>BSBM01001291.1:7800000-13187500 GCA_027924585.1 Larix kaempferi
AGACTTCCCCACTTCATGCTCTATTCAACATGATGATTGTTGGTATAGTCCCTAGTTCCCCACTCTCCAACACCTCCCCACCCTAGATATTGCACATTGAAAGGTTAAATTATATTTCTCCTAATCACCCTTCCCAAGACCATGATCTTTATTAGAAACCTTTGCATCCTCCTAAAGGTTTTGCACAAAACAAGGTATACATTCATTCTATTGTGATGCATTGTTGAATTCAACCATGGGTATTTTAAACTCAAAACCACATTCTATCATCTCAAGGTTTATAGATCTAAGGAAATAGTTTGTTGTTGTTTCTTCAACTCCTTAATGTGTTATATAACCTAGTAATTTACGATGGTAAAGGACATTGCCTCAAATGGAAGGATATACCATTCCACTAGGAAGACAAAGCAATCAAACTAGGTGCAAAGTCCTAGAATTGATAACATTAAGGGAGAAAGCAAAAAATGCAATTAATTAAGGTTACCTTATTTGATGTGGAAAACTATCAAACTATTCCCAAGGCATCTCTAGCCATCTCTGTTGTAGGGTGTTACTACCATAATTTTTATGAATTCATGGCCAAGAAAGACACTAGTTTCTCCTCTCTACACTTGACCAAACATCATCTATATTGATTGGAATTGTAAGGGATAATGATGTTTATTCGAACACAAATAAACCAACATAGTCTGTAGTTGTATATGTTAATTTGTAAAGTGGTAAGCTATGTTGGAATGTGTCAGGTTCATTGTATAATGGCACTAATATCTTATTTGTTGTTTCTTTTGCAGGGGTAGGCCTGATAGTTGTGTTAAAGAGACTTTTGGAGATGGGAAACTCACGAAACGCAAAAAAAAAATAGAAGGAATCTGCCCATTGAAAAGGTCAATGACTTAAGAGAAAAGGCCAGGTTGGGAATGGAAAGTTTGAGACATGGTCCTATCATTGCCCCAGATCCTGCCACTGATCCTAACACAGTTGTTGACATGAAAACCTCTTGTTCAGAACCACGGGTAAAGCGGTCACGTCCAACGGACCCAACTCAAATTCCAACATCAACACAATCTCCAACCAACAATCCATCAACAAGTCATTCTGAAGTTCCTAACAACACAAGAATTTTGGGAGATGCTGCATGTGTAGAGATGGACATACAAGCCTTGCTTAATTTTCAATCTCCCCAAGAATACCACAACCCTGTCGACCACACTCCCATTATGGCCCAATCTATGAACGAAGCACCACAACAAACAAGCTCCGGTATTCATGTCTCATGTCCACCCTCCCTACCTCGACTGTCCAGTGCAAGAAGAAGAACTCCTAGACGTATTCATGTGGATGAGAGTGCTATGTCAGGGCTTGAAGGCAAGTTTCCAAAACGCACTATCGAATGGCAATGCAACAAAATTGTGAAAGAATATTTTGAATCCAAAGGTGATGCAGGTAAATGTCAATTATTGCTATGTTTGTTAAAGTCACGTTCTTTAGCTGTTGTTAGGAGAATTTTGGGAATAAAGATGGTTAAAAGTTCAGAGGCCAACAGTCATATTGTTAGAAATCTCCAATCTACATTTAATGCGATTGGGAAGAAGTCTCGTACAAAAGATCTTTGTGTGGCTCGTCGTGTTTTAGCGGAATCAATTGTAAGCAAGTCCACAAGGCAACGTCTCCTGCTATCACACACTTCTCACATACTCAAATTAAATAGAAAAACTATTAAAAAGTACTCTGTTATAAGAGAAAATCTTGACACTCCGAGTGGAAACGATTGTTGGGCTTTTGTTGGTAGGTTGCATCGTGCAGATAGGAAGCTAATTGATGCTGTTAAGGAGTTAGTACAAAATTTTTGGCATGATCATACTAGACCTTCATCAAACCAAAGAGACGTGCTAAAACTGAGAAAATGTTCTACTGAACGTGAGCCCCATGTTAAACACTTCCTTGACACCACACAGACTGAACTCTATGAGAGATTCAGGAACGAGCACACACAATTGAACCTTGGCCAAAGGTCCTTTGAGAAATGCAAACCATGGTACGTTCGTATATACATTGATCGGAACACTTGTTGTTGTAGATACCACATAGAATATTAATATTATTATGACACATATAAACATATATTTTGTGATTTGCATACTAACATTGTGTAGGGCTGCAATGAATCCATACTACCACCGAATGCATCAAGAGACTTTATCCACAACATCATGTGTCCAAGGCCCGAAGGACAAAAGTATTATCAAAAATCGTGTCTATATGGGACATGTTCTATGTGCAGTGGGTTTTCTCTTTTGAACCGTTGCATTCATGAAAGCGAGGACACAGAATTTGGCATGATGGGTGTGGAGATGCAGAGCTTCAATTACATGACCTATCAATTAGACAGTGTCAGAGAATGTAAAAAGATTGCATTGGTAAAGTCACAGGTACAAATGAATATTGCATATTTTTCATATTACACGTTCAATTTATGGCATATACATTTTTCCAAAGGCCACATTGTAATATTTCCCTTGTTTCCATGGTAACAGGTACCGGTATGTGACTTCTTAACAAAATTCTACGAGAAAACCGAGCAGTATGTTCAACATGTGCATGTAGCACGATGGCAAGATGAGCAGTACAGAAAATGCAGGGACACATTTCCTGTTGGAACCATAGTGTCAATTGTGGATTTTGTAGAAAATTACACCCTTCAGCCACAAAATGAAATCCAGACTCAATACTACTATTCAGACCAAGTCAGCATCATGGTACATATTATGTATAGGCATGGGCCAGAGAGCAGCAATGACAATAGGATAATATTGAAGGAGACAAACTTTTACATAAGTGATGATAGAACCCATGATCTGCATTATGTGAAAAATTATTTTCGAATTTTCCATGATCAGTTGAAGGAGAGAGATATACAGATGGATCAGCATTGGATATGGTCGGATGGTTGTGCAAGCCAGTTCAAAAATGCCGAGTATTCCAATGGATGAGTACTTTGCATAAGACTTGCAATTTGTCACATATCTGGAACTATTTTGAGACCGAGCACGGCAAAGGCGAGCATGATGGGGTCGGTGCATGCATCAAGACCGCACTACGAAGGGAAGAGATGAGGTTTGACAGGGAACCTCATATCCAAGATGCAGAATCCATAGTTCAATGGTGCTCCGCAACAATGTCAGAACGAGCAAGAGATCAACAAACATCATCGGTGGCAGGATGTGTGGCGACAAATTTTTGGCTAGTGGTTGACATAGATCGATCACATTCCTATAGTTGCGGCACAGTACAAGGAACATGTGGATTTCATTCAGTTCAAAGCTCAAACAACCAGTTCAAAGCTCAAACAACCACATATTTGAAATATGGACGCGAAATCTTGCATGCTTTTGCAACCCTTGCAGCAGCGGTGAATGGGATGAATGTGAATGCATGGACTAGGTTGATGAATGGGATCGTGTGTCACTTGCAGTAGACCAGCGTGCAGTTGTTGAAACAACCCAGTTAGAGGAGGGCCAGTCAGCGATTTCTACAGACTACGAGCATATCTCAGATCTTGTACAACCAGGACACATATATGCAGTTGTTGCACCGAAAGACAATGAATGGGGTGTGGATTATTGGTTGGCATGGTGCATCCAAGGTAAGCAAACCCTCTACGGATCATTAATCGACGATGAAGGAATTGAATTTCCTACTGGCTGGATGGTGGTTAAGGGGGAATATCTTACACTAGATGGGAAGTCAAGAAAGACTAGCAGGCATGTATTCATGGATTACAGACCAGGTTCAGTGGTGTATCACTTCACAAACTTCATCGTTGGCACAAACATCCATCTTCAGACAATGTCAAGCAAGAGCTCAACTAAGGTATGCTATTACCTGCCTCATTCAGAGCACGAGAGATTGATGGAGACAATTAGCAACAGAGAGGATCCAAATGGATTTATTGAATGAGGCCAGTCAACTTTACATAAGAGAAAGAATTGCATCAAAGAATGTTATGTTCTACATCGAGGTATGTGTAGTTTTATGTTATTTCGTTGGTACATGCATTTTTTGTTGATACATACATACATACATGTCTTTGCCTATGTCTTTTATTTTTCCTATATGTATTAAACTGTTCCATGCTTCTCTTTTATGTTGAATAAAATGGTGATGTGATTTGGATCAAATTTGAGTAAATTGAGTTAGTATTTTCTTAAATATATCTATTTATGTTTGTCGCATTTGAAGATAGTGGTTTTGATAGGTTCTCAAGATTAGAATTACCTAGGTTTTAGGAAATTTTTTGAAGTACATAGTCTATTACAATGGTCTTGAAAATTTAACTTGGTAGATGAAACCTTCTAGGAATCCATGTATGGATAGAAGGGTCTTCCACTTGGGTTAGGGAGTTATCATAAGGTTTCAAGGGTGGTATTTTTTAGATCTATACTTGAGAGGGACTTATCATCATCATAGATAACCACTTAGAGGGACTTGTCATCGTCATCACCAACATCATCTCTAGGCTCCTCATCAACATCTCCATCATCATATTCTTCTTCATAATCACCATCACCATCACCACCATCATCAACGTCTTCATCATCGTCACCATCGTCAACGTCTCCATCATCGCCACCATCTTCATCATCATCATTAACTCTAACTCTAACCCTAATTCAATTTCCTTCTATAACTCTAGCCCCAACCCTCACCCAAACCCTAGCACTAATCCATCTTCTTCATCATCGCCATCACCATCACCATCACCATCACTATCACCATCATCGTCACCATCACCATTGCAGAGTTGGCCCCCGTGTGCAAAAATTGCACACTCCCTCACTAAGCAAAACCCTAGTTTCCAAGATGGACGTACAAGATGGCACCGGCACCATGGGACCAGAGGAGAGGGGCACCCCTGGCACTATCCCAGCATCCTGAATCCAACGGAGTCGACAGTTCGTCGATCGGAGCCACGGTCGTCATTCTATGGCTCATTCCATCCCGCATCCAAAAGGACTTCAAGGACACATGCTAGATACCTGCCGGAGGCATAGAAGTCCAACCGTGCAGCAAAACCGGGCTCCGGGGAGTCCTGCAAGTGTGTCTAGGCAGGTTCCATCTGGGAACGTTGGCTATAAGTTCCCGACGGACGATATTGCAGAGTTGACCCCCGTGTGCAAAAATTGCACACTCCCTCACTGAGTAAAACCCTAGTTTTCAAGATGCACGTTCAAGATGGCACTGGGGCCACGGGACCAGAGGAGAGGGGTGCCCCTGGCACTATCCCAACATCCTAAATCCAATGGAGTCAATGGTTCATCAATCGGAGCCACAGTCGTCATTCTATGGCTCGTTCTGTCTCGCATCCAAAAGGCCTTCAGGGACACCTGTTGGATACATGTCGGGGGCATAGAAGTCCAACCGTGCAGCAAAACCGGCCTCGAGGAGTCTTGTAGGTGTTTCTAGGCAGGTTCCGGCTGGGAACGCTGGCTGTAAGTGCCCGGCGGATGATTTTGCAGAGTTGACCCCCGTGTGCAAAAATTGCACACTCCCTCACTAAGAAAAACACTAGTTTCCAAGATGGACGTTCAAGATGGAACCAGGGCAACGAGACCTAAGGAGAAGGGTTCCCCTGGCACTATCCCGGTGTCCTAAATCCAATGGAGTTGATGGTTCGTCGATCGGAGCCATGGTCGACATTATATGGCTCATTTCGTCTCGCATCCAAAAGGCCTTCAGGGACACCTACTGGATACCTTTCGGGGGCATAGAAGTCCAACCGTGCAGCAAAACTGAGTTTTGAGGAGTCATGTAGGTGTGTCTAGGCAGGTTCCGGTTGGGAACGCTAGCCATAAGTACCCGCTGGATGATTTTCCAAAGTTGACCCCAATGTCAGGGCCATCCAAATTTGCTCAAGGAGGGCATTTCTTGTCCAGAGGCCCCGAGCGTGCGTGGCCACCGTGGACAGGTCCACTGTGTCCACGTGGACCTGTGGGGGCCGACGGAATCCAAGTCCGCTCACCGGTTTGGGTTTCGTGGCCCCAGGGAAAATCCTCCAGGTGTCCCTGAACGGCCCCGGGGGTACCCGACTAGAATTCCCGTGGCACCCGGACCGTCGCTCGGTTCGTGAATCCGTCGAATCCGGTGGGTCCGGGACGGCGGGTTTCAGCTAGGGGACCCCCCACAGCGTCCCCCAAAGATCTGGAAGCGATGCCAACGAGCCATCTCTGGAGCTAGGGTTTTTGCTCAGTGATGGCCATTCCATATTCACTCAAGGGGGCCATTTCTCGTCCGAAGACCCCCGGGTGTGTGTGGCCACTGTGGACAGGTCCACTATGGCCACGTGGACCTGTGGGGGCCGACAGAATCCAAGTCCGCTCGCCGGTTTGGGTTCCGTGGCCCCGAGGCAAATCCTCTAGGTGTCCCTGAACAGCCCCGAGGTGCCCGACTAGAATGCCCGTAGCACCCGGACTGTGGCTCGGTTCGCAAATCTGTCGACTCTGGCGGGTCCGAGATGGCGGGTTTCAGCTAGGGGACCCCCCACAGCGTGCCCCAAAGACCTGGAAGCGGTGCCAATGGACCATCCCTGGAGTTAGGGTTTTGCTCAATGAAGGCCATTCCAGATTCGCTCAAGGGAGCCATTTCTCATCCAGAGGCAGAAGAAGATCAATTTTTGACAAAACAATGTAGTTAGAAGAAGAAGATCAATTTTTGACAAAACAATGTAGTTATTACATGTGGAGGCAACGGTTTCCCATGGAAAACGAGTGTAGGGTTGAGTAGAGGAAAGATGTTGGGAAATGGGCTATTACATTAGCTTTTACAATGGGAAAGCGGTTTACAGAAGGAAATATGGCGGATGTAGGAATCTATGCTTTTCTTCCGTCGGAAATAGGATTTCCCTCGGAAGAAAAGCATATATACCTATAGCCGTCAAAGCATAGATACCTACAGCCGCCCATCGGAAAAGCTAATGTAATAGCCCATTTCCCAACATCTTTCCTCTGCTCAACCCTACACTCGTTTTCCACGGGAAACCACTACCTCCACCTGTAATAACTACATTGTTTTGTCGAAAATTGATCTTCTTCTGCTAACTACATTGTTTTGTCGAAAATTGATCTTCTTCTGCCTCCGGACGAGAAATGGCCCCCTTGAGCAAATCTGGAATGGCCTTCGGGTGATATGGGAATTCCAGTTGGGCACCCCGGGGCCGTTCAAGGACACTTTGGGCATTTGCTCCACAATCCCAGACCCGCCGGAGTCGACGGATTCGTGAACCGAGCCACAATTTGGGTGCCACGGGCATTCTAGTCGGGCACCCCGGGGCCATTCAGGGACACCTGGAGGATTTGCCCTGGGGCCACGAAACCCAAAACAGTGAGCGGACTTGGATTCCGTTGACCCCCACAGGTCCACGTGGCCATTTTGGACCTGTCCACGGTGTCCAAGCACGCCCGGGGGCATCCGGACAAGAAATGGCCCCCTTGAGTGAATCTGGAATGGCCATCACTAAGTAAAACCCTAGCTCCGGAGATGGCTCGTTGGCACCGCTTCCGAGTCTTCGAGGGACGCTGTGGGGGGTCCCCTAGCTGAAACCCACAGTCCCGGACCCGCTGGAGTCGACGGATTCATGAACCGAGCCACGTTCTGGGTGCCACAGGCATTCTAGTCGGGCACCCCGGGGTCATTTAGGGACACCTAGAGGATTTGCCCCGAGGCCACGGAACCCAAACTGGCGAGCGGACTTAGATTCCGTCAACCCCCACAGGTCCACGTGGCCATTATGGACCTATCCATGGTGGCCACGCATGCCCAAGGGCATCGGGATGAGAAATGGCCCCCTTGAGCGAATCTAGAATGGCCATCACTGAGCAAAACCCTAGCTCCGGAGATGGCTCGTTGGCACCGCTTCCGGGTCTTCAGGGATGCTGTGGGGGGTCCCCTAGCTAAAACCCACTATCCCGGACCCGCCGGAGTCAACGGATTCACAAACCAAGCCACGATCTGGGTGCCACGGGAATTCTAGTCGGGCACCCCGGGGCCATTCAGGGACACCTGGAGGATTTGCCCCGAGGCCACGGAACCCAAACAGGCGAGCGGACTTGGTTTTCGTCAGCCCCCATAGGTCCACATGGCCATTGTGGACCTATCCATGGTGGCCACGCACGCCCAGGGGCATCCGGATGAGAAATGGCTCCCTTGAGTGAATCTGGAATGGCCATCACTGAGCAAAACCCTAGCTCTGGAGATGGCTTGTTGGCACCGCTTCTAGGTCTTCAGGGGACACTGTGGGGGGTCCCCTAGCTGAAACCCACCGTCCTGGACCCACCAAAGTCGATGGATTTGTGAACTGAGCCACGGTCCGGGTGCCACGATCATTCTAGTCGAGCACCCCGGGGCCGTTCAGGGACACCTAAAGGATTTGCCTCGGGGCCACGGAACCCAAATCGGCGAGCGAACTTGGATTCTGTCAACCCCCATAGGTCCACATGGCCACAGTGGACCTGTCCAAGGTGGCCACGCATGCCCGGGAACCTCCGTACGAGAAATGGCCCCCTTGAGCGAATATGGAATGGCCATCACTGAGCAAAACCCTAGCTCCAGAGATGGCTCATTAGCACCGCTTCCGAGTCTTTAGGGGATGCTATGGGGGTCCCCCAGCTGAAACCCACCGGAGTCAATGGATTCACGAACTGATCCACAGTCTGGGTGCCACGGGCATTCTAATCGGGCATCCCGGGGTCGTTCAGGGACACCTGGAGGATTCGCCCCGGGGCCACGGAACCCAAACCGGCGAGCGGACTTGGATTTCATTGGCCCCCACAGGTCCACATGGCCATTGTGGACCTATCCACGATGGCCACACACGCCCGGGGGCATCTGGACGAGAAATGGCCCCCTTGAGCGAATCTGGAATGGCCATCACTAAGCAAAACCCTAGCTTCGGAGATGGCTCATTGGCACCACTTTCGGGTCTTTGGGGGATGCTATGGGGGGTCCCCTCGCTGAAACCCACCATCCTGGACCCGCCAGAGTCAACGGATTCACGAACTGAGCCATGGTCCGGGTGCCACGGGAATTCTAGTCGGGCACCCCAGGGTCGTTCACGGACACCTGGAGGATTTGCCCCGGGGCCATGAAACCGAAACTGGCGAGCGGACATGGATTCAGTCGGCCCCCATAGGTCCATGTGGCCATAGTGAACCTGTCCACGGTGGCCACGCACGCCCGGGGGCCTCCGGACAAGAAATGGCCCCCTTGAGAAAATTTGGATGGCGCTCACATTGGGGTCAACTTTGGAAAATTGTCCAGTTGGTACTTATGGCTAGCGTTCCCAACCGGAACCTTCCTAGACACACCTACACGACTCCCCGGAACCTGGTATTGCTGCACGGTTGGACTTCTATGCCCCCGGCAGGTATCCAACAGGTGTCCCTAAAGGCCTTTTGGATGCGAGACGGAACGAGCCATAGAATGATGACTGTGGCTCCAATCGAAGAACCGTTGACTCCATTGGATTTAGGATGCCGAGATAGTGCCAGGGGTGCCCCTCTCCTCAAGTCCCATTGCCTCGGTCCCATCTTGAACGTCCGTCTTGGAAACTAGGGTTTTGCTCAGTGAGGGAGTGTGCAATTTTTGCACACGGGGGTCAACTCTACAAAATCATCCACCGGGCACTTATGGCTAGTGTTCCCAGTCGGAACCTGCCTCGACACACCTGCAGGACTCCCCGGAACCCAGTTTTGTTGCACGGTTGGAGTTCTACGCCCCCGGTAGGTATCTAGCAGGTGTCCCTGAAGGCCTTCTGGTAGCGAGACGGGACAAGACATAGAATGAAGACCGTGGTTCAGATCGATGAACCATCGACTCCATTGGATTCAGCACGCCGAGATAGTGCTAGGGGTGCCCCTCCCCTTTGGCCTGATGGCCCCGCCCTCATCTTGTACGTCCATCTTGGAAACTAGGGTTTTGCTCAGTGAGGGAGTGTGCAATTTTTGCACACAGAGGTCAACTCTGGAAAATCACCCACTGGGCACTTATGGCTAGCGTTCCCGGCCAGAACCAGCCTAGACACACCTATAGGACACCCCAGAGCCCGATTTTGCTGCACGGTTGGACTTCTATGCCCCCGGTAGGTATCCAGCAGGTGTCCCTGAAGGCCTTTTGGATGAGAGACGAAACGAGCCATAGAATGACGACCGTGGATTCAATCGATGAACCATCAACTCCGTTGGATTTAGGACATCGAGATAGTGCCAGGGGTGCCCCTCTCCTCAAGTCCCGTTGCCCCGGTGACATCTTGAACGTCCATCTTGGAAACTAGGATTTTGCTCAGTGAGGGAGTGTGCAATTTTTGCACACGGGGGTCAACTCTGCAAAATCATCCGCCGGGCACTTACGGCCAGCGTTCCCAGCCGGAACCTGCCTAGACACACCTAGAGGACTCCCCGGAGCCTGATTTTGCTGCACGGTTGGACTTCTATGCCCCCAGCAGGTATCCAACAGGTGTCCCTGAAGGCCTTCTGGATGCGAGACGGAACGAGCCATAGAATGACGACCGTGGCTCCAATCGATGAACCGTCAACTCCATTGGATTCAGGATGTCGGGATAGTGCCAGGGGCACCCCTCTCCTCTGATCCCGTGGCCCCGGTGCCATCTTGAACGTCCATCTTGGAAACTAGGGTTTTGCTCAGTGAGGGAGTGTGCAATTTTTGTACACGGGGGTCAACTCTGCAAAATCATCCGCCGGGCACTTATGATGATGATGATGGTGATGATGATAGTGATGGTGACGGTGATGGTGATGGTGATGGTGATGGTGATGAAGATGATGGCGATGGAGAAGATGATGATGATGGAGATGTTGATGAGGAACCTAGAGTTAGAGTTAGAGTTAGAGTGAGATTTAGGGTTAGAGTTAGAGTTAATGATGATGATGGATATGGTGGTGATGATGGAGACGTTGATGATGATGGTGATGGTGACGGTGACGGTGATGGTGATGGTGATGGTGAGGATGAAGAAGATGGCTTAGTGCTAGGGTTTGGGTGAGGGTTAGAGCTAGAGTTATAGAAGGAAATTGAATTAGGGTTAGAGTTAGAGTTAATGATGATGATGAAGATGATGGTGATGATGAAGACGTTGACGGTGGTAGTGATTGTGATGGTGAGGATGAAGAAGCTGGTTTAGTGCTAGGGTTTGGGTGAGTTTTAGGGCTAGAGTTAGAGTTAATGATGATGATGAAGACATGATGATGATGGTGACGGTGATGGTGATGGTGATGGTGATGGTGAGGATGAAGAAGATGGCTTAGTGCTAGGGTTTGGGTGAGGGTTAGGGCTAGAATCATAGAAGGAAATTGAATTAGGGTTAGAGTTAGGGATAATGATGATGATGAAGACATGATGATGATGGTGACGGTGACGGTGATGGTGATGGTGATGGTGAGGATGAAGAAGATGGTTTAGTGCTAGGGTTTGGGTGAGGGTTAGGTCTATAATCATAGAAGGAAATTGAATTAGGGTTAGAGTTAGAGTTAATGATGATGATGATGATGATGGTGACGGTGACGGTGATGGTGAGGATGAAGAAGATGGCTTAGTGCTAGGGTTTGGGTGAGGGTTAGGGATAGAGTTATAGAAGGAAATTGAATTAGGGTTAGAGTTAGAGTTAATGATGATGATGAAGATGGTGGTGATGATGAAGACATTGACGGTGATGGTGATGGTGATGGTGAGGATGAAGAAGATGGTTTAGTGCTAGGGTTTGGCTGAGGGTATGTGCTAGGGTTTGGGAAGATGTTTTGGAAATAGTTCTTCATTGAATCTCATAATTTTCCTATAAATCAAAGCCATGGGGTAGACTTGAAGAAGAGAATAATTGTAAGGTCATGTGGGAAGAAAGAACTTGGAGATCAAACACCTCATTCTCTCATCTTTACCATTCATTGTATTCATTCTTACTTGAGTTATTTCATTAAGGAGGTAAGTGTTATTCAGTCACTATAGCTAGAGAGAGATTTTAATAAGGAAAATGACCCATCCCAAGTGTAGCTAGGGTTTTACCCCTAGCTTGTGCAAATGAGCACCTACTAAGGAGAATGGACTCCTTAGTAGCAGTTCAGTAAATGTAAATAATTAAGCTAAAACAGAAATTAAAACTACTTTAGACATTGTGCATAAAACATAAACAAAAGATGTAAAGAATGGCTTTTTGTATTGATATTACCTTCAATGTGAAGGTTTGATGAAGCCCTTTGCAGTGTCCAAGAGGATGCTCCAAGCTTCAATATGCTCCTTCTCCTTCTCCAATGGTGGGAATGGGCCAAAAGTGGCTCTCAAGGTGAAAGTAGTTCAATGGTGAACTAGGGTTTCGAGAGAGATTTTGGCAGAGTAAGGGTGCTTGTGATTGTGGATATGGAATAATGGATCTCCATCACCTATTTATAGTTTTTTGGTGATGGAGTGCTGACCCATGGTTTTGGGAAACACATGGTTTTGGGCAGCTGTATGGGGTTTTTTCCTCTTTTTCCTCATTATTTTATATTTTTTATTCCCTTTTTAGGGGTTTTTGCTATTTTTAGAGGAAAAAGGGGGTTTTTTAGCCTTTCTTAGGCTATTTTGATGGTTTTGTGGCCTTTTGGAGGCATTTTAGGCCTTTTGGAGGCTTTTTAATGGGATTTTTTGGGTTTTCAAGGGAAATATGGTAGGAAAATGGACAAATGAGCCATATAATGTGGTAGATGAGGTAGTGAGCACTTTTTGGGTGTTAACAGATTGCCCCCTGATGTGCGAGGGCAGGAGCTCATCGTATGGCCGATGGACATCATAAGTCATGAATAGTGTTCCTGGGTGTGGAGAGAAGAGAAGAAACAAACTGAAGCCCGGAACAACGATCCTGAACAACTGCAAGAACTAAAAGTACATAACCTCAATAATGGATGAGGAATCATCTGATCATATGGACGAGGCGGGCATTCCCATGCTCGTATCAATAACAATGGGGTCCAAAAAATGGGGACCTGAAATATACATGTCCTCAAATACTGAATGAGGAATAATCTCAATAGATGGACGAGGCGGGCATACCCATGCTCGTATCAAGATACATAAACAGAACTGTGAGGCCCGACAAGGGGGACCTGTAAGATACATGACCACTGTGTACATCATAAGAGTCCAGAGGGGACACAAAGCTGGGACATACTGCTGAGCGGATCATGTGTGAACTGCAGAACTAGTGCACTGGAACAATCGACAGTACTACTGAGTGTGGTACCAAAGGGGCTGATGAGTTGCTGGAGCAGAGTGACAAGAGGTACACTCACAATGGTACACTAAACTGGAACTGATCTGGAACGGAAACTAGGTACTCAAGGAATCATTTAACTGGATGGCTTCTGAATACAAACGCCAACGCAGCCCGGACATCTACAGGAACATATAACTGGTCGTTCCAAAGTGACTCACCAATGTGCTAGAGTCGGGGGAAATCCAGGGTCTTCGACTAAAACCTGATGGGATATAATCCTACGCGATCCTCAACGATGCGATCAAGGTGCTGAAGTCGAGCATGTGAGGAACAACCACTCGGAGAGGCAATGATGTCTCCTCTCAGAATGATCCGTAGGCACTTACCACAGATGGTGATAAGTCCAAGGCGTAGGGACCTCTGGGCCTATCCTCTGGAATAGAGGAGCTGTCGTCGACAGAGGGATACCTGCAACTATCAAGGCAATGATGTTTCCTTGACAGGAGCGCGAGGTACAAGACCGAAATGTGATAGTGCTGATGGCAGGACTGATAAACTGTGGGGGGACAACTAGGCAAGTAGAGTGGGTGGACTCAAACTTCCTTTGTTCAGAGTATGATAATGGGAATGATCTAGCAGCATATGAAACTGACTACGGGGAGAGGGATCATAGCTGTATTGGATCGGGGGAGATGATTGGCTGAGGGAGACTCAAGTTGGTGTAAAAGGGCAGAAGACTGCAGAATACTCTGAACAAAGGCGACCTGATTGGGGGTGCTGCCGAGATGATTGATCAAAAGTGCCAGGAGGCACGGGAGGGGACTTCTTCATGGGTTAGGGAACTAGAAGAAGTGTGTAAAATGATACTGTCGTGTGGATTTTACGAGCCCAGGACAGTTCATGCTCGTGGTTGCTTTCAATTTTAAGGAGTCTGAAAGCGATAAGAAGACTCTGAAATGATGGAATGGTACTGTCGTATGGATTTTACGAGCCCAGGACAGTTCATGCTCGTGGTTGCTTTCAATTTTAGAGAGTCTGAAAGCAAGTAAGAAGACTCCAGGGGGTTGCTTTTTCGTAGATTTAGTCTCCAAGGCCCAAATAAGAATAAAAGGATGCAATGAAGAACTCTTCTAGCCGGTGTGACTAGAGTATTCCTTTTTCGTAATCAGTCTACCAGGTCCGGAAAAGGGTTAAACTTATACCAGATAGACGCCCTTTCAGGTACTTTAACGAGCAGGAAAGGAAGCAAGATTGCTCGGCAATCTTTTCATTCTTTTAGGAGTCAGAAAAGAGCTTAACGGAAACTCCCTAAGTGCCTTTTTCGTAAAGGACTTGTCTGGCCCGAAAAAGGAATAAAATTATACCGAACAAAAGGAATGGCCAGGCAAGGAGGAAGTGTTCAATCAAGGATCAATAATGGTGACCAAGAACGAGGGTGTTGGGGAACACTGATGGGACTCCTTGCGGGGTGAATGAGATGGTGGCAAAATAACGAGACATTTGCAGTATGACAGGAGTGAATGGCTCATGTAAAAGTGTGGAACAATCCGATGGCGGCCGATGTGGCGCGCAAACCGAGGCAACAAGGTGTTTGGGACACAATGTTAAAATTATATCAAGTGAGAGCGAGAAATGATCTCAAGCATCATCACGAGATCGGAAAAATGAATTCGGCGATATAAAGGGTGTAAAAAATGGGTAACGGCCGATGTGGCACGCATACCGAGGTGACGAGGGCGTTTCGGAAAAATACCCGAAATATCGGGGGGTGAGAGCGAGAAATGATCTCAAGCATCATCACCAGCTTGAAAAAATGAATCCGATGATATAAAACATGTGATAATCGGAGAACGTCTGACGTGGCACGCAAACCGAGGCAACTAGTGGTGTCTAAAAAATGGGCCAAAAAATGACAGGGTAAAAATAATGCAACGAGGTGACCATCATGATGGTCTCGTCGTGCTGATTCCAGTGGTGGAAACGGTTCGGAAAATGGACAAAAACAAAACGAAAGTACTGTACAACGCAGACCAATGAGGCCGCGGGTTTCTTTTATGGGTAAAAACGCTTGAGATACAACCCATTACGAGGGTTGTGCAAAGGACGGCCTTCGGAGTCAGCTAAGATGTATGCCCCCTTGCCGAGGCAGGTCTGCACGACGTAAGGGCCGTGCCACATAGATTCAAACTTCCCTTTACCATTTTTGTCATGGGCTTGGTCATAGGCGAGGACGAGGTCCCCTTCGTGGAAAGTTCGAGGGTGAACATGTTTATCATAACCGGCTTTGGAGCGGTTTTTGGCAGCTTCGATGTTCTGGAGAGTGGCCCGACGGTCTTCATCGGCTTGTTCAAGTTGTAGCAAACGTTGCTCGATGGGGGAGGTGTCAGGGAGAAGCTCAACGGCGATTTGTAAGGTAGGAATATGACACTCGATGGGGAGGACAGACTCTACACCGTGAACTAGATGAAAGGGTGTAAAACCAGTGGCGGTCTTAGTGGAGGTGCGGTAAGCCCACAAGGCAGGGAACAACATGTGGTTCCAATTGGACTTATGCTTGTCAACTGTTCGTTGGAGGATGGTTTTGAGGATTTTATTGATGGCCTCTACTTGGCCGTTCCCTTAGGGGTAGTAAGCAGAGGAAAATTGGTATTCATACTTAAGGAGGGTGGATAGCTCACGCCAGACGGCATCTTCGAAGTGTGAACCATGGTCAGAGACTAACTGCTTAGGAACCCCAAATCGAGCGATGACATGGTTGAAAAAGAAGCGGGCAGCAGTGTCGGCGGTACAATTGAAGGTAGGCATGGCTTCCGCCCATTTGGTGAAGTAATCAACAGCGACAACAATATATTTGTGGCCGTTGGCAGACTGGGGTCTACATTCCATGAAGTCTATGGCCCACTTACAAAAGGGACCAACGGTGACGACTGGGTGTAACGGAGCAGGAGGTGTCCGGGCCTTGGGGGCAAAAAGTTGGCAGTTATGGCAGTGTTTGACCGCAGTGATGCAATCGGTGAAAAGTGTGGGCCAGAAGTATCCGGCGCGGACGACCTTTTGGGCAGTGGCCATCCCTGAGAAATGGCCTCCGCAGGTACCGCTATGACAGTCATTAAGGACGCGTTCAACTTCCTCGTGTGTAAGGAAACGACGAAGAATTGTGTCAACTCCGCGCCGGTAAAGGACATCGCCTAAGAGGAGATATCGAGAGGCCTGGTGACGGATGCGACGGCGTCCATTACGGGTAACTTTGGGTCTGAACTTCTGCGTGCGCAAGTATAACAAGATATCACCGTACCATGGGTCATCGGACAAGATAGTGAATAGGTGATTGTCGGGCAACTCATCGAAGATTGGTTTGGCCGGGAGAAGGGAAGGGAGATCAGTAATGAGCTGGGCAAGCGCGAGGGCTTTAGTGCTCTTAGGTGTTTTGAAGGTAAGGTCATATTCCTGGAGGATAATGACCCATTTAGCAACACGACCTTGCAGTAGCCGCCGGTTTAGAAGATATACCATGGGGTTAGAGTCGGCAACGACGGTGGTATGACTCATTAAGATGTAGTGTCGCAATTTTTGTACGGAAAAGACTACGGCGAGGGCAAGTCTCTCCTCATATGGGTAACGGAGGGGTGGACCAGACAAGGTCTGGCTGACGTAGTAAATGACGTGTTCCTAGTGAGAAGCGTCTTCTTGAACCAAGACTCCGGACACGGCATGCTCGGAGGCCGAGACGTATAGGATGAAGTCCTGGGAGAAATCCGGAGGGGAGATCAAAGGGGCTTGTGTGAGAGCCTTCTTGAGGGCTTCGAATGCAGCTTCTGCTTGCTCATCCCAGACGAAGGGTATGTGGGTACGTAGCAGGCGCAAGAAACCGTGAACGGTAGTGGCGTAATCAGGAACGAAGCGTCGAAGGAAGTTGGATCGCCCCTGCAGACTTTGGAGTTGCCGGAGCGTGCGAGGAGAAGGAAGGTCTAAGATGGCTTGGACTTTGAGAGGGTCAACAGTAATTCCTTTCTGGGAAACAATGAAACCTAACAACCGGCCTGCCGGAACGCAAAAGACACACTTGTGTGGGTTCAAGCGGATTTGGTATTTGCGACAACGCAGAAAAACTTGCCGAAGGTCGTTAAGGTGGTCTGATCGTTTCCGGGAACGAGCTGTAAGGTCATCAAGGTAGACTAACAGGATATGGACCAAGTCGTGAAAGCAATAGGTCATGGCCCGCTGGAAAGTGGCACCAGCATTTTTGAGGCCGAACGGCATGACGCGATAGGCAAAGGTGCCCCATGGGGTAGTAAAGGTAGTTTTGTACTGGTCTTCCTTACGGATATGAATCTGGTTGTATCCGGAAAAACCATCCATGAAGGAGAGGACTTCATGCCCCGCACACGCATCGATGAGCTGGTCAATAAATGGTGTGGGGAAATTGTCTTTTGGACAAGCGCGGTTTAAATCGCGGAAGTCAGTGCATACTCGAATGGTGCCTTGCTTTTTGTTAACGGGAACGGGATTTGAAACCCAAGTGGTATAGGCAATAGGATAAATGAACCCTGCCTTGCGTAGCTTCTCAATCTCGGCTTTAACAGCTGGGAGCTTTGAGGGATGAATGGGTCGCTGCTTCTGACGAACGGGGGGTACATCAGGCCATGTGTCAATGTGGTGCTCTATAATTGCGGGGTCAAGACCAGGCATTTCGGTATAGGACCAGGCAAAGACATCACGGAATTCTCTGAAAAGGTTTATGTAGTCCTCAATCTCTTGTTTACTGCAGAATGCTCCTAAAGTGATGAGTTCAGGGGCACGTCCTGGGGCAGCGATATCAACTTGGATGACAGGTGAGATGTTGGCCATGTTACCCTCCTCAAAAGCGTCAAGAGCAGGAATAGGGTCCTTGAACCAGTCAACCTTGGTGGGGAGGAAGTCTTTGGACTCAACTGTGAATTGGGTAGCTGTGCTAGAGGAGGATTCTTCTGGGATAAAATAGGAACGGTGGTGCATGTCGTCCCAGGGGTAATCCGGGGCAGTAAGGGCCTCAAGAACTTCCTCATCAGTACGGAAAGTTTGCGTTGTCAAATCGGTTGACGAGGGGGAAGTGGTAGAAGAAATCATATAGATGGTATTAATCTCTCCAGAAGGGGAAGAGTCTGGGGGGTAGATCTCCTCAATGGTAGGTGGTGCCGTCTCAAGATCCAGATTGTTCATCTCATAGAGAGCCGCTCTGTAATCCGGGAGATCGGGACAATGATGGGAGTAATGCCCGTAAACACCGCATATGGCGCAGGAGTGGTTGGTACGTAGGGACTTATCTTTAGGCTTGGGAGTGGGGTTTAGTTCGACAGTTGGGATGTTGGGGTCATCGTCGAGCATCTGCATGTGTTTCTGTAGGGCTGGTAACTGTGGACACTGGTGAGTCGCATGGCCCAACTCGTCGCACAGCGAGCATTTGGGAGGAGCACGAAATACTGGAGGGTTTTTGACTGTCTTGGGAGGTGGGACAGCAGTGTAAGGTTGTGGACCTCTGCCCCCAGTGGGTTTGGGAGGAGGGGTGGGAGTCGTGGAGGACGAAGGGGTAGAGACACCGGGGGGTTTCTGAGTGGTAGTAGCCATGGGTTGCACCGGTTGGAGGACGACATCGGGTGTCGACGGGCGAACGGGAGGCGAAAGGTACCAGACGGGTAATCCCAAGGTTAACCCCGGGAGGCTGAGGGTAGCCATAACTGGGGCGCTGACTACTCCCGATGGAGGGACTAGAAAGGGGATGGTATGGATCGGTGTAACACCAATGTGGCTAGGTACCAATGGTGGTTTAGGCAACAAGGGTGGTTGATAGCTAGGTGGTTGGCTGTCGTGGGACAAAGTACATAAGTCAGACACGTCGGTGGGAGAAGACGGAGGAGGAATAGATTGAAAGGTGGAGGTCATCGGCGCGTCTGAGTAGACTCCAGGCCCCGTAGAGGAAACAAACGAGGTGGTGGCACGAGACACAGGTTGTTCAACCATGGGGAGAACATTTTCAGGTGCCGCAGGAGCACTGGGATCATAGTAGGTGAGCTGGTCAACTTTAACCACGCGTCCCTCATGGGGGAACATCATGGTGCGAAAGACAGAAGAGGCAACCGCCCGCATGGCATACATGTAGCTGCGGCCAAGTAAAAGGTTATAGTCCAATTGGGCATTGATTACCTCAATGTCAATGAGTACAGTTTTGCCGCCTAACTGGACGGGGACATTGGCTAGGAGGCCTTGGGGCTGAGCTGAACGACCGTCGTAGGCGCGTAATGCAGTGGTGGACTGCTGGAGAGGAGGGGATCCCAGCTTCTGCCATACGAACGTAGACATAACGCATGTGGAGGCACCCTCATCGATGATGCACCGATGGATGACAAGATTCCTAACGGAGACAGTAACTTGGAATGCTAAGCTGGAAGGTAGGCGTGGTTCAGACTGGTCTAAATCAAATGCCATCAAATTCGAATCATTTGGGTCAATCCCCCCAATGGCGGAAAGTAAAGTCTTGCGCTGGGAAGGGCAGTTCTTCAAGACTTCTAACGCAGACATGGTTGCGGGAGATTGGGCTAGGTCATCTACAATGTTGTAGTTTGACGCAGCGCGCGCATTGGGGTTGTTGTTAAGACGGCGAAGTGGGAAACGAGCTGCTTTGGCAGCACCGTCGACCGGCGGGGGAGGGATGCGTAACGCCTGATCAGTGGGATGAGCGTTAGCGGGTTTATCCGTGGGAGGGGCTTCAGAGGTGGAGCCATATTGGTTCCGACGGGTCTGGAGGTTGACGTCAGCAGATGACATCATCAACAAGTGGTGGGTTCCTGAGTCAAACATGGATTGATCAGGAGCAGCGTACGTGATTTGCTGTTGTTGGGGCGCGTTGGCTTGAGGGGGATCCAACGGCTGAGTGTTCACGACGCCTTGGGTTGGTAAGGGGTTTTGCAGCACCAAAGGGGGTTGTTGAGGTTGGGGGGGGTTGGGCGGTACTTGGGGAGCCGCATGCCCTTGGCGATGGGCCTCGTCAACCCAGAGTTGCCGAGCTCGCTCTAAGTGTGGGAAAGCATGTGTGTAATGGCCATAGACCCCGCAAATAGAACAAGGATGGTTTGTTCACAAATTGGGGTTTTTAGCCTGCTTGGGTGGGCGATCAGGGTTTTGATTAGCGGGGGCCGCGTTGTTGTTGTCGGGGGGATTAGCCGGTTGACTAGCTTGGTCTGCAGGTTGGTTGTTCCCACGATTACGGCCCTTGCCGCGGTTCTGTTGGCCCTGATTGCGTTGGTTGTTCTGGTTTTGCTGCGGGTTTTGTTGGCCGTAAACTTGCCCTTGGGCAGCAGGTGGATTTTAAGGTTGCGCAGGTGCTGGAGCAGGTTGCGGTGGATGATATGCAGGTTGAGGCTGAGCAGGTGCAGCAACCTGAGGGGGTTGCTGATATGGCTGCGGAGCGGGTTGTGGGTGTGCCGCAGGGGCTACCTGTGGCGGATAATAAGCGGGTTGGGCTTGTGAAGGCGCAGGAGCTGGGGCAGCCTGCTGATGGTAGTAAGGCTGAGGTGCGACTGGGGGAGCATAAGCAGGAGTCGCATAACCGAAGCACTGAGGTGGACATGAGGGTCCATGGGAATGGTGGTGTGTCATGGGAGCATATGAGTTGGTTGCTCCAGACTGTGAGGTAGCCCGCGACAGGTCGGGGCCAGGGGTAGGACGTGCTATAGAAAATGGTTGGGGATGGGAAGAAACACGACCGATGATACCGTCTGCAGCGTGGGATGCCCCCGGCGCATCATGCTGGGAGGACTCGCCGCGAGGGGCGTCAGGTATAATGGTATAAAGGTAACCCGACTGGGCGTAAATGAGGTCGAACTGTTGGGCCTTAAGGATGGCCTCTTCTTCAGACTGGGGTCTTTCTGATGCCACATCCTTAGCAATAACAGGTAGAAGGGATTTGAGGAACCAATCTAGAAAGATACGGTCGTCTAGTTTGATCTTGCATAAGCTACGGCGTCGACGCCACTCATGGATGTGGTCCGTGATATGGGTAGCCGTGTTTTGTCTACAAGATAGAAGGATCTCAACGCCCGCGTCATAGCGGACAGGCAACTGGAAGAACTGCAGGAAGGTCGAGGCAAGGGAAGCAAAGGTGGCATGGGTCCCATGAGGTTGCTCGATATACCACTTGGCTGCAGAGCCAGTGAATGTGCGCTGTAAGAGACGGAGGCGAATAGAGTCATCCACGATGGAGTTAGAGGAACACCATAGGTGGAAAGACATGATATGGTTTTGTGGGTCCTCACCGGCCTTCCCCTCGAACTTAGGGATATCAAAGGGGAGCTTGGTAGGCATATGAGGCCATGTAGGGTCGTGTCGAATAGGATCATTGGTCAATCTGGCTAGGTCAGGTAGGTTGAGGCTAGCCATGAATGGCAAACTGGAAGAAGGATGTGACACAGTAGTGGGTTGGACCAAGTTGGGGCCAGTGCCCCCAAGTGGAGGGACAAGATGTGGGGTGGTGCCCCCAAGTGGGGGAACTGAGGTGGTGGAGGATGGTCCAGCACCACCATGGGTAGTGTGAGCCACTGATGTAGTGGGGATAGGGATTCCCGCTGCGGGAATAGGTACCGTGAGGGGAACGGTAGATGGGGGCCCCATGGAGGGCATACCCAAAACAGGTGTAGTAACTGGTGTGGTGGTGGATGTGCCACCAATGGTCCCTATGACAAACGGAGTGGAATTCGTGCCAGCCATGGGGCTAGTAGGGGCAGTATAAATAGGGTTCTCAGACTCTGTCTCAGAATCGGAGGTAAAGTAAGGTGCGTCACTATCTGGGGACGGAGACCTACGTCGCTAACGAGTGGAGTCAAGTGACAAGGCTCTAGATCTGTGATGGGTGGTATCAACGGATGATGATCGGAATCTATGACGAGTGGTGTCAAGAGAACCGTGCTGTGGGGGCTCGCCCCTGAGGCACCGAGAATGTCTCGGGGACTCAATGGTGACAGATGGTGTCTAATCTCTGTGGGTTGAGGTGAGTAAAAACAGCTCAAAAAAGGCCTAATGCAACCGAGTGTGCAGAAGGAGAGCTAAAAAGCAAGGCACTCAGGCCAACAACCAACTCAAAACACCCACTGCAACAGCTGTGCTACAATAGGTGGAGTAACAACAAAGATGGTCAGAATACCAACAAGCAGCAGGTTTCCTAAAAAGAAAAAATGGTGGACTCACTAGACCAAAGGGAGGTAAAGGAGCATGCAAACACCTAACTAAAAGTATTCTGACTCAACTAAACATATCCTCTGCAAGGTGATGAAATCCAAGTCAGACAATATGAGTAGGAAAGCCAAGTGGCTATGATATCCCCCTACCGGGAGGGACACCGGGTAGTCAATCCTAGAAGAATGGCAACTAAGATACCCCGTTCATGACACATCCAGAAAGGTGAATCTGCCGTTTAGTTCGTTGACCGCAATACCCCTATACAGGGATATCCCGCGAACCGCGAAAGGTAGCCCTTCGGTTACTGAATGGAGTGCGGTATTCCACTCAGGCCTTCGGAACCAGTCTCCCGACTTCAACCCTCCTAAGGGAGAGGCCCTCTGACAAACTGGTCATGGCCGTGCCAAAAAGTACTAGGGGATTTTGGTTCCCTATTTGGACAACAACTATGTCTCAAGTGAAAGTGACCGAGGGGTGTTATTGGAAGCCTATCCCCCCGACCCTACCTAACTACAATGATTCTTTTGTGTTCCCCAAGTGGGGTTAGAATGTTGGTTCAATTAGGTACTTTTTAAGGCTCACTTGATTTATGTGACAGAGTGTGTGCGCGTGAGGTGATGAACCCAAAAATAGAAGTGCCACAAGGGGGGCAACTTCCAACTATCAATAATGCTGAAATTGAAAGTTTAACTTGCAAAATTTTCTGAATTAAAAATACTGAAATTTTAAAAGAATTCTGTAAAGGGAACAGAAATTATGTTACAAAAAGGCTGTAAGGAAGTGAGGCTGCAGGTAGGACAGAGGGCTGTTCAGATGCAGAAAATATTGCAGCAAAAGGGGCTGGGCTCAAAACAGGAAAACTGCAAAAATCAGACCGCGGGTCTGTGGCGAAACAGAACAGGCAGACCGCGGGTTTGGGGGAAACAGTGGCGGTCGGGTCGCGGCTTTCGGACCAACAGCAGCGGTCGGGACGCGGGAAATAGGGAAAAAGACGCAGTCGGGACGCGGAAAAAAGGCCGACAGGCGCAGTCGAATCGCGGCAAACAGGTTGATTAGCCGCGGTCGGATCGCAGGTAACAGACTTGAATCCACCGACAGAGCGTCGGAAACAGTCTGAGAGCCGCGGTCGGGTCGCAGGTAAAGGCCTGAAAGGCGCGGTCGGGACGCGACTGCAGAGGGAAAATACGCGGTATGCGGCGGCCGAAAGGGACAGCCGAAAGGAAAAAATTTTAAAAACGGAAACCAGAAATTCAAAATCCAGCGGAGTCGCCAAAACTGTAGCTAGGGTTTTACCCCTAGCTTGTGCAAATGAGCACCTACTAAGGAGAATGGACTCCTTAGTAGCAGTTCAGTAAATGTAAATAATTAAGCTAAAACAGAAATTAAAACTACTTTAGACATTGTGCATAAAACATAAACAAAAGATGTAAAGAATGGCTTTTTGTATTGATATTACCTTCAATGTGAAGGTTTGATGAAGCCCTTTGCAGTGTCCAAGAGGATGCTCCAAGCTTCAATATGCTCCTTCTCCTTCTCCAATGGTGGGAATGGGCCAAAAGTGGCTCTCAAGGTGAAAGTAGTTCAATGGTGAACTAGGGTTTCGAGAGAGATTTTGGCAGAGTAAGGGTGCTTGTGATTGTGGATATGGAATAATGGATCTCCATCACCTATTTATAGTTTTTTGGTGATGGAGTGCTGACCCATGGTTTTGGGAAACACATGGTTTTGGGCAGCTGTATGGGGTTTTTTCCTCTTTTTCCTCATTATTTTATATTTTTTATTCCCTTTTTAGGGGTTTTTGCTATTTTTAGAGGAAAAAGGGGGTTTTTTAGCCTTTCTTAGGCTATTTTGATGGTTTTGTGGCCTTTTGGAGGCATTTTAGGCCTTTTGGAGGCTTTTTAATGGGATTTTTTGGGTTTTCAAGGGAAATATGGTAGGAAAATGGACAAATGAGCCATATAATGTGGTAGATGAGGTAGTGAGCACTTTTTGGGTGTTAACACCAAGGAGAGTGTTGGAGCTAAATTGCCTCAAATCATTTTTTCTCAAATGATGTTACACATTTGTATGCTTTTCCATTTGAAGAATATATGAGTTTTGTTTTTTCCATCCATTTATTGTATTTGAATTACATTCTTGTATTTAATATTATGATATGATTGCTTGCATGCTTCTTAGTTATTTATTTTCTATTATAGTACTCTCATGCTTGTCAAATAAATAACCATTGTATATTGTCTCACTTACAACTTGGATATATTAACAAATTTTGCTCATCATTGCAACAAAATCTCTAAAATAGATTGACTACTCCATTTTGGGTTTAGAATCTTGATCAGTTAATCTTACTTACTAGGTTGTTTTTAGTTGTTTTCTAACCTCTAGTGACATGCAAAGTCATTAACTAGCATGCAAACTCACTTAGCAACCCGTGTAAGGAATCAAGGCTTTTGGAATTTTAGTTTGCATGATCTTGGTGACTTGCACATTTTTTCTCTTTTTCTCAGAAGAGTTCAATGGTAGAATCCCTAATTTTCATTACTGTTCCATAGTGGCCAATGTAATATGCATGCAAATTCATTTCATAGGAAGTGTAACTATTTACTTGTGTAACTTGCATAGTTATCTTTGTAACAAGTCGTGAATTTTTAGTTAGATTTAATTGTATGTTTTGTCAGTAGCTTAGCTTGAGGGAAACTTTAAATTTTCCAAGAATTGTAAGTTGATGTTCTTGTAATTTTACATCTCATCAACCACGATTATTAATTAAATCACTTAAGGGATAGAAGGTGGACTCATAATTCCTAAGTGTCTAATCATATAAATGGATTATCATTTTTCATTTGCACATGGATTCATAGCTAAGGGCACTATATACTACCTTTTGAATTGTTATTTTTATTTATATTATTTAAACTCATCTCAAAAGAATAGTTAAGAATTTAATCAATTACCACTTGCAGTCATTTCCATTATGTCACGTCCCCTCCCATCGTTCCCGAGCAAGGCAGAGAACATGACACTAAAACCACTTGCGCAGGTTTGGTAACTTCTAGAATGTAAATGATTAGATGACTGTAAACATTCATTCAATAAAACATAAACATTTAGGATATGTTGTGTGTAATTGCTTAAGACAAATTTGTGAAATAATAACCATTCAAATAACATACAATTAACACTATGATCCACAGATGAGAGTTCTGAATCGAAGACAAAATCATGTATGCAAAAATGTAATCAAGGACAAACTCATATACACAAGTGCAAATCCATCTATTAATATGCAAAAATGATCCAATCATGTACAATTTTTGGAAAAATGGAACATCATTCCCAGCATCTATATAATAGCAACTCGTGCCCCGTACAAAAAAAGGCAACTCGTGCCCTATACAAAATATGGCCCATGGTGACCTGTACAAAATATGGCAACTCGTGCCGAAAATGCCACATCATGGCTACTGTACATAGGAGGGTCTCTCAATCCTCCTGCCCACACTCGGAGCTCCCAGGTGCATCTCCAAAATCAATCTTCCTCTTCTTCGTGCTAGAGGAAGCTGGGTCCTTCCAGTGTCTTTGAGCACGTAACCCTGAGCCCTGAAACAACAACAATAATATGTCCACTTTTCCTGGCAATTATACAAGTAGAAAACATAATTTCAAACTAAAAATAGTTTTCAAATCTTGGATAACTCACCGCATGCGAGACTGTAAGTCGTGAGGGGGTCTCCCTCCTCCGTGATCCAAGTCTCTCGGCAATGCCACCCTACAACATTTAGAACAATCAGATCAATGTTGAAACTAGATGCATATAGTAATTTCCGTTAAAATTGAACGAGAGTTAAATGATAAACTAGTCAATCTCACCGTGAACAAAATCGGCTGGTCTTCGAGGCTGGCGGATGGAGCAGTTGGCTGGACAGCCTGCTCCGATGCTAGGGTGGATGGTAAAGGGGAGGATGTAGCCACATCAACGGTGGCTACACCACTGGGGGTAACAGTGGAAGAAGGGGGCGTGGCAGGAGGAGGCATGGACTGGGGTGGGGGAAATGGAGATGTACGTCTAGGGATATAAAGCGCAACTGGATGTAGTATGGATGGGCACACCCTGGAAGGGGAAGCGAGTGTGGTGGGGGAATGTGGTGGGGGGCGAGGTCTGTGTTGCAGTAGAGGGATGGGTGACTGTGGATGGGTGGTGTGCCGTGGTCGGATGGGGGAGGGTGGGAACATGGGAAACTGATACGGAGGTGGAGCTGGATATGATGCATAAGGGGGAGCTGGATGGAATTGTGGTGCTATATAGGAGGGGGGGGCTGGATGGAATGGGTTGGGGAATGGGGCATGTATGCTAGGGGATACAACTGGCATATAGGGTGGACGAAAGGTCAGGGAGGGAGGAATAACGGCACTGGCAGGCCGAGTTGCTCGCACCTACATACACATTTATAACTTCATGGTTTAATATACAAAAATATAAATATACACAGACAAGTCATCGTATTTGAAATTAAATGTATGCTTTAATGCACACAATACCTGCACACAGGGAGAACTGTTGGTCCCTGGTGGCGGTGGCTGGTCGCTGGAGCTCGTGGACACCTGTGCGAACACTACAATTTTTAGACTGAATTTATAAAAACAATATTAACAATATTAAACACAATGAAAATGAGAATGACAACGATGGTACTTAAAAACATGACTGCAATAAATTTATATTCAAGTTAGATGATATCCAATATTCTGAAAGGATAGAAGGTGGCATGGCATGAAATTAAAATTAAATAAGGTGAGAGGGCATAGAAGGTGACATGGTGAGCTTTTCCTTTTCTAGAGTCATCTCCATGAGTAGGTGAGTTTTTCCTTTTCTAGAGTCATCCCCATGAGTAGGTGAGCTTTTCCTTTGGCCCTAGAGAGATGTGAAGTGTCTCATAAGAAAATGGAATTCATGTCCATTTACAAATTTGAATTGGAAACCTATGTAATGTGTTTGGGTTCCTGGTGAAGAGTTCCTAGGTTTTGATGTCTTCTTATAGATTTGTAGTTTCCTAGAAGCTTGATTCACCCAGTGGAAAAGTATTTGCATCCCTAGAGTGAGGATCTTGAGTCCCTTTATTTCCATAACATTTACATCATCAAATAAAAAGGCATCTCATTGTTTAAATTTGCAAAGAGGTGCTAAATAGCAGTTAAGTTAGTGTGCATGTTATTTAATACACTTTAGAGTGTTGATCATTAGAAAAAGGAAGAAAGAGAAATATTTTTCATGGTTAACTTACTTACAAGCTTGAATGTGCCATGTTCTTTTGCATTGAATGAGTAATTATGTGTTCTTGATTGAATAGCTATGTTGTCAGAATGATATCACTTGATTGAAATCAAAGAAATCTTGAGTGAAATGAGTTAAATGAGTATTCTTGATGCAAAATCTTTTATCGAGTTGAATTTGAATCAAGATAATAGCAAGGCCCCATAGACCATATTTGTAAGATTATCGCTCTTCCTTATGGGCCTTACATCAGTTTCAAAAACTTTAGTGACAATACATGTGATAAGTTGTTTTACGTTGTTTATATGTCTTTCCTAATAGCATGTTTTAGGAGTAGTAGTATGATTACTTTCAGTCTCAAGTATTAGAATAAATTGGAAATCCCGTGATAATAAACTAGGGTAATAAGGACATGAGAAACATCAGGTTCTCGAATTTCTAGAAGCTTGGCCACTATGATTCTCTTTTGGCCACTATGAAGACGTTGACGGTGATGGTGATGGTGATGACAACATTAATGACAAAGGCTTGAGGAATGGAAAAGAAGATGATGATGTGGATGGCTTGAAGAACACACATGGCATGAAGAACCATGGAGGTGAGAATTGGAGCCATTGGAACACTTAATGAGCCAAATGACCCATTTTGTGGTCATTTGTGGTTTGATGGGGCATTGGAACCCTTGGTGATGGTCCATGCTACCATTTGATGATGGGCTTGATGTCCATTGAAATCATGTTGATTAAATACTAAATGATTAACTCTTGATGGTGGAACCCACATTGAAACCCACATACAAATTGAATCAACCCTTATCTAATGGCACTTACGATGGATGTTGAAGCCCTTGAACCTTGAAGATGTCCATATGTGGAATCCTTGATGTATGGTGATGAAGACATAATGCATCGTTGCCTTGGGGTGCTTGGAATTGTTTGTGGTCTATTGTTGTGGGTGTGATGGAGCCCTTGCCCTTATAATTGCTTGACGAAACCTTTGATGCTGAAGTATTTAGACATGGTGATGTAGAATCCCACAAAAAAAATGAGGAAGCCCTAAGTTTCTAATGTGGCCTTTGATGTGGTTGTGTGAAGTCAAACCAAAACAAGCATGTAAATAAAACATTGTATGTGAACTATTATGTGTCCATTCAAAGGACAAAGTCGGCTCAGCAATTAAAAATAAAAATAAAATGAAAATTACATAGACAGGTCGATTGAATACCATGTGATATGATGTGCATGTACAACAGAAAGACATGATGATCTAGACAGTATGAAGAGACTAATATTTTGGGCAGCAGTTTGATGAAAGGAGAGAATGATGTATTTGTGTATATCCTGGTTAAAATTATGACAGAGTGATGATGGGCAGAAAGTGATATAAATGTGGATATGTTTGATATATTGACAGTAGAATGATAATTTGCCTATGGTTAATGACAGTTTGATAACAGGTTAAAGATTTGAATGTAGATAGAATATTGATATGTTTGAGAAGATGCTAGACATGATGAAACAGGGACAGAATGATGATTGAAGACAAGGTGCTGGCAACAGATTGATGAATGAGATGATGTGAATAATGACATGATTGTGATATGTATGATATGTGGCAACTATGTAATCGTAAATACAAGCAAGGTCTTGTATCCATTTTCTTAGTAGGATCTAAGAAAAACTAGGCTGGGTCCTAGATGATGAGTTGGTGCTCATTGTATCAGTTGGTGTTGAATTGCCTCACGGTTGTAGCCGTTGAACCAAATACAAAAGATTACAAAAACTATATCTAGTCTCGTATTATGTGTTGATGTGTTTCATTAGTTGATAGTTAGTTCATTGATGTATATGATGTGAATGTGAAATGATGATATAAGAGTTGGTGATTGAAGTTGAAATTAAATAAAGTATAGGCTCACTGATTCACCCCCCCCCTCTCAGTGAGCATTGTGTCTAACACAAATGTTTATAGTTTTGTTAGGTTTTCATGTTTGATAAGGTTTCATTTTTTTTTGGGTGGGATTATACGAATTTATATCTCTCAAATAAATTAGACAATATTATAAACACAACTGTAAAATATGATGATAATATGGTAATTACTCAATGCTAATTAATTTGTAATTACTAAACAAAAATTACTCGTAACTAGATATAATTATTCAAAGTAAAGAAGTTACCTGTGTGTATTGTGCCGCAATCTCCTCTACTGCCGCCATGGCTCCATCAAGGTCAAAGGGACCGACGTCCTCCCACCTGGGGGGTGGAGACCCGACACCCAATAACTGAACATTAAAACAAATAAAGTCAACAACGTGTAATTCAAAGTTAAATATATTAAACAATACAATATCAAATAAAATACAACAAATACTTGAACATTAAATAAAACAATAGCAAACTTGATCCATGAAGCTCCTTGTGGCATGCTGCTGCATATCACCATGGCAAGAATGACCACAGTGAGAACAATGATGTGCCGTTGTTCTAGCAGAACTAGAAGGCCCCACCTGGGTTCCACCTATACCCGGCATGTCTCGGCCACCAACCATAGATTGTGCAGCCGTCTGTGTCTCATCGATGTCCTCCCGGCTCTGGGAAGACATGGCCACAAATTTGGTATGTCTAAGCAAGTCATGTGTGGCACATCTGACGGAGTCATGAATCTCATCTAGACCGCTACCAAACCCAGGTGGCTGAGGAGGGGGGTTTGGCTCTCTCCTGGGTGTAGGAGGTCCTCTACGCGGGTTGCGGTGCGCCTGAGGTCCATCTTGGGCAGAGCCAAGACCGACACCCTGAAACTCAGTGATGTCAAAATACTTGACATGGTACTCTAGCTCAAACTCAGCCCACAATTTCTGAAGGAAATACTATGGGACCTCCAAATTTTTGCATGGGGGCCTGTCAAATACCATGAACCACCTCTGTCTCTAGTTATCTCTCCATGGCTAGTAAATGCACCAGTCCATGCAAACCTGAGGCCTCGTCAAAGCTGGAGGCTGTCCGTTCAAGGGAACTATGAACTTGCTATACAACTAGACTTTGTTGATGTTGAGGTCTTTTATTTTCTCTTTGGACAACCCAGTGGAGTAGTGTTCCCTCATTCGAGACCTATATTGGCTCAAGTTTGTTATCTCACTGTGGGAAATATTGATTGATTCAATAATGTTTTGAAGTGATGAAGCCAAGGAAACATGAGAGGGTTCCCTAGTACTGTTCAATTCATTACTTAGTGCCCTCAATTGATTTAAGTCTTGGTGTAATTGATCTTCACAGTTTTCATTGGGTTCATTGTCGGTTCCCATATTCTCTTCTGGAGTTCGTGTTTCATTGGATGATGGTGGTGTGTCTGACATCTTGTTAGGTGTGTAGATGGCCTGCAATTAAATTTCATTGGTTTTTTAATGGATTGTAAAAAAAATTTAAAATTCAAATTCAAATGGAAAACAAAAAAAAAACAAAAATAAAGACAAATTTGTGCTTTGAGAAGCACTTACCTAGAGAAACAGACAGCACCGTGCTGTAGGGGCGATTACTTGGTGTTGATGACGACAGGGGTGCACGAGGACGCGTTCGCGGGGTTGAAGGTGTGCTCGCGGGTTGGTAATTTAGCTCACAGGTCTATCAAAAATGACAAAACCCATGAGCTCTATTTTTTTTTATAAAAAAATAGAGGCGCACACGTGCCACTAACGCGTGCGCGCCAATATGTGCATACGAGTCAAGGGCACGTGCGCGCCCCTTTTGCTGAACCACGTGGATGTTCGGCATTGCCGAAGCAGAAACGCATGCGCACCTTTGGAGGCGCGTGCGCATCCTTTTTTTTTCCGCTCACGCGCCCTTGTTGCGGTTATTTTGGGTACCATCTTCGTGCGGGTACCCTTTATGATAATAATTGGAATCGTTATCACTACCCTACTTGTTGATACAAGTGTGCAGCTATTTTTTCCTTAAATTCAACACCAGTGGACACAAATCAAGAGTATTAAATCTTATTTTATCTAAATTTTCCCAGTACATAATGTAAAGAACATTACGGTTCTATAACCTACACTTCCAAGTAAGAGTCAAAATTCTAGAAGAAGCTCTTCCAAGCTCTTCCCATTCCCATCACAAAATTGGTCAAATATTCAACACCGCGAAGCTCAAGAAATGGATCGAACCCTAAGACATCAAGTTCAAAATGGAATTATAAAAGAACATTTAAAATCCACTGAAAGCTCTTCGTAGAGAACAGGAAGCGTGATAAAATGCAAAACATGCGAAAGATCATGATTCTGGATGATAAAAGAGAAGTCACTAACCTAGTAGCCATGAGGATCGATCTCTTGACCTTCACAAATATTGGAATTTTCAGCGCTTATTCACTTGTCAAATCAGACAAGATGTTTTTGTGCAAACCTAGGGTTTCTACTATGGCAACTTAGCCTTTCAATACTTCATTTTAGAGACGGTCATTTTTCGTAGAGTTAACTTGGATGGCAACCTTTGATTGCGCCGAAGAGGCGCATTCTACAGCCCAGTAGGGGGATATGTGTAACTCCTTCTTTGCTCATCCTAGAGTTGACATGTTTCCATTTTAAAAATAATAAAATATTATAAAAAATAACATGTCGGCTATTTAAAACATTTACAACCACATATATATATAATTACACAAATTAGATAAATTAAAAATGCTTCCTCAACATTTTCACTCTAAAAAGGGGTTTGCACTTGGAGAGACTTGATCCCTCTCGGCCCTTGGTAGATCTTTAAGATGGATCTATGCTGGTTTGCAAAAACATACTGACACGCTGTCAAATGTATGACTACAGGAATTAAAAAAGGATACATGTTATCCATGTGGTAAAGAAACCAATCAACTCACAGGTTCTTCATGGCATCCACAGATCCATAATATACTACTTACCCAATCCATAGGTCTGCGATTTAGAATCTGATCGACTCTCTTCCTGAGGAGTTAACATAGAAGCTTCAACAGAGTGTAACTATTTTCCATTGTAGCGAACGGATCAGTTGCAGTGAATGCTCTAACATATCTACATTATGCAATCTAATAAATCATCATATCTATGGGAATTTTATTTTTCCATTCCACAATTCTATACTATTATTTCCAATCCATTAAAAGACTTTTTGAGTGGAAGATATTGATACTTATACCCTGCGAATAAAACAATTTAGTGACTACATAATACAGGAAGATGTGAAATTTATAGCCTGTCCATGCAAGACCATAATCATTGACGACTAGACTGGTGTAAAGTTCGAGTGATCACAGGCTACAGTTTATTAATCTTAGACGGATATTATGCTATCTATTGGCACTATATTTTTCATGCTTGATTTGGAGATGTATACTCCAAAGTTTGGTTTTAAATATCATTTAAGATTGGTAAGAAAGGCACTAGATAGCAAGGCTTAAAATTTCATGACTAAAAATATCCCACGTGACCGTTGGCTAATTTATAAAGGAGCTAAAAGAGTTAGCGAAGCGACCTTGGATATCGTATAAAAGAAGTAACAGTCTAGATAGACCATGGAAGAGATCAACGGTGGGCAAGAGGTTTCGTTGGAGGAAAAGCAAGGTAAATAACAGAGATGTAGTTCGCGTAAATGACAAGTAAAGGTGCATTAAAAAGGAAACATGTTTGATAAGGTTTGATTTCCCGATGGATAGATCGACGGCCCACACTCGTTTCGCACTCCCAACATGCACGTTGGAGTGAGCCCCCTGGTGGTTGTGAAATACCATACCTCCCTCCACGTGTCGACACTCTATCATTTCGCAATCAGGGAGGGCAGTATGGGAAACCACTCTTCCGCGTTGTGAAATCGACTTCGGGTGTATAAAATCCAAAAGCACGTGGAAACATTAACATTTGTTTCTTAGAAGTTGGGCGATTGGGACATGTGTATGCAGCAGGAAAGAGACAGAGCAAACCTTTTCGACTTGTCAGTGCCAGGTAGGCCCTCTGAAACTCGTTCAAGTAGTTAGAAGCTCTCATATCATGGAAGAACATGGTGAAACACCTCAGAATGTCAAAAATGTAAGAACAGAAGAAGCCCTAGAAGACAGAGACAGTGGCATTTATGACCCTGTAATGGTTAAATTTTCAGTTTCAGAAATCAAAAGAAAGCTAGAGGGTTTGCGCAACCAAAACTTAGACATACACAATGTTTACAGGTCCAATTTATTTAATTATGTCCGAAAAAAACCCTAGGATTCTTGGATTTTGTTTCCTGGTGAGCAAAGAATTATGCTCAGAACGAGAAGGTGATTATGAATTCATCCAGAACAAAAATCCTTTTCCCTGTCGGTTTGTCAGCTATTAGGAAGTCCTTAGAGGTTCCCCTTGTCTTTTTCTCATGACCAAGAATATTTCATCCAAGAAACCTTAGTTATCCAATACAGATAGTATTCCCTGAAACAAAACAAGCCTTCCTGACTATATGTTTAAAACCTGACCTTGCAATTGACAATACCCCCTACCCACTCGACATCAACTTCTTTGATGAAAATTCACAATTAGTTTTGTCACTAATTTCCCTTTTTTTATGACTTGATAATGATTCAATGGTCACAGATGTCCATCTAAGTCCACTTTTCAGATTGAGTTTTGGTAAACCAGAGATAGAGTACAGTCAAGTCCCTTGCCTTAAATTTGATGAATTCATGGCTAAGAGTATTCACTCTCAACTAGTGAATTTCCACAATGCTAGACATTTCAGATTCCAGACGTACCTGATGAAGATGATTTTATTTTCAAGTGAAAAGGATTAACATTTCCCACAGGAAGTATTTTCAAACACAATGGAGAACAACATGTTCAATTTTATGAACCTCATTTTGTCAGAAGTGTATAGATTGATTTTTGAAGAAAATATGCCAAGAGTGCTACCAGAGATGAAGACCCTGATGCAACTAAGTCTAGAGAAAGCAGTTGGAGATTGGTTTTTGCTGAAGAAGCACACAATAATCAGGATTTATGGGTCCATGAAGGAACCATACATTTTACCAGGATTTCTGACATTGAGAATGTTTTCCTTAGAATTTATCAGGCCTGACAGTTGAGATTGACCATTTTTAGCCTTCAAGAATTAAAGATTCAGATATAAAGTTTCCTTTAAAAATAGTTCCTTTCATCATCAAAAATTGGAATTCTCTTTCCTTTGTAGAAAAATAATTGGACCTATTGAATTTTAAGAAGGCCTTTGCTGTCAATTATGACCCATGTCATATAATTTCTCGGAGGAGGAAACAAAACAAGATCAAGGCATTTGATCATTAGGAGATTGAAGGATTAGAAGGGAAGACTAATCAACTACAGTATGGATCTAATACAGAGGTTTCAGAATCCTCACAATCAAATCCTTCTACTTTGGCAAAATCTTCAACCGAATTGATACCTACCCCAAGCAAGATGGAAACAGTCATTAAAAGAAGCTCCTATGAAAATGTTGATATAGAGCTGGAAGAACAAAGAGAAATCAAAAGATTAAAATCAAGTCAACAAGATGAATTGGTTGTGTTGGATAGTGGAAAGGGAAAGAAGAAAGAGAAATATCAAGGCCCAGATGTTCAAATGTGTGAATACAGATTTGATGAAGCAAAAGCTACAGGTGATGCTGATAAGCTCCAATCAAGGGCTGAGTTGTATGTTAAGTATGGTCAGTACAAGCAAGCAGCATCAAAAAAAAAAGTAATAAATTGTTTCCAAGAGTCAGTAATGTTTTTTATTCTGAAGTTACTTTGATGACCAGCAGAGATCCTGCAAAGAATACCCTGAATCTTGCTGTGTCATCTGATGAGAAATTCACAGAGATGAAGTTGAATTTGCAAACGATACCAGTCCCATATAAGATTCATCTACATAGGCAGAATGGAGAGGTCATCTACACATATTTAATGAAGGCCACCCTGAAAATTGCAAAGTTACAAAATACAGTGGACAGGCTAGAAATCCAGTTGAAACAGGAGAAAATGGAGAATAAATCCCATCAGTAGCAGATCAAAAAGGTACAAAATTATCTAGTGGAGAGTATTGATGAGCCAAATAGAGGAGAGGCCAGCAAAAACCTTTTGATTTCAAGAAAGAAAATACCATTCAATTACTCAAAAGAAAACTCAAAATCCCAGCAACTCAATTAATTCAAGCCTCTGAGTTGACTGTGTTAGAAAAATAAAAGGAAACATTATCACAATAATTGGATGATTGCAAAGCTAAATTGCTTAAGCTTGGAGAAAAAGAGGTGAGTTGGGAAAAGGACAAATTGAGTCTCGAGACTCAAATTGAAGAATTAAAGTCAAAATTGGCAAGTGTAATACAAGATAAGTAAGGAACAAGTCAGAGCAGCAAAGAGGAAAGTACAGAATATCTAATCCAAGATATGTCTCAAGTTAGCTTGAAAGAGGTGGAGATCAAGGAACTGAAAGAATAAAAACAGAGATTGGAGGAAGAAAACTAGAAAAAGGAGGACAAAAGAAAAGAATTGGAAAATAAGAATAAGGAGATGATAGATAAAAATCAGAAATTGGTAACTCAAGTGACAAGACAACTTCCATTGCAAGGCGCTAAACACTTGATCTGTGGTTCAATAATAAATGAAGCTGCAAAATTCAGGCCTTATTTGAGTTTTATGAAGACAAAGGAAGCAATAGCAGATGATAGTATACAAAGTTGTACAACAACGAGAGAAGTTCTAGATAAGAAGCCAAAAGAGACAGCCCAAAATGTTGTTACCTTTTTAAATACTTTAACAGAGTATGATTTGAAGGAAATGGACATTAAAAACAGAGTAACAATTATAACCTGGGCTAGAAGATTTCTTGGGAAACATTCTCACATTGAGAATGTCTAGGCCAAAGCAGAGCAGATGAAATAATAGGTGGCAGCTTTCAAAAGAGCATTTGAAAAGATGATTCAGAAAGAATTGCCTTCTTTCTGGGATGAAAATGATAAATTAATTTCTCGGAATGATTATAAGAATTTGTTATTTGAGATCAGAATGAATCATGAAAAATTTGAGGATATGACTCATGTTCTAACAAGGAAGATTATACTAGAAAAAATTTTAGACGATTTTGAAATTCTAAACCAGTTGACCATGATAGGTGCAACGATACCTGCAATATCCATTGCAGAGCATGTGGAAATGAAGGTTCTTGTCAAGGAAATGACTAGTTACGAGATACCTTCTGCAAAACAATGGAAGACAGTGGAGAAGTATGGGAAAATGAAGTACAAATTACACACTTAAATATTCCTATCCAAAGAAAGAAAGTTTCGTCAACGGCTACAGCCAAAAGAAGATATCAAATGTTATTTTGGGGAATTTTTAAAGTTATGCAAATTTTGATAGAAATGGAATGTAATAATTAGTTTAAATTTTTCTATTTTTAGAAAGAAAGCAGTTAAGTTTAGCTCAATGATATTTTTTATGTATAAAAGCATATTTTTACAATGTAATCAGAGTTGGAACTTGTGAGAAGAATACACATTTTGTATCAAGATTTTTCCAGTTTAATAAAGATAGCCGAGAAGAGTTGAGCACATTTTCAAGAGTAAATATTCTTGTGTTGTTGATTTACAGTCTGTATTTTTCCTTTCCTTATGTGTTTTGTTATTCCAGTAAATTTATTTCCATTATGTTTTCCTTCATGCTTTGATGAGAGTTTGCTTAAATTAGAATTCATGTAACTATGCTCTGATTTAATTGGATCAAATTATTCACAATTTCTCTACTAAAGTCAATGTTGGATTCATCTATAATCAGTGCCTAATATCGATGGACTGTCTCTTTTTCTTCAATTATCACCTACTAAACAAGAACTTGACTGTGAAAAGATAACTACCTTGCCTTTGCAAAAATCCTCATTGTTTAAACTCTGTTGATTCTTAAATGTTTGAGTTTTTGAATCCATTCCCAATGGTATCCATGTGTTTCATCCTACTACAATTTTTAAAACAAAATCATTTTGAAATATCTCTATCCATTGTATCTATTTGTTGAGAAAGCCCTCTCTGGTAGGAAAAAAGGCTAGTTTTCCTCCTAAAGATTGGTTTGAAATAGTTACCTTAGAACTATCCTTCCACAACCAAAGGAGAAATTCCAAGTGCTAACACTATCTGTAACCTCAACAATATTCTATGGATTAATATATCACTCTCAAATTCTTTTATGTTAGGTTCACTATATTAAGAGTGAAGGGATGTTGTTGAATTTATTAGTCATAGAACAAGATCTTAATTTACGATACATAGAGCGTGATATATAAAACTCATATTTTGCAATAGGATTGACCCAAAACTAATTAAGGTGGATATCAATAGAAAAATAATTTCTCAATTTATTTTATTTGACGAGATAGCATGAAACATAAAAAAAAAAAAATCAGCCATTAATGAGCCCTTTAGGACCTAGCTTTTTTAACATTGCTTTGATACCACATGTAGGGACCCTCATGGAACCTGCTAAACCCTCTAAGTAACTATGCACATATTCAAACCATAGCTTCGAAATATAACCAGTAAGTGAAAAATTTTATTGAATTCATCACAACATATAATTTCTTTACAACAAAATACAAAACAAAAGAACTCAGAAATCATATATCTAGTTCCATTCATTTTCCAATAACAAACCACATAGTAGAAACAATCAATAAACAACTCTACTGACCTCAAAAATACTCTTGTCATGGAAATGTCGAAGGTTGCTAAAGGTTGTTGAAGTCCCGCCGCAATTCTCTTTTCAAATGACAATCGAAGAGTGTCCACTGAAAACCATCCTACCATTCCCAAAAGGTACGCTTCTTCCCCTGTGACCCCCAAGCCACAACGGGGCTGAATGCAATCCTATTCTAGCGTATCCAAGGTACGTTGATTACAAACAAGAGGCTTCTAACCCCATTCGTACAATGAAAAACCAACCACCCTAAACAGTCACCAAATAAACTCAACATAACCTATGTCGTCCAAGAATAGGGTCAAAAAAAATGAGAGCCTCATGCCTTCTCCGTCTCTTTATAGATTTTTTGAGACTTGCCATGCTTCTTATTCATGCACATGCATAACTTTGGAATTGTAAATTTACTTTTCTTCTATTATTCACCCGCTTTCTAACTATCACTTTTTCTCCTAATTGAGTGTGTGCATGGTGTTACTATTTTTTGAAATAAATTAATTTCTTTTCTTTTCTTTATACACAATTTAATTCATATTTTATGTAAACAATTATCCTAGCTTTGTGTGTGCATGTTGGCTACTAAATTGCAATAATCTAATTATTTTTAAACACATACCCTTACAATTTTTAGTGCTTTCTTTATTGTCTTGTTTCGTTGCGATGAGCATATTAAGAGTGTCATGCTTCATGCATGCCCTTCAAATATTCCTTCCATGCTGGGGACTGGTATGACAACTAAGAACTCATTAACTCAATCCGGATGACCCTGTCGAGGGACTAATGGTTCTTGGGGAATAAGTATGAGTCTTTATTTAGTGACCCTTAGTCTAAACTTGATGAGTGATTGAATCCATGGTATTCCCTCAGGGAAACATGCATCTAGTGAGAAAGGGCATCTCTCGCTTTTTAACTCACCATGTGGAGTAATCGCTAGTCTTACACCTTATTCGCATTCAACCCCGTTACCTAATGTGGATCAATTGGAAATCACAATCCAACACATGCATGTAAACACTACGCATATTAAATCTTTCTAATTAAAACATAATATATTAATTACATCAGGTCAACATCATGTGTCAGGGATACCCTGACTCAATCCAAAGTCCACTCGTTATCGATTCCTTCCTGCATCACATGTACCTGTCTTTTCTTAACACACTTGACAGCCCATCAAAAATACACGCTATACATAACATTCCTGCGTTTTAATCATCATTATGTAATCTCATGGTATTTTAATCATATCAATTCATAACTCATCATAATCATTATCAAATCATAATTTATGGTGTCATAATCAACATCAATTTATAACTTCAAGTAGATAACTTTAAATCATCCCACTTATTAATCAAAGTAATATTTTCCACACATGGTCAGGTCATTCATCATCAAATGCCCTAAAAAATAACATAGCATAATAATCCAAGTCTTAAATCCAGACACAACTGTGTCATTCGAAACTAAACGCCACAACTAATCATGTTTGTGATAATAATCAAAGTCTAAGTAAAAGCAGAGCACTACATTTTCCTATGGTTTTAACTTGTGTTGATGCCTATTTAAAACATGGTAAAAAACATGTGTTCCTCTTATGTGCTTGTTTTTGTGCATTATTAGTATTTTCTAACACAATAATCATTAAGAGAGTGCAAATAGTTTGGTTATTAAATATTACTCTACTATGTATGGAAAATTATAAGATATTAAAAATAAAAATGTAAAAAGTTAAAGTAAAATAGCATATAATAAAAATTAAATTCGAAACATTGGGATACTCTATCAAAATGTGACCGTTAGAGGATTTTGTGATTAGTGACATGAATTTTTAGGTTGTAGAGGAAATAAGTGATATATATATCTATATATATAGATAGATATATATATATAAGGTGTGTATTATATGGTTGGAGTGGAGTGAAGGTAATCGTATTCTCATGAATATATTTTAATTAGTTGAAGTGTTGAACATAAAAAAGGTGCATCACCTTTTAATTGTGTATGTATTAGGAACCAAGAAAATGTAGAGAGAATAATTCCTTAGTTTGTGTTGAAATTTTCTACGAGTTTCCTTTTTGGTCATTTAGATATCATTTATAAGTTTACAATGAAATTATTAAAAATAATTAGGTGGGTTTTTACAAACTACTATAAAATATATTGTATATCTTAGAAGGATTTTTAAAAAATGCAATTTGTGTCTTTAAAATACACAACAACAACAATAATAAAAATGTAGAGGTTGGAGTTTCTACAAGGATGGATAAAATTCCAAATGGGGGAGAGTGCATATAAATTATGTGACAAAATAAATATATAAATCAACACTTTGACCATCTATATGAGTTTATCATTTAAAAGTATCCATCCTACTAACCATAATCATGAATTTCCTAGATATGAATTTATTTTCCAACTTCTAGACTATCTCAAAGTTATAGAGAAACTCCAATTTGACATCATATTAAAATAAATTCGTTAAGGATATGGAGTTATGTGATTAGTATATAAAGAGAAATGGGCTTAAAGTTAAGTTCTATTAAGTTTTATCTCTTTTGTCTCTTTAGCAAATTTAGAAAATCTTTTGATACAGTGTCTAGAAATAACCTATGGAATAGGATAGAAGAGCTAAACACTTCTTTCAAGTTGAGGGCTGTTGCGATAAGGTTATATGAGAATTGCATTGCCAAGTTTAAGAACATTAAGGGTTGGTTGAAGTATATGAGTTGTAATATTGGATTTAAACAAGGTTTCCACCTCTCCCCTACCCTTTTTTAGCATATACATCGATAAGTAAAGTTGTTTAGAAGAAGCAAGTTGCACTAGCATGACATTAGCAAGAATAGTCATCATCATTCTTCTATATGCTAATGATATTGTTCTTATGGAAATGTGTCCCTTTTATCTTAGTAAGCAATTAAGAATTCTCAAGTATTTCTACTCTAATATAGGTAGGACTATTAACACCAACAAAAAAAAGGTTATGATATCAAATCCAAGAAGGCCACTTACACTAATAGCATTGAAAAAAGAATTAAGGTAGGGTGGAACTATAGCATTGACAAAAGGATTAATGGAGGGTGAAAAATTTATTTTGTTCCTAAAAACAATTGTAAATCAACAAACCTTGTGATGTGGGATAGAAAGAAGCTCCTCTTTGAAACTCTCATCACTCCCATTATCCGGTATGGTTGTGAAGTTTGGGGTTGCAACATCTATAGAGAATATTGGATAAATATTGAGAAAATCCATAAGTGTTTTATAACTTATAACCTCAAAATTAAAAGCAATACGCCCTATCCTATTCTCCTCATAGAAGTGGGGATTTCCCCATTGAGAGCATGGATGAGACTACGTAATTGATGTAGAATATATGAGAGTAAAGGCTTCCTAAAATTGCTTTAAAAACCAATCAATACCACCTACAGCTCAAGAAGGATTAGCATAAATATGCCATCTCTTGGTTAAACCATTGGGGAATTAACGAAAATGTCACTTTGCAAAATATCGATAATATTAAAAATATTATTAAATCTAATTTTAAAGAGAAATTGTGGTGTGATAAATATTTAGAGGTTAAAAGAAAATTAAGATACTATAGGGAGGTCATTAACCCTAATCTAGAAGATCAATAGTATCTCTATGTTTTAACTAATATAAAGAATAAAATTAATATAGCCAAGATAAGAACAAACTCTCATGAGTTCCATAGTGAAATAAGGCATTGGACATTTCCTAAAACACTGTGAATTGAAAGGATTTTCGATCTCTGTGAGGCTATGAGCATTGAGGATGAAAAATACTTTCACTTAGAGTGTTCTACATTGACCTGCCTTAGATATCAATTTCAAAGTCTTTGTTACAATATAGACCTTCCTAACTTTCTAACTATAGTGAGTTAGGAATGCTTCTATTCAAGTTTTTTTAGCATAGCCATAAAATTTTAAAGCAAACCAAATAATTCCTTTCTATGTTCCAATAGACAAAAGTTGGTCTTAGTGGACGTTAACCATCATCATCATCATTAATGAATTTAATAGTACTTTATTACAAAAGTAAAAGTACAGTATTTGATTAAGATATTTTAAATAGGAATACTTATCACTACGTTTATAGTAATGTGTACTTGTATTATATCATTTTAACTTAAGATGATTATTATGTATTTATACATATCTCATGTTACATAATGAGTATTTGTGATGTAAGTTTATACCTAGATTATAGGTGGATTTTAGTGCTTTTACTAAATGTTTACTAAGATAATATATAATGTTTAATTATGTATATTTGTATATTAAATATTAGAAAAATAAGTTTATAGATTTTATTTTCTTATCTTAATTTCCTTCCACTATGAATTGATTACATTTGTATAGATAAGTAATGATGCACTTAAAAATCTAGTAAGAGAGATAATGAGGAAACAAATAATAAAAATAAGAAGAGATGTATCAATCTATTTTTAAAGAAAGAATTATACAATATATACTTTATGTAAGGAAAGTATGATATAATATTATGTATGCAAAGCATATTATGTGTAAGAGATGTGTCTATGATGCAGTGTTGAGAAGTGTATATATGAATGCACAAGAGGCGTATATATGAATCCATGTTGAGAAGTTATTTATTTTTTAGATCATAATAGACAGTATATCTAGGGTGTGCTCTCTAACAAATCATAACCCACAAAGTGAAAGTCATGATAATCTATGAGAAGTATGTTAAGATTATGCACCACAACAAATGATACCCTAGATATGGTAGTGATACTATTATGATTGTGATGACATATTGAATATGATTTACATATGAGCCTATAATCCAAACTAATTTGTAATGGTAGAGAGCCACACATTATTAGAATTTCCAATGGATGTCCTTAGTTGAGAAAATCCTCATAGTTTCACCATTACTCAATAATATGCTAGTCATGCCATATCCATGATCCTACATGTTATGACTATGAAAGAAATCCTCAATGGAGTGTAATAACAAAAAGGAATGATTTAGCTTGAGTCAGACTATATTTAAAAGGAATGATTTAAAATACTGGGATGAGTGCTGGAGATATTGAAGATAAAAGTGGTTGTTTCATGTTGGTTGATCTTTATAGTGTTGGGGTACCGAGTGATACTTTGCATGATGTGATGTGAACTTGTAATGTGGTATTATAAAATTTAAATGCATTTCGACATTAAAAAAAGTATTTCCTCTTGGTACTAATTATTTAATTCTTATGTGGATATTTTTCTTGCAATAATTATCAATTTTTTATGTATGTTTTTATGCATTTGATTGAGATAATTTTGTGGTGATGGATACATTTAAATCAAGCCATTAATAACACGATTATGTTGTTATTAATTGTTGAATCCACTTGAGAAACATATTTGTTTTGGTTATTCTTTGATACTAAATGGAAATGGATATAGATAAATGATACAATATTATACTCTAGTCATACCATACCAAATGCTAATGTGATAAGGGTAATACCATATTATGTTAAATGGTGGTATGATTATTTTCTAAATTTATATAGAGTTTTAATGATACAATAAATGAGAGTGTTATATAAAAGTATACAAAGAATTATCAATAAATTAGTTAAGTAGTATGATTTATGAAATTCATAAGCCATGCATTATTTTCTTAATGCATGGTGTGTGATATGAACTAGGTACATCTAGTGAAGTAAGTCTTATTATGGTAAGTTATGATATTAAATTTGTGTGAAATGTACACTTACCAATATTTCAAGGTAAATAACTTACAAAACTCATAAAGAGAAATTATATTGAAGTAATCTCTTTTAATTTCAAAGTTGGAGACATTCAACGTGTTCATACCAAAGACATATAGTGACTAATATGACTCGACATTTATTTTTAGAATATAATTCATTAGCATTATGTTATTATTGTATTTTTTTAAATCAAATACTAATATATTGATGTGTGTTGATGTATCAACTTTCTTGATGATGTTTTAACATTTAAGAAAAAAGTAAGAGGTTTGAACATTTTACTAGATATTTAATTTTTAAAAAGATAGCTTATACTATTTTTTTATGCATGGGTTCAAGGATGATAAAGAAATCAACAATTAAATGAGGAGAGAATGTCATGTACCAATTTTTCCATAAAATAAATAAAAGAATAATTCTTAGAATTAATGATAATATGTAAATGAAATAAAAGAATAATTATCGGAATTAATGATTATATGTAAACAAAGGTTAAAAGTAAAACTATTTTGTAATCATGTAAATAATGAGGAGTAGCAAGAAAGGGTCATTACTTTCCATTAAGAAAACTTTCATTCATTATTTATTGAAATGAAGGATATTACCTTGGGTGGGAGGAAAAGAAATATTGGAATATAAGCCAGTGATAAGAGGGAAAGCCCTAGCTAGGGATATATATGGGTGGTGACACCGGATATGGTGACCATGTATCAGTTTAGTTGTATTCTTATATGATAAGGCATTGCATTAAAAGATCTTTTGTAGTAGTGATCTTTCTAGGGCCCAAGACAAGTCATGAATAGGATACGTTCTGTGTACCTGTATAGTTGTTTTAAAAGAATAAATAAAAATAAATCATCTTCAAGTTATTGTTGAAATGTAAAATATGTTTTGAATGATCTAATGATAATAATAATATGAAATAAATTTTGGATTTCATATATAGTGAATACGCATTTTTTGTTGACAATGTGTAAATTATTATTATGCATTCATTTTCTTTTGTTGCAAATAGAATTACCTTCATGCAAATTAAGTAAAGTAGAAAAATTAATAAAAAGGGGAAATGATTCCTCGCAAACCTTCAATAAAATCCTTGACATGGAAATATCTCAAATTTTATCCCAGGTGGCTAAAGATGCTTGGTCATGAGAACCTTCCAACTTCCCTGACAAAATGATTACCCATAAAGTGCTTGAACCAACTGGAATATGACAAATGCCAATTATTCTCCACAATTCATGCATCATTAATAGCATTGCTTACACTTCATCCATATGCAAAGAAACTATGCATGAAAATAATGCTAGTAAATATGGAATAGCATGTGGGTGAGTGCACAAATTTGAGGAACCTTTTAGATGCAATGGTAGATTCAAGAAACCAATTCAAGTTCCATAAAATATAAATGATCCCAAGCAATTCTGACCCTGCCAAACCTAGTCCCGAGCTTGCCACGTTGAAGGCCAAGTAGGATAGTTAAAGAGAACGTGTATGTGATATGTAGTTATAAAACGTGTACGGATTTTGAGCTAATAAACGTGTACACGTTATGATCTGATAAACACATAGACCTTTTTTAAAACATGTTTTATGCTTGAATATGGGTGGAATATGGTTTAAATACGTGCTCAACCCATTTCAAGCATAAATTTAGACCAAATTCCACCCTTCTAATATATATGGGGTTGAAGATCATAACCAAGTATTTAAACCAAATTCCACCCTTCTAATATCTATATATATATATTATGAACTAAAATCAATTGAATCCATAAATTTTTAAACGTGTATGCCCTAAAATAAATTTAGACCGTAACTCCAAACGTTTGTATTCCCAAAACAAATTAAAACCCAAATTAACTCGTAAAAATCAAATCAATTTCAATAGATACATATATATACATTCAAGCATCCTTGTGAATCCAAACCAATATTCACAAATATCCAAAGATTCTCATGTATATAGAAAGTTTGCTTACAACTAAAAAATGTTTCAAGTACAATTGATATCTTCCCCAAAATACATAAACAAAGATGCTAAATGGTATATAGAGTCCAAAAAACTTCATGCCACAACAAATAATAACATATCAAAATCCTTGCCAATATTGGGATTTTATTCATCAGTAGCACCGTTTACCCCTCCTCTAGGCTCTAGCCCTTGCCTCTACCCAGAATATCGAATTTGGTCCTCCAAGTACATTAGTGAACACCTTATAGTTTCTATGAAACTTACTAATCCATGTTTTAATATAGGCTAGAGAAGCTTCCCATGCTTAAAAAAAAAATTCACTTGAGTGAAGGGTGCAATTTGGTTAAGGTCAAGATAGAGGAGTTTAACAATAGCCTCTACCAACATCAATAATCATAGGGAGGTTAATGATGTTTTTGATTACATGTCAATCCCATAATATCATACATGATAGAATCCAGTGGAAACGTTGCAATCCTAAAAGATTGAAAACTATTAATTATGTTGAATTATAGATCCCAAACCACTATAAACAAATATGAAAAGTTTCTCATGCGTATATAGAAAGAGTGCATACAACTAAAATAACATTAGGTGAAATCCATACATGCCCCAAATTACATATAAACAAAGATGCTAAATGGTCTATAAAGTCCAAAAAACTTCACGCCACAACAAATAATTACATATATCAAAATCCTTTCCTGTATTGGGATTTTATTCATCAATAGCACCATGTGCCCCCTGGTCTAGTCTCTAGCCCTTGCCTCTACCCAGAATCTTGGAGCTGGTCCTCCAAGGGCATTAGTCAACACCCTACAGTTTTTTATGAAACTTCATAATCTAAGCCTAAAAATAAGGTAGAGAATATTCCCAATCAACATATACACTTAGGACATTTAGAGTATGTATCTGGAAACTGAAATTAATACACACATACGACATGAATTTAAGGTGGAAAAATGTGAAATGTTTAGTCTTTAGTGTATAATTTGTTCAATTTTAAATTTCAAATTATAAATAGTTCATGTTGTTATTTGTTGTATACTAGTTTTACATTTTCCATTAATTAGAAATGTCATTATATCATATGTATTTTTCTAATGATATTTTTTTGTCTTTATGATTGCAGTGGCTATTATGGATTAGAATGCAGAGATATTGAGAGAGATCGGTATAGCTTGGAGGGGTGGAGATGAACTATGCCTCTCATTGGAAACATCATTAGATGTTATTGTGGATATTATCAGTCACTCAAATGATGCATTGTACAACATAGCATCGTACAGAGAAAGAAAATGGCAAGAATGTGCCAATGGATTGAGTTAAAATGAGGTGAAGAAACTAAAAATAACTAAAGAGAAAATATATTCACTTTTTAGAGTGCCTAGGACAGATTCCATTCCAGAGACTACTAAAGCAAATATTTCAGTTGAGTGGTGTGTTTTTCCACCAATCAGAGATAACTGGATGGATCATTGGTATATGGTATTTGACATTCCCCCACACAACAACATGGAAGTACCACCATACTTCCTTCAAAAACTTTAGGTTGAGTTTGTGATGGGTAAACATGTCAACTATTTTGATATGTTGGGTGTTAGCACTTAGAAAATCCCCTTGGTTGTAAAAGGATAATCCTAAGGTAACTCTTTCAAATCAACCTTCAGGAGGAAAACTAGCCTTTTTCCTACCAGAGAGGGCTCTCTCAAAAATATGTGAATGGCTAGGGATGTATGAAAATGATTAGGGTTTTTTAAAACAGATATGTGGCTGAAATATATGCAAGAACCATTGGGCATGGAGTCAGAACTGAGAATTTTAAGGACCAGCAGACAAACAACAATAATGATCTTCACAAAGGCAAGATAGTTGTCACATTATAGTCAAAATATTTTGCAGGTAATAAAAGAAAGAAAGATAGACATTCCATCAATATGGGCACCAATTTCAGATGAATCCAATATCAACTTTAGAGAAAAGATGGATACTCAGACCTAATAAATCAGAGCATATATATATATATGAATTCTTACTTTAATTCTCATCTAAGCATAGAAGACATAACATAATGGAAGCGATAACAAAGAAAGTATACATAAACATAGAGGAAAAGGAAGTACAGACTATAACTTCAATCAACACATGAATCTTTGTTCTGCAAAAATGTGTTATTTTCTACATGGTTGTCTTGTATTAAAAATAGAATAATTCGATACAAAGAGTGTCTTGCTTTCAAAAGTTTTCCAACCCCTCAAAATGACAACTATTGCCTCTTTTATACAAAAACCTCTTTGAGGTAAAACCTAACTACTTTCTTAACCAAATAGTTAAATAAGTTAACTAATTTCCATATGTCACTCGAGTCAAAGTTTATATAAAAAATATTACAAGATTTTTTCAAAATGAAATTTTTCAAAAGTCTTCATTTGTTGATGGTTGTTTGACGGACGTCTTTATGGATGAATAGTATATTTCATTTTTCCATATTTCTCTACAGTGTTCCATTGATCAGTAGTAATGATCTCATAGATTATCATTTCTTTCGCTAAAACCTTTAGCTCCACATTTTCTTCAATAGAAATAGGAGGGATTTTTTCACCCAAAATCTTAAACATATCCATGATTTGTAAATACTCTGCAAGCTTTTCCAACACGATCTTACCTGTAAGGACATGAGTTAAATTCTGAAATTTGTCATGATTCATTCTTATTGCAAATAACAATTTTGTATAATCATTCTGGGTAATCAATTCATTGTTTTCATTCCAGAAAGCAGGTAATCCTTTTTGGAAGACTCTTTCAAACTTTTTCTTGAAATCAGCAATTTGTCTTTTCATTCCTGTAGCTCTGGCTTCAACACTTTCCACATGTGTATATTTCCCTGGTATTCTCCTCACCCAAGTGATCACCAAAATTTGATTTTTGATAGCCATTGTCTTCACCTCATCTCTATTAAATCCCTCAAGAAAACCATGGCATTTTGGGTTGTCTCTTTTGACTTATTATTCAAATTCTCTCTTATTATTGTGCAATTCTTTAAAGCTTCTTCTATTACTTTTTCTTTTGCTTTTACAAAATTCAATTAAGATTTGAGTTTGGAAGCTTCCTCAATGATAATATACCAAATCATATGCTTACATCCTTGCATTGGGACTTGTCCAATCACTTGATAAATTAATCTCTGGTTCGTATCTATCAAATATTTATTTTTTCCCTGCAATCCCTTTATTTCCTCTTCCTTTTTCTGGTTCTTCTCTTCTAGTTTTTGCTTCTCTTCTTTTAATTCCTTTATTTCTACTTCCTTGAGACTCACTTAAGACATGGATTGTATGAGGTCAGCTGTATTAGTTTCTCCACTTACCTGACTAGTACTTGATTGTTGTTGGGCCAAGGACGTTAGCTTCCCTTTTAAATCTTCAATTTGGCTTTTTAGATTTGTTTTGTCTTTCTCCCACTCTGCTTCCTTTTCAACAAATTTTAATAATTTTGGCCTTACTATCATCAATATCCTTGGACAAATCTTCTTTCTCTTTCTCCACAGTTAATTCAGAAGCCTGAATTAACTGAGTTGTTGGAATTTTTAAATTATTTTTTAGCACTTGAATCATATTATTTTTCTCGATCAACAATTTCTTTCGTGCATTGCCTCCATCACTATTCCCAACCAAGTCAATCTGTAATTTCTTGACTTGTTGATGAGATTTATTCTCTACCTTTTCTTGTTTCAACTGTTTCTCCAGTCTGCTTATTGTATTCTCCAATTTAGCAACTTTCAAAGTTGCTTGTGCAAGATCATCATATATTACTTCTCCTGTCTTCCTATGTAGTTGGATCTTATCAGGCAATGTTATCTTTTTCAAATTTACTTTAAATTCAGTCACTTTTTCTTCAGTTGACACTGCCAAATTTAAAGTATTCTCCTTGATATCTCTACTTGATACTAAAGTAATTTCTGAATTTGACAAATCTCTAACCTTTGGCAACAAACTATAGGTCATATAGGAAGAAGTTTGTTTGTCTTGCCCATATTTGTCATACATTTCAACTATAGATTGAAATTTACTTGTATCTCCATCTTCTTTAGCTTCCTGAAAACTGTATTCATGTACCTGGACCTCTGGGGCCGAAAACTTCTCTTTTTCCTGCTCTTCATTGCCTGTGAATACAACCAAATCTTGTTGTTCATCAATCTTGAGTCTTTTCTCTCTGTTGTCCTCTTTAGCACTTTTACCTTCCACTCTTGGTCACATCTGGTCACAAGATCATGGAACCAAGGAAATTCTTAGGGACCTTCTCACCATATTAAGAAATTTTCAAAACATTCCTCTATTATACACCATCATTTGCACTATAAAAACTTGGAGCTAACATTGGGGTTCCAGGGCGCTGGTATGGAGATGCACAAAAACCATCCCAATGTTAGGCATAGAGATGCCAATCGGCCGATACCTCCACCTCCACCTCATAGCCAACTACCGAGGCCAGATGTCCCTCTTGCACATATGATGATACCTGAGACACAAGAGGCATTTTTTATGCTAACCCGGGTCATTGTACACCACAATACAACTATTGACCAGGCACGGACCTCTTCCTATGGTGGGGTACAGCCATTAGATTCCGATGGCAGAGGACTATCCACTAGTAGGGATAGATTGAAATCACATGAGCCACAAATTGAGCCACACGTGTGCATGGCGTGTGTCCAAACCTGCTATGGTATTGGACCAGCACATGGCACCTCTATGATGACTTCTTGTCAGGTAAGGACATAGTTAAAACATTATTTTGTTTTTCAGATTATTTTTTCCATATTGTACACATTGTTAACACCTATTATGGTTTCCACCAGGGAAGGTAAAGGAAATCCCCCACAAAATCCCCAGGGTCACCCATCAACCTGTTGCACCAAATAAAGAGTCAGGAAATCTGTAATACCCCATTTTGACCCTTAGGATATATTAGCTTTTAATGTAAATATTGTATACATGTGAAGTATGTTTTCCTAGTGTGGAGCTCAAGGCCAAGGCCCCGCTAGTGGATGCTCGAATTTTATTTAAAAGGAAAGTATTAGATATTATGTTACCCATGTACTATTTAGCCATGGGACATTGTAAAAATGATGTAAATAAACATCATGCAATAAAATACCAAAACTGGCTATGGAAGCAACTAATGATAAGGGGTCATGTGTATCCACTAGGGAGTGGTTAAGGGGTTGTGGGATTGAACCATAAGATTCCAAATGTCATCTTGAGAACCCATTTGACCTACCTTGCTGACATTTAATTCAATTGTAAGAAAGTTGTTGACAAATCAGTTCATGGCTTCAATGGAGCATGGGCAGCCTAGAAATTCGTATGGCAGGTATGGCCTTTGTTTTTTTTGTACCGCAAGTCACTCTACCTCATGGGAATTGGTTCTTTCTCATTCTCACTCCATTTTTGAACATCCCAAACATCATTTTTCATCCATTACGAATGCCCAGCAGTGAGAAAAAACAAAAATCGCAACTTTGCAACAACCCACGTTTTGAAGAGCCATGAATGCCCAGAATTGGTATTTGACAGTGAAATCCAATGGGAGATCCATAGATATTAACTTTGGGGAGAAATTGAGAGTATTAGATACCCTGAAATCCATCGGAAAACTCAGTTTTTATAGCCCAGAAATCCAGTGACGGGATTGAGTTATTTGATGATAGAATTGTGAGAAATCCAAGTGTGAATGTTTGAACAGAAGATTGGATTGCTTGAATTTAGCTTGAGATGTCTGTAGCTCTGTGGTTGAGCTGCCTAGCTTAGCATCCTCCTCCTTTTTTTATTGCATGCTTGATAAACCCAATTGTGCATTGGCTTAGCATGACTAGTTGAGTGAAACCATGGCTGTGAATGAGCTTGTATTGTTCCTCCTTAGTGGCTACACATCCCAGCTCGAGGGTGATCTCTCAGCTGAAAGAATATAGGCTAGACACATATCTATGGTTGGGTGGAACGTTGCTCTCACATAGCCAGTTGTTGGATAGTTTCATCTTAAAGATAAGTATTCTCTGTGGTTTAAATTGTGATCATTTTGTGTTCTGTTCTACATGTTTAATTATTCATGTTAATTGAATGATATGATTATCTTAAGCTAGTTGGCATGAAGCCTGTGCATGGCATGAGAATGCAATTGATTATTGTATGTGTGTTTCATTATTCTGCCTGGAAGAAATAGGCTGATGTATTCCCTTTCGCGTGTGTGTTATTATGGTTATTCCGTTGTGTTTATATTGAGTATGATTATGCACTACATTTCAAGATAAGTATTCCTATGGTTTGAGTTATGTTAATCCTATTCTCTGCAATGTTTTAATTAATGACTGTTGTTTATATTCTGAATGCATGATGAAATGGTGTGTGGATAGTGTGTAATTCCGATGTGTTTATTAAGATTGATCTACACACATAAGTTTTTATTTATTCATGAATTTTCTTACTAATGATGGAGCTGAGATTGTCAAATAAGCTCCGTATGTTTGGTCATGTTCCCTCCCTTGCATCGGAGTGATGGGAGGGGACGTGAAAGAGTGGTATCAGAGCTCATGTTGCGGCACTGGGGCTACTTGGTCCAAACTCTGAGTTTGCAAGCAGATATCAGAGTGCTTTTAACACAGTATTGATGAAGTTTGGGAGAAATTTTGATTGGGAAAAATGGAAGAATCAGAGTTCTCAGGTGTCACATACCCCAATTTTGCAAAAATAATGTAATTATTTTATTAATATTCTTGAGACATTATGTTAAATTTAATGCTAAGTAGGAATTGATGACTCAGCAGAGTCACCAGAAATGGAATGTAAATTCTGAATATTTTATTATTAATAAATAAATTATGGAGACAACAGCATGGGAGAGCTGTTAAAAGAGGTTACTGGTCTAACTGGTGGGTGGAACTAGGTGGAAGGACAAAAGACAAGTGGCAGCATCCTCAAACCTTTCCTAAGTTGCAGGTGGCAACTTCCCTATATTTTGGGGTCATGATTCCCCAAGAAAGTGGAATCTGAGCAGGTGGCTCATTAATGACAGTTAACCCAACTAAGACCTAGGCAATCTTTTAAATAGTACTCAATGAACTGAGATGGGGATCAGCTTTTGTTCTGGAGGGAGAATACATTCAGGTGAATGCTATTCAGGAGTTCCATTGAGGAAGAGGGATAATACAGTAAGGGATTTTTTTGATTTGGGATGCTGCAGTAACTTGGTTCCAGTATAGCTGCTTTGGCTGAGGGAATTGTTGGCTGTACCTAGTTCCAGCCAGTTAGACCAGAACAAGCTCGGGGGTCCTGAGAAGTGTTGTTTGGGCACTCTCTAGGAGTTGGTAGGGAGGAACAGTCTCCCATTGTTGTTGTTGACATCAGTTTGAACAGGTTCTGTTACCTATTCCTGTTGTTTATTAAATTTAAATAATTGGATGTTATGTTAACTTATTATGCCTTAGTAGTATTTAACTCATTATAAATTGCAGATCCCTGATTTTTAGTGATAAATGTAATTATTATGTTTTAGTAATTTCCAAGTTTTTATTATCAAATAGAGATAGTAATTGCAAATGCGTGCCATACAGTAGTAATACTATAAGTCTTAGAAATTTTGTAATTTTTAACTTAGTTGTTATGGTAATTATTGTTAGCTGTAAAGTTATATTTGCAGGTCTTTTATAACCACAGAAGATTTAATTCTCGTAGATGACCTGATAGGTACCAACCTTAGCTAAAGCAGTGTTCAGGTTATGAGCTATCACAGTAATGGATGAATTAATTACTTAGCTCAACTTCTATTTCACCTAGAATCAGAAATATAACTGTACAGTAAGGTTTTGTACTTGTTTAAAAATAATTTTTCAGACTCTGACTAAAACGAACTGAGTAGTTAAGTAACACAAGAATTGCGACCTTGGGACTCTATTTAGAATCTATTTCCTATTGCTCTATAACCAGAAACCTTCGGTGAAAATTGACTGGTTATTAACACTTTATACAGAGTCAAATTAAGACAGAATGAAAACTAACTCGAGGCCAAGCTCAAACCAAATAGTATGTTTAGTATTTAGTCTTAAACTTCTACTAATACTACAGTTTTTAGTTCATCACCGTGTTCAAAGAAATCTTCATATGAATGCACAGTATTGACAGAGACCTGTCTTCACATTAAACTACACTTTCAAATATAGAAAATCATATCTACATAGATAGCTATCGAACCCAACTATGATTGCTTTAGCGAACTCAAACCCTAGTATTTTATTTATTGTAATAAGAATAAGTTTATTATAAGTATTTCTCTTGTGAGTGGACAACAAATCTATCACGGCCGTAGCCAGACTACATTGTTTCAACAGATTGAAACAGAAAAAAAATGAAATGCCTTATATATCAGATTTAACCTACAGGAGAATTCATACATAGTATTCTAAAAACTAAATCCATGCATAAATTTTATCCACAGCCACAGTCATTATATATATACAAAAAACTTTCAACATAAATCTTCGGACACGCACCCACCAAACATCTACTCTAATCTACAGTATAATTGTCATAAGTCCTTCTCTTTATAAGTTTCGAATGATACAAGGAAAACGCAGGAGTAAAACTATTATAGAATCCAACTTACAGCAGAATCCTTAAACCTATCTACTTTATTTTTACAACAATGATTAAATCATTACCATACAGAACATCGAATATTAAAGAACGACGCAGACATACAACAGGCTTATTTCGAAACACAAGTTATATTAAAATAAATTCTGAATACACAGGTGATAAACCCAAAAGCAAATTACAAATATAGTATTAAACAACCACGAGGTCATGACCCAGTTCTTCAAGCCGGCTTATAGCCATTAATTACAATACTAAAACCCTAAACACCTTTAGCAGCATAATTTAATTACAAAACGACCGTAGACAGTCTCAGGGCTAACAACACAGCGCTAGTCACAAAGATAGATCCTCGTCCAACACCACACAATAACCAACAAGGAGGAATGGCCATGGTAATAGACCAGGCTTACCGGTTAAACAACAAACAGTCGAAATGGGAGTCATGCTTCTTCGGATGGAGCTAAGACCTGCAAGCATTTCGATGTATCAGCTATTTTCTTGAATACTTGTTGAAATAAACAAATTGCGTACTAAAAACGAAAAGAAGGCCTGAAACTTACCAATTTCTTCCACCAACAGAAGCTGGGTTGACAGCCGCGAACTGGAGGAGGGAATCCCAAAATGTCTAGACCAGGGTAATGGTTCTCTGAGACTACAGGCTATCATATTCCTAGAAACTTAACAAGCCCATCTTAAGAACACTATAGACAGTGGAGACCGAACCAGGGTAACAGGTAGTATTAAACCCCAAGATCTTAATAACCTATTAAGATGCCAAATAACAACAACAACGACTCTCAGGGTCGGCCATGAACCATCACGAAAGGAATTACAACTGTACACAGGTTAATAAACCTTGTAAATACCTGAAAACTAAGTTAAAACAAATGCCTCTAACTGGCAGATTAATAAACAGCTAATACTTTGAAACTTCAACCAAACCCCGTTAGGAGAAATGGAAATGTTACGATAGGGGCAAACGCTGACAGAGAAAGAATAAGAATAAAAACCCTACGAATCTTTCCCGACTACATCAGCCATTAACAAACAACACATTCTATTCCTCTTGTAAAGAGTCAAGCAAACACGAATAGGTTCCAGGTGCAGAAGAGCCGAGCTCTTAATACCCAGAAGACTTAGGGTTCGGACAGGAGGGTTTCCACAGAGGACAAGCCCGAAGGCGGTGGTAAAATGCCCAAGTTAGGTTGAGACAGCGTTCAAATACTCTCGATACTTGGCAGAGAATGATACACGTAGATCTTAAATCTTTGCATGATGTGGGGGAAAGTATATAGTCACTTGCGTTCAAGTTCATGTTCTATGTTTCAATTAAAATCGCAAGGAGGAATTGGAAACCATAGTATGAGTAGTGTTCCTCTTTTAAGTCGTTATGCCATTTTTTTTTGGGATCGTTATCATGTGTATAATGATAGCAATATTATAAAATCCATATAGCCTATCACCATAATTTCATATTTACGTATGTCAATGATTGACAATGATCTTTTACAACATGATTAATGGAATAATGAGATGAGGATCATTAAAAAGGAGTTATTCAAAAACATATAGAGAAGGATCAACCTAATATATATATTTGTATGGATAGATAGATAATGTAAGTTTGAAATGACATAGAATAAGGTAACATTAATTTTTGCTTAAAGCCTAGTCTTATAAGAAATAGCGATGAGCTCATCGAAAATCCATGGACTTATAAAATCTTAAGATGAAGTTAAATATTACAATCTACCATTTCAGTATATCATTGTCACTTTAAGTAGCTGAAGGCCTGGATTTTTATTATACTAAGAAAAGATAGTGGTTGAATTTAAACAAGCCATAAGGGAGTACCAAAGAAGTTATGAATTTGACATACTATTACACGGTGTAAGTAATGATAAATCTACACATTGTCAACTTCTAAATCCTCGTAAATTTATTCATATTCATGCAGTAACAAACAGTCAGACAAGTAGTTTGATCCCTTATTTCCATGTTATTATATAAAGGGTGTTAATACAACACAATAAGAATATCACAAACAATATCTCATGGAGGATTTTAAAATAGTCTGCTAAAGTATAAATATTTATCATACGCTTTTACAAAATCATCAACGTTCTAGCAGTAAGAATATCTGAAGTGTATAGGGATAAAACTTCTACCTTGCTTATTTGACCACCTGCCACGTATGTTAAAGTTTTACTGAGCTTTTGGTACAACAAATAGAATTAAAATGATTACCATACTTCACCTACATACCTGTACATGAAAGACATTGGATGCATTAGCTCGGGATCTAAGTAAGCCAGGTCGACATTGACAACTTCCCCCTTGTGGTTGAAAGCAGAAAAACAATTAACAAACAATTAAGATAACTCATAATAACACTTAAGTACAATAAAGATTCTTCATACACACTCACTATCAAGAAAGTTAAAACAGACAGTTGAAGGACTACTTTCAAAACAACATTTATTGCTATCACAAAAAATTTTAATTTTTCGGAAATTTTTGGGTTTTGACATGTGGTATCAGAGCCAGGTTCAGACACTAGGCTTGGATGTGACTCCACTAGCTTCCGCAAAACAGTGACCATAAAAGAAAATTTTCAAATATATAAAGTACTAACTTATATTTCTGTTTCATGAACAGAACAAAAAATTTTCCTTTTTCTGAATTTTTCAGGCAGGTATGGAAAAACTGGGAGAATATGCTGAGGAGGAATCTCCAAACGCTGCGACCAGACAGATGTCAGGAGAACCTGAAAAAGAGGAGGTAATCGTTCATTCCACTGAACTGTTGCAGACCATAAAAGGATTAAGGACAGAGATAGAAACAGTCAAGAAAGATAATGAAAGGATTCTGAAAACACAAGAGCAGCTAAATCAATTGTTATTAGAAAAATTTCAGACAGAAGGAAGGGGAAAACGAGCTGGATCAGAAGAAGTTAGTCATCAAAGGGGATCAAAAAAGACGAAACCAGCTAAATCTGACAGCAGTTCGTCATCTGAAGAAAAAAGGGAACAACACAGTTATCGCACTAGTAGTGACAGCAGCGAAGCTGAGCTGCACAGCAGAAGGAAAAGGTACAGGCCTTATGAAGAGATTTCCGGGGAGTTTAAAAAGATAAAACCTCCAACTTTCAATGGAGAATCTGAAACGGGAGAAGAGGCAGAATCCTGGTTATCCGGGATGAGAAAATATTTCCAGATTTATAACTATTCCAATCAGCTGAAGGCACGAATGGCCATCTACAACCTTTCTGGAAAGGCGAACATATGGTGGCAAGATCTGAAAAGGGTCAAGGGGATTAAAGAAAGAGAAGTTAATTGGAGTACTTTTAAAAGATACTTCAAGAAGAAATTTCTGTCTAAACAGTATTATGAGGAGAGGGCCAAGGAATTTTATGAACTAAAGCTAGGATCTATGACAATGAAGGACTTAAACAGTAAGTTCTTAAGCCTGTTACGGTATGTGCCATATTTTGTCGAAGAGAAACCAAAAATACAGCGGTTTCTTAGTTGTCTGCCCTATCATATCAAGGACAGAATTGAATATGACAACCCCAAAACACTGGAAGAAGCTATGCGAAAAGCTAATTTCTGTTATGAACAGAATTAAAAGAAAGAGGGGATAGCCAGCTGGAAAGCCAAAAAGAACAGCAATCAGATCGAGTACAAGAAAAAGGAGTTTGTCTCACATAAAAGTTTCAAGAATAGCAAAAACGGAAACCACTTTAATGGAAAAAGCTTCCAGGGAAACAAAAATGGAGCTGCCAGTCATTCCAACAATTACAAAAGCAGCAAGGAGGCTCCTAATAATCATGGAAACTACACCAAAAATTTTGAGCGAAAGGAACCTGTCAAGTGCTGGGAGTGTAATGGCCCACATTATGCTTCAGTTTGCCCAAACAGAAAGAAACAAATCAGCAATATTCACACTGTTCAAGATGAAATGACAGTTGGAGACTTTGCAGGAACTATGCCCCGAATCAATGCAGCGTTGGAAAACCGCCAAGCTGACTATCAAACTTCCATGGTGGAAGTAGGAGTTATGATTAACAAAACCCCTGTAACTATTTTAATAGATCCGGGTGCTAGTCTTAGTTATATTTCACCCCAGTTAGTAGAAAAATGTAATTTGACTGTTGAAAGATTTGATAATTCCTGGTCTGTACAACTAGCTACTGGGGCAAAAAGAAAAGTAAACTGTTATGTAAAAGAATGTATCTTAAATATGAATGATTTTAGAACTACAGTTAAATTAAACATCTTGCCACTTGGCTCTTATGACATACTTATCGGAATGGACTGGTTGGAACAGCATAGGGTAGTACATAAAATTATGTATATTTTATAAGCTTTGTGTACATAAAATTATGGCATGGGAATGCTGAAAAAGCAGAGATTATATGGATGGAATGAATATGTACTAGTTGGCATACTCATAAACAATGCACAGTGCATGAGAATATGTTTTTGCATGCATATGATATTACATATTGGTAAAAGTAGTGGGATTTTACATATGCAATGAACCACTAATGGTAAATATTGTGGTTGATAATCACTATTGGTGTTGCTATTGGTGGTAGGACCAAAAACAATAGGAGCATGGCTGAAGATGTTGATGATGATGTTGCATGTGACCATCAACCTTATGAAGAAAAGGATAAGGCAACAAATCCACGATCAAGAAGTTGATGGGTGAATTCTGCAATCTTCTGTAAGAGACCAACTAATCAGATAACATCAAGGGTGTAAATGGGATCCATGTAGGTAATGGTTTAATTATGATGATTGCATAAGTGTTGAAAGGGGATTAAGTAAGAATCCATTGAACCATATTTAGTAATCATAGAATGGTATGCATTTAGGATTGAAATGCATACATGTGAATGACATTCTGTCATAGTGTGGCGGAGCATGGAATGGTGAAGGCAAGAGGTCTCATACCATATGACTGTTTAGAAATTTAAACTACATTCACATAAAAATATATCATACCCTATGTATGTTGGTTATGAGCTTAATAACCAAAACAAGTAAGGACTGGTGGTCTTGATTATGGTAATGCATCCTATATGAGGTAGTCATGGTTAGGCCATAATATGTTTGAATGCATATTATTCATGAATCAATACAAGGTAGCATTGAGTGGATATGAATTAAGAGATTTTATAAATCTTGTAGTTATGCATTGAGTGGATGCATATGAAAAGTTTGAGTAAATGTTGTAAATGTGCATGCATAAGTGTGGGTGCACATGTTGTGATGCATTGCATGAATGCATAGGGATGGTGCGTGTGTTATTGCAAACTAAATAATGAATGAAATGATGAATTGATGATAATTCTAGGATCATTTCATGGGATGTTATGAATGCAGAATAGTAAGTGCATAAAGAAGGTAGTCATGATCGATGGGCTGTCGGAGTACCCTGTGAAAAGGGAGAGTTGTATAATCATATGACTGAAATAATGAGTATCTAAAGTTTCATTTAAATTGCATGAATGATGTGACTATACCTTGCAATTTTAGTATGACAATGATTCACCTGAAGTAATGAGTTTCGGTGATATTGATAGGTTAACAGTTGGAAGTGTTTGAATTATGGAATGTTATAATTCTGGAAATGCTTCAGTGACTGTTGCAGCAATGAAATATTATATGCATGAAGACTTACAAGTGTTTGGCTGATTGAAGTTGTTGATTTCAGGTAGATTGTTTTGGGAATGGCAATTTGGGTAAGTCCATGATGAAGGATGGAATCTACCATGGGAAAGAGACAAACCTCATGAGAAGGATCTCATGGTTGTAAAAATAGTCTATGTGCATAACAGATTGTCAATTTGGACTTGTAGATTTCAGATTTGAGAATTTTGCTGATAATTGTTAATCACCGTTGGCTTGCATAGAATTGTGTCAGGAGGACGTGTTGTAAGTGGATGTTCATGTTATGCTAGAAAGCATATAATCCTAAAGGGCAGAGTGGTGCCACTTACAAGAGACAAACAGTATGAGGATAGCCTCATGACTAAGCAAATTGATTTCTGCAGTAAACAGAATTGCAAATTCATATTGAATTTAATTATTAGTGCCATTGATTGGTCATGAAACAATCAGATTTGAATTTTATTGTTAAATGTTGCTGACTGTATGGCTATTTAATAAGTGTGCCAGTAAGACACATTGCAATAAGACCATGAGAGAGGGCCTACAGAATCCAAACTTCATGGGAAGGCTCCCATATCTTGGAAATGGGTTTCGGGTGAAACGCCATTGGATATTTTGATAATGTCCCATTTGCACTGCATGATCGGTAAACAATATGACTGAGATGGTAAATATTATGTAAGTAAGACATATGAGAGTTATGTAACATCAAAAGGAGTTGGGATGGAAGACCGAGGGACTATCAACTCAGAGAAGGAGCCCCCATTAATCATTATTGAATAAAGACTACATTTGCAAATGGATGAGTGTTTTGTGACCCTAGCTAAGAATATGCATGTCTAATTGTTAGAGTAAATATGCAGAGCATGTTTTGATTTTATTTCCATTATGGCAGACTACTTGAGTATGAATAGGGCATATATGGCTCACATCGAAAAGGGGTGCACACTTCCCCGATGTCGGGTCATGATAGGGTTTTCAATATTGACTACACCCTAGGGAGTGGACGCATTCCTGGTGTTTCAATACTTGATAGTGAATTCTATGAATTATGGTTACAATTTTAGAGCAACAATGTTGATGAGTTTGCCTATACTAATTGTGTTGTCATCTTAAACAGATGCAATTTGGTATTGCACACTAAAGAAGCAAAGTAAAAGGTTGTTGTGAGGGGTTGTGGTGGAAGGGTTGATGTGCATGAAAGGATGTTGTGGAGGTTGTGGAGGTTGTGGGGATTTTGATGAAGGGTTGTGAAAGTGTTGATGAAAGGGTTGTTATATGCCTATGGCTTCATAGTAGAGCCTTGACCTAGGAATGGTCGTGGTGAATTTTCCTTCCAAGTCGGCGTGAAGGTGTACTGGTCGGACCTTAATTATTTGATGTTGTGGAGCAGCCTACGTGCTGGCCGAACATCCAATTCCATAGGCGATCCCAAGGCTTGCAAAGCAAAGCAGGACCCTGTGGACCAGTGAGGAAACGCACAATACAAATAACTATTTGGTTATCTTGCAGCTTCTTGCTTATGAATATACATGTGTATATGATTTGGGTTATGATTTCCTAAACTCTTGTTTAGAGATAAAACCTATGAAAATAAATTAAACATGTGAATTGATTCAATGTTTGAGTGTAGGTATTGTTGGAAGCAAGGAATATGAAGGCATCCTAGGGATGCATGTGGACATGTGACCTTCCTAAAGAGCTCAACATGAGAAGTAATGAAAGATGGTGCTAGTGGGACTGTGTGGGTCCTAGCAACCAAGAGTTGTAGACAAACCATGTGGAGGGACTCCATGGTTGAGAGGTCTGAAATAGACCATAGACACTAAGTGTCATAGCCAAGAGGGGCACGTCAAGCATTCACGTTGAAGTGAAAGAGGCTAGGAGCATGAAAACCACAGTGGTGGTGTGGGTTCCAAAATGGACCAATAAAAAGAGGAGAAAACTCTTCATGCTCTCTCTTTCCTTTTTTATTGATGCATTTATAAAAACAGAAAATTATTGAATGCGTGTATGGCTGAAAGTAGAGTGTGTTTATTTGCTTGAAATAAATTGTGAATGCTGAAGTAGTTAATTCCCTGTGAAAGAATGGACATGAATGAGCTCATGTGCATGTTGGGAAAGCATGAAAAGTATGAAAGTCTCATGGATAAAGGATGGACTACCCATGTCAATTGGGAAATTAATTGACTGATTTTAATGTTTATATTATGCTTGGCTTAACAGAATTACAATGATGCATTTCACAGGTGAGAAAGTGAAGTTAATTTATTCCAATTATTGCAAAGCAAGTGCTGCTTGTGAGCAAAGTGAAAGCCAGTTATGCACATTGACCATGGAAGCAGACCAAAGGCTATTGGACTTGGCTGGAACTCTCCTTCAAACAATTGCCAAGACCCAAGAAAATCTTGGAGAACTGCTCTAGCTACAAAAGTGTTGATGTATATGTAACTTCAGAATGTATTTCACCTATGTATATTGTACTCCTATAGAGATGGTATTATTCCTCTATACAGAAGTGTCATCATTTGTATTGAAAAGTGTTGCAAGTGTCGTAACTTGTTGTGATGGGTTATTAGACCACCAAGTGTGGGGTCGGCCCTGATTAGTATAAACATGGGTTATTAGAGTGAGTTAGACAAGTCGTCCCTACTAGGTTATTAGGCAGGTCAGGTCATGTATAAATAGAGTGCGGAAGGTACTCTATTTGATCATCTCATTATTCACTTCTACACTACTCGGAAAGTGGCGCACTAGTGGAGGAGGAGGTTTAGCTGCTAGGAGAGGACTATCTCTTGTACTTGGGTTGTATCATTGCTCTTTCTATCTCTGAGGAAGTTCTAGGGTTTTTCACGTTTATGGTTTTCCTAGTGAAACTCTATGTGTCTATTGTCTCATGTGATTGCTTGGTGTGATTGATATGCATTGTTATACTTGATATACTGTACATGTTATTCTCTCAGTAAAGATCCTAGAGTATATTGAATTAATGCTCAAAATCTAACATGGTATTAGAGCTAACCTGAGAAGAAGACACTATGCAGTTGCGGAAACTAGGGTTTCTTGTTTATTTGGTTTCTCTCCACATATTTTGGAAAAGCAATATGATATATTGACTCTCCTCAGCAAGGTGAATCTTTATGTCCAATCAGATCTCAATTTTGGGCACGTTTATTTTTTGCCCTAAAAATTAGGGTTTCCACAAAAATAGGAATTTTTGAAATCTGAGACCATAGCTGGAAGATCCTTGTAAAAATCAAAGTTTAGAGCTTTGGATTGAACTTTTTGGTTGGGTGAAGCTCCGAGAAACTCAAACCCTAATTCAAGGTCCTCCCTAGTGAATCCAGGAAGACTAAAAGACATTTCTAAAGGGTGAAACTTTGCAGTTTTCAAATTCTGAGTATACCAGGCTGATCAGCTCATCAAGGCACATATTTCTATCCTTTCAGAAGTTTGAATTCAAAGTTTGAATGTTTAGGGTTTCTCTGACAAACCCTAATCTGGGACCAGATTCAATTTTCAGCAAATCAAGTGGTAAGACCTAAATCTTTTCTATTTCCATTTGAAGTACTCTTTAAAGATGTCTCACCACACCAAGTTTGAGGATAAGCTTGAAGGGGATGATAACTTCCGAGCATGGAAGTATAGGATTGGGTTAATCCTGGAAGAAAATGAGTTGGACACTTACATAAGTGAGGAGTTCCCTATCCCAGAGGAAGAAGAGGTTAAGGCCTTACACAAAAGGAATTTGGTCAAGGCTAAAAGGATCATTGTTGATTCTATCAAAGACCATCTCATACCACATGTGTCATCTCTAAAGACACCAAAGGAGATGTTTGATTCCCTGACCAAGCTATTCGAAGGGAAGAACATAAATCGGAAGATGACCATGAGGAATCAATTGAAGAATGTCAAGATCCAGAATGCAAAGACTATACAGTCTTATTTCTCAAGGGTCTCCCAGATAAAAGAACAACTTGAAGTTGTGGGAGAAGATATAGAAAATGGAGAAGTGGTAATGACCACTCTTAATGGCCTTCCTAGGTCATGGGATTCCTTCATCCAAGGAATTTATGCTAGGAAGAAACTTATCTCATTCAGTAGGATGTGGAAAGAATGCTCATAGGAAGAAGCTCGAATTGTAGCTCGAGAAGAGAAGATGGGGAATGAAGACCAATCTCTCATAGCACAATCCAAAAGTCATGGTGACAAAAAGACTCACCATCATGGAAAGAAAGAAATACATCACCATCAAAATCAAAGGGGTAGTCCCAGACATCGAAGAAACATGTCCTATGTCCGTTGATATACATGTGATGAAAAGGGACACTATTCCAGAGATTGTCCCAGAAATAAAAAAAAAGATGGTTCTCACAAGAAGAAGAACATCAAAAGAAGACATCATGCTCATGCTGTAGAGGATGATAAACCTCCCAAGAAGAGGGTTAGAGAAGATAGTGAAGATTCTTCAAGTGATGAAGAATATGTTTTGATTTCTGCTCTCACTGGAACCATTACTCATGGAAGTAATGATTGGCTTATAGATATTGGGGCTTCTAAACACATGACAGGATTCAAGGAATCCTTTATGAACCTATTTGAACATGAATCACCCCACAAGGTGAAACTTGGGGATGACTACCAATATCCAATAAAAGGGAGTGGTGAAGCCTCCTATATACTAGACTCTAGAAAGTCTATGAAGATGAAAGATGTACTATATGTTCCAGGTCTCAAGAAGAATCTACTCTCCATATCTACATTGGATGCAAAAGGCATGAGGGTTGCATTTGTAGATGGCCAAGTCATAATGTGTCCAAAGGGTAAGACTATAGATGATGCTGTGGTGATTGGAGAGCAAGAGGGAGGATTATACGAATTGAAGGGCCAACCAGAACAAGCCATGGTCCATGATTCAGTAAAGCCAAGTGAACTTTGGCATAGAATGCTTGCACACATGCACTATAGGGCATTACCAATTACAAGCAAAGCAGTGGAAGGTCTTCCTGAAATCCAGTCAAAGCATGAAGGCATTTGCAAAGGTTGTGCAAAGGGAAAGAACACAAAGAAGACATTTCCAAGTAGTGAAAGCAAGGCAAAAATAATCTTGAAAATCATCCACTCTGATGTATGCGGTCCGATGTCATCTAGTTCTCTGAGTGGGTATGTATACTATGTTTCCTTCATTGATGATTTCTCTAGGAAGACTTGGGTTTACTTCTTGAAGAACAAAGAGGAAGTGTTTGACAAGTTCAAGGAATTCAAATCCTTGATAGAAAACCAAACTGACATGAAGATCAAGATCTTCAGATCCGACAATGGCAGAGAAATCACTTCAGGTGACTTCAAGAAGCTATGCAGTGATTCAAGGATTAAGAGGGAGTTGACTACTCCTTACAATCCACAACAGAATGGGGTTGTTGAAAGGAAGAATAGAACAATCATGGAAGTAGCTAGGGCAATGCTTCATGACCAAGATCTACCTATGCACTTATGGGCTGAAGCAGCAAGGACAGTTGTATATGTGTAGAACAGAACACCTCATAAGATACTTGACAACAAAACACCAGAAGAAGTGTTCACTGGTAACTAAGAAACCAGAAGTTAGCCATCTCAAAATATTTGGTTGTCCAGTATACACTCACATCCCAAAAGAAAAGAGGACAAAGTTAGATCCTTCAGGAAAGAAGGGCATATTCGTGGGTTACATTGAAAGCTCGAAGGCTTACAGAATCTACTTCCCAGGATTCAAGAATATTGATATCAGTAGGGATGTAACATTTGATGAAAGCTCAGCATACATCAAATCAAGGAAAACACCAGTTGAAGATAATGAAGAACCCATAATATCCAGACCTCAAGACACCACCATGAATGAAGCAGTTCCTGAAGAAGATCGTGAAATGGAAGATCCACAACAACCTGTAGATCCACCCCGTGAGAAGAACTCTCACAAGAGGAAACCAACATGGGCTAGAGAGCTCATTCAAGATGCAGAAAGGTCTGGCATTCCAGAAGAGGAACACAGAGAAAGGAAAAGAACAAGATCACATACCAGCTATGTCACTTTACTCTGTGACATAATGAACAAACAACCTTCCAGTTATGAAGAAGCAGCAGAAAATAAAGAATGGAAGGATGCCATGGTCAAGGAATACCAGTCGATCATGAAGAATGATGTTTGGGATGTGGTCCCAAGACTAGATGGGAAGTCTGTGGTGACTTCCAAGTGGATCTATAAGATCAAGCATACTGCAGATAGCAGCATAGAAAAATATAAGGCAAGTTTTGTAGCTCGTGGCTTCTCCCAGAAAGAAGGGATTGATTATGAAAAGACCTTTGCTCCTATGGCTAGATACACTTCCATTAGATCAGTACTTGATATGGCTACAGTGATGAAATGGAAGGTACACCAGATGGATGTCAAGATAGCTTTCTTGAATGGTGTAGTTGAAGAGGAAGTGTATGTGGAGCAGCCACTCGGGTTTGAGACACATGACCGAGAGTCACATGTGTGCAAACTGAAGAAATCTCTTTATGGTTTGAAACAGGAACCCAGGACCTGGTATGGAAAGATAGATGGCTTCCTATCCAGTTTGGGCTTTACCAAGAGTAAAGCGGATTCCAACCTTTACTACAAGGTTGAGGAGGGAAATCCAATGATACTACTATTGTATGTGGATGACTTATTTGTGACGGGTGAGGATAGATTGATTGCCGACATGAAGAGGAAGCTTGCTGCCGTGCTCAATATGAAGGAGTTGGGTATGATGCACTACTTTCTTGGTATGGAGGTGTGGCAGAGTGCAGATGGAATCTTCCTTGGACAAGGGAAGTATGCAGTAGAGATCCTGAAGAGGTTCGGGATGATGGACTGCAAAGCCATGGCCACACCTATGGCATTGAACCTGAAGCTTCTGTGTGATGCTTCATCTGAGCCGGTCGATGCTATGATGTATCGTTAGATGATTGGGTCCTTGATGTACATGATGAATACAATAGCAGATATCTACTTTGCGGTGAACACCTTGAGCCAGTACTTGACAGATCCGAGACATGTTCACATGATAGCTGCAAAGAAAATTCTAAGGTACCTGAAGGGTATAGTTGACTATGGGCTCAAGTATGAGGCGAATCAAAAGTTTAACCTGGAGGGTTATGTTGATTCGGATTGGGCAGGAAGTGCCATTGATCGGAAGAGCACTTTGGGGTTCTGCTTCGATATGGGATCCGGTATGATCTCTTGGTTTAGTAGGAAGCAGTCCTGTGTGGCACTGAGTACAGCCAAAGTAGAGTATGTCGCATCTTGTTCGGCTAGTTGTGAGGCACTGTGGATTAGGAAGCTACTATCTGATTTGTTTGATCTCTAGCTCAGTGCTACTTGTATATATTGCGACAACCAGAGTTGTGTAAAGTTGTCGAAGAACCCAGTGTTCCATGACAAGTCGAAGCACATTGAGATAAAGTATCACTATATCAGGGATATGGTGCAGAGAGGAGTAGTGAAGCTCCTATATGTTGTGACGGACGAGCAGATAGACGATGTGTTGACCAAGCCGCTGGATAGAGTGAAGTTTGAATACTTCATAGGGAAACTTGGTGTACTTCAGATCAAGATACCTTCCAAGGGAAGTGATGAGTCCGGAGACACAGATGCACATGAGCCATTCTCACATAGTGGTAGGAAAGTCCTCATATGGTGTAGATGTAAGGGCTGGAGCCATTCTTACATGGTGGTAGGAAAGTCCTCCCATGGTCGTTGATGTAAGTGATGTGCCATTCCGACACGGAGGTAGGTTGTTCCTCCCATGTTTGTTGATGTAAGTGTTGTGCCATTCCGACATAGTGGTAGGTTGGTCCTCCCATGGTCGTTGATGTAAGTGTTGTGAGCCTTTCCCGGATGGTCAGAGGAAAGTCCTTCCATGCCGGTGAGTGTAAGTGCTGAGCCTTTCCCGAATGGTAGTAGGAAAGTCCTCCCATGTCAGTTGATGTAAGTGTTGTGTCTCACATGCTAGTAGGAAAGTCCTCGCATGTTGGTAGACTGGGTCTCATATGGTGGTAGGAAAGTCCTCCCATACTAGAGACATTGTGTGTGTGCATCTAGGTTGTGCTTCGTGGATGATGACGATGATCTGAAGACGATGATGTGACAGTATGGTACACAGGTTTTGCAGAGGCATATGATCAGTCCTGAGATGCTTTTGCAGGTTTTGCAGAGGCAGCATAATCAGTCCTGTGAGATATTGCAGGTTTTGTAGAGGCAGTGTAATCAGTCCTGAAGTGTACCTACTTGATGGCTTGCTCACAAAGATGTTGAAGACCCACATGGAGGCTAGGACTACAACCAACATGAAAAAGGGCTGGCTCTGTAGATGATGAAGACCTGCAGGTGGTGGGCCTACATCCAGTATGAAAAAGGACTGGCTCTGTAGAACTTCCTATGGCAAGTAGATTGGATATTGATTGAGATAGTAGCAGCGGTGATGATGACGATGATTCGATGATGATGATTCAATGACGATGATCCAGTGACGATGATCCGGAGAAGAAGACTTGTGCTAGCAGATCTGTGTCAAGAAATACCTTCCTAGTTAAGAGGGAGTGTTGATGTATATGTAACTTTGGAACGTATTTCACCTATGTATATTGTACTCCTATAGAGATGGCATTATTCCTCTATACGGAAGTGTCGTCATTTGTATTGACAAGTGTTGCAAGTGTTGTAACTTGTTGTGATGGGTTATTAGACCACCAAGTGTGGTGTCGGCCCTTATTAGTATAACCATGGGTTATTAGACTGAGTTAGACAAGTCGGACCTACTAGGTTATTAGGAAGGTTAGGTCATGTATAAATAGAGTGCGGGAGGCACTCTATTTAATCATCTCATTATTCACTTCTACACTAATTGGAAAGTGGCGCACTAGTGGAGGAGGAGGTTCAGCTACTAGGAGAAGACTATCTCTTGTACTTGGGTTGTATCATTGCTCTTTCTATCTCTGAGGAAGTTGTGGGGTTTTTCACCTTTATGGTTTTCCCCATTGAAACTCTGTGTGTCTATTGTCTCATGTGATTGCTTGGTGTGATTGATATGCATTGTTATACTTGATATACTGTACATGTTATTCTCTCAGTAAAGATCCTAGAGTATATTGAATTAATGCTCAAAATCTAACAAAAAGCAGCAGAATGAGATGAACCATAAGGTTTTGCAGGACTCTGTTTGTCTGCAAAGACAAGTAAAAAAAAATCTGGAAACAATCAACGGAGGAAAGGACAATGGATCAATGAGGAGGCATTCATCCAATCTGTCCATTAAGAAACGTTCCAGGCATGAAGACTCAAAGGAAATTGAGCAGGTAAGGATGAAGTAGCGAGCGAAATGTTGGAATTGTGGAGGACATCATTGCCTCCGCAACTGCCCAACAAAGGAACATTAAGAGGGTAGAATTCATAAAACTTTCAAACTTATGGATGAGTTGGAAGGTGAGAACCAACAAGATCAATTTGTGGACGCCAAAGGACTTGGTCCTGAAAGTTCAAAGTAAAGGATAGAATGCAGGGCAGATCTACAAATTTTTTGAAAATTTTGGACGTGTAAATTGTATATGTATTTCTAAGTATCGGAACACCGAGGATGGTGTTATTCTAAGGGGGAGGGGATTGTAATACCCCATTTTGACCCTTAGGATATATTAGCTTTTAATGTAAATATTGTATACATGTGATGTATGTTTTCCTAACATGGAGCTCAAGGCCAAGGCCCCGCTAGTGGATGCTCGAATTTTATTTAAAAGGAAAGTATTAAATATTATGTTACCCATGTGCTATTTAGCCATGGGACATCGTAAAAATGATGTAAATAAACATCATACAATAAAATACCAAAACTGGCTATGGAAGCAACTAATGAGAAGGGGCCATGTGTATCCACTAGGGAGTGGTGAGGGGGTTGTGGGATTGAACCATAAGGTGCCAAATGTCATCTTGAGAACCCATTTGACCTACCTTCCTGACATTTAATTCAGTTGTATGAAATTTGTTGAGAAATCAGTCCATGGCTTCAATGGAGCATGGGCAGCCCAGAAATTCGTATGGCAGGTATGGGCTCTGTTTTTCTTATACCACAAGTCACTCTAACTCATGGGAATTGGTTCTTCCTCAAACCCATTCCATTGTTGAACATCCCAACATCAGTTTTCATCCATTACGAATGCCCAGCAGTGAGAAAAAACCAAAAATCGCAACTTTGCAAGAACCCACGTTTTGAAGAGCCATAAACGCCTAGAATTGGTATTTGACAGTGAAATCCAATGGGGGATCCATAGATATGAACCTTGGGGAGAAATTGAGAGTATTAGATACCCCAAAATCCATTGGAAAACCCAGTTTTTATAGGTCAGAAATCCATTGGCGGGATTGAGTTATTTGATAACAGAATTGTGAGAAATCCAAGTGTGAATGTTTGAACAGAAGATTGGATTGCTTGAATTTAGCTTGAAATGTTTGTAGCTCTGTGGTTGAGATCCCTGGCTTAGCATCCTCCTCCTTTGTTTATTGCATGCTTGATAAACCCAACTGTGTGTTGGCTTAGCATGACTGGTTGAGTGAAACCATGGCTGTGAATGAGCCTGTATAGTTCCTCCTTAGTGGATACACATCCCAGCTCGGCGGTGATTTCTCAGTTGAAATAATATAGGTTGGACAGAGATCTATGGTTGGGTGGAACGCTGCTCTCACATAGCCAGTTGTTGGACAGTTTCATCTTAAAGATAAGTATTCTCTGTGGTTTAAATTGTGATCATTCTGTGTTCTATTCTGCATGTTTAATTATTCATGTTAATTGAATGATATGATTATCTTAAGCTAGTTGGCATGAAGCCTGTGCATGGCATGAGAATGCGATTGATTATTGTATGACTGTTTCATTCTTCTGCCTGGAAGAAATAGGCTGATGTATTCCCTTCCGCATGTGTTATTATGGTTATTCCGTTGTGTTTATATTGAGTATGATTCTGCACTACATTTCAAGATAATTATTTCTGTGGTTTGAGTTATGTTAATCATGTGCTCTGCAATGTTTTAATTAATGACTGTTGTTTGTATGTTGAATGCATGATGAAATGGTGTGTGGATAGTGTGTAATTCCGCTGTGTTTATTAATATTGATCTACACACATAAGTTTTTATGTATTCATGAATTTTCTTACTAATGAATGGGGCTGAGATTGTCAAATAAGCCTGGTACGTTTGGCAATGTTCCCTCCCTTGCATCGGAGTGATGGGAGGGGACATGACAAAATCCAAAAATAGCTAAGTGTCAAGCAAATCCAAGCTATATGACCAAGCCGCAGTGAGAAAATGAGGAAAACTAGCAATAAGGGCTTCTTCTGCAACCAAAGTAGATTCGACGGCCAAGATTTAATGGCGGGATCATATCGACGGTTGAGAATGCATTATGCAATCAGGCACAAAAGTATTTTCTGCTTTTCTACAAGCCCGCCGGTCCGATGTCCCTCATTCAGCATTGCGGATTGCGGAAAAGCAATTTTCCGAGGATGCAAAAACAAGGCTTATTATTCTCGCAATCTGTAACTTGCGGAAAGATGATTTTCCAAGGGGCGAAAAAAGTGAGTTTTTGAGTTCCGCATCCCGCATTATGGATTGCAGTTTGTGGAAAGGTCATTTTCCAGGAACGCAAAAAGTAAGTTTTTGAGTTCCGCATCCCGCATTGCGGATTGCAGCTTGCGGAAAGGCAATTTTCCAACAGGCATAAAATCGATTTTCTGAATCTCGCATTCCGCATTGTGGATTGCAGATTGCAGAAGGATATTTCTCAAAAGGCACAAAATTGATATTTCAAATTCCGCAGTCCACATTGCAGATTGCGGAAAGGTAATTGTGTATCAAAAGAAATTTTCCAGAGCAAATCATGGTCGTGGGGAATGAATATTTTCACAGAAAAATGGCACATTTGAGAACGACAAAGGGGCCTGTTTCAGTTACCTGTCCTAATCAAACTAAAATGGCCTGATCCGAAGGACGAGCAGGTGGCTTTCGTGTCCCAATGGTGCACTTCCAGCACAAATGATTCCCTGCCTCCACCCATAACAAAATCAGAGGCTGTTGATTCGGGCGTCCCAACTCAAACGACCTCATCATTACCAGTACAAGTCTATTTTGAATTAGTTAGACGATTTTTATGTTTTGTAAGCCTATAAAGGTAGGTTCCGAAGAGGACCAAAAGGCTGGATGTTTTAGATTCAGAGAGATTATTGCTCTGCATTTGTATTGAACTCATCCTCTTAATTCAATGAAAAGACCCAATTCTAGATCTTGAGATTCCTGTGATGTGTGTTTTGATGTCTGTTATTTCTCGTGTATGTGTTCTTGATTTGTATTTCCATTAATTTTTTGCTTCTGCAATACCTAGATCAACTACATGGTCTGGAATTCATGTCCCCATGCTCCAAAAGAATATGACTAGGTATTCCACCCTTTTCCTCTTGAAGTTGCAGGTTGGAATTCATTCGCAAATGCTCTAACCTTGTAATGGAACTTGTCTCCTTTTTCTGCCTCCAGCCACTAACTACTTTGACTTGAAAGAACCCCATCTACCTTTCCTCTTGCCTCTACAATTGTGGTCTGAATCTTTCATTAATGACAGTAAACCCATCGAAGTTGACTCCATGCCCAATTGTCCTCCTGTTCTTCACCCCAACCAACCAAAAAACCCCCCTTAATTCATTATCTGAAGGTCTAACCACCACTTTTACCAATAACCCATCCCATTCAAGCTATATCCTATTGCTGGAAGCACTAAAGAGAGATCCCTCTCTGTGGTTGGAAAGGTTAGTTTCCATCCACTGAATATTGGTTTGCAACAGTTACCTCATGGTCTTTCCTTCCACAACCCAAGAAAATATTGAGTGATAACACACATTAAAAGATTGTTAATATATACAATTTGTAATAATGCAGGAGCTCGATGCCTCTAAAACAGGTGGTAGTGTACCTGATGTTGTCATATTTGAGGCAACAACAACAAACACTGAGGTCATATTTTCAGCATGTCATTTTGTTAATACATGTCAATTCGTTAATACATGTTAGTTGATTAATTTCTTAGATGGTATAATATCTACAATTTTTGAAGTTGCGAGCACCGCATTCTCAATAGAATGCGGGAGAAATTGATCTGAGTGAATTCCCCACAACGGACTTGTATGATTTTTTCATGAATGTAAGTACATGGTTAATGACTTAATATTGTTCAAATTATTTTTTCTTAGTGTACTCTTTTATAGATTCCTAACATTTATAATATTTAAACTTGTAGACCTTGTTATCTGGCTCTGCAAAGGGGCAAGAATTTGGTAGTAGTGATCCCTCCCATGGGGGAGATATGTCCCAAGCAGAGGTAAGTATTACAACATGTTAGTTTTTCAATACATATTATTTCATATATTCATGTCCATGTTTAAGTATGACAACACTTTGTTACTACACACATTAATGCAACGCAATCCACCACCACTTTGATTTGGCTCTCCCTATAGTCCAAACGTAGAGAAGGGTCTTGTCTACACTAGATGGCCCTCTTCTGTAAAAAGAGTGGGTGGAACTACTGATTCCACGGTAATTTACATAGACTTTGATGATAGTTGTTGGTTAGATTTCAATTCACTCCACAACAATTTTTTATTAATGTTTTTTTTCGCATGTTTACATCATCTTGCTGGAGAGTAATCCATGCCAAACATTAGCGGGGATGTTGATGTTGTTGTTCAGGTTGCATGTACAATGGGAAAAATCCATGCAGAGGTATCTACTTGAAAATTTGTACATGTACAGTTCATTTGTATTGTGTATGCACATGCATGATGTCTTTAACCATTTTACTATTTGTTGAATGTAGCCCCAGTATAGTCTAGTAGAGCATGTGACCCAGGTTCATGTTCAACCTACAACTCTGCTCGCTACAGATGACACTCAGTATTTTGTCCTAGAGCATATTTTTTCGGTGAGACATGTTCATCAAGTATAAAATTGGTTAGTACTTTATCATACATACATGTTGATAATTGTTGAGCTAATTGACATAGGATATTTTATTTGTAGAGCATCATTACAGAGAGGCTTTTGGCTAGGAGGAGGACACCACGGGCCTCTATTCCTCGGATGGATTCAGTGAGTGTTTGTTATAAGCAATTGAGTCATATTTTAAATTTTTTAAGTTTTTTAGTGATTCAGTATTAGTTCAATTACATGATCAAGAAATATGATCTTTGACTTGCAGTTTCCAGAGATGCACAGTGGTCATAGACAGAAGCAAGATGCATCACAATCTATAAAAAACAAGAGGAAGTTAGATTTTTTACGTGTAGTATAGGACAGACATACTTTTTCTTACAAGAGGAAGTTAGAATTTTTATATGTGATCGTGGACAGATGTACTTTTGTTTACACGTACATCATTAACCGTTTTGATACATGTACATTGAAAGGCCATCCAAGGGCCTTCTATTTTTGTATTATATGACTTCCATGATATATTATATATTTCAGATTGTCTCTTGACATCTTCACAGTTTGGTCTTATGTGTGATCATACATGTGACATGGTCAATAATGTTTATATGCATAATGTTCCCAATTTTTTATAGCTTTGACAATTGCATGGAGATATCAGTTATAATGTTGAGAACAATGCATAATTACAATAATGCACATTTACAATTTTCTTGACAATGATCCAATTGCATATACAATGTTAAATTGTATCCACAACAATGCACATTTACAGCATGTTCCTGACCACAATTTAATTATATGAAATTGCATGTGAAATGATGTGAGTGATGCACCTAATCCACAAAATGTACTAACACACTTAACCTACAAAATAAGAAACTAATACAACTAAGTGGTGTACATAAACTCCTAACCCACATAAAAACTTAACAAGTGGGACAAACACACATAGGCTATGCATCTAGACTTTCACACACATGTGATGCACTCATGCAACCCATATAAGCAGGGTAAATTCTATTGTGATGACACTCATATAAAAAAATGAACATGGGCATGCACACAAGTTGAATGTGACACTATCCTATTAACATGACCCTTGACCCCTAAATCAATAATCCCTTTATCATAATCCCCACTCACAACTCACCAACTACACTCAAATCATTTTAATCATAACACACTAACACTGTTAATCATAACCACCTAATGCATCTCATGTTTCACCTCAATCACATAAGCACCCAATGTACTCAATTGACACACATAAGGAACAAACCAATCTAACTCAAGCACATTAATACCTAAACTACATAAGCACTTATTGGACATATTAAAGGATGCACATAGATGGAACACCTATAAAACACACTTATTTTTCCCACATAGGTGATACTTATATTTTACCTTGACCCACTCAACCCCTATAACACTAATCCATATACCACAATACCATTTATGGCTAACCCACTAGCCCCAAAACCCCCAACACACAACCTAATAATTATCCTAACCCTAACTAACTAAGTCACTTTGCAACATACCTAACACACATAAGCACACAACACACCCAATAAAATGACCCAACCAAGTGGAACACATAAACACCTTACCCACATAAGAACCTGACAAACATAAAGAATGTGCATAGTTGACACACCCAAGTGATGCACTTGTGTGGCCCACATAAATGAATAAATGTTTACCCCGCAAAAAATTACAAATGAATTGAATACTTGTCCAATTCAAATGAAAGAGATTAGCAAGCCTGACAAAATATTTTTTGCAAGTGGATCCTAATAAACCACAAGGACAATTCAAGGAAAGTGACAAAGCTATAAAGGATCAGAGAGGTATCATTGATCAAACACCACCTCCCTTTTTTTATTTAGAACTTTGAATTCTTAAAAATGGAATTAATTGCTCAAAATGCAAATATAGTGGAACACTAACGACATGTCAAATCATGTGGCACACTAAGGACATTGCAATATATTAAGAGTGCAATGTTTTGGGTTTGAGTGCCACTCTTTGAATGTCTATTTATACAATCAAAATCAAAATATTGCAAAGGTCACCCCTTTGTGCAAAAAATTGCATAGACCCTTACTGAGTGAAACCCTAGTTTCCAAAATCGTTCTATAAGGAAATCTCTAGGCCTTGGACCTAGAGGAGAGGTGTAACCCTAGAATAAATTTGATGTCATGAATCCAACGGATTCAACGATTCATCGATCCGAGCCACAATCACCATTATTTGGTCCATTACAACTCGCACCCTAAAGGATTTCAGGGACACCTATTCAATCCCTACCGAGGGCATAGAATTCCAACCCTGCAAGAAAAATGGGTTCCAAGAGGTCTTGTAAGTGTTTCTAGGAAGGTTCCCAAGTTCTTGGTTGAGGAATTTGCAAATTTGAACCCTATGTGAAATAATTGAAAAGTCCCTTACTGAGTGAAACCCTAGTTTCCAAAATCAAGTTGATGATCAATGGGACATGGACCTGGAGGAGAGGGGAACCCCTAACACTATCCCGATGTCTACAATCCAATGGAGTCGATGGTTCATCGATCCAAGCAATCGTCATCATTCTATGGCCTATTCCAAGTCACACCCCAAAGGATTTCAAGGACACTTGTTCAATCCCTACCAGGGGCAAAGAATTCCAACCTTGCAAGAAAACTAGGTTCCAAGAGTTCCTACAAGTGTTTATAAGAATTTTCCATGTGGGAAAGCTAGCTACAAATTCTCAGTCAAGGAATTTTCAAAGTTGACCCCTATGTGCAATAATTGCAAGGTCCCTTACTGAGCAAAACCCTAGTTCCAAATCAACCTAGAAGATGATCAATGGACCATGGAATCGGAGAACAAGGGCACCCCTAGCACTATCTCAATGTCCTGAATCCAATGAAATCGATGGTTCATCGATCTAAGCAACATTAATCATCCTATGTCTCATTACAACTCGCACCCCAAAGGATTTCGGGGACACCTATTGAATACTGACCAAGAGCATAGAATTCCAACCGTGCAACAAAACCGGGTTCTAGGCGGTCCTGCAATTGTGTCTACGAAGGTTCCACATGGGAACGCTATCCATAATCTCTCAATAGAGAAATTTTCAAATTTGACCCCTATGTGCAAAAATTGCATAGCCCCTTACTGAGTGAAACCCTAGTTTCCAAAATCGACCTAAAAGAGTATCAATGGGCCATGGATCCAGAGGAGATGGGAACCCCTAGCACTATCTTGATGTCCTGAATCCAATGGATTTCACAGTTTGTCGATCCAAGAAATAATCATCATTCCATGTCTCGTTCCAACTTGCACCCCAAAGGCTTTTAGGGACACATGTTGAATACCAACCGGGGGCATAGAATTCCAGTTGTGCTACAAAACTGGGTTTTGGGAGGTCCTGCAAGTGTGTATAGGAAGGTTCCACATGGGAACACTAGCCATAAGCTTTTGGTTGAGTATTTTGCAAAGTTGACCCCTATGTGCAAAAATATCATAGTCCCTCACTGAGTAAACTCTAGTTTCCGAAATCAACCTAAAATATGATCAATGGGACATGGAACCAGAGGAGAGGGGCACCCCTAGCACTATCCCAATGTCCTAAATCCAATGGATTCGACAGTTTATTGATCTGATCCATGGTCACCATTCTATGGCTCGTTCCAAATCGCACCCAAAATGCTTTTAGAGACACTTGTTGAATACCGACCGAGGGCATAGAATTCCAACCGTGCAATAAAACCGGGTTCTAGAAGGTCTTTCAAGTGTGTCTAGAAAGGTTCCACATGAGAATGCTATCCATAATCTCCCAGTCGAGGATTTTTCAAATTTGACTCCTATGTGCAAAAATTGCATAGTCCCTTACTGAGAAAAACCCTAGTTTCCAACGCTTGGCCCCATCGTGTCTATACTTTGGACCCCGGATAACTGTTCTTCTTCAATTCACTGGTCTGTTCTGGGCCCTCATCATCCCAAAATCTCCTTTGGAAGATCATCTTCTTGCCTAGTTTGGATCACTATAGGATTTTTTAGCTGTGTGCTAATTTTTTACTTTTGTTCTAGTAGGCCCTAGGTTTTACTTACTTAGAATTTTTCTTGTGGCTGTGGAGGACCAACCTTCCCGTAGGTCAAGAAGTTTTCAAAACCTTCCTACACTCATTGTGGATCCTCCACCACAACCTCAGCAGCATAGAACAAACTCAAGTGGTTCTTTTGAACCAACCGGTATGACTGAACCACCTAGGGAACCTCAACTTATTACTCAAACTTTGTTGGTACCACATACCATCAAGGTTGAGGACTTGCAAATCGAAGAATTTGTGAGACCCTTTAACCCTCCTTTAACTGGACCTAATGATTCGGTGTTAGTGAGAGTCATCTCTTTAGGTTTACCTGAGCTTAGTGTGTATAGGTTTACATCTGGATTTACCATGGACAACAGTGGGGACAGATTAGGAGTTCCACATACTCCCGCATTCGCTATTATGCCAGGAGATTTTTCCCCTCCTCATATAAACACTCTGATACCTAGTTCTTGCAGATGTCTTCTACTCCGTTCACTTCACTAAAATTTAACACAGGATCCTTAGGGTCATCAAGTACTCAAATTGCGTTGAATTCTATACATTTTGGATCAACTATTGGTTCATCTAATGTCCCTTTCATCGGGATACCTACGGCATCATTTACATCACCCCCGTTTCTTCAACATTCCTAGGATAACCCTACTATTTCATCTCCTTTCACTCATGGATTCCCTTGGAATGAAGGGCATATTGTTCCTTCAACACCATGTATAGGCTCCATGCCTATCCCCTCCATTACACAGTTGTTGATTTCAAAACCCTTTACAGGTTATAATTGGCAATCGTCAAATGTTCAAACTTCCAACATGCTTGTAGGGAACACTCCTTTTTCACTTTTTGGTGGAGGAGGAAGTAATGTTCATACTTCAAATCCTTTTGGAGGAACCTATACTCAGCCACAATGGAATGAGGCTCAAGGGAGAAATTCCCTAGCTTACGGATGGAGCACTTTTCAAAACGTGTTCTCATCAAAACCGATGGCTAGGGGAAACCCCAACCAGCCTTACGGGAGTTATGGTCTAAGTAGTTTTCCTTACAAGATTCCCCAAACTCATACACCATCGGCCAGGCTTGCTTACCCTTTCTGTAAACATTGAGTTTTCAATATCTTTCAAAGTTGATGAAAGAACCTATGCGTCATGATCCCACCTGGCCTCCAGTCCCAACCAAAATTCCTTCAGACATTCCTACATTTGAAGGTAAAACTTATGAAGATCCAGGGGACCACATTACCACATTTCCTTTATGGTGTTCTTCTAAGTCGTTGAATGATGAATCGATTCGGTTGAGGCTCTTCCAAAGAACCTTAAACAGTGTCTTAGCTAAATGGTACATTGAGTTACCAGCCACGGCTTATCATAAATTTTATGATTTAGCGACAATATTTATGAACCACTTCCAACTTCTTGTCCAGTATGATGTTGGCACGGATCTTCTGTCGACATTTAGGAAGAATAAGGCCACTCACATATCTTATCATATTCAGGAGTGGATAAGAAGGAAGGGGCTCATTAAAGCGAAGATTCCCTCAGAATTCCTACTGGAGTGGTTTTTGAAATCACTATTTCCCTACATCTCCAAAGATGTATAGAATTCTTGTGTTACCTTAGAATAGGAAGCCATTTTGAGAACCCAATTGTTAGACTTGATTTATGCTCAATATGGGATTCTCTATGAAATCATTCTGGATGCGCCAAGGTCCAACACTGATCCTTGTAAACCCAAACCTGTACCACACACCGATGGCATTGTGGGTTCAGTCGATTCATCCAACAGAGAAGCTTTGGCTAAACAAGTCCATGAACTTTCTATAAAGAAATATGCGGCGGAAGCAACTACCATTGCATCCTCCCATTCTCAAACATAAACATAACACAATGTGTAGTCAAATAAAAGGGTCCTCGGCATCCCAGTGGAAAGAATAATGGAAAGAAGGGGGAAGGAAACCAAAACAAGCCCAAAACCATAGAGAATTCCAAGGAGAGAAAGAGAGAAAAGAAGAAGGTGAAATTCCCTTGCAAACTCTGCAAAGAAGATCACCTAACTTGCCAATGCCCTCTAATTGATGAAGCCCAGAATATTTTGAACCAAAAGAAACCTGTTGTCCTGGAGGATCCTTTTCCCAAGGACAAAACTTGGCTTCTAGTGGCTCTAATACTGGGGGCACTCATCGTACCACGTCGGCTAATAAATCGTATATAAATATGGTTAGCGTAGATACTTTGCTACAAACAAGAGCAAATAATCACACCCCAAATATGCTGCGAAAAGATAAAGAGATCCCTGAGATGTCTGCTCCTCTTGATATTGAGAGACCTGCAAACCCTATTCCTAAGATACCAAAAGGTTTCTATAAGCGCGCATTGCACAACCCTAATGCACGGGTTGCTCCCAACTACTCAATTGTTGAGGACCTAGCCCAAACTCCATGTGCCATGTCCACTCTAGAAGTCTTGCAAAGCTACCCATCGCAGCGAAATGCACTTCTAGAGGAAATAGGAAGTATGGATTCTTCGAGTCTGTTGGCTAGGTATGACATGTCCAACATCAAACCCCAGTTTCTGTATCACATGTCCTTCCAGATTGAAGTAGTCCATGGTTCTAAAACCATTGGATGAACAGTGGTAGATGAAGGTGTGTCTATGTGCGAATGTATATTTCGTGCTGGTGAGATTTAGGCTCTCCTGAGTTAGCCCCTTCGACTAGATTGATTACCACTTTTGATGGAAGATATTTCCATGCACATGGGACCTTACCTTCTTTTGAGATCCAATTAGCAGGAAAAGTAGTGTCGGTGGAGGTCGAGGTTGTAGATGCTTCTCTCGATTATAATTTTCTATTAGGGAGAAGTTGGATGTATGCAATGTAGGCTATCCCTTCATCCATTTTTCTGGTATCGATGTTCCCTCATGAAGGAAATATTGTCACAATTGACCAACTCTCCTTCGCCCGGAAAAATAACACAACCACTTTGGAATCTAATATTTAGTTGATTGATCGGGCTCAGGGTTTGGGAGTAGGTATGTACTCATATCTTATGGGCACTTTCAATTTGCCTGCTTCCATGAATTATATAGGTTCAACGAGTGGTCCAAACACTACCATGTCATCTAGTAAGGAGGTCTTCACAATCATTAAAACAACTGATCATTGGATACTTCCCACTCCTGATGAGCTATTTACGCCCCTATCTATTGCAGAAGTGACTTATCAAATTTCATGAGACTCTATGATATATTTTGTCTCGACTTCTTCAGTCTCTGTGGAGTCAGATGTAGATTATACACCTACATGGGCAATAGACTCAACTCATTCCTTTGACTGTTTAGAGAATGTTATACCATCAGATGAAGCTATTCTGGAAGCAATGATAGGTATTGATCAACCTTGGGAACACATGCATCATAGATCTTATTTTCTTCCAGATCTAAACAGAATTGAGAATGGAGAGGTTGACCTATCCATTAACCCTTTATAGAAATAGGGAATTTTCGCCGAAGGCAACATGGATAACATATTGACAACTATTCTGATTAATATCTCCACCAAACTAGATATCGTGGAAAACATTTTCATCGGTGCAAATTGTTCTCCGCAAGAGATCCACTTGTATACCAAGATGTTTAAAGAATTCCGTGATGTTTTTTCCTGGTCATATGAGAATATGGCAGGAATCGACCCATTTATAGTTGAACACGTGGTCACAACATATCCAAATGTGAAACCAGTTCAACAGAAACTTTTCCCAGTCAATCCTCGAAAGGCTGCAGTCGTTAAGGCTGAGGTTGAAAATCTCCTTAAAGCCAGATTTATCTATCCTATCGATATGAAGGAATGGATTTTCAATCTAGTCACAGTCGATAAGAAAAAAGGTACCATAAGTGTTTGTATTGATTTTAGAGACCTTAACAAAGCTTTTCCTAAGGATAATTATCCCACGCCATTTATTGATCAGATCGTAGTTGCGTGTACTGGCCATGAAATATTTTCTTTTATGGATGGATTTTCGAGGTACAATCAAATCCAAATTAAGCCTAGAGATCAACATAAGACAACTTTTATATGTCTTTGGGGTACCTTCACATATAGAAATATGTTGTTCGGTTTAAAAAATGTTGGAGCTACTTTCCAGCAAGCAGTGAATTTCGCATTTCATGATATCAAACATTTAGTCGAACCTTATCTGGATGATCTACCCACGCGATATCGAAAGAGAAGAGATCATCTAGAACGTATACGGCTTGTGTTGAATGATGCAGACACTATAAAATTCGATTGAATCCCCATAAATGTGTGTTAAGTGTCGAGTTTGGACAATTGTTGGGTTTCATCGTGTCAAGTAGAGGGATCATGGTCGACCCATTAAAAGTTGAAGAGATTATCAAATTGCCTCCTCCTTATAGCATTAGACAACTTCAAATTCTGCAAGGTATGTCCAACTTTCTTAGACATTTCATTTTCAACTATGCAAAAATAACCAAAGGATTCATGTGTTTACTTAAGAAAGACACCCAATTCTTTTGGGATGAGGCTGCACAAAACTCCTTTGAGGCTTTGAAAAAAGAATTGTTGTCAGCCCCCTTGTTAAGTCCGTCGGATTATACCCGTGATTTTATTTTATATATAGCTGCATATGATTCCATGGTTCGTGTAGTTTTGGCTTAGGAAGATGATAATCTTCGATACCAAGTCATCTATTACCTTTCTCGCACGTTAATAACACCTGATCTAAAGTATTCACATGTTGAGAAGTTGGCACTTGCCGCTGTATACGTTGTTCAGAGGCTACGCCACTACATTTTACTATGAACTACTATAGTAGTTGCGGACGTCAATCCATTTCAATATGTTCTAACCCGACACATAATCAGGGGTAAATTTAATAAATGGAATGTCATTCTCCAAGAGTTTGGTCTCGATTTTCAATCTACAAAGTCGAAGAAGTATTTAGTGTTCACAGAGCTCATATCTGAGTTTCCTAGTGATGAAGAGATTAATGTAGAAGATACCTCATTCCCTGATGAGCACATTTTCCTCATTGCAACCTCTAATCCTTGGTATGGAGACATTTTTATCTATCTCCAGACTTTGAGATGTCCACCAACTTTTTCTATAGAAGACCGACAAAAACTTCGACACCACACTAAAAACTACCTTATAATTTTTGATACATTATATAGAGGAGGGGTAGTCTCCATCTTACACCGTTGTTTAACTTTGGAAGAAGTCGAGTTAGTATTGAATGATTCCCGTAGTGGAGCATGTGGGGGTCATCTTTCTGGATTGGAAACAATGCAGAAAATACTCTAGGCCGGTTATTTTTAGCCCACCATGTTCAAGGATTGTGTGGAATCCGTCAAACGCTGTCATCCATGTCATCTATTCACCAATAAAATGTGAGCACACCTTTCTCCTATTCACCCCATCATCACAGCAGATCCCTCCACCAAATGGTGAGTATATTACATGAGTTGCAACCTAGTTTCTGTTGGGGGGCATCAATATATCATCGTTGTTGTAGACTACTTTACTAAGTGGGAAGAAGCGATGCCTACTATGAAGGTAGATAGTGAAACTGTAGCTTATTTTGTGTTCAATCATATTATTGCTATGTTCTCAAGGAGATTGTTACCGATCACAGTAGACATTTTCAGAATTATATATTGATGGCAGAGTTGACTACTATGTTGGGTTTTAGACAGGAACACTCGTCTCCTTTCTACCCACAGGAGAATGGACAAGTTGAAGCAGTTAATAAGAATTTAAAAACCATTCTCCAACGTACCATTAATGCTAGTAGATCAAACTGGCACATTATTTTATATCCATCTCTTTGTGTTACGGAGAAAAACTTCCTATGGCTTGGGGTAGACCACAACAGACAGATGAACCCAAGAAACCAACTCAATTCCCAACATATGCTATACAAATGTAAATGCGGATAAACAATATAGATAGCCTACCTCAATCCGGACGTTCGATGAAGAATTTCAATGAGCTTTTGAATCACAACACGTATACCTGCAGCTTAGTCTCAACAATAAACGCAAACAAGTGCATATGATATATGAAAGATGTTAGCATATACAATATCATAACCCATGATATATATAAGCAAATGTACCCAATGATAATAAACAATCATTCATAATATCAATTGGACAAGAAAACGAGTATTTCTATTAATACAAACAAGAAGTACAAGATATAACCTCCTGTCGGCAACTCATCTGAACCAAGAACTAGGTCCCTCCACTTGTGCCTCCACCACTTCAATCCCCCATACAATGGAAAACTCACGAGAAAAAGAATGAATCCTTCACAAGATATGAAAGAGTTTGGGAGGTGAACATAAAAGGTTCACAACAACTAATATTAATGGATGTAGACTCAAGCAAGGCAAAATTTTGATAGAGTTTCAATGCTCTTCTCTTTCTCCCCTCCTTCCATGCATAATGGATCAATATATAACCCTCCAAAGGCAAGTGAAAGGTCGGATCGATTCGTTTCGAGATACATGGAGGGCCAAAGGTCACAATGGCTTCTTTTTGGAGTGAAAAGGGGAGATTTTACTCTCTTTTACCAATTAAATCGATGTACGCGGGTTGTAATGGTTCAACCTGCGTATGCGCGAGTTGCATTGAAGCAACTCACGTATAGGAGTAAAAACAGGGAAAAAAGGGTTCCAAGAGGACCAAAAATGTGGTTTTGAGTCCATAAATGGATAATGAAGGCCAAGGAGTGCTAATGCTCACAAGGTGGAAAAATATGGTGTAACAGATGCTCCCTAATGTGTGAGGTCAAAGAAGGTACTACGATGGCCGAAATATATTATAAATATCAGAAGTGGAGTGATGGAGACACAAATGGCAGGAGTATCCCACTCGTCATAATACAATAATATCTATGTGTACATATCGGTACAAGGCATAGCAATATGATACAATGGCCATGAATAGGTAGTACATAATGAATACATGTCATGAATGGCCATAGCCATGACCCATATACAATAAAATATGGTCTCCTGCTGAAGAGAAAACAACTGATGCAGACTAATGGTACAAATTGTTGATGTATGAGAACAATCTCCCATAGGTACAATCACGATCACAAGTAGCATATTGAATGCCACTAAAGTCTGGGATCTTCTACACAAACCGTCTACTGTGCATGTCCCATCAAGTGAATAAGAGTACTGATGTCGAACCCGATGTGACATCGTCTAATTATCGATCATTGATGTATACCGTTAACAGACACGAGATAACCCACCAATAATGAAAATGGGCATCAAGGCATTGAGTACATTCATCAAAGTGTGAATAGAGTTGTTGAGGTTGAACACTCTGACGAATCCATCGATCAAGGGACATTAATGAATTCCCAAATGTCAATGGCGAGAGGACCTACCACTAATGACTGCAAGTCTCAAGGTACTCAATATGACTCTAAATCTCGATTCCAGAATAAATGAGTTGGATTCGATGGAATGAGATTCGCTCGAAGGAGGGAATTAATGGATCCCCCATCAACGAGCATGAGGTAGCAGCTAGGATGAAAGATTTGGAAGAACTCGGATGAACAGGTTGAACACCATATGTGATTGAACTGGACTCATAAGGGATGTTCGACATACAATAGTCAAGAGATCTAAGGAGTGGTCAACTCTGGTTTCAAGAATTCCTTTTAACAAGAGCATGAGCAGATGAACAAACTCAGGCAGCATAGACTCAAGCACTAGATACTGATAATACTTTGTGACACATGAGGCATCGACAAAGGCCCCATAATGACTAGAAGCTTAACCAGCTGGTGGATTATGATCTAAGAAACGAGTACAGCTTCCTAAGTTCATATTAATATCCCGACCCATGATACATGGAGTGGAGATGAATGCTCTATTCAAAGGTGACACGATAGCTGCCAATAGAAGGTGGTAAAATTTTGTCGTCCAGATTTTTAAATTATATGAATTTTTTGTCTTTTTTCATATTTAAAAGCTTGAAAAATAATAAAATTGCTTATGATACAATAGTGAGGGAATGGGTGTCATAGGAAATCAAACTAGTCTTGGGCAATGGAACATACCTATACTCGATGCAAGGAAGCATGTGCAGGACGTGGACACTCAGGAGGTGTTTCCTCAAGGTAAGGGTCATCAAGCTATGAGAGATAAATTATAGCTCTTCTTAGCTTGAAAGGCAAAGTACTCAGGAAAATGGCTAACAAATGAGAAAGAGAGAGGCGGCACAAGGATCAAAGGAAAGCAGGATAATGCAATGCATTCACAACTCAATATAAACGGGGAGTTATTTTTTGTAAAGTTAATTTCCTCACCCGAAAAAGTGTAAAACAATGAGATAAGAACTCTTCTAGTCATGTATGACTAGAGTATACCTTCTTCGTAATTTATCCACAAAGGTCCAGAAAAGGGGTAAACTTGTACCTAAGTGGATGTCACTTCAAATCCTTTAACGAGTATGGAATGAAAAGTATACTCGTGACCTCCTTATTGTTTTTAACGTGCTCAAAGGAGAGATGGAAGAATGCTCGTCATGGGAGCAGACGAGTGTCAGGGATATGCGAGACTAGTTCCAAGCGCATAGAACAAATCTATGCATAATGCAAGGAACATGAACAAGATAAGGACACTCAAGGGGTGTCTCCTCTAGGTAAAGGATGTGAAATCACAAAGGCAAAGTGATACATAGCTTAACGGAAATGAGATCAGAGATGGAGGCTTATATAATGAGCTAAAAGAATGGAAGTTGGCATCAGGCTCATTAGCGCAAGCGGGATAAAAATAAATGCACATGCGACTTAAACACAAAAATGGGAGTCTTATCAAGGATGGCCAGAAATATATGATAAAGAAATATATGAGGCTTCTTCTCAAACTCATGGTAAATCTAAAAAGGCTCCCAAACCTATGACAAAAACTCAGCATGGGCCCCAAAATGGCATACGGGTGCTGACTAGGGTGACCCATGTTAGGTAGGCTCTGCTGTCGGACTAGTGCACATTGCATATAAAGATGGATAACACACCAATGGCCAACAGGTTTGACCCTATGGCGAATTTGGATGGAAAAAGGTTCAAATGCATCATAACAGCGGGGAAGCCTAAACCTATATGCAAGGTTTCAAATATACCCGACATGATCAAACAAAGTGTCGAAAAGGACCAGTAAGAAAGCATAAGTCCAACTAAGAATCATGTCTCCAAGAAACATTAGTACCAAGATCATATCTAAAACACATGTAAAGAAATATCCGATACAAGTCATTGTGGTAGAAATACTTTCATCTTGCTCAATAAGATCAAGGTTGGGAAGGAAATCAGATCTATGATGAAGGTCTTCCCAAAGCCTTTCATTGTCATTCATGGCCTCGATAATGGATTCATATGATGGTAAAATATAATCAAGGTAGTCATGTGAACAAGATGAGTCGACTGCCAATGTGGGCAGCATAACGGGATCTTCTTCCTCTGTCCTTAAAGAAGAGAGATCAGGCTCTGCAGCAACTTGTTGAATATCACGATAAGCAAGTTCGACTGCAGACAAGGACATAGCCATTCATATGTGTGAAGTATCTCCCGATGTGGGACTCGTGGAAGGTAAGGTCCATGAATCACCAAAATACGATGTCCGAAATAGTACTATGATTCAATAGTTCTTGAAACAATTGGTCAAATTTTCATTCATATTTCTCCATTCATGGTGTGCAGAAGATTACGTCTATAAAAATGCAATGACTATGCGGACAATGATTCTCGCAAGGATGCTTGCAGGGGAGACCCTTCTGACTTTCCAATTCGGAATTTCAAGATGAACTTGCATCGTCATGTTGATCTTTGATATTTTGCATTCTTTGGTATGTCACTATTAGGGTATTCTTTAAGGATTTTAATATTATACTTAAGTATAGTATCATAGGCGATTATTTTGGATTGAAAAAAACATGTATATAGATAGGTAGGCAAATATTAAATATGAAACATGCAATTTACTATTGAAATGTGTAAATTTGGGCAAATATTATGACAAAAAAAACATATTTTATGTAAATATAGGCGATACTAGAGACTAAAAATGACCAAATAGAAAATTTATTTTTTGAAAAATAGCCCAAAAATAGCCAATTGGAAAAATTTCACCCCTTAAAATTTCTCTGGTTACCATTCTCTAGCTGACATATGGCTTCCTTAGTTATGAACGATGGATCTTCAAACATTGTTGAATCTTTAATTTCACTTGTTATGGTCTCCTTATCTAACAATATCTTCTTCAGTTGTTCCTTGGAATCCTTGTGCTCTTGTGATTCTTGATCATATTGAATTGCGACATCCTGTATATCATTTATATCTTCATGTGTCACAGAATCTTCTGGGTTTTCATCTTCTACATTATCGTGATTAGGATCATCTTCGTTGCCTTTATTTTCATCATTATACTCTTCTACAACTTCCTTAATATTTTGTGTGTCATTATTATGATCAGTGAGATCGTCGTCTTCTTTACAATCAATATTGACATCATATTCAACAATGTTGGGATCAGTATCTTTGGTTTTATTATTGTCATTATCATCAATTTCTTCTCCATATTCTACTTGGTCTTCCACACTCTGGAATTTATTTTTGTCATCTACGTATTTATTTTCATTGTCATTGGTATCATCTTCCTTGTAGTGTTATTTAATTTGGTTTGGAATCCCACCATGGATTTTGATTCATACTTGCTCTGGAGTTTCACTAGACATTTTTATAGATTTTACAGCTAGACCATTTATGTGACTTATTTTTGTTCCTTGTAAGAAATTGCACACAAGGGTGACATAATCTTTATTAATTTATGTTGCATATGCATATTTATAATTTGACATCTTATTTGGAGCGTCCTATTTGAAACATGGGTTATTATCCCTCCTTGTATTTGATAGAGCAATCTTTTGATGAGGGGGAATAGAAGGAGTCAGTAGATATGGTTTTTGTTTTTCTTCTTCCTTATGCATCGTGGCAATCCTTTGGTGAGAGGGGATATAAGGAGGCAGTTGATATGGTTTTTCTTCTATCCTGAGTGTAGTAGCAATTTTGAATTGTCCTATCCCATAGTGAGAGTTCACTTTTTGAGCCATGGATTTTTCCTTCAAACTCGGATCATCTTCTGCCTTTGACTTCAAATGGGCTACCGTGGTTTTATCTTCATTGATCATTCTTTCCTGATTTGGTTCTTGGCCAGCTTCTTGGTTGTCTTTTATACTTTCTATTTCACTTGCTTAATTGATATCATCATTATTATTCATTATTTCTTCTTACTCCATATCACTTGAGAATTCAAAATCAGTGACTTCTTCTTCTTGTAATTGTATTAGCTTTTTATCTCTATTTCAATTTCTTTTAATTTTTTTAGTCTTTCGCAAAGACTATCAATATGTGCATCAATTGGCCTAAACATGGTATGTCTAGTTATCAAAATCTTCAATAATGATTAGAATTTTTTGAAAAATTAACAATAATTAGTATTATTATTATTAAAAATTAATAATAATATTATTATATACATATTATATTTTTAATAGTAAAAAGTTTAATGATAATTACTATTATTAAATTTAATAAAACTATTTTAATAATAATAATAGTTTTAGGGAAATTAAAAATATTATTATTATTATTATTATATAAAAAAAAATCGAAATGGAAAACTTTAGGGTTTTAAACCCAAATGAATGGGAGAGCTAGTAGTGGCATGGGGTGTGACTAGGAGGGTAAATCCAAGCACTGGGAGAGGCAACGCGCAGGAGTGGACGTGAGCTGTGGGAGGGAAATATGATGAGAGTGGGAAGGGCTATGAAGCATGAAATAGTGTTGTGAGGGAACACAGGTGTGCCGTGGGAGAGGGGGAGTGCAGCAAAACTGATGGAAGGGAGATGGATGGAGGGGATGGGCCATGCATCGTGTGGAAGGAATGACGTAGAGGGAGAGTGGAGTGATGAGTGAGGAGTGTAACGGAGAGGGGCCCGTGAAGTGGGGAGAGTGGACTGGTAGAGAAGGGAGTGAATGGGAGAAGGATGCGTGAGAGATGCGTAGGGAAGAGAATGGGGGTGAAGGCACGGAGATGGGATGGAGTTTAATGAGGGAAGTTGCAGAGGCATGGGGATGCCTCGCGAGAGGGCGTTCGCAAAGAGTGCAAGCGATAGGGGCTTGGAAGAGGTGCAACGGTATAGGACAAAGTGGTGGTGGAGCGTAGAAATGTGAGTGATGTTTTGATTATTGTTTTTCATATATTTTGTACTTATTTAATTTATAATGTTCTATCAATTATTAATGTTTTTTTCTTTTTATTCATTTTCATTCATTTTTAATATAGTTGGTCGAAAGTGGGATACATTGCAAACAATCTTGTTTTGTTTTGATGAAGGTATGGATAGAACAATGTATAGAACCTCATGGTAGGTTACTATGGGAAGGGGTGTCTACATTAATTAAAGAAGTTGACCGTAATTAATATCTCAATCTTACATAGAGGGAAATTGATTTAGTATGTGGTTTAAAAGATAAACAGGTAAGCAATATATTCACCCACATTTTTATTTATTTTCCATTATATTAATGGAGTTAGTGGTGTGTAGTTTTTAAAATATTTACTAAGTCTAAATATCTTTATTAATTGACAATTCATTTTTTATGTGTTGGGCATATTGCAATTGAAACACCACAAGTCTATGTGGTGCAATGGTCATAAATTTTGCATCAAAAAGTTGGATGACAAGAAGAAAACCTCATATTCTAGGATAATTGCAGTCTTTTATGTCACTAATGCTTCCTCTAGAGGTGACAGGCGTCCAAAAATATTGGAAAATAGATATTATGGGTATTTGGATGATATAATTGAGAGTGACTTTGAATCCTTCAAGTTACTTCTGTTCGAGGTAAAATCATATAGGTTACATATGAATGAACGTGATCCCAAAAGAGTTGTTATTGAACATGCCAATGGATTTACCATGGTTAATACAAGGACATTTCAGTTGGGTACATAAACCTATGTTCTTCCAACACAATGTGAGAAGGTTTTCTATTCAAAGGTTCCATGTAAATCAAGTTGGTCATTTGTTGTTAGATATGATCCAAGAGGAAGGCCTATAAAGTATAATGTACCGAAAGAATATGATATCGAAGAAGAAGAAGAAACAGAGGAGCACCATGAGGTAGATGTACTATCATATGAAGAAGTTGAAGAAGATGAGCAGCCAAATGTAAATGACAATGTTTTTGATGTTGATATAACTAAAGATGATGATATTATCCAAAATGACATCGATAATGATGTTGATATGGCCAATCCATTCAATGAGGATTCTGAGAATATTGGATGATACATATGTGGAGTTCGATGAAGAATAAGATCAATTATATTGCAGAAATGTTTAATAAATGTATAATCATCATCACAATATTATAATCATCATCATCGTTTGCGTCACCATCATCGTCATCATCATGGTCTCCACCATCATCATCATCGTCGTCATCGTCATGGTCACCACCATCATCATCATCATCGTTATCGTCATCATCATCATCATCATCATAATCATCGACATCATCATCATCACAATCATAATCACCATTGTCGTCATCATCATCATCATCGTCTTCATTGTCATCATCATCATCATCATCATCATTGTCATCATCACTCTCTTCATTATCATCATTATCATCATCATTGTCATCGTCATCATCATCATCATCATCATCATTTGTGTCGTTGTCATCATCATCATTGTCTTCATCATCTGTAATGACCATTTTTCAAAATTTATTAAAATGCCCAATTTTCCACTTTTTTACCAATTTCGACCTTTGACTAGTTTTACTGTTTTGACCTCCAAATCAACCCAAATGCTCCCAAATATTCTGTATGAGTGTATGAATGATATTTAGACTTGAATATTAGGTTCAGGGATGTTTTATGGTCCTTCAAAAACTTCTGAAAACTTGATTTATATTCTGACCAATATATGCAATTTTGACTAGTAATTTGTGCATCAAATCCCCCCGGGGTAACACTGAAAAGGGCCTCCCAAATGCCTCTAAACTCCCTCAAATTTCTGAACAGAGGTATGTAATGTGTTAAGTATGTTATTAATGTCTCATATGCACCATTAATGGATTATTACAACTGTTCTCACCCTCTCCCATTCAACTGCAAAAATCCCCAATTTGACCCTTGGGGAAACGGCACTATTTCACCTCCCAATACAACTGAACTGAGTAAAAATGCTTCAAATGCTCAAGAACAGTACATGAAACTTGTAGAAGAAATCCATGGCAGTATATTTATTACAAATATATCAGATAATCAACCATCCATTCGAAATAATCAACATTATAGTGTCATACATCAATGCATTGGGGAAATGGACATTGTTTGCTCATTAATCAATATTTTTGCATACAACCAATGGGTATTTCGACCTGAGACTTTCTAAATATTAAGAACAGAGGATATGAAGCTATTACAATCAGAAATATATAATGAGAAGCTCTCCCAAGAAGCACAAGAGCTCACCAAAAATGCCCTCCCTCAAGGAGCATGAATATGCCTTCAAAACTGGAAACGGTGGAGAGAAAGTGATGCACTAAACCAAACCATGAAACTTCTTGTAGTTGCTACCTGCAAATACAAACTCTATTAAAGCACCATGAAAGACCTGAGTGGCCTCTTCAAACACGAACTTGGATGGGAATTTTTCACCCTCGAAATTGGCTAAGGCAAGAAACTAGTCATCCACTAGCTCTCTCTTCACAAATGCAATTTTTCTCAAATCATCAAAAATTATTCTCATACTTCATTTCTACATTTTATAACCAACATTAGCCTTCTAATGGTCGAAATCCTCTCAATAGATTCAATAGATTTCCATTTAGGAAATATTCCACATTTGCCACTTGTCTCCTAGTTCCAACCTTCCATCTTCTCCCAAATTCGATTTTGAGTCTCTTTGGCTTCTCCAACTCCCATGAGTGCCTTCCTTGAGCCTATTTTTGGGGCTGACATGTCATAGTGGTCAGATTTCAGAGGTCAGGTCTGCAATTTGTCATAGTTGTCATAGATGCTCCATCATTGGTGTCATAGGAGCTAGGGAATCTAGCCCAAGTGTCCACAAACTTTCAATTTGACTCTTTATCTTCCATGGAGGTTACCAATCCTTCCCAACTCGACCTAAGATGCTCAATGACATGTGTTATGACTTAAAAACTCACCCAAGAGTGTTCACCTTCCCATTAATTCGAATTTGCAAGAGAGAGAAACCATGTATTATGAAAAATCAAGCTAGTGTGGGTCCCACATCCTCCATATGTCTCCAAAACCATTTGCCATCTAGGATTTCTCTTGAATTTCTTTATTCACTCTATTTATTAAATACTTGAACCCTTCTAATGTCTAAACATCATTTGTTAGCTTCCTTATTACCATTCCACATGTGCCCATCCAACCTAGGAAACTAGTAAGATTGATGGGATTGTCTTACTGTGAAATTATTTGAATGGGGACATTACAATCCTCCCCACCCAAGATTGCTTTCCCTCAAGCAATCTCAATTTACCATGCTGCAAAATTGTCCCTCCTCTATTAGGTGGCCTTCCATGAGTAATGTCTCCCAAAATCTTTCTATTCCGGTGCTTCATGCTGTGGGAAGAAACTACCTGATTCGGATAGGTGTGTTTCCCTCTCACAATCCTTAGTACTCCTTTTGAATATTGGAATTTCATTTCAAGAAATTTATAATTTATTGTATGCTCTCCTATTGAATACAACCATTGCACTCCCAAAACAACATTAGTATCAGCAATATCAACCACATAAAAACTATCGACAAAAGTATAGTTACCTACGGTGACTTGCAGTTGTGGAATCCATGTTTTGCACTCCATTATGTTGTGACCGAGAATGACAACTGTAAAGCCATCAAATGGTTCAATAGGTATCTTTCTTTTCTCTACCATCTCTGCATCAATGAAGTTATGGGTGGCTCCTCCATCTACCAAAACTGAAGTTCTTTGTCCTTGTACCACACCCTTGCATCGGATAGTATGGTAGTGAGGTACTGCTAAAAGTACTGCCATTGTTACTTTGGTGGGTGAGGGATGCTTCACCTATGGTTTCCCTTATTCTGCTGTAGTATATCCTTCTTCTTGGGCTGAATTATGTCCTTCTTCCTCCATGCCCCTTCATATCCCTCATCACAAAATACTTCAATGAATTGGGCCTTTCCTTTAGCACATTTATGTCCAGGTACCCATGGTTGGAAGCATGAGTAACACAATTTCTTCCTTCTGAGCTCTTCCCTGCTTAGTTCCTCTTTCTTATCCTTTCCATATTCCTCTTCTTGTCATGGCTTCTTATCAGGTGCATCTCTTTGCCAAGGTTTCTTTTCAATTCTGAAGTCAGGCTTGGGAGGAAATCTCATTCTAGGAAGCACATTTTGGAGATCCCTAGTCAAGCTCATTGCATCTTTTAATGTAGTTGGCTTGTTGGCTTTGTCCAAACCTTTTAAGGGTTCAACCAAACCTTCAGTGAACAAAAATACTAACCTTCCCATAGATACATCAGCCACCTTGACTGATAATTTTTGAAAGTCCAACATATATTCAGTAGGGGTCCCAATTTGCTTCAATTGAGCTAATTCCTTGAAAGGCAATTCTGGATCTTTTTGTTCAAATCTCTCTAGTACCCTGTCAACAAATTCTCCATATGTTTTAACCTAATCATGACCCAAGGTTTTCAATCCATGGAACCACCATTCATTTGCATCTCCTTCCAAGTGAAAAATGGCCATTTTTAATGCATCTTCTTCCAACATAGGATTCAGCTGAAAATACACATCCAATTTTTGCACCCAAGTGTTAGCAGAATTTGGAGAAGAACCATCAAAAGTAGGAACTGACATTTTACTAATATCACCATTTAATTCTCTGTTTTGGTATGGACTCCTATGGTCATCCTTCCTCTTCATTTTATATATAGCATCGATGAATGTACTAAATGGTAGACCTCTTTTACATTCTTCACTCAAATCATTCCATTCATTTGCTAGTTTACTATTATCCACTTCAATATCGGGCTCTTCTCTAGGTGAGAGGAATTCAGGTGCAGTATTTCTTTGTGTGCTTTGAAATTCATCAGGTCTATTATGAGGTCCTGTACTTGAGAAAATATGCTCACTCCCTTTCATCTTTTTCCCTGAGTGTGAACCACTATTATCTCCTATCATCCCTTTGCTTTGAAGCTGGCTAATCAACAATTCGAATACTTGCAACAATTTGTTACCTATCCTATCCATATTTGTTGAAATTTTAGACAAACATGGATCTAAGGTTGCAATAAGTTCCTCCTTATGTCTCAATTTGTCATAATCCTCTCTACCCATGGTTTCAGCAAAAGACTCATCTTCTTCTACTACCTCTTCTTCAACAAAAACCTCTTCAACTACTGGTTCAAAGGGTGGTGGATTATTATTTTGACTTCTTGTTAAGACCATCAGGTGCCAAGAACATGCTCTGATACCACCTGTAATGACCATTTTTCAAAATTTATTAAAATGCCCAATTTTCCACTTTTTTACCAATTTCGACCTTTGACTAGTTTTACTGTTTTGACCTCCAAATCAACCCAAATGCTCCCAAATATTCTGTATGAGTGTATGAATGATATTTAGACTTGAATATTAGGTTCAGGGATGTTTTATGGTCCTCCAAAGACTTCTGAAAACTTGATTTATATTCTGACCAATGTATGCAATTTTGACTAGTAATTTGTGCATCAAATCCCTCGGGGTAACACTGAAAAGGGCCTCCCAAATGCCTCTAAACTCCCTCAAATTTCTGAACAGAGGTATGTAATGTGTTAAGTATGTTATTAAGGTCTCATATGCACCATTAATGGATTATTACAACTGTTCTCACCCTCTCTCATTCAACTGCAAAAATCCCCAATTTGACCCTTGGGGAAATGGCACTATTTCACCTCCCAATACAACTAAAATGAGTAAAAATGCTTCAAATGCTCAAGTACAGTACATGAAACTTGTAGAATAAATCCATGGTAGTATATTTATCACAAATATATCATAGAATCATCCATCCATTTGAAATAATCAACATTATAGTGTCATACATCAATGCATTGGGGAAATGGACATTGTTTGCTCATTAATCAATATTTTTGCATACAACCAATGGGTATTTTGACCTGAGACTTTCTGAATATTAAGAACAGAGGATATGAAGCTATTACAATCAGAAATATATAATGAGAAGCTCTCCCAAGAAGCACAAGAGCTCACCAAAAACGCCCTCCCTCAAGGAGCATGAATATGCCTTCAAAACTAGAAACAATGGAGAGAAAGTGTTGCACTAAACCAAACCATGAAACTTCCTGTAGCTGCTACCTGAAAATACAAACTCCATTAAAGCACCATGAAAGACCTGAGTGGCCTCTCCAAACACCAACTTGGATGGGAATCTTTCACCCTCGAAATTGGCTAAGGCAAGAAACTAGTCATCCACTAGCTCTCTCTTCACAAATGCAATTTTTCTAAAATAATCAAAAGTTATTCTCATACTTCATTTATACATTTTATAACCAACATTATCCTTCTAAGGGTCGAAATCCTCTCAATAGATTCAATAAATTTCCATTTAGGAAATATTCCACATTTGACACTTGTCTCCTAGTTCCAACCTTCCATCTTCTCCCAAATTCGATTTTGAGTCTCTTTGGTTTCTCCAACTCCCATGAACGCCTTCCTTGAGCCTATTTTTGGGGCTGACATGTCATAGTTGTCAGATGTCAGAGGTTAGGTCTGCAATTTGTCATAGTTGTCATAGATGCTCCATCATTGGTTTCATTGGGGCTAGGGAATCTAGCCCAAGTGTCCACAAACTTCCAATTTGACTCTTTATCTTCCATGTGTTGAAATATTGTAACTTCAAATAATATTATATTTGTACATTATTATTTCGGAGATGTTTCATTCCTCCGTGAAGACCTAATTGTATATCCGAAGATGTTTATTCCTCCGTCGGAATGTGGTAACTTGGGTTATTAGACTTCCCTAGTGGGGGTCGGCCCTGTATGTGTTATGTGGGTCAAAGGGTTGTTAGACCATGCTAGTGGGGTCAGCCCAATCAGTTGTAATGGGGTGTTTAACCCAGTGGTAAAGTTGGGGCCGACCTAGTTAATATAAAATACAAGTCGGAGATGTGTATAAATAGAGGAGGTGTGTTCCTCATTTAACACACTTACCTCACTTGAAATGTAGCACACTTGTGAGAGAGAGGTCTTCTATGGAGGAGGAGGAGATCATGTCTTTGGTTTTCATCTTTGTATATTGCTGGTCATCTATATTGAGGAAGCTTTGTTGGGTTTTCTACCCCATGAGGGTTTCCCAGGATAAATCTGTGTCTCTTGTGTTTATGTTGTGCTTGTTGTTTCTTCAGTGATCCTGTATATGCTATTATTGTGAAATAGAATGACATGCTGCTATTTTCTGTCCTAGCATATTAAATCTCAATATGGTATCAGAGCTAACCTGAAGGAAGGCAATGTATGGCACTTACAACACTTGCTTCTCTTGCGACAATTTGAAGGTTAGGGTTTTACATAGGAAAAACCAGTCATCATGGAACTTTCGCTATAAATCCATTTCGGCAAAGGTTCAGGATCTGAAAAGTTTACATGTTGTATATAACATCCCCAGGTACCTTGTGTCCAAAGGGAACCCTCAGATTCGTTGTACTTTGTGAGTTATGATCAGTACAAGTTAGGATTTCTGCCTCTTCCAGATCTCAGTCAAAATCAGGTGACCTAGGAAAAAAGGTCATAACTTAGGATAGGAAGCTCCAAATGAAATTTCATGAAAAGTGACAGGTAGTAAACAGACTGTAGTATCTCAAGAAACTTTTTCAGAGGCCGAAGTTGAACCAGTGACACGTGGCACACCGTAAAAGTTCGCTCTCCTGTTTTATCCCATAAACAAGTCACGTTGCGACACTTGGAATACCTCTCTCTCAGAAAATCCAATTGAGATCATACCTATCAAGATGGAATGATGATAGGTCAGGCTACCATAGAAACAGTTTTTAGACCCTATGGATTGAAAAGTTTGGAGTTACAACAGAAACAATCAGATACATATTTCTGTCAAAACAGAATTATTTTTGGAGCACCTTCGTTCATGGCTTCCGGAATTTAGGGTTTCAGAGAAAGTTAGAATTTTTAGAATCAGATTCCACGGCTGAATGCTACTCAGGAACATCAAAATTTAGAGACCAAGATCGAATTTTTTGGTTGGGTAGAAGACCGGGCTTGATCAAACCCCAGTTCGGGATTTTGATCAGAAAGATGGAAAATTAAGGCTTCAGCAAAAGTTGGAATTTTTGAAGTCTATAACCATGGCTGGAAGCTCCTCATAAACACAAGAGTTTAGAGCCTTGGATCAAACCTTTTGAGTGGGAAGAAGGGTGGGCTTTATCAAACCCTAGTTCGGGATCCTGTCCAAAAGATCCAGAAGTTTCAAAGGCAATTTTGAGGGGTCAAATTTTGGAGATTCTAAAATTGAAATATGCTAGTTTGATCAGCTCAGCAAGACATATCCTTCCATCCATTTAGAAGTGTGAAAGTCAAAGATTGAATTTTTAGGGTTTCTCTAGCAAACCCTAATCAAGCTCCAGATCAAGTTTCAAGGGGAGTTGAGGCTAAGGCCTTACATAAGAAGACTACGAGAAGTCTCGACAAGTATGACTTAAGGAGGTTCAGGTATGTCTTGAAATCTGATTCCTGATTAAGTTCATAATATGTTTGTCTTCATATTATTTATTAGTACAATCTTGATTAATGTTAGAATTGTCTTATCACCCTAGTAACAGTATGAATGCATGTGAATGATAGAAGACATTCATTGATTAGGGTTATATGATTGTACTAATGCACTGTGGTGTTGTATGAGGTTGATGTTGTCTGCTAACAAGATACAGGTACGTCAGGAAAGACAAATCAAGTTCCATGACCATGACAACATGAATACAAAGACTCATCCATAATATTTTATCAAGTTCTACTTGCAAGTTATGTATGACTTTGTTCTATTATGCGTAACCTATGAGATATGCAGGTTCCAGCATAGGATCTCTAAATCATTAAAGAGAACAAAGAAGATATTGATTAGGTATGTTAGACATAACTAAGCAGGTATACTAATCCAGGTATGTTTTCCTATGTCATGTATTAGGATCCCTTATATAAGTATACTTGGTATGATTGGTTATGCTTATTCACAAAGTTAGTAATCAAGGGTTTATGCATATTATGTCTCTTATCTTGATTGATGATTTAGCTAACCAGAAGAGTACTATGATCAAACAAGAATATGCATGAGTAAAAGAAGACTTCCTTGAAACCCTGAATACTACTGTTTATTATCTATGATCATGACTATACATATTCAAGATTATTTAGAATTATAATGTTTTGATAGTATTGAGAATATACTAATGAATGTATGTTTGTGTATGAGATCATGAGGATGACACTTGAGCATGCACAGTGGTACAAAATGAATAGAAGTTCAAAATACATATAGAAGATCAAGCGGGAGGCAACCACACAAACATAAAAGATAAGTATTTGAGTTGTTATTTGAAATAGTAAATGATATTGCTTGTAATAGATTACATGCATGTTTAGAATATATCATGTTGAGTGTAAACATTCATATAGCATTGAACAATATACTACTAATATGCATATGATTGGTAAGTTGGACAAACATTCCATTGTTGCTTGTCTAGAATGAAACCTCTTTGCTGACATGCTGAGAGCTGTGCACACTCTCGATAGTATGTTCTAGTAGAGATGGAAGGCATCTAGATAGCCACTGTATGCATACAGGATATGGAAAAGTGTTGTGCCAAAGTATTGGTCAAGATAGTTGCATAACTATGTAAATGATATCTGTATGCATAATAGGTTATCATGTCAACGTGATTTGATGATTATGAAGTATTACTAATCATATACTTAATCTTGATTTGTAGGAAAGATCATGAAGAATGATGAACACCGAAAAAGTGATGGATGTTCAACAAGAAGATTTATAAATCAAACAAAATATAGAAGGCTCGTGGCTAGAAGATTCTCTTAGAAAGAGGAAGAGAATCATGACGAGATGTTTGCTCCAAGTGGCTAGATAAGACCATTATCTTAATGGTGTAATTAAAGAAGAAGTGTGATTCAGGTTCTATATGGGTACTCAGGATCGATAGTAACTTGATGAGCTTAATGATCACCATGGGTGATGTGGATCTCAACCTTTGCTACAAGGTTGAATATGGTTTCTATACACAGATGACATGGATGCAAGAAGGAACTCATCATAGAGTTTGAATGATATTGAGGCTTATATCAGTAGACCCATCTGACAAGAGATGACACAGATAGATGGCTACAGAAATGAAAGTGAAAGATCTCAGATTGATGCATTACTTCCTAGGTCTGGAAGTATGGCAAGGCTCAGAAGGAATCCTTCTCATCCCAGGAAAGTATGCTGTGGAAATCTTGAGAAGATTTGATATGTTGGAATGGCCACTCTCATGGATTCCAACTTGAAGCTGTTAGGGGATGACTCATCAGAGTTAGTGGATATAACTCTGTATAGTCAAATTATTGGGTCATTGATGTATCTAACAAATACTAGGTAAGATATAAGCTTTGCTATGAACACCTTGAGTCAGTATCTAGTGGAAACTAGATGTGTTCACCTGATAAGTTGCAAAGCATGTGATGAGGTACCTAAAGGGTACGATAGAATTTGATCTATGTTATCTTAGAGATCATGACTTCAGATGGCTACACAGATGTTGATTGGGCAGGAAGTGTATCAGACAGGAAGAGCACATCGAGAGGATGTTATTGTCTGGGATCAACCATGATCTCGTGGTTTAGCGGGAAGCAGTATAGTGTGGCTCTCAGCACAAGCGAAATATATGGCTACTTGCTCTGCTAGTTGTGAAGAAGTATGGCTTCAGGATTGTTTGACTTAGAGATAGAACCAACTGAGATCCTATATGTCAAATAGAATTGTATCAAGATGACAGAGAATCCAGTGTTCCATGATAAGTCAAAGCACAAAGGGATCTAACAAGATATGGTGCAGAAAGGAACTATAAAGTTTGAATTTGTAACAGGTTACCAATGTACTAACCAAACCTCTACCTCAAGAAAAGTTTGAGTATTTCCGAGACAAGCTTGGAAGGACCCTCCTCGAAAGGGGGAGTGATGTGGTCAATTATTATGAGATTGCATACATCGATAGTGAGGTCAATGATGTGGATACCTATATTGGTGATGCCGACAGAGAGGTTGGTGGATGGTCCTTAGACAAGGTCTAAGTTGACAAGGGGATTGCATCATCCTTGAACACATGTTCTAAAAGGATCCGTAGACAGATGTCTTCGAGAATGAAGTCCTTAGTGGACAAGTGGGAATTGGATCATCCCTGGACTTCAATCCTAAAGAGAGCCATAGACGTATGTCTTCAAGAATGAAGTCCCTAGTGGACAGGTGGGGATTGTATCGTCCCCGAACTTCGGTCCCTTGAATTGATCCGTAGACGTATGGTCTCCGAGAATGAAGTCCTTAGTGGTCAGGTGGGGATTGTATCGTCCCCAGACTTCGGTCCCTGAATTGATCCGTAGACGTATGGTCTCCGAGAAGTGGTCCCTAGTGGATGAGAGGGGATTGTATCATCCCCGGACTTCAGTCCCTGAATTGATCCGTAGACAAATGTCTCCGAGAAGTGGTCCCTAGTGGACAAGAGAGGATTGTATCATCCATGGACTTCAGTTCTAAAGTGATCCGTAGACAGATGTCTCTGAGAATGTGGTCCCTAGTGGACGAGAGGATTGTATCATCCCTTGACTTCAGTTCTAAAGTGATCCGTAGACAGATGTCTTCGAGAATGTGGTCCCTAGTGGATGAGGGGATTGTATCATCCATGGACACATGTCCTAAAAGAGATCCATAGACATATGTCTTCGAGAAAGTGGTCCCTAGTGGACGTGATAGGATTGCATCGCCCCTGAGCGTTTGGTTCAAAATGTACGTGATAGGATTGCATCATCCTTGGACTTATGTCCTAAATTGATAGGGATTGATCATCCCGTAAGTGGATCAGGATTGCATCGTCCTTGGACTTATGTCCTAAAGTGATAGGGATTGATCATCCCGTAAGTGGATCAAGATTGCATCATCCTTGGACTTATGTCCTAAAGTGATAAGGATTAATCATCCTGTAAGTAGATTGGGATTGCATCATCCCTAGACATGGTGAGGTGTCTTAAAGTGATAAGGACTAATCATCCTGTAAGTTGATTCGGGATTGCATCGTCCCTAGACATGGTGAGGTGTCTTAAAGTGATAAGGATTGATCATCCTGTAAGTTGATCTAGATTGCATCATCCATAGACATGAGAGATGTGTTAAACTGAGAGGGACTGATCATCCCGTAAGTGGATCAGGATTGTATCATCCTTGGACCTATGTCCTAAAGTCAGAGGGATTGATCATCCCGTAATTGGATCATGTGTGTTGCAGGGTATGCTGCTATTGTGTATACTTGTATTGATGAGGATACTTGTATTGATGATATGTACACTTGTATTGATGAGGATACTTGTATTGATGATATGTATACTTGTATTGATGAGGATACTTGTATTGATGATGTTTATACTTGTATTGATGAGGATACTTGTATTGATGATGTGTATACTTGTATTGGTGTGGATACTTGTATTGATGATGTATACTTGTATTGGTGTGGATACTTTTATTGATGATGTATACTTGTATTGGTGTGGATACTTGTACTAATGATCTAGATGACGATGCTACTGATCATGATGATCTAGATGATGATGTTGCTGATCCTAATGATCTAGATGACGATGCTACTGATCGTGATGATCTAGATGATGATGTTGCTAATCCTAATGATCTAGATGACGATGCTACTGATCGTGGTGATCTAGATGACTATGCTGCTGATCGTGATGGTCGAGATGACGATGCTGCTGATCATGATGGTCTAGATGATGATGCTGCTGATCGTGATGGTCTAGATGACGATGCTGCTGATCGTGATGATCTAGATGACGATGCTGCTGATCGTGATGGTCTAGATGACGATGTTGTTGATCATGATGGTCTAGATGATGACATTGATGATCATGTGATGACGATGCTGATGATCGTGTGATGACAATGCTGCTGATCGTGATGGTCTAGATGACAATGCTGATGATCGTGTGATGACAATGTTGATGATCGTATGATGACGATGTTGTTGATTGTGATGGTCTAGATGACGATGTTGATGATTGTGTGATGACGATGCTGATGATCGTATGATGACGATGTTGATGATGATGTTGATGATTGTGAGGATCCAGATGTTGATGTTGTTGTAGCTATTCGAGTGCTGCAGAAGATAAAGACTCGGTATTGAAGATGTTGATGTCCCAATATTGAATATGTTCCAGTAACTGCTTAAGTTACTGATGATGTTGAGAAAGCTTCCAATGATTTATAGATGTATCATGTATGATGTTGATGACTCCTTGCTCGTGCATATGCTATTATAATATCCTTCTCATTAAGGGGGAGTGATGAAATATTGTAACTTCAAAGAATATTATATTTGTACTTTATTATTTCGGAGATGTTTCATTCCTCCGTGAAGACCTTATTGTATATCCGGAGATGTTTATTCCTCTGTCGGAATGTGGTAACTTGGGTTATTAGACTTCCCTAGTGGGGGTCGGCCCTGTATGTGTTATGTGGGTCAAAGGGTTGTTAGACCACCCTAGTGGGGTCGACCCAGTCAGTTGTAATGGGGTGTTTAACCCAATGGTAAAGTTGGGTCCAACCTAGTTAATATAAAATACAAGTCGGAGATGTGTATAAATAGAGGAGGTGTGTTCCTCATTTAACACACTTCCCTCACTTGAAATGTAGTGCACTTGTGAGAGAGAGGTCTTCTATGGAGGAGGAGGAGATCATGTCTTTGGTTTTCATCTTTGTATATTGTTGTTCATCTATATTGAGGAAGCTTTGCTGGGTTTTCTACCCCATGAGGGTTTCCCAGGATAAATCTGTGTCTCTTGTGTTTATGTTGTGCTTGTTGTTTCTTCAGTGATCCTGTATATGCTATTATTGTGAAATAGAATGAAATGTTGTTATTTTCTGTCTTAGCATATTAAATCTTAACACCATGGAGGTTACCAATCCTTCCCAATTCGACCTAAGATGCTCAATGACATGTGTTATGACTTACCAACTCACCGAAGAGTGTTCACCTTCCCATTAATTTGAATTTGCAAGAGAGAGATACCATGTATTATGAAAAATCAAGCTAGTGTGGGTCCCACATCCTCCATATGTCTTCAAAACCATTTGCCATCTAGGATTTCTCTTGAATTTCTTTATTCACTCTATTTATTAAATACTTGAACCCTTCTAATGTCTAAACATCATTTATTAGCTTCCTTATTACCATTCCACGTGTGCCCATCCAACCTAGGAAACTAGTAGGATTGATGGGATTGTCTTACTATGAAATTATTTGAATGGGGACATTACATCATCATCATCGTCATCACCATTGTCTTCATCATCGTCATCATCATCATCATCGTTGTCGTCATTGTCGTCATCGCTATATTCATCATCATCATCAACTTCATCTTCGGTTGCATCGTCGTCATCATCATCATTATCTTCTTTTGCATCATGATCATTGTCTTCATCATCATCATCATCATTGTCATCACTATCATCATCATTGTCATCACCATCATCATCATTGTCATTGGCATCATCATCATTGTCTTCATCATCGTCATCATCGTTATCATCGTCATCATCATCAACAACAACAACATCATCATCATAATTTTGCATTGTCATTTTCATCATTGTCATTGTCATCATCATCATCATCATTGCCTTCATCATCATCATCATCATCATCGTCATCATCATCATCCTCCTCATCATCATCATCATCGTCATCGTTTCCATCATCACCATCATCTTCGACATCATCGTTGTCATCATCATCATCATCATCATCATTGTCATCATTATTATTACCATCATCATTGTCTCCATCGGCATCATAGGCATCATCATCGTCGTCGTCGTCATCATCGTCGTCGTCGTCGTCATCATTATCTTCATCATCGTCGTCATCTTCATCATCATCATTGTCTTCATCGTCATCATCATCATCACTATCATAATCAATATCATCATCACAGTCATCATCATCATAATCATCACCATCATCATCATTGTCTTCTTCATCATCATTGGCATCATTGTCATCGTCGTCGTAATTGTCGTTGTCATCACTGTCATCATCGTCATCATCATCATCATTGTCATCATCATTGTCATCATCATTGTCTTAATCATCGTCGTCGTAATCATCATCATCATCATTGGCGTCGTTATCATCATTGTCGTCATCATTGTTGTCATCATCGTCAATGTTGTCGTTGTCATCATCATCATCATCATCATCATTGTATCCATCATCATCGTTGTCTTCATCATCATCGTTGTCATCATCGTCATCATTGTCTTCATCATCGTCATCGTTGTCATCATCATCCTCATCATCATCATCATCATTGTCGCTATCTTTATCATCATTGTCGATGTCATCATTATCAGTAGCATCATCATCGTCATTGTCATGAATATCATCTTTGTCATCATTTTCATCATCATCATCATCTTCTTCATCAATGTCATCACCAACATCATCATCATCGTCATCATCTTTTTCATGTTCGTCATCGGCATCATCATCATTGGCATTTCCATTGTCATCATCTTCATCATCAATGTCATGATGACCATCATCATCATCATCATCATCATTGTCATCGTCATCGTCATCATCAGTGCCATCGTCGTCATCATCGTCACCGTGTTCGTCATCATATTCATCCATTGTCATCATCATCATGCTCTTGGAAATTTTAGAGGATGGAATTATTATCAGCTAAATGTTTATCAATCATTGAAAAGATGGATGAAGTAAATTATTTACTTCTCTTGATGGATATTTTGGTATTTTCACCAAGTGAATTTTATCTATTATTTGCATACTATCATGGAAGTCATGGGATAGACACCATAATTTCATATGATTATGAAATGGGGTGCATAATGTAGGTTATGGCTACAATAGTTATATATTTTGGAAAACACACTCAAGTTGTACATGTGAGCAAAATTAGGTTGATAACAATTGTTGGAGTGTTTAAATTCCATTTCATTATAAGGTACATATCCATGCACTTGAGGAGAAAAATTTTGACATGAGCCATATGATATTCAATTTAGGTGCCACTAAATTGAGGCAAGATGTCAAGGATCATTGTTTATGCAATGTTAAGGCTAAAGGAATACATTGAAGTGTGTAAATTTTCATTCAAATTCATTGTTCAATGCCTCTCCATGATTCAAAGGGTTGTGTGTGGTTACCTAATCCACCGTTAAAATTGTGGGAAGGTTAGAGTCTACTAGCACAATTATGGGATGGTGAATGAGTGTTTAGGTTGTTGAAACTATTAATTTTGGTTGTGATCATCCCATGTTTCCATTGGCATGATGAATGAATTGGAATAGGTGCACGTTTGATGAGGACGTTGCATGAATGTAACCATTGTTTATGACAATTATTTGTATGTTGTTGAAGTTTGGTGTATATGAACTTGTGTTTATATTAGCATCTCAATAGTGGTTTCAAGTATATTTAATGTATGTGTCTCAAATTTTCACATTTTCTTTCTACTTTTGAGTTATAACTTAATTTCAAAATGTTATTCATATATTAACTAGGTTTCATATTATAAGTATGGTGGTTAAATTTGAGATTCACTTGCTTAAGGTTTTGATTTTTGTGTAACCCCATCTAGTTTATCAATTCAAGGTTGTTTTATTTTATGTGATGGAATCAAGGACAACATCATGGTGTTGTGGGTTGAAATTGGATAGCTATAGATATTGAGGAGTGTACAAATGTGTAGTTTAAATTACAATTTGACTATCCCAATATTGTTATCCCAGTGTTGTAGTGGTTTAGAATTTTTATGTGATTATAATAGGTACGTGATGAGAGCTAGATGGATTAAAAGTAGATTGTGGCATCCCATCAGTTGTTTGAGGATGGGAGGCCTACAAATTTATATTATTAAGGGATTAATAGAGAGACATTTAGTCCAATATTCATTTGGACCCCAACTATTCCATTATTTTATCTTTTGTAGTTGCTAACTCATAAGTTATTATAAGAACTACAACAACCATATCATTTGTTTCCTTGCTACTAAGGTTAATTTTGTATATCTCTATGGTGCTTAAGAAACTTTTCCCTTTCATTTTTGTTTCTTGACTTTGATTAACCTGATCATTATGCCCTTTAAGGATTGACCATAGAAAATATCATGATTATTGCGTAAAACAATATCAGTATTCTCTAGATCCATCATGGCTCTTTCAAATGATTCATCACTTAAGTTATCGAATGGTCCCTCTTCAAAATCGACATCCATGATTTTTGTGTTTCCAACTCTAGAAGTCTCAATCCCTTGTGAGTGAACTTATAATTGGTTGAGATTGGTAGCAAGAGGGGAGAGGATTCGGTGTGTGAACAACATCAATAATATTGAGTTTGTCCTTTTTGGGCTTCTTCTCTGAATCAAGAGAACACTCTATTCCCCTTTTTTTCTTGGGCCCATCCCTACCACCTTCTCTGCTTCATGATTATTGGTTGCTTGAAAGTAAAGGAGAGGACAGAATTCTAATATACACATTATATAATTTAGATGTTATTTCAAAGTCTCCCTTGGGGAAAGTGAGGGCTTGGTTCACTTCTCTAACACTCATTCTCTCATAGGGATCTTAGAATATGTAGTATGGGTATCTTTCCAACCTTCAATAAACATAGATTCAATATTAGGATTCATATGTTCACTATTCATAACAATGGTGTAAGTTTGGGGAATTTCCCCTACTTTATTCCACTCTTCTTGCTCTACATCATAATGTTGGCCCTCTTCATCTCATTATTTTTCTAAATTATTTTCATCATCATTTAAACCATCATCAAAATCATCATTGGACTCTAAAGGAGAAGTGAGAATCGTGTCTTTCTTCCTCGTGCCTTCCTCCAATTCATCAATATCCCATATGTGCTAGCATAACACTAGAAGATGTATTATAAATCATAATTACAAAGGTTTTCAATGGTGGACAAATAATTATCCAAACTCCTATCTTCCATATAGAAATTCCCTAGGATAGAGAAAGTTTGCTTTCCATAACAAAGTTTAACCCTAACAAAGTGTCACATTATTTTTTAATTTATCCTTGTTAAATGGGGACCGATTCTCTGGATAACTCAACAAGCATGAACCTCTATATTATATGCAATTACTAATAGGTGGTGGTTCACCATGGGGCCATATACTCTTATCTAGTAATGGGATTCATCTTCAAAGTAATAATATTTCCCATCCAAAAACTCAATTTCTATTTCAATGAATTAAGGAGTATAACCTCTGATATAAACCTCAACAACAAATATAAAGTTATCTTGAACTTTGTAAAAATTATTATATTCATTCCTCTTTCTTAAGTGGGGCATTAAGATTGCATAGGATGTTCTTCAAGATGGCCCTATTTAATTTTAGTAAAACCAAGGTAGTCATTCCATAAACATAAGGCATCCAAGAGACATGTGGTAGCATGGAAATATTGGGTCTCTTTAAAAAAATTGAGCTAATGATCAATGGTATCTAATATTATAGAACCCCAACTAAGTGTAGTCAAATCCCCTAACTAGGTAAGCCAATGGATGATGAAAATGAATTTTTCTTGGAATTTGGTCATGGACTCTTGACTCCAAATATTGCATAGCACCCATTCCAAGTCTTTGTGGGAGTGAAAATTAAGTCCAGGTCAAAGATAGCAGTATATATCTTCACCTCCAAGTATTATTTTCCCTCATTTATGTTCGTCTATAAATCCATTTGCCTCTCTTGAATCATACAATCTGACTCATTCCATCAATGAAAAAATATGTATAGGTCATAGGTATTAGTATATCTATTCACCTCCAATGATTCTTTGCCATTGTTTATGTTTGTCTCGAAAGGCCTTTGCCTCTCTTGGGTCATACAATCTAACTCATTGCAACCCTCCCCTAGACTATTGCATACCCCTAAGTGCAAAGGAGACCCACAGACTGGTCATGCTCCCAAACCCATGGAGGAGACCCAATTTGGAGGGACACTTGGATGCAAGTAGAGATCGAGCCCAAATAAGCCATAGGTTGAGGGACATTTGGACGTCAGTAGGGGAATTTAGAATATATAGAGTAAGGGGATTTAGTAGAGACCGAGCAGGGACATTCAAACATGAGTAGAGTAGCCTCGCAATGTCATCTAATATGGTAAGTTGCTCCATCCTTGAACGTAATGGACTCGAAGTGGATATTTTCCCTAGTAAATGGGGCTATTTCATCGTCATCATTTTTTGCAAGCTAACCCTAGTCGAGACAATGGTTTGTATAAGGTTAGTTGGATTCTCTAATCCATCCCTATGGAGAAGAGAGAAATCATAAATAGGGATTATAAATGTCAATAAAATCATATGTCTTCTTGCTTAATCATATACCTTCTACTAACTGTAATGCTTTGTTGGAAAGTGTATCAACTTCCCCATTAATATATACATGTAAAAGAGATAGTCTCAAAAGAGTTTGACACCAAATCATGCTAAGAAATAAGACCTATCACTGCTAGAAATTCCAACAATTACAATGAAGACATAAAATTGCCCCATTTCAAAAGTGGCTTTTCATGCATGCATACAGGATAACTGCAATATTGTTGCATATTATTGGTCACTAGATGAATAAAAGAAGACAGGTTCTTGCAAATTTCTTGGCATGTTAGTTTTACCACAAAGCATAAGTTTAGCCTACAAGACATGGCCTAAATCTTCCAATTTGGAAACTAAAAGAAATAGACATGTTCAATCGCATTCTATATGCCCAATCTAATTTAACATGGGAACATCAAACAAATTCTATAATTTGAAATCTAAAAAAAAAAAAAAATCCTTAGATTCAACTGAGTCTATCCTCCTTTACAAATGATCATCTGTCTCAAGATCTAAATTGGTTAAAGATTAATTCTCATTGTTTTTTTGTAGCTTCTTAATCACAAATTAGTTAAAGAGTAGTTCTCGGTATTAGAATTTAGATTGCACAACAATCACAACACTAGGTTCTCATACATGTGACAATCTTGTTAGGATATTTCAATACTCCATCCTTGTCCTACCTAGAATTATTTATTTTTCCTAGTTGTTGATGATGTCATTTCCCCCTAGTAGTGTGCAGATGTCATCCAGGATCCATCTACCACCTTCTGAGTCATGCATGCATCATTTTAGGACCACTTCAGTTAATTCCCTATTTTATAGGAACCTACTGAGTGTTCCAGTGCAGTCCACCTGAGTTATCTGACTCTTGTGGGGAGTTAGAGCTCCGGATGCCACTGATTGTGGCCTCATGCACCATTTTCTGACTGGCATGCATGACAACTCACTATTGTGCCCTCCTTAATTAGTTAATTGATTGTGACTTCAGTTAGTTGATTTTAGGTTCAGTTCAGTTGACTTTGAGTCTTCCGGAGCACTCCAGTGGTGATAATCCCTATGCTAGACCAACTGAGGTTCAAATTCTTTTGCGTGATTAGAATTATCTCCATTGTATTATAATTGTTCATTGTATTGATAATTGAGTAGTGTGACATTATTCTTCTTCTATATGAGTTATGTTGCATAGTTATTCTTCTACTCTTTTTTACTGCAGTTTTCACTCTTATTCAACTTTTCTGCTTATTCTTTCTTTGTGAGGTATCCTCCGCTCTTAGATCTGATGTGAAATAGAATTTCACATGGTATCAGATCCATGGAGCGAATAGGTTGAGTAGCTTCTTTCGGTAGTGCACCAGAAGCCTTTGGATTTCCACAGCAAATCCTGGTGCCATTGCATTGAATTCATTGTAGAAATCCAATGAGGTCTAGCCAGGTGTGAAGGATTCGGATAAAAGTGCCTACTGCCCTAAAGCAGTGCTCAACGGTAGTCTATCTCCAAAAATTGAGATTTTTTTGCAAGTTATTCAAATTTTTTGAGTGCAGCAGCAGTTGCAGCATTTTTCTGCATTTGCAGTAGTTGCAGCAATTTCTACAGTTGCAGTAGTATATATTTTACATTGTTTTTACAAGTATTCTACAATAGCTTCCATGAATCTGAAAGCAATTCCTCCTCTCTCTCCATTCAACTATGATGAGTGGAAACCAAAGATGATATCATATATGAAGAGACAGGGTCTTTTTGATATGTGTATTGGTGTTATGATATATTTTGCTTCCTATGAAGAGGAGAATGATTGTCTAAATGACTGTGACAGAGCCTTTGGAGCAATGTGTATTTCTATGTCTCCTAGTATGCACTACCTCATTGAAACTACTTAATATCCAAGTGATCTATGGGCCCAAGTGGACAAAGCATTTGGCAAGAAGAATGAAGAGATTGGTGCAAATTATTTGGAGAACAAGCCCAATGATACCTCATTAAGTGTTCTCTCTAATTATGTCTCAGCCTCAATCATATCTCATGATGAAGTTGTTCAATATGAAGAAGAAGCTGCAGATTCCACTCTCATGTTCTCACTGTCTTCTATTTTGGATTCTGAGCAAGATAAGCCAGTTCATACTCTAGAATCTGAAGAGGTTCTTAAATCCTCTCTTTTGCATGAGTCTGCTAGTGTGCAGAATGATGATCTATTGAATGATTTGGAGGTTAAATCAAATTTTGGAGGTGATACATTTTCCCTCCTTGATCACATGCTTCCTATGAACTTCTATTTGATCATTGGAACATGCTCTCAGAGATTCTCTGAAGATGGATGACACTACCATTCACTTGGGTTCAAGTCTCAGGCATATTTTGGTGATTTTGGTTTTGATCTCAACCTTGTTGGTTCAAAGGAGATCACAAGAAACCATCTATCAATTCTTGTAGTTGATTTGAATTACAAGCCACCACCATCGTGTCATAGTTCATTTGGTTATGATATCACTTATGTTGGTTCAAAGGAGATATCAAAGAAATATCTACACATTCCTGTAGTTGACCCTACCTCGGTTGGTTTCAATCACAGGTTCCAAGATGATCTTCATATTTTTGGATTTGTTCTCACCGTGTTCGGTCTGAAGAGCAAGTTCAAAAAGCCTCCATATTCACATGCATCCATTGAAGGAGAATACAAGCACATGTTTTTGGAGCATGATCCACTTCTTCCGAAGAGGAAGATACCTCCATACATATGATCAAGTATCACACCTGCTTGAGTTTGGAGCAATTAATCTTTTGGTGTGTTTCAATCCAATTTGAGGGGGGGGTTCCCCATTGCCTTGGTTCATAAACTATTCTTTATTTTTTATCATTTATTTGATTGTATGGGTGACCTTTGGTCTTAGTAACCAGGGCCCAGGATGAAAAAGTATGGATTAAGGGGGGGTGTTAGGATATTTCAATACTCCATCCTTGTCCTACCTAGCATTATTTATTTTTCCTAGTTATTGATGATGTCATTCTCCCCCTAGTGGTGTGCATATGTAATCCAGGATCCATCTACCACCTTCTGATCCCTGCATGCATCATTTTAGTACCACTTCCATCAATTCTCTATTTTATAAGAACCTACTGAGTGTTCCAGTACAGTCCACCTGAGTTATCTGACTCTTATGGGGGGTTAGAGATCCGTATGCCACTGATTGTGGCCTCATGAGCCCTTTTCTGACTGGCATGCATGACAGACTCACTGTTGCGCCCTCCTTAGTTTTTTAACCATTTGTGACTTCAGTTAGCTGAGTGTAGGTTCAGTTCAGTTGACTTTGAGTCTTTCGAAGCACTCAAGTGGTGATAATCCCTATGCTAGACCAACTGAGGTTTGAATTCTTCTGCATGATTAGAATTCTCTCCATTGTATTATAATTGTTCATTATACTAATAATTGAGTAGTGTGACATTATTCTGCGTCTATCTGAGTTATGCTGCATAGTTAGTCTTCTGCTCTTTTTTACTGCAGTTTTCACTCTTATTCAACTTTTCTGCTCATTCTTTCTTTGTGAGGTATCCTCCGCTCTTAGATCTACTGTGACATAGAATTTCAAAAATCCAACCTAGATCTAGATAGATAAAACAATATCACTTAAAATTATTTGCACAGAGAGATAGCAAGAATTAGAGAATAAATATTGAATAGAACACTAGAGGAAAATCACTCCAGTGGGAATCATTCCACTTTGATATTATCCATTAACATGAGTACAATATATAGATGCTCTCAAGAGAAAAAATTGAGAGGTTTAGTGGCAAGTTGAGTAGCTCACAATAATGAGACTTAGATTGGACCAATTCACCTATCAATGACATGAGGCCAAGTGTAACTCATGGATTGGGCCATAATGAGGTTCAATGAACATAAATGGACCATGAGGAGGTTAGACTAGTCAAGATAGTGTGAAAGGTACCATTATGAGGGTGCATGGGTGAGTAGTTGGCTAAGTAGTGGCCATTAATGCACAAGTTGACCAAATCCTCAAAAGGGTGCACTCCATCTCCTTAAAACAAGGAAATGCAATAACTGCAATAACTCCCACATAAATGCAAGATAGTGGGGCTTATTAACTCCTAAAATGGTGGAAATGAGTGGATAGGTGGAAAAAAAAGGATTCATGGATATATCACTAGTCTAAGGTGGTCAAATGTGGACAAACTATGGTCCAAGACACTAGGCTGGGCATTAGAAGGCCAAATAACACAAGGTAGAACAACATGAAGGTCCATGGCATGTATATGATGGGAACATTGTTCTAACACCCCCCCTTTAGCCAAAATGGTATTGAGCATGAGAAATATCTCCCAAGCAACAAAGGCTTATGGTCACCCTTTACATTATTAATCCATATAAACGAGGAAAGAGGGAAAACCACTTGGAGAAAATCCTCCCTCAAAAATGGACATGAAAGAGAAACCAAAAACTGAATACACTCCAAACTAAATGAATATGTATGGAAGAATCTTCTTCTTGGGAAGAAGTGGAATGTGCTCAAATAAATCAAAAACATTTTCAATTGCATGATGGAAACTGAAGCCATGTAGAACAATTGATACATACTGGTAGTAGAGTGAATGCATGTGCTCTTCAGACTTGAACTTCGAACTAACCAGGGTGCCAAGTCCAAAAGAGACTTGAGATTCTTGAGAATGCAAACCAACAGTGGTGAAAGTGATCCCAAGCAAATCATAATCCTCTTGAAGCATCAACTTCAAATCATGAGAGTTTTAATCAGCTCCAAGAAAGAGGAACAAGAGTCTTAAGTGTGCCAATGTGATGGCTAAGGATTCTCCATCTTCTATGCAACTTTGAAAATCGGTTCTAGAAATCATATAGGAATACATAAGAAGCATGGATCCAAGGAGGGAGAATTCTACAACTCCAAGATTTTATCCTTCTTCCATAACATCCAACGGGTCACTCTTTCGCACACTAGCAAAATCAATAGAAGAATGGAAGAACAATGATGAGATATGGAAAGATTACTCTTCAACAGTATTGATGCCAACAGCTCGTGTATTATCTTCATGAAAAAGAGATTCATGGAAAACATAGGAAGCCACAAAGGAAGAAAGCTGGACTTGATCATTTGTTGAGTCTTCTTCCATTTCTTCATGTACCTACAAACAACACTCTCTGAAATGCAACTATGGAAATTTTTTTGCATCAGAATAGCTCTGATACCATATTAGAATTTAAATTACACAACAATCACAACACTGGTTTCTGATACATGTGACAATCCAACCTAGATCTAGATAGAAAAAACAATCTCACCTAAAATTATTTGCACAAAGAGATAGCAAGAATAGAGAAGAAATATTGAACATAACACTAAAGGAAAATCACTCCAATGGGAAGAATTTCATTCTAATATTATTCATTAACATGAATACAATATATATATATATATTCTCAACAGACAAAATCGAGAGGCTTAGTGGCAAGTTCAGTAGCTCACAATAATGAGGCTTAGATTGGACCAATTCACCCATCAATGACATGAGGCCAAGTGTAACTCATAGATTGGGCCATAATGAGGTTCAATGAACATAGATGGACCATGAGGAGGTTAGGCTAGTCAAAATAGTGTGAAAGGTACCATTATGAGGGCTCATGGGTGAGTAGTTGGCTAAGTAGTGGCCATTAATGCACAAGTTGACCAAATCCTCAAGAGGGCACACTCCATCTCCTTAAAACGGAGAAATGCAATAACTCCCACATAATTGCAAGGTAGTGTGGCGCATTGAATCCTAAAATGATGGAAATGAGTGTATAAGTGGACAAACAAGGATTCATGGATATATCATTAGTCTAAGGCGGTCAAATTTGGACAAACTGTGGTCCAAGACACTAGACTAGGCACTAGAAGGTCAAATAACACATGGTAGAAAAACATGAAGGTCCATGCCATGTATATGATGGGAATATTGTTCTAACACCCCGTATTTTTTGTAGCTTCCTAATCTCAATGTGGAAAGCATGCCTTATTCCAATCTAGAAGTAATTACTATTAGTAAGGAGACACCCCAACCAAAATCCTTCAGGGATAAGATACTGTGAACAGGGATATCTGTCAACCAAAGTCACCAAGGTAATTTACCTGCCTGCCCCAAACACAAGTACAATCCCATAAGGGGAAAACATATCGATGGTGAAACTTGAACCATGGTGTGGGACATAACAACACTCCACTTACATCAACCTGGAAATCCCACATTGACGGATTTCTAAGAATTAAAAAGAAAAAGAGAAGAAAAATCAATTTAAAAACATGAGATTAAAAAATGCATGGGACGATTCTATTTTTGACAATTCAAACTTGCAAAATCACTTGCATGTGTTTCTCGACATTAATCCCTCATAATTTCATTTATGAATTGTCCCAATTTCAAAGAGAAAGAGGAAACTTGTCTTGTAGAAAAGCTCACGATTTCCTTTAGGAACACTTGGTGGAACAAGAAAACCAAAACCATGAGAGAATTGGTAGAAGAAAAATAGAGTAAAACTCAGCACTAGATTTTTGAAGCAAGTTAAAGTCTAGACAATTTACACCTTTTCAACTAGTTTCATAGGAATCTGGTGACGTAATTCATTGCTGAAATTGCAATTTTCATTTCTGAAATTCCAATTTTGAATGCAGAAATGGATTCAACGCCCTTGATTACCCATGGGGAACCCAATTATGCAATTCCAACAACTTAAAACTACCATTTCAACAATTTATGTTGGATTTTGACCAAAAAATTCATCGGATAGTGGCTGCAAATCATCTAGACTTTAACTTACACCCTAGATTTCAGGTGGAAGGATGTCATTTCACTGGGTAGTTACCACATGAACAGAATTCCAATAAGAGAAGAGAGAGAAAGCATAGCAAAACAAACCCTTGTTGAGACTATAGTATTACTCTCCACTTACTGCAAATACTACCATGCATGAATTTGGTACTACTCCATGTACTATATTTAAAGAATACAATTATGTAATGGATTGTGCATGGGAAGTACTGTCAACTGCGATTTCAATTTACCAGTGTATGTAACACTATATAGGAGACATATATGGCACCTCATCTCACTTGTCAGTAATATGATCATTTGAGAGCCACTAAAATCACTTTTAGAATTGAACCTAAAGAAGTTAGAAGGGGAGCTAAAGTACAAACCATGGCTCACTACAACTAGCTTCAGAGGCACAAAATTTGGAACATAAATAGTAATGTTGAAATTGGAATTAAAAAGAGACTAAAACTGGAACTAAAGCTAGAATCACCCAAAACTGATTTGACATAGAACTCTTTCTCAAAATATTATGCAAGTAGCTATGTCAAATTGGTAGATATTTCACACTTAGAGATGGAATTCGATGAGGGAGTAGCATTGATAAGTGCACCAAAAAAACAATGGGGGAAGTAGTCAATGAAGCATATGGTGATGTTTCAAATAAAAATATAATCTAAGGAATAAGGACATGTTCAAATTTTTAACTAAAAATTGAAGACAATAGAACTTATTGGTATGCACATTGATAGCCCTTTTTGTACTAAGTTGTGGTGGAAGAGCAAGAATAAGTTCAATAACATACACCACCTATCTTAGTTGGATTTATTTTTTGTTAAAACCTTAATCTATGCTTTCTTTGAGAGTATGGTATTGCATCTGGAATATGTCTAGTAACAAATTGGATTGAAAGTAGCAGCAAGTTCATACATGGTTCTATTTCCAGCAAGTTCATACATGGCTCTATTTCCAGCAAGTTCATAAGAGGCTCAAAGGGTAACTTTCCAGTGGAGTTCCTACCAATGATGCATTGTTAAGGATTTCTTATATAATACCTTTGAATCATGGAAAAATAGGGAATCACATTAATTTCACCCATCAAGTAAGATATAATGGAGGAGATTGATCCATTTTGTTACTGAACTTATTTAATTTTGCAAAGTTCAAGGGAGTATAGGGGAAATACATGTGGCATGGAAAATTTCACTGATGTGTTGATACTGAGTACTGTGTGGCTACAACCACATTTTGCATATTCTGAACTAGTTATTTGAACAGATACTACACCAAATGAGACATTTTTCACCTCCTATCTAAGATCTCTTAACATAAATTTGTTTTGAGGCATGGAAATTTATGTTGGCATATGCAAATAACTATCAACGCTTTCTTCCCCGCAATATCTCATAGCGATATATATTAGTAAACTTTGTGAGACAACATGTATATTCTCTCCAATCCACAATGGCTACTTTTATTCCACTAAGGAATATGATCAATGGATGAGTCACTGCAATGTGGCAACAATTTTGAAACCCTTTATTACATTTTTGCAACAATTAGCTTCAGTGCATAGTCTTAAATATTTCCATAATACAATTCATAATATATATAAATTTTATATTTTATATTATATGCATTAATATGATTCCTGTAATATTATAAAATTTTATGTTATGTTATGTAAATTATGTTAGGAAAAAAATGAATATTCATACATATGCTTCATTATTATGTTTTGATTTTCATATAAATTATTGTTGACAATGACAGCACACTATAGTTTTTCTTGATGTTGTCGCAGGATGGTCAGGGAAAGGCCCCCGCTAGCACACTGAAGGAACTAAAGTTCCCACTAATAGAATAGTAAATACAAGTAACGTAGAAATTCCATGTAAGGCAAGTAAAGTAGAATAGATGTAAGATGTAAGATGATTTACAAGAATTAATGTTGGGTATTTTATACCCTAAGTGGGAAGGGAGGTGACTTTTCAAGTCACCTCTTGAGTAATTAATTAATTACCCTAATTAACCTACTTAGTATTAAATGTTAATATTTATAACATTTATATTTGTTACATTGCCTTCCCCTCAAGGGAATCTTTGTCCTCAAAGTTGTATTGACAACAATGTTTGAATTCTCTTGAACTATTGTCTCGGGATCCTTTCATTTTTGTATTTGCGACACTTGATGAAATGAGACAATATGAGTTACGGATTCCCAAGGAGAATTGTCGCATCGTATCTGTTGTGGTCCATCCCAGATCTATTTTTATCGGAGCTCTGAGATCATTTGGTGGGAGGGGTCATTTCAGCTGTTGCTTAGTATGACGACATTTTCGCCTGTCAACATAATTCTTCTGTGAGTGCTCGTTTTGACCCTGTCGTTGGTCAAAATGATGATTATAATTAGGATGTCTATAAGGTGTATGTGTTGTTTGTTTTTCTTTCTTTTGAACTGCGGTGAGGATTGTCTTCACTTCCTCGATTTGATTTTTGGATGCATTTTCCTGGATTTGTGCTTCTTGGTTTTCCAGTAGATTGTTATGATTCTGAATCTTTTCGATTCTTTCATCTTGCGACTTTTTTTCAATTTCTAACTTCTTGATTTGATTCTCTAATTCCTAATTACGATTATTTAGACACAGTTTTTCTTCTTGCTTTTCCAGTATTCTTCCTTTGATGTGTTCACCGGAGTGTTCCCTCTTGCTATTGTTTTTTAATTTTTTAATCTTTGTAATCAATGTTTTGTTATGATTTCGTAGTCGAAAAATCTCTTCAGTATTGCTTGATAACACATTGTTGACTTTTGTCAGTTCCAATTTATGTATCTTCTTACTGTCGTCATACTAATGCTGGAGTTTCTTTTCACTGTTGACGATGATATCACTCTGTTTCTTGATTTTCTAACTTTTCATGTACTTGCGCCAATTCGTCTTCCTTGTCCATGATGACTTTGTTTAGACGACTAATTTCCTCTTCTAAGTCGACACTATTTCCATACGGATATTCTTCGACTTTGTTTGGTTTTTTTATCTGGTCTTCAAGTTTTTGAATGATACCTTCCAAATGTGATATGTTCTCGTCCTTATCTGATAAATTTTTTGTGAAGTTTTCTCTACTATCTTCCAATGATCGAATTCGTAATTATGAGCTAGTAATCTGTTCTTTTTGAAAACCATTCATTCGTTCTTGATTGTCGAACCAGAGTTGTAGAACACTATTAGCCAGTTCACACTTTTCTAGCTTGGCCGAAACTGCCCGTAACTGTGATTGCAGTTGTGAGTGACCTGGATCGTCCCTCATAATAAAACATTTATCACATATTGGACAGGATCGATCATAATTTTTAAAGGCCATTGGATATTGGAATTCCATTTCGCAATAAGGACACTAAGTCCAAAATTTGAATTTATATATGTCCTCCATAATTTCTTTAATATCTTCTGAGACTTTATTTATGTTCATTTTAATATCTTCTTTGATTTTGTCTTCCTTCCTTCAACAATAATTGGTCTTATTTTCCATTTTTATAAAATAATAATTGTATTTAATACAGTTATTAAATAATTATTATTATTATCTATAATAAAAATAATAATATGATTTTTTTGGATGGGAGGCAAAATAGGGATTTTAAAAATGATTTATAATAATTATTATTATATATAATAACAATATTATTATAAAAAGTTGAAATGGATAAATTATAATAATAAATATTATTATTATAAATTTATATATCTAAGGTTGTGAAGAATAGAATTTTAATAAAACTATAATAGTTTTATAAAACTAGAATGGTTTTATAAAACTATGTTCTTGTTTTTTTTTAACTTTTCTTTTCTTACTTTCCCTTCTTTTTATTTTTATTTTTTTTCTACTTTCCTTTTTTTTACTCCTTTCTTCTTTTTACTTCTTTTTTACGTCTTCCTTTTTTTTTTTTCTTTTTTTCTTTTACTTTTGCTTTTCTTTATTTGTTTCTTTTCTTTTCTTTTCTTTTCTTCTTCTTCTTCTTCTTCTTCTTCTTTCTTTTACTTTTTTCAAAAATAAAAAATCTCTAGTACTTAGGGAAACCCTAGTTTTTAATGGAAATTTTTCAAGATTCAGAGAATCTCTGAGATGATGGCTAATAGCCGGATCGGAAAAGAAGCTCTGATACCACTGAAAGAACTAAAGTTCCCACTAATAGAATAGTAAATACAAGTAACGTAAAAATGCCATGTAAGGCAAGTAAAGTAGAATAGATGTAATATGTAAGATGATTTAAGATGAATCAAGTTTTCAAGTATTTGATAACCTTTTTTTCCAGCAGCCAAACTCAAGCAATGGTGATGAAACATACTCATTTGTGGGGGAAAATGTTTTACTTTAATTATTTAATGGAATTGTTTTGTGATTATTCTTGGATGTTAGAATGCGTATCAAATAAACTAATTTTTTGGAAACCAAGCGTGATTGAGCAGGTTCAAGGTCATTCAAGGATGGACGTGTAGAAGACTAAAGGATGACCAAGCTCGGCGCCCTGTTTCCTGATTTATAGAGGATGCACTCCCACTTACAAGAAGAATCGGCATTTTGAAAATCAGTTAGGATTAGCATTAAAATCGTATAAATATGGACCTCTCGGGTAGCGAGCGGCCCCTGCTGTTATTTTTGAGAAAGACATTATTTTTAATGTTTTCTGCACTATTGAGATACTGAGAAGTACAGAATTCTATTTTGACATGGATTTTATATCTTAATGAAAGATTGATAATTAATTCCAGCCAGCGTTTCTAAGTTTTTATTCTCTCCTGAGTACGGGTTGGGGAGGGCCCCTCCAACACATAGGTCAGGAGATTCCTATTTGCAGGTATTTTTCCAAGTATGTGTTTTGCATTGATGAATAGTTCTATGACATATGGGAGCGTTTGAATGATTCATTATTTCTGTAGTAGTTTATAATACATTCCGTAGTACAGCAGAACAGTTTCAGTAGTCCTGTAGGTTCTTTCTTTCAACGCATATTTTTATCAACGATTACATTTGTAATAGCTTTGCTTTCAATGTCATGGTTTAGATCTGGAGTTCACTGCAGTTTCTCATTGTGATTAGTTTCTTTTGAATTCTTAGTAATAGATGGGTAAGCATAGAATGATCGTACTTCAATTCTAGATTGGTAAAACAAGTTAAATCAAGACTCCAATTTTGTGCGCAGATAGCAGTTACAGACTTTGTTTCCCCAATAGTAAAATAGCTCTATTATGATATTTTCATTCTCAGCATTTAATTATTTCATCATTTTAATTATTTCAAATAGATTTACTATTTTTGTATCTTCATTTCTTAGAACATATTTACTGCTTTTGGTACCTTTATTTCTTAGAACAGATTTACTGATTTCAGCACTTTAATTCTTTTAATTAGATTTATTGCTTTCCAGTATTTAATTCCATAGCATAATCAGTTTTCATATTTAGTAGACAATCTTTAGAACATTGATACCGGCATCCAACTGTGACAAGAGATTATCCTATAAGAGCACAGATAGTGCATGCATCTCTAAATTTTGTACGTTCCCTGGGTTGACATTTAAAGTAGGCTCTTGGTATAGCAGCCCTCATTAGGAATCCACATTAGGAGCTCACCACTTTTTGGCACCGTTGCCGGGGAGGTACTAAATATTTTAGGAGAATCACCTAAAAACTACAAAAAGAAAACAAAAATTACATAAAATAGAAACATAAATATCTTCTACCAATGAATGCCTCGTCGGCAAAGGGATAGGTTTGGCCGCTTTCTGCCCAAGCATTCCATGAGCAACAACGGTAATAACAGTTCTAACCATTCTCAGTTTGAATTTCTACACTCTGAAAACGAAACTGACTCCACATATGATCCAAACAGAAGCAACTTCACTACCAGTTCCAGCTCAAACACCTCAATGGAAAATGAAGAGGAAGAACCTAGGGAGCTTTTCACTTTTCCCATTAGAGTACCTCTCGGAGATTCCAGAATGAAGAACATCAATCCTAATAATCTGCCAAACTTTCATGGGTTGACTTCAGAAGATCCTGACACATTCCTGTTTGAATTTGAGGTAGTTTGCAGATCATTTGATTACACTACTGGTGCACAAAAGCTTAGGCTTTTTCCTTCCACACTGAAAGACCTATCACTTCGATGGTTCATGAGTCTTGAAGGAAATAGTATCTTTAGCTGGGATCAAATGAGACAGTCATTCTTAGAAAAATATAGGGACTAATGCAAGGCCAAAGATACTAGGGATGAAATCTTTAGGATGAAACAAGGAGATAGAGAGTCATTAGAATATTATGCCCAAAGATTTCAACTCAGCTACAAACGAGCCAGCCATTGCACATTGGATCCTGAATCACTAAAGCTTGTCCTTCTCAGAGGTGTAAAAGAGGAGAATTTTGAAGTCTTAAATCTCCTTGGAGATGGAGATATATTCCAAAAATATTTTGACCAGATCCTGCAAATCTTCAAAAACTACTCAAGATCTAGGAAAAGTAAGAATGGGACGAGGGATGCAAATACAACCACCAGTGGATCATCATCCTCAACACCAACACTTACAAAATCTGATTTAGGAAACCTGCTGGATGACATGAAAACTGACATACTGCAATCCCTAGCCATGCAACTTGATGCTCTTTAAATCAAAAAGAAACAGGATGAAATTAACCAAGCCTTAGCAGTATTTTGCCCTCCTTGTAGGAAGAAGCATGAGAAGGGGCAGTGCACCTTGAACACAATAGAAGTATGTGGTATATGCACCGATAACCATTCCACTAATAAATGTCCCCTCTTACCCTCATGTAAGGCAGCTATTCAAGACCCAGCAACTGAAGGAATTGTAGAACAGCTCTGTTTTATAAATCAGAGAAGGAATAATTTTGTTAGACCATATCAGCAGAGCAATCAAACTTACTATAACCAAGGACAGTCGAATTGGAACTCTGCACCGACTCCATGGAAAGCACAGCCAAATCAAATCCAATGGAAACAAAACCAGCAAGCATATCAACCATCCTATCAACATCCATATTATCCACCGTCTTATCCTCAATACCCCCCACCGTTTCCATCCACCACAAATTATGCAAACCAGTACCCCCATCCATCAAATTGGAGGGCGCCATTACAACAACCACTCATTATGCCACCCCCACAACCTCAACCACCCCCCAGACCTCCACCTATTCCATCCCAAGCAATTCCAAATCCTAATAATAACAGACCCCCACAACAGCACCAGGCTTATAACACTGATGTCACACAATTCCCAACTTATGTTATAGACACCATAGAAATAAATGAAATAAACCTACGATCTGGGAAAACGTTGCAGAATACATCCCCACACAACATCCAACAAACTATACCTGAAGCTCAAGACCAAACATCAGAACCCTATGTTCAGCATCTTGATGAACCAGAACCTCCTGAGGAAGAAATTGTACCACTCACACGAACTAGAAACCCTCCATTTCTAGAAAAACTTGTCTGGAATACAAAAGAAGAGGAAGAGAATATAATCTTAAACGAATTCAAACACTTAAACATCCAAATCCCAATCTTACAAGCCATAAGGGATGTGCCCATTTGCAACAAATTCATTAGATAAAATTGCCTAAAGAAACCAAGAAGGAGGAAGCGTGACCCACCAACTATTAATGTAGTGGGACAATTGGCCGATTTGATGCTAGGTGTCATAATAAATCCTAAATATCTTGATCATGGTAGTCCTGTAGTAAGCGTCACCATAAATAACAAGCAAATAAATAAAAGCTTAATCGATTTAGGAGCTGCGATCAATGTCATGACTAAAGAAACCATGTTATACCTAGGACTCCAATCAATGGTAATACCAACCACAACAGTACTCCAATTAGCAGACACGTCCACTATGAAGCCCAAAGGAATGCTAGAAGACATTATGATCAATATCGAGTCCTGGGAATACCCAGCTAATTTTATAATAATCGAAATCAAAAGCAAACTTAGTGGCTATCCAATTATCCTGGGTAGACCTTGGTTAGCAACTGCGGATGCTTACATAGGTTGCCGATCAGGAAATATGACAATCACCAGTGGACATACCAGGAAGAAAATCACAATCTACCCACCAGCAATGAAATCCTCAGAGTTAGAATATAAAAATTGGATTGATGATTACCAGAACACACCAAATCACAACCTTCGACCTATCCTAACAATTGATACTGCAATATCTTTAAAGGCAGTAGATGAAGATGGCCATATAGATAGATTTATACAAAATATATCTCCTAACAATCATGTTATTCAAGAATTTTTTTCTACAGAAACAGGTAAAAGTTCAAAACAGAACATAGATGACTTATGGACAGAAGTGTTCCCATAATAGATTGAGAAGGTAAAAGTCATGGAAATTAACCCTGGCAAAACAGTCAACATAAATTCCAATTTAGAACCGGAGCAAGAAGAGAAATTGATGAAGATACTAACACAACAAAGTAAAGCATTTGCATGGACATATGCAGATATGAAAGGAATACATCCTGATATCTGCAAACACTACATTTACATCAAAGAAGGTTCTACTCCCATCAGGAAACCACAAAGAAGGATGAACCCTGCACTAAAAGGCTTAGTCAAAGTGGAATTACAAAATTTATTAGACGCAGGGTTCATCTATCCAATATCTGATAGTGAGTGGGTCTCACCACTAGTCATAGTGCCCAAAAAAGGAGGCAAATGGAGAATTTGTGTGGACTACAGGGAGCTGAATAAAGCAACAAAGAAAGATCATTTTCCACTTCCATTTATAGACCAAGTACTGGATACATTATCTCGAAACAAGTACTTTTCATTCCTAGACGGTTTCAGTGGTTACAACCAAATTTTAATACACCCAGCTGATCAAGATAAGACGACCCTCCATGCCAGCACCATGGGATGAAATGGCTACAATTGTCCTGAGGTATATTACATGCACTGGAAGATTAAACTATGTTCCCATTTTTCATTTTTCGTATTTTAGAGCTTCTCAGGCACAGAAGTCACATTTCATCAAACAACAATATTAGAATTCCATTTTACCTACTCCAATCCCTAGCAGAGATTAGCAGGAAGGTGGCTAAGGGAAAAGAGGATGCTTTGGCCCATCATGGGCTGATCAAACTAATAGTTGGTGAGGAGCTAAAAGTTCAGATTCCAGAGCTCTCCTGGGAGGAGTTCATTGTGGTGTCTATTGAGGACGTTCAGAGAATGAGGACTACGCCCTTGCCACCTGAATCGAAAAGTAAGACCACCTCTGTATCAGGGGAAAAAAGAAAAATTGACTTGGACAGTGTGGCCGACACCTTGGTCAAAATAAAACACTCCAAAGAGGACTCCCCCAAATCAGACCTATATATTCCTACCATTAGTCAAGGGTCGAAGAGGCGCAGCAAGAGATTCACGCAGGTATCTAAAATTCGAGTCTCCAAGGAGAAAGAAAGGGAACCCAGCCCCATGATTACCAATGTGTCTGATGATGACATTGATCCTTTTATAGATTAGAAGGACCCCACTATAGAGGAATGAAGAGGAAAAACAGGATACAGAAGAAGAAATGGATAAAGAAGAAGAGCAGAGCTTACAAGAGCAAGGCAACTTTTAGGAAAACCCTCCAGAACGTAATGAAGACCCTGAGGTCGTTTCCCAGCTCCCTGAAGCATGAGCAGAATTGGAAAGGCTCATAAATGATTTGGAAACGTTAAGAATTGGGCCAGGAAGCTAGGCCACACCTCCCCCATTCTCAGCCGAGAAGACACAAATCCTAAAGATGCATCATGCAAAAGAGCTCCGGCTGGCCGAGCAGAAGAATTTAGCGCTGCAAGAAAATTTGGCCGAAGCACAGAACGAATTAGCAAAGAAAGACCAGGAGATTATCAAATTTAAGGATGTTTTTGCCACTACTATCGGCATATATGAGAGACTGCGTGACCTCAGACCACCGTCGGCAGTATATGCAGTTTATTTACAAGAGAAATGGGGTGAATTCCAGCTCCAGAGGTTGAAGAAGGGTCTCCCTATAGAGGTAAGCACTCCCAAAGAATTTATTGATGCATCTTTGAACTCCACAGAGCTGGAGAAAGACCAATTGAGTGAGTTCTTCTTGCACAATTTCGTAGTTTCTGGCTCACCCAACTGGTCGCCAAACCCATATGTGGGCGATTTCCAGTTAAGGGCATTGTGTTCGTGGATGAACCACGAAATTGAGCGAGCCCAGGACTATCATCTCTATGTTGCATCCAAATGGAAAACCCCATTAATGATCAGACCAGAGCCAACTCACCCTGAGGGAATAATCTATAACCACAGGATCCTCACTCAGGACGAGGAACTGATACCCATTCTCCTCGCAAAAAAGAAGGAGGTGGTGATTCATTTTGACATTACACTCCGCAGCACACAAAAGGAAGTTAATGAGTCCATCACGGAAAGGTGGAGCAGGGTCGCAAACGATCTAAAAAAAAGAGAAATCCACTCTCCCCTCAGGCTTAAGGATGCTCTTTTTAAAACCACACTCTACAAAGAATCCCTGGCAAGAAACCAAATTAGGTGGATTGGGATGAGGCTGAATCCCCCATTCTTTCTTTCCCCAGTCCTCAAAGAACAGATTAATGAAAAGGAAGAGAGGAAGGCATGGGCCAGGGAGGATCAGAATTTTGGATTTCTCAGGCAAGCATGGACACCTAAGGTGGTATCATGGGATATCAGGGAGGTCATCGACGAATTGAATAAGTCACCCAAGGATGGGTGAAACCTTCAAGTAGGGGAGAGAATGATGAGTCAAGTTTTCAGGTATTTGATAACCTTTTTTTCCAGCAGCCAAACTCAAGCAATGGTGATGAAACATACTCATTTGTGGGGGAAAATGTTTTACTTTAATTATTTAATGGAATTGTTTTGTGATTATTCTTGGATGTTAGAATGTGTATCAAATAAACTAATTTTGTGGAAACCAAGCGTGATTGAGCAGGTTCAGGGTCATTCAAGGATGGGCGTGTAGAAGACTAAAGGATCACCAAGCTCGGTGCCCTGTTTCCTGATATATAGAGGATGCACTCCCACTTACAAGAAGAATCGGCATTTTGACAATTAGTTAGGATCAGCATTAAAATCGTATAAATATGGACCTCTCGGGTAGCGAGAGGCCCCTGCTGTTATTTTTGGGAAAGACATTATTTGTAACGTTTTCTGCACTATTGAGATACTAAGAAGTACAGGCTTCTATTTTGACATGGATTCTATATCTTAATGAAAGATTGACGATTAATTCCAACCAGCGTTTCTAAGTTTTTATTCTCTCCTGAGTACGGGTTGGGGAGGGCCCCTCGAACACGTAGGTCAGGAGATTCCTATTTACAGGTATTTTTCCAAGTATGCATTTTACATTGATGAATAGTTCTATGACATATGGGAGCGTTTGAATGATTCATTATGTATGTAGTAGTTTATAATACATTCTGTAGTACAGCAGAACAGTTTCAGTAGTCCTGTAGGTTCTTTCTTTCAACGCATATTTTTATCAACGATTACATGTGTAATAGCTTTGCTTTCAATGTCACGGTTTAGATCTAGAGTTCACTGCAGTTTCTCATCGTGATTAGTTTCTTTTGACTTCTTAGTAATAGATGGATAAGCATAGAATGATCGTACTTCAATTCTAGATTGGTAAAACAAGTTAAATCAAGACTCCAATTTTGTGCGCAGATAGTAGTTACAGACTTTGTTTCCCCAATAGTAGAATAGCTCTGTTATGATATTTTCATTCTCAGCATTTAATTATTTCAGCATTTTAATTATTTCAAATAGATTTACTGTTTTTGTATCTTCATTTCTTAGAACATATTTACTGCTTTTGGTACCTTTATTTCTTAGAACAGATTTACTGCTTTCAGCACTTTAATTCTTTTAATTAGATTTATTGCTTTCCAGTATTTAATTCCATAGCATAATCAGTTTTCATATTTAGTAGACAATCTTTAGAACATTGATACCGACATCCAACTGTGACAAGAGATTATCCTATAAGAGCACAGATAGTGCATGCACCTCTAAAGTTTGTACATTCCCCGGGTTGACACTTAAAGTAGGCTCTTGGTATCACTACCCTCACTAGGAATCCACATTAGGAGCTCACCAATTTACAAGAATTAATGTCGGGTATTTTATACCCTAAGTGGGAAGGGAGGTGACTTTTCAAGTCACCTCTTGAGTAATTAATTAATTACCCTAATTAACCTACTTAGTATTAAATGTTAATATTTATAACATTTATATTTGTTACACACACCTACTAACCTAGATGATGAGCTCAACATAGATGAAATCCTTGAATCCACCAACCCAATGGAGACAATTAAAAATTTCTTGAGAAAGGACAATAGAGAACTTGTTGGGTTGGTCGTAGATGATCCTACACTGGAAAGCGCAACAAGGATCCAAGTTTTAAGTTGGCGGATAGGACGTTATGGGGTAAGCGACATTATTTAAAAATATTACTTAACACATATTAATGTATGAATTTTGATTCACTACATTTATATGTTCTAATAAAAAATGTTTTCTTTCTATAGAGGATTTTGCAACTACTGCTTAGTGATGGGGGCACTACTGGTAGGAGTGGTGCATTGACTCCACAGCCTCCTGCCATGAGCCACATACCTACGAGGCTATTTAACTCTTTGGAAGTTCCTTAGGTGAATGTACCTTATGGCGGCCATGTGTAGATGCCTCCATAATGCACGTCAAACCATGCACCTGATCATCTAGATAGAGAAACTAATGATCAATCTTCATAATGTTATTTTGGATCCAGACATGTTCTCAGCAAGGGAACAATAAAGGCCACAATTCAAGAGGATGATAAGTTGCTTCCCTTGAAGATACAACAGCTACCAGGTTTTCAAATATACTTAATAATTAAATTCCTCTTATTTAAATGAAATGTACATCTCTCCACTTAATTTATATTACTAATGATCATATCATTTTGTAGGAAATAACGTATTCTACAAGCATATGCATGAGGATGCTTTAGATATTTTTGGGCCCTCCATTCGCCATTCGCACATGGTGGAATTCCCAAGATTCAAATTTGAAATAAATACTTACGAAATGCATGGTTTATAAGTTTGGTGAAACAATCAACAAGAATGAAATCACCTCGGAGGCCAGCACATATTTGAAATATGTGAGACCAATATAGTTTTAGATTGAAAAAAAAAACTAAGTATGATTTTCCTTTGATTATTCCTAAGAGTGAATGGAAGGAACCACCTGGCCCTAGAAGGTAGGTGATATTTTGAATTTAATATCCTTCATTTTTTTGTAGTTCTATAGGGAAAATTGCAATGTATACCCTATTTCAAACTGTGTAGGCTCCCAAACACATCTAAAGCAACTAAGGCAATATTAGAAAAACACAAACAGCATAAACTAGGCCAAGGTGGTTACTAGAGATTAAATTGTAAGTGCCAAAAAATTCAAGCATATTATTTATATCATCATATAATTTTTAAATAATTGCAACCAATAAGCATACTTTTTGATAGATTTGTGCAATGCAAGGGGATAAGTACCATGATGTGTCCACCGAATAATACATGAAGTTCAGGTTCAAGGAAGTATTTGATGGATTGGTTTTGCATCAAGAAAGCATAGAGAAAACAAAATCATCACCTTTGGAGGACATGGTAAATAAAATGAAAAAACTTTAATCGTTGATTAATTGTAAAATATATTGATCATTGACTTAACCCATAGATTAATGTTTATTTTTGTTTTAAGCAAGAAAGAAACATTGCATTCATCCCCGTGATTGTATTACTGGTGAGAGACCCTGACATGGTATATGTGCCTTTAAGATCAAATGTATTTATCGAAGATTATTAATATTTACTTGCAGGAGTTGTATAAATCTTCTACGATTTCGCCCGGAGAAATCGTATTTCCGGTGGAAGCTTTTCACGACGTCCTCGGTCTCCTCGTCGCCCCGGGTCCACTCATAGTCGCGGTCACAATCAATAAGGCTACGATCGCAATCAATATCCATAGATGTACACCTGCCGGCCTCAACCCTCTGTGCGCAAAAAATAAGTTTCCGGCCAAAGATATCATATCCATGCCTATAATGTGACATGCATGCGCATGTCATCGCCTCAGAAGTGTTTCATCCATGACCCACCAATTGTTCCTCAAATTTGAATTTTGAAATTGCCCGCATGGAGCACATACATATCGATGCCATTTCGTTCGAGTCAGTTCTCATTTTCAATCTTGCGGAGACGCTTGAGCCCTTTGAGCGCTAGCTCCATAAACATCTCCAAGAACGAGCAAAGAATGGGTTGTTCTCCATTGGTTTGTATTATTAGCGATCTCTGCATGCTATGGACTCTATAGACCGGTGAAAAGTATGGTGTTCCCAGAGTTTTGTTCAATACCTGCAGGGCATTCACCATGACCCTACTGGACTCCATCGCATCTTCGATATTTCACAATGCATTTCAGAAAGAAGGGGACAGCACCCGAGAGGGGTTTGAAAGGCAGCAACCAAGTTCGTTTGGGCCATCAAGTTCCCTCCAAAACTCGATGACACTAGTGCCGACACAGCGTTAACAGGTGCCATTCAAGACAGCTATCTTCCCCATGGTGTTGAGGACAGAATGAAAAACAAATTGTTAGGATTAATCATGTGGTGATGGGCACCTCAACTTCTTATTTTTTCGCACCCGTCCGTAGGCGCCTTCATGATCCACTGTGGGTCATGACATATGATTGTAACATGAAATTGACAATGTGAAAAACAATAAAACTGTAACATGATTTCCATAATGTGAAATTGTAATTGACTTTGGTTTTTTTTTTCCAGCGAAAAAAAACATACTACTGTTATTCAATTAAAAATGAATCAAGTAGTATAGATGTTCATCAAAAAGATATTACAATCTTTCCAAAAGACCAGAATGGTACTTCCGTACACTTCAAACTACAAAATTTTTCCAACTGGACTGAAACCATAACTTATATGTTGTCATACAAAATCCATAGAAAACTTAGACCAGAAAGGATTGGGAACCAGAATCCACCACCACATCTTCATAAACATCCTCCCAAAAAAGAAGTCCCTCTTCTCCTTCCAATGCCATCTTTGATAACTTGTCAGCATGTGAATTAAATTCACGGTAAATATGTTCCAGCTAATACGAATTAAAAGATCTTAAGTCCTACTGAATACGATTGCACCAATAGATTAGATTCAGTACCTGCAAATCAAACTCACCACGAGCCCACTTGATAGTGACTCTAGAGTCACCGAATATTTTAACCTTATGCAATCCAAAGCATAAGGCAACTCTGACAACGCTCCAGAGAGCTTTCATGTTGGTCCCATGACCACCATGCATACGAAGAGTGAAAAAATGATCAGTTGAGGAAAATAACTCCACCAAAACCACATTTCCCCGCAGTTGCTGCCCCATCAAAGAATAATACCGGATCATCCACCACCAGCTGAAACCTTCCAATATTTCTCACCACAGGTTTAAAAGCTTCCCCTTGGAATTTCAGGTAGTAACTTAAAGCCTCATGGAACACAGAATCAACAAAGGGAGTACTACTATCAAATATAGCTCTATTCCGAGCTCTCCAAATCACCCAACAAATGAAAACTGGTAATGTGATGTGAGATTTACCAATCTTCACCCAATCATGCAAACATTTTTTAACATTAAACCTTTCCCAATGATAAGAGAGACCCAGATTTCTAGAAGCATGTACGATTTATAAAATCTTTTAAATAAAAGAAAATCTCATTTTTTCTCACACGAAAAAGACAAAAAGAAAATCTCTTTACGAGTTCGTTTTTGTAAATTTTAAAACAAATAGAATGAATTTAAACAATAATTAAGATATTTTTCACTCTTTACGCATGATGTTTAAACAATAATTAAGATATTTTTCACTCTTTACGCAGGATGTTTAAATATTAATTACTTCTTTAAGAGTTTACCTTTTCTCACTCATTAATAAATCAAATTTTTATCCAAGTAAGATAGTAATTGAAAAGTCCTTCCTTTTTAAATTAAAATTTCATTTAAAAATTTATTTTATGTATATCATGTATTAAGGATATATGTTTAATTTTTATAATAAATTTTAGAGATGAAATTTGTAAATTATCAGGGTTTTAAAATCTATTATTTTATAATTTATATGTGTTAGAAAATTTTGTGATGAGTAAAAAGACAATGGGTTAAGTGTTATTTTATATATATATATAAATATTTTTTAATAAATCAAATTTGATTTATGTCAAATATCTATTAAAATTATAGAAAATGGTAATGCTATTAAAATTATAGAAAATGGTAATGAATGTTTTTTTAATATCTTATATTTATTAAACTTAAATATACATTATGGTTAATTTATTTTCATAAACATCATATGCACTTAATTGTTGAAATATGAATTTTTTTTATTTAATTTTTAAAAAATAATTTCAAATCTAATAATTTCAAATTATTAACTTTTATATACATTTTTATGCTTTTTTTTTATTAAAAAAATAAAGAATACAATTTTGAAGATGATTGGTTAAAGTAGTAAATTACGATTTATCTATTTTTTTAAATATATAATTTTGCAAATATATATAATTATTTATGTTCATATTAATTAAAGAAATAAAGTTCAATTGGAGAAAAATAAATAATCATAATAATAATAATAAAATTATATAAATAAAAAGTAGATTCATTTAAACTTCATTTGATTGAATGTGTCCAACAATAATTTCATAAGTTTTAGAGGTGATGATAGCCCTCAAACTTGAAATTGCTTGAAAAAATGCAGAACTTGGTTTTCTAGTTGCAAAATAATTGTTTTATCTAGAGTACATGAAATATCTTGATCTAGAGATGAAATACAATCTCTTCCCTTGAGTTGTCTTTAATATTTTTTAATTTATGGACTTAGAAATTATGTAATTTACTTAGATCCTTATGAAATTGAGGCACATTTATTACTACTAAAGTAAATAAATAAAAAATAAAAACCACATGCATTTAAACACAAATTTATGCATTTTCTAAAGCTTTGTTACCATGCAATATTTTTTTATTATCTTTTAACTCTTTTTATAAAACAATTACTTATTTGATTTGTTTCGAAAATTAAAAGTTTAATGTCAAAACACTTCTTATCTTGAGATGATTTTCTTTAGCAAAGTGAGAGACCCGTCCAATTATCCAACATTATAGATGATAATGGGAAGTAAGAGGAATCAAACAAAAAGATACAATCATCATCACCAATGTCATGTACCCGAGAACCTCTGAACACACTATTTGGCCATGGGGTGCCTAACTTCACATATAAAATCTATCCCTGATACCAATTTCAAAATTTTCCATTGACTTGGTATACCAATAATTTTAACAACGAAAGTAAATATATATAGAATTCAATTAAAATAAAATACCCATTCTAAATATGAAAGCATTCCTACCATGAATGCATCCATACCATGTTCATTAATTCCATGCAAACAAGGTTTTCCATAAACATTAAATTAAACAAATGCATAACATAAATATCAACCATGGTATCCATTCACAATTGAGAAACTTATCTTTTAAGGTCCCCCAATTGGCTCCACATGCAAGATGTTCCTCCCAGCCATAGGCACTATATCACACTATCTCTTTCTATGACAAAGACCACCCTCTATCTAGGGATATCGGTCCACAAGGGTGAAGATTACCCAATATCCCTACTTAGCCACACTCATTCAATCCTTTGTCGTATAAACTCCCTCCACAACTCTCCCAATCCACCATCATCCTACATGATGCAAGGAATGGGACCCCCTTCTCTACACTGCAGTCCCTCAAGTTGTTTGCATTCCCTTCCAATGCTCCACCACAAGCCGACCAAGGATTCTTCGTGATGAGACACCAGGGATTTTGGTTATAGGCTAGGTTTCACTCATAAAGGTACCACACCCATTAACATTAGCTTCCCAAGGTAATTGGCATGAGAAAGTATGGTAGTTCTGGTTTTCCTCTCTTTAGTACTGGCATCTTGGATGGTGAAAATGATGGATAGAATGATCCTCTGAACTCAATTCCCAACCTTTTATATGCATGTTGAGAACTTGCCATGTGGCACTCATGAAGAGCCCACTTTCCCCCTTCTAATCCCAACTTAGGATAATATATCACTAAAGGTTAGTTAATCCCCTCTCATAAACATGGTTGTATGGAACTTAGGATAAACTCATTATATGAGGTTTTTAAGTAGGGATCGTAACTTAAGTTAATAAGTCACTAGGGTCATTTCCTCCTTGGACCCTCTTTCACTTCCCCCTCTTGTGGAATCATAGCTTCCCATCTCAAACAACTCGAGAATATATTGGTAATTTTTAACACCATGTTCTAAATAATTTACCCATTTAATCTATGCCCATTAATTTCAAGTTTGTGTTTAAAAATTAGGATTTATCATTATTATTTACAAAACTATAAGATGACATTTAACCAACATGACTTTATTCTAGGAAGATATTCACATTTAAACGATAATTGTAATGTTATATGTATTGATGAGAACATATTTGACAATATTGATGAAATCAACATGTATAGTTCCTACATGTTCATAAAGATATTTCAATGTTTTCTTGAAAATAAATTAGTAATAACATAAGTTGAAATACTATATGGTTTGTTGGGGCTACAAAAATTGTGTTGCAAAGGAATTTTTGGGTGTTCAATTTGCAAGACACATGAAGGTCACATGAAATATATTAGAAAACACAACCATGGCCTTTATCCACATTTGAAAATCCATGAACCTTTGATATCAAGTCTGCTTGTAGAGCAATTGCTTCAATAGTTGTTGATGGTTGTGAATCATCGAAACATCACATAGTGAAAGAAATATCAAAATTATTAAGAATTTCCAAAAGAACAAAGGTATAACAAATTCAAGGTTTGTTTGGACCAAAACAATGAAATTGCCTATTGGGTCGTCATTTGTAGGCACCCCTATCAAGATAGACTTATAGAACATGCTCAAGAGATGGCTATAGCATTTTGGAAATCAAACTTTTATGTTATGCCACGTGAGAAGTAGGTTACACGTCGAAGAGTATCTTGAGGAATATATGAGAGTCATGCAAAACAGATATTCCTTTAAAAAATGAGTGTGTGATTTTCATTTATAAAGCACAAACACGATTTGGAGCATTAAAACGCTAGCACGATATTAATAACAATGAATTTAGCTTAGGCAAAAGAGTTGAGAGGGGGTTGGGAGGATTATGGGTGGGGGGGAGAGAGAGGAGTGGGGGTTAGGGGTAGGTGGAGGAGTAGAGAGAGAGAGAGAGAGGGGGGGGGGGGTGGGGATGATGCAGGGTGATTAGAGGTATGGGCAAGGAGGGGGATTAGAGGAGAGAAAGAGATAGAGATTAGGCTAGGGGGTAGGGGTTTAGGGAGGATTAGAGCGCAGAGAGAAGGGGGGGGTATATTGGAGAGAGAGAGAGAGAGAGCGAGGGGGGTGGTTGTGGGTAGGTATTAGGAGGGGGGTTAGGGAGAGATAGCAGGGTTTAGGGGTAGTGAGAGAGTGATAGAGAGATGGGGGTGGGGGTTAGGTGTAGGTGTAGAAGTAGGGGGAGAGAGAGAGGGGGGGTTTGTAAGGGTTAGGGGGAAGAGGGAACAGAGAGAGAGAGAGAGAGAGAGAGAGAGAGAGAGAGAGGGGGGGGTTAGAGGTAGGGGGAGGAGTAGGGGGTGAGAGAGAGAGAGAGAGAGAGAGAGAGAGAGAGAGGAGGAGGGGGGTTAGAGGTAGGGGGAGGAGTAGGGAGTGAGAGGGTGAGTGTAGGGACCCCGGTCCTAAATTCCAGAGTTTATAATATGAAAACCCTGTTTACTAGGTTTTATACTCTTTCAAGTTCCTATTTTCTGTGTTTTCATTCTATTTTCTGGCTGTGAAAATATAGCATTTACATTTTTCAGATTTGAACATTTATAATTCTGTTTTATCTACTTCTAACAATTTATTGTTTGATTGTGCAGGTAGCAGATATAATCACAGCATATAAACTTTTGAAATTAAATTAAAACCGGATTTGACAAGGTCGAAATGATCAACATACCTGCTGGAAAATACCTATGGATAGCTAGTAGATCCACCCTTGTTGCTGTCCCCATTTGCTGTTTCTCCTTGCTTTTCCCTGCAGCCAAAATCCTTCCCCAAAGTTCTGAAACTCAACCAGTCCAAAACAGTCTTGCCACCCTGCCAACTGGCGAGGTCTCGCTGACCACCCAACTCCAAAGGTACCCCTTTGGACCCCCGATCCCAAACCGAGTACAAGCCCAAGCTGTTGTGTCCCTTCCAAAAAAAACAATCTCCAACAAGAACCCTCCCTTTCAGCTCTGCTCTCCAAAACTCCCAAGTGAAAGATGCCCCCTCTCCTTCCTCCCTTCTCCATCTTATCCCCTTTGTTCCTGCCGACTCTCTCCCTAATTACTACCCCTATCACTAACATAAATGTTTCCACCCCCTTCCATCTACCATGTAAGTCCTCGAGCCCTCAACTTGGACTCTTATTAATAATTTAAATTAATATTAAAAGGTGTTGGTTGGGGTCACTTCTCAACCGTAACTTCCAATTCAATTAAATTTAATCCTTTTATTTCATATAATAATTTTAAACATTTCCTTACTCATATTTCAATATTTGACCATTTAATTAATTAATCCAAACACATTTTTATAACTTGTTAAATAATGGTATATGGCATTGTTCGTAATTTACATCATGGTTATAAACAACTACGACATAATTATAATAAATTAGTAATATATATAATTTAAACCTTATCCCTATATTTCAATTAATTAATTATCATCGTTTGATACTTAATTGGTATTACCCTTCCAAGTTTACTATTATCCTTACTAACATTACAAACCCTTTTAACATTTAACCCTTGGTATTTTCTTTTTACTAATCAACTCATTGACATTCAATTAAACATTACTAACCGATTGCATTATTTACTTACTTAAGCTAACTGTAACTTGTTTATTAATCAACATTAATCAATCATTAATGGACAATAATTAATCATCAATCAACATTATTAACCCTAATCATCATTGTTAACATTAACCGACATTATTTAATCGTTAATTTATATTATTTATAGGAATCATCACTATTAACTTTAATCGACATCATTAACACTGGTCAATAATAATTAACTGTTAATCGACAATAACTAAAACTATTATTCAACAATATTTCACACAATTTATAAATATGTAGGCGAGTTATGTAAGCGTAGCTACTGCTTACATACCTCGCGTAAGTACACTAATAGTAATAATTCACATACATCAATCAGAGTCAAGGAACTTATTATTTACTGACACATGTTTTAACATAGTTTGCAAGGTACAATCCATTAGCTTACTGAAATCCAAGTTACGACAATTCATACATCCCTGATTTACGACACATACTAATCAAGGGTTTTACACACCTATAGTTAGATCTTGTTTTCACCCCTACTTCACGCTACACCTATCTACCTACATCATCACTAACTTCCACATCCTATTATGTCCTCTGCTGGACTACCCTGAAATGTCAAGTCATGACCGGTTCCAGCTAGAACCCGTAAGCGAAAGTGTCGACTACCTCGACCAAGCTTCCCCAGCAGGCAACCACTAGTCATCATCACACACCTTGGGGAGCGCGCCGTAGCACAGCCCTCCCATGACTCTGGGTTTCGGGGATAAACGGTGGGTAAAGCCTCCACCCCCCTAATGGAACAAGGGACTATGTCTACTCAACATAACAACAGCATTGCACTTGTACTCGGTCTGTCATCGTATAACCAATCTTGGCGGTTGAGTTTCCTTAAACCCTACCCCACCCATGTCATAATATACATCATAATAAACAATCATAATAACCACACGAAAGTAAATAATGCATCACTCGCATACCATTTTATCTTTCGAAGTCCATGTCTCCGAGACCCTCCCACCTCGTAGGATCCAGCTATCACGTAGTCATTTCAACCTGTAAGTCAGTCCTCAACATACAATATAGAATATCGTGCATAAATCCTCAATATGTACACATATATTTCATCATAACATAACAACAATAAACTCATTCATTCGCCATGCACCTGGCATAACATTCATTATTTCAACATATAACTGTAACGGTATCCACGTACCCATCATTCAACAATTTCCATATATTTGACATAATTAACACATGATACATATCTAAACATGACTACCGATCATAATACTATCATCACACACACACATATATATATTGGCAAAATAATAGAACCATATGTCCACAGTGTCGTCAAACCGACGAAGTCTCACAGTCAAACAAATACAACATATAATAGTAGTTTAGGTAGTAATGTCAAAACGTGGTGTTATAGTGTGTGTGTGTGTGTGAGAGAGAGAGAGAGAGAGAGAGAGCATGTGGGGGGATGCTAGGGGGCTGGGAGAGAGAGGGAGAGGTGAGGGTTAGGGAGAAATGGGCATAGGATAGAGAGAGAGAGAGAGAGAGAGAGAGAGAGAGAGAGAGATGGGGGAATGGTAAGTGGTAGGGGGAGGGGGATTAGGAGAGACATAGAAAGAGGGCGTTATGGGGAGGGGGAGTAGGAGAGAGAGAGAGACATGGAGAGGCTAAGGGTTTGGTTATGGTTAGGGAAACTAGGAGGGGAGATAGGAATATTGATGGGGGTTATGGGTTGTGTGTGTGTGTGTGTGTGTGTGAGAGAGAGAGAGAGAGAGAGAGAGAGAGTAACTTAGATGTGAAAGAGTGAAGTCTTGAGGAAAAATATGCAGAAGCTGCCCAATATCTAAGTTATGAAATTTTGGATGCCCCAAATACAGGAAGAAAGAGATAGATAGAGGTAAAGGGAGAGATAGAAGGCTTAGAGAGAGAGGTAGATTGTGGAAGAGATAGAAGTCTTAGAGAGAGAGGTGGATTGTGGAAGAGATAGAAGGTTGGGAGAGAGAGAGAGAGAGGGGAGGGGTGGGAGATTAGGGGGTAGAAAGAGAGATAGGGGAAGATGAAGAATGAGATATAGGGAGAAAGGGAACAATAGAGAGGGAGGGGAAGAGAGGTGGAGAGTGATATGGAGAGAGTGGAAGTGGTATATATAATCACAGAGAGAGAGGGATACAGTTGGATAGGGGGGACAGCGGGAGAGGGAAGGTTTAGAGTTTAGAAGTGGAAATGAGAGAGAGAGAGAGAGAGAAAGAGAGAGAGAGCTTAGCAAACATGAAAGAGTGTGAAGTCTTGAAGGAAAATGTGCAAAATATGACCTAGGGATGGGGAGGTGGTTAGTGGAAGGAGAGAGAGAGAGAGGGAGGGAGTAGAAAATGTGAAAGAGTGTGAAGTCTTGAAGGAAAATATGTAAAAGCTAACTAATATATACTATGAAGTTTTGGATGCCTCGAAGGAGGGAGGGGAGAGAGAGAAAGAGTAGCAAATGTGAAAGAGTGTGAAGTCTTCAAGCAAAAGATGTAAAAGCTTACTAATATATACTATGAAGTTTTGAATGCCCCAAAGAGAGAGAGAGAGAGAGAGAGAGAAATAAACGTTGAAGAGTGTGAATTCTTGAAGGAAAAGATGCAAAAGCTTACCAATTTCTATGAAGTTTTGGAGATTGACATATGTGTTTGTTGAAATCACTTGCCTATTTTGTTGAAATCACTTGAAAACAAAATAAGTGTTAAGGATTATTTACATATGTGTTTTTGAAGGTCAATATACATATTATTTTTCTTGCAATGGGAGTAAACTATGAAATCACAAATGTCATACAACTCTAATAAGTTTTTCTCCTTCCACATTTATGATCTCTATTAAACAACTTTTCCAAATGTTAACCTAGTATAATTTAGTGGATTATGGGCACAATAGATCTTGCTAAACTAGCATGTTATGTACTCCAAAAGTTGATTGGTTGACTCACATTTGAACATAATTTCCTAAAGCAAAGTTATTACTGGTTATCTCACTTTATGACATGGTCGTATACAATGAGTTTATAAGAGAGTTAAAATTGATGAAAGTTATAGGAATTGAAGCTCCTTTGTCCACCTTTAAGGGAAGGGTGGGGCTAGTGGATAGAGAGTTGTACAGTTGGTCTATGGATTTCAATTATCATCTCTTTAGTGATTGAACAATTTTCACGTACGCCATGACTTTCTTTTAAACATTAATGAATGTTCAATGATATCATAACTATAAATAGATTTCTAACCTATAGATATGACATATGATATGAGAACATAACCATAAACAAGAGAGACTAGATATAAAGCTCACCTTTAACTCTTAAATAAACTTAGTTTCTTAATACAATATTCCTAGTACATGAAAAAACAGTCATTTGAGCAATTGCATGACAAGTTATTGGATTGTTTTTTGTTCATTTTTCTTTTTAATTTAATAAATTTTTTTATTATAATTTTTTCATAAAAGTAAGTGTACTAAAAAAAACTCAGCGCAGCTGTTAGGGTTTCTGCAAGTCTGCACGAAGTGCTTTGTATGGACCCGGGTCGGGAAGCCCTGGAGGATGCTCGGCTTCTCATCACGGATCGTTTCAGAACGTTGGTGGCGTCACAACCAGCAAACCCCAAGACGGCCTCCGCAAAAGAGTCTAAATTTGTCAAAAAAGCTGAAGTCCCAGAAGTGAAGTTAACTTCAAATGCTTCAAAACGCAAGGCTGTGGCCCTAGCTAACAAGGGCTTAGTTGGCCACTTCACGGGCTTATGGCCGTCGCCTCGCTCTATTGAAATATGGCTCAACAAAAATTAGCGACCACTAATTCAAGGAGAAATGCAACAAATTTTTTGTGGCAAGGGGTTCTTTGTTTTCTATTTTGAAAAGAAGGAAGATCGAGATCTAATCTTCAGGAATGGGCCTTACTTCATGGGGCCAAGAGGAATGTATCTCAACAAATGGGATCTCTCATTCGACCCAGAGAAAGATATCCCAGCAGCTGTTCCAGTCTGGGTTAAGCTTCCACACCTTCCTCTCCACTGCTGGAATGACGAAGATCTCCGAGCCATTGGAAATACGTTGGGGAAATACATCGACAAGTCTAAACCAAAACCCCCAATGTTTTCATGTGCAAGAATATGTGTAGAAGTTGACTTGGAAAAGGGGTTACCAGAAGCAATAAATCTAGCAATGGACGGATGGAGCCATAGGCAAACAGTTGATTACGAGCAAATACCATTCAAGTGTAAGGCATGCCATGAGTATGGACATTTCGCCAGGCTATGCCCAAAAAGGAAAGCCTCAGAAGATGAAGAAACTCAAGGGGGGTAATGGAACGAGGTTACAAAAAAAAAGGGAAGCAAAAGCAATACTCAGGCAGCCTCTAAAACCCCAATGAGAACCCCAGGAAACGCTAACAAATTCCAAGTTTTGACGGTAGAGGAGGAAAATGAGGAACGGGAAAAAGAGAAACAAATAGACGAGGAAAAAGAAAATGAGGAACAGACAAATTCAAAGAAGGAGGGTACCTGTAACCCAACGCGGCAATTTTCAGCAGTAGAAATAGAGTCTTCATTAAATTCAGGAGGATCAATAACACGAGCAAAAGCGAGACTTTTTCAGGAAGAAACTTCAGATAGTAAAGATGAGGAGCATGAGCTCACTGTTAAAAGAGGAAGAAGGCTCAATAAAGTAATAAGAGAACAAGAAGCAGCTCGCGAAAAGGCGGCGGGTAAGCAAACCAGCCTAGATCAGCACGTAAGGATTATCAATAGCGGCAAACAGCAGCAAGGAGCGCAGGAGGAAAGAAAGGACAAAGCAGGACCTCTTCCAACAAAGAAATAATGAAACTAGTCTCCTAGAATTGCAGAGGGTTAGGCGGAAAGCAAAAAGCAGAAGCAATAAAAAGATTTTAAAAAAAGGAAAAATTTACAATACTTCTGATCCAGGAGACTAAAATGCAAGAGGAGGAAAGTCACAATCTCATGAAGCAACTTTGGCCCAGCGGAGAAGGGAATGCTGTGAATTCCTTAGGAGCTTCCGGAGGAATCATCACGTGGTGGGAAAAGGGTATGTATCAATGTAAAGCCTCTTTCTCAAATCGTCATTGGATTTTTGTTAAACTTGAAGAAAAAGCAAGTAATAGAAACTTTTGGGTGGGAAATATCTATGGACCTACTGTCTATGGACAGAAAGAAATCTTTTGGGAACAGCTAATAGAGCTAAAACACAGCCTTGATGGGCTCCCTTGCATCCTAGCGGGGGACTTTAACACCACCATATCAGTGGGGGAAAGAAAAGGGGGATCCAAAGTTAGGGATCCATATGGAGAAAGAATGGAGGATCTGATGTCCACATGGAGCTTAGTCGATATCAAGCCCAAGCAGGGCACCTTCACTTAGAATAATAAGAGAGTAGGACCAAATCATATAGCGGCCAAGCTTGACAGGTTTTTAATAAGTTCTTCATTTCTTAATGATTCCAAGATACCAAATTCGAACATCCTTGCTTCAGCAGTCTCAGACCACAAACCCATATCTCTCTTTTTCTCCTTCCCTGGAAAGTTAGGCCCTCTTCCCTTCAGATACAATCCTGCCTGGCTTGAGGATGAACGCTGCTTAAATGAGGTAAAAGCTGCGTGGAGGCAATACATCCCCGGATCTCCGAGGTTTATCTGGGAATCAAAATAAAAACTGGTGAAAAGAACTCTTAAAAACTGGGCGAAATTGAACTACATAAAACCAGGGGAGGAGCAGGAGAAATTGCAAAAGGAGCTAGAAAGACACCAGATCAAAATGGAGCAAATTCCAGTGACTGAGGACATGTTAAAGGAGGAAAAAGATCTAGAAGAAAAAATCCAAAAAGCTGAGAGAAAGGAAGAGGAAGAATGGAGGTTAAAATCTCGCAGCCTCTGGCTGAGAGCAGGTGACAGAAACACCAAGTTTTTCCATGCTCAGCGCAAGGAGAGATACAGGAAGAATACCATTGAGAGCATTACAAAGGAGGACGGAGCCAAAATCAAGGGGCAGGATCATATCTTAAGAGAGGCAAAAGCTCATTTTGAAAATTTGTACAGCAACAAAGATTTGGCCCTTAAGGAAGAAATGGAACAAATGAGTAAAGAAATTCCTAATCTAATATCTAAGGCTGATAATAAAAAACTAATGGAACAGATATCTGAAAGTGAAGTAAAAAAGGCTATCTGGTCACTTCATCCGGACAAAGCTCCTAGCCCGAACGGATTCACAATCAATTTCTATAGGAAATGATGGCACTGGTTAAAAAAAGATCTCATAAGAATGCTAAACTGGACCAGGAAAAGAGAGAAGATAGGGAGAGCCACAAATTCCTCCTTCATTGCATTAATTCCCAAGGAAAAAAATCCACTCTCTATGGGAAGATACAGGCCGATCTCCCTATGTAATTCCTCATATAAAATTCTCACCAAAGTCATTGCAAACAGGATCAAGGGCCATCTTTTTCGGATTATTTCCCCAAATCAAGGAGGCTTCATTGCGGGGTGTCAAATTTATGATAACATCCTGCTCGTGCAAGAAGCTATACACTCTAGCATACAAAGGAAGGACTCAGGTATGGTCATTAAATTGGATATGGTAAACGCTTTTGATAGAGTTAGGCATGAGTTCTTATTCTTAGTAATGGAAAAATTTGGGTTTGATCAAGAGTTCATAAGCTGGATCAAAGCTTGTATTGGCTCTCCATGGGTCGCCCCTTTGATAAATGGAAGGCCATCCTCCTTTTTGCAAATGTCTCGCGGATTGAGACAAGGATGCCCCCTATCTCCTTGTCTATTCGTGATCATGGCAGACTCACTCAGCAGAACTCTTAATAAACTTCAAGATTCTGGATCTCTTCCTGGAATTGAAATAGCTAAAGATGTCCCTCCTATAAATCACGCTCAGTTTGCAGACGACACCATTTTGCTAGGTAGCGCCTCTCCTATCATCGCCTCCAGATTTAACTCCTCTCTGTCCCTTTTCCTGAGGGCATCCGGAGGTAAAACCAATAACCAAAAATGCAATGTATATGGCTGGAATTGCAACAACCTTCAACTCAGAAATCTAGCCAATATATTGGATTGTAAACCTTGCTTCGATTGGACTTCATTCAAGTACCTGGGCATTCCTATTTTTCAAAAAAAATCTGCCTCTTCTGCTTGGACTCCCATACTTGAAAAATTCAAAAGCAAAATAAGCTCCTGGGGGACCCGTTGGCTAAACCTGTCAAGCAAAGTGATCCTAATCAAAGCTGTACTTTCTTCAATTCCCATATTCTCTGGAGCTATCCTACTGGCTCCAATCTCAGTTACTAATTCTTTTTGTCTGGAAATCAGAAAGTTTCTTTGGCAGGGTGGAAAAACACAGGGAAGAAGTTCCATTTAGTTAATTGGAAAACAGTCAAAGAAAAGAGACATAGAGGAGGGCTGGGAATACGAGACCCCGCAACAATGAGTAAGGCTCTGGGAGCCAAGCTAGTTTGGAGAATGATAACAGGGAAAAGAGAATGGTGGAAGGATTCCATAAGGACAAAATATATCAGGGGACCCCGGCAAAGATGTCTAAGCAACCTGAAAAATAAAAAAGGAACAGCAATATGGAGGTTAATTCACTCATCAGTTGGGCTAATCAAAGACCATATCTACTGGATTCCTGGCAACGGAAGCAAAATTAACATTTGGAAAGATAGGATCAATGGAGCTATCCCCTTAGGATAAAATGGTGAAATCCGGAATGTCAAGACTTGGCTTCAGGAAAGGGGAATTCAAAAACTGGCTGATATGGCTACCTGGAATTCCAATGGGAGGTGGAAAGGCTGGAAAAACTTAGAACCCCCGGATTACCTTGAGGAGAGCTACAAGAAATTTCTGTTGTTATTACATGGGAAGGCTCCCACAAATATTAGAACCAAAGACTCCATAGGCTGGGGGAAAGAAGGAAGGTACACTGTCAAAGCTGGGTATGATCTTCTCACCGCAAGTTGTCTTCCAGTCCAAAAAATTTGGAAGAAGGTCTGGAACTCAGACAGCATACCAAAAATCAACTATTTCTATTGGGTTCTGGCTCATAACAAACAACTGACTGCTGACAATTTAAAGCTTCATGGAATAGAAGGACCTTCCATATGTCACCTATGTAAAAATTCGAAAGAGAGTTCTCAGCATTTATTTATAGAATGCAATTATTCTAAGCAAGTCTGGAACCTGGTTCTTGGTTCGCTTTATAACTCCATCTCCATCCCCAACCAAATTTCGCTGATGATTGAAAATTGGACTAATGGCTTTCAGGGAATACGGAAGACCAAACCTTCAATTTACAGAATTTTAAAACTTCTTCCGATGAACATATGTTGGCAGCTTTGGCTAGAAAGGAACCAGCATGTCTTTGAAGGAAAAAGCAAGACAGAAATAAGAACAGCAAACAAAATCATTTCCCTGACTGCAGAAACTCTGACGGCAAAGGAAACAACAATCCAGCAGCAAGATTCCTTAACTTGGCAGGAATATCAATGGTGCAAAAACTTTATCAAAGGGAGCCCGCTTCAGTCCAAAAAGACATCAATTCTACAAAAATGGGAGATAAGGAAAGATAAACAGTCCTTCAACGACTGGTGGAGAAATCAAAAAAGACATACAATCTTTTTTGATGGAACATCTAAAGGGAACCCAGGGGAGGCAGGTGCGGGGGGGATTATTTTCGATCCCGGAGGAAGAAAGGTAGTCGAATTTGCTTGGGGACTTGGCACAAGAACAAATAACGAAGCAGAATGGATGGCGATGTACCACTCACTCGAGCTAGTCTCTTCTTTAAATGTGGGAAAGTTACAAGTATTTGGAGATTCCAGGCATGTAATTCAGAATATGAATAACATCTCTTCGAGAGGAGCAAAGAACAAAAACCTACGAAAAAGAATCAAATCCCTCTCTCTTCCCACTAATATAAAATATCTCCACATTCTTAGAAGCCTCAACTCGGCAACAGATGGACTCGCAAATGCTGGAGTCTCTTTGGGATAAGGCCAAATAGTGAAAAATAAGGTTTTGGGATATGAATTCACCCCCTAGCAATGTTAGATATGGACGCATTTCAATGCTGGGATATAGAATACTCTCTAAGGTTATCAACGTGTATTGTTTGGAGGCGAACTTGTCGTGGTGGGCTCCCCGCTACATGCACCATTCAGCTGGCACGTCGAGGCCACGTGCCTCCCCACCTGGCCCCAAGACTCTCACGCTCCAGCATTTATTCCTGTGAGGCGGTTTACTGGATTGACATCGAATTTATGGAGCAGCTCAACCCCATTCCGCTTGGCTCAGGGTTTCAGCGCCTCTCTGTGGTGGATTTGGAAACACAGCAGCACGAAGAAGAACCTCGCGAGCTCAGAGTTATGGAAGGAGTCCGGCAGGCCATCGCCACCCTCAGCCAGATAACTTCGGAAGTTAAGGTGTACCTGACAAGGACTTACTCGGCGGTTTGTTCAATTGCAGACCAGAACAAGGAGCAAAATCTAGAATTCAAATACGTCCACTCCCGTCTTTCCTGTGTGGAGTCTCGTCTTGACGATATAGAAAGAAATACAGTCGAAGTCCTAGGGAAAATGGATAGCATCAGAGAGGATCTTTCAGTCTTCATAAGTAAAACACAATTCAGCCAGGTGCACGAAGCCCCGTCTATCAATCAAGGTATGATGGAAGCTGCGTCCTTCCTGCAGCAGACCAACAGATAGTTTCTTTTTCTTAATTTAGGATGTCGATCCACAGGTTTCACATGAACTCTTTTCTGAATGTTTTTCTGTATACTGCTCTGTAATCAGTTTGTTAAAGTTTATACTAGTAGAATGACTGGAAATCTCAGGAAAACTAGGAAGAAAGACACTGAAAGCCAAACTCTTTGTAAATTCTGCAGCTTATTCCTTTTTGAAGCAGAATCATGGCAAAATTTTTGTACTGCATGGCTGTGCACAGCCTTTTATATATATATATAAATTCCCCTGTTTCTGTTAAAAAAAAAAAAAAGTAAATGTATTTGGAGATTGATTAAAAACTCTCTCCTTCACACCTGTGGCAAAATGGATCACAATATTGAAATTTTTTGCATATAATAACTCAATAAAAATAGTTTATGAAAACACTTAAAAATTACTAATTTGTCAAAAATTATCAATTAATAAATGAACTCACATATACAAAAAAAAAAATTTAAAAATGACAAAATCACTTAAAAACTGCAAATCAACTAACAAAATTAGAGTTCAATAAATTTAAAGAGTTAAATTATATCCTATTCATTTTTTATTTTATACAAGTATATTTATAAAATAAATAATTTATATTTAATAAAATAACAATTAAATCCATATTAAAATAATTTTATGGAAAAATAATAAATTATTGTGGTTAAAACATATAAAAAATAATTTTATGAAAAATAAACAAATTATCATTATTAAGAATATAATGTTGGATTCTATGTATGTATACATAAAACTATGTTCCATAAACCACACTAAGGGTTTCGATCGAAGACTTCTCCACAATTTCAATGCTTTTGCTGACCATTTTATGTAGGTTCAATTTTTTTATTAATTTTTTTTTAAATTATATTAGCTTTAATAATTATCATTAACGATTTTGAAAGCTTTTCAATAAGAAACCAAATAACAGTATGTGGACTCATTACATCGATACAAGTTGAGAGTTCACGGATAATACAAGTGGAGCTACATTGAATTCTAAAAGACTAATGATCATAACTTCTCTATAACGCTAATTAGCTGGTATTGTGATCACCTCTCTCGTATATTCGCTGCATGCCCATAATTCTTCAAACATTTATTGGAATCGTTGGGAATCATATAACATTTTATTCTCTTTGGAAAATGCAAGTTTGAAATATGGTCACGTCCATGATCCACAAGGAATTTTCATCAAGGTAATCATTTTCTCCTCTTCATTTTGGATACTTTTAGAATGCTTATAGACTTACCTTCATTTCTTAATACAAAATTGAAACATGTTGGATACTTTTAGGTTGGTTATGGATTCCTAGCAATACTTTTTGTTTCTAAATATATTTCAACTCCATCAAAACATGCTATGTCACATGTGTGACCCATAACATAGGGCTAGGAATTGATTAGAAATGTAATACATCCTTTTCAGGGCACTCATAATTACAAGGAATATTTTTTATTGAGCTAATATTTTCTTCATCAAACTTGTTAGAAGGATAAAGTGCTATATTAACGTCCACTTAATCCAATTTTCCTTGTTGGGCATGTGTTAATCCATTTTATTTACAGAAGGAATCCAAAAATGAGAGGGAAAACACAAGGGCTCTACACCTGTTGGGGTTTGAAACTTGACCTTTTTCATTGTGTCGCTCCATCCTAATATCTAAGACACAACCCAAACATGTGTCATAATGGTTGGGACACATGCATGGCGTGGTCTATCCTTCAACCCCTAGAAAAATTTTTGCCATATTTTGTACCAAACATCCCTATCAACCAAAACATGGATTCATTTTTAACGGTTTTATAATCCTTTAATTCAACAACTTGTCTCTAGTAAGAATATGCTTTGAAATTTTTCGTCTAAAGAATCACACTTAATTTCCCACCATATTTATTGAATAAATTTCAAACATAAACAATAGTTGGATAGGTATCTCTTCCAATACCTATCTATGGACTTGAACTCATAGCAACCTATTTCAAATGGAATAAGGGTTACATCGACCCCTTTACCAATAGGTATGCCTAAGACTCATCCAAACTTGGATCCCTTGCCTTAAATTGTTCTTAAATAGTTATGAAGGTGTTTCACACTACCAATATGCAATAGGGTTGAGTGGGTTGATGATATTCTACAAGACACCAAAGAAAATCAATATGTTATGCTTTGGATTGTTTATCAATATTTCCCCAAATTTCCAAGAATAAGCTTAGGGACATTGTTCTAAGGATTGTTTCAAGTCTAAGTTATGGAAAATTTTCTAAGTGAAAAGAGTCCTCATTGTATCAACTTAATAGATGTTAATCAACATCCACATGGAAATTTACTCCAACGATGTCCCCCAAGACATATGGCCTTCAAGCAAGTAACCACCCAAGTCATGCAATGTCGTACATGAGACATAGGTCGTCTCTCTCAGTTGGATTTCTTCATCAAACATCACTAAACTAATGCACAACACATCCAGGAGTGGTACAAGGTGGGATGGCCTCCTCAAATAGGATGGAAAACCTTCAACACTACCACCTCTAACGCAAGTCGCCTCAGTGAAATAAGGTTCTTGCTTAACAATACACACGACACATACCACAATGCTTACATGAGCAAGGTGTAAAACCAGATGCCAAAAGTGGCTTATATTACTTCTCTGAATTCGGTTACAATGCGGAATAATTGAAAACAAATAACTAACTACATTTGGCCTCAACCGTTACAATTTAGAAGTAACTGAGGTGTGTTCTCCCTGTGTGTCGACCTCACCCTCTCCTGGTTCACTGCGGAACGCTGAGCTATGGCTCAATCTCAACTCCCCGTTATCAGTCTATGTGACTTTTCTCTTTCTCACAACTTCAGACTCTGCTCTCTGATGCGCCTGATCAAAGATCGAAGATCCCCGTCAACTAATTATCCTCCTTCGTCTTCTACCCTGCAGCTGATGTTCCCGAGACTACTGCAATCCCCGAGACACGTATCCTCTTGTCCGTCGATCCTTCCAAATCCTACAGACCTGCAACTGTCAGCTCCCAGCCATGCTGCACAGCCTCTGTCCATGACGACAACTGTCATGTCCTTCACCTACCTGCAATAACTGTAATAACTTCGTCAGCAGCCCCGAACGGCTACCAGGTACAGTCCCCTTGACTTTTTTCTCTTCCGACCCTGCTACAGTAGTCAGTCACATCTCGACCTCTCTGTCGGCTCACTTTCTTATCTCCTGTAGTTCGCCAGTCCTCCTCCAACTCGTCAGGTCGTAGTTCGACCACTTGTTGACTACCCAACATCTCGCTTCACCTGTCTTCTGTCGACCATAACCTGTCAACTCTCGACCCATCACAACATCCGTTGCGCACTACTCCGGTCGGTCGCATACCGACTGCTCCTGCTCGACTTGTTGACTTCGACAAGTCAACCTGCTTCCCACACCAATGGTCATCGGCACTCCCGCTGGTCAGCTCCCTTATGTCGATCAACTTCGACTGATCTTCCCAGGCCCCAATTCTCCTGCATCAACCTCTCCTCATTGTTGAGTATTTCCTACTCCAAATATGCCACATTGAACTATGTTCTATTGCAACATCTTCATGAATACCCAAAATTATGCTTAAAAAGGCTCGAAATGAGGGCATGGATCAACTTCCAAGGCCAACAAACCTTGTGTTACTCCCAGATCTTATAACCATGGATTTTTCCTATTGATTGATGGTGAAAATGAGCTTAAAAGTGCCCAGAACCCCTTTTCCATGCCACAAGAGGGTTTAAACATGTTCAGAATTGCTAAAAATGTGCTCAGATCTACCATGACCCTAGATTCCAAGGATCATCTAGGATTTTTGCATGAAAAGAATAGCCACGCATAACAATCCTAGAATCATATATTTATATAAATTGGTGACCCTATGGTAATGTAGAGTGGCCTTTATGAGCCTGTCTCTTAGCATGTGCATATGTTAAGCACCTTTGGTTGTTGTGATTTGAACCATGGTTTATTGAAGTGGGAATTCAATGGGTAAAACCCACGATTACTTAGATACCCATTGCAATACATATAAATTTTAAGTCCCTCCCTCCCATTCCAACTTCCCCTCTGATAAAATTATCCCTGAATCACTCAAGATGATACCCATTTACCTCCATTGTTGGTAATGTATGATGCACACACAATTGGTGGTTTAATGGTAAAATTGATGATGGATTGATGGCATTCATGATGATTATTTGATTAGAAGTATTGTTGGAATCTTTGTTAGCATATTATGAATTATTATGGAATCATTCCACTATTGGTAACAAAGTTGGAGAGGCCATGAGAAGATTGAATTGTGTGTGTGTCTGTGTGTACACTTCACAATTCGTTGATCCTCGTTCTGGTCCTGAATTTTGGATTAAATGACATGAATTTGAAGTGCGGCATAGAAATGAGGATACCTTCAAGGAAATGCTTCAAATTAAATGCAATGTATCAGCTAACTACATTCATGTGTGTATTCCTCTATATATGGCATATGTTTCTATTCTCTTAATAGAAGTTGGAAAGAAATATGATGCACTGCATTTGTACATAGTCCATCGAATTTTTAATGGAATACCTTATCATTTAATAAATATGCTTGAAATGGTAATCACTTTTAGGCATGTTATAAGAAATTAATTTGAATTTTAACCCAGTTTTATTTTCCCTCCACCTCTCTGCCATTCCTATTATAGCTAAACATAACCACTATGAATGAGGTTGATAAAGATATTTTTTTTAGTTTTACTAGAAATGAAAACCTAGCGTTATTTTCACCAGAAATGAAAACCTAGCGTTATTTCACTTCTTAATCTGAAGCATGGAAAACGCTACATGTTTTTTTTCTTGTTTTTTTCTTATGTTTGTTTTAGTGTGTAGGATTATTATGGACAACGTGTTACTAGTTTCTCATCGATGATGTGCTTGTGCTTGTTCCCTTTGTTCACTGCAAGGAGTAATGGTATATTTTTTCAAACATTTACTACACTTTTCTTATATTTTAAGGAAAATTGATTCTGATTTCGTCATCCTTTGTAGGAACCTCATATAGGACTTAGATTTATTTTTTTCTCAAGGAGAAATGTCGTGTAAATTTTGCTCCCCTTCATTCATTGCGGTTCACTAGAAATGCATAATTTTTATATTTTATGTTTTAGTCCTTTCTCCCTAAAGAGAAACATAAAATGTCAGTCCTGAAAGGAGCAAATACTGCAAACATAAATCCATATTGTCCATCTTACATATTGGAAACCACTAAAATATACTAGAATAGGAGTATGCTAAACAATGGTTTAAGATTAGATTACATATTTTCCATGCCTTCATTTCAATTACCTTACAAATACTAATGTTGGCAACTAAAACCTTCAAGACTCTACTTACAAGTTACGGAATAGTGCATTATGGAGTACAATCAACTTTATCTCAGAAGCTTTCCCATATGAATATCAACACTACTGAGAACTCCAAAGAATACAAAGCTCTTGTGCCTTCCTCCCTGAGGAGCAACAGAAAATTCTACTCCTGAAAGAAATAGATACTATGCGAGCTTGTCCATCTTGCATATTGGAAACCATTAAAACATACTAGAATAGGAGTATGATACAACAATGGGTTCAAATTAGACTAAAGAAAGAATAGTTTACAAAACAGTTTACACGAAAGGCGTGGCTTGCCAAGAATTGCAATAAAATCCAGAATAGACAAAACATCACATTTCTGGGGCCCATTTCTAAATCACAAAAATGACATTAAAATGTAGTTGAAATTGAGGACAAAATTAGCGAACTTTTGAACACTACAGGTATGCAAATAAAGGAAACTAAATTATATTATAAATATTATTATAAATATGTATAATAACATTATTATATGTATGAGATATATTATAAATATTATTTAAATATTGTTATAAATATGTATAAGGTTTGAAGAAGATCGACTATCAGCGTTGTGGTTGGACCAGCAACTCGAAGATTGTAGCAGTATCCGTTCTGGTGTCTTCGGGTCCCTGGTATATCTGCGGCTGAAGGTCACACGGAAGAAGGGATTCGTCGTTTGAGGAGGATTGCTGCACTTTCATTGGTGGACAGGGGCTCGGACCATAACCGGGTTGGCTTAATTTGGCTGACTGAACGGTTGGGGCTCGGCCTTGCCTGACGTGGGGGATCGCTGGGTTGGTATGGGGAGCGGAGACGAGCAGGAGGTGGACTACACCTCTGATGGGGACTGTGGCATTGGGATTTTTGATCTTACTTCTGCTGGCATTAGGGACAGGCCAGACTTGGCGGGTCTACTGGGGCGGAATTTTCCATTACCTACGGAAGCTCGGCGAGAGGATTGGCTCGAAGCTGGGTGTGAAAACAAGCGGTCGGGTGGAAGACCGGCTTCTCTCCCTGTTGGAAAACCACTTCTGTCTTCTTCTCTCTCTGTCGGGAATCCACTTCTGTCGGTGGAACCGCGTGACGTAGAGGATCGGGGTCAGGCCTGTGGAGGCCAGGGACATCTAACTAGTGCATCTGCAGCGGCGGCACCTGGGGTTGGAGAACTACTCAATGACGTGGAACCTCTGATTCCTAGTACAAAGGTATCTGCTAAGGTGGAACCGCATAAAAATTTTGTCAATAAGGTCAAGGATCGGCTTAGGAAGGACAAATTGGTGTTGGGAGTAGATGTCTCGATGGAGGAGGCTGAGGATTTCTCCCGCATTGCGGTGGTTGGTCATGTCCGAGGTAAGAGGCTCGGGCGGGGTTTCCTACAGCGTTGGGCGGTCGAGCATTGGAAGGACTTGGTAGTCACTGCACCTGAGATCAGGGTTTTGTCCAAGGGTTGGTTCTCATTTATCCTGGCGAATTTTGGAGAGGTTGAAGCTGTTATTGGTCATCATTGGACAATGCTGGGCGTTCCCATTGTGCTGAAAAGATGGTCGCCCTTCTTTGATTCCAAAACTGAAAGAATTGACCGTGAACCTATATGGGTGAAGATACCGAGGCTCCCCATGCATCTCTGGAATGAAGCAAGGTTTGCAGCCATAGGGAATTTCCTTGGTGAATACATTTGTGCTGATTATTCCCATATGGCAACTGGTAACTATTCGGTGGCAAAAATTTTGGTCAAGATCGATCTTAGGCTGGGGCTATCGGCTGAGATCAAGATTCTGACGAAGGATGGGGAATTCACACAGATTTTGGACTATGTGGGGGTGCCTTTTCGCTGCCACCGTTGCCACGCCCATGGACACCTGGTTGCAGGGTGCACGCTACCATTTCGGGGCAGCAGACCGCCGGTTGTATCTGAAGCAGCTGCTAGCACTGTTCCTGAGCAGAAGAGGAGTCCACAGATGGCAGGGGATAGGGATTTTGTGCCTGTTATGGACACTGGGGCTGCCCAGGTACCGACAATACCAGTGGCATCGTGTGGATTACAGGGATCCGGGATGACAACCCTGAAGAATGTGGGTTTGGACAACTTTGGGAGCGAGGAGACGGTTGTTGTAGGGTCTGCATTGGGCAACATAACACCTTTGACTCGGGCTGCAGCCAGGAAGATACAAGCACAGGCTTACTCTCGGAGGGGTTCTTCCACTTATTCCCCGGGTAGGGCTCATCCTTACTCTTCTGATGCCTCTTTATTTTCTGCCTCGCCTGATTTGGGGGGGGTATGCTTAAAGCCACATCCTCCTGACAGTCCTTTATCACTCAGCATTGTAGCTCCCTGTTTAATACCTGTCGCGGTTTGTGCTGACTCGCCACCTCTTGTATCCACTCTACCCACTCCAAATTCTGTGGGACATAGTATCCGATATGCACTTAGAAATAGGGAGATCTCTGCTGATTCGGGGGGCAGGGGTCTTCCTGAATTGGCTGCTAGCACCTTGGGGAAAGGCCGGGGACGGAAATCTCAGCTTTCTAAAGCACAAGATCGGGCAAGAGTTGATTTGGTTATGGGCACTCAATCCACTATTGAATGGGCACTTAGAGCAGCGAAAACCCTGGAGGGGGGTTACATATGAAATTACTATCATTCAACTGTCGTGGGTTGGCGAGCCCCATTAAAAAATCGTCACTCCGGAGGTTGGTGGATTTAAATCAACCTGATATACTACTACTACAGGAAACTTTGGGCGGCAGTGTGGAGATGGTTAGAGTTTTGGAAAATTTGCTACCGGGCTGGAAGTTCGTGGGGTTGGATGCACGAGGTCGATCTGGAGGGCTGGCTATAGGGTGGAAAGTGAAGAACTGCAGATATGAAAGCTCTTGGGGTATCTCTTCTGGGATAGGGTTGGAAGTATGGGATGCAGAGATTGGTAGGATGTTAACAATTCTTAATATATATGGACCCTATTTGAATAGGGCTGGCTTCTGGGACTCCTTGCTTAGCATGGATCTTTTTGACGGAAGAGATGTGATTCTGGGTGGAGATCTCAACCTTTCTCTGGGGACATCTGAAGTATGGGGGCCTCGTGCTGCTCCGGATCCATTAGCTAACTTCTTCATTCAAGCCTTTGCTGGGAAGGACCTTCTTGACATACAGCCAACCAGGTTAACCCCGACGTGGAGGAATAAGAGAACAGGGGAACAAAGGGTGGCCAAGAGACTGGATAGGTTTCTGGTGGCGGATGTGTTGGCACTGGGGGTTGATGTTGTCAAGCAATGGGTTGGGTCAGGGGGGGTCTCTGACCACTGTCCCATCTTTCTGGAATTGAGAGGCAATAGGAACAAACCTCCCAGCCCATTTAAATTCAATCCTAGCTGGTTAAAGGAGGAGGATTTTCAACAATTAGTTCAGCAATTGTGGGTTCATCGACCATTGGAGTCTCAGGAACATGCAGGAATTCACTTTCAACACAATCTCAAGCATCTTAAAGAGGCCACAGTTCACTGGGCAAAGGCAAAAAGGGTTAAAGATGATCAGCTTCTGAGGGATGCTGAGTTGAATATTGATAGATTATTACACAGTCGGGGTATGGGTTATCTGGATGACCAGCAAAAAGGTGAGCTACTGGGCTGGGAAAACAGCAGGAATGTGTTACTAAGTGAACGAGAGGAGATGTGGAGAATGAAAAGCAGGGCGATTTGGTTACAATGTGGGGATGAGAATACTAAATTCTTCCAAGCATATGCTAAGGGGAGAAAATACACTAACTCAATCTGGGAATTATCTACACCTGAAGGGGATCGGGTCTCCAGTTTAGATGGTTTGGCTGAGTTGGGGGTTAGACACTACGCAGACTTATTCACTGCTCCACCGGGGGCCTCCATAGCAGAGGTTATCAGAATGGCTCAGCTCTTCCCACGTTTTGTGGGGGAGGAAGAAAACAAATTACTGATGGAGGAGGTTTCATCGAATGAACTCTTGCAGGTTATGCATTCCTGTCAAAAAGATAAAAGCCCGGGGCCTGATGGCTGGCCTATTGAATTTTACTTGGGTTTCTTTGACTGTATTGGGGAAGAATTATTGGCTGTGGTAGAAGAGTCAAGAAAGGCCGGCTTTGTACATGGACCCTTCAACTCGACATTTATTGCTCTCATACCAAAATCTGACAAACCTGATCATTTTGAGGAATTCAGGCCGATCTCACTCTGCAATTGCATTTATAAGATCATAGCCAAGATTATGGCGAGGAGATTAAAAAATATCCTGTCACAGCATATCTCTTGTGAACAATTTGGATTCTTGGAAGGTCGTCAAATTCACGAGGCCATTGGAGTTGCACAAGAAGGTTTACACACCATGAAGGTACAGAAGCAGAAGGGAGCAGTGATTAAGATTGACCTCTCTAAAGCATTCGACAGGGTTAGCTGGCTATATATTCGGATGCTCCTCACACATCTGGGCTTCTGCTATGAATTTGTTCGATGGGTTATGGCATGCATCACCACGGTTAGTTTTGCTGTATTGATTAATGGTTCGGCTAGCCCATACTTCCATGCTGGTCGGGGGCTACGACAAGGCTGTCCACTTTCACCCCTGCTATTTCTCCTTGTTGTTGAAGGCCTCAGCTGGTTTATTCTGAAAGCAAAGGCTGATGGATCCTTTCGTGGTATCTCCATTACTCAGGTACTGTATATCACACATCTCTTATTTGTTGACGACGTTCTTATTTTTTGTGATGGTTCGAGAATGGACATTGATAAGGTGGTCGAAGGACTTTATTTACTGCAAGCTGCTACGGGAATGCTAGTGAATATAGATAAATCTACTATCTCTTGCTCGCTTCTAAATGAGCAGGAGAGGCACAGATTAGCCACTAGACTCCCCTATCGGATTTTGGAAATCGGAGATGGCTTAAAGTACCTTGGATTTCATTTAAAACCTAATGCATATCTTAAGGCTGATTGGCAATGGTTAATTGCCAAGTTGGAGAAGAGACTGCATGGCTGGAGTCAAAAATGGCTCTCGAGGGCTGGGAGACTGGTGCTGGTTAAATCGGTTTTGGAAGCAATACCGGTGTACTGGATGTCTCTCGCTTGGATTCCTAGAGGTATCTTGGAGCAGATTCGTCGGTTGGTTTTTGCCTTCCTTTGGAAGGGTAAGGGAGATAATCGAGCATTGGTGTGGGTTAGATGGGATAGGATTGCAATCCCCAAAGCACTGGGTGGCTGGGGCCTTAAGAATATATTTCTATTTGCCAAGGCATTGGGGGCTAAAGTGGTATGGCGAATTATCAATACACGCAGCCTCTGGACCAGGGTGGTTTACCACAAATACATTGCGCCTCTAACCCTCCTTGAATGGATTAGGCAGGGCAACAAATCGAGGGCTAACTGTTCTGTGGTTTGGAAAGCGGTGGTTCAGAATTTTCTGCTTGTGGGATCGGGTTTAGTATGGCGTATAGGCAATGGCCAATCACTCCGTATTGGACTGGATCCATGGGTCGGATGTAGGGGGGAGCATGTATTGCCTGTGGACTTGAGGACCTACTTGGCAGCTAGGGGATGCCACTTCTTAGCTGATATCGCACATCCGGGTGTAAGCACACTAATGCACCAGGGGTGGTACACTGCCCAGCGTCTTGTTGTTCCCGCGGACTTGATTGGGGATTGGGAGAATTACATTCGGATCTTAAGATGCTCCAATATCCGTCTGACTGATAGGCCTGATAAACTTATATGGGACCATCATCCCACAGGGATATACACACCTAAATTGGGATATATTCAGTTAAATATGGAGGTGCAGAACAGGGCTTTGGTGTGGTGGTGGAAAGCTCTGTGGAAGCTTAAATGTCCCGGTAAAGCCAAACTACTCTTCTGGGCGATATTGGAACATAAGGCACCTACATGGGATGTGCTGAAGCGTCGTTTCCTACAGGGTCCAGGTTTCTGTCCACTCTGTAGGGAGGCAGACGAGACTATTTCTCACATATTTGTGCACTGCCGTTTCTCCCAGGATGTATGGACTAAATTATGCCAGTATCTGAATCTCACTACGCGTTGGTGGGGTGAGACTGTTTTTGAGGCATTCCAACAATGGTGGTCTGAACAACAGACATCACCCATATGTGCGGCCCCATGCATTTTTGCCTGGGGGATTTGGCTCACACGCAACAGGCTTATTTTCAAGGATAGCAGAATTCCGATTGAGCAAGTGGTGGCACAGGCAGTGGCTATCATTGATCATTTCAAGACTGCTCCTAAACCGATTAGAACACGCCCTGTGATCGCTGAATTGATTGATAAAACATTTCCGTGGGCTTTTTTCGATGGTGCATCTCTGGATCAATTGGTTTGTGGGGGGGGGATCGTGTTACATAAATCTGATTTACATTATTTTCACATAGCTGCTGGATTGGGGACCGGTACAAACAACTATGCTGAAATCATGTCACTTAGATTGCTGCTGTTATTTGCACTTGATCAGGGATGCCTTTCATTGCAGATATTTGGTGACTCGCAAATTGTTATTGATTGGGCCAATGAGAACACACAATGTAATGTGATGGTTCTCTCACCTATACTGGAAGATGTTATACGGTTAAAGCAGCATTTTAATCTTTTAACATTTACACATGTATACAGGGAGAGAAATGGCATGGCCGACTTTCTTTCAAAAGCAGCGACACAGCAACGTCTAAATTTTGGCACTTGGAGAATTACAGTACATACTCCAGAAACATCCTACAGTTATTACCACTGGCCTTTCAGCGAGGCATTGGATGACAGGGTGGGAGTTTGATGAATCTACTTCAGCTTACATATCAGTTCTATTTTGATGTCCTTTTGGCTATTAAAATCTGCATTTTTGGTGTTATCATGGGCCTTTAAGAGGCAATGGAGGACCGGTAATGGAGCACATTTTCTGTTTTTTTTGGTGCTTTCGGGCACACAAGAATTGCTTGAACGGATCTTTGGGAAATCGGCATATTGTGCTGTTCGAAACTTTTCTGGTGCTATCGAGGGCCTTTATGAGGCATTGGTGGACCGGCTTTGGAAGTACTTGGTTTTTATTTTCAGCAGCACTGTTATGGTGATGTTGGGCAGTTAAAACAGTGGATTAGTTTGAAAACTTTTGAGAAAATATTAATTTTTTGTAACCGGCATTATGATGTGCTGTATGATCAGCATTATTTGGATATGTATGGGCCTCTAGTTGTATATGATCAGCAATATGCGAAAATGTAGGGATCTCTATGATCTTATTACATGTGCAGAATGTAATTTTGTTCATCTACTTGAAATAAAATTACGACTTTTTCTTTGGAAAAAAATATTACCTCATACATTCATCAATATAAATATGTATGAGATATACACTAATATAATCCCTTATTAACTTTACAGATATTTTCAAACTTCTAAAATATGCTCAAAATATCCTATTTCTAGTTAAATTTCCTTGTCTTACTCGTTAAAAGTCATGAAGTCCCAAATTTGGAGTCTCATTTAACAAGGTGAAATTTTGTTAGTTGGTAATCGCTCTAAAATCGAGTTTCCAAGGTACCATTACACAAAGTTTGTGGTTTTGTCACTTTTGTTTTGAGGTTTTATTTGGAAGCGGTAAATCTCATTCAGAATAAATATGACACTGTTAAGATCCAAAAATTCAATGAATTTTATTTCAAACTATGTGGATTTTATTTTCAACTAACTTTCGTATAAAAAAATTAGTGAATTTTGTTTCCAATTAACTTTCCGATCTAATGTTTTGAAATAGTATATCACTTTGCCTTGCAAGCTTGAAATATTATTTAAATATTTCAATAATATAATTAATGGAAAGATTATTGCCTTGCAAGTTTGAAATGATATGGAAAAAAAATGTTTCAACTTCTTGATAATGAAAATTTTGCATACAAACTTTGTGTAGGACATTTCTTTCACCATAAAAAATATTAATTCATGCTCTATGTGTTTGGTAGGCCACGTAATTGAAGATTCTATAATATTATAATAATTAATTGTTGTTGTATGATGATGTAAATACACCTAAAATTGATAATCACCATCTTTTGTTGTTGGTTTCACTCATATGCATGCCTAGAACCTCCTTAAAACTACACAATTTTGCTCCAAGTCTATTTAGACCTAAGAGAAAGACCCCTGGTGCTTGGTGAATTGGGTCCTAGGCAATATATAAAATTAAATGAGTGTGGCTTTGATAATCAATACCTTTTCAAAGCCCTCATAAATCAAATCGTTATTATGCTTTTAAATTTAATCTAAAACGCAAAAACACGTGGCAATAGCGATGGCAATGTCTGTCAAGGACATTGCCACTCTTGTTGCTCATATAGATGATTGTGATTCGATGCTCCTCTCACATTAATTTGATTTTGTAAATGTAATGTGTATTGCTGTATTTTTATTTTTAAAATTTCCCCACGACGAGTGCCATCATGAACTTGGCCTGGTAGCATCTCTCAACCCTATACATGCGGTCACTCCTCCAACCATACACTTGTCATGACAACAGCTCGCATGCATAAGAGGTATGTAAGTGGGTTTATGCGGTTATCATGGTAGCAATTGGAATGTTTTATTCGCTCGAGACCCATACCACGGCTCATTGGAAGCAATTTCATTTATGGCTCTTACGATGGGCTCGCCTCCACCTTTTGCATTTCACCCTGACCACCCTTCTCTTGGTCTATTTCTTTGGCTCTTTATGTTGAGTCGTTTGTTCCTGGTCCTCGTGGGCCTCATTCTGATCCTGCTAGCTCTTCTTCGTCCTCTCTGCTCCCATGGTGCGCTCAAAGAAAACCCAACGGAAAGACATCTACGGGGCCTCGGCGCATCCACATGCCCCAGGTCCGAAAGGAAGCTGAGCAGGCTCGAGCCTACAACTTCGGTCTAGTTCATCCACATGCTCAACAAAGAATCTGGAATTTGGAAGCTTGAATTCATGCTCAATTCAGTCGATCGAACCCCAATGATCTAATTGGGGCAAATGGGAAGTCTTCTTGATGACGATGGTTCCTTGCGCACGAGAGAGACAAGGTATACTAAGACTTTGGGCTTATGTTGATTGTGATGATCCTCAATGAATAATTATGTCACGTTGTTCTTAATCACAAAATTCTTCAAAGTTTATTTCACATTGAGTTTGTCTGGTTTTACACTTGTTTTCCATGATATACATGGTTGACTATGATGTACGTCATTGAAGATGGTATAATATTGATGACCATATTGACCATGGTTTTGGTTTGTTTAACTTTGGTTAACTATGATTGTTTATGGTTGACCATGATTTACATGGACTATAGTTTACTGTGAATGACATTGTTCATTATGGTTGAAGATGATTCACTCTATGTCGCATTTCATCAATCATTTTGAATGACTTGTGTTGATTGCAATATATTATTTCACTATCATTATCATTATTAATCATTGAACATAATTTATGTCAAATTGTGATGATGATTTTGTCTCACTTATGTGTGATGTTCCTCAATAGTTACATCACATTGCAAAATTCGCATTGCTCATAGAGAATTAATGTTATTAAAGCTCTACCAAATGCAATGCAAGAAATTGGTTTGAAGAAACAAGATTTTAGTGTTGACATGCAAAAAAATGTTAAATGAGCCTCAAATACTATTGAAAGGATTGTTTGAAAATGATCCCTTTGGGCTGTCAATTCTCGCTGTGAGTCATCCAGTTAAGGTGTGGATCTCGTCAGCAAGGCGACCAGAGTTCAATTCCCCTAAGGGGTGACTTAGTTAGGAGGAGACACAAAAAATCTATCCATGTTGAGAGTTAGTGTGCTCCAAGCCGGGTGCGATCCCTGGGTGATTTTGACGACTTAGATACCCCTGGGTCACGGTTTCTTAGACCAAAGGCCACTCCGGCAAGTTAGGGAGGTTCAAGAAAACAAAAAAATGATCACTTTGGACAACTTGCAAACATACAAGGCCCAATGAAAAACAGAATGGCATCCCCAGAAAAGGATGCACTTGTCGAAAATGATGAATTTTGTATATTTGATATTATTAATTAGTTTTAAGATGTCCTAGAAGGACATGCTCAATTTGAAAAATTATTAATAAATTATATTTGTAATGTGGACATTGAGATTCCCTCTCCTATCATTACTTTAGCTTAGTTCTATAAGGCGCAAGGAAGAGGTAATAGAACCTGTGTGGTCATGGATTTGGTTGTTGATAAGGCATGGTTGTGGGGGTTTTTCGATGGTATGAACCAAACTAAATCTCTCCGCGACGAAATTGGGGAAGTTTAAGTTATACGTCAATAGTCAATGCAATTTGTTGCCAATGTGGAAAAGTGTACCAAAAATAAGGCTAAGTTATTGTCACTTCAGGCCCTTTTGAGAGTGGCATTACATAAAAATATTACTTTCTTTCGGGTGTATGGAGGCTCTTTACTGGTTATCAATTGGATGATTGAGCAAAAACATGCTCTTAAGATCACTCTACATGTAATGGTTCAAGAGTTGAAGGAATTAGCAACGCACTTTTCAGTGGTGACTTTTACTAATGTTTATAGAGAGTATAATACATTGGTGGATGCATTATCCAAGGACAACCTAAGGGAAGAACCTAGACAACTATACCTAATGTATCTCAATTTTTAATGGGTTATTCTTAGTTCATTTTTGTGGACCATGACCTTATAATTGCATATGTATGTGCTATTACAAAGAGGAATGTAGGAGGAAGGTATCAAGGAAGTGGAGGTCATACACATCAGAGTTTCTTTAGAAAACTAGAATACAAGTGTTTTTCATTTGTGATTTTTTTCAAGAAAAAAAATTGTGAGAGAGAAGGGAATCTTTTTAATGTGCTATTATCCATATTATAAGGTTTTACATTTTAACTTTTGTTTTAACTTAATCATTGCTTCAAAGGGAAATAACATCAAATGCTAAAATGATATATTTTTTTTTAGAAAGTTTACTAAATGTTTAAAAGTAGTGTTAATTAGTTACAACATAGCTATAAATTGAAGTAAAGCTAAAAAGTATTTAAAAACAATATTTTACATTGTATCTAGAGTGCATAACATTCTAATTAATTAATAACACATAATAATATAAAAAAATTCATAACTTAAAAAATAAATGATATAACATTTTAATATCATTAAAAATGAAAAATGAAAAAAAAAATCTTTATGATATTTTAAATATAAATTAAATTTGGAAAACAATCTCGGCATTATAACTTTTTAAATTCAAAATATCAAAAAGCTACTTCCAAAAAAATGTTACACGCTACAAACAGATTACTAAAATAACTATAATTCAAATTATTTCTAAAATAAAACATTAATTTTAAATCTTAGATCTTCTTATATCTTTATGCAAGATAAAGGATTTGCACTTTTTTCTAAGTTTCAAATATAGTCCAAATAAATTTGTACTACTCATTGTATAGTTCATTCATTAACCTACCATATAAATTTTCAAAATAAACCACTCCAATCTTCTTACATCTTATGTTAAGAGAATCCATTTAACTAATAAAACCATAAAGGATTTACACATTTTAAACATTGAGGAATATAAGTTCCAAATATAATCCAAATGAAATTGTATTACTCATTGTATGAGTCCATTCATTAACTACCATATAATTTTTTAAAATAAATCGCTCCAATCTTCCCAATTTTCTTACACCTTATAATCTTAATGAAATTGCACTTTTTTTTTCAAACATGAAAATCTGTAATTTGTTATTATATATATAATCAAAGTTACATAGATCAGATCAAGAGCCTGTCAATATAAATAAAGTTTACATATTTCCACCAGTATACTTCAGACTACAAAAATGTTGCCTTGTCCCCTCAAAAATGAGAATAGTTAACGGTCCTTTATACAAAAAACAGCAGAATGCATCATAGCCAACGAGAAGCCTAATGGCATCAAAGAAAAAATAGGAGCAAAATGCAATTTTTTAAACATTGAGGAATTTAAGTTTCAAATATAATCCAAATAAATTTGTATTACTCATTGCATAGCTCATTCGTTGACCTACCATATAAAATTTTAAAATAAAACACTCCAATCTTCTTACATCTTATGTTTTTCCATCAAAGCTAACAGAATCCATTTAACACCATTAGTCTAGGTGACATCAAGATTATTATTTAAAATTGATTTATCAAAATATAAAATACTGATGTTCATGTCAAATAAAACTTTATATATGAAGAGTTATCTAGCACATAAAATTTTAAAATAAACCACTCAAATCTTCTTACATCTTATGTGATCTTAAAAAAAATTACACTTTTTTAAAATCAAAAAATATAAGTTTTGAATATAGTGTAAATGAATTTGTATTATTCATTACATAATTCCATTCATTAACCTACTATATAAATTTTTATTTCCACATCTTATGTTTTTTCCTTCAAAGCTAAGGGAATCCAATTAACTAATAAAATCATCTAAAAGATAATAATATTATTATCTAATATGGATTTATCAAAATATAAAATAGTGAGATTTGTGTCAAATGGAACTTTATATATGAAGAGTTATTCATGAAATTGTTTCATAAAGTGTTTCATTATTATGAATTCACGTTTTTGTCTTTGAAATGGCAAAGAAAAGTTGTAGGAACTTGTCATTTTAGTGAAATGGAAATGGAGTGCAAGGTCATCAAGTGCATCCATCCCCTTATTGTGAAACACTAGCTAAAAAAAAGTTTGAAATTGTTTTCATAAATTTAATTATATTGATAAATCGGTTATTAAAGTATAGTCTTAATGAACTTAAAAGCTTAATATATTTATTTTAAATTGATCAATTGCAAAACTTCAAAACTTTAAATTACTTAAATTTGATGGATTTTTAGGCAACAAGTGATGAACAGTGTTGTCCAAATTATGCTAGCATTATTACAAGAATGGAAACATGATGATAAGCATTATAAGAAACTGGACAATATTTTGGGTTCATTACGAAATAATGTTCTAACTAAATTAAATAAATTAAGTTCAAGAGGAACACATTAATATAACATCTATTGATATGCAATTAGATGTGTTTATTATTCTTGCAAGATATATTTGGAGCATATTCTCATCATATTTCATATATGTGCACATGTTAAAAAAAATGAACCTATACTAAATTCATTTGGACCAAGTACTATGGAAGATTGTATTCACTTGAGTAAAACATGTCCAAAAATCGATTGAATGTCTCAATGACAAGTTTACATATTTTCTTGTAATCAATGCTCAATCTTACTTTGAAGAAGACACTGAAACAAAATGACAATTGGGACACTTATGTGAAAATTTTAATAATGGAAACTCACTAATAATTGATACAGAAAAAAAACAAGGCTAAAATTTTACAATTACTCATCAAACACCTCCAAATAAAATCATGGTTGGAGCAAAGAGAACAATATGGAAGATGTTGGTGTACATCCCTATTTTCTCTTTTCTAAGGAATTAGCCTGCACTCCTACTTGAGTTGCCCCTTATTTTAAATTTGGTGCACTTCAGCTGACATTTCTAAAGCTAGTTAATCCTAGTTGTGCATGCATGGCATAGTTAACTATCTAATAAGGAATCACTTGGCTATTCTAGGCTAGTTAACTCTAGATTGCTCATGCATGACCTAACTAAAGGCCTCGCAGGGGTATAATTGCCTACTTTGGACTAGTTAACTCTAGATTGTGCATGCATGTCCAAGATAACTACCTCACAAGTGCACATTTAACTGTTCAGGGAGATTGTTCGTGTTTTCACTAGCTCTTATGCTTGAGCATTTCATCAAGCCTAGATTCGTTACCTATTTATTGAGGTTTGCATCTAATTGATCAATTATTTATTCGTGTACTCTCTTTGAGGATTCACAAAAGTTAATGAGAATTATGTTACTCCAATTCATTCTTCTTCTCTTCCTTATGTTGCTAATTGTATTACTTCTCCATTAGCTTCTAGAACCATTTGTTTGAAACCTAACATGATATCAAAGTTATGGTGAATCTAACGAAGTAGTATGAATCTTGGAGGTTTTAAGACAAAATGGACAACCTCTTTTTGCAAACTTTAAACAGTCGTTGTGACATCTACGAAGCGTTTTAAAGGGTCTATCATAGCTTATTTAGAAGATTAATCTCAAATTAATCTTCAATATAATTTTATTTCGCTTCTTGCTTTGAGATATCTCGTCAATTGAAGCTCTACGAGTATTTGACAAAAGAAGACCTCGTGCAAATTGAGTTTCGACAGGTATTTTCTCACTCCTCGAGCTATTACAGAACAAGTTCCATATACCAATGGAATGATCTCTTCCATATCTCAAATAGGTCTCCAAAGGAATTTGATTTCATCGCTTGTAGAAAAAGTTATAAACAAATTTGCAGGTGGACACAAATAGGAGCGTCCAATAATTTGATATGGGCCCATTGTAGCTAGAAAATGATTGTAGAAGGGTATGACTTGCATTTATGTGGTGCTACAGTGGCAATAATCTTTCAACTTCGATGGATCTAAGTTGGGTTCTTCTTCTAACCCCATTCAACTATCATTAGTGGAGAACAAACATGTTAAATTTCTAAAGAGCAAACCCATGTTTGAAATAATAATGGGAACCAAGATTGAACCAACACCAGTTGCTAAAAGACAAATTTTCTTAATAGGTGTGATAAATCCCATGGGTTAATGTGTCTCATTGTGTCTTCCAATCTAATCTTTTACATCGAATCTGTTGAATCACCTAGTCAAATCTATACCACATTTGAAGGATTTTTTGGCAAACCAGATGATCTAAGAGGATAGCATTAGGAGAATGAGCTCACCAACTTTAGCCATAATAGTATTGACACCATCCAAGACTTTTTGAACATGTCGAATAACACTAACAAAAGGCACCCTGCTTCCTCTAATGTTGACATTATTAATGAAGAAAAAAATTTCTTTGATGTTGACACTATTAATGAAGAAAAAAAATTCTTTGTTGATGGCGCTTCTACAAAAGAGGGACAAAATTTTCCTTTCGTTACCTACCCTCCTACTAAAGCATGCCCTCTGACTAATATATAAGGAACCAAAGCCCTCCCTCCACCTAATCTAGATCCATCTTTGATGGTTCTACTAAGGGATCAATTGATTTAAGGTAAACAACTAGTGCATCTGCTCCCTCTAGTGCAAAAATTAGTAATGCTACAAATATTGTAAATTTGACTTATGTTACTAATATTCTCCATCTACCACTTTAGATGATGATCAAGAGAGACACTTTAAAAATAGCTACAGATTTAACAAGACCTCATTGCTCTTAACTTGATTGATTAGGTCGCATTTATAGTTCCGTTCACCATTGTTTTGATTACTTTTATGGGGTTTTCTTCTTTGCTTTGAAAGCACTTTGACTAGCCCAACCATTATGGTGTAGGTTGGCACATTAATGTTTGGAGAAATCTAATTGTTGACAAAAGGTATCAGCTACAACATTTCATCTTCAACACATGTTGGAACGGATTATGATTTATCATCATGATATCATGCTTCATTGGCTTGTCATCGGTTTAAGATCTTGGAGATGGTCAACCAGCCACATTGTGGATCAAAGCAAGTTGTATAGTCTACTCAACACTACCCTCTTCTAAGGGGGTTTTTTCCAACTGAGTTTTCCATGTTTTCTCACTTTTCAAGGATATTTTTTGTACTTAGATATCTAACATGGATAGATATTATTGAGACCCATTTTTTTATACATCATAGTCAACTAAATTAAACTTAGGGGGGGTGTCTATTCTAGGGATTAGAGCACTCATAACTGAGTTGCTCCCTACTTTAGGGTTTAACGCACTTCAGTTGGCAAATCTAGGACTAGTTAACGCTAATTGCACATGCATGGCCTAGTTAAATGCTTAATAAGGGCTCACTTGGAAATTATAAGTTAGTTAACTCTAGATTTCTCATGCATGGCCTCGTTATTCTGGGCTAGCTAACTCTAAATTTCCCATGCATGGCAAATACAACTACCTCACAAAGGGCACACTTAATATTCAGGGAGATTATTCTTGAATTTTCACTAGCTCTTCTGCTTGTGCAAGTAATTGAGCCTAGCTTGTCTACCTATATATGAAAGCTTGCATTTCATTGATCAAGCATTCATCATTTGAGGAATTTTGAGGTAGAAAATGGGCCTCATAACAAAAAATGTGCCATTAAAATCAATTTTATAAGAACCAATATGATAACATCAATCATACCGATAAATATTTTATGAATTTTTTTAAGATAAGGACAAAAAGGAAATGCTCACACTCAAATTTTGAGTAAACTTACAAGAAGATAAGTCAAAAATACAGAGAAAAAAATGTAGTATTTTACTTTTTCCTTGAATAATCCATCTCTTATTTTGTTGTTTTATTATATTCATTAGGAGGCCCATTTTAAACCTCAAAATTATATACTCTCTTTGAGCATTCACACAAGTTTTGGAGAATTATTTTGCTCCAATTCTTTCTTCTCTTTGTTGCTAACTGTGTTATTTCTCCATTAGCTTCTACATCCATTTGTTGGAAATCTAGATTTTTGTAAGAAACGTTTGAAGCAAATTCTCAACATATTTCGTATTCATATATGTAATATGTTTAAAAAAATTGAAATGATACCAAATTCACTTGGACCAAGTACTATGAAAGATTGTATTCACTTGAGTAAAACATGTCCAAAATTTTATTGAATATCTCAATAACGGATTAACATATCTACCTATAATTAATGCAACAAAATTAATCAATCCTTGCTCGTTTTTTAAGAAAAAAATGAAAAGAGATTGAAACAAAATGAAAATTGACAGACATTGGAATATCACTAATGATTGATATAAAAAAAAATGTGAATGCTAAAGTTTTACAATTACTCTACATCAAACACCTCCAGAGAAAAACATAGTTAGAACAAAGTGAACCTCGATGGTATGAGCGTTATCCAAATTTAATGAAATTGTGGCAAATTGTTCTTATTCTTCCTACTAGCTCTGTTAGTTGTGAAGAGGACTTTCCAAGTTGAATTGTATAGAAAATAATGATAGGTCTGAACATATAAGCGAACACTGATGTTTTCATCTCTAACAATGCATCAGAAATTGCACATGGGCAAGACTGAAGACATGTCAAACCTCTTTTACTAAGTGGAGGAAGTTATTTCCTACACCTAATTCACTTGGACCAAGTACTATGGAAGATTGTATTCACTTGAGTAAAACATTTGTCCAAATGTTGATTGAATGTCTTAATTACGGATTTACATATTTGCCTATAATCAATGCAACAAATTATTCAATCATCATTCTTACTTTGAAGAAGAGAATGAAAAATAGATTTAAACAAATTGATATTTGAAAAACTTGTATGAAAAAATTGATATTGATTGATATTTGTCCAAATGTTGATTGAATGTCTCAATGACGAATTTACATATTTGCCTATAATCAATGCAGCAAATTATTCAGTCTCCATTTTTATTTTGAAGAAGAGAACGAAAGAGATTTAAACAAATTGACAATTGAGAAACTTGTAAGAAAAAAATGATACTAGAAACTCATTGATCATTTATAAAATTAAAAAAGGTGAAAAGTTTTACAATTATTATACATCCAACAACTACAAAGAAAATCATTGTTGGTGCAAGAGAACGTTGAAAAGGACTCAAATGGCATGATTGTAATCAAGCTAGTTGTAAAGAGGACTCTCCAAGTTGAATTGTATAGATAGCAATGATAGAACTAAACTTATAAAATCATTAAAAACTGATGTTTTGTTTTTATCTCTAACAATGCCTCCAAAATTGCACGTGGGCAAGAATGAAAACATTTCAAACCTCTTTTAATAAGTGGAAGAAGTTATTTCCTATACCTAATCAAATTGGACGAAGTACTATGGCAGATTTTGAAAGATTGTATTCACTTGAGTAGAACATTTGTCCAACTGTTAATTGAATGTCTTAATGACAGACTTGCCTATAATCAATTATTCAATCCCCATTCTCACTTTGATGAAGATAATGAATGAGATTGAAACAAATTGACATTTGAAAAACTTGTTTGAAAAAATTGATACAGAAACTCACTGATATTTTATAATAATAATATTTAAAAAATGAATACAAAAGTTTAAAAATTATTCTACATCCAGCATCTCCAAAGAACAATGTGGAAACTCATTAATACTTTATAATAATTAAATTATAAAAAAGAGTGCAAAAGTTTAAAAATTATTCTACATCCAGCATTTCCAAAGAAAATCATGGTTGGAACAAGAGAACAATGTGGAAAAGAACTTCAATGGTGTGACTAAAATTATGATAAATCTGAACTTTGTCAAGAAACATTTGATGTTTTTATCTTTATCAATGCCTCCATTTAGAGAATTATGATAAATCTAAACTTTGTTATGATAAATCTGAACTTTGTCAAGAAACATTTGATTTTTTTATCTTTATCAATGCCTCCATTTAGAGAATTATGATAAATCTAAACTTTGTCAAGGAACATTTGATGTTTTTTATCATTATCAATGCCTCCAAAGTTGCACATGGGCAAGAAAATGAAGACATGCCAAACCTATTTTATCAAGTGGAGGAAGTTAAGTCATAATATTGTTGTAAATTTTGTATTGTTCATGCATTTAAATAAGTATATGTATTTACTTCACGGAGGTTTAAGTTATGCCAAGTTATTTAAATTTAATTTTATGGAGAAAGAGCTTTGCATTCGGATTATAACAATTACTGGTTTGTAATATAATCATCCCATGCAAGAACATTTGATGTTTTTTATCATTATCAATGTCTCCAAAGTCGCACATGGGCAAGAAAGAAAATGAAGACATGCCTAACCTATTTTACCAAGTGGAGGGAGTTAAGTCGTAATATTGTTGTCAATTTTGTATGTTCATGCATTTAAATAAGTATATGTATTTACTTCACAGAGGTTTAGTTATGCCGAGTTATTTAAATTTAATTTTATGGAGAAAGAGCTTTGCATTCAAGGATTATAACAATTACTGGTTTGTAATATAATCATCCCATGCATGAGATTTTCAGACATTGTCCATTCAAAATGAATAAAATATTTTATTTTAACACAGTAGAGTTAAATTGAATATGACCACTTTGAATTGAAATATGACCCCTTCAAATTTGATCCTTGAAATTTATTTATAAGCATTATCAAATATCCATCCAAAATACTGTACTTGAAATATCTATATAAAACAGTTGTATATGGAACATCATGAAATATGCTTTTAACACATGAATTGTTTTTATATGTGAATTATACTTTCATGGAAAAACATTCAAAATAATCCCTAGTCTTAGTATTTATTTTTCAAAATTAACTATAACAATTTCTCTCGTATAATGAAATGCTCAAAATAAAGGGTATGATCCAATAAAACATTTCCAACCTACAGACTTTAATCTGACTCAAAATAAAGGATATGATCCAATAAAACATTTCCAACCTACATACTTTAATCTGAGTCAAAATCAACCTACATACTTTAATCATTTCCAACCTACATACTTTAATCTGACTCAAAATAAAGGATATGATCCAATAAAACATTTCCAACCTACATAGTCAAAATCAACCTACATACTTTAATCTGAGTCAAAATAAAGGGTATGATCCAATAAAACATTTCCAACCTACATACTTTAATCTGAGTCAAAATCAACCTAAATACTTTAATCATTTCCAACCTACATAGTCAAAATCAACCTACATACTTTAATCATTTCCAACCTACATACTTTAATCTGACTCAAAATAAAGGATATGATCCAATAAAACATTTCCAACCTACATACTTTAATCTGAGTCAAAATCAACCTACATACTTTAATCTGAGTCAAAATAAAGGGTATGATCCAATAAAACATTTCCAACCTACATACTTTAATCTGACCATATTAACATTTCCAACCTACATACTTTAATCTTAACATTTCCAACCTACATACTTTAATCTGACTCAAAATAAAGGGTATGATCCAATAAAACATTTCCAACCTACATACTTTAATCTGACCATATTAATAGTGGGATACCATTGTCCAAAAGGAATTGCACGGCATTCATCTTACCTGTTACCTGTTTACATGTGAATGTCTTTCAACTAATCATTTTTCATTTCTAATTATATCTATCTTGCTAAATATGTTTTCAGTTCTATGTTATTAATCATAATTACTATCTTGCTAAATGTTTATATGCCAAACCCCTGTCTCAATCACTAAACCACATCCCATGGACATGGCAACCCTTGTCTCAATCACTAAACCACATCCAATGGAATCCCATAGACAAGATTGATGTCCATTGAGAATTGAACTTGGATCTTTAATATGACAACCCCTGTCTCAATCACTAAACATCCCATGGACAAGGTTGATGCTCATTGAGATTTGAACTTGGATCTTAATGTGACAACTTGCCGCAATCACTAAACCACATCACATCCTATATCATATCACTACTCACATCCCATATCATATCACTACATTACAGTTATGGAATGTACTCTCCTAATCACTCTCCAAACAACTAAAACAAAAGGACAACAAATAGTTAAATCCCATCAGTTCTATGGACTACCAACCAAAGGACCACAACCATCATTATTGTCGCCACACGCTGCACAGAAGGATCCCCGGTTTGAAGATGCCTTGGCACCTATATAGAAAACATCATCTAATGTACAGAGGGTTGCATTGCCAGACAGGTGACTTGCAGTCAACCCTTTGAATAGAATCGTACCCATTAGAGAAACACAGGTGACTTGCAGGCAACCCTTTGAACAGAGTCGTACCCAGGATAGGCACACAGGTGACTTGCAGGAAACCCTTTGCACACTGTCGTACCCACAAGCGAAAGAAATCATTGAAACATTTAGAGAGAAACCAGAATTTGATGATAGACGAGCAGTGATGTTCCAGAGCGCATGTTTTGAGATTGATCCAGTCAACTTAGAACAGCGCCAATATAAACCCTCAAAGATTCTCCCTGCACAGTTTCAATGCATCTCTAATCCTTGTGTTCTCCCCATCTCTAGATGAATTTGGCCTGAGAATCGATATTTGCTAATATCCACCACAACTACAGATTACTGCACTGGTTATGCCCCGATGGTATCGCTGCCAAGTTCCCACTGGTATGAAAAGGTACAAATTGCATACACTCGATGGCAAGTTTGAAGTACACCTGCACTCATCCCCCCATTTCATTGTCAATTCTTAGGACCTCGACTGCAAGAAGAATTTCATGGGCTACATCCAAATTGATACCCACAAGAACCTAGACATCACCACCTTCAAGATGTGAAACTTCGATTTCACATCAAAAAATTGCTCCCAAATGACGAGCATTGTTCAATTAAGAGTAATTTCTCCAAAGAGTTACTGGATACTTCGGATAAATGAAGTATCCAACTTCCATGGGAAAACCAATAATAGGGAAGTATAGTTATAGTTGGTGAAACTACAGAGATAATTAATCAATGATGTTGATGTTGATGTTGACGGGTAGTTAAAATTTAGTCTTCCAGGGGCTTATTGAATTACCCTGTCTTGTTTATTTGTTTGTATGCAATGATGACGAACAATGTTTAGAAATTTGACATCTCAAAGGGTTTTTCTAATGCCTTGTCATGGCATGGCAAAGACTGCCCTGTCCAGAACGGATTTAAACCCTTTGGGAGGATTGCGAGACAGGTTCAATTTTGGGTTTCTAATGCCCTATCAAGTGATGGCAGAGACTGCTCTGTTCACCTCCACATTCTGGGACGGATTTGAACCCCTTGGAAGGGTTGCGAGATATGTTCAATTTTGATGGCTACTCATGGATGTCTTGAAAAGAACAAAACCTACCTTGACGAATTCTTTGGCTGTCGTGAAAATAATAATAATAATGCTCCAATGTGAACCTCATGATACCTAAAAGAGTAATAATACATAGTTTAAACCATTGGCATCTGGTTGAATTGATCAAGCCAGTCATCTATCATAAAAAACATTAAAGTGAACTGTTATGTGAAACTCAATACTGATACCTAAAAGAGTAATATTTCATAGTTTAAACCATTCGCGTCTTGTTGAATTGATCACATCACAGTTACATTATTAAAAATCAGTTGCAAACTTAAAACTTAAGTGTTACATCTACTTTCCTTTTAGGAATACTTCTTACATTTACAAGGATAACTTAAGTGTTTGTATCTATTTTTTAAGAAAACTTCTTATATTTACAAGAAATATTTACAACCACAGCCAGAGGGTTTTGAACCCGTGTCAGCCCAAACACCTCATTGCTTCTTGTTAGACCACACGGACAGATTTGAATTCCTTGTAAATTTTGGGTTTCTAATACCCTATGAAGGAATGGCAAAAGACTGCTCTGTTCACCTCCACCTTCTGGGACGGATTTGAACACCTTGGAAGGGTTGTGAGATAGGTTCAACTTTGACTGCTTCTCACGGCTGTCTTGAAAAGAACAAAACCTGCCTTGACGGGTTCAATGGCTATCCTGAAGAGAACAAGCCCTAACTATACTTACTACCTATTTAAACAACAATTAACGCCCTAATGTGAACCTCACTATTGATACCTAAAAGAGTAATAATACATCCATTGGCATCTAGTTGAATTGATCGAATCAGTCACATCTATTAAAAATCATTAGTAAAGTGAAGTATTATGTGAATCACAATAGTGATACCTAAAAGAGTAATAATACATAGTTTAAACCATTGGCATCTGGGTTGAATTGACCAAATCAGTCACATCTACTAAAAATCATTGGTTAAGTGAAGTGTTATGTGAGCCTCAATATTGATACCTTGAAGAGTAATAATACATGTTGGCGTCTTGTTGAATTGATCAGAATACTTACATCTTTTTTTTTCCAAAATACTTCTTATATTTACGAGGATAAAACTTGAGTGTTACATCTTACTAAGAATCAGCTCATTGCTTGTTCTTAACCCGCTCATGTGGGCTCAGTTAACATCTACTTAAACAAACATCAATTATCTGAACTTTAGATACCTGTAATCAGGTTATTTTTCAGATGGGAAAAATCTAATTCACAATTTCAACCTTATTATTAACAATTTATGTAGCTATAGCTGTGGCATCCACCATCTTATAATAATAATAATATAATTTTAAAATAACAGCCTAACCAAACACTAAATTGATGGAAACCTTGGTTCTCATTTTTAAATCGAAAATTGTGGGTAACCATTTAAGGAAAAATAACTCAGGAAGCAAACTATTATGATTGCATCACATGATAAGCTTTACAAACAAACTTTGCACTGACAAACCTTTACCTTTTCTCTTGTATTGCTAGTACGAGTAGTCTTATATTTGAAGTCAAAGCACTCATGCACTAGTACTTCTGCAAGTTATGCAGTTCACAAGCTGAAAGACAAAAGTACATGACAGGGAGCTCTCAAACAGATTTTATGCGGGCAAAAGCTAACCTAGGCATTGCTGATTTTAACACTGAGTGTTTCTTATGGACATTGAATTGTTAGTTGAGCTATCAAAAGCCCTTTTACTTTTAACTTTGTTGAGTATACATTGTTAGTAAAACAAGGCACTGTAATAGAGAGTACAAGTGTTACAGTATGATTGTACGCTTTAGTCTCACCATGTTTAACAAAAGATGGGTAACCATTATTATACAGTTTATCCATGAACCAGAACTATTGATCGGTTCACCATAACAAACTTTGAATAATTTATCATCAACTAAAATTGTACGATAAAATAAAGAGCCCAAAAACAAGGCAAAGGCTACCTAGGCATTGCTGATTTTCACATTGAATGTTTCTTATGGATATTGAATTGTTAGTTGAGCTATCAAAAGCCGTTTTGCCTTTAACTTGATTGAGTATACATTGTTAGTCAAACATGGCATACTGTAATGGAGAGTACAAGGCAAAGGCTAACCTAGGCATTGCTGATTTTCACATTGAATGTTTCTTATGGATATTGAATTGTTAGTTGAGTTATCAAAAGCCGTTTTGCCTTTAACTTGATTGAGTATACATTGTTAGTCAAACATGGCATACTGTAATGGAGAGTACAAGTGTTACCGGGCAAAGGCTAACCTAGGCACTGCTGATTTTCACACTGAATGTTTCTTATGGATATTGAATTGTTAGTTGAGCCATCGAAAGCCCTTTGCCTTTGACTTGATTGAGTATACATTGTTAGTAAAACAAGGTATACTGTAATAGAGCGGACAAGTGTTACAGTATGATTGTACACTTTCGTCTTACCATGTTTAACAAAAGATGGGTAACCATTATTATACAGTTTATCAATGAACCAGAACTATTGATGGGTTCACCATAACAAACTTCGAATAATTTACCATCAACTAAAATTGTACAATAAAATCAAGAGCTCACAACCCAGCACAAAGGCTGCTTTACAAGCACCAGCTTGCCTCACCGTGGCCACATGATCTTACAGCAAAACGGAGTTACAAGCCACATTGGGGGCATAATTTGTAATGTTTATTTGTTTGAACTCCAGAATATATATCATACAAATTATGCAAGGAACATAAACTGAAAATAGTTTTGTCCCATGTCAATCTCGAACTCACTAGTAAGGGCACAGATGTGGAACATTACCCCCCTGGTTGTATAAGTATCTTACTTGGAGCTCAATCTAGACACTTTGGTCTTACAGTGTTTAACAAACAATGGGTAAAAATAGAAGAGAAAAAAAAAAGATCAGACAACCATCCATGAACCAGACATCTATTGAACAGAAGTTCACCATAACAAACTTTGATTAACTTGCTATCAACTAAAACTGTGCAATAAAATCAAGAGCTCGCAACCCTGCAATAAGGCTGTTTTATAAACACCAGCTTGCCTTAACAAAGGGCACAAGATCTTATGGCAGACCAGAGTTACAAACCACACTGGGGGTATAAGTTGTGGTGTTACTTGTTTAAGTCCAGCATATATGTCATAAACTATGGAAGCAACAAACAATGAAAATAGTTTGGCACAATCTCAATCTCAAACTCACTCCTACAAGTGTGACGTTTTCAACATTGAATTGATGAAACAGATGTCAAACAAAAAACCCAGATTCGTGAGTATCTTACTTGGAGCTCAGCCTGGACCATCGAGTACCAATTATGCTAGGCCTAATGACTTGAGAGTAGCAATGGCTCGTCCTTACTAACAATACAGGATACTATATAAATTACCATACAGTAGAATCCACAAATCTTAACTTAGTCTAACCCATGACCTATGAATGTACACAGCATGCCCTTGAACAATGCAGCACTTCACATGGAGTCTGAATAATAACATCTAGCCATAGACTAGAATGCCAGTAGAATCTTTGCCAGCATATAGACCAAAAATAAAAGGAAAGTATTCTATCAAGTCGCATTAAAAGGACTACAACACCAAGGACCATCAAGAGGTGGGTTCAAGGCTTCTTGTTCTACCTTATGGACACAACACATGTCGCTGGAAGTAAAATTGAAATTTGTCACTGCTTCATTTATTACTAGGTTACAACTCCATAAACAAGCACATTGCTTGAACCACTGTAAGTAAATTTGCTGGTAAGGATTTTACTAAACTGTAATTCATACTACAGACACCTTGTCAAGTTAAATCATTGCAAACACAATCAATGGATCTTAAATCTCCATCATAAAGCCACACTTTGTCAGAAACTATCACAGTTGGCACCTTTACAAAGACGATAAAAGGAAACAGACTACTTGAATTTGTAGAATTCCCTTCCATTTCCAGTAAAAGGCTGCAATCCAAGAAAGCTTTGGCTAGAACCTCGTTCTTTGAGAGTACCGGTGAAAACTCTGTAGAGTGACACTGTATGCCCCACAAGTATTATTATCTATAAATATAACATCGAGTATATTAAAATACAATCAACGGCCAAATATGCAAAAAAAAAACCAAAAAACTAGAAGCATGAAGAATAAGAGGCAGCAAGGAGCCTACAGTATAAAGTAGTCAAAATATGGCACAAATGTGTAAGCCTTGTAGCCTACTATAATATATCGGGTTAAGCTTTCCTTCAAGTATTATATAAGCTCGCTAGACTCCAGGAAAAGAAAAAGTTGGCAAAGGTCAGAGGATGCATGTATCAATTGTCTCGATCTCTCTCCAAAAGGATAATCCAGATTCCAAAAGAAAAAGTTGGCAAAGGTCAGAGGATGCATATATCAATTGTCTCGATCTCTCTCCAAAAGGATAATCCAGATCCCACCTGTTTCGGGGTACATGACATTCTTGGGTAAGGCATATGACTGCAGTGCCATTGTATATGACTAGGGATCAAAGAAACATAAGACATCCAATAACCATAGGCCGACTGAAGGATAGTCTACTTCAGCAATTGTACCAATAAGAACCACTGTCACAAAAACAAATGAAGTTATCTCTACAGAAAGTAAATATCAACATATTCTGGCTTCTGATTCTGACTGGTTTATGTTTCACAGCCATCATACAATCTATTAACAGTGAAGACACCATCCATTGATAACATCATATCCAGCTCTAAAGGTTGTCAACTTGTCAACAAAGTCATTTCCCCAAACCACTACAAATATTGTTCACAAGGTGTTCAGGACAAGAATGCAATTGATACATCTTGTGATATATTTACTATGGCTTACAGATTTGAATCTGCACTAGAGTTCATGCGTAAAGTATGTACACTGACCTAAATATATAGCTAAAATAGAACATGCCAAGAAATATGGAAAACAAGGGAAGAAAGTATGTCTCTAATTCCTCCTTCCCTGGGGTCCCCATTTTGCCTAATAATAATTCTCAAAATATTATCCAAGGTTTAGGCAATCTTTTAATTATATGTTCGCTGGTGGCTTATCACCGTATGACATGAACAGGCTTCAAAAGGTAGGGTACTAGACTTGGAATTTAAGATGAATGAAAGTAATGCAGGCATCAATAGTTAAGGTCCTAGGCTTGAAATTCATTATGAATGAAATTAATGCAGACATCAGGTCGCACACTCCAGAATTAGCAAAGTCAGAGAGAATAAGTGATGTAAAAATTGTGCTGAATTCAACACATTCCTCTCCATATATCAACTTTGAGTTTGGAGCTTCTGAATTCACCAACAAAAAGATCAGTAGAACAAAGAAAGAAGATGGACAGAAGACACCAAGGAACAGAGGAAAACTTTGCAAATCACAGTGAGCCTCCTAGCTTTGTATTTTTTTAATGACAAGGACTTTGTTGAAAAGGAGGAAACCTTTAGAAAAGTCAGATTTCTTTGCTCTTTGTATGGGGGCAAGTACCTCCAGGAATTTGTTTTAAAAACATTGGCTAGAAATGCTTGGGTTAGAATTAAATTTTGGTATCCGATGTTTCATCTATCTAAAAAGAGTATATTTTCTCTTTTTTTAGTTTGAATGCACAGGAACTCCCTTCCTACAGAAGGGTTTGGGATAAAACTAAAAGGTTAGAAGCCCCAGTCCAATGAAAAGGTTAAAGTGAAAAGACCAGACCTACCTTCAGGGAGTTCTTCACTAAAGGTTTACTTGTAGCATACAACTTAAAAATTTGCCCAATATTTATTATTATAAAGCCACAAAAAGCTTGTAATTCAACTATGATTGCAGATTTTAGTGGTAGTTTTTCCTGTACAGAAAAAGGTATTTCAAAAAAATCCCTAAATTAAACTTGATACAAGACAGATAGAAAAGGTAGTCAAGTTAGTATTATCAAACCCATGAAAGTTTGTGTTAAAACAAGAAACAGAGTTATGCTACCTGAGTCCAAGTTATGAGTTACCAATGTCCGGTTACAAACAGAGTAATCTGCAAATACGATAAGGTAAAATCATAGCCCGGGTCTTTCCAGAAGAAATTGCCAGTAAAGCCACATCAGAAAGTCAGCCTAAAGATCAACACATTCTAATATAGGACCCACTCAAACAGTATGGATTTTGGTGTTGAGAAGGGCCAGGGAGAAATATCACAAAACGAAAAGATCCCTGCTAACATTTAACTGGAAGAAAAGAAACCGCAAGTAAAACAGCCCCCTAAAGAGGGTAAAGTGATAGTAACGAGGATAAACAGGCTGGATGGGTTCTGCAGAAACCCTAGGTCAGAGGGGTTTAGAGGATGGACACTTCTAGTTAGGGATCTGAATTGTTTACATATTTGGGTGAGCTCGTCGATTTTGGCCCAGATCCTGCGGATGAAATGGACCCCTTTTGCATGAATGGCTGGCAATCAGTGGTGGACAGCAGGAGGTCAAATTTTGATGGGATCTTCACAGAGGAATTATCAAACCCATGGAAGTTTGTGTTAAAACAAAAAACAGAATTATGCTACCTGAGTCCAAGTGATGAGTTACCAATGTCCGGTTACAAACAGAGTAATCTGCAAATAAGATAAGGTAAAATCATAGCCAGAGTCTTTCCAGAAGAAACTGCCAGGAAAGCCACAGAAGAAAGTCAGCCTAAAAATCAACCCAATCTAATGTAGGATCCACTCAAACAGTATAGATTTTGGTGTTGAGAAGGGCCAGGGAGAAATATCACAAAATAAAAATATCCCCAGTAAAACCTTTAACTGGTAGAAAAGAAACCACAAGTAAAACAGCCCCTCTGAAGAGGGTAAAGTGATAGTAACAAGGATGAACAGGCAGGATGGGTTCTGCAGAAACCCTAGGTCAGGGGTTTAGAAGATGGGACACTTCTAGTTAGGGATCTGAACTGTTTACATGTGTGGGCAAGCTCATCAATTTTGGCTCGGAACCTGCAGATGAAGCAGACCCCTTTTGCATGAATGGCTCACAATCAGTGGTGGACAGCAGGAGGTCAGATTTTGATGGGATCATCGCAGAGGAACTGGAGATGGCAGCAGGAGTTAAGCAGACTCTTGGTCAGGAAACTAGGCAAGAATTAGTTACTGCCAGATCTAGTGATAAGGGCTCAAAGCTGGAAGATAAAAGCGCACCTAGATCTGAAGGACAAATCCCCAAGGAGTGAGAAAAATTTGGTAACTCTGGTGAACCTCAGACAATGGTCCCATCTGCCTTTTCTAAGGGTGCAGGGTTCGATTTTGACTCTCTATGCCTATCAATCAGATGTCGGTGTCCAACCCAGACGAGGCTAGGGTTTTGATATTGGACCCTTTGTGCTTTGAGGGAGGAAGCAGGCACACAGTCGGAGCTTCCGCAGATGGCTTTGTGGGATCCTCTAGATTTAGCTGAGCTGAATGGCTTTGTCAGTCCTAGTGTAGTGAATTCAATGGTTGAAAAGAGACTTGCAGTCTCTAAGAAGAGAGAAAACGATTCAAAAGAAAGAGGGAAAAGAGGCAATCACTATTGGGGAATATCTAAGAGTGTAACAGGCTCTCAAATTTCAAGGGAAAACCCTAGTGGGGCATTTCTTTGGTATCAACCTTTTGGAAGCCTCCATTAGGGATTGTCATTGGATAGAGCATTTTTCTGAGACCTCTCTAGAGCATAGGCCGATTTTCCATATTCTTACTCGTGTGTGGGTCTGTTTTGTTTTCCGTTATGAAGAGGATGCAGCTAAAATATTAGCAGAATGGTGGTTTTAGGGCACCTGCCCACTTAATATAAAGTTATGGCAGCCATGATTCGATCCATGAAGGGAGGAGATGTGGACTTTGAAAATTTGACCATTTGGGTAAAACTTCCGAGGCTGCCTTTGGAGCACTGGAACAACAATTTTCTGTTGGGTTTAGGAAATTATCAGAGAAGGCACTGATGGTAGACCCAACATACAAGTACTCTGCCCGAAGATCAATTGTGAAGTTTCTGGTAAACATTTATCTTTTCGAGGGACTAGCAGAGAGTATCGATATTGACTGGGGGGATTGGGACTGCTCAAATACTCGACTACGGAAATGTTCCGTTTAGATGCAAGCATTGCCATGTGGTTGGTCATGTGGTTGCATTGCCATGTGGTTGGTCATGTGGTTGAGGACTGCAAGACTGCAAGAATCCTTCAATTAGAAGCTCTTTTCTAGAGAATCATTTCAGCTCGATAGAGGAAAAATCTAAAAGCCCTGGCCAGAGTGAGAACACATTCCCAGTTTTACCAAGCAAGAGGAACTTCAGGCTCTGGAGCAAAAGTTCTTCCCTTTGGGCTTGGTAGCTCTAGATGGAAACACAAAGGATTATGGAGTCAAGAAGATCTCAAGAGTAAAGCCAATCAAGGAAGAAAGGGAAAAATTACCTAAATCCGCAGTCACTTTTGAGAATTTGGACAACCAAGATGAGAACTATTGTGATGGTGGTCCACGGGCATCCACAAAGGCAGACGAGGTTGTCATAAATCCAGTCTTGGAGAATGGAATTGAAGGGGAATTCATCAAGGACACGTTCCTAGAGCTCTGCCCTGGTAAGAAAAGATCCATTTTTTCATCCCTTACTACTTTTCTAGATTTGGGTGGATTTGGGTTCAATAATGTGAAGAGATTGGAAGGTTTCAACAGGGTTTTAGAGACCTTTGAGTTAACCAATCACCTAAAAAGTCCAGCACCTGATATTCCTATTTTGAATTTCCCTCCCCCTGAGGATTTGAAAGGTCTTGTTATCAGTTGCCGATGAGGAGAGGGAACTATCAGTCGGGTTGTCATTCCTCTTCGACTGCGGGTAACTCTAGAAACTCTTACCAGCTCGAGGAAGTGACAGCCTATGGATGATGTACCTCCTTGGGCAGGGACTTAGGTTTGGACTTAAGGGGAGGGGGAAGACAAGACCATTAAGGAAACCTTATATTCTACATGCACATAACAAAGTTGCCGCAGAAGTGTTACATGGCAAACAAAAACCATTAAATTGGCCTCTTAGAGACATCAAGCCTTGTGCTAGGGTTATCAAATGAAGTTCCTTTCTCTCAATGTGAGGGGTTTGGGCAGCCCTGGACAAAAGACTTACCCTCCTTAGATTAGTAGAATAAGAAAGACCCAATGTTCTCCTTCTACAAGAACTAATCTGGAAAAGGTGTTCTAATGCTAGATAGCATGAAGAAGTTGTTTCCCAATTGGGAATTTCTGTGGGTGCATGAAATCAGTTTTTCAAACACTCTTGACTGCCTAGAGACCTCATCTTAAACTATCGAACTCTTTCTTTGTTCATTCAAGTTTATTTACAGAGTTCAAGTCGAAGGATCTAAATTCACAGCTTTTTTTACCATATAGGCCATATGATCGAAACAAGAGGTTTTAGGAACAACTATTCTCGATGGCTCTCCTAAAAGAAGCGAATTTGATCATAGGAGGGGATTTGAATTTCACAGTAAATCGTAAGGAGATTTGGGGTGATGCAGTCCATCTGAATTCGCAAACCATTGTTTTGCTCATCTGATTCAAGGCGCCAAATTGGTGGGATGTGGAGCCAAACGAACTTAAACCTACCTAGCATAATAAGAGATTAGGGAAGGCACAGGTCTCGAAGGGAATAAACCATTTTTAGATGGCAAAAGAACTCATGTATAATGTGGGGAGATAAAGGAGTTCGGTCGGACCTGAGGGGGTCAGATAATAAGCCAATCTACCTTGAACTCATCAATCCAGAGGAAAAACCTTCAGCCCCTTTTAAATTCAATCTGATCTGGTTGGAAGTGGAAGAATGTAAGGATCTAGTCAAGAATGAATGGGCAAGTAGGCAATTTGCTAACTCCTAATTGCGAGTCAAAAGGAATGTAGTGGAGTAGGTGACCATTGGAGAGAAGTATTGATCAGTTTCTAAAAGACACAAAGGAGGCAATTGATAATTTGTTCCGTGAGAGGCAGGCAGTTTGGAGAATTAAAAGCAAGGAAGCTTGGCTAGAGCTGGGAGATGAGAATAAGAAATATTTTCACAAATTTTCCAACCATAAAAGAAATGTGAATTCTAACTGGGAGCTTAAAGATGACGAGAGTGTTGGAATTCGAGGCTTCAAGGATCTCTCACAGGAAAGAGCTCAACACTTCAACAACATTTATAAAGAACAGAAGGGAGAAAATCTTGAAAAGATTATTAAGGTATGGTCTTTTCTTCTGTGCAAGATCTCAAAAGAAACTAACGAGGAATTGTTTAATGAAGTTGGTTTGAAAGAATTAGAGGGTGTTTTAACACTTGGGCCAGACGACTGGTCGATAGAATTCTTTATTGCTTTCTTTGAGCTCTTGAGGCAAGATCTTCTAAGAGTAGTTATACAAGTCCAGAAGACTGGTTCGATATTCCCAAATTTCAACTCCACTTTCATCGCATTAATTCTAAAGATGGATAAGCCTACAGGTTTTGGAGATTTTAGGCCAATTTCGTTGTCTAATTGTGTTTATAAAATAATTGCAAAAATCTTGGCAAAAAGATTGAAGGGGTGGCTCACCACTACCATAAATTCGACACATTTTGGTTTCCTTAGAGGAAGGTTGATTCATGATGTGGCTGAAGCGGCTTAAGAGGGTCTTCATAGTATCAAAACAAGGAATCAACATGCAATGGCAGCAAAGTTGGATCTCGGCAAGGCCTATTACCGGATCAGCTAGCTATATTTGAGGATACTCTTGAATCATATTGAGTTCTCTATATACATTGTCAACTACATAATGGCATGTGTAATGTCAATTTTCTTCACTTTGATCATTAATGGGTCAGCTAACCCTCTGTTTAGGCCAAGTAAAGATTTGCACCAAGGCTGTCTGTTGTCACCTTGTATTTTCCTCCAAGTGGTTGAAGGCTTAAGTAGGGCAATTGTGCCGGCAAGACAAGCTAGAAATCTTAAGGTCATAAAGTTAGGGATGTATTTATTTTTCACCCATTTGTTATTTGTTGATGGCATCCTGTTGTCTTATAATGGGTCTTTGTCGAGGGGGAAAGTTCTTAAGTAAATCTTAAGTTTGTATATGAAAGCTACAGGGATGAATATAAATACAAAGAAATCAGTAATGTACTTCAATAAGGTGGATGACAAATCAAAGGCTCATTGTCAGATTCCTTTCAGTTTCAGGCTACTCCTTTTGAAGATGGCTTCATGTACTTGGGCTATATGCTTAAACCCAATGCATATAAGAAACAAGGCTAGATTTGGTTGACAGGGGAGGTGGAAAAGCATATATGTTTCTAGTACAATTGGTGGTTGTCTAGAGGTGGCCACTTGACTTTGGTTAAATCAGTGCTCAAAGCAATTCCAATTTATTGGCATCATTTAGCCTATATTCCAAAGGCATTCAGAGAAAATCAGGAAGATATGTTCCAATTTTTTGTGGAGTGGCAAGGAGGGACCGGACAACATCCATTGGATGAATTGGAAATTTGGAAATCTATAGCCCAGCCCAAAGAGGAGGAAGGATAGGGCCTCAAAAATATTCACGGTTTTGGGAAGGCTTTGGCGGGGAAATCAATCTAGAATTTAACTACCAAACAAAATACATGGAATAGGCTCATTTGTAAGAAATACTTGGAAACTAACTCCATTTTAACTTCAATATGCAGGGAAAATAAGAACTGGTTTCAAGGTTCGATACATTGGAAAGATATTGTCTCCTCTTTCTCAGTTGTAGGTAACTATTTGGGTTGGAAGGTTGAGATTGGAGAGGAGGTTAGAGTGAGAGTTGACCCAATAATGGGTTGTGGTCCTCATGATAGGCTTTTGATGCCTCTGATAGAGTATTTGCAAGGCCAAGGCATTAAAAGTAAAACCCTTTAGGACTTATGCAATCAATCAGAACATCCATATGGTCTCAAGCCTGGAAATCAGATAGAGATTTGGGCTTAATAACATAATACGTGATCGGAAGGAGGAATGGATAGCACTCACAAATGAATTAAAGCAAGGCCATATAAGGATTATGGAAGAGTCAAATACCATAGTCTGGCTGAAGAATAAGGTTGGTGGCCTGAACATGGTTAACGAAGAATATAAAACTTTGGCAACAGCTGCACAGGGACCACCTATCTAGTGGTGGAAGTGGATCTAGAAGGTCAAGCCTCCAAAGAAAACAAAGATATTCATGTGGCTAGCACTCAAAAACAAGGTGCTGACTTGGGAAGCTCATCAAAAATGGAGTATTCAAGGGGTCGGGCTACTGTGTTCTTCTCTGCACGAAGGCCAAGGCATAGATGCTCCACCTCTTCGTCCATTGTCCCTTTATCCAACAGGTTTCGGGTGATGTTAGTGAGTGGAAAAAGCTCAATGACCTGCGGAACAAGGAAGATCTTGCACTCAGTTTACAAGGCTGGTTTTGCAGTGCTGAATTAAAACCTTTTAGAATTCTCAGTTTTCTTGTCGTTTGGGGGGTCTGGCTGTCCCAAAATAATCAACTCTTTGCAGACAAACCTTTTCCAACTTTCCAGGTATACACACAGGTGGCGGAACTGTTCCAGATTCTTAGGAAAGCAGCTCCACAGCTGCCAACAAGTTGGGGAGCTGTTCACAGATAAAAACTCTGGTTTTTTTATGGGTCATGTTAGGGACTGGATTATCTATATGGACTTGGGGTCGTATTATACATCTTGGAAAATCATTACATCTCCATGAAGGCATGTAGTGGACCAGGCTCTAATAACAGGGCCAAATTGCTGGCATTAAAACTACTACTTAGAAAACTTGAAAATCCCTTTGATTCAGGTCTACCCTCATTACAAGCTTTCGGAGAGTCCTCACTAGAGGTTAACTGGATGTCGAGAAAACAACAGATTTATAATCTGGACTTAATGGCTCTGGCGACAAATCTAAAAGAGATGGTTTCCGTCTTTGACAGCTCCATCTGCCATTTATATAGGGGGTTGAATCAGCAGAAGGACAAACTTTCCAAGGAAGGTACATCTTTTCCTTTGGATGAAGTGCAGTAAGTAGAAGTCAGAGATTGCAAGGCGATTGAATATCCACAAATCCTGTGGTTTTGAAGGTTTTGGTGGTCTTTTGGTAGAGAATTAGTTTTTTATCATTGGAAAAACAATAGTACTGTTCTGTATTTTAACGTATTATGCCCAATCTAAACAGACAGTAAACTGCTTGAACAGTCTAAGGAAAATGGTCAAGTGGAAATACAGTTAGGACAGTTCTCAACAATTTGGGGATTAGTGCATGCTTTTGCATTTGAAGATTGTATTTTTATTATACAATTAAAAATGCGAAGAAGAAAAAGTAAAACAGCCCCTTCCTCGCACCTCTATCTAAGAAAGGTTAACAAGGCCAGAAACAGGTAATAGTAAATAAACCTAAGGTTTTAGATGATCAGAGGTTAGGTTGTCTTTTCAAGATCCTACCCACTGTCTAAATTAGAACTGTTGGAATAACTGTATAGGAGGATTTTAATAGAAGGTTTAAACTTTAGATCATCCAAAAAGGGTTTCAAATTCAATATCATGTTGCTGCAAGAAGCTTAAATGATTGGTTTAATCTTGTTTCAGTGTTAAATTTCATTTGGAAGGAAGCTGCCATTTACTGCTTCAATGAAAATGATGAGATATGAAAATGTTGGTCCCCAAGGAAGTTGCAAATATCTTGGCTTCAGGAATTTCCCTTTTAACAGATATGTACAGGCTGTGTTTCAAGATGAAGCTAGAGATTGAAGTTTGTAAATGGCTATGCCTGAAATTCATGATTGGAAAAACACATAAGGCTGATGATAATCTAAAGCCGATTCCATAGTTGCATAGTTCGATGACACTTTAAAATAAGAATTATCCTTCTCATAAGAGAGGTTGTCTAAACATTCCCCTCAAAAGTCAATGAAAAGGATTCTTGGCTCCAAATGATAATAAAGCTTGGAGTAGTCGGTATCTTGTTAAAACAATAACTGATAACATGATCCTTTAAAAGGAACCTGACTTACTAGTTCCAACCAGTAGAAAGTAATACAACTATGAATTTTGCTATTAAATATTCTGTTTAATTATACCCAAAAAATTCAAATGTGAATTTTGCTATTAAAAATTTAAATATCCTGTTTAATTATACCTAAAAGTTTTTTCAAATATGAATTTTGTTTCTGGTTCAATATACCAAAATGTGTTGACCTTGTATCAATATCTGACTACCATGCCAAGTTGATGGGCTTCACCCCTAAGAAAGGGTTTGTGTTTAGTCCAGTGTCTGTGAAAGCTAGCTAAACATTCTTTCAACATAAACCAGCTAGGATGAGTTGGTCAAGAGAGTTGGAAAATAAAGGACTTTCGTAAGAGCTTTTGGTAAAAATACATGGGTGTACTCAGTATAAGAGATTTTATTGCGCATGAGAAAAGAAAATCAAAAGAAATGTACTCAGATTCTTTAGCATGGACAACTGTGGTTAACCAATTTAGGCCTTTACTAAAAGATTAGAATACATCAGACTCAGTTGCAACGGGATATAAATTTAGTTTTATGATTAATTCTCTTAAAAAAGGGGCTTGAGGATCAATACATTTCATTGCTAGTATTAGAGAAAAGCAATGAAGGATGTTTGATAGAACTGTTTTAATTAATGATCAGAAGCTTTTCATAAGGAAGAGAATATATATGCCTTCTCCATCTTCTACAAAACTTTGCGAACTTAGAACCATCTCACAACAGATTGAAAGCAAAACGAGTGTTCAAATGCTTTCCCAAAGAAGCTATAATCGGAAAATGAAGGCAAAACTAGATGCATCTCTTTCTTCAGAGGAGATTTAAGGCAAAACTAGACGAGGAGGTTAACATTCAATGAAAGTAATGAAAAAATGAAGATACAATAACAAGAAAATGTGGACCTATGCTGTTGGGAGCACAGAGCGGGAGTGGAACGAAATAACTGGCAGTATCAGTGTCATGCCTTGTGGACCCTCCCTAGATTGTGGTTGTTATCTATGTGATAACTGAAGTGGTGTAATCCATATGGTGGGATTTTGTTCCACTTTTAACTTTATACTTACTCCAGTCCAGTTTGTTTTAGTGCTACATAGCCCAATTAATGCTACCTTTACTTTTACTAGCTTGTATTTATTGACTTTGCATTTACATTTTACAGCTCCATTTTCCCTGATGCACATCGACTTTGCACTTACATTTTACAGCTCCATTTTCCCTAATGCACATCACTTAGCAGAATAGTGCAATCTGTTGCCCTCTCTTGATCACTTGTTGCCTCCATCTTAGAATCAACCAAATTAAATCGTTCCAAACAATAATTCTAAATAAGTAGAACCATCAACTTTAGACTCACATAACTAACATGAGTAAAACAGAGGAGAACCACCTTGGTCTGTGCTCACATGCACCGTCAGAGCTCCTGTACATGTCCATGATCTTTTGCAAACAATTTAAACGTCTGAGAAACTTAACCGTCATTGAAATGCAGCAAGCGATACTACAAACAACAAAAACAACAAAAAATTCAATCACACCTCTTTTACAAAAAATAGCAAAAGACATTTCCAGCCTGTAGAGAATCTCTCAAAATGAAACAGCATATGTAGCCTCTGGAAAAATCTTTCAGATGAGGCTTATAAAAATCTCCAAGCAACAAGCAGAAAAATGGATTGGACACATGGAAATTGGACGAAAATTTCTACCACATGGAAATTGGGTATCAAAAGAAAGTTGAGAAGAAATTATCCATGATATGCATATAACTATAATCTTTATACAGGAATATTTCTCTTTGGGCACCTGCGGATGTACTCAACCATACAAGGGAAATAAAGAGAAAAAGACCACCTAGCTGGTTGTAAATTCTTCAGTGACTGAAAGATGAATACAAAATCTTTCCCTTTGAGCACATGAGGAGACAACCATCCAAAGAGAGAACAAAGATTGAAGGAACTCCACTTGACTGAATTCTTCAATGCCTGAAAAATAAGCGTTCAAATCAATAAGGATTTCTGACCCTCCTTGACAAAATAGTATGTACAAAAACCCATTACAGTTGGTGAGCTCTTTTACTGTGCCCTTTCTCTGACAGTCAGTGAGGCTATGATGTTAATCTACGTTGAATGTGAAAGATTTGTCAAATTCTACACTGCAACCTTGCTAAAGCCCTTGCAGAAAACAACTCCCCGCTTGGTAACACATTATCCATCCTCATTGTCATAGTCATCTTCATCCTGATCAACAATTCTATCTGAGAGCACAGGAAATTGCATGGAATCTATGGCTACATTATCTACATCAGAATGAGACCAAGTAGGATATTGATCTTCCTGTTTAACAGGAGGTTCCACAATTGGAACATCACTAGGAAATTCATCAGCCTCTTTAACAGCAATATGCACATTTGCAACATCACTAGGTTGATGTTCCAGTTTGACAGAAGGTTGCATTGGCATGCTTGCAACAACCCCACTCTCATCCAGCTCCATGTTAAGATCAAAGTCTCTTACCACGGGAGTGCTCCCCAAATTCACTGTTACCTTAGTCTCTCTTGTCTCAGTGTTAACGTCGGTAAATGTTTCTGAAACTTTCTCCTGTTTCTCACTGTGCTCAGATGACAAATCTAGGTCTTCATCCTCAAACTTCTCAGCTGTAATGCCATTTCTCCCACTTGAACCACCTCTTGACCCTCTGCCTCTACCTCTTCTTCCCCGTCCTCTTCCGCTTCCATGATGTGCACCCTATTTTAGAAAAGGCCAAATAGCTAGCAATTACTGTTTCAGAACCCAGAGCAAATCGAGAATTTAGAAGCATAGAAAACATAAATAGCAATGCATGTGGATAATTCCGTTCCTTGCAAAGAATCAATGTTCTATAAAAACATTAATTAGATCATTACCATCCTAGCCCTTTTAACATCATCTTCGTCACTCTCATTTTCATCTCCTTCTTGAGCTTTTCTGAAACAAATGAAAAGCAGTCACAAGCAAAGACAAAGTATAATGAAGTACAATCTGATCTCTTGTAATTTTTCAAAGTGTGCAATTTTGAATTTTCCTAGACCTCTTCACAATCACCAAGAAATAAAAATCTATATTTACCTCCTCCTCCCACCATTCCTCTCTTCACCAGTTGCAGCATCTGAACCCCCCATGTCTGGGACCTTGTTCACTATCTCTCGTAAAAAATCAAAAACATTGTACCTGTGCACACATTGTTTCCTGCCAAAAACCATTAACAAAAAGGAAAGTTATTAGCTTAAATGGCTTAATCAACTTATTTACAGACGTGAAACTAGTAAACCACCTAAAGAAGCTAAGTACAAGTATATTGAAAGGAAGAACAAAATAGACCCATCCCTGCAGGAGTACAATGCAGTGAAGTCATCTTTATTTGGCTTGAAAGCAACCTAGAAAATATAGCAGACTACTTTCACAAATTGATAGGTCTCTCTCCTCAAAAAATTGCATTCAAGCACTTAACATGGTAAGACACTGTATTGATCATGGGTATATGAGACACTTACAAATGTGAAGCACTCACAGTCTTAGCACCCCTCTGAAGAGTTATATCATATGTTCGATCACAGAGGTCCTTTAAAAACAGCTCCAAAGATTTCGCTGCAAAAGACAGGTAGATGAAAACACTTAGCATACCACAGAGAACTGTTTAAGTGTTTCTGAACAATTCAAAATATAATATTGGTCCAAAATAGCCTTGAAATAAAAATGAACTTTTTTAAGAGATCTGATCAATTCAGTGTAAAACAGAGAGAACGGACTCAACAAAGATAAACTATTTCCAAAAAATCTCTTCTTATAAAAAGAAACAACACTGGAAAAAAACATCAGAAGAAAGATGAGATAATTTTATTAATGTCCAAGGAATCATCACTGAAGTAGGTCAAAGGGTCTGCTGGGTACAAAATGATGTCAATATAAAGAGGGAGCACTAAAACAACTCCTATGAAAAGCAAAATGCAGAAATGAAGGTATGAATCCAATCTAAATCAAGAAAGCCAACTCTGAAGATCGAGAGCCCATCTAGGAGAGATATGTACAAAGAGAATGGAGCTATGATCTGTCATACAAATGGTAAAGGCCTGCATGGTCTGCTGGAACCATCTCTCCTAACATCCAAGGCCAATAGGAGAAATCTCCAAATAAAATGTACTTCAAGCAAAGTCTGAAAGTTCGATTAAAAAATATATGGGAAACAAGATATGCCTTGCACTGGTCCTTCTTTCGACAACACATGAATGATGACACCATGGTAAAAGGACAGACTTCAAGAATCCAAAAACTAACTCTTGAGTCTTAAAAGGGAATAAGGCATTGATCTAGGAGAGAGATGTACAAAGAGAATGGAGCTATGATCTGTCATGCAAATGGAACACGCTGGAACCATCTCTCCTAACATCCAAGGCCAATAGGAGAAATCTCCAAATAAAATGTACTTCAATCAAAGTCTGAAAGTCCTATTAAAAAATATATGGGAGACAAGATATGCCTTGCACTGGTCCCTCTTTCAACAACACACATGAATGATGACACCACGGTAAAAAGGACAGACTTCAAGAATCCAAAAACTAACTCTTGAGTCTTAAAAGGGAATAAGGCATTGATCAATTGCAGCTTGTATGTGGCCTCCAAAAAAAATCCAGAGTCCTCAATTATTTCCTCAAGAGGAAATGGGAAAAAAATCAATAAACTTGGACAAAAAATAAATGAACTCCACAAAGACTTTGCAAGCATTTGAGAGAGACAAAAAATTAATATTTTATCAAATCCAAAAACGTATCTATGTCACAGATTAAATACGAGGACTGGAGAGATCAAGCTGGATCCAGTAAGCTAAAGGCCATATACTAAGGTTGCCATGATGAACAGGAATCTCAAGATCAGACTCTTTGACTTGGAGGTCTAGGAGCCACTCAAAAGCACAAAATCAATTAGTTGTTGGGAAGCCGGTTTCGTGATGGTGATGAATAAATCCTCAAGCCTCAATTTCAAGGTTGTTGTGTCTTTCAAGCTTAGCCTTCTTATGATGATTGTAAGTTTATGAAGCTGACTGTATACACAGAAATAAAGACAGATCTAGGTCTAAATGCCCCGGGATGGTCAAAATTTTGAAATATATTATGCTATAGTATAGTATGTTGATTCACAACTTTGGGAGATGGCTAGGAAGTACCCCCCAATTTGGAGTTATGGTGGCAGCCAAACTTACATTAAAATAAATTGAAATTTTATTGGGAATTGAATATGTAAAAGCATAAAACAATGTAATTGTTGGATAGACAGTAAATGAGGCATCGTTGAATAGACAAAATAAATGATACATACTGAAGTCATGTATCAAAATTCATGCAATTTCCTTCAAGATTTATATTCTTCCTCTTTTTTATTCCTTTTACCTGGACCATTCTTGTATAAACAGTTAATACTTATTACTCTTTATGGAAATAGAAACATACTTTACAAAGAGGTGCAGAAAGTTAAACTAAACAAAATCAGAATGGGTTTCCACTTTTCCAGCATGCTGCATTTTTTAAGTAGACAGGCAGTCAGGCACCTCAGAGGCACAGGGGATAAGCCAAGACATCCTTGGGACGATAGCAGGATGTCTGAACTCTGGCTGGCCATCCCAGGTGACAGTGGAGAGATCCCCCAAACATCCTTTTTTTCCAGGAAATGTTCAGCCGATAGGGGAAGATCCTCATGGAAAAGGAACATCCCCTACCATCCCCCCAGCCTCAACACTGAGGAAGGGCAAACCAGGGGTTGAGACCATCACCAACCCCAGTGCAACATAGATGTAAATATAAATCATTATTTTTTAGCCCAAAGAAAACATGGTGAGACAAGCTCAACCTTCCAAAAAACTCCTAAAAAAACCTCCATACCTTACAGATCAAACATTTGTGATGTTGGACTTCTATGAAAAATGTTTTGCCATTTAATTTTAGATCTATTTTTCTATTAAATAAATCATGTCCTCTCAATATGCCTAGGTTACCTTCTAATTCCCATCGTAGGTGGGGTTGAGACCTCACCAGCCCCAGTGCAACATAGATGTAAATATAAATCATTATTTTTTAGCTCAACCTTCCAAAAAACTCCTAAAAAAACCTACATACCTTACAGATCAAACATTTGTGATGTTGGACTTCTATGAAAAATGTTTTGCCATTTAATTTTAGATCTATTTTTCTATTAAATAAATCATGTCCTCTCAATATGCCTAGGTTACCTTCTAATTCCCATCGTAGGTGGGGTTGAGACCTCACCAGCCCCAGTGCAACATAGATGTAAATATAAATCATTATTTTTTAGCCCAAAGAAAACATGGTGAGACAAGCTCAACCTTCCAAAAAACTCCTAAAAAAACCTCCATACCTTACAGATCAAACATTTGTGATATTGGACTTCTATGAAAAATGTTTTGCCATTTAATTTTAGATCTATTTTTCTATTAAATACATCATGTCCTCTTAATATGCCTAGGTTACCTTCTAATTCCCATCATAGGTATAATACAAAACACTTCAATTATGCTTTAGATAAATTTCAATTATGGTTAATTTTTTCAAGCAATAAAAACTTTTAGAAGACAGTGAACTAATCCAACTTTGAAAATATACAAAATCCTACATTTCGTTGGTTGCAATTGACAAATCGACTGCAAAGTGAATTTACAAAACTTGAACAGCTGTTTTACAAAATTGAAATTCTGGGTTCTTAAAACTGTCTATAGACATGCTTTAGAGTCTAGACAGATTACCAATTCATCTGCATGCTACAAAATAATCATATAACCCTAGTAAAGATGCTTAAACAGCTAGAGGTGACAGTAAGAATCTGATAAATAGGATATGTTGCATCTTGTACTCACATACTAAGAGTGGCACTGCTTGTGCAATCTTGCCAATGTCCTCATCAGCTTGCATTATCTTTTTAATCCGAGACTGCACAGAAAACAAAAAACTTGATAAATCAGAAAGCAACAATCTATTATTAATCACATACAATCTACCTAGCTTAAAAACAGAACAATATCTGGAAACACGATATTGATATTACTGTTGTTTAGTGACCTATTAGTCTGTGATAATAGGTGTTTTGTTTAAAATCCATTTCTTATAACTTAAAGGATATGTACTACGTACTAATTATCAACACAATTTTTGAACATTTTAAACTTGGTCTTCAGTGCTATGAAACAACAGATCGGCAAGAACATCTTTAAAAAATCACTAAAAAATGGTAAAATGAAAATCCATAGCGTGTGGATGAAGATTCCCCACTATACAGGGAGGCAAATCATATATTTGAGAATCACACTTACTGTTATGGCTAATAAATTGCAATAACAAGCTTTTGACGTATAAAGCCGTAAAGCACTTACTATATAACAGTAAGTGCTATATAATGTAAAGCCGTATAGCACTTACTGTTGTGGCCAATGAAACACAATAACAAAGGCTGTGCTAGATTGAATTATTTTACATGCAAAAATATTTGTTTTAAGTAGGCCTTCAGGTACTTTCAACTTTTAAGAGCCAGCATTTAGTCAAACTCTCATATTAGGGGGATTATCATAGAAAACGCTCCTAACGGACCAGCAAAGCAGGACCTGCCCAGTATGACTCAGACGTGCCAGACTTGACCCATTAAAATCTCACTGGTGCAAAAACTTGTGAGCCAACTCGGACCAGATACAGGAGTTTGTGGGATCTAGAGAACTTGACAAAATTTTGGGAAAACTTTTGACTGAAATTTTGTGTATTTTTTAAATATTTTTATTTGAGAGGCTTTTAACTTTTTGGAGAGTATTGTGAGTCTGAGTCATACTTATCTCAGGCCTCTCAAAGTCAATTGCTGAGGTGAGTCTGGTTACTTTGAACAGACGAAAATCCAAGCTAATCTTTTCATGTTTAAGTTAAATTCACTCATGGGTGCTAAGTGCCCACAAAATTCCCTTGTGGTATCTCCTACAAATCGTATTATTAAGGTCTATGCACTCATTATAGTTCATTGAAGGGAGATGACTACTCTCATGATGCAAATTACAGAGTTGCATCCTTATAAAAAGATTTCTTGAGCTGATTGGACAAAACAAGTCTGGATAGATCATCTGATGGCATTAGAGCCTGGCTTACATTAAATGTTATAATTATTTCTCTTAATGGCAATCAAACTACCAACTAATTCTGGACAGATCTACTGATGGTAGGAAGGCATAGCATTACATTGAATGCTATAATGGTAACTCTTAATGGCAATCAAACTATCAAACCGATCAAAGATGTCCATACAAGACAGCTGTACCACAAACACACTGCAGTGAAATCTGACTGCAGAGATATAGACCCAGGAAAAACTTGCTAAGAAAAAATAACAATAGTGAACTCCAGAGCAAAATGCTATGTCAGCACTCAAAAAATAATATGTCTACTTATGAAAAAACAACTTAGCAGTAATTCATCAAAATTGTTTTGAATGTTGATGAATAAATTGAGTTGTAAACTTCGAATCCTGATTGGCCAAAAAGATTTATGCCTGGCAAACGTATACTTCTTATGAAAGTGACCCAAGACCAAGAATATTTAACTAGAGGCCATCAATTGACAAAAGGTACAACCATTACCCTACAGTTCACTAAAACTAAGCCAGGTATACCTTATGTTAGTTACAAGCCTGCAAACAGCCTAACGAGAAGAAAACCTGAAACCACTGTAATAGACCTACCTCAAAAATCCCTACCAACAGCATGCATAGCCAATCCGTTTGTAAACATGACTGGGAATTAAAAGAACCCTCAACTATTTTCATGAAATAAACTATCTGTAGCGACCAGATGTAACCAGCGCTAACTAGATCAATCCATGGTCCAGGGGAACATTAAGTGTTCATAAAGGTAGTGACATGAATACGCGGAAATTAAAGTATTTGAATATAGTTGCCAAAATAAAACTATTTCTATCGATAGGAACAGTAATTAAAAGTGAAAACCTAAATATCGACTTACAGCACGGCTTCAGGGGGGGAAATAAAAATAAAGAAAGAACAAAAAGAGAGTTCACATACCGCAGGAAATCGAGTATCAAGTTTCTTCTTCATCGTAGACTTATGCTTCGCCAGATTGAAGTGATTCTGCTAAAGAAAGGTGTTTCGCCTCCCCAATCATTTAAGCGGCATACGATTTAGACAACAAACCCTGGAGGAACCGAAATAGTAACGCTTCAATACCAAAGAAACAGGGTTTCAAGTTCTTTTAGGCATGCCGTGACTCGAAACTACTGTAAGCCGCAAGAAACGCCCAGTGCCGACGAAAACCCCACCCAAGCCAAGATTTCATCATCACAACGAAAACCTCCTCAAAAAATTTGCGCGGCCTTGCCTTATACAAGAAGAAAAACTTCAGCACAGAAAGCCAGACCACATACTTTCTACAAAATCATGAGATTTCCAGACCAGGCTTCCAGACGACCAAATTTGGTCCCGAGAAAACCCCAAAAGTGAAAAAAAAAGCCGCGAAAAACGGATCTAAGGCCTAAAACAGCATTAGAGGCATCGATTTACTATGCAAATACAACCGATCTGTAAAGAATTGCACAAAGAATGAAAGAAAAATCGATCCCTGACTGCTTGCTTCGCTCTGCAACAACCGAGACGGAAGGAGACGACAGGAAGCGAAACCTTGGACGCACGCTCGCACAATGGCTAACCCAGGGTTAATTTTACTGGCCTTCAATTAACGCGAGGAGTTGACTAGGAGGTTACGCCTCAGGAGCCTGCAGTGACGCCACGTCTACCCCGCAAGTTGCTTGGTTATCTCTGCCTATTCTCAGCGGGAATTTTGGCCCTCCGATCGGCATCTTCTAATGGACGGCCCAGATTCCTCCCCGTTCCCCTATCTTTATCGAGGATGGCAGGGAGGTATGGTGAAAAGAAGAATAACGTCAGTTGCCTAATTTACCCCGGTCCCCGCCCTGTCCTGTAGCAGTTGCTTAACCGACAAACCCTGCCCTACCCTCCAGTTTCAATTTTGTCACTTTCTGTCAATAGACGGGAAAAGTAACGACCAATAGATAATCTCTGGCGGCCGCACAGCCGTTGATCTTTCTCTTTCGCTTTTGCTTTGAATAATAAAAAATAAATAGCAATTTCCCACCAACTACAACTAAAAGTTAAAAGGGATAACTATAGGTAGGTATATCCTTCCATCTAGAAGTTGAAATTTGAGAGTCTCTTTCAATATTTTTGTTGGAATTTTATTCTACTTTTGTTTTATTTTATTTAATTGTGTTTGAATAAGTCTAAAAATATATATTTTAATAAAAATCAAAAGTTTTATTTTAATTTGTATTATTAAATGTGAATAATTTAATTTTTTTAAATATATTTTAATTAAAAAATTTTAAAAAAAATTGTTATCACGTTTTTAGATTTGGCCTTTAGTCTAAGAAACTACAATTTAGGGACATCTAAGCAATCCCACACAAACCCATAAAATAATTGGATTTAGATGTGGCCTCCCAAAAAACAGGTTTTGATTTCAAATAACCTTACAAAACAAAACTCATCTTAATTGTTTGCTCTAATAATTGATTTAGATCTAGTTGTCTAACATTATAAAATAAAATAATTATCTTGAAATAATTTAATATAACTATCTTAGAATAGCAAAAATTCATCTATCCATCTTTGTTTTGGGAAATAGTTTCGTGTATCCATATATCTTGGAATAGCAAAATTCACGTATATATCTTTGTTTGGGAAATAGTAGACTTGGGATTAGATTCCCACTCAGTCTCATAATTGTTGATAATATCAATTACAAAAAACTTTTGAAAGGAATTAAGGAAGGTTAATTATAGTGTATTTTATTGCAAATAATAAATAAAATAGTTGGTATAATTTATAATGTAATATTAGTATTTGTTCTTTGAGGAGTAAAAATGAACGTCGGTAGGAAAAGAGGAAAGTTAGAAGGAACAAAAATGTAGGCACAAGCAACGAGTACATGTTCACCATAATTTATAATGATCTAAGATGGAAGTCGAACTTCGACCAAAAAGCATTACAACTTGTACATATCGAACTTCAACCAAAAAGCATTTACACTTGTACATGTCGAACTTCGACTAAAAACATATCAACTTGTCTCTCTAAAATATTTACACGTACTTTACGCGACTTGTTCAGAAACTTCGAACTCCGACTAAAAAAATAATATTTAGATACTTTGTCGACCATGATGATCATTGTAACAATTTAATACAATTTGAACCATTTTGACAATACATTTTCAATAGCGCACAACAATGATGTAGTCAAAAACAAACGAAGGGGAAATGTAAGAGACAATCGAAGGGGAAATAATTCATTCACCAATAAAGTATCCACTAAGTGTAGCACAAAATTGCAAATAGATATAGCAAGATATGCAAAGATCATTCATTAAATATCAGCAACTAGGTTGAAAGGATCATGGCAATAATAGCCAGCGCTATTCAATATTTTACCAACATCAATATATAACTTTCAGATATGTATATAACCCAGTTGATCAATTTTATAGCAAAAGTAGAGAGTGAGCAAACAATGCAATACCATCAATTTTTATCATTCAAGTTAAGTACTCAGCAATTAATGAAAATTGTCTATGTCAATTTTAACCTACAACAATAATGTCAAGTCTGCATGGACTTAGACACAATAAAATCAGACTTCAGTTTGATTTAGCATAGAATCTTCAAAAAGGAATCTTTAAAACCAAAGAGAAATGACTCGGGATCTTGCAAATCGAATGTATGAAATATTCCTAGTCACATTTAGTTATATAACGGTATGGTCGGCGCAACCGATCGACATATCCTGAGTGGTCGAGACAGCTTGTCGACTTACATTGCAAATGGTCGGGCGGAGGGCCTAGTCGACAGGCCGACGTAGGCTCCTCGAATAAATGAGGAGATGTGAAATAACTGAATAAAAAATGGATAACTGTGCAAACTTGATAGATGTAGCTGGTACTGTTTATTTATGACTGGAATTGGTTGCTGCTTGTTGTTGTTCACGGAGCTGAACAATTGCTTCAGCCGAGACAGATAGATGGTGCTGGAAGGCCTCCCAATGGCGCAGCGAGTTTTGGATGTCAATGGTAAGTGTTGTCAGCCTTGATAAATCAGTCATCTTTTCCTCTATTGTCTTGCCCTGCATATGAATTAAGTCGGGACCAAATAGCTCAATTTTATTTGGCAGCTGTAAGCAGGGTTTGGAGATGTGGTTGAAATTGTTCCATTTTCAAGAGGTTGTTCCGGGCTTGGCTCAACCACTGGTCTTCACTTTTTTCTGATTTCTCCAATTTCATGTTTTCTATCACAATTTGATCTTCAATGGTTCTGCTGATGGTGTCGTCAGCTACTCGGCGTTGTTGATGAAGCTTATCAATCAAGTCGCGTGTCATCCGCATTTCTATGAATACGTTGCCATAGTGTTTGTACCAATTGCGGAGAACATCAATGACAGTAGTTGCTTGGTCATTATACTGGTTGAGCTGATCATATGCTGAATTAAATGCTTCATATTGTGTCGACATCAGGGATGTTGTTACTGTGGCTTATTCCTGTCGGTCGCTGATGAGTTCCTCGCGCAATGTCGACACGACTGTTTGGAATAACTGAAGAGCTTTATCAAGTGTGGTAGTCGTGTTTGAGCTGTCTAGCAGAGGGATGACTTGTTGCGCTAAGTCCTGACACTTAGCCAAAAATACATTTTGGTCCTCCTGTAACCGGTGAATGCGGTCTTCGGCTTCTAGTCGTTGCACTCGATTAATTGCATCAGCCAGTAAGTCGAGCTCTGCTTGTGTTAGTTCTTATGGCTTGTATGTCGAGATGGGCCCGAATTGGTCGAGATGTATCGATAATCGACCCAGCTGAGAAATATGATCCAGATGATGTTGCTGTTACTGAAGCTCTCTATCCTAGCGTCGTTTGTCTTTATGTTGCTTTTTGTTGGACTTCCCTTGATATTTTGGAGGCTCTACTTGTTGTTATAAGTCTTTGTGTGTCTCCGCTGCTTCGGCTGAGTGTTGTGCTTCTACTTGTGCTTCATTAATGTTTTGTTCTGCTTGTATTGAGCTACTTGGTACGGCTGCTGTATTTGTCGGAGTGCTTCTGCGATGACTACTCGATTGTCTTATTTTGTTGCTTCGATGGATGCTTCAGTGATTTGTGCTGCTGGTTCGGCTGTTGCTTCCAAGATTTCTTGAGCTGGTGCTTCGTGCTCTTGAATTACTTCAAATGGAGTAGTGGTTTCGTCGGCAGGGGTAGGGAACGACACATTAATAGTTGGTGTGTCTTCGACTCAGGGAGGAGGGATGGAAAGGGAGCTTCCAGACAATTCCTGACTGACTACAGGAGACAAGACTTGTGGTATGAATGGTTCGACTGAATCCAAAACTTCAAGGTCTGGGGGCTGTTCTGGTGGATTGACGACAGGTCAGGGAGGTGAATGGGCTTCCACCGACGGGTTGACTGGAAAAGGGTTAAACTGTGAAGTTTCTTTGGCAAAAATGGGACTGGTGGGGTCCAGATTACACTGAAGATGAGTATGACACATACTAATTGCTTGTGGTGCTGAAGTATTCAAAGGGTTCAATAGTTTAGTTGGCTCAGCACCAAAAGGGGCAGAATCGGTCGATGGGTTATTTTCGATGAAGACAGGTTTCTTGGTCACTAAATCTTGCCAGTCTAGGAACATAGTGGGAAGATTGGTTATGAATTGCGTCGCGTCTTGTTCAGTTTGAAATGTTTGACAAAGAGGGAGAGGAAGGGATTGTACAAGATTTGAAAATTGAGGTAATGCTAAAGGTGCAAGTGGAGTACTTACAGGTGTAGACAAAACTGTGTCTTTCGTCACAATAGTCGGAGACATTGGGGGTGAACTAACAGTCAAGTCAATAGAATCCTCGATCATAAGCTGAACTTTCTTTCTAGGTTATGGTCGGCTACGAGCTTGCTCAGCTTCCAAAAATCTCTTAAACTGCTCGTCGACTGGTACTTTATTTTTAGCTGCATCCTCGAGTATTTTTGTTGCATTGTCGAATAGTTCTATCTGGTCTTTCTCAATCGGCTCCTCTATGATCATTTTTCTTTTGCCCTTCCCATGCAATTATGCATTCCGTGCTTGTCGAGCTTTTGCTAACTCATCGGCCACCTGTTCAATGTTGTCGGTCGTCAAAGCATATTCTGGGTTGTCGGAGTGAGTTTCTTCATCTGAATTTTTGTCTGTATCCGGAGAGTCTTCATGTGGTGTAAGAGTAAGTGTTAGAGGTTGCGTCGCGACCGCAGGTTCAGCTTCAAATGCAAAGGTGTTCATATATATGTGGCCTACATACTCTTCCTCTTTTTCTGCATCTGTTAGAGGTTCAACTGTGAGGACGCCTATCTCTTGGGCCTTAGCAGGAATTGTTAGTTTTGTATTGGATTGCCTGCTGAGCTCATTGAAGATTTCATCAACTGAACGGTAAAAGTCGAGAGGTTCCGCGGCGCCAGCTATGCCTTGCAGGTGCCAGACCGATGTGTGATCTAGCTCAAGTTGGATATGGGCCGATAAAGGCAGACTTCGTCGAACATTCTGAGGTACTCTCCATCTGGTCGACACAGTTTTTAGGTTTTGAAACCAGAGTTCTAGCCAGATTTTCACTGTTGTGGGGCCTAGCCGACTTGCTCCAAATGTAAAACACCGGAAGTTTTGCATTAACATGGGTCTTTGCAGAGCAAAGTCTTTATTACCTAATGGTCTCAGATGCGTCATGGCAATCCAGATCATTAGAGATGGGTACTGAATGGCCGCTCCATCATGTTGACATTTGAAGCATATCGTCCGGATAATGTCGGCTAAGTAGTCCGCCCAGTTATATGTTTTGCCACTCACTGCCATGTTTAGTACTACCTCTAGCATTTCAATTTTTAGATCCGAACCGCGACCGAAAGTTGATAAAGCGGTCGAAACGATTCGGGAAGTTATCTTAAAATTTTCATATTTCTTCTGACTTACTACTAACCCTCTAGAATTTTTTCCAGTTGGGTGCTCTGTAAATTCTTTAATCAACTCTGGCTTATGTCGAACAGGTACCTCTTCGCCTTTATTTGACAACCCTGTAATCTTGTAAATAAGTGCACCATTTATTTCAACTGGGGTATCAAAATAAAATTTCCCATTATGAAATCTGCTAACTATGAATTGAGCAATAATATCCTTAAGTCCGCCAAATGATTCAAGCAGAGGTGCTTGCATGTACTGCATAACTGTAGCAGCCTGCAATTTTTGAGCTTCTTCTCTCCATTGGCCTTCTGAATCTTTTCCCCAAATTAGAATGTCTTTCCAAGTTCTTCGCCAATGTGACTCATGTACCTTAGCATTTCGAACCTACTCCAAGCAGGTTTCCAACGATGTTTGGGCTTTCTCTAACTCATGGACTTTAGCTGCGACTGAACGAGTGGTTGTCTGAACCCTCTTGGGTGACATGGCTTGTATGCAATTCTCACGATCGTAGAGGTTTTCTGGTATTTATGAAGTCTGGTTTTCCAGTTCTTGACAGAAGAGTATCCAGGAATCCTCAAGGTCGGGATTTAAAGAAGACGAGCTCAGCACGTGTGACTGTGAAGTAGATGGTTGTAATAAACACTGATTTGACAATGGAGTTAATTTTGATTGACAGGGTATCTTTGCCTCATCAAGTGCATGTCAGTTTCGCTCATCTACTGGTCGGTTTTGCTGACTACTTTTTTCATTTATGTCGAAAGCTTGTCGCCTTGTATCTTTTGTCTGATCATGTCGGCTATGGCTAAGCTGTCGATTCTGAGAAATATGGTCATCTATTCTTCTTCGACTGTCTCTATACTCATGGCATCTATCATGTCGGCATACGTGCACTGGTCTTCTTTCCTGTTGATCCTTACTCTTATCAGCTTTACTCGTCCATTCCTTAGTCATTGTGGATGTGATATGAATTGTTGTTTGTGAAAATGACTTATAATGCTTCAACTAGACCTTTACAAACACACTTGGCCCACAAATATAGAAAAGCATAGTGGCACAACCCACATCAACCATATAAATGATATCAAGTGAAATTAGTCATCGACCATAAATTGTCGTCGATACTTGATATCAAGTTTTGAGTCCGACCATGATACTTATATCAACCAATAACATATATTAAGACACTTACATCGATTACAAAATGTATATAAAAAAAAGTAATTTGTCACCATCCACTTTGTAGACAACTTCAAACTTGATGATCGCAGTATATATGGTGGAAAAAAATAGGGCTCGGCCTCCTATCCCTTTATTTGGCGTAACTGTTCAGGTCGACGGACTAACTGTCAAAGCACCAGTTGGTTAAATAGCAAGTGCCGGAATAGCAAGTCGACAAGCAATTTTGATGGTCATTTGGCGTCGGTGGTGTTTAACCAATGGTTCCATTATTCTCCTACGTCGAGCAGCAACCTCGGCTTCAACATAAGTAAAACAAGGTCGACCAAATGTGTAACTCGTCGGAGGTCGACCAAATGTGTAACTCATCGGAGGTCGACCAAATTTTAAATCAACCCTATGCGTCGACCATACCAAGGCTTTCAAGATGGGGGTTTCCAAGTCGCCACGTGTCAACCATACCAAGGCTTTCAAGATGGGGGTTTCCAAGTCGCCACGTGTCGACCTCAATGTTGGTTCATTGATTTTTTTGTAATTGATGTAAGTGTCTTTATATATGTTACTAGTTGATATAAGTATCATGGTCATAATCTCTTCTACTGTCTGCTATGTCCACTCATAGTTGAAGCAATTAATTAAAAAAGCCACATGTCGAGCAACTAGGAGCAGGACGAGTAGTGAATCTCATTTTTTTTTTTGAAAGCAATCGACAGATAGTCGACCAAATATAAGGAAGGTCGTCCATGGGTGTCAAGCAAAATAGGTTGACGCATGGCGACTTGGAAACCCCCATCTTGAAAGCCTTGGTATGGTTGACGCATAGGGTTGATTTAAAATTTGGTCGATCTTCGACGAGTTACACATTTGGTCGACCTCCGACGAGTTACACATTTGGTCAACCTCCGACGAGTTACACATTTGGTCGACCTCATTTTACTTATGTTGAAGCCGGGGTTGCTGCTCGACGTAGGAGAATAATGGAACCATTGGTTAAACACCACCGACGCCAAATGACCATCAAAATTGCTTGTTGACTTGTTGTTCCAGCACTTGTTATTTAACCGACTGGTGCTTTGACAGTTAGTCCGTCGACCTGAACAGTTACGCCAAATAAAGGGATAGGAGGTTGAGCCCTATTTTTTTCCACCATATATACTGCGATCATCAAGTTTGAAGTTGTCTACAAAGTGGATGGTGACAAATTACTTTTTTTTATATACATTTTGTAATCGATGTAAGTGTCTTAATATATGTTATTGGTTGATATAAGTATCATGGTCGGACTCAAAACTTGATATCAAGTATCGACGACAATTTATGGTCGATGACTAACTTCACTTGATATCATTTATATGGTCGATGTGGGTTGTGTCACTATGCTTTTCTATATTTGTGGGCCAAGTGTGTTTGTAAAGGTCTAGTCGATGTTGTAATTGGTCGAGTCACTAAAAGTAGTGAATACTAATTTTGGTCAAATAAAAGTTGTGGTCGGGGTTCGACTAGTGAATTTTGGTTGGGGTCCGACCATATATGGTGAGTTAAAGTGGTCATTTTGTTGTAAAAGAAGTCGGGTCTTTAAAATTAGTCGAAGTTATAAATCTTATGAAGGGTTGTTCAAAGTCTATTTGAATCATGAATATTCATAAGTTGTAAATCAACTCAGCATCTAGCCGAGTTAGTAAGTCAAGTCGAGCCAAGTCAACCACGACCAAGATCATTATAGCAGTCGGTATCGACCACAAGAAGCAAACCATTCATTAACTTGCAATAAACCTCACGATAGAAGCTGTCGACGAATCTATCGACCATTTCGATCATATTACTTCATCAACCAGAAAATTCATCGTCGACGGTCGCCAGATTATGGAGACATTTTCTAGGCAGATTCTTGACAGTCTTTATGGGCATATGGTGCATATTAGTTAAAGGGACATAACATATTTTTCAAGTCATTTCAACAAAGCATTACAAAAAAAATTTTGAACTCAATAAAAGGATTCAAAAGGTTCTACGCGTGTCGAGCAAAATAGGTCGACACGTGGTGACTTGGAAACCCCCATCTTGAAAGCCTTGGTATGGTCGACGCATAGGGTTGTTTAAAATTTGGTCGACCTCGGACGACTTACAAATTTGGTCGACCTCTGACGAGTTACACATTTGGTTGACATGCCCACAAAAAAAATGTTTGGTGGTTATGAACTTTATGGTGCCTTTGGTGCAAGAGAAACATATAGATGCTCTTGAATTGTGTTTAATCATTGAAAAAGTGTTTATGGATAATTTATGCGAAGTCGTTTCAAGAAAGATATACAGACGCTCTTGAACAGTGTTTAAAAAGAAAAGAAGTATAAAGTTGACAAAGCAATGTTAATTTTAAGTACAAATTTGAAAGTGGCAACATAGGATGAAATAAATATGTAATTTAACACAATGTTACAACAAAACTAATTAATATAATATTCAAGACTGCTCATTGCTAGTTACAAGTACCACTTACGTAGCAGTGTGTATACAAAAATGTGTAGTTGCTAAGTATGAGATAGAAAGTACAGAAAGGCGGAATTGAAAAGGAGTATTTTTGTGGGGAAAGTGTTTTCGAAGGAAGAGTTCGTGTAGAGTTCAAAGCTTGCCACCAAGTGAATCAACAGGTGCCGATGATTGTGAAACCTCCTCTGACATGACCAGAAGCACCTTCAAACGATCTTTTGAATTAAAATTCTTTGTATTTACTGATAATGTCACAAGGTACTGTCGAGAACAAACATGTTGAACAATTTCCAATAGAGATGTTGGATCATTTTATAGAAGGTAGAAATCTTTTGCAGACACCCCCAAGAGTTGTTGCGCAGGATCATCAAAAGCTATGATACCGTTTAGTTGTCCAGTAGCATCCATCAATTCAAGTTTGAGTATGTATCGGTAAGCACACTCTGTAAACTCCCCATCACATTTGGCACAATGCCAAACATTACCAACTCTGTGGGAAAAAAAATTCATGCATTGTATTCCATTGACAAATAAAGGGCATGTAAGGAAATGAAAGTCATCGATGTTAATATGGGTGATTGTAGCAATAATTGAATACCAAGTTGCCTTCTCAAAGGGTTGGAGAGATTGTAGCGCAGAGATGGAAATGCGTTTGCAGGACCTAGAAGAAGATGAGTTGGATTTTCTGGTCAAAGATGGTGAGGCTGAACGGAATCCATTGTCAGCAAACCATGATTGCAAAAATTGAGATTCCTCAATATCTGGGTTTATAAGGAGGCTGGTGTTGGAGATGGTTCCAATGGTTTTTCCATTGAACTCTGTAAGACGCCCACCTTTTGTTGCAAGGATAGGGGGAGTAGCCAATCCTCGAAGATTTCCAAGTTGGGCACCCTCAATTGTGCAATGCTCCCCCCAAAGTGTTATGTCTATGCTATACCCGGACATGTCCCTCAACCCAATTGTTCGGCGAATGGTTTCAGAGCCATCCCTTTTGGGTATAGTTGATGCAGGAGAAACAGAAATGACAATTCCAATTAGGTCAACCATGGAATTGAGGGATGTAGTTTTGATGTCATGGATAGAGGTAAAGTGGAAGAACTGAAAAGGAATCAATGGGCACTCTTCCAAGCATCGTTCAATTGTTGAGGAGGGGTTAAGAAAAATCTTGAAAGCACTTTTCAAATGGTTGTATGTTGGGTTGACCAGTTTGAATGTGCCATTTGAGATTGTGTAGACTATGCCAACTTGTATTTGGTCATATAATGAGGTAGCTAGTTCATTGAAAGCAGAGATACGAATCTCATCTCTGGTAGCACTAACAAGGTTAAACCCAAAGAGTTGTCCAAGGCCTTTTTGGTTGTTGTAGGCGTTCATACTTGTCTTTGCAGTAACTTGCCCTTGAATGGTCCAAGTTTTTTTGGAAGGGTTGAGCGATGTGAATTGAAGAGTAGGTGCAACAAGATCTGGGGTTGGATTTTGCGAGGAATGTATGGCAAGTGAAGGGTTTTGGGGACCAAGGATGTTATTTTCTGAAATAGATGAACTGTTGTGGGAGGTAAAGCTAGGGGTGAAGTTGAAAGGGGATGGGTCTCCAACAATTGATGTTTCCAATGTGACAATTTGGAATGTTCCCAATGCAATAGTCTTGGAAAGAAGAATCAAGGTAAGTAAGTATAAGTAAAAAATATGTTACAATTATTGGGAGTGCAAAATAAAATAAATTAAAAATAAGATGCGGAAAGCAAACCATACATTGCATCGTGTATAGTGTTGCATGTACAGTTGATGACTTTGATGATCGAACCTGCTTGGAGTTGGTGGTTTTCCACAACGCTATTGTAGGTAGTTGGAAGCAATGTATTGTGCTTATGAATTCCATCAGAGATAGAGATTCGGAAGCGGGCAATTGCTGAGTTAAGAGAGCTTACTCGATTGAGAGCAACAAGTTGTACAAGTGAGCATAGGTCGACAGCACCATGCATTAGAAGTGAAACAACATTTTCAGTCAAAAGAGTGTCCATAGCGTGGTAGTGAGAATAGTTGGACTACAAAAGTAAGCTGGAAAAACGGGCAATATTGATATTAAGTGTAAAGATAAAAGATGTAGGAGAACATGCGTATTAAAGTAATAAGAAAACATGTAGAAACAACCTCATAGATCCTTTATTTTATTTTGAAATTTATATCATATGTTATTGAAAGAGTTAAGATGTGACAAAAGGTTTCAAAAGTAAGCGATAATGCAACACAAACAAGATATTCGTATGTTATAAATATTTCAAGTTGACACTAATGGTATGAGGAAGAAATACTCCCTTCTATTAGACAAAGCTTCTAAGACTTCATAAACAAGATCAATGACAAGTAGAAATGTTAAGAAAAGCTTTTGATACGCCAATCTAAATAAATTTAGGTACAAGGATATTTTCAAAATGAGAACATTCATGGTTTATTAGGTCAGGCTTGGCATTTCATAATAAGAGGTTCCTTTTACATTAGGCTGCTAATCATCTTCCCAAGCCTCAAAATGATGGTTAAAACAACGTGCTACATGACCGAAGGTTGGTTCTGCCACTTAACAGAGTGGCAATTCCAATAATTATGAGAACAAGATAGCATTGTTCATATACAAGATGCCTAAATAAAATTTTAATTGCACCGAAAAGAGTTACCAACACCTCTTGGATCTCTCTCACACACTATCGCAGTGCACAATGTACTAATAGAAACAGATTCTAGTTTCCAACAAAAAACACTAAAAAAGGCAACCCAAGTTATTAGAAAAGATATATTGGTAAACACAAGGAAATGAATATATACCAGTGAAGCACCCTTTCATCCGAAACCAGTAAATAAATCACATACATGATCAAATACTAACGTTAAAGATTGAACATACAAGTAATACGAGTAAATAAATGACAGTGCACTGACAGAAACATACTATAGTGTCCAACAAAAAACACCCAAAAAGACAGCAGAACCTTGTTTGTAAATATTAAATGGGAACAGGGTAATTATAACAAGAAATATGACAGAGTTTATGACAGAAACATACTCTAGTTTCCAAGAAAAAACACTAAAAAAGGCAGCACAATTCTAGGTAAATTTCCTCTGAGAACCTTGTTTTTAAATATTAAACAGGAACAGTTAGAACAAGATAGGATTGTTCATATACCAAATGCCTAAATTAAAGATTAATTTTCTGGAAGGCCTAACTTTTATAGGAGACAAAAACTATTGCGGTGCAAATTATCTCCCCAAGTTAGTAGGAAAGATATATTGGTAAACACAAGGAAATGAATATATACCAGTCAAGCACCCTTTCATCTGAAACCAGTAAATAAATCACGTACATGATAAAATACTAATGTTAAAGATTGAACATACAAGTAATACGAGTAAATAAATAACAGTGCACTGACAGAAAATGACTATAGTGTCCAACAAAAAACACCCAAAAAGACAGCAAAACTTTGTTTATAAATATTAAATAGGAATAAGGTAATTATAACAAGAAATATGAGTTTGGTTTGAGAGGAGAACCTTGTTTTTTAATAGAAAACAAGAAACTTTGGCTCCTCAATAGGGTCGTTGCTCCGTAAAAGGGGAACAAATTGATGGCGATTCGAATGCTAAGAAAAAAACTGAGATGATGTCACAATAACAGTAGCAAACAACAAAACAATCACAGAGCCTTTACCCATCGAATTTTATAAACAATTAAGAGTAAAGGTGGTGCATCAATGTCTCAGCACATTTAACCATTGCTGCATTGAAATCTGTTCTCCTATCTCCATAAGATAGAATGTCCAGGAGGTCCAATCCGTCAAATCCAGATATACGTTGATAGGCAGAAGTCGGTACTACAGAACCAAAGTTCATAACTTCGTGATGGATGAAACCCAAAGAAATGAATTTTCATGTGGGTAACCTTACGGAAGGTTGTTCAATGTCCAATCCGTCATTGAATGCTCAAGTTTCTAATAAAAAATGTAGATCTCGTAAGCTTTTGCCATGCAGTGCTGCACAGCCTGCTTAGACTACATCAACCCAAATGCTGGCGAGTTTGGTTGTATTTGTGTGCTGAGAGGTATTGGTAGTGATTGTTTCGAAGTGGAGGTCATGTCGTACCCAAAACTTGTCGGGTTGAGTTGTCGAAGTCGAGCCGCGACTAGTCGAAGAGGAACCTGACGAGTTTGTTGGATTGTCAAAGTTTAACCAAGACTTGTCGAAGGTGAACCTGTCAAGTTTGCAGGTTTCGAATCGACAACTTTCAACTCGACCAAACCCGACAGGTTCCGGTTCGAAACACAACAACACTTCGACGAATTCGGCAACCTTTGACAGTTTCGTGACATCGACCTTCTGCATCAAATGTTGTTGGGATGTCTGAGTTAGAATAGGTGCACGACGTGAATGTGGAAGAGTTGCGCGACCAACCGTGACAGGTTGTTGGATTCAAGTGGTTGCTATAGTAAGATCAGTCGATCAATGATTACAGTCGATCGATTAAGAGTGTCTTCAAAATTCAATTGACGAAAGTAAGCAACACAAGGTCGACCTGGTAAAAAACAATTTCGTACCCAGAACCTGTCGGGTCGAGTTGTCGAAGTCGAGCCGCGACTGCTCAAAGAGGAACCTGTCGAGTTTGTTGGATTGTCAAAGTTTAATCGAGACTTGTCAAAGGTGAACTTGTCGAGTTTGTTGGATTGTCAAAGTTTAATCAAGACTTGTCGAAGGTGAACCTGTCGAGTTTGCAGGTTTCGATTCGACAAATTTCAACTCGACCAAACCCGACAGGTTTTGGTTCGAAACACATACAACACTTCGACGAATTCAACAACCTTCGACATTTTCGTGACATCGGCCTTTTGAGTCAAATGTTGTTGGGATGTCCGAGTTAGAAGAGGTGCGCGACGTGAACGTGGAAGAGCTGCGCGACCAACCGCGACAGGTTGTTGGCTTCAAGCGGTTGATATAGTAAGATCAGTCGATCAATGATTACAGTCGGTCGATTAAGAGTGTCTTCAAAATTCAATTGACAAAAGTACACAAGGTCGACCTGGTAAAAAAAATTGCATGGCAAAAGGTAGAGTCGATAAAAGAATAGCCCATAGGAAATTGTTGTCGGCAAATTCTTATGCAAAAAATTAGCAACATCCTCAACTCAAACAGGGCGTGCAAGCGATCTTACAGGCTTCAACATACAAGTTTTGCAATTCTGCGGCCTTGGTTTTAGTATATTCTTCAAATCCTTCGACCTGGTCGGCTAATTCGTCAGCAACAGGAACCTCTCCAACGATTTCGAACAAGTTTCTTCTTTAATGTCCTTCTGTACCCACTGCAAGTAATTGCTCAGAGGTCTATGCTATAATTGCGGGCTAGGAGCATCCACGTGGCAGGATTCCATTCACTCTATAAGCGAGGAATCTAATAACGTGGATGGTTATGCTTCTCCGCGGTGAAACGCCTACGACGTAATTATTTTGTCACTCATGGCATAGAAGTTCAAATAAAAAATATTCAATTAAAATAAAATCTCTTTTAGATATAAGCAAAGTTTTTTAACAAATCCTGAACACTTTGTATTCATATCTAGCTCTAAGAGCTGCAAAAAAACACTGCATTTTGAAGTCCATCTCTGTAAGCACAACCTATTAAGATCAAATATTCAGCAAAATGTCATAACTGCAAATCGGGCTCATACTTGTAGGGCTAGCCATGCAAAATTGCTTTAAATCTATAAAAAGAAACATGCTATGGCTTCTTTACCATCTTGTAGTTGTTCATTGATACCCCTGCACACATGGATTTTAACTATCATCATAAGAATGCTCGCCATGTAGATCAACAAATTAAAAAGAAAAAGACTCATTCATGCCTCAAGAAAGGGGCGATGTATGGAGTGCTGGATGGTCCCATTTCTAGATTCTGATAAGTGTTAGACACCAGCCTGTGAGAGTAGGCCTTTTGAAGCTAATTCATCCGAAATAACATTTCTTTCTCTATAAACATGTTTGATAGAAACCAGTAAAGACTCTTTTAGTCTTTGTGCCTCCTGTAAGAGAGGTTCCAAGATCAAATTGTGTATAAAAGTTTCTCCATTAATCCAGTTTATTACTAAGAGGGAATCTCCAAAAATCTGCAAGTATTATATATTATTTTCCACTGCCAGCATTAGTGATAGACGCAAAGCACTAAGCTCTACAAAATTATTGGTTCATGAACCAAGACCAACCTTAAAATTTATCCAATGATTTTCATAAAGGTAAAGTACTCTCGCTGCTCCACAGTCCAGACCCTCGCCATGCGCTGCTCCATCGAAAAAAGCCCAAGGGTTCTTTCTATCTATCACTTATTCCACCACATGTCTTATACAGACCTTCTTTTTTTCCTGCGGGAAGTAACTAAAAATACCCAAGCTTTGTGCAGCACATTGAAAGGGAGGAATATACTTTTCTTCAAAACAACATTCATTCGTCGCTAGCCAAATTCCCCAGGCCACAATTAAAGGCAGAGCTCTAATGTTTTCATAGGCTTGATTTGAGATCCAGCTTTTTAAACAATCCTCGATAGTAGACCCCTGCCATACCAAATTAGTGTTAAGGCTGTGTGTTAACTCTTTCCAAACATTTACTGGATATGAGCATTCTACTATCAAATGATAATTGGTTTATGTATCAACTTTGCATAAGTAACATCTCCCTGGACCTGATCTATTTTTCCTTCGTAAAATATCCCAAGTCAACACTTTATTAAGAAGTAAGAACCACATAAAAAGTTTAGCTTTCAACGGACAGTTGAAACTCCAGATAGGTTTCCACCATCAACAGACCCTTTCATTAACAATCATAAGAGTATCATAACCTATTTTTGGTGTATAAATGCCTGATGGTGAATACATCCAAGCCAAACGGTCTTCTTGCATATGAATTATGACATTGCTGATTGCAAGTTTTGAAACATACAATGTGATATTGATTCTTATATTTAAAATATTTAGTGTGGTTTTTTTTAAAATTAATATAGACTTATTTTAATTATGGATTTATTAATTACTTAGAAAAATCAAATATATTGAGATTAATTTTTCTTATCATTTATGATGAATTTAAGTTGGTTATAGTGTCACTCAACTTTTTTTCCTTTGAAAAAAAAAATATATATATATATATCATGAATTGCAACATTCTGGTTCTAAACAACTCAGAATGGTTCAGTCATCAGATGGGAGTACTTCTTTAAGATTTGGTTCTTCTTCGTATTTCAATCCATCCACTTCTTCTCCTAGCCTCAGCCGGTATGCATCTCATTATGTTACTCTTCTAAGAATATTACCTTCGGTTATACATATGAAGCCATGTGATAGTCAAATGCACCAACATCTCACCATAGTCAGTTTCCATCCTCTTCATGTAAATTCTACAAGGAGAAAAATATTCAAAAAATAAAAAATAAAAAAAAATTCCAGTCCATTGATGAATCATCTTCCCATCTTTCGGTACATAATGTACAGCATTCCAACTGTGTTGAGTGTTCCTCTCTCTTCAAAGATATAAAGAGTTTTACTCTTCCTAGAGAAAAGTCTGGTCAACCAGTCAGATTGAATGAAAGGAGATTGGATACAGGCAACTCCACTCCTACATTTAAAGAGGGCACCTTACAAGCAGATTTACAATTTGTCAAACTTAGAGGTCCTGCAAATCCAGAACCAACAGAACAAATCAAGCTATAGAATTATACAAACTTTCAGTCAGTTTGTATTTCTCAGAATCTCGATGACATGGCTCGAGATGTCTTAGAACTTAAAGAACATTTGAAAACATTGCATGGCACCATTGACCAAATTTTTGGTTCCATGGATCATTTAGAAAATGTTCAAAGAGTAAGAAAAGATAAGCTTGATGACATTGAGTCTAAGTTAGACGTCATAGCCAACTATGTCAGCAGTTTGCAGTCAGCAATTCCAAAGCCTCCTTCACCTCCCAAATACAGTCAGATTGATAAGGAAGGCTATAAGTTTAGATACCATCCTGACAGCTCTGGTTCCCATAAATATTTAAAGCAGCCAAGTCCTCATCAGTTGCAAAGAATTCAGCAAGGTTTTGAATTAGCTAGAGAAAAATTTGAGTTAATGAAACATAGAGCTGCAGAGTTTGAAATTCAAGAAATAAAAATGGCATCCTCCCAAATCTCATTTGATTCGGAGATTGGAGAATCTTTTGGCCCTAATCCTAGTAAACGAAATAGAGCTGAAACCCATTTCTTTCATAATCAAGCTAGGAAAGTCAAAGGCCATGATGTCAGTCAAGAAAAGTTCAGAAGTCCATTTGTCAGATGGACAAATGAGTTAAAAAATGTTGATGTTAAAATTGATTCCAAATATTTGTCAAAAGGCTTTGGCAATACATTGATAATTAATTTGGATTGTTTATCTCACGAGCAAATTCTAAATTTGTTCCAAAAAATAAATGCATGGGCATTTCAGAGGAAAGCTAAAACCAAGTCCTCATGGAAAGATATCACTACTCAGTTAACTTGGGCTTTCACAGGCATTGTCAAGCTTTGGTGGGAAAAGCTTTCGAACACAAAAAAGGAACACATCATTGATGATGCAGATCCTCTTGAAGCTTTATTCCAAGCTTTAGCACATGAATTCCTTGGCGCATTGCCTCCATAAGCTTCACACACTTCTCAAATGTTTATGTCACATAAGCTCTGCAACATTGATTTAATTCCAGATTACTTTTGTACCATGCAGTCTATGCTTTATAAGATTACTAATCATCAGAATGTAGCATACCTCCATGTTGGCTGCTTTCTTGGGCAGACCCGGGTTTTAATGAAGCGCAGCAACAAACCCCTTGGCGCACTGGCCCTCTCGGCAACGAGCTGCGCAGCAGCTCGAGGTCTCACCCGAAGTGGCTATGGGGGGCTAAGGAATCAGGTTTCCTCAACCGTGGTGACGCGAAGATTGTTCTTTCCTCTTCTGGTTCCTTAGATATCGGCGGTCCGACTTTCCCGCAGGCCCCTCGGCGCAACTGCGCGGAGTCCTTCTTCTCTGGCGCAGAGGGCAACTAATCCTTGCGTCGAAGCGTTACGTACTTCCTCGCCCTGCGCAAATAGCGAAGTATCGCAGTCCTCGATCGCTGCAGCGACAGCGCTCCACCACTTCTTCAGTTCTTAACACTTATGGCTATCAATGGACCTTCCCAAACTCAATCAAAGTGTCGCAAAGATAATACAAGAGTTTTGCATACACAGGTAATGAACTTAAACAGTTAATCACTCACGCAAACATTATAACAAGTGGAAATATGGGAAGCTCTTCTCCTCGAGGAAAACCACGTCCTCGGGAGTGTTATATTAACCGGAAAACCATAGAGTTATACAATATGCTGCGCACACAGCTGCAGTCTTAGATTCTTTGCAGGTAACTCCACGCACACAGCTGGGAGCCCTTCTCTCAATCTAGTCTCTTCTCTACAGAGATTACAAAGGCGCAGACGTCACACAGACTGTCTGGCTACTCAGGGATTAGCTCCTCGGCTATCCGATTCTTCTTTAGTTCTACAGACTCGGTAGAACACTTAACAAAGGATAATCAACACATGATCTATCCTCGAGACTGACTATCTAACAGTCTAACTAACAATCTATCCCAAGAGTATCTACTTCTTACTTGCTAACTCTAACTAACATCTATCCATTACAATTGTTCATATATATAGGTGGCCATGGCGGTCGCACCTTTACAAAACTGTGGGCCTTTCCCAACAGTGATTCCCAAAAACCCTAACCACGCACATGGCTAGGTGTACTGTAGGCGCCGCTTGCAGTCACGTCGCCGCTTCCTGCAGGCTCCTTGACTTTCGGCGCAGATTGTGGGTATGGGCGCTTGTCCTTCGCCTTCAATGCTCTGGCCCGTTGCTCCTCCTTGATCCGAGCAACCATAACTTCTGTACTAAGCCTTTAAATGAGGGTAGCTGAGCCCTCTACTCCATCGCCTTATTTATTATGGTAGCTGGGCTTTCTATTCAGCCTTCATTCTCTTCTGTCGTGCGCGCGAGCTCCGCGATTTCCGGTTCGTGATCTTCGCTGAGCTTGTCTATCTGGCACCGTACTGCGCACCGTCTCCTTCTTGTCCAAAACTTAGTGCTTGTCCCAAAATTAGCACTTTCCTTCCATACTTGTGCTTTTTTCCCAAAATTCGCAGCTTTACCGTAGCTACGACCTTGACTCCAACACTCCACCATTATCTTGCCTCTCTTCCTGGTAAGATACCAGATTTGGTCTCCAGATATCTCAGTGATCACCGTGTAAATATTGAAGATCTTTCTTTGGCTGGTCTTCACCAGCATATATTGACAGCTCTCCAAAAAGAATGTGTCGCCATGAAGACACAAAAGAATTTGAAAAAACAGATCTTCCTCTCACAGTCCGCTTGCCAACAGTTTCGAGAGACTGCTAGTTATGGTTTTTTCAAGCCTAAACCTCCAAAGGCTTATTCTTCGTCCTGCATTTGTTCCTCACGGAAGCATGGGGGATCCCTACCTCATTCCTCTTCTCAGAATTTTTTCAAAAAACCTGCCAAAAAGGTTTTCTTCAAAAATAGGCAAAGAAGATTTGTCTTTTGAAAAGGATCAACACCTCTGAAAAAATCATCCTGCTATATTTGTGGCAAAATAGGGCATTGGGCAAATTCTTGTCCTGATAAGAAGACAAAGATGCAACATAAACTCTGTGAAATATTCAACACAAAATACAATCCAGCTGAATGGAACTTAGTCCCAGAATTGCAATCAGAAGACGAAGGTTTTTCAATCCATGAGTCAAAAACTGAATCTGAGTATGATACTGACACAAAAAGAATTGATTTCAGAAAATTATCAATAGAATCCTCAGATAGCTCAGACAGTGAATGTACATTGATTAGCAACTGTCTAGTTTTATAATGTTTCATGTTTTCAGTTTCTTCAATAAGAAAACAAATAGAAGAACTTGAAGAAAGAAAGGCCAGTCTTTCTCCAGGATTGGTAATAATCAAAAGAATATTGCAAGAAAAGATTGATGAACTCACTCAATGGTTGCCAAAACCAAAGAATACAGAGTTTGATCCAGAAGGTGAAAGTTGGTTTGATGATTTCCCACAAGATCAAGGTGAGTCATTTCTTTTGAGGAAAATAACTTACTTTGAAAACAAAGTAAAAGATGAAAGAGAACAGCTAGCCAATTTGGATACAAGCATTCAAAGTTCTTTGCATAAATTGGATGAGTTAAATTCAGAATATATACAGCTTACAATGAGAAAAGCTCACAGCTTTTGTCCAACACAAGAATCCAGTCCTTCTAATACAGTCATTGAACAAAAGAGTCTTGGTAACCGGATGATCATTTCGATTGGAATAAAAATAGAAGGTTATAAGCTCTATGAACTTGATGCACAGCTAGACACCGATGCCATGAGCAGTTGATGTAAGTATAAAGTTATACCTACATATTTTTGGCATCCTACATCCATCCATTTTAGAGTTGTAAATAAAGAACTCATTAAGATTGATTTTATAGCTCCAGATTTTCCTATCACGTTAGGAAAAGTCAAGACATTTGTAACATTGTGTTGCTTAGACATAGGAGCTGATATTATGTGAGGCCATGATTTTGTTAAAAAACACTTACCCATGGCAGTTAGAGAAGACTCAGTTGAGTTTATTGTGCAAGGTTTCAAGGTGTTTGTACCAGTCAAAACAGAATTTATAGTTCGAATATTTGTTGATAAGCCAGATGTGGTTGAAGAGTCAGTAAAAGATCTGATTAAAATAAAAAAGATTGTTAAGCATGCAAACATCCATGGTCAAGAAATTTTAGCAGATATTACTAGAAAATTGAAAGAAGACTGCACTTCTGACTATCCAGATGCATTCTGGACCGGGGAGAAATATCACGTCAACCTTCCTTACAAGTAGAATGCAGTCATTAAGCCATAAAAAGCTTCGGCCAACAACATGAGTCCTACAGAGCAGAAAGCTTGCAAAGAAGAGATCCAGCAGTTGCTCGACAGAAAGCTAATTGAGCCATGCAAAAGTGCATGGGCTTGTCCAACCTTCTATGTCAACAAGCATTCTGAACAGAAAAGAGGTAAAAAGAGACTAGTTGTTAATTATGATGAATTGAATCAGGCTTTAGAGCCAATCAGATATCCATTGCCTCACAAAGAACTGCTTTTGTCAAAAATTTCTAAAGCCAATGTATATAGTAAATTTGATTTGAAGAGTGGATTTTGGCAAATTGGCATAATTCCAGAAGATCGTTATAAGACAGCTTTTGTTGTCCCACATGGACAATATCAGTGGACAGTCATGCCTTTTGGATTAAAGAACGCTCCATCAGAATTTCAGAAGTGAATGGAGGACATATTCAGGCCTTTAGAATTTGTGATTGTATATATTGATGATTTGCGTTTATTTAGCAGAGATATAGCTGAACATAAAATGCATTTAGAAGAATTCTATGCATATGTATTCAGACATGGCATTGTTTTATCTTCTTCATCTGACAAGTTTGTCATTGCCCAAACAACTATTGAGTTTTTGGGACTGCAAATTTCCCAAGGTAAAGTCACTCTCTAGCCGCATGTTCTACAAAAATTGTTGAACTTCCCAGACAAATTGCAAGATAGCAAGACTGTTCATAGATTCCTTGGTTGTCTTAATTATATTCCACAGTTTTATCAAAATCAAGCCAACGACACAAAATTAGTCCAACGAAGGTTAAAAGCAGGTTCAGAATGGACACATGCTATGACAATTGCAGTCAAAAGGATAAAGACAAATATTCAAAAGCTTCCACCATTATCATTGCCAGACCAAGATCTGCCTTATATTTTAGAAACCGATGCGTCTGATCAAATATCGGCGGCAATCCTCCTACAAAAACACTCCAAGTGAGATGAAATATGTGCATATACTTCTGGTACATTCTCTGATGTTGAAATAAAATACCCCTCGTCTCATAAGGAAATTTTGGCTGTCAAAAAGGGAATATAACGATTCAGACTGTTTCTCAAAAGTGTGCATTTTATAGTTCGAACAGATATGAAGCACATGAAAGGTATGCTTGGCAATAAAAGATTACTTGAACAAGGAAATGCCCGAGTATTAAGATGGGTTTGACATTGTTTATAAAGCTGGTAAAGAAAACCATCTTGCAGACATGCTCACCAGAGAAGGAACTCCCATTCGTGACATCAACGTATTCACTCAAGGTGAATCCTCTTCTTCTCGGGGTGGTAGGAGAAACACATTTTCTGTACAGATTTGTCATGAATGCCATCTACATTTTTGCATTGATTGTTTAGGAGATAGAGTAAAGAGTCTTCCGGCAGAACTTCAATGGCGGATTCTTCAAGACAGAATGGATTCTTCTCAAGGAAGACACAGCTATGATATTAACTACAGCATGTTGGTTAATCATGTAAATATAGTTATTGGTCATTTCCAGCTCTTCACATGATAAATCCAATTTTATGCATATATCTTTGATTCATCACTCATGTGGATTGATTTCTATGCCATTCATCAGATTGCCCGAGCACATTCGAAGATTATAATTTGCTTCTATTGTGAGGATGTTCAAAACAATTACAGGATCTGGAGTCCATGGATGAAGATCTTGTTTTTTCTTAATGTTCCAAGAATGTCTGCACTGGAGAAAGCCTCTACATTTTGGTTTATATCAACATTGCAGCATGAGTTAGAAGAAGGAGCACTTGCATTCAGCGTGTTCTGGTTTGAATTAGTATGGAAGGGTGCAATAGTCAAGCCTAATCCTGACACTAGTCAAGTGTTAGATTTTGTTATTGAAAATAATTTCTTTGGTGAAGTTTCAATTCTTGAATGCTTTCGTCAGAGATATTTCAGCCAATCACCGTTTTCTGCCTGTTTCCGAGAGAATCCTCCAACATGGATGCATAACATCTTGCCGTGTGGTACTACTTCAAACCAAGTCTTTTTTGCATATCGTGTCCAAGGCTCTGACAGTGATGATGTCTATGATGGATTTGATTCTGATCACAGTCCACCAAACTGACTTTAATTCTAATTTTTCATGTGTTCTCGTGAAGAATCTCCACTTTGTAGCTTTTCGTACCATAATAATGGCCCGCTAGTTTGTCGGCCATTTGTTTTATCTCTTTATGTCATTTCTTTCGTGGGTTCTTTCAATAAAGAATATCCACAGTGTGATTTGCAAATATTTTCCGTAAGATCTCAATCTCTTTAAGAGATATGTCGTAGATCTGTCATAGGGGACAAAATCAACTTTCGTGGGTTCTCGTGAAGAATCTCCACTTTGTAGCTTTTCGTACCATAATAATGGTCCGCTAGTTTGTCGGCCATTTGTTTTATCTCTTTATGTCATTTCTTTCGTGGGTTCTTTCAATAAAGAATATCCACAGTGTGATTTGCAAATATTTTCCGTAAGATCTCAATCTCTTTAAGAGATATGTCGTAGATCTGTCATAGGGGACAAAATCTTATCCTAGAGATTCCTAGCTTCTTTAAGGGGCTTCTACCTATTATAAAAGGAAGAAGGATTTCTCATTACAGGCATCCGGAATTCGAGCCTAAGAGTCTGTTGTAATACTCTCTTTGTAATCTTCTGTTGGTTTTTTTCCAGAAGTTAATAGAAGATTTGTGTTGGCCCATATATCTGTTATGTTGTTTTTGCATTCTCTGTGTTTCTGTTATATATTGCTATACTAGTTTGCATATGCTGGAGTACCTAGGACCCTTGGTAGATTTCAGCGTGCTGATCTCGATCCATTAAAGTTCCCAGTGCTTTGTGCAAAGGTGTATCAATTCTATTTGTTTCCGCTATGTACTTTGGGGAGCTTTGGTAGATTTTAGCGTGCTGATCTCGAATATATATATATATATATATATATATATATATATATATATATATATATATATATATATATATATATATATATATATATATATATATATATTTTCCTTGTAAGAAGTCGTGGGGAAACCCTCAAGTACTTCCCCTCATTTCGAGGATGGTACCCAAGGTAAACCACCAGCCCTGATTACGAGGCCTAACCCGGTGGGGACATCAAGTGAGGCCCTTATATATCAATGCATAACCACCTAGGGATTTGACCTCGAGACCTTCTGCTTACAACTCACAGCTCCCAACCACTTGAGATAACCCACCGGGCTATATATATATATATATATATATATATTCCATAATTGAAATACCATACATTCTTTAGTGTTCTTCAAAAATAGGAGTTGTTCTCCCATTTGACAGTGTTCAGAATATTTGCAATCATATAATTTCAGTATTTTCCAAAATTAAGAGCAGTCCTCCTATCTAAGAAAGTTCCAAAAAAAAGTGTGCATCTTATATGTCTATTTCTTCTTTTAATGTTCAATAATAAAAACAGGGTATTAAATTCATGTAAGGTAATCAAACCAAAAGCAAATAGTATTTTCTCAATAATATATTGTCCCAATAACCTGTTTGGTTCCAGCTAGTGCTTTAATCTGATGTAGTCTGTCTTCTGAATTGATTCTGCTTGTGTTATTTGTGTACCTCTGTTACCTCTAGTGAATCCTTTGCTGCCTTACTTGTGTACCTCTTCTCTTGTTGTCCTCTTTTAATTTATACTCAAACATGGTTCATGCATGTAGCTTGTGTTATTTCCATTCTCCTCCACAAATATATTCCACTCTCCCTTATTCAACCGAATTCCATCTCTTTGAAAGTGCATATGCTGTTATATTTCTTTCTCTAAATATATAACTGAATGTCATAAACTTGAACTATGTGCATAATCTCCATATTTCTTCTAATATTAGTTGACTCCCCAAATGATGATAGTTATTTTCCTTTTGTACCCATTTTATAGTAATGAGGTAGTCTCCAAATATTTGGATCTCATTCAGACCCAATTCCAAAGCCAATATGATAAGGATTTTAAGTGACATTACCTCAGAGTAATTGTTTGTTCCTTCCCCAGTATTTGCTTTATATTTATGACAAACTGTCTCATATTTGTACACTAGTCCTCCCGCACCTGTAATGTTGTCTTGTGCTACCCCGTCGAAATATGCCCATGCTATAGCTTTATCTATGTCCTTTGTTATAATCTTTCTTATTTTTGTATCTTTTACTTTTTGAGGATAGTGTTTGAAGATTTACATGCTTTGTATTGCAAACCTAGTAGTGCTAATCTCTATACTTTCAAAGATATTCATGTTCCTTACCAGCCAAATGCCCCATGCCCAAATGTATGGCAGAGCTAAATATTCTTGTGCTTGTGGATTGTTATGCCACCTCCTAAGACTATCTTCAATGGAGTTTCCTTCCCATACCAAATTGCAACCTATGTAGTTGGTTGTCTCATTCCATACTTGTATACAATATTTGCAATCTAGAAGTAAATGTGCATTTGTTTCTTCAACCAAGCAGCAAAGAGTAAACCTACCTAGCCCTTTGATGGTTCTCCTTTGTATACGGTCCCAGGTTAGTGCCTTGTTGTTAAGTAGACACCGCGTGAATAACTTTGATTTTGAGGGGCACTGTATCTTCCGAATGCTCTTCCACCACCCCACTGGTTCTTCAGTACCAGCTTTACATAAAGCCAAATATCCATCCTTTGGAGTATATAATCCAGTTTGTGATAGGTTCCACACCAATTTGTCTTCTACATTTTGTATCCAACTGGAGGCATTCTTTAATTGATTGATAAAATTATTTCAAGGTAGTGTGTCTTTATTCACAAAGCCCAGATCTTGTGCAAAAATCCAACCATGTTTCCATACTGAGTTATTCAAATGGTCGGCTATTTGATTAATGGTTTCATACCCAAGCCTTTTTAGGTGAAGTATCCTATGTTATGGCAATCTGTAATGTATACCACACCGTATCCATTGATCTTTTCATATAACGACCTTTTTCCCACCCCCTATTTTCCACGCAAGTCCCTATTCAATTAATGGAAGTGCATTGATCAAGGCTCTCCAAAAAATAGATACATTGTGTGATACTTTCCTTGGGGTTTTAACCCAGCCTTCTACAGTCATTGGATGTATGTACTTCATCCATACAATATTTTGCCATATGCCTTTTCCATTTAGCAATCTCCAAGTTCCTTTTGCAACCAGTGACTATGAACAAAGATGTAGGTCTTTGAGTCCCCATCCCCCCATAGATTTTGACTTCGCAATCGAATCCCATTTAGTCCAAGGTATAGTATACTTTTCCTTCTTGCCTTGCCAAATAAAACTAGTGAAGAGCTTTCTCAATTTTTCTAGTATTCATTTTGGTATCCAAGCCATGATCATCCAATATACCGGTGTAGCTTGTGCTCACACTTAAATACGATATATTTCTTTATATTTCTATATAGAAGTTTTATATTAAGTATACATATGATATCACTCTCATATTTTTATATCCTTAGCTATCTATATATTTACGTTTGGTTAAAATATACTATTGTTGTTATTATTTGTTATAAATATTATATATGATGATGTAAACGTTTATGTGGCAACCATCTTTATCATATTAAATTGTAAATACACCTCATTACTTTGGATGCAATAAATATCAATTCTTTTTTTTTTTTAAAGAAAAAAATATTTAATACTCTAAATCATTTATTTTTATTTACTAAAAAACTTACAATATACACAATATAGTATAATAATAATATAAACAGGGACAGATTTAACATTTTTTTATCTAATATTTATTTATGAAAATTATCATTTACATTTTTCCATTAAAAATTTAATAATTGAATGTTTGAAATCATAATTTTTGGATGATACAAATGTTTTGGAATTTTTAATACTTTATATCAAAAATTTAATAATTTCAATGTTTGAAATCATAATTTTTTGATGTATTACATAATCCAAATGTTTTGGAATTTTTAATACTTTTTAATTGATATATAGTATATACCATAAAAACAACAATTTCAACCAATTTTTAAATAATTTATTTAAAATTTAATTCGTCAAATTCCAACAAAACATTATTAAAAGATGGCCTATCAACTTTAAACAACTATTCTGAAAGACGAAAAAAAGTTATCCAATTTTGTTTATAAAAGTAGTCAAAAATTAACTTCACATTCAAAGAGTTTATTGATTCCATGTCTAAGTGGAAGTGGAGAAGAATGAATGCTCATAGTGTCAGCATGGACCGCCTTTAAAATAATCTCATAATGAAACCAAGTTTTTAACTCAAGTTGTGAGGCTTTACTGGGCTAAAACGGTGAGTTAATGTCTACCTTTATGAGGATTGGAAACATGTTTCATTATTGAACAAAAATTATTGGGGTTTAATTGAGGGGATGCATTTAGATGGATGGCTATTTTTTTTTCAATGGAAAATATCTTGCAACACACTTTATTATGTATCACATTCTTCATGGTTTATGACCTTCTAAAACAGTTCAGATGGTTGTCTTCATTGAATAATCATAAAAAAAGAGATGTCATTTACAACATATCATATCAAGTATATGAGCATTACAACTTCCATAAATACAAAAAGCCCAACTGACATAATATAATCTTGTGGAGCCAGTCAGAAGGGCATAAGAAAACTAGAAAGGGATTGGTCCAAGATCATCCTCTTCGAAGGTGTCACCAACACATGTCCAACGCTGCTAGAATCCATCACCCTAGTTGTAAGCCAATTTTGGATAAACCATTAGCTGTAGAGTTCCTCTCCCTGAAGACATGTTAATAGTTAATGTTGTCAAAGAGATCTGATAGGAACAAAATCTCGTTGTAGATGGCCGGAGATGGATGTTATGAGGTGGTCTTCTATGCTGCATCCATTTAATGGCCATTTTCGAGTCCCCAACAACCTGTATCCGCTAGATACTGATGGAGATAGCAAGTTGCAATGATATTTTTAGTGCTATCAGTTCAACTTTATTATTGGTACTTTGGCCAATGCCAACAACAAACTTAGTCCACTGTGTAGAGGAAGTGTAAATGATACCCCCAACACCTCCTGTCCATGGGTTGCCTTATGATGCACCGTAAAACAAGAACCATGGACAAGACGGGTCGATCTGCTCAGACACAATCACTCGAGGAGGCTTCCACTTTTTCTGTGTAGTCATGGCTTCCATCGATGCAATACTCTTAGAGGCATAACCCCTCCCTAGAAACAATGTACCTTACATGCTTCATTCACGTAGGAACCTGCTTGTTGAGCTAACTAATAGAGGAACCTGCTACTGGTGGTGGGATATACCGGTCTTCGAAAACCATGTGGTTCTGGGTGATCCAAGTGTTCCATATGATAAAAAGGGGGAGCGAAGTGAGACCCGATGATATAAGGTCTTCATTCCATGAATAGAAAGCTTCTTGGAGTTCCATACATGTCTAATTGTATTATATTCCCAAAACCTGTAGAGCACACTTCCAAACCTACTGGATATAAGGGCAATGGATTAGGAGATGTTCAATACTTTCATTGTCTACATTACATAAAGAGCAGTGGCCAACCCCAAATAAATATGTTTACAAAGAACACTCCAAACAAGGATTTTATATGATAACGCAACCCATACAAAGAGTTTAATCTTCGTTGGTGAATCTGTTTTCCAAATCTAGGAGTGCCACCAATAAATATCTGGATAGTCCCGAGCTTCACGCAAGACTCGGTAACCCAAACAGGGGGTGTAGATACATCTGTTTGGGTTCTGCTCCAAACAATCACATCATCATCTTCGGTCAATCTAATGTGGGAGGATTTAAGTGAAGCTACATAATTGTCCCATAAAGTTTGGTCCACCTGTGGGCTGTCCAAATGATTTGATGATAACCATTCCTGGGTCTGAGTAATGCCACCGATCGGGGCAGTAATCTGATGCAAGAAGAAGATACCTCTGTCCTGTAGAAAGGTAACCAAATGATCAGGAAGATAATAATCCCGACATCGAATCCATGGGTCAGTTCCAATTCTTACCACTCTTCCATTACAGATTTTCCACTGGAGCCAATTTCCCACCAAGTCGAATGAATGCAAAATGGTTCTCCACATGTTGGATATATTCTGGAACGATAAAGTCCTTCTCCAGATCCAGTCTTCGATGCTGAGGGGGTGGATATACTTGCAGTGGATGACCTGGGTCCATAAGGTATTTTCCTTAATGAGGCACCACAAATTTTTAGCAGATGAAGCATGAGCAAAGGATGCTAGATGTTTCAATCCCCATCCACCCAGATACTTTGGCCATGTTAACTTATCCCACGCGATCCAATGAAAAGGGTTTTCCAATTTGTGACCGTTCCACAACAAATTAAAGGATATCTTCCTGACGGCGTTGAGAGTAGCCTTGGGTACATGTGCAATAATAACCTAGTAGATAGGTATGGCTTCGAGAACAACTTTCACAAGTATGTACCCGCCACCCTTTAACATCCAACGATTGCACCATAGATGTAATCTTTTTCCATCCGACCTATTAGCCACATCTAATCCTTAGGTTCGTAATCATTTGGTTTTAGAGTGAATCCCAAGTAACACAGGCCATCATCCACATTTATGATGGGGAAGTTAAATTGAGTATAGATCCACTGTGAAGTGTCATCATCTAGATTCATAAAAGATAAGGTGGACTTGTTGGAATTGATAGACATACATGTGGCTTTGGTGAAGAGGTCCAGAATCCTTCTCAGCTTTGTGATGTCACAGCAAGATCCATCAGTGAAGATGAGTATGTCGTTGACAAAAAGTAAATGTGAAATATGGATATTTCAAGCCACTGCGATGCCCTTGAAGGTCCCATTATGTTTTGCTTTGTTAAGTAATCTACTCAACCCTTCAAATATCAGTAGGAAAAGGATAAGAGCCAGGGGACAACCCTGTCGTATTCCTCTAGCCAGTCAAAAAAATGCCGTCGTCGATGCGTTGATAAGGATAGCAAAAGAAACAGTTTGGATGCATGACATAACCCAGTTAACCGTAGATATATTCTTACCAGTTTGTAATAAGACCAATCGCATGTATAGCCAGTTGACATGATCATAAGCTCGTCTAAGGTCGATCTTGATGATTGTTGCCGGTAATCTTTTAATTTTGGCCGAGTGGAGTGTTTCATGGGCCACTCCCCCTGCATCATGGATCTAACGACCCTCAAGGAAAGTGAATTGTTCATCTGATATAACCTTGGAGAATATCACTTTGATTATGCTGGCTATCACTTTCGCTATAATTTTGTAGATACAGTTACACAAAGAGATGGGTCTGTAATCATTGAAGGATGTGTCATGATCAGTCTTAGGAATGAGAATAATGAACGTCGAATTGAAAACCGCCAGAATTCTCCCCTTCAGTCTAGAATCCTCAACCACGGCAAGAAGATCCTCTTTTATGGTATCCATAAAGCACTCAAAAACTCCACCGGCCAATCGTCTGGTCCGGGCTTTTATCGCGCTGAAGAGATTTAATAGCCTCTTGAAAGAACACGAAAGACATTTGATGAGTGTGTAGAATGAAAATCAAGTTGGGACAATTAAATAAAGTGTTGGCATGCATGTGTACGTTGAAGATAGATCAATGTGCATGCAAACGAACATGAAAATTTAATGGAAAGAAGTTAAAAGGGTGTTTATGTGGTGGTAATGCCAAATAAAGAAATAATGAAAATGAATTCTTGCAGTGGAGTAATTGAGGTTGTTTGAAGCTCAAAGTTCGAGGGTAAGAAGATTAAATCAATACAACAATAAGGAAATGGGTTGGTTTCAACGACAACAGGTTGGATTTGAAAAGAAGGTGAAGAATAATCCTGAAGAAGATAGCTTCGGGGTAAGGAAGTTTAGCCTCTAAAAGGAGGTAAAATTGACTACAAGAAATGTTGCCAAAGATGAGATTGCATCGAGAGGTTATGAGTAGGAAAAAGCAAATTAGTTGTTGGTGAGAAGAAAATTGGTTTTTTAGTGATTGAATGTTAGAGGTAGAGGAATAAGAAGGGGAAAGATTGTTTGTGAAAGCAGTGGAGTGCAAAGATGAGTGATTAAGCGAAAATGCAAATAGCGTGTAAAGGAGCAATATATCAAGGGCATAAGATCCACAAAAAGAAGTGGGTCGAAGAGATATGACATGAAAAGGACTTGAAATGTTACGATATGACTAGGCATATATGTGTGTGTAATATGGTGATATGAAGAGTGAGAACGAATAGACTCCATTAAACCTTTTGTTGTATTTTGTATTTTATCTTGTGTGAATTGTGCTTTTATTATGTATTATTTGTTGTAATACTTTGTGAGGTGTGACTCCAAGTGCACAACGCTTAACTTCGGATCCATAGTCTTCCTTGATACACCATTAATGCTTAATTCTTACCCCACCACTGTTATTCTTATCCCAGCCACCACCACCTTCTTTCTTCTTTTTTGTTTTTTTTTTGCCTTTATCATTCTTATCTCCTTCCTAATTGTCTTCATCCTTCTTATATGGAATGAACTCCATATAATTCATAGTCTTTGTGGGAAGATATAATGGCTCATCACTATTATCATAATTAATTAATTAATCAAATATAAAAATTAATTTCATAGTCTTTGTGGGAAGATATAATGGCTCATCACTATTATCATAATTAATTAATTAATCAAATATAAAAATTAATTCATTGATATACTTTCACATATCTAATTTATTTTATAAAAGTTTAAAAATACTTCCACATATCTCGTTTATTTTTTATTTTATAAAAGCCTAAAGATAAAATGACAATTTCCCACCAACTACAACTAAAATATACGGGGATAGCTATAGGTAGGCATATCCTTTTAAGAAGAAATTGAAATTTGAGTCACTTTCAATATTTATATTGTCCAAATTGATTATAACTTTTAGCTACTATGTTGGAATTAGATGGGAATTCTATCCTAATTTTGTACTCTTTTATTTTATTTATATTATATCTTTTAGCTATTATGTTGGAATTAGATGGGATTTCTATCTTAATTTTGCTTTTTTTTATTTGTTTGTACAAGTCGATAATTCTTATCTCATTCTATTTTAGTCAAAGTTTTATTTTATTTATATTATAACTTTTAGCTACTATGTTGGAATTAGATGGGAATTCTATCTTAATTTTGCTTTTTTTCTATTTGTTTGTACAAGTGGATAATTCTTATCTAATTCTATTTTAGTCAAAGTTTAAAAGTTATATTTTTATGTTGTATTATCAATGTATATAATTTATTTTTTTAATATTTAGGGATTGATGATTATTTAAACAAGGCTTAAGTTTAAATCTAGTTTAAATTTAAATCTAATTGGTTGTTACCATTTTTGAATAACTATCTTGAAATGATTTAGCATAATTATCTTGGAATACCAGAAATCATGTCCATATCTTTTTTTGGAATAGTTTCATGTATCCATAAGAGACTTGTGATTAGACTCCCATTCATCATAATGCTATTTTGGCAAAATAAAATAAAAATTCTCAACATCATAAATTATCGTATTAGACACTAAATTTGTCATTTTGGAAAGCAAGTAAAGAAGGCCAACTATAGTGTCTCTCTTCACATTCACAAATAACATACTTAGCATGATATTGTAGTCGACTTTTAGAGTAACAAGAACATGCAGAAAGTTTTCACCTTCATAAATGATCAATGTTAATCGCAAAAACTCGTTATTTTAATAGACAAGTGGGCTAACTATAACACCTCTTTTAGTGTCGACAAATAACATAGCTAGTGTGATATTAAGTTTGAATTTCACAATGGTGAGAATGTGTTCAACGAATAGTGAAATTAGCAAAAAGCGCTTTAAATGAGCTCTTTGAAATTAATAACTACCAAAAATTTAGATTTTAGTTTCAATCTTTTGAACTTGGACTATAAATGTAAATAAAAATTACAATAGTCACTATGTCAAATAAAACATTCATTGTGGATTTTCTTAAATCAACATAGATATATCTTAATACTAGATCTATCAAGCACCTAGAGGATCAAATCTCTTGAGGCGTAATTTTTTTTTTTTTGTCATTTGTGATGGATTTAGGTTAGTTGCCACTCAATTCCTTAGAGCTCAAAGCTCGTGCTAAAATCTAATATCTATCTTTTTTTGTCTCTAAGTACTAGTTATTTATATTAGGTTTGCATATTATATATCTCTCTTTTATATAAAGAAATATATTTTTATTTATATTTGTATCTATATTTGGCTAACATATCCATCTTAACTTCGGATCCATCAACCACTAAGAGGGATCAAATCTCTTGAGGTGTATTATCACTCCAGGAAACTCTTCTAGGTCGAATCTCAAAGATGCCTGGTAACCTAACTATACTTGTAATGGTTCACTCAAAGATGAGTGTGGGGTTGGATTAAGATGAATATCTAACTAACTGGACCGTTTATTCAAGACTGTCTAGGGATATTCAAACAATACAAGGCTCTCAAGAGATGAAATCAGACAGGTTGTGTATCAAATAGAACAGAAACTAATCACCTAACCAGATCACACGTATATAAAACAATAAGAATGATGGGTCTAGAAACTAGCTAACCACTTATGATCCTTTGCTTAACAATCAGATAGTGAGATGACAGTCACCTATGCATCAAATAAGCATAGATAGAGAATAGCATTCACTTATAAGCATAGACATATAAGAAAGAAGGAATCTGATAACATCAATGAAAGAAGATTGCAAGCCTGGATATATTTAAGAATAGGTCTCTGTTTACAGTAGCAGCATAGTAGAACTCAAAATCGACCCCTTGGTTCATCAATAGTCTGTGGCTTTATAGCCTTTACATGAGAAATCTAGATCCTGAAAAGTTGGATCAGATTTACTTGAAATAGTAAGTCAAAGGCTAGTATAAGAAAATAGGAGAGATCCTATAAAATAGGTCAAACCCTTATCTCAAATGATCTTCATCTTCTTCAAAATATTTGACAGCTGCAATAGAGACTGATGGAGAATTCAAAATTGCCATTTGGCAGACAAGTCATCTTTTACCAAAAATAGGTAAGAAGCCATATCATCTCCACCTTGCTGGAAAAAACTGAAATAGAACTTTAATATTGATGCCTTTAATCTTTATCTATCATTATAAATCATCCTCGAGACATCTGGATCAGAGAATCTTGGATCTGTGCAAAAATGGTAGCATTCTGCCCTATTTTGTGCTTTCGGTGGCTAGGAGAACCAAAATACGAGCCTATAAGCCACCGAAAAGGCAGTTTTTTGAAAGACTTCATCTCCACTCCTGTGATTGCTAAATCAAACCCTAGCTTGTCTGGACACAAAATATTTCCTGCAAACAAATACAAGCTTAGCCAAAAATGCTACCATCTGCTGCTGCATAGTGCATATGGTGAATACGTAATCGTCTTTTCAATCAAGCTCATCAAGTCTCTGACAATACTCCATGAAGATTTCATATTTGGTCCTTATGTCCCATATACTGTTAGGTAGTTCTTCGCTGCTTTAGGTAGCGAGTAGCTGCTTGCTATATGTTTATTCATTCCAAGGGCCAAAGCATTATTCTCAACACTAATTCTAGTATTGCTAAAATGAGCAGACCTGGTTGCATTCTGGTCTTTGATAGCGAAACAGAGCTATTATTTCTGGAAACTATATCTCCTAATCCAAGTTTAACAGGAAATCGTGCAATTGTATCAACATATAAGAAAAGCACACTGCTCGTTATCTTGGAGGCAAGCATCTGATGAAATCTGCTCCAGTCAACTCAATTGAGTGTGAAGGATGTCTCGTTTGTATTGATAAGCCGTCTGTTCTCAGACTCATTAAAAACAACAACAACCATTCCAGATTTCTGTCACTACTATTTGGCATGAAATAGAAACCTTGAGCAACTGCAAACTCTTTGGCATGATTGCCTTGACACCTCAACAATTGCAAACTGAAGATCAAGCTCTTCAGATGGAGCAGAAGCAAAAATCCGATCTTGCAGCTCGGCGTGAGACATTTCAATCTCTGCAAACAAAATAATGTCAAAATCTACTTCTCTATCTGATGCGTTTCTCCTATGGAGATTTCCTACATCCACATGCGCGCACATTCTTGGCACTTGCAATCTCGGGCACCTGTAATCATTTGTCACTGAAACTCATTAATCAGGTACCTGCAATCTCGGGCTTGATTTACCTCAATCTATGCAACACTGGATACCCAAATCAGAATCTGCACGATTGATTTGACACTTCGCTCTTTAGCTGGCGTTCTGAAGCTTTTTAACACCTGTTCTTTTATCACGTGGCATCTGAATCATCGATAGGTAGCTTGCTTGGCTGTATTTGATGAGTATTCGATGATGTGTCGACCCATTTGCTTGATTCATAGCTTAGCATAAATATTGGGCACGTAACTTGACTTGTGGCCTGCTTATATGACTTAGTTCATGATTTTGACTTTGTGTTGCCGACTCATAGCTTGTGAATCAAACATAAGGTTTTAACTAAATGGCTTAGCATGCAGGATACATGTAGATATGACTTATAGGTTAGGTTATGACATATAGCTTGGGCTCGTTAAATGTACTTGAGGTTTGTCATATGTTTGACCTTTGATAACTAGGATAACTTAAGATCATTTAAGCACACACCCTCCTTTTGAAATAAATATATAATAATATAATTCATAAACTATAAAATAGTTTAGAAAAAACATTAATATATGACAAACTTCAATAAAGATTGCTAACCATTTATTTGCAGATTTAAGGAAATGAAGCCAAAGGATACTGGGCAAAAGTAATCACCAGGAGGTTGATGAAGAAGTGGAGGTTAAGACACTGGCCAAAAGACTGAAGAAAGCAATAAAGATAGATAAAAATGCCCTCAAAAGTTCATTACATTTTGGTCGCTAACATCTAGCTCCAACTCGGGGATGGAATCCTCCCTGTGAGGTTCCAAGAACCTAGTAGTTCCAATCGCCTTATCTGTTGGGCTATGGAGTCATCTGGCCTGTGAAACCAAACTCTCAAGACCTATGCAACTGATCTCTGTACACCTTCAAAAACTGCCATTCTCAAGATTTGCCTTTATTCATATAAACTGACTGTTATTTCTGCTGCAAAGTGGAAGAAAAGAAATGCTCGGGCAGCGAGCTTATTTCCTACCCTACTCTATTTTAACCAATTATGCAATTGGTTAAGTGAATGCTGACTTCCATAACAACCATCCAAACAACTTTAAAACTGAAGAAATCTCATCTTTATCACTGATTAGTAGCTGATGTTTGAAATGCAACAGCAGTGATAAGAACTCATTCAGGAAACCATACTTACCCATAAACAATGGCAAGCTGAGGAAATCTGAAATCTTCAGGTTCTCTGAAAAGTATAAGTTCATGAATGCTGCCACCGAATCCTTGAAAGGAAGATAAGAAACATGCTGGTATTTGGGAAATAACTGCTCAGCCATGACTGTTCCTCCATTAGAAGACCGATCCCTTTCTGGTTCTCTTATAATCAGATCTTGATCATCAATCTTTGCAACTTCCTCTTCAGAAAAGTACTCAGAAAATGATAGAGCAATGTTTAAATGACAAGGATTATGATCAGCTAGGAACATATAGTTGTCAATGCAATCATTGGTTACCATAGGCTCAACTTGGTTTGCAAACTAATCGTAAACTTCACATGCATACCTGTCTGTAGAGTACTCAGAAAATACTGAAAAATTCTGACCTGAATCTAAAATAAACTCACATGTTCTCGGTTGTTCCAAAACTGGTTCACATTCATTACCTTCCTGCTCAAATTTTGAAACATATTGACTTGCTGTCTGTTGACATTCTGCTTGCTTATGTGCTTGCATATTTTCAGAGTAAACCCACTCTTTGATCTTCCTGGAAGCATGGATGTTCTCCTCCACCTCTCGAGCATCTTCAAACAAGCTTCTTAAGGATGGAGACTTCCTTTCTAACAAGAGAAGGACTAAATTTGAATGTTGAGCCATAACATAATATATCATGGCAGCAGTTTCTGTAGGCCGGATCTCCAAAGGCATATCATGACACATGCAATAAAACTTTCGATTGAAAACATGAAAAGCTTCATTCTGCCCTCTCTTCAAAGCATAAAAATCAGCAAGGTATGAATCTAGTGATTTGTATTCGCCCCAATAATTCACAAAAACATTAGAGAACTCGATCCAAGAACCAATAGAATCGGCTCTCAGACCTTTAAACCATGCAGCAACATCTCTGATTAAAGACTTGGAAAAAAATCTCATGATCACATCTTCATGAATAATCTCAAATCGCTCAACAAAATCTTCAAAGGATTCCAAGTGCCTCTCAGCTGAAATTTGATTCTCTCCAGAAAACTGGGGAAGATATTCATAGCAGTCAAGAGGGTAAGGATGAAGGAGACGGGGCCGCCTTAAAGGCTTGAACATCTTCATCCTGATATTAATTTGAAAAGCAGTGGGCTGATTATGAGAGTTAACAGGTTCATGACAAGGTTCAACAATAATGCAAAAAGGTACTGAGCTATGGACAGGGTTTGAATCGGTGCTGACCTCTGTAAGGTTACATGGTTGATTAGATTCAAGGAAGGTTTGAATACAATGATCATCTTTATGAACGGGCTGAGGTACAACTACCGAATCTATATCTATAATACAAGCAGTATGCAGATCTTCTTTTTTTAAAGATGGATATATACAAGAAGGATGATGATTTTCTGAATATACAAAACAGAAAATGATTCTCTTTATATGCAAAGGAAACAACATGAAAGAGCTGATAAAGAAATACAACAGTTCATGAAGCAGACTAATGAACTAATACCTGGATTTGAAATTCATCTCCCTAATCTTCTGTCAATTGGATCCTCCCCAGTGGAGTCTTATTAAACTCAAATGGATCAGGGAAATAGAAAACTTTGTAAATCTGCCCTAGCAGCAGGGCTAGATTTTCTTCTCCTTCTACAAACAAATCTTGGAGAACAGACTCTACTATAGGCAAACTGGTATGAGTATAAGAGTAGAGTTTTTCTGGTTCTGTTTGCAAAGATTTCAGAGAAAAGGAGCAGTCCTCTTCAGGGGCAGATGGTTCAACTTATTTCCTTAAACTATGTGCAGAAAAATTCTCAGGAAAAGGATTTATAATAGTAGAATCTAATGAAGGCTCATCACCCTTTGGATTCTCTGATTCAACTACAATTTTCTGAGAAGAAGAAGTTTCAACAGAAGTAGAATTAATGGAAGGTGTTCTAGGTACAGATAAAGAAGCAATACCTCTTGAGATACCTGATCTAGATGTCCTTGTTGCTCTGGAAGTTTTCATTTGTAGAGCTCTTCCTCTTCTGATGATCTTTTTTGGATCTGCAACAGGTGTTGCTGGTGGCCTCTCTTGATTTGCTCTGGTATGAGCCCTTCTCGGAGCCACAGTTCTTCAATGGAGTCGCCAGATAGAAAATTTCAACCAATAAAATGTCCAGGCTTTGTCTATCATCAAAGCTGGATCTATGTCGTGTCCCAAGGAAGCTGAGCTTTAATCTCCTCTCCCCAGCAACGACGCCAATTGTTATCACTCCAGGAAACTCTTCTAGGTTGAATCTCAAAGATGCCTGGTAACTTAACTATACTTGTAATGGTTCACTCAAAGATGAGTGTGGGGTTGGATCAAGATGAATATCTAACTAACTGGACCGTTTATTCAAGACTGTCTAGGGATATTCAAACAATACAAGGCTCTCAAGAGATGAAATCAGACAGGTTGTGTATCAAATAGAACATAAACTAATCACCTAACCAGATCACACATATATAAAACAATAAGAATGATGGGTCTAGAAACTAGCATAACCACTTATGATCCTTTGCTTAACAATCAGATAGTGAGATGACAGTCACCTATGGATCAAATAAGCATAGACAGAGAATAGCATTCACTCATAAGCATAGATAGAGAATAGCATTCACTCATAAGCATAGACAGATAAGAAAGAAGGAATCTGATAACATCAATGAAAGAAGCTTGCAAGCCTGGATATATTTAAGAACAGGTCTCTGTTTACAGTAGCAACATAGTAGAACTCAAAATCGACCCCTTGGTTCATCAATAGTCCGTGGCTTTATAACCTTTACGTGAGAAATCTAGATCCTGAAAAGTTGGATCAGATTTACTTGAAATAGTAAGTCAAAGGCTAGTACAAGAAAATAGGAGAGATCCTATAAAATAGGTCAAACCCTCATCTCAAATGATCTTCATCTTCTTCGAAATATTTGACAGCTGCAATAGAGACTGATGGAGAATTCAAAATTTCCATTTGGCAGACAAGTTATCTTTTACCAAAAATAGGCAAGAAGTCTTATCATCTCCACCTTGCTGGCAAAAACTGAAATAAAACTTTAATATTTATGCCTTTAATCTTTATCTATCATTATAAATCGTCCTCGAGACATCTGGATTAGAGAATCTTGGATCTGTGCAAAAATGGTAGCATTCTGCCCTGTTTTATGCTTTCGGTTGCTAGGAGAACCAAAATCCGAGCCTATAAGCCACCGAAAAGGCAGTTTTTTGAAAGAATTCATCTCCACTCCTGTGATTGCTAAATCAAACCCTGGCTTGTCTGGACACAAAATATTTCCTGCAAACAAATACAAGCTTAGCCAAAAATGCTACCATCTGTTGCTGCATAGTGCATATGGTGAATACGTAATCGTCTTTTCAATCAAGCTCATCAAGTCTCTGACAATACTCCATGAAGATTTCATATTTGGTCCTTATGTCCCATATACTGTTAGGTAGTTCTTCGTTGCTCTAGGTAGCGAGTAGCTGCTTGCTGTATGTTTATTCATTCCAAGGGCCAAAGCATTATTCTCAACACTACTTCTAGTATTGCTAAAATGAGTAGACCTGGCTGCATTCTGGTCTTTGATAGCGAAACAAAGCTATTATTTCTGGAAACTATATCTCCTAATCCAAGTTTAACAGGAAATCGTGCAGTTGTATCAACAGATAAGAAAAGTACACTGCTCGTTATCTTGGAGGCAAGCATCTAATGAAATATGCTCCCAGTTAACTCAATTAAGTGTGAAGGATGGCTTGTTTGTATTGATAAGCCGTCTGTTCTTAGCCTTATTAAAAACAATAGCGACCATTCCAGATTTCTGTCACTATCTATTTGGCATGAAATAGAAACCTTGAGCAACTGCAAACTCTTTGGCATTATTGCCTGGACACCTCAACAATTGCAAACTGAAGATCAAGCTCTTCAGATGGAGCAGAAGCAAAAATCCAATCTTGCAGCTCGGTGTGAGACATTTCAATCTCTGCAAACAAAAGAATGTCAAAATCTACTTCTCTATTTGATGCGTTCCTCCTATGGAGATTTCCTACATCCACCTACGTGCACATTCTTGGCACCTGTAATCTTGGGCACCTGTAATCATTTGTCACTGAAACTTATTAATTAGGTACCTGCAATCTCAGGCCTGATTTACATCAATCTATGCAACACTGGATACCCAAATCGGAATCTGCACGATTGATTTGACACTTGGCTCTTTAGCTGACGTTCTGAAGCTTTTTAACACATGTTCTTTTATCACGTGGCATATGAATCATCGATAGCTAGCTTGCTCGACTGTATTTGCTGAGTATTCGATGATGTGTCGACCTGTTTGCTTGATTCATAGCTTAGCATAAATATTGGGCACGTAACTTGACTCGTGACCTGCTTATATGACTTAGTTCATGATTTTGACTTTGTGTTGTCGACTCAGAGCTTGTGAATCAAACATAAGGTTTTAACTAAATGGCTTAGCATGTAGGATACATGTAGATATGACTTATAACTTAGGTTTTGACATGTAGCTTGGGCTCGTTAAATGTACTTGAGGTTTGTCATATGTTTGACCTTTGATAACTAGGATAACTTAAGATCATTTAAGCACACACCCTCCTTTTGAAATAAATATATAATAATATAATTCATAAACTATAAAATAGTTTAGAAAAAACATTAATATATGACAAACTTCAATAAAGATTGCTAACCATTTATTTGCAGATTTAAGGAAATGAGCCAAAGGACAATGGGAAAAAGTAATCACCAGGAGGTTGATGAAGAAGTGGAGGTTAAGACACTGGCCAAAAGACTGAAGAAAGCAATAAAGATAGATAAAAACGCCCTCAAAAGTTCATTACATTTTGGTTGCTAGCAAGGTGTAATTTTTTTTATCGTTTATGATGGATCAATGATAGTTGTAGTATCGCTTGACCCTTTAGAGCACAAAGCTTAGAATAAAGTCGGGTATCTCTCTTTTGATCTCTCTATATAGTTGGTTTTATATTAGGTGTACATATCATATCTCTTCTTTTATATATAGAGAGGCATTTTTATTCCCGCTTGTATCTATATTTGGCTAGCATATCCATCTCAACTTTGGATCTATCAAGCACTGAGATGGATCAAATCTCTTGAGTCATTTATAATGGACCTAGGCTAGTTGTAGTCTCACTCAACTCCTTAGAGCTCAAAGCTCATACTAAAATCTGATCTCTCTCTTTTTACCTCTTTATCCAGTGGTTTTTATATTAGGTGTACATATCATCTCTCTCTTTCATATATATATATATATATTTGGCTAACATATAATATTATTATCATTATTTGTTATAAATATTATATTTGTTGAAAGTGACATACGATGATGTAATTATTACCTATGTGACAATGTATCTATCATATTGAATTGTAGATGCACCTCACTATTATCAATACAATAAAAATTGATTCCTTTGTTTTCAAGGGAATAAAATAACTATTTGAACATTTTAAAACATGAACAAATTGGCTTCTTTTATCCAATGTTTATTTATAAAAAATATATTTACATTTTTTAATAAAAATTTGATCCTTTCAATTTTTGAAATCATGATTGTAAGATGTTGATATTACATAATCTAAATGTTTCCGCGTATTTTCACTACTTTTAAATTGATATATATAATCAAAACATCCATTTCAATTGATTAATAAATCATTTATGTGAAAATTGACTTTCCAAATTCCAACAAAAACCTCAATAAAAAATGGCCAAATCATTAACAAGTTATCCACTTCAAACAATTATTCAAAAAAAAGGGAAATTTTTTTCCAATTTTGTTTAGAAGAGTATTCACATGTTCACTTGCATTCAAAGAGTTTAATGATTCCACGTCTAAGTGGAAGTGGAGGAGAATGAATGCTCAAAAGATCAATCATAAGCATGGACCACCCACCTTTAGAAGAATCTCATAATACAACCAGGTTTTTAACTCAAGTTTTGAGGCAATGTTTCGTTAAATGAGTTAGTTAATGTTTGTCTCTGTGATAGCTTTGTTTAGTTAAATGGGTTAGTTAATGTTTGTCTTTTTGATGATTGAAAACATAAATATGTTTTATTATTTATAAAGAAATTTGCAATTATACATAATAAAAAAAATTGGAGGGTGTAATATTTGATGCGGATGTATCTTTTACAAACAACATAAATTATAATTGATGAATGTGTAGAATGAGAATTAATTTTGGACAATTCAATAGAGTGTTGGTATGCATGTGTATGTGTTACAACGTAATTTTCTACCTTGTGAGCATCAGCACTCTTTGGTCCTCAGGATGTATTTTACTGACTCGGATCCACTTTATATCCTTCAGATACACTTTTTCCCTATTTTTCTTCATGTATGCTTGTTGTTCCACTTTAGCCATCGTACCCGCGAGCTGCATCACTATAGCCTACGGGTGACAAATAAAATGGTAAAAATCACTAGTAAATGACTTTTTACTCCCAAAAAGTGGTCTTAGGGTGACCTTTGGCTCTCCATTTGCCCCAAAACGCCTCAATGTGTCCTTTCACTTACCTTTGGAAGGACTATATATTGAGCACATATGGTATATGGACGGGAGGAGAAAGAGAGAGCAAGATATCTCTAGTGGATTTTTGCCGCATCTTGAGTCTACACTCATTGATCCTTGTTGTTGTGAACCCTTTATGTTCACCTTCCAAACTCCTATCATAGTTTGAGTTTGCCATTCCGTGGAGGATTGAAGTGGTGGAGGCAAAAGTGGAGAGACCCAGTTCTTGGTTCAGATTGGTTTCCGGCAAGAGGTCGTATCACATTGTACTTCTTGTTATTTATTAATAGAAATACTCATATTCTCGTCCATTAATGTTGTGAATGTTGTTTATATTACATTGGGTTGCATTTACTTATAATATCATGGACCATTGCTATTGATGATGTTAATGTCTTTCATATATTATATGCGCTTGTTGTATATTGGCTGTCAATACTAATTTGCAGGTTCAAGTGTACGAATTAAAAGCTTCAATGGGGATCTATATTGAACGTCCGGATCAAGGTTGGTTATATTCTCTATTATCTTAGCATTGTCATTTATATAGCATAGCATTGAGAATTGAGTTAATTTCTGGTAGTCAGCTGTTTGTTGTAGTCTACCCCAAGCCATAGGAAGTTTTCTTCATAACAGTATGTTGAAGATAGATCATCATGTCTGCAAAGGAAGATGGAGAGGCATGGAAAGAAGTGGAAAGGGTGCTTATGTGGTGGTAATGTCATACTAAGAAACAATGAAAATGAATTATTGCACTGGAGCAATTGAAGTTGTTTGAAGCCCAAAGGTTGAGGGCAAGATGAATAAATCAATACAACAATAAGGAAATGGGGTTCACTTTGACAAATACTAGGTTGGCTTTAAAAAGAAGGTAAATAATAGTCCTCAAGATGTAGCTTCGGGGGAGGGAAGTTGAACCTCTATGATGAGACAAAATTGACTACAATGGGTGTTTCCAAAGAGGAGAAGGCACATAAAGGTTACAAGGAGGATGAACAAATTGGTTGTTATGAGAAGAGAATTGGCACTAGAGTGATTGGATTTTAGATGTAGATAAATGCAAAGGAGAAATATTGTTTGTGAAAACAATGAAGTGTAGAGGCAAGATAATAAGCGAGATTACAAATAGTGTGTAGAGGAGCAATGCATCAAGGGCATAAGTTATGTACAAAGAAATAGGTCACAAAGAAAATACATTGAAGGGACTTGAAAGGTTGTGATATGACTAAGCTTATGTGTGTGTAATATGATGATATGAAGAGCGATAATGAGTAGAGTCCACTAAGCCTTTTGTATTTTTTCTTGTGCGAATTATGTTTTTAGTATGGATTCTTTATTGCGATACCCTATGAGGTGTGTCTACAAGTGCACAAGTCTTGAGTTGGGTCTATTTCCTTCCTTGACGTGCCAGTAATGTTCAACTTTTGGCCCCTACAATACTACAACACAAGGTTGCAACTTTGCTAATTTGTGTTGCTATAATCCATTCTCTTATGGTCAAGTTTTTTCACTAGCATGTGTTTTTTTGTAACAACATTTTGAATCATACATACAACACTCAATAAATTCAAAAAGTTTGTTATTTTCCCTTGCGTTGTTACTTCATTAATTTGCATCGTAATTTGTTGTTATTGTGTCATGTGTGCATCACTACAATTTACCATGTGTCAAGTGTGTTGTGTTTGTGTTGTGTTGTGTTGAGGTAGTGTCTTGTTCATAAATATATAGTGTCTTGTTAGCATCATTATAGTGTTACAATTGTATTTGATGAAAAAATGCGTGTTATGAAATTGTTGCATATTTGCACACAATTTCAACACCATTCTTCCATGAAGTTCCAACTAATCATTAACAAGAGTGCGGTTTATAGAATCTAATGCAAGGAATCACAAGGTCATTGTGAAGGGAATGATAGGACCTCATGTGAAGAATCACAAGGTAACTACAAAGGGAATAATATAAAAGAAGAGGTTGCAAACATATATTTATTTATTTAAGCAATCATACATCCTCTTTAAAACCAATCTCTACCCTTCAAAGTTCATGCAAATATACTATAGTGAAGAGGAAAAACCACCATTCAAGTTTATCATAAGTATCAATTGTTTTCATATACCACCTAGCTTAAATCCACATAATTTTTTCCCCATTACCTTATTTGATTTTGGTGGGCTTGACAAGACATACTCAATGACATATCTAGGAATATGGACTTCATTTTTCTTGTCTTTAGCCTTCTTGTCTTCACCATCACCTTTGGATTCAACATCGCCCTTCTTGTCATCACCCCCTCCTCCCTTTTTGTTTTCTCTACCATCCTTCTTCTTCCCACCACCATCATTCTTATCCCCACTTCCACCACCTTTCTTCTTCTCCCACCTTCTTTCTTGCCCCCATCCTTCCTTCCTAATTTTCTCCATCATTCTTATGTGGTACGGTCTCCATATAATTCTTAGTTTTTATGTGAATATATAATGGCTCATAGTTGTTACTATAATTAATGAATGGATGGATCAAATGTAAGGATTAGTTCTTCAATATGCTCTCACTTCAATATGCTTTCACATATTTGGTTTATTTTATAAGATCTTAAAATCATTCACATTTTTTAACCAATAAAAATTACACGATTTAATTCATAATAATAATATATTATTAAAAAATTGAATAACTGAACAATATTAAATTAGACAAGTTTTAAAATATATTTTTAATAGCGATACGTTTTTTGGACAAAAGCTAGTAAATTTGTATTAAAAAGCTACTAAAAACAACTAGAAAGTTACAATTTTTTCCAAATAATAGTCGAGTTCAATATCCCACAGTGATGTTTTCAACATTGTAGCTTCTACATGAATCCTTGTGACTGCTATAGGTATTACAAAAAAGCCTAGCTACTGTAAACCCTTACATACTGTCCCAAAACATAGACACAAAAACAAAACATCTATCAAAACATAAATACACAAGAAACCCTAAACATTATCAAATTCCTCCTACAAAGCAAGAGAGTTTGAAATTTCCACTATGGCTTCATTCGATTTGTGAATCAAATCTTCTTCAACAATCCTATAACTCACATTATTGGTAAGCCTGGATTGATTTCCATCAAGCATTCTTGATGAACATCCACTATAATTATTAATTTTTCCAACCGAGCACTTTGCACACAAGCCTAATCTTCAAAGTCATCAAATCTATGGTCAAGCAAGGAAACATGTGTGGTTAACCCGTGAATTGTCGAGAAATACCCTCCATATGAGAATTGGATCTATGTAGGGTGGCCTAAAGGTATCGTATATCAACCTTCATGTCTCTAAATCCAACCACCAATTCCATCAGCTCAACCGTGGTTACCTCCTCAGCCTTCATAACATCCTTGGCCATGAACACCCCAAACACGAGTTGTACCAGAACACAATCCCTCCCTTCCCAAGGGATGACAAGGATATGTCTAAGGACTAGAGAGACAGACACCTCTAAAAAATGACCAAAATAGTTAGCAATAGAACTCTCAATAACATAGAACAAACCATTGTTATCAACGAACTAGACAGGAAGAAAGGCAAAATCCACCACCCTGAGAACATATGCCTTCACAAAAAGGCTTAAGGAATCGACAATGAAACTCCCAGTCTTACAAAGTAGACCCTTACATTCGTTGCATTGGGAAGAAAGGGAGGGAAAAATACCATATATATTTGTGAAAACAATCTACAACTCCATATAATAATATATCATCGCATCCTCCATCAAGGCGTGGTCTTTGGAGACTTCTCCCATGCATGGATTGTGTTATGTATACAATACACATGCCATAATAATATTAAAGTTTAACAAATAAATAAAAAATAAATATTATAATATAATAATTTAGTAATTCACATTTAAAAATGAAGAGTCAAAGGGTACATCTATTCAAATGTAAAGACTCTAGAGGGCTTATTTAATGGTCTCGAATTGTATTGTATGTCATCTGTCACTTTATCATTTTTATATCTATATATTTTTAATTACTTACCTGGGTCTCTAACATTGGTATCAATGCAAAGTCTCCTATGAGAGCTTGAAGCTGATGCAGGAGCATCGAGGCCTAGGCTGAACAGTCAAAGATGATCGACATGAAGAAGGCCGAACAGAGGAAGTGCCGACGACCACTGGTGCGGAAGAGAATATTGGCTGTCGAAGTCAATAAGTCATGCAGGAGTAGTCGATATGCGATCGACAGAAGATGCGGAAGGTCGGGAGTCGACATGTCAGAGGTCGACAGACGAAAGAGTTGAAGCGGAGACGTCGAAGGGTCGACATGTTGTCGAACCACGACTCCGACAAGTTTGGGTATGAGCCAAGCGAGGAGGAAGGGGCGGACAGGCGAAGCCTGAAAGTGCGAAGTAAAGCTGAAGCCGATAGGTATGTTGAAGGATGATGGAAGACAGTATAGTCGAGGCAGTGATAAGACCGACTACTTTAGCAGTGTCAGAAGGACGCATAGAAGTTAAGAAGAATACTTGGCATCCGTTCGAGGTTGATAAGGAAGTTATTGGAAGTTATTGCAGGTGGTTGGGATTGTGACAGATGTTGTCACAGGTGGAGATTGTGTAGCATGGCAGGGGTGCTGACAGTTGCAGGTCTGCAGGATCAAGGAGATCAACGGACAGAGGAAGAGTGTTTCGGGAGTCGGAGTAGACCTCAGGATGCACAGCCGCAAAGTAGAAGGCCAGGGAGTTTGGATCAGTTGGATCACTTGGGAGAGTTCAATCAGCAGAGAGAGTTGGCACAGAGCAGAGCTCAAGTGAATATTTCTAGATTGGGTAGGAGAGTCACACATCTACAGATCGGGAAGGAGATCGAGCCATAGCTCAGAGTTCCGCAGTGAACCAGGAGAGGGTGAAGATCAACACACTAAGATAGCACACAGTTACTTATGTATTGTACTTCTGTATTGTAACGGCTGAGGTCGACAATAGTTAGTTGTTTACATTCCTTTCATTTTGCATTGTAACTGTTTCGGTAGAAGTAATATAAGTCAGCTTCTAACATCCTGTTTACATCTTGTTCATGTGAACGCGTGTGTTGTGTGTAATCATTAAGTAAGAACCTTGTCGAGGTGACCTCGCATCAAGTGGTATCAGAGCGGGAGAATCCTGTGAAGAGAAAGGGGGTGATATCAACCTGACTAGATCAAGTGGTATCAACATTGGAAGTGAATCCAGTAAGCAAGTGTGTTGAACAGCTCCAACTGCGGTTGGGTAGAGTTGTACATGACTTGTGGAATTCCGGTTGCGATTGGACGAGTGGGAGTTTCAATCGAGGTTGAAAATGGCTCACAAAGGCGTCAATGTCCGAGGTGTTGGATGAAGAGTGCGTGGTGCAACAGTCACAGTTGATCGTGAGATGTTCGATGAGTGCGTCCGAACAATGCGAACTTTGACAAATGAAGTCGCATCGATCAAAGAAAGCCAAAGGCGTGGTTGTATTCTTGATGCGTTAGACCCCAACAACGAGGAGGTCGAAGAAGTGGAAGCACAAGAAGCAGCAGGAGAAGAACCAGAAGACAAACTCATCAAGCTTTTGACGGATATGAGAGGTTGGACAAAGATAGATGTACACACCTACTCAGGAAGTCTGTATCTAGAAGACTTGATCGACTAGTTCAGAGAAATGGAGAAATACTTCGACATAGAGAAGATCGAGGATCCTAAATGGGTTAAGACTGCATGTCTGAGGTTGAAGGGTCATGCCTCATTGTGGTGGGACAATGTGTAGGCTGACAGAGTCAAGAAGTGCAAGGAGAAGATCAAGTCTTGGGATAGGATGGTCGCCAAGATGAAGGGGAAGTTCTTGCCAAATGACTATGTGATTTCCCTGTTCCGGAAGTTGCAGAACTTTCGACAAAAAGAGATTACCGTGAAGGAATACACAGAGAGTTCTACAGATTGTTGATAAGGTCAGGACAGACCGACGAAGGCGAAGAAGCTGTCACAAGATATGTCAATGACTTGAAATATGCCATTCAAGACGAGTTGAGCAAGTTAAGATTCAGAGCGGTTGGTGAAGCCTACCAGTTAGCTCTAAAGTAAAAAGAGAAACTGTCAAGGAAATCCGCATCGACCAGAGGTACGATGACTAGTCGGGGTGCGAAGACTGTTTCTCTGAAAGGCCAAAGTAGCAGTTACAGGAGAGAAGCCGTTGAAGACAACCGACGTGTGGAAGGGACATCGACAAGAGAGAAAGTGTAAGAAAACCAACGTGATGGTCGAGAGACATGCAGTCAAGGTGCGTATGGTCAAAGTGGTCCATACGACAGAAAAGGAGCTGAAAGACCAACCATAATCTGTTACAAGTGTCGAGGAGTCGGACACAAGGCATACAAATGCCCAGAGAATCTACATGCTGCAGAGGAGTTAAAACCCAGACATCGAAGAGATGAGCAAGTCGACGAGAGGGTAGAGTCGGCATCCAACAACAGCGAGGATGGAAAGAAGAAAAGTTGAAACCTGACGGTCAGGAGAACATTGGTTCAGGAAGACCGGCATGATAAGAAAAAGCCGGCACAACGAAAGGCTATCTTTTGAACCAAAGTGCGAATTGGCGAATGGTGTTGCAAGACCATAGTTGATGGTGGAAGCACCGAGAATCTTGTGTTGACAGATTTCATTGACAGAATAGGGTTGAAGTGTCGGGAAAATCCACACCCATACAAGATCTCATGGTTGCATAAGGGACACCATGTGAAGGTGACCAGACAGTTCCGGATTAACTTCAAGGTTAGGAAACTTGAAGACAACGTACTGTGCGACGTAATCCCAATGGACACGTGCCATCTGTTGTTAGGAAGACCATGGAAATATGATCTATGATGGTCGAGCCAACACAGTCACAGTATGGAAGAATGGTGTGCGAAGGACTCTTAAGCCAAAACCGGAGGAGCAAGCCGACGGTAAGTAGGGTGAGAACAACTTTTGGGAGAAGCGAGTGCTGATGTGTTCAACGAAAGAATTCCTCGCGGAGGAGGAAAAGCAGTCGGGATGTTTTGCCATCATTCTGAAAGGGCCATGTGTCAAGAGGTCGACAATGGAGAAGATTCCGGTCGAAGTTGGAAATATGCTTAACGAGTTTCGAAGCACAGTAGTCGACGAGGCACCGACGAGATTACCACCGATGAGAATCATATCCCATCAGATCGACTTGATTCCAGGGTTGAGTCTACCAAACAAGGCACCGCATAGGATGAGTCCGACAGAAGGTCAGGAACTCAATCGACAGGTCCAGGAGTTGTTGGACAGGGGATTGATCAGAGAAAGTTTGAGTTTGTGCGTGGTACCAACAATACTAGCACCGAAGAAAGGTGGAGAATCGAGGATGTGTACAGACTGCAGAGCCATCAACAAGATCACGATCAAGTACCGGTTTCCATTGTCGAGAATGGATAACTTGATGGATTGCTTGAGTGGAGCGAAGTACTTCACGAAGATTGACCTGAAGAGCGGTTATCACCAGATTCGGGTTAGAGAAGGAGATGAATGGAAAACAACATTCAAGACGAAAGAAGGGCTGTATGAGTGGTTAGTCATGCCATTTGGATTGACTAATGAACCTAGTACATTCATGTGGTTGATGGATGAGGTACTGAATCCATTCTTGGGTAAGTTCGTCATAGTGTATCTAGACGACATCCTGATATTTAGTCGAACCAAGACAGAGCACTTGGGACACATTCGACAAGTACTGCAGAAGTTGCAGGAAGAGAAGCCGATGGTGAACCTGCAAAAATGTTTATTCATGAAGGAAGAAATCGTGTACTTGGGATTCATAATCTTGGGTAAAGGGTTAGTGATGGACCCATAAAAGGTGAAGGCAATATTGGATTGGGCGGAACTGACAAATACGACTGGAGTAAGGAGTTTGCATGGACTTGCCAGTTTTTACAGGAAGTTCACTCGGGGATTTAGTCGGATTTGTGCACCTTTGACAAAGTGCATGAGAAAATGGGAGTTCAAGTGGACGGAAGCTGCCCAGTGAGCTTTCGACAAGTTGAAGGAAAAGGTCACTGAGAGCCCAGTTTTGGTGCTCCCAGATTTCGACAAAGTTTTCGAGGTCGATTGCGACGCAAGTGGAATGGCAATTGGAGCAGTATTAAGCTAGGAGGGCCGACCAATTGCATTCTTCAGTGAGAAGTTGGATGATGTGGAGCGAAAATATTCAGTCTATGACCAGGAATTTTATGCTATTGTCCAAGCATTGAAGAAGTGGAGGCATTATTTGTTTCCCAAGGAATTTGTGTTATACACAGATCACCAAGCACTGAGGTATTTGAATACTTAGTCGAAGTTGAATCAGGGGCACATGAAATGGGCCAAGTTCCTACAGGGATATACTTTCATGTTGCGACATAAGTTGGGCAATTCGAACAAGGTTGCCGATGCCCTGAGTCGAAGAGTTACATTGTTGAACACGACGACAGTTCGGGCAACAGGAATAGATTCGGTGAAGGCAGAGTATGCGACCGACGAGGATTTTTCGAAAGCATGGGAGGCTTGTCGTGAACCGTGGAGTATCAACAGGACTCCATACTTGGATTATTTCATCCAAGAGGGATACCTATTCAAGGGACAACAGTTGTGTATTCCCAGAGAATCCATAAGAGAGAACCTAATCCGAGAATTTCATAACGGCGGGTTAGTAGGTCATTTTGGCATCGACAAGACCCAGGCATTGGTCGAAGAAAAGTATTATTGGCCAGGAATGACGACATATGTCGGGAAGTGGGTACGACAGTGTCGTGTTTTCCAGTTGGCAAAAGGAAGAAGTCAGAATACGGGGTTGTATACACCATTACCTGTACCGGATACCCCATGGGAGCACCTGAGCATGGATTTTGTGCCAGGATTGCCGAAGACACAACAGGGAAGTGACTCAATATTTGTTGTAGTTTAAAGATTTTCGAAGATGACACACTTTATTCCGTGTCGGAAGACAAGTGACGCCACAAGCATTGTTGTACTATTCTTCAAGGAAGTAGTCAGATTGCATTGGTTGCTGAAGAGTATCGCATCAGACAGAGATACCAAGTTGATGGGGCATTTATGGAGAACCCTATGGAAGAAACTGGACACGAGGTTGCAGTTTAGCTCGACATATCATCCGCAGATAGATGAAAAAATTGAGGTGGTGAATAGAAGTTTGGGACACCTTCTAAGGTGTTTGGCGACCGACAGACCCAAGCAGTGGGAGAACGTGTTGGCATAAGAGGAGTTTGCATATAACAATTCTGTGAATCAGATGACAAGTTTGAGCCCATTCCAATGGTTCAGGGAAAAAACCCACATGGAGTGGTGGATTTGGTCGAGTTACCGACAGAAATCAGGAAAAGCGTGGATGCAGAATCATTCGCAGAGCACATGAAAGAAGTGCATGAAGATGTGCGAAAGTGCATAGAAAACAGTAATGCGGCATACAAGTTGAGAGCCGACAAAAAGAAGAGGCTACAGTCATTCAGCGAAGGAGACTTAGTCTATGCACATTTGCGGAAGGAGAGATTTCCGACCGGAACATATAACAAGCGAAAGCTGAAGAATATTGGACCATGTAAGATTCTGAAGAATATTTCAGACAACGCTTATATGTTGGAGCTGCTGAAGGACTTGAACATTTCACCAACGTTCAATGTCTCAGATCTGTACCAGTTCGAAGAAGGTTCAAGCAGCAGAAGCATGGAAGTGTCGAGCATCGATTGGACAGTGAAGATTCCAGATCGACACAAAGAGGAAATCGCAGAAGTAATAGAAGAACGCGAAGTTGGGCATACGTGCAGTTCGCGAAGGAAGGAATACTTAGTGCGATGGAAAGATGATGAGTTGCGGGAGGTGACATGGATTTTTGAAGAAGAGTTCAGGAGATTGACGGAGCAGTCAGGTTCTTTTTCACCTTGGGATTCTGATGCAGGTGCATCGGGGCCTAGGCAGAGTAGTCGAAGATGATCGACATGAAGAAGGCTGACCAGAGGAAGTGCCGACGACCACTGGTGCAGAAGAGCAGATTGGCTGTCGAAGTCAATAAGTCGCACAGGAGTAGTCGATATGCGATCGATAGAAGATGCAGAAGGTCAGGAGTTGACATGTCAGAGGTCAACAGATGAAAGAGTTGCAACGGAGACGTCGAAGGGTCAACATGTTGTCGAACCACGACTCTGACAGGTTTGGGTATGAGTCAAGCGAGGAGGAAGGGGCGGACTGGCAAAGCCTAAAAGTGCAAAGTAAAGTCGACAGGTATGTCGAGGGTTGAGGGAAGACAGTATGGTCGAGGCAGTGATAAGACCGACTACTGTAGCAGTGTCAAAAGGATGCGTAGAAGTCAAGAAGAGTACTTGGCAGCCGTTCGAGGTTGCTAAGGAAGTTATTGGCAGTTATTGCAGGTGGTTGGGATCATGACAGATGTTGTCACAGGTGGAGATTGTGCAGCACGGAAGGGGCGCTGACAGTTGTAGGTCTATAGGATCAGGGAGATCGACGGACAGAGGAAGAGTGTTTCGGGAGTCGGAGTAGATCTCGGGATGCGTAGCCACAGAGTAGAAGGCCAAGGAGTTTAGATCAGTTGGATCACTTAGGAGAGTTCAGTCAGCAGAGAGAGTTGGCACAAAGCAGAGCTCAAGTGAATATTTCTAGATTGGGTAGGAGAGTCACACATCTACAGATCGGGAAGGAGATCGAGCCATAGCTCAGAGTTCCGCAGTGAACCAGGATAGGGTGAAGATCGACACACTGAGATAACACATAGTTACTTTTGTATTGTAACGGTTGAGGTCGACAATAGTTAGTTGTTTACATTCCTTGCATTTCGCATTGTAACCGTTTCGGTAGAAGTAATATAAGATAGCTTCTAGCATCCTATTTACATCTTGTTTATGTGAACGCGTGTGTTGTGTGTAATCGTTAAGCAAGAACCTTGTTGAGGTGACCTCGCGTCAGAAGCCCAGTTCTACAACTACGTGGAATTAAGGAAGTGTGAAGCCCAGTTCTACAACTGCGTGGAATTAAGGAAGTGTGAATCCCAGTGTTGAGCTGCATTTACACCCTCATCTCTCACAAATTTCCACCTTTCGGCATGTTCATAGTTCGACCCCCGTGTCCTCCATCTCCTATTGCCACCCTAATTTCCTTTCCACTAGCGTCCATTGCTCCACTCTCCTTCACTCCTTATCCCTTATCCCTTGTTCCTCCTATCTCCTCTTCCTCGCATGCCTACAATTCCTTCTATCCCCTGCCTACAAACCTAATGCTTTCCTTCCTCCCATTCGCCACCACACTGCCCTCCCTTCCTATCACAAGATTGTACCTACATTTCCATTCCTCCACCTCCGCTCCCTCCCATGTTCTAGTTCCTCTCCCTTCTCACTTACTTCCTCCTATGTTCCTTCCACTTCCAATCCTTCTCGCTACAAGCCCACATCCTCCATCCTCCCGTGTCCCTATTCTTCAGTCACCTGTCCACCTAGTCGCCGCTTAACCTCCATATGCAACCCTCCTCCCACACTTGCTCATTTGTACCCCCTGCAACTTCCTTCCACCCCCCAGATCCTTTACACCTCCTCCTTCTCCCTCCTCTATGCCTCACTTGACACCTCCACTCATTGCCTCATCCCTATTGACCTCCCCGTTTAATCCATCCACAAAACCAATTTCACTCACCTCAAGCATAGGCCAAAATTGCACAAAAATATACACCCCCACACACTAGAAGTATGATGGACCTAAAAACTCAGGTTGGACAAATGGAAAAAGAATTCAACACTCTCAAAGACATCGTTAACAAAAACTGTGAGGATATAAGACGAAAAATGAAGAAGAATAATGATGCACTCAAACACGAGCTTACACACAAACTCAAAGATGAAATTATCACAGAAATGAAGAACGATATGGACACCATGAAATAGGAGCAGGATAAAAAACATGACGTGCTCGTAAACCTTTTAAAAAACCAAGGTTCTCGAAGTTGCAACAAATGATAGAATAGTTCAAGCATGTCCAATTTCTCATCTCACTCCTCCTCACCTCCACCACCTCCACCACCTCCTCCTCCACCACCACCACCACCCCCTATAATTCATCGGGAAGTTCCCAATATCAATCCTTATGATATACCCACCCAGGGCGAAAATAGAACTATCAAAATACAACGAAAACAAAGATCAATGTATGGCATGGTTTAATAAGGCCAAATAATATTTCAATATATATAACATTAATATAGATGAAGAAAAAGAAAAATATGTGTCCATGCATCTAGAAGGTGACACATACAACTAGTATATGTGGTGGAAAGGAGAAAATCACTCATACAACTGACATTGATCTTTTAAAAATGACTTTTTTAAGAGATTCAGGGAATTGCCAAAAACGAATTCTTCTCAAAACTTACTAGACTACAACAAAAGGGAAGTGTCGATGAATTCACACATCATTGGGAATCTCTCACCACACGAGTAATTGGGATATCTAGCAATCAATTACTCGAAACTTACTCGGGAGGCCTTAAATTGCATATCCAAAATGAATTAAAAATGAATGACATTATGTCCGTTGAAGTAGCAAGGTGTAAGGCAAAGGTGAAAGAAATCAAATTTGTGGGTTTCCAATCAAGAAATGGAAAAACGTATTCAAGAAGAACCATACCGTAAACGATAGACATAGATAAGGATAAATACATACCTCCGCACATACAATATGACAAAAGAAGTTTGGAAGCTCAAAGAATGAAAGAAGGCAAATGTAGACGTCGCCGAGACAAATGGGACCCTGTACATAGGTGTCGCACATGACATAATTCAAAGAAATTATATGCATATGAAGTAAAAGGGAATGATGAATAAGATACTAAAGAGTCGGAAGGTGAAGAAGTAGAGAATCCAAAAAATATTGAATCAAAATCAGAAGGCGACAACATGCCAAGGACATCACTTGCAGCGATGACAAGCACCATCCAACTGCAAACTCTTAATTTAAAGGGGAATATAAAAAATGATAATGTCATAGTACTAATCGACACAGGAAGTACAAACAACTTCCTTGACATAAGAGTCACAAGGAAACTGAAGCTATTTGTATACCCAATTCTGGACTTGAAGGTGATGGTTTGTAACCTACCTAGTACTTGAAACATTTTATGTTTGTGGAAAAACATTACTTTAACTTTTATTGTAAAGTTTTGTATTAATGACCAAGGATAGTCAAGGATGACTGTAAATTAATAATATTATTATTTAATAAATTAAAATAGGAGACACTCACCCAAAGAGACTGTTGAAAGAGTGTTCACTGACCCATTAGGAGGAATGGAATCTGGTGTAGAAGGAAATGGACAAGTGGCAACATCTGCACTCAATTACTAGTTGTTGTTATGGGACAACCTCCCTTAAAATGTGGTCATGTTACCCAAGGATGGTGGAACTGAGCTGGTAGCTCATTAATTGCAAAACTGACCCAAAAGACCTAGGCAATCTTTTATAGCCATCGAATTGAGCTGTTGGCTCACACATTCTCTGGTGGAGATAGCTTTTTCCTTGTGGTGTTAGAATTGAGCACACAAGATATTCGATGAGGGGAAGCTATGTATTGAGTTGCAGAGTATGACTGTCTTACTGCTGAGTTGCGGAGTACTATGTATGCAGGTCTACTTGACTGTTGAAGTACATGAGTGTGTTATGTATGCAAATCTTCATGATTGCTGAAGTACATATGAGTGGGTTGTATTCAAGTCTTCTTGATTGCTGAAGTACAACCTAAGTGTTTTGCTTCTAAATAGTATCTTCGTCCTAGTGGATCAATGAACAAGCTCGGGGGTCCAAAAGCAAGTGATCTTGGCTGCTTTCTGGAGAAGGTTGGGAGGAATGGTCCTCTTTGGATGTTTGTCCACCCTATAAAGTTATCAGATTCTACTTGTTTTTATTTTCTTTTACTTTTGAAATTGTTGAACTATTTCTAAAACTGTATGTTTATGCTATCATAGTTTTCCAGATGTATCTTAGATATCAGATAATTGTTAGAGATGATAAATTTCTGAACTGATAAATTATCCCTGTATATTGAATAGATGAATAGATTTGAAAATATAGAATGAATGATTATAAATCTCTTCCTGTATTTTTCCTTTCACCATAGGTGATGTACTCTAGTACAGGAAGATGTTTAATTAACTTGGATTAGAGATGATAGGATAATCCTGTATAATATATCAGATATAGATTTCATTATTGTTTACTATTCTCGTTGGTATGTACATAGATTGTATATTAGAAACTGTTGACATTAATAACCTAGCAGCAAAGTTCATATTTAAAATATCATAGGGTTTTTAACATAAATACAAACATAAACCCTAGTTATGCATTTATTGCTTATCATGTAAACATAAGCATTATATTACTATCAAGATGTATAGGAATTAACTTAGAATTATAGATTTAATATTATAGTTCACTTTAGAAAACAATAGAGCATCTTTTATAAACAAAATATTATACTATCAAAGTATACAGTACCAAAACAAACCTCTCATAAGCAAAAGTATAGAACATGTATTCATTTTATAATAATATGATGTTTTAGAATATAGAAATAAACATCTTTGAGATAAACCCCTACAGGCATCATGATTCACAAACAAAGTACTGTATAAAAATACTAAATCGAAACATAATTCTGGAAACGCATTCACATAAACATTAAATACAACAGATAGATTATACTACGGAATCTTCTGTTATTGATCGATATTCCCATAAGGCATCAACACAAAATGTATAAATAGTAAGTCAAGTTAAGGGTCAAAACCCTGTAATCATATCTCAAAACTAACAACATACTATCACAATACAAACTTATATATATTTGCAATACGATTATTATAAATATCAATCAACATAATTAATGAAATCTCGGGTTCGAGATCCGTAAGGTCACAACCTAGGTTATTTGATTATTACAAACTGAAATTATTATAACCTAGGGAGAGAAAACAGTCAACCACAACAGGGTTGATCCCAACATATACATGTATGAATTATCATAACACACAACCATAGAAAATTAGTATACAGTCGAAACCCTTTTTAAGTTACACGGAATGTATCAAACAAACAACGATATTCATTGGTCCTAGTATTATTATGTGGATTATAAACAGTGATAACTAAATCAATTATTCTACAGTCGACGCCATTGTAGAAATATAAACAGAGCTCGATGACATCCTTTGGATGCATCGATGCCATCTTTTCAAGACAGGTAACAAAGAATGAGAAATCATTTAAAAGATTAAGGGTTCGAGTCTCAAGAGTGAGCTCGTCCGGTTTTAAACATTTACACGCTATAAATTTTATAAAATACCAGACTTCATTATGAAACAGGGTTTAGGGTTTAACCCTGTAGAAACCAATTCATAACCCAGACAATACAAATACTCTATATATATATTAATGATAAATCTTTGAAGACGGGCTTAGCCCCAAAACAAATAATCATGACTGCTATCAAACACAGTTATTAAGCTGTAAAGGGAGCCGAAAGCAACACATTGAGAACATTCAAAACAAGTATAGAAACCAGTAACCATCCTTTATATAAAACGAATACAATACAGTGAGCATTGCTCAGGGTTTCCTAAATGGTACCCATAAAACAAAACAAACATAAGTTCAACACTTTCCTTTACAAAACAGTGGTCGAAGCCCTAGCTTCAACATCTATCCAGAAGTTAAAAAGAACAACGCCATCACTAGGAACCGCTAAAATAGCTCATGCTCGCAGACAAACAAAGAAACCATCCCTGTATTTAACACATTGTTGACAGAGGTCACTCTCATGGATGAGCTCGAAGCTTACCATGGTTCCCAACCATTGGAGTAGCTTATCCTTTCTCCCAAGCTATCGCCGAGACCCTAGACATAACTGAGACTGGTAGAAACCCTGTCCAACAATCAAACGAGAGGTTAAACCTTATTTAAAACAGCGTATGAAGAATTTTATTTAAAACACAGGAAAGTATTAAGTTGCAGAACCTCACGACCTGTAAACAAACGTTAAAAACTTAAAGGATAGAAGTTTACCTTTGTGGGGTTTGAACTCATGATGAGAAGAGAATCTGAGCAACTGAACCCCAATGCACGTTTTGAAACACCATAAAGACACCACGACTCAACACTTATAGTGTTGAACTAACCCTGTGAGTGGTGCTCGAGTTGCATAACAACCATGGCGGCCGAGAGGGATCTGCCCTCTACATCAACGCTGGAGCAACAACTAGTGCAAAGACCAAACCCCCAAGCGTAGAGATAGGGTTTCCAACATGCTGTTAGGATTAACTCATTTTCACGTGGGTTCGTAAATGTATGAGTTGTCATCCACCATCTTTTCAATATAAAATCCACACTACTATAATTCATGCCATCGTTTTTGGAGAGCTCATTACTTTAGTGCCAAATGATTTCTCGAAATTTACTTTCATATAGTTTTGGTTCACATTTAAAACAACACCATTAATTTTTCCTAGGAACCATGAAGTCCTTGGTAAGGACTAAATCAACAAATACATGTATAATGTAATTCAACCATAAAATCAATAGTTTATCACCATTAAGTTTGAGTAAGAAGTCTCCAACCCCTTAGTCAAGCTTGGACTAAGTTAATAATAATAATCAAACCAGTATGAAGTAAAGAGGTAGATTATCACCATAATAATCTCGATCCTAACATTAATATTCATTTTATAGATGCATATTCTCACGTGTAACCTGGACACAGTGGCAACATGCATTAGCGTAAAGCTAAGTAAGCTTCAGGGCATCACAAGGAACCCCTTCAACAATAAAGTATAAGTTCAGTATTAACATTGTACTATATAACTACAATATCATATTACGACATAAGGGATATCAATTTAATTATCAAACATTAGCATAAGCATTATATCACCTTATTAATGACAGACAAAAGGAGGCTGTATTTAGCGCTTAAAGAACTTTTAAATTAGACGATAAATATTGTAGTTTAGTGTCGTCATTACGATATGTAGTTAAAACAGTTAACAAGAAGTTTAACATTCCAAAATTATACTTTCCGCATATTAATATTAGTATTTATACTACACAGAAAATTTTTAAATTTTTATGATTTTTGGGGATGTTACATATGGTATCAGAGCTCAAGTTCAAACATTAGGCCTTAAAGTGGCTCAACTCGTGCAACAGAAAAACAAAGTTACTGATTTTTGTTTTAATTTGTTTATGTACAAAACATTTGGTATTTAATTTGCAGGTATGGAAGGACGAGAAGAGTCTGTTGAGGACATATCTCAACATAATAATCAAAATAATAACGAACATGAACATGTTAACGAAGAAAACATTTACGTAGAATTAAATGATAATTCATCTGAACTTCTACGTACAGTTAAAGATTTAAAAGCTGAAATGAAAACTGTTAAGGAAGAGAATGAAAGAATTTTAAGAGCACAAGAAGAATTGAATCAGATTTTACTAGATAAATATCATAATGACGAAAAGGATAAAAGAATAGAATTTAATTCTGAATTTGGAACCATATCTTACCAACACAAAGGTAAGAAATTAAAATTCTCTAATGATGATAGTAGCTCATCTTCCGAAGTTAATGTTAAAATGCGTAAAAAGAAACATAAGTATTCTAGTGACAACAGTGAAAGTGATTGCAGACCAAAAATGAGAAATTATAAACCATATGAACAGATTTCAGGGGAGTTCGAGAAGATAAAACCCCCAACATTTAACGGTGAAAATGAAAAGGGAGAGGCAGTCGAAGCATGGCTGTCAGGTATGAAGAAATACTTTCAAATTTACGATTATTCAGATCAGCTGAAAGCTAAGATGACCATTTATAATCTGATTGGGAAAGTAGATATTTGGTGGCAATATATGAAAAGGGTAAAAAGCATTAAAGAAAAGAGTGTAACTTGGTGTACATTTAAGAAATATTTTAAGAAGAAGTTTCTGTTTGAATAGTACTACGAAGAAAAAGCTAAAGGATTCTATGCTTTAAAATTGGGCTCTGTGAACATGAAAGAATTAAGCAGTAAATTCCTAAGTCTGTTAAGATATGTACCTTACATTGTGGACGAGAAGCCTAAAATACAAATATTTCTGAGTTGCTTACCTTTTAATATTAAGGACAAAATTGAGTACGACAATCCTAGGACTCTTGAGGAAGCCACAAGAAATGAAAACTTTTGTTTTGAATGGAACATAAAAAGAGAAGGTGTATCTAGCTGGAAAAGTAATAAACCAAGTAATTATGAGCATAAAAGGAGAATTTAATTTTAATAGGAGTGCTAGAAATAACAAACAAAATTTCACTAACATAAATTTTCATGGAAATAATTTTAAAGGCAACGCACCACATAATTTTATAGCTGCAAGAAACATGCCTAATAATTATGTTAGAAATAATGAACAAAGAGCACCTTTAAAATGTTATGAATGTCAAGGACTGCATATTGCAGCAAACTGTCCTAACAAGAAAAGAACAATCAACAACATCCATATAGTGCAGGCAGAACCAATAGTTGGTGACATAGCGAGGGAAATTCCCACGATCAATGCAGCCTTGGAAAATTGACAAGTTGATCATCAAACTTCAATGGTCGAAATCGAAGGTATGCTACAGAATAGACCTATCTATATTTTAATTGATCTAGGTGCAAGTTTGAGTTATGTATCATCTAATTTAGTAAAAAGTTATAAATTGAAAGTAGAAAAGTTTGATAAATCTTGGCTGGTTCAGTTAACTACAGGAACCAAAAGAAAGGTAGTTGATTTTGTTAAAAATTGTGATTTGCTTATGAGTCAGTTAAAGAAACAAGTAAAGATGAATGTATTACCGTTAGGGTCTTACGATGTCTTAATCGGAATGGATTGGCTAGAAAAGCATAGGGTAGTTCTGAATTGGTTTGAAAAGACTTTTACATGCTTGAATAATAAAGGAGAAACAAAAACAGTAAAAGGAATCCCTAGAAAAACTTCAGTTAGACATATTTCTACTTTGCAAGTGAAAAAGGCTGTAAGAAAATGATGTAAAATGTTTGCTGTAAATGTAATTAATGATGAACACACAACTAAAGAAGATAAGTTAAAACTTGAAGATATACCAATTCTAAGAGACTTTTCAGATGTATTCCAGAAGAAATTCTAGGTCTACCTCCGAAAAGGGAATTGGACTTCACCATTGAGCTAGTACTGGGTGCGGTACCAAACTCAAAAGCTCTTTACCGGATGAACATTCTAGAGCTTAACGAATTAAAATCACAATTAAAAGAATTAATTGATAAAAATTACATAATACCAAGCGTGTCTCCTTGGGGAGCACCTATCATCTTTGTTAAAAAGAAGGATGGTACTTTGCGTTTATGCATAGACTACCGTCAGTTAAATAAAATGATGATTAAAAACAGATATCCTCTGCCCCGCATGGATGATCTGTTTGATCAAGTACGCAGAGCAACGATATTATCTAAAATAGACTTGAGATCTGGACATCATCAAGTCAGGATAAAAGACAAAGACATCTTTAAAACTGCTTTTAGAACCCGTTACGGGCATTATGAATTCGTAGTTATGCCTTTTGGGCTAACTAACACTCCAACAGTCTTCATGTGTCTAATGAATAATGTTTTACATAAATATTTGGATAAGTTTGTAATCATTTTCATTGACGACATTTTAATCTATATAAAGACTAAAGAAGAACATAATGAACACTTAAGAATAATTTCACAAGTCTTAAGAGAACATCAACTGTACACTAAATTCAGTAAATGTGAATTTTTTAAAGCTACAGTATTTAGGTCATGTGATATCCAAGGATGGAATCGCAGCTGACCCTGATAAAATAAGAGCAATTAATGAGTGGCTTGTCCTTAAAGATGTAACCGGTGTACGATCGTTCATGGGAATCACAGGTTACTACAGAAAATTTATAGAAGGATTCTCAAGAATCGCAAATCCCATAACCTCTTTGCATAAAAAGGGAAAGAAATTTGTTTGGGATCAAAAGTGTGAAGAAAGTTTTAATAAATTGAAAGAACTGTTAACTACAACACCTATATTAAAAGTTGCAGATCCAAACAAGGACTTTGTTGTATGCACTGATTCATGCAATGATGGACTTAACACAAGAAGGTCACGTAATAGCGTATGAGTAAAAAAAACTAAAAATTCATGAAAATAACTACGCTACCTACGATCTAGAGTTGGCAGCCATGATATATGCTTTAAATATGTAGCGCCATCATCTGATCGGTAGAAAGTTTTCATTAATGACAAATAATAAAAGTTTAAAATATTTGTTGGATCAACCAAATTTGAACGAAAGGAAAGCTAGGTGGTTAGCTTTCCTTAGCGAATATGATTTCGAGATTCAACACATAAAAGGTAAAGAAAATAAAGTGGCTGACGCCTTAAGCAGAAATGCAAAGTTAAATTTCATGCCAGCAATCAGCACTTATAAAACAGATTTAGAAAATCAGCTTGAAGACGGAGTAAAACAGGATAAAAATTATCATAAATTACAGGAAAAGGTTGCTGAAAGTAATTCTGAAAATTTAATAATAGATTACATTTTAAATGAAAAAGGTCTAATGCTGTATAAAAACAGACTTTATGTACCTAATGTACCTGAAATTAAGTTGTTGATTTTAAATGAAGTACATACAAGTCCTTATTCGGGACACCCTGGTTACCAAAATATTATAACCTTGTTAAGGAAAGATTACTTTTGGCCAAATATGAAGAATGAGGTGGATGAATACATATCTAGGTGCTTTGAATGTCAGCAAGTTAAAGTTGAGCATCAACACCCAATTGGCCTATTACGACCATTGCCAATTCCAGAGTGGAAGTGAGAAATTATCAGCATTGATTTTATAACTGGTTTGCCTAAAAATCAAAAGCAGAATGATTCAATAATGGTAGTAGTAGATAAGCTTAGCAAAGCAGCTCATTTTATACATGTTAAAACTACTTTTAAGGCTGCTAACATTGTTGATGTGTTTATGAAGCAAGTTTTTCGTTTGCATGGAATTCCTAAGATAATAATTTCTGATCGAGATTCTAAATTTACTGGAAATTTCTGGAAGTTATTGTTTAAAGGTTTAGATATTAAATTAAATTTTAGCACATCTTTTCATCCACAAACTGATGGACAAACTGAAAGGGTAAATCAGATTCTAGAAGACATGTTAAGAATGTATGTTAAATATCAACCAACTAAGTGGGAGGAATATTTGCACTTAGTTGAATTTGCTTATAATAATCACTATCAAGCTTTTGTTAAACTTAGTCCATTTGAAATTCTGTATGGTAGAAAGTGTAATACTCCTATCTCTTGGAGTAATCCCGTTGACAGATTAATGTTAGGACCAGATTTGTTTAAACAGATGGAACTAACAGTGAAGCAAGTACAAAGCAATTTGAAAATTGCACAAGACAGATAAAAGAGTCATGCAAATCTGAAAAGAACTAAGAAAGAATTCCAAGTAGGTGAGCATGTTTTTGTTAAGGTAAAACCCAAGAAAAGATCTTTTAAGCTTGGGAGTTGTGCTAAGTTAGCACCCAGGTATTGTGGACCATTTGAAATACTATCAAGAATTGGACCAGTTGCATATCAATTAGCTTTACCACCTAATCTGAAAATACGTAATGTATTTCATATTTATATTTTGAAAAAGTATGTACATGATGCTACTCATGTAATCGATTGGAATGACATACAGGTGGAACCAGAAGGAGATTTTCAGGTGGAACCAGATTGTATCCTTGACAAGAGGGAAATTTTACTCCGAAATCGCACCATTGGACAGGTAAAGGTGCAATGGAAGCACCTTAGTCCAGATGAAGCAACCCGGGAATTGGAAAGTCATATGCGCGCAGCATATCCAATTCTGTTCCAGGAAGGCTCTGACGATGAATAAGCAACATCGAGGACGACGCTGAACTTAAGAGGGGGTGTTTGTAACCTACCTAGTACTTGAAACATTTTATGTTTGTGGAAAAACATTACTTTAACTTTTATTGTAAAGTTTTGTATTAATGACCAAGGATGGTCAAGGATGACTGTAAATGAATAATATCATTATTTAATAAATTAAAATAGGATACACTCACCGAAAGAGACTGTTGAAAGAGTGTTCACTGACCCACTAGGAGGAATGGAATCTGGTGTAGAAGGAAATGGACAAGTGGCAGCATTTGCACTCAATTACTAGCTGTTGTTATGGGACAACCTCCCTTAAAATGTGGTCATGTTCCCCAAGGATGGTGGAACTGATCTGGTGGCTCATTAATTGCAAAATTGACCCAAAAGACCTAGGCAATCTTTTATAGCCACCGAATTGAGCTGTTGGCTCACACATTCTCTGGTGGAGATAACTTTTTCCTTGTGGTGTTAGAATTGAGCACACAAGAGATTCGATGAGGGGAAGCTATGTATTGAGTTGCAGAGTAAGATTGTCTTACTGCTGAGTTGCAGAGTACTATGTATGCAGGTCTACTTGACTGTTGAAGTAAATGAGTGTGTTATGTATGCAAATCTTCATGATTGTTGAAGTACATATGAGTGGTTTGTATGCAAGTCTTCTTGATTGTTGAAGTACAACCTGAGTGTCTTGCTTCTACACAGTATCTTCATCCTAGTGGATCAGTGAACAGGCTCAGGGGTCCAAAAGCAAGTGATCTTGGCTGCTTTCGGGAGAAGGTTGGGAGGAACGGTCCTCTTTGGGTGTTTGTCCACCATACCAAGTTATCAGGTTCTACTTGTTTTTATTTTCTTTTACTTTTAAAATTGTTGAACTATTTCTGAAACTGTATGTTTATGCTATCATAGTTTTCCAGATGTATCTTAGATATCAGATAATTGTTAGAGATGATAAATTATCCTTGTATATTGAATAGATGAATAGATTTGAAAATATAGAATGAATGATTATAAATCTCTTCCTGTATTTTTCCTTTCACCATAGGTGATGTACTCTAGTACAGGAAGATGTTTAATTAACTTGGATTAGAGATGATAGGATAATCCTGTATAATATATCATATATAGATTTCATTATTGTTTACTATTCTCGTTGGTATGTATATAGATTGTATATTAGAAACTGTTGACATTAATAACCTAGCAGCAAAGTTCATATTTAAAATATCATAGGGTTTTGAACAGAAATACAAACATAAACCCTAGTTATGCATTTATTGCTTATCATGTAAACATAAGCATTATATTACTATCAAGCTGTACAGAAATTAACTCAGAATTATATATTTAATATTACAGTTCACTCTAGAAAACAATAGAGCATCTTTTATAAACAAAGTATTATACTATCAAAGTATACAGTACCAAAACAAACCTCTCATAAGAAAAAGTACAGAACTCGTATTCATTTTATAATAATATGATGTTTTAGAATATAGAAATAAACATCTTTGAGATAAACCCCTACAGGCATCATGATTCACAAACAAAGTACTATATAAAAATACTAAATCGAAACATAATTCTGGAAACGCATTCACATAAACATTAAATACAACGGATAGATTATACTACGAAATCTTCTGTTATTGATCGATATTCCCATAAGGGATCAACGCAAATTGTATAAATAGTAAGTCAAGTTCAGGGTCAAAACCCTGTAATCATCTCTCAAAACTAACAACATACTATCCCAGTACAAACTTATATATATTTGCAATACGATTATTATAAATATCAATCAACAGAATTAATGAAATCTCGGGTTCGAGACACGTAAAGTTACAACCTAGGTTATTTGATTATTACAAACTGAAATTATTATAACCTAGTGAGAGAAAACAGTCAACCACAACAGGGTTGATCCCAACATATACATGTATGAATTATCATAACACGCAACCACAGAAAATTAGTATACAGTTGAAACCCTTTTTAAGCTACACGGAATGTATCAAACAAACAACGATATTCATTGGTCCCAGTATTATTATGCGGATTATAAACAGTGATAACTAAATTAATTATTCTACAGTCGATGCCATTGTAGAAATATAAACAAAGCTCAATGACATCCTTTGGATGCATCGATGCCATCTTTTCGAGACATGTAGCAAACAATGATAAATCATTTAAAAGATTAAGGGTTCGAGTCTCAAGAGTGAGCTCGTCTGGTTTTAAACATTTACACGCTATAAATTTTATAAAATACCAGACTTCATTATGAAACAGGGTTTAGGGTTTAACCCTGTAGAAACCAATTCGTAACCCAGACAATACAAATACTTTATATATATATTAATGATAAATCTTTGAAGACGGGCTTAGCCCCAAAACAAATAATCACGTCTGCTATCAAGCATAGTTATTAAGCTGTAAAGGAAGTCAAAAGCAACACATTGAGAACATTCAAAACAAGTATAGAAAACAGTAACCATCCTTTCCATAAAACGAATACAATGCAATGAGCATTGCTCAGGGTTTCCTAAATGGTGCCCATAAAACAAAACAAACAGAAGTTCAACACTTTCCTTTACAAAACACTGGTCGAAGCCCTAGCTTCAACATCTAGCCAGAAGTTAAAAAGAACAACGCCATCACTAAGAAACACTAAAATAGATCATGCTCGCAGACAAACAAAGAAACCATCCCTGTATTTAACACATTGTTGACAGAGGTCACTCTCATGGATGAGCCCGAAGCTTACCATGGTTCCCAATCATTGGAGTAGCTTATCCTTTCTCCCAAGCTATCGCGGAGACCCTAGACATGACTGAGACTGGTAGAAATCCTATCCAACAATCAAACGAGAGGTTAAACCTTATTTAAAACAACGTATGAAGAATTTTATTTAAAACACAGGAAAGTATTAAGTTGCAGAACCTCACGACCTGTAAACAAACGTTAAAAACTTAAGGGATAGAAGTTTACCTTTGTGGGGTTCGAACTTGTGCCGAGAAGATAATCCGAGCAACTGAACCCCAATGCACGTTCTGAAGCACCATAAAGACACCATGACTCAACACTTACAACGTTGAACTAACCCTGCGAGTGGTGCTCAAGCTGCATAACAACCATGGCGGCCGAGAGGGATTTTCCCTCTACATCAATGCTGGAGCAGCAACTAGTGCAAAGAACAAACCCCCAAGTGTAGAGATAGGGTTTCCAACATGCTGTTAGGATTAACTCATTTTCACGTGGGTTTATAAATGTATGAACTGTCATCCACCACCTTTTCAATATAAAACCCACACTACTATAGTTCATGCCATCGTTTTTGGAGAGCTCATTACTTTAGCGCCAAATGATTTCTCGAAATCCACTTTCATATAGTTTTGGTTCACATTTTAAACAACACCATTAATTTTTCCTAGGAACCATGAAGTCCTTGGTAAGGACTAAATCAACAAATACATGTATAATGTAATCCAACCATAAAATCAATAGTTTATCACCATTAAGTTTGAGTAAGAAGTCTCCAACCCCTTAGTCAAGCTTGGACTAAGTTAATAATAATAATCAAACCAGTATGAAGTAAAGAGGTAGATTATCACCATAGTAATCTCGATCATAACATTAATATTCATTTTATAGATGCATATTCTCACCTGCAACCTGGACACAACGACAACATGCATTAGTGTAATGCTAAGTAAGCTTCAGGGCGTCACAAGGAACCCCTTCAACAATAAAGTACAAGTTCGGTATTAACATTGTAAATATAACTACAATATCATATTACGACATAAGGGATATCAATTTAATTATCAAACATCGTCATAAGCATTATATCTCCTTATTAACGACAAACAAAAGGAGGCTGTATTTAGCACTTAAAGAACTTTTAAATTAGACGATAAATATTGTAGTTTAGTGTCGCCATTACGATATGTAGTTAAAACAGTTAACTAGAAGTTTAACATTCCAAAATTATACTTTCCGCATATTAATATTAGTATTTATACTACACAGAAAAATTTTAAATTTTTATAATTTTTGGGGATGTTACATGGTTGCAAATGGAAAAAAGTTGAGAATGTGGGGAAGTGCCATAAAGTGAAACTCCAAATACAAAATTTTAACTTGGAATCATAACTCTACACTGTACCTCCGGGAGGAGTAGACATAGTCTTAGGAATCCAATGGCTACAAACATTGGGTACTTATTCTACCAATCATAAAAAAGATTTTATCATATTTAAATGGCAAGGGAAAAAGTATAAGTTACATGGTTTCCAACCCCCCCATATACAAGTTATGTCATCTCAACAGATGGAAAAGCTTATTTGGAAAAGGGGCATATGCCTACATGATCCAATTCCACCAAATGGAGATACATGATTCAGAACAAGATAATCCTAGAGTAGCAGAAGTTCAAGAATTACTTCAAAAGCACAAGAAGGTATTTCAAGATCTTCCCATAGAGTTACCGCCAAAGAGGAGAATCAAACACATAATCTAAGTTAAAATAGGGTCAAGTCCTACCAAAGTTAAACCCTACAGATACCCCCATCACCATAAAACGGAAATATAAAGCTTAGTTCAATATCTATTGAAATGTGGTGGTATTACAAAGAGCAGAAGTTCATATGCAGCTCCAGTAGTATTAGTACAAAATAAATATGACACTTTAAATTTTGCATAGATTACCCGAGATTAAATAAGATAACAATAAAAAATAAATTTCCCATTCTATTCATCGCCAACATGTTGGACAAACTCCATGGAGCAAGATATTTTTCAAAACTTGTTTTGAGATCAAGTTATTATTAGATTAGAGCCAGATTAGAAGATGTCGCCAAGACTACTTTTCAAACCCATGAAGGACACTGCGAATTCAAGGTAACGTTTTTTGGATTAACAAATGCCCCCGCAACCTTCCAAATAGTTATGAATGAAATATTCCATCCCTACCTAAGGAAATTTGTGTTAGTCATTTTTAAGGACATCCTCGTATATAGAAAGACATGGAAGGAACATCTGAATCATTTGGAACATATACTATCTCTTCTGAAGAAAACCAATTCTATGCAAAAATGTCAAAATGTACATTTGGAAAACAAGAAGTCGAGTATCTCCGTCACATTATTTCGAAATAACGGGTCAAGGTAGATCCAAAGAAAATAAAGGCGATCAACGAATGGCCCCAACCAAAAAATATATCCAAGTTAAGAGGAATTTTAGGGTTGGAAAGTCACTATCTAAGATTCATCAAGAACTATACTCATTTAATTGCTCCCCTAACCACCCTCCTAAAAAAGAATTCCTTTCGGTGGGATGATTAAGTAGAAAAAGTGGCTTGCGGGGCATAGAATAGACGGTGAACTGTTAAGGCACTCCTTACGTAAGGTCACCGGTTCGAAACTCAGTGGGTACGAGCCTTATAAAAAAAATAGAAAAAGTGTTTTGAGGCATTGAAAAACGATGTCTATAGCTCATGTATTGGCAACATCAGAGTTCTCAAAACCATTTGTAATTGGATGTGATGCCTCAGGATTTGGAATAGGAGCAATCTTGATGCAAGAAGGGCACCAAATAGCTTTTGAAAGTAGGAAATTAAATAAAAGGGAATGTTTACAATCTACATACAACAAAGGGATGCTTTCCATCATGCATACATTAACAAAATGGCGACAATTCCTTTTGGGAAGCAAGTTTATGATTCATACAGATCATAACAATGTTCAATACTTGTTACAACAAAAAATGTTGACAACCAAACAACATAAATGGATAGAGAAAATTCCTACATTTGATATGGAAATCCTACATAAAAGAGGAAAGGACAACATAGTAGTTGATGTTATTTCATGAAAAGATGAAGAAGTGCAAGTTTTTGCATTGTCGATAGTGATTCTCGAATGGCTGGATGAAATTTGAACAGAGTATGCCAAGAACCCAAAGACTTGCTCCATAATCAATGATGTAAATCAATACCCCAAATTGGAGTGGAAGAATGACATCTTATGGTATAACGGAAGAATTTATTTAAGCTCCAATTCAAGTTTTAAATCTAAGGTGCTTAAAGACTCCCATGACTGTCTAACAACAAGACACATAGGGTTTTTCAAAACTTATTTTAACGCATGACAATCATTTTTTTGGAAGGGGATGAATGCAGATATTCAAAAATATGTAGCAAAATGTGACATTTGCAAAAGATACAAAAGTGAAAATACCTTAACCCCTGGGCTACTCCATATGCCACACACCCCTAATTAGAAATAAGAAGAAATATCAATGGAATTCACTGAAGGATTACCCATTTCAGAAGGGAACGATAAAATATTAGTGGTGGTAGACAGACTAACGAAGGATGCACATTTTATTGGGGTAAGAAAATTTGATTCCGCAAAACAAACAACTGAATTTTTCTGTGAAAATGTCTACAAGTTACATGGGTTCCCAAATATTATCATCCGTCATAGAGATGCCAAGTTTAAAGGGAATTTTTGGAAATAATTTTGCAAACAAATTGGGACGTGACTTAATATGAGCTCAGCTTACACCCCCAAATAGATGATCAAACAAAAATTGTCAATAAATCTTTGGAAACCTACCTTCATTGTTTTGTAACCAACAATCAACATAAACGGTTCCATGTAATATCCCCTTTGCTACCTCGATTCTTCTATAACGAAAATATAAATGTACGTGTACATTGTACAACTTCTTGGCGAGGAGCTCAAGGCCAAGGCCCCGCTAGTGAAGCACTGTAAGTATTGTTATGACTTCCTAAGTTATTATGTATTTTGAATTGTAGACTTAGAAGACTAAAGAGCTTGACACAACTAAACGATAGGGGCACGAATCCACTAGGGGGAGAGGTTGATGAATGGAAAGCAATGAGATTTTAAGTTACTGATGACAGTGTCATCTTGGTGCCGAGAGAACCAAAAGAAACGTGAACAGTGGATGTTCACTCAATGACCTTAATATCATCCTAAGTTTACGGTTAATCCTAGGTGTGTCATTTCACCAACAAGGAAAATAGTCTTTGATATACTATTGATCTAAAAGAAAAGCTAAACATATTATTAACTTATCAATACCAAGAAATAATATTAATAATGCTATGGCAGGTTAGGCCATTAAATAATTACAATAAGTAATTATAATTATCTTGAGAAAATAAATAACATAATTATTTAGTTTCTTATTAAGAACATTATTAAATATTACCATTATTAATATCATTATGCCATTATTAAATAATTACAATAAGTAATTATTATTATTTTGAGAAAATAAGTAACATAATGGCTAGTCTATTGGATATCTTTCTCTCTCTCTACATATATATTATAAGTTAATCCGGGTGGGTTAACTCAAGTGGTTGAGTGCTGTAATCGTAAGTAGAAGGTCTCGGGGTCAAATCGCCGGGTGGCTATGCAGGGCCTCACTTGATGTCTCCACCGAGTTAGGCCCCGTAATCAGGGCCAGTGGTTTACCTTGGGTACCATCTTCGAAATGAGGGAAAGTACCTGAGCTGAGGTTTCCCACGATGTGTTCCACTGAATATATATATATATATATATATAAGGGAGGCGAAACTGCCTGGTCTGGATATAGCAAACACCGCCGGAGAAGGAGAAAGGGGGTGGGGGATCTCTATGTAAAGGAGAGAAGACACAACCGTAAGTAGAGGAGGAGAGCGCATGCACAGTGATGGTAACCTCCTAGAAGAAGAACGTATTTTTTGTGGAGAGGACCGATGGAACAATACATAGTTATGAAGGGTTTCTGACGCCAAGACTGCCATTCTACGTTTGAGGTAGAGAGATCGCTTTAAACTATTTGGCAGGCATCTTATTAAAAATAAAACTCTGTGTGAGCAATAGAAGGATGCCCCAACTCTGCGTGGTGCAGTTCAAATGCTATATGTTTGCTTTGATTTATGGCTATAGTTAGTGACACCTCCAGTTTTTACGTCCGTTGCTGTGAAGAATAGTGGAAGAATGTACACCACTATTTTAACTGTTTGTTGCTCTAATTATTTATAAGTGATACAGTAGTGACGAGGGTGTATCCCTAATTTCTTTAATACCCTTGTTCATTGGTTAGAAAGGGCGCAGTCCCTATTTTCTTAAGCCATAACCTCTCTCTCTCTGGAGAGAAAACGCCTCCAGTTTTTATTTATGTCATTTGTAGGACAATCTCTCGAGCAAAGAGAGCATATCTCTCTCTGGCGACAAGATGACTCCACCTTATGAACATTGTTAATAAAAAATTTGCAAGAAAATGGCCCTCGCTCTATGATAAAAAGACGATTTCCAGGATTATTTTTGGCATACAGATAAATCTGAGAGAATTACTTCTCCTTGGACGGATTCAATTCTAGCTATGAATTATCATTGGAGTGAGGACGACCCTTTCAAGAATACATATAATTAGGTATCATTAAATACTGGGATCTGAGGACGGCTCTCTAAACCATTTAAGTCATGTTGCACCTTGTTAACGATAGAAGCAGGCTCTACTCCATTTATATATACATATAGATAGATAAATATGGATTGCGTTGTATTATGATTTATATGACATAAGTGGATTCGAAGAGGTTGATATATGTTGTTTACTATTATTATATGGTGGGTGAATACATACATGTGATGCCTTGCACAATGTCTGAAACAACGGTTTGATATGTATAAAATGATTATTAAATGTATGTGGTTAATACCCTAGGGATGGAGTAAACCGACCCCCCATACGCGGTACAAATATGTGATGTGTGTGTGTGTTGGAGCTTGCAATGATGGAGCGGTTTCATGTAAATAATCTTCTTAATGCTTGCAAGAACTAAAACCTACCTAAACTTAGAAGAGCTAAGTATATGTTTAGAGATGCGAGATGAAAATAATCGCTTAAGATGTTAAGTCTATTAATTAAGGGCCTTCTTGATTACTGAGAGTTAAGGGCTCATATCTGGAAGAAGGAAAGCCTTGTCATTAACCATTTTGACAATGGAGCTTTACATTTTGAGGTTATTAATTGTAATGTTGAACTAGGTTAATTGTTTGTTTATCATAGTTAAGGGTTTAGTATTGAGGCTATGCAAAAGATTTTGTTGTTGTCTTTACCTAGTGGATTTCTTGTCCAACTTGGGGGTGACCTCTCGGTGGGAAAACATACACCGGACAAAGAGTCAGATGTTTGGGTGAAACGTTGTAGTCAAACCCTCAGTCGCACAAGCCATTCCAATTCAGATAAGTATTCTATCGTTGTTGTACTATTACTATGTTGAAATTAAAAAGAGTTAATATAAATGATGGTATGGTCTATATTCATGTATGAATGTTCCCTTTTATGTTTATAGTTTCATGGCTATTAATAATGTTTGGATGGCATTTCGTCTAACTATGAGTATACTTATTTATGATCTCTATTCCTTACTCCTTCGTAACTATTTCTTCATGGCCATATAGAATGGTTGGAATGCATGATTATGTGGTTATGGTAGCTAATAAAGGGATAAGAAGTAATTCTTTTATTGTGATTAGGGTAGCTTTTACTATATGAATGGTATGAATACTTGAATGAAAAGCTAATATTTATCCTGGAGATTCTTAGTTGAATAGAGATTACCTCTAATGGATATAATTTAACCCTAGAAAGGAAACATATAATATATTTATATTTTCACAGTGTTAATCTTTTAGATACATATATTCATGTGTATGTTGTATTTAATTGAAAATGAGCAAATGACACCATCTTATTACAGATAAATATACACTTGGATGACCACATATTAAGTGCTTATCTCTCCATACCAAAGTAATGATAGTAACTAAAAGTATGTGTATAGTAATATTTCAGATATGAATGTTACACAAATAACCTTTCATAAAAAGTGTGAAATTAACTATTATGTTCAAAATGTGTAAGATAAATAATAGTGAAGTCATGATAAAAATAGTTACTTCAAAGGGGTTTCAATATCTTATCGAAAATGATTTAATAATGCTTAAATTACTTTTGTTATTGGAAGAGTAAGAAGTATATTAGAAAAAGAACCATATGTCTTCCAGTTATGTTAAATGATTTTTAGATAATAAGGAACTTCAAATGCATGGCCTCATATTGGTTATCATTCCTAAATCGATTACATAGACAAATATTTGTGGACTAAGAGAATGAATACAATCTTAGATTAACCTTATTATTGTTAATTGAACGAGCATAATTAATGGATAAACTCTAAACTAGTTGACTTATTTTTTAATACCCATTAAGATGGAAGATATAAGTAGTTGTACTACTTTAGTTACCTTAAAGAGAAAGCTTTACATTAAGTAAAGGGTTGTGTAGGACTACTTCACTATTGCAGTCATGGAGTAGCCAAACTACTAAGATGATTAGATGGATAACTATAAATTATTATCAACACCTTATGCCGGTGACTAAAGTATCATGAGGATTATGACTAAAGATTGATTAAGACCCCTCCAATGTTATAATACGACATTATAAATTAAGAGTCTTAAGTTATTCAATGATAAAATATATTAAGATAAATAAATACACTTCACCATCAATTTAACATGACATGTAAACATTTATACTAACTTATTTGGCTATTTGGATGATATTTATGGAAAAATTTCATACTCCATTTTCCAAAATAGTATGGAGTATTTTGGGTACATTACAAGTGGTATCAGAGAAGAGTAACAACACTGCGACATAATGGATTCGCCTACATACATGTATGTTGTGTACTCTGTGAAGTATTTGTTGTGTAGGATAATACCTTATAGTGAGGGAAATGACACTACCAACTTACATGGGGTGATAGGTAAATACATTCATGTTTTACATTAATTACTACGAATGGAAAGAGATTAGGGTTCTGAAAGTTGTACCTTGTTAATGATGGCCGGTCCTAGCTTTCGCCCAACCTTCCACAGAGATGAACCTGCAAAACAAGTTAACCTTCCTCAGCGTATCTTGAATGCAATATATATAATGATATTGAGAGCAATTTAACATTAACTACAATTAGATATCCAACAAAAGAGACATTTCATTAGGACGGGAAGGGTATTTCCACCTTTTATCGTCAAAGAAATGTAGATATATACCTGATCTGTCCAGACACTTCTGCAACCGAGTCCTGGGCTCCTGCTCCTCACAATGACTTAAGAATTCCTCCAACGTAACAACAGCTTATTATTCCTTGGTCCCCTCTCTCATGGCTTCCCCTTGTATTTATGGCACAAGGTTGGAAGTTGTATTCGAGAGGTAGTTGAATTGGGAGGTTGGGGAAGTTACATAACCAACCTCAACTAATCCCAATTTGTAATCTTAATATATTTTTTCCATTCATCTTAACATGTGTGCATGTATCATAATAGTAAACCAATGTTCAGTATGCAACTTTTGTTCTTTACAACTAGCGCACACATCTTTTGAGGTAAGTGCGTGGGTTCTCTTCAGAAGAAAGATCGTTTAGAATGCTAGGTGTCAGTGGCAATAGTAGTGCACACATAGTGAATATTGTAGAAAAAATATGTTTTTTAGCTGAAGATGTGTGATCTCAGCAATAACTCATCCAAGGTCAACCTAGCTCTTCCATCCATAGTGTCCTTTTGTGTGATCGATAGGGCAATGTGATCACGGATGGAGAAGTGCAGATTTGACCTATAACAGATGCCCCCTAATGTGTGAGGTCAGAGGGAAATGATGGCCGAAATACATTATAATTCCAAGTCAGAAGAGGAGCAAGAAACCACAGAACCAAGTCACAAAAGTACCTGAAAACAACGATCAAGGTCAACGAGCAATTACAATCTTGACATCATATAGATGTTCGGTGTGATACAACATGATCTCCAATACATAACTGGGAGATGTAGATATAGCATGGCCACTGAAATACAAGCATGGAGCCATGTCAAAAAGAGAGATCATAGCCATAACAACAAGCTGGATCTATGTCTCATGAAGACCCAAAAATGAGTGAGGCTTAGTCTTGCGCAGCTTGGGTGATAACATAAATAGGGTGATGCTATCAGAATCCCAAAGTCTTCATCCAAACAACCCAAGGTACAAACCCTAACCATGTGAATAAATGAGCTAGAGTCGAACATGGGGGGTATTGTTTGATTACTGGTCGTTGATGTACACCGTTAACAAACGCGAGGGCTTCCATCGATAATGATAATGGGGCCCAAGGTACCTAGCACGTTCCAACAAGTGTGAATACGTGGAATTGAAGTCGAACACCCAAGGAACCTGTCGAATAAGAGACATTGATGTATTCCCATTATTCAACAAAGAGGGAAGCTGCCAATGATGACTGCAATCCCCAAGGTACTAACCGAAACTCTAAACTTCATTCCCAGAGCATAATGAGTTGAAGTCGATGGGAAGAAGTTCGTTGGAAGGAAGGCCTTAATGCATCCTCCATCATCCAACACGAGGAACATTCAAAGGTTTGAGCTTATTTGGAGTAGGACAAGTAACAAGATGAAACAAATTGACACCAAGATGACCGACACATGAAGTCAAGGTAACTGCAGAATGGCTGACACAGGCTGTATCCTTGAACAATGAGCACGACACAAAGTGACTTAGGCTGCTTTTAACAGGAGGAAAAAGTGATATAAGCCTGCAATGTAGGAGACATTAGCAGACTCTCCATATAATTGGAAGAATAACCAACCAGAGGAATAAAAAATCTGAGATCAGGTTCACCCTAAGGAAAAAACTATAACCCAACTGAATGATGGACTCAAATAGGTGCTGTGTTCAAGGACATGACTGACTTAGCTGCCTTTGAAACTGAAAAATATGTAAGATACACTTCTCTTCCCTTATTCTTTTTGTCAAAAGAATATCCTTTTTGTTGTTTTAATGAGTCCAAGAAAGCAAATTCAATAAGCCCAACCATGTCAAAAGTTTAACGAGCCCATGGGAGGAAGACTCAGGACCTTCTTCATTTTTTACAGAGTTCGAAGAAGAGATAGACGAATACTCTATAACACTGATCTCTGGATTTTAATATCGAGCCGAGATCTGTTCTTGCACACCAGTGTTTTCAATTTTAAGGAGTTTGAAAAATTTAACCAATAACTCCATACATCTACCCGTGGATTTTAGTATCGAGCTCGGGTTGGTATTTGCTCATCGGTGTTTTCCTGTTTATAGAATCTGAAAAACTTAAACAATCCTCTATATACCCTCTTGTGGATTTCTCATCGAGCCCGAGTAGGTGAATACTTGCTTGGTATTTTCATGTTTTGAGAGTCTGAAAACCCTAAAGAAGACTCCAAAAGGTCCTTTTTCGTATAGTTAGTCTCCTCACCCGAAAAAGTGTAAAACAATGAGAGAAGAACTCTTCTAGCCATGGATGACTAGAGTAGTCCTTTTTCGTAAGTAATCTGCAAAAGTCCGGAAAAGGGTTAAACTTATACTAAAGCGGATGTTTCTTCAATTCCTTTTAACGAGCCTGAAGAGAACAAGTATGCTCGATAATCTTGTTTGTTTTTGAAAAGTCAAACAAGAGCTTAAAAAGACTTTAAAAATAGCTTCAAGGATCATAAGTTCATGACCTGCCAGATGACAGAATTCTAGACAACCAAATTAGTAATATATCGCAAACTCAAAAGAAATTTACTTGATGACATAAAATACTGAGCAACACATACCTAATCTGACGTGTCAATGAGGTCGACATACCTTTGGCAAAAAAGATATGGTGAAAATTGCAATATATACTTCACCTAGTTCACCAAAACTTCAAAAGGATATTAGTAAATTAAATGAAATATTAAAACCAAATTGAAACTATACCAAATTTAGCAAAGTGGGTAAAAATTTAAGACTAAATTTTATAAATAGTTCCAATTTAAAAAACAATTTCACCATTTCAAGTTTTAGGGCAAATAGTGGAGTGCAAACCTCAAACTTCTTCCGTTTGTTGCGACCAAATCGGGCTACCAAACCAACTTCTGCTTTCACCAAGTAAGTTGTCTGATCCTATACTTTCATTTTTATGCAAATTTTATTAATTTTGGTGGTCAAATTTATTTTTTATCAAGGTTTTAAATGCGTTTCTACGCGAGCGCTACTATGTTTGAATAAAACTAGTGCACTTGACAAAAGTGTGCTAGTTCACTTTCAACACAGATGCGTTCAGGACACTGCTGTCTATTTCAAACAGTAGCGTTCACCGCAAAGCATACGGCAAAAAATAAAAAAATGACCAACGTTTAAATGGTTGCTTGTCATGTTGATGTATTTGTAACTTTGGAAGATATTCTTCTATGTATTACATTTGTACTTGATTATATTCATGATGGAGATGTGTTATTCCTCCAATCAGAAGTGTCGTCATTTGTATTTGTAAGTGTCGCAAATGTTGCAAGTGTCACAAATGTTGCTAGTGTCACAACTTATATTTGATGGGTTATTAGACCACCAGTGTGGGGTTGGCCCTGCTTATGTCACGTGAGTGGGTTATTAGACTTCCTTAGGAAGTTGACCCAGATAGAATTAAAGGCAGGTTAAGTTGTGTATAAATAGAGAGTGAGTGTGTCTCATTCTATTCATTCACTCACTCATCCAACTTGCATTAGTTGAGAGAGGAGTGTGCACAAGTGGAGGAGGAGTAGCTGCTGGAGTTATCTATCTTTGGGTTTGATCATTGTGATATTTGTATTGGGGCTTATTCTATCTTTGAGGAAGTTGCGAGGTTTTTCACCTTCTTGGTTTTCCCCGAGGAAACTCCGTGTCTCTTGTGTTTATGATTGTTATGCTGTGCTTGTTATTCTCTTAGTAGGATCCTAGATAATGTTTGAATGCATTTATCGAAAAATTAACATGGTTTCAAAGCCATGCTAAGAAGAAGACACTATGCAGCTGCGAAAGCTAGGGCTTCTTAATCTTTGGGTTTCTCTCCTCAGATCATCAAAGGAAGGAGGCTAGGATGACTCCCCTTGGAAGGGCTCATCTTTATGTTGAGACAAAATTCAATTCTGAGCACTTTCAGTTTTTGGCCCGTCACCGCTGCGAGAAATTAGGGTTTCGGAGAAAGTTGGAATTTTTGGAATTCGAGACCACGGCTAGATACTCCTCAAGAAAATAAAAGTTTAGAGACCAAGATTGAACTTTTTGGTTGGGCAGAACCCCGGGCATCATCAAACCCTAGTTTGGGATTTTGATCGGAAAGGTGGAAAATTAGGGTTTCTGCAAAAGTTGAAATTTTTGGAATCTGTGACCGCGGTTAGATGCTAAAAAAAATCGAAGTTTAGAGCACAAGATCGAACCTTTTTGTTTGGTAGAACCCCAGGCATTATCAAACCCTAGTTCGGGATTTTGTCTAGAAGATCCAAAAATTTCAAAGGCAATTTTGAGGGGTCAAATTTTGCAGATTTCAAAATTGAAGTATACCAGCTTGATCAGCTTAGCAAGGTGCATCTTTCCATCCATTTAGAAGTTTGGAATTCAAAGTTTGAATTTTTAGGGTTTCTCTGACAAACCCTAATCCAGCTCCAGATCCAGGTTTCAGCAAATCAAGTGGTAAGACCTAAATCTTTTATTTCCATTTGAGTTTCTCATTAAGATGTCTCACCACACCAAGCTTGAGGATAAGCTTGAAGGAGCTGACAACTTCCGAGCATGGAAGTATAGGATTGGGTTAATTCTAGAAGAGAATGATTTGGACACCTACATAAAAGAAGAGGTTCTAGTTCCATAAGGAGATGAGGCTAATGCCTTACACAAGAAGAACTTGGTCAAAGCCAAGAGAATCATTGCTGATTATATAAAAGACCATCTCATACCCCATGTGTCTTCTCTAAAGACACCTAAGGAGATGTTTGACTCCTTGACCAAGTTGTTTGAAGGAAATAATATAAATAAGAAGATGACTCTGTAGAACCAATTGAAAGGGGTAAAGTTCCAGACTGGAGAGACCATTTAATCCTACTTTACTAAGGTCTCTCAAATCAAGGAACAACTTGAAGCTATGGATGAAGTAGTGGAGAATGGATAAATTGTCATGGCCACATTGAATGGCCTACCTAGGTCATGGGACTCCTTCATCCAAGGTATTTGTGCAAGAAAGAAATTGATCTCTTTCAGTAGACTATGGGAGGAATGTTCACAAGAAGAAGCTAGACTTGTGGCCCGAGAAGAAAATATGGGAAGTGAAGACCAAGCTCTCACTGCTCACACTAGAAGAAGTAAGTTCAAGAGGGAGAAACCTAATACTAGGAAATATTCTCACCATCTTCAAAGGGAGAAATTTAAGAAAGACACCTCTCATGGTAGATGCTTCACATGTAATGAGAAGGGACACTTTGCCCGAGATTGTCCAAAGAACAAAAGAGACCTCAACAACAGTAAGAAGAAGAACAACAAGAAGAGATATCATGCTCATGCTGCTGAGGATGATGAGCCTCCCAAGAAGAAGGCTAGAGAAGAAAGTGAATATTCTTCAAGTGACGATGAATATGTTCTAATCTCTGCTCTCACAGGTACTGTTACACATGGTTGTAATGATTGGCTTATTGATAGTGGGGCTTCTAAATAAATGACGGGATTCAAAGAATCTCTTATGGACCTATCTGAACATGAGTCACCTCATAAGATGAAACTTGGGGATGACTATCAATACCCTATAAAAGGAAGTGGTGAAGTCTCCTACAAGCTAGACTCGGGGAAGTCTTTGAAGATGAAATATGTTCTATATGTACCTGGACTCAAGAAGAATCTTCTCTCCATATCATCTTTGGATGAAAAAGCGATGAGAGTTGCATTTGTGGATGGACAAGTACTTATGTGGCCAAAAGGTAAGATTATAGATGATGCAGTAGTGATTGGAGAGCAAGAGGGAGGATTGTACAAATTGAAGGGACAACCTGAACATGCCATTGTACATGAATCCATGGAGCCAAGTGAACTTTGGAATAGAAGGCCTGTTCATGTGCACTATAGGGCACTACCAATTGCAAGCAAAGCAGTAGAAGGTCTTCCTGAAATCCAGTCAAAGCATGAAAGTGTTTGCAAAGGATGTGCAAAAGGAAAGAACACTAAGAAGGCATTTTCAAGCAGTGAAAGCAAGGCATAAGGAATCTTGGAAATTATTCACTCCGATATATGCAGTCCGATGTTATCCAGTTCTCTGAGTGGGTATGTATATTATGTCTCTTTCATTACTGATTTATCTAGGAAGACTTGGATTTGTTTCTTGAAAAACAAAGATGAAGTATTCAACAAATTCAAGGAATTCAAAGCCTTGATAGAAAACCACTCTGAAAAGAAGATCAAGACTTTTAGATCCGACAATGGTGGATAATTCACTTCAGAAGACTTCAAGAAGTTATGCAGTGATTCAGGGATTAAGAGGGAGTTTACCACTCCTTACAATCCAGAACAGAATGGCGTTGCAGAAAGGAAGAACCTCTCATCCATTTTCAACATTGGTTAAGGTACACACTATCAGAGACTTCAGTAGCTCTTGCAAGGAAGCAAAGATTGAGAGGGAGTCCACCCAACAAACAAACAAAGATAAGTATTTGAATTGTCATTTCTTGTATATCTGATTGTTTAAATAATATTGTTCAATGATGTATATACTTATGTTCCTAGACTTAGGTTGTGTATTATGCATATTAGAATAATTGCATTAATGAACAGTATACTACTAATATGCATGTGATGGGTAAGTGGCCTATGGCACTGTACAACATTCCACTGCTACTTATCTAGAATGAAACCTCTTTGCTGACATGTTGAGAGTAGTGCAAGCTCTTAACAATGTTCTGGTAGAGATGGAAGGCATCTAGAAAGTTACTGTATGAATACGTGATATGGATGAATGTTGTATTAAATCATTGGCTAAGATAATTGCATGACTGTATGACATATGCCTTTATGTGTAAGACTTTGTTCTGAAAACTATGAGAAGTTTCTAATCATGCAATTGAATTTGACTTGTAGGAAAGATCATGTACAATCACTTACAAAAGAAGGACTACAACATTTGCTCCAGCAATGAAGTTCAAAGAAAACTATCTATTGAAGGTATTGAAGAATCTGAAGTTCCCAGGATCCGGGATGCAGTAATGGAAGAATGCCATGATTAAGGAATACCAGTCGATCATGAAGAATGATGTTTGGGATGTGGTCCCAAGACTAGAAGGGAAGTCTGTTGTGACTTCCAAGTGGATCTATAAGATAAAGAATGTTGTAGATGGTAGCATAGAGAAATACAACGCAAGGTTTGTGGCTCGTGGTTTCTCCCAGAAAGAGGGGATAGATTATGAAGATAATTTTGCACCTGTAGCCGGATTCACTTCCATCAAAATAATACTTGCTCTGGCTGTAGTGATGAAATGGAAGATACATCAGATGGCTGTCAAGACAGCTTTCTTGAATGGTGTAGTCGAAGAGGAAGTGTATGTGGAGTAGCCACTTGGTTTTGAGACACATGACAAGGAGTCATATGTGTGCAGATAGAAGAAAGCCTTGTATGGCTTGAAGCAAGCACCTAGGACATGGTACGACAGGATTGATAGCTTCCTGTCCAGTTTATGCTTTACTAAGAGTAAAGCGGATTCCAACCTTTACTACAAGGTTGAGGAAGGCAATCCAGTGATACTCCTATTGTATGTGGATGACTTGTTTTTGACAGGAGAGGATAGAGTGATTTACGACACGAAGAGGAAGATTTCTACCGAGTTCGAGATGAAGGACTTGGGTATGATGCATTACTTTCTAGGTGTGGAGGTGTGGCAGAGTGTAGATGGAATCTTCCTTGGACAAGGGAAGTATGCAGTAGAGATCCTTAAGCGGTTCGGGATGATGGACTACAAGGCCATGGCCACACCTATGGCATCGAACCTGACGCTATTGAGTGATACTTCATCAGAGTTGGTTGATGCCACGATGTATTGTCGGATGATTGGGTCCTTGATGTACCTGTCGAACACGAGACCAGATATTTACTTTACGGTGAACACCTTGAGCCAGTTTCTGACAGATCCTAGACATGTTCACCTGATTGCTGTAAAGCATATTCTGAGGTACCTGAAGGGTACAATTGATTGTGAGCTCAAGTATGATGCGAATCAAAAGTTTAACGTAGAGGGTTATGTTGATTCAGATTGGGCAGGCAGTGCTGCAGATAGGAATAACACTTCGGGGTGCTTCTTCAGTATGGGATCAGGTGTGATCTCTTGGTTTAGCAGGAAGCAATCCTACGTAGCACTGAGTACAACCGAAGCAGAGTATGTCGCAGCTTGTTCGGCTAGTTGTGAGGCAGTATGGCTAAGGAAGCTACTGTATGATTTATTTGATCTCTAGTTGGATGCTACCTATATCTATTGTGGCAACCAGAGTTGTGTGAAGTTGTCAGAGAACCCGGTGTTCCATGACAGGTCGAAGCACATCAAGATCAAATATCACTGTATCAGGGATATGGTGCAGAGAGGAGAAGTGAAGCTCCAATATGTTGCTGCAGATGAGAAGATTGCAGATGTGTTGACCAAACCACTAGCTAGAGTGAAGTTCGAGTACTTTAGAGAGAGGCTTGGTGTTCTTCAGATAGAAGATACTTCGAGGAAGAAGTGATGGGACACATTTGCAGGAGCCATTCCAAGCATGGTGGTAGGAGGTTCCTTCCCATGGATGTGGATGTAAGTGCTGTATGATGAGCATTAGGATGATGCTCTGGATGATGTTCTACATGATGGTGATCAGGGTGATCATATGTGATGATATGCATCAGGACGATGCTGTGATGATGATCAGTATGATCATGAGCATCGGGATGATTCTCCGTGCGAGGATGATTAGGTGGATCATGAGTATCAGGGTGATACTCCATGACCGTGGACAAGTTGTGCGATAAGCATATAATAGCGCCCTGGAGATTTGCAGATACTCTTGATAGGTTTTTCCTATGGCATATAATAGCTCCCTGGGAGATCTGGCAAATGCTCTTTCGAGGTTTTGCTTAGAAGGACATATAATAGTGCCTTGGGAGATTTGCAGATACTCTTGCTAGGTTTTGCCTATGGAATATAATAGCTCCCTGGGAGATCTGGAAAATTCTCTTTCGAGGTTTTGTCCGTGGCATGTAATTTCACCCAAGGAGATATTGCAGGTTGTGCTCGGCACGTCATTAGTCCTGGGATGCTCTTGCTAGGTTTTTCTTGGCAGCATATAATAGCTCCCTGGGAGATCTTGCAGGTTGTGCTAGGCACGTAATCAGTCCTGGGATGCTCTTGCTAGGTTTTACTTGCCTGGTCGCATATAATAGCTCCCTGGGAGATCTTGTAGGTTGTGTTGGGCACGTAATCAGTCTTGGGATGCTCTTGCTAGGTTTTGTGAGGTCACATGTAATAGCTCCTTGGGAGATCTGATAGGTTGAGCAATAAGCTCGTAATTAGTCCTGGGATGCTCTTGCTAGGTTTTGTTGACGCATGTAATCAACCCTGAGGATTCCACTTGATGGCTAGCTCGCAGAGATGATGAATACCTACAGGAGGCTAGGCCTACATCCAACATGAAAAAAGGCTAGCTCTGTAGAACTTCCTATGACGAGAAGAATTGAGAGATAGCCCAGTGATTGAGATGACGAGTGCATCAGCAGTGACGATGATGCTGCGTGATCCAGTGATGATGATCCAACTCTAGAATTGAAGACTTGTGACGATATGTATTGATGACATGTATCTAGAGAATACCTTCCTAGTTAAGAGGGAGTGTTGATGTATTTGTAACTTCAGAAGATATTCTTCTATGTATTACACTTGTACTTGATTATATTCATGATGGAGATGTATTATTCCTCCAATCAGAAGTGTCGTCATTTGTATTTGTAAGTGTCGCAACTTATATTTGATGGGTTATTAGACCACCAGTGTGGGGTCAGCCCTGCTTGTGTAATGTGAGTGGGTTATTAGACTTCCTTAGGAAGTCTACCCAGCTAGAATTAAAGGCAGGTTAAGTTGTGTATAAATAGAGAGTGAGTGTGTCTCATTCTATTCATTCACTCACTCATCCAACTCACATTAGTTCAGAGAGGAGTGCGCACAAGTGGAGGATGAGTACCTGCTGGAGTTATCTATCTTTGGGTTTGATCATTGTGATCTTTGTATTGGGGCTTATTCTATCTCTGAGGAAGTTGCGAGGTTTTTCACCTTCTTGGTTTTCCCCGAGGAACCTCTGTGTCTCTTGTGTTTATGATTGTTATGCTGTGCTTGTTATCCTCTTAGTAGGATCCTAGATAATGTTTGAATGCATTTATCGAAAAATTAACATGGAAGGATGGTGCTTGTATGGCGTGAAAGGGAATATGAGGAGATGGGTCGACATGCTTTGAATGATCCATTAACCTTACATGCATTAAGAAGGTGAGGCCAGTTAAAATTCTATCGAACGGTCAACATGCGAGCACAAATCCGATTGCTTGAGAGGTTAGTTCAGTATGTTAGTTTTTTTTTAGAATTTACTTCAATCTGATCTAGGATCTTAACTGAGAGAACAACATGTACAACATATCTACAACATATCAATCATGAACACAATAATGCAAGCACACAAGAGACACATAGTTTACTTGGGGTAAACCATAAAGGTGAAAAACCCCAATAAATTCGTCAGAGATAGATAGAGCAATGATACAACCCAAGCATAAGAGATAGACATCTCCTAGCAGCAGCTTCTCCTCCTCCACAAGTGCGCCTCTTCCAAAGAGTGTGTGTGAGAATAGAATGATCAAATAGAGTGCCTCTCACACTCTATTTATACTTGACTTGACTTGCCTAATAACCTTTACTAGGTTGGCCTTAACTTAACCACATAACATAATGCTGGCTGGGCCAACACCCAATAGGGTGGTCTAATAACCCTTTGACCCACATGGCTGACCCCCAATAGGGTGGTCTAATAACCCTTCGACCCACATGACTTATATAGGGCCGACCCCAACAAGGTGGTCTAATAACCCATCAAGTATAAGTTACGACACTTACAATATAAATAACGACACTTTCGTATAGAGGAAAAATAACATCTTTATAGGAATACAAACACTTCCATATAGAAGAATAATACCATCTCTATAGAAGTACAATATACATATATGAAATACATTCTGAAGTTACATATACATCAACACTCCCTCTTAACTAGGAAGGTATTTCTCGACACAGGTCTTTTAGCACAAGTCATCTTCTCTGGATCATCGTCATCGAGTCATCGTCATCATCACTGCTGCTGCTATCTCAATCAATCTCTGAATCTACTCATCATAGGAAGTTCTACAGAGCCAGTCCTTTTTCATACTGGATGTAGGCCCACCACCTGCATGTCTTCATCATCACTGGCCATACTGTGGAATCCTCAGGACTTATTATGTGCGTCACAAAACCTTGAAAGAGCATCCCAGGATGTTACGGGTACACAACTCTGACCCGTAGGATCTCCCAGGGCGCTATTACATGTGACCCCACCACAAAACCTCTAAAGAGCATCCCAGGATGTTACGAGTACACAACTCTGACCCGAAGGATCTCCCAGGGCACAAATTACATCTGGTCACCACAAAACCTCGCAAGAGCATCCCAAGATGTTACGGGTACACAACTCTGACCTGTAGGATTTCCCAGGGCACAAATTACATGTGGTCATGGAAAAACCTTGAAAGAGCATCCCAAGATGTTACGGGTACACAACTCCGACCTATAGGATCTCCCAGGTGCTATTATATGCCATAGGACAAAACCTTGAAAGAGCATCCCAGGATGTTATGGGTACACAACTCCGACCTGAAGGATATCCCAGGGTTCTATTATATGTGCTCCCAGAGCAATGTCTAGAAAGAGAATCCCAGGCTTTTACGAGTACACAACTCCAACCTATAGGATATCCTAGACATGCTCATCTGCACAACCTGTTCCACGGCCACAGAGTATCATCCCGATACTCACCATACATCATCCTGATGTACACATGATCATCCTGATCATCAACATTGCATCATCCTGATGCATGTCATCTAGAGCAACATCCTGAAGCTCATCATCCATGATCATCCTGATCATACAATGCATCCACCTGATGCATACACAGTATCTGCTTGATACATATCATCATCCATGATCTACCTGATCATACAATGTATCCACCTGATACATCTACAAATACATGATCCACCTGATCATACCTGATACATATCATCATACATGATCTACCTGATCATACAACGTATCCACCTGATACATACACAGATACATGGTCCAATCATCTAACATGATGCATATACAAATACATACAAATGATCCAACTGATCATATCCAACATCCAACATGATGCATACATACATAAATGATCCAACTGATCATAACAAGCATCCAACATGATGCATATACATATACAGAGTAGTAACTGGAGCATCATCCTGATGCTCATCATCCTGATGCTCATCATCCATGATCCTCCTGATCATCATAGCATCGTCCTCTTCAGATCATCTCATCATCCACAAAGCACAAGCCAGATGCACATCATCCAACACTTACACCATCGACATGGGAGAACACATCTACCACCATTCGGGGAAGGCTCCAGCCCTTACTTTTTCATCATGGGAGAACACATCTAGCACCATGTGAAAAATGGCTTCAGCCCTTACATCTACACCATGGGAGAACACATCTACCACCATGTGAGAATGGCTCAACAATTACATCACGACCATGGGAGAACACATCAACCATGTTAGAAAATCTCATGTGCATTTGCATCTTTCGGACTCATCACTTCCCTTTGGAAGGAAACTTGATCTGAAGTGCACCAAGCCTCTCTCTGAAGTACTCAAACTGTACTCAGGCTAACGGATTGTTCAATACAACTACAACCTGCTCATCCATCGCAACATACTCTGCTTCGGTTGTACTCAGTGCTACGCAGGACTGCTTCCTGCTAAACTAAGAGATCACACCTGATCCGATACTGAAGCAACACCCATAAGTGCTCTTCCTATCTGCAGCACTGCCTGCCCACTTTGAATCAACATAATCCTGTAGGTTAAACTTTTGATTTACATCATACCTAAGCCCATAATTAACCGTACCCTTCAGGTACCTCTGAATATGTTTTACAGCAACCAGGTGAACACCTCTCGAATCCATCAGGAACTGGCTCAATGTGTTCACCGCAAAGCAAACATCTGGTCTCATGTTCATTAGGTACATCAAGGACCCAATCATCTGACGATACATAGTGACATCAAATGGATCAGATGAAGCATCACACATAAGCTTCAGGTTTGATGCCATAGGTGTGGCCATGGCCTTCCAGTCCATCATCCTGAACCTCTTCAAGATCTCTACTGCATACTTCCCTTGTCCAAGGAAGAATCCATCTGCACTCTGCCACACCTCCATGCATAGAAAGTAGTGCATCATCCACAAGTTCTTCATCTCGAACTCGGAAACAAGATTCCGCTGCATGTCGACAATCAATATATCCTCACCTGTAACAAACAGGTCATCCACATACAAAAGTAGTATCACTGGATTTCCTTCCTCAACCTTGTAGTAAAGGTTGGAATCCGCTTTACTCTTGGTAAAGCCCAAACTGGATAGAAAGCTGTCTATCCTACCATACCAAGTTTTGCACATATATGTCTACCTGTCATGTGTCTCAGAAACAAGTGGCTGCTCCACATACACTTCTTCTTCAACTACACCATTCAAGAAAGCTGTCTTGAAATCCATCTGGTGTATCTTCCCTTTCATCACTGCAGCCAGAGCAAGTACGGATCTAATGGAAGTGTATCTGGCTATAGGAGCAAAAGTCTCTATGCTAACACCTACATCATGCTTGATCTTGTAGATCCTCTTGGAAGTCACTGCAGACCCCCCTTCAGGTCTTGGGACTGCATCCCAAACATCTTCATGATCGACTGGTACTCCTCAATCGTGGCATTCTTCCCAGATCTTGGGAACTTCAATATCTTCAATATTTTCAATAGATAACTTTGTTGCTGAACAAATGTTGTAGTCCTTCTTTTGTAGGTGATGGTATACGATCTTTCCTACACAACAAGTTAAATTGCATGATTAGAAAACATCTCATAGTTTTCAGAACAAATTCTTACACATAAAGAAATATGTCATACAGTCATGCAATTATCTTAGCCAATGCTTCAATACAACATTTATCCATATCCCGTAACTTTCTAGATGCCTTCCAATCTCTACCAGAACATTGTTAAGAGTGTGCACAACTCCCAACATGTCAACAAAGAGGTTTCATTCTAGATAACTAGCAATGGAATGTTGTATAGTGCCATAGGCCACTTACCCATGTGTATTAGTAGTATACTGTTCATCAATGCAACTATTCTAATATGCATAATACACAACCTAATTCTAGGAACATGAGTATATACATTATTGAACAATATTATTTAAACAATAAGATATGCAAGGAATGATAATTCAAATACTTATCTTTGTTTGTTTGTTGGGTTGACTCCCTCTCAGTCTTTGCTTCTTTTCTGCAACTCCATTCTGATGTGGATTGTGAGAAGTGGTCAACTCCCTCTGAATATCTACATCCTTGCATAAACTATTGAAGTGTGCTTCTTCTTGATCTTTGCTTCCTTGCAGGAACAACTGGAGTGTGCTCCCTCTTGATCTTTGCTTCCTTGTAGGAACAACTGGAGTGTGCTCCCTCTTGATCTTTGCTTCTTGGATTACCTGTCCTTGAACTTATATCCATCACTATGCATGCTTATTAGTATCATCATTGTGTTATCCTCTAGGTCTCATACATAATCACACATTCATTAGTATAATCTTAATACTATCAAAACACAATAATCTTAAACATGTATAGTCATGATCATTTCAAACACAGATAATAAACATTAGTATTCAAGGTTTCAGGGAAGTCTTCTTTTACTCATGCATATTCTTATTTGATCATAGGACTTACATTTCTAACTTTATGAATAAACATAACTAATCATACCAAGTATACTTATATAAGGGATCCTAACACAAGGTAGGATTCTAACTTGATATAGGAAAAACATAGCTGGATTGGTATGTTAGCTAGTTATGTCTAACATACCCACATGATGTCTTCTTGTTCTCTTCAATGACTTGTTCTAGTAACCTGCATATCTCATAGGTTAACCATTATAGAACCAAGTTATACATACCTCGTAAATAGATCTTCTAAGTGATCCATGACAATGGATGAATCTTTGTCTTCATGTCATCATGATCATATGTTCTTGAACTAGAACATGATTTGTCTTTCTTGGTGTACCTTTCATGTTAGCGGACAACATAAACCTCATACAACACCATAATGCATTAGTACAATCATAAGTGTCAACACCCTAATCAATGAATATCTTCTATCATGCATTCATAATTTTATTAAGGTGTTATGACAAGTCTAAATTTAATCAAGATTGTACTAACCATAATATCATGAAGACAAACATACCATAAACTTAATTATGAGCAAATCTTGAAACATACCTGGATGAGTCATACCTGTCGAGATTGCTTGTAATCTTCTTATGTAAGGCCTTAGCCTCATCTCCCTCTGAAACAGGAACTTCTTCACTTATGCAGGTTACCAATCCATTCTCTTCTAGGATTAACCCAATCCACTTGATTTGGAGGAACCGGATCTGGAGCTGGATTAGGGTTTGTCAGATAAACTCTAAAAATTCAAACTTCTGAAAGGATAGAGATATGCGCCTTGATGAGCTGATCAAGCTGGTATACTTAGAATTTGAAAACTGCAAAGTTTCACCCCTCAAATTTGAATTTGAAACTTCTGGATTCACTGGACATGACCCCCAACTAGGGTTTGATAAAGCCCACCCTTCTTCCCAATCAAAAGGTTCGATCCAAATCTCTAAGCTTCTATTTTTCTGAGGAGCTTCCATCTGTGGTTACAGATTTCAAAAATTCCCATTTTTGCAGAAGCCCTAATTTTCCACTTTTCTGATCAAAGTCTTGAACTAGGGTCTGATCAAGCCCGACCTTCTTCCCAACCAAAAATTCTTATCTTGGTCTCTAAATTTGGATTTTGATGAGTAGCATTCAACCATGGTCTTTGATTACAAAAATTCCAACTTTCTCTGAAACCCTAAATTCCGGAAGCCATGAATGAAGGTGCTAAAAAATAATTCTATTTTGACAGAAATATGTACCTGATTGTTTTTGGTGTAACTATGAACTTTTCGATACACAGGGTCTAAATATTTTTCTTGTGATATCTCGACCTGTCATCTTTCGAACCCCACAGGTCTGACCTCAAATGGATTCTCTGAGAGAGAGTTATGCCAAGTGTCGCAACGTGACCTGTTTATGGGATAAAACATGAGAGCGAACTTGTACGGCGTGCCACGTGTCACTGGTTCAGTTTTGGCCTCTAAAAACGTAACCTGATAAAGTACATTTCGTGCACGACCTGTCACTTTTTACGAAATTTCATTTGGATCTTCCTAGCCCAAGTTATGACCTTTTTTCCAAGGTCACCTGTTTATGACTCAGATCTGGAAGAGGCAGAAACCCTGTATGGTACAGATCATAAAACACAAAGTACAACGAATTATAAGTTGTCCTTTGGACACAAGGTACATGGGGATCTGATATTAAACCTGTAGAAGTTTTAGATCTGAAAAATTCGCCAAAATGGATTTATACCGAATGTTCTACGATGACTGGTTTTTGCTATATCAATCCCAAGCATCGCAAGTGCAACAAGTGTCATACATGTCATACCATGCCTTCTTTCAGGCTAGCTCTGATACCATGTTAGTGTTTTTTTTTTTTTTTTTTTTTTTTTTTTTTTTTTTTTTTTCCAGAATTTACTTCAATCTGGTCTAGGATCTTAACTGAGAGAACAACATGTACAACATATCTACAGCATATCAATCATGAACACAATAATGCAAGCACACAAGAGACACAGAGTTTACTTGGGGAAAACCATAAAGGTGAAAAATCCCAATGACTTCCTCAGAGATAGATAGAGCAATGATATAACCCAATAATAAGAGATAGACATCTCCTAGCAGCAGCTTCTCCTCCTCCACAAGTGCGCCTCTCTCCAAAGAGTGTGTGTGAGAATAGAATGATCAAATAGAGTGCGGGAGGCACTTGACTTGCCTAATAACCTTTACTAGGTCGGCCTTAACTTAACCACATAACATAATGCTGACTGGGCCAACACCCAATAGGGTGGTCTAATAACCCTTTGACCCACATGGCCGACCCCCAATAGGGTGGTCTAATAACCCTTCTAACCACATGACTTATAGAGGGCTGACCCCAACAAGGTGGTCTAATAACCCATCAAGTATAAGTTACGACACTTACAATATAAATGACGACACTTCCGTATAGAGGAATAATAACATCTCTATAGGAATACAAACACTTCCGTATAGAGGAATAATACCATCTCTATAGGAGTACAATATACATATATGAAAAACATTCCGAAGTTACACATACATCAACACAGTACTGGGATGCAAATGCAATGGTGTTCAATCTCCAAGGGAAGATTCTGGAATTAACCATTGACGACATCTACTTCATTACGGGTCTCTCTTGAAGGGGAGATGTAGTGAATCTCAAAGGCTCCTCTCGCAATGTGGGTGTCTTGTCCGTGCAAGATTACATCAACACCTACTGTGCGGCGGGTACCGAAAAGACCGGTAGCAAATTTCTTATCTCCATCGTTGCAAGCTTCCCACTAAAAGTCATCTTAAGTATTCTGAATCGGATGTGAGGAAGCGCAACATAACACTTGGCTTCGAGGAAATATATGCATGTGGGCACTAAATGCCTGCGAGGGATAGTGTATGACTGGTGTTCTTGCTTATTGGAAAACATGAAACTTCAGCTTTCCGAGTGCAAAACCGGGAGGATGAAGAACTTTGGGTATGGAAGTATACTTTGTACCTTCTTCTTTGAAAGGGTACCTGCATTGAGTCTCGGGATGGTCTTGCACCCACTCAATCCTCGTGAGCCTATTATGTATCATTGGGGAGACATCTTCCTACGCCAGGGTGGCGGCGAGAGCAACTTCTGCTATCATGAGGATGATTTTTTGGGCGTAGTGGGACCGACAGGTACCAACTCTTGAGCAGTTCCCTTATGTGGGCATAGACTTCCACAATGATCTTGAGCTGGCTCTTCCTCCAGGAGAAGCATGGGGAGAGATTGGTAAGTTTGTTTTTGAAAAATTATTTAATTTTTTCATTTTATATATATGATTTTTAAATGAGTTTGAAATACTGAACAAAATGTCTTATGTAGATGTTGGGCCGGTGCGTCCTAAGGGACACCCTCGTACCTTTGTGAGACCAGCCATCTTAGGAGTAGCCGACACCATGTTGGCGAACATAGAGGGGAAGATGAGTCGATTGACTCATGACATTCCAACATATAGGATCGAGCGGATGCCACTTGATATGCAGGAGGATGTTGTGGGTGTGCCCCCAGCATGGATTCGGCTACTGAGGAAAGTAGTTAGGCTAGTCATCTTCTACAGAGCAGCTGTGGAAGAGGTGACAGAGGCAGATGAGGCCCCTCCTTCTCCATAGGAAAAGGGCATATATATGTATATTTTTGAGGCCATCGAGTCCATTTTTGTAGATTATGACATTGTGACAGACTTATGATTCATATTCATATATTTTTTGATACGACTTTATATATATAATATCGGCTTTATTTACATGTGTGTTATTATCTTTATGCGTGAATTGCTTATTATGGATGTGTATGATGTAGATGCCAATCTAAAACATAATTTGCATATGAATCAGCTAGTGCATTTAAGTTTCTTGGAATGTGTTGATAACTAATGTAATCAAATTGTCTCTCAAGTAACCTAACTTGCAAGAACTGACACAACAAAACAGGATCTCTAACTTGATATTCACCCATTAACTGAAATACAACTAGCTGCGAGTCGAGTCTTACCTCCATATGTGAAATGCCATGGAAAAGAGCATCACGGAGTAAATCTATGACTGCGCTGTATTCAACTATGTTATTCATTGTGGGACCCAAGCAATCCCCTCCCGAAGAAACCAGTTGGCCAGACGGTGAGTATATAACCCAAGCAGCTGCAACTAACTTACGAGTGTGGCAGCTAGCATCATCAACAAATCCTATAAAGTGTTCCATCTGAAACACAAGTCAATAGACACATAAGACGTACAAAATGGATAGCTATAATACATGAAAAAGCACGGAAGCCTAAGCGTAGTACTTCTTCAGGTAGAGCCCATTTCTAGGCTTCGACAACTTATTACCTTCATAATCTGTTAACTCATATGCACTCTTCTTTAGAACCTTAGAGACGATATAAGGACCAAGCCACATTGATTTAAACTTGCCAGCTCCTAAGGGTTCCTTGTCTTGGTCATAGAGAAAAACAAGGTCTCCTTCGAGAAAAACCCTAGGTTTAACTGGCTTATCGTATTGACCTTTAACTCAATTATTATGTGCTTCATTTGCTGTGAGTGCATCACAGCGATGCTCATCAAGATGTTCTAGGTGCAGCAAACGTTCTTCTAAGACTGAAGTGTTAGGAAGTAGTTGGACAACCAACTTCAATGAAGGGATCTTGTACTCAACCGGAATGACTACCTCTATCCCATGAACCAGTTGGAAGGGAGAGAACCTGGTGGTAGTCTTGACATTAGATCGGTATGCCTAAAGAGAAGGATACAACATGATGTGCCAGTTGGTTCGATTGGAATTAACGGTCCTTTGTAAGATGGTCTTTAAAGTTTTATTAACCGCTTTGACCTGAACATTCGCTTGCGGATAAAACAAAGACTAATGTTCCTGCCGAAAACCTAACGTAGTGTATAAGTCAGTCAGCATACTATTCTGAAAGTGCCTACCGTGGTCAGTAACAATATCTTTGGGTACACCCAATCTAGCAATGATCTGGTTGAATACAAAATAAGTAGCCATTTCCCCATCTGCTTTGACAGTAGGCATTTCCTCGGCCCACTTAGTGAAGTAGTGGACGACAACAATGATATGATGATGGCCGCCAGCCGAAACTGGATTGCAATTCATAAAATCAATCCCCCACTTGGTGAAGGGGCCTGCTGTAATCACAGGATGGAGAGGACCTAGGTGTGATTTCATCGTTTTGGTGAAAAAATGACATCGTTGACAGCATTTCACAGCTTCCACACAATCTTTTAAGATTGTGGGCCAAAAATAACCAGCACGCAGTATTTTCTGGGCTGTTTCCAACCCAGAAAGATGACCCCCACAGGATCCACTATGAGCATCATTCAATACTGTTTCAACTTATTCTAAGGTCAAACAACGACGCAAAATGGAATCTATCCCACGTCTATATAGAGTGTCAGAAATGATGAGATAGTTCTTTGCATGACTCTTAAGTTTTCGTCGTTCGTCCTGAGAGAAAGTAGGGGGACACCTCAAAGTCTGGAGATATACCAAAATATCCCCATACCATGGGTCAGAGGACGCGATAAGGAAGATGTGTTCATCAGGGAGTGATGACTCTTCCTCATGGTGTACTATGTCGCTAGGAAATTCAGAAATCAGTTCAGCGAAAATCAGTGATTTCTTTGACTTAGCGGACTGAAAAACCAAGTCAAATTCTTGCAGGATTACAATCCATTTATTAAATTTCCCATCGATGATGTGTCGAGTGAGAACATATTGAAATGGGTTGACCTCCGCAACCACTGTGGTAATTCACAATAAGATATAGTGACGTAGCCTCTGAACAACATAGATAGCAGCTAATGCCAACTTCTCCACGTAAGAATACTTAGCCTTAGGAGCTATTAAGGTGCATGACAAATAGTAAATGACATGCTCTTGGAGCTTGTCATCCTCCTGAACAAGTACTATGCCGATTGTGTATACTGATGCGGCCATATATAAGAGGAAATGCTTCGTATAGTCTGGCGGGCTCAACAAGGGGGCTGACAGTAATGCCTTTTCCAAGGCCTCAAATGATATTTGAGCAGCCTCATCCCACAAAAAGTAGGTATCTTGTTTGAGCAGTCTCATGAAACCTTTTGTAATTTTGGCATAGTTAATGATGAAACACTGTAAGAAGTTAGACATACCCTACAGACTTTGAAGTTGTCTTAGGGTTCGAGGAGGAGGCAGATTTACAATAGCCTCAAGTTTTAATGGATCGACCATTATGCCACGACTCGATACTATGAAACCCAGTAATTGTCCAGACTCGACACAGAATACACATTTGTTAGGATTCAATCGAATCTTGTAATATCTGCACCGTTCAAACACGAGTCTTAAGTGATCAGGATGCTCCTATCTCTTGCGAGATCGCGCTGGGCGATCATCAAGGTAAGGTTCGATTACGTGCTTGATATCATGAAAAGCAAAGTTCATTACTCGCTGAAAGGTATCTCCAACATTTTTCAAGACAAATGGCATCTTCCTATAAGAAAAGGTCCCTTAAGGACAAATAAATGTTGTCTTGTGCTGATCTTCAGGTTTAATCTGGATCTGGTTATATCCTGAAAATCCATCCATGAAAGAAAACATTTCATGGCCCGCACACACATCAATGATTTGATCTATGAATGGTGTGGGGTAATTGTCCTTCGGACAAGCTTTATTTAAATCCCTGAAGTCTGTGCAAACTCTAATGGTTCTTTGCTTTTTATCTATCGAAACATGGTTTGAGACCCATTCTGTCATAGCAATTGGATAGATGAACCCGACTTTGAGCAATTTCTCGACTTTCGCCTTGATGGCAGCTACTTTTCGAGGGTTAACTGGACGGAGCTTCTGTCTCACAGGCTTAGAGTTTGGGTAAGTTGTGATGACATGCTCAATGATGGTAGGGTTGATGCTTGGCATCTCCTCGTACGACTAGGCAAAGACGTCACAAAATTCCTTAAACAGATTGGTATACAAAATGATCTCCTCAGGAGAACAATCTGCTCCAATGAAAAGGTTTTCCATGACCCTAGGTTTAATGGAAATGTTGATCGAAATAGTTCTCAATATGTTTTTCATATTCCCTTTCGAATAAACAGTTTTTGAAGTAGAAGGGATAGCTGACAAATCAACATTACCACCAGGTCTCATAGAAAACTCTCCTCTGTCTATCCTGTCTAGATCGAGAAGAAAATATGACCTATGGTGCATGTGTTCCCAAGGATGGTCCAGGCCAATCATTACTTCCAAAATAGCCTCATCAGAGGGAAAAACAGTGTCTAAACAGTCAAAAGAGTGGCTAGAGTCCACTGACCATGCTGGTGCATAGTCCATATCTGACTCGGCAGAGACCAATGGCGTCACGATATGTTCTGTTGCAGCATGTTGTGAATCTAAGTAGGCCACCTCTGCAACAGATAGGGGCACAACTGGTTCTGATTCGGTGGGGAGAATCCATGGATCCGTCGTTGGATAAATCGTGAAAATATCAGACGGTGAACATTCCTCAGAACCAATAAAATGAACAGGAGAAGGTAGGTCAAAAGTGCCCATTAATGACCCATAGAGCCCTACTCCTAAACTCTCAGTAGCTAGGTGAGACTGATCAACCAACGAAATTGTTGAATCCGATGAAGTCTGGTTGTTTTTCCGAGCAAACAAAAGTTGATCAACTGTGATGATCTTTCCTTCGTGAGGGAACATTAAAACTCAGAAAACGACCGATGGCACTGCTTTCATTGCATACGTCTAGCGCCTACCTAATAATAGATTGTAATCAAGTGGAGCATCCATCACTTCAACCTCTACAGACACTAACTTACCCGCAAGTTCAATATCAAATGATGGTAAGACTCCGTGTGGTCGGAAAGATCTTCCATCAAATGTGGTAAGCAGTGTGTTCGAGGGAGCTAATTTAGGTGAGCCCAAATCCTTCCAGCAAGAAATGGACATTACGCACATAGACGCGCCTCCATCTACAACAACTCATCCAATGGTTTTGGGACCATGGACTACCTCTATTTGGAGAGCGACGTGGTACGGAAATTGGGGTTTAATGTTTGTCATATCAAACCGAGCAAGCATATTGGATGAGTCAACGCTCCCGATCGCCGCGAGAAGTGCACTGCGTTGTAATGGACAACTTTGCAGTACTTCTAAAGTGGACATGGAACAGCGAGTTTGGGCTAAATCTTCCACAACATTGTAGTTGGGAGCAGCCCGCGCGTTAGGATTGTGCACAACCCGTTTGAAGACACCTTTCAGAATCTTCGACATCGAATCTATTGGTCTCTCGATGTGGAGAGGGGTAGAAGATTCAGGAACATCCTTTTGCTGCAGATCCAAGGTATAATTTCTAGCTCGAGTTTGTAAAAGCACATCCGAATTAACCATGTTAATAAATGATTGATCAACATATGAGGCATGATGAGTGCCCCCAACACTAGAGTTTCCAGAAGTTGAACCTTGCCCGTGAGGGAATGGGTATTTTAAGACAGCTGGTTTCTTTTCACGGAGCAACTTCTGGGCTTCTTCCATCATAGGGCATTGATGGGTAAGGTGATCTTCTTTGCATACCTTGCAAGGAAAATTCACTTTCTTTTTCTCCTTTTTTCCCTCCTTGGCATTTTCTATGTTTTTGGGCTTTTGGTGGTTACCCTCCCCTTTCTTGCCCTTCTTTTTATTGTTGTTGGGCTGCCGAGGGCCCTTTTGATTCATCTGCACTTGTTGTACAGATTTCGTTTTCGAAGGGGAGGATGCAACTGAAGTTGCTTCTGCAGCAGATTGTTTGACCGATAAGGCGTGAACCTGCTTAGTTAAAGCATCAAATGCTGCAGAATCTACTGAACCCAAGATGCCATCAGCATGTGGTCCAAGCTTAAGTTTACCTAGATCTGTGTTAGATCTCAGTGCGTCGAGAATGATCTCATATAAGAGCCCAAACCGAGCGTATACTAGATCGAGCTGCTGGGTTCTAAGGATAGCTTCCTCTTCGGAGGACACCCCAGAAGTTTCCACTTCCTTACAAATATAAGGAAGGAGTGATTTGAGATACCACTCTAATAAGAACTTTGGAGGGATTTCAGCTTTAATGAGCTTCTTCCTTCTTCGCCACTCCTGAATATGGTCAGATAAATGAGTGGCTTTGTTTTGTCGAAAGGTTGACATAAGATCTATATTGGCTTTATAGCAGACAGGAAGTTGGAAGTGGTTCAGAAAAACAGTAGCTAGATCCCAAAAGGCACCATAAGCAGCTGTAGGCAGTTCAATGTACCATTTAGCTGCGGCCCTAGTCAAGGTTTTTTGAAAGAGCCTCAATCTGATGGAATCATCGTTCAACAAATTAGAAGAGCAGAGATGGAAAGTAGTCACATGATCATCGAGATCCTCCCCAGTCTTGCCTTCGAACTTTGGAATGTCAGAAGGAAGCTTGGTCGGGACCAGTGGCCATGCGCGGTGATGCCGCACCGGATCGTTAGTGAGTTTTGAAAGGTCTGGAAAATTCAAAGTTGCCAGAAACGATAAACGAGGTCTTGCTGATGGCACTTGGTTAGCAGGATTTTGGTAGGCAGAACCACCTAAAGCTTGACTCGTGTACTGCTGGTTGGGGTTGCCACCAACCACCGGTTGTGAAGCAAACACATTGCTAAAATTGCTCCAGCCAAAAGAGTGAGGGTTATTCCCTTGAGTGTGTGTCCATTGCGGCTGGGTGTTAGCCCCTCAGTAATGTGGGTTAAACGCATTACCACCTCCTCCACTAAATAGTGAAAAAGGGATACTCCCTACAGGTATATGAGATGTCTACACATTGGAATGATGTACATTCTGACTTGTATAGGGGTTAAACTCATGTGTAGATGTAATGGACAGTACAGGCATCGAGCCTATTATAGCTGTGGATAGAGTGGGCATCGAGCCTACAAAGGGCATGGAGGGAGCTATGTTCCCTCCAAACCAAGGGAAACTTGTCCGAAAGGAGTAGTTTATGGAATTCCCTATAATTGTTGCATGAAAGGAGATGAAGTAGACGGTACCGAGGATATCCAAGTGACAGGGATCTGAAAAGGTCGAGTAGTAGTACCAAGAGGGGTAGCTGTTGTCGAAGGTTGAGAACTAGACATCCCTATGGTACTAGTACTGAAACTAAAAGAAGGAGTTGAGGTAGATGTAGCCTGCAATGAGGTAGATACCGACGTGCTTGTGAAAGAATGAGAGAGAGATCTCGTAACCATGGCTGCAGAAGGAGTTTGAGGAACTCCAGTTTCATCTCTGGAACTAGCCATGTGATGACCAGGGGTAAACCAGTACGCACTATACTCGGGTTGGCCTACATAATCTACAGTTATAAGTAATGGATTGTTTGGTCCAGTCAGGGGAGGGTTGAAAGGAGTGGTAAACTCTCGAGAAGTTAAATACTCAACCTCAACAGTATCAACGACTTGTTGATCCTGAAATCTTACCTGTAGTTCTCCAAGTACTTATGTTTCGCTCGTAAGTTCGTATGAACCACGAGAATCCATCCTCCGACGTCGCAGTGGCGGTGGAGGCTCCACAATGAGTGGGGGAAGGTTTTGCAACCTCTGAGACCTACGAAGAGGTTGGTCCTACACAACTATATAAAAAGAAAACTAAGTATAAAAACCTAGTGGCCACTAAAACGACTAAGGAGCAAACAACATACCACTAAAAATTCCCTAAGTGATCAAAACCAGGAAAACAAGGCTAATACTCTCAGAAGCAATTTTGGATGATGAGGGCCCATAACAAACTAATAGAGTATCGATGGTCAGTTACACGACGTCCAATGGAGGTACTCTGGGTTCAAGCGTTTGAATCACCAAACTGCCCTCCCGGGATTACTGCCAAAGGGTTACCATCCGCATCTGTCTGAGGTGAAGTGGAAATATCCTTCCACTCTACCTGTGTAGAGCCCTAGGGTTATGATACTAAGGATACCACAAATATGAAAATACCCGGGGGAATAGTTGTCAGCCTAGCCAAGACGCATGGGCAGGGTAGCAAAGCCCGAAATCCAAAAGCACTTAAAAGTACTAGTGGACTCCCGTACGCGAATCAACTCTCGTTTATGTTTGAAAGGAAAGTGAGGGGGTATCCTCAACAGTTCCAGTCGCACATGGCCTTGTGCTTAACTCTGGTTTGAGTAGAGCGTTCCCAGGATATTTTGATATAGGTGGGTTTACCTAAGAGATTGTCTTACTACAATTGTTGAGTAATGAAACCAATTTCAGGTAGTTTAAGGTGATTTACCCCGAAACCCTAGCCTAAGCTAGTTGATGATGTGTATACCTAAAAATAAAAAGTTGCTAATTAATTTTATTAAAATTTCTTTTTAGAGGCTACTTTTTACTCAAGAAGGGTAGTGAAGTGTGTGGAATGGTTTCGACATAATGTAAAGTGTGTACAAATAATGCTTTTAAAACTTCACAAAGACTCTTTTTGCTTTTTCGTTTATGTTTTTCAAAACAAGAAATAGACAATCCTAAGCATTTTTTTTTTTAATTTTTCTTTTAAATTTTCAAAGTAAGACAATCTATGCTAGTTCGAAAAATGATGATAAATCTTACTACTAAGCTGCCAAATTCAATTTTGTATTTTCTTTTATTTGCAAAAAGCAAATGAACTTGAAAGAAGGAAAAAGAAAGATCTAACAAAGGTGTGGGTAAAGATAAAAGACTTAAAGGCTTAAACCAATCGAATCAAAAGACCGAAAAAGACTTGAACTACAGAGTTGTTTCGATGGGAAAAAACTCTAGGTTTGGAACAAGGTGTAAAAGAAGAAAGAAAAATAGATGCATGCAATGGAAAAGCATACCTAAGAGGCTGCTCCTAAGCACCAAAAACCAAGAAAAAACCCACCCAACAAACAGGGTAGGCAATCAAACCAAAGGCAACTCTACCGCCACACAGACTCAAAGCAAAAGCTAACATAAGGCTTCACACAACTCAGATTGATCTGACCTGGAGTTCAGAAGGTATCCAGACCCATAGACCTTTCAAAAACCACCCTAAAAACTCAAACTGGAATCAAACCCTTTAAAAAAAAGACAAGACTCAGCAAAAGTGCATAGCTATTGCAACAGACAACAGGCATTGCGTACGCAGGTTTGCAGGAGTGCAACACGCGTCTAGGGAAAAAAGTGCGCTACTGTGTCTAACAGATAGTCGTGCACAACTTCAAAAAGGCTTAAAAAAAAAGAAAAGACACCTAAAACAAGTGCTGAAGCAGGTAAAGCAATCTACAAGACTTCAAAGAGGTAAACAAGACTAAAAAAAGACAAACATGTCTCAGTAATCAGTCAAATAAGTAAGGTAAATGCCAGAAGTAGACCCAACAACCTGGAAACCAAACCCTAGTGGAAGGATTAGACCTATAGGAAAAATGCACTTCTGTTTGGTATATAAACCAGTGCCTGCAACAAAAAGTGTGCAACTATGTTTCATAGAAACTAGCGCACAAGCCAAAAAGTATGCCTTTGTATGCACAGAAAACTAGCGCATAGGGACTTAAAGCAATAAAAAGAGCTTTGCTTAGTTAGACTGAAATGAATCGAGATAAAAGGAAAAACAAGGTAACCTATGAAAAACCTCTCAGAAAACAAAAAGACTGTATAAACTGAAAGAAAACCTAGCAAGGTCCCCTAGAGCAGAAACAACCGGTGGTCCCCAGCGGAGTTGCCAGTTGTGTTGTGCAGGATAATACATTATAGTGAGGGAAATGACACTACCAACTTACATGGGGTACAGGTAAATACATTCATGTTTTACATTAATTACTATGAATGGAAAGAGATTAGGGTTCTGAAAGTTGTACCTTGTTAACAATGGCTGGTCCTAGCTTTCGCCCAACCTTCCACAGAGATAAACCTGCAAAACAAGTTAAACTTCCTTAGTGTATCTTGACTGCAATATATATAATGAAATTGAAATCAATTTAACATTAACTACAATAAGATATCCAACAAAAGAGACATTTCATTGGGACGAGAAGGGTATTTCCACCTTTTATTGTCAAAGAAATGTAGATAAGTACAAATATACTTGATCTGTCTAGACACTTCTGCAACTAAGTCCTGGGCTCCTGCTCCTCACAATGACTTAAGAATTCCTCCAACGTAACAACAACTTATTATTCCTTGGTCCCCTCTCTCATGGATTCCCCTTGTATTTATGGCACAAGGTTGGAAGTTGTATTCGAGAGGTAGTTGAATTGGGAGGTTGGGGAAATTACAGAACCAACCTCAACTAATCCCAATTCGTAATCTTAATATATCTTTTCCATTCATCTTAACATGTGCGCATGTATCATAATAGTAGACCAGCGTTCAATATGCAACTTTTATTCTTTAAAACTAGTGCACACATCTTTTGAGGTAAGTGCGCGGGTTCTCTTCAGAAGAACCATCGTTTAGAATGCTAGGTCTGTGGAAATAGTAGCGCACACATAGTGAATATTGTAGAAAAAATATGTTTTTCAGCTGAAGATGTGTGATCTCAGCAATAACTCATCCAAGGTCAACCTAGCTCTTCCATCCATAGTGTCATTTTGTGTGATCAACAGGGCAATGCGATCACGGACGGAGAAGTGCAGATTTGACCTATAACAGTATTGATTATTTTGCAAATTGTTTGCAACAAGAGTTTACTTTAACGACATGCATACTATAACAAACATGAGATAAGTTGGTATACTTGAAAATTTTGTTGATATAGTTTATATACTATGGTCAAAAGAAAGTAAAAGGATTTCATAGGATGAATATGCATAAATTGACGTGTAATGTGCTTAATCAAATGTGAAACCATTATTTATTATACATAGGAATTAAATGCAAAAATGAATAAGAAAATTCATATGTTCGGTAACTAAAGTCAGTCAGTTCCTAAGAAATCTTGTGATAATGATAAGATTATGTATTTAGTAGAATCCCCTAGAATCCTAAAGATAAAGATTGGCATGTTCATCTTGCTTGACATGCGTTGACGTATGAATAACTATGCTATAGAAATGCACCACTTAAGTCAATTACTTTGGGTATTTTGTTGATCGCAAATTGATAGTGGTATGAAAAGAGTTTTCAAAACTTAGTATGATTAGTTGCATGCATGAAAATAAATAATTATAAGTGCATATGCTTTAGTTAATCGTAAGTACTTAAGATATTACTTGAGATATTCATCTGTGCATATGTGTTAAAAGAATGGTTACATTATGTTATAAACATTTGCATCGTAATCCGTAAGTACTAAGGAAGAATGCAAAAGAAACTTAAAACATTATGATGTTAGTAGGATGTAACAATAATGAAAATTGGCATACCTATGTCATTACATGCTCATGTTAATTTCACATGCATAATGTTAAGTAAAATGCAAGTCAATGAGTAACTTGTAGAGATTAGGCTAGAAAGGGTAAGTGTATGATATTAATACCTTGAGTCAATTATGATTGAAGAGAAGACATGATGGAGAAAAACTAGTGGTAGCATTAAAAGCCTAATGTGTATTTAAGTTTATGTTATGATTGATGTTTCATATATTAAAAGAGAAGCATTAGACCAATAATGTCCAAATGGACAGAAGGTATGTGCGAGTGTAAATAACGAATATATGTGTTTTTCTACAATGAGGTGCATGACAACATGTTTTGTTTCCTTAAGATCGTGCATTATAATTGTGCATAACAATAACATTTAAGTATACCAAAGTGAAAATTGATGTCATAACTTACTTCTTGCTTTATATTATTTGATAAGGGATAAGATGAAAATAACTCCTTTCAAGAAGTTGAAAGTATAATGTATAGGTACACTTGGATGCAAGAAATTTTCCCAAACTGAAGATAATGGGAAGCAATAAATGAGGTAATTTCTAAGTAAAACTGTGAATAATGATTGCTTGTGAAAAGATAACAGGGTGCTATTAGAAGTTGATAATATGGAAATCAATGGCACAAGTGATTTATGCCAAGTACATACTTCATATGGAAGACATTGGGAAACAAATTGGTAGGTTTGAATTCCTATTGAAAACACTTGAAAGAAGTAAATATAACATTTTTGAGAATGTTAAGTGTGTATAGATGGCATAATTACATTGAAACAATTGATTTAGGAAAGATAGTAAGTGTAGATCAACAATAGTGAAATATTGTTGAAAATATTTACATATCTTTAGTAAGATACTAGAAATACCGAAATATGAAATTTCAATATAATGCTCAGAAATTGATGATGTTGTGAAATGATTAGTACACATAGTGCAAAGTTATTTGTATCAAAATGTATGAATGATATATTATGAAAGGTAATCCTGGGGTGAGCCAGGAATGATACATGTAGCAATGTGCACTTGGGCATGTGAACCCATGGTTATTTGTAAAACAACAAGATGTCCAAATTGATAAACGAAAAAAGATCATTTCTTTTAAAAGAATCTATTATATGTCATTATGACTGACATTGTTTTGAAGTAACCGCAGGGAATGTATTATAACAATTTCAAAGTAAGAATGCAAGTCTTGGAGGAATTTATACATTAATTGAAATTGAGTTATAAAACTTTGGACTATCAAAAGTGATTGATGTTGAGTTGGGAACTCTGGAGCATCAAAGTATTGGCTGCTAATTTGTAAGAGGAATAAAATTAATAAAAACAAGAACGCTTTCACCTACTAATAAAAGCAAGGCCCTGTCTAACAAACAAACCTAATAATAACAAACAAATAATAATAAAATAAGAGATGTGTAATTGATCATATGAATGCCCGTAAGACCAAGTGAGTATTGGTTTGGCATTGGTTCTACAAAACAAGGATGTTTGTGTAAAGTCCAAATAATACCAATAATGTATTGGCTAGGCATTTTCTTTTGTTAAACAACTGTGGGGATGACCAAGTTGTATGCACATCCTGAAAAGCACAGGTAGGAGATACACATGAAACTATATAGTAAAGTGAAAGGGTATCGTTCTCGTGTTGGATGGGGCATGTTGCAGTAGCAAGTCGTGTCGAGGCCCAGGGAACCTCAAAGGTCACGTAAAGAGGTCTTGGACTGCACCGTAGTATAAGGCCATAGTCCCTGAAATGGTATTCGTTAATGACTGTTGAGAATAGGCCCAAGATGAATGACCATGGCTGTGTCTTATGCTTACAGATTGAACTACCTATATATACATTAGTACTATTATAAATTAATATGTGTTTTCAGATTTTGCTTATAAGCATGTTATGCTCATGTTTTGCTTATGTTATGCTCATGATTATGAAAACTGATATGATTGCTTTATGTTGAGAAGCAAATTGAAAATGACTAAGAGTACTTGGGGAGAAGTACTACCATACATAAAGTATGGATGAGGATGTTATGTATGGAAAATTTATGTGCCATAAAAAGAAATATGTGGGTATTCTATGTATCATGTATGATTAATAGATATTGCAGGTGCATGAATATTACAAAGTACAAAGTAAAGCTTTGTTTTGAAAGGCAAAGAATCTTAAAGACATTCAAGTAGAGATGCCAAAGATAAAGAATTTCAGAAGAGCAAGCAAAAATAACTGGAATTGTATTTCACAAAGATAAATGAAAGTTGAAAACAAAGTTTTGAAGGGCACAAACACTAAGGATGATGTTATTTCTAGGGGGGAGGATGTAATATCCCCTCTGCTACCCAAATTCTTCTATAACAAAAATATAAATGTAAGTGTACATTGTACAGCTTCCTGGCGAGGAGCTCAATGCCAAGGCTCCGCTAGTGAAGCACTGTAAGTATTGTTATGATTTCCTAAGTTATTTTGTATTCTGAATTGTAGACTTAGGAGACTGAAGGACTTGACGCAACTAAATGATAGGGGCACAAATACACTAAGGAGAGAGGTCGATGGCTGGAAATAAATGAGAATTTAAGTTACTGGTGAAAGTGTCATCTTGGTACCGAGAGCACTAGAAGAAAGGTGAACAATGGATGTTCACTCAATGACCTTAATATTGTCCTAAGTTAACGGTTATTCCTAGGTGTGGAATTTCACCAACAAGGCAAATAGCCTATGATCTAATATTGATCTAAAAGAAAAGCTAAACATATTAACAACTTATCAGTACCGAGAAATAATATTAATAGTGCTATGGTAGGTTAGGCAATTAAATAATTATGATAAGTAATTATAATTATTTTGAGAAAATAAATAACATAATTATTTAGTTTATTATTAAGAACATTATTAAATATTACCATCATTAATACTATTATGGCATGTTAGGCCATTAAATAATTACAATAAGTAATCATTATTATTTTTAGAAACTAAATAACACAATGGCTACTCCATTGGATATTTGCAAAAGTGGTAGATATATATATATATATATATAAAAGGTGGAATGGCAAGTCATAATATATATTATAAATTGAAATAAAATGTTTTAAAAACAAATTGGGAAACCCGTTAGGGGTTTTACCCAATGGCCTTGAATATGCCATACGAAGGGCGGTGGCAACACACACAACCGTCCAGAAGTAGAACGTATTTTCTGTGGAGAGGAGCAGTGGAACAATTCACAGTTATGGAGAGTTTATGATGCCAAGACTGCCATTCTGCGTTTGAGGTAGAGAGATTGCTTTAAACTATTTGGCAAATATTTTATTAAAAAAACCTCTGTGTGAGCTATTGAAGGATGCTATACGTCTGCTTTGATTTATGGCTATAGTTACACACCTCCAGTTTTTACGTCCGTTGCTGCGAAGAATAGTGGAAGAAGGTACACCACTATTTTAACTGTTTGTTGCTCTAATTATTTATAATTGATACAGTAGTGGGGGGGGTGTAGCCCTAATTTTATTTATTACCCCTGTTCATTAGTTAAAAAGGGCACAGTACCTATTTTCATGAGCCATAACCTGTTGTGTTAAGAGAGCGTCTCTCTCTGTGGAGAGAAGATGACTCCAATTTTTATTTATGTCATTTGTAGAATAATATCTCGAGCAAAGAGAGCGTCTCTCTCTCTGGAGAGAAGAAGACTCCACCATATGAACATTTTTAATAGAAAATTTGCAAGAAAATGGCCCTCACTCTCTGATAAAAAGATGATTTTTAGGATTATGTTTGGCATATAGATAAATCTGAGAGAATTACTTCTCCTTGGAGAGATTAAATTCTAGCTATGAATTATCATTGGAGTGAGGACGAACCTTTCAAGAATACATATAATTAGGTATCATTAAATACTGGGATCTGAGGACGGCTCTCTGAACCATTAACTTACTTTTTTTTTTTCAGTAGAAAAAAGTCATACTATTGCTATTAAAAAAAAAAACCAAATAGTACATGGTGTTTTTGTCTCAAAAAGACAATACAGAAAATTATGACTGATTACATAACTAGGACAATCCAAAAATATATATCATAGAGCTATCAGAAAGAACAAAAAAAAAGGAAGTAAAAAAGGCAGCTAGAGATCATAAATATACACAGAGCCTTTATCTACTTTGCAACCATCCTGAACTTCCTCCCATAAAATGTAGCCTTCCTCTCCATTCATAACATGTTTGGATAAAATGTCCGCCACAAAGTTATGCTTCTTGTAAATGTGAGAAAGTTTTCTGAGCCTGTTCAATAAAGCCTTAATCCGGTCACACCAATGTATAAGAGACGCCACCTGCAAGGAATAATGTCCACATGCCCATTTGATAGTTACCTAAGAATCACCAAAGACCGAAAGATCACCAATACCAAAGATGTTTGTCACTTTCAGTATGCACCACAAAGCCAAGAGTTCGCTTTCATGTTCGTGCCTCGCCCACAATTTAACCTGAGAGTGAAAAAATGAAATTTGCTAATATATAAAATGCCACCAGCAACACACAGACCATCCTTTGCAGCACCATCAAAAAAATCCACAGCCGTATTTATTTGAAAATTAAAAATTCACTCTCTTTTTGTTTTGGGAGCAATGATAACACTACAATTCTCTTTGACCAACTTATAAACAAGTGAACAAGTTTGATTAGTATTTGGGTGCACATCTTCAAAAATAGCATAATTTCGGGCTCTCCAGATGTCCCAAGAGATAATAACAGGTAATTCAAGATACACTTTGCAATGCCTGTTCCACTCCAGACAACATTTTTCAAAATCATCTTCTGGCCACGGTACCTCAATCTCTAAATCCCACAAAGCCCTATTCCAAACAAGTCTTGTGAATGCACAATGCACAAAAATATGTGAAACAGGATCCAAACTTGAATGACATAACATACAAATTCTAGGACCAATCCAACCTCTACCAATCAACGTATCCCATGTCTTGATGCAATTATCCAGTGCCAGGCAAATAAAACACTGTAATTTCAGTGGAAACCTCCACTTCCAAATTCTTCTATACCACCAATGCTCAGGGAAAATACAATTGTAATGAATTACAGCATTGTAGGCAGTTTTGGCAGTAATGATTCCATTGGATGAATTAGCATTCCAAAATATAACATCACTCCCATCATTTAGACGGCACCCCACTGAATTTAAACAATGAATTTAAACAATGAATATACCTGTTCCAATCTGCAGCCATTTGACCTTCGAAACCCAAGTCCTTCGCCAAATACCAGTAAGAAATTGAGCCAACCTATCTCTGGTAATTATGAATTTTATTTAAGGTATATAAACCCCACACCCTAAGTTGATCGATGATATATTTAGACAAAACATAGTCTTCCTCCACGCCAAGTATCGGGTCAATGCATACATAAATAAAAGCATCGTCACCAACTTTCCATACCAACTCCTTAGCCATCCAGTTGTAGATCTTCAGAAAACCTCTCCAGATAACTAAGATACCATGCATTCGTTTCTGCTTATGATCTCTAATCTAAGAGATAATGTTTCCTTTGATATATTTGACAAAGAGGACCCTGGACCACAATGATGAACCAAATAAACCTCTCCAGAATGACTTAAGTCTTAAAGCAAAGTTGGAAGAATATAAATTTTTAATACCCCACATGTTTGGATAAAATGTCCGCCACAAAGTTATGCTTCCTGTAAATGTGAGAAAGTTTTCTGAGCCTGTTCAATAAAGCCTTAATCCGGTCACACCAATGTATAAGAGACGCCACCTGCAAGGAATAATGTCCACATGCCCATTTGATAGTTACCCGAGAATCACCAAAGACCTGAAGATCACCAATACCAAAGATGTTTGTCACTTTCAGTATGCACCACAAAGCCAAGAGTTCACTTTCATGTTTGTGCCTCGCCCACAATTTAACCTGAGAGTGAAAAAACTGAAATTTGCTAATATATAAAATGCCACCAGCAACACACAAACCATCCTTTGCAGCACCATCAAAAAAATCCACAGCCGTATTTATTTGAAAATTAAAAATTCACTCTCTTTGTGTTTTGGGAGCAATGATAACACTACAATTCTCTTTGACCAAATTATAAACAAGTGAACAAGTTTGATCAGTATTTGGGTGCACATCTTCAAAAATAGCATAATTTCGGGCTCTCCAGATGTCCCAAGAGATAATAGCAGGTAATTCAGGATACACTTTGCAATGCCTGGTCCACTCCAGACAACATTTTTCAAAATCATCTTCTGGCCACGGTACCTCAATCTCTAAATCCCGCAAAGACCTGTTCCAAACAAGTCTTGTGAATGCACAATGCACAAAAATATGTGAAACATAATCCAAACTTGAATGACATAACCTACAAATTCCAGGACCAATCCAACCTCTACCAATCAGCATATCCCATGTCTTGATGCGATTATCCAGTGCCAGGAAAATAAAACACTGTAATTTCAGTGGAAACCTCCACTTCCAAATTCTTCTGTACCACCAATGCTCAGGGAAAATACAGTTGTAATGAATTACAACATTGTAGGAAGTTTTGGCAGTAATGATTCTAGTGGATGAATTAGCATTCCAAAATATAACATCACTCCCATCATTTAGACGACACCCCACTGAATTTAAACAATGAATATACCTGTTCCAATCTGCAGTCATTTGACCTTCGAAACCCAAGTCCTTCGCCGAATACCAGTAAGAAACTGAGCCAACCTATCTTTGGTAATTATGAATTTGATTTAAGGTATATAAACCCCACACCCTAAGTTGATCGATGATATATTTAGACAAAACATAGTCTTCCTCCACGCCAAGTATCGGGTCAATGCATACATAAATAAAAGTTTCGTCACCAACTTTCCATACCAACTCTTTAGCCATCCAGTTGTAGATCTTCAGAAAACCTCTCCAGATAACTGAGATACCATGCATTCGTTTCTGCTTATGATCTCTAATCCAAGGGATAATGTTGCCTTTGATATATTTGACAAAGAGGACTCTGGGCCACAACGATGAATCAAATAAACCTCTCCAGAATGACTTAAGTCTTAAAGCACAGTTGGAAGAATATAAATTTTTAATACCCCACCCACCACACTTCTCTGGAACCGAAAATCGTTCCCAACTGGTCATGATCAAACCCCTATTATCCTTACTGCCCATCCATAAGAAATTGAAAAAGGATCTTCTCAATTTTTTGATGATAGAACTCGCAGTCTCAACAAAGACATCTAGTAGACAGGAATGTCGGTCATAATGACTTTCACTAAGGTCAATATGCCTCCAAAAGAGAGAAGACGAAACAACCAATGATTAATTCTTTTGTCCACTTTGTTTACAAGCCATTCGCAATCTCTAATCCTGTAATTGTTTGGCTTAAAAAAAAATCCCAACTATTTAAACCCCTTCTCCAGCTGGAAGAAATTATAAGGAAGAATTTATTTTATACGAGCAAGCTCACAGTCCTCTGCCCTGAGATGATAAAAGCAAGATTTCGAGCTGCTTACAGCCATCCCCGATGCACTATTGAATATATTGATCATATTCTTATAATTCTTCCATTCCTCTATGGAGGCCAAACCTGCCAGTAGAACATCGTCAACAAATAGAATATGTGAGATAGATAGCTCTTTACCCAGCTTAATACCCTTAGTGAAACCATCAGCCTTTGATTTGTGAATCTCTAAACTCAGACCCTTGATCACCAACAGGAAGAGAAGAGGATATAAAGGGAAACCTTGCCTTATGCCCCTGGAACTTTTGAAAAATACAGAGGGTACTCCATTGATTAAAATAGCAAAACAAGCAGTGAAGACACAAGCCATAATCCAGTTTAGAACTAAAGGCGGGATGCCAATCTAAATCAAGATTAGATGCAAAAAAGTCCAATCTACCCGATCATAGGCCTTCTCCAAATCCATCTTGAGCAATAAAGACTTTTGTTTCCTCTTCTTGATTAAGTGAATAAGTTCTTGCGAGATACCCACCGCGTCAAGTATCTGACGATCCTCCAAAAAACCAAATTGTTCAACAGAAATATTCTTGGACAAAGCAGGTTTTAACCTAACTACGATAATTTTGGATATAAGCTTATACAACAAATTGCAGAGAGCAATTGGCCTGAAATCTCCAAAAGAGCCAGGTTTATTACACTTTGGAATCAGCGTGATGAAAGTAGAATTTAGAGCACCCGAAATATAACCCTCTGTCCTAGAGAATTCCACCATGTTCAAAATCTCCAAACCCATAATATCATAGAAATGCAGGAACAGTTCAACTTTCCACCCATTGGGTCCCAGGCTCTTTTCTTTAGAAAACAGTTTCAGCATATCTTCAATTTCAGACGGAGTAACCGGTTTTCCCAAATCTGCAGCCACTTGGTCATTACAAAAATTCGAAAACAATCTGGCAGAATTCAGTTGAGAAGGTAAATCACACATACCCTTATCTGAGAATATATCACTGAAAAAAAATTTGGCAGCTTCCTATAACTTTTCCTGACCACTTATATTTCTCCCCTCTACATCATCCAGCTCCCATATAGCATTGAAATTCCTACGGCTGGACGCATATGAATGGAAAAATTTAGTTTTCTTGTCACCAAGGCCAATCCACAAAGCTCTACTTTTCAAACGCCAATCCATTTCTTCTCGGAGGAGTATGTTTTCCTTCCTTATTTCCAAATCCTTCATAGTGGAAAAATCCTCATCTGAAAGCTGCATATTCAAACTTTTTAGGTGAAAGACATGTAGGTGCTCCTCCAGATCAACCATAACCTGTTTATCCATCATCTTTTTCCCATTTATCCAGAGGATAACCTTCTCTTTTAGCTTCTTTAATTTGACAACCAAATGATCTATAGGGTTAAGATAATCATCGATCACATAATTGTCCAAAAATGACGAATCATCAGACATACCTCGTCATTTCTAAGCCAGGAGCTGTTAAATTTGAAAGGAAGTTTAAGTAATTGCTTAACCTCCTCCAGTTGAAGAAAAATCAGCCAGTGATCAGAGAACTTAGCCTCACCAACCCAAGATCTATACCGAAGACAATGTTTGAGAAGTGAAGTCTTAATGAGAAATCTGTCAATTATTTTCTGGATATTGTGTTCCCCCTTCCTGCCATTAGTCCAAGTAGGTACCAATTTCATTGGCTTAAGGTCCACCAAACTATTGTTGCATAACCACTCTATAAAAAAATCTTCCAAAGAGTCCATTCTGGTTGATGAACCCCAAATCTCCGAATAAGATACAGAAAAATTGAGGTCACCTGCAATAATCAAGTTTTCAATATTGAGAAGCCCAGAGTCCTTTAAAGACTCCCAAAAAACGACTCTATTAGCATATGGACCATAGCAATTTAATATAGACAGCTTCAAGTTTAAATGAGTACTACAACCCTCCAAGAGAATGCCCCAATTGGTGCAGAAAGTCTGAAACTTGTAGAGTAAAGGATTCCAACCAACAACTAAACCCCCAGACATCCCAGCCGAACCAGTAGCCGAGAATTCCCATTCCGGCAAGCAGGAGGTAATTTTGTATAGAGTAGAAGCCTCGTCACACATAGTCTCTTGCAAACAAATAATACTAGGGTTAGTAGCTTGAAGAATATGGGATAAGGCCCTAACCCTGGTGAGCTTCCCCAACCCCCTTACATTAATGGAGAGAATAGTCATTAATCAACACCAGGCATGGGAAACACCGCTCTAAGTGCACCTTGTCAATGATAGAAGCAGGATCTACTTTATTTATATATACATATAGATAGATAAATATGGCTTGAGTTGTATTATGATTTATATGACATAAGTGGATTCAAAGAGGTTGACATATGTTGTTTACTATTATTATATGGTGGGTGAAGACATACATATAATGTCTTGCACAATTTCTAAAACTAGGGTTTGATACGTATAAAATGATTATTAAAATGTATGTGGTTAATAAGGCCTAGGGATGGAGTAAACCGACCCCCCCAATACGCGATATATAGATATATATACATATTGGAGCTTGCAATGATGGAGCAATATCATGTAAATACACTGGTTAATGCTTGTAAGAACTAAAACCTACCTAAACTTAGAAGAGATAAGTATATGTTTAGATATGCAGGATGAAAATAATCCCTTAAGAAGTTAAGTCTATTAATTAAGGGCCTTCTTGATTACTGAGAGTTAAGGGCTCACGGTTCTAGTTGGAAGAAGGGAAGCCTTGTCATTAACGTTTGAGGTTATTAATTGCAAGGTTGAATTGGGTTAATTGTTTCTTTATCATAGTCAAGGGTTTCGTATTGAGGCTATGTGGAAGAAACTTGGAGAGAGATTCCGTTGTTGTCTCTACCTAGTGGATTCGTTTCCCAGCTTGGGGGTGACTTCTTAGTAGGAAAACATACACTAGACAGAGAGTCAGATGGTTGTTAGATGGTTGGGTAGAACGTTGCAGTCAATCCCTTAGTCGCGCATGTCATTAACCATTTTGACAATGGAGCTTTGTAGTTTGAGGTTATTAATTGCAAGGTTGAACTGGGTTAATTATTTGTTTATCATAGTCAAGGGTTTAGTATTGAGGCTATGTGGAAGAACCTTGGAGAGAGATTCAGTTGTTGTATTTACCTAGTGGATTCGTTGCCCACTCTCAGTGGGAAAACATACACTAGGTAGAGAGTTAGATGGTTGGGTGGAACGTTGCAGTCAAGCCCTTAGTCGCGCAAGCCATTCCAATTCATATAAGTATTCTATCATTGTTGTACTATTACTATGTTGAAATTAAAAAGAATTAATGCAAATGATGGGATGGTCTATATTCATGTATGAATGTTCCCTTTTATGTTTATAATTTCGTGGCTATTAATAATGTTTGGATGGCATTTTGTCTAACTGTGAGTATAATTACTTATGATCTGTATTCCTTACTCCTTTATAACTAGTACTTCATGGCCATATAGAATGGTTGGAATGCATGATTATGTGGTTATGGTAGCTAATAAAGGGATAAGAAGTAATTCTTTTATTGTGATTAGGGTAGCTTTTACTATATCTGAATGGTATGAATACTTGAATGAAAATCTAATATTTGTTAGATATTCTTAGTTGAATAGAGATTACCTCTAATGGATATAATTTAACTGTGGAAAGGAAACATATAATATATTTATATTTTCATAGTGTTAATCTCTTAGCTATGTATATTTATGTTTATGTTGTATTTACTTGAAATGAGCAAATGACACCATATTATCATAGATAAGTATACACTTGGATGACTATGTGTTAAGTGCTTATCTCTCCATACCAAAGTAATGATAGTAACTAAAAGTATGTTTACAATACTATTTCAGATATGGATGTTATACGAATACCCCTTCATAAAAAGTGTAAAATTAACTATTATGTTCGGAATGTGTAAGATAAATGATAGTGAAGTCATGATAAAATAGTTACTTCAAAGGGATTTCAATATCTTATTGAAAATGATTTAATAATGCTTAAATTAATTCTATTATTGGAAGAGTAAGAAGTATATTATACAAAGCATCATATGTCTTCCGGTTATGTTAAATGAATTTTAGATAATAAGGAACTTCAAATGCATGGCCTGATATTGGTTATCATTCCTAAATCAATTACATAGACAAATACTTGTGGGTCCTAGGAGAATGAATACAATTTAGATTAACCTTATTCTTGTTATTAATTTGAACAAGCACAATTAATGGATAAACTCTAAACTAGTTGATTTATACTCTAATATCCATTAAGATGGAAGATATAAGTACTCGTACTACTTTAGTTACCTTAAAGAGAAACCTAGCTTTACATTAAATAAAGGGTTGTGCAGGTCTATTGCACTATTGCAGTCATGGAGTAGCCAAACTCCTAAGATGATTAAATGGATAACTCTAATTAATTATCAAGACCTTATGCCAGTGAATAAAGTCTAAAGTCTCATGAGGATTATGACAAAAGATTTATTAAGACCCTTCCAATGTTATACTATGACCTTGTAAGTTAAGAGTCTTAAGTTATTCCATGATAAAAGATATTAAGATAAATAAATGCACTTCGCCATCAATTTATCATGACATGTAAACAATGATACTGACTTATTTGTCTATTTTGATGATATTTGAGGAAAAATTTCATACCCCATTTCTCAAAATAGTATGGAGGATTTTGGGTACATTACATTCCAATGGTTACATATTGCTGAATGGTGGTATAATTCCATGTATCATACATTGGCCAAAATGACAACTTTCCAAGCTCTCTATGGATATGAACCCTTGTTGCATTAATAAAGCATATTTTAGAAGATAATCATAAAGTTTTTCAATTGCTTAAGGAAAATCTAGCATGGAATTGAATGAGACAACAAGTTGAACAACACCGCATAGAAAGAGAGTTCAAAATTAGGGATTGGGTATTTGTAAGACTCCAACCCTATAAACAATTATCTGTTAAACATCAAGGAAAAAAAAATTAGCTCCAAAGTTTTATGGGCCATATCAAATCAATAGAAAAATTAGCCACAAAACATATGGATTGGAGTTACTGGATAAGAGCCACATCTGCTCATCTTCTACAAGTTCAAGCTTAGTTTCTATTTCAAATTAAAAAAATCTATGAAAGATAAATCTACATTGCCTTTATTAAAACTTGATGTCAAATTTGATCTGTCAATGTATAATTGTGAATTGGATGCAGAGAATATGGATAACTGGATTAAGAATATTGAAGTTTACCGTAGGATCCAAAACATTGTGGATGTGTCCGCAAAAGTCCATCTTGCTACCCTCCATATGGGTGGAACAACCTTGATATGGTGGGAATGTAAGACCCAGGATGATATTTGTACTAAAGGTGAAGTAATTACTTCCCGGTTTGAATTTACATCTGCATTGAAGAAACAATTTTATCCATTGGGTTACATGCAATAGGGAGTCATGGATTGACAAATTTTCAGGCAAGGTAAGGGTCAAAATGTACAAGAGTATACATATGAGTTTCGAAAAAGAGCAATGAATTTGGGTGTTTCTTTATATACAAAGGATACCTTGTTGAAATACATAGGTGGATTACATGATTATCTGAAACATACCATTCTTATTTTTAATCCAACTAACATTGACGAGGTTAGTGTGTAAGCAATTCATTTGGAAGCAGGTAGAAGGAATATCTATGGCAGTCTCTCAGCTAAATTGAGTCAGTTGCAGGAAGGCAAGGACAAAGTGAAAGAGAGGATGAATTGATGTGCTAGATTAAAGAAGGGGGATACAAATATTTCATGTTCTCATTGCCATAGAGATGGGCATGATTAAGAACATTGTTGGAATCTACATCCAAAGTTGAAACCGAAATGGACTAAGCATCAGAGAGGTAAGAAGAAGACCACTGCTGACCGCTCGGGTGTGGCTCATTGGTGGTTCAATTGTTATGAAGTCACAGTTGTAAATGGAGGTCACGAGTTCAAATCACACCCGGCTTTACCCGTGTCCCATGATTGCGGGGTGTGTGGGGCACTTGGGGGTATATTGGTAGCGGGATTGGATCCCTGGACCCCATGTCACACGAGTACCAGCCTAGTCTCCAGTTTCTGATTCCCCTAGTTACAAAAAAAAAAAAAAAGACAAGAAGAAGAAGACCACTGCTACTGTTCAATTTGATCTCGGATATGAATTTGAAGATGAATCCAAGGTATTAGTTGTTGGTATGGAAGGTATAACCTCTAACAAATTTACTTCTTCTCATTTGATCACTGATGAAAAGAAGATGGAATACTTATTTCATTTAAGGGTTATTTCTAAACACAGTAAAATTGATACACTTGTAGACAGTGGGTCTCAAGCAAACCTTATATAAAAAGGCATTGTTCAAAACATTGGTTTGAAAAATACAATACATCCTAAACCATATCCACTTGGATGGGTATGCAATCATGCACAATTACAAGTTACTAAGTAGTGTAGGCTTAGATTTTCCATTAATTCGGATTTTATTGATGAAGTAGACTTGGATGTAATTGTTAGTTTTTACTTGTTTAACATACAACAATAAACAATCTATCACTGAAAGAAATACAAGCACAACAAGAACATAATGAACACAATATTTCTCTCGGGGAAACCACAAGGGAGAAAACCTCGGTAAAATCTTCCTTAATATAGAAATCACAAAGTACAAAAGTAAACCCCAAGACAAGATCGACTACTCCTCCACTTGTGTGAACTTCTGTCTGTCTCCTATGCAAACTTGTGTGAGTGAATGAGTGATTACAAATGAGAGATACCTCCTCTATTTATATTCTTCCGTTGGGGTGACTTTTCCCCAATAGGGACAACTTCTCCTAATTGACTGGGCCGACTTGTCAAAAACATAATATAATAATCTCTTATGGGTTATTCTAGGCCGACACAAGACCTAGGGTTTACATTGACTCTTTCAATGCCTCTTACATTATTAATTACATCAAAGACATCTACTGAAGGAGGAGTACAATAATACAATAGACAAGTATCAAATAGAATATCTTCCGCAGTTACATTCTTTTAACACTCCCTCTTAACTAGGAAGGTTTTATGCGGGTAATAACAACATTTGGACAACTAACTTGCGAAACTCTATATGTTGTAGGAAGATTTTGGATCATCATCTATTTGGGGTATCATCTGCTAGAGTAACATCATCAATGTCTGCTGGAATGTCATCATCAGCATCGTCATCATCATTTGCTGGAATATCATCATCAACAACATCCTCTGTATCATCGTCAGCAACATCCTCTACTGGAACATCTTCTGCTAGATCAACAACATCGTCAGCTGGAACATCCTCATCAACAACATCATTGGCTAGAACATATTCTGCTATCAGCAACATCACCAGCTGGAATATCCTTTGTTGGAACATCCTTTGCTGGAACATCCTCCTCATCAACATAATCAGCTGGAACACTATCAATCAACTAGTATTGATCTTCTGTCCGCAGGACATGCATCTATCCCTACGGATAAGAACTCTATCAGTCATCCAATACTGATATTATGTCCCTAGGATAGGCATCTATCCCTACAGATAGGAACTCTATCAGTCAATCAGTACTGATCTTCTGTCCCCAAGACAGGCATCTATCCATACAGATAGGAACTCTATCAGTCATCCAGTACTGATCTTTTGTCCCCAGGACAAGAATCTATCCCTATGGATAGGAACTCTATTAGTCAGCCTGTACTGATATTCTATCCCTAGGATAGGCATCTATCCCTATGGATAGGAACTCTATCAGTCAGCCAGTATTGATCTTCTGTCCCCAAGACATGCATCTATCCCTACAGATAAGAACTCTATCAGTCAACTAGTATTGATCTTCTGTCCCCAGGACATACATCTATCCCTACGGATAGGAACTCTATCAGTCATCCAATACCGATCTTCTGTCCCCATGACAGGAATCTATCCTTACGGATAGGAATTCTATCAGTCAACCAGTATTGATCTTCTGTCCCCAGGACATGCATCTATCCTTACGAATAGGAACTCAATCAGTCAACCAATACTGATATTTTGTCCCCAGGAAAAGCATCTATCCTTACGGATAGGAACTCTATCAGTCAGCCAATACTGATCTTTAGCCCCCAGGACTGGCATCAATTCCTACGAATTGGAATACTATCAGTCGCTCTTTTGAGAGAGGTCCCTTTGGACCACACCAAGCTTGTCTCTAAAGTATTCCAACTTTACGTGAGACAGAGGCTTAGTCAGAACATCAACAACTTGTTCCTCTGTAGGAACATACTTGAGCTTTACAGCTCCCTTCTGCACCATATCCAGGATATAGTGGAACTTGATCTCGATGTGCTTCGATCTATCATGAAACAAAGGATTCTATTTCATCTTGATGCAACTCTCGTTGTCACAGAGTATCTCCGTACCTAATATCTGCATCAAAAAATCCTTCCAACATCTTGCGAAGACACACTGCTTCGCTACAAGATGAACAAGATGCTACATATTCAGCTTCCGCTGTGCTGAGTGAAACACAAGGCTGCTTTATACTGAGCCATGCGATCGTACCTGATCCCAAACTAAAGCAACATCCTGAAGTGATTTTCCTGTCTTAGGCACTTCCAGCCCAATCTGAGTCTATGTACCCGTACAACCTGAGTCTATGTTTTAGGTACCTCATCACATGTTTTCCTGCAATCACGTGAACACTCTTGGGATCCACCATATAATGACTCAATGTGTTCACCACAAAACATAGATCTGGTCGAGTATTGGTCAAGTACATCAATGACCCAAAAATCTGTCTATACATGGTGACATCCACTATCTCTGATGAAGCATCATTCAGGAGCTTCAAGTTTGTCACCATCGGAGTAGTCATGGCCTTACAATCCAACATCCAAAATCTCTTTAGGATCTCAACTGTGTATTTTCCTTGACCCAAGAAAATCTCATCTGGAAACTGCCATACTTCAAGACCTATAAAGTAATGCATCATACAAAGGTCTTTCATCTCAAATTCTGCTGCAAGCCTTCTCTTACATTTGATGATGGGCTTGTCTTCTCCTATTAGGAACAAATCATCTACATACAATCATTGTATCATAGGTTCATCATCCATAATATTATAATAAATATTAGAATCTGTTTTACTCTTGGTAAAGCCCAAACTCATCAGGAAGCTATCAATTCTTCCATACCATGCTCTGGTGCTTACTTCAACCTATACAATGCTTTATTTAGTCTGCATACATGTGACTTTCAATCTTTTGTTTCAAATCCTTCTGGATGCTCGATATATACTTCTTCTTCTTCTATCTTCCCTTTCAGGAACACCATCTTTACATCCATCTGATGTAACTTCCATTTCATCTTGGTTTCCAAGGCAAGAATGGTTCTAATTGAAGTATATCTGGGCACAGGAGAAAAATTCTTCTCATAATCAATTCCTTCCTTTTGCGAGAATCCTCATGCTACAAATCTTGCCTTGGAATTTTCAATGCTTACGTCTGCTGAGTGTTTTGTTTTGAAGATCCATTTTGACGAAATAACCGATTTATCCTTTGATCTTGGTACCACATCCCAAACATCATTCTTGATGATGGATTGGTATTCTTCATTCATAGCGTCCAACCATTCCTTCTTCTTCACTGCGTCTTCAAAACAAGTTGGTTCCTCTTCAACAAGGTTACACATCAAGGCTACATAACTGGAGTATGGCCTTGGTCTTTTGCTTTCTCTACTGGTTCTTTCTGGAGCACCATACCTTCCTGCATCTTGAATTAATTCACATGCCCAAGCTGGTCTTCTCCTTCAAGAAATATCCTCATGAGGTGTCTCCTCGGGTCTCTGAGGTTCTTCCATGTCATCATCCTATGGAATAGGATCTTCTTCAATATTTCTGTTTGGTACTTTGTTTGTTTCTATAAATCTAGGAGCCTCTTGCTCCTCTTCATCCTCATGACTCTTCTTGGATTTGTTGAAGGCTATGTATTCATCAAATGTAACATCCCGGCTAAGTTCGATCTGGCGAAATCTTGGGATGTAGATACGGTAAGCCTTATATTTCTCACTATAGCCCACAAATATTCCCTTCTTCCCTGAAGGTTCCAATTTCGATCTTTTCTCCTTTTGAATGTGAATAAACATCGGACATCCAAATATATTTAGATGAATAACTTCAGGCTTCTTACCGGTGAACATCTCTTCCGGGGTCTTGTTGCCAAGTTCACTATGAGAGATTCTGTTTTGTACATATACTGCGGTTCTGGCTGCTTCTACCCATAGATGCATGGGTAAATCTTGATCATGGATCATAGCCTTCATTGCCTCTATGATCATTCTATTCTTCCTTTCAGCTACACCATTTTTTTGTGGATTATAGGGAATAGTAAGCTCCCTATTAATCTCTGCTTGTTTACATAAATATTTGAAATCGCCTGAAGTATATTCCCCTCCATTATCTGATCTTAGAATCTTTATCTTTTTCTCAGAGAGGTTTTCTACAAGAGCCTTGAACTCTTTAAAATTTTCAAAGAATTCATTTTTATTCTCAGAAAATAAATCCATGTTTTGTGGGAGTAATCATCAATAAAGGAAGCATAGTATACATACCCGCTTAGAGAAATGGTGGACATAGGTACACATATATCTGAGTGAATAATATCCAGAATACCTTTCGCTTTGTTGTCGCTACTTGGAAATGGGTTCTTCGTACTCTTTCCTTGAGCACATCCCTTTCCTACTCCTTCATAATCAGCTTGGATTTCTGGTAATCCAATCACCACCCTACTTACTATTGGTAAGGCTTTGTAGTGTACGTGAGATAGTATTCTATGCCATAGCTCACAAGGGCTCATGGTACTGGTCATCAATGTTGTATCTGCATGACCCTTCGGTTTGTAGAGTCCTCCTTCTTCTACTCCAATGACTATTGCATCATCATTAGTCTTCCCTTGGTTTGGATTAAAGTACATATTCCTCATAATTGACGAAATCTTCTTTGGTTTTGACTACTTCATCATATTTACTATCGTCTGCTGCATGTGCATGAAAACTCTTCTTCTGCTGCATGCGCATGAAACCTCTTCTTTTGCTTCTTATGATGTCCATATTTGGATGGACAATTTATTGCTAGATGTCCTATTTTGTGACAAGAGTAACATTCAACGGGGGAGAGGTCTTTCTTCAATCTCTTGTTCTTTTGATGTCCTTGAGATCTTCTGGGAGAGTTACGTACATCACTCCTCCTTTTCCTTCCACCTTTGGCATGAGTTTCCAAAGCTTGATATTCATTTTCCTTTAGTTTCTCCTCTCTCACCGCTATTCTTTCTTCCTCTTGCGCACAGTCTTCCCATAACTGTCTGAATTGGATCAATTTCTTTCTAGCATAAATGCCATGAACAAATGGTTCCTAATATATGGGAAGACCATTCAAGGTGGTCATCACAACTTATGCATCCTGTACCATGTCTCCAATGGCTTCTAGTTGTTCTTTTATTTGGGACACTCTAGAGAAGTATGAGTGCATGGACTTAGACTTCAAGTTCTTCATATCCTTGAGTTGGTTTCTCAAGGTCATATTCCTATTGATATTCTTTCCTTCAAACAGGATGGTCAAAGCATCAAACATTTATTTTGGGGTCTTCTTGGAAGACACATGGGGGATCAAGTGGTCTTTGATGGAATCACCAATGATCCTCCCTCTGGTTCTGTAAGTCCTTCCTTTACATAGTTTTCTAGGTCATGTTCTTCAAGAATGAACATGACTCTATACTTCCATGCCCTGAAGTTCTCAGCTCCCTCAAGCTTCTCACTAAGCTTGGTATTGATTGTCATCTTGATATAATGAGTACTTCAAATGGAAATATAATAGATTTGAGACTTACCAAAAAATTTGTCCTTCTGAAAGCTGCTTCTTCCTTGACCTAGGGTTTGTTAGAGAAACCCTAATTTTCCAACTTCAGGATTTTGGAAATTTGATTGGATGAGAAAATTGAATCCTCAAGGCGAGTTGAGAAAAGTACTCATTCTCCCAATTCTGTGAGCAGATGATCCAAAAAATTGATGCCGTAATTCTCCTGGGCTGTAGTGGGGGACCCAAAAATGAAAATTCTCAGAATGAAAATCTGCTTCAACAGAAAGATGCACCCTAGTGAGGTGAGTTAGATGCACTATCGTTTTTAGCAAATCTGTGGAGGGAGCTCCCAAAACAAGAAACCCTAGTTTCTACAGTTATGAAGGCTGCACACTGTATTCTTTCAGGCCAGCTCTGATACCATGTTAGTTTTTACTTGTTTAGCATATAACAATAAACAATCTATCACTGAAATAAATACAAGCACAACAAGAACACAATGCACACAATACTTCTCTCGGGGAAACCACAAGGGAGAAAACCCCGACAAAATCTTTCTCAATATAGAAATCACAAATTACAAAAGTAAACCCCAAGACAAGATCAACTACTCCTCCACTTGTGCGAACTTCTCTCTCTCTCCTATGCGAACTTGTGTGAGTGAATGAGTGATGACAAATGAGAGAGACCTCCTCTATTTATATTATTTTGTTTGGGTGACTTTTCCCCAATAAGGCCGACTTCTCCTAACTGGTTGGGCCAACTTGTCAAATACAGAATATAATAATCTCTTTTGGGTTATTCTAGGCCGACACAAGACCTAGGGTTTACATTGACTCTTTCAATGCCTCTTACATTATTAATTACATCAATGACATCTACCAAAGGAGGAGTACAATAATACAATAGACAAGTATCAAAGAGAATATCTTCCGCAGTTACATTCTTTTAACACTCCCTCTTAACTAGGAAGGTTTTATGCGGGTAACAACAACATCTGGACAACTGACTTGCGAAACTCTATATCTTGTAGGAAGATTTTGGATCATCATTTGTCTGGGGTATCATCTGCTAGAGTAACATCATCAATGTCTGCTGGAATGTCATCATCAACATCGTCATCATCATCTGCTGGAATATCATCATCAACAACATCCTCTGTATCATCGTCAGCAACATCCTCTACTGGAACATCTTCTGCTGGATCAACAACATCGTCAGCTGGAACATATTCTGCTGGAACATCATCATCAACAACATCATTGGCTGGAACATATTCTGCTGTCAGCAACATCACCAGCTGGAACATCCTTTGCTGGAACATCCTCCTCATCAACATAATCATCTGGAACACTATCAATCAACTAGTATTGCTCTTATGTCCCCAGGACAGGCATCTATCCCTACGAATAAGAACTCTATCATTCAACCAATACTGGTCTTATGTCCCCAGGATAGGCATCTATCCCTATGGATAGGAACTCTATCAGTCAACCAGTACTGATCTTCTGTCCCCAGGACAGTCATCTATCCATACAGATAGGAACTCTATCAGTCATCCAGTACTGATCTTTTGTCCCCAGGACAAGAATCTATCCCTATGGATAGGAACTCTATCAGTCAACCTGTACTGATATTCTGTCCCCAGGATAGGCATCTATCCCTATGGATAGGAACTCTATCAATCAGCCAGTATTGATCTTTTGTCCCCAGGACATGCATCTATCCCTACAGATAGGAACTCTATTAGTCAGCTAGTACTGATCTTCTGTCCCGAGGACATACATCTATCCCTACGGATAGGAACTCTATCAGTCATCCAATACCGATATTCTGTCCCCATGATAGGCATCTATCCTTACGGATAGGAATTCTATCAGTCGACCAGTACTGATCTTCTGTCCCCAGGACATGCATCTATCCTTACGAATAGGAACTCAATTAGTCAACCAATACTAATATTCTGTCCCCAGGACAAGCATCTATCCTTACGGATAGGAACTCTATCAGTCAGCCAGTACTGATCTTCAGCCCCCAGGATTGGCATCAGTTCCTACGAATTGGAATACTATCAGTCGCTCTTTTGAGAGAGGTCCCTTTGGACCACACCAAACTTGTCTCTAAAGTATTCCAACTTTACGTGAGACAAAGGCTTAGTCAGCACATCAACAACTTGTTCCTCTATAGGAACATACTTGAGATTTACAACTCCCTTCTACACCATATCCAGGATATAGTGGAACTTGATCTCGATGTGCTTCGATCTATCATGGAACACATGATTCTATGTCATCTTGATGCAACTCTCGTTGTCACAGAGTATCTCCGTACCTAATATCTGCATCGAAAAATCCTTCCAACATCTTGCGAAGACACATTGCTTCGCTACAAGATGAACAAGATGCTACATATTCAGCTTCCGCCGTGCTGAGTGAAACACAAGGCTGCTTTATACTGAGCCATGCGATCATACCTGATCACAAACTAAAGCAACATCCTAAAGTGCTTTTCCTGTCTTCGGCACTTCCAGCCCAATCTGAGTCTGTGTACCCATACAACTTGAGCTCACTATCTGAAGTATATCTATGTCCATAATCCAATGTACCCTTTAGGTACCTCATCACATGTTTTCCTGCAATCACGTGAACACTCCTGGGCTCCACCATATACTGACTCAATGTGTTCACCACAAAACATATATCTGGTCGAGTATTGGTCAAGTACATCAATGACCCAAAAATCTGTCTATACATGGTGACATCCACTATCTCTGATGAAGCATCATTCAGGAGCTTCAAGTTTGTCACCATTGGAGTAGTCATGGCCTTACAATCGAACATCCAAAATCTCTTTAGGATCTCAACTGTGTATTTTCCTTGACTCAAGAAAATCTCATCTAGAAATTGCCATACTTCAAGACCTATAAAGTAATGCATCATACAAAGGTCTTTCATCTCAAATTCGGCTGCAAGCCTTCTCTTACATTCGATGATGGGCTTGTCTTCTCCTGTTAGGAACAAATCATCTACATACAATCATCGTATCATAGGTTCATCATCCATAATCTTATAATAAATATTAGAATCTGTTTTACTCTTGGTAAAGCCCAAACTCATCAGGAAGCTATCAATTCTTCCATACCATGCTCTGGTGCTTACTTCAACCAGTACAATGCTTTATTCAGTCTGCATACATGTGACTTTCTATCTTTTGTTTCAAATCCTTCTGGATGCTCGATATATACTTCTTCTTCTTCTATATTCCCTTTCAGGAACGCCATATTTACATCCATCTGATGTAACTTCCATTTCATCTTGGTTGCCAAGGCAAGAATGGTTCTAATTGAAGTATATTTGGCCACAGGAGAAAAATTCTTCTCATAATCAATTCCTTCCTTTTGCGAGAATCCTCGTGCTACAAATCTTGCCTTGGAATTTTCAATGCTTACGTCTGCTGAGTGTTTCGTTTTGAAGATCCATTTTGACGAAATAACCGATTTATCCTTTGATCTTGGTACCACATCCCAAACATCATTCTTGATGATGGATTGGTATTCTTCATTCATAGTGTCCAACCATTCCTTCTTCTTCACTGCGTCTTCAAAACAAGTTGGTTCCTCTTCAACAAGGTTACACATCAAGGCTACATAACTGGAGTATGGCCTTGGTCTTTTGCTTTCTATACTGGTTCCTTCTGGGGCACCATACCTTCCTGCATCTTGAATTAATTCACATTCCCAAGCTGGTCTTCTCCTTGAATAAATATCCTCATGAGGTGTCTCCTCGGGTCTCTGAGGTTCTACCATGTCATCATCCTACTGAATAGGATCTTCTTCAATATTTCTGTCTGGTACTTTGTTTGTTTCTATAAATCTAGGAGCCTCCTGCTCCTCTTCATCCTCATGAGTCTTCTTGGATTTTTTGAAGGCTATGTCTTCATGAAATGTAACATCCCGGTTGAGTTCGATCTGGCGGAATCCTGGGATGTAGATATGGTAAGCCTTATATTTCTCACTATAGCCCACAAATATTCCCTTCTTCCCTGAAGGTTCCAATTTCGATCTTTTCTCCTTTTGAATGTGAATAAAGACCGGACATCCAAAATATATTTAGATGAATAACTTCAGGCTTCTTACCGGTGAACATCTCTTATGGGGTCTTGTTGCCAAGATCACTGTGAGAGATTCTGTTTTGTACATATACTGCGGTTCTGGCTGCTTCTACCCATAGATGCATGGGTAAATCTTGATCATGGATCATAGCCTTCATTGCCTCTATGATCATTCTATTCTTCCTTTCAGCTACACCATTTTTTTATGGATTATAGGGAATAGTAAGCTCCCTATTAATCTCTGCTTGTTTAAATAAACATTTGAAATCGCCTGAAGTATATTCCCCTCCATTATCTGATCTTAGAATCTTTATCTTTTTCTCAGAGAGGTTTTCTACAAGAGCCTTGAACTCTTTAAACTTTTCAAAGAATTCATTTTTATTCTCAGAAAATAAATCCATGTTTTGCGGGAGTAATCATCAATAAAGGAAGCATAGTATATATACCTGCTTAGAGAAATGGTGGACATAAGTCGACAAATATCTGAGTGAATAATATCCAGAATACCTTTCGCTTTTTTGTCGCTACTTGGAAATGGGTTCTTCGTACTCTTTCCTTGAGCACATCCCTTTCCTACTCCTTCATGATCAACTTGGATTTCTGGTAGTCCAATCACCACCCTACTTACTATTGGTAAGGCTTTGTAGTGTACATGAGCTAGTATTCTATGCCATAGCTCACAAGGGCTCATGGTACTGGTCATCAATGTTGTATCTGCATGACCCTTCGGTTTGTAGAGTCCTCCTTCTTCTACTCCAATGACTATTGCATCATCATTAGTCTTCCCTTGGTTTGGATTAAAGTACATATTCCTCATCATTGATGAAATCTTATTTGGTTTTGACTACTTCATCATATTTACTATCTTCTGCTGCATGCGCATGAAAACTCTTCTTCTGCTGCATGCGAATGAAACTTCTTCTTTTGCTTCTTATGATGTCCATATTTGGATGGACAATTTATTGCTAGATGTCCTATTTTGTGACAAGAGTAACATTCAACGGGGCAGAGGTATTTCTTCAATCTCTTGTTCTTTTGATGTCCTTGAGATCTTTTGGGAGAGTTACGTACATCACTCCTCCTTTTCCTTCCACCTTTGGCATGAGTTTCCAAAGCTTGATATTCATTGTCGTTTAGTTTCTCCTCTCTCACCGCTATTCTTGCTTCCTCTTGCGCACATTCTTCCCATAACTGTCTGAACTGGATGAATTTCTTTCTAGCACAAATGCCACGAACAAATGGTTCCCAATATATGGGAAGACCAATCAAGGTGGTCATCACAACTTATGCATCCTGCACCATGTCTCCAATGGCTTCTAGTTGTTCTTTTATCTGGGACACTCTAGAGAAGTATGAGTACATGAACTTAGACTTCAAGTTCTTCATACCCTTGAGCTGGTTTCTCAAGGTCATATTCCTATTGATATTCTTTCCTTCAAACAGGATGGTCAAAGCATCAAACATTTATTTTGGGGTTTTCTTGGAAGACACATGGGGGATCAAGTGGTCTTTGATGGAATCACCAATGATCCTCTTTGACTTGACCAAATTCTTCTTATGCCTTGCTTTGGCTTCATCTCCCTCTGGTTCTGTAAGTCCTTCCTTTACATAATTTTCTAGGTCATGTTCTTCAAGAATGAACATGACTCTATACTTCCATGCCCTGAAGTTCTCAGCTCCCTCAAGCTTCTCATTAAGCTTGGTATTGATTGTCATCTTGATGTAATGAGTACTTCAAATGAAAATATAATAGATTTGACTCGGCAAATCGTCCCACAATTGCGGAAGGACTCGACAAATCGCCCATAACTGCGGAAGGAATTTCCAATTCTCTTTCGAAACTGCGGTAGGAGTTTTCAATTCTCTTCCAAAACTGCGGAAGGAATTTCCAATTCTCTTCCGAAATTGTGGAAGAACTCCACAAGTCGCTCCGAAACAAGGAATTTCAACCATTTTTCAGGGAGATTTTCAGGTTTCGAAAATGGAAAAATTGCCATGGAACTTGTGCGCCAGATGAATCCACAAGGGGGCAAGCCCCCTTGACCCCTGTCGTCCCCCTCATATGTCGTTGATTGTGAGAAAATTCTATGATTCGACAAATTGTCAATATAATATTTTCCCACATGCACGAAAGTAAATTATGAATTTATGAGAATATAATGCAGCTAACAATTGTGTTGATGAACACATTTTGCAGAATCACAGTTACATCAAGGCAGCACTCTAGATAGTACAGTTGGGAAGTTTTGGACCTTGGTTGGGCCAAGAAAATGAACATCATGGATGATGCATAGGATCCCTATGAGCCTGAGACAGATGCCATGGGGGAGAACATACATGTTGAAAATGCTGAAACAGAATCTAATGGGAGAAGAAATCAAGAGACTCCTCCAGGTATTGCAGCCACCATGAGAAGCCTAAGGGTGGAATTGCAAAGCTGTAGAGAAGATAATGAAAGGATGATTAAAGCTCAGGAAGAACAAAATCAGTTGAATGCAGCCATGCTACAGAGTTTGACAGACATCCAAAGGCAAATAAACTCTGGGCGTCAGACATCAAATCTAGAAAGGGGTGGGAGTAGTTCTAGAAGGAATTCCCGTAAGAGGGCTAGTAGCTCAAGAAGAGTTTCTACAGACTGGACTTATACTCTAGAAATCTCTTCTAATGAATCATCTGACTTTGAAGAATCCATTGAGGGTTCAAGCTCTTCATCCAGCAGAAGCAAGAGGAAGAGGCACTACAAGAACAGTTCGCATGGGGAATTTGAGAAGGCAAAACCTCCTACATTTGACGGAGAGGTAAAATCTGGTCAAGAAACTAAAGCTTGGCTTCTTGGGATGAGAAAATATTTCCAAGTCCAAGACTACTCTGGGAATATGAAGGCAAGGGTTTCCATCTTCAAATTGAATGGAAGAGCATCTATATGGTGGGAACACATCAGGCAAGTGAAGAAGATCAACAAAAGGAAGATTGTGTGGAAGCAGTTCAAGAAATACTTCAAGCAGAAGTATCTCTCTGACAGGTACTATGATGATAAAATCAAAGAGTTCCATGAGCTGAGATTGGGACAATTGACCATGGAAGAATATGCAAACAAATTCTTGGAGCTGCTAAGATATGCCAGGTACATTCGAGATGATAAGGTGAAAATTCAGCGTTTCCTAAGTGGACTACCCCAGTCGTATTAAGACAGAATTGAGTTCGATGAACCTCGAACTCTAGAGGAGGCCATAAGAAAGGCCAAGTATTGCTTTGATCAAAGCAGAACCAAACCAGAATTCCATAAGGCATGGAAGGATAAGAAAAATGAAAAGTTTGATCAAAGGAAGAAGGGGTTCAATCCTCCTCAATTCTGGAATCAGCAAAGGCAACCATCACAGGTTGTGACTAAGCCAACTAGGATGATGGGAGACAAGCCAAGAGATCCAAAGGAGCAAAGAGAACCACTTCAATGTTGGGGTTGTGGAGAAGACCACATGCTTAGGAACTGTCCACATCAGAATGGGAATGCAAATCAAGTCCACAACATCCAGGGAGCTGAAACTGTGGGTCAAGTGGCAAGGACAATCCCTAGAATCTATGTAGCACTAGATGACCGCCAAGCAGATCATCAGTCAACTGTGGTTGAAGTTGAAGGTAAGATTGCTAAGCAATCTGTTTCTATTTTGATTGATCCTGGATTTACTCATAGTTACGTCACTCCTAAAATTGTCAATATTTGTGCTTTCAAGAAATTAAAGCATAGTAAATCATGGTTAGTTCAACTAGCCACTGGGACCAAGAGAAAAGTTAGTGAAATAGTAAAGAAATGTCCATTAGAGATGGATGGGCTATTCACTTATGCAGATCTGAATATTTTGCCACTTGGTTCCTATGATATTCTCATTGGAATGGATTGGTTAGAAGCACACAGGGTTAAACTTGACTGCTACAACAAGACATTTGAATGCATGGACGAAGAGGGAAACCCGAAGGTTGTAAAAGGCATTCCAAAGGTGACTTCTGTTAGACAGGTTATAGCCATGCAGCTGAAGAAGTTCTATAGGAAGGAATGTCAATTGTATGCAGCCCACATTTTAGAGGCAGCAGAGAATGAAACTCTTAAATTGGAGGACTATCATGTATTGCAAGAATTCAGGGATGTTTTTCCTGATGAGATTCCAGGACTCCCTCCAAAGAGAGACATTGACTTTACAATTGAACTTGTGCCAGGAGCGGCAGTAGTGTCTAAGACACCCTACAGGATGAGTACACCGGAATTGCTAGAATTGAAAATGCAATTACAAGAGTTGCTGGAAAAGAAGTATATTAGGCCAAGTGTGTCCCCGTGGGGAGCACCTGTTCTATTTGTGAAAAAGAAAGATGGAACACTCAGGTTATGTATTGACTACAGGCAGTTGAACAAAGTCACTGTGAAGAACAAATACCCATTGCCACGAATTGATGACCTTTTTGACCAAATGAGAGGAGCAAAGGTATTTTCAAAGATTGACTTGAGGTCTGGTTACCATCAGGTAAGAATCAAAGAAGAATATATTCATAAGAAAGCCTTTAGAACGAGGTATCGACACTATGAGTTTGTAGTAGTACCATTCGGTCTCACAAATGCACCATCTACATTCATGTGTCTCATGAATAATGTTTTTAGCAAGTATTTGGACAAGTTTGTTCTTGTATTCTTAGACGACATTCTCATCTATTCTAAGAATGAAGAAGAGCATGAAGAACATTTGAGAATGACAATGCAATTACTAAGGGAGCATAAGATGTATGTAAAGTTGAGCAAATGTGACTTTTATAGAGATAGAATTCATTATTTGGGTCACATCATCTCCGACGAAGGAATATCTGTGGACCCTGAGAAGATTGAAGCCATTATGAATTGGCCAACTCCAAGGAATGTGACTGCTATGAGATCTTTTATGGGCCTTGCTGGTTACTACAGGAGGTTTATCGAAGGATTCTCCAAGGTTGCAAACCCGATCACTTCTTTGCAAAATAAGGGGATAAAGTTTGAATGGTCACCAAGATGTGAGGAAAGTTTTCAATGGTTGAAGAATCTTCTTACAAGTGCACCAATTTTGAAAATTGCAGACCCAGAAAAAGACTTTGTGGTGTGTACCGATGCATGTAATCAAGGACTTGGAGGAGTTCTTATGCAAGACAACCATGTGATATGCTATGAGTCAAGAAAGTTGAAGGAGCATGAGAAGAACTATGCTACTCATGATATAGAACTTGCAACCATAGTACATGTTTTAAAGATGTGGAGGCATTACTTAATGGGAAGAAAATTTGAGTTAAGGACAGACCATTGTGGTCTGAAATACTTGTTTGATCAGCCAACTTTAAATGCTAGGCAAGCTAGATGGTTGGAATTTTTGTGTGAATTTGATTTTAAAATCAAGCACATAAAAGGGAAAGAAAACAAGGTGGCTGATGCACTCAGCAGGAAGCAGGGATGATTTTAAGAACCCCCCCCAAATTTATATGTATAAAAAATTGGCGAATCTCCCCGATATATAGGAAAATTTGAAGGCGATTTTATCAATAATATAATATGTATATATAGTTTTTTGGCGAATCTTTCATTTTATTATATGATATTGTAAAATCTTGGCGAATCTTTCACTAAATTATAAGATATTGTAAAATCTTGGCGAATATTTCACTGAATTATAAAATATTGTAAAAATTTGGCGAATATTTCACTGTATTATAAAATATTGTAAAAATTTGGCGAATCTTTCACTGAATTATAAAATATTGTAAAAATTTGGTGAATCTTTCATTGATCTATAAAACACATTAAATGGCACTCTACTTGTTAATTATGAGTTCAAGGCTTCTTCAAATGTTGAGTTCAATTGCTCTATTTCAAGTTTTGGTCTCAATACCAAATGGTGGTGGCCTTAATGAAGCCTTCATATCCAAGCAAAGCCGAGTAGATCTTGGATACATGTATTGATGTTAATTATAAGGGCTTTGCTTGGATCTTGGAGACATGTATTCTCTATTTTAATTCTTGGCATGGTGTTAAGATTCTCAAATTCTAAACTTAGTTGGAGTCCACTCTTTCAACAAATTCAATCGATGCACTAAATAAGAGATTTAAAATGCCTTAATTGGTAATCTGTATTTGGCAGAAAATACAGAGCTTAGCTTCAACCCAAAGATTGCTTATTGTTATGTTGAGTTTACTTATGATGTTCACTTGGGGTTGCATACAATCTTTCTGGGCACACTTTGAGCAATTATGGGCATTGTTTGAAGTACCAGTAGCCCTAAATCCTCCAGCGATCTGAGTGCAGTTGCAGCAGCAAGCTAGTCCGTAGTAGAGGTTTTGGGAACATTTACACAGGTATGGGCTTGAAAATAGCCTCAATCTGCATTCCTGGGCACATTGGGGACCCAAACCAGCAGCAAGCAATCATAAAAAATACCTAATATGTTGGTGGTAGTGATAGCTAGGAACACACAACTAATATTAATACTAAGATGGGGGATCTAGTAGGATTTGATTTATATTACCCTTGTACTTCCTCCCTTTATCGTTTTTCTTGCATTGTACATCGAGATTGTCTTTGCATCTTACTTGTTTTTTCACCTTTGTTCCTCAAACAAAAACATATGCAAGCATAAATTAAAAGCAAAAAAGTGACTATCAAAACTAAGGGAAAGGTCACACAAGGAAAGAGAATAAGTTTCACACTAAAAAATAGCTAAGTTAACCAATCATAAACGATTTTAGTGGATGTGGAAACTCCCCGACAATGACACCAAAATGAAAATCTTTTTAATTACTTCCCAATTACTCGTAAGACAATCAAGAAGTTGTACATTAATTATCAACCATGGTTCTCTATATGTCAGTCATTTTATCTTTTAGTTGGTTTGTAAGCTATGAAGTTGTAGCCTTTTTCTAGAATATAGTATCAACAACATAATTCAAATAGGAAAGGAACATACTCACTACGAGGCAATATATACGTCAGTCATTTTATCTTTTAGTTGGTTTGTAAGCTATGAAGTTGTAGCCTTTTTCTAGAATATAGTATCAACAACATAATTCAAATAGGAAAGGAACATACTCACTACTTTTCAAAAGTAGAATTCAACATACTTTCAAAATGAAATTCAAACTGTGCACACCAGAAACTCAACACTTATCTTATTACTGGAATTGAAATCTGAGCTATCACAAAAATTTAAACTCAAACCACTAGGAAAATAAATGAAAATGTAAATTCTACAGAACTTATTATTCTAATTGAAAATTCATTAATTAACAAACTATTAATAAATCCAACTGAAACTTAATTGTTGCATAACTAAATTGCGGATCTAATTCCTCTGAAAAGAAACGCTATCTAATTATTCAATCGACCTTAATACATAATATCAAAGTAATCCTTGCCAATACTTAAATGCTGCTACTACTTTTGAAATCATATTAACTCAAGATTGTTTCTTTAATTTAATCAACCAAACTTAAGCACGATATGAATATCTTGTTCGAGACCATAATTGATAAAAGAATCAAACCCTATCGACGATTCAGAAGGGTTAGGATGCCATGCAAATTTTGGCCTCGCAGAATCTCTCATGAACAATTCTTTCAACTTCAAATCATCAGGAAGGAAGGTTTCATTTGGAGCACTTAGCTGGATAGCTCCAATGTTTATGTAAGCTGGCAATCTAAGCAGTCCTCTTCCAAGACATTGCTTTATTTTCCTAGATGAGGTGGCCAAGTGTTTTAAAATGTTTCTCCAAACTGAGCAGCACTCTGCTGCAACAACTTGATGGTCAATGGAAGTCCAATATAGCCATACACTGCAATAATGTTCTATTCTGGGTTGCAAAGACACACCAAGATAACTAGAATAGTAAGGAAGTAATGCCTCTCCAGAGAAGTTGGCCAGGATTTCTAGCATATCATGAAAGAGGCCATTATCATCATGAACTACACACTATTTTGAATCCTTCCATTCACCCCCAAGTCCACCATAAAGGGGAATCCAAATTTTAACAAAGTTACTGTTGACCGGCTTCCATTATAAGAAATGAAGATATTTGTAAATCCTGCTTATGGCTTGCGAGTCTGTTTGCATTTGGAGATATTCGGTAAATATGTCACATCCTTTCCCAAACTCAACAACCACCCCAATATGTTGGAGGGCCCTCTTAAATCCAACCATGGGTTTCCTGTAGAATGAAATATCAATGAAGGGAAGGTCGTTTAACAAAAAACCAGCAGATTGCCATTCAGAATTGAACAAAAAAGACATGCTGGGAGATTGGTACCCTGTGTGTTCTTAGCCATTTACCTTCAGCTATGCTTCTTTTGCATGCTTCAGGGAATGTCTCAATATATTTTTTTGTCAAATATTGTATCCACTCTAAGAGCAAAAATACTTTCTCTTTTTCGAGAGGAGAGGAAAGTCCAGGTAAGGCAATATCTGGCGGTTTTAGAAATGTAATATCCACTACTCCAAGCTCATTTATGATAAATGACTCTATACTATTTTTGTCTCCCAACCCATAAGCACAAGGTGGTGAGTTTAGGTAATCCCTTGACAGGCAAACTAACCCATGTCCATCCCATGGGTTTTTCCCCAATAGCTTGGCCCACTTGCTTATGGATGTTGGCACAAGTTTTTCTTTAGAACCACTGACTACATATCGAGACTTATCAAGTACTGGCAAATCTGAGCATAATCTCTTTAACTCTCTCCAGTCAAATATGGCTGCTGGTGTAGGAAAAATACAAAAACTGAGACACAGTGATAATAAATTTACCACTGTTAGAAACTTTAGCTTGCTCTACGAGTTGCTTACTAAAACTTGAAACAGAAAGCTCATTGATCTGAGGATAGAAACTTAACTATCCTTGCAACATTGGCCATTGAGAATCCAATTTCCTCATGGCCATTTGAGTGGCATCCGCAAGAATTTGAAATTCGTGACATGCCCAAACTCCCCATTCCATCTTGCTAACCATGAAATATGCTCCACCTGAGAGAAAAAATATTGTTTGTGTCCCTTCGATATATCTGATAAACTAGCCCAATCCACTCTGTTGTGATCATTAAAAGACTTCAAGAGAGAAAATTTTTGTAGAGAAGTTGGCATGCCATAATCCCAGTACTGAGCAAGAAAGCACATAAGTTGCACATATAAATCCTCTAACAGATTTGCAACCCAACCAAAGCAATCAAGAATACAGTGGGAGGACACTGATAAGGCACATATCACACTCCCAGGAGTTGCAAGACATGTGAAAACTTATGTTCCTCCATGAAAGAATGTACAATGAATACCCCAGTCAACCATAGAGCACTAGGGCTCTCTAAACCATTTTCAGATGCATTGTCTAGTATGTCTCTAAAGGTAGTCAATATTCTGCCAGCTTCTTTAGGCATACAATAGAGTCTCACAAAGATTACTTCTTCCTTCAGCTGGACTTGAATGGCATCCCTGACTTGCCTCAGCTCTGGACAAGAGGGAATATCAATTGGCAGGGACTTGAAGAAATGGGCTCTAGACATGGGAGGAGTTGAAACTTGATTGCACACTGCGCAAAAGGGAAATAAAAGATGAATAAAAATATGATGGAATGTAGTCAAGTATTCCTTGGTTCCACTTGCTGTCAAAGATGATGCTCTCCCTTGAAGAAACAAGCAAGAAATCTGCTTGGATTCTAAATGGAAATCCAGTGACCATTTCTGTGGGAAGGAAAGCATAAATACCAGCAACAATCTCATTTCCATCTCTATTGAATCATTGCTTGAATGGGAAAGCCAATGTTATTACCCTTTTTTCCATGTCTTTCCTCTCATCTATCCTACTTTGCTCCTGCACAGGAAAACACTGCCTCCACATATAGTAACTGGATTCACTCCGTGTTCGCATTTTCTTGTGCTGATATATGCATAATGAATGATTGACTCTCTGGTTTACCACTCTAGGCATAAGCACTGTGGATTTCAACTTAAATGGATTCAATTTCAACCAATATGTAGTTGACAGTCAAGGTCATGTAATTAACACTTGGGCTGATATCATTAATCGTGCTAACCTAGGTATGGAAGTTATGTACGAACGTAATGCTCACAACTTTCCTCTGGTGGTTGCAAATTATGTTTCTCGTGAAAAACAGATTGCATTAATCCTGTTCAACCCAGAGTCTTCATTATATTCACCAATAGATAATTTTCTGATTTTAGACATAAACCAAATTACTTCAGGATGAATATTAGCCAGCTTCTCTTTCACGACATCAATCTTCTCAGACCGCAAAGGCAGTTTATAAGTTTATAGCAGTGTTTGGAAGCTTAAAACTATATACTTCTTGGAGGTCTTCAATGCTTGGGTTTTCATCTATCCACTCTGGAACAATATATCCAACTTTGGTTCCAGATGGAGGTATCTTTTTAAACCTTATCTTAAATCCATTGCTGAATATGTAAGGCTGCTTCATTATCAAGAAAACACTCTTAAACCCAATCCCTGCACATTTAGAAATATGTATCACATTTCATCTAAACAACAATGATCCAAAGCTCTTAAACACAGTCTCTGAAAAAATGAAAATATAAAATAAATGTTATGTAAATAGTCCAGCCTCCCAATCACTCCAATTTTATTTTGTTTTCATAACATATTTCATCTATACACTTACAGCCATGACCCAAAGCTCTCAAACCCAATTTCTGCAAATTTAGAAATATACAACAAATTTATCTAAATGATCAGGGCTAGAAAAAGTTCGCAATCACCCCAATTTTATTTTATTTTCATAACATAATTCATCTAACAACCATGACTGAAAGCACTTATCGAAAGTCCACAAACTTAAAAACACACATCAAATTCTATCTAAACAGTAAGGGATAGAAAAAGCTCCCAGTCACCCCAACTATATTCTATTTTTATAAAATATTTCATCTAATTGCCATGGTCCAAACCTCTTAACCCAAACATCGCAAATTTAGAAACACACATTAAATTCTGTATAAACAGTCGGGGCTAGAAAAAGCTCCCAATCTCCCCAACTCTAGTCTGTTTTCATAACACGATGACCCAAAGATCTTTAGAGCCAAACTCTCAAACAATAGAAACAAAGAACAAATTTAATTGAAACAAACAGGGCTAGAAAAATATCCTACTCACCCCAATTTTATTTTGTTTTGGTAACATAGTTAATCCAAACAGCCTCGAGTCAAAGCTCTTAAGCTCAATCTTTGCAAACTTAGGAATATATAACAAGTTCTATCTAAACAATCAAGGCTAAAAAAAGTTTAAAACCTCCCAAACACCGCATTTTTTCTGAGTAGAAATTTTAAGAAATGAATACCTTTCTCGCCAATGTATCCTCCTTGTCTTTTTCCCTTCTTGGTAGATCATCCAATGCTGCAGAGAGATTCTATGTTGCACTTGGTGAAGCCTAACTCATTAAAAACCAGCAAAGTAGCAGAGGCACCCACACACAACTCTGGTTGTAATAAGGAATTCTAAGGAAGGTTCTATATTTGGAGAGGGATCACAACCCACACAAGCTTACTGAGCTAACTAATACTAGTCGTATCCATATCCTTGCAAAGTAGAGATAGACAACTAGTACTAGCTATAGCCATAGGACCATATCCATGCAAACTAGCCATAGTCATATAAGGCTTAAGCCATGCAGAGATATTTTGAATGATACCATATTCAAGTTGATGAGGATAATTAAAATAACTTTGATGCATTTGAATGGATGTAGGCATGAGTGGTTCATGTGTGGAACCCATACAACCAACATCTTCATGAATTGATGAATGGCCCTTCCACGTCTCCTACAGTACTCGAATGTCATTCTAATGTACATTCCCTTGCTTTAAAGGCCACAGATTCAGATAATATCTTGGTCACTACAATACAAAATATATTAAGTATAAGTGCCAGTTAAGGTTTACAAAACTTGTGTTATGGAAAGTTTACAATGCAAATATTAGATTCTCTTCTGAATTGTTCATACCCAAAAGAATAAGGAACCCAGATTCATGAGTTAAACCGTAATGTGCAGTTTTTGTACTGCCAAATAATTACTTCTCTTCTGAATTGTTTACATCCAAAAAAATAAGGAACCCAGATTCATAAGTTAAACCATAATATGAAGTTTTGTACTGTCAAATAAGTACTGCTAGAAATTTTGTAATACCAAATAACATGTTTGCTGTGCCAACATGAGCTTCTACTATGAGTATATTAACCTACAGATATACTTGCCAAAATTAACAGTAGTTCCAAGCATGAGAAGCCATAGCAGAGCTGATATGGCTCCTAAGAAGAAAACAAAAAGGAAGCCATTCCTCATATTCCCGAAAGCTGTTTTTTCTAAAGGTTAAGAGACACCACCACTACCCCAAGAAAATGACATAACATGACTGAACTTATCATGCCCAACAGAGTGAGACAAAAATAAGTTAAATAAAAGTCACTCTATAGTGTCTGAACTGTCAAACACACAAGTAAAAACCAAAGAAAAATACATATTCATACTCATAATGCTACAACTTACAAAGCTTCCTTCCTCTTCTTGAACGTTTTTTATCCACTGCTTTAGAAAGACACTAGACTTCACTCTCATGTTTCTGCCAAAGTCAGGAACTTATGGAGGGTAATGCACTAATGTGTGGGTAGAAATGGATAATATAACATGATTGAGAGGAATCTAGCAGGGGGACTCTATTGAAGATTGCTTTAGAAGTTGGAAGTAGAGACCAGAGTTAAAATAATACAAGGCTCTTCCTTTGTGCCTTGGGGTATTTAGCTTGCCAGAAAAGCTGATACTATTGAGGATAGATTCATTTTCCTTTCCATGTGTTTATCAAATAAGAACTATATTTGATAGCTTTTAGATCAATTCAACAATAATAACGTACAATAAAGCAAGTTTGAAGTCTACCTAGATCTTAATCTAAATCTTCTGTTTGTGTCAGATATCCCTTTTTGAAACATCCATACAAGAATTCATTACATAGAAACCCAACGAAATCCATGTCATGAGAATTTATCCTTCAAAAATGATGGCAAACACACCAGAGGTTGGATAAAGTTTTTGAAGCATTTTTTAATGAGAGGATTATGAATTGATGCTTTTAGAGGGACCTACTTTGCATATAACTTTTTAATGAAACTCAGGAATTGCCAAATTCTGAAAAATGATAAATATTTAACTTTTACAGTATTAAGATCGTGATTTACCCTCTAGGAAAATGACATATGACATGTGAAACATTATGTCACTTGCAACTCTAATGGACTGGTTAGCCTTGAACATGGACAGATCCATCATACAAAAAAAAAGGCAGTGTCATGAACATTTAATTATCAGACTAGTCAAACGATTGCCCCAGGCCAGTAAAGTTCCAAGTAGCAGAATCCACATCTACTATATTTCTATATTGGCTTCTTAGCCAGGCTTAGTTTAGATTCTAGAAGACTAAAAAAATTCTAAAGGAGAACACGGCAATATCTGAATCTAAAAAGGTGCTTTTTAATTTTCCCTTTACCCAATTTAGTAAGCTTTAAATGGATTAGAATTATGTATCATAAAGTATCTGTTAATGTCAACATGAACAAGTTGTAAAGAAAGTGCTTATTTGGAAGTTTAATGATGTTGTTACAGGTGTCCCGATAATGAAATGCAAATTTGATCTGGTCTTCTCTCCGTCTCAACCAAGATCACCATCTCTAGAAAATGCAAAGCCTAAAATATTTTGTAGTGAAGTTTCTTCTCCAGAAAGATCACATGCTAGGTTGAATGGTCACAGAGAGAAACATATATTGGATAGCCTTGATATGGCAGAGGAATGTTTAAAACATGATTTTGAAGGCACAAATGAAATTGAAATTCAATCCACTGAAATATGCTTCAAAGAACATTATATTGCTGAGAAAGTTGTTAGCAGAGTAGATTTTATAGGAATTTCATTGTTAGTAGCGATTGCTTGTCTAAGTGACCGTGAGACAGAAGACATAGGGGCTAGAACACAATTCCAGCTGTCAGAAACTGCAAAATCAGTTTCATTGAGTATGAAAGATGATATGGAAATTTTGGGCAGAGGAGATGTTGCTATGGAATCACAAATTCATGAATATTGCAAGGAGAAAACACACATGACTCCGAATATTTATCAAGCACCTGCATCAGAGGATGAGAGGCACATAACCGATGAATTAGAAAAATATGTCTCTCTTGGTGAAAGTGTTGGAGGCCTTGTTCTTAATGATAAAGTAGGATAGCCAATGGATTTGAGACTAAGCAATAATATTAATAGAGAACCTAGGATTTACAATTTAGCCATTGATGGAAATGTAATAGTTTCTTGCCCCATAAGCCTATTGGAAAACACAGGGAAATTGTAAAGAAAACTTTTGAGATTATATTCTAGATATTTGAATGATTACATATCCCATTGAGACCTAAATACTGTGATGGAAAAACGGGAAAACCCACCAATGGATCTAATTAAATCCCCTGGAGAAAAATCATCTCCAAACATACCAGGAGAATCTCTAAATAACAAGAATCTTCGATGTTCAGATGATATTCATGTTCAGTTAGTAGTTGCAGAATGGAAGGGTGGTGCAAGAAGCTTAGAACAAGATATGCTCCGGAAGGGTTTTGAAGCTGTCATGAATGTACACCAGCTGAAGAGTTTGGAACAACTCTTATTATATGAGAGGCACACTTAATATTCTAATATTTCTCTCAATTTTCATATTGATACTACTTTTAAACATTAGTTTGTTCGTGAAGAAGTGTTGGCTAACTGTGATTCATTGCCAATGTGTGTTTCTACATTAGATGGCTCTAGCAGTGGAAATAGATTGAACCTATCCATTTCTCTATAACAAGAAATTTTTGACTCTGCTAAATATGTTTATACTAGAAGTGAAATTGGTAGACAAGAAGCAAAAAATGTGAGTCAAATTCCAGAGAAGGATATTCAAGTACCATCTCACAGACACATTACCTTGATTCTAGAGATTTATGCATATTGTAAAGTAGAGCATGGGATAGATGTTGTAAGGGATACTATATAAGAATCGAATGAAACTTATTCGAAAGAAATTCACAATGGATATAAGAAAGAGTTTACTTCTCCTGAGCACGCAAAACATGAGATTGAAGTCCATGACAATCCTGAGGTTCAAAATGGTGACAGTCGTACTGACCCAGCTTGTGACAGTACCAACAATGAACCAAACATTGGTGTTTCATCCCTTGTGAGAGATCATTGTTTTTTTGAAATGACTAATACTAACTTGGGTGGAAATACTACATTGTGAGTTGATGAAATCTTCTGCAAGGTTGTTTCTCCTACCATTGTAATTGATAAGGTTGTTTACTTCTCCTGAGCACGCGAAACATGAGATTGAAGTCCATGACAATCCTGAGGTTCAAAATGGTGACAGTCGTACTGACCCAGCTTGTGACAGTACCAACAATGAACCAAACATTGGTGTTTCATCCCTTGTGAGGGATCATTGTTTTTTTGAAATGACTAATACTAACTTGGGGTGGAAATACTACATTGTGAGTTGATGAAATCTTCTGCAAGGTTGTTTCTCCTACCATTGTAATTGATAAGAGTGTCTGCAAATTGGATTCTAATCTGGTAGTTGATGAACACTTCTACAATTTTGATGATACTATGGATGCTAATGATAGTGTCTACAATGATGATAAACCTGGATCAAAATATAAAAGAATTGACATGGTTGAAGATACCATGGCTGTTGAAAACCATGAATTGATAAATCCCCAAATTTTTAAGATTTGAAAATTTATTGCACAACGGTCCAACACCTGATTTCCTTCCACATCCACTCATGAAACCATGCTTTTGGTGACTCTGATATGCATGTTTTCATATGTTTGTATGTATTCTTTGCAAAACTTCAAGTATTAATGGAAGCTTATTGTTCCAACAAGAGAAACAATCTATCATTCATATAGTCTTTGATTCTCAGCTCCATCTTTGGTTTCTTATGAACTCAATTAACGCAAAGTGTATTCCTTTCACCAAGGAAATTGCCAATACTTTTCAAATGATCAAGACCATGCACTATTGTCATATGGATGATCAATGCTTCTTCAAATAATCAACGTTGGCAACTTATTCAATGAACAATGTTGGATGTTTAGCACTGGCAGCAAGTTTATATGTCGATGTTCAAGATTATTCAACAATTGGATATCAAGCTCAGCGTTGGAAGCAATAAGGTTTCACCATTTGAATATTTGAAACAACAATTGATGGATATCCTTCCTCAAGTACAATTTGCACCCTACTTTTAGGTATATATGCTGGGCATTTTACAATTGGATGCAACTCCCCTCCAACACTCATACCCTATATGCATATATTAAGTAGTTGAATTACTCAATATGCAATCCACTTGGATCTAGAAACCCAGGTTGATATGCATGGAGATGATGTATATAGGACAACAACAATCACCAACCAATTTATATGTCACGCATTCCAGCACTTAGCCAAAAAAATAGAGTATTTGTATTTCATCAATAAAGATCATCAATCTCTATAACTAAAGTCTCTTTTCCCTACTACATCCATGATTTCCCCTTGGAATATGATTTAGACAGTAAATTTCTATTTTCATTCCCCCCAACCTAAGAAATGTTCTCTCCTAGATTTTATAATCTGATTGATTAATTTTAGCTAATCAAACTACCTTTATCCAGATCCACAAAAAGTGGATCAAATCCCTTATTCTTGTCAATCAAATCCCCAAATTCTTATGATTTATTCTTTAATGAATTATTCCCTAATCAAATCTCTCGAATCTCTAAACTAATTGAAAACTAATAATACTAAATATTACAAAGAGAATATGAGGAATCCAACTTCCACATATAAAATTTGTTGTTTTCCAATTATTGACTTATCAATCATAGTTTGATGAACAAGATGCTCCTGCATCATCTTACCATTGTGATTATGATCCTTGTTTCCATTATCTCCATTGTCCATATTTTCTTTGCTGCTCTCAAACCAAGTTCTCTGGATTTCACTAGATCTTGACAGACCAAAAGCTCCATTGATGCATCATCAATAAAAAAACAGATCCTCCACAGGTGATAAGAATATTGAACAAGATCAATACTCACAAATTTATTATTCTTATGGGCCAATCCTATATAGAGATGCACTATGGAAGGGTTATATTGGGAAGTGAATATATAGATTCCATGATATTGTAGCACCGATTTACATCAATGACGTTGGGACCTGATTTCTCTTTTTATCTCTATTTTTTAGGTTATCCTTTCTCTTTTGTATAAAAGGTCGTTCATTGTTCTTTCATGTTCATGTGGGTAGACTATCAGTGGAAAGAATTGCAAGGATGGTTGTAGTGGCCATGGCATTTGTAATGGTGAAAATGGAGAGTGCTGATGTTTTCATGGCTATGAAGGTTTGTAGTCCACCCCTCTGTTTCTGTTCATCCTTCTTAATAGTTGTATTTTGGATTCAAATTTCCATTAATCATCATTGTGCTTGGATTCCTATTTCATTACAATCTCTTTCTATATGTTTGGGTTTTTATTAGGTTCAAGGGTCAAATATAACTTAGTGCTTATTGGGAACCCATGTGATCACCTTGGCTTGTGAGGTATGTAGCTAGTTGTTGCAATTAGAGAGCTTTGTTATACTTTAGGCCAATGGTTAAGTTTGAGTATTGCGCGCCATTCCAGTGTTTCAGGAACTTGAGGACCCTTAGGAAAGGTTCCCAAACTGCGAAGGAATTCATCAGGGACTTGATGGCCATACCCAAGATGTTCCAGGAAGAATAGGAGAAAACAATTTGAATTCATGCATTTATGAACATTTTTTGACAGATTGTAAACAAAATATATAAAAAAATTGGAAAAGTGGATTTTTCCAACCCCAGTGGACATAACTTAGGCATGTGATTTCCAAAATATGAACTGGAGAAAACAATTCACGTATTTATGAACATTTTTGACAGATTGTGAGCTACATATATAAACAAAATTGGGAAAAGTGGATTTTTCCAACCCCACTGAACATAACTTAGGCATGTGATTTCCAAAATATGCTCTGGAATTGGAATAAAGTCAAATGAAGGAAATTATGAAGGTCAACTCCAAACAATGCCAGTGATGTGTGATGGTTTCATCAACTCAATGAATTTTATTGGAAGTTCGTTTAGAATTTTAGTGAGAATACAAAATTGATGCTATATTGATGAATCATGAAAGTAAATAAGAACTCTTAATGGAAAAAAATATATGCTGCATGGGGACCCATCCCCCTTCAAAAAAAACCCATACGCGCTATTCTAGTGTTTCAGGAACTTGAGGACCCTTAGGAAAGGTTCCCAAACTTCCAAGGACTTCATCAGGGACTTGATGGCCATACCCAAGATGTTCCAGGGAGAATAGGAGAAAACAATTTGAATTCATGCATTTATGAACATTTTTTGACAGATTGTAAGCAAACTATATAAAAAAAATTCGAAAAGTGGATTTTTCCAACCCGAGTGGACTTAACTTAGGCATGCGATTTCTAAAATATGGTCTGGAAAAAACAATTCATGCATTTATGAACATTTTTTGACAGATTGTGAGCAAAATATATTAAAAAAATTGGAAAAGTGGATTTTTCCAACCCTTGTGGACATAACTTAGGCATGTGATTTCCAAAATATGGAATGGAATTGGAATTAAGTCAATGAAGGCAATTATGAGGGTCAACTCCAAACAATGCTTGCACTAATGCATGATGGTTTCATCGACTCAGTGAATTTTATTGGAAGTTCATTCAAAATTTTAGTGAGAATACAACACTTATGCCATATTGATGAATCATGAAAGTAAATAAGAACTCTTAATGGAAAAAAAAATCTATGTTGCATGGGTACCCATCCCCCTTCAAAAAAAACCATACACGTCATTCTAGTGTTTCAGAAACTTGAGGACCCTTAGGAAAGGTTACAAACTGCCAAGGACTTCATTAGGGACTTGATGGCCATACCCAAGATGTTCCAGGCAGATTTCAGGGATAATCTGGAAAGATTTTGGGAATTTCATGACAGATTTCTCTGAAACACATCAGGATTCCATATTTTCATTAAGATTTTGATGTTGAAGGAGATACATCCAGATTGAATCTTGGAGCAAAAATTGGTCAAGAAGAACTACGACGAGTAAAATAAAATATGAGTACCAGTGCCCCATATATCTCATCTAATGCAATATTACAGTGAATCAATATACCATAAGCAGCCATGTAAAAAGCTAATAATCTGCCTCATTAACTTCTATTCTCTTGGAACTCAAATTTCAACACAAAAACCGCTACTACCAACACACCCAACATGTTAAGGAAAATCACCTGGAACTGCTACCTTTGAACTGGTGGACATGGGCATCTACTTTCTTGAGGTACGTCGGCTGTTGAGTTCTGCAAATCACCTGGAACTGCTACCCTTGAACTGGTGGACATGGGCATCTAATTTCTTGAGGTACGTCGGCTGTTGAGTTCTTATGCCATGTTATAGGGAAAAAAAACGTTCCCATTTCACTGAATCACTGGACCGTTGCACGTTTTCCCCAATATGGGAGTGCCGCGAAATGGGGAGGTCGAAAACAACATCGATATCTCCATCTAAGAGCTAAAACCCCCGATTTTTTCATTAACTGCCAAATGGGGAGGTCGAATAATCAAAAACAGAATTGATACCTCCATAAACGAAAACCTCGAATCCAAGCAAAATAACCAGCGAGAATGCCCTATGAACCATAAATTGGGGCCGAACAAACTAGCAATACCCTCTATGAATGAAAACCATGGGAGAACAAACTACCGACGCCTCCATGAATGAAAATTTATGGGCGAACAACCTACCTCTGAACTCCATTACGGGAATGACGGGGGCGAACCCACCATTTCCTCCCTCTTTCACAGGGCTAAATTACATTTTCCCTCTCTCGCTGGGTGGGCTATCCGATTTTTCACTATCTTGGGATTCATAAAATGTGGGCTAATTTGTTAAATTTCAAAAAACCCGTTTCATATTAAAAATTCGCCCATGGTTTCTGGGTCACCCCTATAAATTCGCCCATGGGCTATAATTCGCCCCTAAAATTTTCCCTGGCAGGAAGGTACATGAAATGCATGTGGCAGCACTTATTACTTGCCAACCAGATTTGAAGCAGCAAATTATTAACCATATGGTTGAGGATGAAGTGTACGTGCAGATAAAGGACAAATTGCAGCAGCAAGACCTTGGAAAGAAGTATGAAGGCTATCATTTGGAAGAAGGCGGACTTCTTACTTATAAGAATAAAGTCTATATTCCAAATGCGGCAGATTTGAGGAGGATTGTTATGGATGAAATCCATAAAGCTCCATACTCTGGTCACCCAGGATATCAGAAAACAATTGCTACAGCAAGAAAATATTATTTCTGGCCAGGCATGAAGAAGGACATCACTGAATACATTTCTAAGTGCATGGAATGTCAGTAGGTGAAGAGTGAACACCAACATCCAGCAGGTTTATTGCTCCCAGTGCCAATTCCATAATGGAAATGGGAAGTAATATCCATGGACTTTATTACAGGATTGCCAATGACTGTGAGACAACATGATTCCATCATGGTTGTGGTGGACAAGTTAACAAAGGTAGCACATTTTATACCGTTTAAGTCCACACATAAAGCCGATGCCATTGCAAATACTTTCATGAAGGAAATTTTCAGATGACATGGGTTTCCTAAGGCAATAATTTCTGACAGGGATATCAAGTTCACTTCCAATTTTTGGAAAGGTCTCTTTGCGGATTTGGGTACACAGCTAAGCTTTAGTACTGCATACCATCCTCAAACAGATGGGAAAACATAAAGATTAAATAGGGTGCTTGAAGACATGCTCCACATGTATGTAATGGACAAACCATCCAAGTGGGAGGATTATCTGCACTTGGTAGAATTTGCATATAACAATGGGCAACAAGCATTGTTGGGAATGAGTCCTTATGAGGCTTTGTACGGCAGAAGGTGTAGGGCACCAGTGACTTGGGACAATCCAGTGAATAGAATTGTACTTGGGCCAGAATTGCTTAAGGAAATGGAGCAAGAAGTTGCCAAGATCAGACAGAATTTAAAAACAGCCCAGGATAGACAGAAAAGCTATGCAAATAAACATAAAGTGCATAGGGAATTCAATGTTGGGGATCATGTGTATCTTAGAGTGAAATCAAGGAAGAGTTCCTTGAAGCTTGGGAGTTGTGCCAAGCTATCACCTAGATATTGTGGGCCATTTGAAGTGCTTGAAAGAATAGGGCCAGTTGCATATAGACTTGCATTGCCTGCTAGCACTAAAGCTCATAATGTTTTTCATGTCTCTTTACTTAAAAAATATGTACATGATCCTAACCATGTGATTAATTGGGATGTCATCCAGGTGGAACTCGAGGGAGAATTCCAAACCGATCCATTGTGCATCCTAGACAAGAAGGTAACATTGCTCCGAAACTGAGCCATCGGACAGGTAAAGGTGCAATGGAAGCACTACGGTCCCGATGAGGCTACATGGGAGCTGGAGAATGCCATGAGGGTGGCATATCCATTTTTGTTCAATTTTGATGAGCACTGAGGATAATGCTAATGTAAGGGGAGGGGAATGTAATGTCCCCATTTTGACCCCCTTCGCATTAAATCGTAAATGATGTAAATATTGATATTTAATCATGGTGAGGAGCTCAAGGCCAAGGCCCCACCATTGATTTAGCATTTTATGTATCGGCAATTAAAAATAGATGCCTATGGTTCTTATGCTAGATAGGCATAATGTAAATTAAGACATCATGTAAATACGAATTTTAATGAAAAACCCACAACTGGCTATACAATGCAACAAAGAGATGGGGGCATGATTCTACAAGGAATAGGGAGGGAAATTATTCAAACCCTTGAGCCAATGGTGTTAATCCATGTGTCAATGAGAAAACCCATAAACCACCAACTACCCATTTTGGGTTATGCACCCAATCATTTAATTCTTCCAAGAGTTGGTTGAGGCAGTTAATGCCTTGGGAATGGAGAGGTATGGAAGCCAATTTCGTGCATGGGCAAGCCATCAACCTGGAAAAACGTACTTTTGCTTCTGGGGCAAGAAAAAACACCCACGAGATGGTGCCCAAAGCCATTCTGAACCCATAGTCTTTCCTCTCTCATGCAGTCTGAGCTAGCTGGGCTTTCCCCATCATGTTTTTCACCATTTTCCCTGCATTTTCCATGCCTGGGAGCTCGTTTTTGCATTGTACAACAACTGGGAGAGGAGGGCCACTATTTGGGACTGTGAGGGAGGTTGTTTTGCCCCAAAATACCCATGGGCATTTTTTCTGAAAATGGTTTTTGCTCTCCAGGGTTGAATCCCCAATTGCCATTTCGTTTTTGGGTCTTCCCACGTTTTTCTGGGTTGGTAGAAACCCCATCTTTGGGCATCTCACTGTAAAAACGTTTTTTATCATGCCCAACAATTGTGGTTCTGTTGTTATGTGCATCCTTGTTTTGGTTTGAATCTGTGAGCAAGAGATTTGGAGTGGTAGTGGACAGAATTGGCTTGATAAACCTAGTGGGGGGAAATAACCTCTCAAGAAGATCAAGAGGGCTGGCTACTCTTCTATGCACACCTTAGACACTCTAGATTGGAAGGTATGGCCTGAGGGACTGTGCATTGGTGAAGGGAATACTTCCTTGAGTGGGGTGTGTAGGCATTGTGGGTGCCAAGCTAGATAGATCTTGTAGAGGTATCCCTGGCTCTGTGCTTGAGCTCACTAGCTTAGGAATTCTTCCTTTCCATTTCCTAGTAGCCTGATAAACCCAATTGTAGATTGGCTTGGCTCATCTTGGTGTATCTTTGGGCTATGTGTGAGTCTGCTGTTCCCTGATTCCTTGTAGAGATCATGCCCAGCTCGGGGGGTGGCAGTGTGTGGAGATATTGATGATCACAACTGGCCTATGGTTGGGTGGAACGTTGCAGTTGCATAGCCAGTTGCTTGGGACTACTTTGTTATAAGATATGTACTCTCCCGTGTTAACTTTGCATTTATGCATTTGATGAATATCGTGAATGTATGATGGATGTGTTATTGAAATTACTTTCGCTGTGTTTTCTTATAAATTATACATTTCCACATGTCTTTTTATATTATGTGAATGCTTATTTAAAAGTTCATGGGGCTAGATGCCCGGATTTAGTGTCACGTTCTCTCCCTGGCTCGGTCCGATGGGAGGGGACATTACACTTGTCAAATACATAATATAATAATCTCTTTTGGGTTATTCTAGGTCGACACAAGACCTAGGGTTTACATTGACTCTTTCAATGACTCTTACATTATTAATTACATCAATGACATCTCCCGAAGGAGGATTACAATAATACAATAGACAAGTATCAAATAAAATATGTTATGTAGTTACATTCTTTTAACAATAATACCCCTTGACATATGTGGCATGGTGTTGGGTAGTCCATATATGTTTGACATGAAGTCTATATTTTTCAGGGAACAAGATCAATATCACTTCTTCACAGATGGGAATAAATACATAGTGAGGTCTCATCAATTTAAGACTAACTTGTCCATGGTTTCCATAGCACAGATGACGAGGCTTGTGAATGCAAGCAAAAAAATGTATTTCATTTCTGTAAAGTATGATTCTAAAATTGATGAAGTGGTACAGAATGAAGAATTTCCTCATAAGAACACCCAGGATCTAATTTTGCATCCTGTGAATGATCCTTTCATTGTTAATTGTCTTGTGAAGAAAGACAAGTACATTGTTGATTCGATTTCCTTTACATCTATATGTTCAGTTATGTTGCTAATTTTGTTACTGATTAGTGGGTTATGGTTGGTAAAAGTAACAATGGAAGTAGATGTTTATGGCACTGAGGGAATATTTACTTTAATCAACAATGCTTTCTTTGTATTCACCTTTGTGGTGATGGCACAGATGGTCATTTTTCAAGCATAACAGGTGAAATATATTGAACAAGTGAGGCGGTCATGCCTTCACTTATTTTCTGAATGATCCAGGCTTTTGGTGGTCCAAAATATTTCCAATGGGGAGGTTTGATCTGGGAGTATCTTCCCGACCGATCATAATCGAAGTCTTCAAATCTCGAACAGAACCACACTGCTGCATAGGGCTCATTGAGACCTTTCCAACAACGTTCGTTCGTCTCAAACGGACTCTAGACGTGAAAGATATCGTGTTTTGAAATTTTGTGGAAACATGGAAATTTGGAAAAAGGGTTCCATGTGGCCTGTACGACATTGGCGTGGCACACGCATAGAGCACCACATGGCAGATTGTAGATGACGTGGTAAGTGCAGGTGCTGACTTAGCAGTCTGAGTTTGAATCCCAATGGCATTGATGTGGTCCAATCATTATCTGACAAGTGGCAGGTTCATTGTACAGTTGGCATCCAAGTGGACTAACTAGAGGCTTCCACATGGCAGTCTGACTAGATACCTTATGGTTCAATTCACCAAAACATTATGTGGCTTAAGAAGATCAAACCCGATACCTAACGCCCACAAATCCAATGTTTTACCAATGCACCACAATCAATTCTTAATATCTATAGTAACAACGTTTTATTTAAACTTAAATTGAATATTAAATAAGGGATCGAGTGTAGTCCTCTATCCCTTAGTATTAGTTGGGAATGTAACCTTAATCCACAAGATATTATATCACATCATACCCAATGTATTTGCAGAGTTGAGACCCCCACACATATATATGTGGTGACCATTGTATATTTATATGTGGAATTTTAATTCACATATCAACCAACGAATTAAGATATATGCCATGATGTAAGGCGTGCTACCATGGATTTAAATCCAACGAACCACTAAATTTAACATATGGTTTTTATTACCATATTTAATATTAGATTTGACCATATATATTATATGGTTAATTCAATATATGTTTGGTTATTATTATATTAGATGGTTATTTTATTCCCAAAAGGATATTATAAGGTTGATTTACCATATCTTTATACACATTCATATGGGATCAAATAATTGTAAATCCCATTGTATTTGGAAGTTTGGTTATGAACCATTGGGTATATAAGTAAAAGCATTAAAGGTGTTTGGAGAGTGAATGGTATAATGCTATTATGTCTTTGTAAGGTTTGTAAGTTGATTATTTTTGTAAGAAGTTTTTTAGTCACTCTTGAGAGGTTGAGAGTGAGAGGTTTTATGATTGAAATCCTAAGTTTCTTTTTGAAGCAACATAAACGATGAAGGGATATTGTATTGGTTGAAAACCACATTGTGATAATTTGCAGAATTTGATGACTAATATGATCGATCCTCATTAGAGCTAAATCGGCTTAGTCCACATTGAAGGAAATCCATTATCATATAGTGTCTACATTTTTATGGTTTGCATAATTTGTTTCTTCATGTTTGCTATTCATGTTTGCTATTTAAAGCCTTTTTACAAGTTAACTATTTAAAAATTCACTTGTGCTGGCCGTGCTCGCCCTCTGCAGCAGCTCGACAAGAGCTCTGTAACTCCATGCGACCGGTAAGATAGGGTTCCTACTAGTTTCTTTGCTTAGTTTTGCTGGTTAGACTCTTCCTTGTTTTTGTATTTTTGGTTGCTGACGGTGCGTTTTGAAAGGCGTCGCCATCTCTCCCTTATTCGCCAGATCCCAAGGATTTCACGCCCTCACAGCGCCTCATCCTGGTCTTGGTTACGTGCAGGCGAGATTACAGAGAGAATGAACCACGAGGTCCTCTTGGTGTGGTCGATACCAAAGCTTCAAGGTAAATATTTCATCATTAATATGCAATGCAAGTTGTTTTCACCGGTACATTGCCGGGTTTGTTGGGCGAAGTCACTAGTATATGAAATAAGAATTTATGTTTCTGAGTTATATATATATATATATATATATATATATTTTGTGTATTTGTATCCTATTGTCTCAGGCGGCATGGCAAACTATTTCTTACCATCTTCCTTCTCAATTTGATTGACGTCCCTAAGTGCACCACACACCCAAGTAGGTGAATGGACGGCTCCCTCCTTCTGGAATGAATTTGGTCAGTATGGATCGCTCATAGCCTATCTCCAGGAGAGACTTTGTTCGGTGCATATGCGTATCATTATTAGGGATACATAATATAGCTGTCGTTTGATTTTAAAACAAATGACACATGTTTAATTTAAAAATTTCCAGCAAAACAAATGATACATGTTTAATTTAAAAATTTCCAGCATTCCCTCCATGGAAGAAGAGCCTTTCTTCCTTCCTTATCTAGGAGCCATCCGACCCACAGTTCAAGTCGGATCCAGCGCACAGTATGCCTAATCCTAGCAACTAATTGCAACTTACACAGAACCTATACTAACACAACATTAGTTGTTTCAATTAAAAAAGAATTGCCATTTAGTGAATGTCTATATAATTACTATTTCCATTTCAATAGTTGGCACCGATCCATCATTGCGAAATAAACTCAGCGAACTTAAACAACCCCCGTATGTTCTTCAGCTGAACACATTCATTTTCCCACAACGATTCCAAAGATACCAATGTACTAAATTAATATTATATAAAAAGATAACTTAAATATGAATGCACTTCATAATACATATAAATAAATAAATAATAAAGCATAAATAAACAAAAAATGGTTTTATAATTTCGCACAATTATGTATATAAAAACAAAACAAATATCACATAATTATTTTTGTTTGTTGTTATTATAAAATAGAGGTAAGAGTTACATTATATTTGAATTGAATCAATATGCCCACTCCAAAGCTATATATCTATACGCTAATCATTATTGTTATAAAATATGCTTGAATCTTTGTAAATATATGGCACATGTAATCATAATCTATATTTTTAAATAGATGTAAGCCTCTCTAAATCCAATCTTGATAAATAATGAATTCAAGACTCTACAAAATATAGCTCTATATGCCTTTTTTTGTATGTATCGTTCTGCATAGGCAATTTTCATTCCCTCAGTGAAATTGAACCATGAGAGAAATATAAGAGATGTTCATTTCAATTTCAATGGGAGTTGGAGAATTAACCAATACTCTTGGAGTCCAAATCTATATAGATTATTGAAATTATGGGATAAATGACTAAATACACATAAAAAAAATAGTGCAAGAATTACCTCTATAATGAAAATAACTCTCAATCTTTGTCTCCAAGGCCCTCCAACTCCCAACTTCCAACTCCCAAAGTTGTTGCAGCATGCTAATATAATCAATGAGTATTGAGCACTGAAAGTCTAAAATTTGTAGACTATAGACCCCCATCGCACTAATAATAAAAATAAAAAAATATGAGTTTTCATGTTTTTTGGAAAAATCAATGCAACTTTTTTTTCAACCGAAAAAAAAAACGTACTATTGTTATTCATCGAATCAAATAGTACAAAGATATTCACCTTTTGTAACCAAGGTATAATCTGGATTTGCATGATAGTGGTCTATCAATCTTCCCAAAAATTACATCACAGTCCATACAAAATTTTACATCCAGAAATGACTATATCCTAACAAAATTTCAGCCACCAAAAAAATGTCATAGACATTCTAGAAAAAGAAAATATCACCAGAATCCAGCATTCTGGATTCCATCCATTCCTCCCATATCAATAAACCTTCTGATCCTTTTAATGCCTTCTTGGATAAATCATCAGCCTTGCCATTGTGTTCACGATAGATATTTGTAAATGTGATCTGATCCTGCATATCTATCTCCATGTGAACTCGTCTGCACCAATGAGTAAGAGCAGCAACATTTAATTCAAATTCCTTTGTAGCCCACTTGATTGTAACCCTCGAATCACCAAAAACCATCGTATTCACCAAACCAAAAATATTGGCACATTTCAATACACACCAGAGGGCTAAAAGTTCAGCTTTCATATTACTTCCCCTCCCACAGTTGAGACAAAAAGTATAATAATGCTCTTCATTCAGATATATGACACCCCCTGCCCCACACAATCCATCCTGTGAAGCTCCATCAAAGAATAGTGTAGGCTTGTTTACAATGAAGGAGAATGGTTCTACACTTCTCACCACCGCTGGAGCTGTCACTTCAGAAAATTGCTGTGTAACATTTGTGACAATAATTCCACATGAAACAACATTCGGCACAATATCCTGAAAAGTACATAAATTCCGAAAATACCAAAGAGCCCACGATATTAAAATAGGGACCTGTATAGTCTCTTTGGATTCACGAAACCAACTCAGCAAGGCCTCACCAAAATTAACCTTCCCCCATACCCTAGTGATAGCCAGCTTTGAACAACAGAACTCCCAGAATTTTTCACCAAATGAACAAAAACCAAACAGATGATTGATGGATTCCGAATTTTCCTTGCATAATATGCACCAGTTTGGTCCTTTCCATCCATGCTTAGAAAGGTTATCCCAAGTCTTCAGTGTACCCTGAAGAGCATGCCATAAGAAAATCTTATGTTTCAATGCAATATTCCACTTCCAAATCTTTCTATACCACCAATGTTGTGGATAGATAAATTTCTCTTGCATAATCCTGGTATATGCAAATTTTGCAGTGACAATTCCAGTCTTATCATTTCCAGACCATACCAACCTATCATCCCGATCTGATAAATTTATGCCAGCCGTAGCAAGAGATCTAACATATAAGTCCCAAGATATGGCATCATCACCAATCAGACCCAGATCCGAGGACTGAAACCAATAAGTCTGACCATAAGAATTTCTGATACGATCTAATGTGTTCAGACCATATATTTTCAAATAATCCAGGATCCGATTTGACAGATAAACAGGATCAATAACGCCCAGGATATCATCTCTACCTATCCTGATGGACTTCCCATTACCTTCAAGCGACATCTTTTCTCTGACCACCCGCTTAACCGGTAACACCCACACCTGTCCGAACCTGCCAGAAAAGAAAGTGACACCTCCCACCAAAGCCGCTGACACCTAGCTCCCGAACTGTACCTAGATACTTGTATCCAGATACGCCCCACTCATACTCTTCCACCTCCAATATGGATCCCCAAACAATCAGATCCAGACAATTTTGCAGTCCCATCCTACAAAACCCTAGAAAAGACCTTCACCGCCATCGCTGTAAGCAAATGGAAAGGCATGGAAATAATTATAATTTAATAGATGTTTCTATTTTTTAAATAAATCTATTCTTTGGGAGTTGGAATTTAGAAAGTATAGATTAACAAATCAATGCAACTTGCACATGGAAATAATTTTAATTTAATAGATGTTTCTATTCATTTAATGAATGTATGCTTTCTACGTTGGAATTTAGAAAGTATAATTTTTATAACATAAATATATTAATACTATTATTAAATTAGTAATATAATAACATTTTAGGAATTTTGTTGTCCTTCAAAGTAATATAATGATGGTTTAGAAATTGTATTGCCCTTCAAAAATAGGTTTTAGAAAATTCCTCCAAACATACCAATGTTTCCATATTTAATAGATATTCTAACTAGATGCACCCACCAAAACTTAATCATTTAATATTTTATGCATGCTCTATGCTCTTTAGCTTCATGCATCCCCATGACCTCAACTCCTCCAAACATACCCATGTTTCCATATTTGGTGGCTCTACTAACTCGTTGCACCCACCAACACTTAACCGTTTAAAATTTGTGGCATGCTCCAACTCCCGTATGCTCTTTAGCTTCATGCATCCCCATGTCAGCAACACCTCCAAAGATACCAATGTTTCAATATTTGGTGGGTCTTCTAACTTGCTGCACCCACCAACACGCTCCAACTCCCGTATGCTCTTTAAGCTTTGTTGCATGCTCCAACCCCCGTATGCTCTTCAGCTTCACGCATCTCGTTGCTGTCAACACCTCCAAAGATATCGATGTTTCCATATTTGGCAGGCCTTCTAAATCTGTGCACCCATCAACAATTATCCGTTGAAGATTTGTCATGTGCTCTAACCCCATATGCTTTTAACGCAGTGTTGGAATTTGACTGACAAAATGGTCGTCACAGGGCATTTTGACCGTCAAATACTGTTTAAAACTTTAGCTAACAGTCTTTTGTGAAGGATGATAAAATTTCTAAAACTTATTTTTGAAGGGCAATAAAATTTCTAAACCGTCATTATATTACTACTATTTTTGAAGGACAAAAAAATTCCTAAAATGTTATTATATTACTAATTTAATAGTAGTATTAATATATTTATGTTATATAAATTATACTTTCTAAATTCCAACTTAGAAAGAATACATTCATTAAATAAATAGAAACATCTATTAAATTAAAATTATTTCCATGTGCAAGTTGCATTGTTTTGTTAATCTATACTTTCCAAATTCCAACTTCTAAAGAATACATTTATTAAAAAAATAGAAACATCTATTAAATTATAATTATTGCCATGCCTTTCCATTTGCAAGTTGCATTGGTTTTTCCTAAAAATAAGAAAACTCATATTTTTTTATTTTTTTATTAGTGCAATGGGCATCTACAGTCTACAAATTTAGTGCTCAATGCTCATTGATTATATGTTGGGAGTTGGAGGGCCTTGGAGACAAATGTTCAGAGTTATTTGCATTATAATGGTAATTCTTGCACTATTTTTTTGCATGTGTATTTAATCATTTATCCCATAATTTCAATAATTTATATAGATTTGGACTTGAAGAGTATTGGATAATTCTCCAACTCCCATTGAAATTGAAATGAACATCTCTTATATTTCTCTCATGGTTCAATTTTAGTGAGGGATGCAGAATTTAAATGAAGGCAAGTACTAAATAAGGGATTGAGAGACATGAAATCTCTGTGCAACATTTGGAATGAAAATTGCCTATGTAGTTTGTAGAATAAAGGATACATACAAAAAATCATATAGAGCTATATTTTGTAGAGTCTTGCATTCATTATTTATAACGATTCGATTTGCAGAGGCTTGCATCTATTTAAAAATATGGATTATGATTACATGTGCCATATATTTTCAAAGACTCAAGCATCTTTTATGACAATAATGACTAGCCTATGGATATATAGCTTTCCACTGGGCATATTGATTCAATTCAAATATAATGTAACTCTTACCTCCATTTTATGATAACAATTTTGCAAACAAAAATAATTATGTGATATTTGTTTTGTTTTTATATGCATAATTGTGCGAAATTATAAAACCATTTTTTGCTTATTTATGCTTCATTATTTATTTATTTTTGCGTATTATGAAGTGCATTCATATTTATTCTTTTTAAGTTATATTTTTATATAATATTAATTTAGTACATAAATGGTAAATAAAATGAATGTGAATCAAGTTAATGGATAGTGATACATATTAATAATGATTATTTTAATTTTAATATAAAAAAGTCAAGAAAAAAATATTTCTTAAAAAATCAACAAAATAAAATTATTGAAGGGTAATTTTTTTGGGAAGATTTCATTGTTGAAGGGTAAATTTTTAAACAAAACGTTTCTCGATGGGTAATATAAAAACCCAAAATATAAAAAAAAAATAATCCGACGGGTAGAATGAAAACCAAATTCCAACACTACTCTCAAGCTTCATTCATCCCCATGCGTTCAATTCTCTCAAAGATACCAATGGTTCCATGTTTGTGAGCTCTTCTAACTCGATGCACTCATTAACATGCAACCTTTTAAGCTTTGTCACGATTAGTTGCTTTGATTCATTGCTGATATTCGTCTGATATTGCAGAGGGAGAAGCAACGACTTGTTGACTGGAGAATGACCGCCTCGAGATGGAACAGGCTCAAGAAGTTCAATATTTTGTATTAAAGCCCATGATTAACTGGTCACGGTTTCCACTAGTGTTAAGGAACTATCTTCTGTTTTCTTGGCTCTTACTGTCGTCCTGATCCTGTAATGTGTGGACGGACCCTGGGACTGGAGTCAAGCTTGTCTTATTGACAAGCCCAATACCAACCAGGATAAATCAGTGGGAATAATATTTTAAATCCAGGACTGTCCACACTGGGTATTTTTTACTTTGTTTGTTGTCTCCATCTTCCTGTTGACCAGTTTCTGCAGGTTCAATGTTCCATTTGGTTACTCCTTTCTATAATTTATTTATTTGATGTGTTCTGTTGGTGAACATTCGATAGATATGGGGGGTCCTCCATTTCATAGTGGATCCCGGACCTCGTATAGGACAAACCCACTGGTGCAGGTGATGATTGACCCCTGGCCGATCGACCAGGTTGAGGAAAGTCCTTGGATTGGGGCTCGATTATCTCCTCGGAGGAAGGGCTCTCCGTCGAACACTTGCTGGATTGATAGTGCGGTGGAACATACCTTGTTGTAGGCGAAGGGATCGGCTGGGGTTCATTTTGAAAAAGCTCGGAAGGGGAGGCCTCTCTGTGTTCTAGGCAGGGATGTAACATTCGACATGGCTTCGGCATTGAGTAAGAGAGCACTCATCGAGAAATTTGAGTACCTCAAACCGAGCAGGGCTGATGTTTTATTGTGGGTCCGCCTCAAATGGAAAGGGGTGGTCAAGAACATCCCCAGAATCCTCTCACTTTCGAATGGGTGGTTCCTTTTTTCGTTTCTATCTGAGGAGGATAGGTGTGCAATGGAGTCTTGCTACTGGATATTAGGCAAGGGCTCATTGGTGTTGGACCGTTGGCATTCGGCCTTCGATCCGAGGAAGGAAGTCTTAAAGAGACATCATCTATGGGTGATTCTACTGGATTTCCCTCTACAGTGCTGGAACTTCAAGGGATTCTCCGGGGTGGCTAACACGATTAGACGACTTATTCTGTTAGAGGAGGAAACCCTTATGGGGTTGGAACGTAATTCGCCTTGAATGTTGGTCGACATTGATTGTAGGGATGGACTACCTGCGGAACTGGAGATTGTTTGGGATGGCGGCTCCTTCGTCCAGATGCTGGACTATTGGAAGGTGTCGTTTCGGTGTTTCAGGTGTAAGGGACTGGGCCACTCCTGGGATGTGTGTCTACAGGAACGCCAGCCTTCACCTAAGATGCTGACTCCTATACCTTCACCATTGAAGGATGGAGAGGATGACTTTTTTCACTATCAACTGCCACTGGACATTACCTCGGCTCGGGAAGCCTTAGGTATGTTTAATAAATTTTTACCTACTATTGCTAAGTTTATTCCGACACAGGAAATAAACTTAATGGAGCCCTCTGTCCAGCTTTCCTTTGGAACAGTCCCTCCTCTTTATGTGCCTGCACTGTGTGGGGAGGAGAGCCCCAACCCTAAGCGTTCTCCTCCTATACCCCTGCCTGGGGAAGGGTTTTCCTTGGGGATTTCAGTCTCCCCCCCTTCAATCCATGATTCGGTGGGGATTTCTCATGAGGTTTCACTACCCTCCTGTCCCACCTCGTCAACATTGGAGCCTCTCTCTATATACTCTGCTAAGGACCAGGGAGATTCGGGGGTTCTGCCTATCGCCTCCAACATGAATGGCAACGTCACTATTCGGAAGCCTCGGAGGACTAAGAAACAACTTTCCAGGTCGGGTAAACCCCCCACGTCTTGTCCGAATACTTTGTCTTCGCCGGCTATTGATGTTGGTTTGGAGAATGCATTAACTTTGGGAGGTTCCCCTTCCACCCATAACTCGGCCCTTAGAGCTTGTGAGGCCATTGTTACGGTGCCCCCATGTTAATTACGACCTTCAACATCTGTGGCCTTTGCAGCGGGCCAAAATGAGCTGCGTTAAAGTCCTTCCTTGATACTTATAAACCTTCCATTCTATTTCTTCAGGAGATAATGCTTCTGGCAGCTGATGCACTCCGTTTCTTTTTACGTATTAATCTTGATTAGTGGGCATGTGTAGTTGAATCTTTGGGACTTTCCTGGGGGATCCTAACGGCTTGGAACCTGGAGGTAGATAATCTTGGGGATTTTCACTCCTTTGCTGGTATCCTTACTGTTGGCACTTTGCGGGGACTTGATAGGCAGATTCATCTTCTGAATGTTTATGCTCCTTATCAGAACCGACGTTTGTTTTGGGATCGTGTTTCTGCTGACGGTATTCTTCAAGACGCGGGACTCATTTTGGGAGGGGATCTAAATTTGACACTTTCTGAAGATGAGGTGTGGGGTTCGGCCAGGACGGTGGATCCCCTTGCTGAATACTTTGGGGAACTGTTTGAAGGGGCAAACCTTGTGGATATAGTGTTGGCTAAATTAGTTTCGACTTGGTCTAATGGTCACGTTGGTAGAGATGGTATTTCTAAACAACTTGATCATTTTCTCATGTCAGATGATCTTTGTTCAGCGATGGGCAGGTTTCGAACCTGGTCATACTCTACTGGCTTCTCGATCATAAGGCTGTAGCTTTACAAATTGATTTTGAGACGAAGATTGGGGGCTATCCGTTCAAGTTCAACCCTGTCTGGATTGGGGATGATGAGTTCAATGATTATGTGAAATCTGTTTGGGAGGACTATGCACATTTTTTTGTTGGAACCCCTATTTATGTTCTTACTATGAAACTTGGTTATTTGAGGAAGAAATTTTGTGAATGGGAGAAAGCAAAAAAAGATGCTAATAGCAGCAGGCTTTCTGAGATTGACAGGGAACTACAAGCTATGGCTCTGGAGGTGGATGAATCAAACTTTAACCTTGATTTGATTTGCAAGATGCGGTCTTTAGAATTGGAAAAGTCGAGACTTTTTGGGTTACAAGAGGAGACATGGCGACAAAAGAGTAGGGCGATTTGGGTTAAGGCAGGGGACCGAAATACAAATTTTTTCCACCGCTTTGCAAATCAGTGGAGAGTTATAAATTTGGTCTGGGAAATTGATGGTGGACAGGGTCAGATTTTGCAGGAGTAGTCTCAGCTTTGTGATGTTGCTATTCGTCATTTTAAAGGAATATATAGTCATAACCCCTCTCGAAATCTTGAAGATCAGTTAAGAATCATACAACTTTTTCCTCGTATGTTTGATGATGAGGCTGCTGCGATCATTGGGCGCCCTGTCTGTGATGTTGAGATATTGAATATCTTGAAGTTATTCTCGAAAGACAAATCCCCGGGGCCGGACGGTTGGACCGTCGAGTTCCATCTGCACATTTTTCCATTATTAGGGGGAGAAATCACTGCTGCGGTGGAGGAATCTCGTACTAAGGCACGTATCCCGCCCTCTCTCAATGAGACTTATCTTACTCTCATCCCCAAAGTGGATAAGCCCATGGAATTTGGTGACTTCTGTCCTATTGCGTTATGTAACCTACTATACAAGGTCATTTCCAAAGTGATTGCTGAATGAATTAAACCCTATCTGTCTCTCGGTATCTCTGTAGAGAAGTTTGAGTTTCTTCACAATAGGAAACTACTAGATGTGGTGTGGTTAGCCCAGGAGGGAATTCATACCATCAAGCAGAAGGATCTACCGGCTCTTATTTTGAAGCTGGACCTGATGAAAGCCTATGACAGGCTTGATTGGACTTTCCTTAGGTTCATCTTGCTGCAAGTTGGTATCCCTTTGGAAGAGGTAAACTGGATTATGTCTTGTGTCTCAACTGCAAACTTCTCGGTCCTAGTGAATGGTATGCCTTCTGATTCTTTTCGCGGGGAAAGAGGACTAAGACAGGGCTGTTCTTTATCTCCTTACTTATTTATTTTTGCTGTGGAGGGTTTAAGCTTACTGATTACTGAGGCCAGGAATTGTGGGAATATTAAAGGTATTAAAGTGGCTTCGACACGCTCACTAACCCACTTGCTATTCATGGATGACGTGTTATTGTTTGGAATGGGATCCTAGGGGGAATGGCAACATTTTAAAGCCATAACAGTATGTTTCTGTAACGCTGCAGGGATGGAGATTAGTTCTGGTAAGTCCATTTTACTGCACCATCATTTGGAACCGACACTATTGGATTAGATATGTGAGCTCTTTCCTTACCAAGTGAAGGAGTTGGATAATGGCTTTGGCTATCTTGGCTATTATCTTAAGCCTAATGGCCTTAAATCTGCTGAGTGGGGATGGCTTATTAAAAATATTCGAAGGAGGATTACTGGTTGGGGGTTCAAATACTTATCCTTAGGTGGTAGACTTACACTTGTTTGCTCGGTGCTTCAGTGTATCCTTGTTTTCTGGTTCTCCCTCTTTATTGTTCCTATGCATGTCATTCAAACTTTGAGGAGAATTTTTGCTAGCTTCCTGTGGAATGGAGTCGAAGGTTATCACTTCCGGCATTTAGCTTCTTGGGTGTCTATTGCTCGGCCGAGGGTGTACAATGGATGGGGCATCAAAGACCTTAAAATTTTTAATTTGGCACTTGTTGCTAAGACCTATTGGAGGTGTTTTCGTGATCCTGGCCTTTGGGGGAAGGTAATTAAGGCTAAGTATTGGGATCGGCTCCCATTCCCTTGTGGCTTCGGAATGGCAATTGGAAGCTAAATGGTTCCATTATTTGGCGAAGCTTTACGAAGCATTTTCCTATTTTAAATGCAGGTATCAGTTGGAAAGTGGGGAGAGGAACCCAGATTTATGTGGGAATTGATCCCATTGCTGGTCTCGGGAATTCATATTGTCTTAGTAATGGTCTGGCTCGTGTGGTTCATTCCCATAGTGTATATGTCCTGAAGGAGGCCGGTCAACATATGGAGAATGGTACTACGAGATGGAAGACTGCCGTGGAATTGGCATTGGAGCCACATCATGCTAGTTGTTGGAACATGTATGTAATTGCCCTTAAAGAGGTCGACGTCTCCTTCTCTCATGATGATGACACTCTTTGCTGGGGGTTGAACCCTGTGGATGGCAAATTGACGGCGCAACTGGCTTATTCTTACCTGATGGAAGTTGTATATGGTGAGTTTCGAAGTCTGGAGTTTTCTAAGTTTTTGAAGCTGAATTGTGGTCCAAAAATCCTCTGTTTCTCTTGGTTAGTCTTAAACAACAGAGTCCTCACTTGGAGCAATATCTACAAATGGGGCTTTCAGGGGCCGAGGCTTTGTGTCTTGTGTAGGAATTCGGTGGAAGATGTGGACCATTTTTTTGGGGGTTGTATTTTCTTTAAAACTCTCTGGACTGAAATTCAAGTGTCTTTGGGTTTCCATTTCCCCTGGTTGAGCCTCCCTCCATCGTAGTTCTTCGGGAAGTGTATTGGGGCACATAAATTTGATCCAACACTCATTTGTGTTACCTGGTGGGAGCTTTGGAAAGCTCATAACACTGTTATCTTCAGGGAAGACCACATTCTGAGCTCCATTCTTACTACACGAATTGTTGGGTATTTTAACAATTATCAGCCACCTTTAAAACATTTAAAGCGAAGGATTATTCACCATGCGGAGGGAGAGTTCGACCTACCCATTGGCTATTTCGATGGGGCGGCCCAGCATGGACATTGTGGCTCTGGAGGTGTATTAAAACTTAATCCTCATATTTGCTACCATCTTCGTTTGAGCGCTGGCAGGGGTACTAATACACGATATGAACTATTAGCTCTTTGGAGCCTGCTTTTCTTTGCACACTCTTTGGGTTTATCTAGGGTTACTATTCTCAGCGATTCCCAGGTTATTATCAACTGGGCCATGGGAAAGCATAACTTGACATCGTTATCACTGCATGGATGGATGAATCGTGTGCTTTCCCTCATGGATAAATTTACTGATATCTCCTTTCATCACATTTATCGTGAATATAATGGGGAGGTCGATAATCTCTCCAAGTTGGCCTTGGGTGAGATGGATGGATATATTCATGTACTGAAATTGTGTGATGACATTCCTTCTGAGTCGTTCTGCATGTCATATGACTAATGATTTGTATTGGTAAGTCTTTGGAATATGTTCTTGAGGCTTCTGGCTGGCTGTTAGTATTTCTAATAGTTGTAATTTTGTTCGATTGTTGTTAGAGCACTGTTGGATTGCTGATATGTTTTTATTGACTACTTCTTGTACTGTATCTCTGGATACAACGTTTTTCAATAAAAGTTGTCTTTTTCGTATGAAAAAAAAAAGTCGCTTCAATTAAAAAAAGAAGAATTTCCATTTAGTGGAATGTCCATATAATTATTATTTCCGTTTCAATAGTTGGGTCCGATCTATCATTGAGAAATAAACTCAATTTATAGTAAACTTAAACAAATTCAGTAAACTGGATGGATCTCCTTAAATAACTTGCAGGGTCAAGTTTTTTTAACATGAGATTGATTTGTAATGTTTATGTTCAACCTATTATTCACCACCAAAAGGTGGTTCTTAGCATAGTTACCAAGTTTGAATTTGAAAAAAAATTATAATTGAAATTTTCAATTAAAAAAAATTCAACACTACACTTCTTAAAATTCATTCAAAATATATATTTTATATAAAATTTTCATGTTTAATCTTTAATATTTGAAGCGATAATGATTTTTTTTTCAAACCGAAAAAGCACTTACTATTAATACTGGTAATAGTAACAAAGAGTAACAAGCACATCTCAGTTCCCAGCCGGCCCGCCGGCCCATTAGGGAGATAAAGAGACTCCATCATAACAACATAAGAACAAAAGTACCAGGATTGGCCAAATTACATTGGGCCAGCCCATCTAAAACAAAGGATCATCACCCAAAACCATGAAGTACAAGAGCCGCATAAACCATGACCATAAATAAACATGCTAAAAGAAAGCACAACTAATGGATCTGTGAACCAAACGTCCCCAAAGCCAAAAAAAATATGGCGCCAACACCACAGAGATCGAGATCCTGCACAAAGATAAAAGCTTCACGATGACCAAGACTGGTAAACCGAAAAAAAACCATCAGAAAAAAGGTAGAGTGAACCGGTCCAGTGACTGATTTTCCCGCCATTCCTCGCAGAAAATTCTACCCTCAAGAACCGAAAGAGCCCTTTTGGATAAGAGATTAGGCAATACATTGTGCTCACGATAGACATGTTGAAACGAAATATGGACGAAGCAATCAATCAAGCGTCGGGTATCCTGTAACCAAAAGTCCAACTGAATGATCTTGAGGGCACATTCCCGGCGGGCCCATGAAATAATGACCCGAGAGTCACCCCGAACCATGAGAAGAGGAAAACACCGAGTCAAAGAGAAATACAAGAGTAACCACAGAGCAACAAGTTCACTCTTTGTATTAGTGCCCATACCATAGTTCATCCATAGGTGAAAAGAATGGGAGGCCGAGAGGAAAATAACTGCACTAGCACCACTACAAAGGGAAGCAGTCTGAGAGGCACCGTCAAAAGCTCCCCACGGGAAGGAGACAACAACTTCTGGAGCAGGACGAGGGGCATGAACCATTGAAACCACAGCCAATGAAGAATGACAGAGGGACTCCCTAAAAGAGGAAACCACCCAACAACAGGTCCAATGCTGATAAGGAATTATCCCTTCAAAAATACAAAGGTTCCTGGCATGCCACACTTCCCAAGCTGTAAAAACCGGCAGAGCCATAGTAGCAGAACCCACCAGAGCCCAAAAATGAAAATTATCCATAAAAGAAGCCCGACACCAAGGACCCAAGAGCCCGACCTCCTTTTGAACATCCGACCAAACTGACTGAGAGAAAGGGCACTTGAACAAAATATGATCAATTGTCTCAACAGCTGCACCACAAAACACACAAACGCCAGGACCAGCAAAACCCTGACGTTGCAGGTTGTCCCAAGTAGGAATGTTGTTATTAAGGACCAGCCACAAGAAACATCTAATTTTGAGAGGAGTGTGTAGCTTCCAGATCACAACTGACCACCACTGAGGAGCTCGCCTCGGACGATAAAACAGAGAGGAGTACGCCGATCGGGCCGTGACCATTACATCCACAGAGTCCCACGACCACACCAAATGGTCCGAACCATCCCTCAACAGAACCTTGGACCGCTTGAGGTACGAGGTGTACCTGGTCCATTCTGCTGCCAAAGGACCAGAAATACCCAACTGCTCAGCATTAATCCAAGAGGGTCGATCCCCACCCAACAAAAAGGGAACAATGTGATTGAGATATAAATAACCCTTTGATCTTAAAATCAATAAGAGATCATTAGATAATTTATGATCACATGGACCACCCAAGATAGGATCTTCCCCAACTCTGATTTGACATCCATTTCCCGGGACCCAGGACACCCAATTCACAACAGTATGAAAAGCATCCAGAAGCCCATTCCAAATATTGGAAACACCCCGGGGCGATGGCTTACTAGAACGAAACCATTGAGGAATCGTGTGATTCTTTATATATTTATTTTTGATGATCATACCCCAAAGAGAATCCATAGTCAATGCACGCCAAAGACTCTTTTCTTTAAGCGCGATTCCGAAGGACAACATATTCTTGATACCCCAACCCCCACAAGAGATGGGATGAGCCATTTCCTGCCATCCAAGCAAATGGAACCGGCATTTGCAACCACCGCCTTCCCAAATAAATCTGAATATTTTCTGACGGATCCCATCAAGAATCGCTTGAGGAACTTTACACAAGGAGAGCCAGTAGAATACTAAGTTCTGTAACACCGATTTAGCAAGGGTGAAACAGCCCCCCAAGGACAGCCACTTCCAACACCAATGGCCGATCCTTTTGTCAAACCGCTTAAGCAGCCAGCGCCAGTCTTGAGTCAAGTAACAATTGGGTTTAATATAAAAACCAAGATAAGAAGTACCCTCCTCTAACTTTGTACAATTATAAGGCAGAAACGTTTTTAGCTGATCTAGAATATCTTGGTCCACCTCAAAGTGAAGCAATACAGATTTATCATTACTGATGCTCATATGAGAAACCTTACAGAATTTATCCAAGATTTCCTTAGTCTCCCGCCATTCCACCAGTGAACCACCCCCATACAGCATCACATCATCCACAAACAAAGTATGTGTGACCACAGAACTTGGAGCAACTAATAAACCTGGAAGTTTCAACTCAGAGCGCCCTTTTAAAATGAGTTGACTTAAACCATCAATAACTAAAATGAACAAAAGCGGAGAAAGGGGACATCCCTTCTGAAGCCCTCTTGAGCCTTTGAAGAAGTCAGAGATAGTGCCATTAATGATAACCGCAAAGTTTACAGAGGATACACATGCCATGATCCATTTCATCATCCCCCACGGAAGCCCAATCTGAATCAGAATGAGTTTCAAAAATGACCAGTCCACCCTGTCGTATGCCTTCACCAAATCCAACTTTAGCAAAATAGCACTGAGATGTTTTGTTTTGATAGTATGAAATGCCTCCTGAGCCACAACCACTGCGTCCAAAATTTGGCGGCCAAGCAAGAAACCAAATTGTTCCCTCGAAATAAATTTGGATAGACCATGCTTAATTCGAACATCAATGATCTTTGCAATGACTTTATAGATGAGATTACATAGAGATATGGGGCAAAAGTCATTGAATCCGTCAAGATGAACAATCTTAGGAATAAGGTTCAGAAAAGTAGAGTTGATCGAACTTGAGACCAAGCCCAAAGTTCTTGATTCTTCCACAACATTAAGGATATCTAGACCCATGATGTCAAAAAAGTGAAGGAATAATTCCATCGAACACCCATTCGGGCCAGGGCTCTTGTCCTTCGCAAACCCCTTTAGGACCGACTCGACTTCAGAAAGAGTCACCTGCGAAAAAGTACTGTCACCCTCAGCATGAGAGAACATCCTCAGATACTCCTTAATGACCTTGAATTTATCCAACAACTGACATGTTTCAGCTTCAACAAAAATAACTCTAAAATGGTTAACAATAGCCAAATGCAAATCTTTCTGAGAAGAGATTTTCCGCCCAGTATGATCATTAAGTTCCCAAATTGAGTTCTGAATTTGCCGACCATCAACAAATTTATGAAAAAATTTAGTATTATTATCCCCAGCTTTAATCCAAAGGGCTCTGCTCTTTAGCCGCCACGACTCCTCCTGAAACCGAAGAATTTTCAATTTTTTTCCCTCCAGTTCCGACAGCTTCAAACAAGATAAACCCTGGATAGGATCATGCCAGTGAGCCGATAAAATAACCTCAATCTCAACCTCCAACCCCGACAGCTCCAAACCCATCTGAGCCTTATGAAGATGCTCCCATTGAATAATGTGTGATTTAAGATGCTTCAATTTAACAGAAAGAATTTCCATAGTAGAGACCCCAATAGCCGGCCTCATACGACCCCAAAAGGAGGATACCTCTTTACAAAAAATCTCATCTGAGAGCCAAGATGAATTAAACTTGAAGGGGTATGAATTTTTAGAATCCTCAACCTCAAATTGAAAGAAAATTGAAGAATGATCACTGATGCGAAAGTCATGTGACCACGATCTGTATCTAGAACAACACGAAAGTAGGCCTTCTGAGTTCAAAAACCGGTCTAGCCTTTTGGCAACAAAATGGTCACCCTGACGGCCATTCCTCCAAGTGGGAGATAAAGGAACAGAAACAATGTCCACTAAATCCCGAGCCGAGAACAAATTTTGAAAAAAGATGCCCAGAGGGTCCACATTTGCATGTTTACCCCAAACTTCACCCCCAGACCAAGTAAAATTTAAGTCACCCGCAAGTATGAGATTTTCCAATGACAAAAGATTGTCTGCACATACAACCTACCAGAAGTGTGCTGATCCACATAAGTCCCATAGCAGTTTAACAGACTTAAATCAACATCGAACCTCACAAGACGACCAGACAAGAGAATTCCTGCACTTGTAACAAAAGGGTTGAGATTAAGAACCCGCGGATTCCAGGCCGCCAACAAACCCCCAAAAAGGCCAACAACACTGATAGCACAGATACACCACCCAAGCTTAATTTTAGTAAAGAAAACCCGAGCCTTCAACTCGGATACCATAGTCTCTTGCAGAAGAACAATATCAGGATTATGTAAGAGAAGCAACCACTAGAGGGCAAGCTGTTTAGGGAGGCCCCTCACTCCACGCACATTGAGAGAGAGACAAATAATTTCCTCACCCTGGAAAGGGATTTAATATCTCTAAGCGCCCCAGAATTAGAAGAAGGAGAATCCTTAATAATGCCCGAAGGGCCGATCGAATTTCCAACACCAAGTCTTTTGGCACCACCCCGTCTAGCACTGCGAGTTTTGAGAGGAGATAGATCCAAGAACAGACCACCCTCCCGAGCACCCCACACCAAGTTATTGTTAGACGAAGGAGTCGTGGTCATAACGGTCTCCAATCCCACACCCTCATTGACAACCCGATTTTTTTGATAACATGGAATGGGTTTCTTATTCACCACCTCCGAGAAGGAGGGAATATGGATACAAGTTGACAGTTCCAGGGGTGAAAAGGTCGCAGAGGGGGGAGGGATTGTATCCAAAGACTGCACACAGTCTGAATGGGCCGCGACATTTGAATCCATAGCAGGCACCGAAACGGACGAGGGGGAGGCATTAGCTTCAGAAGATATGAGTATAGTATCTAAAGGAGATAAGTTGCTGAGACCCACCCCATCACTAGAGCAAATATGGTCATTAGGCGAAGAAACAGTGTTCGGGTCAGCCACAGATCAAGGAGAGGATCCATCAAAGACGGATAAGGTATTAAGGGCAGATTGCACAGAGGGAAAAAGCGGGCCATTACAAGTGTTTGTGCCCGAAATTGTTTCCAGGACACAAAGAAACAAGCCAACACAATCTCAAAAATACAATAAGTAAAAGTAAGTTTTAAGGTTTTTTGATAGGTTTTCTGGTTATAAAGTTTGGGAACAAACAGGGAATACACTCATGAGCAAAATAGGAGCTGAATCATAAGCAAAAGAAGACAAAGATGCATAATATATTCACCAAAATTCAACAGAGCATAATATTGAAGTTCATTCATAAAAGATAAGCATTACCAACATACAAACATAGACCATCAATGAATTTATCAGTTAAGCAACTAAACAAGTTAAACAATGAAGCCAACACACAAACTGAAGGGTGAAAAGGATCATATATTTCATAATTCTGTCAACAAATACATATAAGAGTTATATACTTAGCTCATCAATAAGTCTAGCAGACCTCCTGAAGTCCTCCCAAAAATCGAACCCCCTTTCTGTCTTTCCCCTCTATCTAAATACTATTTTTTTTTTACAAAATTAGTTAGGGTCTAAACCCTAACTTCCCTCAACTAACTCCTCGATGGGATAAAGTGAAATTAAATTTACAAAATAAAGTGTTTCTTTAAAAACATAACTAAAAGCTAACTAACTAAAGTATTTCTTAAAAGATCTACAATTAACTGACTAACTACCAACTCAAAGGTCTTTGGCAGCTTCAGCTAATAAGGCTATTCCATCCGAGGCTTGGGCCTTCTTCCTGGCTCTCTTCTATTCAGCTTCTGTATCTGCTAACTTTCTTGTAAGTTTTTCATTCTGCTACTGCAAGTCTCTGACAGTCTGCTTCAACTCTGCATAATGCACATCTGTGCTTCTCTTTCTCTTCAGGGCTTCCTTAGAAACTGTTATTAACTCTTGATAATTCTCATTCACTTCCTGTAAATCTTCCCTGAGCCTTCTATTTGCTAGGATAAGAGCATCATTAGTCTCCTGCATGCAATCCATTTGATGCCTGTATTGTTTGATGGTTCTTTGCGGGTTCTCCATGTATGAGTCAAAAGTCTTCCCTGTTGTGGTATTTTGCATCTCACTGGGTGACCATGGGATATTTTGCCTTCTGAAAATATCTTCATCTTCCTGTAACAGCCCTGAAGACACACCATGAACAATAGGGTTTTCCTGACTCGTTGCTTCAATAGGTGTAGTTTCATCTATCAAGTGCTGATTTTCGAAATAAGAAACTTCAATTTCCTTTTTCTGTTGTTCTTCTATCATTTCATCTCTTAATTCCAGAAACACAGCTGATAGTTTAGTTTGGGTGAGGCTAGAGTCTTCTGCTGACCTCAATGACTTTTTCCCCTTTTCATGATGAGAAACTGGACTGTTTAGAACTGCTTCTTTTCAATTTTTGGTTTTTCATTTGAAGAATCATCATCAAGTACACTTGCCTCTTTTATATTCAATCTAGGGTTTAGCAGCTTTTTCATACTCAGCCTTAACTTGTTTTTAGATCCGGTTTTTGGTCTCCATTCTGAAGCAAGTTCTTTCACCATCTTCAAAGTTTTTCCTTGATGTCTAACTGTGGCTAACTCTATAGCTTTGATTTTGGTTTTCTTTTTCTTTGATCTCTTTGTTTTATCCTCTTGACTGTAACTTTCTGTGTATGTGTCAACCCTAGCCTCAGTTTTGACAGTGAATTCATCTTCCTCTAACAGATATCCCTCATCCTCAGATAAGATAGTGATGGGGCTCCTTTGCTGGACCTGAATGTTTTCTTCCTCTATAGCAACCTTTTCTGTGGTAACAATTTTCTCTTCACTGAAAGTTTCTGCTGGTGCCATGTGTTGCTCAGGCTGGTCTTCCTTTTGTGAAAACAGTGAATATTTACCTTTGCTGTCAGCTGCAACCTTTTGAGGTTCATTGTCATCCTTCAAAGACTCTGGTGCTTCTTCAAGTTTAACCTCTTTCTTGTCTTCAGACTTGATCTTCTGACCTAGTTTCCTAACTAGAGTTTGCCCTTTGTCTACACGTTTTTTGGTTTGCTGCTCTTCTCGCTTAGTTTGAAAACCATACCAAAACAAAAAATAATCCCATGTCTTCCCTTCTCGTTGTAGAACAGTACTGATAATGAGCTTGATCAAACCATGATGAAAGATGGATTGTGTAGTATGATCATGATGTCCCTTAACTCTACTTGACATCTTTTGCAGACTTTTGAACAAGAAGAAAGGAAGGTTCATTTTGGATTCACCAACCAAATGCTGTAAAAATCTAAAATGGTATTTGAAGACATAGGCATATCTGCCTTCACAGGTGATATAGCTTTGTAGGAATTTAATGGGATCCACCCACTCATCTCTGACATCCTGGATTAATACCCCTTTGCGCCAGTTTGGAGTAATACCAGGTAAAAGGTACCTTTGGGCATTAAAAGTGAAAGGCAATTTTTTGAACCACACTTCACCTTCATTTCTGACTCCTGTAGCTTCAGCAACTAACTCCACAGTCAATTTAAACTTTAGAGTATCAAATACTATCATGTCCTAATTATAGCTTTGGGAAAATTTATAAGAAACCTCAGTGTTATAGCCATCGATTTTCTTGAAGAAATCCAACCAACCAGCATTCTGAAAAAGCTTTGCACAATTTGGAAATTGGTCAATCCATTTCAGCTCAGTGGGCTCAGTCCTACTTGTTTTGCCACTTTTACCCATCTGCTTTCAATAACTGAATTCTGTGTATTTTTAGAGCTCTGTCAATGAACTAACAACTGCTTTCCGGTTTTAAAAAAGTAGTGTTTCAATGTACTGCTAACTTTCAACTTTCCACTTGCCACAACGTCTCCAAAAATCTTAAATTGATATCTTTTTGACAGGATTTTTGTTTAAAGCCTACATTTATGTTTTCTTTACTGAATTTTAACAAAACAAGATTTACTGGAAAAACCCCAATTTAGCAGCCACTATCAGTTTAACGCGGAATACCTTATTCCTGTCTTGCTGTAGACATTTAAAATCAATCTTTGAGGTATTTGATTGTTCAATTTAACTGTACAAGTGTCTTTGGATCTCCAATTTGCTACCAGCTGGTAGGACGAGCAAGCCCTAATTTCTCTGTAACTGTGAAAACCTGAAAATTCTTCTGTAACTGCAGCTTTCGGCTTTTTGGCACATGTCCTCGCTCCACTCAGTCTCCAGTTTCGTGATGCATATGTGAAATAACTTCTTTCACATCAAACTCGGCTTATACCTCTTCCTGTCATGATACACTCTGTTCTAGCTGATGATTACCACGATCTCTTCCACGACACAGTCACACCTGCTTTCATGATGATTACTGGAGCAACACGTATCAACACCCTTTAAACATGCGATTAGTCACTTAGAAATGAAACTCATGCGAAAATTCAGTTTTAAAAATGGTGATTTCAGTTGGCACGATATTCTTGTAGCGCTGTTGTGTTAATTTTTCATGGCTGCACTACAAGAATAATTTGCATTCAATTTTGATGCTATTTTAACCATTTTTTTCCTTTTAAATTAAATTTAAATGATAAACTATGCTCTTTGAATATATTTGTGACATCCTTAATCAATATAAGTCCTATGGATCCCTTCAAATCCTAAAGAAAAATAATAAAAATCTAAAGGCAAAAATCAAAAGTTTCACTTTAAAACCAAAAATTTCCAAAAGGAAGCAAATGAGAAAAATTAAGCAAATGAGAAAACTTAAAATAAAAATCACAATCAAAATATAAAATTGAAGGAAACAAGTTCATGACTTAACATCTGGCTCCAGCTGTGGGATGAAGTCCTCCTTGTGAGGCTTCAAGAACCTATATACCAGTGCCTTTTGTCTGCTACCTACTTGTCTGCAAAATTTCCATTGGGCTATGGAGTATTTATTATGCTTCACTCACACCGGTATGTACAATGAAAAGTGAAAAGCTCCTTACAAACTGTAAAAATGTTTGAGAAACCGTCCATTAACTGGACTGGACAACTCCTCACCTTCCAAAGATTGCAGGATAAAAGTATTATTCTCCAAAACTTTAGACACTAGGAAAGGGCCAAACCAGAGGTTATCAAACTTACCATGCTTACCCTTTTGCTCTTTCCTTGCATCCCACCTTAGAACCATATCACCAATTGAGAAAGTTTTTTCTTTGATATTCCTGTCAAATCTGCTTTTGATCTTTAATCTGTACAACTGTGCCTTTTCATCCACCATTTCTTTGTTCTGCTATAACTCTATCATCTCATAAATCCTTCTCTGTATATCATTGGGCTCTTCCTGAGAATTTCGAGGAAACTTCATAACTGGGATTCCCAATTGAACACGAAAAACTGCATCTGTACCATAAACTAGCTAGAAGGGAGAAGTTCCAATTGCTTTTTTAACTGTTATCCTATCTGCCCACAATGCATATTTCAGCATTGAATCCCATGATCTCTTGTTATGCTTGAGCAACTTTTTGATACTCTGAATGATGTTTTTATTAGAGGATTCAGCCAAACCATTACCCTGAGGATAATAAGGAGTTGAATGCTTCAGTAGGATGCCATTCCTTTCACAAAAGGCTTCCATTGCCTTAGACTTGAAAGCCTTTGCATTGTCTGTTACTAATTTATGAGGGAAACCAAATCTACTAAGAATATTATCTTCAATAAATTCCATGATAACTTTTTCTGTAGCATTTTTAGTAGGAATAGCTTCCACCCATTTAGTAAAGAAGTTTGTTGCAGTCAGAATCCAATGGTGTTGCCCTGAAGAGGCTGGATTTATTTCTCCAATAAAATATAGACCCCATTGCTGAAAAGGAGCACTTATTGCAATAGGTTTCAGGGGTAATGACATCAACTTTTGTTTGCCAACAAACTTCTGACAAGGGATACAGGCTCTTTCTTGCTGATAAACATCTGCAAACAAGGAGGTCCAATAATATCCATCTCTTCAAATTCTGTATGCTGTTGTCTTCCAGTACTTGTGCCCTCCACAAGCACCCTCATGAGATTCAGAAATCACTTCTTCAATTTTAGGTTTATCTAAACATCTGAGTAGAATACCCCCTGGGTCCTTCCAGAACAACTGCTCTTCCACTAGACAATACTTAGTAGTTTTAAGTTTTAAAGATCTAGCAGCCTTCCTATCTAGATGCTCAGGACATTGTAAAAACAACAGAAAATAGACTATGTCTGCATACCATGTAGATGCTGAATAATAATCCATAATCTTCTCTTTTTCCAGTAATCCTTGATCTTCATCTTAAGATATTTCTTCAGCCATAACATGCAATCCCAGAGCTTGACAATTTGATTCAGCCAGCAGCTTGGCTAAACCTTGTCCTTTGACAAGTTTGGTAGGTCTGATCTCTACATCATATTCCATGATTTTAGCAATCCATTTGCCTCTTTTCCATTCACTATCAGGCTGTGTTAACACATCGTTCACCGCAACATTAGGTACAAATGAAATAACTTTAGAATGCATCACATAGATTCTAAAATTTTTTAAAGCCTTTACCAGTGCATAGGCCTGCTTTTCTAAAATACTGTATTTCAGTTCAGAATCTCTGAGAGTTTTGCTGAAAAATGCAATAGGCTGCTCCAATCCTTCCTTATTCTTCTGAAGTAAAATAGCTGCAATTGTATCCTCTGATGCAAATGAGAATGTAAGGAATTCTTTTGTAAAATCAGGGCTTACTAATACAAGAGCTTCAGTAAGAGCCACTTTAATTTTCTCAAATGCATTCTTTGCCTCAGTGGTCCACTTAACTTCCTGATCTTTTTTCAGCATGATTGTGATCTGTTTGATAGTCTCAGCAAAGTTTGGTATAAACCAACGTAAAAAGTTGATTTTACCAATGAAAGATTGGACATCTTTTTTACTCCTTGGAAAACTTATTTTTAATATAGCCTTTACCCTTTCAGGATCAATCCTTATACCATCGGCATACACTAAATGACCAATCAATTTACCTTCTTGTACAACAAAGTGTGATTTCTTTGGATTCAAGGACAAGCCAAACTTTCTACACTTTAGGAAAGTCTGCTTCAAATGTTTCAAATGTTCATCATCTGACTGTGAGAAAACAGTAATATCATCCAAGTATATTACTACAAACTTGTCCTTTTTTCCAACAAAAGCAATATCCATGGCTCTCTGAAAGGTGGCTCCAGCATTCATCAATCCAAAAGGCATCTTATCATACATGAAGGTTCCTCAAGGAGTTGTAAAGGCTGTTTTCTCTTTATCATCAGGATGCATAGCAATCTGATTGTACCCTGAGAAACCATCGACCATAGAGATCCTCTGTGCCCCAATTACTTGCTGCAATACTTGCTCAATTTTAGGCAAAGGATAATTATCTTTTAGTGAAGATCTGTTCAGATTTTTGAAGTCAACACATAACCTGATTTCCCCATTCTTTTTCCTAACAGGTACAAGATTAGCAACCCATGAAGAATACCTGAGGGGTACTATGATCTTGGCATCCAACAACTTCTTTACTTCTTTTTTGATAACAGGAAACAAGGCTGGATTAATCCTCCTTAATTTCTGACGAAAAGGTTTGACATTTGGTTTTAAAGGGACTTTATGCTGTATGATTCCTGTGTCATAAGTCCTCAATTCCTGATAAGACTAAGCAAAAATATCTACATGCTCTTTTAACAGTTTAATATATCTATTTCTGTTAAATTTTCAGAATTTACTTCAATCTGATCTAGGATCTTAACTGAAAGAACAACATGTACAGCATATCTACATCATATCAATCATGGAGACAATAATGCAAGCACACAAGAGACACAAAGATTTACTTGGGGAAAACCATAAAGGTGAAAAACCCCAATAACTTCCTCAGAGATAGATAGAGCAATGATACAACTCAACCATAAGAGATAGACATATCCTAGCAGCAGATCCTCCTCCTCCATAAGTGTGCCACTCCTCCTTGAGTGCATGAGTGAGAAGTGAGTGATCAAATAGAGTGCCTCCCGCACTCTATTTATACTTGACTTGAATTTCCTTTTACATAAATCATGTAGGCTCGAACTTAACCACATAACATAATGCTGACTGGGCCGACCCCCAATAAGGTGGTCTAATAACCCTTTGACCCATATGACTTATACAGGGCCGACCCCAACAAGGTGGTCTAATAACCCATCAAGTATAAGTTACGACATTTACAATATAAATGACGACACTTCCGTATAGAGGAATAATACCATCTCTATAGGAGTACATACAACATACATATATGAAATACATTCCGAAGTTACATATACATCAACAATTTCTTTGTTCAACTGTCAAGGATTTAGAAATTTTGACCATTCTAGGATGTTCTGCTGAACCAATATTGCAGTCTATCACATTCTCTTTTGAAGATTGAACAACAGGCTTTGACAGTGTATCATCCTTTGTAAATATTCTTTCCAGAGGTACCAAGCCTTTTGGAATGAAGTTGCTTTTTAACTCAATAATTTTATGTCCTGCTAGCTCATCTTCAACAATCTCATCCACCTGTTCATCCCCTTCATCTTCCTCTTGATCAATCAGGGAATTTGAAAACTCATGAGTAAGCTCAAGAAATCTCTTAATTTCCATGTCATCTTCGAAAACTTTCCATTGCTTTACATTATCAGGTACACATGGTCTGTACCTCACATCTATCGGATACCTTAACTGGGTGGTCTTGGGGATTCTGTAGTGTGTGGCAGCTAAAGCTAATGAATATACAGTCTGATTATGATCTCTTGGAATATGAGTGATGTTAAAAGCTACAAAATAATTTTCAAGCATATCCCATACCTCATTCCGGTAGACTTTCAGGAAAACCTGCTTCACTTGATATTTGTTCTTCACTTGCTGAACAACTAATTTGGAGTCGCCATATGCAGAAATATGCTGAATACCCAAATCTTTGGCAGCTTTTAATCCTAACAACAAAGCTTCATATTCAGCGGTGTTATTTGTAGTAATAAACTCAAGCTTATACATCAACTTTACTGTTTCACCTCCGGGAGATATTAGAAGAACTCCAGCTCCAGCACCTTCTTTACAAGAAGATCCATCAAAGTATAATTGCCACAGTTCATCTTCTTCTTCTCTGCTGTGTTTTACTGGCTGTTGTTTTTCCACTTGTAACAAACCAGTAGTATTGTCTTCATCACTGAAATGTAACATGCAAGTTCCTAGATCTTTGTCAACAACATATAATGGATGATTGGTGGGGTTCTTGTCATCTATCACTATATAAGAAAACTGAAGCTCTCTGTACAACATTCTGTTTTCTCCACCAAACACAGGAATGGTAGCATATGAGAGATCCATTTGTAAGGTCCCTCCAACCTTCTTTGCCCAAGACCTAGAAAGAAGTAAGCCAAACTTTGGTGTAATGTCAGCTACCACAACATCCATTATCACACTTTTCATGGGAAACTGAGCCAGGCTGACAACCATATCTTTTATTACTCCTAAACACTTCACATCTCGGGAATCAAAAGCTTACAGATCATGATATGGTTTGGTAATATTCAACCCCAAAGCCTCCATAACAGCCTTTGGAATCAAATTGTGGGATGCTCCTGAATCTAACAAACAATTGTGTATCATCTGTTCATGGACAGTTAGAGTGATATAGAATGGTGGTGAAGCTCCTGCTTCATTCTCATCCTTCTCAGCCAAGGCTGATCCAATGAAAATCTTAGGATTCTCCTCTTGTAAATTAACTGTGTCAGAAACAGGCTGATTGCTTGTTGGATTAAGCATTTTAAGGACTGATTCTTTATATGAAGGATTTTTTATCAATTCAGTTAAGGGTACAGGAATCTTTAACTTTCCTAATTCATTCTCCAAACTGAAATTCTGGACATTTTTATTTACCTCTTCAAACTCTGTGTTTTCTTATGTTTTTCTGAACCTTGCTTCTTCTCTGTTATAGGCTCAGATGGATTATTAGCAGGGACAATTGCTTTCTTCTTTGGGGGTTGTACCACTTGTTTTGGACATGATCTCAGATTTATAGTCTTCTTGAGTTCGTTTTGATGGACAGCAGCAGTTACAACAGTCTTTTCCAAACCTAAATCATCCTTGGTTTCAAACATGTCAGCATCATAGTATTCTACATTTAGAAATTCTTCCTCAGTGACAAAACCTTCAGACAATCCCTCTCCAAGATGATTCACATCTTGATCATTCTCTTGAAAGATCAGCTCATCATCAACTTCTTCTTCATCAACCATATTGTTTTGAAGAGGTGGTGGCACTCTTTGGTCCTCATTTTCTCTCCTTTCTCGCTGGATATCATTATTCCTTCGTTCTCTAGGCATGAAGCGGGGAACAAATTGCCTTCTGAACTGATTCTGATTATTTGGATTTCATTCACCTTCCGGAGCAGGCTTGCTGGAATTTTTCTCAAGCTCTAATTTGTTCAATTTTGCAGTCAGAATCTTCACCAACTTAGCCATTTCATCAATTTTCCCCTCTGCAGAATGAGAAGCAGAACCTCCTGGGGCTGCTTCCTTTTTTCCTTTTCTGTCATAAAGCTGCTGAGTTGTTTCCTTCTTTAATCTATTAGAAGCCAAGATGTTGGATTATACCTCCAATGCTGCATCCTGCATATTCAGTAAAGAGATAGGTCTTCTCTCTCTCAACAATAAAGAAAACTCATGATCAAAGGAATTTGCATATGTAAGTTTAGCTGATGTTTCTGTAGGCTTTATTTCTGCAGGAATTCTACTGTACATCTTGTTAAACCTCTTTGAAAAGTATGCAACAGTTTCATCCTTTTTCCTCCTGAGAGCTCCAAATTCAGTTATGTAATATGTATGGTCTTTAGTGTCCCCCCATTGTCTCATGAAGAGATCACGAAGTTCTTCAATGATAGTGATGGAATTAGTAGGCAACTCCCTGAACCATTTTCTTACATCTCCATCGAGGCTCTGCATAAACATTCTCATCCATACATATTTAGCCTCAATGTTTTGGTTATCAGCATAACTAAGGAAAGCTTCCCAATGTTTTGGTTATCCATATATATTTCTGATAGTCACCCCCAGGCAGTGCATTTAAAGGCTGAGGCAAGACCAATGGTGCATATCTAGCTACAACCATCCAGTCCATCATGTCTATGGGATGATTTTGGGATGCCATTTTTGGACCAACTAACTTTGATGATGAAGAAGTTTGACTGGAACCTGGTTGAAAAGGTTTTTTTACCTAGTTTCAGCTGAAAAATAGGTATCTTACCAGGAGAAACAGTTTTGGCTTTCTTGAAGGATTTAGGATAAGCAAAAACTTGGAAACTGCTATCAGGGATAATAGGCCTTAACCAAGGTGAGTTTTCTTCTTCTTTTCCTAACAAATCTGAATGTGATAAACCACCCAACTGATCAGGGTCACACAGGGCTGGTAAAGATTGAGACCTTCTAACTTTTCTTGCTGTCTTTAATATTTGTTCAGGGTCTGTCACACCCAACTGCAATGGTGAAGTAGGTCTGTTCCTGGTTCCAACTCCTCTAGTAGCCACTGTGTCAAACTTGGTGAAAAGTAGCCTTAAAGATGTGTTGTTTTAAGTTCACCTCCTAAAACCAGTGAAATGATAAGTATCCTAGGGAAAAATCTGTTTTCAACTTCGTTCCCCGGCAACGACGCCAAAGATGTTTGTGCCAAAAATTGTTTCCAAGCCACAAAGAAACAAGCCAACACAATCTCAAAAATACAATAAGGTAAAAGTAAGTTTTAAGGTTTTTTGATAGGTTTTCTGGTTATAAAGTTTGGGAACAAACATGGAATACACTCATGAGCAAAATAGGAACTGAATCATAAGGAAAAGAAGACAAAGATGCATAATATATTCACCAAAATCCAACAGAGCATAATATTGAAGTTCATTCATAAAAGATAAGCATTACCAACATACAAACATAGACCAGCAATGAATTTATCAGTTAAGCAACTAAACAAGTTAAACAATGAAGCCAACACACAAACTGAAGGGTGAAAAGGATCACATATTTCATAATTCTGTCAACAAATACATATAAGAGTTATATACTTAGCTCATCAATAAGTCTAGCAGACCTCCTGAAGTCCTCCCAAAAATCGAACCCCCTTTCTGTCTTTCCCCTCTATCTAAATACTATTTTTTTTTACAAAATTAGTTAGGGTCTAAACCCTAACTGCCCTCAACTAACTCCTCGATGGGATAAAGTGAAATTAAATTTACAAAATAAAGTGTTTCTTTAAAAACATAACTAAAAGCTAACTAACTAAAGTATTTCTTAAAATATCTACAAGTAACTGACTAACTACCAACTCAAAGGTCTTTGGCAGCTTCAACTAATAAGGCAATTCCATCCGAGGCTTGGGCCTTCTTCCTGGCTCTCTTCTGTTCAGCTTCTGTATCTTCTAACTTTATTGTAAGTTTTTCATTCTGCTGCTACAAGTCTCTGACAGTCTACTTCAACTCTGCATAATGCACATCTGTGCTTCTCTTTCTCTTCAGGGATTCCTTAGAAACTGTTATTAACTCTTGATAATTCTCATTCACTTCCTGTAAATCTTCCCCGAGCCTTCTATTTGCTAGGATTAGAGCATCATTAGTCTCCTTCATGCAATCCATTTGATGCCTGTATTGTTTGATGGTTCTTTGCAAGTTCTCCATGTCTGAGTCAAAAGTCTTCCCTGTTGTGGTATTTTGCATCTCACTGGGTGACCAGGCGATATTTAGCCTTCTGAAAATATCTTCATCTTCCTGTAACAGCCCTGAAGACACACCATGAACAATAGGGTTTTCCTAACTCGTTGCTTCAATAGGTGTAGTTTCATCTATCAAGTGCTGATTTTCGGAATAAGAAACTTCAATTTCCTTTTTCTGTTGTTCTTCTATCATTTCATCTCTTAATTCCAGAAACACAGCTGATAGTTTAGTTTGGGTGAGGCTAGAGTCTTCTGCTGACCTTAATGTCTTTTTCCCCTTTTCATGATGAGAAATTGGACTGTTTAGAACTGCTTCTTTCTCAATTTTTGGTTTTTCATCTGAAGAATCATCATCAAGTACACTTACCTCTTTTGTATTCAATCTAGGGTTTAGCAGCTTTTTCATACTCAGCCTTAACTTGTTTTTAGATCTGGTTTTTGGTCTCCATTCTGAAGCAAGTTCTTTCACCATCTTCAAAGTTTTTCCTTGATGTCTAACTGTGGCTAACTCTATAGCTTTGATTTTGGTTTTCTTTTTCTTTGATCTCTTTGTTTTATCCTCTTGACTGTAACTTTCTGTGTATGTGTCAACCCTAGCTTCAGTTTTGACAGTGAATTCATCTTCCTCTAACAGATATCCCTCATCCTCAGATAAGATAGTGATGGGGCTCCTTTGCTGGACCTGAATGTTTTCTTCCTCTATAGCAACCTTTTCTGTGGTAACAATTTTCTCTTCACTGAAAGTTTCTGCTGGTGCCATGTGTTGCTCAGGTTGGTCTTCCTTTTGTGAAAACAATGAATATTTACCTTTGCTGTCAGCTTCAACCTTTTGAGGTTCATTGTCATCCTTCAAAGACTCTGGTGCTTCTTCAAGTTTAACCTCTTTCTTGTCTTCAGACTTGATCTTCTGACCTAGTTTCCTAACTAGAGTTTGCCCTTTGTCTACACGTTTTTTGGTTTGCTGCTCTTCTCGCTTAGTTTGAAAACCATACCAAAACAAAAAATAATCCCATGTCTTCCCTTCTCGTTGTAGAACAATACTGATAATGAGCTTGATCAAACCATGATGAAAGATGGATTGTGTAGTATGATCATGATGTCCCTTAACTCTACTTGACATCTTTTGCAGACTTTTGAACAAGAAGAAAGGAAGGTTCATTTTGGATTCACCAACCAAATGCTGTAAAAATCTAAAATGGTATTTGAAGACATAGGCATATCTGCCTTCACAGGTGATATAGCTTTGTAGGAATTTAATGGGCTCCACCCACTCATCTCTGACATCCTGGATTAATACCCCTTTGCGCCAGTTTGGAGTAATACCAGGTAAAAGGTACCTTTGGGCATTAAAAGTGAAAGGCAATTTTTTGAACCACATTTCACCTTCATTTCTGACTCCTGTAGCTTTAGCAACTAACTCCACAGTCAATTTAAACTTTAGAGTATCAAATACTATCATGTCCTAATTATAGCTTTGGGAAAATTTATAAGAAACCTCAGTGTTATAGCCATCAATTTTCTTGAAGAAATCCAACCAACCAGCATTCTGAAAAAGCTTTGCACAATCTAGAAATTGGTCAATCCATTTCAGCTCAGTGGGCTCAGTCCTATTTGTTTTGCCACTTTTACCCATCTGCTTTCAATAACTGAATTCCGTGTATTTTTAGAGCTCTGTCAATGACCTAACAGCTACTTTTCGGTTTTAAAAAAGTAGTGGTTCAATGTACTGCTAACTTTCAACTTTCCACTTGCCACAGCATCTCCAAAACTCTTAAATTGATATCTTTTCGACATGAGTTTTGTTTAAAGCCTACATTTATGTTTTCTTTACTGAATTTTAACAAAACAAGCTTTACTAGAAAAACCCCAATTTAGCAGCCACTATCAGTTTAACGCGGAATACCTTATTCCTGTCTTGCTGTAGACGTTTAAAATCAATCTTTGAGGTATCTGATTGTTCAATTTAACTGTACAAGTGTCTTCGGATCTCCAATTTGCTACCAGCTGGCAGGACGAGCAAGCCCTAATTTCTCTGTAACTGTGAAAACCCGAAAATTCTTCTGTAACTGTAGCTTTCGGATTTTTGGCACATGTCCTTGCTCCACTTAGTCTCCAGTCTCGTGATGCATATGTGAAATAACTTCTTTCACATCAAACTCAACTTATACCTCTTCCTATCATGATACACTCTGTTCTAGCTGATGATTACCATGATCTCTTCCACGACACAGTCACACCTGCTTTCATGATGATTACTGGAGCAACACGTATCAACACCCTTTAAACATGCGATTAGTCACTTAGAAATGAAACTCATGCGAAAATTCAGTTTAAAAAACGATGATTTCGGCTGGCGCGATATTCTTGTAGCGCTGCTGTGTTAATTTTTCATGGCTACGCTACAAGAATAATTTGCATTCAATTTTGATGCTATTTTAACCATTTTTTTCCTTTTAAATTAAATTTAAATGATAAACTATGCTCTTTGAATATATTTGTGACATCCTTAATCAATATAAGTCCTATGGATCCCTTCAAATCCTAAAGAAAAATAATGAAAATCTAAAGGCAAAAATTAAAAGTTTCACTTTAAAACCAAAAATTTCCTAAAGGAAGCAAATGAGAAAAATTAAGCAAATGAGAAAACTTAAAATAAAAATCACAATCAAAATATAAAATTGAAGGAAACAAGTTCATGACTTAAGAATAAGGAATAACAGTATCAATAACCGGACATACATCGATAGACTTCTCAAGGACTAATGATGAAATATAAGCCTTTTCGGAATCATTTAAAGATAGGAAAAAAGAAGGGTTATATGATTGAAGCTTACCCAGGATGTCCGAAGCCAAGGATGAAGGAGGAGAAATGCGGTTTGAGAAACCATCCAACGAGCTAACCGCGTCCACTTCCCGGTCACTAGGATCATCAGATGACCAAAAAGAGTCAGCAACCTCCGTTGAAGGGTCATCCAAGGGCATCGTAGGCCATGAACAGTTTCTCCAGAGATGCCCAACCTCCTTACACTTAGAACATCTGAAGGGTATGCCCCAATACAATAATTTGGGAGAACTGCTGACCCCGCCAGTCAATATGAAGGATATCAATAAGACCAAGTGACATATCCACCTCAACCAGAATACGCCCTATGCGTTTATCCACACCCAAGAGAACTTCATTGCCCAGATGGAGAAAACGGCCCAAGCGGTTGCCGACCACCTCAAAAAACTCCTGATTCCACATAGCAAGAGGAAAACCAGGTAACAAAACCCAAATATGCCACATGGTCAGGGTTGAAGTCCGTATACCATCTCTGCAGCATGAGGCTACCGGTGCCTTTTAACCAAAGCCGTCCCAGAATCACATTAACATGAGCCTCCTCCCTAAACTTGAACCCAAACCACCCTTTTGAAAGAATGGAGATCGTTGGAGCATAATTCAGAATTGGAGTCCATGTGTGGCTAACCCATTTGACAATATCCTTGCGATGCATAGCATTGTAACTAAACTTACAAATTAAGCAGGTCATGTTCAACTCCACCAACTACTTGAGACCAAAATTACGGTCAACATTGAGCCAAAGCTCCCCCGACCGCCTGTTCAACTTCCTTTGCTGAGCGTTTGGGCGAATAATGAAAGCCGGCTTATCAGAAGGCCCCTGGTCGCTGCTCAAACCCTGGTAAGCTCCCAAAGGGTTATCCACCGCCACGGCCGGAGTATCAATAGATGAAAACCTACCAACATTCCCCACTAGAATAGTATCCAAAATACCCTTACCAGAAGCAGCCCGAGAAAATGGCCGCAGCTTCTTGGATGGACAGATACCGGCATCAGCCTCCTTTTTTTCTGACAACATATCCTTATAAAAGGAATCAGGCCGCAGCATAAAACCATTCTCCTCAATCCACAGGTCAACCTCCACCGAGGGGGAAGAACCTGAACTGCCAGGTGTCTCCTTATCACCCATATCCACTGGTAGAAGATGAGTATCTAAAACCAAGGGTTCCACCGGTATGCCCGAAACCGACCCCCAGAAAAAGGAAAAACCCCAGCTAGAAGAGCCGTGCAGACCCAAACAACCGACATCGTGGGAAAACGAGGCAAAAATAGAACCCCGTGCTCATAAAGCCGATCACCGGAAGCCACCAGAAAAGAATCCCCCGCCCAACTTGCCGCAGAATCCCACCGGACGGCACTATAGGAAGGTGAGACAAATAGAAACCCATGGGGTTCCACCGAAACGCCCGAAACCGACCATCAGAAAAAGAAACCCCATCCAGACAAGCCGCAGAAGACCCAATTACCGACACTGTGGGAGAAACGAGGCAAATAGGAAACCCGTGCTCACAAAGTCTGTCATCGAAAAAACCACCAGAAAGGGAAATCCCCACTAGACGAACCGCTAAAACCCAAATTGCTGGCACCGAGGGAAAACAAGGCAAATAGAAACCCCCAGACTCACAAAGCCGGTCACCGAAAAACAATAGACCCAGACAAGGCGACAGTTACAATAGAAATCAATAAAAAAACAAGCGTAACTTGACCACGATGATATGTTGGGAAACCTGACAGGAGCTGTTCCAGAGCTACCTCGGATAGCTCTAAGCGGGAGCCCACATGATCAACTCTTTGAGAAACCCTATCGCCTGTCTCCTTGCCTGCGCAAAAACTCTATCGCCTGTCTCCATGCCTGCGCAGAAACCCTTCCATGAAGCGATAATGATTAAGATGATTGCTTCGATTCCCAAATTAAATTGAATATTCACTTATTCAACGGATTCCCAAATTTAATTTGAATACCACTTATTATTAGTTGATTTGGTTGTGTTTGGTGGGGATTGGAGATACAATGATTGGAGTGTAGTACAATAGTAGCCTATTTAAGGTATTGTGACTGGTCATTTTAAAATTTGTCTTCAGACCGTACAGTTTTAAATTTTAAACTTGGTTACTGATAAATACAAAGAAGGAAAGTTGATATTATTTGGGCAAATGCTTATATATATATATAAAAGAATTTTCATGCGTCCCTTTATTAATGCGAAGTTGAATAACATCTACAACACCAACAACATCTCTATACCCCCGTATAAAAAATAAAAATAAATAAATATTTGAACAATTTTTCTTTAAAGCATGTGGATCTAATTTGGTTGGTACTATAGGAAAGCCTCATGTGGCTTCTAATTCTGTACGCATTCTCAATGCCCTTAAGGTTATTCTACCTTATCTACAAAAGTAATCTCGAAGCTTGAAGCTTCTCCAATAGTTCCAATTGCTATTGTGGTTTTTACTAGTCACATCAAGAGTGCCTTGCATAATTTTAATCGAATTTTAGGGACAACGATGTATAAATGAACTTGGATTAAGCTATTATGACTGGTCATTTTAAAATTTGTCTTAAGACTGTACAATTTTAAACTGTACTAATAAATAAAAAAAAGGAAAATTGGAATTATCTTGTTAATTTGGGGTAAACATTTATATATATATATATATATATATATATATATATATATATATATATATGTGTGTGTGTGTGTATTTAATTTGTTTATAAAACAATTTTTTTTTAAAATTTAAAATTTAAAATTTTTATGGGTTTTCAACCAAACCCATAACATAGTAATTATGCTTTGTCCGTTTCAATAATATTCACTTTATTCCAATACTAATATATAAGTTTTCTAACTTTATTTATGTTTTTTGCAAATAATTTAGATGCAAAAGGTTTCATGTTGATCTACCTATTCTAATCTCTGCATAGTTTCCTTGTTATTCTTGTTTAGTTTTGTTTTTGTACAAGGACCTTAAGGTATGAGTGTTTGAGACTGCTCTGATATCATGTTGATGTATATGTAACTTCAGAATGTATTTCACATATATGTATATTGTATTCCTATAGAGATGGTATTATTCCTCTATAAGGAAGTGTCGTTATTTATATTGTAAGTGTCGTAACTTATACTTGATGGGTTATTAAACCACCTTGTTTGGGGTCGGCCCTGTATAAGTCATGTGGGTCAAAGGGTTATTAGACCACCCTATTGGGGGTCAGCCCAATCAGCATTATGTTATGTGGTTAAGTTCGAGCCTACATGAGCTAGGTAAAAAGGCAAGTCAAGTCAAGTATAAATAGAGTGCGGGAGGCACTCTATTTACTCACTCACTTCTCACACATGCACTCAAGGAGGAGTGGCGCACTTATGGAGGAGGAGGATCTGCTGCTAGGTTATGGCTATCTCTCTTGGTTGTATCATTGCTCTATCTATCTCTGAGGAAGTTATTGGGGTTTTTCACCTTTATGGTTTTCCCCAAGTAAATCTTTGTGTCTCTTGTGTGCTTGCATTATTGTCTCCATGATTGATATGCTGTAGATATGTTGTACATGTTATTCTCTCAGTTAAGATCCTAGATCAGATTGAAGTAAATTCTGAAAATTTAACATGGTATCAGAGCTAGCCTGAAAGAAGGCATGATATGGCATGTATGACACTTGTTGCACTTACGATGCTAGGGCTTGATATAGAAAAAACCAGTCATCGTAGCACTTTCGCTATAAATCCGTTTTCAAAATGTTTTCAGATCTGAAATTGTTACAGGACGAAGCTAAGATCCCCATGTACCTTGTGTCCAAAGGAAAACCTCTAATTCGTTGTACTTTGTGATTTATGATCTGTACAATATAGGGTTTCTGCCTCTTCCAGATCTGAGTCAAAATCAGGTGACCTTGGGAAAAAGGTCATAACTTGGGCTAGGAAGCTCCAAATGAAATTTCGTAAAAATTTACAGGTAGTACACAGACTGTACTAGCTCAGAAAAGGTTTTCAGAGGCCGAAGTTTCACCAGTGACACGTGGCATGCCGTACAAGTTTGCTCTCCTGTATTATCCCATAAACAGGTCACGTTGCGACACTTGGCATAACTCTCTCTCAGAAAGTCCAATTCAGGTCATACCTATTAGGATGGAAATATAATAGGACGAGATATCTTAGGAAGCGTTTTCAGAGGCTGAAGTTCAAACAGTGACACGTGGCACGCCGTACAAGTTCGCTCTCCTGTTTTATCCCAAAACAGGTCATGTTGCTACACTTGGCATAACTCTCTCTCAGAGAATCCAATTGAGGCCAGACTTGTCAGGATGGAAAGATAACAGGTTAGGCTATCTCAGAAAACTTTTTCAGACCCTGTGGATTGAAAAGTTCAGAGTTACACCAGAAACAATCAGGTACATATTTATGTCAGAACATAGTTATTTTTGAGTACCTTCATTCATGGCTTCCGGAATTTAGGGCTTTGGAGAAAGTTGGAATTTTTGTAATCGGAGACCACGGATGAATGCTACTCATCAAAATAGAAATTTAGAGACCAAGATCAGAATTTTTGGTTGGGCAAAAGGCCGGGCTTGATCAAACCCTAGTTCGGGACTTTGATCAGAAAAGTGGAAAATTAGGGCTTCTGTAAAAATGGGAATTTTTGAAATCTGTGACCACGGCTGGAAGCTCCTCAGAAAAATAGAAGCTTAGAGCTTTGGATCAAAAATTTTGATGGGGCAAAAGAGTGGGCTTCATCAAACCCCAGTTCAGGGTCACGTCCAGTGAATCCGGAAGTTTCAAAGGCAAAATTGAGGAGTGAAACTTTGCAGTTTTTAAATTCTGAATATACCAGTTTGATCAGCTCATCAAGGCGTATATTTCTATCCTTTCGGAAGTTTGAAATTCAAAGTTTGAATTTTTGGGGTTTCTCTGACAAACCCATATCCAGCTCCAGGTCCAGTTCTTGCAAATCAAGTGGATTGGGTTAATCCTAGAAGAAGATGGATTGATCACTTGCATGAGTGAAGAAGTTCCTGTTTCAGAGGGAGATGAGGCTAAGGCCTTACATAAGAAGATTACAAGCGATCTCGACATGTATGACTCATCGAGGTATGTTTCGATATTTGTCCATGATTAAGTTTATGGTATGTTTGTCTTCATGTTATTACGGTTAGTACAATTTTGATTTTAGATTTGTCGTATCACCTTAACAAAATTATGAATGCACGATAGAAGATATTCATTGGTTAGGGTGTTGACACTTATGATTGTACTAATGCATTATGGTGTTGTATGAGGTTTATGTTGTCTACTAACATGAAAGGTACACTGAGAAAGACAAATCATGTTCTGGTCCAAGAACATATGATCATGATAACATGAGGACAAAGATTCATGCATTGTCATGGATCTCACAGAAGATCCATTTAGGAGGTATGTATAACTTGATTTTGTAATAGTTAACCTATGAGATATACAGGTTACTAGCACAAGTCATTGAAGAAGAACAAGAAGACATCATGTGAGTATGTTAGACATAAATAGCTAGCATGCTAATCCAGGTATGTTTTTCCTATATCAAGATATAATCCTACCTTGTGTTAGGATCTTATACTGTTGTGTTGTTTGATAATGATTATTCATGAAGTCATAGGTTTGAATAAGTCATGGCTGTATGCATATTATATTTCTTACCATAATTGATGATATGACTAACCAGAAGAATCATGAAGGTATAGGTTTGAGTAATTACAGGTTTAGACATGTTATGTTTCTTATGATGTGACTAACCATAAGAATCCTACATAAACCTTGAATACTAATGCTTATTATTTTCTGTTTGAAATGATCATGACTATACATGCTTAAGATTATTGTGTTTTAATAGTATACTAATGAATGTATGATTTTATATGAGATCACAAGGATAACACAATCATGATGCTAATAAGCATGCATAGGGACCAAGGATGAATGTAAGTTCAAGGACAGGTAATCCAGGAAGCATAGATCAAGAGGGAGCACACTCCAGTTTTTCCTGCAAGAAAGCGAAGGAACACACTTCAGTAGTTTCTGCAAGGATGCAGATATTCAGAGGGAGTTGACCATATTTCCACAATAGAAAGGTGTAGAAGAAGCTACTTCATATTAGGACTCCAATAGCTCCTGCAAGGAAGCAAAGACTCAGAGGGAGTCCACCCAACGAACAAGCAAAGATAAGTATTTTAATTTCTTGCATATTTGTTTGTTTAAATAAAATTGTTCAATGATGTATATGCTCATGTTCCTAGACTTAGGATATGTATTGTGCATATTAGAATAGTTTCATTGATGAACAGTATACTACTAATATACATGGGTAAGTGGTCTATGGCACTGTACAACATTCCATTGCTACTTATCTAGAATGAAACCTCTTTGCTAACATGTTGGAAGTTGTGCACACTCTGAACAATGTTCTGGTAGAGATTGGAAGGCATCTAGAAAGTTACGGAATATGGATAAATGTTGTATTGAAGCATTGGCTAAGATAATTGCATGACTGTATGACATATTTCTTTATGTGTAAGAATTTGTTCTGAAAATTATGAGATGTTTCTAATCATGCAATTTAACCTGTTTTGTAGGAAAGACCGTATATCTTCACCTACAAAAGGACTACAACATTTGTTCCAGCAACAAAGATATCTATTGAAGATATTGAAGTTCCCAGGATCTGGGATGAAGAAATGGAATGCCATGATCCGTCGATCATGAAGAATGATGTTTGGGATGTAGTCCCAAGACGTGAAGGGAAGTTTGTTATGACTTCCAAATGGAACTATCAGATCAAGCATGTTGCAGATGGCAGCATTGAGAAATATAAAAGTGATGAAATAGAAGATGCACCAGATGGATCTCAAGACAGCATGGTGTAGTCATATATGTGTGCAGAACTTGGTATGGTAGGATAGACAGCTTTCTATCCAGTTTGGGCATTACCAAGAGTAAAGCAGATTCCAACCTTTTCTACAAGGTTGAGGAAGGCAATCCAGTGATACTACTTTTGTATGCGGATAACCTGTTTGTTACAGGTAAAGATAGATTGATTGCCGACACGCAGCGGAAGCTTTCTGCCAAGTTCGAGATGAAGAACTTGGGGATGATGCACTATTTGTTTTTGGCATGGAGGTGTGGCAGAGTGCATATGGAATCTTCCTTGGACAAGGGAAGTATGTAGTAGAGATCCTGAAGAGGTTCGGGATGATGGACTGCAAGGATATGGCCACACCTATGGCATCGAATCTGAAGCTTCTATGTGATGCTTCATCTGAGCCAGTTGATGTCTCTTTGTATCGTCAGATGATTGGGTCCTTGATGTACCTGACGAACACGAGACCAGACATTTGCTTTGCTGTGAACACATTGAGCCAGTTTTTGACGGATCCGAGGAGTGTTCACCTGGTTGCTGTAAAGCATGTTCTAAGGTACCTGAAGGGTACAGTGGATTATGGGATCAGGTATGAGGAGAATCAAAAGTTTAACCTGCAGGGTTATGTTGATTCAGATTGGGCTTGCAGTGCTGCAGACAGGAAGAGCACATCTGGGTGTTGCTTCAGTATGGGATCAGGTGTGATCTCTTGGTTTAGCAAGAAGCAGTTCTGCGTAGCACTGAGTACAGCTAAGGTAGAGTATGTTGCAGCCTGTTCAGCTAGTTGTGAGGCTGTATGGCTATGGATGCTACTGTTTGAGTTATTTGATCTTCCGTTGGAGGCTACTGGTATCTTCTGTGATAACCAGAGTTGTGTGAAGCTGTCCGAGAACCCAGTGTTTCATGACAGGTCGAAACACATAGAGATCAAATATCACTATATCAGGGATATGGTGCAGAGAGGAGCTGTGAAGCTCCTGTATGTTGCGACGGACGAGCAGATTGCAGATGTGCTGACGAAGCCACTAGCCAGGGTGAAGTTCGAGTACTTTAGAGAGAGGCTTGGCGTTCTTCAGATCGAGGACACTTCGAGGAAGAAGTGATGGACACATCTGCTGAAGCCATTCCAAGCATGTTGTAAGGAGGATCCTTCACATGGCTATGGATGTAAGCGCTGTATGATGAGCATCAGGATGATGTTCTGGTTTCTGCTTTGATATGATCAGTTGGATCATTTATATGTACGCATCATGTTGGATGCTAGATATGATCGGTTGGATCATGTGTATGTATTTTGTATATGCATAATGTTGGATGCTTGGACCATGTATCTGTATATGTATCAGGTGGATACATTGTATGATCAGATGGATCATGTATTGTGATATGTATCAGGTAGATACTTGGTATGCATCAGGTAGATGCATTGATGATCAAGATGATCATGGATGATGAGCTTCAGGATGTTGCTCCAGATGACATGCAACAGGATGTTGCAGTGATGATCAGGATGATCATGGATGATGAGCTTCAGGATGTTGCTCCAGATGACATGCAGCAGGATGTTGCAGTGATGATCAGGATGATCATGGATGATGAGCTTGAGGATGTTGCTCCAGATGACATGCAGCAGGACGTTGCAGTGATGATCATCAGGATGATCATGAGTACATCAGGATGATGTATGTTGAGTATCAGGTTGATACTCTATGGCCGTGGATCAGGTTGTGCAAGTAAGCATGTAATTTGCGCCCTGGGAGATTTACAGATGGTCTTTCGAGGTTTTGCCTATGGCATGTAATTCGGTGCCCTGGGACATCTGGCAAATGCTCTTTCGAGGTTTTGCTTGGGAGGACATATAATTTGTGCCCTGGGAGATCTGCAGATAGTCTTTCGAGGTTTTGCCTATGGCATGTAATTTGTGCCCTGGGATATCTGGCAGATGCTCTTTCGAGGTTTTGTCCTATGGCATGTAATTTGTGCCCTGGGAGATTTCAGGTCGGAGTTGTGTACCCGTAACATCCTGAGATGCTCTTTCGAGGTTTTGACATGACCACATGTAATTTGTGCCCTGGGAGATTTCAGGTCGGAGTTGTGTACCCGTAACATCCTGAGATGCTCTTGCTAGGTTTTGTGGTGACCACATGTAATTTGTGCCCTGGGAGATCCTTCAGGTTGGAGTTGTGTACTCGTAACATCCTGGGATGCTCTTTCGAGGTTTTGTGGTGGGGTCACATGTAATAGCGCCCTGGGAGATCCTACAGGTCGGAGTTGTGTACCCGTAACATCCTGGGATGCTCTTTCGAGGTTTTGTGATGCACGTAATAAGTCCTGAGGATTCCACAGTATGGCCAGTGATGATGAAGACCTGCAGGTGGTGGGCCTACATCCAGTATGAAAAAGGACTGGATCTGTAGAACTTCCTATGACGAGTAGATTCAGAGATTGATTGAGATAGCAGCAGCAGTGACGATGATGATGACTCGATGACGATTATCCAGTGACGATGATCCAGAGAAGATGACTTGTGCTAGAAGAACTGTGCTGAGAAATACCTTCCTAGTTAAGAGGGAGTGTTGATGTATATGTAACTTCGGAATGCATTTCACATATATGTATATTGTATTCCTATAGAGATGGTATTATTCCTCTATAAGGAAGTGTCGTTATTTATATTGTAAGTGTCGTAACTTATACTTGATGGGTTATTAGACCACCTTGTTTGGGGTCGGCCCTGTATAAGTCATGTGGGTCAAAGGGTTATTAGACCACCCTATTGGGGGTTGGCCATGTGGGTCAAAGGGTTATTAGACCACCCTATTGGGGGTCAGCCCAATCAGCATTATGTTATGTGGTTAAGTTCGAGCCTACATGAGTTAGGTAAAAAGGCAAGTCAAGTCAAGTATAAATAGAGTGCGGGAGGCACTCTATTTACTCACTCACTTCTCACACATGCACTCAAGGAGGAGTGGCGCACTTATGGAGGAGGAGGATCTGCTGCTAGGTTATGGCTATCTCTCTTGGTTGTATCATTGCTCTATCTATCTCTGAGGAAGTTATTGGGGTTTTTCACCTTTATGGTTTTCCCAAGTAAATGTTTGTGTCTCTTGTGTGCTTGCATTATTGTCTCCATGATTGATATGCTGTAGATATGTTGTACATGTTATTCTCTCAGTTAAGATCCTAGATCAGATTGAAGTAAATTCTGAAAATTTAACATATCATGTGTAACATCCTTCACTAGGAAGGGTGGAAGGGTGTTACAATAAGTACCATCAACAGAGTTCTTTGACCATACAAGTTCATCCTCTTCTAGTCTAAATTTATCTTCCCTATCTACAACTACTGTGTATATGAACTCCATTCTTATGCTAGTTGATTCCTTAGCCCTGATTCCTCTGATGAGATCCATACTTACTTTGAGAAAGTACTTCTCATTCGAGAAGAGGCATTTATTAGAAAGATTAAATTTTGTTTTTTCATAGTAGGATAAGAGCTTTAGATAGTTTTTAATTTCCATTACATCCTACCCATGGATCCCAACCTAGTCTGACTTTACTTCCCTCCTTAACCTTCCAAGTTATCCAAGATCCTAGAATAGGAAAGGACTAGACTAATGCTTTCCATATAATTGAAGAGTGCTTGAAGGATTTCCCTGAGCTTCTAACCCTTTCTTGCGCTGATAGTGGATACATATATCTCTACCTTATAATTTGCTGCCATAGTCCTCCTTCACTAATAGCTCTCCATAGAATTTTTGCAACGACTTTCCAAAAAAATGAATTATTTTAATCCCCCAATTACTAAAATATTTTGGTTTAGAAAATATTTTCCAATCTACCCAAGCTATGGCATCATTTTTCGTTTTCTCTCTCCAAGTAAAGTTGAAACATTTTTTTCTTATTCCCTTTTGGATGTCAATATCCAAAAGTCATCCATCTTCTTCAGTCAATTTCCTAATTGTTTCTCAATAAGTATAGAGTTTGTTTTACCTTTCACTGAAATTTATTTCAAGAAGGGTTTAAAGTTTTTTTTTGTTGAAAGCTAATGACTATGGTTATTGGGATTGTGTCTGGTTGTCCACAAAGGTAGAGCAATGGGTCGCAATTTGGTGTAACAAATGGTTACCTTTAGAGGGTAGACTTACCCTCTTAAAATATGTCTTGGGAGCTATAGCAGTTTACTGGCATTCATTGGATCAGGTAGCCATTTATCTCCATACCAGTTGCCTTGTTATAAACCTCCAAAACATTTTATACCCGTTAGCATCTCCTACAATGGCATTTCCAAGGATATGTACATCATCAACATATATAAAATGAGCTAGTATTATGTACCATCCCAATTTTATTCCTTTAAGAGAGCTTGCTTTCCCCTAAAGAGGCTAAGTACCTACTTAAATCTTCTGCTACCATAAAAAAATAGTAGTGGAGATAAGGGATGTCACTGTATTAAACCTTTAGATGGGGTAAAGAAAGGAGATGTGGAACCATTTATCAACAAAGGGAAAGATTCATAATTAGGTCATCCTTCAATCCATTTCACAAGAGCTAGATTAAATCCCACATGAATTAGTAGAATCCTGATGTAGAGACAAGAGATGTTGTCATAGGATTTTGATAAATATGACTTCACCGCAAATGCTAGCTTTTTCTTTGTCTCATTGTGAGTAATCCTTCTTGTGCTGATCCAATTGCATTATGAATTTGTTTGCAACTAAGAAACTCAAATTTATCCTTGGATATAGCTTCTGATAATGGGTTTCAGTCTTCTAGCTATGACCTTTGAAATAAATTTTTACACTGAATTACATAGGGATATAGTCTCAAATCTTCAAAACTATCAGGATAACCTTTGTTCAGTGCTATCAAGGTTAAGAAGGTTGTATTCAGAGCTCCTAAAACTTTCCCATAAACTCTTGAGTTTTCTACGAGTTTTAAAAGATCTTCCCCAATGAGTTCATAAAACCCCAGGCAAAATTCTATAGGCCATCCATCTAGACTAGGGAATTTAAATTTTTGGAATGAATGCACTACTGATTTAAGTTCTTATTTAGTAACTTCTTCCATCAACATTCCATTTTTTTCCTTATATGCAAAATTTGGAAAAGAAGAGGCTACCTTAACAATATTAGCTATGTTTGCATTGGGTGTCTTCTTGAAGAAATTGTCAAACTGGGCCACACCTACATCTGATGTCTTGCTTTGAATTTTTTTTTCAAGCTACACCTAGTCTTTATGTGTTGTCTATAACAACTCTAGCCTTGTACTTATTGGGCCTACCATTTCTTTTAATTTTATTAGATGCACATCCATTCCTGCATAAGGTTCTCCTGGAAATATTTAAGAAAGAAGCAATGCTTATGTATTAGTACTTGTACATGTTTAGAAAATGTTATCTAATTGATCAAAGACTCTTGAAGAATCTGTTTTTTCTTCTTCTAACATAGTCATGATACCATGTTTTCTATCATATTTTCACTTCTAATTGTACATTTCAGTGCTTGGTTTACACTTGGAAGTTCAATCACACACATGTAGACCATCCTTTATTTATTCCAAATTCATTTTGTATTTTTTCTTAAATTGAGTTTGAATTGCATTTATGTGAATGAGTGTGCTGGTGCATGTGCATATTATTTTATTTGCAATTATAATTTTAATGTCTGTTACTGCTTGTATAAGTTCCCAAAGGGTGTCAATTGGATTAGATACCATGGAATATACAAAGATCTTGAAATCAATATCAGTATTCCATAAAAATATTCAATATTTGGTAAGTGTGTTGTAGTCTATAAAGATTATCTTCCAGTTTGTTCTTTCAATAGACAAGTAAATTTATTATTGTGGAAGGTTGGAGATGCTTTAACAGTTTCCACAGATGTATCATTGTATACTAGTATTCCTTGCTCCATTGGAAGCTTTAGGTCCTTTGCATATGCTGTCAAAATTACCTTCTTAGTTGGTTTTGTTGGTCCTCAAACTGTAGGAAAATCTATCCATAACCCGATATATGTCTTTAATAATTCAAGTAGCAATAGTGTTGGAACGATAACATGAACCCCAAAGAATATCTTGATCCCCAATTCTCAAAGGGTACTAGCTCAATGGAAGAGCACCTAATTTACAAGCAAGAGGCTGGTGGTTCAATTCCTAAATTCCCTACCATAAATTAATAAATTATATTGCAATGTATTTCTAAGAGGGGGGTTCATAACCGCCTCTATAGGTTTATATGAGGGGAGTTCATAATCACCTCTATAGGTTTCTATGAGGGGGGTTCTAAACTACCCCCATAGGTTTCTATGAGGGGGGTTTTAAAACGTCTTCTTAAGTTGCTATGGGAGTGTCAATTGGATTAGATACCATGGAATATACAAATATCTTGAAATCAATATCAGTATCCCATAAAAAGATTCAATATTTGGTAAATGTGTTGTAGGCTATAAATATTATCTTCCAGTTTGTTGTTTCAATAAACAAGTAAATTTATTATTGTGGAAGGTTGGAGATGCTTTAACAATTTCCACAAATGTATCATTGTATACTAGTATTCCTTGCTCCATTGGAAGCTTTAGGTCCTTTGCATATGCTGTCAAAATTACCTTCTTAGTTGGTTTTGTTGGTCCTCAAACTGTAGGAAATTCTATCCATAACTCGAGATATATGTGTTTAATAATTTGCAAGTAGCAATAGTGATGAAACAATAACATCAACCCTAGAGAATATCTTGATCCCCAATTCTTAAAGGGTAGTAGCTCAATGGAAGAGCACCTGATTTACAAGCAAGAGGCTGTGTTGTTGCTGCAACATCCTTCCCCAAAATTTTGGAGATATTTGGGGCCCCTGCTTCTACACATTTTGTAACAAGTGTTTTTCTTGTCTTTCAGACTTAATTTTTCTCTTTAGCTTGGAAAAATTTCAATACTTGCTTTCCAAATGTTTTCTCTATTATTTTCTCTAAGGAAAAGTTATTTTTTCTCTTCGGCGCATTTTTTAGCCTTAAATCTTCCACTTGGGGCATTTTTTAAGCGTAAGTCGGCCGCCCTTTAGCGCAGTTGCTAATCATAAATGTCCCGCTTGGCGTAAATGTTGACTATAACTCTGCCGCCCTTTGGCATCGTCCCTAACTATAATTCTTCCGCTTTGCGCATTTTTTAACCATAAGTCTTCCGCTTCGCGCATGCATTGGGTATAAGTTGGCCGACCCCTTTTGCAAATCTTATACCTTTTACCATCCGGCACGCATTTTTTTAATGTAAATCGGCCGTCGTTAGCGCATGCTGCTTGGCACGATCTGTAACCATATCTTGACTGCCATTGGCGCCAGACCTATCCTTAGATGAGCGCCGACACAAAATATCTTAAGTCTTTTCTTTATGGCTCGTTGGCACAGTTCCCGTTAGTGCATGTTTTGTGACTAAAACTTGCGCCAAAGGTGTAGGTCTTATCCATATAGCTCCTGCTTCCATATCCGTGCCTCATCTTGCCTCGAATTCTAATTTTTGCGTAGCGCTATCATCGCAGAGCTTAATCTTGCAATCACCACTTTGGCGCAGGACTTAACGTTATGATCATCGCTTTGGCGCAGGACTTAACCTTTAACTCACCTCTTAGCGCATAACTTAAAGTTACAGTCGCCACCTTAGCACAGAGTTTAACCTTGCGCTCGCTGCTTGGTGCGAAGATCTTTTTTGGTTTGTATGCGCCCACAGAGTTGGTTGGGCCATCAATAGGGCCATGTGCCATTTTAATTGTCTCGAGCCCCGTGCTCATTCAATACGCCAACCTTGATCCTAACCAGCATTCGTCTGATATATAAAACCACAGAGGGCTTGTATAGCTTGTTAGCATTTGCATCTAGTGTTTCTCATGATTTTCAACTGTTAAGTGGTAGATGTAACTATGAATAAGTGATCATTTTTTTAAAACAACCTCCATGTTATGAAAATGGCATATTTTGAATTTTCCATAGCTGTTTTGCTAATGCTTGAAAGTCATCTAGTTAAAGCCAACTCTGTCATGCTTTCTTTCAGGATCAGGAAGAAGCATCAAGAATGCAACAAGAGAAGGCTCTTCAATTGCAACAAAGAGAAGAAGCTGCTAGAGTCTAGAAAGAAGAGGAAGACAGGATCCTCCAAGAGCAAGCCACTAAGCTGCAAGAAGATGAGTCAGCAAGCCAGCAAAGAGAAGCCAAATGAAATAGATAAAATATCAGAATTCTTATTTGTCTTAACGTGAGGAAGAGCTGAAATTCCTTATTTGTATAAATGCTTTAAAAGACAACTGGCTCTATTTTTGTCTCATATGGAAGGCTCTCCACGAATCTATGGGTTTTGTAATTGTGCACTAAAGGACAAATTAGAAGGTTCTAGAAGTTAGGGTACACCTGTCAGCTCAAGCAGCAATTGTAAAATCTATAAAGAGATGAGCGGAAGAGAGAATAAAGGCTTTTTGCAGGTGAAAGAAATTTTCTTCCTTGTACGTGAACTACTTTGCTACTTGCTCCAAGAAACTGGATTTTTCCTAATGGAAGCCTGAAGAGGACGTTGTTTTCCTGGAAATGTGTGCTAAATGTTTGATGGACTATTCCTGTAGCATTCGTATACTACTGTGAGATCTTTCTTTACTATTATGAATTATTTATGTGTGATGAATGATCTTTCTATTTTCGTATACAATGATGTCTCTCTTAAATGAGTAATGGAATGTATTCAGTAATTTGAAGCTATCTTCAATATCTGTCATATTCTGCTGTAGGCACATCTTTATGATTAAATGGCTATCTGTGTGATCTTTAGGTGTTTCTTGTAGTTTATTACTCATCTGTACAGTTTGCTCCTTGCAAGGATAGGTTAAATTTGCTTATAAAGTTTTAGATTAATTTAGATTAGCTACTTGCATTTAGCTTAGGGCACTTGCATTTCATCTTTAAAATAAAATACATAAACGATGGATCGGGCCGCAACCGGTGTAAAGAACAAAAATCTTTAAATCTTATGGTAGCTGGAACCGTTAACTGGACGGATTCTCCAAACCAAACGGTGAGCGATCTAATTGGGATTGCTTACCGGGGAGAATCCCTTGCTGCTTGATGCTGCGATTTACAGTTTTTGGCGCTAGAAGGAGGGCCACCAGTGCATGGCTGATAAAGGAGATTCCTCCATTGGCAGAAATATTACTGGAAACCCGCTTGAAACAGTAATTTCAGATAATCCAAATCTTGAAGTAATAAATCAAGAAAACCCCAATTTTGATTCTGAACAACAAGAAGCACTGTATGCTATACCTTTTACATAGGTAGAAGGTCTAAGGAGGCACACACGAGCTTATGTTAAACAAATCGGTGGTTTAAACGCAATAACTTTTCTCCCTAGAAGAAGAACTCCTAAAAGAGAAAGACAGTATACCCGTGATTCAATTCTGGTGCAGAGCTTTGAAGAGCTGGTAGATTTATCTTTGGAAGAGATGACAGAACCTATGAAAGAAGTCGATCTTGAAAATCTAGAAAGTCTTGAAAATATAGAAAATCTTGAAGATCTTTTCACTCCAAAGAATTCTCCACCTCATACTCCACACGATTCTCCACCTAATTCTCCACATAGAGCCATGGCTGTACCTTCTTGGAGAGCCAGGGGGGCGTTAAATTTAGCTGGACCATTCCACGATCTGCCTAAAAAATCCAGAGAAAGTTTTTCCCAAATACGACCCAGGTAAAGGCATATCTGTTGAAGATCATCTTAAGAGTTTTTATTTAGCTTCAAATCTTTTAAATGTACAACATGAAGATGTAGTTTGTAGGCTTTTCCCATACACATTTGAACCGAAAGTTTCTTCTTGGTACTTTAGCTTACAAGCTAGCTCAATTTCCAATTGGGAAGAGCTTGAGAAATGTTTTTTAAAAAAGTATGGGAATCAGAAAACTGTAGCTACACTCATGAAAGAATTATTGTCCATGAGAATGGAAAAGAAAGAAAAGGTTCACTACACTTTTGAATAATTTCAGCAAAGCAACTAAACCAGCAGAAGAATCTTTAGTTGAATATTATACAACAACGCTTGAAGGCCCCATAGCAATGTTCATAAAAAGAGCTAAGAAGACCACCCTGGTGGAAAATTTCGAAGAAGCTATGAAGGTGGAAGAAGAAGCAGAGAACATTGCTAAACATGCCTTAGATGCAGAAACAAAGCCAACAACTAATAGAAAACCCTTGCTGCTTACTAGGAATAAAGAAGAGCCATTGGCGGATATGGAGAACGTAGCTAAAATGATATAGAAATTGTCCAATAAAATTGTAGATCTTGAAAAAGATAAGGAAGCTAGTACATTCAAGAAGCCTTTCAAACCATGCTACAAGAAGAGGGAAGATAATGACAAGCCTCATTAACCTATGAACAACTCCCCTGTTTTAAATCTGAATGAAATATGAATGGAACACTTCTGTACCTTTCATCAAGAGCCGCACTCTGAAAAGAGTTGTCCACAATGGATTAATTCTATGAGTTTAGTAATGAACCAAATGTTGGATTCACAGATTCCAGATCAAGATGATCCTCTAGAGGAACAAACACTTGAAGTAGAGGAACCCTCCCCAGATACCACCATGGTATTATGGGACTGGGTACCTTTAACTGAATTAATAGAAGATGATCCCGTGGAGAGCCCAGTCTCTGCTGTAAACATTAACACTCGCAGTAAAGGTCCCATTGCAGATCCAGTTCCGAGCTCAACTACGTCCAAACCTAAAAGACACATTACAGTCATTCCGCCTCAACCTAAATCTAACCCAACAACTGCCAAACAACTAAACATTGACACAACAACCCATAAACCAAAAGTTACATTGAGCAAGATAGACAATCAAACAAAAGTTGTAAAAGAATGTGATATGAGATATGACATCATTGAAGATATAAAGAAGGTAAAAGAAAATGTTTCATTATTTGATATGTGTAGTTTTCCCCAACAACGAAACAAGTTGTTGCAAGCTCTTCAATCCCATCCCAACACTCCATTAACAGACTCTCAAGAAGACCCTGAAATTAATGAAGCCAGTATCGGCGGGAAATCCAAATCCCAGACATTGCCTTTTCTTTTAACTTTTGAAATCTTCAATCACAATGTACACAATTGTCTCGTGGATTCTGGAGCATCTTCGAATGTCATGCCACTGTCGATCTGTAAGAAGATTAATGGTCAACCAATTCCATCTCCAGCCCAGATTATTCAGCTGGATAGAAATGCTGTTAAAGTAATTGGGGAAATGAAAGATGTGCTTATTAGATTGTCTGCTGATTCTAGAGCGTGTCAGTTCATAGATATAATGGTAGTTGATATTCCAGAAGCTTATGGTTTGATCTTGAGTAGGTACTGGTCTACAAAATTAGATGGTTATTTTGCAATAGATTGGTCTCACTTATGGTTACCATACCAAAATAGGCAAAATCAAATTAAATTTTTGATGGAACCACACATGAAACAAAATGTAACTTAGCTAGAAGGAAAGAACGAAGCTGTAGCCTTCTCATCTTCAGTTTTGGGGAATTATTTTTTAGAAATTGATCCGGGTAATTATCAATCTGAAACTATTAGCCATGAATCAGATAAACAGTCCAATCTCCTTCATTTTTCTCGGACTGATGATATCGATTGTAACATAGTTAGCTTAGTCACTGACTTAGATCATAGAGATACTAACTTAGTTAAATCAAACAATGTTTTTTGGACTTTGTACTTTGATGGTTCCAAGAATCTGGAAGGATCCGGAGCTGGTTGTATTCTAGTGGATCCTGAAAGTAATAAGTACTTCTTGTCCTATAGATTAGAATTTGAGTGTACTAATAACACTGCTGAATATGAAGCTTTAGTCCACGGATTGAAGAAAGCCATCGGTTTGAATGTTAAGTACCTGAAAGTTTTTGGTGACTCAGAAATAGTTGTAAGATAGGTAAGAGATACCATTCACTGTCTTTCACCTCATTTGAAAGGTTATCAGGCTGAGGTATGGGATTTAATTACGCATTTTGATGCTTTCAATATAAAATATGTTCCTAGACTACAAAATGCTGCGGCTGATTTATTAGCAACTTCTGCTTCCAGATTGGTGTCGACTAATAACAAATGTTCAATTGAACTGGTTTTCAGGACTTCTGCCCCAGACAATATCACAAATTTCAGTGTTTTCGATGATGATGATCAGATTATCAGTTTTCTAACAAATGAAGATATGTTCCAAGAAGCTGTGATAGACAAAGAAGAGCATGATGCTGTTTTACAAAAGAAAGATGAGGCTAAAGAAAATTTCATCCCCAAAGGAGTGAGGTCACTTGAAATGCTGTTCGATCTGCAGAGCAAATTCAAAAGGCCAACAAATACCAAGACCAATAGCTCATCTATGCAGCACGAATTAGTAAATTTGGGCACCGAAGGTGAACCTAAATTTGTTAACCTTGGTAAATTTTGTTCATCGGGAGAAAGAGATAAGTTCACCAAGCTCTTTTGAAAATATAAGGATGTTTTTGCATGGAATTATGAAGATTTGAAAACATATGACACCCGCATTATTCAACATATCATACCAATGAAGGCAGGCGTCAAGCCATTTCAGCAGCAATTGAGGAGGATGCACCCTACTCTCGAACCTCTGATTCAAAAGGAATTGAAGAAGTTACTTGATGCTAAGATAATTTTTAAGGTCTGGCATTCCGAGTGGGTTGCTAACCTAGTTCCCGTAAGAAAGAATTTAGGAGAGATAAAACCAAATTCTTCTCTGCAACATCGATACATCCTAACAGCCACATATTATTTCACCAAATGGATAGAGGCTGCCCCATTGCGCAAGATCAATGAAGATGCAGTCATCAGTTTCTTAAAAGAGAACATCATAACCAGCTTTGGGGTTCCAATTTCCCTAGTGTTTGATAATGTCACTTATTTCTCGTCTTTTAAAATAAGTGAATTTTTTTATGAAAGGGGAAGTAAATTGCCTTATTCAACCGATTACTACCCCCAGGGAAATGGACTTGCTGAGTCTTCGAAGAAAAACCTAATCATAATTCTCAAGAAGATTGTGATTGAAAATCAGCGAAGCTGGCATATAGCTCTCCCAAATGCCTTATGAGCAGATAGGGTGACTCCAAAGAATGCATTAGGGGTTTCCCCTTACACCCTTGTCTATGGAAAAGAAGCCATCCTCCATCCCAACATCTTACTTCCATCCTTGCAGTTGTCCCAAGCCTCTCGAGGGTCTGGTAGTCAGGTTTTACAATCTAGGATTGACACCCTACTTCAACTTGAAGAATCCTGGTAGAAAGCCAAGAACCAATTCCACCAGCACCAAGATATAGTCAAAAGATGGTTCGATAAAAGGAAGTCTGGTAAAAGAAGTTTTGAAGTAGGAGATTTAGTTCTGAAATGGGACCATCCTCACGAAGGCAAGGGAATGCACACAAAATTCCAACACTTATGGGTAGGCCCTTACCAAATTTCTGCAAAGCTTGGCCCATCCACCAACAAGCTAATAGATCTCCAGGGAGAGGAAGTAACCCTTCCCCTCAACGACCTCGCCTTGAAACAATACTTTGCATAGTCTCGTTGAGGTTTTCTGTACATAAATAAAGGCTTTGTTCTTTTTCTTTTTACTTTTTACTCTAGTCTCTTGTTTTCTGTTTGTTTCAGCCAAGTTGTCCTCTTTTCTGATTTTTTTTGAGTTTTCCCTTTCCTCTTTCCTTTGTATAGAATTTGCCCTCTAGCCCTGCAATTGGGCCTTTCGTGAAGATAGATCTCTCAAGAAATCTCACAACTCATGAAGCTGAAAATGTACCCTCAAAAAAAAGTTTATGTATGCATTTTGGCTTTTGCTGATCGTTTTCCAGAATGAAGAGATCCTGTTTTGTTGGTCGCATTAACCCTTGTTTAATAGCAGAGATCCATGATTATCTTTATCACTATCTTCAGGCTCCATCCACCCTCACATTTATAAGTGTCTCAAGAAGATCGCTATAGTTGGATCCACAGAAAGGAAGCACATCTCGAAGGGATAGGGTATTAAAATGACTCCATGCTGCAAATCTAAGGCCAATAGAGCTTATAATCAAGAGTCTGTTTTCCAGAAAATCTCGCCTCCATTAAAGCATGGCTGAGAACAATAAAGAATTTTAATTTAAGTAGCCACACCAAAATGCCCAACAGAGTTCTTCTCCATACGTGAGCACGAGAAACCAAGAAAATATCTTGCTTACACAAAAGGACATCAATGGATTGAAGAACTCAGGCAAATGGCTAAGTCTTGAAGAAATTTTTCTGGAATACTCACACGACAAAAGTCGCTAATTAAAGAACATCCAAAAGGATGCAAGCAGTATGGGAATGAGGAACAAGAGAATATTGTCTATGAGATGTTGTTACAATCTTGTGGAGTCTGATGACAGCGGTCGTCTGAAAGATGGATCTTCTAAAAATGAACCCCATATTTTGGCCCTTGGAGAGTTTTAAGGATATCTTTATCAAAGCTCCCCTTTCCCAATGACCAACGGATAAAGTGAACACTTCCTTTGCCGAATTTCAAATGCTCAAGCCGACTGTTGCACATAAGGTGAGCAACTTTTAAAATTTCCTATGGACGAGAGAGAGTTTTTCAGAGATCTGTGTTTGCCAATGATTCGCCAATTGTTGTTGCTGCAACATCCTTCCCCAAAATTTTGGAGATATTTGGGGCCCCTCCTTCTACACATTTTGTAAGAAGTGTTTTTCTTGTCTTTCAGACTTAATTTTTCTCTTTAGCTTGACAAAATTTCAACACTTGCTTTCCAAAAGTTTTCTCTATTATTTTCTCTAAGGAAAAGTTACTTTTTCTCTTCGGCGCATTTTTTAGCCTTAAATCTTCCGCTTGGTGCATTTTTTAAGCGCAAGTAGGCCGCCCTTTAGCGCAGTTGCTAATCATAAATGTTCCACTTGGCGCAAATGTTGACTATAACTCTGCCGCCCTTTGGCACAGTCCCTAACTATAAGTCTTCCGCTTCGCGCATTTTTTAACCATAAGTCTTCCACTTCGCGCATGCATTGGGTATAAGTCGGCCGACCCCTTTTGAAAATATTAGACCTTTTACCATCTGACGCGCATTTTTTAAATGTAAATCGGCCACCGTTAGCGCACGCTGCTTGGCGCGATCTGTAACCATATCTTGACCTCCATTGGAGCCATACCTATCCTTAGATGAGCACCGACACAAAATATCTTAAGTCTTTTCTTTATGGATCATTGGCGCAGTTCCCGTTAGCACATGTTTTGTGACTAAAACTTGCGCCAAAGGCACAGGGCTTATCCATATAGCTCTCGCTTCCATATCCGCGCCTCATCTTGCCTCGAATTCTAATTTTTGCGCAGTGCTATCATCACAGAGCTTAATCTTGCAATCGCCACTTTGGCGCAGGACTTAACGTCATGATCACCGCTTTGGCGCAGGACTTAACCTTTAACTCGTCGCTTAGCGCATAACTTAAAGTTATGGTCGCCGCCTTAGCGCAGAGTTTAACCTTGTGCTCACCGCTTGGAACGAAGATATTTTTTGGTTTGTATGCACCAACGGAGTTGGTTGGGCCATCAATAGGGCCATGTGCTGTTTTAATTGCGGAAGGTCTCAAGCCTCGTGCTCATTCAATATGCCAACCCTGATCCTAACCACCATTTGTCTGATATATGAAACTAGAGAGGGCTTGTATAGCTTGTTAGCATTTGCATCTAGGGTTTCTCATGATTTTCATCTGTGAAGTGGTAGCTATAACTATGAATAAGTGATCATTTTGTTAAAACAACCTCCATGTTATGAAAATGGCATATTCTGAATTTTCCATAGCTGTTTTGCTAATGCTTGAAAGTCATCTAGTTAAAGCCAACTCTGTCATGTTTTCTTTCAGGATCAGGAAGAAGTAGCAAGAATGCAACAAGAGCAGGCTCTTCAATTGCAATAAAGAGAAGAAGCTGCTAGAGTCCAGAAAGAAGAGGAAGACATGATACTCCAAGAGCAAGCCACTAAGCTGCAAGAAGGTGAGTCAGCAAGCTAGCAAAGAGAAGCCAAATGAAATAGATAAAATATCAGAATTCTTATTTGTCTTAACGTGAGGAAGAGTTGAAATTCCTTTATTGTATAAATGCTTTAAAAGACAACTGGCTCTGTTTTTGTCTCATATGGAAGGTTCTCCACGAATCTGTGGGTTTTGTAATTGTGCACTAAAGGACAAATTAGAAGGTTCTAGAAGTTAGGGTACACATGTCAGCTCAAGCAGCAATTGTAAAATCTATAAAGAGATGAGCGGAAGAGAGAATAAAGGCTTTTTGCAGGCGAAAGAAATTTTCTTCCTTGTACGTGAACTACTTTGCTACTTGCTCCAAGAAACTGGATTTTGCCTAATGGAAGCTTGGAGAGGACGTTTTTTGCCTGGAAATGTGTGCTGAATGTTTGTTGAACTATTCCTGTAGCATTCGTATACTATTGCGAGATCTTTCTTTACTATTATGAATTATTTATCTGTGATGAATGATCTTTCTATTTTCCTGTACAATGATGTCTCTCTTAAATGAGTAATGGAATGTATTCAGTAATTTGAAGCTATCTTCAATATCTGTCATATTCTGCTGTAGGCACAACTTTATAATTAAATGGCTATCTGTGTGATCTTTAGGTGTTTCTTGCAGTTTATTACTCATCTCTACAGTTTGCTCCTTGCAAGGATAGGTTAAATTTGCTTATACAGTTTTAGATTAATTTAGATTAGCTACCTGCATTTAGCTTAGGGCACTGCATTTCATCTTTAAAATAAAATGCATAAACGGTGGATCGGGCCGCAACCCGTGTAAAGAACAAGAATCTTTAAATCTTACGGTAGCCGGAACCATTAACCGGACGGATTCTCCACACCAAATGATGAGCGATCTAATTGGGTTTACTTACCGGGGAGAATCCCTTGCTGCTTGATGCTTATAATTAGATGATGATGACAATGGCTCTACTAATGTGATAATAACCACTTATTTAAAAATCATTCTATGGATGGAAATTACTTAATATATGAAGCATTGTGTCCATAGTTTCCCATGATTGAGGAATCTAGAGTATAATTATGAGAAATGGATGTAGACAAATCAAAGCGTACATTTACCTATGCAAAGAATTATAATAGACATAGGGAACTATATATATGTATATAGAGACCAACATACCTTCTTTATTGTTCCCTTAGAGTGAAAACACCTCTATCCCTAACCTTATGACCCTAGACACACTTTTACCCCTTTCTCCTATGACCCCTACACAATTATGATCCCCTAACACATTAATAACTTGGCATCTATCAACTATATTGATCTTAACATTTAATTTTGCAATGTGTGAAATAATAAAGTCTATGTTATGTGCTTCAATGTGTTTCAAATAAATAGATATAAACTCACCTCCAACCTCTTGCCTTTTTTCTTTATAATAGGGGTTGTATTCTCTTTTTTAATTCATCCTTAACATCCACTCGATTACTACTATAAGGTGGTTAACTTCCTCTACATGATGGAAGTCATCTTCCACACTATACCCTACATTTTCCTTTCTTGTCCCCAAACACTAAATGAATATTATTACTCTTCTATCCATATTATAATGAGAGTTTTATAGAGTTTCCTTCCACTTCCTTACTATATGAAACCTACTTATCGAACTCTATACATAATTATTTTCTTAGAATACAAGACTTGTAGGTCATTTATTCGTCTCTCTCATTTTCCCCTCACATTGTTGCTGCCAAAACTCCATGATATCCATATATTTTTATGCAGGCTGCCTTATTGGTAATTAGTGTGTTGAGTAGTGATCATTCAACTCTTATCTCCATATTCCACCAAACAATAGCACACTGAGAGTGATTAAGTGATTAATGAAAGTGAAGGGTTAACATGAATTTATAGGCGCTACAAGGACTTTAAGAATGACTGCACTGATGTTGAAGATGGCATTTACAATGTTGATAACGAGGATGATGATGGTGATGATGATTTGATCATATTATGATGATTATGAAGAAGAATATGATAAACTAGGATGATGATGATGATGAGATCATGAAGATGACAATGAGGATGACAATGATAATGATTACGGCGACGATGATAATAATAAAGATAACAATGAGGATGACGCAGATGATGACGGTGACGATGATGATAATGAAGATGGCAATGATGATGACAATGGTGATGATGATGACAATGATGATGGAGATGAAAATATTAATTAGTATGGTATTGACGATGTTGATGATGACAATGACGATGATGACAATGATGATGACGCTGACAATGATAATGATGACAATGACAATTATGATGATGTGATAATATCATCATAATTATTATCATCATCAACATCTCCATCATTCATCCTTGACATCATCATCATCATCATTGTCATCAAATATATTTAATTATATATAAATATGCCACCCAAGGAGAGCCCAAGTTGATAATGACGATTTTGGTCAATTGTTCATGAGTTTTCCATTAGTAAGGGGACATGCAAGGAGACATAGGAAAGGAGAATATAGGGACAAAGGAGACACATGCAAGGATATAGAGACATAGGGGACATGGGAAAGTATAAAGGTGATGAGGGAAAGGAGATAGTTGTTATAGTGGATATGCTGGCAAGTAGACAAGAAACAGTCTCATGAAGCACCTTAGTGCAACAAGGGACCATAATGCCTCTTAAATTAATGAGTAGGGTTTGATGAATTATCATTTTTTAAACTAAAATGGTTACATTGTATTATAAACAACTAAGAAAAATAGATTCAAAGAGTACACAACAATAATTCAAATCATATTTGATAGTGTTTACCACATTGATTTCAACACCCTTTATAGTCCTCTGAAGTCTAAAAACTATTTCAAAATTTCTTAGAGTAACCACACTGCTATAAAATTTAACAAACTGGCCTAATTTTGTTTGGAAAAAATGAAACATACAAATAGAAAATTATACTTCACTATCATCACTTCTCATGACTTGCTCTTTTGCTTCTTCTTCACTAACATTGGCACGAGAAATATAAATATATTATTTTGGTTCTGCATCAAGATCATTGCTTGAACTTGAGATATCAACATGAAAAGGTTTACAAACATAATGTCCAGTGTTGTGCTCGCTCTCAGAATTGTCATCCATTCTGGAGTTCTTTCCAGCTATTAGATCTTCATGTTTAGCCAAAGTTAAAGAGATTTATTTTACTTGAGCATCACAAGAATGAAATGTTCCTTCAGATTCTTCTAGGCATGAATCAAAGCAGGAAAATTTGGATTTAACCTGATATGAAACTTGTTCTATTTCATCCACACAATTATCCAAAATTGACACATGATCTGTAATACTATGAACCTCTACTATCAATCCTTCCATCCAAGCCTTCATCCATTGCATTTACTATTTGATATCTTGAATATCATATTGAAAAGCCCCAATTTTCTCAAATATTTCCTCAATATGCTTTTCCATAGTGAATTCTAGAAGAAATTCCCTTGAAACCCAATTCAATCTTAAAAACCCAGAATTTAGAGCAATTCAATTAATAGTTACGGCAAAATCTGCAACCTACCCAGGATTTCCATGAAATTATTAGATACATCCACACAGAGTAGCCAGTTACCAAAGAAGGAAGACAACTCTGCTTTTTTCCCAATTCTTTCCACAATTATCACATAATTTTCCTCACTAAGTTGCCAATCCTCAGAACCAAATTGCAATATAACTTCTACAAAAATCGACCTTGAATCCCAAAATATCCAGACAAGCTAGAGGGGATGAAATAAATGAGAACCGATTGAGTTTACCTAACTATTGAATCCTACAATGACATAATTAGCAACCACTCTCCCAGTGCATTGGAGGAGGCTACATAATATACGGAAATCCAATCCACGATTCCATATTTCCTGCTCCTACTCTCTCCAAACCAATGCTCTCCACCGTGAAATAAAAAATGGAAATAACAATTCAGTATTACCTTCATTCCCAAGGGTACACCCTTCCCAACAATACCTCCAAACTAACCAACATAATCCCAGCTATGCGAAACTTTGAAACTCGAGGGAGTTTCGTTATGGAGAAGCCATTCACCCTCCACATTGTTGAAATTTGGTTGAGCTTTGATCTTTAATTATTTTAGATGCAGGTACTTGAAGCAATGAGATAATTCAATCCATGAAATTCATACAACCATAACACAAGATATACCCTGGGGAAAATCCTCAAAATTATGAGAACACAAACCCCATCAATTATTCTCAGTATAATATAATGGATAACAGAGAATGATTTCTTTTACAACATAGCAGATTTATTTTGGAAGATAAGAGATCACCAAACTTCTTGGTGAAGATACGGAAGCAATAGAGAGATCAATCAGATGTGTGCCCATCACAACAATAACAAGCACAAACAATACCCTGCACAAAGAGAAGCGCCTTGCCTTCAATGGAGAAGAGAATTCGATTCACACCGGATTCAACAATCCTGTATATCATATTTATACATTATTCTCTTCTATTTTTAACTTCTAACTTTAGAATAAACTCACCCTCAAATTGGATGTATTAATATTGCATGGAGTGGTGCGCCCCCACTTCTCATGCAGTGCTTCATCTGTCTGAGTTGTCGCTTAGGATGAACTATCCTCTTAACTGAAATCTTTCCCACTTATTTAGGTGGCTAACTTAAGTGTCGACATGAAAGTGTCACAACTCACGTGTCATATTTTAGTTTAACATAAGTGTTTTCATGCAATAACACTCAGTTAACTAGATCTTTTCTTTAATTGAAGTGTCGTCTTTTAGTTTAATTAAAGTGTAAATACTTTAGTTAACTAGTCCCTTTTATTTAACACTTAGTTAACTGAAATAATGCTGATTGATTTACTTGAAGTGACCACTGTGATTTCTTTAGTTAACTGAGACATATATTTAACTGATGCTTTAACTGAAGCATTGATACTTAACTGAAGCTTTAATAATTTGAGTTCTCTTTAATTAGCTAAAGTGTCTACATGGGAAATTTCAAATTATCTTGATCTGTATGCTTTATCTTTTATTTCTTTATCTCTTACTGCATGGTCAATATGTGCTAACTTTAATTATCCATCACATTACATTATACTAAGAAGAATTATCTGATGCTGTGATCATATTATATTATTCCGGACCAAATGATCATATGGTAAAGTAATTCACTTTAGAGGTGATCAATCTCTAAAGGAGACTTAATAACAATCTGGTGATCATGGTTAATAATATATCACACAACATTAAATGATTTTAACAAGTAAAGAATGACCTTTATACGGAAGGTCCACCTCTATATGGGAGGTCCATCTCATGGATACCTTTATAGGGAAGGTTCACCTCTATACGGGAGGTCCATCTCATGGATACATTTATACAGAAGGTTCACATGATAATCATGACTTGATACACACAAGTTCGGAGCCTTGTCCAACAAGAATTTACAACATCATTACTTTGATCAATTACCTCTAATCGGGAGGAATAACCTTTACACAGAAGGCAATCAAAGTGTTCACCTCTATATGAGAGGATCAATCTTGGCTACACAAGATTGGTTTGGAGAATGTTTCCCCATGTTGATTTAACACACATGGCTAAAGTCAGTACCGTATAAAATATAGATACATGCCGTCGAAATTTAACCATTAATGAATGAATTGACATGGTTATGGAATGATTTCTAATGTTAGGGAAGCCAACAAGTTTTAACTTGAGCCCCATTTTTTATTGAAACCCCTCGTGGAATATGCAAAGCAACATTTTAAAGTTGACATGCTTTAGAGTTGTGCTCTCTTCAAATATGATAAAACTAAATAGACAGAAGTTGAGAAAGAGGATCAATGATTCTTTTACGAAGCCTTCCAGTGATTTGATCCACTATTTCCTGACGATGTCTAGTTTGAGAAATAGTAAGAAGAGAGTCTCCAATCACTACTAGAGAATGGATACCTAGTGAAACTGATTGCTTCAAGCCCAAAAGTAAATCATATGACTCAGCTTGGTTATTTGTGCTAATCAATAATCCACAAGCATATGATAAAACTATATTTCCTTCGTGGTAAAAAACAACCCCCTCGGGCCTGCCTCCCCAGGATTTCCCTTCGAGGATCCATAAAAAAAGGGAGTATGGAATTGAACACTCTGTAACCACTTTTGAAATTCTTCTTGATTCAATTCCATTTTCCAAGTAGAACTTTGCACTTGCTTTCCTATACTCTAGGTCTATATCTATTTTTTAGTTCGATTTTTTTATCCATATATCCTCTTCATTTGTCCATAGTTCATTCTGATAATTTCGGTTAATGCGCCCCTCAATGAATTCACTCAAAATATAAGTAGCAAAAATTGATGTATCTACTGCTATGATCATCTTATTATAAAAAATTCCATAGTTTCTAGCCACCCAAACTTTCCAAAAAACGTATTTTGGGAGAGCAGACTAGATTTGAGTCAAGACACGCTTCCCAGTTAAATTCCTTAGAAATTTACCTTTCCAATTGAGAAAGTACCCATTCTAATTGTCAGGAAAATCGATATTCTTATTTAATTCTTTTTCAATATTAGTCCAAATATGCTTTATATAATGACAGTGGAATAAAAGATGAGAAATTGTCTCTTCAGATTCCTTACATAAAATGCATCTTGAAGGTCATTCAATATGTATTTTTTTAAGATTCTCAGACGTAAGAATTTTCCCTTACAAAAAAACCCATAAAAAAATATTTACTTTTGGCAGTCCATCCCGTTGCCAAATTTTAGCCCACATTCTTAAGTATGGAGGGTGTGACTATTCCATGTATAATTTCTCATATCCCTCTTTCACTGAATATAATCCCTTTTTACCCTAGCCTCTACTATCGTTTGTGTCTAAACTGATCAGAGCAGCGCCATGGAGCATTTGAAGAAGAACATCAAATGAATGCTTCAGGGGGATGGAACATTCATATTTTTCTAGCTTACCCAATTTCCATTCATATCCCATTATGATAAATCATACAGAGCTCTGATGCTTGTACCTTGCAACCAACATTTTATTGCCGATAAGTCGCTCTTATGATTTAAAGGGACAACTCTTAAAATGGAATCCTTCCATAAATTTATCCTTTTTCCATTGCATGGTATCCAATACAAATCGTCTTGTATAATTCTACCAGTATCCTTACATAACCTTCAAATAGTATAGCTATCTTGTTCCCATCTACAATTATCCACACATCTTAATCTATAATGAGCGAAGTACTTTTTTCTTAAAATGTATTTCCACCGACATTTTTCTCATGAAACTAGATTCCAAATCAATTTGGTGCCCACAGCTATATTCATCAACCTTGGACATCGAATACCAAGATATCCATGTTCTTTTGGGGCTTTGACTGAATCCTACTTTACCAAATGAAATTTCTTTTTCGATTTTTCCTCCTTTCCAAAGAAAGTTCCTTAAATAAGTATCAAGTTTTTGCACAATTCCTTTTGGACAAAGTAGAGAAGAACATTGAAAAAGGGGTAAAGAAGAAAGAACCGACCCGATTAAGACTGTTAACACCCAAAAAGTGTTCACTACCTCATCTACCACATTACATGGCTCATTTGTCCATTTTCCTACTATATTTCCCAAAAAATCCCATTAAAAAGCCTCCAAAGGGCCTAAAATGCCTCCAAAAGGCCACAAAACCCTCAAAATAGCCTAAAAAAGGCTAAAAAACCCCTTTTTCCTCCAAAAATATCCAAAATTCCTCAAAAATAGCAAAAATCCCCTAAAAAGGGAATAAAAAATATAAAATAATGAGGAAAAGGAGGAAAAAACACTATACAGCTGCCCAAAACCATGTGTTTCCCAAAACCATGGGTCAGCACTCCACCACCAAAAAACTATAAATAGGTGATGGAGATCCCTTATTCCACATCCACAATCACTAGCACCCTTACTCTGCCAAAATCTCTCTCGAAACCCTAGTTCACCATTGGACTACTTTCACCTTGAGAGCCACTTTTGGCCCATTCCCACCATTGGAGAAAGAGAAGGAGCACATTGGAGCTTGGAGCAACCCTCTTGGACATTGCAAGGAGCTTCATCAACCTCCACATTGGAGGTAATATCAATACAAAAAAAACCATTATTTAAATTTGTTGTTTATGTTTCATGCATGTGTTTTAAATTAGTTTATATTTCTGTTTTAGCTTAATTATTTACATTTACTGAACTGCTACTAAGGAGTCCATTCTCCTTAGTAGGTGCTCATTTGCACAAGCTAGGGGTAAAACCCTAGCTACAGTTTTGGCGACTCCCCTAGATTTTGAATTTCTGGTTTCGTTTTTAAATTTTTTTTTTTTCGGCTGTTCTTTTCGGCCGCCGCACACCGCGCTTTTTCCCTCTGCAGTCGCGTCCCAACCGCGTCTTTTAGGCCTTTACCTGCGACCCGACCGCGTCTTTTAGGCCTTTACCTGCGACCCGACCGCGGCTCTCAGACGGTTTCCGACGCCCTGCCAGCGGATTCAAGTCTGTTACCTACGATCCGACCGCGGCTAATCAGCCTGTTTGCTGCGATTTGACTGCGCCTGTCGGCCATTTTCCCGCGTCCCGACTATGGCTTTCAGCCTCTTTCCCGCGTCCCGACTGCGTCTGTTAGCCTTTTTACCGCGACCCGACTGCGTCTTTTTCCCTATTTCTTGCGTCCCGACTGCTTCTGTTGGCCTGAAAGCCACGACCCGATCGCGTCTGTTTCCCTCAAACCCGCGGTTTGCCTGTTCTGCTTCGCCACAGACCCGCGGTCTGATTTCTGCATTTTTCTTGTTTTTGAGCCCAACCCCTTTTGCTGCAATATTTTCTGCATCTGAACAGCCCCCTATCCTACCTGCAGTCCCACTTCCTTACAACCTTTCTGCAACATAATTTCTGTTCCCTTTACAGAATCTTTTAAAAATTTCAGTATTTTTTAATTCAGAAAATTTTGCAAGTTACAGTTTCAATTCCAACATTTTTGATAGTTAGAAGTTGCCCCCCTTGTGGCACTTCTATTTTGGGTTCATAACCTCACGAGCACACACTCTGTCACATAAATCAAGTGAGCCTTAAAAAGTACCTAACTGAACCAACATTCTAACCCCACTTGGGGAACACAAAAGAATCATTGTAGTTAGGTAGGATCGGGGGGATAGGCTTCCAATAACACCCCTCGGTTACTTTCACTTGAGACATAGTTGTTGTCCAAATAGGGAACCAAAATCCCCTAGTACTTTTTGGCACGGTCACGACCAGTTTATCAGAGGGCCTCTCCCTTAGGAGGGTTGAAGTCGGGAGACTGGTTCCGGAGGCCTGAGTGGAATACCGCACTCCATTCAGTAACAGAAGGGCTACCTTTCGCGGTTCGCGGGATATCCCTGTATAGGGGTATTGCGGTAAACAGACTAAACGGCAGATTCACCTTTCTGGACGTGTCATGAACGGGGTATCTTAGTTGCCATTCTTCTAGGATTGACTACCCGGTATCCCTCCCGGTAGGGGGATATCATAGCCACTTGGATTTCCTACTCATATTGTCTGACTTGGATTTCATCACCTTGCAGAGGATATGTTTAGTTGAGTCAGAATACTTTTAGTTAGGTGTTTGCATGCTCCTTTACCTCCCTTTGGTCTAGTGAGTCCACCATTTTTTTCTTTTTAGGAAACCTGCTGCTTGTTGGTATTCTGACCATCTTTGTTGATACTCCACCTATTGTAGCACAGCTGTTGCAGTGGGTGTTTTGAGTTGGTTGTTGGCCTGAGTGCCTTGTTTTTTAGCTCTCCTTCTGCACACTCGGTTGCATTAGGCTTTTTTGAGCTGTTTTTCTACTCACCTCAACCCACAGAGATTTGACACCATCCGTCACCATTGAGTCCCTAAGACATTCTCGGTGCCTCAGGGGCGAGCCCCCACAGCACGGTTCTCTTGACACCACACGTCATATTTCGATCATCATCCGTGGATACCACTCATCACAGATCTAGAGCCTTGTCACTTGACTCCACTCGTCAGCGACATAGGACTCCGTCACCAGATATTGATGCTCCTTACTTTACCTCCGATTCTGACGAAGAGTCTGAGAACCCTATTTACACTGCCCCTACTAGCCCCATGGCTGGCATGACTTCCACTCCTTTTGTTATAGGAACCATTGGTGGCACATCCACCACTACACCAGTTACTACACCTCTTTTGGGTATGCCCTCCATGGGGCCCCCATCTGCCGTCCCCCTTACGGTACCTATTCCCGCAGCGGGAATCCCTATCCCCACTACATCAGTGGCTCACACTACCCATGGTGGTGCTGGACCATCCTCCACCACCTTAGTTCCCCCACTTGGGGGCACCATCCCAAATCCCGTCCCTCCACTTGGGGGCATTGGCCCCAGCTTGGTCCAACCCACTACTGTGTCACATCCTTCTTCCAGTTTTCCGTTCATGGCTAGCCTCAACCTACCTGACCTGGCCAGATTGACCAACGACCCTATTCGACACGACCCTACGTGGCCTCATATGCCCACCAAGCTCCCCTTTGACATCCCTAAGTTCGAGGGCAAGGTCGGTGAGGACCCACAAAACCATATCATGTCTTTCCACCTATGGTGTTCTTCTAACTCCATAGTGGATGACTCTGTTCGTCTCCGTCTCTTACAACGCACCTTCACTGGCTCTGCAGCCAAGTGGTATATCGAGCAACCTCATGGGACCCATGCCACCTTTGCTTCCCTTGCCTCGACCTTCCTGCAGTTCTTCCAGTTGCCTGTCCGCTATGACGCGGGTGTTGAGATCCTCCTATCCTGCAGACAAAACACGGCTACCCATATCATGGACCACATCCATGAGTGGCGTCGACGCCGTAGCTTGTGCAAGATCAAACTAGATGACCGTATCTTCCTAGATTGGTTCCTCAAATCCCTTCTCCCTGTTATTGCTAAGGATGTGGCATTAGAAAGACCCCAGTCTGAAGAAGAGGCCATCCTTAAGGCACAACAGTTCGACCTCATTTACGCCCAGTCGGGCTACCTTTATACCATTATACCTGACGCCCCTCGCGGTGAGTCCTCCCAGCATGATGCACCGGGGGCATCCCACGCTGCAGACGGTATCATTGGCCGTGTTTCTTCGCATCCTCAACCATTTTCTATTGCACGTCCTACCCCTGGCCCCGACCTTTCACGGGTTACCTCACAGTCTGGAGCAACCAACTCATATGCTCCCATGACACATCACCATCACCATGGACCCGCATGTCCTCCTCAGTGCTTCGGTCATGCGACTCCCGCTTATGCCCCCCCAGTCGCACCTCAGCCTTACTACCATCAGCAGGCTGCCCAAGCTCCTGCGCCTTCACAGGACCAACCTGCTTATTATCCGCCACAGGCAGCCCCTGCGGCAAATCCACAACCCGCTCCGCAGCCATATCAGCAACCCCCTCAAGTTGCTGCACCTGCTTAGCCTCCACCTGCATATTATCCACCGCAGCCTGCTCCCGCACCTGCGCAACCTCAGAACCCACCTGCTGCCCAAGGGCAAGTTTACGCCCAACAAAACCCGCAGCAAAACCAGAACAACCAACGCAACCAGGGCCAACAGAACCGTGGCAAGGGCCGTAATCGTGGGAACAACCAACCTGCAGACCAAGCCGGTCAACCGGCTAATCCCCCCGAAAACAACAATGCGGCCCCCGCTAATCAAAACCCTGATCGCCCACCCAAGCAGGCTAAAAACCCCAATTTGCGAACAAACCACCCTTGTTCTATTTGCGGGGTCTATGGACACTACACGCATACTTGCCCACACTTAGAGCGAGCTCGGCAGCTCTGGGTTGACGATGCCCACCGCCAAGGGCATGCGGCTCCTCAGGCACCACCTAACCCCCCTCAGCCTCAGCAGCCTCCTTTGGTTCTGCAAAACCCCTTACCAACCCAAGGCGTGGTGAACACTCAGCCGTTGGCCGCTCAAGCTAACGCGCAACCCCAACAACAACAGATCACATACGCCGCTCCTGATCAACCCATGTTTGACTCAGGTACCCATCACTTGTTGATGATGTCTTCCAATGATGTCAACCTACAGACCCGTCGGAACCAATATGGCTCCACTTCTGAAGCCCTTCCCGCTGATAAAACCGCTAACGCTCATCCCACTAATCAAGCATTATGTATCCCTCCCCCGCCGGTCGATGGCGCTTCCAAAGCAGCTCGTTTCCCACTTCGCTGTATCAACAACAATCCCAATGCACGCGCTGCGTCAAACTACAACATTGTAGACGACCTAGCCCAATCTCCCGCAGCCATGTCTGCGTTAGAAGTCTTGAAGAACTGCCCTTCCCAGCGCAAGACTTTACTCTCAGCCATTGGGGCTATCGACCCAACTGATTTGAATTTGATGGCATTTGATTTGGACCAGTCCGAACCACGCCTGCCTTCCACCTTAGCATTCCAAGTTTCTGTTTCCGTTCGGAATCTTGTCATCCATCGATGCATCATCGATGAGGGTGCCTCCACTTGCATTATGTCTACATTCGTATGGCAGAAGTTGGGATCCCCTACCCTCCAGCAGTCCACCACTGCGTTACGCGCCTACGACGGTCGTTCGGCTCAGCCCCAAGGTCTCCTAGCCAATGTCCCTGTCCAGTTAGGTGGTAAAACCGTCCTCATCGATATCGAGGTCATCAATGCCCAATTGGATTATAACCTTTTACTTGGCCGCAGTTACATGTATGCCATGAGGGCGGTTGCCTCCTTCGTCTTTCGCACCATGATGTTTCCCCATGAGGGACGCGTGGTTAAGATTGACCAGCTCACCTACTATGATCCCAGTGCTCCCGCGGCACCTGAGAATGTTCTCCCCATGGTTGAACAACCTGTTTCTCGTGCCACCACCTCGTTTGTTTCCTCTACGGAGCCTGGAATCTACTCAGATGCGCCGATGACTTCCACCTTCCAATCTATTCCGCCTCCCTCGGCCCCCACGGACGTGTCTGATTTATGTACCTTGTCCCACGACAACCAACCACCTAACAATCAACCACCCTTGTTGCCTAAACCACCATTGGTACCTAGCCACATTGGTGTTACACCCATCCATACGATCCCCTTCCTAGTCCCTCCATCGGGAGTAGTCAGCGCCCCGGTCATGGCTACCCTTAGCCTCCCTGGGTTAACTTTGGGATTACTTGTATGGTATCTTTCGCCTCCCATTCGCCCGCCGACACCAGACGTCGTCCTCCAACCGGTGCAACCCATGGCTACTACCACTCAGCCACCTCCCGGTGTCTCTACCCCTTCGTCCTCCACGACTCCTCCTCCTACTCCCAAACCCACTGGGGGCAGAGGTCCCCAACCTTACACTGCTGTACCACCTCCCAAGACAGTCAAGAACCCCCTAGTATTTCGTGCTCCCCCCAAATGCTCGTTGTGCGACGAGTTAGGCCATGCGACACACCAATTCCCACAGTTACCAGCATTGCAGAAGCACATGCAGATGCTCGACGATGACCCCAACATCCCAACTGTCGAACTAAACCCCACTCCCAAGCCTAAAGACAAATCCCTGCGTACCAACCACTCCTGTGCCATATGCGGCGTTTACGGGCATTATTGCCATCATTGTCCCGATCTCCCGGATTACAGAGCAACTCTCTATGAGATGAACAATCTGGATCTTGAGACGGCACCGCCTACCATTGAGGAGATCTACCCCCCAGACTCTTCACCTTCAGGAGAGGTTAACACCATTTATATGATCTCTTCCACCACTACTCCTTCGTCAACCGATTTGACGACGCAAACTTTCCGTACTGATGAGGAGATTCTTGAGGCCCTTACCGCCCCGGATTATCCCTGGGATGATATGCACCACCGTTCCTATTTCATCCCAGAAGAATCCTCCTCTAGCACAGCTACCCAATTCACGGTTGAGTCCAAAGACTTCCTCCCCACCAAGGTCGACTGGTTCAAGGACCCTATTCCTACTCCTGACGCCTTCGAGGAGGGTAACATGCCTAATATCTCACCCGTCATCCACATAGATATCTCTGACCCCCCTGGCGTCAATGAATGCATTGCCTTAGGAGCCTCCTGCAGTGAACAAGAGATTGAGGAGTATAGAAAACTCTTCCGAGAATTCTGTGATGTCTTTTCCTGGTCCTATACCGAAATGCCTGGTCTTGACCCCGCCATTATCAAACACCACATTGACACATGGCCTGATGTACCCCCTGTCCGTCAGAAGCAGCGACCCATTCATCCCTCAAAACTCCCAGCTGTTAAAGCCGAGATTGAGAAGCTGCGCAAGGCAGGGTTCATTTATCCTATTGCCTATACCACCTGGGTTTCAAACCTCGTTCCCGTTAACAAAAAACAAGGCACCATTCGAGTATGCACTGACTTCCGCGATTTAAACCGCGCTTGTCCCAAAGACAATTTCCCCACGCCATTTATTGACCAGCTCATCGATGCGTGTGCGGGGCATGAAGTCCTCTCCTTCATGGATGGTTTTTCTGGATACAACCAGATTCAGATCCATAAGGAAGACCAGTACAAAACTGCCTTTACTACCCCATGGGGCACCTTTGCCTATCGCGTCATGCCTTTCAGCCTCAAAAATGCTGGTGCCACTTTCCAGCGGGCCATGACCTATTGCTTTCATGACTTGGTCCATATCCTGTTAGTCTACCTTGATGACCTTACAGCTCGTTCCCGGAAACGATCAGACCACCTTAACGACCTTCGGCAAGTTTTTCTGCGTTGTCGCAAATACCAAGTCCGCTTGAACCCACACAAGTGTGTCTTTTGCGTTCCGGTAGGCCGATTGTTGGGTTTCATTGTTTCCCAAAAAGGAATTACTGTTGAACCTCTAAAATTCCAAGCCATCTTAGACCTTCCCTCTCCTCGCATGCTCAGGCAACTCCAAAGTTTGCAGGGGCGATCCAACTTCCTTCGACGTTTCATTCCCGATTACGCCACTACCATTCACTGTTTCTTGCGCCTGCTCCATACCCACATACCCTTCGTCTGGGATGAGCAAGCAGAAGCTGCATTCGAAGCCCTCAAGAAAGCTCTTACCCAAGCCCCACTGATTTCCCCTCCGGATTTCTCCCAGGACTTCATCCTCTACGTCTCGGCATCCGATCATGCTGTGTCCGGAGTCTTGGTTCAAGAAGACACTTCTCACCAGGAGCATGTCATTTACTACGTCAGCCAGACCTTGTCTGGTCCAACCCTACGTTACCCATATGAGGAGAGACTTGCCCTAGCAGTGGTCTTTTCCATCCAAAAGTTGTGACACTATATCTTAATGAGTCATACCACAGTCGTCGCCGACTCTAACCGTTGGTATATCTTCTAAACCGATGGCTCCTGCAAGGTCGTGTTGCTAAATGGGTCATTATCCTCTAGGAATATGACCTTACCTTCAAAACACCTAATAGCACTAAAGCCCTCGCGCTTGCCCAGCTCATTACTGATCTCCCTTCCCTTCTCCCGGCCAAACAAATCTTCGATGAGTTACCCGACAATCACCTATTCACTATCTCGTCCGATGACCCATGGTACGGTGATATCTTGTTATACCTGCGCACGCAGAAGTTCAGACCCAAAGTTACCCGTAATGGACGCTGTCGCATCCGTCACCAGGCCTCTCGGTATCTCCTCTTAGGCGATGTCCTTTACCGGCGCGGGGTTGACACAATTCTTCGTCGTTTCCTTACACACGAGGAAGCTGAACACGTCCTTAATGACTGTCATAGCGGTGCCTGCGGCGGCCATTTCTCAGGGATGGCCACTGCCCAAAAGGTCGTCCGCGCAGGATACTTCTGGCCCACACTTTTCACCGACTGCATCACTGCGGTCAAACACTGCCATAATTTCCAACTTTTTGCCCCCAAGGCCCGGACACCTCCTGCTCCGTTACACCCAGTCGTCACCGTTGGTCCCTTTTGTAAGTGGGCCATAGACTTCATGGAATGTAGACCCCAGTCTGCCAACGGCCACAAATATATTATTGTCGCTGTTGATTACTTCACCAAATAGGCGGAAGCCATGCCTACCTTCAATTGTACTGCCGACACTGCTGCCCGCTTCTTTTTCAACCATGTCATCGCTCGATTCGGGGTTCCTAAGCAGTTAGTCTCTGACCACGGTTCTCACTTCGAAGATGCCGTCTGGCGTGAGTTATCCACCCTCCTCAAATTTGAACACCAATTTTCCTCTGCTTACTACCCCCAAGGGAACGGTCAAGTAGAGGCCATTAATAAAATTCTCAAAACCATCCTCCAACAAACGGTTGACAAGCATAAGTCCAATTGGCACCACATGCTGTTCCCTGCCTTATGGGCTTACCGTACTTCCACCAAGACCGCCACTGGTTTTACACCATTTCATCTAGTTCACGGTGTAGAGTCTGTCCTCCCCATCGAATGTCAGATTCCTGCCTTACAGATTGCCGTTGAGCTTCTCCCTGACACTTCACCCCTCGAGCAGCGTTTGCTGACACTCGAACAAGCCGATGAAGACCGTCGGGCTACTCTTCAGACCATCGAAGCTGCCAAGAACCGCTCCAAAGCCGGTTACGACAAACATGTTCACCCTCGAACTTTCCACGAAGGGGACCTCGTCCTCGCCTATGACCAAGCCCACGACAAAACTGGAAAAGGGAAGTTTGAATCCATGTGGCAAGGCCCTTACATCGTGCAGACCTGCCTAGGCAAGGGGGCATACATCCTCGCCGACTCCGAAGGCCGTCCTTTGCGCAACCCGCGTAACGGGTTGTACCTTAAACGCTTTTATCCTTAAATAACTCGCGGCCCCATTGGTCCGCATTGTACAGTTTGCTTCCTTTTTTGTTTTACACATATTTTCCACCATTGGAATCAGCACGCCGAGACCGTCATGATGGTCACCTCGTTGCATTATTTTTTACCCGTCATTTTTTGTCCATTTTTCAGACGCCACTAGTCGCCTCGGTTTGCGTGCCACATCGGCCGTTCTCCGTTTTTCACATGTTTTATATCATCGGATTCATTTTTCCGAGCTGGTGATGATGCTTGAGATCATTTCTCGCTCTCACCCCCAGATTTTTTGGGTATTTTTTCCAAAACGCCCTCGTCGCCTCGGTGTGCGTGCCACATCGGCCGTTACCCGTTTTTGACACCCTTTATATCGCCGGATTCATTTTTCTGAGCTTGTGATGATGATTGAGATCATTTCTGGCTCTCACTTGGTACAATTTCCACATTGTGTCCCGACACCTTGCTGCCTCGATTTGCGTGCCACATCGATCGCTATCGGATTGTTCCACATTTTTACATGAGCCATTCACTCCTGTCATACTGCAAATGTTTCGTTATTTTGCCACCATTTCAACTACCCCGCAAGGAGGCCCACCAGTGTTCCCCACTACCCTCGTTCTTGATCATCATTACTGATCCTTGATTGAACACTTCCTCCTTGCCTGGCCATTCCTTTTGTTCGGTATAATTTTATCCCTTTTTCGGGCCGGACATCTCCTTTACGAAAAAGGCACTTAGGGAGTTTCCGTTAAGCTCTTTTCTGACTCCTAAAAGAATGAATAGATCGCCGAGCAATCTTGCTTCCTTTCATGCTCGTTAAAGTACCTGAAAGGGCGTCTATCTGGTATAAGTTTAACCCTTTTCCGGACCTGGTAGGCTAATTATGAAAAAGGAATACTCTAGTCACACCGGCTAGAAGAGTTCTTCATTGTATCCTTTTATGCTTCTTTGGGCCTTGGAGACTAAATCTACGAAAAAGCAACCCCCTGGAGTCTGCTTATTTGCTTTCAGACTCTCTAAAATTGAAAGCAACCACGAGCATGAACTGTCCTGGGCTCGTAAAATCCACACGACAGTACCATTACATCCTCTCAGAGTCTTCTTATTTGCTTTCAGACTCCTTAAAATTGAAAGCAACCACGAGCATGAACTGTCCTGGGCTCGTACAATCCACACGACAGTATCATTTTACACAAACTTCTTCTAGTTCCTTAACCCATGAAGAAGTCCCCACCCGTGCCTCCTGGCACTATGATCGATCATCTCGGCAGCACCCCCAATCAGGTCGCCTTTGTTCAGAGTATTCTGCAGTCTCCTGCCATTGTACCACAGCTTGAGTCTCCATCAGCCCAGTTACCCTCCCAGATCCATTACAGCTATGATCCCTTTCCCCTCAGTCAGTTTCATATGCTGCCAGATCATTCCCATTATCATACTCTGAACAAAGGAAGTTTGAGTCCACACACTCTACTTGCCCAGGTGTCCCCCCACAGTTTGGTCAGTCCTGCCATCAGTACTATCACATTTCGATTCTACACCTCGCGCTCCTGTCAAGGAAACATCATTGCCTTGATAGTTGCAGGTCTCCCTCTGTCGACGACAACCCCTCTATTCCAGAGGATAGGCCCAGAGGTCCCTACGCCTTGGACTTATCACCATCTGTGGTAAGTGCCTATGGACCATTCTAAGAGGAGTCATCATTGCCTCTCCGAGTGGTTGTTTCTCACATGCTCGACTTCAGCACCTTGATCGCATCATCGAGAATCACGTAGGGTTATATCCCATCAGTTTTTAGTCGAAGACCCCGGATTTCCCCTGACTCTAGCACATTGGTGAGTCACTTCGGAACACCCAGTTATATGTTCCCGTGGATGTCCGGGCTGCGTTGGCGTTTGTATTCAGAAGCCATCCAGTTACATGCTTCCTTGAGTACCCAGTTTCAGTCCCAGATCAGTTCCAGTTTAGTGTACCATTGCGAGTGTACCCCCTGTCACTCTGATCCAGCATCTCATCAGCCCCTTTGGTACCACACTCAGTAGCACTGTTGATTATTCCAGTGTATCAGTTTTTCAGCTCAGACATGGTCCCCCTAGAAGTATGTCCCAGATTTTGTGTCCCCTCTGGACTCTTATGATGTACACAGTGGCTATGTATCTTACAGGTCCCCCTTTTCGGGCCTCACAGTTCTGTTTATGTATCTTGATACGAGCATGGGTATGCCCGCCTCGTCCATATATTGAGATTATTCCTCAGTCAGTATTTGAGGTCATGTATATTTCAGGTCCCCTTTTTGGACCCCATTATTATTGTTATGTTATATCCTGATCCGAGCATGGGAATGCCCGCCTCGTCTATATGATCAGATGATTCCTCATCCATTATTGAGGTTATGTACTTTTAGTTCTTGCAGTTGTTCGGGATCGTTGTTCCGGGCTTCAGTTTGTTTCTTCTCTTCTCTCCACACCCCAGGAAAACCATTCATGACTTATGATGTCCATCGGCCATACTATGAGCTCCTGCCCTCGCACATCAGGGGGCAATCTGTTAACACCCAAAAAGTGTTCACTACCTCATCTACCACATTACATGGCTCATTTATCCATTTTTCTACCATATTTCCCAAAAAATCCCATTAAAAAGCCTCCAAAGAGCCTAAAATGCCTCCAAAAGGCCACAAAACCCTCAAAATAGCCTAAAAAAGGCTAAAAAACCCCTTTTTCCTCCAAAAATATCCAAAATTCCTCAAAAATAGCAAAAATCCCCTAAAAAGGGAATAAAAAATATAAAATAATGAGGAAAAGGAGGAAAAAACCCTATACAGCTGCCCAAAACCATGTGTTTCCCAAAACCATGGGTCAGCACTCCACCACCAAAAAACTATAAATAGGTGATGGAGATCCCTTATTCCACATCCACAATCACTAGCACCCTTACTCTGCCAAAATCTCTCTCGAAACCCTAGTTCACCATTGGACTACTTTCACCTTGAGAGCCACTTTTGGCCCATTCCCACCATTGGAGAAAGAGAAGGAGCACATTGGAGCTTGGAGCAACCCTCTTGGACATTTCAAGGAGCTTCATCAACCTCCACATTGGAGGTAATATCAATACAAAAAAAACCATTATTTAAATTTGTTGTTTATGTTTCATGCATGTGTTTTAAATTAGTTTATATTGTTAAATTTTGAGTATTAAATCACAATACTATAGGATCTTTGCTGAGAGAATAACATCTACAGTATATCAATGCATGACAATCATAATATGACAAGCATCACAAGCATCACAAGAATCAAAAGCATAGAGACAAGAGACACAGAGTTTCTGTGGGGAAAACCCTAAGGTGAAAAACCCCACAACTTCCTCAGAGATAGAGAGAGCAATGGCTCAACCAAAATACAACCAAATAATACAGAGATAGTCTCCTAGCAGATGATCCTCCTCCTCCTCACTAGTGCGCCACTTTTCAGAGAGAGAGATAGATGCTTTTTTGAATGAGTAAAATAGAGATCTCCTATCTCTATTTATACTCACCTTTTTGCCCAGTGACCTACTGGGGCCGACTTGTCTACTTGAGTACATCCACGTTATATTATATATTAATTAGGGCCGACCCCATAAGGTGGTCTAATAACCCATCGACAAGTACACACACTTGCGACACTTGTCAATCCACATGACGACACTTCCTTATAGAGGAATAACACATCTCTTATAAGGGTACAATAAATATAAATATAATATACAGATGAAATACATTCCGAAGTTACATATACATCAACACTCCCTCTTAACTAGGAAGGTATTTCTCGACACAGATCTGCTAGACAAGTCTTCTTCTCTGGATCATCGTCATCGATGCATCGTCATCGTCATCGTCACTGCTGCTGCTATCTCGTCCAATCTCTGTCTCTACTCGTCATAGGAAGTTCTACAGAGCCAGTCCTTTTTCATACTGGATGTAGGCCCGCCATCTGCAGGTCTTCATCATCACTGGCCATACTGTGGAATCCTCAGGACTTATTACGTGCGTCACAAAACCTGGCTGCAGCATCCCAGGCTATTACGAGCACACAGCTCTACCTGTAGGATCTCCCAGGAGCACATTACATGTGACCCATCACAAAACCTGGCTGAAGCATCCCAGGCTGTTACGAGCACTCGGCTCTACCTGTCGGATCTCCCAGGAGCACATTACATGTGATCTCACCACAAAACCTGGCTGAAGCATCTGAGGCCTTTTTCATCCTGTCCAGATCTCCCAGGAGCAAATTACATGTGGTCCACCACAAAACCTGGCTGAAGCATCTGAGGCCTTTTTCATCCTGTCCAGATCTCCCAGGAGCAAATTACATGTGGTCATGGCAAAACCTGGCTGAAGCATCTGAGGCCTTTTTCATCCTGTCCAGATCTCCCAGGAGCAAATTACATGCCATAGGACAAAACCTCGCAAGAGCATCTCAGGATGTTACGGGTACACAACTCCGACCTGAAATCTCCCAGGGCACAAATTACATGTCCTCTCAAGCAAAACCTCGCAAGAGCATTTGTCAGATGTCCCAGGGCACCGAATTACATGCCATAGGCAAAACCTTGAAAGACCATCTGCAAATCTCCCAGGGCACAAATTACATGCTTTCCTGCACAACCTGATCCACGGCCATAAAGTATCATCTGATACTCATCAAACATCATCCTGATGTACACATGATCATCCTGATCATCATCACTGCAACGTCCTGCTGCATGTCATCTGGAGAAGCTCGTCATCCACGATCATCCAAGTATCCACCTGATACATACATAGATACATGATCCACACAATGTATCTATCAGCATACATGATCTACCTGATCATACCAAGATACATGATCCACACAATGTATCCATCAGCATACATGATCTACCTGATCATACAATGATACATGATCCACACAATGTATCCATCAGTATACATGATCTACCTGATCATACAAAGATACATGATCCACACAATGTATCCATCAGCATCCAACATGATGCGTTCATACAAAAATACATACACATGATCCATCCGATCATATCCAGCATCCAACATGATGCGCCTTGGAGAGCTGATCAGCCTAGTATATTCAGAAATTGAGATCAGCAAAGTCTTGCCCTTCAAAATTGCCTTTTTGTCCTCTCGGGTTCACTGGGGAGAGCCCTGAATTAGGGTTTGAGTTTCCCGGAGATCTACCCAGCCAAAAATCTTGATCCAAAGCTCAAACCTTCGATTTTTGCAAGGAGCTTCCAGCTGTACCTTCAGTTTCCAGAAATTCCTATTTTTGTGGAAACCCTAATTTTTAGGGCCAAAACTGAAAATGCTCGGAACTGAAATCTGATTGGACAGAAAGATGCGCCTTGATGAGTAGATCCAATCTACTATATTGAATTTCAAAAATCTGTGGAGAGAAACCCAATAAACAAGCAATACAAGCTTCTGTCACTGCAAAATGTCTTCTTCTCAGTTAGGCTCTGATACCATGTTAAATTTTGAGTATTAAATCACAATACTATAGGATCTTTGCTGAGAGAATAACATCTACAGTATATCAATGCATGACAATCATAATATGACAAGCATCACAAGCATCACAAGAATCAAAAGCATAGAGACAAGAGACACAGAGTTTCCGTGGGGAAAACCCTAAGGTGAAAAACCCCACAACTTCCTCAGAGATAGAGAGAGCAATGGCTCAACCAAAATACAACCAAATAATACAGAGATAGTCTCCTAGCAGATGATCCTCCTCCTCCTCACTAGTGCGCCACTTTTCAGAGAGAGAGATAGATGCTTTTACGAATGAGTAAAATAGAGATCTCCTATCTCTATTTATACTCACCTTTTTGCCCAGTGACCTACTGGGGCCGACTTGTCTACTTGAGTACATCCACGTTATATTATATATTAATTAGGGCCGACCCCATAAGGTGGTCTAATAACCCATCGGCAAGTACACACACTTGCGACACTTGTCAATCCACATGACGACACTTCCTTATAGAGGAATAACGCATCTCTTATAAGGGTACAATAAATATAAATATAATATACAGATGAAATACATTCCAAAGTTACATATAAATCAACATATATTTCTGTTTTAGCTTAATTATTTACATTTACTGAACTGCTACTAAGGAGTCCATTCTCCTTAGTAGGTGCTCATTTGCACAAGCTAGGGGTAAAACCCTAGCTACAAAGACAACATTGCTGGCTAGATTAAATTATGTCACACCATAGCTTTGAATTTTATCCTTTAATTTTTTCAAAATCATCTCCCTCTCAATAGTTCTGGTTCTCTTTTAAGTGATAGGGATACCAAGATATTTAAAGGATGTATGATTGTTATTTCTAACAAATTCAAATTCACGAGATATACTTTGCATAATCTGGGGAGAAACATTCCATCCAAAGATTTTACATTTTCCTTTATTTACCTCTCCTTTGGAAGCATGAAGGAAGTGATATAGCATTTGCTTAAATATCCTAGCATTGATTATAGATGATCCTCTTAGGAGAACTCTATCATATGCAAATTAATCATTGTTTATAGATTTTATCCCCTTGAATATTCAGATTCCACAAAGCTCTCCTTCATCCATTTCCTTTAAAAGTTTTCTTCCTAGAGTTTTTGCCATAATAATATAAAGAAACGAAGATAGAGGGAATCCCCTTCGAATTCCTCTTGAATCCTGGAAGAAATCTATTGGTATGCCATTAATCAAAGGGGTTATCCACATATGACTTATACAAGCTTTTATCCACTTAATGAATAAGGGGGAGAATCCAAATCTTTCAAGAACTTCAAAAAGGAAACTATGACAATCTCCGTCAAAAGCATTAGCCATATCTAGTTTGAATGTTGTTCCTTGTTCTTTTTGTGGTAGAACTTTCTTCCTATGAGTAAGAAGAGGTTCTCTTAGGTTAGACTAGGATGTGCTAGCTCTAATCTAAGACAATTAGGTAACAAATGCAACCTTGAATCTTGAACTAAACTCATACACCAAGATTAAACATATTTGATAGTGACTGAAGGATGTAACTCACCTTCAAATCTGACGTTTGTCCCGCTTCCAGCTTTGATCCCGAATCTCCCAAGTTGAACCTGTCAAGATCAAATAAGAAAAAAACACGGAATATCTCAAATACCTTGAAGCACAAGTTAGACTCAAATCTTACGAGATACACTTCATGCAATTGATCCAAACACAATGCACACGAAATGGGAAACAAGACAAGTTATCATTAATAAGAAACTTGAAGACACTTACATAGAGTTTCTTGATGTCCAAGTCAACTCTAGCTCCAAGAATTCCTCCCTCTAGATATCTCTACAAATCTCTTAAGATCATAAGTTGGATGCCCCAAGTAGTCCTACCCTTGGCTCATGGATGGCCTCTCCTTTATAGCATTTGAGAAGTTAACCATAAGGAGAGGAAGGTAGATATAGTGAGGGTTTAGTGGATCAACCAAGCTAAACAGAGAGAGGAGGTTGAGATCGAATCAAGGGTGTCAATCCCAAGGAAATCTCTCTGAAGGTGCAGATCCAAGATTCAAGGCCAAAGGATAAATTGGGATTTTTTCGCCCTAGAAACTGAGCATAGCGCGGTAATTTGATGATTTTCGCGCCCCAGGGGTTATGCAGAGTGCAAAAATATGGTTTTTTTCGCGTCCAAGGAGGTATGCAAGGTGCGAAAATCAAGGAAAACAAGGTCCATCTAGGATGACACTTGGCCTATTAGGTTGTTTCTCGGAAAACAAGAAGTGCATTTGTCTCCTAGGTGTCCAGATGAGACCAAGGAGGGTAATAAAAACATTAGGGAGAAACATCGCTAGGTCACATGGTACAAAGATGTGACACTAAAGCTCTAAGTGTAACTTTGAGGTAAAACAGATTCCCGCTAAAGTGTGAGGTCAGAAGAGATTGATGGCCAAAAGAATATACCAATAAATTGCGTGGAGATAGCATCGAGGGAGTCAGAGAGGAGCTACAAGGAAACAAGATGTCAAATACCACCGAGGCGAGAATACCCATGCTCAGAACAACTGATTCAAAGCATGGATGCCAACCAATACACTGCAGATCCATGAGAATTGAGATGATATAGACTATAGACAAATCATGGCTACTATGAACAATCGTAGATGCATGAGATGACAATAACAAAACCATGACCAATACAATAGTGGATCTATGTGACAATACAATACTGAGGTCATCAAGATGATGTCCATGTGGAAACCTAATCAATAACTGCCATCGCAACTTGGATGTGGAAACAATATCAGGAACGCCCAGGGTCTTCTACCCGATCCCAAAAATGATACGAATCTGACCATGAGATTACAATGTCTTGAAGTCAAACATGGCAGAAACCAGTTGATTACCAACCAATGATGTAAGCTATTAACAAGTATGAGGGAAATCACCAATGATGACAATGATCCCCAAGGTATCTCTAGTACATCTCAATGAAATGCGAATAGATGAGTTGACGTCAAATGTCCGTGATATCATTCGATCAAAGGTCAATGATGAAAACCTACTGTCGAATGAGAGGAAACCTGCCATTAAGGCATGCAGGTACCAAGGTACTAATTGTTGACTCCTAAGCCTAATTCCCAAATAGTGATTTGGCGTCGACAGGAATAGACTCGTCGAAGGCAGGCCATAATGAATCCCACATCATCGACACAAAATCGATATGAGAGAGAGATGTGAAGCAATGGATCTCATATGTTGTTCACATTGGCGGTATGACACCTTTTTGACCTTCACTTGAGCTTACTTTATATTTTTTGTGCTCTGGACCTAAACCTAAAAAAGATTCCAAGCACTTTTCACACCTGAGTCGTGCTTGTTAAAACCAAGAAAACCGGTGTCGCGCTTAGTCAACTTTACTCGTGCTCGTAAAACTATGAGGAAAGTATCGTCCTAGTATTATTTTATTCCTTTTTTGGACTAAGATGATTAACTCACGAAAAGGACCATAGGAGTTCACTTTAATCTCTTTTCGGACTCTCTCGTTATGAAAAGATCGCCAAGTGCACTTGTCTCTTTCACACTTGTAAAAGTACTTGAAAGGACATCTATTCGATGATAGGTTTCCCCTTTTTCGTCCCGTCAGACTATTTACGAGAAAGGTATACCTCAGTCAAATTTTCACTGGGAGAGTTCTCTCAGAAATTGTTTTATACTTTTTTCGGGTCTGGGGGACTAACTTTACGAAAAAGTACATCTTGGAGCCTTATTTAAGTTTTTTAGACTCTCTAAATATGAAAAAACGTCAAGTTTACCTTCATTGGACTCGTTAAAATTTAACATTGAAGGGCCCACATTGGGATGAACCCCTCATTTATTAGGTTCGGAAAACATGTGAGATTGGACTCATCCGCCAGATTAGCTATACCGAGCATCTGTTATCCTCTTCAAGATCGTAAAACAACAAAGAGGTACTCGTGAGTTATGATGGGGGAAAATGGGAAATGAGTCAATTTTACCTTTTTTGGCAGCTTGAGGGTCGTCACCTTTGAACATGGCATGCATCCAGGCCTTGTCTTGTTTTGGGTATTCAGTCCTTTCTGATAAGCTATAATCACAGTCATGCGTCGTCTCCTTGGTTTTGAGTCCACTCACCTTGTGGTTGTTCTTTGCTAATTAAATCCTTGATGCCAAGCTCTGCTTCATGCCGTTATATGTTCAAAGGGTCAGTATTCCTAGTGGATTCTCCAGTTTTTATGGTAGAAATTTCTTCCTACGGGTAAGAAGAGGTTCTCTTAGGTTAGAGTAGGATGTGCTAGCTCTAATCTAAGACAATTAGGTAACAAATGAAACCTTGAATCCTGAACTAAAATCATACACCAAGATTAAACGTATTTGATAGTGACTGAAGGATGTAACTCACCTTCGAATTGGATGTTTGTCCTGCTTCCATCTTTGATCCCAAAGCTCCCAAGTTGAACCTGTCAAGATCAAACAAGAAACAAGCACGCAATCTCCCAAATACCTTGAAGCACAAGTTAGATTCAAATCCTACGAGATACACTTCATGCCAATAATCCAAACACAATGCACACGAAATGGGAAACAAGACAAGTTATCATTAATAAGAAACTTGAAGACACTTACATAGAGTTGCTTGATGTCCAAGTCAGCTCCAGCTCCAAGAATTCCTTCCTCTAGCTATCTCTGCAAATCTCTTAAGATCATAAGTTGGATGCCCCAAGTAGTCCTACCCTTGGCTCATGGATGACCTCTCCTTTATAGAATTTGAGAAGTTAACCATAAGGAGAGGAAGGTGGATCTAGTGAGGGTTTAGTGGATCAACCAGGCTAAACAAAGAGAGGAGGTTGAGATCGAATCAAGGGTGTCAATCCCAAGGAAATCTCTCGGAAGGTGCAAATCCAAGATCCAAGGGCAAATGCTAAATTGGGATTTTCACGCCCCAGAGACTGAGCATAGCACGAAAATTTGATGATTTTCGCGCCCTAGGGGTTATTCAAAGCGCGAAAATATGGGTTTTTCGCATTCCAGGAGGTATGCAAGGTGCGGAAATCAAGGCAAACAAGGTCCATCTAGGGTGACACTTGGCCTATTAGGTTGTTTCTCAGCAAACAAGAAGTGGATTTGTCTCCTAGGTGTCCAGATGAGACCAAGGAGGGTACTAACAACATTAGGGAGAATTGTCTCTAGTTCACATGGTACAAAGATGCGACACTAAAGCTCGAATTGTAACTTTGAGGTATAACACTTTTCTAGATACATTAAAGTGAATCACTTCTTGAACCAAAACAATGGTATCCAAAACATGCCTTTTTTAAAGAAAGATACCCTTCCCTTCTGAGATCATATGAGGCATCAAATACTTTAGATGATTTGCTAATATTTTAGTCAAAATATTGTAAGACGATTTGCAAAGATATATTGGTCTAAATCTAGCAAGAGATGTAGGACGAGCTTCTTTTGGAATCAAATCCAAAAAGGAAGAGTTTGTGGCACCCCCTATTTTCTCTCTTCCTTTAGTCCAATTCAACATTATGCAAATATTAGATTTAATAGTGGACAAGCAAGCTTTATAAAAATGAATGGTAAACCCATCTGGATCAGGAGACTTGTCTACACCTAACCCTCGAACTACCGCAAGCAATTTTGTACTTAAATGTTGTTCTCGGTGCAACTGATCCGAAGTTACCTATATTGTTTCCATCTGTTGGTTGTGGAGACCGATATTCCTGATTCAGAGGCCATGTTTCAACTGTGTTTGGATCCCAGCCCATGATGGGAGGGTGTGGATGTGGCTCCCCCCCCCACTCATAGTCGCCATGGGGGGTGGCAAAAATTTTGGAAAAAATCCCTTGTAAAATGTTTTAATTTCATAGTCATGACTTGGTCAATATTGGGTGATTTATGGGCCCATGGTATTGGGTATCCCATGGTAATCCCTCTTTAAAATAAAGGCATTGTATTGCAGTTGTGTAGTATTGCATTTTAAAAGAAAAATACAAGTGTGTCTGAGAGAGATTGCGAGAGAGTGAAGAGGGAATTGTAGCGAATGTGCTGCGGGTTGTATCCCTTCATTTGTTGGATGGTATAATAAAAGGACTGAAATTTCTCCATGGACATAGCCCATATTGGGTGAACCACGTACATTGGTGTCTCTCTTGTATTGTGTTTATGTGTTTTATTTCTGCATCTTATTTTATGCTATTGTTCTACGATCTTGTTTTTCTAACAATTGGTATAAGATCCAAAGGTCTATTTGGCATAAAATCACAGGAAAGGAGGGTTCTTGGTTTGAGTGGGAGTAATGGAGAAAGAAGGAAAGTTTAGACTCGAGAAATTTAATGGACAAAACTACCAGTTATGGAAGATGTAGATGGAGGACTATCTATACGAGAAGGATCTATTCCTACCATTGGGAGGAAAATGAAGTAAGCCGGTGTCTATGAAGGATGAAGAATGGGAGGTTCTTGACATAAAGGCACTACGAACAATACGACAGTGCCTGGATTCGTTGGTGGATTTCAATATTTCAAAAGAAAAGACAATGGGGTATTTGATGAATGCATTGGCTAATATGTATGAAAAAATCTCAGCCTCCAACAAGGTATTTCTAATGAAGCATTATTTAATACGAAGATGTCAGAACGTGGATCTGTGGCTGACCATTTAAATGAATTTAATACGGTTACTAATCAACTAATTTCTATAGGAGTGAACTTAGATGATGAGGTTAACTCTCTTCTAATCTTGTGCTCAATGGCAGAAAGATGGAACAACTTGGTCTGTAAGTAACTATGTCTCTGGTTCAAACACTCTGAAATTTGATGATATTGTTAGTGTTTTTCTTAGTGAGTAAATGCGATGGAAAAGAATAGGTGAGACACCAGGTAATGCGTTGACCATGGAGAGTAGGGGAAGACAAAGGGAAATAGGAAAGAGCCCTGGTAATCATGGGAAGTCTAGGAAGGGCAGATCCAAATCCATACTAGGAAAGATAGAGTACTAGAATTGTGGCAAGAAAGGACATCTGAAGAAAGACTGCAGTTCTCCAAAGAAGAAAGGAGATGGACAACAAGAGACTACTCAGGAGGAAAATGTAGCAGGTGACGTGTTACAAGATCATTTGATTCTTGCATTAGATAATACTAGTGATTACTAGGTAGTAGATTCAGGGGCTTCATGTCATGCTACACCCCATAGGAAATATTTTCTTGATTATGTTCAAGGTGATTTTGGACATGTTTTATTGGGTGATGATGAACCATGTAAATTTGTTGGAATGGGTAAGGTATATATAAAGTTAAAGAATGGAAATGAATGGTTGTTGAAATATGTAAGGCATATTCCTGCTATGGAAATAAATTTAATCTCAATAGGGTAGTTGGAAGATGCTGGTTGTTTATCTATGCCTGGAGAAACGTGGTGGACGATAACTAAAGGATCACCAGTGATAGAAAAAGGAGACATGATATGTGCGTTGTATTTATGTCCTCATAATACTGACTGTTCTCTTTAGCGTTCACAGGAAAAAATACAACATTGTGGCATCATAGGATTGGCCACATGAGTGAGAAGGGGATGTAGATTCTCCATTGAAGGGAGTTGCTCCCAAATATTAAGCAGGTTAGTTTGGAATTCTGTGAGAACTATGTTTATGGAAAAAAAAGAGATTCATATTTCTCAGGGTTGGGAAGCAAAAGAAGAATGAAAAGTTAGAGCTTGTGCATACAGATGTATGGGGATCAACTCAGGTACAATATCTTGGTGGATCTCATTATTATGTTACTTTTATTGATGATGCAAATACAAAAACTTGGGTTTATTACATTTGATAGAAATCTGATGTTTTTGCCACTTTTAAGAAATGGAAATATTTGGTTGAGAATGAGTCAGGAAAAAGGTCGAAGTGTCTCATATATGATAATGGAGGTGAATACTACAGTAATGATTTTGATAGTTACTGTTCATACCATGGGATTCATAGAGAGAAAGTAGTCCTAGGAACACCACAAGAAAATGGCATGTCAGAAAGGATGAATAGGACAATCATGGAGTGTGCAAGGTGTATGAGACTGCATGCAGGGTTTACCTTACAATTTTGGGCAGATGAGGTAGATAATACTGTTTACTTAATAAATAGAGGGCCTTTAAGCTCCTTGGATGTCGTCATTCCAGAGGAGGCATGGATATGTAAAAATGTAAACTTCTAATTTCTGAGAACTTTTGGTTGTGAAGCATTTGTCCATATTGATAAAAAAAATAGAACAAAGCTTGAACCTAAATCCAAGATGTGTACCTTTATTGGATACGGGGTTAATGATTTTGGTTATCACTTATGGGATTATGAAAATAACAAAATCATTAGGAGTAGAGATGTGGTATTCAATGAAAAGGTCATGTACAAAGATCAGTTGCAGGGAAAGAATCATGAATACAAAAATACATAATACACAGTGCTTGATGAAATCAAAGAAAATAAAACTCCAAAGGTGCCAGAAAATGAAGAACAATAGCATGTACCTTAAACTTTTGCAAGTGTTAGAAGATCTACCAGGTTAAGTAAACCCCTTGAGCAATACTCTCCTTCTATATATTATTTATTGATGATTGATTCTGGTGAACCCAAATGTTATGAAGAAGCAATGCAGGTGGAAACTAGAAAGAAGTGGGAGCACGGCATGAATGAGGAGATAGAACCCTTGGTAAGAAACCATACATGGGATTTGGTTCAGTTTCTTGCAGGTAAAAGAGCATTACATAATAAATGGGTTTATAGGTTGAAGAAAGAATATGGAGGCAAGAAGCGGTACAAGGCCATACTTGTTGTAAAGGGGTTTGCACAAAATAAAGGTATATATTTTGATGAAATATTTTCTCTTGTTGTTAAAATGACTTCAATTAGGACTATTTTAAGTCCAGTGGTGGTAGAATATTTTCATTTTGAACAGTTAGATGTAAAAATGACCTTTCTCCATGGGGATTTAGAGCAAGATATTTATATGCAACAGCCACAGGGGTATGCAGCCAAAGGGAAGGATAATTTAGTATGCAGGTTGACGAAGAGCGTGTATGGCCTGAAGCAAGATCCAAGGCAGTGGTATTTGAAATTTTACAAGTTTATGATAGAACAGGTTATAGTAGATGTCATTCTGACCATTGTGTTTATTTCAGGAGACTAGATAATGGAATATATATTATCTTGTTCTTGTATGTGGATGACATGCTTGTTGCAGAGTATAACATGCATGATATAAATGTGCTCAAAATGAAATTATCTAATTCATTTGCAGTGAAAGATTTGGGTGCTGCAAAGCAAATCCTTGGTATGAGAATAACAAGAGACAAGAAAAATTGCAAATTGACATTGTCTCAGGGTGAGTACATAGAAAAGGTGTTGGAGAGGTTTAGAATGCAGGATGCAAAACTATTTAGTACAATTTTGGCCAACCATTTCAAACTAAGTAAGGATATGTGTCCCAAGACATAAGAAAACATATAATACATGTCCAAGTTTCCCTATTCATTAGCATTTGGTAGCTTGATGTACGCCATAGTGCGCATAAGACCTGATCATTGCACATGTGGTAGGAGTTGTGAGCAGGTATATGAACAATCCAGGTAAAGGACATTGAAAGGAAATAAAGTGGATTCTCAGGTATTTGAGAGGTAATACTACTCATGAATTATGTTTTGGAGGTTCAGACACTATTCTACAGGGATATGTTGATGCAGATATGGCAGGTGATAAAGATAACAGGAGAAGTACCACAGGGTATGTCTTTACTGTAGGTGGAACAACAATAAGTTGGATTTTGAAACTTCAAAAGGTTGTTGGACTTTCAACAACTAAAAAAGACTATGCTACTGCTACATAGGTATTAACCACACAGGTTTAAAATGGAAAGGTACAGGGCCTTGGTTTTCCATTTCTTCAAGAGACAAACAAATTGGTCTATGATCATAAATTGTATTTGGAAGACTTTGAGATTGCATTAGATACGCTATTTGTAGAAGAGCACTATTAACTAAGAATCTATCCACATGAGAAACAATATGTATTGGACCTATCCTCTTGTTGGTCCAATTAAAAACACCTCTCTTTGGATTAATATCAACCAAATGGTAATCTCCGATCAAGTCTTCAAGATTTTCCCCAAAATGATCTATTATTAATGTGCCTCCTCTTCTCTCTTTATGTGAAATTGTAGCATTGAAGTTTCCTGCTCTAATAGTGCATTGACTATCTCTAAGAGTATTCAATGGTATCCAGAATTCAGTCTTGAGATTATAATTCATTGGTCCATAAACATTACATATTTTTATATTATCCTGACTACCGATGACTTCGAGTTCTACCATAATCCAATGACTATCTTCATTTTGCTATCTAAGAGTAATTTTATTCATATCCCAAAACAAAGATAAGCCTCCCGAGGATCCAAGAGATCTCTTGGCAATTCCTGAACCATTTTTTCCATTTTTTTTGAAAAACTTGAATTACTTTGATGTCTTCATTTTTGTCTCATGGAGTAAAAGAAGGGAGGTTTGTTCTTTATGTATTACATGCTTCACTGTCTCTAGTTTCTGCATTCCTCCCAAACCTCTACAATTCCAAGTGACAATATTCATTTATTATTATTATTATGATCCATTTTCACCTTTGGATTCCCCTTTTCCCCCTTTTTTTATCAATACCATGCCTTTAATGAGCATGTCAAGAGAAGCCTATTTACCCAACTACTTTTCTCTATATATTTCCTCTTCCCATAAAATATTTCAAGATCTTCTTCGTGAATTTTTACTTACCAATCGATCTTCTTCCATTTCCTTTGAATATTTGTCTTGAGAATGCTAAGAATGCTGCCTAACTTCCACATGTATACAATCACATGACTCTCTAATAAGTTGTGAATTAATTTCAATTATTGGATGCTTTGGTAGGATTGAAACGAAATCATCCATCCCTATCTCCTCAACAATTTATTGTGGATCCGACTGCCTGTCTTCATGATATTGCTTCTCCCGCTGCACTTCTTCACCTTCATGATATCCTACATTGGCTAATGGTTGAAGCCTCTGGACTATTAGCTACAACTATGTGGATATGAGCTTTACCTTTCTTTACTACCTTCTTCCATTCCTTGACTGGTTCTTTTTCTTATTCCTTCACTTCAGTTTTTGGAAAATCCCTTGCAAAATTCCCATATTAATGGTAATTAAAAGGCAATTGATCATAATCAATTTTTTCTTCATGTGATAAACTATACATAATGAGGTTTACAACCTCTATGAGTCCCTTATCTAGATCCACCTCAACACATATTTGATCACAAGAGAACATATGATATTTAGGTTCAGATTTATTAATGTATTATCCTAATAAATTTCCAATAGCTACCACTAACTTCATCAGACTAGCAATGCAATGGAAGATGTGGTAATTTTACCCAAACTAGGATAACAATAGGAATATGTTTTCCAGCATAAAATGACATATTCGAGCTATTTAAGTACATACCTTGTGGGCCCATGAATTATGGTCTATTTCAAAAAATTAAATCCCTATCCACTTTAAACTCAAATAAGAACACATAGTAGCCACTTCCACAAAAATAGAATTACATCATACCTATCAGAAGAGGCTGCCAATTCTTGTTTATCCATATCTCCATGGCCCTTGGGGAAGGCCAAATCCCAGTAAATAACCCCACCAATCCTTGTTCTGATAGTCCTATAGATTCTTTTTTGCTAAAACACTTGAGATCTTGATTTCTGGAGCAATATTTCTCTTCACAAATTGAGTTGCTGCAGGGTTTGTAGTTTGTATTTTTGTTCCTATGTCAATTGTAACGTACCCGCGTTACACACACATAAAATTCACAGTATAAAACTATAAAAATAAAATTTTCTTTTATACATATAGTTAACAACTCCATAATTTTCATTATTTTCCCATAAACATAATTTAATACACAGGCAGCCAGAAGCATGCCATCCGCACCCACAAAAAAATTTCCACATTGACCCGATCCGCATTCCACAATCTGTATTGCGGATGCGGAAGTGCGGAAACACAACCAATTTCATCCAAACTTTCCAGGGTCACATCTTTCGCCTCCTAGGACCAAATGGAACAAGGTTGGAACCGTTGTAAATCTCTTGGAGATCTCTATCCAATGGTGCAATTCCCACCCCCATTAGAGAAATCCAAGCAAGCTAAGACTCCAACTGAACTTCTGTTCAGAAATCCCACTTAAGTCACATAATTATACAGCAGGGGAACTCTGCCCCTTCCTTCCAATATTTCCACCTTCACCATACCTACAGATTTATTCTGAAACATATCAAGGTTCAAATCTATATTTTCCTAGAGTTCAGGTAAATACTAACCATCCCTTAGCAGGGTGAAGGATAATACATAAGAAACATAAAGAATGACACTAAGCTAGATTAACATATCATAGCCTGCAGAGTTAATCAACACAAAAAAACCTCATTCATGGGAAAAACACCCAATCAAGAATTCAGTCCTCATATCCATATTTATGCCTATCATTCTATGAACAATACATGAGCCATCCATTCATCAATAAGGTTATGACAACATAAGCTTACATGAGGTGCATAAATTAGGTATAACCAATACATCTTCCACATGCAAGATTCATAGTGAATATAAATCATGCAATTGAAGGAAACATCCAACATGAACGCAACCTTCCACATAGGCTTACGCATAACATAATTATGGCTTACATTTAATTTCAACCTTCATTCATCGATTTGAACATAACAAGCAAAATATATCATATGAACATTAGAATTCATCCACAAAAACACTTATATGAAATTCACATAATTGTGGTAACTAGCTGCATGTGAGCCACACTCCACCCAACCTTAGAACTTGTCCAGCCTGTACTATTTCAGCTCCCAAGTTCACCCCCGAGCCGAGATCCAGACATTAACCCAAGGTGTCTCACCAACCCCCTCAATTCACTCACAGAATCAAAGGTGGAAATAACAGGGAGAATGGATATACATAGGGGTTCAACAAAACAACAGTTTGATAACCAATTCCTTGTCAATTCTACAATTGACCCGCTAGAGTTCCTTCCCTAGACGCACAATGATACACTTCACTGCAAGCATTGGAATTCACTCGGGGTCTCATGCACGATTTCCAATTAAATGGTAAATGAAACCAAGGAATTCATGGCCAGATCAAGTTAACTCAACATAAAGAGGTTCAGTTTTCATCACAGGGATTCTTCCCAAGTTTTCTTCACTCTCTATTCATTCTGCCGCATCCACACCAATCTTCCCTTCCATTCATGTCCTCTGCATGCATTCTCCCAGACCTCTGAACTCCCCCGGTCTATCCGCACTGCTTTCCCAAAGCAACCCCATGTCCTCCTTTGGGATCCCACGTGGCTGTCCCAAAGGAACACGTTCCTTCCATCCATAATCATGAGTAGCCACTTAATCTCAACATTAAATAATAATTAATAATATTTAATTATTAATTAATCCCCCCATTAAGAATATGGCTTAGGAGTATGGGTTTTGGTATTTTATCATAAGGTTTAGGAAACAAAGGTTTAAGGAGACAAGGTACATAGGTAAACCTTACACCTACACAACCCTCGGTTAATATCTGGATCTCCTCTTCAGCGTATTTCTCATCACACAACCAACTGGCATTTGTATTAAAATCATATCTTTCTATGTACATACTTCATAGAAAATTGTTCAAGATACAGTATCAATATTTTATCTGGGCCAGGGGTATTATGATTCCTCCCCCTTAAAGTCTTCATTGTCCTTGATGATTAACATTGTATCAAAACATATACACTTTTTTTTTGTCGTAATGTTTTATTATATACACATTTCCAAAATAAATGCGAATACTCTTCCCACATTATATCTTCCAGTTCCCAAGTAGATTCCTCAGGACTGTAATGGGTCCATTGGAACTTTACCTGTTCGATGACTCTATTCTTGAGTATCTTGCTTCTGCGTTCGAATATGCAAATTGGTTGAACCTGTATTTCCCCTTTAGGTTCCACCTTAAGAATAGACCAATCAAGCACATGATTAATATCATAAACATACTTTTTCAGAAATGAAAAATGAAATACATTATGTATTTTGATGGTGGGAGGTAGTGCTAGCTCGTAAGCTATTGATCGAACTCTGCATAAGATTTCAAATGGACCAAAAAATCTAGCGGCCAACTTCTTGTAGTTTCCCAACTGCAAAGAACTTTTCTTGCCTCTAACCTTTAGGAACACCATGTCCCCAACCTGGAATTCTCTATGCGTCCTTCATTTATCTGCATAACTCTTTTGACGATCTTGTTCCATCTTCAAAATTCTGTTTTATATTTACCACTTGATTTTCAATATCTTGAAGCATTTTAGGCCCAACGATTAACCTATCCACTGGTTTGTCCCAATTGATTGGAACATTACATTTTCTACCATATAACGCTTCAAATGGAATCATTTTCAAGGATACTTGATAGCCATTATTATAAGCGAATTCCACCAAATACAAATACTCTACCCATTTTCCTGGTTTGTCCATGACATACATCCTGATCATGTCTTCAATAACTTGATTTACTTGTTCGGTCTTCCCATCAGTTTGGGGATGATAAGATGTGCTTAAATTAATCTTAGTCCTAAACTCTTTAAACAAACCTTTCAAAAAATTAGAGGTAAATTTCGGATCTTGATCCGACACAATGGCTTTCGGAATACCATGCAACCTAGCAATTTCTTTCATATAAATCTCTGCAATTTTAGCTGCCTTGAAAGTTGATTGAATTGGAATAAAATGGGCTGATTTGGTTAACTTATCAACCACTACCATGATAGAATCATGCTGCCTCATGGTTCTCGACAAACCTGTAATAAAATCAATAGTTACTGTGTCCCATTTCCACTCTGGAATAGACAAAGGTTGAATTAAACTAGCTGGATATTGATGCTCTGCTTTGACTCTTTGATATTTTAAACAACGTGCAATGTAATTAGCCACCTCCTTTTTCATGTTTGGCCAATAATAAATTTTCTTTACCGCTGTTAGAGTTTTCTGATATCCAGGATGCCCTGCATATGGTACATTTTGCATTTCACTCCTTATTATTCTCTTCAATTCTTCATTATCAGGTACATAAATTTCGTCTTTACAATGAAGAATACCATCCTCTGTCAATGCATAATTGCAAAAATTTAACGATTTATTTCCTTCTTGCAATGCTCTTGCCACTTGTAGATAATTTTTGTCATTTTTCAATGTTTCAAGCAATCTAATTTGTAATTCAGAATTCCAAGTACTGATGGCTGAAACATGCATCAGCTGTCCCCTCCTGCTGAGTGCATCTGCTACTCAATTTTCTTTGCATTTTAAACACTTGATTTAGAAACTGAAATCACTTAAGAATTCAACCCATCTTGCTTGCCGGGCATTTAGTTGAGGCTGATCAAATAAATACTTTAAACTATTGTGATCAGTTCTTAACTCAAACTTACTTCCCAAAAGATAGTGCCTCCACATGTGAAGTGCGTGAACAATAGATGCTAGCTCCAAGTCATGAGTAGTGTAGTTTTTCTCATACCCTTTTAACTTTTGTGACTCATAGCAAATCACATGTCCTTCCCGCATTAGAAATCCATTGAATCCTTCAAGTGAAGCATCAGTACATACCAAAAAATATTTATTCGTGTCTGAAATTTTCAATATAGGCACGCATGTGAGAAATTCCTTTAGAATTCTGAAACTATATCCACATTTCTGATTCCAGATGAAAGGTACACCTTTCTTTTGCAAAGATGTAATTAAATTGGTTATTCTCGAAAAATCTTTTATAAACTTTCGGTAATAACTAGGCAATCCCATGAATGATCTTATCTCAAAAACATTGCGAGGAGTAGGCCATTCCATAATAGTCTTTACTTTAACTGGGTCCATTGCCACACCTTCTTCAGAAATTATATGGCCCAAGTATAACAATTGTATCTGGTAGAACGTTCATTTGCTAAGCTTGGCATACAATTGATTTTCTCTCAAGATTTGCAAAGTAATCCTGAGACGTTATTCATGCTCCTCATCAGTTTTGGAATATATAAGTATATCATCCCAAAAATACTATAATGAACTTATCCAAAAACTCCATGAATATACCATTCATTAAACACATGAATGTAGCTGGAGCATTTGTCAACCAAAAGGAAGCACTATAAATTCATATTGCCCATATCTGGTTCTGAAAGCGATTTTACATATTTCTTCATCCTTAATACGTATCTGGTGATATCCAGATCTCAAATCTATCTTAGAAAATATTCGTGCACCTCTCAACAGATCAAAAAGATCATCAATTCTAGGTAGAGGGTACCTGTTCTTAATTGTGGCCTTGTTTAGTTGTATGTAATCCACACATAGTCTAAGTGTGCCATCCTTCTTTCTTACAAAAATAACAGGAGCACCCCAAGGTGATATACTAGGCCATATATACCCTTTCTTCAACAACTCCTCAAGTTGCATATGGAATTCTTTTAATTGTGGAGTAACCATTATGTATGGTGCTTTTGACGCTAGCATAGTTCCAGGCACCAAATCGATTGTGAAATCAATACCCCTATTGGGTGGTAACCTAGGAACTTCCTGAAATACATCAACGAATTCTTTCAACACTGGATATTCATCCAAACTTGATTCTTTTTTAGTATACAACTCTTCTACCTGAATAGCATACAACTGGCACCTTTTTCTGATACACTTTTTCATTTGCAAGACTGAAATCTGTCTTAAGGATATGGGTCTTGTTGGATTATCCAACAATACTGAGAGGGGGGGTGAATCCGTATTGCCTTCTTTTTCCTTTTATTAAAATAATTAGTACAAGACACAAAAATAATCAAACAAATTAGGAAACATGATTTTATCGTGGAAACCTCAAAGAGCAAATCACAAAATCAAACTCATTAATAAGATGAATTTTTACAAAATTGTTTATCTTCTATTAAAGAAAGGATGCAACCACACCCAAGTTTTTGTCTGTTGCTACAGACAAGGATTCTACAACACCCCAGATCTTCTACCTGCTGCTATAGGCAAGGATGCAACAACACCCTGTTCTCCAACTTCTACTGGATGGAGGATGCCACCCCCTGCAGGCTTACTTCCTTCCCTGGCACCACCCTTCCACCCTTGTTTGATTTATTCAGATCTTCCAGAACACCCTTTCTTCAATCTTGGAACTTCATTGGTCTTGGCCTGTTCTTGCTGCCGCTTCAACTAAGAATCCGAAGACACTTTTCCTTCTTCTTTAGAATTTTGTTTATATATTCTAAAATTCACTTCTTTAACCATGCATCTTTTCAACCCGAGCTCATGTATTTTCTTCCTCGTGCCTCTTCAAATCTCTGTTCATTAAATTTATAATTCTGTTTATTACAAATTTAAATTTATTACTTTGTTTATTTCTGATTTTTAATTAATTAATTAATTTAAACTTTGTGTGCATCTCATGCTTCTTCAAATCTCTGTGGGCTTCTTGTGCCTTCCATCTTCAGGCCTTCGAGTTTCTTCAATTCTTCTGACCTACGGGCTTTCTTTCTTTCACACCTACGAGCTCCATGTGGGCTTCCTCAATTCTCTGCGGGCCTGATCTAAACCCCTGCGGGAACCCTTAAGCCCCTGTGGCTTTTGATTTAGCCCCCATAGGAATTCTCAAGCCCTTGAGGGCTTACCCTTACCTCCTGCGGGCATCCCCTAAGCGTCTGCGGGCTTAGATTCAACCCCAATGGGCTTCTTCCTAGCCTTTTTGTGGGCATCTTTAGCTCTTGCGGGCATATGGGCCTATGGGAAGTCCCCTTAGCCTTTGTGGGCATCACAAAGCCCCTGTGGGATTTAACCAAGCCCCCTTGCAGGCATTCTTAACTCTTTCCCCTTTTCAACACTTAGCCCTTTTTTTCTTTTATCCTTAATATGCAAAATAATATTTTTCTCTTGTTTTTGGCAGATCAAAAACTCACACATGTGAGAACTAGGAAGGGATATGACTCCATGAATGGATAGCCAATTCATCAAAGAACACCCCATGCCATTTGATGAATTTATCATCATTAGGACAATCTTTTCCAGGCATTTCTAAATGCCATATCAACCTATATTTGAACATCAAAACACACTTCTTCCCATTTTGGCAGACTTCTATTTCACATGCGTGAACACCAGATGGAGACTTGAAGTCATGAACAGATGGAAAAATTACCAAATAATGGATACATGACATTTGATAAATTTATTTCCACAAGGACAACCCTTGGCGGGCATTTCCAAATGACCTATGAGCCATGTGAATTTGACACAGACAAATTTTTCTCTCTAATATGTAAAACACTTTTTCTTCTACTTTGGCAGATTGAATTTTTCCTTCTCTGATCACCATGAGGAAAACTAGGAGCATGTCTAGATAGCCATTTCAAAAAAGAAAAATACCATGTCACCTTTATATTTTACTAACACACACACATATTCTGGCGGGCATTTGAATATAGTCTTTCAAACTACTGTTTTGACACAGACAAATTTCTTCAAACCCTAGATCACCAAGGTGCGAGGCACTTTTGGCAGATTGATGTCTTTCTCCTCAGAGACTTTTTGGGAAATATGAGACCATGGTTGGATGCACCAAACCAACATACTAGAACCTAAAACTTTCAGATTATTTTTCTCATCATCCTATGAGACATGGCAGGCATTTCCCCGAGGCCACTTAGATATTTTGTCCAAAATCTAAGCTGGATTTTTCATTTCACCAAAAACTTGAACTAATTCCACTAGATGATGTATTACACCTCACTGAGAACACCTATGCTGATTTCACTCCCAGACTAATCTTCATTTGCCTTAGGCGGGCATTTTACTGAACTTGGTGTAAAATTGCCTAAAACCCTATTTTGAAAGATCCATAACTTCTTCCTCAGGCACTATCAAGTCAATATGAGAACATGGTTGAGTAGACAAAACACCCACCTATAGGATGAACATATGGTGCGGGAATTTTCTTCAACCCATAGATTATGGCGGGCATTTCCCTAGAGCATTTTTGACTAATTTGACCAAAAAACCTTCTTTTGGGAGACCTGTATCTTCTTCTTCAAGGATTTTTTCTGAGAACTAGGGCCATGGTTAGATAGATACTTCAACAATCTATGGCATGGCAGTTCATGGCTGGCATTTTCTTCTTCTTATGAATTATGGTGGAAATTTTCATAAGGAAGCTGCCTTAAGGTAGTTTTTCATCACTTAGGCTTACAAACTACTACTAGAATGTAACACTGACATCATGAGACATTAAGACACCAACATGTGTCTTTCCAACCTCATCACACATTCCCATCAACACTTATTTTGTCATTAATGACTTCCTTTGACATCAATTACGAACATACTTAATGTTCTCCCCCTTTGGAATTGATGACAACCACTCCTTGATTTACTCCCCCTTTGACATTAATGACAAATGATTCCTTTTGGAAGCTCCCCCTCTCAACATATCTCCCCATGACATGATGCCTTTTTCTCCTTTTTAGTCATTGTAAAGAAATTACTCCCATTTTTTGTGTAAGATGCTCAAATGCTTCTTTGAGTAGTGGCTTAGTGAAAATGTCAGCTATCTATTCTTTGTATCTACATATTCCAATTGGAAAACCTTTTGTGACACTTGATCTCTTAGAAAATGATTTTTTATTGGAATGTGCTTTGTTTTAGAGTGCATAATAGGATTTTTTGACATTTTTATAGCACTAGTGTTGTCACAATTTATTATTATTGGATTCTCATACTTCACAAGCAAGTCTTCCAAAGTCTGCTTCATCCAAATGAATTGAGTACAACATGATGCAGCAGCAATATACTTAGCTTCTTTTGTAGATAGTGATATAGAGGATTGTTTCTTGCTAAACCATGACACCAAACAATTTCCCAAAAAGACTGCTGCTCCACTGGTTCTTTTTCGGTCATCAACACTTCTTGCCCAATCTTCATTAGTGAATGTTCTTAAGGTGAAGTCTTGGTATTTTGGGTACCATAAACCATATTCCATAGTGCCTTTTAAATATCTGAAAATGCTTTTTACTGCTGTCACATGTACTTCTTTGGGAGCTGATTGAAATCTAACAACCAATCCTACAACTTGCATCACTTCTGGTCTTGTAGCTATCACATACAGTAGGCTTCCAATCATGGATCTATACATGGTATGATCCACTTCCAAGGATTCGTCATTCTTTCTTAGCTTACAACCAATGATCATGGGAGTGCTAACAGGCTTGGAGTATTCCATCTTGAACTTCTTAAGCATATCTTTGATGTACTTGGTTTGAGAAATGAAGATTCCTTTGTCTGATTGATAAACTTGTAGTCCCAAGAAGAATGTTAATTCACCCAACATTGACATTTCAAATTCCTTTTTCATTTCAGAAGCAAAGTTTACACTTAGTATTTGTAGATTGCTTCCAAATATGATATCATCTACATAGACAACAACAATGATCGTATTTTTATCTTTGATCTTTATTTAGAGATTACTATCGGTGGATCCTCCTTTATATCCTTGTTGTTTTAAGTAGTTATCTAGCCTTGAAAACCATGCTCTTGGGGCTTGTTTGAGACCATATAGTGCCTTTTTTAGTTTGCAAACATAGTCCCTATTTATGACAGGAGGAAACCTTCAGGTTGTTTAATATATACTTCCTCTTCTAGCTTCCCATTTAGAAATGCAGACTTGACATCCATTTGATATACTTTGAATTTTTTATAACATGAGAATGCCAGAAACATTTTGATTGCTTCAAGTCTTGCTACACGTGCAAAGGTTTCTTCAAAGTCAATACCTTCCACTTGAGCATATCCCTTACACACCAGTCTTGCTTTATTTATGATCACTTTTCCATCTTCATTGAACTTATTCTTGAAAACCCATTTGGTCCCTATAACATTCTTTTTTGTAGGTCTTGGGACAAGTTCCAAAGTTTCATTCTTCTCAATCTGATCTAGTTCTTCATTCATGGCTTTGATCCAATCATCATCTTTTCTTGCTTTTGCAAAGTTCTTAGGTTCCACTATTGAAATTAGGGCTTGTTCAGTTAACAATATTCTTCTTGTACTGACCCCCTGCACTTTTGTCACCTATAATTTGTGTTTCAGGATGGTTCTTTTGTATTCTTCTTGATGGTGCCTTTGTATCAACTCTTGGAGAATCTTCATCTTCATTTTCTTGTGATTCTTATCTTTCTTCTTCTTCTCTCTCAAAAACTTCTTCATTCTTTTGCAATACTTCTTCTTCATTGTTTGTTCTTGCATCTTCATCTTTGCTTCTTATTCTTCTTGGCTTCATGCCATCAACTTTTACATCTGCACTCTCTATAATTTTGTGTAATCTTTGATTGTAACATCGGTAAGCCTTCTTGGAGGAGGAATATCCCAAAAATATTCCTTCATCAGTTCTAGAATCAAACTTGCCAAGATCATCTTCATTCCTCTTTATGTAGCACTTGCTTCCAAACACTCTGAAATACTTGACTGATGCAGGTCGTCCATACCATAGTTCATAGGGAGTCTTGTCATTATTCACTATGAGTTGTCCTCTATTAATTATGTAGACAACTCTGTATACTGCTTCTCTCCAATATATATTAGGAAGTTTTTCTTCAGTTAGCATGGTTATGGCAGCTTCTTGGACTGTCATGTTTTTCCTTTCCACCACGCCATTTTGCTGAGGTGTTTTTGGAGCTGAAAATTGTCTTTTAATCCCATGGATTTCACAAAATTCATTGAATTCATTTGAAGTGAATTCACCTCCATTATCTGAACTAAGACATTTGATTTTTTGGTTTGTCTCATTTTCCACCATTGCTTTGAAAATTTTGAACTTTTCAAAGGCTTCTAGTTTTTCCTTGAGAAATGTTACCCAAGTCATCCTTGTGTAATCATCAATGAGTAACATAAAATAATACTCTCCTTGCAAGCTTTTAGTTCTTGTTGGTCCATAAAGATCATTGTGAACTATTTCCAAAGGATGTGAGTTCACATGTTCTTTTGACTTGAAGATAGCTTTAGTTTGCTTCCCATGCTGACAATGTTTACAAACTGCGTTCAGAGGTTTCACAATTTTTGGCAAATCTCTCACATCCTCCTTATTACTTACCTTGACAAGATTATCAACATTTAAATGTCCCATCCTTCTATTCCATAAACAAATTTCATCAATCATACTCATGTAGCATTGATATTCATTTTATAGGATGTACACATTACTTGAATTTCTTACAGCAGTCCCAACAAGTCTTCCTGAGTCCTTTTTTCTGATTTCACATTTCTCAGAGTCAAAAGTGTAGATGTTCCCTTGGTCACAAGTTTGACTTACACTGATAAGATTAGGCTTTAGGTCTTCTACTAGCAACACATTTTTAGCTTTGATCTTGTTATTGATAGTGGCTGTACCTTTGCCAATTATTTTGGAAGACATATTATCTCCAAACGTGACTCTACCCTTATTATCTTTTCTTAGGCTTATGAATTTACTTGGGTCTCCTGTCATATGTTTTTAACACCCACTATCAATATGCCATAGATTCTGCTTTTTTGTTACACATAGGGCAATCATGGATTTCTCCTCCTCGTTCTTTTTCTTCCAATCCTTTCTCTGGTTTTTGTCTTGGAATTATTTTGCAGCAGTCCTTTTTGTAGGAGTCATTAGTTTACAGTCTCTTGCTATATGTCCATGGTTATTGCATTTGTAACACTCTATGTCATACTTTTAAATAGGTGCAAAAAAGTTATGATTCCTTGATTTTGGTTTGCTACTAAATGCCCTCTTCTTGTAGTCATGAAACTTTCCATATGCTCTGCAATTTAGGGCTTTATGTCCAAAATGATTACAAGAGTAACAATGTCCAAAGAAGATCTACTGATATCTATTTGTATTTGGTCCTCTAGGCATTACATTAACTCCTTTTTTGTCAAGAGAAGATGGAGCAGATTTATTGCTTTCTTCCTGTTTAAATGGACTTTTTAGTGCAGCAGCATAACTTCTTTTATTTCTTCTTTTGTTTGTGAAGGAGGAACATTCTGGCTTCCTTTTATTGTTATATCCTAAACCAGATTTATCTGTTGATGGTATTTGGCTAATCAAGATGTCATCTAAAGTCTTTGAACTGTTTTCATATTTTGACGTAATAGATTCTTCATTGAGCTTCTTTCTAAGCTGCATAATTTATTCTTCAAGCTTCTCTGATTCTTGTATTCTTTCTTTGAGCTATAAGTCTAGGTCTCTTTCAATCTTCTTGGCCTCTTCAAGCTGGGTTTTCAAATCACTAATGATTTGGTTTGACTGTTTGTTCTTTTTCCTGCATTTTTCAAGTTCTTCAAGAGAATTGATTAATTCAACTCTTAGATCTACTTCTCCTTCTTCCACTGATTCATCATCTTGAGCTTGGGATTCTATTCCCATGAATGGAATCTCTGTTTCCTCATCTTCACTATCATCCATGGTGTAAAATATCTTCTTCTTTTCATTGAACTTCTTTTTGTTTCTTGTTTTTCCCCTTTTGAACTTATTTGAGGCTTCTTTCTCATCACTTCCATTTTGCTTAGGATAAGGACATTTTGAAGCAAAGTGTCCAATTCTTCCACAGTTAAAGCACTTTAGAGGTAGTTTTCCCTTGTACTTTCCAGTAGCTCTCTCAATATTCTTGATGAAAAAGGATTCTTCATCATCTGAGTTTTTTGATTGGTTCTTGGATAAGGCTTTAAATGCTACTTCTTTCTTTGATTGTCCATCTTGTCCTTTTCGCATCTCATAGGCAGTGAAGATCCCATGTAGTTCATCTACTGTCATGTATTCAAGATCATCTCGTTCATCTAGAGCAGATACTTTTGAGTCATATTTCATTGTCAGGGTTATTAGTACTTTGTCCACTACTTCTTTCTCCTTTAATTCTCCTCCAAGTCCTTGAATAGCATTGACAATTTCATCTACTCTTAAAATATATTCTGCAATATTTTATTCCTCTTTCATTTTTAAACTTTCAAACTGTCCTTTGTATGACTGAAGTTTTGATTGTTTGACTTTGGATGCCCCTTTATAGACATTTTTTAATTTATCCCAAGCCTCCTTGGCTATTTTGCATTGCATGACTTTCACAAACACTGAGTTTGTTAACCCATTCAAGATTGCATTCAGGGCTTTTGCATTGGCCTCATATTGGTCAAGTTATTCTTGGTCTGTAGGTAGGTTGTCTACTATGTTATACTTCTTTTCAACTGCTCTCCAAACCTTCCATCCAAGAGACATTAGATGACACTTCATTATTGCACTCCAATATGCATAGTTAATTCGTGTGGACAGTGGAGGACCTCAGGGTATTTTTTAAGGATTATAAAAGTATGCTTAAGTGTAGTATTCTGGGCGATTATTTTGGATTGAAAAAACCATAAATATAGTTTGGTAGGCGAATATTAAATATGAAACATACAATTTACTATTGAAACTTGTAAATTTTGGTGAATATTATGATAAAACAACATATTTTATGTAAATATAGGCGATATTAGAGACTAAAAATGTCCAAATGGTGAATTTATTTTTTGAAAAAATGCCCAAAAAATAGCCAATTGGCGAAATTTCACCCCTAAAAATTTCCCCGGTGGAGGTCTGTTGGTAGCTAATCCTTCCTGTCGATCCATTGTGGTCTTAATTAGGATCTTCCTTCCAGTGATTAGACTATAGTGAATAAATTTGCTCTGATATCAATTGTTGGATTATCCAACAAAACTGAGAGGGGGGGGGTGAATCAATATTTCCTTCTTTTTCCTTTTATTAAAACAATTAGTACAAGACACACAAAGAATCAAACAAATTAGGACACAAGATTTTATCGTGGAACCCTCAAAGAGAAAACCACAAACTCAAACTCATTAATAAGATGAATTTTTACAAAATTGTTTATCTGCTACTACAGAAAGGATGCAACCACACCCCAGTTTTTGTCTGCTGCTACAGACAAGGATGCTACAACACCCCAGATCTTTTGCTTGCTGCTACAGGAAAGGATGCAACAACATCCTGTTCTCCAGGTTCTACTGGATGGAGGATACGAGCCCTGCATGCTTCTTTCCTACCCTGGCACCACCCTTCCACCCTTGTCTGACTTCTTCATATCTTCCAGAACATCCTTTCTTCAATCCTGGAACTTCATTGGTCTTGGCCTGTTCTTGTTGCTGCTTCAACTAAGGCACTGAAGACACTTTTCCTTCTTCTTCAGAATTCTTTTTATATATTCTAAAATTCACTTCTTTAACCATTGCATCTTTTCAACCTGAGCTCATGTCTTTTCTTCCTCGTGCCTCTTCAAATCTATGTTCATTAAATTTATAATTCTGTTTATTACAAATTTAAATTTATTACTTTGTTTATTTCTGATTTTTAATTAATTAATTAATTAAAACTTTGTGTGCATCTCATGGTTCTTCGAATCTCTGTGGGATTCTCATGCCTTCCATCTTCAGGCCTTCGGGCTTCTTCAATTCTTCTGGCATGCGAGCTTTCTTTCTTTCTTTCATACGTGCGAGATCCCTGTGGGCTTCCTCAATTCTATGCGGGCTTGATCTAAACCCATGTGGGCACCCTTAAGCCCCCGTGTCTTTTTCCTTATCCCCTGTGGGAATTCTCAAGCCCCTAAGGGCTTACCCTTACCTCCTACGGGCATCCCCTAAGTGCCCGCGGGCTTAGTTTCATCCCTAGCGGGCTTCTTCCTGGCCTTTTGTGGGCATATTAAGCCCTTGCGGGAATATGGGCCTATGGGAACTCCCCTTATCCTTTGTGGGATTTATCCAAGCCCCCTTGTGGGCATTCTTAACCCTAGCCCCTTTTCAACACTTAGCCCTTTTTTTATTTTATCCTTAATATGCAAAATAATATTTTTCTCTTGTTTTTGGCAGATAAAAAACTCCCACGTGTGAGAACTAGGAAGGGATCCGATTCCATGACTAGATATCCAGTTCATTAAAGAACAACCCCATTCCCTCTGATGAATATATCATCATCAGGACAATATTTGGCGGGAATTTCTAAATTCCTTATCAACCTATATTTGAACATCAAAACACACTTCTTCCCATTTTGGAAAACTTCTATTTCACACATGTGAACACCAGATGGAGACTTGAATTCATGAACATAAGGACAACTTACCAAAGAATGGATCCATGACATTTGATAAATTTATTTGCACAAGGACAACCCTTGGTGGGCATTTCCAAATGACCTCTGAGCCATGTGAATTTGACACTTAGACAAATTTGTCTCTAATATGTAAAACACTTTTTATTCTACTTTGGCAGATTTATTTTTTCCTTCTCTGATCACCATGAGGAAAACTAGGAGCATGTCTAGATAGCAATTTCAACAAAGAAGAAGACCATTTCACCTTTAGATTTTACTGACACACACACACATATTCTGGCGGGCATTTGAAGATAGTCTTTCAAACTATTGTTTTGACACTTAGACAAATTTCTTCAAACCCTAGATCACCAAGGTGAGAGGCACTTTTGGAAGATTGATGTCTTCCTCCTCAGAGACTTTTTGGGAAATATGATACCATGGTTGGATGCACCAACCAATATACTAGAGCCTAACACTTTCAGATTATCTTTCTCATCATCCTATGAGACACGGTGGGCATTTCCCGGAGGCCACTTAGGCAGATTTTGCCATTAATTCCATACTTAGATATTTTGTCGAAACACTAAGGTGGATTTTTCATTTCACCAAAAAAATTAACTAATTCCACTAGATGATGTATTACACCTCATTGAGCACAACTATGCTGATTTCACTCCTAGACTAATCTTCATTTTCCCTAGGCAGGCATTTTACTGAACTTGGTGTAAAACTGCCTAAAACCCTATTTTGGCAGATCCATAACTTCTTCCTAAGGTACTATCAAGTCAATGTGAGAACATCGCAGGTAGACAAAACACCCACCTACAGGATGATCATATGGTGCAACAATTTTCTTCAACTCACATATTATGGCAGGCATTTCCCTAGAGCAATTTTGGCTAATTTGAACAAAAAACCTTCTTTTGGGAGACCTGTATATTCTTCTTCAAGGAGTTTTTCTGAGAACTGGGGCCATGGTCATATAGATACTTCAACAATCTATGGCATGGTAGGTCATGGAGGGCATTTTCTTCTTCTTATGAATTATGGTAGACATTTTCATAAGGAAGCTGCTTTAAGACAGTTTTTCATCACTTAGTCTTACAAACTACTACCAGAATGTAACAATGACATCATGAGACATTAGGACACCAACATGTGTCTTTCCAACCTCATCACACATGCCCATCAACACTTCTTTTGTCATTAATGACTTCCTTTGACATCAATGACAACCATACTTAACAGTTCTCTGAATGCCTCTTATTTGTACATTAAGGTTGCCCTCATCATTCAAGCATGTAATAAATTTATTGTGGTAGTCCAACACAACAAAGTGTTTCTCTAACCAATCCATTTCGATCAACACATCATAGGATCCAAGAGGAATGATGTCCAAATCTGCACTGGTTTGGTTTCCATTCATTTCAAAACAACAACTTTTGACCATAACTATGATCTTCCTCTTCATACCAGTTTCCAACTGAATAATTCTAGGGTTAGACAATTTATGAGTCACCAATTTACACCTTTCAACCAAGTTAGTATTAATATATCTATAAGAAGCTCCAAAATCAATTAAAATAGAAATAAGCACATCTTTTAATTTACCTTCAATCTCGATCATAGAAGATTGATGATCAACTTGGCGATTTTCCAATGCTGCATAGATGCGAGGAATGCTTCTAGTAACATCGCCAACAGTAGAAGCTTCTTTCATATTATACACACCGGTTCCCTTATTTCTTCTTTCAGTACATTTTTTTAAGAAGTGATCACCACCACATCCCCAACATTTCCATTGGGTTGATTTCTTTTTCCTTGAAGAATCATCCATCCTGGATTCTCCTTTCGGTTTCAGTGGTTTAAAAGAAGTGTAACTGTCCTTCTTGATATCTAGAGGCTTAAACCCCTTTTTCCTCTGATCTTGCTTTTCTTTCAGCTTACCTTTCCAAACCTTTTGCACTTCCTGTCTATTTTTTCCTTGCTCATACAAGCATCTAGATTTTCTGAAACAATCTTTCATAGTGCGAGGTTCATCATAAGTCAATCTATCTTTATAGTACGTAGGAAATCCACTGATAAAATGTTGTATTTTCACCTTCTCATCCTTGATAAACTCAACATATCCCAACAAATCCAAGAATTTCTTTTCATAGTCCTCCATGGGCATGCTTCCCAATTTGAGCTCAAAGAATTCTTGCATCTTTTTATCATAGTACTACTGTGATGGATATTATTTCTTAAAGAGTCTTTGAAATCTCTTCCAAGAAATCTGCTTCTCATCCAATTCTTCCACTTGTTTGAGACGTTTCCACCATTTATAAGCCCTTCCTTGCATATTATATATTGCAATCCGTGCTTCTTGGTTTTCTCAGTATTCATGTAAATGCAAATACTTATTCATTTCCATAAGCCATAGCTCTATAGCATCACCAGACTTCTCTCCATCAAAGGTTGGAGGTTTTAATTTTCTGAGCTCACCTTCTAGCATCACATCATGCTTTCTCTTTTTCTGCCTTCTAGGGTAGTTAACTTGTTGATTATTTTTATACCCATGAGAACTTTCATTGGTTTTATGATGGGAATGTAATTTCATTCTGCTATCCTCTTTCTTGAGAGAAGTGATGCCTTTCATGGTTTCTTCACTTCTTTCCACATTGGAAGTCACTTGATGCATCTCATTTTGTAGTTGAACCAAATTATGCAATAAATGTTGATTAATCTGGTTTTGTTGTTCCAAATTTTGTAGAACTCTTTGGTTTCCAGCTTGCAATTCCTTCAGGGTTTGCACAACATCCATAGTCCCTGTTCGATGCTTAGGTTACCAACGGATTTGTTTCCTCGAACTTCACCTCCGATTTCTTCAACAAAATTAGTAAATATAGGATCCTCTGCCATCTCTTTAATTCCATTTGCTTGTCTTTACTGACAGTCTGCAAATTAAATGGGTGAATATTTCTGTATAATGCTAGAAATCTGATTTCTCAATGATTGTTAGTCTCAAATTAATTACAACATATATTCAAATACATGTATACATCCCTTTTTAGGAAAACAATTTCAATTCCAGAGGCCTAAGAGCTACAATCGACGCTTTGATACCGATCTGTAACATACCCGCGTTACCACACATAAAATTCACAGTATAAAACTATAAAAATAAAATTTTCTTTTATATATCTAGTTAACAACTTCATAATTTTCATTATTTTCCCATAAACATAATTTAATACACAGGCAGCCAGAAGCATGCCATCTGCACCCACAAAAGGATTTCTGCAACGACTCGATCCACATTCAGCAATTCGTATTGTGGATGCGGAATTGCTGAAACACACCCAAGTTTATCCAAACTTTCCAGGGTCATATCTCCTGCCTCCTTGGACCAAATGGAACAAGGATGGAACCGCTGGAAATATCTTGGAGAGCTCTATCCAATGGTGCAATTCCCACCCCCATCAGATCAATCCAAGCAAGCTAAGAATCCAACTGAACTTCTGTTCAGAAATCCCACTTAAGTCACATAATTATACAATAGGGGAACTCTACCCCTCCCTTCGAAGATTTCCACCTTCACTAGACCTACAAATATATTCTGAAACATGTCAAGGTTCAAATCTATCTTTTCCCAGAGTTCAGGTGAAGACTAACCATCCCTTAATAGGGTGAAGGATAATACATAAGAAACATGAAGAATAACACTAAGTTAGATTAACATATCATAGCTTGCAGATTTAATCAACACAAAACAACCTCATTCATGGGAAAAACACCCAATCGTGCATTCAGTCCTCATATCCACATTTATGGCTATTATTCTATGAACAATACATGAGCCATCCATTCATCAATAAGGGTATGACAACATAAGCTTACATGAGGTGCACAAATTAGGTATAACCAATACATCTTCCACATGCAAGATTCATAGTGGAAATAACTCATGCAATTGAAGGAAGCATCCAACATGAATACAACCTTCTACACATGCATATGCATAGCATAATTATGGCTTACATTTAATTTCAAAATTCATTCAACGATTTGAACATAACAAGCATAATATATCATATGAACATTAAAATTCATCCACAGAAACACTTATTTGAAATTCACATAATTGTGGTAACTGGCTGCATGTGAGCCACGCTCCACCCAACATTAGAACTTGTCCAACCTATACTATTTCAGATCCCAAGTTCACCCCCGAGCCGAGATACAGACATTAAACCAAGGTGTCTCACCAACCCCCTCAACTCACTCACAGAGTCAAAGGTGGAAATAGTAGGGAGAATGGATATACATAGGGGTTCAACAAAACAACAGTTTGATAACCAATTCCTTGTCAATTCCGCAATTGACCCACTAGAGATCCTTCCATAGACACATAGTGATACACTTCACTGCAAGCATCAGAATTCACTCGGGGTCTCATGCAAAATTTCCAATTGACTGGTAAATGCAACCAAGGAATTCATGGCCAGATCAGGTTAACTCAACATAACGAGGTTCAGGTTTCATCACAGGGATTCTTCCCAAGTTTTCTTCACTCTCTCTTCATTCCTTTGCATCCACACCGGTCTTCCCTCCCGTTCATGTCCTCTACGTGCAATCTCCCAGACCTCCGACCTCCCCCAGTCTGTCCACACTACTTTCCCAAAGAAACCCCGTGTCCTCCTTTGGGATCCCATGTGGTTGTCCCAAAGGAACACGTTCCTTCCATCCATAATCATGATTAGACACTTAATATCAACATTAAATAATATTAAATAATATTTAATTATTTTAATTAATCCCCCCATTAAGAATATGGCTTAGGAGTATGGGTTTTGGGATTTTATCATAAGGTTTAGGAAACAAAGGTTTAAGGAGACAAGGTACATAGGTAACCCTTACCCCCTCACAATCCTCGATTAATATCTGGATCTCCTCTTCAACGTATTTCTCATCACGCAGCTAGCTATTATTTGTATTAAAATCATATCTTTCTATGTACATACTTCATAGCAAATTGTTCAAGATACAGTATCAGTACTTTATCTGGGCCAGGGGTATTACATCAATCGATGGAAAGCCTCTTCTAGTTGGACATTCGAATCTAGATATGGAGGATCTGGCAGATCCATGGCCATTATAGTGGCTCAAACCCTTAGGTCATAAGCTTCAAATCTTCAAAATCTTGAAAGAAAAATGAATTTGCATAGTGTTTTCCTCAAGAACAACCAGAGCGTTATCAATATTTCCCTTCTTATTTAAATCATTGAGTAGGGTTTGAATTCAACGAGTAGGATTTATTGGGTGTGCTGGACATAGTTGGATTGGTTCTCTTATTTGGTTTATATGTAATTCCTATCAAAATTCTCCTATGACTCTTTCATTGGACCCTTCTATGTTTCAATCTTATAAACAAATTACATATTTTTTTACCTCATGGTTGCTATTGCTGCATAATTTTTATAAATATACTTGATAGGGCATATTAGGTTCATTGATATGGGACAAAAACACTGTAGTAGTTAACTATAATGGTGCAATGGGATGACACCTGTGTTGCTCAATTTTTAATGTGGCACTTATTACCTTGGCAAACTATATCAAGGCTTCACTTCTTTAGAAACAATTTCTATCAAGTAAACATAGGCAATTTTTATCAAGTAAACATAGGCCTATGTAAAAGTCAATAAACATAGTAACTTGAGCAATACATATTCATTTTCCTTTTCTAATCATATTCGTGGAGCAAGGGTTGCATTTTATTCTTTTAAATTGTCTCTAGTTTTAAACCTCAACACTTTGTCAAAAACATGGCAAACCCATCAAGAAATCCAATTATGCATATTAAAAGACCACTTTTTATGAAAATTATAATTTCTTATAAGATCATGTACATATAAGGTGTATATAGGACCACAATAACATATCTAGTGTGAAAGTACTACATCTCAAATATGAGTTCATAAATCCAAATTAGCGAGGTAAGAATGTTGGAAACCAATTATTTAGACAAATCCATTATTGTATCTAGAAGAGTAGAGACTCATGGTGACTCTATAAGGTGTATATAGGACCACATTAACATTTCTAGTGTGGAAGGTGTACATCTCAAATATTAGTTCATAAATGCAAATTAGTGAGGTAAGAATGTTGAAAACCAATTCTTTAGACAAATCCATTATTGTAGCTAGAAGAGTAGAGACTCATGGTGAATCTATAAGGTGTATATAAGACCACAATAACATATCTAGTGTGAAATTTCTACATCTCAAATATGAGTTCATAAATCCAAATTAGTGAGGTAATAATGTTTAAAACCAATTATTTGGATAAGCCATTATTGCAACTAGAAGAGTAGAGACTCATGGTGAAGCTCTAAGGTGTATATAGGACCATGATAACATATCTAGTGTGGAAGGTATATATATCTAATATGAGTCCATAAATCCAAATTAGTGAGGCAATAATGTTGAAAACCAATTATTTTTACAAAGCCATTATTGTATCTAGAAGAGTGGAGAATCATGGTGAAGTTATAAGGTGTACATAGGACAATGATAACATATCTAGAGTGAAATTTATACATCTCAAATATGAGTTCATAAATCCAAACTAGTGAGGTAAGAATGTTGAAAACCAATTCTTTGGACAAAGCCATTATTGTAGCTAGAAGAGTAGAGACTTATGGTGAAGCTATAAGGTGTATATAGGAACACAATAACATATCTACTTTTGTTAAATTTTGAGCATTAATTCACAATACTCTAGGATCTTTACTGAGAGAATAACATGTACAGTATATCAATGCATATCAATCATAACAAGCATGTCAATCATCACAAGAAGCAAAAGCATGAGAGACAATAGACACACAGAGTTTTCGTGGGGAAAAACCTAAGGTGAAAAACCACACAACTTCCTTATAGATAGAGAGAGCAATAGCACAACCAAAGTACAACCAAAGTACAAGAGATAGACTCCTCTTAGCAGCTGATCCTCCTCCTCACATGTGCGCCACTTTCCGAGTGAAGGAAGTGTTAGTTCTAAACCTATCCAAATAGAGACCTCCCGATCTCTATTTATACTTGTCCTATTTGCCCAATAACCTTATGGGGCCGACTTGTCTAGCTAGGTACAATAAATTCATATTACATTATATCAGGCCAACCCCTTACAAGGTGGTCTAATAACCCATTGGAAAGTTAACATACTTGCGACACTTGTCAATACAAATGACGACACTTCCATATAGAGGAATAATACATCTTTATAGGAGTACAATAAATATATAAATGAAATACATTCCGAAGTTACATATACATCAACACTCCCTCTTAACTAGGAAGGTATTTCTCGACACAGATCTGCTAACACAAGCCTTCTTCTCTGGATCATCATCAGCGAATCATCATCCTCGAATCATCGTCAGCATCACTGCTGCTGCTATCTCAATCAATCTCTGATATACTCGTCATAGGAAGTTCTACAGAGCCAGTCCTTTTTCATACTGGATGTAGGCCCACCACCTGTAGGTCTTCATCATCACTGGCCATACTGTGGAATACTCAGGACTGATTACGTGCATCAACAAAACCTCGAAAGAGCATTCCAGGACTGATTACGAGCACACTACTCAACCTATCGAATCTCCCAGGATCTTTTACATGTTGACCTTCACAAAACCTACTCAGAGCATCCCAAGATGTTACGAGCAAACCGCTCTACCTATCTGGATCTTGATAGAGCATCCCAGGTTGTTATGAGCACACTGCTCTACCTATCCGGATTTTAAAGGATCTTTTCTATGTGAAATTTCGCAAAACCTACTCAGAGCATCCCAGGATGTTACGAGCACACCGCTCTACCTGTCCGGATCTTGATAGAGCAACCCAGGATGTTACGAGCACACAGATCTACCTGTCTGATTTTTAAAGGATATTTTCTATGCGAAACTGTAGCAAAGCCTACTCATATCATCCCAGGATGTTACGAGCACACCGCTCTACCTATCCGGATCTCGCTAGAGTAACCCAGGATGTTACGAGCACACTGCTTTACCTGTCCGATTTTTAAAGGGTCTTTTCCATGATACCTGCACAACTTGTCCACAACCATAGAGTATCAAACCGATACTCACCATACATCATCCTGATGTACATCATCACATGATCAACCTGATCATCATCATACCATCAACCTAATGCGTATCATCTAGAGCAACATCCTGAAGCTCGTCATATGTGATCATCCTGATCATCATCATAACATCAACCTGATGCATATCATCTGGAGCAACATCCTGAAGCTCGTCATCTGTGATCATCCTGATCAAACAGTATATCCATCTGATGCATACAAAGTATCTACTTAATACATATCATCATACATGATCTATCTGATCATACAAATGAATCCATCTGATATACATAATTACATGATCTACCTGATCATACAAGTATCCACCTGATACATATACAAATACATGATCTACCTGATCATACAAGTATCCACCTGATACATATACAAATACATGATCTACCTGATCATACAAGTATCCACCTGATACATATACAAATACATGATCTACCTGATCATACAAGTATCCACCTGATACATATACAAATACATGATCTACCTGATCATACAAGTATCCAACATGATGCGTACATACATACATATAAATGATCCAACTGATCATATAGAGCAGAAACTAGAACATCATCCTAATTATCATCATCCAGTGCTTACATCCATATCCATGTGAAGGATCCTCCTTCCACCATGCTTGGAATGGCTTCAGCAAATGTGTCCATCACTTCTTCCTCAAAGTGTCGTCGATCTGAAGAACGCCAAGCCTCTCTCTGAAGTACTCGAACTTCACTTTGGTTAGTGGCTTTGTCAGCACATCTGCAATTTTCTCATCCGTCACAATATACAAGAGCTTCACTGCTCCTCTCTGCACCATATCCCTGATATAGTGATATTTGATCTCAATGTGCTTCAACTTGTCATGGAACACCAGGTTCTTAGACAACTTCACACAACTCTAGTTGTCACAAAAGATACCAGTAGTCTCCAGCGAGAGATCAAATAACTCTGACAGTAGCTTCCAAAGCCATATTGCCTCACAACTAGCCGAACAGGCTGCAACATACTCTGTCTCGGCTGTACTCAGTGCTACGCAGGACTGCTTCCTGCTAAACCAAGAGATCACACCTGATCCCATACTAAAGCAGCACCCAAATGCGCTATTCCTATCTGCAGCACTGCCTGCCCATTCTGAATCAACATAACCTTACAGGTTAAACTTTTGATTCGCATCATACTTGAGCCCATAGTCAACTATACCCTTCAGGTACCTCAGAATATGCTTTACAGCAACCAGGTGAACACCTCTGGGATCCATCAGGAACTAGCTTAATGTGTTCACCGCAAAGAAAATATCTGGTCTTGTGTTCGTCAGGTACATCAAGGACCCAATCATCTGACGATACATAGAGACATCAACTGGCTCAGATGAAGCATCACATAGAATCTTCAGGTTCGATGCCATAGGTGTGGCCATGGCCTTGCAATCCATCATCCCGAACCTCTTCAGGATATCTACTGTATACTTCCCTTGTCCAAGGAAGATCCCATCTGCACTTTGCCACACCTCCATACCTAGAAAATAGTGCATCATCCCCAAGTCCTTCATATCGAACTCGGCAGCAATCTTCCTCTTTGTATCAACAATCAATTTGTCATCTCCTGTTACAAACAGGTCATCCACATACAGGAGTAGAATCACAGGATTTCCTTTCTCAACCTTGTAGTAAAGTTTGGAATCCGCTTTACTCTTGGTAAATCCCAAACTAGATAGAAAACTGTCCATCCTACCATACCAAGTTCTAGGAGCTTGTTTTAAGCCATACAAGGCTTTCTTCAATCTGCACACATATGACTCCATGTCATGTGTTTCAAAACCGAGTGGCTGCTCCACATACACTTCCTCTTCAACTACACCATTCAAGAAGGCATTCTTGACATCCATCTGGTGTATCTTCCATTTCATCGCTGCATCCAGAGAAAGTACTGTTCTAATGGAAGTGTACCTGGCTACAGGAGAAAAAGTTTCTTCATAATCTATTCCCTCTTTCTTAGAGAAGCCACGAGCTACGAACCCTGCCTTGTATTTCTCTATGCAGCCATCTACAGCATGCTTGATCTTGTAGATCCATTTGGAAGTCACAACAAACTTCCCTTCAGGTCTTGGGACAACATCCCAAACATCATTCTTCATTGTTGATTGGTATTCTTCGATCATGGCATCCTTCCATTCTTTCTTTTCCGCTGCTTGTTCATAATTGGAAGGTTCTTTGTTCATGATATCACAGAGTAAAGCAACATAGCTGGTATGTGATCTGGTTCTCTTCTTTGCTCTGTGTTCTTCTTCTGGAATGCCATATCTTTCTACATCTTGAATGAGATCTCTAGCCCATGCAGGTTTTCTCTTGTGAGAGTTATTCTCACGGGGTGGATCTGTTGGTTGTTTTGGATCTTCAATTTCATGATCAACATCTGGAATTGCTTCAGTCATAATAGTGTCTTGAAATCTAGTTTCCTTAGGTTCTTCATAAACTTCAACAGGTGTCTTCCTTGATTTGATGAATGCTGAGTTTTCATCAAATGTTACGTCTTTGTTGACATCAATCTTCTTGAACCCTGGAAAGTATATTCTGTAAGCCTTCGAGCTTTCATTGTAACCCACAAAGATACCCTTCTTTCCTGAAGGATCTAATTTGGTCCTCTTTTCCTTTGGGACATGTGTGTATACCGGACAACCAAATATTCTGAGATGGATGACTTCAGGTTTCTTACCAGATACGACCTCTTTTGGTGTCTTGTTGTCCAATATCTTGTGGGGTGTTCTGTTCTGCACACATACAGCTGTCCTAGCTACTTCTGCCCATAGATGCATAGGTAGATCCTGGTCATGCAGCATTTCCCTTGCTGCTTCCATGATTGTTCGATTCTTTCTTTCTGCAACTCCATTCTATTGTGGATTTTAAGGAGCAGTCAACTCCCTCTTAATCCTTGAATCACTGCATAGCTTCTTGAAGTCACCTGAGGTGAATTCTCCACCATTGTCGGATCTGAATGTTTTGATCTTCTTATCAGTTTGGTTCTCCATCAAGGTTTTGAATTCCTTGAAATTATTATCCAACACTTCATCTTTGTTCTTCAAGAAGTAAACCCAAGTCTTCCTGGAGAAGTCATCAATGAAAGAGACATAGTAAACATACCCACTCAGAGAGCTGGATGACATCGGGCCACATACATCGGAGTGGATAATTTCCAAGATACTTTTTTCCTTGCTTTCACTGCTTGGAAATGCCTTCTTTATGTTCTTTCCTTTTGCACATCCTTTGCAAACACCTTCATGCTTGGTCTTACTTTTAGGAAGACCTTCTACAGCCTTACTTGCAATTGGTAATGCTCTGTAGTGCATATGTGCAAGTCTTCTATGCCAATGTTCACTTGGCTCCATGGAATCATGCACCATGGCAGTTCAGGTTGTCCCTTCAATTTATACAACCCTCCCTCTTGCTCTCCAATCACCACTGCATCATCAATAGTTTTACCCTTTACCCACATTAGGACTTGGCCATTTACAAATGCAACCCTCATACCTTTTGCATCTAATGCATAGATGGAGAGTAGATTCTTCTTGAGCCCAGGTACAAATAACACATCTTTCATCTTCAAGGACTTTTCAGATTCTAGGTTGTAGGAGGCTTCTCCACTTCCTTTGATAGGGTATTGACAATCATCCTCAAGTTTCACCTTATACGGTGATTCATGTCCAGATAGGTTTACAAAAGATTCTTTAAACCTAGTCATGTGTTTGGAATCCCCACTGTCAATTAACCAATCATTGCAACCATGAGAGATAGTACCTGTGAGAGCAGAGATTATAACATATTCTTCTTCGCTTGATGAGTCATCATCATCACTTTATGCTCTAGCTTTCTTCCTGGGAGGTTCATCATCCTCAGCAGCATGAGCATGATATATTCTTTTGTTATTCTTATTCTTCTTGGGGCAATTTGAAGCAAAGTGTCCCATTTCATTACATTCGAAACATCGAACATGGGATAGATATTTCTTCTTATGATAAGGGTGAGAATGTTTCTTGTTATGAGATTTATCCCTCTTAACCTTGCTTCCCTTGGTGTGAGCTGTGAGAGCTTGATCTTCATTCCCCATCTTTGCTTCTCGTGCCACAAGCCTAGCTTCTTCTTGAGAACATTCCTCCCACAGTCTACTGAAAGAGATCAATTTCTTTCTTGCACAGATTCCTTGAATAAAGGAGTCCCATGACCTAGGTAGGCCATTCAGAGTGGTCATAACAACTTCACCATTGTCCACTACTTCATCCACAGCTTCAAGTTGTTCCTTGATCCGAGAGACCTTGGATAAGTAAGATTGAATGGTCTCTCCATTCAACATCTTGACCCCTTTCAATTGATTCCATAGAGTCATCTTTTGATTTATGTTCTTCCCTTCAAATAACTTGGTTAGGGAGTCAAACATCTCCTTGGGTGTCTTTAGAGATGACACATGTGGTATGAGATGGTCTTTGATAGAATCAACAATGATTCTCTTTGCCTTGACCAAGTTCTTCTTATGCAATACCTTAGCCTCTTCATCCTCTGGGATAGGGACCTCAGAGCTGATGTAGGAGTCCAATTCATTTTCTTCCAGGATTAACCCAATCCTATACTTCCAGGCTCAGAAGTTATCAGCCCCTTCAAGCTTATCCTCAAGCTTGGTGTGGCGAGACATCTTAAAGAGTACTTCAAATGGAAATAGAAGAGATTTAGGTCTTACCACTTGCTTTGCTGAAAACTGGATCTGGTCCTGGATTAAGGTTTGTCGAAAAAACCCTAAAAATTCAAAAAGTGAATTTCAACTTTCTGAAAGGATAGAAAGATGTGCCTTGATGATCTGATCAACTTGGTGTATTCAGAATTTGAGATCTGGAAAGCTTCACCCTTCAGAAATGCCTTTTAGTCTTCTCGGGTTCACTAGGGAGGACCCTGAATTAGGGTTTGCGTTTCCTGGAGATTTATCCAACAAAAAATCTTGATCCAAATCTCTAAACTTCGATTTTTCCAAGGAGCTTCCAGCTATGTCTTCAGATTTCAGAAATTCCTATTTTTGTGGAAACCCTAATTTTTAGGGCCAAATATGAAAATGCTCAGAATTGAATTCTGATTGGACAGATAGATTCTCCTTGATGAGTAGAGTCAATCTACTATACTGCTTTTCCAAATTCTGTGGAGAGAAACCCAATAAGTAAGAAACCCTAGTTTCCGTCACTACACAATGTCTTCTTCTCAGGTTAGCTCTGATACCATGTTAAATTTTGAGAATTAATTCACAATACTCTAGGATATTTACTGAGAGAATAACATGTACAGTATATCAATGCATATCAATCATAAAAAGCATGTCAATCATCACAAGAAGCAAAAGTATGAGAGACAATAGACACACAGAGTTTCCGTGGGGAAAAACCTAAGGTGAAAAACCCCACAACTTCCTCAGAGATAGATAGAGCAATAGCACAACCAAAGTACAACAAAAGTACAATAGATAGAATCCTCTTAGCAGCTGATCCTCCTCCTCACATGTGCACTACTTTCCGAGTGAAGGAAGTGTTAGTTTTGAAGTTATCCAAATAGAGATCTCCTGATCTCTATTTATACTTGTCCTGTTTGCCCAATAACCTTATGGGGCCGACTTGTCTAGCTAGGTGCAATAACTTCATATTACATTATATCGGGCCGACCCCTTACAAGGTGGTCTAATAACCCATCGGCAAGTTAACATACTTGAGACACTTGTCAATACAAATGACGACACTTCCATATAGAGGAATAATACATCTCTATAGGAGTACAATAAATATATAAATGAAATACATTCCGAAGTTACATATACATCAACAACTTTGAAAGGTCTACATCTCAAATTTGAGTTCATAAATTCAAATTAGCGAGGTAAGAATTTTGAAAACCAATTCTTTGGACAAAGCAATTATTGTAGCTAGAGTATTAGAAACTCATAGTGAAGATACAAGGTGTATATGAGACCACAATCACATATCTAGTGTGAAAGGTCAACATCTCAAATATGAGTTCATAAATCCAAATTAGTGAGTTAAGAATGTTGAAAACCAATTCTTTCAACAAAGCCATTATTGTAGCTAGAAGCGAAGAGACTCATGGTGAAACTATAAAGTGTATATAGGATCACAATAACATATATAGTGTGAAAGGTATACATCTCAAATATGAGCTCATAAATCCAAATTAGTGAGGTAAGAATGTCGAAAACCAATTCTTTGGACAAGCCATTATTTTAGCTAGAACAGTAGAGACTCATGGTGAAGCTACAAGGTGTATATAGGACCACAATAACATATATAGTGTGAAAGGTCTAAATATCAAATATGATATCACAAATGGAAATTAGTGAGGTAATAATGTTGAAAACCAATTCTTTGGACAAAGCCATTATTGTAGCTAGAAGAGTAGAGACTCATGGTCAAGCTATAGGTGTATATAGGACCACAATAACATATATAGTGTGGAAGGTCTACATCTCAAATATGATTCCATAAATCCAAATTAGTGAGGTAAGAATTTTGAAAACCAATTCTTTGGATAAAGTTATTAGTGTAGCTAGAAGAGTAGAGATTAATGGTGAAGCTATAAGGTGTATATAGGAACACAATAACATATCTAATGTGAAAGGTCTGCATCTCAAATGTGAGTTAATAAATACAAATTAGTTACGTAAGAATGTTGGCAACCAATTCTTTGGATAAATCCATTATTGTAGCTAGAAGAGTAGAGACTCATGGTGAAGCTATAAGGTGTATATAGGACCACAATAACATATCTAGTGTGGAAGGTATACATCTCAAACATGAGTTCATAAATCCAAATTAGTGAGGTAAGAATGTTGAAAACCAATTCTTTGGACAAAGTCATTATTATAGTAGAATAGAGAGACTTATGGCGAAGCTATAAGGTGTATATAGGAACACATATAATATGTATATAATGACCACAATAACATATCTAATGTGAAAGATCTACATATCAAATATGAGTTCATAAATCTAAAGCTAGTTTAGAATCTTGAAAACCAATTCTTTGGACAAAGACATTATTGTAATATTAACTCAACAACTTAACACCCTAATACACTATGAGTATTAACGACCACATTGAATGAACTCATTACAATGAATTTTGAGCCTATTACATTTGCAATTTGATATGTTTAACTTATTTTTAGTTTCCATGGCCCATTAGTCATTCTTGATGCCTATGCATTTCCCATTAGCCATTCTTGATCCCATAGGATCAAATGTAATTTAGATCCTATGGCCTTGGTTCCTATGGAGTTGATCCATATGTGGTGTGAAAAATTTCATTATGGAACCCATATTTCACTTGTGGCCAAATATTACATTTGTAGGGCTCATGTAGTGGTTTTGAACCCTATTCATAGCCAATGAACCCTAAATGTACCTTTTGGGCCCTAAGACATTTGTTTCGATCCTCAAAACATGCAGGCCCTAAGACACATCCTTGGTGTGAAAAACCTTATAATGGCACCAATATTACACTCATGAGCCAAAGATTCCCTTTATATGGATTCCTGTGGTGGTTTGAGACGTTATGTATACGTGATTTATAAGTGTATTTAGGCGATAAGACATTTGTTTTCATCCTTGCACCATGGTTAAGGCCCTAAGACTTATCTCTAGCACATAAAACCTCCTAATGGTTTGGATATTGCATGCCTAGGAAAAATATTCCCTCTACAATGTATTTGTAGTGATTTGGGACCTACGCATGGGCCATGAACTCAACTAGAAACATATTTTAGGCAATATGACATTGGTGTTCCTCCTTGTACAATAGCCAAGGCCTTGAGAATACCAATATCCAATATCCATTCATAATCAAATAACACCATATATTTCTTTACCAAAATATTTTGTCAACCATAAACCTCAAAGAAGTTTGTTTAACTAAAAAAAAATTGCTAACATTTTCCTAATGTGTAGTCATAGAGGCCGATATATACACATTAGTGCCTAATCTCATGATGCACTTTGACCATTATTAAATAGTTTTGTACCTTGATGAATGAACTAGCGGTAACATAAACCATCACAATGAAATGATGTTTTCTATAAAACCGATGTGCATGATATTTGACAGTATCATCTAATTCTAGTGAAGTGAATGGTGTTTACATATTATCCAAAGAAGACATAGTGAATTTGTTGCTCTACATTTATTTGCTCGGGAATATTGAGGAGCATGCATGGAATGCAATAGGAAAACTAGTAATATGAAAACTAACATATGAAAATCCATTGGTGATAAATGGATCCAATGATTGCTGGTGATAAGAATATACACAAAAATGTAACAAGTTGTCTCTAAAGAGAGCTAATGACTAGTTGCATGCTATTATTTTTATTATTTATGCGTTTGTTGTATTCCCTTAGAGATGTCATATTTCCTATGGAAGTGAGAAATACTCACTTTGAGCCCAAAGGAATGTGACCCAACACCATAAATAGAATCCTAGAACCATAAATATCCTTGAAGTTCCAGAATTCCTGTGAAACTAGGAATACCATACTTTTGGCCCAAAGAAAGTTTTAATATAACACAAGTAAGCCATATTTTCTTTATAATCTTCTTAAAGTTTGACACTTCCTAAAGAAGTGAGAGAACCGTTGCTTGGAATCTAAAGTGAGTGCGAAAGAATAAAAGTTAGATTATTTATTCAAAGTTTTATTCCTTTCCCTCTTTCATTCTGTTTTTGGGGTGAGGTAATCTAATTTTTAGTGACATGCTTATTGTACCTGTAGGTCACCTTATGAAGGGAAACATTTACCAATGGAACTAGTCATGGTGGATTAGATGAGAAAATCACAAGTTGATAAATATGTTTTCACACCTATGTAACAACTCAAACCACAAAGTAGACTACATCAAAAGACACTTCAACACACTCTAAACTAGAATCAAAATATAGACATGCCCTAAGTGCAATCACCTAGAGTGTAGTTATAGTCATAAACTAGAATCAAAATATAGACATGCCCTAAGTGCAATCACCTAGAGTGTAGTTATAGTCAGGATAATATATGAGGTAAATGAAATGTATGGTGGGGAATATGAAAAGTGTATTAAGTGGAAAAAAGTGTATCCATATAATAATGTGAAGAATCTATGTAGTGTATGAGAGTAATTGTAACATAAAACAATTTTATTAGAAGTCTTGAGTAGGAATGACTCAAGAGAGTTTGGAAAAATGATCCTCTAACCATGGAACTTATGCAAATGCATAACATTTACAAGAAATTTTAGGGGTTCTCCTCCAATATTGGATAAATAAAATGCCTTGGACCATAGTCTTCCATAATGTTATATGGCCCCAACCAATTTTGTTTCAACTTTATCTTGGATTACCAATTCACAGACATATCTGAGTTTCTTTGAATAACCAAGTCTCCAATAGAACAACTATGAAATATTATGTTATTGTTGTAGGCATAGGCCATGAACTTTTTGTAAATATAGATATGCTAGAAAACACAAAATTTTCTCATCTAAGAACTCAAGCTTAATGATGTGATGGTACTCATCTAAGATTACATCATGAAGGAAGAATCTAAGAGAGTGAACTAATACATCTAAGAGAACAACCACTTCGATTCCATAGACTAGATAAAAATGTGTATCCCAACTAAATTATGTACAAAAGTATGATAAGCCAACAAGGCTTAGTACAGTCAAACATGCTAGTATCACCTTAAAGACATCATTGTGCAATTAACAATGTGCAATAGGATTTTCTTGATCACTTCAACTTGACCATTACTTGTAGGATAGAAAGGAGAGGAGAACTTATGAGTTATGTGGTATTTTGTAAGAATCTATTTGAATGGGGAGGAATGGAATTACGTACCATTATTGCTGATGATAGTACTAGGGACACTAAATTGGTAGACAAGGTGGTAATGGATGAATCAAACTATGACACTCCTTTAAAGGATGATGATTAGGATGGATTCAACCCAACTTGTGAAGTAATTAGTAGCTGTAATTAGAAACTTGTGGCCATATGAGGATGAGGGAGAGATGGATTCAATGAGATCTAATATCCATATGGAGAAAGGATAGGTTGAATCAATGGGGACTAGTTTAAATAATAGAGGAACAACTAGGTTTGCATGCCTATGGATCTTGTTTGAAGAGTGATATTTGTTGTCATTCATAGCCATTATATGTTGCTTAAGAGACATTTCAAGTGTCAAAAGCACAATCAAATTGTTAGTTAGGCGTCTTTTAAGTGACACCTATGACATTGCTTAGACATTGTTACTACAACACACACGTCGATAGAAAATTTATAAGCGTTGAATGTGTATTGCTTAAGTGACGCCACTTGTATCATTTTAACATTGGCTATATATCGACTAAGAGACATAATTTTTGTTTCATGTGTTAAATTTTGCGTCTGGATTTTAAATGATGGTGACTATATGTTGAAAAAATATTTATAAGATGTCATTTAAGCGACGTCTACCTTATTTTAAGTATTGAAAATATAATTTGTTTATGGTCACTTAAGTGACAGTAAAATGACATATCATCTTCGACGTGGATTCAAAGAGAGTAATTTTTTTTAATCGATGTTTAACCCCCATTACAAATGTCAAAGAAGCATAGAATTTTGTCATCAAATGTAGTACTGTAAATATTGTTACACATATAAACAAATAAATCAACATGTTTACCAAATAAAAATCCTAATCCTAAATAATCATGTTGGTGCATGCAAACATGCTTTACACTGTAAACGACCTCTTTGTTGGGATTGTCCTTGATACATCTTATATAAGTATCCCTTCCCATAATTGCTTAAATCCAATGAGCAATGGTTGTAGGTAGACATACATGTTCTTCACTTTTCTTCTACTAGGGACTATAAGAGTGAACATAAGATGTTTATGTTTATTCTTCACTGTTAACCATGGGGGGATATTGTTATTCATTGCAACTACTGGACAACCATAATAGTTGGTGTTTTGGAGGGAATATGGGTTAAATCCATCCATGACTATGCTCAATTGAAATCTCTTTACTTCATCTTTGAATTTGTTAGGCCATGTATCCTCTATGTTTCATGTCTATTGAATATGTTAGCATTCACATAAATCCTGGCTCACTTCCATGAGAGGCATGCCACCCCTGCAACATGGCTAATTCTTTGCAAAAAATAAGCCTTTGACTCCTTGGGATTATAAGCATGTTCCTCAATATATTATGAATAGATCATGTGCTTTACTCTTGTTTTTTATTTTTGGTACTTGTCATGCCCATGTTTGATCTCGATTATTTAGAGGAAAAAATGAAGGAAGCAATATAAAATGGAAACACACACACAAAGATGTTGTAAAGAGAACAACAATATAATAAAATCCATATTCTATAATGAATAAAATAGAAAAACACTGTAAACTACAAAGCAATACAATCTAGCTCAAATGGTGGTAGCTTTTATTTAAAGAGAGATGTGTCGGCTACACTCATTCACAAGAGAGCATCACAAGAGGCCAAAAGTGAATTTTAACATAAAGTGTGAAACCCTAAGAGACAAAAACCCTAAATATCCAAAACCCTAACTCTAGGAGATGAAGTGGCAAAAGCAATGTGGTCCAAAAGGAGTCTAATTGATACATCAACTTCCTGGGCGTGTAACTTCCACATACAAACTCTTTTTGGGGCACATAATAGCCCATTGGAAATATCTCAAGGAGAAGAACAATTTTGGTCAAATATTAGGATTAGGCAATTCTCTGGCAACCTTAAGCCATTACAGGGCCAAAAAACACTCTTTAGGGCCTAAAAAATGCATTGAAAGTTGGGGACCTGAAACTTTGTCGAAAAAATGCCAAGATGTGGAACCATTCTAAATAAATAGAATAGGTGGGTGTACACTAGTATTTACCTAGATCAACATTCTATACATTTCTCTTTGTTTTCATATTCAACTCTATATAGAATACAATCATTTGGACACAGATGATGTGATATGTACTCAACACTTAACCTTTTCAACATTTGCTTTGCCTCTTTGCATCTGCCGGGAAAGACATTATCACACAAAAGTACCTTATCTTTGAGTAACCTACAATTAGTGGGCAATATAAATGTACACTGTCATCAAACATGCATTAAATATACCATTTTCAATGTTGGTTGTGTGACAAGATTCTTCAAAATATAGGGGGCTTAATGGTTAGTTACCTCAAAAGTGCCAAGTCAAATGCAATTAACATACCATACGTTGATGTCAAGTTGTACAATAACATTGTTGTCCCTATTTGGATAGGATTTGACCCATGTCTAAATAGAGGGGTGGTGAAAGCAAATTTTAGGCTTTTGAAGAAGGTATCAATTATATGAGCATCATCCCCTAACTCATCTTGCTGGAATGCATGTAACAACATTCCCTCCATGGCACTTGTATCTAGTAATAAATCAACCATAAGAACTTCTATTTCATTTTCTTCATTGCCAACATGAGATTGATTCAACCATGCTTGGTATGCTTCCTCTATGAGATACATCGATTTAGTATCCTTCTCTCAATTTGACATGGTAGTGGAGTGCAACAAAATATGGTGGACAAACTTCTCATCATCATAATTTTATTTCAAAAATATTGAATATTAAATTTATGATATTAGTAAACATAATGCATTTAGTATGTTCAAACATTATACCAAACAATTATTAAAAACATGTTTTTTTTTCTTCCAACAGTACATGTGCAACCAACCACTTTATAGAACAAAATGCCAAACTAAGCAATGCATTTAAATTAATTCCATTAAAAAAAATATAGTTGCTCATTATATTTTTCTTACACCCCAAAGGGACATCTAAAGGTAGTCCCAAAGCAAGGATTGTTTGATGAGCAGTTCGTGGTATACGAATGTTATAGTTTATTAACAACTCATCACCAAGAGACACACTATGAGTTGCTTGAACAACAATAAATCTAGACACTTCCTTTTCTTAAATAACTCGTTGGTGTTGGGGTGTTCTTTAAATGAACAATTTCCACTAAATAATGAGCACCTATAACTATTTATGAACCCTGCAATGTTCTCATGAGTGGGTGGACCACCATTGATATATATTAATTTCTTCATTGTAAAGTTTCCATAAGCATAATTGTTCATGCACATACTATACATGGAAATGCTATGGTTGTACTTCACATGTGAAAGGATAAACAACCCAAGATTGAACATAGTTATTTTGGATTCCAACTTAAAAAATAATAAACACAGGTAAGTGTTCCAATGTGTCTTTTCTATATAATCTATTGGATTTTTTACCATAGTGGGAGGTATTATATCATCAACGTAGGGTAGTTGACTGTTAATATCATGGGATAGTGTGACATCCTGAGTGTTCTCCTTCAAACCTTTACATTTTGAACAACCACATACTACTAGGGTGTCATAAAAGAGATCCAGTTGAGGGTAAAGCCCATCAACACAATATTGTGGTTGGAATATGGCATGTTACAATTGGCAGGGTAAAGAAGCTCTCCATCTGCTTGCATTATATTAATATTGATAAGAGCTTGCAATTTTTTTCAATTGGTGGAATATCTTGTGCATCTGAATTTGATCCTGAATTAGGAACATTTAAAATTAAATGCATAATTATTCACAAACACGTGCATAAGTAACATAAAGTCAATTATATAATCAAAATACATATAAAATCTAAACTTAATGCAAATAATAGGGGAACTATTGATAAAATTTGAACAATATGGAATGAGCTAGAATATTGAGAATTAACCATTTGATAGTATAATTTTTTCTCCCCGTATTTGAGACAAATCAATAATCAATACGTGTTTACATTCTTAGAAGAAAGATTGGGAAGAATATAATAATCTAACTTCAAATAACATTATGAAACTATTTTTTTAAGTATATGGTGTGAGTTTAAGAAACATATATATCCCATGGAGTATTTTAATTTATGTGTCTATAATCTCAAAATAAATTTTGGGATGCATGTAACATTTTAACTTCAAACAAACATTTGAAGGGATTTTCAATGTAACTTGTGTGTTTAATTATTATTACTGCACAAGTATTTTTGGAAAACAATGTTGAGATGAGGCTTATCTTGGGTTTTCCAACAAAAATGGATTGTTATAGTCCAGCTACATCTCCATTTTCAACCTTCCCAAAAATGAAAGACAATATTTAGATTGTGCATAAAACAAATATAACCTTTATAAGCATTCATCCTATATTTACAGATAGATAAGAAAGTATCATGTGCAATACAACTAGAAAAGAAACATACATTTATATAAGATCCCGATTAATAGGAACATGCATCCAAATTTTTTACAGGGGCCCAAAATCTCTTCATTATTTATTCATTCAGATTATTTTACATTAATATTAGGGTTGTGATCATACTAGAGAACCCACAATACCCACAATACTTTCTCTTCGACCACCTTTCTAACCCTTCTACCCAAGTCTCGATGGGATTTTATACAAAATATAATGTGCCCAATAAGAAATTAGGAATATTATCTCCATGGTTCCAACTTCAATTATGTTGATTTTCAACTTTTTCCCATACAGTGGCTTATGAAGGCTTATGAGATGCTCTCGTTCAACAATAGTGGAGTGTATGTATATTTATGATATCCATTAAAGGTGTGCAGATAATAAAAGTGTTTAGAGTCCACTAATATGTTTCCCAAATCATATATGATATAAAATTGGGATTTGGTAAAGAAACTAGGAACACTAGTTCAATTTTGGCCACACTGAACACGAGGTTTCCAACTCTTCCCAAACACTACCAGAGCAAATCAAATTATCCAAATATAAATTTAATGGACTCAAATAGACTCAAATGAAACTATATTATCCATTGATAGAATCCATATAACTTCCAAATAAGTATGAAAGACAACCTCTCAAAACTAGTGAGAAACTAGCTCGATTTCCCCCACATTGGAATACTAGTTTTTCAACTTGACCCAAACAATTCCCAATCAGCCAAAGTATTCCCAAACAAATCCAATTCTACCATGAAACTCCCCCACCCCCAAAAAACTTAATAACAGACTTTAGGGGCTGATATGAAAATTTAATACACATTGTCTTAAGATTGCTTAACCATACTAGCAGATTTGCACATAAATCACCCATAAGCTTGAACATTGAAAACCATATGATGAAAATATCTGTAAATATTTATTATGAATGTATGGAGACATTAAATATACTTATTACAACAATATATTTCTCTCACATAATCTCATAATCCAATAAATATAGAGATAGAAAAGTAGTGGTGCGCCCCTCCACCAGAAGAGATGCCGAATAGAGTAGATTTAGTAAAATGATGATATCCCAAAAATTCTCAGAAGTATCTAAACCAGAACCTCCATTTCGTCCCACCAACACCGGTACAAGTTCTAAATCAATAGAAAGAAACTCCAAATGATAGGAATTAGACCCCACTACTGTATATGAACATATAAAATGAAATAAATATCTGTAGATAAATATGAAAGTGACTTCTCCCCTCAATAATCAGTTGCAATGAAACACAATGAAAAGATTTAGATGATCTCCTCCTCTCTACTAGCTTGGGTGGAATCTTTCACCACTGAAACTAGATCAATGGCAGGGAAGGTAAACACCCACCATGCAATGGACAATATAATCTCTAAAAGAGTGCAATACAACAACAATGATCCAAAATCCCTTTCACTTGTGTCTTCATACCTTTTATAAATCTTCATGGAGCATTTCCCCCTCATTCTATAATTCTCTCACAAATATTTAATAAAATATTAATAAATGTTATTTTTATGAGAGAATGACACATTGGGACCCATTTAATTCCTCTCTAATGTTATTTGGCCAAACAATAACTCTATCTACGTTGGAAATTCGAATTTGATTGGCTTAGCTTGATTTTGGGGAAGTTACATTAGCATGTGGGTCCACCCTTCTCCTCTAGTGCCCTCCTTGGCTAAATTTAGGACCTGGAACATGTCGTAGGTTGTCCTAAGTTGTCATAATCTATCATAGGACCCAATTATTTCATAAGTTTTCATATATGTCATAGGTTGTCATAGAATCTGTCATTGACTAAAAATAGACCCGTGACTCTTCACCTTCCCCATGGGAGTTACTTATCCTAGCAAATTCGAATTTGAGGATGGTGCAATGTGTAAATGAAGAATATTCCCTCGTGTGGACCCCACTTATCCACTTATGCGCCCCAAGTCCAAATAGGACCTCGTGCCACTTCATTTTGGAGCAATTAATGATTCTTCCATAATTTATTGGCCTATTTTCCACCATCCATTTTGAATTTTGAGTTTCCATGAGAAAATATAGGCCTTGGGTTAATTAAATATCAATATTTTAATTTTCCCACATAACCCTTAGGAATTGGATAGGCCAACTTAATTGTTTATCTGAAAATTATTTAATTGGGGACATTACAGCCCTCCCCACCCAATATTTCTTGTCCTCAAGCAATTTCAAACATGGATGTTGAAGAACTTGCTTTCCTTCCAAAACTTTGAGTTGTGGCACTCATGTACTGCAATTGTTTGTTTCCAAAAGTAAAGAGATGTGGATTTTATTGTTAATATTGATACCTCTTTCACTATGATGATCTATGGGTATGCAAACTTTTTACTTTCACTATGATGATCTAAAAGCACAAAAACCAAAAGATACAATGGAATTTCCAAAGCATGGAATTACTTTTGCAAAACTTGATCTATATTCAAATTTTTCAGGAAGATAAGCAACTCATAATTCATGAAAAATACAAACAATGCAATCTTCTTTCAACTTTTCCAAAGGATTTATGAATGAGACATTCCAATGCTTATGCAATTCTTCAAATGGGCTTGAAAAATAATGGAAATAATGTATTTTTGATCTTTCAATGAGTGCATCAAAATGACAATTTGACAACAACTATGCTTTTAAACATAAACAACGAACTGAAAAGATTACTCGCAACACTCTAATAAATCAGAAAATCTCAAGAAGAGATGAGCACACAATGGACTGAAAATACACACAAACACTCAAAATCAATCAGCAATAAGCAAGATTAAAAGCAAGCAAAACTCACAAAATGAATGCAAGTGAGCTCTAGAAACTGATCCAACACAATGATAGGATATGGAAAGGATAGGAGGGAATGCAAGGGTGAGTGGATGCAGGTGGGGGAGACAAGAGTGTTCGCCACTACCAAATCTCAAACTTGTCCAAGATGGAACCCAAAATGACTCCAACAAAACCAAACAACTCAATCACACAAAGCAAAAAGGAGATCTCTGATTGGATCATATAGTACAGAGGGAGTCTGCACACAAACCAAACTCAATACAAAACTGGAGAGGGCATGCCTGTATGGAAAAAACGGTAGATTGACGCACTTTGTGCTTGTACATAGTGCGACGTCGTAGTTCACCAATGCGGGGAGTGCGACGGCGTCGTAGTAGACCAATGGAAGGGCTAGGATGACAGACTAACAAGAAAATAATAGAGATAAAAAACACACAGTGTAGCTCTGGGTACACTGACCAAGCGCGACAGGCGAGATTTGAGTTAAAAAATGAACCAATACTCCAGATAGCAAGCATAAAAGGGTATGCAAATGAGAAGTGCAAACTCAAAGGAAGCTAACAAGACTCTTCAAAGTGAATATCTGATGGTGAAATCCATTTCAAGAAGGAAATGACAAAATGATATGGCTTGGAAAGAAATCAACTGAAAAACGACATTCAAATTGAAAACTATAAAGCAATGTTCTCTACCCAGTATGGTCGCCAGATTTGTTTGACGAACAATCTACTGAGAGCGGACTCAAGGCCTGATCTCCCTAGCTTAACGTAAGTCTAGAACAAATAGGACAGAACACAAAATACTTTCCTAGATCAAATAGAAGTGCAAATGGAAGGATAGATCGTTTACCTTGGATTTGTAGATCCCTTTCTCCTTCGTTGCTCCAATCCTCCAACGCTGCCAGATATTAAGCAGCTATACCCTGTTGAACATATAACAGACCAAGAATAGTGAAAGCATACATTTCATATGATAGATCTAAGTTAACAGTTAAGGAGGAAAACTCTAAACATCATCAATGCGACAACATTTATGGAAATCAATTATATTAACTGTATTGAAAAGTGGAGAGTACAATAGAAAAGAGGATTACAACCATTTCCTTAACGTTGCAAGCTCCTTCCGACAAGCCATGCCAAAGCTCCTAGAGGGAAGTGGATGTCTCCCAAGATAGAGTGCTAAATCTATTGAGCCTAATTTCACCAGTATAAGAGTACCATAGACTTCCTCCTCCTTGGAGAGGGGTGGAGCTTCACTTATATAGGGCTAAGTGGATAGGATATGGATAGGGTAGATTGAGATATGGTAGGAGAGAGATAGGGGTTCCTTCCAAGAGGTTAGGAAACGAGTGCCAGCTCCCCCAAGAGTTCAGGGATAAGGATACAAGTCAGTAGGCTTCGAGAATGAGCTTGAAAGGACTATTTTTGTCCATTAACTAACTTCATCGCACCCTGTAGTGGAGCAAGGTGTGACGTCGCAGGTTGCATGAGTGTAGCCTGCGACGACCTCTCAAAACCTAGCATTAATGCAATGGTGTCCTTTCTAGGTAAATTTCTTAGCCAATGGTACTTCAGTTGTATACACTGAATCTAATGGTGGTAATATTTTAGGTGTAACAGAATGCCCCCCAAAGCATGAAGTTGCTTGAAATATTGGACAGGTGAAACGCTTTGACAGAAAGAATGGCAATGGAATTGTCGGATGAAGGACGCTACTGCAGTACAACTGACTTTGAACTGACAATCTCATATGATGTACAACATGGATGCCGACCAATACAATGCAGATCCATGGTAGTAATGATCTACTGAACACAATCATGGCTACTAGAGACAAGCGTAGATCCATGATGAGATGGTAACACAGCCAAGACCAATACAAATGTGGATCCGTGTAATATGACTCAATACAAAACTCCATCGCAACTTGGGTGAAACATGACTCCCCAGGGTCTTCAAGACGAATCCGCAATGATACGAATCTATCCATGTGATTACAAATGTCTTGACGTCGAACATGGTAGAAATCACTTGATTACCGGTCATTGATGTATACCATTAACAAGTGTGAGGGAAATCACCATTAATATCAATGATCCCCAAGGTATCATAGTACATATCATCAAGCGTGAATAAACAAGTTGAAGTCGAACGTGAGATGAAATCTTTCAATCAAGAGTCAATGATGTAAACTCATGTTGAAAGTGAGGTAACCAGCCATTGAGGCATGCAGGGCCAAGGTACTTGATTGGTTTCTAGATTCAATCCTTGGATGATGAGCTGAAGTCGACAAGGATGAATCCGTCGAAGGAGGGCCATGATGAGTCCCCCATCATCGACATGAAACACGACAAAGGATGTGTAGAGTGGATCGGATGGTACAGTAACATGCGTGATTGAATTAGAGTAGACCGACATGGTGGGAGGTGTACTGACTGCAGATAATGAATGGTGAAAGTATTCTTGAACATGGGCATGGCATGACTTGGCAGTATTGACATGACGAGTACGAAACTAACTCCTAATGAAACTGATGATGGAAGATTTCTTTGAATGACTCAAAGGAGTAACAAGACTCAGGAAGTAAGTAGAACTCGAGAACAAATAGATGATCCAAGTACTGTATGCAAATGCAGATGAGTGCCATGTTCAAGAACGATTAAGTACTTCCACAGAAAAAGATGTAATACAAAAGCTTTCCTTTTTCCCCGTCATGAACGATGAGTGCCTCGTGTTTTTTACAATCTTGATGAGGGTAACCAGATGCTCGGTATAGCTCATCTCATAGATGAGTCCAATCCCAAATATTATCCGAACTTGGGATAGGAGGGGTTCATACCATGGTGGGACCTTCAATGTAAAAATTTAACGAGTCCATAGAAGGTAAACTTGGTCGTCATTTCATGATTAGAGAGTTTGAAAAGAACTAAAGAAGGCTCCAATGGTCCTTTTTCGTAAAGTTATCCTGATTTCTCGAAAAAGGGTAAAACAATGCGGGAGAGGACTCTTCCAGTCATGGTTGGGAGAGGACTCTTCCAGTCAGGGTTAAACTATCACCAGGAAGATGACCATTGAAATCCTTTTACAAGCGTGAACGCGACAAGTTCTCTTGGCAATCTTTTCGTATTTCGAGAGCCTAAAAAGAGATTAAAGATAGATTCCGGGGGGTTCCTTTTCTGTAGGAGTTTAACGAGCCTAAAAAAGTGATAAATCGTAACTCGGTAACGTATTCTCATAGTTTCAAGAGCACGAGAAAGAACAAAGAGTAAGCTCATAATCATTAAATAATTACAATCTAATGAATGAAAAGATAAATGACAAAAATTCACAAGGGATGTTCATACCTGAGATGATCGTTCCAACGCGAAAATTGCATAAAAAGACACTAATAACTCTTACACACTCGGAAACTAGGTCAAATAGTCAGCCGAATGTTCAAATATGATAAAATCGATCCAAACTATAGCAAGTAGAATAAAGGCATCAAATATTTGAAAAAGGAATATTCCATTTTGTTTATAAATAGAAATAAAAACCAAATATAGTCACCATTGTTCTATTTGCTAAATTTGGGAGGAGTAGTGCAGTTTGGAGCCAAAACTTCACTCGTCGATTCCGGGAGCTACGAGCAGCCATTTCACCTGCCGTTTGGAGCAGGTAACCCTAAACTTCATCCAGCATAATTGTAGTGGTTTACATTTTTGAATTTCGTTCAGTTTTTTGGGTTTTGGCTTTGTTTGGGAATGGCCATTGCACCCTCGGGTCGTCGCAGCCTGCCCTTTCGGGAACTGCGACGAGACTGAGTCGTCGCAAGGGTCGCATCACTGGACTGCGACGATGTCATACTATTTGCAAAAATGGGGTGCGACGATGGAAACGTCCAACCCCAAACTCAAGCCAAGCTCAAAAAAGGAACTTTTGGTGGTTGAAGTAAGTTCTAACAATGTTAAAACTCTCCTTTTGGCAGGTTCCAAGCATCCAAAATGGTTTTGGAGTGGCGTGAATGGGAGAATGAGTTAGATGATGAACAAACTGCAAATGATTCACGATGTGTGGAAGCACTGAGGAACTATGGGCTCCTCAAGTTCTTTGAGATTCAGGGGACGAGGTCCCAAATCCCACTACTGACCCACATGCTCCGATGATAGGATGTGGCACAACAATACTTCATGATCGGTGAGCACGTGCTTACCATAGATGTCAAGGACATCTATTTCTTGACTGGATTGTCCTGTAGAGGGGACAACGTGCTTCTGACTGGATCACGTGGAAGTGATCGGACTGTGGGTGACATGATCCTGCAGGACTGTGTTCCCAACACCCATGCTTTCAGTGGGAAAATTCACATAAAAGATGTGCAGGAACGTCCATTACGTGCCATACTTTTCACCATTGCAAGGATGGAATGGAGCTAAGCTCCTCACTTAGCCACCAGATCACAGATGCTATATGTAGAGGACTACATGTCTCCAAAGATCTATAACTGGTGCGAGGGAATCCTCGCAAACATGCGAGCTCAGCTGACCAAGTGTCAGCGGGGAGAACTCAAACAGTTTGGCTATGGTTCGATAGTGATCTCGTTCTTATTGGAACGGGTTCCCCTCTTGTGCCCTCAGGTACTACTGGATGATAAGGATCCTAGGGATCCAAACATGGCCAGATGGATGACGGTGATGTCCTGTCATGGTGGGGGTCCCATCCTCTCATATGGAACCGAGTTCTTCACTTGGCTAGAGGTCCAGTTATTGATGGTGGAGGACTTCCCATACAGTGGTATGGAATTCAGAGATGACCCAGACTTTCCACTGCCAGAAGGAGCAGCATGGGGAGACCTTGGTAAGAACAAATAACCCTTGTAATTTTTAAGTTTTGTGCATTTATGATTTTTTTGGTGAAGTGATGACAAGTAAACAACACGCATGTGCAGACATCGACCCTGTACGACCGGTGGGAGTCTCTCTTCTTGCTAGGAGAGAGAGATGAGAGGGAGCATTCATGGGACCTGCAGTGCATGCTGCTATTGCAGAGATGGATGGATTCTATGCCAACCTGAGTGGGTTGACACTAGACGTTCTTGAGCCAACAGTAGATAAGGTTCCATGACCCATGCCGGTGTACACGATTGGAGCAACTGCGCGCTTCAACGCGCTGCTTCGCAGGTTTGTGAGAGCAGTTGACTGTTTCTACACTCAGCAGGCCAGAGCTGTTAGACTACCTAGGGTTGTACGGGCTAGGCGATAGGCCTTATGTTGTTACTATGTATGTACTGAGAGATTAGGGGCCTCAGATTTTGTACTATTGAAAGCTACGAGGCTTCAGATTTTGTGGAGACTCATTGAAAGTCGTCGTGCTTCAGATTTTTGTACCAGCACTACTTTTCGAGATATATATATATATATATACAGACATCCCGGTGATTTATGCATTATGTGTTTCAAATGGATGAATGATGTTGTCTTGTTTATACATTTGCTTATAAAATAAATTATTCACATGCTATGTCTAGTTTTAAAAATTCATGAATATCCTTATGTGTGTGCAATGTACCAGTCTAAGATGAAGTTGGCCATAGAGTCGGCAATTGTGTTAATGTCTCGTGGAATGTGCAGAACTGAATGGACTCAAAGGACCTTTCTAGAAGACGAACTCGTCAATAGAGACGGAGTAAGATAGGATCGCGGATGGCGTAGACTCGATTAAGATGAGAGACCAGTAGTTGAGAATCCAGGTGGATGGCAACATGGTACATACCCAAAGAAATGGCGTCAGTTAGGGTTCCAATGACTTCTTGATATTCTATAGCATTGTTGGATGTGAAACCTAGACACATTCCTCCTTAGCTGATGAGCTCGCCGATAGGTGAATAGAGTACCCAGGCTTTTGAAGTAAGGTTGTGGGTATGCCAAATGGCGCTGTCCACGAATCCATAACACGTTGCCATCTGCACACGCTGACATAACATGGTATAAGAAATGAAACAAGACCTAAACACGCAAGAAATAAAAGCGTCACACCACACATAAAACACACACGCACGCTATGTACAGTATATACAAAAGTACTCATGCATGAAAGACTCAAGCATAGTACCTCTTCAGGTAAAGCCCATTGCGGGGTTCACCCAAAGATATCCCGTCATAGTCTTCAAGCTCATAAGCTCCCTTCTCTAAGACACATTTCACTACGTAAGGTCCATGCCACATGGACTCAAACTTTCCTGCCCCCAGTTTATCATGCTTCTGGTCATATGTGAGGACCAAATATCCCTCGCTGTAGGTGTGAGGTTCTACCGACTTTTCATACTTCCCTTTGATGCATTTCTTATGAGCCATGTTGGCAAGAGAGACATCTCAGCGAGTCTCATCGAGCTTAGCTAGGTAGAGGAAGCATTCTTCCTCGACAATAGTGTTTGGGAGAAGTTTGGTGGCGAGCTTGAGAGACAGAATCTTGCACTGAATGGGAAGGACCGCCTCCAATCCATACACTAGTTGGAAAGGGGTAAATCCGGTGGCGGTTTTGACGGAGGTTCTGTAAGCCCAAAGTGCGGAGAAGAGCATGTTGTGCCAATTGGCTTTGTTGGTACCCACAATACGTTGGACCATAGTTTTCAAGACCTTGTTAATGGCCTCGATCTGTCCATTCGACTAAGGGTACTACGGTGTTGAGTTTTCATGGTGAAAACCCAATCTGTCGCTCAACTCATCAACCATATGGTTCATAAAGTGTTAACCATGGTCAGTAACTATTGCTTAAGGAACTCCGAACCGAGCTATTACATGATTAAACATGAAGAGTGCAGCGGTCTTACCGTCGTTCATGTATGTAGGCATTGCCTTGTCCCACTTTGTAAAGTAGTCCACAACTACAATGACGTAACTATGCCCCCCGGCTGAGGTAGGCTTATAATGCATGAAATCGATGCCCCATTTAGCGAAAAGGACGACGACAATAACTGGGTGTAACGTGGCAGGATGGGTGCACTTTTTTGTATGAAAGTGTTGACATGGAGGACATTTTTTTACAGCCTCAATACAATATTTGAAGATAGATGGCCAATAATATCATGCGCGCAAAATCGTCTAGGCTGTAGCCATCCTAGAGAGGTGACTGCCACATGCCCCAGCATGACAGTAATTCAGAACATGTTCAACCTCATCATGAGTCAGACAACGTCGAAGGATAGAATCGATGCCACGACAGTACAAAGTATCACTGATAATCAGATAATACTTTGCATGGTGGCATATTCGACGACGGTCGTCATGAGACAATTTAGGGCTGAAACATTGGGTTTGAAGATACAATGTGATATCTCCATACCACGGATCAGACGTACTGATAAGAAACAATGACTCATCTGGAAACGAGTCATTGGGCACAGATTCTACATCAATACGGGGAGGGTCATAGATGAGCTCAACAAACACCAAAGAGTTTTTCGACTTGTATTTTTCGAAAAGAAGATCGAATTATTACAGTATCACGATCTAGTGTGAATACTTGCCCCCAAGCACTTGACAAGTCAGAATGTGGTACATGGGGTTCTAATCAGTGATGATAGTGGTGGTGCGGAGAAAAATGTAATGACGAAACTTCTGCACGGAAATGACTACTGCGAGAGTGAGCTTCTCGAAATGTGAATAGCGAGTTTGAGTGTTAATGAGACCTTTGCTGGCATAGTATATCACATGTTCTTGGGAATTCTGGTCTTCTTGTACTAAAACCATGGCGATAGTGGTGTCAGAAGCTGCAAGATATAAGATGTAATCTCGGTAGTAATTCTGCGGTTGGATCACAGGGGCATGCGTGATGGCAAGTTTCAAACTTTTGAAATATTGTTGAGTTTGATCATCCCAAATGAACGGGACGTCCTTTTTTATCAATCTCATATAACCCTGCGTCTTTTGTGCAAAATTATAGACAAAACACCTTAAATAAGTCACACGTCCTTGTAGACTCTGAAGTTCCGTAATGTTGGTTGGAGGTGGAAGAGCGATAATAGCTTCCACCTTCAAGGGATCAATGTTGATCCCATCTTTCGAGACGATGAACCCTAAGAGGTGTCCAGACTCAACACAAAAAATACACTTATGAGGATTCAGATGGATATTGTACCATCTGCATCTGAGGAAAATGGCCGTCAGATGATCTAAGTGGAACTCGCGCTGCTTTGAGTGGGAAGGGAGGTCATCCAAGTAAGGTTCCACAAAGTCCTTCACATCGTGGTAAGCGTACGACATTGCCCGCTGGAATGTGGCACCAGTGTTTTTAAGACCAAACGAAAGTTTACGATATGCAAACGTTCCCCAAGGGTAGATGAATGCAGTCTTGTGTTGGTCGGCATGGTGGATCTCAATTTGGTTGTATTCGGAAAAGCCATCCATGAATGTAAAAATGAGACTTCTAGCACAATTGTCGATAATCTGGTCGATAAAGGGAGTTGGGTAGTTTTCCTTGGGACAAGCCTTGTTGAGATCCTGATAGTCGACACAGACATGAATGGTACCTTGTTTTTTAGTAACAGGGATGACGTTTGAGACCCATTCTGTCAATGGGACAAGATAGATGAAGCCGACCTTCAAGAGTTTCTCAATCTCTACCTTGGTTGCCGCAGTCTTTCAAGGGTGTACCAGTTGCAGCTTTTGGAGGATAGGTTTGATGTTGGGATAGGTTTTAATTTTGTGTAAAACAATGGAGGGATCTAACCCAGGCATCTCCTCTTAGGTCTATGCGAAAACATCTCAAAATCGCTTGAATAAGGCCATACAAGCAATGACTTCTATAGGGGAACACTTCTGGCCTAAATGAATGTGTTCCACTAAACCAGGGGTAACCAAAATGTCTATCGAGGTGGTGGGTTCAATGTTGGCAAGGTTTCCTTTGGAGTCCGTTTGACACGTAAGCATAGTGGAATGAGACCCATAATAGATATCCGATGTCATGATGGTGTGAATGTTGTTCTCTACAGTATCCAACATGGGAAAAGAAGACAAATGATGATGAGGTCTTCCCACAGAGGATCATCTGCGCTCATGATTTCCATAATGGACTCGTCACAATGAAAAGTCTGTAGCAGAGGATCAGATGATGTTCGTTGTAGAGAACAGGAAATAGAGGCCATGGCTGAGTTGTCTTCAGGTTCTAACTGGATAGCCTCGTACATGAGTTCAGCGGGTGATAGAGGCATAGTGTCTCCAATCAGGTGTGTGGTGGCTTCATCGGGTACAAGCCATGAATCGGTGGAGTTGGGGATAGATGTAGTCTACGAGGAGATCATGTTCACTGTGGAAACATGATTTGGGGGATTCGAAGTAGGAAAGACGCCCATAAGGGATGAATCCTTAAGGAGGGAAACCCCCACACTCTCATACTTTTGCGAAGATTTTCCAATCGAAGGAACATTATTGCCCAGGTGAGAAGTGGTGTTAGGTGTGCAGAAATCCAGTTGGCTGATTGTGACAATTCGGACTTGATGGGGGAATTGTACAATGCGGAAGACAGAGGACGCGACCGCAGCCATGGCGTAAAACCAATTACGACCAAGCAAAATGTTATAATCTAATGAGGTAGTGACGACTTCCACGTTAAGTGTTGTGGTATTGCCCCCCAGCTAGACTGGTAAAGCTTGTAACAACCCATGAGGTTGAAAGCCATGTCCGTCGAAGGCTCTCAAAGTGGTAGGAGAATGGTTCAACTCAGGAGAGTCAATGGATCTCCAACATGCGATCGACATGATTGACGTAGAGGCTCCTTCGTCCAAAATAGTACGATGGATTATCTTCCCAGCAATGTTTGAGGCAACTTGAAATGCCACCTGATGGGAGAGCCTTGGTTTAAAATACTCTAGCCGAAACATTATGGTGTTCGATGAATCTGGGTCAACTGCACCGATGGCAGCAATGAGAGTCTTGCGCTGATTCAGAAAGTTTTGCAAGACCTCGAGCGTCGACATACCACAAGGAGCTTGTGCTAGGTCCTCTACAATGTTGTAGTTTTGAGCAACCCAAGCATTAGGATTAAAAACTGATTTTCTAATTGTGCTCTTGGGTGGACGCAACACTTACTCAAGAGAGGGCTTCTCTATGGTGAGAGGTGCAGCCGGTACGGTGACGTCGGGCATCGAAGTGGAATCTTTTTTCAGTATTACTTCCAATAGGTTCCTTATCTGGAACGTAGTCATACGAACGAGAATAGGTGTTCAAGTTGATGGTCTTGTTACGCACCATGAGAACATGTGCGGTGGTGGATGCTTCCCCTTGGTAAGAAGAAGTGTGATCGATTGTCTGCTGAGTTTGAGCAAGGAAGGGATCGTTGAGAACTGCGGGTGTGGGTTTACCCCTAAGAAAATTTTGAACTTCTTCTCTATGGGGGCACTCTTTAGAAAAGTGATCATCATCAAACAGTAGGCAAGGATACTTCAACTTCCTTTTCTGTTTGGTATCATCAGGGGTGCTCTTTTGTTCCTGCTGGGTGGAAGATTTATTAGGTTTCTCCTTGTTCTTCTTCTTACCACCAGACTTTTGAGGTGAAATTGATGAAACGTAATTCACTTCTTCGGTGACAGCAAGAGTGGATGATTTGGTGGTGCCGTGACCAGCTTGTGTTGGTGATGGGGAAGAACTCAAGGGGTTCGACGAACCAAAAGTTTGAGAAGAAGGTTGGGTGATAAGGGATCCAATGATGCCATCAGTTTGGGGTCCCCTGGGTGGTTTCGTGGGGTTGTAAGTGTTTTGGGGTGCGTCAGGAAGGATACCAAACAATGTGCCAGACTGAGCATAGACTAAGTCTAGTAAGTGGGCACGTGTGATGGCTTGTTCTTCAGTGACAACGCCACCCATGGAAACGTCTCGTTGTATGGTCGGGATGAGAGACTTCGTAAACCAGTCTGCTAGGAGCCAATCTAGAATAGGAGCCTTAATGAGACGTCGTCTCCTCCACCACTCATGTATATGGTCTGATATATGAGTAGCGGTATTTTGATGGAGCGAGGTTAAAATCACTGTACTAGTTTCATACCGTATAGGCAGCTGGAAATGAGTCAAAAAGTTCATAGCAAGGGAACCAAAATTAGGAAAAGAATGGGGTGGTAGTTCAATGTACCACATGGCAGCAGAACCAGTGAGAGTCTATTGGAATAACCGAAGACGGATCGAGTCGTCCATTAAGGAGTTGGATGAAAACCATAAGTGGTATGTCATCAAGTGGTTTTTAGGATCCTCACCCGACTTACCATCAAATTTTGGGATATCTGACGGAAGTTTCACAAGAATGGGTGGCCAATTAGTTCCGTGGTAAATGGGGTCATTTGTTAAATGAGACAGGTCAGGTAGATCCAAAGTATCCAAAAAGGGCAGCTTTAGATTAGGTTGCGAGTACTGATAGTATGGATAAGGCGTGTAAGGACAGGTGAGACCTTGTATCGACTGACCATATGGTGTCCCAGGAGGAAACTGGCCGTAGGGGTACTGGCCTCCCGGACCAAATGTAGGTCCGTCGCCATAGTAAGGTGGTCCATAACCATAATAAGGTGTCCCGTTACCATAAAGTGGGGGCCTTCCTCCACCGCCGGGAGGGGGTGGGACGTGTCCAAGGGTCCGCCACCACCGCCAGGGTAGGATGGGACGCCACCACCTCCACTGGGAGGAGGTGGTGGTCCACTACCACCACCGAAATAAGACGAGCCTCCACCACCTCTGTCGAGAGGGGTTGGTGGGCCACCACCATGGCCAGAATGGTAAGAGCCTACTCCGCCACCTCCTCCATAGTAGGGTGGGGGTCCACCACCACCACTAGGATCCGAAGGTCCTCCACCACCACCACTGGGAGGGGGTGGTGCTCCGCCACCACCACTGGGATGAGATATTCCTCCCCCACCTCTGCCGGGAGGAGGGGGTGGTACACCAGCACCTACCCTAGGGGGAGGTGGGCCATGATGACCGAAGTGGGGTGCTCCTCCGCTAGAAGGTAGAGGTTCGCCTCCTCCAGATTTATGTGGGGGACCACCGCCTCCAATGGGAGGTGGGGGTGGACCAAACAGGGGTGGAGGGACTGTAAGTGGGGGTCCATGTTGTAAAAAATTTTGCTGGCCCCATAGAGTGTAAGTATTACCGGGGTAAGGTACCCCGTAGAGTGCGTTTGCGGGATTAAGTTGATCCAGCATAGGGTTAAGATGACATGGATACACTTGAATCGATGGAGGTTGAATTACATTGGACGGTCCCCTGACATGGGATAGTCCTGAAGTGGAAGGTCTAGGAGGTAAGGTATTTCTAGCGGAAGGCCCGATGGGAACTCCTGCTGCAGAATTATGGTTAAGATACAGGGGTTTCCCCCTAGCAAGAACTTGCTGACCACTAGGTAAAGTTTGACCCAACACTGGGTGTTGATTATTCACCGTAGGATTTCCACTACCCGTAAAGAAGGTAGGGGGTAAAGAATATCCTCCCCGCAAAGTTTGGGGTGGGGGAGGAACATGTGACGTAACTGTGATAGTTACGGGTGTGTTGGAATACTGTCCTTCAACAGGTTGGGTAATGGGAGGTACTGAACTGGTCTCCTGTCTAGGAGAAGCATGTGTAGGAATGCATGGCTGACCAGTTTTAGTAGTGGTCACCTGTTGCATGGATGATTCCAGTGACTCGAAAGATAAAGAGCGACCTGGGATTGGTTTGTCATCGAATATTATTTGAAAGTTTCGATTTCGAAACTCCTCACCCATAGCACGTAAACAAGCCATTTGCTAATGGTAAGGTGCTAAGCGGTCGTCGGGGCTAGCCCAACTGGGTGGGGATGCAATGGAAAAATGGGCCACTGGGTGACCAGTAGAATATGTCTAATAAGCTACTGCAGGACCAGTAGTTGCTGTGGGGTCATCCTAGGGTTGATTTATCCATTCCAACGATCTAGGCTCTCCTGGTGCAACATGAGGTGAGTGTTGTGAAGCAGGGATTTGTGCTTCTTCACCCTGCGGGGGATGAGAGGAAGGTGAATCTGGAGGAGTATGTGGAAACAAATGTCCTCCAATGAACAAAGTGGGGTTTTCCACTTCATGTGACCCGACCCTGGCTTGTGGATCCATCCTTACCCTTGAAATTACCTCCTGATTAAGGGGATATTCAGGTGGTAAATTCTGAATCTTAGGAGACCTTCTCCAAGGAAAGTCAGCCAGAGTGATTGAAACAATAAAATTTCTCCTAAGGGAAAACTAAAAGAAAAGAAGACCAGACAAAAACCTACACAAACTAAGGCCACAAGCAAACTTATGTTATAAGAGTGGATTCAATGGTCTGGAACCTCACAGGATTGTCAAGGCTTCGCAACTCGTGATATACTGCAGGGTCCAACAATATGATGTGACAAAAAGGATTGGGACCGTACCCTTGCCTGCATACCCGATTACCTGGACGGTATGTGCGTAGTAGCTCTCCGAGTGCTGTTCTCGGTGTATTGCTCCACCAAGACGGCCAAAAGGTTAACTCAGTTGGTTTCAGGAATCCTAAGGGCGTCTCCCGATATATGCAAGGTACGTGGGAGCTCAAATCCGTAGTGAATTTGTCTAATGCACAACTGTTCAGCAAGAGACCTTCCGATATACTACCGAGTACGTGATACACCCTTTGATATATGCCAAGTACTCTAGGTGTGTTGGAGAAAACTCACTATGGCTTGCGAGACCCGTACAGACAGTTGACTACCAGAAATTAACTCAATTCTCAGAACTATGCTATTATAAATGACAATGCTAAGATAATGGAGAATGTAACCAACCTCGATCCAAACGTTTGATGTAGATCCCCGTTGGAGCTTTCAATCCATGCACTTGAATCTGCAAATTAGTCTTGACAGCCAATATACAACAAGTACATATAATATATAAATGACATTAACATCATTAATAGAAATGGTCCATGATATAACAAGTAAATGCAACCCAATGTAAGATAAACAACATTTACAACATTAATGGACGAGAATATGAGTATTTCTATTAATAAACAAGAAGAAGTACAATGTGATACGACCTTTTGCCGTCAACCAATCTGAACCAAGATCTGGATCAATCCACTTGTGCCTCCACCACTTCAATCCTCCATGAATGGCAAACTCAAACTATGGTAGGAGTTTGGAAGGTGAACATGAAGGGGTTTACAACTACAAGGATCAATGAGTGTAGACTCAAGATAGGGCAAAAATCCACTAGAGTTCTCTTGCTCTTCTTTCTCCTCCCGTCCATAAGCCATATGTGCTCAATATATAGTCCTCCCAAAGGTAGGTGAAAGGACACATCGAGGCATTAATTGGGAAGATGGAGGGTCAAAGGTCACCCAATAACCACTTTTTGGGACTAAAAAGTAATTAACTAGTGATTTTTAACCATTTTAATTGCTACCCGCAGGCTATAGTGGTGCAACTTGCGGGTACGCTTGCTATAATGATGAAACAAGTAGGTAAGAGGAAAAATGAGGAAATAGTATGTCTGAAGGATATAAAGTGGATATGAGTCAGTGAAATGGATCCTACAGGCCAAAGAATGCTGATGCTCACAAGGTGGAAAATTATGTTGTAACAGATGCCCCCTAATGTGTGAGGTCAGAGATTGATGCTACAATGGACGAAATACATTATAAAACTTAGAAGTGGAGTGATGGAAACACAAGTGGAAAGAGCATCTCACTTGTCATAGTACAATAGTATCTCTGAATACATGTTGGTATAGTACAACAATATGATATAATGGCCATGAAAAGGCAGTACATAATGGATATATGTCATAAGTGATCATAGCCATGATCCGTCTACAGTAAGATATGGTATCATGCTGAAAAGGAAAGAACTCGGTGCAAAAATGGAGGTACAAAACTGTTGATATCTGAGAGGTGATATCTCAGATGTAAAGTCAAAGTCATAGGTAGCATATTGAATGCCACCATCGCCTGGGGTCTTCTACAAAAGTCTTCGACGGTGCAAGTCCCATCAAGTGAATAAAGGAGTTGAAGTCGAACCTGATGTGACATCACTTGATTACCAGTCAATGATGTATACCGTTAATAGACATGAGATGACCCACCGATAATGAAAATGGGCATCAAGGCACAGAGCACAATCATCAGAGTGTGAATAAATGAGTTGAAGTTGAACACTAGGATGAATCCATCGATCAGGGGACATTGATGTATTTCCAAAACTGTTGATGGCGAGAGAACTTGCCACTAATGACTGCAAGCCTCAAGGTACTCAACTGAACTCTAAGCCTCAAGTCCCGGAATAAATGGGTTGAAGTCGACAGAATGAGACTCGCTGGAAGGAGGGCATTAAGGCATCCCCCATCAACCAGCATGAGGTACCAGCTACATTGAAAGATTTGGAAGAGCTTAGGTGAAACGGATTGACTCAATAAGGATCGACGACATGTAATAGTCAACAGATATGAGGAGTGGCCAACACTGGTTTCAAGACTTCCTTTGAACAAGATCATAAGCAGATGGATAGACGTAGGCAGCATAGACTTGACATAAACTATGCAATGCAGGAGGCATTACAAAGGGATCCATAATGACTGGAAGATTAACCAATCAGTGGAGAAACTAAGAAACAAGTACAACTCCTAAGGTCCAACTATAGTCTCGACTCATAGTGTATGGAGTGGAATGAATGCTCTGTTCAAAGGTGACACAACTGCTGCCAACAAGAAGTAGTAACCATAATCTTGTCCGGATTTTTGGAATATTTATTTTTTTGGTCTTTTTCATATTTGGGGAAAGCTTGAAAAAAGAATAAAATTGCTTATAGTAAAACAAGTGAGGGAACAAGTGTCAAGTAGCGAGCAGACTAGTCCCAAGCAGTGGGACATACCTATGATCAATGCAAGGAAGTGCATGCAGGATGTGGACACTCGAGGGGGGTGTTCCCTCAGGGTTAAAAGGGTGATCAAATTGTGAAGGACAAATTGAAGCTCTGCAAGGCTCAACAGGGAAAGGTGCTCAGGCACCAGGCTAACAACTGAGTAAGTGGGAGCCGGCACAAGGCTCAAGCGGCAAGTAGGATGATGCAATGCAATCACAACATGATATAACTGAGGGGAGTCCTTAAGGGAAATGGCCAACATAAGACAAAGTAGAGTATGAGTCTTTATCGCAATGTCATGGTGTAACTACAAAGGACTCCCAATCCTAAGGACAAACAATGGCATGGGCACCAGAATGCACAAAGAGGTTCTAACTAGGGTACCCATGTTCGGAAAATCCCTACCGCCACATAACGACACTTCTATAGTAGTGTGAAGGTTCTGTGTCGGTTACGAAGCGGGGTCACACCTAGGGTTTATGAAAGTGGTCAAAAGGTCAAATGCATAATGCACATGGAAATGGAATCTAACCTATATGTCGGGTGTGAAACGTACCTGCCGTAGGTGTGAAATGGTCCAAAACAACTTTCTCCAAAGAAATATGATTAAAAACTACTACTCCAAGACATTATATTAGTCCATAACAACATAAAACAGTAAAAACTATAGATAAGTGGGTCCAGAAAATTATAAATAGTAATAAAAAATTACAATTTACAATTTATTTTTACTATTCACCCATTTGGAGCTTTGTGGTTAGTTTTCAGCTAAAAGTTCAGTTGTCGATTTTTGGAGCTACAAGCGACCATTCATTGAACCGTCCGGAGCAAGTTGGTAGTCACATCCATACCTTTCATTTCAATGCTTTCATTTTAGTTTTCAGAGGTGGGATTTTTAGTTTGGCCAAGCCCTAAATGGCTTCGGCACTACCCGCAGGCTATCACTATGCGGGTCGCGGGTAGGGAACGATACTCGCAGTCAATGCAAAGGGTGACCATGGGTACCTGTCCCTGTATACAAAGTAGCCCGCGGGTATTTCCGTGAAGATGATTTTGCAAAATAATTTGACCAAAATATTTGTTGTTTCTCACTCTAGGATGGTTCTAGAGTGGAGGGAGAGGGAGCATGACCAAGTAGATGAGGTTGTGCGCAACTATGTGCAAGCATAGCAGGCATTGCAAGCATGTGAGTTATATAAATTCTGCAGTATAGGGGGTTTAAGGGCCCAAAACCTACTACTCCGTCGGTTGATCGATTATTGGGATGTTGATGCACAAAACTTCAGTCTCAATGGGAAAATCCTCACACTGGAAGTGGAAGACATCTACTTTATTATCGGTTTGTCCCATCGAGGTGAGGTGGCCAGTCTTCAGTCTCGTACTGTGGGTGGTGGGATCACCGTCCATGATTAGATAGCGCGGTATTGTCCCGCAAACAAACAAGCGGTGGGAAGTCAGGTGCCCATCAATGCCATACTGGATCTGAGCATGAAGATCATTGTGGCTACCTTAGTGGATCCAAATCTCTGCACCATGCATCTAGGCCGGTGATGTTCTATGCATCACAATGCATGCAGCCTATAGTATTCGATTGGTGTACCACACTACTGGTGTCTATGAAGACACAACTGACAGAATGCAAAGAAGGGAAGGCCAAAAAATTCAGGTATGGAAGTATCCTATGCAACTTCTTCTTTGAGAGAGTCTTGGGGCTTAGTCCGAGGGTGGATGTCCCTCCTCATAGTCTCCGCGATCCATCCCTGACCCGGTGGGCTGAGATCTTGACATGACAGGGTGGTGGCCGTCTTCCATCACCATATACTGAGGGGTTCTTCTACTGGTGGAACCAACAGGTCATTGCCATAGAGGACTACGCCTATGCAGGTATAGATTTCCGCCAGGATCAGGACATGCCACTCCCACCAAACACAACGTTAAGAGACATTGGTGAGTACTCTTTTTAGGTTTTGTGTTATTACATTTTTATGAATTTTTGATTATAGATGAAATGAAAAAATCTTTTTGGTGGTAGTATAATATGCTAATGGTTGACTATTTTCTCGCAGATAAAGGCCTAGTGAGATCCGATGGCTTCCCGAGACATGGTCGTCGGGGTAGGGGTGATGAGGCAGGTGATGCTGCAGTAGGGTTCACTCTATAGACCTTGTGGCGCAACCTATGACTAATGGTTTCCAGGGTTCCACAGATAGAGGTGGCACGACTACTTGAGGCCATGCAGTGCCAAGTACTGGGGGTTCCTGGTGACTGGGTGCGGTTACTGCAGCGGGTAGCCAATACAGTTCACTATTTCTATGAGACACATCCTGTCGGGGTGGCAACTAGGCATCCTCGGAGGGAGTAGATATCCCAGGATCTCATTTTTGTATCGATATGTATATTTTTGAGGGCTACGGGCTCTAGTTTTGTATGACACTACCATTTTTGGACATATTTATAAAAAAACTTTGGTTCTCCGATTCTACTATATGTGTGTATGTACAAATGTATGAATGTCTCTTTCATTTGTGTGCTTTATGGTGAATGTGACAAATGCCAATCTAATACATAGTTAGTGTATGCATCATATATATGATTAACACTTCTCGGAACATGTATGTATGTAATTGAAACAAAATGTCGATCCAAGAGTCTCACCCTTAGGAATTTCCGAAGTAACGTAGGATCTCGCACACGGTACTGCCCATTCAACTGAGACACAACTAGTTGTGAATCTAGGCATACTTCTAAAGATTGGATACCATGTGAAATAACATCCTGAAGTAGCTTGATCACGATACTATACTCGGCCACATTGTTAGATGTAGGACTGAGACAAGCACCTCCTGAAGACACAACTAGGTGGTCAGGTGAAAAAATAACCCAGGCAGCAGAAGCAAGCTGCTGCATATGCCGGCTAGCACCATCTGTGAACCCTAAGAATGTAGGATATTCCACAGACATCTATCGATCAAATGGAAGCGAATTAGCAGACTCGAAAAACCAAAATAAAGCTAAACTATGTACAGAAACAACTATACAATAGTATACAAAAGCATCAACCTAAACCAGAGGTTCAAGAGTAATACCGCTTGAGGTAGAGCCCATTTCTAGGCTCCTTCAAGATATTCCCCTCATAGTCTTCTAACTCATAAGTTGCTTTTTCCAGGACATGCCTCATGATGTAAGGACCATACCACATGGGGTTGAACTTGCCTGCCCCCAAGGGTTCTTTAGCTTGGTCATATAAGAGGACCAAGTCACCTTTAGAATACTACCGGGGACGGACAGACCTATCATATTAAACCTTGACACAGCGTTTGTTGGCATCTATGGCCACATCGGTGTCTCGATGTTGCTCGTCAAGTTGCTCAAGGTGGATTAAACGTTGCTCAATATCTGTCGTATCAGGGAGGAGCTCTATGGTCAGTTTAAGCGAAGGGATTTTGCATTCAATCGGTAAAAGTGACTCCACACCGTGAACTAGATGGAATGGTGAGAATCCGGTGGCAGTCTTGACGGCGGTTCAATACACCCACAAAGCAAGATATAACATGATGTGCCAATTGTTCATGCTTTGTTGGATGGTACGTTAGAGAATGGTCTTCAAAGACTTATTAACTGCTTCAACTTGACCATTCGCTTGGGGATAGTAGGAGGATGAGTGTTGTTGATGAAACCCAAGCTTGAGAGGCAAATCCTCCATCATCTTATTTTTAAAGTGACTCCCATGGTCAGTGACAATCTCTCTCGGGATATCGAACCGAGTGATAATCTGATTGAACACAAAATGGGCTGTAGTAGCACTGTCGGCTTTTATGGTAGGCATGGCCTCATCCCATTTGGAAAAATAGTCCACGGGCACTATAATATGGTGATTCCTCCCAGCCGAAGTTGGTTTGCAATCCATGAAGTCCACCCCCCACTTATTTAAGGGATCGACGGTGACGACTGGGTGAAGGGGCGCTGGATGCGAGCGTATGTTCCGAGAAAATACCTGGCAAGGGTGACATCTCTTCATAGTATTAACACAGTCCTTAAATATGGAAGGCCAAAAATAACCAGCTCGCTTAATACGCTGGGCTGTAGCAAGCCCCGATAAGTGACCGCCACATGCCCCTGCATGGAAATCATTAAGCACCCACTCCGCTTCTTTGTGAGTTAAGAAATGACGGAGAATGGAATCCTTTCCTTGGTGATACAAAGTGTCACCGACGATAGTATAATCTTTAGCGTGATGTTTCACACGCCATCGCTCGTCTCGTGAATAATGAGGAGGAAACTTCAAAGTTTGGAGATATACAATGACATCCCCATACCAAGGGTCCTCGGATGAGATAAGAAATAAGTGCTCATCCACAAAGGAATCTTCATGAATGACATCCTCATCAAGTCTCAGAAGGTCCGACATAAGCTCAACAAACACCAATGATTTCACCGATTTCGCCAAAGAAAAATCAAGATCGAACTCCTGAAGGATCACAATCCATTTATTATACTTCCCCCCTATAAGGCATCGTGATAGCACGAACTGAAATGGATTGATGTGAGCTACTACTGTGGTTGTTCTAAGCAAAATGTAATGTCGTAACCGCTGGACTGCATGGAGAGTCTCAAGCGCCAGCTTTTCTACGTGAGTATATATTAGCTCAACGTCTACTAGATTTCGACTCAGGTAATAGATAACATGCTCGATGAGCGCATCATCCACTTGAACCAAGACCATGCCAATCGTCTCTTGAGACACGACCACATAAAGGATAAAATCTCGTGCGAAGTCTGGTGGACTAAGCACCAGGGCCGATACCAAAGCTTTCTTAAGGGAATCGAAAGACTGCTGGGCTCGCTCATCCCAGATAAAAGGTGTGTCTTTCTTTAATAAGCGCGCGAAACCTTTGGTAATATTAGCATAATTGACTACATATCTACGCAGAAAAGTAGCTCTCCCTTGGAGGCTTTGAAGTTGTAACAAATTACGCGGAGGAGGCAACTGAAGTATTGCCTTGACTTTTAGAGGATCGACTCTAATACCCTCTTTCAAAACTATGAAGCCTAGAAGGTGACCAGTCCTTATAGCTAAGATGCATTTATTGGGATTCAATCAAATTTTGTAGTGTATACATCATTCGAGAATCATACGGAGGTGCTTGCAGTGGTCCGCTCTCTTGCGAGAATGGCCAACAAGATCATCCAAGAAAACCTCCATAATCTTCTCAAGATCATGAAAGGCGTAGGTCATGGCTCACTGAAACGTAGCTCCAACGTTTTTAAGGCCTAAGGGCATTTTCCGATATGCAAAATTTCCCCATGGACAAATGAAAGTCGTATTATGTTGGTCCACGGGTTTGATCTGAATCTGATTATAGCCTAAGAATCCATCCATGAATGAAAAAATCTCACTTCCTACATAGGCATCCAATATCTGATCAATGAATGGTGTGGGGAAGTTGTCTTTTGGACATGCACGGTTCAAATCTCTAAAATCGGTGCACAAACAGATCGTTCCCTTCTTTTTATCCACAGGAACGGGGTTAGAAACCCATTTGGTAAGGGGAATGGGGTAGATGAAACCATCTTTGAGCAGTTTCTCCACCTCTGCCTTGATAGCAACTGCCTTCCTAGGGTTCACATCACGTAAGTGTTGTCGAACCGGTTTAGCATTAGGGTACATTCTAATCTCATGTTCAACAATGCGGGGGTCTATTCCTGGCATCTCCTCATATGACCAGGCGAAATCTTCCTGGATTTATGTAAACAATTCAGTGTAAATAGAAATCTCCTCAGGAACGCAATCGACACCGATGTAGACATTCTCCACTTTTCTGGGAGTACGAGAGATGTTGATCGACATGGTTGGGGAAATATTGGCCATATTCCCCTCCGCAAAAACATAATGCGAATCCAAAAGAGCCACAGGGTGACCAACCATCTCTGCTAGAGTCATCCTAAACTCTTCTTGCTCAGCGAGCTCGAGGTTGGGAAGGAAATAAGAGTGATGATACATATCCTCTCAAGACCTCTCAGTACCACACATGGCCTCCATAATAGCTTCATTAGATGGAAAAGTATCAACAAGGCAGTCGTGTGAACAAGATGAGTTGGCTGCCCAAACTGGCAGCGTAACCGGATCTTCTTTGACTGTTTGGGAAGAAGATAGATCCAGTTCTGCAGTGGCTTGTCGAATATGCTCGTAAGAAAGCTCAACTACAGACAAGGGAATAGAAATCCCGACGTACGTAATGTCTCCATACGTAGGACTCATGGACGATAAAGTCCATGGATCAATACAATAGGAAGTTCGTAATGACATATTATGCAAAGGAGGAGACACATCGTTGGAAATGGTTCTGATAAGGTTCACAGGTGTAGAAAGAGTATAAGTTCCCATCAATGAAGGGTACATACCAACACCTATGTTCCCAGTTGCCGACTTTGAATCAGTAACTTGCGGAACTATGGATCCGGAGGATGCTGTGGAAGGAGTGTTAACTAAATCCAGCTGATCGATGGTCACAATCTTGCCTTCATGGGGAAAGCAGATAACTCTGAATAAAGTGGACACGACAGCCTTCATAGCGTACATCCAATTCCAACCCAGTAAAAGGTTGTAGTCGATGGGCGCATCAAGAACCTCGACTTCAATAGGCACAGACTTACCTCCCAAGAAGACAACAAGGGAAGGGATAATTCCATGCAGCTTAAAAGACCGACCGTCGAATGCAGTGAGCGTGGTTCTAGACGCGAGTAGAGGAGGAGAGCTAAGAGATTTCCAACAAGTCAACGAGATTGCTAATGCAGAAGCACCTTCGTCAACCATAGTACGTTTGAAAAAACTCTGAAGGCACACCACCTGGATTTGAAAAGCCATGTGGTAAGGTAAGTGAGGTTGTACATCAGTAGTATCAAACTTGATAACACTAGTATTTCCCCCATCCTGAACTCCTAACGCACTCAAAAGGGGATTCTTCTGAGAAGGATATGCCTGCAAAACTTCAAGAGCTGACATAACACACAGAGTTTGGCCCAAATATTCTACAATGGAGTAGTTATGGGTGGATCGAGCATTAGGATTATGAGTAGAGTGCTTGAGAACACCTTTCGGTATCCGCGGCATATTAGAGGGATTCTCGATATGAAAGGAATTGTTAGGAGGAGGGGAGGCTCACTCCCCATATTAGGTTGTGGTGCACCATAATTGTGTTGACGAGTTGCAACACAAACCTACGATTGAACCATGTTCACACATCCATAACCACTAGTATTGGAAGAAGCCGTTGCCATTACAGTAGGTCCATAACCAGTGGTGGGAGCATGCGAATCCATGTTTTGAAAATGAGGAAGGGGATCCTTTAACAAAGCTGGGATCTGTGACAAATGCTTCGATGCTTCTTCAATTCGAGGACATAAGTGAGTAAGATGATCTTCCCCACATAGCTTGCAATGGAATTTCACCTTACGCCTAGGTTTACGATCCTGGCCAGCATTTCTGCCTTCCTGAGGAGGGTTGGCATTCTTTTTACGAGGGGTATTACGATCGCTATTATTATTACTTCCATTGTTTCCACCCCTACGATTGTTTCTCCCCTTTTTCTTACCACCAGGTTGCTGGTTACCTGATGGTTTCATTGATTGCACATTGTGTACATCAGACGAAGGAGTGGAAGTGGACAAGGTGTGAACCTATCCGAGAGTAGACTGGTTTAGCGAATTTTTTTGCATTTTGTTAGCTACCAAGTCTATAGGGCGAGTGCTTGCAGATCCCACGATGCCATCGACATGTGGTCCAGGAACTTACGTGGGCTCATGTCGTGTTCTCGGTGTGTCAGGAATAATGTCATATAAAATGCCAGACTGAGTGTATAGTAGGTCTAATTGCTGGAATTTCAAGATAGCTTGTTCCTTAGTCACAATTCCGGACATTGAAACATCCTTAACAATGTATGGGAGTAGATACTTAAGGAACCATTCGACCAAAAAATATGGAGGAATGTTGGCTTTCCCTAATCTCTTCCACCGATGCCACTCTTGAACGTGGTCAGAAATATGTGTGGCCTTATTCTGACAGAAGGTAGACAATAGTTCATTACTAGTATCATAACGAACCAGCAACTGGAAATGGTACAAGAAAACCAAAGCAATCTCGTTGAATCCCCTATAGGTGTTCCCCGGAAGCTCCACATACCACTTCGCAGCTGCCCCCGTGAGGGTGCGTTGAAATAGTCGTACTCTAACGGAATCATGATTTAATGAGTTGGAGGAGCACCAAAGGTGAAACGTTGTGACATGATCACCCGGATCCTCACCACCTTTCCCCTCAAACTTAGGAATGTCTGAAGGGATCTTGGTAGGGACCTGTTGTTGCAGCAACATCCCCCCAAAAATTTTGTGTTTATTGGGGCCCCTCCTTTATTTTTTTTGGAAAGACTGCTGTAGGATGCCACTTCTCCTTTGTTACTTTGTTTTTCAACATAAAATCCCGCTTTGAGAACTCAAAGTTTTCTTCTAAGGACAAAATTAGTGAACTCTCCCTGGAGTCACAGAAGCATTTGAGAAAGCCTCTCGAGTTGCGGAAGTACTCAACTTTTCTTCCCAAAAAGGCGGGAACCTTTAGCATAAGCATCCCAAAAAGACTTAGATTTTTTCTCTCGCAGTTGCGGAAATTATTTGGGAAAGTATCCCGAAATTGCGGAGTCTTTCGGGCTATCCTCCCGCAGTTGCGGAAGCCACTCGCACAAGTCTCCTGAAAAGACTTAGAAAAATTATTGAAAAAACTTCAGAAGCTGTTAACGAATTCCTCCCGAAACGACGGAACCATTCAGCTTATCCTCCCGAAACACGAGAGCCATTCGCTAGCTTTTCCCGGGGCCTCCAAGTGACTTAGTTCTTTTTTGAAAATTTTTAAGTCTCGAAATTGCGGAAGCTATTCACCAAAGCCTTCCGGAGATGCAAAAACCTTCGCGTTATCTTTCTGAAACGCCACCGAGAGAATTTTGCGGAACCGTTCGGGTTTTCCTTCCGCGATTGCGGAAGTCTTTTGCGGAAGCCTTCACCATATTTTTCCGAAACCCCGCGAAGACTTAGAAACTTTTCGAAAGTTGAAAAGCCCGCCGAAAGACTTATTGCGGAACCATTCGCTAATCCGTTTCGTGATTGCGGAAGTCTTTTGCGAAAACCCTCCGCAATTACGGAAACATTTATGAAGCCCGCCGAAAGCCTTAACTTTTGCGGAACCGTTCGGCTTTTCCTTCCGAAACGGCTTGAGTCTTTCGCGGAAACCTTTCGCTATTGCGGAAACATTTGCGATATTCCTCCCGAAATCCCGCGGAGCATTTTTCGAAAGACTTGCGGGAGCCATTCGCCATTTCCCTTCGAAACGGCGGAAACCTTCGTTTGATTATCCCGCAATGGCGGGTGGAATTCATGAGCCCGTCCCGCAGGTGGCGGTCGCGTGCGCATATCGAGACTAATTGGAAAGACCGCGACGTACATTATATTAAAGCCCCGTTTTAAATGCGCCACCCACCGTATTAAAGCGCCGCACGTGCCCAAATCGTTTAAATAAATGATTGGGGTTTGGACCAATCACATTGTTTTGACGATTAACAAACGCTATTGGATGCCTCGCCCAAACTACTCCAGCTCAGCTCGCTCGTCCACCTCGTCCAGCCATCTTCACGGTGCCAGGTAGGATTTTTAACCGTTAATTTTGTCTCATCTACACGTCAAATTGTCTTTGCATTTTTATTTTCGTCTGAGAAGTGGCCGATAGGCGCTGGTCGGATATATTGTTATTTTGTTTTTTAAGCCCCCGAGGCCCCATGGGTTTCTCATTCTACTGAAAATCAAGCCAAAAAACTATAACCGCCCAAGCCTTTTCGTCAGCCATATTCCAGGTGCCATCGCACCTGTTCAAGCCTACCGTAGAGCGCCGTGTCAAGTGCTATAAATAGCCATGACGGTTGACTCAAGCCCTCGCCTGTTCAAAAATGTGGGAAAAGCAGCCCCTTATTTCGTAATAAGGTTGTTTCACTCCCAGACTCACCCGCCACTACCCATTAAAAGCACAATGACGGAGGTTACCATCTCTCCTAGAGCTAGACCGAGAGCAAGTTGTTCCCTCGACATACCTATCCTTTCGGGAGCATTCCGAACCTTGTCCCTTTAAAAAGAATCAAGTCTCTATAATTAGATTTCTTGTTTGGAATGGTGTATTTTTCTTCCCAACATGCAGCTTCACAATTTATTTATATACCTCATTAGCATGTTAAATTGGTGCTGCTCTTTGTTAAAATCTCACAGCATGTTGCACATTTTTTATAATGACTTGTATTTGGTTGCCAGCAGAGATAAGTCAAAATGCCAAAAGGGGGTAGGAAGAAGGCTAAAATGACGGAACCACATCCAGCACCACTTAGGACTGATACTACATTCCAAGATACCAGGTGCACCACCGTTATTCCTCCCGAAATCCGCTGGGGTGACATCTATAGAATGATCCGAGACCAAAATATCCCGGATATGTTGCTAGAAGAGGAGCAGATTTATCTCAATATCAGAACTGCAGGCATAGCCAGGGATTCTACCCGCCCTGAACTGTTCCCATGTTCTGAAGTAATCGTATGGATACTCCAACATACTGATGCGGAGACAAAAGTAATAAATGACAATGGGAAAATAGCAATCACCTCATTCCACCCCGCATATCTTGCCGCAGCCTATAAATTTCCCCGCCCCCAGCAAGCTCTGACTGATGAATGGCTGGGCCAGATAACAACATTGAAATGGCCAAAAAATTACTAGTCGTAGGCAAAAATTTGAGAAAGAAAGGTAATGAAGAATATGACGTCCAGAATCTGAGACCTCCGTTTAGATTGATCGCCCTGATGTTGTGCAGAATCTTCTCCATGCCCAATGGAACCGTGTACAAGATTCAGTGGGTCCCCATCATCCACTTCGTGGAATTTAAAGAAACTGTGTTTGACTGGGCCACTCTCCTGTAAGACAGTTTGGCATCAATGGTAGTTGCTGCAAGAGAAGGACTAGCCTTAAAGAAGGCAGAATTCTACATGTCCTCATATCTTATTGATTGTGTTTTGGCCAAGTTATCTTTTTCCAACATAGGCTGCACATGGGGTAAGGCCAACACCCCGGTTTATACCGCTTTCAAGATGTTGTGGGCTCAGAATTACAAACCCAGCTATAAGCTCATTTGTGAGGGGTTCATCATGCCCCTATATGAGCAGATATTCAAAGAAGATCCCAACTGCCTGTCGGAAAATGCGATGGAAGTCCTTGAAAACTATGGAGATTTTCATTTTTCAGATCAAGTCACCTACCTTAGAATGTTTGGAGGAACTAAAGCTCCATATATCTTGCTGAAGTATGCTACAGATTATGTGGTCCTTAAGGAGGCAGTGAGACAAATTTTCCTGGATGGAATTGGCGCAGTGCTCAACAAACATCATAAAGATTCTTTCCCGCCTTTGCCCTTCTGCATAGGAGCATACAAATTCTCAGGGGTTGCCTCAACCGAGGAGTTTTTTCAGGAGCTGAAAGCCTTCCACTTCAGCGAGGTAATCTTCCATAGGAATGACAGGAAGGGAAAAGTCGCCGAGCATTGTAAAGAAATTTATGCTTATTTTGAGTACGCTCACTATCATGATGCCGAAGAAGAGGCATTCAGAGGCATCAGCAACATGGATGAGCTGCGAATCTGTCGCCAAGGTAGTAGAGCAAGCCCTAGCTCCTCCAAGGCCCAGAAAACCAGCCAGCAGAAAGACAAGGAAGCAGATGATGCCCGAGCCTAGGAAGAGCAAAGGCTAAAGGAGGAAGCAAGGTTACTGCAAGAGGCTGAAGTTGCCAGATTGCAGCAAGAAGCAGAAAGTGACAGGCTGCAGAAAGAGGCTGAGGAAGCCCAGCAGCGGAAAGAGGGTGAAGATGAAAGATAGCAGAAAGAAAATGAAGATCAGCTGCAAGCTGAATGAGAAGAGAGGAGGCAGGAAGTTGAGGTAGGGCGGAAAGCGGAAGAATAACTCAAAGCAGGTGAAGATGCCCAAGCAGGAAACCTAGGAGCCCAGGATATGGAGATAGACATACCTCAAACGGGGGTCTCCAGCACTCAAAATGTGGAGACGAACACAGCACAAGCAGGTGTCTCTGGTACCCCAAATGTGGGAACAGTTTCATCTCAGGTAGTCTAGACCCCACCCGCAGAAGCAGAGATAGATATTGTAGACCTCCCAATCGTCCCATATACTCCATCGGAAGAACATACCGTGTCCAGATGGAATGAATTTGTTTATGACAAGAAGAGAAAGGCTATGGTCCTTAAATCGAAAGAGAGGATAAAAAGACTCTTCCAGGAGGATATTGTTACTCACCGGGAGACCACAGTTATGCAAAAAACAAACAAGGATCCTTTAGCTATGGCATCCGCCTCTATGGAGACAACAAAAGCAACGATGGACAATGTAGGTGATATAGTTAAAGAATCTGAGTCGACTAAGAAGAGAGCCCGCATGCTACAACATACTGTGGCTAATGAGCAAGCCTACAGGGATCTCGTGGTGAATAAGTATAATCGCCTAGGTGTTGAACATAAAGAATTGTCAGACAAGTATAACCAGCTGGAGGAAGAAAAGGACCAACTAACACTCCAGATGATGATTGTGGAAGCAGAGAAAAACGATGCGGAAGAGAAAGCATCCCATCTAGAGGCAGACAAGCTGGCTTTGGTTGAACAATTAGTGCAGGTGAAGAGCAGAGCAATAGACATGTCTCCTTTCCATGAGTTGTCCTGTAGCATCCTAACGCAAGTTCATGGCACGCAGGAGCTAATTACTGAAGAAATATGCAAGCTCAAGGATATGGTGATCAGAATGAGGGAAATTAATGTGGAGGCCAATAGGATTAAAGCTAAGTATACTCGGGTTAAAAAAACGTCATGAGCTAAATAGAATGGTGAGCAGGAAAAGCGGATTTCCCCAAGCATATCCCATTCAAACCTGTGGATGGCTTCAATGAAGACTTGGCCCTTTTGGAATTTTGTAGAAACTGTAGCATTAAGCTGATAGCCAAGAACCGAGGGACAATGGATAAGTGTAGCAGTATGTACCAAAGAATCCATGAGGTGCATGACAAGTGCAAGCTGAGTTTCCCTCGGTCCCTTGATGATTTCCTAAGCAAAGAGCAACGTTTGTCTGAGCTGAAGGAAGAGCTGGGCATCCCAACTGAGTATGTGAAGAAGATTGATGTCCTAGCCATTGATGACCTCCAACATTATATTGGAATGTCATCAATACACGGTCATCTGCTCAAAGAAATGCATCAGCTGCAGTCACAGAAATTCAAAGTATTGGGACAGAGCTTGGTAAACATGTAACGTCCTAGAAAGTCTTATTCCCCACCTCAGTAAATGTAGTCATAAGGGACACTGGTGTGTGGTATAGTTACATTGAAGAAGAGGAGAAGAAAGCAGAAGCAGCAGCTGTGGCAGCTAGCTCGATTTCCTCCCTCCCAGCAGTAGCAGAAATTACAGTGGGTTCGAATGCCTCTTTATCAGCAGCAGCATCAACAGCCAGTTTGAGCAACTCTCTTTCAGCTGAAACACACGCACAGGAGTGAAAGTGCTGATTTTAGAGCATTAATTTTGATATTTTGTATTTTGGGCTTTTCATATGTGTAAAACCTGGAAGCTATGGGACAACTGTCCTTTTCCTTTTTTAAAAATAATTTATGTAAGAGAAGGAGTCACATTTTTGTCTGTTATAGAAGAAAATTTATGTAGGTGACAAGTGTAAAGGGCCAGGTGGTAGCGCAAAGGGCATTGTTGTAACATTATAAATAGAAGTTAGGAAGTAATGAAGATGACTTTTTTTGGCAGGGAATTATTTTCAGACTTGTACGAGCTATCTTGTATATGTTCTAAGAAAATAAAATCTTCTAATAAAAGCTGGAGAGGACGCCCTTTTGCATTGAAATGAAGATTGGATGCACTGTAGATTGTTCCTGTGTCTGCTATTCTTTGCTGTGAGATCTTTATAACTGTCTTGAATTATTTCTCTTGTATTAAATGATCTTGCTTCTCTCTTTGCAAATGAATTCTCTCTTTCATGAGTAATGAAATGTGTTATGTTTAATTAGAAGCTATCTTCTGATATCTTTTATCTTTGCTGTAGCTTTCTCTTTCAGATTTAATGGCTATCTGTTCTTTCTTTAAGATAACTCCTACAGCTCATTGCTCATGCTTTAAATTCGCTCCTTGCAGGGATAGTTAGATTTATTACAGTCTTAAACTTAGATCTGTTTTCCAGTCTTGCATTTAGATTAAATTTAGACTAGGAACTTGCATATCATTATAAAACATTAAATTCAAAAGAACGGTGGATCGGACCATAACCAGTATAATTGGAATAAAACTCCAAACCCACGGTTGCCAGAACCACTAACCGGACGGATTCCCCATACTAAAGGATAAATAATCTAATTGGGATAATCTATCGGGGAGAATCCCTTTCTGATTGATGCTACGATATCCGAGGCATCGACAGTTTTTGGCGCTAGAAGGAGGGCTTGAAAGTGCATGGCTGATAGAGGAAAATCTCCCACTGTCATAAATGTCACTGAAAACCCGCTTAAAGGAAGCATTTCAAACAACCCAGATCTTGAAATATTAAATCAAGAAAGCCTCATTTCTAATCCTGAGCCTCAAGAAGCATTATACGCTGTACCTTTAGCAGAAATAGAGGATTTGAGGAGGCATACAAGATCCTACGTTAGACAACTAGGCGGTTTAAACGCTGTGAATTTTCTCCCTAGAAAAGGCACCCCTAGGAAAGAGCCACAATACACCCGTGATTCGATTCTTGTTCAAAGTTTTGAGGAACTTGTGAATCTAACTTTAGAAGAAATTTTAGACCCTCTGAACAAGATAGATCTTGAAAAATCAGAAAAAATCTCAGATCAGGAAAGCCTTGGGAAACTTAATACTCCACAGAATTCACCTTACAATTCTCCACCAGGATGTCCACATAGAAACATGGCTGTACCTGCTTGGAGAGCAAGGGGGGCGCTGAATCTAGCTGGGTCATTCCATAATCTTCCAAAAAATCCAGAAAAGGTCTTACCTAAGTTCGACCTAGGGAAAGCCATTTCAGCAGAAGATCACCTCAAGAGTTTCTACTTAGCTCTGAATCTTTTGAACGTACAACATCAAGATGTAGTCTGCAGGCTGTTTCCGTACACATTCGAGCCAAAAGTATCATCCTGGTACTTTAGCCTACAACCCAGCTCAATCTCTAGTTGGGATGAATTCGAAAACTGCTTTTTAAAGAAATACGAAAACCAAAAGACTGTGGCTACACTTATGAAAGAACTCTTATCCATGAGAATGGAAAAGAAAGAAAAGGTTCAAGATTTTAATCAAAGATTCACAACGCTTTTAAATAATTTCAGTGAAGCTAATAAACCAGTGGAGGAATCTCTGATTGAATACTATACAACCGCTCTTGAAGGACCCATAGCAATGTTCGTAAAAAGGTCCAAGAAAACTACCTTGATAGAGAACTTCAAAGAAGCTAGAAAGGTAGAAGAAGAAGCTGAGAGCATTGCTAAACATGCCTTAGATGTAGAACCAAAACCAGCAGCCAGTAAAAAGACCTTGCTTCTCACTAGAGGTAAAGAAGAACCATCTACAGACATGGAAAATGTAGTCAAGATGATGCAGAAGTTATCCAATAAGATTGTAGATCTCGAGAAGGATAAGGCTGCTAGTACATCTAGGAAACCTTTCAAGCCATTTTATAAAAGGAGGGAAGACGGTGATCAGACTCATCCACCAATGAATACTTCCCCTGTTTTAAACCTGAATGAAATCGGGATGGAAAATTTATCCACTTTTCGTCCAGAACCGCATTCCGAAAAGAGCTGCCCACAATGGATTAATTCCATGAGCTTAGTCATGAACCAAATAATGGATTCACAGATCCTAGACCAAGATGATTCTCCAGAGGAATCGAGCCCAGAATTAGAGGAACCAACCCCGGACACTACTATGGTGCTATGGGATTGGGTACCTATGATAGAATTAGTAGTAGAGGATCCCGTAGAAAGCTCTCCCTCTACTGTGAACGTTGCTACTCGCAGCAAAGGCCCTATTACGGATTGTGTGCCAAGCTCGGATCCTCCTAAGCCTCAAGTTTCAAAAGGACTTCCTAGAAGGAATATAACAATTAATCCACCGTAGCCCAAGGTTCACCAAACAGCGGCCAAACAACCAAATGCTGACATCATAGTTCAGCCACCCAAGGTCACGATGAGCAAAACAGATCATCCAACCCGAATTGGGAATGAGGATGACATAGGATATGACATTATCGAAGATATAAAGAAGGTCAAAGCAAATGTGTCAATATTTGACATGTGCAGCTTGCCCCATCAACGAGACAAGTTGCTGCATGTTCTGCAACCCCAAATCAGCACTCCATTAACGGACTCTCAAGAAAATCCCGAAATTAATGAATCTAGCATCAGAGGGAAATCTAAGTCTCAAACATTGCCATTCCTATTGACCTTTGAAATTTTTAATCACAATGTTCACAACTGTTTGGTAGATTCTGGGGCATCTTCAAATGTCATGCCACTGTTCATTTGTAAAAAAATTAACGGGCAGCCTGTGCCGTCTCCAGCCCAAATTATCCAATTAGATAGGACTGCTGTCAAGGTGATTGGGGAGATGAAAGATGTTCTCATTAGACTATCAGCTGACTCCAGAGTCTGTCAATTCATTGACATAATGGTGGTTGATATTCCTGAAGCCTATGGGCTGATTTTAAGTAGGGACTAGTCTACCAAGCTTAATGGCTACTTTGCCACTGATTGGTCTCATTTGTGGCTGCCTTATCAGAATAGGCATAATCATATTAAAGTCCTGAGAGACCCACATATGAAGCAAAACGTAACTCAATTGGAAGAAAAAAATGAGGCTGTAGCTTTCTCATCCTCGGTTCTAGGGAATTATTTCTTAGAAATGGATCCGGGTAATTATCATTCTGAAGCCATTAGCCATGAATCAGATAAAAAGTCCGATCTCCTTCATTTCTCTCGGACTGATGATGTTGATTGTAAGATAGTTAGTTTAGTTACTGATTTAGATCATAGAGAGACTAACTTAGTTGAATCTAAAGATATTTTATGGACATTATACTTTGATGGTTCTAAAACTCTGGAAGGATCCGGAGCCGGTTGTGTTCTAATGGATCCAAAAGGAAACAAGTATTTTTTTTCCTGTAGATTAGAATTTGATTGTATTAATAACACCATTGAATATGAAGCTTTAGTGCGTGGATTAAAGAAGGCCATTGATTTAAATGTTAAGTACCTGAAGGTTTTTGGTGACTCCGAGATAGTTTTAAGACAGGTAAGGGACTCCATTCATTGTCTCTCACCTCATTTGAAGGGTTATTAGGCTGAGGTATGGGATTTAATTATGCATTTTGATGCTTTCAATATAAAATCTATTCCTAGATTGCAAAATTCTGCAGCTGATTTTTTAGCAACATCTGCTTCTAGGTTGGTGCCGTCAAATAATAAATGCTCAATTGAATTGATTTTCAGGACTTCCGTTCCTGATAACATCACAAACTTTAGAGTCTTCGATGATGACGAACAAATTATCAGCTTTCTAACAAACGAAGACAGCTTCCAAGGAGCTGCGATAGATGAAGAAGAGCATGATGCTGATTTGATGAAGAAGGATGAGGAGAAAGGAAATTTCATTTTCAAGGGGGTAAGGTCCCTCGAAATGTTGTTCGATCTTCAAAATAAGTTCAAAAAGCTGGCTAACACCAAAACTAACAACTCATCAATGCAACATGAGTTAGTTAATTTGGGTACCGAGGCAGAACCAAAATTTGTCAACCTTGGCAAATGTTGTTCACCAAAAGAAAGAGATAGGTTCATCAAATTGATTAAACAATACAAGGATGTTTTTGCATGGACCTATGAAGATCTGAAGATATATGAAGTCCGCATTATTCAGCATGTTATACCAATGAAAGCGGGCGTCAAGCCATTTCAGCAGCAGTTAAGAAGGATGCATCCTACTCTAGAACCGCTGATTCAAAAGGAATTAAAGAAGCTCCTGGACGCTAAGATAATCTTCAAGGTCCGGCATTCTGAGTGGGTTGCAAACTTGGTTCCCGTAAGAAAGAAGTCAGGAGAGATAAGGATATGTGTAGATTTCAGAAATTTAAACAGAGCTTCGGATAAAGACAACTACCCTGTCCCTTCAATGGAACAAATCCTTCAAATGGTGTAAGGATCTGAGCTGTTTTCTCTCCTCGATGGTTTCTCTGGCTACAATCAAGTATTAGTAGCCGAAGAAGATCGCCTCAAGACTACTTTCCGAACTAAGTGGGGAACTTTCGCATACAGAAGGATGCCATTTGGTCTGATAAACGCGAGAGCTACATTCCAAAGAGCGATGGATATCGCCTTCCGAGGATTGGGTGGGAAATGTGTTGTTGTATACTTAGATGATGTGACAGTCTTTTCAAAGAAAAGGGAAGATCATGTTGTTCATATGAAGCATATTTTTTATCGCTGTCGGAAATATGGTATTTCTTTGAATCCCAAGAAGAGTGTGTTTGCAGTTCCCGAAGGTAAGCTCTTGGGTCATATCATTTCTAAAGGGGGAGTGTCAATTGATCAAGAAAGAGTCCAAGCTATTAATAAGATTCCAATGCCTTACAACAAGAAATATGTGCAGTCCTTTATGGGCACTATCAATTTTGTCCGCAGATTTGTTCCGGATTTCGCCCAAATTGTTAAGCCATTGCAACATATGGTTAAACAAAGCATACAATTCAAGTGGACAGATTTGGAAAAGGACGCATTTAGAGATATCAAGGAAGCTATAGCTAAGGCTCCTTCCTTAAGAATCCCGGATTTTGACAAGGATTTTATCCTATATACCTTTGCTTCGGATGATTCCCTTGCTGCGGTACTTACCCAAAAGGTGGAGTTAGGAGATGAATACCCGATTTCGTTTATGAGCACTGGTCTGCAGGGGGGCGAGATGAACTATCCCATGGTTGACAAACATGCATATGCGGTCTTCAAAGAAGTCAAGCAGTTTAGGCCATATATTCTTAAGAACAGGACTAAAGTTATAGTTCCCCACCCAGCTGTTAGATCCGTTTTCGTTCAAAAGGAACTAGGAGAAAGGAGGGGGAACTGGGTTACAGTTCTGCAGGAATATGATCTAGAATTTAAACCAGCCACAATCATCAAAGGGCAAGGCCTGTGCAAATTACTTGCAGGTAACTCAACTGATGAAGAGCAACATTGGAAGAATGATGCTGAGCTAAACTCGGTTGAAGTATGTCCCATCTTCTCAGCTCCCTAGTCATGGTATAGAGATCTGGTTCACTATTTACAGCAAGGATACCTACCTGAGCACTGGAACTCTAAACAAAGAAGGGCACTCCGCTTGAAATCAACACCTTATCAAATCATTGATGGGATACTTTTCAGGAATAATTATGATGGAGTTTTCCTTAGATGTCTAGAAAAGGAAGATACAAGTAAGGTTGTTAAAGAGTTGCATGATGGCCCCGCGGGTGGACATTATTCAGGAGAGACAACAGCACACAAGATACTGAGATCCAAATATTATTGGCCCACTCTGTTCCGAGATGCCCACACGTATGCACGAAACTGTGATGTATGCCAAAGAAGTGCCGAGAAATTACCTAAGGCAGCAGGGCCCTTGCAGTCGGTTATTATCTCTGAGCCTTTTGAGCAGTGGAGTATAGATGTTATCGGAGAGATAAATCCAAATTCTTCGTTGCAACATCGATACATCCTAACGGCTACTGACTACTTCACTAGATGGACTGAGGCTATCCCTTTGCGCAAGGTCAATGAAGACGCGGTCATCAACTTCTTGAAAGAGAACATCATAACCAGGTTTGGGGTTCCAATTTCCCTTATTTTTGATAATGCTACCTATTTTTCATATGTCAAGATAAATGAATTTGTTTATGAATGGGGAATCAAGTTTCACTATTCAGCCAATTATTACCCTCAAGGAAATGGATTAGCTGAGTCTTCAAACAAAAAACTCATTCGAATTCTCAAGAAAACTGTGATAGAAAATCAACAAAGTTGGCATATAGCTCTCCCGAACGCCTTATGGGCATATATGGAGACTCCGAAGAACGCATTAGGGGTTTCCCCTTTCACTCTTATCTATGGCAAGGAAGCCATGATTCCCCCAAACATCTTGCTCCCATCCCTACAGTTATCCCAAGCCTCCCGAGGGTCGGGTAGCCAAGCCTTACAATCCAGGATCAATACCCTGCTTCAACTTGAAGAAGCCCGACAGAAAGCTAAATATCGATTCCATCAACACCAAGACATAGTTAAGAGATGGTTCAACAAGAGGAAGTCCGGTAAAAGAAGTTTTGAAGTTGGGGACTTAGTCCTGAACTGGGACCGTAATCATGAAGGCAAAGGAATGCATACGAAATTCCAACATCTATGGATAGGCCCGTACCAAATTTTGGCAAAATTAGGCCCATCCACTTATAAATTGACAAATCTCGAGGGAGAAGAAGTAACCCTTCCTCTCAATGGCCTCGCCCTGAAACAATACTTTTCATAGTCTCGCTGAGACTTTCTGTACATAAATAAAATTTTCTTTTATTGTTGCTTTAGCCTTTATTTGCTTTATTTTCGATCATTTTGTTTCTTTCATTGTCATTTGAACCTTTGCAACAAGTTTGTTTTCTGAAAGCCCTTATGGTTGAGTTTCTCGTCAAGGATAGGTCTCTCAAAGAAATCTCGCAACCCATGAGTCCGGAACTATGCTCGAATATAGTCTATCTATGCATTGTGCTCTCGCTGAAATATTCAGAAGGAAGGAAGCCTACTCTGCTAGTCACACTAATCCTGTTTAAATAGCAGAGACCCATGACCATCTTCATTACTATCTTTGGGCTCCACCCACTCTCACACTTAAAGGCATCTCAGGAAGGTTACCAAAGTTGGACCCACGGAAAGTAGCACATCTCAAGGACATAAGGTATTAAAATGACTCCATGCTGCAAATTTAGCATCCAAAATGGCTTATGTTCAAGGGTTTGTTTTCCAGAGATCCTCGCCTCAATTAAAGCATGGCTGAGACAAAAGCAAAGCATGTAAAATCAAGAATGTTGTCCAGAAGACACAGTCCAAAATAGGCTCCTCTCCGTCCGTGGGGCTTGATCAAAACAAGAAAATCTTTAAACTCACACAAAAGGACATTATGGATTGAGGAGCCTAAATCAAAGATCATGTCTAAAGAAAATATCTCTGGAAGGCTCAAACAGCTAAGGTGTACAAAGTACAAACATCCAAAAGGATGCAAGCGGCATGGGAATGAGGAACAAGAGCAATAATATCCATGAGACAGTGTTGAAAATCCTGTGGAGTCCGACAACAGTAACCATCTGAGAGATGGCCCTTCTAAAATGAATCTCATATGTTGGCCCTTTGAGAGTTTTAAAGATGTCTCGGTCAAAGCTCCCCTTTTCCCCAATGGCTAGGAGGAAAAGTGCATTCTCCCTTCATAGAAATTCAAATGCTCAGCTGAATATTGCATACAGATGAATGTCTGTAATGAGGTTTCGGATCATGGAGAAGAAATTTTTCAGAGATCTGTGTTCACCAGCGACTCCCCAATTGTTGTTGCAACAACATCCTCCCCAAAATTTTTTGTTTATTGGGGCCCCTCCTTTATTTTTTCTGGAAAGACTGCTGTAGGATGCCACTTCTCCTTTGTTACTTTGTTTTTCAACATAAAATCCCGCTTTGATAACTCCAAGTTTTATTCTAAGGACAAAATTCGTGAACTCTCCCTGGAGTCACGGAAGCATTTGAGAAAGCCTCTCGAGTTGCGGAAGTACTCAACTTTTCTTCCCGAAAAGGCGGGAACCTTTAGCATAAGCATCCCGAAAAGAATTAGATTTTTTCTCTCGCAGTTGCAGAAATTATTTGGGAAAGTCTCCCGAAATTGCGGAGTCTTTTGAGCTATCCTCCCACAATTGCGGAAGCCACTCGCACAAGTCTCCCGAAAAGACTAAGAAAAATTATTGAAAAAACTGCGGAAGCTGTTAAGGAATTCCTCCCGAAATGGTGGAACCATTCATCTTATCCTCCTGAAACGCGGGAGCCATTCGCCAGCTTTTCCCGGGGCCGCTGAGTTACTTACTTCTTTTTTGAAAATTTTAAAGTCTTGAAGTTGCAGAAGCTATTCGCCAAAGCCTTCCGCAACTGCGGAAACCTTCGCGTTATCTTTCCGAAACCCCACCGAGAGAATTTTGTGGAACCGTTCGGGTTTCACTTCCATGATTGCGGAAGTCTTTTGCGGAAGCCTTCACCATATTTTTCTGAAACCCCCCGAAGACTTAGAAACTTTTCGAAAGTTGCGAAGCCCGCCGAAAGACTTATTGCGGAACCATTCGCTAATCCGTTCTGCGATTGCGGAAGTCTTTTTCGAAAACCCTCTGCAATTACGGAAATGTTTATGAAGCCCGCCGAAAGCCTTAACTTTTGCGGAACCGTTCGGCTTTTCCTTCCGAAACGGCTTGAGTCTTTCGTGGAAACCTTTCGCTATTACGGAAACATTTGCGATATTCCTCCCGAAATCCCGCGGAGCGTTTTTTGAAAGACTTGCGGGAGCCATTCGCCATTTCCCTTCGAAACGGCTGAAACCTTCGTTTGATCATCCCACAATCGCGGGTGGAATTCATGAGCCCGTCCCGCAGGTGGCGGTCGTGCGCGCATATCGAGACTAATTGGAAAGACCGCGACGTACATTATATTAAAGCCCCGTTTTAAATGCGCCACCCACCGTATTAAAGCGCCGCACGTGCCCAAATCGTTTAAATAAACGATTGGGATTTGGACCGATCACATTGTTTTGACAATTAACAAACGCCATTGGATGCCTCGCCCAAACTACTCCAGCTCAGCTCGCTCGTCCACGTCCGTGTCCACCTCGTCCAGCCATCTTCACGGTGCCAGGTAGGAATTTTAACCATTAATTTTGTCTCATCTATACGTCAGATTGTCTTTGCATTTTTATTTTCGTCTGAGACGTGGCCGATAGGCGCTGGTCGGATATATTGTTATTTCATTTTTTAAGCTGCCGAGGCCCCATGGGTTTCCCATTCTACTGAAAATCAAGCCAAAAAACTATAACCGCCCGAGCCTTTTCGTCAGCCATATTCCAGGCGCCATCGCACCTGTTCAAGCCTACCGTAGAGCGCCGTGTCAAGTGCTATAAATAGCCACAACGGTCGACTCAAGCCCTCGCCTGTTCAAAAATGTGGGAAAAGCAGCCCCTTATTTCGTAATAAGGTTGTTTCACTCCCAGACTCACCCGCCACTAACCATTAAAAGCACAATGACGGAGGTTACCATCTCTCCTAGAGCTAGACCTAGAGCAGGTTGTTCCCTCGACATACCTATCCTTTCGGGAGCATTCCGAACCTTGTCCCTTTAAAAGGAATCAAGTCTCTATAACTAGATTTCTTGTTTGGAATGGTGTATTTTGCTTCCCAACATGCAGCTTCACAATTTATTTATATACCTCATTAGCATGTTAAATTGGTGCTGCTCTTTGTTAAAATCTCACAGCATGTTGCACATTTTTTATAATGACTTGTATTTGGTTTCCAGCAGAGAAAGTCAAAATGCAAAAAGGGGGTAGGAAGAAGGCTAAAATGACGGAACCACATCCAACACCACTTAGGACTGAGACTACATTCCAAGATACCGGGTGCACCACCGGTATTCCTCCCGAAATTCGCTGGGGTGACATCTACAGAATGATCCGAGACCAAAATATCCTGGATATGTTGTTAGAAGAGGAGCAGATTTATCTCAATATCAGAACTTCAGGCATAGCTAGGGATTCTACCTGCCCTGAACTGTTCCCATGTTCTGAAGTAATCGGATGGATACTCCAACATACTGATGCTGAGACAAGAGTAATAAATGACAGCGGGAAAATATCCATCAGCTCATTCCACCCCGCATATCTTGCCGCAGCCTATAAATTTCCCCACCCCCAGCAAGCTCTGACTGATAAATGGCTGGGCCAGATGAACAACATTGAAATGGCCAAAAAATTACTAGTCGCAGGCAAGCATTTGAGAAAGAAAGGTAATGACGAATATGACATCCAGAATTTGAGACCTCCGTTCAGATTGATCGCCCTGATGTTGTGCAGAATCTTCGGCATGCCCGATGGCACCGTGTACAAGATTCAGTGGGTCCCCATCATCCACTTCGTTGCATTTAAAGGAACTGTGTTTGACTGGGCCACTCTCCTATCAGACAGTTTGGCATCAATGGTAGTTGCTGCAAGAGAAGGACTGGCCTTAAAGAAGGCAGAATTCTACATGTCCTCATATCTTATTGATTGTGTTTTGGCCAAGTTATCTTTTCCCAACTTAGGCTGCACATGGGATAAGGTCAACACCCCCGTTTATACCGCTTTCAGGATGTTGTGGGCTCAGAATTACAAACCCAGCTATAAAATCATTTGTGAGGGGTTCATCATGCCCATATATGAGCAGATATTCAAAGAAGAGCCCAACCGCCTGTCGAAAAATGCGATGGAAGTCCTTGAAAACTATGGAGATTTTTATTTTTCCGAGAAAGGAACCTACCTTAGAATGTTTGGAGGAACTAAAGCTCCATATATCTTGCCGAAGTATGCTACAAATTATGTGGTCCTTAAGGAGGCGATGAGACAAATCTTCCTGGATGGAATTGGAGCAGTGCTCAACAAACAGCATAAGGCCTCTTTCCCGCCTTTGCCCTTCTGCATAGGAGCATACAAATTCTCAGGGGTTGCCTCAGCCGAGGAGTTTGTTCAGGAGCTGAAATCCTTCCACTTCAGCGAGGTAATCTTCCATAGGAATGACAGGAAGGGAAAAGTCGCCGAGCATTGTAAAGAAATTTATGCTCATTTTGAGTACACTCACTATCATGATGCCGAGGAAGAGGCATTCAGAGGCATCAGCAACATGGGTGAGCTGCGAATCTGTTGCCAAGGCAGTAGAGCAAGCTCTTGCTCTTCCAAGGCCCAGAAAACCAGCCAGCAGAAAGACAAGGAAGCGGATGATGCCTGAGCCCAGGAAGAGCAAAGGATAAAGGAGGAAGCAAGGTTACTGCAAGAGGCTGAAGTTGCCAGATTGCAGCAAAACATAGAAAGTGAGAGGCTGCAGAAAGGGGCTGAGGAAGCCCAGCAGCGGAAAGAGGCTGAAGATGAAAGACAACAGAAAGAAAATGAAGATTAGCTGCAAGCTGAAGGAGAAGAGAGGAGGCAGGAAGCTGAAGTAGGGCGAAAAGCGGAAGAAGAACTCAAAGCAGGTGAAGATGCCCAAGCAGGAAACCCAGGCGCACAGGATATGGAGATAGACATACCTCAAACAAGGGTCTCCAACACTCAAAATGTGGAGATGGACACAGCACAAGCAGGTGTCTCTGGTACCCCAAATGTGGGAACAGTTTCATATCAGGTAGTCCAGACCCCACCCGTGGAAGCAGAGATAGATATTGTAGACCTCCCAATCATCCCATATAATCCATCGGAAGAACATACTGTGTCCAAATGGAATGAATTTGTTTATGACAAGAAGAGAAAGGCTATGGTCCTTAAATCGAAAGAGAGGATAAAAAGACTCTTCCAGGAGGATATTGTTACTCACCGGGAGACCACAGTTATGCAGAACACAAACAAGGATCCTTTAGCTATGGCATCCGCCTCTGTAGAGACAGCAAAAGCAACGCTCGACAATGTAGCTGATATAGTTAAAGAATCTGAGTCGACTAAGAGGAGACCCCGCATGCTACAACATACTGTGGCTAATGAGCAAGCCTACAGGGATCTCGTGGTGAATAAGTATAATCGCCTAGCTGTTGAACATGAAGAATTGTCGGACAAGTATAACCAGCTGGAGGAAGAAAAGGACCAACTAACACTCTAGATGGTGATTGTGGAAGCAAAGAAGAAAGAGGCGGAAGAGAAAGCATCCCATCTAGAGGCAGAAAAGCTGGCTTTGGTTGAACAATTAGAGCAGGCGGAGAGCAAAGCAATAGACATGTCTCATTTCCATGAGTTGTCCTGTAGCATCCTAACGCAAGTTCATGGCACGCAGGAGCTAATTACTGAAGAAATATGCAAGCTCAAGGACATGGTGATCAGAATGAGGGAAATTAATGTGGAGGCCAATAGGCTTAAAGATAAGTATACTCGGGTTAAGGCAAACGTCTTGAGCCAAATAGAATGGAGAGCAGGAAAAGCGAATTTCCCCAAGCATCTCCCATTCAAACCTGTGGATGGCTTCAATGAAGACTTGGCCCTTTTGGAATTTTGCAGAAACTGTAGCATTAAGCTGATAGCCAAGAACAGAGGGACAATGGATAAGTGTAGCAGTATGTACCGAAGAATCCATGAGGTGCATGACAAGTGCAAGCTGAGTTTCGCTTAGTCCCTTGATTTCTCAAGAAAATAGCAACGTTTGTTTGAGCTGAAGGAAGAGTTGGGCATCCAAACTGAGTATGTGAAGAAGATTGATGTCCTAGCCATTGATGACCTCCAACATTATATTGGAATGTCATCAATACACGGTCATCTGCTCAAAGAAATGCATCAAGCTGCAGTCACAGAAATTCAAAGAATTTTGACAGAGCTTGGTAAACATGTAACGTCCCAGAAAATATTATTCCCCGCCTCAGTAAATGTAGTCATAAGGGACACTGGTGTGTGGTATAGTTGCATTGCAGAAGAGGAGAATAAAGCAGAAGCAACAGCTGTGGCAGCTAGCTCGATTTCCTCCCTCCCAGCAGTAGCAGAAATTACAGTGGGTTTGAATGCCTCTTTACTAGCAACAGCATCAACAGCCAGTTTAAGCGACTCTCTTCCAGCTGAAACACACGCACAGGAGTGAAAGCGCTGATTTTATAGCATTAATTCTCATATTTTGTATTTTGGACTTTTCATATGTGTAAAACGTGGAAGCTATGGGACAGCTGTCCTTTTCCTTTTTTAAAAATAATTTCTGTAAGAGAAGGAGTCACATTTTTGTCTGTTATAGAAGAAAATTTCTGTAGGTGACAAGTGTAAAGGGCCAGGTGGCAGCCCAAAGGGCATTGTTGTAACATTATAAATATAAGTTAGGAAGTAATGAAGAGGACTTTTTTTAGCAGGGAATTATTTTCAGACTTGTACGAGCTATCTTGTATATGTTCTAAGAAAATAAAATCTTCTACTAAAAGCTGGAGAGGATGCCCTTTTGCATTGAAATGAAGATTGGATGCACTGTAGATTATTCCTGTGTTTGCTATTCTTTGCTGTGAGATCTTTATAACTGTCTTGAATTATTTCATTTGTATTAAATTATCTTGCTTCTCTCTTTGCAAATGAATTCTCTCTTTCATGAGTAATGAAATGTGTTATGTTTAATTAGAAGCTATCTTCTGATATCTTTTATCTTTGTTGTAGCTTTCTCTTTCAGATTTAATGGCTATATGTTCTTTCTTTAAGATAACTCCTACAGCTCATTGCTCATGCTTTAAATTCGCTCCTTGCAGGGATAGTTAGATTTATTACAGTCTTAAACTTAGATCTGTTTTCCAGTCTTGCATTTAGATTAAATTTAGACTAGGCACTTGCATATCATTATAAAACATAAAATTCAAAAGAACGGTGGATCGGGCCATAACTGGTATAATTGGAATAAAACTCCAAACCCACGGTTGCCGGAACCACTAACCGGGCGGATTCCCCATACTAAACGGTAGATAATCTAATTGGGATAATCTATCGTGGATAATTCCTTTCCGATTGATGCTACGATATCCGAGGCATCAACAGGACCGGGGGCCAACTAGGGTCGTGAAACAACGGATCATTCGTTAGCTTTGAAAGATTTAGAAGATTCAAGCATGCAAGGAATGGGAGCTGAGGCTGGAAAGCTTGATTATAAGCTCCCATAAAAGGTTGGCTGAATGAACCAAATTATAAGGTTGACCAAAAGCTTGACCATGATCATTAAATGGCTAATAATGAGAACTTTACGGACCATAAGCTTTCCCATGGCCATAGGATTGATAACCTCCTTCTGCCTGACCCATATGAGAGTAAGCAGGTATGTGCGTGTTTTGGGCACCATATTGGGGTGGTGGGTTGTACTGGTGGCCAACACCAACTATCTTGTAGTAAGGGTTGCCACCATAAGTATGGGGCATATATGTACTATTCGTAGCAGGAACTGAGTTGTAATGACCATAATGGTGAGGTATGTTCCCACCCCCAGCATTAGGATTAGCATGAGCAGTCATGTGGTGACCCAAAGCATGAGAAGTATTCCCAACCCCAACGTTGGTGTTACTAGTAGCAGGAATGGTAGTGTTATGAACATGAGGATAAGATATATTCCCACCTCCTACATTAGCATTACTAGTAGCGGTGGTGGATGCAAAAGTGTGTGTTACTTGTCCACCCCCATAGTTAGGAGGAGCATTAACATTTTCGAAATTGGTCCTGGGTTGACGGGTAGCGATATGTGTGTTAGGTGGTAGAAGGTGAGTCGTGTTTCGAACAATGTTCCTATTGGGTTGGGCAGTCCTAGGAGGTGGTATTCTTCCAACATTAGCATTCTTAGGAGGATTATGACAAGTCCTCATATTATGTGCATGAGTGGACAACGTGGTGCCCTCGGCAAGGGTATTCCCCCAGTGGGTGCAGTGTTGCTAACACCATGACTAGTGCCATCATGACTACCAAAAGCAGTGGGAGGATCAACTGTGCTGAATCCGGGCATACTATATGAGAATGGGTTAACGTTGATCGCAGGATCTTCGTCTTTGTCTTCAGGTAAGGTTGGCATCCCATAAAGATAATTATCCGGATTCGAAGGATCGAACGGATCGTTCTGAAGTGGATTTGGCCAAATGGAACCAGGTTGAGTCTCAGGTGGATCACCCCCCAGGCCTCACGAGGTGTGGGGGTGTCTGAATTATGTTCGACCCCTTCCGATGGAATCATGGGGATGTCCTCCGTGTCGGAATGTGTAGCCATCATAATGTCGGTATATATGTCTCGTAAGAATCCGAAGACTCAGAGGGAGCCTGCTGGCGTGAAAACTCAACCGGTTTTAAACCAGCTAACCGAAGGGAATGTCGAAGAGTAGGACTCCGCGCCATGATATCTCCAAATAGAATATAAAATCACAACTTCTCCTATGGCCAACTATCGATCAAAAACAATAAATCAAAAGAACACACTTAGAGAAACTACAACCAAGAGCAAACAAACAGAGTGGCTAAATGAGCTCCCGACACTAGAGCTGGTATGTCTCGACTAGGAGAGGCTTGAGACTCCCAAACTATAGCAGGAGGTAACAGAATCAGTTATAGAGACACCCAGGATTCACTGCGTGCACAGGGTCAAGTCCACTGTACAAACACAACTGTGCTGTCCAATCCCTATCTGACTTAGGACACAAACAACATAACCACTGCAAGTACCCTATGCGATAACTAGGTAAGGAAACTATGGTCACCGCAATATAACCAATACTCAGGGGGACAGTCGCAGGTGGGATCCGTCATATGGGTAGGGTAGCTAAGCCTGAAGCACAAAAGGACGAACCTCCAGTACCCCTAGATACGAACAAACCCTGGAAATATCTCCCATGTTCAGTCGGTATCAGAGGGATATCCCTTCAACCAACCTCCCGTGACCTTGTGCTTAACTCTGGTTTGAGTAGAGCTTCCTAAGAACACCGATATATACCATGGATTCCTCCACTCCCTGGTCAGACACCTAATATTTCATCTAGTAGTATTGGATTGTTAACTCACAATGATTTATTCCAAGACTCTAAACCTATGCTAGTTGGTGTACCCTATAAATAAAATCGGTCTAATCAATTTTAAGATTAAGCGTTAATTTTAATGGTTGTGGTTACTCAAAGGATATGGTCATGAAACTAGTGATGTGTATGACTCAATAGTATGCAAAACCATCCAATCCTAGACTCATCTATCCAATAAAACGATGCCACTAACATGCACAATCAAACCAACGGTTTCGAAATAAAAATGCAAACCTTTTATATTTTCGATGCACAATCATAACCTAAATGAAAGTAGCAAGCACTCAATGCAAGATGCAATACATGAAAGTAATGTTTTTTCTTTTTTTTGTATTTTCTCTTATAAGCAAAAGGAAAATGCAAAACTATATGTATTTTTTTTGTATTTTTCAATATAAAGAAATGAAAAATGCAAGCAAAATCCTACTATTTAGTCACTGAAGTGCTGAGAAGATCACTAAGACAACCCAGCAGATTCCAAACAGTAAGACTCAGCCAAAGGAATGAGCTCAAAAGGAAAAAACCAACAAGGCTCAACCAAGAATAACGAAGAGTTTTGGTCACAACCAAGGCATGGAACAGTCAAGAAACAGGCCAACAAAGACTCAGGATCATCCAAATCCAACCCAGCAACAACCAATAGTCATAAATCTACAAAATCCGGAGTTGTACGCTACTGTCGAAGGAATACCTGTGGGTACCCATGAGTAGCAGTGTAAACAGAGGTGGGTATACGCGAGCATAGCTAAGCTAGCCCGCTGGTGAAGAAAGGAAAATGGGCAAACAAAGAGTCCAATGGCTCAGAAAAAGCAGGTTTTCTATAGTGTATCTTAACGACCAATCAGTGAAACAGAGATTCAACAAACAACATCTCTAATTATGGACTAATACTAAAAAAACTCCCCAAACATGGACGTTTTCCCCAACGAAGTCGCCATTTCTATGTTGGAGAAAACTCACTATGGCTTGGGAGACCACTATAGACAACTGACTACCAGAAATTAACTCAATTCTCAGAACTATGCTATTATTAATGACAATGCTAAGATAATGGAGAATGTAACCAACCTCGATCCAAATGTTTGATGTAGATCTCCGTTGGAGCTTTCAATCCGTGCACTTGAATCTGCAAATTAGTCTTGAAAGCCAATATACAACAAGTACATATAATATATAAATGACATTAACATCATCAATAGAAATGGTCCATGATATAACAAGTAAATGCAACCCAATGTAAGATAAAAAACATTTACAACATTAATGGACGAGAATATGAGTATTTCTATTAATAAACAAGAAGAAGAACAATGTGATACGACCTCTTGCCGGCAACCAATCTGAACCAAGATCTGGATCAATCCACTTGTGCCTCCACCACTTCAATCCTCCATGAATGGCAAACTCAAACTATGGTAGGAGTTTGGAAGGTGAACATAAAGGGGTTTACAACTACACGGATCAATGAGTGTAGACTCAAGATAGGGAAAAAATACACAAGAGTTCTCTTGCTCTTCTTTCTCCTCCCGTCCATAAGCTATATGTGCTCAATAAATAGTCCTCCCAAAGGTAGGTGAAAGGACACATCGAGGCTGTACTTGGGCAGATGGAGAGCCAAAGGTCACCTAATAACCGCTTTTTGGGAGTGAAAAGTAATTAACTAGTGATTTTTACCATTTTACATGCTACTCGCGGGCTATAGTGATGCAAATCGCGGGTACGCTTGCTATAATGATGCAAAAAGCGGGTAAGAGGAAAAATGAGGAAATAGTATGTCTGAAGGATATAAAGTGGATCTGAGTCAGTGAAATGGATCCTACAGGCCAAGGAATGCTGATGCTCACAAGGTGGACAATTACATTGTAACACAAGGTGACTTGGTGGGTACGTGAAGGAGCTCGATATACCAATAAGTACGTGGAAGAATACAATACCCCCGGGATAAAGTGCTGGAAAATAATGACAGCTGCCACGCTTAACGACGCCGAAACACGTCTCTAACTTGCACACAAGTTTCTAAAGATTTTACCCTAGTTCTACCGTTAATTTTATCTAGACAGTTAGGTGAATGCATGAGGTGAGTACATAATGCAGACCCTAACTACATGCAAAAAATACGCTTTTCTTTCAATGAACTCTATGTATGGGAAGGAGAAAATTTTCTTTTCTTTCCAACAATTTTACCAAAGCAATGTAATGCAAGACAATCCCAAATCTACCAAAAAATGACTATGAAGTATCCTTTTTCCTTTTCAATGAAAAGCAAAAATTTTCACAACACTACTAAACCAAATCAAAGCATGTTTTTCTTTCTTTTGTCTTTCAAAACGAAAATGATGTTAAGTAATCAGAAGAGAGAATTTATAAGTAAGGTATGCAAACTTTTCACTTTCACTATGATGGTCTAAAAGCACAAAAACCAAAAGATACAATGCAATTTCCAAAGCACGGAATTACTTTTGCAAAACTTGATCTATATTCAAATTTTTCAAGAAGATGATCAACTCATAATTCATGAAAAATACAAACAATGCAATCTTCTTTCAACTTTTCCAAAGGATTTATGAATGAGACATTCCAATGCTTATGCAATTCTTAAAAAGAGCTTGAAAAATAATGGATGTTGATGTATATGTAACTTCGGAATGTATTTCACATATATGTATATTTTATTTCTATAGAGATGTTATTATTACTCTATACGGAAGTGGTTGTATTCCTATAAGGATGTTATTATTCCTCTATACGGAAGTGTCGTCATTTATATTGTAAGTGTCGTAACTTATACTTGATGGGTTATTAGACCACCTTGTTGGGGTCGGCCCTGTATAAGTCATGTGGGTCAAAGGGTTATTAGAACACCCTATTGGGTTTCGGCCATGTGGGTCAAAGGGTTATTAGACCACCCTAGTGGGGGTCGGCCCAGTCAACATTATGTTAAGTGGTTAAGTTGAGGCCGACCTAATTCAGTAAAGGTCAAGTCAAGTTAGTGTATAAATAGAGAGTGTGTCTCTCTCATTTTACACATTCTATTCTCTCACTCACACTTGGGAGAGTGGCGCACTTGTGGAGGAGGAGGCTCTACTGCTAGGAGAAGACTATCTCTTGTATTCTTGTTGTATCATTGCTCTATCTATCTCTGAGGAAGTTATTGGGGTTTTTCACCTTTATGGTTTTCCCCAAGTAAACTCTGTGTCTCTTGTGTGTTTGCATTATTGTTTCCATGATTGATATGCTGTAGATTTGCTGTACATGTTGTTTTCTCAGTTAAGATCCTAGATTAGATTGAAGTAAATTCTGAAAATTTAACATGGTATCAGAGCTAGCATGAAAGAAGTCATGATATGGCATGTATGACACTTGTTGCACTTACGATGCTAGGGCTTGATATAGCAAAAACCAATCATCGTATCACTTTCTCTATAAATCCGTTTTGGCGAAGTTTTCGGATCTAAAACTTTTACAGGTCGAATATCAGAGCCCCATGTACCTTGTGTCCAAAGGAAAATCTCTAATTCGGTGTACTGTGTGATTTATGATCTTTACAATATAGGGTTTCTGCCTCTTCCAGATCTGAGTCAAAATCAGGTGACCTTGGGAAAAACGTCATAACTTGGGCTAGGAAGCTCCAAATGAAATTTTGTAAAAAGTGACAGGTAGTACACAGACTGTACACAGACTGTAATATCTTAGAAAACGTTTTTAGAGGCCTAATTTGAACCAGTGAAACATGGCATGCCATACAAGTTCGCTCTCCTGTATTATCCCACAAAAAAAGTTTTTAGACCTTGTGGATCGAAAAGTTCAGAATTAAACCAGAAACAATCACGTACATATTTATGTCAAAACAGAATTATTTTTTAGCACCTTCATTCATGGCTTCCGGAATTTAGGGCTTCAGACAAAGTTGGAATTTTTGTAATCAGAGACCACGGCTGAATGATACTCATCAAAATCGAAATTTATAGACCAAGATCAGAATTTTTGGTTGGGCAGAAGGCTGGGTTTGATCAGACCCTAGTTCGGGACTTTGATCAGAAAAGTGGAAAATTAGGGCTTCTGCAAAAATGAAATTTTTTTAAATCTGTGACCACGGCTGAAAGCTCCTCAGAAAAATTGAAGCTTAGAGCTTTGAATGAAATATTTTGGTTGGGTGAAGCTCCAGAAAACTCAAACCCTAATTCAGGGTCCTCCCTAGTGAATCCGAAAATCTAAAAGGCAATTTCGAGGGGTGAAACTTTGCAGTTTTCAAATCCTGAATATACCAACTTGATCAGCTCATCAAGGCACATATTTCTATCCTTTCGGAAGTTTGAAATTCAAAGTTTGAATTTTTGGGGTTTCTTTGACAAACCCTAATCCAGGTCGAGGTCCAGTTCTTGCAAATCAAGTGGATTGGGTTAATCCTAGAAGAAGATGGATTGGTCACCTGCATAAGTGAAGAAGTTCCTATCTCAAAGGGAGATGAGGCTAAGGCCTTCCATAAGAAGATTACAAGCAATATTGACAGGTATGACTTACAGGTATGTTTCATGGTTAAGTTTATCATATGTTTATCTTCATATCATTACAGTACAATCTTGATTAATTACTAGACTTGTCGTATCACCTTAATAGAAGATATTCATTGATTAAGGTTTTGACACTTATGAATGTACTAATGCATTGTGATGTTGTATGAGGTTTATGTTGTTTGCCAACATAAAATGTACACCAAGAAAGACAAATCATGTTCTACTTCAAGAACAGATGATCATGGTGACATGAAGACAAAGATTCATCCATTGTCATGGATCACATAGAAGATCTACTTTTGAGGTATGTATAACTTGGTCCTACAATGGTTAACCTATGAGACACGCAGGTTACTAGCACAAGTCACTGAAGAGAACTAGAAGACATTATGCGGGTATGTTAGACATAACTAGCTAGCATGCTAATCCAGGTATGTTTTTCCTATATCAAGCTAGAATCCTACCTTGTGTTAGTATCTTATACTGTTGTGTTGTTGATAATGATTATTCATGAAGTCATAGGTTTGAATAGTCATGGTTGTATGCATATTATGTTTCTTACCAAAATTGATGATATGACTAACCAGAAGAATCATGAAGGTATAGGTTTGAGTAATCATGGGTTTTATGCATATTATATCTCTTATCTTGATTGATGATTTAACTAACCAGAAGAGTCCTATGATCAAACAAGAATATGTATGAGTAAAAGAAGACTTCCCTGAAACCTCGAATACTAATGTTTATTATCTGTGAATGATCATGACTATACATGTTTAAGATTATTGTGTTTTGATAGTATTAAGATTATACTAATAAATGTGTGACTTATGTATGAGACCTCAAGGATAACATAATGATGATACTAATAAGCATGCATAGTGATTAAGGATGGATGTAAGTTCAAGGACAGGTAATCCAGGAAGCAAAGATCAAGAGGGAGCACACTCCAATTGTTCCTGGAAGAAAGCAAAGGAGCATACTCCAGTAGTTTCTGTAAGGATGCAAATATCTAGAGGGATTTGACCATCCTTCTGCATTCCACAACAGAAAGGTGTAGAAGAAGCTACTTCAGCAGCTCCTGCAAGGAAGCAAAGACTCAAAGGGAGTCCACCCAACAAACAAACAAAGATAAGTATTTTAATTACCATTCCTTACATACTTGTTTGTTTAAATAATATTATTCAATGATGTATATGCTTATGTTCCTAGATTTACGATGTGTATTATGCATATTAGAATGATTGCATTAATGAACAGCTTACTTCTAATATGCATTTGATGGGTAAGTGGCCTATGGCACTGTACAACATTCCATTGCTACTTATCTAGAATGAAACCTCTTTGCTGACATGTTAGGAGTTGTGCACACTCTTAACAATGTTCTGGTAAAGATTGGAAGGCATTTAGAAAGTTACGGAATATGGATAAATGTTGTATTGAAGCATTGGCTAAGATAATTGCATGACTGTCTGACATATTTCCTTATGTGTAAGAATTTGTTCTGAAAACTATGAGATGTTTTCTAATCATGCAATTTAACTTGTTGTGTAGGAAAGATCATCACCTACAAAAGAAGGACTACAACATTTGTTCAAGCAACAAAATTATCTATTGAAGATATTGAAGTTCCCAAGATACAGGAAGAATGCCATGATCCGTCGATCATGAAGAACGATGTTTGGGATGCGGTCCCAAGAGCTGAAGGGAATTCTGTTGTGACTTCCAAATGGAACTATCGGATCAAGCATGCTGCAGATGGCAGCATATAAAAGTGATGAAATAGAAGATACACCAGATGGATTTCAAGACAGCTTTCTTGGATGGTGTAGTTGAAGAAGAAGTGTATGTGGAGAAGCCACTTGGTTCAGAGACACATGATAGGGAGTCATATATGTGCAGAACTTGGTGAGGATAGATTGATTGCCGACACGCAGCGGAAGCTTGCTACCGAGTTAGAGATGAAGAACTTGGGGATGATGCACTATTTGTTTTTAGCATGGAGGTGTGGCAGAGTGTAGATGGAATCTTCCTTGGACAAGGGAAGTATGCATTAGAGATCCTGAAGAGGTTCGGGATGATGGACTGCAAGGCTATGGCCACACCTATGGCATCGAACCTGAAGCTTATGTGTGATGCTTCATCTGAACTGGTTGATGTCACTGTGTATCGTCAGATGATTGGGTCCTTGATGTACATGATGAACACGAGACCAGATATTTGCTTTTTGGTGAACACATTGAGCCAGTTCCTGACAGATCCAAGGAGTGTTCACCTGGTTGCTGTAAATCATATTCTTGAGGTACCTGAAGGGTACGGTTGACTATGGGCTCAAGTATGACGCGAATCAAAAGTTTAACCCGCAGGGTTATGTTGATTCAGACTGGGCAGGCAGTGCTGCAGATAAGAAGAGCACTCCTGGGTGCTGGTTCAGTATGGGATCAGGTGTGATCTCTTGGTTTAGCAGGAAGCAGTCCTGTGTAGCACTGAGTACAACCGAAGTAGAGTATGTTGCGACGGATGAGCAGGATGCAGATGTATTGACCAAGCCGTTGGCCAGAGTGCAGTTTGAGTACTTTAGAGAGAGGCTTGATGCACTTCAGATTGAGTTTCCTTCCAAAAGGAAGTGATGAGTCTGGAAGATGCAGATGCACATGAGCTTTTCTGACATGGTTGATGTGTTCTCCCATGGTCGTGATGTAATTGTTGAGCCATTCTCACATGGTGGTAGATGTGTTCTCCCATGGTGTAGATGTAAGGGATGAAGCCATTTTTCACATGGTGGTAGATGTGTTCTCCCATGGTGAAAAAGTAAGGGCTGTAGCCTTCCCCAAATGGTGGTAGATGTGTTCTCCCATGTCGGTGGTGTAAGTATTGGATGATGTGCATCTGGGCTGTGCTTTGTGGAGGATGAGATGATCTGAAGAAGATGATGCTATGATGATCAGGAGGATCATGGATGATGAACATCATGATGATGCTCCAGTTACTGCTCTATATGTATATGTACGCATCATGTTGGATGCTGGATATGATCAGTTGGATCATTTATATGTATATGTATATGTACGCATCATGTTTGATGCTGGATATGATCAGTTGGATCATTTGTATTTATTTTGTATATGCATCATGTTGGATGCTTGGACCATGTATCTGTATATGTATCAGGTGGATCATGTATTTGTATTTGTATCAGGTGGATACACTGTATGATCAGGTGGATCATGTATGATGATATGTATCAGGTAGATACTTGGTATGCATCAGGTGGAAGCATTGTATGATCAGGATGATCATGATCATGAGCTTCAGGATGTTGCTTCAGATGATATGTATCAGGATGGTACAGTGATGATGATTAATGTGATCATGAGCATCAGGATGATTCTTTGTGCGATGATGATCCATTGGATCATGAGTATCGGGTTGATACTTGGAGGTCAGAGATGATATGTGGCAGGTTGTGCAAATAGCATGTAATCAGTCCTGGAGATCTTTCCGGTCGTGCTGCGGCACATAAATGTTCCTGGGATACTCTTTTTGGTATTTCTATGTAGTATGTAATCAGTCCTCAGATATCCGATAGGTTGAGCTGTGTGCTCGTAATCAGTCCTGGGATGAGGTATTACTACGGAGACATGTAATCAGTCCTAGAGATTCAAGCGGTTGAGCTGTGTGCTCGTAATTAGTCCTGGGATGCTCTTTAGAGATCTTGCCGGTCGTGCTACGGCACATAAATGTTCCTGGGATGCTCTTTAAAGGTTTTTTCTATCCACATGTAATCAGTCCTGGAGATCCGAGAGGTTGAACAGTGTGCTCGTAATAAGTCCTGGGATGCTCTTTAGAGATATTGCCGGCCGTGTTGCGGCACATAAATGTTCCTGGGATTTTCTTTAAAGGTATTATGGAGGAGATGCATGTAATCAGTCCTGGGAGATCTTGTCGGTCATGCTTAGGCACATAAATGTTCCTGGGATACTCTTTCCGGTATTGCATCCGCACATAAAATTAGTCCTGAGAGGCCACCTCTATCAGACCGTTCGCACAGATGATGAAGACCTGCAGGTGGTGGGCCTACATCCAGTATGAAAAATGACTGGCTCTATAGAACTTCCTATGACGAGTAGATTCAGAGATTGCTTAAGATAGCAGCAGCAATGACGATGATGATGACTCGATGATGATTATCCAGTGACGATGATCCAGAGAAGAAGACTTGTGCTAGAAGACCTGTGTCGAGAAATGCCTTCCTAGTTAAGAGGGAGTGTTGATGTATATGTAACTTCGGAATGTATTTCACATATATGTATATTGTATTCCTATAGAGATGTTATTATTCCTCTATACAGAAGTGGTTGTATTCCTATAGAGATGTTATTATTCCTCTATACGGAAGTGTCGTCATTTATATTGTAAGTGTCGTAACTTATATTTGATGGGTTATTAGACCACCTTGTTGGGGTCGGCCCTGTATAAGTCATGTGGGTCAAAGGGTTATTAGAACACCCTATTGGGGGTCATCCATGTGGGTCAAAGGGTTATTAGACCACCCTAGTGGGGTCGGCCCAGTCAACATTATGTTAAGTGGTTAAGTTGAGGCCGACCTAATTGAGCAAAGGTCAAGTCAAGTTAGTGTATAAATAGAGAGTGTGTCTCTCTCATTTTACACATTCTATTCTCTCACTCACACTTGGGAGAGTGGCGCACTTGTGGAGGAGGAGTCTCTACTGCTAGGAGAAGACTATCTCTTGTATTCTTGTTGTATCATTGCTCTATCTATCTATGAGGAAGTTATTGGGGTTTTTCACCTTTATGGTTTTCCCCAAGTAAACTTCGTGTATCTTGTGTGCTTGCATTATTGTGTCCATGATTGATATGCTGTAGATTTGTTGTACATGTTGTTCTCTCAGTTAAGATCCTAGATCAGATTGAAGTAAATTCTGAAAATTTAACAATGGAAATAAAGTATTTTTGATCTTTCAATGAGTGCATCAAAATGACAATTTGACAACAACTATGCTTTTAAACATAAACAACGAACTGAAAATATTACTCGTAGCACTCTAATAACTCAGAAAATATCAAGAAGAGATGAGCACACAATAGACTGAAAATACACACAAACACTCAAAATCAATCAGCAACAAGCAAGATTAAAAGCAAGCAAAACTCACAAAATGAATGCAAGTGAGGTCTGGAAACTGATCCAACATAATGATCAGATTTGGAAAGGAGAGGATGGAATGCAAGAGTGAGTGGATGTAGGTGGGGGAGACAAGCATTTCTGCCACTACCAAATCTCAGACTTGTCCAAGATGGAACCCAAAATGACTCCAACAAAACCAAATAAATTAATCACACAAAGAAAAAAGGAGATCTTTGACTGGATCATACATTACAGAGGGAGTCTGCACACAAACCAAACTGAATACAAAATTGGAGAGGGCATGCCTGTATGGCAAAAATGGCAGATTGGCGCACTCTGTGCTTGTATGTAGTGCGACGTCGCGGTTCACCAATGCGGGGAGTGCGACGGCGTCACAGTAGACCAATGGAAGGGCTGCGACAACATATTAACAGGCAAAGAACAGAGATAAAAAACACACAGTGTTGGTCTGGGTACACTGACTTGGTGCAACTGGCAAGATATGAGTTAAAAAATGAACCAATTCTCCAGATAGTAAGCATAAAAGGGTCCACAAATTAGAAGTGCAAACTCAAAGGAAGCTAATTAGACTCTTCAAAGTGAAGATCTGATGGTGAAATCCACTTCAAGAAGGAAATGACAAAATGATATGGCTTGGAAGGAAATCAACTGAAAAACGACATTCAAATTAACAACTATAAAGCAATGTTCTGTCCCCAGTATGGTCGCCAGATTTGTTTGACGGACAATTTACTAGAAGCGGACTAAAGGACCGATCTCCCTAGCTTAACTTAAGTTTGGAACAAATAGGAAAAAATAAAAAATACTTTCCTAGATCAAATAGAAGTGCAAATGGAAGGATAGATCGTTTACCCTGGCTTTGCAGATCCCTTTTTCCTTCGTTGATCCAATGCTCTAGCTCTGCCAGATCTTAATCAGCTATACCCCATTGAACATATAACATACCAAGAATAGTGAAAGCATATATTTCATATGATAGATCTAAGTTAATAGTTAAGGAGGAAACATCTAAACATCATCAATGCGACAACATTTATGGAAATCAATTGTATTAACTGTATTGAAAAGTGGAGAGTACAATAGAAACCAGGATTACAATCATTTCCTTAACGTTACAAGCTCCTTCTAAAAAGCCATGCCAAAGCTCCTAGAGGGAGTGGATGTTTCCAAGCTAGAGTGCTAAATCTATTGATCCTAATTTCACCAGCATAAGAGTACCATAGACTTCCTCCTCCTTGGAGAGGGGTAGAGCTTCACTTATATAGGGCTAAGTGGATAGGATATGGATAGGGTAGATTGAGATATGGTAGGAGAGAGATAGGGGGCCGTTCCAAGAGGTTAGGAACCGAGTTCCAGCTCCCCCAAGAGGTTAGGGATAAGGATAAAAGTCAGCAGGCTTCGAGAATGAGCTCGAAAGGCCTATTTTTGTCCATTAATTGACTTCGTCGCACCCTATAGTGGAGCAAGGTGTGCCATCGCAGGTTGCATGAGTGTGGCCTACAACGACCTCTCAAAACATAGCATTAATGCAATGGTGTCCTTTCCAGGTAAATGACTTAGCCAATGGTACTTCAGGGATGTATACACTGAATCTAATGGTGGCAAGATTTTAGGTGTAACAGAATGCCTCCCAAAGCATGAAGCTGTTTGAAATATTGGACAGGTGAAATGCTTTGACAGAAAGAATGGCAATGGACTTGTTGGATGAAGGAGGCTTCTGCAGTACAACTTACTATGAACTGACAATATCATATGATGTACAAGATGGATACCGACCAACACAGTGCATATCCATGGTAGTAATGACCGACTGAACACAATCATGGATACTAGACACAAGCATAGATCCATGATGAGATGGTAATACAGCCACGACCAATACAAATGTGGATCCAAGTAGTATGATTCACTACAAAACTCCATCGAAACCTGGGTGAAACATGACTCCCCAGGGTCTTCAAGCCGAACATGCAATGATACAAATCTATCCATGTGATTACAAATGTCTTGACGTCGAACATGGTAGAAACCACTTGATTATCGGTCATTGATGTATACCGTTAACAAGTGTGAGGGAAATCACCATTAATGTCAATGATCCCAAAGGTATCATAGTACTTATCATCAAGTGTGAATAAATGAGTTGAAGTCAAACGCGAGATGAAATATTTCAATCAAGAGTCAATTATGTAAACTCATGTTGAAAGCGAGGTAACCTGCCATTAAGGCATGCAGGGCCAAGGTACAATTTGGTTTCTAGATTCAATCCTTGGATGATGAGCCAAAGTCGACAAGGATGAATCCGTCGAAGGAGGGCCATGACGAGTCCCCCATAATCGACATGAAACACGACAAAGGATGTGTAGAGTGGATCAGATGGTATAGTAACATGCGTGATTGACTCAGAGTAGACCAACATGATGGGAGGTATACTGACTGCAAATAATGAATGGTGAAAGTATTCTTGAACATGGGCATGGCATTACTTGGCAGTATTGACATGACGAGTATGACACTAACTCCTAATGCAACTGATGATGGAAGCTTTCTTTGAATGACTCAAAGGAGTAACAAGACTCAGGAAGTAAGCGAAACTCGAGGACAAAGATATGATCCAAGTACTGTATGCAAATGTAGATGAGTGTCATATTCAAGAACGACTAAGTACTGCCACAGAAAAAGATGTAATACAAAAGCTTTCCTTTTTCCCCATCATGAATGATGAGTGCCTCATGTGTTTTTTACGAGCTTGATGAGGGTAACCAGATGCTCGGTATAGCTCATCTCATAGATGAGTCCAATCCCAAATATTTTCCGAACCTAGGATAGGAGGGGTTCGTCCCATGGTGGGCCCTTCAATGTAAAAATTTAACGAGTCCATAGAAGGTAAACTCGGTCGTCATTTCATGTTTAGAGAGTCTGAAAAGAACTAAAGAAGACTCCAACGGTCCTTTTTTGTAAAGTTAGCCTCATCGCCCGAAAAAGGGTAAAACAACGCGGGAGAGGAATCTTGCAGTCATGATTGGCTGGAGTATACCTTTTTCGTAAGTAGTGCCCCATGGTCCAAAAAGGGGTAAACTATCACCAGGAAGATGACCATTCAAATCCTTTTACAAGTCTGAATGTGACAAGTTCGGTTGGCAATCTTTTCGTATTTCGAGAACCTGAAAAGAGCTTAAAGATAGACTCCGGGGGGTTCCTTTTTTGTAGGATTTTAACGAGCTCGGAAAAGTGATAAATCATAACTCGGTAACATATTCTCATAGTTTCAAGAGCACAAGAAAGAACAAAGAGTAATCTCATAATCATTAAATAATTACAATCTAATGAATGAAGAGATAAATGCCAAAAATTCACAAGGGATGTTCATACCTAATATGATTGTTCCAATGCGAAAATGCAATAAAAAGACACTTAATAACTCCCGCACACTCGAAAACTAGGTCAAATAGTCAACTAAACGTTCAAATATGATAAAATCGATCCAAACTATAGCAAATGGCATAAAGGAATCAAATATTTGAAAAAGGAATATTCCATTTTGTTTATAAATAGAAATAAAAACCAAATATATTAACCATTGTTCCATTTGCCAAATTTGAAAGGAGTAGTGCCCTTTGGAGCGAAAACTTCACTCGTCAATTCCGGGAGCTATGAGAAGCCATTTCACCCGCCGTCTGGAGCAGGGAACCCTAAATTTCATCCAACATAATTGTAGTGGTTTAAATTTTTGAATTTCTTTCAATTTTTCTAGTTTTGGCTTGGTTTGGGAAGGGCCATTGCGCCCTTGGCTCGTCGTAGCCTACCATTTCGGGAACTGTGACGAGATTGAGTCATTGCAAGAGTCACATAACTGGACTGCGACGACGTCATACTGTTTTCATAAACGGGGTGCGACGATGGAAACGTCCAACCCTAAACTCAAGCCAAGCTAAAAAAAGGAACTTTTGGTGGTTGAAGCAAGTGCTAACAATGTTAAAACTCTCCTTTTGGTAGGTTCCAAGCATCCAAAATGGTTTTGGAGTGGCGTGAATGGGAGCATGAGTTAGATGATGAACAGGTTGCAAATGATCCACGATGTGTGGAAGCACTGAGGAACTGTGGGCTCCTCAAGTTCTTCGAGATTCAGGGGATGAGGTCCCAAATCCCACTACTGACCCAGATGCTCTGATGCGGCCCAACAATAATTCGTGATCTGTGAGCACATGCTTACCATAGATGTCGAGGACATCTATTTCTTAAATAGATTGTCCCGTAGAGGAGACAACATGCTTCTTACTGGATCACGTGGAACTGATCGGATTGTGGGTGACATGATCCGGCATCACTGTGTTCCCAACACCCGTGCTTCTAGTGGGAAAATTCCCATAAAAGATGCGCGGGGAACGTCCATTGCGCGCCATACTTTTCACCATTACAAGGACGACAGGGCGCCAAGCTCCTCACTTAGCCACCAGATCACAGATGCTATACGTGGAGGACTGCATGTCACCAAATATCTATAACTGGTGCGAGGGACTCCTCGCAAACATGCGAGCTCAGTTGACCAAGTGTCGGCAGGGAGAGCTAAAACAGTTTGGCTATGGTTCGATAGTGATCTTGTTCTTATTGGAATGGGTTCCCCTCTTGCGCCCTCAGGTACTACTGGATGACAAGGATCCTAGGGATCCACACATGGCCAGATGGATGGCGGTGATGTCCCGTCATGGTGGGGTTCTCATCCTCTCATATGGCACCGAGTTCTTCACTTGGCTGGAGGGCCAGTTACGGATGGTGGAGGACTTCCCGTATAGTGGTACAGACTTCAGAGATGACCCGGACTTGCCGCTGCCAGAAGGAGCAGCATGGGGAGACCTTGGTAAGAAAAAATAACCCTTTTACTTTTAAATATTTGTGCATTTATGATTTTTTTGGTGTAGTGCTGACAAGTAAACAACATGTGTGTGCAGACGTGGGTCCTGTACGATCAGTGGGAGTCTCTCTTCTTGCTAAGAGAGAGAGATGAGATGGAGCATTCATGGGACCTACAGTGCATGCTGCTATTGCATAGATGGATGGAGTCTATTCCAACCTGAGTGGGTTGACACTAGACGTTCCTGAGCCGAAGGTAGATGAGGTGCCGCGACCGATGCAGGTGTACACGGTTGGAGCGACTGCGCACTTCAACGTGTTGCTTCGTAGGGTTGCGAGAGTAGTTGACTGTTTCCACACTCAACATGCTAGAGCTGTTAGACCACCTAGGGTTGTACGGGCTAGGCGATAGGCCTTATTTTGTTACTATGTATGTACTAAGAGCTTAGAGGCCTCAGATTTTGTACTACTGAAAGCTACGCAGCTTCAGATTTTGTAGAGACTCACTGAAAGTCGTCGTGCTTCAAATTTTTGTACCAGCACTACTTTTCGAGATATATATCTATATATACAAACATCTCGGTGATTTATACATTATGTGTTTCAAATGGATGAATGATGTGGTCCATTTTATACGTTTGCTTATAAAATAAATTATTCACATGCTATGTCTACTTTTAACAATTCATGAGTATGCTTATGTGTGTGCAATGTACCAATCTAAGATGAAGTTGGCCATAGACTCAGAAACTGTGTTAACGTCTCGTGGAATGTGCAGGTACTGAATGGACTCAAAGGACCTTTCCAGAAGACAGAATCGTCGATAGAGACGAAGTAAGGTAGGATTGCGGATGGCGTAGACTCGGTTAAGATGAGAGACCACTAGTTGAGAATCCAGGTGGATGACAACATGGTCCATACCCAAAGAAATGGCATTAGTTAGGGCTCCAATGACTGCTTGATATTCTATAGCATTGTTGGTTGCAAAACCTAGACACATTCCTCCTAAGATGATGAGCTGGCCGGTAGGTGAATAGAGTACCCAGGCTGCTAAAGCAAGGTTGCGGGTATGCTGAGTGGCACCGTTCGCGAATCCATAACACGTTTCCATCTGCACACGCAGACAAAACATGGTATAAGAAATGAAACAAGACCTAAACATGCAATAAATAAAAGAGTCACACCAGACAGAAAACACACACGCACGCCATGTACAATATATAAAAAAGTACTCATGCATGAAAGACTCAAGCATAGGTCATGGCGTGGGGAAAAGACGTAGGTCATGGCTCGTTAAAACGTAGCTCTGGCATTTTTAAGGGTGAAGGGCATTTTTCGATATGCAAACGTTCCCCATGGAAAAATAAATGGCGTCTTATGTTGGTCCACAGGTTTGATCTGAATCTGATTATAGCTTGAGAAGCCGTCCATGAATGAAAAAATATCACTTCCCGCACAGGCATCCAAGATCTGATCAGTGAATGGCGTGGGGAAGTTGTCTTATGGACATGCACGGTTCAAATCTCTAAAATCAGTGCATACATGTATCGTTCCTTTCTTTTTATCAACAGGAACGGGGTTAGACACCCATTTGGTAAGGGGAATGGGGTAGATGAAACCAACTTTGAGCAGTTTCTCCACCTCTTCCTTGATAGCAGCTTCCTTCCTAGGGTTCATAGCACGTAAGCGTTTTTGAACCGGTTTAGCATTAAGGTACATTCTAATATCATGTTAAACAATGAGGGGGTCTATTCGTGGCATATCCTCATATGACCAGACGAAAGCTTCTCGGAGTTCTGTAAATAATTCAGTGTAAATAGAAATCTCCTCAGGAGCACAATTGGCACCGATGTAGACATTCTCCACTTTTTCGGGAGTACGAGAGATGTTGATCGACATGGTTGGGGAAATATTGGCCATATTCCCCTCCGCAAAAACATCATGCAACTCCAAAAGAGCCACAAGGTGACCAACCATCTTTGCTAGAGGCATCCTAAACTCTTCCTGCTCAGCGAGATCGAGGTTGGAAAGGAAATAAGAGCGATGAGGCATATCCTCCCAAGGCCTCTCACTACCACACATGGCCTCCATAATAGCTTCATCAGATGGAAAAGTATCATCAAGGAAGTCGTGTGAGCAAGATGAGTTGGCTACCCAAACTGGCAGCGTAATGGGATCTTCTTCAACTGTCTTGGAAGAAGAGAGATCCAGTTCTGCAGTGGCTTGTTGAATATGCTCGTAAGCAAGCTCAGCTACAGACAAGGGAACAGACATATCGACGTGCATAATGTCCCCAGACGTAGGACTCGTGGACAGTAAAGCCCATGCATCAGTACAATAGGAAGTTCGGAATGACATATTATGCAAAGGAGGAGACGCATCATTGGAAATGGTTCCGATAAAGTTCACAGGTGCAGAAAGAGTATAAGTTCCCATCAATGAAGGGTACATACCAACACCTATGTTCCTAGTTTCTGGCTGAGAATCAGTAACTTGCGGGACTATGGATCTCGAGGATGCTGTGGAGGGAGTGTTAACAAAATCAAGCTAATCGATGGTCACAATATTGCCTTCATGGGGAAAGCAGATAAATTTGAATACAGTGGATGTGACAGCCTTCATAGCGTACATTCAATTCTGACCCAGTAAAAGGTTGTAGTCTATGGGCGCATCAACCACCTCGACTTCAATAGGAATAGACTTACCTCCCAAGAAGACAACAAGGGAAGGGATAATTCCATGCGGCTTAAAAGACCGACCGTCGAATGCAGTGAGCGTGGCTCTAGACATGAGTAGAGGAGGAGAGCCAAGAGCTTTCCAACAAGTCAATGACATTACTGATGCGGAAGCACCTTCGTCAACCATAATACGTTTGAAAAAAATCCGAAGGCACACCACCTGGATTTGAAAAGCCATGTGGTATGGTAAGCGAGGTTGTACTTCAGTAGTATTGAACTTGATAACACTAGGATTTCCCCCATCCTGAACTCCTAACGCAGTCAAAAGGGAATTCTTTTGAGAAAGACAGGCCTGCAAAACTTCAAGAGCCGACATAGCACACGGAGTTTGGCCAAAATATTCTACAATCGAGTAGTTCTGGGTGGCTCAAGCATTAGGATTATGCATAGAGCACTTGAGAACACCTTCGGTATCCATGGAGTATTATAGGGCTTCTCGATATGCAAGGAATTGTCAGGGAGGAGGGGGAGGCTCACTCCCCATATTAGGTTGTGGTGCACCATAATCGCGTTGACGAGTACCAACACAAACCTCCAATTGAACCATGTTCACACATCCATAACCACTAGTATTGGAAGAAGCCATGTTTTGATGATGAGGAAGGGGATCCTTTAACACAGCTGGGATCTATGCCAAATGCTTCGATGATTCTTCAATTCAAGGACATAAGTGAGTAAGATTATTTTCCCCACATAGCTTGCAAGGGAATTTCACCTTACGCCTAGGTTTACGATCCTCGCCAACATTTCTGCCTTCCCGAGGAGGGTTGGCATTCTCTTTATGAGGTGTATTACGATTGCTATTATTATTACTTCCATTGTTTCCACCCCTACGATTGTTTATCCCCTTTTTCTTACCACCAGGTTGTTGGTACCTGATGGTTTCGTTGATTGCACATTGTGTACATCAGACGACAGAGTGGAAGTGGACAAGGTGTGAACCTGTCTAGGAGTAGACTGGTTTAGCGACAAATTTTGCATTTGGTTAGTTACCAAGTCTATAGGGAGAGTGCTTGCGGATCCCACGATGCCATCGGCATGTTGTCCAGGAATTGATGTGGGCTCATGTCGTGTTCTCGGTGCGTCAGGAATAATGCCATATAAAATGCCAGACTGAGAGTATAGTAGGTATAACTGCTAGACTTTCAAGATAGCTTGTTCCTCATTCACAATGACGGACATCGAAACATCCTTAGCAATGTATGGGAGTAGAGACTTAAGGAACCATTGCAACAGAAACTCTGGAGGAATGTTGGATTTCACTAATCTCTTCCGCTGATGCCATCCTTGAACATGGTCAGAAATATGTGTGGCCTTATTCTGATGGAAGGTAGACAACAATTCAGTACCAGTATCATAACGAACCGGCAACTGGAAATGGTCCAAGAAAACCAAAGAAATTTCGTTGAATCCCCTATAGGTGCTCCTAGGAAACTCCACATACCACTTCACAGCTTCCCCCGTGAGGGTGCATTGAAATAGTCGTAATCTAACGTAATCATGATTTAATGAGTTGGAGGAGCACCAAAGGTGAAACGTTTTGACATGATCACCCGGATCCTCACCACCTTTCCCCTCAAACTTATGAATTTCTGACGAGAGCTTGGTAGGGACCAGGGGCCAACTAGGGTCGTGACACACCAGATCATTCGTGTGCTTCGAAATATCCAGAAGATTCAAGCGTGCAAGGAACGAGAGCTGAGGCTGGAAAGCTTGATTATAAGCTCCCATAAAAGGTTGGTTGAATAGAACCGAATTATAAGGTGGACCAAAAGCTTGACCATGAGCATTAACCGATTGATAATGAGGACCTGACGGACAATAAGCTTTCCCATGGCCATAGGATTGATAACCTCTTCCTGCCTGAACCATATGAGAGTAAGCAGGTATGTGCATGATTTGGGAACCATATTGGGGTGGTGGGTTGTACTGGTGGCCAGCACCGACTGTCTTGTAGTAAGGGTTGCCACCATAAGTATGGGGCAGATACTTACTATTCATAGCGGGAACCGAGTTGTAATGACCATAATGGTGAGGTATGTTCCCACCCCCAGCATTAGGATTAGCATGAGCAGTCGTGTGGTGACGCAAAGCATGAGAAGTATTCCCAACCCCAACGTTGGTGTTACTAGTAGCAGGAACGGTGGCGTTTTGACCATGAGGATAAGATATATTCCCACCTCATACATTAGCATTACTAGTAGTGGTGGTGGATGCAAAAGTGTGTGTTACTTGTCCACCCCCATAGTTAGAAGGAGCATTAACATTTGTGAAAATGGTGTTGGGTTGATGGGTAATGATATGTGTGTTAGGTGGTGGATGGTGAGTCGTGTTTCGAGCAATGTTCCTATTGGGTTGGGAAGTCCTAGGAGGTGGTCTTCTTCCAACATTAGCATTGTTAGGAGGATTATGACCAGTCCTCATATTATGTGGGTGAGTGGACAATGTGGTGCCCTCGGAGAGGGTATTACCCCCAGTGGGTGTAGTGTTGCTAACACCATGACTAGTGCCAGCATGACTACCAAAGCAGTGGGAGGATCAACTGTGCTGAAACTAGGCATACTATATGAGAACGGGTTAACCTTGATCATAGGATCTTTGTCTTCGTCTTCAGGTAAGGTTGGAATCCCATAAAGATAATTATCCATATTCGAAGGATCAAACGGATCGTTCTCAAGTGGATTCGGACAAATGGAACCAGGTTGAGTCTCAGGTGGATCACCCCTCCAGGCCTCACGAGGTGTGGGGGTGTCTGAAGTATGTTCGACTCCTCTCGATGGAATCGTGGGGATTTCCTCCGTGTCGGAATGTGCTGCCGTCATAATGTCGGCTATGTATGTCTTGTAAGAATCCAAAGACTCAGAGGGAGCCCGCAAGCGTCTCCGAGCAGCACGTCGTGAAAACTCGGCCAGTTTTGAACCAGCTAACCGATGGGAATGGCAGATAGTAGGACTCCACGCCATGATATATCCAAAGAGAATATAAAATCACAACATCTCCTACGGCCAACTATCGATCAAAAACAATAAATCAAAAGCACACACCTAGAGAAACTATAGGCAAGAGCAAACAAGCAGAGTGGCTAAATGAGCTCCCGACACTAGAGCCATTATGTCTCACCTACGAGAGGCTTGAGACTCCAAAACTATAGCCGGAGGTAACATAATCAGTTATAGAGACACCTAGGCTTCACTACGTGCACAGGGTCAAGTCCACTGTACAAACAGAACTGTGTTGTTCAATCCCTATATGACTCAGGACACAAACAACATAACCATTGCAAGTACCCTATGCGATACCTAGGTAAGGAAACTATGGTCAGCACAATATAACCAATGCCCAGGGGGATAGTCCCAAGTGGGATCCGTCGTATGGGCAGGGTAGCTAATACTGAAGCACAAGAGGACAAACCTCCGGTACCCCCAGATATGAACAAACCCTGGAAATATCTCCCACGTTCAGCCGGTATCAGAGGGATATCCCTTCAACCAACCTCCCGTGACCTCGTGCTTAACTCTGGTTTGAGTAGAGATTCCTAAGAACACCGATATATACCATGGATTCCTCCACTCCCTAGTAAGACACCTAATGTTTCGTCTAGTAGTCTTGGATTGTTAACTCACAATGATCTATTCCAAGACTCTAAACCTATGCTAGTTGGTGTACCCTATAAATAAAATCGGTCTAATCAATTTTAAGATTAAGCATTAATTTGAATGGCTGTGGTTACTCAAAGGATAGGGCCGTGAAACTAGTGATGTTTATGCCTCAATAGTATGCAAAATCGTCCAATCCTAGACTCATCTATCCAATAAAACAATGTCACTAACATGCATAATCAAACCAACGGTTTCGAAATAAATATGCAAACCTTTTATATTTTTGATGCACAATCAGAACCTAAATGAAAGCAACAAGCACTCAATGCAAGATGCAGTACATGAAAGTATTTTTTTTTTTTTGTATTTTCTCTTATAAGCAAAAGGAAAATGCAAAACTAGATGTATTTTTTTTGTATTTTTCAATATAAAGAAATGAAAAATGCAAGCAAAATCCTAGTATTTAGTCACTGAAGTGCCGAGAAGATCACTAAGACAACCCAATAGATTCCAAACAATAAGACTCAACCAAAGGAATGAGCTCAAAAGGAAAAAACCAACAAGGCTAAATCCAATGATGGGTAAAAAACCAACAAGGCTCAACCAAGAGAAACGAATAGTTCTGGTCACAACCAAGCATGGAACAGTAAAGAAACAGGCCAACAAAGACTCAGGATCATCCAAAGCCAACCCAACAACAACCAATAGTCATAAATAAACAAAAGCCGGAGTTGTACGCTACTGTCGAAGGAATACCTTTGGGTACCCATGAGCAGCAGTGTAAATAGAGGTGGGTATATGCGGGCAGAGCTAAGCTATCCGGTGGGTGAGGAAAGGAAAATGGGAAAACAAAGAGTCCAATGGCTCATAAAAATCAAGTTTTCTATAGTGTATCTTAAAGGCCAATCAGTGACGCAGAGCTTTGACAAACAGCAACTCTAATTATGGACTAATGCTAAAAAAAACTCCCAAACATGGATGTTTTCCCCAGCGGAGTTGCCATTTCTGTGTTGGAGAAAACTCACTATGGCTTGGGAGACCACTACAGACAGCTGACTACCAGAAATTAACTCAATTCTAGGAACTATTCTATTATTAATGAGAATGCTAAGATAATGGAGAATGTAACCAACCTTTATCCAAATGTTTGATGTAGATCCCCGTTGGAGCTTTCAATCCGTGCACTTGAATTTGCAAATTAGTCTTAACAGCCAATATACAACAAGTACATATAATATATAAATGACATTAACATCATCAATAGCAATGGTCCATGATATAACAAGTAAATGCAACCCAATGTAAGATAAACAACATTTACAACATTAATGGACTAGAATATGAGTATTTCTATTAATAAACAAGAATAAGTACAATGTGATACGACCTCTTGCCGGCAACCAATCTGAACCAAGATCTGGATCAATCCACTTGTGCCTCCACCACTTCAATCCTCCATGAATGGAAAAATCAAAATATGGTAGGAGTTTGGAAGGTGAACATAAAGGGGTTCACAACTACAAGGATCAATGAGTGTAGACTCAAGATAGGGCAAAAATCCACTAGAGTTCTCTTGCTCTTCTTTCTCCTCCCGTCCATAAGCCATATGTGCTCAATATATAGTCCTCCCAAAGGTAGGTGAAAGGACACATCGAGGCATTACTTGGGTAGATGGAGGGTCAAAGGTCAACCAATAACCGCTTTTTGGGAGTAAAAAGTAATTATCTAGTGATTTTTACCATTTTACATGCTACCCGCGGGCTATAGTGATGCAACTCGCTGGTACGCTTGCTATAATGATACAACAAGCGGGTAAGAGAAAAAATGAGGAAATAGTATGTCTGAGGGATATAAAGGGATCTGAGTCAGTGAGATGGATCCTACAGGCCAAAGAATGCTGATGCTCACAAGGTGGACAATTACGTTGTAACAAATGCCCCCTAATGTGTGAGGTTAGAGACTGATGCTACAATGGCTGAAATACATTATAAAACTCAGAAGTGGAGTGATGGAAACACAAGTGGAAAGAGTAGCTCACTCGTAATAGTACAATAGTATCTCTGAATACATGTCGGTATAGTACAACAATCTGATACAATGGCCATGAATAGGCAGTACATAATGGATATAATGGATATATGTCATAAGTGATCATAGCCATGATCCCTCTATAGTAAGATATGGTCTCCTACTGAAAAGGAAACAACTGGTGCAAACTAGAGGTACAAACTGCTGATATCTGAGAGGTGATATCTTAGATGTAAATTCAAATTCATAGGTAGCATACTAAATGCCACCATCGCCCGGAGTCTTCTACACAGGTCTTTGATGGTGCAAGTCCCATCAAGTGAATAAAAGAGTTGAAGTCGAACCTGATGTGACATTTTCTGATTACCGGTCAATGATGTATACCGTTAATAGACGCAAGATGACCCACCAATAATGAAAATGGGCATCAAGGCACAGAGCACAATCATTGGAGTGTGAATAAATGAGTTGAAGTCGAACACTAGGATGAATCCATCGATCAGGGTACATTGATGTATTCCCAAAACTGTCGATGGCGAGAGAACCTGCCACTAATGACTACAAACCTCAAGGTACTCAACCAAACTCTAAGCCTCAAGTCCCAGAATAAATGGGTTGAAGTCGACGAAACGAGACTCGCTGGAAGGAGGGCATTAAGGCATCCCCCATCAACCAGCATGAGGTACCAGCTATGCTGAAAGATTTGGAAGAAATCTGGTGAAACAGAATGACTCAATAAGGATGGCCGACATGCAATAGTCAAGAGATTTGAGGAGTGGCCGACACTGGTTTTAGGACTTCCTTTGAAACGGAGCATGAGCAGATGGATAGACGTAGGCAGCATAGACTTGACATAAAATGTGCAATGCAGGAGGCATTACAAAGGGCTCCATAATGACTGGAAGCTTAACCAATTGGTGGAGAAACTGAGAAACAAGTACAGCTCCTAAGGTCCAACTATAGTCCCAACTCATAGTGTATGGAGTGGAATGAATGCTCTATTCAAAGGCGACACAACTGCTGCCAACAAGAAGTAGTAACCATAATCCCGTCTGGCTTTTTGGAATATTTGTTTTTTTGGTCTTTTTCATATTTGGGGAAAGCTTGAAAAAAGAATAAAATTTCTTATAGTACAACAAGTGAGGGAACGAGTGTCAAATAGCGAGCAGACGAGTCCCAAGCAGTGGGACATACCTATGATCAATGCAGGGAAGTGCATGCAGGATGTGGACACTCGGGGGGGGTGTTCTCTTAGGGTCAAAAGGGTGATCAAATTGTGAAGGACAAATGGAAGCTCTGCAAGGCTTGACAGGGAAAAGTGCTCAGGCACCAGGCTAACAGCTGAGTAAGCGGGAGCCGACACAAGGCTCAAGCGGCAAGCAGGATGATGCAATGCAATCACAACATGATATAACTGAGGGGAGTCCTTAAGGGAGATGGCTAGCATAAGACAAAGTAGAGTATGAGTCTTTATCGCAACGTCATGGCATAACTAAAAAGGACTCCCAATCCTAAGGACAAACAACGGCATGGGCACCAGAATGCACAAAGGGGTTCTAACTAGGGTACCCATGTTTGGAAATTCCCTACCACCACATAATGACACTTCTATAGCAGTGTGAAGGTTCCGTGTCAGTTACGAAGCAGGGTCGCACCTAGGGTTTATGAAAGTGGTCAAAAGGTCAAATGCATGATGCACATGGAAATGGCATCTAACCTATATGTCGGGTGTGAAACGTACCTGCTGTAGGTGTGAAATGGTCCAAAACAACTTTCGCCAAAGAAATCTGATTAAAAAATACTACTCCAAGACATTAAATTAGTCCATAACGGCATAAACCGGTAAAAACTATAGATAAGTGGGTCCAGAAAATTATCAATAGTAATAAAAAATTACAATTTACAATTCATTTTTACTATTCACCCATTTGGAGCTTTGTGGTTAGTTTTCACCTGAAAGTTCAGCTATCGATTCTGGGAGCTACAGCGATCGTTCATCGAACCGTCTGGAGCGGTTGGTAGTCACATCCATACCTTTCATTTTAGTTTTCAGCGATGGGATTTTTAGTTTGGCCAAGCCCTGAATGGCTTCGGCGCTACCCTCGTGCTATCACTATGCGGGTCGCGGGTAGGGCACGATACTCACAGTCAATGCAAAGGTTGACCACGGGTACTCGCCCTTGTATACAAAGTAGCTCGCGGGTACGGCCGTGAAGATGATTTTGCAAAATAATTTGACCAAAATATTTGTGGTTTCTCACTCCAGGATGGTTCTAGAGTGGGGGGAGAGGGAGCATGACCAAGTAGATGAGGTCGTGCACAATGATGTGCAAGCACAGAAGGCATTGCAATTATGTGGGTTATATAAATTCTGTAGTATAGGGGTTTTGAGGGCCCAAAATCTACTACTCCGTCGGTTGATCGATTATTGGGATGTTGATGCACATAACTTCAGTCTCAGCGGGAAAATCCTCACACTAGAAGTGGAAGACATCTACTTTATTACCGGTTTGTCCCATCGAGGTGAGGTGGCCAATATTCGGTCTCGTACCGTGGGTGGTGGGATCAACGCCCATGATTACATAGCATGGTATTGTCCCGCAAACACATGAGCGGTGGGAAGTCAGGTGCCCATCAATGCCATAGTGGATTTGAGCATGAAGATCATTGTGGCTACCTTAGTGTGGATCACTAGATCCAAAGCTCTGCACCAGGTATCCAGGCCGGTGATGTTCTATGCATCACAATGCATGCAGCCTATAGTATTCGATTGGTGTACCACACTACTGGTGTCTATGAAGACACAACTAACAGAATGAAAAGAAGGGAAGGCCAAAAAATCCAGGTATGGAAGTATCCTATGCAGCTTCTTCTTTGAGAGAGTCCCGGGGCTTAGTCCGAGGGTGGATGTCCCTCGTCATAGTCTCCGCGATCTAGCCTTGACCTGGTGGGATGAGATCTTGACACGACAGGGTGGTGGCTGTCTGGCATGACCATATACTGAGGAGTTCTTCAGCTGGTGGGACCGACACGTCATTTCCATAGAGGACTACCCCTATGCAGGGATAGATTTCTGCCAGGATTGGGACATGCCACTCCCACCAGACGCAGCGTTCAGAGACATTGGTGATTACTCTTTTTAGATTTTGTGTTATTAATTTTTTATGGATTTTTGATTATAGATGAAATTCAAAAATATTTTGGGTGGTAGTATCATATGCTAATGGTTGACTGTTTTCTCATAGACAAAGGCCCAGTGAGACTCGATGGAATCCCGAGACATGGTCGTCGAGGTAGGGGTGATGAGGCAGGTGATGCTGCAGTAGGGCACACTCTACAGACCTTGCAGTGCAACCTATCATGGATGGTTTCCAGGGTTCCACATATAGAGGTGGCTCGACTACCTAAGGCCATGCGACGCCAAGTAGTGGGGGTTCTTGGTGATAGGGTGTGGTTACTGCAGCAGGTAGCCAATGCAGTTCACTATTTCTATAAGACACATCCTGTTGGGTGGCAGTTAGGCCTCCTCGGAGGGAGTAGATATCCCAGGATCTCATTTTTGTATCGATATGTATATTTTTGAGGGCTACGGGCTCCAGTTTTATATGACACTACCATTTTTGGACATATTTATAAAAAAACTTTGGTTGTCCGGTTCTACTATATGTGTGTATGTACAAATGTATGAATGTCTCTTTGATTTGTGTGCTTTATGGTGAATGTGAAAAATGCCAATATAATATATAGTTAGCGTATGCATCAGATATATGATTAACACTTCTCGGAACATGTATGTATGTAATTGAAACAAAATCTCGTTCCAAGAGTCTCACCCTTAGGAATTTCCGAAGTAACGTAGGATCTCGCACACGGTACTGCCCAGTCAACGGACTTCTAAAGACTGGATACCATGTGAAATAGCATCCTGAAGTAGCTCGATCACGACACTATACTCGGCCACATTGTTAGATGTAGGACCGAGACAAGCACCTCCTGAAGACACAACTAGGTGGTCAAGTGAAAAAATAACCCAGGCAACGGAAGCAAGCTGTTGCGTATGCCATCTAGCACCATCCGCAAACCCTAAGAATGTAGGAGATTCCGCTGAAATCTGTCAATCAAATGAAAGTGAATCAACAGACTCGAAAAACCAAAAGAAATCTAAACTATGTACAAAAGAAACTATACAATAGTACACAAAAGTATCAGCCTGAACCAGAGGTTCAAGTGTAATACCGCTTGATGTAGAGCCCATTCCTAGGCTCCTTCAAGACAGTCCCCTCATAGTCTTCTAACTCATAAGCTCCTTTTTCCAAGACACGCCTCACAATGTAAGGACCATGCCACATGGGGTTGAACTTGCCTGACCCCAGGGGTTCTTTAGCTTGGTCATATAAGAGGACCAAGTCACCTTCAGCATACTGCCGGGGACGGAAAGGCCTATCATACTTAACCTTGACAGGATGTTTGTTGGCATATATGGCCACAACGGCATCTCGACGTTGCTCGTCAAGTTTCTCAAGGTGGATTAAATGTTGCTCAATATCTCTTGTATCAAGGAGGAGCTCTATGGCCAATTTAAGCAAAGGGATTTCGCATTCAATTGGTAAAAGTGAGTCCACACCGTGAACCAGCTGGAACAATGACAATCTGGTGGCATTCTTAATGGCGGTTTGATACGCCCACAAAGCAGTATATAACATGATGTGTGAATTGTTATTTCTTTGTTGGATGGTACGTTGGAGAATGGTCTTCAAAGACTTATTAACTGTTTCAACTTGACCATTCGCTTGGGGATAGTAGGATGACGAGTGTTCTTAATGAAACCCAAGCTTGAGAGACAAATCCTCCATCATCTTATTTTGAAAGTGACTTCCATGGTTAGTGACAATCTCTCTCGGGATACCGAACCGAGTGATAATCTGATTGAACACGAAATGGGATGCAGTAGCATTGTCGGCTTTTACGGTAGGCATGGCCTCATCCCATTTGGAAAAATAGTCCACAAACACTATAATATGGTGATGCCCCCTAGCCGAGGCTGGTTTGTAGTCCATGAAGTCCACCCCCCACTTAGTGAAGGGACCGACGGTGACGACCGGGTGAAGGGGCGCTGGATGCGAGCGTATGTTCCGAGAAAACAACTTGCAAGGGTGATATCTCTTCAGATCATTAACACAGTCCTTAAAGATGGAAGGCCAAAAATAACTAGCTCACATAATACGTTGGGCTATAGCAAGCTCGGATAAGTGACCGCCACACGCCCCTACATGGAAATCATTAAGCACCCGCTCTGCTTCTTCGTGAGTTAAGAAACGACGGAGAATGGAATCCTTTCCTCGGTGATACAAAGTGTCACCGACAATAGTATAATCTTTAGCGTGATATTTCACACAGTGTCGCTCGTCTCGTGAATAATGCGGAGGAAACTTCAAAGTTTGGAGATATACAATGACATCCCCATACCAAGGGTCCTCGGACGAGATAAGAAATAAGTGCTCATCCAAAAAGGAATCTTCATGAATGACATCCTCATCAAGTCTCGGAAGGTCCGACATAAGCTTAGCAAACACCAACGATTTCACCAATTTCTCCGAAGAAAAATCGAGATCGAACTCCTGAAGGATCACAATCCATTTATTATACTTCCCCCCTATCAGGCGTTGTGATAGCACGAACTGAAATGGATTGATGTGAGCTACTACTGTGGTTGTTCTAATCAAAATGTAATGTCGTAACTGTTGGACTGCATGGACAGTCGAAAGTGCCAACTTTTTTACGTGAGTATATCTTAGCTGTGCATGTACTAGATTTTGACTGAGGTAATAGATAACATGCTCGATAAGTGCATCATCCACCTGAACCAAGACCATGCCAATCGTCTCTTGAGACACGGCCACATAAAGGATAAAATCTCGTGCGAAGTCTAGTGGACTAAGCACCGGGGCCGATACCAAAGATTTCTTAAGGGCATCGAAATACTGCAGGGCTCGCTCATCCGAGATAAAAGGTGTGTCTTTCTTCAATAAGCGCGTGAAACCTTTGGTAATATTAGCATAATTGACTACAAATCTACGCAGAAAAGTAGCTCTCCCTTGGAGGCTCTGAAGTTGTAACAAATTACGTAGAGGAGGCAACTAAAGTATTGCCTCAACTTTTAGAGGATCAACTCTAATACCCTCTTTCGAAACTATGAAGCCTAGAAGGCGACCAGTCCTTATAGCGAAGATGCATTTATTGGGATTCAATTGAATTTTGTAGTGTATACATCGTTCGAGAATCATACAAGGGTGCTTGGGGTGGTCCACTCTCTTGTGAGAATGGCCAGCAAGATCATCCAAGAAAACCTCCATAATCTTCTCAAGATCATGAAAGGCGTAGGTCATGGCTCGCTGAAACGTAGCTCCGGCGTTTTTAAGGCCGAAGGGAATTTTTCGATATGCAAACGTTCCCCATGGACAAATGAATGCAATATTATGTTGGTCCATGGGTTTGATCTGAATCTAATTATAGCCTGAGAAGTTGTCCATGAAGGAAAAAATCTCACTTCCCGTATAGGCATCGAAGATCTGATCAATGAATGGCGTGGGGAAGTTGTCTTTCGGACTTGCATGGTTCAAATCTCTAAAATCGATGCATACACGGATCGTTCCCTACTTTTTATCCACAGGAACGGGGTTAGACACCCATTCAGTAAGGGGAATGGGGTAGATGAAACCAACTTTGAGCAGTTTCTCCACTTCTTCCTTGATAGAAGATACCTTCCTAGGGTTCACAGCACCTAAGCATTGTCGAACTGGTTTAGCATTAGGGTAAGTTCTAATCTCATGTTCAACAATGCGGGGGCATATTCTTGGCATCTCCTCATATGACCAAGTGAAAGATTGCCCGAGGTCTATAAACAATTCAGTGTAAATAGTAATCTCCTCAGGAGCGCAATCGGCATCGATGTAGACACTCTCCACTTTTCTGGGAGTACGAGAGATGTTGATCGACATGGTTGGGGAAATATTGGCCATATTCCCCTCCGCAAAAACATCATGCGACTCCAAAAGAGCCACAAGGTGACCAACCATCTCTGCTAGAGTCATCATAAACTCTTCTTGCTCAGCGAGCTCGAGCTTGGGAAGGAAATAAGAGCGATTATGCATATCCTCCCAAGGCCTCTCACTACCACACATGGCCTCCATAATAGATTCATCACATGGAAAATTATCATCAAGGCAGTCGTGTGAACAAGATGAGTTGGTTGCCCAAATTGGTAGCATAACGGGATCTTCTTCGAATGTCTGGGAAGAAGAGAGATATGGTTCTGCAGTGGCTTGTTGAATATGCTCGTAAGCAAGCTCAACTACAGACAAGGGCACAGACATCCCGACGTGCGTAATGTCTCCAGACGTACGAATTGTGGATGGTAAAGTCCATGGATCAGTACAATAGGAAGTCCAGAATGACATATTATGCAAAGGAGGAGACGCATCATCGGAAATGGTTCTGATAAAGTTCACAGGTGCAGACAGAGTATAAGTTCCCATCAATGAAGGGTACATACCAACACCTATGTTCCTAGTTTCCCACTGAGAATCAGTAACTTGTGGGACTATGGACCCCGAGGATGCCGTGGAAGGAGTTTTAATGAAATCCAGTTGATCGATGTTCACAATATTTCCTTCATGGGGAAAGCAGATAACTCTGAATACAGTGGACGCGACAGCCTTCATAGCGTACATCCAATTTCGACCCAGTAAAAGGTTGTAGTCAATGGGCACAACAACCACCTTGAATTCAATAGGCATACACTTACCTCCCAAGCAGACAACAAGGGAAGGGATAAATCCATGCGGCTTAAAAGATCGACTGTCGAATGCAGTGAGCGTGGTTCTAGACGCGAGTAGAGGAGGAGAGCCAAGCGCTTTCCAACAAGTCAACGACATTAATGATGCGGAAGCACCTTCATCAACCATAGTACATTTGACAAAACTATGAAGGCACACCACCTGGATTTGAAAAGCCACGTGGTAAGGTAAGCGAGGTTGTACATCAGTAGTATCGAACTTGATAACAGTAGGATTTCCCCCATCTTGAACTCTTAACGCACTCAAAAGGGTATGCTTCTGAGAAGGACAAGCCTGCAAAACTTCAAGAGCCGACATAGCACACGGAGTTTGGCCCAAATATTCTACAATGGAGTAGTTCTGGGTGGCTCGAGCATTAGGATTATGCGTAGAGCGCTCGAGAACACCTTTTGGTATCTGTGGCATATTAGAGGGCTTCTTGATATGAAAGGAATTGTTAGGAGGAGGGGGAGGCTCACTCCCCATATTAGGTTGTGGTGCACCATAATCACGTTGACGAGTAGCAAAAAAAACCTCCGGTTGAACCATGTTCACATATCCATAACCACTAGTATTGGAAGAAGCCGTTCCGTTTAAGTAGGTCCATAACCAGTGGTGGGAGCATGCGAAGCCATGTTTTGATGACGAGGAAGGGGATCCTTTAACACAGCTAGCCTCTATGCCAAATGCTTCGACGCTTATTCAATTCGAGGACATAAGTGAGTAAGATGATCTTCCCCACATAGCTTGCAAGGGAATTTCACCTTACACCTAGGTTTATGATCCTTGCCAGCATTTCCGCATTCTCAAGGAGGGTTGGCATTCTCTTTACGAGGTGTATTACAATTACTATTATTATTACTTCCATTGTTTCCACCCCTACGATTTTTTCTCCCCTTTTTATTACCACCAGGTTGCTGGTTACCTGATGGTTTCGTTGATTGCACATTGTGTACATCACACGACGGAGTGGAAGTGGACAAGGTGTGAACCTGTCCGGGAGTAGACTGTTTAGCGGAATTTTTTACAATTGGTTAGCTACTAAGTGTATAGGGCGAGTGCTTGCGGATCCCATGATTCCATCGGCATGTGGTCCAGGAACTGACGTGGGCTCATGTCGTGTTCTCGGTGCGTCAGGAATAATGTCATATAAAATGCCAGACTGAGAGTATAGTAGGTATAACTGCTGGACTTTTAAGATAGCTTATTCCTCAGTCACAATGCCAGATATTGAAATATCCTTAACAATGTATGGGAGTAGATACTTAAGGAACCATTCCAACAGAAACTCTAGAGGAATGTTGGCTTTCACTAATCTCTTCCACCGACGCCACTCTTGATCTTGGTCAGAAATATGTGTGGCCTTATTCTAACGAAAGGTAGACAACAGTTCAGTACCAGTATCATAACGAACTGACAACTGGAAGTGGTCCAAGAAAACCAAAGCAATCTCGTTGAATCCCCTATAGGTGTTCCCAGGAAACTCCATATACCACTTCGTAGCTGCCCCCGTGAGGGTGCGTTGAAATAGTCGTAATCTAACGTAATCATGATTTAATGAGTTGGAGGAGCACCAAAGGTGAAACGTTTTGACATGATCACCCGGATCCTCACCACCTTTCCCCTCAAACTTATGAATGTCTGACGGGAGCTTGGTAGGGACCAGGGGCCAACTAGGGTCGTGACACACCAGATCATTCGTGTGCTTCGAAAGATCCAGAAGATTCAAGCGTGCAAGGAACGAGAGCTGAGGCTGGAAAGCTTGATTATAAGCTCCCATAAAAGGTTGGTTGAACAGAACCGAATTATAAGGTGGACCAAAAGCTTGACCATGAGCATTAACCGATTGATAATGAGGACCTGACGGACAATAAGCTTTCCCATGGCCATAGGATTGATAACCTCTTCCTGCCTGAACCATATGAGAGTAAGCAGGTATGTGCATGATTTGGGAACCATATTGGGGTGGTGGGTTGTACTGGTGGCCAGCACCGACTGTCTTGTAGTAAGGGTTGCCACCATAAGTATGGGGCATATACTTACTATTCATAGCGGGAACCGAGTTGTAATGACCATAATGGTGAGGTATGTTCCCACCCCCAGCATTAGGATTAGCATGAGCAGTCGTGTGGTGACGCAAAGCATGAGAAGTATTCCCAACCCCAATGTTGGTGTTACTAGTAGCAGGAACGGTGGCGTTTTGACCATGAGGATAAGATATATTCCCACCTCATACATTAGCATTACTAGTAGTGGTGGTGGATGCAAAAGTGTGTGGTACTTGTCCACCCCCATAGTTAGAAGGAGCATTAACATTTGTGAAAGTGGTGTTGGGTTGATGGGTAATGATATCTGTGTTAGGTGGTGGATGGTGAGTCGTGTTTCGAGCAATGTTCCTATTGGGTTGGGAAGTCCTAGGAGGTGGTCTTCTTCCAACATTAGCATTGTTAGGAGGATTATGACCAGTCCTCATATTATGTGGGTGAGTGGACAATGTGGTGCCCTCGGAGAGGGTATTTCCCCCAGTGGGTGTAGTGTTGCTAACACCATGACTAGTGCCAGCATGACTACCAAAGCAGTGGGAGGATCGACTATGTTGAAACCGGGCATACTATATGAGAACGGGTTAACGTTGATCGTAGGATCTTTGTCTTAGTCTTCAGGTAAGGTTGGAATCCCATAAAGATAATTATCCGGATTCGAAGGATCGAATGGATCGTTCTCAAGTGGATTCGGCCAAATGGAACCTGGTTGAGTCTTAGGTGGATCACCTCCCCAGGCCTCACGAGGTGTGGGGGTGTCTGAAGTATGTTCGACTCCTCCCGATGGAATCATGGGGATGTCCTCTGTGTCGGAATGTGCAGCCATCATAATGTCAGTTATGTATGTCTCGTAAGAATCCGAAGACTCAAAGGGATCCCTCCGGCATCCCCGAGCAGCACGGCGTGAAAAATCGATCGGTTTTAAACCAGCTAACCAATGGGAACGGCGGAGAGTAGGACTCCATGCCACGATATCTCCAAAGAGAATATAAAATCGCAATGTCTCCTACGGCCAACTATCGATCAAAAATAATAAATCAAAATCACACACCTAGAGAAACTATAGCCAAGAGCAGACAAACAGAGTCGCTAAATGAGCTCCTGACACTAGAGTCGGTATGTATCACCTAGGAGAGGCTTGAGACTCCCAAACTATATCCGGAGGTAACAGAATCATTTATAGAGATACCCAGGCTTCATTGCATGCACAGGGTCAAGTCCACTATACAAACACAACTGTGTTGTCCAATCCCTATCTGACTCAAGACACAAACAACATAACCACTGCAAGTACCCTATGCGATACCTAGGTAAGGAAACTATGGTCACCAAAATATAACCAATGCTCAGGGGGACAGTCGCAGGTGGGATCCATCGTATGGGTAGGGTAGCTAAACCCGAAGCACAAGAGGACAAACCTCTGGTACTTCTAGATACAAACAAACCCTGGAAATATCTCCCACGTTCAGCCGGTATCAGAGGGATATCCCTTCAACCAACCTCCGTTGACCTGGTGCTTAACTCTGGTTTGAGTAGAGCTTCCTGAGAACACCAATATATACCATGGATTCCTCTATTCCAAGACTGTAAACCTATGTTAGTTGGTGTACCCTATAAATAAAATCGGTCTAATCAATTTTAAGATTAAGCGTTAATTTTAATGGCCGTGGTTACTCAAAGGATATGGTCGTGAAACTACTGATGTGTATGACTCAATAGTATGCAAAATCGTCCAATCCTAGACTCATCTATCCAATAAAACAATGTCACTAACATGCACAATGAAACCAACGGTTTCGAAATAAAAATGCAAACCTTTTATATTTTCGATGCACAATCAGAACCTAAATGAAATAAGCAAGCACTCAATGCAAGATGCAGTACATGAAAGTAATTTTTTTTTTTGTATTTTCTCTTATAAGCAAAAGGAAAATGCAAAACTAGATGTATTTTTTTTGTATTTTTCAATATAAAGAAATGAAAAATGTAAGCAAAATCCTACTATTTAGTCACTGAAGTGCCGAGAATATCACTAAGACAACCCAACAGATTCCAAACAGTGAGACTCAGCCAAAGGAATCAGGTCAAAAGGAAAAAACCAACAAGGCTAAATCCAAAGATGGGTAAAAAACCAACAAGGCTCAACCAAGAGAAACGAAGCGTTCTGGTCACAACCAAGGCATGGAACAGTCAAGAAACAAGCCAACAAAGACTCAGGATCATCCAAAGCAAACGCAACAACAACCAATAGTCATAAATCAACAAAAGCCAGAGTTGTACGCTACTGTCGAAGGAATACCTGTGGGTACCCGCGAGCAGCAGTGTAAACAGAGGCGGGTATACGCGGGCAGAGCTAAGCTAGCCCGTGGGTGAGGAAAGGAAAATGGGAAAACAAAGAGTCCAATGGGTCAGAAAAATAAAGTTTTCTATAGTGTATCTTAACGGCCAATTAGTGACGCAGAGCTTCGACAAACAGGAACTCTAATTATGGACTAATGCTCAAAACAATTCCCAAACATGGATGTTTTCCCCATTGGAGTCGCCATTTCTGTGTTGGATAAAACTCACTATGGCTTGGGAAACCACTACAGACAGCTGAACACCAGAAATTAACTCAATTCTCAGAACTATGCTATTATAAATGACAATGCAAAGATAATGGAGAATGTAACCAACCTCGATCCAAAGGTTTGATGTAGATCCCCATTAGAGCTTTCAATCCATGCACTTGAATCTGCAAATTAGTCTTGACAGCCAATATACAACAAGTACATATAATATATAAATGACATTAACATCATCAATAGCAATGGTCCATGACATAACAATTAAATGCATCCCAATGTAAGATAAACAACATTTACAACATTAATGGACGAGAATATGAGTATTTCTATTAATAAACAAGAAGTACAATGTGATACGACCTCTTGCTGGCAACCAATATGAACCAAGATCTGGATCAATCCACTTGTGCCTCCACCACTTCAATCCTCCATGAATGGCAAACTCAAACTATGGTAGGAGTTTGGAAGGTGAACATAAAGGGGTTCACAACTACAAGGATCAATGAGTGTAGACTCAAGATAGGGAAAAACTCCACTAGAGTTCTCTTTCTCTTCTTTCTCCTCCCGTCCATAAGCCATATGTGCTCAATATATAGTCCTCCCAAAGGTAGGTGAAAGGACACATCGGAGCGTTACCTTGGAAGATGGAGGGTCAAAGGTCACCCAATAACCGCTTTTTGGGACTTAAAAGTAATTAAGTAGTGTTTTTTACCATTTTACGTGCTACCCGCGGGCTATAGTGATACAACTCGCAGGTACGCTTGCGATAATGATGCAATAAGCAGGTAAGAGGAAAAATGAGGAAATAGTATGTCTGAGGGATATAAAGAGGATCTGAGTCAGTGAAATGGATCCTACAGGCCAAAGAATGCTGATGCTCATAAGGTGGACAATTACGTTGTAATACAAGGTGACTTGGTGGGTATGTGAATGAGCTCGATATACCAATCAATACGTGCAATACTACAATACCCTCGTGATACAGTGCTGGAAAATAACGACAGCTTCCACGCTTAACGATGCCTGAACATGTCTCTAACTTACACACAAGTTTCTAAATATTTTTCCCTAGTTCTACCGTTAATTTTATTGGACTGTTTGGTGAATGCATGAGGTGAGTACATAATCGTAAGCATAATGCAGACCCTAACTACATGTAAAAAATACGTTTTTCTTTCAATGAACTATATGTATGGGAAGGAGAAAATTTTATTTTCTTTCCAAGAATTTTACCAAAGCAATGTAATGCAAGACAATCCCAAATCTACCAAAAAATGACTATGAAGTATCCTTTTTCCTTTTCAACGAAATGCAAAAATTTTCACAACACTACTAAGCCAAATAAAAGCATGTTTTTCTTTTCTTTTGTCTTTTCAAAACGAAAATGATGTTAAGTAATGAAAAGAGAGAATTTCTAAGTAAGGTATGCAAAGTTTTCATTTTCACTATGATGATCTAAAAGCACAAAAACCAAAGGATACAATGCAATTTCCAAAGCACGAAATTACTTTTGCAAAACTTGATCTATATTCGAATTTTTCAAGAAGATGAGCAACTCATAATTCATGAAAAATACAACCAATGCAATCTTCTTTCAACTTTTCCAAAGGATTTATGAATGAGACATTCCAATGCTTATGCAATTCTTCAAATGAGCTTGTAAAATAATGGAAATAAAGTATTTTTGATCTTTCAATGAGTGCATCAAAATGACAATTTGACAACAACTATGCTTTTAAACATAAACAACGAACTGAAAAGCTTACTCGCAACACTCTAATAACTTAGAAAATCTCAAGAATAGATGAGCACACAATAGACTTAAAATACACACAAACACTCAAAATCAATCAGCAACAAGCAAGATTAAAAGCAAGCAAAACTCACAAAATGAATGCAAGTGAGGTCTGGAAACTGATCCAACATAATGATCAGATTTGGAAAGGAGAGGAGGGAATGCAAGGGTGAGTGGATGCAAGTGGGGGAGACAAGAGTTTTAGTCACTACCAAATCTTAGATTTGTCCAAGATAGAACCCAAAACGACTCCAACAAAACCAAATAACTAAATCACAGAAAGAAAAAAGGAGATCCCTGATTGGATCATACAGTATAGAGGGAGTCTGCACACAAACCAAACTCAATACAAAACTGGAGAGGGCATGCCTGTATGGAAACAATGGCATATCGATGCACTCTGTGCTTGTACGCAGTGTGGCGTCGCAGTTCACGAATGCGGGGAGTGAAATAGCGTCACAGTAGACCAATGGAAGGGCTGCGCCGACATACTAACAGGCAAAGAACAGAGATAGAAAACACACAGTGTCGCTCTGGGTACACTGACACGGTGCGACAAGCGAGATATGAGTTAAAAAATGAACCAATTCTCCAGATAGAAAGCATAAAAGGGTCTGCAAATAAAAAGTGCAAACTCAAAGGAAGCTAATTAGACTCTTCAAAGTGAAGATCTGATGGTGAAATCCTCTTCAAGAAGGAAATTACAAAATGATATGGCTTGGAAAGAAATCAACTGAAAAACGACATTCAAATTGACAACTATAAAGCAATGTTCTCTCCCCAGTATGGTCGCCAGATTTGTTTGACGCTACCAAGAGCGGACTAAAGGCCTGATCTCCCTAGATTAACGTAATTTTAGAACAAATAGGACAAAACACAAAATACTTTCCTATATCAAATAGAAGTGCAAATGGAAGGATAGATCGTTTACCCTGGATTTGCAGATCCCTTTCTCCTTTGTTGATCCAATGCTCCAGCACTGCCAGATCTTAAGTAGCTATACCCTGTTGAACATATAACATACCAAGAATAGTGAAAGCATATATTTTATATGATAGATCTAAGTTAACAGTTAAGGAGGAAAACTCTAAACATCATCAATGCGAAAACATTTATGGAAAGCAATTGTATTAATTGTATTGAAAAGTGGAGAGTACAATAGAAAAGAGGATTACAACCATTTCATTAACGTTGCAAGCTCCTTCCGACAAGCCATGCCAAAGCTCCTAGAGGGAAGTGGATGTCTCCCAAGCTAGAGTGCTAAATCTATTGAGCCTAATTTCACCAGCATAAGAGTACCATAGACTTCCTCCTCCTTGGAGAGGGGTAGAGCTTCACTTATATAGGGCTAAGTGGAAAGGATATGGATAGGGTAGATTGAGATATGGTAGGAGAGAGATAGGGGATCGTTCCAAGAGGTTAGGAACCGAGTTCCACCTCCCCCAAGAGGTCAGGGATAAGGATACAAGTCAGCAGGCTTCGAGAATGAGCTCGAAAGGCCTATTTTTGTCCATTAACTGACTTCGTCGCACCCTGTAGTGGAGAAAGGTGCAATGTCGCAGGTTGCATGAGTGCAGCCTGCGACGACCTCTCAAAACATAACATTAATGAAATGGTGTCCTTTCTAGGTAAATGACTTAGCCAATGGTACTTCAGGGATGTATACACTAAATCTAATGGTGTTAAGATTTTAGGTGTAACAGAATGCCCCCCAAAGCATGAAGCTGCTTGAAATATTGGACAGGTGAAATGCTTTGACAGAAAGAATAGCAATGGACTTGTCGGATGAAGGACGTTGCTGCAGTACAACTTACTCTAAACTAACAATATCATATGATGTACAACATGGCTGTCGACCAATACAATGCATATCCATGGTAGTAATGACCGATTGAACACAATCATGGATACTAGACACAAGCGTAGATCTATGATGAGATGGTAACACAACCACGACCAATACAAATGTGGATCCGTGTAATATGATTCACTACAAAACTCCATCGCAACCTGGGTGAAACATGACTCACCAAGGTCTTCAAGCTGAACCCGCAATGATACAAATCTATCCATGTGATTACAAATGTCTTGATGTCGAACATGGTAGAAACCACTTGATTACTGGTCATTGATGTATACCGTTAACAAGTGCGAGGGAAATCACCATTAATGTCAATGATCCCCAAGGTATCATAGTACATATCATCAAGCGTGAATAAATGAGTTGAAGTCAAATGCGAGATGAAATATTTCAATCAAGAGTCAATGATATAAACTCATGTTGAAGCGAGGTAACCTGCCATTGAGGCATGTAGGGCCAAGGTACTTGATTGGTTTCTAGATTCAACCCTTGGATGATGAGATGAAGTCGACAAGGATGAATCCATCGAAGGAGGGCCATGATGAGTGCCCCATAATCGACACAAAACATGACAAAGGATGTGTAGAGTTGATTAGATGGTACAGTAACATGCGTGATTGACTCATAGTAGACCGACATGATGGGAGGTGTACTGACTACAGATAATGAATGGTGAAAGTATTCTTGAACATGTGCATGGCATGACTTGGCAGTATTGACATGACGAGTACGACACTAACTCCTAATGCAACTAATGATGGAAGATTTCTTTGAATGACTCAAAGGAGTAACAAGATTCGGGAAGTAAGCGAAACTCGAGGACAAACATATGATCCAAGTGCTGTATGCAAATGCAGATGAGTGTCATGTTCAAGAACGACTAAGTACTGCCACAGAAAAAGATGTAATACAAAAGCTTTCTTTTTTCCCCATCATGAACAATGAGTGCCTCATGTGTTTTTTACGAGCTTGATGAGGGTAACCAAATGCTCGGTATAGCTCATCTCATAGATGAGTCCAATCCCAAATATTTTCTGAACCTGGGATAGGAGGGGTTCGTCCCATGGCGGGCCCTTCAATGTAAAAATTTAATGAGTCCATAGAAGGTAAACTCGGTCGTCATTTCATGTTTAGAGAGTCTGAAAAGAACTAAAGAAGACTCCAATTGTCCTTTTTCGTAAAGTTAGCCTCATCGCCCGAAAAAGGGTAAAACAATGCGGGAGAGGAATCTTCTAGTCATGATTGCTGGAGTATACCTTTTTCGTAAGTAGTGCCCCCTGGTCCAAAAAAGGGGTAAACTATCACCAGGAAGACGACCATTCAAATCCTTTTACAAGTGTGAACACGACAAGTTCGCTTGGAAATCTTTTCATATTTCGAGAGCCTGAAAAGAGCTTAAAGATAGACTCCGAGGGGTTCCTTTTCCGTAGGAGTTTAACGAGCCCAAAAAAGTGACAAATCATAACTCGGTAACATATTCTCATAATTTCAAGAGCACGAGAAAGAACAAAGAGTAAGCTCATAATCATTAAATAATTACAATCTAATGAATGAAAAGATAAATGACAAAAATTCACAAGGGATGTTCATACCTGAGATGACTGTTCCAATGCGAAAATGGCCTAAAAAGACACTTAATAACTCCTGCACACTCAGAAACTAGGTCAAATAGTCAACCAAACGTTGAAATATGATAAAATCGATCCAAACTATAGCAAATGGCATAAAGGCATCAAATATTTGAAAAAGGAATATTCCATTTTGTTTATAAATAGAAATACAAACCAAATATAGTAACCATTGTTCTATTTGCCAAATTTGAAAGGAGTAGTGCCGTTTGGAGCCAAAACTTCACTCATCGATTCCGGGAGCTATGAGAAGCCATTTCATCCGCCGTCCAGAACAGGTAACCCTAAAATTCATCGAGCATAATTGTAGTGGTTTACATTTTTTAAATTCGTTCAATTTTTTGGGTTTCGGCTTTGTTGGGGAAGGGCCATTGCGCCCTCGGCTCGTTACAACCTGCCATTTCAGGAACTGTGACGAGACTAGGTCATTGCAAGGGTTGCATAACTGGACTGCGACGACGTCGCACTATTTTAAAAAATGGGGTGTGACGACGGAAACGTCCAACCCCAAACTCAAGCCAAGCTAAAAAAGGAACTTTTGGTGGTTGAAGCAAGTTCTAACAATGTTAAAACTCTCCTTTTGGCAGGTTCCAAGCATCCAAAATGGTTTTGGAGTGGCGTGAACGGGAGCATGAGTTAGATGATGAACAAGCTACAAATGATCCACGATGTGTGGAAGCACTGAGGAACTCTTGGCTCCTCAAGTTCTTTGAGATTTAGGGGATGAGGTCCCAAATCCCACTACTGACCCACATGCTCCGATGCTAGGATGCGGTGCAGCAATACTTCGTGATCGGTGAGCACATGCTTACATCTATTTCTTGACTGGATTGTCCCATAGAGGGGACAACGTGCTTCTGAGTAGATCACGTGGAAGTGATCGGACTGTGGGTGACATGATCCTGTAGCACTGTGTTCCCAACACCCGTGCTTCTAGTGAGAAAATTCCCATAAAAGATGTGCGAGAACGTCCATTGCGTGTCATACTTTTCACCATTACGAGGATAGAAGGGAGCCAAGCTCCTCACTTAGCCACCAGATCATAGATGCTATACACGGAGGATTGCATGTCTCCAAATATCTATAACCGTTGTGAGGGACTCCTCGCAAACATGCGATCTCAGCTGACCAAGTTTCGGCGGGGAGAGCTCAAATAGTTTGGCTATGGTTCGATAGTGATCTTGTTCTTATTGGAACGGGTTCCCCTATTGTTCCCTCAGGTACTACTAGATGACAGGGATCCTAGGGATCCACACATGGCCAGATGGACGGCGGTGATTTACCATCATGGTGGGGGTCCCATCCTCTCATATGGCACCGAGTTCTTCACTTGGCTGGAGGGCCAACTATTGATGGTGGAGGACTTCCCGTATAGTGGTACGGACTTCAAAGATGACCCAGACTTGCCGTTGCCAGAAGGAGCAGCATGGGGAGACCTTGGTAAGAACAAATAACCCTTGTACTTTTAATGTTTTGTGCATTTATGATTTTTTTGGTGTTGTGCTGACAAGTAAACAACATGTGTGTGCAGACGTGGGCCCTGTAAGACCGGTGGGAGTCTCTCTTCTTGCTAGGAGAGAGAGAGGAGAGGGAGAATTCGTGGGGCCTGCAGTGCATGTTGCTATTGCAGAGATGGATGGAGTCTATGCCAATTTGAGTGGGTTGACGCTAGACGTTCCTGAGACGATGGTAGATGAGGTTCCGCGATCCATGCAAGTGTACATGGTTCGAGCAACTGCGCACTTCAACATGCTGCTTCACAGGGTTGCGAGAGCAGTTGACTATTTCCACACTCAGCAGGCCAGAGCTGTTAGACCACCTAGGGTTGTACGGGCCAGGCGCTAGGCCTTATGTTGTTACTATGTATGTACTGAGAGCTTAGAAGCCTCATATTTTGTACTACTGAAAGCTACGAGGCTTCAAATTTTGTAGAGACTCACTGAAAGTCATTGTGCTTCAGATTTTTGTACCAGCACTACTTTTCAAGATATATATATACAAACATCCCTGCAATTTATACATTATGTGTTTCAAATGGATGAATGATGTGGTCTTGTTTATACATTTCCTTATAAAATAAATTATTCACATGCTATGTCTACTTTTAACAATTCATGAGTATGATTATGTGTGTGCAATGTACCAATCAAAGATGAAGTTGGCCATAGAGTCAGAAACTGTGTTAACGTCTCGTGGAATGTGCAGGTACTGAATGGACTCAAAGGACCTTTCTAGAAGACAGACTTGTCGATAGAGACGAAGTAAGGTAGGATCGCGGATGTTGTAGACCCGGTTAAGATGAGAGACCACTAGTTGATAATCCAGGTGGATGACAACATGGTCCATACACAAAGAAATGGCCTCAGTTAGGGTTCCAATGACTGCTTGATATTCTGTAGCATTGTTGGTTGCGAAACCTAGACACATTTGTCCTGAGATGATGAGCTTGCTGGTAGGTGAGTAGAGTACCCAGGATACCGAAGCAAGGTTGCGGGTGTGCCCACTGGCACCGTCCGCGAATCCATAACACGTTTCCATATGCACATGCAGACAAAACATGGTATAAGAAACGAAACATGACCTAAACACGCAAGAAATCAAAGCATCACACCACACAGAAAACACACACGCACGCCATGTACAGTATATAAAAAAGTACTCATGCATGAAAGACTCAAGCATAGTACCTCTTCACGTAAATCCCATTGCGGGGTTCACCCAAAGATATCTCGTCAGAGTCTTCAAGCTCATAAGATCCCGTATCTAAGACGCGTTTCACTACATAAGGTCCATGCCACATGGACTCAAACTTTCCTGCCCCCAGCTTATCATGCTTTTGGGCATATGTGCGGACCAAATCTCCCTCGTTGTAGGTGTGAGGTTCTATCGACTTGTCATACTGCGCTTTGATGCATTTCTTATGAGCCATGTTGGCAAGAGAGACATCTCGGCGAGTCTCGTCGAGCTTAGCTAGGTAGAGGAAGTGTTCTTCCTCGGCAGTAGTGTTTGGGAGAAGTTCGTTGGAGAGCTTGAGAGATGGAATATCGCACTCAATGGGAAGGACTGCCTCCAATCCATACACTAGTTGGAAAGGGGCAAATACAGTGGCGTTTTTTAAGGAGGTTCTATAAGCCCAAAGCGTGGAGAAGAGCATGTTGTGCCAATTGGCTTTGTGGGTACCGACCATACATTGGACCATAGTTTTCAAGACCTTGTTAATGGCCTCGACCTATCCGTTCAACTGAGGGTAGTATGGTGTTGAGTTTTCATGGTGAAAACCCAATCTGTCGCTCAATTCATCAACCATATGGTTCATAAAGTGTGAACCATGGTTAGTAACTATCGCTTGAGGAACTCCAAACCGCGCTATTACATGATTAAACATGAAGAGTGTGGAGGTCTTGCCGTTGTTCGTGTATGTAGGCATTGCCTCGACCCACTTTGTAAAGTAGTTCACAGCTACAATGACGTAACTATGCCCCCCGACCTAGGTAGGCTTACAATGCATGAAATCGATGCCCCATTTAGTGAAGGGGCCAACGGAAATAACCGGGTGTAACGAGGCGGGATGGGTGCTCTTTTTCGTATGAAAGTGTTGACATGGAAAACATTGTTTTACGACCTCGATACAATCTTTGAAGATAGACGACCAATAATATCCTGCGAGAAAAATATTCTGGGCTGTAGCCATCCCAGAGAAGTGACCACCACATGCCCCAGCGTGATAGTCATTCAGAGTGCGTTCATCCTCATCATGAGTCAGACAACGTCGAAGTATAGAATCGATGCCACAATGGTACAAAGTATCACTGATAATCAGATAATACTTTGCATGGTGGCGTATTCAACAACGATAATCATGAGACAATTCAGGGTTGAAATGTTGGGTTTGAAGATACAATGTGATATCTCCATACCACGGATTAGACATACTGATAAGAAACAATGACTCATCTGGAAACGAGTCATTGGGCTCAGATTCTACATAAATACAGGGAAGGTCACAGATGAGCTCAGCGAACACCAAAGACTTTTTCAACTTGTATTTTTTGAAAAGAAGATCGAATTCTTGCAGTATCATGATCCAGCTTGAATACTTGCCCCCAAGCACCTGAGGAGTCAGAACGTGGTGCATGGGGTTCAAATCAACGATGATAGTGGTGGTGCAGAGCAAAATGTAATGACGAAACATCTGCACGGCAATGACTGCCGCGAGAGTGAGCTTCTCGACATGTGAATAGCGAGTTTCAGTGTCAATGAGACCTTTGCTGACATAGTATATCACATGTTCTTGGGAGTTTTGGTCTTCCTGTACCAAAACCATGGCGATAGTGGTGTCGGAAGCTGCGAGATATAAGATGTAATCTCGGTAGTAATTCGGCGGTTGGATCACAGGGGCATGCGTGATGGCATGTTTCAAATGTTTGAAAGATTGTTGAGTTTGATCATCCCAAATGAACGGGACATCCTTTTTCACCAATATCATATAACACTACATCTTTTGTGCGAAATTATAGACAAAACACCTTAAATAAGTCGCACGTCCTTGCAGATTCTGAAGTTCCATAATGTTGGTTGGAGGTGGAAGAGTAACAATAGCTTCCACCTTCAAGGGATCAATGCGGATCCCATCTTTCGAGATGATGAACCCTAAGAGGTGTCCAGACTCGACACAAAAAATACACTTATGAGGATTGAGACGGATATTGTATCGTCTACATCTGAGGAAAATGGCTGTCAGATGATCTAAGTGGAACTCACGCTGCTTTGAGTGGGCAGGGAGGTCATCCATGTAAGGTTCCACAAAGTCCTTTAGATCATGGAAAGCGTATGACATTGCCCACTGGAATGTGGCAGCAGCGTTTTTAAGACCAAACGGAAGTTTACGATATGCAAACGTTCCCCAAGGGAAGATTAATGCAGTCTTGTGCTAGTCGGCGGGTGGATGTCAATTTGGTTGTATTTGGAAAAGCCATCCATGAATGAAAAAATGACACTTCCAACACAATTTTCGATAATCTGGTCGATAAAGGGAGTCGGGTATTTGTCCTTGGGACAAGCCTTGTTGAAATCTCGATAGTCGACGCAGACGCGAATGGTACCCTATTTTTTATTAACAGGGACAACGTTTGAGATCCACTCTGTTAATGGGACAGGATAGATGAAGCCGACCTTCAAGAGTTTCTGAATCTCTGCCTTGATTTCCGCAGTCTTCTGAGGGTGTACCAGTCGCATATTTTGGCGAACAAGTTTGATGTCGGGATAGGTTTTAATATTGTCTAAAACAATGGAGGGATCTATCCCAGGCATCTCCTCGTAGGTCCAAGCGAAAACTTCTCGAAATCGCTTGAATAAAGCCGTACAAGCAATGGCTTCTTCAGGGGAACACTTCTGGCCTAAATGAATGTGTTCCACTACACCAGGGGTAACCGAAATGTCTATCGAGGTGGTGGGTTCGATGTTGGCAAGGTTTCCTTCAGAATCCATTTGACACATAAGCATCGTGGACTAAGACCCATAATAGATATCCAGTGTCATGATGGTGTGAATGTTGTTCTCTACAATATCCAGCATGGGAAAAGAAGATGAATGATGATGGAGGTCTTTACACGGAGGATCATCTTCGCTCATGATTTCCATAATGGACTCATCAGAATGAAAAGTCCATAGCAGAGGATCGGATGATGTCCGTTGTAGAGAACAAGAAATGGAGGCCACAACTAAGTGGTCTTCAGGTGCTGAATGGATATCCTCGTACACGAGTTCAGTGGGTGATAGAGGCACAGTGTCTCCAATCAGGTGTGTGGTGGCTTCATCAGGTACAAGCCATGAATCAGTCGAGTTGGGGATAGATGTAGTCTACGAGGAGATCATGTTCACCGTGGCAACATGATTTGGGGGATCTGAAGTAGGAAAGACGCCCATAAGGGATGAATCCTTAAGGAGGCCAACCGCCACACTCTCACACTTCTGCAAAGATTGTCCAGTCAAAGGAACATTATCACCCGGGTGAGAAGTGGTGTCAGGTGTGCAGAAATCCAGTTGGTTGACTGTGACAATTTGTTCTTGATGGGGGAATTGTACTATGCGGAAAACAGAGGATGTGACCGTAGTCATGGCGTAAAACCAATTACGACCAAGCAAAATGTTATAATCTAATGGGGCAACGACCACTTCCACGTTAAGTGTTGCGGTCTTTCCCATCGGCTCGACTGGTAAATCTTGTAACATCCCATGAGGTTGAAATCCACGTCCATCGAAGGATCTCAAAGTCGTAGGAGAACGGTTAAACTTGAGAGAGCCAATGACTCTCCAACATGCAATCGACATGACTGACGTAGAGGCTCCTTCGTCCAAAATGGTATGATGGATTATCCTCCCAGTAATGTTTGAGGCAACTTGAAATGACATCTGATGGGAGAGCCTCGGTTTAAAATACTCCAGCCGAAACATAATGGTGTTCAATGAATACGGGTCAACTGCACCGATGGAAGCGAGGAGAGTCTTGGGTTGATTCAGACAGTTTTGCAAGACCTTGAGTGTCGACATAGCACAAGGAGCTTGTGCTAGGTCCTCTACAATGTTGTAGTTTTGAGAAACCCGAGCATTATGATTAAAAACTGATTTTATAATCATGCTCTTGGGTGGACGCAACAGTGACTTGAGAGAGGGATTCTCTATGGTGAGAGGCGCAGCCGGTACGGTGACGTTGGGCATCGAAGTGGAATATTTTTCAGTATTACTTCCAACAGGTTCCTTAACTAGAACGGAGTCATACGAACGACAACGGATTTTCAAGTTGATGGTCTTATTACGCACCATGAGAACATGTGCGGTGGTGGATGCTTCTCCTTGGGAAGAAGAAGTGTGATCGATCATCTACTGATTTTGAGCAGGAAAGGGATCGTTGAGAACTACGGGTGTGGGTTTACCCTTAAGAAACTTTTGAACTTTGTCTCTATGGGGGCACTCTTTAGAAAAGTGATCATCACCACACAGTAGGAAATGATACTTCAACTTACTTTTATGTTTGGTATCATCAGGGGTGCTCTTTTGTTCCTACTGGGTGGAAGATTTCTTAGGTTTCCACTTGTTCTTCTTCTTACCACCAAACTTTTGAGGTGAAACTGATGAAACATAATTTACTTCTTCGGTGACAATAGGAGTGGATGATTTGGTGGTGCCGTGATCAGCCTGTGTTGGTGATGGGGAAGAACCCGATGTAAAATTAGTCACAGTAGATCTAATGAACAAGTAAATCAATCACAATAGATCAAACTCATAAAATATGGTGTAAACTGTGCAAAATGCATGCATCAGTGCTTTATATCCCAATAAGGGTGAAAATACAATACAATACTGTCACAATGAGTGAGCAATTCGAATTAACCAAGGAGGTCATTCGAATTAATTGAATGGCATAGCTTGGCTCCAACTAGGAGTCCTCATCATCAATCAGTGGTGGTCATCAATGCACAAGTCACTGTCAAACAGGTTTCAAACTCAGTCTAACTGAGTGTAATAAGTGTAACTAATGGTAAGTGGCACTAATCTAGGGATGGAGGCTCAGTGGAGGGCGCATGAGGGCTTAAATGCACTAAGAACTGTCAGTCATGTCTCATCAGAGGTCAATCAAAGTGATAACATCATTTATGGGTCAATCGGAGGTAAATCGAAGTGATAACTGAAGTGTAACTAGACTGGTAGGTGAGAAAGGTTCCCTTCTATAGTGGAAGGTGAGAAGTGGGCGCATTATAGGCTAGGAGGGCTAAATCTAAGTGGTAAGTAGCTCCCGAATGCTGGGAGACTAAGGACTAGGTGCTGGAGGCATCATACTGGTGACTGGGTAGCATGCGGGTGAATGCAATGCATGCATGCAAAGTACAAAAGTGAATCATGAGATATCCTAACACCCCCCTATACTATGATGTAAAAAATAAAATGTACGGCCCTGGTTACTGAGACCAAAGGTCACCCCAATACAATAATCCAAAAAATGCTGAAATAAGCTAAGTGAGGAAAGAGGGAAAACCTAGTGGGAAGAAAGCCCCCCCTCAAGCTAAACATAAAAATGGATCTAATCTATCTCTACCATGATGGAACTCACCCCCAACAGTGAACATAGGTAAGAGAAATTCTTCTCAGTGAAGCTCTTGGTGAAGATGTCTGCAATTTGCTTATTTGTGTCCACCATGATGGTGCGATCATGCACCAACTCTCGAATGTAGTGCATATGAATATCAATGTGTTTGGTCCTCTGCCGCTGAACTGGATCGGTGGAGATCTTAATAGAACTTTGATTGTCACAAAATAGGATAGTCGAAGTAGTTCTACCAAAATCAAACTCGGAAAGAATGCCCTGCAACCAAACTGCCTGAATGCAGGCATTAACTGCCCCTCAATACTCTGCCTCTACTGAAGAAAGTGCAATGGCTGCCTGCTTTTTGCTTGACCAAAAAATAGGCCCATGTCCAATCATGAAAACATATCTGGAAGTGGAATTCTGATCTATGCTATCACCTGCCCAATCTGAATCAGTAAAACCAATGAAATCTAGCTCAGAATTTGCAGCATAATGTATGCCAAAATGTTTCGTACCTTGCACAGACTGCAAGATCCGCTTGGATGCCCTCCAATGAAGCTCATGGGGATTCTGCATATACCTTGATACAACACTCATGGAATAATACATATCAGGCCTTGAGTGTGTCAAGTAGAGAAGTGAACCAATCAACTGTCGATACATAGTGCAATCTGCAAGCGGTGTAGTATTTCCCTCTTCAAGACTAATTCCTGAGAGGAATGGAAATGAAGCAGCCTTACATTCTGCCATATTAAAATTTAATAGAAGGTATTTAGCATACGTTTTCTGAGATAATGTGATTGCATCAAAGTTTTGAGCTATCTCCAAGCCCAAAAATTGCTTAAGTAAGCCCAAATCGCTCATATCAAAAGCTAGATTTAAAGCGGTTTTTAGCTTGTTAATTGTAAGGAGAGTGCTACCAGTAATGAGAAGATCATCAACATATAAAACAACAATAAAAATATTACCTTTAACTTTTTGTAGGTACACATTAGGATCATATTTGCATCTTTTGAAATTCTGAGAAAGAAGGAAGGAGTCCATCTTTGCGTACCAAGCTCTTGGGGCCTGTTTCAATCCATACAAAGATTTCTTCAATTTGAAAACTAATGATGGATCTGATATGTATCCTTATGGTTGTTTCATATATACATATTCATCAAGGTACCCATGTAGAAAAGCACTCTTCACATCCATGTGGTGCACTTCCCAGTGCTTGAAATCGGAAATGGCCAAAACTAGGCGGATGGAATCCATCTTTGCAACCGGTGCAAAAGTCTCAGTGTAGTCCACACCTTGGACTTGGGAGAAACATTTTTCCACCAAACTAGCTTTGTATTTGCTGATAGAGACATCAGCAGAAACCTTCGTGCGGTAGATCCACTTGCATTGAACTAATTTTCTTCCAAGTGGAAGAGAAACTAGCTCCCATGTATTGTTCTTTTGAAGAGAACCGTACTCTTCATCCATGGCGGTTTGCCATCGTGGATCTCGATGGGAATGATAGTATGATTTCGGATCTAAACCAATTATCAAATAAAATTTATCAGATAATAATGGATCAAAAAAATAAAGAGCCATACCTGCTCTTTGATAGTCTGCTCTTGTTCTCCTTGGATCAACAGGATTTCCAATGTTTGGAGCAGCAGAGTGTAGAGTGTTTTGGGCCCACTTTGGTAACTGAGGAGGATCATTATGGTCTGATTCCGAAATTGATATGTAATGGCCATCAAAGTATGATATAATATCATAGAATCAGATCCAATTCTTTCTTCATACTCACTTGAATCTTCTTCTTGTGGAGGGTGCAGATCGGCAGTGTTTTCCTCAACTAGTTTCAGATCTGGCAGCGGTTCTTCAAACTTCACACTTCGCTCTATGAATACCTTTTTGGATATGATATTCATGAGTTTATATGCTTTTGATTCTTCCCCATATCCTATTAGGATACATTCAATACTTTGTGGATCCAAATACTTTCTCTTATCAGAAGGAATTCTAGCCCATGCAGTGGAGCCAAAACCCCTCAAATTGGACACATCCGGTTTGCGACCAAAGAATGCTTTGAAAGGAGTTTTAAATTTCATGGATGAATGTGGAACTCGGTTATGAATATATTCAGAAAAATTAATGGATTTAGCCCAAATATTTTCAGCCAAACCTTTTGACTCAAGCATGTAGGTAGCCATCTCTTTCAGTGATCGATTCTTCCTTTCCGCTACACCGTTCTGCTGGGGTGTGTAGGGAACTGTATGTTGGATCTGAATTACGCTTTAGGAAAAAAGTTGCAGAAAGGAAGTATTGATATATTATCCACCATTATCAGATCTAATAGCTTTGATCTTGCTCTCAGTGGCAGTCTCAACAGAAGCCTTAAAATCCTTGAATTTTCCTAGCACTTTTGACTTGTTTTTGAGAAAAAATACTCAAGTAAAGTGTGAAAAGTTGTCGATGAATGTAAAAACATACCTTGAACCATTCATGGACATATTTGGAAGCAGAACAATGATATCAGAATGTATGAGCCCCAAAATTGTAGAAGCTCTGCTAGCTTTGCCGCGGTCGAACCTGTGCTCAGGGTGCTTCCCAACAATGCAACCGAGGCAAATTCCCTTCGAGGAACAGAGTTGCGAAAGACCATCAACCATGGATTTCTGTTGTAACAACAGAAAATACTTGCAATTAAGGTGTCCAAACCTTTCATGTCAAATCCTACTAACCTCGTTTCCATGAGTGAGGAGAGCAGTGGAATTTTCGAGCAGCATAAAGTGAGAAAACTCATAGTATTTTGCAGTGTGATTGGCCTTTCCGATTGCAATAAGTCTTCCACTTTTAATATCAGAAATTTCAAATTTGTTAGGGCTGAATGTAACTTGCTTCAATTCACTAGTGTGTGTCATTTGATACACATAAAGTAAGTTTTAAGCCAAGGAAGGAACATAGAGAACATTCTAGAAACTTCCATGCTCTACATGGATGGTACCTTTTCCCTTCAAAGAAATTTTTGAGTCATCTCCCAAATGGATGGGGATGGAGCTGCTTGGGTCAAATGAAGAAAAGGAGTCAATTTTTGTAGCCATATCATTCGAGGCACCGGAATCTATCAGTAGAGTGGTGGGTTTTGAAACAGTTTCCATGAGTGCTTGACCTCTTTCATGATCATCATTTCTATCCTTCTTCCGTGCACCGTCAGGAAGACATATGTTATTATTTTCCAAAAGGAGATCCATTTGATCTATTGTTTTCTTCATGCTTGAACTTTCAGGATGAAAGCCACGGTTGCAATATGAACATTTAGATTTTTCCTTGCCCTCTTTACCCTTCTGCGTGTTCCTCGAACTGGATGGTGCTTCTGGTTGCTTGCCTTTATCTCTTTGCTTGGTAGGCTCAAATTTGGGCTTCTCTTTCCTTTCCTTTCCTTTACCATTCAAATTCTTGGATCCTTGAGCAAAGAGGGATGAATCTTTGGATTTTATGGACCCCATTTGAATCAACTTATCATGCTCTTTTGTGACGGACTCAATGAAGGAATTCAAGATAGGCATCTTCCAATTCGGGGTAGTTAGCCGACCGGAATTGAAAGTAGAGACAAATACCGAGTAATATTTCCCAAGCTTTGTCAGAATGGAGAGGATCAATTGCTTATCCTCTTTCACAACACCACTGTTCTTCAACTGCAATGACAAGTGCTTGAATCTTTTGAAAAACTCATTGATGGTCTCGAAATTCTCAGGACTAAGGGAAATCAATTCAGTTTCCAATTGAAAAGCCCTAAGATCGTCCTGCTTGCCAAAGAGATTGTCAAGTTGCTCCCATACTGCTTTTGGAGTGTTCAATCCGCTGAGATGGAAATGAAGATCCTTGGAAATAGAGAGGCAAAGGAGACCATAAGCTTCATCAATCTTATTGTAGTGTTTGGTTCTTTCCAACAATGTGCTTGGCTCCAATTCGAGGCCAACAGTGACTCTATAGAACCCTTTTGAGCGCAATATAATCTCCATATCATATTTCCATTCAAAATAATTGAAAGGAGTAAGAAATGGCTTGGAACAAGAGTATTCCATCACAAATGGCAAGTGCACTTGATGTAGAAGAACTTGTCAAACACAAGAGAGCGAATGCAATTGATGGATATGATTAACCTGTAAATCACAATCAAAACAAGAGCAGTAAGGTCGAACAATCCACCCTTTTAGAGTTGCATCACACCTGGGATTGGAGATCAAGCAAGTTGAATGGGTCCAATGTATCAAATCCAGGAATTATGTGGAAAACTCAAGCTTATGGAGTGGATTGGAGTTTATTTTTCTTCTTTGCATGCACATGAGATCTTTCATGCCAAAACTTTAGTAATTTTGAGCAAATTTACTCAAATATTCTTGTAGAACACATGTAGAAAAGAGATCTTGTCCCTGCAATGGATCTGATACCATGTAAAATTAGTCACAACAGATCTAATGAATAAGTAAATAAATCACAATAGATGAAACTTAGAAAATATGGTGTAAACTATGCAAAACGCATGCATCAGTGCTCTATATCCCAATAAGGGTGAAAATACAATACAATACTGTCACAATGAGTGAGCAATTTGAATTAAACAAGGAGGTCATTCGAATTAACTGAATGGCATAGCTTGGCTCCAACTAGGAGTCCTCATCATCAATTAGTGGTGGTCATCAATGCACAAGTCACTGTCAAACAGGTGTCAAACTGAGTCTAACTGAGTCTAACTGAGTGTAATAAGTGTAACTGATGGTAAGTGGCACTAATATAGGGATGGAGGCTCAGTGGAGGGCGCATGAGGGCTTAACTGCACTCAGAACTGTCAGTCATGTCTCATTGGAGGTCAATCGGAGTGATAACATCAGTTATGGGTCAATCAAAGGTAAATCAGAGTGATAACTGAAGTGTAACTGGACTGGTAGGTGAGAAAGGCGCCCTTCTGCAGTGGAAGGTGAGAAGTGGGCACATGATAGGATAGAAGGGCTAAATATGAATGGTAAGTAGCTCCAGAGTGCTGGGAGACTAAGGACTAGGTGCTGGAGGCATCATACTGGTGACTGGGCAGCATGTAGAATGCATGCATGCAAAGTAAAAAAGTGAATGATGAGATATCCTAACACCTGAGGGGTTTGACGAACCAACAGTTTGAGAAGAAGGATGGGTGGTAAGGGATCCATTTATGCCATCAGTTTGGGTTCCCTTGGGTGGTTTCGCGGGGTTGTAAGATTTGCGGGGTGCGTCAGGAAGGATATCAAACAATGTGCCAGATTGAGCATAGACTAAGTCTAGTAAGTGGGAACGTGTGATGGCTTGTTCTTCAGTGAAAGCACCACCCATGGAAACATCTCGTGCTATGGTCAGGATGAGAGACTTCGTAAACCAGTTTGCTAGGAGTTGATCTGGAATAGAAGCCTTAATGAGACGTTGTCTCCTCTGCCACTCATGTATATGGTATGATATATGAGTAGGGGTATTTTGACGGAGCGAGGTTAAAAGATCTGTACTAGTTTCATACAGTATAGATAGCTAGAAAGGAGTCAAAAAGTTCATAGCAAGAGAACCAAAATGAGGAAAAGAATGGGGTGGTTGTTCAATGTACCACTTGGTATCCGAACCAGTGAGAGTCCGTTGGAATAACTGAAGACGGATCGAGTCATCCATTAGGGAGTTGGATGAACACCATAAGTGGTATGTCATCATGTGGATTTTAGGATCCTCACCCGGCTTACCATCAAATTTTGGGATATCTGACAGAAGTTTCATCAGAATGGGTGGCCAATTAGTTCTGTGGTAAATTGGGTCATTTGTTAAACGAGATAGGTCAGGTAGATCCAAAGTAGCCAAAAAGGGCAGCTGTGGATTAGGATGCGAGTATTGATAGTACGAATAAGGCATCTAAGGACTTGTGGGACCTTGTATCGACTGACCATAGGGTGTTGCAGGAGGAAACTGGCCGTAGGGGTACTGGTCACCCTGACCAAATGTAGGTCCACCGCCATAGTAAGGTGGTCCATAACCATAATAAGGTGGACCGTTACCATAAGGTGGGGGCCCGCCTCTGCCGCTGGGAGGGGGTGGGCAGACTCCAAATGGTGGGGGTCTGCCACCACCGCCAGGGTAGGATGGGACACCACAGCCAGGGTAGGATGGGACACCACTGCCAGGGTAGGATGGGACACCACCGCCTCCACCAAGAGGAGGTGGTGGTCCACTACCACCATTGAAAAAAGACAGGCCTCCACCACCTCCACTGGGAGGGGGTGGTGGGACACCGCCGCTGCCGGAAGGGTAAGAGCCTCCTCCGCCAGCTCTTCCATAGTAGGGTGGGGTCCACCACCACCACCACCAGGAGGGGGTGGTGCTCCTCCACCACCACTGGGATGAGATGGTCCTCCCCCACCTCTGTTGGGAGGAGGGGGTGGTCCTCCACCACCTCTGCGAGGGGGAGGTGGGCTATGATGACCGAAGTGGGGTGGTCCTCCGCCAGAAGGTAGAGGTCCACCTCCTCCAAAGTTATGTGGGGGCCCACCACCTCCAATGGGAGGTGGGGGTGGACCAAATGGGGGTGGATGGACTTTAGGGACTATAAGTGGGGGTCCGTGTTCATAAAACACTTTTGCTGGTCCCATAGAGTGTAAGGATTACCCGGGTAAGGTATCTCGTAGAGTGCGTTTCTGGGATTAAGTTGACCCAGCACAGGGTTAAGATGACATGGATACGCTTGACTCGATGGAGGTTTAATTACGTTGGACGGTCCCCCGACATAGGATTGTCCTGAAGTGGAAGGTCCAGGAGGTAATGAATTTCCAGCAGAAGGCCCGATGGGAACTCTTGCTACAGAATTAGGGTTAAGAGACAGGGGTTTCCCCCCAGCAACAACTTGCTGACCACTAGGTAAAGGTTGAACCAACACTGGGTGTTGATTATTCACCGTAGGATTGCCACTACCTGTAAAGAAGGTAGGGGGTAAAGAATATCCTCACTGTGAAGTTTGGGGTGGGGGAGGAACATGTGACGTAACTGTAGTAGTTACGAGTGTGTTGGACTGTTGTCCTTCAACAGGTTGGGTAATGAGAGGTACTGAACTAGTCTCCTGTCTAGGAGAAGCATGTGTAGGAATGGATGGCTGACCAGTTTCAGTAGTGGTCACATGTTGCGTGGATGATTCCGGTGACTCGAAAGATAAAGAGCGACCTGGGATTGGTCTGTCATCGAATCTTATTTGAAAGTTTTGATTTCGAAACTCCTCACCCATAGCACGTAAATGAGTCAATTTCTCACGGCAAGGTGCTAAGCGATCGTCGGGGCTAGCCCAACTGGGTGGGGATGCAATGGAAAAATGGGCCACTGGGTGACCGGTAGAAGATGTCCAATAAGCTGCTCTGCTATAGGACCAACAACTGCTGTGGGGTTGCCCTGGGGTTGATTTATCCATTCCAACGATTCAGGCTCTCCCGGTGCAACGAGACGTGAGTCATGTGAAGTGTGGATTTGTGCTTCTTCACCCTACGGGGGATGAGAGGCAGGTGAATCTGGAGGAGTATGTGGAAAAAAATGTCCTCCAATATTCAAAGTGAAGTTTTCCACTTCATGTGACCCAACCCTGGCTTGTGGATCCATCCTTACCCTCGAAATTACCTCCTAATTAAGGGGATATTCAGGTGGTAAATTCTGAATCCTACGAGACCTTCTCCAAGGAAAGTCATCCAGAGTGACTGAAACAATAAGATTTCTCCTAAGGGAAAACTAAAAGAAAACCAGACCAGACAAAACCCTACACAAACTAAGGCCACAAGCAAACTTATGTTATAAGAGTGGATTCAACGGTCTGGAACCTCACAGGATTGTCAAGGCTTCACAACTCGCGATATACCGCAGGGTCCAACAATATGACGCGACAAGGAGGATTGGGACCATACCCTTTCCTGCATACCCGATTACCTGGACAGTACGTGCGTAGTAGCTCCCCGAGTGTTGTTCTGGGTGTATTTCTCCGCCAAGACGGCCAAAAGGTTAACTCAGTTGGTTTTAGGAATCCTAAGGGTGTCTCCCGATATACACAAGGTATGTGGGAGCAAAAATCCATAGTGGTGTTGTCTAATGCACAACCGTTCGGCAAGAGACCTTCCAATATACTACCGAGTACATGATACACCCTTCGATATACACCAAGTACTCAAGGTGACTTGGTGGGTACGTGAAGGAGCTCGATATACCGATAAGTATGTGGAAGACTACAATACCCCCGGGATACAGTGCTGGAAAATAACGACAGCTGCCACACTTAACGACGTTGGAACACGTCTCTAACTTATACACAAGTTTTTAAATATTTTACCCTAGTTCTACCGTTAATTTTATTTGGACAGTTAGGTGAATGCATGAGGTGAGTACATAATCGTAAACATAATGCAGACCCTAACTACATGCAAAAAATACGTTTTTCTTTCAATGAACTCTATGTATGGGAAGGAGAAAATTTTCTTTTCTTTCCAACAATTTTACCAAAGCAATGTAATGCAAGACAATCCCAAATCTACCAAAAAATGACTATGAAGTATCCTTTTTCCTTTTCAACGAAACGCAAAATTTTTCACAACACTACTAAGCCAAATCAAATCATATTTTTCTTTTCTTTTGTCTTTTCAAAACGAAAATGATGTTAAGTAATGAAAAGAGAGAATTTCTAAGTAAGGTATGCAAACTTTTTACTTTGACTATGATGATCTAAAAGCACAAAAACCAAAAGATACAATGCAATTTCCAAAGCACGGAATTAATTTTGCAAAACTTGATCTATATTCGAATTTTTCAAGAAGATGAGCAACTCATAATTCATGAAAAGTACAAACAATGCAATCTTCTTTCAACTTTTCCAAAGGATTTATGAATGAGACATTCCAATGCTTATGCAATTCTTCAAATGAGCTTGAAAAATAATGGAAATAAAGTATTTTTGATCTTTCAATGAGTGCATCAAAATGACAATTTGACAACAACTATGCTTTGAAACATAAACAACGAACTTAAAAGATTATTCGCAACATTCTAATAACTCAGAAAATATCAAGAAGAGATGAACACACAATGGACTGAAAATACACACAAACACTCAAAATCAATCAACAACAAGCAAGATTAAAAGCAAGCAAAACTCACAAAATGAATGCAAGTGAGGTCTGAAAACTGATCCAACACAATGATCAAATATGGAAAGGAGAGGAGGGAATGCAAGGGTGAGTGGATGCAGGTGGGGGAGACAAGAGTGTCCTCCACTACCAAATCTCATACTTGTCCAAGATGGAACCCAAAACGACTCCAACAAAACCAAACAAATCAATCACACAAAGAAAAAAGGAGATCTCTGACTGGATCATACAGTACAGAGAAAGTTTGCACACAAACAAAACTCAATACAAAACTGGATAGGGCATGCCTGTATGGAAAAAAGGGCAAATCGATGCACTCTATGCTTGTACATAGTGCAAGGTCGTAGTTCACCAATGCGGGGAGTGCGATGGCATCGTAGTAGACCAATGGAAGGGCTGCGACGACAGACTAATAGGAAAAGAACAAAGATAAAAAAACACAGTTTCGCTCTGGGTACACTGACCAGGTGCAATAGGCGAGATCTGAGTTAAAAAATGAACCAATTCTCCAGATAGCAAGCATAAAAGGGTCTGCAAATGAGAAGTGCAAACTGAAAGGAAGCTAATCAGACTCTTCAAAGTGAAGATCTAATGGTGAGATCCACTTCAAAAAGGAAATGACAAAATGAAATGGCTTGGCAAGAAATCAACTGAAAAATGACATTCAAATTGACAACTATAAAGCAATGTTCTCTCCCCAGTATGGTCGCCATATTTGTTTGACGGACAATCTACCGAGAGCGGACTCAAGGCCTTATCTCCCTAGCTTAACGTAAGTCTAGAACAAATAGGACAGAACACAAAATACTTTCCTAGATCAAATAGAAGTGCAAATGGAAGGATAGATCGTTTACCTTGGATTTGAGATCCCTTTCTCCTTCGTTGATCCAATCCTATAGCACTGCCAGATCTTAAGCAGCTATACCCTCTTGAACATATAACAGAACAAGAATAGTGAAAGCATATATTTCATATGATAGATCTAAGTTAACAGTTAAGGAGGAAAACTCTAAACATCATCAATGCGACAACATTTATGGAAAGCAATTGTATTAACTGTATTTAAAAGTGGAGAGTATAATAGAAAGGAGGATTACAACCATTTCCTTAACGTTGCAAGCTCATTCTGACAAGCCATGACAAAGCTCCTAGAGGGAAGTGGATGTATCCCAAGCTAGAGTGCTAAATCTATTGAGCCTAATTTCACCAACATAAGAGTACCATAGACTTCCTCCTCCTTGGAGAGGGGTAGAGCTTCACTTATATAGGGATAAGTGGATAGGATATGGATATGATAAATTGAGATATGGTAGGAGAGAGATAGGGGATCCTTCCAAGAGGTTAGGAACCGAGTGCCAGCTCCCCCAAGAGGTCATGGATAAGGATACAAGTCAGCAGGATTCAAGAATGAGCTCGAAAGGCCTATTTTTGTCCATTAGCTGACTTCGTCACACCCTGTAGTGGAGCAAAGTGCGACGTCGCAGGTTGCATGAGTGCAGCCTGCGACGACCTCTCAAAACCTAGTATTAATGCAATGGTGTCCTTTCCAGGTAAATGACTTAGCCAATGGTACTTCAGGGATGTATACACTGAATCTAATGGTGGTAAGATTTTAGGTGTAACATCAAAACCTTTAAAAGTGATCTCCATGTCACCAACATAGAGGTGTGAGAAACCACCAGTAGGTACTCCTTCAAAGTTCAAGCATCCATTAGTAGATTCTCTTTGATCCATGTCCAAAGTAGAATGTGTCTTGGAATGATATTCAGTAGTTTCAATGGAATCCTCTTCATGCTCATGCGGTGTTTCTTCATCTTTTTCAAAGTCACTTGTGAGTGAATTTCGATCCTCTTCATGTGATGCTTCTTCTGATTCACCACCTACAAAACTAGGTGGCTCATGGGTCTCCTCCTTTTCACTCATACATATATGATTTACTCTCCAAGGTATTTTGCAAGAAGGGAATAGACCTTTCTTCACTAACTCCAAATATTCATTCTTGGGCATATATACAAACACCCAATCGACAAAGTCTTAAAAAAGAATGGCCTTCTTTGTCTTTCCCATCAAAGCAATATATACCTGATATTACTGAGGCAAAGTTTTACATGTTTCTCTCAATATTTCTAATTCATTCATAGGATTAGCCTTTGGTGGTATAACACATTCATATTCATCATACAAAAGGTCATAAGAATAAACCTAATTCCTTACGAAATTGTAAGAATTGCTGCATGATGGCACCTCTTCCTCATACCATTCACATTCTTCCTCATATTTCTCACAATCATCTTCATACTGCTCATAAGAATTGCACTCATAGGAGTCATTATAATAGTAAGACATGGCTGCAAATTCTTCTTAAATAGATGATCTTATTGCATAGGGGCAAGAAACATGATCTAATACCATTGTAATGTTCCCAATCAGAAATTAGGAATATTATCTCCAAGGTTCCAACTTTAATTATGTTGATTTTCAACTTTTTCCCAAACACTAGCTTATGAAGGATTATGAGATGCTCTCATTCAAAAACAATGGAGTATGTATGTTTCTGATGTCCATTAAAGGTGTTTGGTTCATTAAACTTTTTAGATTCCACTGATATGTGTCCCAAATAATATTTGATATAAAATTGGGATCTGGTAAAGAAACTAGGAACACTAGTTCAATTTTGGCCACACCGAACACGAGGTTTCCAACTCTTCCCAAAAAATACCAGAGCAAATCGAATTATCCAAATATAAATTTAATGGAATAAAATAGACTCAAATGAAACTATATAACCCACTGATAGACTCCAGATAAATTCCAAATAAGTATGAAAGACACCCTCCCAAAACTAGTGAGAAACTAGCTCGATTCCCCCCACATTGGAATATTAGTTTTTCAACTTGACCCAAACACTTCCCAATCAGCCCAAGTATTCCCAAAAATATCCAATTCGACCATGACACTCCCAAATTAAAAAAAAACTTAATAACATACTTTATGGAGTTGATATGAAAATTTAATACACATTGTCTTAAGATTGCTTAACCATACTAGTAGATTTGCCCATAAATCACCCATAAGCTTGAACGTTGAACACCATATGATGAAAAGATATGTAAATATTTATTATGAATGTATGGTGAAAGTAAATATACTAATTACAACAATACATGGCTCTTACATAATTTTGAAATCCAAGAAATATAGATATAGAAAAGTAGTGGTGCGCCCCTCCACCAGAAGAGATGCCGAATAATGTAGATTTAGTAAAATGATGATATATCGGGCATACAGAAACCTTTTGAGTGAAAAAAAAAAGTTTTTCTCACTTAAAATGATGCTCTAAATGAAATGGAATAGGTCTCACATCCCATAAATTCTCATAAATATCGAAAATATAGCCTCTATTTCAGCCCACCAACACCAGTCCAAGCTCTAAATCAATAGAAAGAAAATCCAAATGATAGGAATTCGAGCCCAATACTGTATATGAACATATAAACTGCAATAAATATCTATATAGAAATATGAAAGTGATTTATCCCCTCAATAATCAGCTACAATGAAGCACAATGAAAATATCTGGATGATCTCCTCCTCTCTACTAGCTTGGGTGGAATCTTTCACCACTAAAACTAGATCAATGGAAGGGAAGGTAAACACCCACCGTACAATGGACAAGCTAATCTATCAAAGAGTGCAAAAAAACAAAAATGATCTAAAATCCCTTTCAATTGTCTCTTCATCCCTTTTATAAATATTCATGGAGCATTTCCTCGTCATTCTAGAATTCTCTCATAAATATTTAATAAAATATTAATAAAATGTTATTTTTATGAGAGAATGACACATTGGGACCCATTTCATTCCTCTCTAATGTTATTTGGCCAAACAATAACTCCGTCTACCTTGGAAATTCGAATTTGATAGGCTTAGCTTGATTTTGGGGAAGTTACATTAGCATGTGGGCCCACCTTTCTCCTCTAGTTCCCTCCTTGGATAAATTTAGGACCTACAACATGTCATAGGCTATCATAAGTTGTCATAATCTGTCATAGGACCTGATTCTTTTCATAAGTTGTCATATACGTCATAGGTTGTCATAGAACCTAGCATTGACTAAAAATAGCCCTGTGACTCTTCACCTTCCCCATGAGAATTACTTATCCCCCCAAATTCGAATTTGAGGATGGTTCCATGTGTAGAGGAAGAATATTCCCTCATATGGACCCCACATATCCACTTATGCGCCCCCAAGTCCAACTAGGACCCCATGCCACTTCATTTTGGAGCAATTAATGATTTTCCATAATTTATTGGCCTATTTTCCACCATCAATTTTGAATTTTGAATTTCCATGAGAAACTATAGGCCTTGGGGTTAAATATCAATATTTTAATTTTCCCACATAACCCTTAGGAATTGGATAGGCACTTAATTGTTAATTTGAAAATTATTTAATTGGGGACATTACACAAAATCTAGTTGCTAAGATTAACAACATTAAGGAAGTTACAATGGGATAAGGATAATCCATTCATTTATTACATTCTATTCTCTGTAAACATCGGCTACCAACATGCCCCACTTTCTTCCATCTTCCACACATGCACTTTATGTTGGTCTTCATGTTCTACATTCCTATGCCTTGACTTGTCCATACTTATACAACCTCTTATCCAAAAGTGAAGGGGTCAAAAATCCTCGATCATAGTTGTTGACTCACCCCTGAGTCAAACTATATGCTCCTTCCATTTGTCGCTTTCAAATGAAGGGGAAAATAAAATATGATTTGTAGGGACTAGCCGTAGACAAATTTTAAATGCTTAATCTACTCATTCTGTTTGCTGATCTAAATTTTAGGGGGGCATATAGTCTAAGTTCGAATGTAAAAGTCATAGAGCCATATTTTTATTAAGTGTAAAATGGAATAGGATGGACATGTAATTTATGGATCCAAGTAATAAAAGTTGACATGGTCAACAAGACACTTTATAAAAAGGTATTAGGGAGTGAATTTAGATTGTGAAGTAAAGGTTATAAAATTAGCCTCATTGCATGTAATGGTTCATATGAATAGAATTCTTCTTATCCAAATCTCTCTTGTATTTTCATGGTGTATTTCATTTATATTTTTGTCAATGTTCCTTTTTTTATTTTCTTGGTAGATTTGCATGTTTTTTCTCCTGTTATCTTGGCTTTCAAGCCTTTTGGATCTCAACCATCAAGATTTGGATCATTGGTATTAGAGCAGATAACCACTCCATGGGAAAGAGGGTTTGCAGCATAGTTTGGGTTCAAATATTTGCAGCAATATCCAACCTTCTTTTGGCACTCTTAGACTCCATTTGTTGGTCCAAACACTCTAAGCATCACAGTTGGTCCAAAGGCACTACACAGTTTTTTGACTCTCGGATCTCCGTTCAATATTGTAGGAACAACATACATGGATTTCACTACATCCATTGGTTTTCAACATTTCAGAAATTTTGTAGGGATATCTATGTTATAGATGTAGGTTCCATGATCTCTACAACAAACCATGTTTCTCCACAAACCCTTGGCATCCTTTGTGGCCATATGCACTAAAAACTATTACATCAAACATTATTTCATCTTCTTGCAATCGTGGAACAACTTGAAATATTTTTTGCATGCATATTGAAGCTTGGGTGACCTCATTCTATCCCTTTCTCAACCTATCTATAGTTGTATGACTGCCATAAAAGTACAATAATGGATGGATTGGAGTCTGACCTACCTCTGCAAACTTTAGATGGATGCTGCAACCTCTATAGGGAATTTCAGAGGGTCTACCATGACTCATCGATTTTTTTTTTGCAACTAAAATGGGTATTCCATGGAATTTTATTTCACTTTTTGGTTTGAGAGATATCAATAATTGAAGCTTTGCATGTATTTGACCTAAGAAGCCTGCGTGCACCTTGATTTTTAGTATACATTTTATCACTCCTTGGGAATCTAAATAAAAATTTCCATATACCGACGTAAATATCTCTCCAATATCTCAAATGGGTCTTTGATGGAATTTGATTTCATTTCCTGTAGCCAAAGTTATGAACAAATTTGCAACCGAACATCAACTACACCGAAATCCATGAATTTTTCATGAGTTTTTATTTTTTGGATTTATTAAATCCCATTGTAATTTTATTTTTACTAGTGTAAATTATTGGGCATGTAGATTTCCTGAACGTTATACTTTGGGACCAACATAAATCTTATCATAGCCAACTCGGTTATGGGTCATCCACTAACCCAAAGTTACGGGAAAACCACAAAAACTCTTATTTTCATTGACAATTGACAAATGTAAACATGTTCGTACGATACATAATGGGGTCTTTTTTTTTTGCTTGGTGAAATGATGGGGACCATCATTTTGTAAGGGGGGAGGATTGATTTAAATCTTATGGGAGCATATAGTCTAAGTTCGGATGTAAACGTCATGGAGACATATTTTCATTAAGTGTAAAAGGGAACATGATGAACATGTAATTTATGGAGACAAGTACTCAAAGTTGACATGGTCACACCTTATAAAAAGGTAGTAGGGAGATATTTTATATTAGGAATAAGATTTCATGTTTCCAATTTTGACCCCTTGGCATATGCTATGTAAATGATGTAATATCATTGATTATTGTAAGGAATATGGTGAGGAGCTCAAGGACAAGGCCATACTGCGAATATCCCAAGTATATATATATATATCAGCAACTAAATATGGTTTAGTGGACCATGTGCTGGTCAAGCATAATAGAATTGTAAATGTGATGTAAATATGCATGATATTAATAAAGAAAATCCACGGCTGATTGTGCAAGGAAACAAGAGCACACAACATAATTTTCCTAATGTTACGAATGGATGTATTAAAACCATGAATCCAATAGATGAAATACAAGTGTCCAAGAGAGATATTATGATCCATCAACTACCAAGTTGACTCATGCACCCCAATCATTTAATTCTTCCAAGAGGGAAGGAGTTGCGGCAATTATTGTCTTGGGAAGGGGATGGTGTGGTTATGAGATTTCTTGAGTCAGTCAACCTGTAGAATTGGGAAACAATGATTGTTTATTGGGTAAGCTATCACTTGAATTGAATTCAATCCTTAAATTATCTATCAATTAAGGGTTAGAATAGATAGTGTTACCTAGCTTAAGAAATTCGACCTCTCATGTATTTGGGTCTACCATTGCTTCCCATCTAAAAATCGACATTTCGAGTTTTGGTTCATGGTCATGATTGGAAGTCGAAGATGGAGTCTTTGAGCGCAATTGCTATGTGTTTTCCTTGTTGTTATGTGTACAAGAGAAAAAATATTGTACAATTTTTTGAACTTGTGCCTATGTGCCCATAATTAGTGATTGTATGCCAGTAATTGCAAGACTATTCCAAAACTATTTGAGTGTGCCTAAAAATAGTGAAAATTGCCTATAAATCCTCTGTAGCATGCCTAGTTGTCAAAAGAATACGCTGGAGTTTTTGAATCCTTCACCCATATCTTTTATGTGCCAAACATCCCTTTTTCCCTACTATTGATGTTATTATGAGTATGGTTTATTTTTATTATTTATCTAACCAAGGGTCAGTTGGATGGTTTTTGCAGTGAATCCCTAGAAGTTAATGGGTTATGCGTAGCCTAAATTTGTAACAGAATGAATATTGTAACCTCATGTCAGATGAACAGGGTTTGAGTGGTATTTCTACACACACACTGAATGACACTTAGAGGAAGGTGACACCTGAGGGACTATTTAGCAAAGAAGGGGTACCTCCTTGGTGTTGTGTGGGGTGGGTATTATGGACCCCAAGTTGGCTTAGTCTAAGCAAGGAAGCTGTCTGAGTATAATATGACTATTTCTTCTTTCATGAGCTGTTTGTAACTCTATAGTGTTGATTGAGTGTCATTGAATCTAAGGGTGGGTAGGAGCATGAAACTGGATGATGAACCTAGTGAAGGATTTGATCTCCTGACAAATGATCATGGTTTATGTCACGTTCCCCAACCTCCCTGATGGCCTTCATAGGTCATGGAATATCTTTGTTACATTTTTTTTCTCCAAATTCATTCATTTTCACACACAGCCGCAATGGTCTTGGATCCACAATCCACCATTGCAATCCGATATCCGCATTCCGTGTTCCGCAGTACACACGCGGGACTCGGAAGTCAGAGTCTCCATTTTACCTCCGATGAATTCACCTCTCGCAATCCGCATTACGCATTTCCATCCAATCCACATTAATCCACAGTCAGATTTCCTAATTTATTTTCCGGATAAATCCCTTTTCCAACTTCAGCAATCCGCAATTCCGCAATCCGCATTGTGGGATTTGGAAGGGAGGAAGCCCAATTCATAGCTACAGAAATATCTCACTCCTACAATGCGCAATCCACATTCCGCATTATGGATGCGGAAATGCGGAAGTCCAAATCGCCATTATGGGAAAAGTTACATCCCGCAATACGCATTCCGCATTGCAGATTCAAAAATGCAGAAATCCAATACACCAGTCTTATGGAAGTTGACTTTCCAACATCCAAAATCTGCAATTCCACATTGTAGATTCGGAAAGGTCCTTGTGGATGCGGAAAGGCCAGGACCACATGCCCCTGCTCCAACAAGCTTCTAGGGAAAACTTCCAAGGGTCTTAACTCCCTCATCCTTGGTTCAAATTGGGCAAGGTCAGTACTATTGGAAAGATATTGGAGAGATATATCCATTGGTATGATCCTCCACCCAATATGATCACTCTAACCAAGTCCTATTTCCAACTGAAACTTTGGTCTATAACTTCACCTAAGTACCTTTTCTATTATGCAATAAGCTCTGCTCCAATTCTGCCATGTCTTCTCTTCTTCATCTGATCCTCAGAGTGCCCTTTCTTTCCAACTCCTGGCTGGAGTTACCTATACATTTACCGGACTTATCCCTAATTCATCAATGAACAATCTAAGAACATTCACCAATGAAAATACAAATGTGCAATAGTGTAATAGGTCATTCAAATAGGAAGGGTCATACACCTAGTAATATAGAGAATGAAACCTTATGCACACACAGAAGGGTAATGACATCAATCCATTTCTTTTAGGAATATTGATGATATAACATGCAGGGACATAGCCCTATTCCTTAAGCCTAAATCCATATGAGTTCTACTATCATATACATATGCAAAGGTGCAGAGATAAGGAAATGATATGCACAACAAAATGAACAGAATGCCTAGGCATACAGACCTATTCATCAATGGACCATTCACCTAAGAAAATAGATGCATGCATAACTAAACAAATACTATGAAACCAAATCTATTCAACACATCTATAACCTGCAAGATTAGTCTTACATTACACTCATTCAAAAGATGGAACATTCAAACATGCATTCAACTTCATATTCCTGCTCATACATAGTTTCCTATTGCTCCATTTCCATATAATTCATTCAATCAATAACTTGAACATGATACGGATAACATAACACATGAAACATCCTCATTTAAACACCACAAGGGCACTTATATTTTGCATTGAACCTCCAAGAAACTGGCTATGGAATACAACTTTCCAACCCAACCATAGATATCTTCCTACATATATTATTTCAACAATCAGAGATCACCCCTGAGCTGGGGCTATGTATCCATTAAGGAGACCCTCTTAGGTTCACTCACAACATGGGCTCAAAATCAATAGGCATCCAACCAATAGTTAACTTGTCAAGAAAAATGGGGAAGGAAGGTAAGGTTTTCTAGCTTAATAAGCTTCTCCATAGAGCTATGGGCATATCCCAATGATCTCAGACTAGTCCAAGCATCCCCATCACCCCAATCCCAGGATATGCAATGTTCCCTCCACTGCTGCATAGTCCCTAGGGCACCCTTTTTCCTAGCACTGACCTGGGTGAGTGTGGATGGTCAAGACTGTTGAATTAAAGAAAATAAACCCTCTTAGAATTTAATAGGAAACCTAAAACCTCTTGGTTCCTTCCCACTTAGGATTTCTTCTCCCTTTCTCTGGACAAACAATACAATCCCGCAGCTGGGTTCTTAGTCACTACACAGGGTTCTTCCTCTCAGTTTCCTGGGCATCTCATGCTCTGCAATTCTCCCATAGATTCATATCCAAGGATAACCCCTCCTTCTTCTTCCCACTCCCCATTTACTAGGTGTAATTGGCTCAGTATATCCAGCTCACCCAGAAATCACTATTTTCTCTTGTTTCTCTCACGACTGGGCTTTCTAGATGCATGAATTCATTCCGGTTGCTGATCAACAATGGGTTAGCAAACAATATGGGAAAATTCCCAGGTGTGGAGTGGCTTAAGGGACAAGAAACGCACAGGGCCATACCCTTCCATGCGGATTCACAGGTTTCCCCATACTCCATCGAATTCATGGGTCTGGTTTTCTCAACCACCCTCTTACAATTGCAGTAATGTCAACATGGTGATTCAAATGCGTTCAAAGTTGGACATGTGGCATCATGATTCCAATCCCATAACCCCCTCACCTCTCCCTAGTGGATACATAGTTCCCCCTCATTTTCTTGCAGCCATAGCCAACCCTTGGTATTTTATTACATAGCATTATTTACATCATTCACAATCTTCTATGGCTTAACAACACATGGATTATCAACTACTTGCCTATGCAATTAACTTAAGCATCCACTAGTGGGGCCTTGGCCTTCAGCTCCACACTAGGGTAAACACATCTTGCAATATTTACATAGCTTCCAAAATAGCCTAAGGTTAGAATGAGGGATATTACAGTTTGGGTGTTGTTTCTGTGCACATATTAAATAACACCCGGAGGAAGGTGAATCCCAAGGTACTGTTGAGCAGATAAGGGGTACCTTCTTGGTGTTGTGTGGGGAAAGTATTGTGGACCCCAAGATGGATGAGTTTGATAGAGGTGGTTGTAAATCTATGGTGAGTTCACTAGTTTATCATTTCCCCTCTACTATCTTGGTAGTCTATTAACCCAATTGCGCAATGGGATTGAGTCTATGTGACTGTGGATAGCTTTTTAACCTAGATGCGAGCTAGTTTGGATGTGGACTTGTCCCTATTAGACTGTGATTGATCCTTGAATAGTTACCTTTCCTTAAGGAAATCGTGCCCAGCGTGAGGGTGCCCTATTAGCAGAAATAATATATGCTAGACAGATCGCCTACAGTTGGGTGGAACGTTTCTCTTGTGCAGTCGATTTCTTGGAGAATCTGCAAGCAAGATAAGTGTCTACTTGATGTCTCATTGTTGTTATTTCAATTCCATTGTATGAATCTTGATTGGAATGATGAAGATGAATGCTGTAATTAATAGATATGAATATGAATTGTATTATTTAATAGTAATCATGATTCTTGGTAATTAAGTGCTGGTTATCTACTCTTGCACTTCATGATTGCTTATATATAGATGAATTCCCTGCATATGAATCCCCATTACACATATTGTGCTAACCATGTAGGAATTCAATGAATTTTCATTAGAGTTAAGGTTTTTCATGCAATGGTTAAGGGTTGTTTCATGGTCTATCACGTGACAGTCATACTTAATGCACGCAACACATTTGAGTGATAGAGAAATCGATAAGTGCAAGGGTAAAAATTAGTGTGGGTAGTATTGTGCATAGACTAGATTATGATGCACATGGTGCATCATTGAGGAAATCAAAATGTATGGAGCATCTTGCCGCGCAATAATAAACTTGATATAAGAGAGATAAACCTATATAAGAATAGAAAAATAACATCTCTCATGGTCATGATGGGCCACTGAGGCCACTGGGGACATGATGGAGTGGTATTAGAGCAGTGGTTCCAACACTAGGCCTTTGAGTATAAGATGAATCTAGAGCAGTAATATTAAAGTAACTACGATGATTTATTAATGTGTTATTTAATAAAAAAATCCCTTTTTACACAACTCTAGAACCAACAATAAGATAATTATAATAAAAGATGAAGGGAAGAAAATAGAAGGAATAGGGATTTGACTAGTGGAAAGATCATCACAGATGATGTGCAAGATCCCTATGAACATGAAGAAGATTTTATGGGTGAAGATGTGCAAGGTGGTAACACAGAAACAAAATCCAACAGAATTAGGGTGCAAATTACACCTCTGGAAATGGTCAAGACTTTGAAAAGTTTCAATAAAATTTTGAATAATGCATAGGAAGAGAAACATCAGATCAATGTTGCCATATTGTAGAGTCTAATAGACCTTCAACAGAAAGCTAATCCGGGATCAAATCAAAATAATGGAAGCAAGGACAAAAGGAGGATGAGTAGTCACTCTAGAGGAAGATATAGATGCCAAGAAAGAGGTTTGTGCAGGAGGAAAAAAAACACATCTACATTGGAGACCTCAAGCAGTAGATTAAGTAGATTAGGAAACTCATTAGATATTTCAGAGGGCTCAGCCTAAATATCTAAGAGAAGGAATCCCTATAAAGAGATTTCCTCTGGAGAATTCAGGAAGGTAAGACTGCTTCATTTGATGGAGAAAGTAATACCAAACAGGAGGATGAAGCATGGCCTCTTGGAATGAAGGAATACTTCAGGATCCATGAATAATCCAAGAGTGAGAAGGACATGCTGGCCATTTTTAACTTGAATGGCAGAGCTTCAATCTAGGACATATGACAATGGAGGAATATGTGAACAAATTCCCAGAGCTATTACGGTATGTGAATTAACTTAGAAAAGATAAGGTAAAATTGAAATATTTTTAAGTGGATTGCCCCATAATTACAGAGACATAATTGAATTTGTGGAGCCCAAGAATTTGGATGATGCTATCTAGAAGGATATACATTTCTATGAATAAAACAAGACAATATTTGAGGAACATCAAGTAGGAAGAGGAAATACCAAAGGAAAGATTGATTTAAGGAAGAAGGAATTTAGACTTGTACCTTACATGAACTAGCCAATAAATGTTCAACAAGAACAACATGATCATGGCAGGTTCAAGCGAGTTATTTCATCTGAGGGAATACCCAAGGTCCAGTCATAGTTATACTCATCCTAATATTGTTGAAGTTAGCGCTCTTAAGAAAAGTAGACATGGCAAGCCATGGTTAGTTCAACTATCCATAGGGACAAAGAGAAAAGTAAGTGAAGTAGTGGAAAGATGTTTGATACTGTTGGATGGAATTCCTAGAGAAACAAACCTGAATATCCTACAACTAGGATCATACAATGTTCTCTGAATAACCTGCAACAATTAATTAATGAAAATAGATGAGATAGCAGAAATAGCAGAACTTAGAATCGCTTTATTGATCGCAGGCCACTTCGAGGGGGAAACCTCCTTTGAGAAAGCTCAATACAAATAACTTCACGGTACCTTCATTGGACTCAACACACACTTATATACTAAGTCTATGCCCAATACTATGGGTCAATACCATGGGACATATAATACTACGGGACAACTTACAAAGCATATGCATCCAATACTATGGGTTAATACAAACTATGGATCAACAAATACTACAGGATGAATTACAAATCATATGCGTCCAACAACAATATACTAACAAAGTAAAGAGAAGGGTTGACACAGGTTCCTAACATCCCCTCTCCGTTAAAAAAAGATTTGTCCTCAAATATTTAGATGTGGAAATTGATGCAGAATCTGAAGGAGTGGTTCCCCTGGATCATCCTCGGGTTGCATTCCGTGCCACTGAATGAATACCTCTGTGATAGATTGAGAGAGAAGCTAATGCCTTCTAAGTTTCAGGGAGGATTGTGTGTAAGGCTGTAGATGAAGAAGAACCATATCAGTTGCGTGAAAAGTGCGCTCAGAATGGTACTGATCGGCTTGTTGTTTTAGTCGAATTCGTGCCATATGAAGATTGTCTTGCAGAATGAGAAGAATCTGATCGCGGTTTCGAAGAACCGAGTCAATTTCATGAACTGGGGAATTGCTGAGGGTGTATGGAAGAAGAACTGGTGGTTCCTATCTAGAGACTACTTCATATGGTGTCATTTTAGATGTGGTATTGTACCACTAGAGCGCTTCAAGTAAATCCATAGAAATAACTGTCCAAATATGTGTAGGGATAGGCAAGGGTTCGAGCAGTCCCGAAAGGAGTGTCGGTTCACCCTTGTTGACCTAGCAAGTATGATAGTCATCCATCAGTTGAATTGTCATTTTTAGTCCCTTCCAAAAGAAGTTACATTGTTCCCGTTCATACGTTTTGAGGAACCCAGAGTGCCCTGCCGATGGAGAAGCATGGAGTTCATAGAAGAGATAGCTCTGTTGAACAGATTGCAACCAATTTGGAACAAGCAGAGAAATGGCTGTAAGATAAACTGGGTCATCCAATGTGCGAGAAGGAGCATCTTCCACTAGATTTTCCATACCCTTAGTGATTGCATAGGCATAACCTAGGAGTTGGATACCCCATTTAAGGTGTGCTGGGGAGGAGACCCATTGTTCCAGGAAATTTTCTAGACTCTGGAGATTAGTCTTAATGCAGAAATAATTCCCTAATAGGTATGGCTGCCACTTCTATACTGCATGAAAAATAGCCATCATTTCCTTCTGAAATGTAGATGCGGTTAAATTCTTACTGGAAAGGTCTCTTGAAGGCGACAAGCCCACTGGTTCAGCAAAGAAATCTGCATATCTATCCAAGGAAGTAGTGGAGATCGTTGATGGGTGCATCTGAATGGAGTGAAGTTGAGCGATGACACCATGTGAATTCTTCTTAAGGATATTTTCTAGGAAATGTGAACTGATGATGTAGAGAGACCCTGGTTGTAAGCCCGTAAGTTTGTGTTGTTTCCCATTGACTGAAAACTGCATCCAAAGTTATGCAAAAGCCCATAAGATGGGGCCAAGAGTGTGTAACCATTGAACGCCCAAAACCACATCACATCTTCCTAAGGACAAGGAAAACATGTCAGAGTGCATGTTATAATATTCTAGAGAGATACGCACATTGTGACACTTCCCCTTGCAAGGTAAGGTGCCCCCAATGGCAACCATGACTTTAAAGTTGGAGCAGGGATGGACAAAACAATCATCCTATTTGGCGATCCAAGGGTCAATGAAGTTATGACTGCTACCATAATCAATGAGTATTGTAAGAGGAAGCTTCTTGAAGTAACCCATGACCCGTGTTGTTTGGGGGGTGGTGATTCCGGCTAAAGCATGGAGAGATATATCAGGGTGGTCTTCCTGAGATGGAGGGTCAATAGGAGGCTCCTGAATGTTGACCTGATCATCCATTGTAGCTGGAGCTTCTTCACCAATTTCAGAGGCAGGAAGAGAATCCACATCCAAGAGATAGAGCTTTTGCTGAACACATCTATGTCTCCGAGTGAATTTCTCATCACAATTACAAAGCCCTTTTTCTCTGTGTGCCTGTATCTCTGTTTAAGACAAATGCTTGATAGGAGTTGGTCGAGGAGCTAGTGGGATGGGAGGTCGTTGACAACCCATATTTAAGAAGGGAAGAAAAGTGGGTTTGGAGCACTATCGGGCTACAATCTTGTCTTCTGCCAACTTAGCCAACCCCAAGGCTTCCATCATTGTGTTGGGATAGAACATTTTAACCTTTGAGCGGATTTCATCCTTAAGACCACTTATAAAACAACTCCTGTAGAATTCATCAGACAATCCTTCTGTGTGATTGGCTAGTTTCTCAAATTCTGTCTGATACTCTCTCACAGTGCCAATTTGGCGAAGTTTAGTGAGGGCTCCTGTGAATTCATCAAAAGCACTAGGACCAAATCGTTGCAAAAGGAGATGGAAAAAATCTGGCCATTTTGGCTCTTCATGAGCCTTGATGTACCAACGTTACCATTGAAGAGCTTCCCGTTCCAAATGAAAGGATGCAAGTGGAGCTTTGTTGACATCAAAAGTATTATGCAGACTGAAATACTGTTCTGCACAATAGATCTAGCCAGCCATATCAGTACCATTGAAGTGAGGAAAATCAAGCTTCGGACCACGAAAATTGCTGGAAGAAGAGAACCCATTGTTTGAGGAAGAATCGGACTGTTGTTTGTTGTTCATGGCTGAATGCTCAAGATGGAGGCCGAGAAATTTTTCATCCAGATCCCGAAGTTTGGTTTGGATGGCTGTAAGTGCTTCCTCCATGGTTTTTTCTCCTGCGTGGGTGACAACCACAACCATGAGTTTCTTTTTTTTTGAATGGGTAGAAAAACAAACACAAAAGCTGATTTAGTAAAGGGAAATTTGGATTTGGGAAAAAATATGGTAATTGGGGTTTGACTATGTTTTGGACACTTTTGAATGGACAGGGAAGCAAAAAATGAGGATTTCATAAGCGGAGTGAAAGAATGAGAAAATTTGTCAGAGAGGGACAAAAGCAAAAATAGGGAATGAACACGGTGGCAAAATTTGAAGGCGATTGGGTGATAATTAAAGAAGTTATGGCAAACCCTAAAAATAGACAAATGTGAGATTTCTGGCTTTGGGAAGTGGAATTTGGGATAGGGTCCTTAGGAATGAAAGATGCAGAATGGGATTATAGGGGTGTCGGGGAAGTTTCAAGGGAAACAAAGTGAAAACAAGGGAGATATGGCGAAAAAACAGAAAACAACTTTTTTTTTTTTTCCAGAATGGATCTGCTACGGCGTAGAAGGGATCAGAGACAGATGGATCTGCAACAACGCCGAAGGGATCAGCAACAGATGGATCTAAAAAAACGCGAAAGGGATCGACAACAGATAGATCTGAAACAACGCAGAAGTGATCGATAATAGTGCTAGATAGAGGAAATATGTGATTTATCAGCTGAAAATAGATATGGACCTCGTATGCTCGGCTTCTTAACAGTTCAGGGGAGTCACTCGGCCACCAATGTTGTTTGACGTCTTGCGTATTGGGGCAGTACCCCTCACTCCACGGCTCAGGTAAAACTGATAACCGCTTTGCCACAAACGACAGCTCTTGGTTTACCTCATGGGTGGGAACTAGTCAATCAGGTAGGGGTCGATGCCCTTTTCGCTAGCAGGTCCTCTTAATGGTCCAACTACTTTGGGGTTCCCGTGGTACTCCTCACAATGAGTTTTAGGGATTATTCCCAAGTACTTCCCACAATTAAGCAAATATGGATTATTCCCAGATCCGAACCTGCAACAAATGCAAAAAAAAAAAATTGGCAAAAATTTCACCCAACGAGCCCAAGAAAGTGCTTTGATACCATATGTGAAGAACCTGCAACAGTTAATTAATGAAAATACACGAGATAACATAAATAACAGAACTCAGAATCGCTTTATTGATCGCAGGCCACTTCGAGGGGGAAACCTCCTTTGAGCAAGCTCAATACAAATAACTTCGTGGTACCTTCATTGGCCTCAACACACACTTATATACTAAGTCTATGCCCAATACTATGGGTCAATACCATGGGTCAATACCATGGGACATATAATACTACGGGACGACTTACAAAGCATATGCGTCCAATACTATGGGTCAATACCATGGGCTAATACAAACTATGGATCAACAAATACTACGGGATGACTTACAAAGCATATGCGTCCAACAACAATATACTAACAAAGTAAAGAGAAGGGTTGACACGGGTTTCTAACATGTTCTTATTAGCATGAATTGGTTAGAAATGCACTGTACCAATCTTGAATTTTATAATAAGTTTCTTAAATTCCTTGATGATGAAGGAAAACCTCAACTAGTAAAAGTTGTGTTGAAGAATGTTTCGATAAGGCAAGTTACAGTGCCGCAATTGGGAAGGTACTTCAATAAGAACTGCAAAATATATTCAATTCATGTATCAAATTCCATAGAGGATAGAGGATTAGCATTAGAGGATCACCCATCACTACAAGAGTACAAGGATGTATTTCCATAAGAGGTGCCAAGACTGCCAGCTAAAAGAGATATATATTTTACAATGAATTTGGTGCCAGACACATCCCTGGTGTCAAAGACCCCTTACAGAATGAGCACTCCTGAAATTGTAGAGTTGAAAATGCAACTTCATGAATTGATTGATAAGAACTAAATTATATTGAGTGTGTCCCCTTGGGGTTCACTAGTGTTGTTCTTTAAGAAGAAGGATGGAACCTTGAGACTATGTATTGACTACATGCAACTCAATAAGGTCATAATCAAGCACAACTATGAATTTCCCAGGATAGATGATATTTTTTATCAAACAAAGGGATCCAAAATATTTTCTGAGATTGAATTAAGGATAGGATACCATCAGGTCATAATTAGAGGAGAATACATCCATAAGACGATTTCCATAGCTCGGTATGGCCACTATGAATTCATAGTTGTTCCATTTAGACTCACCAATGTGCTGACTACTTTCACGTGCCTCATGAACACTTTGTTTAACCAATATTTGGATAATCTTGTGTTGGTATTCCTAGATAATATCCTCATAATTTCCAAGAATGAACAAGAGCATGCACAGCATGTAAGAATGGTACTACAAGTGCTTAGGGCACATAAGTTGTACATCGAGCTAAGAAAATGTGGATTTTATCAAAGGAATATTCAGTATTTGGGTCATGTTATTTTAGTAGATGGAATTTCAATTGAACTTGAGAAGATTGAGGCTATAGTGAATTGGTTTATGCCCAAGAATGTGACAAATGTCTAATATTTAATGGGTATAAGAGGATATTACAGGAGATTCATCAAAGGTTTCTCCAAATTGGTGCATCCTATCATGTCATTAAAGAGAAATAATGTAAAGTTCGCATGGTTTGTAAAATGCAAGAAAATTTTCCAGTGACTAAAGTAATTACTCACCAATGCTCCTATTTTAAAGATTGTTGATCCAAATAAGGATTTTGTGGTATGCATAGATGCTTGCATTGAAGGGTTGGGAGGATTACTTATCCAGGAAGGACACACAATATGTTATGAGTCCAAATATTTAAAAGAACATGAAAATAATTATAAAACTCATGATTTGGAAATAACACCCGTTGTGCACACCTTGAAGATATGGAGACACTACCTGCTTGGACGAAAATTCAAGTTAGAGACTGATCACTTGAGTTTAAAATTTTTGCTTGATCATTCGAATCGAAATGCTTGACATGCTAGATGGTTGGAATTTCTAAGTAAATTCAACCTTGAAATCAAGCATGTCAAAGGTAAGGAAACTAAAGTTGTTGACACTCTTAGTAGAAACTTTCATGTAGCATCCATGAGCCTATGCAAGGTTGACATCAGAGAACAAGTAAGCAAGGTCTCAACTAAAGATGAGAAGTACACTCAAGTGACCATAGGCCTTAGATACGGATAAACATATAAGAATCATGAAGGATATCGGTTGGAAGAAGATGAAATTATTATTTTCCAAGTTTAGCTGTACATTCCATACAATAATTAAATAAGATAATGATGGAGAGATACATCAGATGCCCTACATAGGTCACCTAGGTGATCATAAGAGTATTATAGAAACAAGAAAGTAGTATTTATGGACATTAATGATAAAGGCTATAGCATAGTACATAACTAGATGTCAGAAGTGCCAACAAGTTAAGGTTGAACACCAATACCCAACATGATTACTGCAGCTAGTGCCCATCCCTAAGTGTAAGTGGGAAGAAATATCTATGGATTTGATTAAAGGACTACTGATGATAGTGCAAAAACATGACTTTATCATGGTGGTGGTTCCCAAGTTGGCCAAATCAACGCATTTTATACTTGTAAAGTCCACACATCAGACTACTGACATTACAAAGATTTTCATGAAAGATATTTTCAAATTGCATGGATTTCCTAAGGCAATAATTTTAGACATGGATATGAAATTCACCTTGAATTTATGGAAAGTATTGTTCAAGTATTTAGGAACTCAACTCAATTTCAGTACATCATACCATCCTTGTTATAACATTATTTTCCACCCCTTGAGATCACTAGTAGCCTACTTAACATGTCATCTTGAGACACTTTTTCACCCTCGAAATTATTTTTCTTGTAAAAATGAGCCCTATCACTCCTTTAACATTAATAAGAGGTAATAATATAAGTTTATCACTCCTTACACCACTATAGGGAGGGATAAATTCACTTATTATTCCATCATGGGGAATGATAGCCTCTAGAAGCCTCATTATTTCCTTGGTTGTTGATGAAATTTTGGAAATCAGTTGGATCCACATGTGTTAACCTATGAACTCTAAATCCTACATGAATGTGAGAGGACCTATGAGTCTAGATTCATTTCATTCTCTTAATCCATTCATCCATATAATGGAGGAATTTCAAGGGAGAAGGGAATATTTTAGGAGCATTGTTATGTTGGTAGATTCGATAGTGGATCCATATTGACATTGATTGTGAGATCAAGGAAGGTTTAGAAACAAGGAGCTTGGAGAAGATATTTAATAGACTTTAAGGTATAACATTGATGTAATATTCTTTATATATATATATATATATGTATGTATGTATTCCCCCCTTGCATATCATATTATTAATGGTTGAATGTGTAGCATTTTGATCTTTCATATGATGTATGCGGTAGATATGGTCTTCCCTTGAAGGTATCAGATTAGATCCTGTGTAGATATTGTTGGAACATTTAAAAAACCACATTAGACTTAGGATATATTTTATTAATCTTTCATGATTAATTTCCTAGGTTTAGACTATGTAGTTGGCCTATTTTTGTCTTCTAGTGCCACTACTTGCCATCCTGAGTCACTAGGACAAATTTGGATAGATTCTAGATAAGATATTTCTTGATTCTGTCTGATTTTATTCTATTCCTGGATTAGAAAGGTGCATTCCTGCTTTAGATAGCTTTATCCTGCCTTTTCTTCTTTCAGGTGGATAAGGTAAAACTATTTTGACTTGGAAACTGTCTCTACTTGGACAATTTGACCTCCACCTATTTCTTATCTCCAAAAGTCATCATCAAATTCCATTTTTATCACTCATTAGATTCCATACCATATTTATATAATTCGTGTGCCTCTTGAATGATTTGGAAAGTGCTTTTGACACCTAGTTTTTTTTTAATCTTTTAGTAAGCCTTCAGTTTTTGTGCTTTACAACTTGACTTCAAGGCATTCTATTTTCTCTCATGATATGTATTTTATATTGTATTCCTATAGTTGAATAATATAGATATGGTATTTCCATAAATTGAGTAATCTATCTTATGTTTCTGCTTCAATATTTCTTCTTATTCTTGCATATCTTTGAATAAATTCTTGTGAGGACTTCTTTGCTTCAATATCCTTGGCTATTAGAATTATTTCATGGTAATGAACCTATTTAGAATTCTCACAGCTATAGGTATTTCTTTCTTATATTTCATTTTCATGCATGAGTATGTCATTGGTTGATGTATTTCAATTATATATGAGTTATGAGGATTTGAGGAAGGCGTCTCTTGTCTTAATTTGATCAATTCTGTTGTAGGAATTTTCCCTTTCTGCAGACATGTAGAAATTCTTTCAGATATCTTTCCCTTTTATTCAAGATATATCATGGATATATCACTATGTATTCCCCTCTATATCTAATTCCACAAAGATTCAAAACAAAAGAAAGAGGAAAATATAGATGGAATTACCTTGGCATAGATATGAACTGTTGAGATGTAGACCCAATTTGATGTAGACCTTGCGGAATTTGCTCCAACTCCAACTACCTACAATATGCATAGAATAAGAAAAAATATATCTTCCTCAAATCCTCTTACGTCATATATAATTGAAATACATCAACCAATGACATACTCATGCATGCAAATTAAATCTAAGCAAGATCTACCTATATCTACACTACATCTAATATGATCTCTTGAAGGGAGGACTGGATCTACCACATACATCATATGAAAGATAAAAAAATGCTACACATTTAAGCATTAACAATATGATATGTAGGGGGGAAAATACACACACACACACACATGAATATAAAGAATATTACATCAATGTTATACCTTGAAGTTGATTGAAGATATTCTCCAAGCTCCTTGTTTCCAAACCTTCCTTGATATCACAATCAATGTTAATATGGATCCACTATGGAATCCACCAGCATAAAAATGCTCCTAAAATCTCCCCTTCTCCCTTGAAATGACTCCATTATATGAATTAATGGAGGAAGAGAATTGTTGGCCCGGTTTTGCAACCAGGCTTAGTGCTATGGGCACCTGCTAACTAGTAGCAGCAGTTTCAATGGAAATAAATAACAATAAACTAATTAAACAAGACTAACCATGGATCTATGCAAAGATATTAAGCAAATAACAAAAAATAATTTAAAATCAAGAACAAGATAATGTAAAATAATGAATTTGTATTGAAAGAATGGGGCAAGCAAGTGCTTGCGGAATCAATACCTCTAATGATGAGGTTGAATGGCTCCAAGGATGAGCAACTCCAATCTCCAATGGTCTCTTCTCCAATGTGGTTTGCAATGGCTAAAATGCTCAAGGGAGATTTTAGCAGCATAAGGATGAGATAATGGATGGATATGAAATGAGGAGCCCCTACCACCTTTTTATAGGTTTTGGTGGTGGGGAATACCATTTGTGGTTTTGTGGAAACCAAATGGTATTGACCAACATGGTTTAGGTACTTTTCCCTCCTTATTCTTTTTTTGAATAAAAATAATATTTTAATTCCCTTTTTAATATTTTTGGGAATTTGGACCCTTTTTGAGGGTTTTTTATGATTTTCTTGGAAAAATACTCTTTTTTAATGGAAAAATGGGTGTACTAAGGTCTTTTGGTGACCTTTTGTTGGCTTCAGGGGCTCAGATGGTGGAAAAGTGGACAAATGGGTCATGTGAATAAGGGAATGAGCTAGTGAGCACTTTTTAGGTGTTAACAGATTGCCCCCTGATGTGTGAGGGCAGGAGCTCATCATATGGCCGATAGACATCATAGTTCTTTGTCTTTTTTTCTGGGGTTTAGGGGAGAGAAGAGACCGGTTGGAGACTGGAGCCACGGCCCTTGGAAGCTGCAAAAAACAAAAAATATTACATGGCCTCAATATGAATGAGGTATAATCTCTGATGAAGGACGAGGCGGGCATTCCCATGCTCGTATCAAGACATATACAAAACAATTAGTCCCAAGAAGGGGGATCTAATACGTAAAGAAATATACTGGTACATCATAATGGTCCAGAGGGGACATTATTGTGGGATATACTCGTGATCATGGCTGATCTTAATAACTGATACACTGGAATAACTGTTGAAACTGAAGGTGTTCAATCATCTGTATGGACTTAATGACTGTGAGCCATCTCTGGGAAGTATTTGTATCTGTATACTCGAGGGAGTATAAAACTGGGGTACATCTGAATACTGTCGCCATACACAACCCGGATATCTATAGAAAAAATGTAACTGGTTGTATCCATAGGTAGACTCTCAAATGTGGAGGAGCCAGGTGGTATCCGGGGTCTTCGACTAATAACTGAACGGACCAATACCCTGTGCGAGTCTCAACGATGCGATCAAGGTGTTGAAGTCGAGCATGTGAGAAACAACCATTCGGAGAGGCATTAAGGATTCCTCTCGAAATGATTCGTAGTCACTCATCATAAATGGTAATGAGTCCAAGACACAGGGACCTCTCGGTCTATCCTATGGAATCAATGTGGTTGTCGTCGACAGAGGGAGACTAGCAACTAACAAGGCAATGATGTTTCCTTGATAGGAGCACGAGGTGTAAAACTGAAGTGTTGTAGTACTGATGGTAGGACTGACATACTTGTGGGAATGGGAAATAACTGGGTCAAAAAATGGGTAGACTCAAACTTCCTTTGTTCAGAGCATGATGACATGGTTGACCTGGCAGCGTAGGGAACTGACTTGTAGGTGTGGGGATCATTGCTTTGACTGAATGGTATGTATTGACTCTGGGGGGGAGGACGAGCTGATAGGTGCCGTCGAGGGATTATCAAGGTGACATACTGCAGAATACTCTGAACAAAGGCGACCAAAATGAGGAAGCTGCCTGATGAGTAGATTTGATCTGTCGTGGCGCCAAGAGGCACCATTGATTCCTTCTTCGTAGTTTTAATGAGCTCGAAGAAGGGATAAAAGTGTGCTCTGAAATGGTATGGTCCTGTGGATTTTGTGAGCCCAGGACGGCTCATGCTCATGGTTGCTTTCATGTTTAGAGAGTCTGAAAGCGGTAAGTGGACTCTATTGGTGTTTCTTTTTCGTTAGTTTAGTCTCCAAGGCCCGAAAAAGCATAAAATGATGCTGATGGAGTACTCTTCTAGCCGATGTGACTAGAGTTAACCTTTTTCATAATTAGTCTACAAGGTCCGGAAAAGGGGTAAACTTATACCATGTAGACGCCCTTTCAGATACGTTTAACGAGCATGAAAGGAAACAAGGTTGCTCGGCAATCTTTTCATTGTTTGTGGGAGTCAGAAAAGAGCTTAACAGAAACTCCCTAAGTGCCTTTTTCGTAAAAGGGGTTGTTGGGCCCGAAAAAGGGATAAAATTATACCGAACTAAAAGGGAGTGATAAGGGCGAGAAAAGGTCTCAAGCATCGTTATCAGTGCGAAAAACTGGATCCGGTGACATAAGGATTGTTGAACAAGGAAAACGGCCGATGTGGCACGCAAATCGCGGCTATGTGGGGGGCATGAAAAATGCCCTGAAAATCAGGACGTGATAGTGAGAAATGATCTCATGCATCATCACGAGCGCGGAAAATTGAATCCAGCGATATAAGGCACGTCGAAAATGGAGAACGGCCGATGTGGCACGCAAACCGAGGTGACGAGGGGGCATGGAAAAAATGCCCCAAAAATGTAAAGGTGAGTTCGAAAAATGATCTCAAGCATCATCATGAGCGCGGAAATATGAATCCGGCGGTGCAAATGGTGCGAAAAACGGAGGTCATAAGGACTCCGGAATGGTCAAAGGAAATAACTAGGTTAAAAAATGGCTACCAATAAAGGTGAGCCCACCAAGCCAATGATGCAGTGGTGGGGAGAAATGATGACCCACGGGGGGGAACACTATGTGTATCAACTCAAATATACAAGTGACACGTGACCTCAAAAAAGGTTGAGATCACGAATATGAAAAAGTGAGTAGGGTTAATGACCTGCCCCCATGCTATGTGCATGGGGTTTGTGATTGTGGATCACATGTGTGTTGGTTTGAACGATGGGCTCGTTGAGGTGTTGAGATAGAGATGATGGGGAAGGTTCAAAATGATTGATCATGCCCCCTATCCCGGGGTCGAGGTAATCTATTATGCCCCCTAACTCAGAGGTGTCAATGTGGTGCGGATGTTGTCTCAGAGAGAGATCAATAGGGCATTGAGCAACTACTAGCAGGGTGTTATACCATGAGGCTGTGGGCTGTGGTGGCATACTGAAGTGATGATATGATGATGGGGGATTCCCTTTGTGGGGTGGATGCCCCCAGTATCTCCGACGAGAATCACGATGATGATGAGTAAGCAAGGTTTTGGGCCTGCCCCCATGTTGTGGACATGTGGTTTCCTCGTTGATTTGAAAGGGTTGAAAATGTGTGTCTAATGGATCAATTGAAGGGGCCGTCCGGAAAGAGGGGTATCCAGTGGAAACCGTGTAAATGGTGTTAATCTCTCCGGATGAGGATGATGCGAGAGGGTAGATCTCCTCGATAGTAGGGGGTGCCGTCTCAAGGTCCAAATTGTTCATCTCATAGAGGGATGCTCTGTAATCTGGGATGTCAGGACAGTTATGGGAGTAGTGGCCGTAAATACCGCATATTGCACATGGGTGGTTGGTACGCAGTGATTTATCACGAGGCATGGGGTTTGGATCTAGTTTGACCATCGGGATGTTGGGGTCGTCGTCCAACATTTGCATGTGTTCCTGCAATGCAGGTAACTGTGGACACTGATGGGTTGGATGGTCTAACTCATCACACAGTGAGCATTTTGGAGGAGCACGGAATACGGGGGGAGGTTTAACTGCCTTGGGTGGGGGTACCGCAGTGTATGGTTGTGGGCCTCTGCCCCCAGTGGGCCTGATGAGTGGAGGGGGATTCGTTGATGACGAAGGAGTAGTGATACCGGGAGGTGGTTGGGTAGAAGTAACAATGGGTTGCACCGGTTGCAGGATGACATTTGGTGTCGGCGGTGGAACTGGAGGCGAAATATACCACACGGGTAATCCCAATGTTAACCCGGGTAGACTAAGGGTAGCCATAACCGGAGCACTTACTACACCTGAAGGAGGAAATAGAAAGGGGATTGTGTGGATGGGTGTAACCCCAATGTGACTAGGGACCAATGGTGGTTTAGGGAACAAAGGTGGTTGATTACCGGGTTGTTGTGTATTCTATGAAAGAGTACAGAGGTTTGCGACGTGGGTCTCCGGTGACGGTGGTGGAATGGCCTGGAATGTAGAGGTCATTGGTGTATCCGAGTAAAGTCCGGGCCCCAGAGAAGAAACAAAAGAGGTAGTTGCACTAGAAGTGGGTTGTTCAACCATGTGGAGAACATTTTCGGGTGCTGCAGGGGCATTGGGATCATAATAGGTGAGATGGTCGACCTTGACCACGCGTCCCTCATGGGGGAATTGCATGGTGCAAAATACAGATGAGGCAACAGCCCACATGGCATACATGTAGCTGCGACCAAGTAAAAGGTTATAGTCTAGTTGGGCATTGATGACCTCAATGTCAATGAGGACAGTTTTACCCGCCAGCTGGACGGGGACATTAGCTAAAAGACCTTGGGGTTGTGCCGAATGGCCGTCGTAGGCTCGTAATGTAGTGGTGGACTGCTGGAGAGTAGGGGATCCCAACTTCTGCCAAACGAATGTGGACATGACGCATGTAGAGGCCCCTTCATCGATAATGCACCGATGGATAACAAGATTCCGAACAGAAACAGAAACTTGGACTGCTATGGTGGAAGGCAGACGTGGTTCAGACTGGTCTAAATCAAAGGTCATCAATTTTGAATCATTTGGGTCAATTGCCCCAATGGCGGAAAGTAAAGTCTTGCGCTGAGTAGGACAGTTTTTTAAGACTTCTAACGCGGACATGGCTGCGGGAGATTGAGCTAAGTCATCTACAATGTTGTAATTGGACGCAGCCCGTGCATTGGGGTTGTTGTTGATTCGGCGAAGGGGGAAGCGAGGTGCTTTAGAAGCGCCATCGAGTGGAACCTGAGGTATACGCAATGTCTGATCAGTGGGATGAGCATTAGTATCCTTTTCGGCGGGGGGGGGCTTCCAAAGTGGGTCCGTATTGGTTCCGACGGGTTTGGATATTGACGTCGGCAGTGGACATCATCAATAAGTGGTGGGTGCCTAAATCAAACATGGGTTGGTCAGGAGCTGCGTAAGTAATTTGTTGTGGTTGTACGTTGCCCTGTGGGGGGGCTAACGGCTGAGTGTTCACCACTCCTTGTGTTGGAAAAGGGTTTTGTAGTACCAAATGTTGTTGTGGAGGTGGTGGAGGGTTGGGTGGCGGCTGAGGAGCCGCCTGCCCTTGACGATGGGAGTCATTTGTCCATAGTTGTCGAGCTCGCTCCAGATGCGGGCAAGCGTGGGTATAGTGGCCATAGACACCGCAAATGGAACAAGGATGGTTCGTTCGTAAATTAGCATTTTTGGCTTGCTTAGGAGGTCGATCGGGATTCTGATGAGAAGGCGCCGCGTTATGGTTTTGCGGAGGATGGGTAGGTTGTGGAGCTTGGTTACGGTTTTGGTTGTTTCCACAGTTACGACCTCTTCTGCGGTTTGGTTGTCCACCCTGGTTGCGTTGGTTATTTTGGTATTGGGGCTGATGTTGTTGTGCGTACACATGCCCTTGAGCATTGGGGGGATTCTGGGGAGCCGCAGGTGCGGGAGCAGGTTGCGGTGGGTAGTATACAGGTGGAGATGGAGGTGGTCCAGCTGCCTGTTGGGGTTGTTGGTACCCCTGAGCTGTTGGAGGTGCGAGATTAGCTGGTGCAGCTGGTTGTGGGTAATGCATCTGCTGTTGTGGGAACTGCATGGGGGTATGTGTGGTAGGTTGAGTATAGTATGTAGGAGGTACATATGCTGATGGCGCTTGCCCATAGCAATGTTGTGGACAAGAGGGCCCATGAATGTGATGGGTCTGGTTTGTTGGAGCATAAGAAGTTGTCGCTCTAGAATTGGATGTAGCCCTAGAGAGGTCTGGGGCAGGCATGGTACTCACCATGTTGAAAGGTTTAGCTTGGGGTGTGATTTGGCCAATAATGCCATCGGCGGCATGAGATGCCCCCGGCGTGTCACTGCGTGAAGAGTCACATCGTGGGGCGTCTGGTATGATGGTGTATAAATAACCTGACTGGGCGTAGATGAGATCAAACTGTTGGGCTTTGAGGATGGCTTATTCTTTAGACTGGGGTCTTTCAGATGCCACATCCTTCGCGATGAGCAGGAGGAGGGATTTTAGAAACCAATCTAAAAAGATATGGTCGTCTAACTTAATTTTGCAGAGGCTCCGGCGTCGACGCCACTCATGAATGTGGTCAGTGATGTGGGTGGTCGTATTCTGTCTGCAAGACAGTAGGATCTCGACGCCCGCATCATAGAGGACAGGTAACTGAAAGAACTGTAGAAAGGTCGAGGCCAGGGAGGTAAAGGTGGCATGCGTCCCATGGGGCTGCTCGATATACCACTTGGATGTAGAGCCAGTGAAGGTGCGCTGTAATAAACGGAGGCGGACAGAGTCGTCCACTATGGAGTTGGAGGAACACCATAGATGGAAGGACATGATATGGTTTTGTGGGTCCTCTCCTGCCTTACCCTCAAACTTAGGGATGTCAGAGGGGAGTTTGGTGGGCATTTGAGGCCACGCCGGATCATGTCTGATCGGATCATTAGTGAGTCTGGCCAAGTCTGGTAAGTTCAGACTCGCCATGTATGGTAGGCTAGCAGCTGTAGTGACTGGGACGTGCCTAGTCATGGTAGTCTGATGTAGGGGCCCAGTAGCGCCTAAAGGTATGCTAGGTATGGAAGGTATGTGCCCTCCCATAGGTGTGGTCTGGTATGGGTTAGCGCTTCCAAGTGCAACATGGGTTACACTTGGGTTAGGAATCGCACTAGGGATTCCTGGGATAGCACTCCCAAGTGCAACATGGGTTGCACTTGGGTTGAGAATCGTACTAGGGATTCCTGGGATGGGGTTTGTGGAAACCAAAGGGGGTATGACCCCCATGTTGGGTATACCCATGACAGGTGGTGGCCCTGTGTTAGGCATTCCTAAATGTGGAGTGTTACCCATATTGGGCATACCCAGGGGGGTGGTAGTCGCCATGGATGGCACCACCGCAGAAGGGTTTGTAGATGTCTCACCTATGGTGCTGGTAAATAGTGGATCAAATGGTGTTCCAGACATAATGGTGGTTGGTGGTAACTCTGTGGGGTTTTCAGATTCTACCTCCCAATCAAATGTGAAGTGAGGTGTGTCAGAATCAGATGACTGTCTAGTTGATTGACGATGTGTCGAATCAAGGGATAGGGCTCTGCGTCCGTGACGTGGAGAGCCAAGTGGACTAAACTCTGGGAGTTCGCCCTGTAGACGGCGAGAGCGTCTAAAATTCTCAATGGTGAGAATTAAGTTTTTTGTGTAAAAAAAATTTGTTTTAAGTATCAGGTGGTGATATATCTATAAAAGACTCAAAACCCTAATGCAACCAAGGGTGCAAGAAGGGGAGTGAAAAAAGAAGGCTCTCAGGCCAAAAAAAATCAATCCTCAAAAAAGGCACTTATTCTAGCAGTTGTGCTACAATAAGTGGAGGAATGCAACAAGTGGTCAGAGTACCAACATGCAAACGACTTCTATAAAAAATAGGTGTAACTAGACCAAGGGTGGGTTGAATCATGCAAACACCTAACTAAAAGTATTGTGACTCAAACAAACGATATCCTCTGCAAGGTGATGAAATCCAAGTCAGACAATATGAGTGTTGAGACAACGGCTAGATATCCCCCTACCGGGAGGGACACCGGGTAATCAATCCTAAAGACAGGCTACTAGGATACTCCGTTCATGACGCGTCGAGAAAAGGTAAATCTGCCGTTTGGTCCTTTGATCGCAATATCCCAATACAGGGATATCCCGAGAACTGTGAATGGTAGCCCTTCGGTTACTGAATGGATTTCGGTATTCCACTCAGGCTTCCGGAACCATCCTCGCGACTTCAACCCTCCTAAGGGAGAGGCCTTCCCACAAACCGGTTGTGACCGTGCCAAAAAGTACTAAGAGATTTTAGCTCCCTAATTGGACAACTTCTATGTCTCAGATGTAATAACTGAGGGGTGTTATTGGAACACCTATCCCCCCAATACTACCTAGCTACAAAAGTTCTTTTAGTGTTCCCCAAGTGGGGTTAAAAGTGTGTTCAAATTAGGGTACGTTTTAAGGCTTAGTTCAATTAAGTGATCGTGTGAGTGCACGTGAGGTGTTGTAAACTGAACTTGAAAAAAGTAAATGCTTTATAGGAAATTTTCACAAAACAAAGGAGCTTTGAAAAAATAAAAAAGCAAATGACTTTTTCAAATAAATGGGAATTAAATTGCTTTGCAAATATCAACTCAAAAAATAATGGATCTTTTGATTTCTGAAAGCAAATAATAGACTTCTTTAAAAAAAATAAATGGATTTCTTTTTTCAAGGAAATTGCTAAGGGCAAGATTTTGAAGAAGTAAACAGGAAAATTTTTAATCTAGATAAAAATGCAAAAATAGATCTTTCTTTCAATTGATGAAATTTTTTAAAAAGATTTCTTTCACATGTGCATTCTAAATAGTAAAATGTTCCTATGGCTGTAAACAATGTTGGAATCTTAGTACTGTAAAATATGAGCCAAAATGGGTGAACTGAAGTGATAAATAACACTAAAATACAATATTAGATAAATTTCTATGGAAAATTTCTTAAATCTAATAGCATATTTGGATTCCTTGATCGAAAACACCCAATTTGAAAAAAAAAAATCGTTCCAAACGGAGTTCGGGAGAGGGAGATATGGTCGTTTGAAAATTGAGCTACGCGGTCAAAAAATCACATGGACCGCGCGGGTTTTGGGCTAAAAGTCGCGATGGACCGCGCGGGTTTTGGGCTAAAAGTCGCGATGGACCGCGCAGGTTTTGGGCCAAAAGTCGCGATGGACCGCGCGGGTTTCTGTCGCACAGTCACGATGGGCAGCGCGGGTTTTGACCGCGAAGCCACGATGTGCAGCGCGGAAACAGGCCGCAAAGCCGCGGTGAACCGCGCGGAAAAAAGGCCAAAAGACGCGATGGACCGCGCGGAAAAAAGGCCGAAAGCCGCGATGGACCGCGCGGAAAAAAGGCTGAAAGCCGCGATGGACCGCGCGACTGTCAGGCTAAAAACCGCGAGGCGAAAGCTGTGCACGAAAGCCGAAAAACGAACCCGGAAATCAAGAATTCCGGGCTGTTAATGGCAATAGATGAGGCCAAAACTTAGAGCAGCAATGGATCTGCTGTCTAACATGGCAGATCTATGGATCTAAAGGTTAAAAACTAATAAAAAACTAAGATTAAAAGCAAAACTAGAGATCTATTGTTCAAAACCCAGCGGAGTCGCCAAAAACTGTTGGCCCGGTTTTGCAACCAGGCTTAGTGCTATGGGCACCTGCTAACTAGTAGCAGCAGTTTCAATGGAAATAAATAACAATAAACTAATTAAACAAGACTAACCATGGATCTATGCAAAGATATTAAGCAAATAACAAAAAATAATTTAAAATCAAGAACAAGATAATGTAAAATAATGAATTTGTATTGAAAGAATGGGGCAAGCAAGTGCTTGCGGAATCAATACCTCTAATGATGAGGTTGAATGGCTCCAAGGATGAGCAACTCCAATCTCCAATGGTCTCTTCTCCAATGTGGTTTGCAATGGCTAAAATGCTCAAGGGAGATTTCAGCAGCATAAGGATGAGATAATGGATGGATATGAAATGAGGAGCCCCTACCACCTTTTTATAGGTTTTGGTGGTGGGGAATACCATTTGTGGTTTTGTGGAAACCAAATGGTATTGACCAACATGGTTTAGGTACTTTTCCCTCCTTTTTCTTTTTTTGAATAAAAATAATATTTTAATTCCCTTTTTAATATTTTTGGGAATTTGGACCCTTTTTGAGGGTTTTTTATGATTTTCTTGGAAAAATACTCTTTTTTAATGGAAAAAGGGGTGTACTAAGGTCTTTTGGTGACCTTTTGTTGGCTTCAGGGGCTCAGATGGTGGAAAAGTGGACAAATGGGTCATGTGAATAAGGGAATGAGCTAGTGAGCACTTTTTAGGTGTTAACAAGAATGAAATGAATCTAGACTCCTAGGTCCTCTTACATTAATGCAGGATTGAGATTTCCTAGGTTAACACATATGGATCCAACAAATTTCCAAAATTTCCTCAACAACCAAGGAAACAATGAGGCTTCTAGAGGATATCATTCCCCATAATGGAATAAGAAGTGACTTTATCCCTCCCTATAGTGGTGTAAGGAGTGATAAAATTATATTATTACCCCTTATTAATATTAAAGGAGTGATAGGGCTAATTTTTACTAAGAAAATCAATTTCAATGGTGAAAATATAAGTGTCTCAAGTTGACATGTCAAGTAGGCTACTAGTGATATCAAGGGGTTGCAAATAATGCTATAACATATGCCACCCCTAAATTCATGTGAGCTCATAAGAGGAATTGATGGCCAAAAAAATTTATAGTAAATATAGAAGCAACACTTGAGGGAAGGATAAAAAACAAAGAACCAGAAGGAACATGCAATCAAAGGTCAAACCGCCATATAGAGATCATCCCCGAGGTAGGAAACCCATGCTCAAAATAAAGACACTAAGCATGGTTGCCAACAAAATACATTGTATATCCATAAATCAAATGCTAGAGCATGGCCACAAAAAGTACACTCTAGATCCATGTCATGACAAAAAACATAGCCACCAAAAGTACATTGTGAATATATGTAACCAAATAGATCATATCCATGGAAAGATACAGTGTGGATGTATGATGCAACATATAGTAGTAAGAGAATGAGCATAAGTGATAACTTTTAAACCCTCTAAGTACTCATATAATCAATGACATACTCCATCGCAACTAGAGAGGGGTAGCACAAGTGAGTGAGGTGCTCCTAGGCCCGAGTTATTCAACCCAAACCCCAATGGTACAAGTCTACACCATGTGAACAAATGTGTCAATTTCAAGCATTGGAGACATCGTCTAATTACCGATAAATAAGGTTACCATTAACATATGTGAGGGAACCCATCGATGATGATAATGGGCCCCAAGGTACCTAGTACAATCTAGCGAGTGTTAATAGACAAGTTTATGTTGAATATTCATAGAGTTGTTTGATCAGGAGTGAATGAGGTAAACCCACTGTCGAACACAAGGAAACCTACCACTATGTACTACAAGATACAAGGTACTAATTGGTTTCTATATTAACCTCCTAATTGAATTGCTAATGTCGATAGGAAGTGATCCATCTAAGGGGTGCCTTAATGTATCCCTCATCAATCGACATGAAACATACACTGAGAGATGACGTGAATAAATAGAGTCACCAAGTAAAAATTGACATATGGATGGATGAAAAAAGAGGTCAATGAAATTGCAGATGGCCAACACATGATTACATTCCCTTGAATAGATAGCACAACCAAAACAATGAGGAATTGGAAGCACTGACTAGAGAGAATAAAAAGTATAATGGAATAATGCATGAGGCATTGAAGCAATCTCCATGAGTATTGGAAGAGTAACCAATCAGAGGAGTATAATGATTCAAACTGATAGTACGACGCTCTAGGAAATCTATAACCAAACTGTAAGAAAAAGACGTAAACATGTGCCATATTCAAGGGAGACACGACTGACTGCCACCACATTGAAATACATATCTAAGTAGTCCCCCCCTATCTTTTTTTCTGGAATAAGTCATCCTCATGGTTTTGTGAGCATGGATAAGGGTTGGAAAGTAAGATTGATGGAGTTTTTTTCATTCAGTTTTAATGATCCCAAAAAAGAGATAAAAGGATACTTGGTATGTGTCTTTTCTATGGTTCAACAAGAACCAAAAAGAGATAAAAGTAAGCTCACAAAGTGTCTTTTTCATGGTTTAATGATCATGGAAAATAGATAATAGTAAGCTCGTCTTGAGAGAACAAGTGGCTCAAAAGCATGCATCATGTTCCATGTTCCCATAATGGACCTAAGCAAAGTGAATGTAACAAGGTACCAGAAAGAGTGGTCCACTTATAGCAATGGTTCTCTCCATAGGTTGAGGTTTGGTGAAATGGTGGAAAGGCAATGCAAAATGACAGTAGGTTAATGGTGAATACAGTTGTGATGAACAATAGCATGGAAAAAAAATACAAAGCAGTAGGCACCAGGCCATTAGCAGCAAATAAGCAAAGCACAACCAACATGAAAAACAAAAGGTGGGAACCCCCTCCGAGTAAGGCCATAATAATGAATAGAGAAATATCATGTGACATCAATATCAAATCATGAGGGGTCTATTTAGGATTCTTGATCCTACCAATAGAAATAACATGGGCACCGAATAATAATCATGGTACTACTCTAGGATGCCCATGTGGGTAGGAACTACCGCCCAAGTTATGATGGGAAATATGGAAGGCTAAGTCTCAATTGGGCGGGGTCAAACCTAAGGAAACATGATGACATATGTGATGGTAAAAATGAAATGATGAAATGTATGATCAATCCTATCACTGTATACTAGTTAGAACACACACCTCAAGTTCAGTGGATGTTTCGAAAAAGGTCTCATGTTGCATATGTTTGATCCTACAAAGGTATCTAAACTAGCTCCAAAACACACAACAATAACCCAAAAATAGATTAAAAATAAGAACAAAAGCATCTACTTGATGTTTTTGGATTTTAAAGTTTTTAATGTTTTTGGGTTTTAATTTTTTTGTGATAGACTAAGACACACGACTCACATCCAAAAGAAAAATGTGCACCATTAATAGAAAATAAAAATACACACCACACATGTTATGATACATAATGTACAAAGCACCACATGGCGATGTGGCCTATGTGTAACACTCTTTGTGAGAAAACCCATTCCTTGATTGCATGGGCTTCCCAAAAATTATGTCATTACTAGCATGGTTAGTAGAGGCCAATTATTTCTTCTCAACATGGCTTGCATAGGTTGGTGATATTCCCCCATCATGACTTGTAGAGGTTAGTGGCATGCCCCCAACATGAATTGCAAATGCTAGTGGCATTCCATCAACAAAAATAGTAGAGGTTGATGGTTTTATCCATCGTCTTGGCTTCTTTTGCCTACACCTCCTCATGATCTTGGAAGAAGTAGGTTTTGATTCGACCCATTTAGTGAAGTAGTTGACCGCTACAATAATATAATGATGTTCCCCAACTAAGGCCAGAGGGCAATTCACAAATTCTACCCCCCACTTCACAAATGGGTCGACAACAATGACTGGGTGATGAGGGGATAATGGGGTAGGAAAACCATTTGTCTAGAAGCTGATAAACATCATACCGTGGGTGTTCATGACCCTCCAATGCCTCAAGAATTGCTTCATTAGAGGTCATGATAATGTCTAAAGGATCATGAATTGGGATTAATGAATCCTCCCATATGGTGGATTAAAATGGGTCAAACTCTTCTGGATGAATTTTAATGGCACATTCCTATGTCAAAGTCATTTGGATAGCTTGATAATAAATTTTGACATTAGTGAAAGGAATAAATGTTCCAAAATACTCATCCTCAGTAGGTGAAGGAACTATCCAAGGATCATGCGCAACATAAGCTGCAGGATTCGAAGGAGCATGATGAAGATTGCTAGGCATTGATTCAACCAAGGCTGAATCCATGGCATGAAATGGGGATGAAAAAATGTAACAAAGTGGAGGGGGTAAAGGAAACGTACCCATGAGGGAAAAATACTTAAAGATTCCTACCCTCACACTAGAAAATGTCGATTTTTGTGGAATTAATGAGAGGAACATTTTGACCATTGGGTCTTCTTCCATCAGTTCTACAATAATCTAATTGATCGATATAGACCACTCTTTTGTCATGGGGAAAACAAATAACTTGATATATGGTAGAGAATATTGGAGACATAGAATGATATAACCAACTCTGTCTCAATAAGATATTGTAATCTAATCATGAATCCATAACCTCTACATCTACATTAACAATTTTACCTCCTAACTAGATGGGAAATTCCTGAATGATTCCATTTGAATTCAAAGCATGGAATTCAAAGGCTTGCAACATAATTCTTGAGGGAACCAAAGTAAGTGAACCTAAATATTTCCAACACGATGTGGAAATAACACGAGTGGAGGCACTTTCTCCAACCACACAATGATAAATAGCGACACCATGTGATTTTACTTGGATTTGGAAGTCCACTTGGGAAGGGAGTTGAGGCATATCCCGATCGGTGTGAAAATAAATAAGATTCGAGTTGAATGGGTCAATGCCACTGATCGCATTTAATAATTCCTCCCGTTGAGTGGGACAACTTTGGAGGACTTCTAATGTAGACATAGCACAAGGTGATTGTGCCAAATCCTCAACAATGTTGTAATTTTGAGCTGCTCTAGCATGAGGATTATGGGAAAATTTATTTAAAAAACCCTTCGGAATATGAGGCATAGGGTCAAATAGAGGCTTATTTATGTGAATAGATCCATCATGTAGTGATCACAACCGATCAATAACAATAGAGTTCTTACTCGATGCATCATAGTTTCCTGTGCATGTTTGTAAATTAACATCAATTTTCACACAAAAACATAGATGCATTTGAAGGACTACCCCCCATTTGATGATTGTCATGATTTACCCCTTGTGTGGGTGGGGGATTAGTTGCAACCAAATGCTGTTATGGAGGGGGAAATGGGTTCGTTAGCACAAAGGGTTGTGAGGACGAACCCTTCTATGCTAAGAACTTATGCATGCCATCAACGTGAGGACAATGATGGGTAAGATGGTATCCCTTGCAAATGGTACAAATAAAATGAACTTAGGTTTTACCGCCACCCTACTTGGTAGGAGCATTGGTATTTTATGGGGTCCCTTACCCATTAGCATTCTTCTTGATACAATTATTGCATGTTTATTGCTGTGAATATTTAATTAATAATATTATTTATATATTAAATAGATTATTAGGTTAATAAGCGAAAGGGTGTAACCCTTCGCTATTTTTGCTCAAGCCCTATAAAGGCGAGCTTATTGTAACTTTATCATCATCAATCAATATATTATTATCATTTATCTCAAATATGGAAGACATATTCCTCTCTTAACTTAGTGAACGGATACATTCACTGCATTTGGTATCAGAGCTCCATTTCGGCTCCTTCAACCTGAGCTCGGATTCGGCTCCTCCTACCATTGAGCTCGGTTTCGGCTCACCTATCCTCACGGATCGGCTCCTAGGGTCTTGCACACTCACTATCAGCTTGGCTTCACCATTCTGCACTATCGACTTGGCTTCACCATTCTGCAGACTCTCCTTCACCTCTCTCTTCCCTCACCCCCGTAGCACCTCCTCTCATATTTACGCAGACCACCATATCCCCACGCATACCATCTCCACCTTCCCTCCTCCTCCAAGCAGCATGCAACCCACCATCCTGCCTCCCATCTCCCATCTCTTCTCCACCATTTTGTCTCCCTGCTCGCCCTCCCTGCTCCCTCATGCCACGCTCTCCCCATCTACAAATCCCCTCCGCACTCTCCTCATCCACAGCCTCCACCTCATCTCCCATCTCACACCCGTTCCTCCCCCCACGCTCTGAAATTTCCTCCACTCTCGGCTTCCCTTTCAATGCCTTCCCTCCACCAGCGCCTCCACTCCCATCTCCCTCATACATCCATATGTGCTTCACTCTTCCACGCGATATCCCTTTCCTCCTTCCTGCTGCGTTGGCCTTCTCACACGGCTCCACCATTTTTTGCAGCAGTTTCACTTCACCAAAACCCTAAATTTTAATAAAGTAAAATATTATATAATAATATTTATATTATTATATTAATCTTTGTTTTATTAAAATCTATTATTCCACCTTATAATAAAAAAATATTTAAATATAATATTTATTATTATTATTATTTTTAACTACACAAAAAAAAAATTATAGTAAATCTTATTACTATAGTTATTATTGATTCATCACTTTTCTCAACACCAAAATAGATTCCAAATATTCACCTCCCCACACCAGGTCAAGAACCATGGCCGAGTTACGAGACCGACTAGAAAAATTAGAAAAAGACCAAATTAGAGATTTAAAAATCGTCGAAGGTCTAACCTCCAGAATGGACTAACTTGAGAAAGTGTTTCGAGAAGATTTAAAGGAAGAGATGAAAAATAACAATGTCGTGCTTGAAAAAGAAATCAAAGATGAAGTTGTTCTGGTACTAGAAAGAAGGTTGAGTGAAAAATTTGACACTCTGAATGAAAAACAAAAAGACTTGGATGACAAAATGAGTGCTATGACTCAAAACATAAACACCATAACCCAGAACTTGAGCACCATGGCGTAGAACCAAAATACATTAATGGAGGCGTTACAAAGATTAACGCCTAAGACAGACTAAGTCAACAGTCCATACATGCTAGATGCCTCATTTCATATTTTCACACAGGAAGCACTTTCCAAGAATCAAGAAGAATTGCAAAAAGAAATAAAGATTAACAATGCCACTCTTAAGCAAGATATAGAAACAAAAGTACTGCCAGATATGGAGGCACGATTGAACAACCAAATAGAAGCTATCAGTAATATAGTAGAGAATAAAAAAGATAAAAATCACCGCCAACAACGAAGCAGTTCAAATATGTCACTTACATCGTCCAGTAGTTCTGATCCACCATCATACCATAAAGCAAAAGGGAATCAATATCACCCTTACATAGTGTACCCACCTAAGGAAAAAATAGAGTTGTTTAAATACAATGGAAGTGAAGACCAATGCGTTGCTTGGCTAAACAAAGCGGAAGAATACTTCGACATTTACAATATTCAATCTGACGAGGAGAAGGTGAAATATGCGTCAATGCATATGGAAGGGTATGCCTATAATTGGTACTTATGATGGAAGAGAGACAATTTTGCCTACACCTGGAACTTGTTCAAAAATGATTTTTTTAATAGGTTTCAAGGAATTAAAGAAGATGAATTTTTCAGTAAACTTAGCAGATTACAACAGGTTGGAAGCGTGGAGGAATTCACACATCAGTGAGAATCCTTATCGACATGAGTATTTGGGTTGTCAGACAAACAAAGACTCGAAACCTATTTAGGAGGTATTAAACCGTACCTCCAAAAAGAGTTAAAGTTACATGACATACCTAACGTAGAGGTAGCAAGACATAAAGCAAAAGCCGCAGAACGCAAACTAGAACGAATAAAAACAAGAGGTGATAACCATTATCAACAAGAAAAAGAGACACAATGTAGGTACTGTGTAGATACTTGGTCACCCGGCCATCAATGCCACAAACCTCAATCATATGCCTATGAAATGGAAAATAGATCAAAGTCATCTAACAGTTACTTTGATAATAGAAAAAAAGAAGAAAAATATATGTCGTCGATGCGGTGATGATTGGATCCCAGGCCATAAATGTAGGAACAATCAGACAATACAGTGCAAAATCATCAATGGAAAGGAAGTGCAAGTCTCTACACAAGAAATCACGTCCAATTCTAATATTAACACTGAATTTGAATGAAGGACGACATTAGGAAAATACTCAATCTTTGAGGACAAAGCTTTCCAAAAGGGGAAAGCAATGCTGTGAATATTTAATTAATATTATTATTTATATATTAAATAGATTATTAGGTTAATAAGCGAAAGGGTGTAACCCTTCGCTATTCTTGCTCAAGCCCTATAAAGGCGAGCTTATTGTAACTTTATCATCATCAATCAATATATTATTATCATTTATCTCAAATATGGAAGACGAATTCGTCTCTTAACTTAGTGAACGGATACGTTCACTGCATTTACCCTCTTACTGGTTGTTGTTACTAGATTATTCTACTTGAATCGTATTGACTTGGGAGGTTTGGGAAGGGATAGTAGAATATGGAACCATTGACTGATTAGTAGCCAAGGATGTTTAGATGGACATCTAACCCATTTTTTCACCAAGATGACTAACCGAGGTGGTGTTGATAACACCAATAACTCCAGTGACATGAGGGTTGGGAGAAGGCTTAGGTGGTTCATTTGATGGATGAGGAGCATGGGGGATAATATCATATAGAGTGTCCGATTGAGATTAAATAAAGTCTAATTGATGGATGTTGTGGAAAATTATCCTTCACTTTGGGTGAAATCCTTTGAGGTTGTTGACTAGGACTAGTATTTAGAAACATAAAGAAAATGTGATAAGCCCAAAGTAGATACCACAAGGCTTTGTTAGTGCAATAGAACAATATATATATATATATATATATATATAACTAAAAATGATAAAAGGGAACAAGAGGGTGAAAACCACAACAAAGAGGAAATGCATGGACAACTTTAAATTTCCCAATGGTCAAGCAAATACATGTAGTGTCACCTCGGAGGTGAAGGATTACAAGGGAAGCCAACAATATCCCTTAGGGAGGCCTATTCTATTCACACTAGATGCTAGATAGATAAAAGAACCAATGGAGAGAAGCACTTCCCCCTTGAAGGAAGGAGGCAAAGGAGCTTGGAGAATGCCAAATTATGAAAGAGATGGGCTATGAGGAAGCTCTAATACAATTTCTACAACATAAACTTGATCTTGGTTTTTCCTCTAAGATGCATGCCTATGTGATGCCCATGGATTCCTTTTATAGGCCAAGAGGTGGCCAAGAAACAACTAGATCCAAGTGTGAACCCATTAACTCCATGATTTGGCTCCAAAGTACACAAAGGGGGGGAATTCAATGAGCCCAAGTACATTGGAAGACCAAATTAATTTTTTTGGAGTTGATGGGGATTCATAGGAACCTTCAATACACCGTGGATGGTTTCGGTCCCACTGTTTTGACATTCACACATATATCAAAGGGAAATCCACACAGGAGTTGTGTAGGCACAAAACTGATGATATGCACAATAGTGCACATAAACAAAGATAAGACCGAGCGATCCTATCCTATGACTGTTCTTTGTCAATTCTGGACTCATATTTCTTCTTGGATCTGATGAGGATATCTTCGGTGGGATGCATTTTATATGTTGATGATGCCTTATTGTGTGAATTGCAAAAATGTCGCATTTGTGCGATATTTATGCATTAACAAATGTCCCTTGATATATGAGGTCCAGAGGGTAGTATAGGTCCAATATGTTAGACTTTCTACTTTTAATCAATATTATCTAGGATCTTAACTGAAAGAATAACATGCATAGCGTAACACTATAGACACAAAGATTTTCCTTGGGGAAACCATAAAGGAGAAAACCCTGCAACTTCCTTTGAGATAGAATCGTCACTAATACAATATCACAAAAGTAAAACCCCAAAACAAAGATGGTCTTCTGCAGCTCCTCTCTCTTTATCCTATGCGAACTTGTCCTCTCTCTCTCACTTATGTGAATGTTACACCTAAAATCCTACCATCTAGAGATTCAGTGTATACATCCTTGAAGTTTCATTGGCTAAGTCATTTATCTAGAAGGGATACCATCACATTTATGCTAGGTTTTGAGAGGTGGTCGCAGCCTGCACTCATGCAACCTACGACGTTGCATCTTGCTCTACTGCAGGGTACGACGAAGTCAGTTAATGGACAAAAATAGGTCCTTCGAGCCCATTCTCGAAGCCTACTAACATGGATCCTTATCCTTGACCTCTTGGGAGAGCTGGCACTCGGTTCCTAACTGTTGGGCCTAGCCCAAGTGGGGCAATTTTGAGCAAAAAGGAGTTTTGGAGCTGTGGAGCTGAGTGCAGTTCAGTTGAAACATTTTTGTATAAGTTTTTGGGATGCTGCGAAGTTGCGCGCAGCGCAGCATCGGAAGAGCTGTGAAGTACAATGCTGCGAGAAGACAGTGTTGCGAAGTGTCTAGTCTATAGAGATCCAACAAGGAAGAGTGTTGGACGAGAGAATGGCACATGTTCTGGTTAGACTGTCGGTGGTCTATTTTTGGTAAAGATGCTCTAGAAGTGCCAAGCGACGGGTAGGAGCAAATCGGGAAGAAAGCGACTGGTCACACATGCAAAACATACCACTACTTGAACCTGTCGCACGAGACTGTTAGAGGAAGAACGGCTCGGTGAAAGCGACCTGTTGGCACGCATGCAACAGGAAGGCCGATAATGACGTGAAGCATGCATGGAAGACCACCACGATGGAATATTCGCTACCAGGAGCCAGCAGTCTGATTTTGGGGAAACCATGACAGTTTTGTAAACCTAAGGGTTTTTGCCTGCAGATTGTAAAGACATGACCTACGGGCATGATCTATAAATAAGGAATTTTGGTATGGGAAAGGGTTAGAGAGACTCTTCATTTTTGGTTAAGATTGAATATTGTTACATATTTTAAAGCTTAGTACTATTGTAAAGGCTCTGCAGCTATGTGCACAGAGACCTATCTGAGAGAGAAGAGAGGCTGTAGTTGAGTGCGTAGACTAAGAACTGTTGTACCCTTCCCAAAAGACTAATTTAACAACAGTCTTATGGACGTAGCCTCCATACAGGGGGTGAACCACGTTAAATACTGTGTAGTGTGATTGTTGTGTGTTTCATTCATTTACATACGCCATAAAGATAATAACCTAGGTGTTGTTGAATGGATAAAGATCATTAAGTAAGATTGATCATAGTTGATCAAGTCTTGAAGTAGACGCGCAGTCTAGTTGACGCATTGTCCCATTGTGAGTGCTGCGAGATAAGCTGTCGATAGATTATCGTCATAATGCTGCAAGTATCCAATACTGTGCAGTCTGTGGATGCACTAGTTTCGCAAGCACCTCCGCTTGCCAAAGTATCCAACGCGAAGTAGAGACTTTGCACAGTTGTCTGTCCACAGCAAGAGTCCCTTACCGCGTTGCCCATCAGTCGTTTACACTCGCATCACCAGCTTGTGGAAACATGATTATGCAACCACCCCCTTAGCTTCACCTAGGGTGAGACCTCAAGATTCTCCCAGTTTGTTTCCGAAAGGACCAGTGAATAGGGGTTTTGTTGGTTCCTTGAACCGTGAAGTACCTGGGTCTACATTGGAAACCTCTAGCTCAGTTATATAAGCCAACAAATGGTTCTGTTGCCGCGCTAAGACTCGGTGATGTGATAGTGTATTTGGAAAGTAATGTGTGACGAAGAATATCAGTTTCGATTGGGTTCAGACAATTGGCATCCAGAAAAGAAAGAGACCTAGGACTGGTGTGATAGGATCGAAAGAGATTTTGCAAAGAAAGAGAACAGACACCCACGTCTCTTTAATGTAGAGTGGTTGAAAATATATTTGTGGAAAGATATTCACAAGATATTTTGGGATTCATTTGGAAACGAGCTACACGAGTGGATATCATGACTCGCAGAGAATAAAACCTGTTTTCAAAGGGGAGTACCTACATAGTGGACTCCAGAGCTCACAACACAGCTCAAATCAATAGATAGCCCACTGTCGCGAGCAGTCGACTTTTGGGTTGATAGCATACTTGAAGGATTTGTAACAGAATTTGTTATAGACACGCTGAAATCCTACAGCCAAGCTGAAGCATACTTTTTCGAAGGATTCAGAGGTAAGTACCTGAACAATCTTAGTTTAAATATTAAAATTCTTTTAGCTGAGAAAGGCATTTTAAGAATGTAGTAATATTTTTGAATCTGTCATGGTAGAAAGTATATATAGTGACTCTGACGAAGAAACCCATAATCTAAGAAGTGGAAAGAGATACAAGTTTAATAAAGAGAAGAATCCCGGAGGACCTGGACTTCGCGTGGATACCGAAATCCCATGTGACCTTACCAATCATACTGTGTTGTCATCAGCCACCATCCACCCTATTACACCTCAGAACCCACTGGTTGCAAATACTGCGCCACCACTATCTCAGAACCCGTCTACTGCTAGTGTTGCGCAACCCAGTCCGTAGAACATCATTACTGGTAGCACCGCAGGAGCAGGTGCTCAGACCATTCCGACTCAGACTAGCCCAGTTCAGAATACCCAGTCTCAGAATATTCCACAGAGTAGTATTCCTAGCACTATTCCGATTCCCACATTTACTTTTGTCACTCAGAACCCCCCGTAGAATCATAGCACTACTCAGGGTGCTACACAACCAGGAAGGAAAATGACAGATAACGATATAAAACTGCCAATATTCAAAGGAACGGGTCTAGAAGACCCTGATCAGCACTGGTTTCTATGTGAAGCTGTATGGAGTGTAAAGCAAGTTCAGGATGATGCTGTGAAGAGAGCGCAGCTCATCACTACGTTCAGAGATAGAGTTTTTCATTGGTTTATGAAATATTCTCAGGCATAGCCAAGTACCTTAACATAAATCAAGGCTGCACTCACAGCAGAGTTTAAGAAACCAAAATCCGAGTCACAGTGCATAACAGAGTTAAAAGGATCAAGCAGAAATCTACCGAAACAGTCTGGGAATTTGACCAAAAATTTAAGACATTGTTGGATCAAGTGAGCTTTGTTATAGCTCCGCAACAGCATCAGGAATGGTTCATCGCTGCGATGTTGCTCCACATCAGACAACCATTGATGCAACAAAAGGTTTCATCGTAGGCAGAGGCTTTAGATATCGTAATGAAGCTAGAGGCTTCGTCGATCGGCGAGACTAGCTCTAGAATGTCTTAGATCCAGAACCAGTTGACTACCCTGACATTAGAATTGCAAGGTATGAAGAATGGAAAGGAACAGAGACATGAACAAAGGCATGAGGTCTGGTGTACAAGATGTAAGGGAGAAGGCCACACCAAAGAACATTTCCCCTTATTTCAAGATTATCTCAACAGTGGTGTGTCGAACCCGATGAATCAGAACCAGGGACCGTGGTGTGAAATCTATAGAAGCAGAGGACATAGACCTAAGGACTGTTATCTAATACAGAAATACGTAAAAACAACAAAAAACTTATATTGCAATTTCTGTAAATCAGTTGGACATAATGAATCCAACTGCCGTGCATATGAGCCCATGAATGAAAGAAAGCGAGACATGGAAATGATGCGAGGAGCTGGAATGTACCGCGTCCAAGAAGAAAATCAGCCAAAACAAGAGAATGCTTAGTACGATCAATGTGGATATAGAGGTTGTGGTGGTGGATACCATGGGAGAGGAAGAAATGCCGACCCAGCCCAAGGAAGAGGCCGCGGCCAGGTAATTTGTTATAACTGTGGCCATCCAGGTCATGTATCTAGAGATTGTACCAACCCATGCACTATGTGTAGTTATTGTAAATCATTTGAACATGTTATTGAAGATTGCCCTGTGCTAGAGGTAGAAATGCAGAAACGAAGAAGGACAGAACCACCGAACCCCAACATTCAGTTGATCGTATTAGAGAGAAGAATTGCGAATCCGAGTATAAATGTGGTAACACGCAGTGGCACTGATACATGAAGAGATGGAGGCATACAAGTATCGACTTCGGGAACGCGCGATACTACGAAGACTCCTAGTCAACCAGTATGGATTAGAAAAGCTCCTGGAAGACCACCTGGCTTGGACTTACAGAAAAATAAAGGAGTATTCGAAGAAGCGTAGGACATGTTTAAAACACCGTCGCCTACCTCACCAAGAACCCAGTTGTACAGTGAAGTACCGCAAAGAGAGGATATGCCAATGGCATATGATCAGACGAGCACTGCAACAAATACATGTACCTCTATTACGCAGTTCCTACGGAGCTGCATGAAGTTATTGAAGAGCGCAGATGCTTTCATGGAATTTGAAAAACTACTAAGGCAGTATGAGCCACACAGTGAGAAGGGCGCTGCCAATGGCAGGTCCATAATATTAGGAGTCCTAAAAGAATAGGAAGGGAAATGAGGCTCACTGCACAAATTGGGGACTATGAGATGGATGAGATCATTCTTGATCTTGGATCCAAAGTAAATGTCTTGACCAAGTAGACATGGCATTAGATGGGAAAACCAAGTTTACAGTGGTCACCTCTACAGTTAAGAATGGCTAATCAAGGGATAGTTATACCTTTGGGGAGGTTACCCAACACCATTGTTGACATTGACGGAGTCCGCAGCTATGCAGATTTCAAAGTGATTGAAATCATAGATGACATCCATCCTTATCTAGTGCTCCTGGGTATCAATTGGACAATGAATAACTCTTCCATTATTGATTTAAAGACTATGAAAATGATATTTGAAGGCAATAATATAAGGGTCATCGCACCATTGGACCCTTCGTAGGGTGAACGATATGTTGAACCGATTCAGGAGGAATCTAGAGCCCAAGACTTGGACTGTATTTACAAGATCACAACCAATGCTACTGATTATATTAATCCAATGGCGGATGGAACGCTCAACTGGCGCTGTGACAACTCTTTCATCTCAGACTCTGATGCAGGACTAGAAAATTGGCAAAGCAGATCGCATGAAGTATCTTCCAGAAGATGCACGAAGATCACGAAGTTACTCCGCTCAATTGGAAAAAAGGTAACTCCAATCCCTACCTATGATGGTTTATCTAATGTTTATTGCTTTATCAAGGAATATACTACATTAGTTGCGGATGAATACCGCGTATTGGCATTGGATATGGAATTGTGCGAGATAGCCGTTAGATGGTGGGATGCGCATAAGCAGACACTGACAACATGGAATCAATGCATAATTAAGATGAAAATCAGGTTTACAGAGAAGGTCAGGCTATATTTTGAAAAATATAATGGACAGACAGACCCAAGGGATCATATTGAAGCTTGTTCGCATGCTTGGGTGGAAATGCCACAGACATAATGGGTGCATCTATTTGTGCATACGCTAGAAGAACTAATTCCAAAGAAGTGGTACCTAGACACGAAGTTGCGCAGGGGCACAGTGGATTGGTCTGCCCTAACCACGAGTTTCCAGACAGATTTCAGTTTCGAGGACAAACATCCGAGTATCAATGACGCATTGCAGGTTCTTAAGGAAAAAATATTCAGACCAGACTCATAGGGAAACATGACACTAGAAGAATTCTTTGGAGCAAACAAAGTACCTGCATGCCTACAACCATAATGGGAGGAGCAGCTAGAAAACACTCTTGATTGTTATCACATGACTGAAGAATGTGAGGATAAGTAGACAGTGATGAGGAGGACCCACGCAATATACAGATACCTGAATCAGAGGGATCACGCGAGGTAGAAGGACCTCCACTAGAAATATTAGATATGAGTGGACCTGTGAAAACAAGAAAAGTGAACATTGGCACCAGCGAAGAGCTATTGGAGACTATTTGGATGAAGCCACGGTTGAGGAGGTCGCGGGCATATTACAGGAATATCGAGAATTATTCCCGACCAAATTCACAGAGATGAAAGGTATTATGGGAGACTTAGGAGTGATGAAAATTCCTCTTAAGCCTGGCGCAAAACCTATGAAGCAAAGACTATATAGACTGAACCCGCGCTATAAAGAACGAGTTAAGGCATAACTCGATAAGATGCTCGATGCAAGGATCATTGAGCTGATGGAAGAATCTGAGTGGATAAGCCCGATGGTTATCCAAGATAAGAAAACAAAGGGCAAGATCAAGATCTGTGTGGATCTCAGAAAGCTGAATGACACTTTGATGCACGACCAATTTCCTACTCCTTTCACAGATGAAGTACTTGACAACGTTGGAGGAAATGAGGCATATTCTTTTACTGATGGATTCTCTAGATACCATCAAATCAAGATTGATTGCGTAGATAGGAACGAGACTAATTTTGCTACAGAATGGGGGTTGTTCCAGTACACAGTGATGCCTTTTGGTCTGAAGAATGCACCTGCCATATTTTCTAGAGTGGTAGTCGCAGCATTTTAAGATTTCATACATAAGTTTTTAGAGGTGTATTTTGATGATTGGACTATTTTTGGTTTACTAAAGAACCATGCCGTGAACCTCAGGATGATGCTGGAAAAATGAAGACAGCATCAAATTTCATTGAATTTGAAGAAATGTGTTTTCTGTGTTCCCTAGGGAATTTTGTTGGGACACATTGTGTGCAAATAGCGCTTGATGGTTGATCCTGCGAAGATCGCAGTCATTGTAAAATTGCCCACACCTAACTCAGTGAAGCAGCTACACACTACATTGGGGCATACCGGTTATTACAAGAAGTTCATAAGGGGTATGCGCAGATAATCGCCGCTATGGAGAAGTTGTTAAAGAAAGATGTGTCGTTCATCTGGAATGCAGAATGCGAACAAGGCTTTGACACACTAAAAGAAAAGATGGTCACTGTGTCGATCCTAGTTTTTCCAAACTGGGAGAAACAATTTCATGTCCATGTTGATGCTTCATGTATAGAATTGGGCGTGGTTCTTGCTCAACCAGGAGAGGGAGGTATTGATCATCCCATTTCATTTTCCAGTAGAAAGTTATCATCCGCTGAGAAGAACTATACCACCACTGAGTGAGAAGGAATCGCTATGGTCTACGCACTGCAGAAGTTCATGCACTACTTGCTTGGTGCGCACTTCTCTATGTTCACTGACCATTCTACTTTGAAATACTTGGTCAAAATCCAGTGTTAGGGGGGCGCATATGCAGATGGTTACTACTCTTTCAGGAGTATGACTTTGAAATTGTGGTTAAGCCAGGGAGGTTGAATTCAGGACCTGATCATCTGTCAAGGATTGAGTCAGGAGAGGAACCTACGAATCTGGAGGACAATCTGCTGGATACGCAGTTGTTTGCTATACAGGTTGCTGATGATTATTATAAGGACATCATAGACTTTTTGACTACGAGGTTCGCACCCATAGAGTTCAATACCCAGCAAAAGAAGTAGCTGTTAGTGCGAGCAATAGACTTCACCATTATCACAGGTCAGTTATATAAACTGGGACGGGACAAATTACTGCGCAGATGTGTATTAGAACATGAGAAACCATTTATATTGGTTGATGCACATTCAGGAGTCATAGGAGGTCACTACATAGGGAGAGTTACTACGTAGAAGATATTGTGCGCAGGGCTATGGTGGCCTATAATTCATAAAGATTCGAAGGAACATTGCCAGAGTTGCGATGTTTGTCAAAGGACAGGAAAGCCATCATGCAGAGATGAAATGCCATTAAATCCATAGTTGACATTGTAGGCCTTTGAGAAATGGGCCATTGAAGCCAGTGAAAGACTGTAGCGCAGCTACAGTCGCAGAGTTCATTTTTGAAAATATCCTTACAAGGTTCGGATGCCCGAAGATTTTGATGAGTGATTAAGGCACTCATTTTCTGAATAGAACCATTGAAGCTTTGATCGAAGAGTTCCACGTTCATCATCAGCGCAACATGCCTTATCATCCACAGGTGAATGGAACTGTTGAAGCATTCAACAAAGTGTTGGAGAATGCGCTAACCAAGATATGCAACGTCAATCGGGATGATTGGGACCTGCGCATTCCATCTGTATTATGTGAATATAGGACTACCTGCAAGAAATTGACAGGCCATACCCCTTTCAGATTGGCTTATGGGAAAGAAGCAATAATGCCAATGGAGTATATTGTTTCCAGCTTGAGAATAGCAGCGTTTACAGGCATGGAAGATCGCGACGCGCTGAAAGAAAGACTCTTACACTTGTTTGGTATGGAGGAGGATCACTTCATCGCAGGCTTCCACCAACAAGTGCAAAAGGAAAGGGAAAAATCATGGCATGATCGCCACATAAAGAACAAGTCTTTTCAGGCAGGTGATCTAGTCCTTCTGTATCATAGCAAATTCATGAAATTTCCTGGAAAGTTTAAAATGCATTGGCTTGGCCTATATACTGTAATGCATGTTACTAAAGGTGGCGTGGTCCAGTTAGCTACCTTAGCCAGCGATACCTTGCCAATTTTGATAAATGGAAGGAGACTAAAGCTTTACTGCGATAGTCCTGCTTCGCAGAACTTGTGATGATCAGAAAGAAGAAATTTCTAAGTGCCAAGTACAGTTGAAATTGGGCACTAGAAAGATGAAGGAATCTGTATGTGATGTATCATGAGGAAGATGTATATACTGCGTAGCACTATTAGAATGTGCTGCTGTTAAAAAAAGAAAAAAAGAAAAAAAAGAAAAGCAAAAGAGAAGAGGAAATGCACAGCTGCGATGTTCAAAAGGAAATTGCAAAGAGCAAGTGAACAAGGAAAGGCATTCAGTTTAGAAGCAAGAACTCAGGCATCGTGAAGAGACCGCATAGGAGCAAACAGGACCTGTCACGCAGTTCGACGCAACACTTAGAAAAATAGTTGTTACAATGTCAGTCGGGGAATATAGCCGTTACTAGCAACCGCTTGGGAATTTAACACACAGATAGTCGTTCTGAACGAGGTGATAGAGGAAAGGACCGAAGGATCTCATGGATTTGGCCAACGGATACCACAATCAATGCTTACCTAGTCGTAGAGGGGCACGGAGGAGGGTCAGCTTCGCCTATAAGTAATGTCTCCTTTAGACTCATGGGCGCTACCGAACACTTAGAATTTCCTAGCAAGCCATACTGTGTGAGTATTTCTAGCGAGCTATTTGAAACCTTGAGAAATTTAGCTAGTGAATGTCTGAGTGGAATTCCATAGAAGAAGAGTTCACTATCCAAGAGGCTATGAAGGTATTTTACCACAGAGGGATTGAAGGGTTAATACGAACCCCATCCAATAAGGGCGTCTTAGAACCAGGTCAGGCGTCCAGACAATCACCAAGACACAATCCGACGATGGAAGATAGAGTTAAAACTCCAGTAGCACCAAGAACGAAGATACCCAAGATGGCTTCGACAGGGCAGAAGCCACTAGTAGTAGAGAAGGAGATACCTTTGACATTAACCCCAGACTATATTTCACCGGGTGCACTGGACGCACTGGTTTTCAAGGTGCTGAAAATGCCAGATATGACATCCAGCTGTCACCAATCTCAAAACATGTCGAGGTTGATAAAAACTTGATGGGTAAAATCTCAGAATGTAGGTGGGAGGCTTACGATCTTCTTGCAATGCAGAAGGACGATCCCACTACACCGAAGTTCCCACAGTTCCAACCAGACTAGTACATGTGCTAGAAGAAGGATGCAAAGGGAGAGCTCAACCTGGTCGCCCACAGTTGGCTATCTGAAGTAGTCTTTTCTGGGCTTATCAATCTGCTCAGACTTCCACATTTTGATAGGACACCAGAGCTGAATCTGGTGCTATGAACACGGATGGCACACATGCACCAGGGTTATTTATGGCTCGACCGCAACGTCGAACTCACTATCAACATCATCCACCGTATCACTGAATTGAGTAAAAGGGGTAAGGACCCAAAGCAGTTCTTCCAAGGAAAGAGAAAGGATAAAGAATCTATGGCAAAGATGAATAAAACTTAGGCCATCGTCAAAGGAAAGCAGGGATTTCAGATGGACAACATCGATGATAAAGCAACAAAGTTTTTCACACAGTTGCTAGAAGGAAGGATCTTAAGAAAATGTAGACCCCTGGAGGTTAGTGCGGGCGTAGTACTGCATGGCTCCGCGAATGCGGAGGGAGAAAAATTTAACTGGTCTCAGTATTTACTGAATGAGTTCATGGAAGAAACCAATGAAACGCATATCAATGGAGGAAACTTCCATTACATTTGGCTCATAGTGTTGATCGCTTTTTTCGGCTGGAAAGAGCCAAAGGATTATGTTGGCGTAATCACTGATAAAAACGATTGCAGAGGATCCTGGTATGCAAACCTCTGGGAAAATCTGAACTCCGAAAGGCAACACGTGACAGCTAAGGTGTTCTACCAATATTATATCCAGTTGCACGACGCAATTGTAGCCACACCACGGATAACAAAGCAGGTAACCAGTAAGTACATCTGCATTACTAATTTTTATGCTGACATGGAAAGTATTCATATTTCAGCTAAAGCACAGAAGAAGAAGGTGGAATGGTTCACCAGAAACTACCATATGTACGAAGACGATATTGACACCATAATGAAGGAATGGCCTGCTGAGTTTCACGTGGAAATTGTAGATGTTGAAAGCGACTCTGCTTAGGACGAACCCATTCCATGTCCTATGGTTGAAGACAAGGAAGTAAGAAAAATAAAGGATCTTGAGAGCCCAAGACAAAAAAAGGGAGCAAGAAAGAAGTAGAAGGCTAATAAGAGCCAGTCAGACGCAATCCTCCATGAGGAGGACTATGAAACAATCGCGGCGAACTTCATCGAGTCGATGGAAGATATGCTCACTGAGAAGGAGAAAAAGGATAAAGCCATTCAAGATGGCCTTCAGAAGAACCTGACTGCGCTACAGGGGATTACAGAGAAAATCGAAGAAGTCCATAAAAGATTCCCCCTGCCGCGGGACTCAGAGTTCAAAGGCAAGTCAGGAGGAACTTTGCAACAGAAGACACCGCAGTTAACCATGACCATCCCTCGAAGTCCCGTATCATCCATCTGGATCCGATAACAGTCAGCTTCCCAATGCCAGAGAAACTAATGTTGGACACAAACGGTGTCGAGCATGTGGAGCTTGACTTAGAAAAAATACCACTGTCGGGCCTACACTATTTACATCTGCAGTGTGTAGAAGAAATGCATGAGCGAACGAATGATGCGCTAAAGGGGCAGGCTGAGCTGCAAGTAGCTAATCGATAGTTGGAGGAAGCTAGCTCGTAGAGAGCTATGGAACTATAGGATGAGTTCGATCGTCGCTAGAGGCTGGAGTCTACGATCACTGTGGTCGCAGATGGCCTAGATAAATTGGAAGTCTAGGTAGACCCTACGGATACAGTTCTTAAGATTGGCGAGCTGGTTACCAATCTTAAGACAAAGTTACATGATATGGAGATTGAAAATTAGGCTAACATCGCTGCTTTGAAGGAGCAGATAAACCCTCAGACCCCACCGAATGAGCAGTAGCTAATAGCGGAAGCAGTGAAATCCACAGCAGAGACTATTGTTGTCGAAGCAGCTAAGTGCCAGAGCATGTTAGATGACACATCAAAGGCATTTACATCCCTCGAGGAAGACCCAGGATTGCTGCAAGTGAAAAAGGATATCAAAGATAAGAAAGAAGCACTAGAGCAGTTGGATACAGAAGTAAAATCCCTGTTGCCAAGAGACAGGCTTGTGAAGTACAGAGAAATCAATGTGCTTAAGAAGGAAGTGTAGGCCTTACGAGAAAAAGAGGCCGAATTGGGAGACAGGTCGCAGCCCTTACTGGAAGATGCTAGCACAATCTCGTAGGAGATCGAGGAGAAGTTAAAAGAGCTATGCGAGAACCACGAAGAGGTTGCAGGACAGATAGGTGATGAGATCACATCTGAGATGCTGGAAACAGTCAACCAAATCGAGCAAGACACGAAGAAAGAAGTCTAGAAGTTGATTGCTACATATAATGAGTTTGCTGCGAAGCTAGGTCCGCAGGAGACAGAACAGCTCAGGGAAGTAGAAGTTGCAGGTGGCTCAGGGGCGAGCCACATGTGAGTGTTAGGGGCCTGTTGAGCCTGGCCCAAGTGGGGCAATTTTGAGCAAAAAGGAGTTTTGGAACTACGAAAATGAGCGTAGTTCAGTTGAAACATTTTTGTATAAGTTTTTGGGATGCTGCGAAGTTGCGCATAACACAGCGTCGGAAGAGTTGCGAAGTACAGCACTACGAGGAGACAGTGCTGCAAAGTGTCTAGTCTACAGAGATCCAGCAAGGAAGAGTGTTGGATGGGAGAGTGGCACGTGTTTCAGTTAGACTGTCGGCGGTCTATTTTTGGTAAATATGCTCCAGAAGTGCATGCAACGGGTAGGAGTAAATCGGGAAGAAAGCAACTGGTCACACACGCGAAAGATACCACTACCTGAACCAGTCGCAGGAGACCGTTAGAGGAAGCATGGCTCGGTGAAAGCGACCTGTTGGAACGCACGCAACAGGAAGGCCTATAGCGACGTGAAGCATGCGTGGAAGACCGCCATGATGGAATATTCACTACCAGGAGCCAACAGTCCGGTTTTGGGGAAACTGTGACAGTTTTGTAAACCTAAGGGTTTTTTCTTGCAGATTGTAAAGACATGACCTACGGGCGTGATCTATAAATAAGGATTTTTGGTATGGGAAAGGGTTAGAGAGACTCTTCATTTTTGGTTAATCTTGAATATTGTTACATCTTTTAAATCTTAGTACTGTTGTAAAGGCTTTGCAGCTGTGTGCGCAGAGACCTATCTGAGAGAGAAGAGATTCCGCAGTTGAGTGCGCAGACTAAAATTGTTGTACCCTTCCCAAAAGACTAATTTAACAATAGTTCTTGTGGACGTAGCCTCCATCTAGGGGCTGAACCACGTTAAATACTGAGTAGTGTGATTGTTGTGTGTTTTTGCGACTGTTCATTTGCTTAGTATGGATGTTTAATACTACAATTATCTTTTATGTGATTGATTTTATATGTATTCACCGCATGAATGATGGGAATAATATGTTACGTAATACATGTGTGGATGAATGTTAAGGATTCAGTACTTCTAAGTCTTTGAGTGCATGAATCGTTTGGATAATCACATAGTTAAGCACTGGATTTGAGCGTAGTGTTAGACAGCGCATTATTGTGTGTTTCATTCGTTTACAAACCCCATAAAGATAATAACCTAGGTGTTGTTAAATGGATAAAGATCATTAAGTAAGATTGATCAGAGTTGATCAAGTCTTGAAGTAGACGCGCGGTCTAGTTGACATGTTGTCCCATTATGAGTATTGCGAGATAAGTTGTCGATAGCTTATCGTCGTAACACTGCAAGTATCCAATACCGCGTAGTCTGTGGATGTGCTCGTTGCGCAAGCACCTCCGCTTGCGGAAGTATCCGATGCAAAGTAGAGACTTCACACAGTTGTCTTTCCGCAGCAAGAGTCCCTTACCGCGCTTCCCATAAGTCGTTTACACTCACATCACTAGGTTGTGGAAACGTGATTCTGCAACCACCCCCTCAGCTTCACCTCGGGTGAGACCTTCAGCTGCTCGTAGTTTGTTGCTGAAAGGGCCAGTGAATAGGGGTTTTATTGGTTCCTTGAACCGCGAAGTACCTGGGTCTACATTGGAAACCTCTAGTTCAGTTATATAATCCAACACTAACCTTTTGGAAGGATCCCCTATCTCTCTCCTACCATATCTCAACCTACCATATCCATACCCTATCCACTTAGTCCTATATAAGTGAAGCTCTACCCCTCTCCAAAGGGAGGAAGTCTATAGTGTCTACATGCTTATGAAATCATCTTAGAGAGATCTCTAACTCAGCCATTGAGAGACTCACACTTCCTTGGGAGGATATGGAAATTGGCTTGGATGGAGAAAGGCTACTACGTTAAGCTCTGGTTGTAGTCATTCTCTTCTATGTACTTTCCCTATTTACAGTAATAGAAACGCTTTCCACCAATATTGTTGTGTTGATGATATTGTGTAGTTTACCTGCTTAACTATTTAATTAGATATGTTACTGTATAGATTCTTTTTTACTTGTTTGTCTTGTCCCATGTGTCTTGACAGGTCTTGCAGCAGAGAACTGACGACCACAAGGTGTGGAGCAACATCCAGGAGAAAGGACTTCAAGTTTAAGGTAAGACATCTAGTGACCCGATCCTTAACTAGATCTAGGAAAGTGGTTTATAGTCTGTACTATTTGTTCTAGACTCACATTGAGGTAGGGAGATCTGGCTCGCATCCGCTCGAGTGGATTGTCCGTCAAACAAATCTGGTGACCATACTGGGGATAGGAACATTGCTTTGTAGTTGTTGATTTGAATGTCATTTTCAATTGATTTCTTGCCAAGCCCTTCTATTTGTCATTTCCTTCTTTAGTTGGTTTCACCATCATATCTTCACCTTGAAGAGTTTGATTACCTTCCTCTGAGTTTGTACTTCTCATTTTCAAACCATTTCATTGCTCATTACTTGGAAGTTTGGCTCATTTCTGAACTTGGATCTCACTTGTCTCACCTGGTCAGTGTACTCAGAGCGACACTGTGTTATTTTTTATCTATGTTCTTTGCCTGTTAGTCTGTCGTCACAACCCTTCCATTGGTCTACTACGATGTCGTCGCACTTCCCACACTGGTGTACTGCGACGTTGCACTGTGTACAAGCATAGAGTGTGCCGATCTACCAAATTTTCCATACAGGCACCCTTTCTCCTTTTCTGTTTTGAGTTTGGTTTGTGTGCAGACTCCCTATGTACTGCAAAATCGAGTCAAAGATCGCTCTTTGCTTTGTGTGATTGAGTTGTTTGGTTTTATTTGGAGTTGTTTTGGGTTCCATATTGGATAAGTCTAATATTTGGTAGTGGTGGACACTCTTGTTTCCCCCACCTTCATCCACTCACCCTTGCATTCCCTCCTCTCCTTTCCAGATCTGGTCAAGTGTACTCGATCGGTTTCTAGACTTCATTTGCATACATTTTGTGAGTTTTGCTTGCTTTAGTGCTGCTTGTTACTGATTGATCTTGAGTGTTTGTACGTAATTTCAGTCCATTGAGTGGTCATCTTTTCTTGAGATCTTTTGAGTTATTGGAGTGTTGCAAGTAATATTTTCGTTTCAAGTATTCATGTTTAAAAGCATTTTTGTTGTCAAATTATTATTTTGATACATCCATTGAAAGATCGAAAGTACTTTATTTCCATCATTTCTCAAGATCATTTGAAGAACTATATATGCATTGGAATGTCTCATTTGTAGATCTTTTGGAAAAGTTGAAAGAAAATTGCATTGTTTGTGTTTTTCATGAATTATGAGTTGCTCATTTTCTTGAAAAATTTGAATAGACATCAAGTTTTGCAAAAGTAGTTCCATGCTTGGAAAGCTGATGGTATCTTTTGGTTTTGTGATTTTAGTCCATCATAGTGAAAGTTAAAATCTTGAATACTTTACTTAGAAACTCTCTCTTTTCATCACTTAGCATCGTTTTTGTTTTGAAAAGATAAAAGAAAAAGAAAAAACATGCTTTGATTTCGTTTAGTAGTGTTGTGTCTTTTATGTTTCGCTCGAAAAGGAAAATAATACTTCATAGTCATTTTTTGGTAGATTTGGGATTGTCTTGCATTGCATTGTTTTGGTAAAATTGTCGGAAAGAAAAGGAAAATTTCTCCTTCCCATACATAGAGTTAATTGAAAGAAAAGCATACTTTTGCATGTAGTTAGGTCCTGGATTATGTTTACGATTATGTACTCACCTCATACATTCACCTAACCGTCTAGATAAAATTAACGGTAGAACTCGGGTAAAATTTTTAGTAATTTGTGTGTAATTTAGAGACGTGTTCCGGCGTCGTTAAGCGTGGCAGCTATCATTATTTTTCAGCACTATATCCTGGGGGTATTGTAGTCTTCCACGTACTTATCGGTATATCAAGCTCTTTCACATACCCTCCAAGTCCCTTTAGTACTTGGTGTATATCGAAAGGTGTTTCATGTACTCGGTAGTATATCGGAAGGTCTCTTGCCGAATGGTTGTGCATTAGACAGCACCACTACGGATTTGAGCTCCCACGTACCTTGCGTATATCGAGAGACACCCTTAGTATTCCTAAAACCAACTGAGTTAAAATTTTGGCCGTCTTGGCGGAGCAATACACCAAAAACAGCACTCGGGGAGATTACTACGCATGTATAGTCCAGGTAATTGGGTATTCAGGAAAAGGTACGGTCCCAATCCTCCTTGTCGCGTTTGACTGTTGGACCCTATGGTATATAGCAATTTGCGAAGCCTTGACAATCCTGTGAGGTTACAGACCGTTGAATATACTCTTATAAAATAAGTTTGCTTGTGGCCTTAGTTTGTGTAGGGTTTGTCTGGTTTGATTTTCTTTCGTTTAGATTTCCTTAGGAGAAACTTTTTTTTTTCAGTCACTCTGGCTGAATTTCCTTGGAGAAGGTCTCACAGGATTCAGAATTTGCCACCCGAATATCCCCTTAATCAGGAGGTAATTTCGAGGGTAAGAATGGATCCACAAGCTAGGGTCGGGTCACATGAAGTGGAAAACCCCACTTTGAATTTTGGAGGAATTTTGTTTCCTCATACTCCTCCAGATTCACCTGCCTCCCATCCCCTACAGGGTGAAGAAGCACAAATACCCACTTCACAAGACTTACCTCCCGTTGCACCGAGAGGGCTTGGATCATTGGAATGGATAAATCAACCTCAGGACGACCCCACTACAGCTGTTGGTCCTTCAGCATCTTATTGGACATCTTCTACAGGCCACCCAGTGGCTCATTTTGTCATTGCATCCCCACCTAGTTGGGCTAGCCCCGATGACCACTTAGCACCTTATCGTGAGCAATTGCCTCGTTTACGTGCTATGGGTGAGGAATTTCGAAGTCAAAACTTTCAACTAAGGATCGACGACCAACCACCCCCAAGTTGTGTTTTATCTTTTGAGTCACCGGAATCATCCATGCAACATGTGACCACTGCTGAAACTGGTCAACCATCCATTCCTGCACATGCGTCTCGATCCTATTCCGGTGGTGTTAGTGGACCACCATCACCTCCTGGCGGAGGTGGTGGCGGCCCATCCTACCCTAGCGGTGGTGGCAGACCCCCACCATTTGGAGGCGGCCCACCCCCTCCTAGCTGTAGAGGTGGGCCCCCACCTTATGGTAATGGGCCACCTTATTATGTTTATGGACCACCTTACTATGGAAACGGACCTACATTTGGTCCAGGCGGCCCATACCCCTATGGCCAGTTTCTTCTTGGAACACCTTATGGTTAGTCGACAGAAGGTCCCGTTGGTCCTTACATGCCTTATCCATACTATTAGTACTCGCAGCCTAATCCATAGCTGCCCTTTTTGTCTACTTTGGATCTACCTGACCTGTCTCGCTTGACCAATGACTCCATTTACCACAGAACTAATTGGTCACCCATTCCAGTGAAACTTCCAGCAGACATCCTAAAATTTGATGGTAAGCCGGGTGAGGATCCTAAAAATTATGTGATGACATACCACTTTTGGTGCTCATCCAACTCCCTGATGGACGACTCGATCCGTCTTAGATTGTTTCAAAGGACTCTCACTGGTTCGGATTCCAAGTGGTATATTGAACTACCACCTCATTCTTTTCCTGATTTTGGTTCTCTTGCTATGAACTTTTTGACTCGTTTCCAGCTGCCTCTACGGTGTGAAACCGGTACAGAGATTTTAACCTTGCTCCGTCAAAATACCGCTACTCATATCTCAAATCATATACATGAGTGGCGGAGGAGGCGACATCTCATTAAGGCTCCTTTTCCAAATCAAATCCTAGCGGACTGGTTTATGAAGTCTCTCATTCCTACCATAGCACGAGATGTTTCCATGGGAGGCACTGTCACTGAGGAACAAGCCATCGCTCGTGAACACTTGCTGTTAAATTTTCAGAATTTACTTCAATCTGATCTAGGATCTTAACTGAGAGAACAACATGTATATCAAATCTACAACACATCAATCATGGACACAATAATGCAAGCACACAAGAGACACAAAGTTTACTTGGGGAAAACCATAAAGGTGAAAAACCCCAATAACTTCCTCAGAGATAGATAGAGCAATGATACAAACAGAATACAAGAGATAGTCTTCTCCTAGCAGAAGAGCCTCCTCCTCACAAGTGCGCCACTTTCCGAATGAGAGAAGTGTGTGAATGAATGATCAAATAGAGATCTCCCGATCTCTATTTATACTTGTCTTGTCCTGCCCAATAAACTAATGGGGCTTACATGTCTAGCTTAACCCATGGTTAACTTAATCCGGGCTGACCCCACACTTGGTGGTCTAATAACCCTTTGACCCACATGGCCGACCCCCAATATAGGGTGGTCTAATAACCCTTCCACCCACATGACATATACAGGGCCGACCCCAACAAGGTGGTCTAATAACCCATCAAGTATAAGTTATGACACTTACAATCTAAATGATGAAACTTCCATATAGAGGAATAATAACATCTCTATAGGAATACAAACACTTCCGTATAGAGGAATAATACCATCTCTATAGGAGTACAAAATACATATATGAAATACATGGGTGAAATACATTCCGAAGTTACATATACATCAACACTCCCTCTTAACTAGGAAGGTATTTCTCAACACAGATCTGCTAGCACAAGTCTTCTTCTTTGGATCATCATGAGTGAATCATCATCCTCGAATCCTCATCATCGTCACTGCTGCTGCTATCTCAATCAATCTATGAATCTACTCGTCATAAGAAGTTCTACAGAGCCAGTCCTTTTTCATACTGGATGTAGGCCCACCACCTGCAGGTCTTCATCATCATTGGCCATACTGTGGAATCCTCAGGACTTATTACATGCGTCACAAAACCTTAAAAGAGTCTCTTGACTAGCAAGAACCCTAAAGAGCATCTGAGGCCTTTTTCATCCTGTCCATATCTCTAAGACTTATTACATGTGACTGTCACAAAACCTTGAAAGAGTGTCCCAGGAACTTTTATGTGCATAGCACGACCGGAAAGAACTCTAAAGAGCATCATAGGAACATTTATGTGCCTAAGCACGACCGACAAGATCTCCAGGACTGATTACATGTGACCTCTGCTACAAACCCTCGAAAGAGCATCCCGGGACTCATTACGGGCACACAGCCCAACCTATTGGATCTCCCAGGTCTTACATGTAGCATCCCACCACAAACCCTCGAAAGAGCATCCCAGGACTTATTACTGGCACATAGCCCAACCTATCGGATCTCCCAGGTCTTACATGTGTCCCACTATCACAAACCCTCGAAAGAGCATCCCAGGATATTACGGGTACACAACTCCAACCTATAGGATCTCCCAGGTCTTACATGTGATACACAGTGCCAGTCCTTTTTCATACTGGATGTGACCTAGAACAAATCTAGGATTTCCTTTGCACAACCTATCCACGGCCACAGAGTATCATCCTGATACTCATCATACATCATCCTAATGTACACATGATCATCCTGATCATCATCACTGCAAGATCCTGCTGCATGTCATCTGGAGAAACATCCTGAAGCTTGTCATTTATGATCATCCCGATCATACACTGCATCTACCTAATGCATACCAAGTATCTACCTGATACATATCATCATACATTATCCACTTGATCATACAATGTATCCACCTGATACAAATACATGATCCACCTGATACATATCAACATACATGATCTACCTGATCATACAATGTATCCATTTGATACATATATAGATACATGGTCCAAGCATCCAACATGATGCATAACAAAATACATACAAATGATCCAACTGATCATAACAAGCATCAAACATGATCCGTACATATACATATAGAGTAGTAACTGGAGCATCGTCCTGATGCTCATCATCCATGATCCTCCTGATCATCATAGCATCGTCTTCTTCAAATCATCTCATCGTCCACGAAGCACAGCCAAGATGCACATCATCCAGTACTTACACCATCGACATGGGAGAACACATCTACCACCATTCGGGGAAGGCTCCAGCCCTTACTTTTTCACCATGGGAGAACACATCTACCACCATGTGAAAAATGGCTTCAGCCCTTACATCTACACCATGGGAGAACACATCTACCACCATGTGAGAATGGCTCAGCAATTACATCACGACCATGGGAGAACACATCAACCATGTCAGAAAAGCTCATGTGCATCTGCATCTTCCAGACTCATCACTTCCCTTTGGAATGAACCTCGATCTGAAGTGCACCAAGCCTCTCTCTGAAGTACTCAAACTGCACTCTAGCCAACGGCTTGGTTAATACATCTACAACCTACTCATCCATCGCAACATACTCTACTTCGGCTGTACTCAGTGCTACGCAGGACTGCTTCAACCTAAACCAAGAGATCACACCTGATCCCATACTGAAGCATCACCCATAAGTTTTCTTCCTATTTGCAGCACTGCCTGCCCAATCAACATGACCCTGCAGGTTAAACTTTTGATTCGCATCATACTTGAGCCCATAATCAACCATACCCTTTAGGTACCTCAGAATATGCTTTACAAAAACTAGGTGAACACCTCTAGGATCCGTTAGGAACTGGGTCAATGTGTTCACCGCAAAGCAAATATCTGGTCTAGTGTTCGTCAGGTACATCAAGGACCCAATCATCCGACGATAAATCGTGACATCAACCGGATCAGATGGAGTGTCACACAGAAGCTTCAGGTTTGATTCCATAGGTGTGGCCATAGCCTTGCAGTCCATCATCCCGAACCTCTTCAGGATCTCTACTGCATACTTCCCTTGTCCAAGGAAGATTCCATCTGCACTCTGCCACACCTCCATGCCAAAAACAAATAGTGCATCATCCCTAAGTTCTTCATCTCGAACTTGGCAGCAAGCTTCCGCTGTGTGTCGGAAATCAATATATCTTCACTTGTAATAAACAAGTCATCCATATACAAAAGTAGTATCACTGTATTTCCTTCCTCAACCTTGTAGTAAAGGTTGGAATCTACTTTACTCTTGGTAAAGCCCAAACTAGATAGAAAGTTGTCTATCCTACAATACCAAGTTCTACACGTATATGACTCCCTGTCATGTGTCTCAAAACCAAGTGGCTGCTCCACATACACTTCTTCTTCAACTACACCATTCAAGAAAGCTATCTTGAAATCCATCTGGTGTATCTTCCATTTCATCACTACAGCCGGAGCAAGTACGGATCTAATGGAAGTGTATCTGGCTACAGGAGCAAAATTCTCTATGCTACCACCTGTAGCATGCTTGATCTTGTAGATCCTCTTAGAAGTCACTACAGACTCCCCTTCAGGTCTTGAGATTGCATCCCAAAGATCTTCATGATCGACTAGTACTCCTCGATCATGGCATTCTTCCCAAATCCTGGGAACTTCAATATCTTCAATATTTTCAATAGATAACTTTGTTGCTTGAACAAATGTTGTAGTCCTTCTTTTGTAGGTGATGGTATACGATCTTTCCTACACAACAAGTTAAATTGCATGATTAGAAAACATCTCATAGTTTTCAGAACAAATTCTTACACATAAATAAATATGTCATACAGTCATGCAATTATTTTAGCCAATGCTTCAATACAACATTTATCCATATCTCGTAACTTTCTAGATGCCTTCCAATCTCTACCAGAACATTGTTAAGAGTGTGCACAACTCCCAACATGTCAGCAAAGAGGTTTCATTCTAGATAAGTAGCAATGGAATGTTGTACAGTGCCATAGGCCACTTACCCATCAAATGCATATTAGTAGTATACTATTCATTAATGCAATCATTCTAATATGCACAATACATATCCTAAGTCTAGGAACATAAGCCTATACATCATTGAAAATTTTTATTTAAACAAACAAATATGTAAGAAATGGTAATTAAAATACTTATCTTTGTTTGTTTGTTGGGTGGACTCCCTCTAAGTCTTTGCTTCCTTGCAGGAGCTGCTGAAGTAGCTTCTTCTACACCTTTCTGTTGTGGAATGTAGAAGGATGGTCAACTCCCTCTAGATATTTGCATCCTTGCAGAAACTACTGGAGTGAGCTCCATCTTGATCTTTGCTTCCTGGATTACCTTTCCTTGAACCTATATTCATCCTAGGTCCCTGTAATGTCCCTTATTAGGAATTTTATTAAAATTGCAATTTTCCACTTTTTTCCTTGGTTCGACCTTGGACTAGTTTCGATCTCTAGGTCCCAAATTTGCCCCAAATGATCCCAAATATTATGAGAATGCATATGAATGATATTAGAACATAAATATGTGTTTCAAGGATTCCTTTGTACCTTTAAAACACTTCTGCAAATACTCTTTCAATTCTGGTCAATGTAGGTAACTTTACTAGTGATTTCCCTTTGACTAGTATTGGTCTCTAGGTCTCAAATTGACTCCAAATGCCTTCAAATATTCAAGGAATGTTTATGAATGATATTAGGAATTGAATATGATGTTCAGGGATAACATATGGCCACCAAAAGACCTCTGTAAACTCTCTTAAGATTGTAGACCAAGTATGCAATTTTACTAGTAATTTGGGGTTCAAATCCCCCTAAGGTAAGTACTGAAAATGGCTTTTCAAATGCCTCCAAACCCACTCAAATTTATGAACAGAGGTATGTAATGTGTTAATTATGTTATTAAGGTCTCATATGCACCATTAATGGTTTATTACAATTGTTCTCACCCTCTCCCATTCAACTGCAAAAATCCCCAATTCGACCCTTGGGGAAATGGCACTATTTCTTCTCTGAATGCAATTAAACTGAGTAAAAATGCTTCAAATGCTCAAGTACAGTACATGAAACTTGTATAATACATCCATGGAAGTATATTTATCACAAATATATCAGAGAATCATCCATTCATTCTAAATCATCGTCAATACATTGGCTCACAACAAGGTAGTGGGGAAATGGAATTGTTCTTCCATTAAAAATGAGATTTATACATTTCTACTTGGAATTTCGACCTGAAACTTTTCGGAGATGAAGAAAAGAGTATTTAATTCATATTAAAAAATAAATGGGGCATTATAAGCTCCCCCAAAGAGTACAATAGCTCACCAAAAACTCCCTCCCTCAAGGATCAAGAATATGCCATCAAAACTGAAAATGGTTGAAGGAGCGAGCTGCAATAGAAGAAACCATGAGCTGCCCTGTAGATTACACCTGCAAATAAAGACTCCATTAAATATACAAATGAAAGGTCTGAATGGCCTTTCCAATTTCCAACTTGGATGGGAATCTTTCACCCTCGAAATTGGCTAAGGAAAGAAACTAGTCATCCACTAGCTCTCCCTCTTCACAATTGCAATTGAAAATTATACAAATGATCAAAAGCTGGTTTCATTCTTTGTTATTGACATTTCTAAACTTCTAATGTCCTCCATGGGTCGAATTCCTTCCAAGAGACTCATGCCAACTCATGTTGGGAAGAGATTCCAAAGAACGCCACTTGTACAATAATTCCTAGTCTCCCACTTCCACCAAATCACATGTGGAAGCATCTTAGCTGCCCTAACACCCTTGAGCGCCCTCTTGGAGTCTATTTTTAGCCCTGACATGTCATATATGTCATATGTCAGCCTTCAGGTCTGATTTGTATCATAGGTGTCATAGCATCTTCATTATTGTTGTCATAGAGCTAGGGAATCTAGCCCAAGTGTCTCACTAGCTCCAAATTGCCTCTTCCTCTTCCATGGGAGTTACTCTTCCTCTATATTTCGACCTTGGATGAGTTATGCAATGAATAATACCTTTTGGAATCCCCCAAGTATGTTACCATTCACCTTGAATTCGAATTGGTGAGAGAATGATGCCAAATGTAGTGGGGAAATCTAGCCATGTGTGGGTCCCACTTCCTCCATGTGTCTTCATGATGAAATGCCACTTTGATTTTCACTTGTATATATTTATTTAGATCCTTTATTAAATATTTATGTCATTCTAATGTTCAAACATCATTTATTATCCCCATTATTCCAAATCCCAAAGCTTCCACCCAAAACCTAGGAAACTAGTAATTTTCCTCCTTGGCAATTATTTGACCTTTAGCATTAATTTGACAAACTCTAATGAATAGAGCCAATGTTATTAGGCCATTGTGACCCAATACCAAATTTGGGACATGACAGTCCCTATGCATACTTATTAATATCATGATTGTGTTATCCTTGTAATCTCATACATTCATTAGAATATTCTCAATACTATCAAAACACAATAATCTTAAGCATGTATAGTCATGATCATTTCAAATAGAAATAATAAGCATTAGTATTCAAGGTTTCAGGGAAGTCTTTGTTTAATCATGCATATTCTTATTTGATCATAGGACTCTTCTAGTTAGTTAAATCATCAATCAAGATAAGAGATATAATATGCATAAAACATGTGATTACTCAAACCTATACCTTCATGATTCTTCTGGTTAGTCATATCATCAATTATGGTAAGAAACATAATATGCATACAACTATGACTATTCAAACCTATGACTTCATGAATAATCATTATCAACAACACAACAGTATAAGATCCTAACACAAGGTAGGATTCTATCTTGATATAGGAAAAACATACCTGGATTAGCATGCTAGCTAGTTATGTCTAACATACCCGCATAATTTCTTTTGGTTCTCTTCAATGACTTGTGCTAGTAACCTGCATGTCTCATAAGTTATCCATTGTAGGACCAAGTTATACATACCTCGTAAGTAGATATTCTAAGTGATCCATGACAATGGATGAATCTTTGTCCTCATGTCATCATGATCATATGTTCTTGAACCAGGACATGATTTGTCTTTCTTGGTGTACCTTTCATGTTAGCAGACAACATAAACCTCATACAACACCATAATGCATTAGTACAATCATAAGTGTCAACACCCTAATCAATGAATATCTCCTATCGTGCATTCATAATTTTATTAAGCTGATACGACAAGTCTAGATTTAATCAAGATTGTACCAATCGCAATAATATGAAGACAAATATACCATAAACTTAATCATGAACAAATCTCGAAACATAACTGGATAAGTCATACCTGTCAAGGTTGCTTTTAATCTTCTTATGTAAGGCCTTAGCCTCATCTCCCTTTGAAACAAAAACTTCTTCACTTATGCAGGTGACCAATCCATCTTCTTCTAGGATTAACCCAATCCACTTGATTTGCAAGAACTGGATCTGGAGCTGGATTAGGGTTTGTCAGACAAACCCCAAAAATTAAAAATTGGAATTTCAAACTTCCGAAAGGATAGAAATATGCACCTTGATGAGCTGATCAAGCTGGTATGTTCAGAATTTGAAAAATGCAAAGTTTCACTCCTCAATTTTTCCTTTGAAACTTTCGGATTCACTGGACGTGACCCCGAACTAGGGTTTGATGAATCCCACTCTTCTTCGCAATCAAAAGGTTTGATCCAAAGCTCTAAGCTTCTATTTTTTTCAGGAGCTTCTAGCCGTGGTCACAGATTTAAAAAATTCCCATTTTTGCAGAAGCCCTAATTTTCCACTTTTCCGATCAAAGTCCCGAACTAGGGTCTTATCAAGCCTGGTCTTCTGCCCAACCAAAAATTCTGATCTTGGTCTCTAAATTTCTATTTTTACGAGTAGCATTCAGCCGTAGTCTTCGATTACAAAAAGTTCAACTTTCTCCGAAACCCTAGATTCCAAAAGCCATGAATGAGGGTGCTCAAAAATAATTATGTTTTGACATAAATATGTACCTGATTTTTTCTGGTGTAACTCCAAAATTTTCAATCCACAGGGTCTGAAAACGTTTCCTGAGATAGCCTGACCTTTCATCTTTTCAACCCCATAGGTCTGACCTCAAATGGATTCTCTGAGAGAGATTTATGCCAAGTGTCGCAACATGACCTATTTATGGGATAAAACAGGAGATCAAACTTGTACGGCATTCCACGTGTCACTGGTTCAACTTAGGCCTTTGAAAACGTTTCCTAAGATAGTAAAGTCTGTGTACTACCTGTCACTTTTTACGAAATTGAATTTGGAGCTTCCTAGCCCAAGTTATGACCTTTTTACCAAGGTCACCTGTTTTTGACTCAGATCTAGAAGAGGCAGAAACCATATATTGTACAGACCATAAATAACAAAGTACAACGAATTAGAGGTTTTAATTTGGACACAAGGTACATGGGGATTTTATATTCGACTTGTAAAAGTTTCAGATCCAAAAAATTCACCAAAATGGATTTATAGCGAAAGTGCTACGATGACTGGTTTTTGCTATATCAAGCTCTAGCATCGTAAGTGCAACAAGTGTCATACATGCCATATCATGCCTTCTTTCAGGCTAGCTTTGATACCATGTTAAATTTTCAGAATTTACTTCAATCTGATCTAGGATCTTAACTAAGAGAACAACATGTATAGAAAATCTACAGTACATCAATCATGGACACAATAATCCAAGCACACAAGAGACACAGAGTTTACTTTGGGAAAACCATAAAGGTGAAAAACCCCAATAACTTCCTCAGAGATAGATAGAGCAATGATACAAATAGAATACAAGAGATAGTCTTCTCCTAGCAGCAGAGCCTCCTCCTCACAAGTGCACCACTTTCCGAATGAGAGAAGTGTGTGAGTGAATGATCAAATAGAGATCTCCCGATCTCTATTTATACTTGTCCTGTCCTGCCCAATAAACTAATGTGGCCTACATGTCTAGCTTAACCCATGGTTAACTTAATCCGGGCCGACCCCACACTTGGTGGTCTAATAACCCTTTGACCCACATGGCCGACCCCCAATAGGGTGGTCTAATAACCCTTTGACCCACATGACTTATACAGGGCCGACCCCAACAAGGTGGTCTAATAACCCATCAAGTATAAGTTACGACACTTACAATATAAATGACGACACTTTCATATAGAGGAATAATAATATCTCTATAGGAATACAAACACTTCCGTATAGAGGAATAATACCATCTCTATAGGAGTACAAAATACATATATGAAATACATGGGTGAAATACATTCCGAAGTTACATATACATCAACACTTGCTAGACTTAGTCTATGCTCAATCTGACACATTGGTTGATATTCTTCCCGACGTGCCCCAAAACACTTACGACCCCACGAAACCACCCAAGGGACCCCAAGCCGATGGCATCATTGGATCCCTTCACACCCATCCTTCCTCTCAAGTAGTTGGTTCATCGAACCCACAAGATTCTTCCCCATCACTAGCCTAGGCTGGTCACGGCACCACCAAATCATCCACTCCTGTTGTCACCGAAGAAGTGAATTCTGTTTCATCAGCTTCACCTCAAAAGTCTGGTGGTAAGAAGAAGAACAAATGGAAACCTAAGAAATCTTCCACCCAGCAGGAACAAAAGAGCACCCCTGATGATACCAAACATAAAAGGAAGTTGAAGTTTCCTTGCCTACTGTGCGGTGATGATCACTTTTCTAAAAAGTGCCCCCATAGCGATGAAGTTCAAAAGTTTCTTAAGGGAAAACTCACACCCGCAATTCTCAACGATCCCTTCCCTGCTCAAAATCAGCAGTCGATCGCTCACACTTCTTCTTCCCAAGGAGAAGCATCCACCACCTCACATGTTCTCATGATGCGTAGTGAGACCATCAACTTGAACACCCGTTCTCGTTCGTATGACTCTGTTTCGGAAAAGGAACCTGTTGGAAGTAATACTAAAAAAGATTCCACTTCGATGACCGACGTCACCGTACCGGCTATGCCTCTCACCATTGAGAATCCTTTTTTCGAGTTAGTGTTGCGTCCACCGCAAGAGCACGATTAGAAAATCAATTTTCAATCCTAATGCCCTGGCTGTTCAAAACTACAACATTGTAGAGGACCTAGCACAAGCTCCTTGTGCTATGTCGATGCTTGAAGTCTTGCAAAACTGTTCAAATCAACGCAAGACTCTCCTCGCTGCCATCGGTGTAGTTGACCCGTATTCATCAAATATTATCATGTTTCGGATAGAATACTTCAAATCGAGGCTCTCGCATGAATTGGCATTTCAAGTTGCTACAAACATTGCTGGAAGATAATCCATTGCACCATTTTGGACAAAGGATCCTCTACGTCAGTCATGTCGATCGCATGTTGGAGAGCCATTGGCTCTCCCGAGTTGAACCGTTCTCCTACCACTTTGAGAGCATTCGACGGACGTGGCTTTCAACCTCATGGAATGTTACAAGCTTTACCAGTCAATCTGGGGGGCAAGACTGCAACCCTTAACATGGAAGTGGTCACTGCCCCATTAGATTATAACATTCTTCTTGGTCATAACTAGTTTTACACCATGAATTCGGTTGCATCATCTGTCTTCCACATAGTACAATTCCCCCATCAAGACCGAATTGTCATAGTCGACCAACTGGATTTTTGCACACGTGACACTACTCATCCAGGCGATATCGTTCCTTCGATTGGATAATCTTCGCAAAAGTATGAGAGTGTGGGGGTCGGCCTCCTTAAGGATTCATTTCTTATGGGCGTCTTTCCTACTTCGGATCCCCCAAACCATGTTGCCATGGTGAACATGATCTCCTCGCATATTTCATCCAACCCCAACTCCATTGATTCATGGCTTGTACATGATGAAGCCGCCACACACCTGATTGGAGACACTATGCCTCTATCACTTGCTGAACTCATGTATGAGGCTATCCAATCAGCACCGAAGGACCACTTAGCTGTGGACTCCACCTCCTGTTCTCTTCAACGAACATCATCTGATCCTTTGCTATGGACTTTTCATTCTAACGAGTCCATTATGGAAATCATGAGCACAAATGATCCTCTGTGGGAAGACCTCCATCATCATTCGTCTTCTTTTCCCTTGTTGGATACTATGGAGAACAACATTCACACCATCTTGACACCGGATATCTACTCTGGGTCTTAGTCCTCGATACTTACATGTCAAACGGACTCCAAAGGAAACTTATCCAACGTCGAACCCACCACCTTGATAGACATTTCGGTTACTCCTGGTGTAGTGGAACACATTCATTTAGTCCAGAAGTGTTCCCGTGAAGAAGTCATTACTTGTACGGCCTTATTCAAGCGATTTTGAGACGTGTTCACTCAGACCTACAAGGAGATGCTTGGGATAGACCCCTCTATTGTTTTACATGAGATTAAAACCTATCCCGATGTCAAACCCATTCACCAAAATCTACGACCGTACACCCTCGGAAGACTGCGGCAATCAAGGCAGAGATTGAGAAACTCTTGAAGGTCGTCTTCATCTATCCTGTCCCATTGACAGAATGGGTCTAAAACGTCGTCCCTGTTACTAAAAAATAGGGTACCATTTGTGTCTGTGTCGACTATCGGGATATCAACAAAGCTTGTCCCAAGGACAACTACCTGACTCCCTTTATTGACCAGATTATCGACAATTGTGCCAGAAGTGTCATTTTTCATTTATGGATGGCTTTTCCGGATACAACCAAATTGAGATCCACCCCACCAACCAACACAAGACTGCATTCATCTGCCCTTGGGGAACGTTTGCATGTCATAAAATTCTGTTTGGTCTTAAAAATGCTAGTGCCACATTCCAGCGGGCCATGTCGTATGCTTTCCATGGTGTGAAGAACTTTGTGGAACCCTACTTGGATGACCTCCCTGCCCACTCGAAGCAGCGCGAGTTCCACTTAGATAATTTGACAGTGGTTTTCCTCAGATGTAGATGGTACAATATCCGTCTGAATCCTCATAAGTGTATTTTTTGTGTCGAGTCTGGATTCCTCTTAGGGTTTATCGTCTCGAAAGATGGGATCCGCATTGATCCATTGAAGGTGGAAGCCATCGTCGCTCTTCCACCTCCAACTAATATTACAGAACTTTAGAGTCTGCAAGGATGTGTGACTTATTTAAGGCGTTTTGTTTTTAATTTTGCCCAAAAGATGCAGGGTTATATGAGATTGATGAAAAAAGACATCCCGTTCATTTGGGATGACCAAGCTCAACAATCTTTTGATAGCTTGAAACATGCCATTACGCATGCCCCTATGCTCCAATCGTCGAATTACTATCGAGATTACATTCTATATCTTACCGCTTCTGACACCACTATTGCCATGGTTTTGGTGCAGGAAGACCAGAACGCCCAAGAACATGTGATATACTATGCCAGTAAAGGTCTTATTAACACTGAAACTTGCTATTCGCATTTTGAGAAGCTCGCTCTCGTGGTAGTCATCGCCGTGCAGAAGTTTCGTCATTACATTTTGCTTCGCACCACCACCATCATCGCTGATTCGAACCCCATGTACCACATTCTGAATTGTCAGGTACTTGGGGGAAAGTATTCTTGTTGGATCATGATACTACAAGAATTTGATCTTCTTTTTGAAAACGCCAAGTCTAAAAGTATTTGGTGTTTGCTGAGCTCATCTACGACCTTCCCCGTACTGGTGTAGAGTTTGAGCCCAATGATTCTTTTCCAGATGAGTCATTGTTTCTTATCAGTACGTCTGATCCATGGTACAGAGATATCACATTGTATCTTCAAACCCAACATTTCATCCCTCAATTGTCTCGCGACGACAATCGTCGAATCCGCCACCATGTGAAGTATTATCTGATCATCAGTGATACTTTGTACCGTTGTGGTATTGATTCTGTCCTTCGACGTTGTCTGACTCATGATGAGGATGAACACGTTCTGAATGACTGTCATGCTGGGACGTGTGGAGGTCACCTCTCTGGGATGGCTACAACCCGAAGATTCTTCATGCTGGATATTACTAGCCGTATATCTTCAAAGATTGCATCGAGGTTGTAAACAAATACCCTCCATGTCAACATTTTCATATGAAAAAGTGCACCTATCCCACCCTCTTACACCTGGTTATTGTCGTTGGCCCCTTCGCTAAATGGGGCATCGATTTCATGCATTGTAAGCCTACCTCGGTCGGGGGGTGTAGTTATGTCATTGTAGTTGTGGACTACTTTACAAAGTGGGTTGAGGAAATGCCTACATACACGAACGACGGCAAGACCGCCGCACTCTTCATGTTTAACCATGTAATAATGTGGTTTGGAGTTCCTCAAGCGATAGTTACTGACCATGGTTCTCACTTTATGAACCATATGTTTGACGAGCTGAGCGATAGATTGGGTTTTCACCATGAAAACTCAACACTGTACTACCCACAATCTAATGGACAGGTCGAGGCCATTAACAAGGTCTTGAAAACTATGGTCCAATGTATGGTGGGTACGCACAAATCCAATTGGCATAACATGCTCTTCTCTGCACTTTGGGCTTATCGAACCTCCATTAAAACCACCACTAGATTTACTCCCTTCCAACTAGTGTATGGATTGGAGGCGGTCCTTTCTATTGAGTGCGAGATTCCTTCCCTCAAGATCGCCATTGAACTTCTCCCAAACACTACTGCCGAGGAAGAACGATTCCTCTACCTAGCTAAGCTCGACGAGACTCGCCAAGATGTTGCTCTTTCCAACAAGGCTCATAGGAGAAGCATCCAAGTGCAGTACGACAAGTTGGTAGAACCTCGCACCTACAGCGAAGGAGATTTGGTCCTTACATATGACCAGAAACTCGATAACCTGGGGGCAAGAAAGTTAGTTTGAGTCCATGTGGCATGGACCATACATAGCGAAACGCGTCTTAGAGAAGCGAGCTTATGAGCTTGAAGACTACGGAGGGATATCTTTGGGTGAGCCCCGCAATGGGCTCTACCTAAAGAGGTACTTTACCTGAGTATTTCATGCATAGGTACTTTTGTATATACTGTACATGGTGTGTGTGTGTTTTTTGTGTGGTGTGACGCTTTGATTTTCTTGCATGTTTAGTTCTTGTTTCGTTTCTTATACCATGTTCTATCTTCATGTGCAGATTGAAACGTGCTATGGATTCATGGACGGCGCCAGCCGGCATACCCGTAACCTTGCTTTGGCATCCTGGGTATGCTATTCACCTACCGACAAGCTCATCATCTCAGGTTGAATGTATATATGTTTTGCAACCAATAATGCTGTAGAATATCAAGCAATCATTGGAACCCTAACTGACACCATTTCTTTGGGTATGGATCATGTTGTCATCCACCTGGATTCTCAACTAGTGGTCTCTCATCTTAACTGAGTTTATGCCATCCACGATCCTACCTTACTCTGTCTCTATCCATGAGTCTGTATTCTGGAAAGTTCCTTCGAGTCCATTCAGTACCTGCACATTCCACGAGACGTTAACATAGTTGCCGATTCTATGGCCAACTTCATCTTAGATTGGTACATTGCACACACATGAGCATATTCATGAATTGTTAAAAGTAGACATAACATGTAAATAACTCATTTTATATAAGCAAACACATAAACAAGACCACACCATTCATTCATTTTAAAACACATAATGTATAAATCACCGAAATGTCTATATATATATATATATCATAAAAAGTAGTGTTGGTACAAAATTCTAAGCACGATGGCTTTCAGTGAGTCTCTACAAAATATGAAGCCTCGTAGCTTTCAGTAAGTACAAAAAATCTAAGGTCTCTGAGCTCTTAGTACATGTATGGTAACAACATAAGGCCTAGCGCCTGGCCCGTACACCCCTAGGTCTGACAGCTCTATCCTGCTGAGTGTGGAAATAGTCAACTACTCTCGTGACCCTGTGAAGCAGCGCATTGAAGCGCATAGACACTCCAACCATATACACATGCATGGGCTGTGGTAACTCATCTACCATCGGCTCTAGGACGTCTAACATCAACCCGCTCAGGTTCACGTAGACTCCATCCATCTTTGTGATGGTAGAATGTACGGCTGGACCCATGACTGATCCCTCTCCTCTCTCTCTTCTCGCAAGAAGAGAGACTCCTACTGGTTGTACGGGACCCACATATGCACACACACATGTTGTTAACTCATCAACACTACGACAAAAAAACTATAAATGCACAAAACTAAAAGTACAAGGGTTATTGTTCTTACCTATGTCTCCCCATGCTGCTCCCTCGAGCAGCGGAAAGTCTGGGTTATCTTTGAAGTCTATACCACTATACGGGAAGTCCTCTATCATAAGTAATTGGCCCTCTGGCCAGCTGAAGAACTTGGGACCATATCCGATGATGGGGCCCCCACCATGTCGAGCCATCACCTCTGTCCATATATCCATCTGAGGATCCCTAGGATCCCTATCATCCAACGGTACCTGTGGGCGTAAGAGAGGAACTCATTCCAGTAGAAACTAGATCACTATCGATCTATACCCGAACTGTTTGAGCTCTACCCGCCGACACTTGGTCAGCTGAGCTCGAATGTTCATGAGGAGTCCCTCGCACCAGTTGAAGATATTCGGAGACAAACAGTCCTCCGCATATAGCATCTGAGATTGAGTATCCAAGTGAGGAGCTTGACTCCATGATACCCTCGTAATGGTAAAGAGAATGGCATGCAACGGATGCTCTCGTACATCTTTTATGGGAATCTTCCCACTAGAAGCACGAGCGTGAGAAGTACAGTGCTATAGGATCATGGCATCCATAGTCCGATCACTTCCTCGTGATCTAGTAAGAAGCACATTGTCCCCCCTTCGGGACGATCCAGTCAGGAAGTAGATTTCCTCGACATCTATGGTATGTGCTCACCGATCACAAAGTACTGCTGAGCCGCATCCCAACATCTAAGCATATGCGTCAGCACGGGGATTTGGTCTCTCATGCCCTGGATCTTGAAGAACTTGAGGAGACCACATTTCCTCAGCACCATCACACATAGTGACTCATTTTCAATTTGCATGTCATCTACCTCATGCTCCCATTCACGCCACTCCAAGACCATTTTGGTTGCTTATAACCTGCCAAAGGAGAGTTTAAACATTGTTAATACTCACTTCAACCACTGAAAGTTCTTTTTTTGGGTAGGGTTTGTGTTTGGGGTTGGACGTTTCCGCTGTCGCACCCCGCTATTGCTAATAGTGTGACGTCATCGCAGTTCAACTTTGCGAGATTTGCGACGACTCAGTCTAGTCGCAGTTCCAGAAAGGGCAAGCTGCGATGACCCTAGGACGCAATAGCCCTTCACAAACCAAGCTAAAACCTAATAAAATGAACCAAAATAAAAAATGTAAACCACTACAATTATGCTGGATGAAGTTTAGACTTACCTGCTCCGGACGGTGGGTGAAATGGTTGCTTGTAGCTCCTGGAATCGACAAGTGAAGCTTTGGCTCCAAATGGCACTTCTCCTCCCAATTTGGCAAATGAAACAATGGTGACTCTATTTGACCCATTTTTCTATTTATAGACAAAAAGGAATATTATTTTTTCAAATATTTGATGCTTTTAGGTAATTTGCTATAGTTTGGGTCAATTTTATCGCATTTGAAGGCTTGGTTGGTTATTTGACCTAGTTTTTGAGTGTGCAGGGGCCATTAAGTGTCTTTTCACACCGTTTTCACATTGGAACGATCATCTCAAGTATCAACACCCCTTGTGTGTTTTTGTCGTTATTTTCCATTCATTAGATTGTAATTATTTAATGATGATGAGCTTACTCTTTTTTCTTTCTTGTGCTCTTGAAACTATGAGAATAATTTACCGAGTTATGATTTATCACTTTTATGGGCTTGTTAAATTCCTATGAAAAAGGAACCCCCCCAGAGTCTATCTTTAAGCTCTTTTCAGGCTCTCGAAATACGAAAAGATTGCCAAGCGAACTTGTCATGTTCATGCTTGTTAAAGAATTTGAATGGTCATCTTCCTGGTGATAGTTTACCCCTTTTTCGGGCTAGGGGGCACTACTTACGAAAAAGGCATACTCCAGCCAATCATGACTGGCAGAGTCCTCTCTCGCGTTGTTTTACCCTTTTTCGGGCGATGAGGCTAACTTTACGAAAAAGGACCGTTGGAGTCTTCTTTAGTTCTTTTCAGACTCTCTAAACATGAAATGATGACTGAGTTTACCTTTTATGGACTCGTTAAATTTTCACATTGAAGGGCCCGCCATGGGACGAACCCCTCATATCCTAGGTTTGGAAAATATTTGGGATTGGACTCATCTATGAGATGAGCTATACCGAGCATCTGGTTACCCTCATCAAGCTCGTAAAAAACACATGAGGCACTCATCGTTCATGATGGGGAAAAGGAAAACTTTTATGTTACACCCTTTATCAGTGGCAGTACCTAGTCATTTATTGAACATGGCACTCATTTGCATTTTCATATTGCATTTGGATCATCCATTTGTCCTTGAGTTTCACCTATTTCCTGAGTCTTGTTACTCCTTTGACTCATTCAAAGAACGCTTCCATCATCAGTTGCATTAGGAGTTGGTACCATAACTCGTTAAGTCAATACTGCCAAGGCATGCCATGCCCATGTTCAAGAATACTATCACTACTCATTATCTGCAGTCAGTACGCCTTCCATCATGTCTGTCTACTCTGAGTCAGTCTTGTATATCACTGTACCATCCGATCTGCTCTACACATCCTTTGTCGTGTTTCATGTCGATGATGGGGGATTCATCATGGCCCTCCTTCGATGGATTCATCCTTGTCGACTTCAAATCATCATCCGAGGATTGAATATAGAAACCAACCAAGTACCTTGGCCCTGCATGCCTCAATGGCAGGTTACCTCGCTTTCGACATGAGTTTACATCATTGACTCTTGATTGAAAGATTTCATCTCGCGTTTGACTTCAACTCATTTATTCATGCTTGATGGTATGTACTATGATACCTTGGGGACCATTGACAATAATGGCGATTTCCCTCACACTTGTTAACGATATACATCAATGAATGGTAATCAAGTGGTTTCTACCATGTTCGACGTCAAGACATTTGTAATCACATGGATAGATTTCGTATCGTTGTGGGTTCAGCTTGAAGACCCTGGGGAGTCATGTTTTACCCAATTTGCGATGGAGTTTGTATTGAGCCATGTCACATAGATCCACATTTGTATTGGTCGTGGTTGTGTTATCATCTCATCATGGATCTACGCTTGTGTCTAGTAGCCATGATTGTGTTCAGTCGGTCATTACTACCATGGATCTGCAATGTATTGGTCGGAAGCCATGTTGTATGCCGTATGAGACAGTGTACTCAGATTCAGTTGTATTGCAGCAGTGTCCTTCATCCGACAAGCCATTGCCATTCTTTCTATCAAAGCATTTCACCTATCCAATCTTTCATCAGCTTCATGCTTTGGGGGGCGTTCTGTTACACCTAAAATACTACCATTTAGAGATTCAGTGTATAAATCCCTGAAGTTTCATTGGCTAAGTCATTTAACTGGAAGGGATACCATTACATTTATGCTAGGTTTTGAGAGGTCATTGTAGGCTACACTCATGCAACCTACGACATCGCATCTTGCTCTACTGTAGGGTGCAACGAAGTCAGTTAATGGACAAAAATAGGTCCTTCGAGCCCATTCTCGAAGCCTGCTGACATGGATCCTTATCCCTGACCTCTTGGGAGAGCTGGAACTCGGTTCCTAACCTCTTGGAAGGATCCCCTATATATCTCCTACCATATCTCAACCTACCCTATCCATACCCTATCCACTTAGTCCTATATAAGTGAAGCTCTACCCCTCTCTAAAGGGAGGAAGTCTATAGTGTCTACATGCTGGTGAAATCATCTTGGAGAGATCTCTAACTCATCCATTGAGAGACTCACACTTCCTTGGGAGGATATGGAAATTGGCATGGATGGAGAAAGGTTACTACGTTAAGCTCTAGTTGTATTCATTCTCTTCTATGTACTTTCCCTATTTACAGTAATATAAACGATTTCCACCAATATTGTTGTGTTGATGATATTGTGTAGTTTACCTGCTTAATTGTTTACTTAGATATGTTACTGTATAGATGCTTTTTTACTTGTTTGTCTTGTCCCATGTGTCTTGAAAGGTATTGCAGCTGAGATCTGACGACCGCGAGGCGTGGAACAACATCCAGGAGAAACGACTTCAAGTTTAAGGTAATACATCTAGTGACCCGATCCTTAACTAGATCTAGGAAAGTGGTTTATAGTTTGTACTATTTGTTCTAGACTCACATTGAGCTAGGGAGATCCGACTCGCGTCCGATCGAGTGGATTGTTTGTCAAACAGTGAACTTGTGTGAGTGAGTGTGTGTTCAAATGAGATATCTAAGATCTCTATTTATACGTTAATTTCACTTTCCCTTTTTCATTTGCTAGGTCGGCCCCAACTAAACCTGATTGGGTTGACTTCTCTAGGGGACTCAATAACCCTAATATAACTGACTCTAGGGGGATCCATTTCCCTGACTTACAATGGAGGATTTACCTCAATGAATTTGCATGACCAAATGTAATAATGACATCCCTGACCGGAGGAATAAACATCTCCGTCGGAGGTACAAAAAAATACAATAATAATAACAATATAAAATACAAGTGAATATCTTTCGAAGTTACAATTACATTAACACTCCCTCTTAACTAGGAAGGTATTCTCTTGCAATAGTCATCAACACATCTGGACACAAGTATTCATCATTGGATCATATTTAATGCTGGAACATCATCATCATCAACACTTGATCATCATCGTCGCTGCTGCTGCAATCCACATCATGTCGATCATCGATTGATGACATCTCTCGAATCTACTCGTCATAGTAAGTTCTATAGAGCCAAGCCTTTTTCATGCTGGATGTAGGCCTAGCCCTCATGTAGGTATTCATCAGCTCCGTGAGCAAGCCATCAAGTAGGTACAACCCAGGATCAGTCATTACATTGCCAATGCAAACACATGCATCTCCTACTGTCGCCTCATCGTCTTCATATCATCTCATCATCACAGGGAGCATAACCCAGATGCCCATCACAATGTATCCAGTATGGGAGGAATTTCCTACCACCATATGAGATCCACTCTACCAACATGCAAGGACTTTCCTACTAGCATGTGAGACACAACACTTACATCAACCGACATGGGAGGACTTTCCTACCACCATTCGGGAAAGGCTTAGCACTTACACCAACCTACATTGGAGGAATTTCCTACTACCATTCGGGAAAGGATCGACACTTACATCAACCGACATGGGATGAATTTCCTACCACCATTTAGGAAAGCACCGACCCTTACATCTACCAACATAGTAGGACTTTCCTACCATTATGCGAGAATGGCCCATGTGCATCTGCGTATTCCGGACTCATCACTTCCTCTTGAAAGAAACCTCGATCTAAAGAACACCAAGCTTCTCTATGAAGTACTTGAAATTCACTCTAGCTATCGGCTTGGTCAACACATCGACTATCTTTTCATCCATTGCAACATACTGGAGCTTCACTACTCCTCTTTGCACCATATCCCTGATATAGTGATACTTGATCTCAATATGATTCGACTTGTCATGGAACACCGGGTTCTTGAACAACTTCATACAAATCTAATTGTCATAGAATATACAAGTCACCTCTAACTGGATATCAAACAAATCAGACAGGAGCTTCCTAAGCCATACTGCCTCACAACTAGCCAAACAAGCTGCAACATACTCTGCTTCGGCTATACTCAGTGCCATGCATGACTGCTTCTTACTAAACTAGGAGATCATGCCGGATCTCATACTGAAGCAGCATCGCAAAGTGCTCTTCCTATCTGCGACACTCCCTACCCAATCCGAATCAACATAACCCTGTAGATTAATCTTCTGATTTGCATCATACTTGAGCCCATAATCAATTATACCCTTCAGGTACCTCAGTATATGCTTTGCAGCAATCAGGTGAACATGTATTGGATCTGTCAGGAACTGGCTCAATGTGTTCACAACAAAGCATATGTCTGGTCTCGTATTCATTAGGTACATCAATGACCCAATCATCTGATGATACATTGTGGCGTCAACTGACTCTGATGAATCATCACATAGTAGTTTCAAGTTTGATGCCATAGGTGTGGCCATAGACTTGCAGTTCATCATTCCGAACCTCTTTAGAATATCCACTGCATACTTCCCTTGTCCAAGGAATATTCCATCCACACTTTGCCACACCTCCATGCCTAAGAAATAATGCATCATCCCCAGGTCCTTCATCTCGAACTCTGTGGCAAGTTTCCTCTTCGTCTCTACAATGAGCTCATTCTCCCCTATTACAAACAGGTCATCTACATAGAGTATAAGTATCATTGGATTTCCCACCTCAACCTTGTAGTAAAGGTTGTAATATGCTTTACTCTTGTTAAATCCAAAGCTCATCAAGAAAATATCCATCCTGCCATACCACGTCCTGGATACCTTCTTCAATCCGTACAAGTATTTCTTCAATTTGCACATATGTGTTTTCTTGTCATGTGTCTCAAATCCGTGTGGCTGCTCCATGTACACTTCCTCTTATACTTCACTATTCAAGAACGTTGTCTTGAAATACATATGGTGTACCTTCCATTTCATCACTGCAACTAGTGGGAGTGTATCTGGCTACATGTGCAAATGTCTCCTCATAGTCTATGCCTTCCTTCTGGGAGAAGCCACATGCCACAAACCTCTCCTTGTGTTTCTTGATGATTCCATCTGCATCATGCTTGATCTTGTAGATCCAATTCAAAGTCACAATAGATTTCCCTTCTGGTCTTGGAACTACCTCCTAGACATCATTCTTCATGATCGACTGGTACTCCTTGGTCATGGTATCCTTTCATTCTTTCTTCTCAATAGCTTCCTCATAGATGGAAGGTTCTTTGTCAATGATGTTGCAAAATAGGGATACATAGCTCGAGTATGGCCTCGGTCTCTTGCTTTCTATTTGCATCCCCTTTGGAGCGCCATACTTCTCTGCATATTGTATTGCTTCTTGTACCCATGTTGGTTTCCTCTTGTGGGAGTTCTTCTCATGAGGTGGATCTATAGGTTCTTGTGGTTCTTCCATTTCGTGCTCTTCATGATATTATGGAGCTGCTTCTTCCATTACTGCATCTCAAATCTTGGTAACTTTAGGTTCTTCAATATCTTCAATAGGTAATTTTATGGATTTGTTGTAGGTTGAGTCTTTGTCACAAATGTCGTCGTCCTTCTCTTGTAGGTGATTGTACACAATATTTCCTACAATTAAAATTCAATTGCATGATTAGAAGCATCTCATAGTTTTCAGAACAAATTCTTACGCATAAAGACATAGGTCATACAGTCATGCAATTATATTAGCCAATGCTTCAATACAACATTCATCCATATCCCATAACTTTCTAGATTCCTTCCATCTCTACCAGAACATTGTTAAGAGTGTGCACTACTCCCAACATGTCAGCAAAAAGGTTTCATTCTAGATAAGTAGCAATGGAATGTTGTATAGTAACATAGGCCACTTGCACATTAGTAGTATTATGTTCATTAATACAACTTTTCTAACATGCATAATACACATCCTAAATCTAGGAACATAAGCAAGTACATGACTGAACAATATCATTTGAATAATTAGATATACTAGAAATGACAATTAAAGTACTTATCTTTGTTTGGTTGTTGGGTGGAATCCCTCTTGATCTTTTCTTCCTTGCAGGAACTACTAGATTCTTTGACAGAGTGTTCTTCTTCATCGTCTGATTTTGGGCCATGTTCCTTTATTGCTTATGATCGGAAATGTTGAGCAAGTATTCTACATTGTAGATCACTTGTTCTTTGTACTAGAGCAGACTTTGTGTTCTCCTTCTTTTGCATCTTAACCAATGTTGAAATGGATGAGAGGTTCTTCCATAGATAATTGATCCTTATTTGTTTCCAGAGTCCATATCTGTAGGATATTTTTCGACTCCTTTCATGTAATACTGAAATTCATCTCTAGCTTCACCTTATGAGGTGGAACCTTTTGAAAAAAACCTTGTAACTGGTTACCTTCATTACAGTACATATTCTTCATCATCTGAAGAATCATCCTTTTCTTCTTCTTTGGTTATTTTCTTTGCAGGTTCATCATCTTCCGTGGTGTGAGCATGGTGTCTTTTCTTGTTGTTCTTCTTTTTGTGGGATCCATTTCTATTTCCGGGTCAATATTTGTAGTGTCCCTTCTCTCCATCGAATCCACACACTACAAAAATCCACTCTGTAATCATTTCAAGTCTTTATATATGAAAGCATCCCCCCACTAAGCCATTTTATTATTCTTATAAGTTATGGCCACATATCCCACCCCAGCATAGCCATGCAGATAGTCCCACCAACCCTTGTGTTTATCCACCTACTGCTGTATGAGATATCTTATCCCACTAGGCAATTCCCTAATGTTCCTCTGAATGACACCTCCTTAAATGCTCTTACTCTAGTTTCACACTAGAAGAATATTTCGATTACTAAATATGTGCAAGAGATTCTGGACTTTCCATTAAGACAACTAGGTATCTCGAGCTTTGTCATCTTGATGATCGTGCCACTGTTGGTCAAGCCACATCTCACTCTCTCAGTCCCATTTCTTCCACCGCTAACCACTAGAAGAATTTAGCATTTGGTGGAGAAAAATAATACTGGTTTTCCGACCATGATGACATTGAAAAGGGTGTTTTGAGAAATGTAAATTTTGAATATCAAGTCATCGGTGTAGATTCCACGTCCTCGGTTCTTAGTCTCCTTGTTACTATGCTCAACTGAGATGATTTCTCAAGGAATATGGTCTCTTGTTGAATGAGTAACCATTGGTTTTTCGAGCATGATGACACTTGCAAAGAGGTCATTAGCAATGGAATTTTTGAATATGAAGTGGAACTAATTGCTTCACTTCCAATAATGCCACAACCAGGATATAAGCAACCTCCGTAGAAGGCATTCTTCTAATCTCCAACATACAACAATTTTCTTTGGTATCCCTGGTACAAAAGATAAATATCGATGTTGTTCAGTACCAAATTTTGATCCTTTGTTTGAAGAGACAGTAGCAGTTGATACACAAGGTTCATGAATGTAGCCTAGTTGAATTCAGGGTGAGTCAATACTTGTGGTCAAGGCTTGTAGGCTCCTTTATTTCTGGAAAGGACCGTCAATGGTAGTAGGAAGCATGGGGTAAAGGAGCAGGAGTTGAGGAAGCCACTAACAGCCAAAACGGTTTTGGACCTTCCCCCCTAAGTATATAAGGAAGCAGAAGGAAAACAAAAGAAGGGTTTCAAAGAAAAAAGAATAATCATAGCGGAAGAGTGACAAAGAAGTAAAAAGGCACACATCGAAGGAAGAAAACCAGTAGAAGCAAAGTCTGAGATATTGATGTATCTTGGTTTTGGGTAATGTAATTGGGTTTTGGTTCTCTATTATGTATGATGCCACGAAGGGTAATTATATTGTTAGTTAAAGGCCATAGAGCCATGAATTAGATGTAATGAAAGTTATCTATGATAAGAATGAAGGAATTTTGGCCCCTCTCAAATTTCTGTGTATTGTTAAATTGTAATCTATTTATTATTTCTTGGATTAACTTTGTGCTTGTTCTACCTATTATGGTTAATGGATTTCTGCCACTGTATTTGATTGATGAATGTTACTTTGGAATGAATAATAACAAACCTCACACACATATCTTTGTAGTTAACATTCCTTATCACACACAGGTCTTGGTTGTGCTTTACGTGAGACCTTCCCCTTCAGGGGATTGAAAATGCCATCATACTAGGATACAACGATGCCCTTTATTGCGCTAAAATAAAATACACATGTCCAATCGATACTTTGATTGTACTATAAAATGATTCAAATACATGACATTTGAGATAACTCTTCAGTTTTTAGAAAAGTTAGCAATCAAAATGAACAAAATAATAAATATGATACAATATATAAAAGATCATGACAAATTACTTGCTTTTCTTGTTGTTCTAAAATAAATGATCTTATAATGGCAATTCTAATTATTATTGTGCAATTGCAAGAAATATAGAATGGATTACCTCAATCCTCTATCTATATCTGTATGTAGAATCTAGAAGTGCCTTGAAAAAAATTAAAGAAAAATGCATTATTTCCTGTATGTTATAATTAGTTCTAATTATATGATACAAACTCTTTGAATTTAACAGATTATATGGATTGGATCATACATATACTTCTGTTAAGGATTCCCTTGAGAATAAAAGGAAAGGATGAATTCATTCATCATACTAGATAGGAATTCTCTACACTTGATTCATAAGATTGCAATGATTGATCCTAATTACTTATTATTCCAATAAAGGCCAAGATCCAATAAACTAGTATCAATCATTATAACCTTGGATCTATTGGAAGTGGATTAGTAAACCCCAATAATATAATTAATTATTATTGCATATCGTCATGTAAGGGAATTTTTTAGGTTGTTATTTCCCTTTATAAAGGAGTTTCTTCCTCCACTCCTCTAATATTCTATAGAAATAATGCTTACACCTAGTAAAACTATGTCTTGTAAAAAATGAAGGATGATATTGATCTTAGATTAAGAAAACAATTTGGTTCAATATCATTTCCATATTTCAAAATAGCACCAAAATAGAAGGGGTTTCCTTACAACCATTGAGCTTCTTAGGTTTGCCATATATTCTATGTGAGAACATCTTCCTCATTTGTTTGAATTTTATTTAGCTTGTTATTATATTGAAGGAATTGTTTTAAAAATAATTAAATTATTTATACTTCACTTTCAAATGATCTTCCTCTTTCAAGAGAGAAGGGAGGATTTTGTTGAGTCAATGGAGAAACTCAATTAATTTAATTAGTATTTTGATCGACACGTGCACAATTTTTCGAATAAAGGTATGGAATTTTTACAAGATGTCAAGGAAACATACGTATATGTTCCCCAAAAAATTCAAAGTTTTTTTATACCACACATTGTTCTAAACCATGTGTGTGGTGTGCTTAAACAATATTTATGCTCAAACAAGTGACTAGTATTTTGATTTGCACACTCTCATAATTTGGAATCAAGAATATTGGGTATAGAAAATAATTATATATATTCTAAAAAAATTCATTAAAGTTTAAGTACCACATACAAACTGCGCCATGTTTAGATACCACGTGCTCATTTTTTCAAAATCACGGGTTTGATGTTTTTCCTTGCATGAAACCACTATTTGGAATCATAGTTTGAATGTTTTACAATATGTAGAGAACATATTTATCTACCTTTCATTGAGTTTACGTAGGTCAAATAATGTAAGCATAGAGCGAACCGTGAGCAGTCCAGAATTTCCGTGTGAACATATTTTTCTAATTTTGGCTTGACTATTCAAACTTTGAGTTTGTGGAATTTGGAAGGTCAATATACCATAATTGGATTGTAATATTCAAATTATATAATGTGTAAGATACCAAAGGAAAATAAATGTCTTGGGAAATGAACAATCATATACTCTAGCATAAATACTTGAAGCCTTGATGTGATTGGGCCTCTAGTCTCTCATAGATTGGCTTGTAGAGTGAGTTTATGTAGAATCCAAAGACTTTAATGGTTCTGTGATTGTATGAGGTTGAGAATTGATGTAATCAAATTGGAAGAATCATGACTAATTCTTTTGTTACTTATTCTTAAGTGTAAGCTCTTTGTAAATTTTGTGTTCGTTTTTATTTTGAGTTTTCTCTATGTGAGTGTGATTACAATCCAGTGTTGTATCAAGTGGTATTAGAGTGGTTTGATCTTGTGGTGAGGAGCGCCAAATATATATTTGTATTAGATTGAGTAATATGTGATTTTTAGTGAGCAGGGAACACGTAGGAATAACTCCAGAATCATAGTGAATAAAAATAGAGGAATAGGTTATCGAAGACCCATAAAACTAGAGGGTGCAAAAGATATGAATGATATTGCAACAATGGTGAGGAAAATAATGGCCATAATGGATACCATATAATCATCACATAGGAGAGATATTTCACATGTGGTGTAGGATATTAGTGAGGTTGAAGAAGAATTAGAGACTACAAGAGAAGAAAAAAAAGTTCACATGATAGTGGAAGAGAGAATGATTAGATTAGTCAATGGTATTGGAGGTAAACCCAAGCATGATACTCTTTCCTAGTTTGGAAATTTAAATCCCAGGGAATTAATAGATTGGATAAGATAAGTGGAAAATTTATTTTAATTTGAGCATATTAGAGATCCTAGGAGGGTTAGGTTTTCTATTACAAAATTGAAAAGACATTCTTCTTTGTGGTGGGAAAGTTGCGGAAAGTTGCAGCTAAATAGAGAAAATTGTGACAGAGAAAATATTAAAACCTGGGATATGATGCTGTTAGAGTTGAAGAATAATTTTTTTCCTATAGATTAATCTTTAAATCTCTTGAGAAGATTTCATAATTTGAAGAAAATGAAGATGTTAGACCAGGAGTACATGTAGGAGTTTCATAGACATTTATAAGTTTTGGGTATAATGAGGAGAGTCCAGAATCCATTTATAGGTTAATGAATGGTGTAAATTATATACTTCAAGAATTATTTTGAATTTATATTTAGTGGTAGTGGCATACCAAATAGCTTTAGGGATTGGGGAGAGGTTGTTGAGGAAACAACATACTACAAAAAAAGGTCTAGGATATGGAAGAGGACAATAGAAAGAAAAACAAGTGGAATACAATAAAAGTACGTAGAGAGAATTGTGTATCCATATATTGGAAGATGATTTAATATTAATAGAGGAAGAGGTCACTCAATGAGAGGTAGAGAGGAAAAGGAGGGAAATTTGAAGGAATTTTCTTTAGATGTGGATTGTAGGGCCATATGGACTTTGAATGCCCATAGTTTTTGAAGGATGGAAGAAGGAAAGAGGGTATAATTCATATTACTAAAATAGAGCTAGTGGTAGCATTAAGTTAGGTGGTGAAATTGAGGGAATAACTGGGAGACAATTTGATGATACAAAACGTATTGTTTCAATGGAGGTTGAGATGGAGCTAGAATAGAGGAATAAATTATTTCGAACAGAATGTAAGAAATAAGGTAAGCATTGTAATTTAATTATTTATGATGGTAGTTTAGAAAATTTGGTGTCAACTGAAGTTGTTCACAAGATGAAATGGAAATGTATACATCATCCAAAAACATATAGATTTCCATGATTACAAAATTGGCACTGGATCATTGTGAGGGAGCAATGCTTAATTTATTTTAATATTGGAGGCTTTAGTGATAGCATCCTATTTTTCCCCTGGATCCTCATCATATTTTGTTGAGGAAGCCATGGTATCTTGATAGAAGAGTTATGCATGTTCGAAGGAGAAATACCTACAAGTTTGAGAAGGATGGGATGGATTTTAACTTACATCCCTTGAATGATGAAGTGGAGAAGGATAACCGAGTGATGGTAAGTCCAATTTTTGAATATGTGAAGGAAGTGGAGAAGAATGAACCCTTGGAGTGGTGGGATGCTGGAAATAAAGAGCAAAACATGGGTTCTATAGTAGAAGAAATTTTGAAAGAGACACAAATGGGAGGTTTTGATTCTTGTGATGTTTTGTGTGGTGGTGTGTTTTGCAAGAAATGCCACATAGAAAGTGGAGGATGTGGCCATGAGGGTTGACCAATAGGAGACTAATATACTTATACAGTCCATGCAATAAGTATCAAGAATGGTTCCCATGAGGGAGTTAGGAAAAACAATAATCACCACTGGGGTAGAATAAAATAGGTGGTGCAGCCTCGTGGAACATTTTCTCAAGGAATGGAAGAAAGAAATTAAAAATTATGTTAGATGTAGAATTGCATTGGGTCAGGACATTGAAAGAAATATTGTGAATGCTAGTAGCAACAAAATGGGTAGAGGAGGATGTTCAATTTACACATATTGTTATCCTAACTCTCGAGAAAAATTCTTACAATTTTTCAACTAGGGGATTCCTATGCAAGAGAATCCTTGGGGTTTTGGAAGTCTCGCATCATCCAAAAAAGAAAAAATATTCAATTAGTTTGTATTTTATTTCAAGTTTCACATATTTCCCGTGGGCAGGAAAATGTTATAGAATTTTCATTGGTGTGAAAACAAAACTTAGAATCAAAGCTAAATTTTAGATATGTCATAGAAGAGACATTATTATACTTTCACACTAAATTTTAGAAGAATATATGGAGTTTGGACACTGTGCGTAAGCCCAGAACCAACATGGCATTGAATTGTCTATGCATGTAGTTAGTATTTTGATTGATGCACATTTTTTTTTAGAATAAAGGTGAGAAATGTTTACAAGATGTTAAAGAAACATATTTTTATGTTCCCAAAAGTTTTCAAAAAAATTGATACTGAGAAATATTCCAAAACCAACACACAATGTGATCCAAATAATATTTATGCTTAGACATGTAACTAGCATTTTGATTTGTGAGCTCTCATAATTTGGAGTTGAGGTATGAAATTTGGGTATATTTAAGAGGATACATTTATATATGTTATAAAAAAATTCATCAAAATTTAATGAGTTTAGATACTATGCACAAGTTGTTCCATGTTTAGAGACCACATGCATAAGTTTACAAATAAGGGGTTTAGTGTTTTACCATGTGTGCAACCAATATTTGGAATTAGAGTCTAAAACATTTACAGGATGTAGATAGCATATTTATCTACATTATATAAAAAATTCAAAAAAAAATATTGAGTTTAAGTGGGTCAAATAATTAAAACATAAAACACAACATGAGTGATCCAAATTTTCCATGTGAGCATATTTTTCTAATTTTAGCTTGACCATTCAAACTTTGAGTTGTGTAATATGGAAGGACAATAGATCATAATTGGATTATAATATTCGAATTATGTAAATTTTGAGCTACCTAGGGAAACAAAAAGTCATGGGAGTTGAACAATCAATTACTCTAGTATAAATAGTTGAAGCCTTGATGTGATCAGAGCCTTTGGTCTCTCATATATGACCATGCAGAGTGAGTATATGTAGAATCCAAATACCTCGAGGCTTTTGTGATTTTATGAGGTTGAGAATTGATGTATTCTCATTGGAGGAATGTAGGTTGAGTTCTGCGTTATCGATTCTTATGTATAAATTCATGATTAGTACGTTGTAAAGTAAACTTATAACAATCTCAATATCATCAATATTTAAAAATTATAAAACAACAATTAATAATTACTTAATTTTAATATTAATTATTAAATTAATAAGTATTATTATCAAATTAATAATAATAATAATAATAATTAGTTGATAATAATTAAATAAATTAAAATAGTTAAAACATCAATCATAATTATGTCACAATTTGACAATAAAGAGAGACATTTTTAAAGTTCATTCAACAAAAAAACATATTTCTCAGATGCTAAAAAAAATGTTTTTAAGAAGATGTAATGTGAGGCAAAAGTTTTGTATTTTAATGCAACAATGATATTAATGTTGTCTCAAATTGATGCAAAAAAGATTCTTTATACATAATATTGACACACAAATCAACTTATTGTGATGCTAACATGAGACACATACCACTTAATTGACACAGTAAAGATGAAAAATATTTTTTCGAGTTTTTTTTCTTTTCAATACAAAGTGACACAATATAACACTATATCAACTTGAAAAGGATTGTTTTATAAAAAAATTCATCACTAATGTGACACCCATAAAATCATGCATAGAAAAAAAATGATATACCGATGTAAATACTTCATCTTTGTTTTCTCATGTTTTGCATTGTAGAAATTAGATACTTTTATACGGAAGTTAGGGTACTCTATGATACTAAAAGAGACACTACAACCCTATATTGTAATAGTAAATGCAAAAGAGTGACTTAATAATGCTTCAATTCTTATAAGACATTACAATAGAACATAAAAACGAGTGATAAGAGGAGATTGAAAACTAATTTTCCATTACACATATCCATGAGACGTAAAAGTAAATGGTCATCCATGCATACATAGATCCATGAATTCATTTAACACAAAACAAGATAGAAAATGGAGAGAACCAACCTAACTTTGTTGAAAATGGAAATATGTCTTGGTCCTTCCTCCAAAATAGTTAAAATATTTCTTTAATTACGATGAGGCACACTAGGCCTTTATTACTTTCCCTCCCAAAATCTAGAGTTTATAGTTATGTCTACAAGGAGAAAATAGAATGAGGTTATAAAAGAATAACGGACTCAATCTAACTGATCCTCCAAACATGGATTTAATAAAAATTATGAAACGAAAGGGTTTGACTCTTTCAAAATTCTAACAATATGTAATTTCTCAAATATACTTTTTTATACTATGAAATATGCCTTTTATAGGATTTGGTTACACCAGAATGCATGATGGTCAACCCCTAGGTTTCCAAGGGGATAGATGTATTGTTTAAATGATATTTTAATTCATGTCATCGAGGTTAGGAATCTCATTAATGGGAGGTGAGCATCTATTTTAGAACCATTTTATTTTATCCCCAAGCTATTCGAAACTAGTTTCCCATGCCAAAATTGAATGTGATAGATGTATCTCTAGTGTGGCCTTGAATGCTAAATTTACCCAAACGGTTCGTGGTAGTTGACCCCATTACTTTATTATTGAAATTAACAATATCCTCCTTTGCTCATGGCTTTTAGCAATCATTTACTTCAATAGTGTAGTGGTAATGTGATGGTAGGAAGTGGCAGTGTACTTGAGAATTCATTTTCTTTGGGACTCATTTCTCCTTTGAAAGGTAATTGATGATTTTGGAAAAATCCCCGATGGGGACACACGGTAGCTTGTGATTATCTATGGATAATCAATGATAGGAACACTTAGGATGAATTTTTGGAACATGGAAATATAGAATTAGTTGTAGAGATCCAAATTCCACAAGGGAAAGTCATTTATCAATCTAATATAACATGTTGACTTGGAACAATGAGCGAAACCTTTGTTGTAGATATTTCTTGTTAGCACCACAAAATTTACCCTAGATGGAGAAACCTCATTGATTATTTATGGACCATTGATATTTATTGTTGGGTAAAATTCTATCCATTCATGAGTCCCTAGGAACTTTACTTTTACTTGTTTAGGACCTCTCATAAAAGAATCTGGATGATTGATCTAGTTATTGGGAGGACCTTTAGCCATAGATTTTCCTTCTTTGGGAAACATTAGCCATTTATTTTAATGGGTATATATATATAATCATTCATGGTTCTTTCTATTTTTCAATCCCCCCTTTCCTTGATGTCTCATAAAAGCTCATGAATCATTGGTTTTCCTTCATGGTCAAATCTCCAATATTTCACAATAGTTTGTATTTTGACCCACTCCTCCTATCTTGATCTCTTGTGATAAAATATGAACCATAAATATTCTTATGTGGGAGAAACCTCAGTCATTCATGGGGCCTTCAATACTTTTAGAATTCTAATAGACCCAACCACCATGATTCTTTTTTGGTTGTCACTTTTTCTAGTGGATGCAATCAAGACATTTCACATTATGTTACCATGTTTGAGCTATTGGTGAACCCGACCAATGTGAAGGGATGTGGGATGTCAATATTAGGTATCAAGAATGACCATGTCCATTGGTTCAATATTAGTTAAAACACACTTGATTTTCACTAGAGATGTGGGATGTCAATATTAGGTATCAAGAATGACCATGTCCATTGGTTCAATCTTAGTTAAAACACATCTCAGTTTCACTTGAATTTTTTTGGAACTTCTTTTCTTTTAATATTTTATGCTGGGATCTTTAGACTAGCGGGTGATGCAATGGATAAGGAGTGGGAATATTGGTGGGACGTAGTTAGGTTTTATAAGAGGAATGTTAGATAGAGGAATGTAATATATTTAGATATGGAAAAAAATCATAGTGTTTGCCATTATGAAAACTAAGAATTCATTTAGGAAATGTGTACAACGGCCTAGGAATAATTTTTTTTGATAGGGGTCTCCTAAGTGGACAATGATGACAACCTTATTGATTATCATCAATGAGATTTTATGAATTTTTAGCAACACACTATATTGATTATAATCAAATGAAAATAAAAAAGACATAGTGATATCATATCAATTATTTATAATTTTGGATAAACAACCAAGTTAGAAAAAAGTCCGAGAAATTGAATAATATGCAATATGAACAACTTAAAACTGCCTTCAAGGATGGATGTGAATGAAGGATGATATTTTTTTTCCAAATTAGAAATATGATGTCTTAGCATGAATGCTTAATTTTTATAATACCATCTAAAAATGATGACACCTTCTATTGGCTCTACACCTTAACCCTTAATAAATTTCATTTTTCAAATCATTAGTATTTGATCCTTATAATAGTGTCGATACATATTTTTCCTTGATTATGTGGATCTGCTACAATTACATTTTAAGTTGAAATATGATAATCTTGCAATCACTTCTTTATATGGATATGAAGATAAATTGTGATTTTTCCCCTATTAATTGATATATGCTTACAGTTGATGACATGAGTGCATGACTTTTATAAGATAATATAAGATATTCTATTAGTATGTTTTATGGCTAAGCTATAATATGATCATTCTTCTTCCACAGTAATTTTTTGGTGGATATTAAGATAGTAATATTTCTCCAAAACATTCTATTTTTGTATAGAGTAATGATTTATTGATGATTAGATTTATATATATTATCAAAGTGCTTAAATGATGTACCTAGATTAATAATGGAATGTTGTGAGTATTGTATACAATGTGGTTATTCCCCGTCTTTAAAACCCATACAAATCAATATTACATGTTGGGAGTTGCCCAAAGAATTTTAAATGACATTTATGTTATTTGAATGCTAACATTGATTATATTTCCGAGTGTCTATTTTGGGTGAATCCATGAAATATAGGAGTATGTTTCTTGACACACACACTCACTTAAGTAAAATATTGGTGGTAGCCTAAATGAATATTATAGCACCATGGAATCATTCTCTAAGGAAATACTCCTATTCAATGAATATAACCAAACCTAAATAACCTAGCCTAGAATTCCTAAGACCTTGCAATGAGGAAGATAAATGGGTGCAATAGTGATTTATTGGGATAAATAGTACTCCTAATGTTTAATTAAGTTTTAATTAAGGTCTAGAAGGGCTAAAATAATGCTAGAAATTACCTATCTTGTGACCTTTGTATATTTTCCCAATCCCTAATTTCACTGTGAAACCTAAATATATATGATATTTTCCTTTTGTATAAAAAAAACACCAAGAGATAAAAGTGTCACTTCTAGTTATTAAGGAAAGTAAATTGTTTTTTTGAGGTACTATATTGCAAGGAAAGTAAATTCTTATTTCTAGTTACCTATGTGAAAATAAATAAAGTTGATACTTTTGGGTTATAACTGGGAAGGGGAAGTATTATAAGGGTTTTATGTGCTATATATTCCAGTTGTGTTTTAGGGAAAGGGGGGAATTCATCTGGTCACGGGTCTAGGAAGTGGTTGTAGAAGTTCTAATAATATTGTCTAAGTGGTTAAGATGGTGTTGGATGTAACAACCTTTAGATTAATGGGTGTTATTCATTATAATGATATACCTAATTTTTATTCTATGCATCCTTCAAAATATGATTATTTTTCTTTGGAACAAATTCCATAGTTTAACCTCTATTATGTAAATTTACATTGTAACTTACAACAATACGTTTTTTGCAATAATTAAAGAAATTTGATATTTAGAATAGACACTCATACGAATAATTTAAATTAATTTAAATGGGAATACAAATAAATTTAAATATATTTTATTTAGCAATCCAAATCCTTCAATACCACCCAAACTGGAATTAATTCTCTCTTCCAGACTAGAAGCTTATCTAACTTCCTATCTCTAAGAAACCTATAGGTTTCATATCCCTTTATTGCTATGCTCTATAGAAAAAAAAAAATAGACAATATTTTGTAGAGTTCATTTAGTATCCACTCCAAGCTCAAATATTAATGTTTTAGTCTTGATCACAATTTTCACACTCCACAATTCAATATGCTCTTCTACATTGTTTTTCCATTCACTAGAATGCTTAACCCCTAATCCTTCTCCATCATCCCCTCTTATGCCTTTCTTCGATCACCTTCCTAGTCTACGAGAAGGGTAACTTCCCCCAATCCTAGGAGGGTCCTAGTAATATTAAAATAATATCCTAGATAGGTGTCAAATCAAATCATTATATGGTAAGATTCACGAAATCAATCATATAATCAATGTAAGCATATGATATAATTTATATTTACAAGAATACAATTTAATTTCTTATTACACACATCATGCATTAATTTACAAATAATATTACTTAATAACCAATATATTATTTTAAATGATACTACAATATGCATGAAGGGTATGAATGCGTAATTAGTGTACACATAACTTGGATTTGTACTAATGATAATAATCACTAGCTCTAATGCATATCTCCTATATGTCCACAATGAAGCATGCAAAACATTAAATCAAGTAACAAAACATTCAATAATTTTGACTAAGTTACAATAATTCAATACATAATAAAAATCACACCAATACTATCATAAATGAATTAGGAAAGCATTATAAACACGAAATGAGGAACCGAGTAATGAATTAAGGTGGCATACCTAATTCCCAAATTAAATTCCTAACTAACTTTGAACCATCCTTCCTCCCTAACCTAATTCCATATTCCACGCCCTATCCTTTCCTTTTTTAAATATGATGGAGCATAAACTATATTGACCTAATTCTAGATACAACATATAAGTGAAAGTGTTTCCTATATCCACCTAACTTCCCTAGTAGGAAATTGATAGTCACCATCACACATCTAAGGGTTAACAAAATCCTCCCACAAATCCAAGTTTTGGAGGATAAATGAAGGATAATACCTCCACCCATCCTAATAGAACTAGATTCAACACTTTGTCATTGACAATATTGATTTGTTTTTGTTCTTCTTGGAGATACATCATCAAATAGATAGTTTGGGAAACTATGCTTCCTATAGGGATTATAATTTCCCACATATCTTATCAATCTATAGAACCAATAATTTAATCACAAATTAATGCTTCATAGCATACCATTACTCTTTTGATGTCAATGACATAAATGTTACTTTACTACCACAATTATCTAACTATCTCTTAACCAATTTAAACTATAGGTTAGTTTACCAAAACACAAGATCATGCATAACCATATAATTTTTTTCATGAAATTACCATGTTACTAACTGGAAAATAATGTAAACAAATAGTTTTATTTATCATGTTCATTGCACATTTATACATCCATAATATAATTCAAACTGGTGTTTACATACCATAGTTTTCCATTTAAATTTGCATGTTAGAAGGAAATAATATAATTGTCATCCTTAATAATATAAATAGTAAACTTATATGTAAATTTCACATATAGGTAGGTCCACATGTCTAGCAAGTTTAATAGATAATAAGCATAGAAATTCAAGATAGGTCATAATATAGTTTAGCTATTGAAGTTAAAATATGGTGCATTAAAAAAATCCATAGTTTGGAAAACTTTGTTAAGAAGTTACAATAAAAAAATGTGGGATAATCATGATACATGGTCTCTACATCCTCCTAGGTAGAGATAACGAGCTATACTTGTTCCACTAGATCATAACTCGGTCCACCAAGTAGTGTCTAGGATGTCAAACCCTATGGTCCAAGATGCATAATAGTTCGACCATGATGGTTCCCTCTAGGGAAAATTTTAAGGATTCATAAATTTCTTAAAGTGTATAAACCTTGGAAAATCATACTAATACTTAAATTTGTAACCATAAAATATTTAGCAATTTGTTTTGTACAAATATCCAAATTTCTAAGGACTTTATATAGTTTTTGTACAACTTTGGCAATTTTTTGAGTAAAAAAAAGTATCCCATGGAATTTGGGAAGATCTCTTTAGAAAAAAATTGAAATTGGCAAATATTTTTTTGGATAACAAAAATAAAAAAAATAGCCCATTGGCTAAATTTCGCCTTTAAAATTTTCCTTTCTTCTCTCCTTTGAAACCTATAATTCCTTCCATTAAAGTTTATGATATTTGTTAGGTACATAATGCATTATGAGTTTTATGCAAATGGGATGGTAGTGCAAGATGATACACTATTGGTCCAATTCTTTAAAAAAAATTAAATGGACCTATAAATCAAGGTAACAACTTTGTCCTCTTTCCAAACTGAATAATACTCTTAGTAGGTTTGATATAAATAAAAACCCTATGTCCAACTTTACATCCTCCAACCAGTCCTATGTGCATTGGCATAACTCTTCTACCTATCGTTTGCTTCCATTAACCATTTCCTAATATGAATCACATGCTCTTCCATATCCTAAATTATTTTTGTCCCTACAATCACTCATTCCTTTGACTAGTCAGAAATCAATCTTGTCATGAATGGCCTTCCATACAAAGATTTATAAGGTAAACACTTTTCAACGATGATTGTGTTGATCCATACCATACATCCTAAGCATGTCTTCAATTAGTTGATTAACATTTCCATTTTCTCATCAATCTCGGGATGATATGATATGCTCAATTTCAACTAAGTCCCTAATGTTGACTGTAAACTTGTCCAAAAATTGGATGTAAATGGAGAGCCTGTATTCAAGATGATATTTTGGGGAACCATGAAGATGAATAACCTCACTTATAAACACTCATGCCACATCAAAGACATTACAAGTTTCTCTAGTTAAAATAAAATGAGTGATTTTGGTTAGTTGATCAACTATGACCAAACTGACATTATATTTTTGAGATGTGAGAGGTAATCCTACAACAAAATCCATGTAAAGACCTCCCATTTGAACATATGGACATTGTGTGATTGTAATAGTACTGCTAGGTTGTGGTGATTAACCTTTACCTACTAACGCTTAAGGCATTTAGAAATGAATTGGACTACATCATGCTTCATGCTATTAATGCTCAAATCTCACACATGTGAAATTTATGCAACTTGCATGGTAAAGTGTCGTCAACATAGAGCATACAACCCACCGAAGGAATCGTCATCAGATCCAATAAGCAGCATGAGTCCAAAAACACCCAAAAAAAGTCAAAACCGTAACCGCGTGGCCACATGTCTGTTAATATGCATTATCACACAATTTACGAAAACTACGACCACATGATTGTTGAAATATTGTAAGCTCAAAGAATATTATATTTGTATTTTATCATTCCGGAGATGGTACATTCCTCCGTGGTGACCCTATTGTATATCCGAAGATGTTTATTCCTCCGAGAGAGTGTAGTAACTAGGGTTATTAGATCTCCCATGTGAGGCCGGCCCTAAGTTTACTATTTGGGGGTTATTAGACTCTTCTAGGAGAGGTCGGCCCCATTAGCGTAAAAAGTCAGTCGAAAAACAAGTATAAGAGGAGGAGGTATGTTCATCACTTATCTCATTCATTCATTCACTTGTGATTGGCGCACTAGTGAGAGAGAGGTCTGCATAGGAGGAGAAGGAGCTCTTGTTGAGGACTACATCTTGTATTGGGTTGATTATCTATATTGAGGAAAGCTTTGCTGGGTTTTCTACCCGATGAGGGTTTCTCAGGGTAAATCTTTGTCTATCTTGTGATTGTGTTTCTTTCAGTGATCTTGCTAGTTAAATTAGGCTAAACTTAACATGGAATCGGAGCTAGCCCGAATAGAACATCTTTCACAAGGTGAAAATACCTCTCTCTCCTCCTCTGGTGAAAATTAGGGTTTCTGCAAAAGTTGGCATTTTTGGATTTTGACGGCATGGCTGGATAGCCCTCCTCAAAATTGAAGTTTTGAGCCCTGGATCGAGATTTTTGGTTGGGTAGAACTCCAGGAAAGTCAAACCCTAGTTTGACCAAAAGTGCAGAAAACCAGAAAATCTGCACTCCTGTGCACTAGTGAACCAAAAAAGCTACAAACTTGTGCACCAGAAAACCAGAAAACCAAAAATTCTGTTGCAGATCTGGAAGGTGTAAAGTTGAAGTTTCCAGAAGTTGATCACAACAAAATTCTCAATTCAATCAAGATCATCTCCTGGTAAGTACTATTCTTTCTTTTGAAACTTCAATCTCTGTGACCTCCTAGATAAGATGGCTCCAAGCACTAAGCTTGAAGACAAGCTAGAGGGTATACAAAATTTTCGGGCATGGAAATCCAGAATTGGTCTCATTCTTGAAGAGAATGATCTTGTTCAATGTATCAAAGATGAGGTTGCAGAACCTGCAGAAGATGAAGCCAAAGAAAAGCATAGGAAGGACCTGATTAGGGAAAAGAGAATCATTGTTGATTCTATCAAAGACCACTTGATTCCCCAAGTGGCTTCCAAGAAGACCCCAAAGGAAATGTATGATGCTCTTTCTAGAATGTATGAGGGAAAGAACATCAATAGGAAGATGAACCTGAGAACTCAATTGAAGAGCACCAAGATGAATAAAGGAGAATCTATTCGAGACTATTTCTCAAGGGTTTCCCAAATCAAAGAACAACTAGATGCCATTAGAGATACCCTTGATGAATATGAACTTGTCATGACTGCTCTAAATGGTCTTACTAGACCTTGGGAGTCATTCATTCAAACTATTTGTGCCAGAAAAGAAAGTATGAAGTTTGATGTGGTTTGGGAGGATTGTGTTCAAGAAGAGGCTAGGGTAGCTAATAGAGAAGCTCTTCTCAAAGAGAATGACCACGATTTGGCTACACACACCAGAAAAACAAGGAGTCACTTCAACTTCAAGAAGAATGATCACAAGGAGTCTCAACCTCCTAGTAATTTTAGAAGGAGAGGAAGAGCAAACTCAGAAAGAGATCTCTCCATAGTTCAATGTTTCAATTGTCTCAAACTAGGACACTTTGCTATAAATTGTACTTCACAAAAGAAGAAGAAGAAGAAGAAGAAGTTTATTCACAAAAGACATCATGCACATCTTGCAGAAAATGATAGTGAAGAAGAAGAGGAAGAAAATCCTAGAAAGAAAAGAGCTAAAGTAGAAGAAGAAGATGTGGAAGAGTATGTTCTATTCTCTGCTCTCTCTGGGGCAGTATCACCTGGAGAAGATACATGGCTCATTGATAGTGGTTCTTCAAAGCACATGACATGACAAAAGAAGACTCTATCAAAACTTGAAGAGAAGACATCTCCACAAAAGGTATCTCTAGGAGATGACTATCAATATACTATCAAAGGAATTGGTGAAGCAAATTACAAACTTCATTCCGAAACTCCATTGAAAATGAAGGAAATATTATATGTAACTGGTTTGAAGAAGAACTTACTTTCTATCTCAGCACTAGATAAGAAAGGCTATAGGGTTGCATTCATAGATGGACAAGTACTTATGTGGTCCAAAGGAAAATCAATTAAGGATGCAAATTTTATTGGTGAAGAGGAAGGAGGTCTATACAAACTCAAGGGCCATCCAGAAGCTACTCTTGTTCATGAAGCCACTAGCCCAAGTGAGCTATGGCATAGAAGGCTTGCTCACATTAACTATGAAGCACTACCTCATGTGAGAAAGGTAGTCATAGGACTACCGGAATTAAAGATTGACCATGATGGAACTTGCAAAGGATGTGCAAAAGGGAAGAATGTCAAGAACCCATTTCCAAAGAGTGATACAAAGACTAAGAGTACATTGGAATTGATACACTCAGATGTATGTGGACCAATGCCATCCACATCCTTGAGTGGATATGAATACTACTTTACATTCATTGATGACTACTCAAGGAAGACTTGGATCTATTTTCTGAAGGGAAAAGATGAAGTTTTTGGAAAGTTCAAGGAATTCAAAGCCTTGATAGAAAACCATTCATAAAAGAAGATTAAGATACTCAGGACAGATAATGGTGGAGAATATACTTCCAAATATTTTGAAGTCTTTTGTAAGGAATCTGGAATCAAGAGCGAACTAACCACTCCCTACAATCCCCAACAGAATGGTGTTGCGGAAAGAAAGAATAGAACCATTATGGAGGCAGTAAAGACAATAATACATGATCAAGACCTACCCATGTATTTATGGGTTGAAGCAGCCAGGACAACAGTCTATGTGAAAAATAGACTATATCATAGTGCTCTTGATTTCAAGACCCCAGAAGAAGTGTTCACAGGGAAGAAACCTGAGGTAAGTCACCTCAAGATATTTGGATGCCTAGTATACATTCACATTCCAAAAGAAAAGAGGACCAAGCTAGATCATTCTTGGAAGAAAGGAATATTTGTTGGATATTGTGAAGCATCCAAAGCATTCAGAATATACATCCCAGGATTCCATCATATGGAAATAAGTAGGGATGTGACATTTGATGAAGAGGCAGCTCTTAATAGATCTAGGAAGTGCTAACATGAAGAAGTATATGAGGAAGAGGTACCTTCCAGAATTACAGAAGCTACACCCACCCCTGAAGAGACAACTCCTGAAGACCATGACATGATGAAACCATAAGAACCCCCTCTCATACAAATTTCAAGGAAGAGGAAGCCAACATGGGCAAGAGACATTATACTAGGAGCAGAAAAATATGGAGCTCCTGAAGGCTCCACTAGGGTGAGCAAGAAACCAAATACATTCTCAAACTATGTGGCCCTAATGTGTGATCTTGTAGATCAAGTACCCACTAGTTATGAAGAAGCAGTTCATAAGAAGGAGTGGGTAGAAGCAATGACTGAGGAGTACCATTCAATAATGAAGAATGATGTTTTGGATATAGTTCCCAAGCCAAAGGACAAGAGTGTGGTATCTTCCAAATGGATATACAAGATAAATCATGCTGTAGATGGCAGCATTGAAAAATATAAGGCAAGGTTTGTAGCCAGAGGGTTCTCTCAGAAAGAGGGAATTGACTATGAAGAAACATTTGCACCAGTTGCAAGGTACACTTCCATTAGAACTATCATGGCACTTGCGTCCATGATGAAGTGGAAATCACACCAAATGGATGTAAAGACGGCCTTCCTAAATGGTGTAATTGAGGAGGAAGTGTATATAGAACAACCTCAAGGATTTGAGGTGGAAGATGGAAGAACCCATGTGTGCAAATTAAAGAAGGCTTTGTATGGCTTGAAGCAAGCTCCCAGAGCTTGGTATGGAAGAATTGACAATTTCTTAACAAGCTTAGGATTTACCAAAAGTAAAGCTGATCCTAATCTTTATCCCAAGGTTATGGATGATGAACCTGTCATATTGTTGCTATATGTGGATGATCTATTTCTGACAGGAAATGAGAAACAGATTATCAACTGCAAGAAGAAACTCTCTTTAGAGTTTGAGATGAAAGATCTTGGATTGATGCACTACTTCTCAAGTCTATAAGTATGGCAAGGCCCAGAGGGAATCTTTCTCAACCAGGAAAGTATGCTGTGGAAATCTTGAAAAGATTTGATATGTTGGAATGTAAGGCCATGGCCTCTCCCATGGATTCCAACTTGAAACTGTTAGCAGATGGCTCATCAGAGTTAGTGGATATGACTCTGTACAGACAGATTATTGGGTCATTGATGTATTTAACAAATACCAGACCAGACATATGCTTTGTCGTGAATACCTTGAGTCAGTATCTAGTGGAACCTAGACGAGTTCACCTCATAGATGCAAAGCATGTGATGAGGTACCTAAAGGGTACGATAGACTTTGGTCTATTTTATCTTGGAGATCATGGCTTCAAATTGTATGGCTACACAGATGTTGATTGGTCAGGAAGTGTGTCAGACAGGAAGATCACATCGGGAGGATGCTATTGTATGGGATCTGCCATGATCTCGTGGTTTAGCAGGAAGTAGTCCAGTGTGGCTCTCAGCACAGCTGAAGCGGAATATATTATTGCTTTCTTTGCTACTTGTGAAGCAATATGGTTTCGGAAGTTGTTATCTGGTTTATTTGACTTAGAGATGGAACCCATTGAGATTCTATGTGACAACCAGAGTTGTATCAAGATGACAGAAAATCTAGTATTCCATGATAAGTCAAAACACATAGAGATCTGATATTTTTATATACGGGATATGGTGCAGAAAGGATCTATCAAGCTTGAGTATGTGAGCAATGACGAACAAGTTTCCGATATATTGACCAAACCTTTGTCTCGATTAATGTTTGAATATTTTCGAGACAAGCTTGGTGTAGTTCAAAAGGACCCTCCTTGAAAGGGGGAGTGATGTGGTCATTGATGATGAGATTTCTTGCATCGACAATGAGGTCGATGATATGGATACCTGTATTGGTGATACCGACGATGAGGTCGATGAATGGTCCTTAGACTAGGTCTATGTTGAAATGTGGGGATTGTATCATCCCCGGACTTCGGTCCTAGAATTGATCCATAGATAGATGTCTCTGATAATGTGGGGATTGTATCATCCCCGAACTTCGGTCCCATAATTGATCCATAGATAGATGTCTCCGAGAATGTGGGGATTGTATCATCCCCGGACTTCGGTCCCAAAATTGATCCGTAGACAGATGTCTCTGAGAATGTGGGGATTGTATCATCCCCAGATTTCAGTCCCAAAATTGATCCGTAGACAAATGTCTCCGAGAATGTGGGGATTGTATCATCCCCAGACTTCGGTCCCAGAATTGATCCATAGACAGATGTCTCCTAGAATGTGGGGATTGTATCATCCCCGGACTTCGGTCCCATAATTGATCCGTAGACAAATGTCTCCGAGAATGTGGGGATGGAATCATCCCCGGACGACGGTCCCAGAATTAATCCATAGACAGATGTCTCAAAGAATGTGGGGATTGTATCATCCCCGGACGATGGTCCCAGAATTGATTCATAAATAGATGTCTCCAAGAATGAGGGGATTGTATCATCCCTGGACTTCGGTCCCAGAATTGATCTGTAGACATTTGTCTTCGAGAATTGATGATAGGACTGCATTGTCCCTAGACATTTGGTTCAAAATGTATGTGATAAGATTGCATTGTCCTTGGACTCATGTCCTAAAGTGATAAGGATTGATCATCCTGGAAGTAGATCTGGATTGCATTGTCCATAGACATGAGACTTGTCTAAAATTGATAAGGATTGATCATCCTGGAAGTAGATCTGGATTGCATCGTCCATAGACATGAGACTTGTCTAAACTTGATAAGGATTGATCATCCTGGAATTGGATCATGTGTATTGCAAATTATGCTGCTATGATGATGCTATAGATAGAGATGATCCAGATGCTATAGATCGAGAGGATCCAGATGTTGTAGATTGAGAGGATCCAGATGATATTGATCGAGATGATCTAGATGGTGTTGATTGTGATGATCTAGATGACGATGTTGATGATCGTGTGATGACGATGCTGATGATCGTGTGATGACGATGCTAATGATCGTATGATGACGATGCTGATGATCGTGTGATGATGATGCTGATGATCGTGTGATGACGATGTTGATGATTGTGTGATGACGATACTGATGATCGTGCGATGATGATGCCGATGATCGTGAGCATCCATATGTTGATATTGTTGTAGCTGTTCAAGTGCTGTAGAAGATGAAGACTCAATACTGAAGATGTTGATGTTCTAGTATTGAAGATGTTCCAGTAACTGTTTGAGTTACTAATGATAATGTATGAAGAAAGCTTCCAATGATTTATAGATGTATCATGTACCATGTAGTTGATGACTCCTTGCTTCTGCAGACATTGTTATAATATCCTTCTCGTTAAGGGGGAGTGTTGAAATATTGTAACCTCAAAGAATATTATATTTGTATTTTATTATTCCGAAAATGGTACATTCCTCCGTGGTGACCCTATTGTATATCCAGAGATGTTTATTCCTCTGAGAGAGTGTGGTAAATAGGGTTATTAGATCTCCCATGTGAGGTCGGCCCTAAGTTTACTATTTGGGGGTTATTAGACTCTTCTAGGAGAGGTCGGCCCCATTAGGGTAAAAATTCAGTCGGAAAACAAGTATAAGTAGAGGAGGTATGTTCCTCACTTATCTCATTCATTCATCCACTTGTGATTGGTGCACTAGTGAGAGAGAGGTCTGCATTGGAGGAGAAGGAGCTCTTGTTGAGGACTACATCTTGTATTGGGTTGATTATCGATATTGAGGAAAGCTTTGCTGGGTTTTCTACCCGATGAGGGTTTCCCAGGGTAAATATTTGTCTATCTTGTGATTGTGTTTCTTTCAGTGATCTTGCTAGTTAAATTAGGCTAAACTTAACAATGACCAGTGTAGATAATCAGTAGATATCCACACAACTGATAGAAACAATGAAATATCAACCACCAATGGCATTAATGACTCATGAAAGCTCCATTACCTCCACAAGTTTGAATTTCCCCCTCACACACTTGGGTTCCTTAAATGGCCTCTTTTGTGTACCTTGGATCTAGATCATAGGATCAAGGATTTCACATTGGGATCTAGTTATTTATTGGCCACCTCTTAGCCTATAAAAGGAATCCATGAGAATGCTTATGGAGGAGAGAAACCAAGAGCAAGGTTATGCTGCTGGAATTGTGCTTGAGATCCCTTATAGCTCACCTCTTCCCTCTTGTCTAACATTCACCAAGCTCCCTTTCCACCTTCCTTCAAGGGTCAAGTGTTCTTCTCATTTGTTCTTCAATCTAATTAACAACAAGTGTGGACTAGATAGACCTCCCTAAGAGGTATTTTTTGCTTCCATTGGAGCTCACATCCCCTAGTTGTTGTATATACTTGACCATTAGGAAATATAAAAGTGGTTTGGAATCTATTGGTTGTTGGAGTTTGCATCTCTACCCTTTTTCTATTTGTTTTGTTTCATTTCTATTTTCTTTGTTTGTATTTCTTTTCACTAACAACCACTTGCAGGATCACATGGATCACTCACCCACTAATAAGGGGCACCTAATAATGAGGCCTTGCTGCAGCCTACAAGGCTTTTCCCCTCACCAAGTGGGAAGGATTCACCTTTGAGCAATTTGGTGAGGGGAAAAGCCTTGCAGGTTGCAACAAGGCCTTGGTATTAGGTACCCCCCCTGGTTAGTAGGTGAGTTCTCCAAGTGATCTTGCAAGTGGTTGTTAGTAAAAAGAAATAAAAGCAAAGAAAGTAGAAATGAAACAAAACACATGCCTTCCTAGAAGAAGATATTCTCCATGTCCGCATACATCTTCTTTACACGGGGATTCACATAGTAAAGTGCTATATGGAATTTCTTGAGGGTGGTCCTTCTAAAATATTATCCTTCCCTAGGGATTTACATCCTCCCTTGAAATCACAATGATCCATTTTCTTAAGGGAATACCCTTCAAACTTAGCTTCTAAATAAATCCCATTCCAAAGTGCTAGTGTAATCGTTAAATACCAATGATATCCAATAAGTTGTCCTAATACTCACTCCCTCAAATCAAACCTTTACAAGAACCAAGGAGAAGATACTTGATCTTATTCTCAAGGAAAATACAATCCCCTTTTCTTTGATGGATGAAATTGTGAAATCATACTCACTCATAATTTCACTTCATCACATTTTCTTGAGGTTAATATTCCTCTATGTCAAGAGATACTTCAAGTTTTAATGACCAAATTTGAGAACAAATCTCTGCCATACAAGATAATGCCTCCAAAGATTTAGTGCCAACACCATTGATGCTAACTATAAATCATGTGTGGGGTAAAGCTCTTCATGAAGTTGCAATTTCCTTGACACATAAGATATTACTCCACCATATTGCATTAAAACAACACCCAACCCTTGCTTCAAGGCATCCATTTAGACTTAAACTATTTATGCATATCAAGAACTACTAAGATTGGTGCACTTGTTAGTAATATCTTTAGCTCAGCGAATGTGATGTTTCATTCTTGGGTCCACTCATACTTGATTCCATTGTGTTGAAATGTAGTGATGGGTTTTGAAATATTTGAGAACCCCTCCATAAACATTATATAGTGCAAGGATCTTAATACTATGCATCTAAATTGTCCTTCCTTCATTGTCTAAGAAAATCATTCTCTTCTAGAAACAATCTAAAGAAATCCCAATGAGATTCTAGCTATCCCATACCAATAATGAGATAATAAGTTCCCAAGGAAGTGATGTACACTTTTACCCTAGTTGTAAACACCCCTAGGTCTTTAGAATGATCCTCAACACTAGTTCCTATTGCTTGCTTTACCCTAGAATCCATTTCAATTAGTTTAAAATAATTGTGCTTGTTGGAATCAAACCCACATTTATAGAATGCATATGGAGAAGTAAACCTATCTATTTCATTGGAATCGAACAATATTTTAAAGTTTAACATTATTTATTTTAACTAATGACTCCACCACAATGGATTTATGCCTGAACTAGTGGGTATTCATGACTATATAGATTTGGATGTTATTTCTTGCAATCCCCATCAAAGCCTTACTCTCTTTGTGCATGGTACCAGATTGTAACATTGGGTAGTCATGTTGGAAATGAGGAGTTGTACATACCCAACAAGAAATGTGGGATAGATTATACATGTTAGTTTGTGGAGACCTCTAAGTTGATTTCCTTCCCTTGAGAACCCATGCCCTTGCTAACCATTCCTCGTGTATTCCTTAGAATCTCATGAGTCCCTAATTATTTCTATGATATTAAAATCACTACCTTTGAAACATTTACTACAAAACTCTAGTTGTAGCTCTATTTCCATAAGGATGTGGACTAGAATATCCTCCACTGGAGAATGTTTGAGGGGTCTTCCCCACAAAAATTGTCTACTATAGAACAACTGATTATATGCCCCCTACCCAATCCCCTTTGGTGCCTAAGTATTCTTCTTCATAATGAGCATTTTCAATTACTTCAACAACTAAAGTCATCTACACAAGATCCCTATTATTAAAATTCATCCCATACATAAAACAATTTTCCTAACGCCAATCTTTGTCCATGTATGAGACATAATTAACTAGTTGCACGAATCCTATCTCATATTCCTCATATGATTGGCTTACTTGCACCAAGGCATGAAAGGATCCTACCTACCACTCTTCAAAGAATGCATGCATGCACTTTTTTCAAAATCTCTCTTCAAATAATTCCCATGACATTCCCATGAGATGGTTTCTAGAGTGACATGCAACTATCTCTCAAGGTTTCCTCACCAATTCAAGGCACTATCTCGAAGTTGGAAGATGTATATTTTTTCATTTGATGTGGAGGCATACTCCCTTAGTGAAAAACATCTCATCATGCCCTCCAACCATGTCTTGGAACATTCCCTAGCATGACCCCCCCATAAGATTCTAGGAGCTTGATCTTCTAAAGTTCTCTAGTAATGTCCTTGAGAGGAGTTCCTTCCTCTAAGTTCCTTGATACATTAGAGTTTCCTTCCCTTGACAACAGGGGATCCACTTTTACATCCATTGCTAGGAGTCCTTTTTAGTTTCTCATTTATAACCTCTAGAGAATGCATTATGAGTTATGGTAGCATCAACGTTGATGCCCCTTATTGTAGTATTGCATGACCCTAATTTCCACGTGTCCTAACAATATTAATTTTACATCACAACATCAAGGGTTATTAGTAAGGGTTACACCATATTTCTAAATCATATTATATGCACAAAAATACACACATATGTATGCATTATTATCCTATGGCTTACCTTATCAATCACAAAGTTAAATTGTTGTCATTATTGCACGGAGAGTAGTGAGGTGCTTACAACTCGTATGGGGGAGATGTTGTCACGCTTTTCACGTTACGTAATGTAACAATCCCATGTCAACTCATAAAATAAAAAATTAAAACCAGCATAGATTTATCTTAAACCGGGTTCTATTAAGCATCGAGAGGATCCAATTTCTTGAGTTGTAAATTTTTTTCTTGATGTATAAAAAATTCAAGATAAATAAATTTACATCTCAAGAGATTGGATCCCTCTCGGTGCTTAATAGATATGAGTTTAAAATGAATCTACGTTGGTTTGTATTAATCATTTAAGATACTATTGATTTATTCTAAATGATATTAAAAGATTTTTCTAAGATTGCCTAGCCTAATCACCATGCAAGGTGTTAGGATCTAGAGAAAATATCTCACTCACATGGAAATGATCTATTGTACAATATAATTGTGAGTTTAGAGTGAATACAATTGTTGGTTAGTAAGTCTTTTTCCCCATCTTATTGTTCTTGTATGTTTTAATATAGTATCATAACCTTATAGTTCTTAGGGCCTAAATAAACCTATGAGAATTAAAATTTGAAGTTTGATGAAATAAGTAAGGGAGAAATATGGTAGATGATATACCACGATGCCTCCAAGCCATGAAATCTCTGATGTGTAGATCTAAGATCAACATGTTATGAATGGATTTGATTGATCCGTGATTGAGATTGAAAGGAAAAGAAAGGAAAAAAAAAAAAAACATTGTTCAGAAAGTCGATAAGATCTAAAAAAAACATTGTTCAAAAAGTCGATATGATCTTAAAAACATGGTTCAAAAAGTCGATAGGATTTGTTCACAGCTACTTGGGTATTAAGTGAATCCTTCTCCAGATCTGTAGTTTACCTTCAATTAGCCATCAACATCGATAGAAGTATTTTGTCAAGGTCAAACGCACTGAACGTTACCAATCAACAGAAGCCTCCAAATCAAGAAGCCAGACTTTCATGGCCCAACAACCCATGAAGAAAGAAGATCTTATATGCCAATATTGAAGTTGACTAGAATATAGAATTCGAGTGGAATTCATCACCGATCTAGGGCGTTTGATACGGGCAGATGAATATCACTGGTTTTTATGAGAGGTGGGATTTGTTCAGCATGTCTAATTGTTTCTACATTGAGAATAATTTATATGCACAAATATTTTTGCAATTCATCCGAAATGAATTTGTACTGCTGGATGGCTTTATAGCATAGTGTGGCTGCGTTTGTTCTATTTTACTATCATTGATCCAATACAGATCTACCTTCAACAAAAGACCTAATAGTGAAATTGATAAAATTGTGCAAAGAATCAGTGCAACTGACTCCTACTCGCTCATCTCCAAAGCCCATGCGTCTAGAAAATGGAGGTCGATCAACAGTCCACATGCAAGCGACAACTGGTATAGCATTTTCTGGTATAGTAATCCTACCCTCTGTTCAAGAAAGCCACGCAAAAGTGGAGATAGCTCTACCGTCCATGAGCTCCTTCATCCAGCCGAACCGTTGTTCAACCTCTCATGTGATCTCGGAACATGAAACATGATCATGTAGAATTTTGGCATTTACAACTGTATTTCAACTGAATTTCTCCAATCGTTGTGACGGCTTCAACCAAGTCAAAATGAATGATGTGCAGATCTGTTCCAGTCCAGGAATCCACTGCTACATATTCTTGATCACTTTCACCCACAACGATCTGCAGTGAAACACCGATTCTAGGCAGCGGAGGCAACCTCAAACAACGATTCAAGCTTGAGAGGATCCATGTAGTCTTCAAACCCTAGCGTGCCCAGAGCCCATAACAACTTCAAAGTCATCTCCATTAATTGTCTTCTATTGGTGTGTGAATCTTTTAGGAAGTAGTGTACTCCCACTATTGATTTGAATTGGTGTGATACACCTATCATTTTTTTCTTTATCTCTATTTTTATTGATAGAAACAATTCAGGGACGCTTGGGTAAAATGTTGGATAGACAAGGTGATATTCTAACCGAACGATTTATTGCCTTCCACCGGCAAAGAGAATGGGCTATTTTCCAGTCAACAAAAATGATGATAATGAAATTGATAAACTCAAAGTTGAATTTGTGGATGGTGTCCTTGGCATCTTTTGTGATCTTGGGAGCTAAAAAGTCACTACAGTCATCCACATCAAGGTAACATTAAAAGTCTTCAACCTATCTCTCCTTGTGATCTTCAAGCTATCTTTCAACATATCTCTCCTTCTCCTTGTGATCTTCAAGCTATGTTTCAACATATCTCTCCTTCTGTGTATGTGGTGGTTAACATAGCAATAAATTTGTTCAATTTATATAAGTCCGATCAAAATGTCTTAAAAGCTCCCAAATTGATGACTGGATATTTCTCTATCAAACAGTGCTACTCGCTTCTCAGATGGCGCCTATGTCGATGGCAAGTGCGGTGCTGGCATATACCTGATTGTTTGTAATGAGATCTCTTTTAGAATGAGATTATCACGTGGGAATGACGTGAACACGAAAGTAGAACTACTTGGCTTGTGGGGATTAGTTAAGGTTGCAAATTTTTTTGGTATTGTTTGCATATAAATATGGTGATTGTCCAATGAGAAAATAAGAATTTTAATATGAATATGCTTCATTTCTTTCATTGGTGTAAAAGAATTGACATTCTCATGAACTCCTGTTATGATCTTTCCATCGATCACATTTATCATGAACTCAAGGATGTGGCGGATGCTATCTCAAAGGAGACATTAGATGGTGAAGATGGTTGGATTTTTGGCTCATTGTTTTTATTTGCGGACTAGCTCCGAAGTGAGGGAAGATTTTTATTCTTTCTCGGTTTTGATGTGTTGGGAGTTTTGTATTTGTCTTTTGTTTTTGGTGCGACCAAATCTAGACGTTTTGTGGCTGGTTAGTTTTGGTAATCTTGTCACTTTGGACTCTTGTTATACTTGTCTTCTGTTAAAATGGTTGGTTAGAGTTGATGGACTCATGTATCATCCAAATGTACTTTTTGATTCTTAGTAATAGCAAAAGTACACATTTTTCTTCTTGAAAAAAAAGGCAACATTAAAAATGGGAGGTATTATTTGCTCTTTATTAGTTGGTATTCTTGCTCTTTATCAAATTATAGTCCACACGTAACAAAGGTCACCTAGAAATTGAAGCAGTAATTTTTTTTATCAGAGGTATTCAACGTTACACATTCCCTGCCAAGAAAAAAACACACTCTCCTTTACAAAAATCTTTAGAACCTTGAAAGCTAAATTTGTTGATTTTATGATGAAAATGCTTTCTCTGGGTTGGTATGGTTGTAATTTGGTTCAAATATTTTTGCACATATAGCCTAAATTTGTAAATAAGGAGAAAATAAAACTAATGTTTTTCTTTTCAAATTGATTGTTGCACTCTTAAGTGCTTAAGAGTTATAATAAATAAATTAGTTTTTTGTGGTGACTTAAGGCTCAAATCCCGCTTAAAATTTGAATAAGGGGATTTTTGGTACAACTTACATAGTGTGGGATGGTGAATTTTTCATGGAGGCTTGTATTGTTTATTGTCTAGTTTTGACATAAACACAATTCCAATTTTAACATTTAACACAATTCAAACACAAGTAATAAAAAATCATGTCATTCAAATACACTTAAGCACAAGCAATCAAGTGGTTTCCACTCATATTCAAACATTCAAGTTGCCATCACATTAGCAATGGACAAATAAAAGGAGAAGTTTATGAACTCAACACATCATGGAACATTTCAAGCTCAAGTGTAAATTGCAAACATTACTTTTTGTAAGTTAACTTATAATCAAGTTTAACTATAACTTGTAATAGTTCATTTGTAAGTGTAAAATTTAAACTTGAGTTGAATTGTAATTTTTGGGTGCATTCTCGGTTGAACCCAAGACCTGATTAAGTCATAGTATCTCTGAGCCCATATTAAAATATCTGAGTGAAAAATTAACAAGATTGAGTGATTGAAGCTCATCTCATTGTAAATCTATCAAGTTGGGGTGCGTTTTCGGTAGTATCTGACACCCTCATCTTGCTAAAAACTAATTCAAGTGAGCGTGTACAAGTGAACGTGAAGTGCAAGTGAGAAAGTTCAAGAATACATGAGATCAATGGCTCAAATAATGGAATTAAATTCTTTGTTGGAGACTTTACTTGAAACAAACAAGCGTTATTCAGTGATAATGACAAAAAAAATAGTGAAAAATGTTATCACATATTTGCAAGTCATGCAAACAAAGATAAATCTTCTTCAAACCCAAACTTAGTCTCTTCAAGATGAACTTCAACAAAAGAATCTCCAATGTTTTGAACTAGTAGTGGTTCATAACAACCCCCTATTTGAGGATGATGATAACAATGACAACGACGATGATGATGATGATGATGAAGATAATGATTCCAATCAACAATATGCACATGATCAACTCAATGAGATAACTACATAAGTAGTTTCAAGTGAAGATGAAGCAATTCATGAACTTGAATTTCAAGAGTTTTATTTTGAGTTCACTGAATAAAACCTTTCTGAAAACAAAATATCATGCAATACTAAGAAACTCCATAGATTTTAACTTCGCACATTCAACATACTCTTTCCAATCCCATCATTAGACTTTGGGAAGAATTACACTTCAACAAAAATTGACATTGCTTAGTGTTAAATATACAACATCAGGAGACATTCTCCAAACCAATCTTGTACAACCAAGATTGATCCTCCCGTATGGAGGTGAGAACTTTGATTTCCGTCCATGTAAAGGTTATTCCTCTCATATAGAGGTAATTGATCAAAGTAATAATGTTGTAAAGTCTTGTTGGACAAGGCTCCAGAATTGTGTGTATCAAGTCATGATTCTCATGTAAACCTTCCGTATAAAGTTATCCATGGGATGGACCTCCCGTATAGAGGTGGAACTTCCATATAAAGGTCATGATTTACTTGTTAAAAGAATTTAATGTTGTGTGATGTATTATTAACCATGATCACCATATTTCTATTAAGTCTCCTATAGAGACTGATCACCTCTAAATTGAATTACTTTAGCATATGATCATTTAGTCCAGAATAATATAATATGATCACAACACCCGATAATTCTTCTTAATATAATGTAATGTGGTGGATAATTAAAATTATCACATATTGACCATGTAGTAAGAGATAAAGAAATAAAAGATAAAGCATAGAGATCAAGAGAATTCGAAATTGCCCATGCATATACTTTAGCTAGTTAAAGAGAACTCGAATTGTTAAATATTTAGTTATAAAGCTTCAATTAAGTATCAATGTATGCCTCAATCAATGCTTCAGTTAAACAATCAGTTAAAGATATGCCTTAGTTAACTAATGAACTGACAATGGTCACTTCAAGTAAATCAATCTACATGATTTCAATTAACTAATCAATTAAAGAAAGTTAGCTAAGTGACAACCAAGAAGATCTAGTTAACTAAGTGTTATTGCACGACGACACTTATGTTAAACTAAAATACAACACGTGAGTTGCAAAATTTTCATGGTGACACTTAAGTTAGCCACCTAACTAGGTGGGAAAACTTTCAGTTAAGAGGCGAGTTCATCCTAAGTGACAACTCAGTGAGATAAAGCACTGCATGACAAGTGGGGCGCACTTCTGCATGCAAGATTGATACATCCAGTTTGAGGGCGAGTTCATCTTGAAGTTAAAAGATAAAAATAGAAGAGAAGAATGTATAAATATGTTATACGGGATTGATGAATTCAATGTGAAGCAGATTCTCTTCTCCTTTGAAGGAAAGGCACTTCTCTTTGTGTGCAGAATATTATTATTGAAGGCAAGGTGCTTCTCCGATTCATCTCCCTTCTCTATTGATTTTGTATCTTCACCAAGAGTGTTTTGGTGATCTCTTATCTTCCAAAATAAATATGCTATGTTGTAAAATAAATCATTCTCTACTATCCATTATATTATACTTAGAAGAATTGTTGGGGTTTTGTTTCTCATAGATTTGAGGATTTTCCCCAGGGTATATAATTTTTTATGGATGTATGAATTTCATGTGATTGAATTGTCTCATTGTTTCAAGTTTCCACATCTAAAAGAATTTAAGATCAAATATCAACCAAATATTAACATGGTATCAAAGCTCAGGGCGTGAAGGATCTTGTTTTTGAATTCCAAATAGAGCCTATGTTGATCCTAAGAAGTTGAGCACGATATTTGAAGACTATGGCATTTGTCTCTGTACGAACAAAAGACCGTCTTGAGGGCACCTCAAACTTCAAGGATAGGATTCTCAACATCTTAGAGGAACATGAATTGGATGGCTACATATCCACTATGGTGGAGGAGCCTACATCTAATACAGGGTGCATCAACTTCAAGAAGAATCAAGCTAAGGCCATACAGATCATCTATGATCGGTAAAAGATAACTTGATGCTCGTGATCACACCACTGAAGACCATGAAAGAATGTTATGATACATTGATTAATCTATATGAGAATATGGCCCCGAGTCAAAATATGACATTGAAGAATAAGCTTCTAAACTTAAAGATGGAGATGGTTGAGATAATGGCCTCCTTCTTCACTAATATCTCCCAGATAATAGATCATCTTGCTAGTAATGGAGTAGTGGTGGATGAAGATGATCTTCTCCAAACCAATATTGATGTTCTCCCATCCTCATCGGAGACATTCTTGGCTACGGTAAATGGCCGAGAGGTACAACCTAAATTCAAAAGGTTGTGGTATGCATGCCTCCAAGAAGAGGGGCGAATCTAGAGAAAGTCAGTGTGCATCAAAGAAGAAAACCTCGCCCTCACGGAAATAACGAATAAAGGAAAGAAACCCTTCTTCCAAAAGATGTTATCTCATCCAAAGAAGAAGGAGTTCAACAAAAGAAGGAGTTCAACAAAGGCTTTGACAATTCAAAATCTAGATGCTTCAATTGCAACAAGAAAGTGCGTTTCTAAAGAGGGTGCAAAGCAAAGTGGAAAGGAAAGTTTCATGCTTCTACAACCATAGAATATGAAACTACTCAAAAGGATGCATTCAATGAAAATGAGACAAGAAGGGATTTTTACATTGTCTCATCCCTTTCGGGATCTGTCATTGCAAGTGCAGACACATGGTTGATTGAAAATGACGCATCCAAGCATATGAATGGTTACAAGAGTGCCATCACTGACCTAAAGAACAAAAAGTTCACATGCATGGTAGAGTTGGGGGACAACTCAACATTGTAACGTACCCACCCATCCATCTAAGGCAAGGGAGGGAACATGATGCTAATCTATGGGGCTTTTCATAATCTCAGCCAAATTCATTAGATTCATATAATTAAAAACCATTGTGTGCAGATGCAAGTCAATTGAATATGCACAACGGAAATAAAAAAATCATCCACACACATTTTATATGCATATAGCATATCAATATAAACATCAAATTAAACATTGTAGAAGTAAAATACAAAGACATAGAACACTTATCTTTGTTGTGCAATTGTCCCAAGCAACTAGCTATGTCGCTCCAATGTTCCACCCAACCGTAGGCTCTTTGATGGCATATACTCAGTCCGTCTGAAGGCCACCCCTGAGATGGGCATGATTCTTACAAAGAAAAAGGGGGACATTCAGCTCATACACAACCAATTAAACATTTCATTTGAGCCAAGCCAGTCCATAGCTGGGTTTATCAGGCTACATCAGAACCCTGGATGCTTGCACTCAAGCTCAAGCCAAAACAATGGAGACCCATAACCCATACCCCAACATACTCTTTTCTCACACAGCAAGCACAATCATTTGGCAGGGATACACATTTAACATTGGGATTTACAACAGGATGGTCATGGGTTTTCCCCAATTCGTTTCCATCCAAAAATGGATTATGGAATGGGGAGAAACACTCACATGGAGGAGAACAATTTATTCCCTAACTAACTGAGAATTTAGCAGCCAAACGATCTCTATGGAACACCTAGTTCGATTCCCCTTCTTCCCCACTGGTATAAAATACAAAAACGCCCTTCTCCCACTGAGAATGAAGGAAAACACAGGGTTTCGATGGGGAAAAACGACCAGTCGGCTCCCAAATCGTGAGAGAGCCAAACTGGTTGATGGATAATGGCTTGGGGGGGAATTCATGGCTCTTTTCTTTCCCAAGAAGAAAAATGTGACTACCCAAATTTGGACAGCCATACCTTCCATTCCCCAGGGCATTAACTACCTCAACCAACTCTTCGGAGAAATCAATGATTGGGTACAAAAGTCAACATGGGTATTTGAGGGTTTGATGAGTTCTCTCATTGACACTTTGCTTGAATTGATTGGCTCCAAGGGTTTGAATGTTTTCCTTCCCAATTCCTTGTAAAATCATGCCCCCATCTCTTGTTTCATTGCATAGCTAGTTGTGGGTATTTTATTAAAATGCATATTTACATGATATTCACAATTCCATCGTGCCTAGCTAGCATGCGAACCATATGCATCAATAAATCGATGGAGGGGCCTTGGCCTTGAGCTCCTCACCATGATTTCATAACAATATTACATTGTTTACAATTTTAATGCCATGGGGTCAAACTGGGGACGTTACAAACATGTTCGATCTGAGTTAGATCCACCTCATTCCATTTGAGAACTGATGATATTTTACATGTGGAGTACATTATATATGTTTCGGGTTTGAAGAAGAAACTCCTTTCAGTTTTAGTTCTTGAAGACAAAGGATTCTGAGTTATCTTCATGGCTAAAAAAGTACTTTTATGGCCGAATAACAAAAGACTAGAATTTGTTGTTGTGATTGGAGTTCAAGAGGGAGGACTCTACAAGGTACCTGGGAAGTAAATTCAAGCTATGATTCACCACACCATCATTCCATATCAGCTATGGAATAGAAGGCTTGGAAACCTACACTACAAAGCACTACCAGGACTTTAAAAGATGGTAAAAGTGATGCAGGAATATGTAGACAATTAATAATACCATACAACCCTCAGCAAAATGGGTTGGGTTGCCAAAAGGAAGAATAGAACCATATGCGAGGTTGAAAAATCCATTATGCATGATCAACATACATCTACCTCATTATGGGAAGAAGCCACCCATACAACTATGTAAATCCAAAATAGAAGCCTACATGCCATTCTAGATGAGAAGACACCATAAGAAGTGTTTACCAGTGAGAAGCTATACATCTCAAACTTGAGGATCTTCGAGATCCTAGTATACATTCATGTATCTAAAGAAAGTAGAACAAAGATGGATCCTTCTGGGAAGAAAGGCACCTTTGTGGGTTATAGCGAGTCATCCAAAGCATACCGAATATATGTACCTGGTGAGAGACACATTGAAGTCAATCGAGATGTTACCTTCCTTGAGGAAGTTAATTTCAAAATATCAAAAGAGATTCAATGTGATTCAAATATGGAGGATCCCAAGTCTGATTCTCCCCCCTTCATATTTAGAGAGGGAGAAACCAGAATATGCATCATATTCGCTATCTCATGAAGAACCAATAGAACTGGTTTAGAGGTCACCTCGTGAACCTCTCGCTAAAAGAAGATATGCTTGGTATCGAGGCATCTTACAAAGTGAAGAGAAACATGGAGAACCAGTAGGATCATCCAAAGAACACAAGAAACCTGACAAATATTCATGGTATGTTGCAATGATGAGTCACATCATTAATTGAGAACCATCCTCATATGAAGAAGCTGCAAAGCAACAAGTTTGGAAAGATGCAATGACATAAGAGTACAACTCTATAATGAAGAATGATGTTTGGGAGATTGTTCCCAAACCTGATGGGAAGTCCATTGTGACTACTATATGGATTTACAAGATAAAGGATTATGCGAATGATAGAATTGAGAATTATAAAGCCATATTCATTTCCAAAGGTTTCTCTTAGAAAGAAGGAATTGATTATGATTATACCTTTGCCCCTGTGGCATGGTACACCACAATTCGAGCAATGATTGCACTTGCATCTATTCTAGAATGGAAAATTCACCAGATGGATGTGAAGAAAACCTTCCTTAATGGTGAGGTTGACGAAGAGGTTTATATTCAACATCCTAAAGGATTTGTGATGCATGGGAAGGAGTCCCTGTTTGCAAGCTAAAGAAAGATCTATATGGGCTTAAGCAAGTCTCCATGGATTGGTACTCAAGAATTGATACCTACCTTCAGAAACTGGGTTTTTGTAAGAGTGAAGCTGATCCAAATTTGTACTTCAAAGTAGTGAAGAACCAACTATTGATATTGGATCTGTATGTTGATGATTTGTTTCTCATTGGAGAGGAACATCTGATTGCTTGGTGTAAGAGGGAGCTCACCTCAGAGTTCGAGATGAAATAATTATGTTTGATGCACTAATTTCTTGGCCTTGATATCTAGAAAAGAAAAGATGAAAATTTTCTATCTCAAGGGAAGTATATTGTGGATATATTGTGTAGGATTGGAATCATAGATTGTAAATATATGACTACACCGATGGTTTCCAATTTGAGGAAACTTCATGAGTCAGGATCTGGATCAGATCCAGTAGATACCACTTTGTATAGAAATATTATAGGCTCGATAATGTACTTGATACATTTGAGGCTTGATATATGTTATTCCATGAGCATTCTGAGTCAATTTATGTCTGATTTGAGACACATACACTGGCCAACTGCTAAGTATGTGCTTAGGTACCTTCGAGGTACAATTTCATATGGACTTAGATATGCCTCCAGTGGAGGAGTCATGTTACTTGGTTATATAGACTAAGATTGGGGAGGAAGTATTGTGGACCTTAAGAGTACATCTGGCTACTGTTATAGCCTAGGATCATCTATGATATTTTGGTCTAGTAGGAAGCAAGGCTCTGTATCCTAGAGCACTACCGAAGCAGAATACATAGTTGCTAGTGTTTCCTATTGAGATGCAGTGTGGCTCAGAAAGCTACTTGCATGATTTTTCGAGGAAAACCTTGACCTACAATTATTAGGTGTGGAAATCAGAGTTGCATCAAGCTTTTTGAAAACCCAATGTTTCATGACAATTTGAAGCACATTGAAATGAAGTATCACTTCATCTAATACATGGTCCAGAAAGGTAGATGGAAACTTCAGTACATTTATACTAATGAGTAGATTGCAGACCTGTTAAAAAATCCTCTGTCAGTGACAAAGTTCAGGTATTTCCGAGACAAGCTTGGTATGGAAGATAATGCCTCCCTCTCTGAGAGGGAGTGTTAAATATACAACATCAGGAGACATTCTCCAAACCAATCTTGTACAACGAATATTAATCCTCCCGTATAGAGGTGGGAACTTTGGTTTCCTTCCGTGTAAAGGTTATTTCTCTCGTATAGAGGTAATTGATCAAAGTAATGATGGTGTAGAGACTTGTTGGACAAGGCTCTGAACTTGTGTGTATGAAGTCATGATTCTCATGTGAACCTTCCGTATAAAGGTATCCATGGGATGGACCTCCCATATAGAGGTGGACCTTTCGTATAAAGGTCGTGATTTACTCGTTAAAAGCATTTAATGTTGTGTGATGTATTCTTAACCATGATCACCAGATTTCTATTAAGTCTCCTTTAAAGATTGATCACCTCTAAAGTGAATTACTTTAGCATATGATCATTTTGTTTGGAATAATATAATATGAACACATCATCCAATAATTCTTCTTAATATAATGCAATGTGATGGATAATTAAAGTTAAAACATATTGGCCATGCAATAAGATATAAAGAAATAAAAGATAAAGCATAGAAAGCAAGAGAATTCGAAATTTCCCATGCAGATACTTCAACTAATTAAAGAGAACTCGAATTGTTAAAGCTTCAGTTAAGTATCAATGTATGCCTCAATCAATGCTTCAGTTAAATCACCAGTTAAAGATATGCCTTATTTAACTAAAGAACCCACAGTGGTCAGTTCAATTAAATCAATCAACATGATTTCAGTTCACTAACCAGTTAAAGAGAGTTAACTAAGTGACAACCAAGAAGATCTAGTTAACTAAGTGTAATTGCATGAAGACTCTTATGTTAAACTAAAAGACGACACATGAGTTGTGACATTTTCATGTCGACACTTAAGTTAGCCACCTAACTAAGTGGGAAATATTTTAGTTAGAGGTGAGTTCATCCTAAGTGACAACTCAGTGAGATAAAGCACTACATGAGAAATGGGGCGCAATTCTGCATGCAAGATTGATACATCCAGTTTGAGGGTGAGTTCATCCTGAAGTTAGAAGATAAAAATAGAAGAGAAGAATTTATAAATACGTTATACGGGATTGATGAATTCAATGTGAAGCGAATTCTCTTCTCCTTTGAAGGAAAGGCACTTCTGTTTGTGTGCAGGATATTATTATTGAAGGAAAGGTGCTTCTCTGATTGATCTCTCTTCTCTATTGATTCAATATCTTCACCAATAGTGTTTTGGTGATCTCATTAGAGGAAATTTGAGGTCTAAAATGGGCCTTATAATAAAACAAGCCATCATATAAAAAAATGAGCCAACCATAATTTCTTGATGAGTTGGAATTAAAGAACCAATAGAATTTCATTAAAATGATTCAACCAAAATGGTTGAATTGAGATATTTGTCATAAAAAAAACTACTTTTTTATTTGTATTTTCAACATATATCCTTTTTTTTACTCAAAGTTCGAGCGGGAGCACGCGTTGGATGTGGAATTTAATTCCGCATTCAAGGAGTGTACTTGCACAAAATTTGAGTAAAAAAATAGGGAGACATGTTGAAAATATGAACAAAAAAATAGTTTTTTTCTTTCTTCCTCCAAAATTAATAAATATTATTTTAACTATTATTTCATTATCTCAACTATTATTTTTTTATTTTCCTTAGGAGGCCCATTTTAGGCCTCAAATTTCCTCTAATTCTTATCTTCCAAAAGTAATCTGCTATGTTGTAAAAGAAAGAATTCTCTGCTATCGATTATATTATACTAAGAAGAATTGATGGGGTTTTTTTTCTCATAGTTTTGAGGATTTTCCCTATGGTATATCTTGCGTTATGGATGTATGAATTTCATGTGATTGAATTGTCTCATTGTTTCAAGTTTCTTCATCTAAAAAAATTGAAGATCAAAGCTCAACCAAATATTAACACTTAGGATATGGAAATGACAACAATTTTCATATTCCAAAGTAATCCAAACTACTTTTGTTTGTGAGTGCAGGATTCTTTAATGAATATTTCAAGACTCCAAAATCTAATGAAAAATTTATTCAAATAATTTTTGACAAACATATGGAAGAAGTACTTGAATTCCAACTTTGTCATAAAGTTGGTGTTAACGCATAAAACTCTCACACATGCGACATTTTTGCAATTCACACAGTAAGGTGTCATCAACATATAACATGCAGGTCACCGAAGACATCTTCATCATATCCAAAAAGCAATATGATTCCATAAATTCCAAAGAACAATCAAAGTACAAGACTACACAATATTGTCTCTAATTAGGTGCGTTATTGCACTTATTATTAGTTCTTCACTCGCACGAATATTGAGTGGATTTTCCTTCAATATCCATGTGACTATCAAAACGGTGGGACCACAATTACTAGTGGTGCATTGAAGGCTCATCAAACCCCCATCACCTCAAATAATTCGCATTTGGTCTCCGTATGTACTTAGGTTCATTGAATGGCCCCCCTTTGTGTACTTTGGAGCGAAATCATGGAGTTAATGGGTACACACTTGTATCTAGTTGTGTCTTGGACAAATCTTGGCCTATTAAAGGAAGACATGGGAATGCATCATGGAGGATAAACCAAGAGCATGGTTATGCTACATAAATTGTATTGGAGATTCTTCATAGCCCATCTCTTTCATATTTTTTCATTCTCCAAGATCCATTGCCTCATTCCTTCAAGGGGAAAGTGCTTCTCTCAATTGGTTATTTTAGCTATCTAGCATCTAGTGTGAACAAAATAGGCCTCCCTAAGGGGGATTATTGGTTTACCTTTGAAGTCTTCACATCCTAGGTGAAACTAAATGTATGTTCTTGACCATTGGGAAACCTAAAGTGGTTCATCCATTGGTTCTTTGTTATGGTTTGTACCCTCTTCTTCCATTTTATCATTTTTAGTTATATATATATATATATATATATATATATATATATATATATTTTTTTTTTTTTTTTTTTTTATTTTTTAATTTTTAATTTTATTAATTTTTATTTTTTATTTATTATTATTATTATTATTATTATTTTCTGTTGCACTAACAAATCCTTGCAGGATCTACTTTAGGGTTATCACAAATTTTATTTTTGTTTCTAAATATTGGGCCTAGTCAAAAACCTCAAGGGATTTCACCCAAAGTGGGATAATTTCCCACAATAGTATTTATGGCGACTCCACTTCATTTTATCTTAACTAGGTTATTATTTGTTAGGTATCTAATTTATGGTATATTGTCCTTTGTAGGTGAAGAGGTCGATACCCTTCATTCTAGAAATTCGCCCCCCTCTTGGATGCGAATGCTATTTCAATAGTTGCATGGCTACTTCCATCTCGATTGCACAGTCTCCTCCTATAAACCTTTTATAGTCGCGCTACCCATGCAGTTTAACAGATGTCTTCCCACCACTAGTACAAAATGAGGAATTAATGACTAAAATTCGACTATAAATGACTATTTTTGAGTCGGTGACTAATAATACCTAATTTCCACTACTTATAGCTAGTCGTATTTCACTAGTCATTAATTGGTTGACTTATTAGTCATTGATTTAGTCACTAATTGTCACTGATTTAGTTATTGATTGCCACAATTAATGACCAAATATATGACTAAATAAACTACTAGATGATAACATAATAATGACTATGGTAAATATGACTAAACGTTAGTCACGCTATAAGATACTAGAAATTAGCTACTAATAGTCCTATATATGCGAATTTAGTCATTTTCTTAGTCACTAATTTATGATAGGGTATGGAGGAATCGAACCACCAATCTTCTTCCTATAATTAGGTAGGTGCTCTACCATTAATCTAGCACCCTTTAAGAAGTTGTTATTGCTTGACAATGATGATATTCAAACAAATTTTGCATCATTCAAGCATACAAAATAATAATTACCAAGTTACTATAGATCTAACATCTTTTGAAGTGAAACATTTTCAAGTTGAGAGTTCCAACAAACAAAGGTGCCATTTCTGTGATCATCTCAAACCATACTGAAGAAGCAACTGCACTGCTGCATGCTGACTCATAAATCCTTTCATATGCAAATAAAGCTGGTCAAAAACATGATCTATCTTTAAACTATGCTTTGATAAAAGAAAAGGGACGTCAAACAATGAATCACCCACATGCACAGGAACAAAACGACCCCCTGAAACTGATCTTGCAATTGCTCCAAATTTTAATATACTAAGTGCTGGATTAGTTTGTTGTTCATTGTCTAAATTTCTAAAATTTATATCAGACTCTTTAAGTAGTCCTGTAATTTTTTCTTAGGTCTCTACCATTTTGAATTACCCAAAGAAGCATGTTGGAAAATTCAACCAAACCAATGTATTGATTTGTGAATGGGACATCATTATGTACAAGCATTTTATTGCATCTTCCATGGGGGCATTTGACTTCATCTTCAGCGTATGAATCCATAGAGTATGATTCCATGTTGCTGCTCTATTACCTCTCAAAAATATTCCGGTCTACCCTTTGTGTAACTTCAACACAAAAAAATCTCTAACTACAAGGGTTCCAGTGGTCACATAATCTAGATAAGTGACTTCCATAATAGCGTGATCTGGTGTTTTAATGGTTGAAAAAGATACAGGGATCTGGAGTTCTGTCAAACCTTCAATATTTCCCTTAAGTTTTACCTTCAAGCATTCTTGAAGTGCCTAATGGTTATGTGAATGTCAAATGATCATCCATAGATCGGGTTATCCCCTTTTGTTTAACAATGCAAGTATCTAATTGCCCTGAGCTACTTTATACCCTTGTAAAAATCTGTTGCACAACACCATAAAACAACATCCAAAATTGTGAATATATATCTTAGCTATTGAAGTTTGTCTTAAGATCAACTACCATCAATCAACTCATGATAATGTTGTTACTATTACACATAGCCAGACATAGATCGGGTTATAGCATTCTTGAAGTGCCCTATTTATATTAGTTTTCTTCACAATAGCATATTTATTCGAGTTGTGTAAAACACATGAATTTCATGTTTGCACAAATCTGATATTTATGTTTAGATGAGCCCAAGATCCAGGGTGTATATATGCTAAAGTGCTTTCCTTGTGATGGACCTAGGAGAGGAGGAACATTTTTTCCTTGGTTTATTCTGGATGTACAATGCAATTTCAGTAGTAATATTCCATTTCAGCTAAATATGGTGGCTACCTGTAGTAGAAGCCCTAAATGACCTATTTCTACTGTGTTGGAGGATGCCAAACAGTGGAATGAGTGATCCAAAAGTGAAGTGTTCCTGTAGCAAGCATTTTTTGGAACATGTTGTCGAGACTTTCACTTCTTCAGATGTATTGTCACTTTTCACACTTGATATCCAAGAATATGCCTCAATATCCATAGCATTATCGGGTAAGGAAGCATGCTAAATAACTCTATCTGCTTGTAGAAATTGACTTTGAAGATGATAAATATGGTATGAACTTCTAAGAGCTATATGCACATGCAGTTACACGCGAGTGCAGAGAGAGAGAGAGAGAGAGAGAGAGAGAGAGAGAGAGAGAGACCTGTATGCTGTTTGCACTCTTTGCTTTCTCCAATCGCTCTTTATTTTCTGTACTAATGAAATAGTTTGTGTCTACGATTTCAAATCCATGTGGTTGTCACATGAAATAAATACAAGTTGAAGATTACTGCTTAAAGATGTAAATAATATCTAAATCATAAGTGTATGGTTCATGATTAACATGATCCCATTAATATTACAAGGAAAGCAAGGACACAACAATGTTCTCCATGCTACTAATCTACTATTTTATACAATTAGTAAACCTAAAACTAGGACTATTGCATGTTCATGATATTGTCACAAGTAAATTAAGGGAAACAAATTCCATTTGAGAAGTAAATTTGAGAAAAACTTGAACTTGTTCTCTTGCAAACTCTTCAGCCCCATTAAAACCAAGGTAGACATGTGGAGACTTTTCCATGACAAGTCGAGCAAGGGAAATAGGATTTTTAACAGTAAAAAGGCCAGAAACAGCTCCACATTTATTTATGAAACCATCCATAATGCTTGCTTCCATTTCTACTATGCCTTTAGTAGACAATGTTGAGCCACGACCAGAATTGAAAACTGGGTTGGTCTCAAGCTCCCTTACCTGTAAATCCCAAAATCCAAATCAAAAGGTCATTCCTACAATTAATGATATAAATAATCATCGAAATATTACAATCATACACAAAGTTTAAGAAGCATATTAGGAAACTGTAGAAGTGCCAACATTAAAATTTAACCAAATAGCAAAATATTGCAAGGCATTGGCATGGAAATGGTCAGTTTGAGAAATTAGCTTTACTTGAGGGGTTCTCAAATAAAAAATCATGAAAATTTAGATATGTTTTGAAAATGAAGCACTCTTGAAAATTTTCATGAAGAACCAACCTTAGGACTTAATAAACTTAAAGGGGACTTGCTAAACTTAAAGAGTATAGCAGGGTGGAATCCCATGCACAATTTAAATTTTTCTCAGAACCTTTAAGTTCAGGGTAATGCAATATGTTCAACAAGGAATCTTCTCAAGGTACACAATTTCAAATGCTCACAATTAGATAAGCTATATACACATGGAAAATTTCAATGCATTAAGAAGGGATGTTATTTAATTAAGGTAGTTTACACTCAAATTGGCTACAAACAAATCCTGTTAATAGTTTTTGTGGAAAAAATGCATTTGGAAAAGTCTTAGCAACTAGAAGAAATCCACTGAATATTTTAAGAGATTAGAGTCAAACTCAAAAGAAAAGATGCTTGTTAGTCCATCTCTCCTGAAGTGTTGAATGTGGTAAGGAGTAAGGACATGAGAGTATGTCTGTAGGTTTATTAGAGGAAGTCAAAAGAGACTTTTTGAAAAGCATTAAAGGTATTAAACCCTCTAGTTGCAGATTGGAAAAAGCATACTAAAAGGTAAACAATGATAGTATGCCCACTATCAAAACATGCATTGAGCTAGTCAATGGCCATATTTTAATAAGTAAACATTGTACAACATGAGCCATGAAAATAAGTTATTATGTAAAGTATTTCTTAGTAATTCCTCTTGAGAAATAATTTATAAGAAAATATGTTCTCAAGGAAAATGAACACAATGAGATGGAAACTATAAACTCATATTTGAGTTTGAAATATTGAAGCAGAGGAAGTAAATTCAAAACTTAACATCCAAAAATAGCCAAAGTTCTTGCACTAGCTTACAAAGAGTTGAAAAAATTCCCCTACTCAAACATCTAACAAATGACAAAAAACTTTCAATCTGTAAGAATGTATGTGTTGATAGATTCTATCATTCTAATAAAATTTCTCTGTAGAGATTAATGGGAATTTTGATACAATAAATGAGCTAAAGATGGTGAATGATTTTGGATCTAAGTCCAGATATATGGAACAAGCCTAAGTAGGTAACAAGTAGTGGTCAGTGGTAGTGTCTAAGAGAAAAACATGGAGTTCCATTAGGATATAAAGTCCGAGATTTCATTAGCAACAATTGGAATACTGATTTATTCAAAAATTGGCCAATCTGAAATCTATAAGTAATATTTATGGAAGGCAAGCCGTAGGAAAAAAAACTTAAATTTTCATGAAAGTGACTCAGACATTAGAAATGCAAACACCTCAAGAGCATGCATACTTGGATACCTAAATTATTGATATAGGATGAGGAGAAACTATAGGATAAACTGCTGAAGATATTCCAAACTATATAATTGTTTCGAAATTATTTTACCAAAAATGCCAGTAAATCCTTAAAGTACATCAATATTCTAACATGTTAAACTCAGATTTATCATTTCAAGAGGACACCAAGAAATCACAACTTCCAAAATGCCTCAATAACAACTATGTGAAACAAAGTGATGCAGTGACAACAAGGACAAAATGTAGCGCGTAATCTTTTGACACAAATCAAAGTTAAAAAAGGAAACAATGTAAAACATCAAAGGTTGAAGTTTATATACTCAAAAGAGAAAAATTTGCTTCATCCTCTTAAACAGTAAAGTGGTCCCAATGCATATCTATGGGTAGATGCCAGTTTTTGGTTGATCAGGTTAAAATTGTATCACAAAGTCTAGGGGAACAGTAAAACACAACAACAAGGAGACAATCAATTACAACCTTAAGCATTGATAGACACCTTTAATGGCCTTCTACTCTAGAGTGATGGATTCATCATCATATGGACATGGTTCATCCTGTTAAAACAACATATTTTCCTTGTTGCTATTACTGGCACAAATGAGATTCTTCAGAGATGAAGAACTACATTATGATCATCTGGGGAAGACTGGCTGCTGGTCTAAAAGCAACTTTACAGAATGATAGCTCAGTGTTTGATACAGACCGTTTGAAAAGTTGCAAAGGTCCTCAATTAAGGAAATTACTTAATTGGTCATGTACTCTTCCTTTGGAGGATGAGCATGTTCAGTTGTTGCAAGAGGTTGAAATAGAGTTTGACAAGAGCTTTGGGGGAAAATCAGCTAACCTTGTGGCTACTACTGGTAATTCAACAGTATGTCTAGTTGAGTTGGCCACACGTCACTTCCCCAGCTTTCGGGACCATTCCGTATACAAAGGGCACCAAATTTGTCTCTACAAAAGGGCATAGATATTTGTAGAAACTCTCGTTCTAATCTTAGATGGAGACGAGGAAAATGGTAAAACAAGGCCTTTGTGCTGGGTAGGACACATGTCTTTGGACAATTACATGGGCTTGGATCCTCCTGGGATAAGGTTGAGGCCAGTCTCAGGGCTTATGGAAGCAAATTGTTTTGCACCTGGCTATTTTGTATGGGTTGTATTGATTGCTAACCTGGTAGAGATTGGGTATGAAAAAAAACAATGCACATAGCTGCATATGATTGGATACTTTTTTTTAAAAACACAGAGGTCCGTGACCAAACATTGAGCGGGATGAAAAGTAACATAGAGCTTATGGTGAAAAGTGAAAACAAATAATGGCAGAAAAGTGGTTTCCATACTTCATTCAATGGGGGTCCTTTACTTTTTACACTTCATGAAGTGGGTGGAGGAATCAACTCCTATGGGTGGTGGAGGTTTAGGTGGCCCAGATTGGTGTGCTGAAAATCTAAAAGCAGTAATGAATATTGGAGTCCCATTACTTGGTGTCCCAAAAGCTGTCTTAGGACTTTTTCCAGCTGAAGCTAAGGATGTTGTTGTTGCTAGAGCAGTTGCTCCTAGTGTTGTAGGCAATGATATTTTTGGGTGACATACTCTGCAGCATCTGATGTGCATGACTGGCACCTGGGATTCAACCATGTCAATGTTACTAGAAGGTGGTGAGACAATCTGGGTTAATCTAGACTAGGAACCAGAAGAGATTACAAGGCCAATTCTGAAAATAATGGCCTCACTAAGTCAAATGTACCATGTGGAGATGTCTAGACTGAGTACCATGAAATGAATTGGGAGAGTATTGAGGCTATTGCTGACCATAAAGTATAAACCATAGAAACTCTCTTACATATGCTACACTTTGTTGCTCCAAACTGATGCAACGAGGAGATGCCCTTTTTCTTATGGCATTGCTGACAATTTGGATGATCCATAATACAAGCATTACAAATACTGGTCTAATCTCTTGAGACAAAACTATTGAACACACCAAATATTGAAATATACTCTATGGTGTTGGAATTCCTACAGAAAGATCATATGTTTTAAAATTTCCCCTTTGGGCATGCAACGTATATAATCCTTCGAGCATGTCAACCTATAGAAGGAAATACCTATGTAATCCTTCAAGCATGTCAACCTATATAAGGAAATACCTATGTAATCCTTCAAGCATGTCAACCTATATAAGGAAATACCTATGTAATCCTTCAAGCATGTCAACCTATAGAATCCTTCAATCATGTCAAGCAGGTACAGTTAGGGATAACCCCCTAGAGTTGGCATGCACCAACACTAAGAGAGAGGCATGTACATCGAAGGGGCAGTGGGAGTAGAATCTACAAATTGCATCGGGTCTCCATTGAGGAATCAATGCAGGTTCAAGTGTAAACACAACCAAAGTCCAATAAATGCCCAAATCCTATAGTATGCACCCAGGTCCGATATTGGCTGAAATTGATAACAAGAGTGATGTTGCTAAAAAAGGTATGAAACCAAAAATGCATCCTCATGCATTTGAGAAGCCCCAAATTTATGAATCCAACCTGCTTTGGGAAGAAAAGAGGGTAGGATTGACTTATATTTATCAAACCTGGGACTGAATTAATTTTCTTTTTCATAACTAGTATATATACTAGATTTGAGGTCATATGTTTGGCATCATTGATGATGTTTAAGAACAACTTGATTGGTAGTTGTTGGGAAGTCAAAGGGTTGAAATTTCATACCTAAAATATTCATAAACCAGAGACAGAGATGGGTTAGTCCATGGGTGTTAATATACTCCGAAAATGCACTCACAACAGCAAGAAAACCCTTAGGTCAAGCTAGCATTATTGTGCCTTATTTCCATCCAGGGGAGTGATGTAGCTAGTCATCATTTGAAGGATACAAAGGGCCAATTCATCTTCATAAATGCATGTAGACCTGTAATTTCACTTGTAGCAGTCAGCCTCTCTCACTTGGAGGCATATTTTAGTCTTTTTCATAAGGTTTTATGCCCTAAATTCATGGCATTTGAGGGGCTTGTTACCACCCAGTTTGCACAGGTTGTTCAACATACAGAAGACACCAAAGAGCCAGGGAGCCTTCAGTCCCTTCATCCAAGTTGTACATACCCTACATCTTTCATGTGCTTCAATAATATGTAAATTTTTGCATATATAGTTGTTTTTTGTGGTTGGGAACTATCTCATACTGCAAAAAAATGAATTGTGTTGCTAACCTCCATCAAACTCACTCTAGGTTCATTTTTCACTCCGTTTAGTTTCATTGACATACTTCATGTTCGTCATAGTTCTCCTGCTTACGCAACCTCTTCTTGGGTTTTTCCTCTTGTTACTGTCGGAAAGGATATAGTTCCTGCTTCCTAGGATCTAGTAGGAAGATTCGGGAAGGAAGGGAAGCCAATGAGGAGAACCCATTATGATGCATTAACCTTGTCTCAACCATTCTGATCATATATTTTCCTCCATCTCTGGAAAAATTAGAGTCATATCTTTCTAGTAGACTGAAACTGAATGACTTACACAGAAGGTAAACAAAACAATCTAAAATCCAATTTCACTACAAAGTAACATGGGAAATAATCTTAAACTTGTTCAATAACATTTTTTTGAGAAACCTTCCAAGCAATTCACTGACCCTGGTTCAGAAAGAAAGAGAAAGAAAAACATCATATTAATGTCCAAAAGTTACCAAAATAGGTCAATGGGACTAGAACAACAACACATCATAATATAGAGAGTAAAATAAGTTATGTGCATCCCATATGCCCGACAAAGAAACCAGGGATGTGGATAAACCCAATTAATTCATCTAATGTGCTTGATCTGTATGAAACAAGCACTGGTGAGATCTATTAGCTCACATACATTAAGTCCTTTAGTCAATTTACCAAGAAGCAAAAACTACTATTTTAGTTATATTCAGCTTAAAATGTAATAGAAATTATGTATCATTTATAGGTCAGAAAGTTTATGTAATTTCTAGCTTCTCAAAGGAGTTAGCATCATATTCATGATTCATCTAAAACCTCGTATTCTCATATCCATATCATGGTGCATGTTCAGGAGGTTCCTCATGACATTTTCACTTTCATCTTCCCAAGTGTTTGATATTGACCCGCATTACCACTGGAGTGTAGGCTAAGCTCGACACCTTGCACGTCAGTTGATGGTGCCAGATTTGACTTTTGTCAATCTGGTGAAAGCAAATTTGCTTTTTATCAACTGAACCAATCTTGGGGACGACCATTTTATGAATAGGATTTGATACATCAATGAGCTAATGAATGCGATAATATTTAGAACTAGAAATATGGAGGTTGTTTGTATGGTTCATGGGTTCAAGGCAGGCCCTGTTCTTTAGAAATTCATTGTAAGGTTTTTGCATCTTGAATTCTTAGGTCGTATCATTTCTTATTACTAGTATCTTCTTTACTTGATGGGTTGTGCAGAGAAACACTTTGCATTGTAATTTTTGTTTTTTAATATCCCACTGGAAAACCCTTTTTTACACATGAAATGGGGCATACATTATAGACAAATATGTATGAGAAGACACAACTATAATGCTATTAGTTTACAGGAAAACTGGTTGATGCAGTATATTGCGTTAGCTATAAATCATTTTATGCTTTTGTTGGATTCTTCCACTATGATATGTCTAAATTTTCTAAGATATCCTGTGTAGTGTGCTAACCCCATGTTAAACCACAGATGCCACATGACCAAACCTTGTATTCTCCTATCCATATTTTTAGCTTGATCCCAACAACAAAATCAAGGTGGAATAAAGGATATGCAATGATAACAACCATCGAAAGACAATGCCTCTAGCATCAATTCCAAGATATATGGGTTAAGATCTATGGAGATATGAGGTTGTTTTCATGCCCAAATTTTATTTTGATATCAATCTATTGCTGATTCAAGGTCTGAAAATGTTCAGGTTGCCAAACAATTGAGGTTTAACCATTGCTTACTATTGCAAGCATGCCCAAAATGTTGATTCTTCACTAAATTTGGGCGAAAGCAAGCTTCCTTACCTCTGTTATGTGGCCAAAACTGACCTTACTATTTTCCCATAGTTGATAATTACCATGATTTGCTACTAGTTTATAATGCTATTGTTGAGAAGGTGGGGTAGTCCCTAAATTGTGTCCAAAACTGTTGTCTCTGTCCATATTCATGCCCAACAATCTCATGAATTAACCCTAACCTGATTCCATAATCCCTAGCTCCTAACTTATTCAGATTTGAGCTCCTAAAATTTGGTGCCAAATCCAATGAAACTTTGACCTGTGATCACCCAATATCACATTTTTCTTAATCCAAGTTTCATTGAATTTGGATTTGACTAGAGAAAGTTATGTCTGCATGCACTCAAGGTACTCCTTGAAAGTGTTGCTCTAAGAACCTCTACTCTAATACCACTCATAATGAACCCAATACTCTTATATAATTATACCATATGTTATAAACAAAATTACCCAAAATAGCACAACAAATACTGAATATTCCAAATACAGACGTGTTGCACAACTCCTAAGTATAAGAGTGATGACTAGTTGCACATAAACTCCTAAAGAAATGGGAAAATAATCCCAAAAAATGACAAGATAAAATAATCGTATTAATATGGGTACAATGAGCCCTCATATTTTATGAGGATTACACATGATTTTCATCACATATTTTGTGAAATACTTCACAAGGATCAAGCTTGCAGTGCTTCATAGATATGCATTTGGATGCATAGGACATACACTTGTGTTCTTGACATAGAAATGGTGTTTCTTCATGGTTGAGAAATGGCCATGGTAATTGGCATTGAGGTATGGTGTGATGTTTTCTCATGTCTTCATGGCGATTATTGATGAAGCATCATGTGCCTAGCAATTGAAAGGTAGAGGTAAGAGGGACACTCTACCTTTCCCCTCCAAAGGGTTAGATCAATACTAAATAAGTTGGTGCCAATGTTTCTAGGACGTTGCCGGTAATTTGTCATGATGTGCAAGTCTCCAATTTGATTACCACCAAGTCAAATGCGCTAAGTATATTCCACCTACTTTACACTTGGTAACATCCTAGGAAAGGGAGGAAGTTCCTGGGAGTCTCCCAAGGAGGTATTTCCAAGGGAGAAAAAAAACATTGTGTAGTGAACTTGTACTCCTATCCCAATGGGTTTGCTCAACTAGTTGTTGCAAATGTTGGGCATGTTACCCCCAATTTTGCATGGGTGTCCACATGTGATTTTTATCACATTTTCAACATGATATGACATGTTGATGGAAATTTGGATGGCCTAGTGTTGATGCTTGTGGAGACCTTTTCTTGTGGATTATTTTAGATCCTGGGGACAAATGGCATAATAGCACTTTTGGGTATAATATTTGGTCAAAATCCCTCCTTGTTTCTATCTAGTAGCATGTGTGGTGGCATTCTAGTGGCTTGTAGAAGGATTCATCCCCTTCCTCATGGTATTGTTATCTATCATGGATATTTGGGACCACATATCTTAAAGCTAAATGGGAATTCTTGGATATACTTGAGACCACCTGTCTTAAAGCTAAACACTCTGCTTCAAGTGCATCAATTCTTTGATTTTTTGGGGATAAAACATCCATTACAACACCATGAATTGTACTAATTTCTCCTCTTGGGAATGGATCCTGCAAGAAGCCAAAAAGATAGAGGTTATATTACTAGAAATCAAGTCCTCGTATCTTTTGAGAGGCTTCTTAAAGTATTGAATCTTATAGAAGGAGCAGTGTCCTATATGGTTGTAACTTGTGACCATGCGAAAGGAAAGAGGCAGGCCCAATAGCAAAAGCAAACCCAACCACCAAATCCCTATGGAAACTACAATATCCATTGATGACTTAACCAGGATTAACAATCTATTATTTGACTGCTTGAGTTTGGAAATGTATTGCTCATTCTACATTTATCACAACAAGAAGATAGTCATCACAAAATTGAAACAAAGTTATTGATACAAACAGGTACATTAAGGCTTACAAGCATTATGTCCCTAAAATGATGATTACTCCTTCCATTACTAAAATAGCATATGCAAGGGTAGACCCTTTGAATAAAATTGCTCTAACTTTGTAAACACTTGCATACTTTTAATTCTTAATTAACCAAAAATATTTAACACCACTTACTAAACTTCCTTCATTGCATGTGGCTTGGCTTGGTTCAACGGTTTCTCTAGCTTCCTTATAGATACAGTTAATCGCCCAAGCTCTGAGATCTGTGAAGTATCCCCACAAACCTTGGAAATTTAGAACTTTTAAAATATATATAGAATAAAAGAATCCAATGCCAAGAGTGGGCTACTAATAATGTGAAATAGATGCAGGTATGCTAACCTTTATCAAAGTTGTGCACACAAAGGAACTCAACCAGTAGTAAAGTGAGATCTTGGAAATAAGCTCAACACGCTCTTTTTTCTGGAGAAGGGTAGAATATCAATATAAAAAATAACTTATTTCTACTATATAAAGATGTGAAATTTAAATTCACTAAAAAGAATGGATTAACAGACTATGGTGTTATAATGCTAATATTTACCTTGTAGATACCAATTCTTCCTGCCCATACAATTTGATCCAATGCCAAAAAGTTGACACCAGAGCATTTTTAGACTGTAGGCAAAGGATAGTCAGATATATATATGGCTATCAAACATGAATCTTTAAATGACAAAAACAAGATAGTAAAAAACATGAACACGACCGTACTGATAATACATACCTTCCCAAGCAAAAAAAGAGGAAGTGGAATTGACTTTGGTTGTGGTGTAAGAAGTGCATGTAGATCATTCACGAACTGCATATACACTATCCCACCTTAGTTATCTCCTAGAAATTATTTTAAAATATGTGAATGATTCAATTAAAATTTAATACATGAAATCATCAATATGTACAATTTACAAAACAAACCTTGAAAAGCCGAAAAACTTTTCGGGCCAAACTTGTGGACTTGTCAACATTTTGTGTTGTGTCAGGATCACCATTGCTGATGAACTTTGAGCCATATTGAATAGCTCTACAAATTTTATCTCTGGCTTATGCTTTGTTCAAATACAATACAAGGAGAGAAAGTTTTGCTCTGGTTGCATCTATCGAACCCATTACTTTGGTACTTCTGTGCCTAGTCACAGATGTGATCTAATATCCAAACTATGTTACAAGGACAAACTAACAATTGATCAGGCGGACATAAAAAAAGTAAGAACTCAAAATGTCAAAAATTTCATGAACATAAAAATAATGATCAATAATTTGAATTCCTTGACCTCACTGTAAAGAAAGCTAAATGCAGCTAAAGGATAAATACCAAATTAAAAAAACTTATAAGCACTAGAAAACGAACATAGCATTTTCTTCTCTTATTGAAATCGCATGTAAGCTAAAATATTGGGTGTGTCAATAACTCTGGTTGATGACAGAATTAACCACAAATTTTTTTGTTATTATTTCAATTCCAAAAACAGAGGTAAAATTTTCAAGCAACTCTAACTGTTACCTAACCTAATACCACCTTGAAATGATTTCTTATTTCTTGTTGGGATAAGCAAGAAAAGGCATAGAAAGCATTCATCATAACAACAACCACAAAAAATATTTTTTCAAGATGAAGCAGCACAACAACGATTCGAGCGTTGGACCTTGAACAAAAGTATCAAAATCAAGCTCGAATTCAGAGGCAAAAATACCAGTACTAAACGCCTATGAAGTTCAACGCCTACACATCCCAACAATTATTTTCTTCTCAGCATTCAACATTCAAATTCCTTGCAGATATTTTGCACTGATTCAAAAATCAAATCTGTCTAAGGATTCTAGGAAGACCACTCACAATATTTGACGTTTTTTCCCATCGCAATACAGAAAATCCCATAGAAAACCCCACTAAAAACCCATAAATCAACACTGTCGGACCGGCACACAAAGATGGCCCTCAAAATAGCACATTTCCAAAGCTTCCTAAAAACGCCTCCCCAACATGAAATCCCAACACACAATTTCAGTGCAAAACCACAAAACCCTCATAACAGGTTACTCCAATACCGCCATTAGAACGCAGACACGAAGAGCCCATACTTTAACCCCAATTCATTCCATTTCCTCAATTTCAAAGACAACACAGACACCCCCACTACCCCAAGAATATGACGCAATTAAAACTTATATTTCAAAACCTAAAGCATCTCCTCAATTTCATCTCAAATACTCAACTTCGAGAGTGGATTTCGACCAGAAACCCTCTCCTTTCGACGCCATGCTTTGGCCCATCTTCGATTCCGTAAGTAAAAAGCATCTTCAATTCTGTAAATAAAAAGTAGCCTAAAACCTGAAAATTGAACTTTGAGAGCGGATTTTGACCAGAAACCCTCTCCTTTCGACGCCATGCTTTGGCCCATCTTCGGTTCTGTAAGTAAAAAGCATCTTGGATTCTGTAAGTAAAAAACAACCTAAAACCTGAAAAGGGAGGCGAAATAACAACAAAAATTTTCTGCAAATCCAAATGCATTGGCCAGAGCCTAATAAAAAGAAAGTCTCCTTATCCAAACTAACGATATTTGATGAAAGGTGGAATAATTCTTGATACTCTTGACCGAACAAAAACATCCTAATGCATAGCTGGACCTGGACCTATTAATATGTGGATCATAAACATATAATGCAATAGAATTAAATACTCTCCATCAAAATTACTAATTCTATAATCACATGCAAGTTTGATGTTTTGAAGAATGATCTACTTCCTCCTACAAACAAATGATTTTCCCCTCAAGCAACCATTTTGAGATCTTTATACCATGGTTTCACAGATCACAATACAGATGTGCAGTAAAGGAAGCTAAATACAGTAGTACACATAACTTTCGCAAACACTCCCAACAAACCCTTACAATCATATATCACATTGAAGGATTTGAATATAATCAACAACAACCACTTTAAAGGGCAATGAATATAATATTAAATTATGTATTTGATAAAGCACTAAATTTTCGATTACCTGACTATTGCTGCAAATTTTGTGCAACTTGGTGGTTGCACATACTAAGATTTTTTTCCCAAAATTAATAATAAAATTTGAATTACATGAGAGAGTAGTTACGACCAATGCGGAAACATGAATGCACTACCTGCCCATTCAATTACCTCCCTTGTGGATTCACCAGTTGGGAAAACACAACACTTGGAGTTACATCATCCAGATCCTGACTTGCCATACTATGCCCTCCATTTCTTGTCACAGTGCTAGGTCCATCCGCAGCATAAGTTTCTATGTTGCTTGAGTGGTTGTAATCAAGAGAGACTTCCACAAAGTTATTTGTGCTATCATTAACCAGTTTATTCTCAATTGCAGTTTCCTGGAGCTGCAAAGCAAATTATATATTCCAAAGCACATTTCCCATAGTTGGCCTTTCAACCCCTTGCTCAACAAGACACTTTTCAGCTGCTTCCCCATACTTCTTAAGGGACTCGGGATTAATTTTACCTTTAAAATAAGGATCTATGATTTGTTCCAAAATTCCCTTTCTTTGGTGTTTGTGCTAGAAATTGTACCTAGACTACAAAGGTACAAGCTAGAACAATCTCAAGAAAAATAAAGGAAAATGAATTTGTTTTTATAGTTTTATTTTGAAGGTTTCATTCACAAGAAATTAGTAATTGATAACCAAACATATACAACACGAAATCATAAAGAAATATCGAAGAGCTGAGATATAAAGATGTAAAACACATAGATAAACCATAAGCATCCATCAAATAAGAAACTGGTTCTGTCCACAAATTCATAATAATTCACATGAATAATACCTTAATCAATAAATGAAATCACAAATAAGGTGGTCAAACAGGCCATAAACATAACCCGAAAAAAGAGTCAATAAGTGGCTTATATAATGTATTTAGATCAATGTTCAGTCTTCAAAAAGAACTTACATGAGAGTGTATAGCATAAGTCTGAGTGTAACATAGCATTCTTAGCCCTAATGCCTTTCCGCCGAACAAAAACCAATGATCCTAGTCTATTTTTTCCTTCTTTTATCCTTACAAAAATGAAAAAGTTCCATAACTGCTTTTTTAGGTCAAGTTCGAAACTACTCAGCAGTTGCATTTAGTAGTTATACATACTTAATTTTAAAATGACTAAAGACTAATTTATCTTAAAGTAACTCTTAACAATTATGAACAAAATGAAAAATAGGAATACCTGGACAACTGTACAACTAGCTGGTGGCATTTATATTTGCTTCATAGCTTTTGCTAACATAGCTATTCCCTCTAATGCATGAGACCTCTTTCCATGTCAACCCTGCTCTGTCTCCATGACTTGAACCTTATTTGATAGCACTTTATTTTGTTTGTTCAAATCCTGGATTTGCTTAGTTAATTCTTCAGCTTGTGTCTCTGTATGTCCTTTTCTTCTTAAAGCTTCCTTTGATACTACAATCAACTCTTGATAGTGGGAATTTACATCTTCCAGGTCTTCTCTTAGTCTTTTATTTGTAGTCATGAGTCTTTCATTTGATTCATTCAGGAACTTTACTTGTGTCTTATGTTGTTGTATTGTCTTCTTTAGATTTTATATCTCTGAGTCCATCTGAACATCTCCATGCAATGTTGAATCCTGATTTGATAGCAATGGAATATCCATTTTTTTGAAAATCAAGTCTTCTTCCTACCTCTTCCTCACTGTTGCATCTGGAAATGAAGCCATTGAAGTCATCCCTGTTCAACACTAGGAATAATTTCCTGTTCTACAACCTCATCACATTCTCTAATTGGTTCAGGTTTCATTTCATGATCCTTCCCTGTGCTTGTCTGAACTTGCTTTGACTTTAACTCTTCTTTATTATCTCCATCTTCTTCACTTAAAGAATCCTGAATGATGGTGACCTTCTCCTTCTCTAGCTTAGGCTTTAAAATCCTCCTCATATTCAGTCTAAGTTTATTTGTAGCCCTAGTCTTAGGTCTCCATTTAGGTTTTTCGAGCCCTGCCAAAGATTTCACATTAGCACTAAAATCTGGAATATGGAAGATCTTCTCCTTGGTATTGACAGCATGAGAAATTAGGGTTGAGCTCTCTTCTTTATAAGCATAACTCTGCTTTACCTCTACTGAACATACAACTTCTTCCTGATTTGAACCAACTATATTTTCCATTATATTATCTTCAAGAATACATTCATGCTCATCTCCAGTCATGTTTTCTTGCTCTGCACCATCAAGGTTTATAAAATCTTCCTATAGATTATCCTTTTGCAAATTATCTTGTACTATGTCTTCAGCTACATCCCTTCTGAATTTTTTAGCAAAACTAGATTGTTGATTGGGCAGAGGTTTCTTTCCATGTTCTCCTTGCTCAATTACAAACCCTGACCAAAACAAAAAATGGTCCCAACTTCGATTCTTTTTCTGCAAGACTATCGAAACAATCAATTTGATCAAGCCATGATGAAACAGTGGCTGGCTCATGTGAGCAATGCGACCCTTAACCCTAACTGACATCTTTTGAATACTTCTAAGTAGGAAAAACTGTAAATTCATCTTGGCTTGTTCATTTAAGTGCAGCAAAAACCTGATATGGTATTTAAACACTGATGTAAACCTTCCTTCACATGTAATATAGCTCTCCACAAATCCAATAACCTCCTTCCATTCTGGTTTGAAGTTGTTTAAATGAACCCCTTTGCTCCAGTCAAGGGATTGACAACCTGGTAGCAAAAACGTGCTTGGGTCAAATTCAAAAGGGGTTTTCTTAAACCATTATTCTCCCTCCATGGGTGCACCGGTAGCTTCAGCAATTAAATCCTCTGTTAGTTCAAACTTCAAAGTATTGAAGATTACAGTGATATTAGTAATATTTTGAGTGAAGGCATGAGTAACATCAAAATTAAAACCTGTAATTCTCTTAAAGAAATAAAACCACCCGACTGCCTTAAACAACATTACACATTCAGGAAAATTCGTGGCCCAGCTAGTGTATTTTGGCTCAAAACGACTCAGTTTACCACTCTTACCCATAAATTCTGTAGTTATTCACCGAATAGCTTCTTGGAAGTAAATAGAATAAAAAACCTTGACAAATCTCAGAATACGTGGCTTCTAGTCTTAGAATTCGTGGCTTCTCCTATCTTCAACTCCTTTGGTGATGAATCATCATGGGATTTGACAAATGTTATTATATAAGGAACCACTGCCTCGAGGTCTTCGAACATCATAGAATGTAATGTGCCAACACTTGCCATGAATCAACCACAATCCTCCATTATTTATGATTCCAGCAGCGCCTTAATGTATGCAGTTTAGTTACCACGCTGCGGGAATGTCTCCAGATGAAAATTTTGCAAACAAGCTCAACATAGAGGTTAAATTTTTAACATAGGAGTTAGGGAAAATATTAATAAGTATTTTGAAGACCTTTTAAAGAAATGAAACACTTAATAATCCACTATGTATAACCTAAGATAAAGGTAAATTAAAATAAAATAAAGTAGTACTCATAACATATAAAATGGAAAGAAAATCAAAACCATTCAACTTAAAATAAAGAAAAATAAAAGTAATAAGGAATGAAAAATTAAGAAAAAATCAAATAGGGACTAGGTGCAATTCCAGTCCTAACATCTGGCTCCAGCTGGTGGATGAAAGCCTCCTTGTGAGGTTTCAAGATCTTGTAAACTAGTGCCTTCTGCAATCTAAACTAAAACTTCCCTGTTATTCTTCAAACTTCCATTGGGCAATTAGAGTCTTATTTAATTTATCTCACACCGGTATGTTCAATGAGTGACAACTTCCTACCTTTAGTGACTGTAAAAATGATTAAGGAATTGCCCATTCATTGGATTAGACAATTCTTCACCTTCTAAACTCTGCAGTACAAAGGTATTATTCTCCAAAATTTTAGAAATTATGAAAGGACCCAGCCATAAATGATCAAAATTGCCATGATGACCTCTCTGATATTTTCTAGCATCCCACCTGAGCACCATGTCTCTAAGAGAAAAAGTATCTTCTTTTACTTTCCTCTCAAATTTTTCTTTAATCTTATTTCTGTAAGCTTGAGCTCTTTCTACTAAAGCCTCTTGCTCCTTCTGCAGTTCAATCAATGAGAAGATTCTTCTTTGAATATCATTTGGTTCCTCCTGACTGTTTTGAAAAAAATTCATCATTGGAATACCTAATTGAATGGGAAAAATAGTATCAGTACCATATATCAACTGAAAGGGAGACAAACCTATTTGTTTTTTGGTGGTTATCCAATCTGCCCAAAGAGAATACTTCAACATTGAATCCCAAGATCTCTTGTACTGACTTAACAACTTTTTAATACTATGGATGATATTCTTGTTGGTTGACTATGCCAATCCATTCCCCCAAGGATAATAGGATGTGGAATGTTTTAAGATGATTCCATTCTGCTCACAAAAACTAACCATGGCTTTAGACTTAAAGGCTTGAGCATTATCAGTCAACAAATTTTTAGGATAACCAAACCTACTTAAAATATTTTCTTGTATAAAGTTGATGATGACCTTATCAGTTGCATTCTGTGTAGGAATTGCCTCCACCCACTTCGTGAAGAAATAAGTAGTTGTGAGTATCCATTTGTGCTGTCCACTAGAAGCAGGATTGATTTCACCTATGAAATCCAATCCCCATTGCTGGAAAGGAGCATTCACTACAATAGGTTTCAATGGTAAGGATACAAGTTTCTGTTTACCAACAAATTTTTGACATTGAACACAAGCTATGACCTGCTGATATACATCTGAGAATAAAGAAAGCTAGTAGCACCCAGATCTTAGAACATTGTAAGCTGTGGATTTCCAGTATTTATGACCTCCACAAGCGCCCTCATGTAACTCTAAAATAACTTCTTCTATTTCTGATTTCTCCAAACACCTGAGCAACAATCCTCCCGGATCTTTCCAATTCAATTGTTGATTTACTAAACAATATTTAGTGGCCTTCAATTTTAATGATCTAGCTACTTTTTTTATCTAGATGAGCAGGACACTGCAAATGCAATAGAAAATTAACTATATCAGCATACCAAACTGATTCTGCATACTTATCCATGATTTGTTCTTCATTTTTCTTTGTTTGTAACTCCTCTTGTGTTGGTTGACTTGCCACTAAATGAAGGCCAAGAGCTTCACAATTTGAATTAGCCAAAAGTCTAGTCGAACTGTGTCCTTTGACTAGCTTAGTAGGTTTTATCTCCACATCATTGTAATGTCCCCATTTTGACCCCCTTTGTATTAAACCGTAAATGATGTAAATATTGTAATTTAATCATGGTGAGGAGCTCAAGGCCAAGGCCCACCATTGATTTAGCGTTTCATGTATCAGCAATTAAAAATAGATGCCCATGGTTCTTGTGCGAGATGGGCACAATGTATATAAGACATCATGTAATTACGAATTTTTAATGAAAAACCCACAACCGGCTATGCAATGCAACAAAAGAGATGGGGCATGACTCTACAAGGAAAAGGGAGGGAAATTATTCAAACCTTGAGCCAATGGTATTAATCCATGTGTCAATGGGGAAACCCATAAACCACCAACTACCCAATTTGTCTCATGCACCCAATCATTTAATTCTTCCAAGAAATTGGTTAAGGTAGTTAATGCCTTGGGAATGAAGAAGTATGGCAGCCAATTTCGTGCATGGGCAAGCCATCAACTTGGAAAAACGTGTTTTGTCTCTTTGGGCAAGAAACCACCCACGAAATGGTGCCCAAAGCCATTCTGAACATGCATCCTTTGATCATTCACGCAGGGGGAGTTAGCTGGGGTCTTTCCATTTACGTTTTTCATCTAAATACTGCATTTTTCCATGCCTGGGAGTCGTTTTTGCAGTATATAACAGTTGGGAGAGGGAGGGCCACGTTTTGGGGACTGTAGGGAGGTCATTTTTGCCCCTGAATGTCCAAGGACGTTTTTCTAGAAACGGATTTGGCTTCCTGGGTTGTTCACCAACTTCCCATTTCGTTTTTGTGGGTTCCCACGTTTTTCTGGGTTAGTTGAAACCCCATCTCATGCATCCCACTGTGGAAAACGTTTTCCTCATGCCCAGCAAGTGGGGTTCTGCTGTTATGTGCATCCTTGCTCTTGGTTTGAGCCTGTGAGTTGAAGTGTTGGAGTGGTAGTGGATAGAAGTGGCTTGATAAACCTAGTGGGGGAGACAACCTCTCAAGAAGATCAAGAGGGCTTTGGTTACTCTTCTATGCATACCCTGAGAGCACTAGATAGGGAAGGTATGGCTTGAGGGACTGCACAGCAGTGAAAAGAATACTTCCTTGTGCTGGGTGTGTAGGTATTGTGGGTGCCAAGCTAGATAGATCTTGCAAGGTTATCCCTGGCTCTGTGCTGGAGCTCACTAGCTTAGCAACTCTTCCTTTCCATCTCCTAGTAGCTTGATAAACCCAATTGTAGATTGGCTTGGCTCATCTTGGTGTATGCTTGGCTATGTGTGAGTCTGCTGTTCCCTAGTTCCTTGTAGAGATCATGCCCATCTCGGGGGTGGCAGTGGTGCTGAGAGATTGAGGAGCACATTGGCCTACGGTTGGGTGGAACGTTGCAGTTGCATAGCCAGTTGCGTGGGACTACTTTTGTATAAGATAAGTATTCTCTTATGTAAATTGGCAATTATCATTTGATGAATATTATGAATGTATGTGGATGTATTAAACGAATTTACTTCTGCTGTGTTTTTAAAAGTTTATGCATTTCCATATGATCTTGTATAATTCTGCAAGGGTCTCTATTTAATGGCTGTCACAGAATAGTTTGAATGTATGTTAGATATCAATAGGATTTATTTAATTTCCGTTGTGTTCTATAGCCTGCACATATACATGTCTTGTGTCAATGAGTTTAATGAATGGATATGGGGCTAATTGCCCGGATTGAGCACCACGTCTTCTCTATCATGTTGTATGGTAGGAAAGGGGACACTACAATCATACTCCATAATATTAGCAATCCATCTCCCCCTCTTTCCTTCAGTATTAGGTTGTGTCGAAATTTCCTTAATGGTAGCATTAGGTACATAAGCAATAATCTTTGAATGTAGAATATAAATTCTAAAAAACTTCAAGGCCTTAACTAGTGCGTAAGCTTGTTTCTCTAATACACTGTACTTTAATTATGAATCTCTCAAAGTCTTGCTAAAGAAAGCAATAGGCCGTTCTAATCCATTTGCATTTTTTTGTAATAGAACAACAACTATGGTATCCTGAGATGCAAAAGAGAAGGTAAAGAAGTATTTTGAAAAATATGGACTTACCAGCACTGGAGCTTCTATAAGAGCCTGTTTGATATTTTCAAATGAAGCCCTAGCTTATGCTATCCACTTCACCTCCTGATATTTCCTCAACATAGATGTTATCTGTTTGATTGTTTCAACAAAATTTGGAATGAACCATCTCAAAAAAATTATTTTTCCAATGAATGACTAAACATCTTTCTTACTTCATGGAATACTAATCTTTAAAATAGCCTTGACTCTTTTAGGGTCTATTCTAATTCCATCTGTTGAAACTAGATATCCTAAAAGCTTACCTTCCTGAATATAAAAATGAGACTTATTAGGATTTAGGGACAGTCCAAACTTCCTACATTTCAAGAATGTTTGTCTGAGATGTTTCAGATGCTCCTCATCATATTTAGAAAATTCAGTGATATCATCCAGATAAATTACTACAAATTTTTCATTTTCTCCAACGAAGGTTATATCCATAGCTATTTGAAAGGTCGCACCAACATTCATCAAACCAAATGGAATCTTGTCATACATAAATGTACCCCAAGGGATAGTAAAAGTTGTTTTCTCTCTGTCATCCGAATGCACAACAATTTGATTATAACCTGAGAATTCATCAACCATCGAAATTCTCTGGGCACCTACTACTTTCTGCAAAATTTGCTCAATCTTGGGCAATGGATAATTATCCTTTGGTGAATATCTATTCAAATTGAGAAAATCCACACACAACCTAATTTCTCCATTATTCTTACGCACCAGAACCAAATTTGCTACCCATGATGAATATCTGAGTGGAACTATAATCTTTGCATATAATATAAGCTTCTTTTTCTATGACTGGAAGCAAAGCTGGGTTAATTCTTCTCAATTTTTGTCTAAAAGGTTTCACATTTGGATTCAAAGGAACCTTATGTTGAATAATGCTGGTATCATAGGTTTTCAAATCCTCACAAGACCAGGACAAAATGTCAACAAACTCCTTGAACAACTTTACATACATGTTCCTTTCTTCATCTGGAAGAGATTTGGAGACTTTCACCATCTTAGGCTGATCTTTTGTACCAATGTTACAACTTATAATGTTCTCTTCTGAAGATTGCATGGTAGGATTTAACATAGTATCATATTTAGAAAAAATCCTCTCAAGGGGAACCAAACCCTTGGGAATAAAGTTTCCCTTCAACTCAATAATCTTGTGCTCAACAATTGTATTTTCTGAATATGTAGTAGTATCATCAACTTCATCATACTAATCTTGGTCAATCAGTGAATTAGAAAATTCTCCAGTCAATTCCAAGAATTTTTTGATTTCCAAATCATCTTCAAAGACTCTCCATTGTCTAATATTATCTGGTACTGCAGGTCTATATTTGACTTCAATAGGATATTTTAACTGGGTCTGTTTTGGAATTTTGAAATGTGTGGCTCCCAAAGCCAGTGAATTTGCTATTTGGTTACGATCCCTAGGAATAAAAGAAATATTGAATGCTACAAAGAAATTGTCAATCATATCCCATGCTTCATTCCTATATACTTTCAACAAATCCTCTTTTACTTGATAAATGTCCTTCACCTGCTGGACCACTAGTTCGGAGTAGCCAAAAACAGTAAGTTGTTGAATCCCCAAATCCTTTGCAGCTCTTAGCCCAAGTATCAATGCTTCATATTCAACTGTGTTATTAGTAGTCATAAATTCTAATTTGTACATCATACAAATCACCTCCCCTCCTGGAGAAACCAAAACAATACCTGCTCCATCTCCTTCCTTAGATGATGATTCATCAAAGTACATTTTCCATAATTCATCTTGTTCTCCAATATTATGTTTGACTAGTGCTTCTTTGTCCACACATAGTCTACCAGTTGTGTCCTCATTGCTGAAATGTAACATACAAGATCCCAAATATTCATCTACAACATAAATGGGATGGTTCGTTGGGTTCTTATCATCACTCACTATAAAAGCAAGCTGCACTTCCCTGTACAATATTCTATGTTCCCCCCCGAATATTGGAATGGTTGCATATGCCAAATCCATCTAGAAAGTGCCTCCTATTTTCTTTTCCCAAGACCTTGAAAGTAACATACCAAAATTAGGTGAAATGTCGGCCACCACCACATCCATAATCACACTCTTCATGGGTAACTAAGCAATACTTACCACAATATCCTTAATTACTACTAAGCACTTTACTGCTCTGGAATCAAATGCAAACAAGTCATGGTAGGGATTTGTGACACTCAAACCAAGGGCCTCCATGATTGTTTTAGGCATCAAGTTATGAGAAGCTCCAGAATCTAACAGGAAGTTGTGTATCATTTGATCATGGACAGTCGGGGCAATGTAAAAAGGAGGAGGAAAGTTTGAACTGTTTTTCAGGCTTATTAGATGAGGCAGAGCCAAGAATAATAGTAGGGTGTTCTTCTTGGAGATTCATAGTATCTGAAGGAAAATGATTAGCTTGTGAACTCAGTATTTTAAAGGCAGGATCTCTATAACAAGGAGTCTTCATCAATTCAATTAATGGAACTGGAATCTTGACCTTACACAGTTCATTCTCAAAATTAAAAGTTTGCACTTTTTTATCACTTTCTTCAATCTCTACAACTTTGGCTTGATCACCATGGTTTTGTCTGTTTTCTAGTGATTGATTAGGTAACTGCTTGGTAGGAGGAGCCATCTTCTTTTTGGGAATCTCAACAATTTTTTTTGGACCTAATCTTAGATTATTAGACTTCTTGGGTTCTGATTGCTAAATACTAGCCGAAACTTCAGGGCCAAGGTCACTTTCTTCTTGATGAACAGATGAGTCAAAAAACTCAAAATTCTGATAATTATATCCAGTAAGGAAACCTTCTGATGACAACTCTCCAAATTAATTTAAATTCTGATTCAAATCTTCATATTGTAAGTCTTCAACTTCTTCTACTTTGTCTATTAAATTATTTTGGAATGGGGGAGGAAATCTCTGGTCTTCATTATCCCTTCTTTCCCTCTGAATGTCATTGTTTCTTCTTTCTTCAGGAATAAATCTAGGAACAAATGGGCGCCTGAACTAATTAGGATTTCTTTCTCCTTCATGTGTAGGTTTATTCAAATTCTTTTCCAATTCCATCTTACTCACTTTTGTAGCTAAACTTTTGACTAACTTAGCCATGTCATCCATTTTACTCTATGTTGTCTTTGATGTGGAAGTTGTTAGCATCATTTCATTTTTACGCTTCTGGTCATGCACTTGATAATCTGACTGATCTTTTAGTTTATTCGAAGCCAAAATGTTTGATTCAACCTCCAAGGCAACTTCCTGCATATTCAACAAAGTTACTGACCTTCTTTCTCTTAGATGTAAAGAAAACTCATGATCAAATAAATTGGCATAGGTTAACTTGGCTGAGGTTTCAGAAGGTTTAATTTCAGCTAGGATCCTCCCATACATTTTACTGAAGCGTTTAGAGAAATCTGCTACAGTTTCATCTTTTTTTCTTTTCAAGGCTACAAATTCTGTAATGTAATAAGTATGGTCCTTTCTATCCCTCCACTGTCTCATAAACATTTCTTGTAGTTCCTCTATTAGGGTTATTGAATTGGCTGGTAGTTCTTTGAACCATTTCCTTACCTCCCCATCCAAAATTTGTACAAACATCCTCATCCACACATATTTAGCTTCAATATTATGATTGTCTGCATAACTTAGAAATGCATTCCAATGTTCCTCTGCAATAGTTTCACCCTGACCATTAAACCTAGGGAGATACTTCTGATAGTCTCATGCAGGAAGAGCATTCAGGGGCTGAGGGATAACTAGAGGAGCATATATAGTAGATATCATACAGTCCATCATATCAAGAGGCTGTCCTGCCATCTTGGAGCTACTTTGGCTTGATGAAGAAAGAGGCTTATTGAATTTACTCGGGATTGGCTGAAAAGTAAGCTTACAAGGTTTAAATTGAACCAAGGGAATCCTACTAGAAAGCTCAATCTTAACTTTTTGAGAAGACAATGGATTAGTAAAAACCTGAAAGGTATCAACTTGTGTAGTAGCGATTAGCCAAGACAAATTCTCTTTTTTCTCTTCTAATTGAAGTTCTGAACATGCAAAAAGTGATACTGGATCTAACTGATCAGGAGTAAATAAATAAGGAGAAGACTGAGATCTTCGAAAAGGAGAAGAAACTAGTTTTTTCCTAACCTCCTTCAAGATTTGCTCTGGATATGAGACTCCCGGATGTAAAGGAGATGTAGGTTTTCCCCATGTGTTTGCTTTCCTAGAATCCACTATGAACCAATACTGGTGAAAATGTAGTCTGTAACAATGTCTGATTATGTTCACCTTACAAAATCAGATTCATAAACTATCCCAGGGAAGATTTTACTTCACTTTCATCCCCGACAACGACGCCAAAGATGTTTGTGCTACAAATTGTACCTAGAATACAAAGGTACAAGCTAGAACAATCTCAAGAAAACTAAAGGAAAATGAATTTGTTTTTATAGTTTTATTTTGAAGGTTTCATTCACAAGAAAGGTGTAATTGATAACCAAACATATACAACACTAAATCATAAAGAACTCTTGAAGAGCTGAGATATAAAGATATAAAACACATAGATAAAACATAAGCATCCATCAAATAAGAAACTAGTTCTTTCCACAAATTCATAAGCATTCACATGAATAATACCTTAATCAAGAGATGAAATCACAAATAAGGTGGTCAAACAGGCCATAAACATAACCAACAAAAAGATTCAATAAGTGGCTTATATAATGTATTTAGATCAATGTTCATTCTTCAAAAAGAACTTACATGAGAGTGTATAGCATAAGTCTTAGTGTAACATAGCATTCTTAGCCCTAATGCCTTTCTCCCGAGCAAAAACCAACCATCCTAGTCTATTTTTTCCTTCTTTTATCATTGCAAAAATGAAAAAGTTCCATAACTACTTTTTTAGGTCAAGTTCGAAACTACTCAGCAGTTACATTTAGTAGTTATACATACTTAACTTTCAAATGACTACAGACTAATTTATATTAAAGTAACTTTTAACAATTATGAACAAAATGAAAAATAGGAATACTTGGACAATTGTACAACTAGGTGGCATTTATATTTGCTTCGTAGCTTCTGCTAACATAGCTATTCCCTCCAACGCATGAGATCTCTTTTCATGTCGAGCCTGCTCTGTCTCCATGCTTTGAACCTTATTTGATTGCGCTTTATTTTGTTTGTTCAAATCCTGGATCTGCTTAGTTAATTCTTCATCTTGTGTCTCTGCATATCCTTTTCTTCTTAAACCTTCCTTTGCTACTACAATCAACTCTTGATAATGGGAATTTCCATCTTCCAGGTATTCTCTTAGTTTTTTATTTGTAGTCACGAGTCTTTCATTTGATTCATTCATGAACTTTACTGATGTATTATGTTGTTGTACTGTCTTCTTTAGATTTTCTATCTCTGAGTCCATCTGAACATCTCCATGCAATGCTGAATCCTAATTTGATAGCAATGGAATATCCAATTTTTTGAAAATCAAGTCTTCTTTGTGCCTATTCCTCGCTGCGGCATATGAAAATGAATCGATTGAAGTCGTTCCCTGTTCAACACTAGGAATAATTTCCCATTCTACAACCTCATCACATTCTTTAATTGGTTCAGGTATCATTTCATGATCCTCCCTATGCTTGTCTGAAATTGCTTTGACTTTAACTCTTCATTATTATCTCCATCTTCTTCACTTGAAGAATCCTGAATGATGGTGATCTTCTCCTTCTCTAGCTTAGGATTTAAAATCCTTCTCATATTCAGTCTAAGATTATTTGTAGCTCTAATCTTAGGTCTCCATTTAGGTTTTTCGAGATCTGCCAGAGATTTCACATCAGCACTAAAATATGGAATATGGAAGATCTTCTCCTTGGTATTGACAGCAGGAGAAATTAGGGATGAGATTTCTTCTTTATAAACATAACTTTGCTTTACCTCTACTGAACTTATAACTTCTTCCTGATTTGAACCAACTATATTTTCCATTATATTATCTTCAAGAATGCATTCATGCTCATCTCCAGTCATGTTTTCTTGCTTTGCAGCATCAAGGTTTATAAAATCTTCTTGTAGATTATCCTTTTGCAAATTATCTTGTACTATGTCTTTAGCTGCATCCCTTCTGAATTTTTTAACAAAACTAGATTGTTTATTGGGCAGAGATTTCTTTCCATGTTCTCCTTGCTCAATTACAAACCCTGGACAAAACAAAAAATGGTCCCAACTTCAATTCTTTTTTTGCAAGACTATCGAAGACTTGCAAGTAGGAAAAATGGTAAATTCATCTTGGATTGTTGATTTAATTGCAACAAAAACCTGATATGGTATTTAAACACTGATGTAAACCTTCCTTCACATGTAAGATAGCTTTGCAAATTTCCAATAACCTCCTTCCATTCTGGTTTGAAGTTGTTTAAATGAACCCCTTTGCTCTAGTCAAGGGATTGACAACCTGGTAGCAGAAACGTGCTTGGGTCAAAGTCAAAAGGGGTTTTCTTAAACCATTATTCTCCCTCCATGGGTGCGTCAGTAGCTTCAGCAATTAAATCCTCTGTTAGTTCAAACTTCAAAGTATTGAATCTTATAGTGATATTGGTAATATTTTGAGCGAAGGTGTGAGTAACATCAACATTAGAACCTATAATTCTCTCAAAGAAATCAAACCACCCAACTTCCTTAAACAACGTTGTACATTCAGGAAAATTCATGGCCCAGCTAGTGTCTGTTGGCTCAAAATGACTCAGCTTACCACTCTTACCCATAACTTCTGTAGTTATTCACTGACTAGCTTCTTTGAAGTAAACAGAATAAAAAACCTTGACAAATATCAGAATACGTGGCTTCTAGTCTTAGAACTCGTGGCTTATCCTATATTCAACTCCTTCGGCGATGAATCATCATGGGATTTGACAAATGTTATGATATAAGGAACAACTTGAGGTCTTCGAACATCATAGAATGTAATGTGCGAACACTTGCCATGAATCAACCACGATCCTCCATTATTTTGGATTCCAGCAGCACCTTAATGTTTGCTGTTTAGTTACCACTCTGCGGGAATGTCTCCATATGAAAATTTTGCAAACAAGCTCAACATAGAGGTTAAATTTTCAACATAGGAGTTAGGGAAAACATTAATAAGTATTTTGAAGACCTTTTAAAGAAATGAAACACTTAATAATCCACTATGTATAACGTAAGATAAAGGTAAATTAAAATAAAATAAAGTAATACTCATAACATAGAAAATGGAAAGAAAATCAAAACCATTCAACTCAAAATAAAGAAAAATAAGAGTAATAAGGAATGAAAAATTAAGAAAAAATAAAATAAGGACTAGGTGCAATTCCAGTCCTAACATCTGGTAATGCAGAGCCCATTGAAAAATGCTTACATGTTCTCTTGGAACAGGAGGATTAATAGAAGGTTGTCCACACAACACCTCAAACAACACGACACCAAATGAATAAACATCTGATTTTTCAGTGAGTTACTGCCTACGGTAGTATTCTGGGTCTAGGTATCCAAAGCTGCCTTTGACCATAGTGCTAACATGAGTATGGTCAAGAGTTGGGCCCATTTTTTATAATCCAAAATCTGAAACTTTTGCAACTAGGTTTTCATCAATAAGTATATTTGTGGTATGGATATCCTGATGTATGATGGTCTAAGTAACTCCTTTGTGGAGATACTGAAGGCCTCGAGCAACCACAATACAAATATCTAATCTTTGCTTCCATGACAATGAAGTTAAATTATTGTTACCATATAAGTGTCCTCGCAGTGGTCCCTTGGCCATGTAATCATAAAATAAAATCATCTCACAGTTTTCTTCACAATAACCAATTAGAGACACCAAATGGTAATGCCTGAGCTTAGAAAGAATATCTATTTATGTTTGGAATTCAGGGATGCCTTGTTCGGCTAGTAGGTTTCCTCTCTTAATTGCAACCTTGGCACCACCATCAATTTCCCTTTCATAAACTTTCCCAAAACCACCAACACCAAGAATCCGTAACTCATCAAAGTTTTTAGTAACCTCTTGTATCTCCGCAAAAGAAAAATGTTTGCAAAAACTAGAAGGTGCCGATGACACATAGCTACCAGTACCACTCTTTACAAAAGTAGTAGAAACTTTTCTCCCAATGGTGTGTTAGTTATCCCCGTATAGTTGTAGGGGAAACCATCTAGGGTGCTTGTCACTAGCTGACCCACCACGGCGTTGACGAACAATAAAACATACAGTAGGAACAAGAGCTAATACATTAACCCCTCCGGCAACTCCCCCAATCACAAGACCCTTACCCTTGCTACTTCTGGAACTTGGAGAAGGAGTCACATCACCAGGCCCCTGTAAGTAGTGGAAATTATTAGAATTGGATTTTATTCCCATTAAACTATTGCAAATATGTTTATGAATTAACAACAGGCATTCCCTAAGTATTTAGGAACTAAAATTATTTCCCTACAAATCAAATTCTGAACTTTCGCACATACATATACATAACAAACAGACATGTATTTCTAAAATGCTACAAACTAGTCAATGGAGGCTTTCCATGTCAGTGAAAGTGAGGAGCTATTATTCCCCCCCAACAAGGTTTAAGTCTCCCTAGCGACGTATTTTTCCCATGTGGGACACTTGTCCTACTGCTTATGCTTGCAATTGGGGCCAGGTGCAAGTCCTGGGAAACTTTCAGAGAATGGATCCCTGCTCATGGCTTCAGAGCTAAAGGATTTCGTTTTGAGTTTTGTAAGACAACTACATTAGTTGTAATACTCCCAGATTGAGGATTGGCATGCTTGCCGCATCATGATAACAAGAAGCTGGTAAAAAATAGAAAACAACAAATTTCAATTCTGTATTGTTAGCAAAAAATGCTTAACCTTTCTATGATATTCACAAATATCAAAAAATTGTAGATATTGTGTAGTGCTAACAAAATTTGATATGGCTACAGCAGCTTGATGTCTCTATGCTTATGATTTTGTTCCAAGTGTTCCATAAAGAGCAAAGGGAACACAACACAGAGACCCATGCATAAATATAGGAGGCAGATGGGTTAGATTCCACATGGTAGCTAACGATAGGTAAGGAAGTAGACCCAGTTGAAATGGTTGACTATGAGGAGCAACTTTCATGGAGGATCAAAGCCTGTAAAAAGAATAGGCATATCTATTCAAAGACAACTTGGAGTAGCTCAAAAAGTCGAGAGATCGGGATAGCTCTGAGTTTTAGCTTAGGGAGGCCTGGGGACATTATATTTTTATGTTTCATGGATATTTTCTCCCATGTCTTTATGTGTAGCCTTTAGAGCGAGGATCAAGACTTATGGATGTTTTGGTAGCTAGCTGACCTTTTTCAAGCTGTGATAGTGCTTCATATTCACCGAAAAAAGGAAAATCCAATATCAAGAGTTCTACCATATTCATATATTTGATTATTATACAACTGTGACAATTCCAACACTGTCAGTTTAACTAAAGGTCTGGATCCAATCATGTAAGGATTTGGCCGAATAGGAACCATGAAATTAGGCAAAATAAAGATGTTTTTGAAGAACTTAGCTCTTGAAGTTTTTTTGGACTCAGAATCCAATCCATTTTCAAGTATTTGGTGAACATATTTTCAAATTACTTTTTCCCTTCACTTTTCAAAACATTGGCAATGGGGAATTAGTTCACCGGGGAGGCCAAAGGAGTATGATCTCTCCATCGGGGTGGAACGTGTTAATTTTTCAGAATTTACTTCAATCTGATCTAGGATCTTAACTGAGAGAAAAACATGTATAGCATATCTACAACATATCAATCATGGACACAATAATGCAAGCACACAAGAGACACAGAGTTTACTTGGGGAAAACCATAAAGGTGAAAAACCCCAATAAATTCCTCAGAGATAGATAGAGCAATGATACAACCCAGGCATAAGAGATAGACATCTCCTAGAAACAGCTTCTCCTCCTCCATAAGTGCGCCACTCTCCAGAGAGTGTGAGAGAGAATAGAATGATGAAATAGAGTGCCTCCTGCACTCTATTTATACTTGACTTGACTTTCCTAATAACCTTTACTAGGTCAGCCTTAACTTAACCACATAACATAATGCTGACTAGGCCGATGCCCAATAGGGTGGTCTAATAACCCTTTGACCCACATGGCCCCCAATAGGGTGGTCTAATAACCCTTCGACCCACATGACTTATACAGGGCCGACCCCAACAAGGTGGTCTAAGAACCCATCAAGTATAAGTTACGACACTTACAATATAAATGACGACACTTCTATATAGAGGAATAATAACATCTCTATAGGAATACAAACACTTCCGTATAGAGGAATAATACCATCTGTATAGGAGTACAATATACATATATGAAATACATTCCGAAGTTACATATACATCAACTGAACGCAATCCATTTTCAAGTATTTCAAAGCATGCATTGGGGCATTAGTTCACTGGTGGGTCAAAAGGAATATTATCCTTCCACCAAGGTTACATTCTCAATGGGGTCTTCCTCAGATATTGGATAAAAATTATCCAAAACCGCATGTTTCCTGGAAAACGGTTCTGGCAGAAGTCTTGATGACTGTCATAGTTCTACAAGGTCATAATTTTGGATTCCATGGACAGGTTTTAAGGGTCTCTCAAACGACCCAGACACTCAAAAACATCTAAAATGCATTGAATCAAGCAGAATTTAAATATTTGATTCGCCATAATTTGGCAAGAAGAGCAATTTCGGGTAGCTTTTGGATATAACCTTTATGATGCTCCGTCTGGATCACCCTTATGGCATGAGTTTTGATGGAGAGAAATTTATGCGGTCCACAAGGGTTCTATTGCACTGTAGTCAGCCCTACCATTACAAAACAATTTTCAAATAACACAGTGTTAAGCTATCTACCATGATTCCACTCTAGCTGTGGTTTGTCATGTTCCAAACCCTTGTAGCTTGGATTTCAAAGGTTCGGGTTTGAGACTCAGTGAAAAATCCTGGGAAGAGATACGTGTCAAACCTGGTAACTAAGACGAATACTTGAAGGCAAAAATAATTGAAAACAATGAGCCCTTACCTGGTAATTCACTTGAGGAGCAACCACTGGATTTGACCCTGCCAGATTCCCCGAGCCATCGTTGATTTTGAACAATTCCAACTCATTTAAAAGGGCATTATAATCTTGGGCACCATCGCTGGTATCAGGGTGTAAAGCTACCCATAAATTATTGTCTCTGGATTGCGGCAAAAGAGTAGAAACATAATCCCTATAAATAGTAGTGCCGACAGAGGCACTAGTTATAATGCCTATGCATCATAATGAAAATGGATTTCAATGTAGAAAAGACTATAAACATGTGCAGTGCGAGCTTGCAAATATGTCAACTCTTGAGCCTTCAGACATTTGAACTCTTATCAAATTGAGACAAGTATGCTTGTCAGTGTACTAAAAGGAAAATATTTAGATTAACATTAGCAAGTTTAAAGTCTTCTTGTATTTTCATTTTCATTTTATTTTTCTTAATGTGTGCCAATGATAAAAATTGTCTTTTCAAGCACTTTCAACCAATAAAACTTACACATTTATTAAAATATTTTATTAAATAAACACAAGTAAATAGATAAATTATTACAACAGTAGGTAAACTATAATCAAAGTTTAGAAATGTTTCTATACAAAGTAAATTAACATATAGTCTCAGCCTAAGCCAAGGACTAAAAAAGGGTTAGAAGGGGAATTTTAAATTTTGCAAGAAAGAGGGGAAAGAGAAAAAGAAGGATAAAGGAAAAAGGGATTTTATTTTTTATTTAGTTTTTATTAATGGAGAGAAGGAAATGGGATGAAAGCGGGAACATTAATGAGAAGGGGTGTTTTGTTTTTCTCTTCTTAATGGTAGTCATTGGCTTTTTTTCTTTTCTACAATGGGAGTTCCCAGGGGATAACTGACACTTTCTAAACATAGGCGAGATGAGTTGGAATTCATAGACAAGATCGAAAAATTAATCGAGAGATGAAAAGTAATTAGATTCAATCGACGAGACGCAAAAGAATCTAACCTACCGAAACTTCACTTGAGAACTGAAAGGATCAAACTACGACGGTTTTGACCAAACGAAATATGGAGACGATCAGTGCTTCAATGCAGACACAATGAGACTAATTTCATGAAATGACAAAGTATAATGTGAAAAAAGACTAATCTCCAAAACCCAACTCGACCATGACACGACGATGTATAAGACACAACTTGGCAAGTCTTCCAAAGGGGTCATATGACAATAAAAATGGTGAAATGATGTATGGATGCAATAATCACATCGCTCTAGAATCAACGGTGCATACAAAGTTGTTTTGTGAAAAAATTCACTAGGTTTTCCTTTGGAGTCATGTTTCAACACTTCAGAATTATGTCAATGTTGAGAATAAACATCTTAAAGGGGTCTTTGAATCCATCAGTAACATTAAAATTTACAAAATTGAAAAAAAAATTACAATTTCGTAAATTTTAACATTGTAGATGGATTCAGAGACCCCCCTCAAAGGGTAGGAAAGGCTTATCATGTGGATTCCTCTTTGAGCATATGATTATCATGCATTAAATGTCGAAGCATTGAGTTTCTACATAATAGAGTTACCCTGGGTTCCATCCTTGGAATGAAAGTGCCCAACAGGTTTCTCTGGAAATGTATTCTATAGATAAAAATTAAGATAACAAAGAAATATACACAATGAATTTGAAAATTAATTAAAGTTTTAGAATGAAGTTTATTTGAACTCATTGCACAGAAAGGAACACAAATGAAAAAGGAAAACTCATGATCTGGTATGAATGCAAGCCTACAAACAAATATAGGTCAAGCAAACAAGCTTAAATGATGGTAAGCTGAAGGAAACTTCCATAGGTGATATTAATGAGAGACACCAACTATAGATCCATTTTAGTGAGTTTAAAATGGGACAGGGAAAAATAAAAGTCCTGATAGGACATGCCCTTGCTCGATGCAAACTGTTGATGTATTTTTAACTTTGGAAGATATTCACTTGTATATTATATTTGTACTTTATTGTATCCCCAATGGAGATGTATTATTCCTTCGATTGGAAGTGTGGTCATTTGTATTTGCAAGTGTCGCAAGTTACATTGTAAGTGTCGTAACTTATATTTGATGGGTTATTAGACCACCTTGGTGGGGTCAGCCCTGTATGAGTCATGCAGATGGGTTATTAGGCTTCCTTAGGAAGTTGGCCCTGTTAGGGTTAAAGGCAGTTTAAGTTGTTGTATAAATCGAGAGTGTGTCTCTCTCATTTTACTCATTCACTCACTCATCCAACTTGCATAGTTGAGAGAGAGCAGTGCCCACAAGTGGAGGAGGAGTAGTTGCTGAATACATCTATCTTTTGGGGTTTGATATTTGTGATCTTTGTATTGGTCCTCATTCTATCTTTGAGGAAGTTGCGGGGTTTTTCACCTTCTTGGTTTTACCTGGTTGTTATAGGTCAAACCTGCACCTCTCCGTCTGTGATCACCTTGAGCTGTCGATTACACAAAAGGACAACTTGGATGGAGGAGCATGTTGACCTTAGATGAGACCTTGACCTACTCCACCTCCTTGCAAGCTGGAAAAACCCTAAAAAGTATCATTTTGAAACATGGGCACTACTCTACCTTAACAAACTAGCACCTGTACCCTACTCCAGTGTACAATAGTAGCGCTCAACCCCTCATGGGCACTACTCCTCTTCAATAGAGTAGAGTACAACATTTAAAAAGTGATGAGTGCTAGTTGTAAAACACTATAGTAGCGCCCTGGGCTCTACTCCACTGTGAAATAGTAGCGTACACCTCAAAAGATGATTAAAAAATAATTAATTTCACGAATGAGGATTAGTTGCAATTGGTTTCCCAACTTCCCTAACTTCCTCTACAACCACCTCTCAACCTGAACAGCCTCCCTTGTCCTATAAATACAAGGAGGAATGAAGAGAGGGGTTAGACATGAGAACAATAGAGAGAATCTTTCATAAGAGAAGATTCTATTGGAGGAGGTTATGCTGGAAGATTTCCAAGCTAGAGAAGAGTAGGAGCCCAGGATCAGGTTGCATGAGCATGCTGCAAAGTTAGGTATATTGTGTATCATTCACTTGTTTTTGACAATAAAGGTTTAAGCATATTTCTCATCCCAAATCAAGTACTTATTGGACTATGCATTTATTTGGATTATGTTAGTTAATGTTTGATGTTTGAATCATTATTCTATTGCATCATTATTATATTGGCCAAGATACCTTGAGAAAGGTCTTTGTGTTGCAGGTTTACTGAACGGGAGATTGAGTTGAGGATCGAGAGCAAGATTGGACAAGAGCTAGGATCAAACTTCATTCAAAAGGTATGTCCTCAAGACCTATAATCTATTTCCATTCATAAACATCTCTGTAATGCAAGTAATATGCTTACCTGTCAACCCCTTAAGTTGATAGTATCCATTTCCTTACTATAGGATAGTATTTCCCACCAACAGACTAGCGACTCCGCTAGGGAAGGTTGTTTTTCTGCTCTAGGAAACCTTTCTTGTTTGTATTTCCATAACCTATTAACCCCTTGAATTTGCTGAGAAGCCCTGTAGGTATCCCCTGCTTTCTTCTCTCTACTTCACTCAGTCTTTTTTCATCTTTTCAAAGTCAGTTTTTGACTCTTTAAGGCCTGAGCGCTACTCTGTTATACATACAGTAGCGCCCATACACTAGTCTGCCTATATATAGTAGCACCCATCCCTCCAAAAGTGCTAGTTTCCCTACTGCACAGTAGGGTACATTCCTGTAGCCTTCTTTTGGTTGTTTGGTTGAGTTTTCTGCCTTTTTAGGTGGTCTTCTGACTTTGTTTTAGGTCTCCTTGACTGGTACTTGAGGTTTGTAACTCTTCTTCGAGTCTCAGAACCTTTCTTTGAGTCTTTTTTCCATCTTTAGGTCACTTTTTTACCGGTGAAGTGTTTGGTCCATTTTTAACCTTTTTGGAGACTAAGCATTGTTCCTTAGTGAACACAATTTTCTTATCTTTTCCCTGACAACATGTTGCTGACCTACAAACATGTATACTTTGCATTTGCTATTTGTGGCAACATTTGTTTGCTCTTTAGGCATCTTATCCTTTGTTTTAGGGTTTGGTCCGTTTTGGAGCCTTTAGGGTGTCTTCCAAACTTTTGAGTTCCAACATTTCTTGACTTCTTTATCTTTTTCTAGTATCAAGTGAGATTGGAGCATTTCAGTTTGCTTCATCATTCAATCTTTGTGTTAGTAGGGTGGTTGTTAACTTGCTTGCCTACCGATTGCTTGGATTAGTGGTCTTGTTAGGGTTTGGTGCTTTGGGACATTCCTCTTGAGTTTGATTTCCAGTCTGTAGCATCTTTCCTCTTTGTTTTCTATCTGCTTTGTTTCCAAGTGTGAGGGTTTTTTCTCTTGAAAACACTTGTACGACAAGCCTTTGTCGAACCATTGTTTTGACAGCTGTGAGCTTAAGACCCTTGTTTTGCATACTTACACATCTTGTATAAGTCTTATTTGCTTCATAATTTTAGAGTTCTTTTTCGTTCATAATAACAGAAAAAGCAAAAATTTGATAGTTTAAGAATAGTGAGGCTTATATCTTTTGCAAAATAGCATAGTTTGTTTTGTTCATAATTTTAAAAGAAAAAAAAAAGAAAATTTGCTTATATTTGTTTTAGTTTCAATTTCAAAAGAACATTAAATGAAAAAATAAAAAGTTTTGTTGTCGAAAGTTATAATTTATAAACTTTTCTTTCCTGTTGCAACCATGCCACATAAACGCACTACCTTTTGAGTAATAATATCCCTAAAAATCTTTAATAAAATTAAATAGCAACAATTTTCTTTTTAGGGATACACTACACCAACTAGTCTTGGTTAGGATATTGGGTTTAAATCAACTTAAACCACCCAAGGTCACACATTACGCAAAAATCATAGTTCAACTATCATAGGTAAACCCACTTCATTCAAAGCTTTCCTGGGATCTATGCAGTAGGTCTTGTGAGATCAGATTGTTGGGAATACTCCTCCTACTTTCTATTTCGAGCATATACCAGGATTGGATCATGTTTGGGGACTCTTTTGAGTTTTGGGCTCAGTTACCCTGCCCACGCCTTCTGATTCGACCTGAGACTGTTCCCTTGGGAGTTTTTGGTGTTGTGGTATCCTTAGTATCTGACCATAGGTTCATACACAGGTGATAGCGGAGGGTATATCTGTTGTACCTAGGACAGACATGGGAGGAAATCCCTTGCAAGTATTTGGCAAGGTGGTTGGGTGATTCCAACGCTTGCACCCTTAGTCATTATATTGTGGACCCTGGGTAACTGTTCTTCATCCTTGATTGATCTGTTCTGGGCCCTCATCATCCTAGAATCTTCTCTAGAAGGCATCTTGTTTGCTTGGTTTGCATACTTAGGACTTTTTAGTGGTGTGTTTTTTTCCCCCTAGTCTTAGTGGCCACTAGGTTTTCTAGTTTTATTTTTATATATAATCGTGGAAAACCAAGAACTTCGTAGGTTGAGAAGGTTTCAAAACCTTCCTCCACTTAGAATAGAATCACTACCGCTAGCTAGACGATAGAGGGTAAACCCCAGTGTTCCTTTGGAAACCACTGGTGAAATAGAACTTTCTGAGGAACTTTATACAACAGAAAGTCCTGAAATAGAAATTCCTAAGGAACTACAACCTGAAATAGAGTTTCCTGAAGAACTACAAACTGCAACAAAAAGCCATGAAATAGAGGTTCCTGAGGAACCACAATTGGAGACTCCAGATCAGCGACATTTTAGTTTAGTTGAGATTGAAGATCTCACTTCTGCTGAGTTCAGTACTCCTTTTAATCCTCCTCTGACTAATCTTAGAATTCTACTGTTGATACCCATTGGTTTCCAGCAACCAGATTATAGTGCATATCATTTCACACCTGAGCATTTTATGACTAATCCAGGAGATGAACTGGGCGTTCCATAGACTCCCACAATAGGTATGAATACTAATACTATAAATCCTCCTCTTACTGCTACACCGAGTTCAACACAGACAACCTCTATGTCCACTCCGTCCTTCAGCTTTAATACTGGTACATTAGGCATGCCGAGTTCAACAACTATGGCATCTGCCTCTACACCTACTTTTGGACCTAGCATTACAACTAATATAGTTCCACCTCATGTGACTCAACCGTTATACCACATACCCATCACGTGGATTTCCACACCTGCTATAGGGCCAAATTCTTTTGCAACCATGCCTGTCAAGAGTACCATGATTGCACTGTCCACGTTATCTACCACTGGTTTTAATACCTTTGCAGGTCCCAACTTAAATCAAGGTAATATACCTGCAGGAAACGTCCCTTTTTACTTATTCTCAGGACGAGGGGGTAACATTTTTAACCAGCAATATGGTAGGGCTAACGCCCAGCCACAGTGGACGGACCCGTAGAGCACTAACCCACTTTCATATGGGTGGGGGAATTTCAATAATACTTTCATGCAACAACAGATGGTAGGGGGAAACCCCTACTAGAAAGTGATTGGGGGCAACCCCTACCAGCAGATGGCCGGGGACAATCCCTACCAGCAAATGGTTGGGGGAAACCCCTACCAGCAAATGACTGGGGGCAACCCCTACCAGCAGATGGCCGGGGGAAACCCCTACCAGCAGTTCACTGGTCAGACTATGGGTGGTTCCCCCTTTATGACCCCATCCTATCAAATGTTGTCTTGCAGATCCCGTTGACCATTTCTGACAAATTTAAACTTTCCAGACCTTTCCAAGTTGAAAAACAATTCGTGTATCACAATGCCACATGGCCACCAGTTCCTACCAAGTTACCTTCGGAAATTCCAAAATTCGAAGGCCAAAATGGCGAGGACCCTGGTGATCATGTCACTACCTTCCATTTATGGTGTTCCTCGAACTCATTAAATGAAGATTCCATTAGGTTGAGACTGTTCCAAAGGACCTTAATCGGTGTTGCAGCCAAATCATACAATGAGTTACCTGCAGCTACATTCTTTAATTTTGGGATCTCGCGACTGTCTTTTTGAGTCACTTCCAGCTTCCTGTTCAATATGATGCTGGAACAGACCTTTTGTCTACATTTAGGAAAAATAAAGCCACTCACTTATCTGATCACATTCAGGAGTGGCGAAGATGGAAGAGGCTCATTAAAGCCAACATACCTCCAGAATTCCTTCTTGAGTGGTATTTGAAATCACTCATTCCTTATATTTATAAGGAAGTAGCTACTTCTGGAGTGTCTACAAAGGAAGAAGCCATCTTATGGACCCAGTAGTTAGACCTTGTTTACGCACAATCTAGGTTACTTTATGAAATCATACCTGATGCACCGTGATCAAATATTGATCTGAGCAAACCTAAACCTGGACCACATGCTGACGGCATAGTAGGTTCAGTTGACTCTACAGCTTTCGAAGCATTGAACAAACAGGTTCATGCCTTATCTGTCAAACAATCGACTGCAGAAGTTACTTCCATCACAACCTCTCCTTCTACTTCTAAATCTGTTAACCAGGTTCAGAACAATCAAAAGGGCCCTCGGCAGCCCAACAACAAAAAGAAAGGAAAGAAAGGAGAGGGGAACCATCAAAAGCCCAAAAAAAAGAATGCCGAGGAGGGTAACAAAGAGAAGAAGAAGGTTAAGTTCCATTGTAAACTTTGCAAGCAGGACCACCTCACTCATCAATGCCCTCTACTCGAAGAAGCCCAGAAGATGCTTCAAGAGAAGAAACCTGTTGTACTGAAAGATCCATTCCCTAAGGGGTAGGGTTCAACTTTTGGCACCTCCAATACTGGGGGCACCACACATGCTTTGGTTGATCAAAACTTTATTAACATGGTTAGCTCGGACGCACTCTTACAAACGAGAGCAAGGAATTACACCCCGGTTACACAGAAAAAGAATAAGGAGATTCCAAAATCCTCCACTCCACTCCACATACTTGTGGACCCACTGCCCAAGATCCCGAAAGGTGTCTTGAAATAAGCATCGCACAATCCCAACACTCGGGCTGCTTCTAACTACAATGTGGTTGAAGATCTATCCCAGACCCTTTGTGCTATGTCTACCTTAGAAGTCTTGCAAAATTGTCCTTTACAACGAAATGCACTTCTGGCAGCTATTGGAAGTATGGAATCCTCTAACATGTCTGCACGATTTGATATGGCTGATATCAAATACCGGTTGCCGTACCACATTCCCTTCAGATAGAAGTCGTCCATGGCCCAATGACCATTAGACGAGCTATCGTAGATGAGGGTGCTTCGACATGAGTAATGTCAATTTCCTGTTGAAAATCTTTGGATTCCCCCGAGTTAGCCCCTTCTAACACACTGCTTACTGCATTTGATGGCATAAATTTCTTTCCATACAGAGTTTTTCCATCATTTGATGTCACTTTGGCTGGTAAGACAGTTGCTGTAGAAGTAGAAGTTCTGGACGCTCTACTTGATTACAACATGTTATTAGGCAGCAGTTGGACGTATGCCATGCAAGCTAATGCATCGACAGTTTTTTGAGTTGTTATGTTCCCTTTTGAAGGTAAGGTCGTTACAGTATATCAACTTTCTTTCACTCAGAGAAACAACCATACTTCTTCGAAGTCCACGATTCCCTTAATTGATCAATCTGCCCTAGTAAGCGAGAGTTTAGGAGCAGGGCTTTACGGGTCATTAATAGGCACTTTTGACCTGCCTTCTCCTACCTTATTTGTTGGTTTCGAGGAATGTTCATTGTCTGATATTTCCACGACCAGTTTAATGACTGATCCTGGGTTTCTCCCAACTGATTCAGAACCTTCTATGCCTACATCTATTGCAGAGATAACCTAATTGGACTCACATCAAACTGCAACAGAACATATATTGACTCTTCTAGTCTCTGTTGAGTCAGATATGGACTGTGATGTTGCACAGTCATCCGATCTGACTCACTCTCTTGATAGTTTGGATACTACTTTACCTTTTGAGGAAGCAATTTTGGAAGCCATGACCGACCTATACTGTCCTCGTGAACATATAGATCTCAGGTCCTTCTTGATTCCCATTCTAAACTTGATAGAGAGAGGCAAGTTTTATCCGAAACTCAGTGAGAATGTTGATTTCACTTCTATCCCTTCCACTTCACAAGTTGGTTTTGCTGAAGGGAATAGATCGAGAACCATTTTGGGGTCACAGAAAACATTTTTATTGAAATGGGATGTTATCTTGATGAGATAATTCCGTACACCAATCTGTTTAATGATTTCCATGACATCTTTGCCCGATCTCATGAGGAGATTCTAGGCATCGACCCTACTTGAGGGAGTCTTTCGAGCATTCTTCTACCTTTCCTTGGAGCTCGTTAAAAACAGTAAGGAGGCTATGAGCACTCTTCCATCTCTCCTTTGAGCTCATTAAAAATAGTAAGGAGGTCACGAGTTTACTTTTTCAGACTCGTTAAAATTTTACGAAAAAGATTCCTATAGAGTTCTCTCTAAGCTCTTGTTAGACTCTTTAAAGATGACAAGATTGCCGAGCAGACTTGTCCTCTTCAAGCTCGTTAAAGTAATTGAAGGCTCATCCATTCAGGTATAGAATTACCCCTTTTCCGGGCCTTGGTGGATTAACTACGGAAAAGGTATACTTTAGGTATACTCCTGTATGCACTAGAAGAGTTCTTCTTCCTTTGTTTTATAGTTTTTTCGGGGGAGGAGACTAGCCGTACGAAAAATGACCTTTTGGAGCCTTTCTTTAGGGTTTTCAGGCTCTCTAAACATGAAAACACCAAGCGAGCATTCACCTACTCGGGCTCGATGTGAAATCCACGAGAGGGTAAGTAGAGGTCTGTTTAAGTTTTTCAACTCTATAAACAAGAAAACACTGCCGAGCACAGACCAATCGGGCCTCGATATAAAATCCATTGATAGGTGTAAAGAGGATTGTTTAAGTTTTTCAGACTCTATAAATAGGAAAACACCGACGAGCATTAATTTGCTTGGTCTCGATACTAAAATCCACAAGCAGATATATGGAGTTATTGTTTAAGTTTTTCAGACTCCTTAAAATTGAAAACACCGGCTAGCAGGAATAGATCTCAGCTCAATATTAAAATCCAGAGATCAGTAACAAAGAGTAATAATCTATCTCTTCTTCAAACTCTGTAAACAATGAAGAAGGTACTGAGTCTTCCTCCCATGGGATCGTTAAACTTTTTACATGGTTGGATCTATTGAGTTTTCATTCTTTCTTGGACTCATTAAAACAACAAGAAAGGTATTCTTTTATCTAAAAACAATAAGGTATGGGAAAGATGTGTCATATCTTCAATGTCAAAGGCAATTCAGTCAATTCTATCCTTGAACATAGCACCTACTTGAGTCTATCATGTCGGTTGGGTTTATTTTTTGACCTCAGGGTGAACCTGATCTCCGAGTTGTGTACTTCCCCGGTTGGTTATTCTTCCAACTATATGGAGGGTCTGATAATGTCTCCTACATTTCAGGCTTATCATTTTCCCCATTATGTCGGAAACTACCTGAGTCACTTTGTGTTGTGCTCAATGTTCAAGGATATACCCTGTGTCGGCCATTCTGCAGTTTACCTTGACCTCATGTGTCGGCCATCCTAGTGTCAGTCTTGTTACATATTACTCCATATCAGCTCATGCCATTTGAGTGTTCCTCGAGTTGGATGATGGAGGATGCCTTAAGGCCTCCCTTCCAACAAACTTCTTCCCATCGACATCAACTCATTTTGCTCTAGGAATGAAGTTTAGATTTTTGGTTAGTACCTTGGAGATTGCAGTCACTAGTGGCAATTGTCCTCGCTGTCGAATGTCGAGAATACATCAATGTCTCTTCTTTGACAGGATCCCCAAGTGTTTGACTCCAAGTCCACCTATTCACACTTGTCAGATCGTACTAGGTACCTTGGGCCCCATCATCATTATCGGTGGAAGCCCTCGCATTTGTTAACGGTATACATCAATGAATGGTAATCAAACGATACCCCCCATGTTCAACTATCAACACATCTATTCACATGGTTAGGGTTTGTACCTTGGGTTGTTTTGGATGAAGACCTTGGGATTTTGGATGACATTACCTCATTATGTTATCACCCAAGTTGCGCAAGACTGAGCCTCACTTATATTCGGATATCCATGAGACATAGATCCAGTTTGTTGTTATGGCTATGATCTCTCAGTTTGACATGGATCCACGCTTGTATTCTAAGTGGCCCTGCTATGTATACATCTCCTTGTTATGTATCGGAGATCATGTTGTATCACACTGCACATCTATATGATGTCAAGAATGTAATTGCTCGCTGACCTTGATCTTTGTTTCAAGTGTTCTTGTGACTTATTTCTACGGTTCCTTGGTCCTCCTCTGGCTTTGGATTGTAATGTATTTCGGCTATCATTTCCCTTTGACCTCACACATTAGGGGGCATTTGTTATAGGTCAAACCTGCACCTCTCCATCCGTGATCACCTTGAGCTATCGATCACACAAAAGAACAACTTGGATGGATGAGCATGTTGAACTTAGATGAGACCTTGACCTACTCCACCTCCTTGCAAGCTGGCAAAACCCTAAAAAGTATCATTTTGAGACATGGGCGCTACTCTACCTTAACAAACTAGCGCCTGTACCCTACTCCAGTGTACAATAGTAGTGCTCAACCCCTCATGGGCGCTACTGCTCTTCAATAGAGTAGTGTACAACATTTAAAAAGTGATGAGTGCTAGCTGTAAAACACTATAGTAGCACCCTAGGTGCTACTCCACTGTGAAATAGTAGCGTACACCTCAAAAGATGATTAAAAAATAATTAATTTCATGAATGAGGATTAGTTGCAATTGGTTTCCCAACTTCCCCAACTTCCTCTACAGCCACCTCTTGACCTGAACTGCCTCCCTTGTCCTATAAATACAAGGAGGAATGAAGAGAGGGGTTAGACATGAGAACAATAGAGAGACTCTTTCATAAGAGAAGCTTGTATTGGAGGAGTTTATGTTGGAAGATTTCCAAGCCAGAGAAGAGCAGGAGCCCAGGATCAGGTTGGATGAGCATGCTGCAAAGTCAGGTATATTGTGTATCATTCACTTGTTTTTGACAATAAAGGTTTAAGCATCTTTCTCGTCCCAAATCAAGTACTTATTGGACTATGTATTTATTTGGATTATGTTGGTTAATGTTTGATGTTTGAATCATTATTCTATTGCATCATTATTATATTGGCCAAGATACCTTGAGAAAGGTCTTTGTGTTGGAGGTTTACTGAACGGGAGATTGAGTTGAGGATCGAGTGCAAGATTGGACAAGAGCTAGGATCAAACTTCATTCAAAAGGTATGTCCTCAAGACCTATAATCTATTTCCATTCATAAACATCTTTGTAATGCAAGTAATATGCTTACCTATCAACCCCTTAAGTTGATAGTATTTGTTTCCTTACTATAGGGTAGTATTTCTTGCCAACACTGGTGAAATGCTTTGTGTCCATTGTCTCTTGTGATTGTTATGCTTTGCTTGTTATTCTCTTAGTGATCCTAGATAATATTGAATGAAATTATCGAAAGTTTAACATCGTATTAGAGTGGTACTAAGAAGAAGACACTGTGTAGTTGTGGAAGCTAGGGATTCTTAGTTTTTGGGTTTCTCTCCACAGTTCATCAAAGGTAGGAGGCTAGATTGACTCTCCTAGCAAGGGAACATCTTTCTGTTAAGACATAATTAAATTCTGAGCATTTTCATTTTTTGGCCTGTCACTGTTGCAAGAAATTAGGGTTTCAGAGAAAGTTGGAATTTTTGGAATCTGAGACCACAGTTGGCTGCTCCTCAGAAAAATAAAATTTTAGAGACTACGATCGAATTTTTTGGTTGGGCAGAACCCCAGGATCTATCAAACCCTAGTTCGGGATTTTGACTAGAAAACCAAAAACAACACATCCAAAAGTTTCAAAGTCAATTTTGAGGGGTCAAATCTTGGAGATTTCAAAATTGAAGTATACCATCTTGATCATCTCAGCAAGGCGCATCTTTCCATCCAATCAGAAGTTTGAAATTCAAAGTTTGAATAATTAGGGCTTCTCTGACAAGCCCTAATCTAGCTCCAAATCTAGTTTCAGCAAATCAAGTGGTAAGACCTAAATCGTTTATTTCCATTTGAGTTTCTCATTATGATGTTTCACCACACCAAGCTTGAGGATAAGCTTGAAGGGGCTGATAACTTCCGAGCATGGAAGTATAGGATTGGGTTAATCCTAGAAGAGAATGAATTGGACACCTACATAAGTGAAGAGGTTCCAGTTCCAGAGGGAGATGAGGCTAAGGCCTTACACAAGAAGAACTTGGTCAAGTCCAAGAGAATCATTGCTGATTCTATCAAATAACATCTCATACCCCATGTGTCTTCCCTAAATACACCTAAGGATATGTTTGACTCCTTGACCAAGTTGTTTGAAGGAAAGAATATAAATTGGAAGATGACACTGCGGAACCAATTGAAAGGGGTAAAGATCCAGAATGGAGAGACCATCCAATCCTACTTTACTAAGGTCTCTCAAATCAAAGAACAAATTGAAGCTATGGATGAAGTAGTGGAGTATGGATAAATTGTGATGACCACATTGAATGGCCTACCTGGGTCATGGGACTCCTTCATACAAGGTATCTGTGCAAGAAAGAAATTGATCTCTTTCAGTAGACTATGGGAGGAATGTTCACAAGAAGAAGCTAGACTTGTGGCCTGAGAAGAAAAGATGGGAAATGAAGATCAAGCACTCACAGCATACACCAAGAGAAGTAAGTTCAAGAGGGAGAAATGTCATCACAAGAAATCTTCTCACCACCATCAAAGAGAGAAGAAATATCTGAGATGCTTCACATGTAATGAGAAGGGACACTTTGCCTCAGAATGTCCCAAGAGAATAAAAGAATTCAACAACAAGAACAACAAGAAGAGATATCATGCTCATGCTGCTGAGGATGATGAACCTCTTAGGAAGAAGACTAAGGTAGAAAGTGAAGACTCTTCAAGTGACAAAGAATATGTTCTAATCTCTGCTCTCACAAGTACTGTTACACATGGGTGCAATGATTGGCTTATTGATAGTGGGGCTTCCAAACATATGACGGGATTTAAAGAATCTTTTATGGACCTATATGAACATGAGTCACCTCACAAGGTGAAACTTGGGGATGACTATCAATACCCTATAAAAGGAAGTGGTGAAGCCTCCTACAAGTTAGACTTTGGGAAGTCTTTAAAAATGAAAGATGTTCTATATGTACCTGGACTCAAGAAGAATCTTCTCTCCATATCATCTTTGGATGCAAAGGGGATGAGAGTTGCATTTATGTATGGCCCGGTACTTATGTGGCCAAAAGGTAAGACCATAGATGATTCAGTAGTGATTGGAGAGCAAGAGGGAGGATTGTACAAATTAAAGGGACAACCTGAACATGCCATGGTACATGAATCCATGGAGCCAAGCGAACTTTGGCATAGAAGGCTTGCACATGTTTACTATAGAGCACTACCAATTGCAAGAAAAGAAGTAGAAGGTCTTCCTAAAATCCAGTCAAAGCATGAAGGTGTTTGCAAAGGATGTGCAAAAGGAAAGAACACAAATACGGAATTTCCAAGCAGTGAAAGCAAGGCAAAAGGAATCTTGGAAATTATCCACTCCGATGTATGCGGTTGGATGTCTTCCAGTTCTCTGAGTGGGTATGTATATTATGTTTCCTTCATTGATGATTTCTCTAGGGAGACTTGGGGTTTATTTCCTGACGAATAAATATGAAGTGTTTGATAAGTTCAAGGAATTCAAAGCCTGGATAGAAAACCAAGTTGATAAGAAGATCAATACCTTTAGATCCAACAATGGCAGAGAGTTCACTTCAGGAGATTTCAAGAAGTTATGCAATGCTTCAGGGATTAAGAGGGAGTTGACCACTCCTTACAATCCACAACATAATGGGGTTGCAGACAGGAAGAATAGAACAATCATGGAAGCAGGATGAGAAATGCTACATGACCAAGATCTACCCATGCACCTATGGGAAGAAGCAGCAAGGACAGCTGTATATGTGCAAAACATAACACCTCACAAGATACTTGACAACAAGACACTAGAAGAAGTTTTCTCTGGTAAGAAGCCAAAAGTTAGCCATCTCAGAATATTTGGCTATCCAATATACACACACATTCCAAAAGAAAAGAGGACAAAGCTAGATCCTTCAGGAAAGAAGGGTATATTTGTGGGTTACAGTGAAAGCTCGAAGGCATACAGAATCTACTTTCTAGGGTTCAAGAAGATTGACATCAGCAGGTATGTGACTTTTGATGAAGACTCAACATACATCAAATCAAAGAAAACACTTGTTGAAGACAATGAATAACCAAGGGTACCCATAATACAAGACACCACCATGAATGAAGTAATTCCAAAAGAGGATCGTGAAATAGAAGATCCACAAGAACCTATAGATCCACCCCGTGAGAAGAACTCTCACAAGAGGAAACCAACATGGGCTAGAGATCTCATGTAAGATGCAGAAAGGTATGGTATTTTGGAAGAGGAACATAGAGAAACAAAAAGGACAAGGTCACACAGCATCTATGTTTCCTTACTCTGTGACATAATGAACAAAGAACCTTCCAGTTATGAAGAAACAACAGAAAAGAAAGAATGGAAGGATTCCATGGTCGAGGAATACCAGTTGATCATGAAGAGTGATGTTTGGGATGTGGTCCCAAGGCTAGAAGGGAAGTCTCTTGTGACTTCCAAGTGGATCTACAAGATCAAGCATGCTGTAGATGGTAGCATAGAGAAATACAAGGCAATGTTTGTGGCTAGTGGCTTCTCCCAGAAAGAAGGGATAGATTATGAAGAGACTTTTTGACCTATAGCCAGATACACTTCCATCAGAACAGTTCTTGATCTGGTTGCAGTAATGAAGTGGAAGATACACTAGATGGATGTCAAGACATCTTTCTTGAATGGTGTAGTCGAAGAGGAAGTGTATGTGGAGCAGCCACTCGGTTTTGAGACACATGATAGGGATTCATATGTGTGCAAATTGAAGAAATCCTTGTATGGATTGAAGCAAGCACCCATGACATGGTACAACAGGATAAAAAAATTCCTATCCAGTTTGGTATTTACCAAGAGTAAAGAGGATTACAACCTTTACTACAAGGTTGAGGAAGGAAATCCAGTGATACTCCTACTGTATGTGGATGACTTGTTTGTGATAGGTGAGGATAGATTGATTTCCAACACAAAGAGGAAGCTTGTTGTCGAGTTCGAGATGAAGGAATTGGGTATGATGCATTACTTTCTAGGTATGTAGGTGTGGCAGAGTGCAGATGGAATCTTCCTTGGACAAGGGAAGTATGCAATAGATATCCTGAAGCAGTTCAGGATGATGGAATGCAAGGCCATGGCCACACCTATGGCATCAAACCTGAAGCTATTGAGTGATACTTCATTAGAGTTGGTTGATACCATGATGTATCGTCAGATGATTGGGTCTTTGATGTACCTAACAAACATGAGACCAGATATTTGCTTTGCTGTGAACACCTTGAGCCAGTTCCTAATGGATCCTAGACATGCTCACTTGATTGATGTAAAGCGTATTTTGAGGTACCTGAAGGGTACGATTGACTATGGGCTCAAGTATGATGCGAATCAAAAGTTTAACCTGAAGGGTTATGTTGATTCATATTGGGTAGGAAGTGTTGTAGATAGGAAGAGCACTTCAGGGTGCTGCTTTAGTATAGGATCAGGTGTGATCTCTTGGTTTAGTAGGAAGAAATCCTACATAGCACTGAGTACAACCGAAGCAGAGTATGTCACAGCTTGTTCGGCTAGTTGTGAGGCAGTATGGCTAAGGAAGCTACTGTCTGATTTGTTTGATCTCCAGTTGGATGCTACTTGTATCTTTTGTGACAACCAAAGTTGTGTGAAGTTGTCTGAGAACCCGGTGTTCCATGACAGGTCGAAGCACGTCGAGATCAAGTATCACTATATCAGGGATATGGTGTAGAGAGGAGCAGTGAAGCTCCAGTATGCTGTGATGGATGAGCAGATTGCACATGTGTTGACCAAACCACTAGCCAGAGTGAAGTTCGAGTACTTCAGAGAGAGGCTTGGTGTTCTTCGGATAGAATATAGTTCGAGGAGGAAGTGATGGGACACATTTGCAGAAGCCATTCCAATCATGGTGGTAGGAGGATCCCTCCCATGGCTGTGGATGTGAGTGTTGTGTGATGAGCATCAGGACGATGCTCCAGATGATGATGATCATGCAATGATGATATGCATCAAGATGATGCTATATATGATGATGATCAGGATGATCATGTGATGATGATGTGCATCGGGATGATGCACTGTATGATGATGGTCAGTATGATCATGAGCATCAGGATGATGCTCCATGCGAGGATGATCAGGTTGATCATGAGTATCAGGATGATACTTCGAGGCTGTGGATATGTGGCAGGTTGTGCAGTAGCATATAATAGCTCCCTAGGATATCCGATAGGTTGAGAAGTAAGCTCGTAATCAGTCTTGGGATGATCTTTCAAGGTTTTGCGAGGTAGGCATGTAATCAGTCCTGGATATCCGATAGGTTGTGCTAGGCACGTAAAAGTCTTGGGATGTTCTTTAGAGATCTTGCAAGTTGCAAGATGCTCTTTTAAGGTTTTTCCTGTTCACATGTAATCAGTCCTAGAGATCCGACAGGTTTTTCTAGTCACGTAAAAGTCCTAGGATGCTCTTTAGAGATCTTACAGGTCACAAGATGCTCTTTTTTGAATTTCACATGTAATCAGTCCTGGAGATCCGATAGGTTGAGCAGTAATCTCGTAATCAGTCCTGGGATGCTCTTTAGAGATCTTGCCGGTTGTGCTAGACACATAAAGGATCTTGAGATGCTCTTTAAAGTTTTTGTGAAGATTGCATGTAATCAGTCCCGAGAGATCTTTCCGGTTGTGCTAAGGAACATAAAGGATCCTAGGATTCTCTTATTAGGTTTTGCAGAGGCACATAATCAGTCCTGAGATTCCACCTTTGTCAGGCCACTCGCAGAGATGATGAAGAGCTATAGGAGGCTAGGCCTACATCCAACATGAAAAAGGGTTGGCTCTATAGAACTTCCTATGACGAGAAGAATTGATAGATAGCACTAGTGATCAATATGACGAGTACAACAATAGTGATGATGATGCTCCGTGATCCAGTGACGATGATCCAACTCCATAATTGAAGACTTGTGCCGATATGTATTGATGACCTGTGTCAAGAGAATGCCTTCCTAGTTAAGAGGGAGTGTTGATGTATTTGTAACTTTAGAAGATATTCACTTGTATCTTATATGTGTACTTTATTGTATCCCCAATGGAGATGTATTATTTCTCCGATTGGAAGTGTCATCATTTGTATTTGCAAGTGTCGCAAGTTACATTGTAAGTGTCGTAACTTATATTTGATGGGTTATTAGACCACCTTGGTGGGGTCGGCCCTGTATGAGTCATGTGGATGGGTTATTAGGATTCCCTAGGAAGTCGACCCAATTAGGGTTAAAGGCAGGTTAAGTTTTTGTATAAATAGAGAGTGTGTCTCTCTCATTTTACCCATTCACTCACTCATCCAACTCACATAGTTGAGAGAGAGCAGTGCGCACAAGTGGAGGAGGAGTACCTTCTAAAGACATCTATCTTTTGGGGTTTGAAATTTGTGATCTTTGTATTGATGCTCATTCTATCTCTGAGGAAGTTGCGGGGTTTTTCACCTTCTTGGTTTTCCCCGGTGAAATGCTTTGTGTCCATTGTCTCTTGTGATTGTTATGCTGTGCTTGTTATTCTCTTAGTGATCCTAGATAATATTGAATGAAATTATAGAAAATTTAACACAGACAAGTGAAGAATTGATGGTGCCCCAAAGTTATTAGCATTTACAAAGAGGGGGAGAATTGGATGAGCAAGAGATCCTCCCTGTAGGAAAAAACACCCACCGAAAGAATGCCCATTGGACAAGGCAGAGATATGTAGGATATGTGAATTGGAGCATGACACCAAGGAATGTCCTTCATTACCCAAATTCAAAGCAGCCTTGCAGGAATCCACTTCAGATGTAGAACATGCTTACTTTATTGCACAGAAGAAACCTTGGCATCCTCTCAATCAAGGTATGAATTCAGATCCATCAATTTTCTTGAATAATATGAATGGTATGAATATTATGAATAATATGACTACACAATTCCCTTCACATTATTCTAATAACTAGTGGAATCCATCTCAGAACCCAATGCAAAATCCTAATTCTTGGATACCATGGTCACAACAGTCAAACAATCAAGCTCCCTGGAATTCCAACTGGAGAAAAGCTTAGCAAGGAAATAACTTTCCTCATCACCAGAATCAATATCAACAATACCCTCCTCAACAGTATCCTCACAAACAATATCAACAGCCACAGTTGCAATTCCAAAACAATGCCGCACCTATGAATGCACCACTTTGGCCGCAACTACCTGCACAACCTAACACAAACCCGAATAATAAAGTGGTTCATTGGTTTGAGACTGCCAACATGCCCGTGTATTCCATCTCCCAAATTCCTTGCAATGATATACATTTACAGTCAGGGAGGGTAGTGGAACCCATTATCACTGAGAATGTTCCATTCCTAGTGATTGAAACTTGAGTGAATCAACACTATGAGAATATGGTTAATTCAGCAATCCCCATCATCGAGGATGCTGGCATTCCTACCGAAACAGTAGCTGAAACTCAGGAAGTAACACACGATGAAGCACAACCTACACAATTGATGAGAGAACTGCCATATCCTGAACGATTGGCCCTGCAGAAAACAATGGAACAACCTCGATTCAATCTTTTAGGAGAATTGAAAAATTTGTGTGTCAAAATTCCGCTGTTACAAGCCCTCCATGACGTGCCCATTTATGCTAAGAGTGTTAGAGATTTATGTGTCAAGAAACCAGGAAGAAAGCCTAGGGATCCTCCCATTTTCCATGTATTGGGAAAAATTTCCGAATTAATAATGGGGAAGACTCACATGGCAAAATATGATGACCCTGGGAATCCTACTGTTACAGTTCACATAGGAAACACACAGATCCCCAACATCTTGGTAGACTTAGGCGCAGCTATTAACGTTATGACCATAGAAATTGTGAAGAAACTTGGACTCACTAACCTTCGGCCAATCCCTACAATTTTAGAACTTGCTGATAGATCAACAATCAAGCCTGAGGGGATCTTGGATGACCTAGTAATCTCTGTTGACTCGTGGCAATACCCTGCGGACTTCTTGGTATTATATCCGAAGTCTCAGTTGGGGGTACACCCGCTGATTCTGGGGAGACCGTGGTTGGCTACAACAGATTCCTATATCAGTTGTTGGTTAGGATCCATGACTATCTTAGATGGGACTGAGATCAAAATCCTAACCTTATACCCTCCAACTCGACCAAGCACACAAGCTGAAACTCCACTTTGGGTGGATTTGGAGGAGGAGGAAGGCGTTCAACCATTATTAACAATAGAGAGAGCCTTAACTTTTAAAGATGAAATAGAGGATGATACCATTAACAGTTTCATCAGTGAGACCACGTCCATCAATAAGTATGTTTACCATATTCTTAACAGTACATTAGATGAGAAAGAACAAGAAAATATTACGAAAGAAACTCTAGTCAGTGATGCCAGTATAATTCTAGTTCTCAAAAATTTGAAAAGTTTCCTAGTAGAAATTGAGCCAGGGAAAACATCGAACATCAACCCAAACCTTGTGCCCAGTGAGCTGGAACAGCTGATCACTCTACTGAAACAGCATAAATGAGCTTTCGCTTGAGAGTACACAGACATGAAGGGTATTCCTTCTAATCTGTGTACCCATCACATTTATATTAAGAGTGACTCCAGGCCAGTATGTCAACCACAACGAAGGATGAACCTGAAACTAACGGATGTAGTGAAAGAGGAGATCCAAAAACTTCTGGAAGCAGGGTTTATATACCCAATTTCAGATAGTGAGTGGGTTTTTCCACTCATGATTGTGCCAAAGAAGAATGGGAAATGGAGGGTCTGCGTAGATTACAGAGAATTGAACAAAGCAACACAGAAGGACCACTTTCCCTTACCTTTTATCGATCACGTCCTTGATACCTTGTCTGGGAAGAAGTATTTTTCCTTTTTGGATGGCTTTAGTGGCTATAACCAAATCCAGATTGCTCCAGAAGGCTAAGAAAAAACTACTTTCACCTGTCCCTGGGGAACCTTTGCATACAGGGTACTTCCTTTTGGGTTGTGCAATGCACCAACCACATTTCAAAGAGCAGTGATTGGAATCTTTACAGAAATGGTAAATGACTGCATGGAAATTTTTATGGATGACTTCACTCCATACAGTAGTAGTTATGAAGAAGCATTGAAAAATTTAGAAAAGGTCTTGAAACACTGTGAACAAATCCAACTCTCGTTAAGCACTGAAAAGTGCCATATGATGATGAGCGAGGGCATAGTTCTGGGGCACTTCATCTCTTCTGATGGTATCCAGGTAGACCCATCCAAAATCAAGGTAATTAAAAATATACCAATTCCTAGAACACAAAAAGATGTACGTAGCTTCTTAGGGCATGCTAGCTATTATAGAAGATTCATAGAAATTTTTTCCAAACTAGCTTCTCCTTTGTTCACCTTGTTGATGAAGGATGCACAGTTTGTTTGGAATGATGCATGTCAAACAATATTTACTAAACTTAAGAAAAGACTGTCTACAACACCCATCTTGCGAGGGCCCAACTGGGATCTGCCTTTTCATATCTCTTCAGATGCTTTAGACACTGCCATTGGAGCAGTTTTAGGACAACAGGAAGGTAATGCCCCATATGCAATTTATTACATTAGTAAGAAATTATCCCCTGCTGAACTAAACTATACTCTCACAGAGAAAGAATTCATTGCCATAGTTTATGCCATCAACAAATTTAGACACTACATTACTGGATACTCCACTTTTGTGCACACTAATCATTCTTCCATCAAATATTTAATGAATAAACCAATCACAAATGCTAGAGTTACTAGATGGCTGCTATTGTTACAGGAATTTGACATCACAATTATTGATAGTCTAGGGATGAAAAACGTTGTTGCATACTTTTTATCCCAACTTACTAACAATGATGACAATTTACCAGTTGAAGATTCCTTCCTCGATGAGCATTTTTTTGCAGTATCAGCTCATTACCCATGGTATGCAGATATTGCTAACTTTTTGGTTGCAAGTAAGCTTCCAGCACATATGTTGAAGAGATAAAAAAGAAAGATCATACAATAGAGTGCTAGGTATTGCTAGATTGATGGACATCTTTTCTACACAGGGCTTGATTTACAAATCAGAAGATGTGTCATAGAATATGAAATTTTCAGTATCCTTAAAGCTTTCCATGATGAGCCCTGTGGGGGAACTTTGCTGACAAAAGAATAGGTCATAAGGTTTTGAGAACGGGTTATTTCTGGACCACATTGTTCAGGGACGCAAAGAAGCATGTCCAGGCGTGTGATAGCTTCCAGAGGATGGGATAGCCCAACAGATTAGATGAAATGCCTCTTCATTCATAGCTTGTGGTTGAACCATTTGACAGATGGGCTCTGGATTTTGTAGGGCCTATCAACCCTCCCTCAAAATAGAAAGTTCACATCTTGGTTTGCACAAATTACATGAACAAATGGGTGGAATATGTATCCTTGGTCAAGCTAATGATCAGGTTGTAATTGATTTCCTATATGAAGAAATTTTTACTCGGTTTGGAGTATTTAAGGAAATCGTTACAGATGGTGGACCACAATTCGTGTCTCTCAAATTGGAAGCCCTGTTACAGAAGTTTCACATTCATCACAAAATAACCTCGCCTTATCATCCACGGGACAATGGCCAAGTGGAAAGTACAAACAAGGTCATCGAGGCTATTTTGACAAAGACAGTGGAAAGCCATCGTAAAGACTGGGCTGAGAGACTTCCAGAGGCACTGTGGGCCTATCGCACTACATGGCGTAAAACCACTGGTTTTTCCCCATATGAATTGGTGTATGGTAAGAATGCATGCTATTTTCCCAATTGAATTTGAAATCAGAACTTTGAAGACAGCTGTAGAATCAAACCTTGATTTATCAGAAGCAAAGAGGGATTGACTGAATCAATTTAATGAATTGGATGAGAAGCGCACAACCGCAGTGCATCATACAACTTTAATCCAATAGCAGTGCTCTAAATGGAATGATAGATTTATAAAGAAGAGAGTCTCCTGAGAAGGATACTGGGCTCTGTTATATGATTCACGATTCAAGAGGGATTTCAAAGGAAAATTGCGCACTCATTGGTTGGGACCTTATCAGATAGATTGAGTATTTGACAATGGAACAGTCCGGTTGATCACCATTGATGAAAACAAGACACCATTATTTGCAAATGGTCATCGGCTACGACTGTATCACAAACCGATCTCAAAGATTGCTTTCATTTCACATGTTGCAGCTGATCCAGATTATCAGTTAATGCCAGGGCAAGGATTTTTCTCAACCCCTGTGAATTTTTAAGAACTACAAATGTCCAAACATAATTTGTACATAAATAATTTGTTTTTATTTCTGTAGTTTATTTATTTTTTTCTTTACGCCTGATCGGGTTTGTTTTGAAGAACTGTGTACAGGAATTAATTGGAGGAGCAAAAGTTGTGACTGGGCCAGACGATTGCAGACACCTTACATTGTTTTCCTGATCTAATTGTTAACACCCAAAAAGTGCTCACTACCTCATCTCCCTCATCACATGACTCATTCGTCCATATTTGCCTCCAAAACCCCAAAAAAACCATTAAAAAGCCTCCAAAAGGAAAAAAAAACCCCCTTTTTTCCCCAAAATAATGTAAATTCCTCAAAAAATAGCAAAAACCCTCTAAAAAGGGAATAAAAAATTTTAAAAAAAAAGAGGAAAAAGAGGGAAAAAAGGAAGCAAAAACCCTATAAAGTTGACCTAAACCATATGGTTCCCAAAACCATGGGTCAACACTCCACTAAAAACCTATAAATAGGTGATGAAGGCTCCCCATTTCATATCCCCAATTGTTTCCAGCCTTATGCTGCCAAAAATTCTCGTGAAACCCTATCTCTCCACTTGGAGCTATTTTCCCATTTGAGAACTTCTTTGGGCCATATCCAAAACACCTTGGAAGAAGGAGAAGGAACAACACTGGAGCATTGGAGCAACCCCTTGACACCAACCTCACATTTGAGGTATAATTAATACAAAACCAATTTTTAATATCTTTTTGTTCTCTTATGCACATGCTAGTTTAAGTTTACTGTTTTTATTTACTGTCTTGTTTCATCATTTTACTGAACTGCTACTAAGGAGTCCCTTCTCCTTAGCAGGTGCCCATTTGCACAAGCTAGGTTGAAAACCCTAGCTACAGTTTTGGCGACAGTACTGTCGTGTGGATTTATACGAGCCCAGGATAGTTCATGCTCGTGATTTATTTCATGCCCACTTACACTACACCAACCAGCCCCATGGATGGCATGACTTCCAACCCTTTCTTTGTAGGGACCATTGGTGGAGCATCCAACACCACCCCAGCTACCACACCCGCTTTGGGTATGCCCTCGATGGGGCCCACATCCACCATTTCGATCACTGTACCTATTCTAGTGGCTAGCATACCCATCCCAACTCCACCAGTGACTCACACTACCCTTGGCGGTGCAGGACCGTCACATACCACCTTCGTTCCTCCACCTGGGGGCAACGTCCCCAACCCGAAATCAACGCCTCCACTTGGGGGAATTGGCTCCAATGTGGTCACAACCTCCAATATGTCACATCCTTCTACTAGTTTTCCATTCATGGCTAGGATCAACCTTCTTGACCTGTCCAGACTGACTAACCATCCCATCAGACATGATCCTGTGTCGCCTCACATGCCCACCAAGCTCCCATTAGACATCCCTAAGTTTGAGGGCAAGGTAGGTGAAGACCCCCATAACCATATTATGTCCTTCCATCTATGGTGTTCCTCCAACTCCATAGTGGAAAACTCCATCCGACTCCATTTGTTACAATGCACTCTCACTGGCTCTGCAACCAAATGGTACATCGAGCAGCCCCATGGGACCCATGCCACCTTTACCTCCCTTGCCTCAACCTTCCTGCAGTTCTTTTAGTTACCTGTCTGCTATGACGCGGGAGTTGAGATCCTACTATCTTGCAGATAGAACACGACCACCGACATCACTGACCACATTCATGAGTGGCGTTCACGCCGAAGCCTGTGCAAAATCAAGTTAGATGACCATATTTTTTTAGATTGGTTTCTAAAATCTCTCCTTACTGTCATTTCCAAGGATGTGGCATCGAAGTGACTCCAGTTCGAAGAAGAGGCCATCCTCAAAGCCCAGCAATTTGACCTTATTTACGCCCAATCTGGTTATCTATATTCCATCATACCTGATGCCCCTCACAGTGATTCTTCCCGAGACGATGCGTCGGGGGAATCCCATGTCGCAGATGGCATCATTGGCCGTATTGCCTCACATAACCAGCCATTTTCCATAGCACGCACTAGCCCTGGCCCGGACCTTTCGTGGGCTACATCCCATTCTAGAGCAACCAATTCGTATGCTCCCATGGCACATCACCACCATTCCCATGGACCCTCATGTCCACCTCAGTACTTTGGCCATGCATCCCCTGCTTACGCCCCCCCAGTCACACCTCAGCCATATTACCACCCGCAGGCCGTGCAAGCTCCTGTATCCTCTCAAGCCCCCCCTGCTTATTTTCCACCACCGGAAACACCTGCGACATACCCACAACCCGTCACACCAACGTATCAGCAACCCCCATAAGTTTCAACACCTGCACTGCCTCCACTCACTTATTATCCACTGTCGCCTGCTCCCACACCTGCACAACCCCGAAACCCACCTGCCACCCAAGGGAAAGTGTATGCACAACAAAATCCACAGCATAACCAAAATAATCAACGCCAATAAGGCTAGGAAAACCACGGCAAAGGATGTAACCGCAGGAATAACCCCTCTCCAGACTAAGGTGGCCATCCTCCTAATCCCTCAAACAATAATAATGCGGCACCTGCCAACCAAAATCCTAACAGGCTGCCCATGCAAGCCAAAAATCCTAATTTGTGAACGAACCATCCTTGTTCTATTTGCGGGGTCTATGGCCATTACACACACACTTGCCCACATCTGGAGCAGGTTCGACAACTTTGGACTGATGATGCCCACCGCCAATGGAACGCGGCTCCTCAGGCGCCACCCAATCCCCTGCCACCCCAGTCTCAACCCTTGGTGTTACAAAACCCTTTGCCAACCCAAGGTGTGGTGAATGCTCAACCATTGGCTCCCCCTCAAGGAAATGCGCCACCACAATAGAAAATCACTTATGCCGCTCTTGATCAACCCATGATAGACTCAGGTACCCATCACTTGTTAATGATCTCATCCGCCGATGTCAACCTTCAAACCCATTGAAACCAATATGGCTCCACCCCTGAAGCCCCTCCCACCGACAAAAAAACCAACGCTCATCCCACTGATCAGTAGTTACGCATACCTCCGGCTGCACTAGATGGTGCCTCCAAAGCCCCTCGCTTCCCACTTCACCGCATCAACAATAACCCCAAAGCCCGCACCGCATCTAATTACAACATTGTAGATGATCTAGCTCAGTCCCTTGCAGCCATGTCTGTGTTGGAAGTCTTAAAAAATTGTCCTACATAGCGCAAGACTTTGCTCTCAGCCATTGGTTCTATTGACCCAACTAATTCACGAACGATGGCCTTTGATTTGGACCAATCCGAACCACGCCTGCCTTCCACATTAGCTTTCCAAGTTTTTGTATCTGTTTGGAATCTTGTCATCCATCAGTGCATCATCGATGAGGGTGCCTCTACATGCGTTATGTCCACATTCATTTGGTAGAAATTGGGATCCCCTACTCTCCAGCAGTCCACTACTGCGTTGCGAGCCTACGATGGCCGTTCAGCTCGACCCCAAGGTCTCTTAGCTAATGTCCCCGTCCAGTTGGCTGGTAAAACCGTGCTCATTGACATAGAGGTCATCAACGCCCAACTTGATTATAACCTCTTACTTGGCCACAGTTACGTGTACGCTATGTGGGCGGTTGCCTCATCTGTTTTTCGTACCATGATGTTCCCCCATGAGGGACACGTGGTCAAGGTTGATCAACTCACTTACTATGATCCCAATGCCCCCGCTGCACCTGAAAATGTTCTCCCCATGGTTGAACAACCTGTTTTTGGTGTAGCTACGTCGTTGGTTTCCTCAGTGGGACCCAGAGTCTACACAGATACACCGATGACCTCAACATTCCAATCCATTCCACCCCCGTCACCAGTGACCGAAATAGTTGACTTATGTACCCTTTCCCACAATATACCAACACCCAACCATCAACTGCCCTTGCTACCCCAACCACCATTGGTACCTAGTCATGTTAGTGTTACACCTATCCATACAATCCCCTTCCTATTCCCCCCTTCGGGAGTAGTAAGCGCCTCGGTTATGTCTACTCTTAGCCTCCCCGGTTTAACTTTAGGGTTACCTGTATGGTACATCACGCCTCCCATTTCCCCTCCGACACCAAACGTCGTCCTACAACCGGTGCAACCCATCACAACTACTAGTCAACCACCTCCTGGCGTCACTACTCCTTCCTCATCCACCAATCCATCCCCTCTTATTAAGCACACTGGGGGGCAAAGGCCCACAACCATACACCGCTTTACCCCCGCCCAAAATAGTTAAAAACCCCGCCATGTTTCGTGCTCCTCCCAAATGCTCTTTGTGTGATGAGTTAGGCCATGCTACCCACCAATGTCCACAATTACCTGCATTACAAGAGCACATGCAAATGTTTGGCGACTCCCCTAGTGTTCCTTTGAATTTCTGGTTATAGTTTTTAGTTTTCTGAAATATTTTTCCGTTTTCCCCTTTTGGCTGTCCCTTTCAGCAGTTGGGTTTACTTCCGTAAATCGCATATTTTTTCCCCACAACTGCGATCTGACTGCGGCTTTCATATTGTTACATGCGATCCGACCACAACTCTCAGACTATTTCCTACGATCTCCCCGCGGTTTTCAGTCTATTTCCTGTGATCTGACCGCGGCTCTCAGCCTGTTTCCTATGATCCGACCGTGGCTCTTAGCCCTTTTCCTGTGATCCGCTGGTGGCATTCAGCCCTTTTCCTGCGATCCCCCTGCGGCCTTCAGCCTTTTTCCCGTGATCCGCTCGCGGCCTTCATCCTTTTTCCTCCGATCCGCCCATGGCTTTCGGCCTGTTTCTTGCGATCTCCCCGTGGAATTCAGCCCGTTCCTTGTGATTCACCCGCGGCTTTCCACCTATTTCCTGCGATCCCCCCATGGCTGTCATCTTGTTTCCCATAATTCGACCACGCAGTTTCGCCGTAGACCCGCGATCTGTTTTCTGCACTTTTTCCCTGTTTGAACCCAGAACTTTGTTGCAATATTTTCTGCACCTGCACAACCACCTGTCCTATCTGCAGCCATACTTACCGACAACCTTTTTCTGCAGTTTGATTTTTGTTCCATTTATAGAGTCTTTTTTAAAGTTTCAGCATTTCAATTGAAAAAAGGAAAATTTTGCGATAAAAGTTTAATTTCTACATTATTATTGTTAGTTAGAAAGTTTCCCACCCCTTGGCACTTTTACTTGGGTTCATTATCTCACATGCACACACTCTATCACCTAATTCAATTGAGCCCTAAAATACTACTTAACACAACCAACATTCTAACCCCACTTGGGAAACACATAAGAATATTGTAGTTAGGTAGGGTCGGGGGGATAGGCATCCAAATAACACACCTCGGTCTCTTACACTTGAGACATAGTTGTTGTCCATTAGGGAACCAAAATCCCCTAGTATTTTTTGGCACGGTCACAACCAGTTTATCAGAGGGCCTCTCCCTTAGGAGGGTTGAAGTAGCTAGACTGGTTTCGGGGGCCTGAGTGGAATACTGCAATCCATTCAATAACCAAAGGCTACCTACTCGTTGGTCTGCATGTGGTGTTCTCTTTAGGCCCACACGGTGATAGGACCGGAGTTATAGATTCACTTTTTCTGGACGTGTCATGAACGAGGTATCTTAGTTTCCTTTCTTCTAGGATTGTCTTACTCGGTGTCCCTCCCGGTAGGGGGATATCTTTAGCCACTTGGCTCTATCCATATTGTCTGACTTGGATTTCATCACCTTGTAGAGGATATGTCTGGTTGAGTCAGAACTATTTAGCTAGGTGTTTGCATGCGCCCTTACCTCCCTTTGGTCTAGCGAGTCCACTATTTTTATTTTTAGGAAACCTATTGCTTGTTGGTATTCTGACCATTATTGTTGATACTCCACTTATTATAGCATAGTTTTTACAGTAAGTGTTTTGAGTTGGTTGTTGGGCTGAGTGCCGTATTTTTTGCGCTCTCCTTTTGCACACTCGGTTGCATTAGGGTTTTTGAGTTGTTTTTCACTCGACACAACCTCCAGATACTTGACACCATCTATCACCATTGAGTCCCCGAGACACTCTCGGTGCCTCTGGGGCGAGCCCCCGCAACACAGTTCACTTGACATCACCCATCATAGATGTAGATCTTCATCACTCGACTCCACTCGTTGATGACATAGAACTCCGTCCCCTAGCCTTGACGCCCCTTATTTCACATTTGATTCTGAGGCAGAGTCCGAGAACCCCACTTACTATTTATGGCCCGTTGACGTTTTCTTGTTTCGGCCATTCTGAATCCATAAGGATTCCATTCTATGAACCGTTTCCACCACTGGAATCAGCACGACGAGACCATCATGATGGTTGACTCATTTTCTTTTTTTTTCCATACCATTTTTTGAGCATTTTTTCTAGACACCCCTCGTCGCCTCGGTTTGTGTGCCACATCGACCGTAGCCCATTTTTGATATACTTTATGTCATTGGATTCATTTTTCTGCGCTCGTGATGATGCTTGAGATCATTTCTCGCTCTCACTCCCAGATATTTTGGGTATTTTTTTCCAAAACGCCCCTCGTTGCCTCGATTTGCATGCCACCTCGGCTGTTCTCCATTTTTGACACTTTTTATATCGCTGGATTCAGTTTTCCGAGCTTGTGATGATGCTTGAGATCATTTCTCGCTCTCACCAAGTACAATTTCAACATTGTGTCTCGACACCTTGCTACCTCGGTTTGCGTGCCACATCGGCCGCCATCAGATTGTTACACATTTTTACATGAGCCACTCACTCCATTCATACTGCAATTTTTTCATTATTTTTCCACCATTCATCATCCTGCAAGGAGGCCCACCAGTGTTCCCCCCCACCCTCGTTCTTGGTTCTCATCAATGTTCCTTGATTGAGCACTTCCTCCTTGCCTAGCCATTCCTTGTGTTCAGTATAATTTTATCCCTTTTTTCGGCCGGACAAGTCCTTTATGAAAAAGGTAGTTAGGGAGTTTCTGTTAAGCTCTTTTCTGACTCCTAAAAGAATGAAAAGATCGTCGAGCAATCTTGCTTCCTTTCATGTTCATTAAAGTACCTAAAAGGGCGTCTATCCGATATAAGTTTAACCCTTTTCCGGACCTGGTAGACTAATTACGAAAAAGGAATAGTCTAGTCACACCGGCTAGAAGAGTTCTTCATTGCATCCTTTTATGCTTCTTCGGGCCTTGGATACTAACGCATGAAAAAGCACCCCCGTGGAGTCTTCTTATTGCTTTCAAACTCTCTAAAATTGAAAGCAACCACGAGCATGCACCATCCTGGGCTCGTACAAATCCACACGACAATACCATTCCATTATTTCAGAGTCTTCTTATCACTTTCAGACTCCTTAAAATTGAAAGCAATCACGAGCATGAACTATCCTGGGCTCGTATAAATCCACATGATAGTACCATTTGAACACACTTCTTCTAGTTCCTTATCCCATGAAGAAGTCCCCCCAGTGCTTCTCAGCACCATGATCGATCATCTCGGCAACACCCGCAATAAGGTCTCCTTTGTTCAGAGTCTTCTACAGTCTCCTACCATCTTACACCAACTTGAGTATCACTCATCCTAGTCACTATCCTTGATTCATTACAGCTATGATCCCTTTCCCACCAGTCAGTTTCATATGCTACCCGATCATCCCCGCCATCATACTCTGAACAAAGGAAGTTTGATTCCACCCACTCTACCTGCCCAGTTATCCCCCACCCCACAGTATGTCAGTCCTGCCATCAGTACTCTCACACTTCGGCTCTCCACCTCGTGCTCCTATCAAGGAAACATCATTGCCTTCCTAGTTGTAGTTCTCCCTTTGTCGATGCCATCCCATCTATTCCAGAGGATAGACCCAGAGTTCCCTATTCCTTGGACTCATCACCATCTGTGATGAGTGCCTACGGACCATTTTGAGAGGAGTCATCAGTGCCCTTTCCGAATGGTTGTTTCTCACATGCTCGACTTCAACACCTCGATCGCATCATTGAGAATCGCTTAGGGTATATATCCCTTCAATTATTGGTCGAAGACCTTGGATTTCCCCTGACTCTAGCACATTGGTGAGTCACTTTGGAACACCCGGTTATATGTTCCCACGGATGTCTGGGTTGCGTCGACGATTGTATTCAGAAGCCATCCGCTTCTATGCTTCCTTGAGTACCTAGTTCAGCTCCTATCCAGTGTACCATTGAGGGTATGACTCTCCGTTCCTGATATCCAACAGATCATCAGTTCCTCTGGTACCATACTCAACACTACTTTTGATCTTCCAGTGTATCAGTTCTTCAGCTCAGACATGGTCAGCCCAGGCATTATATCCCATATTTGTGTCCCCTCTAGACCCTTATGATGTACGTAGTGGTTCTCCATGTATCTTTTAGGTCCCCATTTTCGGGCCTCCTTGTTATTGTATATATCTTGATACGAGCATGGGAATGCCTGCCTCGTCCATATATTGAGATTCTTCCTCATTCATTATTTCAGGCCATGTATGTTTCCGGTCCCCATTTTTGGACCTCATTGTTATTATTATAGATCTTGATATGAGCATGGGAATGCCCGCCTCGTCCATATGTTGAGATTATTCCTCATTCATTATTGAGGTCATGTATTTTCAGTTTTTGCAGTTTGTTCAGGACCGTTGTTCTAGGCTCTAATTCGTTTCTTATCCTCTCCACATCCCAGGAAAACCATAAAAGACCTATGATGTCTATCGGCCATACGATGAGCTCCTGCCCTCACACATCAGGGGGCAATCTGTAACACCCAAAAAGTGCTCACTACCTCATCTCCCTCATCACATGAGTCATTCGTCCATATTTCCTACCATATTTTCCTCCAAAACCCCAAAAAACCATTAAAAAGCCTCCAAAAGGCCAAAAAAAATCCCCTTTTTCCCCCAAAATAATGTAAATTCCTCCAAAAATAGCAAAAACCCTCTAGAAAGGGAGTAAAAAATACAAAAAAGAGGAAAAAGAGGGAAAAAAGGAAGCAAAAACCCTATACAGTTGACCTAAACCATATGGTTCCCAAAACCATGGGTCAACACTCCACCACTAAAAACCTATAAATAGCTGATGGAGGCTCCCCATTTCATATCCCCAATTTTCTCCATCCTTATGCTGCAAAAAATTCTCGTGAAACCCTAGCTCTCCACTTGGAGCTATTTTCCCATTTGAGAACCCCCTTTGGCCCATATCCAAAACACCTTGGAAGAAGGAGAAGGAACAACACTGGAGCATTGGAGCAGCCCTGGTACTACTGCAAAGGATCCACCAAACTCACATTTGAGGTATACTTAATACAAAACCAATTTTTAATATATTTTTGTTGTCTTATGCACATGCTAGTTTAAGTTTACTGTTTGTATTTACTGTCTTGTTTCATCATTTTATTGAACTGCTACTAAGGAGTCCCTTCTCCTTACTAGGTGCCCATTTGCACAAGCTAGGGTGAAAACCCTAGCTACACTAATAAAGCTCTTTGAAGAAGATGGATTATTCATCGGCTTTCAGCAGCCAGATGAAAATTTTCCTGTTACTCCATTTTGCACAGCTGCGCTCCTTACCTTGCTAATTTTTCCAATTTTCACAGCTATAACTCCACTATTTCCATTCACTTCACTTTTCCAGCAGTTGCTAACTCCGCTACTTTTTCCCATTCTACCAAGTTTTGCAGCTGTAACACCACTATTTTCATCCACCTTACCTTTTCCAGCAGCTGCGACTCCACTACTTTTGCCTATTCTGCCAAGTTTCGCAGCTGTAACTCCACTATTTCCATTCATTTCACTTTTTGCTAGCAGCTATGACTCCTCTATTTTCTTCCATTCTGCCAAGTTTCGTAGCTGTAACTCCATTATTTTCATTCATTTAACCTTTTCCAGCAGCTGTGACTCCACTATTCTTGCTTATTTTTCCAATTTTCGTAGCTGTGACTCCGCCACATTTTGCCGAACTCTTCCCAAGTCTTCATTCCTAGTTCCTCTTATTTATCAACTGCAACTCCGCTAGATTTTCTGCTTTCTAGAACAATCTCGCCGCTAAGGCTCTAATTTAAATGATGACTCCACAGTTCCAATCGCAGTCTTCCAAGAACGAAGAAAATTATTGGGCCGTCTCGCACATCCGTCAGCATGGATGTACTTGTCATCCTGGTTGGCGGTGGCCAACTCATCTTAGCACATGCGTGTTTTACCAGCGATGTGACTGTGAAATATAATGCTTTGGCAAAATGGCGTCGCGAGCATTAATATTGAAGGTACGGGTTCTAACTATAATCATGATTAGGCATCTATTGACGTCGGAAGCAATAATGGGTGTATTTATCATACATCCCTGTCACCTCTCTGCAACCAATCAACTAAACCAAAACCACGTTTAAGTTGTTACCTGTACTTATGATTATGACCATCATTCTACCCGATTTGTGCGATAATCCTACCACGGATTTTATTCCAAACCTAACTGTGCCACCTTTCTGGAAACTCAATTCAAACTTCGACTATCTATCAGCCATGTCTGCATGCAGTCAACTTGATGTTTGAAACTATAACTATTGTATTCGCTAAAGTATTGCACAGATGTTCAGTGGTATGGGTATCCCTGTGAGATATGAGCCTCTAACAATAGAATCACTGTATAAGAATGGGGAAGTCTTTGTTATCTTTCAAAAAGCAGGGTGCATAGATTATTTTCAACGCCTGAATGGTTTTCATGAAGATACAACCCTTGAATTTGCCAAAAATTTTACAAGAACCCATTCAGAGGTTCGAGGTATCCGGATAGATGTTTCAGATGCAATCCTGGCGGAGGTAATAGGATTTCCCAGAACCGCGCAACGTTGGTTTAGTCAGAAACTCCATCATCCGACTGCAACTGAGGATTTCCTGGCAGCAGGAGAGAGTGTTCGACCACGGGGCAGAGGAACAACGCTGGAGACTCTTCTAAGTCCTTTGGATCAAGTTGCACTCTTCTTGAAGAAATATATCATATGTGAAGGGAGTTACAGTGTTGTTTACATTTATGAATTTTTCCTCCTATCACATTTACGTCATCGCAAGCTGCTAAATATGCCATTTATGAAATATATCATATGGATCAAGTTGGAGACTCTTCTAAGTCCTTTGGATCAAGTTTCACTCTTCTTGAAGAAATATATCATATGTGAAGGGAGTTACAGTGTTGTTTACATTTATGAATTTTTCCTCCTATCACATTTACGTCATCGCAAGCTGCTAAATATGCCATACTATCTTCTTAAATACTTGAAACGCATGGCTTATTATGCTAAAAGAGATCAACACCCCTTATCATCCCTCTAAAATCATGGGCTAATTAAACTATTAATCTTACGGGCCCTTGCATACAACAAATTGACCCAAGGACAACTTTTGGTTCGCCCAGGGGTACCCCATGAATTTTCTACAAGATAGTGGATGAGGACTGGAGTTCCTTAAACTCAGTTGAGGGGAGGATTGGAACACCAGAAGTTCGATTGGAGGATGAAGAGGAGATAGATATAGAGGAGGTTGAAACTAGAGCAACTAAAAATAAAATGGTAGAAGAGGAACATCAAGCAAAAGCAATAGCAGGAAGCTATGTAGAAGCACTGAATGTGGCATCCTCCCCTGAAATAAGAAGAAATTTAATTCAAATGGAGGGATTCAGCCCTGTTTCTCAGTGATAAGAGTTTCTTTGCCTTAGAGGAGAAAGGAAGGGTTAATGAGCAAGGGCCAGACGTCCAACCCAGTGAAAAAGAGAAGAATCGAAACTGTTACTATAGTAGAAGCAAGTAATTTGATCAGGGTAGATATTGGAATTCCCATCTTAAATCCCCGACCACTTGTTGATACACAAGAACCTGCTATAGAAAAACCACAATTAGAGAATCTTCTTTTTTAGAATGAGCTGTTAAAGGAGGAGGTACAAGTGCTTCGTACAGAAGTAAAGAAATGGAAGGAGACATGCAGAAAGCAGGAAAAGAAGTATGTGAATACAATGGGGGAGGCTACAGACCGACTAGGGAATCTATCTTCCATTTGGAGGAATGAAGGACAGAAAGAAATGATATTCCCGAAATGTGGATATATATTTAATATGGCAGGGCATAAAGTTACAGTGCTAGACTTAGCGTACAAAGGTCTGCAAAAGAAAAATAATCAGAGGAACTATTCCTAAGCTTAGTCTCATAGTTTTGGGGACATTGAATCGACTCAGCATGCTAAAAGAATCAAGAAATAGGACGTTGTTACACAAGAACCAGCATCCTCAAAATTTTTTGTTGGGAACACAACTCAGATAGAAGATGCTGCGATGGAGATACAAGGGAAAGATATTGTTACACAAGAACCAACACTATTGAAAATCTGTTGAGTTCCAACATAGGCTGAAGCTACTAAGGGTAGAGGGATGTTGTTACACAAGAACCAGCGTTTCCAATGATTAATTGTCAAAACTGATGCCTTCAACTTATCTGCATAATATGAATGAGAATCAGGTTCAGATTCGAACTAATCAGCTGTTGCGTGAGGACATGCAAATGGATAGTTGGGGGGAGATGTTGGGCCCTAGAAATGCCCTTTTTTTACCACACCTATTTCATCATTTTTCCCTGTTATACCCTACTTTCATAAACGATATACATGCCTTCTTCCAAATCAATCAACAATCCTGACAAGGTATAATTCATTATTGCTTCATTTATTTAATGCCTAATATTGTTATGGGTATGATTCTAGCCTTTGATTTATGCTAACTTATGTTGATTTCATTAAGTCAAGATCAAAGCACATGTGTATTGACAGCCGCAATTCCTTGGAAGGAATCACACATGGTTCCATCTGTTACTCTTCAAGATTCAATTCCACATATTAAAAGGGACAACGCATCTTTCCATGTGAAGTTGTAACAGGACTTTGCTGAAACAGAGCATTGCTACAATAGATAGGATGCCTCCCAATTGGTTAATCCATTTAATCCATTGACTGCCAGAGTGACCATATCCTTCGTTTCTAATGACCTCATTCAATACGGCTGTAACAATTTTGGTTGTAACTCCGCAACATGAAGATCAGAGATCTTCATTGATGCGTGAAATTATTGAATCATGAACTGTACTTGGCATGTATAAATATGGGAAGGTTTTCCATGTCTGGGGCTTGGTTAATTATCATTTTGTACAGGCTGTAATAGAGAGCTGATACTTGTGTATTACCATCTTTAATGAAGAGCATATTTATTCATATTTTTGTGTCTTAATTTGTGGTAGTTCATGGCGTCTCTGTTAGAAGGCTAGTGCTTGCCTTCTCACAGAGTTTGTCGAGTTAAGTAGGTAGTTAAATTTATTTATTTTCTGTTGTATGTTGTGGAATCGCATTAGGCGCATTACTAGTAGCTGCAACAAATATTTTACAATCGCATTCTTTCTTGATAGTTCATTCTTTGCATCCTGAATAGCTGCAACTGTGTGGTGTGACAGTCGACTGTGTAGGTTAGTTTAATTGATGCATGGTGTGTTATAATTAGCTATTACAGCCAAGCTTGGCTTCAATCCCTTTCAGTCATTTATGCTTTCTAAAATTTCCAATATTTATCAATTTAGAGCTCAAGCTTATTTTCTAATTCTGGTTGTTGTTGTATCTTTATTGAATTCATTAGATTAGGAAGATTGTGATTGAGTTACAGTAGTTGCTGGATGAATAATTTTGGTAAAGATTGAATACTGTAGTTTGATAATTATAGGATTTAACTTCTTGCAAAAGTAATCTAGTTCATTTTTATTCTTAGATCAGTAACTACTAGGTTGATTTCTATAGGAAGGTAGTTGTACTTTGAATTCCTAGATGTATGAGTTAGATTATTTTTCTTTATGGAATGAGTTTGGCTGAACAGATAGGTAGGATTCTTATCTCCATTTAGTTAATCAACTACTTGAAATGTTTATGCATAGATTGTGCTTATTTCCATTGAGATAAAATACTTCCCTGGGTTGACATTTTATACTAAGCATCCTGTGTGTTAGTTGTAATTAATTAGCATATAGGGTGACCAATAGCAGGTGCACTATGTTTTGGTTTTCAATTATGCATTGTCAATACCTTTGGCATGTCCTTTACTACACTTGTGTATTTTCATTGTATGTGTAGGATAATGACCAATACTCGAACACCTCTTGTTTTTCAATTATAATAACAAGACTCCACCCATTAGCATGGAACTAGAATTCTATCACATCTATTATCTTGAAAAATGGCACGTACTAACCACTTTCTCTATATTTGTACTGCACTTACTGGATATTCCCACTGATAACCATAAAATCCTCATCCCCAGTAATGATATTCCATCAGTATCACTACTGCAGATAGAATATTTCCCTCATGGGTCTATACACCATTGCATCCCAGTCATTATTTGACACCCATGATGTTGATCCCCCCACAATCCCAAGGAATTTGATAAACCTTGAAACAATCCACTCATATTTCACCATTTTATAGCTGCGCATTTACTCCCCTATTTTCAGCAATCGATGTTGTCAAATTCATCGTAACATGTTATGATCAAGACACATAGTTGACTACTCATACATTCATGAGCACCCTCTCATATGCAATCTTATTCGTACCACCACCCCCGCCAAGACACCAAATGGGCCCAAACCCTCCAATGCAACCAATTCTTTCCAATTATTCCCGTAGGAACAATCTACATGGAATTGATTCATGGGTAACCCATTTTTTGCATTTGAAAAAAAACCCTCACATCATCAAGGAAAGGGTTCCTGGAACCACTCAAAACGAAGGGAAATTATACCATCATCAAATTGATTCCCCGATTCACCTGAAACTGTGGAATCCCACCCAGCATTAAATTGGTCCCTCGACACAACAAAAACTGTGGGGACCCCATCAATTATTCTTTGTGTACAAATTATTCCCCAATCCATTCCAGACTATGGGAACCTTATTATTCTTTTGGAAACAACCATTGGTCGCCTTTGATAAATGTCGTTGTGTCTTCCCCTCCCCAACATTATGAGTTTTTTCAGTCATTTTCACCCTCAGTGTCGTGTCCACCACAAGGCCCTTCATTGGAAGTTTGTATCCCTCTGTTACACTGTACCTTTATTTGAATAATGTTACTATCCATTACTCCCCAAGTTGACATCGATCAAAGGAATTGATGAGCCTCGCACATACCATCCAGTCTTATGTTAGTCCAACAATTGGTTACAAAATGATATTGGTTCTCAATATAAGACCCTCATCTTATCATGTACTTCAGATCTCGTTGACATCAAATAATCATAATCCTAGAGTTGAAGTAGTTTCAATTGTACCTTGGGGTCCATTTCAATCATTATAAGGGATCACCTCAAACTAATTAGGGAGATCCCTCGGTCCTTCCTAACTTTGTAGTACCTCTTGTGCTCGACATCAACACATCTATCGCATCAAGGAGAGTCATACATTTTAAAGGTAGCAGTGTTCACTTTTCTAAATCGTGGTAGCAGTAGTTTAGTGAGGTGCCACATCCAACACCTACATTCATATTCTGGTCCCCCACACCTATGAGATTATCAAGGTTATCAACAGTACCACTCCTTTAACAATTGTAACAACATTTCCAAGTTCAATTACTATTTCATGGATTGAAGCCGCCTTCATCCATGTGCCAACAATATATTGAGTGGGCCACTCGATCTCCTACTTTTGTAGCCACTTTGGCAGATTTTCATGAGCATGGGTATGGCCTCCTCATTTGTATAAAACACTATTATTTGTTACAGCTTCACCATCAATAATCTCCCATGGGAGGAACCTATTCATTCACACATGCTTCCAAACTTCTAAGAACACCAGAGAGCACAAAAGAAACAATGATAAATTATCGTCCCTATTGTACCCTTCGGACCTCATACATTAGAGGGAATATGTTAATGCATAAATATCAGATACATGCGGCATTTTTTCAATTCACACAGTAAGTAGTCATCAACATATAGCATGCATCTTACCGAAGACATCCTCATCATATCCAAGAAGCAATATGAGTCCATAAATGCCAAAGAATAGTCAAAGGACAAGACCACGCGACCTTGTCTCTAATTAGGTGCTCCACTACACATATTATCAATTCTTCACCCACACAACTCCTATCCATATTTCCCTCCGATATCTGTGTGACTATCAAAATTGTGGGACTACAACCACCCAAGGCACATTGAAGGCTCATTAAATCCTCATCACCTCCAAGAATTCGAATTTGGTTTTCCTATGTAATTGGGTTCATTGAATGGCCCCCCTTTGTGTACTTTGGAGCCAAATCATGGAGTTAATGGGTTCACACTTGGATATAATTGTTTCTTGGACACCTCTTGGCCTATAAAAGGAATTCATGGGCATGCATCTTGGAGGAGAAACCAAGAGCAAGTTTATGCTGCAGAAATTGTGTTGGAGCTTTCTCATAGCCCATATGTTTCACAGTTTTCCATTCTCCAAGCTCCTTTTCCTCCTTCCTTCAAGGGGTAAGTGCTTCTCTCCATTAGTTCTTTTATCTATCTAGCATCTAGTGTGAACAAAATAGGATTCCCTTTGAATCCTTCACCTCCTAGGTGACACTACATGTATTTGCTTGACCATTGGGAAATCTAGAGTGGTTCATGTGTTGGTTCTTTATTGCAGTTTGTACCCTCTTGTTCCCTTGTATCATTTTTAGTTCTCTTTGTTTTTGTTTTGTTCTATTGCACTAACAAAGCCTTGTAGGATCTACTTTGGGGTTATTACATTTACTTTTTGTTTCTAAATACTGGGCCTAGTCAACAAACTCAAGGGATTTCACTCAAAGAGGGATAATTTCCCACTATAGTTGGTCACATGGAGAATCGATGTTTTGATCTCCATCCTTGTCTTCATTATGGGAAGACAAATCATCATTTATAAAAAATGTTAAAAGAAGAAGAAAGACAAAAATAAAACCGTTCATTATGGATGGATAAATTCTTGGTGATGGAATCAACAAGTCAAGAAGTTGCATTAGTATTACTATTGAATTCAAACCTGAGTAAAGACCCATGTTGTAGCACATATCCTTTCAACCTTATTGTACTTGATAGAAGGGAATGCAAGTCCAATGTGGTCCCCTTATGGCATAGCTTCCATGCATGGCCCTTACAAAATGAGATAACGTGTGGTTGTTTCTACAAGCCCACTTTGAGTTGTATACAAATGAAATAAAAATGGTACTCTCTTCCAACTTAAGGAGGGGGTACACTATGAAGTGAAAATGGTTAATGGTCAACCAAAACCACCAGATACATGGATGTCTCACCTTTCAACTAACACATGGGGAAATATTGATGGTTATTGCCAAACTTCAAGTTTCGACAACGATAACGTGTAGATGGTATACTTCGACAAACAAATTATCAAATGGGAAACAACAATATGTGGATGGAAGACATTGAAAAAACAATTTCCAAATTGGAAACAATAGTCTATATATGGAAAAATTAGATACAAGATACAATGGGACAATTTTTGACAGATAACAATGTCAATATTAATATAGATCTTAAGTGATTCTATTTGTTCACTAATAGTAGAGTGGCGATGCTACATGTTCACCAATTAGCAGAAGCTACCAACCTCTTCTAGCTAAATCACTTGGAAAATGATGGAATTATCAAGTAAATTAGGAAATGTTCAGACATTAGAAATTGTTCACTTCTAGATTTCATCTCTCTTCAAGTTAATTTAGATGAATCATCCTACATCCAATTTTGGCAATTTTTCAAGTAGATTTTTCATTAAATCACAGATCAAGGCTTCTGAAATATCAAACATATCAGCTTCAATATTAGCCTTTATTACTTAGCTCACACACACACACACACTCTTATGATTGAGGGGGGTAATGTTATCCTAATGGCTTACCTTACCAATCACAAAGTTAAATTGTCAACATTATTTGTATTAATCATATAGGATAATAGTGATTTATATTAAATGATGACTAAGAGATTTGGTTAAGATTTCCTAGCCTAATCACCATGCAAGGTGTTAGGATCTAAAGCAATTCTCTAATTGAGGTTGCAATTATCCATTATGCTGTATAATTGTAACTTTGGAGTGAATACAATTGAGTTGGCCAGTAAACCTTTTCCATCATCTTGTTGTTCTTGTATATTTTAACATGCATATGTGTAAGTTCATTTTCATAACGAGCATATCACTCAAGGAAAGGTGGCTATAGATCAAGGAGGTCAAATAACAACTAAAATTTTGATATTTTCTATAGGTATTGCATTGTCTCTGATGCCTCAATAATTGCATCTAAAATCCCTAATGCAAGCACCTGCCAAACATTATTATTACCATATATATATATATATATACATATATATATATGTATCTATACATATATATGTATATATATGTATATATATCTATATCTATATCTATATGTATATATCTGTATATATATAGATATATATACAGATATATACATATAGATATAGATATAGATATATATAGATATATATACATATATGTATAGATACATATATATATAGATACATATATATATAGATACATATATATATATACATATATATATATCTATATCTACATATATATACATGTATATATCTGTATATATATGTATCTATATATATATGTATATATATATATATATATCTATATCTACATATATATATATATATATATATATATATATATATACATATATATATATATATATACATATATATATATACATATACATATATATATATACATATACATATATATATATACATATATATAGATATATATATATGTATATATATGTATATATATATATATATAGATATATATATATATATATATATATATATGTACATATATATATATACATACATATATGTATATGTATATATATGTATATGTATATGTATAATATATGTATATGTATATATATGTATACATATATGTATGTAGATATATATATCTATATATATCTATATCTACATATATATATGTATACATACATATATATATATATATATATATATATATAATGTGGGAAGTGGGTCTGTGGATGTTCACATGATGACTCTTTCTCTTTTCTCCCCACTTCACATACCAATTAAATAATTTAGGTATTTAGGAGGATAATGCCCCCCCCCCTCGCCCCCCTTCCTTCTCCCATTTACATTTATGTTCAAATTCTTTTGGAGTTTTCCTCTCTCCTCTAGGGTAGGTTTTTTCTAGTTCAAGCTAGGATTTTTATTCTTCCTTGCATCCAGGTGCTCAAGTTTTCAATGAGTGACACTCTCCATACGTCTTTATCATTTCATCAAGTGGATTATAAATCTTGGACATAACTCTCAGGTCTAATTTTTTTTAGCTCCTAATAATTTTTTTTATGGTCAAACCCTTAGGGCTCGACTTTCTTTGCTTGCATAACCATGGTTGGCCCTGAAGGGATTAACCATGGTTACACTGTCTCATTATCGTGGTGGCATGCATGACCATTTCCACTAGGGACAACGACCATAGGTGGTCCGTGCAATCCTGACTCGATGGCCAACCCCAAAGGAATTGGACATTTCCACCAAGATCATGATCATGGGTGATCTATTCATCCTTGGTCACCAAGACCATCTCCTAATGTCTTAGCCATGGTGATTAGGTCGCACAACCATTGGAGGCTTGCATGGCCCCAAGCAGCCCCTAAGGGATCCGTCATGATTGGTGCATATAATATATATATATATATATATATTTTTTTTTTTTTATTTTTTTTTTTATTTTTTTTGCTTATTATTTTTTGTTATTTATCTATTTATAAGCATTTTCACTTCAGCAAACAATTTTTTTTTCCTATGTATATGAGACTTTTCTCCCTCTCTTTTCTTTTCCAATTTATTTAATGATATATTTATGTAATATATATATATATATATATATATATAATGTATAGAGTAGATATTTCTAAAAAACCTACAATAATTTAATTTGGTAGAGTTATAATATCTAAATTCTATTTTTGGTTTCCCAATATTTCCTAACTTTGCTTATCTCTTTGTAGGTAGGTAGCAAGGATTTACTCTATTATCCTCCATAACAAGTAGATTAATAATTGTTGGTCACAACTTTGTATAGAGGGTGGGATTATACAAGAAAAAAAGATGATTTCTTTTAAATAACCTTACCATGAAGGATACTACATGCCTCATTAAATTTTTAAAGCATCCCCTCATAAGCTTGATAAATTTCTTCCATGCATTATGGAACTTAGTTCCAAATTCTATCTTTTCCCTATGTAAAAGTATATTTTTGTTTTCCATAAAACTATTATATCTTGGTTATAGCTTCCTAAATGTATTATTTCACGATCCATAGACATAGTTAGGCCCTTAATGCTTCAGAGATACCATACCATGTGCAACACTCTTCAAATTAATGGTTATTAATCATAATTATCTACCTAATTTATGTTCTATGTATCCTTCATAATATGGATTTTTTTCTTTAGCACAAATTCCTAAGTATAAATTTATCCACAATTTAACTATTCTTATGTCAAATTTAAATTAAGAAATTTTTTATAACAGTTAAACAAATTTGATATTTAGATCAGACACCCATAAGATTTAAATAATTTAAATTGAGCTAAAGGGAATACAAATACCTTTAAATCAATTTGATTTATTAGTCCATGTATTTCTCCATCTCTATGAATAAGTCCAAATCCTTCTCCAATAATGCAAAACTAAAATTAATCGGTTTATCCAAACTAGGACCTTATCCAACTGTCTATCTCTAGGAAACCTATGGGTTTCCTATCCCTCTCTACCTGTGCTCTAAAACTCAACAACCATTGGCCAATACTTTTGTAGAATTCACTTAATATCCACTCCAAGCTCAAAGCTCAATGTTTCAATCTTGATCATATTTTGCATTGTCCATAGTTCAATATTCTCTTTTGCATTGTTTTTCCTTTCCCTAAATGGTTAACCCCTAAACACTTCTTCATCATCCCCTCTTAGGCCTTTCTTCCATATCCTTCCTAGTATTTGGAGAACGGTAGCTTCCCCCTTTCCTAGGAAAGTCCCAATAATATAAAAATAATCCCCTAAATAGATGTCAAATAAAATCATTCTATGGTGAGAATAAAAACTCAATCCTATAATCAATGTAAGCATATCCTATAATTTATATTTACAAGCATATAATTTGAGTTCTTATTACACCCACCATGCATTAGTTTACTAATCATATTATTTAATAACTAATGTATTTTTTAAAAATTATACTTAAGTATTCTTGAAGGGTATACATGCATGGGTAGAATACACATAGATTGCATCTGATAATGATAACAACCACTCCCTCTAATGTATAGTTCTTCTATGATTAGAACCAAGCATGCAAGATAGTAAGTCAAGTAATAATACGAAATTGAATAGTCTTTACTAACTAAATCATAACAATTCAATATGTAATAAACATCACACCAAGATTATCATAAATGAATTAGGAAAATGTTCTAAACATGGAAGGAACCAAGTAAGAAATTAAGGTGGCATTTCTCATAATATTCATAACTAATTGCAAACCATACTTCCTCCTTAAACTAATTCCATCTTTCACATCTTATCGATCCATTTTTTGAATATGTTGTCATAGTGTCAACTATATTGATCTAAGTCTACATCAAACCCATAAGTGGGAGTGTTTCCTATATTCACTTAACTTCCCCAACAAGCAACTGAAAATATCCATCAGACATCTAGGGGAGAATGCCATAACATGCCCCTCCCACAGCTTAAGGTTTTTAGGGATAAATAGTTGATAACACCTCCACCCCTCCTGATAGAACTAGGGTCAACAACCTATATCATTGACCATATTGAGTTGTTGTTGTTGTTTTTAGAGTTACATCAATGAATGACTAGTTTAGGAAATTATGCTTCCCATAGGACCTGCACTTTCCCTCATATCATATGAAGGTATTGACCAATAATCAAATCACGAATTAATTCCTCATAGCATACCATTACTCTTTCAATATCAACGACATTAATCTTACTTTAATACCACACTTATCTGGCTTTCTCTTAACCTGTTTAATATGTAAGCTAGTTTCCCAAAACATAAGATCATGCATAACCATATAACTATTTTCATGTGATTACCTTGTTACTAAAGAACCAACAATGTAAAGAATCAAGTTTATTTACCATGTGCATTGCGCCAATTATCCATTCACAATATAATTCAAATTGGTATCCATGTACCACACTTTTCCATTTAAATTTTCATGCTTGAAGGAAATCATATAACTGTTATCCTTAATAACATCAACAATAAACTTATATGCATATTCTGCATATAGGTAGGTCCAGATGCCCATATAATATAGTTTTATAAATTTGGTTGAGTTCACCATATAATAAAAAATTAAATACACAATAGGTCATAATGCAGTTTAGGTACCAAAGACAAAATATAGAGCATTACATCGGGGGTGTATGTATCCTGATGGATGTACTAAATTCCACTATTGAGCTCGACATTGTTTTGGTGAAAAACCCCATTTTTAGTGGTACTATGGTATTAGAGGAACAAGTGGGTATATTTCTTGGACATTGAACCTCGACATTATTATGTTGGAGGTACACCAGTATCAGAGGAACAAGTGGGTATATTTGTCACACACCAGAACCTTGAGGAAAGGTGACATTGTAGCCAATGGACTCAACACCACATAAATTCTAGTGTTAGTTTTATATTTTGGACGATTGTTGTTATTTCTTGGTTATTGTTTTCTTATTGATTTGAGGCTTAGGCGGTTAAGCCACTAAGTATTCTCATTCAGATGAGGTCATGTATGATGAGCATCATTGGTTTCTTGGTGTCTGTATAAGTTGGGAGGAAAATCATCCTTATAGTGCAATTCTCCTACAACCGTGTTGCAATTGGAGCTAAAGAACGGTTTGCACGGGTTGGTTGGACATTGTTGAAAAAATTTGGACACAAATAAGATTAAGTTCTCTAATCAGTATTCCACTCCTCGATATAGAATCTTTTCTTTAATATATGTAATGAAAAGAGTTATATATATAAATTTATTTTTGTTGAGTTTTGAGACAAAAATACCTTGATTAACAAGTTCACATCATATTTGTAGAAAATCAAGATCAACCCAAATAACAGATAATCCTCAACATAATAAATAAAACAAAGCAAAAATTGGTGTATATTTCTATCTTATGTTTATTAAAAGAGAAAGACATGTGTATTTATAACAAGCCTAGAAAGTATCTACACAAAATTTGAAGGTATGCCAATCGGGAAACAAGGTGTACCGGGATAGTAAATAATCATACCAACCGGGTAGATAAATTAACCTACATAAGATTAATTAGATGTATGTACAACAAAATCCCCCTTTAAATGAAACATAGGGAGTAAACATAAGAAAAATGGGTCCTAACAACCAATCCTGCTTAGGTAATAATAGGTGCTCAACTACTAAAATCTCATAAGTGGAGAAAAGGAGAAAACCCCATAGGAAAATAAATATCCCCAAAAGAGAGTCAATCACTAGTGCTAAACAAGCTTTGGAGTTGAATCTGAAGAAGGTTCTACAAACAAGTCCAAGTAACAAATTTCAAACTCGTGAGACAATGAGAATTGCATGTACACCATCCCCATAAAATAAATTGATTCTCTAAAATAAATCTTGGCACAAAAGTCTTGATTAGGTACTCATGTAGAACCGATAAAAATAAATCAAAATGAGTGTCCCTATGGATGCTAATATCTCTCACTAGAGTGCATTGCTCACCAACCATTGCAAATTTTGGTCCAAAATAGGAATCAATGCAATGCACAACATTCACTTTGAAGAAGGTTGATCTTGAACAAAATGGTGAAACCAATCACTTGAGGAAGAATTGCATACCATCACCAACAATGTTACACTAGGTGGACATAGATGATGGAAATTGGAAGCTCAAACGAAGATTTATAGCACAAAGACTGCTAATAACCTCTTTACAACACAATAAATTGGAAAAATAAAACAATATTCCCTAAAAACATCCAAAATACAAATTATTCCACATGCAAATGAAAGTTTGTTTGTAATAATATATGGGTGTTAAATCCAACATAATTACATGGAAAATTACAATCTATGTTGGGCTGATAGTGGAATCCCATTGGAATAAGCACCTATGGTGGAAAGAGTGAGTTGAGCCAATAGGTTGAGAAACTGTGACATGATCTCAAAAATCCACCAACTTGTAAGAGCCAAAATCCAACCCACAAGACTCCAAATTGCATGACAAGATCTGAAATTTAGATTAGGATGTTGGAGGGGAATCCTCCATCCAAGGAAATGATCCATGATCTTCTCTACCAATTGAAAAGCCATCATAAAATTGTGTGATTTGGATGAGGTTGTGATATGTGGAAATTGGATTGAATCCACTAGCGAATTGTCACAACCCTTCCTCGTTACTGACCATTTGCACTAAAAATGAAATGGGCATTTCAACATAGAGTTGCAGCATTTTCACAACTCGATTCCAATTTTATTAGGCTAAGCTCACAACCACCACTCATTATCTCTTTTTATTTTGATCTTCAGCCAATTTATGCATCACATCAAATATCCAAAACAAGTGAATTTCTTTGCCTTGGATTTATGCCTCATTCATTACAATATCCATGCAATTGGATAAGTTATAGGAACTCAAAAATCAATCCTCCAACCATTATATAAAGTATGGAAACAAATCATATTCCAAAATGTTACAACTTTGTTTTCCTTCAAGCATATATATTTGCAACTATAAATACACTACAATTTTATCGACCCAACCCCAATATGTCAGCTACGAACAAGTCTAGTCATTAAACACATGCATTTCTAGCACTATTTTACACCCATCATATGTAGGATATGGACGCAAACTTCAGAAGTATGCAAAAGGAAATAATCTTGTGATATCAAATACAAAGGGCAATTTATCTTTGACACTAGTTTTTCCATATTAATCTTCTCACTCATGCTTAGAGGGATTTCCCAAGAAACGTTTTATACAATCATAAAATATTGATTTTTCATTAAAAGAAAATCAACATACAAATAATTTCCCTAACACCAATGGACAGTTGATGTAGGTTCCAATATACCATTTAATATGTGAAATAAAAGGGCTATTTGTATGGTTTCAACATTTGATTTGATTACTTAAACAAGAGTTGTTCATTCAAATCACAACATAGTAATTAATTTCTCCAACACAAATGTTGTCTAGGAAATTCAATTCACTTACACATTGTAAAGAAAATGGATTTCCTTATCCGAAATTAATTCACATCTACAAATCATTTTAATCTATCATACAAAAATAATACAAAATAACTTGCCCAATCCAGGCATCAACTTGCTAATGCAAATCATTTTCATCTTCTTACTCAATGCAAATAGACTTGCCAATGGTAGGTAAAAACCTTCCAAACTCACAGGTTTACACACTCAAATTTGTAATGAAAATGGGATTAGCTGGTCAATGTTTTTCCCGTTCAAACATTTTAATCTATGACAAATTCAATGGAAAAAGAAAGCCACATAAGGGAAATGATTTTCTTATCCCAAATCCTTCCACTCAAGAACATTTCAATGTAAAGAGAGAGATAGAGAGCCAAAATGTTTTTCACATATATATGTCCAAAGTAAAAGGACTATAAATATAGAAAAAGTCTCACCTTTTCCAAAATGTCTTAATTAAGCATAATTATAAGATAAATAAATGCCCTTATGAGAAATAATTTTCCCATTCAAATCATTGTGTCCTCCACAATTACTGTGCAAAGGAAATGCCAAATTTGAGCATCACTTTCCCATTTTTCTGCATATAAATTTAATAAATATAAATTCCCAAATCTTAGGCAACGATTTTCCAATCCAAATATTGATATCTATGCATGCATGTAATGAAATAATGTGCCACATAATCTACATGAATTCTCAATAAAACTAGCGTATTCAAGGCTCTAGAGCTCTCATGGATGGTCTTTACAGAGCTAGGTGAATTCTTAGAGGGGTCTATTCCCCAACAGGGAGAAATTAATGAAGAATTGCTTCAGTAAAATTACACCAACAATTTTCGTAGAGAGTTCAAGCTCTACATGCATAGCAATAGATATAGAAATTTTAATTAAACCACCTTATTCTGGGTTGAATCATTCACATAACATTTACGACTGAGGTAGCATATCTTCTCGATTCTTATGGATTTAAAAACACCCAGAACATGAGAAAAATAAAATTACAAAATATGGCAAGTGCCCAACATAAACCACAATTTCATTCACAAGATTACAATCCTCATTTTAAATTAAATATTTAAATGCGTTATTAGGAGTGAACATATGCCAGAACCCATTCCAAGGAAACATTTGTATCAATAAATCATTTCGAATTTCAATAAATAAAAACCAATGACTACAAGACAAAGATTGCATGTATCTGAAATAGTTTTTTGGAACCGATTGTTGACGAGGAATGCTCCTCCCTGGCTTAGGTAACTAACCTCAACTGACCTCAGATCCTTCAACCAATTACCACCATCGATCTAAGAATATGAACCCACCAAAGAAAACATTTCCATAAGGATGACCTACCTTCAATTCATAACTCTCCTTTCCATCAGAAGATGGAATCCATTAGAACATGCTTTCCTCTCCCTAGTTTTCCCATGACCCGCCATCCTCATAACCCCCAAGTTCTTAAACATTGGACTACATGAAACATGGTCACCATGTGCCACCTCCCAAATCACCACATCACCCTTTACATTACTTTTCAAAACCCTATGACATAATACTATAAGCCAAGGATGTAAACTTAGGCTTCATTCAGATATTCAATTTAACATAATCAATGGTTCTGCTAAGGTTTAAGATACATTTGAAATCATAACTCAATAAGGTCCACCATGTAAGTTAAACGGGGTCAGATCTCCCATGGTTTTCTCAGTCCCCCATCATTCATCTTTGTTGGATTCATAGTCCTCCAACCTATCAACATCCTGTTGTCCATATCCAGAAGTTATTTATTAATATTAAATCGTTGCAATCACATTACCATCATGAGTCCCTTGGCCATAGTGTTATCTTGACTTATATTACAACACCGAGAAAACACGGGCATTACATGAATGAGCATGAGACCTTACTGTCACATAACCTACACAAATGAAATATTATGCCACATGAAGGATAGGTGTTAATGGCTCAAAAGAATTTGATGTTATGCCAACTAGGAAACAAGGTGTGTCATGCTAGTAGATAAGCATACCAACTTTGTAGATAAGTTATCCTAAATGAGCCTAATCAATTGTACGTACAGTAATAAGATTTATTAAACTAAAACTATTATAAGTAATATTGAAACCTTATATTCAAAATTTAAGTTTTTGATACATATAAGAACATATTAATGTAACAAATATGTGTGCTTACAACATAGCTTGATGTACCTCAATATGAGTTTATATTGTTAAATATTATTTAAAGTTATATAATTTTAAATTATAAAAAAATATGAATAATTAATTGATATGAATTTATATTATTATAAAAATATATATTATTAATGATTAGTTGAAGTTAGATAGATCTATCTATGAATATACTATTATCATTATTATTATTTCAGATGAAAAAAAACAGCAACTTGTTATTTCCTTGCAAAATCAAAGTTACAAAAAGCATACATGTGAGATTATCATCTCAATTCAATGTCACTGTGATACAAAAACTCCATACATATCAGATGTAAAACTAGAGACATTCTACATAAAGTAGCACTATCGCCCTTGATAACTTTCAAAGACTAAAATGTAGTAACAACACCATTATCAATAATGCTGTCTGCAACATATTCTTCTAAAGATGTGCTGCCATACATAGACCCCAAAGCCTCCTCAGATAAACTGTTTGCTTCCTTGTTGACTTCATGGTAGATATGAGAAAAATATATATCATCAAAAGACTTGATCAGACATATGTTTTTGTGCGTCCAATGTTTCAGTAGGATTATGTAAAGATTATACTCACCAGTAGCCCATTCAATGATAACGCGAGAGTCATCAAAGATTCTAATACGTCAAATGTCTCTTTTTAAAAGAAACCACATTTGTCCCCAAAGGGAAAGAAGTTCCGCCCTGATGTTACTACCTTTCCCAACACCCATCTTAAGTAAAATCTTGTGGGCCCTTTTAATATATAATACCATACATGCCCCACATATTCCAACCATCTTAAGTAAAATCTTGTGGGCCCTTTTAATATATAATACCATACATGCCCCACATATTCCAAGCTTAGACACACCATCAAAAAACCATAAGAGATATCACCGTCAATTTCAGGATTAAAGATTTTTCTGTGCCTTAGTTTCATAACATGAACTAAAAATTCATTCAATGAGCTTAAAACTCTTATGCAAATGACAAATTCAAAAGACAAAATATTCTAAAAAATGAGCTGATTTCTGCATTTCCAAATCTCCCAAATAGTGAAAATAGATAAAGTTTTATATTTTATCTTTGATTGGAACCATCTAAACATACAATCTTCAAATGTGATATCATACCAATCATCAAAATGTTGAATAAATCTTTGTAGTTCGCTCCAAACAGCTATGAAGAAATGACCGTGAATAAAAATATGGAATACATCCTCCACATCCTTTCTTACAAAGCAGACAGATACTTGGTCCATTAAAACACTGCTTCATTAAATTATATCAAGTGAAAAATTTGTCTTAGAGAGAACCAAGTGAAACATTTTAATTTCATAGGTATTTTCCATTTCCAAATCTTCCTATGCCACCATTTTGTAGGAGCAACTTGTCTATTCAACTTGTCTTGTGAGACGTCCTCGGTTAAGCCCAGATCCTCCGCATGTAACCCGTGCAGCAGCAAAACATCTTTTCCACTATGATATACCTGAGACAGAACTATAATATTCTTTGAGTTGAAGTTCACTATTAGGTTTGGAACCATGAGTTTATACCATTAATAAAAATAGTTATTATGAATTTTATGAAAGTCGAAATTTTCACTATTAGGTTTGGAATATTAAGATAATGAGTTTCACGGGCACTGCGAAAAAAATTGGAAATCCAAAGAAAACACGGAATTTGTCTTTTTGCTTTTATTTGGTGGTACACGTAGTCTTATCATTTACCTTTTATTAGGTATTACAGGTAGTATTTTATCTCTCTACGTTTGCTTGATTCATTAAAAGGTGGCCAATAAATTAAATTGTTTGTTTTTTAATTTTCGAGTTTTGTTTTATCCCTCCTTTGGCTTCTCCTTTTTTTTTTTAAATTCTTGACTTTAGTTTTGTTTTATTCCTAACTTTGATAGTAATTAAATGCACTTTCTACTTTCTATTTGTGTTCTTGTTTGTCGGATTCATGCTCTTGTGGAAGGAAGTTAAATTTTGGCTAGGAAGGAAGTTAAATTTGACCTCCAATATATGTTATGTAGTATGTTTTTGAAACAAATGCTTACAAACATCGATCTATATATAATGTTACAAAGGCTTTACAAGCTTGTTGCTTTGGTGCTAAATCCCTATATATTCTACTAGAAATGACACAATGTTGAATATCACTTGCAATTGTTAGTATATAGGACTATACAAGCTCTAGATATTAGGAGGTTTGCACTATTATCCATATTTCACACATCATGTTTCAATAGTGCCCAATTTCATGTTAAATATTTGAATTAATGCAGAGTGATGTGGGTTAATACATCTTTTAATCTTTCTAATTTTCTATTAAAATCTAAATTTATGAAAGCACTATTGCATATATATCAGTATAGATCCATCCTAAACTCAGATCTATAAAGCATCGAGAGGGATCCAATTTCTTGAGGTGTAATTTTTTTTTAATTTAAACTCAAGAAATTTGGTCTCTCTTGGTTGAACTCAAGAAAATCTTATAGACCTTTTGAATTATTATCAACAAAGAAAAAAAATCATTATTTATATTATAAGGTTTATTAGTTTTCAAGCAGTTGTTCTTCTACCAAATCTAACTTCATTCCAAGACTATAAATAATAGTGAAAGCTCATGTTATTATGCTTAAAATATTCATCTCTTCATTAGTACCATGTTGTTCAATAATGGGAAGGAATGTACCCCCCTAGAACTATGAATTACCATTTTGACAATGATGTTATTTTCAATTAGTCGTTAACTTAGAATTAAGCTAGTCAAATATGCACATTTGCCACCTTGTTTAGAGGACATGGAAAAGCTAGAAGACCATTGTTAACAAGTATACCTCATATGATTTTAATTGACCAACAAAAATTTGGCCTTTATCTTTGTTAGTCGATGTGGATCTATTGAAACTTGGTCAATCCCTTCAGATTTTGTTATTGTCTCCATTCTTGGGTTCTTTGATCCTTCCTTTGTATCCACCTTTTCTATTGGATTTTGAACTTGAGTATCATGGGTATACATGGGGCTATCTAGGATGGTTTTTTAACCTGCCAATCGACACACATCCTCTGATCTAGGTTAAGGCTTATAGGTTCAATTATGTACCAATTGTGTGTTGAGAATGAGGAGGCACTAATATATATATATATATATATATATATATATATAGATATAGATATAGATATAGGTATGAGAACTTTACTTCCACATTTTTCCAATCTATTAATCACTTGAAAGTCCCATCATAAATGATAGGGACAATAATGAAATCTGATATGCACTTTGTATCGATGATGTTTATGTTTTTTTTTATAAGTAAAATCACTTCATATTGTCATATCGTCAAAAGGTATATGACGGCAAGATTACATAGCTACAGATACACTCCGATGAGCATCTTCAAAAACTGTTTGAAAGTTATTATCACCCCCACTACCCATTACATGAGCCCAAAACGGAACAACACTCCTTTGTCTGTCATCTTTGTAGAAACATTACAAAAACCAGACTTGGCAGCAAAAAGAAGTGTCTGGATATATGACTCGCCTACCCCAACTACAGCTGAAACAACAAACATCATATAAAAAACAGACACAAACTAGAATGAAGTAGAGACATCATAAGACTAGAACAGAGAAACACCTCGTTATAGAGACAGGAAGGAGACCAGACTACATCGCAGGGCGATATGCCGCACCTTCGGGAGTATTTGCAGTGTCACCAGTAGAAGCTATGATCCCCACACCATGACACACAAGATTACCAGAGCTTCTACCTAAGATAGCAGGAGACTAGTCGAGAGGCGGGTACAAAGGAATTCCAAGTTTCAAAGTAATGAGATCCACCTTTTCTATGCATGAGCCTGCAGTCATTATGATGCTCTCTCTAAGCTTGCACAGGTTCAGAATCTCCAAGAGCCTTATTCTCACAATCCATCAACACATGGGCGAGTAGACCGTTCATAACCCAGTAGGTCGAGATAATGCAGTCATAATCCGTTAGACGCCCCACTGTGGTGCAAGGGTCCTGAACCCATTCCTCCACATCCTCACGGATGCACTCTAAGTTCTCAGTTTTGACCTGCTGCCACAAATCCTTGTCCAAAACCTCAATTTCCTCATGGATCTGGCGAGGGATACACTTCCGAAAGAAATGGGAAGCCTAGGAGGCTTTGGCCTGCTCAAGGGTGATTTTCTTGGCAATGCGGGTGGTTTTGGAGCGATTCCCAGCTTTGGGAGCCTTGGAAGTTCTGAGATTTGGGGCCATGACAGGGAAAAGGGTGCTATAGAGGGAGATACAAAATAGGGAGTATGGCTGGGGAGGATAAACACTAACAAGCACTCCCAGGAAAGGACAACTAAGGGGGGAAGGGCTAACTTGAAAGAACAAGGTAAGGTGAAACAGAGTAACTGCAGGAAAAACAGGAGCATATGAATGTGCCTGAAGCCGAGGGTATCCCCAATTTATAACCAAATTCAGGCAACTTGCCATCATCCTTCTTTCATACGCTGAAGCAGAGCGATGTACCACAACGTTAGATACACCACAAGCATCACTATAATCAATCATTCTATGTAATGAATAACCGAGTGTGAAGGACATTCTGTCATCCTAGTATCTTCAAAACCCACTTCCTGATATAACTCCTCCGGATAGTACTAATGGCCATTGTTATGATTTCCCTTTGCATCACGTGTTGGGGCAGGCAGCTGGGAGGTGGCGGATCGAACAACCTTGTGGTAGATTTTCGGAGGATCATGACTAACTGAGGTGTCACTCCCGTGTGTCCTCCTATCCTGATCATCATTATTAGCCAATTGACTGCATTGCGCTGCCCAAGTAGAACTCATAAAGAGAGACAGGGGTCCATATCGGAGTCTGTGAGGGGATGTGACTCCGACGTTTTCCAGGGTTTCCGCCACTTTATTCCCGTCTCTTTTGACGTGGCAGAAGGTCTAAGCACGAGGATTGCGTAGAATGGTGCCCAATTCTTCCACCCTGTACGCTAGACTCTAGCTATCCGTGACCTGGTCTGGGAGGCAACTCAGTTTGAGATTTTTAGCCATGTGGATAATCAACTTCAAGTCCCCTTCTGCCATGAGGGGTTCCCACCTGTTAATTTCAACAATATTTAATCCCTGTAGGAGACCTTCAAGCTCGACTGTGTTGTTCGTGTCTTGTCCAATATTGCCATGAAAAATATGAAGGATTTGGCCATCGTGGCGCTGAAAAACACCCCCAAAACCTGCATACCTAGGGTTACTTTTTGAACCTCCATCAAAGTTGAGCTTAACAGTTCCAATAGGGGGGGGATCCAGAAATTGGGACTTTGGGGGTTAGAGGGTTTCTTAGGCCGGCAGGTCCATCCAGGATCCGATTGCTTTAGACCAAGCTGCTCCAAAATCCTAGCTTCATTATTATTGACATCCCAATCCTTATCCGACCAGGGCGTGATCTTGATAGTTTCTTGAATGTGATTGTTGCTTGGTTTTTCAACCAAGCATGTGCAAGGATGCACCTATTAACTTGTAATAGCAGTTTCAATATAAAATAAAAACAACCATGAATAAACTAATTTAACTTAATCTAACATTAACATGTGTAAAAGAAATAGAAAACTGAATTTAAAAACATAAGCAATAAGATCTATGGAAAAACAATAACTTGAAAAATATTTGATTTTGTATTACCTCAAATGGTGAGGATGGTGGGTGTTGAGCAGCTCCAAGGTTGAAAAGCTCCAATATTCAATGGTCTCTTCTTCTCCAAAGCTTCAATGGGGATCTTCAAACTCGAAATGGGAGGCAATGGCTCTCAAAGGGAATTTGGCGGCATAAGGATAGGATGAAATGTGGATGAAAAGTGAGGAGCCCCTATCACCTTTTTATAGTTTTTGGTGATGGGGAATACCATTATGGTTTTAAAGAAACCAATGGTATTAACCAACATGGTTTAGATCTCTTTTTCCCTCTTTTTCCTTTTTTGAATATTTTGAATATTTGTATTCCCTTTTAATATTTTTGGGGAATTTTGGACCCTTTTTTAGGGTTTTTTGTGTTTTTTGAGGAAAAATACATATTTTGAGGGGAAAAGGGGTATTATGGTCTTTTTGGTGACCTTTTGAAGGTTTTAGAGGTTCAAATGGTGGAAAAAGTGGACAAATGGGTCATGTGAATAAGGGAATGAGCTAGTGAGCACCTTTTGGGTATTAACAGATTGCCCCCTGATGTGTGAGGGCAGGAGCTCATCGTATGGCCGATAGACATCATAGTTCTTTTGTCTTTTTTTTTCTGGGGTTTGGAGAAGAGAAGAGACCGATTGGAGACTGGAACAACGGTCCCTTGGAAGCTGCAAAAACTGACAAAATACATGGCCTCAAAATGAATGAGGAATATTCTCTGATTATGGACGAGGCCGGCATACCCATGCTCTTATCAAGACATATACATAACAATTAGGCCCAAGAAGGGGGGCCTAAATAATACATAAAAATCTATTGGTACATCGTAATGGTCCAGGGGGGACACAATGTTGGGACGTACTCATGGTCATATCATGACTGATCTCAATGATTGATACATTGGAAAGAAGCAACAACCATTCTGAATAAGGTATCAAAATGGTTGATGAACTCTTGAAACTGAAGGTGTCCAACATCTGTAGGGACTCAATAACTGTGAGTCAACTCTGAGGAGTATATGTAATTGTATACTCGAGGGAATATAAAATTGGGGTACATCTGAAAACTGTCTCCAAGCACAACCCAGATATCCATAGGAATGTGTAACTAGTTGTTTCCTCTATTAGACTCTGAAGTGTGGTAGATTCAGGTGATATCCGGGGTCTCCAACAAATAATCTGAAAGGAGCGATACCCTGTACGAGCCTCAACGATGCGATCAAGGTGTTGACGTCGAGCATGTGAGAAACAATCATTTGGATAGACACTGAGGACTCCTTTCAAAATGATCCATAGGCACTCATCACTAATGGTGATGAGTCCAGGGCACAGGGACCTCTAGGTCTATCCTTTGGAATAGATTTGGTTGGTGTTGACAGAGGGAGACCAGCAACTACCAAGGCAATGATGTTTCCTTGATAGGAGCGCGAGGTGTACAACTAAACTGTGATAGTACTGATGGTAGGACTGACATACTATGGAGATGTGGAAAAAATGGGATCATAGAGTGGGTGGACTCAAACTTCCTTTGTTCAGAGCATGACGACATGGTTGACCTGGCAGCATATGAAACTGTTTGTTAGGTGTGTAGATTATAGCTTAAGGGATCAGGGGTATGTATTGTAGACTGGAGTGAATCTGGGGGACAAGCTTATGGATTCTATTGGGAGACTCCCAGGGTGACATACTGCAGAATACTCTGAACAAAGGTGACCAAAATGGGGAAGTTTCCATATGAGTAGACATGATCTGTTGTGGCGTCGAAAAGCACCGTTGGGTCCTTCTTCATAGTTTTAATGAGCTCCAAGAAGGGATAAAAGTTTGCTCTAAGATGGTACTCTCCTATGGATTTATGGAGCCCATGACTGTTCATGCTCGTGAGTGCTTTCATTTTTAAGGAGTCTGAAAACGATAAGAAGACTCTGAATTGGTGGATGGGTACCGTCCTGTGGATTTGTACGAGCCCAAGACGGTGATTTCTCGTGGTTGCTTTCAATTTTAGAGAGTCTGAAAGCGATAAGTAGACTCCATTGATTTTCTTTTTCGTATGTTAGTTTCCAAGGCCCAAAAAAGCATAAAATGATGCAGATGGAGAACTCTTCTAGGAAATGTGACTAGAGTATTCCTTTTTCATAATTAGTCTACAAGGTCCGGAAAAGGGGTAAACATATACCAAGTAGACACCCTTCTAGATACTTTTAGCGAGCATGAAAGGAAGCAAGATTGCTCAGCAATCTTTTCATTGTTTTAGGAGTCAGAAAAGAGCTTAATAGAAACTCCCTAAGTGCCTTTTTCGGAAAAGAATTGCTTGGCCCAAAAAAGGGATAAAATTATACCAAACAAAAAGGTATTGGTGAGAGTGAGGAATGATCTCGAGCATCGTCACGAGCGCAGAAAACTGAATCCAGTGACATAAAGATCGTCAAAAACGGGCAACGGCCGATGTGACACACAAACCAAGGCGATGAGTGGCATTTTGAAAAAATGCCCGGAAAGTATGGGGGTGAGAGCGAGAAATAATCTCAATCATCATCACGAGCACGGAAAACTAAATCCAGCAATATAAGACTCATCAAAAAATGAACTACGGCCGATGTGGCATGCAAATCGAGGCGACAAAGGGCATGGGAAAAATGCTCGAAAAATGTGGTGGTGAGAGCGAGAAATGGTCTCAAGCATCATACAGTGCTACTCTATAATCTGGGAGATTGGGGCAATGATGTGAATAATGGCCGTAGATGCCGCATATCACACAAGGGTGGTTTGTGTGCAATGATTTATTGTGAGGCTGAGGGGGTAGTTCGAGTTTGACAACTGGAACATTGGTGTCGTCATCCAACATATTCATGTGTTCTTGAAGTACCGGTAGTTGTGGACATAGATGGGTAGCATGGCCTATATCGTCACATAAGGAATATTTAGGGATCACACGGGTTGGGGGATTTTTAGCTAATTTGGGAGTCACTGGGGGGTGCGAGTTGTGGGTCCAGTGTTGTAGGTTTGTGGACCTCTGCCCCCAGTGTGGTGGGATTGTGGGGGGACATAACTAGATGTCGATGTAGTGCTCCCTATTGGAGTTGGTCAGTTTTGGGGGTTCGAAACACCAGGTGGTGGGAAATTGTGGGGGTTCGGTATGCCAAGTGGTGGATGGTTTGAAATGTTAATGGGTTGTACTGGTTGTAAAACAACGGTTGGAGTCGGTGGGGGGTTTGGGCAGGTAAGTACCATATAGGTAATCCTAACATTAAACGTGGAAGGTTGAGTGTAGCCATTACTGGCGTGCTGACAATTCCTGAAAATGGAAACAAGAATGGGATAGTGTGAATCGGTGGTGTTCCGATATGACTAGGCACGGTGGGTGGTTGTGGTAGTGGTGGAGGTTATTGAGGATCTTGTTGTTTGTTGTGTGATAGGGTGCACAAATCGGATACTTCAGTTACTCGGAGAGGGGGTGGGATAGAAGGGAAAGTGGTGGTGCACTCTGAACGGGTTGTTTGATCATGGGAAGAACATTTTCAGGTGATGTGGGGGCATTGGGCTCATAGTATGTAATCTGGTCAATTTTGACTACGCGCCCTTCATGGGGGAACATCATGAGGTGGAAAACTGTAGAAGCGACAGCTTTCATTTTATACATGTAGCTTCATCCCAGAAGGAGATTCTAATAAAGTTGGGCGTTAATGACCTCTATATCTATGAGAACCAATTTGCCCCCAAGCTGTATGGGTACGTTCACTAACAAACCTTGAGGTTGAGCTGCACGGCTATCGTAAGCTTGCAATGCCATAGTTGACGGTTGTAGCATTGGGGATCCAAGTTTCTACCATACGAAAGTCGACATAACGCAGGTGGAGGCACCTTCATCGATTATGCATCAATGAATGACGAGGTTATGAATGGACATAGAAACTTGAAAAGCTAGAGATGAAGGAAGATGAGGTTTGGCTTGGTATAAGTCGAAAGCCATCATGTTGGAGTCGTTAGGGTCTATGGCACCAATGGAAAATAACGACAATTTTCTCTGTGGAGGACAATTTTTTAGGATTTCTAGAGCGGACATAGCAGCAGGGGACTAAGCTAAATCCTCTACAATGTTATAGTTGGAAGCTGCACGAGCATTAGGGTTATTGTTAATTCATCTCAAAGGGAAACGAGGTGCTTTTGGAACCCCATCCATGGGCATATTGGGTATGCGAAGTGGTTGATCGATTGGGAGAGTACTTGAAGATGGGTCAGTAGGTGTGGCCTCAAGGGCGGAGCCGTATTGATTTCGACGGGTTTGAAGATTGACATCATTAGCAAATGGTGAGTGTTGGACTCTGTATGTTGGTAATCGGCTGCTGCATAAGTAATTTGCTGCTGTGTTGCAGCGGATCCTTGAGGGGGATCATTTGGACGAGTGTTTACCACACCTTGGTTTGGTAGCGGGTTTTGCAATATCATGGGTTGTGGCTAAGGAGGGGGTGCTGGCTGTGCAGCATGTCCTTGTCGTTGGGCGTCGTTGGTCCAGAGTTGATGCACTCGACCTAAATGGGGAAAATTATGCGTGTAATGGCCGTAGACCCCGCATATGGAACATGGGTGGTTTGTTCTCAAATTAGGAATTTTGCCCTGTTTTGGTGGACGATCAGGGTTTTGATTTGCAGGAGCAGCGTTGTTATTATTGGGAGGATTAGGTAGCTGTCCACCTTGGTTTTGTTGTTGGTTATTTCCGTGGTTTCTTCCTCTTCCGCGATTCTGTTGACCTCCTTGATCACGTTAGTTGTTCTAGTTTTGAGGTTGGTTTTGTTGTGTGTACACATGCCCTTGGGTAGTAGGTGGGTTTTGAGGTTGTGCAGGATCTGGAGCAGGTTACGGTGGGTACTAAGAAGGAGGGTTGTGCATTGGACCTAGTGCTTGTTATGGTTGTGGGTAACCTTGAGCTTCTGGAAGTGTTGGAGCAAGAGGTGTTGCCTGTTGAGGATAGTAAGTCGATTGGGCTTGTGGCTGAATCAGAGTCTGATGGGCCTGCTAGTTATAATATGGAGGTGGTGCATAAGCTGATGGTGCTTTCCCATAACACTGTGGTGGACATGAGGTTCCATGAGTGTGGTGGGTGTGTATTACTGGAGCATACGAAATTGTAGCTCCAGAATGAGATGTAGCCCTAGAAAGGTCGGGGGCGTTGTTCGTACTCATCATGGTAAAAGGTTTGTTTTGTATGGTAACCTGGCTGATAATACCGTCGGTGACATGGGATGCCCCCGGTGCGTCATGCCGGGATGGATCACCACGCGGGACGTCAGGTAAAATGGTGTATAGATATCTAGATTGGGCATATATGAAGTCAAACTGCTGAGATTTTAATATGGCTTCTTCTTCCGACTGGGGTCGTTCAGAATCTACATCTTTGGCTATGAGAGGGAGGAGTGATTTGAGGAACCAATCCAAAAAGATACGATCGTCAAGATTTATCTTACAAAGACTACGGCGCTTACGCCACTCATGGATATGATCAGTGATGTGTGTAGCGGTGTTCTGTCTACAAGAAAAAAGTATTTCCACTCTTGCATCATAGCATATAGGTAGTTGAAAGAACTGAAGAAAAGTTGAGGCGAGGGATGTAAACATGGGGTGTGTCCCATGTGGCTGCTCAATGTACCATTTGGCTGCAGAGCCAGTGAAAGTTCTTTGTAAAAGTCTGAGCCGAATAGAATCATCTACTATGGAGTTTCAGAAACACCATATGTGAAACGGCATGATATGGTTCTGAGGGTCTTCCCCAACTTTCCCTTCAAACTTTGGGATGTATGAGGGTAACTTTGTGGGCATGGGGGGCCAACTATGTCATGTCGGATGGGATCATTTGTTATCCTAGCCAAGTCTGGTAGGTTAAGGCTAGCCATAAATGGAAAACTGGCGGAGGGGTATGATGTTGTCATGGGGGCATAAGTGCTGGTGGTGGCGTTATTTATTATGCCACTACCCCTTAGGGGAATATTTTTCATGGGAGGTATGTGCCCCCAACCCATAAGATTTTGGGAGGGGCCCATGCCACCAAGTGCAACGATAGTCACAGATGGGTTTGGAATATTTCCAAGAGGTGTTGGAATGTGAGTGGTAGTGGGAATAGTGGGTATAGTTGCCGTGGTGGGCATGCCTAAGTTAGGTGAGGGTCCTATATTGGGAAAAGGTCCCATGGTAGGCGTACCTAATGTAGGTGTAGGTCCCATATTAGGAATCCCTAAGGGAGGTGTGGTTGCTATGATGGTCATTGTGGTGGCAGGGGTGGATGATGCTCCACCAACAACCTTGTGAAAAAGTTGTCGTAATGCGAACCAGCCATGGGGCTAGTGGGTGTGGTGTATGTGGGATTTTCAGATTCTACCTCAGAATCTGATGTGAAACGAGGTGTGTCAGAATTGGATGACGGGGCTCTATTCCGATTACGTGTGGTGTCAAGGGAACCGTACTACGGGGGGTCTCCCCAGAAACACCGAGAACGTCTCAGGGAATCTATTGCGACAATTTGTGAGTAGAATACTAGCTGGTGGTGAGTGGAAATCTCTAAAGCCCTAATGCAACCGTGTGTACAAGAGGGGAGCGTAAAACATAAATGGCACTTAGGCCAAAAAACCAACCTCAAAAAACACTTAATGTAACAGTTGTGCTATAGTAAGTGGAGTAGTAAAAAAAGGTGGTCAGGAAACCAACATGCAAACAGTTCCTGAAAATAGAAAAAGGTATACTCTATGACCAAAGGGAAGTAATGGAGCATGCAAACACCTAAATAAAAAGTATTATGAATCGACAAGGTATATCCTCTGCAAGGTGATGAAATCCAAGTCAGACAATATAAATTGTAGAATCAAAGGCTAGATATCCCCCTACTAGGAGGGATACCGGGTAGACAATCCTAAAAGTTGGGCCACTAAGATACCCCATTCATGACACGTTCGGTTGGGTGAATCTGCAGCTTGGTTCTATCGCTGTTGTACTCCCATAAGGGTGGTACAACGAGAACTTCAAAAGGTATCCTTCGGTTACTGAATGGATAGCGGTATTCCACTTAGGCTTCCAGAACCAGTCTGGCTACTTCAACCCTCCTAAGGGAGAGACCTTCCCAATAAATTGGTGTTAAACCATGTCAACAAATAATAAGGGATTTTGGTACCCTAAATGTTAATCACTATGTCTCAACATGAAAAATGAGTGAGGGGTGTTATTTGGATACTTATCCCCTCAGTCCTACCTAGCTACAAAATTCTTTTTGTGTTCCCCAAGTGGGGTTAGAATATTCGTTTGAGTTAAGGTAACTTTTAAGGCTCACTTGAAATTATTGTGACAGATTGTGTGCTGGTGTAGGTGTATACCAAAACAATGTGCCTCACATGGGTGATTTAATCACAAACTAAAATAATGAATTCAATTTGCGAAAAAGATTATAGATGTTTCAAATTTAAATGCTTTAATAACCTTTTCAAAAATATGGATTCTTTAAAAAGTAAAGCAAATAAAAAGATGGAAAAATAAATGGATTTTTAGAGTCTTTCTTTGGGAAAAATATTGAGCAATTTTTTAGAAATATGGTTCTAACTTTGCAATGTATAAACTTAGAATCTCAGAAATACTTAAAAAATATTTCTTTCAATTGACTGAAAATTTTCAAAAAGATAAATGAAGTACCTAACCGAATATCAATTTAATAATGCTGCAATAATGACACACTGGGCTGTAAAAAATTGCAGAAATTGATGCTTGAAAAATGGGTTGATTGGGCGAAATGTTTTTGAAAAAATTGGCCAAAATGAAACAGGAAATATCGCGGCTGTCGGGTCAAAACCTACGATGAGCCGTGCGGTGACGTGGGAGAAACTGGGATGTGAATCACGACACGGTGGTCAAAAGTTGTGATGAGCCGCGCAGGAAAATGCGAAACAGTCGCGATGGACCGCGCGGGAAACGTTTGCCCAGCCGTGATGAGTAGCATGAGAAAAAGTCAAAAAGTCACGATGTACCGCACGGAAAAAAGGCTCATAGTCACGATGGACCGCGTGATTGTGGGTGCCGAAAGTCGCGATGTACGGACGGAAAAACGAACCCAAAAAGTGAAATTTTGGGCTGTTTCGGGTTGCAGAAAGGGCCAATGGCTAGGGAAGCTATCAAGAAGTTGACTAGTATGGAGGATCTATAGTTTTAAATGGGAAAAACAACTAAAATAAAGATCTAAAGCAAGAATTTAAAGTTTGAAAACCAGCGGAGTCGCCAAAAACTATTGCTTGGTTTTTCAACCAAGCATGTGCAAGGATGCACCTATTAACTTGTAATAGCAGTTTCAATATAAAACAAAAACAACCATAAATAAACTAATTTAACTTAATCTAACATTAACATGTGTAAAAGAAATAAAAAACTGAATTTAAAAACTTAAGCCATAAGATCTATGGAAAAACAATAACATGAAAAATATTTGATTTTGTATTACCTCAAATGGTGAGGATGGTGGGTGTTGAGCAGCTCCAAGGTTGAGAAGCTCCAATATCCAATGGTCTCTTCTTCTCCAAAGTTTCAATGGGGATCTTCAAACTCGAAATGGGAGGCAATGGCTCTCAAAGGGAATTTAGCAGCATAAGGATAGGATGAAATGTGGATGAAAAATGAGGAGCCCCTATCACCTTTTTATAGTTTTTGGTGATGCGGAATACCATTATGGTTTTAAGGAAACCAATGGTATTAACCAACATGGTTTAGGTCTCTTTTTCCCTCTTTTACCTTTTTTGAATATTTTGAATATTTTTATTCCCTTTTAATATTTTTTGGGAATTTTGGACCCTTTTTTAGGGTTTTTTGTGTTTTTTGAGGAAAAATACATATTTTGAGGGGAAAAAGGGTTATTATGGTCTTTTTGGTGACCTTTTGAAGGTTTTAGAGGCTCAAATGGTGGAAAAAGTGGACAAATGGGTCATGTGAATAAGGGAATGAGCTAGTGAGCACCGTTTGGGTGTTAACAGTGACTCGGGATCTTGTTCCAAATAACCTGAGCAAAAGTTCTTGTTTCTCTAAAAATGCACTGGTTGCATTCTTTCCATGTCTCCTAGACAAGGAATCCAGGAAACATAAGACACACAGAATTAACTATGTTGTTGTTAAAACATTTAGTGTCCCAAGCTTTTATAGTCTGGTCAAGACTCCCCTGGTGCATATTAGTGCGCCTGAATAATTTCGCTCCCCATTCCCATAAAGCATAAGAGAAAATACAAGAGTCCAAGAGATGATTCATAGATTCCTCGACTTCTCAACAAAGGGGGCATTGAGAGGGCCAACTATTCCTCTTTTTCAGAGGTTTTCAGCTGTGAGAATTCGGTGGTAAATGACTAACTAGACGAAACAAGCCACCTTTAGCCAAGGATTTGATATCCATCCTTTCTTCCATATACCATCAGTCGGATCAACCCCTCTATTTTCCCAAAGATCATAAGCTTCCTTGGTATTGAAGTTTCCTTTGGTAGAATACCCCCACTGGAGTCTGTCATGACCTCTCTAAATTTTTATGATTCTTTCCTGAAGGGTTTCTTCCATGTAGATACTGCCCTCGGGGGTGCATATTTGAAGCCACCAATCCAATTGTTTCCATTCTTTGTAAGTCGCATTCTCCATTTCAGGTTTCCATAAATGAGCCACTTTGGTCAGATTAATGGCACGACAAAGAGCTTGGTAGTCATAGGTGGGAGGGTAGGATATAAGTTTTGGGAACTGTTTCCAAGAGTCCTCCCAGAGGTCAGTAGAGGAACCATCACGAACCTCCCAAAATCTATGATCTTGGACAATGCTTCTGTTTTGAGAGGCGGTTTTCCAAATGTGAGAGTCCTGAAGATCCATATTAAATCTGATAAGTTCTTGCTTTGGTCTATTAGGAGCATATTTAGCATGCCACAGCTAGGCCCAAGGCTCATAATTATAAGTGACCCATCTCTAAGACCAAGACCACCATTTTAGCTCCCAAGACTTCATTTATCTTTCTCAGTATCTCTTAGAACAGGACCACCATTGAGTTTGGGACGACAGACTTTTTCCCAACTAACAAGAGCCCACTTATGTTTCCCTACGTCACCTCCCCATAGGAAAGTTCTTTGGATGGATCTGATTTCTTTAATAACATATTTGGGAGCAGCAAGAACTAAAAAGAGATAAATGGGCATTTCCTAGAGGACAACTTTATTAAGAGTGAGTCTGCTATCAAAATTTAGGGGCCAGAGTGTCTAGTTGATAAGTTTTTTTCATATTCTATGTTTGATAGAAAATCCACTCGAGCGGACGCGAGCTGGATCTCCTTAGCTCAATGTGAGTCTAGAACAAATAGTATAGACTATAAACCACTCTCTTAGATCTAGTTAAGGATCAAGCTATTGGATGTCTTACCTTAAGTTTGTAGCCCTTTCTTCAGGATGTTGTTCCATGCCTCGCGGTCGTCAGATCTGAGCTGCAAGACCTACCAAGATCCACAAAAAAAGACAAACAAGTAAAAACGTCCAAACGATAACAAATCTAAGTAAATAGTTAAGTAGGTAAACTACATAATATCATCAACACAACAATATTGGTGGACAGCGTTTATATTACTGTAAATATAGGGAAAGTACATAGAAAAGAATGATTACAATCGAGGCTTAACGTAGCAATCCTTCTCCCTCCAAGCCAATGCCATATCCTCCCAAGGAAGTGTGAGTCTCTCAATGGATGAGTAGAGATCTCTCTAAGATGATTTCACCAGCATCTAGAGACTATAGACTTCCTCCCTTTGGAATGGGAAGGAGCTTCATTTATATAGGACTAAGTGGATAGGGCATGGATAGGGTAGGTTGATATATGGTAGGAGAGAGATAGGGGGCCCTTCCAAGAGGTTAGAAACCGAGTGCCAACTCTCCCAAAAGGTCAGAGATAAGGATCCATGTCAGCTGGCTTCAAGAATGGGCTCGAAGGAGCTTATTTTGTCCATTAACTGACATCGTCGCACCATGCAAGAGAGCAAGGCACGACGTCACAGGTTGCATGAGTGCAGCCTGCGATAACCTCTCAAAACCTAATGTAAATGGGTTATATCTCTTCCAGTCCAATAACTTAGTCAAGGAAAATTTAGGGATGCATACATGTTGACTCAAAACTAGTCAACAGGGGTTACCATCACTAATGACACCATCCCACTCCGATCTCCCTGAGCACCGTCCCAGACAGGTTTTACCCTACCCAGAAACACTTACATAGCAGACAAGGTCTCACCTGAGGCGATCAAGGGAGAGTGGACGGAACCATTTTTCTACCAAATGAAGGAGGATATTGCAGCATCAGCTAGTTATTCTTATTGCAACATTCAACGATAAATATATATATTCACTTCGACATTATTGTACTCATAGCATCATTTAATGAAAACATTCATTGTTACAGCAGACTATAACACTAAAGCGACTATTGCATCAAAGAAACACTACATTATCATCAAAAGACACAAGACACATCAGGATTGCACAGGAACAGTTTCATCACATCATATTATTACTGCAAAAACCCAATACAATACATCTGCAGATCGCATACTTCGGCAATATCTCTTGTTCTCAGAACATCCACACCAAAACATACCAAAAGTGCTCTCTTTCCTCTCTCTTTCCTCTCTCCCTCTCAATCTATCTCCTCTCTCTTTCCTCTCTCCCTCTCAATCTATCTCCTCTCTCTATATATAGGCTTCCTCCTTTACAATGTTTGTCCACTTACTAACAACTTCCTAACTGACTCCTGGACAAATCACCCAAAATCTACTGACACGGTCCAAATGACCCAAAAAACCCGCCTATTGCGGTATACTTAACTCGAAATTACATCTCATATGGTCTAATGACCCAAAAGCCTGCCTATTGCAGTACAAACAACTCAAAAAATACATAAAATAATAGAGCCTTCTTCGTTCCGCGACCTTGTCTCACGTGTCTCAGCATTGACGATGCTATGATTCTTCCTTACCAAACTGCTTGCCAACAATACACTGAATCTCATGATGGTAGGATTTTAGGTGTAATAGAATGCCCCCCAAAGAATGAAGCTGTTGAAAATTGGATAGGTGAAATGCTTTGACAGAAGGAATAGAAATAAGGAAATCGTGTTCCCTTTGTAGACCTTCGATTTTGCACGCCTTCTCAGCCCGTTCTCCCTTAATGTGTTCTTCGATTTCATCCACAGCCTGTCATGCTGAATCAGCCCTTCTAGTCAATTCTTCAATAGTGCACTTCGCATCGGCCTCACTCGCCTGCAGTCGTACACACATACCACTGATCTACCGCAGTCGGTCTATCATTTCCCGGCTGGTAGCTGCCTACATAGTGGTCAACCCTTCCGTAGGAAAGGCATTCACATTAATGGTCACTGTCTTCAGCTGCTGTAGCAAGACGGTTGTAGCTTCATCCTCAATCACAATCACAATCAGGGGAATCTCCACATTCCTAACCCAGGGCTCAGTGCTGATTGTGCTTACTTGTGGTGCTGTTGCATCGTCTGGTGCCCATCGTGAAATCATGTCATACACAGAGTCCACACGAGTAGTGAGCGCGTGGACTCCTTTATTTGTCTCCCTTATCATCTTCTTAGCTACTGCGGTGGATGCATCCGTGATTGCATGTATCAGTCGACCCAACTATGCTTCTGCGGCCAGGGGCAACCCACTAATTATTGTCGGGTTTTGGTGTCCTTTTCGTCTGTGCTCTTCCAAGATACGGTCACTGTCGTCAGCCATCGGTGTTTTAATGGACTCTTGATCAGAATCATGATGATTAGGCGGGTCCTGTGCCGATATACGATCATATGGACCCTTTGCTGGCCCACCAGCCTCAATCTCGGCCAACGTCACAAGTTCCTGCCATTCCGCTGGCCAGTCGTTCACGATAGTCTCCAATGCTTCAACTGTGACCTTGTAAGGGGTTAGCAACCATTGCTGACTGGGGTCACGCCTTTCCTGCACATAAATAGCATGCGGCCAAACTGCAAACTCCATGAGTGTCTTAAATCTTATCGAAGTTTCTTCGGATATCCGCGGTACCTTCGTTGCGGCATTGCAAAGCATCTCCCAGTAGAGCCAAAATATCAATTGGCAATCCCGGAGTCACTCAGGTTCCCATACATACCATAAGTTTTGATAGTGTGCACCCTGCCTCTCCTTGGTAGCGTCAACTTCCATGCCCTGGCACACATCAGGCTCCTTCCAAGCCACAAATGCAATCAAGAGTAGTAGCCAGTTGTATGAAAACAAGCCCTTACCGACCTGAATGACCGCAACATCCACTGCTAATTGATTCGGGAGAAATAAGGACCAGTTCATTTGGACACTCTCCGCACATTGTACGGCACATGCGACAAGCCTTGAGTTGCACTCGTTAGGATGACCACCTCGGATCATTTTGCAGGATAAAAACTTGGTGCCGGTGAGTACCGCCTTATCATTAATACTATTGGTGCGATACCCACGACCATCTGTTACCAAGTCATACTTTTTTACGAGCTGTCCTGCCCACTTTTTGTCATTCACCTTCCCTTAGATGAATTGCGATGGGCCGACCCCATCTTTAGGAAATCCAATAATGTGCGAAATTAAATCAATAGTGACCGAAATTTCGTTGTCCAGCCACAATGAACTGCCATGGAAGCATGCAAGCAGCTACTTCACGCATGCATTAACTTTCGTCAGTTGCCCAAAATGCAGCATGTTAATAAGCCCTAACAAATCGACCTGCTTCAATCCGCATGCCCAGTCCTGTACAATCGGCGTCGTGGTAAGATGTGACCCGGGCACATATGGGGCCGATGCAATGTTGGGGTGGGCCACCATATCGTGACCATCCTAGTGGATCCGCATCAATGCCGGCCCAATATCAACAGAGCACTCCATTCTAGTAGGGAGCGCATGCATCTTCATGCCATACCTCTGCTTCGGGTTCAGCTTACGCGGGGTTACATCTAGCCCACTGGGAGGGATATACACAGGGATGTCAACAATCGACAGTCCCTCCCATGGGGCAAATTCATCAACGCGGTGACTGGACTGCCAGGCCTACACCTGAGCTTTTCTAACCACCCCGGTGGACGATCTCAGTTGCCTCTTGCTCTGCGTGGACTCAGAATGCTGGCCCCCACAATCCTTCTTGACAACGACTGAGGCTCCCACCAGCATGTTTGCAACCTCTGCCTCAATATTGACGTCTCCTGCAGATGCAACCTCTTCCTCAACTGCAATCCTGGTAAAAGGAGACTCAACCTCGCTACTAATCTCCACCGTTTCTAGCTCTCGTGGCATACCTTACCTAGCACTTACAACGGATAGCTCCCTTGACGTAACAACACTCTCCAAGTTCAATTGAACCTTGCCCAACACACTACTATACTCACCAATCTTATGCCAATACTCGTCGGCTCTGCGTAGGCACTTAACAACGAAAATCTTGGTGCCTTCCAACCAACTTCTACCCGGTTTTACAGCTTCCAACTGAATCCTCTGTAATCATCACTAAATCTGGTATTAATTCGACCAAAATCCTGTATTAATGACGCAAATCCACCGTTGATCCTGTTAATCGATCTGACAGATCCACCATTAATGCCCATCATTCGAACAAGCGCTGTTAATTAACTGTTTAAACTTTTGGAATTTATTGCTGATTTGACCTGGTCACAACGCTACCACTTGTCGCAGACCGCTCCAAACTTGTGGTAGAAGCCTCCCTGCTTCCGCATTCCGTCCCTGTTGGTGCGGCATCCTACCACCAATCAATCTACACTTGTTTTTTCTTTTGATGCGACTCAGGCATCGCGTTATTCCAAGCCCGACTGATAGGGCTTCAACCTACTACCATTAATCAACTTGGGGAGCATCGCCCCATCCAACTGCTGCAACTAGACCACTCCTCCTGAAGTAATGCTACGAATGCGATACGGACCAAGCCAATGCATCTACAATTTTTTCTGGATGTTTCATAAACTTAGTGTCATACAACAACACCAAATCACCCTATTGAAACTGTTTGTTCTTGATATGGTGATCATGCCAAGCCCTATGGTGATCTTTCTCCACACCTTGATGGAACCCGGTGATGAAGAGATCTTCCTCCAGCTGTACTACTATGCAAGACGTTCCTCTAATGTTTCTATATCATCCATTCCAGTTGTTTCCGCTATGCACAGACTCGGAAAGATATACTCCATAGGCATAACCGCCTATTTCCCATACATTTGCTTGAATGGTGTCTGCCCTGTCAGCCATTTACATTTGGTGTGATAGGCCCACAATACTGTTGGGATTTTTAGATCGCAGTCATCGCGGTTCACATTACACACCTTTGTCAGCGCATGCTCCAAGATCTTATTGAAATCTTCCACCGTGCCATTCAGTTGCGGATGATAGGGTGTACTCTTCTTATGTTGTATCTGCAACTCCTCCATCAATGCACTGATGGTACGATTGAGAAAGTGCCTACCTTGATCGCTCAAAAATATCTTGGGGCATCCAAAGCAAGTGACGATGTCGTCAAAGAGAAACCACGTTGCTGTGGCCCCAGAACAATCAACGACTGGTGCAGCTTCTACCCATTGTGTCAAGTAATCTGTCGCCGTGATGATATACCTAGCACCAGTGCACTTACCCGGGGGATGGATAGGTCCCACAAAGTCTACTTCCCATTTGTCGAATGGCTGCAACGTCAACTGAGGTATCAATGACATCTCATACCGTCTAGATGGCTTCTTGGTTCTCTAACAAACGTCGCAGGACCGTGCATAATTTGTCGCATCACTGTGCAGCGTAGGCCACCAGAGCCCCACTCAAAGCACCTTCCTTGTCGTCGCATGACCACCATAGTGCCCTCCAGCCACTCCTCCATGTGCTTCGGAAAGGATCTTCTCTTGCTCATGCGGCAAGACACACCGTCGTAATATCTCATCAGCACACATCTTGTATAGCACTCCTATGATTAACTTGAAGTCCACAGCCTTGACTACCAACTGCTTCTTCTAACTAGTGGTGAGTTCTTCTGGTGCGGTACCTGTCGCCAAAAACTGAATGATTTCTTCAAAATATCCATCAGCGATTCCAACTTTAAATAATTGCGCATCAGGAAACCCATATTCAACGTTAGTTGGCTCATCCCCTATTTCAATCCGGGAGGGATGATCCGGGCCATCATTTAACTGTCTTGGCTTCACAATTACTTCAAAATCGAACTCCTGAAATAGAAGTAGCCATCGACAGAGTTTCCCCCCCAACACAGGCTTATTGACCAGGTATTTTAATGCAGAATGATTTGTGAACATCTTAAAATGGCCTCCCAGTAAGTAATGGTGAAACTTCTGCAATGTGTAAACCATTACCAGACCTTCCCTCTCTGTAGTAGTGTAGTTTCTTTCTGCAGATGACAACTTCCGACTGGAAAAAGAAATGGGGTGATCAAGATCCCCCTCTCCGAGCTGGGCCAACACTACTCCCAGCATGATCGATGAGGCATCAACATGAACGTGGAACTCCTTACTCCAGTTAGGAAATACTAATATCGGCACCGAAGCCATCTTTGTCTTTAGTGTCTCAAAGCTATCCTAACATTCAGGGCTCCACTGGAATACCGCATCCTTCTTCAACAACTTCTCCATAGGGGTAGTAATCGCAGCATAACCCCTGATGAACTTGCGATAATACCTTGTGCGTCCCAGCATCTCCCGTAACTGCTTAACAATAGTCGGCAGTGTCAAACTCAAAATAAGCGCAATCTTTGCTGGGTCAACCAACAATCCTTGCTTACACACAATATGACCCAACAATATGCCAAATGGTGCACAAAAGATACACTTCTTTAGGTTCAACAAGATCTGGTGCTTCCGACATCGCTCCAACATCAACCGTAGATTCGCTAGATGATCACGAACAAAACCATAGACCATCTAATCGTCCATGTATACCTGTAAAAAAATCTGAATGAAATCTTTGAAGGCAACAACAACAACCTGCGAAAATATCGCAAATGCATTCTTCAAGCTAAACGGCATCACGGTGTACTGAAAGTAGCCCCATTCGGTAACAAAAGTTGTCTTATGGCAGTCTTCTTTTGCAATGCGGATTTGATGGTATCCAGAGAAAATGCCCGTGAAGGAGTACATCTCTTGGCCACCCACACCTTCGAGCACTTCATCAGTAAACGGGGTTGGGAACGAATCATGCAAACATGCATCATTTAGCTTCCTGAGGTCGATGAAAATGCGCACCTCGCCAGTCTTCTTATCCTGTACCACCATAAAACTAATCCATTCCGACTCCTCAATTGGTTCAATGATACCGGCATCCAACATGCGATCTAGTTCTACCTTGACCCTCTCCTTATGTCACGGATTCAATCGACAGGATCACTGCTGGATCGGCTTAGCATCTAGTTTTAATGGAATCTTCATCTCCCCTAAGTCGCTCAGAATCCCCTTCAAGTCAGAAAAATTTGTGGGAAATACGTCCTGAAACTCATGGACCAAATCAGTGACCTTGCTTATCAGCTCATCATCCCAGTAATCCTTGACATTTGCAAACTTCAGATTGTCCTATGGCCCAATGTTAATCTTGCAGATCTTCAGTGGCTGACTGATCAGATCACGTGGCGCATTAGGTGGTACCACAACACAAATTCCTTATGATTCTGGGATATTCACATTCCGCGGATCATCACCATCTTCTGGACCACCACTAACATTGAATCATTCCATGAGAGACTGCATCCGGTAGTGCGTATGCGGATCCGCAGGATACACCACTGGGACAACTTGCAGAATTACGTCACGGATGAGTTGCAATGCATTATTGACCTTTGAATCAGCATCCGCAAAACTGAATGTATGGGTAAAACACACTGTGAGCTCTAGCCAAGTAGAAATTTCTCCTCGCAACTTAGCTACAGTATACCATGATCATGGCATCTCATCCAATGTATGGATAAAAGCATGGACCCATTCGTCTCTTGGTCACGATACCCATAGCCGCTGACACTCCATCAAGTGACCACCAGGATCATTCCGACCATCAATCTTCTGCATTTCAACAGTCCATCAATTGATGCCTTGTGTGTTGCCCACCAGTGTGCTGGAGCAGCCTTCAGTGCTTCGTTCAATGCCATCAACCGCTGTGGTTCGGAAACTCGTTCCTCGAACGCAGTCAGAAAGTCAGATAAGCCAGCTAGTCCTTCATATATTGGTAGCGTAACCATTTCAGTTGCGACACGGTATAATAACTGTGTGATCAACCCGCAATTATGGAACAACACCTCGTGCAAGCAGTTTTGCCAATATTCTAGCATATCATCAGAGTCGGAAGATGTAGAGTTGTCACTGTGCCATCCCACCTCACCATTGGCATTCGGATAAATATAATCTTCATAGATATTGAATGCATGGTTCCATCCACTAGGATCATCATCCTTCACTGGTTCTATGTAGCGACATCCTTCAGCCATATCCAACGGGGAAATAACTCTGAGATCGCGATTTTCAAAAGTCATCATCCATCGCTTGAAGTTGATTACAGCTCCACTATCATTAGCCCATCCAATCCCCAGTAGTGCTGGATAAGAGCTTCCTCCCTTGACTACTTCTATTACATCAAAGTCGGCATATGTTTTCATTCCCTCAATGTCCACCACCATTCATGGAACTCTCCCAATCCATGTCACCTTAGTGTGATTAGATAAACAGAGCTGTATAGGAGACTAGCTCAATGGGGGACTCCCCATCTTCTGCCAAGCTTGCTTGGTCAAGATGTTGACATCCGAACCAAGGTCCAGACTAACCGAATCAACATCGTAGTCGCCAATTTGAATATTCATCTACATCTCCTTACCCGTCTTCCGTCGTTGTAGTGAATTAACCACGAGCTCTTGTCGATCCTGCGCCGGTCGTCGCAACAAAGCTTCAATCGCAGCAAGAGCGTCGGGATCTCTTTCCAGGGATAAACAATGTTCCAAAAATGCTTGAAGTGTGCTGGACTGCCTCGACGGGCCAGCCTCCGAAATAGTATCAAAAGTAGGGGGCATGTCGTACACAACAAATTTACCTTGGTCGTTTTCTAGTGCACGATACGCTTGAAGAAATGCTTCCCGCTATGCATTAATGTCAAATGATACCTTCTTTTGTCCGGCTAACCGGATCCATGAGATGTCTTCTCTAGTTGTCTTTCCTCCGCAAGTGACCACAGCAACAGAAGCATCTTGCGGTCTTGGCTCTACAGAAATTGTTGCGATATTCACACCCTAGGTCTAGTTCAGTGGTGGATTCCCAGGTGGGTTCACATTCTGATTCTGATTAGGCCGCATATTCTAGTTCTGCACTGGTTGCTGCACTTGGTTCTGGGAAGGATGTTGTGCCTGGGGCTAGTTCTGCAACTGGGGAGTATTTCCTACTTGCCATCGTGCAATCAACTACGGACAATTATCAATTGTGTGATCATTAACAAAATAGAACGTACATTGGTTTTGAAACAATGGATAGTCTTGCTGGTAGTGTCCCCATACCGCACCTCGTCCTCCTCCATGACTAAATTCTCCGCCATGTCCACCCTAGTATCCTCCCTGGAATCCTCCCTGCTGTTGATACTGTGGTTGGTTGAACTATTGCTGCGTTGGTGCCGGTTGCATTCCTTTCCCTTGCTGTGCATACTGTGGTTGCTGTACATACTGTGGCTGTTGTGGAGCCATCTGCATCGGAGCATATTGCGGCATGAACTACGGTGGTTGCTGCTACTGTGGTACAAACTATATCTACGGTTGAGGTAGCAGTTGGGCTACCTGTAGCTGTGGTTGCGATTGTTGTACGACACGCTGGTCGTCCTTTACATAGAACGCATCACACATTCTCTCTTGTAGCAACCCATATGCACGAAAATCCTTGTCATCGTGACCCACCGATTTGCAAAATGTACAATAAATATTCCTCAAGGTTGTGACCATTTTTTGCATATATGGGAAATTGTCATGGCTGTGCCCATATACATGGCAGACGTGACACCACGGCATGCTACCACCATTCAACGGATTTGGCACTCCTGAAACCAAATAATTGTGGAAATACTGGCAATTGTCCTTCGTATGCCCTTCTCCTCAACATCATGTACACCATACTTCTTCGCGCTACTCCTTATCCTTCTTCAAATCTTACAGCTGTATAGTCAAGTTAGCGACCTGTGTTTGTATCTACGACATCCCGACTGCATTTTCTCCAATTGGCGATGCCTCCAATCACATTGCAATTTCCAAATCTTCACTAGGCGTTGAGATGTTTTGTTGCAACAATGGTAGCCAAATATGTGGTAGCAGTGCCACGATGAACCACTCTTTATGTTGGACGATGCTCATATCAAAACTAAACCTTTCCATCAGCGTCTTGAATCGCTGGTCGAAATCCCACACCATCTCATTGGGATACTGCTTAATTTCTTTCAATTTCGTAATATATTGAGCCTCAGACTTGGGATTTCTGAATTTTGCAATCATCCCATCCCGAATCTCATCTAGTGACTTCTCTTGGGCTCTTGTAGTAACTAGAACAAACTTCATAAACCAATCTAATGCACGACCTCGCAGGGTTGTTGCTAACTGTCCTTTCTTAGCGACATCATTAGTGATCTGTTTTACGGTCCAGACTGCTTCACACAAAAACCAATACTATTCTGGGTTGTCCATCCCACTCCCGTGGAACAATGATAACTTAGCATCATCTCCTGTTGGCTGCTTTTCTGGGCAGACCCGGGTTTTAATGAAGCGCAGCAACAAAACCCCTTGGCGCACTGGCCCTCTCGGCAACGAGCTGCGCGGCAGCTCGAGGTCTCACCCGAAGTGGCTATGGGGGGTTAAGGAATCAGGTTTCCTTAACCGGGGTGACGCGGAGATGGCTCTTCCTTGAATGGTTCCTGTGAAATCGGCGGTCGGACCTTCCCGCAGGCCGCTCGTCGCAGCTGCGTGGGTCCCTTCCTTGGCAGGTCTACTGCGCAGTTTCTTCTCTCTAACGCAGCAGGCAACTATCCCTTGGGTCGACGCGCTGAACACTTCCTCGCCCTTCACATCTAGCGCAGTAACGCAGTCTGCTCTCGCCGCAGCGACCGTGCGTTACTACCTCTTTAGTACTTAAGACACTTCTAGTTATCAAAGGATCTTTCCAACTTGCTCAAACAGTCACAAAGATAAGACAGAAGTCTTGCATACACAAATAATGAACTCTAAATAGTTATCATTCACGCAAACATTATAACAAGAAGACATAAGTGAAGCTCATCCCCTCGAGGAAAACCACGTCCACGGGAGCGTTATATTAACCAGAAAATGATAGAGTCATACAATATGCTGCGCACACAGCTGCAGCCTTAGATCTTACAGGAAACTCCACGCACACAGCTGGGAGCCCTTCTCTCAAGCTTGTCTCCTCTCTATGGAGATTACAAAGGCACAGACGTCGACTCAGACTGTCTGGCAACTCAGGGATTAGCTCCTCGGCTATCCGATTTCCTCTCTCTAGTTCTACACACCGGGTAGAAATTACAGTGAAGGATAATCAACACATGATCTATCCTTTAGACTGGCTCTCTAACAGTCTAGTGTCCAACTCTCTAACTCTCCAAAAGGAAGGAACTAAAGGAAGGGAGGAAGAACCCTCTACCCATTACAATGATTCATCTATATAGGTAGCCATGACGGTCACACCTTTACAAAACTGTGGGCCTTTCCCAACAGTGATTCCCAAAAACCCTAACCACGCACATGGCTAGGTGTACTGTAGGCGCCGCTTGCAGTCACGTCGCCGCTTCCTGCAGGCTCCGTGAATTCCGGCGCAGATTGTGGGTATGGGCGATCGTCCTTCGCCTTCAATGCTCTGGTCCGTTGCTCCTCCTTGATCCGAGCAACCATAACTTCTGTACTAAGCCTTTAAATGAGGGTAGCTGAGCCCTCTACTCCATCGCCTTTATTTATTATGGTAGCTGAGCCACCTTCATTCTTTGATGACGTGCGCGCGATCTCCGCAATTTCCGGTCCGTGATCTGCGCTGAGATCATCCATCTGGCACCGTACTGCGCACCGTCTCCTTCTTACCCAAAACTTAGTGCTTGTCCCAAAATTAGCACTTTCCTTCCATACTCGTGCTTTTTCCCAAAATTCGCAGCTTTTACTATAGCTGCGACCTTGGCCCCAACAGGCCCCCAACACTCACTTGTGGCTCGCCCTCGAGCCACTCGCACTAGCACGTGGTCTTTGGATTTGCGCCTCTGTGTTTGCTTGAATCTCCGCGAATGTTTTCTGCCACTTCGCAATAGCGGAGTCCAATTCCTCAATACACTGATCAGCTGTTTGTACTGTTTCTGCGGTTGTTTCATCTTTAGTGAGTGTATCAATGATCTCTTGAGACTCGGCAATCTCTTTGATTTTTGTCTCAATCTGGCCAACGATTTCAGCATACTCATCCATGAATGGCTGAATGCTGTTGGTGAGCTTCTCATCTTCAGTTCTGAGCTTGTGCAGTTGCTGCTGCATTTTGCGCACTTCGCCCATTTTCTTCATCTTTGGCAAGCCTGTTAAGGACTTGGCTTCTTCATTCAGAACAGTGAGAGACTGTTCTGCAGCTTGCACCTGTTCTGATAGTCCCACTTTAAAAGGGAGGTTCACAAGCTCTGACCATGCTTCCATAGCCTGGTCCATCAGGTTCTTGGCTTCCTGTACTCGACCTTTCATTCGTGTGGAAGCTCTGCTCAATGCTTCAAATTGTACCTGCGCATCATCCGTAAGATGCGCAGCGACGCGAGCTTCTAGCTCAGCAATCTGGGTTTTATGGCCTTCTGCCATAGCAGCTATTTCTTGCTCCAGGGTTTTCGCCCTTTCGCCAATAATTTGAACTTTTGCAACCAGAGGGAGGTCTGGTTGAATCTCGCAAGCCGGCAATTCCTGAGCAATCTCTTCTATTGCGTTTCTGATGCCGGTGTCTTGCGCCTCATAGAGTGCAAGCTTCGCAGAGATATTCTTATGACTTTCCTTCAGCTCTATCTCCTGCGATTGCAGTCGTTGGTTTGCCTGGAAAGTAGAGAGCTCTCTAGCTCTCAACTCAAGAGAAACTTTCTCCTGTACTAGCTGTAGAGTTTCTATAGGAATCATAGACAAATTAATTTCTACAGGTCCAACTGTGCTTACCTGCAGTTCAGCTAGGGGATCTGGAAGTGTCATGCTGGTAGGCGGAATATGCACGACAGTGTGCCTTTCTGTGAGTTCTTCAACTCGCTCACCAGTTGGAATTTCTTGTGGCGCCTGCGAAGTAGATGCTGGCGCATGGGTCTGCGCAATCCTTCCTGCAAGACCTTTTAGTTCTACAAATTGTAAGTCTAGAGCACCTCGGATGTGAGCATGCATGTTCCTCATCTCACGAAATTGCTCTTTCAAATATTTGTCGATCTCCGAGGGAATGGCCTCAGTGGGATGCGACACTTTCTGCTTCTTTGTGGCTGGTTCTGTTGAGCCTTCATCGCTTCTTTGCTCAGGGGCTTCCTTGCCCTTATTTTTTTCTTGCGCAGCGGCGGGTGGCATCGCAGGTGCAATGTCAGCTGCTGCTCTCCATTCATCGGACCACGACTTAATGGTTTCTTCGACATCTTCTGTGGTCATCCTGTAAAGACCTAGCGCCCAGTCACCTGGAATGTCGCAAGGCCGAAGGTAGAGTTGATGGATGTCGGCAGTAAAAGCCAACTTCCCGTCATACAATGTGGCTGTCTCCTCGCTCAGCCTTGGCATATCTTGTATGGTCTCTCGGAGGAGATAGTAATACTCACAAAAAACAGCGCGATTCATCTTGCGCTTCGCGGGATTAGGGGAATCCCAGAGGTTGATGTAGCGCATGCCGGCAACCTCTCCTGCGCGGCGTGGACGGAACTGAGTATTCGGGGGCTCCTTCCACCCGACGAGAGCACATAGAATTAGAAGCCACGAAAAATGGAATGATTGGCCTGCATTGTCCTGCACATTCAGGCAATCAGCCAAAAAAGAATTCAGCAGGAAGAGAGACCAATTGTACTGTTCTCCCTCCGCAGCTGCGATAGCGAGCTCTACGACAGCTCCAGTAACTTCTTTTGGTCGGCACTTGGTGAGAAGTCTGCCTGCAAGCAGACTTCCTGTGAAGCGAAGTGCCTCATCTTCAACTGTGGTGAGGTCATAAGCCCGACCTCCTCTTGTCAAGTTATATTTCTGGACCAGCTTTGCAGCTAATTTTCGGTCCTTCTCCTTTCCCGCAAAATGGATATTGGGATCCTTCCCGACCTTAGATAGGCCGGTGATACGGTGTATCAAATCAACATTTAGATCAATTGGCCTCCCGAGCCAAAGGTAACCTCCATGAACGCAGGATAGCAGTGTTTTAACGACTGTGTTCACTTCATTGCTACGCCCAAAGTGCGGTAGCTTCAACAAATTCAAGAGTCCAGGGCGCTCAAGATTTGCTGCAAATCCCTTCAGGATAAACTCATCAACGTTTCTGGTGGGATTATGGACGATATCCAAATATCGGTCCAACTGAAACTGAGGATATGTCTTATAGTCTCCAAGGTTAAAATCAGAGAATTTAACCAATGGAATGTTTCCCAATAGTTGGCCCTCTACCCGCACACTAGCCGGTAGTGGCGGTAGCGGAATTGGATACTTTGCATTCTTCGGAATCTGTACATCCGGCGCATCATCTGGACGCGGCGGAAGGTAGTTCACCATAGACGCGAGCGGCTCTGGAACAGGTTCCTCCGGCTGCTGCTGAGATGCTCTTGTGCCTGGAGATGTTCTGGGATCAGTAGCACCGGGGTGTACGTAGGTCGAAGCCGTCACCGGAGTGGCCATGCCGAAATCTAAGCCTCGGCGTAGAAATTGACGAACAACTTCTTCAGTCGATAAATTCTCCGTTGTGAACCAATGTAAATAACAAAACTCTGGACAGCAAATGGCGGAACTGCGTAGGGTATAGACTCTGAAAACAAGGGAAAATAGTCTGCACACTCGGCTCTGAAAACAATAATGCAGATCTTCAAACACAACTTATGCAACTCGAGACAGTAACCCGAAATTGATACAAGTGTGAGGTATGTATAGCCAGCGGGGTTAGTAAATGCGACCAAGTGGGGTTACGTAGCTATAGGCGGCTACATATGAGTTGACAACACGCTATCCTCCTTGCCGTAGCGGTGCATTTAGTGTGATTGACGGGTTCTGACAGCCTTCCGGGAGAAGCTAATGCTTTCGGCGCCTGAGTTAAATGCAAATCTTTCGGAGATTAAGCCGAATCCGTCAGAACGGGTAGAATTAAATAGCGGCCTTATCCTTCATTTATTCAAACGCGGCTACATAACTGTTGTAATTCAAAATTTCCGGCGGGTCATTTCAACTTAGGAAACCGTGCCTCTATGGGTCCACAACAAAACTCTTTTCAGCGGCAAATTATGAAAGGGGACTTCGCAAGAGCGATAGTCCAATGGTCCACAAAGCAAAACTTCGCCAGAGCGGACTGCTAAGCTTTGCTCAAGCAATTTTTATTCAGGATGCGCGGATATTTCAAGGAACTGCGCAGGAAGCTGGAAACTGAGGGTGTGTCGCAGCTTCCGTGTAGACTAAATGCGATGTCTCTTTCAACTACACTGGGCATCTGCATTCCTGAGTAATATATTATGTCGACAGGGCGGAGTGGCCGTCGCAATAAAGCTTAAGCCGACTCCCGTTTATCATTGTAGGTAGTAGTTCTCCATTCAGCTTCGCAAGCTGAACTGCGCCTCCGTCTGTTATTTTTAGTACCTGAAAAGGACCTAACCAATGCACACGAAACTTTCCTGGAAACTTGATGAATTTACTATCGTAAAGGAGTACCAAGTCTCCTTCTTCAAAGTGCTTATGCTTAATGTGCCTGTCATGCCAAGCTTTCTGTCTTGCCTTCTGTACCTGTTGATGAAATCCGGCCATAAGTCTGTCTTCTTCTAAAGAAAGCAGTTGCGAAAGTCTTTCATTCATAGTGTCAGGATCTGCCATTTCTGTAATTTGCGCAATCCGGAGACTGGGAACAATGTATTCCATGGGCATAACTGCTTCTTGTCCATACACCAAGCTGAAAGGTGTGTGACCTGTTAATTTCTTGCAAGTGGTTCTGTAAGCCCATAATACAGCTGTGACTCTAAGGTCCCAATCATCTCTTTGTTGATTACAGATCTTCGTCAGGGCATTCTCAAGGATCTTATTGAATGCTTCCACCGTACCATTAGCTTGAGGATGGTAGGGTGTACTCTTATGGTGATTAATTTGAAATTCTTCAGTAAGGGCCTCTATAGTCTTATTGAGGAAATGTGTACCTCGATCACTCATGAGGATCACTGGGCATCCAAACCTAGTGATAATGTTCTCGAAAATGAACTGCGCGGCAGTAGCAGCGTCGCAGTTCTTAACTGGCTTCGCCTCAGCCCATCGGGTGAGGTACTCAGTAGCTGTAATGATATATCTTGCGCCAGTTCTTTTTCCTGGTGGGTTAATAGGTCCTACAAAGTCAATGGCCCATTTATCAAAAGCACGCAGTGTGATCTGGGGTCTTAGCGGCATTTCATCTCTCCTTGAGGGTTTTCCTGTGCGCTGGCACACATCGCAACATTTACAGAATTCCTTAGTATCCTTGTGCAATGTCGGCCACCAAAGTCCTGCGGCTAATATCTTCTGCGCAGTCGGCTTTCCTGCGAAATGGCCTCCTGCGGTACCTGAATGCGCTTCTGCGATGATAGAGCTCTTTTCATGTGGTAAGATACATCTGCGCAAAATTTCGTCAGGGCCCAACTTATAAAGCTGGCCTGCTATCAAAGTGAAGTCTGCGGCTCTGACAACAAGTTGCTTCTTCTGCTGGATTGTAAACTCAGCCGGCGCTTGTCCGGTAGTGAGAAACTTAAGAATATCAGAGTAATATTCGTCTGCTGCTTGGATATAAAACAACTGTGCGTCAGGCAGATTGTCCTCCAGACTCGTAGGTTCCTCTCCTGACTCTATTCTGGATAGATGGTCAGGCCCTGCATTCAATCTGCCTGGCTTTACAATAACCTCAAAATCATACTCTTGAAAGAGCAATAGCCATCTGCAAATTCTGCCTCCTAAAACTGGTTTATTGACCAAATATTTCAAAGCAGAATGATCAGTATACATTTTAAAGTGAGCTCCTAACAGGTAGTGTCTGAATTTCTGTAAGGCATACACCATAGCTAGTCCTTCCCATTCTGTAGTGGTGTAGTTCTTCTCAGCTGTAGAGAGCTTTCTGCTGGAGTAAGCAATTGGGTGATCAATACTTCCTTCTCCAGACTGTGTAAGCACGATTCCTAATGCTATGGAAGAAGCATCAACATGAACATGAAAAGGTTTTCTCCAATCCGGGAAAACTAGAATAGGCGCTGTGATCATCTTTTCTTTAAGTGTGTCCAAGCTCTGTTGGCATTCCTCTGTCCATTGGAACTTCGAATCCTTCTTCAGCAATCTTTCCATAGGCGCTGTGATCCTTGCATATCCTTTGATGAATTTTCTGTAGTATCCTGTATGTCCCAATGTAGTGCGCAATTGCTTAACTGAGTTGGGCGCAGGTAAATTAGCAATGATGGCAACCTTCGCAGGATCCATCAAGAGTCCTTGTCTGCATACAATATGTCCCAACAAAATACCAAAGGGGGCACAGAATATACATTTTTTCAAGTTAAGGGAAATCTGATGCTGTCTACATTTTTCTAGCATCATGCGCAGATTCGCAATATGGTTCTTGAGTAAACCAAATACAGTCCAGTCATCAAAATAGACTTCTAAAAACTTGTGGATAAATTCTTTAAAAACAGCAACAACAACTCTAGAGAAGATAGCAGGTGCGTTTTTAAGACCAAAGGGCATTACCGTATTCTGGAATGAGCCCCATTCAGTTGCAAAAGTAGTCTTGTGGCGGTCATCCGGATGGATTCTAATCTGATGATATCCCGAAAATCCATCAGTGAAAGAGTAAGCCTCTTGTCCTCCAACATTATCAAGTACTTCATCTGTGAAAGGAGTGGGAAATGGGTCGTGCGCTGATGCATCATTGAGTTTGCGCAAGTCGACACAAATTCTTATTTCACCTTTCGTTTTCTTTTCTTGGACCACCATAGGACTAATCCAATCGCTTTCCTCTACTGGCTCAATAATACCTGCTGCAAGCATCTTATCAATTTCTTCTTTGACTTTTTCTTTGTAGCGCGGGTTCAACCTGTATGGGCGCTGCTTTACTGGCTTGGCGTCGGGTTTCAGAGGTATGCGCATCACTCCTAAGTCTCCTAGGATGCCTTTCATTTCTGTGAACTTGGTAGGAAAGATATCCTGGTAATCACGTAATAAATCTGAAACATGCGCAACGGTTTCATCATCCCAATAATCTCCTATAGAAGCAAACTTTGGGTCAGCTTCTGTACCAATGTTAACTTTCTTGAGCTTGACGTGTTCTGCGATGGCAGGAATGTCAAGCTCAGGACCTTCAATATTGCGCGTCCCTTCCGATTCTGGGATATTGATGTTGCGAGGATCGTCCTCCTCATCTTCAGCGGTGAAGTTATAGCATTCCAGGGCATGTTCTATCTGGACAGCCCAATCTGGTTGGGAATATTCTGTTACTAGACCTGGTTCAAATACCTTCTTTTTAATACACTTCAGAGCCTGATCAATGCTTGGATGCTCTGACTCAAAGCTGAATGTAAGTTGAAAACTTTCTATCATAAGAGCCCAAGTAAGAGTGCCTTTGCGCAATTCTATTTCAGTATACCAATTCCTTGGAATTGTATCTAATGTGTGGATGAATTGGTGAACCCATTCATCTTCCGGAATATCTGACCATTGCTGAATACATGCTTCAATGTGTGACCTGGGGTCACTCTGTCCTTCATATTTGCGTAGCGCTTCGGCTGTGGTGTCCTGAAATCTGCGCAGTATCAATCTGCGACAGTCTTTCCATGTATGAATATTCTCCTTGTGCGCAATCCACCATCTTGCGGGTGTAGCGCGCAATGCTATATCCAGTGCCTGGATGCGCTGCGGTTCTGGAAGCTTTTGTTCATATTCCTGTATGAATTTAGTTACTTCAGTTAAGCCATCAAAAGTTGGAGTATCACTTAATTCTGTGCCAATCCATCGGATAGATTTAGTCATCATGGCGCAACGTCTTGCAGAAACCTCATGTAGACGATTCTGCCAGTTTTCCAATCCTGCATCTGAATCTGATGTGCACGAGCTATCACATCGCCAGCTGATATGGCCGTCTGCTGTGGGGTTGACATAGTCACTGTGGTTAGTGGTCATCTGATACAAGCTTTCCATGTGGCGCGCTTCCTCTTCTGCGCGAATGGGTTCTATATATCTTGGTCCTTGAATAGGATCAAGAGGTGCGATGACCCTGATCTGGTCATCCTCAAAGGTCATCTGTCTTTTCTTCAGGTTAATGACAGCCAAATTATCAAGTGCCCAGTCTATTCCTAACAGCGCTGGGTATGGTCTACTATCATCCATAATTTTGATTACTTCAAAATCTGCAGAGCTTCTTACTCCTTCAATATCAATAGGTACATTGGGTAATCTGCCCAATGGAGAGACTCGTTGCTGATTTGCGAGTCTTAGCTGGATAGGGGATCTTGTAAGCTGAGGGCTTCCCATCTGTTCCCATGTCTGCATAGTGAGAACATTGGCTTCTGAGCCCAAATCTAACATGACTTCGTCCATTTCAAATGCTCCAATCTGCGCTGTAAGCCTCATCTCTTTTCCAGTTCTAGTGTGACTCCTAATCTGGTGAACAGCACGCTGTGGTGTGTTCGTCGAAGCAGAGTGTTGGCACTGATCCAACAGGTGTTGGAGTTCTAGAGTTGCTTGTTCATTGCGCAACAATTTTAAACATTGTCGCAGGAACGCATGAACACTGCCTAGTGCATGCTCCTTATCGTCATCAGGTCTTCTAGCTGTAGTGGCCTGTTCTTGTACCAGGTTGTCTTGTCTTAGCACTTGCGATCTACTATTGTTCTGCGGAATTGCGGCAGAACTTGAAGCTCTCGGATCTGAGAAATACTCTTGAGCTTGCTTAAATGCTTCTTTTTGCTTCTATAGGTTAAGTGGGGCTGGTTTAATGTTAGCGCGGCGCACCCATTGCGTCGCTTGCTTTCCCGTTCCCATCTCTTGCGCACCAGTGGTAGCTCCACTGCGTGTCACTATATTAACTGTAGGGTCTGGTTCTCTTTTTTCTGCTCCAATCAACTGGATATTCTGATTGACCTGTGGTGTCTTTGCTTGCATCTTAGCCTGTAACTGAGGGCATTCTTCAATGATATGGTCAGAAGATTTACAATACCTGCAGAGGGTTGTAGGATTTTGGCAATCCCTAGCAAAATGACCTTGTTCTCCGCAATTATAACAAGTGATCTGTCCTCTTCCACGACCAAAGTTTGTTGTGCGTCCGCGTCCTCTGTAATTTGCTGCTCGGGCGTCCCGAGGTTGGTCATAAGGTGGACCTGCTGTGGGTCCTTGTGTCTCTGCTTGTACCCTATAAACATCATGCTTTCTTTCTATCATAAGATCATATGCTCTACAGTTGTTCTCATCATGACCTACTGATTTACAGAAATTACAATATAGGTTCTTTGGAGTTTGTACATATTTCTGAAGTAAGTGGCATTCTTGTGGTCTATGACCTCTAGTTCTGCAGATTTCACACCAAGGCCCTTGTGCCTGTGGTAAAGGATTAGGTGCTCCAGTTGCAATATAGTCTATGAAAACAGGACAATGGTCCTTTGAATGACCTTGGGCTTTACATTTTGTACACCAAATTTCTTCCTTAATCTCCTTGCCTTTCTTAATATCATGCACTTGCAAGGTTAAGTTTGCTAATTGGTTCTGTAAATGCGCAACATCGTTGCTTGTTCCTGCAATTGGCGAAGCTTCTAGTTTCATAGCCATTTCTAGAGCTTGTTCCTGAGTATTGAGATTCTGTTGCATAAGAGGAAGTCTAATGTGTGGAAGCAGTGCAGCAATGAACCATTCTTTATGTTGCTGTGGTGCAAACTCGAAGCTTACTTGATCTATCAAGGCTTTGAACTTCTGGTCAAAGTCCCATACTGATTCTGTAGGTAACTGTTTGATGTCTTTGAGCTCTGTTATACACTGTGATTCTGACTTAGGTTTCTTGAATTCTCTAATCATGGCATTTCTTACCTCAGCAAGCGTCCTATTCTGTGCTGCTGAGTATTTCATGAACCAAGTCAAGGCTCTTTCTCTTAGTGTGGTTGCTAACTGAACCAGTTTAACAGCATCATCATTAATTTGCTTAATTGTCCAAATGGCTTCACATAAGAACCAGTGCTGCTCAGGGTCCTCTATCCCTGTTCCTCTAAAAGTTGGTAGTTTCATGTCATCACCCATCCTTCTTGCACGGGTTTGAGATGGAGGTACTGTAGCAGTGCCTCCGGGATGGTTAAACAAAGGTGGTACAGAGGTACTAGAAGTAGCGTGTGGGCTACTAGAAGGTGTTACTGTAGGATTATACTGAGCTCCGTCTGGTTTTTGCGGTGTAAAGGGGTAATACGGGATATGAGCACTCCCTTGTCTTTCTATATGGCTTGCTCTAGGAACTTGGCTATCATTTGGGCTAGACTCAAAAGGATATTGGTCAAGGCCTACTTTATATCGTTTTCCACTACGAGTGCAACCAATAACTTCAGGATCACTATCAGAATCTACGGACATTACTTGACTATGCTATTCATCAGAAGCAATACATAGCTTTCCTTTTTCATACAGAAGCATTTTAATCCATAAGTTCAGAGAATTTAAGAACTTACCTCTGTGTACTTGGAAGAAACTCCTCTCAGCTTCACTGAAACTCTTTCTTGTATCGACTGCAAATTCGGTAATAAAACCTTCCAGTAGACTATTCAACCAAAAGTCTACTGCGCGGGACACAGGATTGTCTATCCGCTTCACAATACTAGCTAGCTCAGGCGTCCACGTGACGGGTCGATCAACATGCAGCGTAGGTCTAGATTCTGCTAACTTGGCTATCCAAGCGTGTAACTCCAATGCAAACGTAACAAAGAAAATTTCGTAAAGGTCAGCATAAATATACTTCTGTAACCAATCTTCTGTTTGAAGCGTAGGGCTTCTATTTTCTTGTTCAGCAAACTCTTTAGCCTTTAAATCAAACCAATCTCCAATTTCCTTAGCTGTAGGATTCCAGTAACACATTTGTTAGCTGAGCAAGTCTCAGTGTAACAGAACCTTATGTTGTCTTCAGCAACAGTCTCAGATGTCGCGTGACTAGTAAGTCTTACAGCAACAAGTCGCAAGGCAAAGGAATCATTTGTTGGCTCAATCAACAGGGTTCAAAGCCATGGAAGTAATGTGATCAAAAAGTCATAAGGCAACAGAACCATTTGTTGGTCACTAGGCAACGGAACCATTTGTTGACTCTTCTATCTCGCGCGTTGCCAAAATAACAAGTCTCATTCGCGCGGCAACGGAACCATTTGTTGGCTCTTCTATCTCGCGCGTCGCCAAAATAACAAGTCTCATTCGCGCGGCAACGGAACCATTTGTTGGCTCTTCTATCTCGCGTGTCGCCAAAATAACAAGTCTCATTCGCGCGGCAACGGAACCATTTGTTGGCTCTTCTATCTCGCGCGTCGCCAAAATAACAAGTCTCATTCGCGCGGCAACGGAACCATTTGTTGGCTGCTTTTCTGGGCAGACCCGGGTTTTAATGAAGCGCAGCAACAAAACCCCTTGGCGCACTGGCCCTCTCGGCAACGAGCTGCGCGGCAGCTCGAGGTCTCACCCGAAGTGGCTATGGGGGGGTTAAGGAATCAGGTTTCCTTAACCGGGGTGACGCGGAGATGGCTCTTCCTTGAATGGTTCCTGTGAAATCGGCGGTCGGACCTTCCCGCAGGCCGCTCGTCGCAGCTGCGTGGGTCCCTTCCTTGGCAGGTCTACTGCGCAGTTTCTTCTCTCTAACGCAGCAGGCAACTATCCCTTGGGTCGACGCGCTGAACACTTCCTCGCCCTTCACATCTAGCGCAGTAACGCAGTCTGCTCTCGCCGCAGCGACCGTGCGTTACTACCTCTTTAGTACTTAAGACACTTCTAGTTATCAAAGGATCTTTCCAACTTGCTCAAACAGTCACAAAGATAAGACAGAAGTCTTGCATACACAAATAATGAACTCTAAATAGTTATCATTCACGCAAACATTATAACAAGAAGACATAAGTGAAGCTCATCCCCTCGAGGAAAACCACGTCCACGGGAGCGTTATATTAACCAGAAAATGATAGAGTCATACAATATGCTGCGCACACAGCTGCAGCCTTAGATCTTACAGGAAACTCCACGCACACAGCTGGGAGCCCTTCTCTCAAGCTTGTCTCCTCTCTATGGAGATTACAAAGGCACAGACGTCGACTCAGACTGTCTGGCAACTCAGGGATTAGCTCCTCGGCTATCCGATTTCCTCTCTCTAGTTCTACACACCGGGTAGAAATTACAGTGAAGGATAATCAACACATGATCTATCCTTTAGACTGGCTCTCTAACAGTCTAGTGTCCAACTCTCTAACTCTCCAAAAGGAAGGAACTGAAGGAAGGGAGGAAGAACCCTCTACCCATTACAATGATTCATCTATATAGGTAGCCATGACGGTCACACCTTTACAAAACTGTGGTCCTTTCCCAACAGTGATTCCCAAAAACCCTAACCACGCACATGGCTAGGTGTACTGTAGGCGCCGCTTGCAGTCACGTCGCCGCTTCCTGCAGGCTCCGTGAATTCCGGCGCAGATTGTGGGTATGGGCGATCGTCCTTCGCCTTCAATGCTCTGGTCCGTTGCTCCTCCTTGATCCGAGCAACCATAACTTCTGTACTAAGCCTTTAAATGAGGGTAGCTGAGCCCTCTACTCCATCGCCTTTATTTATTATGGTAGCTGAGCCACCTTCATTCTTTGATGACGTGCGCGCGATCTCCGCAATTTCCGGTCCGTGATCTGCGCTGAGATCATCCATCTGGCACCGTACTGCGCACCGTCTCCTTCTTACCCAAAACTTAGTGCTTGTCCCAAAATTAGCACTTTCCTTCCATACTCGTGCTTTTTCCCAAAATTCGCAGCTTTTACTATAGCTGCGACCTTGGCCCCAACATCTCCCTCCATTCTGGGATTCCTTCCTCCTTTCACTATACTACTACTGATTAACTTCTGTGGTATTGATGAACTTGGCAGTGTCGAAGTGGTATTTCTTGCTATCTGAGAGATAGTGAGCGGAGGTGTGGGTACATTCGTGCGGGGGTCTGGCCCTGCCTCTATCCTGGGCATAGCTTGGTTTTCTTTGTCAGGACTGTGAGTTTGCTTCGTCCCGTGTGGTCTTCCTTCATGGCCTTGCGGTTTGACCGCAGCTGGACCTTCTCCCATCCTCTGCCTCTTTTCCTGTCGGAACCTCGCTCCTCCCCTCGTAAGACCACTTTCTTCCTCGACTTTACTCACAGTCTCATCATGACCCGCACCCATCTATCCCTTATCATTCCATGTAACGCCCCCCAACTTCTGCAGTACCCACGGACTCCACCCACCAAGCTGTCTACTGATCAAGATGCATCTTCAATATACCCTTTTCACAAATAAGCATCTTAATTGATAATTGAAGCAACAGCAGAAACATGCCCCGGGGTTCGCGGAAAAAATATCTTTCGGCTTCGCTATAGTATTTTTGAGTATCAACTGCGAACTCTATGATATATCCCTCTAGGATGCTATCGAACCACACTTCGACAACCCGCGACGCTTTATTATCAACTTCCTGTAGCTCCTGAATCAACTCGAGGGTCTAGGCCATCGGTTTGCCACCTTGGAAGTTCCTCTTTTGAAAGGTCAACTTTGCCAACCATTTGAACAAGAGGACCAAGAACTCACATAAGAACCATTCATGCGGACCATCGTGAATATATGTATCTACCCATTGACCTACTGTCAGTCGAGTGTTCTGGCTTTCTTCTTTAGCAAATTCCTGCAACTTTTTATCAAACCATTCTTGGATCTCCAGTTTTGTTGGGTGCCACAGCATATCCTCCTTTAACTTTGCACAGGGTCCCTACAACGGAACCATTTGTTGAATCAAACCCATTCGACAGGGGTTCCCATCACTGTCGACATCATCCCACCGTGATCTCCCTGAGCACCGGCCCAGACAGGTTTTACCCTTCCCAACAACACCTGCAAAGCAAATGAGGTCTCACCCGAGGCGATCAAGGGAGAGTGGACGGAACCATGTTTCCACCGAATGAAGGAGGATGTTGCGGCATCATCCAGTTATTCTTATTGCAACATTCAACGATAAATCTATATATTCACTTCAACATTATTGTACTCATAGCATCATTTAATGAAAACATTCATCGTTACAGTAGACTATAACAGTAAAGCAACTATTGCATCAAAGAAACACTGCATTATCATCAAAAGACAGAAGACACATCAGGCTTTCACAGGAACAGTTTCATAACATCATATTATTACTACAAAAATCCAATACAATACATCTGCAGATCACAAACTTCGGCAATATCTCTTGTTCTCAGAACATCCTCACCAAAACATACCAGAAGCGCTCTCTTTCCTCTCTCTTTCCTCTCTCTTTCCTCTATCTTTCCTCTCTCCCTCCTCTCTCCCTCTCAATCTATCTCCTCTCTCTATATATAGGCTTCCGTCTTTACAATGTTTGTCCACTTACTAACAAATCCGTAACTGACTTCTTGACAAATGACCCAAAATCTACTGACATGGTCCAAATGACCCAAAAAACCCACCTATTATGGTATAGTGAACTTGAAATTACATCTCATATGATCTAATGACCCAAAATCCCACCTATTGCGGTACAAATGACTAAAAAAATACATAAAATAATAGATTCTTCTTCCTTCCGCGACCTTGTCTGATGTGTCGCAGCATCAGCGATGCTGCGATTCTTCCTTACCAAACCGCCTGCCAACAATACAATGAATCTCATGATGGTAGGATTTTAGGTGTAATAGAATGCCCCCCAAAGGATGAAGCTGTTGAAAATTGGACAGGTGAAATGCTTTGATAGAAGGAATGGAAATGGCTTGTCAGATGAAGGACGCTGCTGCAGTAGTACATAGTCTCATACGATGTACAACATGGATGCTAACCAATACAATGCAGATCCATGGTAGTAATGATCGACTGAACACAATCATGGCTACTAGACACAAGCATAGATCCATGATGAGATGATAACACAGCCACAACCAATAAAAATGTAGATCCGTGTGATATGAATCAATACAAAATCCATTGCAACCTGGATAAAACATGACTCCCCAGGGTCTTCATGCTGAACCTGCAATGATACGAATCCATCCATGTGATTACAAATGTCTTGACGTCGAAAATGGTAGAAACCACTTGATTACCGATCATTGATGTATACCGTTAACAAGTGCGAGGGAAATCACCATTGATGTCAATGATTTCCAAGGTATCACAGTACATATCATCAAGTGTGAATAAATGAGTTGAAGTCGAACACGAGATGAAATCTTTCCATCAAGAGTCAATAATGTAAACTCATGTTGAAAGCGAGGTAACCTATCGTTGAGGCATGCAAGGCCAAGGTAGTTGGTTGGTTTCTAGATTCAATCCTTGGATGAAGTGTTGAAGTCGACAAGGATGAATTCGTCGAAGGAGTACCATGATGAATCCCCCATCATCGACACAAAACACGAAAAAGGATGTGTAGAGCAGATTAGATGGTATAGTGACATGCAAGACTGATTCAAAGTAGACCGACATGATTGAAGGAGTACTGACTGCAAGTAATGAGTAGTGAGAGTATTCTTGAACATTGGCGTAGCATGCCTTGGCAGTATTGACTTGACGAGTTATGGTACCAACTCCTAATGCAACTGATGATGGAAGCATTCTTTGAATGACTCAAAGGAGTAACAAGACTCAGGAAATAGGTGAAACTCGAGGACAAACGGATGATCCAAGTGCAATATGCAAATGCAAATGAGTGTCATGTTCAAGAAATGACTAGGTACTACCACTGATAAAGGATGTAACATAAAAGATTTCCTTTTTCCCCATCATGAACGATGAGTGCCTTATGTGTTTTTTATGAGCTTGATGAGGGTAACCAGATGCTTGGTATAGCTCATCTCATAGATGAATCCAATCCCAAATATTTTTCGAACTTGGGATAGGAGGGGTTCGTCCCATGGCGAGCCCTTCAATGTAAACATTTAACGGGTCCATAGAAGGTAAACTCGGTCGTCATTTCATGTTTAGAGAGTCTGAAAAGAACTAAAGAAGAATCCAATGGTCCTTTTTTGTAAAGTTAGCCTCATCGCCCAAAAAAGGGTAAAACAATGCGGGAGAGGACTCTTCCAGTCATGATTGGCTGGAGTATACCTTTTTTGTAAGTAGTGCCCCCTAGTCCGAAAAAGGGGTAAACTATCACCAGGAAGATGACCATTCAAAGACTTTAACAAGCGTGAATGCAACAATTTCTCTTGGCAATATTTTCATATTTCGAGAGCCTGAATAGAGCTTAAAGATAGACTTCGGGGGGGTTCCTTTTCCATAGCAGTTTAACAAGCCCGAAAAAGTGATAAATCGTAACTTGGTAACTTATTCTCATAGTTTCAAGAGCACGATAAAGAACAAAGAGTAAGCTCATCATCATAAAATAATCACAATCTAATGGCTATAAAATAATGACAAAACACTCAAGGGTCTGTTCATACCTAAGATGACCATTATGAAACAAGCATGGCGTGTAAAGATCAATTAACAACTCCTGCACACTTGAAAACTAGGTCAAATAGTCAATCGTGTGTTTAAATGTTATAAAAATGATCTAAACTATAACAAATGACCTAAAAGCATCAAATATTTTAAAATGAATATTCCATTTTGTTTATAAATAGAAACAAAAAAACAAATATAGTCACCATTGTTCATTTGCCAATTTGGGGAGAAGAAGTGCCATTTGGAGCCAAAAGTTCACTTGTTGATTTTGGGAGCTACGAGCAACCATTTCACCAGCATCCGGTGCAGGTAACTCTAAACTTCATCAAACATAATTGTAGTGGTTTACATTTTTTATTTTGGTCCATTTTTTGGGTTTTTTGGTAAATTTGTGGAGGGATATTGTGTCCACGGGTCATTGCAGTTTTCCCTTACGGGAACTGCGATGAACCCAGGTCGTCGCAAATCCTACAAATTCGAGTTGCAATGATGCCACACTGTTCGTATTAACGGGGTGCGACGACGGAAATGTCCAACCCAAAACAAAAAGATAACCCAAAAGATGAAATTTCAGTGGTTGAAGCGAGTTCTAACAATGTTTAAATCCTCCTCTTGGAAGGTTAGCAACAACAAAAATGGTCTTAGAGTGGCGCGAACGAGAACACAAGGTAGATGACATACAAGATGCAAATGATCCACAGTGTGTGGAATCACTAAGGAACTGTGGTCTCCTCAAGTTCTTCCAGATCCAGGGCATGAGGGCCCAAATCCAATTGCTGACACATATGCTTCGATGCTGGGATGCCGCTCAACAATATTTCATGATCGGTGAGCACATACCATAGATTTCGAGGACATCTATTTTTTGACTTGATTGTCCCGAAGAGGGGACAATGTGACTCTTAATGGATCAAAGGGAAGTGATCGGAACATGGATGCCATGATCTTGCACCATTGTACTCCCAACACCATGCTTCAAGTGGGAAGATTCCCATCAAGCAAGTACGAGAACGTCCGCTATGTGCCATACTCTTTACCATCATGAGGATAGCAGGGAGCCAAGCTCCTCACTTAGCCACCAGGTCCCAAATGCTATATGCGGAGGACTGCATGTCTCCGAAGAACTTCGACTGGTGCGAGGGACTCCTCATGAACATTCGAGCTCAGCTGACCATGTGTCAGCGGGGAGAGCTCAAACAGTTCAGCTACGGGTCGATAGTGATCTCGTTCCTATTGGAGCAGGTTCCCCTCTTGCACCCACAAGTATCACTGGATGATAGGGACCCTAAATATCCACACATGGCTAGATGGAACAAGGTGATGGCCTGACATGGTGGAGGCCCCATCATCGGGTATGGTCTTGAGTTCTTCACCTGGCTAGAGGGCTAGTTACTTATGGTAGAGGATTACCCATACAGTGGTGCGGACTACAAAGATGACCCAGACCTGGTACTAATCGAGGGAGTAGTATGGGGAGACATAGGTAAGAACAAATAACCCTTGTACTTTTTAGTTTTGTATATTTATAGTTTTTTTGTTATAGTGCTGACAAGTTAACAACATGTGTGTGCAGAAGTGGGCCCCGTACGACCACTAGGAGTCTCTCTTCTAGCGAGGAGAGAGAGAGGAGAGGGAGCAGTCATGTCTCCAGCCGTACATGCTGCCATTTCCAAGATGGAGGATGTCTTCGCGAACGTGAGTGGGTTGACGTTAGACATTCCAGAGCCAATGGTAAATGAGTTACTATGGCCTATGCAGGGATATACGGTGGGAGCATCTGCATGCTTCAATGCACTGCTTCACAGGGTTGCGAGAGTAGTTGACTGCTTTCATACTCAGCAGGCTAGAGCTGTTAGACTTAGGGGTGTATGGGCCAGGTGTTAGGCCTTGTATTGTTGTTATACATGTATGTACTAAGAGCTTAGAAGCCTCAGATTGTTTACTACTGAAAGGTGCGAGGCTTCAGATTTTGTAGAGACTTACTGAAAACCGTCGTGCTTCAGATTTTGTACCAGCACTACTTTTTATGATTATATATATATACAGACATTTTGGCTGTTTTATACATATATGTGTTTAAAATGGATGAATGATGTGATCTTGTTTATGTGTTTTCTTATAAAATGAGTTATTTACATGTTGTTGACTCAAACCCAGTCGACAGGGGTTCGCATCACTGTCGACACCAACCGTAGTCTCCCTGGACACTGGCCCGGACAGGGTTTATCCCGCCCAACAACACCTGTTGAGCAGATGAGGTCTCACCCAAGGCATTCAGGAAGATCAGACAGAACCATGTTTTGGTCGAATGAAGGAGGATGGTTGCAACTATGATACTCAAACTTATTGTAACACAGCGATAGAGATCTTTAAGCATTCAACATAGTATTAAAGCGACATTCAACCATTACATTTATCATTGCAACAACAGTAATTGTAAAGCAAGTATCACATCACAGAAGCATGACATTATTCGTATAGTGCAATATCACCTTATCATAACTGAAAAAATTGAACACAGTGATTGCACCAAAATAGCTTCATCATATTATCATTGTCAACCTAGATACAATGCCTCTGCAAAAACTAGATCTCTGCAATGACTCTTGACATCAAAACATACCCAAAAATCATACAACATCAAAGCTTCACATTCTTCTCCTGTGAATTATATTCTGAATTCCTCCTCTCAACACTTACAATTCTTATCTATATATAGGATTCTGCCTTACAACTCTTGTCCACTTACGAACTGACTTCCTAACTAACACTATGGACAAATGACCCAATATCTAACTGACTTATCCAAAAATGACCAAAAACACGCATTCTACGGTATAGCTGACTCAACATTACATAATATTTGGTCCAAATGACCCAAAAACCCATCTATTGCGGTACAAATGACTAAAAAATGCATAACTAATCTTCCGTTGATTTCCATTCACGTCATCCTCTCGCCATTCGCGCCATCTTCTACCTTGTCGCAACATTGGAGATGCTGCGATAGCACTCTACCAAAATGCCTGCCAACAAGCTCCGAACACAATCTTGTGGCTTGCCCTCGAGCCACGTCATCAGGACATGGTGTACTCGGACTCTTCTATGGTTGAACTATGTTTCTGCAACTGTTCTTACTGTTTGGATCGCGCGGTGTTGTCCTGCTCCTTCTGCTACACTGATCGTCGACTCACTATCATGTAATTCTCACCTGAAAGTGGTCATCCCTAGACTTGTTGTCATGTACCTCTCAAACTCATCCTCTTGTCTCGAGGAATATGGTGCAGACTGAAGAGTAGTTTATGAACAACACCGAGGGGTGAAACAGTCCAACGGCTCTGGCACATCTGTTTTGCACGAGTAAGCACAAGTTACATGGACCCGGGTCCGACGACTCCCCCCTTTTGTGTGGTTGCAGGGACCACGAGACTTTGAACCATCACCAACTGCCTAGACATCTCAGATGAAACTTCATGCTTGTAACCCCGGAGTGTCTGAAGCGCCGCTTGCTCTAACCGCTCATGGACACTTGTGGTTCAGGCCCTCAACGCACCTAGTGTGCTACCACATGAAATGAAATGGATCATTTCCACAACCTCCTTGGAATTCCTAACTTAGCTAGATGCCTGGCCCTCGCGCAACATAATTACCTCTCAACTAGAAATACCTGTGTGCTCTAGTATCCTCTGGTTCCTATATTTATGTATCGCCTTCGTCCGGACGTCTGCCTCGATAATCATTTGCAAAACCCATCCACATAAGGTGCCAATCATATCATTTCACTGTTCCTTGTGTGTATGAACTAGACTTCCGACATGTGGAGTGGCAACCATACTGTCGCCGGGTTCCATTTGTGCCAAAGTGTGCAAACCATCACCCCGAGTGCCACCGCCGTGCTGCCATGGTGTGCTCTTTGTTCCAATCGTGCATGCGTCTTGGGGAAATCCGAGCCAACTAAAAATCATACCTTGCAAAAGAAAAAGTTTTGTTTGCTAATGATTCTTAATGATTCCTTATTTGACCCAGTCACAACGCTTCCATGTGTCTCCGACCGCTCCAAACTTGCGGCAAAAGCCCCCTGCTTCTGCATTTCATCCATGGTGGTGCGACATCCTACCACCAATCAATCTACTTCTCTTTTTTTTTTTCCTGATGCGACTCAGGCATCGCGGTATTCCAAGCCCGAATGATAGGGCTTCAACCTATGACCATTCACCAATTTTGGGAGCATCGCCCTATCCAGCTACTACAGCTGAACCGCACCCCCTGAAGTAATACTACTAATGCGATACGGACCAAGCCAATGCATCTAGAACTTTCTTGGATGTTTCATGAACTTGCTGTCGTACAACAATACCAAGTCACCTTGCTGAAACTATTTTTTTTTTATGTGTCAATCATGCCATGCTTTCTGGCGATCCTTCTCGACCCCCTAGTAGAACCAAGCGATGAAACGATCTTCCTCCAACTGCACCAACTACTTTAGACGTTCACCTAGCGTAGCTGCATCATCCAGGCCTGTTTCAGCTGCGATGCACAGACTCAGGACAATATACTCCATGGGAATAATTGCTTCTTATCCATACACCATCTTAAATGGTGTCTTCCCTATCAGTCATTTACATGTGGTGCAATAGGCCCACAATACTGTTGGTATTTTGAGATCCCAATCATCATGATTCATGCTACACACCTTTGTCAGCGCATGCTCCAATACCTTATTGAAATCCTCCACTGTGCCATTCACCTGCGAATGATAGGGTGTACTCTTCTTATGCTGTATAGGCAACTCCTCCGTCAATGCGCTGATGGTGCGATTAAGAAAGTGGCCGCCTTGATCACTCAATAATATATTGGGGAAGCCGAAGCGAGTGACAATGTGTTCAAAGAGAAACCACGCGGTTGTGGCCGCGGAGCAATCAATCACTGGTGCAGCTTCTTCCCATCGATTCAAATACTTTGTCGCGGTGATAATATAGCATGCACCTGTGTGCTTCCCTGGTGGATTAATTGGTCCTACAAAATCCACCACCCATTTATCGAATGGCTATAATGTCAACTAGGGCATCAAAGACATCTCATCGCGTCAGGATGGCTTTCCAGTTCGCTGACAAACATCACAGGACCGCGCATAGTCTGTCGCATCATTATGTATTGTGGGCCACCATATCCCATCATGCAGCACTTTCCTAGCAGTCGCCCTACTGCCATAGTGTCCTCCGGCTACTCCTCCATGTGCTTCTACTAATATTTGCAATTGCTCATGCAGCAATACACATCTGCGCAATACCTCATCGACAGCCATTTTGTATAACTCTCCTACAATTAGCTGTAAGTCTACAACTTTGACTACCAACTGCTTCTTCTGACTGGTGGTGAACGCGTCTGGTGTAGTACCCATGGTCAGAAACTGAATGATTTTCGCAAAGTATCCATCTGCAACCTCAATCCGAAACAGTTGAGCATCTGGTAAACCATCTTCAATGTCGGTTGGCTCCTCTCCTGTATCGATCCATGAGAGATGATCAGGACCGGCATTCAACCGACCTAGCTTCACAAAGACTTCAAAATTGAACTTTTGAAAAAGAAGTAGTCAATGACATATCTTCCCCCCAACACAGGGTTATTGACTAGGTATTTCAATGCAGAATGGTCGGTGAATATTTTAAAGTGCCCACCCAACAAATAGTGCCTGAACTTCTGTAGAGCATAGACCATTTCCAAACCTTCTCGCTCAGTGGTAGTGTAATTTCTTTCTGCAGAGGACAACTTTCGACTTGCAAAATAAATAGGATGATCAAGGTCGCCTTCTCCTGGATGAGCCAATATGACACCCAACGCAATCGATGAGGCATCAACATGGACATCGAATTCCTTACTCCAGTCCGGAAATACCAATATCGGTGATGACGCCATCTTCACCTTCAATGTTTCAAAGCTAGCCTGACATTCCGGGATCCATTGGAATGCCGCATCCTTTTTCAACAACTTCTCCATAGGGGCAGTAATCGCAGCATAACACTTGATGAACTTGCGATAATACCCCATGTGTCCCAGATTCTCCTGCAACTGCTTAACAATGGTCGGTGGTTGCAAACTCAAAATGAGCGCAATATTAGCCGGATCGACCAACAACCCTTGCTTACACACAATATAGCCGAGAAATATCCCAAACGGTGCACAAAAGATGCATTTCTTTAGATTCAACGATATCTGGTGCTGTCGGCATCGCTCGAGCATCAATCGCAGATTCGTCAAATGATCACGAACCAAACCATACACCGTCCAATCGTCCATGTATACCTATAAAAATTTCTGAATGAAGTCTTTAAATGCAACAACGACAACCCGCGAAAATATCGCAGATGCGTTCTTCAAACCAAATGGCATTATAGTGTATTGAAAGCAGCCCCATTCAATAATGAAAGTTGTCTTATGGCAATCTTCTTTGGCAATGCGGATCTGATGATAGCCAGAGAACCCGTCTATGAAGGAGTACATCTCCTGGCTACCCACACCTTCAAGCACTTCATTGGTAAATGGAGTGGGGAACGGATCATGCAAACATGCATCATTTAGCTTCTTGAGGTCAACGCAAATGCACACTTCACCAGTCTTCTTATCCTGTATCACCATAGGACTAATCCATTACGACTCCTAAATCGGTTCAATAATACCAACGTCCAACATGCAATCCATCCTAGCCTTGACCCGCTCCTTATGTCACAGATTCAATTGATAGGGTCACTGTCGGATCGGCTTAGCATCTAGTTTTAATGGAATCTTCATTTCTCCTAAGTCTCCCAGGATCCCCTTCATGTCGAAAAACTTAGTGGGAAATATGTCTTGAAACTCATGGAGCAATTTAGTGACCTTGCTTATCAGCACATCATCCTAGTAAACCCCAACATTTTCAAACTTCGGAGTGTCCTCTGTCCCAATGTTAATCTTGCAGAGCCTCAGTGGCTGACTGATCGAGTCGCTTGGCGCATCAGGTGGTACCACAGCATGACTTCCTTCTGACTTTGGGATATTCACATTTTGTAGATCATCACCATCTTATGGCCCACCACTGATATTGAAACACTCCATGAGAGACTGCATTTGGAAGTACGTGTGCAGATCCGCAGGATATGCTACCGGGACAACCTGCAGAATTACATCACGAATGAGCTGTAATGCATTATTAACCTCTAGATCGGCATCCGCAAAACTGAATGTACGGGTAAAACACACTGTGAGCTCCAACCAAGTAGAAATTTCCCCTCGCAACTCAGCTGCAGTATACCATGAACATGGCATCTCATCCAAAGTATGGATAAAAGCATGGACCCACTCATATTTTGGTCGTGATACCCATAGCCGCTGACATTCCATCAAGTGACTACCCAGATCAGTCTGACCATCATACTTTCTAGTGTGGTAAACCTCAGTATCACCAAAACGTACCATCATCAATCTTTGGCATTTCAACCATCCATCAATTGATGCCTTGTGTGTCACCCACCAGCGTGCTGGAGCGGCCTTTCAATGCTTCATTCAATGCCAACAAGCGCTGTGGTTCGGAAACTCTTTCTTCAAACTCCATCAGAAAGTCAGATAAGCCAGGTAGTCCTTCATATGTTGGGAGTGTAACCGTTTCAGTCGTGACACGGCATAATGACTATTTGACCAACCCACACTTACGTAGCGACACTTCATGCAAGTGGTTCTGCCAATATTCCAACGCACCATTAGAGTCAGAAGACACAGAGCTGTCACTGCGCAATCCCAACTCACCATTGGAAGTTGGATGTATATAATCTTCAGAAATATCGAATGCATGGTCCCATCTGCTAGGATCGTCGTCCTTCACTGGCTCTATGTAGCGGCATCCTTTAGCTGGATCCAACGGGGAGATAACTCTGAGATCGCGATTTTCAAAAGTCATCATCCATCGCTTGAAGTTGATTACAGCTGCACTATCATTAGCCCATCCAATCCCCAACAATGCAGGATAAGAACTTCCGCCTTTGACAACTTCTATGACATCAAAGTCAACATAGGTTTTCATACCCTCGATATCTACCATTAGCCGCGGAACTCACCTAATGGGTGTTACTTTCGCATGGTTAGCCAATCGGAGCTGTACATGAGACTAGCTCAATGGGGGGCTCCCCATCTTCTGCCAAGCCTGCTTGGTCAAGATGTTGACATCCGCACCAAGATCCAGAATAACTGAATCAACATCATAGTCGCCAATTTGAATATTCATCCGCATCTCCTTAGCTGTCTTACGTCGTTGCAAGGAATTAACTGCGAGCTCTTATAGATCCTGGGTCAGTCATCGCAATAAGGCTTCAATCGCAGCAAGAGTGTCGGGATATTTTTCCAGGGACAAACAATGTTCCAAAAATGCTCGAAGTGTGCTGGACCATCGCGATGGGATAACTTCTGAAGTAGCATCAAAAGTAGAGGGCATGTCATAGATGACGGCTTTACCTCGGTCGTTCCCTAAGGCCCATCGTGATTGGAGAAATGTCTCCCGTTCCTCATCAATATCAAATGATACCTTCTTTTGTCCAGCTGACCGGATCGCTGAGCTGTCTTCTCCATTTTTCTTTCCTCTTCGAGTGACCACAACAACAGAAGCATCTTACGGTCTTGGTTCTGCAGAAATTGTCGCAATGTTTGCACCTTGCTGCTGATTCGGTGGTACATTCCCTGGATGATTTACATTTGGATTTATGTTCTGATTCGACCGTAAATTATGATTCTACACTGGTTATTGTACTTGGTTTTGAGCGGGCTGCTGTTCCTGGGGCTGTGTTTGCAACAGGGAGTGGTCCCTGCATACCATTGTGCAATCAACTGTGGACAATTCTCAACTATATGATTGTTAACAAAACAGAACGTACATTGGTTCTGTAGCAGTGGGCAGTCTCGCTGATAGTGTCCCCATACCGCATAGTGATAACATTGAATAGGTATGTGACCACCTCGTCCTCCTTCGCGACCAAATACTCCACCACATCCTCCCCGGTATCCTCCCCGGAATCCTCCCTGCTGTTGGTACTATGGTTGGTTAAACTGTTGCTGCATTGGTGTTGGTTGCATCCCTTGCCCTTGTTGTGCATATTGCGGTTGTTGTACATATTGTGGCTATTGTGGAGCCATCTGCATCGGAGCATATTGCGGCATGAACTGCAGCGGTTGCTGTTGCTGTGGTACAAAATTCATTTACGGTTGAGGTAGGGGCTAGCCTACCTGTGGCTGTGATTTTTATTATTGTACGGCACACTGATCGTCCTTGATGTAGAATGCATCACACATTCTTTCTTGTAGCAACCCATATGCATGCAATCTTTGTCATCGTGACCCACCGACTTGCAAAATGTGTAATAAAGATTTCTCGGGGTTGTGACCATTTTCTGCATATAAGGGCAATTGTCATGACTGTGCCCATACACCGAGCAGACGCGACACCACGGCATGCTGCCGCCATTCAACGGGTTTGGCACACCTGACACCAAATAATTGTGGAAATCCGGGCAATTATCCTTCATATGCCCTTCTCCTCGGCATCGTGTACACCATACTTCATAGCGTTGTTCCTTGCTTTTCTTCAAATCTTGCAACTGTATAGTCAAGTTAGCGAGCTGTGTCTGTATCTGCGACATCTTGACTGCATTATCTCCAATTGACAATGCCTCCAATCGCATTGCAATCTCCAGAGCTTCACTGGACGTCAAGATGTTTTGTTGCATCAACGGAAGCCGAATGTGTGGTAGCAGTGCCGCGATGAACCACTCTTTATGTTGGCTGACACTCATATCGAAACTAACCTTTGCCATCAGCATCTTGAATTGTTGGTCGAAATTCCATGCCATCTCATTGGGATACTGCTTAATTTCCTTCAATTCTATAATATATTGAGCCTCAGACTTGGGCCTTCTAAATTCGGCAATCAGCCCATCCCGAATTTCATCCAGTGACTTCTTTGGGGCTCCTGTAGGGACTACAATGAACTTCATAAACCAATCTAATACATGACCTCGCAGAGTCGTTGCTAATTGTCCTTTTTTAGCAGCATCATCGGTGATCTGTTTTATGGTCCAAACCGCTTCACACAAAAACCAATACTATTCTGGGTTGTCTGTCACACTCCTGTGGAGCAACGGTAACTTACAATCATTGCCCGCCATTCTGGGCTTCCTTCCTCCTTTTGTTGTACTAGTACCAATTAACTTCTGTGGAATTGACGAACTTGGCGGTGTCGAAGTGGTATTTCTTGCTATCTGAGAGATAGTGAGCAGAGGTGTGGGTACGTTGGTGTTGGGGTTTTGTCCTGCCTCTATCATAGCCATAGCATTGTTTTCCTTGTCAGGACTATGAGGTCGCTTCATCCCGTGTGTCCTTCCTTCACAGTCTTATGGTTTGACCGCAATAGGACCTTCTCCTGTCCTCTGCCTCATTTCCTGTCGGAACCTCGCTCCTCCCCTCGTAAGACCACTTTCTTCCTCGGCTTTACTCACAGTCTCATCATGACCTACACCCATCTACCCCTTACCATTCCATGTACCACCCCCCAACAGTTGCAGTACCCACGACCTCCGCCCACCAGGATGTCTATTGATGAAGATGCATCTTCAATATACCCTTTTCTCAAATAAGCATCTTGATCGACAATTGAAGCGACAGTAAAAACCTGCCCCGAGGTTCACGGAAAAAATATCTTTCGACTTCACTATAGGACTTTTGAGTATCAACCGCGAACTTCATGAAATATCCTTCTAGGATGCTATCGAACCACACTTCAACAACCCGTGATGCTTTATTATCAACTTCATGCAGTTCCTGAATCAATTAGGGGGTCCAGGTCGTTGGTTCACCACCTTGGAATTTCCTCTTTTGGAAGGTCAACTTTGCCAACCATTCGAACAATAGGACCGAAAATTCACAGAAGATCCATTCGTGCGGACCGTCATGAATGTATCTACCCACCCACTGATCTACTATCAATCGAGTGTTCCTGCTTTCCTCTTCAGTGAATTCCCACAGCTTCTGATCAAACCATTCTTGGATCTCTAGTTTCGTCAAGTGCCACAACATGTCCTCCTTTCACTCCGTACATGGTCCCGGCAACGGAACCATTTGTTGACTCAAACCTAGTCGATAGGGTTTCACATCACTGTCGACACCAACCGTAGTCTCCCTAGTCACTGACCCGGACACGGTTTATCCCTCCTAGAAACACCTGCAGAGCAGATGAGGTCTCACCCGAGGCATTCAGGAAGAGCAGACGGAACCATGTTTCCGGCAAATAAAGGACGATGGTTGCGGCTATCATACTTAAACTTATTGTAACACAACGACGGATATCTTTAAGCATCCAACATAGTATTAAAGCGACATTCAACCAATACATTCATCATTGCAACAACAATAATTGTAAAGCAAGTATCGCATCACAGAAGAATGACATTATTCGTATAATGCAATATCACATTATCATAACTGAAAAAATTGAACACAGGGATTGCACCAAAATAGCTTCATCATATTATCATTGTCAACCCAGATACAATGCCTCTTCAAAAACTAGATCTCTGCAATGACTCTTGACATCAAAACATACCCGAAAATCATACAACATCAAAGCTTCACATTCTTCTCCCGTGAATTATATTATGAATTCCTCCTCTCAACACTTACAATTCTTATCTATATATAGGTTTTTGCCTTACAACTCTTGTCCACTTACTAGCTAACTTCCTAACTAACACTATGGACAAATGATCCAATATCTAACTGACTTATCCAAAAACGACCAAAAACTCGCATTCTGCGGTATAGCTGACTCAACATTACATAATATGTGGTCCAAATGACCCAAAAACCCACCTATTGCGGTACAAACGACTAAAAAATGCATAACTAATCTTCCGCTGATCTTCATTAGCGTCATCTTCTCACCATTCGCGCCATCTTTTGCCTTGTCGTAGCATTGGAGAGGCTGCGATAACACTCTACCAAACCGGCTGCCAACACATGTTATGTCTACTTGTAAGAATTCATAAAAATGCTTATGTGTGTGCAATGTACCAATCTAAGATGAAGTTGGCCATAAAGTCAACAATTGTGTTCACGTCTCGTGGAATGTGCAGGTATTGAATGGACTTGAAGGACCTTTCCAGAAGTTGAACTCGTCTATAGAGATGGAGTAAGGTAGGATCGTGGATGGTGTAGACTCGGTTAAGATGAGAGACCACTAGTTGAGAATTCAAGTGGATGACAACATGGTCCATACCCAAAGATATAGCATCAGCTAGGGTTTCAATGACTACTTGATATTCCGCAGCATTGTTAGTCACGGAACCTAGATACATTCCCCCTGAGCTGATGAGCTCGCCAGTAGGTGAATAGAGTACCAAGGCTACCGAGGCAAGGTTATGGGTATGCCGACTGGCGCCATGTGCGAATCCATAGAACATTGCCATCTGTACACGCAGATAGAACATGGTATAAGAAACGAAACAAGACCTAAACACGCAAGAAAATCAAAGTGTCACACCACACAAAAACACACACACGCCATGTACAGTATATACGAAAGTACTTATGCATGAAAGACTCAGGCATAGTACCTCTTCAGGTAGAGCCCATTGCGCGGCTCACCCAAAGATATCTAGTCGTAGTATTCAAGCTCATAAGCTCCCTTCTCTAAGACACGTTTCACTATGTAAGGTCCATGCCACATGGACTCAAACTTCCCTACCCCCATCTTATCTTGTTTTTGGTCATATGTAAGGACCAAATCTCCTTCGCTGTAGGTGCGAGGTTCTATCGACTTGTCATACTGCACTTTGATGCGTTTATTATGAGCCTCGTTGGCAAGAGCGGCATCTTGGTGAGTCTCGTCGAGCTTAGCTAGGTAGAGGAAGCGTTCTTCCTCGACAATAGTGTTTGGCAGAAGTTCGATGGTGAGCTTGAGGGATGGAATCTCGCACTCAATAGGAAGGACCGCCTCCAATCCATACACTAGTTGGAAGGGAGTAATTCCAGTGTCGGTTTTAAAAGAGGTTCAATAATCCCATAGTGCGGAGAAGAGCATGTTATACCGATTGACCTTGTGCGTACCCACCATACGTTGGACCATAGTTTTCAAGACCTTGTTAATGGCCTCGACCTGTCCGTTAGATTGTGGGTAGTACAGTGTTGAGTTTTCATGGAAAAAACCCAATCTATCTCTCAACTCATCAACCATATGGTTCATAAAGTGAGAACCATGGTCAGTAATTATCGCTTGAGGAACTCCAAACCACCCTATTACATGATTAAACATGAAGAGTGCAACGGTCTTGCCGTTGTTTGTGTATGTAGGAATTCCCTCGACCCACTTTGTAAAGTAGTCCACACCTACAATGATGTAACTATTCCCCCTGGTCGAGGTAGGATTACAATGCATGAAATCGATGCCCCATTTAGCGAAGGGTCCAATAGCAATAACCAGGTGTAACAGGGCGGGATGGGTGTGCTTTTTCATATGAAAATGTTGACATGGAGGACATTTTTTTATGGTCTCGATACAATCTTTGAATAAAGATGACCAATAATATCCAACGCAAAGAATCTTCTGGGCTATAGCCATCCTAGAGAGGTGACCGCCACATTCCCCTGCGTGACAATCATTCAGAACATGTTCAGCCTCATCATGAGTTAGACAATGTCGAAAAATAGAATCGATACCGCGACGGTACAAAGTATTACTGATGATCAGGTAATACTTTGCGTGGTGGCGTATGCGATGGTGGTCGTCGCGAGACAATTCAGGGCTGAAACGTTGGGTTTGAAGATACAATGTGATATCTCCATACCACGGATTAGACATACTGATAAGAAACAATGACTCATCCGGAAAAGAGTCATTGTGATCAGATTCTACATCAGTATGGGGGAGGTTGCAGATGAGCTCAGCAAACACCAAAGAATGTTTCGACTTGGCTTTTTCGAAAAGAAGATCACGTTCTTGTAGTATCACAATCCAGCATGAATACTTGCCCCCAAGCACCTGAAAAGTCAGAACGTGGCACATGGGGTTCGAATCGACAATGATGGTGGGGGTGTGAAGCAGAATGTAGTGTTGGAATGTCTGCACGGCAATAACTGCCACGAGAGCAAGCTTCTCAACATGTGAATAGTGACTTTTAGTGCCAATAAGACCTTTACTGGCATAGTATATCACATGTTCTTGGGCGTTCTGGTCTTCCTGCACTAAAACCATGGCGACAGTGGTGTCAGAAGCTGCGAGATATAGAATGTAATCTCAATAGTAATTCGGTGGTTGGAGAACAGGGGCATGCGTAATGGCACGTTTCAAACTATCAAAATATTGTTGAGCTTGGTCATCCCAAATGAACGAGATGTCTTTTTTTATCAATCTCATGTAACCCTGCATGTTTTGCGCGAACTTACAAACGAAGCACCGTAAATAAGTTGCTCTTCCTTGCAAACTCTGAAGTTCCGTAATGTTAGTTGGAGGTGGAAGAGCGACGATGGCTTCCACCTTCGAGGGATAAATACAGATCCCATATTTCGAGACGATAAATCCTAAGAGGCATCCAGACTCGACACAAAAGTACTCTTATGAGGATTCAGATGGATATTGTACCACCTACATCTGAGGAAAACGACCATCATATGATCTAAGTGGAACTCACGCTACTTTGAGTGGGTAGGGAGGTCATGCAAGTAAGGTTCCACAAAGTCCTTCACATCATGGAAGGCATATGACATGGCTCGCGGGAATGTGGCACCAGTGTTTTTAATACCAAACGGAAGTTTACGATACGCAAACGTTCCCCAAGGATAGATGAATGCAGTCTTGTGTTGGTCGACGGGGTGGATTTCAATTTGGTTGTACCCGGAAAAGCCATCCATGAATGAAAAAATGACACTTCCAGCACAATTGTCGATAATATGGTCGATGATGGGAGTCGGGTAGTTGTCCTTGGGACAAGTTTTGTTGAGATCTTCATAATCAACACAGACATAGATGGTCCCCTGCTTTTTATTACCAAGGATGATGTTTGAAACCCACTCTGTCAATGGGACAGGGTAAATGAAGCCGACCTTCAAGAGTTTCTCAATCTCTTCCTTGATTGTCGCAGTCTTCCGAGGGTGTACCGGTTGCAACTTTTGGCGGATGGGTTTGACGTCGGGATAGGTTTTAATTTTGTGTAAAACAATGGAGAGATCTATCCCAGGCATCTCCTCATAGGTCCAAGAGAACACGTCTTAGAATAGCTTGAATAAGGCCGTGGCGATGATGCCTTCTTTAGGGGAACACTTCTGGCCTAAGTGAATGTGTTCCACTACACCAGGAGTAACTGAAATGTCTATCAAAGTGGTAGGCTCAATGTTGGCTAAGTTGCCTTTGGAGTCCATTGGACACACGAGTATTGAGGAGTGAGAGCCAGAGTAGATTTCGAGTGTGAAGATGGTGCTAATGGTATTCTCTACAGTGTCCAAAAAGGGAAGGAAAGATGAAAGATGATGGAGGTCTTCCCATGGAGGATCATCAACGCTCATGATTTCCATGATGGAATCATCGGAATGAAAAGTCCATAGTAGGGGGTCAGATGATGTTTGCTGTAGAGAACAGGAGGTGGAGGCCATAGCTAAGTGGTCCTCCAGTGCTGACTGGATAGCCTCTTACATGAGTTCAGTGGGTGACAGAGGCATGGTGTCTCCAATTAGGTGTGTGGTGGCTTCGTTAGGTACAAGCCATGAATCAGTGGATTTGGGGATAGATGAAGTTTGCGAGGAGATCATGTTCACCGTGGCAACATGTTTTGGGGGATCTGAAGTAGGAAAGACACCCATAAGGGATGAATCCTTAAGGAGGCCGACCCCACGCTCTCATACTTTTGCGAATATTGTCCAATTGAAGGAACATTATCGCCCAGGTGAGTAGCGGTGTTAGGTGTGCATAAATCTAGTTGGTTGACTGCGATAATTCGGCCTTAATGGAGGGATTGTACTATGTGGAAGACCGATGATGTGACCGCAGTCATGGCGTAAAACCAATTATGACCAAGCAGAATGTTATAATCCAATGGGGAAACGACCACTTCCACGTTAAGGGTTGTGGTCTGTCCCCCCAGCTCGATTGGTAAAGCTTGTAAAAACCCATGAGGTTGAAAGTGTTAAATTTTCAGAATTTACTTCAATCTGATCTAGGATCTTAACTGAGAGAACAACATGTACATCATATCAATCATGGAGACAATAATGCAAACACACAAGAGACACAAAGATTTACTTGGGGAAAACCATAAAGGTGAAAAACCCCAATAACTTCCTCAGAGATAGATAGAGCAATGATACAACCAACCATGAGAGATAGACACAACCTAGCAGCAGATCCTCCTCCTCCATAAGTGCGCCACTCCTCCTTGAGTGCATGTGTGAGAAGTGAGTGAACAAATAGAGTGCCTCCCGCACTCTATTTATACTTGACTTGACTTGCCTTTTTACCTAACTCATGTAGGATCGAACTTAACCACATAACATAATGCTGACTGGGTCGACCCCCAATAGGGTGGTCTAATAACCCTTTGACCCACATGGCCGACCCCCAATAGGGTGCTATAATAACCCTTTGACCCACATGACTTATACAGGGCCGACCCCAAACAAGGTGGTCTAATAACCCATCAAGTATAAGTTATGACACTTACAATATAAATAACGACACTTCCGTATAGAGGAATAATAACATCTCTATAGGAATACAATATACATATATGTGAAATACATTCCGAAGTTACATATACATCAACACTCCCTCTTAACTAGGAAGGTATTTCTCAGCACAGTTCTTTTGGCACAAGTCATCTTCTCTGGATCATCGTCACTGGATAATCGTCATCGAGTCATCATCATCGTCATTGCTGCTGCTATCTCAATCAATCTCTGAATCTACTTGTCATAGGAAGTTCTACAGAGCCAGTCCTTTTTCATACTGGATGTAGGCCCACCACCTGCAGGTCTTCATCATCACTGGCCATACTATGGAATCCTCAGGACTTATTACGTGCGTCACAAAACCTCGAAAGAGCATCCCAGGCTGTTACGAGCACACAGCTCTACCTATAGGATCTCCCAGGGCGCTATTACATGTGACCCCACCACAAAACCTCGAAAGAGCATCCCAGGATGTTACGGGTACACAACTCCGACCTGTAGGATCTCCCAGGGTGCTATTATATGTGGTCATGGAAAAACCTCGCAAGAGCATCCTAGGACTGATTACGGGCACACAGCCCAACCTATCGGATCTTCCAGGGCGCTATTACATGCCATAGGACAAAACCTCGCAAGAGCATCTGCCAGATATCCCAGGGTGCTATTACATGCCATAGGAAAAACCTCGAAAGACTATCTGCAGATCTCCCAGGGCATCGAATTACATGTCCTCCCAGAGAAAAACCTCGAAAGAGCATTTGCCAGATGTCCCAGGGCACCGATATTACATGCCATAGGAAAAAACTTGAAAGACCATCTGCAAATCTCCCAGGGCACCGGATTACATGCTCATCTGCACAACCTGATCCACGGCCACAAAGTATCATCCTGACACTCACCATACATCAACCTGATGTACACATGATCATCCTGATCATCATCACTGCAACGTCCTGCTGCATGTCATTTGGAGCAACATCCTGAAGCTCATCATCCATGATCATCCTGATCATCACTGCAACATCCTGCTGCATGTCATCTGGAGCAGCATACTGAAGCTCATCATCCATGATCATCCTGATCATCACTGCAACATCCTGCTGCATGTCATCTGGAGCAACATCCTGAAGCTCGTCATCCATGATCATCCTGATCATCAATGCATCCATCTGATGCACACCACGTATCTACCTGATACATATCATCATCCATGATCCACCTGATCATACAATGTATCCACCTGATACATGATACATATCACCTCACATGATCCACCTGATCATACAATGTATCCACCTGATACATAATACATATCACCTCACATGATCCACCTGATCATACAATGTATCCACCTGATACATATACAGATACATGGTCCAAGCATCCAACATGATGCATATACAAAATACATACACATGATCCAACTGATCATATCCAGCATCCAACATGTTGCGTACATATAAATGATCCAACTGATCATATCCAGCATCCAACATGATGCGTACATACATACATAAAAATGATCCAACTGATCATATCCAAGCAGAAACCAGAACATCAACCTGATGCTCATCATCCAGCGCTTACATCCACAGCCATGTGAAGGATCCTCCTTCCAACATGCTTGGAATGGCTTCAACAAATGTGTCCATCACTTCTTCCTCGAAGTGTCCTCGATCTGAAGAATGCCAAGCCTCTCTCTGAAGTACTCGAACTTCACCCTGGCTAGTGGCTTCGTCAACACATCTGCAATCTGCTCGTCCATCGCAACATACAGAATCTTCACAGCTCCTCTCTGCACCATATCCTGATATAGTGATATTTGATCTCTATGTGTTTCGACCTGTCATGAAACACTTGGGTTCTCGGATAGCTTCACACAACTCTGTTTATCACAGACGATACCAGTAGCATCCAACAGGAGATCAAATAACTCAGACAGTAGCTTCTGTAGCCATACTGCCTCACAACTAGATGAACAGGCTGCAACATACTCTGCCTCAACTGTACTCAGTGCTACGCAGGATTGCTTCCTGCTGAACCAAGAGATCACACCTGATCCCATACTGAAGCAACACCGAGATGTGCTCTTCCTATCTGTAGCACTGCCATCCCAATCTGAATCAACATAACCCTGCAGGTTAAACTTTTGATTCACCTCATACTTGAGCCCATAATCCACTGTACCCTTCAGGTACCTCAGAACATGCTTTACAGCAACCAGGTGAACACTCCTCAGATCCGTCAGGAATTGGCTCAATGTGTTCACAACAAAGCAAATGTATGGTCTCGTGTTCGTCAGGTACATCAAGGACCCAATCATCTGACGATACATAGTGATATCAATCGGCTCAGATGAAGCATCACATAGAATCTTCAGATTCGATGCCATAGGTGTGGCCATATCCTTGCAGTCCATCATCCCGAACCTCTTCAGGATCTCTACTACATACTTCCCTTGTCCAAGGAAGATTCCATCTGCACTCTGCCACACCTCCATGCCAAAAACAAATAGTGCATCATCCCCAAGTTCTTCATCTCGAACTCGGCAGAAAGATTCCGCTGCATGTCGGCAATCAATCTATCCTCACCTGATACAAACAGGTCATCCAAATAGTAGTATCGCTGGATTGCCTTCCTCAACCTTGTAGAAAAGGTTGGAATCCGCTTTATTCTTGGTAAAGCCCAAGCAGGATAGAAAGCTGTCTATCCTACCATATCAAGTTCTGCACACATATATGACTACACCATGCTGTCTTGAAATCCATCTGGTGCATCTTCTATTTCATCACTTTTGTATTTCTCAATGCTGCCATCTGCAACATGCTTGATCTGATAGTTCTATTTGGAAGTCACAACAGACTTCCCTTTAGCTCTTGGGATCGCATCCCAAACATCATTCTTCATGATCGACGGATCATGGCATTCCATTTCTTCATCCCAGATCCTAGGAACTTCAATATCTTCAATAGATATCTTTGTTGCTGGAACAAATGTTGTAGTCCTTTTGTAGGTGAAGATATACGGTCTTTCCTACAAAACAGGTTAAATTGCATGATTAGAAACATCTCATAATTTTCAGAACAAATTCTTACACATAAAGAAATGTGTCATACAGTCATGCAATTATCTTAGCCAATGCTTCAATACAACATTTATCCATATTCCGTAACTTTCTAGATGCCTTCCAATCTCTACCAGAACATTGTTAAGAGTGTGCACAACTCCCAACATGTCAGCAAAGAGGTTTCATTCTAGATAAGTAGCAATGGAATGTTGTACAGTTCCATAGGCTACTTACCCATGTATATTAGTAGTATACTGTTCATCAATGCAACTATTCTAATATGCACAATACATATCCTAAGTCTAGGAACATGAGCATATACATCATTGAACAATTTTATTTAAACAAACACATATGCAAGAAATGATAATTAAAATACTTATCTTTGTTTTTTCATTGGGTGGACTCCCTCTGAGTCTTTGCTTTCTTGCAGGAGTTGCTGGAGTCCTAATCTGCAGTAGCTTCTTCTACACCTTTCTGTTGTGGAATGTAGAGAGATGGACAACTCCCTCTGAATATCTGCATCCTTTCATAAACCACTGGAGTGTACTCCCTCTTGATCTTTGCTCCTTGGATTACTTGTTCTTGAACTCATATTCATCCTTGGTCCCTATGCATGCTTATTAGTATCATGATTGTGTTATCCTTGTGATCTCATATAAAATCATACATTCATTAGTATACTATTTAAAACACAATAATCTCAAGCATATATAGTCATGATCATTTCAAACAGAAAATAATAAGCATTAGCATTCAAGTTTTATGTAGTATTCTTATGGTTAGTCAAATCATAATAAACATAACATGTCTAAACCTGTAATTACTCAAACCTATGACTCTTTGGGTTAGTTGAATCATCAATCAAGATAAGAGATATGATATGCATAAAACCTGTGATTATTCAAACCTATGACTTCATGAATAATCATTATCAACAACAGTATAAGATCCTAACACAAGGTAGGATTCTATATTGATATAGGAAAAACATACTTGGATTAGCATGCTAGTTAGTTATGTCTAACATACTCACATGATGTCTTCTTGTTCTTCTTCAATGACTTGTGCTAGTAACCTATATATCTCATAGGTTAGCCATTATAAAACCAAGTTATACATACCTCGTAAATGGATCTTCTATGAGATTCATGACAATGGATGAGTCTTTATCCTCATGTCATCATGATCATATGTTCTTGAACTGGAACATGATTTTTCTTTCTTGGTGTACCTTTCATGTTAGTAAACAACATAAACTTCATACAACACCATAATGCATTAGTACAATCATAAGTGTTAACACCCTAACCAATGAATATCTTCTATCATGCATTCATAATTTTGTTAAGGTGATACGACAAATCTAAAATCAAGATTGTACTAACCGTAGTAATATGAAGACAAACATACCATAAACTTAATCATGAACAAATCTCAAAACATACCTCGATGAGTCATACCTGTCGAGATCGCTTGTAATCTTCTTATGTAAGGCCTTAGCCTCATCTCCCTCTGAAACAGGAACTTCTTCACTCATGCAGATGATCAATCCATCTTCTTCTAGGATTAACCCTATCCACTTGATTTGCAAGAACTGGACCTGGAGCTGGATATGGGTTTGTCAAAGAAACCCCAAAAATTAAAACTTTGAATTTCAAACTTCCGAAAGGATAGAAATATGTGCCTTGATGAGCTGGTCAAACTGGTATATTCAGAATTTGAAAACTGCAAAGTTTCACTCCTTAATTTTTCCTTTGAAACTTTCGGATTCATTGGACGTGACCCTAAACTGGGGTTTGATGAAGCCCACTCTTCTGCCCAATCAAAATGTTTGATCCAAAGCTCTAAGCTTCTATTTTTCTAAGGAGCTTCCAGCCGTGGTCACAGATTTCAAAAATTCCCATTTTTACAGGAGCCCTAATTTTCCACTTTTCTGATCAAAGTCCCGAACTAGGGTCTAATCAAGCCCGGCCTTCTTCCCAACCAAAAATTCTGATCTTAGTCTCTAAATTTCTATTTTGATGAGTAGCATCCATCCGTGGTATCCGATTACAAAAATTCCAACTTTCTTCGAAGCCCTAAATTCCGGAAGCCATGAATGAAGGTACTCAAAAATAATTATGTTATGACAGAAATATGTACCTGATTGTTTCTGGTGTAACTCTGAACTTTTTGATCCACAGGGTCTGAAAACGTTTCCTAAGATAGCCTGACCTGTTTTCTTTCCATCCTGACAGGTCTGACCTCAATTGGATTCTCTGAGAGAGAGTTATGTCAAATGTCGCAACGTGACCGGTTTTGGGATAAAACAGGTGAGCGAACTTGTACGGCTTGCCACGTGTCACTGTTTGAACTTCGGACTCTGAAAACATTTCCTGAGATAGCTCGGCCTGTTATATTTCCATCCTGATAGGTCTGACCTCAATTGGACTCTCTGAGAGAGAGTTATGCCAAGTGTCGCAACATGACCTGTTTATGGGATAATACAGGAGAGCAAACTTGTATAGCGTGCCACGTGTCACTGGTTCCACTTCGGCCTCTGAAAACGTTTCCTGAGATATTAAAGTCTGTGTACTACCTGAAACTTTTTACTAAATTTAATTTGGAGCTTCCTAGCCCAAGTTATGACCTTTTTCCCAAGGTCACCTGATTTTAACTCATATCTGGAAGAGGCAGAAACCCTATATTACACAGATCATAAATCACAAAGTACAACGAATTAGAGGTTTTCCTTTGGACACAAGGTACCTGGAGATTTAATCTTCATCCTGTAACAATTTCAGATCCGAAAAATTCGCCAAAATGGATTTATAGTGAAAGTTCTACGATGACTGGTTTTTGCTATATCAAGCCCTAGCATCGTAAGTGCAACAAGTGTCTTACATGCCATATCATGCCTTCTTTCAGGATAGCTCTGATACCATGTTAAATTTTCAGAATTTACTTCAATCTGATCTAGGATCTTAACTGAGAGAACAACATGTACAGCATATCTACAGCATATCAATCATGGAGACAATAATGCAAGCACACAATAGACACAAAGATTTACTTGGGGAAAACCATAAAGGTGAAAAACCCCAATAACTTCCTCAGAGATAGATAGAGCAATGATACAACCAACCATGAGAGATAGACACAACCTAGCAGCAGATCCTCCTCCTACATAAGTGCGCCACTCCTCCTTGAGTGCATGTGTGAGAAGTGAGTGAACAAATAGAGTGCCTCTCGCACTCTATTTATACTTGACTTGACTTGCCTTTTTACCTAACTCATGTAGGCTCGAACTTAACCACATAACATAATGCTGACTGGGCCGACCCCCAATAGGGTGGTCTAATAACCCTTTGACCCACATGGCCGACCCCCAATAGGGTGGTATAATAACCCTTTGACCCACATGACTTATACAGGGCCGACCCCAAACAAGGTGGTCTAATAACCCATCAAGTATAAGTTACGACACTTACAATATAAATAACGACACTTCCGTATAGAGGAATAATAACATCTCTATAGGAATACAATATACATATATGTGAAATACATTCCGAAGTTACATATACATCAACAGAAAGCCACGTCCGTCGAAGGCTCTCAAAGTGGTAGGAAAACGATTCAACTCAGGAGAGACAACGCCTCTCCAACATGCAATCGACATGACTGATGTAGAGGCTCCTTCATCCAAAATGGTATGAAGGATTATCTTCCCAGCAATGTTTGTGGCAATTTGAAATGATAATTGATGGGAGAGCCTCGGTTTGAAGTATTCTAGCCAGAACATGATGGTATTCGATGAATCGGGGTCAACTGCACCGATGGCAGCTAGGAGAGTCTTGCGTTGATTTAGAAGTTTTGCAAGACCTCGAACGTCGACATAGCGCAAGGATCTTGCGCTAGGTACTCTACAATGTTGTAGTTTTGAGCAGCCCGAGCATTAGGATTGAAAACCTATTTTCTAATCGTGCTCTTAGGTGGATGCAAAAATGACTCAAACGAGGGCTTCTCAATGGTGAGAGGAGCAGTCGGTATGGTGATGTCGGGCATCAAAGTGGAATATTTTTTAGTATTAATTCCAATAGGTTCCTTCACTGGAACATAGTCATATGAACGGGAATGGGTGTTCAACTTGATAGTATCGCTACGCATCATGAGAACATGTGCGGTGGTGGATGCTTCTCCTTGGGAAGAAGACATGTGAGCGATCGACTGCTGATTTTGAGCAGGGAAGGGATCGTTGAGGACTGCGGGTGTGGGTTTTCCCTTGAGAAACTTTTGAACTTCATCTCTATGGGGGCACTCTTTGCAAAAGTGATCATCACCACACAGTAGACAAGGATACTTCAACTTCCTTTTCTGTTTGGTATCATCCGGGGTGTTCTTTTGTTCCTGCTGAGTGGAAGATTTCTTAGGTTTCCCTTTGTTCGTTTTCTTACCACCAGAATTTTGAGGTGAAGCTGATAAAACATAATTCACTTCTTCGATGACAACAGGAGTGGATGATTTGGTGGTTCCCTAACCAGCCTTTGTTGGTGATTGGGAAGAACCCTAGGGGTTCGACGAACCAACAGTTTGAGAGGAAGGCTGGGTGTGAAGGGATCCAGCGATGCCATCGACTTGGAGTCCCTTGGGTGGTTTCGTGGGGTCATAAGTGTTGCGGGGCACGTCAGGAATAATATCAAACAATGTGCCAGATTGAGCATAGACTATGTATAGCAAATGGGCATGAGCGATGGCTTGTTCCTTAGTGACAACGCCTCCCATGGAAACATCTCATGCTATGGTGGGTATGAGAGACTTCATAAACCAGTATGCTAGGATTTGATTTGGAATAGGAGCCTTAATAAGACGTCGTCTCCTCCGCCACTCATGTATATGATCTGAGATGTGAGTAGCGGTATTTTGACGAAGTGAGGTTAAAATCTCTGTACCAGTTTCATACCGTATAGGCAACTGGTAATGAGTAAAAAAATTCATAGCAAGAGAACCAAAATCAAGAAAATAATGGGGTGGTAGTTCAATATACCACTTGGTAGCCAAACCAGTGAGAATCCATTGAAATAACCTAAAACGGATCGAGTCATCCATCAAGGAGTTGGATGAACACCATAAGTGGTATGTCATCATGTGGTTTTTAGGATCTTCACCCAGCTTGCCATCAAATTTTGGGATATCTGATGGAAGTTTCACTGGAATGGGTGGCTAGTTAGTTCCATAGTAGAGGGGTTCATTGGTGAGGCGAGACAGGTCAGGTAGGTACAAAGTAGCCAAAAAGGGCAGCTATGGATTAGGCTGCGGGTACTGATAGTACTGATAAGGTGTGTAAGGACCCATGGAACCTTGTATCAACTTACCATAGGGTGTTCTAGGAGGAAACTAACCATAGGGGTATGGGTCGCTCGGGCCAAATGCAAGTCCGCTTCCATAATAAGGTGGTCCATTACCATAATAAGGTGGCCCATTACCATAAGGTGGGGGCCCGCCTCCGCTGCTCGAAGGGGGTGGATGGCTTCCAAATGGTGGGGGTATGCCACCACCGCTAGGGTAGGATGGGCCACCACCACCTCCGCTGGGAGGAGGTGGTCGTCTGCAACCACCACTAGAATAGGACGAGCCTCCACCACCTCCGTCGGGGGGGGGGGGGAGGGGGTGGGCCACCATTGCCGCCGGAAGGGTAAGAGCCTCCTCCGCCACCTCCACCATAGTAGGGTGGTGGTCCACCACCACCGCCACTCGGGTGATAAGGTCCTCCACCACCACCACCAGGATGGGATGGTCCTCCACCACCACTACTGCCAGGAGGGGGTGGTCCTCCACCACCTCCACCAGGGGGGGTGGGCCATGATGACCGAAGTGAGGTGGTCCTCTACCAAAAGGTAGAGGTCCACCTCCTCCATATTTATGTGGGGGCCTTCCACCTCCAATGGTAGGTGGGGGTCGACCAAAGGGGGGTGGAGGGATTGTAAGTGCAGGTCCGTGTTGTAAAAAAAAATTTTGTCCCCATAGAGTGCAAGGATTGTCGGGGTAAGGTACCTTGTAGAGTGCATTTTCGGGATTAAGTTGACCCAGCACAGGGTTAGGATGACCTAGATACGCTTGACTCGATGGAGTTTGAATTACGTTGGACGATGCCCCAACATGGGATAGTCCCATAGTGGAAGGTCCGCGGGGTAAGGAATTTCCAACAAAAGGCCCGATGGGAATTCCTGTTGTAATATTATGGTTAAGAGATGGGGGTTTCCCCCCAGCAACAAATTGCTGACCACTAAGTAAAGGTTGACCCAACACTGGTTGGTGATCATTCACCGTAGGATTAACATTACTCGTAAGGAAGGTAGGGGGTAAAGAGTATCCTCCCCTTGAATTTTTGGGTGGGGAAGGAGCAAGTGACATGACCGTGGTGATCACAGGTGTGTTGGACTGTTGTGCTTCAACAGGTTGGGTTGTGAGAGGTACTGAACTGGTATCCTTTCTAGGGGATGCATGTGCAAGGACGAATGGTTGACCAGTTTCAGCAGTGGTCGCGTGTTGCGTAAATGATTCCGATGACTCAAAAGATAAAGAGCGACTTGGGATTGGTTCGTCGATGCTTAGTTTAAAATTTCGTCTTCGAAACTCCTCACCCATAGCACGCAAATGAGTCAATTTCTCACAATGAGGTGCTAAGCGGTCATCGGGACTAGCCCAACTAGGTGGGTATGTAATGAAAAAATGGGCCACTGGGTGGCCCAGAGAAGATGTCAAATAAGCTGCTAAAGGGCCAACATCTGTTGTAGGGTCATTCTGGGGTTGATTTATCCATTCCAACGATCCAGACTCTCCAATGCAATGGGAGGTAAGTCTTGTGAAGTGGGGATTTGTGCTTCTTCACCCTGCGGGGGGTGAGAAGCAGGTAAATCTAGAGGAGTATGAGGAAACAAAAGTCCTCCAACATTCAAAGTGGGGTTTTCCACTTCATGTGACCCGAACCTTGCTTGTGGATCTATTCTTACCCTCTAAATTACCTCCTGGTTAAGGGGATACTCGGGTGGCAAATTTTGAATCCTGCGAGACCTTCTCCAAGGAAAGTCAGCTAGAGTGACTAAAACAAAAATTTTCTCCTAAGGCAAGCTACACAAAAGAAAAGTAGACCAGACAAACTCTACACAAACTAAGGCCACAAGCAAACTTATGTTATGAGAGTGGATTCAAAGGTCTGGAACCTCATAGGATTGTCAAGGCTTCACAAATCGCAATATACCATAGGGTCCAATAGTAAAACACGACAAGGAGGATTGGGACCGTACCCTTGCTTGAATACCCGATTAGCTAGACGGTACGTGCATAGTAATCTCCCCGAGTGTTGTTCTCTGTGTATTGCTCCGCCAAGATGGCCAAAAGGTTAACTCAGTTGGTTTCAGGAATCCTAAGGGTGTCTCCCGATATACGCAAGGTACATGGGAGCTCAAACCCATAGTGGTGTTTTCTAATGCACAACCATTCGGCAAGAGACCTTCCGATATACTACTGAGTACATGAAACACCTTTCGATATACGCCAAGTACGTGTGGTACTTGGTGGGTACGTGAAAGAGCTCGATATACTGATAAGTATGTGGAAGACTACAATACCCCCAGTATACAGTACTGGAAAATAACGACAGCTGCCACGCTTAACGACGCCGAAACACGTCTCTAACTTACACACAAGTTACTAAATTTTTTACCCTAGTTATAACGTTAATTTTATTTGGATCATTAGGTGAATGCATGAGGTGAGTACATAATCGTAAACATAATGCAGGCCCTAACTACATGCAAAAAATACACTTTTCTTTTGATGAACTCTATGTATGGGAGCGAGAAACTTCTCTCCAATTTTACCAGAGCAACACAATGCAATGCAATCCCAAATCTACTAAAAAATGACTATGAAGTGTTCTTTTCCTTTTCGAGCAAAACATAAAAAACACAACACTACTAAACCATATCAAAGCATGTTTTTCTTTTCAAAACAAAAATGATGCTAAGCAATGAAAATAGATAGTTTGTAAGTAGAGTGTGCAAGCTTTTCACTTTCACTACAATGGCCTAAAAGCATAAAAACCAAAAGATGCATTTAACTTTCCAATCATGGAACTACTTTTGCAAAACTTGATATCTATTTGAATTTTTCAAGAAAATGAGCAACTTATAATTCGTGAAAAACACAAATAATGCAATTTTCTTTCAACTTTTCCAAAAGATCTACAAATGAGACATTCCAATGCATATGCAATTATTCAAATGAGCTTGAGAAATGATGGAAATAAAGTACTTTTGATTTTTCAATGGATGTATCAAAATAGCAATTTGATAACAACGATGCTTTTTAAACACAAATACTGAAATGAAAAGATTGCTTGCAGCACTTGAATAACTTAGAAAATATCCAAGAAAAGATGAGCACTCAATGGACTGAAAGTACACACAAACACTCAAAATCAGTCAGTAACAAGCAGCACTAAAGCAAGCAAAGGTCAACAAACGAATGCAAATGAGGTCTAGAAACCGATCTAATACAATGATCAGATCTAGAAAGGAGAGGAGGGAATGCAAGGGTGAGTGGATGCAGGTGGGGGAGACAAGAGTGTCCACCACTAACAAGTCTTAGACTTGTCGAAGATGGAACCCAAAACAACTCCAAATAAAACCAAACAACTCAACACACAAATCAAAGATGGGGGACACAAAAACCATAACTCAAATCAAAAATGGAGGAGTTCTTGTATGGAAAAAATGGCATATCGATGCACTCTGTGCTTGTACACAGTGCGATGTCATAGTTCACCAATGTGGGAGGTGCGACGGTGTCACAAATTACCAATGGAAGGGTTGCGATGATAGACTAACAGCCAAAGAACAAAGATAAAAAATGACACAGTGTCGCTTTGATTCCACTGACCAGGTGCGACAGGCGAGATCTGAGTTCAAAAATGAACCAATTCTCCAAACAATGAGCATGGAAAGGTTTGAAAAATGAGAAGTTCAAACTCAAAGGAAGGTAATCAAACTCTTCAAAGTGAAGATCTGATGGTGAAACCAGTTTAAGAGGAAAATGACAAATAAAATGGTTTGTAACTAGAAATCAATTGAAAATGACATTTAAATTGACAACTACAAAACAATGTTCTTCCCTAGTATGGTCGCCAGATTTGTTTGACGGACAATCCACTCAAGCGGACGCGAGCTAGATCTCCCTAGCTCAATGTGAGTCTAGAAGAAATAGTACAAACTATAAAACACTATCTTATATCTAGTTAAGGATCAAGCTATTGGATGTCTTACCTTAAGTTTGTATCCCTTTCTCCAGGATGTTGTTCCACACCTCGCGGTTATTAGATCTGAGCTGCAAGACCTGCCAAGATGCATACGACAAGACAGATAAGTAAAAAAATCCAAACGATAACAAATCTAAGTAAATAGTTAAGCAGGTAAACTGCACAATATCATCAACACAACAATATTGGTGGAAAGCGTTTATATTACTATAAATATAGGGAAAGTACATAGAAAAGAATGATTACAACCGAGGCTTAACGTAGAAATCCTTCTCCATCCAAGCCAATTCCATATCCTCCCAAGGAAGTGTGAGTCTCTCAATGGATGAGTAGAGATCTCTCTAAGATGATTTCACCAACATGTAGACACTATAGAATTCCTCTCTTTGGAATGGGAAGGATCTTCATTTATATAGGACTAAGTCGATAGGCTATGGATAGGGTAGGTTGAGATACTATAAGAGAGAGATAGGGGATCCTTCCAATAGGTTAGGAACCGAGTGTTAGCTCTCCCAAAAGGTTAGGGATAAGGATCCATGTCAGTTGGCTTCGAGAATGGGCTCGAAGGAGCTATTTTTGTCCATTAACTGACATCGTCACACCCTACAAGAGAGCAAGGTGCGACGTCGCAGGTTGCATGAGTGCAGCCTACGACGACCTCTCAAAACCTAATGTAAATGGTTTATATCTCTTCCAGGCCAATAACTTAGTCAAGTAAACTTTAGGGATGCATACACTAAATCTCATGATGGTAGGATTTTAGGTGTAACATTCTGTCTAGAACATCCATCCAGGACACACGTCTGATGACACCCTCCTCTAGGGTGGCACCGAGATATTTGGATGGAAGGGAGCTCCCTTGGAAGCGAATAATGCAAAGGATATTCCTTTCAGAGATGTTGGGAGTGTTGAAAAAGTAGACTTGCGATTTTTCTCTGTTAATATCTAAACTAGAAGCCTTGGAGAAGGTATTAAGATAGTTCTTGATAGATTTTTCCTCCTGGATTGATGCATGAACCATGAGAATCGTATCATCCAAAAAAATTTGGTGGGTTTGTTTATCCACATGGGGGTGGAGGTTGAGGCCTCTCATTTCTCCACTTAGCACCATAGATTTAATAAGTCTGTTGAGGCCCTCCGCCATCAAGATGAAGAGGAAGGGGGAGAGGGGGTCACCTTAGCGGATGCCTCTCGATGCATTGAAGGTTCTAGTAGGGATCCCACTGAGAAAATGGAGAATAAATTTGTCAAGGTCATGCTCATAACCCAATCAATCCATTCCTCACTGAAGCCATAGGCTGTGATCATCTCCCTCGTGAAATTCCAACTTAATTTATCATAAGCTTTTGAGATATCAAGTTTTAGAAACATTCCTAGGACTCTTGTGATATTGAGGGAGTGAATGAATTCATGAATAAGAATCACCCCATCCAATATTTGTCTTCCTTCCCCAAATCCAAATTGCTGTGGGGAAATAAGTTGGGGAAGAATGGGTTTCAACATGTTGGCCATGACTTTGGTGATTATCTTGTAAATAACATTAAACAGAGCAATGGGGAAAAATTTACCTGGAGTGTCAGCATCTTCCGCCTTGGGAATAAGAGTGAGGAAAGTGGCATTGAAAGTGCATAGCACCCCTCTATTTCTCCTGGAGTCTTCAACAATTTTCCACACATATAGCTTAATCATATTTAAGAAGTGGTGGAAGAATTTGGTCGTGAAGCCATCGGGTCCAGGAGCCTTTCCATCCTCCATTTGGTTGAGGGATTCTTCAACTTCCATGAGGGTCATCGGTTGCTTCAGGAGGTCATTTTGTTCAGCATAGACAGTTTGGGGGATAACCTGAGTGATTATGGAAATATGCTCTGAGCAGTTGTGTTGGTTCTCTTTCATGATATCTCCAAAATATTGAATCAGTTCTGATTCCATGTCTTCTCTTGTTTCAACATAGTGGCCTTCGTTTGTCTTAATCTTATAGATTCTTGACTTTTGTCTGTTGTGGATGATAGAGTGGTGAAAGAAGGTGGTGTTTCACTCCCCCTCTTGGAGCCACTGGTTTCTGGACTTCTATTTCCAGTAGATTTCTTCCTGCTTTTCTCTGGCTTGTATTTGTTCTATAAGGTTTTGTTCCCGAACCTTCAAATCCTCACTGTAACCATTGTTCATGCCTTCACATTGGAGGCCTTCCAGTTGTTCATTTAACTATTTTTTATCTTGGAATATGTTCCCAAATTCCTCTTTATTCCTTGTGTGAATCTTGGCTTTTAAGACTTTCATCTTTTGTTGGAATTTGTACATATGTGTTCCGCTTGGGGGGACAATATCTTCCCACCACTGCTAGACCAAAGATTTGAAGTTCTTGTGTTCCATCTAGAATTGTTTGAATCTGAATGGTTTCCTACCACTTAGCCCTGTCCTATCCCAGAACAGGATGATGGGCCAATGATTAGAGCCTGCCGAGGGAAGGATGGAAGTGGACCATTCACCCCCTTCTATGATGAGATCCTCAGAAATTATAAATCTATCCAACCGGCTCACCACATGATGGTCCCCCCCTGTCTGTTATTCCACGTAAACCAACCATTCCCGGTTTCCAGGTCTGCTAGCTTGCTTGATTCAATGAATCCTTTGAAGGCTTCGTTATCCAGACCAAGTATGTGTCTTCCTCCTTTATTCTCGTTTAGGGAAGTGATCATGTTGAAGTCCCCTCCAATGAGCCAGTGCTTCTCCCTAATCTAGGTAGCCATCCCGAATAGATAGTTCATAAATGTATTCTTTTAGATGTTAGTTCTTAGGTTGTAAACATTTGAAATCAATCGTTTGGTTCTTGACTCAGTGATTTAAAAGTTTGTTGAGAGCACAAATCTGGTAGCGCAGAAATTCCCTAGGGTGATCGCGTCCAATTTCGAGAGGATTGCAATCCCACCAGTAGACCCACGGGCTTCTATGGAAATCGTCTGGATTCCTTTCCATGCCTTGTTCCCAATTTCCTGCATTTTCTCCATGCTACATTTTGTTTATGGAGAAAAATAATATCTGGTTTCTCCATTCCGATCTTGTTTTTTAGACTCTTTATTTTACGCGGTTGGTTCACCCCTCGTATATTCCATGTGATAATATTCATTGATTAACTTTAGTTGGCTTCTATGAAGGAATCCTTGATGGTAGGGTACTTCCCTGACTCAATGAGTTTGGTTCCTATCTCCGCAATCCTTTGTTTGTTCGATTTTCGGCCTCACTTCTCACCCTCTTCTGGTAGCTTTCTTTTGTTCCCCTTTTGGGGATCCTTTGCAATTCGCAAATAGGTTTTAGCCCTGACTTTGAGGATCGCTTTTTGCAGGATTTCTAGTTGTCTTTGTGAGACATAACCCTTACCTTTCTTATCACATTTCTTTTCAATAGCATCTAGGTCCAATTCACCCAGATCCATGTCTTTCGCATCCTCTAGAGAGTCATCCTCCATGTCCTCCGAACAATCTTCTGCAACAGCTTGGGTAGGGATCGCAGCCTCTTGGATCGGATCTTTTCCATTATTTTTGCTTCCTAGTTCTTCCATGGATTCCCCAACATTGTTCAGGGTGTCAAAACGATTCAGTAGGGTGGGAGTTTTTACCTTCGGGGGATGATGCACTTGATGACTATTCGATCACCTGCCTGATATATTCTTGTTGACCTGGGTAAAACCTTCATTTTCGACCAATTTTCCCTTCATCGAAGTCATAGTGGGAGGATCGGGGCCAAATTGCAGTTTTTGGGTAGTCCCTACTGAGATGGTTGTCAACATGGCAATTGCAGCAATGGAAGGGGAGGTGCTCGAAGTCCAAGGGCTAGGTCCATTCTTCGTCATCCCACATTGGGTTAATGGCCTCTGGAAGATCTTGATCCAGATCCATGTAAACACAAATGCGGGCAAAGGAAGTGTAGCGCCTCAAAAGGGTTTTCTCAAAATCCTTAAAGAACATACCCAATGCATTACCAATATCCTGCAAGATTTCGGGTTCCTAGTACTCACAAGGAAGGGAGTACAACCTAATCCACACTGGGGCGATGTTAAGATATTCCTTATCTTGGTTAAATCTTTCCTTCCAATGGCATATATATAGCCCCACCGAGAAGAAAAAGTATGGCCCTCCTTCCAGTATCCGATCTTTGTCTTCTTGGTTGAAAACACAATTGTAAAAAAACCCTTGGCTCCTAAGTGTAGGTCATAATTCCCTTTCTGGATCCAAGTAGTCTTGATCCATCTGGTGAGGTATTTTTCCTTGGGCCAGATTCCAATGAACTTCTCGATCAAGGCTTTCTCCTTCCATTACTCAACACGCTCTCGTAACTTTTCTAATCTGATCAGCAAGGATGGGATCTCTCTGTCCCGGGGAAGACAACCCCCAGGGGTTTTCCTAGTGCTTTGCTTGGTGTGGCCCTTGTTGTCTCTCTCCATATCATTTCCGCACAGGTCTTCAAAGTGGTACAACTCGTCCAAGTAAGACAGAAGCACCTGCCGGAAATATTAGGAGGGGGGGGATCCTCCCCCTCCAGGAATCGCCATGGGATGCAAACCCTAGTAGCGAAGAAAACGTAAAAACCCTAGCAGTCTCCGTTCTCCAACTCTCCGATCCACTATCTCACTTCTATTGCTTGACATTAAGCATTTATACTTAAGTATACATTTTAAGAGGATTATTTTAAGAATCACGATATCTGTTTTATCGATGATGTTTATGTTAGGACTTTTTTTGTTTAGATATTTCTTGGATAAAGCTCATTTAAGCTCTCCATCCAGTTGATTTTAATGAAGAAACAATTATTCCTTTCACACAATAACTATCCAACGATTCCTTTTCTCAATCTTTGTCAAATACATTCTTAGGTGTGTCAAATCCATATAAATCTTGGAGTCAAATAGTTGGGAATCCTCAACAACAACAAAAACCCTTTATGACCCTCCTCACTGGCTTGAATTTCAAGCTTCCTACATTGAAATGCAAAACAAATACTCACTTTGGTCTTTGAACCTATGACATTGCCCTTATGGCTCCTCCTCACTTGCAACCCTGGAGAAGACGTATTGAGTTCAATGTTTAATAAAATTATCATTTCTATTACATGTAGAAATAACTAAAAGACATGAAGGTATGCTTAACCACCTTCCTACAATCATCATCCAATTTTATCTTCAACTTCAGCTCATCTTCTTCCTCAAATTTAACCTTCTAAAATTCATCTATGTTCTACTAGGCCTTATCCATCTCAGTTTCCTATTGCAATATTCTTCTAATTGCAAAATTTTTCTCAAATTAGAAAGTATTAGAAAATTATTAATGCATATTCCTCCTTTTTGCTAAATATTAGACTTGGTGTTTTCTTCAGTATCAAATATGTGGGTTTTTTGCCCATTGTACATAGATGTCATAGTTTGCAAAAGCTTGAATTATTGTGCATAACTCAAATAACAGATCTAGTAGTTCATGATATTTATGTAGTTCTCCTCTCTTTAATTGATGTAAGATTGATATCTTGCACCTTGATTATTGAATTTTCCATCATCCATTCACCATACTATTAAAAATAATCTTAACCATAATGTGTTTTGACTTATGATTCCAAAGTTGTTAGGATACATTATTAAAACTTTGATAAAGCTTTGTTGTGAGGCTAGTTTAACAAAACTTCGTTGTTATATACTAGTGACCTCCAAGTTGTGATGACTTAATGTTGTCATTGTTATAATAACACACATGCATATTTGCAAATGTATATCTGTACATATGTGTCGAAAAAATTATGTTAATCACCAGTTGTTATATTCATATCCATACTTACGAAATGACCGACACAAGCAATTCTTCCATGTTTTTGATGCAGGAGCATCGAAGCCTAGGAAAAACAGTCGAAGTTGATCGACAAAAGGAGGATGACTAGGGGAGGTGCCGACGACCACTAGTGCGAAGTAAACTGATAGTCGAAAACAGGAAGTCGAGCAGAATTTGTCGAAGTGTGGTCGACAGGAGAAAGGTCGAGAGTCAAAAATTCTAAGGTTGACAATCGATAGGAGTAGGGATCGAAGGAGTCGAGATGTCAACAAGGTTGAACATCGACACCGATGAAAGCGATGAAGGCCAAGCATGGAGGCTGGGGCACACTGGTAGCCATGGAGACTAAGTGAAGCCGACAAGTAAGTTCGAGGATGACAAAGTGCAGTATGGTCGAGGCATGTGATGGGGCTCACAACTGTAGCGGAGTCAGAGAAGCACAGGAGTCAAAACGACATACTTATAAGTTGTTTGTGGTTGTTTATGAAGTTAAAGGAAGTTATGAAGGTGGTTGGGATCACACCAGATGTCACCATAGGTGGGGGTTGTGCAACACATTCAGGGGTGCTGACAACTGTAGGTCTACAGGATCAGGTAGAATTTAGCATATAGAGAAAGGACGTATCAGGGAAGCCAATTGAGTGGACCTCAAGAAGAGCAGTAGAGAAGAGTAGAAGAGAAGTGTGAAGGAACATAGGAGGGGATCGTTCGTCCATTGCTCATCAATTTATTTCATTCAGCAGATGTCGTGAGAGGGAGGAGGACCACACACATTTGAGAAACACACTGAGAAACATAGTTTCATTTCTATATATTGTAACAGGCTAAGGTCGCCTAGTTCATTTGCTTTGTAGTTAAACATTGTAATTTGATTCAAGTAATAGAAGCAAGCTTCTGGAATTCAGTTCACATATAGTCTTTGTGAGAACCTTGTGTGTTGCTGTGTGTCATAGTTTAGAAAGAGGCCCCTTATCGGGACCAACCTTGAGCCAGTTGGTATCAGAGCTGAAGCACCCTGTGAATAGGAGAGATAGCGATACCTACCTGACCTTGTGCCAGTTGGTATCAGAGCAGCAGAATCCTGAGAATGGGAAGATTTTGCAAGTGTGTGAACAACTCCAGCTTCGGTTGGGTAGAGTTGTGCACAGTGGTGAAGTCCGGTTGTGATTGGACTAGTGGGAGTTTCAGATGCGGTTGAAAATGGCTCAAAGAGGTGTTAATGTCCGAGGTGTAGGACAAAGAGTGAGTGGAGAAAATGTCATAGTTGTTCATGAAATGTTCGACGAGTGCATGCAAACAATGATAATTTTGACTAGTGAGGTCGAAGCGATCAAAGAAATCCAGAGACATGGTTGTATTCCCGACGCACTTGACCACAACGACGAGGAAGTCAAGGAAGTGGAAGCACAGTAAGCAGTGGAGGAAGAACCAGAAGATAAACTGATCAGCTACTATCAGATAAGAGAGGTGTAACAAAGATGGATGTGCGTACCTACTCAGGAAGTATGGATCCATAAGACTTGATATAATGGTTTAGAGATATGGAGAAATAATTCGACATAGAGTAGATAGAGGATCCTAAATGGGTTAAAATTGCATGTCTGAGGTTGAAGGTTCATGCCTCATTGTGGTGGTATAATTTACAGGCTGACATATTCAAGAAAGGAAAGGAGAAAATCAAGTCTTGGGACATAATTGTTTCCAGGATGAAAGGGAAATTATTTCCCAACGACTATGTGATTTCCTTGTTTAGGAAGTTGAAAAACTTTTGACGGAAAGAGATGACCATGAAGGAATACATGGAGGAATTCTATAGATTTCCCTATATGGTCGGGTCAAACCAACAAAGGAGAATAATCTGTTGCGAGATATGTGAATAGATTGAAGTATGCCATATGGTGAGCTCCTAATATGGATACCTAATGAGGGAAGCCATACCAAGAGCCTACTTTAAATGTCAACTCGGGGAACGTACAAACTTTAGAGATGCATGCACTATCTGTGCTCTTATAGGATAATCTCTGTCATAGTTGGATGTCGGTATCGATGTTCTAAAGGTTGTCTACTAAATATGTAAACTGGTTATGCTATGGAATTAAATACTGGAAAGCAATAAATCTAATTAAAAGAATTAAAGTGTTGAAAGCAGTAAACCTGTTCTAAGAAATAAAGATACCAAAAGCAGTAAATTTGTTCTAAGAAATAAAGTAGTAAATCTATTTTAAATAATTAAAATGCTGAAAGTAAAGAGCGGATGATCTTATGAAATTACTTAATGCAGAATGGTAAATTTAGAAAATGAAAATGCCATAACAGATCTATTCTAAGATTTGGGAAAATGAGGTTTGTAGTTACTTTATACCTAAAACTAGAATTCTAATCTAAACCATTTTAAAACCTAAGACTTAATCGAAGTGCGATTGTTTCGAGCTATCCATCTATTACTTAAAGAAATTAATCACGATGTGAAACAGTCAACAACCTCAGATATAAACCATGATATTAAAAGCAAAGTTGATACACATGCAATCGTTGATTTAAATATGGGTTGAAAGAAAGAACCTACAGGACTACTGAAACTATTATGCTGTAGATCATAAATCATTGAAGCGCTTCCATATGCAATAGAACTGTTCATCAATGTAAAACGCATAATTGAAAGAAATACCTACAAATAGAAATCTTCTGACCTATGTGTTGGAGGGGCCCTCCCAACCCGTACTCAGGAGAGAATAAAACTTAGAAACGCTGGCTGGAATTAATCATCAATCTCTTATTAAAATATAAAATCCATGTCAAAACAAAGGTCTATACTTTGCAGTATCGATAAGGCAGAAAACGTTAAAACAATGTTTTTCTCAAAAAAATAGCAGGGGCCTCTCGCTACCCAAGAGGTCCATATTTATATGATTTAATGTTGATCCTAACTGATTGTCAAAATATCGATTCTTCTTGAAAGTGGGAGTGTGTCCCCTATAAATCAGGAAACAGGGCACCGAGCTTGGTGATCCTTTAGTCTTCTACACGTCCATGCTTTAATGACCCTGAACCTGCTCAATCACGCTTGGTTTCAATATAATTAGTTTATTTGATACGCATTCTAACATACAAGAATAATCATAAAAACAATTTCATTAAATAATTAAAGTAAAACACTTTTCCCACAATTAAGTGTGTTTCTTCGCCATTGCTTGAGTTGGACTGTGGAAAAAGGGTTATCAAATACCTGAAAATTGGACTCATCATTCTCTCTCCTACTTGAGGATTCACCCATCCTTGGGTGACTTATTCAATTCGTCGATGACCTCTCTAATATCCCATGCTACCACCTTAGGTATCCCTGCCTGCATGTGATATCCAAAATTATGATCCTCCCTGGCCCATGCCTTCCTCTCTTCCTATTCATTAATCTGTTCTTTGAGGACTAAGGAAAGAAATAATGGGGGATTCAGCCTCATCCCAATCCACCTGAGTTGGTTTCTTGCCAGGGATTCTTTGCAGAGTGTGGTTTTGAAAAGAGCATTCTCAAGCCTGAGGGGAGAGTGGAGTTCTCTTCTTTTTAGATCGTTTGCCACCCTGCTACACCTTTCCCTGATGGACTCATTAATGTTAAGTTTAAACCAAATAGACTAGCAAGATCACTGAAAGAAACATAATCACAAGATAGACACAAAATTTACCCTGGGAAACCCTCATGGGGTAGAAAACCCAGCAAAGCTTTCCTCAATAAGATGATCAACCAAAATACAAGATGTGCTCCCTCCTTCTCTTTCTCCTTAGCAGATCTCCCAGACAAGTGCAATACTTTTCTGAGTTGTACAAGTGTGTCTAATGAGGAGCTCACCTCCTCTATTTATATTAGATCCCGACTGACTAAATACCCTAATGAGGCCGGCCTCTCCTGGAGAAGTCTAATAACCCCTAAAATATAAGATCAGGGCCGACCCCCACATGGTGGGTCTAATAACCCTAGTTACCACAACTCATCGGAGGAAAAATCATCTCCGGATACATAATAGGGTTACCTCAGAGGGATGAAACATCTCTGGAATAATAATGTACAAATATAATATTCTTAGAAGTTACAATATTCAACACTCCCCCTTAACGAGAAGGATATTATAACAACGTCTGCAGGAGCAAGGAGTCATCGACTACATCATACATGATACATCTATAAATCATCGGAAGCTTTCTTCAATTCATCATCATCAGTAACTCAACCAGTTACTGGAACATCAATGTCATCAGCATAGTCATCACACGATCATCAGCACTATCATCAGCCTCGTCATCACACGATCATCAGCATCGTCATCACACGATCATCAGCATCGTCATCACATGATCATCAACATCGTCATCACACGATCAACATCGTCATCACATGATCATCAGCATCGTCATGACACGATCATCAACATCGTCATCCCATGATCATCAGCATCGTCATCTCATGATCATCAGTTTACAGGATGATCAATCCTGCTCTCTTTAGGACATAGGTCCATGGATGATACAATCCAGATCAAGTTCCATGATTATCAGTTCTTATCACTTTAAGACAAGTCTCATGTCTAGGGACGATGCAATCCCATCACGTACATTTTGAACCCAGTTCATGGACGATGCAGTCCTTACATGTACCTATCTTCAATTCTCGGAGACATCAGTCTACAGATCAATTCTGGGACCAAAGTCCAGGGAAGATACAATCCCCTACCTGTTCATTTAGGACATCATTATCGGAGACCCAGTCTACGGCTCAATTCTGGGACCGAAGTTCGAGGAATATACAATCCCCTACCTGTTCATTCAGGAATTCATTATCGGAGACCCAATCTACGGCTCAATTCTGGGATCGAAGTCCAGGGAAGATACAATCCCCTACCTGTTCATTCAGGACTTCATTATCGGAGACCCAGTCTACGGCTCAATTCTGGGACCGAATTCCGGGGAAGATACAATCCCCTACCTGTTCATTCAGGAATTCATCATCGGAGACATCATGTTTACGGCTCAATTCTGGGACCGAATTCCGGGGATGATCCAATCCCCTACCTGTTCATTCAGGACTACATTATCGGAGACATCATGTCTATGGCTCAATTCTGGGATCGAAGTCCAGGGATGATCCAATCCCCTACCTGTTCATTCAGGACTTCATTATCGGAGACATCATGTCTACGGCTCTCTTTAGGACTAAAGTCCAAGGATGATCCAATCCTCACATGTCCACCAAGGACTTCATTCTCGAAGACATACATCTACGGCTCTTTTTAGAATGTGTGTTCAAGGATGATACAATCCCCCTTCTTTCTCGGAGACACCTGTCTACGACTCACTTTAGAATGTGTGTTCAAGGATGATACAATCCCTCTTCTTTCTCGGAGACACCTATCTACGGCTCACTTTAGAACGTGTGTTCAAGGATGATGCAATCCTCACATGTATTCTCATCAATACAAGTACAAGTATCCTGAACCATACAAGTACATTAGTCGATACATGTATCATCAAAAGCATGTATTTTCACTGATACATCTATCATCAAAAGAATGTATTCTCACTAATACATCTATCATCAAAAGCATGTATTCTCACTAATACATCTATCATCAAAATCATGTATTCTCACTAATAAATCTATCATCAAAAGCATGTATTCTCACTAATACATCTATCATCAAAAGCATGTATTCTCACTAATACATCTATCATAAAAAGTATGTATTCTCACTAATACATCTATCATCAAAAGCATGTATAAGTAAAACTAAGTATTCTAAATATAAGATTCCTAAATCTAAATAGGTGTAGTGAACAGGTAACCTCATCATCGACTTTGTTGTTTGATGAGACAATCTCATCATCAGTGACTATACTACTCCCCCTTTCCAGGAGGGTCCTTTTGAACTACACCAAGCTTGTCTCGGAAGTATTCAAATTTCACTTGAGACAGAGGCTTGGTCAAGATATCAGCAATTTGATCCTCAGTGCTCACATACTCAATCTTGATAGCTCCTCTTTACACCATATCTCGTATATAAAAGTATCGGATCTCTATGTGTTTTGACTTATCGTGGAATACAGGATTTTTTGTCATCTTAATGCAGCTTTGATTGTCACACATAATCACAATGGGATCCATTTCTAAGTCAAACACTCCAGATAATAGTTTCGAAGCCATACTGCTTCATAGTTGGCAGAGTAGGCAGCTATATATTCTGCTTCAGCAGTACTGAGGGCCACACTAGATTGTTTCTTGCTGAACCATGAGATCATGGCAGATCCAAGACCATAACATCCACCTGATGTACTCTTTCTGTCTGAGACACTTCCTGCCCAATCAGAATCTGAGTAACCATGTAATCTGAGTTCATGACCTCCAAGATAATATAGACCAAAATCTAATGTACCTTTTAGGTACCTCATTACATGCTTTGAAGCTATTAAATGAACCTTTCTAGGTTCTACAAGATACTGGCTTAGGGTATTTACAGCAAAGCATATATCTGGCCTAGTATTTGTCAAATACATCAATGACCCAATGATTTGTCTATATAGAGTTAGGTCCACCAATTCTGATGAGTCATTAACTAATAACTTCAAGTTGGAGTCCATGGGAGTGGCCATGGGTTTACACTCCAACATATCAAACCTTTTTAAAATCTCCACAGCATACTTACCTTGATTTAGAAAGATTCCTTTTGGTTCTTTCCATACTTCTAGACCTAAGAAGTAGTGCATTAATCTGAGATCTTTCATCTCGAATTCTGAAGAAAGCTTTTTCTTGCTTTCAATAATTTGTTTCTCATTTCCGGTTAGAAATAGATCGTCTACATATAACAACAGTATAACTGGTTCATCATTCATCACTTTGAGATAAAGATTTGGGTCAGCTTTACTCTTGGTAAAACCCATGCTAGTTAAGAAATTGTCAATCCTTCCGTACCAAGCCCTGGGAGCTTGCTTCAACCCATATAATGCCTTTTTCAGTTTGCATACATGAGTTCTTCCGTCTTTAACCTCAAACCCTTGTGGTTGCTCTATGTACACTTCTTCTTCAATTACACCATTCAAAAAAGTTGTCTTAACATCCATTTGGTGTAATTTCCACTTCATCATAGATGCAAGTGCCATGATAGTTCTAATTGAAGTATACCTAGCAACTGGTGCAAATGTTTCTTCATAGTCAATTCCCTCCTTCTGAGAGAATCCTTTGGCTACAAATCTTGCCTTATATTTTTCAATGCTACCATCTGCAGCATGTTTTATCTTGAAAAACCATTTGGAAGAAACCAAACTTTTATCTTTTGGTTTGGGAACTATATCCCAAACATCATTTTTCATTATTGACTGATATTCTTCTGTCATTGCTTCTACCCATTCTTTCTTCTGAGCTGCCTCTTCATAGCTAGTAGGTTTTTGATCCACAAGATCACACATCAAGGCCATATAGTTGGACACTAGCTTTGGTTTCTTTCTTTCTCTAGTGGAGCCTTCAGGAGCTCCATATCTTTCAACTCCTTGAATAATATCTCTAGCCCATGCTGGCCTTCTTTTCTTAGATAAATCTGTAATAGGAGGTTCTTGTGGTTCCAACATGTCATGATCCTCTGGTGAATCATCTTCAGCGATGTGCACAGCCTATGTGATTCTAGGAGATGTATCTTATTCATAGATTTCTTCAAGTTGTCACTTCCTAGATTTCTTGAGAGCTACTTCTTCATCAAATGTTACATCTCTACTTATTTCTATATGATGAAAACCTGGTATGTAAATTATGAAGGCTTTGGATGATTCACAATAACCAACAAATATTCCCTTCTTACCAAAAGGATCCAACTTGGTTCTCTTTTCTTTTGGAATGTGGATGTACACAGGACACCCAAATATTTTAAGATGACTTACCTTAGGCTTCTTTCCTGTAAACACTTCTTCTGGAGTTTTGAAATCAAGAGCACTATGAGATAGTCTATTTTGCACATATATTGTTGTCTTGGCTGCTTCAGCCCATAGATACATGGGAATATCTTGTTCATGTATCATAGTCTTTACAGCTTCCATGATGGTTCTATTTTACCTCTCAGCAACCCCATTTTGTTGGGGATTGTAGGGAGTGGTTAGTTCCCTCTTAATTCTGGCTTCTTTACAAAAGTCTTCAAAGTCTTTTGAAGTATATTCTCCGCCATTATCTGTTCTGAGAATCTTGATTCTCTTTTCTGAGAGATTTTCTATTAGAGCCTTGAACTCTTTGAACTTTCCAAAGACTTCATTCTTGCCTTTTAGAAAGCATATCCAAGTTTTCCTTGAATAATCATCAATGAATGAAAGATAGTATTCAAACCCACTTAGAGAAGTGGTGGGCATTGGTCCACATACATCTGAGTGTATTAGCTCCAAAATTTTCTTAGTCTTTGTTTCACTCTTTGGAAAGGGGTTCTTGACATTCTTCCCTTTCTTACATCCTTTACATGAGCCATCATTATCAGCCTTCAAGTCTGGTAATCCTATGACCACCTTGCTTACATAGGGTAAGGCTTTGTAGTTAATGTGATCTAATCTTCTATGCCATAGCTCACTGGGGCTAGAGATTTCATGAGCAAGGGAAACTTCTGGATGACCCTTGAGCTTATAGATACCTCCTTCTTCTTCACCAATGACAACTGCATCTTTAATTGATTTTCCTTTGGACCACATGAGTACTTGTCCATCTATGAAAGCCACTCTAAAACCTTTCTTATCTAGTGCTGAGATAGAGAGTAGGTTCTTCTTTAAACCTGGTACATATAAAACTTCTTTCATTTTTAAGGGTGTTCCAGAATCAAGCTTGTAGCTTGCTTCACCAATTCCCTTGATGGGATATTGATAATCATCTCCTAGAGATACCTTTTGTGGTGAAGACTTTTCTTCAATTCTTGAGAGAGTTTTCTTTTGTCCTGTCATGTGCTTTGAAGCACCACTGTCAATGAGCCATGTACCTTCACCAGGAGACACAGATCCAGAGAGTGCAGAAAATAGGACATATTCTTCTGGATCTTATTTCTTTACTTTAGATATTTTTCTTTGAGGCCTTTCCTCTTCTTCTTCTTCTTCTTCACTATCATCTTTTGCCATATGTGCATGATGTCTTTTGTGGACAAACTTTTTCTTCTTCTTTTCAGGTAAAGTACAGTCTCTAGCATAGTGTCCTAGTTTAAGACAATTAAAACATTAGACTGCGGAGAGGTCTCTTTCTGAGTTTGTTCCTCCTTTCCTTTTGAATCTATGAGAGGGTTGAGACCTTTTGTGGTTCACTTTCTTGAAGTGACCCTTTTTCCTCTTTTGGTGTGGGTGGCCAAGGCTTGGTCATCTTCTTTGAGAAGAGATTCTCTGTTGGCTACCCTAGCCTCTTCTTGAACACAATCCTCCCATACTACATCAAACTTCATGCTTTCTTTTCTGGCACACATGGTTTGTATGAATGATTCCCAAGGTCTAGTGAGACCATTTAGGGCAGTCATCACAAGTTCATCTTCATCAAGAGTATCACCAATGGCATCTAGTTGCTCCTTGATTAGAGAGACCCTTAGGAAGTAGTCTTGCATGGATTCTCCTTTGTGCATCTTGGTATTCTTCAACTGAGTCCTTAGATTCATCTTCCTATTGATGTTCTTTCCTTCATACATTCTTCCTAGGGCATCATACATTTCCTTTGGAGTCTTCTTGGAGGCCACTTGGGGAATCAAGTGGTCTTTAATAGAATCATCTATGATTCTCTTTGCCCTAATCAAATCCTTCCTATGCTTCTCTTTGGCTTCATCTCCTTCTGGTTCTGCAACTTCATCCTTGACATAATGAGCAAGATCATTCTCTTCAAGAATGAGACCAATTATGTATTTCCATGCTCGGAAATTCTCTATACCTTCTAGCTTGTATTCAAGCTTAGTGTTTGGAGCCACCTTCTCTTGGGGGAGTCCAAGAGATAAGAGATAGAGTAGTACTTACCCGAAAATATTACCTTTTTACTTTTCCGGATCCTGGGACAGAATTTCTGGTTTATCGCACTTTTGGTAAAACTAGGGTTTGACTTTCCCGGAGTTCTACCCAACCAAAATGTTCGATCTAGGGCTCAAAATATTGGTTTTGAGAAGGGCTATCCAGCCATGTAATCAGAATTCAACAATACCAACTTTTTGCTGAACCCAATTTCTGGTTTATAGCACTTTTGGTAAAACTAGGGTTTGACTTTCCCAGAGTTCTACCCAACCAAAAAGTTCGATCTAGGTCTCAAAAGATTGGTTTTGAGAAGGGCTATCCAGCCATGTAATCAAAATTCAATGATACCAACTCTTTTTCGAAACCCTAATTTTCACCGGAGAGAGAGAGAGAGAGATATTCTTACCTTATGAAAGATGTCCTATTCAGGCTAGCTCTGATACCATGTTAAGTTTAAACCAAATAGACTAGCAAGATCACTGAAAGAAACATAATCACAAGATAGACACAGAATTTACCCTGGGAAACCCTCATGGGGTAGAAAACCCAGCAACGCTTTCCTCAATAAGATGATCAACCAAAATACAAGATGTGCTCCCTCCTTCTCTTTCTCCTTAGCAGATCTCCCAAACAAGTGCGCTACTTTTCTGAGTTGTACAAGTGTGTCTAATGAGGAGCTCACCTCCTCTATTTATATTAGATCCCGACTGACTAAATACCCTAATGGGGCCGACCCCTCCTGGAGAAGTCTAATAACCCCTAAAATATAAGATCAGGTCCAACCCCCACATGGTGGGTCTAATAACCCTAGTTACCACAACTCATCGGAGGAAAAATCATCTCCAGATACATAATAGGGTTACCTCGGAGGGATGAAACATCTCCGGAATAATAATGTACAAATATAATATTCTTAGAAGTTACAATATTCAACAATTAACTTGCTTTTGTGTGCTGCAGAGTGTAATGTCAAAATGAATCACCACCTCCTGTTGTTTTGCAAGGAGAATGGGTATCAGTTCCTCATCCTGGGTGAGGATCCTGTTGTTATAGATTATCCCTTTAGGGTGATTTGTCTCTGGTCTGATCATTAATGGGGTTTTCCATTAATTTTGTAGTTCATCCACACACAATGCCCTTAACTGGAAATCGCCCACATATGGGTTTGGCGACCAGTTGGGCGAGCCAGAAACTACGAAATTATGTAAGAAGAACTCACTCAATTTGTCTTTCTCCAGCTCTGTGGAGTTCAAAGATGCATCAATAAATTCTTTCGGGGTGCTTACCTCTATAGGGAGTCCTTTGTTCAACCTCTGGAGCTAGAATTCACCCCATTTCTCCTGTAAATAAATTGCATATACTGTTGACGGTGGTCTGAGTTCCCGCAGTCTCTCATATATGCCGATAGTAGTGGCAAAAACATCCTTAATTTTGATAATCTCCTTATCTTTCTTTGCTAATTCGTTCTGTGCTTCGACCAACTTTTCTTGCAGCGCTAAATTCTTCTGCTCGGCCAGCCAGAGCTCTTCTTCATGATGCATCTTCAGGATTTGTGTCTTCTCGGCTGAGAACGGGGGAGGTGTGGGCTGGCTTCCTGGCCCAATTCTTAATGTTTCCAACTCATTTTTGAGTCTTTCCAATTCCGCTTGTGCTTCAGCGAGATGGAAAACAACCTCGGGGTCTTCATTACGTTATAGAGGGTTTTCCTGAAAGTTGCCTTGCTCCTGTAAGCTCCACTCTTCTTCTTTATCCATTTCTTCTTCTGCATCCTATTTTTCCTCTTCATTCCTTTCCTCTTCTTCATCCTCTTATTCTTTTTCTTCTTCATCCTCTTCTTCATCTGTAGTGGGATCCTTTTGATCTATAAAAGGATCAATGTCATCATCAGACACATTGGTAATCAGGGGGATGGGTTCCCTTTCTTTCTCCTTGGAGACTCGGATTTTAGATACCTGCGTGAATCTCTTGCTGCACCTCATTGACCCCTGACTATTGGTAGGAATATCTGGGTCTGATTTGGGGGAGTCCTCTTTGGAGTGTTTTATTTTGACCAAGATGTTGGCCACACTGTCCAAGTCAATTTTTCTTTTTTCCCCTGATACAGAGGTGGTCTTACTTTTCGATTCAGGTGGCAAGGGCATAGTCCTCATTCTCTGAACATCCTCAGCAGATACCACGATGAACTCATCCTAGGAGAGATCTGGAATCTGAGCTTTTAGCTCCTCACCAACTATTAGTTTGATCAGCCCATGATGGGCCAAAGCATCCTCTTTTCCCTTAGCCACCTTCCTGCTCATCTCTGTTAGGGATTGGAGCAGGTCAAATGGAATGCTAATATTGTTGTTTGATGAAATGTGACTTATGTGCCTAAGAATCTGTAAAATACGAAAATGGAAAATGGGAACATAGCTTAATCTTCCAGTGCATGTAATGTACCTCAAGACAATTGCAGCCATTTCATCCCATGGTGCTGGAATGGATGGTCTTTTGACTCCATTTTTGTCTTCATCATAAACCTCTCCACGCTCAAAGAATGCTACTTTTTCTGTGTGATTTTCCTCCCGGTCATTGCTGCTCCAATGCAGGCCCATTGGAAGACCAGTGTGTTTGGAAATCATGTCCTCATCCAATTTTATGCGCAACACTTTTACTAAGGTGATGTACTGCTCATCTTTGATATGTTTGAGGTTTCTTGCGAACTCCTGAGCTACCCCTATATCGTATCCTCTCAGTCCAAGGATAAATGGCATCCAGCCTGAGTTGTGAATGATCTGCAGGACTCTCGGGCTTTGATAAATGGAACGGTGATCTTCCAGTTCACTTTTCTTAAAACCCTTCGTCATTTTTAGAATCTTCCTTATAATCAGACAAAACCAGAATTTTGAATGTGGTTTATACCTTCAACTGCTCGAGGCTCTGCTTACAGGCTCGAGGATTGCAATGTTGGATGAGTGAGCGCACTAGATTTAGTATGTTGCTTCTCAAGATTTCCAAGCGGTTCCTTATATGCAGAATTGTGGAATATTATGCAGCCTTACTTGCCGTCTTCCAACACCTATCATTTCCATCATTCCTGTACTCGCCTCTTTTAATCCCCTCTTTCTCATGATCAATCTCTGCATTCTCATGATCAATCCCTGTACTTCATATGGTGAAGGTTGCAATCATTATTTGTTGAGGGTGACGAGACTTAGGTAGTGATCATGAGTTATTAAGGTCATTCGACCATGCCACCGATTTGAAATAGAAGTTGTCCTCAGCTGACTAGAAATGAATGTATTGTGGGAAAATGTTTTACCTTAAGAATCAAATAAATTCGTTTTAGAGATTACCTTGGTATGTATGAGTACCTACATTAATGAGCTGGTGCGTTTTTCATGCATGGCGGATTCTGTAGTATATTTTGGTGGTGTCTATAGTTGATTTCTACATGTCAGTAGTTACATGCGTAGGCTGCTTTTTCCCTTTTGCGCGTTTTGAATTTGTTGAAGTATCTTCTTTTGAAAATTGTGCCAGTTGTTGATACGACTCATGCGATTGTGCTTTATATTTGGATGATGGCATGGTTGTGTGTGATTGGATCCCTTGAATAACTTGCAGGCTCGCTTGAATATGTTTGAAAAAGGATGGTATGGTGTGTCTTGAAAAATTCCGTAGTAGATGATGACTGATTTTTGAATGTAGACATTGTTGGCTCGCTTGAATTGATTTCAAGCTCACTTGAATAAATGGCAGCCTCACTTGATACATTTTGTAGGCTCGCTTGAATAGATGGTAGCCTTGCTTGAATGCATATCCGGCTTGCTTGAATTGTGGTTGATGCCCTGTACACTTCTTGTTACCTTTTTTTTGTTTTTTTTTGTTTTTTACTTTTTTTTTATATATAATTTTTTCTCTCTTTTTTTTTATGATATGCATTGAACTTCACTGATTTGCAGAATGCTCTATCAGCATCAATTGTTGCTGGTAGAGTACTTGTGTAAATTCTTCTTTGGACTGTGGTTTTTTGTAGAGTTTTAAGCGATGCCCATTCACTATCATGGGGAACTCATCATCATCAATTGTAATAATTCTCACAGCCCCATTGTCATAAATGTTTTGTATATTGTAAGGTCCAAGCCATCTAGTGGTTAGCTTTCCTTTGAATGTGTGAAATCTGGAGTCGTAGAGTAGTGCCCAATCACCTTTGTTGAATTTCTTATCCTTCAAATGTTGGTCATGCCATTTCTTTCTTTGTTGTTGGATGATTTCAGTATGTGTAAGTGCTTGTTGGCGGTGTTCATCCAATTGATTTAGCTGTAGCATGCATTCTTTTTTAATGTCTGATAGGTTCATATTTCAATCGACTGCAATTCTTAATGTTTTTACTTCAAATTCAATTGGTAGCATGACCTTTTTCCCATAGACCAGTTCATAAGGTGTGAATACTGTTGTTGTTTTCCATGTAGTATTGTAAGCCCAGACTGCTTCACTAAGTCTGTCAGCCCAATCCCTTTTGTGAAGTTGGACAGTTTTTGTCAAGATTCTATCTAATTCCTTGTTGGTTACCTCAGCTTGACCATTTTCTTGAGGGTGGTAGTAGGATGACTGTCTGTGCTTTACATTTTTTCTTTTCATTAAGTCTTCAATTAAATTTGATGTGAATTGTGGTCCTTGATCAGAAACTACTTCTCTTGGCACCCCAAATCTGTGAAATATCTGCTCAGTAAAGAATTTGGCCACATTGGTTTCATTTGCAGCAGCCAGTGTTGCTACCTCTGTCCATTTTGTAAGGTAATCAGTGCATACGACGATGTAGCTCTTCTGATTGGACTGTGGGTTGAATGGGCCAACAAAATCAAATCCCCACATATCAAATGCCTCTAAAGAGATTTGTGGATGTAGTGGCTTTTCTTGTTTTTGTGTTGGTTTTCCCATTCTCTAGCAATCATCACAATGGGACACATACTCATAAGCATCTCTGTGGAGTTTTGGCCATTAATACCCTGTTTGCAAGATCTTGTAGGCTGTCCTTTTTGCAGCATAATGTCCTCCACGGGGTTCATTGTGGGTGGCATGCATTATGTCATGTACTTCATCTTCCCTAATGCATCTTCTAAGTACTTGATCCGGTCCTTGTTTAAAAAGAATGCCCTCTATCCATGTATATGTGGCACTTTGCCTTATTGTTTTTGTCCTTTCTTTATAACTGTAATGTTGTGGAAACTTTCCTAATACTAAATAGTTTGCTATGTCAGCAAACCATGGGCTTCTTATTGATATGGAAAAAAGGTGCTCATCAAGGAAGTTATCGTGAACCAATTTGTTATCTTTTCCATGTGTGACTCTTGACAAAAAGTCGGCTACCACATTATGATTGCTTGGTTGATCTATTATAGCAATGTCAAATTCCTGTAGAAGTAGCATCCATCGAATAATTCTTGCACTGGTATTAGGCTTGTTCATAAGATATCTGATCACTGAGTGGTCAGTATGGATAAAACTTTGGTATCCTGTAATGTAATGCCTGAATTTATTGATTGCATGTATGACTACCAGAAATTCCTTCTCTGTGACTGTGTAGTTGAGTTTTTCCCCATCCAAATTTTTTCTTATATAGTATATGGCATAGGGTTTCTTGTCTTGTTCTTTCCCAAGCACAGATCTGATGGCTTTATCTGATGCATCGATGTGAATGTGAAATGGAATTTCCCATTTTGGTCCTTGAAGTATTGGTGCTGTGATGGTTTTCTGTTTAAGACTTTCAAAGGATGACATGTAGTTGCTTGTCCATATGAACTCATTGTCTTTTGTGAGAAGTGCAAACATGGGGCCAACAATTCTACTATAATTCTCAATAAACCTTCTGTAGCACCCTGTCTATCCAAGGAAGCTTCTCACATCTCTTTGTTTGACAGGTGGGGGCAGTGTTCTGATTACTGAGACTTTGGCTTGATCCATCTCTATACCTCTCTGTGATATATGATGTCCTAGAACAATTCCTTCTTCCATTAACATCCTGCATTTGTCATTTCTTAGGAACAAGCTCATTTCAATACATTTCTTTAATACTAATTCAAGATTTTTCAATGCCTGGTCAAAGCTCTGTCCATAAGGTGTGAAATCATCCATGAAGACTTCCATTTTGTTATTCAGAAAATCAGAGAAAATACTCAGTATGGCTCTTTGAAATGTTGTTGGGGCGTTACATAGACCAAAGGGTTGGACCCTATAGGCGTAAGTTCCCCATGGGCATGTGAAGGTCGTCTTATCTTGATCAGTTGGGTGTATTAAAATTTGGTTGTACCCACTGAAACCATCTAAGAATGAAAAGTACTTGTTTCCAAATAATGTATCCAACACTTGGTCTATAAATGGAAGTGGAAAATGATCTTTATTTGCTGCTTTATTCAGCTCCCTGTAATCCACACAAATTCTCCATTTGCCTCCTTTTTGGGGCACTATGACTAGTGGTGAGACCCACTCATTATCATAAATTGGATAGATGAGCCCTGCATCTAATAAATTTTGTAATTCCACTTTGACTATGTCTTTTAGTGCAGGGTTCAGCCTTCTTTGTGGTTGCCTGATGGGAGTAGAACCTTCTTTGATGTAAATGTAGTGTTTTTAGATATTAGGATGTATTCCTTTCATATCTGCATATGTCCATGCAAATGATTTACTTTGTTGTGCTAGTATCTTCATCAATTTCTCTTCTTGCTCTGGTTCTAAATTGGAATTTATGTTGACTGTTTTGCTAGGGTGAATTTCCACGACTTTTGCCTTCTCAATCTGTTCTGGAAGTACTTCTGTCCATAAGTCATCCAGGTTCTGTTTTGAACTTTCACCTGTTTCTGTAGAAAAAAATTCTTGAATAACATGATTGTTAGGAGATATATTTTGTATAAATCTATCTATATGGCCATCTTCATCTACTGCCTTTAAAGATATTGCAGCATCAATTGTTAGGATAGGTTGGAGGTTGTGATTTGGTGTGTTCTGGTAATCATCAGTCCAATTTTGACATTCTAACTTTGAAGATTTCATTGCTGGTGGGTAGATTGTGATTTTCTTCCTGGTATGTCCACTGGTGATTGTCATATTTCCTGATCAGAAACCTATGTAAGCGTCTGCAGTTGCTAACCAAGGTCTACCCAGGATAATTGGATAGCCACTAAGTTTGCTTACTTTTGATTTCGATTAATATAAAATCAGCTGGGTATTCCCAGGACTCAATGTTGATCATAACGTTTTCTAACATTCCTTCGAGCTTCACAATGGACGTGTCTGCTAGTTGGAGTACTGTTGTGGTTGGTATGACCAATGATTGGAGTCCGAGGTATAACATGGTTTCCTTAGTCATGACATTGATCGCAGCTCCTAAATCAATTAAGCTTGTATTTATTTGTTTGTTATTTATGGTGATGTTTGCTACAGGACTACCAGGATCAACATATTTAGGGTTTATGATGACACCTAGCATCAAATCGTCCAATTGTCCCACTACATTAATAGTTGGTGGGTCACACTTCCTCCTTCCTTGCTTCTTTAGGCAATTTTCTCTAATGAATTTGTTGCAGATGGGCACATCCCTTATGGCTTGTAAAATCGGGATTTGGATGTTTAGGTTTTTGAATTTGTTTAAGATTGTATTCTCTTCCTCTTCTTTTGTATTCCAGACAAGTTTTTCTGGAAATGGGGGATTTTTGTTGCATGGAAGTGGTTGGGTTTCGTCCTCGCGAGGTTCTGGTTCACCAGGATGCTGAACATAGGGTTCCAATGTGTGGTCTTGAGCTTCAGGTACAGGTTGTTGGATGTTGTGTGGGGATATATTCTGCAACGTTTTTCCAGATCACAGGTTTATTTCATTTATTTCTATGGTGTCTACAACATAACTTGGGAATTGTGTGATATCAGTGTTATAATCTTGCTGCTGTTGTGGGGGTCTGTTATTATTAGGATTTTGAATTGGTTGGGCTGGAATAGGTGGAGGTCTAGGGGGTGGTTGAGGTTGTGGGGGTGGCATAATAAGTGGTTGTTGTAATGGCGCCCTCCAATTTGATGGATGGGGGTACTGGTTTGCATAATTTGTGGTGGATGGAAAAGGTGGGGGGTATTGAGGATAAGACGGTGGATAATACAGCTATTGAAATGATGGTTGATATGCTTGCTGGTTTTGTTGACATTGGTTTTGATTTGGATGTGCTTGCCATGGAGTCGGTGCTTAGTTCCAATTTGGCTGCCCTTGAATATAGTAAGTTTGATTGCTCTGCTAATATGGCCTAACAAAATTATTCCTCCTCTGATTTATAAAACAGAGCTGTTCTATTGCTCCTTCAGCTGCTAGGTCTTGAATAGCTACCTTACATGAGGGTAAGAGGGGAAATTTATCAGTGGAATGGTCATCGGTGCAGAGACCACATACTTCTATTGTGTTGAAGGTGCACTGCCCCTTCTCGTGCTTCTTTCTACAACGAGGACAAAATACTGCCAAGGCTTGGTTAATTTCATCCTGTTTCTTTTTTATTTGAAGAACATCAAGTTGCATGGCTAGGGATAGCAGTATGTCAGTTTTCATGTCATCCAACAGGTTTCCTAAATCATATTTTGTAAGTGTTGGTGTTGAGGATGATGATCCACCAGTGGTTGTATGTGTATCCCTCGTCCCATTCTTAGTTTTCCTAGATCTTGAGTAGTTTTGAAGATTTGCAGGATCTGGTCAAAAGATTTTTGGAATATATCTCCATCTCCAAGGAGATATAAGAATTCAAAATTCTCCTCTTTTACACCTCTGAGAAGGACAAGCTTTAGTGATTCAGGATCCAAAGTGCAATGGCTGGCTCGTTTGTAGCTGAGTTGAAATCTTTGGGCATAATCTTCTAATGACTCTCTATCTCCTTGTTGCATCCTAAAGATTTCATCCCTAGTATCTTTGGCCTTGCAGTAGTCCCTATATTTTTCTAAGAATGACTGTTTCATTTTATCCCAGCTAAAGATACTATTTCCTTCAAGGCTCATGAACCACCGAAGTGATAGGTCTTTCAGTGTGGAAGGAAAAAGCCTTAGCTTTTGTGCATCAGTAGTGTAATCAAATGATCTACAAACTACCTCAAATTCAAACAGGAATGTGTCAAGATGTTCTGAAGTCAAACCATGAAAGTTTGGCAGATTATTAGGGTTTATGTTCTTCATTCTGGCATCTCCAAGAGGTATGCTAATGGGAAAGGTGAAAATATCCCTAGGTTCCTCCTCTTCGTTTGCCATTGAGGTGTTTGAGCTGGAACTGGTAGTGAAGTTTTCTCTTTTTGGGTCGTATGTGTGGTCAGTTTCGTCTTCAAACTGAGAATGGTCAGAACTATTACCGTTGTTGCTCATGGGGTTCTTGGGCAAAAAGCGTCCAAATCTATCCCTTTTCCGATGAGGCATTCATTGGTACAAATATTTATGTTTTTGTTTTATGTAATTTTTGTTTTCTTTTTGTGGGTTTTAGGTGATGTCTCCTAAAAAGTGGTGAGCTCCTAATATGGATGCCTAATGAGGGAAGCTATACCAAGAGCCTACTTTAAATGTCAACCCAGGGAACGTACAAACTTTAGAGATGCATGCACTATTTGTGCTCTTATAGGATAATCTCTGTCACAGTTGGATGTCGGTATCAATGTTCTAAAGAATGTGTACTAAATATGTAAACTGGTTATGATACGGAATTAAATATTGGAAAGCATTAAATCTAATTAAAAGAATTAAAGTGTTGAAAGCAGTAAACCTGTTCTAAGAAATAAAGATACCAAAAGCAGTAAATCTGTTCTAAGAAATAAAGCAGTAAATCTATTTTAAATAATTAAAATGCTGAAAGTAAAGAGGGGGTGATCTATTTTAATGCAGAATGGTAAATCTAGAAAATGAAAATGCCATAACAGATCTATTCTAAGATTTCGGAAAACGAGGTCTGTAGTTACTTTATACCTAAAACTAGAATTCTAATCTAAACCATTTTAAATCCCAAGACTTAATCGAAGTGCGATTGTTTCGAGCTATACATCTATTACTTAAAGAAATTAATCACGATGTGAAACAGTCAACAACATCAGATATAAACAATGATATTAAAAGCAAAGGTGATACGCATGCAATCGTTGATTCAAATATGAGTTGAAAGAAACCTACAGGGATACTGAAACTGTTCTATTGTACTACAAAATGTATCATAAACTACTACAGAAATAATAAATCATTCAAGCGCTTCCATATGCAATAGAACTGTTCATCAATGTAAAACGCATAATTGAAAGGAATACCTGTAAATAGAAATCTCCTAACCTACATGTTGGAGGGGTCCTCCCCAACCCGTACTCAGGAGAGACTAAAACATAGAAATGCTGGTTGGAATTAATCATCAATCTCTTATTAAAATATAAAATCCATGTCAAAACAAAGGTCTGTACTTCGCAGTATCGATAGGGAAAAAAACGTTAAAACAATGTTTTTCTCAAAAAAAAGCAGGGGCCTCTCGCTACCTAAGAGGTCCATATTTATATGATTTAATGCTGATCCTAACTGATTGTCAAAATGCCGATTCTTCTTGAAAGTGGGAGTGCGTCCCCTATAAATCAGGAAACAGGGCACCGAGCTTGGTGATCCTTTAGTATTCTACATGTCCATCCTTTAATGACCCCGATCCTGCTCAATCACGCTTGGTTTCCATATAATTAGTTTATTTGACACGCATTCTAACATACAAGAATAATCATAAAAAAAAATTCATTAAATAATTAAAGTAAAACACTTTTCCCACAATTGAGTGTGTTTCTTCACCATTGCTTGAGCTGGACTGTGGAAAAAGGGTTATCAAATACCTGAAAATTGGACTCATCACCATACAGGACGAGTCGAGCCTATCCAGGTTCAGAGCGGTCAGTGAATCCTACCAGTTAGCTTTGAAGGCAGAAGAGAAATTGTCGAGGAGAACCGCGTCGACCAAAGGGAGGATGACTGTTCGAGGTGCAAAGACTGTTTCCGCGAAGGGCTAAAGTAGTAGAACCATGAGAGAAGCCGTTGAAGACAACCGACGTGTAGAAGGGACAGTGAACAGAGAGAAAGCACATGAAAACCGATGGGACGGTCGAGAGACCTGCGGTCAAGGTGCATATGATCGAATTGGTCCGATAGAAAAGAAGGTTGACAGACCCACGGTAGTTTGTTATAAGTTTTGTGCAGTCAGACACAAGGCATATGAATCCCTACAGAATATACTCGTGGCGGACGAGTCGAAACCCAGACGTCGACAAGATGATGGATTTGACATTTGACAGTGGTGAGGATGATCGAAGAAAAGTTTGAAATATGATGGCCAGTATAACGTTGGTTCAGGACGACTGACGCGATGAGAAGGAGCCAACACAGCAGAAGGCCATCTTTCGGACTAGAGTGTTGAGTGGCGACAGGTATTGCAAGACCATAGTCGATGGTGGAAGTACAAAGAATCTTGTGTCGATGGAGGTCATCGAAAAGTTGGTTTTGAGATGTTAGCAACACACAAATCCATACAAGATATCCTGGTTACAGAAAGGACATCATGTGAAGATAACTAGACAGTGCCTGATTGACTTCAAGGTTGGAAAGCTTGAAGAGAGTGTACTGTGCGACATAATCCCAATGGATTCTTGTCATATGTTGTTAGGGGGACCATGGAAATATGATTAGAAGATGATCTATGATGGTTGATCCAACACAGTTAGTGTGGAAAAATGGCATGCGGAGGATGCTGAAGCCAAAGCAGGAGGACCAAGTTGATTGCATGTAGGGCGAAAGAAACTAGTGCAAGAAGTGAGTGTTGATGTGCTCATCCAAGGAATTCCTCTCAGAGGAGAATAAATAGTCAATATGTTTCGCCATCATTCCAAAAGTACCATGTGTCGATAGGTCAACAATGGAGAGGATTCCAGTCGAAGTCGAAGAAATGCTCGACGAGTTTGAAAGCAAAATAGTTGACAAGGCACCGACGGGATTTCCACCGACGAGAAGCATATCCCATTAGATCGACTTGATTCTAAGATTGAGTTTTCCAAACAAGGAACCACATATAATGACTTCGGAAGAGGTTCGGGAGCTCAACCGACAAGTCCAAGATTTGTTGGACAGAGGATTGATCAAAGAGAGTCTAATCCTATGTGCAGTACCATCTCTACTAGCATCGAAGAAGGGTCGAGAATGGAGGATGTGTACAAATTCCAGAGCTATCAACAAGATCACGATCAAGTACAGGTTTCCATTTCCCAGGATGGATGACTTGATGGATTGCTTGAGTGGAGTGAGATACTTCACCAAGATCAACCTGAAAAGTGGTTATCACCAGATTAGGGTCAGAGAGGGCGATGAATGGAAGAAAACCTTCAAGACAAAGGAAGGACTGTATTAGTGGTTAGTCATGCCATTCAGATTGACTAATGCACCCAGTACATTCATGATTTTGATGAATGAGGTACTGAAACCATTCTTGGAAAAGTTTGTCGTAGTGTATCTAGACAACATCCTGATATTTAGTCGAACCAAGGTTGAACACTTGAAGCATATTCGACATGTACTACAGAACCTACAGGAAGAGAAGATGATGGTGAACCTGCAAAAATGCTTCTTCATGAAGGAATAATTGGTGTACTTGGGATTTTTAATCTCAGGTAAGGGGTTAGTGATGGACCCGGAGAAGGTAAAGGATATATTGGAGTGGCTAGAACTGAAAAGAATGATGGGAGTGTGAATTTACCATGGACTTGCTAGTTTCTACAGGAAGTTCATCAGAGGATTCAGTCGGATATGTGCACCATTAACTGAGTGCATGAATAAAGGGGAGTTTAAGTGGACAGAAGCTGCCTAGAAAGAATTCAACAAATTGAAGCAGAAGGTGATAGAGAGGCCGGTATTAGCTCTCCCATAATTTGACATTTTTTTCCAATTCGATTGCGACGCAGTTGGAATGGAAATTAGAGCAGTGTTGATCCAGGAGGGCCGACCAATTGCATTTTTCAGTGAAAATTTAGATGAAGCGAAGTGGAAATATTTGGTCTACGACCAGGAGTTCTATGCTATTGTCCAAGTGTTGAAGAAGTGGAGGAATTATTTTTTTCCCAAGGAATTTGTGTTTTACACAAATCACCAAGCACTGAGGTACTTGAATACTCAATCGAAGTTGAACCAGCGGCACATGAAGTGGGTTGAATTCTTGCAGGGGTATACCTTCATGTTGTGACATAAGTTGGGAAGTCGAACAAGGTTTTTGACATGCTGATTCAAAGAGTTTCATTGCTGAACACGACGATAGGTCAGGAAATAGGAATAGAGTCGGTGAAGACAGAGTATGAGACCAACGAGGATTTTTCAAAAGCATGGAAGGCTAGTCGTGAACCATGGAGTGTCGACAAGACACTATACTTGGATAATTTTATCCAAGAGGGATACCTATTCAAGGGACAACAATTGTGTATTCCCAAAGGATCTGTAAGAGAGAACCTAATCCAAGAGTTGCATAGTGGTGGATTAGCAGGTCATTTTGGCATCAACAAGACCAAGGCATTGGTCGAAAAAAAGTATTATTGGCCAGGAATGATGACAAATGTCGGTAAGTGGGTAAGACAGTGTCGAACTTGCGAGTTGTAAAAGGGAAGAAGTCAGAATACAGGGCTGTATGCACCATTACCAGTGCCGAATACCCCATGGGAGCACTTGAGCATGGATTTTGTGCTAGGATTTTCGAAGAGGAAGTAAGGTAATGACTCAATATTTGTTATAGTCGACAAATTTTTGAAGATGCCACACTTTATTCCGTGTCGAGAGATAAGTGAATCCACAAGCATTGTTGTACTATTCTTCAAGGAGATAGTCATATTGCATGGGTTGCCGAAGAGTATAACGTCGGACAAAGATACCAATTTTATGGGTCATTTTTGGAGAACCCTATGGAAGAAACTCGACACGAGGTTTTTGTTTAGCTCGACCTATCATCTGTAGATAGATGGACAGACCAAGGTGGTGAAGATAATTTTGGGAAACCTTCTGAGATGTTTGACGACCGACAAACCCAAGAAGTGGGAGAACATGTTGGCGCAAGAAGAATTCATGTATAACAACTATGTGAATCGGTCGAGAGGTATGATCCCATTCCAGATTGTTCAAGGTCGAAGCCCACATGGAGTGGTGGATTTGGTCGAGATACCGATAGAGATCAGGAAGAATGCAGATGCAGAAACATTCGTGGAGCATATGAAAGAAGTGCATGAAGATGTGTGAAACTGCATTGAAAAGAGAAAAACGACATACAAGTTGAGAGCCTATAGGAAGAAAAGGCTACAGTTGTTCACCGAGGGAGACTTAGTCTATGCACACTTGAAGAAACATATATTTTTGACAGGAACGTACAACAAGCTGAAGCTAAAGAAGATTGGACCATGTAAGATCTTGAAGAATATTTCAGACAATTCTTATGTGTTGGAGTTGCCGAAGGACTTGAACATATCTCCTACGTTCAATGTCTCAGATCTGTACAAGTATGAAGAAGGATCAACAAGAAACAATACATAAGTGTCAAATATCGACTGGATAGTGCAAATTCTAGGTTAACACAACATGGAGGAAATCGCCAAAGTGTTTGAAGAATGAGAAGTCGGATGCATGCGAAGTTCGCATAAGAAAGAATACTATTCCGATGAAAGGATGATGAGTTGCAGGAGGCGACATGGATTTCCGAAGAAGGATTCAGGAAAGTAACGGAGTAGTTGAGTTATTTTTCACCTGGGGAGTCTAATGCAGGAGCATCGGGGCCTAGGAAAAATAGTCGAAGTTTATCGATAGAAGGCATCCGACTAGGGGAGGTGCCGACGACCACTAGTGCGAAGTAAACTGGCAGTCAAATCTAGGAAGTTGAGCAAAATATCTCGAAGTGCGGTCAACAGGAGAAAGGTCGAGAGTCGACAAGTCTAAGGTCGGCAAACGACATGAGCAGGGATCCAAGGAGTCAAGATGTCGACACATTCAAACATCAACACCGACGAAAGCGGAGAAGGCCAAGCGTGGAGGAATGGGCAGACTAGCAGCTGTGGAGACTAAGTGAAGATGACAAGTAAGGTTGATGATGACAGAGTGCAGTATGGTGAAGGGATGTGATAGGGCCGACAAGTATAGAAGAGTCAGAGAAGCACAGGATTCAAGACGACATAATTAGCAATCGTTCATGTTTGTTGAGGAATTTAAAGGCAGTTACGAAGGTGGTTGGGATCACGCCAGCTGTCACCACAGGTTGAGGTTGTGCAACAAGTCTAGGGGTGCTGACAATTGTAGGTCTGCGAGATCGGGGAGAATTTGGGAGACAAATAAAGGACGTCTTGGGGAAGCCAGTCGAGTGGACCTCGGGAAGAGAAACAGAGCAGAGTAGAAGAGCAGTGCGAAGGCACATAGGAGGGGATCGTTCATCCATTTATCATCGAATTCTTTCATTCAGCGGAGAATGTCAGAGGGAGGAGGATTGCACACAATTGAGAGACACACTGAGAGACAGAGTTTCATTTCTGTATATTGTAACAGGCTAAGGCCGACTAGTTCATTTGCTTTGTAGTTAAACATTGTAATTTGATTCAAGTAATAGAAGCCAGCTTCTGGCATTCAATTCACATCTAGTCTTTGTGAGCACCCTATGTGTTGTTGTGTGTCATAGTTAAGCCATTGTCGGGACCGACCTTGTGCCAGTTTTCAATAGGCTACAGAAAAAGAGCAAAGCATCTCTCAAGTTTTTTTTCATAAAATGCATATAAAAAACCAATAAATATTATTACTTTCCTTTAGAGGTTATATATATATATATATATATATATATATATATATATATATATATATATATATATATATAGAGAGAGAGAGAGAGAGAGAGAGAGAGAGCGCAATAATCAGAGATGGAATGCCCATTGTTACCTGTCATATTGTATGCTGAGTAAACTTGTGGTTTTTATCACATCAATGGGGATTCATAGCTAGTACCGTTGGAGTATTGGATTGAATTGGGGGTATACTTCTTGATGGATCCTTTCTCTTGTTGGAATTTGATGGGAGATCTTTGGTGGAGGAGAGGCTAACTTATCCTTTTTGATGATGATGTTTGGTGATTTAGTGTAGGTTGCTTTAGTTGTGCATACTATTCTTTTTAGTTTGATGGAGGCATTCTTCATGGTGGATCAGTGTTGGGGAGATCACCTAGTTATTTCCTCATTCTCTAGTCACTACTTTCACTTATTTGTTGCATGATTAGTTTATGCCTTGTTCCTAGTTGTGGTGTATTGACCCATCGTTTTCTTAGTATCACTTACATTTCATCACATTTATGTCATTTTACTTAGGTAATTTTTGTATTTCATCACATCTTCATTTTTTACCTAGGTAAAATCTATATTACACTTACACTTCATCACTTTCACTTTCCTAGTGGGTGCATGGAATAGATCCCCAATGTTTCATCTGATATAGACCCTTGATTTGTCATATTTCCACTTTTCATCATTTTTAGTGTGTGAACACATGGATACTTCACTTGCTGATTAATTAAACCACAAAATTAGTTTGAGTGATACATTAATTTTCATATTGATGCTCATATGTTATAATATTTCACTAAATCCTCATTCCTTAAGTTCTGAATTTAATTAATCACTAGGGAATGCAACTTTATGTCAGGTGGTACACATTTGAGGTGAGAGATCACCTTTGGCACATATTTGAGGAAATACACTAAAAAGTAATTTTTTGTTTTTCCTCTCTTCACAAATTCATTATGGCCTAATATTAACTTTGTTCACACGTGTCACTCTATTCTCTTGTCTTGTCCCATCCTTGACACATGTGTTGAGAAGGTGATTGAACTTGCATGTTTTTTGAGGGGTTAGTTATGCATGTGCCCTAGGGTTTTTGACCATGCCACTTTTGTATTCACACTCATTCAGCCATTAGTGCATTTTCATATAGCATTCATACACTTCTTGGAGGTGGTTTGCATTACACATTTATTAAGAGCACCTCTGTTAATAAAATATTATTTCATGGCTCCCGTGGTCACTATGGTTACTCATGCAAATGCTTCAAAGGTTTGTTGAATCACATGTGAAAATTGGTTCACTTGTAAATCATGCTATGAAGTAATTGGAAGTTGGTTAGATCCACACATGTGGACTATTTGTCTTGGAGGGTGCACATGTAGGTTATAACCACCTCAATATTTTATTATTTGTTGACTTAGCTCATGGAGGTGGTTATTAGGAAAAAATAATTATTTTATTTGTACCATATTCAAAGCATATTGAAGGGTGCACAAGGGGAGCACATTTTATTATTTCTTGAAGCTTTGACATGGTAAAATGACATATTTTACTAGTGCACCCTCTCTCTCTTGGGTATTGCCATGTAATATTTTATTTATTTTTCTAGAGGAGCAAATTCTCCTAGAGGAAATGAAAACCCTCAACTTGGACAATGCCCAACTAAACACATTTTTTATTATTTGTTGAACTTGTCAAGGAGTTGGTTAGAAAAATATTATATTTTATTGTAAGAGAGATCTAACTCCTATATAATATGATTTTCTCTCTCCATTTTTTCCATGTTGGTTATGATATCGAAGGATTTATCCCTTTTAGATACATTGTATATCAAATTCGGAAGCCTTATGGAAGATTAGAGGTATAAATTCTAATTTATGTGAGGCCTTTTATGTTGTATTTGTTTTGCACATTGCTAGTTTATTATTGTAGTAAAACCCTTGTAAATTGTCACTGAGACCTTTTAATGGATCATTTTCTATTTGGATAATATAATGCATGGGGGGAATTCATTTTATATTATTTTTGTTTTGTGAACTTGTATATAAATAGTTGTTGTGAGATTAATATAACATCACCTTCACAACCATGTTTTAGAGTAGCAACTTCATCTCTCCCTGGTAATATTTTGTAATAATTTCTAGAAAAGTTAAGGTAGATTTGTGGCATGTATAACAATTCCTTTCTTCCTTATACATTCATATAGATACCCTATTATATCTATCCCTTTTTTTACTCCATTTAACCCATGATTTGGTGGGAATTGATCCTTAGGTTTTCCCTCACCTTCGCCTCTTAATCCATTCATCTACCTTATGTTATACTACATCTACACTTGTTTGTTAAGGATTACTCTCTTTATATCACCTTGAACCTCCACTCCATAGCCTTATAAATCTTATGTAGGTATATCCCCCTTGAGTTGGAGAAGAGACAACCTTAAGAGAGAAAGAAAATGCTACCAAAGTGCCAGTGGGTAACTTAATGCACCAAGAGGCACTTTCTATAGCCTAGTATGAGGGAGAGGTGTAATTATGTGCTCAATGTGAGGTTGACACATGTCACTTTAATAAAATAATAAAATATTAATTAAATAATTGTTTTACAATATTGGGCCTAATCTAAAATATAAAAGTGAGCTTGACACATGGAACTTTAATAAAATAATAAAATATTAAGTAAATAATATTTTTATAATGCTAGCCCTAACCTAAAATTGAAAACCAAGAGATATATATTCCAATTAATTAAAACTAAAAAAATTAATGATATTTTTTCTATTGGATATGGGAGTTGAGACATTATTAAACCATGATTTACATATGAAGGATTTGAGCACATACGAGATATTTACATATTAAACCAATATAAATACATCTTAACTTTGGAACTACCAAGCATTGGGAGGGATAAAATAATCCCTTGATGTGCAAAATAAAGTGCAAAATTTGAGGAAAATTTTTCACCTCAAGAGATTTGATCCCTCTCGGTGCTTGGTAGATCCAGAGTTAAGATGGATCTATACTAGTTTATAGTCACATTTGGGTTCTCATGTGTATGGTTGGTAGTTCCAGATTGCAGTGATAACTTGGGAGGTAACACCCCCTAGTGCCCAATTCCATCAAGTTATCATCATCCATTATTCAATATTTGGATTAGGATTTTAAGAGCTACGATGATTTAGCAAAGGATCCTGACTTGGCTTCTTACTTGATTGATGAATGCTAGAAAATAGATGAATCTATCTATGATGTCTATGCCAAGATTGTCCACACAATTTTGGAATGGACTCACCATTCTGAATTCATTGGAGATTTTCTATGGTAGCTCAACATCGAAATGTGCACTGATTTATCTCATGCAGTTTCAGGTAGAGTCATTCTTCGCCACCATCTTTCTCTAAGTGTTTGTTTATATAGTTTGGGTTTTCTTCATTGGAAACAATGATTCATAGAATTTCCATGACATGAGGTGGGTTTATTTACATCATTTGTTACAAACAAATGTTGGTTGAAGCAGTTCCAACACTTGCAAGATAAGTAGCTCAAGTTGAGAATGATAGGATCTATGCAAGTTTGTATTTAGAGGATTTGTTACTCCAGATTTAAATTTTTTATTTTGTTCACACTATTTCCCTTATTTTCTTAATTTTTTTTTCGGTTTACACTACCACTTATTTGATCTTCTTGAGTGCCATACCCCCACAAATTTAGTTCATCTTATTTATGGGGATTTTAAAGTTTAATTGTTACAAAGACTACATTGAAGCTAAAAGGTTTAGTTGGGGATCCTGTCAAAGATGTTGTCTCAAGTGCCATGGTTGCAAATTCTAGAAAGCAATTTACTTGAGAAATTGTAAATGATTTTGATTCATAAGATGGTGGTAGACTTAAAAGTCACCATATTTTGTTGGGTGTCTGGTTGTAATGATTTTCACCTTGAGAATGAGTGGGTTATGTGGTTTTGATGATGTTGCAATAGATAAAGAATTATCCTAACATAGATAAATAAAAATGTATATTTTTATTTAGATAAAAATGTATATTTTTATTTATTGGTTACCAAAATAATGTAATTAAAGTTGAGAGTATATCGATTTGCATAAAACAAATAACATTTCTTCATTCGAATCCAAATCTATATAGAAAACTAACACCTACTAAAGAAGCAACGAAGTTGAATCACCGGTTCATATCAAAGAGCCCATGCCCATAAACTTGGGGTCTCTATCTAAGAGCCAAGTATATAAGCTTGAAGAGCTTGAGCATATAAATTTGAGAGTGAAAGGAGATAATATGAAGACATGTCTCGAAGATGGTGTGTGCTTTTATTTGGTAGTACACGTATTCTTTTATCTTTTTGTTTTTTATTGTTTCATTCAAAGGTGCCAATAAATAAAATTGTTTGCTTTTCTACTTACGAGTTTTGTTTTATTCCGACTTTTGGTAATAAAAAAACAGCTTTCCTCCTTTGGCTTCTTGTTTGTTTTAATTCATTCAATCATTCATGCTTTTGGACAAGGTCGTCCGTCTTTGGTAGTTTTTTAACCTTTTGCTTTTGCTCGTCTCATTCAAAGGTGGCTTATTGTTTGACTTTTATGATTTTTTGAGGTTTTGTTTTATTTATAATTTTGATAAAAATATTGCTTTTCTTTTTTTTTCTGGTTGTTTGTGATATTATTTACTATTATTATTATTTTCTGTGGATTCATGCTTTTGTATACAACATTCTTCCATAATGCACTTTATTAAATTATTATTTATATAAAAATGAATTTTTTTTTTATGATTTTTGAAAATATTTTTTCATTTTTATTTTATATTTTCCATTGAATTATTTCTTCGGAAAAGTATATTGAATTATTGCATCCCTTTATTTCATATTTATGTATTTTTTACCAAAGTTTTATTCCTTACCTTCAAGGCCAATCTACATTCAATAATAAGAAATGAAAGTATTAGAGCCTTCCAATTATTTGAGCACTTTTTGTAAATTTTCATAAGATTCCTTATCCATTCAATTAAAGACAAACGCACAATGTATTTATGATATAATACTCTTTGCCATAATCCGTCTTTGCTCCTTCTTTGCTGATTAGATTCCATACACTTTTCACAACTTTTTCAGTCCCCACCTTTGTGATTGGGGAGCGAAATTTGTTGCCAATGTGCCAAGTCGAGTCAAGTTCCTTCCTTCTTTCCCCTCCAAAGGAAATCCATGTAGGTTCTACGGATTCTATCCAACACCCCCTTCAGAATATGTGCTAATAAACACCAGTAAAATGGGATTGCCTCAAGGACTACCTTTACAAGTGTCAATGTGCCTCCCCTAGCCCATCTATGATGCTAGAAGTGTATCCTTCATTCTATTTTGCATATCAACCATTGCTAGTCCTTGCTATGATAACCATTCGTTTTTATGTAGAATCCCAAATATTTTAACCCTTCGTTAATATCAACTCGAATAAAATGAAAAAGATGGATGATTCTAATTGAAATGTTATCCTATATATTATCAGAGCTAATCAAAGGCTTTTTTAAATTGACTTCCATGGATGTCGCTTTATACAATAAATTGAAAATAACTTAGAATTCTCTTACATCCTCTAGAGTGCCCCTAGAAAATAATAGAATGTCATCCACAAACAATAAATGGGTTATGTGTTCTAACCCACCAACATGTATTCCTTTGATCAATCCATTCTTACGAGCTGCTAAAAAACCTCTACTTGGCCCTTTTTCCACCAACAATAAAAGGTATGGTGACAATGGACATCCATGTCAGAGTCCCCGTTCAGGTTTGAAGAATGTTGACGTTATCTCCATTATTTTCTTTAAAAAAGTGCAAATTGTTCACGTGTAGAAAGGTTTAAGTTTCGATTGTATGAATGCCACTCATTAAGGGCATTTTCCTGAACGAGTCATCTTTCATTCACATCAGATTGAATTTGAATGGCATCACGAATGGCATCACGGGGTTTTCTATATGCAATTCCAATTGAAGGAATATCAGAAAATACTCTAAGCATCCAATAGGTTCAACCCCATGATCAAAACCTATCAAACTCCTGTAGTATAGAATCAAACATCAGAAAATGGTTGATCCTCTTCGACGCACTATCTGTTCCTTTCCTATTATTATTCCATGTGGGATTAAATGATATTGGTTCCACATAGATATATTGACCAATTAAACCACAATTGAAAAAATTAAATGCAATTGTCCAATGCAACCAAACAATGATCTAATAATTTCTACATACAACTTAATAAATTAAACATCAAATTAAACAACCATTCAAATCAGTAACCTTTACTAAATCAATATCTCTAATGATCAATTAAACCACAATTGTATAGAGCCATCCTTCAAATCACTAATTCTTAGGAGGTATAATGATAAATTAAGCCACAATTGCAAAAATGAATTGGAATGGTCTAATGCAACCAAACAATTATCTAATAATATGTACATACAACCTAATACATTAATCATCATATTAAGAAACCATTCAAATTATTAACCTTATTAACTCAATATCTCTAATGATCAATAGAACCACAATTGCAAAACTGAATTGTAATGGTCCAATTCAACCAAACCTACCACTTATCTAATAATCTGTACATACAACATAATACATTAAAAAACACCTTAAACAACCATTCAAATTGGTAACCTTTACTAACTTTCTATTTTTATGGAATAAGTAAGCCTTACATGAACACATTGAATCACCATTCAAAACTTTTATTTTAAGAGTTTTAATAATTAGTGAAACTGCAAATCGAAATATAATTACAATGGACCAATTCAGGCAAGCAAACTAATATCTTAATTTCCACATACAACCTAATTATATGATAAAATAAGAAAATTTTATAAGATACATTGAACCATCCTTCAAATCACTAATTCTTAGGAGGTATAATGTTCAATTAAACCACAATTGCAAAAATTAATTGCACTCGTCTAATGCAACCAAACAATTATCTAATAATATATACATGCAACCTAATACATTAAACACCATATTAAACAATCATTCAAATAAGTAACCTTTATTAACTCAATATCTCTATAGAATTAGACAAAACAAGAATATTAGTACTGTGAAATAAAAGTCAACTAAAATTGAAAAATACTACGAAGCATTGGAATCCTTGGTGGAAGAAGAACAATTGAGTGTAGATCGGGTGGTTGGGAGGAATGTTGTTATCCTCCCCACTCGGGTTCAAATCTTGCTTTGTGACACTTGCTCCTTGGGAGCCGACTTTCTATGTAATGATTGTAAATATGGCCATACCTTGATTCTTTCAGAATAGCAGGTGTTGGCATTTTCCATGGAAAAAAAGAGAGACGAACGAAAGCTCTATGACTGGATCAGTTAACCTCGTTCATGGCTCCCATAGCATCGATGTTTTCTGTGTTGTATTTCCGTCAAAGGAGCCCCAAAGCATTTCCAGCGACCTCGGCGTCCTTCTCTATTACCGCAGAAGAAGGAAATGAAGTCCCCAGAATAGAAACAATCGGCCAATATTCGCGATCGTGCATGTAGACAGGAATGAATCGCTCCCAGAAAACCCTAGATTTAGTCAGTGCCGTCGTTGGGCCTCATGGACGCCTGGCCTATCCAGGGAAGACATCGCCTATGCCAGTGAATCCTACCACGGTCCCTGAGCCTTGCTGAGATCTACTGCATCTTGGAGATAGATTCAAGCGGCTGAAGAAGGAGATACCAGACCCCAAGACAGAAGCACCCGTTTCCCTTCATCTTCTAGACAGGCACAGGAGAATTACGAGATGCAATAAAGAAGGATCCTTGGCTCTCCTTCATCCGGCTCAGGCACAGGTGCTCAATGAAAAACGGTCGTCGCCCCTTGTGCTTTTACATCCTCCTTCACCAGAGATCTCGAAGGAAGAAGATCTTGGATTCGCTTCCCATTGAGCTCTTTCAAACCTAACCGCTTTAGTGGATCTAGCAAACTCGAGACGAACCATTGCTTCCAGGTCTCCTCAAGATCCTACTACATTTTTTATTTTTGTAAGATCTATGATGGGGTCTCTCTCTGCTTGCGAGTGACACATCAGAGCTCTGTTCTGGAGCTGAAATCCTTGATTCATCAGGCAGAAGGAACCCCTTCAGGACTGCAGAGGATTATTTTTGTAGGGAAGCAACTCTCAGACCACTGGTAAATCCACAGCCTTAGGATCTCAAAAGATGCATGCATTTCCTTGGTGGCCAGTTTATGACGAGTAAACTACAAACCCTCTACCTCTCAGAGCAAGTCCTTTAAAGATGCAATGCGAGCAGGGCTCTCTCCTGCTCAAAATCTGGTCTAGTTCCCTCACCCTGTCTACATAGTGGAAAAAAGAGGAAGTTCCCACATTGGATATCTCTCAACCAGAAGTCAGCCAGAACATTCTCCAGTTCAAGGAGTAGACCCTATTCTGCAGATTCAATGGATTGCAGCCAAAAACAAAGGATCTCTTTGACTAGATAAGTTCAAACTGACCCAAGGATGCTTGTGTTTTACTCTACTCTAAAGGGTTCTTTTTAGTGATCTTTTATTCCAGTGAAGACCTCCATGCTGTTATGAGAAAGGGGCCTTGCTTTTGGAGAACTGCAGGGCTCTTCATAACCCCCTGGTTCCCTGATTTTGATCCTTTAACTATGGTAGTGACAAAGGTTCCCATCTGGTTATGCCTTCCAAACCTACCAATCCATTTCTGGACTCAATCAGTCTTTGAAGAGATAGGTAACGCTCTTGGTTGTTTCTTTTCCTCTGATGACACTCGCTCGGAACAGGGTCTTTTCACCTTTGCATGCATTAGTGCCACCATTGACATTAGTTCTGGCCTTCCCAACAAGATCAACCTGAAAATAGGCAACTCCATCTGGACTCGGGATTTGGATTACGAAAACACAGCCTTCAGATGTCAGATTTGTCGACACATGGGACACCTCTTCAATGCTTTCCCACAAATAAAGCCCCAGCATCAGAGGACAATGAAGGCACACAAAGCCAAAACCTGGCATCCCGGACTGACCTCGATTGAAGATGACAATCTAGATGACCAGGTTGAGAAATATACATCCCCAACAATGCAGGAACATAGATCCACTCCACCTTTGCCTGAGGTGCACATGCCTCTTCAAGAAGATGAAAGCATGAAAAGCGGCCCTCCACAAGGGAAAAAAAGATATCACGATCCTTCTTCTTCAGACTCTGATAAGGAACTCATCCATGATTCCACGGACGTGATGCAACTTTCCTTAGTGTCCCCGGCTTCAGGGGGATGGATACAAGTCAAGAAAAAACAAGGAAAGAAAGGAAAAACCTGAGAATCAGCCCATTTCAAGGCTTTAATTTTTCTTTGTAATATCCATGGCATAGCTTTTCTTTCTCCTTCTTTCTACTAGAATCCCCTACGGGATTTAGCTTTAGTCTTTTGTTGTGCCAATACTATTATATTTTAAGCATTAATTCAATATGCGATAGGATCTTCACTGAGATAATAACATGTACAGTGTATCAATGCATAACAATCATATCAAGCATGTCAAGCATCACAAGAATCAAAAGCATGAGACAATGGACACACAGATTTTTTCGTGGGGAAAACCCTAAGGTGAAAAACCCCACAACTTCCTCAGAGATAGATAGAGTAATGGCTCAACCAAAGTACAACCAAATATAATAGATAGTCTCCTACTATGCAGCTGATCCTCCTCCTCCAATGTGCGCCACTTTCTGAGTGAGAGAAGAGTGAGTTCTGAGATGATCAAAATAGAGAATCCCAACTCTCTATTTATACTTGTCCTGACTTGCCTAATTATTTATGGGGCCGACTTGTCTAACTTAGTCTAATAACCCTAGTTACATATATATCGTTCCGACACCCACATCAGGTAGTCTAATAACCCATCGGCAAGTTAATCTACTTGCGACACTTGTCAATACAAATGACGACACTTCCTTATAGAGGAATAACACATCTCTTATGGGTACAATATATATATATATGAAATGCATTCCGAAGTTACATATACATCAACACTCCCTCTTAACTAGGAAGGTATTTCTTGACACAGATCATCGGGCACAAGTCTTCTTCTCTGGATCATCATCATCGATGCTTCGTCGTCGAATCATCATCATCGTCACAGCTATTGCTATCTCGTCCAATCTTTGAATCTACTCATCATAGGAAGTTCTACAGAGCTAGTCCTTTTTCATACTGGATGTAGGACCACCACCTGTAGGTCTTCATCATCACTGTTCATACTGTGGAATCCTGAGGACTCATCATGTGCGTCTGCAAAACCTCACAAGAGCATCCCAGGCCTTTTACGAGCACACAGCTCAACCTCTCAAATCTCTCAGGATCTTTTACATGCCACTGCACAACCTGTCCACGACCACAGAGTATCCACCTGATACTCACCATACATCCAACTGATGCATATCAACACATGATCAACCTGATCATCATCATCATCTCCGAGCAAGCCATCAAGTAAGTACACTTCAGGACTGATTACATTGCTTCTGCAAAACCTACAAGATCTCTCAGGACTGATTATATGCCTCTGCAAAACCTGTGTACCAAATTGTCACATCAATGTATTCAGATCATCATGTAGTCCACAGAGCACAACCCAGATGCACACACACATAAATTACACTCACCATGGGAGGACTAACCTGCCACCATGTGAAAGGTTCACAGCACTTACACTCACCAGCATGGGAGGACCAACCTACTACAATCTGGGAAAGGCTAACAGCACTCACATCAATGACCATGGGAGGACCAACCTACCACCATGCTGGAAAGGAATATCACTTACATCAACGACCATGAGAGGACCAACCTACCACCATGTCGGAAATGCCTAGTACTTACATCAACGACCATGAGAGGACCAACCTGCTATCATGTCGGAAAGGATTCAACACTTATATCTCACCATAGGAGGACTAACCTCCCACTATGTGAGAATGGCCCAGCACTTACATCTCACCATGGGAGGACTAACCTGCCACCATGTGAGAATGGCCCAGCCCTTACATCTTACCATGGGATGACCAACCTACCACCATGTAAGAATGGCTCAACCCTTACATCCTTCCATGGGAGGACTAACCTTCCACCATGTAAGAATGGATTGGCCCTTACATCCTGCAATGGGAGGACCAACCTACTACCATGCAAGAATGGCCCAGTGTGAATCTGTGTCTCCAAAATTTATCACTTCCCTATGGAAGGCATCTCGATCTAAAGCACACCAAGTCTCCCTCTGAAGTATTCAAACTTCACTCTGGCAAGCGGCTTGGTCAACACATCGGCTATTTGCTCGTCTGTCGCAACATACAGGAGCTTCATAGCTCCCCTCTGCACCATATCCCTGATATAGTGGAACTTGATCTCAATGTGCTTCGACCTGTCATGGAACACTGGGTTCTCTGACAACTTCACACAACTCTAGTTGTTGCAATATATACAGGTAGCACTCAACTGGAGATCAAACAAATCAGGCAATAGCTTCCTAATCCATACTGCCTCACAACTAGCTGAACAAGCTGCGACATACTCTACTTCAGCTGTACTTAGTTCCACACAGGACTGCTTCCTGCTAAACCAAGAGATCACACCTAATCCCATACTGAAACAGCACCCCAAGGTGCTCTTCCAATCAATGGCACTACCTGCCCAATCCGAATCAACATAACCTTCCAGGTTAAACTTTTGATTCACCTCATACTTGAGCCCATAATCCACTGTACCCTTCAGGTACCTCAGAACATGCTTTGCATCTATCAGGTGAACATGTCTCAGATCTGTCAGATATTGGCTCAAGGTGTTCACGGCAAAGCAAATGTCTAGCCTTGTATTCGTTAGGTACATCAAGGACCCAATCATCTGACGATACATCGTAGCATCAACTAGCTCAGAAGAAGCATCACACAGAAGTTTCAGGTTCGATGCCATAGGTGTGGCCATGGCCTTGCAGTCGATCATCCCAAAGATCTTTAGGATCTTTACTGCATACTTCCATTGTCCAAGGAAGATACCATCTGCACTCTGCCACACCTCCATACCAAGAAAGTAGTGCATCATACCCAAGTCCTTCTTCTCGAACTCGGCAGCTAGCTTCCTCTTCATGTCGGCAATCAGTCTATCCTCACCTATGAGAAATAGGTCATCCACATACAATAGTAGAATCACTGGATTTCCCTCCTCAACCTTGTAGTAAAGGTTGGAATCTTCTTTACTCTTGGTAAAGCCCAAACTAGATAGGAAGCCATCTATCCTTCCATACCAGGTCCTGGGTGCTTGTTTCAAACCATACAGGGCTTTCTTCAATTTGCACACATGTGTTCCTCTATCATGTGTCTCAAACCCCAGTGGCTACTCCACATACACTTCCTCTTCAACTACACCATTCAAGAAGGCTGTCTTGAAATCCATCTGGTGTACCTTCCATTTCATCACTGCAGCCAGAGGAAGTACTAATCTAATGGAAGTGTATCTAGCCACAGGAGCAAAAGTCTCTTCATAATCAATGCCTTCTTTCTGGGAGAAGCCACGAGCTACAAACCTAGCTTTGTATTTCTCGATGCTACCATCTGGAGCATGCTTGACCTCATAGATCCACTTGGAAGTTACCACAGACTTCCCATCTGGCCTTGGGACCACATCCCAAACATCATTCTTCATAATAGATTGGTATTCTTCGATCATAGCATCCTTCCACTCTTTCTTTTCTGCAGCTTCTTCATAACTGGAAGGTTCTTTGTCCATGATGTCACAGAGTAAAGCAACATAACTAGTATGTGACCTTGTCCTTTTCCTTTCTCTGTGTTCTTCTTCTGGAATGCCAAATCTATTTGCATCTTGGATGAGCTCTCTAGCCCATGTTGGTTTCCTCTTGTGAGGATTCTTCTCACGAGGTGGATCCATAGGTTCTTATGGATCTTCCATTTCTCGATCTTCTTCAGGAACTGCTTCATTCATTGTGGTGTCTTGAGTTCTGGATATTCTGGGTTCTTCATTGTCTACAACAAGTGACAGTCTTTCTTGATTTGTGATAAGCTGAACTTTCATCAAATGTTACATCTCTGCTGATGTCAATCTTCTTGAATCCAGGGAAGTAGATCCTGTAAGCCTTCGAGCTTTCACTGTAACCGATGACTATACCCTTCTTTCCTGAAGGATCCAACTTTGAGCTTTTCTCTTTTGGGATGTGCGTGTATACTGGACAACCAAATATTCTGATATGGCTTAGTTCTGGTTTCTTACCAGTGAACACTTCTTCTGGTGTTTTGTTGTCAAGTATCTTATGGGGTGTTTTGTTTTGCACATATACAACTGTCCTTGCTGCTTCAGCCCATAGGTGCACAGGTAAGTCTTGATCATGAAGCATTGCCCTTGCTGCTTCCATGATTGTTCTATTCTTTCTCTCGGCAACCCCATTCTGCTGTGGATTGTAAGAAGTTGTCAACTCCCTCTTAATCCCTGAATCACTGCATGACTTCTTGAAGTCTCCTGAAGTAAATTCTCCAACATTGTCAGATCTGAATATCTTGATCTTCAAGTCAGTTTGGTTTTCTATCAAGGCTTTGAATTCCTTGAAATTGTTAAACACTTCATCTTTGTTCTTCAAGAAGTAGATCCAAGTCTTCCTAGAGAAATCATAAATAAAGGAGACATAGTATACACACCCACTCAGAGAACAGTATGACATGGGACCGCATACATCATAGTGGATAATCTCCAAGATTCCTTTTTCCTTTCTTTCACTGCTTGGAAATGTCTTCTTTGTATTCTTTCCCTTTGCACAACCTTTGCAAATGCCTTCATGCTTTGTTTGGATTTCAAGAATACCTTCTACCGCTTTACTTGCAATTGGTAATGCTCTGTAATGCATGTGTGCAAGCCTTCTGTGCCAAAGTTCACTTGGCTCTACAGAATCATGGACCATGGCTTGTTCTGGATGGCCCTTCAATTTGTATAATCCTCCCTCTTGCTCTCCAATCACAATTGCATCATCTATAGTCTTACCCTTAGGCCACATTAGGACTTGGCCATCTATAAATGCAACCCTCATGCCCTTTGCATCCAATGCAGATATTGAGAGTAGATTCTTCTTGAGACTTGGAACATAGAGTACATCTTTCATCTTCATAGACTTTCCAGAGTCTGGTGTATAGGAGGCTTCACCACTCCCTTTTATGGGATACTGGTAGTCATCTCCAAGCTTCACCTTGTGGAGTGAACCATGTCCAGATAGATTCACAAAGGATTCTTTGAATCCTGTCATATGTTTGGAAGCCCCACTATCTATGAGCCAATCATTACTTCCATGAGTAATGGTTCCGGTGAGAGCAGAAATCAAAACATATTCTTCATCGCTTGAAGAATCTTCACTATCTTCTCTAGCCCTCTTCCTGGGAGGTTCATCATCCTCTGCAGCATGAGCATGATGTCTTCTTTTGAATTTCTTCTTCTTGTGAGTACCCTCTTTCTTATTCTTAGGGAAATCTCTGGCATAGTGTCCCTTATCATCACATGTATAGCAACAGACATGGGACATGTACCTTCTATGTCTGGGACTACCTCTTTGATTATGATATTTTCCTTTCTTGCCATGATGGTGAGCTTTCTTGTCACCGTGTCTTTTGGAGTGAGTTGTGAGTACTTGGTCTTCACTCCCCATCTTCTCTTCTCTAGCTACAATTCGAGCTTCTTCCTATGAGCATTCTTCCCACAGTCTACTAAAAGAGATAAGTTTCATTCTAGCACAAATTCCTTGGATGAAGGAATCCCATGACCTAGGGAGGCCATTAAGAGTGATCATCACCACTTCTCCATTTTATATATCTTCACCCACAACTTCAATTTGTTCTTTTATCTGGGAGATCCTTGATAAATATGACTGCATAGTCTCAGCATTCTGGATATTGATATTCTTTAATTGATTCCTTAGGGTCATCTTCCAATTTATGTTCTTTCCTTCAAATAGTTTGGTCAAGGAATCAAACATCTCTTTTGGTGTCTTTAGGGATGACACATGAGGGATGGGATGATCTTTAATAAAATCAGCAATGATCCTCTTTGCCTTAACCAAATTCCTCTTGTGAAGAGCCTTAGCCTCTTCTCCCTCTGGGACAAGGACCTCTTCACTTATATAAGTATCCAACTCATTCTCTTCAAGGATTAACCCAATCCTATACTTCCATGCTCGGAAGTTATAAGCTCCTTCAAGCTTTTCCTCAAGATTGGTGTGGTGAGACATCTTAAAGAGTACTTCAAATGGAAATAGAAAAGATTTGACTCTTACCACTTGATTGCTGAAAACTAGATCTGGTGCCGGATTAGGGTTTGAGTTTCCCGTAGATCTACACAACCAAGAATCTTGAACCAAATCTCCAAACTTTCTGATTTTCCAAGGAGCTTCCAGCTGTGTCTTCAGATTTCAAAAAATACTATTTTTGAGGAAACCCTAATTTTTAGGGCCAAAACTGAAAGTGCTCATAATTGAATTTTGATTGGATAGATAGATTCACCTTGCTGAGGAGAGTCAATCCATCATATTACTTTTCCAAAATCTATGGAGAGAAACCCAAAAACAAGAAGCCCTAGCTTCCACAACTGCATAGTGTCTTCTTCTCAGGTTAGCTCTGATACCATGTTAGATTTTAAGCATTAATTCAATATGCTATAGGATCTTCACTGAGAGAATAACATGTAGAGTATATCAATGCATAACAATCATATCAATCATGTCAAGCATCACAAGAATCAAAAGCATGAGACAATGGACACACAGATTTTTCCGTGGGGAAAACCCTAAGGTGAAAAACCCACAACTTCGTCAGAGATAGATAGAGCAATGGCTCAACCAAAGTACAAACAAATACAATAGATAGTCTCCTACTATGCAGTTGATCCTCCTCTTCCAATGTGCGCCACTTTCTGAGTGAGAGAAGAGTGAATTCTGAGATGATCAAAATAGAGAATCCCGACTCTCTATTTATACTTGTCCTGACCTGCCTAATTACTTATGGGGCCGACTTGTCTAACTTAGCCTAATAACCCCAGTTACATATATATCGAGCCGACACCCACATCAGGTAGTCTAATAACCCATCGACAAGTTAATCTACTTGCGACACTTGTCAGTACAAATGACGACACTTTGTTATAGAGGAATAACACATCTCTTATAAGGGTACAATAAATATATATATGAAACACATTCCAAAGTTACATGTACATCAACAAATATGGCTGAGAGTTCTTAGATCTTCTTTGGGCAAATAACCTCTCCTTTCCATATCACTTGGCCTTCAGGAAGACAGCGGAAAATGGTTTGTAACTTTATTTTCTTTTGGCAATACAAGGTTCTTCACTAGCTTACCAAAAATAAAAATTGAAAAATACTACAATCTATAGTAATAATTCGTGATGTCTAACATACATATAATGACCAACAATTTATATTATAATCATTATAGGTATGTTTATACATTAAATAGACATTGGTCATCTTAAGCTAGTACTAGATTTCATTGAAAATCCTTCAAAGCATCTTGCACATCTATTGCCTTGTTGAATCTATTCAACATTCTCCATAACTCCTTGATCAACCATTTATCCTCTTGGTTCTTCCCAATGAATGAAGTGGAAATAATTACATTTTCTTTGGGGTTTTATTTCACACTCTCAAGTGAACAATCCACTATAACAGTGTTAGTTGCATCATATTGAGTATGCATTTCCCACACCTTTTTCCATGATTTAGTGTGTATAAATTTTGTTGGATTGCCAGTGGCCTTATGTGCCTTTTATGGTTTGCAATTTGAAGCAATCCACATAAACACAAGTTGATCTTATGATGCTTATGAAACAACCTTTTTAGAACTCTTGATCTGTTTTGTTTCAAATCTATTGTCTAAATTGCAATGTCAACATTTTCATGTTTTCCAAAAATGTTGACACTATAATGATTATTTATTTGTTTTCCATTTTCACCATTTTATGTTTTACAATCTCCATAATTAGTCACTGTAGTAAATGAATTTCTAATTAAGAATTATAAACATCATAGAATCCAAATCATTATAATAGAACCAACAAAGAAAGTGTAGTACTTGAATTTTCCAAAAATTTGATGGATCTTGGGTTTGACGATTAAAAAGATAAAAAATAATAAGAGAAACAACCAAAAAAATTATGTACTTGACATGATATCTTTTCCTTCTTTCATTTCCAGTTCCAAACTTTTTTCAACATTGTCCACACTATATTATTGATTGTTTCTTTGCTTCCCATTGTTGTCATTTTCTCTTTTACAATCTCCATCATTAGTCAATGTAGCAAACAACTTGCCAATTAAGAATTCTAAATAACATAGAATCCAAATCATTATAATAGAAATAACAAAGTAATTGTAGGACCTAAATTCTCCAGGAAGTTGATGGATCTTGGGTTTGATAGTTGAAAAGGTAAAAAATAACAAGAGAAACAACCAAACAAATTATGTACCTGGTATGATAGCTTCTTCTCCTTTTATTTCCATATCCAAAAAAATTTCGACATTGTCCACAATATATTGGTTTTTTCTTTGTTTATCGGTTTCATCATTTTCTATTTTACAATCTCCATCATTATTCGATGTAGTAAACAACTTGCCAATTAAGAATTCTAAACAACATAGAATCCAAATAATTACAATAGAAACAACAAAGGAAGTGTAATACCTGAATTTTTGATAAAGTTGATGGATCTTGGGTTTGAATGTTGAAAATATTTGTGGATATCCATTCAACATGGTAATCCTTTGTGACTATGTTTGTACAATGCATGCAATTCTTTTTCTATATGTACAATAGGCCTTGGTTAAACTTGTCCCTACACAAAGAGAAACAATCACATTCACATCACCACATTGTTGGTGATTTTCCAATAAATCCACCCATAAATTAAAATTTCTCTCACTTTCATCAATTTTGTCTTCAAAAGTGTGAGTGTGTTGAGAAGCCTCTATTTTTTTTATTCTGAAGTATATAAATGTATAGTCAAAATGATATCATAACTATAACTATTTTGTTTCTCATATTCATAAATGCTATTAGTCATGGTATAGTTGATCCTAGCATTCTTATGGAATTTTCCAAAACTTTATGTACATCATTCCATGACCAAAGTTATACTAAGAGAACTAAATTGAAGTCATCCAATTAATTTTTTTCAATCAAAGCTTAAACAATTCAATATTATAAATCTCATGGAATGTTTTTTTCAAAGCCAAAGTATCCAAAACAACAAGGTTAGTACATGCTATTGGCTACAATTGAGAAGGAAAAGAGTGCAAAAGTGTTGACAAAATACGAGGGCCCCCAAAATGACAACCAAATTCAAAATTATTGTCAATTTGATGAAAGTTTGTTGATCCATTTATTATTATTTTTAGGAATCCACACGCTTGTTGATAAAGAGATTCTATTTTGTATTTCGTGTTCCTTTTACATAAGTAGACCCTAAAACAGTTTTACAAAAGTTGGAAAATATGATAACAATAATTTCATAATGCACGATAATATTGAATGTGGTAAGATTCCGATCTAACAATTTATAAAGGAGTATAAATAATATATAAGACTACTATACCAATTGAAGTAGGCATTGTTTGTGTATCTCTTCCTTTACATTTTTTCTTCAATGCTTTAATTCGAATTTTAGATACACCAGATTCCATTGTTTCTGAAAACAATAGTAGAAAATTTTGTTCATAATTTCAAAAGGATGGAGAAACATGAAACACCAAATATGGGAAAAAACATGAAATACCAAATATTTTTAAACAACCTTATAATAAATCATTTTCATGCACATGCACAAAAACAAGGAATTTCATGTTTTCGATAATTTCTTTCCATTATCATTCAGGATCACTAAGAGAATAACATGCATAGCATATCTATAGCATATCAATCATAGACACAATAACACAAGAACATAAGAGACATAGAGTTTTCTCGGGGAAAACCAAGAAGGTGAAAAACCCCGCAACATCCTCAGAGATAGAATAAGACCCAATACAAAGATCACAAGGATCAACCCAAAGAGATGTCTCTAGCAGATACTCCTCCTCCTCCACATGTGCGCCACTTTCTCTCTTAGCTATGCGAGCTTAAGAAGTGAGTGAATGAATAGAATGAGAGAGGCACACCCTCTATTTATACATTGACTTGACCTGCCAATAAACCAACATGGCTGACTTCCTAAGGAAGCCTAATAACCCAACCACATGACCTAACTAGGGTCGACCCCACACTGGTAATCTAATAACCCATCAATACAAATGATGACACTTACAATGTAACTTGCGACACTTGCAAATACAAATGACGACACTTCCAATCAGAGGAATAATACATCTCTGTTGGATATACAATAAAGTACAAATGTAATATACAAGTGAATATCTTCTGAAGTTACAAATACATCAACACTCCCTCTTAACTAGGAAGGTATTCTCTAGACACAGGTCATCAATACATACTGGTGCAAGTCTTCAATTCTGGAGTTGTATCATCATCATTGGATCGTGGAGCATCATCATCATCACTGTTGTTGTACTCGACATATCAATCACTGGGTTATTTATGAATTCTTCTTGTAATAGGAAGTTCTACAGAGCCAGCCCGTTTTCATGCTGGATGTAGGCCTAGCCTCCTGTAGGTTTTCATCATCACTGGCCATACTGTGGAATCCTCAGGACTTATTACGTGTGTCACAAAACCTCGAAAGAGAATCCCAGGACTGATTACAAGCTTACTGCTCAACCTATCGGATCTCCTAGGGAAATATTGTATGTGACCACCACAAAACCTCGAAAGAGCATCCCAGGACTGATTACGAGCATACTGCTCAACCTATTGGATCTCCCAGGGAAATATTACATGTGGTCACCACAAAACCTCGAAAGAGTATCCCAGGACTGATTACGAGCGTACTGCTCAACCTATCCGATCTCCTAGGGAAATATTACATGTGGTCATGGAAAAACCTCGAAAGAGCATCACAAAACTGATTACGAGTGTACTGCTCAACCTATGGGATCTCCCGGGGCAATATTATATGCCATAGGACAAAACCTCGAAAGAGAATCCCAGGACTAATTACAAGCGTACTGCTCAACCTATCGGATCTCCCAAGGAAATATTATATGTCCTCCCAAAGAAAAACCTCAAAAAAGTATCTACAAATCTCCCAGGGAAAGATTATATGCTTATCTGCACAACCTGTCCACATCCACGGAGTATCATCTTGATACTCATGATCATACTGATCATCATCATACTGTACATCGTCCTGATTCACATCATCACATGATCAACCTAATCATCATCACAACATCGTCCTGATGCATGTCATCATCGCATGATCATCCTGATCATCATCATAGAATCATCCTGATGCATATCATCTAGAGCATCATCCTGATACTCATCATCACCATATAATCAAACTGATCATACAAGCATCCACCTAATGCATATCCTCATACATGATCATCCTGATCATCATACATAGCAGTAATTGGAGCATCATCCTAATGCTCATCACACAACGCTTACATCCACAGTCATGGGAAGGATCCTCCTATCACCATGCTTGGAATGGCTCCTGCAAATGTGTCCCATCACTTCTTCCTCAAAATATCTTCAATCTGAATAACACCAAGCCTCTCTATGAAGTATTCAAACTTCACTTTGGCTAGTGGTTTCGTCAACACATTTGCAATCTACTCATCTGTAGCAACATACAGGAGCTTCACTCTTCCTCTCTGCACCATATCCCTGATATAGTGATATTTGATCTCGATGTGATTCGACCTATCATGGAACACTGGGTTCTATGACAACTTCACACAACTCTAGTTGTCACAATAGATATAGGTAGCATCCAACATGAGATCAAATAACTCAGACAGTAGCTTCCTAATCCATACTTCCTCACAACTGGCCGAACAAGCTTCGGCTATACTCAGTGCTACACAGGACTGCTTCCTGCTAAACCAAGAGATCACACCCGATCCCATACTGAAGTAGCACCCCGAAGTGCTCTTCTTATCTATAGCACTGCCAGCCCAATCTGAATCAACATAACCCTCCAGGTTAAACTTTTGATCCGCATCATACTTGAGCCCATAATCAATTGTACCCTTCAGGTACCTCAGAATATGCTTTACAGCAACCAGGTGAACATCTCTCGGATCCATCAAGAACTAGCTCAATGTGTTCACCGCAAAGCAAATATTTGGTCTTGTGTTCGTCAAGTACATCAAGGACCCAATCATCTGACGATACACCGTGACATCAACCGGCTCAGATTAAGCATCACACAATAGATTCAGGTTCGATGCCATAGGTGTGGCCATGGCCTTGTAGTCCATCATCCCGAACCGCTTCAAGATCTCTACTCCATACTTCCCTTGTCCAAGGAATATTCCATCTCCACTCTGCCACACCTCCATGCCTAGAAAGTAGTGCATCATCCCCAAGTCCTTCATCTCGAACTTAGCAGCAAGCTTCCTCTTGGTGTCGGCAATCAACCTATCATCTCCTATAACAAACAGGTCATCCACATACAATAGTAGTATCACAGTATTGCCTTCCTCAACCTTGTAGTAAAGGTTGGAATCCACTTTACTCTTGGTAAAGCCCAAACTGGATAGAAAGATATCTATCCTACCATACCAAGTCCTAGGATCTTGCTTCAAGCCATATAAGGCTTTCTTCAACCTGCACACATATGTATCCCTGTCATGTGTCTCAAAACCAAGTGGCTGCTCCACATACACTTCCTCTTTGACTACACCATTCAAGAAAGCTGTCTTGACATCCATCTGGTGTATCTTCCACTTCATCACTGTAGCCATAGCAAGTACTCTTCTGATGGAAGTGTATCTGGCTACAGGTGTAAAATTCTCTTCATAGTCTATCCGCTCTTTCTGGGAGAAGCCACAAGCTACAAACCTTTCCTTGTATTTCTCTATGCTACCACCTGCAGCATGCTTGATCTTATAGATCCACTTGGAAGTCACAACAGACTTCCCTCCTGGTCTTGGGACCACATCCCAAACATCATTCTTCATGATCGATTGGTATTCCTCGACCATGGCATCCTTCCATTCTTTCTTTTCTGCTACCTCTTCATAACTCGAAGGTTCTTTGTTCATAATTTCACAAAGCAAGGCAACATAGCTAGTGTGTGACCTTGTCCTTTTACATTCTCTGTGTTCCTCTTCTAGAATACCATACCTTTCTGCATCTTTGGATGAGCTCTCTAGCCCATCCAGGTTTCCTCTTGTGAGAGTTCTTCTCACAGGGTGGATCTACAGGTTCTTGTGGATCTTCAATTTCATGAACTTCTTCTGGAATTGCTTCATTCATAGTGGTGTCTTGAAATATGGTTACCTTTGGTTCTGTATTGTCGTCAATAGGTGTCTTCCTTGATTTGATGTATGTTGAGTCTTCATCAAATGTTAAATCCCTGCTGATGTCAATCTTATTGAACCCTAGAAAGTAGATTTTGTATTCCTTCGAGCTTTCACTGTAACCCACAAAGACGCCCTACTTTCCTGAAAGGTATAGCTTTTCCCTCTTTTCCTTTGGAATGTGTGTGTATACTAGACATCCAAATATCTTGAGATGGCTAACTTCGGTTTCTTACCAGAGAAAACAGCTTCTAGTGTGTTGTTGTCAAGTATCTTGTGAGGTGTTTTGTTCTGCACATATACAATTGTCCTAGTTGCTTCTTCTCATAGATGCATAAGCAGATCTTGGTCATGAAGCATTGCCCGTGCTGCTTCCATGATAGTTATATTCTTCCTTTCTGAAACCCCATTCTGTTGTGGATTGTAAGGAGTGGTCAAATCCCTCTTAAGACCTAAATCACTGCATAACTTCTTGAAATATCCTGAAGTGAATTCTTCGCCATTGTCGTATCTGAAGGTCTTGATCTTCTTATCAGTTTGATTTTCTAACAAGGCTTTGAATTCCTTGAACTTATCAAACACTTCATCTTTATTCTTCAACAAATAGACCCAAGTCTTCCTAGCGAAATCATCAATGAAGGAAACATAATATACATACCCACTCAGAGAACTGGATGACATAGGTCTGCATACATCGGAGTGGATAATCTCCAAGATTCCTTTTGCTTTGCTTTCACTGCTTGGAAATGCCTTCTTAGTGTTCTTCCCTTTTGCACATCCTTTGCCAATGCCTTCATGCTTTGACTGGATTTCAGGAAGACCTTCTACAACTTTGTTTGCAATTGGTAGTGCTCTGTAGTGCATGTGTGCAAGCCTTCTATGCCAAAGTTCACTTGGCTCCATGGATTCATGTACCATGGCATGTTCAGGTTGTCCCTTCAATTTTTACAATCCTCCCTCTTGCTCTCCAATCACTACTGCATCATCTATGGTCTTACCCTTTGGCCACATGAGTACTTGGCCATCCACAAATTCAACTCTCATTCCTTTTGCATCCAAAGATGATATGGAGAGAAGATTCTTCTTGAGTACAGGTACATATAGAACATCTTTCATCTTCAAAGAATTCCCAAAGTCTAGTTTTTAGGAGGATTCACCACTTTCTTTTATGGGATATTGATAGTCATCCCCAAGTTTCACCTTATGAGGTGACTCATGTTTAGATATATCTATAAAGGATTCTTTAAACCCAGTCATGTGTTTGGAAGCCCCACTATCAATAAGCCAATCATCACATCCATGAGAGATAGTACCTGTGAGAGTAGGGATCAACACATATTCTTCCTCACTTGAAGAGTCTTCACTTTCTGCCCTAGTCTTCTTCTTGGGAGGTTCATCATCCTTAGCAGCATGAGCATGATATCTCTTCTTGTTGCTCTCCCTCTTCTTTTTGTATTTGATGTTGTTTTTGTTTTTGTTATTCTTGGGACAATCTGAAGAAAAGTGTCCTTTCTCATTACAAGTAAAGCGCCTCAAATCTTTATTACCTCTTTCATGGTGGTGTGGAGTTCTCTTGTGATAAGATTGCTCCCTCTTGAACTTACCTTTCTTGGTGTGTGTTGTGAGAGCTTGATCTTCATTTCCCATCTTTTCTTCTCGGGCCATAATCCTAGCTTCTTCTTGTGAACATTCCTCCCACAGTATACTGAAAGAGATCAATTTCTTTCTTGCACAGATTCCTTGGATGAAGGAGTCCCGTGACCTAGGTAGGCCATTCAATGTGGTCATTACAATTTCTCCATTCTCCACTACTTCATCCATAGCTTCAAGTTGTTCCTTGATTTGAGATACCTTATAAAAGTAGAATTCAATGGTATCTCCATTCTGGATCTTTACCCCTTTCAATTGGTTACCTCAATTAAATTATATTGTCAAATCCTCTTCTATAAGATCTCATTTCAAAGATATGAACAAGATCAAGGAATCTATAACCGCGCATGCACAATCTTACTATAGGGAAAAAGACCGTCTAACAATATATAATGAAATATAATCTAATTATGAAAGGGACATACCATTTAAAGAAGATTTTGGTGGTGTAGTTTCTGATCATTTCTCTTCTTGGATGCTTCCTTTGAAATTTCATTGGATTCATACTCCATGAATTCTGAAAATAAAAGTAAAAAACTATAAACCATAATTTCAAATTATTCAAGAAAACATGATTTTATTAATATAATCATTCCTTGCATCATTGTATTTGTAAGAAAATGAACACTAACAAGAGGAAGAGTATTCTAGTACATGCACAAGCACATTGCCAACAATATCATTGCATTGTGATTAAGAAAAGAACAAATGCAGAGGCTGATACAACATTATATTTGAATAAAAATATTCTTACTTCAAGCAATAGTTCACAAACACATTTCCGACATCAACATTCCAAAGTAAAGAATAATCAACGCTTGTTAGATTTCCTTATACCACAATGGTATTGCTAACAACAACACTGCACAATGAAAGAAAACTAACCCATGTTAACTTTCTTTCTAGCACAAACACATAGGCACTTCAAACAACAACATTGCACATTGAATGAAATCTAGTGAGTGTTATCATTTCTTCTAACACAAGCACAACTAGATTGATAACAACAATATTGAACTAAGAAGGAAATATGGGTCATGCTAACTTTCTTTTTAGCATAGGCATAAACACATTACTAAAAAAACATTGCACAATGAAGGAAAACTAGCATGAGATAGATTTACTTTTAGCAAAATCACAAGGGCATTTCCAACAACATATTTCACAAGGATTGAAAGCTAGCACAAGCTAGCATGTGCTAGCTTTCATTCTAGCACAACCACATTGCCAATAATAACATTCCATCATGAAGGAAATATAATGCATGTTAGCTTTCCTTCTAGCACAAACAAAACAACATTTTTAACAACAACATTGCATACTCAATAAAGCTAATGCATGCGATCTTCTGGAAAAATCACATTGCCATCAAATACATTGCACCGTGAGGGAAATGAAACACATGTTAACACACATGCATATTTCCATCAAATTCATTGCACCATGAAGGAAATTTAACACATGTTAGCTTTCCTTTTAGTACAAGGACAAGGAAATTTCTAACAACAACATTGCATAGTGAAATAAAGCTAACACGTGCTAGCTTCCCTTCTAGCACATTCACAATGACATCAAATACATTGCACCATGAAAGAAATCTAATGCATGCTAGTTTTCCTTCTAGCACAAGCACAATGACATTCCTAGCAACAACATTACACACTAAAAGAAATCTAATGCATGCTACATTTCCAACTAGAAAAAACACATGGGCATTTATAACAACAACATTGCATAATGAATGAATTCTAATGCAACTTAGACTTCCTGCTAGCACAACCACATTTCCATCAAAGACATTGCAACATGAAGGGAATCTAATGTATGTAGTTTTCTTCTAGCACAAGCACATCATTTTAAAAACAACATTGCAAAATGAATAAAATATAATGTGTTCTAGCTTTCTTTTTGGAAAAATCACATTGTGATCGAATACATTACACCACGATGGAAATCAAACAAATGTTAGCTTTTCTCTACTATAATCACAAGGGCATTTCTAACAACAACATTGCACACTGAATGAAAGTTAATGCATGCTTGCTTTCATGCTGGCACAACAACATTTCCAACAAGTACATTGTACCATGAAAGAAAACTAAAGCATGTTAGTTTTCCTTCTTGCACAAGCACAAGAGCATTTTTAACAACAACATTGCACACTGAATGAAAGTTAATTCTTGCTTGCTTGCTTTCCTACTAGCACAACCACATGCCATCAAATACATTTCACCATGAAGGAAAGATAACGCATTATAGATTTCATTCTAGCACATGCACATAGACATTTCAAAAAACAACATTGCATAGTGAATGAAAGCTAACACATGCTAGGTTTTCTTTTGGCACAATCAAATTTCCATAAAATTCATTACACCATAAAGGAAAGCTAATGCATGTTAATTTTCCCTTTAGCACAAGCACAAGAAAATTTGTAACAACAACATTGCACACTAAAGGAAAGTGTTAGGAACCCATGTCAACCCTTCTCTTTACTTTGTTAGTATATTGTTGTTGGACGCATATGCTTTGTAATTCGTCCCGTAGTATTTGTTGATCCATAGTTTGTATTAGCCCATGGTATTGACCCATAGTATTGGACGCATATGCTTTGTAAGTTGTCCCGTAGTATTATATGTCCCATGGTATTGAACCATAGTATTGGGCATAGAATTAGTATATAAGTGTGTGTTGAGGCCAATGAAGGAACCATGAAGTTATTTGTATTGAGCTTGCTCAAAGAAGGTTTCCCCCTCAAAGTGTCCCGCGATCAATAAAATATTTTGTGATCTAATATATTGTGCATTTTATCAATTAATTGTTGCAGGTTCCTCTCATCTAGTATCAAAGCACTTTCTTGGGCTTGTTGGGTGGAATTTCTGCCAAATTTTTTTTTGCATCTATTGCAGGTTCAGATATGGGAATAATCCCTATCCACTTAACTGTGGGAAGTACTTGGACATAAACCCTAAAATTCATTTTGAGGAGTACCACAGGAACCTCGAAGTAGCTGGCCCATTGAGAGGACCTGCCAGCGAAAAGGGCAACGACCCCTACCTGATAAAATTCTGTTTTTTCACCTTATCTCCTTTGTTTTAACTCTGTTTCCCCTGAAACTTCACCGACACCCCTGCAATCCCATTTTTCATATTTCATTCCTGGGGAACCTATCCCAAATTCCCCTTCCCAAAACCATAAATCCCACATTTGTCTATTTTTAGAGTTTGCCATAACTTCTTCGATTTTCACCCAATCGCCTTCAAATTTTGCCACCATGTTCATTCCCTATTTCTGCTTCTTTGTCCCTCTCTGAAATTTTTTCTCATTCTTCACCCCACTTCTAAGATCCTTATTTTATGCTTCCCTGTCCATTCGAAAGTGTTCAAAACCTAGTCAAACCCCAATTACCCATCATAGTTTTTCCCAAATCCAAATTTCCCTTTACTAAATAAGCTTATGTTTGTGTTTTTCTACCCATTCACAAAAAAAAAACATGGTTATAGTTGTCACCCATGGAGGAGCACAAATCATGGCGGAATAACTTGCAGCCCTCAAAACCAAACTCCAAGATTTGGATGAAACATTTCTTAGCCTCCATCTTCAGCATTCAACCATGAACACTGGGGTCTCTTCTTCCAGCAATTTTCATGGGCCGAAGCTTGATTTTCCACGCTTCAATGGTAATGATCTGACTAGATGGAACAAGAAGCCCTTCAATGGTACCATTGGTACATCAAGGCTCATGACGAGCCAAAATGGACATATTTTTGCCAACTCATTTTTCAACGATTTGGTCCTAGTGCTTTTGATGAATTCACAGGATCACTCACTAAACTTCACCAATTTGGCACAATGAGAGAATATTAGACAGAATTTGAGAAACTAGCCAATCACACAGAAGGATTGTCTGATGAATTCTACAGGAGTTGTTTTATCAGTGATCTTAAGGATGAAATCCGCTCATAGGTTAAAAATTTTGGTCCCAACACAATGATGGAAGTCCTAGGGTTGGATAAGTTGGCGGAGGACAAGATCACAAACCAACAACGCTCCAAATCCACTTTTGTTTCATTCAGAAATATGGTTTCCCAATGACCTCCCATCACGCCAGCTCCTTGCACAACTCCTATCAAGCATCTTTCTGAAGCAGAAATGAGGGCACGCAGAGAAAAAGGGATTTGTTATAATTATGATGATAAATTCACTCGGGGACATAGATGTGTTGAGGAACAACTCTATCTCTTAGATGTGGATTCTTCACCTACCTCTGAACTTGGTGCAGAATCTCCACATACACTGGATGATCAGGTCGACATCCAGCAACCGCCCGTTGACCCTCCATCTCCGGATGACCACCAAGAGATATCTCTCCATGCTTTAGCTGGACTCACCACCCTAAAAACAATGCGGGTTAGGGGTTACTTCAAGAAGATCCCTCTTACAATACTCTATGATTTTGGTAGCACTCATAATTTCATTGACCATCCGATCGCCAAACAGGCTGATTGTTTTTTCCATCCTTGCTCCAACTTTGAAGTCATGATTGCCAATGGGGGCACCTTACCTTGTAAGGGGAAGTGTCACAATGTGTGTATCTCTCTGGAAGAATATAACCTGCAATCTGACATGTTTTCTGTGTCCTTAGGCGGATGTGATGTGGTTTTGGGCATTTAATGGTTACGCACAATTGGCCCCATCTTATGGGATTTTGCTGAACTTTGGATGCATTTTTCAGTCAATGGGAAACAACACACATTTACAGGCTTACAACCAGGTTCTCTCCATATCATCAGTCCACATCGCCTGGAAAAGATCCTTAAGAAGAATTCACATGGTGTCATTGTCAGCTCCATTCCATTCAGATGCACCCATCAACGGTCTACACTACTTCCTTGGATAGATATGCAGGTGTCTTTGTTGAACCAGTAGACTTGTCTCCTTCAAGAGACCTTTCTGGTAAGAATTTAGCCGCATCTACATCTGAGAAAGAAATGATGGTTGTTTTGCATGTAGTACAGAAGTGGCAACCATACCTATTAGGGAATTATTTTTTCATCAAGACTGATCACCAGAGTCTGGAAAATTTCCTAAAACAACGCGTATCCTCCCCAAAACACCTGCAATGGGTTATCCAACTCATGGGTTATGCCTATGCGATCACTTACAAGAAGGGTAAGGAAAATCTGGTGGCGGATGCTCCTTCTCGCACATTTGATGACCCCGTTTCTCTTACAACTATTTCTCTGCTTATTCCAAATTGGTTGCAATCTGTTCAACGTGACTATGTCTTCTATTAACTCCATGCTTCTCCATCGGAAGGGCACTCTAGGTTCCTCAAAGGAAGCGCACTCTAGGTTCCTCAAAACGTATGACTGGGAACAGTGTAACTTCTTTTGGCAGGGACTGAAAATGACAATTCAACAGATGGTGCCTTCCTGTGATACTTTCCAGGTCAACAAAGGTGAAACGACACTCCTTTTGAGACTGCTCGAACCCTTTCCCATCCCTACACAGATTTGGACAGCTATTTCTATGGATTTCCTGGAAGCACTCCGATGGTACAATACCACATCTAAAATGACACAATATGAAGAAATCTATGGACAGGCACCGCCATTTCTTCTTCCATACACCTTCAGCAGTTCCCCAGTTCAGGAAATTGACTCAGTTCTTCGAAACCGTGATCAAATTCTTCTCATTTTGCAGGACAATATTCACATGCCAAGAATTCCAATGAAGCAACAAGCCAATCAACACCATTCTAAGCGCACTTTTCAAATACATTGCACCATGATAGAAAGATAACACATGTTATCTTTCCTTCTAGCACAAGCACAACATGAATTAAAATGAATGAAGGATAGCTAACATGCGTTATCTCTCCTTCTAGCACAAACATAAGGGAATTCCTAACAACAACATTGCAAAGTGAATTATAGCTAGCATGTGCTATATTTCATGCTGGAAAAATCACATTTCCATTAAAGACATTGCACAATGATGGAAATGTAATGCATTTTAGCTTCATTCTAGAAGAAGCACAATGGCATTCTTAACAACAACATTGAATACTGGATGAAAGTTAATGTGTGATTGCTTTTCTACTGGCACAAGCACATTTCCATCAAATACATTCCACCTCGAGGGAAACCTTATGTATGGTAGTTTTGTTTATAGCACAAGCACAATAGCATTTCTAACAGAACATTACATAGCAAATGAAACTATTGCTTGCTAACTTTCCTTATGGTAAAATCACATTTCCATCAAATACATTGCACCATGAATTAAAGATAACATTTGTTAGCTTTCATTCTAGTACAAGAACAATAACATTGCACAATGAATGTGAGTTAATGCATGCTATATTTCCTTATAGAAAAATCATATTTCCATTAAATACATTGCACCATGCTAAAATGTAATGCATGTTAGCTTTCCTCCTATCATAAGCTCAAGGGAATTTCTAACAACAACATTACACAATGAATCAAATATAAAACATGTTAGTCTTTCTTCTATAAAAATCACATTTCATCAAATACATTGCACCATGATGGAAATCTAACACATGTTAGCTTTCCTTCTAGCACAAGAATAAAGTCATTTCTAACAACAACATTGTACAATGAATGAAAACTAATGCATGCTTGATTTCTTGTTGTCACAACCACGTTGTGATCAAATACATTGCACCATGAAGGAAATCTAACGCATGTTATATTTCCTTCTAGCACAAGCATAAGGCCATTTCTTACAACAACATTGCACAATTAGCTTTCCTTCTAGCATAAGCACAAGGGGATTTTTAACAACAACATTGCATGGTGATTGAAATCTAACACATGTTAGATTTCCTACTAGTACAACCACATTTCCATCAAATACATTGCACCATGAAGGAATTCTAATGCTTGTTAGATTTCATTCTAGCAAAAGCATTAAGGAAATTTATTACAAAAACATTGCACAATGAAGGAAAGCTAATGCATGTTAGGTTTCCTTCTAGCACAAACAAAAGTGCATTTCTAACAACAACATTGCATGGTGAATGAAATATAAAGTGTGTTAACTTTCCTACCGGTACAACCACATTTTCATCAAATACATTGTGTCATGAACGAAATCTAACGCATGTTAGATTTCCTTCTAGCACAAGCATAAGTGCATTTCTTACAACAACATTCACAATGAAGGAAAGATAACACATGTTAGCTTTCCTTCTAGCACAAGAAGAAGGGCATTTCTATCAACAACTGTAATACCTTGTGTGTTAAGACCTTGGAAATATGTTGTGATTATTATTTGTGTTGTGATGTGGCACTAGGTTCCTGGACTATAGACTATGGACATTATTATTATTATTTTTAATTAAATAAATAGCTCAACCTGGACAACTAATGGAGCTCGGGGGCCATGGATTCCACTTGTGAGGGGATTGGGGACTATGAGTTGTGGCTCTCCCTAACAAAACTCTTTGTTTCCTATTTCGTGTTATTTTAGCCTATCTTGGTATTATTGATCATAATTCATGATTTAGTGTGTCACGTCCCCACCTTGACCCTATTGCATTAAAATATAAATGATGTAATATTGTTATAAAATCATGGTGAGGAGCTCAAGGCCAAGGCCCCACCATCGATTTATTGATGCATATGGTTTGCATGCTAGTAATGCACATTGGAAATTCAAACATCGTGTAAATATGCATTTTAATAAAATACCCACAACTAGCTATGCAATGCAACAAGATATGTGGGCATGATTTTACAAGGAATTGGGAGGGAAATATTCAAACCCTTGGAGCCAATCAGGTCAAGCCAAGTGTCAATGAGAGAACCAATCAAACCCTCAACTACCCATGTTGACTTTTGTACCCAATCATTGATTTCTCCCAAGAGTTGGTTGAGTTAGTTAATGCCTTGGGGAATGGGAGGTATGGCTGTCCAAATTTAGGTATGGGCAAGCCACCCTGCATGGGAAATCGCACTTTGCTTCCTGGGGAAGAAAAGAGCCGTGAATTACTCCCTAAGTCATTATCCATGAACCAATTGCTCTCCCTCACGAGGGGAGAGCTACTTGGGTGTTTTTCTGAAGAGATTTCCTGTGTTTTCCTTCATCTTGCAGGCTGGGAAGGGCGTTTTTGCTTTGGTGACCAATGGGGAAGAGAACAGATCGATTTGGGGTTTCAATGGGGCCATTTTGGGCCATTTGAAATGCTCATAGAATGGGGGAGAAATCGGATTGCTCCTTGAGGATGAATTTCCCTTCCCACAGTCTGATTTAGTGAGCCACGATTTGGAGATGAACCCATGGATCCTGTTTTGTAAATCCCATTGTTAAATGTGTATCCATTCCCAATGATTGTGTTTGTTGTGTGAGAAATGAGTATGTTGGGGTATGGGTTATGGGTCTCCATTGTTTTGTCTTGAGCTTGAGAGAAAGCATCCAAGGTTCAAATGTAGCCTAATAAACCCAGCTCTGGATTGGCTTAGCTCAGATGAAATGGTTAATTGGGTTGTGCATGAGCTTGAATGTCCCCTTTTCCTTGTAAGAATCATGCCCAGCTCGGGGGTGGCAGTTGTGTTGAGAGATTGATGAACACAACTAGCCTATGGTTGGGTGGAACATTGCAGCGACATAGCTAGTTGTTTGGGACAACTGCCCAATGAAGATAAGTGTTTTTCTGTCTATGTATTTACTTCTGCAATGTTTAATTAATTATTATTTTGATATGTTGGATGAGCATGAATTGTGTGTGGATGTTGTTTTAATTTCGCTGTGCATAATTGATTTGTTTTACATCTGCACACTCATATTTTAATTATATGAATCTAACAAATGGGCTGAGATCATGTGAAAGCCTCGAATTTGGCATCATGCTCCCTGCCTTGCATTGGATAAATGGTTGGGTACGTGACATAGTGGGCCTTACTTAGGGCTTGGATGGATCCCACTTGTTAAATGTGCCCCTTTTGTGGTTTTGTAACTCCTTTTTGGAGGTTACACTTGGTTTTGTAACCCCCACTTGCACAAGTGCACCCTCACTGCTATTTTTAGCCTTAACACCTCAAACGTTGTGTAATTGCCCTTATGTTTTGTAACCTCCTCTCATTAATTCTAGTTGGCCTCTTTGGGTTGGAGTTAACCTCTTGTGGTTTGGTAACCTCCAAAGGGAGTTGGAGTTATACTCTTGGATTGGATTTGAATTGCTCTATATGAATTTGAATGAGCTCTCTCATGGGCTCTCTCTTGGATACTAGACTGAAGGTGCATGCTCTCATGGAGGAGAGGCATTGTGATGGATAAATATTGAAGTACTAGGTGAGGGTGGTGATATATGAAGGTTCATGGTGAGTGCATATAGTCACACCTCACCAGGCAATGAATATTGAAGTCCTTGTAATGGGGTTTGAACACCCTGTAATGGGGATTGAATATTGACTATGTAGATCACAACATGAGTCCTTGTCCCATTTCTTGTCCTTGTATGAATATCTTCACATGGATCCCGAAAGTGGATTGTGATGTCCTAAGGGACTTGCATGGTGAAGGGAATCCCATCGCACCAGGTATTGTAGATGGAAGGGAAATTTTAGATGGAGAAAGGTGTAGTTGTGGTTACTGACAATGTGGAAAGGGTGAAACCATATGGTATGGTTCAACCATTTATGATAATTTATAGGTTGTCAGAGATATTCCATTGCATCTAAAGCGACGTTTCCAGTAATAAACGCATTTTATTTCATTGAAAATGGTTTCAGTATGACTACGATCTAGTCATTTTTGTGTGGCAGGGTTCTTGAGAAGGGCATAGACACATATTCTAGTTCAGATGTTTCTGATCTTTTTTGGGTCGTGAGACCTATTTCATTGTGTCCATAGTGACGTTTCCTGTAAAGAATAGTTTTTTTTTCATTGAAAAAACTTTATGTATGGCTGAGATACGGTTATTTTTGTGTGGGACTGCTTTTGGTATTGAGATGATCGCACCATACCTGTTGGTTTGAGAGTACCTATCATGTGGATCTATGGCCTCACCTAGGGGGTGACCTTTTCAAGTATGGTTTTAATTGACTATGTCTATGTTTGGGTGGAAATTTGTTTGGTTGAATCTAGTTTCGCTTAATCAGATAAGTATTTTATTATATGTGTATTTACTACATCCTTGGAATTATATGTGCTTATGGATTTGATTTACTTATGATTTATATGGATGTAGGTGACAACCATGCGATATGGACTTATTTCCTTCCTACTCAGAGCTAATAGACCTATATGCCCCGATCTCTTGACAACTTTTCGTGAGTTGTTTGCATCTATTTATTCTCCCTCTCCCTCGATCCATTCATGGTTGTAGATGTCATTTTTCATATATTAATATTTTCATGTTGATATGGCTATGATTGGTAGTCAGTGATGAGTATTGTGTTATGTGTTTATTTACTGGATTATGATGTATGTGTGCTCATGGATCTGATTTTGTTTATGGTTTGTATGGTTGTATGTGGAATCCATGGGATCTGACCTATTTATCAATTATATGGATTTAGATGTTAGAAATCATATCTACTTTTTTATGTTAATATGGCTGAAGGTGGAAGTCAGCAGATTTGGTTTTTAACACTCTTAATATGGTTGATTGTGGAAGCTTGTGGATCTAATTATTTACCTTGTTTACTGTAGCACATAGATATGATTTTATCAGTGTTTATATGATTGAAATAGATTTGATATATCATGTTTAAGATAATGTTAATAGCTGGCTCAAATCTGGTTGCAATTCATGCATTCATTTACCTTGCATAGTATGTGTATTGGGGAAATATATGCATTGTATTCTTTCACTTCTTTTCCAAAGGGATGATTGTTTTATATAATTGGATTGATGGCATGATGGCCTAGCCTTATATAACCTTATTTTGTTGTGTATTCACCTTGATTCATCCTTCTCCTTGTGTTCCAGGTGACCTTGGCCTTGGCTTTGGGGGCAGGTACATGACAGAGTGGTATCAGAACATAGGTTCCAACATTGCGGTTGTTGGTACTTCTACAAAGTTATAAATATTTTGTATATGTGCATTTGGAATTTATAAATGTGCTTTGTGAAATAATTTTAACCTTCCTTACGTTAATGGATAATCATAAGCCTCACTTAAGAGATTAGTTCGATTGTATCCTACCTTTTAAATTTCAAAAGTTAAGAGATTAAAGATAAATATATTGTATGATTGGATTGGTTTTTAGAAGGTTTGATTTTCATGCTTTCATAAATTTTGTATGATTTAGGTCCATACATGAGTTATGACATCTATCAGAAATTTGTGAGTAGACCTCCTTAAAGTTGCACTCCTACTTGGAAACTAGCATTTTGAATTTGAAACATTTTTGAAATTACAATTTGGAAACTAGGAAAAGTTGTCTTTAAATGTTTATGAAATGTGTACACCATACAAGTGTGTACGTATGTAATATAGTAAGTATATAATATACACTACAAGGAAAAGAACCCGTAGTAGAGGTCATAGCGGAGGTTTAACAAAAATTGTCAAAAAAACCTCCGCTACGACCTCTTCCAATGGTAGAGGATGTTTTTACGGAGGCCATAACGAATATATTTTATAACTAAAAAATACTCAGCAGCCATAGGTTTTAGTGGATGTTTGTTCATCAGTGCGCTTAGCTGAAATTACGTGCCTCGGTGTTGTACGATTAAAAATGATGCACCAGTGCAGTCAACCAGAACAAGCACCGGAAAGAATCAAATTTCAATGTCGCATCGGTGCTTGCATATAGAATATACACAATGGTTCTTGTTTACAACATAAATTCACCGGTACGATATTTTACATCATACGCTCTGTACATTTTTAAAAATATTTTTAATTTTACCGATGTTGTCCATTCATAATGGTGCACCCATGCATTTCATATTCAAATGCACTGGTGCTTACAACTATCAACATGACCCTGTTAAATTTTCAGAATTTACTTCAATATGATCTAGGATCTTAACTGAGAGAACAACATGTACAGCGAATCTACAGCATATCAATCATGGACACAATAATGCAAGCACACAAGAGACACAGAGTTTACTTGGGGAAAACCATAAAGGTGAAAAACCCCAATAACTTCCTCAAAGATAGATAGAGCAATGATACAACCAGAATACAAGAGATAGTCTTCTCCGAGCAGTAGAGCCTCCTCCTCCACAAGTGCGCCACTCTCCACAGTGTGAGTGAGAGAATAGAATGTGTAAAATGAGAGAGGCACACTCTCTATTTATACACTAACTTGACTTGACCTTTACTCAACTAGGTCGGCCTCAACTTAACCACTTAACATAATGCTGACTGGGCCGACCCCCACTAGGGTGGTCTAATAACCCTTTGACCCACATGGCCAACCCCCAATAGGGTGGTATAATAACCCTTTGACCCACATGACTTATACAGGGCCGACCCCAACAAGGTGGTCTAATAACCCATCAAGTATAAGTTACGACACTTACAATATAAATGACAACACTTCCGTATAGAGGAATAATAACATCTCTATAGGAATACAATATACATATATGTGAAATACATTCCGAAGTTACATATACATCAACACTGCCTCTTAACTAGGAAGGTATTTCTCAACATAGGTCTTCTAGCACAAGTCATCTTCTCTAGATCATCGTCACTGGATAATCATCATCGAGTCATCATCATTGTCACTACTGCTGCTATCTCAATCAATCTCTGAATCTACTCGTCATAGGAAGTTCTATAGAGCCAGTCCTTTTTCATACTGGATGTAGGCCCACCACCTGCAGGTCTTCGCCATTACTGGCCATACTATGGAATTATTAGGACTTATTACGTGCGTCACAAAACCTCGAAAGAGCATCTGCTAGATATCCCAGGGCACGAACTACATGCCATAGGAAAAACCTCGAAAGACTATCTACAGATCTCCTAGGGCCATATTATATGCGACCTCACCACAAAACCTCCCAAGAGCATCCCAGGCTGTTACGAGCACACAACTCTACCTGTATGATCTCCCAGGGCACGAATTACATGTGGTCACCACAAAAACTTGAAAGAGCATCTGCTAGATATCATAGGGCACGAATTACATGCCATAGGAAAAACCTCGAAAGACTATCTTCATACCTCCCAGGGCCAGATTATCTGTGGTCATGGAAAAACCTCGCAAGAGCATCCTAGGACTTATTACGGGCACACAGCCCAACCTATCGGATCTCCCAGGGAAAAATTATATGCCATAGGACAAAACCTCAAAGGAGCATCTGCCAGATATCCCAAGGCAACGAATTACATGCCATAGGCAAAACCTTGAAAGACTATCTACAGATCTCCTAGGGCCAAATTATATGTCCTCCTAGAGAAAAACCTTGAAAGAGCATTTGCCAGATATCCTAGGGCAATGAATTACATGCAATAGGAAAAACCTCAAAAGACTATCTGCAAATCTCCCAGGGCCAAATTATATGCTCATCTGCACAACCTGATCCACGGCCATAGAGTATCAACCTGATACTCACCATACATCATCCTGTTGTACATATGATCATCCTGATCATCATCACTGCAACATCCTGCTGCATGTCATCTGGAGCAACATCTTGAAGCTCGACATCCACGATCATCCTGATCATATAATGCATCTACCTGATGCATACCAAGTATCTACCTGATACATATCATCATACATGATCCACCTGATCATACAATGTATCCACCTAATACAAATACAAATACATGATACATATCACCATACATGATCCACCTGATCATACAATGTATCCACCTGATACATATATAGATACATGATCCAAGCATCCAACATGATGCAGATACAAAAATACATACACATGATCCAACCGATCATATCCAACATCCAACATGATGCATACATACATATAAATTATCCAACTAATCATATCCAGCATCCAACATGATGCATACATACATATAAAAATGATCCAACTGATCATATCCAAGCAAAAACCAGAACATCATCCTGATGCTCATCATCCAGCGCTTACATCCACAGCCATGTAAAGGATCCTCCTTCCAACATGCTTGGAATGGCTTTAGCAAATGTGTCCATCACTTCTTCCTCGAAGTGTCCTTGATCTGAAGAACGCCAAGCCTCTCTCTGAAGTACTCAAACTTCACCCTGACTAGTGGCTTCATCAGCACATCCGCAATCTGCTCGTCCGTCACAACATACAGGAGCTTCACAGCTCCTCTCTGCACCATATCCCTCATATAGTGATATTTGATCTCTATGTGTTTGAACCTGTCATGAAACACTGGGTTCTCGGACAGCTTCACACAACTCTGGTTATCATAGAAGATACCAGTAGCATCCAACGGGAGATCAAATAACTCAGACAATAGCTTCCGTAGCCATACTGCATCACAACTAGCTGAACAGGATACAACATACTCTGCCTCAGCTATACTCAGTGCTACGCAGGACTGCTTCTTGCTAAACCAAGAGATCACACCTAATCCCATACTGAAGCAGCATCCATATGTGCTCTTCCTATCTGCAGCACTGCCAGCCCAATCTGAATAAACATAACCTTGCAGGTTAAACTTTTGATTCGCTTCATACTTGATCCCATAATCCACTGTACCCTTCAGGTACCTCAGAACATGCTTTACAGCAACCAGGTGAACACTCCTCATATCTGTCAGCAACTGACTCAATGTGTTCACTGCAAAGCAAATATCTGGTCTCGTGTTCGTCAGGTACATCAAGGACCCAATCATCTGACGATACATAGAGACATCAACTGGCTCAGATGAAGCATCACATAGAAGCTTCAGATTCAATGTCATAGGTGTGGCCATGGCCTTGCAATCCATCATCCCGAATCTCTTCAGGATATCTACTATGTATTTCCCTTGACCAAGGAAAATCCCACCTGCACTCTGCCACACCTCCATGCCAAAAACAAATAGTGCATCATCCCCAAGTTCCTCAACTCGAACTCGGTAGCAAGCTTCCGCTGTGTGTCGGCAATCAATCTATCCTCACCTGATACAAATAGGTCATCCACATAGTAGTATCACTGGATTGCCTTCCTCAACCTTGTTGTAAAGGTTGGAACCTGCTTTACTCTTGGTAAAGACCAAACAGGATAGAAAGCTGCCTATCCTACCATACCAAGTTCTGCACATATATGATTTCATGTCACGTGTCTCAGAACCAAGTGGCTGCTCCACATACACTTCTTCTTCAACTACACCATTCAAGAAAGCTGTCTTGAAACACATCTCGTGTATCTTCTATTTCATCACTTTTATATTTCTCTATGTTGTCGTCTGCAGCATGCTTGATCTTGATAGATCCATATGGAATTCATAACAAACTTCCCTTCAGGTCTTGGGACTACATCCCAAACATCATTCTTCATGATCGACGGATCATGGCATTCTTCCCATATCCTAGGAACTTCAATATCTTCAATAGATAATTTTGTTGCTGAACAAATGTTGTAGTTCTTCTTTTGTAGGTGATGGCATATGATCTTTCCTACACAACAAGTTAAATTGCATGATTAGAAAACATCTCATAGTTTTCAGAAGAAATTCTTACACATAAAGAAATATGTCATACAGTCATCCAATTATCTTAGCCAATGCTTCAATACAACATGTATCCATATCCCGTAACTTTCTAGATGCCTTCTGTTGGCTCGGTTTTGCAACCAAGCTTAGTGCTATGGGCACCTACTAACTAGTAGTAGCAGTTTCAATAGAAATAAAAACAATAAACTAAATAAACAATACTTTTCATGGATCTAAACAAGAATCTAAGCAAATAATATAAACATTCCAAAATCAAGAACAAGAAACATAATAAATAATTTTTTGTATTGAAAAGTGGGGGGCAAGCAAGTGCTTGCGATATTACCTCCAATGGTGAAGGTTGATGTTGAGCAACTCCCAAGATGAGTAGCTCCAAACTCCAATAGGTCTCTTTCTCCAAGGTTGCTTCAATGGCTAAAAGTGCTCAGGGGAGATTTCAGCAGCATAAGGATGAGATAATGGAAGGATGTGAAATGAGGAGCCCCTACCACCTTTTTATAGGTTTTGGTGGTAGGAAATACCATTTGTGGTTTTGTGGAAACCAAATGGTATTGACCAACATGGTTTAGGTACTTTTCCCTCCTTTTTCCTTTTTTGAATAAAAATAATATTTTAATTCCCTTTTTAATATTTTTGGGAATTTGGACCCTTTTTGAGGGTTTTTTATGATTTTCTTGGAAAAATAATCTTTTTTAATGGAAAAAGGGGTGTACTAAGGTCTTTTGGTGACCTTTTGTTGGTTTCAGAGGCTCATATGGTGGAAAAGTGGAAAAATGGGTCATGTGAGTAAGGGAATGAGCTAGTGAGCACTTTTTAGGTGTTAACAGATTGCCCCCTGATGTGTGAGGGCAGGAGCTCATCGTATGGCCGATAGACATCATAGTTCATTTGTCTTTTTCTGGGGTTTTAGTGGAGAGAAGAGACCGGTTGGAGACGAGAGCCACGGTCCTTGGAAGCTGCAAAAACAAAAATATTACATGGCCTCAATATGAATGAGGTATAATCTCTGATAAAGGACGAGGCGGGCATTCCCATGCTCGTATCAAGACATATACAAAACAATTAGTCCCAAGAAGGGGGATCTAATACGTAAAGAAATATACTGGTACATCATAATGGTCCAGAGGGGACATTATTGTGGGATATACTCATGATCATGGCTGATCTCAATAACTGATACACTGGAATAACTGTTGAACTGCTGAAACTGAAGGTGTCCAACATTCGTATGGACTCAATGACTGTGAGCCATCTTTGGGAAGTATTTGTATCTGTATACTCGAGGGAGTATAAAACTGGGGTACATCTGAATACTGTCGCCATACGCAACCCGGATATCTATAGAAAAAATGTAACTGGTTGTATCCATAGGTAGACTCTCAAATGTGGAGGAGTCAGGTGGTATCCGGGGTCTTCGACTAATAACTGAACGGACCAATACCCTGTGCGAGTCTCAACGATGCGATCAAGGTGTTGAAGTCGAGCATGTGAGAAACAACCATTTGGAGAGGCACTGAGGATTCCTCTCGAAATGATCCGTAGGCACTCATTATAAATGGTAATGAGTCCAAGACACAGGGACCTCTAGGCCTATCCTCTGGAATCAATGTGGTTGTCGTCGACAGAGGGAGACCAGCAACTAACAAGGCAATGATGTTTCCTTAATAGGAGCTCGAGGTGTAGAACTGAAGTGATGTAGTACTGCTGGTAGGACTGACATAGTTGTGGGGATGGGAAATAACTGGGTCAAAAAATGGGTAGACTCAAACTTCCTTTGTTCATAGCATGATGACATGGTTGACCTGGCAGCGTAGGGGACTGACTTGTAGGTGTGGGGATCCTCTTTTTAGGGACTGAAGGGTATGTACTGACTCTGGGGGGTGCAGCTGATGGTAGCTGTCGAGGGAGTTTCAGGGTGACATACTGCAGAATACTCTGAACAAAGGCGACCAGAATGGGGAAGCTGCTATGTGAGTAGACGTGATGTGTTGTAGCGCCAAGAGGCACCATTGATTCCTTCTTCGTGGTTTTAATGAGCTCCAAGAAGGGATAAAAGTATGCTCTGAAATGGTACGGTCCTGTGGATTTTGTGAGCCCAGGACGGCGCATGCTCATGGTTGCTTTCATGTTTAGAGAGTCTGAAAACGGTAAGTGGACTCTATTGGTGTTTCTTTTTCGTAAGTTTAGTCTCCAAGGCCCGAAAAAGCATAAAATGATGCGGATGGAGAACTCTTCTAGCCGATGTGACTAGAGTATACCTTTTTCGTAATTAGTCTACAAGGTCCGGAAAAGGGGTAAACTTATACCAGGTAGACGCCCTTTCAGATACGTTTATCGAGCATGAAAGGAAGCAAGATTGCTCGGCGATCTTTTCATTGTTTTAGGAGTCAGAAAAGAGCTTAACAGAAACTCCCTAAGTGCCTTTTTCGTAAAAGGGGTTGCTCGACCCGAAAAAGGGATAAAATTATACCTGAACAAAAAATGGATTGATGAGGGCGAGAAAAGGTTTCAAGCACCGTCATCTGTGCGGAAAACTGGATCCGGTGACATAAGGATTGTCGAAAATGGAGAACGGCCGATGTGGCACGCTAATCGAGGTGACGAGGGGGGCGTGGAAAAGATGCCCGAAAAATATAAAGGTGAGAGCGAGAAATGATCTCTAGCATCATCACGAGCGCGGAAAACTGAATCCGGCGATATAAGGCAAGTCAAAAACGGAGAACGGCCGATGTGGCACGCTAACCGAGGTGACGAGGGGGGCGTGGAAAAGATGCCCGAAAAATATAAAGGTGAGAGCGAGAAATGATCTCTAGCATCATCACGAGCGCGGAAAACTGAATCCGGCGATATAAGGCACATCGAAAACGGAGAACGGCCGATGTGGCACGCAAACCGAGGTGACGAGGGGGCGTGGAAAAGATGCCCGGAAAATCTAAAGGTGAGAGCGAGAAATGATCTCAAGCATCATCATGGGCACGGAAATATGAATCCGGCAGTGCAAATGGTGCGAAAAACGGAGGTCATAAGGACTCCGGAATGGTTAAAGGAAAGAACTAGGTTAAAAAATGGCTACAAATAAAGGTGATCCCACCAAGCGAAGGATGCAGTGGTGGGGAGAAATGATGACCCGTGGGGGAAAAATACTAGGTGTATCAAATCAACTGAAATATACAAGTGACACATGACCTCAAAAATGGTTGAGATCACGAATATGAAAAAGTGAGCAGGGTTAATGACCTGCCCCCATGCTATGTGCATGGGGTTTGTGATTGTGGATCACATATGTGTTGGTTTGAACGATGGGCTCATTGAGGTGTTGAGATAGAGATGATGGGGAAGGTTCAAAATGATTGATCATGCCCCCTATCCCGGGGTCGAGGTAATCTATTATGCCCCCTAACTCAGAGGTGTCAATGTGGTGCAGATGTTGTCTCATAGAGAGATCAATAGGGCATTGAGCAACTGCTGGCGGGGTGTTATACCATGAGGCTGTGGGTCGTGGTGGCATACTGAAGTGATGATATGATGATGGGGGATTCCCTTTGTGGGGTGGATGCCCCCAGTATCTCCGACGAGGATCACGGTGATGATGAGTAGGCAAGGTTTTGGGCATGCCCCCATGTTGTGGACATGTGGTTTCCTGGTTGATTTGAAAGGGTTCAACCTGTGTGTCAAAGGGATCAATGGAAGGGGCCGACCGGACAGAGGGGTATCCAGTGGAGATCATATAAATGGCGGGGTCAAGGCCAGGCATTTCGGTATCTGACCAAGTAAAGACATCAGTGAATTCTTGGAACAGTTGTTGGTATTCTCCGATCTCATGCTCACTGTGGGAGGTTCCTAATGTGATGGTATGAAGGGCACCAAGTGGGTCAGAGATGTCAATGTGGATGACGGGAGAAATATCGGCCATGGGATCCGTTAACCAGTCGATTTTAGTAGGAAGGAAATCCTTGGACTCAACCGCGGATTGGGTAGCGGTGGTGGATGAAGTCTCTTCCAGGAGGAAGTATGGACGATGGTGCATGTCTTCCCCGGGATAATCAAAGGTAGTAGGAGTCTCGAGAACCTCTTCATCATTGCGGGACCTTTGAGTGGTCAAATCGAGTGATGAGGTAGTGGTAGTCGAAGAGATCATATAGATGGTGTTAATCTCTCCGGATGAGGATGATGCAGGAGGGTAGATCTCCTCGATAGTAGAGGGTGCCGTCTCTAGGTCCAAATTGTTCATCTCGTAGAGAGCTACTCTGTAGTCTGGGATGTCAGGACAGTTATGCGAGTAGTGGCCATAAATACCGCATATCGCACATGGGTGGTTGGTACGCAGTGATTTATCACGAGGCATAGGGTTTGGATCTAGTTTGACCACCGGGATGTTGGGGTCGTCGTCCAACATTTGCATGTGTTCCTGCAATGCAGGTAATTGTGGGCACTGATGGGTTGGATGGCCTAACTCATCACACAGCGAGCATTTTGGAGGAGCACGAAATATGGGGGGAGGTTTAACTGCCTTGGGTGGGGGAACCGCAGTGTATGGTTGTGGGCCTCTGCCCCCAGTGGGCCTGACGAATGGAGGCGGATTCGTCGACGACGAAGGAGTCGTGATACCGGGAGGTGGTTGGGTAGAAGTAACAATGGGTTGCACCGGTTGTAGGATGACATTTGGTGTCGGTGGAGGAACGGGAGGCGTAATATACCACACGGGTAATCCTAATGTTAACCCGGGGAGACTAAGGGTAGCCATAAACGGGGCGCTTACTACACCCGAAGGAGGAAATAGAAAGGGGATTGTGTGGATAGGTGTAACACCGATGTGACTAGGGACCAATGGTGGTTTGGGTAACAAGGAGGGTTGATTATCGGGTGTTTGTGAAAGAGTGCAGAGGTTAGCGACCTGGGTCTCCGGTGACGGTGGTGGAATGTCCTGGAATGTAGAGGTTATCGACGCCTCGGAGTAAAGTCTGGGTCCTACTGAGGAAATGAATGAGGTAGTTGCACCACAAACAGGTTGTTCAACCATGGTGAGACCATTTTCAGGTGTGGTAGGGGCCTTGGGATCGTAATAGGTGAGCTGGTCGACCTTGACCACGCGTCCCTCATGGGGGAACATCATGGTACGAAAAACGGATGAGGCAACCGCTTTCATGGCGTACATGTAGTTGCGACCAAGTAAAAGGTTATAGTCTAGTGGGGCATTGATGACCTCAATGTCAATGAGCACGGTTTTACCCGCCAGCTGGACAGGGACATTGGCTAACAGACCTAGGGGTTGAGCCGAACGGCCGTCATAAGCTCGTAATGCAGTGGTGGACTGCTGGAGAGTAGGGGATCCCAACTTCTGCCAAACAAATGTGGACATGACGCATGTGGAGGCCCCTTCATCGATAATGCACCGATGGATGACAAGATTCTGAACAGAAACGGAAACTTGGAATGCTAAAGAGGAAGGCAGGCGGGGTTCAGACTGGCCTGAATCGAATGCGATCAACTGTGAATCATTGGGGTCAATGGCGCCAATGGCAGAGAGCAAAGTTTTGCGCTGCGAAGGACAGTTTTGCAAAACTTCTAAAGCAGACATGGCTGCAGGAGACTGGGCTAAGTCGTCTAGGATGTTGTAATTCGACGCAGCGCGAGCATTGGGATTACTGTTGATGCGACAAAGTGGGAAGCGAGGTGCTTTGGAAGCGCCATCAAGTGAAGCCGGAGGTATACGTAACGTTTGATCTGTGGGATTAACGTTAGTGTTCTTGTCGGTGGGAGGGGCTTCAGAGGTGGAGCCATATTGGTTCCAACGAGTTTGGAGGTTAGCATCGGCAGTCGACATCATCAACAAATGGTGAGTACCTGAATCGAACATGGGTTGATCAGGGGCTGCATAAGTGATCTGCTGTGGTGGCACGTTTCCCTGAGGGGGGGCTAACGGCTGAGTGTTCACTACACCCTGGTTTGGAAAGGGGTTTTGCAGCACCAAAGGTTGATGTTGAGGTGGTGGAGGGTTGGGTGGTGGCTGAGGAACCGCTTGCCCTTGACGATGGGCATCGTTGGTCCAGAGTTGCCGAGCTCGCTCCAAATGTGGGAAAGAATGCGTGTAATGACCATAGACCCCGCAAATAGAACAAGGGTGGTTTGTTCTGAGGTTATTATTTCTAGGCTGCTTAGGATTCCGATCCGGATTGCGGTTGGGAGGAGCAGCATTGTTATTTTGCGGAGGATTGGGAGGTGGAGGACCTTGCTGATGTTGTTGGTTATTACCATGGTTATGACCTCTACCACGGTTCTGTTGCGCACCTTGGTTGCGCTGGTTGTTTTGGTATTGGGGCTGATGTTGTTGTGCGTACACGTGCCCTTGAGCATTGGGGGGATTTTGGGGAGCCGCAAGTGCGGGAGCAGGTTGCGGTAGATAGTATGCAGGTGGAGGTGGAGGTGGTCCAGTTGCCTGTTGGGGTTGTTGGTACCCCTGAGCTGGTGGAGGTGTTAGGTTAGCCGGTGCAACCGGTTGTGGGTAATGCATGGGCTGTTGTTGGAACTGCATGGGGTTTTGTACCGTAGGTTGAGCATAGTACGTAGGGGGTACATATGCTAATGGCACTTGGCCATAACAATGTTGTGGACAAGAGGGTCCATGAACGTGATGGGTCTGGTTTGTTGGAGCATAAGAAGTTGTCGCCCCGGAACTAGATGTAGCCCTAAAAAGGTCTGGGGCGGGCATGGTGCTCACCATACTGAAAGGTTTTGCTTGCGGTGTAATTTGGCCAATAATGCCATCAGCGGCATGTGATGCCCCCGGTGTGTCACCGCGTGCAGAGTCACCTCGTGGTGCGTCAGGTATGATCGTGTATAGGTAACCTGACTGGGCATAGATAAGATCAAACTGTTGGGCCTTAAGGATGGCCTCCTCCTCAGACTGGGGTCTTTCAGATGCTACATCCTTCGCAATGAGAGGAAGGAGGGATTTAAGGAACCAGTCTAAAAAGATTCGGTCGTCCAATTTGATCTTGCATAGGCTTCGGCGCCGATGCCAATCATGAATATGGTCAGTGATATGCGTGGCCGTGTTCTGTCTGCAAGACAGTAGGATCTCGACGCCCGCATCGTAGCGGACAGGTAGCTGGAAGAATTGTAGAAAGGTCGAGGCAAGGGAGGTAAATGTGGAATGCGTCCCATGGGGTTGCTCGATATACCATTTGGCTGCGGAGCCAGTGAAGGTGCGTTGTAAAAGCCGTAGGCGGATTGAGTCATCCACTATGGAGTTTGAGGAACACCATAAATGGAAGGACATGATGTGATTTTGGGGGTCTTCTCCAGCCTTACCCTCGAACTTAGGGATGTCAGAGGGAAGCTTAGTGGGCATATGGGGCCAAGCAGGATCATGCCTGATGGGGTCATTTGTGAGCCTAGCTAAATCTGGCAGGTTGAGACTTGCCATGTATGGTAGACTAGCGGATGTGGTGACCGGAACCGGGACTTGCCTAGCCATAGTGGTATGGTGTAGGGGTCCAGTAGTGCCTATAGGTATGCTAGGTATGGAGGGTATGTGCCCTCCAAAAGGTGTGGCCTGATATGGGTTAGCGCTCCCAAGTGCAACTTGGGTTATACTTGGGTTAGGAATCGCACTAGGGATTCCTGGTATAGCACTGCCAAGTGCAACATGAGTTGCACTTGGGTTAGGAATCGCACTAGGGATTCCTGGGATAGCACTCCCAAGTGCAATAGGAGTTACACTTGGGTTAGGAATCGCACTAGGGATTCCTGGGATAGGGTTTGTGGAACCCGAAGGGGGTATGACCCCCATGTTGGGTATGCCCATGACAGGTGGTGGTCCTGTGCTAGGCATTCCTGAATGTGGAGTGGTACCCATATTGGGCATTCCCAAGGGGGTGGCTGTTGCCATGGATGGTACTACCGCAGAAGGGTTTGCGGATGTCTGACCTATGGTTAATGTAAATTGTGGATCATCTGGTGTTCCAGACATAACTGTGGTTGGTGGTAACTCGGTGGGGTTTTCGGATTCTACCTCCAAATCAAAGGTGAAGTGGGGTATGTCAGAATCGGATGACCGTCTAATTTATTGACGATGTGTCGAATCAAGGGATAATGCTCTGCGTCCGTGACGTGGAGAGCCAAGTGGACTAAACTCTGGGAGTTCGCCCTGTAGACGACGAGAACGTCTAGAATTCTCAATGGTGAGAATATGTTTTTTTTTATGTAAAAAATTGTTTTAAGTATCAGGTGGTGATATATATGTAAAAGACTCAAAACCCTAATGCAACCAAGGGTGCAAGAAGGGGAGTGAAAAAATAAGGCTCACAGGCCAAAAAAATCAATCCTCAAAAAATGCACTTATCCCAGCAGCTGTGCTACAATAAGTGGAGGAATGCAACAACCGGTCAGAATACCAACATGCAAGCGGCTCCTAGAAAAAATAGGTGTAACTAGACTCAAAAGGTGGTAAAGATCATGCAAACACCTAATCTAAAAGTATTGTGACTCAAACAGACGATATCCTCTGCAAGGTGATGAAATCCAAGTCAAACAATATGAATGTAGAGACAACGGCTAGATATCCCCCTACCGGGAGGGACACCGGGTAATCAATCCTAAAAAGACAGGCTACTAGGATACTCCGTTCATGACGCGTCGAGAAAAGGTAAATCTGCCGTTTGGTCCTTTGATCGCAATATCCCTATACAGGGATATCCCGAGAACTGCGAATGGTAGCCCTTCGATTACTGAATGGGTTTCGGTATCCCACTCAGGCTTCCGGAACCATCCTCGCGACTTCAACCCTCCTAAGGGAGAGGCCTTCCCACAAACCGGTTGTGACCGCGCCAAAAAGTACTAAGAGATTTTAGCTCCCTAATTGGACAACTTCTATGTCTCAGATGTATGAACTGAGGGGTGTTATTGGAACACCTATCCCCCCAATACTACCTAGCTACAAGAATTCTTTTAGTGTTCCCCAAGTGGGGTTAAAAGTGTGTTCAAATTAAGGTACGTTTTAAGGCTTAGTTCAATTAAGTGATCGTGTGAGTGCACGTGAGGTGTTGTAAACTGAACTTGAAAAAATTAAATGCTTTAAGGGAAATTTTCAAAAAATAAAGGACTTTTCGAAAATACAAAGCAAATATCTAAGACTTTTTTCACTAAAAGGAATTAATATGCTTTTTCAAAAAATAACTCAAAAAATAAAGGATTTCTTGGATTTTATGAAAGCAAATAATAAACTCCTTTTTAAAAGAAATAAATGGATTTCTTCGTTTCAATAAAAATTGCTAAGGGCAAGATTCTAAAGAAGTAAACAAGAAAAAATTTGAATCTAGATAAAGAATGCAAAATGAGTCTTTCTTTCACTTTCTTGAAAAATTTTAAAAAGATTTCTAGGTATGCATTTTTTAAATAGTAAAAAAAAATTTCAAATCTGTAAACTATGCAGAATTTAGTACTGTAAAAAATGTGCTATGGGCAGAAAGTACAGTAAAAAATATTTTTCAAAATCGGGATGGCCGAATGAAAAAATTCAGCCGCGCGGGTTTTGGACGAACAGCCGCGATGGGCCGCGCGGGTTTTGGCAGCACAGTCGCGATGGACCGCGCGGGTTTTGGTCGCACAGTCGCGATGGACCGCGCGGGTTTTGGCCGCACAGTCGCGATGAGCCGCGCAGGTTTTGGCCGCACAGCCGCGATGAGCAGCGCGGAAAAATGCAGAAAAGTCGCGATGGACCGCGCGACTGTCTGTAAAAAATCCGCGATGGACCGCGCGGAAAAAGGCAGAAAAGTCGCGATGGACCGCGCGACTGTCTGTAAAAAATCCGCGAGGCGGAAGCCGTGCACGGAAACCGAGAAACGAACCCGAAAATTGAAAATTTCGGGCTGTTTATGGGGCCAAAACTCAGAGCAGCAATGGATCTGCTGTCTAAGATGGCAGATCTATGGATCTAAAGGTTAAAAACTCATAAAAAACTAAGATTAAAGGCAAAACTAGAGATCTATAGTTCAAACCAAAGCGGAGTCGCCAAAAACTGTTGGCTTGGTTTTGCAACCAAGCTTAGTGCTATGGGCACCTACTAACTAGTAGTAGCAGTTTCAATAGAAATAAAAAACAATAAACTAAATAAACAATACTTTTTATGGATCTAAGCAAGAATCTAAGCAAATAATGTAAGCATTTCAAAATCAAGAACAAGAAACATAATAAATAATTTTTTGTATTGAAAAGTGGGGGGCAAGCAAGTGCTTGCGATATTACCTCCAATGGTGAAGGTTGATGTTGAGCAACTCCCAAGATGAGTAGCTCCAAACTCCAAGAGGTCTCCTTCTCCAAGGTTGCTTCAATGGCTAAAAGTGCTCAGGGGAGATTTCAGCAGCATAAGGATGAGATAATGGAAGGATGTGAAATGAGGAGCCCCTACCACCTTTTTATAGGTTTTGGTGGTAGGAAATACCATTTGTGGTTTTGTGGAAACCAAATGGTATTGACCAACATGGTTTAGGTACTTTTCCCTCCTTTTTCCTTTTTTGAATAAAAATAATATTTTAATTCCCTTTTTAATATTTTTGGGAATTTGGACCCTTTTTGAGGGTTTTTTATGATTTTCTTGGAAAAATAATCTTTTTTAATGGAAAAAGGGGTGTACTAAGGTCTTTTGGTGACCTTTTGTTGGTTTCAGAGGCTCATATGGTGGAAAAGTGGACAAATGGGTCATGTGAGTAAGGGAATGAGCTAGTGAGCACTTTTTAGGTGTTAACACCTTCCAATCTCTACCAGAACATTGTTAAGAGTATGCACAACTCCCAACATGTCAGCAAAGAGGTTTCATTCTAGATAAGTAGCAATGGAATGTTGTACAGTGCCATAGGCTACTTACCCATGCATATTAGTAGTATATTGTTCATCAATGCAACTATTCTAATATGCATAATACACAACCTAATTCTAGGAACATCAGTATATACATTATTGAACAGTATTATTTAAACAATAAAATATGCAAGTAATGACAATTCAAATACTTATCTTTGTTTATTTGTTGGGTTGACTCCCTCTCAGTCTTTGCTTCTTTTCTGCAACTCCATTCTTATGTGGATTGTGAGAAGTGGTCAACTCCCTTTGAATATCTGTGCTATAGGTCAAACTTGCACCTATCCGTCCGTGATCACCCTGAGCTACTGATCACACAAAAGGACAACTTGGATGGAGGAGCATGTTGACCTTGGATGATATGACAACTCATTCCATTTCCTGAAAATACTGGAAAACCACAAAAAATATCATTTTAAGATATGAGCGCTACTCTACTTAAAGAGACTAACGCCCATACGCTACTCTACTGTATAATAGTAGCGCCCATATCCAAATATACGCTACTCCAGTATAGCAAAGTAGCGCTCGACATTTAAAATCAATTGAGCGCTAGTTTTTAAACACTAGGGTAGCGCCCTATACGCTACTCCACGGAAGAAGAGTCGCGTACACATTAAAAGATGATTAAAAATATATATTAATTCATCGAGGAGGATTAGTTGATGGCAGTTTCCTAACTCCCCCAACTTCCTCCATAACTACATCTTGACCTGAACTGTTTCTTTGAACCTATAAATACCAAGAAGGTTAAAGGAGCAAGGTTAGAAATTTTTTCTAGAAAAGCTAGAGGATGAGTTAATCGAGAAACTTTAAGACATGGAGAAGTTGTTGCAGAAGACATCCAAGCCAGAGCAGAGCCAGAGCCTAGAATCTAGTTGCAGGAGCCTGCTTCATTGTCAGGTATACTTGTACTTCATTCTACTTTTTGACAAATAAAGGTTGAAGTGTTTTTCTTGTTCCAATTTGAATGTGTTAGGAAATGGCATTTTAAATTGGATTTATTTTCGTCAATGCTGAATGTTAAACATTGTTTTTGTTTATGTCAAGCTTTATATATTGCCCAAAATGTTTTGAGAAAGGTATTGTTGTTGTAGGTTTGTTGAAGGAAAGGTAGATTCGGAAGCTGGACACGAGACCGGGTCAAGGCTAGGATCAGACTTCGGTTAAAAGGTGTGTTCCCTAAATCTACAATCTATTTCTTTTGTAAATGCCTCTGTAATAGCATCAATACACTTACCTGTCACCCCAACCAAGTTGATAGCAGTAGTTTCCTTGCTATAGGGTAGAAATGCCCGCCAACAAACTGGTGACTCCACTGGGAAAATAGAGTTTTTGGCTTTAGGAAACCTTGTTCTTGTGTGTCTTCTCAGTTTGTTTTGACTTCTTTGATGTGTCAAGAACCTTTTTAGGTATCCCTTGCCTTTTTTCTTGCTTGCTTTCGTCAGTTTTTTATACCTTTCAAAGTCAGTTTTCAAGCCTTTGAAATATGAGCGCTACTCTGATATATGTACAGTAGCGCCCATACGCTACTGTGTTGTATATACAGTAGCGCCCGTTTCAGTAGGGGCGCGAGTTTCTCTACTACACAGTAGAGTACACTTTCTGAAGCAGTCAATTTTTGGTTTGCTTGTTTTTAGCCCTTGTTTATGATTTGCTGACTGTGCTGTAGGATCCCTTTGATGATTGCCTGAGGTTTTTAATTGTTGTTCAAGTTATAGAACCTCTCCTTAAAGTTTTTCCATCTTTTAAACCGCTTGTTGACCTTTGGGATTTTTGAGACTTTTTATTGACTTTTTGGAAGACTTCGTGGTGTTTGGTGACGAACATTTTCACTTTTTTAGACCTTGATTGCCTATTTCCAGTTTACGAACTTGTACACTCCTGTGTCCACTGTTTGTGGTGACGTTGTCTACTCTCTACTATTCCCATCCTTTGTTTTAGGTTTTGGTTTTTGGTAGAGCATCTAGGGTGTCTTCTTTTTGGTCAAGTTTCATTCTTCCTAGACTCCTTGTCTTCTGTTGGTTACAAGTGCTTTTTAAACAGTTGTAGGTTAGTTTCATCTCTCAGTTTCTTTGTGTTAGTAGGGAAGCTTGCTTGTCTACTTGTGCTTGGCTTTGTGGTCTTGCTAGGGCTAGACACTTTAGGTCAGTCCTTCAGTGTTTTTCTCCTTTGTTTTCTCCCACTTGGTGTCCAAGTTTAGAGGCTTTTTCTTAGTAAAAAACCTGTAGATCAAGTCTTTCTCGAGCTAGGGTTTCGACAGCTATAGGCCTAAGAACTTTTAGCCATACTTACACACTTTGCATAAAAAAATTTATTTGGCTTTCCATTTTTGCATAGTTCTTTTTCGTTTATTGAAAAAGAAAAAAAGAAAAATTTGGTATTTTAAGCTTAAGTAGAACTTGTTTCGGTTATTGCAAAATAGCTTAGTATAATTTCAAAAAAGAAAACAAAAAATTTCAAGTAAGTTTGCTTAGATTTTCAGTTTTGGAAAGAAGTAGATATAAAAAGTGAAAAAGCTTTGTTGTAGGAAAGATTGAATTATATTTACACTTTTGTTTTCTTGTTATAACCACGCTCACACACCCACTATCCTTTTTGCCTAATAAAAGCCCTAAAATTTGTTAATAAAATGAACTAGAAACTTTTTCTTTTTAGGTTACACTACACCAACTAGTTTTGGTTAGGGTCTTGGGTTTAAATCACCTTAAACCACCCAAGATCACACATTGCGCAAAAATCGTAGTGAGACTATCATAGGTAAACCCACCTCACTCAAAATTTTCCTAGGATCTATGCAGTAGGTCATTGCAAGATCAGTTTGTGGGAATACTCCTCCTACTTACTATTCGAGCATACGCCAGGATCGGATTGCGTATTGGGGACTCTTTCGAGTTTCGGGCTTAGCTACCCTGCCCACGCTTTTTGATTCGATCGGTGACTGTTCCCCCAGGAATTTTCGGTGTTTTGGTATCCATAGTATCAGACTTCTAGGTTCATACACAGGTGATAGCAGAGGGTATAGCTGCTGTACCTAAGACAGATGTGGGAGGAAAACCCTTGCAGGTCTTTGGGAGGGAGGTTGGGTGATTCCAGCGCTTGCACCCTTAATCATTGTATTGTGGACCCCGGGTAACTGTCTTTCTTCCTTCGTTGATCTGTTCTGGGCCCTCATCATCCCAGACTCTTCTCCAGAAGGCACCTTTGTTTGACTGGTTTGTATACTTAGGAATTTTTTTAGTTGGCATGTTGTTTGCCCCCTAGTTGTAGTGGCCACCAGGTTCTAGTCTGTTATTTTATATTTATAATCACGGAGAATCAACAACTCCGTAGATCGAGAAGGATTCAAAACCTTCCACCAGTTAGGATAGAACCTATACAACCAGCCAAACGACAATGAGTAAACCCCGGTATTTCTTCAGAAATTACCTCTGAAATAGAATTGCTTGAAGAAATCCTTGTAACAGAAAACCTTGAAATTGAGGTTCTTGAGGAACCACTACCAGGTACCACAGATCAGCAACACTTTAGTACTGTTGAGGTGGAAGATCTTACTTCCGCGGAGTATAGCACTCCTTTCAATCCTCTCTTAACCAATACTAGAATTCCGCTTCTGTCACCTGTTGGTTTCCAGCAGCCCCTTTTCAGTGCAGATCTTTTTTTTCCTGATCATCTGATGTCTAACTCAGGAGGTGAACAAGAGGGTCCCCAAACTCCCACTTTAGGTATGAATACCAACACAGTTAACCCTTCTTTTACTGCTACATCTAGTCAGGCACAAACCACATCTGTGCCTACTCCATCTTTCAGTTTCAACACTAGTACATTAGGAATGCCTAGTTTTACAATGATGGCATCTATTCCTACATCTACTGTTGGACCTAGCAGTATGGCCAACTGTGCAACACCTTCTACTTCGCAACCGTTATATCAGATTCCTAGTACTTGTGTTTCCACACCTGTGGTAGGACCAAGTGTTTCTGCAAACATGCCAGTCATGGGCACCATGACTGCACCATCCACATCAGCTTCTACTGGTTTCAACGCCTTTGTAGGCCCTAACTTGAATCAAGGTAACATGCCTGCAGGTAACACCCCTTTTTCTATATTCTCAGGGGGAGGGGGTAATATCTTTAACCAGCAATATGGCGGGGCTAACACCCAGCCACAGTGGACGAACCCGCAAAGCACTAATCCACTCTCGTATGGGTGGGGAAATTTTAATAACTCTTTCGTACAACAACAATAGCTGGCAGGGGGAAACCCCTACCAACAAATAGCTGGGGGAAACCCCTACCAACAGTTAACTGGGGGCAACCCCTATCAACAGTTGGTAGGTGGCAACTCCTATCAGCACATGGCCGGGGGCAACCCTTATCACCAGATGGCTGGGGGCAACCCCTACCAACAATTCATGGGACAAACGATGGGTGGTTCCCCTTATCAAGCATTATCTTACCGGCCTCGTCTACCTTTCCTGGCAACTTTGAATTTGCCAGACCTTTCAAAACTGACAAATGATCCTGTGTGTCATAATGCCACGTGGCCATCAGTTCCCACCAAATTACCTTCGGATATTCCAAAATTCGAAGGCAAAATAGGTGAAGATCCTAGTGACCATGTCACTACCTTCCACCTTTGGTGTTCTTTCAATTCTTTAAACGAGGATTCCATCAAATTGAGATTGTTTCAAAGGACCTTAACTGGTCCTACAGCTAAATGGTACATTGAACTACCTGCAGCTACTTTCTCTAGTTTTGGGGACCTGGCAACCGTCTTTTTGAACCATTTCCAGCTTCCTATTCGGTATGATGCCGGAACAGAACTTTTGTCTACTTTTAGACAAAACAAAGCCACTCACCTATCTGACCACATTCAGGAGTGGCGAAGACGGAAGAGGCTCATAAAGGCCAGCATTCCTCCAGAGTTCCTGCTTGAGTGGTACTTGAATCACTCCTTCCTTATATTTCTAAGGAAGCAGCAACATCTGGAGTATCCAATGAAGAAGAAGCCATCTTAAGGACTCAACAGTTAGACCTTGTATATGCACAATCTGGTTTACTGTACGAGATTATACCTGACGCACCGAGATCAAACACTGATCTGAGTAGACCCAAACCTGGACCACATGCTGACGGCATAGTGGGTTCAGTTAAATCTGCAGCCTTCGAAGCACTGACCAAACAGGTCCAAGCCTTAACTATCAAACATTCGACTGCAGACATTGCAACCGTCACAACCTCTCCTTCTATGTCTGAGCCTGTCAATCAGGTTCAGAACAATCAAAAGGGCCCTCGGCAGCCCAACAACAAAAAGAAGGGCAAGAAAGGAGAGGGGAACCAACAAAAGCCCAAAAAAGACAATGCCAAAGAGGGTAACAAGGAAGAAAAGAAGGTTAAGTTCCCTTGTAAACTTTGCAAGCAGAACCACCTTACCCACCAATGCCCTCTACTAGAAGAAGCCCAGAAGCTCTTAAGAGAGAAAAAGCCTGTCGTCTTGAAAGATCCATTTCCTAAAGGGCAAGGCTCAACTTCTAGAACCTCCAAAACTGGGGGCACTTCGCACACTTCGATTGATCAAACATTTATAAACATGGTTAATTCAGATGCACTTTTGCAAACTAGAGCCAGGAACTATACCCCAGAAGCGCAGAAAAAGGATAAGGAGATTGCTGAATCCTCCACTCCATTCCACATACCTGTGGACCCAATGCCCAAGATTTCGAAAGGTGTCTTGAAGAGGGCATCGCACAATCCCAACACATGGGCTGCTTCCAACTACAATGTGGTTGAAGATCTAGCCCAAACCCCTTGTGCCATGTCTACTCTAGAAGTCTTGCAGAGTTGTCCATTGCAACGAAATGCACTTCTGGCAGCTATTGGGAGTATGGAGTCCTCCAACATGTCTGCGCGATTTGACATGACTGATGTCAAATACCGGTTGCCATATCACGTTGCCCTCCAGATTGAGGTCGTTCATGGTCCAATGACCATTAGACGAGCTGTAGTAGATGAGGGAGCGTCGACTTGCGTAATGTCAATTTCCTGTTGGAAAGCTCTAGGTTCTCCTGAGTTAGTCCCTTCCAACACAATGCTTACTGCATTTGATGGCAGAACTTTCCGTCCACATGGAGTTTTGCCATCATTTAATATCACTTTGGCCGGTAAGACAGTTGATGTTGAGATAGAAGCTCTGGACACTCCGCTCGATTACAATATGTTATTGGGAAGGAGTTGGACTTATGCCATGCAAGCTATAGCATCGGCAGTATTTCGAGTGGTCATGTTCCCATTTGAAGGTAAGATCGTTACAGTCGATCAACTTTCTTTCACTCAAGAAAAACACCAGACTTCTTCGGAAACCACAGTTCCTTTGATTGATCAAAACACCCCAGTTGGCGAGAGTTTATGAGCAGGACTTTTCGGATCACTGATTGGCACTTTTGACCTACCCGCTCCTACTTTATTTGTTGGGACTGAGGGATGTTCATCGCTTGAAACTTCTATGGTTAGTTCAATAACTGATCCTAAGTTTCACTCAACTGATACAAATCCCTCCGTGCCCACTCCTGTTGTAGAAGTTACCCACCTGGATTCTCATCAAACTACAACAGAACATATGTCGACTCAATTGGTGTCTGTCGAGTCAAACATAGATTGTGCCACTACTGAGACACCTGACCCGATCCATTCTCTTGACAGTTCAGGAATCACTTTACCTTCTGATGAGGAAATGTTAGAAGCTTTGAACGACCTGGACCATCCTCGTGAACATATAGATCGTGCATCCTTCTTGTTTCCTTTTCTTAACTTGTTAGAGAGAGGTGAATTTTGTTCACCACCAGATGAGAATACTGGTCTAACTCCTTCACAAGTTGCTATTGTTGAAGCAAATAGAGTACATACCTCACTGGTGAACATTTTCACTGGGGTCAACGGAAATATTTTCTTTGAGACGGGATGTTATCTCGATGAGATCATCCCATATACCAATCTTTTTCGTGAGTTTCGTAACACCTTTTCCCGACCTCCTAAAGAGGATCCAGGAATGGAGCCCACCTGAAGAAGTACTACGCCTAGGCTGAAATACTTTTTCTTGTAACATAGCTGTATATTTTTGTAAAGCTAGTTTTGTTATGTTCGTTAGGTGATCTTATGTGTGTTTCTCGTTTTGTGTACCAGATGTCAACCGCACATTTCTTAGGATTCGCTAATGCCGCTAGTCGCCACACCTGTCAGTTGGCTGCAGCAGCTTGGGTCATTTACTCACCCGCTGACCAACTTGTTTCTTCAGGGGGGGTTTGTTTGGGACCTACCAGGAATAATGTAGCTGAATACAGTGCAGTTATAGAACTCCTCCGAGATGCTCTCAGTCATGGCATTTCGTACCTGGAGGTAAGGCTTGACTCACAATTAATTGTTTTTCAGTTAGCAGGTGTCTATCAGATCAGGGATCCAGGATTGCTACGTCAGTTTATACGAGTTAGACTATTGGAAAGACAATTTCATTCTATTAGATATGAACACATTCCGAGAAATTTAAACACTTTAGCTGATTCATTAGCAAACTATGTGTTAGACTGGCATTTGCATCATACATTATAAACAACATTACACACATAAAATTTAAAACGCATACACATGTAAATAACCGATACTGTATATAACTGGTACCGTATCAAAAAATATGAGTTTTGGATCATGAGTTCATCAAGTCAAGTCATAAAAGTACAAAAAGCTGGGCATGGTAGCCTCAAAATATATACATATAATGTTTTCTTCTCCTATGGAGAAGGAGGAACCTCCTCATCATCTACCGCATTACGATAGAAAATCACTAGTCTAGCAATCCGCCGCAACACCCTAAGCCATGCTGGGGGCACCCCAACAACATCTTCCTGCATGTCTACAGGTATCTGGTCCATACGGCATGCAGGAATCTCATGAGTCAACCGACTCATTTTTCTCTCTAGGGTTCCCAACATAGCATCCGCTGCGGAAATATCAGCTGGCCTCACATAGATGGTAGGATGGTCCTCAGGACGAACAGGCCCAACATCTGCATTTGACACTTGATTAGAACTTCGAACTCATTCATAAAAATCAAATACTTGAAAAGTTTGAAAAAATTAAATAAATTCTCAAAATTTAAACATACCAATATCTCCCCAGGCTCCACCTGCGGAAGCACCAGCTCTGGATCGTGACGGAAATCCAATCCGGCATAGGGAAACTGCTCAAAAGTGGGTACTTGCCTCTCCCACCACCCCTAGAAGTCATCAGTGTGGTAACAATAGTGACTTTCCCCACCACCCTGGCGGAGAAAAATGTCACCCCAACGGCCTAGTCTGGGATCACGGGAGTTAACCTGTGGTAGAGGCATCCCCAAACTAATAGCAGGCATCCTCTTGAAGAAGAAAGTACGCAAAATACTTCCGTACCCAAAATTCTTCATTGTGCCAGATTTGCAACCCGTCAGTTGATACTTCATGTTTGCCAACAAGCTAGTACTCCAATCATAAACATGGTCGTGCAAGCACTGTACACCAATATGCATTGAATGCCTGGAAGCTAAGTGTTGTGATGCACTACCGGCTACCCGGTTGATCATGCTCACTATCACTTTCAGCGGGAGACCATCAATAGTTGAAATTAGGACTTGGCTTCCCGATTTTTCTGCTCCGGCAACACAGTATGTATTTACATATTCTTGCACTGATCGTGCACCCAAACGAGAAGTCCCTTTCAGATTGATTACGTCTCCTCTCCTTGAGAGACTAGTAATAAATTATATGTCCTCAACGGTCAGCTCAAGAGTTTGCCCGCGGATGATGAAGGTATTAGTATCGACATCCCAATACTGAATCAGTCTCCGAAACAGCTTGTTTAGTGCCCGCATGTTTACGGTTCGATAAAATTTTAACAAACCGTATCTATGGAGCGCATGAAGGGTAGCCGGGTCTTTCATGGCTAACCTATCCATGTCTTCATGCTCCCTTTCCCTCCATTGTAAGACCATCCTGCAAAAAACCCCAAAAAGTTTGAGTCTCGGTGCTTGAAAATAGCTTTGCAAATATGTACGCTATTGTGTATACTACACAGTAGCGTGTAGGCGCTACTCTGTTTGAGCAAAGTAGCACCCATTGCGTTTGTACGCTACTCTTGTGTATACACAGTAGCGCCCGCGCATAAAACCTTATGAGCATCGCGTTGTAGGCCATTTTTGCTCAAAAATTTAAAAATAAACCATTGAAATGCAAGATAGGTTGATTTCTACTTACTTGGTGGAAGAAGTTTGGTGGTTGGATGCCCGGTTCGATCGCAATGGAGTTTGGAAATTTGCAAAAGTTGCCCCAATTTTTGCCCTGCAACACAAATTGAAAATTGATTTTTTAACAATGAAATTATATATAAAATTGGATTTTGATTTTTACCCATAATTTTTAATTTTCCATAGTTTCAAAAAAAATTCAAAAACCCTAATTAATCAATTGAAACACAAAATAAGGTATAACACTGATCCAAGTTCAATTTTCACTCAATTGTTGTCGAATTCATCTCCTAAGCTCAAATTTCTTGATGATAGACCTTGTCAGTTAACTAAACATTCCAAATTCATATATCATTTAAGATTTTTTCCGCATCGACTAATATTTTGTTGAAGACCTAGTCTTGGCAGGGCATGACGCTACGATCCTAGAAGCTGACCTTTAAGTCATTTTAAGCTCTTGTTTGGACTATTTAAACCTAAACAAGATAGCCGAGCAAACTTGTCGTCTTCGAGCTCGTTAAAGTATCCGAAGGCTCATCCACTCAGGTATAGAATTATCCCTTTTCCGGGCCTCAGTGGATTAACTACGGAAAAGGTATACTCTAGGTATACTCCTGTATGCGCTAGAAGAGTTTCTCCTTTCATTGTTTTATACTTTTGGGGGGGAGGAGACTAACTGTACGAAAAATGAGCTTTTGGAGTCTCTCTTTAGGGTTTTCAGACTCTCTAAACATGAAAACACCAAGCGAGCATTCACCTACTCGGGCTCGATGTGAAATCCACGAGAGGGTAAGTAGAGGACTGTTTAAGTTTTTCAACTCTATAAACAAGAAAACACCGTCGAGCACAGACCAATCCGGGCTCGATATAAAATCCACGGATAGGTGAAAAGAGGATTGTTTAAGTTTTTCAGACTCTATAAACAGGAAAACACCGGCGAGCATTAATCTGCTTGGGCTCGATATTAAAATCCACGAGCAGATATATGGAGTTATTGTTTAAGTTTTTCAGACTCCTTAAAATTGAAAACATCGGCGAGCAAGAACAGATCTCAGCTCGATATTAAAATCCAGAGATCAGTACATATAGAGTAATCTTCTATCTCTTCTTCGAACTCTCTAAATTATGAATAAGGTACTGAGTCTTCCTCCCATGGGCTCGTTAAATTATTTACATGGTTGGACCTATTGAGTTTTCATTCTTTCTTGGACTCATTAAATCCACAAGAAGGGTATTCTTTTATCTAAAAAGAATAAGGAACGGGAAAAAACATATCATATCTTCATTGTCAAAGGCAGTTTCAGTCAAGTCCTATCCTTGAACATAGCACCTACTTGAGTCTATCTTGTCGGTTGGGTTTTGTTTTTTGGCCTCAGGGTGAACCTTTCCTCTGAGTTATTTACTCACCCGGTTGGTTATTCTTCCAACCATATGGAGGGTCTGCTAATGTCTCTTACATTTCTGACTTATTTACCCCATTATGTCAGAAACTGCCTAAGTCACTTTGTGTCATGCTCAATGTTCAAGGATATATCTTGTGTTGGCCATTCTGCAGTTTACCTTGACCTCATGTGTCGGCCTTCCTAGTGTCAGTCTTGGTGCATATTATTCCATATCATCTCTTACCAGTTGAGTGTTCCTCGAGTTGGATGATGGAGGATACCTTAAGGCCTCCCTTCCAACGGACTTCTTCCCATCGACACCAAATCATTATTCTGGGATTGAAGTTTAGAGTTTCGGTTAGTACCTTGGAGATTGCAGTCACCAGTGGCAATTTTCCTCGCTGTTGAATGATGAGAATACATCAATGTCTCTTCTTCGATAGGATTCCCAAGTGTTCGACTCCAAGTCCATCTATTCACATTTGGCGAATCGTACTTGGTACCTTGGACTCCATCATCATTATCGGTGGAATTCCTCGCGTTTGTTAACAGTATACATCAATGACCGGTAATCAAACGATGCCCTCCATGTTCCACTATCAACTCATCTATTCACATGGTTAGGGTTTGTACCTAGGGTTGTTTTGGGATGAATACCTTGGGATTTTGATGACATTACCTCATTTTGTTATCACCCAAGTTGCGCAAGACTGAGCCTCACTTATATTCGGCTCTCCATGAGACATAGATCCAGTTTGTTGTTATGGCTATGATCTCTCAGTTTCACATGGATCCACGCTTGTATTTCAAGTGGCCATGCTTTATATACATCTCCTTGTTATGTATCGAAGATCATGTTGTATCACACTACACATCTATAAGATGTCAAAAATGTACTCGCTCACTGACCTTGATCTTTGTTGCAGGTTTCTTGTGACTTGTTTTCTGCGGTTCTGTGTTCTTCCTCTGGCTTTGGATTGTAATGTATGTCGGTCATTTTTTCCCTCTGACCTCACACATTAGAAGGAATCTGTTATAGGTCAAACTTGCACCTCTCCGTCCGTGATCACCCTGAGTTGCTGATCACACAAAAGGACAACTTGGATGGAGGAGCATGTTGACCTTGGATGATATGACAACTCATTCCATTTCCTGAAAATACTGGAAAACCACAAAAAATATCATTTTAAGATATGAGCTCTACTCTACTTAAAGAGACTAGCGCCCATACGCTACTCTACTGTATAATAGTAGCACCCATATCCAAATATACGCTACTCTAGTATAGCAAAGTAGCACTCGACATTTAAAATCAATTGAGCGCTAGTTGTTAAACACTAGGGTAGCGCCCTATACGCTACTCCACTGAATAAGAGTCGCGTACACATTAAAAGATGATTAAAAAATATATTAATTCATCGAGGAGGATTAGTTGATGGCAGTTTCCTAACTCCCCCAACTTCCTCCATAACTACATCTCGACCTGAACTGTTTCTTTGAACCTATAAATACCAAGAAGGTTAAAGGAGCAAGGTTAGAAATTTTTGCTAGAAAAGCTAGAGGATGAGTTAATGGAGAAACTTTAAGGCATTGGAGAAGTTGTTGCAGAAGACATCCAGCCAGAGCAGATCCAGAGCCCAGAATCTAGTTGCAGGAGCCTGCTTCATTGTCAGGTATACTTGTACTTCATTCTACTTTTTGACAAATAAAGGTTGAAGTGTTTTTCTTGTTCCAATTTGAATGTGTTAGGAAATGGCATTTTAAATTGGATTTATTTTGGTCAATGCTGAATGTTAAACATTGTTTTTGTTTATGTCAAGCTTTATATATTGCCCAAAATGTTTTGAGCAAGGTATTGTTGTTGCAGGTTTGCTGAAGGAAAGGTAGATTCGGAAGCTGGACACGAGACCGGGTCAAGGCTAGGATCAGACTTCGGTTAAAAGGTGTGTTCCCTAAATCTACAATCTATTTCTATTGTAAATGCGTCTGTAATAGCATCAATACACTTACCTTTCACCCCAACCAAGTTGATAGCAGTAGTTTCCTTGCTATAGGGTAGAAATGCCCACCAATAATCTGCATCCTTGCAGAAACTACTAAATTGTGCTCCTTTGCTTTCTTGCAGGAACAACTGGAGTGTGCTCCCTCTTGATCTTTGCTTCCTGGATTACCTGTCCTTGAACTTACATCCATCCTTAATCACTATGCATGCTTATTAGTATCATCATTGTGTTATCCTTGAGGTCTCATACATAATCACACATTTATTAGTATAATCTTAATACTATCAAAACACAATAATCTTAAACATGTATATTCCTGATCATTCACAGATAATAAACATTTAGTATTCAAGGTTTCAGGAAAGTCTTCTTTTACTCATACATTTTCTTATTTGATCATAGGACTCTTCTGGTTAGTTGAATCATCAATCAAGATAAGAGATATAATATGCATCAAACCTATACCTTCATGATTCTTCTGGTTAGTCATATCATCAATTATGGTAAGAAACATAATATGCATACAACCATGATTATTCAAACCTATGACTTCATGAATAATCATTATCAACAACACAACAGTATAAGATCCTAACACAAGGTAGGATTCTAGCTTGATATAGGAAAAACATACCTGGATTAGCATGCTAGCTAGTTATGTCTAACATACCCGCATAATGTCTTTTGATTCTCTTCAATGACTTGTGCTAGTAACCTGCATGTGTCATAAGTTAACCATTGTAGAACCAAGTTATACATACCTGGAAAGTAGATCTTCTATGTGATCCATGATAATGGATGAATCCTTGTCTTCATGGCACCATGATCATATGTTCTTGAAGTAGAACATGATTTGTCTTTCTTGGTGTACCTTTTATGTTAGCAGACAACATAAACCTCATACAACACCATAATGCATTAGTACAATCATAAGTGTCAACACCCTAACCAATGAATATCTTCTATCATGCATTCATAATTTTGTTAAGGTGATACGACAAATCTAAAATCAAGATTGTACTAACCGTAATAACATGAAGACAAATATACCATAAACTTAATCATGAACAAATATCGAAACATACCTCGATGAGTCATACCTGTCGAGATCGCTTGTAATATTCTTATGTAAGGTCTTAGCCTCATCTCCCTCTGAAACAGGAACTTCTTCACTTATGCAGGTGACCAATCCATCTTCTTCTAAGATTAACCCAATCCACTTGATTTGCAAGAGCTGGACCTGGAGCTGGATATGGGTTTGTCAGAGAAACCCCAAAAATTCAAACTTTGAATTTAAAACTTCCGAAAGGATAGAAATATGTGCCTTGATGAGCTGATCAAGCTGGTATATTCAGAATTTGAAAACTGAAAAGTTTCACTCCTCAATTTTTCCTTTGAAACATCTGGATTCACTAGACGTGACCCTGAACTGGGGTTTGATGAAGCCCACTCTTCTTCCCAATCAAAAGGTTTGATCCAAAGCTCTAAGCTTATATTTTTCTGAGGAGCTTCCAGCCGTGGTCACAGATTTCAAAAATTCCCATTTTTACAGAAGCCCTAATTTTCCACTTTTCTGATCAAAGTCCCAAACTAAGGTCTGATCAAGCCCAGCCTTCTGCCAAACCAAAAATTCTGATCTTGGTCTCTAAATTTTGATTTTGATGAGTAGCATCCAACCATGGTCTCCGATTACAAAAATTCCAACTTTCTCCGAAGCCCTAAATTCTGGAAGCCATGAATGAAGGTACTCAGAAATAATTTTGTTTTGATAGAAATATGTACCTGATTGTTTCTAGTTTAACTCCAAAATTTTTGATCCATAGGGTCTGAAAATGCTTCCTGAGATAGCCCGACCTATTATCTTTCCATCCCGACAGGTCTGACCTCAATTAGATTCTTTGAGAGAGAGTTATGCCAAGTGTCGCAACGTGACCTGTTTATGGGAGAATACATGAGAGCTAACTTGTACGGCGTGCCACGTGTCACTATTTCAACTTCGGCCTCTGAAAAGTTTTCCTGAGATAACCCAACCTGTCATCTTTCCATCCTGATAGGTCTGACCTCAATTGGATTCTCTGAGAGAGAGTTATGCCAAGTGTCGTTACGTGACCTGGTTATGAGATAATACAGGAGAGCGAACTTGTACAGCGTGCCACGTGTCACTGGTTAAACGTCGGACTCTGAACAATTTTCCTGATATATTGCAGTCTGTGCACTACCTATCACGTTTTACGAAACTTCATTTGGAGCTTCCTGTCCCAAGTTATGACCTTTTTCCCAAGGTCACCTGATTTTGAATCAGATCTGGAAGAGACGGAAACCCTATATTGTACAGATCATAAATCACAAAGTACAACGAATTAGAGGTTTTCCTTTGGACACAAGGTACATGAGGATTTAATATTCGGCCTGTAAAGGTTTCAGATATGAAAACTTTGCCAAAAAGGATATATAGCAAAAGTGCTACGATGACTGGTTTTTTCTATATGAAGCCCTAGCATCGTAAGTGCAACAAGTGTCATACATGCCATATCATGCCTTCTTTCAGGCTAGCTCTGATACCATGTTAAATTTTTAGAATTTACTTCAATCTGATCTAGGATCTTAACTGAGAGAACAACATGTAAAGCAAATCTACAGCATATCAATCATGGACACAATAATGCAAGCACACAAGAGACACGGAGTTTACTTGGGGAAAACCATAAAGGTGAAAAACCCCAATAACTTCCTCATAGATAGATAGAGCAATGATACAACCATAATACAAGATATAGTCTTCTCCTAGCAGTAGAGCCTCCTCCTCTACAAGTGCGCCACTCTCCAGAGTGTGAGTGAGAGAATAGAATGTGTAAAATGAGAGAGACACACCCTCTATTTATACACTTACTTGAATTGACCTTTACTCAACTAGGTCAGCCTCAACTTAACCACTTAACATAATGCTGACTGGGCCAACCCCCACTAGGGTGGTCTAATAACCCTTTGACCCACATGGCTGACCCCCAATAGGGTGGTCTAATAACCCTTTGACCCACATGACTTATACAGGGCCGACCCCAACAAGGTGGTCTAATAACCCATCAAGTATAATTTACGATACTTACAATATAAATGACGACACTTCCGTATAGAGGAATAATAACATCTCTATAGGAATACAATATACATATATGTGAAACACATTCCGAAGTTACATATACATCAACAAACCCAATGCATTTTAACACATCAAATGCACCATCATGGTTAAAAAGATAAACAATGGTGGGCATAAGCTTTGATCGTTCTCAATGCGTATAAGCCATCTACATGAACCGGTGTGATTTAGAGAATAAAATGCACTAGTGTTTAATGTTATATATATGCACCGGTGCATAATTTTCGTATATACGCACATGTGCGTAATGTTAGTATAGGAGCACTGGTGCGACAATATTAGTAAAAGAACTGCATATGATTCTTTGAAGAATGGCTACTGACATTTAAGTCACATATATATATAAATATATATATTGTATTTTTATTTTTTTAATTCCATTATACATCTGAAATTAAATTATTTGTTTATAGTAAAATTCATTTCAATTTTAGTTATTGAAATTGTTTGTTTGGATTGATTTCTTATATCATAGATGCAAGAACCTATTGTAATGTTTAATCATCCATACATTTAATTACCAATGTACCATTTCATATGTAACATTTGACAATAATATTGAAGAATGCAATAGAAAAAAAAGGTTTATTTTATTATATATCAATAAAAGTGCCTTTTTCATACAAAATATGACAATGTAGAGACAACAATAATCAAAATGTCAAAATGCATGTAATTATTGTTACACTTATTGGTAACTCATTTTTTTTCAATTCAGTCACTATGTCTAGTACATTATTATACAAAATGTCTAATTTTCACAGACAATTATTTCAAAATATACAACAAGCTACAACAACTTGCATTGACATCAAAATTAAATGTGGAGCATCATTCTTCGCTGGAACTGTTATCGGTGGTCGAGCTACTTGAATCAATTGGGTTATTTGGCCAAATGTTTTGTTGATTGGCTCAATTTTGTTTCCTCTTCTTTAGCTTCCATCTTTAAAGATACAAATAAAGTGTACTCATGAGTGTATCTACATTGCAAGCGGGAATAATAAAAAATAAATAGATAGTATACATGAATGTAAATTGAAAAGCGACGTACCATAGAAATAATTGACTCATGAATGATACACATTCTCTCAAGACCAAATGTCATGCCTTCTATCAACAAGTATTCTATTGGCTCCACTCCATACTTTGTTTCTTGCAAGTGTTATGCCCTGTCACAAATCATAGATTTAATATAAAATATTTTTGTTGCTTTATTAATTATAAAATGAGAGAAGTAAAACAACATAGATACTTACAAAATCCACAATTAATTTTTGATATGCCAACATATAGTCACAACCCTTGCTTAACCCAATGTCAATCATTTCTTCTGATAGCTCCTCTGTGTATGTTAACACATGTTTGAAGACATGCAATGATTACCGGTGAAAACACAAAAAATTAAATATACAAATCACAACTACTACGAAATATTAATTTCTTACAACAAAATCACAAATAATCACAAACTTTGCTATAAACCCCTTTTTTCCTTGTCGTCCCGTCTTGTGTGCTGACTGGGTTCCATTTTCTTTTCTTTCCTGCAACAAAACAATTGAAAATTAATATTTAATGTTGAATTAATTAACACGGTGTATAATATAAACATACAAACCAATGATTTCATACATTTGAAGCACGTTGATGTTGAGATGGCTCCTCCTACAATGCAATTGTGTCCATTTCCTTGACCATCTCATTGTACACATTTTTGGACATCCCTATTGGCACATTTCACATATCACCTCGTTCATCCTTTGGGATTCTCATAATCTTCGTAAAAATGTAAAATGACATTAAACTATTTTTCTGTTGATATGAAAAATAAATACAACAGATATAAATTTATTGAATGAATGACGCTTTGTAATAGTTATAGATTGTACATATTCTACATAAACATGTTTAGGAATATTACTTTTTGAATTATTATTTTTCGTTATTGTATGATTTTTCTATTGCAAGCCTGATAGGTCTCATTGACCATTGCTCTGGAAATTCCTCTTATAGTTTACATATGACCTGATTCTTCGAATCATTTGATTGGTTTCTGTATTGTAAGTGAAAATTACTTCTATACGTTCTTTCCATTAAATCCCTCATAGTATGATAAAATCATTTTAATTTTCTATCAACTTCTCGCACCACTCCAGATGAGCTAAGGACCAATTGATCATCATTTGCATCTTCCATAAAAAAATTTATTATGATGACATTGAATTCTATTTCATTCAATCCTTACATAACATTCAACATATGCAAATTACGTTATTTGAAACATATTAGTGAATATTCTTAAGTAGATTATTACTCAAATTTGAATAAATAATTCATATTGACTTATTTTTTATTCACCTGATTCATCCCTCTGCAACTTTTCCATCAACGTTTTACGTTCTTCTGGACTTAGTTTGGTAAGAATCTTATCAAGCTTCCTCATTTTTTGGTTCTGCATGTCACACATTAACCAATACATATTAGTTAACTTTACAAATAATTCAAACAAATAAATTTAAATACAGAAATTAATTAAAATCACTTGCCTTCTTCGTAATTATGGAGGTGCTCCCATCATGTGATGAAAGTTGTTGTTCATTTAACTCATAACATGCATTTTCTATCAATAAACAACTTGTACCATTAAATACATAAGCTACCTATATGTTATACAAACAAATTACAGACCTTTAAAATATGATAAAAAATTAATATTAAAAAAAGAATAAATCTGATATCGGTCCACTTGATTACGTGAAACGCCCTGGTGCGTTCTTAACAACAATGCACTGGTGCATTAAAATAAATAGGACACGCCGGGAATAGAGAACCGAGATACGAAAATTGACTTTTGCATTTTTATAGAATAAAAAATGACGTGACGCAGGTCATATCCGATGCGTTATGTTCATGGACGCACCGATGCGTTCCTGTAATACAAATGCAATGATATTGATGCATGCATTTTTTTAATAAAAAAATAAAAAACTTAACAGGTCTGACATGGTTACATATTTGACCAAGAAAGTGGGCCCATATCACCCTACGCTTTCTATATATAATCACAAGCTCACTAAATCCAAAATCCCTCAAAGGTGAAATCACAATTCTATATAACAATAGAGGAATTTAAACCCTAATGTAAAATTTTGCAGCCACATAAAACAAAAAGAAGCAACGAGAAAATAAGGGTTTCAACATTGAAGGTAAGTATGCAGTTTTTTTTCTAAAAATAGTTAAACTCTAAATAAGATAATAAGATCAATGGTAATATTTACATACTTGAAATTTCTATTATGCAGGGTTTTGTTTGATTCACCATACCTAACAAATTTCAACCCTTAGAACTCCTTCTAGTTGCTCCAAACTCCTTCCACATAAGTCTCTCTTCCAAAACTCTCCCTTGAAAATTTTGGCAAAAGAATGAAATTAAAGTTTAGGTGTTTGGCTTTTAAACACTATTTATAATTACTTTTCGAACTTAAAATTGTTGCCCTTTCTTCAATTTAGGGAAAAAACCGTTCGTGCAATTTTTTTAAATTTTGATTTTCGGCTTTTTTTGTGTGCATGTTTTCAAGTCGCACCAGTGCATACCTAAGTAAAATGCACCGGTCGAACAACAATTTAAAAACTCGTTCCATGTTGCATGTAAAATTAGGATGCCTCGGTGTGCTTATGTGTAGGAAACACACTGTAAAGAATTATGGTGTGAAAATGCATGTAGAATTATCCACTACCAAATGTAGCGTACATTTTCCACTAAGGGGGATTTTGCAGATGTTAGTTCATGGTGCATGTATAGTTGAAGCACAATGGTGCATTTTGTATATGTGAACGCACCGGTGCATGTATATATGAATAAATGCACCAGTTTAATTTGAAAATACTCTATTTTATGTGTCCACTTAAAATTGTATATCCATCCCGAATGTTCTTTTTGTATTTAAGCACACCAATTACAATAGTTCATATTATATATGTTGCTTAAACTCACCTTGTTCTTACAAAATGGTTTCCAAAAAATATTTGAAGTTATATTGTAATATAGTTATTGAAAATAGTTTAGGACTGTAGAGACGTATGTTGATTGTTGATTTGGCTCAAATGTAGGAAGAAAAGTTTGTAGTATCAAATGGCCAATTCTTCAGATTCCATCTCATTCCATCTTGTTCAAAGTTTGATGAGTTATCCCTTTCCATCCCAAGTAATTTCAAGTTTTATTTAAATTTGTACTGCTTATTTGAATTTATGTTACTTATCCATGTAAATCTAAATATCGATTTATTTTTTATTGTAGGATCCTGATTCAAGTTTGAGTTTGGATGCACAAGACAATGTTCCACCAATTTTAAAATGTTGTAAGGTCTTATCAAAAGAAAGATACCAGAAGCAGTTCGTGGATGAAAATGCGAAAACACTTTACCCCACCAATTGTAACATTCCATATTCAAGCCTCCATCCTGGTTCATCATCAATAATCATCATGAATTGGAACTCTTTTATGACACCCTAGTAGTTTGTGGTTTTTAAAAATGTCAGGGGTTGATGGAGAACCCTCGGCGTCTCAGAATATCCCATTACACCAATGATATATTACCCAATGTCGATGGTCTAACACCCCCTACTGTAGTAAAAAATCCAATAGGTGAGATAGAAAAGACACATAGGAATAGTTCCCTATGCTTAGTTTTTAAAATGTTGGAAGCAAAAAAAACCATGTCTCATCCTAATTTGGCGAACCCCTCTAATTATGTTCATTCAATTGAAATTTATAGTGAACCAAAGTATGATATGAATGCCACCCAACCCATATCTACCAGAATATCCAAAAAGTTGCATGAGTTGAGAGAAAAACTATCCAAGTACACACCAAGGTCGGTCCAATTGTTGGAGGGTAGCGATGATTTCTCCCTTCCCATGAATTTGCAAAGTAAATATGAAACTTCTTACAACCATGCTTTGTATGGTGCTTGCTCATCTTCTCTACTTGTGCATGATGTTGGAACTAAATTCTCCTTTTGTGGTAATCATTTTATGATTACCAATTCTAATATAGATGCTGCAACTCTTGGTTTGTTTATCCTTTCACTTGTACTTGTTCCTCCCAAATTGTCAGTAGCACTTATGCCATTTTGAGGTCCTATCTATTGTCGTTCCAATTACTTGAATATTTTTAAATACAAGCACAACATTTCCATGTATAGTATGTGCATGAATGGTCATGTTTCTGTAAACTTTAACATGAATAACCTATTGTATATGGATGGTTGTCCACGCACTCATGGGAACATTGCAGGGTTCATAAATAGTTCTAGGTGCTCTTTATTTTCTCCAAATTGTTCATTTGAGGAACACTTAAATTACTAGGAGTTCTTTACGAAAAGGAAAGCTTCCATATTTGTTGTTGTACATGCAATACGTAGTTTGTCTCCTAGTGACAAGTTGTTAATAAACTATAATTTCCATACACCACCAACCGCTCGCCAGAGACGCCTTTTATTGGGATTACCTTTAGACATTCCCTTGGGGAGTAAGATAAAAAAACATTGATTAATTGTATTTGTTAATTTTCAATGATTCATGCAGTTAATGTATTTCTCAGTTTGAAATTATGTTTTATAAATTGTTAATTTAATTTATAAATTCAATTCGAAAATGTGTTGCTTAATTTTAAATTTTTATATTTAATGTGGAATTGATGTTAATTTATCGTTCAATCTGAACGTTTGATTTATAAATTGTTTGCAGCTTAACATTTTCTATTGGAAGTGATTCTCATGCTTCTATAATAATTCTTTTTATAATGCTAGATCAAACCAATTTCATTGTGCTTACTAACATCATTGATGTAATGTTCAATATTTTTGAAATCAAGATTCTGATGATGAGCGACCTGAATACAATCTTCCATTGCACCCCAGTACAATGTCAAATCAAGAGAAGGATGAAAAAAGAGCACAACTTGGAGAGGAAACATATTAAGCATGATTGAATCAACCACCTATTCAATTTCCACTGCATCCATCCTCACCAATCAGGGATGCCTACAGTAATAGTAGTTCTTCACATGTTGGAAATGGAGGCATTGAAGTAGAGTTTGGTATGGATGATTTATTACGATAAAGGAGTGCCATGGATGCAATTTTGTTCCATACATTCCACAACAATGATCTAGGGGATGACGCTCATATTAATGAATCCTTCTTTGAAATTCTTAAATCAGCTTCCACCACACCTCTCTTTGGACCTGGCCGATTAAAATATACATAGTTGGACAACAACGTTGATGAAATGCATCTCTTTTTGTCATCAGTACTTCCTGAAAAATCACTATTAGTGTATCCAACTAGAGAACTAGAATTTGTGGTTGAGTACATGATACCAAAATTGACTGTACCTGCAATATATCTCAAAATTATTTTACCTACTCGCCAATGGGAAGTTTTTGGAGTTTCCATGAGCCCAAAAATTAAACTGACGGCGTACATAATGTATGGTCTTGTAGCTATTAAATACATCAGGATTCCAACTAATGTCTTATATAAAGTGGGATCCAAGTCTATTGTTCATTGATCCCGCTTGCTTTAATTTTGTGCCTATTACTACTATAGTGTCTGTTGGTTTGCAATTTGTTATTCTAAATCTGTTCAAAAAAAAATTAGCATACTTTTGTTGACATATAAATATGCCATTATTTTATTGTTCAACTTCAATGCCAAGAAAATACTTCATTAATCCAATCTCTTTCATTTTAAACTATTTTTTCATGACAAATTTGAAATTTTCCAGCATTAAATTTCATGTGTAAATCATATCGTCTACATACAGACATACAATAAGAATTATGTTTTGCTGATATGTTTTGGTGTACAATTTGGGTTCAGATTTGCTTATGCAAAATCCATTATTGATTAGATATGATTCAATTCGTATATATCATGCTATTGGTGCTCGTTTCAAACCATACAATGCCTTTATCAGCTTGTAAACTTTATGCTCTTGATTTCTGATTTCATATCCATGTGGTTGATTTATGTACACTTGTTTTTCCAAAATTCCATTTAGGAATGTTGGTTTTGCATCAAACTAATATACTTTCCATTTGTTTTGTGTTTCTAATGACATCATTGTTCTAATGGTGTACAACCTTGCTACTGGAGAAAACGTTTCTCCATAATCTATACCATGCTGATGTGCAAAGCCTTTTGTAACTAACCTTGCCTTATGCTTCTCCACTTCTCCTTTTTCACTGAATATGGTTTTATAAATCCATTTAAATCCAATGCTGTCCTTACCTTTTGGAATATCTACAAGATCCCAATTGTAATTCTTTTCAATTTGTTCAATTTCTTCATTCATTGCTTGAATCCATTTTTATTCTTTTATGGCCTCTTCAAAATGCATAGGCTCACAAGAAAATAATGAATAATGCACTTGCATATATACTTCATCATCTTGATTGTAAATTTCTCTTAAATTCTAGTCTTTTTATTTCTCATTGAAGCTATTGTATGATCTGAATCACTACTAGAGTGAGGAATGTTACCGTGATTTTCTTCATGTCTTGAGGTTTGACCTTGAATCTACAATTTTGGTAATCTGGATGGAGATCCTTGTTGTCTTGCTAGTTCCACTTGATTTTCTGTTGGTAATAAGGGTGTTGAATTCCCAATTGTAGTTGACTCTTCACCTTGACTGTTGCAAGCTTCTGATTCTTTAAATTACACATCTCTTCTTACTATAAATTTCTTTGTGACTGGATTGTATAGCCTATAGGATTTTGAATGCTCAATGTACCCTGTAAAAATGCACTCTTCCCTTCTATCATCCAACTTTCTTCTCAATTGTTCGAGAACATGTGAATAAGAAACACAACCAAATAATTTGAAATGTGAAACACTTTACTTTGATCCACTCCATGCTTCCCGAGGAACTTTGTTTTTGACACTCTTTGTAGGTGATCTATTCAAAATATAGAGTGAACATGCCATTGATTCACCCCAAAATTCTTTTTGAAGTTGTTTTTCTTTGAGCATACTTCTATCTATATTCATTATGGTTCTATTTTTCCTTTTTTATATCCCATTTTGATGAGTATATCTAGCTATAAATTGTATTTTAATGCCATGATATTTCCAATAATTTGCAAAGTCTTTGGAATCATACTCACGTCCTCTGTGAGACCTCGAAACTTTAATGTACATACCACTTTTTTTTCTACTAGAGCCTTATACTTCTTGAACTTGTCAAAAGTTTCAGATTTGTGCTTTAAGAAATATACCCAAGTCTTCAGGCTGAAATCATCAATACAAGTCAAGAAATAAAGGTGTCTTCCTAAGGACTCTATTTGCATGGGACCACATAATTCAATGTGTACTGGCTCCAATGGTTCTCTTGCTCTGTAGGATGCACTAGATGGAAAGGTATCCCTATGTTGTTTTCCCAATAAGCAACTCTCACAAGAATTTGATGGTTCATGTATTACTAGCAAGACTTTAACCATTTGTTTTTCCTGTAATAAATTCAGCCCACCAAAATGTAGATGACCAAATATCAAGTGCCATAACCAAGACTCATCTAGAGCAGTGACGTTATGAAAACATGAAGCTAACTGATTGAAATTCCTTAAGGTTAAAGGAAACATTCTATTCTTGGTCATTTTAATTTTTGCAATGAGTTTTCTACCTAGAAATTTGTCCAAGATTATACAAGCATTATTAGTAAAGATGACTTTATAGCAATGCTCAGTGAGTTGACTAACACGCATCTAATTGTGCTTTAGACCAGGGACGAGATAGACATCAGACATATTATTTTTCTCATTCTACTTGGTAAGAAAACTGAATGTTCCTTTACCAACTACATTGACAATGTTATTATCCCCTAATAAGAAATCAGACTTAACTAATGTCTACATTCACAAACATAATTTTATCTCGTGTCATATGGTTTCTATATCCACTGTCTAGAAACCAAAGGTATTTATTACATTCTTTAGCTACATGATAGCTTAAGAACATGGCCTCTGAGGTACTTTCAGATGTATTAGAAACATTTGCTCTGTTTTTGTTTAGGTCTTCCTTATTTTTCCTACATTCATTGGCTAAATGAACAAATCTTGTACAATAATAGCATTGAGTTTTAGCTTTTTCATACCTCCTATTTCATTGATAGCCTCTACCTCTCCCCCTTGAGCTCAGAGGGTGTTGTGGCTTGTATTCTTGTTTCATACTTGGTTTGTTTTCTCTTTGTGAACTGTAGTTGTTAGATTTTCCCCTTCCTCTTATATATCTTCCTTTGCCTCTATTTGTAGATGCTTGTGTCTTGAAGGCATGCTCATGTGATTCTTCTTCCCTATTAATTATTGATTCATAGGACAATAATGATCATGTTAGCTCATCTATTGAGTATGTTGAAAATTCCTTAGACTCTTCAATTGCAACTACTACCATACCAAATTTCTTAGTAAGGCTCTGTTGATACCTGGAAAATCCTAGCATCAGCAGTAGGGAATCTCCCCATTAAATAATCCCAACTAGATCACTCACTATTTGGAATTATGGGGAATCCGTTCGGTTAACGGTGCGGCTACCATAGGTATGTTTATTAAATGTTTACCAGTTATGGCCCGACCCACCATTTCTATTTTATGTTTAAAGGATGATTATGCAAGTGCTTCTAAACTAATTGATGCAAAACCTATAATTGACAGGCATAAGCCTCACAAGTGATATGTAGGTTCTTACATCTCGTCTTATCACTTCTACCTTATCAATCAGCTAACCCTAATATAAACTAACTAATCTATCCTTGAAAGGAGAGAAATTTAATGAGAGTAATATTTGAAAATGCTTATACAAATCCAACAATAGCCATTAAGATAAAGTATTCACATTCACAGTAGAAAAGATACAAAGATAGCTTTGCTAACATTTATATCCGCTTATTACTCTAGTATAACATAAACATTTGCATGGACAAGTAAAATCATTCATCACCACCAAAATAATTCAATGAAGCTAGAAAGATCTCACGACATGATTATGAACACAAGAAGAAATAATTCTAATCTGTCATTCAACACATTCCACGCAAATATCCATGCAAGCTTTACCCAGTAAATAGTTCTTGATCATTAGCATAAAAGTAGTTCTCTTACAAAATGTCATCAACATATATTTCACTAGCAAAAGCACATTTTTTATCCCTCTCCCCCCTATTTAAATTACAAGAGAATTTGTCTTCATATTACTAATAGTTTCACCTACCCTGACTCTTGGGATGCCCAAAAAATTTTCTTTTGTATTTGCACAAAAAAAATAGATAATTATTTACAAATTATATCATTTAGCTGGTGGGGCCTCTAAACTGAAAATATAACTATCCCATACATCAGTTTCATGAAATATATATATATATATATATATATATATATTTTTATAAGAAAAAAAGCATAATTCCATTCATCCAAAGAGATCAGAATTACATTCAGTATTCACTGTAAAAGTGAATTGACCAAAAAATATGGTTCACGTGATGAGACTATTACGTCTTCTTTCAAAATGCAAAAAGATGTCGCTGCCCTGTTTTTCAACAAAAATATGATTCTGTCCCAAGCGGACTGTCTAGCTTTTAAAGCTTCAAAATTTTTTAACATCCATTCATGCTGATATACATAAACTGATATCCCAAAAGGATTGTCTGAAAACATAAAAACATAGTTTTTCAAGCTAGTTATCATATACATAAACTGTTTTATGTAATGTAAGGTCTGAGAAAGAACTCAGTTTTCTGCCCATCCTGTTCTTCTACTGCTTTCCATGTGCAGATATCCATATTCTGCCCTTCTTTGGATGCCTGGTCCGCTTTTTGGTTATTTTCCCTGTATACATGACGGCATATGAAATGATCAAAGGATTGTTTGAGCCTCTGAATAGTGTGAAGAACATTAGCAAGTCTAAGAACTCTGCATGATTGAGTATTGTTGGTCCAATTTATAGTATTCATGGAATCTCCATAAACTGCCAGCCTAGTAATGCCCCGCTCAACTGCAAATATGAGTAATAATTTTAAACTCATAACTTCTGCAAAGTTGTTTGTACCCATCCCAAGTCCCATAGTGATAGTAAAAAAATGAGATTCGGTAAAATATAGAACAGCTCCCCCACCGCATATCTCATTGCTGGCAGCTCCGTCAAAAAACCCCCACGGGTAAGATCTGTCAATTTCCACATCCATATTCCATCGCTGCTGTGCAGCCCTTAAATGTTCAGGGTAAGCCTTGTACAGACCCACCGTCATAGTACCAATAATTTCTGGTATGCACGTTTTATCCTGAAAAATGACCCCATTCCTTGCCAACCATATCCCCCATATGATCAACAGAGGTAGGATCTTCTGTTTTTTAGTGTGCGCCCATCTCCACCATCGCTCCCATGCTTCTCCAATAGAGTTTCCTTCCCATCGACATTCAAAACCCACCAGTTTTGAGCATTCATTCCAAACAGCAGTCGTGAACCGGCATTGGATGAAAAGGTGTGTTACGGATTCCAATTCCATTTTACACAAAGCACACCAACCCGGCCCCTGGAAACTCCTTTTCTGCAAAATATCCCAGGTCGGCACCCGGTTTTCCAAAGCACACCACATAAAGAGTCTGTTTTTCGATGGGCATTTAAGTTTCCACAGTGATCTCCACCACCAGACCTCATCCCGTATAGTAGCTCCAGCACTAAGTACATGATAGCCCATCTTTGGAGTATAATGCCCCGCCGGATCAAGTTCCCAAATCAATACATCCTCCATATCCGAGAGATGAATGCCAGCACGATTCAATCCATGGATGTAATTACCCAGAAAAACATCCTCCGGATCCCCTAAGCCCAAAACATCCGCAGTTTTCCAATATTGAATCCACGGTGCATCCAGTCGCTGATCAGCCAGTTGATTAAGTGTGAATATCCCCCGGTTTTCCAGCGAATGTATAACATGATCAGGCAACAGATGCGATTGATCACTTCCAATCCTTGGATCTCTGCCAACTCTCACCATTTCTCCATTACCTATATCCCAAGCCAGATTATTCTCCACCAGTGAGAAGGATTTAACCACAGCCTTCCATATCACGGATCCCCCAGTATGTGATTTCCGAGGGCTCCTTATCCATTCCTCCAGACTAGTGTCTGAAAGATACTTCCTTTTAATAACCCTGGTCCAGAGACTATTAGTCTTGATAAGTCGCCAACCTCCCTTAGCTGCCAACGCCTGAGCAAACAGAAAAATATTTTTTAATCCCCAGCCCCCAAGACTTTTAGGAACAACGATCCTCTTCCAATTAACCCAGGGTGTAACCTGACCTTCCTTTTTACCACTCCATAGGAATCTAAAACATAACCGCCTGATCTGTTCAAGGATTCCTTTGGGTATCCAAGACAAGGACATCCAATATACAGGGATGGCTTCTAAAACGGCCTTAACCAGGACCAGCCTGCCAACACGCGACTTCCACTTGTGACTCCAAACATTCAATCTTTTCTCCACCTTGCCTATTAACCATCTCCAATCCTTCTTAAGATAAATATTTTCTTTAAGAGAGAATCCCAGATATTTCAACCCCTCATCCAGAGTAGTTAATTTGAAAGGAAAGTATGCAATAAGAGCCCGTTCCTCCTCCTGTCGAAGCAAATGGGTAGTAAGGGTGGACTTATCATCATTTATATCCATCCCCGTTGCTGTAGAGAACAAATCCAAGATCTCCTTCAAAGCCCGAGTATCCCTTCGATCTCCTGAGCAGAAGATGATGATGTCGTCCACAAATAAAAGGTGGGTAATAAATAAGCGATCCCCAATGTTAATGCCTTTAAACCGCCCCTGTAATTTAGCATCAATAATTGCCCTGCTCAAACCCTCAGCCACCAGCAGAAAGAGTAGTGGGGATAGCGGACAGCCTTGCCTAAGGCCTCTTTCCGCATGAAAGAAGGGGGTGGCAACTCCATTCAATAACACAGAGAATGATACAGTAGTTATGCATGACATGATCCATCTAATAAAATTTATATCAAAACCCAGATGTGTTAGGAGAAGCCTGATATAAATCCAACTCACCTTGTCGTATGCTTTGGACAGGTCAATTTTGAGAATAGCTCCTTTGATGTGCCGAGTTTTCATGCTGTGAAGTCCTTCCTGTGCCACCCCTATAGCCTCATGAATCTGACGTCCCTCAAGAAAGCCAAACTGTTCAGCTGTGATATGTTCAAAAAGAGTTACCTTGAGTCTCCGAGCTATGACCTTCGACACAATCTTGTATATACAATTGCACAATGAAATAGGTCTGAACTCTGAGAGAGTAACCGGATTATCTGTCTTTGGTATGAGGGCTATAAAGGTAGAATTAAAACAGGCAGGAAGCCTCCCTGTCATCCGAGTATCCTCAACCACCTGAAGGAGATCCAGTCCCACAATCTCATACAGTTGAACAAAAAATTCCATAGTCCATCCATCCGGCCCGGGGCTCTTATCTTTTTGAAAGCTACCAAGTACCTCCTTCAGCTCCTCCTCAGTAACAGCCCTCATCAGTCTTCTATTATCCTCTTCCTCAGCAAAACGAGGAAATAATTGTGCAATCCTTATAACTTCTGCTATGGAGGCCTGTACAGGAGCCTTGAATAATTGCTGGAAATGTCCCACCCCACATCTAGCCTTTCCTTCAAAGTCAAAATGTTCAGAACCATCTTCATCTTTCAAGCTCCAAATAGTATTGATCGCCTTCCTCCCCCTGGCATATGCATGAAAAAATTTTGTATTCTCATCCCCGCATTCCAGCCATACCGCCCTGCTCTTGAGTCTCCAGGTTTCCTCCTTCTCCATCAAAAGTTTATTTCTAATGCCTTCCATCCTGACCATATCAGCCTTGGATTCCACAGTCAGGAGTCCCCCTCCATCCCCTTCATATATCAGTAACAGTTCATCCTCAATTTGCTTCAGAGCAGCATCATCCCTAATTTGCTTTTCAAAAGCCCACTTTTTAACAGCTCCTTTTAACCTTTGAATGTTCTCAGCAAACTGGAAAGCCCCAGTACGAGCATGATCCACATCAAACGGCCTCCAAAGGTCCAGAAAGAGCTCTTTAAAAGATTCATCACTGAGCCAATTCTTGTTAAATTTAAGAGAGCTAGGTGGATTATTAGGTCCTCTCCTGATCTCAAGATAGATAGGGAAATGATCAGAGTCCCCACCGCTCCCCACCCACTGTCTAATCTATAGAAACCTGTCCACCATCTGTTCAGCCACTAGGAACCGATCCAGTCTTTTTGCTACCCGAGCCTCTCCACTCCTATTATTCCTCCAAGTGGGTTTCAGCTTGATAGGTTCAATATCCAGCAAATTCTTATGAACCAATTTCTGTTGAAAGTACCTTGCCAAAGGGTCCACATGTGCCATAGGTCCCCAGACTTCTGAATGCCCTAAGGTAAAGTTTAAATCACCACCCACCACAACCGATTCACCCTCAAGGAGCGGGTCCTGTAGTAGTGATTCCCAGAAAGGCGCCCTATTAACATAAGGCCCGTAGACATTAACCACAGTGAAGCAAGTGCCCAAATCAACACAGAGAAATTCAGCTCCCAGCATAGAAGCCATTCCCCAAGCATTATTCAATTTAATCGCACAATTTCTCCATCCCATAGCTAACCCCCCAGAGAGACCCCTCACATCCAGGGTCAGAAAAGTCCATCCCGCCAACCATTGTTCCAATTTCTCCTTAATGATAATACCTAAACCTAAAGTCTCTTGTAGCAGAATCACATCAGGGTGTTCAAGAGTAAGCACCCTCATGAAGGCTGATTTCTTTTTTGGCCCAGCCAGACCCCGACAATTGAAGGACATGATCTTCATATCCGCACATTCGTCCGGGCATTCACTGCTCTAAGTGCCCTCTCAATAGAAACTTGTTTCCCATCCCTTAGATCCAAACGGGCTCTACTCTGAGCCTTAGATAAAAGAGACCTCTGGCCTCTGCCCCTCCGGGCCATCACCTTCGTCTTACCCAATCCCCCCCCAGATAATTTAGAACAGGAACGGAGATTATACCCAGATGCAGATGATTCGGGTGAAGAAGGCTCAGGGGACAAGTCCACCTTCCCAGGGTCCGGTTCAATAGGAATCAATTTGTCCTCCAGAAGTATAGGTGTTAAGACAGGGAGGTGTGCTTCAGGTTCACCCACCGATAAGGTACAGCCCCCACAGGATGGCGGAACAACAGAAAAAGAAGCATTCTCATTAAGACCCGATAGAGATAAATTCTTCAGTCCCTCAACCCAATCAGAACCGACCACAGAGCATCGATTGATAAAAAGATGTATAGAGGGTGAAAAAGAAAAAGAAGGAATACCTGGCATGGAAGGTCCCGGCACAGCTACCACAGCCGACGAAACAGGTTCTGTGAGGTCCTCAGATTCAATAGGTTCTCCATCGAAAATGTCCCGTGCCGCTTTGGAAGTCGGGCCAGCAGAATCCACCACACCGACAATCCGGTCTCCATCCAAATCCATCTGCTCAGTTACCATCTCATCGGTCTGCAAATCCGGGGATTCATCCAAAGTAGCCTTCTCCAGAGGGTTTTGGATCCCCCCATATTGTGAACGAGGCGGTGGTTGACAATCAGTCTCCGGGTGACCATAGACATGGCACCGCCGACATCGAAAGGGTAAATTCTCATAATCCAGCAGCTGGGTAATACTAACAGGCCCCCATTCCAGATTAATATGCTCCGGCAAACCTTCACGCACATTTAAATTAACCAAAATTCTTGCAACCTGTTTGTAATGTGTCTTCAAAAAGGAGAGATCAGCTTCCAGAAAATTTCCAAGGATATCCCCAATCTGACGAAAATGACGAATATCCCAGAAGTGTAGAGGAAGTCCCGGTAATCTAACCCACACCGGGGACAGGTCAATGCTCTCCCGACTCGCATCAAATAGAGGATGCCATGGCTTCAACAGTACCCGGCTTCCCTTTTAAATGCCAATTCTTGTTCAAGATTTTGGGTATATCTTCCTCTGCACGGAGTACCACCGCAAACCAGCCACGGAGCAGCATGTCCACCTCAGGAGTGTATCCCAGCACCTCGCGCCACTGTGACTCCACCCAAGCCATCACCGTGGGCCGAGCAAAAATTCTGCCCATAACCCTACCAACCAGCGTCTTACAAGACATCTCGAGTACTCGTTCCCAGGCAATGTCTTCTCCTACTGCATAGCTACCCACAGAGCGAGTTTTGACCCAGCTTCTCTTCCTCCGCCTGTTAGATCCCTTACGAGCAGCCCCGTCCCCTAAAACAGTCCCAACTCGAACCTGCTGAGACCCAGCATCCGTAGCAGGGCTTCCAAAACCCCTATGTTCGTTAATATCCAGAGGCACCCGCAAAACCCCTCCAGTTTCATCTTCAAACGTCCCAACCAGCTGCTGAACCTGACGAGCCACACCTGCTTCTGCAATCTGTTCGAAACCTACCACAGCTTCAAAGCCATCCTGTAACCCCGACACCTGAGAACCCGGATTCCTTGCAAAGTAGTCATCAGCCGCTCTCCAGTCCGGACTACCCAAGAAATTCTCAACCAAACCCTCGTTTTCCAGACATTCCGGCAACAAATCACATGGGGAACGAGTCGAATATTCCGAGGTCAGTAAGTCATTTTCCGGCCTCACCTGCCCGCTCCCGGTTGTTACTGTACCTCCAGGCCCCATCAGAGAGAAACCATCCAGGCCCCTCATCAGCCCTCCACCTGGCGCCCCCCAGCCGTCTAATGCCTCCACCTGTACGCCTACGAAAGCATCCGAATCCATACCTTCTCCTTATCAAAACACCCAAGCACCCACAAAAAACCCTGCACAATCCCTCTACACCGACACTAACTTCAGAACCCTGACGCCTCAGAGAAGAAACTCCATCTGCAAATAAAAAACCCGTCCTTGAGTAAAACCAACCGTCGTTTTCTGTGCAAACAAGGTAATGTGACCAGTTTCATGAAATATTATATCACCTTGTAAAGGTTTTAATAACTTTAATGAAATCTCATGAGTGGATAACTCTTTTCCCACACTTATTATTCCCCTAGTAGTTACTCTATAATTTTCTTCCAAAAAATAAACATTCATAGATGCTTGTCCTATGTGTTGTTTGAGATATTCTTCATTCAATACGCCCAACTTCCTTATGTACTCCAAGTCTTCCTTCAAGGAATTTTTCAATTCTGCTATGCATTGGTCCTGGATGGGTAACTCGTACATATCCTGGGCAATTGGTACATGGAATCTCTCATGCACTTGACAAATATCCTTGTAGATTCCTTCACACTTTGTGATAGATTTTGGCACTTATGCATGTATCCTTCTAGCTTCTTTTCTGCAACTATCCAAAATATCTATATCAAGCTTGAGCTTTGCATCTGATTTGTTTGGAAAATGATCTGGAAAATATGGATGTTCTCTTTTCCAAGCGATCAACTTTTTTATTTTGGAAAATGTATTGTTAAATTTCTATGCTACAATCAAGGCACTTGCAGAAATCTCCTTCATCGTCTATCATCTTCCGCATTTTTTAAATTTCTCCAACCAACAATTCCTGCGAATGGCAGATCTGTTCTTGTATCTTGCAAGCATGCTCACAGAAAGGGGTCAGGTCCTGCTTTTGGTTTTGATCCACTTGGAATTGCTCCATTAGATATTCTTTCTTGCTTACCAATCCAATAATCTAAACTTGTAAAACTTCTTTTTCAATCATCATTTCATTTATATGTGCTTGAAATGATTCTTTTTCACTAATTAACGCTTTCACTTGTTGATTTGTCTTCACTTCATTTTCTTCCAACTCATTAATGCGAGAGTATAAGTCGTTTTTCTCACCTTCCATAATTACAAGTTGCACACTCAAAGTGTCCTATTCATTCTCCAAGTTCTGATAATCCAACAATAATTTTTTCTTTTTAGATTCTACAACATCCTGTTTCCTTTTCAGCTCAATTCCTTCTTCTCTTGCTTTCACTAAGTTATCTTTCAACTTCAACATTTTTTCTTTGCTTCTTTCTAAGTCATTCATTAATTTATCAACATTATGAGTGTTCTCCTAAGCAGCTGCTATGTTTACTAATGCAGTGAATTTGGGATCCTTGTGAGTATCTTCCACTAAGGTACTTTCCTGAATGGTTACCACATCTGGTTGTGTGCCAATTTTTAACCTTTTCTTCATTCTTCTCATGATATTCTTCCGCTTGGGATAAAAAACTATAGTATCCAGCTTTGCAAATGAATGCTTCTTTGAAGGAGTAAAGGGGGTAAGACCGAGCTCAACAAATGGAAGATGGCCTCCTGTAAGCGGAATTCCATAGATGTTGGGTAGATCTATGTCCATGTATTGAATACTATGATATTCTTCATGCACAATTTCGTCTTCTACAACTTTCTTGAATTTGGATTCCCCATCCATGTGTCTCTCTAAGTCTGCTACTTTCTCTACCGCTTCTTTCCTTTCCTTTCTTAGCCTCTCCCATTCGGCTTCTTCCTCTCTCTTCTTTTGTTCTTCCTCCTTCCTTCGCTTTGCTTCTTCTTCCTGGTTTATCTTTGTTTCTTCAGCAGCTATGACTTCTTCTTCTTTCTGCTTCTTCTCCACTTCTTCCTTTTGTCTCGCTTCCTCCTCTTGTTTTAGCTTTTCTTCTTCTTCTCATCTCCCTTCCTCCTCTTATGCTACCTTTGCTTCTTCTATAGATATGGCTTCTTCTCGAGCCTTCTGTTGCTGTGATTCTTTAGCCGTGTCTTTGGTTTGGCTGGAACCTACGCCACTTTTCGACCAAATCATTTGTTTAGATCAGTCATATTATTTTCCCTTCAGTATACCTCTTCGTCTTTTAAGAAGTGGTCTGTATACTCGAAATGGATCTTACACAATGCACAGTGTTGGGCAACCTTTTGTAGTTTTTCATTTCTACTACTATCTTATTCTTAATCAACTACTATATTATTCTTGACACCAACTACTATCTTATTCCTGACACCACAATGTCCAAACAAATTTTCTTATCTCCCACATCCTCTTGAGCCACACTAACTATTAATTTAAGCACTCCTGTTCATTATTTAAGAAGGATATATGATCTACTAAAACCACAAACTTCCATCCATCACGGATTATATACACATTTTAAGCAGGGCGGTGTGACTTATTGATTTGCATTATCATGTTCATCATTGTGAGCATATTCTTGCTACTAACCATCTGAGGCAATCGAGTGGGAAATGGCCATGTTGGAAAACTAAACAGAATTAATCAATGTATACAGGTTTTGAAACAAGTCGCATAATTATCGAAAAAATTGTTACGTGGCATGCACATGTAATCAATGGAAAACTACACCAATAAGCATATGATTACTCCGTGAATATTCTAGAGAGTGTCTTCCCTAAAACTACAACCATAAGCATGCCCAAAAACCTTAAGGCCGATAAAGGATACACCAATACATCCTGTGAATCAACAAAATATGAGGGAAAAACCCTAGTCAATGTGAGAGTGTCGAGCTTCCAAGATAGCGAGCCTTTTAGGGAAAATATTGGCGCTAGCTCATTTAGGGAAAATACCATCAATTGTTCCTATAAATACCAAAAACTAAACACCCGAGGTGACAAAATGGGAGTTAATATGGATCGCACGGTGCCATTTATAGCTTTTCCAGCGTAGGATTTTAATGCCAATAAAATTTTCAACTAAATAACCTACCTGCTTAAGTTACGGTGTTGGTCCCTAGGTAATTCCTCTGGTTCGCAATTTATCATTCATTGATATTCAATCAATCAATTGGCATTGGTTGAAGGGAGCGGAGTAAGAACAAACACAGATCAAATCGCAACCACCAATTTTATATTGGTAGCCTAGCGCAATTGAGGAAAATGGTATTGAGCAAGGGATGATCCTCAAAAGGCCTTATGAACCCTAGGAATCTTGGGCTATGGCAATGAACGAAAACCCTAGATTGGTGGCATATCCGATACTAGCACTGTAAAGGAAGCTTATAAGCACAATGGGAGGTCTGGCGTTAAGATATATTCAATTTAAATGCTAATGAAATGGTAAATGCTTTGAAAAACCTAAAATACAATGGTGAAAACATCGTTTACAGGTAAAAGTTAAATCGTCAAAAAATGACCTACCTGACAACGCACAAGTGATCCGAATAAGCTTCCCAATGGAGTTAGACATGCTTTCCTATCATCTGGTGAGTGCTCCAAAACATCGTTACAAATAATGTGACAAGCAAGAATTCAAAATCTTATATATATACCAAAAATAACCCTAACATTAATTGCGTTAAGGGGGTCAAATCATTCTTTTTTGGGTCACTTTTCAACTGACGCCATAAATTTTTCGAACCACTTTAATATCTATGCCAAAAAGTGTTTCTCATATTAGTTTCGGATAAATTATCCTTTAGCATCGATCCTTTTCGGGCGACCGATTCTTTTGGCACCGATGTGTTTCAGACATTTTATCATTTGTCACCGATCTTGTTTCGGATCGACTTCCATTCTATGCCGAAACTTGTCGGGAAATAAAACCCTTTTACATTGCTTCTACATTGAAATGTTTTGAAGTAAAACCAATTTTATGCAGATCAACTTCGGGGAAGACATGTATTTGGCACTGATCCACTCCATCTCTTCAGTCGACACAAATTCCCAATCTACACCAGAAAGTGTTTGGGCCAGTTTTAGAGCAACACACCTTTTGATTGTGTCGGTGCAAAACATAATTCTACTCCGACTGTTTCGGCACTAAATAATAAAATCCACTGATCGTTTCGGCATGAAATCGAAATGTCCTCCAATAAGGCATGTTCCCTTTGTTCTCCCACCGTTTCAGCGGATCATCCTATTTTTATCCGAAACACAATTCTTCTCCAAAAATTCTAATCATTTCAGCGTTAAAATAAAAACCTCTCTGACCATTTCGGTGCAACTTTGGATTGTGCTCTAACCATTTCGGAGAAAAACTGACAACTCTCCTGACCCAGAAAATGATTTTTCTTTTGATTTCCAAAAAAATTCTAAGTGTCAAACAAAATTAAGAAGGAAACATAAAACAATACTCTAAGTAAATTCAAAAAGAAGGAGGGGCCCTACAAATTTACAAATTTTTGGGGATCAGGTTGCAGCTGTAACAATTGGCTACTGCTGGTGAACACAGATCTCTGAAAAAAATTCTTATCGAGGATCAGAATTGCTTGTTTTTCATTCGTTCTAATTGTAAAAAACTATTCCTTTAACATTTATTTTGAATATTTTAAAAGTCTAAAGTTTTAGGCAGGGAGAGGAGCTTCTTGAATCATATTGGTCATTTGTTTTAGGAAGTAGGGAAACCTAGATCATATTTTTTGACTACTCTCCAGAGGCCATAATATGGGGTTCATTATTAGTCTCGTCTTTTGGTTACCTCTACATATGACTCCACGAGATCGTAACAATATCAAACATATGTATTTTTGTGTTCTTTATTCATATGGTACTATCATTTCTTTAGATGCTTTCTTTTGACGAGTTTTGTCGTCGAGTCCGTCTCTTAAATAGCTTTCTTCAATCTTCAAATATTTGACGTAGGTTCTTCTATCCATAATGTCCTTTTGTGTGAATGATGAATCGTTTATTTTTGTTGTCATACTCACGGACGAAGAAGAACCTTTTGGATCATCATCGGGCGAATCTTCTTGATTTGATGTATTTTATTTTTTCAACACCATTTCTTTGATGGATATGAAACTTTTGAGAGATTTTGACTCTTCTTTATAAACCTTTTGGTTGTAATTTATCGTAGCATAGGGTCATTTTAATTTCCGCACATCTGAAGGACTTGCTTCCTTTCCATGGGTCAGTTGAATTAGGCCACCTGAGAAGGTTATTCATGTGTAAGTGAGTGGATCCCCAAGATAGTAATTTAGAATTCATAGATCCTGGTTATTTCATAAGGTTTATACTGACACGAAATTAAACAAGAAGCAGGTTTCCCCTTTTAAAACAAAGAAGCAATTAAAATCATTAGTGGCATTTCCATTACAGAAGAACTCATTTTGTTATGAAGCCAATTCTAATCCTTCTGTAATTATAAGAATTTCATATGAGGGTGTTCAGATGTCTGTACTTCTGCACATCACTTTGAAAGTTGAGCTGGGTTTTATTTAAAATGGAATTAAGCAAGCAAGGAAAAAATCAAACCAAAAATGAGATAAGGATGAAACTAACTAACCTAAGAAGAAAACAAACAAAATGAAATGGGAAAGCGAAGAAACAACAAAATTTATTTATGTACAATGGGTCTCCCTAAACCTAGGAAAAGTATTGTTTGAGTGCTAGGCTATTGATAGGGAGGTTTTCCTTCTCCCCTCGTAGATCTTGTAACTTATAAGTTGTTGCGCCAAGATTCTCCACAACTTGATAAGGGCCAAGCCACAATTGTTGGAACTTGGTGTGTTTTCCCTTCTCCTCATGAGGATGATCCCATTTTAGAACTAGATCTCCTACCTCAAAAGCATTCTTTCTATATTTGCGATCATCAAACCACATTTTTACAATATCTTGGTGATGGTTGAACCTATCCTTGGCCTTTTTCCGTTCTTCAATTTTGAGTAAGGTATTAATGCGTGACTGCATGATTTCTCTATATGACCCTCAAGATGCCTAAGCTAATTGCAGGGAAGGGAGAAGTATGTTTTGTGTAAAAATATCCTCTTTCCCATAGACTAAGGTATAAGGAGAAACCCCTAAAGAATTTTTGGAGTGGCCCTATCTTCCCATAAAGCATTGGGAAGAGTTGTATGTCAATTTCTTTGGTTTTCAATAACGATTTTCTTCAATATTCGTATCAGGTTCTTGTTATTGGATTCTACTAACCCTTTCCCTTGGGATAGTAATTAGATGAATAATGCAATTTAATTCCATTTTCAATAGAAAATGTACTCAACTTAATAGAAGAAAAAGAAGATGCATTATAAAAACTAACGAAACTAGAACCCAAAACCTGGTTATGATGTTTTCTTGTAAGAATATGATGACCGCATCTTCATTTACTTTGCGCAAAGGAATGGCCTCATTCCACCTTGTAAAGTAATCAATGGCGGTAATAATATATCGGTGTTGCAATGAAGAGCTGGGATTGATTTACCCAATGATGTCTAAAACCCATTGTTCGAATGGTTCTGAAATGATGTCTGGTTGTAATGGTCCCTCTGATTTTGGTATTGTACCTACACTTCTCTGACATATATCACATTTCCTTGCGTAATCATGAGCATCCTTAAAAATACTGGTCCATTAATATCCGGATCTCAATATTTTATGAGTAGTAGTATCCCCAGAATAATGTCCTCCTGTCGGACCATCATGTAACTCCTTAACCACTTTTTTTGCATCATCTCTCTCAAGACATATGAGAAACACTCCATCATAACTCTTTCTAGAAAGTACTCCATCTATTATTTTATATGATGTTGATTTCAATCGAAGAGCCCTTCTTTGATTATAATTACAGTGCTCTGGCAAATATCCATGTTGAAGATAATGAATTAAATCCCTATACCAAGAATATGGAGTGGTAAAAACATAACATACTTCAATTAAATTCATTTCCCCATCCAGGATCTCCATCATTTGGTTGTTCAGTAAGAAACTTGCATAACCCTTGACCTTTGATGATATTAGCTGGTTTAAATTCTAGGTCATATTCTTGTAACACAGCCACCCAATTTCCTCGTCTTTCTCCCAACTCCTTTTGTATAAATAAAGATCCGATGGCTGGATGAGGTATTATAACCTTTGTTTTATTCTTTAGAATGTAAGGTGTAAATTGTTTTACCACCTTAAATACTACATTTTTTTTTTTGTCTACATCTGGGTAATTTAGTTCAGCTCCCTGTAATCCAATGCTCATAAAATATATTAGATATTCGTCTCCTTGCTCTCCTTTCTGTGTAAGCACTGCAACAAGAGAATGATCTGAAGCAATGTATATATAATGAAATCATTTTCAAAATATTGGCTGTTTAATGAAGGTGCATGAGCAATGGCATTTTTTATATCCTTAAATGAATTCTTTTCGATCTCAGTCATTTAAACTGTACACTTTGATTCACCTTTTGTTGCAAAGGTTTTACAATTTGTGCAAAATCTGGTACAAACCTTCGAACAAAGTTTATTGTGCTCATAAATGGATGCATAATGCTCTTATTATGGGGCATGGGAATATGGATTATGGCTTCAATTCTTTCTAGGTATATAGATATTCCTTTTCTAGAGATGATGTGTCCTCACAATTTTCCTTCAAGGACAACAAAAATGCTTTTCTAGGATTCAAAGATATGTCATACTTCCTAAAACGATAAAAAATATGTTTTAAATGGAAAGAATGATCCTCTCTTTTCTTATAAAATACTGTCAAATCATCTAAATAAATAACAACACTGTGGCTGACTAAACCTCATAATGTGATGTCCATGTCCCTTTGAAATGTGGCTCCAGCATTCATAAGACCAAAATGTATTCTTATGTAAGCGAATGTTCCCCATTTTGTGCGATAGGTAGTCTTGATTCAATCATTCTCGGCCACTAATACTTCATTGTAACCTGAAAATACATCCAATAAGGAGAACATCTCTGAGCCCGATACCAGCTGTAAGATTTGTTCCATGGGTGGGAGCAAATAGTTGTCTTTCTCTGACGCCCTGTTCAAAATTAAAAAATCAACACATAGTCTTATTTATCCTTTTTTTTTCTTACAAGCACCAAGTTTGCCACCCATTTGGAATGTCTGACTTTGAAAATAATATTAGCATCCAACAACTTCTTTAATTCCTTTTGTATTAAGGGTTCAAGCATAGGATGCATCTTCTGGAGTTGCTGCTGAAATGATTTTGCTCCTTGCTTGATAGGTATCACATGTTGTATGATACGCGTATCATAAGTCTTCAAATCATCATATTTCCATGCAAAAATGTCCTTGTATTGATGAAGTAGTTTAATAAATTTGAATCTCTTTCCAGGTGAACAACACTATCCTAAATTGAAATATTTAGGCTCTTTTTATGTATCTAAGTTTACTAGTTCGTACTGCATTGAAGAGCTATTCATTTTGACATTTGTTGGCTTCCTGAATTTATGTTGTAAATCAAATAATCCTTCAATAGTTTGTATTCCTTTTGGCATAAAATTTCCCTTACTGGTATCTTTATCTTGTAGTTCTGATTGGTGTTTGTCTTCTTCAATAATGGATTCTTTGAAGGTGTCTTCATTTGTCAAAAAACTGATAATTTGTTTATCATCATCAAAAACTCTCCAATTTGTAATGTTATCAGGTACATATAGCCTGAAAATCAATTCAATAGAACATTTTTTATTGGTTGGTACTAATCGTGAAGCAGAAGTGGCTAGTAAATCAACAACAACATTTTGTAATCTAGGAATGGCATTTATGTTAAAAGCGTTAAATTTTGATATTAAATTTCATACCTAGAATTGGTACCCTTTCAAGTGTGGAGATAAACAATGAATGGTGTTCCTTATCTTCCTAACAACTATCTCCGAGCCACCAAAAACCTTTAAATTCTTAACATTTAAATCAATGGCCTTTTTCAGACCTTGAACTAGGGCTTCATATTCAACAGTATTATTTTTGCATTCAAATTCTAGTCTACAAGAGAGAAATTGTCTATTTCCTTGGGAATCAACAAGAACAAAACCAACTCCTTCTCCCTCTTGTGTCTTGGAGCAATGAAAGTATAAAATCCAAAACTTATCATCTAATTCAACTATGTTATTATGATTTCCTACGTTAGTAACTAACTTTACTATGTTATAGTCAATATCATCAGCCTGTGCAAATTGAAGGAGATCGGATTGTGTGTCTGAATCATGGCCAATATTTTTTGCCTGATAATTTTCAGGTTCAATTTCCAGAAAATAATTTCCCAACGCCGAAGGTGAAAATTTTACTAGTTCATTTTTACCTTCTAACTCAATTACGTTATACTTCATATGAGGTTCTCTCAACATTTTAATTTGATTATGTTTATTCTAATATGGAAACCATAGGTGAGACCAACCTATTGCAAAATAACCATTCAACTTATTTGACCAATCTCTACTCAATATAAAACTGTAAGCTTATGATATATCTACCACCATGATATTCATATTGATGAATTAGCACACTAGTACATTCTTAATTTCCCCAATAACTTTAACATCAGATCTATCTAGTTGTATAATTTGAGAAGGGGATGTTATGGGTTTTCCATTAATTCTTTTGCAAATAGATAGTGGAATAATATTAGATGAATCCCCAGAGTCTACTAAGTAATTATGCACATTATAATTAAAGATTTCAAAAGTAAAAAGGAAAGGAAGAGTTTGATATTTTCACTTTACACCAATACTTGCTTCGTTAATCTTGGTATCAGACTCGACCCTTTCTAACTATTTGTCTACTGTATCGCTTGACTTTACATCAAAAGATTCTAATAACTTTTTCCTTTGTTGTGGAAGGTTACACATTTCAAACAAATATATGTTTGCCTTTGTTTTCTTGATATCTTCTACAATGTCATATGCCATATTGTGATTTCCCCCATTTTTTTCACCAATATCATATTTCTTGACCATGGGGTTTACTTGCTTATTGATTGACGTATTTGTTTCTTTTACAACCCCTGAATTTAATTTTGGTTGTGACTGATTCATAATTTTATTATTTTTCATGTTTTCTTTGAATGCCTTCATTTGGGTAAGACCATACTTTTCTCTTCTATTGGTCCCTTACTTTTGGTAGCATAATCTACGGATGATATTGTATTTATTCCACCTTTTCTTCTTCATCTAAAACCAAATTTAGCGCCCAATCCCATAATACCAATGTGTTTTTTTTTTCATTTTGATCTTTTGGTTCATTAGACCGGTCTTCTTCTTGATCTTCATGATCTGTGAGTTGTGTATCCAATAATTGATTCATTACCAGAGTCATTGAATAAATCCACTATGGACATTTATTTTCGGAATGATGCTCTTGATGAAATGTGAAAAAGTGATCCATGCCAAATTCATTCAAATTAAAAACAACACAATTATTTGATGATGGTGGTGGTTGTGTGCTTTCTTACTTTTTTTATAGAAAGGTTTTAATGGTTTTCTTACTGAAGGACTAACACCCTTATCCTTTTACATATCTACTATTTTATTGGACAACTTTTGAACCATTTTGACCACATTTTCTAATTCATTTGAAGAATCTTCTTTAGGTCTGGTTAATATCAAAGGCTTCTTATGTACTGTAGGTTTTACTTCTGAATCAAGAGAATGTTTGATGATTCTGTCTATGTCTGCCTCTACTTTCTTCGCCTCTTCAAAATTTTCTGCTAAAGTAGTTTTAACATATATTTTAAAAAACATGGATATGTATGGGAGAAGCGTTGTAGTATAATATTGTACCAATGAATCTTTAGCAGGTTTCGTTGCAGCGTTGAAACTATTCAAAATCATAGTAAATATCTGATTAAACTCTTGTACTTTCTCCTTCTTTTCCATCTGCATAGACAATAATTCTTTCATAAGTGAAGCCACAGTATTTTGGGTACCAAACTTATTCAGAAAAATATTTTCAAAGTTGTCCCAAGCTGCTATAGAATCATTCTATAAGCTAAAATATGAGGATGATTCTCTGGGTTCAAAAGTGTAAGGAAATAATCTTCACACCACGTCCTCATGTTCCACATTGAGCAAATTTAATGCTAAGTAAAATCTCTTTAGGTGATCATCAACAGAGTTTCCTTTTCCAAGGTCAAACTTAGGTAACACCTGCTCCAAATGCTTAGGTAAATCATGCAAAGGAGCAGCTAGGTTGAGTGGTCCTGTGGAGAAGTGATTGACTCTGGAGAATTAGGCCTCAATTGATTAATGGGATCTGGTATATCTTGTAATGATAAATCAACTAATTCTTCCAAATATTACACAAACACAAAATCCCTAGTTTGCACAACTTGTCTTTTAGGATCTTTCCTTCTAGGTAGTACCAGTACCACTGATATTCCTCCAAGTTTCCTCACTTAAGATCTATTATGTATCCTAAAATTATCTACTTCTGTGTGAGTAAAATCATACAAATGTTCAGTATGATCATTTTCAGAATCCAACTTTTCTTGATAATCAGTTTAAGAAATTAATTCTTCTGGTTGGGTTGTTTCCAATGTAGACCTAGAGAAATTTCCTCTTGAAAGCGGGTTTCCTCTGCCATCCTTGCGTTGGATGCCCTCCTTCTAGTGCAAAATATGTTGATGCCTAGAAAATCCTAGCATCGAAAGTAAGGACTCTCCCCAGTAAATAATCCCAACTAGATCATTCATTGTTTTGAATGGAGAATCTATCTAGTTAACGATCTGGCTACTGTAGGTATGTTTATTAAATTTTTACCCGTTACAACCTGACCCACCGTTTATATTTTATGTTTAAAGGATGATTATGCAAGTGCTTCTAAACTAATTAATGCAAAACCTATAATTGACAGGTAGAAGCCTCACAAGTGATGCGTAGGTTCTTACCTCCCATCTTATCACTTCTACCTTATCAATCAGCTAACCGTAATCTAAACTAACTAATCTACCCTTGCAAGGAGCGAAATTTAATGAGAGTATTATCTTAAAATGCTTATACAAATCCAACATATAGCCATTAAGATAAAATATTCCCATTCACAGTAGAAAAGATACAAAGATAACTTTGTTAACATTTATATCCACTTATTACTCTAGTATTACATAATCATTTGCATGGACAAGTAAAATCATTCATCACCACCAAAATAATTCAATGAAGTTAGAAATATCTCACAACATGATTATGAACGCAAGAAGAAATAATTATGATCTGTCATTCAACATATTCCACACAAATATCCATGCAATCTTTACCCAGCAAATAGGTCTTGATCATTAGCAGAAAAGTAGTTCTCTTACAAAATGTCTTCAGCATCTATTTCACCAAAAAATCCCCTTTCTCATCCCTCTCCCCACTATTTAAATTACAAGAGAATTTTTCTTCATACGACTAATCCTTTCACCTACCCCGACTATTGGGATGCCCAAAAAATTGTCTCTTGTATTTGCACAAATAAAACAGATAATTATTTACAAATGATATCATTCAACTCGTGGGGCCTCTAAAATGGAAATATAACTATCCCATACTTCAGTTTCATGAAATATTATATCACCTTGTAAAGTTTCTAATAAATTTAATGAAATATCATGAGTGGATAACTCTTTTCCCACACTTATTATTCCCCTAGTAGTTACTCTATAAGTTTCTTCCAAAAAATAAGCATTCATAGATGCTTGTTCGATGTGTTGTTTAAGATCTTCTTCATTCAGTACGTCCAGCTTCCTTATGTACTCCAAGTCTTCCTTCAAGAAAATTTTCAATTCTGCTATGCATTGGTCCTGGATAGGTAACTCACACATATCCTGGGCAATTGGTACATGGAATCTCTCATGCACTTGACAAATATTCTTCTAGATTCCTTCACACTTTGTGATAGATTTTGGCACTTCTGCTTGTATCCTTCTGGTTGCTTTTTTGCAACTATCCAAAACAAATATATCAAGCTTGAGCTCTGCAACTGATTTGTTTGGAAAATGATCTAGAAAATATGGATGTTCTCTTTTCCAGGCAATCAAATTTTTATTTATTTTGGGAAACGTATTGTTCAATTTTTGTCTTACAATCAAGGCGCTTGCAAAAATCTCCTTCATCATATCTATCATCTTCCTCATTTTATAAATTTCTCCAGCCAACAATTCATGCGAATGACATATCTGTTCTTGTATCTTGCAAGTATGCTCATAGAAAGGGGTCAGGTCTTGCTTTTGGTTTTGAGCCACTTGGAATTGCTCCATTAGGGATTATTTATCGCTTATCAATCCATCAATCTGAACTTGTAAAACTTCTTTTTCAATTATCATTTCATTTATGTGTGCTTATAATGACTCCTTTTCAGAAATTAACATTTCCACATGATGATTTGTCTTCACTTTGTTTTATTCCAATGCATTAATGCAAGAGTAGAAGTCACTTCACTCGCCTTCCATAATCACAAGTTGCACGTTCAAAGCGTCCTTTTCATTCTCCAAGTTCTGATAATCCAGCAGTACTTTTTTCTTTTCAGATTCTACGACATCTTGTTTCCTTTTCAACTCAATTCCTTCTCCTCTTGGTTTCACTAAGTTATCTTTCAGCTTCAACATTTTTTCTTTTCTGTTTTCTAATTCGTTCATAAATTTATCAACATTATCAGCATTCTCCTGAGCAGTTGTTATGCTTACTGACATAGTGAATTTGGGATCCTTGTGAGTACCTTCCACTAAGGTACTTTCCTGAATGGTTACCACATCTGGTTTTGTTCCCATTTTTAACCTTTTCTCCTTTCATCTCACGATAGTCTTCTACTTGGGATCGAAAACTATAGTATCCGACTTTGCTAATGAATGCTTATTTGAAGGAGTAAAGGGGGTGTGCCCGAGCTCAACAAATGTAAGATGGCCTCCTGTAAGCAGAATTCTAGAGGTGTCGGGTAGATCTATGTCCATGTCTTGAAGACTATGATCTTCTTCATGGACAATTTCATCTTCTAGAGCTTTATTGAATTTGTCTTCCTCCTCCCTGTGTCTCTCTAACTCGTCTTCTTTCTCTATCGCTTCTTGCCTTTCCTTTCTTAGCCTCTCATGTTCTGCTTCTTCCTCTCTCTTGTTTCGTTCTTCCTCCTGCCTTTGCTTTGCTTCTTCTTCTTGTTTTAGCTTTGTTTTTTCAGCATCTATGGCTTCTTCTTCTTTATGCTTCTTCTCCACTTCTTCCTTTTGTCTCGCTTCCTCCTTTTTTTTTAGCTTTTCTTCTTCTTTTTGTATCGCTTCCTCTTCTTGTTTTAGCTTTGCTTCTTCTGCAACTATGGATTCTTCTCGGGCCTTCTTTTGCTTTGCTTCTTTAGCCATGTCTTTGGTTTGGATGGAACCTGCACCACTTTTTAGACCAATTCATTTTTTTAGATCAGTCGTATTATTTTCCCTTCGGTATACCTCTTTGTATTTTAAGAAGTGATTTGTATACTCAAAATGGATCTTACACGATGCAGAGTGTTGGGCGGCCTTTTGTAGTTTTTCATTTCTAGAAAAAATCTTCTTTCCAAAGTGAAAATATTCCAACTCTTTTATGAAATCTTCTGCTCCTTTCACCTTAGGGAACTCGTATGCTCCGATGACAAATGGAAGTGGAGGATAGGAAGCCTTCTTGTGCTCATTCAAAAAATGCCCCACCCCGTTGACAAAAACTTGTCTCACAATCTCTTTGTGTACTACATAGTCTGTGGCATATCTCGACAGCAGAGATGGGGGTTTGGTTCTCCCGTACATCTGGATATAGGTTCCTTTAGGGCTAAAGTAATAATTCCCATATTCTTTTATCACTTCCATTGCGTTGGCCAAAAAGCAATTATGATCTTCATTAAATATTAACCAGTATATTGGAATTATAAACTCCTCACATATAATCTTGTAGAAGCTAGCATATTTATGATCCCACATTATTATTTAGGCCACATAAAGAGGGGTCTCAGCTGGGACCCAATAGCATCCCAACTTGTGAAAAGGGTTCCTTATCATGATACAATCGATCAAATAAAAGGACATAAAGGATTCTTCTTTTTTCTGTGTTATTCCTCCTTGGGATACTGCTATAGCTGATGCCATACTTTCTGAAATGATGTCCTCCCAATTGAAGATGGTTCCATGTGAGGTGACATGATACATGAGAGGCACCCAACTAAGTTTGTAGATATTGGCATTTTCCCTTCCAAATATCCTACTTAACATCATTGTTATTACTCTGAAGGGCGTCTTCAAATTTTGAGCATCGTGTTCCCCGCTTGGCCTTTGCCTCAACTGATTTCCTAGAACCAACATTTTCTTAGCATACTGAGACTGGTCAATGTTGACTCCCTTGATCCAGTCTTCTTTCATCATAATTCGTGGAGGTGGTAGCTTATATGCTGCTGCTATATGACTAGGATGAAATGACACGAATCCTTCTCCATTCGTACCAGCAATGATTCGTGTACCAACATCCACATGAGGTAAAATCCACCCAATTACTTTTGAACATGGAAAGAGCTCTGGACAGGTGGTATCTTTATGGAGACTTGAGTTTTTAATATTTTGATACACCATCATCTCTTCAATGGATGCATCTGGCACGTTTAAGTCTCAGATGGGGTGATATAGTTCACCCCATTTATATTCAGGAATGATTCATGTTGCTTCTATGGTGTCCTCGTATTGGGTTTCCATCATGGTCTCTGCAACAATCTCAATATCAGAATAAGACTCCGCTACCTTGGCCTTACGCTTAGAAGCTCTTCCTTTCATTTCTGAGTCCTGAGGTGAAAAATAAAGTTAATGTATAGAAATCAAATGTGAATGCAATAATTTCAAGCAAAATATGATAATGAGCCTAATATCATGAAAAAGAACTGCAGAAGTATGATTTGTCAGTATTATTTATAAAAGGGACAAAACAAGAAAATCATACTTCCATAATGTAAAGTATGCTTGGTTCGGAATGAACATCTTTGTGAGCATCTTCTTGCTACTAATCATATGAGGCAATCAAGTAAGCAGTGGCCATGTTGGAAAACTAAACAGAATTAATCAATGTATACAGGTTTTGGAACAAGTTGCATAATTATCGGAAAATTTGTTACGTGGCATGCACAGGTAATAAATGGAAAACTACACTAATAAGCATATGATTACTCCGTGAATATTCTAGAGGGTGTCTTCCCTAAAACTACAACCATAATCATGCCCAAAAACCCTAAGGCCAATAAAGGATACAACAATAGATCCCGTGAATCAACATAATATGAGGGAAAAACCTTAGTCAATGTGAGAGCATGGAGCTTCCAAGATAGCAGGTATTTTAGGGAAAATATTGGTGCTAGCTCATTTAGGGAAAATATCATTAATTGGTCCTATCAATACCAAAAACCAAACACCCGAGGTGACAAAATGGGAGTTAATCCGGCTCACACGATGCCATTTATATGTTATCCAGCACAAGATTTTAATGCCAATAAAATGTTCAACTAAATAACCTGCCCTCTTAAGTTACGGTGTTGGTCCCTAGGGAATTCCTCTCGTTCACAATTTCTCATTCATTGATAGTCAATAAATCAATTGGAACTGGTTGAAGGGAACGGAGTAAGCACAAACATGAATCAAATCGCAACCACCAACGTTATATCGATAGACTGGCACAACTGAGGGCAGTGGTAATAACCAAGTGATGATCCTGAAAAGGCCTTATGAACCCTAGGAATGTTGGGCTATGGCAATGAAAGCAAACCCTATATTGGTGGCATGTCTGATACGAGCACCGTAAAGGAGGCTTATAAGCACAATGGGAGGTATGTCCTTATGATATATTCAATTTAAATTCTAATGAAACGGTAAATGCTTTGCAAAACCTAAAATGCAATGGTGAAAACGTTGTTTACGGGTAAAAGGTAAACCGTCAGAAAACGACCTACCTGGCAATGCGCAAGTGGTCTGAATAATCTTCCCAATGGAGTTACGCGCACTTTCCTATCATCTGTTGAGTGCTCCAAAACGTCGTTACAAATAATGTGACAAGTATGAATTCGAAAGCTTATATATATACCAAAACTAAACCTAGCATTAATTACGTTAAAAGGGTCAAATCATGCTTTTTTGGGTCACTTTTCAACTTACGCCGCAAATGTTTGGAACCACAGCATTAATATCTATGCCGAAAAGTGTTTCACATATCAGTTTTGGAGTAATTATCTTTTGGCACTGATTATTTTCAGGCGACCGTTTCTTTTGGCACCAATGTGTTTCAAATACTTTATCATTTTTCATCGATCTCGTTTCAGATCGACTTCCATTCTATGTCGAAACTTGTCGGGCAAGAAAACCCTTTTACACCTCTTCTACATTGAAATTTTTCAGAGTAAAACCAAGTTTACACCGATCAACTTCGGGGAAGACATATGTTTGACACTGATCCACTCCATCTCTTCATTAGGCATAACTTCCCAAGCTACGCCGAAAAGTGTTTGGGTTAGTTTCGGAGCAACACACCTTTTGATTGTGTCGGTGCAAAACAAAATTCTGCTCCAACTATTTCGGCGCTAAATAATAAAATCTACCGATCGTTTCAACATGAAATCGAAATGTCCTACGATGAGGCCTGTTCAATTGGTTCTTTGACCATTTCGATGGATCATCCTATTTTTCTTCGAAACACAATTCTTCTCCAAAACTTATGAGTGTTCCGACGTTAAAATCAAAACCTCTCTGACCGGTTTAGTGCAACTTTGGAATGTGCTCTGACCATTTCGGTGGAAAACTGACAACTCTCCTGACCCAGAAAATGATTTTTCTTTTGATTTCCATAAACAAATTCTAAGTGTCAAACAAAAGTAAGCAGGAAACATAAAACAATACTCTAATTAAATTAAAAAAGGAGGAGCCCTACAAATTTACAAAATTTTGGGGATCAGGTTGTAGTTTTAACATGCTCCTCGGAACCTTTTGCACAACCTTATCATCTTGTATGTATTCTCCATGAATCCTTAGTTGATTGACCTCTTCCATTACCTTGGCATAAATTGAACTATTGTCTCAGAGTCTTTTATCTTCAGAGTTTCAAATTTTGTTATGAGATTCTACAATTTCACATGTTTTGCTTTGTCTATGCCTTGATAGGCCTTCTCCAAAATATCCCAGTCTTCCTTTGCGGTAGAAGCATTTTTTTTTTTGGAAATATTAAATCATTAGTACCCTATTGAATTAGCCATAGTGCTCTGGATTTTCTCTTCCTCTATTAATTTCATTATGCTCTCTATGCATTTGTAATGGTCTAAATTGTTTCCCGATCTGGTTCTGTGAACCCATTTTCAACTGTTTCCCAACATTCCTGTGACCTCAAGAATGATTTCATTCTGATTGACCAAAATTCATAATTTTTTCATGTTAAAATAGGACCTTGATATTGACCTAGGTCGCTACTAGATGCCATTTTCTTAAAATATTACTATCTGGATTTTCTAGCTTGCTGGCCTCTTTCCTTGCTTAGTTCTTAAATCACCTCTCCTTTTTTTAGAAGAAAAATAATTTTTCTTTTAAATTTTCTCCCTTTTAAAATCTTCACTTCTTTAAAAGAAAGCTCTTTGTTAAATCTTGGATATTTTTTATTTTATTGTTATTGAGATTAACTTACATGAGTTTTTCATAGTTCTCTTTTATCAATTAATTATTTTGGCTAAACCAAGGTTTTATTTCTCCCTTTTTAAGGGAGAAATGCATCCCTTCAAAAAGCTTCCCTTTTCTTTAGGAAGAAATGATGGATTTCACTTTTTAACCAAGATTAATGTTTTTTTGCCTTTACAACAAAGATTCATAGATCTTGCTTGGAGTTAGTGAAAACCCTCTCTCATGCAGAATGACCCCTTTTACAATGTTTTACCAACATGCTCCTACATTAATGGGTTCATAACACAACGTGCTCTAAACTTGCATGATTTTTACCACTTTTTATGGACCCCAAAGTGAATAAACTCCACCTCAAGCCACTCAATTATGGACTCAAAAAAAAATTGAGGCATTGTTACCCTTTTATAGACTTGAAATTAATTGAGCTCCTTTTTATAAAATTATGCGTTCCAATTCTCCTTGGATGACATAAGCTTCTCAAGCGAGTGTTGTGAGTTTTCATCGTTGATATCCACGGTAAATCTGAATCGTTAAAAATCATATTTTAATTATTTCTCCTTGTATGGGGTTTTATGCATACCTTATACACACTCTTGCTCCTACGCATGCACCAGTGACCCTTTTGCTATTTCCACGAGTTATTGGGATCCTTCAAAATAGAAACAATGGCAGCAACGGCTGGAAAATTACATCCATAGTCTTCTGTAGGGAAATTTTCTCGACTTCCTCCTCCTTTGGTTTTCTCAACTCTCTTACAGCTCCACTCTTTCCTTCTACGCATAGGGAGATACTTCTACAGGTCTCTTCTGAATCTTGCAACTTGCTTCAACTGATAAAGAAACATTCAACAACAATAACCTGCTTTGATACCAATCTGTTAGATAAGAAAGGGAGTTAAAACTCATAAAATGAAATGATATTAAACTCAAAATACACACACATAGCTATAGCTGATATGAATATGCAACAAGAGATTTCATCTCTTCTTCATTAACACACATAACTCTCTCTACATCTGCTACTGAAAACATGCTTCATACATATATGAAATTCTAAACTAGTTTTGGAAGTTTCCCGCATTAACTGAACTACCTAATTGTATTTAAAACTATCACATCTAGTGTCATAACCTGTACATCGGGCAGTTTACTTCTTTCATTAATACATTGATTGGTTACATATGTTAGAGGGAGAAATTGATCCTTCTTACAAAATGGACAACTCTTCCATGCCAAAATCCTCCATAGCCCTTTTTGTCATCTCAATCTCAACTTATTTTTTTGTGGTAAAATTGTATGTTGTGACAGCTTAACTTCTGGTTTCCAAGATAGGATGCTCAAATCCCTTTTATCCTCTACAACATACAAAAGGTCAATCAAAAATAATTTTTTGAATAATTAACAAGATTTCAAAGTCCTTCCTCCAAATCAATTAGTTGACTGCTTCCTTTTCTCATCCTAGGGGATTGGTAGTGAATAGGAAATCTAGAGAGAAAAAAGAGGTGGCCCTTGGGCATCCCAAAATGTCTATCATGTGCTTGTAAAGCTCCACCTTGAATACAATATGATTCATGATAGAGGACCCACAAATCCCCAAAAATGCCATTAACAAATAAAATGCTTGATGGTGATACCATATTCTTGATATTAATAATATGCTTCATTGGTTCTAATAATTATAGTATACAGACAAGGCTCGACCCATGAGATGACTTTGAAAACATTTCATTGGTATATTAAAGCTCATGCAAATTCAAACATTTGAGGTACATGACCATACACTTAAATGAAAAAAAACTCTCTCCTTTTTACTTTACTAATGAAATTTTTGGAGATAGGAGACTTGAAAAAAGGGAGAATGGGATTTTTCTCTTTTCATTGTAATAATGGAAAATTAGCAAGATAAGGTTTAGTAAAAGCAAGAATTTTTTCCTTTTGTAGTGTAGGAATGATGACAACAATAAGAAGAGCCAATGAATTTTAAATCAAGGATACTTGACCAAATGAAACGTGACGTAATTTTATTGGAAAGACACACATGACGAAACTTCTCACAAAAGACGTGAGAGCCAAACGGACAAGGAAAATTTTAAGAACCCCCCTAAATTTATATGTATAATAAATGGGTAAATCTCCATGATATATGGGAAAATGTGAAATCTATTTTGTAATTAATATAATATGTATATGTATTTTTTTTTCGAATCTTTCACAAAATTATAGAATCTTGTTAAATCATGGGAGAATCTTTCACAGAATTACAAAACTTTGTAAAAGTATTGTCAAAATCCTTTGGTTCTAAGTTCAAATGGAAAAATACCAATGCTACAATTTGTCTAGGATGCGATATCTAACTATAACTCATCAAGTGTGGGATTAGATTAATCATGGATACATGTTTAAGAGTTTAGGAATCCCCTTTTTCTTTTTATCCTTCATCAAAATCCCTCTATGAGGTGATGTTTCAATGAATAACCAAGAGCAAATGAAATTAACAGAACTAGAAATTTCTCATGCATAATAACCTTCAGTTGTATCCCATTAGGGTAAAAGTGTTGGAGGAATCTCAACTTCCAAACTTTGTTGTTGACTATGACCAAAGTTTAAATTTAGAGAACCTTTGGAGATCAAAGTATTTCAAATCCCTAAGAATATATTAAGCATCACCATGCTTGGAAGAGTGCTTCTCTATGTACATTTTTTTCTTGTAGTTCCATTGTGTTTGTTGGTCTCCATTAGTGTAGTATGAAGGAAAACATTTGAAAGAATTTGCTTAGTTCTCAACCAAATGGTTGGAATAATAAAGACATTATTTGAGAAAGGAGTCTCTTTAATGATCACACGCATAGAAGGAAGTTGTGGGTATGATTGGATACTCCAAATTCAAGATTTTCGTTTTCTAAGTGAGGCAAGCTTATAATTGAGTGAGTCTCGGATTCGGTCACTAGCATCCATATTTTCGATATTTAAAAAGAATAATGGGGTAATTAATATTTAATTACAACAAACCATTTCTATATAAAAAAATTTCTCATTGGAAATTTCAAATCCCCTAATTTCACACATGGTCGAAATTTCACAGCTAAAAATTTATGATACCATGTGAGACAACCATGTGTGAGACCATGTTGATCTTGGACTTGGGAAGATCCTATGTCATTTCACAACTATCCAATGGTCTCCCTACTTGTGTTAATATTTCGGAATAAAAATTCTTGCCAGCGCTAAGAGTTAAGGGGATGTTGAGAAGAGAAATGAAAACACATCTAATATGCTTACGAGGCTTAAGTAGTTTGTTGAATGTGCAAGTATATTAAGGATGTTCCTACACACCACGTTAAAAAAATGATATAAAAAGATATCAAAGCATACCTTTAAAAATGAGTACATTGTACTTAAAAGGTAATCTTTAAATAATAAAAAATGACATCAAAGTTGGGGTTGTTGGTGTTGTAAGTTTTGGGAACGGTCGGCAATGGACAAGCTTGCTGTCAAATTAAGTTCTTTAAAAGACTACACTATAAAGTGGGAACAATCCAAAAAAGCTGAGCTGACTACTGAACTCAATGCACTTGAAATGGAAATTGGTGATCTTAAGAACCAATCTCTGAGGGTGGGGATTTCTCAACCTGGTCGAACCCGCCTTGCTATGTTGGAGGAAAGAAAACACAAAATACTCATCATTCATGAAGAGTGCTGGCATTTAAAGAGTCGGGCATTATGGCTTAAAGCTGGTGACTTAAACACAAAGTTCTTTCATCGCTATCCTGATGCCCGCATAATACAAAATAACATTTTGGATCTTAATGATCATGATGGGAGGCGGATTCGTGGTGATGAATATTTGATGTTTGAGGCATCTCGACACTTTCTAGATTATTTTATTGATCCTGTAAATACGTCCCTGCCTGAACAGTTTAAGCTTATAAAGGAATATCCTCGGATGTTCACTGATATGGAGGGGGACAAAATATTTGAGACTATTACTATCACAGATGTTCAGAATACCCTTCGGGGTTTTGCTAAGGATAAATCTCTTGGTCCGGATGGGTGGACGGTGGAACTGTTCACACACGTTTTTGAAATTATGGGGAATGACCTCAGGGATGCTGTGGATGAATCTCGATCCTTGGGACTGGTTTCTGGGGCGCTAAACACTACCTATCTAGCACTGATACCTAAATCATCTCATCCTGAGAGCTTTAATGATTTCCATCTGATTGCTTTGTGCAATTTAGTATACAAGATCATTTCCAAGATAATTGCACAACGTATCAAACCGATCTTGTCTACGTTCATTTCTATGGAACAATATGGTTTTTTGGATGGGAGGCAGATACATGATGCGGTTGGAGTGGCATAGGAGGTTTTCCACAGTATAAATCAAAAGAAGTTGGATGCACTTATACTCCAACTTGACTTGGTGAAAGCCTATGACCGAGTAAATTGGACCTTTCTCAAATTGATCCTTATTCAAATTGGACTACCTTGGAAGGTAATGAAGTGGATTATGGCCTGTGTTACATCTGTCAACTTTGCAATTATTATCAATGGACAACCGATTGATTTCTTCAAGGCTTCTAGGGGCCTTCGTCAAGGATGCCCTCTTTCTCCCCTACTGTTTCTGCTGGTCATTGAAGGGTTGAGTCTCTCCATTCACAAATCTAAATGTGAGGGCACTATTGTGGGTATCAAGGTCTCGGCAGGTGTATCAGTTACTCACACTCTTTTTGTGGATGATGTGATGCTTTTTGGTCTGGGAATACTTGCTGAATGGTTACAGTATAAGAAAATACTTGATTTTTTCTACTTGGTAACCAGTATGCTCATTAGTATGGTAAAATCATTTTTCCTAAAACACTCATTGGAGGTGAATATGGAACGCAGGATCAGGAATATTTTTCCTTTGGAATTCAAGGAGTTATCTGAGGGCTCAAAGTATCTCGGCTATTTTGTCAAACCTGCAAAATACAGGACCAATGATTGGCTATGGCTTGTCAAACGGTTTGATTCGCGTATTGGTCACTGGAGCTTGAGATATCTTTCATTGGGTGGCCGACTTACTTTGTCAAAGAATGTTCTCCAGAACCTGGGGGTATACTATTTCTCCCTCTGCAAAATTCCTTTGTCCATTTTACGCATAATCCGGGGGAAATTCTTCCGCTTTATTTGGTCTGGCGGGGGGGAGAAGAACAAGTTTCATTTACTTAATTGGAAAACTCTGGCCCAACCATATACTCTGGGGGGATGGAATGTAAAGAATCTGGAGCTTTTTGTGATGGCTCTCCATGCTAAGAGTCTGTGGCGTGTTTTATTTAACAACTCTATGTGGGGATGTATCATTCGGGCCAAATACCTCAAACATGCTCTGGTTGCGTCCTGGTTTCAGAATGGTAGGCATTCAGTTATTGGCTCATCAAATATTTGGCGCGGGCTCATGAGCTCGTTTATTGTTGTTGCAAAATGGATCACTTGGAAACCTGGAAATATTTAGGATATCAGACTTGGATCGGATCCTGTTCTGGGGGGATCCCCCTCATATCACCTTTCTCCCGAACTACTTGCACACCTTCGGGCCAGGGGACTCTATAATCTTGCAAATGCAGCTTCTTTCAATAATGGGGGATGGATCACTACTTGTCAACTTGGTATTCATGGGATTATGGGAAAGGAATGGTCGGATTACACTATGCACCTCTGTCAAGCAAATATCCACCTTAGTGACTCCCCAAACAGGTTGGTTTGGTCGTGGGATGTTGCTTGCGGCGTGGTAAATTCAAAACTTGCTTACGATTCATTATTTGTTGACTGTCAACTGGTGATGGTTTGGTGGCACACTGCCATTTGGAAGCTTTCACTCCCTCCGAGGATTAAATGTTTTGTTTGGCTGGCAATGGGTAACAATATACTTACCTACGATAATCTTTGTTGTCGTGGCTTCTACGGCCCTGGCTGGTGTCCTTTATGCTGCTCCCAATTGGAATCGGTCGATCATTTTTTCTCTTCGTGCTTGGTCATACAAGATCTCTGGTTACTTATTACCAACTCCCTTGATATACCTATTGCTTGGTATTCGTCCACATTGATTGATTGTTTTGGCCGGTGGTTCCATGACTCTCTTTCTCTTCGGTGGTTAGAACTCCCATGTTTTATGCTGTGGGAATTATGGAAGGCTCGTAACCGTTACGTGTTTGATGGTATAGTTCCAAATTTGGATTGGTTATGCAGCCGAACTATTGCTTTATTTAAGGAGTTCAATTCCATAACAGTCCCTGCGGGTGGCAAGACTGATTTATCTGTTAAACAACCTGGTTACCAAATTGCTCCTCCAGTTCTGGTGTATCCTTGCGGGTTCTTTGATGGGGCTGCGGTTGGGGGGAGAGGTGTTAGCGGGGCAGGTGTGGTGCTACATCTTAACAACTCTATCTCCTATCGAATCCATTTAAATTTGGGTGTTGGTACGAACACCTGCAGTGAATTATGTGCACTCTGGCTTCTTTTATACTTTGCTCGGCTCAAACAGGTTTCTTCTCTTGTTGTTATGGGTGATTCTTCTTCCATAATATCATGGGCTTCGGGTTCTTCCCCACTCAATGTGTTGCTCCTCTCACATTGGTTGGTTGCAGTCAGGAAGTACATTAGTGATTTTCAGCATATTCACTTTGCCCATGTTTATCGTGAGATAAATATGGAGGCAGACATGCTCTCCAAGCTGGCTTTGGACTCATCGACTGGTATTATCTTGTGGGAGGAATGGCATGAGGACCTTTTTTTCTCCTGGGGTTTAGTTGATTTGCTTTGGATCTGACTCTTATGGTATGGTTTTGCGGCATTTTCTGATATATATATTACTCATATGATTATACGTGGCTTTATATTTTGCAGGTTCATAGTCTCTATCTCCAACTCCTTGTTGGATTTTTTATTCGTTTTGGATTTATGCGGCTCTATACTATTTGCTATATATTTGACATATGTGTCCAGGCCTTTGGTTGTTTTGGACTTATATTACTTGTATTTATGTCTTGATACTTTGATACTATGTCACATGGGGACTGTTAGTTTTGGTCTTATTCTGATGTTGGGGATGTGATGTTTTTTTTGGCATCCTTTATGGTTTTATGTAAGGGACTTGGTATAGATCCTGGTTATTGTGTTGATGTCTTGGGGTTTAGCCTGGGCCCGTATGTGATATGACTCACATGCCTACATGTTTTGATGACATGATGTATTGGACCTATTTACTATTTCGCAGTATTAATAGTAAGATATAATTTTCATTTGGGAAAAAAAAAGTTTTGGGATATCCTTTAGATAATAAAAAAAATGAAATCCATAAAAATTAATTTTAGTAATTTTTAATAATTTTTATAATTTTTTATGTCATTTTTATTTAATAATTTTTATAATTTTTTATGTCATTTTATAAATAAAAATGAAATCCATAAAAGTTAAATTTAGTAATTTTTTATATCATCTATAGTAATAATTTTTATAATTTTTAATGTCATTTTATAAATAATTGAGTTGTAATATAAAATAAATTGATAAAAAAAACATAAATTAATCATCTGGAAATCATGGTTTCATGGAAGTTTAGATTTTAAATAAAATTAAAAAATATGAATAATTCTACATTTTATTTTGAATAATATAGTAATTGTAAAAATATGTTTTATTTTAGAAGCATTTAATTGAAAGGAAACCTTAAAAAAGTAATTTGATTAATAAAATAATTATAAAAATGCTTCTCACTAATTTCAAAATATAACTCATAATTACTTAAACTAATTCTTAAAACTTGAAAACATATTTCAAATTTACTCAACAAAACATATCAATTTATAATTTTCTAACAAACTAATTTTGAAAATGTATATTTTTATCTCAGAACACCCATGTAATCTCAATGAAAGTGATTTTTGTGAATTCCAAATTTACCCAAAACATATCACTTTATAATTTTCTAACCAATCAATTTTGAAAATGTATATTTTTATCTCGAGAACACCAATATAATCTCAATGAGTGATTTTTGTACAGAAAGCGAAAGCAATGTGGATAGTATTTTTTTTAACAACTAACAAAGAAAATAATACAAAAGAAAGAATTTTACCTGCAAGTAACTTTCACTAATTTTTGGTAAAACGAATTTTTTTTACATATACACTTTTGAATAAATGCCATGCCATTACTAATTTCATCTTAGATTTTAACAATTACCAGCTGGTAGTAATGTGAAGATATTTTAAAGAAGAGTCTGTAAATTCAAATGCTATAAACATTAACCATAAATCGATGAGTGACACAGAAAATACGGTATAATGAAAAACTGCACCAAACTTCACCAATTGTGAAGTCCAATAATAATATTTAAAAACGAATTACAATATTTTATGTGATCTCGAGTTCAAGTGCATGCCATAGAGGCTAAATTACGCGAAGAATAAGTAAGTTCAACCATAGGAAGGAGAAGTAGATTAATACAATAAGTAAGTTGAATGATGGGAAGATAGATTTTTTTTTAGATCGATCACTTTCTGTTGTCATTGGTGAAATAACCTATCTATTTCTGACTTTGATAATGAAGATACTCATTTATTTGTATCAAAATTGTAAGCGTACATAAGGCATTAGCTTTAGACCTTCATTGGACTTCTCTCTTAAACTGCCAACACTTAAACAGTTTCATTAGCTTTAGACCTTGGATCCCAAGCTATACCATTGAACGCTTGTTTTGTGACTCACTCTAAACCATGCCATACACCTTCACATTGTAATAGATGGTTGTGGTATATGATGGGAATGGTTGCAGTATCTGGTTTTGGTAGGAGATTATTTTCATGGAATCACGTGTTAAAATGAAGTTCAATGCTAATTGTTATCCACATATATCAATGTTTGTATTGAAATAAGGACTCATATGTGGTGTTGTACTCAACTATAGTAAGCAAAAGAGGCATTTCCAATCACAAACTCCAACTGATTTAGGTAGATGTAAACACTAAAATTATCAATTCATTCCTTGCAAAGGGCGACATTCACATGTAATAGCGATTTGCATTAAGGAACCACTACTAGTTATTTATTACTACTTGCCATTGCCATTTTTTCCCTTTCTTTTAACATAGAAAAGTAGGGAATGTCGACATTACTGCTAGTAGTAGGTATTTAATTAGCTCCACACTGCAACAATTTTATTAAGGAAGTCCCTTTATAGCAGCACTAATTATTTATTGAATTTATTCCTTAGTTCACTACATGAACAACAAAGAGTTGGCCAATATTCAAAATTCACTAAATGGAGGCAAACTATTCAAGAAAATATGACCAGAAATGGGAAGAAAATTAGAAAAAAAAAACTTACCTCAACAGTGGAGGACTTCTACCCCAAGGTGTACTAAGGTGTATTGTTCTTGTGTGAGTGCGAAGTTCTGAAGATAGTTGAGGGACAAAGAACCCATAGTGATATATTGAACCAATGTTTAAAGAAACACAATGATATAATGAAACTACAACTAACAAATGTTATATAACTTCCACAATAGTTCTAGTGATCATCACAGTAAGTGGTTGAGATGTGGAGTAAGTGGCTGAGATGGGGTAGAAATATCTCTTGGAAAATTCTATTCCCAAGAATCTAGAAACTACCATGGCTAGAAATCAAAGGTGAATGTAGCTTCTCAACCAAATTTAAGTGGGATAAAATCATTTTTTTACTATTCGTTAAAAATATGGTTGCGCTACCATTTTTTTTAATATTAAAAAAAAAATAGTGGGCTAGTTAATATTAACTCCATTAAACTCTTTCTATATAAAATATTCGCCCATTCAAAATATTTCAAAACCCTAATTTTTCCCATGGACTAAATTTCACCCCTAAAATTTTCCCTGCAAATGGATGATCCATATGGTGAAACTCAGTATAGAATGGAAGAGGGATTTGGGCATGATTCCATGGTTGAAACAAAATGGGATGACAACATAGTTAAGGGTGTTCACCTCTGACATCATGTTTTGATGCTTCGAAATCATGTCGATGTTGTGGAATAAACACTTTGTAATACCCCATTTTGACCCTTAGGATATATTAGCTTTTTATGTAAATATTGTATACATGTGATGTAGGTTTTCCTAGCGTGGAGCTCAAGGCCAAGGCCCCACTAGTGGATGCTCAAATTTTATTTAAAAATAAAAGTATTAGATATTATGTTACCCATGTGCTATTTAGCCATGGAACACTGTAAGAATGATGTAAATAAACATCATGCAATAAAATACCAAAATTGGCTATGGAAGCAACTAATGAGAAGGGGCCATGTGTATCCACTAGGGAGTGGTGAGGGGGTTGTGGGATTGAACCATAGGCTGCCAAATTTCATCTTGTGAACCCATTTGACTTCCCTTGCTAGCACTTAATTCTGTGTAAGAAAGTTGTTGAAGAAATCAGTCCATGGCTTCAATGGAGCATGGGCAGCTAAGAAATTCGTATGGCAGAGTATGGGCTCTATTTTCTTGACTGGCAAGTCACTCTACCTCATGGGAATTTGTTTTTCCTCATCTCCATTCCATTGTTGAAGATCCAAGCTTCAGTTTTCATACACATGCCCAGCAGTGAGAAAAACTAGAAATCGCAACTTTGCAAGAACCCACATTTTGAAGTGCCATAAACGCCCAGAATTTGGTATTTACAGTGAAATCCAATGGGCGATCCATAGATATAAACCTTGGGGCAAAATTGAGAGTATTAGATACCCCGAAATCCATTGGAAAACCCATTTTTTATAGCCCAGAAATCCAATTACGGGATTAAGTTATTTGGTCACCGAATTGTGAAAATCCAACTGTGAATGTTTGAACAGAGGATTGGATTGCTTGAATTTAATTTGAGATGTCTATAGCTCTAGGGTTGAGCTCACTGGCTTAGCATCCTCCTCATTTGTCACTTGCATGCTTGATAAATCCAACTGTGCATTGGCTTAGCATGACTGTGTGTAGGAGATCATGGCTATGAGTGAGCCTGTCTAGTTCCTCCTTAGTGGATACACATCCCAGCTCGGGGGTGGTCTCTCAATTGAAAGAAGACAGACTAGACAGAGACCTATGGTTGGGTGGAACGTTGCTCTCACATAACCATTTGTTGGACAGTTTCATCTTAAAGGTAAGTATTCTCTGTGGGTTAAATTATGATCATTCTGTGCTCTGTTATGAATGTTTGTTATTCATGTTAATAAAATGATTATCTTAATATGGTTGATACGAATTTTGTGCATAGCATGAGAATGGGATTGATTCTCTGTATGATGATTCATCATCTGCTTGGGATAGATATGTTGATGCATTCCAATCTGTGTGTGTTAATATGCTTTTAATTCCGCTGTGTAATTTCAGTGTCCATTTTATTTAAATGGTAAAATTCAGCCTTATGGCTTTGGGGATGAATCAGACACCCCCATGTTAAAGTCATGTTCCCTCTATGGTTTGGAATGATGGGAGGGGATGTGACAGAGTGGTATCAGATCCCATGTTGCAACACTGGGGCTGATTGTGCCAAACTCTGAGTTTGCAGGCAGATATCAAAAGTGTTTCAGTGTGGTATTGATGAAGTTTGGGCGGCATTTTGATTTGGAAAATGGTAGGATCAGATTTATCAGGTATGGCAGAGGATCACACCGTTGCATAGAACTTTCCAAGAGCTTTCCAATGGTACCAGACTCGCTTGATTTGGTTAAGGGACGGAGGAGATATGAGCTCCGCAAGTTGCCGGAATAGAGGTGTTTCCGCAATTGCGGATTGCGAAAACGAGGATTTCCAAATTTTGTATTTTGGATTTCCACAATTTTGCACCCGCAATTGAGGAATTGCGGGAACGTTAAAGTTTCAGATTTCATATTTGGCCTTCCGCACCCGTAATTGCGGATTACGGGATTGTGGGTTGGAATATTTCTGGGTTGGAAAGTTGGCATTTCCGCACCCACAATTGCGGAATTGCAGGAACGTTAAAGTTTCTGATTTCCACACCCGCAATTGCGGATTGCGGGATTGCGGGTTGGAGTATTTCCAGGTTGGAAAGTTGGAATTTTGCACCCGTAGTACGGATTGCAGGATTGCGGGATTGCGGAAACATTAAGATTTCGAACTTGCATTCTGACTTTCTGCACTTGCAATTGCGGATTGTAGGATGCAGGTTGCGGGATTGCGGATTGCAGGATGCAGGTTGCGGGATTGCGGATTGCGGGATGCGGGTTGTGGGATTGCGGAAATGTTAAATTTGTGTATTTGTGACTTGGATTTCCGCACCTGCAATTGCAGATTGCGGGTTGCGGAACTTGCAGATTGCAGGAAAAAAAAAGTATACAGCCCGAATATTGATTTTTGGATTGCAAGAGCATGCGGAATCAGAATTGGATGCGTTCAGTGGCATTCTGAGGCCATTAGAGAAGGCCATGAAAGTTTCAGTGAAGATCCCGAGTCCATTATGCACCAATTTGGCATAAAATTGGAATTAATGGTTTTTACAAATCGGTGTCCCTACGCTTGACAGAAGGTCAAATGAGTTGAAACTGACATGGAGCGGCCATGGAGTAGGAACAGTGTTAAGCTTGGAATTTTGGAGCCAAACTCCAAAGGATATGGAGTCGGGGGAGTGAGAAGGCCAAAAAGCACTATTCCGGGCCACTTCTTAGAGATTTTGAAAATCTTGCAGTGAATGAAAGAGACCTTAGATGAAGGATTCAAGAAATTTACTGAACTCAACATTTTGTATTCTCATTGAAACAGACAATTCACGTTAGACAGAGATTTTTCAGAAATGCGCTGTTTGGGAGATAGCCATTTTTGGCCGAAAATTTGAAATTTTTGAAAAAGTGAAAAGTGAAAAGTTGTCAAACCCAGAATTTTATAGGAGATGAATGGTACATCAGAACAGAGATCCGCAAGTTGCTAAGTGTTCCTTTTTGTATGGAATAACTTCTCCCGATAGAAAAATTTTCCTGAATCTTTCTATATTTGCTTCTACAGGGGGTTGAAGTTGGCCTTTCAGGATATTTTGCAACTATGTAAAAGTGCAGAATTTTGGTAAAAATTATCATTTTTGAAGTAATGTAATTCCCACACCCAAAGTCAGAATGGAGCACATGGATAGGAATTGGAAAGCTTATACAACAGGGAATAGTGGTGCATAACCAGATTTGAATGAGGTTTTCATATATCATAGATATTTATAGCATAAAAGTGCCAGTGGCTGTTTTGACAAAATTGTTGTCAATATGAGCAATTTCTAGAATTGCATGCCTAGAAAGTAGCAAGTTAGAATATTATGCATGAGTATATGTATTGAATTGATGCTTGGTGATAAAATCATATCTAATGATTCCTTGCGTGTTTGCTAGAGGCCATGAAATCAGACCAGTTATGATGTGGAAGAGGAATCGCATGCGGTGATGAGGGATTGGAAAGGGAGAATTCCTTAACCCTGTTTTGTTGTTGTATTTTTTTATTTTATGAGCTTGATGTGTAGAAAATTTATGGCATGGGAATGCTAAAATACAAGAGAATAGAGGGATGGCATGAATATGCATTGGTTGGCATTTTAATAAACGTTGCACAGTGCATGAGCAAATGTTTGTACACACATATGATATTACATGTTGGTAAAAGTAGTAAGGTTCTACATATGCAATGAACCACTAATGGAAAATATTGTGGTTGATAATCACTATTGGTGTTGGTATTGGTTGTAGGACCAAAGACAACGGAAACATGGCTGAATATGTTGATGATGTTGTTGCATGTGGCCAACAACCTTATGAAGAAAAGGTTAGGGCAGAAAATCCATGATCAAGAGGTTGGTGGAAGAATTCTATAATCCTCTGTAAGAGAGCAACTGATCAGGTAACATCAAAGGTGTAAATGGGATCCATATAGGTAATGGTTTAATTATAATGATTGCATATGTGTTGAAAGGGGATTGGGTAAGAATCCATTGAAACATATTAAGTAATCATAAAATGATATGCCTATAAGGTTGAATGCATTCATGTTAATGTCATAATGCCATAGTATGGTGGAGTATGGGTGGTGAAGGCAAGAGGCCTCATACCATGAGATTGTTTATAAATTTATACTGCATTCATATAAAATATATCATTCCATGTATATGTTGGTTATGAGTTTAATAACCAAAGCAAGCGAGGACTAGTGGTCCTAATTATGGTAATGCATGCTATATGAGGTAGTCATGGTTACGCCATAATATGTTTGACTGCATAATATTCATGAACCAATGCAAGGTGGCATTGAGTGGATATGCATTAGGATAATTTATAATCTTGTGGTTGCATTGAGTGAATGCACATTAAAGGATAAAACACATTTCATTAAATTTGTAATTATTTAGTGAATCTATAATTTAGAACTTCATCCTGATTGAGTTCTTTCAAAATGATGAAAGTCTTGGACTTTGATTCTTTACATAATTTCTATTAATATTATTTAATGGTATTGATGTTAGTAATGCCTCCATTATTTATTAATATTAATTATTTTAACAATCAAAATCAATTATGAACTAGAATAGCACCAGTGCAATATAGTTTGATTTTTTTCAAATACAAGAGAAAAGAGGGAAAGCCAACTCAACTAGTTATTGCAAGAGTTGATTATTTATTTGTGAAGTATTTGGACATGTTTAATTGAAAATAACATATTAATATTCTTTAAAAATAGATTTCTTGCAATATTTATATTATCATTAATATTTATATTTTTGTATTAAATCAAAGTTCATCAAGATTTGGCCCATGAATTATTAATAAATTGTGTAAGAATTTTCGTACATAATAGTAGATGATGTAGTTTAGATTTGCTTCTTATTAGAGTTTCTTTTGCATTCCCACTATGTATCGACACGGTTGTACCTAGTTGGAATCCATGCATCCAACCAAATATAATAATAAAAAGATTTTGCTGAAACATAATCAATATCAACAAAATATTTAGATCACATGGAATCATAAGTTGAAGTAATTTCACACATTGATCAGAAAAGACAATGCAAGTTGTTGTTATCATTTTCCTATGCAGTCATTATTCTCTCCAATTATATTCACCTTACCCTCATTAACAGCCTATTATGAACATCATTAGAAGAAAGATGATTATTCCAAGTGCGGTTGTAATTGCTAATAGAAGTCACCACATTTTTACTATTTGTTTTTGTTATAACTCTAACCATATTGACGAGGAGGTGGCAATTGGCATAAGCTTGGAATTACTATTGTACCCAATCATTCTGTGAACAATGTGACATGTTAATAACAAAGGTTACAACCATCATACTTTAGTTCAATGTTATGGAGGATGATTTGTAATTTAATATTTATAAAATTTAGAACTTTTTCGTCATAATACTTATGGATTGAGGGGGGAGCAGGGGGTTGAGATGATATTTGAGACAATAAATGACCAAATCATATCAAGTTGAGATCAAATAATAACTTGTGTATTGTCTTTAATATTGTCTATATTAAGTGGAAAAATAAATATGATTTTCTTAAAAATAAACTACAATATCATATGTTAATTTATGTTAGGGCATGGAGGAATCAAACCACCATCGTCCTGCTTGTAAGGCAGGTGCTCTTCCATTGAGCTAGCACCCTTTAAAGCATGAGGGCAGAGGGACTGTGTTAGCACTTAGATTACACCTTTGTAATCCTAGGTGACAAATCTAACATTCATGTTGGCATCCTACGATTTGCAATAATGAGATAAATGTTTAATGCCAAGCAATACTTATCCACTTTTTGAGTTTATCATCTCATACGAACCAAATTGCATTTAAAGGTGATGTGTAGTCTAGGAACGCTAACTCATATGTATCCAACAATGAAAGACATTGGAATGATTAGAAAATCATGTTGATGCCTAATTTTTCCACAACAAATGAAGGCAATGGAGGATCAAATGTCAAGCATTCTAACCAGGTGTTGATAAAAGATAGTCTCTAGTTGGGTAAATAATTAGATCATATAGAGTCATTTACTTATTTGGTTCAAACTATATGAATGGTGAAGTTGTTGCCTCTAACATAATATAAATTGTAGTAATGGGCATTACTGATTGTTATCGGAGATTTTATCATTGCATTAAAGCATGATATGGAGTTGATTAAGAGGGTACTTGGCATGGAGTCACAAGGAGGGTGCATCACCCATTTTTAGCACATAATGGCAACAAGTTATTCTCCACATTCATAATAGTAATAAAGTGGGCATCATTTTTTAGTTTCATCATGTTTTATAGAAGATTGACAATGGTAGTAGGTCACACTTATAACTATAATCTTCAAATCCAATTTCAATAGCATTAAGGCATGTCAAAGTGAGTTAATTCCCTATTCTTGAGAAAAGAGGGCCACAATGAAGAGGATGTATGCCATACTTGAGGTAGATTTATGACCATTCTTGACAGCATTAATTAGCAATAGCATGGTGTTATGTTGAAGAATATTTCAAGACTCTTCTAAGCATGTGATAATGACAATAGTGGTAGTAATGAGAGTAAAATGAGCTCCTAAACTCATTTATGGTTATTGTTTTACCTTTCTTTAGCAACATGCAAGGCACATCCATATGAGGAAATTACTCACATATTCAGGGTGCAGGTTTGAAAACCTTATGGGAGTTCTACTACCTATTGTTGGAAACTGAAATAAGATAATAAAAAATCAAATAATTGAAATGATTTAAGAGCATTTTAAAAAGTAACACCTCCACAAGATGTTAGAATTATGGGAGAGATATCAAGGGAAAAATGATGTGGGTGGTTCTTCTTATAATTTTACAACTTGAGAGATACCTCCTCTAGTGGCTCTTAGAGGAAAACTAGTTGCTCAAGGATTATTCAAGGCATGACAAACAAACAATAATCCTTACAATGCATAAATGGTGTTTCACATAATTTTATGATAAAAATAGGTAAAATAATTAGACAATCTCTTGCAGATGTGTTGTGAATAGCTAGAGAGCTTTGCTATGAGACAAAACGTCCATGCAAGTATCATCAAGTTTGTATTGAAAGGTTTGAAAAGATAATTAGTTGGAGAATGGGGACTATTATTCTCCCCGTAATCTCTTTTAAGGTGATTCCAAAAGCATTAACAAATAAATTTAGTGATCTAAAGAATTATCAAGCAAAAGTACAAAGGGATTACAAGCAGAAGACTTATTTTGGATATTCTTATTGATTATCAAAACTATTGAAGGGAGCAAGGAAGTCAACTAAAAGCAACTGGCACTAAGACAAAATATTCAAATGTATGTTCTACATAGCCATTTATGAAAATAATATTTTGATATGGTTGCTCTAGATTTTGATACAATGCATCCATTTTCCTAAGGAGCCAAGAAAAAGAACTGTGTGAAAAGGTATTCTACTATTTTTAAAGGTAAGTGATCTAGTAAATAGAACCAATGCTCCATCATTATAAGATTCTTATGAATCAATTGTCTTATGTTAAACCCATTGTAGTCCAAAGAAAGTATCTATTGATTGATACCCTAAAACAAAAAGGATACAATGTAAGTTTAGCATCAATGTAGCCCTACAAAATTACTTATAAACAATCTCTTGAAGCATGTATACTCTTTACAAACTCCTTGTGAAGATAAAAATTTATTAACATACAAACATATTTACAAAACATCATTATACTCCATACAAGCTTCATATATCCATTTGAATTACCTCCATAATATATATTTGTCATTCTATAGTTATAGAACATAAAATTGCATTCAGATGAAAGGAGATGAAAACTTGAATTCATACAGAAAGATTTTATTCTAATCTTCCCAAAGTATTCTTCATTTTCTAAATTGATGGAATAACTTAAAGAAAATGCAAGTAATGCATGAGGGGTGGCGTGATACAAAATCATAATCTCCAAGTCATACATATTTTCAATGGGGAACATTTAATTTTTCATACAACTTAAATTAAATGGCACTTATCCAAGGCCTTGAGTTTTGCTTAGAGATAGGTACAAAAAGGATTAAAATTTAGGGTGATGTTGTGTTCATAATAATGGAAGAATGTCTCTAAGTGACCACATTCATGAGGACAAAGCCTTATTGCAAAAATTCCTATCTTTCCCCCAAGTTCCAACAAACTAATAGAAAATCCAATTAATGTTGTGTTGTGCATCTCCAACCACACAACATATTTGTAAAAATGATAAAGAAAAACCATCTCCAAAGCATGAATACCTAAGCATATGAGGAGCATTATCCCATGATCATAGTTAAACTTTCTAATGAGCCAACAATGTTTTCTATTTTATCTTGTTAATGTGGAAGATCATAAGATAACCCTATGTGAACTGAAAATAGATATCATGAAATGGGAAAAGGGAAAAAAGAGCAAGTATAGGGAGTTACTTTCACACATCCTACCATGAGTTGCTTCCTTATCATTTATTTAAGATGGGTATCTCTTTTGAGTCCAAGGCATAACAAAATCCAGTGTTTAGTCAATGGTGTTGTTCCGAGTCAGTAAAAGCAAGTAACCAATATAGTGCTCATCAAAGTTCAAATCCTAACAAATGACATGCCTATGCTTGCGTTTGTGCTCACACCTATGGACTTATGATAAAAGTGCATGTGATGTCAAAGGAAACTCTAAGCAATGATTGCATGTATGTGCTTGTTATTGAAGGAGATCTAGTGAACGCTAGCTTTCAATTTATCACAAGAACAAGTGTAGACCCCGAAACAACATAAAAAATGGAATACAATTATTGTTACATAATCATGGATCTTCTTAGCTTGTTCCAAATCCAGTTAATATCCACACATAGAGGTAGAACACTACCATGGTGATTGTTGGAACAAAGGCATCCCCACGGAATTTATTGCATCAACTTTGAATGAGAAAACCTTGGCCCTAGTTGAATTCATATCGGTTACATTGTGTATATACACTTTGAAGTAACACCCAACAATTTATAAACCTCGGGATTGGATAGGAATCCCACTATTCTACCAAGCATGAAACTTTGTCAATGCATAATTGTACTTGTTCCAAAAGGAAGCCAATGATCACTAACTTTCCTTCTAGCACAAGCATGAGTTTAGAGCCAACAATAGCATCAAATTTAAATATATTTTTTATTGCATCAATGTGGATCTTCATAGTGTGTTTGGGATCCAATAAAAAGGCACACATGACGGTAGAACACTAACCATGGTGATATTTAGGACAAATGCATCCAACGGTCATGATTGCGCTTGTGCTAAAGGAAAGCTAGCAACCACTAGCTTTCCTTCTAGCACAAGCACACACACGATGCCAACAACAAGATGAGAACACTAATCTTGGTTAGGGTGAAATCGCCTCTTTGTCTAGTGACCAACAAACCATGGCTCATCATGTTGGGAAATCAAAACCCAATCCAACCTTTTAACCTCATGCTAGGGTATATAATCATGTCATGTTATGCAGGGCAATGCTAAATACAAGGTGGTGATAATCATGTTTTCCAAGTAGGCATTTAAGATATTATTACAAGGATGTTACAAAAATGGTCTCCAACAAATCATTGTTATGATCTATACAATTTGCAATAATTGGGTATGGTATGCATGCAAGGACATATATATGGCACTCACATATCACTGAAGTGTTTACAAATACTCTATCATCTTAAATACCAATCTCTCCTTTTATATTTTGCATAAAGAAATTTGTCAAAATCTAGAAGTGGCATATTGAGAATGGGATTTGCAAGGCATGGGGCACTACACCAACTACACCATTTTATATTTTGCATGATGAAATTTGTTAGATTCTAGAAGTGTCATACTGAAAGTGGGATTTTTAAAACAAACAACACCACGACAACCTCACCATTAGTCACATGCATATCATTGTGAACATTAGAAAAAACCTAGCTCATATAATATCAACATTTCCCTTATTTTGTTGTTGTAATCAACTCCAAATAAAGTAACTATGATATGCCAGAATTAGACATGCACTGATTACATCCTTAAGTATGTGCTAGAAGGAAATCTATCAACCACTGGCTTTACTTCTAACACAACCACTAACACATTGGTCACAACAACATTAGGATTCAAAACACTAACCATGGTTAGTGTGATATCACATCATTGCTTCGTATAGCAACCTACAAGCATGTGTCATCATGTGGGGGAATCACAAGTAGTGTTAGGGCATATGATGTACATATTTCTACATGGGCTAGTGCTAAAAGAGCATGTGAGGGCAAAGGAAACCCATAGAAATGGTTGCATCCTTGTGCTTGTGCCAAAAGGAAATCTAGTGATTGCTAGATGTCCTTCTATCATAAGCATAAGTGCATTGGCCATAAAAACATTATAACAATCACCATGGTCAAGGAAAAATCACCTCATTGCTTTGTTTGGCGACCAATAAGCATGGCTCATCATGTAGGGAATCAAAAGTAAGGTTACTATAGCCTTTGTTCATTGCTACATGGGCTTGTGCTACTATGGCATGTGAGGAAAAAGCCACCCCATAGCATTGATTTCATCCTTATGATTGTGCCTTTGAGTGACAAACCCTTTCATGAGAGACTCATTTGAGCAAAATTTGGACATTATAGGAATCAAGCGCAAGACCTGCCCTTAGCTAGATATAACTATTTTAACACTAGGCTACATGCCCATTCATAATAAACAACCTTAACAATTCAATCATGAATTGTAGATTGATATTTCCAACAACTGTCCTCTAACCACAATTTGGCTAAAGCCTCCTAGCCAACTTCAATACTATGTTGAAGATTGGAAAAGTTAGCAATTCCCCAAGCTGGAAGGATACTCTCCCATAGAATTAGCTTTCCTTCTAACAACATTGCATGGTGGATGAATGCCAATGTTTGTTAGCGTTCATAAGGTATTTTTGCATCTAACACAACCACCATGTCATCAAATACATTGCACCATGATGAACGTCTAACTGGAGTTAGTTTTCCTTCTAACAACTTTGCAAGGTGATTGAAAGCTAATGTGGTTAGCTTTCATAAAGTAGTTTTCCATCCAACAAAACCACATTGTCATCAAATGCATTGCACCATGATGGAAATATAAATGGAGTTAGCTTTTATTCTAACAACACTGCACGGTGGATGAAAGCTAATGTGTGTTAGCTTTCATAAGATAGTTTTCCATCAAACAAAACCACATTGTCATCAAATGCATTGCACCATGATGGAAATATAGTTGGACCTAGCTTTCATTTTAACAACATTGGATGGAGAATGAAATCTAATGTGCGTTAGATTTCATAAGGTATTTTTTCCATCTAACACAACCACATTGTCATCAAATACATTGCACCATGATGGAAATCTAACTGGAGTTAGCTTTCCTCCTAACAAAATTGCACGATGAATGAAAGCTAATGTGTGTTAGCTTTCATAAAGTAGTTTTCCATCCAACAAAATCACATTGTCATCAAATGCATTTCACCATGATGGAATTATAACTTAAGTTAGCTTTCATTCTAACAACATTGCATGGTGGATGAAAGCTAATGTGTGTTAGCTTTCATAAGATAGTTTTTCATCTGACAGAATCACATTGTCATCAAATGCATTGCACCATGATGGAAATCTAGCTGGACCTAGCATTTGTTTTAACAACATTGGACGGAGAATGAAAGCTAATGTGCATTAGATTTCATAAGGTAGTCCTTCCATCAAACACAACCACATTGTCATCAAATGCATTGCACCATGATGGAAATATTACCAAAGTTAGCTTTCCTCCTAACAACATTTCATAGTGAATGAAATCTAATGTTTGTTAGCTTTCATAAGGTGGATTTACATATAACATGACCACATTGTCATCAAATGCATTGCACCATGATGGAAATATAACTAGAGTTAGTTTTCCTTCTGTCAACATTACATGGTGAATGAAAGCTAATGTGCATTAACTTTCATAAGGTAGTTTTCCATCTAACACAACCACATTGTCATCAAATACATTGCACAATGATGGCAATCTAAGTAGAGTTAGATTTCCTTCTATCAACATTGCATGGTGAATGAAAGCTAATGTGTGTTAGCTTTCATAAGGTAGTTGTCCATCCAACACAACCACATTGTCATCAAATACATTGCACCGTGATGGAAATCTAACTGGAGTTAGATTTCTTTCTTATAACATTGCACGGTCGATGAAATCTAATGTTGTTAGCTTTCATAAAGTAGTTTACCATCTAACACAACCACATTGTCATCAAATGCATTGCACCATAATGGAAATCTAACTGAAGTTAGATTTCCTTTTAACAACATTGCATCATGGATGAAAGCTAATATGTGTTAGGGTTTATAAAGTATTTTTTCATCTAACACAACCACATTGTCATCAAATACATTGTACCATGATGGAAATCTAACTGGGGTTAGATTTCCTTCAAACAACATTGCATAGTGAGTGAAAGCTAATGTGTGTTAGCTTTCATAAGGTAGTTTTCCTTCCAACATAACCACATTGTCATCAAATGCATTACACCATGATGGAAATCTAACTAGAGTTAGCTTTCTTTCAAACAACATTGCACGATCGATGAAAAATAATGTGTGTTAGGTTTCATAAAGTTGTTTTCCATCCAACACAACCACATTGTCATCAAATGCATTGCACCATGATGGAAATTTAATTGGAGTTAGCTTTCGCTTTAACAACATTGCACGATGGATGAAGGCTAGTCTTTGTTAGCTATCATAAGGTAGTTTTCCATCCAACACAACCACATTGTCATCAAATGCATTGCACCATAATGGAAATCTAATTGGAGTTAGCTTTCGTTCTAACATTGCAAGGTTGATGAAAGCTAATGTGTTCGGTTGATAAAAGCTAATGTGTGTTAGTTTTCATAAGGTAGTTTTCCATCCAACATAACTACATTGTTATCAAATGCATTGCACCATGATGGAAATCTAATTGAAGTTACATTTTGTTCTAACAACATTGCACGGTGGATGAAAACTAATGTGTGTTAGCTTTCATAAGATAGTTTTCCATCTAACACAACCACATTGTCATCAAATGCATTGCACCATGATGAAAATATAATTAGAGTTAACTTTCTTTCTAACAACAATGCACGGTGGATGAAAGCTAATATGTGTTAGATTGCATAAGGTAGTTTTCCATCTAACACAACCACATTGTCATCAAATACATTGCACCATGATGGAACTCTAACTAGAATTAGCTTTCATTATAAACACATTGCTCTATGAATGAAAGCTAATGTGTGTTAGCTTGCATAAGGTAGTTTTCCATCCAGCACAGCCACATTGTCATCAAATGCATTGCACCATGATGGAAATCTAATTGGAGTTAGATTTCGCTCTAACAATATTGCATGATGGATGAAATCTAATGTGTGTTAGCTTTCATAAGGTAGTTTTCCATCTAAAGTAACCACATTGTCATCAAATGCATTGCACCATGATGGAAATCTAACTGAAGTTAGCTTTCCTTCAAACAACATTGCACAGTGAATGAAAGCTAACGTATGTTAGCTTTCATAATGTAGATTTACATATAACACAACCACATTGTCATCAAATGCATTGCACCATGATGGAAATCTAACTAGAGTTAGTTTTTCTTCCATCAACATTGCACAGTCGATGAAAGCTAATGTGTGTTAGCTTGCATAAGGCAGTTTTCCATCCAACACAACCACATTTTCATTAAATGCATTGAACCATGATGTAAATCTAACTGGAGTTAGCTTTCGTTATAACAACATTACATGGTGGATGAAAGCTAATGTGTGTTATATTCCATAAGGTAGTTTTCCATATAACATAACCACATTCGCATCAAATACATTGCAATAATATGGAAATATAACTGGAGTTACCTTTCCTACTAAGAAAATTGTATGGTCAATGAAAGCTAATAGGTGTTACCTTTTGTAAAGTAGTTTCTCATCAAACACAACCACATTGTCATCAAATACATTGCACCATGATGGAAATCTAGCTGGAGTTAGGTTTCCTCCTAACAACATTGCACAATGAGTGAAAGCTAATGTTTGTTATCTTTCATAAGGTAGTTTGCCATCTGACACAACCACGTTGTCATCAAATATATTGCACCATGATGAAATTCTAGCTAGAGTTAGATTTCCTTCTAACAACATTGCATGGTGAGTGAAAGCTAATGTGAGTTAGCTTATATAAGTTAGTTTTCCATCCAACACAACCACATTGTCATCAAATACATTGCACCATGATGGAAAGCTATTGGAGTTAGCTTTCATTCTAACAACATTGCACGATGGATGAAGGCTAATGCGGTTAGCTTTCAAAAGGAATTTTTCCATGCAACACAACCACATTGTCATCAAATGCATTTCACCATGATGGAAATCTAACTAGAGCTAGCTTTCGTTCTAACAACGTTGCACAATGGATGAAAGATAATGTATGTTAGATTTCATAAGTTAGTTTTCCATCCAACACAACCACATCGTCATCAAATACACTACACCATGACGGAAATCTAACTGGAGTTAGCTTTCATTCTAACAACATTGCACGGTACCTGGATGTTGGTGAAAACACGACGATTGCATGTGGATTGCATGCGCGGTTTGAGTTGGTGAGCCACCACCTAGGAACACGAATAGCAAGCGAAGTTAATAGGGATGATGGGGCAATTTTTGCAGGAGGTAATGCCATTTAAGGTGATGTCTCTTCTGGCTACGATGGCGGTGGGTTGCAGTACTACTTTAATGGAGTTTGATGCCTTGGGGAAGGAGCACTCGCATGTGGCTTCAAGTCTGAGTGAGCGATTTGGGGGTATCATGGCTTCGTGGTTTTTTATGGTAATCATTTTGCATTTGGTTCAAGATTGAGCTGGATACTATGAGGAGAAGAGCGCCATGCCTCTATGACAAAGGGGCACTCCACAGCGCAGTGGTGAGGACGGGGAGCTTTGAGTAGATGAAGAATGAGCTAGTCTGGGGGCGAGGGTTATGAGGCGGAAATATCATGTCAGTGTGTTGCCTCATTGACAACTAGGAGGTGAGCATTGTCTCACAGTAGTTAGCGTCAGCCCGCTCTGCTGGAAATTTTAACCATTACTGGATTGTGAAGAACATGGAGGATTTACTAGCCAAATGGGGAAGTTCTAGAGAGGCGGTCTTAGACATTCACTTGGGTTTATTGTAGGTGGATGAGAGGCTAAGCAGCATGGAAAATAACTTTGATTGGGGGTATTCTCTATTTGCGCGCAACTCTGGTGCTGGGAGGGTGGCAAGGATGGACGTTCCTGGAAGAAGTGGGGCGGGAGAAGCTTCTTTGGGAGCTTTGGGACCTCAGGGGTAGGAGTATAAGTGGCACGCTCGACAAGAGACCCTAGTCTCCCCAAACGTTGATCTGTTGGAGGTGAAGAAAATGAGGAGGATGGATTCGGAGGGCTTAGCTCAACAACGCAAGATGGAGCCACTTTCTGCGAAGCAACCAGAGAAGAAGCATGAGGATGTTGAGATGGAAGGCTACCTAATAGTCGAGGAATGCCCAAATTCCCCTAATGCAGGTCCTCAAAGCTAAGCGGATCTTAGTGGTTTCAAATTCCACTTGTGAATTTCGTTTTCTTTTGTTTACTGTTTTAAATAGTTTGTTATATATTTTTCCTTCTAGTCTTTCAAATTTTGAATGGAGCTAGATGAGATTGAATTGTTACTATGATTGGTTTCCCTATACAAGGTAGGCCCTATTTTTTTATCAAGACTGTTATCTTAGTAGTTTTGAGCACCTAGGATGGTGGTTTCATCATCTCAGGATACCCTAGGATTCTGGGATTGCTGGTACCAAATATTTTCTGCAAAAATTATCAAGAGAATGCATTGATTTCCTGTGGGAATTTGATTCAATGTTCTTTGAATTGATATACTATCACTGTTATCCAATACCCATATTGAATTGCATCATTAATTGGCTTTAATTAAAATCCTAGATATTTGAATTACTCTCCAAAATCATGTATCTCAAAACGTAAGAATTTGACTATATCCTCTCTTCTTACTTCAGGAATGAATTTGTATTCAAATTACATGACACATCATTGATCAATCTAAACTGTAGCAGCAGTACTAAACCACAATAAATTTGAATACAATGTGATTTCTAATCTGGTCTGTGACAACAATAAATAGCAGGACCTTTATGCTATAGCAACGTTCTTCCAAATCCTGGAAATGATGTAGAAGGTCGCTGCAAGTGGACAAATCTTGGAAATGCACCCAACAATGTTGTAGTAGCCCTGTCCTTCCTTGAAATGATAATAGAGATTCGATGTACACCCTTAGGTTGCTTCACAAGCTCACCACAAATATTTCACCCTTCCAAGATGGTGCACCCTTCTTCAAATGGCCCCACAATGCAGCTCATGGCCTTCAAAATGAATACTTGGCCCTAGATAACACACGACCCTCTTCCAAGTTGAACGCTGCCTATGCAAGGATAATACGCCCAATTTACTCACACGGGCTGCACAAAAAAGACCACAGCCTACAATCTACGCCCTTATCTAGAAGGAACACGTCCTCTAAGGGAAGAATCGTTGCCCTCTCAAGTGGATCAGTCCCTCAGAATAATGATCACAGTACTTGACAGAATAATGATCGCAATATATGCCAAATGTTGGAATCTTGCAAGTGTCGGTTCAGGCATTTTGTCGAACACTTGGTGTGCATCTTTGATTCGAGAATTTTTTCAAACACGACATGCATCCTTGGTGATGCCAAATGTAATTGAGGGTGGACTAAAACTAATTATCATGAGATAATTTATCCCTACTAATAACAAACGACAGATCAAAGGAGATGAGCACCACTAGCAGGTCTTAGTCAAAATACCAAACCTGAACCGTTTTGGATTCTTTGCTTGTAACACTTGGATTCTCTGCTTGTAACATGAATCGGCGAGTCCTCTGGATTAATGCCATAGATTCTGTAAATTTGAAGCCCTGGAATGGGAAGAGTAAACTCCTCATACAACAAGTGAATGACAGACAAAATGCCAATAGAAACAGCAAGGGGGGAAACCATATGTGAGTTTGAACGCAGTGATTCTATCGATTTGAGAATGACATATCTGAGCTTGCACACATAAATCTAGTTGCAAAAGGACATGGTCGAACTCAAATCACTAGTAACAATAGAACTGAAATCCAATAGTTGTTCTTGATTATCGTGATATGAGAGGGTGAACGAAAAGAATACGTGCAAATAAGATAGTTGGTTTAAATAAGGGCTTAGGTATGTAGGTATAAAAATAAGGTCTTGAGTACATAAATAATGTGTAGGTATAGAAATAAGGTTTTAGGTACATAAATAATATATGTACGTATTGAAATAAGGGTTTAGGTACATAAAAGGTATAGAAATAAGTGCTACATGGCAGTTTAGCCCATGCCAAGCAAGTTTGTTTAATTAAAGCATCCAACATAAGAATTCTTGTGAATGTCTAATCACATAATGTGACTATTTAATTTGCGACAGTTACAGGCTTTCGATATTTGATACTGAATATTTAAGCAAGGCACTAAGTGGCTCGATATCTTCAACACTCGAGACTTTAATCAAACTTGCATTATATAAAGTGTGGCATAAAACGTCACCACTAAGCATCCATTTAAAATATGCATGAGACATAAAGGGGATTGAACAGAGTCTAAGGGAATTGGATGCTTTGATAGAGGGATGGAATGCTTGAAGAATGACGAAATTTTAGGTTGCTTTGTGTGTGCTTTCAACCAACCCATTGAGCCACTGGGTAAATGGAGTTGACTTCAAATTGTGGAGAATATGACTAGCAAAGTTGCCTCTGACTGTGACTTTTCCACTGAAGCTACCATTTATGGCGGTTCTATATATGGATCTGCTGTGACCTATGTCCCTTTGCCAAAGCTTCTCTTATGTTCCCATATCCAAGTTTTACTGCCAGTTTCCCTTTGCATTACAAATAATCCCCTCAAGAACACCATTTGCTATTGAGATGATGAAAGCGGTTAGCATACCTTGTGATAATTTCCCTTGCAACAATCTTGGAGATGAACTGAATGGCAGAGTGACAATCAGCACACACTTGAAGGTTCTTGATAATTCTAATAGGGATGCCAGGAGATGTGTTGAGAAGACCAAATGCAATAGCCAGATGACCTTGAAGAACCTTTAAGTTGACCACGTTACTTTATAAATAAAACCTTTATACTTTTTCATATCCACTTTTTCAAGTTTCTTTTCCTCATAATTCCTCATTCACAATCTATCAAGATTTCACAAGGAGCTATATACTGTCGTGGTGCTAGGATTCAATATTTAACTTATTTAATTTATCCATTGTAAACTTAAGCACCCTCTTGATATGTACATTGGGGTTCTATATTAAAAGTGGGAATCTTAATATGGTACAAACTATTTGAATCAATGCCTAAACGATAAAAGTTCCATGCTTGTTTCCACTAAACTTGATTAAAAATAAATGATGAGAATGCACACAGAAGGGATGCCCAACATTATTAAGGATTGGGATTCTCCATACTCTCGGGATTGGGGTTGTCCTTACTCTCTAAGATTTCATTTAAGGTATGTCTTTGTAATTTGATTTCCTTAGGCACTGCAAAAAGCATGGCACTTCTGTGCAAGAGTGTATTGGGTCCTTTGAAAGTAGATGGGAGGGATGGACTAGGGATTGGGAGAATAAACACTTAAGGTACATTCATTTATACCAACAACAATGGCTCTCTACATTACCTTATATTTAGAAGTTAAAGCAACAAATTATCTTGGTGGTTATTGATGAAGAATGCAGCAAAGCTAGGTTGGAAGAACATTTTGACAAAACTAAGGTGTTCTAGGACAAGATTTTGCAATTGGAGCTATCTCAAAGAAGAGGGATCTCGGTCATTTAATAAATTCACCTGATAGTTAGAGCTATCAGTAATCCCATAACCAAAAAGGGACTACATTCTATGAAGGTATTCTATCCAACTTCTTTAGCTATGGACCTAATAAATTTGGAGAAGAAATTGTCATCCCCTCCCTCAAGACTTGAGATGGAATCAATACAAGGGAGAGACCTAAACCCTTAGATATATTTTCTACTTCCAATGCTCTCCATGGTCCTTGAACATCTTTACCAATACCCACGACTACCCTTGAATATCCCATCGTTTAGGCCATGTTAAAACCTTTCCCAAAAGTGGCCTCTTTCTCACCCTTGGAGGCAACAAATGGGTTTGGTAGGCTCGTCTTCTTTGTCGATCGAGTCACAACTTTAGTTTTTGTTACCTCTTTGGAAAGAGATGGGGAACCTCCAACATTAACTGCATCCATTATATAAGGAATGATATTGCTATCTTCTTTAATCCCATGAAATTTATCATAAAATTCCACCAACTTTTCATATTCAAGTTGCTTTCATATGTTTCTTCCTATTTCCCCCGGTACATGCTCATATCCCACCAAGACTCGGGATTATGATAAGATAAATGCATAGCCTCTTTATTATATTGTCTTTTTTCATTTGGAAGAATAGGCAGCTTCTAAGTATGGTCTATAAGGGGATGTCCTTGCTTTCCGTAAAAAGTGCAATATAATTGAATCTCATCAAGATCGCTTGAGTGTTTTAACTCTTATATTTTCCTACCCTTTTCCTGGGCCTCTCCAACTAAAATGTTCAACATGTGAATCTATGAATCAAGATTGGCCAACTTTTGACTGTCAAGCCTCTCTTCATGGTGATACTCTACTTTCCCATGCATAGGAAAACAATTTAGATCCAATAAAATAACATGCCTTGGAGCAATAGGAAGAACATTGTAAATAACCCAGTTGAAGTAACCAACCAAATAGAAGCCTGATTAATTAGATATTATTAGTTTTGAAATTTATGTAATATGCTAGCAAATATAATAACATTCAAAGAGGGAAGCATTTTTTTTCACTTTTATATATTGAGAGACTAAGTGATGAAGTTGGTTAATCATTTTACCATTTGTACTTTTATAGTAACATTTATGCAATTTCAACAATTTTAATAAGATTTTACTCAAAATAAAATCTTGAAAAACACATCCAAAAACTTTAGCCTTCACCCTATAGCTTTTGCTTAATCCAATTAAGTTCTGAAACCTTTCCACCATCAAAACCTCCATTAATTTAGAGCTTCCATTTTATTACAAACTAGAGATTCCATATAATTTCTCTTCTACATTCTATTTAAATTCATTTTGAAATAACCAATTATAAACACTCTCCAATATTCAATATTCCATAAAATAATTTTCAAATAACCCAATAAAAGCACTCTCCACTATTCAATATTCCATACAAAGGTGAGTTTGAGTTATCATTACATTCATTTCATTCCTTTTAACCAACTCTAATTGACTTATTTAAGATATTTCAAGTTTTCAAATCAACAAGAGCGTGATGTGCTACATAGAGATTTATTTAGTTGTTTGTCACGTTAATGCAATTGTTTGTTAATTTGAGATTGCAATAAGTGAAATGAATGTGTTTGTAGGTACTATTTCTAAATAAGTGAAAAGAATGTGTTTGTAGGTACTATTTCTATGTATATTGTTTGTTTATTTAAATGTGAAGTGATTTATTTGCAATATTTGAATATGTGCAATCATATTTATTTAGTAGAAATTGTATGATTTATTTATTAGAAATTATATGATGTGAAAATATATGTTTGTATTGTATTTCAATTATTTAAATTTATTAAGTTATGTTTTCCCGTGTGAGAATTTATATCCTATGAGAATGTGTTAAAAAATTCTTTAAAGTTATATGTTCTTTGATAAATTGTATTTTTTTTTGGAAGATATGATATGCCTTTCAAATTACTTTGAATATGTGAAACCACTTATTTATTTATTGAAAATCTTATGATATAAAAAAATGTGTTTGTATTGTATTTTATTTATTTTAAATTTACTAAATTAATGTCTATGTATGTAATTGATTGTTTATTTAAATTTATATTATGTGAAAATTTGTAAAAGAATTCTTTAAAATTGTATGTTCTTTCATAAGTTATACTTTTTACGTGACATGATATAGTTGTTGGAAGGAAAGCTAACTCCGGTTAGATTTTGATCATCGTACAATATTGTTAGAAGAAAAGTTAATTCCAGTAAGATTTCAATCATGGTGCAATGTATTCAATGACAATGTGGCTATGTTATATGGAGAACTAACTTACGAAGGTTAACGTTTGTTAGCTTTCATCCACTGAGCAATTTTATTAGAAGGAAAACTAATTTTAGTTAGGTTTCCGTCACGATGAAATATATTTGATGAAAATGTGGTTGTGTTCAATGTAAAACTACCTTATGAAAGCTAACGTTCATTAGCTTTCATCCATCGTGCAATGTTGATAGAAGGAACGCTAACTCCAGTTAGAATTCGATCATGTTGCAATGTACTCGATGACAATGGGGTTGTGTTATATGGAGAACTACCTTATGAAAGCTAAAGTTCATTAGCTTTCATTTAGCGAGCAATGTTGTTAGAAGGAAAGCTAACTCCGGTTGGGTTTCTATCATGGTGCAATATATTTGATGACAATGTGATTGTATTCGATGGAAAACTACCTTATGAAAGCTAACATTCATTAGCTTCCATCCATAGTGCAATGTTGTTAGAAGGAAAGCTAACTCCAGTCAAATTTCCATCATGGTGCATTGGATTTGATGACAACATGGTTGGGTTGGATGGAAAACTAGGTTAGAAAAGCTAGCACACATTAGCTTTCACTCACTGTGCAATTTTGTTAGACGGAAACCTAACTCCAATTAGATTTCCTTCATGGTGCAATGTATTTGATGACAATGTGGTTGTGTTATATGGAGAACTACCTTATGAAATCTAACTTTCAATAGCTTTCATTCACTAAGCAATGTTGTTAGATTGAAAGCTAATTCCAGTTAGGTTTCCGTCACAGTGCAATATATTTGATAACAATGTGGTTGTCTTCGATGGAAAACTACCTTATGAAAGCTAACATTCATTAGCTTTCATCCATCGTGCGATGTTGTTAGACGGAAAGCTAACTCCAGTTAAATTTCCATCATGGTGCAATGTATTTGATGACAATGTGGTTGTGTTATATGGAAAACTACCTTATGAAAGCTAATGTTCATTAGCTTTCATTCACTGAGCAATGTTGTTAGAAGGAAAGCTAACTCCGGTTAAGTTTCCATCACGGTGAAATATATTTAATGATAATGTGGTTGTGTTCGATGGAAAACTACCTTATGAAAGCTAACATTCATTAGCTTTCTTCCATAGTAGAATGTTCTTAGAAGGAAAGCTAACTCCAATCAGATTTCCATCATGGTGCATTGGATTTAATGACAACGTGGTTGGGTTGGATTGAAAACTAGCTTAGAAAAGCTAACACACATTAGCTTTCACTCACTATGCAATGTTGTTAGGTGGAAAGCTAACTCTAGTTAGATTTCCATCATGGTGCAATTTCTTTGATGACAACGTGGTTGGGTTGGATGGAAAACTAGCTTATAAAAGGTAACACACATTAACTTTCATCCACCATGAAATGTTGTTAGAATGAAATCTAACTCCAGTTAGATTTCCATTATGGCACAATGTATTCGATGACAATGTGGTTGTGTTATATGGAGAAGCACCTTATGAAAGTTAACCTTCAATAGCTTTTATATCCACCAAGAAAAGTTGTTAGAAGGAGAGCTAACTTTGGTTAGATTTCCATCATGGTGTAATATATTTGATGACAATGTGGTTGTGTTGGATGGAAAACTACCTTATGAAAGGTAACGTTCATTAGCTTTCATCCATCATGTAATGTTGTTAGAAGGAAATATAACTCCAGTTAGATTTCGATCATGGTGCAATGTTATCGATGACAATGTGGTTATGTTATATGGAGAACTACCTTATGAAAGATAACATTTGTTAGATTTCATCCACTGAGCAATGTTGTTAGAAGGAAAGCTAACTACGGTGAGGTTTCCGTCACATTGCAATATATATGATGACAATGTGGTTGTGTTCGATGGAAAACTACCTTATGAAAGCTAATGTTCATTAGCTTTCATCCATCATGCAATGTTGTTAGAAGAAAAGCTAACTCCAGTTAGATTTCGATCATGGTGCAATATACTCAATGACAGCATGGTTGTGTTATATGCATAACTAGTTTATGAAAGCTAACGTTCATTAGCTTTTATTCACCAAACAATGTTGTTAGAAGGAAAGCTAACTCCGGTTAGGTTTCCATCACGGTGCAATATATTTGATGACAATGTGATTGTGTTAGATGGAAAACTACGTTATGAAAGTTAACGTTCATTAGCTTTCATCCATAGTGCAATGTTGTTAGAAGGAAAGCTAACTCCAGTCAGATTTCCATCATGGTACATTAGATTTGGTGACAATGTGGTTGGGTTGGATGGAAAACTAGGTTAGAAAAACTAACACACATTAGCTTTCACTCATTGTGCAATGTTGTTAGATGGAAAGCTATCTCCAGTTAGATTTCCATCATGGTGCAATTTCTTTGATGACAATTTTGTTAAATGGAAAGCTAACTCCAGTTAGATTTCCATCATTCATCGAGCAATGTTGTTAGAAGGAAAGCTAATTTTGGTTAGGTTTCTGTAACGGTGCAAGATATTTGAGAATAATGTGGTTGTCTTGGATGGAAAACTATGTTATGAAAGCTAACATTCATTAGCTTTCATCCATTGTGAAATGTTGTTAGATAGAAAGCTAACTCCAGGTAGATTTACATCATGGTGCAATGTATTTGATGACAATGCGGTTATGTTATATGGAGAACTACATTATGAAAGCTAATGTTCATTAGCTTTGTGAAGAACCTGCAACAAGTAATTGACGAAAATACACAATATATCAGATTACATAATACTTTTATTGATTGCAGGCCATTGCAAGGGGGAAACCTCCTTTGAGCAAGCTTAATACAAAATAACTTCACAGTGCCTTCATAGGCCTCAACACACACTTATATACTAAGTCTAGGCGCCAATACTATGGGTCAAAACCATGGGCCACTACAAACTATGGATCAACAATACTACGGGCGATTTACAAAGCATATGCACCAACAACAATAACACAATCTATGGATCAACAAATACTACGGGACGACTTACAAAGCATATGCGTCCAACAACAATATACTAACAAAGTAAAGACATGGGTTCCTAACATCCCCTTCCCCTTAGAAAAAGCTTTGTCGTCAAAGATTTAGATGTGGAAATTGTTGTTGAATCTGAAGGAGTGGTTCCCATGTAGCATCCTTGGGTTGCATTCCATGCCACTGAATTAAGACCTATGTGATAGAGCGAGAGCGAAGCTGACGAGTGCGCCGATTGAGGATGAACTCCGGCTCCAAAATGATGCATCCTTCATTATCCAGTTCGGGTAAAATAGTTTGTCCACTGATGTTGGTGCCAAGAAATTTCTTCAGACAAGAGACATGAAATACTGGATGAATGCAAGAAGGAGGAAGTTCCAATTTATAAGCAATGGACCCAATCTTCTGAAGAATCCAATATGGCCCATAGAACTTTGGAGTGAGCTTATGACGCCCTTTGAGTTTCAGGGAGGCATGCTTGTACGGCTGGAGACGAAGAAAAACCATATCGCCTGCTTGAAAAGTGCGCTCATAACGGTGCTGATCAGCTTGTTGCTTCATGCAATTTCTTGCCATGTGAAGATTGTCCCGCAAAATGTGAACAATCTGATCGCGGTTTCGAAGGACCATGTCAACTGCCTGACCTAGTGAATTGCTGGGGGTGTATGGAATAAGAACTAGAGGTGCCTGACCATAGACTTCTTCATATGGGGTCATTTTAGAGGCAGTGTGGTAAGAGGTATTGTACCACCATTCAGCGAGAGGGAGCCACTTTTCCCACTGATGTTGTTGTTCAGAGGTGAAGCAACGAAGATAAGTTTCCAAGCATTTATAGATAATTTCAGTCTAACCATCTGTTTGTGGGTGATACCCTGAACTCATCTTCAGTTTGGTGCTAGTGTGGCGAAATAGTTCTCTCCAAAAATGACTAGTGAAAGTTGCATCACGATCCGAGACAATGGAAGAAGGGATGCCATGAAGATGAAATATCTGGTCCAGGAAAATTTGAGCGACTGAGGAGGTTGTATAGGGACGGCTAAGAGCACAAAAATGACTATATTTGGAGAGGCAACCAACCACAATGAGAATCACTGTCTTCCCACCAGATTTAGGGAGCCCTTCAATGAAATCCATAGAAATATCTGTCCAAATTCATGTATGTATGGGAAAGGGTTTGAGCAATCCTGGAAGGAGTGTCGTTTCACCCTTATTACGCTGGCAGGTATCACATTCAGCCACCATCTGTTGAATTGTCCTTTTCATGCCCTACCAAAAGAAGTTACGCCGTGCCCGTTCATACATTTTGAGGAACCCAGAGTGCCCTATCGATGGAGAAGCGTGGAGTTCATATAAGGCAGCATGTTGAAGATCTATGCTCTGGGGAAGCACCAGACGACCCTTATATCTCAGGGAAGCACCATCCCAAGAGTAATGTGGTACATAAGAAGGGTTCTTGGTCAAGCGTTTTATGATTTGAGATAAGGAAGAGTCATTGACATAACCCTGTTGAACAGATTACAACCAATTTGGAATAGGCATAGAAATAGTTGAAAGAGAATCTTGTGCATCAAATGTGCGAGAATGAGCATCTACCACAATATTGTCCGTACCCTTCTTGTAAGTGATCTCATAGTCATAACCCATGAGTTTTCTAACCCATTTCTATTGTGCTGGGGAGGAGACACGTTGTTCCAAGAAATATTTCAAACTCTGGCGATCAATCTTGATGCAGAAATGATTCCCTAATAGGTATGGTCGCGACTTCTGTACTACATGCAAAATAGCCATCATTTCCTTCTCATATGTAGAGGCAGCTGAATTCTTACCTGAAAGGGATTTGCTGGTGAACGCAATGGGGTGTTCATCTTGAAAGAGAATAGCACCATGTCCATTATCGCAAGCATCACTCTCAATAGTGAAGGGATTGGAAAAATCGGGCATAGCTAGAATAGGTGTAGTACACATAGCTTGTTTCAGTTTGTCAAATGCACATTGAGTAGCAGGTGTCCATGTAAAAGCATCATTTTTCAATAGATCAGTTAATGGAGCTGCAATCTTCCCATAATCCTTGACAAACTTGCAGTAGTAGCCAGTCAACCCCAAAAAACCACGAAGGCTCTTGAGTGTCTGAGGATGCGGCCAATTGTTCGTGGCAACGATTTTGGCAGGATCCTCGTGAACCACTTGTGCTGAGATAATGTGCCCAAGATACTCAAATTTCTTCTGTCCAAAAACACATTTAGATTGTTTGGCATGGAGATGATGGTCAGAGAAAAGTTGCATGACAAGATGTAGATGCTAGAGATGTTCAGCCCATGTTTTACTGTAGATGAGGATATCATCAAAGAATACCAGAATGAATTTCTGCAAGTAGGGCTGAAATATTTTATTCATTAAGGCTTGGATGTGGAAGGAGCATTAGTGAGGCCAAAGGGCATGACCAAAAACTCATAGTGGCCATCATGTGTGCGGAAAGTTGTTTTAGGGATATCATCCTCATGAACCCGAATTTGATGATACCCAGAACGAAGATCCAACTTGGAGAAAAATTGAGCCCCATGAAGCTCATCAAGAAGCTCATCAACAACAGGAATTGGAAACTTATCCTTGATGGTGAGGTGATTAAGTGCTCGGAAGTCAATGCAAAGGCACCATGACCCATATTTTTTGCGAACAAGAAGAACTAGAGAAGAAAAGGAACTAATGCTTGGGCGAATAATACGTTGCTTCAATAAGTCCCTAACAAGCATTTCAATCTCTGTTTTTTGGTGAAATGGGTAGCGATAGGGCCTGATGTTGGGAGGAACGCTGCCAAGAAGGAGCTGAATACGATGGTATTCTGGCCTTAAAGGTGGCAATCCCACTGGTTCAGCAAAGACACCTGTATATCGATCCATAATTTGTTGTAGATCCAAAGGAGTAGTGGAGATCGTTGATGGTTGCATCTGAATGGAATGGATTTGAGCGATGACACCATATGAATTCTTCTTAAGGAGTTTTTCCATGTGATGTGAATTGATGATGCTGAGATACGCTGGTTGTAATCTTATCAATGTGTGTTTTTTTCCATTGGGGGGAAACTGCATCCAAAGTTCAGCAAAATCCCATAAGATAGGGCCAAGTGTGCGTAGCCATTGAGTGCCCAAAACCACATCACATCCGCCTAAGGTCAAGGAAAACATGTCAGAGCGCAAGGTATAATATCCCATAGAGATACGCACATTACGACACTTCCCTTTGCAAGGTAAGGTGCCCCCATTGGCAATCATGACTTCAAATTTGGAGCAAGGATGGATAAAACAATTAGCTTGTTTGGCGATCCGAGGGTCAATGAAATTATGAGTGCTACCAAAATCAATGAGTATTGTAAGAGGAAGCTTCTTGAATTAACCCCTGACCCGCATTGTTTGGGGGGTGGTGATTACAGTTAAAGCATGGAGAGATATATCTGGCTGGTCATCCTAAGATGGAGGGTCAATAGGTGGTTCCTAAATGTCGACCTGAGCATCCATTGTATCTGGATCTTCGTCACCAATTTTAGAGGGAGGCGGAGAATCCACATCCAAGAGATAGAGCTTTTGCTGAACATATCTATGTCCCCAGTGAATTTCTCATCACAATTATAGCAAAGCCCCTTTTCTCTGCGTGCCTGCATCTTTGTTTCAGACAAATTCTTGATAAGAGTTGGTCGAGGATCCGGTGATATGGGTGGTCATTGAGAACCCATATTTCGGAAGGGAACAAAAGTTGGCTTGGAGCGTTGTTGGGCTGCAATCTTGTCTTCTTCCAACTTAGCCAACCCCAGGGCATCCATCATTGTGTTGGGACATAACATTTTGACCTCAGAGCGGATGGCATCCTTTAGACCACTGATAAAACAACTCCGGTAGAAGTCATCAGGCAATCCTTCAGTGTGGTTGGCTAGTTTCTCAAATTCAGTTTGATACCCTCTCACAGTGTCAATTTGGCGAAGTTTAGTGAGGGCTCCTGTGAATTCATCAAAAGCGCTAGGACCAAATCGTTGCAAAAGGAGCTAGCAAAAGTCTAGCCATTTTGGCTCTTCATGAGCCTTGATGTACCAACGGTACCATTGAAGAGCTTCCTATTCCAAATGAAATGATGCAAGTGGATCAGTACCATTGAAGCGAGGAAAATCAAGCTTTGGACCACGAAAAATTGTTGGAAGAAGAGAACCCATTGTCGGATGAAGACTCGGACTGTCGTTTGTTGCTCATGGCTGAATGCTCAAGATGGAGGCCAAGAAATTTTTCATCCAGATCTTGGAGTTTGGATTGGATGGCGGCAAGTGCTTCCTCCATAGTTTTTGCTCCGGCACAAGTGACAACCATAACCAAGAGTTTTTTTTTTTTTGAGAGAGGGTAGAAAAACAAAAACAGAGACTGTTTCAGTAAAGGAAAATTTGGATTTGGGAAAAAATCAGAAGGGTAATTTGGGTTTGACTAGGTTTTGGACACTGTCAAAAGGACAGGGAAGCAGAAAAGGAGGATTTCATAAGCGAGGTGAAAAAATGAGAAAATTTGGTAGAGAGGGACAAAGAAGCAGAATTAGGAAAGGAACTCTGTGGTAAAATTTGAAGGCGATCGGGTCAAAAATGAAGAAGTTATGGCAAACCCTAAAAATAGACAAATGTGAGATTTCGGGTGTTGGAAAGTGGAATTTGGGATAGGGTCCTCAGGAATGAAAGATGCAGAATGGGATTGCAAGGGTGTCAGAGAAGTTTCAAGGGAAACAAAGTTAAAACAAGGGAGATATAGCGGAAAACATTTTTTTCCCAGAAATGGATCGGTAATGGCGCAGAAGCGATGTGCAACAGATAGATCTGCAACGGCGCGGAAGTGATCGGAAATAGATGGATCTGCAACAGCGTGGAAGTGATCGACAACAGATGGATCTACAACGACATGGAAGTGATCGGCAACAGATGGATTTGCAACGGCGTGAAAGTGATCAGCAACAGTTCTGGACAGAGGAAGTCTGCGATGTATCAACGAAAAATAGATATGGACCCCAGGTATGCTCGACTTCCTAACAGTTCAAGGGATTCACTCGGCTACCAATGCTGTCTGACGGCTTTCATATTGGGGAAGTACCCCTCACTCCACGGATCATGTAATACTGATAACTGTTTTGCCACAAATGACAGCTCTTGGTTTACCTCACGGGTGGGAACTAGTCAATCAGGTAAGGGTCGTTGCCCTTTTCGCTGGCAGGTCCTCTCAATGGGCGAGCTACTTTGGGGTTTCTGTGGTACTCCTCACAATGATTTTTAGGGCTTATGCCCAAGTACTTCCCATAGTTAAGTGGATAGGGATTTTTCCCAAATCCAAACCTGCAACAGATGCGAAAAACAAATTGGTAGAAATTTCACCCAGCGAGCCCAAGAAAGTGCTCTAATACCAGATGTGAAGAACTTGCAACAATTAATTGACGAAAATACACAATATATTAGATCACATAATACTTTTATTGATCACGGGCCACTTTGAGGGGGCAACCTCCTTTGAGCAAGCTCAACACAAAATAACTTCACGGTGCCTTCATAGGCCTCAACACACACTTATATACTAGGTCTAGGCGCCAATACCATGGGTCAAAACCATGGGCCACTACAAACTATGGATCAACAATACTACAGGCAACTTACAAAGCATATGCGCCAACAACAATAACACAAACTATGGATCAACAAATACTACGAAACGACTTACAAAGCATATGCGTCCAACAACAATATAATAACAAAGTAAAGACATGGGTTCCTAACAAGCTTTCATTCACCGAGCACTGTTGTTGGAAGGAAAGCTAACTTCGGTTAGGTTTTTGTCATGGTGCAATATATTTGATGACAATTTGGTTGTGTTCGATGGAAAACTACCTTATGAAAGCTAACATTCATTAGCTTTCATCCATAGTACAATGTTGTTAAAATGAAAGCTAACTCCAGTCAGATTTTTATAATGGTGCATTGGATTTGATGACAACGTGGTTGGGTTGGATTGAAAACTAGGTTAGAAAATCTAACACACATTATCTTTCACTCACTGTGCAATGTTGTTAGACAAAAATCTAACTCTAGTTAGATTTCCATCATGGTGCAATTTCTTTGATGACAATGTGGTTGGGTTGGATGGAAAACTAGCTTATAAAAGGTATCACATATTAACTTTTATCCACCATGAAATGTTGTTAGGATGAAAGCTTACTCCAGTTAGATTTCCATCATGGTGGATTGTCTTTGATGACATGTGGTTGGGTTGGATGGAAAACTAGCTTATAAGAGGTAACTCACATTAACTTTCATCCACCATGAAATGTTGTTAGAATGAAAGCTAACTCCAGTTAGATTTCCATCATGGTGCAGTGTATTTGATCATAATGTGGTTGTGTTATATGGAGAACTGCCTTATGAAAGTTAACCTTCATTAGCTTTTATCCACCGAGCAATGTTGTTAGAAGGAAAGCTAACTTTGGTTAGGTTTTCGTCACAGTGCAATATATTTGATGACAATGTGGTTATGGTCGTTGGAAAACTACCTTATGAAAGCTAACGTTCATTAGATTTCATCCATCGTTCAATGTTGTTAGAAGGAAAGCTAGCTCTAGTTAGATTTCGATCATGGTGCAATGTACTTGATGACAATGTGGTTGTGTTATACGGAGAAATACCTTATGAAAGCTAATGTTTATTAGCTTTCATTCACCGAGCAATGTTGTTAGAAGGAAAGCTAACTCCAGTTAGGTTTCCGTCATGATACAATTTATTTGATGACAATGTGGTTGTGTTTGATGGAAAACTACCTTATGAAAGCTAACATTCATTAGCTTTCATCCATAGTCCAATGTTGTTAGAAGAAAAGTTAACTACATTCAGATTTCCATCATGGTTCATTGGATTTGATGACAACGTGGTTGGGTTGGATGGAAAACTAGGTTAGAAAAGCTAACACAAATTAGCTTTCACTCACTGTGCAATTTTGTTAGATGGAAAGCTAACTCAATTTAGATTTCCATCATCGTGCAATGTCTTTGATGGCAACATGGTTGGGCTGGATGGAAAACTAGCTTATAAAAGGTAACATGCATTAACTTTCATCCACCATGAAATGTTGTTAGAATGAAAGCTAACTCCAGTCTGATTTTTATAATGGTGCATTGGATTTGATGGCAACGTGGTTGGGTTGGATTGAAAACTAGGTTAGAAAAGCTAACACACATTAGCTTTCACTCACTATGCAATGTTTTTAGATGGAAAGCTAACTCCAGTTAGATTTCTATCATGGTGCAATTTCTTTGATGACAATGTGGTTGGGTTGGATGGAAAACTAGCTTATAAAAGGTAACACACATTAACTTTGATCGACCATGAAATGTTGTTAGGATGAAAGCTTACTCCAGTTATATTTCCATCATGGTGGATTTTCTTTGATGACAACCTGGTTGGGTTGGATGGAAAACTAGCTTATAAGAGGTAACTCACATTAACTTTCATCCACCATGAAATGTTGTTAGAATGAAAGCTAACTCCAGTTAGATTTCCATCATAGTGAAATGTATTCGATCATAATGTGGTTGTGTTATATGGAAAACCACCTTATGAAAGTTAACCTTCATTAGCTTTTATCCATTAAGCAATGATGTTAAAAGGAAAGCTAACTCTGGTTAGGTTTCCGTCACAGTGCAATATATTTGATGACAATGAGGTTGTGGTCGTTGGAAAACTACCTTATGAAAGCTAACGTTCATTAGATTTCATCCATCATTCAATGTTGTTAGAAGGGAAGCTAACTCTAGTTAGATTTCAATCATGGTGCAATGTACTCAATGACAATGTGGTTGTGTTATATGGAGAACTACCTTATGAAAGCTAACGTTTATTATCTTTCATTCACTGAGCAATGTTGTTAGAAGGAAAGCTAACTCCGGTTAGGTTTCTGTCATGATGCAATATATTTGATGACAATGTGGTTGTGTTTGATGGAAAACTACCTTATGAAAGCTAACATTCATTAGCTTGCATCCATAGTCTAATGCTGTTAGAAGGAAAGTTAACTCAATTCAGATTTCCAACATGGTTCATTGGATTTGATGACAACGTTGTTGTGTTGGATGGAAAACTCGGTTAGAAAATCTAACACAAATTAACTTTCACTCACTATGCAATTTTTTTAGATGGAAAGCTAAATCCATTTACATTTCCATCATGGTGCAATGTCTTTGATGACAACATGGTTGGGTTGGATGGAAAACTAACTTATAAAAGGTAACACACATTAACTTTCATCCACCATGAAATATTGTTAGAATGAAAGCTAACTCAAGTTAGATTTCCATCATGACACAATGTATTCGATGACAATGTGGTAGTTTTATATGGAGAACCACCTTATGAAAGTTAACCTTCATTAACGTTTATCCATCGAGTAATGATGTTAGAAGGAAAGCTAACTTCGGTTATATTTCCATCACAGTGCATTATATTTGATGGCAATGTGGTTGTGTTATATGGAGAACTACCTTTTGAAAGCTAATGTTCATTAGTTTTCATCCATCGTGCAACAATGTTAGAAGGAAAGCTAACTCCAGTTAGATTTCAATCATGGTGCAATGTATTCGATGACAATGTGGTTGTGTTATATGGAGAACTACCTTATGAAAGCTAATGTTTATTAGCTTTCATTCACCGAGCAATGTTGTTAGAAGAAAATGCTATGAATATTTAATTAATAGTTTATTAGTTTACTAAGTGAAAGGGCGTAACCCTTCACTATGCTTCCTCAAGCCTTATAAAAGGCTATCTTATTGTAATTTATCAACACCATCAAATATATTATTATTATCTATTATTCAATATGAGAGTCGGATTCGACTATTAACCTAGTGAACGGATTCGTTCACCGCATTTGGTATCAGAGCTCGGATTCAGCTCCTTCAACCTGAGCTCGGTTTCGGCTCTCCCTTAACATCCAACCGGATACGATTGCTACCGTTGGCCATACTCCTCACAGTTTCTCTGATTTAAAAGGATCCTTGATCCAGAATTTGTCATTGGCCATTAAATCCCCAGAAATCTGAATTTATTGAGAAAGAAGAATAAGAAAAAGAAAAAAAAAGGGGGTTCGGCTGCTACTCCTCACCACCTGCACCAGCCTACTTTTATGTCCTGGGCTTTCCATGTCCTTCTAGCTCCATTCCACCTGCCCATCACAACTCTCATCCCCCCACGCCACTCTCCTCATCCCTGTGACTCACGAGCTTTGTGCTCCCCCACATTCCCTCTGCATCCCTTCCCCCACGTAGATCCCATATCCTCCCACGCCTTCCGCCCATCCCAGCTCTCCTCCCAACACCACGCCCTTCCACCCGCATGCCCTTCTGCCAGCCTTCCCTCGCACCCTCCCATCACGCCCTCTACATCTGCCATTCCCCTCTCGCAGCCCTCCCCTCCCACACAGATCCTATCTCCCTCCGCTCTCGCATCCTCCATACCCCTCGGCCATTCCTCCTGCATCCACGCCTGCATGCCTCCGCGCTGCTCCACTCCCGCTCCTTAAATCTCCCCCGCAGTCCCATCTTCCTGCCTGCTCCCCTTCGTCCCTCGTCCCTCGTCCACTGTAACCCTCACCAATCACCACGCCCCCCTCCTCCTTCCATGACCTCCTACTGCTCCATCCTGGACGCCCTCCCACAACCCCCGCGTCTGCACACCTCCATCCTGCACACAACCCCCGCGCACTGCACCATCCCCGCCGCCATCCACAACCTCCACCCTGCTCCCTCGCGCCGACTCTCTCCACCTCCCTGTCCTCCACGACTCTCCGCCCTCATCCCCCCCGTCACCTCACTCACTCGCCCCTCGTTTCACACTTCACCAGCCCCTCCATCCTCCTTTCTTCCCCACCTGCTCGCTTTTTTCTCCTCCCGTTCTGTTTCGCGCAGCTCCCCAATTTTTCCACCTTCCATCGCCCTTCCACCTGCTCCATCCCTACCGCATTACTCCTCTACGTTCTGTCCTCCCACCTCCACATAAGCCCTACAAAACAAGACAAAATATAATAATATTATTATTATTTATTATTATATTCCTTAGCACCCCCAAATTCAAAACAAAATAATAAAATAAAATTATTATTGTTTATGTAATAATACATATTATTATTACAAAAAAAAATAAAAAAATATCCCCCTCTACAAGACCTATGGCATCATTCAATGAAGAATTGATTAAGCTTTTTGAACAAATTAGTAAGGATATAATTGAAATAAAAAATTCTATTAACAATTTAACACTTACAGAAAATGAAGATGTATGTGAAAATTCCATAGAAGAAGCCACTAAAACTGAGGTAAAAGAAAAAGATGTAGTAGACCATTATGTCAACCATGATGAAAGTAATGGCATTGATCAAGATAATATGCAAGACAAATATACCACACATCCTATTAATGAAGAAACCAACAACGAAATATTTGATAAGGAGGAAGATACAAAAAACTATTATGTCAACCAAGAAGAGAGTATGGATCTTGATCAAAATTGCAGCAAGAAGCAAGCCAATTATGCAGTCAAGTATCTGAAGGAAACTGTATGCACAAAGGAAAAAAATACAAAAGAACTTTTGATAAAGACTAAAGAAAAGGGCAGTAATGAAGATCAATACATCAACAAGAATGTCACATACATAAACACACGAAGAGAAGATGTCATCATAAGGACCGCTATTAAGAACATCAATAAGAACAACTATAAGGTTAATCGGAATAACAACATGAAAATATTTATTATGGGAAAGTTGATCGATTTTGTTCAATCAAGAACAAAAATAGTTAAAAGTAACAACCAAGCAAGCAGTAAAAACATAAACAAAACTTCACCAAATATAGATTTAATACAGATTCTGAAGCAAAAGAAACAAAAGGAAGCAATGGTCGTAATCAAAATCGCACCTCTCAGGTCATCAGTGCGACATAGAGCCAGAATAAAAGATGACATTAGGGAAATACTCAAGCTTTGAGGACAAAGCTTTCCTAAGGGGAAGGCAATGCTATGAATATTTAATTAATAGTTTATTAGGTTACTAAGCGAAAGGGCGTAACCCTTCACTATGCTTCCTCAAGCCCTATAAAAGGTGATCTTATTGTAATTTATCAACACCATCAAATATATTATTATTATCTATTATTCAATATGAGAGTCAGATTCGACTATTAACCTAGTGAACGGATTCGTTCACCGCAAAAAATATAACTCTGGTTAGGTTTCCGTCACGATGCAATATATTTGATAAAAATGTGGTTGTGTTTGATGGAAAACTACCTTATGAAAGCTAACATTCATTAGCTTTCATCCATAGTGCAATGTTGTTAGAAGGAAAGTTAAATCCATTCAGATTTCCATCATGGTGCATTAGATTTGATGACAACATGGTTGGGTTGGATGGAAAACTAGCTTAGAAAATCTAACACACATTAGCTTTTACTCGTCGTGCAATGTTTTTAGACAGAAATCTAACTCCAGTTAGATTCCCATCATGGTGCAATGTCTTTGATGACAATGTGGTTGGGTTGGATGGAAAACTAGCTTATAAAAGGTAACAGACATTAACTTTCATCCACTGTGAAATGTTGTTAGAATGAAAGTTAACTCTAGAAAAATTTCTATCACAGCGCAATGTATTCGATGACAATGTGGTTGTGTTATATGGAGAACCACCTTATGAAATTTAACCTTCATCGGCTTTTATCCACCGAGCAATGCTGTTAGAAGGAAAGCTAACTTCGGTTAAATCTCCACCTTGGTGCAATATATTTGATGACAATAAGGTTGTGTTGGATGGAAAACTACCATATGAAAGCTATCATTCATTACATTTCATTAGATTTTATCCATCGTGCAATGTCGTTAGAAGGAAAGATAACTCCAATTAGATTCTGATCATGGTGCAATGTATTAGATGACAATGTGGTTGTGTTATATGGAGAACTACCTTATGAAAGCTAACGTTCATTAGCTTTCATCGAGCAATGTTGTTAAAAGGAAAGCTAACTCAAGTTAGGTTTCCATCACGATGCAATATATTTGATGACAATGTGGTTGTGTTACATGGAAAACATCCTTATGAAAGCTAACAAACATCAGCTTTTATTCGTTGTGCAACGTTGTTAGAAGGGAAACCAACTACAGTTATATTTCCATCATGGTGCAATGTATTTTGATGATAATGTCATTGTGTTGGATGGAAAAATACCTTATGAAAGCTAACAGATATTAGCTTTCATTGATTGTGCAATGTTGTTAGGAGAAACGTTTACTCGAGTAAGATTTCCATGATGATGCAATGTATTTGTTGGTGTTTTATTATGTGTTAAATAATTCCAATATTTAAATTGTCAACTCGGGGAGGGAGCTTGTGAGATGCAAACACTATATGTGCGGGATTGAAGGCTTGAACTAACCTAAGCTGGCTAAAGATGCAACTATATGTTTTTAAACTACTTGCGTGACTTTCATAATTCAAATGCGAGAATTTATTTTATCTATGAAAACAGGAAACTGATTAATGAATGAGGTGAGTAGAAAACTTAATAAAGATATTTTAACTGAACTGGATTTGCTTTGGGAAGTAGAAAACTTGATAAAGATATTTATTATAGTTGCAAGTAGAAAGTTTGATAAAGATATTAATTTCTGATCCAAATCTTATATCATGAATATCTTCATTATTTGGTTGAATAGAAACTAGTTTTATAATTAACAAATGAAATTATAGAATTGTTAACTATTACTTGGAAATAAATTATCTAGAAACAATACTAACAAATTCTAAACAATAACTAATTAACAAACCAGATTTGAAGAACTAAAGTTTGGAAGAAGGTTGGAAGAAATTTTAAGAAGAAGTAAGAGAAAAGAGGAAATAATGATGAAGTTTGATCAAGAAAAGAGGAAATAATGATGAAGTTTGATCAAGAATTCTAAATAACATAAAACAAAAGTTAAATTACATCTAAAACCATTAATTAGAAGTAGGAAGAATTACGATTGAGAGGCAGAATAAATTAGATTTTGAAGAAGGCCTAAAACAATGCAGAAAGTAAATAGGTCCGAATGATGATCCGAACATCGGTCTGAATGGCGGTCCGAATGATAGTCCAAATGGAGGAAAATGAAAGAAAAGAAGAATTAATTTGATTTAATGACCAGCTGGCTCATGCATATGATACTACAGTGCAAAGGAAGCAAATAGAGAGATTATTTAGAAGCTAAACTAATGTGAAACTACTCTAACCATTATCTAAGAAGAGGAATTATTCTATTGGATATGAGAAGAAGGTAAGATGGAAGAAGAGAGAGTTAACCTACAACAATAGGAAGAAAGACTAACTGAGAGAAGGAGAAAGAGAGAGAGGCTAATTCTAACTGTGGAGGAATTGGGAGCAATATCTAAAAATGATGGAAAAAGAATTGAAAGCAAACTACAAACTATTAAAGCTATTGGTCGACCATTTCCTAATTCAGAAGAAGGGAGATTATGTTAGCAGCAAAATACAGTTCACAAGAAAAACATTAGTAGGACTAATTCTAATCATGAATTGAATTTAAAACATGAACTGATTAACTTATCTAGTTGTAGAAAATATTGAAAGTAATCAAGAAAGATATGCTTGACCGGTCATACTAAATTCTGCAAACATAACAACAAAATACACATAACATAAAACATAAGTTTTATTTATATAAACAACATAAATATTAATAGAAGTACATAACATAACATGTGAATGTTATTTATATAAATAATGGAATACGAATAGTGATAACATGCACAACAAAAAACAAAGATTTCATCTATGTAAGCAATAGAGTATCAGTCATATTACAGGATATAAACATCATGTTATAAAAATAGATACAGAGATGAAATAAACAACACAACACGAGTTATACAAACAGATTGGAGACCGTTGATCGTTGAGGGGCCCATCTCAGCAAGCAGAGGCCGAGTCTTTAGTAATCAATCACCATACATGCTGCCAGATCTTCATAAAAACTAGAATAGAGATGTATATATTGAATTAGCGGAGTATTACAGCATTCCTGTGTCCATCTGCAGTTAGGGAAAGATCAATAAGATCGACTCCGTCTCATTCATGTCAATAAAATCGAGACTTAACAACACAAAAGAAATCTTGACAAGACTTAGTTCGTCTCAGTCACAAAGACGTCTATTTATACATGATTACAATGGATGAGAGGGTCGACAGAGTCGACCTCTCTAATAACAGAAGCGTTTAAATGACTGTAACTGCTGCTTTGAATGGTGAATTCCAGCGCATGGAGCATACACCAAACTTCATGGAATTGATTCCTTCACCAGGCTACTGCAGCGTCGATCTACCTCAGACGTGGAGCGAACAAGTATGTTGGTGAACTGAGAGTGGGAAGACGGGATTCTTCCAGAACGCCGGGATGAATGAGCGTGAACAGGTGTGAGCAGGTATGAGTGCTAGTGGGCTGAACATGTGCGACCTGGACTCCTTCCAGAACAATGGCGCGAACAGACAATGTGATTCCAGGATGAATTCAAGGCTAAATGACACATTTGGAGTGTTGATGAGGACGTAGGATACACTGTCAAGCTTGGCGAGCATAGGGATGAATATTCCATAACAATGGCTCATTAACCATGCCCATTACGTGGCAAACAGAACCCACATGTCCCTTTTTGCATTAACGGTCCGAGGTAAGCCAACCATTGATTTCGCAGGCTAAACGGGAAGTTGAATGATGAGCTGAATATGTTTGAACTTAGCAACGTAAGAACGCAGTCTGAATGAAGGGTCACTTGAGAAATGCAGCCTTCCAATTGAGATGTAAACGCCAATTATGCCCAGAAAATATCATTTTAACGCAAATAAATCATAATATAACGAAATATAAACAAGAATTGCATAGTAAGTAAATATGTGCATACCTGGACTGTTTGAAGGGCTGAAAGGTAAAGAAAACAACTTACTATAGCAAAAAATGATAGAAATAACGCCATTTCAAGTAGACTAGATGATAAAAAATGGTGACAAAATAGACATCAACACTCCCCCAAACCGAAGATATGTCAAGTCCCACTGAGCAAAGAGAAAAATAAATAAGGAAGAAGTGGATGCGGCTGGATGGACTCGGAAAGGATAAGAGCGAGCAGAGTGATGGTCGGGATCAAGCAGGGGTCAGTTTTAAAACAAGGTCCAATTGAATGTGTGAAAAATCATGAGACAGAAATTTAGCACATTTAAACGATTACGCTATTATTCAGAATTTTTTAAATGTGTACCATAATAAAGATGTGTGCGTCAATGAATTCATATGGTTTGTGAGCTATTCAACCATGTCCAAAGTAAACTTTGGACAGGTTGAAAGTAAATTTTCATCATAGAATTATAACATAGTGCATTAAAAATCATGATGATCTTTAATTAATAAAATGACGGTTCACATGTTGATTTTTTTTTGCATATAACTTAATGAAAAGTTAAAACCATATGATAACCAAATAATAATTCTGAAAATCGCAATAATGCATGATTAATTGATTCATTGGGTGAAGTCGAGATGAATTAAAGGAATGAGATTATGTGCAGAGATGATATTTGATTAATCCCTGATATGGTTAGTCGATTAGATATATCTATACAATTCTAAAATTAAATATCTTAACACACTTAATCATGATGTTATAAGCTATGGTTTCATTTGGATCATCATTCATTTGATTCATTCGACCCTTCATACAGAGCATTTGTCTGTACAAGATGTGTTTGTTGCATCTTATTGTTCCTGATTATGCAGAACTTTTTGAGGCTGCCAGCACACAAAAGGATGATGTAAACCTGCTTTTCAGAAATTTTTAGTTGCTCTTCTTTGTTCAATAAGGATCAGAACAATTTTTTTTTCTTCTGTTACTTGCATTATTCCTGAAACAATAGATCAGTGTATAAGGACTTTAATTGTATTATAAGTAAACAGAAAAATAGAAGCAATTATGAATCCTAGTAAACAAAATATATATATATATATATATATAGAGAGAGAGAGAGAGAGTGTTGAATCCTCCCTCAAATCGAAGGAATGGCACGTCCTCGGGCCATTAACAAATTAATAGTGGATTGTATGCTTCTTATGTAAACACTCTAGATCAACATCAATTAGCAGGAAAATCTAAAAATAAAACATTATTATTCTAAAAATAAGAACTTTTTGAGAAAAAGATGTATTCATGATATGACCAAAACAATATCATACTAAGTCAGATTCTTCAATACATGCAAATTCATCAGTTTATTCTCATGAAGACCACATAAAGAATAATAGTGTAAGAGATGTGAAAAATACCATAGGAAAAACTAGTCGTCCATGACTCATTGTAAAGATCTCTTGTCATCCAAAGAATATAGATAAGGTTCACCATAACGTTTGTGAGATCTACTATAATTATGGGTCCCATTTCTAGGATAATCATATCCTAGGTATTTGTTTGAATTAGACGACAGGGTCCAAGTCCAACTTACAACCATTATCTAATGACAGTATAAATAATCGTCCTAAACATATGTTTGTATACTGAGGTTTTTATGAGCTTATGTGAATAGCAATGCATTAACCAAACCTCTTTTACCCGATATTAACATGCTGCCAGCAGGATTGTTCAGTACCCCAGCGGGTTTATCTTGGTACCATGCAGGCATAGTCCCGCTGCCAGCGAACCTGTTCAGTACCTCGATGGGTTTACTTACATTTATCGAGCTTCCTTGTTTAAGATTTTACTTAGCATGGACCCGCTGCCAATGAGCCTGTTCTGTACCCCGGCAGGTTTGCTTTGTATAATGATATATATATATATATATATATATTGTAAGGAAGCTGGTTGGCACTAGAGTGTGCTAATCCTGCTAAACACATAATTCAATATTTTAGCATGAACCTTATGAGCAACTTTATTTATAATGGCCTAAATTATAGATCATGTCAAAAGATAATAGCCTAGAGTTGTTATTTGACTTCATAGTCTATCTTCTTCATAAAAGGTCAGTAATGTTCCCCACAAAATAGAAAATATCACCCATTTTTAGGCTACCTTTTAAAGGTGCTTTAGAGTCAAGTTTTGATAATGAGTCAAGGATGAACTAGAAGTCCATAGGTTTAAGATTGAGTTTTGTGGAGATTCAGTGTGGTTGGCTAGTTTCTCAAATTCAATTTGATACTCTCTCACAGTGTCAATTTGGCGAAGTTTAGTGAGGGCTCTTGTGAAGTCATCAAAAGCGCTAGGACCAAATCGTTGCAAAAGGAGCTGGAAAAAGTCTAGCCATTTTGGCTCTTCATGAGCCTTGATGTACCAACGGTACCATTGAAGAGCTTCCTATTCCAAATGAAATGATGCAAGTGGAACTTTGTTGACATCAAAAGTATTATGCAGACTGAAATATTGTTCTGCACGATTGATCCATCCAGTTGGATCAGTACCATTGAAGCGAGGAAAATCAAGCTTCGGACCACGAAAATTGTTGGAAGAAGAGAACCCATTGTCGGATGAAGACTTGGACTGTCGTTTGTTGTTCATGGCTGAATGCTCAAGATGGAGGCCAAGAAATTTTTCATCCAGATCTTGGAGTTTGGCTTGGATGGCGTCAAGTGCTACCTCCATAGTTTTTGCTCCGGCGCAGGTGACAACCATAACCAAGAGTTTTTTTTTTTTTTTTGAGAGGGTAGAAAAACAAAAACAGAGACTGTTTCAGTAAAGGAAAATTTGGATTTGGGAAAAAATCAGAAGGGTAAATTGGGTTTGACTAGGTTTTGGACACTGTCAAAAGGACAGGGAAGCAGAAAAGGAGGATTTCATAAGCGAGGTGAAAGAATGAGAAAATTTAGTAGAGAGGCACAAAGAAGTAGAATTAGGAAAGGAACTCTGTGGTAAAATTTGAAGGCGATCGGGTCAAAAATGAAGAAGTTATGGCAAACCCTAAAAATAGACAAATGTGAGATTTCGGGTGTTGGGAAGTGGAATTTGGGATAGGGTCCTTAGGAATGAAAGATGCAGAATGGGATTGCAAGGGTGTCAGAGAAGTTTCAAGGGAAACATATTTAAAACAAGGGAGATATAGCGGAAAACAAATTTTTTTCCAGAAATGGATCGGTAATGGCGCAGAAGGGATCCGCAACAGATAGATCTGCAACGGCGCGGAAGTGATTGGAAATAGATGGATCTGCAACAGCGTGGAAGTGATCGACAACAGATGGATCTACAATGACATGGAAGTGATCGGCAACAGATGGATCTGCAACGGCGTGAAAGTGATCGAAAACAGTTCTGGACAGAGGAAGTCTGTGATGTATCAACGAAAAATAGATATGGACCCCAGGTATGCTCAGCTTCCTAACAGTTCAAGGGATTCACTCGGCTACCAATGCTGTCTGACGGCTTTCGTATTGGGGCAGTACCCCTCACTCCACGGCTCAGGTAATACTGATAATTGTTTTGCCACAAACGACAGCTCTTGGTTTACCTCACGGGTGGGAACTAGTCAATCAGGTAAGGGTCGTTTCCCTTTTCGCTGGCAGGTCCTCTCAATGGACCAGCTACTTCGGGGTTTCTGTGGTACTCCTCACAATTATTTTTAGGGATTATGCCCAAGTACTTCCCATAGTTAAGTGGATAGGAATTTTTCCCAAATCCAAACCTGCAATAGATGCGAAAAACAAATTGGTAGAAATTTCACCCAGCGAGCCCAAGAAAGTGCTCTAATACCAGATGTGAAGAACTTGCAACAATTAATTGACAAAAATACACAATATATTAGATCACATAATACTTTTATTGATCATAGGCCACTTTGAGGGGGCAACCTCCTTTCAGCAAGATCAATACAAAATAACTTCACGGTGCCTTCATAGGCCTCAACACACACTTATATACTAGGTCTAGGCGCCAATACCATGGGTCAAAACCATGGGCCACTACAAACTATGGATCAACAATACTACAGGCAACTTACAAAGCATATGCGCCAACAACAATAGCACAAACTATGGATCAACAAATACTACGAGACGACTTACAGAGCATATGCGTCCAACAACATTATAATAACAAAGTAAAGACATGGGTTCCTAACAAGCTTTCATTCACCGAGCACTGTTGTTGGAAGGAAAGCTAACTTCGGTTAGGTTTTTGTCATGGTGCAATATATTTGATGACAATGTGGTTCTGTTTGATGGAAAACTACCTTATGAAAGCTAACATTCATTAGCTTTCATCCATAGTACAATGTTGTTAAAATGAAAGCTAACTCCAGTCAGATTTTTATAATGGTGCATTGGATTTGATGACAACGCGGTTGGGTTGGATTGAAAACTAGGTTAGAAAATCTAACACACATTATCTTTCACTCATTGTGCAATCTTGTTAGACAAAAAGCTAACTCCAATTAGATTTCCATCATGGTGCAATTTCTTTGATGACAATGTGGTTGGGTTGGATGGAAAACTAGCTTATAAAAGGTATCACATATTAACTTTTATCCACCATGAAATGTTGTTAGGATGAAAGCTTACTCCAGTTAGATTTCCATCATGGTGGATTGTCTTTGATAACAACGTGGTTGGGTTGGATGGAAAACTAGCTTATAAGAGGTAACTCACATTAACTTTCATCCACCATGAAATGTTGTTAGAATGAAAGCTAACTCCAGTTAGATTTCCATCATGGTGCAGTGTATTTGATTATAATGTGGTTGTGTTATATGGAGAACCACCTTATGAAAGTTAACCTTCATTAGCTTTTATCCACCGAGCAAAGTTGTTAGAAGGAAAGCTAACTCTGGTTAGGTTTTCGTCACAGTGCAATATATTTGATGACAATGTGGTTATGGTCATTGGAAAACTACCTTATGAAAGCTAACGTTCATTAGATTTCATCCATCGTCCAATGTTGTTAGAAGGAAAGCTAGCTCTAGTTAGATTTTGATCATGGTGCAATGTACTCAATGACAATGTGGTTGTGTTATATGGAGAAATACCTTATGAAAGCTAATGTTTATTAGCTTTCATTCACCGAGCAATGTTGTTAGAAGGAAAGCTAACTCCAGTTAGGTTTCCGTCACGATACAATTTATTTGATGACAATGTGGTTGTGTTTGATGGAAAACTACCTTATGAAAGCTAACATTCATTAGATTTCATCCATAGTCCAATGTTGTTAGAAGAAAAGTTAACTACATTCAGATTTCCATCATGGTTCATTGGATTTGATGACAATGTGGTTGGGTTGGATGGAAAACTAGGTTACAAAAGCTAACACAAGTTAGCTTTCACTCACTGTGCAATTTTGTTAGATGGAAAGCTAACTCCATTTAGATTTCCATCATCGTGGAATGTCTTTGATGGAAACATGGTTGGGTTGGATGGAAAACTAGCTTATTAAAGGTAACATGCATTAACTTTCATCCACCATGAAATGTTGTTAGAATGAAAGCTAACTCGAGTCTGTTTTTTATAATGGTGCATTGGATTTGATGGCAACGCGGTTGGGTTGGATTGAAAACTAGGTTAGAAAAGCTAACACACATTAGCTTTCACTCACTATGCAATGTTGTTAGACAAAAAGCTAACTCCAGTTAGATTTCTATCATGGTGCAATTTCTTTGATGACAATGTGGTTGGGTTGGATGGAAAACTAGCTTATAAAAGGTAACACACATTAACTTTGATCGACCATGAAATGTTGTTAGGATGAAAGCTTACTCCAGTTATATTTCCATCATGGTGGATTTTCTTTGATGACAACCTGGTTGGGTTGGATGGAAAACTAGCTTATAAGAGGTAACTCACATTAACTTTCATCCACCATGAAATGTTGTTAGAATGAAAGCTAACTCCGGTTAGATTTCCATCATAGTGAAATGTATTCGATCATAATGTGGTTGTGTTATATGGAAAACCACCTTATGAAAGTTAACCTTCATTAGCTTTTATCCATTAAGCAAATGATGTTAAAAGGAAAGCTAACTCTGGTTAGGTTTTCGTCATAGTGCAATATATTTGATGACAATGAGGTTGTGGTCGTTGGAAAACTACCTTATGAAAGCTAACATTCATTAGATTTCATCCATCGTTCAATGTTGTTAGAAGGGAAGCTAACTCCAGTTAGATTTCAATCATGGTGCAATGTACTCAATGACAATGTGGTTTTGTTATATGGAGAACTAACTTATGAAAGCTAACGTTTATTAGCTTTCATTCACTGAGCAATGTTGTTAGAAGGAAAGCTAACTCCAGTTAGGTTTCTGTCATGATGCAATATATTTGATGACAATGTGGTTGTGTTTGATGGAAAACTACCTTATGAAAGCTAACATTCATTAGCTTGCATCCATAGTCTAATGTTGTTAGAAGGAAAGTTAACTCCATTCAGATTTCCAACATGGTTCATTGGATTTGATGACAACATTGTTGTGTTGGATGGAAAACTCGGTTAGAAAATCTCACACAAATTAACTTTCACTCACTGTGCAATTCTTTTAGATGGAAAGCTAACTCCATTTACATTTCCATCACGGTGCAATGTCTTTGATGACAACATGGTTGGGTTGGATGGAAAACTAACTTATAAAAGGTAACACACATTAACTTTCATCCACTATGAAATATTGTTAGAATGAAAGATAACTCAAGTTAGATTTCCATCATGACACAATGTATTCAATGACAATGTGGTAGTGTTATATGGAGAACCACCTTATGAAATTTAACCTTCATTAACTTTTATCCACCGAGTAATGATGTTAGAAGGAAAGCTAACTTCGGTTATATTTCCATCACAGTGCATTATATTTGATGGCAATGTGGTTGTGTTATATGGAGAACTACCTTATGAAAGCTAATGTTCATTAGTTTTCATCCATCGTGCAACATTGTTAGAAGGAAAGCTAACTCCAGTTAGATTTCAATCATGGTGCAATGTATTCGATGACAATGTGGTTGTGTTATATGGAGAACTACCTTATGAAAGCTAACGTTTATTAGCTTTCATTCACCGAGCAATGTTGTTAGAAGAAAATGTAACTCTGGTTAGGTTTCCGTCACGATGCAATATTCTTGATAAAAATGTGGTTGTGTTTGATGGAAAACTACCTTATGAAAGCTAACATTCATTAGCTTTCATCCATAGTGCAATGTTGTTAGAAGGAAAGTTAACTCCATTCAGATTTCCATCATGGTGCATTAGATTTGATGACAACGTGGTTGGGTTGGATGGAAAACTAGCTTAGAAAATCTAACACACATTAGCTTTTACTCGTCGTGCAATGTTGTTAGACAGAAAGCTAACTCCAGTTAGATTCCCATCATGGTGCAATGTCTTTGATGAAAACGTGGTTGGGTTGGATGGAAAACTAGCTTATAAAAGGTAACAGACATTAACTTTCATCCACTGTGAAATGTTGTTAGAATGAAAGCTAACTCTAGAAAAATTTCTGTCACAGCGCAATGTATTCGATGACAATGTGGCTGTGTTATATGGAGAACCACCTTATGAAATTTAACCTTCATCGGCTTTTATCCACCGAGCAATGTTGTTAGAAGGAAATCTAACTTCGGTTAAATCTCCACCTTGGTGCAATATATTTGATGACAATAAGGTTGTGTTGGATGGAAAACTACCATATGAAAGCTATCATTCATTACATTTCATTAGATTTTATCCATCGTGCAATGTCGTTAGAAGGAAAGCTAACTCCAATTAGATTCTGATCATGGTGCAATGTATTAGATGACAATGTGGTTGTGTTATATGGAGAACTACCTTATGAAAGCTAACGTTCATTAGCTTTCATCCATCGAGCAATGTTGTTAAAAGGAAAGCTAACTCAAGTTAGGTTTCCATCATGATGCAATATATTTGATGACAATGTGGTTGTGTTACATGGAAAACATCCTTATGAAAGCTAACAAACATTAGATTTTATTCGTTGTGCAACATTGTTAGAAGGGAAACCAACTACAGTTATATTTCCATCATGGTGCAATGTATTTTGATGATAATGTCATTGTTTTGGATGGAAAACTACCTTATGAAAGCTAACAGATATTAGCTGTTAGCTTTCATTGATTGTGCAATGTTGTTAGGAGAAACGTTTACTCGAGTAAGATTTCCATGATGATGCAATGTATTTGTTGGTGTTTTATTATGTGTTAAATAATTCCAATATTTAAATTGTCAACTCGGGGAGGGAGCTTGTGAGATGCAAACACTATATGTGCGGGATTGAAGGCTTGAACTAACCTAAGCTGGCTAAATATGCAACTATATGTTTTTAAACTACTTGCGTGACTTTCATAATTCAAATGCGAGAATTTATTTTATCTATGAAAACATGAAACTGATTAATGAATGATGCGAGTAGAAAACTTAATAAAGATATTTTAACTGAACTGGATTTGATTTGGGAAGTAGAAAACTTGATAAAGATATGTATTATAGCTGCAAGTAGAAAGTTTGATAAAGATATTAATTTCTGATCCAAATCTTATATCATGAACATCTTCATTATTTGGTTGAATAGAAACTAGTTTTATAATTAACAAATGAAATTATAGAATTGTTAACTATTACTTGGAAATAAATTATCTAGAAACAATACTAACAAATTCTGAACAATAACTAATTAACAAACCAGATTTGAAGAACTAAAGTTTGGAAGAAGGTTGGAAGAAATTTTAAGAAGAACTAAGAGAAAAGAGGAAATAATGATGAAGTTTGATCAAGAATTCTAAGTAACGTAAAACAAAAGTTAAATTACATCTAAAACCATTAATTAGAAGTAGGAAGAATTATGATTGAGAGGCAGAAGAAATTAGATTTTGAAGAAGGCCTAAAACAATGCAGAAAGTAAATAGGTCCGAATGACGATCCGAACACCGGTCTGAATGGCGGTCCAAATGATAGTCCAAATGGAGGAAAATGAAAGAAAAGAAGAATTGGGATGATTTAATGACCAGCTGGCTCATGCATATGATACTACAGTGCAAAGGAAGCAAATAGAGAGATTATTTAGAAGCTAAACTAATGTGAAACTACTCTAACCATTATCTAAGAAGAGGAATTATTCTATTGGATATGAGAAGAAGGTAAGATGGAAGAAGAGAGAGTTAACCTACAACAATAGGAAGAAAGACTAACTGAGAGAAGGAGAAAGAGAAAGAGGCTAATTCTAACTATGGAGGAATTGGGAGCAATATCTAAAAATGATGGAAGAAGAATTGAAAGCAAACTACAAACTATTAAAGCTATTGGTCGACCATTTCCTAATTCAGAAGAAGGGAGATTATGTTAGCATCAAAATACAGTTCACAAGAAAAACATTAGTAGGACTAATTCTAATTATGAATTGAATTTAAAACATGAACTGATTAACTTATCTAGTTATAGAAAAGATTGAAAGTAATCAAGAAATATATGCTTGACCGGTCATACTAAATTCTGCAAACATAACAACAAAATACACATAACATAAAACAGAAGTTTTATTTATATAAACAACATAAATATTAATAGAAGTACATAACATAACATGTGCATGTTATTTATATAAATAATGGAATACGAATAGTGATAACATGCACAACACAAAACACAGATTTCATCTATGTAAGCAATAGAGTATCAGTCATATTACAGGATATAAACATCATGTTATAAAAATAGATACAGAGATGAAATAAACAACACAACACGAGTTATACAAACAGACTGGAGACCATTGATCGTTGAGGGCCCCATCTCAGCAAGAAGAGGCCGAGTCTTTAGTAATCAATCACCATACATGCTGCCAGATCTTCATAAAAACCAGAATAGAGATGTATATATTGAATTAGCGGAGTATTACAGCATTCTTGTGTCCATCTGCAGTTAGGGAAAGATCAATAAGACCGACTCCGTCTCATTCATGTCAATAAAATCGAGACTTAACAACACAAAAGAAAGCTTGACAAGACTTAGTTCGTCTCAGTCACAAAGACATCTATTTGTACATGATTACAATGGATGAGAGGGTTGACAGAGTCGACCTCTCTAATAACAGAAGCGTTTAAATGACTGTAACTGCTGCTTTGAATGGTGAATTCCAGTGCATGGAGCATACACCAAACTTCATGGAATTGATTCCCTCACCAGGCTACTGCAGCATCGATCTACCTCAGATGTGGAGTGAACAAGTATGTTGGTGAACTAAGCGTGGGAAGACGGGATTCTTCCAAAACGCCGGGATGAATGAGCGTGAACAGGTGTGAGCAGGTATGAGTGCTAGCGGGCTGAACATATGCGACCTGGACTCCTTCCAGAACAATGGCGCGAATAGACAATGTGATTCCAGGATGAATTCAAGGCTGAATGACACATTTGAAGTGTTGACAAGGACGTAGGATACACTGTCGAGCTTGGCGAGCATAGGGATGAATATTCCATAACAATGGCTCATTAACCATGCCCATTACGTGGAAAACAGAACCCACACGTCCCTTTTTGCATTAACGGTCCGAGGTAAGACAACCATTGATTTCGCAGGCTAAACAGTAAGTTGAATGATGAGCTGAATATGTTTGAACTTAGCAACGTAAGAACGCGATATGAATGAAGGGTCACTTGAGAAACGCAGCCTTCCAATTGAGATGTAAACACCAATTATGCCCAGAAAATATCATTTTAACGCAAATAAATCATAATATAATGAAATATAAACAAGAATTGCATAGTAAGTAAATATGTGCATAACTGGACTGTTTGAAGGGCTGAAAGGTAAAGAAAACAACTTACTATAGAAAAAAATGATAGAAATAACGCCATTTCGAGTAGATTAGATCATAAAAAATGGTGACAAAATAGACATCAACACTCCCCCAAACCGAAGATATGTCAAGTCCCAATGAGCAAAGAGAAAAATAAATAAGGAAGAAGTGGATGCGGCTGGATGGACTCGGAAAGGATAAGAGCGAGCAGAGTGATGGTGGAGATCAAGCAGGGGTCAATTTTAAAACAAGGTCCAATTGAATGTGTGAAAAATCATGAAACAGAAATTTGGCACATTTAAACGATTACGCTATTATTCAGAATTTTTTAAATGTGTACCATAATAAAGATGTGTGCGTCAATGAATTCATATGGTTTGTGAGCTATTCAATCATGTCCAAAGTAAACTTTGGACAGGTTGAAAGTAAATTTTCAGCATAGAATTATAACATAGTGCATTAAAAATCATGATGATCTTTAATTAATAAAATAACGGTTCACATGTTGATTTTTTTGTTGCATATAACTTAATGAAAAGTTAAAACCATATGATAACCAAATAATAATTCTGAAAATCGCAATAATGCATGATTAATTGATTCATTGGGTGAAGCCGAGATGAATTAAAGGAATGAGATTATGTGCAGAGATGATATTTGATTAATCCCTGATATGGTTAGTCGATTAGATTTATCTATAGAATTCTAAAATTAAATATCTTAACACACTTAATCATGATGTTATAAGCTATGGTTTCATTCGGATCATCATTCATTTGATTCATTCGACCCTTCATACAGAGCATTTGTCTGTACAAGATGTGTTTGTTGGATCTTATTGTTGCTGATTATGCAGAAATTTCTAAGGCTGCCAGCACACAAAAGGATGATGTAAACCTGCTTTTCAGAAATTTTTAGTTGCTCTTCTTTGTTCAATAAGGATCAGAACAATTTTTTTTTTCTTCTGTTACTTGCATTATTCCTAAAACAATAGATCAGTGTATAAGGACTTTAATTGTATTATAAGTAAACAGAAAAATAGAAGCAATTATGAATCCTAGTAAACAATATATATATATATAAAGAGAGAGAGAGAGAGAGAGAGAGAGAGAGAGAATGTTGAATCCTCCCTCAAACCGAAGGAATGGCACGTCCTTGGGCCATTAGCAAATTAATAGTGGATTGTATGCTTCTTATGTAAACACTCTAGATCAACATCAATTAGCAGGAAAATCTAAAAATAAAACATTATTATTCTAAAAATAAGAACTTTTTGAGAAAAAGATGTATTCATGATATGACCAAAACAATATCATACTAAGTCAGATTCTTCAATACATGCAAATTCATCAGTTTATGCTCATGAAGACCACATAAAGAATAATAGTGTAAGAGATGCGAAAAATGCCATAGGAAAAACTAGTCGTCCATGACTCATTGTAAAGATCTCTTGTCATCCAAAGAATATAGATAAGGTTCACCATAACGTTTGTGAGATCTACTATAATTATGGGTCCCATTTCTAGGATAATCATATCCTAGGTATTTGTTTGAATTAGACAACAGGGTCCAAGTCCAACTTACAGCCATTATCTAATGACAGTATAATTAATCGTCCTAAACATATGTTTGTATACTCAGGTTTTTATGAGCTTATGTGAATAGCAATGCATTAACCAAACCTCTTTTACCCAATATTGACCTGCTGCCAGCAAGACTGTTCAGTAGCCCAGCGGGTTTATCTTGGTACCATGCAGGCATAGTCCCGCTGCCAGCGAGCCTGTTCAGTACCTCGATGGGTTTACTTACATTTATCGAGCTTCCTTGTTTAAGATTTTACTTAGCATGGACCGCTGCCAGCGAGCCTGCTCAGTACCCCGGTGGGTTTGCTTCGTATAATGATATATATATATTTTGTAAGGAAGCTGGTTGACACTAGAGTGCGCTAAGCCTGCTAAACACATAATTCAATATTTTAGCATGAACCTTATGAGCAACTTTATTTATAATGGCCTAAATTACAGATCATGTCAAAAGATAATAACCTAAAGCTGTTATTTGACTTCATAGTCTATCTTCTTCATAAAAGGTCAGTAATGTTCCCCACAAAATATAAAATATCACCCACTTTTAGGCTACCTTTTAAAGGTGCTTTAGAGTCAAGTTTTGATAATGAGTCAAGGATGAACTAGGAGTCCATAGGTTTAAGATTGAGTTTTGTGGAGATCATAATAATTTAAAGTAGGTATTTGAGTAACTGATATAATAAGAAACATGCATGTATGATGTAAGATTGCTTTGGTTTAGTCATATATGATCTTATTCTTAGTTCTTTTATTTTAAAGAAAAACAGAAAGTGAATTTGTATGAATATCTAAAGCTAACTAACCACATACAACTTTTTATTTATATACATACTATCCTATGCTATCTAAGAGAAAGAAAAACTCATTATTCAAGTGTAAGAACTTTTCCAATGTAACCTTGTGCGAAGCAAAATGAAAATCATACCTATATCCATGTATGAAAAATTTAAAGCAGTGATTACCTGGATGTGGAGAATCAACCGACTTACTTGATTTTGCAACAGAAGATGTCGAATGAAGGAATGGTGTTGTGACCTCATTACCTCTTGGAACCATCTTTCGATGTAATCCTTATACTCACCTTCTTTTCTCATGCCATGCAAATCCTCTTCTTCTGAATGTTCAATTGCTTGAGTACATGAAAGATCTGTCGATAGATATGTGGAGAACTATTCAACATCGGTTCTCTCTCCATCAAATGTAGTCTCCAAGTTTTCGGTTTCCTTGGCAGGTTGGCAAGGAGATTCGGTTTGTAGCTCATAAGACTGTGGTTCTTCTATTATTTATGGAGAGGTAGATAAATTCTTGACTTCTGTCAAGATGTGTTCTTCTTGAGAAGAAGATATTGAGATCCCAGCTTCTGCTAGGATTTGAGAGAGTTCTCTCATACTAATAAGCACCTTTGAATCCATGTCATCGGCTGGTAGGTTCTGTCTCACACATGGGTTAGTCCTGGGGTTTTTACAGCACCAAATTTTTATGTCTTTTTAAAATAATTTCTATTATTAAAACAAATTTGCGAAAAACACCACACTTGCTGAAAGAGTAACACACTTGAAAAGAAAGAAGGCAAATTTTACAAAATAAATTGCGGAAAATTAAACACTCAATCGAACAGAAAGGGAATCATACTTGTGCTGAAAAGAACAACAAGGATTTGGGGCAACCCACTAAAGTGGATGCGTCAGGCTATTACACTATGGAAAACCGTAGTGAGGTCGTCTTTGTGTCTTACCATTTCCCCTCCCCCTTGCTATGTAATTTAAAAGCAACCTATCTACCTCTATCTACCTAGACTCCAATCCCTTTTAGCACCTCCTCGGCAACGGCGCCAAAATGTTAGTATTTTATTATGTGTTAAATAATTCCAATATTTAAATTATCAACCTGGGGAGGGAGCTTGTGAGATGCAAACACTATATGTGCAGGATTGAAGGCTTGAACTAACCTAAGTTGACTAAAGATACAACTATATGTTTTTAAACTACTTGCTTGACTTTCATAATTCAAATGCGAGAATTTATTTTATATATGAAAACATGAAACTGATTAATGAATGAGGCGAGTAGAAAACTTAATAAAGATATTTTAACTGAACTGGATTTGATTTGGGAAGTAGAAAACTTGATAAACATATTTATTATAGATGCAAGTAGAAAATTTGATAACGATATTAATTTCTCATCCAAATCTTATATCATAAACATCTTTGTAAGGCTCGACTAGGAGTTTTTTTTTTTTTTGTAATCTGAATTAGATATAAAACATAAAAGAAAAACATATCAGTTAATATTGGATCAATATAATCCTTATCTTGCTTGCATATTAATTTACATACAAATATTAATTTAGGATATGAACATAACTCCTCCATTCCTTTCTCGTGCATTCTAATTCAATATAAAGTAATGCTTTAAACTCAACCTGTATAATCATAATCTTTATATGCATGTCAAATAATACTCACATTATTTTAACATATTAAAATGATTATATTATTTACTCATTTCATCATAACTAACACTTATGTTATACTAACTTATTATTAATACACCTAACTTTTCAATTTGCCATTTCATGACTAATATCTTTTTATACTAATTCTAAAGCATCATGAGACAATAATATATATATTATGTATACCTATTGGTATGTATCATCTATTTCTTTTACAACTAAATTATTGGAAAAGGAGGTGCATAAAACTTTATTTACCCAACATATCATATTCTACCTCATCATTTTACCACAACCGGTACATTGCAATATAAAGGGATATCATTCTATCTCCCTTTTCTATTTTCTATTTTATAATTTTGTCATAATTATTATATTTAAAAAAATATAATGTTATTTACATTTCGTCACTATATCATTATAACACCACATGTTATATTTATAGATCTAACCTACTCCATACATTTAACTATAATTGTAATTACATTTCTCCTCATGATTCATACATTTAGACAAATACATTGCAATTACATTTCATCTCATGATTTATACATTTAATTATAATTGTATCATGTTTCGTCTCGATCGGTATATAATATTAATAACATAATATATTATATATAAGTATATGTCCTAATATAATTTTATAGCATTCTATCTCCATATTATTAATAACATAATATATTATATTTAAGAATTCGTCCTAATATAATGTTATAGCATTCTATCTCTATAGTATATTTAAGAATTCGTCCTAACCAATATATATATCAAAAGCATGCGTGTTCTCTTTTTCTAAGACATAACTTTGCCACATTTTATTTCTTTCTTTTCATGATGCCGAAAATACTGAACATGACCGAGATTTCAATTTATTAGCTTTCATGTTTGGGTAAAAGAAGGAATGGCTTCTCCAAGGTGTAGTTACTAGCGTAACCTACAGTATGACTAGATATCGTTCATGCCAAGTTAATGTTGGAGGCATGCCGAGCTCACTTCTGAGATTGTAATTTTATTTAACAATGATGCAGTCGCATTCTAAGAACTAATTAAAGGGAAAATGATCGCAGTCTAAACTCTTAGTTCGGCATTGTCTGGATCTGGGTCGAGGTAACTGGATCCATAAAAGTGAGGGCAGATCCGTAAGTTCCAGTGGAGTTATCGTAAGAATGCACCTGCAGGGATCTAGTTACATCTTATGCTTGGATCTACATACATCCAACAACGCTGATGAGATCGCATGCTACCAGAGATAGGCAGTATCTATAGAGACATGGGTAAATTGAAAATCCAGGGCATTCGAAAATCCGTCTCTGTAGGTTACGATTGCAGCTAGCGGACAGGAATCTAAGGATCATATGGAAAGAGTTTTGGGCCTATGCGATCTGGTTTTTATAGTGCAAGGCATCTTCAACGTTGTTGTAATGCTCACCTCGGTACTTTAACTGATTAGACTAATGAGGGTACTAGTTTTGAAATGAATCGACTAATTAAAACACGAACCATTTGAATTTACTTTGAGAATGCTTTAAAATGAAAATGAAAAATAGTATATATGCTCGATTGATTGAGACATAATGATAATAGATGAATAATTTGTATGCTCGACTAACTAAGATACTAGAATGCATTATGTAAATATTTTATATAGTGCAGTGCTACTAATGTGTGCTTGAGTGTGTGCAGTGGCAGGTAAGACGATATACCGACTGACACACAATGAAAATTTAGGGTCGTAAGAACGGAAGAACACACAGGGGTACGACGACTGACTGTCGACCCTGGATTAGAAATCCACGCACGGGTGGAGCTGTTTCAGCTCACCCGGGGAAGCGTATGTCGTACGGGCAAGACCATAATGATTTGGTCGCATACGATCAGTTGAGGGGCGCGCAATAAGGAGAGCCTTATCCCTCAACATCCCTTAGTCTCCCAGGAGCGTAGTTGAGAGATCGCGGTAACGGTTCCCAGTCGCTATGTAGTACTCCCCATAAGAATGAAGAAATGAAACTGTCAGAAGGGCCCGTCGAAGAGGTACCTAGACAAGAACGAGAGGAAGAAAATTAATCAATGGTATAAATGAAAATTTCACATAAGATTTAAGAAATACTTTATTTTATTCTGTTCCATTTTATTAATTTGAATAATTCTATTCAAGATTTTATTTTTTTAATTGATTTCATTAATTTGAAATATTCATTTTAATTGATTTTATTAACTTGAAAAAGAATCGAAAGAGATTGATTTTCAATATTAAATTTGATTAATTATGCTGATTAAAAAAGATTAATAATAAGATAATTATTTTTGTTCAAAGATTTTAATTTAATGGATTTTATTATATTGAATTATCCTATACAAATTCTATTCTTGATTTCATTAATTAATTTTATTATATTGAAAAGGGGTTAAAAGATTGACTTTATTTATATTAAATTTGATTAACTTTATTATTAAGAAAAAATATTATTTATTCAAAAGATTTTATAGATTTTATTATTTTAAATCATTCTATTAAATATTCTATTTAATTGACTTCATTATTTTGAGAAAGAATTGAAATAGGTCATTAATAAAAGAATTGTTTTTCTTTTATTATTATTTAAAATTTTACTTTAATTAATTTTGTTATTCATTTAAATTATTTTATAAAGAGAAAATTTAAAATAGATTATATTTTAGTAAAAAGAATCATCTTTTAATTCAATCTTAATATTAGGAAAAGAAAGAAAAGTAGAAAGCAATAAGTCTAACTAAAATATTGTTAAGTAAACTAAATAAGAACCAAAAGAGAATAAGAATTCTTCTACACCTAACTCCCATTAAACTAGGGATTTATGTGCAAATTAAAGACATTAAGAAGACACATGTGTTTGAGAATATTGGAAATTAAAATATTAAATTAAATTAAATATGTGCATGGACAGACACATGACACACAGGCTTTTTCTATATAATGAGGGAGGAGAAGGAGAGAAAGACATCCCTTTCTCCCTAATGTTGGATGGTCATCATAATCTTGGATTTTGTTATGATCCTTAGAGTTGGGATTAGCTGGAACGGGGATTGGGAGATCCTTTCAGGAGGCTAGCTTGTGTGTTCTTACGACCCCATTAGCTCGGGGGTTCAGGGTGAAGGAGAGTAACCCCGATACGGTTAGGAGGTCAACCGAGGGGTCACTCGGTACTTCGTCAGGAAATTGGATTGGATCGTGCGGAAACCACTTCGAGGACTTCATCTATTCGCTGGACCAACTGCCGGAAACAAGTTTGAAGTATTTAGTTTATTTATTTTGCTAACTCTTGTGGTGGAATGAATAAATCTGGGTATATAGTTTTTATTTATTGATATTCATGTACTGCAATAGATAGAACTAGATCTGTGGCCTCTATATCTTCTTCTGAAAAATCGTACTAGAAATTTTGAAATTAATTATACTTATATTTTTCAAATTTCGTGGAAGTCTTTTGGGGAACCCGAAATGGGGTACCCTACATTTGTCACCAGATGGGAACCCATGGGTCGTAAGGGCATGCGTTCAACATTCACCTACTAAAACCATAACCACAGGAACTTCAACAGGGTGTCAATAGATCTACGCAATCTGAATATCACAGAGATAAAAAGGAATAGTTTGGGTCGACTCTGCTATGGTGAATAATACAGAGGAGGGACAATATAAATGCAAAATGGTTAGGGCATAATTCAAGTCCACGGGTTTACTGTAGACGGAGGTGAATATTGAATTTGCAGAGTCACATTTCTTATGTAAATGAAGTTTGGGTAGAACGTTAACACATGTCGATTAAATCAGATGCAATAAGCGATTTTTCTTGACAGAATTTATTTTGGAATGCAAGCATAAAACAGATCTGGCGGTGCAGTATATCCCGAGGTGCATTATGATTTTAAATAAATCACAGAATAGCCTTACAGAGTCGGTCTCATGCGATCGATGCCATAATACAATAAACATTTAAATTTTACATACACAGAATAAATTCCGTACGAATTCCACAACGATTGAAAAAGTAAGATAACATTCCAGTAAAAATAATACAGATAGGATTACAGAGAATAAATTCCATTCGAATTCCACAATGATTTATAAGTGTAAAATAACATTCCTGTAATAAAATACTACGGATCGGTTTACAGAGACCTCCATGACCCTATGAAAAGAAATTGCACCAGCGGAATGAACGCGATTTACATCAGAGGGGAGGTTCAAGCTAACCAAATTCGATCAGTTCATGATTTAAAAGAATTCTTAGACTATCTTTTTTAATCTATAGCTTAAAAAAAATCTTACACGAAATTCTTCTACAATGTCAATATTCATTCTCCCACTAAAATATATGAGTATTTATGGATTCAAACTTTTAATGCTATATATAAATGTACAAATATAAATCAAAGAAGAACCTATCTGGATGCTTGTTCCAGCTGTTAGTGATGCCTCCTCAAGCGTTGTCGTCGAGTCCTCCAACCTTCAAGCTTCACCAAAGACCCCTTGGTTGACCTCCCTACCGTATCGGGGCTACTCTCCTTCACTCCGAACCCCCGAGAAAATGGGATCGTAAGAACACATAGTGCAAGATTTTTGGTGGGATTCCCCAATCCCTGGAAAGCTAAACCCAACTCACAAAAATTCACAAGATCAATTCTCGATTCCGGTGCCCATCCAGCACTAGGGAGCAAGGGATCCTTTTCTCCTTCTCCTCCCTTATTTTATAGTCAAAGTCTGTGTGCCATGTGTCTGTCCATACACATAATTAATTTAGTTTAATATTTTATTAACAATTACTTTCAAATTACAAGTGTCTCTTCATCTCAAATGTGCACCTAATTCCCTAAATCAGTGGAAGTTAGGTGTAGTAGAGTCCTTCTTATGTTTTGGTTCTTATTTAGTTTACTTAATATCTTTTAGTTAAACTTAAATATTTCTATATTCCTTTCTTTTCTAATTACTAAAATAGAATTAGAAGATTTTACTAAAATTCTAATTTATTTTAAATCTCTTCTTTATAAAATTTAAAAGAATAAAAGTAAGAAATAAAATATCTATTTTCTAAAAATTTTAATCTAAATTATTTTTTTGTTTTTAATAATGATAAAATCAATTATTTAGATTTTAATCTTTTTCAAAACTTTTCAAGATAGTAAAATCAATCAAGATAAAATAATTCAAATTAATAAAAGTAATTAAAATAAAATAATTCAAAATAATAAAATCAATTAAAATCAAGATCTTAATAAAATAGTTCTTTTATTAACTATTCATTTCAAATCCTTTTTCAAAATAGTAAAATCATTTAAAATAAAACTTTCAATAAAATAATTCTTTTATTAATATTCTAATTTAACTCCAATTCAATTTAAATTATCTTCTTTCCCCAAAAGTAACAAAAATTGAAAAATAAAATAAATGAATAAACAAAATATTGTTTTCAATACATTCTCCTTTATTTCAATTTTTCTTATTTTTCCAAATAAATAGAAATAGTTAAAATAAAAAGAATAACAAATATTTCTTCTAAAATTACCCTTTAATTCAAAATACTTAATTGATTTCTTTAGTGTAATTCCAATCTGTAAACTTGGTTAAATAACTTCTTCTTTGTTTATGTCTAGGTACCTCTTCGGCAGGCCCTTCAAACAATATCTTTTATTTTTTCTTGTGAGGAGAACTATGTAGAGATCGGTGAATCTTTACCGCGATCTCTCGACTACACTTCTTGGAGACTAAGGGATGCTGAGGGATAAGGTCCTCTTTATCGCGCGCCCCTCAACTCTCGTACGTGACCAAATCCATATGGCCTCGCCCGTACGACACAAGCTTCCCCAGGCCAACTCGCAAGCTTCGGACCCGTGCGTCGATTGGTAATCCAAGGTCGACAGTCTGTCGTCATACCCCTATGTGTTCTTACCGTTCTTACGACCCCTAAAATTCCATTGTGGGTCAGTCGGTAAATCGTCTTACCTACCACTACACACACACATACTCAAAGCACATATTAAATAACGTTGCACCATAAAATCATTTACCATAATACCTTAGTGAGTCGAGCATATTCATTATTTTTATTCACAAAATATTTTCATCATTCATCATAATACTTCAATCAGCCGAGCATATTCATTATTTTTATTCAAAAAAAAAATTCATCATTCATCATAATATTTCAGTCAGTCGAGTATATTCATTATTTTTATTCACAAAATATTTTCATCATTCATCATAATACTTCAGTGAGTCGAGCATATTCATTATTTTTATTCACAAAATCTTTTCATCGTTCATCATAATACTTTAGTCAGTCGAGTATATTCATTATTTTTATTCACAAAATATTTTCATCATTCATCATAAGGTATTTTCATTCAATCATTTCTCTTTCATAATTCCTTAATCAAATACATATCATCTAATCATTCTCATTTCATATAATAATACTCAAGAAAATTCTAAGGTTTATGTTTTAATTAGCCGGGTCACTTCAAACAAGTGTCGTCAATAGTCAAATCAGTCGGCAGTACTGAGGCGGGCATTACAATCTTCATTATTTGGTTGAACAGAAACTAGTTTTCTAATTAACAAATGAAACTATAGAATTGTTAACTATTACTTGGAAATAAATTATCTAGAAACAATACTAACGAATTCTAAACAATAACTAATTAACAAACCAGATTTGAAGAACTGAAGTTTGGAAGAAGGTTGGAAGAAAGTTTAAGAAGAAGTAAGAGAAAAGAGGAAATAACGATGAAGTTTGATCAAGAATTCTAAATAACGTAAAATAAAAGTTAAACTACATCTAAAACCATTAATTATAAGTAGGAAGAATTATGATTGAGAGGTAAAAGAAATTAGATTCTGAAGAAGGCCTAAAACAATACAGAAAGTAAACAGGTCCGAATGACGATCTGAACGCCGGTCTGAATGGCGGTCCAAATGATAGTCCGAATGGAGTAAAATGAAAGAAAATAAGAATTGGGATGATTTAATGACCAGTTGGCTCATGCATATGATCCTACAGTGCAAAGGAAACAAATAGAGAGATTATTTAGAAGCTAAACCAATGAGAAACTACTCTAACCAGTATCTAAGAAGAGGAATTATTCTATTGGATATGAGAAGGTAAGATGGAAGAAGAGAGAGTTAACTTACAGCAATAGGAAGAAGGACTAACAAAGAGAAGGAGAAAGGGAAAGAGACTAATGCGAACTATGGAGGATTTGGGAGCAATATATAAAAATGATGGAAGAATAATTGAAAGCAAACTACAAACTATTAAAGCTATTGGTCAACCATTTCCTAATTCAGAAGAAGGGAGATTATGTTAGCAGCAAAATACAGTTCACAAGAAAAACATTAACAGGACTAATTCTAACTATGAATTGAATTTAAAACATGAACTGGTTAACTTATCTAGTTGTAGAAAAGACTAAAAGTAATCAAGAAAGCTATGCTTGACCGGTCATACTAAATTCTGCAAACATAACAACAAAATACACATAACATAAAACATAAGTTTTATTTATATAAACAACATAAATAGTAACAAAAGTACATAACATAACATGTGAATGTTATTTATATAAATAATGGAATACGAACAGTGATAACATGCACAGCACAAAACAAAAATTTCATCTATGTAAGCAATAGAGTATCAGTCATATTATAGGATATAAACATCATGTTATAAAAACAGATACAAAGATTAAATAAACAACAAACACGATTTATACACACAAACTGAAGATCGCTGATCGTTGAGGGGCCCATCTCAGCAAGTAGAGGCTGAATCTTTAGTAATCAATCACCATACATGCTGCCAGATCTTCATCAAAACCAGAACATAGATGTATATATTGAATTAGCAGAGTATTACAACATTCATGTGTCCATCTGCAGTCAGGGAAAGATCAATAAGACCGACTCTGTCTCAGTCATGTCAATAAAAACGAGACTTAACAACACAAAACAAATCTTAACAAGACTTAGTTCATCTCAGTCACAAAGACGTCTATTTATACATGATTACAATGGATGAAAGGGTCGACCGAGTCAACCTCTCTAATAACAGAAGCGTTTAAATGACTGTAACTACTGCTTTGAATGGTGAATGCCAGCGCAGGGAGCATACACCAAACTTTACAGAATTGATTCCTTCACCAGGATACTACTGCGTTAATCTACCTCAGACGTGGAGCGAGCAAGTATGTTGGCAAACTGAGAGTGGGAAGATGGGCTTCCTCTAGAACGCCGGCATGAATGAGCGTGAACAGGTGTGAGTAGGTATGAGTGCTAGCGAGCTGAACGTGTGCAACCTGGACTCCTTCCAAAACAATGGCATGAACAGACAACATGATCCCAGGTTGAATGCAAGTCTGAACGACGCGTTTGGAGTGTTTACATGGACGTAGGATACACTGTCGAGCTTGGCAAGCATAGGGATGAATCTTCCATAACAATGGCTCATTAACCATGCCCATTACATGGCAAATAGAACCCACATGTCCCTTTTTGCATTTAACGGTTTGAGATAAGCCAATCATTGATTTCGCGGGCTGAACGGGAGGTTGAATGATGAGCTAGACACGTTTGAACTTAAAAACGTAAGCACATGATCTGAATGAAGGGTCATTTGAGAAACGCAGCCTGCCAATTGAAAGGTAAACGCCAATTATGCCCAAAAAATATCATTTTAACGCAAATAAATCATAATATAACGAAATATAAACAAGAATTGCATAGTAAGTAAATATGTGCATACCTGGACTATTTGAAGGGTTGAAAGCTAAAGAAAACAACTTACTATAGCAAAAAATGATAGAAATAACGACATTTCGAGTAGATTAGATGATAAAAAATGGTGATAAAATGGACATCAACACTCCCCCACACCGAAGATATGCCAGGTCCCACTGAGCAAAGACAAAAAGAAATAAGGAAGAAGTGGATACGGCTGGATGGACTCGGAAAGGATGAGAGCGAGCAGAGTGATGGTGGGGATCAAGCAGGGGTCAATTTTAAAACAAGGTCTAATTGAATGTGTGAAAAATCATGAAACATAAATTTGGCACATTTAAACGATCACGCTATTATTCAGAATTTTTTAAATGTGTACCATAATAAAGATGTGTGCGTCAATGAATTCATATGGTTTGTGAACTATTCAACCATGTCCAAAGTAAACTTTGGACAGGTTGAAAGAAAATTTTTATCATAGAATTATAACATAGTGCATTAAAAATCATGATGATCTTTAATTAATTAAATGACGGTTCACATGTTGATTTTTTTTTGCATATAACTTAATGAAAAGTTAAAACCATATGATAACCAAATAATAATTCTGAAAATCACAATAATGCATGATTAATCGATTCATTGGGTGAAGTCGAGATGAATTAAATAAATGAGATCGTGTGCAAAGATGATATTTGATTAATCCCTTATATGGTTAGTCAATTAGATTTATCAATAGAACTCAAAAATTAAATATCTTAACACACTTAATCATGGTGTTCTAAGCTATGGTTTCATTCAAATCATCATTCATTTTCTTCATTCGACCCTTCATACAGGCCATTTGTCTGTACAAGATGTGTTTGTTGGATTTGATTGCTGTTGATTATGCAAAAATTTATGAGGCTGCCAACACACAAAATCATGATGTAAACGTGCTTTTATGAAATTTTTAGTCGCTCTTCTTTGTTCAACAAGGATCAAAACAATTTTTTTTTCTTCTGTTACATGCATTATTCCTGAAACAACAAATCATTGTATAAGGACTTTAATTGTATTATAAGTAAACAGAAAAATAGAACCAATTCTGAATCCTAGAAAAGAGAAAAAAAAATAAAAAATAGAAATAATGTTGAATCCTTCCCCAAACCGAAGGAATGGCACGTCCTCGGGCCATTAACAAATTAATACTGGGTTGTATGCTTCTTATGTAAACACTCTATATCAACATCAATTAGCAAGAAAATCTAAAAACAAAACATTATAATTCTAAAAATTAGAACTTTTTTTGAAAAAGATGTATTCATGATATGACCAAAATAATATCATACTAAGTCAGATTCTTCAATACATGCAAATTCATCAGTTTATGCTCATGACGACCACATAAAGAATAATAGTGTAAGAGATGCGAAAAATGCCATAGAAAAAACTAGTCGTCCATGAATCATTGTAAAGATCTCTTGTCATCCAAAGAATATAGATAACGTTCACCATAAAGTTTGTGAGATCTACTATAATTATGGGTCCCATTTTTAGGATAATCATATCCTATGTATTTGTTTGAATTAGACAACAGGGTCCAAGTCCAACTTACAGCCATTATCTAATGACAGTATAAATAATCGACCTAAAAATATGTTTGTATACTCATGTTTTTAAGAGCTGATGTGAATTGCAATGCATTAACCAAACCTATTTTACCCGATATTGACCCGCTGCCAACAGGCCTGTTCAGTACCCCAGTGGGTTTATCTTGGTACCATGCAAACATAACCCCGATGCCAACAAGCCTGTTCAGAACCCCGACAGGTTTACTTGCATTTACCGAGCTTCCTTGTTTAAGATTTTACTTAGCATGGACCCGCTGCCAACGAGCCTGTTCTGTACCCCGGCGGGTTTGCTTTGTATAATGATATATATATATATATATATATATATATATATATATATATATATATATATATATATATTGTAAGGAAGCTAGTTGGCACTAGAGTGTGCTAATCCTGCTAAACACATAATTCAATATTTTAGCATGAACCTTATGAGCAACTTTATTTATAATGGCCTAAATTACAGATCATGTCAAAAGATAACAGCCTAGAGCTGTTATTTGACTTCATAGTCTATCTTCTTCATAAAAGGTCAGTAATGTTCCCCACAAAATAGAAAATATCACCCATTTTTAGGCTACCTTTTAAAGGTGCTTTAGAGACAAGTTTTGATAATGAGTCAAGGATGAACTAGGAGTCCATAGGTTTAAGATTGAGTTTTGTGGAGATCATAATAATTTAAAGTAGGTCTTTAAGTAACCGATATAATAAGAAACATGCATGTATGATGTAAGATTGCTTTGGTTTAGTCATTAATATGATCTTACTCTAGTTCTTTTATTTTAAAGAAAAACAGAAAGTGAAGTTGTATGAATATCTAAAGCTAACTAACCACATACAACTTTTTATTTATATACATACTATCCTATGCTATCTAAGAGAAAGAAAAACTCATTATTCAAGTGTAAGAACTTGTCTAATGTACCCATTTGTGAAGCAAAATGAAAAACATACCTATAACCACGTATGAAAAACTTAAAGCAGTGATTGCCTGGATGTGGAGAATCAACTGACTTACTTGCTTTTGCAACATAAGGTTTCGAATGAAGGAATGGTGTTGTGGCCTCATTACCTCTTGGAACCATCTTTCGATGTAATCCTAATACCCACCTTCCTTCCTCATGCCGTGCATATCCTCTTCTTCTGAATGTTCAATTGCTTGAGTACATGAAAGATCTATCGATAGATATGTGGAGAACTCTTCAACATCAGGTCTCTCTCCATCAAATGTAGTCTCCAAGTTTTTGGTTTCCATGGCAGGTTGGCAAGGAGATTCGGTTTGTAGCTCATGGGACTATGGTTCTTCTATTATTTCTGGAGAGGTAGATAAATTCTTGACTTCTGTCAAGATGTGTTCTTCTTGAGAAGAAGATATTGAGATCCCAGCTGCTGCTAGTATTTGAGAGAGTTCTCTCATACTAATAAGCACCTTTGAATCCATGTCATCGACTGGTAGGTTTTGTCTCACACATCGGTTAGTCCTAGGGTTCTTACAGCACCAAATTTTTATGTGTTTTTAAAATAATTTCTATTATTAAAACAAATTTACGAAAAACACCACACTTGCTGAAAGAGTAACACACTTGAAAAGAAGGAAAATTTTACAAAATAATTTGCGGAAAATTAAACGCTCAAACAAACAGAAAGGAAATCATACTTGTGCGGAAAGGAACAACAAGGATTTGGGGCAACCCACTAAAGTGAATGCGTCAGGCTATTACACTATATAAAATCGTAGTGAGGTCGTCTTTGCGTCTTACCATTTTCCCTTCCCTTTGCTGTGTAATTTAAAATCAACATATCTACCTCTATCTACCTAGACTCCAATCCCTTTTAGCACCTCCCCGGCAACGACGCCAAAATGTTGGTGTTTTATTATGTGTTAAATAATTCCAATATTTAAATTGTCAACCCGGGGAGAGAGCTTGTGAGATGCAAACACTATATGTGCAGGATTGAAGGCTTGAACTAACCTAAGCTGACTAAAGATGCAACTATATGTTTTTAAACTACTTTCATGAATTTCATAATTCAAATGCGAGAATTTATTTTATCTATGAAAACAGGAAACTGATTAATGAATGAGGCGAGTAGAAAACTTAATAAAGATATTTTAACTGAACTGGATTTGATTTTGGAAGTAGAAAACTTGGTAAAGATATTTATTATAGATGCAAGTAGAAAGTTTGATAAAGATATTAATTTCTGATCCAATCTTATATCATGAACATCTTCATTATTTGGTTGAATAGAAAATAGTTTTATAATTAACAAGTGAAACTATAGAATTGTTAACTATTACTTGGAAATAAATTATCTAGAAACAATACTAACAAATTCTGAACAATAACTAATTAACAAACCAGATTTGAAGAATTGAAGTTTCGAAGAAGGTTGGAAGAAAGTTTAAGAAGAAGTAAGAGAAAAAGGAAATAATGATGCAGTTTGATAAAGAATTCTAAATAAAGTAAAACAAAAGTTAAATTACATCTAAAACCATTAATTAGAAGTAGGAAGAATTATGATTGAAAGGCAGAAGAAATTAGATTCTGAAGAAGGACTAGAACAATGCAGAAAGTAAACAGGTCCGAATGACGATCCGAATGTCGATCTGAATGGCGGTCCGAATGACAGTCCGAATGGAGGAAAATGAAAGAAAAAAAGAATTGGGATGATTTAATGACCAGCTGGCTCATGCATATGATCCTACAGTGAAAAGGAAGCAAATAGAGAGATTATTTAGAAGCTAAACTAATGAGAAACTACTCTAACCATTATCTAAGAAGAGGAATTATTCTATTGGATATGAGAAGAAGGTAAGATGGAAGAAGAGAGAGTTAACCTACAGCAATAGGAAGAAAGACTAACAAAGAGAAGGAGAAAGAAAAAGAGGCTAATGCTAGCTATGGAGGAATTGGGAGCAATATCTAAAAATGATGGAAGAATAATTGAAAGCAAACTACAAACTATTAAAGCTATTGGTCGACCATTTCCTAATTCAGAAGAAGGGAGATTATGTTAGCAGCAAAGTACAGTTCACAAGAAAAACATTAGAAAGACTAATTCTAACTATGAATTGAATTTAAAACATGAATTGATTAACTTATCTAGTTGTAGAAAAGACTGAAAGCAATCAAGAAAGCTATGCTTGACCAGTCATACTAAATTCTGCAAATATAACAACAAAATACACATAACATAAAACAGAAGTTTTATTTATATAAACAATATAAATAGTAACAAAAGTACATAACATAACATATGAATGTTATTTATATAAATAATGGAATACGAACAGTGATAACATGCACATCACAAAACAAAGATTTCATCTATGTAAGCAACAGATTATCAGTCATATTACAGGATATAAACATCATGTTATAAAAATAGATATAGAGATGAAATAAACAACACAACACGAGTTATACACACAGACTGGAGACCGTTGATCGTTGAGGGGCCCGTCTCAGTAAGCAGAGGTTGAGTCTTTAGTAATCAATCACCATACATGCTGCTAGATCTTCATAAAAACCATAACAAAGATGTATATATTGAATTAGCAGAGTATTACAGCATTCCTGTGTCCATCTACAGTCGGGGAAAGATCAATAAGACCGACTCCATCTCATTCATTTCAATAAAAATGAGACTTAACAACACAAAACAAATATTGATAGGACTTAGTTCATCTCAGTCACAAAGATGTCTATTTATACATGATTACAACGGATGAGAGGGTCGACAGAGTCAACCTCTCTAATAACAGAAGCGTTTAAATGACTGTAACTGCTACTTTGAATGGTGAATGCCAGCGCAAGGAGCATACACCAAACTTTACGGAATTGATTCCTTCACCAGGCTACCACAGCGTCGATCTACCTTAGACATGGAGAGAGCAAGTATGTTGGCTAACTGAGCGTGGGAAGACGAGCTTCTTCCAAAACGTTGGCATGAATGAGCATGAACAGGTGTGAGCAGGTATGTGTGCTAGTGGGCTGAACGTGTGCGACCTGAACTCCTTCCAAAACAATGGCATGAACATACAACACGATTCCAGGCTGAATGCAAGGCTGAACGACGCATTTGGAGTGTTGACGTGGACGTAGGATACGCTGTCGAGCTTGGTGAGCATAGGGATGAATCTTCCAGAACAATGGCTCATTAACTATGCCCATTACGTGGCAAACAGAACCCACACATCCCTTTTTGCATTTAACGGTCTGAGGTAAGCCAACCGTTGATTTCGCAGTCTAAACAGGAGGCTGAATGATGAGCTGAACACATTTGAACTTAGTAACGTAAGCACACGGTCTGAATGAAGGGTCATTTGAGAAACGCAACTTGCTAATTGAAATGTAAACACCAATTATGCCCATAAAATATTATTTTAACGCAAATAAATCATAATATAACGAAATATAAACAAGAATTGCATAGTAAGTAAATATGTGCATACATGGACTGTTTGAAGGGCTGAAAGGTAAAGAAAACAACTTACTATAGCAAAAAATGATAGAAATAATGTCATTTTGAGTAGATTAGATGATAAAAAATGGTGACAAAATGGACGTCAACAGTATTTGATGACAATGGAGTTGTGTTAGGTGGGAAACTACCTTAGGAAAGCTAACACACATTATATTTCACTCACCATTCAATGTTGTTAGGAGGAAAGCTAACTCCAGTTAGATTCGCATCATGGTGCAATGTATTTGATGACATTGTCGTTGTGTTAGATGGGAAAAAATATTGTGAAAGCTAACACACATTAGCTTTCATTTATCGTGCAATTTTCTTAGATGGAAATCTTACTCCAGTTAGATTTCCATCATGGTACAGTGTATTTGATGACAATGTGGTTGTGTTGGATGGAAAACTACCATATGAAAGCTACCACATATTAGCTTTCACTCACTATGTAATTTTGTTAGAAGGAAAGCTAACTCTAGTTAGATTTCCTTCATGGAGCAATGTAGTTGATGACAATGTGGTTGTGTTAGATGGAACACTACCTTATGAAAGCTAACACACGTTTAATTTCATTCACTATGCAATTTTGTTAGAAGGAAAGCTAACTATAGTTAGATTTCAAACATGGTGATATGTATTCAATGACAATGTGTTTGCGTTATATGGAGAACTACCTTATGAAAGCTAACATTCATTAGCTTTTTCATCCACCAAGCAATGTTCTTAAAAGGAAAGATAAAACTAGTTAGATTTCCATCAAGGTACAATATATTTGATGACAATGTGGTTGTCTTGGATGGAAATATACCTTATGAAAGTTAACACATTAGTTTTCACTCACTGTGCAATGTTGTTAGGAGGAAAGCTAACTATTGTTAGATTTCCATCATGGTGCACTATATTTCATGATAATGTGGTTGTGTTATTTGAAAATTACATTATGAAAGCTAACAGTGATTAGCTTCCATCCACCATCCAATGTTGTTAGAATGAAAACTAACTCTAGTTATATTTCCATCATGGTACAATATATTTGATGACAATGTGGTTGTGTTATATGGAAAACTTCCTCATGAAAGCTAACATACATTAACTTTCATTCACTGTGCAATTTCATTAGATTGAAAGTTAACTCTATTTAGATTTCCATTATGGTGCAATGTATTTGATCACAATGTAGTTGTGTTAGATGGAAAACCACCTTATGAAAGCTGGTACATGAATCTAGCTATTATCATGAGCTATTTAATGATCACCATGATTAGTTATTAGCATGAACTTACAAATTTTTTTGTACATATAGTTACAAATAGAATGATGTATGCATTGATAATATTTTCATAATTCATGTTTTCTTCAATAATTTGAATATATGGTAATAGTTTTGTTTTATTTTATTTTCAGAAACAATGGAATATGATGGAAGTAAAATTTCAAAGGAGGCGACTTCAAAAGGTTAGAGCTTCCTTTAGCATCTTCAAATGTACAAAATGAGATGTTATAAAAGATGGTTTGATAATATTCTTTAATTAATGTTTTTAATATTTTTGGAAACTAACGTAATATTTTCTACAAATGTTTTAAGATGCTAAGAACCACGATGCAAGTAAAATTCCGAGAAAGCATCAAGGAAAAGAAAGAATACAAATATGACACTACAAAAATCTCCAGTAGCTAGTATGTCATTTTCAAATCTAGTTTATATTCATTTACAAATAATTATACTGTATTCTAGTATGCAATTTCAGACTAGATGAAATTTGATATATCATTATGTGGGTATTAAACTTCCATAACACAAACGTTTTTGTTCTTATGCATGTGAATGAAAACTTCCTTGTTCTAGAGCAATTGAATTAAAATGATGAATTATATGGTAGATTATTAATGTTTGGTATTTCATGTTTTTTTCAACCACTACAAATGAGAGACGATTTTTCTACTATTGTTTGCAAAAACTATTGAATATGATGCATCTAGACCTCCAATTAAAGCATCCAAGAAAAAACAAAAGCAATTGTTACACAATCAATGCCTCCTCAATTTGGTATGATAGTTTTATATCTTATTTATTCTCAATTTGAAATTGTTAGACTATATGATATTCTCAAATTTTAATAGAATATTAAATAATAGTATTTGTAATTATAAATTCATTTCGATTTATGCTAATATTTTCTTTTCTTTTCAGAATCGCTCGGTTCAAAAGTAAGTAAAATGCCACATCCATCAATCATGGAACAAAACAGGCTTCATTCAAGTCAAAATATTATGACAACACCAATTTATACTTCTAATTTTCAAATGATTAAAAAATTTAATACATCCAATGAATATGAGTTTGTGGAAGATTGGTATGTTCAGATAGAAACTCCTCCAAATATGTTCCCTGATATGTATCTATTTGGATCCATGGATGAAAAATATTCAAGTATATTAAGCATAGTTATTAATTGTTATGCTCATGGTGAGAGTGACATTATATTTCAAGTGGAGGTTATTAAAGATAATGAAGTAAAATTAGTTTCTTGTTTAGTGGAGTACTAAACATTTAGACCAGATTTAATTGAAGCTTCAAGTAAAGATTCGCCAAACACAATGAAAGATTCAATGTTTAAGTTGGATAGTTATGAGAGCTTCAATAAATCAAGGTTAAAGAGTTTCATAGATCTTTTAGAACATATCACGACAGTTCTAAAATATCGCAATGCCAAAAAGATGAAAACATCATATGTGGTTTTTTATTTGCATCAAAGAGGTACATTCTTTATAGTCAATATGATGTAACTAACAATGTTATAGTGGATTATTCATATGAGAGAGTTAAAGAGAATCCAACTGAAAATGTGATTCTTGCAACTCCATTCATTGGAAATGACCAAGGGGATAAATGGTTGATCGACGAGCTATGGAGAATGTTGAATAAATTCAACAAAGAAACAAATGTACGAGATACTTTGAAAGATTTTCAGCGATAAATTGTTCATCATTATATGTACCATTATATGTATGACATAATGCATTATTATTATATCTGTAGCATTTTTCAAATTAAATTGACTTATATTTCATAATGATAATATAAAGTTTGGTGATTTTCTGTCATTTTTAGGAATTAAAATATTTTTATTTTGTTTTTTTATAAAGATATTGAGTTAATAAAGGTTATTGATTTGAATTGATGTTTAATGTATTAGGGTGGATGTAGAGATTATTAGATAAATGGTATGCATGTTTGAATTGGACCATTGCAAATTATTTTTACATTTGTGGTTTAATTGATAATTATATCTCTTACAAAATACTGGTTTGAAGGACGGTTAAAGGTGTTCTTATAAAATTTTCTTATTTCAACATATCAAATGATTGTTTGTGGAAATTAACATATAAATAATTTGATTGCTTGAATTGAGCATCTCGAATTATATTTTCTATTAATGGTGATAGAATGAAATTTACTATATGATGGCTAACATCTGTTAACTATGATGACAATATAGTTAGAAGGAACTCTAAGATGAGTTAGATTTCCTGCATGATGCAATGCATTTGATTACAATGTGGTTTTGTTAGGTGTAAAACTACCATATTATGAAATCTAATTAGTTTGATTGTTTGAATTGTGCCATTTTGTTTATATTTTCCAATTGCAATTTTAGTAACTATTATTAATAATAAAATCAATGATTTGAATGGTGGTTCAATGTGTGCATGTAAGACTTATTACATAAAAATATAATAAAAGTATTCTATTAATGTATATGTTAACATATCATTAATTCAATTAGTAGAATGAGGCTACTATAATTATATTTTTTAATTTCCATTTAACTCCTTATAGAATCCCCTTTGTATACAACTGGAAAAAAATGATAATAGATAGGAATTACTAGATTTTTTAATATGCCTTTAAATATTATGTTTTGATGTCCTTCAGTAATGAAGTGGAGCTATGTTAATCTCATATATGTGGTTGCAGTGCCGATGAGAATTGGTTTTAGTTGAAAGATGTTGTTGATCTTTGAAATGGAAGGAGTGCTCTTCTCGTCATACAAGAGAGATGAACCAAATTGTCCTATTCAAAGAATACCAGATTGAGAATTTGATGACAAGTCCTATTTTTTTAGGCCTTTTCATTTAGCATTATTAAAACACTGCTTAAAACATTATGATGTTGCAATATGGACATTAAATGTCACTGACAAGTACTTTCAACACATACTTGAAAAATCAGATATTGATATAAGGGACTTTGAATTCACATGGGATAGGTCCCATTATCGTTTGAAAAACAAAATTCAAAGCAGGGAGTACAATACACTATTATGAGAAAAGGTTGAGTGATGTTTGGTCCCAGTACGAAGATAAATATGGAGATGCAAATGTATTGCTCATAGATACATTAAGTCATACTTCTAGATTTGTTGGATATTGGTCAAACCATATCTTGATAAAGGCCTATATAGGAGAAGAGCAAAATACATGGCTTATGCAAGTTTTATTACCCTTTCTTAAGACACTTCATTGTATCAAAGAGAAACGTGAGTACATTAGAAATTTCAATAGAATATCAACTTCATTGTAATAGATGACGATTTCTTCATAAATTTGATCACAAGAACATTTCAATTTTTCAATACAACTTGGACATACTTTTGGTGAATCAATTTGTACAAATATATATTATTTTGAAATATATGGGAATTGATAGTTATATTATTATACATTTATGTTATTATTTAAACTTGCTTTTGCAATGACTTTCATTTTTACTTACTTATATGCATTAATACTTTTGTATAAAAGTGAAATTTAAAGTTTGAAATAATGATGCAATTCTTACCAAAAAGATTAGAATCATTTACTTGATAATAAATGCCAAGTAGACAATTCGTGTTAAATTAATACAAAATGGGTCAATGGTGATTCAATTTATTTTTTTAAAACTTTTTATGATATTTGATATCTCAATTGAAAACAATTTGTATTCTTATATAAATGTTTGTTATAAATAATTGTGCATTTTATTCATTTTCTTTGAAATTTTATGGCATTAGACTCCATGATTCGTTTATGCAAAATAAACGAAAAAATTTCAAAAACATTGCATGGTGAATGAATGCTAATGCATGTTAGCTTTCCATCTAACACAACCACATTGTCATCATATACATTGCATCAATAAGAAAATCTAACTCGGGTTAGCTTCCATTCACAACATTGCACGGTGAATAAAAGACTCCATCATTTTTGAAAACATACGAAAAAAACTTTACCATAATTTGAAATTATTGAAGAAAACATGATTTTAAAAATATTATCAATGCATGCATCATTCTATTTGTAATTATATGTACAAGAACAATTATAGAGTTCATGATAATAGCTTATCATGGTGATCATTAAACGAAGCCACCTCTAGATCTTTTCTTATATTCTTTAATCTTTAACTATAGGAAGGCTAAAAGCTAGTGATGCTAGATTTTCTAGCTTTCCATCTAACATAAACACAATCACAATTCCAACAACATCATTGCATCTCGTGTTAACTTTCATATGTTAATTTTCCATCTAACATATCCACACTTTCATCAAATACATTGCACCATGAAGGAAATCTAACTCAAGTTAGCTTTGCTTCTAACAACATTGCATGGTGAATGAAAGCTAACACATGTTAACTTTCAAATGTTAGTTTTTCATCTAACACAACCACATTGTCATCATATACATTGCACTAATAAGGAAATCAAACTCAAGTTAGCATTCCTTCTAACAATATTGCATAGTGAATAAAAGATCATACATGTTATTTTTTGAATTTTATTCACTTATATGCATTAATACTCATGTATAAAAGAGAAATTTAAATTTTTAAAGAAGGATGCAATTCTTACCAAAAAAAAAATCATTTACTTGATAATAAGTGTTAAGTGGACTATTCATGTTAAATTAATATGAAATAGGTCATATGTGATTCAATTGAACTTTTTGAACTATTTAAGATATTAGAATTCTAATTCCAAAGTTTTTCATAAATTTGTATACTTAAATCAATTAATATTTGTATCATAATTATAACATATTTTAAAATAATATGGCACAATCACTTAAAGACTTTTAATATGCCACAATACAAATTTATAAAAGAGAGATGTAATTTTGAAATAAATTTATATTGTAAATAAATTTGTATTTCCTAAAAATAATTTAATTCTTAATGCGTGTTAAGTGGAATATTCAGTGTCATTGGAGAAAATACATTATTAAACGGATTATGTTTTTGAGTTTTTGGACATAAAAGGAAAATTTTGCTTTCAATTTTGCCCAATGATAACTTTTTTCTAAATTTGTACTTTTAAATAAATTGAAATCATCCCATATTTTCCAACAAGCCATGAAGTTATTTTAATGTATTTTAATTAATTATATGCATAAATATGAGTGTACAAATGTGTTAACTACATTTTGAAATAAAACTACAATGTATAAACTAGTAATTGATGCGTTTTTTCTAAAAAAATCTTAAGAATTTCTTGATAATGAGTGTTCAGTCGATTGTTCATGCTAAATTTGGGAGATGGGTCATAAATGAATGACTTCAAACTCTTTGGCTTCCTCAAATATATTAGATAGAAAACCCTTGCAATATAGCATGTCGAAATAAATATGTTTGCGATTTCATTGGATTATTTCTTTATAATATTATTATCTCAATGTCTCACCATTCGTAGCATTTAACAAATTAGGGATATTCATACAATGTGCATCATTATTTTTGGCCTATCCATAATATAGTTCTAATTTAGACAATGTTTTCTTTTGGCTTGTCCATAATATAGTTCTAATTTAGGGCAATGTTTTCTTTTGAATGCTTGACTACTAAAGTTTTACAATAAGTAATGATGAAATTCTAATTGAGGAAAATTTAGTTCCCTAAATTAATCATGGTAAAATGGAGATATCATTTGTCATAGATTTGAAAATCAATATCTTGAAGAGTTTATTTGTAGTTACTTTAAATTAATAATAATCAAAGAACATGTAGGAAATACAAATTTTGACTAAAATCCATGAAAAATGTGTTTCAAAATCAATCTCTTATCCAATACATTGAAAATTCTTATCATTTTCTCCTCTTTGTGAAAGCAATGATCAAACATGGTTTCTCATAAATAGAAAATTTTACTTCGGTCACCTCGAATATGATTAGTATATAAAATGCCTTGGAGTATTATAGTATGAAATTATGTGGGCAACTTTATTGGATTATTTCCACATAATATATCTCAATGTCTCAAATATTTTCGTATTTAAGACATTTATTGATATTCATATATTCATCATGATTTATGTCCTATCCACCTAGTTCTAATCGAGATGTAATATTTCCTTTTGAATGCTTGAATACTAAAGTTTTAGTTCAAATAAAACAAATATTAATTGAGGAAATAGTTCATAGGATTAATCTTCCAAATTTAATGGAATAGTTCTTTGAGTTAATTTTTCTAGATTTAATAGAATACATATTTAGATATTTACAAAAAAACTCAATGTGGATGAAGTCCTTGTAATAGAATTTTTCCAAATTTAATGAAATATGTGTTATAAGGAAAATGTTGTAAATGTTCATGCATGAGTGTGAGTGCACATGTTGTGATGCATTGCATGAATGCATGGGGAGGGTGTATTTGTTATTGCAAACTAAATAATGGATGAAATAATGAATAGATGATAATTCTAGGATCATTTCATAAGATGCTATGAATGCAGAATAGTAAGTGCATGATGAAAGTAGTCATGATCGATGGGCTATCATAATACTCTGTGGAAGGGCAGAGTTGTATAAATCATATGACTATGAAATAATGAGTATCTAAAGCTTCATTTAAATTGCATGAATGATGTGACTCTACCTTGCAATTTTAGTATGATAATGATTCACGCGAAGTAAATGAGTTTGGTGATATTGATATGTTAACAATTGGAAGTGTTTGAATTTTGGAGCGTTACAATTCTGAAAATGCTTCAGTGACTGTTGCAACAATGAAATATTATATGCATAGAGACTTACAAAGTGTTTGGCTTATTGAAGTTTCAGATTTCAGGTAGATTTTTATGGGCATGGCAATGCAGGTAAGTCCATGATGAAGGATGGAATCTACCATGTGAAAGAGCCAAACCTCATGAGAAGGATCTCATGGCTGTGAAAATAGTTTATCTGTAGAACATATTGTCAATTTGGACTTGTAGATTTCAGGTTTGAGAATTTGCTGATAATTGCTAATCACCATTGGCTTGCATAGAATTGTGTCAGGAGGATGTGTTGTAAGTGGATGTTCATGTTATGCTAGCAAGCATAAAATCCTAAGGGGCAGAGTGGTGCCACTTACAAGAGACAAACAGTATGAGGATAACCTCATGACTGAGCAAATTGATTTATGTGGTAGACAGGATTGCAAATTCATATTGAATTTAATTATTAGTGCCATTGATTGGTTATGGAACAATCATATTTGAATTGTATTGTTAAATGATGCTAACTGTTTTTCTATTTGATAAGTGTGCCAGGAATACACATTGCAGGAAGACCATGTGTGATGGCCTGCAGGAGCCAAACTTCATATGAAGGATCCCATATCTTGGAAATGGGTTTCAGGTGAAACGCCATTGGATATTTTGGTAATGTCCAATCTGCGCTGCATGATTGGTAAACAATATGAGTGAGATGGTAAAGATTATGTCAGTAAAACATATGTGGGATATGGAATGTAAAAAGGAGTTGGGATGGCAAACTAAGGGACTGTCAACTCAGAGAGGGAGCCCCCATTCCTCATTAATGAAGAAGACTACACTTGCAAATGAAGAAGTGTTCTATGACCCTAACTAAGAATATGCATGTCTAATTATTAGAGTCAATATGCAGAGCATGTTTTGATTTTATTTCCATTATGGAAAACTGCTTGAGTATGACTAAGGCCTACATGGCTCACATCAGAAAGGGGTGCACACTTTTTCGATGTCGGGTTATGATAGGATTGTCAATATTGACTACACCCTAAGGGAATGGACGCATTCCCGGTGTTTCAATGTTGGATAGTGAATGTTATGAATTGTGTTTACAGTTTTAGAGCAGCAATACTGATGAGCTTGCTTATCCATCTTGTGTTGCCAGCTTATACAGATGCAAATTGGTGTTGCACATTAAGGGGCAAGGTGAAAAAAGGGCACTCAAGAGGACTGTATGGAAAATGGTAACCTTTCTGCGCTCACACTAAATAACACTAAAAGGGATGGATAGGCACGAGGAGCTGGGTAGTAGAAAAGGGGTATCATCCTTGTGTAGTGTGAGTGGGTATTGTGGGGCCATGCTAGCCTCCAGTCAAGAAAGTTACCTATAGAGTTCCTAGAGGGAACCACTGGTTTGCATAAGAGAATGAGTGCCATCCTTGTGCGGATGAAGAATTGATGTGTGTGTGGAGGTGTGGTGATATTGATGAAGGCATAAAACCTCTATTGGGTCAGCAGTAAGATGAAGTAACGAGACTGACTAAAAACCCTAAGATTCCTATCGCTCTGTAGTAGAGCCTTGACTTGGAAATGGTTGTGGTGCAATTTCCTTTCATTGGCTGATGACCCAGACGAATTTGCTGGCTTGGAAATGGAGAGGGCAAGCCAAGTATGGAACTGATTTGGCACCACCAATGCTTGGTAAATCCAGAGAGTAAACTGGTTTGGCATTAACTATTGGATGTTGTGGTAGAGCCAGCATGCTTTCCAAACATTCATTAGTATGCATGAACAGGTGGTTTGTGGCTTACAGAAACATGGTTACCTTTCGATGCACACCCTAAAAGTCACCTGGGTGGAGTAGAGACTTGTGAGGGCCATAGTTGTCTTAAGACCAAGGAGGAGAACTCTGGGACAATCGGAAGACAATGGCCAAGATAAGTATTTAATTTTCATTCCTATTTTATATTGGATAATGAAAATTTCATGAACATGTCTTATGACAACCAAGCTGATACACTATTGTTTCTATGTTGGAAATTTGGCCATTGCAGGAAAGCAAGAACTATGAAGGCATCCAAAGGATGCATTTGGACATGTGATTATACTAGAAAGCTCTATATGGGCAGCAATGAAAGATGGAGCTAGTGGACTTGTGTGTGTCCTAGCAGCCAAGATTTTTATAGACAAACCATGTGGAAAGGGTCCCTGGTTGAGGGGTCTTGGAAAGACCTTGGACACTAAGTGTCATAGCCAAGAAAGGGAAAGTCAAGCATTCAGATGGAAGTGAAAGAGGCTAAGGAGCATGGAAACACAGTCGTGGTGTGGCTCAAGATTGGAACAAGAATAAGAGGGAAAAACCCTTACTCTCCTCTTTTATTTTTATTTATGCATTTAGAAAACGGAAAATTGTTGAATGCATGTTATGGCTGAAAGTAAAGTGTGTTTATTTGCTTGAAATAAATTGTGAATGTTGAAGTAGTTAATTCCTTGTGAAAGAATGGACATGAATGAGCTCATGTGCCTGTTGGGAAAGCGTGAAAAGTATGAAATTCTCATGAATAAAACATGGACTTCCCATGTCAATTGGGAAATTAATTGATCGAGTTTAATGTTTATATTATGCTTGGCCTAACAAAAATTGCAATGATGTATTTCACAGGTGAGAAGTGGAATTTAATTGGTTGGAGCTGTTACAAACAGTGGTACTAGCGAGCAAAGAGTGGGCTGCTGTGTACATTGGCCATGGAAACAAACCAAAATCTATTGGATGTGGCTAAAAATCTTCTTCAAACAATTGCCAAGACCCAAGAAAATCTTGGAGAACTGCTCAAGCTACAAAAGCAGCAGAATGAGATGAACGACAAGGTTTTGCAAGACTCTGTTTGTCTACAAAGACAGGTAAAAATAATTCTGGAAACAATCAGTCGAGGAAAGGACAATGGATCAATGAGGAGGAATTCATCCAATCAGTCCACTAAGAAACGTTCCAGGTGGGTAGACTCAAAAGAAATTGAGCAGGAAAAGACAAAGAAGCCAGTGAAATGTTGGAAATGTGGAGGAAACCATTGCCTCCGCAACTGCCCAACAAAGGTGCATCAAGAGGGTAGCAACCATAAATTTTGCATACTTGTAGATGAGTTGGAAGATCAGAACTAGTAGGGGAATATTGTGGAAGCCAAAGGACTTGGTCGTAAAAGTTCAAAGTAAAGGATAGAAAGCAAGGAAGATCTACAAAATTTTAAAAATTTTGGACATGTAAATTGTATATGTATTCCTAAGTATTGGAACACCGAGGACAGTGTTATTCTAAGGGGGAGGGGATTGTAATACCCCATTTTGACCCTTAGGATATATTAGCTTTTAATGTAAATATTGTATACATGTGATGTATGTTTTCCTAGCGTGGAGCTCAAGGCCAAGGCCTCGCTAGTGGATGCTCGAATTTTATTTAAAAAGGAAATTATTAGATATTATGTTACCCATGTGCTATTTAGCCATGGAGCATTGTAAAAATGATGTAAATAAACATCATGCAATAAAATACCAAAACTAGCTATGGAAGCAACTAATGAGAAGGGGCCATGTGTATCCACTAGGGAGTGGTGAGGGGGTTGTGGGATTGAACCATAGGCTTCCAAATGTCATCTTGTAAACCCATTTGACTTCCCTTGCTGGCATTTAATTCTGTGTAAGAAAGTTGTTGAAGAAACCAGTCCATGGATTCAATGGAGCTTGGGCAACCCAAAAATTCATATGGCAGAGTATGTGCTCTGTTTTCTTGACCCACAAGTCACTCTACCTCATGGGAATTCATTTTTCCTCATTCCCATTCCATTGTTGAAGATCCCAGCTTCATTTTTCATCCATTACACATGCCCAACAGTGAGAAAAATCAGAAATCGCAACTTTGCAAGAACCCACATTTTGAAGTGCCATAAACGCCCAGAATTTGGTATTGACAATGAAATCCAATGGGGGATCCATAGATATGAACCTTGGGGTGAACTTTGTTAATTTTTCAGAATTTACTTCAATCTGATCTAGGATCTTAACCGAGACAACAACATGTATAGCATATCTACAACATATCAATCATGGACACAATAATGCAAGCACACAAAAGACACAGAGTTTACTTGGGAAAAACCATAAAGGTGAAAAACCCCAATAACTTCCTCAGAGATAGATAGAGCAATGATACAACCCAATCATAAGAGATAGACATCTCCTAGCAACATCTTCTCCTCCTCCACAAGTGTGCCACTCTCCCGAGAGTGTGAGAGAGAATATAATGATGAAATAGAGTGCCTCCCACACTCTATTTATACTTGAATTGACTTGCCTAATAACCTTTACTAGGTCAGCCATAACTTAACCACATAACATAATGCTAACTGGGCTGACCCCCAATAGGGTGGTCTAATAACCCTCTGACCCACATGGCCGACCCCCAATAGGATGGTCTAATAACCCTTCGACCCACATGACTTATACAAGGTCGACCCCAACAAGGTGGTCTAATAACCCATCAATTATAAGTTACGACATTTACAATATAAATGACGACACTTCCGTATAGAGGAATAATAACATCTCTATAGGAATACAAACACTTCCATATAGAGGAATAATACCATCTCTATAGGAGTACAATATACATATATGAAATACATTCCGAAGTTACATATACATCAACACTCCCTCTTAACTAGGAAGGTATTTCTCAACATAGGTCTTCTAGCACAAGTCTTCTTCTCTGGATCATCGTCACTAGATAATCGTCATCGAGTCATCATCATCATTATTGCTGCTGCTATCTCAATCAATCTCTGAATCTGCTCGTCATAGGAAGTTCTACAGAGCTAGTCCTTTTTCATACTGGATGTAGGCCCACCACCTGCAAGTCTTCATCATCAATGGCCATACTGTGGATCACATGACTGATTATATGCTTCAACAAAACCTAGCGCAGACTATAGGTTCTTTTACATGTTGAACTTCACAAAACCTACTCAGAGCACCCCAGGATGTTACGAGCACATAGCTCTACCTGTCTGGGTCTCGATAGAGCATCCCAGGATGTTACGAGCACACCGCTCTACCTATCCAAATTTTAAAGGATCTTTTCTATGTGAACTTTCACAAAACCTAGTCAGAGCATCCTAGCGCAGACTATAGGATCTCGATAGAGCAACCCAGGATGTTACGAGCACACTGCTCTACCTGTCCAAATTTTAAAGGATATTTTCTATGCGAAACTGTAGCAAAAACTACCAAGAGCATCCTAGCGCAGACTATAGGATCTCGATAGAGAAACCCAGGATGTTATGAGCACACTGCTCTACCTGTCTGGTTTTTAAAGGATCTTTTCTATGCTACCTGTAGAAAAACCTCGAAAGAGCATCCTAGCACAAACTATAGGATCTCCTAGGATCTTTTCTATGCTACCTACACAACTTGTCCACGGCCACAGAGTATCAAACCGATACTCACCATACATCATCCTAATGTACATCATCACATGATCAACTTGATCATCATCATAGCATCAACCTGATGCATATCATTTGGAGCGACATCCTAAAGCTCATCATTTGTGATCATCCCGATCATCATAGCATCAACCTGATGCATATCATCTGGAGCAACATCCTGAAGCTCGTCATCTATGATCACCCTGATCAAACAATATATCCATCTGTTGCATACACAGTATCTACTTGATACATATCATACATGATCCACCTGATCATATGATGCATCCATCTGATATACATAAGTACATGATCACACTGATCATACAAGTATCCACCTAATACATACATAAGTACATGATCACACTGATCATACAAGTATCCACCTGATACATATACAAATACATGATCTACCTGATCATATCCAGCATCAACATGATGCGTACATACATACATATAAGATCCAACTGATCATATCCAGCATCAACGAGATGTATACATACATACATATAAATGATCCAACTAATCATATCCAGCATCCAACATAATGCATACAGAGCAGTAACTGGAGCATCATCCTGATGCTCATTATCCAGCGCTTACAGCCACAGCCATGTGAAGGATCCTCCTTCCAACATGCTTGGAATGGCTTCAGCAAATTTCTCCATCACTTCTTCCTCGAAGTGTCATCAATCTGAAGAACACCAAGCCTCTCTCTAAAGTACTCGAACTTCACTCTGGCTAGTGGCTTCGTCAGTACATCTGCAATCTGCTCATCTGTCGCAACATATAGGAGCTTCACTGCTCCTTTCTACACCATATCCCTGATATAGTGATATTTGATCTCTATGTGTTTTGACCTGTCGTGGAACACTGGGTTCTCAAACAGCTTCACACAACTCTGATTGTCACAAAAGATACCAGTAGTCTCCAGAGGGAGATCAAATAACTCTGACAGTAGCTTCCGAAGCCATACTGCCTCATAACTAGCCGAACAGGCTGCAACATACTCTACCTCGGCTATACTCAGTGCTACGCAGGACTGCTTCCTGCTAAACCAAGAGATCACACATGATCCCATACTGAAGCAACACCCAAATGTGCTCTTCCTATCTGCAGCACTGCCTGCCCAATCTGAATCAACATAACCCTACAGGTTGATTTGCATCATACTTGAGCCCATAGTCAACTGTACCCTAGAATATGCTTTACAGCAACCAGGTGAACACTCCTCGGATCCGTCAGGAACTGGCTCAATGTGTTCACCGCAAAGAAAATATCCGGTCTCGTGTTCATCAAGTACATCAAGGACCCAATCATCTGACGATACACAGTGACATCAACCGACTCAAATGAAGCATCACACAGAAGCTTCAGGTTCGATTCCATAGGTGTGGCCATGGCCTTGCAGTCCATCATCCTGAACCTCTTCAGGATCTCTACTGCATACTTCCCTTGTCCAAGGAAGATTCCATCTACACTCTGCCACACCTCCATACCTAGAAAATAGTGCATCATCCACAAGTTCTTCATCTCAAACTCGGAAGTAAGCTTCCGCTGTGTGTCGACAATCAATCTATCTTCACCAGTAATAAAAAGGTCATCCATATACAAAAGTAGTATCACTGGATTGCCTTCCTCAAGCTTGTAATAAAGGTTGGAATCCTCTTTACTCTTGGTAAAGCCCAAACTGGATAGAAATTTGTCTATCCTACCATACCAAGTTCTGCACATATATGACTCCCTATCATGTATCTCAAAACCAAGTGGTTGCTCCACATACACTTCTTCTTCAACTACCCCATTCAAGAAAGCTGTCTTGAAATCCATCTGGTGTATCTTTCCTTTCATCACTACAGCCAAAGCAAGTACAGATCTAATGGAAGTGTATCTGGCTACAGGAGAAAAAGTTTCTATGCTACCACCTGCAGCATGCTTGATATTGTAGATCCTCTTGGAAGTCACTACAGACTCCCCTTCAGGTCTTAGGACTACATCCCAAACATCTTCATGATCGACTGGTACTCCTCGATCATGGCATTCTTCCCAGATCCTGGGAACTTCAATATCTTCAATATTTTCAATAGATAACTTTGTTGCTAAACAAATGTTGTAGTCCTTCTTTTGTAGGTGATGGTATATGATCTTTCTTACACAACAAGTTAAATTACATGATTAGAAAACATCTCATAGTTTTCAGAACAAATTCTTACACATAAAGAAATATGTCATACAGTCATGCAATTATCTTAGCCAATGCTTCAATATAACATTTGTCCATATCCCATAACTTTCTATATGCCTTCCAATCTCTACCAGAACATTGTTAAGAGTGTGCACAACTCACAACATGTCAGCACAGAGGTTTCATTCTAGATGAGTAGCGATGGAATGTTGTACAGTGCCATAGGCCACTTACCCATGTATGTTAGTAGTATATTGTTCATCAATGCAACTATTCTAATATGCATAATACACAACCTAATTCTAGAAACATGAGTATATACATTATTGAACAGTATTATTTAGACAATAAAATATACAAGGAATGATAATTCAAATACTTATCTTTGTTTGTTTGTTGGGTTGACTCCCTCTCAGTCTTTGCTTCTTTTCTACAACTCCATTCTGATGTGGATTGTGAGAAGTGGTCAACTCCCTCTGAATATCTGCATCCTTGCAGAAACTACTGAAGTGTGCTCCTTCTTGATCTTTGCTTCCTTGTAGGATCAACTAGAGTGTGCTCCCTCTTGATCTTTGATTCCTCGCAGGAACAACTGGAGTGAGCTCCCTCTTGATCTTTGCTTCCTTGCAAGAACAACTGGAGTTAGCTCCCTCTTGATATTTGCTTCCTGGATTACCTATCCTTGAACTTATATCTATCACTATGCATGCTTATTAGTATCATCATTGTGTTATCCTCGAGATCTCATACATAATCACATATTCATTAGTATAATCTTAATACTATCAAAACACAATAATATTAAACATGTATAGTCATGATCATTTCAAACACAGATAATAAACATTAGTATTCAAGGTTTCAGGGAAGTCTTCTTTTACTCATGCATATTCTTATTTGATCATAGGACTCTTCTGGTTAGTTAAATCATCAATCAAGATAAGAGACATAAAATGCATAAACCCTTGATTACTTACATTTCTAACTTTATGAATAAACATAACTAGTCATACCAAGTATACTTATATAAGGGATCCTAACACAAGGTAGGATTCTAACTTGATATAGGAAAAACATACCTGGATTGGTATGTTAGCTAGTTATGTCTAACACACCCACATGATTTCTTCTTGTTCTCTTCAATGACTTGTGCTAGTAACCTGCATATCTCATAGGTTAACCATTATAGAACCAAGTTATACATACCTCGCAAATAGATCTTCTAAGTGATTCATGACAATGGATGAATCTTTGTCCTCATGTCATCATGATCATATGTTCTTGAATTAGAACATGATTTGGCTTTCTTGGTGTACCTTTCATGTTAGCGGACAACATAAACCTCATACAACACCATAATGCATTAATACAATCATAAGTGTCAACACCCTAATCAATGAATATCTTCTATCATGCATTCATAATTTTATTAAGGTGATATGACAAGTTTTAATCAAGATTGTACTAACCGTAATAACATGAAGACAAACATACCATAAACTTAATCATGAACAAATCTCGAAACATACATGGCTGAGTCATACCTATCGAGATTACTTGTAATCTTCTTATGTAATGCCTTAGCCTCATCTCCCTCTGAAACAAGAACTTCTTCACTTATGTAGGTGACCAATCCATTCTCTTCTAGGATTAACCCAATCCACTTGATTTGTAGGAACTGGATCTCCTCCTAATTTTGCAATAGTTTCCTTCTACGAGCTTCAAGTACCCCCAAATGCTCTTTGGATTCCTGAGTTAAGAAACCTCCCCCTTTAGATTCCTGGGCATGACGAAGATCAGAATCAACTTGTTTTATGTCAAGTTCATCCCTTTCCTTCTTTTTGAAAGCCCAATCTTTTAGACACTTTTTTTACCCTTGAGAGGTTTTTGACAAAGTTTGGTGCAACATATAACCCTTCTCCCGGGCAGAAGGGGATCCAATTGTCCTTGATGATATTTGCAACATCATCCTCTTTCAACCATGCTGCACACAGTTTGAAGGGGCTTGGATTTTTTGTGGCATCTCCCTTTATTTCTGGGCATATGGGGGAGTGGTCTGAAATCCCCCCCATATCCACCCATTGTTTGAAGATAAAATTTTGCTCTAATAAGTGCTCAGTTATGAGAAAACGGTCCATTATTTTGGCGATTCTTCTATCCCCCGCTCTTCGGTTGATTTGGAACTAGATCTGGAGCTGGTTTGTCATAGAAACCCTAAAAATTAAAACTTTGAATTTCAAATTTCCAAAAGGATAGAAATATGCGCCTTGATGAGCTGATCAAGCTGGTATACTCATAATTTGAAAACAGCAAAGTTTCACCCCTCAAATTTTCCTTTGAAACTTTTGGGTTCACTAGACATGACCCCAAACTAGGGCTTGATAAAGCCCACCCTTCTTCCCAATCAAAAGGTTCGATACAAAGCTCTAAGCTTCTAGTTTTCTGAGGAGCTTACAGTCGTGGTCATAGATTTCAAAAATTTCCATTTTTGCAGAAGCCCTAATTTTCCACTTTTCCGATCAAGGTCCTGAACTAGGGTCTGATCAAGCCCGGCCTTCTTCCCAACCAAAAATTCTGATCTTGGTCTCTAAATTTAAATTTTGATGATTAGCATTCATCCGTAGTCTCTGATTACAAAAATTCCAACTTTCTCCAAAACCCTAAATTCCGGAAGCCATGAATGAAGGTGTCAAAAATAATTTTGTTTTGACATAAATATGTACCTGATTTGTTCTGGTGTAACTCCGAACTTTTCAATCCAGAGTATCTGAAAAAAAATTCTGTGATAGCCCGACCTGTCATCTTTCCAACCCCATAGGTCTGACCTCAATTGGATTCTCTGAGAGAGATTTATGCCAAGTGTTGTAACATGACATGTTTATGGGATAAAACAGGAGAGCGAACTTGTACGGCGTGCCACGTGTCACTGGTTCCATTTCGGCCACTGAAAATGTTACCTGAGAAATTAAAATCCGTGCACTACCTGTCACTTTTTACTAAATTTAATTTGGAGCTTCCTAGCCCAATTTATGACCTTTTTTCCAAGGTCACCTGTTTATGACTGAGATCTGGAAGAGGCAGAAACCCTATATTGTACAGATCATAAATCACAAAGTACAATGAATTAGAAGTTTTCCTTTGGACACAAGGTACATGGGGATCTGATCTTCGGCCTGTAAAGGTTTCAGATTCGAAAAATTTTCCAAAATGGATGCATAGCGAAATTTCTACGATGACTTGTTTTTTCTATATCAAGCCCTAGCATCGCAAGTGCAACAAGTGTCATAAATGCCATACCATGCCTTCTTTCAGTCTAGCTATGATACCATGTTAATTTTTCAGAATTTACTTCAATCCGATCTAGGATCTTAACTGAGAGAACAACATGTACATCATATCTACAACATATAAATCATGGACACAATAATGCAAGCACACAAGAAACACAGAGTTTACTTGGGGAAAACCATAAAGGTGAAAAACCCCAATAACTTCCTCAGAGATAGATAGAGCAATGATACAACCCAATCATAAGAGATAGACATCTCCTAGCAGCAACTTCTCCTCCTCCACAAGTGCGCCACTCTCCCGAAAGTGTGAGAGAGAATAGAATGATGAAATAGATTGCCTCCCACACTCTATTTATACTTGACTTGACTTGCCTAATAACCTTTACTAGGTCGGCCATAACTTAACCACATAACGTAATGCTAACTGGGATGACCCCCAATAGGGTTGTCTAATAACCCTTTGACCCACATGGCCGACCCCCAATAGGGTGGTCTAATAACCCTTCGACCTACATGACCTATACACGTCTGACCCAACAAGGTGGTCTAATAACCCATCAAGTATAAGTTACGACACTTACAATATAAATGACGACACTTCCGTATAGAGGAATAATAACATCTCTATAGGAATACAAACACTTCCGTATAGAGGAATAATACCATATCTATAGGAGTACAATATACATATATGAAATACATTCCTAAGTTACATATACATCAACAAACTTGAGAGTATTAGATACCCCGAAATCCATTGGAAAACCCAGTTTTTATAGCCCATAAATCCAATTACGGGATTGAGTTATTTGGTCACCGAATTGTGAAAATCCAAGTGTGAATGTTTGAACAGAGGATTGTATTGCTTGAATTTAACTTGAGATGTCTGTAGCTCTGTGGTTGAGCTCACTGGCTTAGCATCCTCCTCATTTGTCTCTTGCATGCTTGATAAACCCAACTGTGTGTTGGCTTAGCATGACTGTGTGTGGGATATCATGGTTGTGAGTGAGCCTGTCTAATTCCTCCTTAGTGGATACACATCCCAGCTCGGGGGTGGTCTCTCAGCTGAAAGAATACAGGCTGGAAAGAGACCTATGGTTGGGTGGAACGTTTCTCTCACATAGCCATTTGTTGGACAGTTTCATCTTAAAGATAAGTATTCTCCATGGTTTAAATAATGATCATTTTGTGCTCTGTTCTGAATGTTTATTATTCATGTTAATGAAATGATTATCTTAATATGGTTGATATGAAGTTTGTGCATAGCATGAGAATGGGATTGATTCTCTGTATGATGATTCATCATCTACTTGGAATAGATATGCTAATGCATTCCAGTCTGTGTGTGTGTTAATATGTTTTTAATTCCATTGTGTAATTTCAGTATGCATTTTATTTAAATGGTAAAATTCAGCCTTATGGATTTGGGGATGAATCAGACACCCCCATGTTACATTCATGTTCCCTCTGTGGTTTGGAATGATGGGAGGGGACTTGACACACTTGATGGCTATGAATTGGATCATGAGATGTATCACCACTACATCCTTTCCATTTTTAATCAATGGCTCCCCCTCAAGCTCATTTTTCAAATATTCCTAAGGTCAAAGGAAAGGTTGTCCTCTATCCCCTTTTTTGTTCTTATTAGTTGCATAAGGGCTCAGCGGGTTAATTGCAGATGCCAAAAGAGAGGGTCAAATGATCAAAGGCATAAATGTCATAAATAGTTAGTAAGATATCCCAACTACTATTTGTAGATGACATTCTACTATTAGGGGAATGAACTATAAGGGAAAGGATAACCTTCAAAATTATTTTGGAGACATTTTGTCTAGCAATAGGTATGAAGATAAAATTTCAAAAGCCTCAAATTTACCTTCAAGCTCTTTTTGAAAGAGTGGAAGCTCAAATTCTTATTATTTTTCCACTTTCAGTTGGTCCCTTGGATAATGGATTTAAAAAATTGGGCTTCCACTTAAATCCCAATGAATATAGCTATGCTGATTGGAAGTGGATTTATAAACAATTTGAAGCACACATCTCATGTTGGTGCAACCAGTGGTTATCCAATGGATGTAGACTTGTTTTAGTTAAATATATCATGGAAATTTTGCATGTTTATTGGATTTCTTTAGCCCCAAAATGTATTCATGACAAAGTAAGGAAAAAAATATTTAGCTTCCTTTGGATAGGGAGAAACAAGAAAGAAGGCATTTCTCTTATGAAATGGTCATCTCTAACAAGGCCAAAGGAATGTGGAGGATGAGGGTTGGCACAAAATTGAGACTGGGTTCTTGTGCATCGACCAAAAAAGACATCGTTGCAGTCTAGTGTGTTGGAATTTTCAATACCCTGAAGGAGAAGGTATCACCTGAAGCACAACCAATATCAATGTAGGATAGGGATTGGTTCACTGTAAGGATACAATTGTGAAAGTTCTTATCATTCATATCACAACAGTGTTCATCCTAAGATACCACACCATTATCTATCTCAGAACATCACAACATTAACATACATATTACTTATGGAAAATAAAGAGTAAGCACATGAAAGATAGACATATTCAAGACAAAAAATTGAGGGCCCCCAAAATCCTTCTCCACTACAACAGATAAACTTGATTACATTGTGGCTCTATGGCATTACAAACACCACGGAATTACCCATTGCGGTATATTCAAAACATGTAAGCAAAACCCAACTACCCAAAACCTAGATACATCATCCTCTGTTGTGGATCTGGCTATCTCTATCTTCTGTTATTTTGCTTTATTTTCGTCATTCACATCTATTGCTTAATGTTTATGTTTCCACTTACCTTCCAGTTCCTTTTATACTTGTGGTGTCGGGTCCAAAACAATTACACTAGTTAGCATCATTTTCTCAACTCCCACTCCTTTACCTCACACTTCCTTCTTTCATCCTTTCTTATTCCACCTTTTTCAATCCCTCTCCAAAAATGAAGGCTCCAACAGGACCTGACCACAAGGGTTGAATTGTCCTCTATTCAACTTTGCTACTTTTCTAATCCTTGTGCATCCTCTACTACTTTCCATTCAAACAAAGGAGCCAACTCTTGTATTTAAGAATGTCAATGTACAACTTCTGGAAATGAACATCATTGGATTTCAACTACTATATACAAAATATCGAGAGAAATTCCCATATGTTGTGACTATGTACCATGCTCGAAAGAGAGACTGTCTCACCCCTGTTTGTGGCATTATAGATAGCAGGAAGGTCTATTGCCATTTCATTTTTAAAATATTAAGTGTTGATGACCTCTTTGGAAATGTCATCATGCTTGGAAAAGTTCCTAGTAATCCTTCAACAAGAGACTAGATTCCTTGAATAAACATTTTAGTCACCCATAGCACCAAGGAGACTAAGAAACGAGGACTAAAGATATGCAAATATGTCAACAGAGATTTCTGGGGAAATTTGGGCTTAAAAATTATAATCTCATGACCTTCCATAATATATAGCAGTGGCAGCATGGGTCCTAAGAGAGTGAGATGTGGACCGAACGTTATCGCAGATGGGATATAGAATGGAAATATTGAGCTACTTGGGGCTCTTCATGGTGATATCAAAATCTCTTTAGTGCTTTATTCATCAAAATCTTCTTATATCATGGAACTTGTATGGGAGCGGTCAATGAGGTGCCCTGCATAGAGACAATAGGGGAAGGCCTAATGAGGGATATAATCTCATATAGTACTAGGGGGATAAACATAAGGACTGGAAGGACTATCTACATTGCTATGACAAGGTGAAACATGAGAATAGAACTTGTGGATTAGAGGGTGATGGATTAGCGGGAAAATTTGTGTGTCCATATATAGATGTGGAATAATTGCATGGTGTATTTTCATGTTCCATGTATTGGATAGGGAAATGACATGTCAGAGATCTAGAGATGGGAGGGAATCATAATTATTGCATGAACACAAGTCGATTCTAATGGTTTGGGATATGGGATACAGGAATCATATGTGTAAGGGTTGAGCAATGATGAACAACAAAGCAGGTAAATCACATGGATGGGATTTTTGGGTGTCCATTAGTGTTGTGGGGTTGAGATGGATGAGGCTTTCAATGATGACACATCAAGTGACCTAGAGTGGTTACAAATTCTCATGAGCGGGCTGCGATTTGTTGGATACATCAACTATACTGTTGCAATGTGGTGTCGATGGAAACTTAATTGAAATGTGGGACCCTCCCTGACAATAATGGTTTTAATTTACTTCCAACTAACGAAAGTGAAAGAAACAGTTAATAAATAATCACCAAACTATAAATAAGACTTACTCCTAACTAACTCACTCTTGATAGAACAAGTGGCCTATTGCAAGAGTACTGGTCAGAAGCATATGGATTTAGGCGTGCACCATTCACCCATCTTGGATCTAGGATACCACCAAGTTGTACAAGTTTCACAACACCTAAATATTTGATTTCCGCAACAATAAATGGTCCCAACCAATGCATATGTAGCATGCATGAATTTGTTTTCATAGAGTAGCACTTTCTCACCTTTGGCAAAAAAAAATTTATGTGTCTATCATGCCATGCCTTTTTTCCCTCTTTCCATTGTTGCATGATAGTCGTCTAGGAAGCAGGATTCTTCAAGTTCCATCAATTCCATAAGACGTTCCGCAGTTGATTCCTCCTCTATCATGTGTGTTGCATGTGCAATTTAAAGACTTGGAACTACAAATTCTGTAGGAACTAATGCTTCTCTTCCATAGACCAATTGAAATGGAGTTTGCTTGTGAAGCTTCTTGGTAGTAGTCGTGTATGGCCATAATATAGATATAATCCATTCGTCATAATGGCATCCCTATTTTTGTAGCATGCATTGGCTAGTCCATTCTCTAGTATCTTATTGAAAACTTTAATAGTACAATTTTCCTAAGGGTGATATGGACTTATTTTGTGGTGCTAAATTAGAAATTCACTTGTGAATTCTTCAATAGTGTTGTTTAGAAAGTGATTTCCTTGATCAATTGTAAGACTCTTGGGGCATCCAAACTGAGTAATAATATTATTGTAAAGGAATTGATTCGTTGTATCTGTGGAACAATCACGAACAGGTGTTTCTTCAGTGCATTTGGATAAATAGTATGTTGCAGTGATAATGTAGTGGGCTTTAGAATGCTTTGTCTATGGTTGATACGTGTCACAAAAATGATTGCCCATTTTTCAAATGGTTGCAACGCCCAAACTGGATGAAGGGGAAATTTGTCTTAGCAAGATGGTCTACCTATCCATTGACATACATCACATTTCCTGGCATACTCCACTGCATCTTTGAACACTATAGGCCATTATAATCTTTCTTCGAGTAAATCCCATCAATTCCTAGTTTGTAGAGTTTTCATGTGATCAACTGATATTCCATGGCTCTAACAACCAAATGGTGCTTTTGTGTTGCAGAATAATCATATGGGACCTTTCACGTGGTAAGGAAAAACACAATCTCCTCCAATGGTATGGAATGGATTTAACCCTGAAAAGTGTTGCATCCAGTAAATTGTCATCAATAGGCTCATCAACTTCTCGAGATTCTATTCATGATAGATGATCAGGTTCATGTTTATCCTTCCCCGGTTTGACTATTACTACAAAGGATAATTCCTAGAATAAGAGCAACCATCTGTAGATTCATCCTTCTAGAATGGACGTGTTGAACAAATATTTCATAGTTGAGTGATCAGTAAAAAATTTAAAGTATCCTCCCAATAAGTAATGGTGGAACTTGTGCAATGCATAAATCATAGCCAACCCTTCTCGCTCCATTGTTGTGTAGTTGCGCTCTTCTTGAGATAGCTTTCTATTGGAAAAATAAAATGGATGGTCCATCTTTCCTTCTCCTAAATGGGACACTAAGAGTGATCCTTGATGCATCAACATGTACATGCAACTCCTTTTTCCAATCTAGAAATGATAGGATCACGACATTTACCATTTTTTTCTTTTAATGTTGTGAAATATTTTTCACAATCGTCATTCCATTTGAAAGTTTCCACTTTCTTCAATAATTGTTTCAATGGCACATTTATGGATTGCATATGAACCTTCTGTAATACCATGTATGTCCCAAGATGGATCCCAATTTATTTACCGACATTGGGGTTTGTAGGTTCACAATTGCTGCAATTTTCATAGGATCTACCAGAACTCCATCTTTGCAAACAATATGGCCTAAAACGTTTCCAGAAGGAACACAAAAATTGGACTTTCGCAAGTTCAAAGAAATTCTCATTTGCTTGAAACAATATAGAATAATTCGAAGACGTGCAACATGATCTTTGAGTAGGATATACGATGTCCAGTCATCGATATAGAATTATAAGAACTTATGGGGGAATTTACGAAAAGATGAGATCACTATCCTTGAGAAAATAGATGGTGCATTTTTCAATCCAAATGGCATCACATTATAAGCAAATGATCCCCATTTTGTAGTGAATGTTGTATTCTTCTTATCTTCTTTAGAAATCCTAACCTAGTGGTATCCCGAGAATCCACTGGTTAACAAATATGCCTCATTTCCTACTACTTGATTTAGCACTTCATCACCGAACAATGTTGCAAACGAGTTATGGACACATGAAACATTCAAGATGTGATAGTTGACACATACCCTTATGTAATTTGTATATTTATTTCTCTAGATGATGATGGGAATGATCCAGTCTGATTCATATACCAAGAAATTATACCTACACCATGCGGTCAATCTTCTTTTTCACTTTTTGCTTCACTTGAGGATTCAATCTATATGGTCGATGCTTAATAGGTTTGGCATCTAGTTTCAGCGTAATATTCATTTCTCCTATATATCCATGAATCCCTTTGATTTTGTGAAAAATTTTGGAAACAAACCATCATATTCTTTCAATAGTGATGCGACATCAGACACCATTTTCTCATTCCACTAATCCTCGATGGTTTCCATCTTCAGTTTATCTTCAGTACCAATGTTGAATTTCTACCACTTCAAAGGTTGCATATATATTTGTCTAGTCTCTTCAGGTTTTGTCTGCCTTATTTCTCAAGATCCTTCTGAGTCCTTGAAGATTAAGTGATGTAAATTATTGAGCTCATCTAGATCGAAGTTATCTCTATCTACCTTTGCACAAAAAATAGGGGATATTACTCCAGGAATCATGAATGAAAGATTTAACATTTATTGATGCAAAGGACAGACATACGAGTATCTTGTGTTCTGCAACTTGTCATTAAATAATGCTTCCTTAATAGCTGAAAATGATTTGATCACCATATCATTTGTTGATGAAAAAAAAAAGTATTGACATAATTTTGAACGCGTCATCTTCCAGCATCTGGTTTGTTTCATTGTCTCTTCATGTATGTACCAAGATTTTGATATAGGACCAAGCTCATGAAAAGAACTGATGAACCCAAAACTGTGGCTGCAACCCATTTGATTCCCACTAGTGTTCGCATAGGTCAATGTGTTTATAGGGATTGGTATCTCCCATGTATATTTATTTCACCATATTAGCATGCATGGATGGCTTGAATCTGATCATTAGTTCCAGCTGAGTGGTGTCGCAATCAGTTATGTCATATTTGTGTATCACCCACCATCTTACAGGAGTCCCTCTAAGCACAATATCCAGAACATCCATGTGGTATTCCTCTATGATTGATTCCATTTACTTAAGGAACTAGTATAGGATATTAGTTTTGTCATACATTCACGAGTGTCTCCTCATGATCATGTGTTGCTACCCCAATCCAACGAACTGATTCCGCCATTGGGCAATGTCTAGATGAGATCTCATGTCACCCATTTCACCAATTTCCCCATGCCTCCTCATAATCATTGTCAAAGGAATGAATGCTCCGCCAGCTTACCGATCCCTTTGCTATTGGGTTTACATAATATTCCCTTTTTCTCCACTGTTAGAGAATATATGATGTCCAATATGTTTTGTTCCATATTTACTTGGATTGCCTCTATGTATCCTAGATCTTGGTGTGGATATAGGGGTTGTGTTACCTTCATTTCATCATCCTCAAAATTCATCATTTTTCTTTTCAAATCAATTATCCCATAGTTTTCCTAATCCCATATTATTCCTAGCAGTGTTGGGTAGGGATATGTTCCTCCCATGATCTCTATTACTTCAAAATATATAGTTGTTTGACACCTCCCAAATCAACTTCAACATTCTCTAGACAACCAATGGGGAAATTGCGATACTAATTTTCCATTCTCAACTAAATGGGAGTGTAGACAAGAGGTGGATAGCCCATTTCTTCCCATGAATTCTTTGACGGTATGTTTACATCGGAACCTAAGCCTATCATCGCATTCCATGTACTTGTGCTTCCATATGGATCTCTCGATCAGTTCTCTTCCTTTTCCTTTGTCACACCAGTTGTAGGTTTATTTATGGTAGTGGGGAAAATATCTTACAATCAATTTCCACAACATTGAGTAGGTTTTGAATTAATTTGCACAACTTCTAATTTACATTCTTATCTTCCATAATTTATTTTAGTAAGTGGAACCATAATGAAACAGAGTTCCTTGCTTTGTTATTACCTAATTCTCCCTCATCGGTTCTTGGGTCATTCTTTCTATGTTGGTGAGATGGTCATGCTTCGTATTGGGTTGGTAGGGTTGGTATTTGACCAAACATGTCTACGACCTCCCAATAGATATCTTTATGTTGGAATATAATACGGTTAGTATTCCTTATAGTTTCCTTATTGATCACCAGGGAGTTTGGTTGTTGATTTGATCCAGCTCTTACGGTTTCCTGAGTAACAACAAATATTCCTGGACTTCAGTCTTCTTGTGGTTCACATTTAATAAAGTTGGACAGTCTCCTTGTCTGATCTTCCCATCTCACGATCAATTCTAGGCATTCCTCCATAGTGTGGGTGTTCGTGCAACAATATGTACACCAAGTTATTTTGGGAAACGAACAACCATGGGAAATATGGCCAATATCATTACAGTAGTAACATTAGATGGGGCATGTGCAACCACCTCCTCGTCTAGTTCCAAATCCTCTTTTGTGCCCTAATTTTGTTCCTAGAGGTTGTTATGTTACCAGATATATAGAGTGATCTACCTTCTCTGCAAAAGAATATATATCCCTGCAATTCTCAATGCTATGTATAGTGGATTTGCAAAATTCATAGTACATTGTATTTGGAACTAAGGAGTATTTTTGTAAAATTTGGAAAAGCCCTGATATATGACCAAATTATTTACAAATGTCGTAATAGTCATTAGGAGAATCACTTGGCAGTTCTAGATATCTTGGACATCTTATAGAGTGGAATGGGTTTGCTGTGGAAACTCGTGTAACTAACAAAATTGGCCCTACATTAAATGGTACTCTACTAAATGGTACACCAGGAATAATTTGTCCACCTCTCGTCCTAGGGAATTCTGAAGCATAATGTCCCTCTTTCATGCATCCAATACACCGTACTTGTGGGAAGGTTACTATTGGTATATTCAGGTCCTAAAGTCCTTCAGTTATTTCTTCCATTTTATTATGCACTTGTGCCAGCTCTCCTGAATATGGTGAAGATCCTACCACAGTGATGTTTGGATAGTTATCCATGGCCTCATTCTACATTGCTTTGATCTAATGCAGTTCTAGGTGATTCTATCACCTATTGTCATAAATGTATCCTTGTTAATGGAGGTAAACCTTGAATAAGATACTCCTTATGGTGGGATTCATGGACCATAAATTTTATTTTATTAAATACATCCCTGAAACATTGCGCATATGGCCCACCAGATTCTCCATGCATTTGTCGGGTTTCTCTTAATTCTACAACACCTTGTTGCTCGGACTTTGGTTATGAAAAATCATTCATAATCAGTTTATTTGTCTTTTTTGAAGTGTGAGCATGTGGTACTTGCATTTCAAGCAACTCCATGTACCATTGTAAGGCCCTTCCTCTTAAAGTTGTCTAAAATTCAACCAATTTGGTCATGGATAAGGTTTCTCTAGCATTCCATAATGCTTTACATAGGAACTAGTGTTGTGTTGCATCATCTTATCCTCCTTTCCCCAACAGTTCTATACATTTAATGGGTGGTCCTATTCTTTCTCCAACCATTGTGATAGTGAAGGATCCAAATAGTACAAATCCTTGAGGTTCAAGTTTTGTTATAATGTTACCGTTAATCTGAGAAGAACTACTACTACTACTACTTCCTCCTACTAATGCATTAGTTTGTAAACTATTTGTATTGTTGCTCATTTGATTATGCAAAGGTAATTGTAATTAAAAATATGAGAATTTTGTTAAATTTTCAGAATTTTGTTAAATTTTCAGAATTTACTTCAATCTGATCTAGGATCTTAACTGAGAGAACAACATGTACAGCATATCAATCATGGAGACAATAATGCAAGCACACAAGAGACACAAAGATTTACTTGGGGAAAACCATAAAGGTGAAAAACCCCAATAACTTCCTCAGAGATAGATAGAGCAATGATACAACCAAGAGATAGACATAACCTAGCAGCAGATCCTCCTCCTCCATAAGTGTGCCACTCCTCCTTGAGTGCATGAGTGAGAAGTGAGTGAACAAATAGAGTGCCTCCCGCACTCTATTTATACTTGACTTGACTTGCCTTTTTACCTAACTCATGTAGGATCGAACTTAACCACATAACATAATGTTGACTGGGCCGACCCCTAATAGGGTGGTCTAATAACCCTTTGACCCACATGACTTATACAGGGCCGACCCCAACAAGGTGGTCTAATAACTGTTGGCTTCTTTTTGGACAGACCCGGGTTTTAATGAAGCGCAGCAACAAAACCCCTTGGTGCACTGGCCCTCTCGGCAACGAGCTGCGCAGCAGCTCGAGGTCTCACCCGAAGTGGCTATGGGGAGGCTAAGGAATCAGGTTTCCTTAACCTAGGCGACGTGGAGATTGCTCTTTCCTCCTTGACGACTCCTCTAAGGCGACAGTCTGACCCCTCTTCAGACTCATGAGCACAACAGCTCTCAAGCTCCTGCTCAGCAGCCTAGCTGCGCGGTACTTTCCCTCCTGCGCTAGGGCCAATTACCCTCTGCACGGATATCCTATGCGTCGTCTCGCTAGCGCGTCCGTCGCAGCAACAAGTTCTCCTATCGCTGCGGCGACGTTATCTACCGAGTCCTTCGACCCTTAACGATTATGGTCCTCAAGGAAGCTCCAAGAACTTACTCAATACACTCCTAAAGATAATGCAATATTTTTGTATTTGCTGTTAGTAAACTAAAACAGGTAATCACCTCAATCACAACATCACAATAGCGAGAAATATGAATTCCACCTCCACGGGGAAAAACCACGTCCACGGGAGTATCTTATATTAACCAGAAAATGATAGATTTATACAAAATGCTGCGCACACAGCTGCAGCCTTAGATCTTTCCAGGAAACTCCACGCACACAGCTGGGAGCCCTTCTCTCGATCTATTCTCTTCCTCTTCGGAGATTACAATAGTTCAGACGTCGACTCCGACTGTCTGCAACTCAAGGATTAGCCTCACTGCTAACCAGTTCTAACTCCTCTTTCCTAGCAACACGGTAGAAAACAGTCAACCAGATCGTAACAGAGGATGATCAGCACGATCGATCCTTCTTACATCTAGCCTCTACTATCGTAGCTAGCTCCCTCACAGGCTTAGCTAACTGACTCACTACTCAACTGACTAACTAACTGACTCTCTAACATCTACCCATTACAATTATACATATATATAGGTGGCCATGGCGATCGCACCTTTACAAAACTGTGGGCCTTTCCCAGCAGTAATCCCCAAAAACCCTAACCACGCACATGGCTAGGTGTACTGTAGGTGCCGCTTGCAGTCATGTCGCCGCTTCCTGCAGGCTCCATGAATTCCGGCGCAGCTTACGGGTATGGGTGCCTTGTCTTTCGCCTTCAATGCTTTGGTCCGTTGCTCCTCCTTGATCCGAGCAACCATAACTTCTGTACTTAGCCTTAAATGAGGGTAGCTGAGCCCTCTACTCCATTGCTTCATTAATTAGGGTAGATGGGCTTTCCACTCTGCTACCTTCATTCCCTTCTGACGTGCGCGCGAGCTCCGCGATTTCCGGTCCGTAATCTATGCTGAGCTCCTCCATCTGGCACCATACTGCGCACCGTCTTCTTCTGTCCCAAAATTGGCGCTTATTCAAAACTTAGCACTTTCTCTTCCATACTTGTGCTTTTTCCTCAAAATTCGCAGCTTTTACCATAGCTGCGACCTTGGCTCCAACAATAACCCATCAAGAATAAGTTACGACATTTACAATATAAATGACGACACTTCCTTATAAAGGAATAATACCATATCTATAGGAATACAATATACATATATGTGAAATACATTCCGAAGTTACATATACATCAACACTCCCTCTTAACTAGGAAGGTATTTCTCAGCACAGTTCTTCTAGCACAAGTCATCTTCTCTGGATCATCGTCACTAGATAATCGTCATCGAGTCATCATCATCGTTACTGCTGCTGCTATCTCAATCAATCTTTGAATCTACTCGTCATAGGAAGTTCTACAGAGCCAGTTCTTTTTCATACTGGATGTAGGCCCACCACCTGTAGGTCTTCATCATCACTGGCCATACTGTGGAATCCTCAGGACTTATTACGTGCGTCACAAAACCTGGCTGCAGCATCCCAGGCTATTACGAGCACACAACTCTACCTCTAGGATCTCCCAGGAGCACATTACATGTGACCCATCAAAAAACCTGGCTGAAGCATCCCAGGCTATTACAAGCACTCAGCTCTACCTGTCGGATATCCCAGGAGCACATTACATGTGATCTCACCACAAAACCTGGCTGAAGCATCCCAGGCTGTTACGAGCACACAGCTCTACCTGTCGGATCTCCCAGGAGCACATTACATGTGGTCCACCACAAAACCTGGCTGAAGCATCTGAGGCCTTTTTCATCTTGTCCAGATCTCCCAGGAGAAAATTACATGTGGTCATGGCAAAACCTGGCTGAAGCATCTGAGGCCTTTTTCATCCTGTCCAGATCTCCCAGGAGCAAATTACATGCCATAGGACAAAACCTCGCAATAGCATCTGCCAGATATCCCAGGGCACCGAATTACATGCCATAGGAAAAACCTCGAAAGACTATTTGTAGATCTCCCAGGGCACAAATTACATGTCCTTCCAAGCAAAACCTCGAAAGAGCATTTTCCATATGTCCCAGGGCACCGAATTACATGCCATAGGCAAAACCTCAAAATACCATCTGCAAATCTCCCAGGGCACAAATTACATGCTTACCTGCACAACCTGATCCACGGCCACAAAGTATCATCTGATACTCATCAAACATCATCCTGATGTACACATGATCATCCTGATCATCATCACTACAACATCCTACTGCATGTCATCTAGAGAAGCTCGTCATCCACGATCATCCTGATCATACAATGCATCCATCTGATGCACACCAAGTATCCACCTGATACATACATAGATACATGATCCACACAATGTATCCATCAGCATACATGATCTATCTGATCATACAAAGATACATGATCCACACAATGTATCCATCAACATACATGATCTATTTGATCATACAAAGATACATGATCCACACAATGTATCCATCAGCATCCAACATGATGCGTACATACAAAATACATACACATGATCCAACCGATCATATCCAGCATCCAACATGATGCGTACATACATATAGATGATCCAACTGATCATATCCAGCATCCAACATGATGCGTACATACATATAAATGATCCAACTGATCATATCCAGCATCCAACATGATGCATACATATATACATATAATGATCCGACTGATCATATCCAAGCAGAAACCAGAACATCATCCTGATGCTCATCATCCAGCGCTTACATCCATAGCCATGTAAAGGATCCTCCTTCCAACATGCTTGGAATGGCTTCAGCAAATGTGTCCATGACTTCTTCCTTGAAGTGTCATCGATCTGAAGAACGCCAAGCCTCTCTCTGAAGTACTCGAACTTCACCCTAGCTAGTGGCTTCGTCAGCACATCTGCAATATGCTCGTCCGTCACAACATACAGGAGCTTCACGGCTCCTCTCTGCATCATATCCCTGATATAGTGATATTTGATCTCTATGTGTTTCAACCTGTCATGAAACACTGGGTTCTCGGACAGCTTCACACAACTCTGGTTATCATAGAAGATACCAGTAGCATCCAACGGGAGATCAAATAACTCAAACAGTAGCTTCCGTAGCCATACTGCCTCACAACTAGCTGAACAGGTTGCAACATACTCTGCCTCAGCTGTACTCAGTGCTACACAGGACTGCTTCCTGCTAAACCAAGAGATCACACCTGATCCCATACTGAAGCAACACCCAGATGTGCTCTTCCTATCTGCAGCACTGCTAGCCCAATCTGAATCAACATAACCCTGCAGGTTAAACTTTTGATTTGCTTCATACTTGAGCCCATAATCCACTGTACCCTTCAGGTACCTCAGAACATGCTTTACAGCAACCAGGTGAACACTCCTCGGATCCATCAGGAACTAACTCAATGTGTTCGCTGCAAGGCAAATATCTGGTCTCGTGTTCGTCAGGTACATCAAGGACCCAATCATCTGACGATACATAGTGATATCAATCGGCTCAGATGAAGCATCACACAGACTCTTCAGGTTCGATGCCATAGGTGTGGCCATAGCCTTGCAGTCCATCATTCCGAACCTCTTCAGGATCTCTACTGCATACTTCCCTTGTCCAAGGAAGATTCCATCACTCTGCCACACCTCCATGCCAAAAAAAAATAGTGCATCATCAGCAAGTTCTTCATCTCGAACTCGGCAGTAAGCTTCCGCTGCATGTCGGCAATCAATCTATCTCCACCTGTAACAAACAGGTTATCCGCATACAAAAGTAGTCTCACTGGATTGCCTTCCTCAACCTTGTAGTAAAGGTTGGAATCCGCTTTACTCTTGGTAAAGCCCAAACTGGATAGAAAGTTGTCTATCCTACCATACCAAGTTTTGCACACATATATGACTACACCATGCTGTCTTGAAATCCATCTGGTGCATCTTCTATTTCATCACTTTTATATTTCTCAATGCTTCCATCTGCAACATGCTTGATCTGATAGATCCATTTGGAAGTCATAACAAACTTCCCTTCACGTCTTGGGCCTACATCCCAAACATCATTCTTCGTGATCGATGGATCATGGCATTCCATTTATTCATCCCAGATCCTAGGAACTTCAATATCTTTGCTGAACAAATGTTGTAGTTCTTCTTTTGTAGGAGATGGCATACGATCTTTCCTACACAACAAGTTAAATTGCATGATTAGAAAACATCTCATAGTTTTCAGAACAAAATTCTTACACATAAAGAAATATGTCATACAGTCATGCAATTATCTTAGCCAATGCTTCAATACAACATTTATCCATATCCCGTAACTTTCTAGATGCCTTCCAATCTCTACCAAAACATTGTTAAGAGTGTGCACAACTCCCAACATGTCAGCAAAGAGGTTTCATTCTAGATAAGTAGCAATGAAATGTTGTACCGTGCCATAGGCCACTTACCCATGCATATTAGGAGTATATTGTTCATCAATGCAACTATTCTAATATGCATAATACACAACCTAATTCTAGGAACATCAGTATATACATTATTGAACAGTATTATTTAAACAATAAAATATGCAAGAAATGACAATTCAAATACTTATCTTTGTTTGTTTGTTGGGTTGACTCCCTCTCAGTCTTTGCTTCTTTTCTGCAACTCCATTCCTATGTGGATTGTGAGAAGTGGTCAACTCCCTCTGAATATCTGCATCCTTGCAGAAACTACTGAAGTGTGCTCCTTTGCTTTCTTGCAGGAACAACTAGAGTGTGCTCCCTCTTGATCTTTGCTTCCTGGATTACCTGTCCTTGAACTTACATCCATCCTTAATCACTATGCATGCTTATTAGTATCATCATTGTGTTATCCTTGAGGTCTCATACATAATCACACATTTATTAGTATAATCTTAATATTATCAAAACACAATAATCTCAAGCATTTATAGTTAGGATCATTTCAAACACAGATAATAAACATTAGTATTCAAGGTTTCAGGGAAGTCTTCTTTTACTCATGCATATTCTTATTTGATCATAGGACTCTTTTGGTTAGTTAAATCATCAATCATGGTAAGAACATAATATGCATATAACCGTGATTATTCAAACCTATGACTTCATGAATAATCATCATCAACATCACAAGAGTATAAGATCCTAACACAAGGTAGGATTCTAGCTTGATATAGGAAAAACATACCTGGATTAGCATGCTAGCTAGTTATGTCTAACATACTCACATGATGTCTTCTTGTTCTTCTTCAATGACTTGTTCTAGTAACCTGTATATCTCATAGGTTAACCATTACAAAACCAAGTTATACATACCTCGTAAATGGATCTTCTATGAGATCCATTACAATGGATGAATCTGTGTCCTCATGTTATCATGATCATATGTTCTTGGACCATAACATGATTTCTCTTTCTTGGTGTACCTTTCATGTTAGTAGACAACATAAACCTCATACAACACCATAATGCATTAGTACAATCATAAGTGTCAATACCCTAATCAATGAATATTTTCTATTGTGCATTCATAGTTTTATTAAGGTGATATGACAAATCTAAAATCAAGATTGTACTAACCGTAATAACATGAAGACAAACATACCATAAACTTAATCATGAACAAATATCAAAACATACCTCGATGAGTCATACCTGTCGAGATCGCTTGTAATCTTCTTATGTAAGGCCTTAGCCTCATCTCCCTTTGAAACAGGAACTTCTTCATTTATGCAGGTGACCAATCCATCTTCTTCTAGGATTAACCCAATCCACTTGATTTGCAAGAACTGGACCTGGAGCTGGATATGGGTTTGTCAAAGAAACCCCAAAAATTCAAACTTTGAATTTCAAACTTTCGAAAGGATAGAAATATGCGCCTTGATGAGCTGATCAAACTGGTATATTCAGAATTTGAAAACTACAAAGTTTCACTCCTCAATTTTGCCTTTGAAACTTCTAGATTCACTAAACGTGACGCTGAACTGGGGTTTGATGAAGCCCACTCTTCTGCCCAATCAAAAGGTTTGATCCAAATCTCTAAGCTTCTATTTTTCTGAGGAGCTTCCAGCCATGGTCAAAGATTTCAAAAATTTCCATTTTTACAAAAGCCCTAATTTTCCACTTTTCTGATCAAAGTCCCGAACTAGGGTCTGATCAAGCCTGGCCTTCTGCCCAACCAAAAATTCTGATATTGGTCTCTAAATTTTTATTTTGATGAGTAGCATTCAGCTGTGATCTCCGATTACAAAAATTCCAACTTTCTCCAAAGCCCTAAATTCCGGAAGCCATGAATGAAGGTACTCAAAAATAATTTTGTTTTGACAGAAATATGTACCTTATTGTTTCTGGTGTAACTCCGAACTTTTCAATCCACAGGGTCTGAAAAATTTTCCTGAGATAGCCTGACCTGTTATCTTTCCATCCTGATAGGTCTTACCTCAATTGAATTCTCTGAGAGAGAGTTATGCCAAATGTCGCAACGTGACCTGTTTTGGGATAATACAGGAGAGCGAACTTGTACGGCGTGCCACGTGTCACTGTTTGAACTTCGGCCTCTGAAAATTTTTCCTGAGATGTCTCGCCCTGTTATATTTCCATCCTGACAGGTCTGACCTCCATTGGACTCTCTGAGAGAGAGTTATTCCAAGTGTTGCAACGTGACCTGTTTATGGGATAATACAGGAGAGTGAACTTGTACGGCATGCCACGTGTCACGAACTTGTATGGCGTGCCACGTGTCACTGGTTCAACTTCGGCTTCTGCAAACTTTTTCTGAGATAGTACAGTCTGTGTACTACCTATCACTTTTTATGAAATTTCATTTGGAGCTTCCTAGCCCAAGTTATGACTTTTTTCCCAAGGTCACTTGATTTTGACTCAGATCTGGAAGAGGCAAAAACCCTATATTGTACAGATCATAAATCACAAAGTACAATGAATTAGAGGTTTTACTTTGGACACAAGGTACCTGGAGATTTACGCTTTGACCTGTAAAGAGTTCAGATCCGAAACCTTCGCCAAAACGGATTTATAGCGAAAGTTCTACGACGATGGGTTTTTTCTATATCAAGCCCTATCATTGTAAGTGCAACAAGTGTCATACATGCCATATCATGCCTTCTTTCAGGCTAGCTCTGATACCATGTTAAATTTTCAGAATTTACTTCAATCTGATCTAGGATCTTAACTGAGAGAACAAAATGTACAGCGTATCAATCATGGAGACAATAATGCAAGCACACAAGAGACACAAAGATTTACTTGGGGAAAACCATAAAGGTGAAAAACCCCAATAACTATCTTAGAGATAGATAGAGCAATGATACAACCAAGAGATAGACATAACCTAGTAGCATATCCTCTTTCTCCATAAGTGCGCCACTCCTCCTTGAGTGCATGAGTGAGAAGTGAGTGAACAAATAGAGTGCCTCCCGCACTCTATTTATACTTGACTTGACTTGCCTTTTTACCTAACTCATGTAGGCTCGAACTTAACCACATAACATAATGCTGACTGGGCCGACCCCCAATAGGGTGGTCTAATAACCCTTTGACCCACAAGACTTATACAGGGCCGACCCCAACAAGGTGGTCTAATAACCCATCAAGAATAAGTTACGACATTTACAATATAAATGACGACACTTCCTTATAGAGGAATAATACCATCTCTATAGGAATACAATATACATATATGTGAAATACATTCGGAAGTTACATATACATCAACAAATTTGTTACCGGATTATGCGAGTGTGCCTGGGGGTCGATCAAAGGATTGATACTTCTTTTTCTTATGGTAATTACTTTCGCAAAAATGGGGGGTTCGATTTTTGGAGTACTTATGTTCTCTGTAGATCATGATAGTTCTATATGTTATGCAACTATGTCCAGGGCTGATCTAGTGACTGATTTGGTGTTCTAGATTCCTCTTACTCGATTATCTGGCATTTCTATCCCTATTTCCCTTAATCTAGATCTAGTCAGTTCCTCTCTCTGCTTCATCTAATATAGCTCTCTTTAATTTTCTTCAATCTTTACCTCATTCTGCATTTATTTTTCTAGTTGTGTGCTTCTTCTTCATGCCTTTCTCATTTGTACTTTCCACCATTGTTCAAAAAATTTTGCTCTTCTTTCTACTCTTTCATCCCTATCATCTTCAATTTCAACCCCCTCCATTAATGATAGTTCCTACCTTCCAAAAAGTAGTAGAATCACCCTAAATTTTCCCTTTGGGTGTGATGGTTTTAATCCTCCATTCTAATCCAGTGTAGAGGCAAAAACTCAAATACAACCATCGAGGTCTTAATCCATAGCAGAAAATATTTCAATAGTATTCCCCTGGCTCCTCTTATGAGTTCGTCTTCGAATTTCGACATTTATTAGTTGTTTTCGGATTCAAATTCTAGAATATAACAAGTGAGGGTACTTTCTACCCATAAATCAAGAACTCTAATCAGCGGTGAATCTAGGCGATTCAATCTAATCGAATCTTTTTTAGTCCACTAGAAAACCCTTCTTTGTTGGTTGCGATATTTAGGTGCTTCCGCAAGTCTGCAGAACCATTCTTCTAGGGTTACCGGAAGTTCAATCCACAAAATTTCGTACCGATATAGTGGTGGTCCTCCATAGAAAAGATATTGTCTAAACTTGGATAATTCCCACCCTCATAATTCAACTTCCTGTGTTGCAAAATTGCCAAGCTTATTATCCCACCATAGTTGAATCTGAATCGTCATCACATAGGTATCCATATAGTTAATAGTGTCCCATTAAGAACCAGATCTCGGAAATAGAACCATATGTTGGCAAAAAATTGAGATCGGGTTCTTATACATGGACCAACAAAGGCACCGATGTAGTATAGTTTGCTGGCATTTTCAATCCCTTGAAGGAGAAGGTCTTACCTAAAGCACAACGAATACTAGTGTGGGATAAATATTGGTTAACGCTAAGGATACGATTGTGAAAATTATTATCATTCATATCGCAACAGTATGCATCCTGAGATACTGCAACATTTTCTATCTCAAAACATCACAACATTAACATACATATTACTTATGGAAAATAAAGAGTAAGCACATGAAAGACAAACAGAATCAACATTAGAAAATTGAGGGGCCCAAAAATCCTTCTTCATTACAATAGATAAACTTCATTACATTGTGGCTCTATGGCTTTACAATCATATCATAATTACCCATCGCGGCATATTCAAAACATGTAAGAAAAACCCAACTATCCAAAACCCAGATACATCATCCCTTGTTTAGATTTGGCTATATTTGCTTCTGTTGTTCTTCTTTATTTTGATAATTCACATCTCTCGCTTGTTGTCTCCCTTTCTGCTTACCTTCCACTTCCTTTTATACTTGCGTGAGAGGGTCCAAAATGGTTGCGTCTGTTAGCATCTTTTCTTTATTTCCCTCTCCTTTACCCCACACTTCCTTCTTTAGTCCTTTCTTCTTTCGCCTTTTTCAGTTCTCTCCAAAAACAAAGGATCCAACAAGGGTTAAAGAATATCTACATATTTTTTCAAGCTTTGGGGGGAATACCTTTTGGAGACTTTTATTTAAAAAATATTTTTGGAGCAAGATAATGAAGCGAAAGTATTTTCAAGATATTTTGGTTGAAGATTGGATCATATCAATACATAAATCAATAAAAGGGGCATCAAATGTTTGGAAATGTTTGGTAAGGGTGTTTCCCATTGTTGGAAATTGGATTGCTTGGAAGGTTGGTAGAGGTGATTGAATCGAGGTAAGAGACGTCCCATGGGTCAATTGCATAGGATATTTTAAACTTTATGGAGAATTGAAACTAGCTTTTCATAACCAAGGAATAACTAGGCTAAGAGATGTTGCAGTTCGAGATGAAAAGGGTACTTTGCACTAGTTGTGGAAAACGACGAATGTTTTAAATATTCGGGGGCAATTGGAAGATGAATGGAACTAATGCCTCAAGCTTCTAAACCATAGCGCAATTAATCTTCAAGATCAAGAAGATGAAATTGTTTGGACCTCGCACTCTTCAAATGGTAAGCTCACAGCTAAACTTGATTACTAAGCTTTAATTTCTGCAAATCAAAATGGGGAGAAGGTATAGTGGTGGAAAGTTATGTGGAATATGGATTTTCCCCTAAAAATAATTGTTTTTCTTAGTTAACATTGTCCAAGAAAATCCTTACTTGGGATAGCTGCCAAAAAAGGAATTGGCATGGTCCAAAACATTTCATTATGAGTAAACTAGAGGCAGACTTAGTGGACCATTTGTTAGTGCATTTCTCATTCTCCAAGGTGATTTGGGAAGATTTCATTCAGTAGCTAAATTGTCCTGGACAATGGGAAAATGTTTGTCTTGGATAATGGGAAAAATGATTCTTTATTGCAATTTTTAAGTATGGCAGGAAAACCGAACGGTGAAAACTTGAAAAGCTTTACCTTTCTATGTCATCTATGGGTTATGGTTGGCCTACAACATAATTATTTTCAAATACAACCGTGTGATGCCTTCTCTTATGTACCAAAAAATTAGAATGTTGTTTAAGGAAGGGTTGAAGCAGAAGGATGAGAAGAAAATATAAATAGTAAAAGAACCAGTGATTAATTTCAATGTTGTGTGGGATTTCTTCGATGGTTCCTACTAGGGAGATCCTAGTATCTGCATATTTGGAGTTGTCCTTCACTTAAACATCAATATTTATTATAGGTTTAAATATGGAGGTGGTAGAGGCTCAAACAACCAAGCAAAAATATTTGCTTTATGGGATCTATTAAAGTTCTCATTGAATAAAGGTATCTCTGATCTTAGTGTTTGGTGATTTGAATCCTTGGTTGATTGGTGTAATAATCAATGTATCATATCAAACTGGACATTATCTCATATGCTTGACATAATTATGGTTTCAAAAGACAGGTTTGATCATATATCTTTCGATCATGTCTATCAAGAACACAATGCCTTAGTAGATGCATTATCAAAGGAAGCACTTCTCATTACAAAAGGAACTCTAATTATTCAAGAATTTCAAGGGGGAAAGATGCTTTCTGAAGATTCTCAAATGATTTTGTAATTTCACGTATTTTTGTTTTGGGTGATAAGCCTATCAATATGCTAATGATTATGTCTTTTGTTGTGGTTGATAAGCCTCTCAATATGCTAATGATTGTATATTTTTGTCGTGGTTCATAAGCTTGTCAATATGATGATGATTCTGTCTTTTTGTTTTGGCTAATAAGCATGTCAATATGTTGATGAAGTATGGACCTATTTCCTATGGGGGCTCATTGTTTACTGGCTCGCAAGACTATTATATCTTAGAATGGTCTACATTTTTCTATGTTTTAAAAAGATAACTTAATCAAAGCAGGAAGGCTCACCCATGTATATTTTGATTTTCTTCTCGGAAATATCAAATATAAGGTTTTTTTCATGGAATATATATATATCACCTAATAATAAAGAGATTGTAACATGTGTCCCATATGTTGGCTCTCTAATATTTTACAAAATTAAAAATAAAGTAATAATAATATTGTTCTAAGATAAGAATATTTGAATTTCATTTGTACTTTTCTTTGTTGTTTCTGGTGAATTATTATTGCACAAAAAATAATTAGGGTGCATATATAACTATATGTATGAGACACAAATTTGGTGTATTTATAGCCATATGCTAAAATGTCAAACTCTAAAAATTTGACTAAAGTAAAAATGAAAAACTAAAACACCAAAAGAAGGAGATGACTATAACAAAATAAACCAACATAGATCCATCTTATCTCTGAATTTACCAAGCTTAGAGAGGAATCAAATATCTAGAGGTGGAAACCTAAAGGGATTTGATCATCATGGATATATGTTGGCTCAATATAATATTTTACAAAACTAATAATAATAATGATGATGATGATGTTTTAAAATAATAATTTTTGAATCTCATTGTTACTTTTATTTGTTGTTTATGGTAAATTATCACTGGAAAAATAATAATTAGGGGTGCATATATAGCTATATGTATGAGGGAATGATTTGGTGTATTTATAGCCCTATTCAAAAAAATTAAACTAAAAAAGAGTGAATAAAGTAGAAATGAAAAACTAAAATACCAAAAGAAGGTGATGACTATGCTCTAGAGGTGCAAACATTTTTTTGAATGCAAGGTTAAAGGAATGTTTGCACCAAAGGACTTGATTCTTCATTGATCTATGATGGTTGGACCAAGAGGCCTACAACCACGTAGTCGAAATGCATCATGTGTCTAAAGCATGTTAAAAAAAATAAATTAATATAAAAAATATAATGTATATTTATAATTAAATTTACAAAAATATATATATATATATATATATAATATAATATAATATAATGTATATTCATAATTAAATTTACAAATATATATATATATATAAAATGTATATTTGTAAATTTAATTATGAATATATATATAATATGTTGGTTCAATATAATATTTTACAAAACTAAAACTATTGTAATAATAATATTGCATGTTTCATTTTCATTGATATTTTTCTTTGATGATGAAATAAGAGGCCATTTTTTCCCATATGTTGGGTCAATATAATATTTTACAAAACTAAAACTATTGTAATAATAATATTGTATGTTTCAATCTCATTGATATTTTTCTTTGATGTTGAAATAAGAGAGATGTCGATGGGTGAGATGTGTAGGTCCACTTTAAAAAATAATTAATATTATAAAATCATATTGAGAATATATATAAAGTTATAAAATCGGATTTTAAAGAGATTCTAATAGTTATACCTATATATATTGTGTCAATATAATATTTTACAAAACTAAAACTAAATTATTATGTCCTGCGTAGAAAGATATATATGAATCGCGAAAACACATTAATCCACTTCGTACTGCAGTTTAATTTTTTCTATTATAAAGTTTTACATGGTTATGATTTTACTTATTAAAATAATTTTTATAAAAAATTATTTATCTGAAATGTAATTAGCTCTGGACTGATGACGTCTGTTTTAAATTCTGTGCCCCAGCAGGGGGCAGCGTGCATACGTCACTTCGTCGTACTGATTTGAATTGCAGTAGCGTGTTCTGCACTATCACTTCACTCCGTTGTACTGCATTGTATTGGTGTATTCTGCAATATCACTTAGGTCTCATTAATAAAAATCAACAATAGCATAGAGATCTCTATCGTACTGAACTACAGTACCATATTCTGCAATATTGATTCTGAACGAACGGTTCCGTCAATAAAATCAACAGTGTTTCCAACAACATGCGCCGTGGAGAACAAAGTGCACCGCGCAGACTCCACACAATAAGAAAAATGACGCAGAGGACATATTATTTAGTCACAAAAATTGAAAACTTAAAAACCTGTCAATTATCATGATAAGCGCATTGAATGTTGTGCGCCTGGTTGGTAGCTCTCCTCCTCCCAAGATTGACAAATCGGTTTACCTACTGCTTAGCGTAACTTGTTAGTGAATTTACGCTCCATTGTTATTATTAATTATAAAATAAGATATGAGATACATTGTAATTCACGGATTATACTATGCAACCACTAAAATGACGTTGCATTGTCAGAATCTTGACAAAAAGTTTTACCATCATGATTTTCAATATATTTTATTCAATAAATTTAATTTTATAAAATTGATTTAATTTAAATTTTATTAAATTAATTTATTTTAAATTTAATAAAGAATAATTATTAAATAAATTAACTCAAATGACATTACTAAACCATGATGCTAATGAGTATGCCAACATGATTATTCTTTTAATGATTTTTTCACTTAATTCTTCGTATATAGAAAAATGAATCTTACACTATTTTCCTTTAAAGTAAGAAAAAGTATTTCAAGTAAGAAAAAGTATTTTTTACTTTAGTTATGCACTAATTCCAATTGTATTATTATTATTGTTTTAAGCAATCATTCTCTTGTTTTTTCCATAGTTGTTTTTATTATTATATTTTAATAATTAATGTATGCAAATTTATAGTTAATGCATAATGGTCAAATATTTATGTCATAATGTAAATAATGTGATGTTATGAGTAAAATTTGATTTTAAAATTTAATTTTATGTAACATAAATGGTACATTATCTATTCGGTGTTGTGATGGTACCTTTGAAATTTAAGTAGAGATGATAACTATGTTTTGATTTTTTGCAGTACTTGATGTTGATGTTGATGTTGAAGTTCATTGTTGAATGATTTTTTAGGTTAAAGTATATACACAACTTGTCTCATATGCATGTTACTCTCAAATATATGCGTAAGACTAAGTTGGAATTGACTATGTAAATTTGCATGCTACCCTCAAACAAATGTGTGACTCCAACACTACCTTCCGCCTCCACACTAAAATGCTTATACTTATTGTTGTTTTCATGTTGTTCTATCATCCAAAAATTAGAAATATGACATCATCCCATTAGTGTGCACTTCTTCTCTTTAACATAAATTTAACATCAAAACCTTGTGAATCTACTTGGTTTTTCTCTCTTGTTCCAAGTGCTTCTTTGAGTTGTTTTGTTTTAATGAAATCTATAGCAAAACCTCACAGACATTATAGAGGCAATAACATCTTCTATGTGGTATTATTAAAAAAAATCCTTTTCTCTTGTGCAATTTGTTGCTTTGTTTAATTCTTCCACATACATCACGAACGAATGACGGTTTCTTTGCATTTTTGGTATTTTTTGCTATGTAGCAAGTCTCCAAATTTCAAAACAAGCTTTTCACAAAAATGCAAGTTTTCAAATTTCAAAACAATCTTTTAGCAATGGCGCGGGACATTGCCACCTCGTGGCTCTTGTTAATAATAATAATAATGTTTGGATCTCATAAGCTAAACAAACATAAATCAATTACTGAACAAAAGAGATCCTTATTAAATTAATATATGTCTTCATATGTTGGTCCAATATAATATTTACAAAACAACAACTACTACTACTACTAATAATAATAATAATGCTTGAAAATTATAATATTTGAATCTAATTAGTATTGTTTGTTGCTTTTATTCATCAATTGAAATCAATAAATTTACAGGATAGAGTATAAGTAATTAGGTGCAACTACAATCATATGTACCAGAGAATAATTAATAATGCTTGAAAATTATAATATTTGAATCTAATTAGTATTGTTTGTTGCTTTTATTCATCAATTGAAATCAATAAATTTACAAGATAGAGTATAAGTAATTAGGTGCAACTACAATCATATGTACCAGAGAATAATTAGGTGCAACTACAATCATATGTACCAGAGAATAATTAGGTGCATATATATAGACGTATTAAATTTAACCACAAAAGACTAAATTTTTTTTTTTAAATGCAAAATTTGAGAAAAGGTTTGCAATTCAAGGGATTTGATTTTTTTGGTGCTTGGTAGATGAATAGTCAATTATCATTGCACAAAGAATAGATATCGTGCATCTATAGCCATATGTTTGAGAGAAAAAAATGTTGTATTGTTAGCCAAGAGGCACTTTCTACAACTCAAGTGGGCACCTCAGAAAAATAAATTAATATAAAAAAGGTATAATGCGCATTCATAATTAAAATTAAAATTATATATGTAATAAATTGGATAAACATAGGTCGCCCACTTCACACTTGGCTTTCCCGTACGATCCTCGATTCCCATAGTAAAACAAATGAATAAACATAAATACAATTACAAAATATATCCATATTAACTTTTACAAGTCAAAAATAAAGATATTGTAACATTTTTCCCCATATGTTGGGTCAATATAATATTGTACAAAAATAAATTAATAATAATAATACTAGCAAGCCATATTAATTAATTAATATGGCTTATATGCGTCGATCGACATGTATCAACCACATTTAAATTTGTGGTTATGGTTGACATATGTCGATCGGCGTATATAAGCCATATTAATTAATTAATATGGCTTGCTAGTTGACGGTCGACGTGCTAGTTAGGTTTGGTGAATTATTATTATTATAACAATAATCAAAATAATATTATGGCCACACAATTAATAATATTAATTGAATAATAATAAATATAATAATTAACCATGGTTGACCTTGGTTGACCATGCTTGAATTTGGTTGATCAAGGTTAACTATGGTTGACTTTCGTTGACCATGGTTGACTATGGTTGAAAATCGTTGACTTTGGATGTTCATGGTTGACAATGGTTGAACATCCTTGACCGTGCCTTGACCATAGTTGACTTTCGCTGACCTTAGTTGACTTTCGTTAACCATGTTTGATTATAGTCAACCATGATTGACTTTGCTTGACGATGGTTGGTTTTGGTTGACTATAGTTGTCTATGGCTTACAATGGTTGACTTTGGTTGACCATCGCTGACTTTGGTCAACCATGGCTTACTTTGATTAAACATGGTTGACTTTGGTTGACCACGGGTTACTATGGTTGGTTATGGTTAACCATGATTGCTCATGGTTGACTATGCTTGACAATGGTTGACAAAGGTCGACTTTGGTTGACAATGGTCAACCATTGGTTTACTATGGTTGAGAATGGTTAACCATTGTTGTCCATGGTTGACTATGTTTGACCATGGTAGAATTTGGTTGACTATGGTTGACCATGGTTGACTTTCGTCGACCATAGTTGAATTTAGTTGACCATGGTTGACTTCGGTTGACCATGGTTGACTTTAGTTTGCCATGGTTAACTTTGGTTCAATTTGGCCAACCAAAGTTGACTTTGGTTGACCTTGGTTGGATTTTGGTTGACCTTGGTTGACTTTGGTTAATCATGGTTGAATTTGGATGACCATGAGTGGCTTCAGTTGACTTTGGTTAATTATCCTTGACCATGCTTAACCATAGTTAACCATGGTTGACTTTGGTTGACTATGACTAACTAAAGTTGACTTTGGCTAACCAAAGTTGACTTTCGATGACCAAAGTTAACCATGGTTGACTTTGGTAGACTTTGCTTAACCATGGTTGAATTTTAGTCGACCATGGTTGACTTTGATTTACTTTTGGTTAACCATCATTGAGTATGGTTGACTTTTGGTTGACCTTGATAAACTTTGGTTGACTATGGCCGAGCATGGTTGCATATGTTTGACTATGGTTGAACATGGTTAACTATCGTTGACCATGGTTGACTATTGTTAACCATGATTGACTTTGGTTGGCTTTGGTAGACCATGGTTCACTTTGGTTGACCATGGTTGACTTCGGTTGAATTGTTATTGACCATGGTCAACTTTACTTTGCAATGGTTGACTTTGGTTGGTTATGGTTCACTATGGTTGACCATGGTTCACTTTCGTTGACTATTGGTAACTTTGGTTGACCATGGTTCACTTTGGTTGACCATGGTTTAGTATGGTTGACTATGGTTCACTTTGGTTCTATGGTTAACAATATTTCTAAAGTCAACAATATTAAGTCACCCTTAGTCAAACATCATAGGTAATCCACAATAAACCATGAAAAACCATGGCAATCCATGAACAACCATAGTTAACCATGATCAACTGTGATCATCCATTAAGAACAATGGTCAACTATAATCAACCATGAACAACCATAGTCAACCATGAGAAACCATCATTGACTATAGTCAACCATAGTTAACAATGAACAACCATGGTCAACCATAAATAACCATGTTCAGTCATATACAACCATAGTCAACCATGAAAAACAATGGTTAACCATGAACAACCATGGTTAACTAACTAGGGTCAACCAAAGCCAACCATGGTTAACCAACTAGGGTCAACCAAAGTCAACCATGGTCAACCATAGTCACCATATTCATCCATGGCCATCCAAAGTCAACCATAATCAATCATGGACAACTGAAGTCAGCCACAGTCAACCAAAGTCAACCAAAAGTTAACCAAGATCAACCAGAGTCAACCACGATAAACCAATTCAACCAAACTCATCAATAGTCACTAAAGTCAACCAAAGTCAAACCATATTAACTAAATTCAACCATGGTCAATTAAAGTCAACTATGGTCAACCAAACTTGACCATGATAAACTAAAGTCAACCATAGTTGACCATGGTCAAGCATTGTTAATTAAATTCAACTAACGTCAACCCTGGTAAAAGGTCAACCCTAGTAAACAAAAGGTCTACCAAGGTTATCTAATGCCAATCATGGTAATCCAAAGTCAACCAAATCCAGCCATGGTCAGCCAAATTCAACCATGATCAACCAAAGTCAACCATGGTTAACCAAAAGTCATTGAAAATAAACTTTGGTCAGCCAAAGTCAACCACGATCAACTAAAGTCAAGTAACGTCAACCAAGATAAACCAAAGTCAAATACAGTCAACCATGCTCAACCATAGTTAACCAGAGTCAACCATAGTCAACTAAAGTCAACCATAGTTAACCAAAGTCAACCATGGTCAACTAAAGTCAAACATGGTCAACCAAACTCAACCATGGTCAATGAAATTCAACCATGCTCAACCAAATTCAACCGTTGTTAACAAAACTTAATCATGGTCAACTAAAGTCAATCATTGTCAACCATGCACAACCATAGTCAATCATTCTCAACCATAGTCACCCAATGGTTGACAATGGTCAACCAAAGTCAACCATGGTGAACCATAGTCAAGCATAGTCAACAATGACTAATCATGGTCAACCATAACCAACCATAATAACCCATGGCCAACCAAATTCAACCATGGTCAATCAAAATCAACCAAAGTTAACCATGGTTAACCAAATTTACCCATGGTTAGCCATGGTCAACCAAAGCCAACCATGGTCAACCAGAGACAAGTCAACCAAAACAAACTATGGTCAAGGAAAGACAACCATGGTCAACAAAACTCAACCATGGTCAACCATAACTAACCAAAGGTCAACCAAAGTCAACCATGGTGAACCATAGTCAACCATGGTGAACCATAGTCAACCATGAAAAACCATAATCAACTATAGTCAACCATGGTCAATGATAGCTAACCATAGCCAACCATTTAAATCAAAGTCAACTGAAGCCAGTCATCCAAATTCACCCATGATTAACCAAACTCAACCATGATCAGCCAGAATTCAACCAAAGTCAACACCGGTCAACCATAGTCAACTAAATCTAGCCAAAATTCTACCTTAGTCAACCAAAGTTTACCATGGTCAACCATAGTGAACCATAATCAACCAAATTCAACCATGGCAAAGTAAAGTCGAAGATGCTTAATAAAAATTCAACCAAGCCAACCATGCTTAACCAAATCCAACCAAAGTCAACCGTGGTTAACAATAGTCAACCATGGTCAACCAAAGTCAACCATGGTCAACCATATTTAACCATGTTCAACCATAATAACCATGCTTGGCCAAATTCAACTAAAGTCGATCAAATTCAACCATACTCAACGATGGTCAATCACAATCAATATTTCTTAACCAAAAGTCAATCAAAGTCAACCATGGTCTATGAAAAGTCAACCATGGTAAACCAAAGTCTACCATGGTTGACTTTGGTCAACGAAAGTGAAATTTGGTTAGCCATAGTCAACCAAAGTCAACCATGGTTGACTTTGTTCAGTGAAAGTGAACTTTTATTAGCCATACTCAACCAAAATCAACCATGGTCAACCAAATTCAACCATGGTTAAATATGGTTAACCATTGTCAACCATAGTTAGCCAAAGTCAACTAAAGCTAGCCATGGTAATTCAAATTCAACCATGATTAACCAAAGTCAACCAAATTCAACTATGGTTAATCAAATTCAACCATGATTAACTAAAGTCAACCAAATTCAACTATGGTCAACCAAAAATAACCATAGTTAACCATAGTCAACTAAAGTCAACCATGGTCAGCCAATATCAACCATACTTAGCTAAAGCCAATGAAAAGTCAACCAAAATCAATTTTGGTTAGCCAATGTCAATCATCTTCAACCATAGTCAACCATGGTCAGCTAATGTCAACCATACTTAGCTAAAGGAAGTCAAAAGTCAACCATAGTCACCATGGTCAACCATAGTCGACCAAAGATAGCCAAAAGTCAACCTTAGTCAACCAAATTGAACCATGGTCAACCATAGTGAACCATAATCAACCAAAGTCAACCATGGCAAAGTAAAGTCGACCATGATCAATAAAAATTCAATCAAAGTCAACCATGGTCAACCAAAGTGAACCGCAGTCTACCAAATCCAACCAAAGTCAATCATGGTTAACAATAGTCAACCATGGTCAACCAAAGTGAACCATGGTCAACCATAGTTAACCACATTCAACCATATACAACCATGCTTGGCCATAATCAACCAAAATTCAACCATGGTCAACCAAAGTCAATCAAGTTCAACCAAAAGTCAACAATACTCAACGATGGTTAGCTAGAGTCAACCATTATTATCCACAAGTCAAACAAAGTCAACCATGGTGTACAAAAATTCAACCATGGTTAAGAAAAGTCTACCAAAGTCAATCATGGTTAACTTTGGTCAACCAAAGTCAATTTTGGCTAGCGAAAGTCAACTTTGGTTAGTCATAATCAACCATGGTTAGCCATTGTTAAGCATGGTCAACCATAGTCAACCAAAGTCAACTGAAGCCAGCCATGGTCATCCAAATTCAAGCATGATTATCAAAAGTCAACCAAAAGTCAACCAAAGTCAGCTTTGGTCAACCAAAGTCAATCATAGTCAACAATAGTCAACCAAAGTCAACCATGGCCAACTAAAGTCAACCATGGTCAATCAAAGTCAACCATGGTCAACCGAAGTCAACCATCATTAACTAAATTCAACCATGGTTGACGAAAGTCAACCATAGTCAACTAAAGTCAACCATTGTAAACCATGGTCAAACATAAGCAATCATGGTCAACCATTCTCAATGATAGTAAACCAATGGTTGACCATTATCAACCAAAGTTGACCGTTGTCAATCATAGTCAAGCATATTCAACCATGATCAACCATGGTCAACAATAGCCACCCATAGTAACCCATGGTCAACCAAAGTCAACCATGATTAGTCAAACTAATCAATGGTCAACCATGGTTGACCAAAGTCACCCATGGTCAGCGATGGTCAACCAAAGTCAACCATAGTCAATCATGATCAACCATAGACAATCATAGTCAACCAAAACCAACCATGGTCAAGGAAAGGTAACCATGGTTGACTATAATCAAACATGGTTAATGAAAGTCAACCAAGGTCAACCAAAGTCAACCATGAACATCGAAAGTCAACAATGTTCAACCATATTCAACCATGGTCAACGAAAGTCAACTACACTTAACCTTGGTCAACCAAATTAAAGCATGGATAACCATAGTCAACCATGGTTAACCATTATATTTAATTATTACATTTATTATTATTCAATTAATATTATTAATTGTGTGGCCATAATATTATTTTTAATTACTATTGTAATAATAATAATTCACCAAACCTAACCAATAGGCTAACCATCAAATAACAAGCCATATTAATTAATTAATATGGCTTATATATGTCGATCGACGTATATCAACCATGACAACAAATTTAAACATGGTTGATATAAACCGACCAAAGTTGACTTTGGTTGACTTTGGTAATCATGGTTGAATTTGGATGACCATGGGTGGCTTCAGTTGACTTTGGTTAACTATGGTTGACCATGCTTAACCATAGCTAACCATGGTTATCATTAGTTGACCATGGTTGACATTGGTTGACCATAGTTGACTTTAGTTGACTAAGACTAACCAAAGTTGAATTTGTCTAACCAAAGTTAACCATGGTTGACTTTGCTTAACCATGATTGAATTTTGGTAGACCATGGTTGACTTTTATTAACCATGATTGAATTTTGGTAGACCATGGTTGACTTTGATTGACTTTTGGTTAAAAACGGTTGACCATCATTGAGTATGGTTGACTTTTGGTTGACCCCTATTGACTTTAATTGACCATGGTTGACTATGGCCAAGCATGGTTGTATATGGTTGACTATGGTTGAACATGGTTAACTATGGTTGACCATGGTTGACTTTGGTTGACCATGATTGACTATTGTTAATCATGATTGAATTTGGTAGACCATGGTTCACTTTGGTTGACCATGGTTAACTTCGGTTGAATTTTTATTGACCGTGGTCGACTTTACTTTTCCATGGTTGACTTTGGTTGATTATGGTTCACTATTATTGACCATGGTTCACTTTGGTTGACTAAGGTTGACTTTTGGTTGTCCTTGATTGACTATGGTTGACCATGGTGATTATGATTGACAATGGTTGACTTTTGTTGAATATGGTTGACTTTAGCTAACCAAAATTGACTTTGGTTCACTTTTCGCTGGCTTTGGATGAGTATGGTTGACATTGCCTAACCATGGTTGACTTTAGTTGATTATGGTTGACTTTGGCTTACCAAAGTTTACTTTGGTTTACCACACTCGACTTTGGTTGATCATGGTTGAATTTGGTTGACTATGGCTAGCTTTAGTTGACTTTGGTTGACTATGGTTAACCATGGTCAACCATAGTTAACCATGGTTGAATTTGTTTAACCATGGTTAGCTTTGGTTGACTATGGAAAACAAAAGTTTACTTTTGCTGACCAAAGTGAACCATGGTTGACTTTGGTAGACTTTGGTTTACCATGGTTAACATTTGGTAGACCATGGTTTACTTCGTTTGACTTTTGGTTAAAAATGATTGACTATGGTAGTGACCATCGTTGATAATGGTTGACTTTGATTTACTTTGGTTGACCATGGTTGACTTTGATCCACTTTGGTTGACCATGGTTGACTTTGTCTAAGAATGGTTAAACATTGTTAACTATTGTTAACTATGGTTAACTATGGTTGACTTTGGCTGACCATGGTTGACTATTGTTAACCACAATTGACTTTGGTTGGATTTCGTTGACCATGGTTGACTTTAGTTGAATTTTTAGTTACCATATTTGACTTTACTTTTCCATGGTTGACTTTGATTATGGTTGACTATGGTTAACTTTGGTTGACTAAGGTAGACTTTTGGCTAGCTTTAGTTGATTGTGGTTAACCATGGTTGACTAAATTTGACTTTGGTTGAATTTTGGCAGATTGTGGTTGACTTTGTTTATCATAGGTGAATTTGGAAGACCGTGGATGGCTTCGGTTGACTTTGATTTACAATGGATGGCTATGGTTGGGTATCATTGACCATGGTTGAGTTTTGGTTGACTATGGTTGATTATAGTAGTCCATGGTTGACTATGTTTGACTATGGTTAACCATGGTTGACTTTCATTGAGCATGGTTAACTATGGTTGACCATGGTTGGATTTGGTTAATGATAATTTATTTTTGGTTTACCATGGTTGACTTTGGTTGACATTTGGTTAGCTATGGTTGACCATGGTTGATTTATGTTAACCATGGTTTTTTTTGGTTGGCTTGTCTATAGTTGGCCATGGTTGACTTTGGTTGACCATGGTTAGCTTTGGTTGATTTTGATTTACCATAGTTGACTTTGGTTGGTCATGGGTTACTGTGGTTGGTTATGGTTAACCATGTTTGATCATGGTTGACTATGCTTGACTATGGTTAACCATGGTTGATTTTATTGGGTGAGTATGGTTAAGAATGGTTGACTTTGGTTGTGCATGGTTGACTATATTTGACCATAGTTGAAAATGATTGACTTCGGTTGACTATGGTCGACCATGATTACCTTTTGTTAACAATGGTTGAGCATGGTTGATTTTCATTGACCATGGTTGACTTTGGTTGACCATGTTTGACTTTAGTTGACCATGGTTTACTTTAGTGGACTATAGTTGACTATGGTGAACTAAGGTTGACTTTGGTTGACTATGGTTGAGCATGTTTGACTATAGTTGACTTTGGCTTACCATGGTTGGCGTTACTTGAATTTGGTTGATCGTAGTTGACTATGGGAGACTTTGGCTAACCAAAGTTGACTTTCGTTGACTTTTGGTTAACAATGGTGACTTTCGTTTATCATGGTTGAATTTGGATGACCATGGATGGATTTGGTTGACTTTAGTTTACCACGGTTGGCATTAGATGACGTTGGTAGGCATTTAGTTTACCATGGTTGACCTTTAATTTACCATGGTTGATGTTAATTGACTTTGATTAACAATGCTTGACCATGGTTAACTAAAGTTGACTTTAATTTATCATGGTCGACTTTGGTTGACCATAGGTTACTTTAGTTGACCATGGTTGACTTTAGTTAAATGGCTTTACTTTGGTGACTTTAGTTGACTATTGTTGAGTTTAGTTGACTTTGGTTTACTGTGGTTGACTTTGGTTGACCTTGGTTGAGCATGGCTGACTTCGGTTGTCCATGATTGACTATGGTTGACATTGGATGACCATGGTTTAATATGGTGACTATGGTTAACTATGGTTGACTTTAGTTGACCATAGTTGGTGAATCATGGTTGGATTTGGTTGACCTTAGTTGGTTAACCATGGTTTTTCATGGTTAACCATTGTTGTTCATGGTTGACCATGGTTGGCTATGGATGAACATGGTTATTCATGATTGACCATGGTTGTTCATTGTTGACTATAACCAATGATGGTTGTTCATGGTTGACTATGGTTGACCATAGTTGTTCATGGTTGACTATGGTTGATCGTTGTTCTTAACGGACGATCATGGTTGATCATGGTTAACTGTGGTTGTTCATGGCTTACCATGATTTTTCATGGTTTATCGTGGATTACCTATGATGTTTAACTAAGGGTGACTTAACATTGTTGACTTTAGTAATATTGTTAACCACATAGCCATGGGTGAACACAATTTACCATGGTTTATTATGATTGATCACGGTTGACTATGGTTCATCATGTTTGAATATGTTTCTCCATGGTTGAGTTTGGGTGGGTATAGTTGACCATGGTTGATCATGTTTTTTTGTGGTCGAATCTGGTTAACTTACGTCGACCATGGTTGACAATGTTTAAATAATATTGACTATGGTTGACAATGTTGATATTAGGTCAACTTTGCTTGAATATTTTTTACTATGGTTGACTATAATTGACCTCAAGATATCCATGAATGTTATGTTTGAGGCTTGTATTAATATTTCATGATATTCATGTTAACATCATCATCATCATTATTATTAATGTTATTAAAGATATCATTAACTTTATTAATGTTTTATACCATTAATGTTAATGTCAATCTTAATATTATTGCTAAGTTTAACTATCTTAATGTTAGTTAATACTAATTTTAACCATGGATTAATGTTATTAATATTAATATTAATATTGTTCATGGTATTCATGTTACTAATATTAACGTTATTAATGATAGTATTAATTTTTTTTTCAAGAGGAAAAAAACCACACTTTTGTTATTTATAAAGAAATAAAAAAAGTACATAGATCTCTGATAGCAGAGCTTGTTTAGTTCATTCATATAGCTAGATACCTTGAGACAAAACATCATAATGTCCATAAATTCAACATCCAAGACTATACAAGCATAATCAAAATACCATGATAAACTATGCTTTCTAAAATATTCTAAAAAACATCATCTAAGAACCACAAAGAACCATTTTGAGTAATTGTGCCTTCCACTCACTTCCCAGTATAAGACCCCAACTTCTTCGTCAAGCGCCATCTTTGATCAAGAATTTGCCACATCATTGTAATCCTTGTAACTGTGTTCTATGGAGAGATCACAGAACTAGTTCATCATACATTTGACTCTGTCACTCCAATGTTTAAGTTGGATAGCTTTCATCTACAAGAGGTCCTTTTCCCAATTAATGATAAACAATGAATCACCATATATCCTGAAGGTACCCAATCCACACCAAATAGCCACTTTGAGAATGCCCCACAAGCCAAGAAGTTCATCCTTTGAGTTTGTACCCTGACCTCCTGAAATGTGAAATTTGTAGATGAGGTTCTCACCACAATTTAAATGGAAATCGGCTCTACATATATTCCCTGCCGCCGCACCATCAAAACAACAATAAGCCGGACCAGAACTATCAAATTTTCGAGTTAGATAACTAGCTGTGTTTTGTATCTTTGGCAGAGGATTTCTGTAGATATAAAAAAGATTCCAAAAGATGAAATAGCAAGTTTAATATTTGGATCAATGTTCTGAAAGATAGCACAGTTACGACTCTTCCATATGCACCAAGTAGCTATCCAGTAATGTTCTTTAAATTCGAAAGCAACTGAGTCCACTTCTTATATGCCGATTCAAAAGTAGAGACAGGCCAATCAACATCTACTTTGAGTGCAATATAGATAGTTTTCCAAAACGTTTTTGAGAAGCAACACTGAAAAAAGAGATGATCCACGGTCTCGCTAGCACCCCTGGACAAAATAATTACATTCAGATGCATTTTTCCTCTGTGCATAAGGTTTTCCCATGTCAATTTTTTGTTATTAAAAGACAAACACAAAAAACATTTTATTTTGAGAGGGATCTTCCAGCTCCACAGAGAACCAAACCACCAAACCCTGTTTCCAACATAATGTGTTGCTGCAGTAGTATGGTATGCAGTGCTAGCAGTCATTTGACCGGATAATGGATTTTTTTACCAAACCAGAGTATCTTTTTCATCAGACAGTCTAATACCATTCAGGTTTAAACACTGGGTATAATGATTCCATTCAAGCCCCCAGCTATTGGTCAAACCCAGATCGGACGCCATGACCCAATACGAGGGGTCATCTACCAGGCAATCAGATCTTTTAAACTGATTGAGAGTAAAGAGCCCAAACTCAGAAAATAAGGAGCGTAACTCCCTAGAGATTTTGTAATTAGACTCAATCCCTAAAATGGGGGTCCCTCGCATGAAGTTGAGGGACCTTTTAGATGAAATTGGGTAAATGCAAAACGCGCGAGAGTTGTGTAAATTCACAACGCTTGTGCGTTATGTAAAACTAGGAATGGTGGGCTCCAAACCTGCCATGTCATTTAACATGTAGGATAGGATTACAGAATGCACGAGCGTTATGCTGATACATAACGCGTGCACGTTATGTATCACCATAACGCTCGCACGTTTTGTTTAATATAACAAAAAAAATAGACAAAACGAGCCATAGAATGACGATCGTGGCTCGGATCGACAAACCATCAACTCTGTTGGATTCAGGACATCAAGATAGTGCTAGGGGTGCCCGTCTCCATTGGTCCCATGGCCAGTCAGTTGGTCGAGCCTACTTGCACATCATCGATATCTCGGTCCAAAATTTATGTGATTTTAAACAGGGGATCATGAGCGCCTTTGAACTAGGAAGAGGTAAAATGAGCTAGGTTGAGGGCAATAAATGTTGTATTTGTATGATGTTGCAATGATTTTGTAATGTGACAAGGTTTTTCTCTATGCTCCAAACATGTAAGCCATTAACTAATTAACACCGACGTTAAATGTAGGGTAAGCATCCCTATAATGCCATAAAGGAAAGAGTTCATCATTTAAAGCATCAACGTACCGGATGTTCAGCCATCGTCCAAGTGGCTTGCATATGCATATAGAGTTTAATTTTAATCATTCATGTCACGTCCAATTGAATTTTAATTGGTCGATCCGAGCCACAGTCGTCATTCTATGGCTCGTTCTATACCCCTACATCCTGAGAAGGTTGAAGCTGTAAAGCAATAGCTCTCTAGTATTCATCCTGAAGCTCTTTTGTTTATGTCTAAGATAAATAAGCTCTTAGTTCGTGAGCTGGAACATATCGATCTTAACAGGATTTATGCAATCTCTGTTTTACGAGAAACTGACCTTAGAACTTCTCATAGCAATGAAAATGAATCCTTTATTTTGCATTTGCTAGCAGAAGAAGATCAATTTTCGACAAAACAATGTAGTTATTACATGTGGAGGTAGCAGTTTCTCGTGGAAAGCGAGTGTAGGGTTGAGCAAAGGAAAGATGTTGGGAAATGGGATATTACATTAGCTTTTCTGATGGGCTAGCGGCTTATAGAAGGAAATATGGAGGTTGTAGGTATCTATGCTTTTCTTCCAACGGAAATTGTAACAAGATTTCCATTTATAATACAGGCAGATTTTTTACTGGTTTCGTCAAGAGAAAGTATCATTTTCAATAACAAGTGGAACCAAGGAATCCTTTGTTGTGTTCCATTAGCCTTTTGTTCAACATTTAGTGCTCTGATAAGTGGTAATTTACCTCTATCATCAAAAAGTTTATGTAAACCAATAGAAGCTCAGACAATACTCCCTGCTTTTAAATGCATTCTAGAGAAAGAAAGAGGACAAGTTCATCAAAGCGACTTCATTCATTTATATTCTCGTAATGTACACATAGTCCATCCTTATCTTGATAAACAAGAGTTTTATAATAGCTTGAAGTTTTTGGGCGTGGTTATCTCCCTGTATTCGGTTGTCTGATTGGTTGACAAGCTTTCCTGAAAATTTGTATGTTGAACTTCTTTGTTTTATTGCTAAAAATTGGAAGGGATTTCCAAGTCACTTGCAAAACGCTCCTTTGTTGAGTGGTTGAATCAGTATCCTAAAATTACTGAGCTTTCTATCTCAAATTTTGTTGAGCGGCTCCTAGATGTAGTATCAGACTCAACAGATAGTAAACATGTTATCACCACTGCACATTTTTTGCACTATTCATCTGCAAATAACTACGTCTAGCCCGAAAGGTGTCCTTGAAGGCCTTTTGGATGCGAAACGGAACGAGCCATAGAATGACGACTGTGGCTCGGATCGACAAACCATCGACTCCATTGGATTCAGGACGTCTTGTGAAGTGTCGTGTTGTATGGGAGACGGGAAGGCGGGAGAAGAAAATGCAGAACGCGGGAGGATAAAAGCATTTTGCTAATATTTATTCACACACAAAATGCGTGTGCGTTTCTTGTATATTAAAAAAATTTGTAGGTATTTAATACGTTTGGTGCACGGCTAAATAACATCTAGTTGCACAAAATGCGTGCGCGTTTCTGTATTCAAAAACACGCGCGCGTTTCGGTATTCATAAACGCGCTAGCGTTATTGAAATAATAAAAAAACCTTATTCAATAGTTTCTATTTGTTAGGAAGTTAAATAGGGATTTGGTGATGAGGATGATGACGATGATGATAGTGATCATAAAGAAGAGGATGATGATGATGATGATGATGATGATCAATCATCAATCATGATGAAGATGGTGGTGAGGATGATGATGATGATGATGATGGAGATGACAACGCCGACGATGACGATGATGATGATGATGATGATGATGATGATGATGATGACGACGATGATGATGGTGATGATGGTGATGATAAAGAAGAGGATGATGATGATGATGATGATGATGATGAATATGACGATGAAGATGATGAAGATGATGGTGATGATTATGATGATGATGATGATGATGATGATGATAAAGAAGAGGATGACAATGATGATGATGATGATCAATACCCAATCATGATGAAGATGGTGATGAGGATGATGATGATAAAGAAGAGGATGGTGATGATGATGATGATGATCAATCATCAATCATGATGAAGATGAAGATGGTGATGAGGATGATGATGATGAGGATGAGGATGAGGATGAGGATGATGATGATGATGATGATGATGATGAATATGACGACAAAGATGATGATGATGATGATGATGATGGTGGTGGTGATGGTGATGATGGTGATTATAAAGAAGAGGATTATGATGATAATGATGATGATCAATCATCAATCATGATGAAGATGGTGGTGAGGATGATGATGATGATGAAGATGATGATGGAGATGACAACGATGACGATGACGATGATGATGGTGACGGTGAAGATGATGATGAATATGTCGATGAGGATGATGATGATGATGATGATTGATCATCAATCATGATGAAGATGGTGGTGAGGATGATGATGATGATGAAGATGATGATGGAGATGACGACAACGATGATGACGACGACGATGATGATGATGATGATGATGATGATGACGATGATGGTGATGATAAATAAGAGGATGGTGATGATGAAGATGAAGATGATGATGAATATGACGATGAGGATGATGAAGATGATGGTGATGAAGATGATGATGATGATGATGATGATGATGATGGTGATGATAAAGAAGACGATGATGATGATGACGATGACAATGATGATGATGATCAATACCCAATGAAGATGAAGATGGTGATGAGGATGATGATGGGTATGATAAAGAAGAGGATGGCGATGATGATGATGATGATTGTAGCTAGGGTTTTACCCCTAGCTTGTGCCAATGAGCACCTACTAAGGAGAATGGACTCCTTAGTAGCAGTTCAGTATATTAAACTAATTATGCAAAAAACAAAAATTAAATTATTTCTAAGACAAGCATGAAGCATTAAACACCAAAATGAAAGAATGACTTTGTATTGATGTTACCTTGAGTGTCAAGGTTGGTGAAGCCCTTTGCAGTGTCCAAGAGGATGCTCCAAGCTTCTGAATGCTCCTTCTCCTTCTCCAATGTTGGGGATGGGCCAAAGGTGGCTCTCAAGGCGAGAATAGTTCAAAGGTGAACTAGGGTTTCGAGAGAGATTTTGGCAGAGTAAGGGTGCTTGTGATTGTGGATATGGAATAAGGGATCTCCATCACCTATTTATAGTTTTTTGGTGGTGGAGTGCTGACCCATGGTTTTAGGAAACACATGGTTTTCGACAGCTGTATAGGGTTTTTTCCTCCTTTTCCTCATTATTTTATATTTTTATTCCCTTTTTAGGGGATTTTTGCTATTTTTGGAGGAAAAGGGGGTTTTTTAGCCTTTTTTAGGCTATTTTGATGGTTTTTTGGCCTTTTGGAGGCATTTTAGGCCTTTTGGAGGCTTTTTAATGGGTTTTTTGGGATTTTTAATGGAAATATGGTAGGAAAATGGACAAATGAGTCATATAATGTGGTAAATGAGCTAGTGAGCACTTTTTGGGTGTTAACAGATTGCCCCCTGATGTGCGAGGTCAGGAGCTCATCGTATGGCCGATGGACATCATAAGTCATGAATGGTTTTCCTGGGATGTGGAGAGAAGAGAAGAAACAAACTGGAGCCCGGAACAACGATCCCGAACAACTGCAAGAACTAAAAGTACATAACCTCAATAAAGGATGAGGAATCATCTGATCATATGGACGAGGCGGGCATTCCCATGCTCGTATCAGGATATAACATAATAACAACAATGGGGTCCAAAACATGGGGACCTGAAATATACATGACCTCAAATACTGACTGAGGAATAATCTCAATATATAGACGAGGCGGGCATACCCATGCTCGTATCAAGATACATAAATATAACTGTAAGGCCCGAAAAAAGGGGGACCTGTAAGATACATGACCACTGTGTACATCATAAGAGTCCAGAGGGGACACAAATCTGGGACATACTGCTGAGCGGATCATGTGTGAACTGCAGAACTGGTGCACCGGAACAATCAACAGTGCTACTAAGTGTGGTACCAAAGGAACTGATGAGCTGCTGGATCATAGTGACTGGGGTCATACTCTCCATGGTACACTGAACTGGAACTGAAACTGGGTACTCAAGGAAGCATGAAACTGGATGGCTTCCGAATACAAACGCCAACGCAGCCCGGACATCCTCAGGAACATACAACTGGGCGTTCCGAAGTGACTCACCAATGTGCTAGAGTCGGGGGAAATCCGGGGTCTTCGACTAAAAACTGATGGGATATAATCCTACGCGATCCTCAACGATGCGATCAAGGTGCTGAAGTCGAGCATGTGAGGAACAACCACTCGGAGAGGCAATGATGTCTCCTCTCGGAATGATCCGTAGGCACCTACCACAGATGGTGATAAGTCCAAGGCGTAGGGACCTCTGGGCCTATCCTCTGGAATAGAGGAGCTGTCGTCGACAGAGGGAGACCTGCCCCTAGCAAGGCAATGATGTTTCCTTGACAGGAGCGCGAGGTACAAGACCGAAATGTGATAGTGCTGATGGCAGGACTGATAAACTGTGGGGGGACAACTGGGCAAGTAGAGTGGGTGGACTCAAACTTCCTTTGTTCAGAGTATGATAATTGGAATGATCTGGCAGCATATGAAACTGGCTAAGGGGAGATGGATCATAGCTGTATTGGATCGGGGAAGGTTACTGGGCTGAGGGAGACTCAAGCTGTGGTACAATGGCAGGAGACTGCAGAATACTCTGAACAAAGGCGACCTGATTGGGGGTACTGCCGAGATGATAGATCAAAGTGCCAGGTGGCACGGGAGGGTACTTCTTCATGGGTTAAGGAACTAGAAGAAGTGTGTGTAAAATGGTACTGTCGTGTGGATTTTACGAGCCCAGGACAGTTCGTGCTCGTGGTTGCTTTCAATTTTAAGGAGTCTGAAAGCAAATAAGAAGACTCTGAAATGATGGAATGGTACTGTCGTGTGGATTTTCCGAGCCCAGGACAGTTCATGCTCGTGGTTGCTTTCAATTTTAGAGAGTCTGAAAGCAAGTAAGAAGACTCCAGGGGGTTGCTTTTTCGTAGATTTAGTCTCCAAGGCCCAAAGAAGCATAGAAGGATGCAATGAAGAACTCTTCTAGCTGGTGTGACTAGAGTATTCCTTTTTCGTAATTAGTCTACCAGGTCCGGAAAAGGGTTAAACTTATACCAGATAGACGCCCTTTCAGGTACTTTAACGAGCATGAAAGGAAGCAAGATTGCTCGGCGATCTTTTCATTCTTTTAGGAGTCAGAAAAGAGCTTAACGGAAACTCCCTAAGTTCCTTTTTCGTAAAGGAGTTGTCCGGTCCGAAAAAGGGATAAAATTATACCGAACAAAAGGAATGGCCAGGCAAGGAGGAAGTGTTCAATCAAGGATCAGTAATGATGACCAAGAACGAGGGTTGGGGGGAACACTGGTGGGCCTCCTTGCGGGGAAATGAAATGGTGGCAAAATAACGAGACATTTGCAGTATGACAGGAGTGAATGGCTCATGTAAAAGTGTGGAACAATCCGATGGCGGCCGATGTGGCGCGCAAACCGAGGCAACAAGGTGTTTGGGACACAATGTTAAAATTGTACCAAGTGAGAGCGAGAAATGATCTCAAGCATCATCACGAGCTCGGAAAAATGAATCCGGCGATATAAAGGGTGTCAAAAATGGGTAACGGTCGATGTGGCACGCACACCGAGGCGATGGGGGCATTTTGGAAAAATACCCAAAAAATCGGGGGGTGAGAGCGAGAAATGTTCTCAAGCATCATCACCGGCACGGAAATATGAATCCGGCGGTGCAAATGGTGCGAAAAAACGGAGGTCATAAAGACTCTGGAATGGTAAAAGGTGAGCCCACCAAGCCAAGGATGCAGTGGTGGGGAGAAATGATGACCCGTGGGGGAATAATACTAGGTGTATCAAAGCAAATCAAATCTACAAGTAATATGTGACCTCAAAAATGGTTGAGATCACAAGTGTGAAAAAATGAGCAGGGTTAATGACTTGCCCCCATGCTATGTGCATGGGGTTTGTGATTATGGATCACATATGTGTGGGTTTGAACAATGGGTTCATTGACGTGCTGAGATAGATGTGATGGGGAATGTTCAAAGTGATTGATCGTGCCCCCTATCCCAGGGTCGAGGTGATCTATTATGCCCCTTGACTCAGAGGTGTCAAGGTGGTGCTCTATAATGGCGGGGTCGAGACCGGGCATCTCAGTATAGGACCAGGCAAAGACATCACGGAATTCCTTGAAGAGTTTTTGGTACTCCTCAATCTCTTGTTTACTGCAGAATGCTCCTAAAGTGATGAGTTCAGGGGCACATCCTGGAGCAGCGATATCAACTTGGATGATGGGTGAGATGTTGGCCACGTTACCTTCCTCGAAGGCGTCAGGAGCAGGAATAGGGTCCTTGAACCAGTCAACCTTGGTGGGGAGGAAGTCTTTGGATTCGACCGCGTATTGGGTAGCGGTGCTAGAGGAAGACGCTTCTGGGATGAAATAGGAACGGTGGTGCATATCATCCCAAGGATAATCCGGGGCAGTTAGGGCCTCAAGAATCTCCTCATCAGTACGGAAAGTCTGCGTCGTCAAATCGGTTGACGAGGGGGTAGTGGGAGTGTTGGTTGAAGAGATCATGTAGATGATATTAACCTCTTCAGAAGGGGGAGAGACCGGGGGGTAGATCTCCTCAATGGTAGGTGGTGCCGTCTCAAGGTCCAGATTGTTCATCTCATAAAGAGCTGCTCTGTAATCCGGGAGATCGGGACAATGATGTGAATAGTGCCCGTAAATACCGCAGATGGCGCAGGAGTGGTTGGTACGTAGGGACTTATCTTTAGGCTTAGGAGTAGGGTTTAGTTCGACTGTTGGGATGTTGGGGTCATCATCGAGCATTTGCATGTGCTTCTGTAATGCGGGTAACTGTGGGCATTGGTGGGTCGCATGGCCCAACTCGTCACACAGCGAGCATTTGGGAGGAGCACGGAACACTGGAGAGTTATTGACTGTCTTGGGAGGTGGGACAGCAGTGTAAGGTTGTGGACCTCTGCCCCCAGTGGGTGGAGGAGGAGGAGGAGGTGTCGTGGAGGACGAAGAGGTAGAGACACCGGGAGGTGGCTGAGTGGTAGTAGCCATGGGTTGCACCGGCTGGAGGACGACATCTGGTGTCGGCGGGGCGAACGGGAGGCGAAAGATACCATACAGGTAATCCCAATGTTAACCCAGGGAGGCTAAGGGTAGCCATGACCGGGGCGCTTACTACTCCTGCTGGAGGAACTAGGAAGGGGATCGTATGGATCGGTGTAACACCAATGTGACTAGGTACCAATGGTGGTTTAGGCAACAAGGATGGTTGATTGTTAGGTGGTAGGATGTCATGGGACAAGGTACATAAGTCAGACATTTCGGGCGTAGATGACGGCGGAGGAATGGATTGAAAGGTGGAGGTCATCGGCGCGTCTGAGTAGACTCCAGGCCCCGTAGAGGAAACAAACGAGGTGGTGGCACTAGAAACAGGTTGTTCAACCATGGGGAGAACATTTTCCGGTGCCGCCGGAGCACTGGGATCATAGTAGGTGAGCTGGTCAATCTTAACCACGCGTCCCTCATGGGGGAACATCATGGTGCGAAAGACAGAAGAGGCAACCGCCCGCATGGCATACATGTAGCTGCGGCCAAGTAGAAGGTTGTAATCCAACTGGGCATTGATTACCTCTATGTCAATAAGGACTGTTTTACCACCTAACTGGACTGGAACGTTGGGGAGAAGGCCTTGGGGCTGGGGCCGAACGACCGTCGTAGGCACGTAACGCAGTGGTGGACTGCTGGAGAGGAGGGGATCCTAGCTTCTGCCATACAAATGTAGACATAACGCATGTGGAAGCACCCTCATCGATGATGCACCGATGGATAACAAGATTCCTAACGGAGACTGTAACTTGGAAGGCTAAGCTGGAAGGTAGGCGTGGTTCAGACTGGTCTAAATCAAACGCCATCAAATGTGAATCAGTTGGGTCAATCCCCCCGATGGCGGAAAGTAAAGTCTTGCGCTGGGAAGGGCAGTTCTTCAAGACTTCCAACGCAGACATGGCTGCGGGAGATTGGGCTAGGTCGTCTACGATGTTGTAGTTTGACGCAGCGCGCGCGTTAGGGTTATTGTTGATTCGGCGAAGTGGGAAACGAGGTGCTTTCGCAGCGCCGTCTATGGGCGGCGGAGGGATACGTAACGCCTGATCGGTGGGATGGGCGTTAGTAGGTTTATCCGTGGGAGGGGCTTCAGAGGTGGAGCCATATTGGTTCCGACGGGTCTGTAGGTTGACGTCAGCAGATGACATCATCAGTAAGTGGTGGGTACCTGAGTCAAACATGGGTTGATCAGGAGCAGCGTAGGTGATTTGTTGTTGTTGAGGCGCATTGGCCTGATGGGGAGCCAACGGCTGAGTGTTCACTACGCCCTGGGTCGGTAAGGGGTTTTGCAGCACCAAAGGGGGTTGTTGAGGTTGGGGGGGGTTGGGTGGCGCTTGGGGAGCCGCATGCCCTTGGCGATGGGCCTCGTCAACCCAGAGTTGCCGAGCTCGCTCCAAGTGTGGGCAAGCATGGGTATAGTGTCCATAGACCCCGCAGATAGAACAAGGGTGGTTCGTTCGCAAGTTGGGGTTTTTAGCCTGCTTGGGCGGGCGATCAGGGTTTTGATTAGCGGGGGCCGCATTGTTGTTGTCAGGGAGATTAGCCGGTTGACCAGCTTGGTCTGCAGGTTGGTTATTTCCCCGATTACGGCCTTTGCCGCGGTTCTGTTGGCCCTGGTTACGTTGGTTATTCTGGTTTTGCTGCGGGTTATGTTGGGCGTAAACTTGCCCTTGGGTAGCAGGTGGATTCTGAGGTTGCGCAGGTGCAGGAGCAGGCTGCGGAGGATGATATGTAGGTTGAGGCTGAGCAGGTGCAGCAACTTGAGGGGGTTGCTGATAGGACTGCGGAGCAGGTTGTGGATGTGCCGCAGGGGCTGCCTGGGGCGGATAATAAGCTGGTGGGGCTTGTGAAGGCGCAGGAGCTGAGGCAGCCTGCTGATGGTAGTAAGGCTGAGGGGCGACTGGAGGAGCATAAGCAGGAGTCGCATACCCGAAGCACTGTGGTGGACATGAGGGCCCATGGGAATGGTGATGTGTCATGGGAGCATATGAGTTGGTTGCTCCAGACTGTGAAGTAGCCCGCGACAGGTCGGGGCCAGGGGTAGGACGTGCTATAGAAAACGGTTGGGGATGCGAAGAAACACGGCCAATGATACCATCTGCAGCGTGGGATGCCCCCGGCGCATCATGATGGGAGGACTCGCCGCGAGGGGCGTCAGGTATAATGGTATAAAGGTAACCCGACTGGGCGTAAATGAGGTCGAACTGCTGTGCCTTAAGGATGGCCTCTTCTTCAGACTGGGGTCTTTCTGAAGCTACATCCTTAGCGATGACAGGAAGCAGGGACTTGAGGAACCAATCGAGGAAGATACGGTCATCTAGTTTAATCTTGCATAAGCTACGACGTCTACGCCACTCATGGATGTGGTCCGTGATATGGGTAGCCGTGTTTTGTCTACAAGATAGAAGGATCTCAACGCCCGCGTCATAGCGGACTGGCAACTGGAAGAACTGCAGGAAGGTCGAGGCCAGGGAAGAAAAGGTGGCGTGGGTCCCATGAGGCTGCTCAATATACCACTTGGCTGCAGAGCCAGTAAAGGTGCGCTGTAAGAGACGGAGGTGAACAGAGTCGTCCACTATGGAGTTAGAGGAACACCATAGGTGGAAAGACATGATGTGGTTCTGTGGGTCCTCACCGGCCTTACCCTCGAATTTAGGGATGTCAGAGGGTAGTTTGGTAGGCATATGAGGCCACATAGGGTCGTGTCGAATAGGATCGTTGGTCAATCTGGCCAGGTCAGGTAGGTTGAGGCTAGCCATGAACGGCAAACTGGAAGAAGGCTGTGACACAGTAGTGCTATGGACCAAGTTGGGGCCAGTGCCCCCAAGTGGAGGGACAAAATTAAGGGTGGTGCCCCCAAGTGGGGGAACTGAGGTAGTGGAGGATGGTCCAGCACCACCATGGGTAGTGTGAGCCACTGATGTAGTGGGGATAGGTATTCCCGCTGTGGGAATAGGTACCGTGAGGGGAACGGTAGATGGTTGCCCCATGGAGGGCATACCAAAAACAGGTGTAGTAACTGGTGTAGTGGTGGATGTGCCACCAATGGTTCCTATGACAAATGGAGTGGAAGTCGTACCAGCCATGGGGCTAGTAGGGGCAGTATAAATAGGGTTCTTAGACTCTTCGTCAGAATCAGAGGTAAAGTAAGGTGCGTCACTATCTGGTGACGGAGTCCTACGTCGCTGACGGGTGGAGTCAAGTGACAAGGCTCTAGATCTGTGATGAGTGGTATCAACGGACAATGATCGGAATCTATGACGAGTGGTGTCGAGAGAACCGTGCTGTGGGGGCTCGCCCCTGAGGCGCCGAGAATGTCTCGGGGACTCAATGGTGACAGATGGTGTCTAAGTCTCTGTGGGTTGAGGTGAGTATGAAAACAGCTCAAAAAATCCTAATGCAACCGAGTGTGCAGAAGGAGAGCTAAAAAGCAAGGCACTCAGGCCAACAACCAACTCAAAACACCCACTGCAACAGCTGTGCTACAATAGGTGGAGTAACAACAAAGATGGTCAGAATACCAACAAGCAGCAGGTTTCCTAAAAAAGAAAAATGGTGGACTCACTAGACCAAAGGGAGGTAAAGGAGCATGCAAACACCTAACTAAAAGTATTCTGACTTAACTAAACATATCCTCTGCAAGGTGATGAAATCCAAGTCAGACAATATGAGTAGGAAAGCCAAGTGGCTATGATATCCCCCTACCGGGAGGGATATCGGGTAGACAATCCTAGAAGAATGGCAACTAAGATACCCCGTTCATGACACGTCCAGAAAGGTGAATCTGCCGTTTAGTTCGTTGACCGCAATACCCCTATACAGGGATATCCCGCGAACCGCGAAAGGTAGCCCTTCGGTTACTGAATGGAGTGCGGTATTCCACTCAGGCCTCCGGAACCAGTCTCCCGACTTCAACCCTCCTAAGGGAGAGGCCCTCTGATAAACTGGTCGTGACCGTGCCAAAAAGTACTAGGGGATTTTGGTTCCCTATTTGGACAACAACTATGTCTCAAGTGAAATAACCAAGGGGTGTTATTGGAAGCCTATCCCCCTGATCCTACCTAACTACAATGATTCTTTTGTGTTCCCCAAGTGGGGTTAGAATGTTGGTTTAGTTAGGTACTTTTTAAGGCTCACTTGATTTAATGTGACAGAGTGTGTGCTCGTGAGGTGTTGAACCCAAAAACAGAAGTGCCACAAGGGAGGGCAACTTCCAATCTATCAATAATGCTGAAATTGATTCTTTTAATTTGCAAAATTTTCTGAAATAAAAATATTGAAATTTTAAAAAGATTCTGTAAAAGGAACAGGAATTATGTTGCAGAAAGGCTGTAAGGAAGTGGGCTGCAGGTGGGACAGAGGGCTGTTCAAATGCAGAAAATATTGCAGCAAGAGGGGCTGGGCTCAAAACAGGAAAAGAGCAGAAATCAGACCGCGGGTCTGTGGCGGATCAGAACAGGCCGACCGCGGGTTTAAGGGAAACAGCGGCGGTCAGGTCGCGGCTATCGGGCCAACAGAGGCAGTCGGGACGCAGGAAACAGGGAAAAAGGCACAGTCGGGTCGCGGCTATCGGGCCAACAGTGGCAGTCGGGACGCAGGAAAAATGGAAAAAGACACAGTCGAGTCGCGGCAAAAGGGCTAACAGGCGCAGTCGGGACGCGCGAAAGAGGCAGAAAGCCGCAGTCGCGACGCAGGAAAAAGGCCGACAGGCGCAGTCAGATCGCGGCAAACAGGCTGATTAGCCACGGTCGGATCGCAGGTAACAGACTTGAATCCGCCGGCGGAGCGTCGGAAGCAGTCTGAGAGCCACGGTCGGATCGCGGGTAAAGGCTTGAAAGGCGCGGTCGGGACGCGACTGCAGAGGAAAAAGACGCGGTATGCAGCGGCCGAAAGGGACAGCCGAAAGAAAAAATTTAAAAACGGAAACCAGAAATTCAAAAACTAGGGGAGTCGCGAAAACTGTAGCTAGGGTTTTACCCCTAGCTTGTGCCAATGAGCACCTACTAAGGAGAATGGACTCCTTAGTAGCAGTTCAGTATATTAAACTAATTATGCAAAAAACAAAAATTAAATTATTTCTAAGACAAGCATGAAGCATTAAACACCAAAATGAAAGAATGACTTTGTATTGATGTTACCTTGAGTGTCAAGGTTGGTGAAGCCCTTTGCAGTGTCCAAGAGGATGCTCCAAGCTTCTGAATGCTCCTTCTCCTTCTCCAATGTTGGGGATGGGCCAAAGGTGGCTCTCAAGGCGAGAATAGTTCAAAGGTGAACTAGGGTTTCGAGAGAGATTTTGGCAGAGTAAGGGTGCTTGTGATTGTGGATATGGAATAAGGGATCTCCATCACCTATTTATAGTTTTTTGGTGGTGGAGTGCTGACCCATGGTTTTAGGAAACACATGGTTTTCGGCAGCTGTATAGGGTTTTTTCCTCCTTTTCCTCATTATTTTATATTTTTATTCCCTTTTTAGGGGATTTTTGCTATTTTTGGAGGAAAAGGGGGTTTTTTAGCCTTTTTTAGGCTATTTTGATGGTTTTTTGGCCTTTTGGAGGCATTTTAGGCCTTTTGGAGGCTTTTTAATGGGTTTTTTGGGATTTTTAATGGAAATATGGTAGGAAAATGGACAAATGAGTCATATAATGTGGTAAATGAGCTAGTGAGCACTTTTTGGGTGTTAACAATGATGATCAATCATGATGAAGATGAAGATGGTGATGAGGAGGAGGATGATGATGATGATGATGAAGATGATGATGAATATGACGACGAGGATGATGAGGATGATGATGATGATGGTGATGATGACGAAGAGGATGATGATGATGTTGTTGTTGTTGTTGCTGCTGCTGTTGATGATGATGATCAATCATCAATCATGATGAAGATGATCAGTCATCAATCATGATGAAGATGGTGATGAGGATGATGATGGTGATGATAAACAAGATAATGATGATGATGATGATGATGATCAATCATCAATCATGATGAAGATGAAGATGGTGATGAGGATGATGATGATGATGATGATGATGATGATGATGATGATGAATATGAAGACGAGGATGAAGATGCTGCTGATGAAGATGATGATGATGTTGAAGACGGTGATGAGGATCATGATGATGATGAAGATGATGATGGATATGACTATGAGGATGATAAAGATGAAGATGATGGTGATGACGACGAAGATGACGACGATGATGATGATGATGATGATGATGATGATGGTGATCATAAAGAAGAGGATGATGATGATGATGACCAATCATCAATCATGATGCAGATGGTGGTGAGGATGATGATGGATATGACGACGATGATGGAGATGATGAGGACGACGATGATGATGATGATCATCATCATCGTCGTCATCATCATCATCATCATGTAGTGGTAGGGGAAGGGGGAATAGGCGAGAGAGAGAGAGAGAGAGAGAGAGAGAGAGAGAGAGAGAGAGGTGTAGAATCAAGGAAGAGAGAGTGAGAGAGGGGGGTTAGTTAGGGGTAAGGGGCTAGGAGGGGGGTTAGTGAGGGGAAGATAGAGAGAGAGAGAGAGAGAGAGAGAGACTGAGAGGGCGTTAGCAATGGTTGGGGGGGAGGGAGAGGGAGAGAGAGCGAGAGAGGAGAGGGTGTTGGTTGTAGGTACTATGAAAGAGAGATGGAAGGTGTGGTTATAGGTAGGTGGAGGTGTAGGGAAGAGAGAGAGACTGAGAGAGCCCGGGTTAGTAAGGGCTAGGGAGAGGAGGGGGTTTTGGGCTAGGTGGCGTAGAAGGGATATAGAAAGAGTAAGATGGTTAGGGATGGGAGAGAGGTTAGGGAGAGGGGGTTTACAGAGAGAGAGAGAGAGAGAGAGAGAGAGAGAGAGAGAGAGAGAGAGGTGTAAAACCATAGAAGAGAGAGTGATGACGATGATGATGATGATGATGATGATGAAGACGATGACGATGATGTTGATGGTGGTGGTGGTGAATATCATGATTAAGATGACGATGATGACATATTCATCATCATCATCATCGCCATTGTTGTCCCCATCTTCATCATCATCATCATCATCATCATCATCACCATCATCATCTTCATCACCTTCATCACCGTCATCATCTTCATCTTCATCACCATCATCATCTTCATCTTCATCTTCATCATCCTCATTATCATTATCTTTCTCTCACCTAATCTAACACTTCAAAACATAAATTTGTGAAGATTATAATGCGCGTGCGTTATGTAATCACATAATGAGAGTGGGTTGTGTATCCACATAATGCTCGCGCGTTGCTTATAACATTGAGCACCAAAACACTAAAATTTGAATTTAAATACAATGCACATGCACTATTTGAATTTAAATATAACGCGCGCGCGTTCCTGAGTGCCTAATAACCTACTCTTCTCGCGCCTGTGTGTTAGCCATTGTCCTATGTGGTTGGTTCGGTCTTACCAAACCTGTGCTAGGGAATTTTTAGACCATAGCTAATTTCACATTTTCAACATTTTTCTGAGTATGCATGTTTTTCATCGCTCTCTATAGCATGATATACCTGACCATTATTGACGAAATTTTAGGCATAGATAGAATGTTTTATGCAGATTCCAAATATGTAATTTTTTTTAAAAAATATTGAGATTTTCTATTTATTTTCTAATTTTCTTGTGTCATCACTCCATTGGTAAAAAAACATATTGTTAGTGTTTATTCCGTAACTCTTTCATTTCACAACCATTTTAAAAAAAACTTGTATGTTGCACTAGAGGACACCGACCTCTACATGCTGTAAAAATTCCAAGTCAAAATAACTCTATTCAGAACTTCAAAGGCTGCACCCACATTTGACATACCGTTCTCGAGGTTTGATCACTTACATAATTAAAAAAAATTAAAAATTAAACATTTAATTTTGGAAAAATAGCGTTGCACTAGTGCTATGGTTTCTATACATGTCTACCAATTTTTGTATCCTGAAACCGTCATTTAGGCATTGAAAGGCTACACCCACAAAAACATATACCTTATCATTTGCCAAAAAAATAAAATGTGATTGTTAGAAAACATGAAACTTGAAATAGCTATGAAAATTTTCAATACATAAAAGTTATATATTCGGAAACGTGATTCAATTTCCTACATTTCATCTTTTTTACTCAATGCAAGATATTTTGCGTAAGTATCTCAAAACATCCAAGTAAGTTGAGGGATGCCTGATTTTTCAGTTTTCTATTGCATCTAACACGCTAAAAGTGACCCTCATTAGCTTGCACATGCCCTGGGATCGATACCCACTACCACTTTTTTTCCATCACCCACTTGCCATGACAAAAAACTGGAAATCCAGGGCAGAATATTCATAAAACATTTCCAGAAGTAAGAAGCATTCTGGAAGTTTCCAATGGGATTTCTAAGCCAACTGAAAGTATCATTTTTGCTATACTTGACCTGCAAAATCTTTGACCACAGACTGTCCCCCATGAGACCACACTAACAACTTTTCATTAACAAAGTTGAATTAAACCAACATATGTGTTTAATATTCCAACCACCCCATAGTTTTGGAAATGAAAGGGCTTCCCAATTGGCCAAGTGATAGCGTCCACCCTCCTTGTTTCCAGACCACACAAATCTAAACATTAAGCTTTTTAAAATATGCAGAATCAAGAAAGGAATTTGTGCCATCAAATCCCAGTATACAGGAAGACTGAGCTCAACACAGACTTCAATAAGATAAGTCTGCCACCCAAAGAAAAAACTTCAAACACCATGAATTAATCCTCTTTTCGAACCTCCTAATCAACCATCGCCAATCATGTAAACTATAGCAAATGAGTTTGATAATAAAACCCAAATATTTAACCCCATCTTCCAGCTTAGTGCATTTTAAAGGAAAGAGATCCAGAAAATGTTGGTCTAGTGAATCCACTTCCAGGTTGGTGACAATGATTGATTTGCTATATAACTTACTTGCATACCCGATGCTTTACAAAAGATATCGATCAGGGATGCAAATATCCGCCACTCTTCTAAAACGGCTAAACCAAAAAGAATCACATCATCAACAAAAAGCATATGTGGAATTTTTTATTAATACATTTTAACATAGTTGAATTATGCTGGCCATTTTTTACTTCAATGTTCTTAAAATTAATATTCATAATAATGCTATGAATGTTATTATTAATATTATTAATATTAATGATATTATTAATGTTAATATTAATGTCGAATTTAATGTTCATACCATTAGAGTTAATATTAATGTTATTCATATTTCATATAGCCACAATTCAGAATCAATAATGTAGAAATGAAACATTTAATAAGTAATAATGTAGAAATAATGTTTCAATATTATGTCAAAATGTGATATTCATGAACAATAATTTTATAAGATTTCCTTTAAGAGTTAATAATTTTATAACGTTATACGGTTATGTTTGGGAGTAAATATAAACATTCATGGTAATTTTTTGTAATATTAATATTATTAAACCATTCACATTGAGGTTAATGGTATAAGGATTTGGATTTCATCTATTATATTTAAGAATTTGATGAGTAAATGTTCTATTTTTTTAAAAAGAAAAACATTAAATAAAATTGCATATCTATGTTTATCCAACTTAGACATAAAGCATCATATATCATTATCACACAATTAAATAGAAATGAGTTGTATGTATGTTTTGAGATATAATAGAAGTGTAAACTAAAGAATATAAATGTTAGCTCATAAATTAAACCCAAGAGTTAACTTTGAAGAAGGAATGTTTAATATTACACTAGTATTGTGTTGGTGGACAAATCATATATCATTCTATGGAAATCTACCTTTTAACGTTTATGAAAATTACTTTGTCAAATTTTATAATTTTATATATTTATTTAGGCATAAAGTATGATGATTTTTTGTTCCAAGTAAAGCATCTTGTAGAGACATGAAGCAATTGCCCTTTATTATAGTTTCCTATCACCATTAGAAATAGGAGAAAAGGGGTTGTACCCTCCACATAAAATCGTATTAATAGTATGCCAATATATTCAATATTAATAATTAATTTGCAATCTACGAATACTCAACCATGTTCTTTTTTTAGAACATTACATTAATATAATAACATTTTTTTTAATTGTTTCTTAATTATCCCATCTGAAATAGCTCTAAAATTATATTTACTAAATTGAAATTGTCTGAATCACAACTATACAGAATTGAGTTGGTCTCGATCCAAACAAATTCATTTTTCCAACACTTTTAAACTCTAAGTATGCAACATTGAAAATATGAATATATGCTCAAGGCAAGCCTAATAATACATGATATGTTAATTTTTTTGGTGGATAGATGAAAACTAAATTTGAGTTCATATTCATAATTTAAAATGAATGGACCAATAAAAAGTAAATGAAAAATAAACATATTTTCCCGGGAAAGACGGATTTTAATTTAAATTTATTTTAAAATTTAAATTGAATGTGAAATAAATTGAAATTAAAAATAATTTAAAATATTAATATCTTCTACATATATACATTCATGTTTTAATAATTTTATCATAAATTCATTGTAATAAAAAAAATTGACATTATTTTTTAGCCTTTTAAAATTTAAAATTAAATTAGACATTTGAAACAAATCCATAAAAATCTAACCTAATTAAACTTGAAATTCCCTCATATTTGTAGCTAATTCCAATTTCAATGTAAAATAATAAACATCCAATCCTTTGAGATGTAATTCAAAAAGTAGTGCGAAAATAAAACTGTCTTCCTATGGGCTCTGAAACTAAGCTTCAAATCCTTTCAATAAAAATAAAATATTAAAATCTTTTCATAAAATTCAGGTTAGACTATGCTTGAGCACACGTCGCGTGTCATTGCTTATGGGTTCTGCATCCCTTTGGCATGTGTCAGAGCGACTCATTCTCCTCCTTTTGCATCGCTTCTAGTGCGCCAACAGCTGAAAAGTTTAAGAAAGTTTCAATTGGATATTTGATCTATGATCATCAAAATTTCTACCAAAGTTTCAAATTTTAAAATTGATAAAACACAGTTTTGAATCATTTTTATCATACATACTTAACATTATTCCGTTAATCCAGATATGATCACACTTCAGACTTCAACATAATAAATGCGTTGTACTATGAAGGTGTGATTGGCATTCCATGAAGGTGTTATCAGATATTTCAAATTTAATTTTATTAAAAAATATATTAGATTTCAATTGTGTGAATACTAAAACTAAGACAATAACATAAAAAACACAATGTACTAAAAACATACATATATAAATACAAGAAGATTTAATCAAAGATAGCTAGAGATCGAGATTTCCTAGAAATTTCAACTTTTTTAATTAAATGGGAAATTTCTGAAAAATTTCACAGCTTTATTTAATAAATTTAAAATTTTGGCATGTTGTAGTACTAAATTATAACGGATCTAGCCATTGAAATGATCATTAAATTAATAAATTGAACAACCGCATGCATGGATGCATATAGACATTAAGGTAAGGAATTAATATATAATTAAATTTTTGATAATATTATTGTTATGGAGAAAACTTCCTATGGCTCGGGGTAGAGCACAACAGACAGCTGAATATCAAAAAATAACTCAATTCCCAATGCAATGTTATTATAATGAAAATGCTGAGATATGGAGAATAAAAACCAACCTTCAACTGGATGTTCGAAGTATATCCCCGTTGAGCTTTCATTCTCTACACTTGAACCTGTAGATTAGTCTCAACAACAAATACAAGCAAGAGCATATAATATGTGAAATATATTAGCATAATCAATAACATGATCCATGATATCATAAGAAAATGTAACCCAATGCAATTTAAACAACATTCACAACATCAATTGGACGAGAAAATGAGTATTTCCATTAATTAATAACAGGAAGTACATGATACGACCTCTTGCGGGAAACCAATCTAAACCAAGAACAGGGTCTCTCCACTTGTGCCTCCACCACTTCAATCCCCCATGCAATGGAAAACTCAAACTATGAAAGGAGTTTGGTAGGTGAACATAAGGAGTTCACAACAACAAGGATCAACGAGTGTAGACTCAAGTCATGGCAAAAATCCACTAGAGTTATCTTGCTCTCTCTTTCTCCTCCCTTCCATACACCATAAGAGCTAATATATAGCCTTCCAAAGGTAAGTGAAAGGTCGAATCGAGTCGTTTCGGGGTATACGGAGGGCCAAAGGTCACCCTAAGATCTCTTTTTGGGAGTTAAAAGTAACTTTTCTATTGTTTTTACCATGTAACTCGATGTACGCGGGCTAATTAAGTGCAGCCTGCGTGTACGTTGGCTATAATGGAATAGCAAGCGTACAAGAAGAAAAATAGGGAAACTTGGTTTCTGAAGGGAAAATACTGGGTCTGAGTCAATAAAATGGATCCTGAAGGCCAATCAATGATGATGCTCGCAAGGTGGAAAATTACGCTGTAACAATTATTCATTAAATTTGGCCAATATGCTTATTAGCATTCTATCTGGAAATGAGGCCATCACATGTGCAAAAATATTCAGACTACAAATCACTCAAAAAATGAAATTGGGTGTTGGCTAGAGGATGGAATTTTCGTGCTTCTACCTACATCATTCACCGATCACTCAATCACTCAAGCAAATATATACTAAATGGAAAAGCGTTTGGGAAACTTGTGAGATAATGACGGCCTACCACATAGTTGATGCAGCACATAATCCTCCTTTTCATCGCTTCTGGTGCACCAACAACTGAAATGCTTACGAAATATTCAAAGATCATCAAAACCTTAGAGCACCGAGGAATTATGATTTTGGATATTTGATTTATGCTCATCAAAATTTATACCAAAGTTTCAATTTTTAAAATTGATAAAACACAGTTTTGAATACGTTTTATCATACATCCTTGCCATTATTCAATTAATCCAGACATGCTCACACTTTAGATTTCAACATAATAAATGCATTGTGCTATGAAGCTGTGACCGGCATACCATGAAGGTGTGATAAAAAATTTCAAATTTAATTTCAAAAAAACTATGAAGGTTTGATCGACATACCATTCTTTGTGATTGGTGTGATCGACATACCATTCTTTGTGTGGCATACCATAATTTCATAAATTTCAAATTTAATTTCATAAAAACTATGAAGGTGGGATTAACATACCATTGTTTGTGTGGCATTGTGCTCTTTTCCATGCTTCTTTCTCTCCGCTTTGTTTTCTTGAAACTTAGTCACCAAATGTAATCTATGGATAGTTTTCATACCAACCAGGCTCTGAATCATCATCAAGTAAGCTAAATTCAACATGCATCCCCATTCTTCGTATGTATGTATGTGACAAACACTGCATTCAGTTTTCTGTCAATAGTGCCATCGAGTGTCTGATGGTCTCTGCTTCCTTTATCTCTGAAGCACTAACTGTTGATGTATTTGTAACTTCGGAAGATACTCACTTGTATATTACATTTTTACTTTATTGTATATCCAACGGAGATGTCTTATTCCTCTGATTGGAAGTGTCGGTATTTGTATTTGCAAGTGTCACAATGTAATATCCATAGTTGGATATTCTCAATTAACTCGGGATGAACCCGTAATTTCTGAAATAACCCACATATCCGTAGATATAAAAATGATATATAAATTTATAGATTGATAAGATGATTTTACAATGAGGGTGTAGCCACATATATAGGGCTTATATGGTGACTACTCACCAAGGGTTATGTCTCTTAGTTAATATAATTAACATTATGTTTTATTTTATGATTTATATTATTATATATATTATTCATATTATTTTAATATTTTTATTTGTTACATTGCCTCTCTCTTAGAAAGGCTTTGTCCTCAAAGCCTTGTAATGTTGTTGAATTGTTCATTGTGATGTTGTAGCTAACGAAACATGTCGATACGAACTTCTAAGTGTAAAGCATAACTTCCGATATGTTGACGTATCAATCCAACCAAAATTGATTTGTTGTTGATTGTTGGGATTCTCTATTGATCTGTCGTCATGAGCTTTGAGCACATTAGTACCATTATATTTCGACAATTCCCACTTTTTAGGATACTAGTTTATATGGTTGGGGTGTTGATAGGGAGTTATTGTTGTTTGTTTTTTTACCAGATTGTCTTCTTTCTAAACTGTGACGAGGACTAAATTTGTATTTGCTTCTTTTTTCTGAACGTAGATTTTTGAGTCCAAGGGCTTTGATATTCTCTTTTGAATTTGCTCCAACTTATTGTCTAACAAGTCTTCTTCTTTTTTAAGATTTCAGGTCATTTCTTCTTGTGCTTTCTTATCATCTTTAAGCTTTTCAAATTTGATCCATTAGATATTGTTTGTGCATCTTGAGGTGACCATTCCCGTCAATGTTTTCTAATAGTCTCTTCTGAATATCTCGATTCTCCTCTTCTGTCTTTTGATTCCGTTATGCTTTATCCTTCGTCTTTTTTATTTGAAGAAGCAATTTCTGATTATGATCTCTTAAATGAGATATCTCTTCTTTTTTATCTGTGACAATCTTTTCAACTTCTTCCTGCTTCTTTTGTTCTGACTTCTGATTACCCTGTGAAATCATATTTGATATATCCTTGAAGTTTTCAGATGTTGGAGCTTCTAAATCTGACTTTATTGCAATATCTTGAAATGTGATCCTCTTCTGCTTATAGGAAAAAGTAAGAAACTTCTTTTCAACATTTAAAATGAAGGTCCCCAATGTTTTAATCCAAGGTAACCCCAAAACTATGTCACCATCAAAACTCCATAAGTAACTAACAGTGAATTAAGATATGACCATATAATCTCCAACATTCAATTCTAATCCACTTATTTGAAATTGTTTCCTGTTCCAAAGGTCGATCCTTTCACTTATATTTGATTCAGGAATCACTAAATGGTTAGCAAATTCAGCACGAATATAATTACTTCTTTCACTAGGGGCAATAGAAATGGTGACATCCTTCCCTACAAGTGTCCCTTTAACTCTAAATAGTATTGAGACATTCATCCGTGAGGTGCTAAGAAACCTTCCCTTCTTTTCAACATTAAAACCCATCTTCTTGAGTTTTCTTTGAAATTTATTCAATATATCCTTCTTTTTTATAATAAACAATATTCAATATGATTCTTCTTCTAATATTATTTTCCCCTTAATATATGTAAAATGGTGTAGATTGGGTGGTTGGGAGGAATGATTGTTACCTTCTCCACCTAGGTTCAAATCTCACTTTTTGTTGTTGTTGGAGAATGACCAAAACCACTTATGAAGAAACCATGTGTGGTTTCACTTCTTTTTTTTTACTTTACTTTTTTCTTTTCTTTTTCTTAGGACAAGGTCCTACTTTTTTGCAAAACTTTACTTTTACTTCTTTTTTTTCCTTTTTACCTCTTCTCACTTCTTTTTTCTTTATTTCTATATTCTCGTTTCTTTTTTCTTATTTTACTTTTTTTTTTTTTTACTCGTATTTCTTTTCTTCTTTTTATTTTATTTTACTTTTGCCTTTTTTTTTTCTTTCTCTTTTTTCTTTTTTACTTCTTTGGGCCAAGGGCCTAGTTTTTTTGGACAAGGTCCTAGATTGGTGGCTACCAGCCTGGCTCTGATACCAATGTAATATCCATAGTTGGATATTCTCAATCAACTCGAGATGAACCAGTAATTTTTGAAATAACCTACATATCCATAGATATAAAAATGATATATAAATTTATAGATTGATAAGATGATTTTACAATAAGGATGTAGCCGCATATATAGGGCTTATATGGTGACTACTCACCAAGGGTTATGTCTCTTAGTTAATATAATTAACATTATGTTTTATTTTATTATTTATATTATTATATATATTATTCATATTATTTTAATATTTTTATTTGTTACACGCAAGTTACATTGTAAGTGTCGTCAATTGTATTCATGGGTTATTAAACCACTAGTGTGGGGTCGGCCTAGTTAGGTCATGTGGTTGGGTTATTAGGCTTCATTAGGAAGTCGGCCCCAGTGATTTATTGGCAAGTCAAGTCAGTGTATAAATAGAGGGTGTGCCTCTCTCATTCTTTTCATTCACTCACTACTCAAACTCGCATTAGTTGTGAGAGAGAGTGGCGCACATGTGGAGGAGGAGGAGCATCTGCTAGAGACATATTATTGGGTTTGATCTTTGTGATCTTGTATTGGGGCTTATTCTATCCCTGATGAAGTTACGGGGTTTTTCACCTTCTTGGTTTTCCCCGGTGAAACTCTGTGTCTCTTGTGTGATTTCTATTGTGTCTATGATTGATATGTTGTAGATATGTTGTACATGTTATTCTCTTAGACATCCTAATGATAATGGAATGAAATTATCGAAAAATTAACATGGTATGAGAGCTGAACTAAGAAGAAGGCACTTTGCAGCTGCGGAATCTAGGGCTTCTTAATATTTGGGTTTCTCTCCAGAGATCATCAAAGGAAGGAGGCTATATTGACTCTCCTAGCAAGTGCACATCTTTTTGTCAAGACATAATCCAATTCTGGGCATTTTCAGTTTTTGACCTAAAACTTAGGGTTACTATAAAAATTGGAATTTCTGAAATCTGAGACCACGGCTGGAAGCTCCTCCGAAAAATCAAAGTTTAGAGCTTTGGATCGAACTTTTTGGTTGGGTGAAGCTTCGAAAAAATCAAACCCTAATTCAGGGTCCTGTCTAGTGAATCCGGAAGTTTCAAAAGAAATTTTGAGGGGTGAAACTTTGCAGAATTCAGAATCTGAGTATACCAGCTTGACCAATTCAACAAGGAGCATCTTTCTATCCTTTCAGAAATTTGAAATTCAAAATTTGAATTTTTAGGGTTTCTCTGACAAACCCTAATCCAACTCCAGATCTATTTTTTCAGCAAATCAAGTCGTAAGACCTAAATATTTTCTATTTCTAGTTGAAGTACTCTTTAAGATGTCTCACCACACCAAGCTTGAGGATAAGCTTGAAGGGGATGATAACTTTCAAGCCTGGAAGTATAGGATTGGGTTAATCCTAGAAGAGAATGAGTTGGACACTTACATAAGTGAAGAGGTTCCTGTCCCGGAGGGAGAAGAGGCTAAAGCCTTATACAATAAGAACCTGGTCAAGGCTAAGAGAATCATTGCTGATTCTATCAAATACCATCTCATACCTCATGTGTCTTCCCTAAAGACACCTAAGGAAATGTTTGACTCCTTGACCAAATTGTTTGAAGGAAAGAACATAAATCAGAAGATGACTCTGCGGAACCAATTGAAAGGGGTAAAGCTTCAGAATGGAGAAACCATTCAAGCCTATTTTTCTAAGGTCTCTCAAAACAAGGAACAACTTGAAGCTGTGGATGAAGTAGTGGAGAATGGTGAAATTGTAATGACCACATTGCATGGCCTACCTAGGTCATGGGACTCCTTCATCCAAGGAATCTGTGCAAGAAAGAAACTGATCTATTTCAGTAGACTGTGGGAGGAATGTTCACAAGAAGAAGCTAGGATTGTGGCTCGAGAAGAAAATATGGGAAATGAAGATCAAGCTCTCACAACACACACCAAGAAAGGAAATTCCAAGAGGGAGCATTCTCATCTCAAGAAAACTTCACACCATCATCATAGAGACAAGAAAGATCTAAGATGTTTTACATGTAATGAGAAGGGACACTTTGCCTCAGATTGTCCCAAGAACAAAAGGAACAACAACAACAACTTCAAGAAGAAGAAGAAGGGCAGTAAGAAGAGATATCATGCTTATGCTGCTGAGGATGATGAACCTCCGAAGAAGAAGACTAGAGCAGAAAGTGATGACTCATCAACTGAAGATGAATATGTTCTAATCTCTGCTCTCACAGGTACTATCTCTCATGGATGTGATGATTGGCTTATTGATAGTGGGACATCCAAACACATGATTGGGTTTAAAGAATCTTTTGTAGATCTATTTGAACATGAGTCACCTCATAAAGTGAAACTTGGGGATGACTGTCAATATCCTATCAAAGGAAGTGGTGAATCCTCCTACAAACTAGACTTTGGGAAGTCTTTGAAGATGAAAGATGTTCTATATGTACCTAGGCTCAAGAAGAATCTCCTATCCATATCATCTTTGGATGCAAAAGGGATTAGAGTTGCATTTGTGGATGGCCAAGTACTCATGTGGCCAAAGGGTAAAACCATAGATGATGCAGTAGTGATTGGAGAGCAAGAGGTAGGATTGTACAAATTGAAGGGACAACCTGAACATGCCATGGTACATGAATCCATGGAGCCAAGTGAACTTTGGCATAGGAGGCTTGCACATGTGCATTATAGAGCACTACCAACTGCAAGCAAAGTTGTAGAAGGTCTTCCCGAAATCCAGTCAAAGCATGAAGGTGCTTGAAAAGGATGTGCAAAAGGAAAGAACACAAAGAAGGCATTTTCAAGCAGTGAAAGCAAAGCAAAAGGAATCTTGGAGATTATCCACTCTGATGTATGTGGTCCAATGTCATCCAGTTCTCTGAGTGGGTATGTATACTATGTTTCTTTCATTGATGATTTCTCTGGGAAGACTTGGGTTTATTTCTTGAAGAATAAAGATGAAGTGTTTGATAAGTTCAAGGAATTCAAAGCCTTGATAGAAAATCAAATAGATAAGAAGATAGAGACCTTCAGATCCGACAATGGTGGAGAATTCACTTTAGGTGATTTCAAGAAGTTATGCAGTGATTCAAGGATGAAGAGGGAGTTGACTGCTCCCTACAATCCACAACAAAATGGAGTTGCAGAAAGGAAGAATAAAACTATCATGGAAGCAGCACGGGCAATGCTTCATGACCAGGATCTACCTATGCATCTATGGGCAGAAGCAGCTAGGACAGCTGTATATGTACAAAACAAAACACCTCACAAGATACTTGCCAATAAGACACTAGAAGAAGTCTTCTCTGGTAAGAAACCAAAAGTTAGCCATCTCAGAATATTTGACTGTCTAGTACATACACACATTCCAAAGGAAAAGAGGAAAAAACTAGATCCTTCGGGAAAGAAGGGAATCTTTGTGGGTTATAGTGAAAGCTCGAAGGCTTATAGAATATACTTTCTAGGGTTCAAGAAGATTGACATCAGCAGGGATATAAAATTTGATGAAAACTCAGCATACATCAAATCAAGGAAGACACATGTTGAAGACAATGAAGAACCAAAGGTAACCAGATTTCAAGACACCACTATGAATGAAGCAATTCCAGAAGAAGATCGTGAAATTGAAGATCCACATGAACCTATAGATCCACCCCGTGAGAAGAACTCTCACAAGAGGAAACCTGCATGGGCTAGAGAGCTCATTCAAGATGCAGAAAGGTATGGCATTCAAGAAGAAGAACACAGAGAAAGGAAGAGGACTAGATCACATACCAGTTATGTTGTCTTACTATGTGATATTATGAACAAAGAACCTTCCAGTTATGAAGAAGCAGCGGAAAAGAAAGAATGGAAGCATGCCATGGTCGAGGAGTACTAGTCGATCATGAAGAATGATGTTTGGGATGTAGTCCCAAGACCTGAAGGGAAGTATGTTGTGACTTCCAAGTGGATCTATAAGATCAAGCATGCTGCAGATGGTAGCATAGAGAAATACAAGGCGAGGTTTGTAGCTCGTGGCTTCTCCCAAAAAGAGAGAATAGACTATGAAGATACTTTTTCTCCTGTAGCCAGATACACTTCCATCAGAAAAGTACTTGCTCTGGTTGCAGTGATGAAATCGAAGATACACCAGATGGATGTCAAGACAACTTTCTTGAATGGTGTAGTGAAGAGGAAGTGTATGTGGAGCAGCCACTCGGGTTTGAGACACATGACAAGGAGTCATATGTGTGTAGATTGAAGAAAGCCTTGTATGGCTTGAAGCAAGCTCCTAGGACTTGGTATGGTAGGATAGACAGCTTTCTATCTAGTTTGGGCTTTACTAAGAGTAAAGCGGATTCCAACCTTTACTACAAGGTTGAGGAAGGAAATCCAGTGATACTACTATTGTATGTGGATGACTTGTTTGTTACAGGCGAGGATAGATTGATTGCTGATACAAAGAGGAAGCTTGCTGCTGAGTTAGATATGAAGGACTTGGGGATGATGCACTACTTTCTAGGCATGGAGGTGTGGCAGAGTGTAGATGGAATCTTCCTTGGACAAGGGAAGTATGTAGTAGATATCCTAAAGAAGTTTGGAATGATGGACTGCAAGGCCATGGCCACACCTATGGCATTGAACCCGAAGCTTATGTGTGATGCTTCATCTGATCCAGTTGATGTCATGGTGTATCGTCAGATGATTGGGTCCTTGATGTACTTGATGAACATGAGACCAAATATTTGATTTACGGTGAACACATTGAGCCAGTTCCTAACGGATCCCAGAGGTGTTCACCTGGTTTTTGTAAAGCATATTCTGAGGTACCTGAAGGGTACAATTGATTATGAGCTCAAGTATGATGCGAATCAAAAGTTTAACCTGGAAGGTTATGTTGATTCAGATTGGGTAGGCAGTGTTGCAGATAGGAAGAGCACTTCTGGGTGCTTCTTCAGTATGGGATCAGGTGTGATCTCTTGGTTTAGCAGGAATCAGTCCTGCGTAGCATTGAGTACAGCTGAAGTAGAGTATGTCGCAGCTTGTTCGGCTAGTTGTGAGGCAATATGGATTAGGAAGCTACTGTATGAGTTATTTGATATCCCATTGGATGCTACTAGTATCTTTTGTGACAACCAGAGTTGTGTGAAGTTGTTTGAGAACCCAGTGTTCCATGACAGGTTGAAGCACATTGAGATCAAATATCACTATATCAAGGATATGGTGCAGAGAGGAGTAGTGAAGCTCCTGTATGTTGCGACGGATGAGCAGGTTGCAAATGTGTTGACGAAACCACTAGCCAGAGTGAAGTTGAGTACTTCAGAGAGAGGCTTGGTGTTCTTCAGATTGAAGATACTTCAAGGAAGAAGTGATGGGACACATTTGCAGGAGCCATTCCAAGCATGGTGAGAGGAGGATTCTTCCCATGGTTGTGGATGTAAGCGCTGTATGATGAGCATTAGGACGATGCTCCAGTTACTACTCTGGATATGCATCAGTTGGATGCTTTGTATGATCAGTTGGATCATGTATATGGATATGCATCAGTTGGATGCTTTGTATGATTCGTTGGATCATGTATATGTATATACATCAGTTGGACGATTTGTATGATCAGTTGGATCATGTATATGTATATGCATCAAGTGGATGATTTCTATGATCAGTTGGATCATGTATGATGACATGCATCAAGACAATGCAGTGACGATGATCAGGATGATCATGTGTGATGAGTATCAGGATGATGCTCTGAATGACATGCATCAGGACGATGATCAGGATGATCATGTGTGATGAGTATTAGGATAATACTATGGATGATCTGCATCAGGACGATGCTATGATGATGATCAGGATGATCATGTACATCAGGATGATGTATGGTGAGTATCAGGTTGATACTTTGTGTTGTGGACAGGTTGTATATATGAGCATGTAAGTTGACCTGGGAGATCTTGTCTATCGTGCTGCGGCACATAAAGGATCCCGGGATACTCTTTCGAGGCATTGCTCTGGGAGGACATGTAACTAGACCCAGGAGTTCTTGTCGGTCGTGCTGCGGCACATAAAGGATCCTGGGATACTCTTTCGAGGCTTTGTCCTATGGCATATAATAACACCCTGGGAGATCCGATAGGTTGAGCAGTACGCTTGTAATCAGTCCTAGGATGCTCTTTCTAGGTTTTTCCATGACGACATGTAACTAGACCTGGGAGATTGGATAGGTTGAGCAGTACACTTGTAATCATTCCTGGGATGCTCTTTCAAGGCTTTGTGGTGACCACATGTAAGTAGACCTGGGAGATCTTGTCGGTCATGCTTTAGCACATAAAGGATCCTGGGATACTCTTTCGAGGCATTGTGGTGGGAGTCACATGTAAGTAGACCTGGGAGATCTTGCCGGTCGCGCTTCGGCACATAAAGGATCTTGGGATACTCTTTCTAGGCATTGTGATGCACGTAATAAGTCCTGAGGATTCCATAGTATGGCCAGTGTTGATGAAGACCTATAGGTGGTGGGCCTACATCCAGCATGGAAAAGGGTTGCCTCTGTAGAACTTCCTATGACGAGAAGAATTATGAGATAGCCCAGTGATCGAGATGTCGAGTACAACAACAGTGATGATGATGATGCTTCGTGATCCAGTGATGATGATCCAACTCAAAAATTGAAGACTTGCGCCAATATGTATTGATGACCTGTATTCATAATACCTTCCTAGTTAAGAGGGAGTGTTGATGTATTTTTAACTTCAAAAGATATTCACTTGTATATGACATTTGTACTTTAGTGTATATCCAATAGAGATGTCTTATTCCTCTGATTGGAAGTGTCAGCATTTGTATTTGCAAGTGTCGCAAGTTACATTGTAAGTGTCATGGGTTATTAGACCACCAGTGTGGGGTCGGCCCTAGCTAGGTCATGTGGTTGGGTTATTAGGATTCATTAGGAAGTTGGCCCCAGTGATTTATTGGAAGGTCAAGTCAGTGTATAAATAGAGGGTGTGCCTCTCTCATTCTATTCATTCACTCACTACTCAAGCTCGCATTAGTTGTGAGAGAGAGTGGCGCACATGTGGAGGAGGAGGAGCATATGCTAGAGACATCTTATTGGGTTTGATCTTTGTGATATTGTATTGGGGCTTATTCTATCTCTGAGGAAGTTGTGGGGTTTTTCACCTTCTTGGTTTTCCCCAGTGAAACTCTATGTCTCTTGTGTGATTGCTATTGTGTTTATGATTGATATGTTGTAGATATGATATACATGTTATTCTCTTAGAGATCCTAATGACAATGGAATTAAATTATCAAAAATCTAACGCTGACCTCCACTTCCATGTTCCTATGCTTCCCCGTCGCCCATTGCAATAAAACAATATCACCTAAATTAATCAATGAAGCCATAATAATTAATCAAAATCAAGTTACAAATCAAATTACAATATATTTAGGTTAAAAATAAGCAAACCGCAGAGGCCATTGACTCTAAAATCCGGGCATTCATTGGATTCTAATATTTTGGGACCTAAGAATCCTATGTTCCTTATTGAAATATGGTTGTATTAAACTCTACAATTGCTTACAAAGGTTAGTGGAGCCATTGGAGCATGTGAGGTCAGTGCAATTTCATGCGAGTGGAGAATATAAGCATATGGATTAATGTACCTAGTTCACTTGAATATGGGTTAGTGGATCCATTGGAGCGATTGGGATTCCACTATCGTGATTGAAAACATGGATCCATTAAAATAGCCCAAACGTTACAAGAGTAGGGTGGAGGTAAATTATTTTAATTTTATTGAAATATTGTTATGAAAAATAATTACTTGTAACTGAAAAAACTTGCATCCCAATTAATTCAGTAATTTAAAGCGTTGATTTGTGCATACGACGAAGAATATTCCAACATCAATTAAATACGATGATTCATTTTTTGGAAAATAAAATTTCTGCAACCCCAACTCCACCCCCAAAGTTGAAATAATACACCACCTATCGACGTAAATATGATAACGCTACAAAAATAAAGTTTTGATTTCATAAAATCAAGACACATAATTACAATTACTAAATAAATTCATATTAAATATGTGTCCCATATTTTGGTCCAATATAAATTTAGAAATTCTAAATGAGCATGAGCCAGAGTCGGGTCATATACCTTTAATTGTAACCCTTAATTTGGAATGCATAATGATCCCATATATGATATTTCTCATGATCATGCCCGTGAGGGTGTAGACCGACAAAGCCTGTGTAAGCCTTGTAAGAGGTCGTTGGTTCAAACCCCATATAACATGTGCGCCATTGTGGAGGGCTTGGTGGTTTCACCCAGGGGGTATAGTGGTAGTGTATGAGATTGGATCACTGGACCTTATGTCACGCGAGTACCATCTCCATCCCAGTTGCTGATACCCCTTGTACCAAAAAAAAAACTCATAATCATAAACATCTAATCATTGATAAAAACAAAAGTGATCATTTTCTAAATAACTTAAAAATTACTTGCTCCCTCTTTCTAGATTGGACAATATTGAAGACCTATACCACAATTTGAATATGGCCCTCTCATCTTCCATTAATAAGTTATCCTTTGAATTTTCAAGCAAAAAGAAAAATAGAAGAAATAACCCTAGTATGATAAAGAGTGTAAAATCACAAGAAATAAGATAAAGGAAGTGTTGGAAGGGTCCCCAAAATTTGACAAGATAAAGAGATACAAATCCCTAATTAAAATGGAGAAGAGGCACTACACAAATAAAATACAAGAAAACCTCCCGCACCCTTGTAAAGTTGCTCCTAATAAATTTTGGAGGAAAATTTTAACTAGCAAAACCAAAGAGAATAATGGGATTGCTCTAAAGGATTGTAACTCCTATCTTAAAAATATTAACGAAACCCCAGAAGTCAAAGATAACATTCCAAACCTCCTTACAACTTAAGAATTTTTATCGTTGGATGACATAGGTTTCGGTGTTAAGTGCCTTGAAAATGGAAAAGCTAAGGACATTGGATGTTATCAAGTAGGAATTTTAAAAATTGGAGGGCTTGTCTCCATCCTGTAAAATTCAAGCACAACATATCTATGGAACAAGCACAACAGTTACTAGAGATGCATGCAGAAAAATGTATGAAAACAATGTGCAGAAGGTTTGCAGTAGTAAAATAATGTCATATACTCAGAAGATACATTACAATGTGTAACAATGGCTACAATAATCCAAGCAATTCGAATTGAATGCATGAGTGGCTTACTTGGAAGTTAACACCACTCGGCACATCAGTTAACCACTTAACTACCATAATACTGACTCAAACTGACTTTGAAACTGTCTAACTGATTCAAAACTCAATTGATTGCCCAAAAATAGGAGAGGGCGCCTTTATTTATGCAATTAACTGAATAGTAGGTGAAAATATCACCAAATGAAGTCAACCAGTGTAGTAGGGTGCCTTCTAGTCTCCAGTTGGCTGAATAAACTAGAAAATGTTGTCATTTGGACTAAGTAGTGTGCATTAGTCATGCAAATCACCCCCTTAATAGTGGAGGAGGCTCAGTTGATGGCCCAATTGGCTCCTAGAATGTAGGAGGAATCCCAGTTTACTGAAACTGTGATCTGTTGATGATGTGAGCACATGATTGAGTCAAAATACTTAGGATAAGTGGAAAATTAAGCTGTGAGGCTCAAATAAATGATGTGTGGTTAGAAAATGCTCCAACACCCTCCCTTAAGCTAATCTCATGGAGGTATACAAATAATAAAAGTGCCCTAGCAACAAAGGCCATAGGTCACCTAGTACAGAAATAATCCAAAAATGCTAGAAAAAATCTAAGTGAGGAAAGAGGGAAAAACCCAATGGGAAAGAAAACCCCGCCTCAAAATGAACACTGAAGGATCTAATATTTCCTCACCATAGTAGAACTCACCCCCTGCAGTGAATGAAGGTAAGATAATTTCTTCTCAGTGAAGCTCTTAGTGAATATGTCTACAATTTTCTCTTCTGTAGGGCAATATTGCAGTACAATGGTTCTGTCATGCACAAGCTCTCAGATGTAGTGGATGTGGATCTCGATATGCTTGGTCCTCTACCTCTGAACTTGATCTATCAATATCTTGATAGCACTTTGATTGTCACAAAAGATGACAGTAGAAGTGGTGCTACCAATATCAAACTCTGCTAGAATACTCTGCAACCAAACTTCCTAAATGTAAGCATTGAATTCTCCTCGATACTTAGGCTCTGCTGAAGACAAGGAAATGGAGGCATGATTTTTTCTTGACCAGCAAATAGACCCTCTTCCAATCATGAAAAAATATCCGGAAGTGGACTTCCGATCAATGCTATCACCCTTCCAATCTGAATAAGTTAATCCAACCAAATCTAGATCGGAATCCGCAGCATAGTGAATGCCAAAATTTCTAGTACCCTACACATAATGCAAGATCCTTTTGGATTCCTTCTAGTGAAGCTCATGGGTATGTTGCATCTAACTTGACACAACACTCACGGCATAAGAAATATCAGACCTAGAGTGTGTCAAGTATAGAAGACTTCCAATCAACTGTCAATAAAGTGTAGAATCCACCAATGGTGTGGAATCACCATCCTCAAGTCTAATTCCTAAGAGGAATGGGAATGGTGTTGGATTTACAATCTGCCATATTAAACTTTTTTAGCAGGTCTGAAGCATATTTGACTGATATATGGTGATCCCTGTTGGTATAATTTATGTCTATTAAATTTCCAATATTTAATTATCAGCCAGGGTTTGTACACTTAGAGTTGTCACAAAATATATGTTGAGGTAGAAATGAAACTAAGATGTGTACTATGCAAATCCTAGAGATGTTTTCTTTCAAAATGAAAAACTGAGTCATTTAAAAGTATTAAACTATGATCTACCGAATGGATTCAAACTTAACCTAGTAACTTGAAATAATTATGATAAAATTGCAAAATGTAAAACCTAACTACCAACTCAAAAATGACTCTATATTATTCTAGTCTGAGAACAAGAATTGAGATTGCAAAATGAAAAGAAATTACTAGTCTAAAAAACAATGCTTGACTAAAAACAAACTATACTACAGAAACAGAATTATAGTTAATTATCCAAACCCTAAATAATTTCTAACTTATCCTAGGAATGGAAAAACTATTCTACTATGCGATATCAAAATTCTAACAATGAAACAAATTGCAACTAACTATTAAAAAGTAGAAAATTATACTAGTTTGAAAAGACAACTAATGAATTAACCTAAGAAATCCAATCCAACAGTTAAACTACAAATGAAATACCAATCTAGGTATTAAACATGCATTGACAACTAGGATTTCAAAACAATAAATGATTCAGAAACAAACCTACCTAACTTCAATCTCCTTGAGGAATTGTGTCTAAGTGACTTACAAATGCTACAGAGATGCAAAAAGGAAATAAATATAACTTAACTTCTATAAAGATATGGAAACTAAAAATGGACCAATTACAAGAGAATTTAAACAGTGTAGCTATCACTTATCCAGCAAGTAAATGACATTTGAAAACCTAGTTACACTACCTAGAATTGATGGAATACTACTTAACAATTCTACTCTACTAAAAAGCACACACTCAGAGTTATTTATCTCTAATGACTATTTGGGAATTGAAATATGCAATACCTATCAAACTCATGCAATTCCTATCAAAATTCAAGCTAAAAACATCAAATACAAAAGGCAACCTAAACTCAGAGTTTACAAGCAAACCTAAATATAAAACAATGATTCAAATGGCTGGAAACAAATTCGACTTGTAAGCCAACCTACAACAGAAAACAAAGTACTGTTATTCTACTTCTACAATAAACCAAACCATAAACTAAGGCATTTTAATTAACTATGAAAAGATTATGCAACTGATCTATAATGGAGAAGCAAATCTATGCTGAACTAAGCTATGTGATTTTTTACAATCAAACCATAAAACAACTTCAAAACTAATTCATCTTTGAAATCCAAATGAGTTTACTAAGTTTTAATAAAAAGTCAATTTCTATTCTCTTACACCTACATAAATGAAATAAACTGAGCTAAGAATGGAACTAGCAAGATCCAGAGCAGTAACATGCTATATAAACAGAGATGAAGTACTGGTTGTAAGTTCAAATGCAAAATGAGAATGAAATGTTAAATATTCTTGTAGCTACAGAAATTAAATGCACTGAAATTTAAATGAAATTAATAAGATGTATGAGAACATTGTGTAACTTAGAAAGAAAATGAATGCTAACTATAAATTGAAATACTAATCAACTACAGAATATAAATGAAACACTAAATCTGAAAGTTCAAACCCTAGCTAATTATAAAATGCAACTGGAAATATTAAAGGTCAAACGATAGTCTGAATGCCTGGTGTATACGTAAGGCTGGATGATAAAAAAACACAAATAATGAATAGGGGAAAGTTAATTTTATTTTATACATACTGAATTGGTAGAAAAATAAATAAAAAAAATTGAAGCTATGAACATTCACAGTACTGAATATTAAATTACTTAGCTCTACAGGAAGAAAGAAAACGAAACATATGTACAAGTAAATTTGATGTTGTTGAGGGGCCCTTCTCAAGAATAGTGGATGATCTACGCTAAAATGGAAAACGAAATCAACAACTGAATAGAGCTTTTGTATTAAAATCAGAAGCAAATTTTACACAACATTTTTATGTATGGTCTTTACAACCCAAGACATCTTTTAATAATGATTTACAGTAGAGAGAGGGTCGACCCTTTCATTGTTTGACCTCTCTAATAATAGAATGTCTCTAAATGCTGAAAAACGTCTACATTGAAGAGCAGGCCGTTTTCCCCCAAAATCTTGCATGTTAGTTTCCTCAATGTGGGTAATGGAGTGTTGGATGCTTGGGAAAGTTATGAGGCGAATCTTTGCAGGTAGAAGCTCATGAACCATGTGTGCCAGGTGGGCAACACAACCCACGTCTTTGTTTTTGCCATGAATGCTCCCAGGTAGGCAAACCAATGATTTCAGAGGTACGAATGATGGGTTGAATGGATGTCCGAATGCGAATGTGAGTCCGAATGAGCATCCGTATGAGAACCACAACCTATATCAACAAAAGTATATGCCCAATAGTTTTTAAAATGTTAAATTGATATGAATGTACCATATGAGATGATAATCAATGGAAAAATATGGGAGAATTAAACGTAATTCAAAAATAGGTACCTTAATCAATATCAATGTCTGAATGATGAGTAGTATGAACTTGATACATCAAAAATGAAAAAAATAGTACCAGTATAGCACGATTATAGATCCAAAATGATGACAAAATTGGGCATCAACAATCCCATCAAAATTCTGAGTGATCTCTAAGCCAAGAAATCGCTTCAACATGCCTAAATCAGTCATGCTGAATGCTAGATGTAGTGCGGTTTTTATATTTTTTATCAAAGAAAGAGTGCTTCCTATAATCAAAAGGTCATAAACATAAAGGAAAATGATCAGAAAATTACCTTCATGCTGCTGTAGGTACACATTTGGATATGATTTGCATCTTGCAAAATTTTGTGACAGAAGGAAGGAATACATCTTTGCATACCAAGCTCTTGGGGCTTGTTTTAAACCATACAATGGTTTATTCAGTTTGCACACTAATGTCATATATGATATGTATCATTCCTGATGCTTCATGTAAATATCTTCCTGAATATCTCCATGAATAAATGCACTCTTCACATCCATGTGGTGCACCTCCCAATGCTTAGATGCAGAAATTGCCAAAACTAGGTGGATAGAATCCATTTTTGCAACTGGTGCAATGGTTTCTGTGTAGTCCACACCATGAACTTGGAACCATTTGCATTGAATTAATTTCCTCCCAGGTGGAAGAGAAACTAGATTCCCTGTAGTATTTTTCTGAAGAGAATTGTACTCTTCATACATGGCAGTTTTCCATCTCGGATCTCGGTGGGAATGATAGTATGATTTAGGATATGAACCAATCATAAAAAAATTCTCAGAAAGTAATAGATCAAAATGTGAAAGATCCATACCTTCTATTTAAAAGTATGCTCGAGTTCTTCTTCGATCGGTCAGATTTCCAATGTTAGAACCAGCAGAATTGAGAGTCTTTTCTGCCCACTTTGGAAACTGAGGGGGATCATCTGGATCTGAATCTGAACCTAATATTTCATGTTTATTAATGTCTGATAAAATATCATAAATATCAGAACACAAACTTTAATCATCTTCTTTTTCTTAATATTCTTCTCGGGGAGGAGGCAATTCAACAATTTCATCCTCGACTGGTTTTAGATCTTGAAGCGGTTCTTCAAATTTGACACTTCGCTCGATGATTATATTTTTGGATATGATATCCATGAGTTTGTATCCTTTAGATTCTTCATCATATCCAATGAGGATTCACTCGGTACTTTGTGTTTCCAAATATTTTCTCTTCTCAATCGGAATTCTAGCCCATGCAGTGGAGCCAAAAACCCTGAGATTGTACACATCAATCTTGTGACCAGTGTAGGCTTCGAAGGGAGTGGTACCTTTGACAGATGAGTGTGGAACTCTGTTTTGAATTTATGCAGCAACATTCATGGCCTCATCCCAAATATTTGGATCCAAACCTTTCAACTCAAGCATACAAGTGGCCATCTCTTTCAGTGCTCGATTTTTCCTCTCCGCTACACCATTCTGTTGAGGTGTATAGGGGACTGTGTGCTGGATTTGGGTTCCATTTTCTACACAAAGTTATAGAAGCTATGATTTGATATATACTCCACCATTATCAGATCTAAGAGCTTTGATATTTCTCTCAGTAGCAGTCTCAACAGAAGCCTTAAAATTTTTGAATTTTTCTAGCACTTCCGATTTGTTCTTGAGAAAGTAGACCCATGTGAATCTGGAGAAATCATCAATGAATGTCAGAACATACCTTGAGCCATTCATAGAGGTATTTGGTAGCGTACATCTGATATCACTTTGAATCAGCCCCAAAATAAAAGAAGCTCTGCTAGCTTTTCCTCGATCAAACTTGTGCTCGCGGTGCTTCCCAATGATGCAACCCTTGCATACCCATTTCGAGGATTTGATTTTCGAAAGGCCTTCAACCATAGATTTATTTTGAAGCAGATTCAAATACTTGTAATTTAAGTGACCTAATCTCTCATTCCATAGCCGACTAACCTAATTTCCATGAGTCAGAAGGGCACTTGGCTTTGAATGTGGCAAAAAGTGGGAAAACTCATATGTTTTCGCAACATGATTTGCCTTGCCTATGGCAATGAGCTTTCCGGTGGAAATATCACAAATTTCAACATTATTAGGGTTGATTACAACCTTCTTGGGTAAACTGGTGTGTGTCATCTGATACACAGAAAGCAGGTTTGAAGCTAGAGAAGGAACATAGAGAACATTTTGAAAATTGCCATGTTCTAAATGAATAGTACATTTTCCTTTCGAAGAAATTTGTGAATCATCTCCAGTGTGGATGGAGATGCAACTATCGAAGTCCAATGATGAGAAGGAGTCTTTTCTTGAAACCATGTGATTCGAAGCTCCTGAATCTATAAGAAGAGCTGTAGAATTCGAAACACTTGCCATGAGTGCATGACCTCTTTCTGCATGATCATTATTGTCCTTCTTCCTTGCTCCATCTGGAGGAGTAATGTTGTTTTTCTCCAAGAGAAGGGCCATCTGATTAATAGTTTTCTTCATGCATGATCTTTCAGGATGAAATCCCCTACCATGGTAAGAACACTTTGTCTTTTCTTTTCCCTTTTGCTTGTCTTTTCTTGAACCTAAGGGCTCATCTGACTGTTTGGTCTTCTCCTTTTGCTTCGGATGATCAAACTTTTCCTTCTCTTTATTTTGATTTCCTTTTTCATTCATAGCTTTGGGTCCTCCAGCAAAAAGGGATTGATCTTTGGAGGTTTTTATGGATCCCATTTGAACAAGATTATTAGTCTCTTTTGTTAAGAACTCAATGAATGCATTCAAGGTAGGCATATTCCAATTCGGAGTGGTGAGTTTTCCTGAATGGAAAGTAGAGACAAACACTGAATAATATGAACCTAGCTTCGTAATGATTGAAAGAATCAATTGTTCATATTTCTTCTCAACACCACATTGCTTCAACTGTACTACCAAATGATTAAACTTGGTGAAAAACTCATTGATGGTTTCAAAATTCTCAGGATTTAGGGCAATTAGTTCATTCTCCAATTGATAAGCCCTCGTCTCCTCCTGCTTACCAAAAATATTGGCAAGTTGTTCCCACACTTCTTTTGGAGTAGTCAATCCACTGAGATGGAAAAGAAGATCCTTTGAAATATTGAGACAAAGAAAACCATAAGCTTTATCAAGCTTACTGAAGTACTTGGACTTCTCTATTGCAGAATTAGGCTTTGGTTCTAGGCCCATGGTGACTCTGTAAAAGACCTTAGAACGCAACACAAACTCAACACCATCCTTCCATTGATGGCAGTTGAATGGAGTGAGAATATTTTGTGAATAAGAGTCCATCTCTACAATAGCAAATGCAATAGGAGGGAGTGAGAAACCTGCAGTCACAAACAAACAAATTTTTTTTAGGTCGAAAACCTGCACTTTTCAAGTTGCATCACACCTGGCATAGACTATCAAGCAATTATGTGGAAAACTTTTGGCTTCTACTGCAGAGTTGGAATATTTTGAGAAATAATTGCAGCTGCAGAAAAATGATGCAATATTTTTTAGCAAAGTTGCTCAATATTCATATGAAATCTCTGCATAAGAGTTGTCTTGTCCCTTCCATGCCTCTAATACCATGTAAAATTCAAGCACAACAAATATATGGAACAAGAACAATAGTTACTATAGATGCATGCAGAAAAATGTATGAAAAAACTATGGAGAAGGTTTGCAGCAGTAAAATAATATCATATACTCAGAAGATACATTACAATGTGTAATAATGGCTACAATAAGCCAAGCAATTCAAATTCCAGGGTGGTCATTCGAATTGAATGCATGAGAGTGGCTTACTTGGAATTTAACACCACTCGGCACATCAGTTAACCACTTAACTACCATAAGACTGACTCAAACTGACTATAAAACTGTCTAACTGAGTCTAACTGATTCAGAACTCAACTGATTGCCCAAAAATAGGAGAGGGTGCCTTTATGTCTGCAGTTAACTGAATAGTAGGTGAAAATATCACTAGATGAAGTCAACCATTGTAGTAGGGCACCTTCTAGTCTCCAGTTGGCTGAATAAACTAGTAAATACTGTCAATTGGACTAAGTAGTGCACATTAGTCATGCAAATCACCCCGTCAATGGTGGAGGAGGCTTAGTTGATGGCCCAATTGGCTCCTAGAATGTAGGAGGAGGCCCAATTTACTGAAACTATGATCTGCTGATGATGTAAGCACATGATTGAGTCAAAATACTTAGGATAAGTGGAAAATTAAGCTGTGAGGCTCAAATAAATAATGTGTGGTTGGAAAATGATCCAACACATCCCTCACATCCACAATCTCTTTAATCTAGCAGTTAAGCAGTGTTTTCCTCACCCTTGGACTCAGAATCTCATGATTCCTATCAGACCATTTCCTTAGCCCTCTAATTATCAGACCATTATGATTATTCCTCTCTTACCAAAGCTCTATGGTATTAGTTTGGAAACAAATTATCAGTGTATGGCTTGAAAGTGAGGAAAAATGGGCTAAATGTCATGCGAGCTTCAAAAGACATCATTCAATCATGGATCACCTCATTACACTCAGGATTATTGAAACGGATGGTCATAATAATAAATCCATCATATTTTTCTACTTTGTGGACTTTAGGAAAGCTTTGGATATAGTTCCTAGAAAAAACTCGTGGAAGAGGTTAGAAGAGATAAAGGTTCCTATCGAGTTGAGAGCTGTCACGATAAAATTGTACGATACTATCATTGCCAAATTCAAGAACACTAAAGGATGGTCCAAAGATATTAATTTCAATATTGGAGTTAATCAAGGTTGCACCCTCTCTCCTACCCTTTTCAACATTTACATCAATAAGCTAGAAGGTTTTTTAGAGGAAGCAAGTTGAACCGGTACGACCTTAGCAATATTGTTGCCATCCTTCTTGTTTATGCTGATGATATTGTTCTTATGGAAAGATGTCCCTCTGACCTTGATAAGTAATTGAGAACTCTGAAGGATTTAGACTCTAGCATGGGCATGATTGTTAACATTGACAAAACAAAATTAATGATTATCAAGTCCAAGAAGTTCACTTTTGATAACTTTGTATATGACAATAACAAGTTCGAGGAAGTTTATTTCTATAAATATTGCATTGAGAAAAGGATTAATGGAGGGTGGAAAGCTTATTTTGGTCTTGGGAACAACTGTAATTTGGCCCACCTTATGATGTGGGATAAAAAGAAGTTCCTCTTTGAAACTCTCGTCACTCTCGTTATCTTGTATGAATGTGAATTTTTGGGTGTAGCATCTCTATAGAATACTAGAGAAATTTTAAGAAAATACAAAAGTGTTTTATAATGTATAACCTCAAAATTAAAAGCAATACGCCTTATCCTATTCTTATTATAGAAGAAATCCTCCCCCCCATAGAGAGCATCACTATGACAAGGTACTTAATGTACACGTACAAGATAAATGCCATAGGAGACTAGAGACTCCCTAAAATTGCTTTAAAATCCAGTCAGGACCACCTGCAGCTCAAGAAAGGTTGGCATAAAGATAACATAGATGGAATAAACCATTGGGGTATAGACGAAAATGCAACTTTTCAAAATATCAATAACATTAAAAACACTATTACATGTAAGTGTTGAGGTGTAATTACTGTCTTTAAGGAATCACCAAAATATTTAATTATCGACCAGGTTGGTAATCTTAGAGTTGTGGCACAATATAGGCTGAGGTAGAATGGGACCTAAGGCTTCGGCTTGGCAAACCTTATAAATGTTTAATAATGAAAAGATTGAAAGATCTTTCAAAATGAAAAACCGAGTCAAACTTTGAAAATACAACTACTGAACTGATCAAACCTAACTAAAATAACATATCAGAATAGTATCAAGCTATACTACTCTACTCCATGGGTAATATCTAAGAAAATAAAAACAACAATATTATTCTAGGAAGCAAAACTAAATCAAAACGAAACTAATTTGATGAAATAGAAAACTAGTGATAAAGATTTGATCTAAGAATTAGAAAACAACTATAAATGAGTTTAGAGACCTATCTATAATTGACAACTAACTATGAAACAAAGAACTATATTAACTTCAAGAAAAACTACAAATTACTTAGTGAATTCAACAACTATTCATGCATTCAATTAATACTTCATGACTACACTAAACTACCTAATTCCATTCTCCTTGAGGATTCTGAGAAAGTGTATCAAATGTAATGGGAATGGGAGAGAATGTGTCAAAGTGACTTTCAAATGTGACAAGGAAACAAAATGGAATCAAATCTAATTTAACTTCTACAAATAAATGCAAACTAAATATTGTCCAACTACAATTAACTTTAAACATTATGATCTATCTTCTATCCATAAGTAAATGACATGAAACTAATATAATTTAGAAGAAAGTAGAAAACTTAATAAAGATATTTAATTGAACTGAATTTGATTTGGAAGTAAGTAGAAAACTTGATAAAGATATTTTCTGTAGAAGTAAGTAGAAAACTTGATAAAGATGTCTTATTTCTGAACCAAATCTTATTCTATGAACATCTTCATTAACTATGTAAATGGAAAAACTGATCCTATGCTTGAACTGAGAAACTAGTCAAAACTGAGATAACTTGGAGAATGAAATTACTAAACCTAATCCGAAATCAATCTTAAGAAACATGACATAACGAAACTAAGAATGGAATTGATGAATTCTAGAATAGTAAAGCATTAATGAATCAGGTATAAAAGAAACATAATTTGTAAAGCAACTAAAGTGAATTCAAGGAAAACAGAATAAAAACTAAGAATGATGATGAAACTTAATTAAAACTCTATGTAGTGTGGAAAAAGATCTTAATTATATATAACAATGCTAATTAAATGCAAGAAATATCACAGTTCGAATACCTAAGAAAACTGGATCCTAAATAAGCATAAAAACAATGCAGGAAATATTAAAGTCCGTATGACGATTTGGATGACAGTCTGAAAGACGGTCCAAATGACGGTTCGGATGGAGGAAAACGATTTAAACTAAGAAAAGAAGCAGATTGGATTATCTTAATGCCAGCTGGTTGGTGCATATGAACCTACAGTGCAAGGAAAGCAATAAATAGACTGTTTAGAAGCTAAGATAACAAGACGCAACCTATACTAATCATTGTCTAAGGAATGAACTACTTTTATGGCATAATAAAACAAGGCTGAAATGTAAGTAAAACTAACCTATAGCTACAGGAAAAACATTATCAGAACTAATTCTAACTAGGAATTGAACTTGAACTATTAAAACGTTAACTAGTTGACTCTATCTAATTGCAAATGACAAAACTGAAAGCAAACTAACAAGATTTAAGCATGATCGGTCACTTTAGCTTCTAAGCATGTAAATTAAATTAACAACTTAAATTAGCAACAAGATATAACTACAAACAACAAATTAAAGACTGGAAATGAAACTATTAATTTGCAGAAAGGAAATGCAAAATATATACAGTAAAACCTCTGGTTGTTGAGGGGTCCTTCCTAGCAATCATAGATTGAAGCTTAACTCAAATTAATCACCAACAACAGAACATCAATAGCATAATTCAGGAATTTCCATTAACTGAGAAAGTTACACAGCATTTCTACAAATTAATGCTATCCTCTATGTATGTATGCAATATATTGTACTGCATTTCTCCAAAGGAGGCATCTATATATAAGTTTACAATCAGAGAGAAGGTCGAAATAGTCGACCTCTCTAAAAATAGAAGTCTTAATGACTATAGAACGACTGCATGGTGGTTTATGACAACACATAGGGCATTTGCCTAAGTCCACGGTGTTGATTCTCCTTGATGCGAACAGCTAGGCGTTGGTTTACTTCAATCATGGGAGGAGGATGTGTTGGCAGCTGAGCGTGGGAGTATAAGGAACTTCTGTAACATTGACATGGGCAGGAGTGCGTGCTGTCAGGCTGGGTGAACAGGAAGACAACTTTTGGAGCTTTGATGTGACCAGAAGATGTGTTTTCAAGCGAGGCGAGTAGGAGGGCGAATCTTCTATAACAGGGGCTCACCAACCACGACAACCACATTGCTAGCAGAACCCATCTTTCCGTTTTTGCCTTTAATGACCAAAAATATTCCAACTGACGATTTCACGGGATGAATGAAGGGCTGAAAGATGGGTTGAACACTGCTGGGCATCTTTGGCATGAAAGCGCATCTGAATGAAGGTCTATTTGAAACCTCATAGCCTTCAGGATGAGATCTATTTGCCAAGCAAGCCATGAAATGTCAAATAAGCGTTAATAAAGCACAATATGACGATATTTGACCAAAATTCAAGTGACATGCAAATGCGTTCACACCTGGTCTGATTGATGGTTTGAATGTCAAGAAGAATGACTTATCATATAAAAAATGGTGAAAATGACGCCAATCAAAACGTGTTTGATGATAAAAAATGGTGACAAAATGGACACCAACAGTAAGTTTAAAGAGAATTGTGGGGTGAAAATTATTTAGAGGTGAAAATAAAGAGAAGATATTACAAGGAAGTTATTAACCATAATCTAGAGGACCAAAATTATCTCTCTATTCTAACTAGCTTGAAGAAAAAAACTAACATAGCAAATATAAGAACGAACTATCATGAGCTTCGAAGTGAAACCAGACGATGGAAAATTCCTAAACATCATTGATAGATAGGATTTGTCATATATGCAAGACCAAGAAAGTTGAAGATGAATGTCACTTTCTCTTAGAGTTCCCTACGTACAACCACATTAGATTGGAATTTCTCAATCTTTACTTTAATGCTAACCTCTCTAATATTCTAAGTTGTTAAAACTATTGTGACCTCGGTACGCTTCTTTCTATGATTTTTGAGCATAGGAATAATTTGTTACATCAAACAAAGTAATTTCTTAAGGTCGAACAGACCAAAGTTGGTCTGAGTGGACGTTAACTATCATCATCATCATCATATTGAAAAAAAACTAAAAATAAATTAATGATGATGATGTTTGATTCTCATTGATTTTTTTGTTGTTTATGTTTATTATAGGTCATAGTAGAAGTAAATAAGTGCATCTAAAACCATATGTATCCTAGAACTAACACAACTACTTAATTTGTAATCAGTGAATGTTGATAAACCATAAATTATGGTTGTGCTAGTTTCTTGAATTGGTGTCACAGTAACACGTCAGGAAAGACTAAAAGGCGAACAGATAAAAAAACTTCACACATTAAAATGGTTATCAGGGTTACATTGTTGTATTTGTATTGGATAGAAAGAATTGAATCTGGGAACAATGCTTAGATGAAAATCCTAAAAATAAATAAAAGATGATACCCCATGCTCTTGAACATCAAATGAAACATTTTTAAAATTTAAATTGCATTAGACATTACCACAAAAATTTCCATGCTCATTAGACATTTCCAATGTCCAAAATCAATTGTCTGCATAAAGTGATTAAGGAAAGGCCTTTGCAGCACATGCCCATGCATATATGGTGCAATGAGGTACACTCGACGGGATTTATATGTCCTTGAACATGGAGAACAACCACAGAAAAATGGAAACAACTAAAATAGCTACTAGAGAAGGAAGGGAAACAACGAAAACAACTAAATGAGACATGCCAAGAATTGATATGAATGCTCTTAAGTCACAACGGATAAAGACGTGGATGGATTGTATTAAATGTAGGTGACAACTCGGTTGATTACGTTACATGTTGTCGTATGGTAATTTTACTGGATACGTTAATGGAACCCAACAATGCAATCATAAGCCCGCCAAAAAAAAATTGATGCAACACACAGAAAAGGAATAACTAAGGCATGTGTATTTCATGAAATTCTATATCTTACAATGTTTCTGCGAGGAGGAATGTGAGAGGAGGAAACTGGAGGAAGTCTTCTTTGATTTGAGGATAGCTAGATGAGGATTATCTTCTCACTCTATCGGTCATCGAATCAAATAGTCTTTTAAAAACAATCGAATCAAATAGTCCTTTAAAAACAAGGCATTTCAAAGACAACATAAAAACCCTCGCAAGTAGCATCAGCCTCATGACCTCGGTCTCAATAGTAAAACATTGGCGAGCAGAAGCCACCCAACAAATGCAACGCACAGAAAAGGAAAAAGTAAGTCCTGGGTATTTTACGAAATTTTGTACCTTTCAATATTTATGGGAGGAGGACTATGAGAGGATATGACCAACAAAAGTCTTCTCCGAGTTGAGGAATGCAAGATGAGGATTCTGATGAGCACAAATGATCCCTAACCACCCTTTGCACTACAGTTTCTAAGTACTAACTATATTCTTAACACTTAATTACATTAGTTAGCATTAGTTAGGTTATTTAACCAACTATGACTATCATGCAGCTTGCTGAATTTTTTGGATTTTGGGGATTGACCTCCATCCCCAAAATTAGAGAGAATAACAACAATACGTGTTAATTCTAACACTTATCATCCTCATAATTAGGTCCATGTATAGACATATATTAAATTGAAAAACTTAACCAAAAACTAAAAGAATTGGATCATTATTATACAAGAAACAACCATAAATCCATCTTAACTCTAGATATATGGAAAATGATCAAATCCCTTAGAGGTGAAAGCTTTAGAGTACAAAATTTAAGGAAAAGTTTGAAACTCAAGGGATTTTATCCTTTTGGTGATTGGTAAGATCACTCTATGTTGGTTTGTAGTCAATATGATCATTACACAAAGAATAATCAGGGTACATTTATATCCAAATATTTGAAATAACAGTTTGGTGTATTTTTTAAGCACTTCAAAGAATTTAATCTCTCTCTGTATGCCTTGTATATGAGTTAAATGGATTTAATGATGATTTATTTTATTACACTCATAAGATTCTTTTGATCTACACACCTAGTTTTTTGAACAATATTATTACTAGCAATCCATATTAATTAATTAATATTGCTTATAGACGTCGATCGATGTATATCAACCACTTTTAAATTTATGGCTGGATTGTTAATTGACAGTCAACCTGCTGGTTAGGTTTGGTGAATTATTATTATTATAATAATAATTAAAAATAATATTATGGCCACACATATAATAATATTAATTGAATAATAATCAATATAATAATTAAATATAATGGTTAACCATGGTTGAATATGGTTGACCATTATTGAATTTGGTTGACTAAGGTTAACTATGGTTGACTTTCGCTGACCATGGTTGATCATAGTTGACTTTGGTTGACCATAATTGACTTTCATTAACCATGTTTGATTATAATCAACCATGGTTGACTTCTCTTGACCATGGTTGGTTTTGGTTCACTATGGTTGTCTATGGTTGACTATGCTTGACCATGGTTACTATGGTTAACCGTAGTTGACCTTGGTTGACCATGGGTGACTTTGGTCAACCATGGTTGACCATGGATTACTTCGATTAACCATGGTTGACTTTGGTTAACCATGGGTTACTATGGTTGTCTAAGGTTGACCATGGTTGACTATGCCTCACTATGGTTGACAATGGTCAACTTTGGTTGACAATGGTCAACCATTGGTTTACTATTGTTGAGAATGGTTGACCATGGTTGATTATGTTTGACCATGGTTGACAATGGTTGACGTTGGTTGTCCATGGTTGAATTTTGTCAACGATGGTTGAATTCGGTTGAACATGGTTGACTTTAGTTGGACATGGTTGAATTTGGTTGACTATAGTTGAATTTGGTTGACTATGATTGACTTTGGCTGACCAAAGTTGCCTTTTGGTTGACTTTAGTTAATCATGGTTGAATTTGGATGACCATGGGTGGCTTCAATTGACTTTGGTTGAATATGGTTAACCATGCTTAGCCATAGTTAACCATGGTTGACTTTTGTTGACTATGACTAACCAAAGTTGACTTTGGCTAACCAAAGTTAAACATGGTTGACTTTCGTAGACTATGCTTAACCATGGTTGAATTTTGGTAAACTGTGGTTGACTTTGATTGACTTTTGGTTAACAATGGTTGATTGTGGTTAACCATCGTTGAGTATGGTTGACTTTGGTTGACCATGGTTGACTTTTGGTTGACTATGGCCGAGCATGGTTGCATATGGTTGACTATAGTTGAATATAGTTAACTATGGTTGAATTTGCTTGACCATGGTTGACTATTGTTTACCATGATTGACTTTGGTTGGATATGGTAGACCATGGTTCACTCTGGCTGAGCATGGTTAACTTCGATTGAATTTTTATTGACCATGGCCGGCTTTACTTTTCCCATGGTTGACTTTGGTTGATTATGGTTCACTATGGTTGACCATGGTTCAATTTGGTTTACTAAGGTTGACTTTTGGTTGACTATGGTTGACCATGGAGACTATGGTTGACTTTGCTTAACCAAAATTGACTTTGGTTGACTTTTCACTGGTTTTGGCTGAGTATGGTTGACATTGGCTAACCATGGCTGAATTTAGTTGACTATGGTTGAATTTGGTTGAATTTTTATTGACCATCTTCGACTTTACTTTTCCATGGTTGACTTTGGTTGATTATGGTTCACTATATTTGACCATGGTTAACTTTGGTTGACTAAAGTGGACTTTTGGATGGCTTTAGTTAACTATGGTTGACTAAAATTGAATTTGGTTGAATTTTGGCTGATCCTGGTTAACTTTGGTTGACCAGGGGAGAATTTGGATGACCATGGATGGCTTCGGTTGAATTCTATTTACAATGGTTGGCTATGGTTGGATATCATTGACCATGGTTGACTTTTGGTTGGCTATAGTTGATTATGGTTGTTCATGATTGATTATGTTTAACCATGGTTGACTTTCGTTAATCATAGTTAGCTATAATGGACCATGGTTGACATTGGTTTACCATGGTTGGATTTGGTTGATGATCATTTATTTTTTGCTTACCATGGTTGACTTTGGTTAACCATGGCTAACCATGGGTAACTTTGGTTGACCATGGTTAAATTTGGTTGATTTTGATTGATCATGGTTGACATTCATTGGCTAAGGGTTACTAAGGTTGGTTATAGTTGACCATGGTTGGTCATGGTTGACTATGCTTAACTATAGTTAACCATGGTTGAATTGGTTGACCATTGTCAACCATTGACTATGGTTGTGCATGGTTGACTATATTTGACCATGGTTGACAATGATTGACTTTGGTTGACTATGGGTGACCGTGATTAACTTTTGCTAACAATGGTTGAATTTGGTTGAGTATGGTTTATTTTCATTGACCATGGTTGACTTTTATGTACCATGTTTGACTTTAGTTGATCATGGTTGAATTTGGCTGACCATGGTTGACTTTAGTTGACTATGGTTGACTCTAGTTAACTATGGTTGAATTTGGTTGACTATGGTTGAGCATGGTTGACTATGATTGACTTTGGTTTACCATGGTTGACATTACTTGACTTTGGTTGTTCGTGGGTGACTATGGTTGACTTTGGCTGACCAAAGTTGACATTCGTTGACTTTTGGTTAACCATGGTCGACTTTGGTTGATCATGGTTGAATTTGGATGACTATGGCTGGCTTTGGTTGACTTTGGTTTACCATGGTTGGCATTAACTAACCAAGTGGTAGACCTTTAGTTTACCATGGTTAACTTTAGTTGACTTTGATTAACCATGCTTGACCATGGGCAACTATGGTTGAATTTAGTTTATCATGGTCGACTTTGGTTTACCATGGTTGACTTTAGTTTACCATGTTTGACTTTTGTTAATATGGCTTGACTTTGGTGACTTTAGTTGACTATTATTGAGTTTGGTTAACTTTGGTTTACTGTGGTTGACTTTGGTTGACCTTAGTTCACTTTTGGTTGACTTTGGTTGACCATGGTTGACTTCGATTTTCCATGACCATGATTAACTATGGTTGACTTTGGATGACCATGCTTGAATATGATGACTATGGTTGACCATGGTTGACTATGGTTGACTTTGGTTTACCTTATTTGGCTAACCATGGTTTTCTTTGGTTGACCTTAGTTGGTTAACCATGGTTGCTCAGGGTTAACCATTATTGTTCATGGTTGGTCATGGTTGGCTATGACTGAACATGGTTATTCATGGTTGTTCATTGTTTACTATGGTTGACTATAGTCAATGATGGTTGTTCATGGTTGACTATGGTTTACCATGGTTGTTAATGGTTAACTATGGTTGACCATGGTTGATCATTGTTCTTAATGGGCGATCATGGTTAATTATGGTTAAATGTGGTTTTTCATGGTTTATCGTGGATTACCTATGATGTTTAACTAAGGGTGACTTAATATTGTCGACTTTAGTAATAGTGTTATTCATAGAACCATGGTTGAACACAATTTACCATGGTTTATTATTATTGATCATGGCTTACTATGGGTTATCATGTTTGAATATGTTTGTCCATAGTTGAGTTTGGTTGGGTATAGTTGACCATGGTTGATCATGTGTTTCTATGGTCGACTCTAGTTAACTTACATCGACCATGGTTGACAATGTTTAAACAATATTGACTATTGTTGACCATGGTTGACAATGTTTAAACAATATTGACTATTGTTGACCATGTTCATAATTGGTCAACTTTGCTTGAATAGTTTTTACAATGGTCGACTATAATTGACCTTAAGATATCCATGAATTTTATGTTTGAGGTTTGTATTGTTATTTCATGATATTAATGTTAAAAATATCATCATCATCATCATTGTTAATGTTATTAAAGATACCACTAACTTTATTAATGTTGTTAATATTAATATTAATATCAATACCAATATTAATTTATTAATGTTTTATACCATTAATGTTAATGTCAATCTTAATCTTAATGTTAAGTTTAACTATCTTAATGTTAGTTAGTATTAATTTTAACCATGGATTAATAATGTTATTAATATTAATCTTAATATTGTTCATGGTATGCATGTTATTAATATTAACGCTACTAATGATAGTATTAATTTTATTAATACCTTTTATCATGGTTGGATTAGGTTAACCATTTTTTACTTCAATGTTCTTAAAATTTATATTCACAATAATGCTATTAATGTTAATATTAATATTAATGATATTATTAATGTTAATATTAACGTCAAATTTAATGTTCATAACATTAGAGTTAATATTAATGTTATTCATATGCCATATAGCCACAATTCAGAATCAATAATGTAGAAATAAAACATTTGATAAGTAATAGTGTAGAAATAATGTTTCAATATTATGTCAAAATGTGAAATTCATCAATAATAATTTTCTAAGATTGCCTTTAAGAGTCAATAATTTTATAACATTATAAGGTTATGTTTGGGAGTAAATAAAACATTAATGGTAATTTTTTGTAATATTAATATTATCAATCCATTCACATTGATGTTAATGGTATAAGGATTTGGATTTCATTTATAACCTTTATGAATTTGATGAGAAAATGTTCTATTTTTTTAAATAGAAAAAACATTAAAGAAAATTGCATATCTATTGGTTATACAACTTAGACATAAAGCACCATAAAGCACTATCACACAATTAAATAGAAATGGGTTGTATGTATGTTTTGAGATATAATTGAAGCATATACTAAACAATATAAATGTTAGCTCATAAATTATACCCAAGAGTTAAGTTTGAAGAAGGAATGTTTAATGTTATATTAGTATTGTGTTGGTGGACAAATCATATATCATTCTATGGAGATCTATCATAAATTCATTGTAATAAAAAAAAAATAGACATTATTTTTAACCTCTTAAAATTTAAAATTAAATTATACACTTGAAACAAGTCCATACAAATCTAAAATTAAAATCAATCTCTAATTAAACTTGAAATTCCCTCATATTTGTAGCTAATTTCAATTTCAATGTAAAATAATAAACATCTAATCCTTTGAGATGTAATTCCAAAAGTAATGTAAAAATAAAATCCGTCTTTGTGATACCCAAACCATTGATTATTTTATTTTGATTTAATAATTGTGACATTTATTTTTGTAAGCGTTATTTAAAACTCAAAAAAATATTGATGTGACACTTTGCACAACAAATTATTTATTTTCATTATTTAATAAAAGAAAAATGAACTTGGAGAGTTCAGCTAAATGAGGAGACACCACCATGGCGCGGAGAACATGTGTAAGCAAGCAAGAAAGATTTTCACTAATCACATCCAATCTAAAAGCTCAACTACCAGACAAAATCCTAAATCATAGGGATTGATGGATTGATTGAATATTTTATTGGGGTGGCACAAGACCTGGGAAAAACTATATATATGGGTGCACTGAGATAACATGGGATGTTGTGTTGTGCATAGAGGAATTGTGTTGAGTGATCTTTCTTTTCAGAAGTCCATCATTGCTTGTTACAAACTCTAAGAGAGAGAGTGGTGCATGGAAGTGATTGCTTTCCATTCTAGTGCATGGTGGTGATCCAGCTCGGGGGTGGAGCTGGGAAAACATTCGAGTTACTCTTTCCTATAGTTGAGAGGAGTTAATTCTTGAAGAAGCCATTTTCGTTAATGAAGTAAGCATAACTTGGAATTTTTTTTGTACTTAAAATTTTAAGGGTAGAAATTCTTATTATGACTACTCTTCCTTAGGCCATGGCGGCATGGTTATGGTTTTTATTTCTTTGTTAATGATGTTGAAAAAGCGCTATTAGTAGAGTTTTTTGTTATAGTGTATACTTCACGGTTCGAGTTTACATTCGTTTCGATTATGGTACAATTTATGATCTGTTTTGGAGTATGAAGGAAATTCTTTTAAACCGCTTATTTATATGGGTTGGATTTAATTAGGAAATAAATAATTAAAACTTTTGTAGTGTAATATTCAGGAAAAATGATTGCTCTGAGATCTTTACCCGATTTTTAACCATAGTTTTAGTTTATAAATCAAACTCGGAATTTCAGTATTGCATGGTCTTTGTGTATAGAGAAGTGTATTGTCATTAAAGAGAAACATGAATCTATTTATAGTCTATGGAATTGAATTCTTCTTAAATATTTGTATTCTGTATTTTTTCACACGTTACAGTTAAAGTGATTAAACCTTATTTTACAGATTATTTATTTTACAGTCAAATGTGACTCGATACGATTTTTTTTTAATTAATTACGTATATGATTTTCATTCCTGACCTTAGCTTGGTTTATTTCGATGATTATAGGCAAGGCTCGTTTTATTTGTTGGATAAACTAGCATTTATTGTTGTCCATGCATGTGTATTGAGTTATTTACTTTCTAAGGGGTTTGATTTAAGTTTTTAAGAGGATCTAGATTAAATTTTTCATATTATACTCTATATCGCTATAGAGATAGGTTAAGTTTTAATTTTGAATACCTGTAACCAGATCTCTTATAAGACAATTTTTCATTTTGTTATAAAAAGATAAATTTTGTGAAATCATAATCTTTCTTTGTCTCTGTATTCGACCTCCTCCTATAAACCTAGGATTATGATCTGGATCCTCTATGAATTGATCTATGCTCGAGAACATTGCATAGAACTTGGGTCCGATGTATTATATATATATATATATACCTTAGGTTTCTTTCGATATGTGTGTGAACATGGTTGTAGTCAATATCATTCGTATCCTTCTGGTTTTTTTTATAACGATCTTTGTATTTAGAAAGATTCACATTTATACCCTTGCTTAGGTAGTATATCGAAGTATTTATCTTGATAAACCTCCTATCAAGATCTATTGTTTTACCGATCACTGTGTTAATTGGTTTGTTTCCAGAATTAACTAGCAGTCATATTGATCTGATCTTTCTTTTTCCCAGTAATAACGTTGACGGGATATCCGAGGGGCAACATATTACTCTAATGTTTCCACACTTGTTAGCTCTGCATGTCTAAAATGTGTTTCGGCCTCTTCCCCTTAAATTAGAGTTTTTGCTTCAATGTTGAGTCCTTTAACTAAAATTTCGCAATCACCATTCCATCCATCCAGCTTGGGTAACTGATTTTGTTTATATCACTGATATATGACGTCAATGTTCGAGATCAGGTTATCAATGTTCCACCCGTTTCGATTTTGTCTCTTGGGGAGATACACTGATTAGATAGACATTTTTCCAAGTTAGGAGTAAGTGAAGTTACACCTAGAATCACAGTTGGTTTATTTAACACGGTGATTACTAACCAAGGTTATTTTCTCGACCAAAGATATCCAGTATTTTCAGTCAATCACCTTGCATACCTATTCAGTCCCAAAGAATCATGGTTTTGTTTTTATGAGTAGACTAAAACTAACTAAAGTGAGTTAGATCTACATTTTTAAATTTAATTATATGTGTATTTATTATATTAATATAATCGCAGAACTCCGTCAGAGAATTGTGTGAAGTCCAAATATTTGTGCAATTGTTCTTAATGGGAATAAGATATCTTTTAATTTATGGATTCAAAACTTACTACAATTTTGTTTATTTGTAAATAGGAATGTATTGGTCAATTCCTTTATATATACCATATAATTCAAGAATAAAAAAGACAGTTATATAAAAATATATGGGTGGATTGATTATAACTAGTTTATATTGTGGGCATTATCTTTAGATTTTACTCACGTTAGAAATCATGCATGATAGAGGAGGGGTAAAATAATGTGTTATATGGAAATTTAAGGAAATAAAGGTATATATATGGAAAAACCCTGATTACTTTCAAATAAGTATGTTATATATATATATATATATATATATATATATATATATATATTTTGCCCCTTTATATTAATATATGATCTATCACCAAAACATATGGAGCAAGTATCATATAACGCAAAACAAATGGAATGGTGAAATCATGTGGTAATGACTTGTGGATAAGAAAGAAAATTTTTATTTATGAGGAAATGAAAATATTATACTCTATATGTATAAATCTCAAGCATAAAACATGAAGTAAATAATTACTTGATAACTTCATAAAGTCCACAGATAATGTTATACTTTTATGAGCTAAAATTGGGATCAATGTCTATGCATGACTTATGTACTAAATGTTTATCCTTTTTAAGATATGTGCCTTGCCTAAATGAAGAAAAACCTAAAATTCAGAGATTTCTAGGTTGCTTACCTAACTTTTATAAAGACAAATTAGGGTTTGATGAACCAAAAACCTTGTATGAAGTAATAAGGAAGGCCAAATTAACTTACGATCAATCTAAGAGTAAGAATGAAAATCGTTATAATTTCAAGAAAAGAGAAGGAAGTAATTTTAAAAGAAGAGAATTCAAACCTTTCAATAAACATAAGAACTTCCATAGGAATACTTTTAAGGATAGAAAACAAACAATAGGAACTGAGTATAAACAACGAATGAGAACTGCTGAGTATAAAGATAATCTCTTTAATAAGAAGAGAGAAGAAATAAAAAGAGAACCGTTACAGTGTTGGGGATGTGGGGAGAGTCATTTCTATGGGATTGTCCTCATAAGAAGGATAATCAAAATATTAACATTGTTAGGGAAGTAGCCACTCTTGGAGAGGTTGCTCGGATACCGAAGATAAGCATAGCCCTGGAAAATCATCAAGCGGATTATCAACCTTCCATGATCGAGGTAGATGGTAAGATATTTGAAAAACCTATTTCTATATTAATTGATTTTGGATCTAATTTAAGTTGCATCTCTCCTAAGCTAGTAGATTTGTGTAAAATGAAAAAGTACGATTTTGAAAAGTCGTGGTTAGTGCAATTAGCCATAGGGACAAAAAGAAAGGTAACCAACTTTATTTCTAGTTGTGAAGTTCATATGCAAGATTTGATTACAAAAGTAGATTTGAACATTTTGCCATTAGGATCATATGATGTATTAATTGGCATGGATTGGGTAGAAAAACATAGAGTTGTACTAAATTCCTTAGAGAAAATTTTTACTTGTATTGATGAAAATGGTGAAGATAGAATTGTTAGAGGGATTCAAAAAAAGGTTCTTACAAGGAAAATATCTGCTTTGCAATGGAAAAAGTGTGCTAGGAAAGGGTGTAGATTTTTTGTTGTGCATATCACTGAAAATAATAATGATAAAACAAAACCTAGTTTGGAAGGTTTTCCTCTTTTAAATGAATTTAAAGATGATTTTCCAGAAGAGATACATGGACTACCTCCAAGGAGGGATATTGAATTTACCATTTAGTTGGTACCTTGGGTGGTAACTGCCTCAAAGGATCCTTATCGAATGAACACACTTGTTGGTGGAATTAAAATTAAAATTGCAAGGATTAATAGATAAAGAATATATAAGAACGACTATGTCTCCGTGGGGAGCACTAGTTTTGTTTGTTAAAAATAAATATGGCACACTAAGGATTTGCATTGATTACAGACAATTAAAAATAGATACCATCTCCCCTACATCATTGACATGTTTGATCAAGTACAAGGAGCGAAAAATATTCTCTAATATTGACTTAAGGTATGGGTACCATCAAGTAATAATTAAGGATGAGGATGTTCATAAAACAACATTTAGAACAAGGTACAGGAATTACGAGTTCTTGGTTGTACCATTTGGCTTGACCAATGCTCCATCCACGTTCATGTGTTTAATGAATAGTGTTCTCCATAAATACTTAGATAAGTTTGTAATAGTATTTATTGATGACATTTTAATATATTCTAAAAATGAAGAAGAGCATCAAGAACATTTAAAGTTAGTATTACAAACCCTAAGAGAACATAAACATTATGCACAGTTTAGTAAATGTGATTTTTTTCAAGATAAAATTCAATATCTGGGTCATGTGATATATAAGGAAGGAATTTATGTAGACCCAGATAAAATCAAGGATACAATTGATCGACCAGTTCCTAAGGATGTAACCAGGATTGATCTTTTATGGGGATCACAGGTTACTACCGTAGGTTCATTGAGGGGTTCTCTAGAATTTCTTACCAAAAAAATTTACTTCAAAAGAAAGGAACTAAATTCCTATGGTCTAATAAATGTCAATAAATCTTTGAAAAGCTTAAACACTTGCTGACCACCAGACCTATTCTAAGAATAGCGGATTCATACAGGGACTTCGTTGTATGTATAGATGCTTGCTTAAAGGGATTAGGTGGCGTGATTTTGCAAGAGGATTATGTAATTAGCTATGAGTCAAGAAAAATTAAAGAACATGAACGTAACTATGCAACACGTGACTTAAAACTAGCTACTACAAAACATGCATTAAGGATGTGGACAAATTATTTAATAGGAAGAAAATTGACTTTAATGTTTGATAACATAAGATTAAAATACTTACATGATCAACAAAGTTAAATGCTTTCCAAGAAATATGATTAGCCCTCTTAAGCGAGTATGATTTTGAAATTAAACACATTAAAAGAAAAGAGAACAAAGTGGCAGATGCCCTAAGTAGAAATGCCATTCCACATTATTCGGTTGCTTTTAGCAGTTATAAGAAAAATATGGAAGATTTGATAAAATATGTAGCTAAAAATGATGAAGAATACTTAAAAATTAAAGAACAATTGGAAAATGATGTTACTGGAAATGAATCCGCAGCTTACTCCATAAAGTCAGAAGACTTGCTAGTCTATAAAAATCGATTATATATACTAAATTATGAAGAATTTACAAAATTAATCATGAGTGAGTTACGTAAGTGTTGGAACGTTTAAAAACCCATTCCATACATAGGATATATTAATTTTCCCAAGTGTAGATTATGTAGTTGGCCTAGTTTTGTCTTTTATGCCTCCATATGCCATACTTAGTCACAAAAATGAATTTGGATAGATTATGGATCTGATTTCCTTGGATTCTGTCTGATTTTATTCCATTGCTGAATTAGAAAGACACTTTTCTCATTTAGACAACTTTATCCTGTTTTTTTCTACTTTCTAGTGGATAAGGTAAAGCTAGTTGACTTGGAAACTCTCTCCACTTGACCAATTCAAACTCCACCTCTTTATTCTCTCCTAAAGTAATATTTCATTCCATTTACATCACTCATTAGATTCCATACCATATTCAGCCAATTTGTGAGCCTTTAGAGTGTTTTGGAAAGTGCTTTTGACACCTAAGGGGTTTTTATGCTTTTAGTAAGCCTTACTTTTTTGTGCTTTACAACTTGCCTTTAATGAATTCTATTTTCTCTCTTGAGATGTATTATATATTGTAATCATATTGAGGAATAATACATGAGATGATATTTCCATCAATTGATTTCGTTCTCTTATCTTTATGTTTCAATATTTGTAATGCCCGCCTCGATACATTGACGGACCGTAGACTTGAGGACACTTGCCAAGTGACCTGACCGACTAAACTTTAGTAATTGGTCCCTTGAATATTGAAAATGCTTGAACGACTGAAGAACGCTTGATGATTTGCATGACGACAAATGATAAACGAAAAACGATACAATGAACAACAGTTATAGAAATTGATACTTTACTTAATAAATGAATGCTCTGCTTAATGAATTGCGAATTTACGAAATGAATGAGGACTGAATGTTAGATATGCTCGACTGATTGAGATAGAATGACTGAATCTTAGATATGCTCTACTGATGGAGATAGAATGATGAATATTAGATCTGCTCGATTGATTGAGATAGAATGAATGAATGTTAGATATGCTTGACTGATTGAGATAGAATGATTGAATGTTAGATATGCTCGACTGATTGAGATAGAATGAATGAATGTTAGATATGATCGACTGATTGAGATAGAATGACTGAATATCAGATATGCTAGACTAATTGAGATAGAATGACTGATTGTTAGATATACTCGATTGATTGAGATAGAATGACTGAATGTTACATATGCTCGATTGATTGAGATAGAATGATGAATGATAGATATGATTTATTGATTGAGAGAAAATGATGAATGAAATATATGCTCGACTCACTGAGATATTATGATGGATGATGAAATATTTCATAGTGCAGCACTACTAATGTGCGCTTGAGTGTGTGTGTGTGTACAGTAGCAGGTAAGACGATTTACCAACCGACCCACAAGGGAATTATAGGGGTCATAAGAACGGAAAGAACACATAGGAGTATGATGAAAGACTTTCGACCCTGAAATAGCAATCCACGCACGGGTAGGAAGCCATTTCAGCTCACCCGGGGAAGCGTGTGCCATACGGGCAAGGCCATAATGACTTGGTCGAGTACGATGAGTTGAGAGGCACGCGATAAGGAGGACCTTATCCCTCAGCAGCCCTTAGTCTCCAAGAAAGTGTAGTTGGAAGGTCGCGGTAAAGGTTCCTGATCGCTATGCAGTACTCCCCATAAGAAGAAAGAAAATAAATTGTCGGAAGGGCCCACCAAAGAGGTACCTAGACAAGAACAAGAAGAAAGAAAATGAATTGTCGGAAGGGCCCGCCGAAGAGGTACCTAGACAAGAACAAGAAGAAAGAAAAAGAATTGTCGGAAGGGCCCGCCAAAGAGGTACCTAGACAAGAACAAGAAGAAGATATAAATCCATTATATAAATGAAAACTTCACATAAGATTTAAGAAATATTTTAATCCATTTTGTTTTGAAAAGAGGAAAAATAATTAGAAATAAAATACGAAATATTAATTTTATTTTATGATTTTGAAAAAGAATTTAGATTAGGTTGGAACGGAACTCTTTTATGAAGAACTATTTTTAAAATTCTTTTTATGATTTTCTTTATATATCTATTTTTGAAAGAAAAAATTTGAAATGAAGTATTATTAAAAGAAATTACCTTTATTTTCATATTTTGAAAAAGGAAAACTAGAAAGGTGAACTAAATGAGAATTTGTAATAAATTAAATAATTTATGTGTATGTGAGGACACATGGCACACAAACTCTTGTAACTTGAGAATAAATAGCAATGAAATATTAAATTAAATAATTTATGTGCATGTGAGGACACATGGGGCACAAACTCTTGTAACTTGAGAATAAATAGTAATTAAATATTAAATTAAATAAATTATGTGCATATGAGGACACATGGCACACAAAATTTTGTTATAAAAGAAGGGAGGAGAAAAATAAAAGAATATCTCTTGCTCCCTAGTGCTGGAAGGGCACCGGAATCGAGAATTGATTTTATGGTTCTTGTGAGTTTGGCTTAGCTTGACCGGGGATTGAGAGATCCTAGCAGGAAGCTTGCTAGTGTGTTCTTACGACCCCATTAGCGCGGGGGTTCGGGGTGAAGGATAGTAACCCCGATACGGTAGGGTGGTCAACCGAGGGGTCTCTTGGTAAAATCGGCAAGGTTGAAAGCAACTCGGGGAAGATCACCAACGGAGTGTTCAACTACTATCGAAAGGTATAATGTTCCATTTTTATATACAAGTTGAGAGTTTGAAATTTTATTTACGGTTCCGTAATTGATTTTCAAGATTTAAAAATATTCATGTGATGTTAGTATTGTCTAGATAGTGTTTTTGGGGGAACCTGAAAAGGGGTCCCTACATTTGGTATCAGAGCCGATCGAGCCTTGAGGGCATCGGACTCATATTATTCAGGGGTTGTCGGTATCTTCGCCAAGTTGGATTTCACCGGAGTAGCCGAATAGTCCGCTGCTGCAACTCAACTTCGGACTCGATCTCCAAATCAGGTTCAATTGCTTTAATATTATTTTCCAAGTATTCTGAATTTTATATCTTTGGATTTATGTTTGGAAAACAAATAAAATTTACAGTTTGAATCAAGAATTTTTATTGAATTTTAAATGTTGTTAGTGTGGAGCGAATCTATGAATTATAATCAGTATGTTGCAAATAGATCTACGGTGTGAATCGATCTAGTTTTCTGGGAAATCATAAACTCTGTTTTCGATGTTCAAATCTATAAACCCTCTGTAAACAGTACTCTTTTTGGATTTCGATTTCTGGGTGTGGGCATTTAACATTTTAAATCTCAGATCATGTGAAGTCTGCGTGTTCTTTAAAGTTTGACGGCGTTCGACATTTCACTTATTTTTTTTTAAATCTCAGGTCATGAGAAGTCTCAGATCGACTTTTCCTTTGCAAGGTTGTGTGGCATCTGACATTTAAAATCTCAGATCATGTGGTTTAAAATCTTAATATTCTGTCATGTGAAGTCGACCTGTGCAAAGATGAGTTTCGTGAAGACTCTGCATGAACATTCCATTTTAATTCGGTCATATGATGTCGAACTATGCACTATGCACTGATGCGTTCAGATTGTTATTTAAAATCTTATATTCTTGATATTATTGAAGTCGACCTGTATAGTGATGCGTTTAGTGTATATACTCTGCATTCACAATCCGTTGAATTCGATTTCAGAATTTTATTATTATTTTTAACTCTTAAACCCTGTCATTATGGATGTCGTTCTGTGCAAAGGCGTTCACGGATTGCTCTGTATCACATTCCATTGAATTCAAATTCCGAATTTCATTATTAATTTTTCTTAACTCTTAAAATCCTGTCATTATGACTGCCGATCTGTGCAAACGATGCGTTCAGGGATTACTCAGTATTATGGATGCCGATCTATGCAAGGATGCATTCAATGTATGCTCTGCGTTTAAATTCCATTTAAACTCAGCTCCAGGATTGTCGTTATGGTGTTAAATCTTAATTTGTCATTTGAGGTCAATAGTGTGCTCTGTGGATGCTCTGCATGTACATTCCATTTAATTTCGGCTCCAGAATTGCTATTATCTTAATAATTTGTCATTTGATGTTGATCTGTGCAACGGTGTGTTGCGTGGATGCTCTGCATCTACATTCCATTGAACTCGACTTCAAGACTTCATTACCGTCTTTAACCTTAAAATCTTGTCATTATCTGCATTCTTCTTTTAAGGATTTCATCCCCGGTTTGAGAACTCAAATATACAAGTATGTTAATTACTTTGATGAGTAATGCTACGAGAATGGTATCTCTGCGTGTTATCAAGGTATTTCAATCATGTTAAACCCTCTGCGCAATGCTGTAGCGCCCTCCAGAGCTTTACCATGTGACCTGTTTTGCCTTCTAATCTCTGCAAGTTAAATCCATAGTGTTTTGATTTCAGATCTGGTATTTGATTTTAATCTCACATCATTCCAAAATCGATGGCATTCCAAATTGAGGGGCGTCTTGGTTCATTCTCATAAAATATATAATTCGATCTTTGAAAAGTCCTCAAATCGATTTCTCCTCTGCTTACCCTTTCAAAGCTGTTGGCGTTTGGCAATTTAATCTTCTAAAAAAAAAATCTCAATTTGTGTAAAGTCTTCTCGTCGACTTTTCCTCTGTATATTTACCTCGAAAGTTAGAATGACAAAATCCAGAATTGAACCGTGAATTGTAAATTGGCTTATACAATTTCTGAGTATCTACTCGAGAATTAGAATGACAATTTTCAAGAATTCAAACTATGAATTATAACTGGGTTTTTGTTTTTATCTCTGCGTATCTGTTTCGAACTAGATGGCGTCTTTAAAATTAGTGAGACCATATTTGAAAAGACAGTTAATATGAGTCGAGACAATATAATTGGTTATATTATGTCTAGAGCTTGGCTCAAAACCGATACATTCATCTTCAGATAATAAACTCCAAGTTAAATACAGAACATGTCTTCAGACTCATCAGTATATGGTTCTGACTACGTACTACTCTCAGCCACTCATCAGTATATGGTTCTGACTACGTACTACTCTCAGCCTACTGGCTGGAACCTCTCCCCACTTTTGATTACAAATCGTCCCATTTATAAGAAATAAAATTCTCCAATTTGTTACAAGCTTTTTGAAATAAAATCTTATCATTAAACCTAAAATAGAAGAAATCGATAATTTACTGCAAGAAAATCTGGGAAGCTAAAATTGAATGTCATATTTGCTTGACATGTGCTTTGTTACTTGTCCATCGAATATTTGAATGCTGCCTGAAATGTTGTATCAAAATCTTCAGAAAAGATTGATCTCTGCCTGAAAATGTGGATCTATATCCATCTACTCACTCAAGAAGCTAAATTGGTTCTTTCTAGCTTTTGAATGTAGATACTCTGTTTGACAAACTGACCTGGAAACCTGGGATCGATTGCTTAATTTATGCCCGAAGATCCTCGTTGAATTGCTAAAAAATTATGGAAATAACTTAAACATTGCTTGAAGACCTGAAAATGATTTTCCAGTCGCTCACACTTCTCCTCAAAATCTTGAGAAACAACCCGCCAATGCAACTCAATAAAACAATCATTGCAACAACAAAATGTCTAGAACTGTCAAAGGAGGAAATAAAAATGGCGATAAGGAAACCAACGCCTGCATAGTTTGCTGGCAATCTCATTTGTATGGATGGAAATACAGTTGCGAATGGAAATAATATCTCAATCCAGCCTTGGAAAATAAAAAGCGGTGGCCGCATGATCATTAGATTCCATTATGCTGATAATTATTGAAAACTCCATAGTTCATATGAACCAGCTGTTAATGGAAAATATATCTCAAAGCCACCTTGGAAAATCAAAACTGGTGGGCGCGGGCCAACCCAGCCAGGCCTGGACATGATGACAAATTATATTCCAATATCCATTTCATGTGCTGGGAAGGTAGAACATAACCAAGCCAATGGTAGTAAAACTCGGATAGTTTTACTTTTATAATGACGAGCTCTATTTATCTTGGAATAAAAGAATTAGGCTAAAGTTTGGTTTCCGAGTTTTACTTTTATAATGACGAGCTATAGTCATTTTGGAATAAAAGAATTAGGCTAAAGTTTGGTTTGATGGGGTTTGGAGGGATCACTACGAACTTGTAGTTCTTTTCCGAAAAAAACAGAAGAAAAAGAAAGAATAAAATTGATATTGGATAACCCCCTTATACTTGAATTGTAATTCTCAAAATAATAGCAACACATAAGTGGATATGATGCACATAAGGGATTTCAACTCTATATATATATTTGGGATATAATCATTGCTAGAATTACAAGGTAAAGTTGTTAGTTGTGTTTAAAGGGGAAACGATTTACATTGTAATTGCATCACCATGTTAGTATAGATATAAATTTTTTTGTCAATGCATGTGTGTTGCATGTACCTAATACTTGATGAGAAGGGTATACCTTGAACATAGTTGAAATAGTAAAGGATGAATAAAGAATTTATAGAGAATGAAAAATGGACAACTTTTGGCTATTTAACGTGAAATGATGGTACTTGTCGAAGTCTTAACCGATTGTCGAGAGTGTAAGGAGGATTCGGAATTTAGGAAATGAGATATAAATGAGACTATGACGACCCTCACTGATGTGATAGGAAAAACCTACTGAAGTGGTCCCATGAATACAGGGATGATGAAATCAGGTAAGAACATGATAAGCTCATTGACCTAGACATGATGTAAGTACTGGGAGGACTAGGAGTTAAAAATTAAAGTGTTCGACTAAATCGCTAAGTTACGACACTTTCCTATCGAATTGAGAATCAATTTTGTTAGCAATCATGAAATTGGAAGAAGTCTTATGAGGATATTGAATGATTTATGCTTTGATAAGTAAGGATAGATAGTCTCCTTGGAACCAGTAACTTGTAACTAACTGCCAATAATATCGTACTCAAGGATGTTTGATGTTTATCTTACACCTCATGAAAGAGGATAGCCAAATAGATTGGAATTCTTAAATAAAAATTTGATTGGGTATCAGTCATGAGGCTATTGATGGATCAAGATTACAATTTAGTTGGATATCATGGACCCCCTTTAGAGAATTAAAGAGACATGGGAAACCAAATTTAGAGGCAACAATTATTGGGAAAAATATTACTAAGAGTACAGTACATAAAATGACCGATGGAATTGGAAAATGACAGCAACATGAAAAGAAAGTGAAAACTCACCATGGAAGTTCATGAGACTTAACTTTGGGACGAAGTTCTAATAAGAGGGGGTGTATGTAATGCCCACCTCGATACATTGACTGACCGTAGACTTGAGGACACTTGCCAAGTGACCCGACCGAATAAACTTTAGTAATTGGTCCCTTGAATATTGAAAATGCTTGAACGAATGAAGAACGCATGATGATTTGCATGACAACAAATGATAAACAAAAATGACGCAATGAATGACAGTTATAGAAATTGATACTTTACTTAATAAATGAATGCTCTGCTTAATGAATTGCGAATTTATGAAATGAATGAGGACTGAATGTTAGATATGCTCGACTGATTGAGATAGAATGACCGAATGTTAGATATGCTCTGCTGATGGAGATAGAATGATGAATGTTATATATGCTCGATTGATTGATATAAAATGAATGAATGTTAAATATACTCTACTGATTGAGATAGAATGTTAGATATGCTCGACTGATTGAGATATAATGACTGAATGTTAGATATGCTCGACTGATTGAGATAGAATGACTAAATCTTAGATATGCTCGACTGATTGAGATAGAATGACTGAATATCAGATATGCTCAACTGATTGAGATAGAATGTTAGATATGCTCGACTGATTGAGATAGAATGACTGAATGTTACATATGCTCGACTGATTGAGATAGAATGATGAATGATAGATATGATTTATTGATTGAGAGAAAATGATGAATGAAATATATGCTCGACTGATTGAGATATTATGATGGATGATGAAATATTTCATAGTGCAGTGCTACTAATGTGCGCTTGAGTGTGTGTGTGTGCAGTGGCAGGTAAGACGATTTACCAACTAACCCACAAGGGAATTATAGGGGTCGTAAGAACGGAAAGAGCACATAGGGGTATGATGACAAACTGTCGACCCTGAAATAACAATCCACGCACGGGTAGGAAGCCGTTTCTGCTCACCTGGGGAAGCGTGTGCCGTACGGGCGAGGCCATAATGACTTGGTCGAGTACGATGAGTTGAGGGGTGCACGATAAGGAGGACCTTATCCCTTAGAAGCCCTTAGTATCCAAGAAAGCGTAGTTGGAAGGTCACGGTAAAGGTTCTCGATCGCTATGTAGTACTCCCCATAAGAAGAAAGAAAAGAAATTGTCAGAAGGGCCCGCCGAGGAGGTACCTAGACAAGAACAAGAAGAAAGAAAATGAATTGTCGGAAGGGCCCGCCGAAGAGGTGGCTAGACAAGAACAAGAAGAAAGAAAAAGAATTGTCGGAAGGGCTCGCCGAAGAGGTACCTAGACAAGAACAAGAAGAAGATATAAATCAATTATTATAAATGAAAACTTCACATAAGATTTAAGAAATATTTTAATCCATTTTGTTTTAAAAAGAGGAAAAAGAATTAGAAATAAAATATGAAATATTAATTTTATTTTATGATTTTGAAAAAGAATTTAGATTAGGTTGGAACTCTTTTATGAAGAACTATTTTTAAAACTCTTTTTATGATTTTCTTTATATATCTATTTTTGAAAGAAGAAATTTGAAATGAAATAATTATTAATAAAAGAAATTACCTTTATTTTCATATTTTGAAAAAGGAAAACTAGGAAGGTGAACTAAATGAGAATTTGTAATAAATTAAATAATTTATGTGCATGTGAGGACACATGGCACACAAACTCTTGTAACTTGAGAATAAATAGTAATGAAATATTAAATTAAATAATTTATGTGCATGTGAGGACACATGACACACAAACTCTTGTAACTTGAGAATAAATAGTAATGAAATATTAAATTAAATAAATTATGTGCATGTGAGGACACATGGCACATAGAATTTTGTTATAAAATAAGGGAGGAGAAGGAGAAAAGGATATCTCTTGCTCCCTAGTGCTGGAAGGACACCGGAATCGAGAATTGATTTTATGGTTCTTGTGAGTTGGGCTTAGCTTGACCGGGGATTGGGAGATCCTAGCGGAAAACTTGCTAGTGTGTTCTTATGACCCCATTAGCTCGGGGGTTCGGGGTGAAGGAGAGTAACCCTGATACGGTAGGGTGGTCAACCGAGGGGTCTCTTGGTAAAATCGGCAAAGTTGGAAGCGACTCGAGGAAGATCGACGACCGTACATACAAGGACTTCACCAACGGAGTGTTCAACTACTATCGAAAGGTATAATGTTCCATTTTTATGTACAAGTTGAGATTTTGAAATTTTATTTACGGTTCCACAGTTGATGTTCAAGATTTAAAAATATTCATGTGATGTTAGTATTGTCTAGATAGTCCTTTTGGGGGAACCTGAAAAGGAGGTCCCTACAATATTTATTCTTCTTATTCTTGCATATCTTTGAATAATTCTTGTGAGGACTTATTTGCTTCAAGTTTGTTGATATTAGAATTCTTTCATGGTATTCAACCTATATAGAAATCTCACATGGTATCAAAGCCATGGGAGCTCTTAATTAAATTAGTCTTCCAGTATAAGATTTCAAAGAGTTTGTTTTGTAGGTACTGAAGATCAAATGGCAGAAATGTCTTCAATACATATACTTGTTGAAGATGAAGAATTCCATCTCTCTCTCTTGTTCTCCCATAAGTATTCTATTATAAATTATGAGAAAGATAAGCCAATTTATGCTCTAGAATCTGAATAGGTTCTTGAATCCTCTCTTTCACCTGAGTCTGCTGGTGTGCATAATGATGATCTTCTGAATGTTTTGGAGGTTAGATTAGAATTTGGAGGTGATGCATTCTCCCTCCTTGATCATATACTTCTTATGTACTTCTATATGATAATTGACACATGTTCTCAGAGTTTCAATGAATATGGAGGACACTACCATTCACTTGGGTTCAAGTCTTAGGCATATTTTGGTGATTTTGGTTCTGATCTCACCCATGCCGGTTCGAAGGAGATCTCAAGGAACCTTATATCAATTCTTGGAGTTGATTTAACTTCCACTGATTAGAAGTTCAAGTTTCAAGAGAAATCATATATGATTGGAGCTGATCCTACCTCAATTGGTTCGAATTTCAAGTTCCAGAATGGTTTGCATATTAATGGATTTGTTCTCTTCAAGAGCAAGTTTAGAGAGCCTCTAGTTTCGCTTGCATCCACTGCTGGAGAATTCAAGAACATGTTTTTTGAGCATGATTCACTTATTCCCAACAAGCCGATTCCTCCATACATCTGATCAAGTTCACACCTACTTGATTTTGGAGCAACAACAGTCTTGGTGTGCACATGTCCATTTTTTAGGGAGCGTTTTAGTCCCATGAGGTTTTCCCTATTTTCTCAGCTTAAATGGGCATAATTTTTTGTATTGGGGTGACCATAAGCCTTGTTGCTTGAGCCCTATATTTATGATATTTTACTTACATACATTCAGGTTTAAGGGGGGGTGTTGAAATTTTTTAAAACCCATTCCATACTCAGGATATATTTTATTAGTCATCTAGATTAATTTTCCTATGTGTAGACTCTGTAGTTGGCCTAGTTTTTTGTTTTATGCCTCCATATGCCATCCTAAGTCACAAAAATGAATTTGGATAGATTCTAGATCAGATTTCCTTGGATTCTATTTGATTTTATTCCATTCCTGAATCAGAAAGACACTTTCCTGATTTAGACAATTTTATCCTGCTTTTTTCTAGTTTCTAGTGGATAAGGTAAAGATAGTTGACTTGGAAACTCTCTCCACATGACCAATTTGACCTACATCACTTTATTCTCTCCTAAATTCATCATTACATTCCATTTACATCACTCATGAGCTGCCATACCATATTGAGCCAATTCGTGAGCCTTTAGAGTGTTTTGGAAAGTGCTTTTGACACCTAAGGGGTTTCTATGCTTTTAGTAAGCCTTACTTTTTTGTGCTTTACAACTTGCATTTAATAAATTCTATTTTCTCTCTTGAAATGTATTATATATTGTATTCATATTGAGGAATAATACATGACATGATATTTCCATCAATTGAGTTCCTTCTCTTATGCTTATGTCTCAATATTTCTTCTTATTCTTACATATCTTTGAATAATTATTGTGAGGAATTCTTTGCTTCAATATTCTTGGCTATTAGAATTATTTGATGGAATTAAACCTGTATAGAATTCTCACATGGTATCAGAGCCATGGGAGTTCTTGATTAAATTAGTCTTCCAATATAATATTTCAGAGAGTTTGTTTTGTAGGTACTAAAGATCAAATGGCAGAAATTTATTCAATACATACAGTTGTTGAAGATGAAGAATTCCATATCTCTCCCTTTTTCTCCCATAAGTCTTCTATTATAAATTATGAGAAAGATAAGCTAGTTTATGCTCTAGAATCTGAAGAGGTTCTTGAATCCTCTCTTTCACATGCGTCTGCTGGTGTGCATAATGATGATCTTCTGAATGTTTTGGAGGTTAGATTAGAATTTGGAGGTGATGCATTTTCCCTCCTTGATCATATACTTCTTATCTACTTGTATATGATCACTGACACAAGTTCTCATAGTTTCACTGAAGATGGAGGACACTGCCATTTGCTTGGGTTCAAGACTCTATTTATAGTCTATGGAATTGAATTCTTCTTTAATATTTGCATTTTGTATAAAGAGGTGGAATGGATATCTGTTTATATACACACACACACACACGTTACAATTAAATAGATTAAACCTTATTTTACAATAAAATGTGACTCAATAATATTTTTAAAGTAATTCTATGTATGATTTCCATTCCTGATCTTAGCTTGGTTTATTTCGATGATTATAGGAAATGATCATTTTATTTGTTGGATAAACTGACATTTATTGCTTTTCTATAAAGATATTTATTTTTTGTTGTTGTCCATGCTTGTGTATTGAGTTTTGTCCTTTCTAAGAGGTTCAAGATTAAATTATGCATATTATACTCTATATCATTACGGAGATAGGTTAAGTTTTAATTTTGAAAACATGTAACCAGATCTCTTATAGGACGATTTTTCATTTTGTTGTAAAACATAAATTTTTTGAAATTAGAATCTTGCTTTGTCTCTGTATTCGAACTCCTCGTGTAAACCTTAGATTATGATATGTATCCTCTATGGATCGATCTTTGAGCAAGAATATTGCATACCACTTGGGTCCGCTGCATTATTTGATATCTATATCTATATCTATATCTTATGTTTCCTTTGATGTGTGTAAACATGGTTATAGTCCAGATCATTCGTATCCTTCTGGTTTTATTGATAACGATCTTTGTATTTAGAAAGATTCACATTTATACCCTTTCTTAGGTAGCAGATTGATCCGAATTTTAGGGGGCATATGGTCTAAATTCGGATGTATAAGCTATAAAAACATTAAATGGAGAGACCACCCTCTCCCATTTAATCATAAAAGCATTAAATGGAGAGGCCACCCTCTCCCATCCATGGTATTTGGTAGCACATAGTTTTGGCTCATGGTATGGCCTCAAGACACATTGTAATAATGCTATATAAAGGCCTAGAAAGCCTTCTCATAATAACAAGTTACTCATTTGGTTTCTATCCTACATTTCTCTTATTTTATTGAGTTATTATGGGGGTATTGGTTCTAAGTGTCTTTCTTAGTATAGTTTGAGAGGTGAGGCTCAAAGAACCTCTTTGAGCCTCACCCCTCCATGTGGCATATTTACTCTATGTTTGTCCATCTATGCTATTCATAGCCCAGATCTCACTACTTTGTCTTTCTCACAGCTGGTTCATTGTTTATCTCTTCTCCTCCTCTCTCAGCATTCAAGCCTTTTGGTTTTCATCTCCCTAGATCCGGATCAGTGGTATCAGAGCAGGTATGCTCTCCATCGGAACAAGGGTTTCAAGCATTCTACAAGTTTCAAATATTTGCAGCAATCACCAACTTCCTTTCGGTACGATCGGAATCCATTTGTTGGGGCACACATGAATCTGGATCTACTACATCCATACATGGATATGGATTCACTACATCCATACATGGATCTGGATATGCTACATCCATACATGGATTCAATGCATCCATACATGGATATGGATTCACTACATCCATACATAGATCTAGATATGCTACATCCATACAGGGATTCACTACATCCATACATGGATCTGGATCTGCTACATCCATACATGGATCCACTACATCCATTGGTTTGCAACATTTTCAACAAAATTTAGAGAGACTTTCTGGATTCTACGGGATGTTTCAGAGGGTCTGTCATAGCTCATTTTGAAGAATTTTCCATCATCTCAAATGGGTATTTTACAGATTTTCATTTCATTTCTCGGTTTGTGAGATATGCTTGTTTGAAGTAGCACATGTTTTTACACATTGCGGCCACACGTACAGTCAACTTTGAACAAGTGACACAGCCTCTACAGGATGTTTTAGAAGGTCTACCATACTTTATTAAAAATCCATTTCCGTCGGCTAAAATGGGTATTTCACGGAATCTCATTTCGTTGTTTGGTTTATGAGATATCGTTGTTTGAAACGACACATATCTATAACTAGCGTGGCTGCACGGCCTTCAAATTCGGCCTACTTTTTCTCACTCCATGAACCACCTCAGAACATGTACCATATACTGACGGAAAGATATATTCAGTAGCTCAAATGGGTCTTCAACGGAATTGGATTTCATCACCTGCAGCATAAGTTATGAATAAATTTGCAGAAGGATGTTCAAAACCCTCAAAGTCATGATTATTCCATTTTTTTTTTGGCTTTTCTTAAAAAAAATAAAAAATTAATGTAAATAGTTATGGGTCAACCACAAACCCACGGTTATGGGTCAACCACACAAAACCCTTCTCTTCATTGACAACTAGCACATTGTAATCATGGGTCTCTTTTTAGCATGAAATGATGGGGACCATCATTTTCTAAGGAGAGAAGAATGATCCGAATTTTAGGGGGCATATGGTCTAAATTCAAATGTATAAGCCATAGAAACATTAAATGGAGAGGCCACTCTCTCCCATTTACTCATAAAAGCATTAAATGGAGAGGCCACCCTCTCCCATCCATTGTATTTGGTAGCACATAGTTTTGGCCCATGGTATGGCCTCAAGACACATTGTAATAATGCTATATAAAGGCCTAGCAAACCTTCTCATAATAACAAGTTACTCATTTGGTTTCTATCCTACATTTCTCTTATTTTATTGAGTTATTATTGGGGTATTGGTTCTGAGTGTTTTTCTTAATATAGTTTGAGAGGTGAGGGTTAAAGAACCCTCTTTGAGCCTCACCCCTCCATGTGGCATATTTACTCTATGTTTGTCCATATATGCTATTCATAGCCCAGATCTCACTACTTTGTCTTTCTCACAGCTGGTTCATTGTTCGCTTCAGTTTTGAAGCTCTCTTCTCCTCATTTCTCGGCATTCAAGCCTTCTGGTTCTCAGCTCCCTAGATCCGGATCACAGATCGAAGTCTTTATCTTGATAAACCTCCTGTCGAGATATCTTGTTTTACTGATCACTGTGTTAATTGGTTTGTTTCCAGAATTAACTAGTAGTCATATTGATTTGGTCTTTCTTTTTTCCAGTAATAACGCCGACACGATATCCGAGGGGCAGCGTATTACTCTAATGTTTCCACACTTTCCTGCTATGCATGTCTAAACTATGTTCCAACCTATTCCCCTTAAATTAGAGTTTTTGCTTTGATGTTGAATCCTTTACCTGACAGTTCGCAATCACCATTCCATCCATCCATCTAATTTGGGTATCTGTTTTTTTTATATCATTGCTATATGGGTAACTTCAGATCTGTTTATCAATGTTCCACCCATTTCGATTCTTTCTCTTGGGAGATCCACCGAATAGACATACGTTTTTCCAAGTTAGGAGTAAGTGAAGTTACACCTACAATTATGGGTTGTTTATCTAACACGTTAATTACTAACCAAGATTCTTTTCTCAACTAGAGATATCCATTATTTTCAGTTAATCTCCTTGCATACATGTTCGTTCCCAAAGAATCGTGCGTGTGTTTTTATGAGTACACTAAAGTTAACTGAAGTGAGTTAGATCTACATTTTTAAATTTAATTATATGTGTATTTCTTATATGAATATAATCGCATAAGTCCGGCAAAGAATTATGTGTAGTCCAAAGATTTGTGTAATTGTTCTTAATGGGAATAAGATATCTTTTAATTTATGGATTCAAAAATTACTAGGGTTTTGTTAATTTGTACATATGAATGCCATGGATCGATTCAATCGATACCATGTAATTCAAGAATAAAGTAAGACAATTATATAAAAATATATAGATGGATTGATTATAAGTCTACATTGTGGGAATTATATATATATATATCCCTTTATATTAATATATGATCTAGCACCAAAACATATGGAGCCATTATCCTATAACTGAAGAAAAAATATAAAATGGAATGGTGAAATAACGTGGTAATGACTTATGGATAGGAAAGAAAAAATTTATTTATGAGGAAATGAAAATATTATACTCGATATGTATAAATCTCAAGCATAACACATGAAGTAAATAATTACTTGATAGCTTCATAAAATCCGATAATGTTATATTTTAAGATTTATGAAATTATATATATATATATATTTTGAATAATTTATATATATATATATTTTGAATAATTCATATATATATATATATATTGAATAATTCATATATATATATATATATTTTAAATAATTCATATATATATATATATTTTGAATAATTCATATATATATATATATATGAATTATTCAAAATATATATATATATATTTTGAATAATTCATATATATATATATGAATTATTCAAAATATATATATATATATTTTGAATAATTCATATATATATATATATTTTGAATAATATATATATATATATATATTATTCAATATATATATATATAGAATGTGAATTATGTTGGGAATGTTAAATATGTTCTTTATATTCATAATATGTTATTTTCATTAAGTTAAATATACAATTTTTAATTTTCCCAAAATTTGAGCATAATGTGGGGTTGTTTCAGTCTTCCTCTCGGCTCTGAAACTAATTTCAATTTACACTAATAAGCTTAAAGTGCTTTCAATAACAATAGAATATAAAAATCCTTTCAATTTACACTAATTTAGGTTAGACTATGCTTGAGCACACGTTTAGTGTCATTGCTTTTGGGTTCCGCATCCCTTTGGCATGTGTCAGAGCAGCTCATTCTCCTTCTTTGCATCGCTTCTGGTGCGCCTATAGTTGAAAATATTACGAAAGTTTCAAATGGATATTTGATTTATGATCATCAAAATTTCTACCAAAGTTTCAATTTTTAAAATTGATAAAACACAATTTTGAATAATTTTTATCATATATCCTTAACATTATTCCATTAATCCAGATATGCTCACTTCAGACTTCAACATAATAAATGCATTGTACTATAAAGGTGTGATCGACATACCATGAAGGTGTGATCAGAAATTTCAAAATTTTTTTAACTTAGAATTAAATTGTGTGAATACTAAAACTAAGACAATAACATAAAAAAAACACGGTGTACTAAAAACATACATATATAAATACAATAATATTAAACCAAAGATAATCATATATTAAACCAGAGATTGGGATTTCCTAGAAATTTAAATTTTTTTAATTAAATGAGAAATTTCTGGGAAATTTCACACCTTTATTTAATAAATTTAAAATTTTGCATGTTTTAGTACTAGATTATAACGGATCTATCCATTGAAATGATCATTAAACTAATTGGTTGAACAGTTGCATGCATGGATGCATATCGACATTAAGGTAAGGAATTAATATATCACTAAATTTTTGATAATATTATTCTTTAAATTTGACCAATATGATTATTAGCATTCTATCTGGATATGAGGCCATCACATGTGAAAAAATATAGACTACAAATCGCTCAAAAAATGAAATTGGGTGTTGGCTAGATGATGGCATTATCACGCTTCTAACTACATCATTCACCGATCACTCAATAACTGAAGGAAATATATACTAAATGGAAAAGCATTTGGAAAATTGTCTCCTCGTGTGATAATGACGGCCTACCGCATAGTTGATACAGCACATTCTCCTCCTTTGCATAGTTGATACGAACACCACATACCTTTTTTCTGTCAATAGTTTCATCGAATGTCCAATGGTTCCTGCATCCTTCATCTCCGAAGCATTGACCGTCTCTTCCATGTTCCTGTGCTTCTCGGTCGCCCCTTGCAATAAAAAAAATATCACCTAAATTAATCAATGAATCCATAATGATTAATCAAAATCAAGTTACAAATCAAATTACTAATCAATGAATCCATAATGATTAATCAAAATCAAATTACAATATAGCTAGGTTAAAAAGCAACAAACCGCAAAGCCCATTTGCTCTAAAATCTGGTTGTATTAAAGTCTGCAATTGCTTTCAAAGGTTAGTGGGGCCATTGGAGCATGCGAGGTTAGTGAAATTGCATGCGAGTGGAGAATAGAAGCAGATGAATTTATGTACAATGTTCGCTTGAATATGGGTTAGTGGAGCCATTGGAGCGATTGGGATTCCACAGTCGTTATTGACAAAGTGGATCCATTGAAATAGCCCAAACGTTACAATAGGAGGATGGCTTGTAAATTATTTTAATTTTTTTGAATTCTTGTTATGAATAATTACTTGTAACTGAAAAAACAAAAAAACCTATCTCAGTTAATTCTGTAAATTTATAGCGTTGATTTGTGCATACGATGAAGAATATTCCAAAATCAATAAAATCTGATGGCTCATTTTTTTTTTAAAATAAAATTTCTGCCTATCAGCCTAATTATTATTATTATTATTACATTATTTGTAATTTTATAAAATATTATTTTAAATCAATATTATTTGTAATTTTATAAAATATTATTTTAAATCAATATATAAAGATAAATGTTGCAATCTATTTAATATTGTACTCTAAAAGTTAACATATATAATTTGTTTTTTATAATCAGTAATCATTCTGGCATATTTATAACTATATTTATTTATATTATATTTATAAACATAAATACAATTACAAAATAGATCCATGCAAGTAAATTTTACAACCCAATAATAAATAGATTGTAACATATATCTTGGGTCAAAATAATATTTACAAAACTAGAAAAAATATAATAATGATAATCTTATATTAAATTATTGTTATTATTATTACATTATTTTTAATTTTATAAAATGTTATTTTAAATCAACATATGAAAACAAATATTGCAATCTATTTATTATTGTACTGTAAAATTTAACATGGACATATACATATATATATATATATATATATAATTGTAAATAAGCCAACCTCGTTATATGGGATAAAAAAAATTTCCTTTTTGAAACTCTTGTTATCTGTGTTATCTTATATAGTTGTGAAGTATGGGGGTGGAACATTTCTAGAGAATCTTGGAGAAATATTGAGAAAATCCAGAAGTGGTTTATAACTTATATAACCTCAAAATTAAAAGCAATATGCCTTATCCTATTCTCCTCATAGATGTGGGTATTTCCCCCATCGAGAGCATGGCTATGCCAAGGTACCTGATGTACAAGCATAAGATAAATAACATGGGAAACAAGAGACTTCCTAAAATTACTTTAAATTCAAGTCAAAACCAACTATTCCTCAAGCGGAGTTGTTGTAAAGACACTATGGACTGGTTAGACCATTGGGGTATTTATGAAAATGACACTTTACAGAAAATCAAATCGATAATGTCTTGAAAATATTATTACCTTTAAGTTTAAAGAGAAATTGTGGTGCAAGAAAAAATTAGTGGTTAAGAGAAAACTAAGATACTATAAGGAGGCCATTAACCCTAATTTGGAAGATCAGAATTATCTCTCAATAGTAACTAGTTCAAAGAAGAAAATTAATATAGCCAAGATTAGAATGAACTCCCATGATCTTCATCGAGAAACGGGGCGTTGGCATATTCCCAAAACTCCGTGGACAAAAAGGGTTTTCCATCTTTGTGAGTCTATGAGAGTTGAGGATGAAAATCACTTTCCTTAGAGTGCCCTGCTTACACCAACATTAGATATGAGTTTCATAGTATTTTCTACAATACAAACCTTGCTAACCTCCTAACTTGCCAAAACTATAGTGAGCTTGGAAATCTTCCTACCAAGTTTTTTTAGCATAGAAACAAAAGTTTAAAGTAAACCAAGTAATAACCTTCTTAAGGTCCTTGATGCAGGACCATCGACCCAAAGTTCTACATTTTCTGAATGAGCAACAATGTTATTCTCTCTTGTAATAATTTCTATAATTCTAGGGTTAGTTATTGATTAATTATAATTGGTTTTGAGATATGATTAGTTGATTGTAATAATGGCAACTTTCCATTGATGTCCTCGTATCTTGCAAGAGGTTGCTCGAGGATAGGTCTATTACGTATTTGCTTTCTTTAGGAGTGCAGATTTTGCTTAATCGGATCTGATAAGTTTGTGGAGTCCGATTTAATCACTAAGTGTAATTGATCAAAGGGTTGTTGATGAAATGAAGAACATAGCTCTAAGACTCTGCGTTTAAATTCTATATTTGTTGTCTTCTTTCAATAACCAGAAATATGTGTAATTTCCCTATGTATGAGTGAACAGATCTTGGTTACCAGAGATCTCCAGAAGCCGAAGGCCGTGGCATATTCAATCGAACACAAGTCAGGATAAAAAAAAGAGAGATCGAAGGTCCAAGATAGGCACTGAAAAACCAAAGTACAAGCTTGCTAGAGCTCGGAAAAGCAGAGATCGGACGGTGGATATCGAGACCGAATGATCGGCGAAGGGGAAAGGATTTCGTTGAGTAAACATGCGCGTGAGATAGAGTTCCGAAAATACAAAGTGAACGTTCCGCATTTGATCGCAAATCAACAGACTAGAGAGGCCGCGAAGATATCAACGGATCGGATGACAGCTCGCTCGTGTACGTGAGTGGGGGTTAACAAATTAAATGGACGTGAAATCTCCATCAAATTCATCCTAAGCCGAATTGACCTCGCCATTGATCTGACCTGCTTTTGATCCAACAATCCAAATCTATTGCAGAAGGAACACTTGCCGATCTGACGGCCCAAAGCATTTGTGGGAAGACAATTGGGGGAGAAAATTGTGGAAGGAAGTTGTGAAAGGAAGCCGCAATTGCGGAAGGAAGGTGATTGCGGAAAGGCAGTTGTGGAAGGAACTTTGTAGGAGGTGAATTGCGGAAGACACATTTGTTCGGCACTACGCATTCAAGTGAGACCCACAATTTTTATAAAACCCAACTCCCCGCCAGTTTGAAGTCTTCCCTTCAATGACCATCGCGGAAGAAAGACTTAGCTGGGTATGCTAAGTTAGGAGGTTCTATTAAATTTAGAACTAGCCAAATCCTGGGATAGCAGATTGGATTGGTTGTGTTGATCTTTTCCTACATCAATTGGTATCAGAGCCAGGTTTATAGCAAGGAGAAGGATGCCATCAAGATGAGGTCAAACACATGGAGTTCCAGTTGGAGGTGGTCGAGGAAGACAAGTTGTAGATGTAGATACACAAAGAGAATTGAGGAAACTTCAAGCTAGGATGGAAGCTATGGAGAGAAGAAATACAGTGATTGTAGATGTTAGTGATGAAGAGGAGTCCTCTAAAGAGGAACCAAAGTAGGTTGCTGAAGAAGTGAAGGTATTGAGGATGGTGGTAAAGGCTAGTAGCAGGCCTAAATTGGAAGTCCCCATCTATGAAGGTAATATGAATGTTGAAGAGCTCATGGATTGGATCAATGCTTTAGAAAAGTATTTTTACTTTGAAGAAATTGAAGATAAAAATAATGTGAAATATGCAGCAACCAAACTAAGAGAATATGCAGCCATTTGGTGGGATGAACTACAGATCCATAGGGAAAGAAAAGGTAAGTCCAAAATCACAAATTGGGATAAGATGTTGAATAAAATAAAAATTCAGTTTATGCCTAAGGATTATTAGTTAACTCTCATTAGACAACTGAAGAATCTTAGACAAAAAGGCATGACTGTTAAAGAATATGCATAAGAGTTCTTTAGGCTGAGTATTCGAGTTGGACATATACAAGGAGACATATAAAGAGTGGTCAGGTATATAAATAGACTAATATATGAAATACAAGATGCAATTATCTTATTGAATTTCATGATTGTTCAAGATGCTTATTAGGAAACCTCTAGGGTAGAAGAAAAGATACTAAGGAAACAAAACCAGAAGAATAGAGGAAGAAGTACAACAAGAGGGGAATGATCTTCAAATAGAGGAGAAAATTTTCAGGATTCTAGGAATGAAGCAGAAGGTTCTAGTAGCCAAATACCTCAAAGAGGAGGATTTAGGGGAGGCATATTTGGTGCTAAAGGAAGAGGCAGAAGCAGAGAAATGAAATGCTATGCATGTGGTGAGATTGCAAACATGTCATGGGAGTGCCCAAGGAAAAAACCAGCAGCTCAGAGGAATACAAATATTGTTGAGGCTAGAGAGGATTCCAACGAGAGAATAGAGATGGGAAATCCTCTCAAGGAAGGAGAGTCTCTTATGATGAAGAGATTTTTGGTAAAAACATAAAAATAAGTACATGAACCAACACAAAGTAAGATTCTATTCAGGACTAAGTGGAAGTCACAAGGGAAGTGTTGCAAGGTGATCATTGATAGTGGTAGTATAGACAATTTGGTATCCACTAAGATGGTAGAGAAGTTGGGATTGAAGAGGATGAAACATCCCACTCCTTATAAAGTGTCATGGTTGCAGAAAGGACATCAGATCTTGGTATGATGGGAATTGCAAGGTGGAGTTACAATTTGGTACTTACAAAGATATGGTATTATGTGATATAATGCCTATGGATGTGTGCCATAAACTCTTAGGAAGGCCATGGAAATATGACATAAAGGTTGTTCATGATGGAAGGAGAAATACTTATTCTTTGGAAAATGATGGAAAGGAGCATGTGCTGCTACCTTTGAAGGATGAAGCATCCCAAGAAGATACAGGATCTAGCATTTTATTGATGACTGGGAAATAACATCTACAAGAAGTCAAGAAGGAAGAGGAGTTACATTTTTCTCTCATTGACAAACCAAAGGTAATTTTGAATTCTACAAATTTAGATGTTTTGACTACTGAAGTTAGAATTCTGCTCGATTATTTTGTTGATATTATTGTGGATGAGTTACCAAATTCTTTACCTCCTATGAGAAATATTAATCATCATATTGACTTAATACCTGGTGCAAGATTACCCAACAAGGAAGCCTATAGAATGACTCCTCAAGACAAGGAAGAGATTAAACATCAAGTACAAGAGTTACTGGATAAAGGTTTGGTGAAAGAAAGTTTGATTCTTTGTGCAGTTCCCACGGTGCTTATCCCAAAGAAAGATGGTGCATGGTGTATGTGTACTGATTCCTGAGCAATAAATAAGATCGCTATTGGGTACATATTTCCATTACCCCGTATTGATGATTTCATGGATTGTTTGAGTGAGTCAAGTATTTTTCAAATATAGACTTGAAGAGTGGTATCATCAAATAAGAATTAGAGAATGGGATGTATGGAAAATTGCATTCAAGACTAATAATGGATTGTATGAATGGTTAGTAATGCCCTTTGGGCTTACTAATGCATATAGTACTTTTAGGAGATTAATGAATGAGGTCCTGAAAGAATACACTAAAAAGTTTGTGATAGTGTACCCAGATGATATTCTGATCTTCAGTCAGAGTAAGGAATAACATTTAAGACATCTCAAATTGGTGTTGGATACCCTATAGAAGGACAAACTACTTATGAATTTGAAAAAGTGTAGTTTCATGAATAAAGAATTGATCTATTTGGGTTTTGTAGTCTCAAAAGAAGGGTTAAAAATGGATCCAAAAAATATACAAGCAATTCTCAATTGGTCAATCTTGAAGGTACTTTTGAGGCCAGAAGTTTTCATGGTATTGCAAGTTTTTATAGAAATTTCATCAGGAATTTTAGTCAAATTTGTGCACCTATAATAGACACCTTCAAGGAAAGTAGACAACCTTTCAAGTGGACAAAAGCAACTGATAGAAATTTCAATCTGTTGAAAAGGAAGATCACTGAGAAACCTATTTTGGCTTTACCAAGTTTTGACAAAGTTTTTCAAGTGGAGACAGATGTTAGTGGGACAACAACATGAGCTATTCTGAATCAAGAACAGAGACCGGTAGCATATTTCAGTGAGAAGTTAAATGAAGCAAAACAAAAGTATTCCTCCTGTGACAAAGAATTATATGATGTTGTGCAAGCTCTTAAGAAGTGGAGGCATTACTTGATGCCCAAAGAGTTTATATTATATTTAGATAATCATTCTTTGCAATTCATAAATAGTCAACCTAAATTGAATAAAAAACATGCTAAGTGGGTGGAATTTTTGCAGAACTTAATTTTGTGATCAAGCATACAAGTGAAAAATCTAATAAGGTGGTTGATGCCTTAAGCATAGTAAATTTAATCTTATATAAAATTAAGGCAACACTTTGGGATTTGAAAATTTGATTAATATTTATAAGGAGAATGTGGATTTCAAGGATATATATGCAGCATGTGAAAATCCAGTTTCCCACAATAGAAGTCAATGGTTGGACTACATGCTACAAGAAGGATCATTGTTCAAAAAAAGTAAATTGTGCATTCCTAAATGTTCTATGAGAGAAAACTTGATTAAGGAGAAGCATAGTGGAGGTTTGTCAGGTCACTTTGGATAGGACAAAACATTTTCTTAGGTGAGTAATTTTTATTTTTGGACAGGAATGCAATAGGATGCAAAGAATTTTGTTGAGACATACAAGATATGTCAACATGCCAAAGGGAGGAGACAAAACACTAGACTGTATCAACCCCTACCTATTCCAACTAGGCCTTGGGATTCCATCAATATGGATTTTGTTCTGGGATTTCCTAGAACTTGGATGGGAATGATTCTATTTATGTAGTAGTGGATAGATTTTCAAAAATGGCTCATTTCATTGCTTGTAAAAAGACCAATGATGCACCAAACATTGCTAATTTGTTCTTATCAAAAGTTGTTAAGTTACATGGTCTTCCTTTTAGCATTGTATCAGATAGAGACACTAAATTTGTTGGTCATTTTTGGAGAAATTTATGGAATAAATTGGGAACCAATCTTAGTTTTAGCTCTGGTTACCATCCTCAGACGGATGGTCAGACTGAAGTGGTAAATAGAAGCTTGGGCGATATATTAGGAAGTCTTGTTTATGAGAATCCAAAGCAGTGGGATTTAGCTCTTTCTCAAGCTAAGTTTGCTTATAATGATTCACCTAACATGAGTACAGGTATGATCCCATTTCAGATTGTGTATGGGATGCATCCAAGAGGGGTGTATGAAATCATAAATTTGGGAGAATTAGGAATGAGGAGTGCAGATGGTGAATAATTTGCATATAGTATGCAGGAGCTACAGGAAAATGTCAAAAAGAAATTGCAGGAGAGTGCTAAAAAGTACAAACAAATAGAATATTTGAAGAGAGGGGAAGTTAATCTCCAGGTTGGAGATTTAGTGATGGCATATCTTAGGAAGGAGAGGTTTCCTAAGGGAACCTAGAATAAATTGAAACTCAAGAAAATTGGGCCTTGTAATATTTTGAGGAAGTTTTCTACAAATGCATATGAAATAGAAATTCCTTTTGGCCTTGGAATTTCTCCAATTTTTAATGTTTCAGAACTGTATCCTTTTAAATATTCAAGTATCGAGATAGAAGAAATGATTTTAGGTAAGGATGGTTAAATGGTAGGTTGGCAAGAATAGTTACCTTAGAAGGAGCAGCCACATATTGAAGCTATACTTGATAAGAGGGTTTCAAAGAAAACCAGGAACATGGATTATTTTCAGTATTTAGTCAAGTGGAAAGGTCATCCATCTAAAGATGCAGTGTGGATGACAACAATGGATGTTTGCAAGTATAATGTGGACCCTGAAGACCTATTGAACAGTTCTTTTTCTCCCCTGGAGTATGATGCAGGAGCATCGACCCAAAATTCTACATTTTCTAAATGAGTGAATGTTATTCTCTCTTGTAATAGTTTCTAGAAGTATATGGTTAGTTATTGATTAATTGTAATTGGCTTTGATATAGGATTAGTTGATTGTAATAATGAAAATTTTCCATTGATGTCCTTGTATCTTGCAAGAGGTTGCTCGAGGATAGGTCTGTTACATATTTACTTTCTTTAAGAGTCCATATCCTGCTTAATCGAATCTGACAGGTTTGTGGAGTCTTATTTAATCACTGAATGTCATTGATCAAAGGGTTGTTAATGAAATGAAGAAAAGAGCTCTAAGACTCTGCGTTTAAATTGCACATTCGTTGTCTTCTTTCAATAACTAGAAATATGTGTAATTTCCCTGTGTATGAGTGAATAAAGATTGGTTACCAGAGATCTCTAGAAGACGAAGGTCGTGGCGTATTTAATCGAACACAAGTCATGATCAAAAGAGAGAGATCGACGGTCCAAGTTAGACCCCGAAAAACCAAGGTACAAGCTTGTTAGAGCTAGGACAAGTAGATACCGGACGGTGTAGATCGAGATCGAATGATCAACGATGGGGAAAGGATTTCACTGAGTAAACATGTGCAGGAGATAGAGTTCTGAAACTCCAAAGTGAACGTTCCGCATTTGATCGCAGATCAATGGATGAGAGAGGTCGCGAAGGGATCAACGGCTCGTATGATAGCTCGCTTGTGTACGTGAGCGGGGGTTAACAAAGTAAACAGACGTGAAATCTCCATCAAATTCACCCTAAGCCGAATTGACCCCACCATTGATCTGACCCGCTTCTGATCCGATGGTCCAAATCTTTTGCGGAAGGCACTCTTGCCGATCTGACGGTCCAAAGTGATTGCGGGAAGACAATTGTAGGAGACAATTCGGAAGCCAATTGTAGAAGGAAGTTGCGAAAGGCCCCTGCAATTGTGGAAAGGCAGATGTGGAAGGAACTTTATGGGAAGTGAATTGCGGAAGACACATTTGTTCGATGCTCCACATTCAGGTGAGACCCGCAATTTTTATAAAACCCAACTTACAGCTAGTTTGAAGTCCGCCCTTCAATGACCGCTGCGGAATAAATATTTAGCCAGGTTTGCTAAGTTCAGAGGTTCTATTAAATTTAGAACCAGCCAAATCCCGAGATAGTAGATTGGATTGGTTTTGCTTATCCTTTCCTGCATCAGTCCTATAGACCAAAGTTGGCCTCAATGGATGTTAATCATCATCATCATCATCATCATCATCATCATCATATATATATATATATATATATAATTTTATTTGTTGTTTATAATCAATGATCATTCTGCCACACTTATAACTATATTCATTTATATTATATTTATAAACATAAATACAATTACAAAATAGATCCATGTCAATAAATTTTACAATCTAATAATAATAATAAATAGATTGTAACATATATCTTGGATCAAAATATATTTACAAAACTAAAATAATAATGATAATATTATATTAAAATATAATGTTGAATCTCATAGATATTTATGATATTTTTTTTTTGTTTCTCTTTGCCGTTTATAATCAATAATCATTTAACAAAGAATAATTGAAATCCATCTATAACAATATGTATAAATAATTTGAAATATTTATAGCAAAAACTATACCCTTAGAAATGACCTCCCCCCACCAAAAAATGAAAAACTAAAACATCAAAAGAAGGGTATGACTATAATATTAAAAATACAAATTTTAATTTAAATAAATAATCTAAAAATACAAAATATTAAAATTTGTGAATTAAATTATTTTTATTTTTAAAATTATTAAATATCCATTAAATAAGATTAAATCATTAATATTGAAATTAAAAAAAAAAACATAGAGGTTTATAAATTCAATTATTATATTATTTTTAAAATATAAAATTTGATAGATTAAATCATTAATATTGAAATTTAAAACAAAAACATGGAGGTTTATAAATTCAATTATTATATTATTTTTAAAATATAAAATTTTAATCAAATTCAATTTATATTAAAATAAAGTTGGTATTAGAAATATAAATCACTAAAATGTCATGCATCGGGATAAGAATCCAAACGCTTTTTTATTTCAAATAAAAACAGTGTTTAGATAAGAATCCAAACATTTAAAAAATAGATTAATACTAAAGTTAATATTAAAATATGAATTGTTAAAATTGATTTGAAATATAACCAAAGTGGTGGTTGGTATTAATATAAAGTACTCATGAGAGTCCTAATGGATACGGGCTCTCTATACTAATATAATACACAAGGATAAATAATAAATTTATGATAAGATTAGTATTAATCTTATAATATATTTGAAACATAGTAAAGTAGATGTTGAAATAACAATTACCCTATGCTTAATTTGGAACTCAAAACCATGCTTCTCAGAGTTTCCCGTTCTCCATGTTCCAATTGATATATATAATTGGATGCCAGTTCTACATTCTTCTCGGAGTTTCCAGTTCTCCATGTTCCAATCGAGATATATATAATTGGATGCCAGTTCTACCTATTGGATATCTAAGTAAACATTGCCTTTGAAATAATAAAAAGGCAAGTTGCTACCAACCCACTGCTTCGTGACTTTATGGGCAGATTGCGCTTCATAACTATTGATTTGTAACCATTCAGACTTTGTCGGCGAAATACTGTCACTGCTACTGATTTGTAGCCATCAGTTTGTGTCAAGTGACGCTGTTTTACGGCTCTGCTCTGAAGGCCTAGATAAAACAACAAATTCAGAACATTATTCAAACCGCCAAATGTGAAAATGTGACTAAACATGCTTAGACCATGGTACAGTTGTCACAGTGTGTTAGGTGTTAGTTGAAACTAAAGAAGGATGGACCCCACTGCACAGCTCTGTGCCGGCGGTGATATTATTAGGTAGAACTTGACCTGCCACCCATGACCGATCCCATCGTCCTACAGTGGACTTTGGACGTATTTCTGTATTAAATGTCCAAATGGGGGAGGTACAAACTTGAAGGCTTTTGTTGTTTGTGAATTGGAAGGCTCTGGCGTTGGTTCCTGTAGTTGTCGTGGACGTGCTCTCAGTTTGTGAGGTTCTTTGAATGATGGCGGAGGCCAAATCTAGGATTCTGATCGTAGGGGGAACGGGATACATGGGGCGAAGATTTGTGAGGGCTAGCTTGGCCCTAGGTCATCCCACTTACGTTCTTTCTCGCCCTGAGGCCGTTGGCCTTGACATTGAAAAGCTCCAAATGCTTCTGTCCTTCAGAAAAGAGGGCGCACAGCTTTTACAGGTATGATTACTACGTACATCTTCTAGGTCTTGTACTATTAATTATGACGTTGAACAAAATTGATTCAGAAGTATGGAATATTTGCATGATGGCATGGCAGGGGTCGTTTGATAACTATGAGAGCCTTGTGGCTGCTGTGAAGAAAGTTGACGTTGTGATTTGCGCCATGGCTGGAAACCATATTCGCAGTCATGCAATTCTTCAACAGCTGAAGCTGGTGAAAGCCATGAAAGAAGCTGGCAACATCAAGGCAAGCTAGCTTGGTGCTTTCGCTTTAAAATAATTGTAACCATGAAATCATAATCATAGCTTTGGCTTATATAATATGCAGAGATTTTTCCCATCGGAATTCGGAATAGACCCCGACAAAATGGAACATGCAATGGAACCGGGAAATGTTACTTTTTTTGATAAAAGAGCGGTCAGACGCGCCACTGAGGCAGCGGGGATCCCCTATACTTACGTCTCTGCAAACTGCTTTGCAGGGTATTTCGTAGGGGGTCTCGCGCAGCTTGGTCGTGTAACGCCCCCTACAGATAGAGTTACCATCTATGGAGATGGGAATACCAAAGGTAGGTAACTCCATATTTTCAGTTATTCTTAAATGTCAAGCAATAAAGGTTAGGAATGGTCCATTGTCCCATTATATTAAACAACGTATATATACACTGTTGGATGAATATAGACAGAGATTAAATAATGTAGATACGCGTATACAATCTTATTAACATTCATCTATATATTTCTATTATTTCTATTAAGGGCGAGCAATAAACTGAATATAGGATGCATATACAGTTGCAGGAACAGTATATATCGTAGTCTGTATCCTGCTGGATGCATAAGTTTGACCTATATTTAAAGATCCAGCTGTATAAATATCTTATTACTTGCCTTCACTGATCACCTGGTAGAGGCAGTGCTATTGAGCTGAACTGAATGAAGCTGCCAATACAATATGATAGTATCATGGTAGTTATTTTTGGCGTAAACTGTGTTAAAAAACTAAAAATTCTCTTCTGTCCCTGCCGATGGGCCGATCGTCCACTGGTAACATAGGAACCTTTAGCTTTTTTGATGAAGTAGGATGATAGAATTTATGTGATCACAGTATTTATGAAATGGTTATAGAGTATGTGCGATATGCAGTAATTTGATGTTATTTTGCAGTAATTTGGGTGGACGAAGATGATGTTGCAACGTATACAATAAAGGCCGTGGACGACCCACGCACTGTGAACAAGACCCTTTACCTTCGCCCTTCCGCAAACATTCTGTCTCAGAAAGAAGTTGTACAGATTTGGGAAAAATACAATGGGAAAGCCTTGGAAAAAATATACCTGTCCGGTGACGACTTCTTGAATCTTATGAAAGGTAAACCTAATCTATCCATTTCCTCAACCCAACTACTACTGTTCAATAATAATACCTACAAAATTAATGTCTAGAGAATTTTTCTTTCAGCCCGGTACTGCTAACAAATTTGCAGCAACTATGCATGCCACAGTACTGCAGTAGACTCTAGTAGTATTACATTTAATGATATTAACATATTGGATATTCATGGCTGATGCAGGCCAGGGTTTAGCAGAGCAAATTGGTATGACACATTTTTATCACATATTCTACGAGGGTTGCTTGTACAATTTTGAGATTGGGGACGATGGAAGAGAAGCTACTAAGCTCTACCCAGATGTCAAATACACCACTGTTGAAACCTACCTCAAGCGCTTTTTATAAACAGGAATAGCTATTCTTCAGTTTCACCTTTGCCATATGATTTCATCATCATTACGTACCTAAATATGACTTCTCGCAATGTACAATCAGAGAAATTTGAATACGTGAGAGAAATAAATTCAGCGCTCGTCTTGCCATTTTTAGCTGCGACTTTTGTGTTCTGATATATCTATTTATGAATGATATACATTGTAAGTTACGTTCTCTTCATGGGTTCCACTCCTAGGTCCAATCCATGTCAGCATAACCGAAAGAGCTGAAATAATAATAATAGTAGAAGAAATTATGATAAACACGTGTGGGTAGCGGCAAAGTTGAAGTATCGGTTTTTTTTAAGAAAAGTAATAGTAGAAGAAATTAGGATGATGATTAAAGTTTACTAAAAATTAATTTTGGTCTATTTTTAAGAAGGTTATTATTTGATTTGGTTTAATAGTTTATTAATAAATAATGTCAGTATAAAAGCTTTATTTTATCGATTTTGAAGAAAAATTGATTAAAAATAATTAATGTAAATCATAACAATAACAATAAATAGATAAAAATATGACATTATCATTTGAAATTGTTTGATATTAAAAATATTTTATAAAAATTGAGTTACCAATTAAAACAAGAAATGTTATATATATTTATGTGGCTATTAATAGTTTATAAAAATTAATAGAACTTTTTAAAATCATATATATATATATATGTATTTATGAGAGAATAATTAATAATTTATAAAAATTAGTAATTTTTTTTTATGTAATAATATAAAAAACACAAATTATTTCTCTTAAAGAATATATAAATATTTGATAATTTTATTTAAAATATATGTATATAAAAATATAGATCAATAAAATATATTATAAAAAGTTATATAAATTATAAAAATGGTATATAATCACTTGGTATTAATAATTTTTAAGATATTAATCATTCAAAAATAAGTTTTATTATATAGCCAAGATAAGAATAGATTCTTATGAGCTCCAAAACATTTTCTTCTAGAATGTCTTATTTACACTCACATTTGAGTTTCATAATATTTGCTACAATTCAAATTTTTTTAATCTCTTAGTTTATCAAAACTATAGTGAGCTAGAAAAGCTTCTTGCCAAACTTTTTGAGTATAGAAATAAAATTTTAAAGCAAAACAAATAATACCTTTTAAATTTATGATACTAGTTATTATTCTTATCATTATAATTAACATTAATTAATTATATATAAATCAATTTAAAATTTTATATTTAATTAATATATATTTACAATTATATAATGAGAATACATAAAATATAAAAATTTTAAATTTATTATATGATATGTAGGTCCTCCTCTAAGATTGTGTATCATGCTAACTTCTTTTGATTATATATATATATATATATATATATATAAAGCTATATTTCAAATAAGAGAATTTGATTAATATATATATTAAATTTGATTATGATTCCATTGGTAATAGATCGGAGATGAAAGCAGCAAAAGTTGAAGTCTAAGTGTTTAGAATAGGTGGCAGGGTTTAGTGAGCTTCATTTCACCTTTCAGACAATGATGTTCTAGGGTACAGAAGGAATAACACGTCATTCAGATGTCGTGATTTGTGAGATTCTTCATTTATTTTCAATTTTAATCTGATGAATACGTGGATCAATAGTTTTTAAATAAATAAATTTAATTTATTTTTTATAAAAAATAGTAATATATATATTTTAAATTGTTTTATAATATTTAAATATTCAATTTAACATATATTTATGGATTTATTTTTTAATTAAAAAATAGTAATATATATTTAAATTTGTTTTAGAATATTTAAATATTCAATTTAACATATATTTCACCAAGAAGCATTTACAATATACGTATGGAGGCAAGTGTAACAAACAGATAAATGGAATCTTAGACATGTGAAAATTTATAAAAAAACTAACATGATGAAGATCATGAAGCATAAAACTAGGTTATGTGGTTAAAAATAATAGTTTTTTATTTGAAATTTTAAAAGAATGATTTTACGTTAAAAAATTGTAGATATTAATTATTAATTTTATAAATTTTATTAAAATATTTTAAAATATAAAAAAATTATTTAGTGTAGTTTAAATATTTTAAGTTTTTAATTTTTTTTAAGTATATTTTTTGTTTTATTTATTAGAAATTAAAAAAAAATCATATATATTTATGAATTTAAAAACATAATTTAAATATAAATTTTATTAAAAAAATTTAATAGATTCCAACCAAAACTCATTTAAAATTAAAAACTTAAAATAGATAGACTACCATTTATTTAACTTTATTAAATAGTTAATAATGTATAACAAAACATTGTATACTTTTTAGTTAATAATGTATAACAAAAACATTGTATACTTTTTTTATTTAAATCTTTCTTTGAATTTAAAAAAATTGTATAACACATTGTCCATTATTAATAAATTAATTATGCGCGACTATTAATTTATTAGTGGAGGAAACCCAAAAATATCTAAAGTTTAAATTGAGAGAGTTGGTATAATTACACGTTGATGGTAGGTCTAATAACATGTAATATTGACAAAACTGACAAAAGCTGTATTTAATATGTGAATGCGAATGTATTTTAATATACACTCAGCACTGCTCGAGATACATTTCCATGACCTTATTCAAATATTTAGTATCCATAGTGAATAGGACTCTTGTGGACGTGATCAAAATAATGTTATATACAGTTCTAAAATATATTTCCTATGGAAATTCTAATGGTGGGTGACTTTTGTGTATTATTAAAATAAAAATATCTTATATTTTAATATATGAAGATTTGGTTGCTTCCTTAATAACGCCAATGCCAACGTCAACTCCAAATATCCATATCCATATCTCATGCCTATCTATAATATCTATTAAAAAAAAATTATTTTAATATTAAGTTTTACATAGGGAATCCATAATTGGGGTTGGCTCATATTTACATAATATGGAGTTGATTGGGGTCCTTTACCACTATATCCCTAGTTGTACCCCTCATGCATATCTATAATATTTATTAAAGAAAATAAATGTTAGGTTTTATAAGAGAATCCATAATTAGGGCTAGGCTTGTATTCACATATCCACACGTCATGCATATCTATAATATTTATTAAAGAAAAGGTTGATTCCTATCTTCTACCGCTATACCCCTAGGTGGACTAACACTGCCACACGTGCGTGTTGGCCCCCTAATGGATCCCCTCAAAAATTTCACAAAATGTTAGGCGCCTCCATTCTAAATTTTGTAAATACATTGATTTTGATTTGTTTTGTCTAATTTCATTGTTCCGTTTGATGGCATCATTTTTATTTCACATGCTTGATATTTTGCTCTTTATTGATTCTTGGGCTCATGCGACGAGATTTTGGCGATGCGGTCTATCTATGTCATGTTGATATTTTTGGTTCTTGGTTGCTCAATGATGTTTGCATGCTCTTATTTGAACTTATTTTAGTTGGTTACATGCCTTTATTTGCAAAAATTGGATTAAAATGAGTTTTTGATAGTCTCGCCAACTTTTGGTCTTCAATGCATAATTGGATCAAGCTCCAATCTCTCTCTCTCTCTCTCTGAACCCTTATCCCCCAATATCTCTCCATCTCTCACTCTTTGAGACCCTAACACCCAATCTCTCTCTCTCTCTTTGAACCCTTATCCCCCAATCTCTCTCCATCTCTCACTCTTTGAGACCCTAACACCCAATCTCTCTCCGTCTCTCTCTTTGTCTCTCTCTCTGTAAACCCATAACACCCAATATTTATCTTTTTATCTCTTTGTAATCCCTTTAACTTCTAATATCTCTATTTATGATCCTAACCCCTAATCTCTCTCTCTCTCTCTAAACCCTTAACCCCCAATATCTACCACTTTCTCTCTCTCTATATACACCTATCAACCAATCTCTCTCTGTCTCTAAAACCCTAAACTCTAGCCTCTCTCTCTCTCTAAACCCATAACCACCAGTCTCTCTCTCTCTCTAAACCCATGACCCCATCTCTCTCTCTCTCTCTCTTTCTCTCTCTCTCTAAACCCTTAATCCCCAATCTCTCTCTCTCTCTAAACCCTTAATCCCCAATCTCTCTCTCTAAACCCTTAACCCCCACTATCTCTCTCATTCTACCTAAATCCCTAACCATCAATTTATCTCCATCTACCTCTCTCTCTCTATAAACCCCTAACCAAAATCTCTCTCTCTCTAAACCACTAACCACTGGTCTTTTTCTTTCTCTCTCTCTAAAACCCTAAGATCCAATCTCTTTTTCTCCTTCTTAATCTCCCTCTCTGAACCCCTAATCTCCAATCTCTCTCTCTTTCTCTCTATCTCTCTCTCAAAAACCATAACCACCAACCTCTCTCTCACTCTCAACCCCTAACCTCCAATCTCTCTCTCTCTCTCTCTCTCTCTCTCTCTCTAAACCCCTTACCACCAATCTCTCTCTCTCTCTAAACCCATAGGCTTCAATCTCTCTCTCTCTCTCTGTAAACCCCTAAGCTACAATATCTCCCTGTCTATCTCTATACCCCTAGAAACCAATCTCCCTCCATCTCTGTAACCCACCTAGAACTAAAGACATTTTATGTTTTGAAAAAATATTATCTTAAAAATTATTGTAAGTTTTATGTTGTTGACCAAGGATGGTCAAAGATGACTGTAATTGAATATTTTATTATTTAAATAAATAAAAGGAGAGACACCTATCCAAAGAGGATTGTTGAAGAGTGTTCACCGACCCACTAGGAGGAATGATCTGGTGTAGAAGACAACACTGACAAATGGAAGCAACATCATTTACTTTCTGGATGATGCATGATGCATCTCCCTAAAATTGTGGTCATGTTCCCCAAGAAAGGAGGAACTGAGCAGGTGGCTCATTTAATTTATAAACTGACCCAAAGACCTAGGAAAGCATATATCCATCAAATGAGCAGGAGGCTCACACAATAATTTTTCTTGTGGTTATGTTGCATACTGAAAAGTTAGGCACACAAGAAGAGATTCGATGAGGGGAAGCTAAAGTGATATTTCTGCAAGTGTTAACTGCAAGTGTTAATTGCAAGTATCGTTGCAAGTATTGCTGCTATTGATGACTGCAAGTACTATTGCTAGTATTTCTCCTAGTGATGACTGCAAGTACTATTGCGAGTATTGCTGCAAGTATTGGTTGTTGAGTTACAAAGAGAATAAAATTCCTACACCTAGTCTTCGTCCTGGTGGTTCAGTGAACAAGCTCAGGGGTCCTAAAGCAAGTAATATTGGTTGCTTTTAGGAGACGGCTGGGAGGAATGGTCTTCTTTGGATGTTTGTCCACTTCTACAGTTAAACAGGTTTCTTATTGGTTCTGGAATATTTCTTCATTTCCTTACTATTTTCATTTGTTTACGATTAATCTCTCCAATGGAGAAATCTATGTATGTTATGGACTTACATGCTATTAGTATTTATTGTGAGTATCTAAATTAGGATTTTATAAATCTTCAGGAGTAAATGTTTAGTATATGTTATTTAGTAATTATTTTTAATACTTAGGTCAAAAAATATTGTATTTCATTCTGTAATAGTATACATGTCGAGATGCATGCTCTAGTTATCCTCTTTAGTAAATTATACAGTGTATGCACTATAGCTATTGTATCTTTCATATACAAATAGTAATTGTTGTATATATATAAAAGGTATATATATATATACATTTAAATAATAGCTATTATCGTACTCCATTAACTTTAAAACAAAAATTTCATATTATGTATTTATTTATAAATAAACCATATTGAATTATAGAACACCTTTCTTACAATACTGTCATATCATATACCAACTTGTGTTTACAATTTAGAAATCATTACAAAACTTTAACTCAAATTTGGAATCGAATCCTGTAGAGGAGTAAGGTCACTCACATTACATCAAACAATCAAGATACATAAAGTTGTTTACCCTAATTTTGATATCCTTACAATACTGAAACCCTAGGCCCTTTTTAATATCAAAGAGAAACGCCTTAACTCCATCATTAAAACCAGTTTAGTATTTATCAATTTTTGAAACACAGACTTGGCAGACTCAACCAAACTGGGTACAAGTTTTCATAAGTAATTCCACAGTTAGGGTTACCTAGTTTAAAACAAAAACGAAAACATCCTTTAACTAATACTTTTCAACAGAGAGGGCATCTCCCAGTTTTTAATTAAATAATCTCTTGCTAATAACAATTTAAGTCGAGGGAAAATATAGTCATTGGAAAAAGATGAACTCTTTTATAGTCTAACTAAATTGAAATACATTAAAATTAATTATCAGAAAACCCCAAGTTTCGGGCACCTAACCCAGGAATTTTCCTAAGCAACACTATTTTCTTCAATGCTACAAAGTATGCCTTATGGATTTCAAAACATAATCGAAACCCTAAACATTAGAATGCAGGATGCATTTAAATGGACAGAGATTTAAAAATATAGTCAACTACATATAAGCCGAGTTAAAAGATAATCATCATCAATAGATCCGTATTGGCTTAAAGGTTAAGAAATTGTTGTTTAAACGAGCTAGCATTTATATTTAGGGCTTTGCCAAAATTTACATAACAAATGCAAATAGAACCATTTTGATACAATGCCGAAACGTGGAATGTTAAAGCACTAACATAGTAGTATTAAAAACAAAACTTGAAGATTTCAGAAATGCATTGCTCATCCGAATGTCGAAAGGACAAATTGAAAGTTTGAAAGTTTTTATATTAAAACCTCTTGGGGAGAAACCCAATGTTAAGGAACTTAGCCTAAAAAGATTTTACATAACAGCGTTGCTGTACAGGGGTGCCATTACAGTTTCCCAAATAAACAAAATATACCAAATACTGGAACCAAACAGCTAAATTATTAAGACAACCTTGGGAGTGAACTGAACCATAATTGGTACATCAACACAAGCATCGTTGACAAATATGTCACGTGTGGAAGGCTCGAGGCTTACCGTGGATTTCACCAAACCACTGGAGCATCAACATTGCACCATTGTCACTGCCGAGATCCAAAACATAACCAAGAACTCCCTTGTAGCATAAAATCCCTCCTGACAGCATAAAAGAATGCATTAATAAGTAATCCAGTGGAAAATGTAAATGAAGGGTTTCGAAATTATAATTTATAAACTGGATAAGAATGTTCTTACCTCTGCATGATCTGGTTCACCCCGTGAGTTCTCTTCAAAAACCTGTAGGCTGAGAGCCAAGACTTTCTACCAGTACTAACAAACAAACAAAGCATTATGACTCTGAACTTCTTTCATAACCTGAACAAACAACTAACCTCGATGAGGAGGCCGAGAGCTCGGCTCTCCTCCACCAACAAATAATCAAAATAATAACGTAGCATCCCTTTTCGAAAAGAGGTTTAGGGTTTTTCCAGCGAGGATTTCCACCGATGGCCTTCATGTGGCCGCATTTAAACCTTGTAGCTGTAACCACTAGAAATTTAAAACTTACCTCTTTTTGTATAGTTTTTCCACAAGTTGTAACTCTTAATTTAATTCATCGAACTCCATGCTAGTTTTACCCACTTATCTTATGGTCTGGTTGTGGTTTAATATCCTTGGTTCATGTTAAAACTCTTAGGTAGGGAACCCTTTCCCCTTAGTTGACATTTAAATAATCTTCAACCAAATTCTTTATAAATTGGAAATCTTACCTGGAACATGTACAAACAAATCAACATGCATTAGCTTCATAAAGCTAAGTAAGCCCCAGGTCGTCACAAGAACGTCCCTTCAACATAAGAACATAATCAACATCTCAAACATCAAACTATTAAATATTTATACGATGTTTATAGAACTTATGATTTTTATTAAATGACATTCAAACGACAACATCAATACAATAAAGAGTTCAACTGTCATTTTAAATGCTATTACAACTTATGAAATAACACTAGTTAAACGTAGATCTCGTCACTTGAAAATAAACAAGTTAAAATCATACTTCACAAAAGTGTCGTCAATGAATAAAAGTATACATCCAAGGAGTTAGCAAAATAAGAAGTAATTGTTAAGCATAAGTTTAGATTTTATGGACAAATGTACTATATACAATTTTTTTTATTTTTATGGATTTTTAAGTTGTTACATGTGGTATCAGAGCATGGTTGCAAACACTAGGCCTGAAAGTGGCTCAACTCACGCATTCCAAATAAATAAATAAACACAGGAAAACAAAAATACTGATTTATGTTTAATTTGTTTCTGTACATAAATATAAATTTTATTTTGCAGGAAATGGAAGGATTAGAGGCATCTGCTGAAGATGGTACACATCATAGTCGTGAAAATGTTAGTAACGATAATTTTATGTAGAATTGAATAATGAAAGAAATAATAACTAAACTAAATTACTCCAAACCGTGAGAGACTTACAAACTGAAATACAAAATATTAATGACGATAACGAAACAATTATGAGGGCACAAGAAGAATTAAATCATGTATTGCTGAGTAAATTACACGGTGAAGAGAAAGAAAAAATGAAAGATCTAGAAACTGAATCCGGAACTATATCTTACAAGCGTAGAGGTAAAAAGTTAAATTTTTTTTATTATGGAAGTAATTACTCCACAAAAAATGATGTTTTGCCACATAGGGAAAAGTATAATTATTCCAGTGAAAGCAATGACTGTAGCCCTAAGGAAAGAAAATATAAACCTTATGAAGAAATTCCAGGAGAGTTTAAAAAGATAAAACCACCAATGTTTAATGGTGAAGTAGAAAAAGCAGAAGAAGTCAAGGCATGGCTGCCTGGGATGAAAAAGTATTTCCAAATTTATAATTACTCAGAGAGGCTGAAGGCTAAAATGGCTATTTACAACTTAATTGGAAAAGCTGATATTTGGTGGCAGGACATAAAAAGAGTGAAAAATACTAAGGAAAATTATGTATCTTAGAGAACTTGTAAAAAGTACTTTAAGAAGAAATTTTTGTCTGAACAATATTACAAGGAAAGGGCTAAGGAATTTTATGATCTAAAGCTAGGTTCAATGACTATGAAGGAACTAAGTAGTAAATTTTTAAGTTTATTATGATATGTACTTTATATCATTGACGAAAAGCCCAAGATACAGAGGTTTCTAGGTTGCTTACCTTTTAGTTTCAAGGACATAATTGAATATAATAACCCTAAGACCCTTGAAGAAGCTACGAGGAAGGCAAATTTCTGTTTTGAACAAAGCATAAATATAAGAGAAGGTGTACCTAAATGGAAAGCTATAAGAAGAAATCATTTTGAACAAAGAATAAAGAATTTTAAATACAACATAAAGTTTGGAAATGGTTCCCAGAATTATCCTAAAAATAATTATCAAGGGACAAGTTTGATGGGTAATACACAACATAATTTTTCAGCAGTAAAGAACAAAGACATACCTAATAATTATGCTAAAAATACTGAACAAAAAAGACCTGTAAAATGCTGGGAATGTCAAGGACCTCATTATGCAACAAATTTCCCCAATAGTAAAAGAAATTTCAGCAATGTGCATACAGTACATGAAGATGAAACTGTTGGTGACATAGAAAACGAAATGCCCAGAATTAATGCAGCATTGGAGAATCGATAGGATGATCATCAGACATCTATTGTGGATATTGAAGGTATGATAAAGAACAAACCAATTTCTATTTTGATTGATCTAGGTGCTAGTTTAAGCTAGTAGAAAGATGTAAATTGCAATTGAATAAATTTGAGAAGTTGTGGCTAGTACAGTTAGCTACAGGAACTAAGATAAAGGTAGTTAGCTATGTTCAAGATTGTGAAATGTTTATGAGTCAATTCAAAACTCATGTAAAATTGAATTGGTTGCCTTTAGGTTCATATGATGTTTTTGTAGGGCCCCTCCTGTAGGGTCCTTCCTACTTAACCTCAAACTCAACCACTTGACACAAAAGAGATTAGAAAGCATAATTATTAGATAAATAAAATAAATAAATGAATAAATTAGCAAATTAAACCAAAACCAAAACCAAAAACTGTCAACCGATCCATCTCATCCACTGTCATCCGCGTCTTCCATAGGATCCCTCCATCAAAGCTCGTTTAACCATTGGTGAAGTAACCATTAGCTTCACCACCCAACCATAGGCTCATGCTTTCATTCGCATGGCCTCCCCTGAGCTTGGGCCATAAAGCTCACACACAATAATCAAGAAATCCAGCTTGGCTTCCCCCCCCACCAAGATTTCCAGCCAAACCCTCAATAGTAGCAAGTCGTGAAATAAATCAAAATTACGATAGTCATTCAGGGTCTGGGTCCTTTACCCATTCCCAATGCCTTCCTTTTAAAGGAAAATTCGATGTGACACATGTCGCTTCATGCATAAATATATATTTTATTAAATTTCTATTTTAATGATACTCACCCATCCATGTGTCAGTTTCTCTAGGAGATGCACCAACACTCCTAAGTTTGCTCATATTTTTCCCCAAGATATTTCACTTAACTCCTAGATTTGTGGTGTAGGTGGAGTTGACTAGGTGTCCATGCCTAGGATTACATTTTGCTCCTAAATAAATATTTTTAATATTTTTAAATACTCAAAAATATTCTTTCATGTGCAAATGCATAAATAACCATTTCTAATATTTTAAATGCCAAAATATTCTTTTATGTGCAAATGCATAAATAACAATTTCTAATGTTAAAAGTACTAAAAATGCATTTTCCTAAGTAAATGCTCTAGGTACAATTTATACGTTTTTAGGCCAGTAAGTTAACAATCGTTTTTACTAGGATCTCGGTGCCACGCCGTTGAGCCTCCCTGTTTCTTAATTCATTTCCCCGACATGGCACCACTCCATTGGGTCCAGTCATCAATCGTTTCCATTTCTCGAAAAGGTACCACATTATCGGGTCCTTGCGTCCATTGTTTTCATTCTCGGCAGGGTACCTCATCGTCGGGCCCTTCTGCCGCCATCCTTTCATTTTGACTTGCAGGGACTTCATGTAGGGATTTCAGGAGCTGTTACCTTCTATCCTCCCTCTACACGCTATTAGGGACTAATGGCGTTGAGGAGTGAGTCCGTTCTCACTACATGCCCCTCAAATCCTACGTGACCAGCTCCGTCGTGGCCAACCTCGTACGACCTCATGCTTTCCTCTTGAGCAAGCAGATCATTGCTTATCTGCTCATGTGTGGTATTTCGTCAGAAGTCGACATCGTCGTCGCTCTCCCCGTGTGTGATTTATTCGTACTCTATGACCCTTCAATTCCTTTGTGTGTTCATCGATGAACCATTTCACCTGTCACTACACACATTTCTCACAAACATATATTAGTAGTACTGTCCTCAATTATCATAATTTGATTCATCTATTTGCTACTTTGTTAAGCATTTATATTTTACTCATAACATTACTCATTAATCTAATCAGAAATGTGTCTCGTCAATATTTACTTTCTTCGTTCTCATCACATAATCACTCATACAACTAGTCGTTAAGCATCATTCACATGTACATTTTGCATAATCAAAGTTAATTGTTAAACAACATGTAATCATTCATTTACATCAACTATCAAGATACACATATATCATCATTTTATTGATTCACAATCAGTCGTAGTCATGAATATACTCAATATAACATCAAGGGGTCATTTTATTAATGTTTCCATTAGTCGGGTCACTCAATAGGTTCCCTCGAGGTCTGTAGTAGTCTAGGGGCACTACAGTTTTAATAGGTATGGATTGGTTGGAAAAACATAGAGTAGTTTTAAATTGTTTTAAGAAAACATTTACATGCTTAAATGAAAAAGGAGAAATTGTGAAAGGAATTCCTACAAAAGTTTATGTTAGACAAATTTCAGCATTACAAATGAAAAAGGATGTGCGTAAGGGTTGTAAAGTTTTTGCTGTACATGTAATAAATGATGAACACACAAATAAAGAAGATAAATTAAAATTTGCAGACATCCAATCTTAAAAGAATTTTCAGATGTATTCCCGGAAGAGATTCCAAGATTACCTCTAAAAAGAGAATTGGATTTTACTATTGAGTTGGTACCTGGAGCTGTACCAAATTCAAAGGCTCCTTATCGGATGAATATCCTAGAGCTTAATGAATTAAAATTACAATTGAAGGAGTTAATAGATAAAAATTATATAAGACCAAGTGTATCTCCTGAGGGAGCACCTGTCATTTTTTGTTGAAAAGAAAGACGGTACCTTACACCTGTATATAGATTATCGTCAGTTAAACAAAATGACAACTAAGAACAAATATCCATTACCCCGCATAGATGATCTGTTCGATCAAGTATGTGGGGAAACGATATTCTCAAAGATAGCCTTGAGATCTAGATATCATCAAGTCAGAATTAAAGACGAGGACATATTTAAAACTGCATTTAGAACCCGTTACGGGCATTATGAATTTGTAGTTATGCCTTTTGGGCTAACTAACGCTCCAACAATTTTTATGTGTTTAATGAATAATGTATTAAATAAATATTTGGATAAATTTGTAATTGTTTTCATTGATGATATACTGACTTATTCAAAAACAAAAGAAGAACATGATGAACATTTGCAGATAATATTACATTTTCTAAGAGAACATAAATTATACGCTAAATTCAGTAAATGCGAATTATTTATAGATAAAATACAATATTTAGGTCATGTGATATCCAAAGAAGGAATCTCAGTTGACCCGGATAAAATAAGAGCAATAAATGAATGGCTTGTCCCTAAGGATGTAACATATGTGCGATCATTTATGGGAATTAAAGGTTATTACCGAAAATTTATAGAAGGATTTTCGAGAATTGCAAATCCTATCACATCCTTACAGAAAAAGGGAAAGAAATTTGTATGAGATTTAAAATGTGAAGAAAGCTTTAAAAATTTAAAAGAGTTATTAACTACTGCACCTATCTTAAAAATAGCAAATCCAAACAAAGACTTTGTTGTATGCACGGATGCATGCAATGAAAGCTTAGGTGGAGTATTAACTCAAGAAGGTAATGCAATAGCATATGAATCAAGAAAGTTTAAAATACATGAAAAGAATTATGCTACTTACGATTTAGAGCTGGCTGCTGTAATTCATGCCTTGAAAATGTGGCGCCATCATCTAATCAGTATAATTTTTTTATTAATGAATGATAACTTAAGTTTGAAATATTTCTTTGATCAATAAAATCTAAATGCCAGGAAATCAATGTAATACCCCATTTTGACCCTTAGGATATATTAGTTTTTAATGTAAATATTGTATACATGTGATGTATGTTTTCCTAGAGTGGAGCTCAAGGCCAAGGCCCCACTAGTGGATGCTCAGATCTTTAGTTAAAAGGAAAGTATTAGATATTATGTTACCCATGTGCTATTAAGCCATGGAACATTGTAAAAATGATGTAAATAAACATCATGCAATAAAATACCAAAACTGGCTGTGGAAGCAACTAATGAGAAGGGGCCATGTGTATCCACTAGGGAGTGGTGAGGAGGTTGTGGGATTGACCCATAGGCTTCCAAATGTCATCTTGTGAACCCATTTGACTTTCCCTGCTGACATTTAATTCTGTTGTAAGGAAGTTGTTGAGGAAGTCAATCCATGGCTTCAATGAAGCATGGGCAGCCCATAAATTCGTATGGTAGAGTATGGGCTCTGTTTTCTTGACCCACAAGTCACTCTACCTCATGGGAGGTGGTTCTTCATCATTCCCATTCCATGGTTGAAAAAAAAATGAGTTTCAGTTTTCATCCATTACACATGCCTAGTAGTGAGGAAAAACTAGAAATCGCAACTGTGAATTAACCCACGTTTTGAAGTGCCAAAAATGCCCAGAAACTTGTGTGGACCGTGAAATCCAATGTGGGATCCATAGACCTAAGCCTTGGGGTGATTTTGAGAGTGTTAGATTCCCAAAAATAGGTGGGAAAACCCAGTTTTGGTATCCCGGAAGTCCAATGACGGGATTGAGTTAAGTGATGACAGAATTGTGAGAAATCCAAGTGTGAATGTTTGACTAGAGGGTTGGATTGCTTGAATTTAGCTTGAAATGTCTATAGCTCTGTGGTTGAGCTCACTGACCTAGCATCCTCCCCCTTTTCTTATTACATGCTTGATAAACCAAGCTGTGTGCTGGCTTAGCATGACCGTTTGAGTGAAACCATGGCTGTGAGTGAGCCTGTCTAGTTCCTCCTTAGTGGATACACATCCCAGCTCGGGGGTGATCTCTCAGCTGAAAGAATATAGGCTGGATAGAGATCTATGGTTGGGTGGAACGTTGCTCTCACATAGCCAATTCTTTGGACAACTTCATCTCAAAGATAAGTAGTCTCTGTGGTTTAAATTATGATCATTATGTGTTCTGTTCTGAATGTTAATTGTTCATGTTAATGAACTGAAATGATTATCTTAATGAAATTGGTATGAATTCTGTGCATAGCATGAGAATGGGATTGTTATTGTATGATTGTTTCATCATTCCGCCTGGGAGAAATACGATGATGCATTCCAGTCCGTGTGTGTGTTAATATGTTGTGATTCCATTGTGTAAATTCAGTAGGCATTTGTGTTTATATTGAGTATGATTCTGCAATACATTTCAAGATAAGTATTCGTGTGGGTTGACTTATGTTGATTCTATTCTCTGTCAGGTTTTAATTAATGACTGTTGTTTATATGTGTAATATCCTTGGGAATATTTAACCAAGATATTAACTCAACTTCAGAAATTTTAATAAAATTCACTGGATAAATTTCTTAATAATTCTTTTAAACCAAGCAGGAGGTCAGCAATGGGGATGGAGACGGAATCTGAGTATGGTGAAATGAACTTTTAGTTTTGGAATTTGTATGGGGAAATGTGTAGCAACAAATAATAACATTAAAGGGAGAGTCCTAAGCACAAAGCACTCGGGCCATTTATGTTCGGAAATTAGCTACCACTGAAGCCTACCGCAAAGCTTCCTGGACGCACCAGCATATGCTTACTAGATTGGGTGGCTACAAAAATGAGTTATGAAATTAAAATAGGTTCAATGGATACAATGAGAATCTTTCAAAAGGATTTGGGAAGAGTAGGAGTTGTTTGAAAGTTTTAGGCCCTACCGGGATGACAGAGCTAGTCAAATTGCAATCTTTACAAACAGGGGTTAAATCCTCCCAAATTATTTAATTAGGGACTGATATAGCTAATATGGTGTGTTATTGACCTCCTACAACTTACAGAAAGTAAATCTGACATTTAGAACAAATTTGGCAGTCATTCTTGCAAAACTAGTCAATAAACAATGTTCAATGAGTTAGTCTTCCAATCTAAGTTAATAAATGACATGATTTAATTAAATGCTATGTTCTGAAATATTAATATGCTCTAATATAATTTAAATAACAGAAGAAATTCTAATTATTACTCACTAAACCAATTTTGTACTCTTTAATGAGCTCCTCATCAGTACAATGTCTTGTAGACTAGAAAACCCCCTCATAGGGCCATGGAAGGACTGTAAGAAGAGATGTATTGGATAAATATTTGTTCTGAAAGTGTACTATGGTATTCTACAGATATGAAACAAAGTATTTCCTACACACTGAATCTCTGAAAAAGAATGAGGCACTATCCACAACTCTTCTCTTCCTTATAGGGAAAACAACTCCAAATCTAGCCGTGGTTGGGAGAATGAGTGGGAAGGAGAGAATGGATCAGTTTTGAGAATGATTTCTGATACTGGACATCACTGTTGGCTGAAAATATGGCTGTACCAACCCTCCATCAATCCTTGGGTGCATTCACTGGAGCATTCATCTTCTACTAGAGAAGCTTCACCAAAACTAGCTAGAATTTCACTGTATGAGAGATCCTCTCTCCAAATTGATTATGTGACTTCAATGATGAACTGATTTGAATGTGATTGGCTGTAGCATCATGTTTTAGACCTGCATAAAAATCACTGGAAACTCATAGGACCTTGGGGCACACCTCCCAAGAAATACTTGTTGAGGAGCATCGCTCAACTAGAGGGCTCAGAGCTCTCTTGCACAAATTTCACAAATGATAAAACGTTCTTGAATGAAGTTGGAAATCTTCTTAAATAGAATTCTTGTTGACCTATTGAGCAAGTTACTTAGCTTGGTGACCTGTGAGAATAGGTCACCCATGAGTGGACATACTTTCCTTGCTTTGCTTTGGCTTTCCTTCTTTTTTCCTCTTTTTTCTGACTTTCCTTCTTTTCTGAACTTTCCTACTTTTCATACTTTCCTACTTTCTGAATTTATGCTTCTTTTCTTGAAATATTCCTCTTTTCTCATTTTTGGAAACATTTTTGGACTCTAGTGCTTACTTGACTTCTACTCCAAGTAATTCCTTGATTTTCTGAGTTTCATCACTTAGGCAAGTTTGGCTCACTTACCAATTCGAATTTCTTGGCCAAGTCATCAACCACTTGGAACATTTATTAGTAATAATTATTTAAATTAAAATAATACCACTCAGAAATAACTTAACTTAGCAATAAATTAATTATCCAGTAATTAATTAATTAATAAGGTGTAATGCCTCAAAATTTCCCCAATTAATTAATAAATCACCTTAGCACTTGAATTGGGGGTTAATAACTTCATGGGGGCCCCTCCTTATCCATTTAATTCCTCAAATTCACCCTTAGGAATCTTACTTCATCCATCCATTAATTATTTCATTAATGCCTATGTGACTTAGGCTAAAATCATCCCCATGGACCATAGGAAAATTTGGGAACATGACAGTCCTCCCTTCCCAAGATTGCTTGTCCTCAAGCAGTGTCAGGATTCCACCAAGCTTTTGCTGCACCAACTCTGATTATCATTGTCCCCCATCCATTGAACAATCTATAAATTACTTGGGCCTTCAGGAAAAATGTCTATGTAAAACAAACTGTCATGTAATTTATTTTTTCCATTAGCCAACAAATGAACATAATTTTAACCCCATTAGGATAACTGAGTAGAATTCTTGGGTCCCATTGTTTCTCCTGCAAGGAGTAGAATTCTCTTGTCATCTTTGGAAATCTGTCAGTCAAGTGTATGCCAGGATCCCAAAGTATCAACTCCATTTTCCCCATCATTAGAATAATTTTAAAGAATATGTCATCAAACATGTGCCTTTTCATCTGGGGAATAACTGCTAGGGCAATGCTTCCAACCAAACCAAGTGGGGAGCAGAATGTCTCTTTCAGTGAAAACATCCAATGGCTCAACTCTCTTCCATTGGAGAAAAATTTCAAGCATCCCTTCCAGCATGTGGATTCCCTCCACATAGGCCAACTTCTGCAAGTAATCATTAATTTATCTTGGCAACTTTCCTGCTTAGCTACCTTCCATTGACCTTAAGCAGAAACGTTTTTGCAAAAAGACTTCATGCTTGTTAGGTAATCTTTCACCCAACCCATATGTGGATTGGTGACATCAAATGGTTGCAAAATACATCTTTGTTGCTGATCACAATTCAAGACAATGTCAGTTATAAAAGAATTATTGCAGAAAAAAGTGAACTTTTTACCTTCCAAGGTCTTCACTACAATGTTTCCCCTACCCATCCAACCAATGGATGGAAAAGCACTTTGATTTGCTGAATCATATGGAATGTGATCAGCCATATGTATGTCCTCCTCACATAAATAGAATTCATGATATCTATGGAACTCCACAAGTGTTCCCCTCTTCATCCAATGGCTCAACTGTCTGCCATTGATCCAAGGGTGCAAAACTCCATCAAATGACCCACACATTGAAAGTAAGTGTGGATCTGATACCTCCTTATCAAAAGTGGCTGCACACTCATGCATGGATGACTCCACTACTGCGGGTTAAGGAACATGTCATGAGCCTCAATTTTAGGATCCTCCTTCTCATCATGTGACACCAAGAGGAAGAATCCTTTTACCCAATTTTCATTCCCACAATTTGTGGTTGAATGTGAAGTGAGGAATGAAGGGTGGTGAGCCATACTTCTGAACCTTTCATCCACCTTTTCTACACTTTCTTCCAGCACATACTGAACATACTGATCCTCATGGTCCACCCACTCATGAGGTTCCTCCATAGACATGTTTATGTCATTTACCCAAAAGGGATGACTCTCAGGAAAAATTGTGGATTCGATCAATTCTTGCCACTCTTGTTGAAATTGTTCTATCTTCATTTGTGATTCTAAGAGGGCACTTTGAGTGTATTTCAAAGATTCTCGGGTGGCCAACAACTCAACTTTGAGATTGTAGTTCTCTTTTTCATATATGCTAATACTCTCTTCATCATGCAGTGTTGCTTCTCGCAATAACTCAAGAAGCTCAAACATGTAATTTTTATCAAAAAGCAACTGTGAAAAATTACCTTTGATTGTGGACATTGTTTTCTGGATATTCTCCATGGCTTCAAAGGAAGATTGGTCTTCCATTAAAGCAGCTTCCCAACACAACTTTGACACTGAAGCATGAGTTTCATGAAGAATTTTCAGGGCCTCTTGGATCTTTTGTTCATCCATCTTTAAGGATTTTGCAAGAAGATGAGGTTCTTGCAGATGTTCGTCCTCTTCATTTTCCATCGTCAGATCAATTTCATGCAATGCACTTGAGGTTTTGAAATCTGATCTATATGTTGCTCCTTCAATATATTCATCTTTCATGTCTTTAAAAACATAATTTGGGCTATAACATAACTTATCATTCATCCTTGGTGCAATAGAAAGATCTTCTCTCAAGGTTTCAACCTTCATTCTTCTTTCATTTTTTAGACCAGAATTATGAATCTCATCACTATGAGGCTCAACCATTCTGAACTTTTCCATGGAAGTGGCTGCCACATCAGATTGACCTAAAGACACATAAAAATCAGAAATTACAAATTCACCAGGTGTCATGTTCTCCTCCTTATGCGATGGAATTTTGATGGCTTGTTCATCCACCCATTTCTCTGCTTCACACCCTACTGAGATGTGCTCAATTTATGCTTCCTGGTGAGGTTCAAGGGGTGATTGTAGATCTGAATTATGTCCCTCTTTTGGATCAAATCCAAAATACGTCTCACCTTCATCAATCTGTCCCATTTCTTCTGCACTTGTTTTGAAATCAACCATTAAAAGATCGAGAGTGATTTTACCTCCCTCATCACCAACAATCAAGTGTTTGACTGTTGGATCTTCTACTGTGCATTGACCTTCTTCATCCACTTCTTGGAGTAAATGGGGCACCAAAAAGGTCTTCTTGGTCATTTATTTCCAAGAAACTTGATGTCTTTCCACATTGTGTGGCGCTCAGTTCACAACCTTTGGACTTCCTTCTTGAAGAAAAACCAAACAGTCTCGCAATGCTTGGCCCTGCCAATGGCCTTGCTGAAACTTCCTTCTTGATTCGTTTTCCCTAGGATTGGGATGGATCCATATGTAGGGCTGCAAATTCATATTTATTTTTTCCTACTTCTTCTCCACATGAAGAACTAGGTGGCTCTTGGTTTTCTCCTTTGATTTTTCGTGGCTGTGAGGACACATCTTTATCCCTCCCTTCCATCTTAGCACCTAGGGGTACAAATCTTTCCTCAACTTCTTAGCACACACCATCAACCATATGTGCAATCCTTCTTTTGCTATCACTATTGTAGGGGTCTTTGAACAACCTCTAAATCTCTAAATCACAATAGTCTCTAAAGGTCAGGGACTTCCGAACCTCCTTCTTCAAGGCAGAGTACTCCATGAGGTACTCATAGGATTTTTTAGGGTTGCCTCTTTTGAGTATTCCTTCATAATACCAATTAGTCATAGGTAGGTCATTTCCTATGCTCTCTTCAAACATTTGTTCATCAAGGAAATCATGTTCAACTTTGTGCAAATAAGAATTTCCAACAGGGGTTAAAGTCTCCTCTTCATATGGCTCAAAAATAAATTCTTCTTCTTCATTGATTGGTAGGAGCCACATTTTGCATCTATGAGAAGATCTTCAATCTTCCTTCAATCATTGAGTTGATTTATTTCCACAGGGTGATCCAAGGAAAGTGCTCTGATACCACTGTAATATCCTTGGAAATATTTAACCAAGATATTAACTCAACTTCAGAAATTTTAATAAAATTCACTGGATAAATTTCTTAATAATTCTTTTAAACCGAGTAGGAGGTCAGTGATGGGGATGGAGACGGAATCTGAGTATGGTGAAATGAAATTTTAGTTCTGTAATTTGTATGGGGAAATGTGCAAAAGCAAATAATAACATCAGAGGGAGAGTCCTAAGCACAAAGCACTGGGGCCATTTATGTTTCAGAAATCAGCTACCGCTGAAGCCTACCGCAAAGCTTCCTGGGTGCACCAGCATATGCTTACTAGACTGGATGGGTACAAAAATGAGTTATGAAATTAAAATAGGTTCAATGGACACAATGAGAATCTTTCAAAAGGATTTGGGAAGAGTAGGAGTGGTTTGAAAGTTTTAGGCCCTACCGGGATGACAGAGCTAGTCAAATTGCAATCTTTACAAACATGGGTTAAATCCTCCCAAATTATTTAAGTAGAGACTGATATAGCTAATATGATGTGTTATTGACCTCCTACAACTTATAGAAAGTAAATCTGACATTTAGAACAAATTTGGTAGTCATTCTTGCAAAACTAGTCAATAAACAATGTTCAATGAGCTAGTCCTCCAATCTGAGTTAATAAATGACTTGATTTAATTAAATGATCCATTATGAAATATTAATATGCTCTGATATAATTTAATTAATAGCATAAATTCTAATTATTACTCAATGAATTGAGTTTTCACTCATTTAATAGCTCCTCATCAGTACAATGTCTTGTAGACTAGAAAACCCCCTCAAAGGGCCATGGAAGGACTATAAGAAGAGATGTATTGGATAAATATCTGTTCTGAAAGTGTACTATGGTATTTTATAGATCTGAAACAAAGTATGGCCTGCACATTGAATCTTTGAGAAAGAATGAGGCACTATCCACAACTCTTCTCTTCCTTATAGGGAAAACACCTCCAAATCTAGTTGTGGTTGGGAGAATGAGTGAGAAGGAGAGAATGGACCAGTTAAGAGAATGATTTATGATACTGGAAATCACTTTTGGCTAAACATATGTTTGTGCCAACCCTCCATCAATCCTTGGGCACGTTCACTGGAGCATTCATCTTCTACTAGAGAAGCTTCACCAAAACTAGCTAGAATTTCACTGTATGAGAGATCCTATCTCCAAACTGACTGTGTGACTTCAATGTTGAACTGATCTGAATGTGATTGGCTATAGAATTATGTTCTGGACCTGCATAAAAATCACTGGAAACTCATAGGACCTTGGGGCACATCTCCCAAGAAAGACTTGTTGAGGAGCATCGCTCAACTAGAGGGATTAGAGCTCTCTTGCACAAATTTCACAAATGATCAAAAGTTCTTGAATGAAGTTGGAAACCTTCTTAAATAGAATTCTTGTTGGCCTATTGAGCAATTTACTTAGCTTGGTGACCTGTGAGAATAGGTCACCCATGAGTGGACATACTTTCCTTGCTTTGCTTTGGCTTTCCTTCTTTTTTCCTCTTTTTCTGACTTTCCTTCTTTTCTGAACTTTCCTCCTTTTCATACTTTCCTGCTTTTTGAAGTTATGCTGCTTTTCCTAAAATATTCATCTTTTCTCATTTTTGGAAACATTTTTGGACTCTAGTGCATACTTGACTTCTACTCCAAGTAATTCCTTGATTTTCTGAGTTTCATCACTTAGGCAAGTTTGGCTCACTTACCAATTAGAATTTCCTAGCCAAGTCATCAACCACTTGGCACATTTATTAGCAATAATTATTTAGATTAAAATAATACCACTCAGAAATAATTTAACTTAGCAATCAATTAATTATCTAGTAATTAATTAATTAATAAGGTGTAATGCCTCAAAATTTCTGTAATTAAATAATTTCTCAATTAATTAATAAATCACCTTAGCACTTGAATTGGGGGTTAACAACTTCATGGGGGCCCCTCCTTATCCATTCAATTCCTCAAATTTTGTAACATACCCTTTAAGTTGGAAAACATTTTGTGTTAAGAAACATTATGATAACTTTTATTGTAAAGTTTATATTGGACAGGTGTCCAAGGATGACTGTAATTTGCACAATATATTATTATTTAATAAATAAAATAGGAGACAAACACCTAAGAGGACTGTTGAAAGAGTGGTTACTAATCCACTAGGTGGAATGGAATCTAGGGTAGAAGAAAATGGACAAGTGGCAGCATCATGATTCAACTAACTAGCTGTTGGTATGGGACAACTCCCTTGAAATGTGGTCATAGTGCCCTGAAAGATGGGACTGGAGCTTGAGGCTCATTTATTCCAAACTGACCACTAAAAAACCTAGGCAGTCTATATAATAGCCATCAAATATTGAACTGAGGTTCATCAGTTTTCCTGATGAGGAAATTTACCATGGGTTTTTGCTGTGTTTGCACCCAAGAGATTTGATGAGGGGATATGCTATTGTTGATCATGTTGTGAGTCTGCCAAAACTCTTATTGAGTTCAGTGGAGAAGGCATTTTTCAAGAGGTTGATACCGAGTGGAGAAGGTATTTTTGAGTGCCTTGCTTCTACATAGATTCCACCCACTTACTGGATCAGTAATCAGGCTCGGGGGTTCATTAGAAGTCAGCAGTTGAGCTGCTTGTTCTGGAGCAGGTTGGGAGGAATAGGCCTCCTTGGGTGTTTGTCGGCTTATCATCTTTTACAGGTTCTATTGTCTTATCTGTTTTATTTACAAGTTCTGTTGTCTATTTTTGTGTATTTTAAAGTTCTGTTTTTTACTAAGTTTTTACTGTTTATTTCATCAATTCATTTTAGTTATTTTGAATATTTTAATGATTCTGTATAAATCGAAATGATTGAAAAAATGATATCTGCATTTTTCCCCATGCAAAAAGGAACAACATCATACTCTAGTACAGAGATAGATTAAAAATAGATAAGTCTGATAGGCAAATAGCCAAGTGAATGAGAAGATTAAATTATTATAAATTTCTCAAGTTTCTACCTTCTATTTAATTTCCACATTTACATTTCAGTACTCTAATTATTAACTATTTTTAGTTAGCTGTATTCATAGTTTATATACAATATTTTGTTTATAAATATCTCTGTTTTCAAAGTAATTATATTTCTGTTCTAATAGTATAGGGTTATTTTATCCATACTCAGTAGTTAAGATGTTCTTGTTTACACTAGGATAAATAAAGATTTACTTTCAAAATATAGCAGAATGATATTCTTCTACAGACATCAAATATTTCTTTTTATTTCATGCTCACGTTCATACATTTATTTATATCATATTCACACAGTGAAAATCAAGGTATTGGTTATTTCTGCCAAAACCCTAAACAGAGTTATCAATCACTAGTTATAGTAAACATTTCAATTTCAACATCATTACTGCAGATCGAATAGATAGATTTAAAACATATTCTCCAAGGTTTAAAGAATTATATGACTGTAGGAGCAAAGTCAAACAAAACACACCAATTTTATTTGATATTGAAACATATCAACAGTCATCATCACTCCATACATTCTAAACTTACCAAAACCCTAAATCTTGACAGGTTCATAGTTGCACTACTTAAAACATTAACACAGTCGAAATGGAGGCATTTGGCTGAAACCTATCACATATTTTCAACATCTAACCATCGACTTAATAAACAATAGCCACATTTTTATTCATACACACTTTACATACGATTTCCTTTTAAAAACATTCATAAGCTTATAGTCCAGAACGAAGCACGATATTACAGGTACTATTATAACGTAGTTTGCACAAACATTGCTAGTATACATACAAACTGTTTAAAACACGATTTATTTCTGTTTCTTGACTCAATGAGTAACAAGTTTCATACACGGGCCAAGCCCCAACATTACAAACACAAAACATTCACCCATTGATTTAAAATCAAAATAAACACAGGTTGCCAAAACATATTACATTCTCATTCATCGACGAGTTACAAATCGTGTTTGTAGGCCAAGTCCTAAATCGACGAAAAGACACAAATATAACTTCTAATTCATCAAACTCTAAATGCGGGTTCAGGTTTATAAAATAAACAAAACTTCATACAGGCTGTAATCCATACCTAGAGATAAATTATCTAGCCTGTAGCAAACAGACACATCATTTTACAGACTTCAAACACTTACATTATAACTTTAGCTATATACAAAGGAAAAACGATAATAGTAGTCGTGAAAAACCATGTATTGCATTATTCAAGTCTGAGGGTAAAATACCTGTTTATAAAACTGTTGCATTCAAAACCAAACACAGCAGCTGCCTTATGGGTCGAGGTATATCCTCCCCATACTTTTAAAAGGATCTCAAACCCTATGTACAAAACTCTCTCTGAGTTATAAATACAACATATAGAATATTAAACAGTCGGCCATCTCATCTACACAGAGTCTCAAGACATTGCTGAGGCTTACCGGTTGGGTATAGCTGTAGCCAACCTATGACGCCAAACTATAGCCTACCAACGAATCATTGCCTTGTAACAAACACATCAAGGTTGTGCTCAAACAATCATCATATCAAAGAAATAAGACTCGGAATGAACAAACATTTAACCACTATGTCAAAAAGAATCGAAGGTGAAAGCTACAGGAGGAGTTCGAATACATTACCTTTTTATTTGAAAGTCGTAGCAGCATTAAATGCCAAGCCTGGTGTAGATGCAACCAAACCTTTGTATCGACACATGCCAGTGAAGCTTGAGCCAACACTACACCATAAATTATTTCGATACAGTGAAATAACGCCGAGAGAGGTAGTGAGGTCCTCTGGCCATTCATTACAAACCTAGTATCAACTAAACAAAACCTCAAACAAGTCGAGTATCGAATCCACCTAAAAGGACAAATTATAAGACTGATAACAACAATTTTCAACATTGTAAACTAGAAGAAGCTCGGCTCTATTAAAACCCAGAGGTTACGAGTTCAAGACTCAGGGACTACGCCTCCACAGGAAGAACAACCTAGCTAAAATCCCTCAGCTTGTCGGCCATGTAGAGCTTCCACTTCCAAGAACGAAAGACACAATAACTCATCGAATGCAGCGAGGGTAGGGTTTAACCAATGCATTGAAACCCTCACAAGATCGACGGTGGAGATCTATGGTGAGGTTTATGAAATTACAAACTGTCTATCACATTAATTGAAACATCATTGCCACAGCCACGAAGGAGCCAGCTTGGAAACACAAAAACCTTGTCAATTCTATAGCTCATCATACGGTGGTTACACCTTGGAAACTATCATGTGACCCAAGCTTATGTGCTATCCAAGATAGACTTCCACTATTCTTGTTAGTTGTGTGCATTCAATGCACAGGAGACATTACCTCCGCCAACCTGTAATGCACATTAACGTTCACATCAAAGAGTTAATTCAATAGGGTTACAATTATGGTAAGGTTGGGACTTATCACCCTTGTAGCATTTAGTTAAGGGTTGGAAGTATTACATAGGCCACGTAGAATGCACATAATTCACTATAGTTCTCACCAAGACTATAATTAAGGCCACGAAGTTACACACACAAATGTTATAAAGCTATTATATATATAATACTTGGTTGGTATTCCAAACACTTGCATTTAATCCATAATGCTTGTATATAGTTTGTAATAACTTGTATCTATTGCATGTTGTATTTTATCAAATAGCTAGCATAGTATCCCATGGTGTTCATATTAACAGACTACTACATAATGCACATAATTTATATTGTTTGCACATAGATAATAAGGTTTGCAGATAACTAATATCATTTGCAAAATAATCATTAAGATTTAAAGAGTATAGTATAAAAATAGAAACCATAATGGGCATATAGTGTCGCATAAGTACCGCATAGGGTATCACAAGGCACACAACTCACATTACATAAATGTGATAGTTATTACATTGGCAACAAACTCTATTTTGCAAGGGTTAGATAATAATCCTGTAAACACTTTAAATAGACCCTAAAACAAGTTAACAAACAGTTGTACTTGGAACTTCCACAATTTTCCACAGAGGTAGAAGGTAGGCTGTTACATACAGACAACATAATCGGAAATCAAATAAATCTGAGCACAACAATGCGATACGAACATTATAGATCTTCTTTGATAAACTGTTGATTACCTTTCTCAACTTTAATCTCTTACCTGTAAATTTGTCACAAGTACGAATTCACATGTTTTAGCACGAATGCTAAGTAAGCCTAGGGGCGTCCGTAGGACCCCTTCATCAATCAAATAAAAGTAAATTAGTCAAACAATTGTTTCAACATTTATAAATAACAGCAGTAGAGATGTGTAGTAGCACAACTAATTTTGGATAACATCAAGACTTAAGTAGAAATCTGTTCGTCGCAAACCCTTACTTAATAAACCAACATGGCATTTAATACAGCAAGATAACATTTCATGCATTGTTCTATTTCCGCATTCATTAAATAAGCAATAAATGTCAAGTAGAAAAGTTTTAATTTTTTGTGATTTTTTCGGGATGTTCCATGTGGTATCAGAGCATGAGTTCAAACTCTAGGCTTGAATGAGGCTCATACGCGCGCACAAAAATAAATAAATAAAATCAGAAAGTTATGTTACTAACTTTTGTATTTTAATTTTATTTTTGCACATAACAGATTGACCTTTAATTGCAGGTATGGAAATACTAGAGGAATCAACAGAGGATAGATCTCCTCGTAATGAATGAATTAATCATAATAACACTGAAGGAATTTACGTTGAGTTAAACAACCAGTCTTCTGAAATTTTACGCACTGTGTAGGATTTAAAATCTGAGTTAAAAGCTGTTAAAGAAGAAAATGAACAAATCCTAAAGGCATAGGAAGAGTTACAACAGAATTTAAAAGGAAACTGTCACAGTGATGAAAGAGGCAGAAAATTAGAATTTAGAGCTGATTTTGAAATAATGTCCCACCAACATAAGCATAAGAAAACAAGAAACGATAAAAGGAATAGTCACCCATCTTCTAAGTCTGATTCAAGTAATGATGATATAAATTATGACAGCAGTAATAGTGAGTGCTTCTCTAAAAAGAGAAAACATAAGCATCATGAACAGATTACTGGTGAATTTAAAAAGATTAAGCCACCTACTTTTAATGGTGAAAGTGAGAAGGGTGAGACAGCAAAAGCTTGGCTGTTTGGGATGAAAAAGTACTTTAATATTTATGACTACTCTTCTCAACTGAAATCCAAGATGGCTATTTACAATCTGACCAGAAAGGAAGATATCTGGTGGCAGGATCTTAAAAGAATCAAGAGCATAAAAGAAAAAAAGTAACTTGGACTATGTTTAAAAGTTTGTTTAAAAAGAAGTTCTTGTCTAAACAGTATTTTGAGGATAAATCGAAGGAGTTTTACGATTTAAAGTTGGGTACTATGAACATGAAATAACTATGCAGCAAGTTCCTTAGCTTGCTGAGGTACGTACCCTACATGGTTGAGGAAAAGCCTAAAGTGCAAAGGTTTCTTAGTTGTTTACCATTTAATATAAAAGACCGTATTGAGTATGATAATCCTTCCACTTTGGAAGAGGCCATGAGGAAGGAAAATTTTTGTTTTGACCAAAACGGAAAAAGAGAAGGAACAACTGGCTGGAAGAATAGTAAGACTAATCAGTATGACTATAAAAAGAAGAATTTTAATCAGAATACTGGAGGTTTTAAGAAAAATTTTAATAACAGAAATTTTCCTAATAATTATCGGAATAATACATCTCAGAACTCTAATGCTGCAAGAAATGTACTTAATAATCACAACAATAATAATAATAACAATAACAACAGGTATGCTGAGCAGAAATGACCCATAAAGTGCTATGAATGTGGCGGACCACACAAGAGAGCAGATTTCCCACGCAACAAGAGGACAACCAACAACATACATACTATGCAAGCTGAACCTATAGTTGGAGATATTGCAAGAGAAATGCCCAGGATAAATGCAGCATTGGAGAACTGTCAAGCATACCATCAAACATCCATGGTCGAAATTGAAGGTATAATACAAAACGAGTCTATTTCTATTTTAATAGATCCTGGTGCAAATTTAAGTTATATTTTACCTACTTTAGTAAATCGTTGCAAGCTAAAAACAGAGAAATTTAATAATGCATGGTTAGTTCAGCTTGCAACAGGAACTAAAAGAAAGGTTACAGATTATGTTTAGAATTGTGAAGTATTTTTAAGTCAGCTGAAAATGCAAATTAATCTGAATGTTTTACCCTTAGTTTCATATGATATGTTAATTGGCATGGATTGGCTCGAACAACATAGAGTTATATTGAATTGTTATGATAAATCTTTTACTTGTATAAATAATGAAGGTAATTCGGAAACAATAAAAAGAATTCATAGGCAGATTTCTACCTTACAAGTGAAGAGAGTTGCTAGAAAAGGTTGTAAATTGTTTGCTGTTAATTTTGTTAATGATGAATGTATATCTAAAGAAAAAAAGTTAAAACTAGAGGATATTCCCATCCTTAGGGACTTTTCTGATGTATTCCCGGAAGAAATTCCAGGATTACCTCTGAAAAGAGAACTTGACTTCACCATTGAGTTAGTACCCAGTTCAGTACCAAACTCAAAGGCCCCAGATAGGATGAATATTCTGGAGTTAAATGAGTTAAAGTCTCAGCTGAAAGAATTAATAGATAAAAACTACATAAGGCCCAATGTGTCCCCTTGGGGAGCACCAGTAATATTTTTTAAAAAGAAGAATGGTACCATGCGTTTTTGTATTGACTACCGTCAGCTTACTAAAATGACAATTAAGAACCAGTATCCCTTACCCCACATAGATGATCTATTTGATCAAGTATGTGGAGTAGAGATATTCACTAAAATTGATCTAAGGGCGGGTTATCATCAAGTCCAGATAAAAGACGAAGACATATTTGAAACTGCATTCAGAATGCGTTATGGACACTACGAGTTCGTAATTATGCCTTTTGGGCTAACCAACGCACCGACAGTGTTCATGTGTTTAATGAACAACATTCTGCATAAATATTTGGATAAGTTCGTAGTGGTATTCATTGATGATATCCTGGTTTACTCAAAAACTAAAGAAGAACATGACGAACATCTAAAAATCATTTTACAAGTACTTAGAGATCACCAGCTTTACTCTAAGTTCAGTAAGTGTGATTTCTATAAAGATAAAATTCAGTATTTGGGTCATATAATTTCAAAAGATTGTATTTATGTTGATCCTGATAAGATAAAAGCAATAAATGAATGGCATGTCCCTAAAGATGTAACTGATGTACGGTCATTCATGGGAATAATGGGGTATTATAGAAAGTTTATTGAAGGGTTCTCTAGAATTGCTAATCTCATCACTTCTTTGCAGAAGAAAGGGAAGAAATTCATATGGGATCAAAAGTGTCAAGACAGCTTTAATAAGTTAAAAGAATTGTTAACCACTGAACCCATCTTAAAAATTGCAGATCTTAATAAGGATTTCGTCGTATGCACGAATGCATGCAATGAAGGACTTGGAGGGTTCTTAAGCCAAGAAGGTCATGCAATTGCTTTTGAGTCAAGGAAGTTAAAAATACATGAAAAGAATTATGCAACGTATGATCTTGAGTTGGTAGCCGTGATACATGCTTTAAAAATGTGGCGCCATCACTTGATCGGAAGAAAATTCATCTTAATGACTGATAATAAGGGCTTAAAGTATCTTTTAGATCAAACAAATCTTAATGCAAGGCAAGCTAGGTGGTTAGCTTTCCTTAGCGAGTACGATTTTGAGATCCATCACATTAATGGAAAGGAAAATAAGGTTGTTGATGCATTGAGCAGAAATGCTAGATTAAGTTTTGTGGCAGCAATCAATACTTTTAAAACTGATCTGGAAAATCAGATCGAGGAAGGAATTAAACAAAACGAAAATTACCAAAAATTACATGATAAAGTGGCTGAAAATTCATCTAAAAATGTTATAACAGATTACAGTATTAATGAAAAAGGCTTCTTAACTTACAAAAACAGAATTTATGTGCCTAATTTTTTGAAGGTTAAGTTGCTGATTTTAGATGAAGTTCACAAGAGTCCTTATTCAGGACATCCTGGTTATCGAAAAATGATAATTATGTTAAGAAATGAGTACTTTTGGTCTAACATGAAGAGTGAAGTTGCTGAATATATAGCTAGATGCTTTGACTGTCAGACTATTAAAGCTAAACATCAACATCCAGCTGGGCTATTGCATCCCTTACCAATTCCAGAATGGAAATGGGAAATCATAAGCATTGACTTTATTATAGGTTTGCCTAAAAATCAGAAGCAGAATGACTCAATTATGGTTGTTGTTGATAAACTTAGCAAAGCTGCTCATTTTATTCCTGTTAAAACTACTTTCAAGGCTTCTAACATTGCAGATATTTTCATGAAGAAAATTTTTCGCTTGCATGGAATTCCAAAGGTAATTATTTTAGACCGAGACTCTAAGTTCACTGGTAACTTTTGGACAACACTGTTTAAAGGTTTAAATACTAAGTTAAATTTTAGCACTTCTTTCCGCTCACAAACTGATGGTCAAACAGAAAGAGTAAATCAGATTTTGGAAAATATGTTAAGATTATATGTTAAAGATCAGCCATCTAAATGGGAGGATTACTTGCAGTTAGCAGAATTTTCCTACAATAATAATTATCAAGCATCTGCTAAGTTAAGTCCATTTGAAATTTTGTATGGAAGAAAATGTTGTACTCCAATTTCGTGGATAATCCTGTAGATAGATTGATGTTAGAACCAGATCTATTGAAAGAAATGGAGCTAACTATGAAACAAGTTCAAGGTAACTTAAAAGTTGCCCAAGATCGGCAGAAAAGCTATGCTGATTTGAAACACACAGAAAGAGAATTTCAGATAGGAGACCATGTTTTCATAAAGGTAAAGCCCAAGAAAAGTTCTTTGAAGCTTGGGAGTTGTGCTAAATTATCACCGAGGTATTGTGGACCATTTGAAATCCTATCAAGGATAGGAGCTATTGCATATCAATTGGCATCGCCATACAATTTAAAAATCCACAATGTTTTTCACGTTTCTATTTTAAAGAAGTATGTGCATGATGCTACTCATGTGCTGAATTGGAATGACATACAGGTGGAACCCAAAGGATATTTTCAGGTGGAACCGGACTGTATTCTAGACCGGAGGGAAATTATGCTTCAGAATCGCACCATAGGGCAGGTAAAGTTGCAATGGAAGCACCTTAACCCTGATGAGGCTACTTGAGAGCTGGAAAGTAATATGCGGGCAGCATATCCAGTTCTGTTCCATGAGGAACTTGATGATGAATAAGCAACATCGAGGACGATGTTAAGCTTAAGAGGGGGTGTTTGTAACATACCCTTTAAGCTGGAAAACATTTTGTGTTAAGAAACATTATGATAACTTTTATTGTAAAGTTTATATTGGACAGGTGTCCAAGGATGACTGTAATTTGCACAATATATTATTATTTAATAAATAAAATAGGAGACAAACACCTAAGAGGACTGTTGAAAGAGTGGTTACTGATCCACTAGGTGGAATGGAATCTGGGGTAGAAGGCAATGGACAAGTGGCAGCATCATGATGCAACTAACTAGCTTTTGGTATGGGACAACTCCCTTGAAATGTGGTCATAGTGCCCTGAAAGATGGGACTAGAGCTTGAGGCTCATTTATTCCAAACTGACCACTAAAAGACCTAGGCAGTCTATATAATAGCCATCAAATATTGAACTGAGGTTCATCACTTTTCTTGACGAGGAAATTTACCTTGGGGTTTTGCTGTGTTTGCACCCAAGAGATTTGATGAGGGGATATGCTGTTGTTGATCATGTTGTGAGTCTGCAAAACTCTTATTGAGTTCAAGAGGTTGATGCTAAGTGGAGAAGGCATTTATCAGGAGGCTGATACCGAGTGAAGGAGGTATTTTTGAGTGCCTTGCTTCTACACAGATTCCACCCACTTACTGGATCAGTAATCAGGCTCGAGGGTTCATTAGAAGTCAGCAGTTGAGCTGCTTGTTCTAGAGCAGGTTGGGAGGAGCAGGCCTCCTTAGGTGTTTGTCGTCCTATCGTCTTTTACAGGTTCTATTGTCTTATCTGTTTTATTTACAAGTTCTGTTATCTATTTCTGTGTATTTTAAAGTTATGTTTTCTACTAAGTTTGTATTATTTATTTCATCAAGTCATTTCAGTTATTCTAAATATTTTAATGATTCTATATAAATCAAAATGATTGAAAAAATGATCTCTGCATTTTTCCCCATGCAAAAAGGAACAGCATCGTACTCTAGTACAGAGATAGATTAAAAATAGATAAGTCTGATAGGAAAATAGCCAAGTGAATGAGAAAATTAAATTATTATAAATTTCTCAAGTTTCTACCTTCTATTTAATTTTTGCATTTACATTTTAGTACTCTAATTATTAACTATTTTTAGTTATTTATATTCATAGTTTATATACAATATTCTGTTTATAAATATCTCTATTTCCAAAGTAATTATATTTATGTTCTAACAGTATAGGATTATTTTATCCATACTCAGCAGTTAAGATGTTCTTGTTTACACTAGGATAAATAAATATTTACTTTCAAAATATAGCAGAATGATATTCTTCTATAGACATCAAATATTTCTTTTTATTTCATGCTCACATTCATACATTTATTTATATCATATTCACACAGTGAAAATCAAGGTATTGGTTATTTCTACCCAAACCCTAAACAGAGTTATCAATCACTAGTTATAGTAAACATTTCAATTTCAACATCATTACTGTAGATCGAATAGATAGATTTAAAACATCATCTCCAAGGTTTAAAAGATTATATGACTGTAGGAGCAAAGTCAAACAGAACACACCAATTTTATTTGATATCGAAACATATCAACAGTCATCATCACTCCATATATTCTAAACTTACCAAAACCCTAAATCTTGACAGGTTCATAGTTGCACTACTTAAAACATTAACATAGTCGAAATGGAGGCATTTGGCGGAAACCTATTACATATTGTAACGTCCCCATTATTGACCCCATTACATTCAAATGTAATTGATGTAATATTGTTATGAAATCATGGTGAGGAGCTCAAGGCCAAGGCCCCGCCATCGATTTATTGATGCATATGGTTTGCGTGCTAGCTAGGCACATTGGAACTTCAATATCATGTAATATGCATTTTAATAAAAATACCCACAACTAGCTATGCAATGCAACAAATAGATGGGGGCATGATTTCACAAGGAATTGGGGGGGAAAAAATTCAAACCCTTGAGCCAACCAAGTCAAGCCAAGTGTCAATGAGAGAACCCATCACACCCTCAACTACCCATGTTGACTTTTGTACCCAACCATTGATTTCTCCCAAGAGTTGGTTGAGGTAGTTAATGCCTTGGGAATGGAGAGGTATGGCTGTCCAAATTCGGGTATGGGTAAGCCACCCTTCATGGAAAATCATGTTTGTCTCCTTGGGAAAGAAAAGAGCCACAAAATTGCTCTCTAAGCCATTATGCAACCATCAGTCTTGCTCCCTCACGCAGCTCTAGCTGCCTGGGCATTTTCCTCCATGGTTTTTCTAGGTTTCCCTTCATCTTTTACCTGGGAAGGGGCGTTTTTGTGTTGATTACCAGTGGGGAAGAGAACAACATGTTTTTGGGTCTTCCTGGAGGTCGTTTAGGCCATTGGAAAGGATCATAACCAGTGGAGAGAAATCGGTTTTACTCCCTGGGGTTGAAATTGAATTACTCTTTCCACAGTTTGTTTTAGTGAGCCACGATTTGGGAAAAAACCCATGGACCCTGTTTTGTAAAATACCCTTGTTGTAAATGGTATCTATGCCCAATGTTTGTGCTTGTGGTGTGAGAAATGAGAATGTTGGGGTATGGGATTTGGGTATCCATTGCTTTGGCTTGAGCTTGAGAATAAGCATCCATGGTTCAAATGTAGCTTGATAAACCCAGCTGTGGACTGGCTTGGCTGAGATGAAATGAGTAATTGGCAGTGAACGAGCTGGAATGTTCCCTTTCCTTGTGAGAATCACGCCCAGCTCGAGGGTGGCCTTCGGATGGACTCAGTATAAGCTGTCGAAGAGCCTATGGTCGGGTGGAACGTTGCAGCGACATAGCTAGTTGTTTGGGACAGTTACAAAAATGAAGATAAGTGTTTTTATGCCTATATATTTACTTCTGCAGTGTATTAATTCAATGACTATTGATATGCTGTATGCATGAGTAAGGTGTGTGGATGTTTTAATTCCACTGTGCATCATTTTCTTGTTTTCCATATGCACACATCTCTTTTAATGATATGAATCTAATGAGTGGGTTGAGTTTTATGTGAAAGCCCCAGAGATTGCCATCAAGTACCCTTCCTTGCCTTGGATGGATGGGTGGGTAAGTTACAAAATGGTATCAGAGTTGCTGGTTGCAACATTGGGCCTTCATGGGCTACTTGTCACAACTTGTAGAGGTAAGTATGCTTCCTGCCCAGCATAGATTGTTAAGAAAAATTTCAAATTTTCAAAATTCATCAAAAATTTTTTCTAAGTATCTATGAGTTTTCTGCCAAAAAAAACTGAGCCGACGAAAAAACTCGGTGAGTTCGTCCGCAACGGCGGGAAGACTCGGCAAGTTGTTCCGCAACGCGGTAGGAAATCAATAAGTTCTCCGAAATTGCAGAAGAACTTAGTGAGTTGTTCCGCAACGGTGGAAGAACTCGGCAAGTTGGCTCGAAGTTGCGGAAGTGCCCAGGGAAGGCAAGAAAAATTTCAAAAAAATTTCTAAGTGTTTTCGACGGCCAGACTCGGTGAGTTGTCCTGAAACTGTGGAAGGAATCGACAAGTCGTTCCGCAATGCGACAAAACAAATCAATAAGTTTGCGGAAAGATGGAAAAATTTCGGAAAGAAAAGCTGAGTTCGATCGGAAGAACTCGGCAAGTCGCCCCGCAACGGCGGAAGGACTTGGCGAGTTGGTCCGAAAAAAATTTCTAAGTGTTTTCGGCGTCAAAGAAGAAATTTCAGAAGAACTTGGCGAGTTGCTCCGAAACAGCGGGAGAACTCGACAAGTTGCTCCGAAACAGCGGGAGAACTCAGCAAGATGGTCCGAAACGACGGAAGGTTTTTCTAAGTATTTTTCGGCGTCCAAGAGAAAATTTCGGAAGAACTCGGCAAGTTGCCCCACAATGGCGGAAGGACTTGGAAAGTTGGTCCGCAATAGATCGGAAGGAAAAAATGAGTCTTCGACCGGAAGAAGTCGGTGAGTTGGCCCGAAACAGGTCGGAAGAACTTGCTGAGTTGCTCCGAAACAAGGAATTTCAACCATTTTTTAGAGAGATTTTTCAGGCCCTGAAAGTTGAAAAATGCCATGGAACTTGTGCGTCAGATTGCACAAAATTGAAGGATTTACAAAAAAAAAAAAAAAGAGGGCGCTGCCCTCGACTCGCCTTGCAGTGATGCAAGGAAGCCACAAGGGGGCAAGCCCCCTTGACCCCCGTCATCCCCCAGAAGACAGTCGTTGAAAGTGTGAAATGCATTCTTGGGATGAAGAGAAAGAATTTCATAGAAGGTTGCGGAATCCTCAGTAAGAGTAATGGGTTGTAATACCCATTATGGAGGATGAAAGGGAAATTCCTCACCTTAAACTATCTTTGTTTATAGCATAAGAATGGCATAATGAATGTTATATACGTATGAATATACTGAATTGCTAATTCGTGAGAAGATCATAGCTAATGATTCCTTGCATGCTTGGTAGGGAAACCAAGAAAAGGATCAGCTATGATGTGGAGAAGGGACCCCATGTCATGCTTGGAAAGGGATAATTCCTTAACTCCGCTATTGCTATTGTTTTTGTATTTTACAAGTTATGGCATAGGAATGCTGGAAATGCAAAAGGGATATATAAATAGCATATTGCACAAGTGCATGTGAAAATCTTTTTGCATGTATATGATATTGCATATTGGTAAAAATGTGAGGATTTACATATGCAATGAGCCACTTAAGATCAAATGATGGTGGTTGCTAATAATTAAGTTGTGTTCGCATTGGTTGTAGGACCAGAGACAACCGAAGCATGGCTAAAGGATGTGGATGATGATTGTTGCATACAACCTCATGAAGAGAGGATGGTGCAACAAATCCATGATCGTGATTTTGGCAAAAGGACTGAGTAACCTTGGTAAGAGGCCGACTGATCAGGTAACATCAAGCGATATTAATAACAACCATGCAGGTAAGGGTTAACGGTGCTTAATTGCATGAATGTTGAAAGAGGATGTGGTGAGTCTCTTCAACTAAGCTTAAACTAAGGTGATGTGGTTTGCATTGAGTGCCTGACTGTGAATACCAACCCACCAAGTATGGTGAGGTGCGGGTAGGTGAAGGCAGGGAGCCTTACACCCTATAGTTTCTAGAAACTTCAATGCATTCATATGAATTCATATCATGCCATTTGTGAATATTGGTAGTGAGTTTAACAACCAAAGCAACTGAGGACTTATGGTCCTATCATGGTTAGGCCATAGTATGTTTGAATGCATAGTATTCATGAAATCATGCAAGATGGCATTGAAGAGATGTGCATTGAAATATTCAGTAAATGTTGTAAATATGCATGCATGTGTAGGTGCACATGTTGAAATGCATTGTGTGAATGCATGGGTGTGACATATATATGTTTCAATGCAATTAGATAATAGATGAAATGGTGGACTATTGCTAATCCTGAGACCATTCCATAAGCTGCTATGAATGCAGGAGAAGGACTGCATGAAGAAGGTAGACATGTGATGGGCTACCAGAGCACTCTGTTGGAAGGATAGAGCTGCATGGAATATGAAGTAATGAGTATTTACAGTTATTTAAATTGCATGGATAGTGTGACTATGTCTTGCAATTTTATTGTGATAATGATGCATATATAGAAATGTATATATATTTCATTGCATTTCAAATGTTAAACAGCTGAAGGTGTTTGAATTATTGAGTATTATAATTCTGAGATCACTTCAGTGACTGTTATGGCAATGAATGATTATGTGCATAGATACTCACAACGTGTTTGGCTGATTGAAGTTTTAGTTTTTAGGTAGTAAAGTCTTGCGTATGGCAATGAGGATAAGTCCATAGTAAAGACCGAGATCTACCATGTGCAGAAGCCAAAGGTTATGAGAAGGTTCTCATGGCTGTAAATTTATGCATGAAACAAATCTGAAAATTGTCTGGTTTAAGTTTATGACAATAGTCTCATAGTTGCAAATCCAATTTCTGTAGGAAAACAGATTTACAAATTTCAGATTTGAGAATTTTCTTATAATTGCTAATGATTGTTTGGCTTATATAGAATTGTGTCAGGAGGACATGTCGTAGGTGGATGTTCATGTATGGTATCAAGGGTGAAACCATAATGGGCAGAGTGATACCACTTACAAGAGCCAAACAATATGAGGAGGGCCTCATTGCTAAGCAAATCAATTTCTGTAGGAGACATAATTGTAAATTACTATTGAATTTAATTATTAATGCTATTGATTGGTTATGGAACAATCATATTTGAAGCTTATTGCTAAATGTTGCTGACTGTTTGGCTATTTGATAAGTGTGCCAGGATGACACATTGTAGGAAGACCATGTGTGATGGCCTGCAGAAGCCAAACTAGATGGGAAGGATCCCATGATTCGGAAATGGGTTTCGGGTGAAACGCCATTGTAAATGTTGATAATGTCTCAGCCGAACTGCATGTTGGTAAAGCATGTGAGTGAGACAGTAAATTATGCCAAGAAGGAATGTGTGGGTTATGGAACGTGAAAATATTGGGGTGGAAACCCGAAGGACTGTTGACTCAGAGAAGGGAGCCCCCATTCTTCGCCAATAAAGGAAAGATACATCTGTAAAACGAATGAGTATTCGGTAACCCTAACTGAGGATATACATGTCTGGTTATTAGATTTAATATGCATAACATGTTTTATTATTTCATTATTATTTCAGACTGCTTGAGTGGGACTAAGGCCTACATGGCTCACACCAGAAAGGGATTCATACCTTTCGGGTGATGGGTTATGTTAAGGTTTTCAATATTGACTACACCCTAAGGGAATGGACACATTCTTGGTGTTTCAATACTTGATAGTGAATGATATGAAATATGATTATGATCTTTGAGCAACGATACTGATGAGTATGCTTATCCTTCTTGTGCTATCAACTTACACAGATGCAATTTGGTGTCGCACGTAAGAGGCAAAGTGAAGAAAGGGTGCTCAAGGGGACTGTATGGGCAGTGGTAACCTTTCTATGTTCACACTAAAGGACACTAGAAGAGATGGATAGGCCCGAGGATTTGTGTTGCAAAAAAAAGGGGTATCATCCTTGTGTAGTGTGAGTGGGTATTGTGGGGCCATGCTAGCCTGCAGTCAAGTGAGTCACCTATGGAGTTCTTGGAGGGAACCACTGGTTTGCATAAGAGAAGGAGCCATGTAATCATATTATGTTGTCCATATTGCTTGATAAACCCAGTCGATGTACTGGCTTGGCAATGGTTGTTGTATGCCTGATAAACCCAGTTGGTGTATTGGCTTGGCATTGGTTATTTGGGTGTTGTGGCGAAAGGTTGCTGGATGCTTGATAAACCCAGTCGGTGTACTAGCTTGGCATGTTGTTAAATTAATGCCTGACAAACCCAGTCGGTGTACTGGCTTAGCATTGGTTATTTGCATGTTGTGGAGGTATTGGTGAAGGGTGTTATTTCCTGACAAACCCAGTCGGAGAACTGGCTTGGAAATGGTTATTGTATGCTTGATAAACCCAGTTGGCATACTGGCTTAGCATACTGATTTTTGAAATGCTTGATAAACCCAGTCAGCATACTGGCTTAGCATACTGATTTTTGAAATGCTTGATAAACCCAGTTAGCGTACTGGCTTAGCATACTGATTTTAGGGATGCTTGATAAACTCAGTCGGCATACTGTCTTGGCATTGCCTATTCGGATGATGTTGTGGAGTAGCCTGCGTGCTGGCCCAACATTCATTGTTGTATCCACAGGAAATCCAATGCTTGGAAAGCAAAGAAGGATCCTATGGAGTAAAGTGAAGACATCCAATACAGATAAGTATTTGGTTATCTTGCAACTCTTGCTTATGAATATACATGTGTATATGATTTAATTATGATTTCTTAAATTCTCGTTTGGAGATAAACCCTATGAAAATACACTAAACATGTGAATTGACTCAATGTTTGAGTGTAGGTATTGCTGGAAGCAAGGACTATGAAAGCATCTGGAGGATGCATGTGGACATGTGACCGTCCTAAAGAGAGCTCAGTATGAGCGAAAATGAAAGATGGTGCTAGTGGAACTGTGTGGGTCCTAGCAGCCAAAGGTTCTGTAAGCAACAATGGGGAAGGGTTCCCTAGTTGAAAGGCATTAGACAGACCTTAGACACTAAAGTGTCATAGCCAAGAAAGGGAAATTCAAGCATTCACATTGAAGTGAAAGAGGCTAAGGAGCATAGAACCACCAGTGATGGTGTGGCTCCGGATTGGAGCAAGATTTAGAGGGGGGGACTCTTACTCTTCTCTTTCCTTTTGACTGATGCATCTTAGAGATAAAAGATTGTTGAGTGCATGTCATAAATGAAAACCAATTGTGTTTAATTGCTTGAAATGAACTGTGAATGCTGAAATAGTTATTTTCCTGTGAAAGGATGAACATGAATGAGTTCATGTGTATGTGGGAAAACATGAAATGTGTGGAAGTCTCATGAGTAAAGCATGGACGTTCCAAGTCAATTGGGAAAATAATTGACTAATTTTAATATTGTGTTATGTTTGTCCTAACATGAATTGCCATGATGAGTTTCACAGGTGAGACATTGAAAGCCATTGCTTGCAATTGTTACTAGCCAAGTGTTGCTAGTGAGAAAGTGAGAGCCAGTTGTGCACCTTGATCATGGAAGCAGACCAAAAGCTATTTGTTTTGGTTGGTAATCTTCCTCAATTAGTTACCAGGACAGCAAGGAAGATGGTAGCCATGGAATTCTAGACTTGTAGGTCAACTGGAAGGGTATTAAAGGGAAGGGATTGCTCTGGAGCAATGCCCACCTGCAGAGCTGGAAGACCAAAGCTAGCAGGAGCAGCTTGAGGAATCCAAAGGACTTGATCTCGAAAGTTCAAGTAAAGAGATGAAACGCAGGACAGACCTGCCACCAGTTGTGAATTTTGGACATGTGTAAAGTGGGTATATAATCTGAAGTATTGGAACACCGAGGACGATGTTATTCCAAGGGGAGGGGAATGTAACGTCCCCATTATTGACCCCATTACATTCAAATGTAATTGATGTAATATTGTTATGAAATCATGGTGAGGATCTCAAGGCCAAGTCCCCGCCATCGATTTATTGATGCATATTGTTTGCGTGCTAGCTAGGCACATTGGAACTTCAATATCATGTAATATTCATTTTAATAAAAATACCCATAACTAGCTATACAATGCAACAAAGAGATGGGGGCATGATTTCACAAAGAATTGGGGGGGAAACATTCAAACCCTTGAGCCAACCAAGTCAATCCAAGTGTCAATGAGAGAACCCATCAAACCCTCAACTACCCATGTTGACTTTTGTACCCAACCATTGATTTCTCCCAAGAGTTGGTTGAGGTAGTTAATGCCTTGGGAATGGAGAGGTATGGCTGTCCAAATTCGGGTATGGGCAAGCCACCCTTCATGGAAAATTGTGTTTGTCTCCTTGGGCAAGAAAAGAGCCACGAAATTGCTCTCTAAGCCATTATGCAACCATCAGTCTTGCTCCCTCAGGTAGCTCTAGCTTCCTGGGCGTTTTCCTCCATCGTTTTTCTGGGTTTCCCTTCATCTTTTACCTGGGAAGGGGCGTTTTTGTGTTGATTACCAGTGGGGAAGAGAACAACATGTTTTTGGGTCTTCCTGGAGGTCGTTTAGGCCATTGGAAAGGATCATAATCAGTGGGGATAAATCGGTTTTACTCCCTGGGATTGAAATCGAATTACTCTTTCCACAATTTGTTTTAGTGAGCCACGATTTGGGAAAAAACCCATGGACCCTATTTTGTAAAATACCCTTGTTGTAAATGGTATCTATGCCCAATGTTTGTGCTTGTGGTGTGAGAAATGAGAATGTTGGGGTATGGAATTTGGGTATCCATTGCTTTGGCTTGAGCTTGAGAATAAGCATCCATGGTTCAAATGTAGCCTGATAAACCCAGCTGTGGACTGGCTTGGCTGAGATGAAATGAGTAATTGGCAGTGAACGAGCTGGAATGTTCCCTTTCCTTGTGAGAATCATGCCCAGCTCGGGGGTGGCCTTTGGATGGACTCAATATAAGCTGTCGAAGAGCCTATGGTTAGGTGGAACATTGCAGTGACATAGCTAGTTGTTTGGGACAGTTGCAAAAACGAAGATAAGTGTTTTGATGCCTATATATTTACTTCTGCACTGTATTAATTCAATGACTGTTGATATGTTGTATGCATGAGTAAGGTGTGTGGATGTTTTAATTCCGCTGTGCATCATTTTCTTGTTTTCCATCTGCACACATCTCTTTTAATGATATGAGTCTAATGAGTGGGTTGAGTTTTATGTGAAAGCCCCAGAGATTGCCATCAAGTACCCTTCCTTGCCTTAGATGGATGGGTGGGTACGTTACACATATTTTCAACATCTAACCATCAACTTAATAAACAATAACAACGTTTTTATTCATACACACTTTACATACGATTTCCTTTTAAAAACATTCATAAGCTTATAGTCCAGAATGAAGCATGATAGCACAGGTACTATTATAACCTAGTTTGCACAAACATTGCCAGTATACATACAAACTGTTTAAAACACGATTTATTTCTGTTTCTTGACTCAATGAGTAACAAGTTTCATACATGAGCCAAGCCCCAACATTACAAACACAAAACATTCACCCATCGATTTAAAATCAAGATAAACACAGGTTGCCAAAACTTATTACATTCTCATTCATCGACGAGTTACAAATCGTGTTTGCAGGCCAAGTCCTAAATCGATGAAAAGACACAACTATAACTTCTAATGCATCAAACTCTAAACGTGGGATCAAGTTTATAACATAAACAAAACTTCATACAGGCCATAAGCCATACCTAGAGATAAATTATCTAGCCTGTAGCAAACAGACACATCATTTTACAAACTTCAAACACTTACATTATAACTTTTGCCATATACAAAGGAAAAACAATAACAGTAGTCGTGAAAAACCGTGTATTGCATTATTCAAGTCTAAGGGTAAAATCCTTGTTTATAAAACTGTTGCATTCAAAACCAAACATGACAGTTTCCTTATGGGTCGAGGTATATCCTCCCCATACTTCTAAAAGGATCTCAAAACCTATGTACAAAACTCTCTTTGAGTTATAAATACAACAGACAGAATATTAAACAGTCAGCCATCTCATCTACACAGAGTCTCAAGACATTTCCAAGGCTTACCGGTTGGGTATAGCTGTAGCCAACCTATGACACCAAACTATAGCATACCAACGAATCGTTTCCCTGTAACAACCACATCAAGGTTGTTGTCAAACAATCATCATATCAAAGAAATAAGACTCAAAATGAACAAACATTTAACCACTGTGTCAAAAAAAATCGAAGGTGAAAGCTATAGGAGGAGTTCGAATACATTACCTTTTTATTTGAAAGCTGTAGCAGCATTAAATGCCAAGCCTGGTGTAGCTGCAACCAAACCTTTGTATCGACGCATGCCAGTGAAGCTTGAGCCAACACTACACCATAAATTATTTCGATATAGTGAAATAGCGCCGAGAGAGATAGTGAGGCCCTTTGGCCATTCATTAGAAACCTAATATCAACTAAACAAAACCTCAAACAAGTGGAGTATCGAATCCACCTAAAAGGACAAATTCTAAGACTGATAACAACAATTTTCAACACTGTAAACTAGAAGAAGCTCAGCTCTATTAAAACCCATAGGTTACAAGTTCAAGACTCAGGGACTACGCCTCTAGAGGCAGAACAACCTAGCTAAAATCTCTCATCCTGTCGGCCACGCAGAGCTTCCACTTCCAAGAACAAAAGAAACAATAAGTCATCGAATGCAGCGAGGGTAGGGTTTAACCAACGCATTGAAACCCTCACAAGATCGACGATGGAGATCTATGGTGACGTTTGCGAAATTACAAACTGTCTATCACATTAATTGAAACATCATTGCCACAGCCACAAAGGAGCCAGCTTGGCAACACAAAACCCTTGTCAATTCTACAGCTCATCATACGGTGGTTACACCTTGGAAACTATCACGTGACCCAAGCTTATGTGCTATACATGATAGACTTCCACTATTCTTGTTAGTTGTGTGCATTCAATGCACAGGAGACATTACCTCCGCCAACCTATAATGCACATTAACGTTCACATCAAAGAGTTAATAAAATAGGGTTACGATTATGGTAAGGTCAGTGCTTATCACCCTTGTAGCATTTAGTTAAGGGTTGGAAGTATTACATAGGCCACATAGAATGCACATAATTCACTATAGTTCTCACCAAGACTATAATTAAGGCCACGAAGTTACACACACAAATGTTATAAAGTTATTATATATATATAATACTTGGTTAATATTCCAAACACTTGCATTTAATCCATAATGCTTGTATATAGTTTGTAATAACTTGTATCTATTGCATGTTGTATGTTATCAAATAGATAGCATAGTATCCCATGGTGTTCATATTAACACACTACTACATAATGCACAAAATTTATATTTTTTGCACATAGATAATAAGGTTTGCACATAACTAACATCATTTGCAAAATAATCATTAAGATTTAAAGAGTATAGTATAAAAAAAGAAACCATAATGTGCATATAGTGTCGCATAAGTACCACATAGGGTACCACATAGGGTATCACAAGGCACACAACTCACATTACATAAATGTGATAGTTATTACATTGGCAACAAACTCTATTTTGCAAGGGTTAGATAATAATCCTGTAAACACTTTAAATAGACCCTAAAACATGTTAACAAACAGTTGTACTTGGAACTTCCACAATTTGCCATGGAGGTAGAAGGTAGGTTGTTACATACAAACAACATAATCGGAAAGCAAATAAATTTGGGTACAACATTGCGATACGAACATTATAGATCTTCTTTGATAAACTGTTGATTACCTTTCGCAACTTTAATCTCTTACCTGTAAATCTGTCACAAGTACGAATTCACATGCTTTAGCATGAATGCTATGTAAGCCTGGGGTCGTCCGTAGGACCCCTTCATCAATCAAATACAAGTACATTAGTCGAACAATTGTTTCAACATTTATAAATAACAACAGTAGAGATGTGTAGCAGCACAACTAATTTTGGATAACATCAAGACTTAAGTAGAAATCCGTTCGTCACAAACCCTTACTTAATAAACCAGCATGGCATTTAATACAGCAAGATAACATTTCATGCATTGTTCTATTTCCGCATTCATTAAATAAGCAATAAATGTCAAGTAGAAAAGTTTTAAATTTTTTTGATTTTTTCAGGATGTTACAAATTCACCCTTAGGAATCTTACTTCATCCATCCATTAATTATTTAATTAATGCCTATGTGACTTAGGCTAAAATCATCCCCCATAGACCATAGGAAAATTTGGGAACATGACAATATACTAAATGCATGATGAAATGGTGTGTAGATAGTGTTTAATTCCACTATGTTTATTAAGAATGAATTTGTACACATAAGTTTTTATTTATCCATGAATTCCTTACTAACGAATGGGGCTAAGATTGTCAAATAAGCCCAGTATGTTTGGTCATGTTTCCTCCCTTACATTGGATTGATGGGAAGGACGTGACAATCAATATGGTTAGATTTCCTTAGCGAATATGATTTCGAAATCAAACACATAAAAGGAAAATATAATAAGGTGGCTAATGCCTTAAGCAGAAATGGAGTAAAAATGGACAAAAATTATCTGAATTTAAGAGAAAAAGTTGCAGAAAATGAATCTGAAAATATAAAAACATATTTCAATTTGAATGAAAAAGGTTTAATGTTGTATAAAAATAGATTATATGTACCTAATGTACAAGAAATTAAATTACTGATTTTAAATGAGGTACATAAGAGTCCTTACTCAGGACATCTCGGTAACCAAAAAATGATAACAATGTTAAGAAAATATTATTTTTGGCCTAACATGAAGAATGAAGTGGCTGGGTTTATAGTTAGGTGTATTGAATGTCAGCAGGTTAAAGCTGAGCATCAACACCTAGCGGGTTTATTGCATCCATTACCAATGCCAGATTGGAAATGGGAAATTATAAATATTGATTTTATAACAGGACTGCATAAAAATCAAAAGCAAAATGATTATGTGATGGTAGTAGTAGATAAACTTAGCGAAGCAACTCACTTCATACCTGTTAAATCTACTTATAAGGATGCTAATATTGATGATGTTTTTATGAAACAAGTTTTTCGTTTGCATGGAATTCCTAAGGTAATAATTTCTGATAGCTATTCTAAGTTTACTGGTAATTTTTGGAAATCATTGTTTAAAGGTTTGGACACTAGATTAAATTTAAGTACAGCTTATCACCCACAAACGGACGGACAAACTAAAATAGTAAATCAAGTTTTAGAAGATATGCTCAGGATGTATGTTAAGGATCAACCCAAGATATGGGAATAATATTTGCATTTAGTTGAGTTCACTTATAACAATCATTATCAAGATTCAACTAAACTTAGTCCTTTTGAAATACTGTATGGTCGGAAGTGTAATACTCCCATTTCATGGAGTAATCCGGTCGACAGATTGATGTTACGACCAGAATTGTTGAAAGAAATGAAAGTAACGGTGAAACAGGTACAAAGCAATCTGAAAATTGCACAAGACAAACATAAGAGTCATGCAGACCTTAAAAGAACTCAGAACGAATTCCAAGTAGGTGAGCATGTCTTTTTCAAGGTAAAACCCTGGTGGTTCAGTGAACATGCTTGGGGGTCCTAAAACAAGTAATCTTGGCTTCTTTCGGGAGATGGTTTGGAGGAACGGTCTTCTTTGGATGTTTGTCCACTTCTACAGTTAAACAAGTTTCTTATTGGTTCTGGAATATTTCTTCATTTTGTTTATGATTAATCTCTGTAATGGAAAAATCTATGTATGCTATGGACTTACATGTTGTTAGTATTTACTATGAGTATCTAAATTAGGATTTTATAAATCTTCAGGAGTAAATGTTTAGTATATGTTATTTAGTAATTATTTTTAATACTTAGGTCAGAAAATATTGTATTTCATTCTGTAACAATATACATGTCGAGATGCATGCTCTAGTTATCCTCTTTAGTAAATTATATAGTGTATGCATTGTAGCTATTGTATCTTTCATATACAAATAGTAATTATTGTATGTTTATAAAAGGTATATATATATATATATATATATACATTTAAATAATAGCTATTATTGTACTTCATTAACTTTAAAACATAAATTTCATATTATGTATTTATTTATAAATAAACCATATCGAATTACAGAACACCTTTCTTACAATACTATCATATCATATACCAACTTGTGTTTACAATTTAGAAATCATTACAAAACTTTAACTCAGATTTGGAATCGAAACCTATAGAGGAGTAAGGTCAGTCACATTACATCAAACAATCGAGGTACATAAAGTTGTTTAACCTAATTTTTATATCCTTATAATACTGAAACCCTAGGCCCTTTTTAATATCAAAGAGAAAAGCCTTAACTCTATCGTTAAAACCAGTTTAGTATTTATCAATCTTTTAAACTGCAGACTTGGCAGACTCAACCAAACTGGGTACAAGTATTCATAAGTAATTCCACAGTTAGGGTTACCTAGTTTAAAACAAAAACGAAAAACATCCTTTAACTTATACTTTTCAACAAAGAGGGCATCGCCCAGTTTTTAATTAAATAATCTCTTGCTAATAACAATTTAAGTCGAGGGAAAATATAGTCATTGGAAAAAGATGAATTCTTTTACACTCTAACTAAATTGAAATACATTGAGATTAATTATTAGAAAACCCCAAGTTTTGGGCACCTAGCCCAGGAAGTTTCCTAAGCAACACTATTTTCTTTAATGCTACAAAGTATGCCTTATGGATTTCAAAACATAATCGAAACCCTAAACATTAGAATGCAGGACACATTTAAATGAACATAGATTTAAAAATATAGTCAACTACATATAAGCCGACTTAAAAGAAAATCATCATCAACATAGCCATATTGGCTTAAAGGTTAAGAAATTGTTGTTTAAACGAGCTAGCATTTATATTTAGGGCTTTGCCCAAATTTAAATAAAAAATTCAAACAGAACCATTTTGATACAAATGTTGAAACGTGGAATGTTAAAGCACTAACACAGTAGTATTAAAAACAAAACTTGAAGATTTCAGAAATACATTGCTCATCCAAATGTTGAAAGGAAAAAATAAAAGTTTGAATTTTTTTATATTAAAATATCTTGGGGAGAAACCCAATGTTAAGGCACTTAGCCTAAAAATATTTTACATAACAACGTTGCTGTATAGGGGTGCCATTACGGCTTCCCAAATAAACAAGACAGACCAAATACTGGAACCAATTAGCTAAACTTTTAAGACAATCTTGGCAGTGAACTGAACCATAACCAGTACATCAACACAAGCATCGTTGACAAAGATGTCACATGTGGGAGGCCCGAGGCTTACCGTGGCTTTCACCAAACCACTGGAGCATATACATTCCACCATTGTAACTGTCGAGCTCCAAAACAAAACCAAGAACTCCTTTGTAGCGTAAAATCCCTCTTGACAATGTAAAAGAATGCATTAATAAGTAATCTAGTGGAAAATGTAAGTGAAGGGTTTCGAAATTATAATTTATAAAATGGAGAAGAATGTTCTTACCTCTGCGTGATCTGGTTCACCCCGTGAGTTCTCTTCAAAACCCTTTAGGCTGAGACCCAAGAGTTTCTACCAGTACTAACAAACAAAGAAAGCATTACAACTCTGAACTTCTTTCATAACCTGAACAAACATCTAACCTCGACGAGGAGGCTGAGAGCTCGACTCTCCTCCACCAGCGAATAATCAAAAGAATAACTTAGCAGACCTTTTCGAAAAGAGGTTTAGAGTTTTTCCAGCAAGGATTTCCACCCATGGCCTTCATGTGGTCGCATTTAAACCTTGCAACTATAACCACTACAACTTTAATACTACCTCTTTTTGTATAGTTTTTCCACAATTTTTAACTCTTAATTTAATTCATCGAACTCCATTCTAGTTTTACCTACTTATCCTATGGTATGGTTATGGTTTAATATCCTTGGTTCATGTTAAAACTCTTAGCTAGGGAACCCTTTCCCCTTAATTTACATTTAAATAATATTCAACCAAATTCTTGATAAATTGGAAATATTACCTGGAACATGTACAAACACATCAACATGCATTAGCTTCATAAAACTATGTAAGGCCCAGGTCGTCACAAGAACGTCCCTTCAACATAAGAACGTATTCAACATCTCAAACATCAAACTATGAAATATTTACACGATGTTTATAGAACGTATGATTTTTATTAAACGACATTCAAACGACGACATCAATACAATAAAGAGTTCAACTGTCATTTTAACTGCTATTATGACTTATGAAATAGCACTAGTTAAACGTCGATATCGTAACTTTAAAATAAACAAGTTAAAATCATACTTCACAAAAGTGTCGTCAATGAATACAAGTATACATCCAAGAAGTTAACTAAATAAGAAGTAATTCTTACGCATAAGTTTAGATTTTATGGACAAATGTACTGTATGCAATTTTTTTATTTTTATGGATTTTTGAGTTGTTACAATCTCTCTCCCTATAATCCCTTAAAACCCAATCTCTCTCTCTCTCTCTCTAAACCCCTAACCCCCAATCTATCTCTCTCTCTAAACCTCTATCCCTAATCTCTATCTCTCTCTAAACCCTTAATCCCCAACATCTCTCTTTCTAAACCAGTAACCACCATTCTTTCACTCTCTCTCTCAACTACTAACCTCCAATCTCTCCAATCTCTCTCTCTCTTTATCTCTAAACCCCTAACCTCCACTCTCTCATCGTCTCTCACTCTCCCTCTCTAAACCCTTAACCCCTGACTTCCAATCTCTCTCTCTCTCTTTATACCTCTATCCCATAATCTCTCTCCCTCTCTCTCAAAAACCCTAAACCCCAATTTGGCTGTCTCTCCCTAGACACCTAACCACCAATCTCTCACTTTCTCTCTCTCCCCCTAAAATCATAATATCTAGTCTCTCTCTCTCTCTCTAAATTCATAACCACAAATCTGTCTCTCTCTCTTAACCATTAAGCACCAATCTCTTCTCTCTCTAAACCCCTTACCACTAATTTCTCTCTTTGTCTCCCCCTCTTTCTCTAAACCCCTAACCTCTAGTCTCCCTCTCTCTCTAAATCCAAATCCCCCAATCTCACTCTTTCTATCTCTTTCTCTAAACCCTAACATCTACTCTCTCTCTCTCTAAACCCCTAACCCACTCTCTCTTTCTCTAAACCCTTAACCTTTATATCTCTCTCTTTCTACCTAAAAACATAGCCATCATTCTCTATCCCTGTATCTCTCTCTCTAAACCATTAACCCACAATATATCTCTCTATACCCCTAACACCCAATCTCTATCTCTCTCTCTATAAACCACCAATCTCTTTCTATAAACCCCTAACCCGGAATCTTTATCTCTCTCTCTAATTCTCTCCCTCTCTTTAAACCACTAAGCCCCAATATTTTTCTCTCTAAACCCCTAACCACCAATCTCTCTCTCTCTAAACACCTAATCTCCAATCTCTCTATCTCCAAACCCCCAACCACTAATATCTCTCTTTAAACCCCTAACTTTAAATCTATTTCACTCTCTCTCTCTCTTTCTCTAAACCTCTATCCTCCAATCTCTCTCTCTCTTTCTCTAGACCTCAAACCACCAATCTCTCACTTTCTCCCTCTGCAAAATCCCGACCTCTAGTCTCTCCCTCTCTCTCTCTCTCTCTCTCTTCCTCTAAACACCTAACCACCAATTTATCTCTCCCTCCCTCTAAACCACATAGCTCCAATCTCTCTCGCTCTCTAAGCCCCTAACCACCAATCTCTCCCTTTCTCTCCCTCTTGTTCTCTAAACCCATAACCTGCATTCTATCTCTCTCTCTAAACTTGTAACCCCCAATACCTCTAATTCTATATCTCTCTCTCTAAATATCTAACCTCCAATCTCTCTTTCTCTCTCTGAATGCCTAACCCCATTTTCTCTCTCAAAACACTTCACCACCAATCTCTTAATGTTTTTCTCAAAACCCATAACCACCAATTTCTTTCCCTCTCACTCTCTTTCTTTAATCCCCTAACCCACAATCCCTCTCTCTCTTTGTCTCTCTCTCTAAGCCCCAATCTCCAATCTCTCTCTCTCTCTCTCTAAACCCCTAACACCCAATCTCTATCTCACTAAACCCATAGCCTCCAATCTATCTCTCTCTCTCTCTCTTTGACTATCTCTCTAAACTAGCTATGGGTTATAGGTTTTAAGGGTTTGGTGTTTGTAATATCCCAAATTTTATTCATATCATTTATGTTACATATTGGGCATAAGTCCTGATACATATGATTTATTTTGATGATTTTTATATATAGGGCGTAGGCCCCGATGCACATGTTTTTATTCTTATGATATATATGGGCATGGACCCTGACAGATGCAGATTATGATGTTGTACTAAATTGATGTTTTTATATACATGTATGCACGATTGAGAGATACTGAGATCTATGTGTTATATCCTGTGCAGAGTTCCGTTATTGTCTGATTGGCCATTATGATGTGTTGAGCAAAGGCTCTGGAGCACATGGATGACCTATGTGTTGGGTGTAAGCCTCGATGTACATGGATGCCTATGTGCTGGGCGTAAGCCTCGATGTACATAGAGGATTGTATTGCGTATTGGGCGTAAGCCCCGATGTACGTAGAGTGTTGGGAAAAATCCTTGGAGCACTCCAAGCTTGATAATGAAATACCGAATCTAAGGCCATTTGTATTCTAAATGTGCTTCAAAAACACATTCTAGCATTAGTGTTGAGCGGGAAGCTCTGAATAGCACTAAGCGTAACGCCCATGTGGGGGTGTTGAGGCTAAGCTCTGAATGGCACCCGGGCTTACGAGAATTAAGGTGTTGAGTCAGGAGGACTCTAAATAGCATCTAGTCTATCATACTATTTTTGATTAATTAAATGAATCATCATTCTTTATCTCATCAAGTGAATGAGGGGACTACCAACGTTGAAACGAGGGAATCCAACATGTGGAGAAGATTAGAGCTACCTAACCCAGCCAACTACCGACCTCCTAAGGGTCTACTCTTTCTAAATATATTACACCAAGAATATGAATATCATACTTAAATTGATCAAGTACGCAAAGTATAAAGAAGATCCTACTTGTGCAAGTGGCACATATTTCTCATAAACGAAATACTTAAAGTATAAGATTGGATACTATGTATACATAAGCTACTATACTACTTAGTATAAAGTAAAAGAATTAAATAATAAATAATTTATATAAATAGAAATATTATTTATAAAACATAATTATTATTTATGAAATAGTTAAATAGAATATCCTTATGAATAGGATAAATGATTATTTAATAAATTAATTAAATAAGAGTTCTTTTATTTTCTAAAAAGAAAATATCCTAGTAAAACTGAAGTTAGGAGTAATAAACATCTCAATTAAACATAATAATATTCCAAATTGGAATATTAACTAGAGTTAATAATTTAAATTATTATTAATTCTCTAACTATTATTTTTTTTCAAGAATCACCTATATAAACTTGGACAAACCCAAAGCAAGGGCATCTTGCTCTTATTATCATTCTCTTATGGTAAAGAGAGAGAAACTGCTTTACTCCAAGAACCTATTGCATTCAGCCTTTCCCGTAGGGTGCCTAGATCTTCTTCTACATGTTGAGATACAACTCGAGGGGAATCCATTAGCAAACTAGGAACGGTTCAGGGTTCACGGTTGGGAGGAACATGGTAGTCCCAACGTTATTCGGTTTTGGATCTACAGGTCAGCTACAGTTTTGTTTCCATTAACTAGTGGATGGAAGTGTGCAGGTCATCTCCAGGAGGATCCTTACCAGCTCCATATTATTCCAGGTATGGGATAAATTCTTTAGTTGCGGTAATTATTGTTTCGAATACATGTTAGGATCTAGCTGTAGGAACTAAATAGATTCTCTTCATCTATCATATTTTAAATTGTTAGGTTAAAATATGCTGCCTTGGGTATAATAATTTCTTATTGGGTTAAGTAAACATGATATTACCTGCTAGGCAAATCATAGATTCGAACAGTAAATTCCACCCTTAAAGTTTCAACTATAAAATCATTTATAAACTAGGTGTTATAACCCTAGGTGCTTTTTACAACAATAATTAATTAAATAAATCCATTAACACAGAGCTGCCATTAAATCAATTTCCAAATTTTGTAATATAAAAGAAATCAAACATTTGCAAACTCAGAATCGAATCTACATAGTAAATTTTAGGAAATTCACCCACAGTGCAAACAATCTCATTATGGAATAACCGTCCACCAAATTTAATAAAGATTTGCTTATCATTTAGGTTCAACTCATAGAACCATTAAAACATACAAAACTCATCAAATAGAAATATACGCATAGACTGGAAACAACAAACGATTGCCAACTCAGCTTGTGGACAGCGTATGAATTTCACTGCCCTCTCCAACCAGAGGAAACGTTACCATATTAAAATCCATAAAACGATTAACATACAGGGTTTGTCCTTTCTAAAACAATTCCTTTCAAAAGTAAAACGAATTGAATACTAGCCATTGGGTCTATCAGGCTACGGCCACATCTCTTTCAGACAAGGTTTAGAAACCCAAATGATAATTATTCACGCCTAGAGCGAAACCCCCTAAATCTATCCTCTAAATCACAAGCATCCATTACCAAAATGATATTCCAGATAGATAGTGAAATCACATTACCATATAAAATTCATACTCAGTATTTATACCATGATTTCTAGGATACAAACGTAAAACGAAAACGCATTCACCAACTACACAAAATGGAGATGAACCACCTAGGTTCAATCCTTGCCCAAAATTTTAAATAAACCCAAACTATGTAAATTATTCCCAACAACAATATAAATAACCCAAACAAGTATAAATCCACAGGTATCTTCCACAAAGCCATAAACATCAAATCGAGTCTGTATATATCTTATAAATTCGAACAGGTCCTTTTACATAACCAAAATCGAAACCCTGTGGATAGAACACACAAGTAGGGTCCAAGTGGGCCTCCTTCAATCAAAACGCCTTTACAGGCTAGATAAACACTGTAACAAATCCATAAGAGGTTTTACATTCGAAACAATGCATACCTAGAATATCAAATCGTTACATTACCCTGTCCTTTTCCATTCACAGAGAATCTTTACAACAATTAGACTGAAGCAAAACCCATAGGAGACAATAGAGTCAAAAGGGAACCTGGCTCACCAGGTGTAGTAGCAACCAAGAAAACCCCTTTCGACACCTTTACCAGGTGAAAGGATACCCTACGACAAACATCAAACCTAAAGTTAAACACAAATGCGATTTTTAGAGTAAAGAGATGAAGTCTTCTTTTAATAGGGCCTCCTAGGTATAACAAAAATTACTTACCAGCAGAGATAGGCACTACCACTTCGCTGGCCCGAGCTATGACTCCACAAATTCGAGATAGAGCAGCAGAGCTTCGCTCTGTCTCTTCCAAGGAAAATTACAAGTGAATCTGCCCAAACCCTAGCGCTACCAAAACATAGGGTTTTTCCCAATTGGCTTCCATAGAGCATGAGGGCCATGTGGGCACCATAAATGCCAACCAACCCCACTAACAATCGAATATTCAAAACATAGTCCATAGTTCGAACATGGTAATTCGCATTAATCAGGTTTGTGTAAATGTTTTCACCATCAAATTATCTCAAATAGATTCCCCGTGTAAATAATTAAAAAGACCTCACTATATGATAGAAAACACCTAGGTAAATGTTAGATTTCTATATTTTTGATTTACCTACAAAACAAATGATTCAATAAGTTTTAGTATAAAATATACTAAGTAAGCCAGATTCCTCGGTGAATTCTCTATTAGCCTCTTGGCCTCATTAATACAAAGTAACACAGAACATCAACAAGGAAATCCCGCGTAACCAGATTTCACAAAGAACCAAGACATTGGTAGATACATCGTTCAATGCCTATATGTAAACTCAGTAATGGACATAATTAAGTAACAACTAGAAATCATTCAACAATTAAATTGCGACAACGGAATAACCTGATCCATAGTATTATATATCACAAACTAAAGAAACTAAGTTACATTATAGATTACATCATTAAGTACAAGTTAAAGATCACAGTCCTGAGGATCAAGTAGTAAAACATAGACCAAATAACAACATTTAAACATACATAAAAAAATTTAATTTTTACGGATTTTTGGGACATTACAATGTTTGATGATAGAGTTTAGGGTTGATGAGAATTAGAGGTTATAAGGGTTAGGGGTTCAGTTTTATTTGACTAGACACTTTAGAGGTTAGGATTAGGTGGTTAGGATTATAGGGGTTAAGGGATATTTAAGTGTTAGGGATGGGGGATATATCATTATGTGTTAGGATTTAGGATTTTTATGGGCTATACTAGTTTAGGATTATATTGGGCTAAGAGTTATAATGCTTAGTTGTATTAGGGACTAGGGATTGCAATGGCTAGGGACTAATGGTCAAGGGTTTGGGGATTGAGATATACTGGTAATGTATTTATGGTTATGAGGATGAATATGTAATGTACCTTGTTATGAATTTTATTAAAATGGCAATTTTTCACTTTGTTTCCTAGTTAGACCTTTGACTAGTTTTGAGCTCTAGGTCCCCAAATTGCTCCAATTGCTCCCAAATATTCTGAGAAGGTATATGGATGATTTTATAACATAAATATGTATTTGGGGGATGCTTTTATACCTTTAAAATACTTCTGCAAATCCTATTTCAATTTTGGCCAATGTAGGGAACTTTACCAGTAATTTCCCTTTAACTAGTATTGATCTCTAGGTCTCAAATTGACTCCAAATTCCTTCAAATATTCAAGGAAGGTGTATGAATGATATTATGACTTGAATATGATGTTCCAATATGATATATGGCCACCAAAATACCTCTGCAAACTCTATTAATATTTTGGATCAAGTATGCAATTTTACTAGTAATTTGGGGTTCAAATCCCCCTGGGGTAAGTATTGAAAATGGCTTCCCAAATGCCTCTAAACCCCCTCAAATTTATGAAAATAGGTAGGGGATGTCGGAATTATTTTATTAAGGTCTTATTTGCATCATTAATTGATTATTATCTCTGTTCCAACCCTCTCCCATTCAGCAGCAAAAATCACAAATTCGACCCTTGGGGAAATGGCACTATTTCTTCTCCCAATGCAATTAAACTGAGTATAAATAATTCAAATGCTCAAGTACAGTACATGAAACTTGTAAAATACATCCATGGCAGTCTATTGATCATAAATGTATCATATAACCATCCATTCATTCAAAATCATCAGCATTATCATGGAACTGGAACTGTTCTTTCATTAAAAATGAGATTTATACATTTCTACTTGGAATTTAGACCTGAAACTTTCTAGAGATGAAGAACAGATTATTTAATTCATATTAAAAAATAAATGGGGCATTAGAAGCTCCCCCAAAGAGTACAATAGCTCACCAAAAATGCCCTCCCTCAAGGATCAAGAATATGCCACCAAAACTGGAAATTGTTGAAGGAGTGAGATGCAATAGAAGAAACCATGAGCTTCCCTATAGTTTACAACTGCAAATAAATACTCCATTAAAGCTCCAAATGGACTTTCCAATTACCAACTTGGATGGGAATCTTTCACCCTCAAAATTGGCTAAGGCAAGAAACTAGTCATCCACTAGCTCTCCCTCTTCACAAATGCAATTGCAAATTTTACAAATCATCAAAATCTGGTTTCATTCTTTGTTCTTGACATTTATAAATTTCTAATGTCCTCCATGGGTCAAATTCCTTCCAAGAGACTCATTCCAACTCAAGTTGGGAAGAGATTCCAAATAATGCCACTTGTACAACAATTCCTAGTCTCCCACTTCCACCAAATCACATGTGGAAGCATCTTAGCTGCCCTAACAACCTTGAGAGCCCTCTTGGAGTCTATTTTTAGCGCTGACATGTCATATATGTCATATTTCAGCCTTTAGGTCTGATTTGTGTCATAGGTGTCATAGCATCTTCATCATTGTTGTCATAGAGGTAGGGAATCTAGCCCAAGTGTCTCACTAGCTCCAAATTGCCTCTTCCTCTTCCATGGGAGTTAATATTCCTCTATATTTCGACCTCATTGACTCATGCCAAGTATTATTGACCTTATAACTCATCCAAAGAACATTAGGATTCCCATGTATTCGAAATTGCAAGAAGAGGATGCCATGTGGTACATAAATTCTAGCTTGTGTGTGTCCCACTTCTTCCATGTGTCTTCATGTTCAAATGCGACTTTGATTTTCACTTGTATATATTTATTTATCTCCTTTATTAAATATTTATGCCATCCTAATGTTCCAAAATCATTTATTATCCCCATTATTCCAAGTCCCAATGCTTCCACCCCAAACCTAGGAAACTAGTAATTTTCCTCCTTGGCAATTATTTGACCTTTAGCATGAATTTGATAAACTCTAATGAATATGGACAATTATCTTAGGCCATTGTGACCCAATGCCAAATTTGGGACATGAAAAATCCTCCCTTCCCAATATTGTTTGTCCTCAAGCAATTTCAAACATGGGTGTTGAAGAACCTACTTTCTGTATAATTCTTTGAAGTTGCCATTGAATTGCCCAACCTCGAGTCTTTGAGTTTCCATGAATATTTTAGAGAGGAGCCACCATGTTTGCTGCTGCACTACTCTGATAAAAATAACTTTATTAAGTGGGAAATCCATCTCCCATATTTCTTATTTCCCCCAAAAATTGAAACCAATGAGACAAAAATTATTCCAGGGTCCCATTGCCTATATTTCACCCCAACAATTAAGAGTGCTCTCCAACCCACACCATTAGATAAGAGGATTCCTGGATCCCATTTTCTTGTATGCATTCTTCCAAAAATCATGAGTACAAAATATCTATCATCAAAGTACATAACAACATAATGAAAATGTATATCAAGGAGGTGCTTCATCAAAGAATCATGAAAGTGCTTATACCTCCAAGCAAGTAGACCACCATTTTCCAAGTGCATACAAGCTTCAAGTGACCAATCAAATCTGATCCAATGACATAGGTGATGATCCCATGTCCTATAATGCTGCTCCAAAAGGATTTTATATGCATCAAAATATTCATCCATGTATTCTTTCATCCAAGAAGTGAATGAAGAATCTCCACTAAAATCTGAACCAAATAATGAGCAAAAAAAACAAGGAGACTTCACATGACTCAAAGAAGTCTCACCCATACATCCCTGAATGTGAGAATCATAAAGATATAAAAAAGTATGTGGATTCCAACAAAAATGTTCTCCAATCATAAATTTATTCACCCAAGTGTTGGATGAAGTTCCCCCAACATCAAATGAATCAAGTGTTGAACAAGAAAAACCATGAGTCTTCAAGTGACTCAAATACATATCATAGGTGCATCCATGTAGATGTGCATCATCATAAAGTAACAAAGGATGCTGCTGCAAATGTGAATAAGAATGTGCTCCAACCATATCATCATAAAGAGTAAATATAGGAGTTCCATACTCCTCATGTGCCACCATCAAAAAGAACCCTTTCACCCATTCTTCATTGAGACTAATGCTGCAAAACATGGAATTGTAGGATGTAGGAGAATTAACTAACTCACCCAAATGATCAAAAAGTGAATAATTTTCATCATGGAAAGGATCCATATGGTTAGTATCATGCAACTCCTTCAAAAGTGTGAAACCTTTGTTGTACATTAGTTCCAATATAGAAGAATCATGCTCTTCTTTAAAAATTGCATAACCTTCATCAAGAGACAATTCAAGTTCCTCTTCCACCACATCAAGTGTTTGGATCTCTTCAAGTTCATCTTCAAACACATTAAGCACATTCAAATTTACACATTTCTCATGATCCACCATGTCATGAGAATCCTCCAAACAATCTACCATTTGACAATCTGAAATATAGGAGGAAAAACAAATATCTTGCAACTTTTCAAGAAGTTGCTCATTTTGAATTGCGAGCTTATGATTATCCTCATTATTCTTCAAGTATGCATCATGTAAAAATTCATTAAGCTCAAACAAATGGTTTCTATCAAAAATCAAAGACATGAAATTACCTTTGATGTGGCACATTGCTCTTTGAATCTTCTCCATGTCTTCAAGGAAGGATGTTTCCTCCAATGAAGTAGCTCTCCAACAAGAATTTGACACCAATGCTTGAGTGTCATGGAGAATGCTGAGGGACTCTTGGATCTTCTTTTCATTCATATTTAAGGATCCTTCAAGAAAATTAGGCTCTTGCAAATGAACCTCCTCATCTTCTTCATTTTTGCTTGGACCAACTTCATGAAGCTCAAGTGGTGATGGGGAAGTTGATCTTGGTTCTTCTTCAAATGCTACAAGGTCTTCATTATCATGCTTAATGGAACTTGAGCTTGCGGAAACACTTTCAAAAGTGATCTCTATGTCACCAACATAGAGGTGTATTCACCCATCAGTAGGTACTCCTTCATAGTTTAAGCATCCATCAGTAGATGCTCTTTGGTTCATGTCTAAGCTAGAAGGTGTCTCGAAATGATCTATCATATTCTCAATAGAATCTTGTTCATGATCTTGTGATGTCTATTACTTTTGCTCCTTCAAGAAATATGATGCATTTTGCCCCTTGTTTTCCTTAGGATCAATATCTCTGGAATCTCTTTTTGAAGAATTCCCAAAAGCTCTCCTCAAGTAGGACATCATTTCCTGCACACATATATGATATTCTCTCCAAGGTTCTTTACAAGAAGGGAATAAACCTTTCTTTACTAACTCCATATATTCATTTTTGGGCCTATTTTCAAAAATATGTTCAGCAAAGTACTCAAAAGACATGGCATTTTGGGTATTTTTGCTCAAAGCAAGATATTCTTGATATTTTTGATATTGTTGGGGCAAGGTGTTATATGTTGCTTTCCATCTTTGGAACTCATTCATAGAATTATCCTTGGTTGGTGTGACACTCATATTCATCATATTTAAATTCATAAGAATAATCTTCATTTCTCCTAAAATTGTAAGAATTTTTGCATGATGGCACCTCTTCCTCGTACCATTCACATTCTGCTTCATATTGCTCATAAGCATCTGCGTATTGCTCATAAGAATTGTACTCATAGGATTCATCATAATAGTAATACATGGTTTCCAATTATTCTTGAATGTATGTAACTAATCTACAGGTGCAAGTACCATGCTTTGATACCACTATAATGTCCCTTGTTAGGAATTTTATTAAAATGACAATTTTTCACTTTTTTTCCTAGTTAGACCTTTGACTAGTTTTGAGCTCTAGGTCCCCAAATTACTCCAATTGCTCCCAAATATTATAAGAAGGTATATGGATGATGTTATAACATAAATATGTGTTTCAGGGATTCTTTTATACCTTTAAAATACTTATGCAAATCCTCTTTCAATTCTGGCCAATGTAGGGAACTTTACTAGTAATTTCCCTTTGACTAGTATTGGTCTCTAGGTCTCAAATTGACTCCAAATTCCTTCAAATAAACAAGGAAGGTGTATGGATGATATTAGGACTTGAATATGATTTCCAGGGATGATATATGGCCACCAAAAGTCCTCTGCAAACTCTATTAATATTCTGGACCAAGTATGCAATTTTACTAGTAATTTGGGGTTCAAATACCCCTGGGGTAAGTATTGAAAATGGATTCCCAAATGCCTCCAAACCCACTCAAATTTATGAAAAGAGGTAGGGGATGTATCAAGGATGTTATTAAGGTCTTATTTGAATCATTAATTGATTATTATCTTTGTTCCAACCCTCTCCTATTCAGCTGCAAAAATCACCAATTCGACCCTTGGGGAAATGACATTATTTTTTCTCCCAATGCAATTAAACTGAGTAAAAATACTTCAAATGATCAAGTACAGTACATGAAACTTGTAAAGTACATCCATGGAATTATATTAATCATAAATGTATTATATAACCATCCATTCATTCGAAATCATCAACATTATCATGCCATACATCAATGTAGTGGGGAAATGGCACTGTTCTTTCATTAAAAATGAGATTTATATATTTCTACTTGGAATTTAGACCTGAAATTTTTTGGAGATGAAGAAAAGAGTATTTAATTCATATTAAAAAATAAATTGGGCATTAAAAGCTCCCCCAAAGAGTACAATAGCTCACCAAAAACGCCCTCCCTCAAGGATCAAGAATATGCCACCAAAACTGGAAATGGTTGAAGGAGTGAGCTGCAATAGAAGAAACCATGAGCTTCCCTGTAGCTTACATATGAAAATAAAGAATCCATTAAAGCTCCAAATGAAAGTTCTGAATGGCCTTTCCAATTACCAACTTGGATGGGAATCTTTCACCCTCGAAATTGGCTAAGGCAAGAAACTAGTCATCCACTAGCTCTCCCTCTTCACAAACGCAATTGCAAATTCTACAAATGATCAAAATATGGTTTAATTCTTTGTTATTGACATTTATAAAGTTCTAATATCCTCCATGGGTCGAATTCCTTCCAAGAGACTCATGCCAACTCAAGTTGGGAAGAGATTCCAAAGAACGCCACTTGTACAACATTTCCTAGTCTCCCACTTCCACCAAATCACATGTGGAAGCATCTTAGCTGCCCTAACACCCTTGAGCGCCCTCTTGGAGTCTATTTTTATCCCTAACATGTCATATATGTTATATTTTAGCCTTCAGGTCTGATTTGTGTCATAGGTGTCATAGCATCTTCATCATTGTTGTCATAGAGGTAGGGAAACTAGCCCAAGTGTCTCAATAGCTCCAAATTGCCTCTTCCTCTTCCATGGGAGTTACTCTTCCTCTATATTTCGACCTTATTGATTCATGCCAAGTATTATTGACCTTAAAACTCATCCAAAGAACATTAGTATTCCCATGTATTCGAAATTGCAAGAAGAGGATGCCATGTGGCACATAAATTCTAGCTTGTGTGTGTCCCACTTCCTCCATGTGTCTTCATGATCAAATGCCACTTTGATTTTCACTTGTATATATTTATTTATCTCCTTTATTAAATATTTATGCCATCCTAATGTTCCAACATCATTTATTATCCCCATTATTCCAAATCCCAAAGCTTCCACCCTAAACCTAGGAAGCTAGTAATTTTCCTCCTTGGTAAGTATTTGACCTTTAGCATCAATTTGACAAACTTTAATGAATAGGGACAATTTGCTTAGGCCAATGTGACCTAATGCCAAATTTGGGACATGACATAATATTTATATGTACAAGAGGATAATGCGAGTTAGTGATTTTGTGTAATAATATATACATATTATAGGATTTGTGGGTTATAAGGGTTACTAGATAGGGATTATAATGATTAGGCGTTATAGGGTATATTGGTGATAAGGGTTAGATGTTAATGGTTATAGGGGTTACATTCATATTGTCATTAGTATCGCTACTCATAACGGAAGATACAATTGAGAGGTTGTGTGTAGTGGACTAAGGCGTTGTTCTTGAACTTGGATGATTACATTCTTAGTTTAGGGATTAAAACCAAGTTTCCATCCCTCAAACATGTATAGGGCCCAAACAACCATACCTAGAATCTAAGACATTAGAATGGCCACACCCATATTCATACTTGGAATCAAGGCTAGCCTCAGGAAACCCTATGTCATGGCTTTAGGTGTTATTCATGGAAATGAATGACTAAATCTCCTAACCTTTGTGGTTAAGGAGAGAAGAGAGGGGTGAGGGATGGAGGGGGGATTGGGCAGAGTGGGAGGGGGGGGATTGGGTGGATAGGAAGAGAGGGGGGTGGGGTTTTAGAGAGGGAGGGGTGGTTTAGGGAGAGATAGAAAAAAATGAAGGTGTCAAAATGAACATGTGTGCACAGCAACGCATGCACGCATTTGTGCTCATGCGTGTTTATATTCAATTTTTTTTGGCACCCTTGTAGGTTTGGTACTAGCTTCAGATTCCCAAACCATTAGGATCGGTCTAAGTTATGGAGGAACACTCCAATTTCTGTAACTTCATGTTTTTCATGCTTATTTCTGCATATGATCCACTTGTTCACTATTGATGAAATTGTACACACTTGTCGAGATCTTTGTGCAGATTCTAATTATATATTGTTTTAATAGATCTGTTATTGTTTTCTATTTTTAATTCATTTTTAACTTCACTCATGCCAAATCTGTTAAAAGCATAGGTCATTTATTTGGGCTATAACATTTGATTGGCTTACATATTTTGAAAATGGAAAAGAGCCCGCACAAGAGTAAAAGAATACCTACAACCTAAAAAAAAATTGATTGATTATGTTAAGACTGTGATATGGTGGACCAACGATCGACCATGTCATTTTAGGGATTCACTCACTTTCATAATTTTAAAAAAATATAAAATTAACTTTTAAAATTTTGGAAAAAGATACATGCACAAGATATCTCTGTTGCTTACGCCTCTACATCTTTGTTTCCTCATAATTTGACAATTTACATAACAAACTAGTGGACCAACATGAACATATGCATGTTTCAGAGAAAAAATAACCTATCAATCTTAAAATAATGACATTTTGGGGTGGTTATAGAACTTTTTCATAAATAAAAGTTAAATATTTTACACCTAATTCTAAAAAGTTTTGTAGGTACCTCTAATAATTCATTTTAATGATTATATTTATGTTTTTCTAGCATGCCATGGAAACTAATGCATCATAAGTGGGTATCATTACCTTGCACCAGCCCATAATTTTGTTATTTTTTTACTATGAAATTATTCTTTCCAACTTAGAACATTAATTTATTATTTAAATTCAAATTTCAACAAGAATAAGTAAGTATTTCATTAAAGTCTAAATGCACTCCCTTCCTACATTTGCATCATAAAACATCCCATATCATACAGTAGGTATGTAGGTATAGAATCCTACTATGTATTAATGCTAAATTTATTTCTTCTCCTTAAGACATATAAATTAATACCCCCTTTTTCTTTTATATTACACTCAAAATCCGATTGAATTATTAATATTCATCTATGGAGTAAGAGTGCATTCGCATACACTATACCTTTGAGAGTAAGTAGAATCATATCATTGATATATCAGAACAAACTGTCAACCGTTAACTGACAGTGAACTAGTTTTGAGATGAGTGATAGATGTCAGAAAAAATAGTGTGCTCATCTCAGAAATTGCAACATGGAATTATAGAGTTTGTAAGGTCACAATCGAATTCTCATAAACATAGACCTTTCATAAGCATGGGTAGGAAGAAAAATGATGACTAAGGAAATTTCATTTTCAGAATACTCTGTATCTATCCGCAAAAGATCGAACCCAGATATTAAATTTAAAGATCCAAACAATATTGTTAGATATCAGAACGTTTAGAACGTCTAAGATCCAAGACATTCAGGATCATTTATATGGTTTAGACCTCGATTACATTCATAGTATGCGATCCTTAAACACAGAGTAAAGAAATCAAATCCTTTATAGTTCATATATATTTATATATATCCTAAAAATAGAGTTAGGGGTTCCAACATACATTAAAACAAAAGGAAACAACCCTTGAGATCAGAAACTCAATTTGTCTCGCTATAAAATATAACCATTTTACAAACTATACAGATTTTTGTCTAAGATATTCATGGATTCAACCACTAAGAGAGATCTGATCACTCCGAAAATTTCAGAATTGTTTACTCTGTTCATACTACCTAGATCCAAAAACAATATGTACAGACATAGTTAAACTCTATTTATTCATAGATTGATATAAGTTCTTCATTTCATTGCTTTCTCTACCATAACGACAGAGTATTGTCATGTCCCCTCCCATCGATCCAACGCAAGAAAGGGAACATGACTGCAGATCTTGGGAGTTTTACACAAAACTCAACCCCATTCATCATGAATAAAGTCATGTCATTACAAATAAAATGCATATGTGTGCAGATGCAAATCAAATCAAACATGCACAACGGAATAAAACATCATCCACACAGATTTCATATGCATTCATCATATCAATAAAAGTCATCAAATTAAAACATTGCAGAAGTAATTACACATAGAGAATAGTTATCTTGAATATGAAGTTGTCCCAAACAACTAGCTATGTCGCTGCAACGTTCCACCCAACCATAAGCCAGTTGTGTTCATCAATATCTCAACACAATTGCCACCCCCGAGTTGGGCATGATTTATACAAGGAAAAGGGGACTCTCAAGCTCAGCACAGCCCAAGCAAACATCACATCCAAGCCAAGCTAGTCCATAGCTGGGTTTATCAAGCTAAATCGGAACCCTCTTAATTTATAGGTGGTTGCACTCAGGCTCAAGCCAAAACAATGGATACCTATAACCCATGTCCCAAGATACTCTATCTACACACATCAAGCTCAATGGTTGGGCATAGATAAACAATTTTACTATGCGATATACAAATACAGGTTTCCCATGGATTTTTCCAATTCGTGGCACACCCAAAACAAATTATGGGAAGGGAAATCAATTCCAGGGAGCAGAAACGAGTTTCCCAATAGGTATGTGGTCATTCATAGGGAAAAAAGACCTCCCAGGATCCCCAAAATGGATTTCTTTTTTTCCCCACAACTTTGCAACACAAAAACGACCTCCCAACTGTGGGAAAAATGAGGGTAAACTTAGGGATAATGTGAGGGAAAATGCCCATCTAGCCCAGCACTAGTGGGAGAGGAAAACTGATGGACGAAGAATGGCTTGGGGAGAAAATTCGTAGCTCTTTTCTTGCCCAAGAAGCCAAACACGTTTTTCCAAAACTAGTGGCTTTCCCATACCCGAATTTGGACAGCCATACCTCCCCATTCTCTAAGGCATTAACTACCTCAACCAACTCTTGGAAGAATTATGTGATTGGGTACAAAAGTCAACATGGGTAGTTGAGGGTTTGAATCAGAGGTTCCAAAGTAGGATGCATCCTTCTTAATTGCTGCTGAAATGGCTTGACACCCGCTTTCATCAGTATAACATGCTGAATAGTGCAGACGTCATACATTTTCAGATCCTCATAGGTCCATGCAAAAACATCCTTATATTGTCTAAACAATTTGATGAACCTATCTCTTTCTCCCAGTGAACAACATTTACCAAGGTTGACAAATTTTGGTTCAACCTCGGTACCTAAATTAACTAATTCATGCTGCATTGATGAACTGTTAGTTTTGGTATTAGCTGGCCTTTTGAACTTACTTTGAAGATCAAACAGCATTTCGAGTGACCTTACCCCTTTGGGGATGAAATTTTCTTTTATTTGCATCCTTCTTTAGCAAATCAGAATCGTGTTCTTCTTCATCTATCACGGCTCCTTGAAAAATGTCTTCATTTGTTAGAAAACTAATAATCTGTTCGTCATCATCGAAAACCCTGAAATTTGTGACGTTGTTAGGGACGGAGGACTTGAAAATTAATTCAATTGAGCATTTGTTATTAGATGGCACCAATCTAGAAGCGGATGTTGCTAACAAATCAGCTGCAGAATTTTTCAATCTAGGAATAGAATTTATATTGAAAGCATCAAAATGCATAATTAAATCCCATACCTCAGCTTGATAACCCTTCAAATGAGGTGAGAGACAGTGAATGGTATCTCTTACCTGTCTCACAACTATTTCTGAGTCACCAAAAACCTTCAGGTATTTAACATTTAAATCAATGGCCTTCTTTAATCTGTGTACCAAAGCTTCATATTCCGCAGTGTTGTTAGTACAATCAAATTCTAACCTACAGGACAAAAAATACTTATTTCTTCCCGGATCCATCAGAACACAACCGGCTCCGGATCCTTCCAGAGTTTTAGAACTGTCAAAGTATAATGTCCAAAACAAATCTTTTGATTCAGCTAAGTTAGTATCTCTATGGTCTAAGTCAGTGACTAAACTAACTATATTACAGTCAACATCATCAGTCCGAGAGAAATGAAGGAGATCAGACTGTTCATCTGATTCATGGTTGATTGTTTCATACTGATAATTACCCAGATCAATTTCTAAGAAATAATTCCCTAGAACCGAGGATGAGAAGGTTACAACCTCATTCTTTCCCTCTAGTTGAGTTACATTTTGCTTCATGTGCGGTTCTCTCAAGACTTTGATCTGATTCTTCCTATTTTGATAAGGAAACCATAGATGAGACCAATCAGTTGCAAAGCAACCATTGAGCTTTGTGGACCAATCCCTACTTAGGATCAAACCATAGGCCTCAGGAATATCAACTACCATTATGTCAATAAACTGACAGACTCTAGAGTCAGCTGATAATATAATGAGGACATATTTCATTTCCTCGATAACTTTGACAACAGTTCTATCTAACTGAATAATTTGGGCCGAAGATGGAATAGGTTTCCCGTTAATTTTTTTACAAATTGACAGCGGCATGACATTTGAAGATGCTCCAGAATCTAACAGGCAATTGTGAACATTATGATTGAAAATTTCAAAGGTCAACAGGAATGGAAACGTTTGGGATTTAGATTTCCCGTCGATACTAGCCTCATTAATGTCGGGGTCTTCTTGAGCATCCGTTAATGGAGTGTTGGGTTGGGGTTGCAGAGCATGCAGCAGCTTATCTCGTTGCTGAGGCAAACTACACATATTGAATATTGACACATTTGCTTTGACTTTCTTTATATCCTCAATAATGTCATATCCTATATCAGAATCATTCCCAATTCTAGCCGGATGGTCTATTTTATTCATTGTGACCTTCGGTTGTTGAACTATGGTGTCAATGTTTGGTTGCTTGGCCGTTGTTTGGATAGCTTTAGGTTGCAGTGGAATGATTGCTATATGTCTTCTAGGTAGTTCTTTTGAAACTTTAGGCTTGGAAGGAGTCGAGTCTGGCACAGGATCCGTAATAGGACCTTTACTACGAGTATTAATGTTCACAGTAGAGAGAGAGCTTTCTATAGGATCTTCTTCTACTAATTCAGTTAAAGGTACCCAATCCCATAGCACCATAGTGGTGTCTGTAGGTGGTTCTTCTAATTCAGGGCTCGATTCCTCTAGAGGATCATTTTGATCTGGAATCTGTGAATCCAACATTTGGTTCATGACTAAACTCATAGAGTTAATCCATTGTGGGAAGCTCTTATCTGAATGCAGTTCTTAATGAAGGTGTAGAAGTTTTCCATCCCTATTTCATTGAGATTTAAAACAGGGGAAGTATTCATCGGTGGATGAGGTTGATCGCTGTCTTCCATTTTTTTGTAAAATGGCTTGAAAGGTTTCCTAGATGTACTAGCAGCCTTATCTTTTTCGAGATCTACAATTTTATTGGACAACTTCTGCATCATCTTAACTACATTCTCCATGTCTGTTGATGACTCTTCTTTACCTCTAGTGAGCAGCAAAGTTTTTTTATTGACTGCTAGTTTTGTTTCTGCATCTAAGGCATGTTTAGCAATGCTATCTGCTTCTTCTTCCACCTTTCTAGCTTCTTCGAAATTCTCTATCAGGGTGGTTTTCTTAGATCTTTTAACGAACATTGCTATGGGTCCTTCAAGAGATGTTGTATAATATTCAACCAGAGATTCCTCTGCTGGTTTATTTGCTTCACTGAAATTATTTAAGAGTGTTGTGAAACTTTGGTTAAAGTCTTGAACCTTTTCTTTCTTTTCCATTCTCATGGACAATAATTCTTTCATAAGCGTAGCTACAGTTTTTTTATTTCCATATTTCTTTAAGAAACATTTTTCAAATTCATCCCAGCTTGAGATCGAGCTAGGTTGTAGGCTAAAATATCAGGACAATACTTTCGGCTCAAATGTGTATGGAAACAGCCTACAGACTACATCTTCATGTTGCACATTCAAAAGATTCAGAGCTAAATAAAAAGTCTTGAGATGATCTTCGGCCGAAATGGCTTTCCCTGGGTCGAATTTAGGCAAGACTTTCTTTGGATTTTTTGGAAGATTGTGGAATGGCCTAGCTAGATTCAATGCTCCCCTTGCTCTCCAAGCAAGTACGGCCATGTCTCTATGTGGAAAATCTGGTGGAGAATTGTAAGGTGAATTCAATGGAGTGTTATTTGGAGCAATAAGTTCTCCAAAACTTTCTTGATCTAAAATATTTACTGGGTTTTCAAGATCGACCTTGTTCAGGGGTTCTGCAATTTCTTCTAAGGTTAAATTCACAAGCTCTTCAAAATTTTGCACAAGAATCGAATCACGGGTGTACTGTCGCTCTTTTCTAGGAGAACTTTTCCTAGGGAGGAAATTTACTACATTTAAACCACCTAGCTGTCTAACATAAGATCGTGTATGTCTCCTTAAATCTTCTATTTCTGCAAAAGGAACAGCATACAATACTTCTTGAGGTTCAGAATCAGAGACGAGGTTTTCTTGGTTTGCTACTTCAAGATTTGGGCTGTCTGAAATTCCTTTTTTAAGCAGGTTTTCAGTAACATTTTTGACAGTGGGAGATTTTCCTTTATCAACCATGCACTTTCAGGCCCTCCTTCGAGCGCCAAAAACTATTGATGCCCCGAAGATCGCAGCATCAAGCAGAAAGGGATTCTCCCCGGTAGACTATTCCAATTAGATTGTCCACCGTTTGGTATGGGGAATCCGTCCGGTTAGCGGTTCCGGCAACCGTTGGGTTTGGAGATTTGCTTCAATTACACCGGTTATGGCCCGATCCACCGTTATTTTTGATTTTATGGTTTAAAATGATATGCAAGTGCCTAAGCTAACTTAATCTAGATGCAGAACTCGAAACAAATCTGTATTTAAAACCGAAATAAACCTAAACTATCCCTGCAATGAGCAAAATTATAAGTATGAGTAATGTGCTGGAAGAGTTATCTAAAGATCAATAGACAGCCATTAAATCATAAAGATACATCTATAGCAAGAAAGCAACATATATTAGAAGATAGCTTCCAATTCACATATAACGCATTCCATTACTCATGTAGGAGAAAATTGATTTGCACAAGAAACAGTAAGATCATTCAATACAGAGAAATAATTCAAGACAACAAAGAGAGATCTCACTGTAGAATATGAAAGTCACAAGAATAATCCAGCATGCATCCAACATCCATTTCCATGTAAAAGACGTCCTCTCCAGGCTCTTATTAGGCAAATTTCATTTTCTTGGAGCAAGTGCAAGATAGCTCGTACAAGTTAAGAAAAATCTTTTTCCCTGCCAAAAGTCCCTTTTACTATTCCCTAACCTTCTACTTATATCTTTACAAAATGCCTCTTGGGATGCCACCTGGCTCTTTACACATGTCCTCTACAGACCTTTTCTCTTAATAAACAAGTCGTGGCCCTTTTCTTAAAACAAAAAATTTCTCAAAAAGAAAAGGACAGCTGTCCAGTGATTCTATGCTTTAAACATAGGGAGACCAAAATACAAAAATAGGAACAATGCCTTAGGATCAGCGTGTTCATCCTTGGGAAGGCGCTTCTACTGGGAGAGAGGTGCTTGGACTAGCTGCTACTGCTGTTGCTTCTTTCTTTTCCTCCTCTGCTATGTAACTGAACTAGATACTAGTGTCTCTGATAACCACATTTGCTGGGGAAGGGAGCAAGATCTTCTGGGAAGTCACATGTTTGCCAAGCTCTGCTTCAACACCCTGAATTTCTGCAACTGCTGCTTGGTGGTTTTGTTTAAGCAAATGACTGTAAATTGATGACAGTCCAATATATTGATGGAGATCATCAGTGGCTAAGACATCAATCTTCTTTACATATTCTATTTGAATGCCTAGCTCTTCCTTCAAGTCTGATAAACGTTGCTCTTTCCTTGGGAACTCATCGAGGGACTGAGGAAAACTCATCTTGCACTTATCATGTACTTCATGGATTTTTTGATAAAGGCTGTTACTTTTATCCATTGTTCCTTGGATCTTAGCCATTAGCTTAAGGCCACAGTTCCTACAGAATTCCATAAGGGATATATCTTCTTTAAAATCATCTACAAACTTGAATGGGAGATGCTTGGGGAAATCACCCTTCCCTTCTCTCCATTCCATATGGCTTAGGATGTTTGCTTTAACCCGAGTATATTTTCCCTTAAGCCTATTGGCCTCTGCATTGACTTCTTTCAATCTAACCATCATGGCTTTGAGCTTGCACACTTCCTCAGTAATCAGCTCCTACATGGCATGCACTTGTCTCAGAATGTCGCAGGACAACTCATGAAAGGGAGACATATCTATTGCTCTGCTCTCTACCTGCTCTAATTGCTCAACCATTGCTTGCTTATCTGCTTGCAGATGAGAAACTCTAGCTTCCGAATCGTTCTTTTCTGCTTCTAGAACCATCATCTGGACTGCCAGGTGCTCCTTTTCTTCTTCTAAATGGCGATACTTATCTAACAATTCCTTGTGCTCAATAGATAGGCGATTATATTTATTCACTACAAGATCTCTGTAAGCCTGCTCATTAGCCACAGTATGTTGCAACATGTGAGCTCTCCTCTTTGTTGACTCAAATTCTCTAATCATATCGACCACATTGTCCTGTGTTTCTTTTGTTGTTGACACAGCGACGGATGCCATGGCTATGGGAGCCTTATTTGTATTTTGCATCACCGTGGTCTCCCGCCGGGTAACAATATCTTCTTGGAAGAGTCTCTTTATCCTCTCTTCCAATTTCAAGACTACTGCCTTTCTCTTCTTATCATACACAAATTCATCCCATCGGGACACAGTATGATCTTCTGATGGAGTGTAAGGGACGATTGGGAGGTCTATTACATGTATTTCTGCTTCTATGGGTGGGGTCTGTACTACTTGAGACGCATCTGTTCCCACATTTTGGGTGCCGGAGACACCTGCTTGAGCTGTGTCTGTCTCCATATTTTGGGTGCCGGGAACACTTGCTTGAGATGTTTCTGCCTTCACATTTTGGGTTCCGGGAACACCTACTTGAGATACATCTGTTTCCATATCTTGGGTGCTGGAGCCACCTGCCTGGGCATCTTCATTGGTCTTAAGTTCTTCCTCCGCATTTTGGTCTTCTTCATCTTTACACCTTCTTTCTTATTCTTTAGCTTGCTGTTGATTTTCACTTTCTTCCCTCTGCTCTCGATCTTCCGCTTCCTTCTGCAACCTTGCATCTTCAGCTTCTTGTTGCAGCCTTGCATCTTCAGCTTCTCTCTGCAACCTTGCTTCCTCTTTCAATCTTTGTTCTTCGCAGGCTAGGGCATCAGCTGCTTCTCTCTCTTTCCGCAGACTAGCTTTTCGGGCTGGGGCAGAGCTAGAGCTTGCTCCACTGCCTTGATGAAAAATATGCAACTCAGTCATGTTGTTGATGCCTCTGAACACTTATTCCTCGGCATCATAGTAATGAGCATATTCAAAATGAGCATAAAATTCTTTGCAATGCTTAGCAACCTTGCTCCGTCTATCATTTCAATGGAAGATCATTTCACCGAAGTAGAAAGATTTCAACTCTTGAACAAATTCCTCAGTTGATGCAACCCCTGAGAATTTGTAGGCTCCTATGCAGAAGGGCAAAGGAGGGAAAGAAGCCTTATGTTGTTTGTTAAGCACCCCTCCCATTCCATCAAGGAAAATTTGCCTGACTGCTTCCTTGAGGACTACATAATCAGTAGCGTATTTTGGCAAAATGTATGGTGATTTGGTACCTCCAACCATCCTGATGTAGGTGCCCTGCTCTGAGAAATAAAAATTGCCATAGTTTTCCAGGACCTCCATGGCATTTTCTGATAGACAATTGGGCTCTTCCTTGAAAATCTGCTCATATAGAGGCATGATGAACTCTTCGCAGATGAGCTTATAGCTTGCTCTGTAATTTTGAGCCCACATTATTTTATAAGAAGTGTAGACCGGGGTGTTGGCTTTATCCCATGTGCAACCTAGCTTGGGGAAAGAGAGCTTGGCCAAGATGCAGTCAATGAGATAGGAAGACATGTAAAATTATGACTTTTTAAAGGCCAGACCTTCTCTTGCAGCGGCCACTGTGGATGCCAAACTGTCCGAAAGGATAGTAGCCCAGTCAAACACAGTTCCTTTGAATGCTACGAAGTGGATGATGGGGGCCCACTGTATCCTATATACAGTGCCATCGGGCATGCGAAAAATTCTGCATAGCATCAGGGCGATTAACCTAAAAGGAGGTCTTAGGTTCTGAACATCATATTCATCATTACCTCTCTTTCTCAAGTGCTTGCCTATGACCAATAATTTTTTGGCCATCTCAATATTATTCATCTTACCCAACCATTCATCACTTAGAGCTTGTTGGGGGCATGAGAATTTGTAGGCTGCAGCAATATACGCTGGATGGAATGAAGCGAAAGGCTCTCCCTTGCTGTCATGCCACACTCTGGTCTCTGGGTTGGCATGTTCCAGTATCCACCTGATCACTTCAGAGCATGGGAACAATTCAGGGCGGGTCCCTAACTATGTCGGAACTTCTAATGTTGAGGTAGATTTGTTCTTCTTCCAATAATACATCTGAGATATCCTAGTCCCTGGTCATCCGATAAACATATCGCCAACAGACCTTGGGAGGAATGTCGATGGTACACTTAGTGTCTTGGAACATAGTTTCAGTCCTTAGTTGCACTGGCTCTGGTTCCATCACTTTAGTTTTCTTTCTACCACCTTTTGGCATCCTGGCTTATCCCTGCTAGCAACCAAATGTGAATCATTATAAAAATTTGCAACATGTTATGAGAGTGTAACATAGAGAAGGACAATTTTAACATGCTAATGAGAAATATAGACAAAATTATAAAGCTGCATGTTGGGGAAGCAAAATAGATCACTTCAGAAAAGGAAATATGGTCCTGAGACTTGATTATTCTAGGGAGACAATGCCTAGTCAGGAATTTGTGGAATGCTTCTAAAAAGGTAAGCATATGACGTGAAAAAAACCTGCTTCCCTCCTAGTCCTTGGAGAGAGGGTGCCCTTCATCGTAGCACTTCTAATGATCAATGGTGGGTTGGCCTGGAGTGAAAAAATCCTATGAATAAACAATGAAACAAGGGACTGTTTTCCACATTCATTAACTGAGCCATAAAGGTGAGTGGTTGAGTATCTCAACCGACCAGTACTGTTATTAATAATACTTGCGAAACGGTCTGTAGCCGGTATGAGGTTTGAATTAGAGTAGGAAAATGATCGGAATGTGGCCGGTGAAAAACTCGGATGGTCATGGCTACGACTTTCAGTTGGTAGGAATAAGAAACCTAAGGGGCCACGGCGGCCGTAAAAAACAAAAAAAAAAACCGACCTATGCTACCAATGTCTATCACCCACGTTATGAACGGGAAAACCCAAAAAGTAATTCGACGTGGAGATAAAACAAAGATGGCGGTTAAAAATACTACCTGGAGACGAGACAGTGGTTAAGTGAGGTGGACGCGGTCGTGGATGCACTGAGATGGAGCGAGCCAGCGCGGTCTTCCCAATGGTGTTCTTTGAACGATAAACTAACAATGCGATCAATGAAACCCCCACCGTCCTTATAAAAGGTTAGACATGTGTGGAATTAAATGGGTAGGTGGTGTCATTAAAATGGGGTTTTAATGCCTTGTACAGTGTGGTCATTTCAAGGTGTCTTGGCATTTAAGCGTGACCATCGGTTGCGGGGCGGACTTAAGAGTTTCGTTCGCAATTGCGGAACAAGATGGCGAATTGCTTTGGTGTTTCGGGAGCACTTTGTGAGTCTTTTCGAAATACAGCCTCTCGGAAGCTTATCGCGAAAGGTTTTGCCGAGTCGTCCCGCAGTTTTGGAAAGACTCAGAATATCCTTCCGCAACTTACGAAATAACTTTGTTCAAGCTTATCGACAAATTACTACGACAACATTTGACGAAAGCTTCCGCAGTTTCGAGAGAGTTCACCGAGTTCTTCCCCAGTTTCGGGAGAGTTTCGTGAATTGCTTCCGCAGTTTCGGGAGAGTTTTTTGAAATTTCTTTCCGCAGTTTTGGGAGAGAATCGTGAATTGCTTCCACAGTTTCGGGAGAGTTTCGCGAATGCTTCCGCAGTTTCGAGAGAGAAACTTGAGCTTCTTCCGCATTTTCGGAAGAGAAACTTAAGTTCTTCCAAAAAAACACTAAGTCTTTCCGTAGTTTCGGGAGAGAATCGTGAATGCTTCCGCAGTTTTGAGAGAGAAACTTGAGCTTCTTCCGCAGTTTCGGAAGACAAACTTAAGTTTTTCCAAAAAACACTAAGTCTTTCCGCGGTTTCGGGAGAGAATCGTGAATGCTTCCGCAGTTTCAAGAGAGAAACTTGAGCTTCTTCCGCAGTTTCAGAAGAGAAACTTAAGTTCTTCCAAAAAACACTAAGTCTTTTCGTGGTTTCGGGAGAGTTATGCAAATTGCTTCCGTAGTTTCGGGAGAGTTTTGAAATTTCTTTCTGCAGTTTCAGGAGAGATATGCAAATTGCTTCCGCAGTTTTGGGAGAGATATGCAAATTGCTTCCGTAGTTTCGGAAGAGTTTTTGAAATTTCTTTCCGCAGTTTTGGGAGAGATATGCAAATTGCTTCCGTAGTTTTGGGAGAGATATGCAAATTGCTTCCGTAGTTTCAGGAGGGAATCGTGAATTTTAACTTAGAAGAAAAACTTCAATTTTTTAAAGTAGATTCCTCAGTTGAAAACAAAAACTAAGTTAATAGGAGAATTAACTTCTTTAGGCAGTCTTTCTAGAAAAACTAAAAGGAGGGGCGCCAATATGTACAAAATTTTGGGGGGGATGTTGCTCCGACAACAGGTTGGGATGTCGATAGGGAACTTTCACGATGTCATTTTCGTTTACGAATGTCGCCTTTAGAGGATTGATCTGAGTTGGAAGTTGTATTTTCGTCTCTTGAGGATTTAAGTTTTTGTTCTGTATCTTTTCCAACTTGTTTTCTAACTGCCTATTATCATTTTGAAACTTCTTAATCAATTCGATCTGCGATTTTTTTCATCTTCAGATGTCTTAAGTTGTTCCTTAAGATCTTCATTATGACTTCTGATACAACTATTTTCCTCCTGCTTGTCTAGAAGTTTCCCTTCAATGTCGTCCATAGATTGTTCTATCTTTCGGCTATTTTTCAACTTCTTAATTTTTGTGACTAGTATCTTGTTATGATTTCTTAGTCTAAAAATTTCTTCATCATTGTTAGATAATGCTTTATTACTCTTCGCGATCTCTGACTTATGTATCTTTTTAGAGTCGTCATTTTGTTGTTGAAGAACTTTTATCTATTGTCGACACTGGCCGACCTTTGATTCTTGACTTTCTAATTTATGTCGTAACTGCATTAGTTCTTCATCTTTGTCGCTAAAATTTTTGTTCAAGCGTATTATTTTTGCTTCGTAATTATTTATTTCCTTCTTTATATCTTGATTTCCTAACCTCTGATTGAATTTATTTTCGGCTTTTACTTCATCAATTTGCGCATACAATTTTTCTATATGCCTTTCCTGGTCAGAGATTTTTATTTCATTGTACCTTTCTTGTAATTCAATTCTTATTTCTGAACTGTTATTTATGTCACGCAATTCTTCATTGTCTTTTCGATGACGTTTTAACATGGCTTCTAATTTTTCTCGCAAATCGGCTTCCATGGTTTTTGACTTCTTCGATGGTGGGATGATCTTCTTTGATTTCTTTGATGAGTCTTCCTGGTCTTCTTTTGATTCTTCCAGTGATAGAATTTTTGACTTCTTTGACAACTTTACTAGACTACTTCTTGTCTTTTTTTCAGGGAAAATAATATATATATATATATTTTTTTTTTCTCTTTTTTTTTGTTGATTTTGTTTTGTTATCCAAATAATTCTTATTTCAAAGAATTGATTTTTTTTTTCTTTGATAATAATAATATTATTATTAATATTTTTTTGTTTGTTTTTGAAATGTTATATAGTATAATAAAATTTTTTTTTTTTTAAAATAATATTATAACAATGATATTATAATATTTTTTGTTTGAAATATTTCTTTTTTATATTACAATAATAAAATTATTATAATATTATTTTTTTTTGTTTTTTTTGAGCGGAAGGAGCTCGGGGACGAGGTGGTAGAGAACGGCTGCGCGGGAAAATGGGAGTGCCCAGAGGATGAGTGCGGAACTTGGGCGCAAGCAGGAAAGCGCACGGGAGGTGGGAGTGAGCAGGCGGAGTGGGGCTGGGGCGTTGCAATAGAGGGAGGCAGCGGAGGATGGAAAGTGGGGGAGGAGAACAACGGTTGTGCAGGGGAGGGAGGAAAGAGGGTCGGGGGGGAGTGGTGGTGGAAGCAGCAGGTGGGGGGGCAGCAGAGATGTAGAGAGGAAGCAACATGGGGAGCGGCGGAGAGGTGGGAGGAACGCACAGGTGGTTGGGGTGTGGAGTGAGATAAATGGGAGAGTGGGTGTGGAGGGCACAGTAGGGAGCTGCAGGTGGACGAGGAATGAGGTACGAGACTGCAGATAAGGTTGGAGTGGCGTGGGGTGTAGTGTATACACGGAAGGGAGGAAGGAAGAGAGAGAGAGTGCAGAAGAATGGAGCATGGAGTGCACCGGACGTGTAAATGGATGAATTGGTGAGGGAATGGCTAATGGCCAAGTTATGGTCAAAAACCACAGTCTTCAAGAAACTTGATAATTTAGCCAGGAGCTTGGAGGATCAACGATGAGCTCTGAGCCGGATATCTGAGCCGAAACCGAGCTCGATAGTAGGAGGAGCTAAATCCGAGCTCAGGTTGAAGGAGCCGAAACCGGGCTCTGATACCAAATGCATTGAATGTATCCGTTCGCTAAGTTAATAGTCGAATCCGACTCTCATATTGGATAATAAGCAAGAATAATATATTAGATGATAGAATAAAAGAAGATATGTTACAATGATGGCCTTGCCTTAAATATGGCTCAAGCATTTAATGTTGAGGAGACGCCTCATTTCATAACCTAACTTTAGTTAACTTAATTATTAATTATTTAATTCTTACCTTATTTTATGTTCGTAGAACTGAATTGATGGTGGGGCCTTGGCCTTGAGATCCTCACCATGATTTTATAACAATATTACATCCTTTACATTCTAATTTAATGGGGTCAAAATCGGGGTATTGCAAGTATAATCTATTAAAATGCAAAGGAAAGTTACCCCACAAATAATACTATGAGCTTATCCCCGCAATATGTAATATGATTTACCCTTCGTTATTAAACTGGATTTATATGTTCACTATTTAATTGATTTACACTAATAATTTAAATACAAAATATATCATACCCGAAGAATTCACAACATAGATCAAAATAAAGTATCACATCAAAAATAAAAATTTGTTCATGCCCACAAGCACAAAATGAAATATTTTAGAACAACGATAAGTAAAACAATATACCAATACTCTACAAAATGTACACAGATCCAAATCCGATTGTAAATCTCTGGGGTTTATATTCCTTTATATAAACATTTCATTGCAAGACCCGCAAATATTTTTATCTTGGAAGGCTCAACCTCCTATTAACAAATATATATATATATATATATTCCCAGGAAGTCTATATCATAATCCTTCGAGCATAATATTTCAATACATATAAATACTTATGCAATTCAAATCTACGAATAAGAAGAATAACAAAAAGAAACATTGTTATCATTTACAACATTCAAGAAACAAAAACATTCAGTACAATACCTCCATGGCTAAAGAAACAAAAATAGCTATACTGATACATTCTACCATTACAATAACCAAAAATCCACTTACGTGCAATAATAGGGACAAATTTCTTGGAGAATCAGCTCCTCCCAACCATAGGAGAGAGCAACTCGACTATTTCCCAACTCAACCCCTGAGCTGGATCGTCAGCATGCACTAGAACGCAAGCAATCACTTCCTCGTGTCACTCTTTTCTAGAGTCTGTAAAAAGCAATGATGGACTTATGAAAAGAGAGAACACTCAACCAGTTCCTCTATGCACAACATGGCGTCCCATGCTATCTCGGTGCATTGTTAGATATAATTTTTCCCAGGTCTTGTGCCATCCCATTCAAATCTCCAATCAATCCATAAATCCCTCCGATTTAGGATCTTCTCTGGTTGGTGAGTTTTAGATTGGATTTGATTGGTAGATATTTCTCTTGCTTGATTATACATGTTCTCTTGTGCCATGGTGGTGTCCCCTCATTTAGTTGAACTCTAAAAGGGCCTTTTTCTTTTATTTAATAATAAAAAATAGTTTGTTGTGCAAAGTCACTTTGTGTTTTTTAGTTTTTAAAAACTTGTACATAAAACGATTGTCACAAATAATAATTCAAAAAATAAATAATAATATTTTGGGGTATCACATTTCTCCCCCCCCTTATTCTTAATACCATCCTCGGTGTTTTTTATTTTGAGCTCTTTTGCTCATTCTGTAACATGGAGGGATATGCCTCTCGCATTTTATCCTCCATTTCCCAAGTTGTCTCTTCAGGGATGAAATGCTTCCATTGCACTTTTATTTGAACAATGGTTCGATTCGGTAGCATACATTCCTTCCTATCTAGGATGTGGAAAGGTTCAATCTAGAACTCTTCCTCAGGTTCTACCTGAATCACATTCCACCTAATTACATGAGTAACATCATGCACATATTTTTTTAATAATGAAACATGAAATACATCATGCACTTTTATATTAGAGGGAACTGCAAGCTGGTAGGATACCAGCCCTATCTTAGCTAACACTTCGAAATGTCCACAATACCTGGGTGCCAGCTTGGAACACCTTCCCAAGCTCATGAAACTCTTGTTCGGTTTTACCTTTAGATATACATGATAACCAATGTTGAAATCTCTCAGAGTTCTTTTTAAATATGCATAACTCTTATGTCGATCCTCAAAAACCATTAAGTTTTGTTGCACTTCTTTCACCATCTATTCCATCTCCTTTAACATATCAGGTCCTAGAACAATCCTGTCAACAGGGTTATCCCAGGACACAGGAGTATGACATTTTCGACCGTACAATACTTCAAATGGACTCATTTTTAATAAAGCTTGATACCCATTATTATAAAAAAATTCTACTAAATACAAATATTCTTCCCATTTACCTGGTTTATCCATTACATACATTTGCATCATATCTTATAACACTTGATTAGTTCTTTCAGTTTTCCCATCTGTTTGAAAATGATAAGCAATACTGAAATTCAGCTGTGTATCTAGACCTTTAAACAAGGATTTCCAAAAGTTACTTGTAAATTTTGCATCTCTATCAGAAATTACAACTTTCGGGATACCATACAAACAAAATATTTCTTTCATGAAAATGTCTACTATATTAATGGCTTTAAAGATAGATTTTATAGGTATGAAGTGTGCATCTTTACTTAACTTATCAACAACTACCATTATTAAGTCAGGTTGTTTATTTGTTTTCGATAATCCTGTTCTAAAGTCCATACTTATTATCTCCCATTTCCATTCTGGAATAGGTAAGGGTTGGAGTAACCCGATACGATGTTGATGTTCTGTTTTTACTTTTTGACATTCAATGCATCTAGCTAAGTAGTTTGAAGCATCATTCTTCATGTTAGGCCAATAATAACTTCTTCTTAATTTTGTTATCATCTTTTCATATCCCAGATGTTCGAAATACGGTTTCTTATGTAACTCATTCATGATTAATTTATTAACTTCTTATGAATTTGGTATATATAATTGATTTTTATAGACTAACAAGTCTTCTGAACTTATGGAGTTAGCTGAGAATTCGTTTCCATTTACATCATTTTCCAGTTTTTCTTTAATTTTTAAGTATTCTTCATCATTTTTAGCTGCATCTTTTACCAAATCTTCAAGATTTGTCTTATAACTGCTAAAATCAAAATCACATTGCAGCAGGAGAATGGCTAGTCTTCGGACGATGACAGGGAGGGAACTAGCTCCAAGAAAGTGAGATTCAAAGGAGTACGCTAGACTATGGAGTTTATTGCTACTGGTGTATATTACTAGCTGAAGCCCACAGAGGATCGATTGTTTGTATCGATTCCTCTTATAGCCACGGTTTTGGTTCTGGTGAACTAGCTGTTTTTGCAAGGGATCGGGAAGCTGGCGCTGCAAGTTGTATGGAACTCGATTCAATAAATTACAACTTCCATCATGGACCATCCAGGAGATTCAATCGATGGCCATGAGCAGTTTCTCCGATGATCTGTTGATAACCCTTGATGGAATGTTGATTGATGCGAATTCTTTTGAGCAATACGGAATTGGCCCTGCGGCTGACTTTCTTGGATGCCTGCAGCAGTGGTTTTAAGGATGGGACTGGAATATTAAGTACCTGCTTAATATCCCTCCTCTCGGCATTATCATTTGCGGCCTTCCCTGCCAGGGTTATTGGCAACACCATTTTGGCATCCCTTGATTCATTTGGTCGGTTCATGAACCTGAAATTTGGAATGAAGGATTCTTTGCTGATTGTAGGATTCTGAATTCTGGTGACATGTGGAGCATTTGATGGGGAGCGACGTGGGTTGGTCTTGCTAATTAACAGGGGATGCAGGTCTTTATTTTATTGGGGGTTGTGTGAGGATCGATGTGGGAAGTGTGGTGATGTTTGCAGATCTCTGGGATTGTGGATTGGCGGTCGGCCACTTTTTGTGTTGGGGTTTTTTTCTTTAATCTTTCTGGGGTTCTAGTACTGGCAGCGGTTCTGTTTACTTGATTGGTGCTAGGGATTGGCATGTTGAAAGATTTGGAACACACCTCGGTTGGAGAAGGAGACCGAGTGACTTTTGCTGATGGTGACAACATTGCTGGGATGATGCGGTCGGGGCTTTTGTCTGGTCCCTCCATGACAGGCGGGGGGACAGAGGTAAATTCTGGGCCCGTTCCCAGGGCTTTATTTTCCAGTGGTCATGTGAAGGATGCCAAGGGTGGTGGAGAATATTCACCAATTGTCGAATCCCTACATGGTCCTCGAACTGGGCCTTCTGCAAAGGCTAACTCACTCAAAAAATCAGCTCAGACGGTTAAAGAACGGAAGAGGAAGGATCTGTTAGTGCTGGGGGTGGATGTTTCGATGGCAGAGGTGGAGGATTACTCTCTCACGGCTGTGGTTGGACATGTTCGGGGCAGAAGATTTGGTCGTGGTTTCCTTCAGCGTTGGGCATCTGAGAAGTGGAAGAATTATGTGTCATCAGCCCCTGAAGTCAGGGTATTGACGAAAGGATGGTTTTCCTTCATCTTTTCAAACAAAGGGGAGGTAGACACTGTATTAAGACGACATTGGTTGATGTCAGGTGTCCCTCTCGTTCTGAAGAGCTGGTCCCCCTTCTTCGATTCAAAATCGGAGAAGATTGTTAAAGAACCGATGTGGGTGAAGCTTCCTGGGTTTCCCATGCATCTTTGGAATGAAACGCGGTTTGCTGAGATAGGAAATTTTCTTGGTGAATATGTGTGTTCTAATTCCTCCCACCTTGAGACTGGCATTTACACGGTGGCTAAGATACTGGTCAATATAGATCTTTGGCTGGGACTCTCTGCTGAGATTAATGTTAAATCAAAGGAAGGGGACTATGTTCAAATTCTGGATTATGTGGGTGTGCCGTTTAGGTGTCACCACTGCCACGTTCATGGACATCTGGTAGCCAGCTGCCCTTTACCGTTTCGGACATGTAAGCCCTGTTGAGCCCAGAATTGGCCCTTTTTTACCATCATTTATCATCTTCCCTTCCCTTGTCTCACACCAATTACCTTGGCAATTCGACTTATTGTCCTTATCTTATTCCCCAATTTGCCAAGGCATGGCCGATTATTGTTTTATTGTATTAATACTTATGATTGTGATGATTAAAGCTGTGCATCTCTTAATTTGTGCTAACATGATGCGATTTATGAAGGTAGTAAGACAAATAGACTGCAGAAAGATCGGAGCTGAACAAGTCATGGAGGAAGGGACGTCCATTGCTTGTAGAAGGTTCCTTGGGACTCAAATCGTCAATCAAGGCACAGTCGTGGCAGGGCAGCTGTAACATAAAGTGTTATCTTAAGTATGTCGCTGCTCGAATCCAGCTGTGAGCTGGAAGGACCGCCACTCTTGGGACAGTTAATAACTCCCCTCATATTTGGATATTTCAGTTCTTCCACGCATTGTAACAGCTAGATTATTTAGGGCGCCTGAAGATCAGAGATCTTCATGGCTGCCCAATTATAGGTTTAGATGTTGCAAATTGTATGTATAAATGTGTGGGATTGCCTCGATCGAGGGGTTGGACAGCAGACAATTAATTTATCTTGTATTAGCAACCGAGCTGAAACTGTGTACTCATTCTTCTGTTAATATAAGGAGTTACTTCTGAGTTAAAGAGAGTGTTGTTCGACCAGCGTCTCTATGTGAAGACTGGGCCCGTCTTCCACAGAGATTGCTGCGTTAATTTAGGATTTCATCTTTCTTGTTGTGTGATGCTTTGTCTTTCTTTTGTACGCAGCAGCAATATTTATTGTGTGGATTTCTTAGTAACGATTATATTTCCGTGAGATTGGTGAATGGTATCAATAACAGTCGACTGAGTCAGGTTTGTTTTACACACTTCAATTTCTGTTCACACTGCTGTGTTCATCCTACAGCTGAAACGTAATCCCAGGAGCTCTTACAATTTAGCTTTCCTGTTATGTGTTGATTGATTTATATTCTGCAATTCAGTTTCTTAGAACAGTTGTTTCAATCTCCTTCATTAAAATTCTAGAGTAATGTGCAGGTCATGCTTTATGATTCACAGCTTGATTAGATTAGACAGTTGATTATTTTAGAATGCGGATGAGATTTCCTTCTTGCAATTGTTGATTAGATCTGATACCATTTCTCTTTGATGCATAATGAAAAGAATTGTAGTATAGCAGTTAGAAGGCAATTGGGATTGCAGAGATTCTTTGGATGAATATGGATGATAGAAGATAAAAGTATTCACTTCTAATGGTTTTGTGTTTAAGCATATATTGTGCACTTGTCCTTTGAAATAAAAAGACTTTCTCGGGTTGACAATAAATTTCATACGCTCTGTGTGTTTGATATTTAATTATCTGCAATTAGAGTGCTTGACATTTTGGCGCCGTTGCTGGGGAAGGATGAAAACTAAACACTAGTCATTAGTTGATCTGATAATTGCTTTTAGTCAGTCTTTTGGTTGATTTTGAAATGATCTGCTTCGCATGAATATGAGGGGGGTAAAACGCGATCACCTCCCGACCCCCAAAACCCCACAAATTACTAACAGTACAGGTGGTTCGGGTCGTGGTCGAGGTCCACCGCTGGGCAGAAGAACATTCATTGACGACCTTGTTGACAAAACTGATTCAGCTGTCAGATCTCGTCAACAGGAGACTCCTATCAAAAGAGGCCCTGCTGATCCTGGAGCGTTAGCATCAGGATCTACAGTGAAAGATACAGGAGCAGCTGTGATTCCTGCATATACTCCTGCTAAAGAAGTAACAGCTGATTCAGCTGTTGCAACCGAAGAATACGCAGCTGTTACAACTGAAGAATACGCAGCTGTTACAACCGAAGAATACGCAGCTGTTACAACTGAGGTAAAGAACAAAGGAACAAACGAAGGAGAAGATACAGAAGAAAAGATGAGTAATAGACATGAGAACGAAGAGGAAGAAGCAGTGGTACAATACCATCATGAAGATAATTCCCCGCCAGAGACTATGTCTACATTGCAATTCCCAATACAGCAGCTAGAGGGGACAGCTCCTATGAAAAATATCTCACCGTCGGTGTTACCCCGCTTCCATGGCAGGGCGACAGAAGATCTAGACGAATTCCTGTTTGACTTCGATATCCTCTGTCGCAGCTATGATTATGTCACAGATGCTCAAAAGTTGAAGCTTTTTCCTGCCACCCTGAAGGACAATGCATTACGTTGGTTCATGAGCCTTGGGGAAGGAACTGTTGCTAATTGGAACAAGATGAAGCAATTGTTCCTGGAAAAATATCAAGAATATTGCAACACCAGGGACAAAAGGGAGGAGTTATTCAAGATGGTACATAAGGAGGATGAAAGCTTGGAGGATTTTGTAGAGAGGTTGCTGTACAATGTGCAGAGAGCTGGACAGACGAACATGGGACTAGATGTGCTTAAGATAATCCTGCTTCGAGGGATCAGGGACGATTGTTTAGACATGCTAAATTTATTAGGGAAGGGAGATATCTCTAAAGAACCCTTTGAGACAATTGTGGAATTATGTAAGAGATACTCCAGGGGATCTTCTAGGCATAATAAGCAGAATAAACGAGATAAGCTGGAACGTGATGTCTTTGACAGAACTCAGAAGTCATCCAATGGGGGAGCTACACGGGCAGAGATAGGCAATCTTCTTGAAAATTTTAAAACAGAAATGATGAGTTCTATCTCTTCAGAGATTGACGTCTTGAAGGCCAAGCAAAGACAGGCAGTGGAGGATCTCACACTAGGTGTGTTTTGTCCCCGATGTAGAAAGACTCATCCACTGAAAGAATGCCCTCTTGACAAAGTACAAGTGTGTCAGCTGTGCGAGCTGAACCATGATATGAAAGAATGCCCCGCGTTGCCCCAAGTGAAGGCTGTTCTGCAGGCATCAACTCCAGAGGTGGATTCAGCCTACTTCATTGCACAGAAGAAACCCTGGCATCCCCGGAATCAAGGTATGTCTCCCGACTCATTTCCATTTTTGAATAATTTGAATAATTGGAATACTAATATGCAAAATGTGAATACACAATTCCCTTCAAATTATGCTCAGTGGAATTCCCCTCAACCTGCGATGCAAGGTTATAACTCATGGAGTCCTTGGACACAGCCTCCACACCAACCTACTTCATGGTCTCCTGGATGGAGGAACTTCCATCCTGGGAACCAGTTTCCTCAACCACCTCCACCTCAACAGTTACCATATCCTCCATATCCTCAATTTCATCAATATCCTCAATACCCACCTCAGCAGTCGCAGCTGCAGCTGCAAAATAATCCTGTGCCTAACATACCAATACGGCCTCAGCTGCCTGCCCAACCTAACCCTAACCCAAATAATAAAACAGTCCAGCAATTGGAAGCTCTCAATATGCCGGCCTACTCTCTCTCCCCTGTACCTTGTAATGATATTCGCTTACGGTCTGGAAAGATAGTAGAACGTGTAACTGCAGAAAATATTCCACCAACTGTGTATGACAAAGGAGAGAGTTCCCAGCATCCGTTTGATCCGGTTCCTATCACTGAAGATGCTGAGCATCCCTCAGAGGGGAGGGCTGAAACATTAAACGATGAAGTGGATAACACGCAGCCTACCCAGTTGGTAAGGCAACCACCTTACCCTGAGAGATTGATGCTGCCACAAAGAGGAGGGCAACCTCAGTTCAATCTCCTAGGAGAATTGAAGAACCTTTATGTTAAGATTCCTCTTTTACAAGCTCTTCAAGATGTACCTATCTATGCTAGAACTGTTCGGGATCTGTGCACTAAAAGACCGGGAAGGAAACCCAGAGATCCTCCTACTGTTCATGTTATAGGGAATTTATCCGCTTTAATGACTGGAAAAACCCCTATAACCAAGTATGAGGATCCCGACAATCCTACTGTCACTGTACACATAGGACAAACGCAGATACCCAACGTACTAGTAGATTTAGGAGCTACGATCAATGTTATAACGATGGAGACTGTAAAGAAGCTCGGATTCACCAATATTAGACCGACCCCTACTATCTTAGAATTGGCAGATAGATCCACCATCAGACCCGAAGGGATTTTGGACGACCTTGTTATTTCAGTAGACTCATGGGAATACCCTGCCGACTTTCTGGTATTACAACCAAAATCACAGCTGGGGGGACATCCATTGATTTTGGGGAGGCCCTGGTTGGCTACAGCTGATGCTTGCATCAGCTGTCGATCAGGATCTATGACTATATCTGATGGCATGGAAACCAAAAACCTCACCCTGTACCCTCCAGCACGGCCGAGTCTAGAAACTGAAACCTCCCTTTGGATAGAACAGGAAGAAGAGGAAGATGTTCAGCCATTACTAACAATAGGGAAGGAACTAACCTTCAAAAACGAAACAGAAGACGATGCCATTAATAATTTCATTAGCGAACCTGCTTCAGTAGACAAGGAAGTTTATCAACTCCTGAACAGTACCCTCGGTAAAGAAGAACAGGAACAGCTTACGGAGGAAGCACTAGCCAATGACACAAACATAATCCCAGTATTGAAAAACTCGAGAAGCATTCCTATTGAGGTAGAGCCTGGAAGAACTTTGAACATCAATCCTGGTCTCTCCTCAGAAGAACAAAAGCGCCTAACCAATCTCTTGAAGGAACGTAAGGGGGCATTCGCCTGGGAGTATACCGACATGAAGGGTATTCCTTCTAGTCTGTGCACTCATCATATTTATATTAAAAACGACTCCCGGCCTGTATGTCAACCTCAACGACGCATGAACCCCAATCTGAGGGATATAGTGAAGGAAGAAATCCAGAAACTCTTGGAAGCAGGATTTATCTATCCTATCTCAGACAGTGAGTGGGTTTCCCCACTTGTAATTGTACCCAAGAAAAATGGTAAATGGAGAGTCTGTGTCGATTATAGGGAGCTGAACAAAGCTACACAAAAGGATCATTTTCCTCTGCCCTTTATTGACCAGGTACTTGATACCCTATCTGGGAAGAATTTTTTCTCCTTCCTGGATGGGTTCAGCGGGTACAATCAAATTCAGATTGCTCCAGAGGATCAGGATAAGACCACCTTCACTTGCCCTTGGGGAACGTTCGCCTACAGGGTGCTTCCCTTTGGATTGTGCAATGCACCCGCAACGTTCCAAAGAGCTGTGATTGGCATATTTTCTGAATTGGTTAATGATAGCATGGAAGTTTTTATGGATGATTTTACTCCTTATGGCAGGGATTTTGAGGAAGCACTGGAAAATTTGAAGAAAGTTTTAATTCGCTGTGAACAGGCTCGCCTCTCACTAAGCACTGAAAAATGCCACATGATGATGAGTGAGGGAGTGGTATTAGGACATTTCATCTCTACTGATGGTATTCAAGTGGATCCTTCAAAAATTAAGGTGATAAAGAATATACCAACTCCTTCAACTCAGAAAGAGGTGCGAAGTTTTCTGGGACATGCTGGGTATTACAGGAGATTCATAGAAAACTTCTCCAAACTTGCTTCTCCTTTGTTTTCATTGTTAATGAAGGACGCACAGTTTGTATGGAGTACAGCATGCCAGACAACATTTGATAAGCTTAAAGAGAAACTGTCCACAGCCCCTATTTTGAGGGGACCTAATTGGACCATACCTTTCCACATTTCTTCAGATGCTTCTGATACCGCCATTGGAGCAGTACTAGGACAGCAGGATGGTCAAGTACCTTATGCTATTTATTATGTTAGTAAAAACTTAGCCCCTGCTGAACTAAATTATACTGTTACTGAAAAAGAATTCCTTGCTATTGTTTATTCTATTAATAAGTTTCGGCATTACATTACTGGGTATCCTACATTCGTGCATACTGACCACTCTGCCATTAAGTATTTAATGAATAAACCTGTCACTAATGCCAGAGTAACCAGGTGGCTTTTATTATTACAGGAATTTGATATTACTATTATAGATAAACCTGGAAAAGAAAATGTTGTTGCTGATTTTTTATCACGATTTACTAACAGTGATGACAGTGCACCTGTTGAGGATGCTTTCCCGGATGAACATTTATTTGCACTCTGAGCTCATTCACCCTGGTATGCAGACGTTGCTAATTATTTGGTTGCAGGGAAGCTTCCGCCACATATGTCTAAACGAGAGAAAAGAAAAATTATTCAGCAAAGTGCCAGGTATTGTTGGCTCAAGGGCCATCTCTTTTACACCGGACCTGATCTTGAAATTAGAAGATGTGTAAGGGAAGATGAGATCTTTCATATACTGAAGGCCTGTCACGATGAACCTTGCGGAGGACACTTTGCAGACAAAAGAACAGGGCATAAGGCGTTGCGGATGGGCTATTATTGGCCGACACTGTTCAGAGATGCTAAAAGATATGTTCAGTCCTGTGACAGCTGCCAAAGGATGGGCCAACCTAATAAGACAGATCAGATGCCTTTACAGCCCCAAGTGGAACTAGAACCGTTTGATAGATGGGCATTGGACTTTGTTGGTCCTATCAACCCTCCTTCCAAACAGAAGGTTTACATCCTGGTGTGTACAGATTACATGACTAAATGGGTAGAAGCTGTAGCTTTGGCCAAGGCAAAGGACCAGGCGGTGATTGATTTCTTGTACAGTGAAGTTTTTACCCGTTTTGGAGTACCAAAGGAAGTAGTTACCGATGGGGGACCACAATTTATTTCACATCAATTTGAATCCTTTCTCCGGAAGTATCATGTGCAGCACAAGATAGCTTCACCTTATCATCCCCAGGCCAATGGTCAGGTGGAAAGCACTAATAAAGTTATCGAAACAATCCTTACTAAAACAGTTAAAAGCCATCGAAGGGATTGGGCTGACAGACTTCCAGAAGCACTGTGGGCATATCGCACGACTTGGCGCAACACCACGGGATTTTCTCCCTATGATCTGGTGTATGGAAAGAGTGCCATCTTTCCAATTGAATTTGAGATTAAGACCCTGAAAACAACCATTGAAATGAACCTGGATGTAACAGAAGCCCAGAAAAAAAGATTGAATCAATTAAATGAATTGGATGAGAAACGGTTAGCCGCGGTAGACCAGACTGTGCTGCTTCAGCAACAGAGATCTAATTGGCATGACCGATTCATCAAAAAGAAAATATTCCGTGAAGGAGACTAGGCACTATTATACGACTCCAGATTCAAGAAGGATTTCAAAGGGAAATTACGTACAAGATGGCTGGGTCCATATTTGGTTGACAGGGTATTTGACAACGGCACTGTTCGCCTAGTCACCATTGATGAAAACCGTATACCATTACTTGCTAATGGCCACAGACTGCGACTGTATCGGAAGCCCATTTCGAAAGATGCATTCATTTCATAGATTGCTGCTGATCCAAACTACCAATTGGCACCAGAGCAGGAACATTTCTCTACCTTTGCCAAATCTTAAACTGAAAATTATATTTGTTGTACATAAATAATTTCTTGCTGTAGCGTATAGTTGTCGTTTTCTTTCTCTTTACATTTGATCTCTTTTGCTTGCTGTTGTCTTTCAAAAAATTTTCAGGGAAGCGCCAGGAGAACGATCAAGTTGGGCCCGTAATGAAAAAATCCGGCAGCTGCAACATATTTTCCAGCAGCTGCAACATATTGTCCGGCAGCTGTTTATCATTTTCCGGCAACCATATTCTCCTTTTCCCGGCAGCCATAATGACCTTTTTCCGTCAGCCGTCCACTTTCCCGACAGCTGCAATTTTAGCAGCTGCAACATTAGCGGCTGCAACATCGGCGGCTACAACATTAGCGGCTGCAACATCGGCGGCTGCAACATTAGCGGCTGCAACATCGGCGGCTGCAACATCGGCGGCTGCAACTCCAGTTTCCGCGGCTGCCACCTCATCCTCCCTATGGTTGCCACCTCATTCACCAGTTATTGCCACCTCATTCACCAGTTGCTGCCATCTCATTTTCCGCAGCTGCCACTCCATTTACCAGCCACGGCCATTTCACTTCCCGGTAGCCGTAATGTCCTTCTTCCGTCAGCCGTCAAATCTTTTCCGACAGTTGCAACTCTGGCAGCTGCAACTCCAGCAGCTGCAATTTCGGCGGCTGCAACATTGAAAGCTGCAACATCTTTTTCCCGCAGCCGCCACATCATTTCCTAGCTGTCACCTTATTTTTCGGCGGCTGCCACCTCATTGACCAAGTCACTTCCACATCATTTCCACGTAGCTGCCATTTCTTTCCAGCGACTGCGACATATTTCCCATAGTCGTAAAATCTTTTCCCGCCAGCTGTAAGTTTTTTTTTCCCCGTCGCCGTAAAACTTTCCCGTGACAGCCGTAATTTTCCCTGATATCGTAAATCTTTTTCCGGCTGCCGTGAATTCTTTTCCGGTGGCTGTAACTTCTTTCCTGCCAGCTGCAACAAGCTTTTTCATCGGCCGTGTGATCATTTCTTTGACAACTTGCAGTGGTAACTCCCGTGTTAACAGAAGGATTGTTCAACCTGCTAATTATGATGCTGATTCATCCCAGTCCTGCCGGCGAACTCATCATTTTAACCCGGAGGATGCGACGCCTTGTGTTTTACCGGCGAAGGAAATCAGTGCCTTATCCGAGTCATCATGATCCCACGTCTGACTGTGCACGCGTCCGGCTCCGTGACGTCACCAACTGCATGCTCCACCAGTTTCCGCAGCCTTCCGACGCACAGTTTTATGAGGTATGGCTTTCATTTATCACGTGATTAAGTATTGATATCATTTAAACGAGATTGGCCGTACCTTCACTCGTACCACCATTTATATCTGATTAAACCTTTCCCTCGTACGACGTAATACTAATAACTGCCACCCTCCCCAATTCGGCATGAAAATTTTAAACTCTTCTCTGCGCTTAACTTTCCGAATTAGTTCATTCGCTCAACGTCTCCGCTCAACGATTCGTGCATTCTCTGTGCTGCAACTTCCATTCTGGGATCTTGTACTCTGTCGAACAGCAGTTTCATCTTGCAGCCAGGACTATGGGCATTCCAGTTCGCCATGAACCTTTCAATACCCGGGAACTTAGATGGAATCTGCAGGTTCTGGCCATTTTTCAAGCTGCTGGCTGGGTCGAGTTCTTTGAACGATTGGACGGATTCGATCGGGACGCAGCCCTGCAATTCGCCTTGAATCTTACTAAAACACACTCCACGGTGTGGGGGCTGTGTATAGATGTTTCGGAGGTCATTATATCCGAGGTTACAGCTATCCCGATGGTGGGAAAACCTTGGTTTAACCGTCGAGTCCCTGCAACGGTTGCACGGGAAGAATTTTTACTTCCAGGGGAGCAAGTTGAAGCATCCAGGAGAGGGATTGCACTGAAGTCATTGCCACAGCCATGGGACCAGGTTGCTGTCTTCCTCAAGAAGTACATTACCTGCGAAGGTCGATACCAAACTGTGTACAACTCTGAACTTCCTTTGCTTTCTCATCTCCGTCATGGCATTTTGTTGAATATTCCATTTTATCTATTGCACGACTTGCGCCATATGGCAACATTTGTTCAATCTGCAAAGCACCCATTATCCTCCCTCACCCACCATGGCCTTATTAAGTTAATTATTGTAAGAACCCTGGCCCAACATAATATAACATGGCAGCAATTCATTAACCGACCACAGCAACCTGTTCCCTTGAGGGTCATTCCATTACAGCAAATACCGGTTCCGCCACAACAGGAGGACCGGAGTTCCTCCAGTGAAGTTGGGGGGAGGGATGAAACAGAAGAAGAACAACAGGGGGCACAGGCAGGACCATCCGGGGTGGATAAAACCACAGAGGAAGAACAAACAGGGGCACAGGCAGAACCATTTGAAGTATATGAATCCCCAGCACAAGCAGAACCAGTGGGGGATGACACTGCATTTGAAGGAGAGCGAGGGGAAGCACAAACAGAGCCGTCAGGCGACAATATAGATGAAACCCTCGCGGAAAACCTAGATAACAGGGCAGCTCCGACAGCAGAAGGTGAAATTGGAGCAGCATCAAATGCTGCGACAATGGAACCTGAAGATGACGGAGCCAGAGCAATGGAAGAAGATATTGAGCTGGTCACAATCGATTCTTCACCGGAGTGGGCAGGAGGAGCAGCTGTGATTGAAGAAGAACAGCATGAGGGGCAGGGAAATATTCCTTTAACTTCAGTTTTGCCTCCCTATATTCCGGCTCCACAAGAAGAAACATCACAAAAAGGAAAGTCACAAAAGAAAACGCCACAGAAAAGGAAGAGGGCTACCAATGAGTTTGATTTAGTGGCACCAATCAGAAGGAAACGAACTCGATCAATCACAGCAGCAGAGGCAGCTAGAACAAAATGGGCAACCTTAGAAACACAGGTTGAACCACCAATCCTTACACCAAAACCGAGGAATGCTCCACAAAGGCCAGCGGAGGAAGAACCTGAAATTGAGGGACTCTTGTATGAGAATGCAATGCTGAAAGAGGACCTCCAAGCACTTAGAAAGGAGCTGGAAACATGGAAGGAAATCTGTAGAAAGCAGGGTGGAAGAAAGATGTATACATTAATAGAGGCTGCAGACCAAGTGGAGGAATCAGCTTCTGCTGGAGCTGGAGAAAAGGATGAGCGAATACTCTGCCCCACCTATGGGGAGATCTTTGAGGAAGCAGGCCATAAAATTTTACTTAGCACCTATTCAGCACAACAGCCTGTAGCCACAGAAGGGAAAGCAGTGGAGAAAGAAGGTGTTGTTACACAAGAACCAGCACCTTTAAACATCCTTGCTGCAGCTGCCACTTCCCATGATGCAAAAGTCATAGAACAGATGGGAGAAGAACAGGGAGTGGAGGATGCCCTGGAAATTTATGAGGAATGTATGGCAATCCCAAAATGCTCCCACAACATAGAAATCATAGAACAGATGGGAGAAGAACGGGAAATGAAGGATGCTCTGGAGCTTATAAAAGAATATGGTGAGACTCCAGAATGTTCCCTTGATACAGAGATCATGGAGCCGAAGGATACTCTGGAGGATAGTGAAAAATTTTGTGCTGTAACCCCAGAACGTTTACAGGACACAATAATTTTAGGAGAAGAAACGGAAAGGAAGGACAGTGATAAGTTGGAACAGGATGCTGCAACACAAGAAGCAGCAATCCTGAATGGGACTGTCCAACCGGCTGAGCAGACAGTAGGAGAAGCTGAGACAGAGGATACTTTGGCATTCAATGATGAACTCTGGGTTGTAACCCCAGAGAGCCCCCATGATACAGAACCAACATCCTTGGAGGCTGCAACAAAAACTCCTGAATTACAGCTGGGAGATAACCTGGGAGTGGATATCATCCCTGATACACAGTGGAGTGACAATGAACAGGTACAGACACCATGCTCAGGTGACACTGAAATCTTGGAAGAGGAGGCTGCAACAAAAACTCCTGAATTACAGCTGGGAGATAACCTGGGAGTGGATATCATCCCTGATACACAGTGGAGTGACAATGAACAGGTACAGACACCATGCTCAGGTGACACTGAAATCTTGGAAGAGGAGGCTGCAACAAAAACTCCTGAATTACAGCTGGGAGATAACCTGGGAATGGATATCATCCCTGACACACAGTGGAGTGACAATGAACAGGTACAGACACCATGCTCAGGTGACACTGAAATCTTGGAGGAGGAGCTGCAAATTGAAAAGGATATTCAGTCTCGGCAGCAGAATGACAAAGAAGATACTGTTACACAAGAACCAGTGTCTCCAAAAGAAATGAAGGTAGCTGCTGAAGATGGGTTAAGGGATGTTGCTGTTACACAAGAACCAGCAACTCTCCTGTTAACATCAGATGCGCTGGAAGACACTGTCCCACAAGAACCAGTGCTTCCACCTCCTACAGGTGTCATTGAGTTGGATTCAGATTGAGGGTGTCTTTTCAACTTCCCCAGGCATAGCATAAGAGAACTGCAGAAAGATTCCCACCACACCAAGTGCATTCTCAGATATCAGCAAGAAGCAGTGGAAGGGAAACAGTGAAGTTGGAAGATGCTGGGTTGCTCACAGAAGCTTTTTCAAAAAGGTAGATGAGGTGCCTGATTTACCTACATTCCTTCCTCTCTCCTGGACAGAGCTCAGTTCAAGATTTAGATGCAGGTTGTTGCATGAGGACATGCAACAGGGTAGTTGGGGGGAGATGTTGAGCCTAGAATTGGCCCTTTTTGACCATCATTTATCATCTTCCCTTCCCTTGTCTCACACCAATTACCTTGGCAATTCGACTTATTGTCCTTATCTTATTCCCCAATTTACCAAGGCATGGCCGATTATTGTTTTATTGTATTAATACTTATGATTGTGATGATTAAAGCTGTGCATCTCTTAATTTGTGCTAACATGATGCGATTTATGAAGGTAGTAAGACAAATAGACTGCAGAAAGATCGGAGCTGAACAAGTCATGGAGGAAGGGACGTCCATTGCTTGTAGAAGGTTCCTTGGGACTCAAATCGTCAATCAAGGCACAGTCGTGGCAGGGAAGCTGTAACATAAAGTGCTATCTTAAGTATGTCGCTGCTCGAATCCAGCTGTGAGCTGGAAGGACCGCCACTCTTGGGATAGTTAATAACTCCCCTTATATTTGGATATTTCAGTTCTTCCACGCATTGTAATAGCTAGATTATTTAGGGCGCCTGAAGATCAGAGATCTTCATGGCTGCCCAATTATAGGTTTAGATGTTGCAAATTGTATGTATAAATATGTGGGATTGCCTCGATCGAGGGGTTGGACAGCAGACAATTAATTTATCTTGTATTAGCAACCGAGCTGAAACTGTGTACTCATTCTTCTGTTAATATAAGGAGTTACTTCTGAGTTAAAGAGAGTGTTGTTCGACCAGCGTCTCTGTGTGAAGACTGGGCCCGTCTTCCACAGAGATTGCTGCGTTAATTTAGGATTTCATCTTTCTTGTTGTGTGATGCTTTGTCTTTCTTTTGTACGCAGCAGCAATATTTATTGTGTGGATTTCTTAGTAACGATTATATTTCCGTGAGATTGGTGAATGGTATCAATAACAGTCGACTGAGTCAGGTTTGTTTTACACACTTCAATTTCTGTTCACACTGCCGTGTTCATCCTACAGCTGAAACGTAATCCCAGGAGCTCTTACAATTTAGCTTTCCTGTTATGTGTTGATTGATTTATATTCTGCAATTCAGTTTCTTAGAACAGTTGTTTCAATCTCCTTCATTAAAATTCTAGAGTAATGTGCAGGTCATGCTTTATGATTCCCAGCTTGATTAGATTAGACAGTTGATTATTTTAGAATGCGGATGAGATTTCCTTCTTGCAATTGTTGATTAGATCTGATACCATTTCTCTTTGATGCATAATAGAAAAGAATTGTAGTATAGCAGTTAGAAGGCAATTGGGATTGCAGAGATTCTTTGGATGAATATGGATGATAGAAGATAAAAGTATTCACTTCTAATGGTTTTGTGTTTAAGCATATATTGTGCACTTGTCCTTTGAAATAAAAAGACTTTCTCGGGTTGACAATAAATTTCATACGCTCTGTGTGTTTGATATTTAATTATCTGCAATTAGAGTGCTTGACAAGCCCCTGACCGGTGTAGTTGCTAAAGTAGGTGCAGATCCATTGTCGAAGGCGAGCTCCCAGGTGGTGGTGGATGATGGGAGTGGGTCTGCTAATGACAGGGGGGTGATATTTGATTCAGTGGTTACATCGGATATTTGTGGGCGTCATGGATCAGAGGCATTGTTGACTACATTGGTGAACGATGGAAAGGAGAATAATGGGAGTGCTGATCCTGTTAATGAGGGGGTGTTTCCAGCGACTCCTACTACTCAGGTCACTTCCAGTAAGCTATCGGAGCGTTCCATTAATCGACGGGGTTCACCCACGAAACCCTCGGGTAAGTCTCATTTCTTATCTCCTCCTGTTTCCTTATCTGATGACACTATTGATTTGGGGGGGGGTAGGATTGGGTCTACACCACTTGCCCATACGGTCTTACCTTGTCCAGCTGCTACTTGTTGTTTGACTGAGGAGGATGGAGTTTACACGTCCACCAAATTCTCTACCATCTCTGAGGGTAGAAACATCCGTTATGCTCTTCGCAGTAGGGAGATACCTAACATTGGATCGGGGGGAAAGGGACTTCCTGATTTGGCATATAGTGTTGGGGGGAAAGGTCAGGGCCGAAGATCCCTATTGTCTAAAGCTCAAGATCGGGCTAAAGTGGATCTCGTGATGGGTACACAATCTTCTATTGAGTGGGCGCTTAGAGCAGTGAAAACCCAGGATGGGGGTTCATTATGAAAATTATGTCTTTCAACTGTCGTGGGTTGGCGAGTCCCATTAAAAAATCGTCGCTTCGGAGGTTGGTAGACTTAAATCAACCGGATGTTTTACTGTTGCAAGAAACTTTGGGTGGCAGTGTAGATGTGGTACAGACTTTAGAATCTTTGCTTCTAGGTTGGAAGTTTGTTGGAGTGGATGCTCGGGGGCGATCTGGCGGGATGGCAACGGGATGGAAGGTAAAGTGCTGCAGATGTGATAGTTCTTGGGGAATCTCTTCTGGCATAGGTTTGGAAGTTTGGGATGCAGAGATCGGTCGGATGATCACTGTTCTCAATATCTACGGGCCCTATTTAAATAGGGTGGGATTCTAGGACTCCTTGTTGGATATGGATCTGTTTGATGGTAAGGATGTGATCTTGGGTGGGGACTTAAATCTTACTCTGGGGATTTCTGAAGTGTGGGGGCCTAGGGCTGTTCCGGATGCTTTAGCAAATTATTTCATACAAGCATTAGCCAGGAAGGATCTGCTTGATATCTTACCACCCAAGTTAAATCCGACTTGGAGAAATAAGAGAACTGGGGATCACACGGTGGCTAAGAGACTGGATAGGTTTCTGGTGGCCGATGTATTGGCACAGGGTGTTGATGTTGTCAGACAGTGGGTCGGATCAGGTGGGATATCTGATCACTGTCCCATCTTTCTGGAGCTACGAGGTAGAAGGAAAAAACCTCCTAGTCCTTTCAAATTCAATCCTAGCTGGCTGAAGGAGGTGGATTTTCTTAAGCTGGTTCAGGATCTGTGGGTTCATCGCCCTCATGATTCTCAATTGCATGCAGGGGCACACTTTCAACACAATCTTATGCGAATTAAAGAGGCCACTATTTCCTGGGCTCATGAGAAGAGGGCGATTGATGAGCAGACTCTGCGGGCTGCTGAGATGAATATTGATAGGATTCTTAATTGTCTGGGGATGGGATTTTTGGATGATCAGCAGAAAGGCGAACTGACGGAGTGGGAACGACGAAGGAATGATATTCTGTGTGAGAGAGAAGAGATGTGGAGAATGAAGAGTAGGGCGATTTGGCTTCAGTGTGGTGATGAGAATACCAAATTTTTTCAAAATTATGCTAAAGGGAGAAAATTCACAAACTCTGTTTGGGAATTATCTTCAGCAGAAGGAGAACTGGTCTCCAGTTTTGATGGATTAGCAGAGATGGGTGTTTGACATTTTGGCGATTTATTCACTGCACAACCAGGAGCTTCCATAGCTGAGGTTATTCGGGTGACTCAGATGTTCCCTCGGTTTGTGGGGGAGGAAGATAATCAGATGCTAATGGAGGAGGTGTTGCCGATTGAGCTCTCGATGGTTATGCAATCCTTTCAAACAGATAAAATCCCGGGGCCAGATGGCTGGCCTATTGAATTCTTCTTAGGTTTCTATGAATTCTTCGGGGAGGAATTATTGCATGTGGTGGAAGAATCGCGTAAGGCTGGGTTTGTCCATGGACCTTTCAACTCCACCTTTATAGCTCTTATTCCGAAGACGGACAAGCCTGCAAGCTTTGATGAATTCAGACCTATCTCTCTATGCAATTGTATCTATAAGATCATCTCTAAGGTTATGGCGCGGAGACTCCAAAAAATATTGTCTCAGCATATTTCTTGTGAGCAATTTGGCTTCCTGGAAGGTCGCCAAATTCATGAGGCCATTGGAGTGGCACAGGAAGGATTACACACTCTGAAAGTTCGGAAACAGAAGGGTGTTGTGATTAAGATTGATCTCTCCAAAGCATTTGACAAGGTTAGCTGGCTGTATATCCGGATGCTTTTAACTCACCTGGGGTTCTGCTACGAATTTATTCGTTGGATTATGGCCTGCATCACTACGGTGAGCTTTTCTGTACTAATCAATGGTTCTGCTAGTCCTTTTTTCCATGCGGGAAGGGGTCTATGACAGGGATGCCCCCTCTCTCCGCTGCTGTTTCTACTTGTTGCTGAAGGACTCAGCCGTTTTATATTGACTGCAAAAGCTGATGGCTCCTTTTGGGGCATATCCATATCACAGGTTCTGTTTATTACACATCTCCTTTTTGTTGATGACATTCTGATATTTTGTGATGGCACGCGACAGGATATTGATAAGGTGGTTGAAGGCATCCATTTATTGAAAATTGCAGCGGGTATGTTAGTAAATATTGAAAAATCTTCTATCACATGCTCACAATTAACTGAGCAGGAGATTCATAGAATGGCTAACATACTACCATATAGGACTATGGATATTGATGATGGATTAAAGTACCTTGGCTTTCACCTGAAACCGAATGCTTATCTGAAGGCTGATTGGCACTGGTTAATTGCAAAACTAGAACAGCGCCTACATGGATGGAGTCACAAATGGTTCTCTCGGGCTGGGAGGCTAGTCCTGGTTAAATCAGTTTTGGAAGCAATTCCGGTGTATTGGATGTCTCTTGCTTGGATCCCCATTGGAGTCCTGGAGCGGATTCGGAGGTTGTGTTTTGCCTTTCTTTGGAAGGGTAAGGGTGAGCATCGTGCATTGGTGTGGGTCAGATGGGGAAAAATTGCTACCCCTAAAGCACTGGGAGGATGGGGGTTGAAGAATATTTTTCTGTTCGCAAAAGCCTTGGGGGCCAAAGTATCGTGGCGTCTTATCCATACACATAGTCTCTGGACAAGAGTGGTATATAATAAATATATTGCCCCTCTTACTCTTCTCGAATGGATAAGGCTGGGAAATAAGTCGAGGACAAATTGCTCTGTGGTCTGGAAAGCGGTGGTGCAGCATTTCTCTTTGGTCGGATCTGGATTGGTGTGGAGGATAGGTAATGGGCGTCTCCTACGTATTGGGCTGGACCCTTGGGTTGGCTGCAGGGGAGGTCATGTCCTTCCTGTGGAATTGAGGAATTATTTGGCTGCTCGAGGATGTAACTTCCTGGCTGACATTGAGGATCCGGGTACATCTACACTATGGCATCAGGGGTGGATATCAGCACAGCGACTGGAGATCTCTGCAGAATTGCAGGGGGCTTGGGTGGATTTTCTGCGGATATTACGACTTACTAATATTCGTTTGACCAATCAGGTTGATGAACTTATATGGGATCACCATCCCTCAGGCTTTTACACACCAAAGAATGGATATATCCAGCTGCATGTGGAAATCCATAACAGGGAATTGGTGTGGTGGTGGAAATATCTGTGGAAGCTTAGGTGTCTGGGCAAAGCGAAATTACTCTTCTGGGCTATACTGGAAAATAAGGCACCTACCTGGGACATTCTACAAAAACGTTTTCTCCAGGGTCCGGGAATCTGTCCACTTTGTAGGGAAGCGGAAGAGACCATTGCTCATCTTTTTTTTCATTGTCGATTCTCATAGGCTATTTGGAAAGGCATTAACAGTTATATGGATTTTAAGATGCGGTGGAGGGGCGACTGTTTTCTGGAGGCGTTCCAAGGTTGGTGGACAATTAATAAGGCAACACCATATCGGGCCTTCCCGTGTATATTTTCCTGGGGCATATGGATAAACAGAAATTCGCTTATTTTTCATGACAGACGGGTTCCGTTGGAGTCCGTGGTAGCTCAAGCAGTGGCGGTCTTACAACATTACTTGGCTCCAGTACAGGTGTTTAGAACTCGACCGGTGCAAGAGGAGATGATCGATCAATCCATGCCGTGGGCATACTTTGACGGCGCTTCAACAGAACATCATTCGGTGTGTGGAGGGGGGGCAGTCCTTCACAAATCAGAGTCCCATTTTTTTCATCTTGTGGCTGGTCTGGGGAGAGGCACAAATAACTATGCAAAAATTATGTCTCTTAAATTGTTGATGTTATTTGCTCTTGAACAAGGCTGCCTATCTCTACATATTTTTGGGGATTCATTGTTAGTTATCAACTGGGCTAAGGAGATAAATTCTTGTCATGTTATGGTACTATTACCCATTCTAGAGGAGGTGATCAGGTTAAAGACGTCCTTTAATCACATCACTTTTACACATATATACCGGGAGAGGAATGGGATGGCTGATCAGCTATCCAAGGTAGCGACGCAGTAGGAATTAGCTCATGGCACTTGGAGGATTACAATTCATTCACCTGAGGGCACTTTCAGCTATTATCACAGTCCTTTTCTTTGAAGATATTGAAGCATAGAAGTGAGAGATAGTGCAGCATTCCATTGATGGTTACGTTCATGTAACAGTATTTTATGAAACCGAATTATGCGGTTGTTAGGACAGCAGTAATATTGTATGGACAACAGTAATATGGGATCGATATGATGATAATAAGGGATAGAAAATTTGTGACAATGTAGGGATCTCAGTGATTCTACTACATGTGCAGAATGTAATTTTGATCATCTATTTGAAATAAAATTACGAATTTTTCCGAGGAAAAAAAAAAAAAAAACTGCTAAAATCATTCAAACAATGGGGAAGGGCATTCCTACTCAGGGAATCCACCACTTTGTTCTCTTTTCCTTTAATGTGTTTAATTTCAAAATCATACTCACTCAAGAAGGATAGCCACCTTGCTTGACAAGCATTTAAACTTTGTTGATCAAATAAGTATTTTAAGCTTATGTTATAGGACATTAACGTGAATTTTCTTCCTATTAGGTAATGTCTCCACATCCTTAATGCTTATATTATAACAGCTAAATCTAGGTCATGTGTCGCATAGTTACTTTCATGTTGTTTAAGGTTTCTTGACTCGTAGCTTATCACATAATCCTCTAGCAATAGTACACCACTTAATCCCTCTAATTAGGCATCCGTACATATAACGAAGTCCTTGTACGGATCCACTATTCTTAGAATAGGTGCGGTGGTCAACAAATGTTTAAGTTGTTCAAATATTTCTTGACATTTATTAGAACATATGAACTTAGTTCCTTTCTTTTAAAGTGAAGTTATCGGGTAAGCGATTATAGAGAACCCCTGAATGAACCTACGGTAGTAACCCGTGATCCCCATAAAGGATTGAATCCTGATTACATCCTTAGGAACTATCCAATCAATGATTGCCTTGATTTTATGTGGGTCTACAAAAATGCCTTCCTTATATATTACATGACCTAGGTATTGAATTTTATCTTGAAAGAAATCACATTTACTGAACTTCGCATAAATTTTATGTTCTCTTAGGGTTTGTAAGACTAGCTTTAAGTGCTCTTTATGCTCTTCTTCATTTTTAGAATATATTAAGATGTTATCAATAAACACTATTAAAAACTTATCTAAGTATTTATGGAGGATGTTGTTCATTAAACACATAAACATGGCCAGAGCATTCATCAAGCCAAATGGTACAACCAAGAACTCATAATTCTTGTACCTTGTTCTAAATGTCGTTTTATGAACATCCTCGTCCTTAATTCTTACTTGATGGTACCTAGACCTTAAGTCAATTTTAGAGAATACCGCTGCTCCTCGTACTTGATCAAACATGTCATCGATGCAGGGGTCAGGGTATCTATTTTTTATTGTCATTTTATTTAATTGTTTGTAATCAATGCACAACCTTAGTGTGCAATCTTTCTTTTTAACAAACAAAACTCGTGCTCTCCACAGAGACACACTTGGTCTTATATATTCCTTACCTATTAATTCTTGCAATTGTAATTTTAATTCTACCAACTCAGGTGTGTTCATCCGATAATGAGCCATTGAGGTACGTACTGCTCCTGGTACCAACTCAATGGTAAAGTCAATATTCCTCCTTGGAGGCAGTCCAGGTATCTCTTTTGGAAAAACATCTTTAAATTCATTTAAAAAAGGAAATTATCTAAACTAAGTTTTGTTCTATTATCATTAGTTTCAGTGTTGTGTACAACAAACAACCTACATCCTTTCCTAGCACACTTTTTCAATTGCAAAGCATATATTTTCCTAGTAAGAGCCTTTTTTGGAATCCCTCTAACCATTTTACTTCCACCATTTTCAACAATACAATTAAATTTTTTCTCAAACAATTTAGTACAACTCTATGTTTTTCTAGCCAATCCATGCCAATTAATACATCATAAGATCCTAATGAAAAAATATTCAAATATACTTTTGTAATCAAACTTTGCATATGAACTTCGCAACTAGAAATAAAGCTGGTTACTTTTATTTTTGTTCCTATGGATAATTACACTAACCATGGCTTTTCAAAATTATATTTTTTAGTTTACATAAATCTAATAGCTTAGGATAAATATAACTTAAAGTAGATACATAATCAATTTAAAATATAGAAATAGGTTTGTTGAATATCTTACCATCTACCTCGATCATGAAAGGTTGATAATCTGCTTGATGATTGTCCAAGGAGGTGCTAATCTGTTGTATGTTCTGAGCAACCTCTCCAACTATGGGTGCTTCCCGGATAGTGGGAATATTCCGATTATCTTTCTTGTGAGAACAATCCCGATAGAAATGACTCTCCCCGTAGCCCCAACACAGCAAAGGTTCTCTTTTTATTTCTTCTTTATTTTTATTAAAGATATTATCTGGATACTCGACAGTTCTCATCAGTTGTTTGTACTCAGTTCTTATCGTTTGTTATCTATCCTTAAAAGTATTTCTTTGTAAGTTCTGATGTTTATCAAAAGGTTTGAATTCTCTTCTCTTAAAATTACTCCCTTCTCTTTTCTTGAAATTATAAGAATTTTCTTTCTTACTCTTAGATTGATCATAAGTTAATTTTGCCTTTGTCATTGCTTCCTACCAAGTTTTTGGTTCATCAAACTCTAATTTGTTTTTATAAAATCCGTGTAAGAAACCTATAAATATTTGAATTTTAGGTTTTTCTTCATTTAGGTAAGGCACATATCTTAACAATGATAGAAATTTAGTACATAAGTCATGCACAGACATTGCTCCTAGTCTTAGCTCGTAAAACTCTTTTGTCTTCCCCTCATTGTAATACTCCGAGAGGTATTCCCTTTTAAATTCATTTTTAAACTAGTTCCAACTTACTTTGCTATCATTAATTCTTTTTGCTCTTTTTAAGTCCTGCCACCAAATCTTAGCCTTTCCGACAAGATTGAATATGGCCATTTTCCCTTCATGGAGTCGGAATAATTGTACATAGAAACGTACTTCTTCATACCAAAGAGCCAAGCCTCATCTTCTTCTCCATTTTCAACTTCACCGTCAAAGGTAGAAGGTTTTATTTTTTTAAATTATCCTGTTATATCATTTTTATATTTTCTCTTCATCCTTCATCATCCCTCAGAGCTATCACTAGAATATTCCAATTCACTAGTTATAGTGCTTTCGTTAGAAGAAGGACAGTCAGAGGATGAGTTTTCTCGTTTACATTTCTTTTTATTCTTATCATTAGTTATCTCATTCAGTTTAGAAAATAAGGTTTCCTTTAAGTCTTCTTGGGTTCTTAGTACTCTTTCGTGTTCAGTCTTAAAGTTTATCAATTCGACTTCATTATTAACATTGTTATTATCATCATTAATATTCTCATCATTGTTATTCTCAACCCATATAGGTGGGGTAGGGGATTGTCTTCCATCCATTTCTTCTTGTAGTTTAGTAACACAAAATTTCTTCTATGTACGAAAGAAGAACAACATATAAACAAAATTAGTTTTCTCATAATACTTAGTGGACATCATAAGACCAAGTATTGTAATATAAGCTATGATATTACATGGAATATCCCCCAAATTTTGTCAAATGCGAAAAAATTAAAAACTTTTTCAAAAATTTAATTAAAAATGTTTTTAATATAATTCCTTTGACATTTCTACTATAATTAATATCTCAAACCATACATAATTTCCACAACATAATAGTCAAGTCTTAATGTAAACCTATACATAATAATATCACATATATCCATGAATTATATAATCCTTCCATGAGTCACATAATAGTACTGAACATATACAAAATAAATTTTTGTTTCCCTTTATAAGATATTTACACCTATGTCCCTTTCCTACTATTATCACATAATTATGATTTGCATTCCTCATTCATCAATATTATCACATAATTATGATATGCATTCCTCATTCATCTTAATAATAGTAAACATGCATATTTACATTTTTGACTCTACACACTTTAACATATTACAAGTATATTGTTTCCGTAGAGTATATATGATTTCAAATAAATCTTTCTTGTATTCTAGTCAAACCATTGACTATATAAGTATGTTAGTTTTTTTAGTATGAAATTATTCTTTCGAGTTTAGAACATTAATTTATTATTTAAATTCAAATTTCAACAAGGATAAGTAAGTATTTCATTAAAGTTTAAATGCACTCCCTTCCTACATTTGCATCATAAAACATCCCATCTCATAAAGTAGGTAGGTAGGTATAGAATCCTACTATGTCTTAATGCTAAATTTCTTTCTTCTCCTTGAGACATATAAATTAATACCCCACTTTTCTTTTATATTACACTCAAAATCCGATTGAATTATTAATCTTCATAACTGGAGTAAGAGTGTATTCGCATACACTCTGCCTTTAAGAGTAAGTAGAATCATATCATCCGTATATGAGAACAAACCGTCAACCGTTAACTAACAGTGAATTGGTTTTGAGATGAGTAACAAATGTAAGAAATACATATCGTGCTCATCTCAGAAATCACAACATGAAATTACAGAGTTTGTAAAGTCATAATTGAATTCTCATAAACATATACATTTCATAAGCATGTTATAATGTCTCCATTCAAATAAATTTCAAAAGAGAAAATTCCACCAATCTTCTAGTTTTCTAGGTTGGGGTGGAAACTTTAGATTTGGAATAAGAAGACTATAAAAATCCAAATGGACATTAGCTTGACATTAATATATTAAAAGGGGTTAAATAAATATTTATGATAGGAAAATAAGGTGGCACTTGGTCATGGAGACACATTTGTGGTGTGGAACCCACACAAAGCTAGATTCCTCATGCCACGTGGCATTCTATTCTCACCCATTCGAATCCAAGGTGGAGTATAATGATATTGGGAAGTTGGAAGGTCAATATACTTGGCATGACTCAGTGAAGGTCGAATTGGAGTGGAAGACTAACTCCCATGGAAGAGGAAGAGGCATTTGAGAGATAGTGAGATACTTGGGCTAGATTCCCTAGCTTCTATGACAACAATGATGAAGATGCTATGAAACCCATGACACAAATCATACCTGATTGCTGACATCTGACATATATGAAATGTCAAGGCTAAAAATACACTCCAAGAGGGCGCACAAGGGATTTGGGGCAGCCAAAGAGTCACCCATTCGGATTGAGTGAAGGAGGAAGCTAGGAATGGAGAGACAAGTGGCACACATTGGAATCTCTTCCCAATTCAAGTTGGCATGAATCTCATGGATGGAATTCGAGATAAGGAGGTATTTGGAAGTTTATAAAAGTCAAGAAAAAAGAAGGAGAGTGGCTTTTGATCATTTCTCATTTTGCATATTGGAGAGCATAACTTGTCTATGCTTGTGGAGTGTTTACTTTACTTTCCTTAGTACCAATTTCGAGGGTGAAATATTCCCATCCTAATTGGAAATTGGAGAGGCCATTCAGACCTTTCATTTGGAGCTAAAATTGAGTCATTTGTTGTAGGTTGAAGCTACAAGTCTTTTCATGATATTCTCTTCTTCAACTTGTTTCCACACCTTTCTCACATTTCTCTTCATGTTTTGGCTCTTGGAGGAAGGGAAAATTTGGTGAGATGTTGATCTCTTTGGGGAAGCTCTTGTGGCCCCATTTATTTGCAATATGATTTATTTATTCTATATTTAATGCTCTGTAGTGCCCCTCCTTTAGGGTAGTCTTGAACTTAACCTGAAACTTTAACCACTTGATACAAAAGAGATTAGAAAACATAATTACTAGATAAATAAAATTAAATAAATAAAAAACAAGTAGCAAATTAAAACAATACCATAAACCTGTTAACGGATCCATCTTGTCCACTGCCATCCGCGTCTTCCATAGGATCCATCCAACAAAGCTCATTTAACTGTAGGCGAAGAAACCGCTAACTTCGACACCCAACCATAGGCTCATGCTTTCAGTCACATGGCCACCCCCGAGCTTTGGGTCGTAGAGCTCACACACAACAATTCGAGAAACTCAGGTTGGGTTCCCCCCCCCAAAAAAAAATTTCCAGCCAAACCCTCAATAGCAGTAAGTCATGAGGCAATTCAAAATTATGATAATCATCAAGGATCTAGGTCCTTTACCCATTCCCAAAGCCTTCCTTTTAAAGGAAAATTCCATGCGACACATGTCGCTTCATGCATAAATACATATTTTATTAAATTTCTAATTTAATAATACTCACCCATCCATGTGTCAGTTTTTCTAGGATTTGCACCAACATTCCTAAGTTTGCTCATGTTTGTCCCCTAGATATTTTACTTAAGTCCTAGTTTTGAGATGTAGGTGGAATTGACTAGGTGTCCATGTTTAGGATTCTACTTTGCTCCTAAAATAAAGATTTATATTATTTTAAATACTCAAAATATTATTTTATGTGCTAATGCCTAAATAACACTTAATATTATTTAAATGCCAAAGTCATCATTGATGTGCAAATGCATAAAGTACTCAAATGCATTTCTAAGTCAAGTTCTAGGTGCAAACTTATATGTTTTTATGCAGTTAAGTTTAATAATCATTTTCACTAGGATCCTGGTGCCGCACCGTTGGGCTTTCCCGTTCCTAAATTTCATTTCCCTGACATGGAACGACTCCATCGAGTCCAGTCATCCGTAGTTTCCATTGCTCGACAAGGTACCACATTGTTGGGTCCTTACGTCCACTCTTTCTATTCTCGACAGGGTACAACACTGTCGGGCCCTTCTGCCATCATCCTTTCGTTTTGACTACGGGAACTTCATGTAGGGATTTTAGGATCCGTTACCTTCCATCCTCTGTCTACATGCTATTAGGGACTAATGGCGCTAAGGAGTGAGCCCATTCTCACTGCACTCCCCCCAACTCATATGTGACCAGTTCCGTTGTGGCCCACCTCCTACGCCCTCACGCTTTCCTCTTGAGCAAGCGGATCAGTGCTTATCTGCTCATGCGTGGTATTCCATCGGAAGTCGACATTATCGTCGCTCTCCCCGTGTGTGATTTATCCGTACTCTACGACCCTTCAATTCCTTTGTGTGTCCATCGGTGAACCGTTTCACCTGTCACTACAGACATTTCTCACAAACATATATTAGTAGTATTGTCCTCAATTATCATAATTTTATTCATCAATCTACTACTTCGTTAAGCATTTATATTTTACTCATAACATTACTCATTCATCTAATGAGAAATGCATCTCGTCAATATTTATTTTCTTCATTCTCATCACATAATCACTCATACAGCTAGTCATTAAGCATCATTCACATGTACATTTTCCATAATCAATTTTAATCATAAAAGAACGTGTAATCATTCATTTACATCAACTATCTAGATATACATATATCATTATTTATTGATTCACAATCAATCTTAATCATGAACACACTCAAAATAAAATCAAAGGGTCATTTTATTAATGTTTTAATCAGTCGGGTCACTCAACAGGTGCCCTCAAGTTCTGCAGTAGTCTAGCGGCACTACATACACCCCTACTTATTTAGAACTTCGTCCCGAAGTTCAAAATAAATGAAAAAAGCTATGATGCATCTCAGTTGCGTCCTCCTAAGTCGTAGAGCTAGGACTATCATTGTCCCACTACACTTTAACTTGATCAACCAAGGATAAACATTAAGTAAGATGTAATCAATCAATTATCCCCTCCACACATATAATTTAATTCCTTAATTAATTTATCAATTATTGTCGTCATTCACATCTTCAGGTTTTCCTCAATCATTTAAGACATAACAAGGCCCAAGAGACCACTATATCGAAGTTGTTCAACCGAGTCACTCGACATGTTCCCTTAAGGTCAACAATCATTCTAGGGGCATTACATACACCGCCTCTTAAATAGAACTTCGTCCCGAAGTTAATTTTTGTTCTTGTACTTTCGACGCTAGGATTTATCTTAATTTATATTCTCATCTCCAGGTCATTCTATTCTATTTTTCTCAAACAATCATGGCCATAAGTATTGGTGGTTCTAATCATTAGTTTTCTATTTCATCAGCATGGTTCCAATACCTCCTTAGGAACTCAATCATAATTTCACGAAATGCAAATCCAATAATACCTTCATAATTTTTAGACCAAATTTTAATTTTCTATACCCTTTTAGTCATGTATGAAGGTTTACAATGTCCAATTATCTACAAGTTGCATTGCGTCAATAGCCACCCAAATTTTATCAAATCAGGAGCGATTACCAAATGTTCCCAAATCCAATCCACAAAAGACTACTTCCAATTCCATGATTGCTAATAAAATGATTCTCCACTCGATACGAAAGTGTCGTAACTTAGCGACTGGGTCGAAAGTATTAAAATATAACTCCTAGTCCTTTCATCGGTAACATCATGTCCAGGTCAATGAGCTCATCACGTTTATTACCTCTTTTCATCATTTTCATATTCATATGACCCATTCGAAAAAGTCACAAACTGTGTGGTCATCATAATCTCATCGAGTCCTATCATTAGGTCTAGTTGTCTCTTCGTTTAAGTTGCATCTTGTCAGGTGGTTAGCATCCTTGTACTCAACTTTTCATGTTGATCATTATCATACTTCGTTTTACTAATGTCATCTTCATTTGGCCCTCTCGGTGGACTTCTGAATTAAGGATTCTTCATTTACCGTTGTCTCGGTCATGCCGGGTTTTTACTTTTTCTTTTTTTAAGCAACATCGTCAAAATTTATAATTTCCTTTAATACCGACGTTGTTATCTCCTAAAATAACCAGTCAGTTTTTCATTATTTTAGGTGATAGGTTTGAATCTAAAATTTATTTTTTAATGTTTAGAGTCCATAAGGAGGTCCTCATTCTTATTACTGAGTCAAAAATCCGATTTATTCGAGTCTTGGTTTTCAAATTTTGGGAGGACAAGTTTCGGTAGCTAACTCTGTTTTGCAGAGGCCAGTTAACTGTCGAAAAGGCTCACTTTCGGCAGCTGAAAGGATTAACTGAAATTACTAAGGTTATGTTAGCTGCCGAAAATGATCTTATCAGAAAATTAAAAAAAGAGAGTACGTGTCCGTACTCAAACTTCACATCAAGAGAGCCTGTGTGTTTTGCCGCCGAAAGGAAGATCAGAATGCATCTCATATGACCATCATGAGGTTTAATGCCGGTAAGCTGTCGAAGGCGAGTCATTAAACACCCACATCATTGATTGCGCAGGGTAACACAGGACTTCACATCAAGAGAGCCTGTATGTTTTGCCGCCGAAGGGAAGATCAGAACGCATGGGAAGATCAGAACGCATCTCATATGACCATCATGAGGTTTAATGCCGGTAAGCTGCCGAAGACGAGTCATTAAACACCCACATCATTGACTGCGCAGGGTAACACAGGAACTCTTAATGCATATCTGAGGATCATTCGCAGCTGATCGCTTCATAATTTCACACGAGCTAGACGATATCATAAGTAATCACTCGCTCGGCTCAGATGGAAGGCATCCTTTTCCCAAAACGTTGTAAGCAGGGCCATGGCCATGGGGTTTTTCATTTTATCACTCAGTTGAAGTTTTTATTCCGTTCAGGCAGTTTTTATCAGAGCAAATCATCTATCTAGGGACGCCCCCATCAGGACGAGACTCTAGCACAGTGTCTTTTTAATCTTCTGCTGCAAAAAACGAAGGGCTCGACTCATGGCAAAAACAAATCTGCCACTCAGGACAGAACTAGACGGGGTCTGGTATCTCGAGTCCCATCCACAGGTGGCCGAGTTTTTCAAGTCTGCAGAAGTTTTTGACTACTGTGAGAGACTCACTAGTTTCATCCAGCCACTTGCTGAGGCGTTTGCTCTGAGCTACGACGGGAGAACAGTGAAGTTTGGCAGAGAAGAATTTCATGTGGATGAGGCAGCTATAGCCGAATGTACGGGTCTTCCCAGAACAGGACAGAGTTGGTTTAAGACCACTAAAGTTTCAGACATTGAATTCAGGTCATATCTCCTACCAGCTCATAAGGAAATCAGGTGGAGAAAGGATATTCCCATCGCCTTTCTCGAACCTCAATGGCAGGCTCTTGTAAAGGCCATCATCGTTTACATAACTTGTGAAGGCCGTTATCACAGGGTGCTGCACTACCATTTCAAATTGTTGAATCATTTCACAGGGAGAGAAAAGATTAATCTGCCATACTTCTTCCATAAGACCCTCACTAAAATGGCAAAGCAAGTCCAGGCTAAGCCAAGCAAGATTGCAAGCAGGATCTCTCACCAGGGTCTCATAACGTTGATAATCAAGGAGCTTCTGAAGAAGAGAGCTGTGAACTGGAATTACTTTTTATTCTGGCACGAGTTTCCCACAGAGCTTGTAAATGAAGAGGAAGTTAAGCAGGGCAAGGGCGAGAAGAGCAGCACTCCCAAAATCAGCAAGAGAAGGAGGAGAGCCATCTCTCCTCAAGCCCAAATGGAATCCCCTTCCTCATCCAGCAAAAGGAGAAGGTCAAAGAAAAAATTGGTATTTGAACAAGCTGAAGGAACTCCTCAAGGAAAAAACCCACTAAATCTCCCCTACTCAGGATCTGAATCTGAAGACGAAGGAAAACAAGGAGCAGAGCAGCCCATGGAGAGTGAGAAAGGTAAAGACCCTCCCTTGACTGATGTACCAGGTCCCAAACCTTCCACACCAGAGACCAACAAAGTCAATGAGCTGCTACAGGAACTTTCCCAAGCAAGACATAATGAGGAACAGGTTAAGTTGCACAACGCAAAGCTAATTGAAAAGAATATGGCAATGCATGATCGGAGCAAGGAACTCTTCGAAAAACTCCAGAAAACAACCGAGAGGAACGCATTGCTGATAAAAGACAATGTCAAACTTTACCGTAACCTCAGGATGCTCAGGTTAAAGGTGAAGGAATCGTCGGGGACAAAAGTACAACCAGCAGTGACAGGAGCACAACCATCTGATCTAAACACGTTGGCTGAGGTGGCCACGATCCCTGAGGAAGCAACACCTGTGGAAGCTCAGAAAGAACAGCCTGTGGAAGCTCAGCAAGAAAAGCCTGTGAAGGTTCAGCAAAGACAGACTAAACGAGTGACTAGAGGGAAAAGAGCAGTTTCAAAGAAGTCCTAGCGATTGGTCACGAACATGCAGGAAAGCAGTGTTTGGGTTTAATTTTGTGAAACAGCTTTCGGCAGCTTAGGCGAGCCCACAGAGCTCATTAGCTGCCGAAGAATCTGACTTCCGGCAGCTAAGGCACAAAATCAGTTAAGCAGCGTTTGGGTTTAATTTTGTGAAACAGTTACGACTTTCGGCAGCTTAGGCGAGGCCCCCAAAGCTCATTAGCTGCCGAAAGGTCTGACTTCCGGCAGCTAAGGCACGAAATCAACAGAATAGTTAGCTGTCGAAAGCCTGTTTTTGCAAAGGTCGACTACCATATCACGAAAATCAAATCTGTGGCGCGCCCAACCCATTTCACCGAGCCTTGGAAGGCTACTTCACTTCGCCAACCATGGAGTCGTTGAAGGAGATCTCCATATCTGAATGTCCATGATTTTAGGGATTAGTCCCTATCTTTTGTTTTTAACTTTCAGTTAGTACTTTAGTTCATTAAACAGATCCATGTTTTTAGGATCTGGAAAAAACGATTTTGTAATGGCTATAAAGCCACAGAACCAAGACTGTTAGATGGTTCGATTTTGGATGGAATAATTGGCTACTTTATTCAGTTTTCTTATGCTAATATAGATCACAGGTTTCCCTCAGTTTCGATATCAGTTGTCATTTTCTCTTTCACTGTATCAGCGTTGTCTAGCTTTGAATGTGAATGTTTCTTTACATTGTTTAGCTCACAGCTTGATTCCAGTTCTTTGAATGTATCTCGAGCCCTACTTCGTATTGGTTTGGTTACATGTTTTCTTCATCCACCTTTGATATTATATATGCTGATCAATCGTTTCTTGAGGGCACTGTTTCATCTGTTTACATGTTGAATGTCTAAATACTGTACTCTGATTTAGTCATCCCATTGATCCACCTTTTTTCAAAAGACACAAAAAACATATTTTCTTAAGTTACCAGGCATACCTAGCTTATAACCCTAGGTAGTTTCCTGGAGTGATAACAAATTGGCGCCGTTGCCGGGGAGAGGAGTGAGAAGATGATCTTCCTGGGAGAACGACACAGATCTGGTCCTTGATGATAGACAAGGACTAGACACTTCATCGGTTATATATCTTCTATCTAGCGACTCCACAACATCATTCTGGCTCCAAAAAGGGCCAGCACCAGAGCGAATCCCCAAGGACCCCTGGTGTCTCCAGTACCAAATCCAGATCGAATCTTGAGGGAGGCGAAGAAGACCAAAGGTCAAGCTGTTCCAAAAGTCACCACTGTAAGTTCATCTGTTGTTAGTTTTTCTGCTGCATCACATACCACAGTCATCATGGCTGGGGGAGTAAATATGACTAAGATGGAACAAATACTAGCTAACATATATGCTCCATTGGTACTAGTACTTCCACTGTCTCAAATGCCCGTAGGGGATTACCAAAAATACATGCCTAAATTCTTTGGGCCAGGCAACTACACAGCAGAAGAACACCTTGAAGCTTTCTACGCTTATGCAGAAAATACCAACATCGAAGATGAAGATGTTTGGATGAGAATTTTATTCCAGAGCTTAGATGGAGAGGCCCGGAAATGGTTCAAAACACTGCCAGCTGCTTCCATAGGAGACATCACTGCTCTTGATGATGCCTTCTTAAAAAATTGGGGAGACAGAAAAGATTACCTGCATTATATTACTGAGTTTGGAAATCTCAAACGGAAAGCGGGTGAGTCTGTATCTGATTTCACCAAGAGGTTCAATAAGATGTATGAAAAGATCCCTGAGGTAGTCAAACCTTCCGAAACATCTGCTATGATCACATATTCCGGAGCTTTCGATTACAAATTCTGCTTGATGCTCAGAGAAAGGGATTCTGAAACCCTCCTAGCCATGCAAGAAGCTTCCCTGAAGGTTGAATCGAACTTGTCATCTTCTGAGAAACTGAAAATAGGTTCCGAGAGAGGGAGAAGGAGTGAGGAAGCCCCCTCCTCCTCCAATTCAAATCAAAAGGTTGACAAGTTGGAAAAAATGGTGGAAAATCTGACCTCTGAAATGGAGAAGTTTAAGACCAGCAGCAGATCTCCTGACAAAGGGAGAAATCAAAGTAAATTTGAGCATCCGAATAGGAATCAGAACCAAGCTGATTACCCAAATAGAAATCAAAATTGGAGAAGGAACCAATAGCAGGTCCAACTTTTACAGAGAGAGAGAAATCCAGTTGACGATCAGAAAATCAGGGCTCCTTTCCAGAATGTGGTGTTTGACGAAGAAGATGAGGAGGATGTTCAAGAACTCGAAGAGGACATTCACTGTGTCGAAGCTGAGTACGAAGAAATTTACTTGACTGAAGCTGACTATGAGGGGTCATTGTTTGATCAGGGACTGAACCAGCTTTATGAAGATCAGGCCATGCTGCAAACTGATGGACGAGCAGGATACGATCTGAGATCCAAAAGGAATACTGGAAAACAAAACTCTCCAGTGCCTCCGAAAAAGACTGCTGCCCCTGCAAAGCAGCCAGCCAAGGAAGTTCAGAAAACAACTCAGTCGCAGCCCATGGTAAGAGCAAATCCCTCTGAGTCTGAAAAATTTGCTTCTTCTTCTTTCAATTTACAAACAGAAATTTAGAAACTAAAGATCCCTGTACCTCTTATTGAACTCATGAAGAACGAAGCCTTCCGAAAGGACATTTGTAAAAGCCTTGATCACAAATCTGTCTCTTTTTCCTCTGACACCATAAACTTATCTGATGATAACCCCAGCATTGTGCTAGGCCCAATGATTGAAGAACGAGGTGAAAGCTGTCCCCCTTTTTATGTCTCTTTGAACATCCATGACAAGACCTTGCACAATTGCCTCCTCGATTCAGGTGCTTCCCATAACCTGATGTCAAAAACAGTCATGCATGGACTAGGCTTAGAAATCACCCGCTCTTACCATGATTTATTCTCCTTCGACTCCAGGAAGGTGAAATGCCTCGGGTTGATAAAGGACCTTGCAGTTTCCCTATCTTCTGCCCCGATGAAAACCATGATTATGGATGTTGTTGTGGCTGATATCCCGCCCAAGTTTGGTTGTTTGCTGTCCAGATCATGGATGAAGAGACTAGGTGGAACCTTGCAAATGGACCTATCTTATGCCACTATCCCAGTCTTTTCCGGAGAGAGCAGAAGGTTATACCGTGAGTCTCAGCTTTCTTTCATCATCAGTGATGAAAAGAATCCCGCTAACCATCCCATTTATTCAGTAGACACGGAAATGGGCTCATGTATCTTACAGGTTGATGACTCTTTGCCGGAATCTTTGCCACTAAAAAAGCCTGTGGTCCAGCCTATCAACAGTGAGAATGAGAATGGATTATGGACGATGTTCTTTGATGGGGCTTGTACCAAAGAATCTGCTGGAGCAGGGGTTGTGTTCATTTCTCCCTCACAGGAAAAGACACAGCTGTCATTTAAGCTAAGTTTCCAAGTGACAAACAATGTTGCCGAGTACGAAGCTTTGCTGTTGGGGCTGAATTCAGCCAAACAAATGCAAATCAAAAAGCTACATGTCTTTGGGGACGCTGATCTGATTATTCAGCAGGTCAACAAATCTTTTCAGGCAAAGCATGTGAGGCTCAAAGCCTACAGGGACGAGGTACTCAATGTTATCCCTTCTTTCTCTGAATTCAAAATAGCACATGTACCTAGATTGATGAACGAAATGGCTGATTCTTTAGCTGTTTCAGCTTGTAATTTCATTCCCCCTCTGCCTCCTAAACCGTCATACGAGATTCAAGTAAAATATCGGCCTTCACTGCCTGATAATGTAGAATTTTGGAAGGTGTTTGAAGACGATGCAGAGCTGACCAGGTTTTTAAATGTTATAGATGAATTTGCTGACTTAGAAATTGATGAAGACAATCAGAATGAGCAGGCTGCCAAAGAAAAAACCAGGTTTGAAGACAAAATCGGGACACACAAAATAGTTCAACTTTCTTCCAACAGAATCCCGAAAGGGATGATACCTTTGGAGAGACTGTTTGATAGCAATGATGTTGCTGTTAAGCTTGAGAAGAAAGAGGACGAGTCTGATAGCTGTCCTCTGAACCTAGCAAACGAATCAGATCCGAAATATGTGAATTTGGCTTCCCAGTTGACAGAACCACAGAAGTCTGAGTACGCTGGCCTCTTAAAGGAGTTCTCCGACATATTTGCCTGGAAGTATTCAGATCTGAAAACTTATGACACAGATATCATTCAACATAGGATCCCACTGAACAAAGATACTACTCCTTTCCGACAGAAGCTCAGATCATTCAATCCAATGCTGCTGCCCACAATGGAGAAGGAAATCAAAAAATTGCTTGAGGCCCAGATCATTATCCCGCTGAGATATTCCGATTGGATTTCCAATCTTGTCCCTGTGAGAAAGAAGAACGGTGAAATCAGACTCTGTGTCGATTTCAGGAACTTGAATAAGTGTTCTCGGAAAGACAATTACCCGGTACCCAAGATGGAACATATTTTGCAGAGAGTTTCCGGGGCAAGTGTCATGTCCTTTATCGACGGATTCTCGGGGTACAACCAGATTGCTGTCCATCCTGAGGACAGAGAAAAGACAGCCTTCACAACTCCTTGGGGTACGTTCATGTACCAAAAAATGCCTTTCGGTCTCATGAATGCTGGGGCTACCTTCCAGCGGGAAATGGATATTGCCTTTGTCGGAGAAAGGGATAAGTTTGTCCTCATTTACCTCGATGACATCACGGTGTTCTCTCACAGCCATTCAGATCATCTGCTACATTTGAGAAAAGCTTTCGAGAAATGCAGGAAGTATGGTATCTCGTTGAATCCTAAAAAGTCATTTTTTGCACTCAAAGAAGGTAAGCTGCTCGGTCACATTGTTTCAGCAGAAGGAGTTAAAATTGACCCAAAGAGGGTGGAGGCAATCCTAGATTTGTCATTACCTAGATCCAAGAAAGATGTCCAATCTTTTCTTGGCACTATCAACTTCATCCGCAGATTTATTTCAAATTTTGCTGAACTGACTAAACACATTACCAGCATGCTAAAGAAAGATTCAGAAATCAGGTGGACTAAACAGGCAAAGGATTCATTCCAGGATATCAAGAAAGCAATCACTTCAGCCCCGGTTCTCATCAGTCCACATTTTGACAGAGAATTCTTCGTCTTTTCATTTGCTTCACATGACACTATTGCAGCTGTCCTCTTACAGAAAAATGATGATGAACAGGAGCAGCCTGTGGCTTTTTTCAGTCGGGTACTCCGTGATGTTGAGCTTAAGTATGAACCTTTGGAGAAGCAAGCGTATGCATTGATTAAGGCCCTGAAGGCATTCAGAATTTACATTCTCCAGTCCAAGGTAATTGCCTATGTCCCCTCTAGTTCAGTCAAAGATGTTTTAGTACAGCCTGAAATTGATGGCAAAAGGAGTAAGTGGGTGGCAAAGCTGATTGAGTTTGACATAGAAATCAAACCTGTCAAGCTGGTTCGAGGACAGGGACTCGCTCGGTTATTGACTGAAGAAAATTGCAAGGCATTGAAGATTTATGAAGAGGAGAAAGGTACAGCAGATTTCCAATTTGAAATTTCAGCGAACCAAACGAGGTCAGATTTACAGGTAACCTCTTATATCTCAGAGTGTGAATGGTACAAGGATATTGTTTTCTTTTTACAAACTTTTGCTTTGCCAGAGGGACTCACAAGAACACAGGGAAGAGCTCTTAAGCTTAAATCTACGAGCTTCTGCATCAAAGATAACTTGCTGTTTTGGAAAGACCCTTTAGGGGTACTCCTGAGATGTGTGACAAAGGAGGAGGCTGTCAAGGTAATGACTGAATTTCATGACAGTATCTGTGGCGGACATCACTACTGGAAGACAACCGTCCACAAGATACTGAGGGCGGGTTATTACTGGCCCTGTGTATTTGCTGATGTATTTGCTTTTGTGAAAGCATGCGACAAATGTCAAAGGTTCCAAGGAAAGGGGCAGTTGAAATCTTTACCGTTGAAGCCCATCACAGCTGTTGGTCCATTCCAGCAATGGGGCTTGGACTTCATCGGAGAGATCCATCCTTCATCAAGCAATCAGCACAAATGGATATTGGTTGCCACAGATTATTTCACGAAATGGATCGAAGCCATTCCCACGAGGAATGCTACTCATAAGGTGATTATTGACTTTCTGTTTAGTAATATCTTTTCAAGATTTGGTTGTCCCATGAAGCTGATTACAGACAATGCTCCTGCCTTTAATGACCGACATTTGGTGAGCTTATGTGAAGAGATGGGGGTAAAACTAGCTCATTCCACGTCATATTACCCACAGGGCAACGGACTAGCTGAGTCTTCAAATAAAAGTTTATCTCGTATCATCAAGAAATTGCTGGAAGAAAATAAGAAAAGTTGGGACAGCAAGTTAAAATTTGCTTTGTGGGCCGACAGAGTCACTATCAAAAAATCCATTGGTACATCCCCATTTAAATTAGTCTATGGCACTGAAGCCATATTCCCAGTCCAACTTGTGTTACCAGTGACTAATTTCCTTCAAGAGGCCGGCTCTGAACTTGATGATCACACTAGAAGAGTTTTCCAATTGGTGGAGTTACAGCAAGAGAGAGAGCATCTGATAGAAAAGTCTGAAAATCATCAAATGAAGGTAAAAAACACTTTTGACAGAAAAACAAAAAAGGAGGTGTTCAAAATAGGTGATTTTGTTTTGAAATGGGATGCAGCTAGGCAAAATAAAGGACAGCATGGGAAGTTCGATTCATTATGGACTGGTCCATACATTATAACAGAGGCTTACCACAACAACACTTTTGTTCTTCATCATCTGGATGGAGAAATTCTCGCAGGTGGCCCATTCAATGGGCGATTTTTGAAAATCTACCTCTCTTAAAGACCGTGGGTCTTTCTCATTGTAAAATATTCGTCTTTCTTTTCTATTTAGAGTCAGTGTGTCAAATAAACTCCATGCCCAATGGGAGTACTAGACTAGGTGTCAGTTTTATTTCCATGAATGTCAAATAGACTCCATGCCCAATGGGAGTACTAGACTAGGTGTCGGTTTTATTTCCATGAATGTCAAATAGACTCCATGCCCAATGGGAGTACTAGACTAGGTGTCAGTTTTATTTCCAGGAAAGGCATTTGGTTCTGGGATTCTTTGGAACCTCACTGGGAGGATTCCATCCCCGAGTAGGAGCCAATTTTATCTCCTAAAATAACCAGTCAGTTTTTCATTATTTTAGGTGATAGGTTTGAATCTAAAATTTATTTTTTAATGTTTAGAGTCCATAAGGAGGTCCTCATTCTTATTACTGAGTCAAAAATCTGATTTATTCGAGTCTTGGTTTTCAAATTTTGGGAGGACAAGTTTCGGTAGCTAACTCTGTTTTGCAGAGGCCAGTTAACTGTCGAAAAGGCTCACTTTCGGCAGCTGAAAGGATTAACTGAAATTACTAAGGTTATGTTAGCTGCCGAAAATGATCTTATCAGAAAATTAAAAAAAGAGAGTACGTGTCCGTACTCAAACTTCACATCAAGAGAGCCTGTGTGTTTTGCCGCCGAAAGGAAGATCAGAATGCATCTCATATGACCATCATGAGGTTTAATGCCGGTAAGCTGCCGAAGGCGAGTCATTAAACACCCACATCATTGATTGCGCAGGGTAACACAGGACTTCACATCAAGAGAGCCTGTATGTTTTGCCGCCGAAGGGAAGATCAGAACGCATGGGAAGATCAGAACGCATCTCATATGACCATCATGAGGTTTAATGCCGGTAAGCTGCCGAAGGCGAGTCATTAAACACCCACATCATTGACTGCGCAGGGTAACACAGGAACTCTTAATGCATATCTGAGGATCATTCGCAGCTGATCGCTTCATAATTTCACACGAGCTAGACGATATCATAAGTAATCACTCGCTCGGCTCAGATGGAAGGCATCCTTTTCCCAAAACGTTGTAAGCAGGGCCATGGCCATGGGGTTTTTCATTTTATCACTCAGTTGAAGTTTTTATTCCGTTCAGGCAGTTTTTATCAGAGCAAATCATCTATCCAGGGACGCACCCATCAGGACGAGACTCTAGCACAGTGTCTTTTTAATCTTCTGCTGCAAAAAACGAAGGGCTCGACTCATGGAAAAAACAAATCTGCCACTCAGGACAGAACTAGACGGGGTCTGGTATCTTGAGTCCCATCCACAGGTGGCCGAGTTTTTCAAGTCTGCAGAAGTTTTTGACTACTGTGAGAGACTCACTAGTTTCATCCAGCCACTTGCTGAGGCGTTTGCTCTGAGCTACGACGGGAGAACAGTGAAGTTTGGCAGAGAAGAATTTCATGTGGATGAGGCAGCTATAGCCGAATGTACGGGTCTTCCCAGAACAGGACAGAGTTGGTTTAAGACCACTAAAGTTTCAGACATTGAATTCAGGTCATATCTCCTACCAGCTCATAAGGAAATCAGGTGGAGAAAGGATATTCCCATCGCCTTTCTCGAACCTCAATGGCAGGCTCTTGTAAAGGCCATCATCGTTTACATAACTTGTGAAGGCCGTTATCACAGGGTGCTGCACTACCATTTCAAATTGTTGAATCATTTCACAGGGAGAGAAAAGATTAATCTGCCATACTTCTTCCATAAGACCCTCACTAAAATGGCAAAGCAAGTCCAGGCTAATCCAAGCAAGATTGCAAGCAGGATCTCTCACCAGGGTCTCATAACGTTGATAATCAAGGAGCTTCTGAAGAAGAGAGCTGTGAACTGGAATTACTTTTTATTCTGGCACGAGTTTCCCACAGAGCTTGTAAATGAAGAGGCAGTTAAGCAGGGCAAGGGCGAGAAGAGCAGCACTCCCAAAATCAGCAAGAGAAAGAGGAGAGCCATCTCTCCTCAAGCCCAAATGGAATCCCCTTCCTCATCCAGCAAAAGGAGAAGGTCAAAGAAAAAATTGGTATTTGAACAAGCTGAAGGAACTCCTCAAGGAAAAAACCCACTAAATCTCCCCTACTCAGGATCTGAATCTGAAGACGAAGGAAAACAAGGAGCAGAGCAGCCCATGGAGAGTGAGAAAGGTAAAGACCCTTCCTTGACTGATGTACCAGGTCCCAAACCTTCCACACCAGAGACCAACAAAGTCAATGAGCTGCTACAGGAACTTTCCCAGGAAAGACATAATGAGGAACAGGTTAAGTTGCACAACGCAAAGCTAATTGAAAAGAATATGGCAATGCATGATCGGAGCAAGGAACTCTTCGAAAAACTCCAGAAAACAACCGAGAGGAACGCATTGCTGATAAAAGACAATGTCAAACTTTACCGTAACCTCAGGATGCTCAAGTTAAAGGTGAAGGAATCGTCGGGGACAAAAGTACAACCAGCAGTGACAGGAGCACAACCATCTGATCTAAACACGTTGGCTGAGGTGGCCACGATCCCTGAGGAAGCAACACCTGTGGAAGCTCATAAAGAACAGCCTGTGGAAGCTCAGCAAGAACAGCCTGTGAAGGTTCAGCAAAGACAGACTAAACGAGTGACTAGAGGGAAAAGAGCAGTTTCAAAGAAGTCCTAGCGATTGGTCACGAACATGCAGGAAAGCAGTGTTTGGGTTTAATTTTGTGAAACAGCTTTCGGCAGCTTAGGCGAGCCCACAGAGCTCATTAGCTGCCGAAGAATCTGACTTCCGGCAGCTAAGGCACAAAATCAGTTAAGCAGCGTTTGGGTTTAATTTTTTGAAACAGTTACGACTTTCGGCAGCTTAGGCGAGGCCCCCAAAGCTCATTAGCTGCTGAAAGGTCTGACTTCCGGCAGCTAAGGCACGAAATCAGCAGAATAGTTAGCTTCCGAAAGCCTGTTTTTGCAAAGGTCGACTACCATATCACGAAAATCAAATCTGTGGCGCGCCCAACCCATTTCACCGAGCCTTGGAAGGCTGCTTCACTTCGCCAACCATCGAGTCGTTGAAGGAGATCTCCATATCTGAATGTCCATGATTTTAGGGATTAGTCCCTATCTTTTGTTTTTAACTTTCAGTTAGTACTTTAGTTCATTAAACAGATCCATGTTTTTAGGATCTGGAAAAAATGATTTTGTAATGGCTATAAAGCCACAGAACCAAGACTGTTAGATGGTTCGATTTTGGATGGAATAATTGGCTACTTTATTCAGTTTTCTTATGCTAATATAGATCACAGGTTTCCCTCAGTTTCGATATCAGTTGTCATTTTCTCTTTCACTGTATCAGCGTTGTCTAGCTTTGAATGTGAATGTTTCTTTACATTGTTTAGCTCACAGCTTGATTCCAGTTCTTTGAATGTATCTCGAGCCCTACTTCGTATTGGTTTGGTTACATGTTTTCTTCATCCACCTTTGATATTATATATGCTGATCAATCGTTTCTTGAGGGCACTGTTTCATTTGTTTACATGTTGAATGTCTAAATACTGTACTCTGATTTAGTCATCCCATTGATCCACCTTTTTTCAAAAGACACAAAAAACATATTTTCTTAAGTTACCAGGCATACCTAGCTTATAACCCTAGGTAGTTTCCTGGAGTGATAACAGACGTGGTATATGATTAAATTACTTCCTACAAATAAGGGTTCCTTGATTATTAAGGAGGAGGGATATGTGCGACACCAATTCCCAATGCAGCCACATCATTCATGGGTGATAATCCTTCCTCACTTCCTAACTTCAGAAATTTTATTATTCATGCAATAGCATAATTAATTGTACGATACTTTGCTAGTAACTTACTACATGTATACGAATCAATTAACATGAATGTACGGCATTTGGTTATGTCAAGACACCATCCAAAAACACAATCAATTATTTATAGCCTATTTATTACATAGACCATAAGTTTCAAGGAACAACATAACATATCTTCCAAAACAATATCTTAAGGTAGTTCACTTCACCCTATGCGTATACCCTACGGAAATTATACCATATGTAACTTAATTCATTATTTATAATCACAATGAATTCTATGAATGATATGCATCTATATGATCAATCCTTTACCTAAGTATATAGTTTGCTTTATTTCATAAGACATGGAGTATAACTCACATTACCAATGGAAATTTTCCTTTAAAAGGAATGCTTTGGGAATGGGTAAAGGACCCAGATCCTGGATGATTATCATAATTTTGAATTTCCTCATGACTTATTGCTATTTAGGGTTTGGCTGAAATTTTTTTTTGGGGGGGAACCCAAGCTGAGTTTCTCAAATTGTTGTGTGTGAGCTCTACGACCCAAAGCTCGGGGGTGGCCATGCAACTGAAAGCATGAGCCTATGGTTGGGTGGCAAAGCTAACAGTTGCTTCGCCTACGGTTAAACGAGCTTTGCTGGAGGGATCCTACGGAAGACGCGTATGGTAGTGGACAAGATGGATCCATTGACAGGTTTATGGTATTGCTTTAATTTTCTACTTGTTGTTTATTTATTTAATTTTATTTATCTAGTAATTATGCTTTCTAATCTCTTTTGTATCAAGTGGTTAAAGTTTCAGGTTAATTTCAGGACGACCCTAAAGGAGGGGCACTACATTCTCATGATATCCTCAAGTCAAAATACCAAGTGAAACTATGTCAAAATTGTAACATCCCTCCAATTTGACCCCTATTATTACTACATTGGTAAATGTAATCGTAATTGTGAACGTGGCCCTGGTCAGGAGCTGAAGGCCAAGGCCCCACCAGTGGACCTTGAACGTATTGTCATTTTATTTTCCTAGGTTGGAAATATGTCTATAAACTTAGGAAACTAAAGGCGGTGATGCAGTTAAGATGTTAACTAACTAAAATATCTAAGGGAAAGGTAAGATGGCTAGGAAGCCATGAGAATTCTATTTTAAGTCATAGGCATTTGAAGGTGAAGAAACTAGGAACATTCACCTAAGTGGACTCTAACAAAACTAAAACAATTAGATGGATATTATATTCATATATATATATATATATTAATATATGAAAGAATCAACCAATAAGTTTTGATATATACATAGATATTATATACATATATATATATATATATGTTAGTTAACCAATAGTTGCGATAAAGGTTCTATGCATTTATATATAAAGTGTTATGGACATTTATAAGTTAAATATACATATATACATTAATCAACCAATATGGTTAAATGTATATATAGTATTCATATACATATATGTTACATATGGTATGGGGAACATGTCCACCTATATTTCAACACTATTACGATAGAGATATTTATGGGTACTATATAAGGTAGAACTTTCCTCGTCGAGATGAACCATAATAAAGGAGTATAAGGGAAATGGGTCCCTTCTCCATACATTGAATTAATAACTTAATCCCAATAAAATGGTTAAGATCTCAAGCATTTAACATTTGTATGTAAGCAATCATGACTTACTGTAATGCCCCTAAAATGACTATGGACTTTAAGAGCACCTGTAGAGTGACCCGGCGTAACAGACTTCAATAAAGTGGCCCTTCGAGTTAGGATGTGTCTTAATAAGGGAGAATCACCTGATGATGTGCATGACTATAGTTGATAAATAAATTAATGAATTGAATTATATGTGTGGAATGGGTTAATTGATTAATCAGTTCTTGCTTAAATGCTTAGCCTTGATTGATCAAGTCAAAGTGCAGTAGGACAGTTACAGTCCTAGCTATGCGACTTGGGAGGACGCAACTGAGATGCGTCGTAGCTTTCCATTTTATTCTGAACTTCGGGACGAAGTTCTAAATAAGTAGGGGTGTATGTAGTGCCCCTAGACTTGTGTAGACATTGAGGGCGCCTGCTGAGTGACCAGGCTGATTGAAACATTAATTAAATAACCTTTTGACCTTATTTTTGAGTATGTTTATTTGAACTGTTGAGGTAAATGAATAATTGAATATCTTAAACGATTAGCTATGACTATGGAAAATTATGTTGATGGATAATGCTTAACGACTAGCTGTATGGTGATTATGTAATTCGCGACTAAATGTATACTTAATAAGATGAATGAGCAGTTTCAATAAATCATAAATGTTTAACAATGCTAGAGTTAGAAACCAGATGATGATTGTTGAGAACAGTGCTACTAATAATTTGTTGTGAGAAGTATGTGTAGAAACAAGTGAGACGGTTCACCAACGGACACACAAAGGAACATGGAGGGTCGTAGAGTACGGGTAAATCACACACAAGGGAAGCGACGACGATGTCGACTTCTGACAAGAATACCACGCATGAGCAGATAAGCATTGATCCGCTTGCTCAAGAGGAATGCGTGAGGGCGTACGAGGTGGGCCATGACGGAGCTGGTCACGTACGAGTTGAGGGGCGCGCAGTGAGAACGGACTCACTCCTCAGCGCCATGAGTCCCTAGATAGCATGTAGACGGAGGATGGATGGTAACGATTCCTAAAATCCCTACAAGAGTTCCCGCAAGTCAAAACGGAAAGATGGTGGCAGAAGGGCCCGACGATGCGGTACCCTGTCGAGAAATGAAAGAATGGACGCAAGGACCCAACGATGCGGTACCATGCCAAGGAATGGAAACCATGGATGACTGGACCCGACGGAGTGGTGCCATGTCAGAGAATTAAAGTTAAGGAACCAGGAGCCCAACGACGCGGCACCGTGATCCTAGTGAGTTTGATTGTTAAATTAAACTGCATAAAAACTTAGGAGAATAACTCTAGATTATTACTTAGCAAATGCATAACAATAGCTTAGACATTTGCACATGAATAGTTATTTTGTTGAGCATTTAAAATAATAGAAATTATTATTTACGAGCAAAATAGATTAGACACCTAGTCAACTAAAAGCTAGGAGTTGATTAAAATATCTGGGGGACAAACTAGAGCAAACTTAGGGGTGTAGGTGCACTTCCTAGAGAAACTGACACTTGGATGGGTGAGTGTTTTGATTAAATAGTTAATTAAAAATATTTAATTATGCATGAAGCGACACATGTCACACGAGATTTTCCTTTATAAGGAAGGCTCAGGGAATGGGTAAAGGGCCCATAATTTGGACGATTGTCATAATTTTCGAATACCTCAAAGACTTGCTGCTATCTAAGGGTTTGGCTTAGAAATCCTGGTGGGAAGGGAAGCCCAAGCTGAATTTCTGAAATACTTGTGTGAGCTCTACGACCCAAAGCTCGGGGGAGGCCATGCGACTGAAAGCATGAGCCTATGGTTGGGTGGCGAAGCTAACGGTTGCTTCGCCTATGGTTAAACGAGCTTTGCTGGAGGGGTCCTACGGAAGACGCAGACAACAATGGACCAGCTAGATCGGGTTGACAGGTTAAGGTTTGCTTATTTTTGTTAAGTTATTCACTCTTTTATTTTATTTTTCCAATAACTATAATGGCTAATTTGTTTGTATGAAGTTTTTAAAGTTTTAGGTTCAGTTCAAGGGGACCCAAAAGGAGGGGTCTTACATTTGGTATCAGAGCCGGTTGAGCCTTGAGGGCACCGGACTCATACCGGACTCATAATTTTCTGCAGAAACACCTTTCTCCATATCCGTTGCAGAACTTATATGGTGAACATTCAGACGCTGGATTGACGACGAATTCCTTGGGATTACATCTACGGCTAGATCAATGAATATTTGGCAACAGCGGGATCAACCGTCTGAACAGGTTACATTTCGTTATTTATTGATTGTAAATATATAATTTTTGTTTACATTTTTAAGAAGTTTACATGCGCTTAAAAGAAGAGATTTCGATCTGCCCTCTGTCGATTGTGAATATATGGACTGTGTGATGTTTTTATGGTTCAAATTGAGAATAAAATTTATATTTTAGGAACATGAAGAATTGTGATCCACCTGTCTCTGTCTCTGTCCCTTTCGATCCGTGATACTGCATTTGATAAAGATCCCTGTATAAAATGTTGTTTAATTTAAGCATTGTCAAATAGATCAATACTCTGCTTGTATGTATTTGGGTGAAATCTGAACATGACCCTGACGTTTTCGAACGAATCAATAATCTGTTATACAATCACTTGATGAGCTCTCCCTATAAAACAATTGTTTAAATTAAGCATAGTCAAGGAAAGCCGATATCCTGCTTGTGTGCGTCCTTTTTAAATCCCTGTTTTACAATCGAATTCATCTCCAGCTTTATTTAATTAAGACCGAGTCTAGTTCCATCATTCATAAATCTGCCTGTTTGGATTTTAATTCGGGTATTGATCAGGAAATTCTACACCCTGACTGTTCGTGATATTAAGATCTCTGATTATGCCAATCGAAATTCATCCCCGGATTGTTGAGTAGGACCGGATCTTGTTCATTATGCAAACTCTGTATGTATAACCTTAAGAAAAAAAGAAGAATTCCTGTGAGTGATCCCTGTATGGTAAAAAACAAAATACTCCCTGGTTTATGAGCGAAACTTCCAGGTCTATGAGTGAAATGACAGAGTCTGTTTTAAAGATCAGATCTCTGTTTGTGTCGCATTCGTTCCCAGATCGAGTCCGAGGTCGTAGCCATCTCTGACGGTGTAGTATTGATTTCAGAACGAGTCTGAGTTTGTATTAAGCTCTGTCAGTATAGCATTGATTCCGAAATCGGACTCTGATGGAGATGGAGCCTGTATATTTAAACCTGAGTGTAACTTCCTTTAGGGAGTCTCGAACTATTAGTTCAACCCTCGTTCTTTTAATGATTACTTGTGTATTACTGCGTCATTATTTTTTTGATCACGTTCTCTTATTTGCTCTGTAAATTTTCTCTATTATTGACTATATCCTCCTTGGTTATATCACCTGTATGACTTTCAGTTAAAACATGAGTCTTTTACGGGTGTCATTGCGGGCTATGCTCTTCTAGTTTGACTTCCTGTGGTTGGGTGTAATGCTAAGGGAAGCATACACCGATTTTGTTTTGTTGTTTGGTATATTGTGCAAATGATGTTTAAATTTTGTTATTCTCGGACCCGACGTTAAAATCGCACTGTGATTTTCTTTTTATTAACAACTCCGGATTTAAGGAGCCTTGTATTGTTTCAATATCTGCGAGAAGAAAAAAAACGTTAATGAGAACCCGTGACAAAACAATCTTGATTTCGCATCAAATCTCAGTAAATGCCCATGAAATCTTCTGTCATGATTTTAACGCTTGACAATCCATCGGTCTTCTCGCCTGAGAGATCGTACTGCTTGCTCAACTAATCGTGGTTAGGTGAGGGGAGGTGTAAAAGTTCTTTATCAGCTCCTGATCTGTTGAATTATACCTGTAGTTAAATTATTAACCAATTTCGATCTACGGGTTGTCCCTCCATCCATCCAAACGGGATCCGATCTGTGAATGATTAATTCAAGCCCAAATCTGCCAGATCTCTTCCAGTTGAATTGATTGAATGTAAAAATGGCAGTTGTACCTGAGTCTAGGATTCCACTATCCGATGGCGCCAACAAATCTGTAAGTTCTTATTAAGGTTTTTTTTTTTCTACCGTGTTAAGTTTTAACTAAAGCAAAACGAACCTAGTCTTGCACAGTCTCAAAACATTCATTACCGATCTCTGTGTACTCCTTAACTGAAGATTTTCCTTTCATGATTAGAGCCGAGCGAATCTGGCAAGCCTTCCATCACGGCGACATGTGTTTTTATACTAAGTTAAAGGACTGGTACATTATCGCCGTAGTGGTTGACCGTGTTTCTTTTATGTTTTAACTAAATTCGAATTATACCATGTATTAAAAGACTGACAGTCGACTACGCCGACTACCACCATTTGGGCATCCATGTAATCACTCTTATTTATTTGTGACCAAATTGCGACCCGGGAAATACACTATGACAGATAATGCATTACCGAATTCTTTTCATCTGAAATCTAATCGCTAATCCTCTACTACAGGCGGCATATGTCTTAGTAACAACGACTTAAACATTGACAGCCGAGAGTTCCACCGATAAATTGATGATCGCTTAGGATTAGGATTCTCCCTAAGAAGTAATAGCGAATCAATTTAACAATTCTCTTACCAGACGATAGAATCTGTGGTGTTTGAATTCCAATTACAATGGTTTGTTATTGCATTTTAAATTATTATATTAATAAGTGGCATTATAGCTTACAAAACGAAGTATTTGAGATTAGGTATAATAAGGAGTATTCTGATTGGTGGTGCTATTACATTCTAATTAATGTTAAGAGCATTGACAATGGTTGTATTAACTCAATATACATTATAATTAAAAACGATGTGATGGATGGCAATACGCTGCGAGTATTCCAACTACATATACATTGGTATATGTTTCATATACATATAAAGTGTGTGGTAAATTAATAATTTGATGGAAATTAATAAACGTAAAGTGAATGGTAAATCAACAATTTTATAAAACGCAATTATGTTATATGTATATTGGCTTTTAAATATTTTAACATACAAATGAGATGTGTTGCAAATTGGTACTTTTCTGAAAAGAAAATAATATGAATTATGTCTTAATCCGTATTGTTACATGTGATAAATATTTTATTTATGATGATCCTTTATATTATAAAGGATGAGTTGCATATTCAATTTGTTACTGGAGCATAGTGGCAATAATATTCTGGTTAAGGTAAGGGACTTGTTATGGTTTGTATTCTATAGGTAAGATAAGGGACTTGAGGTGGGTTGTATTCTATAAATCTATTATATTACTTATAATATGGCTTATTGTAAGGGTAAATATTATAAATATAATATGTATTGTATGGTTATTTACTACATTGATATAATTAATATTGGTAATATATATTTATGTATTTTTATTTTATTTTTTTTATTTTATAAGTTCATAAACTTTTGATTGAATTGATAAAGTATGAAGAAATTATGTTGCAATATATATTTTAGTGACATTTAGGATATGGGTGTTACTTTTGGTATGTGCAAAGGAGGAATATGCCAAAGAAGCATCAACAAGCCTTCGAATAAGATAGATGGTTGAGGTAGAAAATATTTAGGACAAGATGTACGTATGTATGTGAGTAGATATACATGTGTGAATGTACCAAGTTATGAAATTAAGGAGTGCCCCAAGTTTCGTGTGATCTTAGTGTTGAAATAGGAAATCTTTTATTATGATATAATTGTGTTTTAATTGGAAGCTACATAAGATTTGTTGTCATCATTATAAGCTTGAAAATAATGAATTAATATTTTGGTCTTTATATGTATCAATTTATGAATCTAATTTGCGTGAGAAATTTAAAGAAACATATACATAGGTGGTTATCCTAGTTAGGTGGAGATGAATAAATCACTATATCTAGGATAAGATAATAGTAAGAAGAATTCTTGGTTATGTATTGAAATGGTACATGAAAATATACATATGTTTACTATGAATATGTTATTAGGAATGTAAAGGAACTATACATATATGTATGTCAAATGTGAAAAGGGAGAAATGTATTAAGGAATTGTGCATAATTATAAATTATCAAATCATGTATATGTTTCATTATATTGAAGTCAAGAAAAATAAGTTATGCATATGATAACATTTGAGTTAGGCACAAAATTAAAGGTTAGCATATGACACCTCTAAGATTAGTCGAGAAGCGAAAGTCGACCTGTGTCTTGTATGGTTGTGATAAAATAAAAGAGAATAAAAAAAAAAAATTAATTTTTTTTTTTTTTTACGAATGTGTAAGTGTATAATGGGATCCCTAATAAAGGGAATGGGAGCTAGCTTATTCCTAGGACCACATCACGGAAATGGTAATTTAATAGAGAAAGGAAGCATTGTTTAACTAGTAGTTGAATATATGAATTGTAGGTTATTTGGATATGATCAACAGAACAAACTGAACGTAAAGCAGCTAACCCAAGGACATAGTCAACCCTTGATGAAAATACGACTATCCCTCAAGATGGAACATGATGAGATTAAGAAAAAACACAGAGTGCGACTTGATGAATCTATCGAAGTAGCCCTATGACAACATGAACGATGAAAGAAGAAAAGAACATGATATTAGGGATGAAAGGACTTAGAGACAAGTTTTAATATGCTAGACTAAGTCACTAAATTCTGATGCCTGGAATCCTATCTAATTGAGAACCAACATTATTAAAACATTTTGGGTTTTGGAAGTAGTCTTGTGGGATTTGGATTTGGGACAATTTGAGGGTCTCTCCTATGTTAAAACCATGATTATATCTTACCGCATGTTTACCTTCTTGTCTTTGAGGGAGGATAACCAAATAGACTTAAATCCTTGCTTGGATTTGTTAGGCTTTGATAAACTTTTGGGTGACTATTGACGCAATGCAGCTTGTAGATAAATTGGACATTGTAAACCTTCGTAGGTGACTAGAAGGTATAAAAAAAAACTAAGTTAGAACTGACAATTATTAAATGTATCAATGGATTTGCATTTCGCGAAATTAGGATTGAGTTCCTAAGGAGGTATTAGGACCATGTTGATGAGTTAGAAACTAATGATTAGAACCACTAGTGTTTATGACCTTGATTGTTGGAGGAAAATAGAAGAGAACGACAAGAAGATGAGAATAGGAAATTAAAAGCTAATCCTAGTGTCAGAAGTACGAGAACAAAATTTAACTTCGGGACGAAGTTCTATACAAGAGGGGGTGTATGTAATGCCCCTAAAATGACTATGGACTTTAAGAGCACCTGTAGAGTGACCCGGCGTAACAGACTTCAATAAAGTGGCCCTTCGAGTTAGGATGTGTCTTAATAAGGGAGAATCACCTGATGATGTGCATGACTATAGTTGATAAATAAATTAATGAATTGAATAATATGTGTGGACTGGGTTAATTGATTAATCAGTTCTTGCTTAAATGCTTAGCCTTGATTGATCAAGTCAAATTGCAGTAGGACAGTTACAGTCCTAGCTATGCGACTTGGGAGGACGCAACTGAGATGCGTCGTAGCTTTCCATTTTATTCTGAACTTCGGGACGAAGTTCTAAATAAGTAGGGGTGTATGTAGTGCCCCTAGACTTGTGTAGACATTGAGGGCGCCTGCTGAGTGACCAGGCTGATTGAAACATTAATTAAATAACCTTTTGACCTTATTTTTGAGTATGTTTATTTGAACTGTTGAGGTAAATGAATAATTGAATATGTTAAACGATTAGCTATGACTATGGAAAATTATGTTGATGGATAATGCTTAACGACTAGCTGTATGGTGATTATGTAATTGGCGACTAAATGTATACTTAATAAGATGAATGAGCAGTTTCAATAAATCATAAATGTTTAACAATGCTAGAGTTAGAAACCAGATGATGATTGTTGAGAACAGTGCTACTGATAATTTGTTGTGAGAAGTGTGTGTAGAAACAAGTGAGACGGTTCACCAACGGACACACAAAGGAACATGGAGGGTCGTAGAGTACGGGTAAATCACACACAAGGGAAGCGACGACGATGTCGACTTCTGACAAGAATACCACGCATGAGTAGATAAGCATTGATCCGCTTGCTCAAGAGGAATGCGTGAGGGCGTACGAGGTGGGCCACGACGGAGCTGGTCACGTACGAGTTGAGGGGCGCGCAGTGAGAACGGACTCACTCCTCAGCGCCATGAGTCCCTAGATAGCATGTAGACGGAGGATGGATGGTAACGATTCCTAAAATCCCTACAAGAGTTCCCGCAAGTCAAAACTAAAAGATGGTGGCAGAAGGGCCCGACGATGCGGTACCCTGTCGAGAAATGAAAGAATGGACGCAAGGACCCAACGATGCGGTACCATGCCAAGGAATGGAAACCATGGATGACTGGACCCGACGGAGTGGTGCCATGTCAGAGAATTAAAGTTAAGGAACCAGGAGCCCAACGATGCGGCACCGTGATCCTAGTGAGTTTGATTGTTAAATTAAACTGCATAAAAACTTAGGAGAATAACTCTAGATTATTACTTAGCAAATGCATAACAATAGCTTAGACATTTGCACATGAATAGTTATTTTGTTGAGCATTTAAAATAATAGAAATTATTATTTACGAGCAAAATAGATTAGACACCTAGTCAACTAAAAGCTAGGAGTTGATTAAAATATCTGGGGGACAAACTAGAGCAAACTTAGGGGTGTAGGTGCACTTCCCAGAGAAACTGACACTTGGATGGGTGAGTGTTTTGATTAAATAGTTAATTAAAAATATTTAATTATGCATGAAGCGACACATGTCGCACGAGATTTTCCTTTATAAGGAAGGCTCAGGGAATGGGTAAAGGGCCCATAATTTGGACGATTGTCGTAATTTTCGAATACCTCAAAGACTTGCTGCTATCTAAGGGTTTGGCTTAGAAATCCTGGTGGGAAGGGAAGCCCAAGCTGAATTTCTGAAATACTTGTGTGAGCTCTACGACCCAAAGCTCGGGGGAGGCCATGCGACTGAAAGCATGAGCCTATGGTTGGGTGGCGAAGCTAACGGTTGCTTCGCCTATGTTTAAACGAGCTTTGCTGGAGGGGTCCTACGGAAGACGTAGACAACAATGGACCAGCTAGATCGGGTTGACAGGTTAAGGTTTGCTTATTTTTGTTAAGTTATTCACTCTTTTATTTTATTTTTCCAATAACTATAATGGCTAATTTGTTTGTATGAAGTTTTTAAAGTTTTAGGTTCAGTTCAAGGGGACCCAAAAGGAGGGGTCTTACACTTACATAATAACCAAGGATTTGAACATGTATTCAACGATGAATAAAAATATATTTGTATTTACTAAATTACGCAACCTGGGGGTCAAACTCTAGAGGAGTCGTCCCATTCATGTAGAGATAAAAATATAGCCTTCAATCCAACATTTAAAACTGAAAACGGTGGTAAATTTTCAAATGGCTTAATCATAGGACCAAGATCTAATCCATCCTCTTTCTGTCGGCCTCTCTCACTCTCAAGAAATGTTGAGCCTTAATGACCTACCTGCTACTTGGCTTTCTCAACCTCCAGATAGCGGAAAGGAGGGGGGGCCTTCCCTATTTGGGACGGACTCTACAAAGATGAGAGGGGTCCTTGAGTGTATACTTATATACGTGTGATATTTTAAGGGAGGGGGGAGAAGAAAAGGAATCAGGATGTATAAAATCAAAAATTAGTAGCCAGTGGAGGGAGGGCGATTTGGTTGTGCATGCATTTTCGCATCTGGATAGAAATATAGACCCAGATCTGTGGCTTGCATCCTCTGCATCGATTATGCATGGAGAAGAGCTTAACTCAGGTTATTAAATATGCACTCTCTGTATTTTTCTCACTTAAAAAGGGCGTAAACCAGGTTATTATATCTGCATTTTCTGCATCTTTCTCTCCTTGTAAAAGGGCGTGAACCCTCCTTACTGTGGGTAGATCTAAACGTATGTGAGTCACTCCACTGTGGTGCATCGTTGAAGAGGATGAACCTTTTCTTTTAAAAAAAATATACTTAGTAATTGTTTAGACTGCGCATGAATGGGAAGGACGACTCCAAAAGGAAGTGTTCAGTTCTATCTTGTCTGTTAGTATATGAATCACACTTTAAGTCGTCTTTTTAAGGTGTAGGTTGACCTCCCAAAAATAGATTAGATACATGCTTCAATGTGCCTAGCTAACTCTGTCGGATGCATAGATGCGTTTACTTGGTTGATTTATAGAATAAGTAGATCATCCAATGCTTCCCTCGGGATTTTCAATTAATAAATGGATCGCTGCCCTAGCTAACTCTGTTGGCTGTAAGGATGCGTTTTGCACTGTAGTGTTCCAGTTTGGATCTATGTAAATAAATCATCAATCTCTGTCCTTGCCTTTCCTTTTGTCTCATTCGATCGATGTCCTCGTAGACTAATAGGAGCCTCTGCTTTTATAATAGATATTTGTGGATTTAAGCTTCATGATCCATCTCAGTTATAGGAATTTGTACATAGCAAGTTCTACATCAAGAGGACGATCTCTGTACCGAAGACAGAGGATCCTGTGTAGTGATCTCTACATAGTGTAAACTTCGTTATTTCTCATACATGCCTAAATGTTGATAAACCAACCTCAGTCGTCGCTTGTATTTTTGTTCTGTCGTTATTATAATTTTCTATTAAGAACTTTAATGTGTTGCTGGAAATCCCTACTTGGAATTAGGGCACTACTTTGTTATATACACTCTGCGTTTAAGTAGTATATGCTGCTCAGAAAACTAGGCGAGCTAGATCCCATACTCATAGATTTACTCTGAGTTTTATATATTATGTGTTTATATACTTGAAACTATGGGTGGTCCTGATCCGGCACTACATCTATCCAATATCTTGGGTGGATTTTTAATATATGAAATGTAATTGATATATATATATATATATATATATATATATATATATTGTTTTTGTTAAAGGCCATTGCTATAAGAGATGAGAGTCCTTGGTATCACCGATTGAAATACGATTGTTTTATATATATACATATGGTTGCGTATATATATATTTTATGTATGAAGACTCTCTATGAGAGGAGCTTAAAAGGTATAACATATAGGTGAAGTTTGGACCGAGAAATGCATTGTTGTTAATGGGTTACATAAAGTTTATGATGCTAAACATAAACTTTTAAGGGAGTTTTATTTGTGGAAAACTCTCAAGGAAAATATATTTATATATTTTTAGTGGAGCCTTGTGATGTGAGGCTTAGAGATTTTAGAAGGAGATTTATTGCAACAATCTTGTTGTTGGATTGTAATCCCTGATTCCTTTTAAGATTAATAAAACGAAGAAACCCCCTTTGTGGATGTAGCCCAAGTTGCGGGTGAACCACGGTAAAATAATGTTTTGGTGAGTGACTTTTATGTGCTTACTTTTGGGTTATATTCCTTCTTGAGACTTGTGATCGATGATTCCATGAAGATGTTGTTTAAATGTTGATTAAGAGTTAAGCTAGATGTTTTAAGCTGGATAAATGCTAGATAGATTTGATTTATGATCCTTGCATTTATATTTAAATGTTTCGTGAAAAGTGGTAAATAAAATGGGATCTTAGCAATTGTAGTGAAAGAAAGAATGGTGATTTAAAAAAAGTAGATATGCATGTGGGTTATCTTTTATCATTACAAATACAAACAAACCTTAATTCTCATCATGCCTAACCTTCAATCAAAAGGATCCTAAATGTTATGAAAATTTTCAAAAATTCGCTAATTTACCAAACTAGAAATCTGGGTTTGTTACATATGGTATCAGAACATTAGGTTACAACACTTGGGCCTAATGAGCTCAACATGTGATAAATAAGTATGAAGGTTGTTAGGTTTACTAATCAATTGTTTTTGTTTAATTTTGGATGCATGGAATTGGAATGGACGAGGGGTAATGTCATTCAAAAGTCCAAACTTCAAAGTTCTCCAAAGGATTAAAGATAAGTATTTTATCATTCTTATAAGTCAGGTATGTCGAGAGTCTTCCCTAGATACATAGAATATATAAATACTTACATGGTTGTATAGTACTGTTACGTATAGTAGTATAATGATTTCAGTATATGTACAAAAGGGTTATGAAATTTACATTTAAGTATGAATTAGTTATATTTAGATTTTTTTGTACAAATATGTGATTGCTTTACTATAATGAATAAAGAAGTACTCTAAATCACATACTATGTGTAGAAGAAAATGATTTCCTTGCCTAAAAGAATGTTTCATTAATTATTGAAGCAATGAGTTTTGTTACAAAAACAATATAATCAATGTTAGCATGAAGCTCGCACTTTCTAGGACATAGCTGTAAAGATCAAACTAGTTGAGGTATGTTCAAATGAATACATGACAAGTTTGAAAGAAGCAAAGGAACACTAGGATGTAATTATCTCATACGAAAGATGCATTGATATAGATGTTGTTTTTATGGCTTTTCGGAAATTTTTGTGAATGATTCTATATCAGAATTAATAAATTTTGTTAAAGGAAGCGTCATAATCTTTTATGTTGGATGGAATTGTAATTCTATATCATTCATTAAGTACTATTCTAAGGAAAAATAAAGATATGAAAACTTTGGCGAAACTTGTTATTACCTTAATCAAACAAAGATTTTTTAATAGTGTTTTCAAATTGCATAGAGTATCAAGTAAAATGTGCATAAACGTTGTTGGTATTCTATTATGAATTATTAAGCACATTACCTATAAGTTTCAAAATGAAGTACTATTAGTATACCCCAAAGAAGAGAGAGTTTGTTAGAGTGGGCAAGGTCACTTGTATATTTTTTAATTTTAAATAGTTACATAGTAGTGGGTAATGCTTAAATGGTTATGACAGTTTCATGAAAAGATATATCAGGAAATATAGCCTCATAAATGAATATCAATATCAGTTTAAAGCTTACTAAAAGTTGGCTAATATTATTTATACATTCTAAAGGTCGAATAGCCTTTGTTCAAGTAAACACTATTCGAATATTATGTGCACTTCTAGGACCTAATCATAGAGGCTGTCTGGTTTTCAGGTGTTATATTATTCTATAATTTTGATGTCTGATTATTTTTTTAAATTTTCGAAGCATCATGTCCTTCTATATTTAGACTAATATCTTTGTTGTTGTCAAGGAAGAGAAATGTAATGCCCGCCTCAACACTTATGATTGATTTGATTATTTTAGACTTATGATTGATCAGACTATTTTGAGACCTACGATTGATTTGACTATTGAGGGCACTGGTTTGAAGTGACCCAGAATTATAAAAACTTAGACCATGAATGATTGCTTTAAATTTTATATGTGAAATGAAAATGGTTAGATAAATGATGATTGATGAATATACTCGACTGACTGATAAAATGAAAAAAATGATGAAAATGCTTTGGAATGGAAAATGATGAAGGTTGAAATTACTTGAAATGAAAATGATGTATGCTCGATTGATAGAGATATAATGTTAAAATGATGAATGTTTAGTAGAATCAACTGACTGAGATACTAAAAATAATGATACAAATGTTTTATAGTGTAGCGCTACTAATATGCGTTTGAGTGTGTGCAGTGGCAGGTAAGACGATTTACCGACTGGCCCATAATGGAATTATCGGGGTTGTAAGAACGGAAAGAACACTTAGGGGTACGATGACTGACTGTCAACCCTGAATTGGCAATCCATGCATAGGTGAAGCCGTTTCAGCTCACCCGGGGAAGCGTATGCCGTACGGGCAAGGCCATAATGATTTGGTTGCATACGATGAATTGAGGGGCACGCAATAAGGAGAGCCTTATCCCTCAACATCCCTTAGTCTCCAAGGAGCGTAGTTGAGAGATCGTGGTAACGACTCCCGATCGCTACGCAGTGCTCTCCATAAGAAGGAAGAAAAGAAACTGTCGGAAGGGCTCGCCGAAGAGGCACTTAGACAAGAAAAAGATAATATTATTTAAATGAAAAAAAATTGAAAACTCATCAAAAATAAATTCAGATGACTTTGAATTAAAAGACAATTTAAAATAAAATAATATCCCTTATTTTATTTTTTTAAAGAGAAAAGGGGAATATTAGAAATGAAAGAAAGAAACAAAACTAAATAAGTCTGTTTACTTTAAATTAATTTATTTATCTATACATCTAAACTAGATGTATACTAAGGAAGCTCTTTTAGAAATAAAAGCTAAGAGAAGTTAAACTTTAGATGAAAGTATTCTAATAAGGAATAAAAGAATTAAATAAAGTATTTATATAAATATATATAAATCATTTTTAATCTTTTTAAAACTTTTTAAATCAAATAGATTAGTTATTATTAAATAAAATATACTTTCTCTTTCAAATATTATTTCTAAATATTTAAAATAAAGAAATAAAAAAAAACTAGTTTACTAAAAAGGATATTAGGTAAACTAAAAGAGAACCAACTTAGAAGTAGGACTCTTCTATATCTAACTCCCACTAATTTAGGGAAGTAGGTGCACACTAAAGAGATTTGAGACGCATGTATTTGAGAATAATGGAAATTAAATATGTGCATGGACAGACACATGGCACATAGGCTTTTTCTATATAATGAGGGAGGAGAAGGAGAGAAGGACATCTCTTGCTCCTTAATGTTGGATGGGTATAATATCGGATGATGTTATGATCCTTGAGAGTTGGGATTAGCTGGAACGGGGATTGGGAGATCCTTTCGGGAAACTCACGAGTGTGTTCTTATGAACCCACTTGCTCGGGGGTTCGGGAGGAAGAAGACTACTCCCGATACGGTAGGGTGGTGTTGGCGGGAAATACTACCCTATAATGAGGAAATGGACATTATCAACTTAAGGGGGTGACAGGTAAGCATACTAATTGCATTACAGAGATGTTTATGAATGGAAATAGATTATAGGTCTTGAGGACATACCTTTTGAACAAAGTTTGATCCTAGCTTTTATCCAATCTTACGCTCGATGCTCAATCCAATCTCCCGTTCGATAAACCTGCAAAACCAAGACCTTTCTCAGTGTATCTTGTCCAATATAATAATGATGGAATTGACAAGTAATTCAAACATCAAGCATTAACCAACATTGATCCAAACAAATACATAATCCAATAAGCACTTGATTTGGGATGAGAAAGATGCTTCAACCTTTTATTGTCAAAAACATATGAATGATACAAAGTATACCTGACATTGCAGCATGCTCATGCAACTTGATCCTAGGCTCCTGCTCCTCTCTGACTTCATAATTCCTCCAGCATAACCTCCTTTAATACAAGCTTCTCATATAGAAGAGTCTCTCAATGGCTCTCATATCCAAAATGTATGTATGTCTAACCCCTCTCGTTAATCCTCCTTGTATTTATAGGACAAGGTAGGTAGTTCAGATCGAGAGGTGGTTGCAGGGGAAGTTAGGGAAGTTGGGAAACCAACTGCAACTAATCCCCATTCGTCAAATTAATATTTTTTTATCATATTTTAAGGTGTGCGCTACTATTTCATAGTGGAGTAGTGCCCAGGGCGCAGCTACAGTGTTTTATAACAAGCGTTCACCACTTTTTAGATTTGGTGCACTAGTCTACTGAAGAGGAATAGTGCCCATGAAAAGGTGTGTGCTACTATTATACACTGGAGTAGAGCATATGCGCTAGTTTGCTTAAGAGGAGTAGCGCCCATGCTAAAATATGTTGTTTTTTAGAGTTTTGTCAGCTTGCAGGGAGGTGAATTAGGCCAAGGTGTCATCTAAGGTCATCATGCTCTTCAATCCAAGTTGTCATTTTGTGTGATCTACAGCTCAAGGTGATCACGGACGGATAAGTGAAGATTTGACCTATAACAGATGCCCCCTAATGTGTGAGGTCAGAGGGAAACAATGGCCAAAATACATTATAATCCAAATCCAGAGGAGGAGCAAGGAACCGCGGAAGCAAGTCACAAGAACACCTGAAACAAAGATCAAGGTCAGCGAGCAATTACAATCTTGACATCATATAGATGTGCAGTGTGATACAAATATGATCTTCGATACATAACAAGGAGATGTATATATAGTATGGCCACTTGAAATACAAGCGTGGATCCATGTCAAACTGAGAGATCATAGCCATAACAACAAACTGGATTTATGTCTCATGGAGAGCCAAATATAGGTGAGGCTTAGTCTTGCGTAACTTGGGTGATAACATAATGAGGAGATGTCATCAACATCCCAAGATCTTCATCCAAAACAACTCAAGGTACAAACCCTAACCATGTGAATAGATGATTTGACAATCGAACATGGGAGGTATCGTTTGATTACCAATCATTGATGTATACCATTAACAAACGCGAGGGCTTCCTCCAATAATGATGATGGGGCCCAAGGTACCTAGTACGATCCCACAAGTGTGAATAAGTGGGCTTGGGGTCGAACACTTGAGGATCCTGTCAAATAAGAGACATTGATGTATTCTCATAATTCAACAGCAAGAAAAATTGCCATTGGTGATTGCAATCTCCAAGGTACTAACCGAAACTCTGAACTTCATTCCCAGAGCAAAATGAGTTGATGTCGATGGGAAGAAGTCCATTGGAAAAGCGGCCTTAAGGAATCCTCCATCATCCAACACGAGGGACACTCAACTGGTATGAGCTGATATGGAGTAATATATAACAAGACTGACACTAGGATGGCTGAAACATGAGGTCAAGGTAAACTACAGAATGGCCAACACAGGGTATATCCTTGAACAGTGAGCATGACACAAAGTGACTTAGGCAGTTTTCAACATCATGGGAAAAATGATGTAAGCCTGTAATGTAGGAGACATTAACAGACCCTCCATATGGTTGGAAGAATAACAAACCGGGGGAGTAAACAACTCGGAGATCAGGTTCACCCTAAGGTTGAAAACTAAACCCAACCGACATGATAGACTCAAGTAGGTGATGTGTTCAAGGATAGAACTGACTGAATTTCCTTTGACACTGAAGATATGACACATCTTTCCCATCCCTTATTCTTTTTAGATAAAAGAATACCTTTCTTGTTGTTTTAATGAGTCCAAGAAAGAATGAAAACTCAATAGATCCAACCATGTAAAAGTTTAACGAGCCCATGGGAGGAAGACTCGGGACCTTCTTCATTGTTTATAGAGTTCAAAGAAGAGATAGAAGATTACTCTATATTACTGATCTCTGGATTTTAATATCGAGCCGAGATCTGTTCCTGCTCGCCAGTGTTTTCAATTTTAAGGAGTCTAAAAAACTTAAACAATAACTCCATATGCCTGCTCATGGATTTTAGTATTGAGCCCAAGCAGATTAATGCTTGCTGGTGTTTTCCTGTTTATAGAGTCTAAAAAACTTACACAATCCTCTTTACACCTATCTGTGGATTTTATATCGAGCTCGGATTGGTCTGTGCTCGACAGTGTTTTCTTGTTTATAGAGTTGAAAAACTTAAACAGTCATCTATTTACCCTCTTGTGGATTTCACATCGAGCCCAAGTAGGTGAATGCTCGCTTGGTGTTTTCATGTTTAGAGAGCCTGAAAACCCTAAAGAAAGGCTCCAAAAGGTCCTTTTTTGTAAAGTTAGTCTCCTCCCCGAAAAAGTATAAAACAATGGAAGAAGAACTCTTCTAGCGCATACAAAAGTATACCTAGAGTATACCTTTTCCATAAGTTATCCACCAAGGCCCAGAAAAGGGGTAATTCTCTACCTGAGTGGATGAGCCTTCAATTACTTTAACGAGCTTGAAGAGGACAATTCTGCTTGGCAATCTTGTTTAGGTTTAAATAGTCCAAACAAGGGCTTAAAATGACTTAAAGGACAGCTTCTAGGATCATAACTCATAATCTGTCAAAACTAGGACTTCAACAAGAATATTAGTAATCGGGACAAAAAATCTCAAATGATACATAAATTTGAACTATGAGCTAGTTAAAAAGATCTATCATCGAGGAATTTAGTCTTAGAATATTGATCCTACAAAAAATTAGTGAAAAATGAGAACCAAATGGATGAAATTACCTTTGCACCATGTGTCTCTATTAATTGATTAATTAGGATATTGTGGTAGAATTTGAAACTATAGACACTTTAACTAGGATGGGTAAAAATTAGAATCAAATTCAATATATGTAATTTCACAATTAAACTCAAATTTCATTTTTATTTTGTAGGGCAAGAATTTGGGAGCAAACCTTAAACTTCAATCTTTCGTGGCAATCAATTCGAGCAACCAATCAAAATTCTTCCTCCATCGAGTAAGTTTAAATCTTCCCATCTTGCATTTCAATGGTTTATTTGTCAATTTTTGAGCAAAAATTCACTTGCAAGGCAATGCTCATAACGTGGATTGCGTGTGTGCTACTCTGCAGTAAGCATAGTAGAGCATATAGGGAGGTGTGCACTACTATGCTCACACACAGTGGCGCCCATGCATCACTGTATGCTATGTACAGTAGCGCCCATGCCTGGAAGTGAAGAAAAAAGTGTTGAGATCTAAAAAGTTGACATTTTTTGTGCATGATGGTTCTTATCTGGAGGGAGAGAGAACACAAGGACATGGATAGGCTGGCAATGCAAGACCCAATCACTCTCCATGCTCTCAGAAGATGCGGTTTGTTGAAGTTTTATCGAACCGTGAACATGAGGGCACTCAACAGATTGCTTCGAAGACTTGTTCAGTACTAGGATGTGGATACCAATACATTTTTCATCCGAGGGAAAACCTTGGAGCTTACAGCCGATGACATTTACTTCACTACTGGACTCTCTAGGAGGGGAGATGTAGTAAATTTGAAGGGGACTTCTCGCAATGTGGGTGTAGCATCGGTGCAAGAGTACTTGAATACATATTGTGTGGCTAGAGCCGAGAAATTAGGAAGCCAAATCTTGATTTCTACCATTGAAGGCCTCCCTTTAAAGGTGATTGTGAGTATGATCAACTAAATGGCAGGTAGTGCCACACAACACCTAACTTCCAGGCATTCCATGCATATTGGTGTAATATGCTTGCAAGGTCATGTGTACGACCGGTGCACTAGTTTACTGGAAAACATGAAGCTTCAACTCACGGGTTGCAAATCCGGGAGAATGAAGAACTTTGGGTACGGCAGCATTCTATGTACCTTCTTCTTCGAGAGGGTACCTGCTCTTAGATTGGGGATGCCTCTACCTCCAGCTAACCCCCGTGAGCCAAGATTGAGTCGTTGGGGTGACATATTCCTCCGCCAAGGTGGTGGGGAAAGTCACTTTTGTTATCATATTGATGATTTCTACGGGTGGTGGGAGAGGCAGGCGCCTGCCTTTGAGCAGTTTCCATATGCTGGATTGGACTTCCACCATGATCCAGAGCTAGTGCTTCCTCCAGGTGTAGCTTGGGGAGCTATTGGTATGTTTTTATTTTGAGAATTATTTAATTTTTCAAACTTTCAAGTATTTGATTTTTATGAAAGAATTTCAAAGTACTAAACAAGTGTCAAATGCAGATATTAGGCCTGTCCATCCCAAGGGACATCCTATCATCTTCGTGAGGCCAGCTGATGTTGTTGCAGCAAATGCTATGTTAGGGACCATAGAGAGAAAAGTGATTCGGTTGACTCACGATGTTCCTGCATGTCGCATGGATCAGATACCTATTGAAATGCAGGAAGATGTAGTTGGGGTGCCCCCAGCATGGCTTAGGGTGCTGCGGAAGATAGCTAGGCTAGTCATATGTTATTGGGATGTAGGAGATGATGATGAGGCCCCTCCTTCTCCATAGGAGATGGGTACATTCTATGTATATTTTTGAGGCCACTGTGCCCAGTTTTATGACATGACTTGTGATAGATTTGTGATCCAAAACTCATATATGTTTTGATACATTATCATATATATACAGTATCGATTATTTACATGTGTATGTGTTTGAATTTTATGTGTGAAATACTATTTATGGAAGTGTATGATACAAATGCCAATCTAGAACATAGTTTGCAAATGAATCATCTAATGCATTTAAACTTCTTGGAGTGTGTTGATATATAATGGAATCAAACTGTCTTTCCAATAATCTAACTCGCAAAAAATGACGTAGCAACAAAGGATCTCTAATCTGGTAGACACCCGTTAACTGAAATAGAACTAGTTGTGAGTCAAGTCTTACCTCCAAATGTGAAATGCCAAGGATGAGAGCATCTCAGAGAAGTTCTATAACCGCACTGTATTCAGCTACATTGTTCGTAGTGGGACCCAAACAAACCCCCCCCGAAGAGACTAGTTGACCAGTGGGTGAGTAAATGACCCAGGCTGCTGAAGCCAACTGTCAGGTGTGGTGATAGGCGCCATCAACAAATCCTAATAAACGTTCAGTCAACATCTGGTACATGAAATGAAGACACACATAAGATTAACTAACAAGCACAAGAACAAACTAGCTCTACAAAATATATAGCTATGTTACAAGAAAAAGCACAACTGCCTAAGCGTAGTACTTCTTCAGGTAGAGCCCATTTCTAGGCTCAGCCAACTTATTACCCTCGTAGTCTACCAACTCATAAGTGCCCTTCTTCAATACTTTGGAAATTATGTAGGGCCCGAGCCACATGGACTTAAACTTGCCAGGTCCTATAGGTTCCTTGTCTTGATCCCAAAGTAAAACAAGATCTCCCTCAAGGAAAACCCTAGGTCCGACAGACTTGTTGTACTGTCCTTTGACTCGTTTCTTGTGAACCTCGTTTGTTGTGAGTGCATCGCACCGCTGCTCATCTAGATGTTCTAAATGTAACAAACGTTCTTCCAGTACTGAAGTATCCGGTAGTAATTGAACAACCAGTTTTAATGCAGGAATCTTGCATTCAATCGGAACGACTGCTTCTATCCCATGCACAAGTTGGAAGGGAGAGAACCCAGTAGCAGTCTTGACATTTGCTCGGTAATCCCAAAGAGAAGGGTATAGCATGATGTGCCAGTTGTTTCGACTGGCATTAACAGTTCTTTGCAGTATTACCTTTAAAGTTTTATTAACTGCTTCGACTTGTCCATTCGCCTATAAATAGTATGAAGACGAATGTTCTTGCCAAAAACCTAGCATTGTATATAACTCGGTCATCATGTTATTCTGGAAATGACTGCCGTGATCAGTGACAATCTCTTTAGGTATGCCGAACCTTGCAATAATCTGATTAAATATGAAATAAGCGGCAGTTTCTCCATCTGCCTTGACAATAGGCATTGCCTCCGCCCACTTGGTGAAGTAGTCGACGACAACGATGATGTAATGATGCCCTCCTGCCGAAACTGGGTTGCAAGTCATATAATCAACCACCCATTTTGTGAAGGGACCTGCTATAATCACAAGATGAAGAGGAGCTGGGTGTGCCCTCATTTTCTTGGTGAAGAACTGACACGGACGACAGCGTTTCACTGCTTCCACACAATCTTTAAAGATTGTGGGACAAAAATATCCGGCACGCAGTATCTTCTGAGCTGTTGCCAACCCAAAAAGATGTCCCCCACAATCTCCACTGTGGGCATCATTTAATACTTCTTCAGCTTCTTCTAAAGTTAAACAACGTCGTAAGATGGAATCTACTCCACGTCGATACAAAGTATCTGAGATGATGAGATAGTTTTTCACATGGATTTTCAGCTTGCATCGTTCTTCTCTAGAAAAAGTGGTAGGACACCTCAAAGTTTGGAGATATACTAAGATATCCCCGTACCATGGGTCAGAGGAGGAAATGAGGAAGATATGTTCATCTGGGAATGATGATTCTTCCTCGATATGCTCTAAGTCACTCGGAAACTCTGATATTAACTCAGAGAGCACTAGTGATTTCTTTGACTTGGCCGATTGAAAGACCAATCGAACTCTTGTAAGATTACAATCCATTTATTGTACTTCCCACCGATGATTCATCGAGTGAGAACATACTGAAAGGGATTGACTTCTGCTATCACTGTAGTTGTTGGTAAAAGTATGTAATGATGAAGCCTCTGTACCGCATAGATTGCAACAAGTGCTAATTTCTCAACATGCGAATATTTAACCTCAGGAGCTATCATTGCACGAGAAAGATAGTAAACAACATGTTCTTGGAGCATGTCATCCTCCTGAACTAATACTATGCCAATTGTATTAAGAGATGCTGCCAGATATAAAAGAAAATATTTTGTGTAGTTCAGCAGGCTCAACAAGGGCGCTGAAAGTGGAGACTTTTTCAAGGCCTCAAAGGATGCTTGAGCAGCCTCATCCCACAAGAAGTAGGTATCTTGTTTGAGCAATCTCATAAAGCCTTTCATAATCTTAGCATAGTTTATAATAAATCGCTGTAAGAAATTAGACAGCCTTACATACTTTGAAGCTATCGCAAAGTGCGAGGAGGAGGCAAATTTACAATCGCCTCAACTTTCAATGGGTCGACCCTTATGCCACGACTGGATACAATGAAACCCTGTAAACGTCCCGACTCGATGCAGAATACACACTTATTAGGATTCAAATGAATCTTATATTGTATGCATATTTCAAACACAAGTCTTAGAGGGGATGGATGATCCCGTCTCTTTCAAGATCGCGCCGGGAGGTCATCCAAGTACGGTTCAACTATGTGTTTGATATCATGAAAAGCAAAATTCATTGCTCGCTGAAAAGTAGCTCCAACATTCTTTAAGCCAAACGACATCTTCCGATATGCAAAGGTTCCCCACGGGCAGATGAAAGTTGTTTTGTGTTGATCTTCAGGTTTGATTTGTATTTGATTGTATCCCGAAAATACGTCCATGAAAGAGAACATCTCGTGTCCCTCACAAGCGTCTATGATCTGGTCTATAAACGGTGTGGGATAGTTATCTTTCAGACAAGCTTTGTTCAAGTCCCGGAAGTCGGTACAGACTCGGATGGTACCTTGCTTCTTATCAACCAGAACAGGATTTGAAACCCATTCTGTCATGTCAATCGGATAGATGAAACCAGCCTTAAGCAACTTTTCAACCTCCGCCTTAATGGCGGCTACTTTTCAAGGATTCACAGGATGAAGCTTTTGTCTCACAGGTTTTGCATTAGGGTATGTAGTGATGACATGCTCCACGATGGCTGGATCGATACCTGGCATCTCCTCATATGACTAGGAAAATATGTCACGAAATTCTTTGAAAAGTTTGGTATACAGAGCTATCTCTTCTGGAGAGAAGTCTACACCAATAAAAATGTTTTCCACGACCCCAGGTTTGGTGGAAATGTTAATCAGGATTGTCCTCGATATATTAGCCATATTCCCTTCAGCGTAAACAATGCTTGAAGTAGAAGGAAAAAATGACAAATCAACAAATCCACCGGGTCTCAAAGGGAATTCTCCTCTCTCTATCCTGTCTAGGTTTGGAAGCAGGTAAGACCTGTGATGCATATGTTCCCATGGCTGGTCGAGGCCCATCATGGCTTCCAAAATGGCTTCATCAGACGGAAAAATCGTGTCTAAATAGTCGAAAGAGTGGGTAGAATTTAGTGACCATGCCGGAGCATAGTCCATATCTGACTCAGCAAAGACTGACGGAGTCACGATATGTTCCATTGCATCATGTTGTGCTTCCATGTAGGCTACTTCTGCAATGGATAGAGGCACTGAAGGTTCTAATGTAGTGAGAAGGATCCACGGATCAGTTCTTAAACTAAGTATGAAAGTTTCAGTAGAAGTGCCCACATCAGAACGCATAAAAAGAAATGGAGAGGGTAGGTTAAATGTGCCTATTATGACCCGTAAAACCTTGCTCCTAAACTCTCGCTTACTGGGGCAGTTTGATCAACTAAGGGAATCGTGGACTCCAAAGAAGTCTGGTTGTTTCTCTGAGTGAAAGAAAGTTGATCGACTGTAATGACCTTACCTTCAAAAGGGAACATAACAACTCAAAAAACTGCCAATGCAATAGCTTGCATGGCATGCGTCCAACTCCTGCCTAATAACATGTTGTAATCAAGCGGAGCGTCCAGATCTTCTACCTCTACAGCAACTATCTTATCGGCCAAAGTGACATTAAATAATGGCAAAACTCCGTGTGGAGGGAAAGTCCTGCCATCAAATGCAGTAAGCAGTGTGTTAGAAGGGGCTAACTCAAGGGAACCCAAATCTTTCCAACAGGAAATTGACATTATGCACGTAGACACGCCCTCATCTACGACAGCTCGCCTAATGGTCATTGGGCCATGGACGACTTCTATCTGAAGGGCAACGTGATACGGAAACCGGTATTTGATATCAGCCATATCAAAGCGCCCAGTCATGTTAGATGATTCCATACTTCCAATCGCTCGTAGAAGTGCGTTTCATTGTAACGGACAACTTTGCAAGACTTCTAAGGTAGACATAGCACAAGGGGTCTGGGCTAGATCTTCAACCACGTTGCAGTTGGAAGCAGCCCGAGTGTTGGGATTGTGTGATGCCCCCTTAAAGACACCTTTTGGGATCTTGGGCAGTGGGTCCATAGGTATGTGGAGTGGAGTGGAAGATTCTGGAATCTCCTTATCCTTCTTCTGTGTATCCAGGGTGTAATTCCTTGCTCTCGTTTGTAAGAATGCATCCGAGTTAACCATGTTAATAAAAGTTTGATCAATCGAAGCATGTGTGGTGCCCCCAGTATTAGAGGTGTCAGAAGCTGAACCCTACCCCTTAGGAAATGAATCTTTAAGTATAGCAGGTTTCTTTTCTTGAAGTAGCTTCTGGGCTTCTTCAAGTAGAGGGCATTGGTGAGTGAGGTGGTCCTACTTGCAAAGTTTACAAGGGAACTTAACCTTCTTCTTCTCTTTGTTACCCTCCTCAGCATTCTTTTTTTGGGGATTTTGATGGTTCCCCTCTCCTTTCTTGCCCTTATTTTTGTTATTGGGATGCTGAGGACCCTTTTGATTGTTCTGAACCTGATTGACAAATTCAAAAGTAGAAGGAGAGGTTGTGACAGAAGTAACTTCTGCAGTCGATTATTTGACAGATAAGGCATGAACCTGTTTGGTCAATGCTTCGAAAGCTGCAGAGTCAACTAAACCCACTATGCCGTCAGCATGTGGTCCAGGTTTGGGTCTATTTAGATCAGTATTTGACCGCGGTGCAACAGGTATAATTTCATAAAGTAACCGAGATTGTGCATAAATGAGGTCTAGCTGCTGGGTTCGTAAGATGGCTTCTTCCTCTATAGACACTCCAGATGTAGCCACTTCCTTAGAAATATAAGGAAGGAGTGACTTCAAATACCACTCAAGAAGGAATTCTGGAGGTATGTTGGATTTAATGAGCCTCTTCCGTCTTCACCACTCCTGAATGTGATCAGATAAGTGAGTGGCTTTATTTTGTCTAAATGTAGACAAAAGGTCTGTTCCGGCATCATACCGAATAGGAAGCTGGAAGTGGTTCAGAAAAACAGTTGTGATATCCCGAAAGTTAAAGAATGTAGCTGCAGGTAACTCAATGTACCATTTGGCTGCAGCACCGGTTAAGGTCCTTTGGAACAGTCTCAACCTGATGGAATCTTCATTTAATAAGTTCGAGGAACACCATAAATGGAAAGTAGTGACATGGTCACCAGGATCCTCACCAGTTTTTCCTTCAAACTTTGGAATGTCTGAAGGTAACTTGGTAGGAACAAGTGGCCATGTGGCGTTGTGATACACTGGATCGTTTGTCAACTTGGAAAGGTCTGGCAAATTTAAAGTTTCCAAAAACAGTAAACGAGGCCTGCAAGATGGCATCTGATAAGTTGGGGTCATAAAGGGGGAACCACCCATAGTTTGACCCGTGAACTGCTGGTAAGGATTGCCCCCAGCCGTCTGCTGGTAGGGGTTGCCCCCAGTCATCTGCTGGTAGGGGTTTCCCCTGGCCATTTGCTGGTAGGGGTTGCCCCCAGCCATCTGCTGGAAGGGGTTGCCCCCTGCCATCTGTTGTTGCACGAAAGTATTATTGAAATTCCCCCACCCATATGAAAGTGGGTTGGTGCTCTGTGGGTTCATCCACTATGGCTGGGCGTTGGCCTCGCCATATTGTTGGTTAAAAATGTTACCCCCTCCTCCTGAAAATAAAGAAAAAGGGATGTTTCCTGCAGGTATATTACCTTTATTCATGTTATAGCTTGCAAAGTTGTTGAAACCAGTGGTAGCTGACGTAGATGGTGCAGTCATGGTACTCATGACAGGCACAGTTGCAGAAGCATTTGGCCCTGCAGTAGGTGTGGGAATCCAAGTACTGGGTATGTGATACAACGATTGAGTCACGGGAGGTGGAACTAGATTAGCTTTACTGCTAGGTCCAAAAGTGGGTGTAGAGGTAGATGTCATAGTTGTTGAACTCGGCATGCCTAACGTGCCAGCATTAAAGCTGAAGGACGGAGTGGACACAGAGGTTGTCTGTGCCGAACTCGGTGTAGTAGTGGGAGGAGGATTCACAGTATTTGTATTCATACCTATGGTGGGAGTCTGTGGGACTCCTTGTTCGCCTCCTATATTAGTCATAAAATGCCCAGGTGTGAAATGATATGCACTATAATCAGGTTGCTGGAAACCAATGGGTAACAGTAGCGGGTTGTTAAGATTAGTCAGAGGAGGATTAAAAGGGGTACTGAACTCACCAGAAGTGAGATCCTCAATCTCAACTGTACTAAAATGTTGTTGATCTGGAGTCCCCGGTTGTGGTTCCTCAGGAACCTCTATTTCAGGTCTTTCCGTTGCAGGTTGTAGTTCTTCAAAAATTTCTATTTCACCAGTGGTTTCCAAAGGAACACTGGAGTCTACCCTCTGTTGTCTAGCTGGCGGTAGTGATTCCGCTCTAAGTGGGGGAAGGTTTTGCAACCTTCTAGATCTACGAAGCTCTTGGTCTTCCATGATTATATATAAAAATAAGACTAGAAAAACCTAATGGCCACTAAGACTAGGGGGGAAATAGCATGCCAACTAAAAAAGTCCTAAGTATGCAAACCAAGCAAACAAGATGCCTTCCGGAGAAGAGTCTGGGATGATGAGGGCCCAAAACAGATCAACGAAGGATGAAGAATAGTTACCCGGGGTCCACAATACAATGACTAAGGGTGCAAGCACTGGAATCACCCAACCGCCCTCCCAAAGACCTGCAAGGGGTTTCCTCCCACGTCCGTCCTAGGTACAGCAGATATACCCTCCGCTGTCACCTGTGTATGAACCTATGGTCAGATACTAAGGATACCACCACACCGAAAACTCCTGGGGGAACAGTCGCTGGTTGAATCAAAAGGCGTGGGCAGGGTAACTGAGCCCGAAACTCAAAAGAGTCCCCAAACGCGATCCAATCCTGGTATATGCTCGAAACAGAAAGTAGGAGGAGTATTCCCAACAATTTGATCTCACAAGACCTACTGCATAGATCCCAGGCAAGCTTTGAATGAAGCGGGTTTACCTGTGATAGTCGAACTACGATTTTTGCGTAATGTGTGATCTTGGGTGGTTTAAGGTGATTTAAACCCAAGATCCTAACCAAGACTAGTTGGTGTTGTGTATCCCTAAAAAATAAAATTGTTGCAATTTAATTTTATTAAATATTTTTAGGGTTACTTTTTACTCAATAGGCAGTGCGTTGTGTGGCATGGTTGCAACAAGAAAGCAAAGTGCATAAATTATAACTTTCAACAACAAAACTTTTTTTTTTTATTCAATGTTCTTTCCAAATTGAAAACTAAGCAGCCTAAGCAAATTTTTCTTTTTGTTTTCTTTTCAAAAATCGAACAAAAGAAACTAGCTATTTTGCAGAATATATAAGTCTCACTATTCTTAAGCTACCGAAATTTTTTGCTTTTTCTGTTATTATGAACGAAAAAGAACTTTAAAGTAGGAAGTAAATAAGACTTATATAATATGTGTAAGTATGGCAAAATGGCTCCTAAGCTCACAGCTATCAAAACAATGGTTCGCCAAAGACTTGTCCTACAAGTTTTTTCAAAAGAAAAATCCCTCACACTTGGAAGCAAAGCGGAAAGAAAACAAAGAGGAAAGATGCTCAAAGCAGGAAATCAAACTCAAGAGGAATGTCCCAAAGCATCAAACCCTAACAAGACCACTAAGCCAAGGACTAGGTAGGCAAGCAAACTAACAACCACCATACTGACACAAAGGCTGAAAAATGAAGCAAACTAAAACACTCCAAGCTCACTTGATACTGGAAAAGACAATGAAGTCAAGAAATGTTGGGACTCAAAAAGTTTTGGAAGACACCCCAAAGGCTCCAAGAATGTATCAAACCCTAAAACAAAGGATGAGATACCTAAAGAGAAACCAAGTGTTTCAACAAACAACAAATGTGAATCATATAGGTTTGTAGGTCAGCAACACACTATCAGGGTAAGGATAAGCAACTATGTTCACTAAGGAACAAGGCCTAGTCTCCAAGAAAGAGTCACAAATCAACCAAACACTTCACAAGTAAACAAGTGACCTAAAGATGACAAAAAGACTCAAAGAAGGGTACTAAGACTCAAAGAAAAGTTACAAACCTCAAAGACCAGTCAAGGAGACCTAAGACAAAGTCAGAAACCCACCCAAAAAGGCAAAAAACTCAGCCCTACCTCAGAGAGAAAGCTACAGGTATGTGCCATACTGTGCAGTAGGGAAACCGGCGCTCAAGGGGAGGTGTGCGCTACTATATAGAGACAAACTAGCACCTGGGTGTTGCTGTATGTACAGTAGGGTAGCGCACAAGTCTTAAAGAGTCACAAACTAACTTTGGAAAGATGCAAAAAGACTGAGTCAAGAGGAGAGAAGCAAGCAGTGGATACCTACAAGGCTTCTTAGAAGATTAAAGGGGTTAAGGAGTACTGGAAAGAAAATCAAGAAGGGTTTCCTAGAGCAAAAAAAAAACCTCCCCAGCGAGGTCGCCAGTCTGTTGGTGGGAAATACTACCCTATAATGAGGAAATGGACATTATCAACTTAAGGGGGTGACAGGTAAGCATACTAATTGCAGTACAGAGATGTTTATGAATGGAAATAGATTATAGGTCTTGAAGACATACCTTTTGAACGAAGTTTGATCCTAGCTTTTATCCAATCTTGCGCTCGATCCTCAATCCAATCTCCCGTTCGATAAACCTGCAAAACCAAGACCTTTCCAAGCGTATCTTGGCCAATATAATAATGATGGAATTGACAAGTAATTCAAACATCAAGCATTAACCAACATTGATCCAAACAAATACATAATCCAATAAGCACTTGATTTGCGACGAGAAAGATGCTTCAACCTTTTATTGTCAAAAACATATGAATGATACAAAGTATACCTGACTTTGCAGCATGCTCATGCAACCTGATCCTAGGCTCCTGCTCCTCTCTGACTTTAGAATTCCCCCAGCATAACCTCCTTCAATACAAGCTTCTCATATAGAAGAGTCTCTCAATGGCTCTCATATCCAAAATGTCTGTATGTCTAACCCCGCTCTTTAATCCTCCTTGTACTTATAGGACAAGGTAGGCAGTTCAGATTGAGAGTTGGTTGCAGGGGAATTTAGGGAAGTTGGGAAACCAACTGCAACTAATCCCCATTCGTCAAATTAATATTTTTTTATCATATTTTAAGGTGTGCACTACTATTTCACAGTGGAGTAGCGCCCAAGGCACAGCTACAATGTTTTATAACAAGCGTTCACCACTTTCTAGATTATGTGCGCTAGTCTACTAAAGAGGAGTAGTGCACATGAGGAGGTGTGCGCTACTATTATACACTGGAGTAGAGCATATGCGCTAGTTTAGAGCCCATGCTAAAATATGTTGTTTTTAAGAGTTTTGCCAGCTTGCAGGGAGGTGAATTAGGCCAAGGTGTCATCTATGGTCATCATGCTCTTCAATTCAAGTTGTCCTTTTGTGTGATCGATAGCTCAAGGTGATCATGGAAGAAGAAGTGCAGATTTGACCTATAACAAGTGGTCAACCGAGGGGTTGTCGGTACCTTCGTCAAGTGGATCGACTGGAGCACGGATTCAGCTGCAACTACAAAGGACATTCGACCTCAAGATTGACTCATTAAATCAGGTTCAAACATCTTTGTTTATAATAATTTTTTTTTGTATTTAAATCTGCTATTTTTAGTTCTGCTTTCTTTTAAAGGAATTAATCCAGAATCACAAGAAATCATAATTTTAGTGATTAGACAGGTGATTAACAGATTCTTCTGAAGGGCATGAGAATTAGAAATATAAATATGAATTGTTCAGTATCCCTGTTGTAGAACAATCCGGTCTTATAAAATTATAAATCCTGTTTTCTTTTTATAAATATATGTATTGCAAATCTATGAGAGGTGTAGAGAATTCTGGGTTAAGTTTTCTTTTTACAATCCTGTTCTTAAACTTTCAGATCTACCTAAAGCATAGAAAAACGCAGGGGTAGTCGTTGAATCTAGTTCTTAAATTTTAACTCTCTGGATTTTATAAATTTGTTTTATATACTCCAATCCAAGAAAATGCAAGGTGATTAATTGAATCCAGTTTCCGTAAAGATTTTAACTCTATCCCCATGTTTGGTACATTCTGGATCCCCTACAATCCCTCTTAACTCAGCACTTCCGAAGTAGATTGCTAAATTAATTTATTCCCTGAGATTTTAAACCCTGTCATTATATTAAATTCGATATCAGAGTTGGTGTTGACCCCAATCCGTGTCCTGGAATTTGAGCTCCATAGTGTTGCTATTTCGATTCCAGATCCAACTGTTGAACCCGATATAGTTTCTGAAATTTATTAACTCTGTCTATATTGTGGTTACAATTCCAATATGTCTTTATATTAAATTCGATATCAGAGTTGGTGTTGACCCCAATCCGTGTCCTGGAATTTGAGCTCCATAGTGTTGCGATTTCGATTCCAGATCCAACTGTTGAACCCGATATAGTTTCTGAAATTTATTAACTCTGTCTGATAGCGATTCGATCCCTAAATTATTTTTTTAAAATTCACAGTGTTTCTATTGTAATTGAGATTGCCATTTCATACTCAGACGTGCCTTAATCTGAAGTCTGCATGTTTATTTCGTTTTAGGGATTGACCTCTTCACGCTCAGAAATGAACTCTGTTTTCCTTAAAAAAGAAAATAACAAAACTTCTTTGTAGGGATCTTCAGCTTAGATTGTCGTTTTCATTTACTTTTCCAGAAAACCTCCGATGCATTAGGACTGATTCCTAAACCGTGACATACTGCTGCTGAAATCTTCATCCGTGTCTCCAAAATTTGACAGTGCTCTTGTTTTAGAACTTGAATTGTTCATTGATCCTACAGATGGTTTTAATTTTCCCTATTAAACTCTGCGATTTAAACTCGGGTCTCTCAAAACCTGAACCCTGACATTTCTGAGTTTACTAATCCTATTAGTGGAAATCCTGAACTGAAGTTTAAATTGATCGCAAAGTATTTATTGAATTAAGATGATCCTTAAAAGTTGCTGGCTGTATGACGATCTCATTTGAATTCAATTTCAAGTTCAACTGTATAATTCGATCAAATGTCTGAGATTTAAAATTCTGTCTGTGTCATCATTTTCGACTACAAACTAAATCGTTGGACTCATAATAATTTTAAGGATTTTAAACTCTTCCTCGTGTGTATCATCATTTCGATTCCAACTAAATTGTGGAACTCATAATATTCCTAAGGATTTTAAACTGTGTCTATTCTGTAATTTTGATTCCGAATTCAATTATAGAACTCGATACACCTTCTGAGATTTAAAAAGCTCCATTTCTACTGTGATTTCAATTCCGGGGTTTAATTGTTAAATTCCCCACGTTTCATTTCAATCAGGATTTACAAATTCATACTCAAATGTGCCTTGATCCTCAAGTTCGTGCGTTCATTCCTCTATAGGATTGACCCCTTGTTTATGAACCTTTTGCATTTGATTTCGCTTGGACTGGCATCTTCACGCTCAGGAGCGAATTCAGTTTTCTTTTTTGAATTCTCTGCAGTGAAAATTTTACTTGTAATTCACTTTACGCCAATAGCTGGGACTGACCCCACCGTCTCCCTTATTAAAAAACATACAAATTTATGAATTATTTCAAGCGAGTATTATGTGACTAGAGTCAAATAAGTTGTGGTCGTGGAGTTCTCATATTTAACATGATATTGTAAATTTTACTATTAAAAGATGAATTGAGTATTCCGATGATAACTATGCGAGTAGTGGAAGGTTTATCCAACATCTATTCAAGTCAAATAGGAAGCGAAAACATACTTACATGGCTTAAGCAGTGGTTAAATATGTATGTAGTAGAATCCGAATAGGGAATGGACAGAACTTGCATTTTGGTACATTTAAGAAATAATCATTATTTGTGTATAAAATTACGTATTTGAAATTGGACTTGACTTACCTTTATTCTTATGAAATAGATTACATAATTACACCTTCTTATATGTTAAAGGGAGAAGACGTTAAAAAGTATTTTTATGTGTTAGTTGAATGCATGAAATGTTTGTTATAATTTAAGAGTGAATATTATTGTATATTTCAAGATGGACTTGACTTACCTTTATTCTTATGAAATAGATTATATAATTGTACCTTCTTATATGGGAGTTATATGTTAATGGGAGAAGATGTTAAAAAGTAATTTTTTTTTATGTGTTAGTTTAATGCATTAAATGTTTGTTATAATTTAAGAGTGGACATTATTGTATATTTCAAGATGGACTTGACTTACATTTATATTTATGAAATACATTATATAAATGCACCTTCTTATATGTTAATGGGAGAAGATGTTAAATGTATGTTTTATATGTTAGTTGAATGCATGAAAGGCTTGGTATAATTTAAGAATGAACATTATTGTATATTTCAATATGGACTTGACTTACCTTCATAATTATGAAATAAACTATAGAAATGTACTTTCATATACATTAATTGAAGGAGATTTTAATGTACTTGTAATATATGATTAGTTTAAAGAATAGATGTTTTTCACTTAAAAGGAATTTTAAGTGTTAGCTAAATTTATGACTTACAATCGCTCCGAAGATTGTTGGTACAAAAAAAAAAAAAATCACTTGCTCATCACAAGAGACCTTACATTTGGTATTAGAGCACGGTCTAACCTAGTTCGGACCGAAACATTTCCGCAATACTTGATAAACTGCTTGAATAACAACTTTTACTTTTGCATGACAATCAGACTTTGCCATGGACCGACGGACTCACTGAGGTAGGACTGGGAGGGGACGAGCACAGGCAACACATCCACCAACCCCTCCAGTAGCCACTCCACCTAGAGCCGAAGAGACGATTAACTTGCCCGCCGCCGAAGTCATGAACATGATGAGAAACTTCCAAAGAATGTCGGAAGCATTGTTGACCCAACTAGACCGTGTGGAAGACCAACCCATAGTACCTACAACTGAACTGCAGAACCCACCTGCTACCAACATTCATAGAGAACTGGAAAAGGTAAGATTTCCAGAATTTTGGGGTTCCACTGAAGGAGCCACGGCAGAAGCTTGGTTAGAGAACATGGTCATGTGCTTCGCCTTGAGGGACTACACCTTGAACCTGAAGGTACACATGGCCATTTTGCAGCTGAAAGGGGAAGCCCTACTCTGGTGGAAGACATTGAAACCACAGTTGGGAATCGAGGCCAATGAAGTTTCATGGGAACTGTTTGAAGAACAGTTTCACAAACACTACATGTCTGAAGAGTTCATTGAGAGGAAGCTCAATGAGTTCAATGCTCTCCGACAGGGAGGAAGAATAGTGCAGGAGTATGAGATCAGGTTCATGGAACTTCTGAGGTATGCACCTCACATCTCGACAGAAAAGCTGAAGGTGAACAAATATATTTATGGAATGAACGACAACATTAGAAACAAAATCCGCATTCTTACTCCGCCTACATTGCATGATGTGGTACAAAAGGCTTTAATAGCTAAGGAAGAACTGGCAAACATAGGTCAATCCACGAAAAACTTCACCATTCAGACTCGGGCAATACCACCATCTGACCCACCGAGAGTGAATTTTGGTCAGCAAAATAACTTAAGAGGACCTATGCATGGGAAGCCAGTTAGAAACAATAGAACGCCATACAAACCACCACCCAGAAGAGACAACACCAGAACATTTGGGAAGCCATCACAGTCAGGACCACGTGGCAATAACACACCCACTGGAAGATTAGGAAGAGGACCAAAGGAAGGATGTTGGGTTTGTGGAGGCCCGCACTTTTAGGTTGACTGTCCTCAGCAACAGACGGGACCGAGACAGGGATAGAGGCCACCTCAGACTACTATTGCAGATCTGGGTCGAGCACATCATATACATGCGGCGGTCAACAACCGTCAAGCGGAACATCAGTCTACTATACTAGAAACGACTGGCACACTTAACGGTATGCAATTCTCTTTACTTATTGACCCTGGTGCTACTGAAAGCTTTATTTCTTATTCTGCATTAGAATGAAGCAAGATGATGGCATGTGCATAAGACGATTTCGACTTAGTCGAAATGGCATCCGGAAATACCTAGAGCGTGGGACTAGAACTAGAAGATTGTGAGTTAGACATAGGAGTATGTTGCACTAGAACTTCTTTCTATGTGACCGCCCTCGGAGCTTATGACTTAATCCTGGTCATGGATTGGTTAGAAACCCATGCCGCCATCTTAGACTGCCATAGCAAGGAGCTGACTTTTTATGACGATGAAGGTCATAAGAAAGTCCTAAGGGGAATGAAAAATAAGGTATCGTTACAGATGATTTGCGCTTTATAGCTGAAGAGAAGCCTGAGGAAAGGATGTCAGCTCTATGCGGTAATAGCAATGAATAAAGACAAGGACAAAGCCGACATCTCTGACCATCCCTTATTTGCGGAATACATGGATGTATTTCCTGAAGCCTTACCCGGACTACCACCTCAGAGAGAGCTAGACTTTACCATAGAACTAAATCCAGGGACAGAACCGATCGAGAGAGCTCCATACAGAATGTCTGTGCCGAAACTGAAGGAACTATAGATGCAGGTTCAAGAGCTCTTGGATTTAGGGCTGATTAGACCAAGCGTCTCCCGGTGGGGAGCACCAGTGCTCTTTGTTAAGAAGAAATATGGGTCGCGGCGACTCTGCATTGACTACCGCAAGTTGAACAAGGCGACTATGAGGAATCAGTATCCTTTTCCTAGGATTGATGACTTGTTCGATAAGATGAAAGGCGCCACAATCTTTTCAAAGATTGATTTACGATCAGGTTACCATCAGTTGAGAATCATAGAAGCGGATATTCCGAAGACTGCTTTTAAGACATGGTTTGGACACTACAAGTTCGTAGTGGTACCTTTTGGGTTGACCAATGCACCTAGTGTCTTCATGAACTTGATGAACAATGTGTTTTGCCAGTATCTCGACAAGTTCGTGCAGGTATTCCTCGATGACATTCTTACCTACTCCAGGACACCAGAGGAACATGAAGAGCACATCCGATTAGTTTTACAGTGTCTCAGAGAAAACCAACTTTATGGGAAGTTGTCGAAATGCTTTTTCTTCCAGAAGGAAATCCACTATTTGGGACATATTATTTTTGGTGATGGTATAGCAATAGATCCCGCCAATATTGAGGCCATTTGGGAATGGCCAGTACCGACAAATGTACATGAAGTGAGAAGCTTCATGGGAATTGCGGGATATTATAGAAGGTTTGTCGAAGGGTTCTCGAGGATTGCAGGACCGATCACTAAGTTGCAGAAGAAGGATAGGCCGTTTATTTGGACGGATAAATGTGCCAAGGAATTTGCAAAACTGAAGGAGCTATTGACAACGACACCGGTTCTGAAAGTGTCGGACATGGAGGAATATTTCTTGGTATGCACTAATGCATCCAAGGATGGAGTCGGATGTGTACTAATGCAGGGAGGTAGAGTGATTGCCTACTCCTCTCGGAGACTCAGACAACATGAGGAAAACTATGCGACACACAACATGGAATTGACTGCAGTAATGCATGCTTTACGCTTATGGAGACACTACCTAGTGGGTAGGAAGTTTGAACTTACGACAGATCACCATGGATTGCAGTATATCTTTACTCAAAGTTATCTAAATGCTAGACAAAGGAGATGGTCATAACAGTTGAGTGAGTATGACTTTGACATTAGCTATGTGAAGGGGACCCTGAACAAGGTAGCAGATGCACTTAGTCGTAGACCCCGCATATTCTCAGTGATTCCAATGCAAACCAACCTGAGAGAAAAGGTGCTTGGGATACAACGGGAAGAAAAGTGGTACAACGAGGTAAAGGCCGAGATAGAACAGGAACATATGGAATTACCCAAGTATAAGGGTTATTCGTTGGAAAATGATGGGTTGTTGAGATACAACAAGCATATTTATGTGCGAGAGAACAACGAGCTTAGGAACCTGGTCCTAGCAGAAGCTCACTGAGCTATTTATACAGCACATCCTGGCGTGAAAAGGATGTATGCAGACCTTTATCCTTTATTCTTCTAGCATGGCATGAAGAGAGATATGGTAAACTTTGTCGCCAGATGCATGGAGTGTTAGTTAGTCAAAGCTGAACATAGGCACCCCGCCGGACTACTTCAGCCTCATGCCATTCCTGAGTCAAAGTGGGAGATTATCTCCATGGACTTTAGTGTGGGATTGCTGCTAACCTGCAAGAGACATGATACCATCTTTGTGGTAGTAGACACTCTCACGAAGAGTGCACATTTTATACCTATCAAGAATACTTATCAAGCCCCAGAGATTGCTAGAGTGTTCATTGATGAGATTGTACGACTGCACCTAGTGCTGAGGAAGATAATATCTGATCGGGGATCAGTATTCACAGGTAGATTCTGGACGAGCTTCCAGGAAGCTATGGGAACATGACTCAACTTCAACATTGCATACCATCCAGAGACTGATGGGCAGACTGAGAGAGTGAACCAGATACTATAGGGCATGCTGCGAATGTATGTGATGGATCAGCAGACCCGTTGGGAGGAGTTTCTACCTCTAGTAGAGTTCGTGTATAACACCAGTTATCAGAGTTCAATATAGATGACGCCATTCGAGCTTTTGTATGGCTGAACCTATTCAACACCCTTGAGTTGGGACAAACTCAATGATAGGACTCTACTTGGACCTGAGGTGATTCAGGAGATGGAAGAACAGATGGTAGATATCCGTGCTCCACTGAAAGAAGCACAGGATCGACAAAAGAGTTATGCCAATGCGTATAGACTTGATAGAGAGTATTAGGTTAGAGATCGAGTGTTTTTGCGAGTGAGGCCGCAAAAGAGTACTATCAGGTTTGGGAAAGGGACGAAGCTATCTCCTAGGTTCGTGGGACCCTTCGAGATATTGGAATGGATAGGACCGGTTGCCTGTCGTCTTGCACTACCATCATCATTGCATAGGATGCATAATGTTTTTCACGTATCAGTACTTAGACATTACATTTCTGATTCAGCACATATCATTGACATGAGTAACTTACAGCTAACGGATGAGGGGGCTGTGACGATAGAGCCGATATGCATATTGGATCGTCGAACACGGCAGCTTAGGCACCGTGTGATTGATTAGGCCAAGGTTCAGTCGGATAGCTATAGTCCTAGTTCCGCGACCTGGGAGGACGCAACTTAGATGCGTCGGGACTTTCCTTTTTTGTTTTGAACTTCGGGAAGAAGTTTTAATAAGAGGGGGTGTATGTAATGCCCGCCTCAACACTTATGATTGATTTGATTATTTTAGATTTATGATTGATCAGACTATTTTGAGACCTACGATTGATTTGACTATTGAGGGCACTGGTTTGAAGTGACCAAGAATTATAAAAACTTAGACCATGAATGATTGCATTAAATTTTATATGTGAAATGAAAATGGTTAGATAAATGATGATTGATGAATATACTCGACTGACTGAGAAAATGAAAAAAATGTTTTGGAATGGAAAATGATGAAGGTTGAAATTACTTGAAATGAAAATGATGTATGCTCGATTGACAGAGATATAATGTTAAAATGATGAATGTTTAGTAGACTCGACTGACTGAGATACTGAAAAGAATGATACAAATGTTTTATAGTGCATCACTACTAATATGCGTTTGAGTGTGTGCAATGGTAGGTAAGACGATTTACCGACTGACCCATAATGGAATTATCGGGGGCGTAAGAACTGAAAGAACACTTAGGTGTACGACGATTGACTGTCGACCCTGAATTAGCAATCCACACACGAGTGAATCCGTTTCAGCTCACCCGAGGAAGCGTATGTCGCATGGGCAAGGCCACAATGATTTGGTTGCCTACGATGAGTTGAGGGGCGCGCAATAAGGAGAGCCTTATCCCTCAACATCCCTTAGTCTCCAAGGAGCGTAGTTGAGAGATCGTAGTAATGACTCCCGATCGCTACACAGTGCTCCCCATAAGAAGGAAGAAAAGAAACTGTCGGAAGGGCTCACCGAAGAGGCACCTGGACAAGAAAAAGATAATATTATTTAAATGAAAAAAAATTGAAAACTCATCAAAGATAAATCCAGATGACTTTGAATTAAAAGACAATTTAAAATAAAATAATATCCCTTATTTTATTTTTTTTAAGAGAAAAGGGGAATATTATAAATGAAAGAAAGAAACAAAACAAAAATAGTATGTTTACTTTAAATTAATTTATTTATCTACTTTATGAAAAGAGAGAAAACTAAAACTAAACTAGATGTATACTAAGGAAGCTTTTTTAGAAATAAAAGCTAAGAGAAGTTAAACTTTAGATGAAAGTATTCTAATAAGGAATAAAAGAATTAAATAAAGTATTTATATAAATATATATAAATCATTATTAATCTTTTTAAAGCTTTTTAAATCAAACAGATTAGATATTATTAAATAAAAGATACTTTCCCTTATAAATATTATTTCTAAATATTTAAAATAAAAAAACAAAAAAAAAAACAACTAGTTTAGTAAAAAGGATATTAAGTAAACTAAAAGAGAACCAACTTAGAAGTAGGACTCTTCTATATCTAACTCCCACTAATTTAGGGAAGCAGGTGCACACTAAAGAGATTTGAGACACATGTATTTGAGAATAATAGAAATTAAAATATTAAATTAAATTAAATATGTGCATGGATAGACACATGGCACACAGACTTTGGATGGGTATCATAATCTCGAATTATGTTATGATCCTTGAGAGTTGGGATTAGCTGGAACGGGAATTGGGAGATCCTTTCGGGAAGCTCACGAGTGTGTTCGTACGACCCCACTTGCTCGGGGGTTCGGGAGGAAGGAGACTACTCCCGATACGGTAGGGTGGTCAACCAAGGGGTTGTCAATACCTTCGTTAAGTGGATCGACTGCAGCACGGGTTCAGCGACAACTACAAAGGACATTCGTTCTCGAGATCGACTCATTAAATCAGGTTCAAACATCTTTGTTTATAATACTTTTTTTTGTATTTAAATATGCTATTTTTAGTTCTGCTTTCTTTTAAAGGAATCGATCCAGAATCACAATAAATCATAATTTTGTTGATTAGACAGGTGATTAACAGATTCTTCCGAAGGGCATGAGAATTAGAAATATAAATATGAATTGTTCAGTATCCTGTTGTAGATCAATCTGGTCTTATAAAATTATAAATCCTGTCTTCTTTTTATACATATATGTATTGCGAATCTATGAGAGGTACAGAGAATTCTGGGTTAAGTTTTCTTTTACAATCTTGTTCTTAAACTTTCAGATCTACCGAAAGCATAGAAAAACGCAGGGGTAGTCGTTGAATCTAGTTCTTAAATTTTAACTCTCTGGATTTTATAAATTTGTTTTATATACACGAATCCAAGAAAACGCAGAGGTGATTAATTGAATCCAGTTTCAGAAAAGCTTTTAACTCTATCCCCATGTTTGGTACATTCTGGATCCCCTACAATCCCTCTCAAAATCAGCACTTCCGAAGTAGATTGCTAAATTAATCTATTCCCTGAGATTTTAAACCCTGTCTTTATATTAAATTCGATATCAGAGTTGGTGTTGAACCCAATCCGTGTCCTGGAATTTGAGCTCCATAGTGTTGCGATTTCGATTCCAGATCCAACTGTTGAACCCGATATAGTTTCTGAAATTTATTAACTCTGTCTATGTTGTGGTTACAATTCCAATCTGTCTGATAGCGACTCGATGCCTAAATTATTTTTTTTAAATTCACTGTGTTTCTATTGTAATAGAGATTACCATTTCATACTCAGATGTGCCTTAATCTGAAGTCTGCATGTTTATTTCGTTTTAGGGATTGACCTCTTCACGCTCAGAAATGAACTCTGTTTTCCTTAAAAAAGAAAATAACAAAACTTCTTTGTAGTGATCTTCAGCTTAGATTGTCGTTTTCATTTACTTTTCCAGAAAACCTCCAATGCATGAGGACTGATTCCTAAACCGTGACATACTGCTGCTGAAATCTTCATCCGTGTCTCCAAAATTTGACAGTGCTCTTGTTTTAGATCTAACTTGAATTGTTCATTGATCCTTCAGATGGTTTTAATTTTGCCTATTAAACTATGCGATTTAAACTCGGGTCTCTCAAAACATGAACCCTGGCATTTCTGAGTATACTAATCTTATTAGTGGAAATCCTGAACTGAAGTTTAAATTGATCGCAAAGTATTTATTGAATTAAGACGATCCTTAAAAGTTGTTGGCTGTATGGTGATCTCATTATGAATTCAGAAGGTTTATCCAACATCTATTCAAGTCAAATAGGAAGCGAATACATACTTACATGGCTTAAGTAGTGGTTAAATATGTATGTAGTAGAATCCAAATAGGGACTGGACAGAACTTGCATTTTGGTACATTTAAGAAATAATCATTATTTGTGTATAAAATTACGTATTTGAAATTGGACTTGACTTACCTTTATTCTTATGAAATAGATTATATAATTACACCTTCTTATATGTTAATGGGAGAAGACGTTAAAAAGTATTTTTATGTGTTAGTTGAATGCATGAAATGTTTGTTATAATTTAAGAGTGAATATTATTGTATATTTCAAGATGGACTTGACTTACCTTTATTCTTATGAAATAGATTATATAATTGTACTTTCTTATATGGGAGTTATATGTTAATGGGAGAAGATGTTAAAAAGTAATTTTTTTTTTATGTGTTAGTTTAATGCATTAAATGTTTGTTATAATTTAAGAGTGGACATTATTGTATATTTGAAGGTGGACTTGACTTACATTTATATTTATGAGATAGATTATATAAATGCACCTTCTTATATGTTAATGGGGAAGATGTTAAATGTATGTTTTATATGGTAGTTGAATGCATGAAAGGTTTGGTATAATTTAAGAATGAACATTATTGTATATTTCAATATGGACTTGACTTCATAATTATGAAATAAACTATAGAAATGTACTTTCTTATATATTAATTGAAGGAGATTTAAATGTAATTGTTATATGTGATTAGTTAAAAGAATAGATGCTTTTCATTTAAAAGGAATTTTAAGTGTTAGCTAAATTTATGACTTACAATCGCTCCGAAGATTGTTGGTAGAAAAAAAAAATCACTTGCTCATCACAAGAGACCTTACAAGAAAGAAAAGAATATTAGGTTCGTTGTATATGGTTTGAGTAGGTAAAGCCACTTGAACATCTTCAAAATATAAAGCTACATTTTAATGTTGATATTGCATAGTTTTTACAAAAGTTTAGTGTAAAACATAACCTAAGTAATTGTTACTCTTGAGTATTGATGGCAGGAATGAATTTGATTGTGAGTTGACTGATGTGAATGAATTCATGTGGCAAGTTGACTGATGTGTATCAAGTTAAGGGATCGTGTTTGATCATAGGAAAAGAAGAATCCTAAATTTTGTTATGACCTAGTTAAATCATAACAAAGAGTATGGCAATATTATAGAGAAAATAATCTTTGGATAATATAGAAATGAATCCATATGCAATTAACTATTTAAATTATGATACTAACATATTTATTTGTTAGCACACTTGACCTCAGAAGGATATTGAAGAAGTTGTATTCATACTAAAGGGTGAATTGAAGAGGATGCACAAGTTATTGAAATAGCATGTGTGTAATGCTATGGGACTAATGTGTTCAATTGTTAAGCAATTGAAGCAAATAAATTTTTATTTATAGTAACATTCCAGAAAGTGATATTAAACAGCGACTGATGTCATGATCAAGGAGGAACATAGATTATAAAAGCACTTATATAGATAAGTTGAGCTAAATCGTTCAAGAGTAAGTAATGATTTACTTTACATTTTATTTACAGTATTTCATGAATCACGATTGGTGACAAGACTTATGATTAATATTGTGTAATCATGAAAATGCAAGGTGAATATATGTTAATCATGAAAATGCAAGGAAACTTCCCTAAAAATGTGGTCATGTTCCCCATGGAAGTGGAATAGAGAAGGTGGCTCATTGAATGTTAAACTGACCCAAAGACCTAGGCATACTTAATCCATCGAATTAAGCATGAGCCTCACTAGATTTTCCTTGTGATTTTCACACAAGAAGATTCAATGAGGGGAACGCTAACGAATGAGTTGCAGAGCGAGACTATCTGATTAGTTCTGTTGAGTTTATAGAGAGTATTATGTTTGCAAAGTTTGATTTGTTGAGTTTCAAAAGAACATAACTCGAGGAAGAGTTATGTGTATAGCAGAAGAACTGCTGAAATTCCAAATTCATGGGAGAGTTTGACGATCAATGTTGGGGCCAAGGTCGCAGCTATAGTAAAAGCTGCGAATTTTGGGAAAAAGCACGAGTATGGAAGGAAAGTGCTAATTTTGGGACAAGCACTAAGTTTTGGGTAAGAAGGAGACGGTGCGCAGTACGGTGCCAGATGGATGATCTCAGCGCAGATCACGGACCGGAAATTACGGAGCTCGCGCGCACGTCATCGAAGAATGAAGGTGGCTCAGCTACCATAATAAATAAGGCGATGGAGTAGAGGGCTCAGCTACCCTCATTTAAAGGCTCAGTACAGAAGTTATGGTTGCTCGGATCAAGGAGGAGCAACGGACCAGAGCATTGAAGGCGAAGGACGATCGCCCATACCCACAATCTGCGCCGGAATTCATGGAGCCTGCAGGAAGCGGCGACGTGACTGCAAGCGGCGCCTACAGTACACCTAGCCATGTGCGTGGTTAGGGTTTTTGGGAATCACTGTTGGGAAAGGCCCACAGTTTTGTAAAGGTGTGACCGTCATGGCCACCTATATATATGAATAATTGTAATGGGTAGACGGTTAGAGAGTTAGAGAGAGTTAGAGAGAGTTAGAGAGAGTTAGATGTTAGACTGTTAGATAGCCAGTCTAAAGGATAGATCATGTGTTGATTATCCTTCACTGTATTTTCTACCCAGTGTGTAGACTTAGAGAGGAAATCGGATAGCCGAGGAGCTAATCCCTGAGTTTCCAGACAGTCTGAGTCGACGTCTGTGCCTTTGTAATCTCCATAGAGAGGAGACTAGATTGAGAGAAGGGCTCCCAGCTGTGTGCGTGGAGTTTCCTGGAAAGATCTAAGGCTGCGGCTGTGTGCACAGCAAATTGTATAACTCTATCATTTTCTGGTTAATATATCACTCCCGTGGACGTGGTTTTCCTCGAGGAGATGAGCTTCACATATATCTTCTTGTTATAATGTTTGTGTGAATGATAACTGTTTAGGATCATTACCTGTGTGTACATCTTTTGCATCATCTTTGCGACTGTTTGAGTGAGTGTAGGAAGATCCTTTATTGTTATAATCGCCGAGTATAGAAGTAGTGGTGGAACGTTGTCGCTGCAGCAACCGAGCTTCGCGTGACTGCGCAGTAGGTCTGCAGGAAGGAAGGCACCCGCGCCGTTGCGTCGCGAGGCCTGCGGGAAAGTCCGACCGCCGATATTTGAGGGAGAAGGAGATATATAGAACAATCTCAGCATCACCACGGTTAAGGAAAGCTGATTCCTTAACCCCCCATAGCCACTTCGGGTGAGACCTCGAGCTGCCGCGCAGCTCGTTGCCGAGAGGGCCAATGCGCCAAGGGGTTTTGTTGCTGCGCTTCATTAAAACCCGGGTCTGCCCAGAAAAGCAGCCAACAAATGGTTCCGTTGCCGCGTGAGCGAGACTTCTTATTCCAGTGATGTGCGAGATTGACGCGCAACCTAGAGAAAGAAAGCAACCAACAAATGGTTCCGTTTCCGCGTGAGCGAGACTTCTTATTCTAGTGATGTGCGAGATTGACGCGCAACCTAGAGAAAGAAAGCAACCAACAAATGGTTCCGTTGCCTTATGACTTTTTGATCACATTACTTCCATGGCTTTGAACCCTGTTGATTGAGCCAACAAATGATTCCTTTGCCTTGCGACTTGTTGCTGTAAGACTTACTAGTTACGCGACATCTGAGATTGTTGCTGAAGACAACATAAGGTTCTGTTACACTGAGACTTGCTCAGTTAACAAATGTGTTACTGGAATCCTACAGCTAAAGAAATTGGAGATTGGTTTGATTTAAAGGCTAAAGAGTTCGCTGAACAAGAAAATAGAAGCCTTACGTTTCAAACAGAAGACTGGTTACAGAAGTATATTTATGCTGACCTTTACGAAATTTTCTTTGTTACGTTTGCATTGGAGTTACACGCTTGGATAGCCAAGTTAGCAGATTCTAGACCTACGCTGCATGTTGATCGACCCGTCACGTGGACGCCTGAGCTAGTCAGTATTGTGAAGCGGATTGACAATTCTGTTTCCCGCGCAGTAGACTTTTGGTTGAATAGTCTACTGGAAGGTTTCATTACCGAATTTGCAGTTGATACAAGAAAGAGTTTCAGTGAAGCTGAGAGGAGTTTCTTCCAAGTACACAGAGGTAAGTTCTTAAATTCTCTGAACTTATGGATTAAAATGCTTCTGTATGAAAAAGGAAAGCTATGTATTGCTTCTGATGAATAGCATAGACAAGTAATGTCCGTAGATTCTGATAGTGATCCTGAAGTTATTGGTTGCACTCGTAGTGGAAAACGATATAAAGTAGGCCTTGACCAATATTCTTTTGAATCTAGCCCAGACGATAGCCAAGTCCCTAGAGCAAGCCATATAGAAAGACAAGGGAGTGCTCATATCCCTTATTACCCCTTTACACCGCAAAAAACCAGACGGAGCTCAGTATAATCCTACAGTAACACCTTCTAGTAGCCCACACGGTACTTCTAGCACCTCTGTACCACCTTTGTTTAACCATCCCGGGGGCACTGCTACAGTACCTCCACCTCAAACCCGCGCAAGAAGGATGGGTGATGACATGAAGCTACCAACTTTTAGAGGAACAGGGATAGAAGACCCTGAGCAGCACTGGTTCTTATGTGAAGCCATTTGGACAATTAAGCAAATTAATGACGATGTTGTTAAACTGGTTCAGTTAGCAACCACACTAAGAGAAAGAGCCTTGACTTGGTTCATGAAATACTCAGCAGCACAGAATAGGACGCTTGCTGAGGTAAGAAATGCTATGATTCGGGAATTTAAGAAACCTAAATCAGAATCACAGTGTATAACAGAGCTCAAAGACATCAAACAGTTACCTACAGAATCAGTATGGGACTTTGACCAGAAGTTCAAAGCCTTGATAGATCAAGTAAGCTTTGAGTTTGCACCACAGCAACATAAAGAATGGTTCATTGCTGCGCTGCTCCCACACATTAGACTTCCTCTTATGCAACAGAATCTCAATACTCAGGAACAAGCTCTAGAGATGGCTATGAAACTAGAAGCTTCGCCAATTGCAGGAACAAGCAACGATGTTGCGCATTTACAGAACCAATTAGCAAACTTAACCTTGCAAGTGCATGATATTAAGAAAGGCAAGGAGATTAAGGAAGAAATTTGGTGTACAAAATGTAAAGCCCAAGGTCATTCAAAGGACCATTGTCCCGTTTTCATAGACTATATTGCAACTGGAGCACCTAATCCTTTACCACAGGCACAAGGGCCTTGGTGTGAAATCTGTAGAACTAGAGGTCATAGACCACAAGAATGCCACTTACTCCAGAAATATGTGCAAACCCCAAAGAATCTATATTGTAATTTCTGTAAATCAGTAGGTCATGATGAGAACAATTGTAGAGCATATGATCTTATGATAGAAAGAAAGCATGATGTTTATAGGGTACAAGCAGAGACACAAGGACCCACAGCAGGTCCACCTTATGACCAAACTCGGGACGCCCGAGCAGCAAATTACAGAGGACGCGGACGCACAACAAATTTTGGTCGCGGAAGAGGACAGATCACTTGTTATAATTGCGGAACACAAGGTCATTTTGCTAGGGATTGCCAAAATCCTACAACCCTCTGCAGGTATTGTAAATCTTCCGACCATATCATTGAAGAATGCCCTCAGTTACAGGCTAAGATGCAAGCAAAGACACCACAGGTCAATCAGAATATTCAGTTGATTGGAGTAGAAAAAAGAGAACCAGACCCTACAGTTAATATAGTGACACGCAGTGGAGCAACCACTGGTGCGCAAGAGATGGGAACGGGAAAGCAAGCGACGCAATGGGTGCGCCGCGCTAACATTAAACCAGCCCCACTTAACCTGCAGAAGCAAAAAGAAGCATTTAAGCAAGCTCAAGAGTATTTCTCAGGTCCGAGAGCTTCAAGTTCTGCCGCAATTCCGCAGAACATTAGTAGATCACAAGTGCTAAGACAAGACAACCTGGTACAAGAACAAGCCACTACAGCTGGAAGGCCTGATGATGATGAGGAGCATGCACTAGGCAGTGTTCAAGCATTCCTGCGACAATGTTTAAAACTGTTGCGCAATGAAAAAGCAACTCTAGAACTCCAACACCTGTTGGATCAGTGCCAACACTCTGCTTCGACGAACACACCGCAGCGTGCTGTTCACCAGATCAGGAGTCACATTAGAACTGGAAAAGAGATGAGGCTCACAGCGCAGATTGGGGCATTTGAAATGGATGAAGTCATGTTAGATTTGGGCTCCGAAGCCAATGTTCTCACTATGCAGACATGGGAACAGATGGGAAGCCCTCAGCTTACAAGATCCCCTATCCAGCTAAGACTCGCAAATCAGCAACGAGTCTCTCCATTGGGCAGATTACCCAATGTACCTATTGATATTGAAGGAGTAAGAAGCTCTGCAGATTTTGAAGTAATCAAAATTATGGATGATAGTAGACCATACCCAGCGCTGTTAGGAATAGACTGGGCATTTGACAATTTGGCTGTCATTAACCTGAAGAAAAGACAGATGACCTTTGAGGATGACCAGATCAGGGTCATCGCACCTCTTGATCCTATTCAAGGACCAAGATATATAGAACCATTCGCGCAGAAGAGGAAGCGTGCCACATGGAAAGCTTGTATCAGATGACCACTAACCACAGTGACTATGTCAACCCCACCGCAGACGGCCATATCAGCTGGCGATGTGATAGCTCGTGCACATCAGACTCAGATGCAGGATTGGAAAACTGGCAGAATCGTCTACATGAGGTTTCTGCAAGACGTTGCGCCATGATGACTAAATCCATTCGATGGATTGGCACAGAATTAACTGACACTCCAACTTTTGATGGTCTAACCGAAGTAACTAAATTCATACAGGAATATGAACAAAAGCTTCCAGAACCACAGCGCATACAGGCACTGGATGTAGCATTGCGCGCTACACCCGCAAGATGGTGGATTGCGCATAAGGAGAATATTCATACATGGAAAGACTGTCGCAGATTGATACTGCGCAGATTTCAGGACACCACAGCCGAAGCGCTACGCAAATATGAAGGACAGAGTGACCCCAGGTCACACATTGAAGCGTGTATTCAGCAATGGTCAGATATTCCGGAAGATGAATGGGTTCACCAATTCATCCACACATTGGATACAATTCCAAGGAATTGGTATACCGAAACAGAATTGCGCAAAGGCACTCTTACTTGGGCTCTTATGATAGAAAGCTTTCAACTTACCTTCAGCTTTGAGTCAGAACATCCAAGCATTGATCAGGCTTTGAAGTGTATTAGAAAGAAGGTATTTGAACACTATCCAGTAACAGAATATTCCCAACCAGATTGGGCTGTCCAGATAGAACATGCCCTGGAATGTTATAACTTCACCGCTGAAGATGAGGAGGACGATCCTCGCAACATCAATATCCCAGAATCAGAAGGGACGCGCAATATTGAAGGTCCTGAGCTTGATATTCCTGCCATCACAGAACACGTCAAGCTCAAGAAAGTTAACATTGGCACAGAAGCTGACCCAAAGTTTGCTTCTATAGGAGATTATTGGGATGATGAAACTGTTGCGCATGTTTCAGATTTATTACGTGACTACCAGGATATCTTTCCTACCAAGTTCACAGAAATGAAAGGCATCCTAGGAGACTTAGGAGTGATGCGCATACCTCTGAAACCAGATGCCAAGCCAGTAAAGCAGCGCCCATACAGGTTGAACCCGCGCTACAAAGAAAAAGTCAAAGAAGAAATTGATAAGATGCTTGCAGCAGGAATTATTGAACCAGTAGAGGAAAGCGATTGGATTAGTCCTATGGTGGTCCAAGAAAAGAAAACGAAAGGTGAAATAAGAATTTGTGTCGACTTGCGCAAACTCAATGATGCATCAGCGCACGATCCATTTCCCACTCCTTTCACAGATGAAGTACTTGATAATGTTGGAGGACAAGAGGCTTACTCTTTCACTGATGGATTTTCGGGATATCATCAGATCAGAATCCATCCGGGACGACCGCCACAAGACTACTTTTGCAACTGAATGGGGCTCATTCCAGTATACGGTAATGCCCTTTGGTCTTAAAAACGCACCTGCTATCTTCTCTAGAGTTGTTGTTGCTGTTTTTAAAGAATTTATCCACAAGTTTTTAGAAGTCTATTTTGATGACTGGACTGTATTTGGTTTACTAAAGAACCATATTGCGAATCTGCGCATGATGCTAGAAAAATGTAGACAGCATCAGATTTCCCTTAACTTGAAAAAATGTATATTTTGTGCGCCCTTTGGTATTTTGTTGGGACATATTGTATGCAGACAAGGACTTCTGATGGATCCTGCGAAGGTTGCCATCATTGCTAATTTACCGGCGCCCAACTCAGTTAAGCAATTGCGCACTACACTGGGACATACAGGATACTACAGAAAATTCATCAAAGGATATGCAAGGATCACAGCGCCTATGGAAAGATTGCTGAAGAAGGATTCGAAGTTCCACTGGACAGAAGAATGCCAACAGAGCTTGGACACACTTAAAGAAAAGATGATCACAGCGCCTATTCTAGTTTTCCCGGACTGGAGAAAACCCTTTCACGTTCATGTTGATGCTTCTTCAATAGCATTAGGAATCGTGCTTACACAGTCTGGAGAAGGAAGTATTGACCACCCAATTGCTTACTCCAGCAGAAAGCTATCTACAGCTGAGAAGAATTACACCACTACCGAAAGGGAAGGACTAGCTATGGTGTATGCCCTACAGAAATTCAGACACTACCTGTTAGGAGCTCACTTTAAAATGTATACTGACCATTCTGCTCTGAAATATTTGGTCAATAAACCAGTTTTAGGAGGAAGAATTTGCAGATGGCTACTGCTCTTTCAAGAGTATGATTTTGAGGTTATTGTAAAGCCAGGCAGATTGAATGCAGGGCCTGACCATCTATCCAGAATAGAGTCAGGAGAGGAACCTACGAGTCTGGAGGACAATCTGCCTGACGCACAGTTGTTTTCTATCCAAGCAGCAGACGAATATTATTCTGATATTCTTGAGTTTCTCACTACCGGACAAGCGCCGGCTGAGTTTACAATCCAGCAAAAGAAGCAACTTGTTGTCAGAGCCGCAGACTTCACTTTGATAGCAGGCCAGCTTTATAAGTTGGGCCCTGACGAAATTTTGCGCAGATGTATCTTACCACATGAAAAGAGCTCTATCATCGCAGAAGCGCATTCAGGTACCGCAGGAGGCCATTTCGCAGGAAAGCCGACTGCGCAAAAGATATTAGCCGCAGGTCTTTGGTGGCCGACATTGCACAAGGATACTAAGGAATTCTGTAAATGTTGCGATGTGTGCCAGCGCACAGGAAAACCCTCAAGGAGAGATGAAATGCCGCTAAGACCCCAGATCACACTGCGTGCTTTTGATAAATGGGCCATTGACTTTGTAGGACCTATTAACCCACCAGGAAAAAGAACTGGCGCAAGATATATCATTACAGCTACTGAATACCTCACCAGATGGGCTGAGGCGAAGCCATATAAGAACTGCGACGCTGCTACTGCCGCGCAGTTCATTTTCGAGAACATTATCACTAGGTTTGGATGCCCAGTGATCCTCATGAGTGATCAAGGTACACATTTCCTCAATGAGACTATAGAGGCCCTTACTGAAGAATTTCAAATTAATCACCATAAGAGTACACCCTACCATCCTCAAGCTAATGGTACGGTGGAAGCATTCAATAAGATTCTTGAGAATGCCCTGACGAAGATCTGTAATCAACAAAGAGATGATTGGGACCTTAGAGTCACAGCTGTATTATGGGCTTACAGAACCACTTGCAAGAAACTAACAGGTCACACACCTTTCAGCTTGGTGTATGGACAAGAAGCAGTTATGCCCATGGAATACATTGTTCCCAGTCTCCGAATTGCGCAAATTACAGAAATGGCAGATCCTGATACTATGAATGAAAGACTTTCGCAACTGCTTGCCTTAGAAGAAGACAGACTTTTGGCCGGATTTCATCAACAGGTACAGAAGGCAAGACAGAAAGCTTGGCATGACAGGCACATTAAGCATAAGCACTTTGAAGAAGGAGACTTGGTACTCCTTTATGATAGTAAATTCATCAAGTTTCCAGGCAAGTTTTGTGTGCATTGGTTAGGCCCTTTTCAGGTGATAAAAGTAACAGACGGAGGCGCAGTTCAGCTTGCGAAGCTGGATGGAGAATTACTACCTACAATGATAAACGGGAGTCGGCTTAAGCTTTATTGCGACGGCCACTCCGCCCTGTCGACATAATATATTGCTCACGAGTGCAGATGTCCGGTGTAGTTGAAAGAGACATCGCATTCAGTCTACACGGAAGCTGCGACACACCCTCAGTTTCCAGCTTCCTGCGCAGTTCCTTGAAATATCCGCGCATCCTGAATAAAAATTGCTTGAAGAGAGCTTATCGGTGCGCTCTGGCGAAGTTTTGTTTTTGGACCGTTGAACTATCGCTCTTGCGGAGTCCCCTTTGATAATTTGCCGCTTGAAAAAGTTTTGGTGTGGACCCATAGAGGCACAGTTTCCTAAGTTGAAATGACCCGCCGGAAATTTTGAATTCAAGCAGTTATGTAGCCGCGTTTGAATAAATGAAGGATAAGGCCGCTATTTAAGTCTAGCCGTTCTGACGGATTCGGCTTAATCTCCGAAAGATTTGCATTTAACTCAGGCGCCGAAAGCATTAGCTTCTCCCGGAAGGCTGTCAGAACCCGTCAATCACACTAAATGCACCCCTACGGCAAGGAGGATAGCGTGTTGTCAACTCATCTGTAGCCGCCTATAGCTACGTTACCCCACTTGGTCGCATTTACTATCCCCGCTGGCTATAAATACCTCACACTTGTATCATTTTCGGGTTACTGTCTCGAGTTGCATAGTTGTGTTTGAAGATCCAAATTATTGTTTTCAAGAGCCGAGTGTGCAGAGTATTTCCCCTTATTTTCAGCGTCCAGACCCTACGCAGGTCCGCCATTTGCTGTCCAGCGTTTTGTTATCTACATTGTTTCACCACCGAGAATTTATCGACAGAAGAAGTTGTTCGTCAATTTCTGCGCCGAGGCTTGGACTTCGGCATGGCCACTCCGGTGACGGCTTCGACCTATGTACACCCCGGTGCTACTGATCCCAGAACATCTCCAGGCACAAGAGCATCTCAGCAGCAGCCGGAGGAACCTGTTCCAGAGCCGCTAGCATCTATGGTGAACTATATTCCGCCGCGTCCAGATGATGCGCCGGATGTACAGATTCCGAAGAATGCAAAGTATCCAATTCCGCTACCGCCACTACCGGCTAGTGTGCGGGTAGAAGGCCAACTATTGGGAAACATTCCATTGGTTAAATTCTCTGATTTTAACCTTGGAGACTATAAGACATATCCTCAGTTCCAGTTGGACCGATATCTGGATATAGTGCATAATCCCACCAGAAAAGTTGACGAGTTTATCCCAAAGGGATTTGCAGCAAATCTTGAGCGCCCTGGACTCTTGAATTTGTTGAAGCTACCGCACTTTGGGCGTAGCAATGAAGTGAACGCAGTCGTTAAAACACTGCTATCCTGCGTTCATGGAGGTTACCTTTGGCTCGGGAGGCCAATTGATCTAAATGTTGATTTGATACACCGTATCACCGGTCTATCCAAGGTTGGTAAGGATCCCAATATCCATTTTGTGGGAAAGGAAAAGGACCGAAAATTGGCTGCAAAGCTGGTCCAGAAATATAACTTGACAAGAGGAGGTCGGGCTTATGACCTCACGACAGTAGAAGATGAGGCACTTCGCTTCACAGGAAGTCTGCTTGCAGGCAGGCTTCTCACAAAGTGTCGACCAAAAGAAGTTACTGGAGCTGTCGTGGAGCTCGCTATCGCAGCTGCGGAGGGAGAACAGTACAACTGGTCTCTCTTCCTGCTGAATTCTTTTTTGGCTGATTGCCTGAATGTGCAGGACAATGTAGCCCAATCATTCCATTTTTCGTGGCTTCTAATTTTATGCGCTCTCGTCGGGTGGAAGGAGCCCCCGAATACTCAGTTCCTTCCGCGCCGCGCAGGAGAGGTTGCCGGCATGCGCTACATCAACCTCTGGGATTCCCCTAATCCCGCGAAGCGCAAAATGAATCGCGCTGTCTTTTGTGAGTACTACTATCTCCTCCGAGATACCATACAAGATATGCCAAGGCTGAGCGAGGAGACAGCCACATTGTATGAAGGGAAGTTGGCTTTTACTGCCGACATCCATCAACTTTATCTTCGGCCTTGCGACATTCCAGGTGACTGGGCGCTAGGTCTTTACAGGATGACCACAGAAGATGTCGAAGAAACCATTAAGTCGTGGTCGGACGAATGGAGAGCAGCAGCTGACATCGCACCTGCGATGCCACCCGCCGCTGCGCAAGAGAAGGATAAGGGCAAGGAAGCCCCTGAGCAAAGAAGCGATGAAGGCTCAACAGAACCAGCCACCAAGAAGCAGAAAGTGTCGCATCCCACTGAGGCCATTCCCTCGGAGATCGACAAATACTTGAAAGAGCAATTTCGTGAGATGAGGAACACGCATGCTCACATCCGAAGTGCTCTAGACTTACAGTTTGTAGAATTGAAAGGTCTCGCAGGAAGGATTGCGCAGACCCATGCGCCAGCATCTACTTCGCAGGCGCCACAAGAAATTCCAAGTGATGAGCGAGTTGAAGAACTCACAGAAAGGCACACTGTCGTGCATATTCCGCCTACCAGCATGACACTTCCAGATCCTCTAGCTGAACTACAGGTAAGCACAGTTGGACCTGTAGAAATAAATTTATCTTTGATTCCTATAGAAACTCTACAGCTTGTACATGAGAAAGTCTCTCTTGAGTTGAGAGCTAGAGAGCTCTCTACTTTCCAGGCAAACCAACGACTGCAATCGCAGGAGATAGAGCTGAAAGAAAGTCATAAGAACATCTCTGCGAAGCTTGCACTCTATGAGGCGCAAGACACCGGCATCAGAAACGCAATAGAAGAGATTGCCCAGGAATTGCCGGCTTGCGAGATTCAACCAGACCTCCCTCTGGTTGCAAAAGTTCAAATTATTGGAGGAAGGGTGAAAACCCTGGAGCAAGAAATAGTTGCTATGGCAGAAGGCCATAGAACCCAGATTGCTGAGCTAGAAGCTCGCGTTGCTGCGCATCTTACGGATGATGCGCAGGTACAATTTGAAGCACTGAGCAGAGCTTCCACACGGATGAAAGATCGAGTACATGAAGCCAAGAACCTGATGAACCAAGCTATGGAAGCTTGGACAGAGCTTGTGAACCTCCCTTTTAAAGTGGGACTGTCAGAACAGGTGCAAGCTGCAGAACAGTCTCTCACTGTTCTCAATGAAGAAGCTAAGGCCCTAACAGGCCTACCAAAAATGAAGAAAATGGGCGAAGTGCGCAAAATGCAGCAGCAACTGCACAAGCTCAGAACTGAAGATGAGAAGCTCACCAACAGCATTCAGCCATTCATGGATGAGTATGCTGAAATCGTTGGCCAGGTTGAGACAAAAATCAAAGAGATTGCCGAGTCTCAGGAGATCATTGACACACTCACTAAAGATGAAGCGACCGCAGAAACAGTGCAAACAGCTGACGAGTGTATTGAGGAATTGGACTCCGTTATTGCGAAGTGGCAGAAAACATTCGCGGAGATTCAAGCAAAAGCAGATGCGCAAATCAAGCCACCACGCGCTAGTGCGAGTGGCTTGAGGGCGAGCCACAAGTGAGTGTTGGGGGCCTGTTGGGGCCAAGGTCGCAGCTATAGTAAAAGCTGCGAATTTTGGGAAAAAGCACGAGTATGGAAGGAAAGTGCTAATTTTGGGACAAGCACTAAGTTTTGGGTAAGAAGGAGACGGTGCGCAGTACGGTGCCAGATGGATGATCTCAGCGCAGATCACGGACCGGAAATTGCGGAGCTCGCGCGCACGTCATCGAAGAATGAAGGTGGCTCAGCTACCATAATAAATAAGGCGATGGAGTAGAGGGCTCAGCTACCCTCATTTAAAGGCTCAGTACAGAAGTTATGGTTGCTCGGATCAAGGAGGAGCAACGGACCAGAGCATTGAAGGCGAAGGACGATCGCCCATACCCACAATCTGCGTCGGAATTCATGGAGCCTGCAGGAAGCGACGACGTGACTGCAAGCGGCGCCTACAGTACACCTAGCCATGTGCGTGGTTAGGGTTTTTGGGAATCGCTGTTGGGAAAGGCCCACAGTTTTGTAAAGGTGTGACCGTCATGGCCACCTATATATATGAATAATTGTAATGGGTAGACGGTTAGAGAGTTAGAGAGAGTTAGAGAGAGTTAGAGAGAGTTAGATGTTAGACTGTTAGATAGCCAGTCTAAAGGATAGATCATGTGTTGATTATCCTTCACTGTATTTTCTACCCAGTGTGTAGACTTAGAGAGGAAATCGGATAGCCGAGGAGCTAATCCCTGAGTTGCCAGACAGTCTGAGTCGACGTCTGTGCCTTTGTAATCTCCATAGAGAGGAGACTAGATTGAGAGAAGGGCTCCCAGCTGTGTGCGTGGAGTTTCCTGGAAAGATCTAAGGCTGCAGCTGTGTGCGCAGCATATTGTATAACTCTATCATTTTCTGGTTAATATATCACTCCCGTGGACGTGGTTTTCCTCGAGGAGATGAGCTTCACATATATCTTCTTGTTATAATGTTTGTGTGAATGATAACTGTTTAGGATCATTACCTGTGTGTACATCTTTTGCATCATCTTTGCGACTGTTTGAGTGAGTGTAGGAAGATCCTTTATTGTTATAATCGCCGAGTATAGAAGTAGTGGTGGAACGCTGTCGCTGCAGCAACCGAGCTTCGCGTGACTGCGCAGTAGGTCTGCAGGAAGGAAGGCACCCGCGCCGTTGCGTCGCGAGGCCTGCGGGAAAGTCCGACCGCCGATATTTGAGGGAGAAGGAGATATATAGAACAATCTCAGCATCACCACGGTTAAGGAAAGCTGATTCCTTAACCCCCCATAGCCACTTCGGGTGAGACCTCGAGCTGCCGCGCAGCTCGTTGCCGAGAGGGCCAGTGCGCCAAGGGGTTTTGTTGCTGCGCTTCATTAAAACCCGGGTCTGCCCAGAAAAGCAGCCAACAATCAACAAAGTCTTATAGAAAGAATGGTATTTTGATATAAGCAAATGTTAATGATTTTTCTTGTAACTAGACTATGAGATACATTTATGTATATATGTTATGAATGCTAGAGTAAGCAAATATTTCCTCAAGGATGAGGATGAATGATAAAATATTTACTGTTTAAAAATTTTGTATACTTATGTTATACTGGCGAATATTGGGAAATCTTGTACGAGTTGTACAATGTGTAGGCTATAAGAGTTTGCGAAAATCGCAAAAATGAGGAGATGACCAAAGCAGAAAGATAAAGCAAGCGAATGATGGTGAAGAAATGCTAAAGACAAACTGTCTAACACCGAGGACGGTGCTATTTTTTAAGCGTAAGAGTGTGTAACATCCCCCCAATTTGACCCCTATTATTACTACATTGGTAAATTTAATTGGAATTGTGTACGCGGCCCTGGTGAGGAGCTCAAGGCCAAGGCCCCACTAGTGGACCTTGAGCGTATTGCCATTTTATTTTCCTAGGTTGGAAACATGTCTATAAACTTAGGAAACTAAAGACGGTGATGCAGTTAAGACGTTAAGTAACAAAAATTTCTAAGGAAAAAGTAAGATGGCTAGGAAGGCATGAGAATTCTATTTTTAGTTGTAGGCATTTGAAGGTGAATAAACTAAAAACATTCACCTAAGTGGAATCTAACAAAACTAAAATGATTAGATGGATATTATATTCATATATATATATATGTTAATATATGAAAAATAAACCAATAAGTTTATATGAAAAATAAACCAATAAGTTTTGATAACTATTGAATAGATATTATATATATATATGTTAGTTAACTAATAGTTGCGATAAAAATTCTATGCATTTATATATAAAGTGTTATGGACATTTATAAGTAAAATATACATATATACGTTAATCAGCCAATATGGTTAAATGTATATATAGTATTCATATACATATATGTTACATATGGTATGGGGAACATGTCCACCTATATTTCCACACTATTACGATAGAGATATTTATGGGTACTATATAAGGTAGAACTTCCCTCAACGAGATGAACCATAATAAAGAAGTATAAGAGAAATGGGTCCCTTCTCCATACATCGAATTAATAACTTAATCCCAATAAAATGGTTCAGATCTCAAGCATTTAACATTTGTATGTAAGAAATCACGAATTACATAATAACCAAGGATTTGAACACGTATTCGACCATGAATAAAAATATATTTATATTTACTAAATTACGCAGCATGGGGATCAAGCTCTGGAGGAGCTGTCCCATTCATGCAGAGATGAAAATACAGCCTTCAATTCAGCGTTTAAAACTGGAAACGGTGGTAGATTTTAAAATGTCTTAATCATAGGACCATGATCCGATCCATCCTCTTTCTATCGGCCTCTCTCGCTCTCAAGAAACGCCGAGCCTTAATGACCTACCTGCTGCTTGGATTTCTCAACATCCAGATGGCGGAAAGGAGGGGGGGCCTTCCCTATTTGGGATAGACTCTCCAAAGATGAGAGGAGTCCTTGAGTGTATACTTATATACGTATGATCTGTTAAGGGAGGGGGGAGAAGAAAAGGAATCAGGATGTATAAACTCAGAAATTCAGAGCCAGTGGAGGGAGGGCGATTCGCTTGTGCATGCATTTTCGCATCTGGATAGAAATATAGACCCAGATCTGTAGCTTGCATCCTCTGCATCGATTACGCATGGAGAAGAGCATAACTCAGGTGATTAAATATGCACTCTCTGGATTTTTCTCACTTAAAAGGGGGGTAAACCAAGTTATTATATATGCATTTTATGCATCTTTCTCTCCTTGTAAAAGGGTGTGAACCCTCCTTACTGTGGGTAGATCTGAACATATGTGAGTCGCTCTACTGTGGTGCACGGTTGAAGAGGATGAACCTTTTATTTAAAAAAAAATATACTTAGTAATTGTTTAGACTATGCATGAATGTGAAGGACGACTCCAAAAGGAAGTGTTCAGTTCTATCTCTTCTGCCAGTATATGAATCACACTTTAAATCATCTTTTTAAGGTGCAGGTTGATCTCCCAAAAAGAGATTATATCCATGCTTCAATGTTCCTAGATAACTCCGTAGGATGCATAGATGCATTTACTTGGTAGAGTTCTAGAATAAATAGATCATCCAACTCTGCCCTGGCGATTTCCAATTAATAAATGGATTGCTGCCCTAGCTAACTCCGTTGCTGTAAGGATGCGTTTTACACTGTAGTGTTCCAGTTTGGATCTATGTAAATAGATCATCAATATCTGTCCTTGCCTTTCCTTTTGTCTCATTCGATTGCTGTCCTCATAGACTAATATCATCCTTTGCTTTTATAATAGAGATTTGTGGATTTAAGCTTCATGCTCCATCTCAGTTATAGCAATTTGTACATAGCAAGTTCTACATCAAGAGGACGATCTCTGTACCGAAGACAGAGCATCCTGTGTAGTGATCTCCGCACAGTGTAAACTTCGTTATTTATCATACATGCCTAAATGTTGATAAACCAACCTCAGTCGTCGCTTGTATTTTTGTTCTGTCGTGATTATAATATCCTATTAAGAACTTTAATGTGTTGCTGGATTCTCTCTATATATATATAATGAATGAACTCGTAAGCTATCTCCACTTCTGTTTGATAGCATTACATTATATATATATATATATATATATATATATATATATATGCGTGTATAACTTTGTTGGTTGGATCGCTACGATCTTTGTGAAATCCCTACTCGGAATTGGGGCACTACTTTGTTATATACACTCTGCGTTTAAGTAGTATATGCTGCTGAGAAAACTAAGCGAGCTAGATCACATACTCATAGATTTACTCTAAGTTTTATATATTATATGTTTATATACTTGAAACTATGGGTGGTGTTGATACGACACTACATCTATCCAATATCTTGGGTGGATTTTTAATATATGAAATATAATTGATATATATATATATATATATATATATATATATATATATATATATATATATATATATATATATATGTTTTTGTTAAAGGCCATTGCTATAAGAGATGAGAGTCCTTGGTATCACCTATTGAAATACAGTTGTTTTATATATATACATATGGCTGCATATATATATATTTTCTGTATGAAGACTCTCAATGAGAGGAACTTAAAAGGTATAACATATAGGTGAAGTTTGGATTGAGAAAGGCATTGTTGTTAATAGGTTACATAAATTTTATGATGTTAAACATAAACTTTTGAGGGAGTTTTATTTGTGGAAAACTTTCATGGAAAATATATTTATATATTTTTAGTGAAGCCTTGTGATGAAGGCTTAGAGATTTTAGAAGGAGATTTATTGCAACAATCTTGTTGTTGGATTGTAATCCCTCATTATTTTCAAGATTAATAAAACGAAGCAACCCCCTTTATGGTCGTAGCCCAAGTTGTGGGTGGACCACGGTAAAATAGTGTTTTGGTGAGTGACTTTTATGTGCTTACTTTTGGGTTATATTCCTTCTTGAGACTTGTGATCGATGATTCCATGAAGATGTTGTTTAAATGTTGATTAAGAGTTCAAATAGATGTTTTAAGCTAGATAAATGCTAGATAGATTTGATTTATGATCCTTGCATTTATATTTAAATGTTTCATGAAAAGTGGTAAATAAAATGGGATCTTAGCATATGTAGTAAAAGAAAGAATGGTGATTTAATAAAAGTAGATAGGCATGTGGGTTATCTTTTATCATTACAAATACAAAGAAACTTAATTCTCATCATACATAACTTTCAATCAAAAGGATCTTAAATGTTATGAAATTTTTCAAAAATTCACTAATTTACCAAACTAGAAATCTGGGTTTGTTACAAAAATACCAAACAATGTACAAATGGTGTCAATTTCCTCATATCTTGTTATGAAATCTTGAAGTTGCTTTATTTCGACTTGTATCAATAAATATATGTGGTTTTTATGATGTATGGAGAGTCATGAATGTCCTGAAGAAGTTTCATACACATTACATAAGCCTTTGGATCATAAATCTTGAATTTCATAGAAAGTAGTGAAGTTTCCTATCATTCCCCCCTATGTGAAGACTTATCCACAAACCTATGATTTATGGGAGTTTACGAAGCCTTTAGGAACTGATTCATGATGCATTTGGATTCGCATTGAATTCCTTTAACTAATGCATGCCTATGTTCTGAAAATTGGGAGGTTCGTACTGCATTTGGGAAGCCATCTTTGTCCCCTACCCTTAGGGGTTTGAACCTCAAATTTGCTAGTAAGTTTCCCTATTTTCTCCTGACTGTAAATGAGTGTTGCATAAGTCTTTTGAGATTGTCCAAGCATCCATAGGACTCATTGTTATGTATTAATATCTCTCAAACACATTCAGACCCGATTTGGAAGCATTCAGAGCAATTTGGAAGCATTTGAGTCATTACTAGTCTAAGGGTCGAATTGGCCAAAAAGTGCAATTTTTCCAATTTTTCCAAATTTATTAAAAAGGGACACTACACATGGGTAGGAAGAAAAATGCTAACTAAGGAAACTTGATTTTCAGAATACTTTGTATCTATCCACAAAAGATCGAACCATGTATTAAATTTAAAGATCCACACAAAATTGTTAGAGATCAGAACGTTTAGAATGTCTAAGATTTGAGACATTCATGATCATTCATATGCTTTAGAACTTGATCAAATTCATAGTATGTGATCCTTAAACACAGAATAAAGAAATCATATCCTTTATATATATTTATCCTAAAAATAGAGTTAGGGCTTCCAACATAGATTTAAAACAAAAAGAAACAACCCTTGAGATCAGATTCTCAATATGTCTTGCTATAAAATATAACCATTATACAAACGGTATAGAGTTATGTCTAAGATATTCATGGATTCAATCACTAAGAGAGATCCGATCACTCTAGAAATTTCAGAATTGTTTACTTTGTTCGTACTACCTAGATCCTAAAACAATATGTACACACATAAGAGAGCTTCTTGCCAAGCTTTTTGAGCATATGAATACAATTTTAAAGCAAAACAAATAATACCCTTTAAAAAGCCCGATAGACCAAAATTAGTATAATTGGATGCTAATCATCATCATCTTTACAATTAACATTTAATTAATTATATATAATTAAATTAAATTTTTTATATTTAATTAATATATATTTACACTTATATAATGAGAAGGCATAAAATGTAAAAAAATTAAATTTATTATATAAAATATGAAAGTTCTCTTATAAAATTGTGTACCATACTAACTTTATATATATACTAAAGCTCGTTCTATAGATTAAAGTTAGTGAGTGGACATTAATCATGATCATTATATATTCCTACAAATCTATATTTCAAATCAGAGAATTTTATTAATATATATTAAATTTGATTATGATTCTATTAATAATATTGAATGACAATTTAATTAAAAAACCATATATTTTAAATATGAAAACTTTATTAATATATATTAAATTTGATTATAATTCTATTGGAAAATATTGATTGTGGATTTAATATAAAAATTTTGATGGTTTGTTTGTTTCATGTAAAAGAGAGTACTATTTTGATAAAAATTAAAAATAATTAATTTAAAAAATGATTAAATATATCTATCATTTTTAGATGAAAGAATACATCATAAGTATCAAATTTGTTAAGAAGGAGAAGTGAGATATCATGTTTTTTTTTGGACTTCGGAGTCCATTCTGAAGAGATCGCCGTGTGTTGATGGGATGATGATAATTTCTTTAGGAGTACCATTGTTTTTTTTATAAATTATCTACTAGATAGATATACAAATGATGGAAAATTAGAAATATGTTAGTAATTAATTAAGTAATAAGAAGCGTTTATAGTCTAAAGAAGTAGCACGTGAAACCATAGTAGCATAATTTGGTTGTATTGGCATATATTGGGTGTAAGTGTAATGGAAAATTAAAATTTGAAAACCAATTTAAAAAAAAACAATTGTCACTCACATTTGTCATATGGTAGGTTGTTGAAATTATATTTTTTTGTTTTTTAAATATATTTGATTTTATTATATAAATGTTTATATATATTTATTGTATATTTTTGAATACTCGAATAAAAAATATTATATATAAGTAGTCTCTGTATTTTATTCGTACTATATTTTTTCATTACATATTTCGTCATTCAGATTCTTCATTTATTTTTAATTTTAATACAAATTTAAATTAATAGTTTTTGAATAAATAAATTTAATAATTTTAATTCATTTTTTAATTATGAAATAACAATATATATTTTAAATTGTTTTAAAATATTAAAATATTCAATTTAACATATATTTCACCCAAAGCATTTACAATATACCTATGGAGGCAATTGTAACAAACAGATAACAAGGGAATCTTAGACATGTGAAAATTTAAAAAAAAAACTAACCTCATGAATATCATGAAACATAAAACTAGGTCATGTGGTTAAAAATAATAGTCTTTTATTATTTAAAATCTTATAAGAATGATTTTAGATTAAAAATGTGTAGATATTGATTATTAATTTATAGATTTTATTAAAACATTTTAAAATACAAACTAATTATTTAACTTGGTTAAATAGTTGATGGTGTATGGCAAGACTTTGTATACTTTTTATTATTAAAATATTCTTTGAATTTAAAAAATTTGTATAAGACATTGTGAGTTATTAATAAATTAATTATGCGTGACTATTAATTTATTAGTGAGAGGAAACCCAAAAATCTCTAAAGTTTAAATGGAGAGAGTTGGTATAATTACACGTTGATAGTAGGTCTAATAACATGTAATATTGACAAAACTAGCTGTATTTAATATGTCCATGCGAATGTATTTAATATATACTCAGCAATGCTCGTGATAAATTTCTATGACCTTATTGACATATTTAATATCCATAATGAATAGGACTCTTGTGGACGTGATCAAAATAATGCAATATACAATTCTATAATATCTTTCCTATGGAAATTGTAATGGTGGATGATTTTTGTGTATTATTAAAATAAAAATATCTTATACTTTAATAAAGGACGAATTGGGTGCTTCCTTACGTCAATTCTAAATATCCATGTCCATATCTCATGCATATTTATATAATATTTATTTAAAAAAAAATTATATTTTAATATTAAGTTTTATAGGGAAATAATTGGGATTGTGTTCATATTCAAATATGGGATCCATTCCGATCCTCTCCCACTATATCCTTAGTTGTACCTACTTTGCATATCTCATGCATATCTATTAAAGAAAATAAATATTAAATTTTATAAAGGAATCCATAATTAGGGATGGGGTGGTATTTACATATACAAACTTCAAGCATATCTATAATATTTATTAAATAAAATAAAAATTTATAATTTTACTATTAAGTTTTATAGGGAAATCCATAATTGGGGCTGGCTTGTATTCACATAATATGAGGTCGATTCCGCTCTTCTACCACTATACCCCTAGGTGTACTAACACTTCCACATGTGCTAGTTCCCCCCAATGGATCCCTCAAAATGTTCACAAAATTTTAGGTCCCCCCTTCAAAATTTTGTAAATACATTGCTTTTGATTTTTTTGTCTCATTTCATTGTTCAGTTTGATGGCATCATTTCTACTTCGCATACATGATCTTTTTCTCTTTATCGATTCTTGGGCTCATGCGACAAGGTTTTGGTGATTCGGTCTATCTATGTGTCATGAACCTCAAAAAATACATAAATGATTTCTTTTTATATTTAAAACATGTAACTATATAATTATATCTCTAAACTCCTGGCGTGTATTACTTACTGCAACATAATTAGATTTTGTCGTGCTATGCATAGTTGCTTATACAATTCTTGAATCTGCTTTTCGACAGGTTGCACATCCGTGGACAATGACCTACGATATCGTCATGTTACCATCATACCTTCAGGTGATGTTTTGTTATAAATTATCTTGTTCTTGCTTATTCAAGCATTGTTTCAACCCTAAGGTTGAGTTCCAGTCCTTGTTACCAATATACTCTAAATGTAAGTGACAACAAACATAAGGGATACCATGCGTATGGTCTTGATCCCATGTTATGTCAATGTAAAATTTTATGGGACCCAAGGTATAGCCTTGGTCCTAGGCACAATGTTTAGCATAAGGAGGATCCAAGGTCTAGCCTTGGTCCCCATGCACGAATATTAACACTACCATAATATGTAACCTTTGATTGCAAGTTTATAATAGAAAAAATGTTATACGTTTGTATGTTAAGGATTATGGGGTATTTTTGCCATAGTTTAAACCTTGCCTATCATACAAGAAATAATTGGAAGCCATAATTACTATCAGCTGTGCTAATAAATTTTGGTGCTTTGGTTGGATTAAACATTTAATGTGCATCCCTGGCTGTGAGGAATGAACTGGTGTAGACGGAAATTGACAAGTGGTAGCATCTGCACTCACTTACTAGCTATTGCAGGAGGCAAGCTCCCTAAAAATGTGGTCATGTTCCCCAAGGAAGGTGGAACTAAGCAGGTGGCTCATCAAATGATTTTAACTAACCCAAAGACCTACATAGACCTATATCCATTGAATTGAGTAGGAAGCTCAACACTTTTTCCTTGTGATTTGCCGGAAACTGCAATGTTGAACACACAAGAGGATTCGATGAGGGGATGCTATAATGAGTTGCAGAGTAGGACTGTTAGATTAATATGCTGATTTGCAAAGAGTGTTTTGTATGCAAGTCTTCATGATTATTGAGATACAAAGAGATTGTCACATGATTCTACACAGTATCTTCGTCCTGGTGGTTCAGTGAACATGATCAGGGGTCCTGAAGCAAGTAATCTTGGCTGCTTCTAGAAGACAATTGGGAGGAACGGTCTTCTTTGGGTGTTTTGTCCACCTCTACAGTTTAAACAGGTTTTGCATTGTTCTGTTTTATTAATTCTAGAGTATTTCTGTATACTCTGAATAATCCTATCTGCAAGTTATTAAGTTCTTTTCTTTATGAATTTCTAGTTGCTAGAAGTAATAGATTACTGAACTGAATATTTATTTATGTACAAATGAGTGAATGATTAAGATTAAAATTTATAGAATGATAAATAGAAATATTCTCTATATTTTTCCTTTCACCATAGTGATGTACTCTAGTACAGAGAATTTTTTTAAAATAGGATTGAAATGATTTAGTTATTTTGGATAGAATAGCGATTAAACAATTATATCAAGTGTAGACACCCATACTGTTGAAACCCTAGATAATTATATTGGAAAGATTTCTGTGTACATTATCGAACAGTAAAATATTAATAACTACCTATATAGTCATGAAGTTATGTATAGAACCTTAGTTGTGTTCCATGTATGGTAAGGTATGGTTATATGAATAGTAGAAGCCAAATGGCTTAGATAATGAATAAATTATTCATAATAGAAAACTGTATTATATAAGTACATATATATAAATCATATAAACATTAAAATCATCCTAACAATCTTATGTAGTTCATAATCCTCTACCTACAACTCATATGGTTCATGTTTTATAAATCTAGAGTAGACAAAAATCGTTCAATATTGAAGTGCTCTAATGCACAAAATATATGATTTTATTTATAGATAAGTTTGCACAAGTTCAAGGCATCAAGCCCCTTGACCCATAACATTTCTATATTATATAGTAATAAACTGAACATAGTTATAATACAAATTCAATTTAGGGTTTAAGAAATGAATATAATCACATGTCGAGGGTTCGAGGCTGAAAGGGTTCATCCACTAAAATACATAAACAATATGGACAGGCCCGGATTTAATACAGCATGTGTAACCTTCCTCGGATTTAACCCAAAGAAATACAACTAGGCTGGTCACAACACTTATGGGTCTAAACCCTTAAAATAACAACAATACACATACATTACAATTTGAGTTGATTTGAAGTCATATACCAAAATTATTACCAAATAAATATGCGCAACAGAGCCTAAAATGGCGACCAAATAAGTGAACTCAGAATAAAATCTATATACCTATTTCTTTTACATTGAGGGTTTACCCAAATTTTAATACCAATCCATTTTTATAAACAAAGCATTTATATATTAACAATGCCGAATGGCCAGACCTGTCTAACATGCTGAAATTGTTGAACAGACAAATAATAACACAGTATTTTTTTATAACTTCCTACCTTGGGAAGAGAAACCCGGGTCTCGGCTTATAGCCAGTAAACGATTACATTTAACAACGTTGTCTATTATTGCCACATCGGTTTCAATAACAATTAAAAAACAAAGGTAGAACAAAGCTGGTATTCATGCTAAACAAGTGTTGACAGAGGGTCGTTGAGAAGGCTCGAGGCTTATCGTGGTTTTCCAAACCACTGAAGTTTCCTACTCTCAATAATGTTGTCGCTGAGAACACAAGTCAAGACCAGGGAACAACTGAAACATGTGGAAAAATCTCCTGCCAATGCACGCAAATAGTCAGTAAAAGATGAATGATATTTATTACAAACAAAAGTTTGAAAATAACTAAATAAATATAGGTTAATGCCAAATCTTACCTCTGTAACAGTTGAGAAGTCGAAGCAGAGAGCGTAGCTCCCCATACGACCAAACCAAAGCTAAATAACGTAACACGATGGAAACAATGTAAAACTGACAACCCACCTTTGCGAATAGGTTAACGCTGAGACTGTGCAAGGTGTGCCAAAATGGCCATGGCGGCCGAGAGAGCTCGAATCTACAACCCTCAAGCGAGCAACAAGTAACATTACCACCTTCAGTGAAGAGATAGGTTTTTTCCCATACATGGAGCTCTTCCACCAAAATTTCACATGGTCTCGTAAAGGAGCTCAGTTGGCTTCCACTTACTTTTCAATTTTTAACCACTACCATATAGTTGGTATACACTCTAGGTGCTATCAATTTCTTTTATGCAACACACCCAAACTTTGGGTGTTTTTATGTGTCAACATAAGACTAATGCCAATACATTGGTTAGTTATCCATTTAGGGCTGGAACGAACCATTCATAGTAGAGTTAGGGTCACATTCCTTCCCATGCAGTTCAGTATCTAGCTAGGTTACAACTTAGCTTTTGAAAAGCATACTAATATTAACCAAATCTTGAGTGAGACCCTGAACTGTAACGTGGGAAAGTTATTTCAGTCGTGTGTTAACTTCAATAGCTAAGTAAGCCTCAAGGCTACTCTAGAACCCCCTTTACCGAACAAAAGAATTTAATCATAATTAAATACTAAAAAAACCTACCACGACATAAGATTGACAATTTAATTATCAACGTCGAAGCATGTGATCATTTATTATATTAACTATAGTCAAAGGACTCCTTATTCATTTTCAACGTTGTTAAGACACATTAAATAAGTGACGACTTTTGTAAAAAAATAAGTAGCGTCAACACAATATATGGTTAAGCAGTTAACAAATACTCCTTAAGCATGATTCGCAAGATGATGAAGCAAACGTAAGTATTGTAGCTTTAAAATATCATAAGACTATCATATATAGATTAGCATCGTCATAGAAATCATGGGAGACATTCCTTACTTAAAATATAAATAATAAGAGTTAGACGTTCACAAGTATACATTCTGCATAGTATATCTTAGCGTTTATACTAACTAGAAATTTTTTAATTTTTGATGGATTTTTGGGGGTGTTACATGTGGTATCAAAGTGCAAGTTCAAACACTAGGCCTGAAAATGGCTCAACTCACGCAATCAAAATAAAAAAATAGGAAAACATATTTACTAACTATGTTTAAAATTGTTTATGTACAGAACATTTAATATCTATTTTGCAGGAAATGGAAGTAGTAGAGGCATCTGCCGAGGATGGATCCCATCATGATGAAAAAAATAATCATGAACATGAACATGTTAATGAAGAAAATATATATGTAGAATCAAATGATAATTCATCCGAACTACTTCGAACTGTTAAAGATTTAAAACCTGAAATGAAAACTGTTAAGGAAGAAAATGAGAGAATTTTGAAGGCATGAGAAGAACTAAATCAAATATTGCTAGATAAATTTCATAATGAAGGAAAAGATAAAAGAACATAATCTAAATCTGAATCTGGAACCATGTCTTATCAACACAAAGGTAAGAAGTTAAAAATCTCTAATAATTAAAGTAATTCCTCTTCTGAAGATAATGTTAAAATACATAGAAAGAAACATAAGTATTCCAGTGACAGCAGTGATGGCGACTGCAATCCTAAAAAGAGGAAATACAAACCATATGAAGAAATATCAAGAGAGTTCAAAAAGATAAAACCTCCAATGTTTAATGGAGAGATAGATAAAGGAGAAGAAGCCGAAGCATGGCTGTTTGGAATGAAGAAATACTTCCAAATCTATAATTAATTAGACAGGATGAAAGCTAATATGGCCATTTATAATCTAACTAGAAAAGCGGATATATGGTGGCAAGATATAAAAAGAGTAAAAAGTATTAAAGAAAAGTATCTAACTTGGAGTACTTTTAAGGGATTGTTTAAAAATAAAAAATTTTCTGAACAATACTATGACGAAAAGGATAAAGAATTCTATGAATTAAAGTTAGGTTCTATGAACATGAAAGAGTTAAGCAACAAATTCTTAAGTCTAAAGGTATGTACCGTATATCATTGACAAAAAGCCTAAAATACAATGACTTCTGAGATGTTTTCCTTTTCACATGAAGGACAGAATTGAGTATGATAACCCTAAGACTTTTGAGGAAGCTATGAGGAAGGAATATTTATGTTAGGAACATAACAGAAAAAGGGAAAGCGTACCTAGCTGGAAGGTTAATAGACCAAGGGGTAAAAACGTGAAGGTGGGTAACACTTCCGTGAGAAACTAGTGCAAAATCGTCTTAGCGAAGGTTATTCGGCCGAATAAAAAAGATTATTCGGTCGAATAATTGTCATTATTCAGTCGAATAATGTAGAAGTTATTCGGCCGAATACCTACTAACAGTTCTCCGTTTAGTTTAACGGGGATCTTTGAAATGTGTGCAAAGCACTGCCGGACGGGAAAATTTTTCGGATGGTAGTTTATTCGGCCGAATACTTATTCGGCCGAACAATTGTTTGGCGGAACAATGGTTCGGCCGAATAATTACTCGGCCGAATAAGTATTCGACCGAATAATGGGTCGGCCGAACAATGTTTCTGCATAAAAGCCCGGCCTCGTCTGCCATTTGGCAATAGCTGTTGGAAATTTCTAGACCCCGCAAGTGGGCCCGCTGTCGTTCCTCGCCACCCTGCATGGTGTAGTCGGCGACGCTTGCGTCGACGACGCTCATATGCTGTTGCTCCACCCCTTCGCCGATCCCCTACTTGCTCTGTCGTTACTTCCTGTTGCAGCAGTTGGAGGCTGTGTTCATCAACAAGGGTGCTTGGCGGATCCGTGAGTTCGAAATTTGTGTTTGGTTGCTGCTTGGTGTAACGGCATGGAGTTAACGGTTGCGAGGGTAAATAAGTTCTATCAATTGTTTTTGGTTTATGAATTTTATTTTTGATGTATGCACACTTTTTCCTCTTTTAATCTGTTGCTGAAATGTGGTAGTGTGTGCAGGTTAGTTCGTTTGTTGAGCTGGGGCTATTATCGGTGCGTCGTTGGTGTTTTGGTTTTCTGCGGAGGGTTGGTAGTTCGTCATTTGAAGGTACGTTTTCTCGATGAGTTGTGTCGTGTTGATTTTGTTTTCGTATTTTTATAGTTTTTAGTTGCTAACATAATTTGTTGTTGTGTGAAGGAAATATTTGTCGTTTGACGAGTTGGTGGTCTTAACCGCTGTGGCGTCGTGGATTGACGATCTCTTCACTGCGTGTTTGGGTTACAAGCATGTATCGTTTCCCTAACTTTTGTATTGATAAAAAATGTTGTCATTTGAATAAAATTAAAAAAAATAGTTTCCTTAAGGATTAAAATTAGAATGTTTATTTTTTTTACATTTAATTTTATGCTCAGAGTAGAGTTCTGGAACTGTGCTCTTGAGCAGAGTTCTGGAACTCTGCTATTGAGCAGAGTTCGGAACTCTGCTCTTGAGCAGAGTTCTGGAGCTCTGCTCTTGAGCAGAGTTTGGTTTACAGATATCTATCGTTTCCCAATCTTTTGTATTGACAAGAAATGTTGTTGGAATTAGAAGAAAATTAAAAAAAATATTTGCATTCAGGTTTAAAATTAGATTGTTTAGTTTTTTTACATTTAATTTTATGTTCATGATGTCAGTCTTTATACCCTTAAACAGAGTTCTTGAACTCTGTTCTTGAACAGAGTTCTTGAACTCTGTTCTTGAACAGAGTTCTTGAAATCTGTTCTTGAACAGAGTTTGAAGATTCTGTTCATATAGAAAGTCACTTAAAAAGTCATACTGTTGTAAGTCCTTAATTATTTTTTTTATAAATATTAAGGAATGTTTGTTTATTGAGATATATAATGGAATCATATGTGATGGATGAAAAATTTGTAAGGTTACTATACTACTACAATTAATTGCATTATACTTTTTATCTGATTATTAATGTTATCTTTATGGTGCAATAGTAGTGCTGCTAGAGTTAGGAGAGGAACTTACAAAAAAAAATGACTTATACTACTTTAGGCACCTCTACATTTGGTATGCAGTTCTTTATGAAATATGTCTTTAAGTCTATAGAATTAACATGTACAACTTCAATATGTTATGAGTTGACATTTGTGTAAATTTTTTTATCATAAATATAAAGTAGAAATCTTATAATAAGTGGATATATCTATATTTTGTGAGATGTTTGTTCATTGAGATATATAATTCAATCATATATGATGGATGAAAAGTTTTTAAGGTTACTATACTACTACAATTAACTGCGTTATAACTTATATTTGATTATGAAATGATTATTAAATATATCTTTATGTTGCAATAGTAGTGATGGTAAGGAATTTTAGTCAATTAATTATGTTAGAGTTAGGAGAGGGACTTACAAAAAAAACTCACTTATACTACTTTAGACACCCTTACATTTGGTATGTAGTTCTTTATTAGATATGTCTTTATGCTTATAGAATTAACATGTACAATTTCAATATGTTATGAGTTGACATTTGTGTAAATTTAGAAATCATATCAAATGGAAAGAGTGGAGTCTTCGAAGCAAAAACATAGGAGGTCATCACATTCATCAAGAATTGGTGTTCCAATTGGTAGTCAAAGGTTGTCGAATTCACCTCGGGGTTCGATTTTATTGTATGGGTCACAGTCATCTGATCACCAACAAGTTGATAGGGGTACAAATGATTCTCCTTTGTCTTCTGTGGGAGAGCGTCGATCTCAACCTTCTGTTGGTATGAACATTAATGTTTAATCATGTATAGTCTGTATTTTTGTCTGTTTTGAAATTTTGGACAAGGTTAAATCTTGACTACGGCTATATTTGAAGTAGAGCGAGGTTCAGAAGATGTGCGTAATTCGATAGAGCGAGAGGAAGATCAAGATAGGATTGTAGATGATGGAATAGGTGTGGGTGCAGAGCAGGGTCCTGAAGATCCTCCTAGAGCTAGGACGACATATGTTCCACTAGCTGAGGGTTGTACACCCATATCAACTTATCCGTCTGATTTACCTGATGAGCTTCCATGGGAAGGTGTTGTGCAACAAACTATCCTTGAAAGTTGTAGATCCCACTATGACAGGTTGAACAATGATCTTTGTTCTTTGGATCTCCCTCCAAAGAGCCGACAAAGTCTAGAGATTGTTTTGGGGTCTTTGCAAAAATTTCTTGATGCATATGAGGAACTCGGGCCAACTACGAATGGTTTTGTTCATTTGATACAGAGGCGAAGGGACCAAGTTATGGGTCCAGACAAGTGGGAGGTTGTGAAGGAGAGAGTGACCAAAGAACAGGCCAATTAAATTTTTAATTTCAAAGAAGGTTTTAAGCGAAAAATGTTGAAAGTGCAATATTTCAAGCATCCTCAAATTGAACATCTAATATATGATCGGTTTCTTGCAGCTTATGGTTGATTGCCATGGAACGATGAGGTTCCTAATTATTTTGCTAGATTTTTCTATCCAGAGTTTTTTTTAGGTATGAAGCTAAATTATACTGATGTTCCTTCTGACTTTTATGGAGTTGGAAAGGGTCGAATATATAATCGGAAAGGTGCTCTTAGAGACCCTACGACTCTTCGGCCTCCACCTGAGATACCTCGTCCACCTAGGGTTGTGTCTTTAAGATCGGAGATGGAGCCCACATCCCAACTTGGGGCAACTGCAAGGGATTCTGTAGGTGATGGTTTAGCGTCTGCTCTTGTTGGAGTAGAAGTGGGATTGGGTCGAGAGAGGTCTCGTGCTACCATTCGTCAAAAGTTTGTTTATAAGACGAATGATGAAGTAGATGGATTGAGCATCGACGATCTCAGGGCTTATGCCAAGTCTTGTCCCGATATAGCTTCAGATGTGTTATCCAATGACACATCGAGTATGGGAGAGGTTTGTTGATTATGCCATGACAATCTATTTGATTTTTTATTATTCATTTTGAATTGAATTTTTTGTTACATAGTAATAAGTATATTAAGTAAATGTATTTTGTTTGCAGTTTTCTAGAATGTTGAATGCACATAATTTTCGAGTCTCCACTAGTCAAAATGAAGAGCATCCTAGTCAAAATGAAGAGCGTTTTTGAGAGGTATATTAATTATAATATTTATGATTGAACTTGATATTTTTGTTTTTTTGAATTTTAATAAATATCAATGTCTTTAGAATCACACTTTTTAGATGATTTACCATCTCTTGTGAGCTAATGATTTTAATTTTCTTGTTTTTGTTTTAAGTTAATTGCTTAATTTGTTATATATATCTACTATGTTTTATTCATTAACAAAATTTAAATTTTAGGGGAGAGACCATATGGAAATTGGGGGTGAAGATGTAGGTTCTCTGATGAATGCGGATATTGGCACCGAGGTAATTTTGTTGAACTTGAAATGATCTCTGATATAAGTTTAATATTTTATATTTTTTTGATTTATTTGAAAATTGTTTGCATGTTTTAGGATTCATAAATTACTTTTGTACATGTTGCAGCTTGGCTCTCTTAGATCCTTTGGAGCCAAAGGGAAGGCTCTGGTGGAAAAAAGTGGTGAACATGTATTCAAAGAATTTGGTGTATGACTTTTTTAATAATTAAATTTTTTTTTTATGTATGAGTTTAATATCTTAATATCTTGAATTTAGTTTAAAATTGTTTAAATAATTTATGATATTTATAATTTGTTTTTATGCGTGTTGTAGGTTGAGTTGAGTCCCGGGGAAGGTCCTAGTGGAAGATAGTGGAAAGATATTGGTCCAGATGGATAGTGGTTCAAACTTTTTTGTTTTTGTTGATATATATATTGTAGTTGTTTTGAACATAAAGGATATTTTTTTATTATTATACATATATGTACATTGAACTCACATGTTCATGAACCTTTTTTTGGATTATATATGAGTACATGTTAATTATTTTTCATTTGGTAAAATGTTTAGAATATGTTTTGTATGAATGTTTAAAATGTTTTGATAATGTTTAGAATATGTTTTGCATGAATGTTTAAAATGTTTTGATAGGTGCAATCTAAAGTTAGGAAATGTTGAATGTTGAGAATGAATGTTATGGAAGAATGAATGTTGAGAAATAATGAATGGAGAGGTGTTATGAATGTTTAAAATGTTAATCTAAAGTTAGGAAATGTTCAATGTTGAGAATGAATGTTAAGTTTGGAAATGTTGAATGTTGAGAATGAATGTTATGGAAGAATGAATGTTGGGAAATAATGAATAGGGAGGTGTTAGGAATGTTTAAAATGTTAATCTAAAGTTAGGAAATGTTCAATGTTGAGAATGAATGTTATGGTAAGAATCAATGTTGGGAAAAAATGAATGGGAGGTGTCAAAAATCTTTAAAATGTTAAGAGTAAATGGAACATTTGATAGGTGCAATTTAAAGTTAGGAAATGTTGAATCTTGAGAATGAATGTTATGGAAGAATGAATGTTGGGAAAGAATGAATGGGAGGTGTTAAAGGAATGTTTAAAATGTTAATCTAAAGTTAGGAAATGTTCAATGTTGAGAATGAATGTTATGGTAAGAAATCAATGTTGAAAAAAAATGAATGGGAGGTGTCAAAAATGTTTAAAGTTAGGAATGAGAGTGAATGGAACATTTGGTGCAATTTAAAGTTTGGAAATGTTGAATTTGTAAAAAAATTTCAATTTGTTATGTTGATAAATGTTATGGAAAGAATGAATGTTGAGAAAGTGTTGAATCATAAGAATGAAGGTTTAAAATGTTAAGAAATAATGTTAAAATGTAAAGAAATGAAATGATAGAAATTTTTGATAGAAATATGAAGTTTTAATAGGTTCAATATTCTAATGTTTTGAATGAAAATCTATGAATTGTTTGATCTAAAAGTTTCAATCTTTTGGTTGTTTGATTCATATGTAAATTTTAAATTTTAATTAATGTTTTTCATATGTTCATTGTTCAAGATATGATACATTGCATATGCAAATTTCAAATTTTAACTAATGTTATTCATATGTTCATTGTTCAGGTACTTTGTAGTTCGTGAATTTCTAAATGTTGAAATCATGGCAAATGAGGATAATGATTTTTTTGTTTTTTAATCACAAGTGAGGATTTCCGGATTGTGAAGCTTATGCTAAGTTAGAGCAATGAATTTTAGACAACAATTCGATGAATATTTATCGATTTGTTGTAAATAATCATTGCTCTAATTTAGCATAAACTTCACAATCCATAAATTTTTGTTTGTGATTAAAAATAAAATGATTGTTATCTTTATTTGCCATGATTTCAGTTATGTGAACTTACATGTGAGAGATATATTATCTTTGTGCAACAATCATTTATTTAAAAACTATATAGATTAACAACTTGTTTTAAAAAACTCATTCAGATCATATTTATGGTGAAGTATATTAAAGAAACATGTTCAGTGGATTAAAAGAATACAAAATTTAATAGGTTTTTTGGTGATTTTTCATTGGCATCAATCAATCGAAAGTAAAAATTTGGGGCGGAATGTGGGGATAGCCACATTTGTTATCTCATCCCTTAAGTGGTCTAATAGACATATGGAGACCCGAATAAAGTACTTTTGAATTCTCAAATAATTTTTGAATTCATTTTTAAGCATGTTAAATTACAACTATTTAAACTCTTATGTTTGTTGTCATTCAAGATAATATTCATAAAAATTCAATGAAAAAATATACTGTGCACAACAGTTGTGACACATGGACAAAAAATATATTGTACACAACAATTGACATGGAAAAAAACATAGATCAATTCATTTTTGATATATAGTTAAAAACATCGCAATGGAATACCATCCTCAATTATCCGTTCATGGTCACATATGGATAGTTTCCATTTTTTGGTTTTTAACTGTTTTTTTTATGGAACTTGTACCAACCTTATTCGAGATGCACATACTAAATGACTATACTGACAACATATAACATCGGGCTCATAATCTTGAAAGTAGACATAGTTTTTAGTCATATGCGTCTGCTGAAAAAAATAGCCTTTTAAAATGATAGATCCTCTTTCGTATATAAATCCGTTGTCATTGTAGTCCTCCAATAACTTCATTTTTCCTTCAGTGCATCGCATCAAATAATATTTGACATTTTCGTTGTTGTCTAAAGGTGCAATCACGGCGAAAACATCTCCTGCACAAATTATAATTGGTGTTAGCATTTTTAAATGAATTAAATTGACTATACTTATGGTGATGGACTAGAATGAACAATTAACTTAAAAGTCAAGTAAGTTTATTACCTTCTCTAACAAGATCTGAAATTCTATCGCCATCAAATGATATTGCTATTTCTTCTGATTCTAACTCTTCTACACTTGCCAGTGGCATTTTTCCTTTTGGATTAATCTCTGTGTGTTTTCAAGCTTTTACGTAGTTGTTTGTTATGTTTTCACAAACTTCTATAGATTCAACATTTTCAATGCAAATATGACAAAAGCATGATTGCTTTCTACTGTCAAATGCAAACACGTTTTGAAATGATTTTGTTTGAATAGAGTGAAGATCTCTAGTCCCATGTATGGTGCTAGCATCATATGGTATTGATCTATTTATATATTGGACCCCAACAAGCCAAAAAAACCTACACAATAAATGATGAATCACTTTCAAAGAATAACTTTTAATGTTAGTGTACATGTACTTAAATGTTAGTGTACATTTTTTTAAATTTCAAGAAATAATATAAATTAAAAAAAAAGTGTACATACCTGTGCACATCTTTTGATTGTTGATTATAATCATGGCTTAGATTTAATTGACACCACTGGACAACCTCTGCAACTGAATGAAACCGTGCAGAAGAATAGTTCATTTGCCATCTTCGAAGTGCTCTTTTTACGCATGCTCCTGCACCATCATGTTCACCTTTTCCATGCCCAGTTTGAAAGAAATTCCAACGATGTTTAATGTTCAACACTTTATGAAGTCGACATAGCCAAAAAAATGATCGTGAAGATTTAAATTGACCCGCACATCCATCAGACCATATCCAATGCTCATTGAATTTAACTTCGCGTTTTTTCAGTGAGTCATAGAAAATATTTTCTATACAATGTTGAACAAAATGTGTATCGTGTGTACGATCATCGCTGATATAGAAGTGATATTCTTTAATCACATCTCGATTGTCACATGTGCTTTCAATGCCATCAACATTCTGTTGAGAATGTCTATATACAACATGGACAAATATCGAAACTTGGTCAGAGTGATAGTATTCACTCTGTATCTCTTTTTGTGCAGCAAATGTATAGTTTTCAGCAAAATCAACCACGGACAAAATTGTTCCGCATGGAAAAATTTCATGAGACTGTTTGAATTGAAGATCTTGCCATCGTGCTCTATGTGAATGCTGGGTGTATTTATAAATTTCGCTTTCAAATTTTTTGAGAAAATCTGTTACGCATATCTTGTCTTCTAGCAAATCAATTCTTTTGGAATGTGAATCACTAGAACTTGTACTATAATTGATGTATTTGCATCTCCTCCAATCAACATTTACATTTGACAATGATTGATCATTATCGATAGGATATTTATTTTGGAATAGCACTAGATTTCCACAATGATGACAATGTTTTCCATTGACACATTTCTTTGAATAAAATACTTCATCGTGATTTCCCTCACATAAAATTTGAGATATGAATTCATGTATTGTGGGCAGAGGTGGTGAATTTTTCCAAAACATTTTACCAAATTCAAGAAACGTGGCATAATATAACTGAAATTGCACATGATAACGGAAACAACATGTATCACGTATAGTAATAGGTTTAACATACCATGGTTTTTGTTGCACAAATGTAGTGATTGATATATTAATTCCACGATGATCTTCCTTGAATTTATTGAACAATTGTACTTGTGTCATGTCCATTATATGTTTTGGTTGGCTTTCATATACATTTCGTGATATTCTTTTGCGTATCACATCTCTTGAATTTGGTGAAACTCGATCATGTTCCAACTAATATTTTCGTACAATATCTTTAACACCTGCTCCCAATCTATCTTTGTAAGGTTGTCTACAAATAATTGCCCAGCAAGCAAGTTCATTATTTTCATCTATGTGCATTTTGAATTTGCTATGTTTGTATAATGTCTTTCTTGATGTTCCAACTACTTTTGCTAGTTCTGTTGTCAAACGCTTTTGTTTAGTACTAGCTGAAAGAATTGCTGTATGAATTGCTTTACGTGTAGCACTGATATCTTTCTTCCTGGATTTTCCAAAAAATTTTATTGCATCACCTATATTTTCCATCACATTTTGTTTCAATTTCGACTCTTTTGTCACTTTGTGAATACCCAATAATGATGTAGCACCTTCTAACTTCTTGGACACTAATAAACATCTCAAAATTTGTGCTTGTCCTACTATTGAGTAATCCTTGAGAACTTCATCATAAAATTTTGTAGCACGATATCGTGCAACATGTATTGGTAGTTTTTCTCCATATTTGTCGCAATCAATGTCTTCTAACATTTCATCATCAACGGTAAAAGTATCTATACATCAAGTTAAATTTAATTTAACATATATCCAAAAATAAAATTCATTATAAAAAAATGAATTTGGAAAATATATGATATATACATACCAGGTCCAATTTCTGGATCTTGAACTTGATCTTCAATATTGACTTCATCGATCCTTGCATCCTCCGAAGCACAATTGCCTGCTCCCACATCTCTTCACATCACTGCCTCCTTTTTTCTCTTTCGATTTTTTGAATATCTGGGGTGCTTTTGTGACTTAAAAGTCTGTCTTTGTCGGATTTTTTTCCACTACTGGTCATGTCGTTTGTCATATGTCGAGTTTCATCAAACTAGGTACATTAGAGCATGCTTCATCAACCCCCCAATGCCGGCCTGGTGGTTTCTAGAATATTGCGAAAGTGTAGACCATCACTTGTTCAAGAAAACTTCCCATTCGCGCTCTTTTACAAATTTTTCCCACTTACGTTCTTTCTCCTCCCAGTTAGAGTTTGGAATCGGCGAGGTTAGCAACGATCTTGTTTCGACAATATGTGCAACACCTTTGTCAATAAAAAATTTAAACAATAATGTCGGCAGAGAACATAAAAATTGATCGGCTGATTCGATGAAGAACTTTCTTCTTATTTCATCTACTGATACTCGATTTTCGATCGCCTGTTCTTCACAGAAATATTCTGCAATCTTTTCACACCATTCTGATAGATTTGTATGACCTCCGTTGATTAGCTTCGATACTAATTTACGCTCTGCTTCATCGAATGGTCTGTTCATCCAGAAGTTTCTTCAAGGCGGTCGGCACGGATTCTACAAATCGCTCATGGGTCTTGGAGAAAAATCGATCTCTTGCTTGGTTAATCGTTAGATTGTTATGTCGCGCATAATTCTGCAGGTAATTCATGATTTTCTTCTCCCACCAGTCTTTAATCTCCTGTTCTAAAATCACGGGTCATGCTGCTAGTAATTTTTCATGTATCAATCGGCAACGAAACAAGATGTTGTAATCCCACGGTTCACATAGTTATCATAGATACATTACACAATATAAGCAAGCATACACAATGACACAGATACAAGAGACGAGACAGATAGAGAGAATAGTCTTTGTATTAACCAGCAATAGCAGAACAATATGATAGAATCAATCTCTACTTCCTATCGGCTCACCAGCCTAGATATATATATGTGCAGATACAGTTACATAACTGTCTGTTGGTTTATCCAACCGACCCGACCCATACTAGTCGACATATGATGTAGAGTGGTTGGGCGGAGGGCCTAGTCAACAGGCCGACCTAGGCCCCTCCAACAATTACATAAGTATTTGGATAAATTCGTAATTGTTTTCATTGATGACATTTTAATCCATTCAAAGACTAAGGAAGAACATGATGAGCACTTACGGATAATATTACAAGTCTTAAGAGAACATCAATTGTACGCTAAATTCAGTAAGTGTGAATTTTCAAAGATAAAATACAGTATTTAGGTCATGTGATATCCAAGGATGGAATCTCAGTTGACCCAGATAAAATAAGAGAAATTAGTGATTGGCCCCTGTCCCTAAAGATGTAACAGATGTGTGATCATTCATGCAAATCACAGGTTACTACCAAAAATTTATAGAAGGATCTCATGAATCGCAAATCCCATAACATATTTATAGAAAAAGGAAAAGAAATTTGTTTGGGATCAAAAGTGTGAAGAAAGTTTTAAAAAGTTAAAAGAACTGTTAACTACTACACCTATCCTAAAAATTGCAGATCCAAACAAGGACTTTGTTGTATGCACGGATGCATGCAACGATGGAATTGGCGGAGTCTTAACACAAGAAGGTCATGTAATAGCGTATGAGTCAAGAAAACTAAAAATTCATGAAAATAATTATGCTACTTATGATTTAGAGTTGGTTGTCGTAATACACGCTTTGAAGATGTGGCGCCATCATCTAATCGGTAGAAGGTTTTTATTAATGACGGATAGTAAAGGTCTAAAAGATCTTTTGGATCAACAAAATCTGAATGCAAGGCAAGCTAGGTGGTTAGATTTCCTTATCGAATATGATTTCGAGATCAAACATATAAAAGGTAAGGAAAATAAGGTGGCTGATGCCTTAGGCAGAGTTGCAAAAATAAAATTTCTGGCAGTAGTTAGTACTTATAAAACAGATTTAGAAAATCAGTTTGAAGAAGGGATAAAAATGGATAAAAATGATAAAAAATTACAAGAAAAAGTTGCAGAAAATGAATATAAAAATATAAAAATAGATTTCAGTTTGAATGAAAAAGGTCTAATGCTATATAAAAGCAGACTATATGTACCAAATGCACCAGAAATTAAGTTGTTGATTTTAAATGAAGTACATAAAAGTCCTTATTCATGACATCATAGTTAACAAAAGATGATAACGATGTTAAGAAAAGATTACTTTTGGCCAAATATGAAGAATGAGGTGGTTGAATACATAGATAGGTGTATTGATTGTTAGCAAGTTAAAGCTAAGCATCAACACCCAACTGGTTTATTACAACCATTACCAATTCCAGATTGGAAGTGGGAAATTATCAGCATTGATTTTATAACATGACGGCCTAAAAATCAAAAGCAAAATGATTCAATAATTGTAGTAGTAGATAAGATTAGCAAGGTAGCTCATTTTATACATGTCAAATCTACTTTTAAGGCTACTAATATTGCTGATGTGTTTATGAAGCAAGTTTTTCGTTTGCATGGAATTCCTAAGGTAATAATTTCTGACAGGGATTCTAAATTTACTGGTAATTTTTGGAAGTCACTGTTTAAAGGTTTGGATACTAGATTAAATTTCATCACATCTTTTCATCCGCAAATGGATGGACAAATTGAAAGAGTGAATCAGGTTCTAGACGATATGTTAAGAATGTATGTTAGAGATCAACCAAGCAAGTGGGAAGAATATCTGCACTTAGTTGAATTTGCTTATAACAATCATTATTAAGCTTCAACTGAACTTAGTGTTTTTGAAATATTGTATGGTCGAAAGTGTAATACTCCCATTTCATGGAGTAATCCGGTTGACAGGTTGATGTTAGGACCTGAGTTATTCAAAGAAATGGAACTAACAGTGAAATAGGTACAAAGCAATCTGAAAATCGCACAAGCCAGACAGAAGATTCATGCAAACCTTAAAAGAACTCAGAAAGAATTCCAAGTAGGTGAGCATGTTTTTGTCAAGGTAAAACCCATAAAAATCTCTTTTAAGTTGGGGATTTGTGCTAAATTAGCACCTAGGTATTGTGGACCATTTGAGATATTATCAAGAGTTGGACCAGTGGCTTATCAGTTAGCCACCTAACCTAAAAATACATAATGTATTTCATATTTCTATTTTGAAAATGTATGTACATGATACTACTCATGTAATCAATTGGAATGATATACAGGTGGAACCAGAAGGAGATCTTCAGGTGGAACCGGATTGTATCCTCGACAGGAGAGAAATTTTACTCTGAAATCCAACCATTGGACAGGTAAAGGTACAATGGAAGCACATTAGTCCAGATGAAGCAACCTGGGAATTGGAGAGTCATATGCGGGAAACATATCCAATTATGTTTTAGGAAGACCTAGATGATGATTAAGCAACATCGACGATGATGTGGAACTTAAGAGGGGGTGTTTGTAACCTACCTAGAACTTGAAACATTTTATGTTGTGGAAAACATTACGTTAAAAATTATTTTAAACTTTTATGTTATTGCCCAAGGATGGTCAAAGATGACTGTAATTGAATATTATTATTATTTAATAAATTAAAATAGGAGACACTCATCCAAACGGGACTGTTGAAGAGTGTTTACTGGCCCACTAGGAGGAATGAACTGGTGTAGAAGGAAATTGACAAGTGGCAGTGTAATATCTGTAACAAATAATTAATAATACATTAATATTAATAATAAGTAGGAGTAATAGTTAATGAGAGGATGCATCCCCTCAAATAGGCAATTCCCAAGCTACTATAAAAGCGGGCCAACAATTGTATATTTATCATCTCATGAATCTATAAATTTATATATAATTTTTATATCTACGGATATGTGGGCTATTTCAGAAATTATGGGTTCATTCCAAGTTTATTGAGAATATCCAACTATGGATATTACATTGGTATCAAAGCCAGCCCTTCTTCCTCGGGCTTCTATTGATATCCGACTTGTAACCAAAACTCTCAAGGTTTCCTTGAACCCAAATCTTTGATCTGACATAGGCTTGTAGCTACTCCACCCCGGACACCCTCATCCTCACCCTCGACACCTTCCCCTCATCCCCAATCGCCTTCCCTTCGTCTCTCCAGCTCCTTGGCATCTCATCTACCTCACGCCATTTCTCCTCATCTACTACGCGTCCTCCCTCTCGCGCTCATCTCCCTCACACTTCATTTTCTCTCTCACTCCATTGTTCTCCCCGTGCCTTCAAAACTATCCTTTCCCCGCATATCCTCCTTTGCAGCATGTCCCTCACGCACTTCAACCCCACTCCTTCCGCGATTTTCCTCTACACTACTCCCCTTCTCTACGCCACCCTCCTCCCTACGCTCCCCACCCACACCACTTCATCCAGCTCCCTCTCCCATTCACCCCATTCCTGCTTCCCACGCCCCTCTTGTGTTATCCCTCCCACGACCCCCTCTCTCCACTCTCCCTCGCATCCCCGCCCACACGACCTCTGTGTGCCCCCCCTGCTGCGCTTTGCCATCCAGTACTACGCATCTCCTCGAACTCCCTGTTTTCCATGCTCCTCTTCACAACATATCCACGCTCCTGCTATCTTCACACTCCACGCCCTATCCTTCCCTCCCACCACACCATCCACCACTATCTTGCCTCCACCATTTCTCCACGGGATTTAAAAAAGCCCTACTTCTATGTCAATACAAACAAAAAATCAAATTCAATAATATTATTATAAAATTATAATTATATTATTGTTAAAAACTTGATTTAAAAAAAATAAATTATAATAATAATATTATAAATTATTATTATAATAATATACAACATTTCAAAAAAACTATATAATAATAAATTATTATTTCATAATAATAATAATAATAATTATACTTATTTGTTTTTCAAAATAAGCTTTTTGGGACGAAGGGGCTTACAAAAAGATGATATAGAAGACGTTAAAATAATTTTTTCTTTCCCAAAGGAAAAATGACATTGACGGTTAGTACATCTTTTGTGCTTCCCTATTGTTAAAAAAAAAAAAAGTATTATTATTATTAAATTTTAATAATTATTATTATTATTTGACAATTATTAATTACAAAAAGGGAAAAAAAATTACTTATTTTTGGAAAAGAAAAAGTAAAAAAGAGTCAAAATAAAAAAATAATTATTATTATTTTTTGGAAAAAAAAGTGTCATTTGACCTAATTAAAAAAAAAGAAAAAAAGTCAAAGAAGTTCTTTCCAAGAGAGACATATTAGGGAATTATTACACCTTTTTGGTGTCTACCTATTGTCAAAGAGAAGAAGACGAAATCAGGGACCATCTATCATCGAAGAAATCAAAGTCAAAATACAACCAGTCGTTGTCAAAGAAATCAAAGAAACACCATCCATCATCGAAGAAGTCGAGGCTATCTATCGTGAGAGAAGTCAAAGACTATCTATCGCTGAAGAAATCAAGAAAGACTCTGTTGCCAAAGAAGTCAAAACTATCATCCTTCGAAAAAGAAAAAATCAAGGAAGATTAACAATCGTCGAAGAGTCAAATGTCAAAGGAATACCAAGTATCGTCAAAGTTGAGACCAGTTATCATCAAAGAAGACCTAGTCAAGGAAGAAATTGAAGCAAAGTCGAAATCGCAAACTATGGCAAACACATATTTGGGAATGAAGTCTCAGTTGCAAACAACAATGGACGAATTAGAACAATATAAAGCGAGCAGTAAACGTCTACAAGCTGAGATTGAGACACAGAAGTTCTTGAAGGAGTGGAGAGACGATGAGAATTGTCGCTTATGGAATCAAAATCGATAGCTAGAACAAACCATAAGAGATAACAAGAAAATGTTATCTGATCATGATAAAGAAATATCATGTTTAAAAATCCACAATCAAAACCTAGAAGACCATATTAGAAAGTCAAAAAATGATGATAAGTCACTCGATGGAAGCAATAATGATTTAGAAGAAGAAATAAAGCGTTTAAACCAGCTTGTCAGGGACAAAGATGATGAATTGATGCAAGTTTAGAGGAAGCTACAATGTCAATAATCAAACATAGGTCAACAACAACAAAAGAATAAAGAACTCCAGTAGACATACGACGCTACTAAAAAGTCGCACAAAGTGGAAATTAAAAAATCAATGACATATTAGCAAGCAATACCGAAGAACTATTTCGACTAAGAATTCATAACAAAATATTACTTACAAAAATCAAAAAGTTGAAAAATAGTAAGAAGATGGAACACTTTAATGAAGACCTAGAAGGAAAAATACTAGAACAACAAGAAGAAAACCATCATCTGAAAAATCGTAATCAAGAACTAGAGAAACAAATTGAGATGTTTAAAGAGGACAAAAAGTCGTAGGACAAAAGGTTCGAGAAAATTCAGAGTAAGAACAATCTATTAGAGAGAAAATTAGCACAAATCCTGGAGGAAGCATCCAGATCCCCGAGAAAACAAAGTCAAGTTGAAGAAGTAAAATCAGTCCTCGACACAATTCAAAAAGAAGTCACTCCTGCAGAAAAACAAACAACCAGGACTCCTTATCGACACCCCAATTATAAACGTCATTTTGACCAACGACAGGGTCAAAATGAACTTACACAGAGGAGTCATGTTGTAAAACAAGTAAGAAAATCAAATCAAAATACTAAACAAAGGAGAAGACCCATCTCACAAAGAGATCAAATAGCTCCGATAAAAATAGATCTCGGATGGACCACATTAGAGATAATGCGACAGTTCTTCTTTGGAATTCGTAACTCGTATCGCCTCATTTCATCAAGTATCGCAAATACAAAAAAATCCAGAGATGACGGTTCAAGATAAAAGAAGACATAACCCTTGTCTTCAATAAGCTTTGAGGACAAAGCTTCCCTTAAGGGGAAGGCAATGTAACAAATAATTAATAATACATTAATATTAATAATAAGTATGAGTAATAGTTAATGAGAGGATGCATCCCCTCAAATAGGCAATGCCCAAGCTACTATAAAAGCAGGCCAACAATTGTATATTTATCATCTCATCAATCTATAAATTTATATATCATTTTTATATCTACGGATATGTGGGTTATTTCAGAAATTATGTGTTCATTTCGATTTTATTGAGAATATCCAACTATGGATATTACAATGTCCCTTTCTATGAATTTAATAAAATGGCAAATTTTTCACTTTTTTCGCTAGTTGGACCTTTGACTAGTTTTGATGTCTAGGTCTCCAATTTGCTCCAAATGCTCCCAAATATTCTGAGAAGGTATATGACTGAGACTAGGACTTGATTATGATGTTCAGGTATGATATAGGACCAACAAAATACTTCTTCAAACCCCTTTAAGATTCTAGTCAAAGTAGGGAGTTTGACTAGCAATTTCTCTTTGACTAGTATTGGTCCCTTGGTCTCTGAATGACTCAAAATTCTCCGAAATGGCTATAGATATTAAGACATATTTAAAATTTTTGTGGATACTTTGGATTGTTCATATGAATTCTGCAACTCCTCTTTCAAATCTTGTCAAGATAGGTATTTTTACTAGTAAATTGTGGTTCAAATCTCCTAGGGGTAAATGATGAAAATGACTTTCCAAATGCACTCAATCCAACTCGAATTCCTGAATGGAAGAAGGGGAAATATAAGGTACATCAACATGAAATCATATGAATCACCATTCAACTTTTAATGTCTGCTATAACTCCCTTAAATCAGATGCAAAAAGACTAGTTTCAACATTGGGGGAAATGACATTAAGTCTTCTTCAAATGGTATTAAACTGATCAAAATGACTCCAGATGCTTAACTACTGAACATGAAACTTTTTATGATCATAAATTAAATTCCATGAATCATAAATACATCAAAAGAATGATATTTCATTTGAAAAAATCAATACATCATTGCTATACATCAAGGTAATAGGGAAATTGAACCATTCTTTCATTCACAATAAGATTTATACATTTCCACTTGGAATTTCGACCTGAAACTTTTTGAATATGAATAATAGAGTATTTAATTCATATTAAAAAATAAATGGGGCATTATAATCTCCCCCAAAGAGTACAATAGCTCGCCAAAAATTCCCTCCCTCAAGGAGCAAGAATATGCAATGAAAACTGGAAATGGTTGAGTGAGTGAGCTGCAATAGAAGAAGCCACACAATTCCTTATAACTTACACTTGCAAATAAAGACTCCAAAAAATATCCATGAAATACCGGAATGGCCTCTCCAACCACCAACTTGGATGGGAATCTTTCATCCTCGAAATTGGCTAAGGCAAGAAACTAGTCATTCACTAGCTCCTCTCTCACAAATGCAATTGCAAATTCTAAAAATGATCAAAATCTGCCACTGTTGTTTGTTCATGACTTTTATAAGATTCTAATGTCCTCCTTGGGTTGAATTACTTCCAATATCTTCATGCCAACTCAAGTTGGGAAGAGATTCCCAAGTATGACACTTGTCCTTCAAATTATAGCTCCCTCCTTCTCCAAATTCGACTTGGTGTCTCTTTAAATTCCCTAACTCACTTGAGTACCCTCTTGGAGGCTATTTTTAGCCCTGACATGTCATATATATCATATTTCATCCTTTAGGTCTGATTTGTGTCATAGGTGTCAGATATTCTTCATCATTGTTGTCATAGGAGTTAGGGAATCTAGCCCAAGTGTCCCCAAACCTCTAGTTTGACTCTTTCTTTTCCATGGAGGTTACCATTCCATCCAAATTCGACCTATGATGCTAAATGACATGTGTATGAGGCTACCAAATCATCCAAGAATGTTTTCCTTGTCATGGATTCGAAATGGCAAGAGAGAGATGCGATGTGGCATTGAAAAATCAAGCTAATGTGGGTCCCACATCCTCCATATGTCTTCAAAGCCAATTGGAACCTATAAATTCTATTGTATTCATTTATTTATCTCATTTATTAAATATTTATGCCATTCTAATGTTCAAACATCATTTATTACCCCCCTTATCTGAAATCCCAAAGCTTCCACCCCCAACCTAGGAAACTAGTAATTTTCCTCCTTGGAAATTATTTGACCCTTAGCATCAATTTGACAAACTCTCGTGAACATGAACAATGGGATTAGTCCATTGTGACCCAATGCAAAATTTGGGACATGAAAAATCCTCCCTTCCCAACATTGCTTGTCCTCAAGCAATTTCAAACATGGTTGTTGAAGAACTTGCTTTCTGTATAATTCTTTGAAGTTGCCACTGAATTGCCCAACCTTGAGTCTTTGATATTCCATGAAGATTTTAGAGAGGAACCACCATGCTTGCTGCTGCAATACTCTGAATAAAATCACTTTATTAAGTGGGGAATCCATTCCCCATACTACTTGTTTCCCAAAAAAATTGAAATCAATGGGACTAAAAACTATCCCAGGGTTCCATTGCTTGTCATACACTCCAACAATTAAGAGTGCTCTCCAACCCATACCATTAGGAAAGAGAATTCCTGGATACCATTTTCTTGTATGCATTCTTCCAAACATCATGAGTACAAAATATATATCATCAAAGTACATAACAACATAATTAAAATGTACATCAAGAAGATGCTTCATCAAAGAATCATGAAAGTGCTTATACCTCCAAGCAAGTAGACCACCATTTTCCAAGTGCATATAAGCATCAAGTAACCCATAAAATATGCTCCAATGACATAGGTGAGGATCCCATGTCCTATAATGCTGCTCCAAAAGGATGTGATATGTATCAAAATATTCATCCATGCATTCTTTCATCCAAGAAGTGAATGACGAATCTCCACTAAAATCTGAACCAAATAATGAGCAAAAAAAACAAGGAGACTTCAAATGACTCAAAGAAGTCTCACCCATACATCCATGGATGTGAGAATCATAAAGATATAACAAAGCATGTGACTTCCAACAAAAATTTTCTCCAATCATAAATCTATTCACCCCAGTGTTGGATGAAGTTCCTCCAACATCAAATGAACCAAGTGTTGAGCAAAAAAAACCATGAGTCTTCAAGTGACTCAAATGCATATCATAGGTGCATCCATGTAGGTGTGCATCATCATAAGGTAACCAAGGATGCTACTGCAAATGTGAATAAGAATGCGCTCCAACCATGTCATCATAAAAGGTGAATCTAGGAGTTCCATACTCCTCATGTGGCACCATAAAAAATAACCCTTTCACCCATACTTCATTGAGATTAATGCTGCAAAACATGGAAGTGTAGGATGTAGGAGAATGAACTAACTCACCCAAATGATAAAAAAGTGTAGAACTTTCATCATGGGAAGGATCCATATGGATAGTATCATGCATCTCCTTCGAAAGTGTGAAACCTTTGTCATAGATTGGTTCCAATGGAGAGGAATCGTGCTCTTCTTTAAAAGTTGCATAACCTTCACCAAGAGACAATTCAAGTTCTTCTTCCATCACATCAAGTGTTTGGATCTCTTCAAGTTCATCTTCAAACACATCAACCATATTCAAATTTCCACATTTATCATGATCTACCATGTCATGAGAATCCTCCAAACAAACTACCATTTGACAATCTAAAACATAGGAGTAAAAGCAAGTATCTTGCAACTTTTCAAGAAGTTGCTCATTTTGAATTGTGAGCTTATGATTATCCTTATTATTCTTCAAGTATGAATCATGTAACAATTCATTAATGTCAAACAAATGGTTTATATCAAAAATCAAAGAGATGAAATTACCTTTGATATGGCACATTGCTCTTTGAATCTTCTCCATGTCTTCAAGGAAGGATGTTTCCTCCAATGAAGTAGCTCTAGAACAAGAATTTTACACCAACGCTTGAGTGTCATGGACAATTCTAAGGAACTCTTAGATCTTCTTTTCATTCATCTTTAAGGACCCTTCAATAAAATTAGGCTCTTGCAAATTAACCTCCTCATATTCTTCCTTCTTATTTGACCCATCTTCATGAAGCTCAAGTGGTGATGGGGAAGTTGATCTTGTCTCTTCTTCAACTGCTACAAGGTATTCATTTTCATGCTTAGGGGAATTTTGTCTTGCAGCAATACTGTCAAAAGTGATCTCTATGTCACCAACATAGAGGTGTGAGCACCCATCAGTAGGTACTCGTTCATAGTTCAAGCATCCATCACTAGATGTCCTTGATTCATTTCCAAGGTAGAATGTGTCTCAAAATTATCTTCAATATTTTCAATAGGATCTTCTTCAAGTTCATGGGATCTATCTTCATATTTCTCCTTCAAGCAACCTGATGTACTTTTCCCCTTGTTTTCATTAGGATCAATATCTTTGGAATCTCTTTTTGAAGAAAATCCAAAAACTCTCATCCAGTAGGAAATAGACCTATTCTTTGAAGATTCATATATTTCACTGCTCTTTTCACTCACACACACATGATTTTCTCTCCAAGGTATTTTACAAGAAGGCCATAAACCTTTCTTTACTAACTCCACATATTCATTTTTGGGTCTATTTGCAAACACACAATCAACATAGCATTCAAAAGAGATGGCATTTTGTGTATCTTCCCTCGAAGCAATATATGCTTGATATCTTTGATATTGTTGGGGCAAGGTTTTATATGTTGCTCTCCATCTTTGTAACTCATTCATAGAATCCTCATTTGATGGTGTGTCATATTCATATCTATCATACATATGGTCATAATTGTAGGGACCCCATTTCGGGTTCCCAAAAATAAAAAAATTCCACAAAATTTGAACATATAAGTGTAATTAATTTTAGAACTTCCAGTATGATTTTTTTTTTCAAAAGAAGATATAGAGGCCACAGATCTAGTTTTGTCTATTGCAGTACATGAATGTCAATAAATAAAACTATATACCCATATTTATTCATTCCACCACAAGAGTTAGCAAAATAAAGAAAGTAAATACTTCAAACATGTTTTCAACGGTTGGTCCAGCGAATCGATGGAGTCCTCAAAGTGGTTTCCGCATGATCCAATCCAATTTCCTGACGAAGTACCGAGTGACCCCTCAGTTGACCTTCCTATCGTATCGGGGTTACTCTCCTTCACCCCGAACTCCCGAGCTAATGGGGTCGTAAGAACACACAAGCTAGCCTCCTGAAAGGATCTCCCAATCCCCATTCCGGCTAATCCCAACTCCAAGGATCATAACATAATCCGAGATTATGATGACCATCCAGCATTAGGGAGCAAGAGATGTCCTTCTCTCCTTCTCCTCCCTCATTATATAGCAAAATCCTGTGTGCCATGTGTCTGTCCATGCACATATTTAATTTAATTTAATATTTTAATTTCCAATATTCTCAAACACATGTGTCTTCTTAATGTCTTTAATGTGCACCTAAATCCCTAGATCAGTGGGAATTAGGTGTAGAAGAGTTCTACTTCTCTTTTGGTTCTCATTTAGTTTACTTAACAATCTTTTAGTTAGACTTATTGCTTTCTACTTTTCTTTCTTTTCCTAATATTAAGATTGAATTAAAAGATGATTCCTTTTACTAAAAGTATAATCTATTTTAAATTTCTTCTTTATAAAATAATTTAAATAAATAATAAGATTAATTAAAGTAAAATCTTGAATAATAATAAAAGAAAACAATTCTTTTATTAATTACCCATTTCAATTCTTTCTCAAAATAATGAAGTCAATTAAATAGAATGATTTAAAATAATAAAATCTATAAAATCTTTTGAATAAATAATAATAAAATTAATCAAATTGAATATAAATAAAGTCAATATTTTAACCCCTTTCAATATAATAAAATTAATTAAAAATAAGAAATTTAATTAATGAAATCAAGAATAGAATACATTAAATTAAAATCTTTGAATAAAAAATAATTATCTTATTATTAATCTTTTTCAATCAACATAATTAATCAAATTTAATATTGAATCAAATAAATCTCTTCAATTCTTTTTCAAGTTAATAAAATCAATTAAAATGAATAATTCAAATTAGTGAAATCAATTAAAAATAAAATCTTGAATAGAATTATTCAAATTAATAAAATAGAACAAAATGAAATAAAGTATTTCTTAAATCTTATGTGAAATTTTCATTTATACCATTGATTAATTTTCTTCCTCTCGTTCTTGTCTAGGTACCTCTTCGGTGGGCCCTTCTGACAATTTCATTTCTTTCTTCTTATGGGGAGTAATACGTAGCGACCGGGAACGCGCCCCTCAACTCATCGTACGCGACCAAATCATTATGGCCTTGCTCGTATGACATACGCTTCCCCGGGTGAGCTGAAACGGCTTCACCCATGTGTGGATTGCTAATCCAGGGTCGATAGTCAATCGTTGTACCCCTATGTGTTCTTTCCATTCTTACAACCCCTAAATTTCCGTTGTGGTTCAGTCGGTATATCGTCTTACCTGCCACTGCACACACTGAAGCGCACATTAGTAGCGCTGCACTATATAAAATATTTACATCATGCATTCTAGTATCTTAGTCAGTCGAGCATACAAATTATTCATCATTTATCATCATGTCTCAGTTAGTCGAGCATATACACTATTCTTCATTTTCATTTTAAAGTATTCTCAAAGTAAATTCAAACGGTTCGTGTTTTACTTAGCCAGTTCATTTCAAAACTAGCACCCTCATTAGTCTAATCAGTTAAAGTACCGAGGTGGGTATTATATACACCCCCTCTTATTAAAACTTCGTCCCGAAGTTAAGTCTCATGTGCTTCCACGGTGAGTTTTCACTTTCTTTCCACATTCATTTCTTCAACATAACCACTATTGATAATAACATTTCATTTCTTCTTTTCTACCCTCATATAAGTTTAAATCGCATAATTGATAATATAACTAAATCGCACCTTTTATAGTGTAGTAATCCGCACAACACTTCTCTCTTGACTCACTAATTGTAACCGGGGTTGAAATCGTCTACAACAAATTCTTTCGATTCAACAAAACTATAAGTATATCATTTACGAAGATACTGAAAGCACTAACATATTTCCACATAAGGGATAAAATCTTCAATTCCAACTTTTTCATTTTCTATAATTATGTATAACTATCATATGTTTAAAACAATGTCCGAATTTCAAAATAGGAATTTACCCTTCTAAATTTTGTTCTTCAATACATACCTTAACCATTACTAAACTAATCTTACATGCAACGTGTCTCTTCTCATAATCGAAAGTATAATTAAATACTGGAGTGCCATTAACTTAGTAGCTAAAAGTATAATCTCATATTTTTATAAACAAAGTCATGTAAGGTTTTCTTCTCTTCATAACTCAAGCACAACTAAGATTCTATAATTCAAGTAAGTTTAACTTCTCTCTTTTCACAATCCAAAGCATGATTAGAAAATAGTAGTGCACACCTGAGAAGCCATCGTCTTTATTTCAGAAAATAAGCATTTACAACAAATCGATAATATTCTTGGCGCAAAACCCCTTATCAAAGTATATGAACCCTGAATATCATTCAAACTTTTATACTAGCAAATTTAGTGAAGAATAATTCTAACCTGTTCGAGAAGCTGGAAATGTTCTTGTCGAGGGTGAAGAAGTAAAAACCGCAGCTATGACTTTTCTATGTCGATCTTTACCAATCACCGACGAACCCAAATGTAGGGTCTCTTCTCATGAGCAGGTGAATTTTTTATTTTTTATTAACATCCTTCGTATCAAGTGTAGGTCATGAACTTAGTTTGGAAGACAATTATCACCATAAGTATCCAATCCTTTTATAGAACCATAATTAGAATAACAATCATAGCTCATGATTTAGTTACTTTAATCCATAACTTCAGACAAATCATTTAATACACATACCATGTTCTCTTCCTTAGCTTACTGAAATCCATCTAAACAATCATTCAGGTTTCCCATCTATAAGATTCATGATCACCTTATGACAAGGTTTTGAATTTAAAGATTGGTGTTTTCTTCAGAAGTGAATCCTAGAATAAAATCAAGTAATACTTTGAAATTCCTATCTAGTCTATTCCCCTGCCACAATGCCCAATAATTCTAACTTTTCATAGGTAATATACTACTTAAAGCATATGTAACTTAACCATAATACACATCGGTGCAAATGTAATTCTAATATAAGTACCATGGAGATTCTAACCATAGGAATCCTTAAAGCAAGGTAGGGCCCCTCTCGTTTTTCAATTTTGAGTTTAAATTCACTTCTCGACACTCTGTCAAAGTTTCGTCAATCTAAGCATCATGGTGTCTTGTCAGTTTAAAGTTTTATGAATTTTCTGTCACTTAGTAAATTTACTAAATATCTGTCCACCTGTCTTCTCATCATGGTTATTTAGGAAACTATCCTAACTTAGATTTATGCTTTCTTTTACTTTTGACAAGGTCCTTCAATCTCAAGGAAACAGACACATGGTAGGTCTTCCAAGTTATAATTTTTCATCACTATGTCATTTTATACATCACCTACTTCAATTGCCCATCTCTTCCTATATCAACATATCCAAGAGGAATGCTAGGTCTGCAATTTTAGATGGATCTAGGCGATCCCTTTTCAATGCCCAAGTTCTGAGATCTTCTTACAAACATTTACAACTCTATTTGAATTTGAAGTCCTTATTCTTACCAAAGCTAACTTTTATCTATATCAAACTCCAAAGTAATTCCACTGTACTAAAATGTAATAACTGATTCTTAAGCATAAGTAAATTATAACAATTCCAAAATATAATTATGAAACATGTATTCACCCTTATCTATATGCCTAAGAAATACTACAAATTAAAATGCAACATATTAAATCTCATGCATAACATAAACCATGCAATTTGCACCACACAATTATGGAGGATGCATTCACAAGAGTTCATTCTTATTGGAGCAAGGTATACATTTTCCCAAATATATATATATAAATAAATCTTTTCTACACATTAAACATATCCTATGTAAGTTGATGACTCTTTTCCTTTTACTTGTTGAAGCTGAAGCAAGGTATACATATTTTAATGAACCTTTTCCTTTTCTCTTTTTTAGTAAGGTGTACATAATTCAAAACATAAACATATATCAAGAGATCTTTTCTACTGAGACTATGCATATAATTTCTAACAAAATTATGTGAGATAACTATAATATATATATATATATATATATATATATATATATATATAATGCTTCCACATTCTTCCTTTCTTTATTGAGGACAAAATATATATAATAACCCAAAAGTGTACTATTCAAGGTTTATTCTTTCCTATTAGGAGAATGTACATTTTAACCATGATTATATTAAGAAATACTATCCATATAATCTAACATGATTATATAAAAATACTATTCATATAATCTAACTTGATTATATAAAGAATTATTCTATTCTATTGAAAATAAAATATACTATATTCCCAAGTACATTATTCAAATTTGTTTTCTCATATAATTTGATCATGATTGTTTTTAAGAAATTCCATTTATGTAATCCAACATGATTTTGTAAGTAACTATTCTAAGAATAAAATATGCATAATATTCTCAACGACTTAATTCAAGATCTATTATTTCATGTAATTTAATCATGATTATATAAAGAATCATTCTATTTTATTGAACAAAAATTAATATCATATTCCCAATAGTATATTGTTCCATATCTATTCTTTCCTGTTAGAGTGTTGCACATAAAATCCAACGTAAAAACAATAAGAACTATCTAATAACATTATTATAAAGGACCATTCTTAATAAAGATGGTAGATCGTCACGATTCTTATATGTCACTTCTAGGTATGCTAGTCGACAGTAGCTGGCAAACTTTGCATGGCATTTAAAAATTTGGTTTTAACAATATGCGATTACGAATGAGACTACATTTTAAAAATAAAACTACACATTTACATTCTCAATTTTTTATAGAGTAATTAAATATTAAGAATTTTAAATGGATCGCAGGCAACAAAAGGAAGATTCGACGAAATCGCATGCAGCGGAAGAGGGTAGAGTACAATTGTATCTCGACTTCAACTATCTCAGGAGATAGGGTATCATGGCCAGGTATTAAATTCATCGGGCCGGACAGTTAGTAATCAGGGTTCACTCAACGGGATTTACGCGCAGGATGTCAATAAGAAGTTGGTACACAGAAAAAATAAAAAGGGCAGTTACCAATTCGTATTTACGAATTTTGGAGAACGACTGATCTTTCGAAAAACATGCAGGCTTAGTTTGAAGGTCGAAATTTTAATTCCCTTCAGAATTTCTGGGGCGTTAAAAGACATTCGAATAAATACACAGGGGCACTTTGCTTCACATTTCGGGATTCGTCAATTAAAAATAAAATGGATACACAGAAAAATTTAATGATTAACCCACAAGATTCACCACCGATTCTAGAGAACTCCATTCGAATTTTTCTATTTAATGCACAGAAAAATTCATTTCAAAATTTGGAAATGTCATTAATTTATCAAATATTGGAATTGTCAATAACCAACCGATTAAATATATGGAGGAGTTTACTTCATAAACCTGGGAATGTCAACAAAGAATTCGGTGCTCAGAGAATTGAAAAGGGCATCTACAATTCATGTCTACTAAATCTGGAAACATCAAATGATATTCAACGCACAGAAAATAAAAAGGAGTAATTATGATTCATAATGACGAAATCTGGAACATCAAATGATATTCAATGCACAGAGAATGTAAAAGAGGCAATTATAATTCATAATGACGAAATCTGGAAACGCCCACAAATTGAATCAATACAGAGCTATTTACGAATAACTTCAACAATTTTGGATTCGTCTGAGAATTGGATACACAGAGCAATTTTTTTTTTAGCATAGAATTTGCAGACTTAAAAAAATCGATCTATAATTTAGAGAGCTTATGATTGGTGGATGGATCCAGAGGTTCAATTTAGACAAGATCAATACTATGATCTCAGCAGAAATCCAGTACACACCGGTGCAATCCAAGGTGAGGCAGATAGAAATTTGAAAAAGAAGAAGAACAGAATATAAGCTGTGGTGATCCATACATAGATAAATCCAACGCTGTAATATTTTCCCTTTTAACAATACAACTTTGCATATTTCCTTATGACTCCATTGTCATAGATCAATTTAACAATAAAAAGTTATTTCTGGAAATTCTAACAGGAATTGCCGTACTTTGAGGTTCCAGCTAAATTACATGACAGGTCAATCCTTCACACACAAACTTTAACTTCGGAATAACATACCAATTTTGTCTACTGGTATTTCAATCATAATAAATAAACTAAATACTTCAAACCTGTTTTCCACAGTTGGTCGAGCGAATCGATGGAGTTCTCGAAGTAGTTTCCGCACGATCCAATCCAATTTCCTGAAGAAGTACCAAGTGACCCCTCGGTTGAACTCCCTACCGTATCGAGGTTACTCTCCTTCACCCCGAACCCCCAAGCTAATGGGGTCATAAGAACACACAAGCTAGCCTCCCGAAAGGATCTCCCAATCCCCGTTCCCGCTAATCCCAACTCCAAGGATCATAACATAATTTGATATTATGATAACCATCCAGTATTAGGAAGCAAGAGATGTCCTTCTCTCCTTTTCCTTCCTTATTATATAGCAAAAGCCTGTGTACCATGTGTCTGTCCATACACATATTTAATTTAATTTAATATTTTAATTTCTAATATTCTCAAATACATGTGTCTTCTTAATGTCTTTAATGTGCATCTAAATCCCTAGATCAGTGGGAGTTAGGTGTAGAAGAGTTCTACTTCTCTTTTGGTTCTCATTTAGTTTACTTAACAATCTTTTAGTTAGACTTATTGCTTTCCACTTTTCTTTCTTTTCCTAATATTAAGATTGAATTAAAAGATGATTCCTTTTACTAAAAGTATAATCTATTTTAAATTTATTCTTTATAAAATAATTTAAATAAATAATAAAATTAATTAAAGTCAAATCTTGAATAATAATAAAAGAAAACAATTCTTTTATTAATAACTTATTTCAATTCTTTCTCAAAACAATGAAGTCAATTAAATAGAATCTTTAATAGAATGATTTAAAATAATAAAATCTTTTGAATAAATAATAATTTTTCTTAATAATAAAATTAATAAAATTTAATATAAATAAAGTCAATCTTTTAACCCCTTTCAATATAATAAAATTAATTAAAAATAAGATATTTAATTAATGAAATCAAGAATAGAATTTGTATAGGATAATTCAATCTAATAAAATCCATTAAATTAAAATCTTTGAATAAAAAATAATTTTATTATTATTAATCTTTTTCAATCAGTATAATTAATCAAATTTAATATTGAAAAAAATCAATCTCTTCAATTCTTTTTCAAGTTAATAAAATCAATTAAAATGAATAATTCAAATTAGTGAAATCAATTAAAAATAAAATCTTGAATAGAATTATTCAAATTAATAAAATAGAACAAAATGAAATAAAGTATTTCTTAAATCTTGTGTGAAATTTTCATTTATACCATTGATTAATTTTCTTCCTCTCGTTCTTGTCTAGGTACCTCTTCGACAGGCCCTTCTCACAGTTTCATTTCTTCCTTCTTATGGGGAGTACTGCGTAGTGACCGGGAACCGTTACCGCGATCTCTCAACTACGCTCCTCGTAGACTGAGGGATGCTGAGGGATAAGGCTTTCCTTATTGCACGCCCCTCAACTCATCGTACGCGACCAAATCACTATGGCCTTGCCCATACGGCATACGCTTCCTTGGGTGAGCTGAAATGGCTTCACCCATGCGTGGATTGATAATCCAGGGTCGACAGTCAGTTGTCGTACCCCTATGTGTTCTTTCCGTTCTTACAACCCAAAAATTTCCATTGTGGGTCAGTCGGTATATCGTCTTACCTGCCACTGCACACACTCAAGCGCACATTAGTAGCGCTGCACTATATAAAATATTTACATCATGCATTCTAGTATCTCAATCAGTCGAGCATACAAATTATTCATCATTTATCATCATGTCTTAGTCAGTCGAGCATATACACTATTTTTCATTTTCATTTTAAAGCATTCTCAAAGTAAATTCAATGGGTTCATGTTTTACTTAGCCAATTCATTTCAAAACTAGTACCCTCATTAGTCTAATCAGTTAAAGTACCGAGGCATGCATTACAATAATAATAATCTTCATTCCTTTTGAAATTGTAAGAAGTGTTGCATGATGGCACCTCTTCCTCATACTATTCACATTCTCCTTCATATTGTTCACAATCATCTGCATATTCCTCAGAAGAATTGTACTCATAGGATTCATCATAATAGTAAGAAATGAATGCAACTTATTATTCAATGTATGATATTAATTCACAAGTGCAAGGACCATGCTCTGATACCACTGTAATGTCTTTTTTTTATGAATTTAATAAAATGGAAAAAATTTCACTATTTTCCCTAGTTCAACCTTTGACTAGCTTTGATGTCTAGGTCTCCAATTTGCTCCAAATGCTCCCAAATATTCTGAGAAGGTATATGACTGATATTAGGACTTGATTATGATGTTTAGGTATGATATAGGACAAACAAAAGACTTCTTCAAACCCTTGTAATATTTTGGCCGAAGTAGGGAGTTTGACTAGCAATTTCTTTTTGACTAGTATTGGTCCCTTGGTCTCCAAATGACTCCAAATTCTCCCAAATGGATATAGAAAGTTCTTGGATGATATTAAGACATATTTATAATTTTTATGGATGCTCTGGAGTGTTCATATGAATTATGCAACTCCTCTTTCAAATCTGGTCAAGATAGGGATTTTTACTAGTAAATCGTGGTTCAAATCCCCTAGGGGTAAATGATGAAAATGACTTTCCAAATGCACTCAATCTGTTAAGATTCAATATGCTAAGACAGAAAATATCAGCATTACATTCCATTTCACAATGAGAGCATATACAGGATCATTGAAAAAACAACAAGCATAGCATAAATACAAGAGACACAAATTTATTTTGGGAAACCCTCATGGGGTAGAAAACCTAGCAAAGCTTCCTCAATATAGATGACCAGCAATATACAAAGATGCAAACCAAAGACATGATCTCCTCCTCCTCCATAACAGACCTCTCTCTCACAAGTGCGCTACATTTCAAGTAAGGGAGATGTGTGTATAATGAAGAACACACCTCTTCTATTTATACACATCTCCGACTTATACTTTATGTTAACTAGGTCGGCCCCAACTTTACCACTCGGTTAAATACCCCATTACAAATGTGTGGGCCGACCCCACTAGGGTGGTCTAATAACGCTTTGACCTACATAACACATACAGGGTCGACCCCCACTAGGGAAGTCTAATAACCCAAGTTACCACAACCCGACGAAGGAATAAACATTTCCAGATATACAATAAGATCTTCACGGAGGAATGAAACATCTTCGGAATAATAAAGTACACATATAATATAATATTCTTTGAAGTTACAATATTTCAACACAATCCAACTCAAATTTTGGAATGGAATCAGGGGACATAAAAAGGACATCAACATGAAATCATATGCATCACCATTCAATTTTTAATATCTATTATAACTCCCTTAAATCAGATGCAAGAAGACTAGTTTAAACCTTGGGGAAAATGGCATTAAATCTTCTTCAAATGATATTAAACTTATCAAAATGACTCCAAATGCTTAAGTATTGAACATGAAAATTGTGCAGCTCATAAATGACATTGCATGAATCATAAATACATCAAAGGAATGATATTTCATTCAAATACATCAATACACCATTGCTATACATCAACGTAGTGGGGGAATGACACCATTCTTTCATTAACAATAAGATTTATACATTTGCACTTGAAATTTTGACCTAAACTTTATGAATATGAAGAACGGAATATTTAATTCATAATACAAAATAAATGGGGCATTAGAAGCTCCCCCAAAGAGTACAATAGCTCACCAAAAACACCCTCCATCAAGGAGCAAGAATATGCAATTAAAAATGGAAATGGTTGAGTCAGTGAGCTGCAATAGAAGAAACCACGAGATTCCCTATAGCTTACACCTACAAATAAAGACTCCATTAAAGATCCATGAAAGACCTGAATGGCCTCTCAAAACACCAACTTGGACAGGAATCTTTCACCCTCGAAATTGGCTAAGGCAAGAAACTAGTCATCCACTAGCTCCTGTCTCACAAATGCAATTGCAAATTCTAAAAATGATCAAAATATGCCATTCTCATTTGTTCATGACTTTTATAAACTTCTAATGTCCTCCATGGGTCGAATTCCTTCCAAGATCTTCATGCCAACTCAAGTTGGAAAGATATTTCCAAGTATGCCACTTGTCCTTCAAATTATAGCTCCCTCCTTCTCCAAATTCGACTTGGTGTCTCTTTGGCTTCCCTAACTCACTTGAGATCCCTCTTGGAGGCTATTTTTAGCCCTGAAATATCATATATGTCATATTTCAGCCTTCAGGTCTAATTTGTGTCATAGGTTTCATAGATTCTTCATCATTATTGTCATAGGAGTTAGGGAATCTAGCCCAAGTATTCCCAAACCTCTAGTTTGACTCTTTCTCTTCCATGGAGGTTACCATTCCATCCAAATTTGACCTATGATGTTCAATGACATGTTTATGAGCTTACCAAATCATCCAATAATGTTTTCCTTCTCATGGATTCTGAATGGCAAGAGAGAGATGCCATGTGGCATTGAAAAATCAAGCTAGTGTGGGTCCCACATCATCCATATGTCTTCAAAACCAATTTCCACCTAGAATTTCCCTTATATTTATTTATTTATATGCTTTATTAAATATTTATGCCATTCTAATGTTCAAACATCATTTATTATCCCCCTTATCTCAAATACCAAAGCTTCCACCCCTAACCTAGGAAATTATTAATTTTCCTCCTTGGCAATTATTTGACCCTTAGCACCAATTTGACAAAATCTCATGAACATGACCAATGGTCTTAGTACATTGTGACCCAATGAAAAATTTGGGATATGAAAAATCCTTCCTTCCCAATATTGCTTGTCCTCAAGCAATTTCAAACATGGGTGTTGAAGAACTTGCTTTCTGTATAATTCTTTGAAGTTGCCATTGAATTGCCCAACCTTGAGTCTTTGAGATTCCATGAATATTTTAGAGAGGAACCACCATTCTTGTTCCTGCACTACCCTGATCAAAATCACTTTATTAAGTGGGGAATCCATTCCCCATATTACTTTTTTCCCCAAAAATTTGAAATCAATGGGACTAAAAACTATCCTAGGGTCCCATTACTGGTCTTGCACTCCAACAATTAAGAGTGCTCTCCAACACATACCATTAGGAAAGGGAATTCCTGGATCCCATTTTCTTGTATGCATTCTTCCAAACATCATGAGTACAGAATATATATCATCAAAGTACATAACAACATAATGAAAATGTACCTCATGGAGATGCTTCATCAAATAATCATGAAAGTGCTTATACCTCCAAGCAAGTAGACCACCATTTTCCAAGTCCATACAAGCATCAAATAACCCATCAAATCTGCTCCAATGACATAGGTGAGGATCCCATGTCCTATAATGTTGCTCCAAAAGGATGTAATGTGCATCAAAATATCCAGCCATGTATTCTTCATTATTCTTTCATCCAAGAAGTGAATGAAGAGTCTCCACTAAAATCTGAACCAAATAATGAGCAAAAAAAACAAGGAGACTTCAAATGACTCAAAGAAGTCTCACCCATACATCCATGAGTGTGAGAATCATAAAGATATAATAGAGTATGTGGCTGCCAACAAAAATGTTCTCCAATCATAAATCTATTCACCCCAGTGTTGGATGAAGTTCCTCCAACATCAAATGAACCAAGTGTTGAGCAAGAAAAACCATGAGTCTTCAAGTGACTCAAATGCATATCATAGGTGCATCCATATAGGTATGCATCATCATAAGATAACCAAGGATGATGCTACAAATGTGAATAAGAATGTGCTCCAACCATTTCATCATAAAAGGTAAATCTAGGAGTTCCATACTCCTCATGTGGCACTATAAAAAAGAACCCTTTCACCCATACTTCATTGAGACTAATGCTGCAAAACATGAAATTGTACGATGTAGGAGAATGAGCTAACTCACCCAAATGATCAAAACGTGCATAATTTTCATCATGGGAAGGATCTATATGGGTAGTATCATGCAGCTCCTTCAAAAGTGTGAAACCTTTGTTATAGATTGGTTCCAATGTAGAGGAATCATGCTCTTCTTTAAAAATTCCATAACCTTCATCAAGGCACAATTCAAGTTCCTCTTCCACCACATCAAGTGTTTGTATATCTTCAAGTTTATCTTCAAACACATCAAGCATATTAAAATTTCCACGGTTCTCATGATTTACCATGTCATGAGAATCCTCTAAACGATCTACCATTTGACAATCTGAAACATAGGAGGAAAAACAAGTATCTTGCAACTTTTCAAGAAGTTGTTCATTTTGAATTGTGAGCTTATGATTATCCTCATTATTCTTCAAGTATGCATCATGAAGCAACTCATTGAGCTCAAACAAATGGTTTCTATCAAAAATCAAAGACATGAAATTACCTTTGATGTGGCACATTGATCTTTGAATCTTTTCCATGTCTTCTAGGAAGGATGTTTCCTCCAATGAAGTATCTCTCCAACAAGAATTTGACACCAATGCTTGAGTGTCATGGAGAATGCTAAGGGACTCTTGGATCTTGTTTTAATTCATATTTAAGTAACCTTCAAGAAAATGAGGCTCTTGCAAATGAACCTCCTCATCTTCTTCCTTCTTATTTGGACCAATTTCATGAAGCTCAAGTGGTGATGGGGAAGTTCATCTTGTTACTTCTTCAACTGCTACACGGTATTCATTTTCATGCTTAGGAAAATTTTTTCTTGCAACAATATTGTCAAAAGTTATATCTATGTCACCAACATAGAGGTGTGAGCACCCATCAGTAGGTACTCCTTCATAGTTCAAGCATCTATTAGTAGATGCTCCTTGATTCATTTCCAGGGTATAATGTGTCTCGAAATGATCTTCAATATTTTCAATAGGATCTTCTTCAAGTTCATGGGATCTATCTTCATCTTTCTCCTTCAAGCAATTTTATGTACTTTTCCCCTTGTTTTCCTTAGGATCAATATCATTGGAATCACTTTTTGAAGAAAATCCAAAAACTCTCATCCAACAAGAAATAAATCTATTCTTTGAAGGTTCAGATATTTCACTGCTCTTTTCACTCACACACACGTGATTTTATCTCTAAGGTCTTTTACAACAAGGGCATAAACCTTTATTTACTAACTCCACATCTTCATTTTTGGGTCTATTTGCAAACACACAATAAACACAATATTCAAAAGACATGGCATTTTGTGTATGTTCCCTCAAAGCAAGATATGCTTGATATCTTTGATATTGTTGGGACAAGGTTTTATATGTTGCTCTCCATGTTTGTAAATCATTAATAGAATCCTCCTTTGATGGTGTGTCATATTCATATTTATCATACATATGGTCATAATAATAATAATCTTCATTCCTCCTGAAATTGTAAGAAGTGTTGCCTGATGGCACCTCTTCCTCATACCATTCACATTCTCCTTCATATTGTTTACAATTATTTGCATATTCCTCAGAAGAATTGTACTCATAGGATTCATCATAATAGTAAGAGATGGTTGAAACTTATTCTTCAATGTATGATATTAATGAACAGGTGCAAGGACCATGCTCTGATACCAATGTAATGTCCATTTTTATAAATTTAATAAAATGACAAATTTTTCACTTTTTCCTAGTTCGACCTTTGACTAGTTTTGATGTCTAGGTCTCCAATTTGCTCCAAATGCTCCCAAATATTATGAGAAGGTATATGAATTATATTAGGACTTGATTATGATTTTCATGTATGATATAGGACCAAAAACATACTTCTGCAAACCCCTTTAAGATTCTGGCCAAAGTAGGGATTTTGATTAGCAATTTCTCTTTGACTAGTATTGGTCCCTTGGTCTCCAAATGACTCCAAATTCTCCCAAATGGATACAAAAGGTAATTGGATGATATCAAGACATATTTATAACGTTCATGGATGCTCTGGAGTGTTCATATGACTTCTGCAACTCCTCTTTAAAATATGGTCAAGATAGGGATTTTTACTAGTAAATTGTGGTTCAAATCCCCTAGGGGTAAATGATTAAAATGACTTTCCAAATGCACTCAATACAAATATAATTTCTAAATGGAATAAGGGGAAATATAAATAAAATCAACATGAAATCATATGCATCACCATTAAAATTTTAATGTCTTCCATAACTCCTGTAAATCAGATGCAAAAAGACTAGTTTCAACCTTGGGGGAAATGGCATTAAATCTTCTTCAAATGGTACTAAACTGATCAAAATGACTCCAAATGATTAAGTACTGAACATAAAACTTGTGAATCTCATAAATGACAGTCCATGAATCATAAATAAATCATATGAATTATATTTCATTCGAATACATCAATACATCATTGTTATACATCAAGGTAGTGGGGAAATGGCACCATTCTTTCATTAACAATTAGATTTATACATTTCCACTTGAAATTTTGACCTAAAAATTTCTGACGATGAACAACAAAGTATTTAATTAATATTAAAAAATAAATGGGGAATTATAATCTCCCCCCAAAAGTACAATAGCTCACCAAAAACGCCCTCCCTCAAGGAGACAAAATATGCAATGAAAATTGGAAATGGTTGAGTGAGTGAGATGCAATAGAAGAAACCACGAGCTGACCTGTATCTTACACCTAAAAATAAAGACTCCATTAAATCTCCATGAAATACCCGAGTGGCTTTTTCAAACACCAACTTGGATGGGAATCTTTCACCCTCGAATTTAGCTAAGGCAAGAAACTAGTCATCCACTAACTCCACTCTCACAAATGTAATTTTAAATTCTAAAAATGGTCAAAATATGCCATTCTTCTTTGATAATGACTTTTATAAACTTCTAATGTCCTCCATGGGTCGAATTCCTTCCAAGAGCTTCATGCCAACTCAAGTTGGGAAGAGATTCCCAAGTATGCCACTTGTCCTTCCAATTCTAGCTCCCTCCTTCTCCAAATTCGACTTGGTGTCTCTTTGGCTCCCCTAACTCACCTGAGCGCCCTATTGGAGGCTAATTTTAGCCCTGACATGTCATATATGTCATATGTCAGCATTCAGGTCTGATTTGTGTCATAGGTGTCATATATTCTTCATCATTATTGTCATAGGAGTTAGGGAATCTAGCCAAGTGTCCCCAAACCTCTAATTTGACTCTTCCTCTTCCATGGAGGTTACCATTCCATTCAAATTTGACCTATGATGCTAAATTACATGTGTATGAGCCTACAAACTCATCCAAGAATGTTTTCCTTCTCATGGAGTCAAAATGGCAAGAGAGAGATGCCATGTGGCATTGAAAAATCAAGCTAGTGTGGGTCCCACATCCTCCATATGTCTTCAAAACCAATTGCCACCTAGAATTTATCTTGCATTTATTTATTTATCTCCTTTATTAAATATTTATGCCATTATAATGTTCAAACATCATTTATTATCCCCCTTATCTCAAATCCCAAAGCTTCCACCCCCAACCTAGGAAACTAGTAATTTTCCTTGGAAATTATTTGACCCTTAGCATCAATTTGACAAATTCTCATGAATATGACCAATGGGCTTAGTCCATTGTGACCCAATACAAAATTTGGGACATGACAGGAAACATACACCCTCACTTACTAGCTGTTGCAGGAGGCAAGCTCCATAAAAATGTGGTCATGTTCCCTAAGGAAGGTGGAACTGAGTAGGTGGCTCATTAAATGATTTTAATTGACCCAAAGACCTAGGTAGACCTATATCCATCAAATTGAGCAGGAGGATCAACAGTGTTTCCTTGTGATTTGCTGGAAACTGCTATGTTGAGCACACAAGAGGATTCGATGAGGGGATGCTAGAATGAGTTGCAGAGGACTGTTAGATTAATCTGCTGATTTACAGAGGGTGTTTTGTATGCAAGTCTTCATTATTGCTGAGATACAAAGACATTGTCACATGCTTCTGCACAGTATCTTCGTTCCGGTAGTTCAGTGAATAGGCTCGGGGGTGCTGAAGCAAGTAATCTTGGCTGCTTCTAAGAGATGGTTGGGAGGAACGGTCTTCTTTGGGTGTTTTTTCCACCTCTACAGTTTAAACAGGTTCAACATTGTTCTGTTTTATTAATTCTAGAGTCTTTGTGTATACTCTAAATAATCCTATCTGCAAGTTATTAAGTTCTTTTCTTTATGAATTTCTAGCTGTTAGAAGTAATAGATTACTGAACTGAATATTTATTTCTCTACAAATGAATGAATGATTAAGGTTGAATTTATTAGAATGATGAATATAAATATTCTTTGCATTTTTCCTTTCACCATAGTGATGTACTCTAGTATCGAGAATTTGTTTAAAATAGGATTGAAATGATTTAGATATTTTGGACAGAATAGTGATTGAACAATTATATCAAGTGTAGACACCCATATTGTTGAAACCCTTGATAATTATATTGGAAATATTTCTATGTACATTATCGAATAGTAAAATATTAATAACTACCTATATAGTCATTCGATTATGTATAGAACCTTAGTTATGTTCCATGTATGGTAAGGTATGGTTATATGAATAGTAGAAGTAAAATGGCTTAGATAATGAATAAATTATTCACAATACAAAACTATATTATATAAGTTCATATATATAAATAAGATAAACATTAAAATCATCCAAACAATCTTACACAGTTCATAATCCTCTACCTACAACTCATATGGTTCATGTTTTATAAATATACAGTAGACAAAAATCGTTCAATATTGAAGTGCTCTAATGCACATAATATATGATTTCTTTATAGATAAGTTTGCATAAGTTCAAGGCATCGAGCCGCTTAACCCATAACATTTCTATATTATACAGTAATAAACATAACATAGTTATAATACAAATTCAATTTAGGGTTTAAGAAATGAATATAATCACATGTCGAGAGTTCGAGACCGAAAGGGTCATCCACTAAACTACATAAACAATATGGATAGGCTCGAATTTCATATAGCTTGTGTAACCTTCCTTAGATTTAATGCAAAGAAATACGACAAGGTTGGTCACAACACTTACGGGTCTAAACCCTTAAAAAAGAAACAATACACATAAATTACAAATTGAGTTGATTCGAAGTCAAATACCAAAATTATTACCAAATAACAATATGCACCACAAAGCCTGAAATGGCGACCAAATAAGTGAACTTAGAATAAAATCTATATAACTATTTCTTTTACATTGAGGGTTTACCCAAATTTTAATACCAATCCATTTTCATAAATAGAGCATTTATGTATTAACAATGTTGAATGGCCAGACTTGTCTAACATGCTGAAATTTTCGATTAGACAAATAATAACACAGTATTTTTTTATAACTTCCTACCTTGGGGAAAATAAACCCCAAGTCTCAGATTATAGCCAGTAAATGATTACATTTAACAACATTGTCCATTATTGCCACATCGGTTTCAAGAACAATTAAACAACAAAGGTAGATCAACGCTGGTATTCATGCTAAACAAGTGTTGGCAGAGGATTGTTGAGAAGGCCCGAGGCTTACCATGGTTTTCCAAACCACTGAAGTTGCCTCCTCTCAACAATGTTGTCGCCGATAAAATAATTCAAGACCAGGGAACAACTAGAACATGTGTAAAAATCTCCTACCAATGCACACAAACAGTCAGTAAAAGATGAATGATATTTATTAAAAACAAAAGTTTGAAAAGAACTAAATAAATATAGTTTAATGATAAATATTACCTCTGTAACAATTGAGAAGTCGAATCAGAGACCATAGCTCCCCATACGACTTAACCAAAGCTAAATAACGTAACATGATGGAAACAATGTAAAACTGAGAACCCACCTCTACGAATAGGTTAACGCTAAGACTGTGCAAGGTGTGCCAAAATGGCCATGGTGACCGAGAGAATTCGACTCTCCAACCCTCAAGCGAGCAACAAGTAACATTACCACCTTCAGTGAAGAGATAGGGTTTTTCCCATATGTGGAGCTCTTCCACCAAACTTTCACGTGGTCTCATAAAGGAGATGGGTTGGCTTCCACATACTTTTCAATGTTTAACCACTACCATATAGTTGGTATACACTCTTGGTGGTATCAATTTCTTTTAAGCAATGCGCCCAAACTTTGGGTGTTGTTATGTGTCAACATAACACTAATGCCAATACATTGGTTAGTTAGCCACTTAGGGCTGGAATGAACCATTCATAGTAGAGTTAGGTTCACATTCCTTCCCATTCACTTTAGTATCTTTCTAGGTTATAACTTAGCTTTTGAAAACCATAATAATATTAACCAAATATTGAGTGACACCCCAACCTGTAACCTGGGAAAATTATTTAATTTGTGTGTTAGCTTCAATAGATAAGTAAGCCTCGGGGCTGCTCCAGAACCCCCTTTGGAAAACAAAAGAATTTAATCAGAATTAAATACTAAGAAAACCTACCATGGCATAAGATTGACAATTTAATTATCGATGTCGACACATGTAATCATTTATTATATTAACTATAGTCAAAGGACTCCTTATTCATTTTCAACATTGTTATGACACATTAAATAAGTGATGACTTTTGTGAAACAAATAAGTAGCCCCGACACAATATATAGTTAAGTAGTTAACAAATACTCCTTAAGCATGATTCGCGAGATGATGAAGCAAACGTAAGTATTACATCTTTAAAATATCGTAAGACTGTCATATATAGATTAGCATCGTCATAGAAATCATGGGAGACATTCCTTACTTAAAATCTAAATAATAAGAGTTAAACGTTCACAAGTATACATTCCGCATAGTATATCTTAGCGTTTATACCAACTAGAAATTTTTTAATTTTTGATGGATTTTTGGAGGTGTTACATTACACTATAAAAATCTACTTGCATTTGTAATACCTTGCTTAGACAACTTAAATGCTGACTATAAATTTTGTTTGATGTAGGTAAAATTGGGGAGGATTGTGAAGCTGTGAAGAGGGTTCAGCTATCACTTTCATAAAATATAAATAGATTCTTAAATGGTTGACCCTTTAGGGTTTATGAAATATTGGCAAAGAGATTTCTTGTTGCCTCTGCTCCAGTGTTTTCCTTTACACGTTTTTATAGGATATGCTTGCTTATCCTAGAGTTTGAAGGTTTATTATAGGTGCCATCACTTATGGCTTACTACCTCTGTAATCATATTTAATATTTAGTCTGTTATAAAGACCGTGGATGGATTTTCAGCCATAGGGATATAAATCCCTCTGTTTAACCTATTGTGTGATTTATTTGTTAAACGTTTTCATTCGGGTCTTTTGCCGAGTTCTCATTTAATGATTTATGTGTTTAAAGATGTTTTAGAATTGATCCATCAATATTTCTATCTGTCCTTAGATGTGCGATTATAATAGATGTTTAGTAATTAAAAGAGCAGAAGAACACATGTTGTATAAAAGCCCAGATACTTGTCAGAAATGCTAAATAAATAGGGCATAAGTATTCAATTTCTGTAGTTATTATGATTACAATGTTTGATATTGATAGCTAGTTTCTAAACTTCAATTATGGTTCTGAAAGATTACAGCATTTATAAAATTTGATTATGGAATTTCGTAGTCTTTTAACCTAGTTCACGATCGCACCAGATCTAACATTCTCGATGTGTGACAAAATTTTATAAAATGAAAAACATGCTAAATAGTTGTTTATACAACAAAGACCTCTCGGCTCTCACGATTCTGATAATCATTGTTGATAGTTTATCGGTTCTTATTTCAACATAGTCAACACAACTTATTATACTGTGGTTATAAATAACGTTTTGTTATAACCTATAGTTGAATCCTTCATTCATTAAAATTCTTAATTAGAAAGTACTTAATTTATTTTTACTCAAAACATGATTCAGGTATGGATACCTAAATTGTGATTCCTTAGAAATCAAACAAATACTAATTATGATTACTTTATAACCTAAATAGTAATACGATAGATTATTTGAATCTGAAACATAATAGGAGATATATTGCACAGACGTATAAATAGAAACTCTTCCAGGGGTTAGATGCGATTCATAACAAAAATAAAAACTCCTACTATAATTAATTTAGACAAGTAAGAAACAAAACAAGGAACCTGGCACCATTGTCGGGAAAATAGAAATGAACTAGTCGTTCCTCCCAACCAACTCCTAGAGTAGCCAAGTCTTGCTCCAAAACCCGCGAGCCTAATTGCTGAACCACAAGAGAAAAATCCACTTAATGCGCCATCTCTTGCATTATCAGATTCAATCCCCATTCAATGCTAGCCTCATGTTGCTTATGAATATACTATGATATAGTATTTTTCCTAGGACTTGGTCATTTATGAGCCTCTTGCTCTTTAGCACTCAACTAAGAGTTGTGACCTGATTTTGGGGAAGATGCCTCCTGCACCTTGAGTTCTCACTCAGCAGCTTCAACCACTTGTCTTTTCCTCTTGTGGGTCAGCAATCACTCATGCAACAACTATTTCATTTATCTCCCCCTTCAATATTTTTATTAATAAAAGAATAATCCATTACATTGTTTTTATTTTTGACTTCTTGTCAAAAATATTGAAATAATAAATAAACATAAAATATTCAAAAAGTATTTAATAATACTATATTTAATCTTGGTGTATTACATACATCTCCTCTTAAAGGATAACACCATCCTCAGTGTTATCATTTTTCTGTCTTTAATCTTCCATTTCTTCGTCTTGGAATAGGATTGGATATGCATCCCACACATCACTTTCCAATTCCCAAGTGGACTCTTCTTGACTAAGGTGTTTCCATTGCACCTTGACTTGTCCGATGGTATGGTTCTGGAGTAAAATTTCTCTGCTATCGACGATATGCTCCGGTCCCACCTGGAACTCTCTCTAGGTTTCCACCTATATAACATCCCAATCAATCACATGAGTAGTGGCATGAACTTACTTCTTTAAAATGGAAACGTGAAAAACATCATGTACTTTAATAGTAGGCTGTAGGGCTAATTGGTATGCTACCGGCCCTACTTTAGCCAAAATTTCAAATGGCCCACAATACCTGGGTGCCAATTTTGAATACCTTCCCATCCTTAGGGATATTTTCCTTGGTCTTACCTTGATATACACATGCTCATCTACCTGCAACTCTCGATGAGTTCTTTTTAAGTCATCATAACTTTTATGCCTTCCTTGGGCAGTCTTCAAATTTTGTTGTACTTGCTTCTGTTCATGTATATGTAAATTCGGAATGTATTTCACATATATGTATATTGTATTCCTATAGAGATTTTATTATTCCTCTATACGGAAGTGTCGTCATTTATATTGTAAGTGTTGTAACTTATACTTGATGGGTTATTAGACCACCTTGTTGGGGTCGGCCCTGTATAAGTCATGTGGGTCAAAGGGTTATTAGACCACCCTATTGGGGGTCGACCATGTGGGTGAAAGGGTTATTAGACCACCCTAGTGGGGGTCGGCCCAGTCAGCATTATGTTAAGTGGTTAAGTTGAGGCCGACCTAGTTGAGTAAAGGTCAAGTCAAGTTAGTGTATAAATAGAGAGTGTGTCTCTCTCATTTCACACATTCTATTCACTCACTCACACTTTGGAGAGTGGTGCAATTGTGGAGGAGGAGGCTCTGCTGCTAGGAGAAGACTATCTCTTCTATTCTGGTTGTATCATTGCTCTATCTATCTCTGAGGAAGTTATTGGGGTTTTTCACCTTTATGGTTCTCCCCAAGTAAACTCTGTGTCTCTTGTGTGCTTGCATTATTGTGTCCATGATTAATATGCTGTACATGTTGTTCTCTCAGTTAAGATCCTAGATCAGATTGAAGTAAATTCTGAAAATTTAAGATGGTATCAGAGCTAGCCTGAAAGAAGGCATGATATGGCATGTATGACACTTGTTGCACTTACGATGCTAGGGCTTGATATAGTAAAAGCCCGTCATCGTAGCACTTTCGCTATAAATCCGTTTTGGCGAAGTTTTCGGATCTAAAATTTTTACAGGTCGAAGATCAGATCCCCATATACCTTTTGTCCAAAGGACAACCTCTAATTGATTGTACTTTGTGATTTATGATCTGTACAATATAGGGTTTTTGCCTCTTCCAGATCTGAGTCAAAATCAGGTGACCTTGGGAAAAAGGTCATAACTTGGGCTACGAAGCTCCAAATGAAATTTCGTAAAATGTGACAGGTACTACACAGACTGTACTATCTCAAGAAAATTTTTTAGAGGCCAAGGTTGAAACAGTGACACGTGGAATGCCGGACAAGTTCGCTCTCCTGTATTATCCCATAAACAGGTCACGTTGCGACACTTGACATAACTCTCTCTCAGAGAATCCAATTGAGGTAATACCTATCGGGATGGAAAGATAATAGGTCGGGCTATATTAGGAAAAAGTTTCAGAGGCCTAAGTTGAACCAACGACACATGGCACACCGTACAAGTTCGCTCTCCTGTATTATCCCATAAATAGGTCACGTTGCGACACTTGGCATAACTCTCTCTTAGAGAATCCAATTGAGGTCAGACCTATCAGGATGGAAAGATAACAGGTCAGGCTATCTCAAGAAAATGTTTCATACCCTGTGGATCGAAAAGTTGGGAGTTACACCAGAACCAATCAGGTACATATTTATGTCAAATCAGAATTATATTTTAGCACCTTCATTCATGGCTTCCAGAATTTAGGGCTTCAGAGAAAGTTGGAATTTTTGTAATCGGAGACCACGGCTAAATGCTACTCTTCAAAATCGAAATTTAGAGACCAAGATCAGAATTTTTGGCTGGGAAAAAGGCTGGGCTTGAAAAGACCCTAGTTCGGGACTTTGATCAGAAAAGTGAAAAATGAGGGCTTCTGCAAAAATGGGAATTTTTGAAATCTGTGACCACGGCTAGAATCTCCTCATAAAAATAGAAGATTAGATATTTGGATCAAACCTTTTGATTGGGAAAAAGAGTGGGCTTAATCAAACCCTATTTCAAGGTCACGTCCAGTGAATCCGAAAGTTTCAAAGGCAAAATTGTGGAGTGAAACTTTGCAGTTTTCAAATTCTGAATATACCAACTTGATCAGCTCATCAAGGCGCATATTTATATCCTTTTGGAAGTTTGAATTTTTGGGGTTTCTCTAACAAACCCTATTACAGCTCATCAAGATCCAGTTCCTACAAATCAAGTGGATTGGGTTAATCCTAGAAGAGGATGGATTGGTCACCTCCATAAGTGAAGAAGTTCCTGTTTCAGAGGGAGATGAGGCTAAGGCCTTCCATAAGAAGATTACAAGCAAGCTTGACAAGTATGGCTTACAGGTACACCAAGAAAGACAAATCATGTTCTACTTCAAGAACATATGATCATGGTGACATGAAGGCAAAGATTCATCCATTGTCATGGATCACATAGAAGATCTACTTTCGAGGTATGTATAACTTGGTCCTACAATGGTTAACCTATGAGACATGCAGGTTACTACCACAAGTCACTGAAGAGAACTAGAAGACATTATGCGGGTATGTTAGACATAACTAGCTAGCATGTTAATCTAGGTATGTTTTTCATATATCAAGCTAGAATCCTACCTTGTGTTAGGATCTTATACTGTTGTGTTGTTGATAGTGATTATTCATGAAGTCATAGGTTTGAATAATCATGGTTGTATGCATATTATGTTTCTTACCATAATTGATGATATGACTAACCAGAAGAATCATGAAGGCATAGGTTTGAATAATCACGGGTTTTATGCATATTATATGTCTTATCTTGATTGATGATTCAACTAACCAGAAGAGTCCTATGATCAAATAAGAATGTGTATGAGTAAAATAAGACTTCCCTGAAACCTTGAATACTAATGTTTATTATCTGTGAATGATCATGAATATGCATGTTTAAGATTATTGTGTTTTGATAGTATTAAGATTATACTAATAAATGTGTGATTATGTATGAGACCTCAAGGATAACACAATGATGATACTAATAAGCATGCATAGTGATTAAGGATGGATGTAAGTTCAAGGACAGGTAATCCAGGAAGCAAAGATCAAGAGGGAGCACACTCCAGTTGTTCCTGCAAGAAAGCAAAGGAGCACACTTCAGTAGTTTATGCAAGGATGCAGATATTCAGAGGGAATTGACCACTTCTCACAATCCACATAAGAATGGAGTTGCAGAAAAGAAGCAAAGACTGAGAGGGAGTCAACCGAACAAACAAACAAAGATAAGTATTTGAATTGTCATTACTTGCATATTTTATTGTTTAAATAATGCTGTTCAATAATGTATATACTAATGTTCCTAGAATTAGGTTGTGTATTATGCATATTAGAATAGTTGCATTGATGAATAGTATACTACTAATATGCATAAGTAAGTGGCCTATGGCACTGTACAACATTCCATTGCTACTTATCTAGAATGAAACCTCTTTGCTGACATGTTGGGAGTTGTGCACACTCTTAACAATGTTCTGGTAGAGATTGGAAGGCATCTAGAAAGTTACAGGATATGGATAAATGTTGTATTGAAGCATTGGCTAAGATAATTGCATGACTGTATGACATATTTCTTTATGTGTAAGAATTTGTTCTGAAAAATATGAGATGTTTTCTAATCATGCAATTTAACTTGTTGTGTAGGAAAGATCGTATATCATCACCTACAAAAGAAGGACTACAACATTTGTTCAGCAACAAAGTCATCTATTGAAAATATTGAAGATCCCAGGATCTGGGAAGAATGCCATGATCAAGGAGTACCAGTCGATCATAAAGATGTTTGGGATGCAATCCCAAGACCTGAAGGGGAGTCTATAGTGACTTCCAAGAGGATCTACAAGATCAAGCATGCTGCAGGTGGTAGCATAGAGACTTTTGCTCCTGTAGCCAGATACACTTCCATTAAATTAGTACTTGCTCTAGCTGCAGTGATGAAGAGGAAGATACACTTTCTTGAATGGTGTAGTTGAAGAAGAAGTGTATGTGGTGCAGCTACTTGGTTCTAAGACACCTGACAGGGACTCATATATGTGCAGAACTTGGTATGGAAGGATAGACAGACAACTTTCTATCTAGTTTGGGCTTTACCAAGAGTAAAGCGGATTCCAACCTTTACTACAAAGTTGAGGAACGCAATCCAGTGATACTACTTTTGTATATGGATGACCTGTTTGTAATAGGTGAGGATAGATTGATTGTTGACATGCAGCGGAAGCTTGCTACCGAGTTCGAGTTGAAGAACTTGGGGATGATGCACTATTTGTTTTTTGGCATGGAGGTGTGGCAGAGTGTAGATGGAATCTTCCTTGGAAAAGGGAAGTATGCAATAGAGATACTAAAGAGGTTCGTGATGATGGAATGCAAGGCTATGGCCACACCTATGGCATTGAACCTGAAGCTTCTGTGTGATTCTTCATTTGATCCAATTTATGTCACTGTGTATTGTTAGATGATTCGGTCCTTGATGTACTTGACGAACACGAGACCAGATATTTACTTTGCGGTGAACACATTGAGCCAGTTCCTGACTGATCTGATAGATGTTCACCTGGTTGCTGTAAAGCATATTCTGAGATTGGGCAGGCAGTGTGATCTCTTGGTTTAGCAGGAAGCAGTCTTGAGTGGCACTGAGTACAGCCAAAGTAGAGTATGTTGCGATGGATGAGAAGGTTGCAGATGTATTGACCAAGCCGTTGGCCAGAGTGCAGTTTGAGTACTTCAGAGAGAGGCTTGGTGCACTTTAGATCGAGGTTCCTTCCAAAGGGAAGTGATGAGTCTGGAAGATGTAGATACACATGAGCTTTTTTGACATGGTCTCCCATGGTCGTGATGCAATTGCTGAGCCATTCTTACATGGTGGTAGATGTGTTCTCCCATGGTGTAGATGTAAGGGCTGAAGCCATTTTTCACATGGTGGTAGATGTGTTCTCCCATGGTGAAAAATTAAGGGCTGGAGCCTTCCCCGAATGGTGGTAGATGTGTTCTCCCATGTCGGTGGTGTAAGTGTTGGACGATGTGCATCTGGGATGTGCTTCGTGGATGATGAGATGATCTGAAGAAGACGATGCTATGATGATCAGGAGGATCATGGATGATGAGCATCAGGACGATGCTCCAGTTACTACTCTGTGTATGCATCATGTTGATGTTGGATATGATCAGTTGGATCATTTATATTTGTGTGTATGTACGCATCATGTTGATGCTAGATATGATCAGTTGGATCATTTATATGTATGTATGCATCATGTTGGATGCTGGATATGATCGTTTGGATCATTTGTATGTATTTGTATATGCATCATGTTGGATGCTTGGACCATGTATCTGTATATGTATCAGGTGGATACATTGTATGATCAGGTAGATCATGTATGTTGATATGTATCATGTATTTGTATTTGTATTAGGTGGACACACTGTATGATCAGGTGGATCATGTATGATGATATGTATCAGGTAGATACTTGGTATGCATCAGGTGGATGCATTGTATGATCAGGATGATCATGATGACAAGCTTCAGGGTGTTTCTCCAAATGATATGTATCAGGATGGTACAGTGATGATGATCAGTGTGATCATGAGCATCGGGATGATGCTTTGTGCGATGATGATCCGTTGGATCATGAGTATCAGGTTGATACTTGGAGGTCAGAGATGATATGTGGCAGGTTGTGCAAATAGCATGTAATTAGTCCTGGTAGATCTTACCGGTCGTGCTGCGGCACATAAATGTTCCTGGGATACTCTTTCCGGTATTGCTATGTAGTATGTAATCAATCCTCAGATATCCAATAGGTTGAGTTGTGTGCTCGTAATCAGTCCTGGGATGAGGTATTACTACGGAGACATGTAATCAGTGCTGGAGATCCGAGAGGTTGAGCTGTGTGCTCGTAATTAGTCCTGGGATGCTCTTTAGAGATTTTTCTGATCGTGCTGCAGCACATAAATGTTCCTGGGATGCTCTTTAAAGGTTTTGTCTATCCACATGTAATCAGTCCTGGAGATCCAAGAGGTTGAGCTGTGTGCTCATAATAAGTCCTGGGATGCTCTTTAGAGATCTTGCCAATCGTGTTGTGGCACATAGATGTTCCTGGGATGCTCTTTAAAGGTATTGTGGAGGAGATGCATGTAATCAGTCCTGGGAGATCTTGTCGGTCATGCTTAGGCACATAAATGTTCCTGGGATACTCTTTTCGGTATTGCATCCGCACATAAAATTAGTCCTGAGAGGCCACCTCTATTAGACCGTTCGCACAGATGATGAAGACCTGCAGGTGGTGGGCCTACATCCAGTATGAAAAAGGACTAGCTCTATAGAACTTCCTATGACGAGTAGATTCAGAGATTGATTGAGATAGCAGCAGTAGTGGCGATGATGATGACTTGATGACAATTATCTAGTGACGATGATCCAGAGAGGAAGACTTGTGCTAGAAGACCTGTGTCGAGAAATACCTTCCTAGTTAAGAGGGAGTGTTGATGTATATGTAAATTTGGAATGTATTTCACATATATGTATATTATATTCCTATAGAGATGTTATTATTCCTCTATACGAAAGTGTCATCATTTATATTGTAAGTGTTGTAACTTATACTTGATGTGTTATTAGACCACCTTGTTGGGGTCGGCCCTGTATAAGTCATGTGGGTCAAAGGGTTATTAGACCACCCTATTGGGGGTCGGCCATATGGGTGAAAGGGTTATTAGACCACCCTAGTGGGGGTCGACCCAGTCAGCATTATGTTAAGTGGTTAAGTTGAGGCCGACCTAGTTGAGTAAAGGTCAAGTCAAGTTAGTGTATAAATAGAGAGTGTGTCTCTCTCATTTCACACATTCTATTCACTCACTCACACTTTGGAGAGTGGTGCACTTGTGGAGGAGGAGGCTTTGCTGCTAGGATAAGACTATCTCTTGTATTCTGGTTGTATCATTGCTCTATCTATCTCTGAGGAAGTTATTGGGGTTTTTCACCTTTATGGTTTTCCCCAAGTAAACTCTGTGTCTCTTGTGTGCTTGCATTATTGTGTCCATGATTAATATGTTGTACATGTTGTTCTCTCAGTTAAGATCCTAGATCAAATTGAAGTAAATTCTGAAAATTTAATAGCTTCATGGTTAGTTCCATATATTTTAACAATTCAGGTCCTAACATTAATCGATCCACCGGACTGCTCCATGAAATGGGAGCATTACATTTACATCCATACATAATTTAAAAAGGACTCATACCTACTGATACTTGAAAATGATTATTGTAATCAAATTCTACTAATTGTAAGTAGTCTTCCCACTTACCTCATTTTTCCATTACATACATTCTTAGCATGTCTTCTAGGACTTGGTTTACCCTTTCAGTCTTCCCATCCATTTGCGGATGATACATAGTACTAAAGTTCAACTGAGTGCGTAACCCTTTAAACAACGCTTTCTAGAAATTTCCTACAAATTTTACATCTCTGTATGAGATTATTACTTTCGGTATGCCATGTAACCTGGAAATATATTTCATAAATATATATGCGATGTTAACAACCTTATAAGTAGATTTTACTGGAATAAAATGAGCTGCTTTGTTTAATTTATCGACTATGACCATGATTGAGTCATGCTACCTAAAATTTTTAGGTAGGTCGGTTATAAAATCCATGCTGATGATTTCCCACTTCCATTCTGGAATGGGTAGTGGTTGCAATAACTATGCTGGATGTTGGTGTTCTGCCTTGAATTCGTGGTATTCTATGTAGCGAGATAAGTACTCTGCTACCTCTTTCTTCATGTTAGGCCAAAATAAGTCTTTTCTGATCATAGTGATCATCTTTTGGTATCCTGGGTGTCCTGAATAGGGTCGTTTGTGTAACTCATTCATAACAGTTAATTTGATTTATGTTGTATTTGGTATGTACAATCTATTTTTATGCAACAGTAATCCTCTTCAATTTAGACTAAAATCTATTTTTTTTCATTTTCAACAGTCTTTTCCTTTAAATTTTGGTATTCTCTACCAAAATTTTCTACATTTAAAATCTGCTTTTCCAAATCAGATTCGTAATTGCTGCTCACAAATAATAAATTTGCGTGACGAATTAAAGCGTCTGCAACTTTGTTTTCTTTCCTTATTATATGTTTTTATTTTGAAGTCATATTCGCTTAAGAATGACAGCCACCTCGCTTGTCTAGCATTGAAATTATGTTGATCAAACAAGTATTTTAAACTTATGTTATCTGACATTAGTAAACATTTCCTTTTGATGAGGCAGTGTTGTCACATCTTTAACGCATGTATAATTGCAGCAAGTTCTAAATCGTGTGTAGCGTAATTCTTTTCATGTTCTTTTAATTTTTTGGATTTGTAGGCCACGACATGATTTTCTTGAATTAGTACCCCACCCAATCCTTCATTACATGTGTCAGGGAATATGACGAAATCCTTAAAAGGATCAGCAATTTTTAATAGAGGGGTTGTGGTTAGAAATTGTTTTAATTTATTAAAACTTTCCATACACTTTTCATTCTCGTCAAAAATTTTACCTTTCTTTTGTAGTGAAGTTATGGGGTAGGCTATCTTAGAAAACCCTTTAATAAACTTTCGATAATAGCCCATAATATCCATGAATGATCTTATGTCTGTTACATTTTTAGGAACTAGCCATTCAGTGATAGCCTTAATCTTGTTGGGTTCGACAAATATTCCATCCTTAGACACTCTGTGTCCTAGATATTGAATTCCGTCTTTAAAGAAATCACATTTTCTAAACTTAGCAAACAGTTGTTGTTCTCTTGAAATCTGTAGAACTATTTTTTAGTGTTTTTCATGTTCCTGTTCATTCTTCGAATAAATCAGTATATCGTCGATGAAGACGACTATGAATTTATCTAAGTAGTTAGTCAAATACTATTCATTAAGCACATAAAAGCTACAGGTGCATTTGTTAAACCAATGGCATTACGACAAACTCGTAATGACCGTAACGAGTTCTAAAAGAAGTTTTAAAGATATCTTCATCTTTGATCCATACCTGATGGTAGTGTTGGTCCGATTTTCTATGTATGGCCAACTAAGGGGAACTAACCCACACAAGGTGCTTAAAGAAGCCCCCGGTATGTTTGGTATGGCTAATTCCTGCAGGTTATGGTTCTGCTACCATCTAAGTTTCACTCTCTTAAGGAGAGTCCTACTACTTAAACTTACAAAAAAGTGTGTCCTAAACTAATTACAAATTAAAAGTTAAACTAAACTCTAATAAAAATACTAAATTAAAAATATCTTAAAAAATATCAATTTTTCAATAGGTTATGTTAATCTATTTAAAATGAAATTTATATTTAACAACTAATAAATCAAAGCTAGTTGTCTATATCTAATCTATGTTTTGCTCTCTTAAGGCGAGTCTCACTGTTTAATGATATGAGTTCCGAAACATGCAATTAAAACCCTAAATATGTAATATAACTAATATGCAATATATAACTAATTTATGATGCAAATTCCAATAGTGGGAAACACACAGATTTAACAACTGCTAAAACGCACAGATTTAATAGCTGTTAACCTATAGCTTTCTGTTTTGAAACAAAATTGTAAAATAATTTATATTTTATTCTATCTATTAGATATAATCTATCCTGATCATGAGCATGATTGAAGCTAACATTGACTCAATTTGCACACATAAATTAAACATGTAAGAATTTTAAATTCAGAATAAATTCTACAATAACAAATATGACATATCTAAATAGCTTCAAAGATCCTACCAATTAACAGAGTAAGATCATGAAAATTGTTAAAGGCTTTAAGTTATGCAAATATAAATCAATTTTTTGTCAATAGATCAAATGATAAAGTAATCATAATTTCCAAAATAAGCTTCAAGCTATTATTATCTTAACAAACATAAGTGTACCAAAGAACTAAGTTTCGACAATTTACTTAATTTCATTGAGAAATAATGATAACCAATATAAACAATCAATTTCTATTTCTTTGTAAAAGAAAACTTTATACAAAGATTACAAAACAGTTCTGCAAATACATCTGGAGCATCATTTCTTCATAAACATGTTCATCTACCAACAGCTGCTGGGAGTGCTTCCATGCCGACTTCTTTGAAATAAATTTTACAAAAGAAAATACAAAGAAGATAAAATTCATCCTCTGGTCTCTAGAGACCCTCCTCCCTCTCTCAGACTTCTGAGGTCGAATTTATAGAAGTGAAGAGCAGTGGGAAGGATAGCATGAAATGCCCAAATGCCCGGTTTGTTCAACTGGATGCCAAACCGGCTGCAATGAATTTTCGAAAAATGCACCTATGTTTGAGAATGATTTTCTCCCAAACTGTTAAGAGATTTACAAAACTTCCTACGATTAGGGGTGAAGGAGCCCATTTGGGAAGTGGGGTTTCAACCGTTTGAGCTAATTCCTCACGGTTTGCTCATAATCCTCCATGCAAAAACATCTCTCTGACAAGTGCACAATCCGTTTTTTTAACTTCATCCTTCACGTGACAACAACAACAAATTAGGGTTTCCGTGCAACTATTATGCATCAACATTGTAAATAGTGCATTGTGTTTATTATATCTTATCGAGTTAAATAAATAAATCATTAATATTGTCTTTGAAGAAACAATAATAATAATTTACAAATATTGAATTTTCAAAAAGATATTGTATGAACACTATATTACTTTTAGATCAGAATTAGATGACTCGAAGAAATTAAATATTTCCATATATATAAACATTAATAGGCCATCTAAATAAGAATCAAAATTAGTTTATCAACAAGGAGAGTTAATTATTTTTTGTGAAAATTAATACTTCATTTCATAAATGAGAATCATTGACTCCTTCCATAGTTTCCAAACATGTTCTCTAGGATATAATATAATTATAAAAATAAGCCTTAAGTAAATTATTTAAACTTTGTCCTAAAATTATAACATCTCACAAAAGGACAAGTTTTCATAAAAAATTTAAGGCTAGTAACATTCAATGATCCTTTCAAAATTGAAACCAAGGTTAAAGTTCTATTTCTTTAAAATTCAAATTTGAGAAGGGGATTGAAAGTATAAAATTGAGTAATTAATTGAATTATTAAAATCCATCAAAGTATACATTATTCATTGATACATGTAAGAATCAAAAAGTTTCGCAAGAATATAGAAGGATTAAGGTAATTCAACCTAGCCAAAATGAAATAAGTACAATGAATAACCTCAAATAAGGACATGGAAGCATCATTAAGTCATCACGAAGCCAGAAGACTAATGCAGTAAAGATAAAACAAATAGTCAAATCTCAATTTCATGAAAGGAAAGAATTTTAATCAAATGTTACAGGCTTGCAAAAGTCAATGGATCATTCAAATCCATAAGTAAGAGCATGGTCCTGTTATTTGATATAAACTCCTTCAAGATGCAAATCAGAATTATTACAATTGAGCTTTTAGTTAATTAATTATGATTTATCAAAATGGTCGTTAATTCACAAAAGCACCGACAAAACAAAATTTGTTACAATTGTCGAAGCATCATATAAAACCAACCAAGCCAAACTGAAGGATATGATTAGCTCTAAGCTCAGGTAAGACTAAGTAGGCGTTTTTCATCAACTTAAGGGCCAAAAGACGCCAACGATAAATATATCTACATCACCAAATCCTTATTCAATGAAAGCCAAGCCAAAGAACAAGCACCATAGAAAGTGACGGATCGAAGAAAGAAAGCCAAGCAACCACCTACCAAAGCAAGGGAGATAAGATAAAAGAAAACCAAAAACAAAATATTTACAAAATTTACATGGGGGGCCACTTGATTTTGAAAAATAAAGGGGAAGTTATTGGGGTTCAAACAAATGGCGACATGCTGGGTGAACCAATTATCTCTGTATATTTACTTGAAGATTATATAATATAAGAGAAATAATGATCAAGGCCTCTTCAAATGTCAAACTCCCAATCACATAACTTAATCTCAACATTGGCTTATATGATAAATATTGAACCAAAACTTTCAAAATCAATCAAACTATCCCAACCATTATCCAAAAGCTTATAAAGATAAATGATTATTCTATAAATGCAGGAAGAAATTTTTCCAAGGAATCAGTTTCTCTTAACTAAAACAAGTCATAGAACACGTAGTATATAGGTATGACCTCAATACCATAGGATAAATTTTTTAACCTCACTTAGATGCTTGTATCCCATCCTCTAGATATAGATAATTAAAAGTAAAATTTCATTTTTTCTCAGATTTCAAAATAAATAAAGACATTAACTAAGGACCATTGTCCTGGCATTGTAACTAGATGATGACAATGTCATTCACAAGCACTATCATAAATTGAGTAGGCTAGGTCGTGATGATACCCCCTCTCTCTTGATGTTTGAAACCAAGATCCACTACCCCAGCTTGGTGACCAGATATTGGCAATTTCAATCCAATAGGACCCATGATCATGAGAAGATCGGCTCATAATGAGACCTTATGTTCCTCATTTAATCCCTTAGGTTTTATTAATGTTATGTAAAATGAACAATACTAGGGTTATTGTTAATCTCAACAAAGATTACTTAGTGGATAGGAAAGCAGATCCAAATGGCCCACTAAAGAACAAAGGATGGCATAAAAAGTCTAAAAATAACTTACGATTCTTAGCTTACTTAAATATAGGGAAAATAATTCCTTTGAAAGTAAACTCATCTAGATTATAACATCATTTTGAAAGATGAAGATTCTAGATAATAGTCGGGTAACTCAACCAATCCATCGGTATGGTCCACAATAGATTTTTCAAAGCCAAGGCTAATCTTCCCATGGTCAAATTTTGACAAAAGAAGAGAGTTTTTGTAAGGATCGCCATTTTAAACTTGCCAGGTTTATAAAAAGAGAAGCATGTAAAAACAAGGTAGCGTGCCAACATAATGTTATTTATTTTACAACCCCAAAATTTTAAGCAAACTAAGAAAAAAAAAACAAAAATTCGAAAGACTCACACATACCAAAACTATTATTGAAAACCAAGCTATCTTGAAATCAATAAAAATCACTACTATAACCTTATATACAGTATAGGACCTGATCAAATCAAAATTTCAACCAAAAAGTATGTATCACAAATCAAAAGAAAAAGAAGAATTTAGTATTCACAAAGATGTTAGATCTTGAATGATAAGCCAAAAGATTGGTACCTTTTCGAAAATTAAACTGATCGTCGAAGAAGGTAATTTAACTCAAAGTTCGAAAATAGATATACAGTCATATTCCACAAGACGAGGTATACAAAATAATGTAGAAATCACAAAATCATGACATGCATAATGAATGACGACAAATCTCTCAATATTTAATTTGACCACGATATGGTAATACAAAGGATTAAGCCTTTCGCAATTTCATCCAAGGGGTGAAATATAAACACAAATAGGAACAAGAGATGCGAATATAATATGCATGTCATTATGATAAGATGAGTTTGTCCTCAGGTTTCTGAAAAATCATTTAATTGTTGATATAAAAATTCCATCTTTCATTAAGATCGTGATAACATTTTTCAAATCAATGGAATATGTATTTGGATAAAATAGATCCTTTTATTGAATCTTAATTACAACAAGAAAACCAAAATAAGAAAGACAAATGCTAGAGTGTGCAGTTTATGGTGATAATTACAAAATGAGTGAGTTATGTTCATAAAGTTATTTATGTGAAAAGAGATTAAAAATTATGAACACATTCTTTATAATTTATCCTTTTCAAATCTTCTTGCTTCAAATGATCATATGTAAGCATTTTTCCGTTAAGTCTTAATGGAAAATAAGACTAAAAATAATATGATTAATCATATAAAAGAATAAGCAAGATATTAAAACAATTGAAAAATAAATAAATTCATGTGTACTTCCCCAAACAATAGTTTGTCCTTTTGTCTTCATCCCAAAATTGACATATCACTTATTAACTGCACATTATTGAAAAGAAAGCAACCTACTTGTACCAAATGAACTAATTAAGTTAAATCTAAAATTACCTCTAAAACTAAATCTATACATATGTACAATGAAATCAAATATAAAACACAATCAAGTAAAATGAAATATCCACTGGAACCATCGAAGCATTTGTAATCCTGAAAAAATGACAAGATTTCGAATTAGCAACCAGAAATGATATGTCAATAAGAGAAAACTAAAAATAAATCTATCATTCTTTCCATTTGAAATTCTATTTACATGTAATGAGAAGACAAATTTAACAACTTCAGAAATTCTTTTAAGATAAGTATATGTTCAAGCCATTCCGCAATCCTGTCATGGAAATCAGAATGCAAAATATGGCCTAACAACATGAAATTCATATGTGGCAAACATATATTAGGATAACCAACTTGAAGAATCAAATTACTAGCACTAGTCACACTAACAACTCAAAGAATTGGTTTCAAATATAGAGTAGGATCATGAAATGATGTAATAGGTGAATGAATCGGTAGTGGCCTAATATTGAAAGAAGTAATCTCGTTAAAAGAGTCAATAACTAGAGGTGAATCAATTGAAAAAGATGCAAGTTTTTGGTGATAACAAGTTATAGGAAACTCTTCGACAAAGATTTTATTATCACTACTAAAATTAGATCTCCCATATAAGTGATTATGATGACAACAAGCATTTTTAGATTCAACAAAAATTGGTGTGTTGATCTCATCAAAAATTGGTTGACTATAACTATCTTGCGATGAGCCCTCTTACTCTTTAAAAGATTGTATTGGATGATGATCTAATAATGAAATATGCCTTAATATCTCATATTCATGCTTAATAAGTGAATCACCAATCTTAGATGTCTCATAAAAATGTGATTTTGAAGGCACATATTTAGCTAAATTTGATGGAATCTCATGCATATCAAAATCAAAAAATAAATCAGGATAAATAGAAAAGTAAGAATTAGAAGTGAGGAAATTAAAAGAGTCTCTCAACTTAGAAAGATCATTAATATTTAAATTTCCAAACGATTTCTCTTTTATTACCCAATCATTTTCAATATAATTTGGTGATTTTTTTAGATCAAGATCAATTGATGTGTTAGGAACCCATGTCAACCCTTCTCTTTACTTTGTTAGTACATTGTTGTTGGATGCATATGCTTTGTAAGTCCTCCCGTAGTATTTGTTGATCCATATTTTGTATTAGCCCATGGTATTGACCCATAGTATTGGACGCATATGCTTTGTAAGTCGTCCCGTAGTATTGTATGTCCCATGGTATTGAACAATAGTATTGGGAATAAACTTAGTATATAAGTGTGTGTTGAGGCCAATGAAGGGATCGTGAAGTTATTTGTATTAAGCTTTCTCAAAGGAGATTGCCCCCTCGAAGTGGCCCACGATCAATAAAAGCGATTCTGAGTTCTATTATTTCTTCTATTTCGTATATTTTCATTAATTAATTGTTGCATGGTCTTCACATCTGGTATCAGAGCACTTTCTTGGGCTCGTTGGGTCAAATTTTTGCCAATTTTTTTTTCGCATCTATTGTAGGTTCGGATTTGGGAATAATCCCTATCCGCTTAACTGTGGGAAGTACTTGGGCATAAGCCCTAAAACGCATTGTGAAGAGTACCAAAAGAACCCCGAAGTAGCTAGCTCAATGAGAGGACCTGCCAGTGAAAAGGGCAACGACCCCTACCTAATTGACTAGTTCCCACCCGTGAGGTAAACCAAGAGCTCTCGTTTGTGGCAAAGCGGTTATCAGTTTTACCTGAGCCATGGAGTGAGGGGTACTCCCCCAATACGCAAGCCGTCAGACATCATTGGTGGCCGAGTGAATCCCATAAACCGTTAGGAAGCCAAGTATACCTGGGGTCCATATCTATTTTCAACTGATAAATCACAGATTTCCTCTTCCCAAAACTATTACCGGTCACTTCTACACTATTGCAGATCCATCTGTTGTCGATCACTTATGCACCATTGCAGATCCATCTGTTTCCGATCACTTTCGCGTTGTTGTAGATCCATCTGTTGCCAATCCCTTCTACGCCGTTGTAGATCCATTTCTAGGAAAAAAATGTTTTTCAACCATATCTCCCTTCTTTTAACTCCACTTCCCTTGAAACTTCCCTGACACCCCTGCAATCCCATTCTGCATATTTCAATCCTGAGGACCCTATCCCAAATTCCACTTCCCAACGCCATAAATTCCACATTTGTCTATTTTTAGGGTTTTCCATAACTTCTTCGATTTTCACCCAATCGCCTTCAAATTTTACCACAGTGTTCATTTCATATTTCTGCTTCTTTGCTCCTCTTCGCCAAATTTTCTCATTCTTTCACCTTGCTTCTGATATCCCCATTTTCTGCTTCCCCATCCCTTTGAAAGTGTCCAAAACTTAGTCAAACCCAAATTACCCATCAAATTTTTTCCCAAATCCATATTTTCCATTACTAAAACAATTTTTGTTTTGGTTTATCTACCCACTCAAAAAAAAGAAAAAACTCCTAGTTATGGCTGTCACCCACGCAGGAGCAAAAAACATGGAGGAAGCACTTGCATCCATCCAAACCAAACTCGAAGATCTAGATGAAAAATTTCTCTGCCTCCATCTTCAAGATTCAACCATGAACAATAACCGGCAACCAGAATATTTTGCAGCCACTGGGTTCTCTTCTTCCAACAATTTTCATGGGATGAAGCTTGATTTTCCTCGCTTCAATGGTACTGATCCGCTGGATGGATATACCTGGAAAAACAATATTTCAGTCTACATAATACTTTTGATGTCCAGAATGTTTCACTTGCATCCTTTCATTTGGAATAGGAAGCCCTTCAATGGTACCTTTGGTACATCAAAACTCATCACGACCCAAAATGGACATATTTTTTCCAACTCCTTTTGCAATGATTTGGTCCTAGTGCTTTTGATGAATTCATAGGAGCACTCACTAAACTTCTCCAAATTGGCACAGTGAGAGAGTATCAGGCAAAATTTGAGAAACTGGCCAATCACACAAAATGATTGTCTGATGAATTCTACAGGAGTTGTTTTATCAGTGGTCTCAAGGATGAAATTCGCTCAGAGGTCAAAGTTTTCTATCCCAACACAATGATGGAAGTCCTAGGGTTGGATAAGTTGGCAGAGGACAATATCGCAACCCAACAACGCTCCAAACCCACCTTTGTTCCCTTCAAAAATATGGTTTCCCAATGACCTCCCATCACGCCATCTCCTCGACCAACTCCTATCAATCATTTGTCTGAACCAGAGACGCGAACACGCCGAGAAAAAGTGCTTTGTTATAATTGCGATGAGAAATTCACTTGGGTACATAGGTGTGTTGAGCAAAATCTCTATCTCTTGGATGTGGATTCTCCACCTGCCTCTGAACTTGGTGAAGAATCTCCAGATACAATAGATGATCAGGTTGACCCCCCATCTCAGGACGACCCACCAGAGATCTCTCTCCATGCTGTAACCGACGTCATCACCCCACAAACAATGCAGGTCAGGGGTTACTTCAAGAAGCTCCCACTTACCATACTCATTGATTTTGGTAGCACTCATAACTTCATTGACCCTCGGATTGCCAAACAGGCTGATATTTTTGTCCATCCTTGCTCCAACTTTGAAGTCATGGTTTCCAATCGGGGCACCTTACCTTGCAAGGGGAAGTGTCACAATGTGAATATCTCTATGGAAGATTATAACCTGTGCTCTGAATTTTTTCCTTATCCTTAGGCGGATGTGATGTGGTTTTGGGCGTTCAAGGGTTACACACTCTTGGCCCATTTTATGGGATTTTGCTGAACTTTGGATGCAGTTTTCAGTCAATGGGAAACAACACAAATTTATGAGCTTACAACCAGGGTCTCTTCGCATTATCAGTTCAAATCTCCTGGAAAATATCCTTAAGAAGAATTCACACGGTGTCATCGCTCAGCTTCATTCCATTAAGATGCACCCATCAACGGTCTCCACTACATCCTTGGATATATATGTAAGAGTCTTTGCTGAACCAGTGGGCTTGTCGCCATCAAGATACCTTTCCGGTAAGACTTTAGCCGCATCTACATCTTAGAAGGAACTGATGGCTATTTTGCATACAGTATACAAGTGGCAGCCATCCCTATTAGGGAATTATTTCTGCATCAAGACTGATCTCCAGAGTCTGGAAAATTCCCTGGAACAACGGGTCTCCTCCCCAGCACACCTGACATGGATTATCCAACTCATGGGTTCTTCCTATGCGATCACTTACAAGAAGGGTAAGGACAATCCGGTGGCAGATTCTCCTTCTCGCACACTTGATGACCCAATTTCTCTTACAACTATTTCTTTGTTTGTTCCACATTAGTTGCAATCTTATCAACAGGGCTATCCCTTCTATGAACTCCATGCTTCTCCATTGGCAGGGCACTCTAGGTTCCTCAAAACTTATGACCGGTAACAATGTAACTTCTTTTGGTACGGACTAAAAATGAAAATTCAACAGATGGTGGCTGAATGTGATACTTTCCAGGTCAATAAGGGTTAAACGACACTCCTTTCGGGACTGGTCAAACCCATGCTCATCCCTACACATATTTGAACAACTATGGATTTCCTTGAACCGCTCTGGTGGTACAATACCACATCTAAAATGATACCATATGAAGCACTCTATGGACAGGAACCGCTAGTTCTTCTTCCATACACCTTCAGCAGTTCCCCAGTTCAGGCAATTGACTCAGTTCTTCGAAAACCGTGATCAGATTCTTCCCATTCTGCATGACAATCTTCACATGGCACAAATTTGACTGAAACAACATGCTGATCAACACCATTCTGAATTCCATTTTCATGCAGCTGATATGGTTCTTCTTCGTCTACAACCTTCTAAGCAATCCTCCCTGAAACTCAAAAGGCGTCAGCTTCTCTCTCACTCTATAATAGAGGCATTAATTCAGTGGCACAGAATGAAACCCAAGGATGCTATAGGGGAACCACTCCTTCAGATTCCGCATCAATTTCCACATCTAAAGCTTTGACGACAATGCTTTTTCTAAGGTAGATGGGATGTTAGGAACCCATGTCAACCCTTCTCTTTACTTTGTTAGTATATTGTTGTTGGACGCATATGCTTTGTAAGTCGTCCCGTAGTATTTGTTGATCCATAGTTTGTATTAGCCCATGGTATTAACCCATAGTATTGGACACATATGCTTTGTAAGTCGTCTTGTAGTATTATATGTCCCATGGAATTGACCCATAGTATTGGGAATAAACTTAGTATATAAGTGTGTGCTGAGGCCAATGAAGGGACCGTGAAGTTATTTGTATTGAGCTTGCTCAAAGGAGGTTTCCCCCTCGAAGTGGCCTACGATCAATAAAAGAAATTTTGAGTTCTGTTATTCCTACTATCTCGTGTTTTTTCATTAATTAATTGTTGCAAGTTCTTCACATGATGATCCTTCATGTAAATCAAAACTTTTTTTAACATGTTCTTGAAAAAGATCAATCTCTTTTCCTAAACAACATCTAGTCGAATAATTAAGATTCATGTAATCTTCTCCAACCTGTTCTATTTAAGTACCAGGAAAAATAAAATTATTATTAACATATTTGTGTTCATTGATAATTGGATCGAAAGAAGAATTAGTACAAAAATCAGAAAATGATGATAATATAGTTTTCTTTATAATTAATTCATCTTGATCTATTTTCGTAATAATAGCATCCGAATATTGTTGTTTGTTAAGATAATCAACTTTCCTATTTGTATAAATAAATTCATTATGGATATGTTCTTCCCCATTCAATTCCTTAATATATATAGGTTCAAGATTTTGGATAAAACAAGTATGCATTTCTCTTCCGAGAGGTAATGATGGAAAATAATAAAGAGAAGAAGAAGACACCTCTTCTACTTGAATATTCTCACTTTGGGGTTGAGTAGAATTTATAGAAATATCTGAATCAATGATAGAGGAGGAAGTTTATTGGAGGGTTAGTAAATGATCTCTTCAAATATCCCTTTGACAATCGTCTTTATTTTGTTGAATAAGAGGAGCATGAGAGTTCAAAAAAAAATTTAAAAGGTCTCAAGTTCAGAAGGTAAATAAACGATATGAAATTTGCAAAGGATATGAGAAAGTCTAACTGAAAATTCTTGTGGAGGCTCACCTTTATTCCTTCGAAGAGCCTTCAATTCACTGCATAGTTTATTAGAATCATAATCCTTGAAAGTATCTAAAAATTCATATGCAAATTGAAACCATGTAAAAAAGAAATTAGGTGCAAATGTTTCCAACCAGCATTTGATTCGTCCTTTGAGAGTAAGGAAAAATAACCTGCATGTAGCACTAAGATCAACAACCTTATGTTTGTTACATTTACACAAAAAATTCTTGAGGTGTTTTCTTGCAGGTATATCACCTTCACCATCAAATTCAAGTTTTGACAAGAGGTTGACTGTCTCATTGGGAATAGTGACTAATGTAAAATTAAAAACTGATTCCCAAACAGGAATTTGGGCATGATCCATGAATAATAAATAATCAATCTAAATTGAACCTTAAAATGGCTAGATTATCCTCTAACCATCGCTTAAGCATATATGTAATGATGAAGAAGAGTAAAAATATAAAAGCTGAAAATCAAAGAGTGAGAGGATAAATGGTTATAAAAAATAATTGCAAATAAAACCACTTTTTTTTACCTTTAGACCCTCCTTGTAGTGCCATTTTTTGGCCATATTTTTTGTCTATGGCCAACTAAGGGGAACTAACCCAGACAAGGCACTTAAAGCAACCCCTGATATATTTGGTATGGCTAATCCCCGCAGGTTATGGTCCTGCTACCATCTAAGTTTCACTCTCTTAAGGAGAGTCCTACTACTTAAACTTAGAAAAAAGTGTGTCCTAAACTAATTACAAATTAAAATTTAAACTAAACTATAATGAAACTACTAAGTTAAAACTATCTATTTATAAATAGTTTATGCCAACCTATTTAAAATGAAATTTCTATTTAACAACTAATAAATCAAAGCTAGTTGTCTATATCTAATCTATGTTTTGGTCTCTTAAGGAGAGTCTCACTATTTAATGATATGAGTTATTGTTGATGCCCCGAAATTCGCAACTCCGACGGTTAGGGATTCTCCCTGATAAGAAAGCCCAATTAGATCGCTCACCGCTTGGTGTGGGGAATCCGTCTGGTTAACGACCCGGCTATCGTATGTGATTTAAGGATTAACTTTCACCGGTTGTAGCTCGATCCACCATTTATGTATTTTATATTTAAATATGATATGCAAGTGCTCTATCTAAATGCATGTAATTAGAACAAATCTGATCTAACACTATCTAAACTAATTAATCTATCCCTGCAGGGGGCAAATCTGAAATATGAGTAATATGCTGGAAATGTACCTAAGAATTTCACAGGTAGCTGTTCAGATATTATAAACGCATTTACAACAGAATATAAAAGATAATAGAGATAGCTATGATGTAATTAAATCATTCCATTACTCATTAAGCACATAGATATTTGCACAGGAAATAAGAGAATTCATAACCAAGAAATAATTCAAGCTGGTTAGGAACGATCTCACAGTATATGTACGAATGGTGCAGAAATAATTCAACACACATTCCCAAGCAAAAACGAAGTGCTCCTTTTCCTAGGAAAATAGATATTTCTTTATTAATGCAACAAAGTAGTTACCATACAAAACAAGTCAGTCCTTTCACCTGCGAAAAAGTCATTTTTTTCTATTCTACTCCTCTTTTTATAACTTTACAAAATTGCCTCTTCTCATACCCTAACCCTAGGGAATCCCAAAATTTTGTCTTCTAGTGCTCATATAAAATGAAATTAGTTTCCAACTATTTTTTTATGTTTATACAATAAATCAGCCTCCAGCTGTCTTTAATATTTAATTATTCATACAATGTCAAAATCATCTTTCAGCTGGCATTTCTGTCTCAGGTGGATTTTCTTCCTCAGTTGGTCTTTCCACCTCAGATGGTATTTCCTTCTCAGCTATGTAACTGACCCACATGCCCATTTCTCTTACAATTATGTTGCTATGCACTGGAGTCATCATCTTCAAATATATTTCATGCTTAGGCATTTCTGCTTCAATAGACTTTACCCCTGTTGCTATGGCCTGGGGGATATCCTCTAGAAAATATGCATGGATGGAAGCTTTCCCAATGAAGCATTGGATATATTCTGATGTTAGGACATCTATTTTCCGTATGTAGTATAACTCTGTGCTTAGATCGCTCTGCAGTTCTGAGAGGCGTTGGTATTTGTCAGGGAAATCTTCTATGGTCTGAGGAATAACCATCTAGAACTTCTCGCGGGATTCACAAATCTTTTGGTAGAGGTTAGTACACCGCCCGATGGTTTTCTGAATCCCCACATTTACTTTAACACTCCAACTTCTGCAGAATTCAATGAGCCCTGAATCCAACTGATAATCGGCCAAGGACTTGAGAGGTATATTTCTAGGGAAGCCTAATTTCCCTTCCCTCCATTTAGTTTGTTTTATGATATCTTCCATGATGCACATACATTTATTCCTCAGCCTTAGGGCTTCAACATTGATTTCATTAATTTTCTAAATCATTGCCTTAATCTTTCTAACTTCTACTGTAATGATCTATTGTGACAGATAGATTTTCTTTAGAATGTCACAGGCTTGCTCATGGAAAGGGGTTAGGTCTTGTTTCTTGCCTCTTGCAGGCTCTAGTTCTCCTGACATCAGTTCCTTTTCCTTATTCAACTCTTCCACTCAAGCCTTTAGTTCATCAACCTGTTGGTTTGCAGCTGCCTGATCAGATTCTAACTAAGCAGCTCAGGCTTCAATGTAATTATTTTCTCCCTCTAGTATCATTAGTTGCACCGTCAATGCTTCCTTTTCTTCATCTAGAGTTTGGTACTTGCTTGTTATTCTATCTCGCTCTGATAAGAGGCCGTCATACTTCTTCTTGCAGTTTTCCCCATCTGCTTTCTCTTTATCAGATTAGCTTTTAATTTGCGCACCTTCTGTTTTCCCATCTCGACATCATCCAGTTTGTTAACATTTTCTTCATTTGCTTGGACAGAAGCTACGTTGATGGATGCTACGAAACCAGGGTTGTTCTGCATACCTTGTATGACGGTGCTCTCCTGTATAATGAAGATGTTTGGTTGGGAGGCCATCTTCATTTATTTCTTCGTCTTCCTCACAATATCTTTTCTTTTCTTGTCGAAGACAATTTTGTCCAGTTGAGCCACAGTGTGGTTCTTTGATGGAGTAAAAGGAATGAGCGGGAGGTCTCCTATAGGGAAGTGGCCTCCCATAGTTATTTCTTGAGATACTTGGGATGAGTCTATTTCCATGGTCTTCATGCTTGGACTTCCTACTTCCACAACATTCTTGGACTTCTCCTCTTCTTCTTTTTTCTTCTGCTGCTCAACGGCTTCTCTATCTTCCCTCTCTTGCATCTCTTACAGCTTATCATCCTCTTCTTTTCTGATTCTTTCAACTTCTTCTTCTGACAACCTACTAGCCTGTACCTTCTGCACTCTTTCTGCTACTTCTCTTTGGAACTTTTCAGCTTCCTCTTTTACCCTTTTATCTTCCTTCGTCAGAGCTTCGGCTTCGTCCCTCTTCTTCTGTAACTCTATCTGCTTAGCAGCTTGAGCAGCGACGCTAGTGCTATTTATGCTCTTGGGATGAAATTGTTTGTTGAGATCGGTCATATTGCTAGCCCTCCTGAAAACTGCTTCATCTTTGTCTAAGTAATATGCATATTCAAAATGTACTTTGACGGCTGCACAATGCTCCGCAACTTTGTTGCAATTGTCATTTTGGTGAAAACTTTTCTCTCCAAAATGAAAAGCTTCTGATTCCCAAATAAAATATTCAGTTGTTTTAACCTTGGATAATTTATACGCCCCAATGCAGAAAGGTAATGGCGAAAATGAAGCTTTCTTCTGATCATGCAAATAGTCACCAACCCCATCTATGAATATTTTCCTCACTGCTTCCTTGTGGACTACATAATCTGTGGCATACTTAGGCAAGAGAGATGGTGGTTTGGAACCTCCATACATCCTGAGGTACGTGCCTTCCTATGATAAATAGTAATCTCCATATTGTTCTATGACATACATGAAATTATTTGATAGGTAGTTTGGTTCTTTGACGAAGATCAGCTCGTACAGAGGCATGATGAGGTCTTCACATACAGCCTTGTAATATCCCTTGTATTTATGGGCCCATAGGATCTTGTAAGCAATGTAAATTGGGACATCATTCTTGTTCCGGATGCATCCCAGCTTAGGGAAAGGATTCCTTGATAAAATGCAATCTAGCAGGTAAGAGGACATGTAGAATTCCATTTTTTCTGGGTTAGTACTGCTTTTGGAGTTGTTATGGCTGACGACAAACTGTCTAAGATGATGTCTGCCCAGTTAAAGATTGTACTGATGAAGGCCACATGGTCAACCAGAGGTATCCAATTTAGTTTATAGATGGTCCTATCTGCTTTGCCGAAAATTCTGCTCAGCATTAGGGCTATGATTTTGAAAGGAGGCCTTAGCATTTGGGTTTCATACTCCCAGATCACCTTTTGCCTCAGTTGATTTCCTAGTATTAATAAATTCTTGGTGAATTCGAGGGTATACATGTTAACACCTTCAAGCCAAGCTGTGGTCAGATGGACCTGAGTTTGTGGTAACTTGTAAGCTACTAATATGTGGGCTGGGTTGAATGAGGCAAGAGCTTCTCCTTTGTTATCAGATAGAATCCTTGATGTGGGGTCAGATTGCGATAAAATATACCCAATGATTCCTGTGCAAGGAAATAGTTCTGGGAGCGTAGCCGCTCTTGAGATGCCAGAATTTCTGATGTTTTGATATAATACGATTTATTCCAGCACGACACCAAGGACATTCTGGTCTGGGATCATTTGATATATTTCACCCCAATTGAATTCAGGGGTAATCCCCACAACTGGCTTGGTATCCTCACATGTGGTCTCTAACCTAGTTTCCATTATGACTTCGACATCCGACTCGGGCTCAGTCATCTTGGACTTTCCCTTCTTCACCCCTTTCTTAGTCATTGTTTAAATCTAATAAGACAAATCTGTGTGTAAGCAGACATCAAACAACAAATCCACAAGCAAATTCACCTTAACAGATATGCAGGTTTGGACAACACTATTGCTAAGCTTGTTAAGAACATGTTTTGTTTTACCAATACACAGGCCACATAGAATGCATGCATAATAATCAGAAAAAATCATTCTTTCTGTAAGACTATCAATAGAATAACTAGCTATCAACAAGCGAAGTTGAGAAAACAAGGTTGTCATGTTTAATTTAGATTTTTTCTTGCTTTCTTTCGAATGGCACATAGCAGACGTTAACACATATGTAGATAATCAATTAAAACCAGACGATTGTTAACCAAACAAAGCTGAATGCATTTTTTTAGTTCAAATTACTTTATGTTGAGCAGTTCTCGGAAGCAGTCGGATAGCTTGTTGGGGACAGGAAACAGGGTTGTTGCCGAGGTTACTATGGTTTTACAGTCGCGGTGGAGTTTTCTGCACATGGTTGAAAAACTACCAATGAGAGAGGAATGGCTAGTGCAGTGTGGGGCTTAAGACTGGTCCAAAGATGGTTGTAGTTGGGTAGCGCAGACAAAAAGTCTTTGAGGGGAAATCAAAATTTATGTAAGCAAAACCCCACAACTTAAGACAACAAAAAACCAAAGGACTAACCAAAGGGGAAAATGACCTACCTTTCAACTGCTGAATAGCTGCAAAGCCTCAATGGCGTTGGGAACCTAGTGCTTTGAGAGTGGTGGGTATGATAGTGCTCGGATGCCATTCTTCAACGTTAAAAAATACACAAAACAGATAACCCCAACTTAATATATAGTCCTCCACATAGTGGAGTCATTAATGTCAATTAAACATGGTTGGTGACAGCAATAGACACTGTTATAAGCGGTGGGGCCTAGCATCCTTTTGGCACTGTAAATGAAATAACTCCTCGCCACTGCCGAAAATAGGCTGCCAACGGTTTCATATGAACTTGACGAGTCGACGCAATGTGTATCGGTGGGATTGGGTGAGTCTCTGTGAACAACACCGGCATAAGAAATTTAACTCTGCCAATTTTGGCTCTTTGGTGGGTTCTCGTGTGATAGAGATTTCACTCGCGACCGTTTTGGTGGTGACTTCCGAGTTCTGTCAACGCGCGACATTGAAATGGAGTCTTTTATGATCATCGGCGCATCTCAACAACCGACGGCGATCATTTCGGATCGACTCACTGACCTCTGCCCAAACATAACATGACTTTCAAGAAGGTTGGATGACTCGAAAAAAATAACTGCTTTACGGAAAAAAGGATAGTGTTTTGGTACTTCAGCAGTTCTGATGGAGATTTGTCAACCATTTCGGATTAGTCCAGTGAGTTATGCCGAAATGAAGAGTGTTGACAAACTTAAAAAGGATCGTCGACCATTTCAGTTGGACTGGACGAGTCCTACCGAAACATAAAGCTTTAAAAAGAAATAAGTCAAAAGGAGTGTCATTTCGACGGACTTGATTGAGTTCAGCCTACCGTTTCGGCTTGACTGGGTGAGTTTCACCGACCATAGACACTTCAAAACTTCACAAAATAGGGTCGATCGTTTCGGCTCCATTGGTTGAGTTTAGCCAACCGTTTCGGTTGAAAAAGGTGATTTTTACTTAGGCAGAAAAAAATTTATTTGCTTGACCTTTTGTGAAAAAGAACTAAGTATGAAAAGGATTTCTAGAATACTTAACTTCTAAAAACTCTCCGAAGAGAAAAAGAGGGGCCCCATTACTTTTTGCAAAAATAATGGGGATCAAGTTGTAGCAACAACGATTGGTGATTCGTTGGTGAACATAGATCTCTGAACAATCCCCTTATAACAATCAGAATACTTATATGTTAATAACTCTGTAAACAAACAAAGATTTTCAAGATAGATTCTATATAGGGGAAAGGAAACACTTTCAACATACTGGTCATTGGACCTTGAATTAGACTTCTTGACCACTCTCTTAGGGCCAAAATGTGGAGTTCATTTTAAATCCATCTTTGGCTGTCAACTAAATAGGACTCCACAAGATAGTAACAAAAACCCACAGACATATTCGTTTGTTCCTCATTCCATGTTGTTTAGCATTTCTTTGGATGCTCTCTTTATTTACGACATTTTGTCATCTGAGTCTTCTGTTTTAACTTTCTCCAATCTTTGACATTTGGCTTAGGTTCTTCAATCCATGATTTCCTTTTGTGTGAGAAAGAGATTTATTTGATTATCATGCTCATGGACGGAGAAGAACCTTGTTGGGATGACCATTAAGATAACTTTCTTGATTGGATTTCTTTGCCTTCTCAACCATGCTTTAATGGAGGTGAGAAATTTTGGAAAATACACTCTTTAATACAAGCTCTTTTGGCTTTTGATTTGCAACATGGGATCATTTTAAATACCATATATCTGTGAGACTTGCTTCCTCTCTCTGGGTCCATTATAGTGAACTACCTGAGACAGTCATTAATGTGAGAGTGAATGGAGCCCCAAGATAGTAATACAGAAATCACAAGTCTCAGTTATTTTAACAGGGATTATCATGACTCAAGTATGAAAAAGGATCCTCCCTTTCTAGAAACATATTCAGCAAAAGCAACTTTACATAGAGAAACGTTTTTCATTAGTAGATTATGTTCGTTCATGCTTTTGAGATTGTTCAGAGTTCTATCTTTCCATAAACTACGGAGTTGAGCTGGGATTTATTTGAAATAAAAATAAAGGGATCAATCAAAAGCAATAAAAAATGATCAAAGAGAAAACAATCAACAAAACAGACTATTCAAAACAGAAAAGCCAAAAAATTAAAACAAAATAAGACAAGTTTATTTATGTACAAAAGTAACCCTAAATCTAAGTGAAGTACTGCTTTAAAGCATGGCTATTGACATGAAATTTTTCTTCCTCCCCTTGTAAGTCTTTCAGTTTATACGTCGATGGGCCAAGCTTCTCATAAATTTTGTAAGGGCCAAGCCATAAGTGTTGAAATTTTGTGTACTTCCCCTTATCATCATGTGGGTGATCCCACTTCAGAACTAAGTCACCTACTTCAAAACTCCATTTTCCATATTTCCACTTATCAAACCACCTCTTCACAATGTCTTGGTGTTGGTGAAAACTATCTTTGGCCTTCTGCTGTGACTCTTCGAGCTTCAATAGGGTGTTAATTCTTGATTGTAATATTTCGTTGGCGGAGCCTCGTGAGGCTTGGGCTAGTTGCAAGGATGGGAACAATATGTTAGGAGGGAGGATGGCTTCTTTTCCATATATTAGAGTGTAAGGGGAAACTTCTAAGGCATTCTTTGGGGTGACTCTGTCTTCCCATAAAGCATTGGGGAGGGTTGTATGCCAATTCCTTTGATTTTCAATAACAGTCTTCTTAAGGATATGAGATTTTTATTTGTATACTCAGCTAATCCATTTCCTTGGGGATAATAATTTGTTGAATAGTGTAATTTAATTCCTTTTTCGTAAACAAATGCATGCAATTTCACAGATGAAAAATAAGTTTCATTATTAAAAAATAGAGAAATTGGAACCCAAAACTTGGTTATAATATTTTCTTGGAGGAACTTGATGACTGCATCTTCATTCACTTTGCGCAGCGAAACAACTTATGTCCACCGTGTGAAGTAATCCGTAGCTATTAATATATATCGATGTTGCAGCGAAGAATTTGGATTTATGTCTCCAATAACGTGTATACCCCATTGCTCGAATGGTTCCGAGATAAAAACTAGTTGCAATGGTCCTGATGCTTTCGACAATCTGCCAGCACTTCTTTGGCATACATCACAATTCCTAGCATAGGAATGAGCATCTTTGAAAAGCATGGGCCAATAGTAACCAGCTCTAAGTATCTTATGAGCCGTGGTATCTCCAAAGTAGTGTTCCCCATATGGGCCATCATGTAACTCTTTGACTACTTTATTTGCATCTTCTTTATCAAGACATCTGAGAAATATCCCATCATTAATTTTTTTGAAAAGTATTCATCAATTATTTGATAGGATGTTAATTTTAGCCTGGCTGCTCTTCTTTGCTTGGAACTCCAGTGTTCTTGTAGATAACCTTGTGGCAAATAATGCACTAGGTCCCTATACCAAGACTCAGGGGTAGTGAAAATAGGACATACCTCAATCAGATTTAATTCGGCTTCATTTTCCCAGTCCTGCTCTTCACTTATTGGATTTGATGCGAGTAACTTGCACAACCCCACACCTTTAATAATGGTGGCTAGTTTGAATTCTAGATCATATTCTTGAAGCACAGTCACCCAATTCCCTCTTCTTTCACCCAAATCCCTCTATACAAATAGAGATCTAACAGCGGGGTGAGGTACTACGACTTTGGTTATGTTCTTCAAGATATACAACCTGAATTGTTTGACCGCTTTGAATACTGCATATGCTTGCTTATCCATGGCAGGGTAATTCAGTTCAACGCCTTGCAGACCAATGCTCATGAAAGATATTGGGTACTCGTCTCCTGATTCTTCCTTTTGAGTGAGCACAACTGTGAGAGAGTTATCTGAAGTGAAAGTGTACATGAAATATTTTTTGAAATATCGACTTCTTAAAGAAGGCGCATTGGCTATGGAAATTTTAATGTCCTTAAACACAATCTTCTCTATGTAAGTCCATTTAAATTGCACACTCTACTTTACGATTTGTTGCAAAGGTTTTACAATCTCAGCGAAATCTGGTGCAAACCTTCGAACAAATTTTATTGTGCCCATAAAAGATTACATAGATTTTTTGTTATGGGGCATGTGAATCTTGATTATAGCTTGCACTCTCTCTTGATCAATTGAGATTCCCTTCTTTGAGATGATATGAACTGGAACCTTACCCTCAAGAACAATGAAAATACTCTTCTTGGGATTTAGAGATATACCGTATTTTCTGCAGAGATCAAAAATCTGTTTCAAATGGTAAACATGGTCTTCTCTTTTATTTGAAAATATTGTCATGTCATCTAAATAAATTACCACACAGTGGCCAACCAATCCTCGAAAATCAATGTCCATGGATCTTTGAAAGGTAGCTATTGCGTTTATCAAGCCAAATGGAATTCTTCAGTAGGCAAAGGTTCCCCAATTCGTACAGAAAGTGGTCTTGAGTTGGTCTTCTTCTGCTACTAATACTTGATTATATACAGAGAAACCATCTAGCAGGGAGAATAGTTCTAAACCAGAAACCATCTGTAAAATTTGATCCATTGGTGGTATAGGATAGTTGTCTTTGTCAGATGCTTTGTTCAAGTTCCTAAAATCCACACATAATCTTATCTCCCCCGACTTCTTCCGTACGGGAACTAAATTAGCGACCCATTTGGAGTGTCGGACTTTAAAGATGATCTTAGCATCGAACAATTTTTTCAATTCCTTTTGTATTAATGGCTCGAGTGTCGGATGCATTCTTTGCAATTGCTGTTGAAATGGCTTCACACCTGTGTTAATTTTATAGCATTAATTCAATATACTCTAGGATCTTTATTGAGAGAATAACATGTACAACATATCAAGTATAACAATGCATATCAATCACACCAAGAAATCACATGAGACAAGAGACACACAAAGTTTCACTGGGGAAAACCATAAAGGTGAAAAACCCCACAACTTCCTCAGAGATAGAGAGAGCAATGATACAACCAAAGTACAAGAGATAGTCTTCTACTAGCAGGTGATCCTCCTCCTCACATGTGCGCCACTTTCCGAGTAGTGTAGAAGTCAATACGGAGATGATCAAATAGAGAGATCCTGCTCTCTATGTATACTTGTCCTGTCCTGCCCAATAAAATTATGGGGCAGACTTGTCTAGCTTAGCCTAATAACCCATGGTTAACTTAATCAGGGCCGACCCCACACATGGTGGTCTAATAACCCATCGACAAGTTACGACACTTGCGACACTTGTGAATACAAATGATGACACTTCCGTATAGAGGAATAAGAACATATCTATAGGAGTACAATATACATATATGAATACATAGGTGAAATACATTCCGAAGTTACATATACATCAATAACTTGGCTTCATTGGTATTATGTGTTGTACGATGCAAGTATCATATGTTTTCAGATCTTCATAAGTCCAAGCAAAACATCTTTGTATTGCTAGAACAGTTTGATGAACTTATCCCTCTTGCCCGGAGAGCAACATTTACCAAGATTGACAAATTTTGGGTCAGCTTCTATGCCCAAGTTTACCAATTCGTGCTGCATAGAGAAGCTATTGGTTTTGACATTTTCTGGCCTCCTGAACTTGTTTTGCAAATCAAACAGTCCTTCAAGAGTCCTTACTCCTTTTGGCATAAAGTTTCCTTTAGCCGCATCTTTATTATGCAAATATGAATCGTGCTTATCTCACAGGGACTTCACTCAATGACTACCTACCATAGCATGTTCGTTCGTGGCATATGAAACAATACCCCTAATTTCAAACAATATTGAAAAAAAATCCCAAACTCATTTTTTTTAACCCCCTCCCAATATGCCTTCCCAATTTAAAAAAACCCCTAATACTCCTATAATATTGTATGTATCCATTTTTTCATTTACATTTTTTATACCCCTTTATATATCTACCTAGTATATTGGCATGATATCGTGGACTTGACTAAACCTCCCAAGTCCTGTAATAGGCACGAGTGGTTGGGTATTCAAGCCCCCAAGGCCTATTGAGGGCCTATAACAGGCCGTGGAGGTGCCCTGGAGGATTAGAGCCTCCCAAGGCACCCTGGGGGCTTGGACACCTTCATATTTTTATAGCCTTCTTGTTCTATAAGAATCCAGTATGACTAAGGGCATGTATGCGTGGCCTACTCAACTTAGAGAAGAAAATGCTTATATGAAATGCAGTATTAGACAAAAAGTTTAAAATTTATATTGAAGAAGAAAAAAAACTTTCCAAAAGCGAAGAATTTAGGGTTCCTTACTTCTGACGACCTTCTGGTCTCTGTCGACGTTTTGAAGATACAACAAATATTACCAATGTATACTTCAACTTGCACAAAACTGTACTAATGGATGGATCCTTTATGCACAAATTTCAATTTTTTCTCCGTCCAACAGTGAAAACCGCACCATTTAAGTCTACATGTGGATTATGCCAATAAAAATCACAAACATTTCAGCAATTTAAGCATGTTGGCATATTTAGTATCAAGCAATTCAATTCCTAAAGTGGTCAAAAGATTGTTTCTCTTTATGTAAAATATGGTATTCCATAATGTATGTGTAAAAACCAAATTAGTGAAAAAATTCTTACCCTTGCTTTACTTCAATGTCTCTGCTGAAGTCAATGTTGGAAAAGTGATTCTCATCACCTCAAGAAATCTGGAATATCATCTAAAAAACTAAATCTAATACTTTGAGTGCATAGGGTTCTTTCCAAGGTAAACTGTCACAACCAAATGCACCAGGTATGTCACAAGCTCCTCCAAGCATGGAGGGAAATAGAGCATCAAGAACACACTGCCATCAGAACCAAGAATAGTTGGTAATTAAAATAAAGGTTAACATTGCCTATTTTACATTACTTAACATTCACATCTATAACTCATATACATGTCTAGTCAGGTCTGGTGTATCAACTACAAGCTTGGCAGAGACATGCCTAGTGTAATGTCCCAAAAATAACAAAAAATTAAAATTTTTCCTGCCTGCAATAGTCATTAGTTTATAATAGAAAAATGCATACATTAAATGTAATAATGTTAAAAAAGACCATACTTGTATGACACAATGTAAGCCTAAGCCTTTTTTATTTACATGGTCTCTTCTATATGTAAGTTTAGAATTTGCGGAAACGGTGTGGAAAATAAAATGAGATCATGTTTTTATTGCAATTGCAAATGCTGGTTCAAAGGTAGGATATAACACTACTTATTGTTTCAAGAATCATGTGATTTTAATTGTGAATGTCTAATGACACCTTCATGTGATGAGATCCTTTGATGACGGTATGTGTTTCACATGAGGATTCTATAATACTCTCAGATAGGTAATTACATACCTTGGCAGGGTTGCCGGGAGGTATGGGCGATTGTAGTGGTTGCCAGACTTACATAGCATAATGCTAATGCCATCCTGTACTCTTGTGTTTGCAGGTATATTCAATCTGCGAGTATTATCTTTAAATGGATGGTTCCTATTTTTACTATTGGTCCTATTTCACTGGGTGCATGATAAGTCATTTAAAACGTAGTTACCCCATTACCATGGGAGTCCTCAATTTGAATGTTTCCCAATGTGGGGTTTACAACTATTAGCCTCTTGTAATGCAAACAAATGTGGGTTGGTCATGACTTTACTATAGTCTTTTTATACGAATCGAGCCTTTTGTAACGTAACACAAGGGTGGTTGAATCCACGATTTCACTATAGGAATTGCGAATTATTGAACCTCCACTTAGAGAGAGGTTGGTGAAATATTTAATGCACTTTTAGTGAATATGGAGAACAGCCTGGCAAGAGGGTTTGGATATCGATTTTGGGTTTTCTATCAGTAATCCCTGTATTCGACTTGTTCTTCGTTTCTAGCTCTCCGCTTGCGTTGTTTGATGATGGTGTGGTGTACTGACCTGAGCTCTGCTCGTGGTCAGCACACTTGGTGACATTTGCTTTCGGTTATGGCATAAGGTGGCCATGCTTCTTACAGGTGAGGAACAAATCTCTATCAGCAATTGACATTTCTATCTTCTTCGATTTGAAAACACATGTTTGAACTAATTGATATTGTATGTTGCTTGTGACATGTGATAAATTCTTTGGTATGGAAGCTGCGAAGATTTATGGTGTTGTAGGCGCGGCTAGGGTACTGGTAAGTCGTGCTTACCCACTCCTGCCCTATATCCCGCACCTCTGGTGTTGTATGTATGCATTTGGCCTGGTTTTAGAATGATGCCCCCGTAAGATCTTGTCTTATAGATTCACTTTGGGAAGTCTAAAAGTCGCCTACTGGCTAGACTAGGCAGAATGAGTTTTTCAATGTAAAGTTAATAGTTGACTGGGACGGTGATGTAAAAGAACTTATGTAGTAGCTGGGTCTTACTGGTTACTCTGCTCTGCAAAATCTTGTAAACGTAAAATGCTATTTCGTTTGGGTATGACCCCTGTGCAGTTGTAATGATTCTGAATGGTACGATTCTATTTTTCTTGTGTGAATACCAACATTTAGGCCGTAACTTATGTGCTCTAATAGTATGGGTTTCCTGGGTATTTTTGTAAGCTATTGTACAAAAATGGTCGACATGATAAAAGGCCTTTGGCGCCTTCAGCTTGGAAATGTGGCTATGGTTTGTGTGTTGATTTCATTTGCACTTGCTAACTGTGTTGGATATTGCTATGGTGTTTATGTGTGAACAATGTTTTTCTTATGGGAAGATATAAGATATCGAATGAAGTTTTCTACACCTCTGTTTCTGTAATGTGGTTATATTTTAAATAAGAAGATCTCGTTAGCTTACTAGTTGCATGGATAGAATGGATACTTACGGGGAGAGGGTTTCAAGGCTATACTCAGCGTTTTGTTTTATTTAGGGATTTGTATCCTGTAGGAATAACTTATACAATCTGGCTATTTTGAAGGCCACGGGAATTGACACTAGTCCTAAGCTTCGATAGGCATCTTCGTGGTTACCATATGAAATGCATTTTGCCTCTATTTGTGATTGATCTCTGCGTTTGAAGTTTTTATGAGACTTTGACCCTGGAAAAGAACTTCTTTCTGCGTTTTCTTTGTTTATTTGAAATGAAGCTTGAATGTTTTCCTGTAGGTGACTATCGTAGATTTGTATGTTGAAAAGAATGGAAAAATCTCAGGGTTGTCTATTTCATTAATGTAGGATTGTTGATAAAGTGGATATGGGAATGTAAAGATTTATGTCCTAGCTATTGACTCTGCTTTTGTAATAGAATATCAATGAAGAAGATAATTTCGACCTCTGTTTTTGTAATAGGATATGTATATGTAATAGAAAAACTACTTAATTCGATGAAGCAGAAAATATCAGCCTCTATTTTTGTAATAGAATATCAACAGTTGACTGTAGCGGATGTTGACTGAATTTGATGTAAATTTGAATAGCTGGGTTTGCAAAAGTTTAGTCTAGAAATCAACGATCTCTGCTAAATGATTTCAGTAGTTATATAACTACGTTGCAATTTAAACAAGAATTTATGGAAAGATAAGAGAGAAAATAAAATATTAGACTTCGATGAAGTAAAACCACAATACGATTGGCTAGCAAAGGCTATCTAGCTAGACTTGCTAGGCAATGCAATTGGATTTTGGGAAATTCTTGAATTGAAGCTAGTATAGAGAACCATACTATTTTAACATTCTATTTGTAAGAGAAAATAATTAAATAGGAAAGTCTCCTATAAATTGTGTGTTTGTTGATTCCTGTAGCTTGCTCCTGCTGATAATTCCCTGTTGATTCCTGTAGCTTGCTCCTATTGATAATGACCTGCACACTCAGCCAACTAGTGAATGAAAACTACTGGACTCTTAGCTGACCTGTTAACTGATCTTGGATGGATGACTTTGGGACTACCACGTTCCTCCTAACCATGATTCTACAACCGTTCCTAGTTCGATAAGAATCCCCCCGAGCTGGTTCTGACATGAAAACTGAGAAGTAGAGGCCCTAGGTGTGTAGCTAGTTCAGATCTGAAAAATCTATAGGAAGAGTTCACTTCCTGGAGAGGAGAATTCTTCTTGGCATAATAATAATACCAAAATAAAAAGATCCCCCAATCTTTGGGGTCTGTCCTCCTTAAGTAGGACAAATCTTGAATTAGGACTGTTGGAATTTTACTGGTTTCTTTAAACTAATTTAATTTATAAAATAGTATTTGTTTACTCAACTGCTAGTTATTTTGGAACTAAGACTTCTCACTTTTGTTTGATTAAAGTGTTTTTAATATTTAATTCTTTTCATAATAATAATAATATAATAATTACAATACCATCTAAATATTAATAACTAATATTTAGTAAGTGGAAGCCCACTTATACATAAATATATATCTATAAAAATGTAAACATTTATAAAAGAATATATAATAAATAACAATATTTATTATTGAAAGCTCCTAATAATAATACTTAGCTTTGGGATCCTTAAGCATTTTGTTTCACATGATGCTTATTTTAATTCTTTTTAATGAAAGGGGGTCCACTTCTGTGGACAGTTTCGGTAGTTGGTAGGGCACCTCTAGTCTCTCCTTTTTGCATGTCAAATTCCCTCATTTTAACATGGTAGTTCCCGCAGTAGATGATGATAATAAGATTTATTTAATCAAGCCGAAATAGTTGTGATAAGACACGTAAGTGCTATTCAGAGTCCTCTTGACTCAACACTTTGAGATTTAGTAACCCTGAATGCTCTTAAGAGCCTTTTAACTCAACACTCTCACATGGGCGTTACGCTAGTGCAATTCCAGAGCCTCTGCTCAACACTAGAGCTAGAATGTGGTTGTGAGGCACATCTAGGATATTAAGTGGCCTCGGATACGGTAATCATTTCTTTCAAGCTTGGAGTGCTCCAGGGATTATGCCCAACACTCAACATACCTCGGGGCTTAAGACCAGTACGTAATAAGAGTCCTCTAGATACCTCGAGGCTTAGGCCCAGTATATAGGTCATTCGTGTGTTTCTGAGTCCACGGTCAACACACTACAAAATCAGCCATATGAATCATGCTTTGCACAGTATAATGTAACAAAAGAGGAAAACTCAGTATATCCTAATTTGTAACCAATTCTCATAATACAACATAGTTTATTCGTTTGGGATTTCTTGCCCAGTATATATATCCAACAATGAAACAATTAGGGTCCATGCACAATATATCAACTCATGAAAGCATAAATCAAAACATACTAATGTTGTGCTAAAATAATAAATCACATATGCTGGGGCCGTGGCCCGATATAACCTCATAACATAGTTAGTCAAAAAGTTGGGATATTACATCCCTCCCCACTTAGAACAACATCGTCCCAGTGTTCCTAAGGACTAGGAATGAGATCATGAAACAAGGCGGGGTATGCCTCCCTCATGGTTGCCTCATTCTCCCAAGTGGCCTCATCTGGTCCAAAGTGCCTCCATTGCACTTTTATCTGTGTAATGGTCTTCCTCCTAAGCTGGACCTCTCTCTTGTCCAGAATGTGGAGTGGTTTTGGCGTGAACTCCCCTTCAGGCTCCACCTGTAATAAGGACCAATCAATAACATGTTTAGTATCGTACACATATTTCTTTAATAAAGAAGCATGAAAAACATTATGAACTTTTATGTGTGCTGGTAGGGCTAACTCATATGCTACTGGGCCCTTCTTTCCCAATATTTCAAAAGGTCCACAAAACCTTGGGGCTAGTTTACCGCAACGCCCCAAACTCAACGAGCTTCATTTTGCTTTTATTCTTAGGAAGACATGTTCACCGATTTGGTAGTCTTTGTCCTTTCTCTTCTTGTCTGCGTAACTCTTTTGGCGGTCTTCTGCCTCTTTTAAATTTAGTTGCACCTTGGAGATTAGTTGTTCCAAGTCTTTTAGTAAATCTGGCCCTAGCATAAGTCTGTCCACCGGGCTATCCTAGGTGACGGGGGTCTCATAGTTTCGACCGTAGAGTACTTCGAAAGGACTAATTTTGGCCGAGGTTTGGTAACCATTGTTATATGCAAATTCTGCGAGGTGTAAATAGTATTCCCACTTAGTGGGATTGTTCATGACATACATTCTCAGCATATCCTCCAGAATTTGGTTTACTCATTTCGTCTGTCCATCGGTTTGGGGGTGATATGCAGTACTAAACTGCAGTTGTGTTTCTAACCCAAAGAACAGTGCTCTCCAGAAGTTACTAGTGAACTTTGTGTCTCGGTCAGAGATAATTGCTTTGGGTATCCTGTGTAACCGAAAAATCTCCTTTAGGAAGATTTTCGCAATGTGAATTGCTTTGTAGGTAGATTTTACTGGTATAAAATGTGCGGTTTTCGACAGCTTGTCTACTACTACGAAGATGGAGTCATTTTGTTTCTTACTCCTGGGTAAACCCGTAATGAAATCCCTACTTATTACCTCCCACTTCCATTCTGGGATGGGTAACGATTGAAGTAGTCCGGAGGGGTGTTGGTGTTCTGCCTTGACCAACTGGCATTCTTGACATTTTGCGATGAACAATGCGATGTCAGCTTTCAATTTAGGCCAAAAATAGTGTTTCTTTACAGCTGAAATCATCTTTTGATACCCGGGGTGTCCGGAATAGGGGCTCCGATGGAATTCGGTGAGTATGTTAGGTCTAATGTCCCCCCCCCTCGGGAACGTAAAGTCTCTCCTTTGACCATAACAATCCTGATTCATCTATCTTGTATTCTTTCTATTGTTGAAAAAGCCTATCTTCCTGGATCTTTTTAAGGATCTCGACATAGAACCGGTCATTTTGGCATGCCATTCTAATTATGTCATGTAAGTCGGAGTCAGTTCGACTTTCAGTTATCTCATATAACATATGAGCTCGTCGACTTAAGGCGTCAGCAATCTTGTTTTCTTTCCCCTTGATGTGTTTAAGTTCAAAGTGATACTAAGGAAGGCTAGCTACCTAGCCTATCTAGCGTTCAAGTCTAGTTGGTCGAACAGGTATTTTAGACTCATGTTGTTTGTCTTTAGTAGAAATTTATTACCCATGAGGTAATGTCTCCACATATTTAGAGCGTGGATAATGGCGTCCAATTTGAGGTCATGAGTATGATAGTTTTTCTCATGTTCCTTTAAATTCCTTGACTCATAGCAGATGGAAAAGTCATCTTGCACAAGGACTCCACCGAGTCCTTCCTTGCTTGCATTGGTGAAAACTATGAAGTTCCCATTGGGGTCGACAATTCATAAAATTGGTGCGCTAATCAGAATTTGTTTTAACTTCTGAAAACTTTCCTTGCATTTGTCGGTCCAGATGAACCTACTGGTTTTCTTCTGTAAGGAGGTCATGGGACAAGTGATCCGAGAGAAGTTCTCAATGAACTTCCGGTAATATCCGGGTAATCCTAGGAATGATCGTATGTCGAAAACACAAGTTGGTGTGGGCCATTCTTCGATAGCCTTGATCTTTTTGGGGTCAATTGCTATTCCCTTCTCGGAAATGATATGTCCTAAGTACTGTATCTGAGGTCTATAGAAATCAAACTTGCTAAATTTTGCGTATAGCTGATGTTCTCGCAATATCCGTAGGACTATTCGGAGGTGTTCCTCATGTTCTTATTCATTCTTGGAATAGATCAGGACATCATCTATGAAGACTCGAAAAAACTTGTCGAGGTACTTACTGAAAACGTTGTTCATCATGCACATGAAGTTGGCGGGTGCATTCGTCAGACCGAAAGGCATTACTACAAACTCGTAGTGGCCATATCGGGTGCGGAACGCGGTCTTACTGATGTCCTCATCACGGATTCTCACCTGGTGATATTCGGATCGCAGGTCGATCTTCGAGAAGATCTTTGCTCCTCCGACTTGGTCAAACAAGTCATCGATCCTAGGGAGTGGATAATGGTTCTTGATGGTTAACTTGTTGAGTTGGCGGTAATCGATGCACATATGCATCGTGTCGTCCTTCTTTTTAACAAAGAGAATTGGTGCTCCCCAAGGAGACACACTTGGTTGAATGTATCCCTTGTATATTAGTTCTTGTAACTGTATCTTGAGCTCTACTAGCTCTGGTGTACTCATACGGTACGGAGTCCTAGAGACAGGTACAGATCCGTTGGTTAGTTCTATGAAGAAGTCTAAGTCCCATTTGGGTGGTAACCCTGGTATCTCCTCGAAAAATACGTCTCTGAATTCTACTAGTATCGGGAAATCCTTGATCTTTTGTTCCCTATCGGCTTCTACTGATTGAAGGTGGATTGCAAATAGTTTACAACCCTTTGTTAAGAATTTATTTGTTGTAATGCAGATATCTCTCGTACTGATACTTCCTTCGGTTTACCTTGGATGGTTCTTTGGTTCCCTCGACTATCTGTGCATAGGATTGACTTATTCAAGCAATCCAACAAGACATGATGTCCTTCCAACCAATCCATGCCTATTATTACATCATAAGATCCTAGCGGTAGGATGTTCAAATATATCCTAGTTGAAAATCCATTCAAATCTATCTCACAACTCTTAACTAGTTCGGAAACCTTCCGTTTGGTACCAGTAGCTAGTTGCACCAGCCATGGTGCTTTGTGACTTTCTCAGTTTAATTTGCAAGACTCTACTATCCTAGGAGAGAGGTAGCTTCGGCAAGCATCGGGGTCTATTAGAACTGAAATGACATTGTTAGATATCTTACCCTCAATTTCTACCATGGTGGCTTTATGATCTGCCTGCTGACCATCCAGGGTGGCATAAATCCTAGGTGTCTTTGCCATGTCTCCCACAGTGGGCTCCATTTGGATGTTGTGTAAAGTCCCATTTGTTTTGTTTGGGAAGTCTCTATAGTAATGTGGTCCCTGTCATTTCCAACAAGAAACAATTGGTGGGACTGCCTTTGCCCCTTTGTTGAAGGCTGGCTTGTTGGCTGGTGGTGGGAGTGCATTTGGTCGAGCTTGGGGTCGGCTGAAACCTCTGTCGGGTGGGAAACTGTTGTTATGTTTCCAAAAAGGTGGGGGTTTAAAACCCAGTCTACGGTTGTCTGAGAAGGTACTGAATCTGTCCATATTTCTGTTAATGTGTCGTTCCTTGGCTTCCCGTGCTCATAGCATAGCATGGATTTATGTAGGGATATATCAAGGGTTTTGGGCATGTCAAATTCTATCTTCTCTCTGAAATTTGGTGGTAGCCCACCCAAAAACTACTGAATTTTAACCTTGTCATCCTTAATATAAGGCACATAGTGTAGCAAGTCTAAGAACTGGTTTATGAAAGCTTCCATAGTCAGGGAGCCCATTTTTAACTCATGGAATTCTTTTATCTTCTTGTCGAAGAATCTTTCAGACATATACTTGACCTGAAATATTCTGCTGAAAGTGTCCCAGCTTATGTCTCACAGTTTTTGTCCCTTGGTGTGTTTTAAGTCCTGCCACCATCTGGAAGCTTTTCCATTTAGGTTGTATATGGATAGTCGATCTTGCATCTCACTGGAATAATTATGAACTTTAAAGTATTTATTCATCCCTAACAACCATTCTTCAGCCTTTTCTCCTGAGTTAACTTCCCGTCATAAGTTGGGGCTCTTATCTTTCCGAGCTCTCCTTGTAAGCTGTCATCACTCTTCCTCCTTCTCTTGCAAGGAGGTGGGGAGCCATTATAATTGGAAGAGCTTTTACAGTCCTCTTCCAATGGTTCTGATTTATGTTCTTCTTGCTCTCCTATCCCGCAACTGGCTGCTTTCCTTGTGTTAAGAGTGTTGACAAAAAGAGTAGGCTATTCATGGGGTTTTTCCCCTATTAGGTTTTGAAGTAGGGCTTCATTTATAGCCCGTTGTTCTCTTCTTTCTTGCATATTCTCATCCCTAAAACTCTGGAATTCTTCCTGTAGTTGCTGCACGGATTTCTCTAAATATGAGTTGAGCTCCACCACAATTTCTTGCTCTCGTGGTGGGGAATTTAGGTTTCCTTGTATACTGTTGCCTTGTTCTACATTCATTTTTCTGCTACTGCCTGTACCTGAAATTTATATAAGTCTCTGCTGATGGAAAACAATGTGTTAGTTAATTCTTTTCGTAAAAAAAACATAATACAATATTTTAAACACTTTCCTGTATCTGCAGCTGTGTTTGGTAGTGAGCCCAATAGGTCACTTAGTGTTTGTAACTCGCTCTGATACCACTTGTAATGTCCCAAAAATAACAAAAATTAAAATTTTTTCCTGCCTGCAATAGTCATTAGTTTATAATAGAAAAATGCATACATTAAATGTAATAATGTTAAAAACGACCATACTTGTATGACACAATGTAAGCCTAAGCCTTTTTATTTTACATGGTCTCTTCTATATGTGAATTTAGAATTTGTGGAAGCGGTGTGGAAAATAAAATGAGATCATTTTTTTATTGCAATTGCAAATGTTGGTTCAAAGGTAGGATATAACACTACTTACTGTTTCAAGAATCATGTGATTTTAATTGTGAATGTCTAATGACACCTTCAGGTGATGAGCTCCTTTGATGACGGTATGTTTTTCACATGGCGATTCTATAATACTCTCAGACAGGTAATTACATACCTCGACAGGGTTTTCGGGAGGTATGGGCGATTGTAGTGGTTGTCGGACTTACTTAGCATAATGCTAATGCCATCCTATACTCTTGTGTTTGCAGGTATATTCAATCTGCGAGTACTATGTCTAAATGGATGGTTCCTATTTTTACTATTGGTCCTATTTCACTGGGTGCATGATAAGTCATTTAAAAAGTAGTTACCCCATTACCATGGGAGTCCTCAATTTGAATGTTTCCCAATGTGGGATTTACAACTATTAGCCTCTTGTAATGCAAACAAATGTGGGTTGGTCATGACTTTACTATATTTTTTTTATACGAATCAAGCCTTTTGTAATGTAACACGGGGGTGGTTGAATCCACGATTTCACTATAGGAATTGCGAATTATTGAACCTCCACTTAGAGAGAGGTTGGTGAAATATTTAATGCACTTTTAGTGAATATGGAGAACATCCTGGCAAGAGGGTTTGGATATCGATTTTGGGTTTTCTATCAGTAATCCCCGTATTCGACTTGTTCTTTGTTTCTGGCTCTGCGCTTTCGTTGTTTGGTGAAGGTGTGGTGTACTGACCCAAGCTCTGCTCATGGTCAGCACACTTGGTGACAATTGCTTTTGGTTATGGTGTAAGGCAGCCATGCTTCTTACAGGCGAGGAACAAATCGCTATCAACAATTGACATTTCTATCTTATTCGATTTGAAAACACATGTTTGAACTAATTGATATTGTATGTTGCTTGTGACAAGTGATAAATGCTTTGTTATGGAAGCTGCGAAGATTTATGGTGTTGTAGTCACGGCTAGGGTACTGGTAAGTTGGTCTTACCCACTCTTTCCCTATCTCCCGCACCTCTGGTGTTGTATGTATGCGTTTGGCCTAGTTTTAGAATGAGGCTCCCGTAAGCTCTTGTCTTACAGATTCACTTTGGGAAGTCTAAAAGTCGCCTACTGGCTAGACTAAGCAGAATGAGTTTTTCAATGTAAAGTTAATAGTTGATTGGGACTCTGATGTAAAAGAATTTATGCAGTAGCTGGGTCTTACTGGTTACTCTGCTCTACGAAATATTGTAAACGTAAAATGCTATTTCGTTTGGGTATGACTCCTGTGCAGTTGTAATGATTCCGAATGGTACGATTCTATTTTTCTTGTGTGAATACCAGCATTTAGGCTGTAACTTATGTGTTCTAATATTATGGGTTTCCTGGGTATTTTTGTAAGCTATTGTACAAAAATGGTCGACATGATAAAAGGCCTTTGGCGCCTTCAGCTTGGAAATGTAGCTGTGGTTCGTGTGTTGATTTCATTTGCACTTGCTAACTGTGTTGGATATTGCTATGGTGTTTATGTGTGAGCAATGTATTGCCTGTGGGAAGATATAATGTTAAATTTTCAGAATTTACTTCAATCTGATCTAGGATCTTAACTGAGAGAACAACATGTACAGCATATCAATCATGGACACAATAATGCATGCACACAAGAGACACAGATTTTACTTGGGGAAAACCATAAAGGTGAAAACCCCAATAAATTCCTCAGAGATAGATAGAGCAATGATACAACCAGAATACAAGAGATAGTCTTCTCCTAGCAGCAGAGCCTCCTCCTCCACAAGTGCACCCCTCTCCAAAATGTGAGTGAGAGAATAGAATGTATAAAAATGAGAGAGACACACTCTCTATTTATACACTAACTTGACTTGACCTTTACTCAACTAGGTCGGCCTCAACATAACCACTTAACATAATGTTGAATGGGCCGACCCCCCCACTAGGGTGGTCTAATAACCCTTTGACCCACATGACTTATACAAGGCCGACCCCAACAAGGTGGTCTAATAGCCCATCAAGTATAAGTTACGACACTTCAATATAAATGACGACACTTCCGTATAGAGGAATAATAACATCTCTATAGGAATACAATATACATATATGTGAAATACATTCCGAAGTTACATATACATCAACACTCCCTCTTAACTAGGAAGGTATTTCTCGACACAGGTCTTCTAGCACAAGTCATCTTCTCTGGATCATCGTCACTGGATAATCATCATCGAGTCATCATCATCGTCACTGCTGAATCTATCTCAATCAATCTCAATCAATATCTGAATCTACTCGTCATAGGAAGTTCTACAGAGCTAGTCCTTTTTCATACTAGATGTAGGTCCACCACCTACAGGTCTTCGTCATCACTGGCCATACTATGGAAATCTTAGGACTTATTACGTGCATCACAAAACCTTAAACAGTCTCTTTACTATCAAGAACCCTAATGAGCATCTGAGGCCTTTTTCATCCTGTCCAGATCTCCAGGACTTATTACATGTGACCCCACCACAAAACCTCGAAAGAGAATCCCATGACTGATTACGAGCACAAGGCTCAACCTATCAAATCTACCAGGGCATGAATTACATGTGGTCACCACAAAACCTCAAAAGAGCATCCCAAGACTGATTACGAGCACAAGGCTCAACCTATCGGATCTCCCAGGGCACAAATTACATGTGGTCATGGAAAAACCTCGAAAGAGCATCCCAGGACTGATTACGAGCACACGGCTCAACCTATCAGATCTCCCAGGGCACAAATTACATGCCATAGGACAAAACCTCGAAAGAGCATCTGCTAGATATCCCAGGGCACAAATTACATGCCATAGGAAAAACCTCGAAAGACTATCTGCAGATCTCCCAGAGCACAAATTACATGCTTATCTGCACAACCTGATCCACGGCCACAAAGTATCATCCTGTTAATCACCATACATCATCCTGATGTACACATGATCATCCTGATCATCATCACTGCAACATCCTGTTGCATGTCATTTGGAGAAGCTCGTCATCCACGATCATCCTGATCATACAATGCATCCACCTGATGCATACCAAGTATCTACTAGATACATATCATCATACATGATCTACCTAATCATACAATGTATCCACCTGATACATACACAGATACATGATCCACACAATGTATCCACCTGATACATATCAACATACATGATCTCAGTATCCACCTGATACATATACAGATACATGGTCCAAGCATCCAACATGATGCATACATACATAAATGATTCAACTGATCATATCCAACATCCAACATGATGCATATATATATAAATGATCCAATTGATCATAACAAACATCCAACATGATGCATATATACATATACAGAGTAGTAACTGGAGCATCATCCTGATGTTCATCATCCATGATCCTCCTGATCATCATAGCGTCGTCCTCTTCAGATCATCTCATTGTCCACGAAGCACAACCCAGATGCACATCATCCAATACTTACACGACCGACATGGGAGAACACATCTAACACCATTGAGGGAAGGCACCAGCCCTTACTTTTTCACCATGGGAGAACACATCTACCACCATGTGAAGAATGGCTCAGCAATTACATCACGACCAAGGGATAACATATCAACCATGTCAGAAAAGCTCATGTGCATCTGCATCTTTCGGACTCATCACTTCCCTTTGGAAGGAACCTTGATCTGAAGTGCACCAAGCCTCTCTCTGAAGTATTCAAACTGCACTCTGGCCAATGGCTTGGTCAATACATCTGCAACCTGCTCATCTATCGCAACATACTCTGCTTTGGCTATACTCAGTGCTACACAGGACTACTTCCTGCTAAACCAAGAGATCACACCTGATCCCATACTGAAGCAGCACCCAGAAGTGCTCTTCCTATCTGTAGCACTGCATGCCCAATTTGAATCAACATAACCCTGCAGTTTGAGCTTTTGATTTGCATCATACTTGAGCCCATAATCAACCAGATCAGATGGAGCATCACACAGAAGCTTCAGGTTCGATTCCATAGGTGTGGCCATAGCCTTGCAGTCCATCATCCCAAACCTCTTCAGGATCTCTACTGCATACTTCCCTTGTCCAAGGAAGATTCCATCTGCACTTTGCCACACCTTCATTCCAAAAACAAATAGTGCATCATCCCCAAGTTCTTCAACTTGAACTCGGCAGCAATCTTCTGCTGCATGTCGGCAATCAATCTATCCTCACTTGTTACAAACAGGTCATCCATATACAAAAGTAGTATCGTTGGATTGCCTTCCTCAACCTTGTAGTAAAGGTTGGAATCCACTTTACTCTTGGTAAATCCCAAACTGGATAGAAAGTTTTCTATCCTACCATACCAAGTCATGCACATATATGACTCCCTGTCATGTGTCTCAAAACCAAGTGGCTTCTACACATACACTTCTTCTTCAACTACACCATTCAAGAAGGCTGTCTTGAAATCCATCTGGTGTATCTTCCACTTCATCATTGTAGCCAGAGCAAGTACGGATCTAATGGAAGTGTATCTGGCTACAGGAGCAAAAGTCTCTATGCTACCACCTGCAGCATGCTTGATCTTGTAGATCCTCTTGGAAGTCACTATAGACTACCCTTTGTGACTGCATCCCAAACATCTTCATGATCGACTGGTACTCCTTGATCATGGCATTCTTCCCAAATCCAGGGAACTTCAATATCTTCAATATTTTCAATAGATAACTTTGTTGTTGAACAAATGTTGTAGTCCTTCTTTTGCAGGTGATGGTATACGATCTTTCCTACACAACAAGTTAAATTGCATGATTAGAAAACATCTCATAGTTTTCAGAACAAATTCTTACACATAAATAAATATGTCATATAGTCATGCAATTATCTTAGCCAATGCTTCAATACAACATTTATCCATATTCTGTAACTTTCTAGATGCCTTCCAATCTCTACCAGAACATTGTTAAGAGTGTGCACAACTCCTAACATGTCAGCAAAGAGGTTTCATTCTAGATAAGTAGCAATGGAATGTTGTACAATGCCATAGGCCACTTACCCATGTATATTAGTAGTATATTGTTCATCAATGCAACTATTCTAATATGCATAATACACAACCTAATTCTAGGAACATAAGCATATACATCATTGAATAACATTATGTAAGAAAAGACAATTCAAATACTTATCTTTGTTTGGTTGCTGGGTGGACTCCCTTTGAATCTTTGCAACTCCATTCTGATGTAGATTGTGAGAAGTGGTCAACTCCCTCTGAATATCTGCATCCTTGCAGAAACTACTGAAGTGTGCTCCTTTGCTTTCTTGCAGGAACAACTGGAGTGTGCTCCCTCTTGATGTTTGCTTCCTGGATTACCTGTCCTTGAACTTACATCCATCCTTAATCACTATGCATGCTTATTAGTATCATCATTGTGTTATCCTTGAGGTCTCATACATAATCACACATTTATTAGTATAATCTTAATACTATCAAAACACAATAGTCTTAAACATGTATAGTCATGATCATTCACAGATAATAAACATTAGTATTCAAGGTTGCAAAGAAGACTTCTTTTACTCATGCATATTCTTATTTGATCATAGGACTCTTCTGATTAGTTAAATCATCAATGCATAAACCTGTGATTACTCAAACCTATACCTTCATGATTCTTCTGGTTAATCATATCATCAATTATGGTAAGAAACATAATATGCATACAACCATGACTATTCAAACCTATGACTTCATGAATAATCATTATCAACAACACAACAGTATAAGATCCTAACACAAGGTAGGATTCTAGCTTGATATAGGAAAAACATACCTGGATTAGCATGCTAGCTAGATATGTCTAACATACCTGCATAATGTCTTCTGGTTCTCTTCAGTGACTTGTGCTAGTAACTTGCATGTCTCATAAGTTAACCATTGTAGAACCAAGTTATACATACCTCGTAAGTATATCTTCTATGTGATCCATGACAATGGATGAATCTTTGTCTTCATGTCACCATGATCATATGTTCTTTAAGTAGAACATGATTTGTGTTTCTTGGTGTACCTTTTATGTTAGCAGACAACATAAACCTCATACAACACCATAATGCATTAGTACAATCATAAGTGTCAACACCCTAACCAATGAATATCTTCTATCATGTGTTCATAATTTTGTTAAGGTGATATGACAAATCTCAAATCAAGATTGTACTAACCATAATAATCATGAAGACAAACATACCATAAAATTAAACATGAACAAATCTCGAAACATACCTTGATGGGTCATACTTGTCGAGATCGCTTGTAATCTTCTTATGTACGGCCTTAGCCTCATCTCCCTCTGAAACATGAACTTCTTCACTTATGCAGGTGACCAATCCAACTTCTTCTAGGATTAACCCAATCCACTTGATTTGTAAGAAATGGACCTGGAGCTGGATTAGGGTTTGTCAGAGAAACCCCAAAAATTCAAACTTTGAATTTCAAACTTCCGAAAGGATATAAATATGTGCCTTGATGAGATGATCAAGCTGGTATATTCAGAATTTGAAAATTGCAAAGTTTCACTCCTCAATTTTGCCTTTGAAACTTCTGGATTCACTAGACGTGACCCCGAACTGGGGTTTGATGAAGCCCACTCTTCTACCCAATCAAAAGGTTTGATCCAAATCTCTAAGCTTCTATTTTTATGAGGATCTTCCAGCCGTGGTCATAGATTTCAAAAATTCCCATTTTTGCGGAAGCCTTAATTTTCCACTTTTCTGATCAAAGTCCCAAACTAGGGTCTGCTGAAGCCCGGCCTTCTGCCCAACCAAAAATTCTGATCTTGGTCTCTAAATTTTTATTTTGATGAGTAGCATTCAGCCGTGGTCTCTGATTACAAAAATTCCAACTTTATCCGAAACCCTAAATTCCAAAAGCCATGAATGAATGTGCTAAGAAATAATTCTGTTTTGACAGAAATATGTACCTGATTGTTTCTGGTGTAACTCCTAACGTTTTGATCCACAGGGTCTGAAAACTTTCCTGAGATAGCCCGAACTGTCATCTTTCCATCTCGACAGGTCTGACCTCAATTGGATTCTTTGAGAGAGAGTTATTCCAAGTGTCGTAACGTGACCTGTTTATGGGATAAAATAGGAGAGTGAATTTGTACGGCGTGCCATGTGTCACTGGTTCAACTTCAGCCTCTGAACAATTTTCCTGAGATAGTACAGTCTGTGTGCTACCTGTCACTATTTATGAAATTTCATTTGGAGCTTCCTAGCCCAAGTTATGACCTTTTTCCCAAGGTCACCGGATTTTGACTCAGATCTGGAAGAGGCAGAAACCCTATATTGTACAGATCATAAATCACAAAGTACAACGAATTAGAGGTTTTTCTTTGGACACAAAGTACATGGTGATCTGATCTTCGACCTGTAAAAGTTTTAGACCTGAAAATGTCTCCAAAACGGATTTATAGCGAAAGTTCTACAATGACTGGTTTTTTCTATATCAAGCCCTAGCATCGTAAGTGCAACAAGTGTCACACATGCCATATCATGCTTTCTTTCAGGCTAGCTCTGATACCATGTTAAATTTTCAGAATTTACTTCAATTTGATCTAGGATCTTAACTGAGGGAACAACATGTACAACATATCAATCATGGACAGAATAATGCAAGCACACAAGAGACTCAAATTTTACTTGGGGAAAACCATAAAGGTGAAAAACCCCAATAACTTCCTTATAGATAGATAGAGCAATGATACAACCAAAATACAAGAGATAGTCTTCTCCTAGCAGCAGAGCCTCCTCCTCCACAAGTGCACCACTCTCCAAAGTGTGAGTGAGAGAATATAATGTATAAAATGAGAGAGACACACTCTCTATTTATACACTAACTTGACTTGACCTTTACTCAACTAGGTCGGCCTCAACATAACCACTTAACATAATGTTGACTAGGCTGACCCCCCCACTAGGGTGGTCTAATAACCCTTTGACCCACATGGCCGACCCCCAATAGGGTGGTCTGATAACCCTTTGACCCACATGACTTATACAGGGCCGACCCCAACAAGGTGGTCTAATAACCCATCAAGTATAAGTTACGACACTTCAATATAAATGATGACACTTCCGTATAGAGGAATAATAACATCTCTATAGGAATACAATATACATATATGTGAAATACATTCCGAAGTTACAATATACAGATATTGCTATGGTGTTTATGTGTGAACAATGTATTGCCTATGGGAAGATATAAGATATCGAATGAAGTTTTCTACGCCTCTGTTTCTGTAATGTGGTTAGATTTTAAATAAGAAGATCTCGTTAGCTTACTAGTTGCGTGGATAGAATGGATACTTACGGGGAGAGGGTTTCAAGGCTATACTCAATGTTTTGTTTTATTTAGGGATTTGTATCCTGTAGGAATAACTTATGCAATCTGGCTATTTTGAAGGCCACAAGAATTGACCCTGGTGCTAAGCTTCGATAGGCATCTTCGTGGTTACCATACGAAATGCGTTTTGCCTCTATTTGTGATTGATCTTTGCGTTTGATGTTTTTATGAGACTTTGACCCTGGAAAAGAACTTCTTTCTGCGTCTTCTTGTTTATTTGAAATGAAACTTGAATGTTTTCCTGTAGGTGACTATCATAGATTTGTATGTTGGAAAGAATGGAAAAATATCAAGGTTGTCCATTTGATTAATGTAGGGTTGTTGATAAACTGGATATGCGAATGTAAAGATTTATGTCCTAGCTATTGACTCTGCTTTTGTAATAGAATATCAATGAAGAAGAAAATGTCGATTATGTTTTTGTAATAGGATATGTATATGTAATAGAAAAACTACTTAATTCGATGAAGCATAAAATATCAGTCTCTATTTTTTTAATACAATATAAAAAGTTGACTGTAGCGGATGTTGACTGAATTTGATGTAAATTTGAATAGCTAGGTTTGCAAAAGTTTAGTCTAGCAATCAACGATCTCTACTAAATGATTTCAGTAGTTATATAACTACGTTGCAATTTAAACAAGAATTTATGGATAGATAAGAGAGAAAATAAAAGATTAGACTTCGATGAAGTAAAACCACAATACGATTGGCTAGCAAAGGCTAGCTAGCTAGACCTGCTAGGCAATTCCATTGGATTTTGGGCAATTCTCGAATTTAAGCTAGTATCGAGAACCATACTATTTTAACATTCTATTTGTAAGAGAAAATAATTAAATGGGAAAGTCTCCTAGAAATTATGTACCTATTGATTCCTATAGCTTGCTCCTGCTGATAATGCCCTACTGATTCCTGTAGCTTGCTCCTGTCGATAATGACCTGCACACTCAGCCAACTAGTGAATGAAAACTACTGGACTCTTAGCTGACCTATTAACTGATCTTGGATGGATGACTTTGGGACTACCACATTCCTCCCAACCATGATTCTACAACCATTCCTGGTTCAATTAGAATCCCCTCGAGCTGGTTCTGCCATGCAAACTGCGAAGTAAAGGCCCTAGGTGTGTAGCTAGTTCAGATCTAAAAAATCTATAGGAAGAGTTCACTTCCTGGAGCAGAGAGTTCTTCTTAGCATAATAATAATACCAAAAGAAAAAGATCCCCCAATCTTTGGGGTATGTCCTCCTTAAGTAGTACAAATCTTGAATTAGGACTGTTGGAATTTTACTGGTCTCTTTAAAATAATTTAATTTATAAAATAGTATTTGTTTACTCAACTACTAGTTATTTTGTAACTAAGACTTCTCACTTTTGTTTGATTAAAGTGTTTTTAATCTTTAAATCTTTTCATAATAATAATAATATAATAATTACAATACCATCTAAATATTAATAAATAATATTTAGTAAGTGGCAACCCACTTATGCATAAATATATATCTATAAAAATGTAAACATTTATAAAATAATATATAATAAATAACAATATTTATGATTGAAAGCTCCTAATAATAATACTTAGATTTGGGATCCTTAAGCATTTTGTTTCACATGATGCTTCTTTTAATTCTTTTTAATGAAAGGGGTCCACTTCTGTGGAGGGTTTCATTAGCTGGTAGGGCACCTCTAGTCTCTCCTTTTTGCATGTCAGATTCCCTCGTTTTAACATGGTAGTTCCCGTAGTAGATGATGATAATAAGATTTATTTAATCAAATCGAAATAGTTGTTATAAGACACGTAAGTGCTATTCAGAGTCCTCTTGACTCAACACTTTGAGATTTAGTAACCTCGAGTGCTCTTCAAAGCCTTTTAACTCAACACTCTCACATGGGCATTACATTACTGCAATTCTAGAGCCTCTGCTCAACACTAGAGCTAGAATGTGGTTGTGAGGCACATATAGGATATTAAGTGGCCTAGGATCTGGTAATCATTTCTTTCAAGCTTGGAGTGCTCCAGGGCTTATGCCCAACACTCAATGTACCTTGGGGCTTAAGCCGAGCATGTAATAAGAGTCCTCTAGATACCTCGGGGCTTAGGCCCAGTATATAGGTCATTCGTGTGTTTCTGAGTCCACGCTCAACACACTACAAAATCAGCCATATGAATCATGCTCTGCACAATATAATGTAACAAAAGAGGAAAACTCAGTATATGATAATTTGTAACCAATTCTCATAATACAACATAGTTTATTCGTTCGGGCTTTTTTGCCCAGTATATATATCCAATAATGAAACAATCAGGGTCCATGCCCAATATATCAACTCATGAAAGCATAAATCAAAACATACTAATGTTATGCTAAAATAATAAATCACATATGCTGGGGCCGTGGCCCGATATAACCTCATAACATAGTTAGACAAAAAGTTGGGATATTACACCTAGGTGTACGCACAGGCCAAGTATGTAACAATATAAATGTGCACTAATGAATATACTATACTAAATAAGTCCACTTTGAACTAGGATAATAAAATGATCATACATCATTTTGAATCCTTAGCACATCATCAAAAAGAAGAAATGATCTCATGGAACTTGAAGCATTGTAAGGTGCTTTTTATCTCCTTGAAACTCTAGCTCTAGCACATATCTTATGAATAATATGAAAAATGACATAAAAAATAGAAGATAAAACATGTTTTTAAAGAAACAAAAGCTACAAGCATGATAAAGAGTGAGGAAACAAATAAAATTGTATCACTGTGATTATGGGAAAACAAATACCAGGAGAAAATGGGTCAAAAGTGTGCATCCAAGAACTAAAATTCTACAATTTACATGGAACATGAAGGTATAACACTAGACAACATTAAAGATGGAAATGCATAATTTCTCACTATCATAAATTTTAGATCCATCTAGAATTATCAATACATCTTAGAGGATCAACTTGAAATACCAATTTTTCAGTCAGCCGATTTTCCCGCGTAGTTTAAAGTTTATACACATGGCCCATTGGATTACTCTACTCCCAAAATCTCCAACCTATACCTACCAGGTTGAAACGATAGATCACCACCAATTAGACTCACCTAGAGGATACATACAAAAAATTATAGAAATCCAAATATTTGGAGGAATAATATCTAGAATACTACTTAATTAAATATCTAGCATCAACCGTGAGGAGGGTAATGTTTCTGCACAACTTATCAAAATCATCCTTCTTTTCAAGTATTGAACTATTTGCATTTACAACTAGAGGAGAAGCCCCACTTGAGCCTCGCATAAACTCTACATTTGGCACAAAACCATTAATGATTAGGTAAGGCAGGGGTAAAAATCATTTTCTTGATTTTTGCTTTTGGTTCTATGAGATATAATAATTTCAAATATATTTAATAAATGACTGAAATTTCATGTATAATAGTTCTGATCATCCCAAGGCTACAAATAAAATAGGAGATTACTCAATAAATGACATAAGAGAGAGCTAAAAGAGAATTAGAACTCCACATACTCTCAATGCCAAGGCTAAGGAAAGAAAAATTAACAAACCATTACTCATGCATTCCATAAAAAATTATATACAATGAGATCTTGGGCAACAATATAAAAGCAAAGAAACTTTCAACATTTGGGAATAGAACCCAACCAACATATTTGATTTCTTAGATTCTATGATTTACCTAACTCTAGAATTCTATAGACAACAATTGAATAAACTAATGGCACATTGACAGATAAAATAAGACATCTTATACAAGAGATAGCTATGAAGCTAATTAGTATGGCCAAACACTGAATACATTCAATACCCAGCCAATGGGGATAGTTCACTTAGTTGTTTCCAATGTTATGGGCATTTGGTTAGTCCCATGCTAGTAGATGCTCAGTTCAAATCCCCCTATGTGAGGTACACTAGAGCACCTGCTGAAAATACAATTGATAATATATTACTATCATGAACTTCAGATCCCCTAGCATTGACAATATAGCTTAGAGGATCAACTTGTAATGGCAATTTTCCAGTGAGCCAATTTCCTGTGGATTTTAAACTTGTAAAATTTATACATATGGCCCATAAGCTTACTCCAGTCCAACAATTGGCAACCTCTGCCTATCTGGTTGGAACAATTTCTCATGACCAATTAGACTCACCTTAAGGATAAAGACCAAATATTATAAAATCCAAGGAATGGGTGGGAAAATGTCCATAATACTACTTAATTAAATAGCTAGCATAATCCTTGAAGAGGGTAATGTTTCTGCACAACTTGGATAAAGACCAAATATTATAAATTCCAAGGAATGGGTGGAAAAATATCCATAATACTACTTAATTAAATAGATAGCTTCATCCTTGAAGAGGGTAATGTTTCTGCACAACTTATCAAAATCACTGTCACTTGTTAGGTTTGAACTTGAGAAATGTAGCTAACTAATTCTACACTTTGCCATTAGACCATAGGCTTATGTCCTAGTGTTTTTGGTTTAAGATAATAATAAAATCTTAGAGAAGATAAGACCTAGTGTTCTAGTCTATGATCCATCTAGAACATCAAGGCAATCAACACCACGTGGGAATTCATGATATATGTTGACCATAGAGTCACAAAAAACAACTGGATGGCGATTATTGAGAGATTGTTGAAAGTAATTTCAACCCTGAATCTGCAGGTGCTGTTGGTGAACAACAACATGCTGAGTTGATTGAGATGATAATTGGGATTGTTCTAGTGCTTGTTGTTTCAAGAAATGGTTTTGTTGGAAAATCAGCTACTGGTGAACCTGCGGTGAATAAGATTGTTGTGGATTGAAATGAGCTTAGGTATAATATTGTTGATTCTTCGAACCCATCACCTGACCAGATGCTATTGAACTAGCTGATTGGGTTGTTTGCTACTGCGAAGGCTTGTTCCCTAGTAATCTTGGAGCCATGTGATTACGGGATGACTTTTTACCTGAGGTTGGAGCTATTGATCTTTGTGGTGATGAGACAGTTCCTTTACTCCCAGTCACAGTCTTTGAGGTTGGAATTCCTGTTGTCTTTGACTTAGACATTGATGCAGAGATAGAATTACCATGTTGGTTACATAACCGTTTCCCATAATTCTTGGTGCTTGTAGTAAACACAGCTTGAGATATGGCACCACCAGGTCAATTAGCCAACAAATTGTAGCTAACTTGCTGATGACGTACTTGCTGTGAAGAATTTCTTATAGCTCCAGCCACAACAGCTTGATGATACGTACCAGCTAAAGTAGGCACAGTTGAAGACACCTTCCATTCTGGAGGATGTTGATCCTGCTGATTCTGAGACTGCCCACTTATACTGGTGTTGGCTTGGTTTTGCAACCAAGCTTAGTGCTATGGGAACCTGCTAACTAGTAGCAGCAGTTTCAATAGAAATAAATAACAATAAACTAAATCTAAACTAAACTAAACTAGCATGTGCATTTTGAATTAAAGAACAAGAACAAGAAAGATAAAAAATTATTTTTTGTATTGACAATGGGGCAAACAAATGCTTGCAAGAACAATACCTCCAAGTGATGAAGGTTGTTGAGTGGCTCCAATGGTGAGTAGCTCCAATCTCCAATGGGTCCTTTCTCCAAGGTTGCTACAATGGCCAAATACTCAAGGGAGATTTTGGCAGCATGAGGATAGGAATATGGATGGATCTGAAATGAGGAGCCCCTACCACCTTTTTATAGGTTTTGGTGGTGGGGAATACCATTTGTGGTTTTGTGGAAACCAAATGGTATTGACCAACATGGTTTAGGTACTTTTCCCTCCTTTTTCCTTTTTTGAATAAAATTAATATTTTTATTCCCTTTTTAATATTTTGGGAATTTTGGACCCTTTTTGAGGGTTTTTTATGCTTTTTAGGAAAAATAATCTTTTTGAGTGGGAAAAAGGGGCGTACCAAGGTCTTTTGGTGACCTTTTGTTGGCTTTAGAGGCTCAGATGGTGGAAAAGTGGACAAATGGGTCATGTGAATAAGGGAATGAGCTAGTGAGCACTTTTTAGGTGTTAACAGATTGCCCCCTGATGTGTGAGGGAAGGAGCTCATCGTATGGCCGATAGACATCATAGTTCTTTTGTTTTTTTTCTAGGGTCTTGGGGAGGAGAAAAGACTGATTGGAGACTGGATCCGCGTCCCATGGAAGCTGCAAAAAATAAACAAATATTACATGACCTCAATATGAATGAGGGATAATCTCTGATAATGGACGAGGCGGGCATACCCATGCTCGTATCAAGACATATACATAACAATTAGTCCCAAGAAGGGGGACCTAATACATACAAAATATACCGGTACATCATAATGGTCCAGAGGGTACATTATTTTGGGATGTACTCATGATCATGACATGGCTGATCTCAATAACTGATACACTGGAATAACTGATGAACTTGTTGGAACTGAAGGTGTCCAACATCTGTATGGACATAATGACTGTGAGCCATCTCTGGGAAGTATCTGTAACTATATACTCGAGGGAGTATAAAACTGGGGTACATCTGAATACTGTCGCCATACGCAGCCCAGATATCTATCGGAACAGTGTAACTGGTTGTATCCATAGGTAGACTCTCAAATGTGGAGGAGTCAGAAGGTATCCGGGGTCTTCGACTAATAACTGAGCGGACCAATGCCCTGTGCAAGTCTCAACGATGCGATCAAGGTGTTGAAGTCGAGCATGTGAGAAACAACCATTTGGAGAGGCACTGAGGACTCTTCTCGAAATGATTCGTAGGCACTCATCATAAATGGTGATGAGTCCAAGACACAGGGACCTCTAGGTCTATCCTCTGGAATAAATTTAGTTGTCGTCGACAGAGGGAGACCAGCAACTAACAAGGCAATGATGTTTCCTTGATAGGAGCGCGAGGTGTACAACTGAAGTATTGTAGTACTAATGGTAGGACTGACATACTTGTGGGGATGGGAAGTATCTGGGGTCATATAGTGGGTAGACTCAAACTTCCTTTGTTCAGAGCATGATGACATGGTTGACCTGGCAGCGTAGGGAACTGACTTATAGGTGTGGGTATCATTGCTTTTAAGGACTGAGAGGTATGCATTGACTCTGGGGGGGAATTAAGCTGATGGGTGATGTCGATGGGTTCTCAGGGTGACATACTGCAGAATACTCTGAACAAAGGCGACCAAAATGGGGAAGCTGCCATATGAGTAGATGTGATATGTTGTGGCACCGAGAAGCACCATTGGGTCCTTCTTCGTAGTTTTAATGAGCTCCAAGAAGGGATAAAAGTGTGCTCTGAAATGGTATTCTCTTGTGGATTTTGTGAGCCCATGACTGTTCGTGCTCATTGGTGCTTTCATTTTTAAGGAGTCTTAAAGCGATAAGAAGACTCTGCAGTGGTTGTGACTACTGTCTTGTTGGTTTTACGAGCCCAGGATGGTGATTGCTTGTGGTTGCTTTCATGTTTAGAGAGTCTGAAAGCGGTAAGTGGACTCCATTGGTGTTCTTTTTCGTGAGTTTAGTCTCCAAGGCTCGAAAAAGCATAAAATGATGCGGATGGAGAACTCTTCTAGCCGATGTGACTAGAGTATACCTTTTTCGTAATTAGTCTACGAGGTCCGCAAAAGGGGTAAACTTATACCAGGTAGACGCCCTTTCAGATACGTTTAGCGAGCATGAAAAGAAGCAAGATTGCTCGGCGATCTTTTCATTGTTTCAGGAGTCAGAAAAGAGCTTAATAGAAACTCCCTAAGTGCCTTTTTCGTAAAAGGGATTGCTCGGCCCGAAAAAGGGATAAAATTATACCGAACAAAAATGGATAGATGGGAGCGAGAAAAGGTCTCAAGCGTCATCATGTGTGTGGGATACTGGATCCGGTGACATAAAGATTGTCACAAAGGGGGCTGCGGCCGTTGTGGCACGCAAACCGAGGCAATGAGAGGGCATTTTGAAAAAATGGCCGAAAAAGTGTGGGCGTGAGAGCAAGAAATGATCTCAAGCATCATCACAAGCGCGGGAAACTGAATCCAGTGATATAAAGATTGTCAAAAATGGAGAACGGCGGATGTGGCATGCAAACCGAGGTGACGAGGGGGGCATGGAAAAAATGCCCAAAAAATCTAGGGGTGAGAGCGAGAAGTGATCTCAAGCATCATCACGAGCGCGGAAAACTGAATCCGGCGATATAAGACTCGTAAAAAATGGAGAATGGTGGATATGGCACGCAAATCGAGGCAACGAGGGCACCCAAATAATGGTCAAAAAATGGAGCTGGTGAAAACTAGAAAAGGAAAGAACTGTCATGAAGTTCTCACTGCGCTAATTCCAATGGTACCAACGGTTTGAGAAACGGACGTCGTATGAGACCGGAATGGCGGTTGGAAAAATGGTGGAATTTCTATAAATAGGGTGTGGGGCCCATATGACGTGTCATTGTTACGTGCGAGTTTGGCAGAGCAATCAGAGCTCTTTCTCGATTTCTGGGAGATTTGACCGTTGGTTTTCGATTCTGCGAGTTTCAGGTAACCCGTTTCGCCTTAGCCTTTTCAATTATGTCATTTTTTGTTAGTGGCGAGCCCCCGAAAGCCGTGAAATTCCACGTTGACCTTCCAACCTGGAATATCGCGGGTTTCGGGTCTCTTCCCGCGATGAGCCGCGCGGGTTTTAGGCTGAAAGTCACGATGTTCATCGCGACTGTGAGTTTGGAACCCGCGATGTTCATCGCGAGTTCATGGGAGATAGTCGCGATGTTCATCGCGACTGTCTGGCAAATATCCGCGATGTTCATCGCGGTTTCTTGACTGGAGGCCGTGATGATCATCGCGGCTTTTAATGGAAAGGCCACGATGGTCATCGCAGGTTCTTGACTGAAGGCCGTGATGATCATCGCGGATTTTAATGGAAAGGCTGCGATGGTCATCGCAGTTTTTAATGGAAAAGCCACGATGGTATTTTTTGCAATTTTTTTTTTTTTTTTTTTTTTTTTTTTGCTGGGGCTAAGAATTTCTTCTGTTTTTTGGCAGGATGTTGAGGAGACCATTGGCCTCATGGCGAGAGCGGGAGATAGATGATGATCGGATGCTGCGGATTCAGACTGATCCGGGGGTGCGGCAGACTCTAGCGGTGAGCGGACTCTTGAAGTTCGCTCAGATCCCACCTATTCGTTTAGTGAGACGGCTCCTGAACAAGTTAGTGAGTTGGTGGGTGCCGGCAGAGGGTGCTTTTATTATTGGGGGTGAGAGGTTAGAGATCACCCTCACCGATGTTTATTTTCTTACTGGGTTGCCTTGTTTGGGGGAGGTGGGAGATCTTCTGCCGAGGATCCCGCCAGGTGTGGATATGGAGGATCTACTGCAGACCTTTTGTGTTGATGATGCCGTTTTGCAGAACAGTTCTATTAGTCTATGATCCCTACGTGAGTGGGATATGTGGGATGTTGGGGCATGTGTTCTGCGGATATTGGGTGCTGCTGCGCCACATCGTTTGTCTGGGGGACAAACGATGTTGGTGGACTCTGTTCTTCGGGGGACTTATTATGCCTGGGGGCAGATGTTTCTGGCTGGTGTCCGTAGAGATCTGGACAAGGCCAGTCGAGAGGGAGGTGAGTTCTATTATGCCTCTTTTCTATGTTGTTTTTTCTTCGAGCAGGTGCCGACCTTGCGACCACAGGTGCCCATTCGTGATGGTCTGGTGAGTGAGCCTTGCATGGTGCGGTGGGGGCAGATGATGCCTTGTGGCGGCGGTGGTGTTCGCGGTTTCTTTACGGAGGAGGTTTATGAGTAGTTGGAGCAGATGCCCCTGCTGATTGAGGATTTCCCATATGCCGACATGGACTATCGAGGTGACCCAGAGATGCCTCGTGCCCCGGGATAGGCCTGGAGTTTAGACGGTATGTTTTGTGTTTTTGATTTATACTATATCATGTGTTGTTTGATTTATCTGTCTATGATTATAGTTAGATATGCATATGATGGTTTATTTGCATTGTGCAGATGTTGGGCTTGTACCACTGGCCGACTACGTGGCTCGTCAGGGGCGGGCGATGGTGGTCGCTCATCCACCTACAGTGGTACCACCTCCATGTGGTGGAGGATTTGCGGCTTGTGGGCGAGGGGTTGTCCCTCGAGACGATGCTATAGAGGGTGTCAGACAGACATTCGACATGATTCTAGCTGGACTCCCCGAGGATGGCTGGAGAGACCTGGACCTGGATGTCAAGGAGCGTTGCTTCGGTACGCCTCCTGAGTGGTGGTCGCTCCTATTGAGGACAGTGGTTTTTGTGGCAGAGCACAGGGGTGGTGCTCGGGATGAGCCGACAGCGCTGGCTGAGATGAGGATCCATCTACGGGATGATCCAGCGAGGCCAGCAGAGCGGAGAGTTCGGGCTCACCACGATCCGGTGGGGCCAGCGGAGGAGGCGCCAGAGGAGCCCAGGGATCCTCATGACTAGATGATATGTATTTGCCCCCAAATGCTGATGAGCATATGGGGAAACTCTTTTTGTACGGCTGATGTATTTTTTTGTATATTGGGTGCTGAGGGCACCTATGACATGTTCTGACTATACGATGATGTATATATATGTATACATTCGATGCTGGTATATAGTCGTGTATGCACGTGGATGCACTTGTTGTCTTTATGTTTGCCCATGGAGGCACATGTTATGCATGTGGATGCACATTTTGTTTTGGTATATGCCCGTGGAGGCACATGTTATGCACGTGGATGCATTATTTGTTTATGGTATGATGCGATTGGTGTGCCAGTCAAGTACATTGTTGGCCATATGGTCTGCTACACTATTGAGGTTTCTTGGGACATGTGTGAATGTAATGGATTCAAATTGTCGAATCATTTGTTTAGTGCACAAAAAGTTTCTGAACAGACAGGGATCGTGTACCTGGTAATCATTGTTGAGTTGGGAAACTAGGAGTTGTGAGTCCAAGAAAACGTTAAGGTGACGTATGCTCATTTGGAGAGCTGTGGCCAAGAGACCAGTCACGGCATCATATTCAACCTGGTTGTTGGTAGCGGCACCCAAACACATTCCATTGATGTGGATCAACCCATGTGAAGGGGAATATATTACCCAAGCTGCGGAGGCCAGATTGGGGGACCAACGGCTTGCACCATCGACGAAACCGACGTAGCAGAGTGGAACATGGGTGTGAACGGGATCAATGGAAGTGGCCGACCGGACCGAGGGGTATCCAGTGGAGATCGTATAAATAGCGGGGTCAAGGCCAAGCATTTTAGTATCTGACCAAGTAAAGACATCAGTGAATTCTTGGAACATTCGTTGGTATTCTCCGATCTCATGCTCACTGTGGGAGGCTCCTAATGTAATGGTATGAAGGGCACGAAGTGGGTCAGAGATGTCAATGTGGATGACGGGAGAAATATCGGCCATGGGATCCATTAGCCAGTCGACTTTAGTAGGAAGGAAATCTTTGGACTCAACCGCGGGTTGGGTAGCGGTGGTGGATGAAGTCTCTTCCGGGAGGAAGTATGGACGATGGTGCATGTATTCCCAAGGATGATTAAAAGCAGTAGGAGCCTCTAGAATTTCTTCATCATTGCGGGAGCTTTGAGTTGTCAAATCAAGTGATGAGGTAGTGGTAGTCGAAGAGATCATGTAGATGGTGTTAATCTCTCTGGATGCGGATGATGCGGGAGGGTAGATCTCCTCGATAGTAGGGGGTGCCATCTCAAGGTCCAAATTGTTCATCTCGTAGAGGGCTGCTCTGTAATCTGGGATGTCAGGACAGTGATGGGAGTAGTGGCCGTAAATAACGCATATCACACATGGTTGGTTGGTACGCAGTGATTTATCACGAGGCATGGGGTTTGGATCGAGTTTGACAACCGGGATGTTGGGGTCGTCGTCCAGCATTTGAATGTGTTCCTGCAATGCAGGTAACTGTGGACACTGATGAGTTGGATGGCCTAACTCATCACACAACGAGCATTTGGGAGGAGCATGAAACACGGGGGGAGGTTTAACTGCCTTGGGTGGGGGTACCGTAGTGTATGGTTGCGGGCCTCTGCCCCCAGTGGGTCTGATGAGTGGAGGGGGATTCATCGATGATGAAGGAGTCGTGATACCGGGAGGTGGTTGGGTAGAAGTAACAATGGGTTGCACCGGTTGCAGGATGACATTTGGTGTCGGCGAAGGAACGGGAGGCGTAATATACCACACGGGTAATCCCAATGTTAAACCGGGGAGACTAAGGGTAGCCATAACCGGGGCGCTTACTACACCTGAAGGAGGAAATAGAAAAAGGATTGTGTGGATGGGTGTAACCCCAATGTGACTAGGGACCAATGGTGGTTTGGGTAACAAGGAGGGTTGATTACCGGGTGTTTGTGAAAGGGTGCAGAGGTTAGCGACATGGCTCTCCGGTGACGGTGGTGGAATGGCCTGGAATGTAGAGGTCATCAGCGCATCGGAGTAAAGTTCGGGTCCTACTGAGGAAATGAATGAGGTAGTTGCACCAAAAATAGGTTGTTCAACCATGGGGAGAACATTTTCAGGTGTGGCGGGGGCCTTGGGATCGTAATAGGTGAGCTGGTTGACCTTGACCACGCGTCCCTCATGGGGGAACTGCATGGTGCAAAATACGGATGAGGCAACAGCCCGCATGGCATACATGTAGCTGCGACCAAGTAAAAGGTTATAGTCTAGTTGGGCATTGATGACCTCAATGTCAATGAGGACGGTTTTACCCGCCAGCTGGACAGGGACATTAGCTAAAAGACCTTGGGGTTGTGGCGAACGACCGTCATAGGCTCGCAACGCAGTGGTGGACTGCTGGAGAGTAGGGGATCCCAACTTCTGCAAACGAATGTGGACATGACGCATGTGGAGGCCCCTTCATCGATAATGCACCAATGGATGACAAGATTCCGAACAGAAATGAAAACTTGGAATGCTAAAGAGGAAGGCAGGCGTGGTTCAGACTGGTCTGAATCGAATGCGATCAACTGTGAATCGTTGGGGTCAATGGCGCCAATGGCAGAGAGTAAAGTCTTGCGCTGCGAAGGACAGTTTTTCAAAACTTCTAAAGCAGACATGGCTGCAGGAGACTGGGCTAAGTCGTCTATGATGTTGTAATTCGACGCAGCCCGAGCGTTGGGATTATTGTTGATACGACAAAGTGGGAAGCGAGGTGCTTTGGAAGCGCCATCAAGTGGAGCTGGAGGTATATGTAACGTTTGATCTGTGGGATTAACGTTAGCGTTCTTGTCGGCGGGAGGGGCTTCAGAAGTGGAGCCATATTGGTTCCAACGGGTTTGGAGGTTGGCATCGGCAGTCGACATCATCAACAAATGGTGAGTACCTGAATCAAACATGGGTTGATCAGGGGTTGCATAAGTGATCTGCTGTGGTGGCACGTTGCCCTGAGGGGGGGCTAACGGCTGATTGTTCACTACATCCTGGTTTGGAAAGGGGTTTTGCAGCACCAAGGGTTGATGTTGAGGTGGTGGAGGGTTGGGTGGCGGCTGAGGAGCCGCTTGCCCTTGACGATGTGCATCATCGGTCCAGAGTTGCCGAGCTCGCTCCAAATGTGGGCAAGAATGCGTGTAATGACCATAGACCCCGCAGATAGAACAAGGGTGGTTTGTTCTGAGGTTATTATTTCTAGGCTGCTTAGGATTCCGATCCGGATTATGTTTGGGAGGAGCAACATTGTTATTCTATGGAGGATTGGGAGGTGGAGGACCTTGTTGATGTTGTTGGTTATTACCGCGGTTGCGACCTCTACCACGGTTCTGTTGTGCACCTTGGTTGCGCTGGTTGTTTTGGTTCTAGGGCTGGTTGTGCTGTGTGTACACTTTCCCTTGAGTAGTGGGAGGATTTTGGTTCACCGCAGGTGCGAGAGCAGGTTGTGGTGGATAATAAGCCTGTGGGGCTGGAGGTGGTCCAGTGACCTGCTGGGGTTGTTGGTAACCCTGAGCTATTGGAGGTGTTGGGTTAGCGGCCACAGCTTGCTGTGGGTAGTATACTGGTTGAGATGCAGCTGGGGGGGCGTATGCAGGTGGTGCATGACCAAAACACTAAGGTGGACATGAAAGTCCATGGGTATGATGGTGATGTGCCATGGGAGCATATGAACTGGTTTCTACAGACTGAGATGTAGCCCGTGAAAGGTCGGGACCATGGCTAGGATGTGTAATGGAAAAGGGTTGGGGATGTGAGGTCATATGACCAATGATGCCATCAACGACATGGGATGCCCCCGGTGCATCATGTTGGGATGACTCACCCCGAGGGGCGTCCGGTATAATGGTATACAGATAACCCGACTGGGCGTAAATGAGATCAAACTGTTGGGATTTGAGGATGGCCTCTTCTTCAGACTGGGGTCTTTCGGATGCCACATCCTTCGCAATGAGAGGGAGGAGGGATTTTAGAAACCAATCTAGGAAGATACGGTCATCTAACTTGATTTTGCAGAGGCTTCGGCGTCGACGCCACTCATGAATGTGGTCAGTGATGTGGGTGGCCGTGTTCTGTCTGCAAGACAATAGGATCTCGACGCCCGCATCATAGCGGACAGGTAACTGAAAGAACTGCAGGAAGGTCGAGGCAAGGGAGGTAAAGGTGGCATGCGTCCCATGGGGCTGCTCAATATACCACTTGGCTGCAGAGCCAATGAAGGTGCGCTGTAATAGACGGAGGCGAACGGAGTCGTCAACTATGGAGTTGGAGGAACACCATAGATGGAAGGACATGATATGGTTCTGGGGGTCCTCACCTGCCTTTCCCTCAAACTTAGGGATGTCGGAGGGGAGTTTGGTGGGCATATGAGGCCACGCAAAATCGTGTCTGATAGGATCATTGGTGAGCTTGGCTAAGTCTGGAAAGTTCATACTTGCCATGTACGGTAAGCTAGCAGATGTGGTGACTGGGACTGGGACATGCCTAGTCATGGTGGTATGATGTAGGGGTCCAGTAACGCCTAAAGGTATGCTAGGGATTGAAGGTATATGTCCTCCAATAGGTGTGGTCTCGTGTGGGCCAGTGCTTCCAAGTGCAACATGGGTTACCCTTGGGTTAGGAATAGTAGTGGCGATTCCTGGAATCTGAGTTGTGGGAATCAGAGGGGGTGTGACCCCTATGTTGGGCATACCCATAACAGGTGGTGGCCCTGTATTGGGGATTCCTATAACAGGAGGTGGCCCTGTGTTGGGCATTCCTAAATGTGGAGTGTCCTCCATATTAGGCATACCTAGGGGGGTAGGTGTTTCCATGGATGGCACTGCAGTAGAAGGGTCTGTACACGTCTCTCCTATGGTGCTGGTAAAGAGTGGGTCAAAAGGTGTTCCAACCATAATGTTGGTTGGGAATAACTCCGTGGGGTTTTCGGATTCTGCCTCTAAATCAAATGTAAAGTGAGGCGTGTCAGAATCGGATGACTGTCTAGTTGACCGACGATGTGTCGAGTCAAGGGATAAGGCTTGGCGTTGATGATGTGGCAAGCCAAGTAGACTGAACTCTGGGATTTCGCCCTGTAGACGATGAGAGCGTCTAAAATTCTCAATGGTGAGAAAATAAGTTTTTGTGAAAAAATTTGTATGTCTAAAATGGTAATATATGAAAAACTCAAAACCCTAATGCAACCAAGGGTGCAAGAAGGGGAGTAAAAATGAAGGCTCTCAGGCCAAAAAATCAACCTCAAAAAAGGCACTTATTCTAGCAGCTGTGCTACAATAAGTGGAGGGATGCAACAAATGGTCAGAGTACCAACATGCAAACAGCTTCTAGAAAAAATAGGTGTAACTAGACCAAAGGTGGGTTGAATCATGCAAACACCTAACTAAAAGTATTGTGAATCAACAAACTATATTCTCTGCAAGGTGATGAAATCCAAGTCAGACAATATTGAGTGTTGAGTCCACGGCTAGATATCCCCCTACCGGGAGGGACACCGGGTAATCAATCCTAAAGAATGGCTACTAGGATACTCCGTTCATGACACGTCGAGAAAAGGTAAATCTGCCGTTTGGTCCTTGATCGCAATATCCCAATACAGGGATATCCCGAGAACTGTGAATGGTAGCCCTTCGGTTACTGAATGGATTTCGGTATTCCACTTAGGCTTCCGGAACCATCCTCGCGACTTCAACCCTCCTAGGGGAGAGGCCTTCCCATAAACCGGTTGTGACCGTGCCAATAAATACTAAGAGATTTTAGCTCCCTAAAGGACAACAACTATGTCTCAGATGTAATAACTGAGGGGTGTTATTGGAACACCTATCCCCCCAGTACTACCTAGCTACAAAGTTCTTTTAGTGTTCCCCAAGTGGGGTTAAAAGTGGGTTGAAATTAGGGTAAGTTTTAAGGCTCAGTTTAAAATTAGTGTTTGATTGGGTGCACGTGTGGTATTTTAAACTGAAAATTGAAAAAAGTAAATGCTAAGTATTCAAAAAACAAGGGATCTTTTGAAATAAACAGCAACTATTATGACTTTTTCAATAAATGGAAATTAAATGCTTTTCAAGGACTATTCAAAAAACAAAGGATTTTTCAAACAGGAAAGCAAATAATATAACTTCTTTTCGAAATAAATGGATTTCATTTTCAATAATTGCTATGGGCAAAATATTAAAGAAGCAAACAGCAAAAAATTGTAAATCTAGATAAAATGCAAATATAGATCCTTCTTTCAATTGATGAAAATTTTTAAAAAGATTTCTTTCACATGTGCATTTTAAATAGTCAAAATTTTTCTATGGCTGTAAAATATGCAGAATTTCTAATACTGGAAAATGTGCTATGTGGGCAGAAAGTACAGTAAGAAATTAATTTTTTAAATGATTCGGACGAATGAAAAAATTAGCATCGCGGGTTCTGACAGAAAAGCCGCGATGGACCGCACGGGTTTCAGTCGCACAGTCGCGATGGGTAGCGCGGGTTTTGACCGCGAAGCCGCGATGTGCAGCGCGGATTTTGGCCGCGAAGCCGCAATGTGCAGCGCGGTATTTCGTCACACAGTCGCGATGTGCAGCGCGGAAAAGGTACGCGAAGCCGCGATGTGCAACGCGCTAAATGGCCGTGAAGCCGTGGTGAACCGCACGGAAAAAAGTCGCGCAGTCGTGATGAGCCGCGCGACTGTTGGGGAAAAAGCCGCGAGGCGAAAGCCATATGCAGATGCCGAAAAATGACGCTGAAAATTGAGAATTTCGGGCTGTTAATGGCTAAAAAATGGGCCAATACCTAGATCAACAATGGATCTGCTGTCTAGGATGGCAGATCTATGGATCTAAAGGTTAAAAACTAATAAAAAACTAAGATTAAAAGCAAAACTAGAGATCGATTGTTCAAAAAATAGCGGAGTCGCCAAAAACTGTTGCCCGGTTTTGCAACCAGGCTTAGTGCTATGGGCACCTGCTAACTAGTAGCAGCAGTTTCAATAGAAATAAATAACAATAAACTAAATCTAAACTAAACTAAACTAGCATGTGCATTTTGAATTAAAGAACAAGAACAAGAAAGATAAAAAATAATTTTTTGTATTGACAATGGGGCAAGCAAATGCTTGCAAGAACAATACCTCCAAGTGATGAAGGTTGTTGAGTGGCTCCAATGGTGAGCAGCTCCAATCTCCAATGGGTCCTTTCTCCAAGGTTGCTACAATGGCCAAATACTCAAGGGAGATTTTGGCAGCATGAGGATAGGAATATGGATGGATCTGAAATGAGGAGCCCCTACCACCTTTTTATAGGTTTTGGTGGTGGGGAATACCATTTGTGGTTTTGTGGAAACCAAATGGTATTGACCAACATGGTTTAGGTACTTTTCCCTCCTTTTTCCTTTTTTGAATAAAATTAATATTTTTATTCCCTTTTTAATATTTTGGGAATTTTGGACCCTTTTTGAGGGTTTTTTATGCTTTTTAGGAAAAATAATCTTTTTGAGTGGGAAAAGGGGGTGTACCAAGGTCTTTTGGTGACCTTTTGTTGGCTTTAGAGGCTCAGATGGTGGAAAAGTGGACAAATGGGTCATGTGAATAAGGGAATGAGCTAGTGAGCACTTTTTAGGTGTTAACAACTGTCCTCTTTGAATTTGCTAAGGTTGGAAGCCCCTGTGACTTGATCACCATAATTTGATAGTGTAGACTGAGCTTTTACTCTACTCACTGCTTGTTTTGTATTCTGATTGCACTGCTGTCCCTTCAGGCTTACTTCCTGATTTGGATCAGATGCATTAGGTTGCATAGAAATCTGCATCTATTGCTTCTTGATGTTATGCTTTCCTCCAAAAGCAGTCATCATGGTAAAATCCTGAGAATGTCCTAGTGAGTTTGTGTCCAGCAGCGTTGTAGGATTAGCATTATTACTTGAGATTCTTCTGACCCAGTGGAAGTTTTCTATCTACAGTCAAGGCAGTGTCTACTCCATTAGTATACCCATTCCCACGTTCATCTTGACTTGTTTGTGATGGTGAGAAGAGATGGTGTTGTTGTGAACTTGAAGGTGTTTGCTGCTATGGAGATGAGAAGTTGAATTGTTGTTGAAGCTTCTGGGAAGAGAATCCTATGTTTCTTTGATTTTGTTGACTTTGCTGCCGAGGATGGGTAGGTTGATGCAACAAATGTGCTACATAGAAGGAGCCATTGTAAACTTGAGGGTTCCCGAGATGATTATGTGTTCCAGTGTTTGATGCTCCAAAATGCATAGGTGGAACAGGGAAATGGAACCCACTTTGCTGGAACATAGCCAAGTATTGAGTGTGCGCATTGGCTAAGCTTGCAAAGTTGCTATTAGCTACTCCAATTCCACCTGCTAAATTTGTAGAAGCTTCTATGTGCAAAGGAAGCCCTGTTCTAGAATTTTTACCCTTAACCAAAGGAGTAGCATTACCTGTATTGACAGCTATAGCACTGGTCGAGGTTCCAGATTCCGTAATGGGAAACCCAAAACATGGAAGATTGTGCTGTACACATATGATTCAGAATAAAAATTGGGTAGATATCAAAATAATTCTTAACGTCCATTCAAGTGATAACTGGAAAATTGAATCCTACATTGAAGATTCATACCTAAATGGTGACTGAAGATGTTGGGTGTGCCCCTTGTTGTTGTGCATAATTCTTCCTAAGAACATCCATGTAGGAAGATGCAGCTTTTTCTTTCAGATTATGACCATCCAGTGTAGCCGTAGCTATATTACTATCATTAAAGGATGACCCGATTATGTTTGAATTTTGACCCAATAAGGAGTCAGATCCTAGTAATGGGATTCCCAAAATTGTTTCTATTGTATAAGCCAAAGGAATATTCAAATTGTATGGTGTCCCTCCATACAAAGTAGTTGAGTTTCCATAAGTAGTGGCCCAGAAGGGATTACGAGCCATTTGTTGTTGATAATCAATGAAGGCAGGCCACATCGTTTAATAATAGTAAACATTTGCCACTACTGCAAAACGAAGGCAGGCCACAACAAAATTAAAATCTCAGTCAGCTTCATCAAAATAAGGATGCTTCAATAGTACTGATACATTCCCCAAGCCAACTAACACTAATGGCAATTGCATTCCTTAATTATCAAGGTTAGAATTCCTAAATTGCATTCCTAAAAATTATCGCTTACACTGTGCAATCATTACCAAGAATTGACTAGTGTACACCGATAATCAACTTATTAGAAGGATTCACCATGCAATGCAAAATAGTCCTCAACTAAATGATCAGTAGAAATCAAGTAGCTACCTGTATGCCTTTTGTCAAGTTTCCTTCCACAGGCATCATTCTAGGTAGAGATGGAGTTCCAGACCAAGTACCTTATGATAGTGGGTCTAATGCAGACTCAGACTAAGACAAGCACCTGCTCATGGCCTTAGAAAATCAAAATGACATTTTACAAATAGAGGAAGAAATGGCTAAGAAATGTGTGAGAATCCAAAGATATACCTTCTGTAGAAGTTATCTAACCAAAGAAAACTATAAATATCAATTAAATCATGAGGTGTCAATGAGTCTTTAATGACTTGGCTCTTTTTAGGATCAACATGCACACCAATGTCTTTGATGATAAAAGATACTAAATCTGCTCCATGGTAAAAAGCACTCTTCACCAAGTTTCCTCACCATTTATGTTCTTGGAGGGTTTGCAACAATTGTAAAATATGATGGTACATGTTCCAACCTAGCTCAACAGAAAAATAAAAATACCGCCTAAGTAGGGTATGAAAAACTTGTTGCACCAAGTGAAACGAGGTGCTCTATAACCCAGTATGGGGGAGATCCTGTAATGTTTGTCCATGTTTGTCCTGTTTGTCCATGTTTGTCCTTATAGTCGGCCATAATAAATAATGTTTGTCTTTAACCTAATAAGAATAAAAATTTAATACTATGTCGGCGATTAATAAAAGGACGTGTATTTTCATTTGAATAAAATCCTAGACTATATAATTCATGGACGTGTATTTTCATTTGAATTAAATCCTAGGCTATAAATGTTTGTCTTTATTATTGTTGGCCATTAATTAAAATGTAAAAAAAGTAAAATGTAATGGAAAGTATTTAATGAAAAGTAAAAAAGTAAAATGTAATGAAAAGTAAAAAAGTAAAATGCATTGTCGGCCATTAATTAAAATGTAAAAAAAATGTAAAATTGTGGAAAGTATTTAAAAAAAATCTATGTCGGCTCATAAAATAAAATATTATGAAAAGTAATTAAAAAATAGATGTTTTTTTATAAAATAAAAAATTAAAACTTAAACTCAAATCAATCAAGAGAGATTAAATTTCTTGAGTTTAAATTTAAAAAAAGAAATACACCTCAAGAAATTGGATCCCTCTCGGTGCTTGATAGATACGGGTTTAAGATGGATCTCTGCTGGTTAATGTAGAGTCAAGGAATGTTGATCACTAGACACATGATTGTATGATCATCAATGCATTGTTCAAGCCAAAGGCCATAACCAACCATTCATAAATTCTCTCCTTAGTCTAGAAAGTAGCCTTCAGTACATTGTTAGGATTCTTCTGAACTTAATGATAACCCAAGCAGAGGTCATTTTAAGGGAAATACTTGGACCCCTCAACACTATTCCAAGTGTTGGTTGATCCAAGGAAAAAGGTACATGTTCTTAACAATGATTTTCTTCAATAAACCTGTAGTCAATACAAAGGCACGATGAACCATTGTTCTTTCGAGCAAGAACTACTTGGCAATGTTGCAAATAACGTGTCAGTGAACATGTTGCTAAAGGTCTAAAAATAAACTTATCAAAAATATCAAGAAAAATATTAGAAAGTATCAATAAACTTTAAAAACATACAAAAAATCCATTTTTCCATTTTTCTAAATGAAAGCAACAACAACATCGAATAAATTCATTGCCATGTAACTATGAAAATAAAACAGATGTGCAAGATGTGTATAAGATGTCAAGCAATACCTCATGCATCAATATAGAATCTTGTCCTTAGTCCTCACTCCTCCAAAGCTCAAAAATCAATAAACAACACAAAATTACAACTAGGATATTGCAAGAAATAATAAATTTTGCATTTTTAATGCTTTGCCAATTATAATTTGAAAAAAATGAAAAAATAAATTGAAAAATAAATAAATTATGTATGTTAATGTCTGTCATGGTTTGTTGATATTTGCTAATATTTTTTTATTTTCAATTTCTCAACCCTCAACAAAAATTTTCCATTGTCGACGTTTTTAGTGAAACAAGCTGAGGGAAATCTCCCCACAAATTTCCTAGCATGGAAAAAAAACAAAAAATTGAAAAATTCTTCAAAATATCCAAAAAAAAAATCAAAACTTATAACAATACTTGGCATACCTCATAAATATAGGAATGTCTTAGAGCTTATAGGGCCCCAAAAGTCGTGGGATGCATGGGATATGCAAAAAAGGACAATGGAATCATCAAACATTTTGAGACCTACATAATGTCCCAAAGTTGTTCCTTGCCCGTTGGGATGTACCCATTGTTACAAGTACAAGGGAATTCAAAGGGAAAGTTCCACATGTGCATGGACATGTACTCATGCAACATTGGTGGTAAATAATGAAGCAATGGATAATGAGCAACTATGAAGAATAGGTGGTGAAAATAGTATCAAATTAGTATCTTTGAGCATGAATATGAAGACAATTTGCAAAAAATAGAAGGGACAAGATAAAGGACATAAGGTATTGTTTACAGCAAGGCATATGGCAGTCATAAACTCTTGAACAACACTAGCCCTAATGACACTTAGTAGTAAGTAATTGAAGATCATAAGCATAGTCCTTTGACGAGGATATGCATATGAATGGGGGAGCAGAATTTGTTAAAAAACAAGTTGACAGAAGGCTTATTGATGAACAAAGATCGAAACAAGAGAAATGGTGACAGGGGGAGCTAATCTAGTTGTCAAAATACTAAGATGGATGATAGGGAGAGAAAGTAGTCAAGACAGAGAAGAAGGTATCAGACAAGGAGAGCAGGCCTATCACTTTGGATGCATTGTCTAAATTAGAGTTTCACAATATATTACTACTGCACTAGTTGGTTATCTTGTGGACAAAGAGGTTACACATGCACATTTCAGGCAAAATCTCATGTGGTATCTCCTTTGGTATTTAAAATTTTTTAAAATCTTACTATTACAGACTAATAAACAAAAGAGTAGTAATTGCATGATCATGTTCCATCATATAGATGGTAAGCACTTCCACCAATGAAAAGGTTTCAGTGATATCTCTCTTCTCTCCTATGGTTTCCTTTTATTTTGGCTAGACATTTTGTTTAGTTATAGTTGTTATTTATGGTAGATCTAAAATAAGGCCATGAATAGTACATATGTTGATTTCCAAGTGCTAGGTAATAGTTAATGCATTTAGAGGTCATGTTCTGGACATGCTAATAAGAGTAACATGACATAGGAAATCCCAATTGATTGATCTAGACAGATTGCAAAGCACGCAAGTTTATCCAGAATAAGCAAGTATTTTAGCATCTAGTCAAAGAAGATAATAAGACAAGTGCATGAACACCTGGAGTTAATGATGTGATAAAAAGAAGGCTGAGAGACTTTGCGGAACAAGTGTACAGGTAAAGGTTTCTTGTAAGGCTAGAAGTTTGGACCATATTTTGAACTCTGTTATCAATCAACATAGATAAATCAAACAGCAAGAATCTTGAATATTCTATAGTGTGTAGCCTATGGGTATAACCAGGGCCATCGGGTATCAAAGTTGAAGTTGAAGATGGTGGTGTAGGAATCGAATTGATGTATTTCCTAGCATACAATATTGAAATAGGAGGGAACGAGATGTTGATACATGTTTCCCTTGCATACAAAACTACACCAACCATCCCCAATAGCAAGGCCACAACTAGAAATTGGGAGGATTACAATCTCACGCTAATTCCTTCTCATGCCAAAAGAAAAACTGTCGTTTCTAGAGATTATTTCTAACATCAAATTTAATGGAAATTCTACATAAAAATTAATTATCCATCAGACAAAAGAAAGGGAATGTGACAAACACACATAAGTTAGCACCTGATTAATTGCTCCAAATATATCTTCATCTAGGCTCCAAAGATTTTCGTTATTAATTTAGTCATTACATAAAATGAGGGAGCTACTCTATAAATAGAGTCACTGGGTCAACCTCTTACAATAAAAAATGATTTCTCAACTTTGTTGTCAACTGCTGAAAGGCATGCTAAATAACGTGTAAATAATGAGCACATCAAAATTAAGTGTGAATTAAATCTAGTTTGAGCAAAAATACCTTATCCAAGAGCATATATTTTGAAAAGGATCGTGCAAGACTCTTCAACAATGGCAATAAGAAACCCAAGAACACAAGAAAAAGATAATATGAACCCTACAGGGAAGCAATGCACTCAATTTCAATCTTTGCATTTAAAGGTAATGCTGCAACTTGATAAGTCGACCAAGCTGGTGCAGGTGATGAAAAATCTATATGAAGAAAAGATGAACTAGGTCATCTTTGTATAAAATCTCAGTCAGCTTCATCAAAATAAGGATGCTTCAATAGTATTGATACATTCCCCAAGCCAACTAAAATTAACGTCAGTTGCATTCCTTAATTATCAAGGTTAGAATTCCTAAATTGCATTCCTAAAAATTGTCGCTTACACAATGCAATCATTACCAAGAATTGACTAATGTACATCGATAATCAACTTATTAGAAGGATTCACCATGCAATGCACAATAGTCCTCAACTAAATGATCAGTAGAAATCAAGTAGCTACTTGTATGCCTTTTGTCAAGTTTCCTTCCACAGGAATCATTCCAGGTAGAGATGGAGTTCCATACCAAGTACCTGATGATAGTGGGTCTAATGCAGACTCATACTCAGACAAACACCTTCTCATGGCCTTAAAAAATCAAAATGACATTTTACAAATAGAGGAAGAAATGTGTGAGAATGCAAAGATATACCTTCGGTAGAAGTTAGCTAACCAAAGAAAACTATAAATATCAATTAAATCATGAGGTGTCAATGATTCTTTAATGACTTGGCTCTTTTTAGGATCAACATGAACACCAATGTCTTTGATGATAAAAGATACTAAATCTACTCCATGGTAAAAAGCACTCTTCACCAAGTTTCCTCACCATTTATGTTCATGGAGGGTTTGCAACAATTGTAAAATATGATGGTACATGTTCCAACCTACCTCAACAAAAAAATCAAAATGCCACCTAAGTAGGCTATGAAAATCTTGTTAATGTAGAGTCAAGGAATGTTGATCACTTGACACATGACTGTATGATCATCAATGCATTGTTCAAGCCAAAGGCCATAACCAACCATTCATAAATTCTCTCCTTAGTCTAGAAAGTAGCCTTCAATACATTGTCAGGATTCTTCTGAACTTAATGATAACCCAAGCAGAGGTCATTTTAAGGGAAACACTCTGACCCCTCAACACTAGTCCAAGTGTTGGTTGATCCAAGGAAGAAGGTACATGTTCTTAACAATGATTTTCTTCAATAAACCTATAGTCAATACAAAGGCCCGATGAACCATCGTTCTTTCGAGAAAGAACTACTTGGCAATGTTGCAAATAACGTGTTAGTGAACATGTTGCCGAAGGTCTAAAAAGAAACTTATCAAAAATATCAAGAAAAATATTAGAAAGTATCAATAAACTTTAAAAACATACAAAAATATCCATTTTTCCATTTTTCTAAATGAAAGCAACAACAACATCGAATAAATTCATTACCACGTAACTATGAAAATAAAACTGATGTGCAAGATGTGTATATGATGTCAAACAATACCTCATGCATCAATATAGAATCGTGTCCTTAGTCCTCACTCCTCCAAAGCTCAAAAACCAATAAACAACACAAAATTACAGCTAGGAGATTGCAAGAAATAATAAACTTTGCATTTTTAATGCTTTTCCAATTATAATTTGAAAAAAATGAAAAAAAAATTGAAAAAAAAATAAATTATGTATGTTAATGTCTGTCATGGTTTGTTGATATTTGCTAATCTTTTTTTGATTTTCAATGTCTCGACCCTCAACAAAAATTTTCCATTGTCGATGCTTTTAGTGAAACAAGGTGAGGGAAATCTCCCCACAAATTTCCTGGCATGGAAAAAAAATAAAAAATTTAAAAATTCTTCAAAATATACAAAAAAAAAATGCAAAACTTCTAACAATACTTGGCGTACCTCATAAATATAGGCATGTCTTAGAGCTAATAGGGCCCCAAAAGTCATGGGATGCATGGGATATGCAAAAAAGGACAATGGAATCATCAATAGGGCCCCAAAGTTGTTCCTTGCCTGTTGGGATGTCCCCATTGTTACAAGTACAAGGGAATTCAAAGGGAAAGTTCCACATGTGCATGGACATGTACTCGTGCAACATTGGTGGTAAATAATGAAGCAATGGGTAATGAGCAACTATGAAGTATAGGTCGTGAAAATAGTATGAAATTAGTATCTTTGAGCGTGAATATGAAGACAATTTGCAAAAAAATAGAAGGGACAAGATAAAGGACATAAGGTATTGTTTACAGGAAGGCATATGGCAATCATAAAATTCTGAACAACACCATCCCTAATGACACTCAATAGTAAGTAATTGAAGATCATAAGCATAGTCCTTTAACGAGGATGTGCATATGAATGGGGGAGCAAAATTTGTTAAAAAACAAGTTGACAGAAGGCTTATTGATGAACAAAGATCGAAACAAGAGAAATGGTGACAGGGGGAGCTAATCTAGTTGTCAAAATACTAAGATGGATGATAGGGAGAGAAAGTAGTCAAGACAGAGAAGAAGATATCAGACAGGGAGAGTGGGCCTACCACTTTGGATGCAATGTCTAAATTAGAGTTTCACAATATATTACTACTGCACTGGTTGGTTATCTTGTGGAAAAAGAGGTTACACATGCACATTTCAGGAAAAATCTCATGTGGTATCTCCTTTTGTATTTGAAAGTTTTTAAAATCTTACTATTACAGACTAATAAACAAAAGAGAAGTAATTGCATGATCATGTTCCATCATATAGATGGTAAGCACTTCCACCAATGAAAAGGTTTCAGTGATATCTCTCTTTTCTCCTCTGGTTTCCTTTTATTTTGGCTAGACATTTTGTTTAGTTATAGTTGTTATTTATGGTAGATCTAAAATAAGGCCATGAATAGTACATATGTTGATTTCCAAGTGCTAGATAATAGTAATGCATTTAGAGGTCATGTTCTGGACATGCTAATAAGAGTAACATGACAAAGGAAATCCCAATTGATTGATCTAGATAGATTGCAAAGCACATAAGTTCATCCAGAATAAGCAAGTATTTTAGCATCTAGTCAAAGAAGATAATAAGACAAGTGGATGAACACCTAGAGTTAATGATGTGATAAAAAGAAGGTTGAGAGACTTTGCGGAACAAGTGTACAGGTAAAGGTTTCTTGTAAGGCTAGAAGTTTGGACCATATTTTGAACTCTGCTATCAATCAACATAGCTAAATCAGATAGCAGGAATCTTGAATATTCTATAGTGTGTAGCCTATGGGTATAACCATGGCCATCAGGTATCAAAGCTGAAGTTGAAGATGGTGGTGTAGGAATCGAATTGATGTATTTCCTAGCATACAATATTGAAATAAGAGGGAATGAGATGTTGATACATGTTTCCCTTGCATATAAAACTACACCAACCAGCCCCAATAGCAAGGCCACAACTAGAAATTGGGAGGATTACAATCTCACGCTAATTCCTTCTCATGCCAAGAGAAAAACTTCCCTTTCTAGAGATTATTTCTAACATCAAATTTAATGGAAATTCTACATAAAAATTCATTATCCATCAGACAAAAGAAAGGGAATGTGACAACCACACATAAGTTAGCACCTGATTAATTGCTCCAAATATATCTTCATTTAGGCTCCAAAGATTTTCTTTATTAATTTAGTCATTACATAAAATGACGGAGCTACTCTTTAAATAAAGTCACTGGCTCAACCTCTTACAATAAAAAAAATGATTTCTCAACTTTGTTTTCCGCTGTTGAAAGGCATGCTAAATAATGTGTAAATAACGAGCACATCAAAATTAAGTGTGAATTAAGTCTAGTTTGAGCAAAAATATCTTATCCAAGAGCATATATTTTGAAAAGGATCGTGCATGACTCTTTAACAATGGCAATAAGAAACCCAAGAACACGACAAAAAGATAATCTGAACCCTACAGGGCAGCAATGCACTCAATTTCAATCTTTGCATTTAAAGGTAATGTTGCAACTTGATAAGTCAACCGAACTTGTGCAGGTGATTAAAAATCTGTATGAAGAAAAGATGAACTAGGTCAGCTTTGTATAAAATCGCCTCCACATACATAAAAGAACTCATAATTGTTTCATCAATCAATTGAAACAGGGTAATATTTGCGTACAAAGCAAAACTCGATGAGATAGCTTGGACATTTAGAAACTGAGAATTCATATTTCAATATCAGGATAGACCAATTATGTAACATATATAATATGTAACTTGGAAAGAAATAACAAACACTTTCATTGAGAGGCCTGCAAAAGTTTTGAAATTACTTTTGCTATAGTTCTTGATAGAATGAGATTTTAATTCTCTTGATTTATCCCAACCATTCGGCACCCGAACCATTCACCGCACTTGAAGATAAGAGAAATTAAAATGAGTATGAAATTGATACAAACAAATCATTGATAATACAAAAATAATACTTTATAAATAAGTTATAAGATAGTAGTAGAAAAGATAAGAGAAATTAGAATGTTTTAAAAAATTCACCGTATTAAAATTTTTGATGAAATCCACAAAAATTCTGTGGTCTCTTTCTTCTAACTTGTATGTGTCATTCTTGATATTGTATGATAGGTTTTCCATTGCTATAACAGATTCAAGTTGTATGAATAGATGATCTGTTGAATCATACTTGTACATGCGTTGCCCCTTTATTTTATTGTACCAACAACATTGAAGCTCAACACCTTCAGGCCTATCCAAAAGATCAATGTCATTATGGTAATCAAACACCCTATTACCATCCTTCTTTCTTATTCTTTGCACTCTTCCAATGTACCAAGTCCTACGAGAAACGTTGTGCTTTGTACTTTGAGATACACCTTTTCTTGTAGTGCGTTTAGCTACGTCTATAGACTCACTCTCAAACAACACTGCACAATCTGATCCAATTCCAAAACCAATTGCAACACCCTTTTTGGGGGCCCTCTCATCTCACCTGAAGTATACTCCATTCCTCACTTTAGTCAATCTATCTTTCAATAATGTCGGATTTCCATTCAATTTACTAACGAAACAAGATTTGTACATGTCCTTGCCATCGAGCTCCACAACTGGTTTGGTAGTTATGTTTACATTCTCATCAACGAAATCTAAAATTCCATCCAACTCGTGCCTCCACTCACTTTCCATCGTTTGCAATTCATTATCATTGAGTACCATAAAAGGCGAATATTGGAATATGGATGTGGAATGATCCGGGGGAGAATTATCAACTACTTCATCCATAGCTTTGAATGTTGAATAATTGTGATCCTCTATCCATGGTTTAAACCACCAAGAATCTTTCGTGTGTCTTTTTGGTTGCATGCCAAGACCTACTAAAATTCCCTGTGCATCCTCCAATCCTATCTCGAGAGCTTCTATAATTTTATCATCTGTGGATATTGAATCATATTGTGACAAGACGTCACCTTCCTCTATTGTTTGTTGATGCAATTTATTACAGATACTCATTTGTTTCTTATGAGATTTATTGAAACGAATCCCTTGGGGATTCGATTCTTCTTCAGCAACTCTATTAATGGTTCCAATAGCATGAAGTAAGTTAGTGAAATCATATGCCCTCTCTACTCTGACCATGCCATCGATTTTTCTAAATAAATTCTCACATACATCTGACCCGGTCAAGTGCAATGCACATGGCAAGTTAGGGTATTGATCACGAAATAATCTCATCAACAAAACCACAAAGTGGCAAGAAATTTTCACATCTTGATATGCCTCTCTATTGATTAAATTAATGTTGACATTATTATTTGCTTGTTCTTTGACCCAGCATAGCCATAACGTGAAGAAATGATGTACTCTTGAAGAATTTCGCACCCTTTCCCAAAGAGTCAAACTAGGAGACAAAAAAATATCGATATAGTCAGCAACGATTGCTAGATAGGTCTCTGTAACCGATGTACTCTTTGTCTTGCCACCTGTACTTCTCATTTCCTTCAAGAACCTCTGGACATGCCTTGAAGCAATGTGTTGTGTTGAACCCCAGTTTTTTCGATCAATCCTCTCTATATCCTCAATTTTAAGCCTATGGTCATCCACATTAAAATTGTTATAAACCATTCTTACATGGTTAAAACTAATCAACTCTTCTCCAACAATCAAATCTCGTCGACCACTAAACAAAGGATTCACTAGCGTTTTTCCATTGTGAATGTAATCCCGGTCATGAAGTCTTACTACTTTAAAGCCATCATACAACCTAGTTAGGCCCCACCCTTCCTAGGGAATTTGATATCTTATGCATGTCGTTAGTAATAATCCTTCAACATAAGCATTCTTCTCCTGCTATCCCCATCTAAGGAATGACCAATAATAGGTCCTAAAAAATATTCCACATGTTTCTTCCATAGGTCTTCTACTTTTTCCCATTGTCGATGGAAAAAAATTGCATCAAACCTGTTGCACGTTGGATGAACAAACACAACCAAATGAGGAAGCTTCTCATGTAAAGCGTTTGCAATAATAACACATGCATAATGGCCAATCACACAATTCTTGAAGGCATCTGTAATATTCTCATAGCCTACGGCACCCTCACCAACTGTCACCAAGAAATGTGATTGACACTTATGTTCTTCTTTCTTACCACAAAAACCCACCAATGTATCGCTTTTGGCTACCCACCTGACATATTTTTTCACAACAGTTTCATCTTTAGCAAGGCATACCAAAATTGGGCCCTCTATACCATGTTTGGATTTATAAGAAGCATACACTTTTTCAATTGCCTCAAAAATGTACTCATGCTCCCCTGGGATATATGTCAATGATTTTCTAACTTGCCTTAAATTCGTAGATATCGAAGGGCCATCCAGATTCAAGCTAATAAAGCTATGTAATCTAGGACCTCCCCATAAATTAATCATCTCATAAATGGATTTAGTGGATGCACTATATCTTCTCCCTGACTTTGAATGAACTAGGTTGTGAAATATATCTTGAACAAATCCCCAAACTGCATCTTTACCTTGTAATTTTCCTTACTTGTGAGCCTCGCACACATCCTTGCAAAACCTGAACACATCATTCCTTCCAGCAGATTCGAACAACTTTTCCCTTACAGAACTCATTCTAATAGATAGTGTAGCAACCTTTGTTCTCTCCCACCAAAGAGATCGCATTGTTAATCTATGTGTAGCATTTGCATCTCTTGCAATAATTTTGAGTTTAGATTGAGTCAAATGGTCCAACCTTCTCCCTTTCCCTATATCTCTCCCATGTCTTTTGATGTTGATCCTTGATTCACGATATAAACACATCCAAAAGTCATCACAACTAGGTATCAACTTACAAAGATTGCATATCAATGAATCAAAAGGGATTCCTGTTTCAGAAACCCTTTTGCAATGGATATGTCTGTATGTACCATTAATACAGCATTCAACACCATAATAACATAGTGTTCTCTTGGTATGTTTCTCTATGGCCCACAATTTTCCACCATGTTGGTCATCCATTAGAACCTTTGTGTCCAATCTCTCTCCTCTTTTATCAAGATAGGGATCCCAATACCCCCAACATAGTAATATCGGGGGAGGCTATTGTCCTAGAATAAGATGAAAAAACAAATTAGAAAATGATCTACGAACTGCTACTAACAAGTAATAACAAATAAAGTAATGTGAAAATTCAAATTCAAATTAAATTAAAACTTGGGTAATTAACACACCTGAAGTAGAAGCATGTGAACTTGTAGAAACCCCATGTGATGGTGATGGTGATGGTGATGATGGGACCAAGAACTTAGTCAAACTTTGTTGAGACTTAACATTGGTACAATTCTTCGGTCTCCCAACTGTTCCACTCCTCAACACAACTGTATCATGCAAAGCCTCATCTGTAGTAGTAGTGTGCTTCCTTGATTTCATGTGCTCATTTAGAGAACTGACAATATTACCACTTGCCGGCACCAAAGAGAACCATCTATTGCATCGTGTACATTCCACTCTTACTTTTTTCTTGTTCTCATAGTTTGCAAGTGTTGCTTCCACTACCATGAACAAATTAGGCTCTTGCATTTGGTTGAAGTCATCTAGAATTTTGATTGCTTGATCAATCTCAAGTCGATTTCTATCCACGGTTGTCTGCTTTGCTCTGTTACATGAAGGAATTTCATTACTTCCCAACATTGAAATGTGACGTTGATGGGATCCTATTTTCACATGATTGTTTTTGAAGTTACAAACCATTCGCGCTGCCAAGGATACTTCCCCCATTCCATAATCAATGCCACAAATTTCACAACGGATCTTTATACTAGGTTTTCCATTTTCTAAATATACCTTCACTATTAGCTTCTCCTTGACAAACTCTTCCATTAAACTATTCACTTTCTGTTCCCAATATTCCAATACTTTATGATCAACCACTACAACTTCTTCCACTGCCTCGAACACATGCTGATCCACTTCAACTTGTTCCACTAACTCAGACACATTATCAACTCTTGGTTGTTTATGCATAGGTTCGTCCACATTCCCTTCAATGTTTTCAGATATTGCCATTCCTTCCATTACATGTGATTGCAATGATTCAAAAACCATTGTGTCTACTTTCCTCTTAATGCTTATATTTGTTGTTGTAGGATTCCTTCTTTGCTCTTGCTTTGTATTTAAAGGATGTCCAATTGGGCCAATAAATTCAAAAGGATATTCGATGATTTCATCCTCCACAATTTCAGAACGGATATCAACATATGTACAACCTTTTCGACACTGAATTGTTCCAAGGAAACAATTCTCTTTACCAATAAAAATTGCAAAGTTCTCAACATCACTAGGATCCATCTGCATATTCAAATTTACACATGCATATTACTTCATTAATAAAACAAAGAGCTAGGAATAAAGGTATGCACTTTCAATTCAAATCTCTAAAAAGGATTAAGAAATATTACTATCGAGATGAAACACCTTGAAACAAAATGTATTGTTAGTGGCTTATTCAAATAGCCCTCCCCAAACTAAAGAGTCAACTTCAACGTACATGCAGAAGATCAAAAGGTGATCAAAACAAGAGATGAAACAGTCTTTAGAGAAATTTACATGTTAGTCCTTATTTACATGTTTCTTGTGTATGCATGATAGCTTTGATATCTGAAACAGTCTTTAGATAAATTTCATGATGAATTTGAAAATAAATCAGTGAAGCGTTGTCTACATAATTCAAAGTTCTGATATTTCAGTTTTTCTGTGCAAGTGTGGCAGGCTATCTCCTTGAGAAAGGTCACATAATAATTTCCAAGTAAATGTATGGAAATTTGTGTAGACTACTAGATGATTCCATGTCTCAAAAGATTGCTGTGCAGCAAGTCAAACACATCAATTGCAGACAACTTGAGAAGAGAGGCACAAGTTTACCAATCTAGAAATTTAGTTCCCAATACATATAAGATCATGTACTGTACTGTATGCTTCAACGGAAAATCCCCTTACTATATTTGTGCTAAGGTGCAAATATGTAATAAAACAAATAATAAAAATACAATATCCAAATTCCAAAGGGTAAAAATAATATTTAATAAGAATGATAGATATAGAGATTCTTGAAAGGTAGTATGATAACTAATAATATGATCCAAAATGGATCTGCAACAAACTCGAATAGTTTAATGGCTCAACTCAATGACAATCCCTCAACAAGACTAGAAGGTAGGCTGTGGAAACTGAAGAGGAGGTATTGGGAGGCAGATTCCAGTATGACGGGCCCTGTGCTTATGCAATCTGCAACCACCCACTTCTAAATTGTCTCGCTGCTGATGTCAGCACAAAAGAATTTAGATTAAAATTATTAGAAGAAAATAAATAGCAGGAACTCATATTGGAATGCTTCCAGAAAAAGGACAAAGGAGGAGAAGAGCACTGAACAGTTGGGGAGTTGAAGAGTTGGGGATAGCTAGCTATCCAGTTGATCCCAAGCAAAGCCAACGTTTCCTATAAGCTCATAGACAACATTTGAGAATGGATTCTTTGGCAGAGAAGAGAGGGAATGCATTAAAATTTGCATGTGTAATCTGTAGTGCTCCAGATTGCCTAGATAGTACCCATAATTTAAAGTGATGAGGTTTTACTATTGTTTGATGGCTAACACTTGCCCAGAACTTCCCCATAATTCACAATGACTACTATTGACTGCTTCCTTGAGGTCAAAATAGGGCTATTTGAGATTTTATATATGTTTTCTTTCAAAAGTAGCTAGTGCCCTATCCTATGAGAGGAATTGGAGCACATAGTCTTTTATTCGTGCAATGACGAGAAACTAATCAGAATGTAAGAGCGCAGAGAACTTGACCTACATTCATAGTATACTTCCTTGCTAAAAATTAGTAAGGTACAAGGAGGGATCCTGCAAAGAGATGGAACCAAAACACAAATGATATTGTTAAAAAAAACTAAGAGTAGAAGGAGGAGTCCTTCCAAGAGATGGAACCAATACATAAATGATACTATGTGTGATGATGAGGAGATGGAACCAAATGGTCTTATTGAGTAGCTTGGAGTTACATGGCATCTAAACAATATGGCTAAACTTCTTTTGTCAAAATGAATACCAACACCACAACCAACAATCAAATGTCAAAATGGAAGTGTCAAAATCATCCAAGATTATGCTCATAGAAACAAGGGATTCAAAAGGAAATTGAAATCATGGTTACCAGAATCAACCAAGAACAACAAACATTTTCTCAGTTATTGCAAACCCCCTCGAGATGAAGCTAATTCAATTCTTGAGGAGAAATTTTATGAACCATTTATTTTGTTAGTATCTTGCATGAAATTTGGATAGAAAGACAATTGGTGTTAGTGTCTATGAGTATCCATCTTTCAAAAGAATGTCTACTATGCAATGCATTTGAACTTGAATGCTCAAGTGCCATTAGTCTATAATTTACACCAAACTTCTACGAAAGGCATCCAAATGAAGTGAAATCCTTCATTCCATAATCAAAATCTCTATGCAAGGAGTGTTGAAAGTTGGAAAAACTCAACCTTGGGCAGATGTTGCTTACTATATTCATGTTTCTGCGGGGTGGCTGATTGAAATACATAACTGGATGAATATATTGAAGTCACTGATTGTTTTCCCAGTGCACTGAAGGATTAAGGGAGTTTCTACAAAGCAATGGTAATGGGAACAACTAGGCTCTTATTTTTTTTTATAGAATCATATTCACAAGAGCACTTAAGCATGCCTCTGGAGGAACCGAACCAAAAAAAGACATGGAGGTTGTGCTTGAAGTTATGAACTTCCTATGGATTTCTCTTTGTTCCAAAGTCTCTGAAAGGTTATGAAATGACATAGATATATTGCATTGTTTTCCTTTGTAATAAAGATAATAATTTATCATGTCTTTTTGGATCGCTTAATGCTACATGTGAAGGAGAACTTGAAATATGAGCTAATATGATTTAATTTCTGCTACATAAAAATGTAATTGTTCACAATAGTGTTATTTGGTTATACAGAGGATATTGTTGCTAGACTCTCTGCATGTTTGATTGGTTCACATGCAACTCTAGATTTCCCAACTTACATTAATACAAGCCCATCAACTTGCTTCTTGTTGCTAAATGACATCATCATGGGATGACGATGCTTTGATTTGTGCAAGCCTGTCCTTTGTAAATTTCAGAACATCTATGAAAAATTCAAATAAAGATGGCCCATATACAACAATTATTAGATTTATGGGGTGAGGAACCCTGCAACATGAATAGGGTGTCACCTATCACTTCTCCTACCTAGTCAACATGTTTGCAGCATGCTAATGACAGTGCTTGCCATAGGCCTACCACCAGGTTTGTTAAAGGAAGGAACATAGGGACAATTGGAATTCCCTTCAGTGCAAAATGACAAAGTTTTGGACATTTCCACAGGAACCAAGCTCCTGAGTTGGCCAGTTACAGGTGGGAACATATAGTGGTTAAGGATTAGCTAGAGGGATAGCCCCAAATGATCATCATGATCCTCTACCAGATGTTGGATTGGTGCTAACTACTGCTTAATATTTAATTTTGTGTTTGTGCTTAACTTAAGTAGTGATAGGGCATTACAGAGACTGAAGAGTCTATCTTTTTTGTCTATCTCTCTTCGAGTCTGTACAAGATAGCTTGAAGTATATTCTGATTTAAAACTCTGAAATATTGAATATAAAGATTTTTTTCTTGGAAGAAAAATGGAGGAAGGAAACAACACCCAAGGAGGATCAATTAGATTCTTGAAGTCACAACAACCAATGAAGAATAGATCAGAAACACTACTGCCACATATATATTGAACAGAGTTTAGAAACAACATCAGATGCATTTTCCCAAAACAAAATATTGATCAAAGAAGTGAGTGAAGAGATGGGTCAATCTGAGAGCAATCCATCAAATGCTGCTAATGCTGATAGAACTGAATAGGAAATAGAAAACAAAAAAAATATATGTATTAAAGTTCAGATTGCAATTTGTTTTCTTTTTCCGGTTCTTTCTTGTCCTTTTAATTTTGATTTTTTTGTTTCTTCTTTTTAGGCTGTGCAATCCTGCCTCCTCAGAAACATTACACGTCCAACTGGGGACCCATCTCCATATCCTTCATATCGGGCATGGACATGCTAGAACACGCGCCCTAGACATATCCCACATGTATCACTCTCAAAAAATGTTTTTTCATTGTATTTTCTCACTCTAGCTGCAGGGAAAGAGCTCCCGTGATCTCTCATTGTGTAGGTGAAAGGTAAAATCAAGATTTGAAGGGACTCCAAATGTTATGTAAAAGTTATAGTTTCCAAAATACTTAGATCTTTATGTCTACATTTTAGTTTTGTATTTGCAATCTGTAATTTTTTTAATATATATTTTATATATAACCATTAACGTGTCTTTGTGTCCTATTTCTGGGGTCGACATGTCCCGTGTCAGATACTCATATTTCCATGTCCCATGTCTGCGTATCATGTGACTTAGCCTGCCACTATTTCAAAAACGCCCATTTTATTCAGATGAGTCAAGTTTAAGAAATTCAATCTCCACGACCAAATTTGGTAACTATGGTTTGAATAAAATGTTTTATTTTTTCTCTGACACCCAATGTCGTGCAACTTCCTAGAATATGGATTTAAAGCTTGTAGTCATGTGTATCAATGTTACAAGATTAAATTCCCACTTCACAAAGGTTTCTCTGATATTCAACATGCAATCATCTATTGATTGTGACTGAACTTCACTCAACTCAATCAGAAGCATCAAATTTCAACTAAGCACACTACTTGCTGTAAAGTTCAACTAATTTTGACCAAATTTATTTGGTTCTTAAAGTTGCATAGCTGGTTAAGACACTGATGGGTCTTTGCTTCCAATATATCCGAATGTACATGGAAGATCGAATCTATAGGAAAAATCAATTTAATAAGAGGTACCACTCAAAGGGGTAGCAATAAAAATGTATAATGGTGTCTAACTAGGTGACTCCAGTTATATTGCATGTGTGTATGTGCAATTTTACTTGTTGAACAACAGATCTTTGTGTTTAAAGATGCCAAAGGCTGTATTGGAGAAAACTCACTATGGCTTGGGGTATACCACTATAGACAGCTAACTACCAGAAATTAACTCAATTCTCATAACTATGCTATTTTAAATGACAATGCTAAGATAATGGAGAATGTAACCAACCTCGATCCAAACATTTTATGTATATCCCCATTGGAGCTTTCAATCCACGCACCTGAATCTGCAAATTAGTCTTGAAAACCAATATACAACAAGTACATATAATATATAAACAACATTAACATCATCAATAGCAATGGTCCATGATATTATAAGTAAATGCAACCCAATTTAGAATAAACAACATTCACAACATTAATGGACGAGAATATGACTATTTCTATTAATAAACAAGAAGAAGTACAATGTGATGTGACCTCTTGCCGACAAGCAATCTGAACCAAGATCTGGATCAATCCACTTGTGCCTCCAACACTTCAATCCTCCATGAATGGAAAACTCAAACTATGATAGGAGTTTGGAAGGTGAACATAAGGGGTTCACAACTACAAGGATCAATGAGTGTAGACTCAAGATAGGGCAAAAATCCACTAGAGTTCTCTTGCTCTCCTTTGTCCTCCCGTCCATAAGCCATATGTGCTCAATATATAGTCCTCTCAAAGGTAAGTGAAAGGACACATCGAGGCATTTCTTGGACAGATGGAGGGTCAAAGGTCACCCAATAACCGCTTTTTGGGAGTAAAAAGTAATAACCTAGTGATTTTTACCATTTTACATGCTACCCATGGGCTATAGTGATGCAACTCGCAGGTATGCCCACTGTAATGATGTAGCTAGCGTACAGGGAAAAATAGGGAAAAATAGTGTCTGAAGGATATAAAGTGGATCTGAGTCAGTGAAATGGATCCTCTACTCCAAAGAATGCTGATGCTCACAAGGTGGAAAATTATGTTGTAACAGATGCCCCCTAATGTGTGAGGTCAGATACTGATGCTACGATGGCCGAAATACATTATAAAAAGATCTTAGAAGTGGAGTAATGGGGGCATAGGTGGAAAGAGAAGCTCACTCGTCATAGTACAATAGTATCTCTGAATACATGTTGGTATAGTACAACAATCTGATACAATGGCCATGAATAGGCAGTACATCATGAATACATGTCACAAGTGATCATAGCCATGATCCCTCTACAGTAAGATATGGTCTCCTGCTAAAAAGGAAACAACTGGTACAAACTGTTGATATTTGAGAGGTGATATCTCATATGTAAAGTCATAATCATAAGTAGCATACTGAATGCCATTATTTCCTGGGGTCTTCTACACAAGTCTTCGATGATGCAAGTCCCATCAAGTGAATAAAGGAGTTGGGGTCAAACCTGATGTGACATCATCTGATTATCGGTCAATGATGTATGCCATTAACAGACACGAGATAACCCACCAATAATGAACATGGGCATCAAGGCACAGAGCACAATCATCGGAGTGTGAATAGATGAGTTGAAGTCGAACACTACGATGAATCCATCGATCAGGGGACATTGATGTATTCCAAAAACTGTCGATGGTGAAAGAACCTGCCACTAATGACTGCAAGCCTCAAGGTACTCAACCGAACTCTAAGACTCAAGTCCTGGAATAAATGGGTTGAAGTCGATGGAACAAGACTCTCTAGAAGGAGGACATTAAATCATCCCCCATCAACCAGCACGAGGTACTAGCTATGCTGAAAGATTTGGAATATCTTAGGTGAAACGGATTGACTCAATAAGGATGGCTGACATGCAATAGTCAAGAGATCTGAGGAGTGGCCGACTCTGGTTTTAGGACTTCCTTTGAACAAGAGCATGAGCAAATGGATAGACTTAGGTAGCATAGACTTGATATAGACTGTGTGATGCAGGAGGCACCACAAAGGGCTCCATAATGACTGGAAGCTTAACCAATCGGTGGATAAAACTGAGAAACAAGAACAGCTCCTAAGGTCCAACTATAGTCCTGACTCATAATGTATGGAGTGGAATGAATGCTCTGTTCAAAGGTGACATAACAGCTGCCAACTAGAAGTAGTAACCATAATCCCATCCAGATTTTTGGAATATTTGATTTTTTTGGTCTTTTTTATATTTGGGAAAAGCTTGAAAAAGAATAAAATTGCTTATAGTACAACAAGTGAGGGAACGAGTGTCAAATAGACGGCAGACTAGTCCCAAGCAGTGGAACATACCTATGATCAATGCAAGGAATCATGTGCAGGATGTGGATACTTGGGGGAATGTTCCCTTAGGGTAAAGGGTCATCAATCTACGAAAGATAAATTAAGGCTCTGCTTGGCTCGAAAGGTAAAGTGCTCAGGCACATGGATAATAAGTGAGTAAGCAGGATCAGGCACAAGGCTCAAGCAGCAAGCAGGATAATGCAATGCAATCACAACTCGACATAAAAGGGAAGTCCTTTTTCGTAAAGTTAGTCTCCTCACCCAAAAAAGTGTAAAACAATGAGAGAAGAACTCTTCTAGTCACGTATGACTAGCGTATACCTTTTTCGTAATTAATCCACAAAGGTCTGGAAAAGGGGTAAACTTATACCTAAGTGAATGTCGCTTCAAATCCTTTAACGAGTCTGAAACGACAAGTATACTTGACAATCTTGTTTGATTTGAAAAAGTCTAACAAGGGCTTAAAAAAGACTTTATAAATTTTTTTTTCGTAAACGTTTAATGAGCCCGAAAAAGTAAACTCGTGACCTCCTTACTGTTTTTAATGAGCTCAAAAGAGAGATGGAAGAATGCTCATAATGGGGGCAAATGAGTGTCAGGGATATGCGAGACTAGTTCCAAGCGCATGGAACAAAGCTATGCATAATTCAAGGAACACGAGCAAGATAAAGGCACTTAGGGGGTGTCTACGAATTTGGATGGCACAAGGTTCAAATGCATCATAACAATGGGGAGGCCTAAACCTATATGCAAGGTTCCGAATATGCCTTCCATGACCGAAGCAAATGTCAAAAAGGACCAGTAAACAACTATAAGTCCAGCTAAGAATCTTGTCTCCAAGAAACATAAGTACCAAGATCATCTCTAAAACGTACGTAAAGAAAAATCTGATACATGTCACTTTGGTAGAAATTTTTTTAACTTCACTATTATCACCCTTAGACATAATGCAAAGAGAACTAACCACTGAAGGTGCCATAGTACCAACACCCGAGGGACCAGAATGATCATCTTCGGAATGAAGAGGAAAGCTAAAGGACGTGGAGGAATCTGTAGTGGAAAATTCATCATCACGGGAGTTGGAAATTCAAGAAGTAGAATCGAACTCATCAGGATCACCGATTTGCGGATCTATGGGAGAGTCTACAGACTCATCACTAGGGAGTTTAGACTTTAATGTCAAACCGGGGCTAGAAAAAACTATGCCTGGATCAAAATCCAAATGTATGGCAGCTTGTACTCAAGGCTTATCTCATGCAATAAGATCAAGGGTAGGAAGGAAATAAAATTGATGATGAGAATCCTCCCAAGGCTTGTCATTACCATTCATGGCCTCGATAAAAATTTCATCTGAAGGTAGAATACCATCAAGGCAATCATGTGAACAAGATGGGTCGACTGCACACGTGGGCAGCATAATGGGATCTTCTTCCCCTGTCCGTGAAGAAGAGAGATCTGGATCTACAGTGGCTTGTTGAATATCCTGGTAAGCAAGCTCAACTATAGATAGTGGCATAGACATCCCGACATGCGTAATGTCTCTAGACGTAGAATTCATAAACGGTAAAGTCCACGGATCGTCAAAATATAAAGTCCGGAATGGCATACTATGCAAAGGAGGAGACGCATCGTCAGAAATGGTTCTGATGAAGTTCACAGGTGTAGGAAAACTATAAGTTCCCATCAATGAAGGGTACATACCAACACCTATGTTCCCAGTTGCCGGCTGAGAATCAGTAACTTGCGGGAGTATGGATCCTGTGGATGCTGTGGAAGGAGTGTTAACGAAATCCAACTGATCGATGGTCACAATATTGCCTTCATGAGGAAATCAGATAACTCTGAATACAGTAGACACGACAGCCTTCATAGCATACATCCAATTCCAACCTAGTAACAGGTTGTAGTTGATGGGCGCATCAACCACCTCGACTTCAATAGGCACAGATTTACCTCCCAAGCAGACAACAAGGAAAGGGATAATTCCATGCGGCTTAAATGACCGACCATCGAATGCAGTGAGCATGGTTCTAGACGTAAGTAGAGGAGGAGAGCCAAGAGATTTCCAACAAACTAATGACATTACTCACGCAGAAGCACCTTCGTCAACCATAGTACGTTTGACAAAATTCTGAAGGCACGCCACTTGGATTTGAAAATCCACGTGGTAAGGTAAGCGAGGTTGAAAATCAGTAGTATCAAACTTGATAACACTCAGACTTCCCCCATCCTGAACTCCTAACACACTCAAAAGGGCATGCTTCTGAGAAGGACAAGCCTGCAAGACTTCAAGAGCCGACATGGCACATGGAGTTTGGCCCAAATCTTCCACAATGGAGTAGTTCTGGGCGGCTCGGGCATTAGGATTATGCGTAGAGCGCTTGAGAACACCTTTCGATATCTGTGACATATTAGAGGGCTTCTCGATATGTAAGGAATTATCAGGAGGAGGGGGAGGATCACTCCTCATATTAGGTTGTGGTGCACCATATCGCGTTGACGAGTAGCAACACTAACCTCTGATTGAACCATATTCACACATCCATAACCACTAGTATTGGAAGAAGACGTTGCCATTTCAGTAGGTCCATAACCAGTGGTGGGAGCATGCGAAGCCATGTTTTTATGATGAGGAAGGGGATCCTTTAACATAGGTAGGCTCTATGCCAAATTCTTCGATGCTTCTTCGGTTCAAGGACATAAGTGAGTAAGATGGTCTTCCCCACAGAGCTTGCAAGGAAACTTCACCTTACACCTAGTTTTACGGTCCTCACCAGCATTTCCGCCTTCCCGAGGAGGGTTGGAATTCTCTTTATGAGGGGTATTTCGATTGCTATTATTGCTATTCCCATTATTTCCACCCCTATGGTTGTTTCTCCCCTTTTTCTTACCACCAGGTGGTTGGTTACCTCACGGTTTCATTGATTGCACATTGTGTACATCAGACGACAGGGTGGAAGTGGACAAGCTGTGAACCTGTCCATGAGCAGATTGGTTTAGCGACAAATTTTTCATTTGATTGGCCACCAAATCTACAGGACGAGTACTTGTGGATCCCACGATGCCATCGACATGTGGTCCAGGAACTAACTTGGGCTCATGGCGTGTTCGCGGTGCGTCAGGAATAATGTCATACAAAATGCCATACTGAGAGTATAGTAGATCTAACTACTGGACTTTCAAGATAGCTTGTTCTTCAGTCACAATGCCGGACATCGAAACATCCTTAGAAATGTATGGGAGTAGAGACTTGAGGAACCATTCCAACAGAAACTATGGAGGAATGTTGGCTTTCACTAACCTCTTCCGTCGATGCCACTCTTGAATGTGGTCAGAAATATGTGTGGCCTTGTTCTGACGGAAGGTAGACAAAAGTTTGGTATCGGTATCATAGCGAACCGGTAACTGAAAATGGTCCAAGAAAACCAAAGTGATCTCATTGAATCCCCTGTAAGTGTTCCCAGAAAACTCAACATACCACGTCGCAGCTGCCCCCGTGAGGGTGCATTGAAATAGTCGTAATCTAACAGAATCGTAATTCAACGAGTTGGAGGAGCACCAAAGGTGAAACGTTGTGACATGATCACCCGGATCCTCACCACCTTTCCCCTCAAAGTTAGGAATTTCTGAAGGGAGCTTGGTAGGGACCGGGGGCCAATTAGGGTCGTGACACACCGGATCATTCGTGAGCTTCGAAAGATCCGAAAGATTCAAACGTGCAAGGAACGGGAGTTGAGGTTGGAAAGCTTGATTATAAGGTCCCATAAAAGGTTGGTTGAATGGAACCAACTTATAAGGTGGACCAAAAACTTGACCATGAGTATTAAACTACTGATAATGAGGACCTAACAGACCATAAGCTTGACCATGTACATAAGGTTGGTAACCTCCTTTGACCTGACCCGTATGAGAGTAAGCAAGTATATATGTATTTTGGGCACCGCATTGAGGTGGGTTGAACTGGTGGCCAACACCGACTGTGTTGTAGTAAGGGTTGCCACCATAAGTATGGGGCATATACGTACTATTCGTAGCGGGAATCGAGTTGTAATGACCATAATGGTGAGGTATGTTCCCACCCCCAACATTAGGATTAGCCTGAGCAGTCGTGTGGTGACCCAAAGCATTAGAAGTATTCCCAACCCCAACGTTGGTGTTACTAGTAGCAGGAATGGTGGCGTTATGACCATGTAGGTAAGATACATTCCTACCTCCTACATTAGTATTACTAGTAGCGGTGGTGGATGCAAAAGTGTGCGGTATATGTCCACCCACATGGTTAGGAGGAGCATTAACATTTGTGAAAGTGGTCTTGGGTTGACGGGTAGCAATATGTGTGTTAGGTGGTGGATGGCGAGTCGTGTTTCGAACAGTGTTCTTATTAGGTTGGATAGCCCTAGGAGGTGGCCGTCTTCCAACATTATCATTATTAGGAGGAACGTGACCGGTCCCCATACTACGTGTGTGAGTGGACCCGTTGCTAACACTATGAACGGCGCCAGCATGGCCACCAAAAGTAGTGGAAGGATCAACTGTGGTGTAATACGACATACCATATGAGAATGCGGTAGGGTTGACCGTAGGGCCTGTATCATCATGGACGTGTGGCATCCCGTATAAATAATTATGTGGAAACAAAGGATCAAACGGGTCGTCCTCAGGTGGGTCTCGACCAAACAAACTAGGTTGGGTCTAAGGTGGATCACCTCCCCACACTTCATGAGGCGTAGGGGTGTCAAAAGTGTGCTCAACTCTACCTGATGGAATCGTAGGGATTTCTCCCGTGTTAGATTGTGAAGAGGTCATGATGTCTAGGACGTAAGTCTCGTAAGAATCCGAAGACTCAGAGGGATCCTGCCGGCGTCCTTTAGCAATGCGACATGAAAGTTTGGTGGGATGCAAACCAGCCAACCGATGGGATCGGCAGAGAGCAGGGCTCCACGCCATGATATCTCCAGAGAGAATATAAAATCAAAATGTCCCCTAAAGGCCAACTATCGATCAAAAATAGTAAATCAAAAGCACACACCTAGAGAAACTACAACCAAGAGCAGACAAACAGAGTGTCTAAATGAGCTCTTGACACTAGAGATGGTATGTCTCACCTAGGAGAGGCTTGAGACTCCCAAACTATAGTCAGAGGTAACAGAATCAGTTATAGAGACACCCAGGCTTCACTGCGTGCAAAGGGTCGTAACCCTCGGTAACAAACAATTGTGTTGTCCAATCCCTATCTGACTCAGGACACAAACAACATAACCACTACAAGTACCCTATGCAATACTTAGTTAAGGCAACTATGGTCACCGCAATATAACCAATGATCAGGGGGACAGTCGTAGGTGGGATCTGTCGTATGGGTAGGGTACTGAGCCCGAAACTCAATGAGGGTCAAATCCCCCAAGAGTCCCCAGATACAAACAAATCCTGGAAATATCTCCCACATTCAGCCAGTGTCAGAGGGATATCCCTTCAACCAACCTCCCGTGACCTTGTGCTTAACTCTAGTTTGAGTAGAGCTTCTTGAGAACACCGATATATACCATGGATTCCTCCACTCCCTGGTCAGACACCCAATGTTTTTTCTAGTAGTCTTGGATTGTTAACTCACAATGATCTATTCTAAGACTCTAAACCTATGCTAGTTGGTGTACCCTATAAATAAAATTGGTCTAATCAATTTTAATATTAAGCGCTAATTTTAGTGGTTGTGGTTACTCAAGAGATATGGTCGTGAAAGTAGTGATGTGTATGACTCAATAGTATGCAAAATCGTCAAATCCTAGACTCATCTATCCAATAAAACAATGTCACTAACATGCAAAATCAACCCAACGGTTTCGAAATAAAAATGCGCTCCTTTTATATTTTCGATGCACAAGCAGAACCTAAATGAAGGCATCAAACACTCAATGCAAGATGTAGTACATGAAAGTAGTTTTTTTTTTGTATTTTTCAATATAAAGAAATGAAAAATGCAAGCAAAATCCTACTATCTAGTCACTGATATGCCAAAGAGATCACTAAGACAACTCGGCAGACACCAAACAATAAGACTTAGCCAAAGGAATGAGCTCAAAAGGAAAAAACCAACAAGGCTAAATCCAAAGACGGGTAAAAAACCAACAAGGCTCAACCAAGAGAAAAGAAGAGTTATGGTCACAACCAAGGCATGGAAAAGTCAAGAAACAGGCCAACAAAGACTCAGGATCATCCAAAGCCAACCTAGCAACAACCAAAAGTCATAAATCAACCAAAGTCGGAGTTGTACGCTACTGTCGAAGGAAAACCTGCGGGTACCCACGAGCAGTAGAGTAAACAGAGGCAGGTAAACGTGGGCAGAGCTAAGCTAGCGCGCGGGTGAGGAAAGGAAAACGGGAAACTAAAGAGTCCAATGGCTCAGAAAAAGCAAGTTCTCTATAGTGTATCTCAACGGCCAACTAGTGACACAGAGCTTTGACAAACAACAACTCTAATTAAGGACTAATACTCAAAAATCCCCAAACATGGATGTTTTCCCCAGCGGAATCCCCATTTTTGTATTGGAGAAAACTCATTATGGCTTGGGGTAGACCACTACAGACAGCTAACTACCAGAACTTAACTCAATTCTCAGAACTATGCTATTTTAAATGACAATGCGAAGATAATGGAGAATGTAACCAACCTCGATCCAAATGTTTGATGTAGATCCCCATTGGAGCTTTCGATCCACGCACTTGAATCTGCAAATTATTCTTGACAGCCAATATACAACAAGTACATATAATATATAAATGACATTAACATCATCAATAGCAATGGTCCATGATATTATAAGTAAATGCAACCCAATGTAGAATAAACAACATTCACAACATTAATGGACGAGAATATGAGTATTTCTATTAATAAATAAGAAGAAGTACAATGTGATACGACCTCTTGCCAGAAACCAATCTGAACCAATATCTGGATCAATCCACTTGTGCCTCCACCACTTCAATCCTCCATGAATGGAAAACTCAAACTATGATAGGAGTTTGGAAGGTGAACATAAGAGGTTCACAACTGCAAGGATCAATGAGTGTAGACTCAATATAGGGAAAAAATCCACTAGAGTTCTCTTGCTCTCCTTTCTCCTCCTGTCCATAAGCCATATGTGCTCAATATATAGTCCTCTCAAAGGTAAGTGAAAGGACACATCGAGGTGTTTCTTGAGAAGATGGAGGGTCAAAGGTCACCCAATAACCCCTTTTTGGGAGTAAAAAGTAATAACCTAGTGATTTTTACCATTTTACATGCTACCCATGGGTTATAGTGATGCAACTCGCGGGTACACCCACTATAATGATGCAGCTAGCGTATAGGTGAAAAAATAGGGAAAAATAATGTCTGAAGGATATAAAGTGGATCTGAGTTAGTGAAATGGATCATCTAGGCCAAAGAATGCTAATGCTCACAAGGTGGAAAATTATGTTGTAACAAAAGCCCAAAACACATCTTATAAAAAATTCTAAAATTCATGCACGTGTTGGCATAGTAAAAAGCTTTGATACCACTTGTAGTGTACTTATCCAGCAGAAAAAATGATTATTGAATAATTATTCAATAAGTATAGAGCGCAGAAAGTAAATAAGAGAAACAGTGATATAGAACCTACGGAATGTTTCCCTTGCATTGATAATCCAGAAAAGAGAGAGCAATGTTCATGGACCTCTTCGAGGTGGAAATTCCTTTGAGCAAATCTCCAATACAATAACAACACTTGACAAAACATTCCATAGCCTACTAGCTATATAAATAGTTTCTTTCTAGCAAAACCCTAACTACTTGTGGTGCCATCACTAATAAGCACCAGGCACTTAGTGGGCCTTATCTAATAAGAGGACCCTTTTACATTAAATACCAACTAACTACCTAATTAGCCTCATTCCAAGAACATGACTTCATACATTAATTATTAACGCCTCAGTGATAAAAAGTAAGGAGGTAAAGGTAGGGCCCTAACACAATAGGGATGATATATAATTTGCAGAGTCAAGGAATACACAGACTTTCACAGGCTCCTGACTCAAATACTGCCACAGTTTGGCATCAAGGTTGGAAAAATAAAGGACTATTAGTGTTGACAGAGAGGGAAGCTGATCACTGGAGATTATATGTTGAACAGATTAAGAAAAACAATATTAGAATTAGAGATGAGAAGGATACTCTGGTTTTGGTCTAAGAACCCTACTGTGTGTATTTCCACTCCTGCATTGGGGTATAAAGCAATGTTTGTGAATGAAAACTGAGTGGTCTGGTGGTGGAAGTCCCTGTGAAAGATTAAAGCTCCACTCAAATCTAAGGTCTGTAAGCATGAACTCCACTCTGGATAAACTTGGGGAATTTCTTCAAAAATAAAATCAACATGATCCTAGTCATTATATTTTGTGTAAGATGAACTCGAAACTATTGATCATTAGACAGTTGTCAATATGCATGGGAGGTTTGTGCATAGATGGAAGAGTTAACAGGATGCAAAGGTGGCTGGAAAGGGAAGTCAGTAGAAGAGTATTTGAATATCTGGATACAGAAGAAGGATTAAAAAGATTTCAAAGCTCTCCTATAGAAGAGTATTTGAAGATCTAGAATCTGGATACAGAAGAAGGATTAAAAAGATTTCAAAGCTCTCCCCCTAGAGCTGCAGTCAGTAGGAGAGTGTTTGAATATCTAGATACAGAAGAAGAATTAAAAATATTTTAGAGCTCTCCTATAGAAGAGTGTTTGAATATATGGAATCTGGATACAGAAGAAGGATTAAAAAGATTTCAGTTCTCTCCCCCTAGTGGTATTAGAGGGTGTTTAGTTAGATAGAAACTCTAAAATTTTTCAAGACAGGGCTGTACTATCCTTCCAATGTGCATTACAAATTAGACAAAGTTTCAAAAGCATAAAAGTATATTGCAAGACTGTAAAAGCCAGGATATTGACACATCCACCAAATGTTAAGATAGTGGTTTGGAGATATGTCAATGGTGCTAGCAAAGGGAAGCAAGCTTTATGTGGTGAAGGAGGTATTCTATTTCTTAATGAGTCTTGTTATATTAATGTTAAACTTGCCTTACTGGGTGGTTCAAATAATTATGCAGAGCTACTGGCTGTGAAAATTCTGATGGGAGTGGCAGCAGATAAGGGGGTTACTGAACTTCAGGTTTTCAGCAATTCATCATTAGTAATAAACTAGATGTTGTGTGAGTTTAGGATGGGAAACATGACCCTATAGCTAATTCTAGAGCAGTTGACAAGAATGGAGTCAGTGTTCACAAAATCTCTTATCACCATGTTTGAACTTTGAAGAGAATTCAACTCAGTGATAGATGCCTGGTTTAAATAAGGTATGCAGATGGCACCTACTGTTGGTTTACTAATGGAGAAAAGGAATGGAATCAGTCGGTCAGGATACTCAATGTTAGTTAATAGGCCTTGAGTCAATCTCATTTTCTCAATGGGCGGGAGGATACATCAAACTCTGGTTATTAAGTTGGTTTTTACATATTAAACTTTTCATAGTATTAGTTTGGAAAGACTGTCTTAAGGATGCATGGGGGAGAGTATTTAGACACTAAAGCATAACATCTGATATTAACTATCTTGAGCATGAATCATGTAATGTTCCATACATCAGCAATACTTCCCAAAAAGGTCACTTGTCTTGATACTACACAAATGAACGGGCTTAAGAATGGAATTTCATCACAAAGTTTTTTGAATCGACACCACAAGATAATTTTTCGTATCTTATTGAGTTCACCATTGTATTCTAATTATAGATACAGTAGGAGATATTACACTCATTGTTCAGAACCAGTGACCAACGGGGCATTGGTTCACTAATGAGGCCATAGTGTTAAGCTGTCCACCAGTATTTATTCCCATCGTGGTCTGCTAAATTCATGTTCATAACCACTCATCCCCAAGTCTTTCTTGTTAGAGGAAGTATCCATGAATTTGTAGGAGGTGATCAACCCAACTCAACCACAACCCTTAGATTCAGAATATATTCTACCATGTGAAGTTCCATTGAACCAATTATTCAAAATCTCTATTTGGGATCACAATCGTATACACAATTCCAAAACAGAACCATTCTAAAATTCCCAAACGGTTTAGACACCCAGGGTTTTAAAAATAAAACTGATGCAACAATCATGTCCATTTAGGCTTCATAAATTTCAAAGCATGCTTGTAAAATGTTCAAATTGGAAGCAGAAGGTATCTTGTATGTGCATCCCACAAATTACAATTTTAGGGAAAATGCAGAATAGAAGAAAGTAAATACCCACTTGGCAATTGAGCATTCCTCCAACTTCTTTCTCGCTTCCATCCCAAATGCATAGGTCTGGTCTCTCTTTTATTCTTATTAAAACCAAAAAGGAGCACACAGTCAAGCACCTCTGAAACACATTATATCCATCGTTGTTTGTTGCAGCAACTGTAGCAGCAAGGCCTTGCTTGATTTATTTGAAGTGATGTAGAAGAAAATCCAGGGTTTCTGCAATGCTTCTAGGGTTTGGTTTCTGCGGTCGGTTGGGGGATTCCCTACAAAAATCAATAGGTTGTCAGGTGGATAAGTGGAATAGCAATTTATGTAAAAGGTATTTTTATTCCTAGCAATAGAGTGGGTGCCCGATAAGCGATTCCGAGTACTTACTGATTTGTATGGGCAAGGCTCAGCTGGGTTCTGCCTCTCTAGATGCCTATGCTTTTTTTAACCCCTCTCCTGCAACGGTATACATATCTACATAGCGAATTCGAGGTTGATAGTAATTGGCTTGGCAATAACGATGGCAAATACACATGACCCTTTCTGTTTCCCTACCCAGGAAAAACCCAGTTGCCGCGACCACACAAAATCTCACCTCGGGGCTTCCCTGCAAAACCCAGCTGCGCGAACTCTCACCACATAGCAATTTCAGCGGAACACAACTACATGAACTCTCACCACATAGCAATTTCGGGGGAACCCAACTGCTCGAACTCTCACCACACAGCAATTTCGGGGGACATTTGGCGGCAATGCACTATAATATATACCCTAGCATATTGTATATTGCATAAATAAATAAAATAACCCTAACCACCCTAAATATATAGGCAATATAATGTTATGGTTTTCATGTTTAATTATTACCCCCACTATGAACGGACGTGGTATAATATTTCCCCCTAGTGAAGACCCCGTGGCTTATCTTCATCAATTATAGATTCTTGGAATGCATCTTCATTAGTTAAGAAACTGATAATTTGATCCTTATCATCAAACAGTCTTAAATTTTTTATGTTATCAAGAACAAATGGCCTGAAAATCAATTCAATAGAGCATTTGTTATTTGTAGGCACTAATCTGGAAGAAGAGGTAGCTAACAAATTAGTTGCAGCATTCTGTAATCTAGGAATATAATTGATATTGAATGCATCAAAATGTGAAATCAAATCCCAAATTTCATAGTGATAACCTTTTAAGTGTGTGAAAGACAATGAATTGTTTCCCTTACCTGTTTGACAACTATCTCCGAGTCACCAAAGACCTTTAAGTATTTTGCATTCAAATTAATAGCCTTTTTTAACCCTTGAACTAGAGCTTCATATTCAGCTGTGTTATTTGTGCATTCAAACTCTAGTGTACAAGATAAAAGTGTTTGTTTGTTTCAGTGCCAATCAAAACACAACCGGCTTCAGATCCTTCCTAGGTTTTAGAACCGTTGAAGTATAGAACCAAAAATAGGTTTTATGTTTTAATTAAGGTAATGTCACTACCATCTAAGTCAGTGACTAATTCTACTATGTTACAATCAATATAATAAGTCCGAGAAAAATGAAGGAGATCGGATTGTTCGTCTGAGTCATGGCTAACATATGTTGATTGATAATTCCTACGTTCAATCTCTAAAAAATAATTTCCCAATACTGAAGACGAAAAAGTTACAACCTCATTCTTTTCTCAATATTTTGATCTGATTTCCCAACTGAGTTACATTTTGTTTCATATGGGGCTCTCTCAATATTTTGATCTGATTTTGTCTGTTCTGGTATGGCAGCCATAAGTGAGACCAATTTGTTGCAAAATAACCATTCAGTTTCGTAGACCAATCCCTACTTAATATTAACCCATAGGCTTCAAGTATATCCACCACCATGATATCAATGAATTGACACACTCTAGGATCTGCACACAGTCTAATGAGTACGCCTTTCATTTCTCCAATTACTTAAACAACAGTCCTATCTAACTGTATGATCTGAGATGGAGATGGTATTAGCTGCCCATTAATTTTATTGCAAATCGATAATGGCATAACATTTGAAGAAGCCCCAGAATCTACCAAACAATTGTGTACATCATGATTAAAAATTTCAAAGGTCAGCAGAAATGAAAGGGTCTAAAATTTAGATTTGTCACCAATACTAGCTTCATTTATCTCAGTATCTACTTCAGTGTTTTCTGTGGTACTGCTAGATTGTGGGTCAAAAGCTTCTAATAATTTCTTTCTTTGCTCGGGAAAATTACACAATTCAAATATATAAATATTTTCTTTTGTTCTCTTGATATCTTCCACAATGTCGTACACCATATGGTAATATTCTTGGCTTTTCCCACCATTCCCTTTTTTACCAAGCGTAACCTTTGGATGTTTATTAACTTCTGGGTTTGATTATTTTACCACCGTTGTGTTGGTTGTGGAGCCTGATCTTCCAGTCTCATAAATGATTTTGTTTCAGCCGTGTTGTACCCCAGGTTTGGTTATGATCCTGGCTAGGGGGCGCAGGGGCCAGCGCCCCCGAAGGAAACTTTTGGGCTGTTTCGGCAACAGATTACAGGCCCATGGTATTTTCCCTTTTTATTTCACCTTTATAAGAAAGAAATTGTAATATGGCTAGGGTTGATGTATTAGGTATTATGCATTGTAAATATTTATGAGATCGTGAAGAGAGACTATGAGATGGTGAAGAGGAAGTGCATCGGATGTGTTGCAAGTTGTATCCCTTTATTTGCTGGATGGTATAATAATAAGGACTATCAATTTCAGTGTGGACATAGCTCATCTTGGGTGAACCACGATATATTGGTGTCTCTCTCGTAATGTGTCTGTGTGATTATATTTGCATTTATGTTTATTTTTATTGCTCTGCGTTCCTGTTTTTCTAACAATTGGTATCAGGGCCAAAGGTCTATTTGGCAGATAAACCCGCAGGAAAATAGGGTTTATGGTTCGAGTGGGAGCAATGGAGGAAGAAGGAAAGCTTAAGGTCATGAAATTTAATGTCCAAAACTACCAGTCATGGAAGATTCAAATGGAGGACTATCTGTACCAGAAGGATCTATTTGTTGAAATATTGTAACTTCTAAGAATATTATATTTGTACTTTATTATTCTAGAGATGTTTCATTCCTCCGATGACACTTTGTCATGTATCCGGAGATGTTTATTCCTCCGTGCTAACTTGGGTTATTAGACTTCCCTAGTGGGGTCGGCCCTATATGTGTTATGTGGGTCAAAGGTTTATTAGACCACCCTAGTGGGGTCGACCCTTTCACATTATGTAAAGTGGTTAAGTTGGGGCCGACCTAGCTTGTGTAAAAGGCAAGTCGGAGTTGTGTATAAATAGAGGAGGTGTGTTCCTCATTTAATACACACTACACTCACTTGTGAATAGTGCATAGGTGAGGGAGAGATCTGCTATGGAGGAGAAGGAGCTCATGTCTAGGGTTTACATCTTTGTATTTGCTGGTCATCTATATTGAGGAAGCTTTGCTGGGTTTTCTACCCCATGAGGGTTTCCCAGGATAAATCTGTGTCTCTTGTGTTTATGCTGTGCTTGTTGTTCTTCCAGTGATCCTGTATATGATATTATTGTGAAATGAAATGAAATGATGATATTTTCTGTCTTATCATATTAAATCTTAACATGGTATCATAGCTAGCCTGAAGGAAGGCAATCTATGGCACTTACGACACTTGTTTCACTTGCGACAATTTAAAGGTTATGGTTTTGTATAGAAAAAACCAGTCATCGTGGAACTTTATCTATAAATCCATTTTGGAGAAGGTTAAGGATATGAAACCTTTACAGGTCATATATGATATCCCCCTATACCCTGTGTCCAAAGGAAAACCTCTAATTAGTTGTACTTTGTGATTTATGATCAGTACAAGTTAGGGTTTCTACCTCTTCCAGATCTCAGTCATAAACAGGTGACCTAGGAAAAAAGGTCACAACTTGAGCTAGGAATCTCCAAATGAAATTTCTCAAATAGTAACAGGTAGAGAACGGACTGTAGTTTCTCAGGCAACGTTTTAAGAGGCCTATGTTGAACCAGTGACATGTGGCACGACATACAAGTTCGCTCTCCTGTTTTATCCCATAAAAAGGTCATGTTGCGACACTTGGCATAAATCTCTCTCAGAGAATAAAATTGAGGTCAGACCTATGGGGTTGGAAAGAGGATAGGTCGGGATACCACAGGAAGAAGGTTCAGACCCCGTGGATTCATAATTTTGGACTTACACCAGAAACAATCAAGTGCATATTTCTGTCAAAACAGATTTGGATTTTGAGCACCTTCATTCTTGAATCGTCACTGCTGTGCAAAATTAGGGTTTGGGAGAAAGTTCAAATTTTTGGAATTGGAGTCCACGGATGAATGCTACTCAGAAAAATTGAAATTTAGAGACCAAGATCGAATTTTTTTTTTGGTCAGAAGGGTGGGCTTGATCAAACTCTAGTTCGGGACTTTGATTGGAAAGGTGGAAAATTAGGGCTTCTGCAAAAGTTGGAATTTTTGAAGTTTGTGACCACGGCTGGAAGCTCCTCAGAAAAATTGAAGTTTAGAGCTTTGGATCGAACCTTTTGATTGGGAAGAAGGGTGGGCTTCACCAAACCCTAGTTCGGGATCCTATCCAGTGAATCCAAAAGTTTCAAAGGCAATTTTGAGGGGTCAAATTTTGCAGTTTTCAAAATTGAAGTATACCAGCTGATCAGCTCATCAAGCCACATATTTCCATCCATTCAGAAGTTTGAAATTCAAAATTTGAATTTTTAGGGTTTCTCTGACAAACCCTAATCTAGCTCCAGATCCAGTTTTAGCAAATCAAAGTGGATTGGGTTAAAAGCAATCCTGACAAGTATGACTTGAAGAGATACAGGTATGTGTTGAAATCTGTTCATGATTAAGTTTATGATATGTTTGTCTTCATATTAGTGAGGTTAGTAAAATCTTGATTAATCTTAGAAGTATGAATGCATGTGAATGATAGAAGACATTCATTGATTAGGGTTATATGATTTTACTAATGCACCTGCAGTGTTGTATGAGAATGATGTTGTCTGCTAACAAGATACAGGTACATCAAGACCATGATGACATGAAGACAAAGACTTATTCATAATCTTTGATTACATAGAAGCTCCACTTATGAGGTATGTATGACCTTGTTCTACTATGCTTAACCTATGAGATATGCAGGTTCTAGTACAAGGTCTCTAAATCATTGAAGAGAACAACGAAGATATTGTTTGGTATGTTAAGACATAGCCAAGCATGATAATCTAGGTATGTTTTCCTATATCAAGTTAGAATCCTACTTTGTGTTAGGATCTTAGGTAAGTATACATGTGTATGAAATGATCATGACCATACATACTTAATATTATCATGTTTTGATAGTATTGATATTATACTAATGAATGTATGTTTGTGTATGAGATCATGAGGATGACACTAGTGCACTCTTAAGCATGCATAGTGGTACGGAATGAATAGAAGTTCAAAAGACATATAGAGATCAAGCGGGAAGCAACCACACAAACATAAAAGATAAGCATTTGAGTTGTTATTTGAATCTCTAAATAAGTTAATGACATTGATTGTAATAGTTGCATGCGTATTTGTATTCCTAGAATATATCATGCATAATGTGAGCATTCATATAGCATTGAACAGTATACTACTAATATGCATATGATGGGACAAACATTCCATTGTTGCTTGTCTAGAATGAAACCTCTTTACTGACATGCTGAGAGCTGTGCATGCTCTTGATAGTATGTTCTGGTAGAGATGGAAGGCATCTATATAACCACTGTATGCATACAGGATATGGAAATGTGTTGTGCCAAAGTAATGGTCAAGATAGTTGCATGACTATGTGAATCATATCAATATGCATAATAGTTTATCATAATTTGATGATTACGAAGTATTACTAATCATGTGATTAACTTTGATTTGTAGAAAAGATCATGTGCTATGATGATGAACACCTGTTCCAAAGAACAAGTGATGGATGTTCAACAAGAAGACTTACAAATCAAACATATTATAGAAGGCTCGTGGCTAGAAGATTCTCTTAAAGAGAAGAAGAGGATCATGACGAGATGCTTGCTCCAAGTGGCTAGATAAGGCCATTCTGTTAATGGTGTAATTGAAGAAGAAGTATGAATCAGGCTCTGTACGAGTACCCAGGATCGATAGTCATTTGATGAGCTTAATGATCATGGGTGATGCGGATTTCAACCTTTGCTACAAGGTTGAAGATGGTGTCTATATACAGATGACATTCTTCTCTTAGATGGATGCCAGAAGGGACTCACCAAAAAGTTTGAATGATATTGAGGATCACATCAGTAGACCCATTTGATGGGAGATGGCACGGATAGATATGCAGAAGATCACTCAATCCAGAGTGTGAATGATGTTCAGTCATAGAGAGAGAATTGATAGCTTCTTGACAAGATTGGGATTTACTAGAAGTAAATTTGATCCTAACCTTTACCTTAAGGTTATGGATGATACTATTATTGTATGTGGATGATCTCTTTCTGACAGGGAATGGGAAACATATCATTGAAAGCACGAAGAAGCTAGCTACATAATTTGAGATGAAAGATCTTGGATTAGTGCATTACTTCCTAGGTCTGGAAAAATGACAAGGCTCAGAAGGAATCTTTCTCAACCAGGGAAAGTATGCTGTGGAAATCTTGAGAAGATTTGATATGTTGGAATGTACAACCATGGCCACTCTCATGGGGTCTAACTTGAAACTGTTAGCTGGTGACTCTTCAAAGTTAGTGGATGTAACTCTGTACAGATAGATTATTGGTTCATTGATGTATCTAGCGAATACTAGGCTAGATATATGCTTTGTGGTAAACACCTTGAGTCAGTATCTAGTGGAACCTAGACGGGTTCACCTGATAGCTGCAAAGCATGTGATGAGGTACCTAAAGGGTACGATAAACTTTGGTCTATGTTATCTTCGAGATCATGGTTTCAGATCGTATGGCTACATAGATGTTGATTGGGAAGGAAGTGTATCAGACAGGAAGAGCACATCGGGAGGATGTTATTGTTTGGGGTCTGCCATGATCTCGTGGTTTAGCAGGAAACATTCCAATGTGGCTCTCAGTACAGCTGAAGCGGACTATATTGCTGCTTGCTCTGCTAGTTGTGAAGCAATATGGCTTCAACATTTGTTATCTGGTTTATTTGACTTAGAGATGGAACCCACTAAGATCCTATGTGACAACCAGAGTTGTATCAAGATGACAGAAAATCCAGTGTTTCATGATAAGTCAAAGCACATAGAGATTTGATATTTCTATATACAGGATATGGTGCATAAAGGAGCTATCAAGCTCGAGTATGTGAGCACTGACGAATAGGTTGCTGACCAAAACTCTGTCTCGAGTAAAGTTTGAGTATTTTTGAGACAAGCTTGGCATAGTTTAGAAGGACCCTCCTCGAAATGGGGAGTGATATGGTTGATGATGATATTCGGATAATGGCATGGTTGTAGATACCTGTATCGATGATGAGATTGTCTATATCGATGGTAAGGTCGATGACGAGGATACTTGTATTGATGATATGGATACTTGTATCGATGATAAGGATACCGTATCGATGATGAGGATACATGTATTGATGATGAGGTTACTTGTTCCGACGGTAAGGTCGATGATGAGGTTACCTATGCCGACAATGAGGTCGATGAGTGGTACTTAGACTTGGTCTAATATGATGAGGGGATTGCATCATCCCTGGACTTCAGTCCCCTGAATTGATCCATAGACATATGTCTCTAAGAAAGAAGTCCCTAGTGGACGAGAGGGATTGCATCATCCATGGACTTTGGTCCCCTGAATTTATCCGTAGACATATGTCTCCAAGAAAGAAGTCCCTAGTGGACGAGAGGGATTGCATCATCCTTGGACTTCGGTCCCCTGAATTGACCCGTAGACATCTCTCTCCGAAAATTGGTGATATGACTGCATCGTCCCTGAACGTTTAGTTCAAAATGTACATGATAGGAATGCATTGTCCCTAAACGTTTAGTTCAAAATGTACATGATAGGACTGCATCGTCCATAGACATGAGAGGTGTCTTAAATAGATCAGGATTGATCATCCTTAGACAGTGATCCCGTAATTCTGAAAGGAAGGATAGTCTTAAATATTGATCCTTAGACTAGAATCCCATAATTCCGAAAGGGAGGATTGTCTAAGATGTGAGTAGTGGACAAGGATCTCGTAATTCTGAAAGGAAGGATCGTCCAAGTGTGGTAGCTCCATAAAGACTGGGTCTCGTAATTCTGAAAGGAAGGATTGTCTAAGCACCACCAATGTTGATGGACTAGAATCCCATAATTCCGAAAGGAAGGATTGTCCATGATCCCCTAATTTCAAAAGGAAGGATCACCAAAGTTGATGGACTAGAATCCTGTAATTACGAAAGGAAGGATTGTCCATGATCCTATAATAATGAAAGGAAGGATCACCAGAGTTGATAGACTAGAATCCCGAAATTCCGAAAGGAAGGATTGTCCATGATCCCGTAATTCCGAAAGGAAGGATCATGTGTATTGCAGAGTATGCTGCGATGATGATATTGTTGATCGAGATGATCTAGATGATGATGATTGAGATGATCCAGATGATGATGATCGAGATGATCGAGATGATGATACTGTAGATCAAGATGATCCAGATTCTATAGATCGAGATGATGTGATGATGTTGATCGAGAGGATCCAATTGATGTTGTTATAATGATGATCAATAGATCCAGATGATGAGGCTGTTGATCGGGTGATCCAGATGATGACGATGATGTAGCTGATCGAGTGCTACAGAAGGTGAAGACTCAATACTGATGATGTTGATACTCTAGTATTGAATAACTGAAGATATTCCAGTAACTGGTTGAGTTATTGATGATGTTGAGAAAGCTTCCAATGATTTATAGATGTATCATGTATGATGTTGATGACTCCTTGCTCCTGCAGATGTTGTTATAATATCCTTTTCGTTAAGGAGGAGTGTTGAAATATTGTAACTTCTAAGAATATTATATTTGTACTTTATTATTCTAGAGATGTTTCATTCCTCCGATGAGACTTTGTCATGTATCCGGAGATGTTTATTCCTCCATGGTAACTTGGGTTATTAGACTTCCCTAGTGGGGTCATCCTTGTATGTGTTATGTGGGTCAAAGGGTTATTAGACCGCCCTAGTGGAGTCGGCCCTGTCACATTATGTAAAGTGGTTAAGTTGGGGCCGACCTAACTTGTGTAAAATACAAGTCGGAGTTTTGTATAAATAGAGAAGGTTTGTTCCTCATTTAATACACACTACACTCACTTGTGAATATCACATAGGTGAGGGAGAGATCTACTATGGAGGAGAAGGAGATCATGTCTAGGGTTTACATCTTTGTATTTGCTGGTCATCTATATTGAAAAAGCTTTGCTGGATTTTCTATCCCATGAGGATTTCCCAGGATAAATCTGTGTCTCTTGTGTTTATGTTGTGCTTGTTGTTCTTTCAGTGATCCTGTATATGCTATTGTTGTGAAATGAAATGCAATGATGATATTTTCTATCTTAGCATATTAAATCTTATAACTATTCCTACCGTTGGGAGGAAGAGAAAAGCAGTCGGCGACTATGAAGGATGAAGAATGGGAGGTTCTTGACAGAAAGCCACTCGGAACAATACGGATGTCTCTGGCTTCGTCGATGGCTTTCAATATCTCAAAAGAAAATACAACGGAGGGTTTGATGAGCACATTGGGTAAGCTATATGAAAAACCCTCGACCTCCAACAAGGTATTTCTAATGAAGCGTTTATTTAATATGAAGATGTTTGAAGGTGGATCTGTTGTCGATCATTTAAATGAATTTAATACGGTTACAAATCAACTAAGTTCTGTAAGTGTGAACTTTGATGATGAGGTTAGGGCTCTTCTAATCTTGTGTTCATTGCCAGAAAGATAGAATAGCTTGGTCATGGCTGTAAGTAACTCTGTCTCTGGTTCAAACACCTTGAAATTTGATGATGTTATTGGTGTTATTCTTAGAGAGGAAATGAAAAGAAAAAGCACAGATGAGACATCGGGTAATGCATTGACCATGGAGAGCAGGGGAAGACAAAGGGAGAAAGGAAAGAACCAAGGCAATCGTGGCAAGTCTAAAACAGGCAGATCCAAGTCCAGACTAGGAAAAATAGGGTGCTGGAACTGTGGAAAGAAAGGACATCTGAAGAAAGACTGCATATCTCTAAAGAAGAAAGGATATGGACAACAGGAAACTACCCAGGAAGCAAATATAGTAGGTGATGTGTTACAAAATGCTTTGATTCTTGCATTAGATAATACTAGTGATTATTAGGTAGTATATTCAGGGGATTCATGTCATGCTACACCCCATAGGAAATATTTTCATGATTATGTTTCAGGTGATTTTGGACATGTCTTATTGGGTTATGATGAGCCATGTAAAATTGTTGGAATGGTAAGGTATGGATAAATTTTAAGAATGGAACTGAATGGCTGCTAAAAGATGTTAGGCATATTCCTACTATGAAAAGAAATCCGATCTCAACAAGGTAGTTCGGAGATGGTGGTTGTCTATCTACGTTTGGAGAAACATGGTGGAAGATCACTAAAGGATCAATGGTGATAGAAAAAGGAGATAGGGTAGGTACGTTGTATTTATGTCCTCATAATAATGACCATTCTATCTCTTTAGCTTCCACAAGAACAAATACATCATTGTGGCATAATAGGCTTGGCCACATGAGTGAGAAGGGGATGCAGATTCTCCACTCAAGGAAGTTGCTGCAAGATTTGAAGCAGGTAAGTTTGAAATTCTGTGAGAACTGTGTTTATGGAAAAACAAAAAGAGTCAGATTTCTTAGGGTTGGGAAACAGAAGAAGAATGAAAAGTTAGAGCTTGTGCATACATATGTATGGGGACCAGCTCAGGTACAATCTCTTGGTGGCTCTCATTATTATGTTACATTTATTGATGATGCAACTATAAAAACTTGGGTTTATTGCATTAGACATAAATCTGATGTGTTTTCTACTTTTAAGAAGTGGAAAGCTTTGGTTGATAATGAGAAAGGAAAAATGTTGAAGTGTTTCAGATTTGATAATGGAGGTGAGTATTGCGGCAAGTATTTTGATAGTTATTGTTCATACCATGGGATTCATAGAGTGAAGACAGTACCACGAACACCACAAGAAAATGGTGTTTCAGAAAAGATGAATAGAACAATCATGAAGCGTGCAAGGTGTATAAGATTGCATGCAGGGTTTCCCTTACAGTTTTGGGAAAATATTGTCAATACTACTGTTTATTTAATAAACAGAGGGCCTTCAAGTGCTTTGGATGGTATTATTCCAGAGGAGACATGGACATGTAAACAGGTAAACTACTCATTTCTAAGAACGTTTGGTTGTGAAGCATTTGTCCATATTGATAAAGAAAATAGAACAAAGCTTGAAGCTAAATCCAAGAAATGTACCTTTATTGGATATGGGGTTGATGATTTTGGTTATCGCTTATGGGATTATGAAAATAAAAAAATCATTAGGAGTAGAGATGTGATATTCAATGAAAAGGTCATGTATAAATATTAGTTGCAGGGAAAGAAATAGGAAAATGAAAACACAGAGTACATGGTACTTGATGAAATTGAAGAAAATGAAGTTCCAAAGGTTCCAGAAAATCAAGAACAACAACAAGTACCTGAAACTCTTGCAAGTGTAAGAAGACCTACCAGGTTAAGTAGAATCCCTGAATGATACTCTCCTTCAATGTATTATTTATTGATGACTGATGCTGGTGAACCAGAATGTTATGAAGAAGCAATGCAAGTGGAAACTAGAAAGAAGTGGGAGCAAGGCATGAATGAGGAGATGGACTCATTAGTAGGAAACCAGACTTGCAATTCAGTTTAGCTGCTTGTTGGTAAAAGAGCATTGTAGAACAAATGGATTTACAAGTTGAAGGAAGAAGTAGGAGGTAAGAAGCGGTACAAGGCCAGACTTGTTGTAAAGGGGTTTGCACAGAAGAAAGGTATAGATTTTGATGAAATATTTTCTCTTGTTGTTAAGATGACTTCAATTAGGACTATTTTAAGTCTAGTGGCAGTAGAAGATTTGCATCTTGAACAGTTAGATGTAAAAAAAACCTTTCTCCATGGGGATTTGGAGGAAGAAGAAGGAGGTAAGAAGCGGTAAAAGACCAGACTTGTTGTAAAGGGGTTTGCACAGAAGAAAGGTATAGATTTTGATGAAATATTTTCTCTTGTTGTTAAGATGCCTTCAATTAGGACTATTTTATGTCTAATGGCAGTAGAAGATTTGCATCTTGAACAGTTAGATGTAAAAAAAACCTTTCTCCATGGGGATTTGGAGGAAGAAATATATATGCAGCAACCACAAAGGTATGAGGTCAAGGGAAGGAGAATTTGGTATGCAGGTTGAAAAAGTGCTTGTATGGCTTGAAGCAAGCTCCAAGGCAGTGGTATTTAAAATTTGACAATTTTATGATAGAACAAGGTTATAGTAGATGTCATTATGACCACTGTGTTTATTTCAAGAGGATAGATAATGGAAGTTATATTATCTTGTTATTGTATGTGGATGACATGCTTGTTGTAGGGTCTAACATGTAGGAAATAAATGTGCTCATAAGGAAGTTAGCAAATTCATTTGCAATGAAGGATTTGGGTGCTGCAAAGCAAATCCTTGATATGAGAATAACAAGAAACAGGAAAAATAAAAAATTGACATTGTCTCAGGTGAGTACATACAAAAGGTGTTGGATAGGTTCATAATGCAGAATGAAAAACCAGTTAGTACACCTTTGGATAGCCATTTCAATCTAAGTAAGGAAATGTGTCCCAAGACACAGGAAGAGACATATTACATGTCCAAGATTCCCTATTCATCAGCAGTTGGCAGCTTGATGTATGCCATGGTGTGCACAAGACCAGGTATTGCAGATGCAGTGGGAGTTGTGAGCAGATATATGAACAATCTAGGTAAAGAACATTGGAAGGAAATACAGTGGATTCTCAGGTATTTGAGAGGTACTACCACTTAAGCATTATGTTTTATAGGTTCAGACACTGTTCTACAAGGATATGTTGATGCAGATATGGCAGGTGATAATGATAGTAGGAGGAGAACCACAAGGTATGTGTTTACTGTACGTGGAACAACAGTAAGTTGGATTTTGAAACTGCAAAAGGTTGTTGCACTTTCAACAACGGAAGCAGAGTATGTTGTTGTTAAAAAGGCTAGTAAAGAGATGATTTGGTTACAGAGGTTTATGGAGGAATTGGGTAAGAAGTAGAAGGATAGAAGGTTGTATAGTGACAGCCAGAGTGCCATTCATCTTGCAAAGAACTCAACATTTCATTCCAAGACTAAACATATACATCTCAAGTACCATTTCATATGCTCTGTTCTGGAAGATGAACTGTTGAGGTTGGAAAAGATACATACTAGCCAGATTCCTGTAGACATGTTCACAAAGGTAGTGACCAAAGAGAAACTGAGTTCTTGCTTGGTTTCAGTTCTCCTTCTAGCATGAAGGTGAAGATGAGAAATTTTCCAAGTCCAAGGTCCAGTAAGTACAGTAGCGATGGAGTTGCTGTGATCAGTCTCTAAGTGGGAGATTATTGGCTGTGGATCATGATCTTCTAGTCTCATATATGATGTTGTTTTAGTCGTGTTGTACCCCAGGTTTGGTTATGATCCCGACTGGGGGGCCAGCGGGCCACCGAGAAAGGGGGTTCGGGGGTGTAGCCCCCAAAGGAAAATTTTGGGTTAATTCGCCAACAGATTACCAACCCATGGTATTTTCCCTTTATAAGAAAGACATTGTAATACGGTTAGGGTTGAAGTAATAGGTATTATGCATTGTAAATATTTATGAGATCGTGAAGAGAGACTGTGAGATAGTGAAGAGGAAGTGCAGCGGATGTGCTGCAGGTTGTATCCCTTCATTTGCTGGATGGTATAATAATAAGGACTGGCAATTTCAGTGTGGACATATCCCATCTTGGGTGAACCATGATATATTGGTGTCTCTCTTGTAATGTGTCTGTGTGATTATATTTGCATTTTTGTTTATTGTTATTGCTCCGTGATCATGTTTTTCTAACACATTGGATCCACCTTAGGATGTGGTGGAATGAAAATTATGTGTCGCTTTGGCATTTCTCTCACAACCTTAGCGTTAGGGGCATAGGGGGTTTGATCAACAACTGAGCCCTTACTCCTATTAGTGATGTTGACTGATGAGATTTGAATTTCATCAGCATGAGCTTCATCCGTTAATTGTTGTGTGGGTGCCCAATACCATAAGACCATTGTGGTATCAGGAGTGGGTTCTTCTTGTTTGAAAATATGCTCTTCTTGAGGGTCTTCTTGGTCTGTTACTTGGGAGTCTGGCAATTTATTCATAACCAAACTCATCACATTTATCCACTGTGGACAGCTCTTTTCAGAGTGTTGTTCTTGGTGAAAGGTGCAGAAATGATCCATGCCTACTTCATTCAAATTTAGGACAACATAATTATTTATAGGTGTAAGAGATTGTCTACCTTCTTCCCTTTTCTTGAAAGAAGGTTTGAAGGGTCTTCTGGACCTACTCGTTGTCTTATCCTTTTCTAGATCTACAATTTTGTTGGATAATTTCTGCATCATCTTGACCACATTTTTTAATTCATTTGACGATTCTTCCTTGGGTCTAGATAACAACAGAGGCTTCTTGTTGGTTGTTGTTTTTGTTTCCAAATCAAGGGAATGTTTCAGCTTCTACTTTCTTGGCTTCTTCGAAGTTTTCTACCAATGTAAGTTGTTTCGTTCTTTTAACAAGCATAGCTATGGGTGGATCAAGTGCTGTGGTATAATATTCCACCAAGGATTCTTCAGTAGGTCTTGTTGCAACACGAAAATTATTTAATAAGGTAGTAAATCTCTGATTAAATTATTGTACATTTTTTTTCTTTTCCATCCTCATAGACAACAATTCTTTCATCAATGTAGCAACAGTCTTTTGATTTCCGAATTTACTTAGAAAACATTTCTCAAAATCTTCCCAATTTGCTATTGAATTAGCTTGCAAACTAAAGTACCAAGAAGATACTTTAAATTCAAAGGTGTAGGGAAAAATTATGCAAACTACATCTTCATGTTCTACATTGAGGAGATTTAAAGCCAAATAAAAACTCTTAAGGTGATCTTCAGCAGAAATGCCTTTTCCAGGATCATACTTAGGTAAAACCTTTTCCATATGTTTGGTTAGATCATGTAAAGGTGCAACTAAATTAAGCGCCCCTTTAGCTCTCCACACATGTATGGCCATAATTCTTGATGGAGAATGCGGTGGGGTATGAGGAATTTCCTGAGTCAGAGGAGATTCTTGTCTCAACTGATTGAAAGGTTAAGTGATTTCTTGCAAAGACAAATCTAACAATTCTTCCAAATTTTCTACAAGTATTGAATTCCTAGTGAACTGTGTTTGTCTCCTGGGAGCTCTCCTTCTGGGTAATAAGGGGATTACATTTAACCCTCCAAGTCTCCTAACATAAGAACGGGTATGTATTCTGAAATGATCTACTTCTTCAAAAGGGATAGCGTATAATGGTTTTTGATATGCACCTTTAGGATTGGGATCTTCTTGATCTTGTGATTCTAGATCGAAATCATCTGGGATAGCTGTTTCAATTGGGTCTTCAGTGGGATTTCTTCTAATGAAAGGGTCTCCTCTTCCATATATGCACTGGTGGCCCTCCTTCTAGCACCAAAAACTGTTGATGCCCGGAAATTCGCAGCACCGATAGTTAGGGATTCTCCCCGGTAAGCAATCCCAATTAGATCGCTCACAGTTTGGTGTGGGGAATCTGTTCGGTTAACAACTCGGCTACCATATGTGATTTAAATATTAAATTTCACCAGTTGCGGCCCAATCCACCATTTATGTATTTTATATTTAAATATGATATGCAATTGCTCTATCTAAATGCATGTAATTAGAAAAAATCTGATATAAAACTATCTAAACTAATTAATCTATCCCTACAGGGAGCAAATCTAAAATATGACTAATATGATGGAAATGTACCTAAGAATTTCATAGGTAGCTGTTCAAATATTATAAACACATTTACGACAGAATATAAAAGATAATAGAGATATATCTGATGTAATTAAAACATTCCATTACTCATTAAGCACATAGATATTTGCACAGGAAATAAGAGAATTCATAACCAAGAAATAATTCAAGCTGGTTAGGAACGATCTCACAGTATATGTACGAATGGTGCAGAAATAATTCAACAGACATTCAACACAATCCAAAGCAAAAACATAGTGCTCCTTTTCCCAAGCAAATAGATCCTTCTTTATTAATGCAGCAAATTAGTTCACGTACAAAACAAATCAGTCCTTTCACCTGCCAAAAAGTCATTTTCTTCTATTCTATTCCTCTATTTATAACTTTACAAAATTGCCTCTTCTCATACCCTAACCCTAGGGAATCCCAAAAGTTTGTCTTCTATTTCTCATATAAAACGAAATTAGTTTCCAACTATTTTTTATGTTTATACAATAAATCAGCCTCCAACTGCCTTTAATATTTAATTATTCATACAATGTCAAAATCCGCTTTCAGCTGGCATTTCTGTCTCAGGTGGATTTTCTCTTTCAGCAGGTCTTTCCACCTGAGCTGGTCTTTCCTTTGTAGCTATGTAACTGGCCCACATGCCCGTTTCTATTACAATTATGTTGCTATGCATTGGAGTCATCATCTTCAAGGATATTTCATGCTTAGTCATTTTTGCTTCAATATATTTTACCCTTGTTGCTGTGGCCTAGGGATATCCTCTATAAAATATGCATGGATGGAAGCTTTCTCAATGAACAACTGGATATCTTCTGATGTTAGGAAATCTATTTTCCGTATGTATTCTAACTATGTGCTTAGCTCACTCTGCAATTCTGAGAGGCGCTGGTCTTTGTCAGGGAAATCTTCTATGGTCTAAGGAATAACCATATGGCACTTCTCGTGGGCTTCACAAATATTTTGGTAGAGGTCGGTACACTGCTCGATGGTTTTCTGAATCCCCACATTTACTTTAACACTCCAACTTCTGTAGAATTCAATGATCCCTGAATCCAACTGATAACAGGCCAAGGACTTGAGAGGCATATTTCTAGGGAAGCCTGATTTCCCTTCCCTCCATTCAGTTTTTTTTCTTATATCTTCCATGATGCGCATGGATTTCTTCCTAAGCCTCAAGGCTTCAGCTGCAATTTATTTCATTCTCGAAATCATCGCCTTCATCTTGCTAACTTCTACTGTAATGAGCTTCTGCGACAGATAGATTTTCTTTAGAATGTCACAAGCTTACTCATGGAAAGGGGTTAGGTCCTGTTTCCTGCCTTTTGCAAGCTCTAGTTCTCCTGACACAAGTTCCTTTTCCTTATTCAACTCTTCCACTCCAATCTTTAGTTCTTCAACCTGTTGGTTGGCAATTGCCTGATCATATTCTAACTGAGCAGCTCAGGTTTCAATGTCATTCTTTTATCCCTCTATTATCATTAGTTGCACAGTCAATGCTTCCTTTTCTTCGTCTATAGTTTGGTACTCACTTGTTATTCTATCTCACTCTGATAAGAGGGCGTCATACTTCTTCTTCCATTTTTCCCCATCTGCTCTCTCCTTTAGCAGATTAGCTTTCAATTTGCACACCTTCTATTTTCCCAGCTCGACATCATCCATCAGTTTGTTGATGTTGTCTTCATTTGCTTGGGAAGAAGCTACATTGATGGATGCTTCAAAATCGGGGTCATTCTGCATACCTTGTATGAAGGTGCTCTCCTATCTAATGATGATGTCTGGTTGGGAGGCCATCTTCACTCTTTTCTCTGTTTTCTCACAATAGCTTTTCTTTTCTTGTAGAAATTTTTTTGTCTAGTTGATCCACAGTGTGGTTCTTTGATGGAGTAAAAGGAATGAGCGGGATCTCTCCTAAAGGTAAGTGGCTTCTCGCGGTTATTTCTTGAGATACTTGTGATGAGTCTATGTCCATGGTCTGCAGGATTGGATTTCTTGCTTCCACAACCTTCTTGGACTTCTCCTCTTCTTATTTTTTCTTCTACTACTCAACGACCTCTCCATCTACCCGCTCTTGCATCTGTTGTAGCTTATCAGCCTCTTTTTTTTAATTCTTTCATCTTCTTCTTCCCGTAGACTGCTAGCCTGTTCATTCTGCACTCTTTTTGTTGCTTCTCTTTGGAACATTTCAGCCTCTTCTTTTAGCCTTTGATCTTCCTTTGTTGGAGCTTCGGCTTTGTACCTCTTCTTCTGTAACTATTCCTGCTTAGTAGCTTGATCAGTAGCACTAGAGCTAGTTCTGCTCTTGGGACGAAAGTGTTTGTTGAGATCAGTCATATTGCTAGCCCTCTTGAAAACTGCTTCATTTTTTTCAAAGTAATATGCATATTCAAAATGTACTTTGACAGCTGCACAATGTTCTGCAACTTTGTTGCAGTTGTCATTTCAGTGAAAACTCTTCTATCCAAAATGAGAAGCTTCCAATTCCCGAACAAAATCTTCAGTTGTTTTAACCTTGGAGAATTTATACGCCCCAATGCAAAAAGGTAATGGCAGAAACGAAGCTTTCTTCTAATCATGCAAACAGTCACCAACCCCATCTATGAAGACTTGCCTCACTGCTTCCTTGTGGACTACATAATCTGTGGCATACTTAGGCAAGAGAGATGGTGGTTTGGAACCTCCACACATCCTAAGGTATGTGCCTTCCTGTGAGAAATAATAATATCCATATTTTTCTATGACGACCATGGCATTCTCCGATAGGTAGTTTGGTTCTTTGACAAAGATCATCTCGTACAAAGGCATGATGAGGTCTTCACATATAGCCTTGTAATATCCCTTGTATTTATGGGCCCATGGCATCTTATAAGTAATGCCAATTGGGACATCATTCTTTTTCCAGATGCATCCTAGCTAAGGAAAAGGATGCCTTGATACAATGCAATCTAGTAGGTAAGAGGACATGTAGAATTCTGCTTTTTTCTGGGTTAGTCCTACTTTTGCAGCTGCTATGGCTGACGAAAAACTGTTTGAGATGATGTTTTCCCAGTTAAAGATTGTACCATTGAATGCCACAAGGTGAATCAGAGGTATCCAATTTAGTTTATAGATGGTCCCATCTGCTTTGCCAAAACTTATGCTCAGCATTAGGGCTATGATTCTGAAAGGAGGCCTTAGCATTCGGGTTTCATACTCCCATCTCACCTTTTCCCTAAGTTGCTTTCTTGGTATTAATAAATTCTTGGTGAATTCGAGGGTATCCATGTTAAGACCTTCAAGCCAAGACGTGGTCAGGTGGACTTGAGTTTGTGGTTATTGGTAAGCTGCTGATATGTGGGTTGGGTGGAACAAGGAAATAGTTTCTTCTTTGTTGTCAGATAGAATCCTTGATGTGGGGTCATATTGCGATAAATCCACTCAATGACTTCTACACAAGGAAAGATTTCTAGGTGCATAACCACTCTTGAGATGCTGGACTTTGTGATGTTCTTATATAATACCATTTCTTCCAACACGACACCAGGAACATTCTGGTCCCAGATCATTTGATATATTTCACCCCACTTGAATTCAGGGGTAACACCCATAAATGGCTTGGTATCCTCATATGTGGTCTCTACCCTGGATTCCATTATGACTTCGACATCCGACTCGGGCTCATTCATCTTGGACTTTCCCTTCTTCACCCCTTTCTTAGTCATTGTTTAAATCTGATAAGACAAAGACGTGTGTAAGCAGACATCAAACAACAAATCCACAAGTAAATTCACCTTAACAAATATGCAAGTTTGGATAGCACTATTGCTAATCTTGTTAAAAACATGCTTTGTTTTACAAATACACAGGCCACATAAAACACATGGATAATAATAATAAAAAAATCATTCTGTTTATAAGGCTATCAATAGAATAACTAGCTATCAACAAGCAAAGTTGAGAAAACAAGGTTGTCATGTTTAATTTAGAGTTTTGCTTGCTTTCTTTCCAATGGCACATGGCATACTTTAACACATATGTAGATAATCAATTAAAACCAATCGATTGTTAACCAAACAAAGCCGAATGCGCTGATTTAGTTCAAATTACTTTATGTTGGGTAGTTCTCGGAAGCAGTCGGTTAGCTCATTGGGGACAAGAGATAGGGTTGTTGCCAGGGTTACTATGGTTTTACAGTCACGGTGGGGTTTTCTGCACATGGTTGAAAAACTACCAACGAGAGAGGAGTGGCTGGTGCAGTGTGGGGCTTAAGACTGGTCCAAAGCTAGCCGCAATTGGGTAGCGCGGACGAAAAGGCTTTGAAGGGAAAACGACATTTATGTAAGCAAAATCCCACAACTTAAGACAACAACAAAACAAAGGACTAACCAAAGGGAAAATGACCTACCTGTCAACTGTTGAATAGATGCGAAGCCTCAATGGTGTTGGGCACCTGGTGCTTTGCGAGTGGTGGGTATGAAAACGCTCTGACGACGTTCTTCAACATTAAAAAATAAACAAAATTGAAAACCCCAACTTAATATATAGTCCTCCACACGGTGGAGTCATTAATGTCAATTAAAAATGGTTCGTGGAAGCAATAAACACCGTTAAAAGCGGTGGGGCCTAGCATCCTTTTGGGTTCGTAAACAAAATAACTCCTTGTCACCACTTAAAACAGGTCGCTGGTAGTTTCGGGTGAACTTGACAAGTCGATGCAATGTGTATCAAAGGGACTGGGTGAGTCTCTGTGAACAACACCAGCGCAAGAAATTTAACTCTGTTGATTTTGGCTCTTTGGTGGGTTCTCGTGTGATAAAGATTTTAATCACGACCATTTCAGTGGAAAATACGAGATCTACCGACGCGCTGGATCAAAATGCAGTCTTTTATGATCATCAGTGCTTCTCAACGACTGCCTGTGGTCATTTCAGCTCAACTCACCGAGCCCTGCCAAAACATAACACGACTTTCAAGAAGGTTGGATGAGTTGAAAAACTAAGTTCTTTACGAAAAAAAGGATAGTAATTCGATACTTTGGAAATTCTGATGGATATTTGTCGATTGTTTCGGATCAATATAGCGAGTTCTACCGAAACGAGGAGCATTGAGAAACTTAAAAAGGACCTCCGACCATTTCTGATGGAGTGTCGTTTCGGCGGACTTGACTGAGTTCAGCCGGTTGTTTCGGCTCGACTGGGTGAGTTTCCTCGACCACAAACACTTCAAAACTTCACAAAACAGGGCTGATCATTTCATCTCCACTGGTTGAGTTTAGCCGACCGTTTTGGCTGAAAAAGCTGAGTTTTACTTAGGCAGAAAAAACTTTCTTTGCTTGACCTTTTGGGAAAAATAACTAAGTGTAAAAAGGCTTTCTAGAAAAGTTAACTTCTAAAAAATATCCTAAGAGAAACAACAGTTCTGAAACATGCAATTAAACCCTAAATATGTAATATGACCAATATGCAATATATAACTAATTTATGATGCAAATTCCAATAGCTGGAAACACACAGATTTAACAGCTGCTAAAACACATAGATTTAACAGCTATTAACTTGTAACCTTTTGTTTTGAAACAAAATTGTAAAATAATTTATATTTAATTATATATATTAAATCTAACCTATCCTAATCACGAGCATGATTGAAGCTAACATTGAATCAATTTGCACACATAAATTAAACATGTAATAATTTTAAATTGAGAAGAAATTCTACAATAAAAAATATGACATATCTAAATAGCTTCAAAGATCCTGCCAATTAACAGAGTAAGATCATGAAAATGGTTAGAGGGTTTAAGTTATGCAAATATAAATCGATTTTCTTTCAATAGATCAAATGATAAAGTAATCATAATTTCCAAAATAAACTTCAAGATATTATGATCTTAACAAAAGTAAGCGTACCAAAGAACTAAGTTCCGACAATTTACTTAATTTCATTGAGAGATAATGATAACCAATATAAACAGTCAATTTCTATTGCTCTGTAAAAGAAAACTTTGTACAAAGCTTACAAAACAGTTCTGCAAATACATCTGGAGCATCATTTCTTCATAAACATGTTGATCTACCAACAGCTATCGGGAGTGATTCCATGCCGACTTATTTGAAAGAAATTTTACAAAAGAAAATACAGAGAAGATAAAATTCATCCTTTGGTCTCTGGAGAACCTCCTCCCTCTCTCATACTTCTGAGGTCGAATTTATAGAATTGAAGAGTAATGGGAAGGATAGCATCAAATCCCCAGACGTCCAGTTTGTTCAAGTGGATGCCAAACTGGACGCAACAAATTTCTGGAAAATGCACCTCTATTCAGGCACAATTTTCTCCCAAACTGTTGAGCGATTTCCTAAAATTCTTGGGATTAGAGGTAAAGGAGCCCTTTTGGGAAGTGGATTTTCAACCTTTTGAGCTAATTCCTCAGGGTTTTCTCACACTCCTCCATGCAAAAACATCTCTCTGACAGGTGCGCGATCTGTTTTTTAACTTCATCCTTCACATGATAGCAACAACAAATTAGGGTTTCCATGCAACTATTATGCATTAACATTGTAAATAGTTCCTTGTGTTTATTATATCAAATCCAATTAAATAAATAAATCATTAATATTTTCTTTGAATAAAAAATAATAATAATTAACAAATATTGAATTTTCAAAAAGATATTGTATGAACAATATATTACTCTTATATCAGAATTAGATGATTGGAAGAAATTAAATATGTCCATATATATATACATTAATAAACCATCTAAATAAGAATCAAAATTAGTTTAACAACAAGGAGAGTTAATTATTTTTTGTGAAAAATAATACTTCATGAATAAATGTGAATCATTGACTCCTTCCATAGTTTCCACACATGTCCTCTAGGATATAATAGAATTATAAAAATAAGCCTTAAGTAAATTATTTAAACTTTGTCCTAAAATTTCAACATCTCACAAAAGAACAAGTTTTCATCAAAAATTTAAGGCTAGTAACATTCAATGATCCTTTCAAAATTGAAACCAAGGTTAAAGTTCTATTTCTTTAAAATGCAAATTTGTAAGACAAGGACTAAAAGTATAAAATTGAGTACTTAATTGAATTATTAAAATCCATCAAAGTATACAATTATTTGTTCATACATTTAAGAATCGAAAATTTTCGCAATAATATAGAAAGATTAAGGTAATTCAACCAAGCCAAAATGAAATAAGTACCATGAACAACCTCAAATAAGGACATGGAAGCATCATTAAGTCATAACGGAGCTAGAAGACCAATGCGGTAAAGATAAAACAAATCGTCAAATATCAATTTAAAGAAAGGCAATAATTTTAGTCAAATATTAAAGGCTTGCAAAAGTCAATGGATCATTCAAATTCATAAGTAAGAGCATGGTCCCGTTATTTTATATAAAATCCTTCAAGACCTAAATTAGAATTATTACAATTGAGCTTTTAGTTAATTAATTATGATTTATCAAAATGGTCATTAATTCACAAAAGCACCGACAAACCAAAATTTGTTACAATTATCGAAGCATCATATAAAACCAACCAAGCCAACCCGAAGGATATGATTAGCTCAAAGAAGCTCAAGTAAGACTAGGTAGGTGTTGTTCATCAACTAAAGGGCCAAAAGATGCCAACAACAAAGATATCTACATCACCAAATCCTTATTCAATGAAATCCAAGCCAAAGAACAAGCACAGTAGAAAGCAAAGGATCGAAGAAAGAAATCCAAGAAACCACCTACCAAAGCAAGGAAGATAAGATAAAAGAAAACCAAAAGAAAAATATTTACAAAATTTACATGGTGGGCCCCTTAATTTTGAAAAATAAAGGGGAAGTTGTTGGGCTGCCAACAGGTAGCCCAACCTTAAAACTATTTTAGAAAATATTGTTTCCCCTTGGAACTGATCGAATAGATCGTCTATCTCCGGTAAAGGATATTGATTTTTAATAGTCATTTTATTTAATTGTCGATAGTCTATGCATAATCTGAAGGTCCCGTCTTTCTTCTTTACGAATAAGACCGGTGCTCCCCAAGGGGAAACACTAGGTCAAATATACTTCTTATCAATTAGTTCTTGTAATTGTGATTTAAGTTCTGTAAGTTCTATTATGTTCATCCGATACAAAGCTTTTGATGCTTGTACTTCTCCTGGTATTAGATCGATTGTAAAGTCTATGTCTCTTTTTAGAGGTAGTCCATGGACTTCTTCCAGAAAGATGTCTTTAAAAGCTTTTAAGATAGGTATATCTTCCACTTTAAGTTTGTTATCTTGATCTTTATACTCTATTACATAAAAAACAAACACTTTACATCCTTTACGTACAGATCTCTTCATTTGTAAGGCTGAAATCTCTCTGATTATAGCTTTTCTGGGAATTCCTGTTAATTTAATTGTGCTTCCAATATTATCTATGCATGTAAACGTTTTGTCATAAAAATTCAACATGACTCTGTATTTTTCCAACCAATCCATTCCTATCAACATATCATAGGAACCTAATGGTAAAATATTCAAATCAAATTGCGTATTAAATTAATTCATCAATACTTCACAATTTTTCACATAACTAGTGACCTTACATTTAGTACCTGTGGCTAGCTGTACCAACCAAGATTTTCAAATTTTTCTAGTACTAATTTACATAATTCAACAATCCTAGGTGATACATAACTCAAACTTTCAACTGGATCAATTAGTATGGAAACAGGTTGAGTTTTTATCATACCTTCGATCTCGACCATTGAAGCTTGATGGTCTACCTATCGATTCTCCAATGCAGCCCTGGTCCTGGGAATACTTCTCGCCATATCTCCAACTGTAACAGCTTCTTGAATAGAGTGAACTTTATTAAAGGTTTTATTTCTTATAGGACATTCTTTAAAGTAATGTGGGTCACCACATTCCCAACATTTTAAGAGTTCTCTCTACGTAGTGTTTTTATTAAAATTAGTGGAAGGTTCTCTTTATTTTGTTGCAGGGTGATGTGGTTTAAAACCTCTATAATTACTACCGTGATACCCTCTGTAATTATTTCCAGAATTTCTGTGAAATTTATTATTATTATTCTTTCTTCTTGGGTCAAAGTTATCCCATCTTTTAGTGTTCCAATTAGGTACATTTTCTCTTTTATTTTTATTCTGATCATAACAGTAATTCACTTTTCTCATTGCTTCTTCCAACGTCTTTGGATTGTCATACTCAATCCGCTCTTTAAACGGGGTAGGAAAGCAACTGAGAAAGCGCTTTATTTTTTGTTTTTCATCTATTATGTATGGTACATAACGAAGAAGGCTTAGGAATTTACTACAGATTTCTTTCATGGTCATAGTACCTAACCTTAACTCATAAAATCATTTTTCTTTTTCTTCAAAGTACTATTCTGAAAGATACTTACGTTTAAAGTGATTTTTAAATTTCTTCCATGTTACGTATCTGTTAGTTTTCATAATTTACTTCAATCGGATCTAGGATCTTAACTGAGAGAACAACATTTACAACATATCTACAGCATATCAATCATGGACACAATAATGCAAGCACACAAGAGACATAGAGTTTACTTGGGTAAATCCATAAAGGTGAAAAACCCCAATAACTTCCTCAGAGAGAGATAGAGCAATGATACAACCCAAGCATAAGAGATAGACATCTCCTAGCAACAACTTCTCCCCCTCCACAATTGCGCCACTCTCCAAAGAGTGTGTGTGAGATTAGAATGATAAAATAGAGTGCCTCCCGCACTCTATTTATACTTGACTTGACTTGCCTAATAACCTTTACTAGGTCGGCCTAAACTTAACCACATAACACAATGCTGATTGAGTCAACACCCAATAGGGTGGTCTAATAACCCTTTGACCCACATGACTTATACAGGGTCGGCCCCAACAAGGTTGTCTAATAACCCATCAAGTATAAGTTACGACACTTACAATATAAATGATGACACTTCCGTATAAAGGAATAATAACATCTCTATAGGAATACAAACACTTCCGTATAGAGGAATAATACCATCTCTATAGGAGTGCAATACACATATATGAAATCCACCTGATCATACCTGATACATGTCAACATACATGATCTGCCTGATCATACAATGTATCCACCTGATACATATACAAATACATACACATGATCCAACTGATCATATCCAGCATCCAACATGATGCATACATACATATAAATGATCCAACTGATCATATCCAGCATCCAACATGATGCGTACATACATATAAATGATCCAACTGATCATATCCAACATCCAACATGGTGCATACATACATATAAATGATCCAACTGGTCATATCCAGCATCCAACACGATGCATATACAGAGCAATAACTGGAGCATCGTCCTGATGCTCATCATCCAGCGCTTACATCCATAGCCATGGAAGGATCCTCCTCTCACCATGCTTGGAATGGATTCAGCAAATGTTTCCATCACTTCTTCCTCGAAGTGTCATCAATCTAAACAACACCAAGCCTCTCTCTGAAGTACTTGAACTTAACTTTGGCTAGTGGTTTCATCAGTACATCTACAATCTGCTCATCCTTCACAACATACAAGAGCTTCACTGCTTCTCTCTGCACCATATCCCTGATATAGTGATATTTGATCTCAATGTGTTTCAACCTGTCATGGAACACTGGGTTCTCAAACAACTTTACACAACTCTGGTTGTCACAAAAGATACCAGTAGCCTCCACTGGGAGATCAAATAACTCAGACAGTAGCTTCCGGAGCCATACTGCCTCACAACTAGCCGAACAAGCTGCAACATACTCTACTTCAGTTGTACTCAGTGCTACGTAGGACTACTTCCTGCTAAACCAAGAGATCACACCTGATCCCATACTGAAGCAGCACCAAAAAGTGCTCTTCCTATCTGTAACACTACCTGCCCAATCTGAATCAACATAACCCTACAAGTTAAACTTTTGATTCGCATCATACTTGAGCCCATAGTCAACTATACGCTTCAGGTACCTCAAAATATGCTTTACAGCAACCAGGTGAACACCTCTGGGATATGTTAGGAACTGGCTCAATGTGTTCACCGCAAAACAAATATCTAGTCTCGTGTTGGTCAGGTACATCAAGGACCCAATCATCTGACGATACATAGTGACATCAACCGGATCAGTTGAAGCATCACGCAGAAGCTTCAGGTTCGATGCCATAGGTGTGGCCATGGCCTTGCAGTCCATCATCCCGAACCTCTTCGAGATCTGTACTGCATACTTCCCTTGTCCAAGAAATATTCCATCTACACTCTGCCACACCTCCATGCCTAGAAAATAGTGCATCATCCCCAAGTCCTTCATCTCAAACTCGGTAGCAAGCTTCCTCTTGGTATCGGAAATCAAACCATCCTCACTTGTTACAAACAGGCCCTCCACATACAATAGTAGTATCACTGGATTTCTTTCCTCAACCTTGTAGTAAAGGTTGGAATTCACTTTACTCTTGGTAAAGCCCAAACTAGATAGAAAGTTGTCTATCCTATCATACCAAGTCCTAGGAGCTTACTTCAAGCCATACAAGGCTTTCTTCAACTTGCACACATATGACTCCCTATCATGTGTCTCAAAACCAAGTGGCTGCTCCACATACACTTCCTCTTCGACTACACCATTCAAGAAAGCAATCTTGACATCCATCTGGTATAACTTCCATTTCATCACTGCAGCCAGAGCAAGTACTAATGGAAGTGTATCTGGCTATAGGAGAAAAAGTCTCTTCATAATCAATTCCTCTTTCTGGGAGAAGCCACGATCTACAAATCTCACTTTGTATTTCTCTATGCTGCCATCTGCAGCATGCTTTATCTTGTATATCCATTTGTAAGTCACAATAGACTTCCCTTCAGGTCTTGGGACTACATCACAAACATCATTCTTCATGATCGACAGATCACGACATTCTTCCACTACTTCATCCCAAGTCCCGGGAACTTCAATATCTTCAATAGATATCTTTGTTGCTGGAACAAATGTTGTAGTCCTTCTTTTGTAGGTGATGATATATGATCTTTCCTACAAAACAAGTTAAATTGCATGATTAGAAACATCTCATAGTTTTCAGAACAAATTCTTACACATAAAGAAATATGTCATACAGTCATGCAATTATTTTAGCCAATGATTCAATACAACATTCATCCATATTCTGTAAATTTCTAGATGCCTTCCAATCTCTACCAGAACATTGTTAAGAGTTTGCACTACTCCCAACATGTCAGCAAAGAGGTTTCATTCTAGATAAGTAGAAATGGAATGTTGTACAGTTCCATAGGCCACTTACCCATTACATGCATATTAGTAGTATGCTGTTCATTAATGCAATTATTCTCATATGCCAAAATACACACCCTAAGTCTAGGAACATAAGCATATACATCATTGAACAATATTATTTAAACAAACAAATATGCAATAAATGACAATTAAAATACTTATCTTTGTTTGGTTGTAGGGTTGACTCCCTCTCGGTCTTTGATTCATTTCTGTAACTCCATTCTGATGTGGATTGTGAGAAGTGGTCAACTCCCTCTGAATATCTGCATCCTTGCAGAAACTACTGAAGTGTGCTCCCTCTTGATCTTTGCTTCCTGGATTACTTGTCCTTGAACTTATATCCATCCTTAATCACTATGCATGCTTATTAGTATCATCATTGTGTTATCCTCGAGGTCTCATACATAATCACACATTCATTAGTATAATATTAATACTATCAAAACACAATAATCTTAAAAATGTATAGTCATGATCATTTCAAACAAAAATAATAAACATTAGTATTCAAGGTTTCAGGGAAGACTTCTTTTACTCATGCATATTCTTATTTGATCATAGGACTCTTCTGGTTAGTCAAATCATCAATCAAGATAAGAGACATAATATGCATAAACCCTTGATTTCTTACATTTCTAACTTTATGAATAAACATAACCAATCATATCAAGTATACTTATATAAGGGATCCTAACACAAGGTAATATTCTAACTTGATATAGGAAAAACATACCTGTATTACTATGTTAGCTAGTTATGTCTAACATACCCGCATGATGTCTACTGGTTCTCTTCAATGAGTTGTGCTAGTAACCTACATGTCTCATAAGTTAACCATTGTAGAACCAAGTTATACATACCTCGTAAGTAGATCTTCTGTGTGATCCATGACAATGGATGAATCCTTGTCTTCATGTCACCATGATCATATGTTCTTGAAGTAGAACATGATTTGTCTTTCTTGGTGTACCTTTCATGTTAGCGAATAACATAAACCTCATACAACATCACAATGCATTAATGCAATCATAAGTGTCAAAACCTTAATCAATGAATATCTTCTATCATGTATTCATAATTTTATTAAGGTGATACGACTGTTGATGTATATGTAACTTCGGAATGTATTTCACATATATGTATATTGTATTCCTATAGAGATGGTATTATTCCTCTATAAGGAAGTGTCGTTAATTATATTGTAAGTGTAGTAACTTATACTTGATGGGTTATTAGACCACCATGTTTGGGGTCGACCCTATATAAGTCATGTGGGTCAAAGGGTTATTAGACAACCCTATTGGGGGTCGGCCATGTGGGTCAAAGGGTTATTAGACCACCCTATTGGGGGTCATCCCAGTCAGCATTATGTTATGTGGTTAAGTTCGAGCCTACATGAGTTAGATAAAAAGGCAAGTCAAGTCAAGTATAAATAGAGTGCGGGAGGCACTCTATTTGTTCACTCATTTCTCACACATGCACTCAAGGAGGAGTGGCGCACTTATGGAGGAGGATTATCTGCTGCTAGGTTATGTCTATCTCTTGGTTGTATCATTGCTCTATCTATCTCTGAGAAAGTTATTGGGGTTTTTCACCTTTATGGTTTTCCCCAAGTAAATCTTTGTGTCTCTTGTGTGCTTGCATTATTGTCTCCATGATTGATATGCTGTAGATATGTTGTACATGTTGTTCTCTCAGTTAAGATCCTAGATCAGGTTGAAGTAAATTCTGAAAATTTAACATGGTATCAGAGCTAGCCTAAAAGAAGGCATGATATGGCATGTATGACACTTGTTGCACTTACGATGCTAGGGCTTGATATAGCAAAAACTAGTCATCGTATCACTTTCGATATAAATCCATTTTGGAAACGTTTTCGGATCTGAAATTGTTACAGGATGAAGCTAAGATCTCCATGTACCTTGTGTCCAAAGGACAACCTCTAATTCGTTGTACTTTGTGATTTATGATCTGTACAATATAGGGTTTCTGCCTCTTCCAGATCTGAGTCAAAATCAGGTGACCTTGGGAAAAAGGTTGTAACCTGGGCAAGGAAACTCCAAATGAAATTTTGTAAAAAGTGACAGGTAGTACACAGACTGTACTATCTCAAGAAACTTTTTCAGAGGCTGAAGGTGAATCAGTGACACGTGTCACACCATACAAGTTCTCTCTCCTGTAGTATCCCATAAACAGGTCACATTGTGACACTTGGCATAACTCTCTCTCAAAGAGTCCAATTGAGATCAGACCTGTCAGGATGGAATGATGACAGGGATAGCTATCTCAGGAAAAAATTTCAGAGGCCGAAGTTCAAACAGTGACACGTGGAACGCCGTACAAGTTCACACTCCTGTATTATCCCAAAACAGGTCACGTTGCGACATTTGGCATAACTCTCTCTCAGAAAATCCAATTGAGGTCAGACCTGTCAGGATGGAAAGAAAACAGGTCAGGTTATCTCAGGAAACTTTTTCAGACCCTTTGGATCCAAAATTTCGGAGTTACACCAGAAACAATCAGGTACATATTTCTGTCAAAACAGAATTATTTTTTGGTACCTTCATTCATGGCTTCCAGAATTTAGGGCTTTGGAGAAAGTTGGAATTTTTGTAATCGGAGACCACGGCTGAATGCTACTCATCAAAATAAAAATTTAGAGACCAAGATCAGAATTTTTGGTTGGGCAGAAGGCCGGGCTTGATCAGACCCTAGTTCGGGACTTTGATCAGGAAAGTGGAAAATTAGGGCTTCTCTAAAAATGGGAATTTTTGAAATCTGTGACCATGGCTGGAAGCTCCTCAGAAAAATAGAAGCTTAGAGCTTTGGATCAAACCTTTTGATTGGGAAGAAGAGTGGGCTTCATCAAACCCCATTTCAGGGTCACGTCCAGTGAATCCGGAAGTTTCAAAGGCAAAATTGAGGAGTAAAACTTTGCATTTTTCAAATTCTGAATATACCAGTTTGATCAGCTCATCAAGGCGCATATTTCTATCCTTTTGGAAGTTTGAAATTCAAAGTTTGAATTTTTGGGGTTTCTCTGACAAACCCATATCCAGCTCCGGGTCCAGTTCTTGCAAATCAAGTGGATAGGGTTAATCCTAGAAGAAGATGGATTGGTCACCTGCATAAGTGAAGGAGTTCTTGTTTTAGAGGGAGATGAGGCCAAGGCTTTACATAAGAATATTACAAGCGATCTCGACAGGTATGACTCATCGAGGTATGTTTTGAGATTTGTTCTTGATTAAGTTTATGGTATGTTTGTCTTCATGTTATTACGGTTAGTACAATCTTGATTTTAGATTTGTCGTATCACCTTAACAAAATTATGAATGCATGATAGAAGATATTCATTGGTTAGGGTGTTGACACTTATAATTGTACTAATGCATTATGGTGTTGTATGAGGTTTATGTTGTCTACTAACATGAAAGGTACACCAAGAAAGACAAATCATGTTCTGTTCCAAGAACATATGATCATGATAACATGAGGACAAAGAGTCATCCATTGTCATGGATCTCATAAAAGATCCATTTACGAGGTATGTATAACTTGGTTTTGTAATAGTTAACCTATGAGATATACAGGTTACTAGCACAAGTCATTGAAGAAGAACAAGAAGACATCATGTGAGTATGTTAGGCATAAATAGCTAGCATGCTAATCCAGGTATGTTTTTCCTATATCAAGATAGAATCCTACCTTGTGTTAGGATCTTATACTGTTTTGTTGTTTGATAATGATTATTCATGAAGTCATAGGTTTGAATAAGTCATGGCTTTATGCATATTATATCTCTTATCTTGATTGATGATTCAACTAACCTGAAGAGTCATAGGTTTGAGTAATTACAGGTTTAGACATGTTATGTTTCTTATGATTTGACTAACCATAAGAATACTACATAAACCTTGAATGCTAATGCTTATTATTTCTGTTTGAAATGATCATGACTATATATGCTTGAGATTATTGTGTCTTAATAGTATGCTAATGAATGTATGATTTTATATGAGATCACAAGGCTAACACAATCATGATACTAATAAGCATGTATAGGGATCAAGGATGAATATGAGTTCAAGAACAGGTAATCCAGGAAGCAAAGATCAAGAGGGAGTACACTCCAGTGGCTTATGCAAGGATGCAAATATTCAGAGGGAGTTAACCATCTCTCTACATTCCACAACAGAAAGGTGTAGAAGAAGCTACTTCATATTAGGACTCCAGCAGCTCCTGCAAGGAAGCAAAGATTCAAAGGGTGTCCACCCAACGAACAAATAAGATAAGTATTTTAATTATCATTTCTTGCATATGTGTTTGTTTAAATAAAATTGTTCAATGATGTATATGCTCATGTTCCTAGACTTAGGATATGTATTGTGCATATTAGAATAGTTGCATTGATGAACAGTATACTACTAATATACATGGGTAAGTGGCCTATGGCACTGTACAACATTCCATTGCTACTTATCTAGAATGAAACCTCTTTGCTGACATGTTGGGAGTTGTGCACACTCTTAACAATGTTCTGGTAGAGATTGGAAGGCATCTAGGAAGTTACGGGATATGGATAAATGTTGTATTGAAGCATTGGTTAAGATAATTGCATGACTGTATGACATATTTCTTTATGTGTAAGAATTTGTTCTCAAAATTATGAGATGTTTCTAATCATGCAATTTAACCTGTTTTGTAGGAAAGACCGTATATCTTCACCTACAAAAGGACTACAACATTTGTTCCATCAACAAAGATATTTATTGAAGATATTGAAGTTCCCAGGATCTGGGATGAAGAAATGGAATGCCATGATGCGTCGATCATGAAGAATGATGTTTGGGATGTAGTCCCAAGACCTGAAGGGAAGTTTGTTATGACTTCCATATGGAACTATCAGATCAAGCATGTTGCAGATGGCAGCATAGAGAAATATAAAAGTGATGAAATAGAAGATACACCAGATGGATTCAAGACAGCTTTCTTGAATGGTGTAGTTGAAGAAGAAGTGTATGTGGAGCAGCCACTTGGTTTTGAAATACATGACAGGGAATCATATGTATGCGGATTGAAGAAGGCCTTTTATGGCTTGAAGCAAGCTCCCAGAACCTGGTATGGTAGGATGGACAATTTCCTATCTAGTTTGGGCTTTACCAAGAGTAAAGCAGATTCCAACCTTTACTACAAGGTTGAGGAAGGGAATCCTGTGATTCTACTACTGTATGTGGATGACCTATTTGTGACAGGAGATGACAGACTGATTGCAGATACTAAAAGGAAGCTTGCAGCTGAATTCGATATGAAAGATTTGGGAATGATGCACTATTTCCTAGGTATGGAGGTGTGGCAGAATGCAGGTGGGATCTTCCTTGGTCAAGGAAAGTACATAGTAGATATCCTGAAGAGATTTGGAATGACGGATTGCAAGGCCATGGCCACACCTATGGCATCGAATCTGAAGCTTCTATGTGATGCCTCATCTGAGCCGATTGATGTCTCTATGTATCATCAGATGATTGAGTCCTTGATGTACCTGACGAACACGAGACTAGACATTTGCTTTGCTGTGAACACATTGAGCCAGTTCCTGACGGATCTGAGGAGTGTTCACCTGGTTGCTGTAAAGCATGTTCTGAGGTACCTGAAGGGTACAGTGGATTATGGGCTCAAGTATGAAGCGAATCAAAAGTTTAACCTACAGGGCTATGTTGATTCAGATTGGGCTGGCAGTGCTGCAGATAGGAAGAGCACATCTGGGTGTTGCTTCAATATGGGATCAGGTGTGATCTCTTGGCTTAGAAGGAAATGGTCCTACGTAGCACTGAGTACAGCTGAGACAGAGTATGTTGCAGCCTGTTCAACTAGTTGTGAGGTAGTATGGCTACGAAAGCTACTGTCTGAGCTATTTGATCTCCCGTTGGAGGCTATTGGTATCTTCTGTGATAACCAAAGTTGTCTGAAGCTGTCCGAGAACCCAGTGCTTCATGACAAGTCGAGACACATAGAGATCAAATATCACTATATCAGGGATATGGTGCAGAGAGGAGCTATGAAGCTCCTATATGTTGCGACAGACGAGAAGATTGCAGATGTGCTGACGAAGCCACTAGCCAGGGTGAAGTTCGAGTACTTCAGAGAGAGGCTTGGCGTTCTTCAGATCGAGGACACTTCGAGGAAGAAGTGATGGACACATTTGCTGAAGCCATTCCAAGCATGTTGGAAGGAGGATCCTTCACATGGCTGTGGATGTAAGCGCTGGATGATGTTCTGGTTTATGCTTGGATATGATCAGTTAGATCATTTTTATGTATGCATGTACGCATCATGTTGGATGTTGGATATGATCAGTTGGATCATTTTTATGTATGTATGTACGCATCATGTTGGATGTTGGATATGATCAGTTGGATCATTTTTATGTATGTATGTACGCATCATGTTGATGCTGGATATGATTAGTTGGATCATGTGTATGTATTTTGTATATGCATCATGTTGGATGCTTGGACCATGTATCTGTATATGTATTAGGTGGATACATTGTATGATCAGGTGGATCATGTATGGTGATATGTATCATGTATTTGTATTTGTATCAGGTGGATACATTGATGATCAGGAGGATCATGTATGATGATATGTATCAGGTAGATACTTGGTATGCATCAGGTAGATGCATTGATGATCAGGTGGATCAGGTATGATGACATGCAGCAGGATGTTGATCCAAATGACATGTAGCAGGACGTTGCAGTGATGATGATCAGGATGATCATGGATGCATCAGGATGATGTATGGTGAGTATCAGGATGATACTCTATGGCCGTGGATCAGGTTGTACAGATGAGCATGTAATCCGGTGCCCTGGGAGATTTGTAGATGGTCTTTCGAGGTTTTGCCTATGGCATGTAATATCGGTGCCCTGGGACATCTGGCAAATGCTCTTTCGAGGTTTTGCTCTGGAAGGACATGTAATTCGGTGCCCTGGGAGATCTGCAGATAGTCTTTCGAGGTTTTGCCTATGGCATGTAATACCGCCCTGGGATATCTGGCAGATGCTCTTGTGAGGTTTTGTCCTATGGCATGTAATAGTGCCCTGGGAGATCCGATAGGTTGGGCTGTGTTCCCGTAATCACTCCTAGGATGCTCTTGCGAGGTTTTTCCATGACCACATATAATAGCGCCCTGGGAGATCCTACAGGTCAGATTTGTGTACCCATAACATCCTGGGATGCTCTTTCGAGGTTTTGTGGTGGGGTCACATGTAATAGCGCCCTGGGAGATCCTATAGGTAGAGCTGTGTGCTCGTAACAGCCTGGGATGCTCTTTCGAGGTTTTGTGACGCACGTAATAAGTCCTGAGGTTTCCACAGTATGGCCAGTGATGACGAAGACCTGCAGGTGGTGGGCCTACATCCAGTATGAAAAAGGACTGGCTCTGTAGAACTTCCTATGACGAGTAGATTCAGAGATTGATTGAGATAGCAGCAGCAGTGACGATGATGATGACTCGATGATGATTATCCAGTGATGATGATCCAGAGAAGATGACTTGTGCTAGAAGAACTGTGCTTAGAAATACCTTCCTAGTTAAGAGGGAGTGTTGATGTATATGTAACTTCGGAATGTATTTCACATATATGTATATTGTATTCCTATAGAGATGGTATTATTCCTCTATAAGGAAGTGTCGTTATTTATATTGTAAGTATCGTAACTTATACTTGATGGGTTATTAGACCACCATGTTTGGGGTCGGCCCTATATAAGTCATGTGGGTCAAAGGGTTATTAGACAACCCTATTGGAGGTCGGCCATGTGGGTCAAAGGGTTATTAGACCACCCTATTGGGGGTCGGCCCAGTCAGCATTATGTTATGTGGTTAAGTTCGAGCCTACATGAGTTAGGTAAAAAGGCAAGTCAAGTCAAGTATAAATAGAGTGCGGGAGGCATTCTATTTGTTCACTCACTTCTCACACATGCACTCAAGGAGGAGTGGCGCACTTATGGAGGAGGATTATCTACTACTATGTTATGTCTATCTCTTGGTTGTATCATTGCTCTATCTATCTCTGAGGAAGTTATTGGGTTTTTTCACCTTTATGGTTTTCCCCAAGTAAATCTTTGTGTCTCTTGTGTGCTTGCATTATTGTCTCAATGATTGATATGCTGTAGATATGCTGTACATGTTGTTCTCTCAGTTAAGATCCTAGATCAGGTTGAAGTAAATTCTGAAAATTTAACAACGACAAGTCTAGTAATTAATCAAGATTGTACTAACCGTAATGATATGAAAACAAACATATCATAAACTTAACCATGAACAGAATTCAAAACATACCTATAAGTCATACTTGTCGAGATTGCTTGTAATCTTCTTATGTAAGGCCTTAGCCTCATCTCCCTCTGAAACAAAAGCTTCTTCACTTATGCAAGTGACCAATCCATTTTCTTCTAGGATTAACCCAATCCACTTGATTTGCAGAAACTGGATCTGGAGCTGGTATACTCAGAATTTGAAAACTGCAAAGTTTCACCCCTCAAAATTGCCTTTGCGACTTCTGGATCTTCTGGATAGGATCCTGAACTAGGGTTTGATAAATCCCACCCTTCTTCCCAACCAAAAGGTTCGATCCAAATCTCTAAACTTTGATTTTTCTGAGGAGCTTCCAGCCGTGGTCACAGACTTCAAAAATTCTAACTTTTGCAGAAGCCCTAATTTTCCACTTTTCCGGTCAAAGTCCCGAACTAGGGTTTGATCAAGCCCGACCTTCTACCCAACCAAAAAATTGGATCTTGGTCTCTAAATTTCGATTTTGATGAGTAGCATTCAGCCGTGGTCTTTGATTACAAAAATACCAACTTTCTCTGAAACCCTAATTCCCGGAGCCATGAATGAAGGTGCTCAAAATCCAATTTTGTTTTGACAGAAATATGCACCTGATTGTTTCTAGTGTAACTCCAAACTTTCTGATCCACAGGGCCTGAAAATGTTTCCTGTGGTAGCCTGACCTGTCATCTTTCCAACCCCATAGATATGACCTCAAATGGATTCTCTGAGAGAGAGTTATGACAAGTGTCGCAATGTGACCTGTTTATGGGATAAAACAGGAGAGAGAACTTGTACGGCATACCACATGTCACGGGTTTAGTTTCGGCCTCTGAAAAAGTTACTTGAGAAAGTACAGTCCGTGTAATATCTCTCACTTGTTACGAAATTTCATTTGGAGCTTCCTAGCCCAAGTTATGACCTTTTTTCCTAGGTCGCCTATTTATGAATCAGATTTGGAAGAGGCAGAAACCCTAGATCGTACAGATCATAAAACACAAAGTACAACAAATTAGAAGTTGTCCTTTGGATACAAGGTACATTGGGATCTGATATTCGACCTGTAAAGTTTTATATCTGAAAAATTCTCCAAAATGGATTTATAGCGAAAGTGCTACTATGACTGGGTTTTGCTATATCAAGCCTTAGCATCGCAAGTGCAACAAGTGTCATACATTCCATACCATGCCTTCTTTCAGGCTAGCTCTGATACCATGTTAGTTTTTCAGAATTTACTTCAATCTTATCTAGGATCTTAACTGAGAGAACAACATGTACAGCATATCTACAGCATATCAATCATGGACACAATAATGCAAGCAGACAAGAGACACGGAGTTTACTTGGGGAAAACCATAAAGGTGAAAAACTCCAATAACTTCCTTAGAGATAGATAGAGCAATGATACAAACCAAGCATAAGAGATAGACATCTCCTAGCAGTAGCTTCTCCTCCTCCATAATTGCGCCACTCTCCAAAGACTGTGTGTGAGAATAGAATGATAAAATAGAGTGCCTCCCGCACTCTATTTATACTTGACTTGACTTTCCTAATAACCTTTACTAGGTCGGCCTCAACTTAACCACATAACACAATGCTGACTGGGATGACACCCAATAGGGTGGTCTAATAACCCTTTGACCCACATGGACTACCCCCAATTGGGTGGTCTAATAACCCTTTGACCCACATGACTTATATAGGGCCGACCCCAACAAGGTGGTCTAATAACCCATCAAGTATAAGTTACGACACTTACAATATAAATGATGACACTTCCGTATAGAGGAATAATAACATCTATATAGGAATACAAACACTTCCGTATAGAGGAATAATACCATCTCTATAGGAGTACAAATACATATATGAAATACATTCCGAAGTTACATATACATCAACAATATCATTCTTTTATACCTTTTTAATTACTATATATTTTAGCCAGCAAAATGTTATTTAGTTCTTCCCGTGCTTTCATAATTCATTCATTTTCTTCCCTAACTCTTTTTAATTTTGACCTTAATTCTTTAACAATCTATTGTAACTTTGACGGGTTGTCCTTTCGACTCTCATTTAAGTTTACCCATATTTCATGTTCTTCATTGTTCACCGGTATTGTAGGGGGTGATTCTTCTCCCTCAGGCATTCTTAATTCTGCCATAATATCCTGCAAAAATAAAGTTTTCTTCCTTTTCATGTTTAGTAAGAGAATCAAACCCAAAATAAAATAAAAAATAATTTATTTTTTTTTAACATCTGCAATGTTGGGGCGGTTCAGGCCAAGTGTTGTGACCATGCTCTGATACCATTATGTCATGAACCTAAAAAAATACATAAATAATTTTTCTATATCTAAAACATGTAACTATATAATTACATCTCTAAATTCCTGGCATGTATTAATTACTCTAGCATAATTAGATTTTTCTGTGCTATGAATAGTTGCTTATACAATTATTGAATCTGCTATTCGATAGGTTGCACATCCGTGTACATTGACCGACGATATTGTCATCTTAACGTCATACCTTCAGGTGATGTTTTGTTATAAATTATCTTGTTCTTGCTTATTAAAGCATTGCTTCAGCCTTAAGGCTGAGTTCAGGTCCTTGTTACCAATATGCTCTAAATGTAAGTGACAATAAACATAAGGGAGACCATGCATATGGTCTTGATCCCATGTTATGTTAATGTAAAATTTTATGGGACCCAAGGTATAGCCTTGGTCCTAGGTGCAATGTTTAGCATAAGGAGGATCCAAGGCCTAGCCTTGGTCCCCATGTGCAAATATTAACACTACCATAATATGTAACCTTTCATTGCAATTTTATAATAGAAAAAATGTTATATGTTTGTATGTTAAGGATTATGGGGTCTTTTTTCCATAGTTTAAACCTTGCCTATCATACAGGCAATAATTGGAAGCCATAATTACAATTGGCTCTCGTAATAACTTTTGGTACTTTGTTTGGCTTAAACATTTAATGTGCATCCCTGGCTGTGATTTGACAGTGCAGCCAAGATTTTAATGTTGACCCGAGAATGCATCTTGGTTGTCCACCTGCATAGCGCGATCATAAAGTTGGAAGTAGGGTTTAATGTGTTAATGAAATGTATGAACCTTGATTACTTTGGTTGTTTGGTCCGCGAGCTCTGCGAGTAAAGGCTCTGCACCTTCATGGCAATTTTGTGAGTTTGTTGGTGTAAAAAAACACCTATGCTTAATGGAATTTTTTCTTTGGTTGCTTCCCGAGGTCATCACAATGCTTAAGGCCACCACAACACCAATTGATGGTTGTTGCGACTAGAGCCCAGACATCCTTTCGGCCTCGAGCTTCCGTTTAAAAGGTAAGAAAAGATTCCAACTTATGCTCAACAATTTACTGTGTTTTCATTTATACTTAGGTTGCCGAAATAATGTTTAAGTTTTTGTTGGTGCAGGCAGGTGAGTGATAATGGACTCCAGGAGGAGCTGACCCCTGGCCCTATCTGCAAAAATACTATGTAAAAGTAATCTAAACTTAGTTCATTCTTGTAAAAATATATTGATGAAAAGTTATAGTTCTGAACTTGGTCATTTGGTTGCAGGTTGTGGGCACCAGTGATGATGGAGACAGGGTCACCTCCTCCCAAGCCCGTGTCTTAGAATGCCAAGATAAGAAACAAGCATTACACTATAAAAATCTAGTTGCATTTGTAATAAGTTGCTTAGACAGCTTAAATGTTGACTGTAACTTTTGTTTGCTGCAGATAAAATCGGTGGGGTTTGTGAAGCCGTGAAGAGGGTTCAGCTATTGCCTTCATTTAAGATAATTAGATTTCTTAAATGGTTGACCCTTTAGGGTTTATGAAATATCGGCAGAGAGCTTCCTCGTTGTCTGTGCTCCAGCATTTGCCTTTACACATTTTTATAGGAGGGTTTGAAGGTTTATTATAGGTGCAAACGCTAATGGATTACTACCTATGTAATCATATTTAATATTTAGTCTATTATAAATACTGTGGATGGCTTTTCACCCACAGTGATATAAATCCCTCTGTTTAACCTATTTTGCGATTTATTTGTTAAATGTTTTCATTCGAGTCTTTTGCCGAGTTCTCATTTAATGGTTTATGTGTTTAAAGAAGTTTTAGAAATGATCCATCAAGATTTGTATCTATCCTTAGATGTGTGATTATAATAGATGTTTAGTAACTAAAAGAGCAGAAGACCACATGCTGTATAATATCCATAATGCTTATCGGGAATGATAATTAGATAGGGCATAAGTATTTGATTTATGTAGTTATTATGATCACAATGTTTGATATTGATAGTTAGTTTCTAAACTTCGATTATCATTCTGATAGATTACATCATTTATAAAATTTGATTATGGCAGTTTGTAGTCTTTTAACCTAGTTCACGATCGCACTAGATCTGTCATTCTCGATCTATGACAAAAGTTTATAAAATGAAAAACGTGCTAAATATTTGTTTATACAGCAGAGATCTCTTGGCTCTCACGATTCTAATATTTTCCGTTGATAGTTTATGCAGAGAATAAAGTCTATTTGACTGTGCTATTTAGCTTACTTAGTTTCGATGATCATTCAATAATTTGGTTGTAAAGTAAATATTGGTTTTGATTTTAACATGGTCACCACAGCTTATTATACCGTGGTTATAAATAACTTTTCATTATAACCTATAGTTGAATCCTTCATTCATTAAAATTCTTAATTATACAGTACTTAATTTAGTTTTACTCAAAACATGATTCAGGTATGGTTACCTGAACTGTGATTCGTTAGAAATCAAACAAATACTAATTATGATTACTTTATAACCTAAATAGTAATATGACAAATTATTTGAATCTGAAACATAATAGGAGATATATTGCACAGATGTATAAACAAATCCATTGTCTATCTAGATGCATAATAGAAATTCTGCCAGGGGTTAGATGCAATTCATAACAGAAATAAAAACTACTACTGTAATTAATTTAGACAAGTAAGAAAAAAAACAAGGAACCTGGCACCACTACCGGGAAAACATAAATGAAATAGTTATTCCTCCCAACCAAATCCTAGAGCAACCAAGCCTTTCTCCAGAACCCTCGAGCCTGATCACTGAACCACAAGAGAAAAATCCACTTAATGTGCCATCTCTTGCATTATCAAATTTAATCCCCATCCAATGCTAGGCTCCTACTGCTTATGGACATACTATTATATAGTATTTTTCCTAGGACTTCTTCATTTATGATCCTCCTGCTCTTTAGCACTCAACTAAGAGTTGTGACCTGATTTTGGGGAAGATGCCTCCTACACCTTGAGTTCTCACTCAGTAGCTTCAACCACTTATCTTTTCCTCTTGTCAATTAGCAATCAATCATGCAACAACTATTTCATTTTTGTCCCCCTTCGGTATTTTTATTAATAAAAGAATAATCCATTACATTGTTTTTATTTTTGACTTCTTGTAAAAAATATTTAAATAATAAATAAACATAAAATATTCAAAAAGTATTTAATAATACTTTATTTAATCCTGGTATATTACACTATGCCATGTTGGTATTTTTGGTTCTTGGTTGCTCAATGATGTTTGCATGCTCTTATTTGAACTTATTTGAGTTGGTTACATTCCTTTATTTGAAAAAAATGGATTAAAATGAGTTTTCGATAGTCTCGCCAACTTTTGGTATTCAATGCATAATTGGATTAAGATCCAATATCTCTCTATCTCTCTCTGAACCCCTATCCCCCAATCTCTCTCCATATCTCACTCTCTGAGCCCCTAACACCTAATCTCTCTCTCTCTCTAAAATCCTAACCAAAAATATCTCTCTCTCTTTGGACTCCTATACCCCAATCTCTCTCTCTCTCTCTCTCTCTCTCTCTCTCTCTCTCTCTCTCTAAACCCATAATTCCCAATCTTTGTCTTTTTATCTCTTTGTAATCCCTTTAACTTCCAATATCTCTCTTTATGCTCCTAACCCCTAATCTCTCTCTCTCTCTCTCTCTCTCTCTCTCTCTCTCTCAATAAAACCCTAACCCCAAATCTCTATCACTTTCTCTCTCTTTATAAACCTATTAGCAAATATCTCTATGTCTCTAAAACCCTAAACTCTAGCCTCTCTCTCTCTCTAAACCCCTAACAACCAATCTCTCTCTCTCTCTCTCTAAAACCATGACCCCAAATATTTCTCTATCTCTCTCTCTAAACCCTTAATCCCCAATCTCTCTCTCTAAACCCTTAACCCCCACTATCTCTCTCATTCTACCTAAACCCCTAACAATCAATTTGTGTCCCTCTACATCTTTCTCTCTATAAACCCCTAACCCCAATCTCTCTTTCTCTAAACCACTAACCACCAGTCTCTTTCTTTCTCTCTCTCTAAACCCTTTAGCTCCAATATCTTTCTCTCTCTCTCTCTCTCAATCTCCCTCTCTAAACCCCTAATATCCAATATCTCTCTCTCTCTCTCTCTCTCTCTCTCTCTAAACCCCTAAGCTACAATATATTGTCTATGTATTTGTAACTTCGGAAGATATTCACTTGTATATTGTAATTGTACTTTATTGTATCCCCAACGGAGATGTATTCTTCCTCCGATTGGAAGTGTCATCAGAGTGTACTTGCATGTGTTGCAAGTTATATTGTAAGTGTTGTAACTTATACTTGATGGGTTATTATACCACCCTAGTAGGGGTCGGCCCAGTCAGCATTATTTTAAGTGGTTAATTTGGGGCCGACCTAGTTGAGTAAAGGTCAAGTGAAAGTTAGTGTATAAATAGAGAGTGTGTCTCTCTCATTTTACACATTGTCTTATTCACTCACTTCACATTAATGAGAGAAGAGAAGGGTGTGCACAAGTGGAGGAGGAGCATACTGCTGAATATGTCTATCTCTTGGGTTTGATCATGGTGATCCTTGTATTGATGCTCATTCTATTTCTGAGGAAGTTGCGGGGTTTTTCACCTTCATGGTTTTCCCCAATGAAATGTTTTGTGTCTCTTGTCTCTTGTCTCTTATGCTTGATATGTTGTACATGTTGTTTTTTCAGTTAAGATCCTAGATCTATTGAATTAAATTATGAAAAACTAACATGGTATCAAATCTATCCTGAAGGAAGGCATGTTATGGCATTTATGAGACTTGTTGCACTTGTGACAAATTGGAAGCTAGGGATTGATATAGAAAAAACCAGTCATCGTGGAACTTTCACTATAAATCCATTTTGGCAAAGGTTTAGGATCTGAAACTTCTACAGGTTGTATATAACATCCCCATGTACCTTGTGTCCGAAGAAAAACATCTAATTCGTTGTAATTTGTGTTATATGATCAGTAAAACCTAGGGTTTCTTCCTCTTCCAGATCTCAGTCATAAACATGTGACATAGGAAAAAAGGTCACAACTTGGGCTAGGAAGCTCCAAATGAAATTTTGTAAAAATTGAAAGGTAGAGCACAAACTGCAGTTTCTATGCTAATGTTTTTAGAGGCCTAAGTTGAACCAGTGACACATGGCATGTCGTACAAGTTCGCTCTCCTGTTTTATCCCATAAACAAGTCATGTCTCAACACTTGGAATAACTCTCTTTCAGAGAATCCAATTGAGGTCAGACCTGTGGGGTTGAAAATATGACATATCAGGCTACCATAGACCAATGTTTCAGACCTTATGGATTCGCAATTTTAGATATGCACCATAAACAATCAGGTGCATATTTATGTCAAAACAGAATTGGATTCTCAGCACCTTCATTCTTGTCTTATCACTGCTGCAGGAATTTAGGGCCTCGGAGAAAGTTGGAATTTTTGGAATCAGATACCACGGTTGAATGATCCTCGGAATAGTCAAAATTTAGAGACCAATATCGAATTTTTTGGTTGGGCAGAAGGCCGGGCTTGATCAAACCCTAGTTCGGGATTTTGATCTGAAAGATGGAAAATTAGGGCTTCTGCAAAAATTGGAATTTTTGAAATCTGTGACCACGGCTAGAAGCTACTCAAAAAAATCGAAGTTCAGAGCATTGAATCAAACCTTTTGGTTGGGCAAAAGGGTGGGATTTATCAAACCCTAGTTTGGGGTCCTGTCTAGTGAATCCAGAAGTTTCCAAGGCAATTTTGAGGGGTCAAATTTTGTAATTTTCAAAATTGAAGTATACCAGCTTGATCAGCTCAGCAAGCCACATCGTTCCATCTATTCATAAGTTTGAAATTCAAAGTTTGAATTTTTAGGGTTTCTCTGACAAACCCTAATCGAGCTCCAGATCCAGTTTCAGCAAATCAAATTGGATTGGGTTAATCCTAGAAAAGAATGAATTGGACACCTGCATAAGTGAATAAGTTCCAGTTCCAGAGGGAGATGAGGATGAGGCTTTACATGAGAAGGCTACAAGCAATCCCAACAGGTATGACTTGAAGAGATATAGGTATGTTTTGAAATTTGTTCATGATTGATTTTATGATATGTTTGTCTTCATATTATTAAGGTTAGTACGATCTTGATTAATCTTAGACTTGTCTCATCACCCTAGTAAAAGTATGAATGCATGTGAATGATAGAAGCCATTCATTGATTAGGGTTATGACACTTATGATTGTACTAATGCACTGTGGTGTTGTATGAGGATGATTTTGTCTACTAACATGAAAGGTACAAATCAAGTTCTATATCAAGAACATATAACCATGGTGACATGAAGACAAAGACTTATGGATCGCATAGAAGCTCTACTTACGAGGTATGTATAATTGGTTCTACAATGCTTAACCTATGAGTTATGCAGGTTACTAAGCACAAGTCATTGAAGAGAACAAGAAGACTTTATGCGGGTATGTTAGACATAACTAGCTAACATGATAATCTAGGTAGGTTTTTCCTATATCAAGTTAGAATCCTACCTTATGTTAGGATATTATACTTTTGTATGAATGAGAATGATTATTCTTGAAGTTAGAAGTAATCAAGGGTTTATGCATATTATGTTTCCTACTTTGATTGATGATATGACTAACCAGAAGAGTCCTATGGTCAAATAAGAATATGCATGAGTAAAAGAAGTCTTCCCTAAAACCTTGAACACTAACGCATATTACCTGTGTATGAAATGATCATGACCATACATAAGATTATTTAGGATCATAATGTTTTGATAGTATTGAGATTATACTAATGTCTGTATGGTTATGTATGAGATCTTGAGGATAACACAATGGTGACACTAGTGCACACTTAAGCATGCATAGTGGTCGAGGATGAGTATAAGTTCAAGGACAGGTAATCCAGAAAGCAAAGATCAAGAGGGAGCACACTCCAGTAGTTCTTGCAAGGAAGCAAAGATTGAGAGAGAGTTCACCCAACAACTAAACAAATATAAGTATTTGAATTATCATTTCTTATTACTTAAATGATGTTGTTCATTCATGTACATACTTATGTTCCTAGATTTAGGATGTACATTTTTCATTTTAGAAAAGTTGCATTAATGAACAAGATACTACTAATATGCAAGTAATGGTAAGTGGCCTATGGTACTGTACAACATTCCATTGCTACTTATCTAGAATGAAACCTATTTACTAACATGTTGGGAGTTGTGCACACTCTTAACAATGTTATGGTAGAGATGGAAGGCATCTAGAAAGTTATGAGATATGGATAAATGTTGTATTGAAGCATTGGCTAAGATAATTGCATGACTGTATGACATATGTACTTATGTGTAAGATTTTGCTTTTGAAAAACTATGAGATGTTTCTAATCATGAAATTGAACTTGACTTGTAGGAAAGACCATGTACAATCACCTACACAACATTTGTTCCGGCAACAAAGTTTAAAGAAATCTATCTATTGAAGATATTGAAGAATTTGAAATTCCCAGGATATGGGATGCAGTAATGGAAGAATTCCATGATCGAGGAGTACCAGTCGATAATGAAGAATGATGTTTGGTATGTAGTCCCAAGACCTAAAGGGAAGTTTGTTGTGACTTCCAAGTGGATTTAAAAGATCAAGCATGTTGCAGATGGTAGCATAGAGAAATACAAAGCAAGTGATGAAGTGGAAGATACACCAGATGGATATGGTGTAGTCGAAGAGGAAGTGTATGTGGAGAAGCCACTCGGTTTTGAGACACATGACAAGGATTCATATGTGTGCAGATTGAAGAAATCCTTGTATGGCTTGAGGCAAGCTCCCAGAACTTGGTATGGTAGGATAGACAACTTTCTATCCAGTTTGGGATTTACCAAGAGTAAAGCGGATTCCAACCTTTACTACAAGGTTGAGGAAGGAAATCCAGTGATATTACTACTGTATGTGGATGACCTGTTTGTGACAGGTGAGGATAGATTGATTGTCAACACAAAGAGGAAGCTTGTTTCCAAGTTTGAGATGAAGTACTTGGGTATGATGCACTACTTTCTAGGTATGGAGGTGTGGAAGAGAACAGAGGGAATCTTCCTTGGACAAGGGAAGTATACAATAGAGATCCTGAAGAGGTTCGGGATGATGGACTGCAAGGCCATGGCCACACCTATGGCATCGAACTTGAAGCTTCTGTGTGATGCTTCATCTGAGCCGGTTGATGCCATGATATATCGTCAGATGATTGGGTCTTTGATGTACCTGACGAATACGAGACTAGATATCTGCTTTGCAGTGAACACCTTGAGCCAGTATCTAACAGATCTGAGACATGTTCACCTGATAGCTGCAAAGCATATTCTGAGGTACTTGAAGGGTACAGTTGATTATGGGCTCAAGTATGATGCGAATCAAAAGTTTAACGTGGAGAGTTATGTTGATTCAGACTGCGCAGGCAATGCCATTGATCGGAAGAGCACTTCGGGGTGCTGCTTCAGTATGGGATCTGGTATGATGTCTTGGTTTAGCAGGAAGCAGTCCTGTGTGGCACTGAGTACAACCGAAGTAGAGTATGTCTCATCTTGTTCAGCTAGTTGTGAGGCAGTATGGCTTAGGAAGCTACTGTCTGATTTGTTTGATCTCCAACTGAGTGCCACTTGTATATATTGTGACAACCAGAGTTGTGTGAAGTTGTCGGAGAACCCAGTGATCCATGACAAGTTGAAGCCACATTGAGATCAAGTTCCACTATATCAGGGATATGGTGCAGACAGGAGCAGTGAAGCTCATGTATGTTGCGACAGATGAGCAGATAACCGATATGTTGACCAAGCCACTGGCCAAAGTGAAGTTTGAGTACATCAGAGAGAGGCTTGGTGTACTTCAGATCGAGATTCCTTCCAAGGGGAAGTGATGAGTCCAGAGACACAGATGCACATGATCCATTCTCACATGGTGGTAGGTGTGTCCTCCCATGGTGCAGTTATAAGGGTTGGGGCCATTCCAACATGGTTGAAGTGTGTCTTCCTATGGTCGTTGATGTAAGAGTTGTCCCATTCGAGCATGGTTGAAGTGTGTCTTCCCATGGCTGCGATATAAGTGTTGTGCCATTCGAGCATGGTTGAAGTATGTCTTCCCATGGCTACGATATAAGTGTTGTGCCATTCGAGCATGGTTGAAGTATGTCTTCCCATGGCTGCGATATAAGTGTTGTGCCATTCCTAGCATGGTTGAAGTGTGTCTTCCCATGGCTATGGATATAAGTGCGATTCCATTCTCGCATGGTTGAAGTGTGTCTTCCCATGGCATAAATATAAGTGCTGAGCCTTTCAGGGATGGTTGATGTGTGTCTCCCCATGCCGATGAGTATAAGTGTTGTGTGATGTGCAACTGGGTTGTGCTCCATGGACTATGAGGTGATCTGAAGATGATGAGATGACAATAGGGTACACAGGTTTTGCAGAGGCATATAATCAGTCTTGAGAGATCTTGCAGTTTTTGTAGAGGCAGTGTAATCAGTCCTAAGGTGTACCTACTTGATGGCTTGCTCGCGGAGATGATGAAGACCTACATGGAGGCTAGGCCTACATCCAGCATGAAAAAGGGCTGGCTCTGTAGAAATTCCTATGACGAGAATAATTATGAGATAGCACAAGTGATTGAGATGCCAGGTACAGCAGCAGTGATGATGATGATGCTCCGTGATCCAGTGTTGATGATCTGGCTCCAGAATTGAAGACTTGTGCTTATATGTATTGATGACTTGTGTCAAGAGAATACCTTCCTAGTTAAGAGGTAGTGTTGATGTATTTGTAACTTCGAAAGATATTCACTTGTATATTGTAATTGTACAGTATTGTATCCCCAGCAGAGATGTATTATTCCTCCGATTGGAAGTGTCGTCAGTTGTACTTGCATATGTCGCAAGTTATATTGTAAGTGTCGTAACTTATACTTGATGGGTTATTAGACCACCTTGATGGGGTCGTCCCTGTATGAGTCATATGGGTCAAAGGGTTATTAGACCACCCTAGTAGGGGTCGGCCCAGTCAACATTATGTTAAGTGGTTAATTTGGGGCCGACCTAGTTGAGTAAAGGTCAAGTGAAAGTTAGTGTATAAATAGAGAGCGTGTCTCTCTCATTTTACACATTGTCTTATTCAATCACTTTGCACTAGTGAGAGAAGAGAAGGGTGCGTACAAGTGGAGGAGGAGCATGCTGCTAAAGATGTCTATCTCTTGGGTTTGATCATGGTGATCCTTGTATTGATGCTCATTCTATCTATGAGGAAGTTGCGGTGTTTTTCACCTTCTTGGTTTTCCCTGGTTAAATGTTTTGTGTCTCTTGTCTCTTGTCTCTTATGCTTGATATGTTGTACATGTTTTTCTTTCAGTTAAGATCCTAGATCTATTGAATTAAATGATGAAAAAATCACATATCTCTTTGTCTATCTTTATACCCCTAGAAACCTAACTCCCAACATCTCTCTCCCTCTAATCCCTTAAAACCCAATCTCTCTCTCTCTAAACCCCTAACCCCCAATCTCTCTCTCTCTCTAAACCCATATCCCCCAATATCTCTCTCTCTCTAAACCCTTAATCCCTAACATCTCTCTCTCTAAACCACTAACCACCAATGTTTCTCTCTCTCTCTCAACTCCTAACCTCTAATCTCTCTCTATCTCTAAACCCCTAACCTCCACTCTCTCTCTGTCTCTCACTCTCCCTTTCTAAACCCTTAACCCCTAACTTCGAATGTATCCCTCTCTATACCTCTAACCCCTAATCTCTCTCTCTCTCTCTCTCTCAAAAACCCTAAACCCCAATCTGTCTCTCTCTCCCTAGACACCTAACCATCAATCTCTCTCCCTCTAAAATTCTGATATCTAGTCTCTCTCTCTCTAAATTCCTAACCACCAATCTCTCTCTCTCTAAACCATTAAGCACCAATCTCTTCTCTATCTAAACATCTTACCACTGATCTCTCTCTTTGTCTCCCTCTCTTTCTCTAAACCCCTAACCTCTAGTCTCCCTCTTTCTCTCTCTAAACCCAAATCCCCCAATCTCACTCTTTCTATCTCTTTCTCTAAACCCTAACATCTATTCCCTCTCTCTCTCTAAACCCCTAACCCTCTCTCTCTCTCTCTAAACCCTTAACCCCAATATCTCTCTCTTTCTACCTAAAACCATAACCATTATTCTCTCTCCCTCTATCTCTCTCTCTAAACCATTATCCCACAATCTCTCTCTCTATACCCTAGCATCCAATCTCTATCTCTTTTTCTACATAAACCACCAATATCTCTCTATAAACCCCTAACCCATAATATTTTTGTCTCTCTCTCTCATTCTCTCCCTCTCTCTAAACCACTAAGCCCCAATATATATATCTCTAAACCCCTAACCACCAATCTCTCTCTCTCTCTCTCAACAACTACCCTACTCTCCAATCTCTCTATTTCTAAACCTCCAACCACTAATCTATCTCTTTCTACCTCTCTCTATAAACTTCTTACTTTCAATCTCTCTCTCTCTCGCTCTAAACCTCTATCCTCCAATCTATCTTTCTCTAGACCTCAAACCACCAATCTCTCACTCTCTCCCTCTCCAAAATCCTAACCTCTAGTCTCTCCCTCTCTCTCTCCCTCTAAACACCTAACCACCAATTTCTCTCTCCCTCCCTCTAAACCACAAAGCTCCAATCTCTCTCTCTCTCTAATCGCCTAACCACCAATCTCTCCCTTTTTCTCCCTCTTTTTCTCTCAACCCATAACCTCCATTCTCTCTCTCTCTAAACATGTAACCCCCAATACCTCGAATTCTCTCTCTCTCTCTCTCTCTCTAAACCTCTAACTTCCAATATCTATTTTTCTCTTTGAACATCTAACCCCCGTTTTCTCTCTCTAAACACTTAACCCCCAATCTCTTAATGTTTCTCCTGAAACCCATAACCACCAATTTATTTCCTTCTCTCTCTCTTTCTTTAATCTCCTAATCCCCAATCCCTCTCTCTCTCTAAGCCCCCAACCTCCAACCTCCAATCTCTCTTTCTCTCTCTAAACCCCTAACCCCCAATCACTATCTCACTAAACCCATAGCCTCTAATCTCTCTCTCTCTCTCTCTCTCTCTCTAAAATGGCTATGGGTTATAGGTTTTAAGGGTTGGGTGTTTGATGATAGAGTTTAGGGTTGATGATAATTAGAGGTTATAAGGGTTAGGAGTTAATTTTTATTTCATTAGACACTTTAGAGGTTAGAATTAGGTGGTTAGGATTATAAGGGTTAAGCGATATTTAATTGTTAGGGAATGGGGGATATATCATTATGTGAGCTAGGATTTAGGAGTTTTAGGGGCTATGCTAGTTTAGGATTATAGTGGGCCGAGAGTTAAAATGGTTATTTGTATCAGGGACTAGGGATTCCAATGGCTAAGGACTAATGGTGAAGGGTTTGGGGATTGAGATATATGGGTCATGGATTTATTGTTATAAGGATGAATATTTATATGTACAAGAGGACAATGCGAGTTAGTGATTTTGTATAATAATATATACATGTTATAGGATTTGTGGGTTATAAGGGTTACTAGATAGGGATTATAATTATTAGGGGTTATAGGGTATTTAGTGATAAGGGTTAGATGTTAATGGTTAAGGGGTTACATTCCTATTGTCATTAATATCGCTACTCATAATGGAGGATATGCTTGATAGGTCGTGTATAGTGGACTAAGGCATTGTTCTTGAACTTGGATGATTACATTCTTATTTTAGGGATGAAAAGCAAGGCTCTATCCCTCAACCATGTATAGGGCCCAAACACCCATTCCTAGAATCTAAAACATTAGAATGGTCACACCCATATTCATACTTGGAATGGAGGCTAGCCTCAGGAAATCCTATATTGTCATGGCTTTAGGTGTTATTCATGGAAATGGATGAGTAAATATCCTAACCCTTGTGGTTAAGGAGAGAAGAGAGGGGTGAGGGAGGGAGAAGGGATTCATGCGCAGAGTGGGAGGGGGGGGAATTGGGTGGATAGGAAGAGAGGGGAGGGGGATTTATATAAAGGGCGGGGGGATTTAGAGAGAGATAGAAAAAAAATGAAGGTGTCAAAATGAACGGGTGCGCACAACAACAAGTGCATGCATTTGCGCGCACACGTGTTTAGATTCAATATTTTTTTGACACCCTTACAGGTTTGGTACTAGCTTCGTATTCCCAAACCTATAGGATTGATCTAAGTTATGGCGGAACACACCAATTTTTGTAACTTCATGTTTTTCATGCTTAGTTCCGCATATGATCCACTTGTGCACTACTAATGAAATTGCACACACTTGTCAAGCTCTGTGTGCAGATTATAACTATATATTTTTTTAATAGATATGTTATTGTTTTCTATTTTTAATTCATTTTTAACTGCACTCATGTCAAATTTGCAAAAAAATAAGTCGTTTATTTGGGCTATAAGTTTTGATTGTCTTACATATTTAGAAAACGGAAAAAAACCCACACAAGAGTACAAGAATACCTACAAGCTAAAAAAAAAATGATTGATTATGTTAAGACCATGATATGGTGGACCAACACTCGACCATGTCATTTTATGGCTTTAGTAACTTTAATAATTAAAAAAAATATAAAATTAACTTTTAAAATTTTGGGAAAATATCCATGCACAAGATCCATCTGTTGCGTTCGCCTCTACATATTTGTTTCCTCATGATTTGACAATTTACTAACAAAACGGTGGACCAACGCGAACATATGCATTATGATTTAGAGAAAAATTAACATACCAATCTTAAAATAATGACATTTTGGGGTGGTTATACCACTTTTCCAAAAATAAAAGTTATATATTCTCGAAGGTGATCTAATTTTCTATGTTTCATCTTTTTACACATAATTATAAAAAGTTTTGTAGGTACCTCTAATAATTAATTTTAATGAATAGATTTATGTTTTTCCACCATGCCATTTCAATTAACACGTCATACGTGGGTATCATTACCTTGCACCAACCCATAAATATGCCATTTTATTACTATGAAATTATTATTTCCATCTTAGAACATTAATTTATTATTTGAATTCAAATTTCAACAAGAATAAGTAAGTATTTCATTAAAGTCTAAATGCACTCCCTTCCTACATTTGCATCATAAAACATCCCATCTCATAGAGTAGGTAGGTAGGTATAGAATCCTACTATTTCTTAACGCTAAATTTATTTCTTCTCCTTAAGACATATAAATTAATACCCCTTTTTCTTTTATATTACACTCAAAATCCGATTGAATTATTAATCTTCATAATTGGAGTAAGAGTGTATTCGCATACACTCTACCTTTGAGAGTAAGTAGAATCATATCATCGATATATGAGAACAAACTCAATCGTTAACTGACAGTTAATTGGTTTCGATATGAGTGACAGATGTAAGAAAAACATAGTGTTCTCATCTCAGAAATCACAACATGAAATTACCGAGTTTGTAAGATCACAATCGAATTCTCATAAACATAGACCTTTCGTAACCATGGGTAGGAAGAAAAACATTGACTAAGTTAATTTCATTTTCATAATACTCTGTATCTATCCGCAAAATATACAACCTAGGTATTAAATTTAAAGATCCAAACAATATTGTTAGAGATCGGAACGTTTAGAACGTCCAATATCCGAGACATTCATGATCATTTATATGCTTGAGACCTCGATCGCATTCATAGTATGTGATCCTTAAACACAGAATAAAGAAATAAAATCCTTTATAATATATATATATATATCCTAAAAATAGAATTAGGGCTTCCAACATACATTTAAAACAAAAAGAAACAACCTAGTTGAGATCAGAAACTCAATATGTCTTGATATAAATATAACCATTATACAAACTGTACAAAGTTATATTTAAGATATTCATGGATTCAATCACTAAGAGAGATCCGATCACTCCAGAAATTTCAGAATTGTTTACTCTATTCGTACTACCTAGTTCCGAAAACAACATGTACAGACATAGTTAAACTCTATTTATTCATAGATTGATGTATTTCTCGGTTTCATCACTTTCTCCACCATAACGACATAGTATAATCTATTAAAATGCAGAGGAAAGTTACCCCAAAAATAACACTATGAGCTTATCCCCGCAATATGTAATATGATTTACTCTCCGTTATTAAAATGGAGCTATCTGTTCACCATTTAATTGATTTACACTAATAATTTAAATACAAAATATATCATACCGGAAGACTTCACAACATAGATCAAAATAAAGTACCACATCAAAAATCAAAATTTCTTCATGCCCACAAGAACATAATGAAATATTTTAGAACAACAATTAATAAAACAAAATACCAATATATGTTCAGAGAAACTCACACAAAGAAATATGTTAAAGCAGCCTCGCATCATCACTCAGCTCAGAAAGATGGCATCTTAAACACTCTAATTGTTCGGGCCAGATGTATCTCAAACTTGGATCACTTAGGTCTGGAACTCAAGAATCGAAAAGAGGTATTCAATACAAATGGATATGACAAGAAACTAATCAAAAGATCCATTAGAAAGAGAAACAAGAGAATGTCAAAATCCTCTAGCTTTGTGGAGGGAATTAAAACCAAAAGATTGGAGGGGGATGACTTATTAGTTAGTTTTGACATAGTCTCTTTATACACTAACATTCTTGTTGATGAAGCTATTGATGTCATTAGAAATCTCACAGACAAAGAAACTGTTGAACTGGTTAAACTATCCCTGAAATCTACATAATTTAACTTCAGAGGAGACATTTATGAACAAACTAATGGTGTGGCGATGGGCTCCCCACTCTCTCTGGTGGTTGATAATATCTATATGGAATTCTTTGAAGAAAAATCCATCAGTTCTTCCCCATTAAAACCAAATCATTGGAAAAGGTATGTGGACGACACTCAATTCATATGGTAGCATGGAGATGAAAGGCTGAGAGAGTTCCTAGAACACATGAACAATCAGTCTAAGCATATTCAATTCACAGTGGAAACGGAAAATGAAAAATCGCTACCCTTATTAGATATACTTATGTCTAGAAAAGAAGATGTATCTTTATCTCATGGGGTATATCGCAAGAAAACTCACACATACAAATATGTTTAGGCAGCCTCGCATCATCACCCAGCTCAAAAAGCTGGCATCTTAAACACTCTGATTTTTAGGGCCAAATGTATTTCAGACTTGGATCCCTTAGGTCCAGAACTCAAGAATCTAATCGAGGTATTCAAGACAAATGGATATGACGAGAAACTAATCAAAATATCCATTAGAAAGAGAAACAAGAGAATGTCAAAATCCGAGAACAATAACATCCCTTGTAAAACAATCTTTCTACCTTACATTTAGGGCACCATCGACAAAATCATTAATATTTTGCAAAAGAGTCTAATAAGGGTGGATTTCTCTCCTCCTAACACAATAGGTAAAATTTTAGACCATGCAAAAGACCAATCTGATCCGAAAAAGAGGAAAGGAGTCTATATGACCCCCTGTGATTGTGGTAAAGTCTACATCGGTGAGATAGGTCTCTCTATTTACACCAGAATACAAGAACATAGCACAGACATCTGTCATGGAAGATTAAAAAAATATTCTCTAGTAGAGCACTCACACGCCTCTAAACACCATATCTTCATAGAAGAAGAAAAGTTCATTAGCAATGTTGACCATTACACCAAAAGACGTGTCTGTGAAGCTATTGAAATTGCAAAAAACCCTTACAATCTAAATTGGGATGATGGTTGGACCCTGAGCAGCTTGTGGGCTCCTATTATTAACCAAAATAAATATGAAACATCAAAGCGCAACATTAATAATTAAAAAATTACATATATCTAATTAATATAACCAAATCAATAAAAATAACATATATTTATTAACCAATAATTTTTTATAAAGATTAATGCATATTTATAACCAATAATATATACTTATAATTATTTCTCTTGCCGACTCATATTAGGGTTTTGTTGAGCTTATAATGAATTTATTATTAATAGGCTACGAGGACTTAAATTTTTTCAATATTTTTATCTTCCTCAGGATGGGCTACGCTATTTAGCCCGAAAAATCGAATTTCAAATCTCTTAAACAGGTTTCCAAATTGTTTTCAAAATGTCCACCTATGAAAAACTTAATGACACTATCTCATCCCTGTATGCTAGGGAGATCATAAACTAGATTAGGGTTTTTGAAAAGAATAAATTGAAGCTCGCTCATTTCCTGGAAGACCTCGCATTTTTAAAGAAGTGTGGAGATGAAAACATTATTCCTGTCTCCGTAGCTATCACTCACAAATTAGGTAAAGGAAAGGGCACTGATATTTTACAGAGAGACAACCATTTGCTTCTAATACAAGAGATCATAAATAAATGTTTTAAACTAATATCCCCCTCTGCGGATTGTCTGAAACTCCATCTCTCGTTGGCACACTTTATAAGAGATGACATTTGTCTTGGAATCTCCTCGTGTGTCAATTCTAGGGTTAATAAACTTCAGGAGGATACCACCAGAATGCAAAACAGTAAGTTTGTCAGACTTAAATCCAAGCAATCTTGTGACACATGACATGATACATAAGAGAAGCTGGACGTGATTAACCTGTCAAAATGTGAACTGGATAGCGCTTCTTGCAATGTGCTGAAGTGTGGTCTTAATTTTTCGGTGGCTCCCAAGCACATCCCACACAAAGACATTATTTGCTCTGTAGAGAACACAATTTTCTCCTTCCCCAACGACGTAGATGAGGAAGTTAGACAGGATTGCATTGTTATCTTGAGACAATCCAAACCTCTAAAACTTAACATAACCAAAGATGAAGCGAGGGCGCTAAGGGATCTCAAGAAGAAAAAATATATTATGATCTTGAAAGCTGATAAGGGGAATGCCACAGTCATCTTAGATTCTGCCGAATATGAAAACAAGATGCTGGAGCATCTCACAACGAGTGGGTGCTATAAGAAAATGAAGAAAGACCCGAGTAATAAGATCATTAAGGAGATATCTGAGCAATAAAACACTCTACACTATATGACAGCATAAAGAAGAAAATCACCCCAAAGAACCCTATATTTCCTCACATCTATGGACTTCCCAAGATGCAAAAACAGGGATTTCCTCTCACACCCATTGTAAACACAATAGGGGCACCCTCTTATGGATTAGCCAAAATACTAGCGAAGAGGCTCAAACCTTTTATTGGACACTCGCAATCTTTAGTTAAAGATTCCTCTAGCTTTTTGGAGGGAATTAAAACCATAATATTGGAGGAGGATGACTTGTTAGTTTGTTTTGACATAGTCTCTTTATACACCAACATTCTGATTGATGAAGCCATTGATGTCATTAGAAATATCACAGACAAAGAAATTGTTGACCTGGTTAAACTGTATCTGAAATATACATATTTTAGCTTTAGAGGAGACATTTATGAAAAAACCAATAGTGTGGCGATGAGCTCCTCACTCTCTCTGGTGGTTTCTAATATCTATATGGAATTATTTCAAGAGAAATCCATTAGTTCTTCCCCATTAAAGCCAAAGTAGTGGAAAAGGTGTGTCGATGACACTCAATTCATATGGTAGCATGGAGATGAAAGGCTGAGAGAGTTCCTAGAACACATGAACAATCAGTCTAAGCATATTTAGTTCACAATGGAAACAAAAAACGAAAAATCTCTACCCTTCTTAGATATACTTCTGTCTAGAAAAGAAGATGGATATTTATCTCATGGGGTATATCGCAAGAAAACTCACACAGACAAATATGTTCAGGCATCCACGCATCATCACCCAGCTCAGAAAGATGGCATCCTAAACACTCTAATTTTTAGGGCCAAACGTATCTCAAAATTGTTGATGTATATGTAACTTCAGAATGTATTTAATCTATGTATTTCATATATATTTATTGTACCCTTATTAGAGATGTGTTATTCCTCTATAAGGAAGTGTCGTCATGTGGATTGACAAGTGTCGCAAGTGTGTGTACTTGTTTATGGGTTATTAGACCACCATGTGTGGGGTCAGCCCTGAAATATATATTAGATTGTGGATGTACCTAGCTAGACAAGTCAGCCCCATAAGGTCACTCGGCAAACAGGTTAGTATAAATAGAGATGAGGAGATCTCTATTTAGATCATTTGGAAAGTCATCTCTCTCTCACTCAGAAAGTGGCGCACTAGTGAGGAGGAGGATCATCTACTTCTAGGAGACTATCTCAAGTGTATTTTGGTTGTACTTTGGTTGAGCCATTGCTCTCTATATCTATGAGGAAGTTGTGGGGTTTTTCACGTGAGGGTTTTCCCCATGGAAACTCTGTGTCTCTTGTCTCTCATCCTTTTGATTCTTGTGATGCTTGTCATGCTTATTGTGATTGTTATACATTGATATACTGTATGTTATTCTCTCAGTGAAGATCCTAGAGTATTGTGCATTAATGCTCAAAATTTAACATGGTATCAGAGCTAACCTGAGAAGAAGACATTTTGCAGTGACGGAAACTTGAGTTTCTTGTTTATTGGGTTTCTCTCCACAGATTTTGGAAACGCAGTATAGTAGATTGACTCTACTCATCAAGGAGAATCTATCTGTCCAATTAGAATTCAATTCTGAGCATTTTCAGATTTGGCCCTAAAAATTAGGGTTTCCACAAAAATAGAAATTTTTGAACTCTGAAGACATAGCTGGAAGCTCCTTGCAAAAATCGAAGTTTATAGCTTTGGATCGAGATTTTTGGCTGGGTAGATCTCCGGGAAACTCAAACCCTAATTCAGGGCTCTCCCGAGTGAACCTGGGAGGACAAAAAGGAAAATCTGAAGGGTAAAGCTTTGTTGATCTCAAATTCTGAATACACCAAGCTGATCAGCTCATCAAGGCGCATCTTTCTATACTTTTAGAAAATTGAAATTCACATTTTGAATTTTTAGGGTTTTTTCGACAAACCCTAATCCGGGACCAGATCGAGTTTTCAGCATTTCAAGTGGTAAGACCTAAATCTTTTCTATTTCCATTTGAAGTACTCTTTAAGATGTCTCACCACACCAAGCTTGAGGATAAGCTTGAAGGAGCCGATAACTTCCGAGCTTGGAAGTATAGGATTGGGTTAATCCTGGAAGAGAATGAGTTGGACTCATATGTAAAAGAAGATATCCCTATCCCAGAGGATGAAGAGGCTAAGGTATTGCATAAGAAAAACTTGGTCAAGGAAAAGAGAATCATTGTTGATTCTATCAAAGACCATCTCATACCCCATGTGTCTTCTCTAAAGACACCCAAGGAGATGTTTGACTCTTTGACCAAGCTATTTGAAGGTAAGAACATAAATCGGAAGATGACCCTGCAGAACCAATTGAAAGGAGTAAAGTTTTAGACTGGAGAAACCATTCAATCTTATTTTTCAAGGGTCTCCCAGATCAAGGAACAACTAGAAGCAGTGGATGAAATGGTGGAGAATGGTGAAGTGGTGATGACCACTCTAAATGGCCTACCTAGGTCATGGGATTCCTTTATTCAAGGAATCTGTGCAAGGAAGAAGCTGATCTCCTTCAATAGATTGCGGGAAGAATGCTCTAAAGAAGAAGCTAGGCTTGTGGCCCAAGAAGAAAAGATGGGAAATGAAGATCAAGCTCTCACAGCACATGCCAGGAAGGCAAGTCCAAGAAGGAATCATCTCATAACAGAATATTCTCACACCACCATTATCATAAAGATAAGAAAGATCTCAGATGCTTCAATTGCAATGAGAAGGGACACTTTGCTTCAAATTGTCCCAAGAAGAAGAAAGACAACAACAACAACTTCAATAAGAAGAAGAAGAATAAAAAAAGAATATATCATGCTCATGCTGCCGAAGATGATGAACCCCCAAAGAAGAAGGCTAGGGAAGAAAGTGATAGTGATCATGACTCATCAAGTGAAGAAGAGTATGTTCTAATTTCTACTCTCACAGGTACTCTCTCCCATGGTTGTAATGATTGGTTGATTGACAGTGGGGATTCCAAACACATGACTAGGTTTAAGGAATCTTTTGTGAATCTCTCTGAACATGAATCGCCTCATAAGGTGAAACTTGGGAATGATTATCAATACCCAATCAAAGGAAGTGGTGAAGCCTCCTACAACCTAGATTCTGGAAAATCTTTGAAGATGAAAGAAGTCCTTTATGTACCTGGGCTCAAGAAGAACTTACTCTCAATCTCTGGATTGGATGCAAAAGGTATGAGGGTTGCATTTGTGGATGGCCAAGTCCTAATGTGGCCAAAGGGAAAGAACATAGATGATGCAGTATTGATTGGAGAGCAAGAGGGAGGTTTGTATAAATTGAAGGGACAACTTGAACATGCCATGGTACATGAATCTATGGAGCCAAGTGAACTTTGGCATAGAAGACTTTCTCATATGCACTATAGGGCACTTCCAATTGCAAGCAAGGTTGTAGAGGGTTTTCCTGAGATCAATACCAAACATGAAGGTGTTTGCAAAGGATGTGCAAAAGAAGGTAAGAACATTAAGAAGGCTTTCGCAAGTAGTGAAAGCAAGACAAAAGACATCCTAGAAATCATCCACTCAGATGTATGTGGTCCTATGTCATCCAACTCTCTAAGTGGGTATGTTTACTATGTCTCATTTATTGATGACTTCTCCATGAAGACTTGGGTATACTTCTTGAAGAGAAAAGATGAGGTGTTTGATAAATTCAAGGAATTCAAAACCTTGATGGAGAATCAAACTGACAAGAAGATCAAAACATTCAGATCCGACAATGGTGGAGAATTCACCTCAGGTGACTTCAAGAAACTTTGTAGTGATTCAGGCATTAAGAGGGGGTTGACTGCTCCTTATAATCCTCAACACAATGGAGTTGTAGAAAGGAAGAATAGAACAATCATGGAAGCAGGAAGGGAAATGCTGCATGACCAGGATCTACCTATGCATCTATGGGCAGAGGCAGCTAGAACAGCTGTATATGTGCAGAACAGAACACCCCACAAGATATTGGATAACAAGACACCAGAAGAGGTATTTTCTGGTAAGAAACCTGAAGTCATCCATCTCAGAATATTTGGTTGTCTAGTATACACTCATGTCCCAAAGGAAAAGAGGACTAAACTAGATCCTTCAGGGAAGAAGGGTATCTTTGTGGGTTACAGTGAAAGCTCAAAGGCTTATAGAATATACTTTCCAGGGTTCAAGAAGATTGATGTCAGCAGGGATGTAACATTTGATGAAAACTCAGCCTTCATCAAATCAAGGAAGGAACCTATCGAAGTTTATGAAGAACCTAAGGAAACTAGATTTCAAGACACTACCATGACTCAAGCAGTTCCAGAAGTTGTTCATGAGTTTGAAGATCCGCAAGAACCAGTAGATCCACCCCGTGAGGATAACTCTCACAAGAGGAAACCTGCATGGGCTAGAGAGGTCATTCAAGATGCAGAAAGATTTGGCATTCCAGAAGAAGAACACAGAGCAAAGAAGAGAACCAGATCACATACCATCTATGTTGCTTTACTCTATGACATTATGAACAAAGAGCCTTCCAATTATGAAGAAGCAGCGGAAAAGAAAGAATGGAAGGATGCCATGGTTGAGGAATACCAATCAATAATGAAGAATGATGTTTAAGATGTTGTACCAAGACCTAAAGAGAAGTCTGTTGTTACTTCTAAATGGATCTACAAAATCAAGCATGCTGCAAGTGGCAGTGTAGAGAAATACAAAGCAAGATTCGTAGCTCATGGCTTCTCTCAGAAAGAGGGAATAGATTATGAAGAAACTTTTGCACCTATAGCCAGGTATACTTCCATCAGAACAGTACTTGCCCTGGCTGCAGCAATGAAATGGAAAATACACCAGATGGCTGTCAAGACTGCCTTCTTGAATGGTGTAGTTGAAGAGGAAGTATATGTGGAGCAGCCACTCGGTTTCGAAATACATGACAGGGAGTCGTATGTGTGCAGATTGAAGAAAGCCTTGTACGGCTTGAAGCAAGCTCAAAGAACTTGGTATGGCAGGATGGAAAGTTTCCTATCCAGTTTGGGCTTTGCCAAGAGTAAAGCGGATTCCAACCTTTACTACAAGGTTGAGGAAGGGAATCCTGTGATTCTACTCCTGTATGTGGATGAATTATTTGTAATAGGAGATGACAGATTGATTATAGATACTAAGAGAAAGCTTGTTGCCGAGTTCGATATGAAATATTTTGGAATGATGCATTATTTCCTAGGTATGGAGGTGTGGCAGAGTGCAGGTGGGATCTTCCTTGGTCAAGGGAAGTACACAGTAGATATCCTGAAGAGATTCGGGATGATGGATTGCAAGGCCATGGCCACACCTATGGCATCGAATCTGAAGCTTCTATGTGATGCTTCATCTGAGTCGGTTGATGTCTCTATGTATCGTCAGATGATTGGGTCCTTGATGTACCTGATGAACACGAGACCAGATATTTGCTTTGCTGTGAACACATTGAGTCAGTTCCTGATAGATCCGAGGAGTGTTCATCTGGTTGCTGTAAAGCATGTTCTAAGGTACCTGAAGGGTACAGTGGATTATGGGCTCAAGTATGAGGCGAATCAAAAGTTTAACCTGCAGGGTTATGTTGATTCAGATTGGGCTAGCAGTGCTGCTGATAGGATGAGCACATCTGGGTGCTGCTTCAGTATGGGATCAGGTGTGATCTCTTGGTTTAGCAGGAAGCAGTCCTGTGTAGCATTGAGTACAGCTGAGGCAAAATATGTTGCAGCCTGTTCAGCTAGTTGTGAGGCAGTGTGGCTACAGAAGCTACTATCTGAATTATTTGATCTCTCGTTGGATGCTAATGGTATCTTCCGGGATAACCAGAGTTGTGTGAAGTTGTCCGAGAACCCAATGTTTCATGACAGGTCGAAACACATAGAGATCAAATATCACTATATCAAGGATATGGTGCAGAGAGGAGCTGTGAAGCTCCTATATGTTGCAGGGATGATGATCAGGATGATCATGTGTACATCAGGATGATGTATGGTGAGTATGACGTTGAGACTCTGTGGCTATGGAACAGGTTGTGCAGATAAGCATGTAATTTGTGCCCTGGGAGATTTGCAGATAGTCTTTCGAGGTTTTGCCTATGGCATGTAATTTGTACCCTAGGATATCTGGCAAATGCTCTTTTGACGTTTTGCTTGGGAGGACATATAATTTGTGCCCTGGGAGATCTACAGATAGTCTTTCGAGGTTTTGCCTATGGCATGTAATTTGTGCCCTGGGATATTTGGCAGATGCTCTTTCGAGGTTTTGTCCTATGGCATGTAATTTGTGCCCTAGGAAATCCAATAGGTTGAGCCGTGTGCTCGTAATCAGTCCTGGCATGCTCTTTCGATTTTTTTCCATGACCACATGTAATTTGTGCCCTTGGAGATCCGATAGGTTGAGCCTTGTGCTCGTAATTAGTCCTAGGATGCTCTTTCGAGGTTTTGTGGTTACCACATGTAATTTGTGCCCTGGGAGATCCGATAGGTTGAGCCTTGTGCTCGTAATCAGTCCTGGGATTCTCTTTCGAGGTTTTGTGGTGGGGTCACATGTAATAAGTCCTGGAGATCTAGACAGGATTAAAAAGGCCTCAAATGCTCTTTAGGGTTCTTTCTAGTCAAGAGACTCTTTTAAGGTTTTGTGACGCACGTAATAAGTCCTGAGATTTCCATAGTATGGCCAGTGATGATGAAGACCTGCAGGTGGTGGGCCTACATCCAGTATGAAAAAGGACTGGCTCTGTAGAAATTCCTATGACGAGTAGAGTCAGAGATTGGTTGAGATAGCAACAGCAGTGACGATGATCCCGAGAAGAAGACTTGACTAGCATATCTATGTCGAGAAATACCTTCCTAGTTAAGAGGGAGTGTTGATGTATATGTAACTTCGGAATGTATTTCATCTATGTATTTCATATATATTTATTGTACCCTTATTAGAGATGTGTTATTCCTCTATAAGGAAGTGTCGTCATGTGGATTGACAAGTGTCGCAAGTGTGTGTACTTGCTGATGGGTTATTAGACCACCATGTGTGGGGTCAGCCCTGAAATATATATTATATTGTGGATGTACCTATCTAGACAAGTCGGCCCCATAAGGTCACTGGGAAAACATGTTAGTATAAATAGAGATCATGAGATCTCTATTTAGATCATTCAGAAAGTCATCTCTCTCTCACTCAGAAAGTGGCGCACTAGTGAGGAGGAGGATCATCTACTTCTAGGAGACTATCTCAAGTGTATTTTGGTTGTACTTTGGTTGAGCCATTGCTCTCTCTATCTATGAGGAAGTTGTGGGGTTTTTCACCTTAGGGTTTATCCCACGAAAACTCTGTGTCTCTTGTCTCTCATGCTTTTGATTCTTGTGATGCTTGTCATTCTTATTGTGATTGTTATGCATTGATATACTGTATATGTTATTCTCTCAGTGAAGATCCTAGAGTATTGTGCATTAATGCTCAAAATTTAACAAGACAAATGGATTTGATGAGAAACGAATCGAAATATCCATTAGAAAGAGAAACAAGAGAATGTCAAAATCCAAGAACAAAAACATCCTTTGTAAAACAATCTCTCTACCTTACATTCAGGGCACCAGGGACAAAATCGCTAATATTTTGTGAAAGAGTATAATAAGGGTGGATTTCTCTCCTCCTAACACAATAGATAAAATTTTCGACCATGCAAAAGACCAATATGATCTGAAAAAGAGGAAAGGAGTCTAGCTGATCCCCTGTGATTGAGGTAAAGTCTAGGTCGGTGAGGCAGGTCGCTCTATTTACACCAGAATAAAAGAACATAGAGAAGACATCTGTCATGGAAGATTAAAAAAATATTCCCTAGCAGAACACTCGCACGCCTCTAAACACAATATATTCATAGAAGAAGCAAAAGTCATTAGCAATGTTGACCATTACACCAAAAGACGTGTCCACGAAGCTATTGAAATTGCGAAAAACCCTAACAATCTCTATCGGGATTATGGATGGACCCTGGGCAGCTCGTGGGCTCGTGTTATTAACCAAACTAAATATGAAACATCAAAGCACAACATTAATAATTAAAAAATTACATATATCTAATTAATATAACCAAATCAATAAAAATAACATATATTTATTAACCAATAAAATTTTATAAAGATTAATACATATTTATAACCAATAGTATATACTTATAATCATTTTTCTTTCCGAATCATATTAGGGTTTCGCTGTGATTATAATGAATTTAGTATTAATAAACTGTGAGGACTTAAATTTCTTCAAGATTTCTATCTTCCTCAGGATGGGCTACGCTATTTAGCTCGAATTGTAGAATTTCAAATCTCTTACACAAGTTTCCAAATTGTTTTCAAAATCGCCACCTATGAAACACTTAATGACACTATCTCATCCCTGTATGGTAGGGATATGATAAACCAGTTTAGGGATTTTGAAAAGAAGAAATCGAAGCTCGCTCATTGCATGGTATACCTCACGTTTTTAAAGAAGTGCATAGATAAAAACTTTATTTCTGTCTACGTAGCTATCACTCACTGATTAGGTAAAGGAAAGGGAACTGATATTTTATAGAGAGCCAGCCATTCGCTGCTAATACAAGAGATCAGAAAGAAACATTTTAAACTAAACTCCCTCTCTGCAGATTGTCCGAAACTCCATCTCTAGCTGCCGCACTGTATAAGAGATGACATCTGGCTCAACATATCCTCCTGCATCATTTCCAGGGTTAATAAACTTCAAGAGGATACCACCAGAAAGCAAAACAATAATTTTTCCAGACTTAAATCCAAGCAATCACGTGACACGCGACAATATATAGAAGAGAAGTTGGACGCAATTAACCTGTCAAAATTTGATCTAGACAGCGCTTCTCGCAATGTGTTGAAGCGTGGTCTTAATTTTGTGGTTGCTCACAAGCACATCCCAAACGAATAAATTATTTTTCTGTGGAGAACGCGGTCCGTCTCCCTCCCCAACGACGTAGATGAGGAAGTTAGACATGATTGCACTGTTATCTTGAGACAATCCAAACCTCTTAAACTGAACATAACCAAAGAGGAATCGAGGGCACTAAGGTATCTCAGGAAGAAAAAATATATTATGATCCTGAAAGCTGATAAGGGGAATTCCACAGTCATCTTAGATTCTGACAAATATGACAAAAAGATGCTAGAGAATCTCACAACAAGTGGGTGCCATAAAAAATGAAGAAATACCCCAGTAATAAGATCATTAAGGAGATCTTTGAGGCAATAAAACACTCTATACTAGATAACAACATAAAGAAGAAAATCACCCCAAAGAACCATATAGTTCCTCGCATCTATGGACTGCACAAGATACACAAACATGGATGTCCTCTCACACCCATTGTAAATACAATAAGGGCACCCTCTTATGGATTAGCCAAAATACTAGCGGAGAGGCTCAAACCTTTTATGTAACACTTGCAATATTTCGTTAAAGATTCCTTTAGCTTTGTGGAGGGCATTACAACCAAAATATTGGAGGAGGATGACTTATTAGTTAGTTTTGACATAGTATCTTTATACACTAACATTCCGGTTGATGAAGCCATTGATGTCATTAGAAATCTCACAGACAAAGACACTGTTGACCTGGTTAAACTGTGCTTGAAATATACATACTTTAGCTTAACAAGAGACATTTATGAACAAACCAATGGTGTGGAAATGGGATCCCCACTCTCTCTGGTGGTTTCTAATATCTATATGGAATTATTTGAAGAAAAATCCATTAGTTCTTCCCCATTAAAACCAAAGCATTGGAAATGGTATGTGGATGAAACTCAATTCATATGGCAGCATGGAGATGAAAGGCCGAGAGAGTTCCTAAAACACATGAACAATCAGTCTAAGCATATTCAGTTCACAATGGAAACATAAAATGAAAAAATCGCTACCCTTCTTATATATACTTATGTCTAGAAAAGAAGATGGATATTTATCTCATGGGGTATATCGCAAGAAAACTCACACAGAAAATTATGTTCATGCAACCGCACATCATCACCCAACGCAGAAAGCTGGCATCTTAAACACTCTAATTGTTAGGTCCAAACGTATCTCAGACTTGGATCACTTAGGTCCAAAACTCAAGAATCTAACATAGGTCTTCAAGACGAATGGATATGATGAGAAACTAATCAAAAGATCCATTATAAAGAGCAACAAGAGAATATCAAAATCCGAGAAAAACAACATCCCTTGTAAAACAATCTCTCTACCTTACATTCATGGTACCACGGACAAAATCGCTAATATTTTGCGAAAGAGTCTAATAAGGGTGGCTTTCTCTCCTCCTAACACAATAGGTAAAATTTTGGACCATGCAAAGGACCAATCTGATCTGAAATAGAGGAAAGGAGTCTATCTGATCCCCTGTGATTGTGGTAAAGTCTACGTCGGTGAGACAGGTTTCTCTATTTACAACAAAATAAAATAACATAGCATAGACATCTGTCATGGAAGATTAAAAAAATATTCCCTAGCAGAGCACTCACTTTCCTCTAAACACCATATCTGCATAGAATAAGCAAAATTCATTATCAATGTTGACCATTACACCAAAAGACATGTCCGCGAAGCCATTGAAATTGTGAAAAACCCTAACAATCTCAATCGAGATGATGGCTGGACCCTGAGTAGCTCGTGGGATCCTGTTATTAACCAAACTAAATATGAAACATCAAAGCGCAACATTAATAAGTAAAAAATTACATATATCTAATTAATATAACCAAATCAATCAAAATAGAATATATTTATAAAGCAATATTTTTTTATAAAGATTAATACATATTTATAACCAATAGTATATAATTAGAATCATTTCTCTTGCCAACTCATATTAGGGTTTTGCTGAGCTTATAATGAATTTATTATTAATAGGTTGTGAGGACTTAAATTTATTCAAGATTTCTATCTTCCTGAGGATGGGCTACACTATTTAGCCCGAAACGTTGAATTTCAAATCTCTTATATAGGTTTCCAAATTATTTTCAAAATACCGATACTCTGCAAAATGTACAGAGATTCAAAGTCGATTGTAAATCACTGGGGTTTATAAGCCTTTATATAAACATTTCATTGCAAGACCTGCAAATATTTTTATCTTGGAAGGCTCGACCTCCTATTAACAAATATATATATATATATATATATATATATATATATATATATATATATATATCTGCAAGAAGTTTATATCATAATCCTCGAGTATAATATTCCAATACATATAAATAATTATGCAGTTCGAATCTATGAATAAGAAGAATAACAAAAAGAAACATCGTTACCATTTACAACATTCAAGACTGATGTATTTTAATTTCATCCTATATAACTCTATGAACTTAATTCTAGAAATCATTTGGTTTTCAAAATAGTGTATATAATAACTTTGCAGAATTTAGGATGAAATTAAATTGAGCAGTAAAAAAAATAAATCTGCTCTCAATATAATATCATAAATCCAAAATCTAGACAATACCGCCATGGCTAAAGAAACAAAAACAATATACCGATACATTCTACCATTACAATAACAAAAAATACACTTACTTGTAATAATAGGGACAACTTTCTTGGAGAATAAACTCTTTCCAACCATAGGAGAGAGAAACTCAACTATTTTCCCAACTCCACCTCGAGGCTGGATCACCACCATGCACTAGAATGCAAGCAATCACTTCCTCGCGACACTCTTTTCTAGAGCCCGTAACAAGCAATGATGGAATTATGAAAAGAGAGAACACTCAACCAGTTCCTCTATGCACAACATGGCGTCCCATGCTATCTTAGTGCATTGTTATATATAGTTTTGCCTAGGTATTGTGTCATCCCAATCCAATCTCCAATCAATCCATAAATCCCTCTAATTTAGGATCTTGTCTGGTTGTTGAGTTTTCAGTTGGATTTGATTGGTAAATATTTATGTTGCTTGCTTACACATGTTCTCTTGCGCCATGGTGGTGTCCCCTCATTTATCTGAACTCTCCAAGTGCCTTTTCTTTTATTTAATAATAAAAAATAGTTTGTTGTGCAAAGTGTCACATTGTATTTTTGAGTTTTTAATAACTCGTACATAAAATAATTGTCACAAATAATAATTCAAAAATAAATAATAATATTTTGGTATATCACATTTCTCCCCCCCTTATTCTTAACACCATCCTCAATGTTCCTTATTCTGAGCTCTCTTGCTTATTCTAGAACATGGACGGATATGCCTCTCGCATTTTATCCTCCATTCCCCAAGTTTCCTCTTCATGGATGAAGTGCTTCCATTGCACTTTTATTTGAACAATGGCTCAATTCCATAGAATGCGTTCCTTCCTATCTAGGATGTGGAAATTTTCAGTCTGGAACTCGCCCTTGGGTTCTACATGAATCACATTCCAGTCAATTACATGAGTAGCATCATGCACATATTTTTTTAATAATGAAACATGAAATACATCATGCACTTTTATATTAGGGGGAACTGCAAGCTGATATGCTATCGACCCTATCTTAGCTAACACTTTGAAAGGTCCACAATACCTGGGTGCCAACTTGGAACACATTCCCAAGCTCAAGGCACTCTTTTTCGGATTTACCTTTAGATATACATGATCAACAATGTTGAACTCTCTCGGATTTATTTTTAAATATGCATAACTCTTCTGTCGATCCTAGGAAACCCTTAAGTTTTTTTGCACTTCTTTCACCATCTATTCCATCTCCTCTAACATATTAGGTCCTAGAACAATCCTGTCAACGGGGTTATCCTAAGAAACAAGAGTGTGGAATTTTCCACCATAGAAGACTTCAAATGGACTCATTTTTAATGAAGCTAGATACCCATTAGAATAAGGAAATTCTACTAAATTCAAATATTCTTCTCATTTACCTCGTTTATACATTACATACATCCGCAACATATATTCTAACACTTGATTAGTTATTTTAGTTTTCCCATTCATTTGAGGATGATAAGCAGTATTGAAATTCAACTATGTATCTACACCTTTAAACAAGGATTTCCAAAAGTTACTTGTAAATTTTGCATCTCCATCAGAAATTACAACTTTCCGGTTACCATGCAAAAATAGTATTTCTTTGATGAAAATATATGCTATATTAATGGATTTAAAGGTAGATTGCACAGGTATGAAGTGTGCAACTTTACTTAACTTATCAACAACTACCATTATCGATTCATGTTGTTTATTCATTTTCGGTAATCCTGTTATAAAGTCCATACTTATTATCTCCCATTTCCATTCTGGAATAGGTAAGGGTTGGAGTAACCAGACAGAATATTGATGTTCTGATTTTAGTTTTTGACATTCAATACATCTAGCAAGGTAATTTGGAGCATCATTCTTCACATTAGGCCAATAATAACTTCTTCTTAGTTTTGTTATCATAATTTGGTATCCCATACATCTGGGATACGGTTTCTTATGTAACTCATTCATGATTAATTTCTTAACTTCTTCTGAATTTGGTATATATAATCAATTTTTATAGACTAACGATTCTTATGAGCTTATGGAGTAAGCTGATAATTCATTTATATTTACATCATTTTCCAGTTGTTCTTTAATTTTTAAGTATTCTTCATCATTTTTAGCTGCATCTTTTATCAAATCTTCAATATTTCTCTTATAACTACTAAAAGCAGTCGAACAATGGGGAATGGCATTCCAACTTATGGCATCTGCCAGTTGTTCTCTTTTCCTTTAACATGTTTAGTTTCAAAATCATACTCACTCAAGAAGGATAACCACCTTGCTTGATGAGCATTTAAACTTTGTTGATCAAATAATTATTTTAAGCTTATATTACCAGACATTAAAGTGAATTTTCTTCCTATTAACTAATGTCTCCACATCCTTAATGCATGTATTAGAACAACTAGTTCTAGGTCATGTGTCGCACAGTTATGTTCATGTTGTTTAAGGTTTCTTGACTCATATCTTATTACATAATCCTCTTGCAATAGTATGCCACCTTATCCCTCTAAGCAGGCATCCGTACATACAACAAAGTCCTTGTACGGATCTGTTATTCTTAGAATAGGTGCGGTGGTCAGCAATGTTTAAATTGTTTAAATCATTCTTGACATTTATTAGACCATATAAACTTACTTCCTTTATTTTGAAGTGAATTTAGGCGGGTAATCAATTCTAGAAAACCCTTCAATGAACCTACCGTAGTAACCCATGATCTCCATAAAGGATTGAATCCCGCTTAATCCTTAGGAACTGGCCAATCAATGATTGCCTTGATTTTATCTGGGTCTACAGAAATTACTTCCTTAGATATTACATGACCTAAGTATTGAAATTCCTTCCTTAGATATTACATGACTTAATTGTAACATTCATTTACAATAATAAAAAAATCTTTAAAAAGTTTATGATTTTGATATTAATTTACCACGGGGGCTTCACTCAATAAACCACCATCATAGCACGTTCGTTCGTGACATATGAAACAATACCCCTAATTTCACTATATATTGGAAAATAACTTCCAAAATCATTTTTTTAACCCCCTCCCAATATGCCTTCCCAATTTAAAAAAATCCCTATTTTCACTAGATATTGTATGTATCAATTTTTTCATTAACATTTTTTATACCCCTTTATATTTCTACCTATTATATTGATATGATACCCCTCTTATGACCCCACATGCATTCTACAATGCACCTTTCTTCTTTCGATGTATATTGTGGATGCACATTACTTCACCCACAATGAAATTACTCAACCACATATCATTACGATTTGCAACATCTAATGGTCTAATGAAGAGATAGGAGATCACTTCTTGTATGTCACTAGAGCCAATGCACATAGTACAACATTTAGATTGCATGTTACAGTTCCCCAAATGCTGACTAAGCCTATTGTGGGCTAGGTATCCAAGCCCCCAGGGCCTGTAACAAGCTCTAGGAGGCTGACTAAACCTCCCAAGGAATGTAATAGGCATGATTGGTTGGGTATTCAATTCCCCAAGGCTTATCGAGGGCCTATAAAAGGCCCTGGAGGCTTAGAGCCTCCCAAGGCTATTGGTAACAACTGGCTGAGTGCTATTGGAAACAATTTGTTGTCAATGACCACTGTCTCTCTACTATGATCGACTCAAAACCCACTTCACCATGAAATCCTCTGGCCTCAAGCATGCCTCAAGACGCAATTTCCCTACGTACTGGTAAGCTCGAGCCTTGCCTCAACCCGATTTCTCATCCGGCCATGATCCCGCCATCTCGATTTGGCAGATATTTGTCAGCCCGCCCATATAAAAAAGACCCCAAAGTATTTTGTATTCTTACATTAAATAAAAAACCCTTTGCCCCTTAATATATAAGCAATATAACTTTTAGGTTTTCATGAATATTTAATACCGCAATATGAATGAACGTGGTATTATATTTCCTTCTAGTGAAGCCCCCGTGTAATTTACCAATATACATTTAATGAATAAAGAATAATAATAATAATGCAATGTGCATTATAATAATATTATTAAAATTTTACATGTAAATAAATTTTCAATTAAATGACATTATATTAAATTGATGAGAAAAATATTAAATATAAAAAGTCAACATAAATAAAAAAAAATAGTTCTTAAAAAATGTTTTTTATTATTTAATTTTATTTGCATGTTCAAGACAAATAAATGCTAAAGGACAATAAATTTTTGGGAATTTACAACGAATCTTAGTCACATCAATGTAGAGTTATTTTATTAATTTTATTTTTAGTAAATTTTGAAAAGTAACTCAAGTATGGTTATTTATATTGTGCATAGAAAATAGTGTAGGAGGTGACTTGTCATATATACCTACCCCATAAAACGCCTAACTCATAATATTTTAATATATCTCATACTTTTTTAGTATATCTCTTAGGAGGCCATTTTTTACCTCAAAATATCTCTAATGAATAAAGACTATTAAAAACATATCTAAGTAATTATGGAGGATGTTGTTCATTAAACACATGAACATGGCCAGAGCATTGGTCAAGCCAAATGGTACAACCAAGAACTCGTAATTCCTGTACCTAGTTCTAAATGTCATTTTATGAACATCCTCGTCCTTAATTCTCACTTGATGATAGCCATACCTTAAGTCAATATTAGAGAATACCATTTCTCCCCGTACTTGATAAAAAATTTCATCGATGCGGTGGAGAGGGTATCTATTTTTTATTGTCATTTTATTTAATTATTTGTAATCAATGCACAACCTTAGTGTGCCATCTTTCTTTTTAACAAACAAAACTGGTTCTCCTCACAGAGACAAACTTGATCTTATATATTCCTTATCTATTAATTCTTTCAATTGTAATTTTAATTCTACAAAATCAGGCGTGTTCATCCGATAAGTATCCTTTGAGGTAGGTACTACTCCTGGTACCAACTCAATGGTAAATTCAATATCTATCCTTGGAGGTAGTCTAGGTATCTCTTCTAGAAAAACATCTTTAAATTCATTTAAAAGAGGAAAATCCTCTAAATTAGGTTTTGGTTTATCATTATTAGTTTCGGTGATGTGTACAGCAAACAACCTACATCCTTTCCTAACACACTTTTTCAATTGCAAAGTAGATATTTTCCTAGTAAGAACCTTTTTTGGAATCCCTTTGAACCATTTTACTTTCACTATTTTCATCAATACAATTAAAAGTTTTGGTAAAGCAATTTAGTACTACTTTATGTTTTTCTAGCCAAATTTCTGCCAAATTTTTTTTTCGCATCTGTTGCAGGTTTGGATTTGGGAATAATCCCTATCTGCTTAACTGTAGGAAGTACTTGGGCATAAGACCTTAAAATCATTGTGAGGAGTACCACATGAACCTCGAAGTAGCTAGCCCATTGAGAGGACCTGCCAGCGAAAAGGGCAACGACCCCTACCTGATTAACTAGTTCCCACACGTGAAGTACACCAAGAGCTGTCGTTTGTGGCAAAGCGGTTATCAATTTTACTTAAGCCGTGGAGTGAGGGGTACTTCCCCAATACGCAAGCCATCAGACAGCATTGGTGGCCGAGTGAAACCCCTAAACTGTTAAGAAGCCACACATACCTGGGGTCCATATCTATTTTTAGCTGAACTGTTGTCAATCAGTGCTACGCTGCTTCAGATCCATCCATTCAGATCCATTCTGAAAGACGTTCCATATCCAACCTTTTTCAATCCATTCGGCACCATTTCAAATCCCTCTATTTCCACTCACTTCCGGGCCGTTGCAGATCTATTTGTTTCAAATCCCTTCCGAGTCGTAGCCGCTCCAGTCTGGAAAAAAAAATTCAGTTTTTTCTCCATATCTCCCTTATTTTCACTCTGTTTCCCTTGAAATTTTTGGCGAACCCCTTCATTCCTGAGGACCTTATCCCCAATTCCACTTCCCAAGACCAGAAATCTCACATTTGTCTATTTTTAGGGTTTGCCATAACTCCTTCAATTTTCACGCAAACGCCTTCAAATTTTGCCACCGTGTTCCTTTCCTAATTCTGCTTCTTTGTCCCTCTCTACCAAATTTTCTCATTCTTTCACCCCGCTTCTGAAATCCCCATTTTTTGCCTCCCTGTCCATTAGAAAGTGTCCAAATCCTAGTCAAACAACAATTACCAATCTCAGTTTTTCCCAAATCCAAATTTTCCTTTACTAAATAAGCTTTTATTTGTGTTTTTCTATCAATTCCCCCCCCCCCCCAAAAAAAAAAACTCCTGGTTGTGGTTGTCACCCTTGCAGGAGCAAAAAGCATGGAGGCAGCACTTGTAGCCTTCCAAACCAAACTCCAAGATCTGGATGAAAAATTTCTCAGCCTCCATCTTCAGCATTCAGCCATGAACAATAACAAACAACTAGAATCTTTTGCAGCCACCGGGTTCTCTTATTCCAACAATTTTCGTGGGTCAAAGCTTGATGTTCCTCGCTTCAATGGTACTGATCCGACTGGATGGATATACCGAGCAGAACAATATTTCAGTCTGCATAGTACTTTTGATGTCTAGAAAGTTCCACTTGTATCCTTTCATTTGGAACAAGAAGCTCTTCAATGGTACCGTTGGTACATCAAGGCTCATGAAGAGCCAAAATGGATAGACTTTTGCCAGCTCCTTTTGCAACGATTTGGTCCTAGTGCTTTTGATGACTTCATAGGAGCCCTCACTAAACTTCGCCAAATTGGCACTGTGAGAGAGTATCAAACCAAATTTGAGAAACTGGCCAATCACACAGAAGGATTGTCTGATGAATTCTACATGAGTTGTTTTATCAGTGGTCTCAAGGATGAAATCCGCTCAGAGGTCAAAATGTTTTGTCCCAACAAAATGATGGAAGTCCTAGGGTTGGCTAAGTTGGCAGAGGACAAGATCGTAGCTCAACAATGCTCCAAACCCACCTTTACTCTTTTTAGAAATATGGGTTCCCAACAACCTACCATCACGCTTGCTCCGCAACCAACTCCTATCAAGCATTTGTCTGAAACAGAGATGTAGGAACGCCGAGAAAAAAGGCTTTGTTATAATTGTGATGAGAAATTCACTTGGGGACATAAATGTGTTCAACAAAAGCTCTATCTCTTTCTTGGGCTCACTGGGTGAAATTTCTGCCAAATTTTTTTTTCGCATCTGTTGCAGGTTCGGATTTGGGAATAATCCCTATCCGCTTAACTGTGGGAAGTACTTGGGCATAAGCCCTAAAACTCATTGTGACAGGTACCATAGGAACTCTGAAGTAGCTGGCCTGTTGAGAGGACCTTCTAGTGAAAATGGCAACGACCCCTACCTGATTGACTAGTTCCCACTTGTGAGGTAAACCAAGAGCTGTCGTTTGTGGCAAAGCGGTTATCAATTTTACTTGAGCTGTGGAGTGAGGGGTACTGCCCCAATACGCAAGCCGTCAGACAGCATTGGTGGCCAAGTGAAACCCCTGAACTGTTAGGAAGCCGCACATACCTGGGGTCCATATCTATTTTCAGCTGAACTGTTGTCAATCACTGCTACGCCATTTCAGATCCAGCCATTCAGATCCATTATGAAAGTTGTTCCAGATCACCATTTCAGATCCTTTTGTTTTCGCTCACTTCCGGGCCATTGCAGATCTATCTGTTTCAGATCCCTTCCAGAGCTGTTGAGCTGCGATCTTGTCCTCGACCAGCTTAGCCAACCCTAGGACTTCCATCATTGTGTTGGGACACAACATTTTGACCTCTGAGCGTATTTTATCCTTGAGACCACTGATAATTGTGATGAGAAAAAGGGCTTTGTTATAATTGTGATGAGAAATTCACTCAGGGACATAGATGTGTTCAACAAAATCTCTATCTCTTTCTTGGGCCCGCTGGGTGAAATTTCTGCCAATTTTTTTTTCGTATCTGTTGCAGGTTCGGATTTGGGAATAATCCCTATCCACTTAACTGTGCAAAGTACTTGGGCATAAGCCCTAAAACTCATTGTGAAGAGTACCACAGGAACCCCGAAGTAGCTGGCCCATTGAGAGGACCTGCTAGCGAAAAGGGCAACGACCCCTACCTAATTGACTAGTTCCCACTCGTGAGGTAAACCAAGAGCTATCATTTGTGGCAAAGCGGTTATCAATTTTACTTGAGCCGTGGAGTGAGGGGTACTGCCCCAATATGCAAGCCGTCAGACAGCATTGGTGGCCGAGTGAAACCCCTGAACTGTTAGGAAGCCGCACATACCTGGGGTCCATATCTATTTTCAGCTGAACTGTTTTCGATCACTGCTATGCCATTTCAGATCCAGCTGTTCAGATCCATTCTGAAAGCCATTCCAGATCCAACCATTTTCAATCCATTCGGAACCATTTCAGATCCCTTTGTTTCCGCTCACTTCTGAGCCAATGATACGAACCATTACACCAAAACCACGAGGTGTTAGTGAAGGCTTTCCACTAGGATCTTAACATCCCACCACGCTCCGCAGTCTAGACTCTAGGCTGGATGTGTGCCCATACGGTGGTGTCCCCTTTGTGCTGTATGAGACTCGGGTGAACACAGCAATGCCGATGTTGCCACCCGCTCTATGACTTGAACCTGGGTGGAGGCTCTGATACCAAATGATATGAACCGTTACACCAAAAACCCGAGGTGTTAGTGAAGGCCACCTCAACCAAACTCAAAGATCTGGATGAAACATTTCTCAGCCTCCATCTTTAGCATTCAGCCATGAACAATAACCGATAGCCAAAATCTTTTACAGCCACCGGATTCTCTTCTTCCAGCAATTTTCGTGGGCCGAAGCTTGATTTTTCTCGCTTCAATGGTATTGATCCAATTGGATGGATATATTGAGCAGAACAATATTTCAGTCTGCATAATACTTTTGATGTTCAAAAAGTTCCACTTGCATCTTTTCATTTGGAATAGGAAGCCCTTCAATGGTACCATTGGTACATCAAAGCTCATCCCGAGCCAAACTGGACAGATTTTTTCCAACTCCTTTTGCCACGATTTGGTCTTAGTGCTTTTGACGACTTCACAGGAGCACTCACTAAACTTCACCAAACTGGCACAGTGATAGAGTATCAAACGAAATTTGAGAAACTAGCCAATCACACAGAAGGATTGTTTGATGAATTCTATAGGAGTTGTTTTATCATTGGTCTCAAGGATTAAATCCACTCAGAGGTCAAAATGTTTTGTCCCAACACAATGATGGAAGTCCTAGGGTTGGCTAAGCTGGCCGAGGACAAGATCGTAGCTCAACAACGCTCCAAACCCACCTTTGTTCCCTTCAGAAGTATGGGTTCCCAACGACCTCCCATCACGCCTTCTCCTCAACCAACTCCTATCAAGCAATTGTCTGAAACAGAGATGCAGGCACGCCAAGAAAAAGGGCTTTGTTATAATTGTGATGAGAAATTCACTCGGGGACATAGATGTGTTCAACAAAATCTCTATCTCTTGGATGTGGATTCTCTGCCTGCCTCAGAACTTGATGAAGAAGCTCCAGATACAGTAGATGATCAGGTCGACATTCAACACCCACCTGTTGACACCCCATCTTAGGACGACCCACCCGAGATCTCTTTCCCTGCTGTAACCAGCGTCACCACCCCACAAACAATGCGAGTCAGGGGATACTTAAAAAATCTCCCTCTTACCATACTCATTGATTCTGGTAGCACTCATAACTTCATTGATCCTCGGATTTCCAAACAGGCTGATTGTTTTGTCCATCCTTGCTCCAACTTTGAAGTCATGAGTTGGATAACCCATTTCAGGTGTGTTGGGGAGGAGACCCATTGTTCCAGGAAAGTTTCCAGACTCTGGAGATCAGTCTTGAGGCAGAAATAATTCCCCAATAGGGATGGCTGCCACTTTTGGACTGTATGCAAAATAGTCATCATTTCCTACTAAGAGGTAGATGCGGCTAAATTATTACCGGAAAGGTCTCTTGAAGGCAACAAGCTCATTGGTTCAACAGACACCTGCATATCTATCCAAGGAAGTAGTGGAGACTGTTGATGGGTGCATCTGAATGGAATGGATAGAAAAACACAAACACAAGCTTATTTAGTAAGGGGAAATTTGGATTTGGGAAAAACTCAGAGGAGTAATTGGAATTTGACTAGGTTTTCGACACTTTTAGAGGGGCAGGGAAGCAAAAAATGGGGATTTCAGAAGTGGGAACTCTATGGTAAAATTTGAAGGCAATCGGGTGAAAATTGAAGAAGTTATGGCAAACCCTAAAAATAGACAAATGTGGGATTTCTGGTATTAGGAAGTGGAATTTGGGATAGGGTCTACGGGAATGAAATATGCAGAATGGGATTGCAAGGATGTCAGTGAAGTTTCAGCGAAAACAGAGTTGAAATAAGGGAGATATGGCCGAAAAACAGTTTTTTTTTATTTTTTTATTTTTATTTATTTATTTTTTTCAGAAATGGATCAGCAACAATGGCGCGGAAGGGATCGAAAACGGTTGTATCTAAAACGGAAACTGGATTTGGAACGACTTTCAGAATAGATCTGAAACGACTGGAGTGGAAGTGATTGAGAACAGTTCAACTGAAAATAGATATGGACCCCAGGTATGTACGGCTTCCTAACAGTTCAGGTGTTTCACTCGGCCACCAATGTTGTCTAACGGCTTGCATATTGAGGCAGTACCCCTCACTCCAAGACTCAGGTAAAACTGATAACCACTTTGCCATGAACGACAGCTCTTGGTTTACCTCACGGGTGGGAAGTAGTCAATCAGGTGTGGGTCGTTTCTCTTTTCGCTGGAAGGTCCTCTCAATGGGCCAGCTACTTTGGGGTTCTTGTGGTACTCCTCACAATGCATTTTAGGGCTTATGCCCAAGTACTTCCCACAGTTAAGCGGATAGAGATTATTGCCAATTTCGAAGCTGCAACAGATGTGAAAAAAAATTTGGTAGAAATTCCACCCAACGAGCCCAAGAAAGTGCTCTTATACCAAAATTGTGAATTTCTCATCACAATTATAACAAAGCCCTTTTTCTCGGCGTGCCTGCATCTCTGTTTCAGACAATTGCTTGATAGGAGTTGGTTGAGGAGCAGGCGTGGTGGGAGGTCGTTGGGAACCCATATTTCTGAAGGGAACAAAGGTGAGTTTGGAGCGTTGTTGAGCTGCGATCTTGTCCTCGGCAAGCTTATCCAACCCTAGAACTTCCATCATTGTGTTGGGACAAAACATTTTGACCTCTAAGTGGATTTCATGCTTGAGACCACTGATAAAACAACTCCTGTAGAATTCATGAGACAATCCTTCTGTGTGATTGGCTAGTTTCTCAAATTCCGTCTGATACTCTCTCACTGTGCCAGTTTGGTGAAGTTTAGTGAGTGCTCCTGTGAAGTCGTCAAAAGCCGTAGGACCAAATCGTGGCAAAAGGAGTTGGAAAAAATCTGTCCAGTTTGGCTCGGGATGACCTTTTATGTACCAACGGTACCATTGAAGGTCTTCATGTTCCAAATGAAAGGATGCAAATTGAACTTTCTGAACATCAAAAGTACTATGCAAACTAAAATATTGTTCTGCTCGGTATATCCATCCAGTCGGATCAGTACCATTGAAGCGAGGAAAATCAAGCTTCGACCCACGAAAATTGCTAATCCATAGTTTATATTAGGCCATAGTATTGGACGCATATGCTTTGTAAGTCGTCCCATAGTATTATATGTCCCATGGTTTTGACTCATAGTATTGGCGCCTAGACTTAGCCCATGGTTTGTATTGACACATAGTATTGACCCATGGTATTGGCGCCTAGACTTAGTATACAAGTGTGTGTTGAGGCCTATGAAGGCACCGTGAAGTTAATTGTATTGAGCTTGCTCAAAGGAGGTTTCCCCCTCGAAGTGGCCCATGATCAATATAAAAGTGATTCTGAGCTCTATTATTTCTGATATCTCGTGTATTTGCATTAATTAATTATTGTAGGTTCACCACATCTAGTATTAGAGCACTTTCTTGGGCTCGTTGGGTGGAATTTCTGCCAATTTGTTTTTTGCATCTGTTGCAGCTTCGGATTTGGGAATAATCCCTATCCGCTTAACTGTGGGAAGTACTTGGGCATAATCCCTAAAACTCATTGTGAGGAGTACCACAAGAACCCCAAAGTAGCTGGCCCATTGAGAAAACCTGACAGCGAAAAGGGCAATGACCCCTACCTGATTGACTAGTTCCCACCCGTGAGGTAAACAAGGAGCTGTCGTTTGTGGCAAAGCGGTTATTAGTTTTACCTGAGCCATGGAGTTAGGGGTACTGCCCCAATACGCAAGCCGTCAGACAGCATTGGTGGCCGAGTGAATCCCCTGAACTGATAGGAAGTTGCACATACCTGGGGTCCATATCTATTTTCAGTTGAACTGTTGCCGATCACTTCCGCTCCAGATCCAGCCATTTCAGATATATTCTGAAAGTCGTTCTAGATCCAGTCGCCGTTTCAAATCTAGCCGTTTTCGATCCCTTCTACGCCGTTACAGATCCATCTGTTGCGGACCCCTTCCGCGCCGCTGTTTCCGACCCATTTCTAGAAAAAATAATAATAATAATAATAATAATAATAATTAATTCTGTTTTTTCGGCCATATTTCCCTTGTTTCATCTCTGTTTTCCCTGAAACTTCCCTGATATCCCCGCAATCCCATTCTGCATATTTCATTCCTGAAGATCCTATCCCAAATTCCACTTCCCAAGACCAGAAATCCCACATTTTTCTATTTTTAGGGTTCACCATAACTTCTTCAATTTTCACCTGCTTGCCTTCAAATTTTACCATAGAGTTTCCGCTTCTGAAATCCTCATTTTTTGCTTCCCTGTCCCTCAGAAAGTGTCGAAAACCTAGTCAAACCCCAATTACCCCTCTGAGTTTTTCCCAAATCCAAATTTTCCCTCACTAAATAAGCTTGTGTTTGTGTTTTTCTATGCATCCCCCCCCCCCACAAAAAAAAAAAAAAAAAAATTACTAGTTATGGTTGTCACTCGCACGGGAGCAAACACCATGGAGGAAGCACTTGCAGCCATCCAAACCAAACTCCAAGATCTGGATGAAAAATTTCTCAGCCTCCATCTTCAGCATTCATCCATGAACAATAACCGACAGCCAGAATATTTTGTAGCCATCGGGTTCTCTTCTTCCAACAGTTTTCGTGGGCCGAAGCTTGATTTTCCTCGCTTCAATGGTACTGATCCGATTGGATGGATATACCGAGCAGAACAATATTTCAGTCAGCATAATAATTTTGATGTCCAGAAAGTTCCACTTGCATTCTTTCATTTGGAACAGGAAGCCCTTCAATGGTACCGTTTGTACATCAAAGCTCATCCCGAGCCAAACTGGACAGATTTTTTCCAACTCCTTTTGCCACGATTTGGTCCTAGTGCTTTTGACGACTTCACAGGAGCACTCACTAAACTTCACCAAACTAGCACAGTGAGAGAGTATCAGATGGAATTTGAGAAGCTAGCCAATCACACAGAAGGATTGTCTGATGAATTCTACAGGAGTTGTTTTATCAGTGGTCTCAAGGATGAAATCCGCTCAGAGGTCAAAATGTTTTGTCCCAACACAATGATGGAAGTCCTAGGGTTGGCTAAGCTATCCAAGGACAAGATCGCAGCTCAAAAACACTCCAAACCCACCTTTGTTTCCTTCCGAAATATGGGTTCCCAATCACCTCCCATCACGCCTGCTCCTCAACCAACTCCTATCAAGCAATTGTCTGAAACAGAGATGCAGGCACGCCGAGAAAAAGGGCTTTGTTATAATTGTGATGAGAAATTCACTTGGGGACATAGATGTGTTCAACAAAATCTCTATCTCTTGGATGTGGATTCTTCGCTTGCCTCAGAACTTGATGAAGAAGCTCCAGATACAGTAGATGATCAGGTCGACATTCAACACCCGCCTGTTGACACCCCATCTTAGAACAACCCACTCGAGATCTCTCTCCATGCTGTAACCGGTGTCACCACCCCACAAACAATGCGAGTCAGGGGATACTTCAAGAAGCTCCCTCTTACCATACTCATTGATTCTGATAGCACTCATAACTTCATTGATCCTCGGATTGCCAAACAGGTTGATTGTTTTTTCCATCCTTGTTCCAACTTTGAAGTCATGGTTGCCAATGGGGGCACCTTAACTTGCAAGGGGAAGGGTCACAATGTGCATATCTCTATGGAAGATTATAACCTGCACTCTCACATGTTTTCCTTGTCCTTAAGCGGATGTGATGTGGTTTTGGACGTTCAATGGTTATGCACACTTGGCCCCATCTTATGGGATTTTGCTGAACTTTGGATTTAGTTTTCAGTCAATGGGGCACAACACAAATTTATGGTCTTACAACCAGGGTCTCTCTGCATCATCAGTTCACATCGCCAAGAAAAAATACTTAAGAAGAATTAACATGGTGTCATCGCTTAGCTCCATTCCATTCAGATGCACCATCAACAGTCTCCACTACTTCCATGGATAGATATGCAGGTGTCTTTGCTAAACCAATGAGCTTGTTTCCTTCAAGAGACCTTTTCGGTAAGAATTTAACCGCATCTACCTCTTAACAAGAAATGGTGACTATTTTGCATACAGTACAGAAGTGGCAGCCATCCCTATTGGGGAATTATTTATGCATCAAGACTAATCTCTAGAGTCTGGAAAATTTCCTGGAACAACGGGTCTCCTCCCCAACACACCTGAAATGGGTTATCCAACTCATGGGTTATGACTATGCGACCACTTACCAGAAGGGTAAGGACAATATGGTGGAATATGCTCCTCCTCGCACATTTGATGACCCAGTTTCTCTTACAGCTATTTCTCTGCTTGTTCCAAATTGGTTGCAATCTGTTCAACGGGGCTATCTCTTCTATGAACTCCATGCTTCTTCATCAGTAGGGCACTATGGGTTCCTCAAAACGTATGACCAGGAACAATGTAACTTCTTTTGGCAGGGACTCAAAAGGACAATTCAACGGATGGTGGTTGACTATGATACTTTTCAGGTCAACAAGGGTGAAACGACCCTCCTTTCGGGACTGCTCGAAAGATCTTAATGGAAAAATATTCAAATATACTTTTGTAATCAAATTTTGCATATGGACTTCGCAACTAGAAATAAAGCTGGTTACTTTTCTTTTTGTTCTTGTGGCTAATTGCACTAACCACGAATTTTTAAAATCATATTTTTTTTATTTTACATAAATCTACTAGCTTAGGAGAAATGTAACTTAAAGTAGATCCATAATCAATTAATACAGAAATAGGTTTGTCGAAGATCTTACCATCTACCTTGATCATGGAAAGTTGATAATTTGCTTGATAATTGTCCAAAGCGGCGCTAATCTGTGGTATGTTCCCAACAAACTCTCCAACTATGGGTGCTTCCCTAATAGTGTGAATATTCTGATTATCCTTCTTATGAGGACAATCCCGATAGAAATGACTCTCCCCATAGCCCCAACATTGAAAGGTTCTCTTTTTATTTCTTCTTTCTTTTTATTAAAGATATTATCTTTATACTCAATAGTTCTCATTGGTTGTTTATACTAAGTTCTTATCATTTGTTATCTATCCCTAAAAGTATTTCTCTATAAGTTCTTATGTTTATTGAAAGGTTTGAATTCTCTTCTCTTTAAATTACTCCCTTCTCTTTTCTTGAAATTATAAGGATTTATATTCTAACTCTTAGATTAATCATAAGTTAATTTGGTCTTTCTCATTGCTTCATACAAATTTTTTGGTTCATCAAACTCTAATTTGTCTTTATAAAATCTAGGTAAGCAACCTAGAAATATCTGAATTTTAGGTTTTTCTTTGTTTAGTAGGATAGAAATTTAGTACATAAGTCATGCATAAACATTGTTCCCATTCTTAGATCATAAAACTCTTTTTCCTTCCCCTCGTAGTAATACTCCGAGAGGTATTCCCTTTTAAATTCCAGTTTAAACCAGTTCCAACTTACCCAGGGTTCTGTAGTTGGTTATATCTTTGTCTATAGTTTTATTTGGCATATCCATAGTTGCGCTTCTATGATGTTTTCTTTTTAATTCCACAAGACTTTTGTTTGGAAATGATCACCTTTCTTTTGTTGGCTCGCTTGATTTTTCTTTTCCTTGGCTGATTTTTTTCTTCTTGATTTTTGTGCTGGCTCTCTTGATATTTGCTTGTGCATGGTGGCTGGCTCGCTTGATGATTTCTTCTCCTTAGCTGAATTTTTTTCTTCTTGATTTTTGTGCTGCCTCTCTTGATATTTGCTTGTGCATGGTGTCTGGCTCGCTTGATTGTTTCTTTTCCTTAGCTTATTTTTTTTCTTCTTGATTTTTGTGCTGGCTCTCTTGATTTTGCTTGTGCATGGTGGCTGGCGCGCTTGATGTTTGCTGCTTGCGTGATAATCCTTTCTGCTTCTTTTTATTTTTATAGTGTTGATTTATTTTGTTATGATATTTTCTATGTTTTTTTTTCCTTTTTTTTTAAATTTCTTTTTTTAAAATTTTTTAAAATTTTTCTAGAAAATTTTCAGTTTGATTGGAGGACGTTTACGTCCTCTATTACCATCAGATTTTTCTGACAAATATTTTGAGTGAATTCCTCCTTGGATTGTGGTTTCATATATAATTTGAGCCTATGCCCATTTACCGTCATTGGAAATTCAGTTTGGTCTATGGTTTTGATCCTAACTGCTCCATTTTCGTAGATTGTATCAATGATGTATGGTCCCAGCCATCAGGTTGCAAGATTCCCTTGGATTTTCTGAAATCTTGAATCATATAACAATGCCCAATCTCCTTCTGTGAACTTCTTTTCCTTTATATTCTTGTCATGCGATTGCTTCCTTTGTTGTTGAATGATTTCAGTGTGAGCCATAGCTTGTTGGTGGTGCTCATCCAGCTAGTTTAATTGGAGCATACGCTCTACTTGGATTGCTGAAAGTTGCAGGTTTAATTGGGCTGCTATTCTTAATGTATTGATCTCAAATTCGATTTGGAGCGTTACTCTTTTTCCATATACTAGCTCATAGGGGGTAAAACCTATTGTTGTTTTCCAAGTTGTGTTATAAGACTAGGCTGCTTCATTTAACCTGTCTGCCCAATCCCTTTTATGTAATTGGACTGTCTTTGTTAGAATCTTTTCAAGTTATTTGTTTGTTACTTCAGCTTGTCCATTGGCTTGTAGATGGTAAGAGGAGGACCTTCGGTCCTTTACTTTATTTCCTCTGAGTAAGTCTTCAATGAGGCTTGATGTAAATTGTTTTCCTTGATCAGAAACTAATTCTATGGGAAATCCAAATCTTTGGAATATCTGTTCTGTGACGAACTTTTTTACACTTGTTTCATTGGCTGCTGCGAGTGCTGCAACTTCATCCCACTTGGTTAGGTAGTCGGTACAAACTAGAATGTAGGTTGTATGATTTGAAGGGGGATTGAATGGGCCAACGAAGTCAAACCCCCAATTTTCAAATGGTTCTAATGAAACTTGAGGGTGTAGAGGCATCTCTTCTCTTTGTGTAGGCTTTCCCATTCGTTGAAGTCATCACAACATGACACATATTCATGGGAGTCCTTGTGTAGTGTTGGCCAGTAGTATCCAGTCTACAAAATTTTATAGGCTATTCTCTTCGTTGCATAATGGCCTCCATAAGGCTCATTGTGAGTGGCGTGGAGTATGTAATGGACCTCATCTTCTAGGATGCATCTTCTTAACATGTGGTCTAGTCCTTGTTTAAAAAACATTCCTTGTATCCAATTATAGGTTGTACTTTTCCTGATGATCTTGCACTTTTCCTTGTAGTTATAATGAGGTGGAAACTTTCCTAATACCAAGTAGTTTTCTATATCGGCAAACCATGGGGTTTTTGTCGATATTGCAAAGAGGTGTTCATTGGGGAAATGATCATTTACCAATTCGTTGTCCTGTACACGGGTTAGCCTAGACAGAAAATATGCTATCATGTTATGTTTTCCTGGTTTGTCAAGGATTGTTAAGTCGAACTCTTGTAAGAGAAGCAACCATCTAATAACTCTAGCACTTGCATTAGGTTTATTGATGAGGTACCTGATTACAGAATTATATGTGTGAACAAATACTAGGTACCCTGTGATGTAGTGTCAAAACTTTTTTATGGCATGTACAACAACCAAAAATTCCTTCTCTGTTACTGTATAGTTGATTTCTTCCCCTGCCAAGTTTTTGCTGATGTAGTTGATTGCATATGGTTTTCTCTCTTTCTCATGCCCGAGGACTACTCCAATAGCGTTGTATGATGCATCTGAATGGATTTGAAATGGTAATTTCCAGTTTGGTCCTTGGAGGACTGGGTTAGTTTTTGCTGGGTTAGTTTTTGTTTTCTCTTTAAGGTGGTCAAATGTTGTCATGCAGTGCTCTGTCTAGATAAATTCTGTATCTTTTGTTAAGAGGGAAAACATAGGAACAACGATTTTGCTGAAATCCTCTATAATTCTTTTGTAGTATCCTGTTTGTCCTAGGAAACTGTAGACATCCCTCTGTTTTCCTAGTGGAGGTAGTGTTTTAATAACAGTGACTTTAGTTTTGTCTACCTCAATTCCTCTTTGGGATATGTGGTGTCCCAAGACTATCCCTTCTTGCATTAGCATTCGACATTTATCATTGTTGAGGCATAGACTCATTTCGATGCATTTATTTAGGACCAATTCTAAATGTTGTAATGCTTGATTAAAATTCCGTCCATACAGTGTGAACTTGTCCATGTAGACTTCCATTTGGTCATTGATAAAATCGGAGAATATACTCAAGATATCCCTTTGAAGGATTGTTGGAGCATTATAGAGTCCAAAAGGGAGTACTCTGTATGCATATGTGCCCCATGGGTAGGTAAATGTTGTTTTATCTTGGTCAGCCGAGTGGGTTTGTATTTGGTTATAACCACTGAATCCATCCAAAAATGAAAAAAACATGTTTCCATCCAGAGTATCCAACACCTGATCAATGAATGGTAGAGGCAAGTGATCTCTTTTGGTTTCCTTGTTAAGTTCCCTATAGTCTACAAATATTCACCACTTTCCTCCCTTCTTCAGAACTATCACTAGGGGTGAGACCTACTCACTGTCTAAGATTGGATAAATGAAACCTACGTCCAGTAATTTTTGCAGCTCTTGCTTAACTATATATTTCAGCATTGAATTCATCCTTCTTTTGGGTTGCCTTATCGGAATAGCACCTTCTTTGATGTAAATATAATGTTTTCAAATATCCGGGTGTATCCCTTTCATATCTACGTAGGTCCACGCAAAAGATCTGTTATTTTCTAAGAGTACTTTTATTAATTTATGTTCTTGTTCTTCCTCCAGATGTGCATTAATATTGACTGTCTTCCTAGGCAAGATTTCCATGATTTTTACCTATGGAAGTTGTTCTTCAACGGAGAATACATGCTTCCACATTTCGTCTATGCTAATTTGAGTGTGTAGATTTTCGTGTTGACCTGTTACAAATATTTCTTCAAGCATACCATGATCAAGATACATATTTTGAATAAAATTATCTAAATAAGCATCCTCATCTTTAGTTTTTAGGGTTCCGGCAGTTCTTATGTTGAGAACTAGTTTCATGTTTTGCTCATCCATGTCATCGTAATCATTCATCCAATTCTGATGTTCTATGTATGTAGATCGGTTTTTCTGGTGGGTATATTGTGATCTTGTTTCTTGCTTGTCCACTGGTAATTGTCATATCCCTAGATTGACATCCTATACATGCATCTGATGTTTCCAGCCATGGCCTGGTTTCTTCAAGCAGTTTTCTTTTATGAATTTGTTACATATTGGGACATCTATGATTTCCTGTAAGAGTGGGATTTGGATATTTAAGTGTTTCAATTCATTTAGTATGATGTTTTATTCTTCCTCTTTATGGTTTTGTTTCAGATTTTCGGAAAATGGAGGACTGAAAGGATTATTTTATGTTATTTGTGGTATTACTTCAAGGTGTTGATGTTCTGGAGATGAAGCTTGATTGGAATAGGTGGCGTCTTGATTGTGTTGATAATGGGGACCCTCTAGCGTTTTACCAAATCTCGGGTTGATCTCGTTCAAATCCAGTGTGTCTACAACATATGTTGGAAACTACATTGCTTCATTGTTGAAGGGTTGTTGTCCTGTCCTATTTTTATTTGGATTTGGGACAGGCTGAGCGGGGATTGGAGGTGTTTTGGGGGGTTGTTGATTCTGTGGAGGTGGAATTATAAGTGTTTTTTGCAGTGGTGCTCTCCAATTTTTGGAAGATGGATATGGATTTGCATAGTTTATTTGTGGTTGTGAAAAAGGTGGGGAATATGGGTATGGCTGGGGAAAGTATGGTTGTTGGTAAGGAGTTGGATTTTGCTTCCATTGGCTTGGCCTTGCTTGTAAAGGCCATGAGATTTGTGTTGGTGGATTCTAGTTTTGCGGAGGATTCCCTTGATTAAAACAAGCTTGATTATTATTTTGGAATGGTCTAGCAAAATTGTTTCTTCGTTGGTTGACAAAACAAAGCTTTTCTATTGAATTTTCTGAGGTAGGATCTTGTATGGATGCCTTGCATGATGGTAGTAAAGGGAATTTATCTGTGGTATGGTCGGAAACATAAATCCCACAAACTTATATTGTATTTAATCAGCATTTCCCTTTCTCATGTTTCTCTCTACATCGTGGGAAGAATACCGCTAGTGATTGGTTGATCTCATCGTGTTTCCTCTTTAGTTGGAGTGCATCTAATTGAATAAACAATGATTGAAGGATGTATGTTTTCATATCATCTAAAAGATTCCCTAAATCAAATTTTGTGAGGCTTGGTATTGAAAATGTTGATCCCCAACGATTGGATGTATGTCCCTTGACCCATTTTTGCCTTTTCTGGACCTAGAATAATTTTTAAAGATTTGCAGAATTTGATCATAAGTTTTCTAAAAGATGTCTCCATCACCTAGCAGATTTAATACTTCAAGGTATTCTTATTTGATTCCCCTAAGGAGTACTAGTTTTAATGATTCCTCTTCTAGGGTACAGTGAATAGCTCTTTTATAGCTAAGTTGGAACCATTGTGCATAGTCTTCTAGGGATTCTTTTTCTCCCTGTTGCTTCTTGAAAATCTCATCCCTAGTGTCTTTTTCTTTACAGTAATCTCTATATCTTTCTAGGAAGGCTTGTTTCATCTGCTCCCATGTGAAAATTTTTTTCGTTCCAAACTCATAAACCATCTAATTGATAACTCTTTCAATGTGGAAGGAAAGAGTATTAATTTCTATGCATCAGTGGTATAACCAAATGATCTGCAGATTACTTCAAATTCGAACAGGAATGTGTCAGGATATTCTGAGGTTAAACCATGGAAGTTTGGTAGATTATTGGGATTGATATTTTTCATTCTAACATCCCCAAGAGGTACACTAATAGGGAAGGTAAACAGTTCTATGTGTCCATCTTCCTCATCCACCATGGTAGTGTTTGAACTAGAGCTAGCGAAGAAGTTATCGAAGTCTGGGTTATAGATAGGATCAGTTTCTTCATCAATGTTAAGAAATTCAAATTGAAGGTGTTTAGAACTGCTATTTCTCATAGGGAGGTTAGGCAGAAAATGTCCAAATTCATCCCTCCTTTGCCAAGCCATTCATTATATTTTTTAAATTTTCAAAATTTTATATATTTTTTTGTTTTTAACAGAAGATGACTCTTATATTTTAAGGACCTACCCGGCAACAGTGCCAAAAAGTGATGGGATTTGGAAATGTCTACATTTTTATAGGAATTCATTTAGGAATTTCACTTTAATTATCAACCACGGAACGTACAAACTTTAGAGGTGCTAAGCACTATATGTGCACTACATTGAGAGGATCTTTGCCGTTGGGTTTGTTGTGTCTTTAAGTAATGTTGGAGAGTTGTTCTAATGAGGATGGAGTAATCTAGAGGTTTATCACAATCAATTGAGAAATAAAAATATGAAACCTATTCTAAGGAAGTAGAAAACTCAATCTAAGCAAGCAAGAAATTAATCTAAGAAAATATGAAACATTTTAAGCTATGAAAGCAGAAAACTAAATCTAAGAAAACATGAAACATTTAATCTATGAAAGCATAAAACTAAATCTAAGGAAGCCGGAAATTAAATCTAAGAAAGCAGGAAATTAATTCTGAAATTAAATATAAGAAAGCAGGAAATTAATTCTGAAATTAAATCTAAGAAAGCAGGAAATTAATTATGAAATTAAATCTAAGAAAGCATGAAGTTTTAAACTACCAAATCCAAAGTACATGATTTCTTAGAGGGTGTGAATCTGACCTAATCGAACTAGAGATCTTTCAAGTTGGAATGGGAAATCATCATTCAAAAGAATGGATCTAATCTAGTCGATATAAAACAATGGCAATATAACTATGGGAATTGTAGTTTACAGATGGGGGTTACAGGACTACAAATGCAGTGTATTGGAACTACAGACGCAATATTAACGAACTACAAAAGAAAGACGTTTTGTGTGCAACATTGAATCTGACCATTGAATAAGTATTAAAATTAACCTACACATACATATATTTGGAATAAACAACAAAATGCATAAAAGATATGAAAAAAAAGAGACAAAACTCATGAGCTATGCACTGAGGGGGCCCTCCCCAATGTGCATCACAGGAGGAGAATAAAAATTATAAACTCCCAAATTTAGAATAACGTTGGTTCTTCATTATAAATTCATAAGTTCCATCATAACTGTAGAAAAAGTAAACTGATTATCTGCGTTAGAAAAATGCCAAAGATTGTTTTCAAAAATGTACGATAGACCCCCTACTACTCATGTGTCTATATTTATTACAAACTTCTACCCTAGTTTTACATTGAAAATCACGATCCTTAATAACAAGATTCTTTCCTACAAATTAGGAGAAAATAGGATCATTGCATCTCTTGCGATCTTCAATCTGGAGCTCGGCATTGTTATTCTTCTAGTTCACATGCGCTCTGTCCACACATGGCTTTATTCACATGATTAGTAAATAAAAATTGTAAAACATAAGAAAATACAATTACTAAATTACTTCATTTAATTAACAATCAAAGTTCATTCTCCCCTACAGAAAGGGGTGCTTTCTGATCATTTATTTGCATATGTGTGGCATAAAGGAGTCTATGGAATACCTATATCATTGACTCATCAATTAGAGAATAGTTTAAAAAGGAGATAATTGGATTATTCAAGGAACATGACAAAATTTGAGTGGGTTCTAAGGTTGAAACTTGGCAGCAAGGATTTAGTCTCCCATAGATCCCCTTTCCTCTTTGCCTCTAGTGGAATCATAGCCCCTTTGGTGCTCTTTACACAACCATTGTTGGACCATTTTATTATTTATGTACATTTCATTTACATAATATTGTCTCAATACATTCCAATTTAAAACTAGGGGTATTACAATACCCTTTCCCTTGGAATAACATTGTTCTTGTTGTTTGCTCAAAATCAAAACAAAAATGGATATGGCTCTCTTATGGCATCCGCCAACTCCCACGTAGCCTCGTCACGACCAGAGTGCTTACATTGCACCTTTACTTGTCTGATGGCTCGGTTCCTGAGCAATGTCACTTTCCTATGTAGGATGCATACTAGCTCGGTTTGGAACTCTCCATAGGGTTCCAACTCGATCACATCCCAATCAATCACATGGTTAGGATCATGTACATATTTCTTAAGCAAAGAAACATGAAAAACATTATGAACTCTAGTGTTAGCAAGTAATGAAATTCTATATGCAATTGGTCATATTCTCTCAAGCAACCTCTTGTTCCGTTTCCTTAAGAAATTATAGCCCAAGTACAATTCCGTTCACTCGATTATCCCATGTAAGTGGTGTTCTGCACCTCTTGCCATACAAAGCTTCAAATGGACTCATGCCCAACAATGCTTGTTGCCCATTATTATATGTGAAATCTACCAAGTGTAGGTAATCCTCCCACTTGGATAGTTTGACCATCACATACATCCGTAGCATGTCCTCCATCACCTGATTTACCCCTTTCTCTTTGCCCATTTTTTTGTGGATGGTAGGTTGTATGTACCCAAATATGCAAAAATACTTTTCCAAAAATTTGAGGTGAACTCAGTATCCCTGTCTGAAATTATTGCTTTAGGAAATCCATGTAACCTGAAAATTTCCTTCATGAAAATATTTGAGATTGCATATTTTTTATATGTGGATTTAATTGGTATAAAATGTGTTTCCTTTGATAATTTATCCACCACAACCATGATGGAATATTCCTTTGATAATGTATCCACCACAACCATGATGGAATCTTCCTTTGATAATTTATCCACCACAGTCATGATGGAATCATGTTGTCTCACTATCATTGGAAAACTTGTAATGAAATCCATAGAGATCACTTCCCATTTCCATTCCAGAATTGGAAAAGGATGCAATAAACTTACTGGGTGTTAATGTTCAACCTTAACTTGGTGACATTTGATACACTTAGAAATGTACTCAGGAATGTACTTTTTCATTCTTGGCCAAAAATATTGTTTTATTGTTGTAGCAACTATTTTCTGGTATCCTAGGTGACCAAATATGGCATTTTATGGATTTCATCCATAACAATTCTTCTCAAATTTGCCAAATTTGGAACATAAATTTGGTTTTTATAATTAAGAAGTTTGTCACCTTCCAAATGGTAACCTTCATACCTCTTTTCTAAATTATGTTGTTGCAATTTGTCTTTTATTTGCTCATAAAGTTCATCTTCAATAATACAGTTAACAATCTCCTGCCTTAAATCTAATTGACATGTACTAATGGTTGCTATATGCATATCATGTACTTTTCTGCTAAGTGCATCAACCACCTTATTTTCTTTACCTTTTATATGTTTGATTTCAAAATCAAACCCACATAAAAATTCTAGTGATCTAGCTTGCCTAGAATTTAATGTTGGCTACTCAAACAAATATTTTGGATGACAATGGTCTGTCCTTAACTCAAACTTTCTACCCATTAAATAGTGCCTCCAAATTTTCAAAGCATGCACTATAATTGCAAGCTCTAAATCATGTGTAGTATAGTTCTTCTCATTCTCTTTCAGATTCCTTGACTTGTAGTATACCATATGGTTATCTTGCATAATAAATACTCCAAGTCCATCTTTACGTGCAACTATGCATACCATGAAATATTTTTTCGGGTCTGCAATTTTTAGAATTGGAGCACTTGTGAGAAGATTTTTCAAAAGCTAGAAGCTTTCTCCACATTTTGGTGTCCACTCAAACTTTATTCCCTTCTTTTGCAACGAATGAATTGGGTGTACAACCTTGGAGAATCCTTCAATGAACCTCCTATAGTAACCGGAAAGACCCATAAAAGATCTTACATCTATCACATTTCTTGAGGTTGGCCAATTCATGATGGTTTCAATATTCTCGAGATCCACTGATATTCCATCCTCAGAATAATGTGACCCAAATAATGAATTTTATTTTTGTAAAAGTCACATTCTCTTAGATTTGCATACAACTTATGCTCTCTTAGCAATTGCAAATCCATTCTCAAATGTTCTTCATGTTCTTCTTCATTATTGGAATAAATAAGAATGTCATATAGAAATACAAGAATAAACTTGTCCAAATACTTGCTAAAAACACTATTCATGAGACACATGAATGTAGTTGGTGCATTGGTGAGACCAAATGGCACCACCAAAAAATCATAGTGCCCATACTTTGTTCTAAAGGTTGTCTTGTGAATATCTTATTATTTGATTATCACTTGATGATAACTTGACCTAAAATCAATCTTTGAGATTACTTTTTCCCCTCTCATTTGATAAAAAAATATCATCAATTCGAGGAAAGGGGTATTTGTTCCTCACTGTAACCTTATTAAGCTTCATGTAATCAATACATAACATGAGCGTTCCATCCTTCATTTTTCACAAAAAGTATAGGTGCTCCTCATGGAGACACACTTGGCCTTATGTACTTCTTTTCTAACAATTATTGTAATTGCATTTTAAGCTCTAATAACTCTAGTGTACTCATCCTGTAAGGTGTTTTGGACACTGGCGCAGATCCCAAAACAGTATTGATGGTTAAATCAATGTCCATGTTTGGAGGAAGTCCTGGAAATTCATCGGGAAACACATCCTTTAATTCTTGCAAAATAGAATGGTCTTCCAACTTGGGAATTTCATTTCTTGTTTTATCCAAAATACGGGCTGCATACAATTGGAAACCTTTCCTACAAAATTTCTTCAACTGCATGGCAGAAATTTCAATACAACAAAATAGCCCTTTAGGGGCAGTTTTGTCTTGCGAGGGTCTTGGTAAACCCCCCCCTAAATGTTTTTTCAGACCTTTGGAGGTGGTCTTTTAAAACTGCCCCTAAAAGTCATGGAAATTGGACTTTTGGGGGTGGTTTTTGGAAAACCCCTCCTATAATACCAATTCTCATAACTTTTGGGGGCGGTTTGTCAAAAGCCCCCCTAAAAGTCATGAGAATTGAACTTTTGGAGGCGGTTTTTTTGGAACGCCCCGTAAAAGTCATCAGAATTGAACTTTTGGCGGCGGTTGTTTGAAAACCCCCCCTAAAATCCCAATACTCATAAATTTTGGGGGCGATTTGTCAAAAACCCCCTAAAAGTCATGAGAATTGAACTTTGGGGGCAGTTTGTTTGGAACCCCCCTTAAAAGTCATGAGAATTGATCTTTTGGAGGCGGTTGTTTGAAAAGCCACCCTAAAAGCCCAATTCTCATAACTTGTGGGGGTGGTTTGTCAAAACCCCCACTAAAAGTAATGAGAATTGAAATTTTGGAGGTGGTTTTTTTGGAACCCCCCTTAAAACTCATGAGAATTGAAATTTTGGAGGTGGTGAGCTCGAGTGACCTCATACCATCATGTACCAACCAATATCCTTCCCTCATTATGCCAAATCATCACACCAATGCATGGGGTTATGTCAACATAAATCACCATCAGTCACATAACCCCAAGGCCTAAAGAAGATTGTTGGGTTAAATGCTTCACCCACACACCATGAAATACTATAAAAACATCAATGTACATTAAAATTTCTCGATATGTTGGAAGGTCACTGCCACAATCTAGCCAAGGAAACCATAAGTGTAGGAAACTATTTTTGGTTTGATAAAAGGCCATGTAGTGATCCTTCAACCTTAATGTCAAAGGCTTTGAATTGAGAAACTAATGTCCTATTACTAAGCTTGAAGTTTGAATCCTTGTTTAAGAACCTAAGGTCAAAGTTCAGTGTGGTAGTGTTTTAGGTGTGTTGGTGCTTGAGTCAAAGGATAGTGGGTTAGGGTTTGAGGGCTAATGGCTTAACAGGGTAATGCATACAATTTAGTAATGAATTATACTTTGAGGGATTTTTGGGTTAAATGTAAGGCACTAGTGGGGTATTCAGTTAGTGGTTAAATGGTTTAGGTTTTGGGGTACTAGTGGGTAAGTAGTTTATGAGTTAACATGTTAGTTTGTTAGGGGTTAGACGTTAGGTTTAGGGTACGGGGTTAGAGGTTGAATCTTCCAAGGTGCATGAAGTCATTATATGGGTTGGGTGTGCTAGGTCCGGGAGTCATTTGTGTGCGTTGGTTGTGTTAGGAGTGTTTAGCCGTTGGTGGTAGTAAGTAAGTAATTGATGATTGAACAAATTGTTATCCATGGAAAAAAACCATAAACTTAACACCAAACTAATGATATTAAGGCTCATGAACCATGGACCACTACATATGGAATATTTTTCCAACATTATGCGATATCCTTCTTTTTCCCTACTAAGAACATTGTTAAGAAACTAGAAAAAAAACTCCAACTCTCAACCATATCTGACACAACAATTTAATATTTTGTTTAGAAGAACTTGGATATTCCCTAAAAAACTAAGTATTAAACTTACCTTCATATTCATCTTCATCATGATTGATTGCAACTCACCTAAACACCACCACCAACTACTTATAGATATAAGCCCCTTCACCAAATATTAAGATAAAGTAAACTCCAAGAAAAATATCGAGAGCCATTTTTCTTACAATACCCATATCTAATGTGTTAACTAACCCATAGTTCCCTTTTCACTAACCATATATATTCCACCAAAATCCCTCACAATCCTACCACACATGATTATATCTTGACAAAGGCTATGCGTTTTATTTCAAACATCAACAAGCCAATTTTCCCTCCATTTTTATAACTGCTTATGTGCTTTGCTACCATGGACTGAAAACAAAACAAACATAGAGAATGCATTCATTCATCCATGTCCTTTGCTTAAGATAGAGTATCTCTTGTTAATATATTCCCCTAGATGGGTTCTGGAGAGGGCTTGTTAATATATTCCCCTGGTTGGGTTCTTGGTTCTCTTGGAAAATTGGCAATTGGAAAGAAATATTTTCTTTAGCTTGTGTACTAAGGATGCAGAGTCTATAACTCATGTCTTTGTACAATGTGAATTCTCAAAGCAAGTTTGGTTGGAAGTGAGGTTGAGTCTACATATTTATGAGGTTTGGTAATCTTCTTCTTTTGATATAAGTATGGAAACATGGATAAAAAATTCCCCTCTTTTTAAAGAATTGTCTATGATTTTTCATCGGAGGGATTTGGAGAACTAGGAATGCAACTATTTTTTAAAATAGTGGCTCTATTTTCCACTATACTAAAACCCCCTATACAATAAGTACATAGAAATATCACCGTCACATAACTCACCCTGAGAATTTGCGCCTATTCATCCATCTTTGTTGTTGAGACTTTAATGAAATTGAATGTACAAATGGTGAGCCTAACTTAAGCAACATAATAACAAATTTTCAAATAGATCCATTAAACAAAAACATCATTGCCTCAACAATAATTTCTCTGAAATATGTGCACGCAAACCATTAGCTCAAAACCCTTGATTCCGCTCTTCAGGGATCCTCAACATTTGTTATGCAAGGAGTGTAGCCATAGAAGCCTATGCCACAAATCCACCTCCTTGTCAACCATGGCTGCTTGTTTGATCTTCATTGTAAGGATTATCACTGAAGACAATATTTCCATTACAAAGGAAGTACAAAGACAATTACACATATGAAACATGTTCAATAAGCATAACTTTTGAAAAGATGACCCATATGACATGGCATCAAATTTTTTGACAATGTTAGCAAGGAAGTGAGGGAGGATGATATCATCAACTCGAGGACTTGGAACCCATATCCAATATCATCAACTCGAGGTTGAAGTCACCCTAAGTGGCATTTAAGACCTAATAATTTGCTTTAGGCCTTGTGGCCTTTTACTATAGTGCGATATCAAACGTCCTAGCACTATGGCTTTATTGTGAATTTATGGGCTTGTATGCAAAATAACTTGTTCACATAGTAATCATAACAACCATTCGTGTTCAAAAAGATCCTTTCCAACAATCAAAAGATTCATTTGGAATACATAGTATGCCACTGATCCTACACTCATATCTAAAGTTCTCATGACTAGGCATCTTGTTCTTTGAAGGTAGAGCATGTAAGGGGGGACACCTATTTTGATCCTTCAGAACCTCCTTTAATATGTTAATAATTTAGCATGGTATCAAGTATACGTCATTATTGTTTCCCTGTTTCTATTTTTTTCTTGAAATACATATCCTGCAGAAAGCCATTATACACTTCCCCTCATTCTGAGGATGGTACTCAGGGTAAACTAGATTTCAAAGAAGTTTCAGGCTTTACAAAAAATGCTCATTTAAGAGATCAACATGTCACTTGTGGGAATTGAACCTAGGTGGGGAGAATAACATTCCTTCACTCAAACCACTCGGGCTAGGCACAATTGATTGTTTCCTTGTTTATATTTATATAACTTTTCAATGCTGAATTTTTCATGGTGATTCCTTATCAAAGATCACTACATCTAGATTGACCAATTTTGTAATAAGGTATACCTAGTTTAATATTGCCCTAACTAGAGAGCCCATTTTCATAAGATGCTTTTCATGTGTCTAGAATTGTAGTTATAATGTTTGTAATTTTAGTTATGAACTTTCCATTTATATAAAAAGGTTCTAATTGGTAGGAACTTCCCATATATAGAAAAATTCATGATTGGTAGGAACTTTAAAATTAGATAACTTTCCCTAAATATACAAATGTACCCTATCCCCTAGTAGGATTCAAGTGTGGTGTTTAGCCCCTAGGAGACGCTAAGTGAAAGAAAAATTAAATTTTCCCTTGTGTAGACATGTAAACCAACAGTTTCTCCATAGTTTCTATCTTAGCTACTAAATCTTCTAGCAATTCACAAGTTTCTTTAAAACCTAAGGCCTCACTAGTTCTCCCCTTGTTCATATTTCTAGATTTCATTACTCCTTTCATGGGATCCTTTTTTTTTCAACATTCCTTTGAACCTCAAGCCAATATTCTCTTACAAATCCTTTTGAACCTTCTTAGGCCCATTTCTACTCCTAAAAATCCCTATGGGAACTTGTTCTTTCCACTTATGGCTTCTTAGATCTATCTTCTTCTCCAACCCTCCAATTTGTAAGTTGCCTAAGTGGAGGAAACAAATCGACGCTTAAGCAATGTTACTTAGCGTCAATAACATGGCACAAACATCGATAGCTTGGTGTTAGCAATCAAAATGCCTCTAATGAGTGAAAACTTGCAATGTGCCAATTTGAAACATTATTGAAATGTTGGAATTTTCCCTCCAATATCACTCCATTCCATGCTTTTCATGGTTTCTGACTGATGAATAAGCTTGATTCGAACAAAGACTGATCATAGGCCCACTGAGCAGGGGAAGAGAACTCAAGGATGTAGACTGATCATAGGCCCACTTATCAGGGGAGGAGAACGCGAGGAGGAAGACTGATCATCGACCCACTGAATAGGGGGAGGAGTAGAAAATATTAGGGAGGAATGGAGAGGAGCAGAAGAAAACACATAGGAGAGGCATATAATGGCATGGACATAGGTTGCAAGGGAAAAGGTAGTTAAGAGTCAATGGAAATAACATAACAAAATTAAGTGTGGTTTGAGTTTGAAAGCGTCTTCCTGTTCTTAGTGGAGTTGATTTGGGTGAATTTTGAAAGCGTGTTCCCCAAGCCCATTGTAAAAGCTTCATGCATTTATTGTGCATGATCTCCAGTGGTATTGTAGGCAGCCGAAGGAAATTTGGTGGGCAACAGCATCATCAACCTCTTGTCAAACTTACTGTCCGTGAGAGATAATCTAAAACAAACCCAATTTCTCAGTTTTCTTGTTTGAAGCTCACAACAGGATTTGTTGTATACTTAAATTTTTGGCTCTGCATACATTGAAATTGAGCATTAGAAACGCTAGTTACCCAAATTATTCTCATGGCCGAACGAGAAAACCAAAATACCGAGGCCCAAGAAGATGGAAACAATGTAAAATCCATAACATATTGGTGTTATCAGTGCAATAAAGAGGTTTCCTTGGAACCCCACGAAGAAGAATCTCAGATGGTCTGAAGCGAGTGCCGACATGTCTTTTTGGAAGCCATGGCCACTGCTCAGAGAGCTCAGCATGACCAATTGAATAAAAATGTCTGGTTTAGGTGCCCGAGACATGCTAGGGTTGAAAGGATCGCTGATAGCTCCTATCATCAACAGGTTCTTAAAGTTTCGAGGTTATTTACATGATTCACCCAAGCTAACCCTCGGAGAGATGAACCCCTGGGGGAAGGGGGGAGTCGTGCTGGGACTGAGAATGAAAATCAGATGAGTGTTGGTGATAGGTCACATGGTGATTATGAGTCAGATTCAAGGCACCCACATGCCGATTTAGGTGATAATAAGCCAGATTCCGGTAATAAACAATCGACGAATGAGCATGATCAGTCGAGTTGAGACCAACCACATGTTGTCACTGCATCGGAGACTGGCGGCAATGTTTTGATTGATGCCAATGGGTTTTTGGATGAAGAGGGAGAGGATGTGGATGGTTACAATGTTTTGAACATTGAATTGGATGTGTGGGATTCATTTGAGGATGATGACGATGAGGAGGAGGAAAAAGAGGAAGAGGAGAATGATGCAAGGGAAGGGGTGGATGAAGACGATGCCAGAGAAGACCAAGGTGATCAACGTGGTAATGAGGAGTCTGATCTGAATTCTGAATAAAAAACTGGGGCAAGCAATGATACCAAAGAGAGGAGGCCAACTCCAAGAAGAAGGGATGTTCGTCGACTATGAATAAGGGATTGGAACTCACAGTCTGTAGGTGTGGTGCTTGAGACATCAAGGGGGAGCTTGGATTGGCATGAGATAATGCAAGGTCTCAATGACAATATGATTGAGTTGAGCAGAGAAGAGTTTGTTTTAAGTGAGTTTTAGCCAAGCATCACAAATATGTTGAGCCTAGCATAAATCATCATAGAATATTATGTCAACATTTCCAAAGGGCCATACAAGAACAAGTGATGCATGGCATCGTAATCCTTGTTGGGTAAGTTTAGAAGTGATTGTTGGTAGGTTCATAATTGATTGTTGGTTGTTCCAACATGACATAGACAAGCTATCCATAGTCGTATATATTCATTGAATTTGCATTATGTATTGATAGCTTGTAAAGTTGGAATGAAACATCATAACAATTGTTGGTGAGTGACATAGACGTGGTAAATTATTTGTTGCCAGTCCCAGTCCATCTTGAAGCGATTTGGATCACCCTCCACTTCTATGATATCTTCCACGTCTTTGCAAATTGCAAGCCATCCATTACTGCTAATGTATTTTCTTATCGCAAGGAATATTGCTTCTCCTTATTCTTCAACATAGCCGGTTGGTGGTTTTGATTCTGATGATTCTAAATCATCAGAATCAAGAGGGTGGGCATCTTAATTGGATTTTGTTGTGAGCGAAGACCACCTAAACCATTTCCTTTGGCCTTGTTGTTGCAGCAACATCCCCCCCCAAAATTTTGTACATATTGGGGCCCCTCCTTTAATTTTTTTTTTCTTTTTTTAGAAAGGCTGCCTCAAGGGGCCATTCCCAGCTTTTATCTTTGCTTCCCAACAGAAAATTCTGGCCATAAACCTTTCCGATTTTCCTCCAAAGGACAGAAAAGGAACTTAGAAGATTTTCCCAAATTTTCGGAGCTTCTCAGACTATTCCCAGCAGTTGCATTTTTTTTTTGATTTTTCACCCCGAAAGGGGGAGGCCTTTGTTTAAACCTTCGAAGAAGAACGTAGAAACTGTTTAAAAAATTGCGGAACGTAGGGAAGAGACTCCGCGGAAGCATTCATCTTTGTGCTCCCGAAGCGTCGGGAACCATTCGCATAAGGATCCCAAACAAGTTAGATTTTCCTTTTGAAAATTGCGGAAACTATTTGGGAAAGTGTCTCGACGTTTCGGAGTCTTTCGGGATATCTTCCCGTAGTTGCAGAAGGAAAACGTATAAGCCTCTCGAAAATAACTTAGAAAATTTTGAGCGTTTGCGGGACAAAAGAAGGAAGCTTCGCGGAGCATTTCGGTCTCTTCTCCCAAAATGGCGGAAGTCTTTTACATAACTCTCCCGAAGAAGACTTAGAAAATTTTTCGACCTTTTTGCGGAGAGACTGGGGTTTCTTTCCGAAACGGCGGAAGCCATTGGCGAAAACTCTCCGCAATTTCGGAGCCCTTCGCGATAGCATCCCAAAAAGGGGCCGCCGAAGCCGTTCAGCTTTTGCTCCCGAAACGGCGGAAGCATTTTATGGAGCCGCCCACACTTGCGGAAGCCGTTCGCATAAACTTTCCGAACAAAACTCAGAAATTTTCTTTAGAACTCGTGGAAACCTTTTGGGTTTTTCTTCCGCAGTTGCAGAAACCGTCGCAAAAACCTTGCCGAAACGCCGAAACAACAAATCTTTGCGGAACCTTTCAAAGAAGCCGTCCGCAACGGCGGAGGCATTCACCAGTCCCGTTCGAAACAGAGGCAAAGGGAAAAGGCTTTTCGAAACTCTCTCGAGGCCCGGCCAATACTTAGAAACTTTTGAAGTTTTCGGAAGCCTTCTGCGGAAGCGTTCACCGAAACCTTCCGAAACGCTGGAATCTTTTAAAAGTTTTCTCTCCACTACCGCGGGAGACCCTTTCAAAAGCGTCACATTCATGATTATTTTGCGGAAAAGGTTCACCGTTGCCTCCTGAAACCGCGGAAGCTTCTGCTATATCCTTCCGCAACGGCGGGAGAGATTCATGATTTTGTCCCGCAAGTGGCGGTTACACACGCAAACCGAGACGGCTCGATTTGACGCTGACGTGCGATACATTTAAAACCTATTTTAATTCGCCACCAACCGTATTAAAGTCCCACATGTGTGCGATTTGTTTAAATATACGGTGGGGGCTCGAACCGACCCCATTCTGTTTGTCGATTGCCAAGCCATTGTTGGACGCCGCGCGACCGTTCCAGCTCAGATTGCTCGACCACGTTCACGTCCACCTTAGTTAGCTATCCTCATCAGTGCCAGGTAGGATCTTAACCATTAAACTTGTTTCTTCCACGCGTTAGATTATTATTGGATTGCCCTTGTCTAAAGACGATTGGTCTAGGTTAGATTTTGACGAAAAATGCTTGTCACGGGTACTTCGCCCGTCAAATTATCGTCGAAATCTCCTTTTTTGTCATATAAAAAATATCAAAACGTTTCGAACGTCAACCCTGACGGGTGGATTGTTCTAAGATCCTACCCTAGCCGCGGGTGTCGCTGTTCTTCGCGTTCGAATTCATCAAGGCCCAGTGAACTTTCTGTGTCCCCAACCGAAAGCCAAAGCCGTAGTCACCCGGGCTTTACCATAAGCCTCAGTCCCGGCATAGCCTACCCATTTTAAAACTCGAAACAGGTGCCATCGCCCCTGATCAAACCAGCCGTAGGACGCCCCTTTAAATGTTATGAATAACGACAGCGTTTGGGCTAAAACCCCTCGCTTATGTGTCAACGCAGGAGCTCCTCCCTGGTCTCGTAATTAAACTTGTTATGTCACCCCGAACTTACCTGCCATTAGCCATTTAAAAACACAGTGACGAAAGATCACCAGTTCTCCTAAGGCTAGCCCGAGAGTGGATTGTTTCTGCGACATACATATCCTCACAGGAGCACTCCAAACCTACCTCTTCAAAGAATTAGAATGGCTAAAATTTATAGTTATATTCCTGTTGAAATGATGTATTCTAATTCCTAAACATACGGCTCCACATTGCTTTTTTCACATATTAAAACAATGAGGCTCTCTGTTAAAATATCATAGTATGTTGCTCAAGTTCATGATGACTTGTATATGGGTGCTATCAGGGATAAGTCAAGATGCCGAAAGCCGGTAAGAAGAAGGCTAAGATGACAGAAAAGAATCCTGCGCCACTTAAAACTGAGACCTCACTCCAGGATACTAGGTGCACCACTGGTGTTCCTCTAGAAATCAGATGGGGTCACATTTACAGAATGATCTGGGACCAAGAGATCCCGGATATGTTGCTAGAAGAAGGGTCGATTTATCTCAATATCAGAGCCTCAGGCATAACTAGAGCCGCTACCCGCCCTGAGCTGTTCCCCTGTGCTGAAGTGATTGGATGGATACTCCAACATGCCGATGCTAAAGGAAGAGTGATAAATGACAGCGGAAAAGTGGCCATTGCCTCTTTTCAACCCGTATACTTTGCAGTAGCCTACAAATTTCTTCGTGTCTAACAATCTCTGACTAATGAATGGCTGAGCCAGATGAATAACGTCGAGATGGCCAAGAAGCTACTAATGGCAGGCAAACATTTGAGAAAGAAAGGAAATCATGAATATGACGTACAGAATCTAAGACCTCCTTTCAGATTGATCGCCTTGATGCTGTGCAGAATCTTCGGCATGCCCGATGGCACTGTGTATAAGATTCAATGGGTCCCTATTATCCACTTCGTTGCATTTAAGGGAACTGTGTTTGACTGGGCCACTCTCTTGTCAGATAGTCTAGCCTCAATGATAGTAGCTGCAAGGGAAGGACTAGCCTTAAAGAAGGCAGAATTTTTTATGTCCTCATATCTGATTGATTGTATTTTGGCCAAGATGGACTTCCCCAAATTGGGATGCACATGGGATAAGGCCAGCACCCCAGTCTATATTGCTTTCAGGATGTTGTGGGATCATAATTACAAGCCCAGCTACAAACTCATCTGTGAGGGGTTCATCATGCCCCTATATGAGAAGTTGTTCAAGGAGGAGCCCAACTGCCTATCAAAGAACGCTGTGGAAGTCCTTGAGGATTACGGGGATTTTTACTTCTCAGAGCAAGGCACCTACCTCAGAATGTTTGGAGGGACTAATCCCCCATACATTTTGCCGCAGTATGCCACGGATTATGTGGTCCTCAAGGAGGAAGTAAGACAAATATTCCTGGATGGGATTGGAGCAATGCTCCACAAACAGCATAAGGCTTCCTTTCCCCCACTACCTTTCTGCATAGGTGCTTACAAGTTCTCGGGGGTTGCCTCGGGCGATGAATTTGTTCAAGAGCTGAAATCCTTCCACTTCGGTGAGGTAATCTTCCACAGGAATGACAGAAAGGGAAGAGTTGTTGAGCACTGTAAGGAGATTTATGCTCACTTCGAGTACTCTCACTATCCTGATGCCAAGGAAGAGGCATTCAGAGGCATCAACAACATGGCTGAGCTACGAGTCTGTCGCCAAGGCACTGGAGCAAGCTCTAGCTCAACCAAGGTCCAGAAGACCAGCCAGCAGAAGGAGAAAGAAGCTGAGGATTCCCGAGCTCAGGAAGAGCTCAGATTAACAGAAGAAGCAAGGTTACTCCAGGAAGCTGAGGAAGCCAGACTGCAGCGAGAAGCCGAGGAAGCCAGGTGGCAACAGGAAGCTGAAATAGCAAGAAAGCAGCAGGAAGCTGAAGTGGCAAGGATGCAACAAGAAGCTGAAAATGAAAGCCTGCGGAAAGAGGCCAAGGAAGCCCAGAAGCAGAAAGAGGCTGAAGCTGAGGCAGTCAGGAAGGCGGGAGAAGAGTTGAAATCAAGGTAAGATGCCCATGCAAGTGGATCCGGCATCCAATACATGGAAATAGATGCATCTCAAGTGGGTGGCTCTGGTACCCAAAATTTGGGAACATATCCAGCTCAGGAAGTCCGGACCCCACCTGCTGAAGAAGACATAGACATCATAAACCGACCAATTGTCCCATACACGCCATCGGGAAAACATACGGTGTCTGTTGAGCTCAGAATTGGCCCTTTTTAATCATCATTAATCATCTTTCCTGCCCTTGTCCTACACCATTTCTCATGGCAATTAGACCTATTGTCCTTACCTTATTCCCCAAATTACTAAGGTATGGTTGATCATTGTTTTATTTTATTAATACTTATGATTGTGATAATTAAAGTTGTACATCTCTCAAATTGTGCTAACATGTTGTGATTTATGAAGGTAGTTGAGACAAATGGATTGCAAGAAGATCGGGGCTGAACAAGTCATGAAGAAAGGGATGTCCATTGCTTGTAGAAGGATCCTTGGGGCTCGAATCATCAATCAAAGCACAGCCGTGACAGGGCAGCTGTAACAGAATTCGCTATTTTAAGTATGTTGCTGCTCGAGTCTAGCTGTGAGCCATAAGGACCGCCACTCTTGGGTCAATTAACAACTCTCTCATGTTTGGATGTTTCTGTTCTGCCACGCATTATAACAGCTAGTTATTTAGGGCGCCTGAAGATCAGAGATCTTCATGGCTGCCCAATTATAGGATTAGATGTTACGATTTGTATGTATAAATATGGGGAGTTTCCTCGACCCATGGGTTGAACAGCAACAATTAATTCATTGTATTAGCAGCCGAGCAGAACTGTGTACTCATTCTTCTGTTAATATAAGGGGTTACTTCTGAGCTAAAGAGTTGTGTTGTTCAACCAGCGTCTCTGTGTGAAGATTGGGCCCGTCTTCCACAGAGATTGCTGAGTTAAAATAGGATTTTATCTTTCTTGTTGTGTGATGCTTTGTTCTTTCCTTTTGTACGCAGCAGCAGTATTTATTGTGTGGATTTCTCAGTAAAAGATTATATTTCTATGAGATTGGTGAATGGTGTAGAATAACAATAGACTGAGTAAGGTTTTGCTTTATGCATTTCAATTGCTGTTATACGCAGCCGTGTTCATCTTACAGCTAAGTCGTGATCCCATGAGTCGTTACAATTTATCTTTCCTGTTGTGTGTTGCTTGATTTCCATTCTGCAATTCAATTTCTTAGAACAGTTGACTCAATATTTTGCAATTAGATTTCTAGATTAATGTTCAGTTTATGCTTTATGATTTCCAGATTGATTAGATCAGACAAGTGATTGTTCTAGAATACGAATGAGATTTCTTTTCTACAATTGTTGATTAGATATGATACCATTTCTTATTGATGCATGATAGAGAAGAACTGAAGTAAAGTAGTTAGAAGGCAATTGGGATTGCATAGATTCTTGGGATGAACATGGATGATAGAAGATAAAAGTATTCACTTCTAATGGTTTGGTGTTTAAGCATATATTGTGTACTTATCCTTTGAAATAAAAATACTTTCTCGGGTTGACAATAAATTTCATATGCTCTGTGTGTTTGGTAACAATTTATCTGCATATAGAGTGCTTGATATTTTGGCGCCGTTGCCGGGGAAGGATAAAAATTAAACACTAGTCATTAGTTGCATCTGATAATTGCTTTTAGACAGTCTTTTGTTTATTTTTTAAATGATCTGCTTCGCATGAATACGAGGAGGGTAAAACGCGGTCACCTCCCAACCCCCAAAACCCCACAAAATACTAAAAGTGTAGGTGGTTCGGGTCGTGGTCGAGGTCCACCGTTGGTTAGAAGAAAATTCATCGATGACCTTGTTGACAGAACTGATTCAGCTGTCAGGACTCGTCAACGGGAGACTCCTATCAGAAGATGCCCTGCTGATCCTGGAGCGCCAGCATCAGGATCCACGGTGGAAGATACAGGAGCAGCCGTGATTCCTGCATATATCCCTGCTAAAGAAGGAACAGCTGATTCAACTGTTACAATTGAAGAATAAGCAGCTGTTACAATTGAAGAATACGCAGCTATTACAACTGAAGAATACGCAGCTGCTACACCTCAAGAATATGCAGCTGTTACAACTGAAGAATACGCAGCTGTTACAACTGAGGTAAGGAACGCAGGAACGAACAAAGAAGAGGATACAGAAGAAAAGATGAATAACAGACATGAGGACGAAGAGGAAGAAGCAGTGGTACAATACCATCATGAAAATAATTCCCTGACAGAAGAAACTATGGCTACATTACAATTTCCAATACAACAGCTAGAAGGGATAGCTCCTATGAAAAACATCTCACCATCGGTGTTGCCTCGCTTCCATGGCAGGGCGGCAAAAGATCCAGACGAATTCCTTTTTGAATTCGATATCCTCTGTCGAAGCTATGATTATGTCACAGATGCCCAAAAGCTTAAGCTTTTTCCTGCCACCCTGAAGGACAATGCATTATGATGGTTCATGAGCCTTGGGGGAGGAACTATTGCTAATTGGAATAAGATGAAGCAAGTGTTCCTGGAAAAATATCAAGAATATTGCAACACTAGGGACAAAAGAGAGGAATTATTCAAGATGGTGCAGAAGGAGGATGAGAGTTTGGAGGATTTTGTAGAGAGGCTGCTGTACAATGTGCAGAGAGCTGGGCAGACGAACATGGGGCTAGATGTGCTCAAGATAATCCTGCTTCGAGGGATCAGGGATGATTGTTTAGACATGTTAAATCTGCTAGGAAAGGGATATATCTCTAAAGAACCTTTTGAGACAATTGTGGAATTATGTAAGAGATACTCCAGGGGATCTTCTAGGCATAACAAGCGAGACAAACGAGATAAGCTGGAACGTGATGTCTTCGACAGAACTCAGAAGTCATCCAATGGGGGAGCTACACGTGCAGAGATAGGAAATCTTCTTGAAAATTTTAAAACAGAAATGATGAGCTCTATCTCTTCGGAGATTGATGTCCTGAAGGCCAAGCAAAGACAGGCAGTGGAGGATCTCACACTTGGTGTGTTATGTCCCCGATGTAGAAAGACTCATCCACTGAAAGAATGCCCTCTTGAAAAAATACAAGTATGTCAACTATGCGAGCTGAACCATGATATGAAAGAATGTCCCACACTTCCTCAAGTGAAGGTGGTTCTGCAGGCATCAACTCCAGAAGTGGAATCAGCCTATTTCATTGCACAGAAGAAACCCTGGCAGCCTCGAAATCAAGGTATGTCTCCAGATTCATTTCCATTTTTGAATAATTTGAACAATTGGAATAATAACATGCAAAATATGAATACACAATTCCCTTCAAATTATGCTCAATGGAATCCTTCTCAACCTGCAGTACAAAGTTATAACTCATGGAGTCCTTGGACACAGCCACCACATCAACCTACGTCATGGTCTCCTGGATGGAGGAACTTCCATCCTGGGAACCAGTTTCCTCAACCACCTCCAACTCAGCAGTTACCATATTCTCCTCCATATCCTCAATTTCATCAATATCCTCAATACCCACCTCAGCAGTCGCAGCTGCAGCTGCAGAATAATCATGTTCCTAATATACCAATACGGCCTCAGCTGCCTTCCCAACCTAATCCTAACCCAAATAATAAAATAGTCCATCAATTGGAAGCTCTCAATATGCCGGCCTACTCTCTCTCCCCTGTACCTTGTAATGATATTCACCTACGGTCTGGGAAGATAATAGAACATGTAATTTTAGAAGATATTCCACCTTCTGTGCATGACAAAGGAGAGAGTTCCCAGCATCCATTTGATCCGGTTCCTATCACTGAAGGTGCTGAGCATCCCTCAAATGGGATGGATGAAACATTAAATGATAAATCAGATAATACGCAGCCTACCCAGCTGGTAAGGAAACCACCATACCCTGAGAGACTAATGCTGCCAAAAATAGGGGGGCAACCTCAGTTCAATCTCCTAGGAGAGTTGAAGAATCTTTATGTTAAGATCCCCCTTTTGCAAGATCTTCAAGACGTACCTATTTATGCTAGAACTGTTTGGGACCTGTGCACTAAAAGACTGGGAAGGAAGCCCAGAGATCCTCCCACTGTTCATGTCATAGGGAATTTATCTGCTTTAATGACAGGAAAAACCCCTATGACCAACTATGACGACCCTAGCAATCCTACTGTCACTGTACACATAGGACAGACGCAGATACCCAACATACTAGTAGATTTAGGAGCAACGATCAATGTTATAACAATTGAGACTATAAAGAAGCTCAGATTCACCAATATTAGACCGACCCCTACCATTTTAGAATTGGCAGACAGATCCACCATCAGACCCGAAGGGATTTTGGACGATCTTGTCATCTCAGTAGACTCATGGGAATACCCTGCCGACTTTCTGGTATTACAACCAAAATCACAGCTGGGGGGACACCCATTGATCCTGGGGAGGCCTTGATTGGCTACAGCTGATGCTTCCATCAGCTGTCGATCGGGGTCCATGACTATATCTGATGGTATGGAAACCAAAAACCTCACCCTGTATCCTCCAGCACGACCGAGTCTAGAAACTGAAACTTCCCTTTGGATAGAACAGGAAGAGGAGGAGGATGTTCAACCATTATTAACAATAGGGAAGGCCCTAACTTTCAAAAATGAAACAGAAGATGATGCCATTAGTAATTTCATTAGCGAACCTGCTTCAGTGGATAAAGAAGTTTATCAACTCCTGAACATTACCCTTGGTAAGGAAGAACAAGAACAGCTTACGGAGGAAGCACTAGTCGATGACGCAAACATAATCCCAGTTTTGAAAAACTTGAGAAGCATTCCTATTGAGGTAGAGCCTGGAAGAACTTTGAACATCAACCCTGGTCTCTCCTCAGAAGAACAGATGCGCCTAACCAATCTCTTGAAGGAACGTAAGGGGGCATTCGCTTGGGAGTATACAGACATGAAGGGTATCCCTTCCAATCTGTGCACTCATCATATTTATATTAAAAACGACTCCCGGCCTATATGTCAACCCCAATGATGCATGAACCCCAATCTGAGGGATATAGTGAAGGAGGAAATCCAGAAACTTTTGGAAGCAGGATTTATCTATCCTATTTCAGATAGTGAGTGGGTTTCCCCACTTGTAATTGTGCCCAAGAAAAATGGTAAATGGAGAGTCTATGTTGATTATAGGGAGCTGAACAAAGCTACACAAAAGGATCACTTTCCTCTTCCCTTTATTGACCAAGTACTTGATACCCTATCAGGGAAGAAGTTCTTCTCCTTCTTGGATGGGTTCAGTGGGTACAATCAAATTCAAATTGCTCCAGAGGATCATGATAAGACCACCTTCACTTGCCCCTGGGGAACGTTTGCCTACAGGTTGCTTCCTTTTGGCTTGTGCAATGCACCTGCAACGTTCCAAAGAGCTGTAATTGGCATATTTTCTGAATTGGTTAATGATAGTATGGAAGTCTTTATGGATGATTTTACTCCCTATGGCAAGGATTTTGAGGAAGCACTGGAAAATTTAAAAAAAGTTTTAATTCGCTGTGAACAGGCTCGCCTCTCATTAAGCACTGAAAAATGCCATATGATGATGAGTGAGGGGGTGGTATTAGGACATTTTATCTCTACCGATGGTATTCAAGTGGATCCTTCCAAAATTAAGGTGATAAAAAATATACCAACTCCTTCAACTTAGAAAGAAGTGCGAAGTTTTCTGGGACATGCTGGATATTACAGGAGATTTATAGAAAACTTCTCCAAACTTGCGTCTCCTTTGTTTTCATTGTTAATGAAGGACGCACAGTTTGTGTGGAGTACAGCATGCCAGACAACATTTGATAAGCTTAAAGAGAAGCTGTCCACAGCCCCTATTCTAAGGGGACCTAATTGGACCATACCTTTCCACATTTCTTCAGATGCTTCTGATACTACCATTGGAGCAGTACTAGGACAACAGGATGGTCAAGTACCTTATGCTATCTATTATGTTAGTAAAAACTTAGCCCCTGCTGAACTAAATTATACTGTCACTGAAAAAGAATTCCTAGCTATTGTTTATTCTATTAATAAGTTTCGACATTACATTACTGGGTATCCTACATTTGTGCACACTGACCACTCTGCCATTAAGTATTTGATGAATAAACATGTCACCAATGCTAGAGTAACCAGGTGGCTATTATTATTACAAGAATTTGATATTACCATTATAGATAAACCTGGAAAAGAAAATGTTGTTGCTGATTTTTTATCTCGATTTACTAATAGTGATGACAGTTCGCCTATTGAGGATTCTTTCCCAGATGAACATCTATTCGCACTCTTAGCTCATTCGCCCTGGTATGCAGACGTTGCTAATTATTTGGTTGCAGGAAAGCTTCCGCCACATATGTCTAAACGAGAGAAAAGAAAAATTATCCAGCAAAGTGCCAGGTATTGTTGGCTCAATGGTCATCTCTGTTACACAGGACCCGATCTTGAGATTAGGAGATGTGTAAGGGAAGATGAGATCTTTCATATACTGAAGGCCTGTCATGATGAACCTTGTGGAGGACACTTTGCAGACAGAAGAACAGGGCATAAAGCGCTACGGATGGGCTACTATTGGCCGACACTGTTCAGGGACGCTAAAAGATATGTCCAGTCCTATGACAACTGCCAAAGGATGGGCCAACCTAATAAGACAGATCAGATGCCTTTACAGCCCCAAGTGGTACTAGAACCGTTTGATAGATGGGCATTGGACTTTGTTGGCCCTATCAACCCTCCTTCCAGACAGAAGGTTTACATTCTGGTGTGTACAGATTACATGACCAAGTGGGTAGAAGCTGTAGCTTTGGCTAAGCCTAATGACTAGGCGGTGATTGATTTTCTGTACAGTGAAATTTTTACCCGCTTTGGGGTACCAAAGGAAGTAGTTACCGATGGGGGACCGCAATTCATCTCACACCAATTTGAATTCTTGCTCCGGAAGTATCATGTGCAGCATAGGATAGCTTCACCTTATCATCCCCAGGCCAATGGTCAGGTGGAAAGTACTAATAAATTTATTGAAGCAATCCTTACTAAAACAGTTAAAAGACATCGAAGGGATTGGGCTGACAGGCTTCCAGAAGCACTGTGGGCATATCGCACAACTTGGCGCAACACCACAGGGTTTTCTCCCTATGATCTGGTGCATGGGAAGAGTGCCATCTTTCCAATTGAATTTGAGATCAAGACCCTGAAAACAGCCACCGAAATGAATCTGGATGTAACAGAAGCCCAGAAGAGAAGACTGAATCAATTAAATGAACTGGATGAGAAACAGTTAGCTGCAGTAGACCAGACTGTGCTGCTTCAACATCAGAGATCTAACTGGAATGACCGATTCATCAAAAAGAAAATCTTCCGTGAAGGAGACTGGGCACTATTATACGACTCCAGATTCTAGAAGGATTTTAAAGGAAAATTACGTACAAGATGGCTGGGTCCATATTTGGTCGACAGGGTATTTGACAACGGCACTGTTCGCCTGGTGACCATTGATGAAAACCGTATACCATTACTTGCTAACGGCCATAGACTGTGACTGTATCGTAAGCCCATTTCGAAGGATGCATTCATTTCACAAATTGCTGCCGATCCAGATTATCAATTAGCACCAGAGCAGGAACTTTTCTCTGCCTTTGCCAAACCTTAAACTGAAAATCGTATTTGTTGTACATAAATAATTTCCTGCTGTAGCGTATAACTGTTGTTTTTTTTCCTGTTTGCATTTGATCTTTTTGTTTGCTGTCATTTTTCAAAAAATTTCAGGGAAGCGCTAGGAGAACGACCAGTTTGGGCCCGTTAGACGAAAATCTCCCTGTGCCGTCCTAGCTTAAAGAAAAGAAAAAAAAATCCGGCAGCTGCGACATATTTTTCGGCAGCTGCAACATATTTTCCGGTGGTTGTATATCTTTTCCGGCAGCTGTATATCTTTTCCGGCAGATATATATCTTTTTCCGGCAACAACATTATCCTTTTCCCCAGCAGCCGTAAAATCCTTTTTCCCACTTGCCGTAAATGTTTTTCGGTAGCTGCAACATTGGCGGCTGCAACATCGACGGCTGCAACATCGGCAGCTGCAACATCTTTTTCCGCAGCTGCCACCTCATTTTCCGCAGCTGCCACCTCATTTTCCCCGCGGCTGCCACCTCATCTTCTAGCGGCTGCCATCTCATTTCCCAGTGACTCCCACCTCATTTCCAGCAGCCGTATTATCCTTTTTTTTCCATTGGTCGTCAATCCTTTCTGGCAGCTGCAACATCGGCGGCTGCAACATCGGCAGCTGCAACATTCTGTTTTTCTTTCCGCAGCTGCCAGCACCTCCTGTATTGTTTTCCGTCTACTGTAAAATCCTTTCTCCCGACAGCTGTAAGTCACCCCCGGCAGCCGCGACTTCAATCCAGCGGCTGCAACATCACGTCACAGTGCTGCAACAACTTTTCCCGCCAGCTATAATTTTCCCCGATAACTGTAAATTCTTTTTCCGGCTGCCGTGAATTCTTTTCCGGTGGCCGCAACATATATCTATTTTTTTTTTACGACTACAACATCTTTTTCGTCGGCCGTGCTATCATTTTTTTTTGGAAACTTGCAGTGGTAGCTCCCGTGTTAATAGAAGAATTGTTTCAAACGTGCTAATCATGGTGCTGAATCACCTCAGTCGTGCCGGCAAACTCATCATTCCGAACCTGAGGAAGCGATGGTTTGTGTTTCACCGGTGGAAGAACTTATTGCCTTATCCGAGTCATCATGATCACACATCCGATTGTGCACGAATTCGGCTCCGTGACGTCACCAACTGCATGCTCCACCATTTTCCGTAGCTTTCCGACGCACAGTTTTATGAGGTATGGCTTTCATTTATCATGTGATTAAGCATTGATATCATTTAAACGATATTGGTCGTACCTTCACTCGTACCACCATTATACCTGATTAAACCTTTCCCTCGTACGAAGTAAACGCTAATAACTTCCACCTTCCCCAATTCGGCATGAAGATTTCAAACACTGTTCTGTGCTCAACTTTCCAAATTTGGTCATTCTCTCAACGTCTCCGCTCAGCGATTCGTGCATCCTCTGTTCTGCAACTTCCATTCTGGGATCCTGTAATCTGTGGAATAGCAGTTTCAATTTGCAGCCAGGACCATGGGGATTCCAGTTCGCCATGAACCTTTCAATACCCGGGAACTCAGACGGAATCCTCAAGTTCTTTCCATTTTTCAAGCTGCTGGCTGGCTCGAATTCTTTGAGCGATTGGACGGATTCGATCGGGACGCAGCCCTGCAATTTGCCTTGAATCTTACCAAAACTCACTCCACGGTGTGGGGGCTGTGTATAGACGTCTCCGAGGTCATTATATCTGAGGTTACAGCCATCCCAATGGTGGGAAAACCATGGTTTAACCGATGAGTCCCTGCAACGGTTGCACGGGAAGAATTTTCACTTTCAGGGGAGCAAGTTGAAGCATCCAGGAGAGGGATTGCACTGAACTCACTACCGCGGCCATGGGACCAGGTTGCTGTCTTCCTCAAGAAATACATTACCTGTGAAGGTAGATATCAAACTGTGTATAACTCTGAACTTCCTTTTCTTTCTCATCTCCGCCATGGCATTTTATTGAACATTCCATTTTATTTATTGCACGACTTGCGTCATATGGCGACATTTGTTCAGTCTGCGAAGCACCCACTTTCCTCTCTCACCCACCATGGCCTTATCAAACTAATCATTGTAAGAACCCTTTCCCAACATAATATAACTTGGGAACAATTTATAACCCGACCACAGCAACCTGTTCCCTTGAGGGTCATCCCATTACACCAGTTACTGGTTCCACCACAACAGGAGGACCGGAGTTCCTCCAGTGAACTTGGGGGGAGGGACGAAATGGGAGAAGAACAGCAATCGGGGGCACAGGCAGGGCCATCCGGGGTGGGTGAAACCACAGTAGAAGAACAACAACTGGGTGCGCAAGCTGGGCCATCTGGGGGGGAAACTATATTAGAGGAGGAACAACCAGGGGCACAATCAGAGCCATTCAGGGGAGATGAATCTCCAGCACAGGCAGAACCAGTGGGGAATGACACTGCACTTGAAGGAGATCAAGGGGAAGTACAAACAGAGCCATTAGGCGACAGTATAAACGAAACCCTTGTGGAAAACCTAGATAACAGGACAGCTCCGACATCAGAAGGTGAAATTGGAGCAGCATCAAATGCTGCGACAATGGAACCTGAAGATGACGGAGCTAGGGCAATGGAAGAGGACATTGAATTGGTAACAATTGAGTCTTCACCTGAGTGGGTAGGAGGAGGAGCTGTGATTGAAGAAGAACAGCATGAGGGTCAAAGAAATATTCCTTTGACCTCAGTTTTGCCCCCCTATATTCCAGCTCCACAGGAGGAAACACCACAAAAAGAAAAATCACAAAAGAAAATGCCACAGAAGAGGAAGAGAGCCACCAATGAATTTGATCTAATAGCACCAATCAAAAGGAAATGAACTCGATCAATCATAGCAGCAAAGGCAGCTAGGAAAAGATGGGCAACCTTAGAGACACAGGTTGAGCCCCCAATCCTTACACCAAGACCGATGGATGCTCCACAAAGGCTAATGGAGGAAGAACCTGGAATTGAAGGACTTCTGTATGAGAATGCAATGCTGAAAGAGGACCTCCAAGTACTTAGAAGGGAGTTGGAAACTTGGAAGGAAACCGGCAGAAAGCAGGGTGAAAGAAAAATGTACACACTAATAGAGGCTGCAGACCAAGTGGAGGAATCAGTTTCTGCTGGAGCTGAAGAAAAGGATGAACGAATACTCTGCCCCACCTGTGGAGAAATCTTTGAGGAAGCAGGCCATAAAATTCTACTTAGCACTTATTCAGCACAACATCCTGTGGCCACAATGGGGAAAGCAGTGGAAAAAGAAGGTGCTGCCACACAAGAACCAGCACTTTTAAACATCCTTGCTGCAGCTGCCACTTCCCATGATGCAAAAATTATGGAACAGGTAGGAGAAGAACATGGGATGGAGGAATCTCTGGAGATTAATAAGGAATATGTTGTAACCCCAGAATGTTTCCACGACACAGAGATCATAGAACAGATAGGAGAAGAACGTGGAATGAAGGATGCTCTGGAACTTATAAAGGAATATGATGAAACCCCAGAAAGCTCCCAGGACACAGAAATTTTAGAAGAAGAGATACAAAGGCAGGACAGTGATAAATTGGAACAGGAAGCTGCAACACAAGAACCAGCAAACCTGAATATACTTGTCCAATTGGCCAAACAAATGGGGGAAGAACCTGGGATAGAGGAGATTCTGGAGTTTAATGATGAACTCTGGATTGTAACCCCAGAGGACTCCCATGACACAGAACTTATAGGAGAAGAGTTGCAGCAAAAGAAGGATGAAGAGGTAAGCCAGGATGTTGCTACACAAGAACCAACACCCTTGGAAGCTGCATCAGGAACTCCTGAATTGCAGTTAGAAGATAACCCTGGAGTGGATATCATTCCCGATATACAGTGGAGTGAAGATGAACAGGTACAGACACCATGCTCAGGTGACACCGAAATCTTGGAGGAAGGGTTGCACGATGAGAAGGATATCTTATCTCAGCAGCAGAAGGACAAAGAAGATGCTGCTACACAAGAACCAGTGTCTCCAAAATCAATAAAGGTAGCTGCTGAAGAAGGTTTAAAGGATGTTGCTGTTACACAAGAACCAGCAACTCTCTTGTTAAAACTAGATGCCCTGGAAGACACTGTCCCACAAGAACCAGTGCTTCCACCTCCTAGAGATGTCATTGAGTTGGATTCAGATTGAGGATTTCCTTTCAACTCCCCCAGGAACAGCATAATGAGACTGCAGGAAGATTCCCACTACACCAATTGCATTCCCAGACACCAGCAAGTAGCAGTGGAAGGGAAACAGTGAGGTTGGAAGATACTGGGTTACTCACAGAGGCCTTTCAAAAGATAGATAAGGTTCCTGAGTTTCCTACATTTCTTCCTCTCTCCTTGGATAGAACTCGGTACACGATTCAGATGCAGGTTGTTGCATGAGGACATGCAACAGGGTAGTTGGGGGGAGATGTTGAGCTCAGAATTGGCCCTTTTTAATCATCATTAATCATCTTTCCTGCCCTTGTCCTACACCATTTCTCATGGCAATTAGACCTATTGTCCTTACCTTATTCCCCAAATTACTAAGGTATGGCTGATCATTGTTTTATTTTATTAATACTTATGATTGTGATAATTAAAGTTGTACATCTCTCAAGTTGTGCTAACATGTTGCGATTTATGAAGGTAGTTGAGACAAATGGATTGCAGGAAGATCGGGGCTGAACAAGTCATGAAGAAAGGGATGTCTGTTGCTTGTAGAAGGATCCTTGGGGATCGAATCATCAATCAAAGCACAGCCGTGACAGGACAGCTGTAACAAAATTCGCTATTTTAAGTATGTTGCTGCTCGAGTCTAGCTGTGAGCCATAAGGACCGCCACTCTTGGGTCAATTAACAACTCTCTCATGTTTGGATGTTTCTGTTCTGCCACGCATTGTAACAGCTAGTTATTTAGGGTGCCTGAAGATCATAGATCTTCATGGCTGCCCAATTATAGGATTAGATGTTACGATTTGTATGTATAAATATGGGGAGTTGCCTCGACCCAGGGGTTGAACAACAACATTTAATTCATTGTATTAGCAGCCGAGCAGAACTGTGTACTCATTCTTCTGTTAATATAAGGGGTTACTTCTGAGCTAAAGAGTTGTGTTGTTCAACCAGCGTCTCTGTGTGAAGACTGGGCCCATCTTCCACAGATATTGCCGAGTTAAAATAGGATTTTATCTTTCTTGTTGTGTGATGCTTTGTTCTTTCCTTTTGTACGCAGCAGCAGTATTTATTGTGTGGATTTCTCAGTAAAAGATTATATTTCTGTGAGATTGGTGAATGGTGTATAATAACAGTCGACTGAGTAAGGTTTTGCTTTATGCATTTCAATTGTTGTTATACGCAGCCGTGTTCATCTTACAGCTAAGTCGTGATCCCATGAGTCGTTACAATTTATCTTTCCTGTTGTGTGTTGCTTGATTTCCATTCTGCAATTCAATTTCTTAGAACAGTTGACTCAATCTTTTGCAATTGGATTTCTAGATTAATGTTCAGTTTATGCTTTATGATTTCCAGATTGATTAGATCAGACAAGTGATTGTTCTAGAATACGAATGAGATTTCTTTTCTGCAATTGTTGATTAGATCTGATACCATTTCTTATTGATGCATGATAGAGAAGAACTGAAGTAAAGTAGTTATAAGGCAATTGGGATTGCATAGATTCTTGGGATGAACATGGATGATAGAAGATAAAAGTATTCACTTCTAATGGTTTGGTGTTTAAGCATATATTGTGTACTTATCCTTTGAAATAAAAAGACTTTCTCGGGTTGACAATAAATTTCATATGCTCTGTGTGTTTGGTAACAATTTATCTGCATATAGAGTGCTTGACAGTATCCAGGTGGAATGAGTTTGTTTACGACAAGAAAAGGAAAGTAATGGTCCTCAAATCACAAGAGAGGATCAAAAGTCCCTTCCATGAAGACATCGTTACCCACCGAGAGGTCACTGTAATGAAGAATACAGATCAGGATCCCTTTGCTATGGCATCCGCAGTTGTAGAAACAGCAAGAGCATCACTGGACTATGTGGGTGTGATAGTTAGAGAAAATGTTTTGACAAAGAAGAGAGTTCGTTCGATACAATAGACTGTGGCTAATGAGCAAGCCCAGAGGGATCTGGTAGTAAACAAGTATAATTTCCTGTATGCTGAGCATAAAGAGCTAACAGGTAAGTATAACCAGCTGGAAGAGGAAAAGGACCAACTGACACTCCAAATGATGATTGTGGAGGCAGAGAAGAATAGAGCGGAAGATAAAGCATCCCAGCTAGAAGCAGACAAGCGGACATTAGCTGAGCAGTTAGAGAAAGCCGAGGGTAGAACAATGGACATGTCTCCCTTCCATGAGCTGTCATGTAACATCCTGAAGCAAGTGTATGACACTCAGGAGCTAATCACTGATGAGGTTTTCAAGCTCAAGGCCATGGTGGTCAGGTTAAAAGAAATTAATGTGGAATCCCATAGGCTCAAAGCAAAGAATACCCGTGTCAAGGCAAATATCATCAATCTGATGGCATGGAGAGAAGGAAAAGGGGGTTTCCCCACGCACCTCCCATTTAAATCTATGGACAGTTTTAATGAGGACATAGCCCTTTTGGAGTTTGGCAGGAACTGTTCCAGTAAGCTAATAACCAATGTGCAAAGAACAACAGATAAAATTAGCAATCTGTACCAAAGGCTCCAAGGGGTACATGAAAAATGCACATTGAGTTTCCCTCAGACCCTGGAGGACTTTCCGGAAAAGGAGCAGCGTTTGTCTCAGCTAAAGGAAGAGCTAGGCGTTCAAACGGAGTATGTGAAAAGGATTGATGTTCTGGCTATTGATGACCTCCAACATTATGTTGGATTGTCATCCCTCCACAACCATCTGCTGAAGGAAGTGCATCAAGCTGCAGTAGTAGAAGTTCAAAGCATTGGAGCAGAGCTCGGGAAGAATGTAACTTCTCAAAAAATCTTGTTTCCTGTTGCGGCAAACATAGTCATAAGGGATGCAGGTGTGTGGTATAGCTACATAGCGGAAGAGGAAAAGAAAGCTGCAGCAGTAGCAGAAGCATTAGCAGATCCAGAATCTTCTCTCCCAGCACCCACTCCAGCAACCACAATGGGCTCGATTACCTCTTCCCCAGCAGTGGCAGAAGTTCCAGTAAGCTCAATCCCTTCTTCCCAAGTAGAAGCAACAGCAGCAATAGGTTCGAGTGTCTCTTCCCAGGCAGCATCAGCATCAATTAACTTGGGCGATCCTCTGCCAGCAGAAGCTCACGCACAGGAGTGAACTCGCTGATTTCAAAGCACTATTTCTATTAATTTTTTTTTTTACTCTCAAATGTGTAAAACGTAGAAACTATGGGACAGCTGTCCCTATTTTCTTTTAAATAATTTCTGTAAAAGAAAGGGAATCTCATTTTTTGTCTATTATAGGAGAGAATTTTTTGTAAATGACAAGTGGAAGGTGCTAGGTGGCAGCCCAAAGGGAAGATTTGTAATTATAAATAGAAGCTAGGAAGAATAGAGAAGGACTTTTGGCAGGGAAGGAAATTTTGAAAGCCTGTACGAGCTACCTTGTATCGGTTCTTTGGAAACAGAATTTTCTAATAAAAGCCAGGGAGATGGACGTTTTGCATAAGAATGATGGATGGATGTATGTTGGACTACTCTAATGACTTCCGTACTGTAATGTGAGATCATTCCTACTATCTGAATTATTTCTTTGTATTAATGATTTTTGCTCCTTCCTGTGCAAACGATTTTCTCCATTTCATGAACAGTGAATGTGTTTCAGATTAAATCAGGAGCTATCTGCTGATATCTTGTTTTGCTGTAGAATTCTCTTTTAGATTAAATGGCTAGCTATTCTTTCTTCAAGATAATTCATATAGCTCATTGTTCATGCCTTTAATTTGCTCCTTGCAGGGATCTTTAAATTTAATTTCAGTTTGTTTACATTTAGATCTGTTTCTTCGTTCTTGCTATTTAGATTAGATATTTTCGCTCCTTTCTCTGTTTCATGAGCAATAGATGCGTTTTACATTCAACTGAAGCTATCTTCTAAGATCCTTTTACCTTGTTGTAGCTTTACCTATAAGAATTGATAGTTATCTGTTCTTTCTTTGTGTTATCTGTTACAGCTCATTGCTCATCCTTTAAACGTGTTCCCTGCAAGGATAGGTAGATTTACTTCACTTTCTAGACTTAGATTTGTTTTAGTTGCATCTAGATCAAATATTAACTAGGCACTTGCATCTCATTTAAAAAAACATAAAATCCAAAAGAAAGGTGGATCGGGCCATAACCGGTAGAATCGGATTTAAACTCCAAACCCACGGTTGCCGGAACCGCTAACCGGACGGATTCCCTACACCAAACGGGAGATAGTCTAATTAGGACCATCTCTCGGGGAGAATCTCTTTCTGATTGATGCTACGATATCCGAGGCATCAACATGCCTAATCTAGTAACCTCAAACTAAATAATGTCGACTGTCCCTCCCATCTTTTTATATTAATTTAAAACTTATCAATGTGGGAAGATTACATGAAGGCATTCAAATGCTCAATTCATATGTGAGAGCAATGTATAAATGAAAGACCATGTTTCCCTAGCGGAGAAGACGAATTCAACTAGAGATAACTTTAGAAATTTGGTTTTCTATTTTATTAGGATTCAATAGCGTGCTACTGCGAAAAAGAGGGGGCAATTGTTCGAATCGTGAGTTGGGACATGCGCGCATAATAACAATATTTAAAACCCATATCAATATTAAACCCACACAAACAAAAAATCTGTTTAAAATCAATCCATTGAAAATTTGATAAAATGTGTTTTCCTTCCTTTTGGGTTTTTTTTGGAATTAATATTTTCATGATTTCAATTTCAATTGGGCAGTCATTCATTAACTGAACAAAATGGGATTATGGATTTGAAGTCTGGGCAGGAGAATGTTCTTGGGGTTTAGCAGCTCCTTCAGGACATCCTGCTAGAGTTTCTCCTGGTTATATATATGCAAGTAGTTATGTTACCTATGGCAGTATAAGTGATCATGGTTACATGCAAGCAAGCAGTGGTTATGGGCCTCCTGTTGGTGGAGCTAGTGGAGGAATCTATTCAGGAGATTATGGTGATACACATGGTAATGCTAATTATGGAAACTCATAGAAAGTACTATATTTGGATAGTTTTCTAGTGCCATGGGCACTAAAGTAGTGGGGTATGGTAAGGGACAATTGGCACAATTGCAATGCCACCTTTTTGAAACTTAAATAAGGTTGCTACATGCCCATATTCACCCATCATTTGATTAATTGCTTTCTATTGTTGTTATGATGCTCGGACTTCATACAAATTGTTAACACTCAAAAAGTGCTCACTACCTCATCTCCCTCATTACATGACTCATTTGTCCATATTCCCTACCACATTTGCCTCCAAAACCTAAAAAACCCATTGAAAAGCATCCAAAAGGCCAAAACCCCCCTTTCTTCCCCAAAATAAAGTAAATTCCTCCAAAAATAGCAAAAACCCTCTAAAAAGGGAATAAAAAATACAAAAAAGAGGAAAAAGAGGGAAAAAATGAAGCAAAAACACTATACGGCTGACCTAGGCCATATGGTGCCCAAAACCATGGGCCAGCACTCCACCACTAAAAAACCTATAAATAGGTGATGGAGGCCCCCCATTTCATATCCACAATCATCCCTATCCTTACTCTACCAAAATCACTCCTGAAACCTTAGCTCACCCCTTTGGAGCTATTTTCACATTTGCGTGCCCCTTTGGCCCATTTCCAAAACCCTTTGTAGACGGAGAAAGGAACAACACTGGAGCTTGGAAGCAACCCTCCTGGACTGCTGCAAGAGCTTCACCAACCTTCACATTGGAGGTATAATCAATACAAAAAACCATTTTTTATTATCTTTCTGTTATTTTATGCACATGCTTAGAGTAGTTACTATTTTATTTACTATCTTTTATTTACTATTTTCTGAACTGCTACTAAGGAGTCCCTTCTCCTTAGTAGGTTCTCATTTGCACAAGCTAGGGTGAAAACCCTAGCTACAGTTTTGGCGACTCGACTGGGGTTCCTTTGAATTTCTGGTTATAGTTTTAAACGTTTTTAATTTTCTGCAATATTTTTCTATTTTTTCCTTTTGGCTGCCGTAAACCATGTCTTTCATTCCCGTAGTTGTGATCCAACCATGTCTTTCAGACTGTTACCTGCGATCCGACAGCGGCTCTCAGACTATTTCCGACGATCTACCGGCGGTTTTCAGTCTATTACCCGCGATTTGACTGCGGCTCTTAGCCTGTTTTGTGTTGTCCGACCGCAGCTGTTCGCCCCTTTTCCCGCAGTCTGACTGCGGCTTTCAGCCATTTTTTTGCTATCCACCTGCAAGTTTCGCCCTTTTTCCCGCGGTCCGCCTGCGGCTTTTAGCCTTTTTTCTGCTATCCGCCTACGAGTTTCGCCCTTTTTCCCGCGGTCCACCTGCGACTTTCAGCCTTTTTTCTGCTATCCGCCTGCGAGTTTCGCCCTTTTTCCCATGGTCCGCCTGCGACTTTCAGCCTTTTTTTCTGCTATCCGCTTGCGACTTTCGGCCCTTTTCCCGTTATCCGCCTACGTCTTTCAGCCAAATTCCCGCAATCTACCCGCGACTGTCGACCTGTTTCTCGCGCTCCGACCGCATAGATTTTCCACAGACCCGCGGCTTGTTTTCTGCATTTTTTCCCTATTTGAACCCAACACTTTGTTGCAATATTTTCTTCCCCTGCACAGCCATTTGTCCTCTCTGCAGCCTTACTTCCCTACAACCTATTTTCTGCAGTATTATTTATGTTCCATTTATAGCATTTTTTAAATTTCAGCATTTCAATTGAAAAGAGAAAATTTTGCATTTCAAAGTTTAATTTCTGCATTGTTATTTTTAGTTAGAAAGTAGCCCACCCCGTGGCACGTTTACTTGGGTTCATCATCTCACATGCACACACTCTGTCACCTAATTCAAGTGAGCCCTAAAATACTGCTTAACACAACCAACATTCTAACCCCACTTGGGGAACAGAAAAGAATATTGTAGTTAGGTAGGGTCGGGGGGATAGGCATCCAAATAACACCCCTCGGTCGCTTACACTTGAGACATAGTATTGGTCCATTAGGGAACCAAAATCCCCTAGTATTTTTTGACACAGTTTAAAACCAATTTATCGGGAAGGCCTCTCCCCTAGGAGGGTTGAAGTAGCCAGACTGGTTCCAGAATCCTGAGTGGAATACCGTAATCCATTCAGTAACCGAAGGATACCTTTCGTAGTTCTTGGTGTACTACTTGTATGGGAGTACAGTGGCGATAGAACCAAACTGCAGATTCACCCAACCGAACATGTCATGAACGGGGTATCTTAGTTTCTTTTCTTCTAGGATTGACTACCTGGTGTCCCTCCTGGTAGGGGGATATCTTTAGCCACTTGGCTCTCCTATCCATATTGTCTGACTTGGATTTCATCACCTTGCATAGGATATGTCTGGTTGAGTCAGAATACTATTTAGCTAGGTGTTTGCATGCTCCCTTACCTCCCTTTGGTCTAGCGAGTCCACTATTTTTATTTTCTATGAAACCTACTGCCTATTGGTATTCTAACCATTTCTGTTGATACTCCACTTATTGTAGCACAACTGTTACAGTAAGTGTTTTGAGTTGGTTGTTGGCCTAAGTGCCATATTTTTTTTACTCTCCTTCTGCACACTCAATTGCATTAGGGTTTTTGAGCTATTTTTCACTCAACACAACCCCCAGATACTTGACACCATCTATCACCATTGAGTCCTCGAGACATTCTCGGCACCTCCGGGATGAGCCCCCATAGCACGGTTCACTTGACATCACCCGTCATAGACTTAGATCTTCATCACTTGATACCACTCATCATAGATCTCGAGCTTTGTCACTTGACTCCACTCGTCAACGGCATAGAACTCTGTCACCCGATCTAGATGCCCCTTATTTTGCCTCTGATTCTGAGGCAGAGTCCGAGAACCCCACTTACACTGCACCAACCAGCCCCATGGATGGAATTGCTTCCAACCCTTTATTTGTAGGGACCATTGGTGGAGCATCCACCACCACACCAGATACCACACCTTCTTTGGATATGCCCTCGATGGGGCCCACATCTACCATTCTGATCACTGTACCCATTACAGTAGCTAGCATACCCATCCCCACTCCATCAGTGACTCACACTACCCTTGGCGATGCAGGACCATCCCATACCACATTCGTTCCTCCACCTAGGGGCAACATCCCAAACCCAGCCCCTCCACTCGGGGGCATTGGCTCCAACATTGTCACAACCACTAGTATGTCACATCCTTCTACTAGTTTTCCATTCATGGCTAGTTTCAACCTTCCTAACCTGGCTAGACTGACTAACGATTCCATCAGACACGATCCTACGTGGCCTCACATGCCCACCAAGCTCCCCTCTGACATCCCTAAGTTTGAGGGCAAGGCAGGTGAGGACCCCCAGAACCATATTATGTCCTTCCATCTATGGTGTTCCTCCAACTCCATAGTGGACGACTCTGTCTGCCTCCGTCTATTACAGCGCACCCTCACTGGCTCTACAGCTAAGTGGTACATCGAGCAGCCCCATGGGACCCATGCCACCTTTACTTCCCTTGCCTCGACTTTCCTACAGTTCTTTCAGTTACCTGTCCACTATGACGCAGGAGTTGAGATCCTACTGTTTTGCAGACAGAACACAGATACCCACATCACTGACCACATTCATGAGTGGCGTCGACGCCGCAGCCTCTGCAAAATCAAGTTAGACAACTGTATCTTCTTAGATTGGTTTCTAAAATCTCTCCTCCCTGTCATTGCCAAGGATGTGGCATCTGAACGGCCCTAGTCTGAAGAAGAGGCCATCCTCAAAGCCCAGCAATTTGACCTTATTTATGCGTAGTCTGGTTACCTATATTCCATCATCCCTAACACCTCCCACGGTGATTCCTCCTGACACGATGCATCGGGGGTATCCCATGCCGTAGATGGCATCATTGGCCGTATTGCCTCACATAACCAACCCTTTTCCATAGCACATCCTAACCTTGGCCCCAACCTTTCGCGGGCTACATCTCAATCTGGAGCAACCAATTCGTATGCTCCCATGGCACATCACCACCATTCCCATGAACCCTCATGTCCGGCTTAGTGCTTTGGTCATGCATCCCCCACTTATGCCCCCCCGATCGCACCTCAGCCATATTACCACCCATAGGCTGCACCAGCTCCTATATCCTCTCAAGCCCAACCTGCTTATTACCTGCCACAGGAAACCCCTGCGGCAAACCCACAAGCCATTCTGCAGACATATCAGTAACCCCCACAAGGTCCAGCACCTGCGCCGCCTCCACCTACTTATTATCCACTGCAGCCTGCTCCCGCACCTACACAACCCTAGAACCCACCTGCTGCCCAAGCGCAAGTGTATGCCCAATAGAATCCGCAGCAGAACCAAAATAACCAGCGCCAACAGGGCTAGCAAAACCACAGCAAAGGCCATAACCGTGGGAACAACCCCCGTCCAGAGCAAGGTGGTCAACCTCCCAATCCCCCAAACAACAATAACGTGGCACCTGCCAACCAGAACCTTGACTGGCCACCCAAAAAAGTCAAAAATCCTAATTTGTGAACAAACCATCCTTGTTCTATTTGTGGGGTCTATTTTCTGCTACACACATGCTTGCCCACATTTGGAGCGAGCTCGGAAACTCTGGACTGATGATGCCCACCGCCAAGGGCATGTGGCTCCTCAGGCACCGCCCAACCCCCCACCACCTCAGCATCAACCCTTGGTGCTACAAAATCCTTTACCAACCCAAGGCGTAGTGAACAGTCAACCGTTGGCTCCCCCTCAAGGACAAGCGCCACCACAACAGCAAATCACTTATGGCGCTCTTGATCAACCCATGTTAGACTCAGGTACCCATCACTTGTTAATGATGTCATCCGTCGATGTCAACCTTCAAACCCGTCGGAACCAATATGGCTCCACCTCTGAAGCCCCTCTCGCCGACAAAAACACTGACGCTCATCCCACTGATCAGTCGTTACATATACCTCCAGCTCCACTAGATGGCACCTCCAAAGCACCTCGCTTCCCACTTCATCGCATCAACAATAATCCCAATGCTCACGCTGCGTCTAATTACAACATTGTAGATGACTTAGCCTAGTCCCTCGCAGCCATGTTTGCGTTAGATGTCTTAAAAAACTGTCCTTCACAGCTCAAGACTTTGCTCTCCGCCATTGGTGCTATTGACCCAAATGATTCACGACTCATGGCCTTTGATTTGGACCAATCCAAACCATGCCTGCCTTCCACTTTAGCATTCCAGGTTTCTGTATCCATTCGGAATCTTGTCATCCATCGGTGCATTATCGATGAAGGTTCCTCTACATGCGTTATGTCCACATTCGTTTGGAAGAAGTTGGGATCCCCTACTCTCCAGCAGTCCACCACTGCGTTGCGAGCCTACGACGGCCGTTCAGATCAACCCCAAGGTCTCTTAGCTAATGTCCCCATCCAGTTAGCTGGAAAAAAAGTGCTCATTGACATAGAGGTCATCAACGCCCAACTTGATTATAACCTCTTACTTGGCCGCAGCTACATGTATGCCATGAGGGCGGTTTCCTCATCCGTTTTTCATACCATGATGTTCCCCCATGATCACAAGGTCAATCAACTCACCTATTACGATCCTAATGCCCCCGCTGCACCTGAAAATGTTCTCCCCATGGTTGAACAACCTGCTTGCGGCGCGGCTACTTCGTTGGTTTCCTCTATGGGACCCGGAGTTTACTCAGATACGTCGATGACCTCAACATTCCAATCCATTCCACCCCCGTCACTAGCGACCGAAATATCTGACCTATGTACCCTTTTCCACAATGCACAACCACCCAACAATCAACTGCTCTTGTTCCCTAAACCACCATTGGTACCTAGTCATATTGGTGTTACACCCATCCACACAATCCCCTTCCTATTCCCTCCCTCAGGAGTAGTAAGCACCCCGGTTATGGCTACTCTCAGCCTCCCCGAGTTAACCTTAGGACTGCCCATGTGTTATATTTCGCATCTCGTTCCCCCACCGACACCAAATGTCATCCTACAACCGGTGCAACCCATCGCCATCACTAGTCAACCACCCCCACCCAACCATACACTGCTGTACCCCCACCCAAAACAGTTAAACCCCCCCCATGTTTTGTGCTCCTCCTAAATGCTCATTGTGTGATGAGTTAGGCCATCCTACCCATCAATGTCCATAATTACCTGCATTACAAGAGCACATGCAAATGCTTGACGACGACCCCAACATCCTGGTTGTCCAACTTGATCCAACCCCTAAGCCTTGTGATAAATTACTGCGTACCAACCACCCTTGTGCAATATGCGATATTTGCTACCATTACTCACATCACTGTCCTGATCTCCCATATTATAGAGCAGCTCTCTACGAGATGAATAATTTGGACCTTGAGACGGCGCCCCCCACAATTGAGGAGATACACGCCCCAGTATCACCCTCATCCGACGAGATTAATACCATCTATATGATCTCTTCTACTACCACACCCTCATCAACTGATTTGACAACTCAAATTTTCCACAATTATGAGGAGATTCTAGAGGCTCTCACTACCTCGGATTACCCCTGGGAAGACATGCACCATCGTTCCTACTTCCTCCCAGAAGAGTCCTCCTCCACCACAGCCACCCAATTTGTGGTTGAGTCCAAAGATTTCCTCCCCACCAAATTCGACTGGTTTAAGGATCCCATTCCCGCTCCTGATGCCTTTGAGGAAGGTAACATGGACAACATCTCACCTGTCATCCACATCGATATCTCTGACCCACCCAGTGCTCTTGAAATCATTACATTAGGATCCTCCTGCAGTGAGTATGAGATCGGAGAGTACAAAAAACTTTTCCAAGAATTCCTTGATGTCTTTGCCTGGTCCTATACTAAAATTCCTGGTCTCGACCCCACTATTATAGAACACCACATTGAGATATGGCCAGATGTACCCCCCGTTCGCCAGAAACAATGCCCCATTCATCCCTCAAAGCTCCTCGCCGTTAAAGCAGAGATTGAGAAACTTCGCAAAGCAGGATTCATTTATCCTATTGCATATACCACTTGGGTTTCTAACCCCATCCCTGTTAACAAGAAACAAGGCACCATCAGAGTATGTACTCACTTCTATGATTTAAACCAAAGCTGTCCCAAAGACAACTTCCCCAAGTCATTTATTGACCAACTCATCGATGCGTGTGCGGGGCACGAAGTCCTATCTTTTATGGACGGTTTTTTCGGATACAACCAGATTCAGATCCGCAAGGAGGATCAGTACATGACCACCTTTACCACCCCCTGGGGCACCTCTGCCTATCGCGTCATGCCTTTCGGCCTCAAAAATGCTGGTGCCACCTTCCAGTGGGCCAATACCTATTTTTTTCACGCTTTGCTCCATATCCTGCTAGTCTATCTTGACGATCTTACAGCTCGTTCCCGGAAATGATCGGACCACCTTAAAGACCTCCAGCAAGTCTTTCTACATTGTCACAAATATCAAATCCGCTTGAACCCACACAAGTGTGTCTTTTGCGTTCCGGTAGGCCGGTTGTTGGGTTTCATTGTTTCCCATAAAGGAATCGTTTTTGATCCCCTGAAAGTCCAAGCCATCATAGACCTTCCCCCTCCTCGCACGCTCCGGCAGCTCCAGATTTTGCAGGGGAAATCTAATTTCCTCCGTCGCTTCGTTCCTGATTATGCCACCACAGTTCATGGTTTCTTACGCCTGCTTCATACCCATATACCCTTTATTTGGGATGACCAGGCACAAGCTGCATTCGAAGCCCTTAAAAAGGCTCTCACACAAGCCGCTTTGATCTCCCCTCCAGATTTCTCTCAAGACTTCATCCTTTACGTCTCGGCATCTGATCATGTTGTGTCCGAATTCCTTGTCCAGGAGGATGCTGCTCGCTAGGAGCACGTCATTTATTACGTCAGCCAAACCTTGTCTGGACCACCACTACGTTACCCATATGAGGAAAGACTAGCCCTTGCTGTGGTCTTTTCCGTCCAAAAATTGCGACATTACATTTTACTCAGTCATACCACAGTTGTCTCTGACTCCAACCCATGGTCTATCTCTTGAACCGGCGCCTCCTACAAGGTCGCGTTGCTAAATGGGTAATTATCCTCCAAGAATATGACCTCACTTTCTCAACCCCTAAGAGCACTAAAGCCCTCGTGATTGCCTAGCTCATCACCGATCTCCCATCCCTTTTGCCATCCCCACAAATCTTCGATGAGTTACTCGACAATCACTTGTTCATCATCTTGTCTGATGACCCATGGTACAGTGATATTTTGTTATGCCTTCACACGTAGAAGTTTCGACCCAACATAAATCATGATGGACACCGTCATATCCGTCAGCAGGACTCTCGATATCTCCTCTTGGGCGATGTCCTTTACAGGCGAGGGGTTGACACGATTCTTCGTCGTTGTCTTACACATGAGGAAGCCGAACAAGTCCTCAATGACTGTCATAGCGGTGCCTACGGCAGACATTTATTTGGAATGGCCACCTCCTAAAAGTTCATCCACGTCGAATATTGCTGGCCCACACTTTTTACCAACTGCATCACAGCGGTCTAACATTGCCATAATTGCCAACTTTTTGCCCCTAAGGCTCGGACACCACCCACTCCGTTACACCCAGTCGTCACCGTTGGTCCCTTTTGTAAATGGGCCATCGAATTCATGTAATGTAAACCCTCATCTGCCAATGGCCATAAGTACGTCATTGTCGTCATCGACTACTTCACCAAATGGGTTGAAGCCATGCCCACCTTCAATTGTAAAGCTGACACCGCTGCTCGTTTCTTTTTTAACCATGTTATCACACAATTCGGGGTCCCCAAACAGCTAGTCTCAGATCATGGTTCACATTTTGAAGATTCCATTTGGTGCGAGTTATCCACCCTACTGAAGTTCGAACATCAGTATTCCTCTGCTTACGACCCCCAAGGGAACGACCAAGTAGACGCCATTAACAAAATTTTAAAAACCATCCTCCAACGCACTGTTGACTATCATAAGTCCAACTAGAACCACATGCTTTTCCCCACATTATGAGCTTACCGTACAACCAAAACTGCCACTGGTTTTACCCCATTTCATTTAGTTCACAGTGTAGAGTCTGTCCTCCCCATCGAGTGTCAGATACCTGCCTTACACATCGCCATCAAGCTTCTTCCAGACACCTCCCCACTCGAGAAATGTCTGTTATCACTGGAGCAAGTTGATGAAGACCGTCGCGCCACCCTCCAGACCATTGAAGCTGGCAAGAACCGCTCCAAAGCTGGTTACGACAAACATGTCCACCCTGGAACTTTCCATGAAGGGGACCTCATCCTCGCCTATGACCAAGCCCATGACAAGATTGGTAAAGAAAAGTTTGAATCCATGTGACAAGGCCCTTACATTGTGCAGACCTGCCTCGGAAATGGGGCATACATTTTAACTGACTTAGAAGGTCACCCTTTGCGCAACCCCCGTAATGGGTTGTATCTTAAACGCTTTTATCCTTAAAGAAACCTGTGACCCCATTGGTCCGTATTGTACAGTTTGCTTTCTTTTTGTTTTTCACCTTTTTTTACCACAACCTTACATTCATCATTTTTTGCATGATCATAAATGGACCATCTTCCACCTCATTACATTGGCTTCACTGATGGAGCAAGCCACTGGTCTCCAAACCTGGCTTCTGCAGCATGGTTCTTATATTCCCCTTCACATGAGTTGATTCACCTTGACGGAATGTGCATAGGTGCTGCTACCAATAACCAGGCAGGTGGAGTATGATGCTGTGACCAGTCTCCTGACCACCGCCCTTCATATGGGCATATGTCACCTTCATGTGTTCCTTGACTCCTAGCTACTTGTCTCCCAGCTCAACAACTGCTACCAGGTGCGTAATCCCTGCCTCTTTAGAAAATTCCTGCACACAAAACAACTCAGCCGACAATTTGAATCCATAACATTCAACCATGTCCCAAGAGCTCAGAATAGTGTCGCAGATCAAATGGCTAACAACATCCTAGATTGGCATATCAATCACACCATGTAAAACATCCATCATGCATCATCATTCCATATCATATCATCAAAAATATATACAAAAACCCAAAAAGATTGCATTTACAACAAGGGGCATCCACGTGCCTATCATCACATAAATATTTGCATCCATGTGCAATACCATAAACACATTACTATACAGGGGCATCGACGTGCCCATCCTACATACATAATGTTGCATCCATGTGCAATACATAACATACAATACACAAGGGGCATCCACATGCCCATCATCCTACACTACTTGCATCCACGTGCAGTAAAAACATATAACAAACCATAAGCACATCCACGTGCATACATTAAATCATCATCGCAAAAAGGTGCATCCATGTGCATATATATATATCAAAAAATAAACGTCAATGTGCTACACATGTCCTGAGTACCTTAGTACTCAACTATACAAAAAATGTCTATACATCAATATGCCTCATAGAATACATGCCGTAACTACAAAATCGGGGGGGAGTCCTCTATACTCCCTACTGAGAGTCATACCCTCCATCACTGCCTGCATCAGCTTCCTCCGAGTCCTCACTCCGCTCCTCCCCTGGCAGTTCGTCATCCCTTGCAAGCTCCTGTGCCTGACCCCTATCCGCCAAAATGGCCACCCGGATCACGATCGATCGGAAATCCCGTGGTGCCGCAAGACAGTCCTGAACCACCTCTGGATTTAAGTCCCACCACCCATCATCAGTCACTCCAACCAACAAATGATCGAGATGCATCCGTACAGACTCCAGAGTCCCCTCCACGTCCCGTCGACGCACCTCCCCTCGACCTGGCAGGGCTGGTATCGCCACATGCCCCCTGCGGTCTATATGTCCCGGTGGTGGTCTCGGGACAACATCTGCAAATCATACATTAGTCAGTAACAACATATCAATATCTCAAACCTATCATACAAAAAACCTGACATCAACAACAATCAAGAAAATCAATACATACCATCTGGTCCACACGCCTACCCTGGAGGCCATGGTGCCTCCGGATCTCCTGTGTAATCCATCTCTATGTATGGATAATCATCCAGCGTCAGTGGCATCTGCAACCACTGTAGGTAGAGCTCCTGGGTGAAGTACCTGCCAACCTCATTTCCACCCCATCGGCGCATCATCTCTCCCCACCGCACCATGCGCGGCTCCATAGGTCCTACTGCCCTGATCGGCACCCGCGGCTGCAGTGTAGGTACCCTCTCCATGAAGAAGGCACATATAAATGATCCATAATAGAATCCTTTGCCAGCTTCCTTCACCGAGGTCATCTACTGCTGAACACAAGTGAGGAACATCTGGCCCCATGCAAAGTATACGCCATCCAACACCCACTCCACCGGCTGCATCTGGCCCCCTGACACCCGCTCGGGCGACTGGGACCCCAAAACCCGAACCACACATGCCGCGATTGCCCGTACTAATGGCTCTCGCAGGTCCACAATCTGGAGTGCATTCCTCTGCACTTTAGCCTCTGGACTGTAGTATCGCTCCAACATATCCTCGATATCTACGTCTGCGGACACTCGTGGCTGTGTATCAGCCACCCTACCCAGATAGGGAAACCTCATCAAGAAATATACATCTACGAGAGTGAGATCCACCCTCTTTCCCTACACCCTGAACTCATGTATGTCAGGCTCCCAAAATATCACTAACCTGTTCAGCAGTAGCGCTGCTGAACAAATCATGGGAACCTGTGCGAACTTCAACAGCCCGCACAAACCCAAAGTAGACCGCACATGTCGATCCCTCCATATGACATCCACTATGTCGTCCGGTACCTCCCGCTCTCGCCACAGCACTAATGACATCCTGTCAAACACACAATGCACACTCATCAGACCCATGTCAAAGAAATAACCCTCCCCCCCCCCGGGAAAACCCTAAAGCTCGATCCCAATCGTGGCTTTAGGGCCCCTTGCCGCGGTCTCAGACCACGGTTGTCAAGGATATAGTCGTGGTCTGGGACCGTTCCTATAGAATCTGAACTCGCAGTCCCGAACCGCAAGTCTAGCCTCGGAAATTGCGGTCCAGGCCCACGTATTCCAACCCAGAACTCGCGGTCCCCGACCACATGCTCAGACCCGGAACCTGCAGTCCCCGACCGCAGTTCCACCCCACAAACCCGTGGTCCACCCCATGTGGACCGTACAGGAAAACCTCTGGGACCCACTACCCCCCCCAAACCCAATAAAAAATGCAGGTATGAGTTTATCGGAATACTTGCAACTCCCAGATCTGCAAACGGCCGGTCGGATCGTCTAGAAACACAAGCTCAACTCTGGTCCACTCTGATCTCTAATCAAAGTCAACAAGTCCAAATGACACTTGTCATGTTGGACCCACTTACTATTTATAGTCCGTTGACATTTTCTTGTTTTGGATATTCTAAACCCATACGGAGTCCATTTTTCGAACCGTTTCCACCACTAGAATCAACACGACGAGACCGTCATGATGGCTGACTCGTTTTCTTATTTTTTCTGCATCATTTTTTGAGTATTTTTCTAGACACCACTAGTTACCTCGGTTTGCGTGCCACTTCGACTGCTCTTCATTTTTGATATATTTTATATCATCGGATTCCTTTTTCCAAGCTCGTGATGATGCTTGAGATCATTTCTCGCTCTCACCCCCATATGTTTTGGGTATTTTTTCCAAAACACCCCCCGTTGCCTCAGTTTGCGCGCCACATCGACTGCCATTGGATTATTCCACTTTTTTACATGAGCCATTCACTCCTTTCATACTACAATTGTTTCGTTAGTTTTCCACCATTCATTATCCCGCAGTAGGCCCACTAGTGTTCCCCCCTACCCTCATTCTTGGCCATCATCAATGTTCCTTGATTGAGCACTTCCTCCTTGCCTGACCATTCCTTTTGTTCAGTATAATTTTATACCTTTTTCGGGCCGGACAATTCCTTTACAAAAAAGGCACTTAGGGAGTTTCTGTTAAGCTCTTTTCTGACTCCTAAAACAATGAAAAGATCGTCGAGCAATCTTGCTTCCTTTCATGCTCGTTAAAGTACCTGAAAGGGTGTCTATCTAGTATAAGTTTAACCCTTTTCCAGACCTAGTAGACTAATTACGAAAAAAGAATACTCTAGTCACACCGGTTAGAAGAGTTCTTCATTGCATCCTTTTATGCTTCTTCGGGCCTTGGAGACTAACACACGAAAAAGCAACCCCCTGGTGTCTTCTTATCGCTTTCAGACTCTCTAAAATTAAAAGCAACCACGAGCATGAACTGTCCTGGGCTCGTACAAATCCACACGACAGTACCATTCCATTATTTCAGAGTCGTCTTATCACTTTCAGACTCCTTAAAATTGAAAGGAACCACAAGCATGAACTGTCCTGGGCTCGTACAAATCCACACGATAGTACCATTCCATTATTTCAGAGTCTTCTTATCACTTTCAGACTCCTTAAAATTGAAAGCAATCACGAGCATGAACTCTCCTCGGCTCGAATAAACCCACACGATAGTACCATTTTGAACACACTTCTTCTAGTTCCTTAACCCATGAAGACGTTCCCCCCGTGCCTCTTGACACCGTGATCGATCATCTCGGTAGCACCCCGAATAAGGTCGCCTTTGTTTAGAGTATTCTGCAGTCTCTTGCCATCTTACACCAACTTGAGTATCACTCATCCCAGCCACTATCCTTGGTCCATTACAACTATGATCCCTCTCCCACAAGTCAGTTTCATATGCTGCCCGATCATCCCCGCCTACAGAACATTTTGAGAGGAGTCATCAGTGCCTCTCCGAGTGGTTGTTTCTCACATGCTCGACTTCAACACCTTGATCACATCATTGAGAATCGCGCAGGGTATATATCCCTTCAGTTATTGGTTGAAGACCCCGGATTTCCCCCGACTCTAGCAGATTGGTGAGTCACTTCGGAACGCCCAGTTATATGTTCCCGTGGATGTCTGGGTTGTGTTGGCGATTGTATTCGGAATCCCTCCAGTTATATGCTTCCTTGAGTACCCAGTTCAGTTCCAGTTCAGTGTAACATTGAGGGTATGACTCCCCGTCACTATGATTCAGCAGCTCATCAGTTCCTCTGGTACCACACCCAATAGCATTGTTGTTATTCTAGTGTATCAGTTCTTCAACTCAGACATGGTTAGCTTAGCAGTATGTCCCAGATTTGTGTCCCCTTTGGACCCTTATGATGTACACAATGATTCTCCATGTATCCTTTAGGCCCCCATTTTTGGGCCCCATTGTTATTTTTTATATATATCTAGATACGAGCATGGGTATGCCCGCCTCGTCCATATATTGAGATTCTTCCTCAGTTGAGGCCATGTATATTTCAGGTCCCCATTTTTTGGACCCCCTTGTTATTTTTCTATATCTTGATACGAGCATGGGAATGCCCGACTCATCCATATGTTCAGATTATTCCTCGTTCATTATTGAGGTCATGTACTTTCAGTTTTTGCAGTTTGTTCGGGACCGTTGTTCTGGGCTCTAGTTCGTTTCTTCTCCTCTCCACCTCCCAGGAAAACCATAAAAGACTTATGATGTCTATCGGCCATACGATGAGCTCCTACCCTCACACATTAGGGGGCAATCTGTTAACACTCAAAAAGTGCTCACTACCTCATTTCCCTCATTACATGACTCATTTGTCCATATTTCCTACCATATTTGCCTCCAAAACCTCAAAAACCCATTAAAAAGCCTCCAAAAGGCCAAAAAACCATTAAAAAAGCCTCCAAAAGGCCAAAACCCCCTTTTTCCCCAAAATAAAGTAAATTCCTCCAAAAATAGCAAATACCCTCTAAAAAGGGAATAAAAAATACAAAAAAGAGGAAAAAGAGGGAAAAAAGGAAGCAAAAACCCTATACAGCTGACCTAAGCCATATGGTGCCCAAAACCATGGGCCAGCACTCCACCACTAAAAAACCTATAAATAGGTGATGGAGGCCCCCCATTTCATATCCACAGTCATCCCTATCCTTACTCTGCCAAAATCACTCCTGAAACCTTAGCTCACCCCTTTGGAGCTATTTTCACATTTGAGTGCCCCTTTGGCTCATTTCCAAAACCCTTTGGAGATGGAGAAAGGAACAACACTAGAGCTTGGAAGCAACCCTCCTGGACTACTGCAAGAGCTTCACCAACCTTCACATTGGAGATATAATCAATACAAAAAACCATTTTTTATCATCTTTCTGTTATTTTATGCACATGCTTAGAGTAGTTACTGTTTTATTTACTGTCTTTTATTTACTATTTTATGAACTGCTACTGAGTCCCTTCTCCTTAGTAGGTGTTCATTTGCACAAGCTAGGGTGAAAACCCTAGCTACACAAGTGGCCCAGAAACACTTGTTCATGCTATTTATTGTCCTTTTATATACCCAAAATTGTTGCTTTAGACTATTTATTGCACATAACTACTACGATTTGTGCCTAGATCTGTTGTTCCAAAGTTGTTCATCAATAAAATAGCCCAAACTTCAAAATAATAAAGATGCCCTGATGTTTGAACGAACAAAACATAGAGCATGTATTCCATCGCTACCCTTCTTTGAGTAGGTTCACTTTTCATCAACTCTTTATTTCAGTCATTTCTTGTATCCCCTGAAAATACTGGGATAGATATAGGGAATTTTCTAGGGCTTCTAGATATTGACATTATCCTTGAAGAGTTTTACTAGGAAGCATTGGTTGTCCATCCTTTCTCTATTAATTTTTGGCATTCTTTCCTTATCTTTTGTCAATGCACTAATGATTTAGGAGGAGTGGTGGAAGTTGCAAAGAAAAAAGGTATTGTTCTTGATTGAATAGAATTCTTCAAGTTCGTTTGAAATAGTACAAGTTTTTTGTTTTCCACCTTAATCTTGAAATCAAAGGAGGTCTATAAAGTGAAGGTCGCTTCAAATGGTTTTGTTGAGATTGATATGACATATTGGTTGAAGTTTGTTGACGCAGTAGTGGATAAAACTACTTCTTTAGATTTTATTCCTTTGGGACATTTAGTGAAGCAGGTTAGCAAGAAGGTTGTATGATAGCTTGCTTGTTGGTAGAGATGTTGGAAAGAGACAATTCCTAACACAATTTTCATTATCTCCTTTTTTTCCAAATAAGATTATGATGGTGGTTTTGAGATTCTTTTAACTAGTATGTAGTATCAGGAATGTTAAATTTGTATGAGGAGCTCCCTCGGAATTCATGGACATATTTATCATGCAGTACTGAAAAAATTCTATTAGTTTATTATGTTTCTCCCTATAGAGTTTCTGATTATACTACATGGTCTAAGGTTTACTTGTTTGGGTTCACCCCCAAATAGGTTTTTGATTTTGATCTTTCATGGTTTATAATCTTCCTAGATGCTCTAGGCACTCTTCCATTGCTCTTATTGCTTGTACTTTATATTTCCATTGACATACTTTGGTCACTTGTGGTCATTAATATAATTTAATTTTAAATAGCATTTCTATGGAGAAAATCTTGTTTTTAATACATCTGAATTCACTAATTTTCCATCGATGTATGTTGCAAGTGAGTTTTAATCTTCCCTTGGGATCCTTAAGGTTTGGATATTTTTGGTGTAGTTGTCCTTAATTTTCCTTCGATGTTATGTATATTGTGTTTTTGTTATCATAATTATGTTTCCTACATGTTCACTCTTTGTATTATTGATGAATTCAGTGCCCACATTGTGGAGGCATCTTTGAGTTTGATTTCTATTCAAGTTTTTCACAAGGACCCTGCGTAGTTTGTTAAGCCACTATGCTACAATATTTTATGCATTTGCATATTCTTTGGCAGAGTACCTGATTAGGAGTTGCTAGCTCATCTAGTGTTCCCTTGGAAAAGCTGGGGTTGTAAATGCTAATGCATGTCTTTATTGTGCTTTCTTGTATATATCTGCTCATGTAGACAATGATGAATGAGTGATGGTGTGTATGATGGAAATTGGCACTCGTTTCTATTAGGATACCTTGTTTTTGTAGGCAAACAAGTATTTGTACTATTTTGAAGCATTTTTCTAGATTTATATGGTGATGCTCTGCATGTCTTTTTCCTTTTTATCTTTGAGCAATGATGGCAGGTCAAATTAACTTTACAAGGAAAATTTGTTCTGAATGGGACTATAGAGAATATGTGACAGGGGTTCATATTTAACATGTCGCCATTTTTATAATTAGAGTTTTATTTACGAATGGCACTCTCGAGTTCTTTATCAAACATAGAATGATGGTTGAAAATGTATGTTCAAAAGTATTTTAGTGGTAACTTTCTGGTAAACTTGTTATGTGATTTTTATCATATTGATTGTATTACTAGTAGTTCCATATTTTTATCATGTAAGGGTTGTGCATCATAATACTTTGATAGTGCTTGCAATGCTAGTTCTTGCAATACTTCAAAGGCTCTAAATGGCAGCCATTGTCCAAAAAACATCACGTGACAACAAATAATTACATATCATCAAAATCATACCCTATATTGGGATCCTCATCGTCGATAGCAACCTATACCTCATCATTTGGCCTCTTCATTGATCCTCCAAGGATAATAGTACTAGTACTTGGTAATATTTGTGGTTCCAAGTCCATCCACCATGTTGCTTTGCAATGAAACACCATCCAATTTTGATGAAATTGGCTAATCCAAGCTGTAAAATTAGGCATAAATTTTAACATTCCTAATCAGTAATCATTGGTTTTAACTTGAGTGAAAGGTAATTGTTTATTAAGGCCATGAAAAATTACTCCAATAGTGAACAATACCAACAAAGGGGTACATAGAGGGATTCTTTCTCTTGATTAAATGCCAATCCCATACCCTCATACATGATAAAATTTAGTCTTGAAATATTGCAAACCCAAAAATACTAGAAAGTTGAAGCCAAAAAAGATGTTAATTCTATTGAACTCTGAATGGGATATCAAATTCTATTTTCCTCATATGAAGTTAGATGAGGTTGAATCCACTCTCAAACATCCTAGAATTATTAATGGTCATCTTAAAATTTTAAGTAAAAGGAAATATAATAAGAATATCATCTTTTACCATGAGAATTTAATATTTTTGGTTACTACAACAAAAATTAATATCAGAAAAAATGACCCCAAAAATTCAAATTGCGAGCTTATATTGGCCTTTTTTTCAAAGCCAAGGTGAATTTTTGGTTAATGAAAAATAGAGTAGTCCTATTCATCAGCATCATCTTGGGAATCTTTAGGACTATTGCTCATTCTAAGATCAGACAGAGATTAAAGTGGCCACATCTACCATATTAGAAATGCTAGAAATCATCCTCAGATTTGCCGCAATTAGATATAAAGGTGGCAGCACCATTCCCTACTACAGTAGAACAATACTTTCTTCTTCAAATAGGGATTTTGGCCACTACCATGCCTCTGAAGATTTCAAAATACCTATGCATTTTGAAGGTTAGTACTACCCACTGGGTTTTCTTAGGAAGCCATAATTCCATCACGAGGCTTTTCCCCTTGTCCTCAAATGTTAGGAGAGACGAATTATTTCACTGCATAAATGCTCTAAGGATTATATAGCTAGGCCCCTTAGCCCAAATTACTCTTCGAAGGAGGTTCGTATATGGTTTTAACAAACCCCATAGTTTTAACTCCCAAAACCTTTAGGTGGATAAAAAATGTTCCAAACAAAACATAATTTGGAAAGCCCCACCAATCCAATATGCGACCACTTGGGGGATTTATGACCGGGTGTAATACCCTATTTTGTTTCGATGTGTGGAATAGTTGGGTTTGGTTACTCCACTACGCAGAGAGCTCGATGCCACTGCTAACTATTTGGACAGAGCGAAGTTTATATTAATATTAACTAGCCATCAATGGAGTTTACTCATTACCGATGTTTTGATCATAAAACTATTAATTGGCATGAAATTTTGGCTTTTACAGGAGGGGAGGGGGTTCTTTGGGTATGAAGACCATTACATCGGTTGAATGGGGTGTGAAATCAGGTTTTAGAACATTTAATAGCTCACGTCGATTGGAAATCGCATTTGGGGTTTGTTAGATTTTCAGAATTTTCAATTTGATCTAAGATCTTAACTGAGAGAATAACATGTATAGCATATCTACAGCATATCAATCATGGACACAATAATGCAAGCACACAAGAGACACAGAGTTTCACCGGGGAAAACCAAGAAGGTGAAAAACCCTGCAACTTCCTCAGAGATAGAAAGAGAAATGATACAACCAAAGTACAAGAGATAGTCTTCTCCTAGCAGCTGATCCTCCTCCTCACATGTGCGCCACTTTCCGAGTGATGGAAGAGTGAGTAATGAGATGAATGAAATAGAGATCTCTTGATCTCTATTTATACTTGTCATGTGCTGCCTAATAAACCTATGGGGCCAACTTGTCTAACTCATCCTAATAACCCCAGGTTACATTATATCGGGCCAACACCTCTACTAGGTGGTCTAATAACCCATCAGCAAGTTACACCACTTGAAACACTTGTCAATACAAATGATGACACTTCCATATAGAGGAATAATACATCTCTATAGGAGTACAATAAATATAGATGAAATACATTCCGAAGTTACATATACATCAACACTCCCTCTTAAATAGGAAGGTATTTTTCGACACAGATCTGCAGGCACAAGTCTTCTTCTCTGGATCATCATCAGCAAATCATCATCCTCGAATCATCATCATCGTCACTACTACTGCTATCTCAATAAATCTCTGAATCTACTCGTCATAGGAAGTTCTACAGAGCCAGTCCTTTTTCATACTAGATGTAGGCCCACCACCTGTAGGTCTTCATCATCTATGCGAACGTTCTGATAGAGTTGGTCTCTCATGACTGATTTTATGTGTTGATGCAATACCTGACAAGAGCATCCTAGGAACATTTATGTGCCTAATCACGACCGGCAAGCTCTCCCAATACTAATTACATGCATCCCCTTCACAATACCTTAAAAGAGCACCCCAAGAACATTTATGTGCCGCAGCACGACCGGTAAGATCTCTAAAGAGAATCCCAGTACTTATTACGAGCACACAGCTCAACCTGTCGGATCTCCAGGACTGATTACATGTGAATATACAATACCTTTAAAGAGCATCCCAGGAACATTTATGTGTCGTAGCACGATTGGAAAGATATCTAAAGAGCATCCCAGGACTTATTACGAGCACACAGCTCAACCTCTTAGATCTCCAGGACTGATTACATGTCTCTGTAGTAATACCTCATCCCAAGACTAATTACAAGCACATAGATCAACCTATCAGATCTCTGAGGACTGATTATATACTACATAGCAATACCTCATCCCAAGACTGATTACGAGCACACAACTCAACCTATCGGATCTCTGAGGACTGATTACATGCTACTTGCACAACCTACCACATATCATCTCTGACCTCCAAGTATCAACCTGATACTCATGATCCAACTGATCATCATCGAACGAAGTATCATCCTGATTTTCATGATCATACTAATCATCATCACGCAGTACATCAACTTGATGTATATCATCCAGAGTATCATCCCGATACTCATCACTGCATCGTCCTGATGCAGATCATCTGGAGAAACATCTTGAAGCTCGTCATCCATGATCATCCTGATCATACAATGCATCCATCTGATGCATGCTAAGTATCTACCTGATACATATCATCATACATGATCCACCTGATCATAAAATGTATCCACCTAATACATACACAGATACATGATCTGCCTGATCATACAATGTATCCATCTGATATATATCAACATACATGATCTACCTGATCATACAACGTATCCGCCTGATACATATACAGATACATGGTCAAGCATCCAACATGATTCATATACATATACATGATCCAACTGATCATAACAAGCATCCAACATGATGCATATACAAAATATATCAATCATCCAACATGATGCATATACATATACATGATCCAACTGATCATAACAAGCATCCAACATGATGTATATACAAAGCAATAACTGGAGCATCATCCTGATGCTCATCATCTAGCGCTTACATCCACAGCCATGTGGAGGATCCTCCTCTGACCATGGTTGGAATGGCTACAGCAAATGTGTCCATCACTTATTCCTCGAAGTGTTGTCAATCTGAAGAACACCAAGCCTCTCCCTGAAGTACTCAAACTTCACTCTGGCTAGTGGTTTCATCAACACATCTACAACCTGCTCATCCATTGCAATATACAGGAGCTTCATTGCTCCTCTCTACACCATATCCCTGATATAGTGATATTTTATCTCAATGTGTTTCGACCTATCGTGGAACACTAGGTTCTCAGACAGCTTCACACAACTCTGGTTATCACAAAAGATACCAGTAGCATCCAGTGGGAGATCAAATAACTCAAATAGTAGCTTCCTCAACCATACTGCCTCACAACTAGCCGAACAAGCTGTAACATACTCTGCCTCGGCTGTACTCAGTGCTACGCAGGACTGCTTCCCGCTAAACCAAGAGATAACACCTGATCCCATACTGAAGCAGCACCAATATGTGCTCTTCCTATCTATAGCACTGCCTACCCAATCTGAATCAACATAACCCTGCAGGTTAAACCTTTGATTTGCATCATACTTGAGCCCATAATCAACTGTATTCTTCAGGTACCTCAGCAACGAGGTGAACACCTCTGGGATCCGTTAGGAACTGGCTCAATTTGTTCACCGCAAAGCAAATATCTGTTCTCATGTTCGTCAGGTACATCAAGGACCCAAGCATCTGACGATACATCGTGACATCAACTGGATCAGATGAAGCATCATAAGAAGCTTCAGGTTCGATGCCATAGGTGTGGCCATGGCCTTACAGTCCATCAACCCGAACCTCTTGAGGATCTCTACTGCATACTTCCCTTGTCCAAGGAAGACTCCATCTGCACTCTGCCACACCTCCATGCCTAGAAAGTAGTGCATCATACCCAAGTCCTTCATCTCGAACTCGGCAGCAACCTTCCGCTGCGTGTCGACAATCAATCTATCCTCACCTGTTACAAACAGGTCATCCACATACAATAGTAGTATCATTGAATTGTCTTCCTCAACCTTGTAGTAAAGTTTGGAATCCTCTTTACTCTTGGTAAAGCCCAAATTGGATAGAAAGCCATCTATCCTGCCATACCAGGTCCTGGCTTCCTGTTTCAAACCATATAGGGATTTCTTTAGTTTGCACACATGTGACTCTCGGTCATGTGTCTCAAACCCAAATGGTTGCTCCACATACACTTCCTCTTCGACTACACCATTCAAGAAAGCTTTCTTGACATCCATCTGGTGTATCTTCCATTTCATCATCGTAGCCAGAGCAAGTACTGATCTGATGGAATTGTGCCTGGCTATAGGTGTAGAAGTCTCTTCATACTCAATCCCTCCTTCTGGGAGAAGCCACGAGCTACAAACCTCGCTTTGTATTTCTCCATGCTACCATCTGCAGCATGCTTGATCTTATAGATCCATTTGGAAGTCACAACAGACTTCCCTTCAAGTCTTGGGACTGCATCCCAAACATCATTCTTCATGATCGACTGGTACTCCTCGATCATGGCATTCTTCCCGAATCCTGGGAACCTCAATATATTCATTATCTTCAATAGATAACTTTGTTGTTGAAATAAATGTTGTAGTCATTCTTTTGTAGGTGCTCGTATACGATCTTTCCTACAAAACAAGTTAAATTGCATGATTAGAAACTTCTCATAGTTTTCAGAACAAATTCTTACACATAAAGAAATATGTCATACAGTCATGCAATTATTTTAGCCAGTGCTTCAATACAACATTCATCCATATCCTGTAACTTTCTAGATGCCTTCCAATCTCTACCAGAACATTGTTAAGAGTTTTGCACTACTCTCAACATGTCAGCAAAGAGGTTTCATTCTAGATAAGTAGCAATGGAATGTTGTATAGTGCCATAGGCCACTTACTTATTACATGCATATTAGGAGTATGTTGTTCATTAATGCAATTATTCTAATATGCCAAAATACACAGCCTAATTCTAGGAACATCAGTATATACATCATTGAACAATATTATTCAAACAATCAAATATGCAAGAAATGATAATTCAAATACTTATCTTTGTTTGTTTGTTGGGTTGACTCCCTCTCAGTCTTTGCTTCCTTTCTACAACTCCATTCTGATGTGGATTGTGAGAAGTCTTCGACTCCCTCTGAATGTCTTCATCCTTGCAAAAACTACTGGAGTGTGCTCCCTCTTGATCTTTTCTTCCTGGATTACCTGTCCTTGAACTTATATCAATCTTCGATCACTATGCATGCTTACTAGTATCATCATTGTGTTACCATTGAGATCTCATACATAATCAAACATTCATTAGTATAATATCAATACTATCAAAATACAATAATCTTAAACCTGTATAGTCATGATCATTTCAAACACAGATAATAAGCATTAGCAATCAATGTTTTAGGGAGGACTTCTCTTACTCATGCATATTCATATTTGACCAAAGGACTTTTCTGGTTAGTCATATCATCAATCAAGGTAAGATACATAATATGCATAAACCCTTGATTACTTACATTTCTAACTTCATGAATAATCATTATAAAAAATACAACAGTATAAGATCCTAACACAAGGTAGGATTCTAACTTGATATAGGAAAAACATACCCGGATTAATATGTTAGTTGGTTATGTCTAACATACCCACATGATGTCTTCTTGTTCTCTTAAATGACTTGTGCTAGTAAGTTGCATATCTCATAAGTTAATCATTATAGAACCAAGTTATACATACCTCATAAGTCGATCTTCAATGTGATCCATGACAATGGATGAATCTTTGTCTTCATGTCACCATGGTCATATGTTCTTGAACTAGAACATGATTTGTCTTTCTTGTTGTACCTTTCATGTTAGCGAACAAAATCAACCTCATACAACACCATAATGCATTAGTACAATCATAAGTGTCAAAACCCTAATCAATGAATATCTTCTATCGTGTATTCATAATTTTATTAAGGTGATACGACAAGTCTAAAGTTAATCAAGATTATACTAACCTTAATGACGACAAACATACCATAAACTTAATCATGAACAGATCTCAAAACATACCTAGATAAGTCATACCTATCGAGATTGCTTGTAATATTCCTATGTAAGGCCTTAGCCTTATCTCCCTCTGAAACTGGAACTTCTTCACTTATGCAGGTAACCAATCCATTTTCTTCTAGGATTAACCCAATCCACTTGATTTACAGAAACTGGATCTGGAGTTGGATTAGGGTTTGTCAGGGAAACCCTAAAAATTCAAACTTTGAATTTCAAACTTCTGAAAGGATAAAAAGATGCACCTTGATGAGCTGATCAACCTGGTATACTCAGAATTTGAAAACTGCAAAGTTTCACCCCTCAAAATTGCCTTTGAAACTTCCAGATCCCGAACTAGAGTTTGCTAAAGCCCACCCTTCTTCCCAACCAAAGGTTCAATCCAAAGCTCTAAACTTTGATTTTTCTGAGGAGCTTCCATCCATGGTCACAAACTTAAAAAATTCCAACTTTTGCAGAAACCCTAATTTTCCACTTTTTCGATCAAAGTCCTGAACTAGGGTTTGATCAAGCCCGGCCTTCTACCCAACCAAAAAATTTGATCTTGGTATCTAAATTTCGATTTTGATGAGTAGCATTCATTCGTGGTCTCCGATTACAAAAATACCAACTTTCTCTGAAACCCTAATTCCCCGAGCCATGAATGAAGGTGCTCAAAATCTAATTCTGTTTTGACAGAAATATGCACCTGATTGTTTCTGGTGTAACTCCAAAATTACGAATCCTCATGGTCTGAAACTTCTGCTTGTGGTAGCCCGACCTGCTATATTTCCAACCCCACAGGTCTGAACTCAATTGGATTCTCTGAGATATATTTATTCCAAGTGTCGCAACGTGACCTATTTATGGGATAACACACGAGAGCAAACTTGTACAGAGTTCCACGTGTCACTGGTTCACTTTCGGCCTCTAAACCTTCGGCCTGTGAAAGTACAGTCCATTCCCTACCTGTCACTTGTCACGACATTTCATTTGGAGCTTCCTATCCCAAGTTATGACCTTTTTCCTAGGTCACTTGTTTATGACTCAGATCTGGAAGAGGCAGAAACTAGATTATACAGATCATAAAACACAAAGTACAACGAATTAGATGTTGTTCTTCAGATACAAGGTACATGGGGATCTTATCTTCGACCTGTAAGAGTTTCAGATCTTGAAACCTCGCCAAAATGTATTTATAGAAAAAGTGCTACGATGACTGGTTTTTGCTATATCAAGCCCTAGCTTCACAAGTGCAACAAGTGTCATACATGCCATACCATGCCTTCTTTCAGGCTAGCTCTGATTCCATGTTAGATTTTCAAAATTTTCAATCTGATCTAAGATCTTAACTGAGAGAATAACATGTATAGCATATCTACAGCATATCAATCATGGACACAATAATGCAAGCACACAAGAGACACAGAGTTTCACCGGGGAAAACCAAGAAGGTGAAAAACCCTGCAACTTCCTCAGAGATAGAAAGAGCAATGATACAACAAAATTACAAGAGATAGTCTTCTCCTAGCAGCTGATCCTCCTCCTCACATGTGTGCCACTTTACGAGTGACGGAAGAGTGAGTAATGAGATGAATGAAATAGAGATCTCTCGATCTCTATTTATACTTGTCTTGTGTTGCCTAATAAACCTATGGGGCCGACTTGTCTAACTCAGCCTAATAACCCCAGGTTACATTATATCGGGCCGACCCCTCTACTAGGTATTCTAATAACCTATCGACAAGTTACACCACTTGTGACACTTGTCAATACAAATGACGACACTTCCATATAGATAGAGGAATAATACATCTCTATAGGAGTAAAATAAATATAGATGAAATACATTCCGAAGCTACATATACATCAATAGGGTTTGGAAAATTCATAGATATATATTTGGACGTGTTGCAATGGATGAAAACATATCACTGGACAAAACTTGGGGGCTCCTGAAGAGGCAGGCGAGGGCTCCAACAGTAGTGGAGTTCAAATATACATCTCCTTCTTAGGTTAGTAAATGCCATGTTTCCGCTCCCCATTCTCATGTGCCTTGGAAACTATATTCTCTATGGATGCGGAATTAAATGTTAATCTAGATGAAATGAAGCCTAATTTTCACCGTTTGTAGTGATTTGTTTTTCAAATTTTTGTAGTGAAATGAATTAGATTTGGTAAAATTAGAGAGATTGCTTATCCAACAATCGAAGGATTTGTTTCTCTTTAATTGATACACTTTTCAGTATGCCATCTTTCAATCAAAGATGAAGATCCACTAGAATGACTCATTAGTGAGCTATGAATGCCTGTTGGAATTATAACTACTACACTTATATGGTCTTGAGCTCCACAACTCAATCTAGTTTTTGAACTTTATGTTTAATCATTTCCAAATGAACTTCTTTCCATGCTTTGAATAGAACCCATGAAGGGGATATCACTGCATTCCAAAGGAGTGACACCTGATTTGAAGCCAAATTTTCATAGTTTGTAGTGATATTTTTGTTCAAATTTTTGTAGTGTTAAATTATTAGATTTGGTAAAATTGGAGAGATTGCTTATCCAACAATCAAACAATTTTTTCTCTTCAATTGATACACTTTTTAGTCTATCATCTTTCAATCAGAGGTGAAGGTCCACCAAAATGACTCATTCACAAGCTATGAATACCCATTGGAATTATAATTGTTACACATATATTCTGTTGAGATCCACATCTCAAGCTGGTGTCTGAACTTTCTATTATTGAAATTTGACAAGCTGGTGTTTGAACTTTCTGTTGGGTTATTTTAGGGTTGGATTGTGTATTGAAGGTTATGCAAGCACCTATTGCTTGTGGTTTATTGTGTTTTTCAAAGCGGGCTGTGTGTGGATATTAACACATACAAAATCTCTCCATATTGACCTCACAGACCTAGAGATTGGTATGTTGATGACACCCACCTACCCCTTCCCCTGTCCCCCCGACACATACACTGATATAGAAGCTCTCACAATGAGCTTATGTCTATATAAGTAGGTTTTACATCCTCTTTGGGGAATGAAAAATCAAGTTAATTGGATTTTAGCTTTCATCACCCTTCCATGGGGAGGGAATTCGGAGTTCATCTTATATAACTGGTAGGACTATAAGAAAAATTACAAATAGACGAACTACAATAATTGAAAATCATAAGCTGCCTATGAAAACATGGGTGTTGTGCATGAAATCATGGAATTATTAGACCATTGGGTCTTGATAAAGTTTCTTCCTTTTGCTAATTTCCAATAAGATGATACTATGGTTCATGAAACATCAAATTCTTCTATAGGGAAGGAACCACTTGAGACTGATGAAATGAGAACAACAGCTTCATTACTAGAAAAATTGTATTGTTTTGAAAAAAATGATCATCACTCCCGAACAAATCCTTTTGGATCCATTTCTTCTAGGGATTTACCAAACCATGTCCTTGTTGAAGTTTTAGTTCCAGAAGTATTGAATATACCCCAAGGAATTGCAGTTGAGTATCATTGCAATGCCTGTTTAGCTAATTTCTTAGTGTTCATGGTAACATTGCTTCTTATAGACATGTTCCATAAATTGTACCACCAGATTGGTTCCATGAGACATAGAAGGTTCAGATTACAAGGAATTGGTTGTCATTGATCATTTATTTTTAAATAATGTATTTTTGGGCTATACTTATTGGTATTGTTATAAAAAATGCAAACGTATCCCATGGATATCATGTTCAGTATTAAAAATTAGGATCAACGCAACTTGTATTATCGATCTCTCAATAAAGATTAGGATCACATGACAAGGAAAATGGAATTTACCTCATCCATAGATAGGACAAAGTATGTGTTCTCAGATGCATAAATCAATCATATTGTGAAGAAATGACCTTAAACTTTTAGGATCGGGACATGTACAATTTCTTCTAAACTTAAAATTAACCACCTTTACAAATTTGTAAGAGAAAATTAAACAATTAGACAAATAGCAAGAGGGTTTTTCAATGATAAATATCATGTCATTGATATTAATAAGTATATTTTCTATGCCGATAGACCAGAATGCTTCTTTCTAGGTATTCTTTTGGGTTTTTATTGTTCATTTGTCATTTTAGGGGGTAAAATGCACACTTTTTTGTTGGATATAGCCCTATCGTCTATCCAATGCTTAATTCCTTCATTCAAGATTGCACCCTCTCATTTCCCTTTTCCTATAGAGTCCAGATAGAGAAGAGATTCCTTCCATAGTAATTTTATGAAGGGACAAACCATCAAGATGTGCTAGACTATTTCTTCATTACTTCTGTAAAGAATACAAAATCTTGGCCCTTGCCATTTTTCATGGAATACAGCCTTCGATTATTGTCCCAGGGCATTGTTCATATTTGGTTATGTTGTTGGTTGTGTAGTGAGTGAAGTCAAAACAACAAAATGCAATCTCATCTACTTGTTTTTAAATCAAGTAATTGCCATCATAGTGGTCTTTTGGCTTTCTTATATTTCTAGATGTAGCTATTGTAATCAAGTTGGAAGTAGATAAATCCATCAATCTTTGGTCCTCATCTATATTTTCCATTATTGTTGATATTTTCCTTTGATATTTCTTTGTAAGTTTACAACTTAAAATTGTTGCGTGATCTTCTTTTCTAGATTTAGGGATAAATAGTCCATTGGATTCCTTCTAAATGTGAATTATGTGAATATGGATACATTACCTGTTGATTGAATAATCTTACAAGATTCATGGAAATTGAAATTGTCACAAAGCATGTCACTAGAGTTTCTCGTTTTACCCATCTTGCCTTACACCTATAAATATGGGCAATATCATCATCTTCCTCGTGCACTCTAAATATGTGCAATACAATTATCTTCCTTGTTTAAAGGAGATGATTATTGATGATTCATTGTACTTTGCTATTGGTATCTTGGATAAAGATTTCCTTGTGCTTTTTTCTTCATGTATCATTATTCTTGACAGTAACATTGTTGTTGGCATGCTAGAACATCTTGCCTCATATTGTAGAAATCATATATCTTATTCATACTATAAAATTGGAGAAGGTTTTCTTTGTATTCATATTTGCCTCTTGTATCCAACTCCTCACAAATGTTGTTCTCTTTCTTATGATCCATCATGTGCTTCGTTATGAAATCAATGCTCTTGAGGGAACTTCATGGCGATGTTATAGATACATAATAATATTTCAATTTTGAGTAAGAGTTGGTTAACTCTAATGATATGGTTGTATTGGGTCCTTTTTGTTTGAAAATAATGGGTCCTGATGAAATCCTTATACACAAAATATACAATTTGTTATAGCTATGTACTCTTTCCAGAGACAGTATCTGTTAGGACTGTCAATAGAAAATGCTCTTCAAGCCTCCAAGTAGTTGCAATTAAAGATGGATTTTATGACCTTGGTACATGCAAATGTGTGATTTCTACAATTTGATTATCATACCAAGTTTGAATTTAGAAAAAAAAATGATTTCAATTTGGTTGCTTCAGGAATTGTTGCAGAATTGGATTCTATGACTGTCAATCTATGTTGTGGAAAGGGTCAGTCAAATATCCAAGGGTAGGCATGTAGGCATCAATAATATTTTTAATGGTGTAAGTTAAGGGATTTTGAATTCCTCAGTAGTTTCAATTTGAAATTTTTGTACATATTGATTTCAAAGCCACAATTTTGGTAAATATAGAACCATCGTTGAACCTGATCCTGATGACAGTCAATAAGGACACACTGTTGGAGGATATAAAACCATTGTTGAACCTGATCCTAATGAAAGTCAAGAAGGGCATGGCGCAAAACCATAGCCGAACCTGATCCTGATGGTAGTCAAGAAGGCCATGCTATCGGTAGATATAAAACCATTGTTGAACATGATCCTGATGACAGTCAAGAAGGCCACCTGTTGGCGGATATAAAATCATTGTTGAACCCGATCCCGATGATTTTCATGATAATGTTTGTAGAGCTAAAATATTGGCTGAAACTGATCGAGATGATTGTCAAGAAAATAAAACAATGGCCGAGCCTGATCCTGATGACAACCCCTTAGAACAACCAGACAAAGTAGATGTCCTCTCCAAGTTATCAAATGATATTCACATTGTTGGTTCCAGTTTGTTGGATCAAATCTTGATGGAAATTTTGTTACAGAAATGCAACATGGCACACTTGGTTCTAGACTAAACAAACCTATTGTAAGTGATTTTGAATCCCTACAGTTGAACCTAGAACATGAAGATGCATATTCGAGAAGAATTCAAGAATCCACATCTGTTACTTCTGTGCATCTTCAAGACACCATTCAAAAACTTAAGTCCCAGGTGCCATCTGTTGAAATTTCTCTTGTTATTCAAACTTTGTTCACTATTCTAAGGTGAGTTGCCAAATTGTTTTTCCTCTATTAGCTTCTTGTATATAGGAAATTTCGTGTTGGTAAATACTTAAATTCTACTTTTCCAATTTACAGCAAGATTGAAAAATGGCTTTACTTTGTTCCATTTGAATCATATTTTGGTCAACATTTCTGATTTGATATTGAATTTGTTGTCAGCAATTTCGTGGAGCATCCAAACGAAACCAAATTCAGATGCTTATGCAAGGTAATTTGTTAAAAACTAGCTCCAAATATTTGGTTTGTCGCTTCTAGATTATAACTAATTAACAATAGAAACTTATACACATTAGTTCTGAGTTTTCTTCAAAATGGTGCAGGCTAATCCTATATTTCAGCGATCCATTGCAAAGTATGAAGGTAATGATCTATAGATGACAATGTAGTATATAGTACTTATTTTCTTCTTCAAAATAACGGTTGTTTTATATTATCAAAATAGCAGTTCATGTCTAGATTCAGCAGAAAGGAAGAACAAATCCACAAAACTACTGAGCGTTCAAAACCAGACCTGCTCATAAATTTGCAGATTTACATTTACATATTGGTTGAACAAAAAGGAAATTATACAAAACATTAAATTAACAGAAGTTTGAGGCCTTGAACGGAACTATCAATAGATTCCACTTGGACCTGCCCAAACTAGATTCTTTAGCAGTATCAACAGTATGTTGAGGGAGGCCTGGAACAATAGAGTCAGCAGAATGTTTGGGCAGACCAAGAGAAGTTGGTAGTAGCTCTTTGTTGGGATTCAAAAATTTCATTTTATAATGATTTCATTTACATTACTTTCCCGGTCCAATTACTGTCATTTAGTACATCGACCTTCGAATAGGCTATCTTTTACTTTGTTTTATTAATTAAAATCTCATAAATGTAAAGTGAGCCTAATATGTTATTTTTAATGTATTAAATGCAATATTGTGCAAATCGTAAGCATTTCGGTACTCCATCTGGTCCTTCATCCAACCTTTCTTTCGGTCCTAAGTTCCGCACTGGTTTGATGGCATGTTTCAATATTGGGTTATTGGTTTGGCTTATCCTCGTCTTCTACTTATAGTTGGTCTTGTGATACCTACATACGCATAAACCATGAAGTGATGATGAGTTGGTTCACTAATTTAAATTTGAACACATTAAAAATGAAAGAAGATAAAACATTTAAATAATCACTATTTTAATTTCATTTAAGTTTGTTTAAATTTGAAAATACTAAATAAAGTTAAAATCTAAATAGGAATCATAACTTGGTAATTCTTTAATATATATATATGAGACACTTTTCATGCCACTTAAATCATAATGTGATTATGTTGACCAAGCTGCATAAAACCAACGACATTCATTATTATTTAATTCAACATTTTGTTTTAAAAACAAAAGCCTAACTTTATGCATTCTAAATATTAAAAAATATGTAATGGCATTCCCAAGGAAGAACTTAAATCCACTTCACACATTTCATAATAAATTTATGGCATAATATTACGTTGCCTTTTGGAAGGAATTACATAGATTAAAAGCCACTTCATATTTATCATAAACATACGTTTATTTTTTTGCTTTGAGATTAATATAATGTAAAACGTTTTGTGCAGGCCGTAAAGGATGAACTCACGCACCGTGATAATGAAGAGGGCTCATGTGAAGGAGGCAAGCAACAAGAACCTAGCACCCAACCAATAGAACTTAGCCACAATCAATAAATGAGCACTCAACATTCAATTTGGAAAACAACCAAGCATCAATTCAGCCAGGAATCCGAATTTATTAACTAATTGCAGTTACAAGTTATTCGGACGCTCATTCGGATGCCCATTCGGACTGTCATTCGCATTCAGAAGGTCATTTAGACTATCATCCGCACCTCTGAAATCATTGGTATGGGTACTTAGAGGCATTCATAGCAAAAATGGAAATGTGGGTTTTGTTCATGGTGGTCCTCTCATGCTTCTCCACCTTCAAGATTCCACACAGGTCGTTTATTCATCTATAGGAGATCTCGAGGGTTCTTTAACTCAAGCTTTCCCAAAATAATGTAAAACCCATATTTTTAGTAGTAAATATTTCTGGACTTCCATATTGCGCCTTGTTTTGCGTGCACGTGGGAGTAGATCTCGCCAAATGAGGTAATGGGTTTGAAGAAAACCTAGCTAGCTACAAAACCCAGAATTTGTTTCTCTGGAATCGCAACCAGCAGAGAGTTATCGAAGGGGCATTTTGCCAACCTTTGCCAAATGTGTGTTTTCTGAGTTGGCCGTTTTTCAAACATAGGAATTGGTTTTAATGGTCTAGGCCCGTTTGGGGATTCGATTTTATCCACTCCCCAATGATTTTTCATGTATAAATAGAGCCCTATAGGGATAAGAAGAAATGTTACTGTTGTTGTAAGACTCTTCATTTTTTTAATATAAGCATTGTTCTGCTCCTCTGCGTTTTTGGCTTTGCATGAACCCATCCATTGAATAGTTCGTAAGGATAGATCGTTGTTCTATGGGAGGGCCCCTCAGTGGCAGCATGAATTGTCCATTGTGTTCTTAGAATCAAATAAGTAGTTTTGGTTTATATGTGTATGTATTTCGTTTTCCTGTAGATGACATTCAGATGTTCATAAAATACAAATTTCTTTTGTTTTCATGTAATTTGCATCTTCAGAATTCATACGCTAGGTCGTTCGCACCTTCATTCAGGCTGTCTTTCAGCATTCCAATCGCACTTAGATAGAATTTTAAGTGATTTCCAGAATTTCCAGTATTTTGTTTATGCAGAAATAGTTAGCTAGGGTATAGGTTAATTTTCCAGCATTTTATTGTGTACTGCAACTAGTTGGGATTCGAATCCATCTTCAGCACCTCATATTTCATTTCATATTAACACATAGATTAATTATTTCTATTATAATTATGATGAAATTCATTTACACTTAGAATCTATTTTACTGTGCAAATAGGAAATAGTTTATGGTTTAAATAGAAACAATATAGTTGTCTTTGGTTCATGATTTAAGTAGCTTATAATCTACTTGCATTAGTTTTAATGCTTAGTGTTGGCTTGGTTTTGCAACCAAGCTTTGTGCAATGGGCACCTATCAACAATGTGATAGCAGTTTCAATATTGAAAGTAAAAACAATTATAAATTAAATCTAAATCTAAACTAGCATGTGCATATAACAAATAAATTTTTTTAAAACGATTCAAGAACAAGAAATAAAAGAATAGATGTTTTGTATTAAGATACCTCAAATGGCGAGGATTTGTGTTGAGCAACTCCCAAGGTGAGTAGCTCCAAGCTCCAAAGGTCTCTTCTCCAAGATGCTGAAAATGGCCAAAAGTCTCATGAGAGATTTTGACAGCGTGAGGATAGGATGATGGATGGATGGAAAGTGAGGAGCCCCTACCACCTTTTTATAGTTTTTGGTGGTGGGGAATACCATTATGGTATTGAGGAAACCAATGGTATTGACCAACATGGTTTAGGTACCTTTTCCCTCCTTTTTGCTTTTTTGAATATTTTGAATATTTTTATTCCCTTTTTAATATTTTGGGGAATTCTGGACCCTTTTTTAAAGTTTTTTATGCTTTTTGAGGAAAAATATTCATTTTGAGGGGAAAAAGGGGTGTATTATGGTCTTTTGGTGACCTTTTGATGGCTTTAGAGGATCAAATGGTGGAAAAGTGGACAAATGGGTCATATGAATAAGGAAATGAGCTCGTGAGCACTTTTTGGGTGTTAACAGATTGCCCCCTGATGTGTGAGGGCAGGAGCTCATCGTATGGCCGATAGACATCATAGTTATTTTGTCTTTTTCCTGGGGTTTGGGGAAGAGAAGAGACCGGTTGGAGACTGGATCCACGGCCCTTGGAATCTGCAAAACAAACAATATTACATGGCCTCAATATGAATGAGGAATAATCTCTGATAATGGACGATGCAGGCATACCCATGCTCGTATCAAGACATATACATAACAATTAGTCCCAAGAAAGGGGACCTAAATAATACATAAAAAATCTGCTGGTACATCATGATGGTCCAAAGGGGACACTATTTTGGGATGTACTCATGATCATAACATGACTGATCTCAATAACTGATACATTGGAATAAAGCGACAATCGTTCTGAATAAGGTCTCAGAAGGGTTGATGAACTGCTGAATCTTGAAGGTGTCCAAAATCTGTAGGGACTCAATGACTCTAAGTCAACTCTAAGGAGTATATGTAACTGTTTACTTGAAGGAGTATAAAACTGGGGTACATCTGAATACTGTCGCCATGCACAACCTGGATATCTATAGAAAAAAAGTAACTTGTTGTTTCCATAGGTAGACTCTCAAATGTGGAAGAGTCAGGTGGTATCCAGGGTCTTTAACCAATAACTGAAAGGACCAATACCCTGTGCGAGTCTCAATGATGCGATCAAGGTGTTGAAGTCGAGCATGTGAGAAACAACCATTTGGAGAGGTACTGAGGGCTCTTCTCGAAATGATTCGTAGGCACTCATCATAAATGGTGATGAGTCCAATACACAGATCTCTAGGTCTATCCTCTGGAATAAATTTGGTGGTCGTAGAAAGAGGGAGACCAACAACTGACAAGGCAATGATGTTTCCTTGATAGGAGCACAAGGTGTAGAACTGAAGTGTGGTAGTACTGAAATTAGGACTGACATACTTATGGGGATGGGAAGTAACTGGGGTCATAGAGTGGGTAGACTCAAACATCCTTTGTTCAGAGCATGATGACATGGTTGACCTATTAGCGTAGGGAATTGACTTGTAGGTGTGGGGATCATAGCTTTTAGGGACTGAAGGGTATGTATTGACTCTGGGGGGTCAAGCTGATGGGTGTTGTCGAGGGATTCTCAAGGTGACATACTACAGAATACTCTGAACAAAGGCGACCAAAATGGGGAAGCTGCCATATGAGTAGATGTGATCTGTTTTGGTGCTGAGAAGCACCATTGGGTCCTTCTTCATAGTTTTAATGAGCTCCAAGAAGGGATAAAAGTGTGCTCTGAAATGGTACTATCCTGTGGATTTTGTGAGCCTAGGACTGTTCGTGCTCATGGGTGCTTTCATTTTTAAGGAGTCTGAAAATGATAAGAATACTCTGCAGTAGTTGTGAGTACCATCCTATGGGTTTTTACGAGCCCAAGATGGTGATTGCTCGTGGTTGCTTTCATGTTTAGAGAGTCTGAAAGCGGTAAGTGGACTCCATTGGTGTTCTTTTTCGTAAGTTAGACTCCAAGGCCCGGAAAAGCATAAAATGATGCAAATGGAGAACTCTTCTAGCCGATGTGACTAGAGTATTCATTTTTCGTAATTAGTCAATAAGGTCCGGAAAAGGGGTAAACTTATACCAGGTAGACGCCCTTTTAGATACGTTTAGCGAGCATGAAAGGAAGCAAGGTTGCTCGGTGATCTTTTAGTTGTTTTAGGAGTCAGAAAAGAGCTTAACAAAAACTCCCTAAGTGTTTTTTTCGTAAAAGGGATTGCTCGGCCCGAAAAAGGGGTAAAACTATACCAAACAAAAAGGGATTAATGAGAGCGAGAAAAGGTCTCAAGCATCGTCATGAGTGCGGAATACTGAATCCGGTGACATAAAGATTGTCAAAAAGGGGCAATGGCCAATGTGGCATGCAAACCAAGGTGAGAGTGGCATTTTGAAAAAATGCCTGAAAAGTATGAGGTGAGAGCGAGAAATGATCTCAAGCATCATCATGAGCGCGGAAAACTGAATCCGACGATATCAAACTTGTAAAAAATGGACGACGACTGATGTGGCACGCAAACCAAGGCAACGAGGGGGCATGGGAAAAATGTCACAAAAATATGGAGGTGAGAGCGAGAAATGATCTCAAGCGTCATCACTAGCGTGGAAAACTGAATCCAGCGATATAAGACTAATAAAAAATGGAGAACAGCCGATGTGGCACGCAAACCGAGGCAATGAGGGGGCATGGGAAAAATGCCTAAAAAATCTAGGCATGAGAGTGAGAAATGATCTCAAGCGTCATCACGAGCGCGGAAAACTGAATCCAGCGATATAAGACTTGTCAAAAACGGAGAACGACCGATGTGGCACGTAAACCAAGGCAACGAGGGGGCATGGGAAAAATGCCCGAAAAATCTAGGCATGAGAGTGAGAAATGATCTCAAGCGTCATCACGAGCATAGAAAAATGAATCCGACGATATCAAACTTGTCAAAAATGGACGACGGCCGATGTGGCACGCAAACCGAGGCGACGAGGGGACATGGAAAAAATGCCCGAAAAATATGGAGGTGAGAGAGAGAAATGATCTCAAGCGTCATCATGAGCACGAAAAACTGAAACCGACGATATAAAACTCGTCAAAAATGGACAACGGTCACTGTGGCACGCAAACCGAGGCAACGAGGGCATGAAAAAATGGTCAAAAAATGGACCTGGTGAAAACAGGAAAAGGAAAGGATTATCATGAATTTCTCGTTGTGCTGATTCCAACGGTACCAACGATTTGAGGAACGGACATCGTATGATACCATAATGGTTGTTTGAAAAATGGTCAAATCTCTATAAATAGGGTGTGGGGCCCATATGATGTGTCATTGTTACGTGTGAGTTTGGCAGAGCAATCAAAGATCTTTCTTGATTTCCGGGAGATTTGACCGTTGGCTTTCGATTTTGCGAGGTTCAGGTAACCCTATTCGCCTTAGCCTTTTTAATTATGTCTTTTTTGGTTAGCGGCGAGCCCCCGAAGGCCGCGAAATTCCATGTTGGCCTTCCAACGTGGAATATCGTAGGTTTCGCGTCCTTTTTCGCGATGAACATTGCGGGTTTGGGGTTAACAGTCATGATGTTAATCGCGGCTGTCGGGATGAAAGTCACAATGTTCATCTCAACTATGGGGTTGATAGTCGCGATGTTCATCGTGACTGTGTGGTCAATACCCGCGATGTTCATCGTGGGTTCTTGGATGAAAGCCGCGATGATCATCGCGGCTTTTAATGGAAAAGGCGTGATGGCATTATTTGAAAAAAAATTCTGGTTCTAAAAAATTTTCTTTGTTTTTTGGCAAGATGTTGAGGAGACCATTGGTGTCATGGTGAGAGGGGGAGATGGAGGAGGACTTGATGATTCGGATTCAGACCGATCAGGGGGTCCGACAGGCTCTGGCTGTGAGCGAGCTCCTGAAGTTCGCTAAGATTCCACCGATGCGTTCAGTAGGACCACTACTGAACAAATTGGTGAGTCTTTGGGTCCCTGGAGAGGGTGCGTTCATTGTTGGGGGTGAGAGGTTAGAGATCACCCTTACTGATATATACTTTCTTACCGGGTTTCCTCGCTTAGGGGAGGTAGGGGATCTCCTGTCGAGGATCCCGGCCGGTTTGGATATCGAGGATCTCCTGGAGACATTCTGTGTTGCTGGGGTGATTGTGCAGAACAACGCTTTGAGCCTGAGATCTTTGCGGGAGTGGGATATGCGGGCTGTTGGGGCTTGTGTTCTTCGGGTGTTGGGTGCCGTGGTGCCACATCGTTTGTCAAGGGGACAAATGATGGTGGTGGATTCTGTGCTCAGGGGGACCTACTACGCGTGGGGTCAGATGTTTTTGGCTGGTGTACGGAGAGATCTGGACAAGGTCAGTCGGGAGGGGGGAGAGTTCTGCTATGCCTCCTTCCTGTGCTGTTTCTCCTTTGAGTAGGTACTGACTTTGCGGCCACGGGTGTCGGTTCGAGATGGGTTGGTGAGCGAGCCGCGCATGGTGCAGTGGGGGTAGATGATGCCCTGCGGTGGTGGTGGTATCCGCGGGTTCTTTTCACAAGATATGTATGAGCAATGGGAGCAGATCCCCCTGCTGATTGATGACTATCCATATGCTGGTATGAATTATCGAGGAGATCCAGAGATGCCTTGAGCCCAAGGACAAGCTTGGGGTTTAGATGGTATCTTTTTGTGTTTTGTTCTCTACTATATCATGTGTTTTAGATGTTTTTGTTATGATTATAGTTGGATATTTATATGATGGTTCACTTGCGTGATTGTGCAGATGTTGGTCCTGTACCACTGGCCGACCATGTGGTTTGTAGGTGATGGGCGATGGTGGTCATTCCACCTCCTGTAGCAGTACCGCCTCCTCATGCTCGAGGATTTGGGCCTCGCAGTCGAGGAGCTAGGCCTCGAGATGATGCCGTGGAGGGTCTCTGAGAGACACTAGACATGATCCTGGCAGGATTTCAAAAGGATGGGTCGAGGGATTTGGATCGAGACATCGTCGAGCGTTGTTTCGATGCGCCTCGTGAGTGGCGCTCGATCTTGCTCAGAGCAGCATTGTTGGTGGCTGAGTGGAGGGATGGGGCTCGGCATGATCCGGCAGGGCCGGTGGAGGGGAGGATTCGGGTGCGAGATGATCCAGCGGGGCCGACAGAGAGGAGAGTTCGGGCTCGGCATGATCCAGCGAGGCCAGTGGAGGTGGCGCCAGAGGAACCTGGAGACCATGATGATTAGATGATCTTGTATCTGCTCTCAAATGATGATGAGCATATGGGGAAGTACCTTTTTGTACGACTTATGTATTTTTGTATATTGGGTGCTGAGGGAACCTATGACATGTTTGACTATATTATGATGTATATATATATGTGTTGGTATATAGTCGTGTATGCACATGGATGCATTTATTGTCTATTTGCTTGCCCATGGAGGCATGTTTGATTTTTTGTATGCCCGTGGAGGCACATGGTATGCACATGGATGCAACATTTTGATTTTTGTATATGCCCGTGGAGGCACATGTTATGCACGTGGATGCATTTTTGTAATTTTTTATATATGCCCGTGGAGGCACATGTTATGCATGTGGATGCATTTTTGTTTATGCCCGTGGAGGTACATTTTGTATTTACTATATGGTTTGATTGGTGTGCCAATCAAGAATGTTGTTGGCCATATGGTCTGCTACACTATTGAGATTCCTTGGAACATGTGTGAATGAAATGGATTCAAACTGTCAAACCATTTGTTTAGTGTGCAAGAATTTTCTGAAAAGATAGGGATCGCGTACCTGGTAATCATTGTTGAGCTGGGAAACAAGGAGTTGTGAGTCCAATAAAATGTTAAGGTGACTTATGCTTATTTGGAGAACTGCGGCCAGGAGACCGGTCATGGCATCGTATTCTGCTTAGTTGTTGGTGGCGGCACCTATGCACACTCCGTCGATGTGGATCAACTCATGTGAAGGGGAATATATTACCCAAGCTGCGGAGGCCAGATTGGGGGACCAATGGCTTGCACCATCAGTGAAACCAACGTAGCAGAGTGGAACAGGATCCATCTGTGGTCATGTAGAAAAAACAAATATTTAGGTTTTTTGAATTTTTTGTGAAAAAGAAAATAAGACTGTACAATAATGGACGGTGGTGTCCATCATATTTTCTATGGGTAAAATCGCTTGAGGTACAACCCGTTGCGTGGGTTGCGTAGGGGGTTGCCTTATGAATTGGTCATAATGTATGCCCCCTGTCCGAGGCAAGTTTGTATAATGTATGGGCCTTGCCACATGGACACAAACTTTCCTTTTCCGGTTTTGTCATGAGCTTGATCATAGGCGAGGACAAGGTCCCCTTCAGTAAAAGTTCTTGGGTGGACATGTTTGTCGTAACTTTGTTTGGATCAGTTCTTGGCTGCTTCCATGGTTTGGAGGGTTGTGCGCCGATCTTTATCGGCTTGCTCTAGGAGTAGTAAGCATTGCTCAATTGGGGAAGTGTCCGGTAGGATTTCAACAGCCATATGTTGGGTTGGAATCTGGCACTCGATGGGGAGGACGGATTCGACACCGTGAACTAGATTGAAAGGGGTAAAACCGGTGGCGATTTTGGTTGACGTGCAGTATGCCCATAGTGTCGGGAAGAGCATGTGTTTCCAATTTGATTTGTGTTTGTCAACAGTGCACTGGAGGATGGTCTTCAAAATTTTATTAATCGCTTCGACTTGGCCATTTCCTTGGGGGTAGTAGGCGGAGGAGAAATGGTGTTCAAATTTCAGTAGGGTTGATAATTCTCTCCAAACAACATCTTCAAAGTGAGAGCCGTGGTCTGAGACGAGTTGCTTTGGCACTCCAAAACAAGCGATAACATGGTTGAGGAAAAAACATGTTGCGGTGTCGGCTTTGCAATTGTAAGTTGGCATGGCTTCCGCCCACTTGGTGAAATAATCTATGGCCACAATTATGTGTTTATGACCGCTGGCTGACGTGGGATTAAAATCTAGGAAGTCGATGGCCCATTTGCAGAATGGTCCGACAATGACGACTGGATGAATGGGGGTGGGTGGGGTTCTTGCCTTGGGGGAAAAAAGTTGGCAGTTTTGACAATGTTTGACTGCGGTGATGCAATCAGTAAATAATGAAGGCCAAAAGTAACTTGCACGGATGATCTTTTGGGCGGTGGCCATGCCGGAGAAGTGGCCTCCGCAGGCACCACTATGGCAGTCATTAAGGACTTGTTCTGCTTCGTTATGAGATAGGCAGCGTCGTAAGATGGTATCAATGCCGCATCGATAAAGTACATCGCCTAATAGGAGATATCAGGGGGCGTGGTGTCGTATACGATGGCGTCCATCACGATCGATATGGGGTCGAAATTTTTGTGTGCGGAGGTAGATTAAGATGTCACCGTACCATGGGTCGTCAGAAGAAATGACAAAAATGTGATCGTCAGTGAGATGCATTTGGATAGCGGGTGATGAAGAAGAGGATGGGAGATCTATGATGAGTTGAGAGAGTTCTAGGGCCTTGGTGCTCTTTGGGGTTTTGAAAGTTAGGTCATATTCTTGCAGGATAATCACCCATTTAGCTACGCGGCCTTGAAGGAGGCGACGCGTCAAGAGGTAAACCATTGGTTTGGAATTGGCTACAACCGTGGTGTGGCTCAGGAGAATGTAATGTCGCAGATTTTGTACTGAAAAGACGACGGCGAGGGCCATCTTCTCTTCATGTGGGTAGCGGAGGGGTGGGCCTGACAAGGTCTGGCTCACATAGTAGATGGCATGCTCTTGGCGAGCAGTATCTTCTTGGACAAGAACTCCAGATACGGCATATTTGGATGCTGAAACATAGAGGGCGAAATCTTTTGTGAAATGTGGAGGAGAGATCAACGGGGCGTTCGTGAGTGCTTTCTTTAAGTCGGTGAAAGTTGATTCTACTTGTTGGTCCCATATGAAACGGGTTTGCATACGTAGTAGTCATAGGAAACCGTGGACCGTTGTGGCATAGTCAGGGACAAAGCGGCGGAGGAAGTTGGACCGAAGGCTTTAAAGTTGTCTTAATGTACAGGGTGACGGTAAGTCTACAATGGCTTGGACTTTCAAGGGGTCTACAGTGATGCCTTTTTATGAAATGACGAAGCCCAGCAGGCGACCTGATGTAACGCAAAAGACACACTTGAGAGGGTTCAAGCGGATGTTGTATTTTCGACAACGCAAGAAAACTTGTCGAATGTCGTCTAAATGGTCAGATCATTTCTTGGATCGAGTGGTGAGGTCATCCAGATAAACTTTTATGATTTTGTGTAGATCGTGGAAGCAATAAGTCATGGCGCGTTGGAAAGTGGCTCCAGCATTTTTGAGACCGAAAGGCATGACGCGATAGGCGAAGGTGCCCCATGGGGTAGTGAAAGCTGTCTTGTATTGATCTTCTTTACGGATTTTGATTTGGTTATATCCGGAGAAACCGTCCATAAAATAAAGGACCTCATGTTCCGCACATTCATCGATTAGTTGGTCAATGAAAGGTGTGGAGAAGTTGTCTTTGGGACAAGCGAGGTGGTCTCGAAAATCAGTACAAATGCGTATGGTGCCCACTTTTTTGTTTACTAGCACTAGGTTTGAAACCCAGGTGGTGTAGGAAATAGGATATATGAATCCTGCTTTTTGGAGTTTCTCAATCTCAGCCTTAACAGCTGGGAGCTTGGACGGGTGAATTGGTCATTGTTTCTGTCAGACAGGAGGCACATTGGGTCAAGTGTCGATGTGATGTTTCACAATTTTTGGATCGAGGCCAAGCATCTCGGTGTAAGACCAGGTGTAGACATCATGAAACTCTTGGAAGAGTTTCTTATATGCCAGAGTTTCCGCTTGAGTGCATGATGCGCCTAGCGAGATGAGCTCAGGATTTCCAGGTGTGGTGGAAATTTCGATTTGTATAATAGGGGAAATGTTCGACATGTTCCCCTCTTCGAAGGCATCTGGTGTTGGGATGGGGTCTTTGAACCAATCAACCTTAGTTGGTAGGAAATATTTCGATTCGACTGATAGTTGGTTTTCTGCGGTGGATGTAGACGCCTCAGGGAGGAAGTATGAGGGATGATGCATATCGTCCCAAGGGTAGTCCGGTGCAGTGAGTGTTTCCAGAATTTGCTCATCAGTACGAAAGTAATCAGATCATAAATCAATGGGTTCTGGTTTGTATGTGGTTGAAATCATATAGATGGTATTGATTTCTTCCGAAGAAGATGATTTCGGAGGGTAGATCTCCTCGATGATGGGAGTAGATATCTCTAAGTTGGCATTGTTCATCTCGTATAAGGCTTCTCTATAATCTGGGAGATCAAGGAAGTGGTGTGAATAATGGCCATAAATGCCGCATATCGCACAAGGGTGGTTAGTGCAGAGCATTTTGTCACGAGGTTGAGGAGGTGACTCAAGTCTTACCACTGGAATTCTGGTGTCGTCATCCAACATATTCATGTGTTCTTGGAGTGCAGGTAATTGTGGAAATTGATGAGTGGCATGGCCAACGTTGTCACACAACAAGCACTTAGGGGGAATGCGAATAGTTGGGAGGTTTTTAGCTACCTTGGGGGTTGCTGGGGGGGTGCGAGTTATGGGTCCAGTGTTATAAGTTGGTGGGCCTCTACCCCCTGTGTTTCGTAACGGAGGTGGGGTGTTTCTGGATGTTGATGCCATTGTCACTATTGGGGGTGGTCTATTTTGCAGATGAGCGACAGGAGGGGGTGGGTGGTTGGTAGTAGGGATAGGTTGTACCGGTTGTAAAATAACAGTCGGAGTCGACGGGGGGCTCGGAGCAGGTAAGTACCATACAAGTATCCCTAATGTTAAACCAGGAATGTTGAGTGTAGCCATTACTGGCGAACTGACAACTCCAGAAAATGGGAACAAGAACGGGATAGTATGAATTGGCGTTGTGCCAATATGAGTAGGCACTATGGGTGTTTGTGGTAGTGACGAAGGCTACTGTTTGGTGTGCGACAGGGTGCACAAATCCGATGTTTTTGTTATTGGTAAAGGTGGTGGGATCGATGGAAATGTGGAAGTCATAGGTGACTCGGTGTAGATTCTAGGACCAATTGACGACACAAATGATGTTGGTGCAGTTTGAATGGTTTGTTCAATCATTGGTAGCACATTTTGAGGGGCTGCGGGGGCGTTAGGATCATAATATGTGAGTTGATCAATCATGATAACGCGTCCTTCATGTGGGAACATCATGAGGCAGAAAACAGATGAAGCCACTGCTTTCATTTTGTACATATAGCTATGTCCAAGAAGGAGGTTGTAGTCGAGCTGGCCATTTATCACTTCGATGTCGATAAGAACTAATTTGCCACCTAGTTCTACGGGTACATTCGCTAAGAGGCCTTGTGGTTGAGCTGAGCACCCGTTGTAAGCTCGTAATGCCGTGGTTGATGGTTGTAAAGGGAGGGAGCCAAGTTTCTGCCACACAAGGGTGGACATGACGCAGGTTGAAGCTCCTTCATCGATGATGCATCAATGCACAACAAGGTTTCGAATGTTTATGGATACTTGGAAGGCCAAATTTGATGGAAATCGAGGTTCTGCTTGGTCTAAGTCGAAAGCCATCATGTGTGTGTCGTCAGGGTCTACTCCTCCGATGGTGGATAGTAGTAGTTTTCGTTGTGCAGGGCATGTTTTCAGTACCTCTAAAGCAGACATAGCAATGGGGGATTGTGCTAGGTCTTCCACGACGTTATAATTGGATGTTGTGTGAGCATTAGGATTGTTGTTAATCCTTCGCAAAGGGATGCGAGGGATTTTAGGTCCTCCGTCCAACGACATATTTGGTATGCGTAGTGGTTGATCTAGTGGAAGGGAGGTGGATTCGTCAATGGGAGGAGTTTCTGGTGGTGGACCGTACTAATTCCTGTGAGTTTGGAGGTTAATGTCATTGGATGACATCATTAATAAATAGTGTGTGCCTGGATCCGTATGCTGATAATCAGTTGCGGCATAGGTGATTTGCTGCTGGGTTGCAGCAGATCCTTGTGGGGGATCCATAGGGAGAGTATTTACTACTCCCTGGTTTGGCAATGGGTTTTGCAAAATCATGGGTTGCGGTTGATTAAGTGGAGCTGGCTGTCCAGCGTGGCCTTGGCGTTGGGCATCGTCAACCCAAAGTTTACGTGCTTTCTCTAAATGGGGGCGGTTGTGATGGAGTGTCCATAGACTCCACATATAGAACATGGATGGTTTGTTCTCAGGTTTTTATTTTTTGGTTGCTTGGGATGACGATCAGGATTCTGGTTGGGAGGAGCAGCATTGTTATTATTTGGAGGATTGGGAGGTGGTGGACCTTGATTATGTTGTTGGTTGTTGCCGCAGTTACATCCTCTTCCATAGTTTTGTTGTCCACCTTGGTTGTGTTGGTTGTTTTGGTGTTGGGGTTGATTGTGTTGTGTGTACACTTGCCCTTGTGTAGTGGGAGGATTTTGGGGTTCCGCAGGTGCGGTAGCAGGTTGCGGTGGATAATAAGCTGGTGGGGCTGGAGGTGGTCCAGTTGCCTGCTGGGGTTGTTGGTAACCCTGAGCTATTGGAAGTGCTGGGTTAGCTGGTGTAGCTTGTTGTGGGTAATACATTGGTTGTGCCGGTAAATGAATTGGGTTCTAGGTGGCCGGGTTGTTATAGTATGTGGGTGGTACATATGTCGATGGCACTTGCCCATAGAAATGTTGTGGACAAGAGGGTCCATGAGTGTGATGAGTCTGATTCGTTGGAGCGTATGAAGTTTCTGCTCCAGAATTAGATGTAGCCCTAAAGAGGTATGGGGAATTTATGGTGCTCACCATGCTAAAAGGTTTATTTTGTGCCGTGACTTGGCCGATAATACCATCAGCGGCATGTGATGCCCTTGGAGTGTCACCGCGTGAAGAATCACCTCATGGGGCATCTGGTATGATGGTGTAGAGATAGCCTGATTGGGCATAAATCAGGTTGAATTGCTGAGCTTTTAAGATAGCTTCTTCCTCTGACTGGGGTCGTTTGGAAGCTACTTCTTTGGATATGAGGGGTGGGAGCGATTTAAGAAACCAGTCCAAAAATATGCGGTCATCCAATTTTATCTTACAGAGGCTATGACGCTTGTGCCACTCATGGATATGGTCAGTGATGTGGGTAGCTGTGTTTTGTCTGCAAGACGATAGTATTTCAACTCCTGCATCATAACGTACAGGTAGCTGAAAAAACTGAAGGAAAGTGGAGGCGAGAGATGTAAATGTATGGTGGATCCCATGTGGTTGTTCGATGTATCACTTGGCTGCAGAGCCAGTGAACGTTCGTTGCAACAGTCTTAGTCTAATGGAGTCATCCACTATGGAGTTAGATGAACACCATAGGTCAAATGACATTATGTGGTTTTGGGGATCCTTTCCAAGTTTTCCTTCAAACTTGGGGATGTCTGAGGGGAGCTTTGTAGGCATGGGTGGCCATGTAGGGTTGTGCTTGATAAGATCGTTGGTTAGCCTGGCTAGGTCTGGTAAGTTCAGACTAGCCATGTAAGGTAAACTAGCAGATGGGTGTGGGGTAGTGACTGGGACATAACTATTAATGGTGGAATTATGTAGTGGTCCAGTAGCCCCTAAGGGTATGCTAGGTATTGAAGGTATGTGTCCTCCAATCATTGTGGTTTGGGATGGGCCAGCACTCCCAAGTGCAACATGGGTTGCAGAGGAGTTAGGAATAGTGCCAGGAATTCCTGGGATTTGGGTTGTGCTAATGAGAGGTGGTGTGATCCCTATGTTGGGCATACCCATAATAGGAGGTAGTCCTGTGTTGGGCATACCTAAAGGTGGAGAGGCCCCTATATTAGGCATGCCTAAAGGTGTTGTTGTTACCATGGGTGGTACAATACTAGAATGGTTTGTGGATGTATCTCCAATAGTACTGGTGAAAAGTGGGTCGTATTGTGATCCAGCCATGAGGTTGGTTTGTTATATTTCAGTAGGGTTTTTGGATTCAGCCTCAGAATCAGATGTGAAGTGAGGCGTGTCAGAATCGGATGACTATGTGTTTGGTCAATGATGTGTCGATTCAAGGGATAAGGCTCTACGTCTATGACGTGTAGAGCCAAGTATACCGAACTGAGGGGGTTCACCCTGAAGACGACGAGATCATCTTAAATTCTCAATGGTGAGAAATATTTTAAAAATTTCAGTGTAAGGTGGTGATGTAAAAAACTCGAAACCCTAATGCAACAATGAGTGCAAGAGGGGAGTGAAAAAATAAAGGCTCGCAGGCCAACAACCAACCTCAAAAAACACTTATTATAGCAGTTGTGCTATAATAAGTGGAGGGATGCAACAAAATTTGTCAAAATACCAAAAGTCAAACAGTTCCTAGAAAAAAGTGGTGTTACTAGACGAAAGGTGGGTAATGTATCATGCAAACACCTAACTAGAAGTATTGTGAGTCAACAAATGATATTCTCTGCAAGGTGATGAAATCCAAGTCAGACAATATAGAGTGTTGAATCAACGGCTAGATATCCCCCTACCGGGAGGGACACCGGGTAGACAATCCTAAAGAGTGGCAACTAGGATACCCCGTTCATGACACGTTCGGTTGGGTGAATCTATAGTTTGGTTCTATCGCCATTGTACACCCTCTTGGGTGTACACCGAGAACTTCGAAAGGTATCCTTCGGTTACTGAATGGATTGCGGTATTTCACTCAGACTTCCGGAACCAGTCTGGCTACTTCGACCCTCCTAAGGGAGAGGCCTTCCCGATAAATTGGTTGATAACCGTGTCAAAATTATAAGGGATTTTTAGACCCTAAAGACAACCACTATGTCTCAAATGTAAATAATTGAGAAATGTTATTGGTACACCTATCCTCTAAATTCTACCTAACTACAAGATTCTTTTAAGTGCTCCCCAAGTGGGGTTAAAATTTTGTTGAGTTAAGGTAAATTTTAAGGATCAGTTTAAATTATGTGGCAGAGTGGGTGCAAGTGTGGTATTTAAACTGAAATTGATTTTCCTCGCTTGGGCGATTGATTACAAATGAAAAAAAAGACGCTTCTAGTTTTGCAAAAAATAAAGGCGTTTTTGAAATGTAAATGCTTGAAAAAACTATTCAAAAATAATGGATCTTTGAAATAATTTGAAGAAAAGCAAATAACATAAATATTTCAAGAAATAAATGGATCTCTTAAAAATTGCTTGGGCAAAGTATTGAGCAAATAAACAGTAAAACCTTGATCTAAATAAAATGCAGAAAATCTTTCTTTCAATTACTGAAAAATTTTAAAAAGACTTTTAATGGAGCAGATATAAATAGTAAAAGATTTAGTATGGCTGTAAAAATGTAGAAAAACTAATGCTATAAAATATGCTAAATGGGAAAAAAAAAAGCAAAAAATATTTTCAAAAAATTGGTTGAATTCAAAAAAATTGCATCGCAGGTTTTGGGAAAATAGCCGCAATGTGCAGCATGGGTTTCGACCGCGATGTCGCGAAGTGCAGCACGGGTTTCGGCCGTGATGTCGTGATGTGCAGCACGGGTTTCGGTCGCGATGTGCAGCACGGGTTATGGCCGCGATGTGCAGTGCGAGTTTCAGTCGCGATGTGCAGCGCGGCAAATGGCTGCGAAGCCGCGACATGTAGCGCGTAAAATGGTCATGAAGCCGCGGAGCGCCGCGCAGAAAAAAGCCACGAGGTCACGATGAGCTGCGCGACTGTCGGGTGAAAAGCTGCGAGGCGAAAGCCGAAAAACAAACGCCGAAAAATGAACCCGAAAATGGAAATTTCAGGCTGTTAATGGCAATAGAAAGGGCCAAGATCTAGAACAGCAGTTGATCTGCTATCTAGGATGGCATATCTATGAATTAAAATGATTAAAACTAACAAAAACTAAGATCTAAAGCAAAAAACTGAGATCTAAGAAGTCGAAGCCAGCAGAGTCGCCAAAAACTGTTAACTTGGTTTTGCAACCAAGCTTTGTGCAATGGGCACCTATCAACAATGTGATAGCAGTTTCAATATTGAAAGCAAAAACAATTATAAATTAAATCTAAATCTAAACTAGCATGTAAAAATAACAAATAAATTTTTTAAAGACGATTCAAGAACAAGAAATAAAAGAATAGATGTTTTGTATTAAGATACCTCAAATGGTGAGGATTTGTGTTGAGCAATTCCCAAGGTGAGTAGCTCCAAGTTCCAAAGGTCTCTTCTCCAAGATGCTGAAAATGGCCAAAAGTCTCATGAGAGATTTTGACAACGTGAGGATAGGATGATGGATGGATGGAAAGTGAGGAGCCCCTACCACCTTTTTATAGTTTTTGGTGGTGGGGAATACCATTATGGTTTTGAGGAAACCAATGGTATTGACCAACATGGTTTAGGTACCTTTTCCCTCCTTTTTTCTTTTTTGAATATTTTGAATATTTTTATTCCCTTTTTAATATTTTTGGGAATTCTGGACCCTTTTTGAGGGTTTTTTATGCTTTTTGAGGAAAAATATTCATTTTGAGGGGAAAAAGGGGTGTATTATGGTCTTTTGGTGACTGTTTGATGGCTTTAGAGGCTCAAATGGTGGAAAAGTGAACAAATGGGTCATGTGAATAAGGAAATGAGCTAGTGAGCACTTTTTGGGTGTTAACAGATTGCCCCTTGATGTGTGAGGGCAGGAACTCATCGTATGGCCGATAGACATCATAGTTCTTTTGTCTTTTTCCTGGGGTTTGGGGAAGAGAAGAGACCAGTTGGAGACTGGATCCACGAACCTTGGAAGCTACAAAACAAACAATATTACATGGCCTCAATATGAATGAGGAATAATCTTTGATAATGGATGAGGCGGGCATACCCATGCTTGTATCAAGACATATACATAACAATTAGTCCCAAGAAGGGGGACCTGAATAATACATAAAAAAATCTAGAACAACAATATAAGTTTGCTTAAATATGTTATCATATATTTTATCAAATATTTATTCATCTTATTTATGAAGTAGGTTCAACATTTTATTTCCATTTTGCATTTGAACTTGTAGTTAGTATCTCTTGTTTACATAGCATGTTAGTACCCTAGGTCTTGTTAGTTCCTTTGTTAGATCAGTCATTTCATTTCAGTAGGTGTAATAGGATAGAGTTAACTTTCAATTAACACTTAATAAGTCTTCTTTGAATATCATTTAGATGTAATAGATCTAAGTTGTTAAAGATCAGTTTTAACTAGCATAAATTTGCTTCTCATCTTTAGAATAGCTTACATCATCTTTGTCATGATCAAATAGAATGGTTTGATTTACTGATTGAATGAGAATAGTAGTACTATGTTTTTGCTGTAGGTTTGCTTACAAACTAAGATTTTTTTCAATCATTCGAATTCTTGTTTTGTACTTAGGTCTGCTTGAACTCCAAGTTTAGTTTGCTTTGATTAGTTTACTATTTTGCAACGCATTTATTTATGCTTGGTCTTTAAAATAGTGTTTTTTCTTTGCTTTTGTGAATTCGTAGTTAATTAGTCAGATTAAATTACATAGATCAAAGTAGTTAGTTTGCTTGCGTAGAAATAGCATAGTTTTATGTTCGAAGTAATTAGTTTACAAGTTACATAGCTTAGATCCTTAGTAGTCAATTGCAATTGAATTCTTAGATAGATCTTTCATTCTGCACAAATAGAATAGATTTCCAATTCATAGAATAGATTAATAGTTTGCTTAAAGTGGTTTTTCTTCCGTTAGTTAGTTGTTTTTAGGCCAAGCGTTGCTTTCCTAGAATAGTAGTTTCTTTTATTGCAATTTCAATTCTCGTTAATAGGTTAAGATAACATAGATTAGTTTTACATTTGAAATCCTAGTTAGAGTCTCAATGTAATATCATATATAGTGTCTGAATGAAGTGTTGTATGTAGTATCATTTGATAAATAATAGGATAGATTCTTTATGAATGAAATTAACTCAGTTTTCCATTCTAAATTAGATTTCACTTCCCACTTTTAAGTAAATTACCAGCTTAGGGATAAGTTAGGTTAGGGTAGTTAGGCTTTCAGTCCTGCACATATAGTGTTTGCAACTCATAAGCTACCTTCTCGGGTTGACAATTAAGTGTTGAATTAGATAGTGCATATTTTACTCAACACTCTTCAAGAGGCAGGTTTACATGACTAGAGATACACACCAGTATAACAACCATGGCATCCAAAGAGGCTTCAAGCTCCAAGTTATTCATCCTCATGGTCTACAATGGAAACCAATCAGCAGCTTGGAAATAAAACTTTAGAATAGTTTCGGGTCTTTTAGATTGAGCAAACTTGGAGCAAGGTCATTCTAATAAGGAATGGACTATTGTTGGAACCACAATCTGATGTCACTATGTCCTAGATAGTGAGAATTGGCAGCCAGAAAGTCCAAGGTCAGAAAGTCATGGGCATCTGGAATCTTAGAAAGGGCCTTTTTCTATTTCATTGTGTTGACAAAAAGCATTATAATGAAGTTCCAAGATGGGGGGCATGGATGTACTTTCAGGGACATTGACTTTACTAGTGGAAGGTAGACTTTGACAAACACATCTCCCTACTACGTAATTTGGGTACAGTTCTAGTTTTCCTTGCAATTTCAGCTATTACTAGTAACTCACTAGGCCAAACATCACATTTATTTGCCAGAAACAACAAACTATGTTTGCTCCCTGCCCAGCTCCACAAGTCTGCATCCAAATTAATTTATCCCAAAACCTCAATGAGTGTTAGATATAATGGCCAAATTAATTACTTGGGAATTTTTTCATTACACTTTACTATCCAGTTATGTTATATAGCCATGTTATAATATATAATAATTTTAAGGTATTAATTACTATAAAGGTGTTTGGGGATTTGCATAACATACTCAATGTATGTTTCCTGTCTAATAAATATGACAATCTGGTAAGCATTTTGATAAAGCAATTACATCTTCTACCTCATTTTCTAGCTTGTATCATTCCCTACATATTTCCGTGGTTCTATGACATGGTATCAAAGCCACAAAGACGTGCATCTGAGGATGAAATGTGAAGACACCAATGTACTGCAGCACATAGAGACAACACATGGTCATGCCACGGAACTTGACGTTGGCCATAAAGGGAAAGCTGAATTAAGTAAAAATAAGTTTTTTATCAGCGAAGTAATGATTATACTACTTAAACATGAACTTAGGAGTTAATATTATTTTGTAATGCAAAGAGAGAGTGCCATCATAATTGAAAAATCATGGCACATAAGAGATCATGTTGGGTAAGAGGTAAGGCTAGTAATCTTAGTTTGTAGAGATCATAGTCATTCAAACCCACTTTATGGATTTCTTGCGATGAGGCAGATAAATCATATTGATAGCTTCAGCCCTCACTGGATCATTCATATCTCCTTGAAAAAAAATAACAATAAAACTTGAACAGACAGTTTACAGTAGATTGCATACAGAGGCAATGTTGAACAATGTGAAAGATTTGAATTCCGACTTTCTGTTCAAGTGGAGTTTTATTGCTCACCTATCTTGCGATAGAATTATGACATTATTCTTAAATAATATATTGCATATCAAATCAGAACTGCATTACAATAGGATGAATACTATTTGTAGTTGGTTATTATGAATATAATAAATTGGATGCTTTGCAAATAATTATTTTATGAGCTTTCTATTAGGCATTTTCATGGAAATATAATGCAATTTGTTTGATGTGTTCTAGTCCCCCAGAACTTTAGACTATTGGAAGAACTTGAGAGGGGAGAGAAAGGTATAGGTGATGGAACTATAATTTATGGGATGGATGATGGAGATGACATATGCATGTGCTCCTGGACTGGCACTATTATTGGGCCTCATAAGGTACGATATATTTCCTTTTTCATGTCCATTCCAATGAGATCACTTTTATTTTAATTATTTAAGTTGTTAAATGATTGACATTTATTTGAAATTTGAACTAGGACACAGTACTAGCTATTGTGAGTACATATATTCTAGTTCTTGTAGTCATAGTTACTGTGTAAAAGGTCAGATGCATCTCCTAACAGTGTTGATTTCTTTGCATGAAGGTCGGATCTATCAAGTGAAACTATTTTGTGACAAGGACTATCTTGAAATTCCTCCAACTACAAGGTTTTACTTCCGGATAAACATGACGTGTGAATTGGAAAACTAGGGTGGTAAGAATTGGCTCTAATTTTAAGAAACTTGGGTTTTGTAGTTTGGAATTTTTAGTTTCGAACATGATAGTTGAAAATACTATTTGAGTTTTATGAACTGCAAGCTCTTTTCCTAGTTTGACTTGTCCAACCAGTGAAGGTTCCAAATCTCAGGAGGGAGTGTTCTATTAATGTTTTGGATATTGGAATTATCTTGGATTATTCTTGGACATGAAATATTGAATATATCAGATTATCACACACTTTCTTTCTCAACCAATACATGTTTCCTATCAACAAGATTTTACAAGTAGTTCCATCTTTCCTTGGGATTTTCAGTTGGGAACACTTTATGTGTCCAATTTTTTTCATTTTTGTTTTTGCTTGTCAAATTTCCTTGCTCTCACCTTTTAAAATATAAACACTACAGGTAGAACTGATACTCTTTGAAATGCTAGGAAATTGGTGGCATGAATATACAATGGAAGATAGTTTGAAGCAGTTAAAGAAAAAAATGGCATTTCCTCAAAACTAAAAACTGCCACAACCTACAGAAGGTACCTTCTTCTAGAAAGTGCTTCGTTACTATCATTGTGGGCATTTTGAGTTTCTTTGGAACTTGATGAAGAATTTGTGGATCAATTGGACATCATTTTAATGTAAACTAACTTTTTTCATAAATCTCAAAGTTATGGATGTACTGGACATCAAACCTTATTGTAGACTTGTTACTTTTTAACTAACTATTAAATCTAGTCGTTTGTCTATATTTGCAGTTGACTCAATCCAATAAAGAGACATTATATTATGTTATTATTTTATTTTAAAATTCAAACATGATGTTTAAACAATGCTGAAGATATGCTAAAGATATAATTCTTGAAATTGGTCTTTAAACAATGCTAAAGATATTCAAAATGGAGACATTGGTTGGGAACTATCTCTTGTCACCACTTCAAGCTCTAATTCTAGTGTGCAAGCATAAAGTAAATAGGTAATACCAAATTTCTATATAGTTTGTTGTTCTTGGAGGCCTTATTGGTGTGGGTACAACAATATATCCACACTGACACGTGTTGACAGGATTGCGGGGCAAGTCCAAGTCCTTCAGGAATTTGGAGAGCTACCCATGCATTTATTGAGCTTGAGGCATATTTATTTATAGATTGGTGCTTTGGCTTGATGGATAGTGTTCATTTTAATATAATCTTTGTTGTGTTTTTCCCAATTTAAAAAAAAAAAATTAGGTGCCTTGAAAATAGATATGAGCATGTAGGTAGATGATGAGTGATTTTAAGCATGGTTGTTTTTGGAAATATAAATTAGATTTTAAGCATGGTTGTATTTATATCTTATTGTATTTTATTAGAATTACAAATGATGCAATCTTGGTGTTAATATTTCTCCTTTCCCCAATTCTTAAAGGGTTCTAGCTCAATGGAAGAGCGCATGCCTTACAAGCAAGAGGTTGGTGGTTCAATTCCTCCATGCCCTAATGATATTGCAATATTGGTATTTTTAATAAAATATATTTTATTATGATTTATTATGGCTATAGGGAGGGTTTCAAACCGTTTTTGCATGTTACTACAATGGGGATTATAAACCGCCTTCATATGTCACTACAAGGGGGTTTCAAAACTGTCTTTGTATGTTACAACCCGGGGGGGGGTCAAAAACCCCCTCTGGGTTTATATGATGGGGGGTCATAACCACCCCCAAAGGTTTGTAATATGGAGTTTTAGAGGGGGTTTCAAACCCCCCTGTAGGTGTCTACAAGGGGGGATTCAAACTGCCTCTATAGGCCTCTATGAGGGGGGTTCAAAACGGCTCCTATAAGCCTCTACGAAGGGGGTTCTAAATTGACCCTATAGGAATCTACAAGGGGGGTTCCAAACCGCCCCTATAGGACTATACGATGGGGTTCACAACCGCCCCAATAGGCCTCTATGAGGGGGGTTTTAAACCGCCCCTATAGTCCTCTACAAGGGGGGTTCCAAACCGTCCTTGTAGGCCTCTATGAGGGGGGTTTTAAACCGCCCCTATAGTCCTCTACAAGGGGGGTTCCAAACCGCCCTTGTAGGTTTGTATGAGGGGGCTTATGAGGGGGGTTCACAACTGCCCTCGTAGGTCTCTATGAAGGGGGTTCAAACCCTCCCTCGTAGGTCTCTATGAAGGGGTCTACAAGGGGAGTTTAAAACCTCCTCCGTAGACCTCTACGAGGGGCGTCACAAGTTTCACCCCCAAAAGTCACTTTTGGGGGCGGTTCCAATCTCGTCAAAATATGGCCTTAAAGGGAAAAAAATTTAACATCGGTGCCTTTAGGGGCGGTTTTTCCAAAATCCCCCCCAAAAGACAAGCCCCCCCATAGGTCACTTTTGGGGGCAGAAGACAACCCCCCCAAAGGCCAAAAATGTAGTAGTGTTTGCTTAATGAAACCTACCTTTGGAATTCCCTTTAAAACCCTTGGGTTTCCTTATTCATCAATACATTCAAAATTATTGTTGTAGAAATCAAGTTTAACTCTATGGGATTCCAAGCAATCCATTCCAATGAGAATATCATAGAAACCAAGTGGAAAAATATTCAAATTTGCAAAAGGGGACTGTACACCCATTTCCAATGGACATTTATCCATGATTTCACTAACCTTCCTCTTAGTTCTAGTGGCTAGTTGGACTAACCATGATTTATTATGATTTGATTTCTTACAATCACAAATCTCAACAATTTTAGGACATATATAATTGTGAGTAGATCCAGGGTCAATCAAAATAGAAATAGATTACTTACCAATCTTTCCTAGTCACAGTTGACTCATGGTTTGCTTTGCAGTCCTCTAGTGTTGCATAAATCCTAGGGATCATCGTTGCCACTTGACCCACATTTTCATCTCCTTGGGTGTTATGAACTTGCTTTACACTTCCATTTATGTGTGGACAGTTCCTAAGCATATGGTCCTATCCATATCCCCAACATTGAAGTGGCTCTCTTAGATCTCTTGGTTCTCTTGGCGTGTCTCCCATCATCCTAGTTGGTTTAGTCACACCCTATTGTGGTTGCCTTGGATGATTTCTGAATTGAGGAGGCTTGAACCCCTTCTTCCTTCAGTCAAACATCTCATTTTTCTTGTCCTTCCATGCCTTATGGAATTCTATTTTTTTTTTATCATAACAATATTTGGTCATTCTTATGGCCTCATTTATAATTCGATGTTCGTCAAACTCAATTATGTCAATTATGTCTTTATAGGATTGGGGTAGTCCACTTAGAAAACATTGAATATTCACCTTATCATCCCTGATATATTTGACATACCTTAGCAGCTCTACGAATCTGTTTTCATATTATTCCATTGTCATTTTTCCCAATTTCAACTCGTGGAACTCTTTGATTTTTCCATCATAGCACCTATCAGAAACGTACTTTTCCTTAAAGTATTTCTTGAATTTCTTCCACACAATCTTCCTTTACTTGATCATCTTTACTTGCATAAGGTGATCCCACCATATAGACGCTCTTCCATTCAGATTGAAGATGGCCACTCTTGCCTTCATATTTCCCGAATTGTATTGGAATTGGAAATACTTCCTCATACCAAGAAGCCAAGCCTCAAAATTTTTGACCAGATTTAACCTCACTATCAAAAGTAAGAGGTTTGGCCTTCTTAAATTCTCCATGAGAGTTCTTCTTGGAAGACCTCTTCCTCTTGTTTCTATGATATGAATATATTGAGCCTTCAATGGATTCTTTAGAGTTAGATGAATTGCTAGAAGAGATTTCTAGAGTGTATGTCATGTCTCTAGAAATCCTTCTTGAACTATTGGACCTCTTGTGGGAATGCCTCCTTGATATATTCCCACTCTTTTCCTGATTTTCTGAATTCTACCCATGGTTAATATTCCTCTGAATGTCTATCAATATTTGAAGCATAGCTTCATTCAATTGGTTGTGATCTTCTTGGGATCGAATAAGACCTTCATTGTCTTCTCTGCATCTCTGCAGTTCCACCCTTAGGCTCCTCATGGTTTCTGCAATGTCTCGGGGAGTTGCTTGGTTTCTTCTTCCAATATATTATGTCTCTACATTCTCCACCTGTATATTCTCTCCCATTTCATCTTCCTCAATTTGATAAGGATCATGTGCATCCTCCATGATGATACTCTTCTTCTTGGTCCAACCAAGATTAAAATTTCCCACTGCAATAGATTGAAATATTGACCCTTAACTGTCACTGATATGATTTTGAATCTGTAAAAGTGTTTATAAACAATTTTTTTAGCTGCATTATATTCTCATAAAATTACAAAATTATTTTCATGCATTTTGTGAACAATCCATATTCACAATTTCTATTCATAAAACATTTGAATCATCCCCCCCTCAAACTTTAGCTGTCCATATCCACAGTTGAATTCGAGAACCAACTTGGTAGATTTAGAAAAAATAAAAATGGGGGTCAAGGGGGCTTGCCCCGTTGCGGCCTCCCTTCCTCGATGCAGGGTGGGTCAAGGGTAGCGCCCTCGTTTTTTTTTGTAAATCCTTCGATTCCATGCAATCTAGAGCATGATATCATTGTATTTTTTTTATCTCAGACACCTGAAAATCAGCTATGAAAACCTACCTTTTCTATGATCCACACCCATCAGATTCCCCCTACATTGCCTTACAAGTTGTCCTTCATAAGTTGTTTCATGCTCTAGGAAGAGCAATTTCCTGAAACTGGTTTCACGTGCTTGAATAAATGAGAGGGTGACACATCATAGGGTGGTTTACCACTTCAAGGTAAGGACAATTTATTAACCTTCGTGCAACTTCATGGCCTTGAATCACTCTTAGTTTTCGATCAAATATACGTGATCGTCCCAAACTGACATAAACGTCGTGGGTCCATTCACCCATGACACCTCAACACATCATGCCTGGACCCCACGTCACATCAATTCCCTTCACGATGAAAGTGGTTTCAGGGTCTGAGGAGAGTGGTTTCCTAGACCTACTTTTACAAGCCTTAATGCACGAGAGAGAGAGACACGTCATAGGGTGGTTTACCCCTTCAGGGTCATGCTTCTTTGTTATCCTTTGTGCGTGTTAAGGGCCTGAAGTGTTGTGATTCGTTGATCTCGATCTACATGTTCTTCCACGAATGACATGGCTGGGGTGGGTTCCATCCTTTTTTACATTTCTTCCCATCACATATCCCCAAATCACATCACTTCTTATTGGATTGTGAGGGTGGTTTCAGGATCTATGAGAAGTGGTTTCTTGAGACCTCTTTTGCGAGCCTGAATGCACGAGAGGATGAGACGCGGATGGGACAGTTTCCATTCAGGATCGTGAGAATAAGTTAACTCTCATGCACCTTCATGAGCTTGAAACACTATCGACCGTCGATCTGCACCACTGCTTGATGGTCAGATCTTCTCCGCTTCTAGGCTCCATCACTTACGGTCACATGTTCCCATGGATTTGATGTTGTTGGTCCACATCACACCGTCTTCCCATGCAAATCATCCACGTCATACCTCTTTACCACATTCTCATCCACATTAGACCTCTTGTCCACGTTGCTCCTCCACATCACCAGTCCACATGGCATGGGTGGGGCACAACTAAAAATTTCCAAATTTTCCATTTTTTTCAAATTAAACAGAATTTTAATTCGGTAATAATGGGGATCAATCCTAAATTATTTATGTCCCCTTATCTATCACTTAACATAAAAAGATTTCTATAGCACCATTTCTTATTCTTTTTCCTGTAAATCGCGATTTCTTGCCCATATATATCTGGTATTGCATCCAAAAGATCTGATACCACTCTGTAACATCCCCCTCACCCAATCCAACCATCGGTAGGGTATGCTAGGTAATTTCAGGCTCTCAAATTTTTCCCCAAATCCATAATACAATGTTCAACATATAAAATGTGTGCAGAAACGTAAATAAACATACACACTGGAAATAAAATAGATCCACACGCACACATCATGCATTTATACAAGCATAAACATTATAGGCATCAAATAAAAACATTTCAGATTCATATGCATGAGAATACTTATCTCTGTCCAATGTAGATCCAAACAATTACTTGTTTTGTAAGAGTGATTTTCCACCCAACCATAGGCACTCTGTCAAACATATAATATTTCTACTGATAGGCCACCCCCAAGCTGGGATATGAGGCCACTAGGGTTAGGGAAACACCTATAACCTTTTCTTTCTCTCATCCCACAACCCAGTCTTCTCTCTATGCTTAGCCAAATGCTCATACAGAGCTCTACAGTGGTATCACTCAACCTCACAGCCTTGGATTCCACAAAACCTGCCCCACACAACACCCTTCTTTCCTTAGGCATCCCCTTCACCTATCCATGGTTCTCTTGGGCGATCCATATTTCCTTGTGATTCTAGTGTGGTCATAGAAGAATTCCAATATGATGTGTGTTCCTATAGAACCACATGTATCCTTAATTCGTGGCTTCTCAAGTATCTATGAGCAACATAACTCAATGGGTAAGGGTTCCTATCTTTCCCAACCTCTCTTCTCACCTACAACCATAAATTTTCACTTCCAAATCTACATCATGGTCTCCAAATTCGAGTTGATGGGTTAAAGAAACAACATGGCAAGTTCATGGATAGCAATAGAGAGCTCTACCTGCTTTATATTTGCATGAAAGAATGAATAAGGGAGTGAGGCTTGACTGTAAGGGATATTATAAAATGGTGAAAAGACAACTGACATAACTTCTATCAGTAAAAGAAAGGACTCATGGAAGCTACATATTGCATTTTGTGATGACAAAATTGTCACAAAAGGGCATTCATCCCCATGCTTCAATAACTACATGAGGTGACTTTTCCCACCAACCTCACATGCATTCAATGATTGGAGAATAGTAAAAAATGAGATAATTCGTTTATTTAAGGCACATGATAGAATTTGGGTGAGTTCTAAGGTTTACATTTGGCAGCAAGGATTTATTCTCCCATAGACCCCCTTTTCTCTTCCCTAGTGGAATAATAGCCCCTTTGGTGCTCTTTACACATCCATTGTTGGACCATTTTACTATTTATGCACACAATATTTACATATATTCTAATTCAACATGAAAGCCAACCAAATAGTCCAAATAAAATATATACATCATACGTTCCTAGCCATTCACTAGTCAGGCCTTGGCCTTGAGATCCACACTAGGAATTCACAATAACATATATACATCATTTACATAATTTTGGCTAAATACATTCCAAGTCAAAACTAGGGGTATTACAAAGCACCAACACATAATTTAGAGGTTCCGTGAAATTTATTCTGCTGTCAAACATCAACAACACTTGAAGAAATAAAACCTATGAAAAAAAACAAATACCTTGTGGGTATAAACGTCATCAGGCATTACATATCAAGGAGACCTTTTGTAGCAGTGAAATATTGCACCACTATTATTAAATAATTGTTTTGTGGCATGATTGTTAAACGTGAAGAACAGATTCTAAATCACTGAATAATAAAGAAGAGGATGAGGACGTCATTCAAACATTGGCATGGCTGCAATCCATGCACCAAAGAAGTCCAACACATAATATATTTTATTTGTACTGCACAATGTCTCCATGCAATAACAAATATGACGATTGCAGCATTGCGATAAAACATTTGAACTCTTAAGTTTGAAATGAAAGATGTTTAATGGGTTTTGTGAACATAGCCCACTTCTCTTATCCTTCCTGAAAACCCACTCCAAGATTTCCTGACAATGCACTCCAACTTCTAAAAGAAAGTCTATGTTCTCTCTAAAACCTATGATCATTCATGGAAAGAGAATTGATAAATTCTATTATCAACCTAGCAAGCTATCCTCATGTTTGGGTTTGCTAAAACTGATGTAGCTCTATGAGTTGGATTCTGCATTGAAATTCTTCAGCATGGTGATGCCATTGACACTAAGTGTCATGCTTTAAGGAATGGATTGTCTTCTTCATTCATCAACTCCGTGAAGTATGCAATTAAAAATGTGTAGTTACAGTGTAGTTGATTTTGCATTTTTGGATGGTGAACATTCCACTTTTTGTGCTTCCAATTGATGAAAATGGTTGTAAAATTGAAATTTCCATCATATAATTTATGAAATTTCAATTATTTGGAACTAAATGCAATTTTGTATCTAAAAAATGGTTAAATCCCATGTACTTACTACTCTTAATTGTAACGTTTTAAGAAAATCTTGTGTAGAAGTTGGCTTGCCTTAAAACTAACCTTCAAATTGTGTTATCACTGATTTGTAACTCTTATTTTGAAAATATTCTTTGAGAGTCAATATTTAAAATGAACTTAATATTTGATTTATAATTTCAATTTTTATGCAAATTGTTAAAGCTACCCAATGGAAACAATGGCTACACGTAGTGGCTAAATATTTACAAGGTCTCTATATTTTTTCAGTCTTCACTTGCAAGAATTGCAGATGCTTTGTCTGGGCACCGAACGCAACGACTACATATTTTAGACTCCAAGGTATAATAAAAACTCAAGGAAATTGATCCCATTTTTTTTTGTCTATTATTTTTGGTGGTTTCACTTTACATTTAGTGTAGAGGAAATTTCCAATGTTTCTATTGAATCAATGATTAACATACATCCCACAATCAATTTTTTCCAAAATGGAATTTTACGTTGTGAAATCAAGAGAAGTAATGTGCACATGAAATTTGATTTAGGTTTGAGTTAGTCTCCTTGGTTTAGAAGATATATAATAATGCATTTCCTTCATTGTCTAAGAGGGTAAAAAGGACGAATTTAAACTTGGGACTGGTAGGTCATACTTATTGTTTTACTTTTGTCTATTCATTCTTAGACCTGCATTCCTTGGAAAATTCCAATTGACCCATTAGGTTTTTGTATCTGAGTATCAACAGCATGCAATAGTTTCAAGTGCATGAAATGAAATAGTGTTTTATTTAGGGAAGCATTGTGTAATGTAATTACACCTATGGTAGCTAGATTTTACGAAAAGTAGCATTTGTAAATACCTTTATGATAAAATTCATATTTCTTTGCTTCTAGGCTCATTCGCATCCCACACCCTGTGCCTCATGGAGTTTCAATCCATGTACTATTAACCACTAATTCACCCATGTACTATTAACCACTAATTCACCCATGTACTATTAACAACTAAGGATTGACTATAAATAGATGCACTTTCAAGTCTATTCTTCCTCTCAATGTATCTATTTTCCTAAAATTATGGAGTTCCCCCAATTTGAACTTGTTTCTTCTATTTTCTCTTTTGTCCACCCCATTTAAAAAAGAGTCAGGACTTCACATAGCAACTGAACGGTAATCAATATTTGTGGAAGGATTAGTACTAAATGGCCTATCTATAAGTATTTGATATCCCACACTTTAAATTTAACCGTGCATGCCTACATATGCTTAGAAAACACTAATTTCATTTGATTTATAACCGTTCCATTATAAAATTTATAACTCAATTTTTTTGGATGTATGCGCAAAGCTGAAAGAAAATGATGGACTACACTAAAGGTTTGACTTACCTCGTGAAGTTTCTCCAGAAAGCTCACAAAATGAAAGATGTTGCTAGTCGAAGAAGATGTTGCTCCAAATACGAATAATTTGAGCTCGGAGTATGAAGGCATCAAGCATTATTCTCGTAAATAGAAGACTTCCTTCCCGATTGCATAAATAAAGGCCTTATTGATCTCATAAATAATTTAGGATGATGTTGTAAGGACCTGCTTAGGTCCTTAATTTAATTAACATGAATATAATCTCTTAACAGTTTTGTTCATTTTCATTTTCTTCTATGTTAATCTGTTTCATTCAGTGTTCATAAAAACAAAGTTGTGCAGGTATAAAAAAAATATAATATGTTTTAGTATAGGTATTAATAGTGCATGCATAAATCAAACTAACAAGATATTCATTTGAAGCAATTAACAAGATATTCATTTGAAGCAATTAACAACATATTCATTGATGCATATTCATCCAAGTTTTCTTTCAAAATAGAAAATTTGAAACAACAATAAGAATACCCGTAGAATAGCTATAGTTGTAGATCCTTAGAAAACTCAACCCGCCAAATCGGTTTTCCACCTTTCCAAATAGGAAAGCTGTTGATGTATATGTAACTTCAGAATGTAATTCACATATATGTATGTTGTATTCCTATAGAGATGGTATTATTCCTCTATAAGGAAGTGTCATCATTTATATTGTAAGTGTCGTAACTTATACTTGATGGGTTATTAGACCACCTTGTTTGGGGTCGGCCCTGTATAAGTCATGTGGGACAAAGGGTTATTAGACCACCCTATTGAGGGTCGGTCATGTGGTTCAAAGGGTTATTAGACCACCCTATTGGGGGTCGGCCCACTCAGCATTATGTTATGTGGTTAAGTTCGAGCCTACATGAGTTAGGTAAAAAGGCAAGTCAAGTCAAGTATAAATAGAGTGCGGGAGGCACTCTATTTACTCACTCACTTCTCACTCATGCACTCAAGGAGGAGTGGTGCACTTATGGAGGAGGAGGATCTGCTGCTAGGTTGTGTCTATCTCTCTTGGTTGGTTGTATCATTGCTCTATCTATCTCTGAGGAAGTTATTGGGGTTTTTCACCTTTATGGTTTTCCCCAAGTAAATCTTTGTGTCTCTTGTGTGCTTGCATTATTGTCTCCATGATTGATATGCTGTAGATATGCTGTACATGTTGTTCTCTCAGTTAAGATCCTAGATCAGATTGAAGTAAATTCTGAAAATTTAACATGGAATCAGAGCTAGCCTGAAAGAAGGCATGATATGGCATGTATGACACTTGTTGCACTTACGATGCTAGGGCTTGATATAGCAAAAACCAGTCATCGTAGCACTTTCGCTATAAATCCGTTTTGGAGAATTTTTCGGATCTCAAATTGTTACACGACGAAGATTAAATCTCTAGGTACCTTGTTTCCAAAGGACAACCTCTAATTCGTTGTACTTTGTGATTTATGATCTGTACAATATAGGGTTTCTGCCTCTTCCAGATCTGAGTCAAAATCAGGTGACCTTAGGAAAAAGGTCATAACTTGGGATAGGAAGATCCAAATGAAATTTCATAAAAAGTAACAGGTAGTACGCAGACTATACTATCTCAGACAACGTTTTTAGAGGCCGAAGTTTCACCAGTGACACGTGGCACGTCGTACAAGTTCGCTCTCCTGTATTATCCTATAAACAGGTCACGTTGTGACACTTGGCATAACTCTCTCTAAGAAAGTCCAATTGAGGTCAGACCTATCAGGATGGAAATATAACAGGCCGATCTATCTCAGGAAATGTTTTCAGAGGCCGAAGTTCAAATAGTGACACGTGGCACGCCGTACAATTTCGCTCTCCTGTTTTATCCCAAAACATGTCACGTTGCGACATTTGGCATAACTCTCTCTCAGAGAATCCAATTGAGGTCAGACCTGTCAGGATGGAAAGATAACAGGTCAGGCTATCTCAGAAAACTTTTTTAGACCCTGTGGATCAAAAATTTCGGAGGTACAGCAGAAACAATCAGGTACATATTTCTGTCAAAACAGAATTATTTTTGAGTACCTTCATTCATGGCTTCCGGAATTTAGGCCTTCGTAGAAAGTTGGAATTTTTGTAATCGGAGACCACGGCTGGATGCTACTCATTAAAATAGAAATTTAGAGACCAAGATCAGTATTTTTGGTTGGGCAGAAGGCCCGGCTTGATCAAACCCTAGTTCGAGACTTTGATCAGAAAAGTGGAAAATTAGGGCTTCTGTAAAAATGAGAATTTTTGAAATCTGTGACCACGGCTGGAAGCTCCTCAGAAAAATAGAAGCTTAGAGCTTTGGATCAAAACTTTTGATTGGGTAGAAGAGTGGGCTTCATCAAACCCCAGTTCAGGGTCACGTCCAGTGAATCCAAAAGTTTCAAAGGCAAAATTGAGGAGTGAAACTTTGAAGTTTTCAAATTCTAAATATACTAGCTTGATCAGCTCATCAAGGCGCATATTTCTATCCTTTCGGAAATTTGAAATTCAAAGTTTGAATTTTTGGGGTTTCTCTGACAAACCCATATCTAGCTCCACTCCCAGTTCTTGTAATTCAAGTGGATTGGGTTAATCCTAGAAGAAGATGGATTGATCATCTGCATGAGTGAAGAAGTTCCTGTTTCAGAGGGAGATGAGGCTAAGGCCTTACATAAGAAGATTACAAGCGATCTCGACAGGTATGACTCATCGAGGTATGTTTCGATATTTGTCCATGATTAAGTTTATGGTATGTTTGTCTTCATGTTATTACGGTTATTACAATTTTGATTTTAGATTTGTCGTATCACCTTAACAAAATTATGAATGCATGATAGAAGATATTCATTGGTTAGGGTGTTTACACTTATGATTGTACTAATGCATTATGGTGTTGTATGAGGTTTATGTTGTCTACTAACATGAAAGGTACACCAAGAAAGACAAATCATGTTCTGGTCCAAGAACATATGATCATGATAACATGAGGACAAAGATTCATCCATTGTCATGGATCTCATAGAAGATCCATTTACGAGGTATGTATAACTTGATTTTGTAATAGTTAACCTATGAGATATACAGGTTACTAGCACAAGTCATTGAAGAAGAACAAGAAGACATCATGTGAGTATGTTAGACATAAATAGCTAGCATGCTAATCCAGGTATGTTTTTCCTATATCAAGCTAGAATCCTACCTTGTGTTAGGATCTTATACTAATGTGTTGTTGATAATGATTATTCACGAAGAGTCATAGGTTTGAATAATCATGGTTGTATGCATATTATGTTTCTTACCATAATTGATGATATGACTAACCAGAAGAATCATGTAGGTATAGCTTAGAATAATCACATGTTTTATGCATATTATATCTCTTATCTTGATTGATGATTCAACTAACCTGAAGAGTCATAGGTTTGAGTAATTACAGGTTTAGACATGTTATGCTTCTTATGATTTGACTAACCATGAGAATCCTACATAAACCTTGAATGATAATGCTTATTATTTATGTTTGAAATGATCATGACTATACATGCTTGAGATTATTGTGTTTTAATAGTATACTAATGAATGTATGATTTTATATTAGACCTAGAGGATAACACAATGATGATACTAACAAGCATGCATAGGGATCGAGAATGTATATAAGTTCAAGGACAGGTAATCCAGGGAGCAAAGATAAAGAGGGAGTACACTCCAGTGGTTTATGAAAGGATACAGATATTCAGAGGGAGTTGAACATCTTTCTACATTCCATAACAGAAAGGTGTAGAAGAAGCTACTTCAGCAACTCCTACAAGGAAGCGAAGACTCAGAGGGAGTCCACCCAACAAACAAACAAAGATAAGTATTTTAATTATAATTTCTTGCATATGTGTTTGTTTAAATAAAATTGTTCAATGATGTATATGCTCATGTTCCTAGACTTAGGATATGTATTGTGCATATTAGAATAGTTGCATTGATGAACAGTATACTACTAATATACATGGGTAAGTGGCCTATGGCACTGTACAACATTCCATTGATACTTATCTAGAATGAAACCTCTTTGCTGACATGTTGGGAGTTGTGCACACTCTTTACAATGTTCTGGTAGAGATTGGAAGGCATCTAGAAAGTTACGGGATATGGATAAATGTTGTATTGAAGCATTGGCTAAGATAATTGCATGACTGTATGACATATTTCTTTATGTGTAAGAATTTGTTCTGAAAATTATGAGATGTTTCTAATCATGCAATTTAACCTGTTTTGTAGGAAAGACCGTATATCTTTACCTACAAAAGGACTACAACATTTGTTCCAGCAACAAAGATATCTATTGAAGATATTGAAGTTCCCAGGATCTGGGATGAAGAAATGGAATGCCATGATCCGTCGATCATGAAGAATGATGTTTGGGATGTAGTCCCAAGACCTGAAGGGAAGTTTGTTATGACTTATATATGGAACTATCATATCAAGCATGTTGCAGATGGCAGCATTGAGAAATATAAAAGTGATGAAATAGAAGATGCACCAGATGGATTTCAAGACAGCATGGTGTAGTCATATATGTGTGCAGAACTTGGTATGGTAGGATAGACATCTTTCTATCCAGTTTGGGCGTTACCAAGAGTAAAGCAGATTCCAACCTTTTCTACAAGGTTGAGGAAGGAAATCCAGTGATACTACTTTTGTATGCAGATAACCTTTTTGTTACAGGTGAAGATAGATTGATTGCCGACACGCAGTGGAAGCTTTCTGCCGAGTTAGAGATGAAGAACTTGGGGATGATGCACTATTTGTTTTTGGCATGTGGCAGAGTGATGGAATCTTCCTTGGACAAGGGAAGTCTACAGTAGAGATCCTGAAGAGGTTCGGGATGATGGATTGCAAGGCCATGGCCACACCTATGGCATCAAATCTGAAGCTTCTATGTGATGCTTCATCTGAGCCGGTTGATGTCTCTTTGTATCGTCGGATGATTGGGTCCTTTATGTACCTGACGAACACAAGACCAGACATTTGCTTTGCTGTGAACAACTTGAGCCAGTTCCTGACGGATCTGAGGAGTGTTCACCTAGTTGCTGTAAAGCATGTTCTGAGGTACCTGAAGGGTGCAGTGGATTATGGACTCAGGTATGAGGCGGATCAAAAGTTTAACCTACAGGGTTATGTTGATTCAGATTGGGCTGGCAGTGCTGCAGATAGGAAGAGCACATCTGGGTGCTACACTGAGGCAGAGTATGTTGCAGCCTGTTCAGCTAGTTGTGAGGTAGTATGGCTACGGAAGCTACTGTCTGAGTTATTTGATCTCCCGTTGGAGGCTACTGGTATCTTCTGTGATAACCAGAGTTGTGTGAAGCTGTCCGAGAACCCAGTGTTTCATGACAGGTCAAAACACATAGAGATCAAATATCACTATATCAGGGATATGGTGCAGAGAGGAGCTGTGAAGCTTCTGTATGTTGCGACGGACGAGCAGATTGCAGATGTGCTGACGAAGCCACTAGCCAGAGTGAAGTTCGAATACTTCAAAGAGAGGCTTGGTGTTCTTCAGATCGAGGACACTTCGAGGAAAAAGTGATGGACACATTTGCTGAATCCATTCCAAGCATGTTGGAAGGAGGATCCTTCACATGGCTGTGGATGTAAGCACTGGATAATGGGCATCAGGATGATGTTCTGGTTTCTGCTTGGATATGATCAGTTGGATCATTTATGTATGTATGCATCATGTTGGATGCTGGATATGATCAGTTGGATCATTTATGTATGTATGCATCATGTTGGATGTTGGATATGATCAGTTGGATCATGTGTATGTATTTTGTATATGCATCATGTTGGATGCTTGGACCATGTATCTATATATGTATCAGGTGGATACATTGTATGATCAGGTGGATCATGTATGGTGATATGTATCATGTATCAGGTGGATACATTGTATGATCAGGAGGATCATGTATGATGATATGTATCAGGTAGATACTTGGTATGCATCAGGTGGATGCATTGATGATCAGGTGGATCATGCAGCAGGATGTTGCAGTGATGATCAGGATGATCATGGATGATGAGCTTCAGGATGTTGCTCCAGATGACATGCAGCAAGACGTTGCAGTGATGATGATCAGGATGATCATGGATGATGAGCTTCAGGATGTTGCTCCAGATGACATGCAGCAGGATGGTGCAGTGATGATGATCAGGATGATCATGAGTACATCAGGATGATGTATGGTGAGTATCAGGTTGATACTCTGTGGCCGTGGATCAGGTTGTGCAGATGAGCATGTCTGGGAGATCCTATAGGTCGGAGTTGTGTACCTGTAACAGCCTGGGATGCTCTTTCGAGACATTGCTCTGGGAGGACATGTAATTTGTGCCCTGGGAGATTTCAGGTTGGAGTTGTGTACCCGTAACATCCTGAGATGCTCTTGCGAGGTTTTGTCCTATGGCATGTAATTTGGGCCCTGGGAGATTTCAGGTCGGAGTTGTGTACTCGTAACATCCTGAGATGCTCTTTCGAGGTTTTGCCATGACCACATGTAATTTGTGCCCTGGGAGATTTTAGGTCGGAGTTGTGTACCCGTAACATCTTGAGATGCTCTTGCTAGGTTTTGTGGTGGACCACATGTAATTTGTGCCCTGGGATATTTCAGGTCGGAGTTGTGTACCCGTAACATCCTGAGATGCTCTTTCGAGGTTTTGTGGTGGGGTCACATGTAATAGCACCCTGGGAGATCCTACAGGTCGGAGTTGTGTACCCGTAACATCCTGGGATGCTCTTTCAAGGTTTTGTGATGCACGTAATAAGTCCTGAGGATTCCACAGTATGGCCAGTGATGACGAAGACCTGCAGGTGGTGGGCCTACATCCAGTATGAAAAAGGACTGGCTCTGTAGAACTTCCTATGACGAGTAGATTCAGAGATTGATTGAGATAGCAACAGCAGTGACAATGATGATGACTCAATGATGATTATCCAGTGACGATGATCCAGAGAAGATGACTTGTGCTAGAAGATTTATGCTGAGAAATACCTTCCTATTTAAGAGGGAGTGTTGATGTATATGTAACTTCGGAATGTATTTCACATATATGTATGTTGCATTCCTATAGAGATGGTATTATTCCTCTATAAGGAAGTGTCGTCATTTATATTGTAAGTGTCGTAACTTATACTTGATGGGTTATTAGACCACCTTGTTTGGGGTCGGCCCTGTATAAGTCATGTGGGACAAAGGGTTATTAGACCACCATATTGGGGGTCGGTCATGTGGGTCAAAGGGTTATTAGACCACCCTATTGGGGGTCGGCCCACTCAGCATTATGTTATGTGGTTAAGTTCGAGCCTACATGAGTTAGGTAAAAAGGCAAGTCAAGTCAAGTATAAATAGAGTGCGGGAGGCACTCTATTTACTCACTCACTTCTCACTCATGCACTCAAGGAGGAGTGGCGCACTTATGGAGGAGGAGGATCTGCTGCTAGGTTGTGTCTATCTCTCTTGGTTGGTTGTATCATTGCTCTATCTATCTCTGAGGAATTTATTGGGGTTTTTCACCTTTATGGTTTTCCCCAAGTAAATCTTTGTGTCTCTTGTGTGCTTGCATTATTGTCTCCATGATTGATATGCTGTAGATATGCTGTACATGTTGTTCGCTCAGTTAAGATCCTAGATCAGATTGAAGTAAATTCTGAAAATTTAACAAAAGCCTCACTGAATTCCTAGCTCCAATAAACTATGTCTCTTGGACCCCTAAGCCAAAAAACCGAGCATAAAGTCCAACCAATTCTGTATCTCTCCCTTAACATAATTTCATACATCCTCTGCTGAATTTGTAAAGTGTTAGAATGATCCCCCTCCAAAATCCATCTCCCCATACCTATCTCCTCTCTTCACTGACTCCCTCCCCTAGCCTTTACTACATTATCCCCTTTATTAATGTCAAAACCACCTTAGTTATCTACTATGTCAGGATTCATTTACATTTCCATCCAATCCAGATTCGATATAAACCATATTCATTCAAAACAACAAAAAATAATCTTTGTTTAATGCGTTACATATTAACTAATCATCATTCTTTTCAAATTCAAATGGCATTCCTTTCAACATCAAAATTCATAATTTATAATCGAAATTTAGTCAATATTTGTTTATTGATTAAATACTATTCTTTTTAAGCTATAATTTTTATTTATTCATCTAGTACCCCATTCAACAATTAAACCTTAGATATATTATAACTTTAATTAACATTTGTTAGCCAAGTTAATAATACCTTATTAACAATAATTAACATAGTTAACACTTATTTAACATGTATTAATCAAGTTAATAATAATCTTATTAACATTAATTAACAGTATTAACACTTATTTAACATTTACTAATCAAGTTAATAATAGTCTTATCAATACTAATTAATAATTTTAACAATCAATTAACATGTATTAATCAAGTTAATATTAATTTGATTAGCAATAATTAACATTATTAACACTTATTTGATATTTACTAACTAAGATAATAATAGTCCTTTTAACTATAAACTAACCTTTATTCAGTGATGGCCACAATTAATAATTAGCCTTAATCACAATTAAACCTTTCATTAATAACTTTATGCAATTGTATCAATTTAAAACATAATAACATTTATAATGTAACTAGTCACAATTACAAAACATCAAATCCCAATTATAATAGTATAACCTACAATTTATACAAGCATATATAGACGAGTTATGTAAGCGTAGAAACTGCTTACATATTTCATGTAGGTAGACTAATAGTACTCAAACACACATAACACATAATCACACAAGCTACTATATGTTGACGCATACTTAATTATGAACTAGCAATGTCCAACGATTTTCACTAAATTAGATCATAATAAACTATGAAACAATCATAAATTATTGAGTTACGACACAAGAATCAAGCAAAGGTTTTCAACACAAACATAATTAATTAAGTTTTTCTCCATAACTTAAATGCCATTGATGTCTACCTACTTCCTTATACCTAATTCACAACTAACTTCCACATCCTATCCTTCCTCTACTACAAAAACCTGGATTGTCAACTACATGGCCTAATTCCAATTAGAACCCATAAGTGTAAGTGTCGACTACATCAACCAAGCTTCCCCAGCAAGCACCCATTAGTCATCATCACACACCTTGGGGAGCGTACCATAGCAATACCCTCCCATGACTCAAAGTTTCATAGGATGAACAATGAGTAATCCCTCCACCCCTCCTAATGGAATAAGGGACTATGTTTGCATTGACATACTAATTGCGTTGCGATTGTTGTACTCAAATTTTGTCATCGAATAACCAATTTGGGCGGTTGAGTTTCCTAAAACATTACACCTACCCATACATCATGATAATAAACCAATACTTATGCTAATCGATCATGCATCACTTGAATACCATTTAGCTTTTGGAATTCATGTCCCCAATGTACTTCCACCTCATAGGACCCAACTACCACTTAGCTATTTTAACTTGTAGGCTAGTCTCCAAACACAAGATCGTGAAATATCATGCAATCATTGACATGTATACATATTTCATTACTAATTAACAATAGTTCAAATCATTTTTCTATGTACCCTGCACCTGGTATCATATCCATCCATTCAACATATAAATTTAACTTGGTATCCACGTATTGATCATCTATTAAATTTGCATGTTAGAGACATAATCAAAACAGGAACATTATTCATAATATTAACATATCACACACATATATATAAATCCCACAAAATAATAAATCCATATGTACACAGTGTCATCAAACTAACAAAGTTCCACAATAATAAGCAAGTACAAATAGGTAATGATAGTTCAAGTGATAAAGTCAAAATGAGGCATTACATACACCCACCCTTTGGGAAACTTCATATCAAAGTTATAATCAAAATAGTGTGGGAAAATCATGACGCATGGTCTATGTGTCCTCCCAGGTAGCAGAACCTGGGTTATACTTGTCCCACTAGACCTTAACCTAGTCCACTATTGGATATGTCTAACCTTGTGGTCCACTATACGTAATGGTTCGAATCCGGTGGTCCCCTCGTCCGAAAAATGTAGTTCCTTCCAATTTATTTTATGATACTCATTGGCTATATAATGTCATAAAATAGATACATGGAAAATATTATGAGTTTTATGAAAATGGGGTGGAAGCGCAAGATGATATGCAATAGGTACAACTTTCTCCAAAATTTCAAAGGGTCCTATGTATCGTGGTGACAACTTTGTCCGTTTCCCAAACTGGATGGTACTTTTATTAGGCCTGATTCGTATGAAAAATGCATCCCCCACCTTATATTTTTGGTCATCCCTATGTGCATCGACATAGCTCTTTTGTCTATCTTGAGCTTCCTTTAACCACTATCTACTCTAAATCACATGATCTTCCATCTTTTGAATCAACTCAGGTCCTACAATCACTCAATCCTCTAACCTTTCCCAACTAAATGGTGTTATAGATTTCCTCACATACAATGCTTGATAAGGACACATCCCGATCGAGCTGTGGTAACTATTATTGTAAGTGAATTCTACCAAGGGAAAGTGTCTTTCCCAATGGGAATTTTGATCCATAACATACATCCTAAGCATGTCCTCCAGCAACTGATTCACTCTTTCTATTTTCCCGTCTATCTCTGGATGGTAAGTTGTTCTTAGGTTCAACGGAGTTCCTAAGGCTAATTGCAAACTTGTCCAAAAATTGGACGTGAACTGGGCATCCCTATCCGAGATAATCTTCTTGAGAAACCCATGAAGATGAGCAATTTCATTTATGAATACACATGTTACATCGGTGACTTCATAGGTCTCCTTAACTAGAATAAAGTGAGCAATTTTGGTCAATTTATCAATGACAACCATAATGGCATCATGCCTATGAGAGGTAAGAGTCATTCCAACCACAATTTCCATGGAAATAACCTCCCGTTTTTACATAGGAATGGCATGCGGTTGCAACAGTCTTGTCGGGTGGTGATGACCAACGTTTACCTACTAACACTCCAGGAACATAGCAATGAATTTGACCACATCATGCTTCATTCCTTCCAAAAAGAAGAGTTTCTTCATCTCCTCATACATCTTCTTTACATCGGGAATCGTACAATTGTAATATCCCATCCAAGAATAGGCCAAAATATTAACTCCAAACTTCCAAATTAATCAAGATGTTAACTAGTAATTTTTTAACAATTTTTATGGTGTGCAGGGTGTTAATGTTGAGTAATGGTTCACTAGTAAAGGATGAGGGGAATGAATTTTGATTATGGATTTTGTATGAGGAATGTGCAGTAGCAAGGTAAGTCAGTTCCAAACACTAAGTCATATGTAGAAGGTACTGTAGCCTTTTACTTTTCAACAACAGACACGTTTGTTGCCTACTTCGAAGCTTCCTGGGCCTTCCAGCATATGCATAGTATAATGGGATTTTATTATGGATGGAAATAGGGGTTATATAAGTCATTAAAATAATTAAAATATATTGGAGCATATTTCATGTGAGTTTTGGAGGTTACAGGTGGATTTGGAGGTAAACTAGTCAAGGGCGCTACTGAGGATTGCTCAACAAGGAGGTTTACAGAGTCCTACAAATAGTGTTATATGCTTCCAAAAACTCAGAGGAAGGGATTTAATGGCTTATACACTGTGTTAATATAATCCCAAAAATTACATATATTAAAACTGACACACAGATAAATATTTGTAGCAAATATGGAAAAACTAGTTAATTAAAATTGCTCATTGAGCTAGTCTTGCATTTCTTATTCCCAAACTTCCTTAAAGGATTACTAAAATATGTTCTAAAGCATTAAATGGTTCTGATAATTGTTCATAATCAGCTACAGGTCTAAATTTGAACTCCATAATACATTTTTGATATTTCATCACACTCAGAATTACAAAGAGCCTCCAAGGCTAGGAAAATATTACACACTGAGAGAGAATGGGTGTAATAGCAAGAGTAGAAGGTGGATCATGTCCCATTGATTGGCTATGGTGCATCAAATTTCCTTGAGAAGCATAGAATGCTCACACATAAAATTAATTTCATAAAATATGTGAATAGGAGTAGCTTGGATTATTTTATAGAAGTCATGGTGACTTGCTGAGAAAGTTGACTTGCTTGGTGACCTGTGAGAACCCTTCCACATGGGCCACCCATGAATGAGTAGAATTGCCTTGGTTTTTCCTTACAATTTTTATCTCATTTAGAAACTGTGCCCCCATTTGTCTCCACATGTTTCCTTCTTTGTAAAATTTTCATGATTTGTAAAATGGCCTCCCTTTTGGAAATTGCGCCCTCCTTTTTCTTTTTTGGTTGTTTCCAATTTGAAAATTGAGCTCTCCTTTAGAAACTGTGCCCTCCTTAGCTTTTTCTGGTTGTTTCCACTTTTCTACTTTTGGCACGTTCTTACGCCTTCTCTGCTTTTCCTCTTTTTCTATTTTCTTGCTTCCAATTCTAATTTGGAAACCTTATCCTCATGAGGGAACCCTCTTGGCCCACTTGCACACATATTATCAATTCTAGTTACCAAAATTAATTAAAATTAATAAAATTCATTTCTCCACTTGGTGTAATACCCCCAATTCGACCCTTAGGATATATGAGCCTTTAATGTAAATCAGTGTACATGTGATGTATGTTTTCCTAGTGTGGAGCTCAAGGCCAAGGCCCCGCTAGTGAAAGCCGAATTTTATTTAAAGGGCAAGTATTTGATATTTGATACCATGTGCTCTTAAGCCATGGAAATTGTAATAGGATGTAAATAAACATCAGGCAATATAAATGTCCAAAGCTGGCTACGGAGGCAACGAATGAGAAGGGGCCACGTGTATCCACTAGGGAGTGGTGAGGGGGCTATGGGAGTGACCCATAGGTTGCCATATGTCTTTATGAGAACCCATTGACTTCCCTAGGTGACATTAATGCCTGCTGTAAGAAGGTGGTTGAGATTTCAGCCCATGGCTTCAATGGAGCATGGGCAGCCCTGAAATTCGTATGGGTGGGCATGGGCTCTGATTGCTTGGGTAAGAAGTCACTCAACCTCATGGGAGGTTGCTTCATTCTCACCCCAGCCCATTGTGAAACTATCTAGTATCATTCCCATCCAAAAACGAGCTCCCAACCGTGAGAAAAGGGAAAATCGCGACTGTGAGAGAACCCACGTTTTGGGAAGCCAAAAACGTCCCGATTTGGTATTGGACAGAGGAATCCATTGGTAGGAACCTTGGGGCGAATTTGGGAGCAATAGCTACCCCAAAAGCCATGGGAAAACCCAGTTTTAACTGCCCAGAAAATCAGTGACGGATTTGGGTCAATTGCTGAACAAAGCTGTGAGAAATCCAAGCGTGGATGTTCGAATGGAGGCTGGGATCGTTGGAGTCTAGCTTGATGTGTACTAGCTCTGGGATTGAGCTTAGTGGACTAGCATCCCTCTCCATTTCCCATTGCATGCTTGAAAAACCCAACTGTGTGTTGGCTTAGCATGGTTGTCTGAGTGAAATCCTGACTGTGAGGGAGCCATCTAGTTCCTCCTTAGTGGATACACAGCCCAGCTCGGGGGTGATCTCTCAGCTGAAAGAATACAGGCTGGATAGAGATCTATGGTTGGGTGGAACGTTGCTCTCACGTAGCCAGTCGTTTGGGCCATTATAATTCGAGATAAGTATTCTTGATGTTAATTCTATGCCCTGCAAGCATTTTAATTAATGACTGTTGTTTATATGTTGAATGCATGATGAAACTGTGTGCAGATGTATTGTTTAATTCCGCTGTGTTTATATTGAATCGAGAAGCCCGGTATGTTGTTAATGTTTCCTTCCCTGTTGTTCTATGGAGAAGGGGACGTTACACTTGGATTAGGATAAAATTTATTCTATGAATGCATAATATAATGAAATTATTTTCCTTAGGGTTTATTTTTCCCCCTTTTACCCATGGTCACTGGATTAGCCAAAATTGGGGACATGACAGTCCTCCCTTCCCAAAATTTCTTGTAATCAAGAAAAATATCCCAACAGTTCATCATGATTTTGCTGCACTATTGTGATCACCATCATCTCTCCAAAGACAAACAATCCCAGGATCTCATTGCTTGTATGACACTCCCATGGATCTGAATACCATCCAACTAAATCCACCAAGAAAAAGAAGGCCTAGATCCCACTTCTTCAACTGCAATTTTCCAGGTAGCAGTGTCATGTGTGGAAAACTATCCTCCCATGGAATACCAGGATCCCACTGATCATACTGCATCTCACCAAACATTAGTAATAAGATAAAATCATCATCATATGGAATGCTAGGAGGGATGAAAACATCATACCAACACATTGGAAAATCATCCTTTCTAATGCAACTCTGAAACCTTGAAGGCCCCTCAATCAAGATATGAAACTCTCCATGGTAGGAACTAATCAAGGAAAGACTATGCACCACCAAATATGCTTCCAAAACGTGAGGACAAACCTCATCAATTCTTTCCACTCCAACAAGAAATTTCTCATGTGCCCCATGTACACAAGAATAAAAAATGTCATCACTGTAGCTCAAATGACGAGGGTGGAAGTCCCTTATCCAAAGATGAGAAGGAAAGGCATCATACAAACACCATGTCCATCCCAAAATACTGAGAGTGTTAATTTTTTAGCATTAATTCAACATACTCTAGGATCTTTACTGAGAGAATAACATGTACAGCATATCAAGCATAATAAAACATATCAATCACACCAAGCACTCACATAAGGAAATAGAAACACAGAGTTTCACTAGGGAAAACCATAAAGGTGAAAAACCCCACAACTTCCTCAGAGATAGAAAGAGCAATGTGTTGATGTATATGTAACTTCGGAATGTATTTCACATATATGTATATTGTATTCCTATAGAGATGTTATTATTCCTCTATACGGAAGTGTCGTCATTTATATTGTAAGTGTCGTAACTTATACTTGATGGGTTATTAGACCACCTTGTTTGGGGTCGGCCCTGTATAAGTCATGTGGGTCAAAGGGTTATTAGACCACCCTATTGGGGGTCGGCCATGTGGGTCAAAGGGTTATTAGACCACCCTATTGGGGGTCGGCCCAGTCAACATTATATTATGTGGTTAAGTTCGAGCCTACATGAGTTAGGTAAAAAGGCAAGTCAAGTCAAGTATAAATAGAGTGCGGGAGGCACTCTATTTGCTCACTCACTTCTCACACATGCTCTCAAGGAGGAGAGGCGCACTTATGGAGGAGGAGGATCTGCTGCTAGGATGTGTCTATCTCTTATGGTTGGTTGTATCATTGCTCTATCTATCTCTGAGGAAGTTATTGGGGTTTTTCACCTTTATGGTTTTCCCCAAGTAAATCTTTGTGTCTCTTGTGTGCTTGCATTATTGTATCCATGATTGATATGATGTAGATATGCTGTACATGTTGTTCTCTCAGTTAATATCCTAGATCAGATTGAAGTAAATTCTGAAAATCTAACACAATGATATAGCCCAAGTACACAGAGATAGTCCTCCTTGAAACTAAACCTCCTCCTCCTTTATTGCCCCACTTTCTAGTGAGTGTAGAAGTGAATAATGAGATGATCAAATAGAGTGCTCCCACACTTTATTTATACTTGACCTGACCTACCTAATAAGATAGAAGGTATGACTTGTCTAACTCAGTCTAATAACCCATGGTAATACTAATCAGGGTCGACCCCTCACTTTGTGGTCTAATAACCCATCACATGCAAGTTGCAACACTTGCGACACTTGTCAATACAAATGACGACACTTCCGTATAGAGGAATAATAACATCTCTATAGGAGTACAATATACATAGGTGAAATACATTCCAAATTTACAATTACATCAACACTCCCTCTTAACTAGGAAGGTATTTCTCGACATAGATCTGCTAGCACAAGTCTTCTTCTATGGATCATCGTCATCGAACCATCGTCATCGTCATGGCTGCTGCTATCTCAATCAATCTCTGAATCTACTCGTCATAGGAATTTCTACAGAGCCAATCCTTTTTCATACTGGATGTAGGCCCACCACCTGTAGGTCTTCATCACTGGCCATACTGTGGAATCCTCGAGACTTATTACGTGTGTCACAAAACCTCGCAAGATCATCCCAGGATATTACGAGCACACAACTCTACCTCTCAGATCTCCCAGGGACATACTATATGTGACCTCACCAAAAAACCTCGCAAGAGCATCCCAGGTTGTTACGAGCACACAACTCTACCTATCGGATATCCCAGGGACATATTGCATGTGGTCACCACAAAACCTCGCAAGAGCATCCTAGGACTTATTACGGGCACACAGCCCAACCTATCACGTCAACCAGGGCCATATTACATGTGGTCATGGAAAATCCTCGTAAGAGAATCCCAGGACTTATTACGGGCACACAGCCCAACCTATCAAATCTCACAGGGACATATTATATGCCATATGACAAAACCTTGCAAGAGCATCCCAGGACTTATTACAGGCACACAGCCCAACCTATCGGATCTCCCAGGGCCATATTATATGTCCTCCCAAGCAAAACCTCGAAAGAGCATTTGCCAGATATCCCAGGGCCATATTATATTCCATATGCAAAACCTCGAAAGAGTATCTGCAAACCTCCCAGGGCCATATTATATGCTTATCTGCATAACCTATCCACGGCCATAGAGTATCATCCTGATACTCACCATACATCATCCTGATGTATACCATCACATGATCAACCTGATCATCATCATAGCATCATCCTGATGCATATCATCTGGAGCAACATCTTGAATCTCATCGTCCATGATCATCTTGAGAAACATCCTAAAGCTCATCAATCATGATCATCCTGATCATATAATGCATCCATCTGATGCATACCTGATACATATCATCATCCATGATCTACCTGATCATATAATGTATCCACCTGATACATATACAAATACATGATCCAACTGATCATAACAAGCATCCAACATGATGCATATACATAAACATGATCCAACTGATCATAAAAAGCATCCAACATGATGCATATACATAAACATGATCCAACTGGTCATAAAAAGCATCCAACATGATGCATATACATATACATGATCCAACTGATCATAACAAGAATCTAACATGATGCATATACAGAGCAGTAATTGGAGCATCGTCCTGATGCTCATCACACAGTGCTTACATCCACAGCCATGGAAGGATCCTCCTCTCACCATGCTCGGAATGGCTCCTGCAAATGTATCCATCACTTCTTCCTCGAAGTTTCATCAATCTGAAGAACACCAAGCCTCTCTCTGAAGTACTCGAACTTCACTCTGGCTAGTGGCTTCGTCAGCACATCTGCAACCTGCTCATCCATCGCAACATACAGGAGCTTCACTGCTCCTCTCTACACCATATCCCTGATATAGTGAAATTTGATCTCAATGTGTTTCGACCTGTTGTGGAACACCGGGTTCTCAGACAGCTTCACACAACTCTGATTGTCACAAAATATACCAGTAGCCTCCAATGGGAGATCAAATAAATCAAACAGTAGCTTCCGGAGCCATACTACCTCACAACTAGCCGAACAAGCTGCAACATACTCTGCTTCGACTGTACTCAGTGCTACGTAGGACTACTTCCTGCTAAACCAAGAGATCACACCTGATCTCATACTGAACCAACACCCAGAAGTTCTCTTCCTATCTTTAGCACTTCCTTCCCAGTCTGAATCAACATAACCCTGCAGGTTAAAATTTTGATTCACATCATACTTGAGCCCATAATCAATTGTACCCTTCAGGTACCTTAGAATATGCTTTACAACAACTAGGTGAACACCTATGGGATCCCTCGGGAACTGGCTCAATGTGTTCACCGCAAAGCAAATATCTGGTCTAGTGTTCGTCAAGTACATCAAGGACCCAATCATGTGACGATACACAGTGACATCAACTGGATCAGATGAAGCATCACCCAGAAGCTTCACGTTCAAAGCCATAGGTGTGGCCATGGCCTTGCAGTCCATCATCCTGAACCTTTTCAGGATCTCTACTGCATACTTCCCTTGTCCAAGGAAGATTCCATCTACACTCTGCCACACCTCCATGCCTAGAAAATAGTGCATCATCCCCAAGTCCTTCATCTCGAACTCGGCAGCAAGCTTACTCTTTGTGTCAGCAATCAATCTATCCTCACCTGTTACAAACAGGTCATCCACATACAAGAGTAGTATCATAGGATTTCCTTCCTCAACCTTGTAGTAAAGGTTGGAATCCGCTTTACTCTTAGTAAATCCCAAACTCGATATAAAGTTGTCTATCCTTCCATACCAATTCCTAGGATATTGCTTCAATCGATACAAGGATTTCTTCAACCTGCACACATATGATTCTCTGTCATGTGTCTCAAAACCAACTGGCTGCTCCACATACACTTCCTCTTTGACTACACCATTCAAGAAAGCTGTATTGACATCCATCTGGTGTATCTTCCACTTCATCACTCCAGCCAGAGCAAGTATTGTTCTAATGGAAGTTTATCTGGCTATAGGAGCAAAAGTCTCTTCATAGTCTATTCCCTCTTTCTGAGAGAAGCCACGAGCTACAAACCTCGCCTTGTATTTCTCTATGCTACCATCTACAGCATGCTTGATCTTATAGATCCACTTGGAAGTCACCACAGACTTCCCTTCAGGTCTTGGGACCAAATCCCAAATATCATTCTTCATGATCGATTGATATTCCTCGACCATGGCATCCTTCCATTCTTTATTTTCCGTTGCTTCTTCATAACTGGAAGGTTCTTTGTTCATAATGTCACAAAGTAAGGCAACATAACTGGTATGTGATCTAGTCCTCTTTCTTTCTCTGTGTTCTTCTTCTGGAATTCCATACCTTTCTGCATCTTGAATGAGCTCTCTAGCTCATGCAGGTTTCCTTTTGTGAGAGTTCTTCTCACGGGGTCGATTTACAGGTTCTTGTGGATCTTCCATTTCACGATCTGCATCTAGAATTGCTTCAATCATGGTGGTGTCTTGAAATCTGGTTTCCTTTGGTTCTTCATGATCTTCAACAAGTGTTTTCCTTGACTTGATGAAGGCTAAGTTTTCATCAAATGTTACATCCCTACTGACATCAATTTTCTTGAACCCTGGAAAGTAAATTCTGTAATCTTTTGAGCTTTCACTGTACCCCACAAAGATGCCCTTCTTTCTTGAAGGATCTATCTTTGACCTATTTTCCTTTGGAACATGTGTATATACTAGACAACGAAATATTTTGAGATGGTTGACTTCAGGTTTCTTACCAGAAAAGACCTCTTTTGGTGTCTTGTTGTCCAATATCTTGTGAGGTGTTTTGTTCTGCATATACACAGTTGTCCTAGTTGCTTCTTCCCATAGATGCATAGGAAGATCCTGATCATGTAGCATTTCCCGTGTTGCTTCCATGATTGTTCTATATCAACTCCATTCTGTTGTCGATTGTAGGAAGCAATTAACTCCCTCTTAATCCCTGAATCACTGCATAACTTCTTGAAACCACTTGAAGTGAATTCTCCACCATTGTCAGATCTGAATATCTTGATCTTCTTATCAGTTTGATTTTCCATCAAGGCTTTGAACTCCTTGAAATTATCAAACACTTCATCTTTTTTCTTCAAGAAATAAACCCAATTATTCGTAGAGAAATCATCAATGAAAGAAGTATAGTACACATACCCACTCAGAGAACTAGATGACATTGGACCACATACATCGGAGTGGATGATTTCCAAGATTCTTTTGGATTTGCTTTCACTGCTTGGAAATACCTTCTTAGTATTCTTTCCTTTTGCACATCCTTTGCAAAAACCTTCATGTTTTGTCTTGATTTCAGGAAGACCCTCTACCGCTTTACTTGCAATTGGTAGTGCTCTATAATGCACATGTGCAATCCTTCTATGCCAAAGTTCACTTGGTTCTATGGATTCATGTACCATGGCATGTTCAAGTTGTCCCTTCAATTTGTACAATCCTCCCTCTTGTTCTCCAATCACTACTACATGATCTATGGTCTTACCCTTTGGCCACATGAGTACTTGGCCATCTACAAATGCAACCCTCGTGCCTTTTGCATCCAATGTAGATATGGAGAATAGGTTCTTCTTGATCCCAGGTACATATAGAACCTCTTTCATCTTCAAATACTTCCCAGAGTCTAGGTTGTAGGAAGCTTCACCACTTCCTTTGATAGGATATTGTTAGTCATCCCCAAGTTTCACTTTATCGGGTGACTCATGTTCAGATAGATTTACAAAAGATTCTTTAAACCCAGAAATGTTTTTGGAAGCCCCACTGTCAATAATCCAATCATTACAACCATGAGAGATAGTACCTGTGAGAGCATAGATTAGAACATATTCATCTTCGCTTGATGAGTCACCACTTTCTGATCTAGCCTTCTTCTTGGGAGGTTCATCATCCTCAGTGATATCTCCTTTTGTTATTCTTCTTCTTCTTGTTGAAGTTGTTGTTGTTGTCGTTGTCCCTTTTGTTCTTGGGACAATCTGCAGCAAAGTGTCCCTTCTCATTACATGTGAAGCATATCAGATCCTTCTTATTCTTTTGATGGTTGTGAGAGGATCTCATGTAATGAGAGTGCTCCTTCTTGGGCTTGCTTCTTTTGGTGTGAGCTGCGACAGCTTGATCTTCACTTCCCATCTTTTCTTCTCAGGCTACAAGCCTAGCCTCTTCTTGTGAACATTCCTCCCACAGTATACTGAAGGAGATCAACTTCCTTCTTGCACAAATTCCTTGAATAAAGGAATCCCATGACCTAGGTAGGCCATTTAGAGTGGTCATGACAATTTCACCATTCTCCACCACTTCATCCACAACTTCAAGTTGTTCCTTGATATGAGAGACATTAGAGAAATAGGATTGAATGGTCTCTCCACTCTGAAGCTTTACCCCTTTCAATTGATTCCGTAGAGTCATCTTCCAATTTATGTTATTTCCTTCAAATAGCTTGTTCAGGGAATCAAACATCTCCTTGGGTGTCTTTAGAGATGACACATGTGGTATGAGATAGTCTTTGATAGAATCAGCAATGATCCTCTTTTCCTTGACCAAGTTCTTCTTATGCAAGGCCTTAGCTTCTTCTTCCACTGGGATAGGGACCTCAAAAATTATGTAAGTATCCAACTCATTTTCTTCCAGGATTAACCCAATCCTATACTTCCATGCTTGGAATTTATCAGCCCCTTCAAGCTTATCCTCAAGCTTGGTGTGGTGAGACATCTTAAAGAGTTATTCAAATGGAAATAGAAAAGATTTAGGTCTTACCACTTGATTTGCAGAAACCTGGATCTGGTGCTGGATTAGGGTTTGTTAGAGAAACCCTAAGAATTCAAAATGTGAATTTCAAACTTCTAAAATGATAGAAATATGCGCCTTGATTAGTTGATCATCCTGGTATATTCAGAATTTGAAATCTGCAAAGTTTTACCCTTCATAAATGCCTTTTAGTCTTCCTGGATCCACTAGGGAGGACCCTGAATTAGGGTTTGAGTTTCCCGAAGCTTCACCCAACCAAAAAGTTCGATCCAAAGCTCTAAACATTGATTTTTCGAAGGAGCTTTCAGCTATGTCCTCAGATTTCAGAAATTCCTATTTTTAGGGCCAAAAATGAAAGTGCTCATAATTGAATTATGATTGGATAGAAAGATGTGCCTTGCTGAGGAGAGTCAATATACCCTACTTCCTTTCATGATCTATGGAGAGAAACCCAATAAATAGGAAACCCTAGTTTCTGCAACTGCGCAGTGTCTTCCTCTCAGGTTAGCTCTGATACCATGTTAATTTTTTATCATTAATTCAACATACTCTAGGATATTTACTGAGAGAATAACATGTACAACATATCAATCACACCAAGCAATCACCTGAGACAATAGACACACAGAGTTTCACTAGGGAAAACCATAAAGGTGAAAAACCCCACAACTTCCTCAAAGATAGAAAGAGAAATGATACAACCCAAGTACACAGAGATAGTCCTCCTAGCAGCTGAACCTCTTCCTCCACTAGTGTGCCACTTTCTAGTGAGTGTAGAAGTGAATAATGAGATGATCAAATAGACTGCTCCTAGACTCTATTTATACTTGACCTGACCTACCTAATAAACTAGCAAGGCTGACTTGTATAACTCAGTCTAATAACCCATGGTAATACTAATCAGGGCCAACCCCACACTTGGTGGTCTAATAACCCATCACATGCAAGTTGCAAAACTTGCGACACTTGTCAATACAAATGATGACACTTCTGTATAGAGGAATAATAACATCTCTATAGGAGTACAATATACATAGGTGAAATACATTCCGAAGTTACAATTACATCAACACAGAGAATCATATGGCAGCCATAGATGCTCATGATGCTCACTTGAAGTGTAATGTCTTTCATAAAAACCTCCATCCATGTAAGCAGTAATGTCAAACATGTGCCTTTTCATCCAAAGAAAAAGTGAAAAGACACTCCATCCAGCCAAATTAAGTGGGAAGCAAAGTGTTTCTCCAAGTGAAATCAACCAATGGCTCAACTCTCTGCCATTGGCCAAAGAGTGAAAGCATCCATACAAGTATGTGGATTCCCTCCACATATGCCACCTTCTGCAAGATAAATGTTTCATTAACTTCTCTTGGAAGCTTGCTTTCTTAGCTGCCTTCCCCTTATCATGAGCATAAATTTTTTCTGAAGGGAGATTCCATGTCTGACATGTAATCTTCCACCCAATCCATATGTGGATGAATGGAATCAAATGGCAGCAATATGTTCCTTTGCTATTGATCACAAAACATGTCAATGTTAGGAGCATCAAAAAATTAACAAAGAAAACTTCTACCTCCTAGAATCTCAAACTATGAGATGCATCTATCCATGGGTGGATAGAATTTTCTGTTGCTTAATCCCCATGGATTGAGATCATCATGATAGTTTCATGTTTTGGGTGAAATGTATTCATGTATCTTCTCCATACATGAGTCTTCCTCATATAGAGAAATATCATAATCCTCCAAATATGAAAAAAGTGCTCTGCAAACAATCTTCATATCACTGCTACCATCATGCACTTGCATAACTGAACCCTCCTCATGCTCACCTAGAACATGAGGCTCCTCCGATGAAACATGTGTGCGACCATCCACACACATAACATTACTAATAGTACTGGGAGTGGGAAATGAAAATCCCCAAGTCCATATGAAAATTCTCTCCTTCTATTGTTGCTTTGTCCTTAGCAAATTTGAGAGCCATGTATTTATCCATGAACATATGCAAGTAGTTTGTTTTCATATTTTCCAACTCTTCGTTAATGATGCAGAGTTCTAAGCTAGATATTCTCTCATCATATACACCTTTTCTTTCCTTCAATTGAACCCTCTCAATAATATCCTCCAGGAATTTATGTGCATCATCAGTTTTGGACAACACTTGCAACATCCTCTCTTCGGTGACTAGGAGCAAGCTATCCAAATCACTCCATGATTGTTTGACTACACCAAGTGTGTTGTCATATGCAGGCTCACCCACCATATGAGGATCATGTAGAATCTCCTCCCAACTTTCCTCCCTATCACTATATTCTTCTTTCACACCATAAATTTGAGGCTCCTCACTAGGGAACTCTACCATGCCAAACTTCTCCCTGGAAGTGGCTTTAATATTGTGATGACCCAAAGGAATATAAAATTCAGAATTTGGTTCATACCTTTGAATCACATATTTAACTTTATGTGGCAGATCTATGGTGGTATTTTCTTCCACCAAACTCTCTGGTTTGCACCCAACTAGTGTGTGCATGTATTATGTTGGCTACAAAGTTAACATCCACTGCTTGTGGCATGGGTCCACAAAACAATACTCATTTCCAACATTCCATTCAACATTAGGGAGTCTATTTTCATTAAATGAATTGGAACATTCCTCAAATGGGTGTAAGAAGACATTGCTTCTACATAAATCGGAATTACTCTTATACATTTGTTGGATGTCTTCTCCTTGCTGCTTCATGCACTCACCAAGGGAACCACATAGCTCTTCTCTTGTGATATTTCTTATCTTCTCCTTTGGTGGTTGATTTGTCTTTGGGCCCTTCTTCTCCAAGATAAATGATGAAGCTTCCTCCTTGGTTGTCTTAGTATCAATATTCTTGGAGGCTCTTCCTGAAGATGATCCAAAAATTCTCATAAAGTAGGAAACTCTTCCCTCACTATTCACAACTTCAACATCTTTTGCTTGGTCTTGAGAAACACATGGTTCTTATTTCTCATTGGAAGATTTCACAGTAATAGTTCCATCATGGTTATTTGATGATTTCCTTTTAACAGATGGATCCCCTATTCTTGAATCAAGAAGAGTTTTGGATTCCCCTTTTATCACTGGCTCATTAGGTACCAAGCATTGTGATGGTGATGCTTCACTTTTCTACAACATATGCTCTACTTTTCCGCACACACCATTGAAAATATGGTCTACTCTACCTTGATATGTGCTTCTACAAGGACCATCATTTGGAAACAAGCTTTCAAAATTCAAATTGAAAAAGTCTCGAAAGGGAAACACCTCCTGTATCTCCTTCCTAATTGTTTGTTATTCCCTGAGGTACTCAAATGGATTGCTTCCTAGAAGCTTCCCCCCATGGCACACTCTGCCATCGACAATACTGAAATCTAGTGGTTTGGACCTTTTTCTCATTGTGAAAAAATAATCACACAAGGATTCATCATCCTTATGTAAAATGGAAATACTTCATCTATGTAAATGACCTCTTCATAATCAGAAAATTATTCTTCTTCTTCATGCAACTCAAATTCTATATCTTCCATGTCTGTTACTAATTTCACAACTGCAACTTGAAGATAGTTCTAAGATATTTTTCCACTGAGAGTTACTTTACATAGGCTGAGACAAGGAAAGTGATCTAATACCACTGTTATATCCCAACCAATAATAGGACAGAATATTAACTACAAACTCCCAAATTAATCAGAATTTTAACTAGTAATTTCTTAACAATTTTTATGGTGTGCAGGGTGTTAATGCTGAGTACTGGTTCACTGGTCAAGGATGGGAATGAATTTTGATTCTTTATTTTGTATGAGGAATGTGCAGAATCAAGTTAAGTTAGGTACAAACACTAAGTCCTATGCACAAGGTACTGGAGCCTTTTACTTTGCAACAACAGACAAGTTTGTTTCCTACTTCGGAGCTTCCTGGGCCTTCCAGCATATGAATACTAGACTGGTATTTTATTCTGGATGGAATTAGGGGTTATATCATTAATTAAACTCATTAAAATATATTGTAGCATATTTCATGTGAGTTTGGGAGGTTGCAGGTGGATTTGGAGGCAAACTAGTCAAGGGCGCTACTGGGGATTGATAAACTTGGAGGTTTACAGATTCCTCCAAACAGTGTTGGATACTTCCAAGAAATCAGGGGAAGGACTGGAATGGATTATATACCATATTAAGAGACTCCCACAAACTACAAATATTAAACTTGATGCACAAATAAATATTTGTAGCAAATATGGAAAAACTAGTTAATTAAAATTACTCATTGAGCTAGTCTTGCATTTCTTATTCCCAAACTGGCTTAAAGGATTACTAAACTCTATTTTGAAGCATTAAATGGTTCTAATAAGTGTTCATAATCAGCTGCGGGATGAATATTGAACTCCAGAATACATTTTTCATATTTCATTACATTCAGAATTACAAAGAGCCTCCAATGCTAGGAAAATATTACACACTGAGAGAGAATGAGTGTAAGAGCAAGATTATAAGGTGTACTTCTTCTCTCGATCTGATAGATGACTGATAGAAGGGATGATATCTGAATCTGATCATTGCACTGGTCCTAGTGAGCTTCATTGGGTTCCTTCATTGGAATTAAGTGCCTCTCTTTGGTGAAAACCCCCAATACTGTTGAAATATTGTAACTTCAAAGAATATTATATTTGTATATTATTTATTCCGGAGATGTTCCATACCTCCGATGTGATTATACTATAAATCCGGAGATGTTTATTCCTCCGAGTTGGGTGTGTTAACTAGGGTTATTAGACCCACCATGTGGGGGTCGGCCCAGTTAGTTATAATGGGGTATTTAACCTAATGGTTAAATACGAGCCTACATGTACTTGTGTAAAATACATATCAGAGTAGTGTATAAATAGAGGAGGTGTGTTCCTCATTTGATACACTCACTCACTTGAGGATAGCGCACTTGTGGAGGAGAGGTCTGCTATTGTGGAGGAGGAGATCATGTCTCAGGGTTTCATCTTTGTATATTGCTGGTCATCTATATTGAGGAAGCTTTGCTGGGTTTTCTACCCCATGAGGGTTTCCCAGGATAAATCTCTGTCTCTTGTGTTTATGCTGTGCTTGTTGTTTCTTCAGTGATCCTATATATGCTATTATTGTGAAATGGAATGTAATGCTGCTATTTTCTGTCTTATCATATTAAATCTTAACATGGTATCAGAGCTAACCTGAAGGAAGACAAGGTATGGCACTTACGACACTTGCTTTACTTACGATAATTTGAAGGTTAGGGTTTTACATAGAAAAAACCAGTCTTCGTGGAACTTTCGCTATAAATCCATTTATGTGAAGGTTCAGGGTATGAAAAGTTTACAGGTCGAAGATAACATCCCCAGGTACCTTGTGTCCAAAGGTCACCCTCAGATTCGTTGTACTTTATGAGTTATGATCAGTACAATTTAGGGTTTCTGCCTCTTCCAGATCTCAGTCAAAATCAGGTAACCTTGGAAAAAAGGTCATAACTTGGGCTAGGAAGATCCAAATGAAATTTCGTAAAAAGTGACAGGTAGTACACAGACTGTACTATCTCAGGAAACTTATTCAGAGGCCGAAGATGAACCAGTGACACGTGGCACTAAGTACAAGTTCGCTCTCCTGTTTTATCCCATAAACAGGTCACGTTGCGACACTTGGAATAACTCTCTCTCAGAGAGTCCAATTGAGGTCAGACCTGTCAAGATGGAAAGATAACAGGGTGAGCTATCTCAAGAAAAGTTTTCAGAGGCCGAAGTTCAAACAGTGACACGTGGCACACCGTACAAGTTCGCTCTACTGTTTTATCCCATAAACAGGTCACGTTGCGACACTTGGCATAACTCTCTCTCAGAAAATCCAATTGAGGTCAGACCTATCAGGATGGAAAGATGGAAGGTCAGGCTACTGCAGAAAAAGGGTTTTAGACCCTGTGGTGCAAAACTTTCAGAGTTATAGCAGAAACAATCAGATGCATATTTCTGTCAAAACAAAATTATTTTTCGAGCACCTTTATTCATGGCTTCCGGAATTTAGGGTTTCGGAGAAAGTTAGAATTTTTGGAATCGGAGTCCACGGCTGAATGCTACTCAGGAAAATTGAAATTTAGAGACCAAGATCAAATTTTTTGGTTGGGTGGAAGACTGGGCTTGATCAAACCCCAGTTCGGGATTTTGATCGGAAAGATGGAAAATTAGGGCTTCAGCAAAAGTTGGAATTTTTGAAGTCTGTAACCACGGCTGGAAAATCCTAAGAAAAATAAGATTTTAGAGCCTTGGATCGAACCTTTTCTTTGGGCAGAAGGGTGGGCTTCATCAAACCCTAGTTCGGGATCCTGTCCAGAAGATCCAGAAGTTTCAAAGGCAATTTTGAGGGGTCAAATTTTGGAAATTCCAAAATTGAAGTATGCTAGTTTGATCAGCTCAGCAAGACATATTCTTTCATCCATTCAGAAGTGTGAAAGTCAAAGATTGAATTTTTAGGGTTTCTCTAGAAAACCCTAATCAAGCTCCAGATCAAGTTTCAGGTGGATTTGAGGCTAAGGCCTTACATAAGAAGACTACAAGAAGTCTCGACAGGTATGACTTAAGGAGGTTCAGGTATGTCTTGAAATCTGATTCTTGATTAAGTTCATAATGTGTTTTGTCTTCATGTTATTTATTAGTACAATCTTGATTAATGTTAGAATTGTCTTATCACCCTAGTAACAGTATGAATGCATGTGAATGATCGAAGACATTCATTGATTAGAGCTATATGATTGTACTAATGCATTATGGTGTTGTGTGAGGTTGATGTTGTCTGCTAACAAGATACAGGTACATCACAAAAGACAAATCAAGTTCCATGACCATGACCACATGAATACAAAGACTCATCCATAATCTTTGTTCTACTTACGAGGTATGTATGAACTTGTTATATTATGCTTAACCTATGAGACATGCAGGTTCTAGCTCAGGATCTCTAAATCAATGAAGAGATTGTTTAGGTATGTTGCACATAACTAAGCAGGTATACTAATCCAGGTATGTTTTCCTATGTCATGTTAGAATCTTACCTTGTGATTAGGATCCCTTATATAAGTATACTTGGTATGATTGGTTATGCTTATTCATAAAGTTAGTAATCAAGGGTTTATGCATATCATGTCTCTTATCTTGGTTGATTATTTAACTAACTAGATCAAACAAGAATATGCATAAGTAAAGGAAGACTTCCCTGAAACCTTGAATATTATCTATAATCATGATTATACATTTTCAAGATTATTTAGAACTATAATGTTTTGATAACATTGAGATTATACTAATGAATGTATGTTTGTGTATGAGATCATGATGATGACACTAGTGCACATTTGAGCATGCACAGTGGTACAGAATGAATAGAAGTTCAAAAGACATACAGAAGATCAAGCGGGAGGCAACCACACAAACATAAAAGATAAGTATTTGAGTTGTTATTTGAAATAGTAAATGATATTGCTTGTAATAGATTGTATGCATATTTGTATTCCTATAATATATCATGCTGAGTGTAAATATTCATAGAACATTGAACAGTATACTACTAATATGCATATGATTGGTAAGTTGGACAAACATTCCATTGTTGCTTGTCTAGAATGAAACCTCTTTGCTGACATGCTGAGAGTTGTGCACACTCTCGATAGTATGTTCTGGTAGAGATGGAAGGCATCTAGATAGCCACTGTATGCATACAGGATATGGGAAAGTGTTGTGCCAAAGTATTGGTCAAAATAGTTGCATCACTATGTAAATGATATCTGTATGCATAATAGGTTATCATGTCAATATGATTTGATGATTATGAAGTATTACTAATCATGTACTTAATTTTGATTTGTAGGAAAGGTCATGAAGAATGATGGACACCGTACAAGTGGTGGATGTTCAAACAAGAAGATTTACAAATCAAACAAAATATAGAAGGCTCATGGCTAGAAGATTCTCTTAGAAAGGGGAAGAGAATCATGACAAGATGTTTGCTTCAAGTATGGTGTAATTAAAGAAGAAGTGTGAATCAGGTTCTGTATAGGTACCTAGGATCGATAATAAATTGATAAGCTTAATGATCACCATGGGTGATGTGGATCTCAACCTTTGCTACAAGGTTGAATATGATTTCTATACACATATGACATGGATGCAAGAAGGAACTCACCACAGAGTTCGAATGATATTGAGGTTCATATCAGTAGACCCATCTAACGAGAGATGGCACAGATAGATATGCAGAAGTTCATTCAATGCAGAAATGAAAATGAAAGATCTCAAATTGATGCTTTACTTCCTAGGTCTGGAAGTATGGCAAGGCTCAGAAGAAATATTTCTCAACCAGGGAATGTATGATGAGAAATATGACTTGAGGTGTTGGAATGGCCACTCTTATGGATTCCAACTTGAAGCTGTTAGGGGATAACTCATCAGAGTTAGTGGATATAACTCTGTACAGTCAAATTATTGGGTCATTGATGTATCTAACATATACTAGATTAGATATATGCTTTGTTGTGAACACCTTGAGTCAGTATCTAGTGGAAACTAGATGTGTTCACCTGATAGTTGCAAAGCATGTGATGAGGCACATAAAGGACACGATAGAATTTGATCTATGCTATCTTGAAGATCATGACTTCAGATGGTTATTCAGATTCTGATTGGGAAGGAAGTGTATCAGACAGGAAGAACACATCGAGAGGATGTTATTATCTGGGATTAGCCACGATCTCGTGGTTTAACTGGAAGCAGTCTAGTGTGGCTCTCAGCACAAGCAGAATATATGGCTGCTTGCTCTGCTAGTTGTGAAGAAGTTTGGCTTCAGGATTGCTTGACTTAGAGATAGAACCAACTGTGATCCTATGTGACAAATAGAGTTGTATCAAGATGACATAGAATCCAGTGTTCCATGATAAATCAAATATCATAGGGATCTAACAAGATATGACACAGAAAGGAACTATAAAGTTTGAATTTGTAACAGGTTACCGATGTACTAACCAAACCTCTACCTCAAGTGAAGAAGTTACCAACATACTAACCAAGCCTCTGTCTCGAGTGAAATTTGAATACTTTCGAGACAAGCTTGGTGTAGCTCAAAAGGACCCTCCTCTAAAGGGGGAGTAGTATAGTCACTGATGATGAAGATTGTCTCATCGAACAACAAGGTCGATGATGAGGTAACCTGTTCTCTACACCTAGATACTTAGAAATATTTAGATTTAGGACTCGTATACTTAGAATACTTAGTTTTACTTATACATGCTTTTGATGTTATATGTATTAGTAAGAATACATGCTTTTGATGATAGATGTATTGGTGAGAATACATGCTTTTGATGATAAGATGTATTGGTAAGAATACATACTTTTGATGATACATGTATTGATTAATGTACTTGTATGGTTGAGGATACTTGTACTTGTATTGATGAGAATACATGTGAGGATTGTATCATCCTTGAACACTTGTTCTAAAGTGAGCCGTAGACGTGAGGTCTCCGAGAATGAAGTCCTTAGTGGACTGTTGAGGGGATTGGATCATCCCTGGACTTTCAGTCCTAAAGAGAGCCGTAGACGTGAGGTCTCCGAAAATGAAGTCCTTAGTGGACAGATAGGGATTGTATCATCCCTGGACCTTGGTCCTTGAATTGAGCCGTAGACGTGAGTTCTCCAAGAATGAAGTCCTTAGTGGACTGTTGAGGGGATTGGATCATCCCTGGACTTTCAGTCCTAAAGAGAGTCGTAGACATAAGGTCTCTGAGAATGAAGTCCTTAGCGGATAGTTGAGGGGATTGGATCATCCCTGGACTTTCAATCCTAAAGAGAGCCGTAGACGTGAGGTCTCCGAGAATGAAGTCCTTAGTGGACAGTTGAGGGGATTGGATCATCCCTGGACTTTCAGTCCTAAAGAGAGCCGTAGACGTGAGGTCTCCGAGAATGAAGTCCTTAGTGGACAGTTGAGGGGATTGGATCATCCCTGGACTTTCAGTCCTAAAGAGAGCCGTAGACGTATGGTCTCCGAGAAGTGGGGATTGTATCATCCCCGGACTTCGGTCCCTGAATTGATCCGTAGACGTGTGGTCTCCGAGAAGTGGGGATTGTATCATCCCCGGACTTCGGTCCCTGAATTGATCCGTAGACGTGTGGTCTCCGAGAAGTGGGGATTGTATCATCCCCGGACTTCGGTCCCTGAATTGATCCGTAGACGTGTGGTCTCCGAGAAGTGGGGATTGTATCATCCCCGGACTTCGGTCCCTGAATTGATCCGTAGACGTGTGGTCTCCGAGAAGTGGGGATTGTATCATCCCCGGACTTCGGTCCCTGAATTGATCTGTAGATGTGTGGTCTCCGAGAAGTGGGGATTGTATCATCCTCGGACTTCGGTCCCTGAATTGATCCGTAGACGAATGGTCTCCGAGAAAGTGATTTTTTTTTGTGGTTACTTGTATCGGTAGGATACTTGTATTAATGATGTGGTTACTTGTATCGGTAGGATACTTGTATTGATGATGTGGTTACTTGTATCGGTAGGATACTAGTATTGATGACGTGGTTACTTGTATCGGTATGGATACTTGTATTGATGACGTGGTTACTTGTATCGGTAGGATACATGTATTGATGACATGATTACTTGTATCAGTATGGATACTTGTATTGATGATATGTATACTTGTATTGGCATGAATACTTGTACTAATGATGTGGGTACTTGTATTGTTATGGATACCTGTGTTGATGACGATGCTGACGATCGTGTGATGATGATACTGATGATCGTGTGATGACGATGCTGATGATCGTGTGATGACGATGCTGATGATCGTGTGATGACGATGTTGATGATCGTGAGATGACGATGCTGATGATCGTGTGATGACGATGCTGATGATCGTGAGATGACGATGTTGATGATCGTGTGATGACAATGCTGATGATTGTGTGATGATGATGCTGATGATCGTGTGATGACGATGCTAATGATCGTGAGGTGACGATACTGATGATCATGAGGATCCAGATGTTGATGTTGTTGTAGCTGTTCGAGTGCTGCAGAAGATAAAGACTCAGTACTGAAGATGTTGATGTTCTAGTATTGAAGATGTTCCAGTAACTGCTTGAGTTACTGATGATGTTGAGAAAGCTTCCAATGATTTATAGATGTATCATGTATGATGTTGATGACTTCTTGCTCGTGCAGATACTATTATAATATCCTTCTCGTTAAGGGGGAGTGTTGAAATATTGTAAATTCAAAGAATATTATATTTGTATATTATTTATTCCGGAGATGTTCCATACCTCCGATGTGATTATACTATAAATCCGGAGATGTTTATTCCTCCGAGTTGGGTGTGTTAACTAGGGTTATTAGACCCACCATGTGGGGGTCGGCCCAGTTAGTTATAATGGGGTATTTAACCTAATGGTTAAATACGAGCCTACATGTACTTGTGTAAAATACATATCAGAGTAGTGTATAAATAGAGGAGGTGTGTTACTCATTTGATACACTCACTCACTTGAGGATAGCACACTTGTGGAGGAGAGGTCTGCTATTGTGGAGGAGGAGATCATGTCTCAGGGTTTCATCTTTGTATATTGCTGGTCATCTATATTGAGGAAGCTTTGCTGGGTTTTCTACCCCATGAGGGTTTCCCAGGATAAATCTCTGTCTCTTGTGTTTATGCTGTGCTTGTTGTTTCTTCAGTGATCCTATATATGCTATTATTGTGAAATGGAATGTAATGCTGCTATTTTCTGTCTTAGCATATTAAATCTTAACAAATACTCCTTCCAATGATACTCTGACTGATGCAAACTCAAAGAAAGCTTATGTATCTTCAATGATGGACTGATATGGATATGCAGAGCATCTATTATTGTATATATGGGCGCACTGAGTATTCTGAGCTGAACAAGATTCCTCCACTGAAATGGAGCGCTTCCTTCTAATGGGGTCTTCTAAGACTATATTTAGGGCACACAGAAATATGAAAAAGTTATAATTGAAATTTGAGGAATGACAATAGATAATAAAAGTTAATAGAGTGTTGCAACCCAGTGCATACAAGCTGATATTCCGCAAACAAAATGACAAAATAGTTTGCTAAGTTGTAATTTAAATTTGAGGAATGACATTAGCTACTAACAGTTATAGTGTTGTAACCCAGTGCATACAAGTTGGTTTCCACAAACAAAATAATTACCGCAACAATTATATTTGACTAAAAGATGTCAATTACTGGAACATATGAGTATGCGACAACAAATTGAGTAGTTGATGGACCCCAAATAAGCCTTCCAGCAATTGCCACAGCCCAATAGAGATTCCTTCTACTCCAAATTCCCCTCAGTATTTCAATTCAACCTACACATATGTCGTTATTATTATGACCATTTTCCTTCACCATGTCAATTAGGAACATAAAATTTTCCAGAATCACTGACAAAGACGAAGCCACATCAACTCAGAAAATGTTGGGAATATTGTGCATCTAATGCAGTTGGTCAGAAAATTAGAAGTGATGATGGTAAGAAAGGAATTGTGGCTTTGTGGCATACATCCCTTGTAGGTGTGATTGCAACCACCGATCAAGATGGTTGTCACAACCAATTTGTGTAGCTCGGGTGCTTTCCTATTTTGGATGGTTGACTTCAAGAAGCCCAAAAATGAAATACTGGAGATGCAGGAAAACCAAAGGAGGGTGACAAATTTGTTGAAGCACTGTTGTTATTGTTGCTACGTGATCTTGATAGATTACCTGTATATATTGATGCTTTGAAGACATGTATGGGTGGAAAATCTGTAAACCACTTGAAAAATCAGAAGCACCAACAAATTCAGAGGAAGGCTAGGATCTTAGTTGATACTTGGAAGAAACATGTCGATGCATTAATGAAGAAAAATGACACAGTCTGGATCAAGCCAGGGAGCATATTTTCCCTATAAGTAAGATACATGAAAAGTTGCTTATACTTATGGTGGCAAGCATGCAAGATCTACTGAAGTTGTGAAAAAATCAACACCATTAAGTGATATGGATGATTGGGGTACGAATCTACTGGTAAATCTAGCAGCCATAGAAAATTCCAAGGACGGGAAAGTTCTTGTTGTTGTCAGTGAAAGAAGTGAAGGACCTTATTGTTTCCAAATTCCAAGGATAGGCAAGGAAGTGAAGGACCTTATTGTTTCCAAATTCCAAGGATAGGCAAGGAAGCGAACGACCTTATTGTTTCCAAATCGAGTTCAGATGTTTCTAGCTATGACTTGTTGAATAAGATTCAGAAAATTGGAAGGCATGATCCTCAAAAAGACACACTTGATACCCCCTATAACCTTAGAAATAACCAATTAAGAGATAGTGACCTGCATCTTATAACTTTCCTTCTTGTCTTCAACAACATTTTTATGTCGAGTAAATTGCATGGTAGATTGGTTTGCATTTGTTTATAAAATGCACTCTACCAGAATTCTTATGTTTGGGCCTATTAACCTCCATTTTGTACTAGCATTACTACCATATTTGGGCCTATTACCCCCCTTTTGGTATGGGTGTCCACATGTGTTATTGATCATAGTCTTCAGACAATAAGATACAACACTTATGAGCATAATGGGAAATTCTGATTTGTGACAGCAATGGGCCCTTTCATTGTCAATCCCGTACAATCCAAAAGTAATGAATATGGGCATACATTAAATCTGGGCATACTAGAAGGCATTCTGGAAAATTATAGTGAGGATAAATGTCATATGTGGGCATATTTGTATTCATTTGGAGTTGGTTGTGGCAATATTATCCCCAAGGAAGCCATTAAAGCATCATTTTTTAGGCCTGTAGCTGAAAGGGTATGTGCAATAGTTATGAGAAAATTATGTGCACTGTATCAGACCTAAATAGGGGCCCTAACCATTCAACAGTAAGGTCGCCTACAAAACCCAAACTTGGATCAGCAGCCTACAGTTGCATAGTAGTCCCGTAACAACACATAGTGAGGTCTGAGCGCATCTTCTAGGAGTTAGATTTAAGATATGCTCACACAATAGAGGGGTTTATCTCATTATTTTGGAAGGTGCCAAATATTAGCAGTTACCCTTTATGCCAGCCCATCCCAACCTTGTTTTAGAACAATCATTGTTTGAGGTCATATGCCAAGGGTTACGATTTCAAAACATTCAGCAAGAGTTTCTAAAAAGCAAGGAAAAATCGTAAAGCTTAGCCTGCCACGAGATCTTCTCGGCCCAGCCATTCATTTAAACATGTATCACAGGATACACTATAGTATCGTAGTTATAAATTCTACCATTCCTTCAGACCCAAAAACCATTGACATTTAAGCACGCAGACGCAGACAAAGACATTGGTTGAGTGAATTAGAAATTGAAAGTGAATTATTACTCAAGCATTTATTTACATTCCTCTTAGCATATAAATCTGCAAGTCACAGGGTCGAATCCCATTATAAATTTTCTGAGTAAATCATGCAAACCCAAAAATGCGTCAATACATAGTTTTAAAGCTACAGATTCATCCTTTTAAACAAGCTATAAGTTGGACAGAGGCACCATCATCATCATACGAATCTAGGAGGCCTTTTTAATTACCAAATAAACTACATAAGGAAATTGAACAATGACATTACATGCAGGATGCAGACCTGGGCATCACTGTTAATTTTTTAGCATTAATTCAATATACTCTAGGATCTTTACTGGGAGAATAACATGTACAGCATATCAAGGATAACAATGCATATCAATCACACCAATAAATCACATGAGACAATAGACACACAGAGTTTCACTGGAGAAAACCATAAAGGTGAAAAACCACACAACTTGCTCAGAGATAGAAAGAGCAATGATACAACCAAAGTACAAGAGATAGTCTTATCCTAGAATCTGATCCTCCTCCTCACATGTGCGCCACTTTCCAAGTGATGGAAGAGTGAGTAATGAGATGATGAAATAGAGATCTCCCGATCTCTATTTATACTTGTCTTATCCTGCCAATAAACCAATGGGGCTGACTTGTCTAACTTAGCCTAATAACCCATGGTTACATTAATCTGGGCTGACTCCTTACTAGGTGTTCTAATAACCCATCAACAAGTTACAACACTTGCAAACTTTTCAATACAAATGACGACACTTCCGTATAGAGGAATAATACATCTCTATAGGAGTACAATAAAATACATAGATGAGACACATTCCAAAGTTACATATACATCAACACTCCCTCTTAACTAGGAAGGTATTTCTCGACACAGAACTACTAGCACAAGTCTTCTTCTCTGGATCATCGTCACTGGATAATTGTCATCGAATCATAATTGTTGTCACTACTGCCGCTATCTCAATCAATATATGAATCTACTCGTCATAGGAAGTTCTACAGAGCTAGTCCTTTTTCATACTGGATGTAGGCCCACCACCTATAGGTCTTCATCATCACTGGCCCTATTGTGGAATCCTTAGAATTTATTACGTGCATCACAAAACCTCGCAAGAGCATCCAAGCTGTTACGAGCACACGGCTCTACCTGTCGGATCTCCCAGGGATGTATTATACGTAACTCCCACCACAAGACCTTTAAAGAGTGTCTTGACATAAGAAGAACTCTAAAGAGCATCTGAGGCCTTTTACGTGACTAGCACAACCTGTACGGATCTCTAGGACGGATTACATGTGGTCTTGGAAAAACCTTGAAAGAGCATCCCATGACTAATAACGAGCACACAACTCAACCTATCGGATCTCCCAGGGCCGGATTATATGCCATAGGACAAAACCTCGAAAGAGCATCTACCAGATATCCCAGGACCAGATTACATGTCATAGGCAAGACCTCGAAAGAATATCTACAAATATCCGAGGGACAGATTATATGTCCTCCCAAAGAAAAACCTAGAAAGAGAATTTTCCAGATATCACAGGGCCACATTACATGCCATAGGAAAAACCTCGAAAGACTATCTACAAAAATCCCAGTGCTGGATTATATGCTTATATGAACAACCCGTTCCACGCCCACAGAGTATCAAGCTGATACTCACCATACATCATCCTGATGTACACATGATCATCCTGATCATCATCACTACATCGTCCTGATGCATGTCATGTGGAGCAACATCCTGAATCTCATCATCCATGATCATCATGGTCATACAATGCATCCACATGATGCATACGAAGTATCTGCCTGATACATATCATCATACATGATCTACCTGATCATACAATGTATCCACCTGATACATAAACACATGATCCACCTGATCATATCAAGCATCCAACATGAGGCATATACAAATATATCAAGCATCCAACATGATGCATATACAAATATATCAAGCATCTAACATGATGCATATACAAATATATCAAGCATTCAACATGATGCATATACATATATATGAAACATTCAACATGATGCATATACAAAGCAGTAACTGGAGCATCATCCTGATGCTCATCATCCAGCGCTTACATCCACAGCCATGGGAAGGATCCTCTTCTCACCATGATTGGAATGGATCTTGCAAATGTGTCCATCACTTCTTCCTCGAAGTGTCGTTAATCTGAAGAACTCAAAGCCTCTCTCTGAAGTACTCAAACTTCACTCTGGCTACTGGTTTCATCAACACATCTGCAATCTTCTCATCCATCAGAACATACAGGAGCTTCACTGATCCTCTCTGCCCCATATCCCTGATATAGTGATATTTGATCTCAATGTGCTTCGACCTGTCGTGGAACACCGGGTTCTCAGACAGCTTCACACAACTCTGGTTGTCACAAAAGACACCAGTAGCCTCCAACGGGAGATCAAATAACTCAGACAGTAGCTTCTGGAGCCATACTGCCTCACAACTAGCCGAACATGCTGCAACATACAATGCCTCGGCTATACTCAGTGCTACGCAGGATTGCTTCCTGCTAAACCAAGAGATCACACCTGATCCCATACTGAAGCAGCACCCAAACCTGCTCTTCCTATCTACAGCACTGCCTGCCCAGTCCGAATCAACATAACCGTGTAGGTTAAACTTTTGATTCACATCATACTTTAGCCCATAGTCATTTGTAACCTTCAGGTACCTCAGAATATGCTTTACAACAACCAGGTGAACACCTCTAGGATCCATCAGGAACTGGCTCAATGTGTTCACCGCAAAGCAAATATCTGGTCTTGTATTCGTCAGGTACATCAAGGACCCAATCATCTGACGATGTATAGTGACATCAACCGAATGAAATGAAGCATCACACAGAAGCTTCAGGTTCGATGCCATAAGTGTGGCCATGGCCTTGCACTCCATCATCCCGACCCTCTTCAGGATCTCTACTGCATACTTCCCTTGTCCAAGGAAGATTCCATCTGCACTCTGCCACACCTCCATTCCTAGAAAGTAGTGCATCATCACCATGTCCTTCATCTCGAACTCAGTAGCAAGCTTCCTCTTGGTATCGACAATCAATCCATCCTCACCTATAACAAACAGATCATCCACATACAGAAGTATTATCACAGGATTTCCTTCCTTAACCTTGTAGTAAAGGTTGGAATCTGCTTTACTCTTTGTAAATCCCAAACTGGATAGAAAGTTGTCTATCCTACCATACCAAGTCCTAGGAGCTTGCTTCAAGCCATACAAGGATTTCTTCAACCTGCACACATATGACTCTCTGTCATATGTCTCAAAACCGAGTGGCTGCTCCACATACACTTCCTCTTTGACTACACCATTCAAGAAAGCTCTCTTGACATCCATTTGGTGTATCTTTCATCAGTGCATCCAAAGCAAGTACTGATCTAATTGAAGTGTATCTGGCCACAGGATCAAAAGTCTCTTCATAATCAATCCCTTCGTTCTGGGAGAAGCCACGAGATACAAATCACGCTTTGTATTTCTCTATGTTGCCATCTGCAGTATGCTTGATCTTATAGACCCTCTTAGAAGTCACAACAGACTTCCCTTCAGGTCTTGGGATTGCATCCCAAATATCATTCTTCATGATTGACTGGTACTCCTCGATCATGGCATTCTTCCCGAATCTTGGGAACTTCAATATCTTCAATAGATAACTTTGTTGGTGGAACAAATGTTGTAGTCCTTCTTTTGTAGGTGATGTTATACTATCTTTCCTACAAGACAAGTTAAATTGCATGATTAGAAACATCTCATAGTTTTCAGAACAAATTCTTACACATAAATAAATATGTCATACAATCATGCAATTATCTTAGCTAATGCTTCAATACAACATTTATCCATATCCTGTAACTTTCTAGATGCCTTCCAATCTCTACCAGAACATTGTTAAGAGTGTGCACAACTCCCAACATGTCAGCAAAGAGGTTTCATTCTAGATAAGTAGCAATGGAATGTTGTACAGTACCATAGACCACTTACCCATTACTTGCATATTAGTAGTATCTTGTTCATCAATGCAATTATTCTAATATGCATAATACACAACCTAAGTCTAGGAACATAAACATATACATTATTGAATAACATTATTTAAACAAACAGTATGTACAAGAAATGACAATTAAAATACTTATCTTTGTTTGTTTGTTGGGTGGACTCCCTCTAAATCTTTGCTTCTTTGCAGGAGCTGCTGGAGTCATATTCTGAAGTAACTTCTTCTACTCCTTTATGTTGTGAATTGTAGGGAGTGGTGAACTCCCTCTTAATTCCTGAATCATTGTATAACACTTGAAGTCTGCTGAAGTGAATTCTCCACCATTGTTGGATCTAAAGGTCTTGAAACCCTTTTTAGTGTGGTTTTCTATCAAGGCTTCCCTACTTCCTTTGATAGTATATTGATAATCATCCCCAAGTTTCACCTTATGGGGTGATTCATATTCAGATAGATTTACAAAAGATTCTTTAAACCCAGTCATGTGTTTAGAAGCCCCACTCTCAATCAACCAATCATTACAACCATGAGAAATAGTACCTGTGAGGGTTGAGATTAGAACATATTCATCTTCACTAGATGAGTCATCACTTTGTACTCTAGCCTTCCTCTTGGGAGGTTCAACATCCTTAGCAGCATGAGCATGATATCTTCTTTTTGTATTCTTCTTCTTCTTGAAGGAGTTATTGTTGTTGTTATCCCTTTTGTTCTTGGGACAATCCACAGCAAAGTGTCCCTTCTCATTACATGTGAAGCATCTCATATCTTTCCTATTCTTTTGATGGGTGTGAGGGGATTTCTTGTAATGAGAGTGCTCCTTCTTAGGCTTGCTTCTTTTGGTGTGAGCTATGAGAGCTTGATCTTCATTCCCCATCTTTTCTTCTCGGGCCACAAGCCTTGCTTCTTCTTGTGAACATTCCTCCCATAGTCTAGTGAAGGTGACCAACTTCTTTCTTGCACGGATTTTTTGGATAAAGGAATCCCGTGATTTGAGTAGGCCATTTAGTGTGGTCATGACAACTTCACCATTGTCCACAATTTCATCCACAACTTCACGTTGTTCCTTGATCTAAGAGACCTTATAAAAATAAGATTGAATGGTCTTTCCATTCTAAAGCTTTACCGCTTTCAATTGGTTCCGCAGGGTCATCTTCCGATTTATGTTCTTCCCTTCAAATAGCTTGGTCAAGGAATCAAACATCTCCTTGGGTGTCTTCAGAGATGACACGTGTGGGATGAGATGGTCCTTGATAGAATCAGCAATGATTCTCTTTTCCTTGACCAAGTTCTTATTGTGAAGAGCCTTAGCCTCTTCTCCCTCTAGGACAGGGACCTCCTCACTTATATAAGTGTCCAACTCATTTTCTTCCACGATTAACCCAATCCTATACTTCCATGCTTGGAATTTATCAGCCACTTCAAGCTTAGCCTCAAGCTTGGTGTGGTGAGACATCTTAAAGAGTACTTCAAATGGAAATAGAAAAGATATAGGTCTTACCACTTGATTTGCTTAAAACTGGATCTGGTCCCGGATTAGGGTTTGTTAGAGAAACCCTAAAAATTCAAACTTTGAATTTCAAACTTCCAAAAGGATAGAAAGATGCGCCTTGATGAGCTGATCATCCTGGTATATTCAGATTTTGAAATCTGCAAAGTTTCACCCTTCAGAAATGCCTTTTAGTCTTCCTAGATTCACCAGGAGGACCCTGAATTAGGGTTTGACTTTCCCGAAGCTTTACCCAACCAAAAATCTCAATCCAAAGCTCTAAACTTCTATTTTCCCAAGGAGCCTCCAGCTATGTCTTCAGATTTCAGAAATTCCTATTTTTGTGGAAACCCTAATGTTTAGGGCCAAAATTGAAAGTGCTCAGAATTGAATTCTGATTGGATAGATAAATTCTCCTTGATTAGTAGAGTCAATCTACCTTACTGATTTTCCCAAATCTGTGGAGAGAAAGCCAATAAACAAGAAACCCTAGTTTCTGCCACTACACAATGTCTTCCTCTCAGGTTAGCTCTGATACCATGTTAATTTTTTAGCATTAATTCAATATACTCTAGGATCTTTACTAAGAGAATAACATGTACAGCAGATCAAGTATAACAGTGCATATCAATCACACCAAGCAATCACATGAGACAATAGACACACAGAGTTTCACTGGGGAAAACCATAAAGGTGGAAAACCCCACAACTTCCTCAGAGATAGAAAGAGCAATGATACAACCAAAGTACAAGAGATAGTCTTATCCTAGCATCTGATCCTCCTCGTCACATGTGCGCCACATTTCGACTGATGGAAGAGTGAGTAATGAGATGATGAAATAGAGATCTCCCTATCTCTATTTATACTTGTCCTGTCCTGCCCAGTAAACCAGTGGAGCCGACTTGTCTAACTTATCCTAATAACCCATGGTTACATTAATTCGGGCCGACCCCTTACTAGGTGGTCTAATAACCCATCAGCAAGTTACAACACTTGCGACCCTTGTCAATACAAATGATGACACTTCCGTATAGAGGAATAATACATCTCTATAGGAGTACAATAAAGTACATACATGAAATACATTATGAAGTTGCATATACATCAACACTCCCTCTTAACTAGGAAGGTATTTCTAGACACAGAACTGCTAGCACAAGTCTTCTTCTCTGGATCATCATCACTAGATAATCATCATCGAATCATAATCGTCGTCACTGCTGTCGCTATCTCAATCAATCTTTGAATCTACTCATCATAGGAAGTTCTACAGAGCCAGTCCTTTTTCATATTAGATGTAGGCCCACCACCTATAGGTCTTCATCATCATTGTCCATACTGTGGAATCCTGAGGACTTATTACATGCGTCACAAAACCTCACAAGAGCATCTAGGATGTTACGAGCACACGGCTCTACCTGTCGGATCTCCCAGGGATGTATTATATGTGACTCCCACCACAAGACCTTTAAAGAGCGCCTTGACTTAACAAGAACTCTAAAGAGCATCCAAGGTCTTTTACATGACTAGCACAACCTGTCTGGATCTCTAGGACGGATTACATGTGGTCATGGAAAAACCTCGAAAGAGCATCACAGGACTGATTACGAGCACACAACTAAACCTATCGGATCTCCTAGGGTCGGATTATATGCCATAGGACAAAACCTCGAAAGAGCATCTACCAGATATCCCAGGACTAGATTACATGCCATTGGAAAGACCTCGAAAGACTATCTGCAAATCTGCCAGGGCCAGATTATATGTCCTCCCAAAGCAAAACCTTGAAAGAGTGTTTGCCAAATATCCCAGGGCCACATTACATGCAATAGGAAAAACCTCGAAAGACTATCTGCAAACCTCCCAGGGCTGGATTATATGCTTATCTACATAACCTGTTACATGGAAACAGAGTATCAAATTGATACTCACCATACATCATCTTGATGTAAACATTATCATCCTTATCATCATCACTGCATCATCATGATGCATGTCATCTGGAGCAACATCCCGAAGCTAATCATCCATGATCATCATGGTCATATAATGCATCCACCTAATGCATACACAATATCTATTTGATACATATCATCATACATGATCTACCTGATCATACAATGTATCCACTTGATACATAAACACATGATCCACCTGATCATATCAAGCATCCAACATGATGCATATACAAATATATCAAGCATCCAACATGATGCATATACAAAGCAGTAACTAGACCATCATCCAGCACTTACATCCATAGCCATGGGAAGGATCCTCCTCTCACAATGCTTGGAATAGATCCTGCAAATGTGTCCATCACTTCTTCCTCGAAGTGTAGTTAATATGAAGAACTCAAATCCTCTCTCTAAAATACTCAAACTTCACTCTGGCTACTGGTTTCATCAACACATTTGTAATCTTCTCATCCGTCGCAACATACAGGAGCTTCACTGATCCTCTTTGCCCCATATCCCTGATATAGTGATATTTGATATCAATGTGCTTTGACCTGTCGTGGAACACCAGGTTCTCAAACAGCTTCACACAACTCTGGTTGTCACAAAAGATACCAGTAGCCTCCAGTGGGATATCAAATAACTCAGACAGTAGCTTCTAGAGCCATACTGCCTCACAAATAGCCAAACATGCTGCAACATACTCTACCTCGGCTATACTCAGTGCTAGGCAGGATTACTTCCTGCTAAACCAAGAGATCACACCTGATCCCATACTGAAGCAGCACCTTGATGTGATCTTCCTATCTGCAGCACTACCTTCCCAGTCCGAATCAACATAACCCTGCAGGTTAAACTTTTGATTCACGTCATACTTGAGCCCATAGTCAATTGTACCCTTCAGGTACCTCAGAATATGCTTTACAACAACTAGGTGAACAACTATGGGATCAGTCGGGAACTGGCTCAATGTGTTCACCGCAAAGCAAATATCTGGTCTTGTGTTCGTCAGGTACATCAAGGACCCAATCATATGATGATACATAGTGACATCAACCGGATCAGATGAAGCATCACACAGAAGCTTCAGGTTCGATGCCATACGTGTGGCCATGACCTTTCACTCCATCATCCCAACCCTCTTCAGGATCTCTATTGCATACTTCCCTTGTCCAAGGAAGATTCCATCTGCACTCTGCCACACCTCCATGCCTAGAAAGTATTGCATCATCCCCATGTCCTTCATCTCAAACTCGGTAGAAAGCTTCCTCTTGGTATCGGCAATCAATCCATCCTCACCTATAACAAACATATCATCCACATATAGAAGTAGTATCACAGGATTTCCTTCCTCAACCTTGTAGTAAAGGTTGGAATCTGCTTTACTCTTGGTAAAGCCCAAACTGGATAGAAATCTGTCTATCCTACCATACCAAGTCCTAGGATCTTACTTCAAGCCATACAAGGCTTTCTTCAACCTGCACACATATGACTCTCTGTCATGTGTCCTAAAACCGAGTGGCTGCTCCACATACACTTCCTCTTCGACATTCCATTCAAGAAAGTTTTCTTGACATCCATCTGGTGTATCTTTCATCACTGCAGCCAGAGCAAGTACTGATCTAATAGAAGTGTATCTGGCCATAGGATAAAAAGTCTCTTCATAATCAATCCGTTCTTTCTGGGAGAAGCCACGAGCTACAAATCTCGCTTTGTATTTCTCTATGCTTCCATCTGCATCATGATTGATCTTATAGATCCACTTGGAAGTCACAACAGACTTCCCTTCAGGTCTTGGGACTGCATCCCAAATATCATTCTTCATAATTGACTGGTACTCCTCGATCATGGCATTCTTCCCGAATCCTGGGAACTTCAATATCTTCATTAGATAACTTTGTTGTTGGAACAAATGTTGTAGCCCTTCTTTTGTAGGTGATGTTATACGATCTTTCCTGCAAGACAAGTTAAATTGCATGATTAGAAACATCTGATAGTTTTCAGAACAAATTCTTGCACATAAATAAATATGTCATGCAATTATCTTAGCCAATGCTTCAATACAACATTTATCCATATCCCGTAACTTTCTAGATGCCTTCCAATCTCTACCAGAACATTGTTAAGAGTGTGCACAACTCCCAACATGTCATCAAAGAGGTTTCATTCTAGATAAGTAGCAATGGAATGTTGTACAGTACTATAGACCACTTACCCATTAATTGCATATTAGTAGTATCTTGCTCATCAATGCAATTATTCTAATATGCATAATACACAACCTAAGTCTAGGAACATAAGCATATACATTACTGAATAACATTGTTTAAACAAATAGAATGTACAACAAATGAAAATTCAAATACTTATCTTTGTTTGTTTGTTGTGTGGACTCCCTCTGAATCTTTGCTTCTTTACAGGAGTTGTTGGAGTCCTATTCTGAAGTAACTTCTTCTACTCCTTTCTGTTGTGAATTGTAAGGAGTGGTGAACTCCCTCTTAATTCCTGAATCATTGTATAGTACTTGAAGTCTGCTGAAGTAAATTCTCCACCATTGTTGGATCTAAAGGTCTTGAACTTCTTTTCAGTGTGGTTTTCTATCAAGGCCTTGAAATTCTTTGAACTTGCTGAATACTTCATCTTTGTTCTTCAAGAAATAAATCCCAGGTCTTCCTAGATAAATCATCAATGAAAGAACCATAGTATACATACCCACTCAGAGAACTAGATGACATCGGAGTGGATAATTTCCAAGATTCCTTTAGCTTTGCTTTCACTGCTTGGAAATGCCTTCTTAATGTTCTTTTCTTTTGCACATTCTTTGCAAACACCTTCATGCTTTGTCTTGATTTCAGGAAGACCCTCTACAACTTTGCTTGCAATTGGTAGTGCTCCATAGTGCACATGTGCAAGCCTTCTATGCCAAAGTTCACTTGGCTCCATGGATTCATGTACCATGGCATGTTCAGGTTGTCCCTTCAATTTGTACAATCCTCCCTCTTGCTCTCCAATCACCACTGCATCATCAATAGTTTTACCCTTTGGTCACATTAGGACTTGGCCATTTACAAATGCAACTCTTGTGCCTTTTGCATCCAATGCAGAGATGGAGAGTAGGTTCTTCTTGAGCCCAGGTACAAATAACACATCTTTCATCTTCAAAGACTTTCTGAAGTCTACGTTGTAGGAGGATTCCCCACTTCCTTTGATAGGATATTGATAATCATCCCCAAGTTTCACCTTATGGGGTGATACATGTTTAGATAGATTTACAAAAGATTCTTTAAACACAGTCATGTGTTTAGAAGCCCCACTGTAAATCACCCAACCATTACAACCATGAGAAATAGTACCTATGAGGGCTGAGATTAGAACATATTCATCTTCATTAGATGAATCATCACTTTCTGCTCTAGCCTTCTTCCTAGGAGGTTCAACATCCTCAGCAACATGAGCATGATATCTTCTTTTGTTATTATTCTTCTTCTTGAAGGAATTGTTGTTGTTGTTATCCATTTTATTCTTGGGACAATCCGTAGCAAAGTGTCCCTTCTCATTACATGTGAAGCATCTCATATCTTTCCTATTCTTTTGATGGGTGTGCGGGGGTTTCTTGTAATGACAGTGCTCCTTCTTAGGCTTGCTTCTTTTGGTGTGAGCTATGAGAGCTTGATCTTCATTCCCCATCTTTTCTTCTCGGGCCACAAGCCTTTCTTCTTCTTGTGAACATTCCTCCCATAGTCTACTAAAGGAGACCAACTTCTTTCTTGCACAGATTCTTTGGATAAAGGAATCCCATGATCTAGGTAGGCCATTTAGTGTGGTCATGACAACTTCATTGTCCACAATTTCATCCACAGCTTCAAGTTGGTCCTTGATCTGAGAGACCTTAGAAAAATAATATTGAATGGTCTCTCCATTCTGAAGCTTTACCCCTTTCAATTGGTTCCGAAGGGTCATCTTCCAATTTATGTTCTTCCCTTCAAATAGCTTGGTCAGGGAATCAAACATCTCCTTGGGTGTCTTCAGAGATGACACATGTGGGATGAGATGGTCCTTGATAGAATCAGCAATGATTCTCTTTTCTTTGACCAAGTTCTTCTTGTGAAGAGCCTTAGCCTCTTCTCCCTCTGGGACAGGGACCTCTTCACTTATATAAGTGTCCAACTCATTTTCTTCCAAGATTAACCCAACGCTATACTTCCATGCTCGGAAGTTATCAGCCCCTTCAAGCTTATTCTCAAGCTTGGTGTGGTGAGACATCTTAAAGAGTACTTCAAATGGAAATAGAAAAGATATAGGTCTTACCACTTGATTTGCTTAAAATGGGATCTGATCCCGGAATTAGGGTTTGCCAGAGAAACCCTAAAAATTCAAACTTTGAATTTCAAACTTCTGAAAGGTTAGAAATATGCGCGTTGATGAGATAATTGGTCTGGTATAATCAGATTTTGATATTTGCAAAGTTTCACCCTTTAGAAATGCCTTTTAGTCTTCCCGGTTTCACTAGGGAGGACCCTAAATTAGGGTTTGAGTTTCCCGAAGCTTTACACAACCAAAATTCTCGATCCAAAGCTCTAAACTTCGATTTTTCCAAGGAGCTTCCAGCTATGTCTTCAGATTTCAGAAATTCCTATTTTTGTGGATACCCTAATTTTTAGGGCCAAAACTGAAAGTGATCATAATTGAATTGTGATTGGACAGATAGATGCTCCTTGATGCGTAGAGTCAATCTACCTTACTGCTTTTCCAAAATCTGTGGAGAGAAACCCAATAAACAAGAAACCCTAGTTTCTTCCACTGCACAATGTCTTCTTCTCAGGTTAGCTCTGATACCACGTTAATTTTTTAGCATTAATTCAATATACTCTAGGATCTTTACTGAGAGAATAACATGTACAACATATCAAGTATAACAATGCATATCAATCACACCAAGCAATCACATGAGACAATAGACACACGGAGTTTCACTAGGGAAAACCATAAAGGTGAAAAACCCCACAACTTCCTCAGAGATAGAAAGAGCAATGATACAACCAAAGTACAAGAAATAGTATTCTCCTAGTAGCTTATCCTCCTCCTCACATGTGCGCCACTTTCCGAGTGATGGAAGAGTGAGTAATGAGATGATGAAATAGAGATCTCCCGATCTCTATTTATACTTGTCCTGTCCTACCCAATAAACCAGTGGAGCCGACTTGTCTAACTTGGCCTAATAACCTATGGTTACATTAATCCGGGCCGACCCCTTACTAGGTGGTCTAATAACCCATCAGCAAGTTACAATACTTGCGACACTTGTCAATACAAATGACGACACTTCCGTATAGAGGAATAACACATCTCTATAGGAGTACAATAAAATACATAGATGAAATACATTCCGAAGTTACATATACATCAACAATCACCATACATTTTTCCATAGAAATCAAAACGCAGAGCTAAATAAAACTGAGGATCATAGAGCGAAATACGCAAAGGGCCATTTCACCTGTCTATTTATTTCAACCACCAGACAACGCAGCAATAAGAACTAGAATTTACACTTCTCGGGCTTATAGTTAAACTAGTATCAGGGTTACGTTTTTCCCCTGTCAACACATTCTTAAATATTATTCAAATAACAATGATAGCCAAAACACTGAGGACAGAGAGATTATTAACCATACAAACTTCATAGAGAAAACGCAGAGGTTCCACACTGCTTTATACATGTTCAAGGTTCAATAGAAAAATGCAGGTCATTGTACCGATTCCCCAAAACCCCAAATTTACACAATAGGAGCTCATAACTCCTTTAAAGAGGCTTACAAATGCATATAACCATAAAATGGTCAACTATTACATTCATTAAATGATCCAGCCAAACGGGGACCTTCCAGGAACTACAAGAAGTTTTAGTGAACCCAAAAGGGGATTCACGCAGTTCCTCCTAAACATCCATAAACAATTCCACTCCATAAGAGGCGAGAGGAAAGGGTAAGGGTTGGAAAACCCTGAACTTACCAATTGCAACACCAACGAAGTCAATGGTATTGGGCATCAGTTAGGAAGCCACGCAGAGGAGGAAAGCCATCATTCACCTACCAAGCAAATAAGAACATGAAGTTAAACTCGGATATTTTATCAAAACTCTGATTTGAATGTAACAGAAAACGATTGCAATGAATCGAGATATATATTACCTATTGTTTTCTTATTTGTGCAAATGGAACCCTCGAACTCCTTTGCGGCCTCATCAACCTCCAGTATGACCTCCTCAACCTACTCCACCACTGCCTCAACCTCCTCTGCGACTGCATCAGTGATCTCTACGACCTCCTCAGTGATGGCCTTTGCGACCTCTAGTATTGGAAGTTCTTGTAGGGTGAGGTAAGTGAAATGTGTTCACGCGGGCTGGGAGGGAGGTAAGTTCTCAAGGGAGGTTAGTTTTGTTGATTATTGTTTTATGTCTTTTTTGTATTTATATTTATTGTTTTTTTATAGTTAGTATTTATGTATTATTATTTATTTATTAATATAATATGTATGAAAATGTGTGTGTATAAAACCTAATATTCTAACATATAAAAATAAATGAAAAAGCAGGCCACAAAATATCGATGGATTGAAAGAGACGTCTGCTCCGTAGGATTGTTGTTTATTTTGATGGGTAGTGGACTGAAAGAGAGAACATGACCGTTGGGATTTGGGAGGTGCTACTAGTGTGATATCGGACTGTACTATATGAAAGGAACTATACGACTGTTCGGAGGTGCGGTGATCAAATTTGTTCATAATTACCATGAGATATTATTCATCACAACAAACTCATCAACGTTGTGTCAGCATCCAAACGGTCATAAGTGAATACAACAATTTCATCATGTTTGTGCCTCCAAATGGTCACAATCAAACAATCTCATCAATGGGTGCGCATCCAAACGGTCATAAGTGTGTACAACAATTTCATCATCTCTGTGCATCCAAACGGTCACAATCACAATGTCTCTTTCAATCAGTTTCGACTCCCGAGTCCCTACATATATTGTCACTATTTTCAAGCTCAGTTGCTATCATGATAATCCTTGGAACTCATGATAGCAATCCGATTTTGATAAATGAGTTCTAAGGATTATATGAAAATTCGATTTGCATGGGAAACATGTGCCCCACCTCAAAATCTTGGGACATAGACAAGATGTTAACAAGGTTATGGAGTTGGACACTTGACAACAAAAAATTAATTAATATTTTATATGTATTTCTACTACTGCCCCTCTCATTGGTTCATTGCCCCCATGGTGTTCACATGGAGATTTAACCCCAAGTGCACCTATTTATTGTTTTATTATTCATTTCATTAATTAGAATATAATGCACTTACCCACTTACCATATATTTATGCTATATGGTCATATGCACATAGGGGTATTACAAACAAAGTTATTATGATTTAGCAAGACTACTTGGGGGTTTGAAGTAAGGATCTTTTACCTATGGAAAGGAGTCCTTAACCAAAACACCAAACCAAGGTGTTTGGCAAGGTATGCATCCCATCGATTTTTTATTCTTCTAAACATAGTTAATCTATCCATTTAACAAGACCACTTAGGGGTTGGAACTCAATACCTTTTACTTGCGAATATGAGTCTTTAACCAAGCAACCTTGTTCAATAATATACATGTGTTATTAATCACTTATTCTCTTGAACTGAGCCATCGTGATATAGCAAAATTTCTTGAGAGTTTAATCTCAAAACCTTTTACCTATGAATAAAGATCCTTAAATGAAAATAATAAACCATTTTTTACACAATCTAAAAATAAATAAGATTTAATTGTTATCATAATATGATTCTGGCAGTGAGTGTACACCAGTCTCATAATATTTGCGCCTCCAATATACAATCCAATGACCGACCCTCTTTTTTAACTTTAATCCCCATGCAATTTATAAAATACTTTCCAATTGCCATGATATGAAATTAGTATGCAGTACAATCTTACAAAGCCATTACAAAACATAATACGGAAATGAAATGAATGTCAATGATGTTATCGCATTATCTCAAACCCGAGAATCCGATGGCCAGGAGACATAATCTAATATTATCTTAATCATAATTCATCACAGCAAACTCATCAACGTGTGCGCATCCAAATGGTCATAAGTGTGTACAACAATTTCATCATGTTTGTGCCTCCAAACGGTCACAATCAAACAAACTCATCAACGGGTGCACATGCAAACGGTCATAAGTGCGTACAACAATTTAATCATCTCTGTGCATCCAAACGGTCACAATCATGATGTCTCTTTCGATCAGTTTTGACTCCCGAGTCCATAATGATATTTGTGTTGGCAGGGTTTTAGTACGTTCTTGGAAAGTGCATTAGATAAAACAAGATTTGCAAAATATTTTTTATATATATTTTGATATTTTCAGAAGACACCGTTGGATATCCGACATGCTAGGGATATAAAATGCTGTTGGATATCCGACCTCAACGGGATTAAGATTAGGTCGGATATCCTTATTAAAAATTGATCAATATTTCTAAGGGACGTCGGATATCCAAGGGACGTCGGATATCCAAGAGACGTCGGATATCTAAGGGACGTCGGATATCCGACGGATCCTTCACTTAGTTTTAAAAAAAATCATCAAAGTTCGTAATTTTGAAGGTGAAATCCAACGACACAGACCTTTTCATCGGATGTCATCGGATTTTCTCGTCGGATTTTGGGGTCGAATCTTGTAGTGACTTATCATTCAAAGTACTTTATTATTTGTTCAACAGAACATTATGGTAGAATTTTAGCAGCCTTTGTAGCTTAGCTTGTTTTTCTTATCTACCACTCATTATATATTGGTGAAATGCCTTCTGTATTTCCAGAGAAATACTACAACTCATACATTCAAGCACCTTGTAGATTTGGGACTCCTAGATTAAAAAAAAACTCTGTTGAAGGAGGAACCTCTAGCACCAAAGTTGAATCAAATCATGACCTTGTCCTCAAACTTGTCTTAATTATTATGTCATCTTGTTCACCTCTCATGTTCCTCACGATGAGTTTAAAGACAAATTTGTAGGACAATTTTAGTGCATGTATGCTCTCAAAAGGTTTCTTGCTAGATACACACCCACGGAGATCACAAATGAAAAGTATTGTATTAATAATTTAATACTCAGTGATCAAGAAGTGGGTACAGTTTACTTAGATCTGAGAGGACTGAAATACATTGTTGGAATTCTTAACATGCTCTTGCGTCATTAATGGTTATTGAAGTGTCCACTAACAATATGAATGTTATCATTCTTGATGTCGAGAAAGAGCTACCTAGGAGGGAGGAATTGGTATTGCTCGCTAAGTTGGATTCATGAGTAAATGAACCTCAATATGATACCAAGGACAAGTGTGATGTTCTCAAGTGTGATGTTACTCCACTTTTTTCATATGTTTTGCATAGTAATTATGATTTTCGGTGTCTTTCACTTACTCCACATTTTTCATATGTTTTGCATAGTAATTATGATTTTAGGTGTCTTTCACTTACTCCACATTTTTCATATGTTTTGCATAGTAATTATGATTTTAGGTGTCTTTCACTTACTCCACATTTTTCATATGTTTTGCATAGTAATTATGATTTTAGGTGTCTTTCACTTACTCCACATTTTTCATATGTTTTGCATAGTAATTATGAATTTAGGTGTCTCTCACTTACTCCACATTTTTCATATGTTTTGCAGAAAACATCTAAATGGATACATAAAGTTGACGTCCCACCACCATTTCTTTCACCACCCACTCTTGATTGATTCTGCATGAATTTCACTATGCAACCATCTCAGATTCTCACTGCATTTTCCCTCAATTAGTTTTTCAATTCAATATGACCCATGCCCGTCATCCGAGGAGTGTTGCCAGCGATCTTGAGTTTCAGCCTGGCAACACTCCTCGGACGACGGGTGTTGGTCATACCGAATAGAGAAACTAATAGAGGGAAAACACAGTGAGAATCTGAGATGGTTGCATAGTGAAATGCATGCAGAATGAATCAAGAGTGGGTGTCGCGAGAAATGCTTGTGGGACGTCGTATGAGAGGAAATGGCGATGGGAATTGATTGATAAGGTCAAATTAAATTTGCACGGTGGTAATAAACTACACTTGTGTCTTCCATTGTCACCTGCACTTCAAGCTTGAAGGTGGTAGCCTTAGGACTAGACATAGGTTGCAGGTTCGAATTTCCTCAGTTTAGTTCGTACCTTGTTATTTTTTCGATGCAAATTATATGTTTTTTTTAATTTCCTTTGTCAGGACGCAGAGACAACCATAAAATATCAGATGTGTCAAGATTCAAATAGTACTAGCAGACAACAAGTGTACTTTTAGGTCAGCAGTGGCATCAATATTGAAAATGGTTTCCATCCAAACCTATTAAGTGTACTTTTAGGTTAGCAGTATTCTTGTCTCAGAATTGTAGCAGCTGTTTGGCCATTTTCACCCTGTAAATTGAAGGATTCATGTAAACAAAAACCACTATGTTACGCGAACTTCTTTCAAGGCCTTGTTACATTTTCTTCTAAGATATTTCAGGGTTTTATTACATTTGCTTCTAAGATGTTACAGGGTGAAAATGGCCAAACAACTGCTACAGTTCTGAGACAAGAATACTGCTGACCTAAAAGTACACTTGATAGGTTTGGTTGGAACAAATTACCATAGAAATCCTCTTTATCTTCATTCTCGAGTTTTAGGAAAATCATAGATATATAAAACGATGCTTTATGACTATTCATCTTCACAGCCGCCTCTTAAAATCAAGGTAAGAAATGGTTTAATGATTCAGTGTAGTAAACGGTTATCTTTATTGAATGTTAGTTTTTATTGAATGAATGTGTTCACTGAATGAATGGATGGTTTATTGAATGTTATATTTTATTGAATGAATGTGTTGACAGAATGAAACATTGGTTTAATGGATTTTAGCCTTTATTGAATGAATGGTAGATGTTTGTTTATGATGAAATATGCATGAATTTGCATGTAATTGTTTTTCAAGTACATTTATTGGGTATGGGGAATTGAGAGTGATTTGAGGGGGGGGGGCATAAGAGCTTCCACCTTCACGTGGTTGGCCCTATTCAGTAGAGAATATTAAATTATTCTCGAAACAGAGAGGAGCTCAATAATGACTGGCAACGATGATGCCTTTCTATAACCCACTCCCGTGTCATCTAAAATTAGGCAATTTTTTGGAACTTGTTGTGATGTTTGGTTGCTCATGATCATAACCAATTTCGAGTTTCCACAACTTCAAAGGCTGAGTAAATGATGCACTGGAACCAATATCTTTAACCTTCTCTTTAAATTCCTTGGAATCTCCTTGAGAATATTTGAATGAGATATGTCTCAAATCCTCTAGATATATTTGAATGAGATATGTCATGTGCAATTAGTAGCATATTACAAATATTTTGTAGTTTCCACCATACAGTTTTCAGAATCTCCATTTCCCTATATTGGATTGTATCAACAATTTTTATTGGAAGCTAATGATGTGAAGAAGCAATTATAATAGCTCTTGGAGAAAGGAGTCATATATATAACCTAGTGTTTCACCTTATGGGTTGCCTTTCATCATAGTGCTTAAGCTGGATGAATGTTTGTGAATGTGTACTAACTACCGAGTAGTGAATGAGATAACCATCAAGAATCAATATATATTTGCCACATACTAGTCCTCCTCTACAAGACTTCATTTCTAAACAACACTCAATGGCATGCAACTACAAATAATAGCATGCATCTAGAACCAGAAACCAAGCAAAGGTTGATTTATGCATTGATATAGAGAGGTGGCACTAGGCACACAGTATAGAGAAATAGTGAGTTAGAAAAAACATTTGGACCAAAGTACAAAAATGGTTATTAATGAAATTTATAAAAAAAGAAAATTGTTTCAATCACTGTCTTCAATTTGATGGATGGCATGATCACGATCACAAATTACTAGTGTATTTTTTTTTAAATTTACCTATAGCCATCGGATTTCCGACTCTACATATGATGATATCCAACGTTCATGCCACAACACCGACGGCCACTGTCGTTGGATACCCGACTCTCCCCAACCTAAGGTACGATGTTCCTTCCATACGTTCGGCGGCATAGAACGTCGGATATCGACCATCTTAAGATGGACATGTCGTCGGATATTCGACTTACTATCCGATGGACGAGGTGTCGGATATCCGACGGATAGTTAATATGTTGGATTGTATCCAAATTCCAACCGATGTTAAAAAAAAGGTGGGATTTGTCGGATAGTCGACAACAAGATGTCGAAAATCGGACATGTATGCTGTCGGATTTTGGAATAAAAAATGCTAGTGTATCTCCAATGGACCCTGTATGATGATAACACCCTGAGAGCTTGGATTCTTCTTAGTATAGGAGTATATGGACCTAAAAAACAACTCTCTTTGGATGCAAATCCTGAGATAATATTAAGAAAGATAATTAGAATAGAGGGAATGGGGCTCATCTCCCATTGATTGTCTAGGGCACATCACCTTGCCTTGAGAAGCAAAGAATGCTCACACATAAAATTAATTTGAAAATAGATGTGAATAGGAGTTTCTTGGCTTCTTTTATAGAATTCATGGTGACCTGCTAAGCAAGTTGACCTGCTTGGTGGCCTATGAGAACCCTTCCACATGGGCCACCCATGAATGAGTAGACTTTCCTTGCTTTTTCCTTACAAGCTTTCTCTCCTTTAGAGACTATGCCCCCGTTTGTCTCCACATGTTTCCTGCTTTGTAAAAGTTTCCTGATTTGTAAACTAGCCTCCCTTTTGGAAACTACGCCCTCCTTTTTTCTTTTCTGGTTGTTTCCAATTTGAAAATTGAGCTCTCCTTTAGAAACTGCTCCCTCCTTAGCTTTTTTTGGTTATTCCCACTTTTATGCTTTTGGCATGTTCTTACACCTTCTCCGTGTTTCCTTTTTTTCTATTTTCTTGCTTCTAGTTCTAATTTGGAAACCTTATCCTCATGAGGACACCCTCTTGGACCCCTTACACACATATTATCAATTCTAATTACAAAAATTAATTAAAATTAATAAAATTCATTTCTCCACCTGACTTAGGATAAACTTTATTCCATGCATGCTTAATATAATGAAATTATTTTCCTTGGGCGTTATTTTGTCCCCTTTTACCCATTGTCACTGAATTAGCCAAAATTAGGGACATGAAAACAATAGGCTACTCTATGGGATTCCTTAAGTATAGTTTATCTAATATATCATTCATGGGGAAATACATCCTCCCTTGATATCACAACAACCCATCTACTTCCAAATCATACCCTTCAAACTTAGGTTCCACCTGCATCCCATTTTGTAGTGCTGACGAGACCTTTAGATACCAACTATCCCTGACTAATAGTCCTAATAATATTTCCTTTAAATAAAATTCTTAAAGGTATGAGGGACAAAATCCTTGGTTTTCTACTTAAGGCATTGGCTACTAGTGGTATTCGGAAATGTCTACCTTTTTACAGGTATTCGTTCAAGGAGTTCACTTTAAATATCGACTAGGGAGCATACAAACTTCAAAGGTACTAAGCACTATATGTGCACTATATGAAGAGGGTTTGTATTGTTTGGTGTTTTCTATGTCCTAAGTAATGGTGAGGAGTTATTCTAATGAGAATGAAGAAACTAAAGATTTATCACAATAAAAAATTAATAATAAAAGCAAAGAACTTAATCTATGAAAGCATTCACTTAATCTATGAAAGCAGGAAACTGAATCTATGAAGGAAGAAAACTTAATCTATGAAAACATGAAACTTTAATCTAGAAAGAAGGAAACTTAATCTATGAAAACAAGAACTTAATTTAGAAACAAGGAGCTTTAATCTATGAAAACAAGAAACTTTAATCTAGAAAGTAGGAAACTTAATCTATGAAAACAAGAACTTAATCATTGAAAGCAAGAAATTTAATCTAGAAAAAATTTACTAAATCTAAGCAACCCAAAGTACATCTTTTCTAGAGCATATGAATCTGACCTAATAGAACCATACACCTCTTTGAGTTGGAACAAGAAATCATCATTCAAGAGTATAGATTTGATCTAATCTAAGAATACCATATAGAACCATGGGAATGTAAACCTGGAAATTGCAGTTACAGATGGTAGCTACAGGACTACAAATGCAATGTAATAGATCTACAGATGCAGTGTTATAGAAATACGGAAGGAAGATGTTTTATGTGCATAGTTGAATTTGATATCAAATAAGTATTTAAGACTATTCTACGTATAAACAACAGAACAGATGAAAATATGGAAAACAAAGATACAGAACTTTTGAGCTATGCACTGAGGGGGGGCCTCCCCAATGCACATCACAGGACGAGTACGAAACTTTTAAACTCACCAGTTGGAAATATTGTTGATTCTTCATTAAGAATTCATAAGATCCATCATATTTGTAGGAACCGTAAACTATTTAACAGAACTGACAAATCCTGAGAATTATTTTCAAAAATATTAGTTAGACGCCTTGCTACTCAGGTGTCTTCTATTTATTACAAGCTTCTATCCTAGTTTAACATTGGAAATCATGATCCTAAATAAAAGGAAACTTTCCTACAAGGAGAAAATGAGATCATTGTGTCTCTTTTGTGATCTTTAATCTAGAGTTCGAGTATCGCCAATATTCCTTTTTCACCTGCGCTTTGTCCACACATGGCCTTAATCACACGATTAGTGAATAAAAAATGCTAAAACAAAAAATAGATATTCACTAAATCACTTTGGTTAAATAATGGTCAAATTCCATTCTTCCCTACAGAAAGGAATGCCTTTTTGAACATTTCTTTGCTTAAGTATGGCATAATGGGGTATCTGGGATACCTATATCATGGACTTATCAGCTACCATGTTCTCCTTCCCTTTGATGTACGAAATCCCAAAATCGTACTCTCATAAATTCCCTCCATCGACTTTTCCTAGCATTTAGGTATCTTTGAGATGAAGATATACCTCAAGCTTTAGTGATCATATTTGAGCTCAAAGCTTCGTCCAACAAGGTAATGTCTCCAAATATTTAAAGCTAACATCACTATGGCCAATTCTAAATCATTGGTGGCGTAATTCTCTTCATGTGGTTTTAACTTCCTTGATGCATAAGCTATTAATCCACATTCTTGCATTCACATAGCACCCAAACCCTACCTTGAGGCATCTGTGGAAATTCTAAAGTCCTTATCCATATCAGGCACTTGTAGAATTGGCACACTCGTTAGTAATCTTTTAAGCTCAATGAATGTGTCATCACATTCCTGTGTCCATTCATATATAATTACCTTGCACTGTAAGGTAGTTATGGGTTTCACAACTTTTGAGAAACCTTCCACAAACCTTCTATAGTACCCTTATAAACCCATGAAGCTCCTCACTTCATGCACATTCCTTAGCATGGTCCAATCCATTATGGCCTTCACCTTTTCAAGGTCCATTGAAATTCCTTCTCCATAAATTATATGTCCTACATAATGGATCTCCATTTGATAAAAAGACATTTGGACAACTTACCATACAACTTGTGTTCTCTTAAGCATGACAACACCATTTGCAAGTGTTCTTCATGCTTTCTTTCATTCTTGGAATAGATAAATATATCATCCAAGAATACTTGCACAAACTAATCTAAGTACTTACAAAATACATTATTCATGAGGATCATGAATACCATTGGTGCATTGGTCAAACCAGAGGGTACCCATACAAACTCATAGTCCCCAAACCGAGTTCGGAAGGTAGTCTTAGGTATATCGCATTCCTTAATTTGAAGTAGGTGGTAACCCGACCATTGATTGATCTTTGAGAAGACTACTTCCCCTTTTTTTTGATTAAAGAGGTCGCTGATTCAAGGTATTGGGTACCTATATTTCACTGTGGATCTATTTAAATCTCTATAATATATGCAAATATGCAAGGAACCATCCTTCTTCTTTACAAAAATTACTGGTGCACCCCACAGTGAAATACGCGATCTGATGAATCCTAGGTCTAACAGTTCCTTGAGGTACATTTGCAACTCGCAAAGCTCTGAGGCCATCATCCTGTAAGGTATCTTTGATGTTGGCTCTGAACCAAGTTTAATATCAATGGTAAAATCAATTTCTCTCTAAAGAGGTAACCCGAGGAGTTCCTCGGGAAAGACATCATTCAATTCTGCTAATATTGGGTACTAATCTAAGCAGGGTCCTTTTTCATTAATTACTGCTTCAATGATATGCAATTTACATACTTTCCTCATACATCATTTTACATTCATCATTGGGATGAAACGTAGGGACATCTTCCGTTGGATACCCTAGATCTCAACGACCTTCACTTTGTAATAAAAAACATACCCTCTTCCCGTAATAGTCCAAGAAAGCTTGATGTTCCTCAATCCAATTCATACCTATAATAAGGTCATATGTCTCAAAGGAGGTGACATGCACTTTGACTTGTGTAACACACACCCTGAGATCTACTATAGATTTGTCAACACTAGGTCATACTGCTTGTCTTACCCCTAAATCCATTTCAACTAAGTTGAAATCATTGTGCTCATAGGATTCCAACCTACATTTACCTAATGTATATGGAGAAATAAAACTATATGTAGCTCTAAAATCAAACAAGATTACGAGTTTAACATTACTATCTTCACTTTATGATTCCAACACAATGGTGTTCATCCTGATGGTTATTCACTGCCGCTGAGATTTGATGCTTACTACCTCCACTCCCCATCGGGGCCTTTCCTTCTCCATGCATTATATCAGATCATAACTAGAAACACTCACGCTGATAGTGTGTACCTCCACAACTCCAACAAGAAACCTGTTACGAGGGAGGTGAGATGAACTGATGATACCTCTGAGAGGGGTTCCTTCCCCTGGAGCCCCTTACCCTACCAATTGATCCCCGATATTTCCTTGCACTTTGGTGAGTCCCTGTTGTATATTGGTATATTGTGCTAGTTTCCACTGATCTATCTACTACCGCAAATTTGGTTGTATATTTGCTTCCAAAGGGAGGTGGCCTCACATACCCTACCCTAAGGTAGCTTTGAGGGGCCTCCCTACAAAACCTGACTGTTGAGAATTGAATGATTTAATGGGTTCACACCCAACATCTCTTCAGTATAACGAGCACATTCAACTACCTCAACAATTGAAGTCAGTTTCCACATCTGTACTTGGGCCTTGATCTTAGGACTAATCCTATACACAAAGCACTCGACCTGGCATTGATCATTGTCCAAGTACGGGACATACTTAACTAGTTCCATGAATCTTGCCTCATATTCCTCCACTAATAGATTCCCTTGTACCAATGCATGAAGGGATCCTACCTGTTCTTCCTGGTAGAAGGTGGGAAAGGACTTCCTTCTAAACCTATCCACAAATAATTCCCATGGAATAATGTCTAGGGTAAGGAACAACTTCCTTTCTTGGTTTCCCCACCAGTTCAAGGAACTGTCCTTAAGTTGAAATATGGCTATTTTGGATTTGGGTGTGGAACTGTACTCCTATAGTGTTGAGCACCTGGTCATCCCCTCCAACCATGCCTCTACTCGTACCCCACCACGAACTCGATAAAACTATGAAAGCATAATTTTTTGAATTTCCCTCGTGATGTCCTGGGGAGGTCTTTGTACTACATTCAATGGTATTTTAGGATTTACCTCCCCCATAGGTGGGACCTCCAATTCTACCTTTGGTGTAACACTTTCCCTTTGAAGTCCCCTGAGTGTATCATTTATTGGCTCAAGAGAGCGCAAAATGAGAATGGTCTATGGCGATGGTGCCGGCGTGTTCTGTTCAGGCATTTCCATCACCTGACCTCTCCCCCGACATGCTTGCATCCTTACCATAATTATCTTGTATCATGGCATAAGTCGTCATTACCACAAGTTTGAGGTTTTATCTAGGTCACAATTTAAACACACACACAAACCTACAAGAGTGAGTGAAAGTTTCTTTCTTTCTTCGCTTGTAAACGAGCTTTACCTGATACTGAGAAAAATTCCTGAAAGGGAAATGGTATGAAGGAAATACTACATCCCTAGGTCAACGTCACCATTGTGATTAATACACGATGTCTCAAGTTAAGTGCATGGTGTTACATTGTCCTTGCGACTTAGGTAGTCACCGATGACCACACCTACTGTGGGGTTGCACTCGTCGTGATTCCCCACATGAAACCTCCTATGTTACTTAATTTGAATTGAATTCGATTTAAATTTACTTCCACTTTACCCTGTAACCATGTTTAAATTAATATCCTTATAATTAACCTATAATTAGTATATTAGTTTAATTACATGAATATTAATTCAAATTATCATAACCTAGATTTACATGTGAATTATACATAAAACTTAAATCTAGATTTAAATTATCATAACATATAATTTACAAATTTTAAATCCTAATATATATATATTAAATCCCAATTTATATTAACCTAATCATATAATTATCAACATAAAATTTGAAATATATAACAAATTTAATTAATTCAAATTTAGCAACCTCTTAACCAATTCAAATGATTAATTTTTATATAACACACACACATATATATATATATATATATATATATATATATATATAATAAAATTTATATTATATTACAAATATTAGCATAATATATCCCCAATATATTATGTTGGCGTTATATTATAAATCGACTGCATTCCTTAGACGAGGTCTGCATGAAGAAATCAATGTGGGTGTACGCATGACGGACACGCGGTCGTTCCTCCATGATCAAGAGAGTAAAACCCTAGCCTCCACATACCCCAGTATTTTTTTCCTGGTATATTTTAGCGACGGGCTATGAATATCCGCCATGACTGTGCCTCAGCTGGTGGGTTTCAGTAACCCAACTGGTTCATGGAAAAATTGGTATCGTTCCTTCCATGCTGCAGTGGTTTCCTACACAAGGATTGCTTGCGCGTTGTGCATAGAACAATCCTCACATGCTCCAATACGTGTGGTGCAAGGGAGACTCCCCAATGGAGCTGGTTTTCCTGAATCAACCTTAAATGTAGGTTGTTCGGTGCCTTGTGGAAGGCACATATTATTTTGGTTTCCTTGTCACAAACACAAATCGGTAGTGGTGTTGGCTGATAGAATGAAGGATTTAAGGGCTAGGCCAGAGCCCCATTATTTTTTCATATAATTCCCACCTTAGTGCTGGCTGATAGAATGAAGGATTTGATGGTAAATTAGTTCTTATAATTCCCACCTCGGGATTTCCAGTCAACTCTTAGCCATGAGCATGGCCATGGAAACCTACGCGGCCATGGTATCCTGCATGTTCACACCCAAAATGAGTAGTGAATTTTGTGGAATTGTGTATGGGCTTACTCTCAAAGATGGATGATGGCGCGTTGTGAAAACGTATGTGTGGGCTCAATTTTCGGGCTTGCTCGACATTTTGTTGACTCTCAGATGCATGAAAATTGGTGTTTCACTTTGGTGCTTTGGTATCTGGACAAATGGTAACGCCAAAGTGGACTTGAAAGGTTTAGAAAGAAAACTGATTCGAGTACCGAATTAGACTTTTTTCTTGTTTTAAAATTTCTTAAATTTAGATTTATATTTAAATATGTTCTTATTGCTAATTTTTTTTTAACCCACAGTGAACAGGCTTGGCTAACGAGGTCTGACCTCACACCCAACTATGTCATTCCAATTCACGTTCATCCATCAGGAGATGATATAACTAGTGTGATTAAATGAAATATGTTATTACCCAGAGGTTGACTTAATTTCGAGAATTCTAACAACATTATGTTTCTCTCTCTTCCAACAATCTTCCTTTTACTGTAATCGGGGAAACTATGTTTCCTTCTGATGCTAGATTATTATGTATATGTCTCAAGTTTTATTTATTTCTAGGTTCAACAGATAAATTCTTTTAGGCTAATTCATATATAGAACTAGAATTTCATATATATATATATATATATATATCTAGAAATTTATTTTTCCAATTTTTCATTTTACTCCTTATTATAATCTCATCTTTTATTTGTTTCTGTAATTAATATGTGTATATGAATTGATTACTAATCCTCTCTCTTTTTTTTCGAGGGAAGAGGTTTGATCAAAGGCAGGCTTGATCATAGGATGGACCAAATAGTCTCTATTTTCTTCATGTTTTCTCTTTTTGTGTACTTCGTACGCAGCCTCCCCAGCATGCCTTTATAATTTCCTATTCTACTATTATTTAAAAATTTGTTTGTTTTGTCATATGTAAATTAATTTTCCCTTCTATAGTTTTAGTTTTTGTTTTGTTTCAGTTGATATTTTTTTTCATTTCATGAATATTTCCGGGATTCCAATTTTTAGTAACTCCTCTAGTTCCATATTCGGAACCATGGCTCTGATGCCATATGTAAGGATCTACTTAGGTCAGATTAATTAATATGAATATAATCTCTTAACAATTTTTTTCATTTTCATTTGCTTCTATGTTAATTTGTTTCATTTAGTATTCATAAAAAACAATTGTGCAACTATAAAACAAATAGAATCTGTTGTAAGTATATGTATTTAAATCATATTAACAATACATGCATAAATCAAACTAACAACATATTTATTTGAATCAATTAACAACATATTCATTGATGCATATTCATCCAAGTTTTCTTTCAAAATATAAAATTTGAAACAACATTAAGAATACATGGAGGATAATTTTTTTTGACCGAAGCATAAGGGAAGATTATATTGGGGTCTGCAAATCAGCTGCATAGTACTTTAACAAAATTTCTGACCCGCTTTGTTGAATGGGAAGTTTTGTCCCTCGGGTAGAAAGCATCCTACAATGCCAAACGGCTTGATTACTGTAGAACAAGCATAGAGCTAGACAGAAGACAGGAAATAATAAAAGACGCAGCTTCACAGAGACAGAATACAGGAAATAATAGAAGACGCAGCTTGAGGAGATGCCAAGTCCAGTACTTTGAGTGTTACTTTTCCATTTTTTCAATGATCTTGGAGACAGCTCGTTCCAGCGCAGTAATATGGTTTCCATAGTCCCCATGCACATTGGCAACATCTTTGAAACTGACATGTACATCCTCTTGGATTTCCTCCAACACGGCCGAGTGATCTTCTCTAATCTTCTTGAGGTCTTCACTGAGCACCTTCCAGTTCTTCTCTCCAGCCACCGAGGTCTCCTGAAGACGTTCGCCTTGGCTATTTGCTTGTATTTTGATTCTGTCCACAGCGCTCTCCAATGAGTCCAATCTTTCCTCAACAGAAGGACCAGATACTGATGAAGAGCCTGACGAGTCCATTGCTCAGTAATCCTTTTAACTAAAATCTTTAAGACAGAGCTCAAACGGTGGACAGAGTGATCGGGTCTCTAGATACTCCCCAGAATACGAGCCTTCAGGAACTCCAAAGCACTACATTTGTAAACTAAAGGCACATGATTTAAATAGAAAATCCATCGCATCTGAAGGTCACGAGAATCATGGTAATCAAGAGATTTGTTCAGAGATATTTTCCCAAACTTGTCAGTTGGGGATTCTCCAGGGTACAAATGTACACTGCATTTTGATATTGCTTGCCCAGAGCAGATCGGGAGGCCTCATCCTTTAGGGGATGTCACATCTGGATGTATCTCCATTTAGCTGTAATGAACCTCTGCTCAGGAGGCAGGCCTTGTTGGCTTCACCATCTGCTAATGCATTCAATCCACGCAGCACATGGAAGAATTTAATGGACTCAAACCTTTGCGTGAGCAGTTGTATTTTGTGGTACATCAAAGCCAAATTGAGTTGAGAGGGAATCTTCTTATTTATCAGCGCATGAATTAGTAGTCTAGAGTCACCGAAAACCACCAGCTTAGCAATTCCTTTGGAATGGGCGATTCTGAGGCCTTGCCATAGCCCACAGAATTCGGCTGTATTGTTGGATTCAATGCCAATTCCCCAGGCATACTTACTTACAATAGTTCTTGCTTGAGAGATAATTACTCCACCACATCCAGCCAAACCCGGATTGCCCTTGGATGCCCCATCGAAGAAGAGGCATATTTCTTTCAGAGATGCTTTCCAGTTAATGAAGGTGTTCTCGTCCAATCTAATTTCCCATTCTTCAATCTTATAGTGATTCGTCCAGCTTCGAAGTTTATGGTTTGGCGCAAGCTGGTCTAACCACTTTGACTCTGCAGGAAGGAGTTGTGCTTTATTTTCCAGGGAGGAGCTGTGTTCAATTGCTTCCATTAAAATTGCTTTAGCTTTCATTGCAATTTTAGGAGGGAGGAGTTCTTTTTCCCTAAATATTCGGCTGTTCCTCTCTATCCATATATTCCAACAGATGGCTTTTGGCATCCACCTCCAAACAGTTTGAAGCAAGGCTTTCTTGGATAATCTGAAAGGGGAAATCTGCATCCAATCAGTGAAGAGTTCCTGGGTAGTGCTCGGCAAATTGAGATCAGGGATAGCTAAAGCTTCTCTCCAAACTTCTCTGGCGTATGGACATCCTATTATTAAATGATCCATGGTTTCATTGTTATTTTTGCAGAGAGGACAGCGGGATGGACCTTCCATGCCTCTTTTCTTCAGATTTTCTCCGGTGAGGATGCTTTTATGGGCTAAAAGCCAGCAGAACATGTCAATTTTGGGAATGAAAGCTTTAGTCCACGGGAAATTCCAGATTGCTGGATTGGACGCAGCAGTCGGGATAGAATTAAAAAGATTATGTCCTTCTGATACAGTATACTTTCCTGAAATATGCCCCCATTCTCTTTTATCTCTGGAGTCTTCTTTTAGGGGAGATTTGCCTTGAAGGAGGGTGGTTAAAACATCTGCTTCGGATTCTAGTTCTGGAGGGAGGTTTCCAAAGTCCCAACCGACCCAATAGTTGTCATTCCACGATGAGAGATCCCATAAGGAGGTGACTCCTTTGTCTATCATCCATCTCTTAATATTATCCACCTCCCTGATCTGCCCCAATGGAGTCCCTCCCAGTATGGAATCCTCCCAGACTCTGATTTTTTTCCCACTTCCGGGAATCCAAAAGAGGTTCCCTCTGAAGAGGTCAAGGGCCTTGAAGCAGATTTCAAAGATTGGAGAGCCAGCTCTGTTCGGCAGATGAGTGTCCAGACATCTCTTTCTTGCTCCTGGAAAATATTTTTTTCGAAGAACTTTTTTGCTCCAGCTTTCTTTTCCAGTTATCAGCTGCCAAAGTAATTTAGCTCCCAGGGCTAGATTTTGTTTAGAAAGACTCCTTACCTGTAGCCCTCCTTCATTCCTCAGTTTTTGGATTTTTTCCTAGCTTATAAGATGCATCTTCTTTTCATTCCCTTTTCCACCTTCCCAGATGAATTTTTTAAGCAAGCTTTCGATTTTCCGAATTACTACTCCAGGGGCTAGCAGGATAGAAGATTGGTAAATAGGCATATTGTTTAAGACAGATTTGAGAAGGGTTGTTTTCCCAACGAGGTTGAGCCAGTTGGCACTCCAATTTTGGATTTTTCCTTTGATTTTTTCCAGGATGGTACCCCATTTTGCTATTTTGATTTTAGATTTGGATATGGGAATTCCCAGATAAGTGAAATCATCCCAATCCATAGCTCCTTCCATTCCCATATTTCTAGCTATCTCTCCTAGCTCTCTGGCCGAACAGTTCTAGCTGAAGATTTTGCTCTTTTGGAAATTGATTTTGCTTCCAGAAACCTCCTTATAAAGTTCCAGCTCATGTCTGAAATAATCTGTTGAGTAGATACTTGCTCCTCCCAACAGCAAGGTGTCGTCTGCAAACTGTGCATGGTTTATGTCCCTAACAGAATTCACCATCCTCAGTCCAGGGAGGGTATGTATTTCTTGACAGAAATTGAGCTGAAAGCTAAGCACTAAAGCTTGTATTGCATAGAGAAGCGGGGACAGTGGGCAGCCTTGTCTTAGTCCTCTAGAGGCTTTGAAGAAGTTTGTTGGGCGGCCATTGACCAAAGGAGCTATCCATGGCCCACTCACACAACCTTTGATGCAGCTTATAAAGGAATTGGAGAAGCCAAACTTTCCCATCACTGTAAACATAAAATCATGCCTAACTCAGTCAAAAGCATTAGCTAAATCGAGTTTAATGACCATACCTTTCTCTTTGCGGCGGCAGCTGGAGTGGATTGCTTCTTGGACAAGAATGATGTTATCCAGCATTCTTCTTCCTTTGATGAATCCTCCTTTATTTTTCGGGATTATCCTTGGCAGCATTCTTTTAATTCTGGAGGCTATAATTTTGGTTATCAACTTGTACCCAGTGTTGCAGAGGGAGATCGGCCTGAATCGATTGAAGGTTGAGGCTCCTTTTTCTTTAGGGATAAGGGCAAGGAACGAGGAGTTAGTGCTTCCTCCTAAAAAATTGGTCTCTTGGGAGTACCGAATCATTTTTAGGAGATCTCTCTTGATGATTGACCAGTAGCAGGTGAAGAAGCGAGTTGTAAACCCATCCGGCCCAGGGGAACTATCGGGTTTCATTAGCTCTAGAGCAGATTTTAGCTCGGTCGTAGTTACAGGGGCAGCAAGGAGACGGTTTTCTTCGGGTGTGATGAGTGACGGAATGAGGTCCAAAGGGTGACAAGTGGGATCAAGCTGGGCTTCTACAGGGGTAGTGAAAAGATCTTTGAAAGTAGATAAAGTAGCCTGTTTAATATCTTCAAAATCATCCAGAAGAGCTCCTTGGAAGTTTATTTCGGTGACCGCTTTAAAAATTTTCCGAGATTCAGCTTGCTTGTGAAAATACTTTGTGTTTTTGTCCCCGCTTAGGAGCCAAAGGCTACGGGACTTTTTTCTCCAGTACTCCTCCTCTAATCTGCAGGCAGAGAAGAATTCTTTCTGTCGAACCCCTTCCTTAATGAGGAGGCTATCAGAGATTGGGCTGGCTTCCATAAGGATTTGATGGGCCTCCAGGTCAGATTGAGCTTTTTCCCTACTTGTAATGGGGGAGGTGATTAGCTTCGCCCAGCTTTTAAGAACATGCTTCAGCCTTTTAATTTTTCCTTCCCAGATGAAGGAGGGCGACCCTCTTAATGGAATACTCCAGGAGTTGGAAACAACTTGCATGAAATCCGCTTGATGGATCCAAAGAGGGTTGAACCGGAAAGGAACGGGACCCAAGTCGTTGCCAAGGGACAGCTCCAAAAAAATGGGATTGTGATCTGAGGTACAATGGGGTAGGATTTTGGAGGGGGCAAGCAATCCTAGGGAGAGGAAAGACGAGTGGACTAGAAACCTGTAGAGCCGAGCTGCGATATGACCGGGCCCAATCCTCTTATTGGACCATGTAAATTTACCTTTGGTCGATTTGATATCAATTAGATCCCAATCAAGGATAATATCCTCCACCCATTCCCTCGAAGGGTCTCTGACAGGGGAGCCACCTTTTTTCTCATTGGAGGCTAAGGTGACATTCAAATCCCCTACTACTATGATGTTCTCTAGCTGCTGTAAATTGAGGTAACTTTCAAGCATATTCCAACAATCTTTTTTTTCAGAAATTGATACAGGAACATATAAGTTAAAGAGGCTTACATTGCGGCCTGTGAGTTTATGGACGAGTTTTGTGAAGACCCAGTGCATGGTGCATTTTTCAGCTTCAAGATCATAGATCGTGGGATCCCAGAAGGTGGAAACGCCTCCAGAAGCTCCTCTGGAATTGATGGCGATCCCTTGGCCTTTTTTCCAAAAAAAATTCCCCGCCTGGAGGAGATCGACTTCCTCCATCTTTGTCTCCTGGACTAGTAGAATCTCAGGTTTATAGATTCTGACCATGTCTTTCAGTGCATCTTCTTTTAATGCAGATCCTAATCCTCTACAATTCCAGGATATGTAACACATTAATTACTGTGGGAGGTGGGGTTGGCTCCTTTAGAGGCCGACGGCGTTCCATTCTTGGATCTGGTCTTCATCATTCCCTTCAGGGTTTTTTGGGAGCCTTCAAGAACAGCTAGATAAGTGGCTTCATCTCGTTTCTTCTTTTTCAGTTTCCTACCTCTTGGGTTTTTGAATGGGGCTGCATGCAAACTACTCGAAGAGTCGCCTTCATCTGAATCTTCCCCAGGATCCGTTTCTAAAAATGACGGTCCCTCATTAGCTTCTTTGGAATCTGTACCTGCTGCCGAAGGTTCCATTGGATCTGCTCTGGGGATCTCCCTTGGTTCCAATGGATCAACAGCCTAATTTTCTACTTCTTTACTATTTGTCGGATGATCGATTTGGATCTCTTCAATACTCGCTGAGACATGGTTTTTTCAGTTTGTTCGCTAGCTTTCTTTGGGTCTTCAACGATCTGTATGACAGTTGGGTTAGCTTTGGTGGATTCCTGGGGCGTCTTGGTTGAAGTTGACTGCTGGTTTTTCTGCATGTCCCCTGAAGTCTTTTTTCCTCGGGGTTTCCCTTTCTTTACCTTCTGCCATCCTTCTCCTTCTTCTAATGTCAGGTTTTTGGGGCAATTCCTCTGGAAGTGGCCATGCTCATGGCATAGACGGCACTTGAATGGAAGCTGTTCATAATCCATCTTTTGGTAATGGTGCCACGATCCTACTTTTAGCTTTACTGCCTCCGGTAATCCTGCTTCTAGGTCTACTTCTACACATATTCTAGCGCATGTGTACTGTCCTTTGTTCTTAGCTTTGTCAATGTATCTCCCCAGCGTATTACCAACTTTTTCCAGAGTTTGTATGTTCCAGCAGTGAACAGGGAGATTTGGAAGCCTCACCCAAACTGGAACTTCCTTCGGGGCGTCAACTTCAGGATCGAAGTCCGGATTCCAGTGGTTCAGGTAGAGACCTTGGCTTCCCATGAAGTACGGTCCACTTCTGAATATGAGATCTCGGTCCTCCTTGGCAATGAATTCGAAGATGAAGAATCCCCGGCCAACCGGATAGCAGGTGACACTATTCTTTATCTGAGGCCTCCAATTCCTTTGGATCCAGTCATCAGTGGTCTTTGTAGAGGGCTAGAGTCCCATGAACTGGCCTACCAATCCTCGCTCAGCCAAAGCCAGGGCGATTTTGATGGGATGTTCAATCGGAAGGTCGATCTCAAGCACGGCTTCAAGCTTTTTAATGAACTTCGAGATAGCAGGTGCCAGATGCTTCTTCCCAGACGGCGTTAATAGCTTCCTGAAGGCCTCTTCGGCGGTGATTGGGGAAAAGGGAGGAGGAATCCCTCCCCCAGGTGTGGCCATGAGGGCGACGGCCTGGTGAATGTGGAGCGGAGAACCCTAGGTTTAGAGAGGGCGGCATCTAAAACAGAGCAGCGCGATCTCTCTTAACATTATCCATGTAGGATAGTTATAGCTGTAGATCCTTAGAAAAATCAATCCGCCAAATCCGTTTTCCACCCTTCCAACCAGGAAAGCCTCACTGACTTTCTAGCTCCGAGAAACTTTGTTTCTTGGACCTCCGAGCCCAAAACCTAACTACAAAGTACAACCAGTTCTATATATTTCCATTAATAGAATTCCAGACCTACTCTGCTGAATTTCTCAAGTGCCAGAACTTCATTGACTCCCTCCCTGAGCCATTACTACCTTATCTCTTTTATTAATGTCTCAACCACCTTACCTATATAGTATGTAAGGGTTCATCTACTTTTCCATCCATTCTCAATTCAACATACAGCCATATTCATTCAAAACAACCAAAAACAATCTTTGTTTAATACTTTACTTATAAACTAATCATCATTATTTTCAAACTCAATTGACATTTCTTCCGGCATCAAAATCCATAATTTATAATCGAAACTTAGTCAATATTTGTTTATTGATAAAATACTATTCTTTTTAATTTATAATTATTATTTTTTCATCTAGTACCCCATTCAACAATTAAACCTTAGTTATATTAGAACTTTAATTAACATTTGTTAACTAAGTTAATAATGCCTTATTAGCATTAATTAACATAGTTAACACTTATTTAACATTTATTAATCAAGTTATTAAAAATCTTATCAACAATAATTTTAATTATTAACACTTATTTGACATTTACTAATCAAGTTAATAATAGTCTTATCAACACTAATTAATATTTTTAACACTTAATTAACATTTTCTAATCAAGTTAATAATAATCTGATTAACGATAATTATCATTGTATTTTACATTTACTCACTAAGTTAATAATAGTCCTTTTAACCATTAACTAACCTTTATTTAGTGATGACCACAATTAACAATTATCCTTAATCACAATTAAACCTTTCATTAATAACTTGATGCAATTATATCAATTCATAACTTAAAAAGTAATAACATTTATAATGTAACTAGTCACAATTACAAAACATCAAAGCCCAATTATAATAGTATAACATACAATTTATACATGCATATATTAGCTGCTACTTACATACTTCGTGTAGGTACACTAATAGTACTCAAATACACATAACACATAATCACACAAGTTAATATCTGGTGATGCATACTTGATTATGAACTTGCAATGTCTAACCATTTTCACTAACTTAGATAATAATAACCTATGAAACAATCATAAAGTACTGAGTTACGACACAAGAATCAAGCAAAGGTTTTCAACACACACACAATTAATTATTTTTTTCCCTAACTTAAATTCCATTCTTATCTACCTACTTCCTTCTACCTAATTCACAACTAAATTCCACATCCTATCCCTCCTATGTTGGACTACCCTAGAGCGTAAACTACATGACCTAACTCCAATTAGAGCCCGTAAGCAGAAGTGTCGACTACATCAACCAAGCTTCGCAAGCAAGCACCCACTAGTCAGATCATCACACAGCTTGGGGACCACGTCTTAGCACATCCCTCCAATGAATCTCGGTTTCAGATAACAAACGGTGGGTAATGCCTCCACCCCTCCTAATGGAACAAGGGACTATGTCTACAGCAACATAGTAACTATGTTGTGATGATTGTACTCAGGTTTTGTCATCAGATAACCAATTCAGGGAGTTGAGTTTCTTGAAACCCTACACCTACCCATATATCATGATAATGAACCAATACTTACGCTAAACAATAATGCATCACTTGCATACCATTTATCTTTTGGAATTCATGTACCCGATGTACTTCCATCTCGTAGGACCCAGCTACCACTTAGCTCTTTTAACCTATAATTTAATGTCCAAACACAAGATCGAGAAATATCGTGCAATCATTGACATGTATACATATTTCATTACTAATTACTATAATGCAAATAATTTTTTTATGTACCATGCACCTGGTATCATATCCATCCATTCAACATATAACTGTAACTGGGTATGCATGTACCCACCATCTATTAAATTTGCATGCTAGAGACATAATCAAAACATGAAGATGTAATGTCCCCTTCTCCTTAGAACAACACCGAAGGAAACATTAACAACCTACCGGGCTTTTGTAAACTTAGCCCCAATAATTTTGCACATAAATAACTAACATTTTAAAACTTCTATATGCAGATTCGTTTCAATATAAACACAGTGGATGAACATACTAGCAAGCACACAAACAGACCGTAATTGCATAACATATTTACCACAGCAGAGAATGATTCAACATAAAGAGACCCATTCTCATTCGTATGCCATGCATAGAATCCATATTAACTCATTTCATTAAAACATGGACAATTTAACATATTGCAGAAACAACAAAATGGAATAATTTATAATCCACAGAACACTTATCTTGAGAAGTTGATGTCCAACGACTGGCTACGTGAGAGCAGCGTTCCACCCAACCATAGATCTCTGTCCAGCCTGTATTCTTTCAGCTGAGAGATCACCCCCGAGATGGGCTGTGTATCCACTAAGGAGGAACTAGATGGCTCACTCACAGTCAGGGTTTCACTCAAACCGCCATGCTAAGCTAACACACGGTTGGGTTTCTCAAGCATGCAATAGGAGATGGAGGAGGATGCTAGTCCACTGAGATCAAACCCAGAGCCACATACCCTTCAAACTAGACTCAGCAATCCCATCATCTATTCATATATCCACAATCGGATTTCTCACAAATCTGTCACAAACAACCCAAATCCGTCACTGATTTTCTGGGCCATTAAAACTGGGTTTTCCCATGGCTTTTGGGGTAGCTATTGCTCCCAAATTCGCCCCAAGGTTCCTACCAATGGATCCCCCATTGGATTTCTCTTTCCAATACCAAATCGGGACGTTTTTGGCTTCCCAAAATGTGGGTTCTCTCACAGTCGCGATTTTCAGTTTTCTCACTGTTGGGAGCTCGTTTTTTTGGGTGGAGAAAGATGTCACATACTTCCACAATGGAATGGGGATAAGGATGGAGCAACCCCCAAGATGTAGAGTGACTTGTGGGACAAGTCGAAAGATCCCATACCTTCCCATACGAATTTCAGGGCTGCCCATACTCCATCAAAGTCATTGACTTAATTCTTCAACCACTTCTTACAACAGGAATAAATGTCATCTAGAAAGGTCAAATGGGTTCTCATAAAGACATATGGCAACCTATGGTTCACTCCCATAGCCCCCTCACCACTCCCTAGTGGATACACGTGGCCCCCTTCTCATTCGTTGCCTCCATAGTCAGTCTTGGATTTTATATTGCATGATGTTTATTTACATCCTATTACAATTTCCATGGCTTAAGAGCACATGGTATCAAAATATCAAATACTTGCCCTTTAAATAAAATTCGGGCTTTCACTAGCGAGGCCTTGGCCTTGAGCCCCACACTAGGGAAACATACCTCACATGTACACATTATTTACATTAAAGGCTAATATATCCTAAGGGTTGAATTGGGGGTATTACAGAAGATAATTCATAATATTAACCTCACATACACTCACACACACACACATATTCCAGAAAATAATAAATCCAGATTTCTCAAACTCACGAAGTTCCAAAATAATAAACAAATACAAACACGTAATGATAGTTCAGGTGATAAACAGTCAAAATGGGGCATTAAAGTTGTGGTGGTGGTTGTGGCAGTGAAGGATTATGTAGTAAGCAGGAAGGTGAGTGGTGAGATACCAAAAAAACAAAAAAAAATGTCAAAATTAATGCTAATTTAATGAGGATCCCAAAGATCAAGACATAGAGGTAGAATGTTTAGGTCCAAACTTTGGCTAAAATGCAAAGGCTCGACAATAACGCTTCAAACTAGAAACCAATAGAAGTGCATAAAAGTGAAATAAGTAATTAATTAATTTACAAGCTATGTCAAAAACTTTAGCATAAACGAAAAATATGCAAATTCAAACATGTACTAATACAAAGTGAACTCTAATAAAAAACAATAGTTACCCTGGCCTTCGCATTCGGCGAGGACTAATAAATTGGTTAAAAAAATTGTTGGGTTGAATCCTATGTGACCTTGAGCTTGGTTTAAAAATTAAAAAGTGATTCTCTCATGATACTTAATCCTTAAATGATTTCTTTGTACATGTGACTTTGGCAGGTTTGGAGAGCATATATGACAACATTAGATTAGATTGGATATCTAAACTGCAAAGATAACTACATTAGGTAAAAGGTGATATTATAAATGGAAATTATTGGATGATAGCTGGGACTTGAGGAAAATAAGTTGAATCTTTGAGTGATGTATAATAAGCATTTATCATCACGCCATTTTCCATATTAAAATATTGGATCACCAACAAAGTTGTATGGGGATAGCGCCATGGTTGAGTGCCAGTAAAGGAGCCACAGAAAATTCAGATGCAAAGAGTTTATCTATGCACAAGTCTTACTCATAAAGATATGCAGTATGTGGAAGCAATGAATAATTTTGTTCTTTAAAGGTGTCGATTTGCTTTAAATAAAATATATGAGATGGAGGAAAAGGGAGAACATCACATTAGGAATATACCACGGTGATTTCATCTTCATAGCTCTATGTATCCACCAATTCGATGCCATGTTTAAAGGATTCCATGTTATTTTAATGTTGAATAAATGTCATCCCACTAAGATCGACAAACTCTAATGGTCACACTTTTGGATTTGGTTCCATAATATCACAAGGAGATTATCCTCTATGCAAAGGGTGCCACCAGTTTGCAAGATGTCATAATTAAATGTAAGAATGACATCAAGATCACATTGTTGTGAAATTTATTTCACACTAAGATCTGATCAAGAAACTACAACTCTCACGAGTAATTCTCACACAACTAGTCAAGAACATTGAAAAACAATAAAGTATCATGCAAACCGAATAACTCTCGGGAATAATAATACATCTGCCAACCTTGGGAAAGTAATAGGCTATAAATATATAGAATTACATCAGAGATTCAAATGCATAAGGATGCCATTCGAATCCTCACAAAAGCAGGATTACTAAAACTATGCAAAACCCCCCTAGGTGGAAAGTGTGCTTTCCAAGTCACCTCAAAGGCTCACAAATTTCGGATTTAGTGATCAGATAGTGATGTATGATGAAAAATCATGCTAAATCCAGAATTTAGAAGGAATAAACAGCATGGAGGATGAGTTGGCCAAACAATAGTTATGACTAGTCAACTAGCTTTCACCTTTCACCAAAAAGTGGTAAGAATCAGTAATAGCAGCTAAGGCGCCTTTATATTCCTGGATTGGATAATATCAGCCATAATCCATGGAAATCTTATCCAGAATATTCAGAAATGCACCCAAGTGAGTCTAGGAAGCTTGTGGTCCACACAATGAAGACTTGTGGTCCACACAATGTCTAATTTAGCTAACTACATAGTCTAACACCTAGGAATTAATAAAAAGTGATCAATAATGCTATCCTAAGGTCTTAAATTACATGGATTGGTTTAAATATTCCAACATCCCCCCATAAGCCTGACTTTATGTGCTAAAAATCAGACATAAAATAGGGCCCAGTAACAAGACATGGTCACCCTGCACATACTACCCATTCCATGAAACAAGGAAAGAAGGAAAACCTCATGGGAAAAACCTCCCCTCTAAAATTGAAATAATAAAAATTGAAATATTGCTGATAAATCCTTCACTCCACCACATTTTCAACCATCCCAAGAAGTGATCTCAGATAGTTGAAAGTCTTCTCGGTAAAATCTTTGGTGAAGATGTCTGTAGTTTTCTCTCCTGTTGGGCAATACTGCAAATCATTGATCTGGTCATGCACTAAACTCTTGATGTAGTGCATATGGATCTCAATATGCTTGGTCCTATGTCTCTGTATTGGATCACTTGAGACCCTTATAGTACTCTGATTGTCACAAAAATTGACAATGGGAGTACTAAAGGAAATCTCAAACTCTGAAAGAATACCCTGCAACCACACACACTGAGTAGCAGCATTCATTGCTCATTTGTACTTGGCCTCTGTTGAAGATAGTGCAATTGCACTTTGTTTCCTGCTAGAATAGCAAACAGGACCACCTACGAGCATGAAAACAAATCTAGATGTGGATTTTATGTCAATGCTATCACTAGGCCAATCTGAATCAATAAATCCAAGAATATTTAGGCTATAATCTGCAACATAGTGAATCCCAGCAGACTTGGTGCCTTTCACATAATGCAAGATTCTTTTTGCAGCCCTCCAATGAATCTCATGTGGCTGCTCCGTGTATCTTGAGGCCACACTCACTGCATATGCAAGATATGGTTGAGTATGAGTCAAGTACAAGAAGCTTCCAACTAGCTTCCTATACAAGGTGTTGTCCACAAATGGTGTAGAATCTGCTTCTTCAAGTCTAACTCCTAAAAGGAAGGGAGTCTTTGAAGGATTGCAATCAGCCATCTCGAACTTCTTTAGCAGGTTAGATGCATATTTGTACTGTTAATACTGAAATTGTCTTTAGGTTTTTGTGTGTTTTTCTTTAATGTTTATTCTTTATCTTCTTTTTCATTTTATTTCATTTTGCATTTTAAACCATTTTTTATTGTCTTCTAATATTTTATCCTATAGTTATGGTTTTAATTGATTTGACTTACCCTTGATGGCTTATTTTATGTAATATTTAATTTCGAAGTCTTCAAAAAATACTTACCAAAGTGTTTTCTAAAAAATTTATCCAAAGTCTAACCTATACCTTTGAGTTTATATATCAAATTGCACATTGAATGATTCCCGTGGCACAAGGCTCAAATTCAATACTCTAGCGCGCTGCAGGAATCCCAAAATTATGAGAATTAGTGGATTTGAAATGACAGGACATATCCAATGTATTTTGATGATGGAAGAAGAGCTTCTAGGCACCTTTTCGCCTCATTATGACACATGTATGAACTTGTGGTGATTATCATCCCGTAATTTCAGGGTTTGAGATGCCACGATCTCCAATTTGGGGATTTCAAGTTTAGTAGTTGAAGACACGTAAATTTTGAAAAATATCACCCTTAATTTAGTTGCAGGAGAATAGGATAGTGTATTTGCAGAATACATTGTAAATATGGGAAATAGTGGTAGGAGTGGTGAGCTAAGTCGGTTTGAACTAACCGACATCACCTGGGCAGCGGAATTTCCTGAATGTGCTGCAATTTTCAAGTCGGTGGGATGGCTTGTGTTTTTCGAGAAGATTACAGGGTTCAATGTCAAGGTAACCCATGATTTCTCCCAACACCTTGTTGACAATAATGTAAACTTTAATACAATGAAGTTCGAATTGACCGAAGCCCTAGTTGCTGAAGCAGTCGGTGTACCCTAAGAGGGAAAAATATGGTTTAAAAAATTTGCTTTTGATTTTAACCCTAGCATGCTTCTAATACTAGGAGTTGGAGAAGTAGGCTGGAGTAAAGGTGTGCATATAAAGATTTTTAAACCATAGTGGAAGGAATTAATCGGGATTATTCAGATTTACATCACCTATGAAGGCCGCTTTGCTTCAGTTTTCAAGTATCATATCAGGATTTTGATGCATTTAACTGAGCAATCAAAGATGAGTTTACCTTTCTCCTTGTTAAAAAGACTTCAGAAAATGTCTGGTAGAGTTAAGGGTCAGGTTAACAGCTCAAACTAGTCTTTATTTCATCATGGACTTGTTAAGTTGATAGTGTGTTCAATTTTACAGAAGGAAGGTTGAAATTGGGACCACTTCTTGTTCTGGTCAGGATTCGTAATTAAGCAGGATGAACAAGAGGAGAAACGTACACCAAACAAATAAACCAGCTTTATGAAGAAATTTAAAAGGGATGCAGAAGAGAATTTGCAGAGTACCAGCGTACAAGATGATTCACAGAGTATTGATGTACAAAAACAATCTCAGAACCCTAAAGATGTAATGCAAAAAGAAAGTATACTTGAAGGACAGCCTGAACATGTTTCATAGATTAACAAAGCAAAGAATATTGCTCCTATGGATATAGAGAAAGCTGCTAGTTCGAAACAGGACATGCACAGTTGTGTTTTGGAGATAGAAAGTTCAGTTATAGGTCTTCCTGTTGTAGATACTGAAGAGGGGGTATTTCACATTCCAAATTTTTATGTTGATATGAAAGCTTTGACAAAGCTTAGGGAGACTAAGTGGCGACCCAAAACAAGAGCTACTAATAAAATCATATTGAATATGAGAAGGATACTGGATCCTAAGCTAAAGGAAGAAAAGGTTACCATTATTGGAAACTCTTCAGAAGAAGAAGATGGAAATAGTAATGCTAAGAATGTTGAGTTTGATTTATAGGATATTAAAATGGATACAAAGAAAGAGACTGACATGATAACTGAAATGGTCAAGGATTGTGAAAGAATTGCAGAACAAGAAATGGTAGTAGAACAAGAGGTTATCCCAAATGTTGAAAATCCATCCACTTCAGCTTTTCCCCTCTCTAGTGCAGTATCTAGAAATAAGCAAGAAGAGGAATTAATCTTTAAAAATTTGAATATTCCATTTGAATTAGAGCAGCATTCGATTATACATCCAGATGTTCGAATTGATACTGAGGTTGAAAATTTAAAGAAGTCTATTTAGCAGTATAAAACACAGGAAGCATTTATGAGAGAGTAAAATGAAGGACTTAGAACTACCAATAAAAGGATGAGAGAAGACTTAGAAGAGTTACATGCTCATTACCAAGAATTGATCTCAGTTGCTAAAGAAGCCTTAAGGAGGAAGGGAGAGGTAGAAGTGCAAGTTGAAGATATGGAAAAGCAAATCGAGGACTTGAAGAAGCAAAACAGGGGATTGCTTAGCAAGGTTCGTTGATTGGAGAATCAACAAACTTGAGATAAGAAGAAATCACATGCCTTGGAAGGCATAGCTATGCTAGCTGAGGTTGCCAAGCAGTTATGAGCCACCTCATCTCCAGCTGTCAAATTATTTTATTTTGTTATCATAAAAATAGTTGTTAATGAGTTGTTTTAAGAATTTGAAAGCTAAGATGTAACTTCTAGTTGTAACTACTTAGAAGTTAGGGTTATTTATGAAACTCATTTTCTTTTCGTAAAAGGATAAAAGAAAGAAACCTTGATGGTAGAGGGTTCGATTTTTGTGTTAGGAAGGACTATACAGTGAAAAGATTTGAATACATTTTCAGACTGATACACATATCTCTTATGTAATTTTTTAAAGATTGAGACTGAAATATATACTTATAAGCCATTTTATCTTGTTTATTGTTTTGTCTCTAGTTGGTTTGATCACTCAATTAGTGATTTCATTCCTTGCTTAAAGTTTTATTCATGGAGTGCTCATGTGTTGTGGATAAACCAGTATTATGTTTATGAATGTGTTGGCTTATATTCAATCCTTGAAGTATTAAATATCTCATTTCTTTAATGTGTTACATGATTTAGTTTCTGTATCAGTTAGTATTTGTTTGAATGAATGATTATTTTCTTGGATATGAAACTCTCAAACCAATAAACTATAAAACAAAACCCTATTTCATGCTTGTTATGTTGAGATTGTTGAGATTGCACTAGCTTTCCCCTCTGTAGTTTAGGGACAATTTCTAGCACAAACATGTACTTAGATACCTTAGTTCCATTCTCAATTTGAGAAATATCAAGCCCCAAAAATTGCTTAATAATTCCCAAGTCAGTCATGGAAAAAGCTTGATGCAAAGCAGTATTTAATGAAGCAATTTGATCAGTAGAGCTACCTGTGATCAACATATAACAAAATAATAAGAATTGATTCATCAAACAGCTTCATGTAAACATTTGGATCATATTTGCATCTAGCAAAAGATTCTGACAAGAGAAAGTTGTCCATTTTGGAATACCAAGCACTGGGGGCTTGCTTAATCCCATATAAGGACTTCTTCAACCTACACACATAGTTAGGATCAGATGTATAGCCTTCTGGATGCTGCATATAAATATATTCCTCAAGACCTCCATGGAGGAAGGCACTTTTGACATCCATGTGATGTACTTCCCAGTGCTTGGAAGCAGAAATTTCCAAAACTAGTCTTATCGAATCCTTCTGTGCAACTGGTGCAAAAGTATCATTATAGTCAAGGCCATGGACTTGGGAGAAGCCCTTTTCAACCAACATAGCCTTATATTTCACTGTTGCACCATCAGCTGCAAATTTATTCTTGAATATCCACTTACACCTTACCAATTGTCTGCCTAGGGGGAGCTTGACTAGCTCCCATGTCTCATTCTTTTGCAGTGAATGAAACTCCTCATCCATAGAAGCATTCCATCTGGGTTCATGTGAGGCTTCCTCATATGTCTGAGGATCATAATCCACCATCAAATAACATATCTCAGATAAGTAAGGATCATTCACATTGAGAGCATTCTCAAATTGTGATCTAGTCCTCCTAGTATCTTGAGGATTTCGCACTAGTTCACCAATTGCTTGAAGGCTCTTAGAAGCCCACTTTTTCCTTTTTGGTGACTTAGGATCTGTAATAAATTGGTATTCATCATAAGAAATATCAGAATCAGAAAATTCAAAAGGAACTTCACTTACATCTTTTGGTGGTGGTGTGGAGGGTTCTCCAATTTCAACACTCTGTGAGGGCTCTTCTTCGAATTGAATACTTTTGGCTTTTTGAGAAGTCATGTTCAGAAAATTTTAGCCCTTGGAGTCTTCTGAATAGCCAACAAAAATATATGGTTGGATTTGGGGCTGCATAGCTCTCCTCTTCTCAAGTGGAATTCTAGCCCAAGCCTTGGAGCCAAAAATCCTGAAATTAGAAATATCAGGTTTGTGCCCAGTCCAAGCCTCAAAAGGAGGGATTCCTTTTAGTGCTTTGTGAGGCACTCTATTTTGTATGTCTGTGTAACAATTTATTTCCTCGGCTCAAATCCTTGGAGATAAATAATTTGCCTCAAGCATGCATGTGGCCATCTCCTTTAGAGATTTTTTCTTCCTCTCGGCAACACCATTCTGCTGAGGTGTGTAGGGAACAGTGTATTGCATCTGTATGCATGAAGAGGCAAAAAATTGCCGAAACTTAGATTTTATGTACTCACCATTATCAGATCTAAGGATCTTGATATGTCTACCAGACTAGTTCTCAACTGAGACTTTGAAAAGCTTGAACATACCGAACACTTCTGACTTTAACTTGATGAAATAGATCCAGCAATACATGGTAAAGTCATCTATGAAGGTGAGGATGTATTTGGCATGGTTCAAAGACTCATGGGGGAATGGACCTGATATGTCACTGTGAATAATCTCTAGGGGTGTTTAGGTTCGCTCAGTTTTGGCTCTTTCAAACTTATGTTCTCAGTGCTTTCCTAGGATGCAACTTTGACAGACACCTTTGGAAAACTTGATATTGGGAAGCCCTATGACCATCTCTTTCTCATGGAGTTGGGAAATATATTTTTAGTTTAGGTGACCAAATATTTCATGCCATAATTTTCTTGACTCATTGGCATGGGTAAGTAGAGAAGAAGGTGAGGGGAATGGCACAAAATGAGAGAATATATATATTTTTGAGCTATGGTCAGTAGAACCTAAGGAAATAATTCGGCCTATTGACATTTCACAGATTTCAACATCATTACGTGTGAATATAACCTTTTTGGGTGACCCTGTGTGAGTCATCTGGTATACTAAGAAAATGTTAGCAGCAAGTCCTGGAACATACAACAATTAGTGAATGAGCCAAAAACTAGATCAATGTTTCCTTTACATTTACTTGAAGTTTCAGAATCATCACCCAACACAATGGTTGGACCACTAGAAGAATCAAGATATGAGAAGCTTTCTCTTATAAACACCATGTTCCATGAATCTCTATAATCAATGATGAATGAGGTAGGATTTGATGTGCTTTCCATCATTGCATGCACTCACTCCTTATCTTTAGAATTGTGTCCTCCATCCTTCCTTCTTGCACTCTCAAGAAGAGGAATATTTACTTTCTCCAAGAATTGAGCCATTTGATCAATGGTCTTCTTCATGCAGGATATTTCAGGATGAATGCCCATGTTGAAATAGTTACACTTTGCCTCCTCATTCTTATTATTTGGATTCTTCTTGAAGTTTGAGGAGTCTTCATGGACTTTATGTTTGTCCTTCTTCTAATCAGTGGGTTTTTTGAAATTTCCCTTCTTCTTTCCTTTCGAACTCCTTGAATCTGCAGCAGTCAAACAACGATGTTTTGATGGATTTTTTATTGCTCCCATCAAGACCAACTTGTCTTATTCTTGTGTAAGAGATTCCATGAATTCTAAGACTATAGGACTCTTCCAGTTTCGAACTACCTTCCATGTGGCATGGAAGGTCAAAACAAAGACTGAGTAATCATGGCCAAGATTGGAGAGAATGGCCGAGATTAGTTGCTCATAATTTTTATCAATTCCACATTGATTCAACTGTAGAACAAGTGAATTGAACTTTGACAAAAAATCCAGGAGGTTCTCGAAATTCTGTGGACTCAATAAAACAAGTTCATTATCCAGTTGGTGGCCTCTTAGTTCATCTGTCTTGCCAAACAAGTATTGGAGCTTCCCCCAGACTTCATTGGGTGTGGTAAGACCATCTAGATGGAATAAAATATCCCTAGATGTAGTGAGACACATGATACCATAGGCTTCATCTCTTTGATTAAGCCACTTTGATTTCTCAATTGCTGAGTTTGGCTCAGTTTCAGTTTCCACAGTCACCCTATAGAGACCTTTGTTCCTCAACATGATCTCCATATGCGCTTTCCAGTCAAAATAATTGAATGGAGTGAGGATGATATGATTTGATTGATCCATGGAAGCTCTAAAATAGCTTTTAGAGTGGTTTGGGTGCGCCCCAAGATGCTCATTTGCACCCTCTAGGTGATTAACTGTGCATGGTAGATGACTGAATGCGCCCTCCTTGAGACTGGTTGGATCTTGCAAGACAATCAATGGAGAAAAGAATAGCTTGATAGCTCTGATACCATGTAAAATTTAGTTCACACCAAGATCTAATCAAGAAATTACAACTCTCACAAGTAATTCTCACACAACTAGTCAAGAACACTGAAAAAAGTCAAGTATGATGCAAACACAAAAGACATCAGCCAACCTTGGGAAAGTAATATTATATAAATATATATAATTACATCAAATATTCAAATGCATAAGGATTCCATTCGAATCCTCACAAAAGCATGCTTACTAAAAATATGCAAAACCCCCCTAGGTGGCAAGTGTGCTTTCCAAGTCACCTCAAAGGCTCACAAATTTCTGATTTAGTGATTAGATAGTGATATATGATGGAAAATCATGATAAATCCAGAATTTGGAAGGAAAAAACATAATGGAGGATGAGTTGGCCAAAATACAGTTATGACTGGTCAACTAGATTTCACCTTTCACCAAAAAGTGGTAAAAATCAGTAAAAGCAACTAAGCCGCCTTTCTATTCTAGGATTGGATGAGATCAGCCAGAATCCAAGGAAATATTATCTAGAATATTCATAAATGTTCCTAGGTGAGTTTAGGAATCTTGTGGTCCACAGAATGAAGACTTGTGGTCCACACAATGTCTAATTTATCCAACTACATAGTCAAACACCTAGGAATTAATAAAAAATTATCAATAATGCTATCCTAAGGTATTAAATGACATGGATGGGTTTAAATATTCCAACAACTGTTTGGATGTGAATTCCACAAAATTTTAAATTTGCTAAGAATGGGCATAAATGCCACGAGTTTCCACTCTCATACCTTTGCACAGATGCAACCACATCGGGAAGCAACTATATAGCTCGAAGGGAATTGCAGGGACTACTAGAAAGCAAGATTGAGCCTAATTTATGGAAAATTTGATTTTCTAGACCATAGGAGATATTGCCAAGATAATTTTAAGAAAAAGGTGAAATGATGCCATGTTATGAGGGGATAATACACCAGTTCAGTAAAATGATACTGAATAACACCACGTATTCATCACATGCCAAGTTTCTTTGTTGAAAATATCACGTGAAAGGGAATACTTGAGTTTTCCATCCATTGTTAAACCACCTGCAACCCTAATTTACATCCAATAGTGGACATGAGAATTGGCAGTGAAAACATCACCATATAGAAAGGGATGATTTAAGTGGGAACTGGTATGAGTTCATTTTAACACCAAATTGCGTGTAAGATTGAACGGATTAGGTTGATGTCACTTAAATTATGGAGATTCTTCGCATTCAGCATCCTACTAAAAACATGTGAGCTTAGTTCAGAAATGTTGAGAATCATTGAGGTTATGCCACAGAGAATTTCCACCAAAATGCCAAGGAAACAATAAATAGTCTATCAAAGATTGTTAAGAATTGTAATCTCACTCATCATTAGTGCATTAATTATTTGAGTGATTAGTTGGTTAGTTTGACTAGGACACTTTGATGTCCCATAGTATTCTATGTTCCATGGTATTGATCCATAGTATTGATGTGATGTAATCCTATATATTCTTATGGTTAATAATGAGAATGCAATGAATATGCCCACTTATGTTACATATTTTATGTCTTCATATTTTAACATGGTATTAGAGCACATGGCATGATACATACTTGTTGTATTTGGGTAAGCAATTTCACATAGTGGAAAGCGCGCACACACAAGACATGAACACATCAGAGTGGAGGAGTTTCTTCATAGCACCAAGGTCGTATCAAAAAAAAAAGATTTCCTTTCGAACCATCGACGCACCCTGTCCCTATCGAGAACTGCATCACCCTTCCAGCGACGCACCTAGTGCTAAGGAAAAGTGCATCACTGACACACTCTCTACACATAATAAGCACGTCGTTGACGCACTTGTTGTTAGAGGAAAGTGTGGCAATCACTATTCACTTACACAGATTTTTCTCAACGCACCCTATGACGAACTGTGCTAGCTCTGCAAGTTGCGGAACTGTGATTAAAAGACATTCATAAAAGATGGCTAATACTAGTATGAACTAGAACGTTGGACCAATGATGACCGACAACAACTATTAATTCTGGTCAATCAAAATGCATATGTTTCTCCAAATCAACAAATGATGGGATATGGTTGAAAATGAGTTCAAATAACGAGATGCAACTGCTCTAGATGCTATGTATAATGCTCATAAGAAATCCCTTGAAGAAATCCAAGAAAGAAATCTTATTGCAAAATGGTTGATCCAAAACTACATTGAGGAGTCCATTTTCCCGTGGATCTCAGGATCCACCACCGTGTATCAAGCCTAGAATCGCCTTGCATCTGCATAAAAGGGTACAAACATAGTCAAAATAGTAAGACTCCAGACCCTTCGAATTCAGTTTGAAAGTCTTAAAATGAAGGAAACAAAAACTGTAGATCAGTTCATGACTCGGGTCTCTGGCATTGTGACTCAATTCAAAATTTATGGCGAAGCTTTGGAATAGAAATTCGTTGTCCAAAATATTCCCAGATCTCTCACTAAGAAGTTTTTATGGATGTTACTTCTATAGAAGAATCTAAGTATATGTCCAAATTTACCCTAGAAGAGTTAACAGAGTCCCTTCTGTCCCACGAAGCTCAACTCAGTCAAGAAGAAGAGTCTCTAACAAATGTATTCAACACTTAGGCTTCCCTCAGTAGAGGTTGAGGCAGAGGAGGTAAAGGACGAGGTAGAAGAGGAAGAGGTTTTCATTCTACAGAGGATAGAGCCACCAATGAAAATTTAGATAATTTTGATCACTCTCACAACTTTCATAACCATAAGGGGAGAGGCAATAGATGGACTACTAGTTCCAACATACAATGAATCTACTGCAAGAAGTATGGCCACTATGAACGATACTGCATCAAGAAGCAAGCAAACCAAAACATTGGCAGAGCCCATGTCTCCAATGTTGAAGAAATCTCATTACAAGTCATGTTTATCTCATGTCAAGTGATTGAAGAAGAATATCATTCAGATGTATGGTTGCTGGACAATGGTTGCAATAATCACATGACAGGTAACAAATTGCTATTTTCTGACTTAGATTCCTCTTTCAATACAAAAATGAAGATTGGTGATCATTATCTTGTTCTTGCTCAAGGAAAACGCATTGTTCCTATTCTTACTAAACATAATAAGAAGAAATTTATACATGATGTATTCTATGTTCCTAATATGAAAGTCAATCTGATCGGTGTGGGTCAACTGATTCAGAACAAGTATGATTTTGGGTTTATTGATACTTATTGTGTTGTCTATGATAAATCCCCCAGTAGAAGACTCTTAGCAAAAATAGAAATGACAAAGAATAGAATATTCCCACTCAATTTGAGAAGTGCTATTCTATCACAGTCATATGCACATACTGCTTCCAATATAGATGAAACCTGGTTGTGGCACTGCAAGTATGGTCATATACCCTTCCAAAGTCTCATCCTTATGCAAAAAAATTCCATGGTCAAGGGGTTACCAATCATGAATGAACAATACGGCTCTTTTGAAGACTGTATCTTAGGGAAACATCAAAGGGACAATTTCCCCACTTCCACATCCCAAGCCAAAGAACACCTTGAGTTAGTTTACACAGACCTATGTGGACCCATGCAAAACCAATTCATAGGAGGTAGTCTTTATTTTCTAACCTTTATTGATGATTATAGAAGAATTTATGCATCTACTTTCTCAGACAAAAATCAGATGCCTTCTCCATGTTTAAAGAATTCAAGGCATTGAATGAAAAGAAGTCAGGTAAATCCATCAAAGTACTAAGATCAGATGGTGGAGGTGAATATGATTCACATGATTTTGTAGAGTTTTGTAAATAGCATGGCATCCAGCACTAGTTCACTACCAGATACACTCCACAACAGAATGGATTTGCTTAACAAAAGAATTGGACCATCATGAACATGGCCCGATGTATGTTGTCAGATGATTATTGGGCTGAAGTTGTTGCATGTTCAGTTTACTTACTGAACAGATCTCCCACAGTGAGTGTTAAAGATAATATTCCTGAAGAAGCATGGAGTGGCACTAAGATTAGTGTTTCACATATCAGAGTATTTGGATGTGTGGCATTTTCACACAAGAAGAGTGAGAAATGTATCTGCATTGGTTACAGTGAACACAGAAGGCCTACAAGTTGTATAATCTTGTCACCAAAAACATTGTGGTGAGATGAGATGTAAAGTTCCTTGAAGACAAATGCTGGAGTGATCCTCAAAATACTTCAACAGATATTCAACAAAATGAAATACCAGTTCCACCATATCTACCACTCAATACGTCAAGATTGGAGATACAACAAGAATGAACATTAGTAGAAATTCCACCACATAACTAGAGAACCAGACATTTGAGGGAATTATATGAGCAGACTCCTATTATTTATGAGAAAGTACATTATACTCTATTTTCTTGTATGCCCACATGTTTTGATCAAGCAGTAAAGGATGCACAGTGGGTACAAGCAATTAATGAAGAGATTGATGCCATAGAAGGGAACCAGACTTGGGATCTTGTTGATCTTCCACCAAATAAAACCAGTATTGGAGTCAAATGGGTCTATAAGAACAAACTGAATGAAAAAACAGAGATAGAAAACCACAAAGCCAGGTTAGCTCAATATGGTGTGGATTATGATGAAACCTTTGCTCCAGTAGAAAGGATGGACACCATCAGAGCTATACTTGCAATAAAAACTCATAATCAATGGCATGTTTATCAAAAGGATGTGAAATCTTCCTTTCTCAATGGCATACTTGCATAATAATTCTATGTAGACCAGCCACCTAGATATGTTGTCAAAGGTCAAGAACACAAAGTGTGCAAGCTGGAAAAGGCCTTGTATGGTCTAAAACAAGATCCCAGATCTTGGTACAGTAGGATTGATTCCTACCTCATCAAAAATGGGTTCAACAGGAGAAACAATGAGCCCACTCTCTATGTCAAAATAGATCAACAAGGTAACATTCTAATTGTATGTTTGTATGTTGATGATATGATTTATATTGAAAATTTGATGTTGGAATAATTGAAGACAACCATGAAAAAGGAGTTTGAAATGAGTGATCTAGACCTTATGAAGTACTTCCTTGGTCTGGAAGTTGACCAAATTGAAAATGGCATCCTCATCTATCAGCATAAATATGCTGCAAAAATTCTGCAGAGATTCAAAATGGATAATTGAAAACCAACTTAAACCCCCATTGCTACAGGTACTAAGTTAAGCAAGAATGATGATGGACCAGCAGTGAACTCTACAATTTATAAAAGAATGGTAGGTATTTTAATGTATTTGACTGCAACTAGACCTGATTTGATGTATGTTATCAACCTGATCTCTAGATTTATGGAGTCTCCTAAAAACTCTCACTAGAAAATTGGTAAAAGAATTCTGAGATATGTTGTGGGCATAGCTGGTTATGGACTTTGGTACTCTCATTCACCAGAAAGTACTCTTAAAGGGTACACTGACAGTGATTTTGCAGGTAGTATTAATGATAGGAAAAGAATATCTGGTTATGCTTTCCATTTGGGTACCAATATGATTTCATGGGACTCTAAAAAACAACCCATTGTCAGCATGTCTTCTTCAGAAGCAGAGTATGTTGCAGCAACTACAACAGCATGCCACGCAGTTTGGTTGAGAAGACTTTTGAAGGATAGGGACACACAGAAAAAGAACCAACACATATTTATTGTGACAATAATTATGCAATACAATTGTCCAAACATAATGTGTTTCATAGAAACAATAAACACATTGACACTCGCTACCAGTTTATTCGCGAGTTAGTCAATAATGGAGAGATTAATTTTCTATTTTGTGGCTCTAAGAGAAATTCACTGATATCTTTACCAAACCATTGGGCACACTTGCATTTGAGTTTCAGCACTTATGCATTGATAGTGTTGAGAATATTTTCCTGGCTGAGATTAAGGGGGTGTGTTAAAAATTGTAATCTCACTAGTCATAAGTGCATTAATTAGTTGAGTGATTAGTTGGTTAGTTTGACTAAGACACTTTGATGTCCCGTAGTATTCTCTATTCCATGGTATAGATCCATAGTATTGTTGTGATGTAATCACATATATTCTTATGGTTAATAATGAGAAGGAAATGAATATTCCCACTTGTGTTCCATCTTCATATTTTAACAAATATCACTGCCGCAAAACTATAAAATAAACCCTAGCTCGTCGTGGTGAAGAAAAAAAGTCATCTCCAAATTCCATTCTATGTTCATCACTAACAACAAGATCTCGAAAATGGTGGCACTCAGCACTGTTCACCAAATCGCTAGCGATTCCTAGCAAGCAAAAGAAGGATCAGATCATTGCAAAAGAATCAAATCATAGATGTCATCACATCACTCCAATTTCTAGATTCCATAACACTGGTTCACAAAAAGGAAGCGTACATGGAAAAAACATGGGGATAAAATTACCAAATCAATGAATAAGTGAAGATTGAACACATTGATCAGATTGCTTAAATCTTGAATAAGTCAATACATGGATCGATATCCATATTTAATTTTATTTTTATTTTTTGTTTTAGATTTACTCATTAGATCTTGTTTTGATTTTTAGTTGTTCGCTTCATATAGAATTAGTTTTCTTTGCTTGAATTGAATTTATAAATAAAGTTAATTATTTGGATCTGCAGGAATTTTGGAAGAAGTCGACTCATCAACACTAAGCAAAGAAAATGGAAAGCATCTGGTTGAAAACAAGGAAACTATTGGATTTCGTCACATTGGCTTGAGCCAAAATTAAGAAAATTTGGATTCCTATTCAAAACAAAAGGATTAGTCGAATTCATCATCAACTCTTTGTTGTTTAATTTATTTTTATTTTATTTTTCATTTATTTATTTATTTCTAATTTATTTAAAAGAGTAGATTCTTAGCCAGTCCATACAATAAGTTATTTATGATTTAATTATTCTTGTTTTTATTTTCAGATTCAGTGAAGATCTCAAAAAGAGATGCCATGAACATAAATTGGGTGATATATCACCACCTAAAGATCTGTATCGATATATCATGGAGATCTTAGTTATGTTTAACACAATTTCAAAAGCTATAGATCATGGAGAAAAATGGGCCAGCTGATGAAGAGTTCATCCAATTTCTCGAAGGATCCTAGGTTTCTTATATAAGGAGAATCAAGTTGAATTTGAAAAGAGGACCACGTCTCCATAATTTGGAGAAGATTTGTATTTGTTTCCTACAAATATATTCCTTTCAGTAACTTTTCTTTAAAGGGAGAGGAAGGAGGTGCTATTGATGGATCGATACTTCAATGAAACAACTGGGAAAATCTCTTCTTACACCTATGTATGATTGTAACATACTCAAATTCCTAATTACTATTTTGGAAAATGGGTATACAAGTTTTTTTTTAACTTTATCCAAACAAACCAACTATATCAATACCATAGATTACATGTTATGCTAAAAGCAAAGATGAAGTACAATTTTATACTCTTCATATTAACTCTAATATTTGATACTTGTAATTTGTTTTTACTATACTCTTACCTTGTAATGGTTTAGGGTTCATAATCAATATAATCTAAACATATAACTCTATTAATTTACTTTAATTACCATTTTAACTTCCACCTTCATAAGTATAGTACAGCAACATACAAATTTATCTATTATTATGCTTAACCATTCAAATATATGGAGTAACAAATAAAGTCCTATTGTTTACTAGTTCACAACTATTGTTTAATTCACAACTCATAAGTGACTTTGGTTATCTATTATTATGCTCAACCATTCAAGTATATGGAGTAACCAATAAAGTCCCATTGTTTACTAGTTCACAGCTATTGTTTACTAGTTCGCAACTCATAAGTGGCTTTGGTAATAATAATGGTATTGATATAACTGAGAGAGTGATAGTAGACCATGATTCTACTAATTTTAGGATTCTTTGTCCTTATAGAGACCATACCTTACGATAGAGGTTACTAGGCTTATCTTTATCAAATATTTAATCTTTGATACCGTAACCTTATATAAATACCGTTCACGTTAATTAATACAAATACCCCAATATTTGCAATAGTAACCTCATATAAATACCGTTCACGTTAATTAATACAAATACCCCAATATTTTCATGTATGAAGGTTGGACAAGTATTTACACTTCAAGATACATTTATGTCTTTTACCTACACATGACTCGCCTTGTTTATGTAGTTTCCTTCATCGCTATTATGTGAATTTCATAATTATTTACTTTCATGATCCTTCTATAGTACAAAATAAATATATTTTGTTCACTTTTAGAAAACATAATTGTCACGTCATACATTTATAGTCATTTTAGGTCTATACATCCACATATCTCAAAATAGTGTGTCATTGATTTCAACATATAATATTTAACTATGTCATTAAAGTGAGGACTAACTTAATATTTGTGTTACATCTAAGAATGCGGATGTCAAGTAGTGAATAGGTTGCTAATACATAAAGTTTATATATATAAGAATGAGATGGACAAGAATGTACTTAGCTTATCATGATTTGTTATTTATGAGGATAATGTACTCAGGTGTTTAAGAAAAAAAAATTGCACTCTATATCCCAAAATGGTACCGCGGATATTGGGTTGTTATAATGATTGTTTTCTGCATAAGTAATAGAAACATATTTTCCATTTTTGTTTATCAATGTTTTTAGTAGGGTTTTAGTAAAATTGAACTGTGTTTTTGTTTATATTCAAATTCCTTAGGATTATAGTCTTTTAAACTATGTTTTTCAAGAGATTATAATTATTTTTTGATTTGACCCGTTTGACTGTAAATCAATTCAGATTTGTTGGTTTGACGTCCACTTTGTTGAAGAGACGTTTGGCAATGGTATATTTGGAGAAAAATTTGGCCAAATTGCCAACTTTGGAGAATTGCCAAAATTGGTTAACCCTGAAAATTAGTAATTTTCGTTACTAATTAAAACAAGATTGAAATACTATGACGATCAATGATGAATCGATGTCATTATAAGGATCCAATATTTTTTATGAAGAGACATGATTTTCCTAAAAAACACAATGTTTCAAATAATAAAGTTCTTTGAAAAGATATATAACCATACAAGTCAAATGTATGAAGAGGACGAGAGGTGTCTCTGAAGTTTTGGTAATTGCATATTATAAGCAAGAAAGAGGCCAGTGAGATAGATGAAGCATTACAAAAGTTCGAGCTGCCACTAAAGATCTGAAAAACCGAAGTTAAAACTATTATAAATTAGAGGGTTGTTGGGTGGTGCTTCAGGCAGGTTCAGGCCTTCTAAGGGAATTGTTTCCTCCTTCTAGTCGTGGTTGGAGAATTAGGGTGGTGGGGCATCCTTGTCTATTAAGCAGATAGAAAACCAAGGGTGTAGGAGCATCCTTTCTGTAGTGGCAAAATAATCCATGAGATTAAGTTCTCCATCAAGTTAGTGCTTGTAAAACAATTTTGTATACAATTAGCTCATTAATAGGAAAGCTTTGTTGGTTTTACCTTTGAGGTTTCCATGATAAATCAGTGTGTTCAAATAGTTAAATGTCTTATTCATGTTGGGAATGAGTATTTAACTTGTGCTTAATACTAATTGTATATAAAAGGGAACTGAAAAAAGGAAATACTGATCCCCCCCCCCCCACCTCTTAGTATTGTTGGATAAACCAACACTTGCCGCATCGCGCCCTCGTCATCGGCTATGATCTTGTGTAGTTAATGCTCTAGTGTCTTTGCTTAATATTTTAAGCGCTTGGTCCTATTGGCATAAGTTTGTAGGCCCCCTAAGGTAAGCTTACTTCCCTTGTACTTTTTAAGCCTTCTTTGGACTCCAAACCTCATGAACTATTTACCCGATCTTTTTAGGTACTTGAGAAAAAAATAATGCTAAGAATGGGGTCCCTTTGTGTAGATATTTTGTACCTTGTCCCAGAGGACTTTACTTGATGAACACCTTCCAAATTTATCTTTCACATAATCATATATTCCATCCAAGATGATATCCATTTCCATTGCATTATTATTTGTTAGCTCCTTCATGGCTGCAGTTTTTTGTAGTCTTTTTAGAGCAATGTAAGCATTTAGAACATATTTCCAGATATAAAAACCTTGTGCATTTAAATGGAGTCTCATTCTTATAATCCAATCAGATCAAAATTTGATCCATAGAATAGTTGAACCCCATATGCAGAGTAGAGACTTTCATGTCCATCCGTGTGCTCTAGAGCTCTTCGGTCCATCTATCAGACTCTGTTGAAGGAATTGTCTCCCTAATTTAACCACACCAACTGGAAGGAGGATCCAACACCCTAATTTATAGGCTCCAAACTGAAGGAAGCTCCAACTCCTTGGTTTACTAGCTCCATCTAGAACAAGTCTACAACTCCCTAATTTATAGGCTCCAACCTTAAGGAATCTCCAACTCCTCGTTTTACTAGCTCCATCTAGAAGGAGGCTACAACCCCTTGGTTTTCATAATTTCCAACCTATCGATAGGACTCCAGTCCTTAGTAAATTCCAACTCAATAGTTTTACTAGCTCCAACTGGTTTTGGAATAATTAAATCCCTTATCTATGTCATAATAATACATTAGTAGCATTAATTAATCATTTTATGATTAATTCCTATGTATTAGACTAGATAGTTGGCATATGAGTCATTGTGTGGACCACAAACATCATTGTTTGGACCACAAGTTTCCTAAACTCACTAGAGACTATTTATGGATGTCTTAAAATAGATTCTGGCTATTTTTAGACAATTCTGAGATAGATTGGTGCACTAGCTACTTTTACTGCTTTTTACCACTTTTTGGGTGAAAGGTAAAAGCTAGTTGACTAAGGAAACTAGTTTTTGGACCACTCATCCTCCATGATGTTTCTTCCTTCCATTTTTGGGATTTGGAATTTTTTTTCATCATACATCACTATCGTATCACTAAATCAGAAATTTGTGAGCCTTTGGTGTGACTTGGAGAACACACTTGCCACCTAGGGGGGTTTTGCATTATTTTAGTAAGTCTGCTTTTGTGTGAATTCAAATGGCATCCTTATGCATTTGAATCTCTCATGTAAAGTTATATATTGACATCTATTTAATTTCCCAAAGTTTGGCTGATGCAATATTATTCATTTGAGTAATTCAGTTTGCATCTTATGTGAGTGAATTTTAGTGTTCTTGACTAGTTTGAGAAATCAAAGTGACATAATCGAAGAGATGAAGCATATGGTTTACTGTGTCTCACTACATCCAGGGATATTCTATTCCATCTTGATGGTCTTACCTCTCCCAATGAATTTTGGCTAAATATTCAAGAATTGTTTGGAAAGATTGATGAATTAAGAGGCCACCAACTGGATAATGAACTAGTTTCATTGAGTCTGCAGAATTTCGATAACCTCCAGGATTTATTCTATAAATTCAAGTGACTTGTTCTGCAGTTGAAGAAATGTGGAATTGATAAAAAGGATGAGCAACTAATCTTGGTCGTTCTCTCCAATCTTGGCCCTTATTACTCAGTATTTGTTTCGACCTTCCACTCCACAAAGAAGGCAGTTTGAAATTGGAAGAGCCCCACACTCTCAGAATTCATGGAGTCTCTTACACAGGAACAAGACAAATTGGTCTTGATGGGATCCATTAAAAATCCATCGAAAGATCATTGCTTGAATGTTGGAGATTCAAAGGGTTTGAAAGGGAAGAAGAATGGTAATTTCAAGAAGCCCACTGATCAGAGGAAGGACAAGAAGAAAGTCCATGAAGACTCCTCTAGTTTCAATAGAAATACAAACAAGAATAATGAGAAGACAAAGTGCAATTATTGCAGCAGGGGCTTTCATCCTGAAAGCTTTTACATGAAGAAGACCATTGGTCAAATAGCTCAACTCCTGGAGAAATCCAACATTCCTCTTCCTGAGAGTGCAAGGAGGAAGGATGGAGGACAAAATTTTGAGGATAAGGAGCGACTGCATGCACTGATGGCAAGCACATTAAGATCTACCTCATTCATCATTGACTCGGGAGCTTCAAGGCACATGGTGTCCACAAGAGAAAGCTTCTCATCTCTTGATTCTTCCAGTGGCCCAAACATTATGTTGGGTTATGATTCTGAAACTTCAAGCAAAGGTAAAGGAAGCATTGATCTAGATTTTGGTACATTCACTTATGTTTTATATGTTCCAGGACTTGCTGCTAACCTTTTGTTAGTATACCAAATGACCCACATAGGATCACCCAAAAAGGTGATATTTACACCTAATGATGTTGAGATCTATGAAATGTCAACAGGTTGAATTGTTGCCTTTAAGCATCTGCTGACCATAGCTTAAGAATCTATAGGTTTTCTCATTTTGTGCCATTTCCCTCACCTTCTACTCTATTTACCCATGCCAATGATTCAAGCAAATTATGGCATGAAATATTTGGTCACCTAAATTATAAATACCTTTCCCAACTCCATGAGAAATAAATGGTCATAGGGCTTCCCAATATCAAGTTTTCCAAAGGTGTCTATCAAAGCTACATCCTAGGAAAGCACCCTGAGCATAAATTTGAGAGAGCCAAAACTAAGCGAACCTCAGCACCCCTGGAGCTTATTCACAGTGACATATAAGTTCTATTACCTTCATAGATGACTTTAGCAGGTGCTGTTGGATTTACTTCATCAAACTCAAGTCTAAAGTGTTCGGTCTATTCAAGCTTTTCAAGGCCTCGATTGAGAACCAGTCTGGTAAATGTATCAAGATCCTTAGATATGATAATGGTGGGGAGTACATCAAATCTGATTTTCAGCAATTTTGTGCCTCTTCACGCATTCAAATGCAACACATTGTTCCATACACACCTCAGCAGAATGGTGTTGCTGAGAGGAAGAACAGATCATTGAAGGAGATGGCCACATGCATGCTTGAGGCAAAGTATTTATCTCCAAGGCTTTGGGATGAGGCAATAAATTGTGCCACATACATTCAAAATAGAGTGCCTCACAAATATCTCAAAGGAATCACTCCTTTTGAGGCTTTGACTGGGCACAAACCTAATATTTCTCATTTCAAGATGTTTTGCTCCAAGGCTTGGGCTAGTATTCCACTTGAGAAGAGGAGGGCTATGCAGCCCCAAATCCAAACTTATATTTTTGTTGGCTATTCATAGGAATCCAAAGGCTATAAGTTTCTGAACATGGCTACTCAAAAATCCTTCATTGAAAGAAGTGTTCAATTCGAAGAAGAGCCCTCTCAGGATGTTGAAATTGGAGAGCCATCCACACCACCACCTAAAAATGTAAGTGAGATTCTTGTTGAATTTTTTTATTTTGATATTTCTGATGATGAGGACCATTTTATTACAGATCCTAATTCACCAACAAGGCATAAATGGGCTGCTAATACTTTGCGAGCAACTGGTGAACTAGTGGGAATCCTCATGACACAAGGAGGACTAGATTACAATTTGAGAAGTCTGCTCTAAATGTAATTGATCCTTACTTGTCTGGGAGATGGTATTTGATCATGGATTATGATCCTCAGACATATGAGGAATCCTCACATGACCCAAGATGGCAAGCTTCTATGGATGAGTAGTTTCATTCACTGCAAAAGAATGAGACATGGGAGCTAGTCAAGCTCTCCCTAGGCAGAAAATTGGTAAGGTGTAAGTGGATCTAAAAAACCAAGTGTGCAACTAATGGTACAGAAGTGAAATATAAGGCTAGGATGGTGGAAAAGGACTTATCCCAAGTCCATAGCCTTGACTACAATGATACTTTTCCACCAGTTGCACAGAAGGATTCAATAAGACTAGTTTTGGCAATTTCTGCATCCAAGCACTAGGAAGTGCACCATATGGATGTCAAGAGTGCATTCTGTTAGTTTTTCAGAATTTACTTCAATCTGATCTAGGATCTCAACTGAGAGAATAACATGTACATCATATCAATCATGTACATAATAATACAAGCACACAAGAGACACGGAGTTTCACCGGGGAAAACCAAGAAGGTGAAAAACCCCGCAACTTCCTCAGAGATAGATAGAGCAATGATACAACCAAAGTACAAGAGATAGACTTCTCCTAACAGCTGATCCTCCTCCTCACATATGCGCCACTTTCTGAGTGATGGAAGAGTGAGTAAGTGAATGATCAAATAGAGATCTCCCGATCTCTATTTATACATGTCATGTCCTGCCCAATAAACCAGTGGGGCCGACTTGTCTAACTTAGCCTAATAACCCATGGTTACATTAATCCGGGCCGACCCCACACTTGGTGGTCTAATAACCCTTTTACCCACATGACTCATACAAGGCCGACCCCATCAAGGTGGTCTAATAACCCATCAAGTATAAGTTACGACACTTTTGTATAGAGAAATAATAACATCTCTATAGGAATACAAACACTTCCATATAGAGGAATAATAACATCTCTATAGGAATACAATATACATGGGTGAAATACATTCTAAAGTTACATATACATCAACACATTCCTCCATGGGGATCTTGAGGAGGATATTTATATGCAACATCCAGAAGGCTATACATATGATCCAAACTATGTGTGCAGGTTGAAGAATTCCTTATATGGGCTTAAGCAAGCCCCCAGGGCTTGGTATGCCAAAATGGACAACTTCCTCTTGTCACAATCTTATGTGAGATTCAAATCTGATCATAATGTTTACATGAACCTTATTGATGGTTCAATTATGATTATAGTTTTATACATTGATGATCTACTAATTAGAGGTAGCTCTACTGATCAAATAGCTTCATTAAAGACTGCTTTGCATCAAGCTTTTTCCATGAGTGACTTGGGAATTCTTAAGCAGTTTTTGGGGCTTGGGATTTCTCAAACAGAGAATGGGACTAAGGTATCTCAGTCCAAATATGCATGTGACCTGATAAAGAAGTTCAAGATGGCTTATTGCAAGCCTTCAAAGACTCCTTTCCTTTCAGGAGTTAGACTTGAAGAAGCAGAATCTACACCTTTGGTTGACAGCACCTTGTATAGGCAGCTTGTTATACTTGACTCATAATCGAATTGATATTGCATATGTTGTGAGTGTGGCATCAAGATACATGGAGCATCCTCATGAACTCCATTGGAGGGATGCAAAAAGAATCTTTCATTATGTGCAAGGAACGAAGAATGATGGGATTCACTATGTTGCAAATTCTAGTTGACTAGGGAAACTATTTTTTGGACCACTCATCCTCCATGATGTTTCTTCCTTCCATTTTTGGATTTGGAATATTTTTTCATCATACATCACTATTTGATGTCTAAATACGAAATTCGTGAGCCTTTGGTGTGACTTGGAGAACACACTTGCCACCTAGGGGGGTTTTGCATTATTTTAGTAAGTCTGCTTTTGTTTGAATTCGAATGGCATCCTTATGCATTCGAATCTCTAATGTAAAGTTATATATTGACAGCCATTTAATTTCCCAAGGTTCGCAGATGTAATATTATTCATTTGAGTAATTCAGTTTGCATCTTATGTGAGTGAATTTTAGTGTTCTTGACTATTTGTGTGAGAGTGTGTAATTTCTTGATCGGATCTTGGTGTGAACTAAATTTCACAACTGGAAGGAATCCCCAACTCCCTGAGATAACAAGCACCAACCCAAAGGAGACTTCAATCTCCTATCCTTGCTCAATCCTGCCACCCTGATATGGATAAGAAGAACAATATTCCATTTCCATTGTATCACGGTTTCCATCAACCTTTACCTGTATATATGTCCTTGTACCTGTATCATTGTCCCTATACCTATATCTATCATTGCCACAATCATTTTATTTTTGTCACTATCACAATCCATGTTCGTCACAATGACACAATCATTGTCGTTGTTACAATTCCACAAAAACTATCACTGTCACAATGTCAACTTGTACATGCCTCAAATCTGTCCTCCAAGAATGCAATCAACTTCTTCCAAGATATACTTCATATGTATAGCAAGATCATAAATATGCCTCCAAATAGTGTAACCAAATCCCAGAAATAATCACCAATAGACTTCATCTATTTGCACCTTCAAACCCTTACGTCATAGACCTCATAGTACATTCCAAAAGCTTAGAGGGATCTCATGCCAATAACATTACCATGGAATATTCCAATACAATCACCAATATTACCATGGAATATTGATCTTTTTGTTTAGACTTCTCTTATCTCTTATGGTCATTTCTCCCTCTTCTTCATTGACGTTTTTCCATGTTACACTAGATCTTCTACAAACCCATCTACAAACAATGTCTAGAATTGGTATAATTGATCAAACAAGTGATTTATTCATATTGTTAGCTTTTTTGTCTTTATGTTTTTTAAATTTATTCTATATGGATTCTTGGGTTATTTAACATTAATATAACATTGCTTATTAAAGTTTATCGTGGCGTTTTGATTGTCTTTTATCCTACGTGTGAACTTCGTGCATGTTAAACCAACGAAATGTGTGTGATCCATTGGATTTGATTCCTCCGAGATCGACGGTGTTCTTTGCAAGTCAACTTCATGGCCTTCATGATTGCGCGCAGGGTCTTCAAATGCATGGAGGGGCTTCAAATGACCAAGGGCGGAGATGGAAAAGGCACTAAACAATTGAACGACTCACACCAAAAGTTGCAAACGTGTAAAGACGTGGCGGAATAATGATGCAGACCCACCTAGAAGCAAATCGACGGTGGAAATGGGTTTCGGCACTAGAAAGTGCATGGTGGTTAAACTTGGAAAGGTGGAGCGGAAATTAAACCGCTTACCACGTTGCAAGAGTTGGTGGTGTCCGCTATGAAAAGCGGTTAAATTTAAACCGCTCATCGCAAGTTCTGAAACTACCTAAGCATATGTTATATAAAAGGTTTGTTCAAAGTTAAAAAACAAAATTGTCGTTTATTTCTTGGAGGAGAAGAACCCGCGGGAAAGACGTCGTTGTCTTCGTCAACTAGAACAACAGCCAACAAGCTTGCTTCATAGGTAGCTTGAAACCCTCGGTGTTTAGATTTTGTTTCCCAAATGGAGAAAACACAAGACCTTCTTCCCTTCAATGAAAGTTCAGATGAAAATGAGGAGCTTGTAGTTAACAGGGAAAGGGATATTTTCGACCCTATTTTGTCTGTGTGTAGTATTTCACAGTCTAAAGAGAAATTAATGGAGTTTAAGTCACATGGAAAGGATGTATTTAATGTTTTTGGTTCTTTTCTATATTATTTTTGTGTTGAACAGACCCTACTGTTCCCCGAATGTGTTTGTTGGTGTGCGGCGAATTATTCGCAGGCCAAAAGGGTAATCATTAATGTAAATACAACCAAAATTCTATGCCAAGTAAATGCGCAGACTTTCCGTGAGGTTCTAGGTTTACCTGAAACATTTACCAAAAGCCTTGAGTCGTTTAATGAAGAAAATTTGGTAAAGTTTTATAGAAACTGTAGTCCGGCAGAAAACGACAAGTTTTTATTACAAGTTTTGAAAGATAGTCAGCCGCATGAAAACCTATCATTCCCTTTGAGTATTGATGTCATTCAGCAAGATACCCAGTTAGTTTCATCCTTTTTGAGTCAAATTTTAGGTCTAGATAGTGATAAGTCAATCATGGAAGTTATGTTAGGTCTCCTCCTGCGAGTAATTTCACCCGAGTCATAGTCGAGTCGGGTGTGTTGTTTTAATTTTGATGAATTCCTAGCTAAAGCGATTCATGTCCAGTTGGTGAATGAGCTGAAGCATTTCAGATATCAGTCATATCTCCTGAACCTGTTCTTGTGTTCAAATATTTCGGAATCGAAGGTTTTTGGTACCACCTTTTCTCATGACCTTACTAAACATGTCAATATGTTTGAGTTCACCAATACAATCATGGAAGAAGTTTATAGAATTATTTTTAATGTTGAATTGCCCCACATGTTAGAAGAAATGAAAGAAACTTGGTAGCCTACACCAAAAGGCCAAACAGGTGATTGGTTCTTGTATAAAGAACATACTATAATTAGAGTATATGGTTTTAGTGGAGCACCATATCTGTTGCCAACCTTTTAAACACCGAGGATTTTTGTTTTAGAATTTATTAGACAAAGGTTGCATTCAGAAGAAGAACATTTCGGTGTTTTCAAACAATCATCAAATGTGAAATTTCGTCTTAAAGTTGGTCCATTCATCATTAAGACTAAGGAATCCCTATCAGTAGTAGAAAATTTATTGAAGATCATGGATTTCCTAGAGGCTGAAAGGATTAATTATGATCTTCATCAAATTATATCGCAAATGAGACAACAAAATAGAAACGAGGCTTTTGATCATCAAACAGTAGAAGGATTAAAAGAAATGGAAAATTTATTCAAATTTGAACAAAATAAGAAAGAAGTGAATATGGAACAAACATGCAATTTGGCAATGATGGTTCAGACACCAGCTAAATTTGATATCACCAATAAGAAAAGTATTTCAAAATTTGATAGTATGGAAGTAGATAAAGAATTTGCAAGCAAGAAATCAAAAGTGGAACGACATAAGGAAATTATTAGTATGGAGGAACGAGATTTAATTGTTCCAGAAAAAACTACTTTGCTTTCGCAACCACCTGCAAATATGCAGCAATATTCTTTTTCATAAATAAAGAAATCTGGAAGTAACTCTCAATATAAGTCCAGATTTAATGTCCTTTCACAATATGCAGCAAAGAAGAAGCAGTTTTCGGAACAAACCCAAAAATTGTACCCTCAAGTAAGAATGTTTCCAGAACAAAAAATTTCCCTTCTTACAGCTACGGATCCAGGAAGAAACACTATAAGGTTTGCAGTGGTGAACGATGAGAAAGTTTCTGAAATGGAAGTTAAGCTTGATGCAATTAATATACCTGATAAGATTCAATTGCATAAACAAACAGGAGATGTCCTGTGTTGTGATTTATTACAATCCACTTAAAAAATTTCTAAATTGCAGTCTGTGATAGCAAAGCTGGAGAGTCAATTGAGAAAAAAAAAGGAAGAAAACAAAGAAAATTCGATCCAGATTAAAAGACTACAAATGGACCTTGTGACCGTGGGAGCCGAGCCAGGGAACAGCCAGTGTATCAAAAATCTCCTTGATGAAAAAGGAAATACCATCCAAATGCTCAAGAAAAAATTGAAGGTGTCAAACAATCAACATGTGCAATCTCCAGAGTTGACAGCATTACAACAAGAAAAGGAATCCATATATAAAGAAATGATGGATCACAAAGGTAAAATGTTAAAGTTACAAGATGAAAAGCATGCTTGGGAAAAAGAAAGGATTGAATTTTTGTCACATATTTCATTGTTGAATACCAATCAGATTGAAACTGTGCAAACGCCAGAGAATCCAAGGGATCAATCTCTATGTATGGATGAAGGGGAAATGGAAAATTTATCCACTGAGGAACTGACCAGTGCTATGTCACAAATTAGTCTAAAATATGTAGAGATAGAAGAGTTGAAAGCGAAAAACCAGAAGTTGAAACAGGAAGTAATTCAAAATTCTGGAGAAAATAAAAAGCTTGAGTAATAGCAATCAACTGCAAAAGAAATTTGATGAATTAAAAGGTAAATTGACAGGTCGGATTCCATTACAAGGCGATAAACACCTTATATGGGATGCGATATCAATGGAAGTCACCAAATTCTGGTCACACTTCAATTTTATAGCAGATAAAGATACTATAGAAAACATAGCTCTCCAGAGGTGTAAAGTGGAAAACGAGACATTATGCAAAATGCCTTCAGAAACAGCTAAAAGTAAATTCATATTATTAAACACTCTAAGCCAATCAGATATGCAAAGTTTTGGAATCAAAGACATACCATCAATCATCATTTGGGAAAGAATAATTATTGGCAAGCATGATCGTGTTAAAGAATTAGAAGACATGGCGCAACAGATGGTGCTTGAAGTTCAAAATTTTAAGGAATTATTTATGGGGCCTTTTGAATGTGGTCTACCTTATTTTTGGAGTGACGATGGAAAATTAATGACTCAACAAAATTATCACAGTTTGATAGTACAAGCTCATATGGATCACTCTAAATTTGAAGGTTTGGTTAAATGATTAACTAGAAAGACAATAATTGATAAATTGACCACTGATTTTGAAATACTTGAACAATTTATAATGATTAAGAAGGATCTTCCAAATGTATGTTACACAGAATGCATTGAATTGGAGGTGATGGTGAAAGAAATGATGGATTATGAAATCCCAACTCAAGAGCAATGGAAAATTGTTGAAAATTTTGGGAAAACAAAATCCAGGTTATATCAAGAATGAATATTCAGGTGTCTTAATTTTAAATGACGTTGCGGTTCCTTTGTTAACTTCCCGACAGTTACAGCTACCCAAATCAAAGCAACACAATACTAGCTTGGTCGAGAACAAAACAAATGTTCTTGAAGTTTAGAGATTTCATGAAAGAAAAAAAAATTAATGAAGAATTCAAAGAACATTTTGTATAAATTTTGATTTTACAAAGTAATGGGGGTTGGATTTGACAGCAAAAAATACAGTGATGTAATATTTTTGAATACTTTAATGAAGATAATAATTACATGTCTATGGGAAACAAAGATTCATATGTGTTCACTTTCTTCAGTCTTTCAATTTATATTTTGTGAATGTACTTCGTGTTACACCATCTTATCGCTTTGCCTCATATTTGACTGTAATATGTGAGTTAGAATTCATTTTATATGCTCTGATTCACACATTTAAAATTTAAATATTGTCAATGTTCTTTCTTCCAAATTAATGCAGAATTCATCCTAGTTAGATGCTCTTTTTGCTTTCCCAGAAGAAAAATAGCCTCTTGTTATTCATATAATGAATCAAATAAACTACACATATTCTTGTCCATAAAATTAAATGATCATGATAATCATTTGTTGCATGTGAAATATAACTGTCTCTCAAATGGCCACTATTCCCGAGTGGGCTTCCCGACTTTTGAATTCCGCCAAGAAGTATCAGTCGCCCCTTCGTTTAGTAGATAACTGTGAACACCTATATCCAACAATTCACGTGTATCCAGGATGGTCAACACAAGAAAGATCGTCTCATCCTTATTGGAGTCTAGAACTATTATGAAAATAATACTCGGTAGAAGAAGGGATGGTCGCCCCTTCATTTATGAGGGAGTTGTAACAATATTCAATCTATGGAGGCTAGGCCATCAATTCATCTATATCCAGAATGGTTAAAACTGGAAAAACACTGAGCACAAGAAGGGTCAGCCGACACTTCATTTAAGAGAGAAATGTAAAAATATTTAATCTGCGAAGGCTAGGACGACAATTCCCGACTTCCGACTTCCGCAGTAAATAGTAGGGATCGTTAAATTGGCTAAGTTATAACATATAAACAATAGTAATCCCGACTTGCGACAAGAAGGATCGGTCACCCCTTCATTTAGTAGAAAAGTGTGAACACCTATATTCAACAATTCACCTATATCCATAATGGTGAGCACAAGAATGATCGACCGACTCTTCTTGCAGTTTATAACTATTATGAAAATAATAGTGGGCATAAGAAGGGACGGTCACCCCTTCATTTATAAGGGAATTGTAACAATATTCAACCTATGGAGTTTAGGCCGTCAATTCATCTATATCTAGAATCGTGAACACTGGAAAAATACTGAGCACAAGAAGGGTCGACCGACACTTCATTTAAGAGAGAAATGTAAAAATATTTACTCTGCGAAGGCTGGTATGACAATTCTCGACATCCGACTTCTGCATTAAATAGTAGGGATCGGTAAATTGGATAAGTTATAACATATAAACAATATTTATCCCGACATGCGACAAGAAGGATCGGTCGCCCCTTCGTTTAGTAGAGAAGTGTGAACACCTATATTCAACATTTCACCTATATCCAGAATGGTGAATACAAGAAGGATCAACCGACCCTTCTTGCAGTCTAGAACTCTTATGAAAATAATATTGGGTGCTCTGCACAATCTTCTACCTGCTGGTCTATTGGGTGCTTGCCATTTTCATCTGTTGTGCCTTTTCCAGGTCTTGCTTAACCTGTGCCATTCTTTCCATTGCCTGCATGGCCAATTGTTCTTCCTTTGCGTGTAAACTATATATTGTGGATTGCGGATAACTAAATTTCTTAGAACATTCCAGCAATTCCGCTATGCCGCAACCCGCAATGCGGATTGCGGGAAGATCGAATTTACGAGCGAAATATTTCATTGGCCCTTCCGGCATCTCCCAGTAAACAAGTTGAAGTCTCACTTGAATCGAATATGGGGGGTTAGAGAATCAAGCTTTTATAACCATGGCGATCAGGACATTGGCTAAGTTAAAACATATAAAAGAAAATTATCCCGACTTCCGACATCTCGCAAGAAGGATCGTTCGCCCCTTCGTTTAGTAGAGAATTGTGAATTCACTAGTATCAAAATGGTGAACAGAAGAAGGATCGACCAACCCTTATTGATGTATATAACTATTCTGAAAAGAATCCTAGGCACAAGAAGTGTCGGCCTACCCTTCATTTATGAGGGAATTGTAAAAATGTTCAACCTCAGAAGGCTAGGATGTCAATTCATGTAAATGAAGAATGGTGAACACTGAAAGAATACTGGGCACAATAAGGGTCGGTCGACCCTTCATTCACACGATAAATGTATACATAACAAAATCCATTTCACTGGCCCCTTCGGCATCACCTTGTAAACAGGTTGAAGTCTCACCCGAAGTGAATATGGGGGGTTGCATAATCAAGCTTCTGTAACCATGGCGATGCACAGATGTGATTAAAATCTTCGCTTAACGTTCTATTTAACATCTACTAATGGGATAGAATAACATATGACTTCGCACTTCGCAGCTATCGCAGTATACAGAACTACGCCAAATCTCTATTGTATTCACCAGTTAGCTACGAATTCATCAAACTATGTGTTTCTTCTTCACAATCACGCACTTGTATTCCAATTACTCAATGTGTGATTACCATTCACATACATATAAAGTAAATACATAATCTCACATAAACTCGAATACAAAACATGTCATAAACATGTCAATTGACACTATAAAATGTGCATTCGATCTCTCATGGATAATGCAACAGATTTATTCTTAATCAATCAATTGATTTTTAAAATGAGGGGTCGTTCCTTAACCATCGATCATTAGCATGAACATTTGCAAGTATACATCTAATATTAAAACACTAATTTATAATTATAAAAATTGTATGAATTCTTATATAAACTACTCAATATTTACTGTTTTGCAGATAAATCATGTCTACGTTGTTGAGCCTTAGTAAATACCAGGAAATCTCGTTCCTCGAAGTGCTAAAAGCTCACGACCTTTGTTTATTCACTCATGAATGGTATGTTGAGATGGATGAAGCAGATAATTTGTAACCAAATTTATATCTATTCTCCTTGGATGAGGATGGAGCTCAAACTAGAGCTGCAATATTGACATCTGCGAAACCCGTTTCTGACGAAGTATTGAAAGTTCAAGTTGAACTAGTCGAAACAGACCAGTGTTTTATTCTACAGGTTGAACTTATGGTTTGTCTTTATCGACCAGATCTAATGAAACGTGGTCCAGATCCAGATACAATTTCCTGTGCAAAGCAAGGGTGTATTTTTCCCTCATATGATGTTTCTAATTGTTCCAAAATTAATACCGCGTCATCTTTGAAGAGAGGAATTTTGTCGTTATGGAAGAAAAGAATCCTAGCTGTGAAAACTTCGTCGGTATTGCATCACATGAATTTTGTAAAGAAGTTGATAAATGTAGGCCATGAAAAGATTCTTAACTACCTTAGAAGAGCATTTATCCAATTTATTGTAAAATATGTGGACAAATATTCCTTCAAACAACTCAAATCAAGTCCTTCTAAAGCGATGATGCGGAAAGTGACTAAGAGCTTCGAAAGTTCAAAAGACGTTCAATAAGAGCAGATCAAATAAGTTTTGTTCGATGAGAAATTTTTTTCTATTGACATAACAAGATGTGTTTTTGGGCCTCCGCAGTTACAATATCGAAAAGTTAATGAGGAGGTCATGGAAAAGATGGTTGTATCTCTTCTCCATACATTTACAACAACATTGAGAGATGCTATTCTATTGCCTTTCGATAAGGAGACCACATTGGGATTTCTTCCTGGAACTGAAGATGAAATTAATTTTCCATCAGTAAATTTATATATATTGGATGGGTAGCATACTATTTCTGCGCAGAAAATAATCATTGCAGATGATCAATATAAATAGGTCCATTCAAGGTATCAGCATCGAAGAGCTCGTCTTCTACATAATGATGTTCCTCAACACATTATCACCAAATTATGCAAACAACAAAATTTATCAAACAAGGAATTTGTAGACACTCCATTCATTTCTCAAGTTGTAAAAGCAAGGGAGAAATGGATATCCTACGGTGCACCATCCCGCCTGAGAAAGGGAAACATTTCCATTGATGCTTGGCAGGTATAGAATTTTTCTTCTTATTAATCAAAGTATTCAGATTGTTGCATGTGTTATGAAATTAGCAAAGTAAATATTATCTTCAATTTTATATGTTTGCAGTCTTTCCAAGCTGAATGTATGGATATATTTGTTGTACAAACAAAGGACAGCCTTAAAGACAATGTAACTCTTGTTTTGACATCAGATCGACTATGGAGCAAATGGATGTCTGTATTCGAGCTTTACAAAAGTGGTTCGTCGGAATGCTCACCCAAGAGAATCACCTAGGATGATTTTGTTATAAATAAAATAATGAATCATGGCTCTAATGTTTTTAGACCATTGCGTGATCTTGATGAAGATGAATTGACCGCTGTGGTGGACAATATAATCAACGAATCGGTTTGGATGAACACATCAATCGAGAAAAACGTTTGTATGGATACTGTATATCAATATTGCAAACAAATCAAGGATGAGAGGTCAACCAGGCATTCGATCGTTGAATATTTCAAAGTTAATGATGTTCAAACATATCGATCACAAATTGTCACTGGCCATAACGTCATTGAAATCTATAAAATTGTGCAAAACCATCTCTAGCAACTCTGCAGTATTTTATGCTCCGAAAAGAAAGCAAAATCTCCGAGTCAAAAGAGAAAGAAAGAATCTGAAGTGGATAATGGTACCAAATTACCAAATGATGCTCTGAAAATATTGAATCTATACATCAATAAAGATGGGATGGGCATGTACATTGAGGACGTCAAAAATAGTTCATAGTTTGCTTGTCAATGTTGTTATCCTGCATCTTTGGTCAACACACTCAGATCCATTGCATTTTTCGGTGCGGCAGCCAGTTGTGAATTTTTTGTTGTTGATATGTGTAATTGTGATAGTCCCTAGACAAAAGAAGATATGCTTTCATTTTTGTACTACTTAGAATCAAATGAAGCGGCATGTACTTTAATTTTTTTAGCTAATATGGAAAACTCTTGTATGGTTTCCAAAGCTTTCACACTTTTCAGCAAGAAAACAAAAAAAAGGTAACACAAAATGCTACCAAGGGAGTGTATAGAGATTTCTCGAAGGACTTGTTTATATGTTTCTCTATTATATAGAGTTGGAGCATAGGAAGGGATGAGGATAGTTTGTCCACTTTTCAAATGGATATGGACTTGAAGGATGAGGGCCTACCAATGATTTATTTACCTTCTCCCAAGGTTAACAACGATGCCTCAAGAAGCCATGTTTTTGCATAATAAAGGACACAGGAACTATGGGATCACAGTGTTTCCAGACTAGTCACTTCTCGAGGTACAGTTCGTTCATTGTACATAGGAGGTAGATTTATTTGTTCGTTGATCAGGTTGCCAGATAGAATAGTCATTTCTATTGTGGAGACTGTACAACAATATTTGTTTATGAATAGTGTCTATCGTGTGATAGGTATAAAACAAGGTATTTGTATTAACATTTTTAGATGTCTTCTTTCATTGTATTTTACTTTTCTCAATCGGTTATGTTCAATAACTTATTCAAATTCCTATTCTACTACGACTTCAAATAAAGAGCACACTCAAGTATCGTCCAATCAAATTATAGTATCTGAGGACGACACTGAATGTGATATAGAATCCACAAAGAACTGCCAAACTGAAGAACAAGATGGACAAGAAGGTAAAAAATTATTTTTCAAAGATCGTGGTTAAATTAACTAAATTATGAAAGGGGATAGTGACCTTGAATACTTGCAAAAAATTATATCAAATGTATACCTACAAATTTCCAGGTCAATATGATTGTATTGCTATTCAACATGTGGATCATCCACAACCAGATTTGGCATCCACGATGTCCATGCATATTAGCCAACAAATCACATTGGATAGTAATGAAATAGGCAAGAGATTGGCCAATAATGAACAAGGTGAGAGATTGGATACTAATGAACCATGCAAGAGCTTGGACAATAATGAACTAGGAGGGGGCTCAAATGTTGGCCTTCCATTGACAAGTAAAAGACAAAGAATATTTTCTACATAAATTGATAAAACAAACTTATTCCGAAATATATAATCACAAGCAATATTTCTCTGCAGCTCCCCATACAAAAATATTATTGATATTTTAATGGAAGGTTTTCTATTTCGCAAGAAAGTCACAGAAAATGACTCCAAAAGAGAAAAAAAAGGGAAATAAAAAAATACTGTTGGAGGGAAAAAAGTAAAAAAGGGGGAAGAGTGTACTAATTTTGGTGATTTTGAATTTAAGCACAATGAAACTTCATGAGTCACGAACAAATTCCATGCAATTTTTGGCATTATTTTTTTCCAAATTCAATGTTGGGATTTGATCATCTAAATGTGGATTCAATGAGGGGAATGCACTGTTTACAAAATTTTTGAGGGCAGGCAGTAAAGAAAAATCGTATGGGGACAAATTCTTATTTTTATGGTTTCAAGAGAAATGTACCAACGATGAAGAAGGAAATACAAAAAAAAAATTGGAGAGTGTGTGGGAGGAGTTCCCAGTGTAATCTCCGCAAACTAATACATCAATCATTGTTTTAGAGGGTGATGGTGTGAAAGCACATCCATGTAAAAACTGTATTTTTACTAACCTCTTTACTACACCATCCACTAGGAGAGATACTGAGTTGGTACATCGACTCTGGCAGGATTTTAGTAAAATGCTTGAATCATCTAATGTCACAACCTTCAATGCCTTCTCCTGGTTGGAGTGATAGCCATTAAATGTAACCTGGCATTGCCTGTTTTTAGATGTAGCCTATCATTGCCTATTTTAAATAATTCAATGTGTTTTCTGTTTTTTTACGTGGCGTTACTATTTTCGTCTTGTTAGGTTTCCCAATGGGAAAATGAGTAGATTGGCTTACACAGAGCCAAATAACAAACACAAAGACAAATAGAATGGCGTGAAAGCGCAATACATTTCATTAAGATATGCACATATAAATACAATAATATGTGACCCTTTGGATTCGTATTCCAAAGAATCTCTTGGACTCCCAATATGACTGTTCATCTCTCAGCCTGACGGATTAGTTTCCAACAAATCCCCCCTTAATCCGAAGGGTGTATATGAGTCCAAGAAAAATAAGAGAGCTGAATAAGTGGAAGTGGACAGCTACCACCAGCTGACCATTTCCATCTCGAACATCCTTTACTAAGAAGGTTAGCTAGAAGCTTGCATGTATGCTTCTGCTAAATACAATGGCTCTCTAAAGGGATGGTTTTTAGGCTGACCATCAATCGAAATGGGCTAGAAGAAGGCTCAAATATTCTACTATGTGTGTGGTTTAATGTTGACCACAAACTATTGAACTTGGAGATAAAAATCGCTCAGAGGTTCTATGGAACTTGGCTCGAAGGCTCAGAGGTTCTGTCTGGAATGGTTGGGATGGGCTGACACCAAACCAACTGGAGAGATGAAAAATAGGAAGTGAATAGCTGCAACTTGCTGAACATTTCCATCTTGACAATTGTTTTCCAAGTTAGCTAGAATCCTGCACATGCTTCTGCTAAATGAAGGTGCTCTCGATACCTATGGTTTAAGGATTACCACCAACTTTGGAGCTCAGTCGAACATAGCTCTTCACAGGCTCGCTTGTTCCGGCTCGCTTGCACTCGCTCTCTTGTTACTAACGGTATTCATTCCCCCCTGTCAGGAACAATGTGAGGAGAGGAGAGTCTCATGGTGAGTACTCTATGTCATGGTTCTCTTCTATCTAAGTGTCTCTATCACTGAATCTGGCCTCTGAAACTGGATGTGTATCATGCTTGTTTGATCTCACTTACTTATAGAGGGCCATGGTTGCTTGTCGTTAGATGGAGGCTTTGAAACCTGACGCTTGACATCATGTTCCCCCATGTTAGGTACAAAGTGAGGAGAAGAAGATGTCTCAACTGCAAGATGTGTCAATACTCATGAATGAACTCTCCGGTGTGACTTATAAATATTCTTAGTTGTTGACGACCATTTCCAAGAAGCAATCCACCCATAGTGAATCTTCTCTCTTCCAGGTTTCTTCAGAATGAAGCATCTGTTTGATGAGTGTGTATGTTTTCCACATTGCTTACAAGGGTGAAGATCAAAACAATGATCTTTCATATGGCCAAATTGATCACAGTGTTGGCATGTTGAACTATGAACTGATGTGGATGAAGATGGATTCTCATGGAGGAATCCAGCACTCTGAAACTGGATAGGCTTATATAAATCACGAATGTGAACTGTCACTTCCTTGTCATATCCAAGGTCGGTTCTATGCTTGTTATGGCTAATCTCTTCCCATGGTCTCATGATGGGCTTGGAAGGAGCAATTAGAACCTTTGTATGCATGTATTCATCTTCATTTTCTTTCACTTCTGATGGCGTGCCAGTGATTTTCTCATGTGCTTCTGAAGTGGCATCAATATGTGTAGGATGCTAAATAGAATCATGAAGAGGATTCTTCTGAACATGAACAGGTTCAGAATGTCTTTCTTCTTGTTGAAGTTGCAACTCGAGTTGTAGAAACTCAAGAGCATCTTGTGAATCTCGTACATAATCTCTGATGTGAGTGAGAGTGCTCTTGTCGATCATGATAGTGTTGTCGACAAAGGAAAGAAGTAGAATGTTCAGTAACTCTACAATGGAATTTAATTTCGCCATTGAAAACTCACTCAAATACAAATGGGCTTCTTGCAATTCCACCCTTTTACAACAAGACTCAAACTCAACAGATAAACTCAGCAACTTGAGGGGTGTCGGGTTCAATCGAGAATGCATCTTCGTGAAGATAGGCCTTTGGGATTGAATGTTGCGGTGTCCACACAACGATCTTTACCTCCCTTATTCAGAATGATTGGAGCTCAATATATGCAGCAATAAAATAGGTTTCACATGCAAAGGTCAAAATGCAGCTATGGACATAGGTTAGTATCAAAGATATCACCAATTTTATCTCCGCCAATGTGCTTAACTCAAAACCCAGTAAAAGATTGAAACACAATATATGAACACCAATGGAATCACCAGCAATACCGGTATGAAATGATGGCATCAACAGCTCCAGATTCTTCACATAGTGTATTCTTGGAGGATCTCCAGAAGGAACAGTGTTGTTGAATGTCAATAGTCAAGTATTCAACGCATAGGTAGCTTCACTCTAGTGATCAATAATACTTTGTTTATCATATCTGTATTCACCAACAATTCGTAGTAGTGAACCAATCTTCAACTTACACGTATTTATATGGAGTAGAAACACCGAAACTATAATGTTGCAACTCTAACAATGCCATGCAGAGCTCAGAAGACTAGAGTTGTAAAGGATGGATAACCAACAGTCAGTTGAGGATAACGAAGTCGAGATAACGACCTGGAAGATAATGGCTACAGTTTCTCAAGAATTCTCGATCCTTTCAATATACAATATAGAGATCATTCTCATGCAAACAATGGTATCCATGTACATGTATCAAATCATACCTCTACGCAGTCACCAATGTCGCTATAGGTAGCATTCGACAGTTTGAACAAGGAAGTTTCCCTAGGCTTGAATAACGCAGTCTCTATTCTTGACACCATAGGAAGGAGCAGAACTGGAACAGTGCCCACACACACAAAACCAACAGATCACTTTTCACTTAGATCCAAATATTGTTCACATGGAGAGAAGGAAATTGTTGGAAGTTGTATCGCTATTCAATAGCTCCAACACTTTATTATTCAACAAATCCAACCCGTATAGCTCTTCCTAGCTTCCTACAGGTGAGGTCTCAAACACTTGACGCAGGTCACAGCTCTGAAGAGAGGGTTCACAATCACTATATATACAACTCCACACACTGAGATAAATGTCCTCAATCAACAGTAGTTCCATGGTTCAACGCCCAGTACAAAACAATAACACTAAGTCCAGTGCAGCACTGATAATTTTGGTGACAGTTCTACGGTCACATGGAAATGGAGTTTGTGGCGCAGTATTCACAACCAAGGACTCAATTCATCACTTTGCCAGCAATCTATGAGCAGGTCTCACTTAGAACAGCACTCAGAAGGTGTCAAGAAGGCTCCTTGCAGGAGTGGAGGCTCACACAGAAAGTGAGGTTTACATAGATGAATGTGAGATGGAAGCATTCAACTGATGAGGGTGAGGTCGCATCGTTCAATTGATTAGGGAGAGGTCTTCATGCATTCACACAGGTCATACATAACACCATAAACTCAAATCTCCATTGATATTAACGTTGGGAAGATGGGCAGATGAATACAGGAGAGAGCGCAGACAACAGGAAATGCATTCAAAGGTCGAGCAGTTCCATAATTAAGGTTCTAGTGCATAGAAAATACTGAGACGCAGTTCAAAATGGACGAAGGAGACTGTAACCAGGAAGCTGACCGAAGCAGGAAAGATTAACATAGGCCACATGACTTATTGAGCTCTGATAGAGGAAAAAACCACATGCTACCAAATCAAATTATGGATTTGTTAGAGTTGAAAACACCACAGAGATATCAAGCAAGAGAATAAATAACACAGTGGTGCCCAAATATAAACTCAATCACAGAAATGAGAAACTCTTACAAAAATACCACAGCCTGTAGAAACCCCATGCGCAGCTTCCATCTCTTCGTTTTCATGCAAATAGAGTTTTGTCACAAGCCTAAGAATAGCCACGCTCTGATACCACTGTTAGGTTTCCCAATGGGAAAATGAGTAGATTGGCTTACACAGAGCCAAATAACAAACACAAATACAAATAGAATGGCGTGAAACCGCAATACATTTCATTAAGATATGCACATATAAATACAATAATATGTGACCCTTTGGATTTGTATTCCAAAGAATCTCTTGGACTCCCAATATGACTGTTTGTCTCCCAGCCTGGCGGATTAGTTTCCAACAAATGTCTGAATCGAACATGTTATTAGTTCGATGTGATGCTTTTATTAAATCATTTGAATTTGTGAAATTTTGGGTGATTTTTTTATTAATATTTGGAAATCAACATCTTCATTTACAGTTGCATGTTTGTGATCATTAACTTCATGAACGAAGTGTTGTTGTTGTTGTTATATATATAGTCACAGTTCTTGTATGCAGTCTGGATATCACCGCAAAAGAAACTATTGGTCCTGGGAGTAGAGGGATTTCTCTTTGGAGTTCGAATGTTATCCAACATTGAAGATTCTTCCAAACAACCTCATTTTGTCGATAATTGCTATTATTATTATGCACGGATGTTCAGCCCTGATATTATCAATGTTGCTAAAGAACATTTCGACGTTGCTCTGTGGTTTTCCTCGCTCGACAACATGGAAATTAAAAAATTCCTTGGTATATTTAAATGGTTGAAGACTAAATACTTTGTATTTATTTGGGGTCGAGAGCATGCAAACTTAGTACTATTTATAATTACCCAATGTCTGCATACTATAATGTTGGTGAAGTACCGACCATATACAAAAAGTCTTTCAAGGATGTACTTATCCAATATAGAGATATATATATAAAATGGACATGTTGTTTATAGATGAAGGGAAATATCAATCAACAGATAATAACAAGGAAAACTTCTTGAAAATGCCAACTAGTTGGACATTCGACGGTTCACAAGAGAGAGAAATAACTATAAAAACAATGTTATGTCTCTGTTGAATTATCTCAGGCCTCGTTCAAAAATGGGGCGTTGGTTAAAGACATTCAAACTCAAATGACCGTCATATTATATATAAAAAATCATTTAGTGATTTGTATATTTTTGACAACTTCTACATTTAATTGATGTAAGTTTTATTGCACAATTCTCATATTATTTATGGACATCGTACCATATATCTGGTAATGTGTTTCAAAAATTATTGAACATTGAACCATAATATTTTATTGATTGGGTTGTGTGTGTGTTTTTTTGTTTGCAGATAGTACTAGAAGATTTGTTTCTAGTAAACCATTAATTATTTTCGATTTCAATGGAGTTTTGTTAGACGCATTTCATAAAAAAAAGAAATTTGGATTTCCACGAGCATTGGATATCGAATCAAAAACAAAGTACTATTTTATACATCAAGGATTAAGGGAATTTTTTGAAAAATGATTTAGTATATTTGAAGTTGGGGTATGGACATCTGCACAAAAAAAAAAACGTTGAAGATTTTTTGCCAAAATTATTACAAAGAACGGGATTGCAAAGGGAACAATTTAGAGTAATTTTAACACAAGAATACTATTCTCGCGTAGCCAGAGAGGGTTATCAGGGTGATGGAAATTCTTATGTATTTCGCAAGCCTTTAAATAAAGTTTAGGACATTTAGGTCTATGGTTGGGATGCTACAAATATAGTGATTGTAGATGACTCAAATGAAAAACATGTTTGTAACGAGGAAGGGAATTGTATTATAACAAAAAATTATACTTGCCAAGATGTCAATGACACATTCTTGTTAGATCAATTATGGCCTTGCTTGCTACACCTGAATGGCGCGAGTGATGTGAGGCCAATTGTGAATAAAATGAAAATGAAAGTATTTTGTTAAATAATACACTTATGGTTTTTTGTACTAGTATGTTAAATAAAGTTTGGGACATTTTGATCCATGGTTGGGCTGCTACAAATACAGTGATTGTAGATCACTTGAAAGAAAAACATGTTTGTAACGAAGAAGGGAACTGTATTATAACAAAAACGTATTCTTGCCAAGATGTCAATGACACATTGCCAATTGTGAATAAAATGGAAATAAAAGTATTTTGTTAAATAATACACTTATGGTTTATTGTACTGGTATGTTAAATAATGTCTGGGACATTTTGATCCATGGTTGGGATGCTACAAATACAGTGATTGTAGATGACTCGAAAGAAAAACATGTTTGTAACGAGGAAGGGAACTGTATTATAACAAAAAATAATACTTGCCAAGATGTCAATGACACATTCTTGTTAGATGGATTATTGTCACCTACCTAAATTTTGAGGATATTTATTTTAAATTTTGCAAAATACTTTATGTTAAATAATAATTACAGAGTTTTGTAATTATGACCAAATCTAGTCAAAGATGACTGTAATGACTCATTATTATTATTTAATAAATTAAAATAGGAAACAAACACTCAAGAAAGTTGTTACAAGAGTGTTCATTGACCCACTAGGAGGAATGGAGGCCGATAGAAGACATGGGACAGATGGCAGTATTTGCACTCTACCACTAGTTGTTGGTATGGGACAACTACCCCTAAAATTGTGGCATTCCCCCTCTACGTGGAGGGAGGTGAGCAGGTAGCTCACTAATGACTAGTTAACTACAAAAAGGCCTAGGCAGCCTATATAAGGCAATTCGAATTGAGCAGGGAGCTCTCACAATATTTTCTGCAGAAATATTTTCTCATGTGCATCAGGTGATGACTGAGAGATTCGAATAGGGAGGCTGTGGGGAGTGCAATTGTATGTCTTCTAGTTATTATGAGAAGGAAAACCAGAGGTGCTGGTGCAGGTCTCTTTGAATACTAAGTCTTTAAGACTGGATAATTTATTGCTGCTGCAAGTGGAGGACCTAAGCTTCTGAAGTTTCTTCCTCCTGGTGGTTCAGTAAACAGGCTCGGGGGTCCTAAGGCAGGCATCTTGGCTGTTTTAGGAGCAGGTTGGGTGGAACAGGTTTCTTGGGTGATTTGTTCCTCCTACAATTATCAGGTTCTATGGATTTTATGGATCTTTTTTGTTAGTTGCATGATTTTCTGCAGTAACTGATTTAGAAATCTTTACAAATATTCAGTAGAAGTAACTATTTTTATTTCTGATTTTATTTAATTATTGAAATGATGAGATCACTCCTCTACATTTTTCCCCATGCTTGAGTCTGCATCATACTCCAGTACAAAGAGGTAGCATTAGATTTGTTATTTTTGGTGAGAAAAAGTTAAGAGGACTTACTTAGACTCTTCTAGTAATGTTTCTTTAACTCTGCCATTTCATATAAAAAAAATGCAAGAAAATGCACAGCATCATATAGACAAAACCATAGCATTCATTTACTTCATATCCAGGGAAGAACATAGGTTACTTCTGTAAAGATTTGTTTATTGTAGCTAGGGTTTTCACCCTAGCTTGTGCAAATGAGCACCTACTAAGGAGAAGGGCCTCCTTAGTAGCAGTTCAATAAAACAGTAAATTTAAACAGCAAAACAGTATAAAATCTAAGCTAACATGTGCATTAATAGAAATAAAAGACAATGACAATATGAGAGAAAATTTTCTTTTCGTATTATGATATGATCAAGATTACATTTACCTCAAATGTTGAGGTTGGTGGAGCTCTTGCAGTAGTCCAGGAAGGTTGCTTCCATGCTCCAATGGGTTCCTTCTCCTTCTCCAAGGTGTTTGGATAATGGGCCAAAAGGGGCACTCAAATGGGAAATTATCTCCAATGGGGAGCTAGGGTTTCAAGAGTGATTTTGGAAGAGTGAGGATAGGATAGATTGTGGATGTCAAATGGGGAGCCTCCATCACCTATTTATAGGTTTTTAGTGGTGTAGTATTGACCCATGGTTTTTGGCACCATATGGTTTAGGTCAATTGTTTAGGGTTTTTGCTTCCTTTTTCCCTCTTTTTCCTCTTTTATATATTTTTTATTCCCTTTTATTTGATTTTTGGGATTTTAGGGCCCTTTTAGAGGGTTTTTGCTATCTTTGGAGGAAATATGGTAGGAAATATAGACAAATGAGTCATGTAATGAGGGAGATGAGATGGTGAGCACTTTTTGGGTGTTAGCAGATTGCCCCTTGATGTGTGAGGGCAGGAGCTCATCGTATGGCCGATAGACATCATAGGTCTTTTATGGTTTTCCTGGGTTGTGGAGAAGAGAAGAAACAAACTAGAGCCCAGAACAACGGTCCCGAACAAACTGCAAAAACTGAAAATACATGACCTCAATAATGAATGAGGAATAATCTCAACATATGGACGAGGCGGGCATACCCATGCTCGTATCAAGATATATAAAATAACAATGAGGCCCAAAAAGCGGACCTGAAAGATACATGGAGAACTACTATGTACATCATAAGGGTCCAGAGGGGACACAAATCTGGGACATACCGCCAATCTGACCATGTCTGAGCTGAAGAACTGATACATTGGAATAACAATAGTGTTGCTGAGTGTGGTACCAGAGGAATTGATGAGCTGTTGGATCATAATGACGGGGAGTCATACCCTCAATGGTACACTAGACTGTAGCTATACTGGGTACTCAAGGAAGCATCTGAGTGAGTGGCCTTCGAATAAAATCTCCAACGCAACCTGGATATCCATGGGAACATATAACTGGGTGTTCCAAAGTGACTCACCAATGTGCTAGAGTCGGGGGAAGTCTGGGGTCTTCGACCAATAACTGAAGGGATGTATACCCTGCACGAATCTCAACGGTGCGATCAAGGTGTTGAAGTCGAGAACGTGAGAAACAACCATTTGGAGAGGCACTAAGGACTCCACTCAAAATGGTTCGTAGGCACTCACCACAGATGGTGATGAGTCCAAGGCGCAGAGACCTCTGGGTCTATCCTCTGGAATAGATGGACTGGCGTCGATAGAGGGAGACCTGCAACTAGCAGGGTAATGATGTTTCCTTGATAGGAGCACGAGGTGGATAACCAAAGTTTGAGAGTACCGATGGTAGGACTGACATACTGTGGAGGTGGGGAATAACTAGGCAAATAGAGTGGGTGGACTCAAACTTCCTTTCTTCAGAGTATGATGGCGGGGATGATCGGGCATCATATGAAACTGACTGGTGGGAAGGGGATCATAGCTTTAAGGGACCAGGGATGGTGACTACAATGAGGGATACTCAAGTTGGTGTAGGATGGCAGGAGACTCTGAGGGTGGTATATCGCAGAATACTCTGAACAAAGGCGACCTTATTGGGGGTGCTTCCGAGATGATGGATCATAGTGTCGAGAGTCACCGGTGGGGACTTTTTCATGGTTTTAAGGAGCTAGAAGAAGTGTGCTCAAAATGGTACTGTCATGTGGATTTATACGAGCCCAGGACAGTTCATGCTTGTGATTGCTTTCAATTTTAAGGAGTTTGAAAGTGATAAGAAGACTCTGAAATGATGGAATGGTACCGTCGTGTGGATTTGTATGAGCCCAGGATGGTGCATGCTCGTGGTTGCTTTCAATTTTAGAGAGTCTGAAAGCAATAAGAAGACTCCAGGGGGGTTCTTTTTCATGTGTTAGTCTCCAAGGCCCAAAAAAGCATAAAAGGATGCAATGAAGAACTCTTCTAGCCGGAGTGACTAGAGTATTCCTTTTTCCTAATTAGTCTACCAAGTCTGGAAAACGGTTAAACTTATACCAGGTAGACGCCCTTTTAGGTACTTTAACGAGCATGAAAGGAAGCAAGATTGCTCGGCGATCTTTTCATTCTTTTAGGAGTCAGAAAAAAGCTTAACAGAAACTCCCTAAGTGCCTTTTTCATAAAGGACTTGTCCGGCCCGAAAAAGGGATAAAATTATACCGAACAAAAGGAATGGCCAAGCAAGGAGAGAGTGTTCAATCAAGGGACATCGATGAGAACCAAGAACAAGGGTTGGGGGGGAACACTGGTGGGCCTCCTTGCGGGATGATGAATGGTGGCAAAATAACGAAATAATTGAAGTATGAGTGGAGTGGATGGCTCATGTATAAATGTGTAACAATTCGATGGCGGCCGATGTGGCACGCAAACCGAGGCAGCAAGGTGTTGGGACACAATGTTGGAACTGTTTCTGGTGAGAGCGAGAAATGATCTCAAGCATCATCACGAGATCAAAAAACTGAATCCGGTGATATAAAAAGCATCAAAAATGGATAATGGTTGAGGTGGCACGCAAACCGAGATGACTAGGGGCTGGTGAAAAATGTCTGAAAAATATGGGGATGAGAACAAGAAATGATCTCAAGCATCATCATGGGCTCGGAAAACTGAATCCGATGGTATAAGGAATGCTAAAAACTAACAACGGCTGATGTGGCACGCAAATCGAAATGGCGAGGTGCATGGAAAAAAATCCAAAAAAAAGGGGTTCGGAGAAAACGAGAAACCGAATCGACCATTCTAAAGGTCTTGTCGTTCTGATTCCAGTGGTGGAAACAGTTTGGAAAATGGACTCCGTATGGATCCAAAATTGCCGAATGAAGAAAAAGTCAACTATCTATAAATAATAAGTGGACCCATAATGCCAAGTGTCATTTGTGTGGCTGACTTTGACAGAAGAGTGTGGTGGGCCAGAGCGGATTTGGCATTTCTGGGCGATTGGATCGGTCGATTTCATTTCTATGAGTTGCAGGTATTTCACTGAACTCATACCTTTAATTTTTTCTCGATTCGGGTGGGTAGTGGGTCCTCAGGGAGGGTTGTAAGGTACACGCGGGGTCTGGATCGCGGGTTTCGAGGCGATGGCTGCGATCATGGATTGCAGTTGTGGCCTCCACGACTGCGATCCGAGATCACGGCTATGGCCTGGATAGTCGCGATCTGCGACCGCGGCTGTGGCCTGGACAGCCGCAATCTACGATCGCGACTGTGGCCTGGACAGCCGCGATCTACAATCGCAACTGTGGCCCCCACAGGCGCGATCTGCGATCGTGGCTGTAGTCCCGATAGCCGCGATTTGGGATCGTGATATTGGGCCCCACAGCCGCGATCTGGATCGGGATTGTGGAGTCATACCGGGGGGGGATGATGGTTTATTTGATGATGTGTTGATGAGTTTTCATTATGGGATTGACAGGATGCCAAGAGTACTATGGAGAGAGCGCGAGATACCTGACGATATGATGGAGTACATACGGGATGATCGACATGTTCGGGGGACCTTGGGGCTGTGCGGGCTATTGAAGTTCGTGCAGGTGCCGATGATGCGTTTAGCAGCACTACTGCTAAACAGGTTGGTGGGCTTCTGGGAGCCCGATAGTCAGTGCTTCATGGTGCAGGGGGAGAGACTGGAGCTCACCCCGACAGATGTATACTTTTTGACGGGACTTCCTTGTTTGGGTAGGGTGGCGGATACTCAGCCATGGGTGTCCGTGGATGTGGACATGGAGGAGATGTTGGAACAGTACTGCCTCCCTACAGCAAGAGTGCATAAGAATGCACTCTTGATTTGTGACTTAGAGGAGCCATCAGTTCGGGCGATCGCAGCATGTGTGGTCCGAGTGTTGGGGTCACAGGGGCCCAACTGGGTGTCGGGGGGACAGATGTAGTTGGTAGAGCGGGTATTACAGGGTACCTTCTTTGCTTGGGGCCAGATGTTCCTCAACTGTGTTCAGCGGCAGCTGAGCTCGGTGAAGGTATCTGGCAAGGGGTTTTGCTATGGGTCATTTTTTTGCTCTTTCTTCATGGAGCGGGTTTCGACACTGCGACCACGAGTGTCGGTCCGGGCTGGGGGTTTAAGGGAGCCACGGATGGTGCGGTGGGGTGAGATGATGTGCCCACGGGGTGGGGGAGAGGTGGGGCAGTATTTTACGCAGGAGCTCTATTTGTAGTGGTTGCAGATGCCACTGGCTTTTGATGACTATCCGTACCGTGGTATGGACTACCGGCGAGATCTGGAGACGCCACGAACCCCAGGGCAGGTTTGGGGTTCAGATGGTATGTATCTAGTTTCTTGATTTTTTTATATTGGATGTTTTGATGTTAGAGATATATGATGATTCTGACTATTTACGATTTGGTTTGATGCAGATGTGGGACCGCAGCCACCGCCGGGGCAAAGGTAGAGTCGAGGGCATATAGCAGTGCCAGCCTTGCCAGATTTGGGGGAGGTACGACAACGGGATGCGGAGGGGAATTTGGAGGCCTTGCAAGTTACCTTCGACCGGCTACTGGTTGGGGTCTCCGACGAGGGGTGGCGGGAGCTTGATCGGGAGATGGTTGAGGCCTGTCACAAGGCTCCACAGGATTGGCGGTTGATCTTGATTCGGGTGGCAATATTGGCCGAGGAGAGGAGGGGTTAGGATCGACAGGGGGATGAGGAGGATCCAGAGGAGGATCCGGAGGAGGAGCGAGGAGAGGAGGAGTCCACAGCAGAGGAGGATGCGACGGAGGGTGAGGATGGTTCGGATGGGGGATATGACTCTCATTAGGGAGTACTGGGGACTCCCCCCCGATGCGTATGGGCATTCAGGATTTTTTGTATACACGTCATCTATTTTATGACAGGGATGTTGTTGGGGCTCCTTGATGTATATTTTTTGTATAGCTGAGTGCTAGGACACTCATGACATGTATATGACGATGATATATTTATATAGATGTGCACATGGATGCATTTTTGCGGTGATTATTGTGTGCACGCACGTGGATGCGCCTGTATGGTTTTGTGTTATTTTATTGCACGTGGATGCAAATGATTTGTTATGATAGGCACGTGGATTCCCTTTGTTGTAGATGTCATTTTTTGGGGATTTTTATGTTTTGTGATATGTTGATATGTGATGATTATGCATGATGGATGATTTACATGGTGTGATTGATATTCCAGTCGAGGATGTTGTTAGCCATTTGATCTGCGACACTATTCTGAGCTCTTGGGACATGAGTGAATGTGATGGATTCAAACTATCGGCTTAGCTATTTTGTGCGTAGGAACTTTCTAAAGAGGCAAGGATCACGCACCTGGTAGCAGTTGTTGAGTTGGGAGACAAGCAGCTAGGATTCAAGGAACACATGAAGGTGACGTATACCCATATGAAGGGCAGCAGTCAGGAGACTGGTCACAACATCGTACTCAGCCTGGTTATTGGTAGCAGCGCCTATGCACATTCCGTCTAGGTGAATCAACTCATGTGAAGGGGAATATAAGACCCAAGCTGCAGAGGCCAGGTTTGGAGACCAGCGGCTTGCTCCATCGGCGAAGCCAATGTAATAAGGTGGAAGATGGTCCATCTGTGATCATGCAAAAATGATGAATGTAAGGTTGCGGAAAAAAGGTGAAAAAACAAAAAGAAATCAAATTGTACAATACAGACCAACAAGTCCACGGGATTGTTAAGGGTAAAAGCGTTTAAGATACAACCCATTACAGGGGTTGCGCAAGGGGTGGCCTTTTCAGTCGGTTAGAATATATGCCCCATGTCCAAGGAAAGTATGCACTATGTAAGGGCCTTGCCACATGGATTCGAACTTCCCTTTACCTGTCTTGTCATGGGCTTGGCGTAAACGAGGACTAGATCTCCTTCACGGAAAGCTCGTGGGTGGACATGTTTGTCGTAACCAGCTTTGGAGCGGTTCTTAGTGGCCTCAATTGTTTGGAGAGTTGCGTGACGGTCTTCATCAGCTTGTTCTAATAACAGTAGACGTTGTTCAAGTGGGGAGGTGTCGGGGAGAAGTTCAATAGCGATGTGTAGGGCGGGGATCTGACACTCGATGGGGAGGACAGATTTGACACCGTGAACTAAGTGAAAAGGGGTGAAACTGGTGGTGGTCTTAGTTGATGTACGGTAAGCCCATAATGCGGGGAAAAGCATGTGATGCCAATTGGACTTATGTCGGTCAATAGTTCATTTGAGGATTGTTTTCAAAATTTTGTTAATGGCCTCAACCTGGTCGTTCCCTTGCGGATAGTAAGAAAAGGCATACTAATGTTTGAACTTAAGGAGAGTTGACAACTCGCGCCAAATGGAATCTTCAAAATGTGAACCATGGTCTGAGATAAGCTGTTTTGGGACCCCGAATCGTGTAATAACATGGTTAAAAAAGAAACGGGCAGCAGTGTCGGCTTTACAGTTGAAGGTGGGCATGGCTTCATCCCATTTGGTGAAGTAGTCGATGGAAACAATGATGTACTTATGGTTGTTTGCGAATGAGGGCTTACATTCCATGAAGTCGATGGCCCATTCGCAAAATGGGCCAATGGTGATGACTGGGTGGAGTGGGGCGGGTGGTGTCCGGGCTGTTGGACAACTGGGATGTTGGGGTCATCGTCAAGCATTTGCATGTGCTCTTGTAATGCGGGTAATTGTGGACATTGATGGGTAGCATGGCCCAACTCATCACACAAAGAGAATTTCAAAGGAGCTCGAAATGATGGCAGGTGTCTTACAATTTTGGGCGGGGGGAGAGCGGTGTATGGTTGTGGGCCTCTTCCCCCAGTGTGTTTGATAAGAGGGGACGGATTGGTGGATGAGGAAGGAGTAGTCACACCGGGAGGTGGTTGACTAGTAGTGGTAATGGGTTGTACCGATTGTAGGATGACATTTGGTGTCGGAGGGGAAACAGGAGGTGTGATGTACCACACCAGTAGTCCTAAAGTTAACCTTGGGAGGCTGAGAGTGGCCATAACCGGGGCGCTCACTACTCCCGAAGGGGGGAATAGGGATGGGATTGTATGGATGGGTGTTACACTGACATGACTAGGTACCAACGGTGGTTGGCGCAGCAAGGGCAGTTGATGGTTGGGTGTTTGTGTATTGTGGGAGAGGGTACATAAGTCAGATATTTAGGTCGTTGGTGACAGGGGTGGAATGGATTGGAATGTGGAAGTCATCGGCGTATCTGAGTAGACTTTGGGTCCAATTGAGGAAACCAACAAGGTAGGTGCACTGTGAATAGGTTGTTCAACCATGGGAAGAACGTTTTCGGGTGCAGCAGGGGCATTGGGATCATAATAGGTGAGTTGATCGATCTTGACCACTTGTCCTTCATGGGGGAACATCATGGTACGAAAAACAGATGAGGCAACTACCCGCATGGCGTACATGTAACTGTGGCCAAGTAAGAGGTTATAATCAAGTTGGGTGTTGATGACCTCTATGTCAATAAGCATTGTTTTACCAGCCAATTGGATAGGGATATTAGCTAAGAGACCTTGGGGTTAAGCCGAACAGTCGTTGTAGGCTCGCAACGTAGTGGTGGACGGCTAGAGAGTGGGCGATCCCAACTATAGCTACGGCTTTAACCCTAGCTTGTGCAAATGAGCACCTACTAAGGGGAAGGGCCTCCTTAGTAGCAGCTCAGTAAAACAGTAAATTTAAATAGCAAAATAGTATAAAATCTAAGCTAACATGTGCATTAATAGAAATAAAAGACAATGACAATATGAGAGAAAAATTTCTTTTTGTATTATGATATGATCAAGATTACATTTACCTCAAATGTTGAGGTTGGTGGAGCTCTTGTAGTAGTCTAGGAGGGATGCTTCCGTGCTCCAATGGGTTCCTTCTCCTTCTCCAAGGTGTTTGGATAATGGGCCAAAAGGGGCACTCAAATGGAAAATTATCTCCAATGGGGAGCTAGGGTTTCAAGAGTGATTTTGGCAGAGTGAGGATAGGATAGATTGTGGATGTCAAATGGGGAGCCTCCATCACCTATTTATAGGTTTTTAGTGGTGGAGTATTGACCCATGGTTTTTGGCACCATATGGTTTAGGTCAATTGTTTAGGGTTTTTTCTTCATTTTTCCCTCTTTTTCCTATTTTTTATATTTTTTATTCCCTTTTATTTGATTTTTGGGATTTTAGGGCCCTTTTAGAGGGTTTTTGCTATCTTTGGAGGAAATATGGTAGGAAATATAGACAAATGAGTCATGTAATGAGGGAGATGAGATGGTAAGCACTTTTTGGGTGTTAACATTTATCCTTTTCGAATTCTTTTTTTTTTTCGAAAGTAAAAAAATGCATTTGAAAGATCACGAATTTCATAAATCCAACCATTTCATAAATCAGGTATTTTAGCAGCTGCGAAAATAAAACAAAAAAAACTACTCTCTATGCAAATCTTGAAAATCGAACATATGTCATTTCTTCACTCATTTTCACATTTGATCACAGTTATTAAATACAACCACCTACGCACATGCATCGAAAGACCTAAGTCATCATAGGACTATGAATCCATGTTCTTTCAGCTCATCGCTTATACTTTTCCTTTTTAAACCAGTCACGGCAATTCCAATAATTATTTTTTTATAACAGATCTTTTATATAGCCCTAAACCACCTGCTATTTTCTCTCCAAAATCGTCGATTCGAGCATACGAGTAAGATATTTAAACATCAAGAAGTTTCACATAGCCGAAGGCACGATTTTTGTATCATTTCCTATTTCAAGCTTACAACCCTAGCAATAAAACGCATTTAATATCAAAACCTTTTTCGCAAGTCAATACCCAGATCTAGGGTTCGATTCTCAGTACAAGAAGGTTCGCATCAGAACCTACTATGTAGGGTTTCCATTCATTAAACACAAAAGAAAAAAAAAACAACTATGGCCTTCACTATCAACCACGATATGAGTTATAGGTTATTCAGACATGCAAACCCAATAACAAACAAAGGCTACAGCTAGGTTCTTTCGTAAAACAAATAGAATACTATGGCACTATCATTTCAACAAGAAAACACTTGAGAGATCACCATTCCAAACCTAAATACCAACAACGATGACGGATCACTAGAATAAGCTGTCAAACCCTACTTTAACCATTTGGTAACATTTCTTTCACGACAAGCCATTGTGCAAACAGAGCGAGTGAAACCTCAGCTCTCAGGCATCAAAATCCATCATTAAAAATTTATAACAGAGTTTACTTTACGATTCCACAGTCCACAGGGTTTATCCCCTATCAACCCACAACATTCAAATGAGACTGTGGAGCAACAACGACTCAGGGAATTACTCTTATCAAGACAGCGGGACCATTTACATGTTCAGCTATAATGCAACCAGGCATCTAAAAGAGCCGTATAGCAACTTAAGCAAACAAAGACTACCACCTGAATAACATTCATCAATTAAAGTTTTAAAGGTTAACACCCAACCATCGCCGGAAACAAGGTCGAATAGTTCCAACTCACGACACATGACAGTCACCATCAATCATGCAAGAGAACCTACAAGGTTTTCGAACCACCAGAGCTTACCAGGATGAATATGCATCTCCTCCACCACAAAACCTTTGCTAGCAATCCTCTGCGAAGTGGGTACCTACCATGGATACAATTCATGGGGTTACAACCTGTGAGACGCTATTATAAAAATCATTTAACACAATAAAACTCCATTTTGGAGTACCTACCTTTAGATTTGAACCTCCGAACACTGATGCATCACTCTAGCAAGAACGACGAGGCCTGATGACTTCAACAGACAACGACGAAGCATGATAATACTTGGCCGCAACCACGATAGAAAACATAGAAATCCTTCTCACTACCGAAGGATTGAACCCCAGTTTGACCAACGAATTTAACAGTTGACAGATGAAGAGCTCTACAACTCCCTCACTGTATCATGAGACCATTACACAAGTTTGAGCCCGCAACTATAAAAGAAAACCCTCACCGGTCCTAGGTTCGAAACTGAGGAGAAAACCCTCCTCTCAGAACCCTACCATGCAGCAGCCGGTCGGTTCTACACCAGAAGCGCAAGAATGACTGCCGAGAACCATATTCCAGTACTTACCAATGCGAGAACCAGGTTTCATTCAACACCCCCAATCTTTCCAAGATCAACGACGAGAGATCTGCCAGCCGAGGCACGTTGAATTTCAAACCCGAGTGCAATCAATATTACATTGATTACTCCCTCTACCATATCGCCAAGTAAGCAGATCGAGAGCCAATACACCACACAGCTCAGCCTGTGGAGAGGCCTATTACCAACGTAACCATGTGAAAACCATACAACTGGGACTCCGCATCATTTAACCATAGAACAACGTTATTTCCATGACTGTCAAGTGAGAGTGGAAGCATGCCGAGTAGTACCCTGTCAACATCAATTAATTGCTTGTCAAACCGGGGATCGTATTTCGTAATGGCTTCTATAGTTAGCATGCATGGTAATGGTTGTAATATATGCCAAAGATGGTGCAATTTCATAATCACTCAATAATGTTAACTTTCCATTAATAAAACTCGTATATAGGTTTACACCAAAACTTAGCCACATATGCATATTGCAGTCATTGGATAATGTAGACCATTGATATAGTTGAAATTCTCATTATGCAATTGTACATCATAGATTTCATACAATAGCTACGAAATTCTAATCCATACTATTGTGAGTCTATAGGTATAGTTAACCAATATACTCCCAAATGTTAAGCCTGGTGTTGCAAAGTCCAATCGAAAAACGTAAAACCCAAGGTATGATTTAAATGGAGATAATAAGCACTATAGTATTGAGTTCATAACATTAGCCACTAGTACATTCATATATTAACTATGTATTGATAATCAAATAATGAATTCCGGACTCAAAATAGTCTAACTCAGACAGAATGTTAAGTTCCATAATAAAAACACTATCTTCTACTAGCTTACAAATAGAGTCATCATAGATATTAGTATCGATGTTTCATAGTAAAGACATTAGTCATATGATATTGAATGCAGCAATATAATAATACTTGGCCAATGTGAATTTATAACATGGGAGAATTTTGTAAAACAGTAGACAAACCTGAGTTAGACCCTAGTATCCATACCTCCAATAATTTGTGTCGTAAGGAAATACTTAGCATTCTATGATTGGCAATAAATTGAAAGACACACATACTCTTATCATATGTTGACATAGAAACTCTCACCTGCTATCTGCACACTGGAGTAGGATTCAAAGGTCTTAGCTAATCTTAGCTAAGTAAACTCCAGGGTACCTCGTAGGACACCCTTTCATCATCAAAAGCAACTATCAGAACCTTGTCAATTAAAATCTCTATCGCAAAATACTATAAATTACAGTTGACACAAAGAAGAACAACGCTGCAAGCATTTTAAAAGGAGTATGACATGTCGCAGTCATTAAAATACCTTTAGTTAAGAGTTGCAATAATTGATAGTTTTCTGCATTAATGACCTTGTTAATTAATGTTGTCTCTTCCATCATTATTATTCTTCCGCATTTACAATTAGTAACATTTATCACTGATAAAAAAAAGGGGGGGGGATTTTCGTGAAAATATCTGGATGTTACATGTGGTATCAGAGCTCATGTTCGAACTCTAGGCCTAAAAAAAAAGGGTCCAAGAAAACACGTAACATAAATTTTCTGACTGCGAAAATTCTTACTAACTCCAAGTAAATTATTGGCATATACGGAAAATTGCTTTTAAGTTACTGGTATGGAAGGATCAACTGAACATATGGAGGACGGATTTCCACCAAACAGCCATAGTACGGGGTAGCACTTTGAAAGAGAAGTCCATGGCACCCTGAATGACAATTCATCAGAGCTATTACCTGCCTTTCAAGAATTGAAAGCAGAGATAAGATAAGTAAAGCAGGACAATGAGAGAATTCTGAGAACACAAGAAGAATTAAAGCAAGTACTGTTCGTTCAATACCCAACAGATGAACAGGATAGAGAAGTTGAACATACTTCCAAAACTGAATACTTACCTTATGAGGGAAAGAGTAATCAAGTAAAAACTGATGATGAAAATAGCAGCTCAACATCGTCAGGGACTGCCAAACACCCACGTAAAAAGAAACGCAACTATTCTAGTGATAGCAGTGAAGGAGGTTGCAAGCCAAAAAGGAAATGCCATAAACAGTACGAACAGATATGTGGGGAGTTCAAGAAAATCAAAGCCCCAATTTTCAATGGCGAAACAGAGAAAGGAGAGACAGCTGAGGCATGGCTGTCCGACATGAAAAAGTATTTTTAGATCTATGATTACTCAGAATCCTTAAAGGTAAAAATGGCAATTTATAACCTAACCGAGAAGGCAGATATTTGGTGGCAGGACCTCAAAAGAGTAAAAGGCATAAAGGACAGAGAGGTGAGTTGGAGTACTTTTAAAAGATACTTCAAAAAGAAATTCTTATATGAGAAATATTATGAAGAAATATCCAAAGAATTCTATGATCTAAAGCTAGAAATGATGAACATGAAAGAACTGAACAACAAGTTTCTAAATTTGCTAAGGTATGTGCCATACCTGGCGGAAGAAAAACCAAAGGTTCAAAGATACCTGATTTTCCTACCCTTCAACATCAAGGACATAATAGAGTACGATAACCCAAAAACGTTAGAAGAAGCCATGAGGAAGGCAACTTTTTGCTTTGATCAGAATAGGAAAAGAGAAGGAGTATCTAGCTGGAAAAATCATAAACCCAGTAACTTTGAGCAGAAAAATAAAAATTTCAGGTTTAATGGAAATTCTGTTTTCCAAAATAAAAAATTTCAGAATCAAAATTTTCAAGGGAACAATTCCAGAAATAATCAGCAACAGAAATTTACAGCCCCCAGAAATGTTCCCAATGTTGCCAGAACCAATGAACAGAAGCCACCTATAAAATGTTTTGAATGTCAAGGTCCTCATTATGCCTCAGATTGTCCCCTTAGGAAACGGTCAGCTAACCATATTCACTCCATACAATCTGAAGCTATTGTAGGAGATTTGGCAAGAGAAGTACCCAGAATTAATGCAGCATTAGACAATCGGCAAGCAGAACATCAAGTCTCAATGGTAGAGGTTGAAGGTATGCTACAAAACCATCCAGTTTCTATTTTGAATGATCCAGGTGCTAGTCTGAGTTATATATCACCAGATATTGTAGAAAGTTGTAAGTTGAAAACAGAAAAGTTCAATAAGTCCTGGTTAGTTAGACTAGCAACAGGAACGAAAATAAAAGTTTTAGATTTCGTGGAAAGTTTTGTTTTATCTATGAATCAGCTAAAAACACATATCAAGTTAAATATTTTACCTCTAGGATCATATGACATCTTAATTGGGATGGACTGGTTAGAAGCCCATCATGTCATCCTAAAATGTTATGAGAAAAGTTTCACTTGTTTGAATGATGAAGGGAGGACGACAAAAGTGAAGGGTGTTCCTAGAAAGACATCCCTTAGACTGATTTCAGCTATACAAGTAAAGAAAGCAGTTAGAAAAGGGTGCCAAATGTTTGCAGTAAATGTAGTAAATGAGCAGTTATGTACTACAACATACAAATTGAAAATAGAAGACATACCTGTCCTAAATGAATTCCAAGATGTTTTCCCTGAAGAGATTCCAGGATTACCTCCTAAACGAGATCTAGATTTTACTATTGAGTTAATACCCGGTGCAGTGCCAAATTCCAAAGCTCCATACAGGATGAATATACTAGATTTGAATGAGTTAAAATCTCAGTTGAAAGAACTAATTGATAAAAAGTACATAAGACTCAGCGTGTCTCCTTGGGGAGCACCGGTCATTTTTGTTAAGAAGAAAGATGGCACCTTAATACTTTACATAGATTATCGTCAACTAAATAAAATGACGATCAAGAATAGACACCCGTTGCCCCGCATTGACGATCTATTTGATCAGCTGTGCGGAGCAACGATATTCTCAAAGATTGATTTACTATCAGGATATCATCAGGTTCACGTGAAGGATGAAGACATTTTCAAAACAGCCTTTAGAACTCGATATGGACATTATGAGTTTGTGGTCATGCCGTTTGGGTTGAGTAATGCCCCGGCAGTGTTTATGTGCCTAATGAATAATATTCTGCACAAATACTTGGATAAATTCGTCGTTGTGTTTATCGATGACAGTTTAGTGTATTCTAAGAATAAGGAAGAGCATGATGAACATCTACGTATCATTCTGCAGGTACTGAGAGATCACCAGTTATATGCTAAGTTCAGTAAGTGTGATTTTTACAAATACGAGATCCAGTACTTAGGACACATAATCTCTAAGGAAGGAATTTCAGCTGACCCCGCTAAGATAAAAGTCATTAATGAATGGCCAGTCCCTAAAGATGTGTCGGATGTGCGATCATTTATGGGTATTACTGGATATTATAGAAAATTCATTGAAGGGTTTTCAAGGATTGCAAACCCCATAACGTCCTTGCAAAAGAAAGGATAGAAGTTTGTGTGGGATCAAAGGTTTGCGGACAATTTTAAAAAGTTGAAGGAATTACTGACTACAGTGCCTGTTTTGGGGATTGCAGATCCTACTAAGGATTTTGCAGTGTGTACAGACGCGTGTAATGACGGACTCGGAGGAGTCCTAATGCAGGAGGGACATGTTATAGCCTATGAATCAAGAGAGCTGAAAATCCATGAGAAGAACTACTCCACTTACGATCTAGAATTATTGGCAGTGATTCATGCCTTGAAAATGTGGCATCACCACCTTATTGGCAGAAAATTTACCTTAATGATAGATAACATGGGGCTGAAATATTTATTAGATCAGACAAATCTGAATGCTAGACAAGCTAGATGGTTAACGTTTCTGAGTGAATATGATTTTGAAATTCAGCATATTAAGGGGAAGGAGAATAAGGTTGTTGATGCATTAAGTTGTAATTCAAGGATACATTTTATTTCAGCTATCAGCACGTACGCCACAGACTTGGAAAAACATATTTTTGAAGGAATAAAAAATGATGAAGAATACATAAAATTACATGAAAGGACAGCAGAAAACAATTCTGAAAATTCTATGACAAATTACAGTTTGAAGGAAAATGGCTTACTGCTATACAAAAACAGACTGTATGTACCAAACATACCATCAGAAAAAATTCTGATTTTGGATGAGATGCACGAAAGCCGCTATTCTTTTCATCCAGGTTATCAGAAAACCATCACTATGCTACGAAAAGAGTACTATTGGCACAGAATGAAGGATGAAGTAGCAGAATATATAGCTAAATGTTTTGACTGTCATAAGGTGAAAGTGAAGCATCAGCATCCTGGCGGGTTATTACAGCCATTGCCTATACCTAGCTTGAAATGGGAAATCATAAGTATAGACTTTATCACTGGGTTACCAAGGAATCAGAAATAGAATGACTCCATCATGGTGGTAGTGGATAAACTTAGCAAAGCAGCACATTTTATCCTTGTAAAGACTACTCATAAGGCTCCAGACATCACAGAAATTTTTATGAAGCATATTTTTCGACTGTATGGGATACCAAAGGTAATAGTTTTGACCCAAGATTCAAAGTTCACAGGAAATTTTTGGAGGTCCTTGTTTAAAGGGTTAAATACAACCTTAAATTTCAGCACCGCGTTTCATCCGCAAACAGATGGAAAGACTGAAAGGGTGAATCAGATATTGGAAGACATGTTCAGAATGTATGTTAAGGATCATCCTGGTAAGTGGGAGGACTACTTGCATCTAGTAGAGTTTGCATATAACAATCACTACCATGCATCAGCCAAGCTTAGCCCGTTTGAAATTCTTTATGGTAGGAAATGTAGCACACCTGTTTCGTGGAGTGATCCAGTTAGCAGAGTCATTTTAGGGCCTTCATTGTTGCAGGAGTTAGAACTAATTGTGAAGCAGGTACAAGGAAATCTTAAAGCTTCCCAAGATAGACAAAAAAGTCAAGCAGACCTTAAAAGAACTCATAAAGAGTTCCAGGTTGGGGAGCATGTTTTTCTTAAGGTAAGGCCGAAAAAGAGTTCATTGAATTTGGGAAGCTATGTCAAACTGGCACCCAGGTATTGTGGCCCTTTCGAAATTTTGTCAAGGGTTGGACCCGTGGCATATCAATTGGCCTTGCCCTCAAATCTCAAGATATATAATTTTTTCACATTTCTTTGTTAAATCAATATGTGCACGATGCTCCTCATGTTGTAAATTGGAATGATGTTCAGGTGGAACAAGACAGCGATTTTCTAGTGGAACCGGACTGTATCCTCGCAAGGAAGGAAACTCTGCTCCGGAATCGCACCGTTGGACAAGTAAAAGTGCAATGGAAGCACTTTAGCCCAGCAGAGGCAACCTGGGAGTTGGAAAGTAGTATGCGGGCCGCATACCCAACTCTGTTCCAGGAACACTCAGAGAGTGAATAAAGCAACATCGAAGACGATGTTGAGACTTAAGGGGGGGTGTATGTCACCTACCTCAATTTTGAGGATATTTATTTTAAATTTTGCAAAATACTTTATGTTAAATAATAATTACAGAGTTTTGTAATTATGACCAAATCTGGTCAAAGAAGACTGTAATGACTCATTATTATTATTTAATAAATTAAAATAGGAGACAAACACTCAAGAAAGTTGTTACAAGAGTGTTCACTGACCCACTAGGAGGAATGGAGGCTGATAAAAGGCATGGGACAGATGGCAGCATTTGCACTCTACCACTAGCTATTGGTATGGGACAACTACCCCTAAAATTGTGGTATTCCCCCTCTACGTGGAGGGAGGTGAGCAGGTAGCTCACTAATGACCAGTTAACTACAAAAAGGCCTAGGCATCCTATATAAGGCAATTTGAATTGAGCAGGGAGCTCTCACAATATTTTCTGTAGAAATATTTCCTCATGTGCATCAGGTGATGACTGAGAGATTCGAATAGGGAGGTTGTGGGGAGTGCAATTGTAAGTCTGCTAGTTATTATGAGAAGGAAAACCAGAGGTGCTGGTGCAGGTCTCTTTGACTGCTAAGTCTTAAAGACTGGATAATTTATTGTTGCTGCAAGTGGAGGACCTAAGCTTCTGATGTTTCTTCCTCCTGGTGGTTCAATGAACAGGCTCGGGGGTCCTAAGGCAGGAATGTTGGTTGTTTTAAGAGCAGGTTGGGTGGAACAGGATTCTTGGGTGATTTGTTCCTCCTACAATTATCAGGTTCTATAGCTTTTATGGATCTTTTTTGTTAGTTGCATGATTTTCTACAGTAACTGGTTTATAAATCTTTACAAATATTCAGTAGAAGTAACTATTTTTATTTCTGATTTTATTTAATTATTGAAATGATGAGATGACTCCTCTGCATTTTTCCCCATGCTTGAGTCTGCATCGTACTCCAGTACAGAGAGGTAGCATTAGATCTGTTATTTTTGGTGAGCAAAAGTTAAGAGGACTTACTTAACTCTTCCAGTAATGTTTCTTTAACTCTATCATTTCATAAAAAAAAAATGCAAGAAAATGCATAGCATCATATAGACAGAGCCATAGCATTCATCTACTTCATATCCAGGGAAGAACATAGGTTACTTCTGTACAGATATGTTTATCCTTTTCAAATTCATTTTTTTTAGAAAGTAAACAAATGCATTTGCAAGATCATGAATTTCATAAATCCAAGCATTTCATAAATCAGGTATTTTAGCAGCTGCGAAAATAAAACAAAAAAAACTACTATCTGTGCAAATCTTGAAAATCGAACATATGTCATTTCTTCACTCATTTTCACATTTGATCGCAGTTATAAAATACAACCACCTACGCACATGCATCGAAAAACCTAAGTCATCATAGGACTATGAATCCATGTTCTTTCGGCTCATCGCTTATACTTTCCTTTTTAAGTCAGTCACGGCAATTCCAATAATTGTTTTTTTATAACAAATCTTTTATATATCCCTAAACCACGTGTTGTTTTCTCTCCAAAATCATCGTTTTGAGCATACGAGTAAGATATTTAAACATCAAGAAGTTTCACATAGCCGAAGGCACGATTTTTATATCGTTGCCTATTTCAAGCTTACAACCCTAGCAATAAAACGCATTTAATATCAGAACCTTTTTCGCAAGTCAATACCCAGATCTAGGGTTCGATTCTCAGTACAAGAAAGTTCGCATCAGAACCTACTATATACGGTTTCCATTCATTAAACACAAAAGCAAAAAAAAAAAACTATGGCCTTCACTATCATCCACGATATAAGTTACAGGTTATTCAGACATGCAAACCCGATAGCAAACAAAGGCTACAGCTAGGTTCTTTCATAAAACAAATAGAATACTGTGGCACTATCATTTCAACAAGAAAACACTTGAGAGAACACCATTCCAAACCTAAATACCAACAATGATGACGGATCACTAGAATAAGCTGTCAAACCCTACTCTAACCATTTGGTAACATTTCTTTCACAACGAGCCCTTGTGCAAATAGAGCGAGCAAAACCTCAGCTCTCAGGCATCAAAATCCATCATTAAAAATTTATAATAGAGTTTACTTTACGGTTCCACAGTCCACAGGGTTTATCCCTTATCAACCCACAACATTAAAATGAGACCGTGGAGCAACAACAACTTAGGGAATTACTCTTATCAAGACAGCGGGACCATTTACATGTTCAACTATAACGCAACCAGGCATCTAAAAGAGCCATATATCAACTTAAGCAAACAAAGACTACCCCCTGAATAACATTCATCAATTAAAGTTTTAAAGCTTAACACCCAGCCATCACCAGAAACAAGTTCAAATAGTTCCAACCCACGACACATGATAGTCACCATCAATCATGCAAGAGCACCTACAAGGTTTTCGAACCACCGGAGCTTACCAGGATGAATATACATCTCCTCCATCACGAAACCTTTGCTAGCAATCCTCTGCAAAGTGGGTACCTGCCATGGATACAATTCGTGGGGTTACAACCTGTGAGACGCTATTATAAAAATCATTTAACACAATAAAACTCCATTTTGGAGTACTTACCTTCAGATTTGAACCTCCGAACACTCGTGCATCACTCTAGAAAGAACGATGAGGCCTGATGGCTTCAACAGACAATGACGAAGCATGATAATACTTGGCCGCAACCACGATGGAAAACACAGAAATCCTTCTCACCACCGGAGGATCGAACCCGAGTTTGACCAACGAATTTAACAGTTGACAGATGAAGAGCCCTACAACTCCCTCACTGTATCATGAGACCATTACACAAGTTTGAGCCTGCAACTACAAAAGAAAACCCTCGTCGGTCCTAGGTTCGAAACTGAGGAGAAAACTCTCCTCTCAGAACCCTACCATGCAGCAGCCGGTCAGCTCTACACCAGAAACGCAACAATGACTGCCGAGAACCATATTCCAGTAATTACCAATGCAATAATCGGGTTTCATTCAACACCTCCGATCTTGCCAAGATCAATGGCGAGAGATCTACCATTCGAGGCATATCGAATACAACTAGGACTCCGCATCATTTAACCATAGAACAACGTTATTTCCAGGACTGTCAAGCCAGAGTGGAAGCATGCCGAGTAGTACCCTGTCAACATCAATTAATTGCTTGTCAGACCGGGGATCGTATTTCGTAATGGCTTCTATAGTTAGCATGCATGGTAATGGTTGTAATATATGCCAAAGTTGGTGTGATTTCATAATCGCTCAATAATGTTAACTTTGCATTAATAAAACTTGTATATAGGTTTACACCAAAGCTTAGCCACATATGCATATTGAGGTCATTGGATAATGTAGACCATTGATATAGTTGAAATTCTCATTATGCAATTGTACATCATAGATTTCATACAATAGCTACGAAATTCTAATCCATACTACTGTGAGTCTATAGGTATAGTTAACCAATATACTCCCAAATGTTAAGTCTGGTGTTGCAAAGTCCAATCGAAAAACGTAAAACCCAAGGTATGATTTAAATGGAGATAATAAGCACTATAGTATTGAGTTCATAACATTAGCCACTAGGACATTCATATATTAGCTGTGTATTGATAATCAAATAATGAATTCCAGACTTAGAATAGTCTAATTCAGACATAATGTTAAGTTCCATAATAAAAACACTATCTTCTACCAGCTTACAAATAGCGTCATCATAGATATTAGTATCGTTGTTTGATAGTAAAGACATTAGTCATATGATATTGAATGCAACATTATAACAATACTTGGACAATGTGAATTTATAACACAGGAGAATTTTGTAAAACAGTAGACAAACCTGAGTTAGACCCTAGTATCCATACCTCTAGTAATTTGTGTCGTAAGGAAATACTTAGCATTCTATGATTGGCAATAAATTGAAAGACACACGTACTCTTATCATATGTTGACATAGAAACTCTGACCTGCTATCTGCACACGGGAGTAGGATTCAAAGGTCTTAGCTAATCTTAGCTAAGTAAACTCCAGGGTACCTCGTAGGACACCCTTTCATCATCAAAAGCAACTATCAGAACCTTGTCAATTAAAAGCTCTATCGCAAAATACTATAAATTACAGTTGACACTAAGAAGAACAACGCCGCAAGCATTTTAAAAGGAGTATGACGTGTCGCAGTCATTAAAATACCTTTAGTTAAGAGTCGCAATAATTGATAGTTTTCTGCATTAAAGACCTTGTTAATTAATGTTGTCTCTTCCATCATTATTATTATTCCGCATTTACAATTAGTAACATTTATCGCTGATAAAAAGAGGGGAAAATTTTCGTGAAAATATATGGATGTTACAATTATGGCCTTGCTTGTTGCACCTGAATGGCGTGTGTAACGTACCCCACGTTACACATATACATATCTATAATGTATAAGACAATAAAAATGAGATTTTATTTTAAGAATATAATTAACAACTTCATAACTAGGCTTATGCCTATCATTCTAAGAACATACACGAGGCATCCATCCATCAATGACGTTGTGACAGCATAAGCACATATGTATTACATAAATGAATTTTAGCCATTCATCATTGACATACAAAATTAATACAGCAGATAGCTTATGCAATTGAAAGAAACCTCAACCTCATTCATGAATACAACCTTCTAACAGGCTTAACATAGCATATTCATGGATACAACCTTCTTCAATGTCCGTGTTTGAAAATCCTTCCCAGATTTTCGCACTTCTCCTCCATTCAACAGACAACGCACCCTCGTTTCTCTACGTGCATCCTCCCCAGACTGACGTCCTACCACCCAGGATGTCCGTAGCAGCAACCTGCCCCACTTCCGCCTGGATCACCGAGGAAACCCCGTGTCCCCTTGGGGATCCCACGTGGTTGTCCCCAAAGGAACACATTACCCCTCCCCACCATAATCATGATGAGCCACTAATCTCCATATTAAATCATAATTAATAATAATTAATTATTAGTTAATCCCCCACTAAGAATATGGCTTAGGAGTATGGGTTTTGGGTTTATCATAAGGTTTATAGAACAAGGGTTTAAGGAACAAGGTACATAAGTCAACCTTACCCCCTTACAACCCTCGGTTAATATCTGGACCTCCTCTTCAATGTATTTCTCCTCATGCAGCCAGCTAGTATTTTTATTAAAATATTATCATGCTATGTACATTCTCATAGCCGCAATGTTCAAATTGCAATAACATCTCTAACCTGGGACAAGGGGTGTTACAGTGTGAGTGATGTGAGGCCAATTGTGAATAAAATGAAAATGAAAGAATTTTGTTAAATAATACACTTTATATACTAATATGTTCAATTTCACTGTGATTATAATTCTTGTAAAGTGTCGAGTTTGGTTATCGAAAATGCAAAATCAGAGTTTGAAAATGCTAAAATATGTTTTAAATTTTCAAAATTAAGTATTGGAACTGTCAAAACTAGCCTTCCAAAAGGGAAAAATCAAGTTCTAAACATTTTTTATATGAAGTATGTACATAGCATGTTTATTATTTTAATAAAAAAAATCAGTTGGCTGCATGGTGAGCAATACGTTGAATAGGAGGTCCAGATATTAACCGAGGATTGTGAGGGGGGAGATCCAAAATGGTCAATTGCTAAGAAGAGGGAGATCGAGGCTTTCACTTAAAAGGCACAATTACAGCTTGAGCATGCAAAGTATCAAGATGTTGATGATCTTTTGGATGTATTTTCCAAGAGGCAATCTACCCTTGGAAAATCGAATGAATGGGGGGGGGCCATCGAAGGAGAGAACTGGAGACACTCTGTACTTGGAGACTTGTAATGTTTTACAATCTTTAAAGAATTTTAGTCAGTTTCTCTTTTACTTTCTTTTGTTATGTGTATCAAGTTTCCTAGATTCATTTTGGTTTTTCATACATACATCTAATAACTCTGTTTTGTATTGTTAAATCATAAAACATATAAATCTTTGTGCTTGATTTATCATTCATATGATTTATATGCAGGTTATGCATCAGTCAATTTCTTTACTTGATTCATATTGTTTCACATTCTACAATCACAACGCAGACATTATCATCATAATTTAATTTGTTAATAATTAGCTTATCATTGACAGGACAGCCACATTCTTTTTAATCCTTTGAATAAAATAACACATGAATATTTACTCTTGAAAATATGCATTAACTCTATTCGGCCATATTTATTCAAAATTGAAGGGCTCAATACAAAGCGAGTATCTCTTCATGGGTTCCAACCCTTACTACATTGCCAAAAATAAACCTCTAATCCTTTGAATAAAATAACATGGAAATATTTACTCTTGAAAATATGCATCAACTCTGCTTGACCATCTTTATTCAAAATTCAAGGGCTCAATACAAAACGAGTATCTCTTCACGGGTTCCAACACTTACTACATTTCCAAAAATTGTCTTTTATACATTGTAAAACCTCTCGAGGTAAAACCCTAACTGCTTCATAACTAAAAATATAAAATTATAAACTAACTATTACATTCCATTTCGGTCAAAATTTATACAATTTCCAAAATTTCTCAGAATATAACATTTGATGTCTTTCTATTGGTTGTAGCTGCTGACAGGGCTTCTTTCTCAAACAGTAGTCCTCAAGTGTGCAAGATGTACTTCATTTTCCCATATCTCTCCACTGTCTTCCATTGCTTTGTAGAAGGTACCTCATAACTAGTCATCTCTTCGACCAGAACTTTCATCTCTATGTGCTCTACAATGGAAGTTGGAGGAATCTTTTCACCTATCATGGCTAGCTGGTTTAGAATTTCAAAATCATTTGAGAGTTTCTTCAGTAGAATTTTCCTTGTTAGAACATGAGTCAAACCTTCAATTTTCTCATGGTTCCTCCCGATGATAAATAGTAAATCCCTATAGTTTTTCTTGGAAATTAACTCATTATTTTCATCCCAAAAGGAAGGAAGTCCCTTTCGTATTAGCAAATTCAAATCCATTTTTGAAGGATTCAACCTATTTCTTCATTTGTTCTGCTCTAGCCTGAACATTCTCAATGTGAGAATGTTTTCCAAGGACTCTCCTAGCCCAATTTATGACTGTTACCCTGTTTTTGATACCCATTGCTTCCAGATCATCTTCTGTCAGAGTATTTAAGAAACTTACGGTATCCTGGGCTGTATCTTTTGGTTTCTTATTTAAAACTTCTGTCATTATTGTACAGATTTGTAAGCTATCATTTTCTATGGCTTTCTTTGTCTTCATAAAATGTAAATAAGGCTTGAATTTTGCAGCCTCAATGATGATTGAATCCCAAATCAAACGCTTTGCACCTTGCAATGGTAGTTGTCCTGTCACTTGACCTATCATCCTCTAATTTCTGCCTACCAATTCTTTATTGTTATTTGTCAACTCTTTTATTTCATTTCCTTTTTCTGATTTTCCTCTTCTAGTCTTTGTTTTTCTTCTTTTAGTTCTATGATTTCCACCTCTTTCAAGCTAACTTGGGACATAGCTTGAACTATATCATATGTGCTTGCATCTTTGTTGCCTTCATTTGTTCCTTGCTTCTCTTATTCGACAGGTTCCTCAAGTGTTCGACTTCAAGTCCACTTATTCACACTTTTTGGATCGTACTAGTACCTTGGGCCCCATTATCATTATCGATGGAAGCCCTCGCGTTTGTTAATAGTATACATCAATAACCGGTAATCAAACGATACCCCCCATGTTCGACTTCAGCTCATTTATTCACATGGTTAGGGTTTGTACCTTGGGTTGTTTGGATGAAGACCTTGGGATGTTGATAGCATTACTCCATTATGTTATCACCCAAGCTACGCAAGACTCAGCCTCACTCATTTTGGCTCTCCATTGAGACATAGATCCAATTTGTTGTTATGGCTATGATCTCTCATTTTGACATGGATCCACGATTGTATTTCAATGGCCATGCTATATATACATCTCTTAGTTATGTATCTGAACAACACAAGGATAAGAGGAAAATCCCCCATTATAAATTCTATGTTCTTCATAAGCATAAACTGTTACTAGTTGATGAAATTGTATGTATTAAGAAATCTGAATTAGTGTGGCGTTGTTTTGATCATTCTCATAACATAACATTAATACTTATTTTTCAAAGTTCTAGTTTTTCTTGTAAAAATAATATTGGTTTGTCTGTTGCTAAGGATACAGAATTTTGAAATAAATGAGAGGTCAATTGCAATTATTCATAACACGAGGATGTGCCATACCTTCGGTTTGGGGGATGTTGGGCACCTAAAATTGTCACTTTCTTCCATTATATTTCACCATTTTGGTATCACATTAAACCACAATTTAATACATTCATCTTTAAAAATATTATCTTTTACTTTTCTATTAATTAAAATCAATAAAAGTAAAATATACTTAATTTATTATTTGTAATGTATTATATGTAATTTTGACAATGATAAACCGATTCTCACATTAAGTGATTCGTGACCTTGGACCAAAATCAATAAGTTTTGTAAACCTCTCATCCTTGTTTAACAAATTGATCATTTCAACTCAAAGTGGATGTTTTCCACCAAATAATTTATCTTGCAAAACAAAATGTAACTATTGTAAAGAAAATAATAAAAATAAAAAAATTATTTTGTATATACTAAAACTTTTATATATATATATATATATATATAACTTCTTATTATCCTTAATTACTTCTGCAATGTGCATACAATAATTCATTGGTTTTCAAAAAGGTTGTTAATAAATTTAAACTTGCTTTTGTTAAAAAATATTGTTCTGCAGGTCAAATTTCAAGGAGTGGCATAAGACAAGTTTTCATCTATCCAAAAATTAATTCAAATGACAATTATGGTGCCACATTTTATTTCGCAAATTAAATGAATGGAAGTGTTTCTTATGTATTAATTTTTTTTAATAATGGAATATGGATTTTATGGTCTGATTAAAAGAAAGGTGTAAAATTCATGAAAGGAATGATTGAATTGACAGTTTCCATATCTCACTAAGTGCCATAAAATACAAAAGACAATTTAATTTTGGAATGACATTGTTGATTGAATCATTCAAATAAAATTTTACAATAATTCCAAGGATCAATAAGCATTCATTGCCTTGAGAAGTTCGTGGAAAAGTTTTATTCCACAATGCGTGGAATGAGTTTTCATACTTCCATTTTTATAAATCGTTGAAATCATTTATATTCTTCATACTATTATTTATTTTAAAGGATTGTTTTGCAGGTTTTCGAGGAAGAGAGGAAGATTGTATTAGATCGCATCCCTTTCAACTTAATGACATAATAGAATGCAAACTTCATTGGCATTTAATCAAGAACAATTTGTGGGACCTGGTTCGAAGATTTTATCATAAAAAATCCATTGCTCATTCTGGTACTGCCATTAAGGGGACTGTTGGTTTGCAATTGCGCTGGCCTACTCCAATAAAGATGCACTTAAGACGTTTATTTACCACCTAGAATCATGGATTGAACCTTCGGTTAAATGATACCATCTATGCTTGGATTAATTTCATCACTTTTAATCAACAATTATGAAGGAGATGATACACATCATATTTTTCAAGATCGCCATCAGAGTTTGTACACGATAATTATGTAGTTCGAGGGAATAATTATTGCTATGAAACAGCATGAGGATAAGTGGAGATTTTCTGTGTGTAATGATGTTATTTGATGAGCTTGTTTCATTGTCTAGCAAACTTGTTGGTCATTGAGTCATCTAAACCAGAAAATGTCCTAAACAGAAAATTAAACTTGTATAGATGGAATAAAATCCATCTATTTTCACCAACAAACCACCCTATCCTAAAGGGTATATAATTTTATTCATACAATCATTCAACTAAAACAATATCATAAATCTTATTTATGCGTTTACTTGTCTTAGTTCATCTCTGCGTTGTGATGAAATTATCTCACTGTAGACTATAAAAACTTCGATTCATAGCTCGGCTCTGATTTAGACCTTTAGGCTCACAATCTATGTAGGAAAGGGCCCGCCTACAGAGACTGTGAGTCGTTTTATTTATTTATCCGATAGCTTAGTTTATTTGCGTATTTGTTTGCTGCACTATTTTTATTCATGTACTTGTGAATAAAGCTTTGAGTCCTTAGTTTAAATTGCAATCTAGTTTAACCTCATGAATTCAAGTGTTTTTTGAATGCCCAGAATATGCATTCCTAACATATGTATAGATCTGGTTTGATGTTGTGATCATTTTCTTAATGTTGTAATCGTTACACTGAGTTAAGTCCGCCCTGTTCCAGACCACATCCACTGCGATCCATTCAATCCATTACTTGTGCAAATCGATTATAAAAATTGTAGGTGCTAAATTATCCAAATATGGATTCATAACATTTGTCACGTTCCATCTCTCAAGGCCAAGGCCACGTCATCGATTTATTGATGCATATGGTTTGGGTGCTAGCCAAACACATTGGAATTTCAAACATCATGTAAATATGCATTTTTAATAAAATACCCACAACTAGCTATGCAATGCAACAAGAGATGGGGACATGATTTTACAAGGAATTGGGATGGAAACATTCAAACCCTTGAGCCAATCAAATCAAGCCAAATGTCAATGAAAGAACCCATGAACCCTCAACTACCCATGTTGACTTTTGTACCCAATCATTCATTTCTTTCAAGAGTTGGTTTAGGTAGTTAATGCCTTGGGGAGTGGGAGATATGGCTGTCCAAATTCGGGTATGGGCAAGCCATCCTTCATGGAAAATCGCGTTTTGCTTCTTGGGCAAGAAAAGAGCCATGAATTGCTTTCCAAGCCATTAACCATCAACCGGTTTGGCTCTCTCGCGAGCTGGGAGCTTGCTGGGCATTTTTCCCCATCGAAATTATGTGTTTTCCTTCATTTTCAGCTAGGAGAAGGGCGTTTTTGTGTTATATACCAGTGGGGAAGAAGGAGAATCGAATTGGGAGCTCCATAGAGACCGTTTTGGCTGTTGAATGCTTAGTTAGTTGGGGGAGAAATCATTTTCCTCCCTGTGATTGTTTTTCCCCATCCCACAATCTGTTTTTGCTGGAAACGATTTGGGGAAAACCCATGGCCACCTTGTTTGTAAATCCCATTGTTAAAATGTGCATCCATGCCCAATGATTGTGCTTGCTTTGTGAGAAAAGAGTATGTTGGAGTGTGGGTTATGGGTATCTATTGCTTTGGCTGTGCATGAGCTTGAATGTCCCATTTTCCTTGTAAGAATCATACCCAGCTCGGGGGTGACAATTGTGTTGAGAGAATTGATGAACACAACTAGCCTATGGTTGGGTGGAACGTTGCAGTGACATAGCTAGTTGCTTGGGACCATTTCACCCTAAAGATAAGTGTTTCTCTGTCTATGTGTTTTACTTCTGAAATGTTATAATTTGATGATTATTATGATATGCTAGATGAGTATGAAATATGTGTGGATGATGTTTTTCTTACGTTGTGCATGTTTGTTTGATTTGCATCTGCACACATTTATCTTATTGTTGTGAATCTAATAAATTTGGCTGAGTTTATGTAAAAACCCCATAGATTGACATCATATTCCCTTCCTCAAATTAGGTCCGCGGGAAGGAGACGTGACAATATTGCACTTACCGATCTCTCGATGTCGATGCACTCTTTTTTGATTAATTACGTCTCTTTCGAATTGTTTCTTCAAATCATAAATTTCTCCCATCGCATCGATGCACTCTTTTTGGATTAATTACGTCTCTTTCGAATTGTTTCTTCAAATCATAAATTTCTCCCATCGCAACTTCATCACAATTCCACCATATCTCCTCTTGATTCACTAATAATTACATCTTCATTACAAAGGCTTGCTGTCATGAGTCACTCCCTTAATTCATATTGTAAAATCATTCAATCCATCCCCTTTCAAGGCAGGCGTGAAGTTCTGATAACCGACGGTAAATATCATTAGTTTCCAACACTTTGTTATACCTCATGTTATGAAACCGTGGGACGCATTTAATTTACGATAGGACATTGATTCCATTTATATACTGTTTAATCCTATGTTTGATGTGATGACATGTTCGTAAAGTGTTTTCCCAAAGTTTAAAGGTTGTTCCATGTTTTTGTATGTACTTAATACATGCGTGTGGCAATTTTAATATACTTTGTGTTTTGTAATATGGTATTGTGCAATATATTTTATTTGATGTTTTTATTAAGATTCAACTTTATTAATGTATTGTTAATGTTTTGTTATATACTTTTAATAAAGTGTTTTTTAAATAAAATGTTTTATAATCTTGTTAATAAGGTGTTTGTAATATATATATATATTTGTATCTTGTGCATGTGTAATATATTTTTGTCATATTTATGTTATTGTGTTAGTAAATGTGTATGTGGGAATGCATTTTTGAGCATAGGAATTATTTAATTAGTTAGTTTAGTGTTTTTTTGTATTTTGAATTCTTGTATTAGTTTTGATTTCTGTACTAGTTTTTGTATCAGATTCTTATTTGCATTAAAATGTGTTGTGGGCCTTAGATTAGGCTATACTAGGCTCCAATCGTGCACATACATATTTGAAAATACAACTAAACTAAAAGAAAAACATGTAAATGACAAGAAATAAAATAAATAAATAAAACAAACTTGAAAATACAACTAAAAGAAAAACATGTAAATGACAAGAAATAAAATAAATAAATAAATAAAATAAGAAGGGTAATAATAACTTCCTTGTTGATGTAGTGATTCAATCCTGAGAGTGCCATTCTACTTCATAAATGTATTGAAAACAAGAAAACAAGCCTATAAACAAAAAATACAAATTAAAACTAACTAAACTAAATATACACCTATTCTACATCTGAATATGCAAGAAAGACTACGTAAAATGAAATTTCCAATGGAGCCAATCAAGTGACAGTACACCTGTAAGACAAAAGAAATACATCATCAATACTGAAAATAAAGATACTTGAAATACAAAAAAAGGAAAAATTAAGTCTAGTTCCTTATTTACAAAAAAGTGATGGGAAAATTTGTTTAAGAAGAATTATTCCAACCACAAATCAATCGGATCATAAAAAAACATATTGAAAGTTATTTGATATCTGCAACAATTCAATCGGATCATAAAAAACATATTGAAAGTTATTTGATATCTGCAACAATTTAGTAGGGAGAGTTAGTACCTCATTAGAGTCAGAATTGAGATGGAATTGATCAAAATCACAATCATAAATGGAGGTTGTTTCCTTTAAAAAAGTATCATCATTATTAGTTTGAAAAGAAACATGATTGTTTGATGTTACCTTGGAGCACAATACCTGGTTTTCTTTCTCATGTCCGATTTCCTCACTTGAAAACATAAGTGCATGAGATTCATTAGTTGGCAAGATATTTGATTGACTAGACTTTTCATAAAAAATCTGATTTTTTGTCATAGTATATTTAGAACAAATATCCTAAAATTCATTTTCAGTTGCATCTAGTTCTACTTCAAGTGATCCGTCATAATCTAATTTAACATGGGGAAAATTTCATTAATTTTTTATTCACTAACCAAAAAATACGAAATAATAGATGGAGATCCATGCATTTCATCAAATATGATGTTTGAAAACAACTTGTCCTCTTCTTGATGATTTTGAAATAAATCAGACTGTATAAACAAATTATTCTTATATTTTCACGAAAGACTTCTTGAGAACCTTGTATAGAGACTGGATTTGACCATAATTCATTCTTAATCTAGAAATCATTTAGATTAACTTGCAAGTTATGGTAAGAAAAGATACCAGGATACAATAAAAAATAGCTATCGGACTATATTGAATGGAATGCTTCCCTTTCTATATAATCAACTTCCTTAATTGTTGTAAGAGAAACATTATCACATGAAATCTGATGTAATGCTAAGTCTCGTGTAAAAGTCACAGAACTTTAATGATCATTAAAAGAGGAGAAAACGATATTAGTGACTGATTCAATTTCAGAAGGTGAAATTATTAAATCTTCATCTACTATATTAATTCCAATAAATGTATGAGAATTATTGTTTGATATGGTAGCTAGATCATCATTTACATTTTCCATTTGAGATTTAAAATTCCCCAATGATTGCGCCAAGAGGCGCTCTACAACCCAGTATGGGGGAGATCTTGTGAGTCGAGTGTTTGTCGAGTAACAAAATAATACAAAGTAAACAAAAAAAAGAATAATACAAAGTAAAAAGTAAATATGAGACTTAAACTAGAGACTTTAGAGCTTAGGATTAAGTGGTAAATATTATGCCTGCCATGAACAAAAAAGAATAATACAAGTAAAAAGTAAATATGAGACTTAAACTAGAGACTTTACTTTTTACTTTTAATACAAAGTAAAAAGTAAATATGAGACTTTAAAGTGTTTGTCTAGTGTTTGTCCAGTAACAAAATAATACAAAGTAAACAAAAAATAATAATACAAAGTAAAAAGTAATAAATATTATGTTGGCCATAAAAAAAAAATACAAAGTAAAAAGTAAATATGAGACTTAAACTAGAGACTTTAGAGGTTAGGATTAGGTGGCTCCGGTATTGCACTCAAGGAGATATTCAAGGAGAGGTTTGCACCTAGGGAGATTTGATCCCTCTCGGCGCTTGATAAAGCCTAGGATTTGGATCTAGGCTGATTGTATAATCATTTCAGTGCCACTATTAGAATGATTAGAATTAGATATAATATCATCATCAATTAATAAATTAACACTTTGAGTAGCATTGATGTCATGCAATGGATCTACTTTATATTTATCATGATTTTACTGGTCATGAAAATCAGAAAGAGAATATAGATGAAGAAACCAATCCCACATACTGTCATTAGAAAGTTGGTCTTTTATAGTGAATTTAGAACATATTAACAAAAATCTAAAAAGGAAATCGTCAAAATACTCACCTTCTTTTTTAGGCAAACTTACCAATTCCAGCCACAACTCTTTCCAATTGTATCCCTCGTGATGATCTAGAAAGAGCTGCATGAATGAACAGATTTGGGTGGCAATATCTTCAAACCAATTGTTGATCCTTCCTTGCAAAGTAATGGTAAACCATATGCAAATATTACTTTCATTAGATATATGAAGATGATCACAAATACAATTAAATTCTGAGATATGCCGAAGAAAAGAAATGAATCTGAACCATAGATCAATGAAATGATAAGTAAACCTCGGGCCTTGAAACATGGGACCAACCAAATAAACAATGAGAATTCGAACCCGACATCTGATATCCTACATGAAACATCAAGATCATAATGTTAGAAAGGTAATATAAGTAAAGTGCTAGTTCCGTTAAAAATATTTCCCCAGTTATGGACCCATGGACAGATTATAATGGAATCACATCGGATCTGTAATATCGAAAATGATAGCGTTGGGAGTGAAATGTCATGGAATAGAAATGAAACAAGGAATTTTCCCGATATGAGATATCCGATATTCGAAATCCATAGGAATGTAGGGATCGAAGATGTAGGGGATAATTTTTATGTAAAACATAACCCAGACGAAGTTGGTCCAACATGGTAGATTCAAGAATGAATTGAATCAAATGGATATCGAGTGGAAAGTTATGAATGTGCATCGAAATAGAGATCAAATCAAAATGTTGTCGTACAATGATCAATAGAAACATAATCCAAAAGGTATTGAACCAAGATATATGAAACCGATGAAGGGAAATTATTGATTTTGAAAATTTAAGTGGGGGACCCTTCATTTTTGGCTAAAAGTGCATGGTAGTTGTTGTAGCTACAACATGACCCTAAAGCTGAAGCCTTTAGGGTTGAAATTTTTTATTACGAGCCAAAGGAAAACATATGTGATTTTAAACATAAGTTTATTTTTTGAATCTTGAACCATGTAAGGGTATGAATCTTTTGGAAGAAACTAAGATCTATATATGATCTTTGCAACATAATATAAAAAGAAACCTTGAACAATGAAATAAAAATATAAAACACTGGTAATCAAGAGTTGGTTAGAGGATATTATAAATCATGTAATTATTGAAAAATACTGGAACTATTATTTATTCTTGAACTCTTTCCAGCCAAGGCCCTAGTTTTCAAGAAAAGTTCATGTTCATTTGTGTCAAAAGCTTGGTTTTCACAATTGAACCTTATTAAATCCTCTTTTTTATTTTTTATTTTTATTGATTTCTTATCATTTTATTTTTACAAAAAAGAAAGAAAAAATAGGTTGAGGTGGAAGTAGGAGGAAGATTCCCCTTTATCGAAACCTCCATTTTGGGCTATTGCAACAAGTTGTGAACAATTTTTTCTTTGGTCATAGGATTCTAGTACGATCTTAGTATGTGGTGATTAAACAAAAAAGAAACTTCTTCCTCATCAATAATATTTATCTTCACAGAGACATTATAAAATACATTCTCTATCTCGTATGGACCTAACCAACGAATAGTGAGCTTCCCTTTAAAATACTTGAACTTACAGTAAAAAAGAAGAGCCCAATCACTTGGTTTAAATTGCCTCTTTTTGATAAACTTGTCACTATGCCATTTCATTCTTTACGGCTAGATGAGGGTTGTGTGTTGAATGACATGTTTTCACATCCAATGTAACTCATTGAGTTGTGTTATTCTACGATTCTAAGGATTTGATAGATGCATCCATCACTATCTTGCATTACTGAAAGTATTGACTTGAAAATCAATAGGGAGAAGAACCTGGTTACCACAGACCAGTTCATAAGGTCTGATCCTGGTTTCATTTATCCAGGTGGTCCTATATGCCCATAATGCCTCTAGAAGTCGGTCTAACCAATATCAGTGATGGAGTTTCATTGTCTTGGTCAAGCCTGCAATACCTTGTTGGTATATTCCACCTACCCATTGGATTGTGGATGGTATGGAGAATAATTCCAATGTTTCATTTAGTACTGTTGTGTGATAGAATGCACAAGCTTTGATGTGAACTACAAACCATGATCTTTAACGATTTCCCTAGGAGCACCAAAGTGGGTGAAAATATATTAAAACAAAGTCCAATATTGATTGTTCATTTGCTCAGAGGAGAGTTTTAGCTTCTACCCATTTGGTAACATAATATGTACATACTAGGATATCGCTCTTCTTTCTTGGAAATGGAGTGATTGGCCCCACAAAATCTAGGGTCCATTTTTCAAAATGATCTATGAGGATTTGAAGTTGTAAAGGAATTTCACATGATGTACTAGTTGGCCCATCTACTAACACATGTCACATCTTTTGATGTAATTCTTGGCATATTTGAAAAGAGTGGGTCAATAATACCACAAATGAAAAGCCATATAAGTATCTATTTGATTGACAAAGTGACCTCCACATGTCTTGTTGTGACATGATTCCAATATTCCAAATACCTCATATTCTCGTACATACTGTAAGATAATCCAATCGGGTCTTGTATGGAAGACATTTGCTCTGATCTATGAATATGTGGCACTTAGTATGACAATACTTTGCTTCTACCTAGATGAGAGAAGATGCAATAACTTATCTGTAGCTAGGTAGTTAGCAATATCGTAGAACTGAGGAGACTTAGTAGATACTGCAAATAAATTTTCATCAAGAAAATTATCATCTACATGAACTATTTCACCTTCGTTATGAATTCTAGAAAGAAAATATGCAACTAAAATTCTCGTCAAGGTCTATCTAAAATAATGATATTGAATTCCTATAGAAACAAGATCTGCCTAGTTATTATGCCATTTGTAATCATTTTTTTCATAAGATACCTAATAGCAAAGTGGTTAGTGTGGATGAAAATCTCACAACCAATAATGTAGTGCTTAAATTGATTTATAGCATGTACACCTACAAAATATTATTTTATGTGAATGTGTAGTTCAACTCAGTAGCTGTTAAATTCTTACTAATGAAATAAATGGCATAAGTTATCTGATTCTCTTTTTGTCCCAAAACTACTCCAAGAGAAATATCAGAAGAATCTATTGATATGTGAAAAGGAAGGCACCAATTTGGTCTCCTTAAGATTGGTGCTTCATAAATATTTTCCTTTAATATCTCAAAATCATTTTGATAATGAGGAACCCAAAAGAAATCAACATATTTAGTAAGTAAAACGCCAATTTCATTAAACTTGGACATATTCTAGTCCAAGTCACTTTGAAGATGGGTCAAAAACAACCTTTCTAAACCCCAAAATCAAGCAAAATCCGGTTCCAAAAGTGCTAAATCTAGGTTCCAAAACTTCCAAAACTGGTTCCAAAAGTACCAAATCCGGTTCCGAAAGTGCCAAAACCGGTTCCGAAAGTGCCAAATCCAGGTTGCAAAAGTGCCAAAACCGGTTCCAAAAGTGCCAAATCTGGTTCCAAAAGTGCCCAAAACGGTTCTGAAACTGCCAAATCCGTTTCCAAAAGTGTCAAATCCAGGTTCCAAAAGCATGTACTTTTCCTTTTAATTTTTCCACTTTTTTGCGTTGTTCCGATATGATAAATATGACAGTCATTTGAAGTTGTCAAAAATATACAAATCAGTAAATGAATTGTTGTCTATATAATATGACGGTCATTTGATGTTGAATGTCATTAACCAATGCCCCATTTTTTAATGAGGCCCAAGATAAATGAATGAAGGGGCGACCGACCCTTCTTCTGCCCACTATTATTTTCATAATAATTCTAGACTGCAACAAATGTGTTTCGATCCTTCTTGTGTTCACCATTATGGATACACGTGAATCGTCGGAGATTGGTGTCCACAAGGGGCGGCCGATCCTTCTTGTTGGAAGTCAGAAGTCAGGATAAATATTGTTTACATGTTATAACTTAGCCAATGTCATGATCCCTACCATTTACTGGGGAAGGCGGTAGTTGGGAATTGTCGTTCCAACCTTCGTATATTAAATATTTTTTCATTTCTCTTTTAAATGAAGGGTCGACCGACCCTTCTTGTGCTTAGTATTGTTCCAGTATTCACCATTCATGATATACATGAATTGACAGCCTATGCTTCGTAGGTTGAATATTTGCACAATTCCCTCATAAATGAAGGGGCGACTGACCCTTCTTCTGCCCAATATTATTTTCATACTAATTCTAGACTGCAAGAAGGGTCGTCCGATGTTGAGTATGGTTGTCATTGATGTCAAAGAAGTTCAGTAATGACAAAGGAATAACCAAGGACATGATGGTAGGGAAAACTCCGTGAAATACAAAGGAATGACAAAGGAAGTGATGGCATGGCATGTATGGTGAAGACGAAAAGACACATGATGGTGTTCTGGTGCTATCATTAAGTCAGTGTTGCAATCTGACATCATTCTGGAAAAGTATGATAAGTTTGTGAAACTTTGGAAATTGACAAATTATGTAAAAAGTAGTCAAAACTTCTCTAAGAGAATGCCCTCCACAATTCATGGTTTGAGAAAAATGCACACACCATCATATCATGCTATAGCTTGTTGAAGTGGCTATCTAGTCATGGTCTCAGTTTGCCTTAATCATTTCTAAGGAGAAAGTTATAATTATGCCAAAATAGGGTTTCAGGATAAACCTTGGAGAAATTCTTGGAAATGACTAAGTGTTGGAAAACTTGTTCAGGTGGCCTTGGGTAAATGCCCGCCGTACCTCATGGGAGAATGATAAAAATTATCTGGAACTATCAGGCTCTAGCTTGTCAAAGAGCCTATATTTCCATGGTCTTCGTTTTCACAAAAAAGTGTTTGATGACAAAGTTAACGGCCTGCCAAAACAAGGTTTCAGGTTTCTTTTACACCAAAGTAGCAAAACTTCCTAAGTGGCCTCAGGGAAATGCCTGCCATATTTTGTGGGTTGAAGAAACTTCCCACACCATATGTTCATCTTGTAGGTTGTTTTTTGTCTACCTGACCATGTTCTCATATTGACTTGAAAGTTCCCGAGGAAGAAGTTATGGATCTGCCAAAACAATGTTTCAGGCAGATTGGACTAAGTCTAGGAAAGTGCAAAAATTGTCCAAGTGTAAAATCACTGGTAATGCCTGAAGTGACCTCAGCAAAATGGCTTCCATGTCTTGTGTTTGATTTCCTAAATCATTTTGAGATTATGGATCTCTATAATGCTTTTTGGTGCATCCAACCATGGTCTCAGATTATCCAAAGAGTCTCTGAGGAGGAAGATATTAATCTGCCAAAAGTACCTCTCAGCTTGATTTGCACTACTCCAGTAAAATCATCGTCGAGGAGAGAGAAAGAGGCTTCAAGAGGTGAAATTGGTTTATATGAATTCACCTTGTTGTCCTCTATCAATTGGGTGTCTCACACTTCAAAATTGGTGAAAAGAAAAATCTTGTCATACTAACCTAGGGTTTGATAATTTTGCCTAAGTGTCAAAGCAACAGTTTGAAAGACCACTTTCAAATGCCCGCCAGATGTTGTGTGTGTGTGTCAATAAGTTCATCAATTGACATGGTCTTGTTCATTGTTGAAGTGTCTATCCATCCATGCTTTTATTTTTCCTTATGTTGACCAGATATGAAAGAAATCAATCTGCCAAAGTGAAGGAAAAATTGTTTTGCATATTAACAACAAAAATATGGCTAAGTGTTGAACTCACATGGCTAAGAGGCCATTTGGAAATGCCCGCAAGGAGGTGTCCTTTTGCTGATAAAATTAATCAGGTTGCATAGGATTATTCTCTGGTGAATTGGCTATCTAACCATGAGTTCATATATTCCTATGGAGTTCACACGTGTGAAATACAAGCCTGCCAAAATGAGGGAATTCCCACAAGGGGCTTGAAGCATAAAGCTCCCAAGAGCTTTATTATGCCCGCAAAGGCTTAGCGTTATGCATGCATGGATTTGCTTATACCGCAGGGGCTTAAATCAATAAGCTCGCAAAAGCTTAAAGAGATGCTCGCAAGGGATTAGGTATGCCCGCAAGGGGATCAATGGATAAGGGCTAAAGAGATGCCCACAAAGGCTTGTAAAAAGCCCGCAAGGGCTTAAATGCCCGCAGGGGCTTAAATGCCCGCAAGGGCTTAGGTTATGCCCGCAAAGGAGCTTGAGGCATAAGCCTACTGGCTGAAGATAAAGGCTAGTGTGCAAATGAAGATGCCCGTAGGCTTGAAGGTTAGCCATGGGAGGAGAAGCATGCTTATCGAAGGAGCCCGCATCCCTGAGATGAGAATCCCGTGGGCCCGAGATAATCAATGAAGGTTTTAATTAATTAATTAATTAAAAATTAAATAATAAACACAATTATCAATGGTCACGATTGCATTGGAGAAGATCGACGTTGGAAGATGAGTTTCGCCGGAAAAGAAGAGAGATTAATAGTGGAATCGAAATACCCTGAAACAATTAAAGGGTGACGCTAAAGGATTGAAATGATCGATGATTGTTGGCGGGGAAATGGATATATCGACGACAGGGGAAAGGTTTCGTTGTGGAAGAAGCGAGGAGGATAACGAAGATAAAGTGCGCCGAAAAGTCAAGTTAGGCGGTGTTAAAGGAACACCAAGATCAACGGCTATTCGATAAAGGGCGGTTAGATCGACGACCCATAATATTTTCGCGCCGCCAACATGCATGGCGTAATGGAGGTCAAAGCGGTTGCGAAATACCATACCACTATACGCGTGTCGTCTCCACATCATTTTGCAATCAGATAAAGTGGTAAGGAAAACCACCTTCGGTGGTGTATAAAAGACAAGGGCACATCAAAAGTTGACTTTTTTCTTGCGAATGGCGGAGGATTGGAACATGTCTATGCTTTTGGAAAGCGACAGAGCATATTTTATTCAACCTGTCCATGCCAGGTAGGTCCACCTAACTCATGAAAGTAACTAGAACTGCTTACATAATGGAAGGAAGTAGTGAAACCGTCCCTCAGAGTGTTGAAACTATGAGGATAGAAGAAACCGTAGTGGACAAAGATAGTGACATTCGTGACCCCATAATGGTTAAATTATCAATTTCAGGAATCAAAAGCAAGTTGGAGGGTTTATATAAACAAAATTTGGATGTGCACAATGTTTATAAGTCTCGTTTTCTCCATTGCTGTCCAGAACAAGCTTTAGGGTTTCCAAAATTCGTTTCGTGTTGTGCAGTAAATTATTCTTAGAGTGAAAGAGTCATTATGAATTCATCAAGAATGAAAATTCTTTACCCTGTAAATGCGTCTACCGTTAGGAAAGCTCTAGCAGTACCCCTGTTTTCCTCCCACGACCAGGAAGATATTTTCGAAGAAGCCCTAGTTAGCCAGTACAGAGAGTCATCCCCTGAGACCAAACAAACCTTCATGACCAGTTTTCTGAAACCTAACCTTGCCATTGATAACACCCCCTATCCACTTGACATTAATTTCTTTGATGAAATTCACCGTTAGTTTTGTCACTCATTTCATAGTTTTTAGGGTTTGATGATGATTCCATGGTCACAAAGGTCCAATTAAGTTTGCTTTTTAGATTAAGTGTTGGTAAACCAGAAATGGATTATAGTCAAGTACCCTACCTTAAATTTGATGAATTCTTGTCTGGGAACATCCACTCTCAGTTAGTGAATTTACACACTTCCAGACATTTCAGATTCCAAACACATGATGAAAATGGTCATGTTTAGTAGTGAAAAATATTTACATTTCCCACAGTCTGTGTTTTCAGAAACAGTGGAAGACAATATGTTTAATTTTATGAATTTTATTTTATCAGAAGTATACAGATTGATGTTTGGAGAAAATTTGGCTAGAGTATTATCAGAGATGAAGGCCCTGTTGCAATTAAGCCCAGAAAAAGCAATTGGAGACTGGTTTTTACGGAAGCAACATACAATAATAAGACTTATGGATTTGTTAAGGAGCCCTATATTATACCATCCTTTTTTACTCAGAGAGTTTTTGCTTTGGAGTTTATCAGACAAAAATTGACAATAGAAAATGACCATTTTCTACTTTTCAAGAAAGCTACAGATATAAAGTTGCCTTTAAAAATTGGTCCTTTTATCATCAAGAACAAGAATGCTCTCCCTTTTGTAGAAAAACATTTAGAAGCACTGATTTTTAGGAAAGAGGCAGCTATTAATTATGATCCTTGTCATGTTATTTATGACAGAAGGCAAGAGAACATAAATAAATCCTTTGATCACCAAGAGGTTGAAGGATTGGCGAAGATGGCAAATTTACTACAATATGAATCAGACACAGAAGTTTCGGGAAGTTCACGCGCTAATCCTTCTACCTCAGATAAAGTTTCAGCTAACTTGGTACCTACCCCAGGCAAGTTTGAAGCAACAAGTAAAATAAGTTTTTATGAAAGTACTGATATGCAGATGGAGGAAGAAAGAGAATCCAAAAGATTAAAACCAAGCCAACAAGATGAAGTAGTTGTATCTGACAAAGAAAAGGGAAAGAAGAAAGAAAAATACCAAGGAACATAAATTCAAGTACATGAATGCGAATTTGATGAGGCAAGAGCTGTAGGTGATTCTAGCAAATTTCATTCAAGAGATGAAATATATGTAAAATATGGGAAAGACAAACAAACAACAGCAGAAGCAATGAATAAGTTGTTTCCAATAGTCAAGAATGCTGCTAATTCAAAAATTACTCTGATGACTAGCAGAGATCCAAAAAAAAAATACTTTGAATTTGGTCATATCGTCTGATGATAAGGTCACATAAATGAAATTGAATTTGGAGAAGATAACAGTCCCTGATAAAATTCACCTACACAGACAGACTGGCGAGGTGATTTATACTGATTTGATGAAAGCTACTTTAAAAGTGGAAAAAATATAGAATGCAGTGAATAGGCTGGAAATCCAGTTGAGGCAAGAGAAAACAGAGAACAAAGCTCATCTGCTGCAAATAAAAAGATTGCAAGATGACCTGGTGGAGAGAAATGATGAACCAAATAGAGGAGAGGCAAGAAAAAAAAATTTAGTTGAAAAAGAAAAGACTATCCAATTACATAAGAAAAAGGTTAAAATTCTAGCAACTCAGTTAATTCAAGCCTTTGAATTAACTATGTTAGAACCAAAAAAAGAAACTTTATCTCAAGAATTGAATGACTGCAAAGCTAAAGAAGCTCAAGTTTGAGGAAAACGAGGTAAGTTGGGAGAAAGATAGATTGAGTCTTCAGACTCAAATTGAAGATCTAAAGTCCAAATTGGAAAATACAACACAAGAGAAGCAACGAACAAATCAAGGCAACAAAGATGCAAGCACATATGATATAGTTCAAGCTATGTCCCAAGTTAGCTTGAAAGAGGTGGAGATCATAGAACTAAAAGAAGAAAAACAAAGACCAGAAGAGGAAAATCAGAAAAAGGAAAATGAAATAAAAGAGTTGACAAATAACAATAAAGAATTGGTAGGCAGAAATCAGAGGATGATAGGTCAAGTGACAGGATAGCTACCATTGCAAGGTGCAAAGCGTTTGATTTGGGATTCAATCATCATTGAGGCTTCAAAATTAAAGCCTTATTTACATTTTATGAAGACAAAGGAAGCCATAGAAAATGATAGCTTACAAATCTGTACAATAATGACAGAAGTTTTAGATAAGAAACCAAAAGATACAGCCCAGGATACTGTAAGTTTCTTAAATACTCTGACAGAAGATGATCTGGAAGCAATGGCTATCAAAAACAGGGTAACAGTCATAACTTGGGCTAGGAGAGTCCTTGGAAAACATTCTCACATTGAGAATGTTCAGGCTAGAGCAGAACAAATGAAGAAATAGGTTGAATCCTTCAAAAATGGATTTGAAAAGCTAATACGAAAGGGACTTCATTCCTTTTGGGATGAAAATAATGAGTTAATTTCCAAGAAAAAATATAAGGATTTACTATTTAACATCGGGAGGAACCATGAGAAAATTGAAGGTTTGACTCATGTTCTAACAAGGAAAATTCTACTGAAGAAACTCTCAAATGATTTTGAAATTCTAAACCAGCTAGCCATGATAGGTGAAAAGATTCCTCCAACTTCCATTGCAGAGCACATAGAGATGAATGTTCTGGTCGAAGAGATGACTAGTTATGAGGTACCTTCTACAAAGCAATGGAAGACAGTGGAGAGATATGGGAAAATGAAGTACATCTTGCACACTTGAGAACTACTGTTTGAGAAAGAAGCCCTGTCAGCAGCTACAACCAATAGAAAGACATCAAATGTTATATTCTGAGAAATTTTGGAAATTGTATAAATTTTGATCGAAATGGAATGTAATAGTTAGTTTATAATTTTCTATTTTTAGTTATGAAGCAGTTAGGGTTTTACCTCGAGAGGTTTTACAATGTATAAAAGACAATTTTTGGAAATGTAGTAAGTGTTGGAACCCGTGAAGAGATACTCGTTTTGTATTGAGCCCTTCAATTTTGAATAAAGATGGCCGAGCAGAGTTGATGCATATTTTCAAGAGTAAATATTCCCATGTTATTTTATTCAAAGGATTAGAGGTTTATTTTTGGCAATGTAGTAAGGGTTGGAACCCATGAAGAGATACTCGTTTTGTACTGAGCCCTTCAATTTTGAATAAATATGGCCGAGCAGAGTTAATGCATATTTTCAAGAGTAAATATTCATGTGTTATTTTATTCAAAGGATTAAAAAGAATGTGGTTGTCCTGTCAATGATAAGCTAATTATTAACAAATTAAATTATGATGATAATGTCTGCGTTGTGATTGCAGAATGTGAAACAATATGAATCAAGTAAAGAAATTGACTGATGCATAACCTGCATATAAATCATATGAATGATAAATCAAGCACAAAGATTTATATGTTTTATGATTTAACAATACAAAACAGAGTTATTAGATGTATGTATGAAAAAACAAAATGAATCTAGGAAACTTGATACACATAACAAAAGAAAGTAAAAGAGAAACTGACTAAAATTCTTTAAAGATTGTAAAACATTACAAGTCTCCAAGTACAGAGTGTCTCCAGTTCTCTCCTTCGATGGTCCCCCCCCATTCATTCGATTTTCCAAGGGTAGATTGCCTCTTGGAAAATACATCCAAAAGATCATCAACATCTTGATACTTTGCATGCTCAAGCTGTAATTGTGCCTTTTAAGTGAAAGCCTCGATCTCCCTCTTCTTATCAATTGACCATTTTGGATCTCCCCCTTCACAATCCTCGGTTAATATCTGGACCTCCTCTTCAACGTATTGCTCACCATGCAGCCAACTGATTTTTTTTTATTAAAATAATAAACATGCTATGTACATACTTCATATAAAAACAGTTTAGAACTTGATTTTTCCCTTTTGGAAGGCTAGTTTTGACAGTTCCAATACTTAATTTTGAAAATTTAAAACATATTTTAGCACTTTCAAACTCTAATTTTGCATTTTCGATAACCAAACTCGACACTTTACAAGAATTATAATCACAGTGAAATTGAACATATTAGTATAGAAAGTGTATTATTTAACAAAATGCTTTCATTTTCATTTTATTCACAATTGGCCTCACATCACTCACGCTGTAACACCCCCTGGCCCAGGTTAGAGCTGTTATTGCAATTTGAACATTGCGGCTATGAGAATGTACATAGCATGATAATATTTTAATAAAAATACTAGCTGGCTGCATGAGGAGAAATACGCTGAAGAGGAGCTCCAGATATTAACCGAGGGTTGTAAGGGGGTAAGGTTGACTTATGTACCTTGTTCCTTAAACCCTTGTTCTATAAACCTTATGATAAACCCAAAACCCATACTCCTAAGCCATATTCTTAGTGGGGGATTAACTAATAATTAATTATTATTAATTATGATTTAATATGAAGATTAGTGGCTAATCATGATTATGGTGGGGAGGGGTAATGTGTTCCTTTGGGGACAGCCATGTGGGATCCCCAAGGGGACACGGGGTTTCCTCGGTGATCCAAGCGGAAGTGGGGCAGGCTGCTGCTATGCACATCCTGGGTGGTAGGACGTCAGTCTGGGGAGGATGCACGTAGAGGAATGGGGGTGCGTTGTCTGCTGAATGGAGGAGAAGTGCGAAAATCTGGGAAGGATTTTCAAACACGGACATTGAAGAAGGTTGTATTCATGAATGAGGTTGTATAATTAAGCAGGAAACTAGAAGAAGAGTGATCAATACAATATAATGAGCAACAGAATAATATGGTACAATAGAACTCGGATAGAAGCAATAATACTTCACACACACTAGTTAATTAATCACAATATGGACAAATAAATAGTACAATGGTAGAGAGGATTCAAATGCCTAAGGTGGAAATTCGAATTAGCCTCTCAGAGTGATCATAAGATCAATAGAGTGTCATCGGAGCACAACTAGGTGTCCTCATGATAATCGGAGCACAACTGGAAGTCTTCATTATCATCAGTGGAGTCATCAATGCTCAAGTAACTGTCAACCATCAGTCAAACTGAGTCTGGTAGGTGTAACAGAGTGTAACTCAGTGTAACTGACTGTAACTGAGTGTAACTGAGTGACAACTAGACTGGTAGGTGAAGAAGGGCGAGTTGCTCCCTAAAATCAAGGAAGAAGGGTGCATTAAGCAACTGGAGGGCTAAAAATGAATAGTGAGAATCTCTTGGGGGCTGGCTAACTGAGGGCTAGGTGCTGGACTGATGACTGGGATGCATGCAAAATGCATGCAAACCCTAAAGGTGCATGCATGACTGAAAATGTAAATGATCAAAATAATGGTGGGACTAGGATGGAGTATAGGAATATCCTAACAATAACAAGGTAGTCCATGTGCTCGAGAGCTTACGCTAAACACATGAATCTCATCAAATACTTGGTAATTATTCCATACCAGAAGATTCTTACCTCGATGCTGTGGATCTGGTCGAAGTCTCAAGGTTGTTTTCTATCTTTATTACTAATGCAGAGTAGTCACAAGGTTCTTTTATCAGCCTATTATGGTGTGAATCTTTCTGAATAACCTTCCCCTTCAATCTTCACAGTCCTCTCACTAGGACAGTCCTTTTTTAATAGGACACACTAGATATCAGCAATCTGATGCTTTGAGCGCTTAGATGAACTTGGGAACACTTGCCCCATGCAAAGTCCTCTCTCTGCAACCGTTCTTTTTGGGAAAGGTTCTTTATTTGAATTTTTTTAGGTCACCTTGTTTAGACATATTGTTTTCTTCTTATTCATTTGCTTCTTTCATTTATTGGTTAACTCTTCAATAAATATTTTGTTTTAGTGTAAGGAAATTTCTTTAAAATTTCCAAGAGCTTTATAACCCAGGGCGTCCCCTGTGGTTAGCTCAAAAGTCTTTATAAAGTTCCTTGTTCTTTATTGCAGGTTTCATGAGTTCAAGATCTTCTTAGGTTTTTTTTTTTTACCTGTAATAACCTCAAAGTAATGTCAGTCACCATGACATAGAAAAAAAATTATGAAAATAAAAGTGTTGCAGTCATCACATTGTTAGTTTATGGTTTGATATTCCAGAGCCTATCAAAGCCTCAAATTTTAACTTTAAATTTTCTCATAATAGGATTTCAAATTTTATATCTTGATTTCCATTCAATTTCTTATCGACATAGTAACTCATTTCATGCAAACCACTACCATCAGTCTAATTGTAAGTTTGCATTATGTTAGATCTGTTCAAAACAATTATTGAATCATAATCTAGGAAATGACTCATGTATTACCTTTATATAAACATAAAACACCACCCTTAACTCATTACTATGATGTAGAATGAAATACTAATCAACTTCGCCTTATAACTATAGCACACAACCCTTAAACATTCCTATAATACAAATTGAGATAAATATCCATGTAACTATAGAACAACATTTTATCTCTTAATGAAAATATATTAGATACTATAATCTAGATGAATTAACTATTTCACCTTTTTATTTAAGCATCAATTTATATCTTAGAGATTATATATTAATTATCACTATCTTTTAATTGAGAATACGATGGATATGTTTCCACATGTCATTGGCCACGTTTTAGAGCATGACATCAACTATACTTCTCAACATAAAAACTTAATGCTAAACAATGGTCACGTTAGTGTTCATGACAATGAACTATTCATTAACGCTAGTCATCATAACCATTCAACTATATGATAGAGTCGAGATGAAAAGCATGTGTTCAATCAAGACACGGTCTCACCTCCACTAAGATTCATAAGTCAACTAGATATCCTTAGGCTTTCATCAATATTAATTATCATTTTAGTCCATATAGCAAAAATATATGGGAATACAATTCAACTTTTTTATAAGCAGTAATACTACCTTATTCGAAGCATCACAATTGTACCATACAACAGGAATGCGTATAACTACAATACAACATCTTATAAGCAAAAATGACAATTAAAAATAGCACACTTAAAATCCGGAATACCTGACGATAGAAACTTGAAGTCGAGCTTGGAGATTCACTTTCCCCTTGTCTAGTACAGTCCATGCATCCAACATGAACCCAAAAACAATTTGATTAGTAAACTTAACAACCTTTATACTTGCTTATCGCATGTTGAGCTCATTAGGTCCTAGTGTTGTAACCTAATGCTCTGATACCACTTGTAACATACCCAATTAACCATGATACTTACCATTAAGACATCAAAAGACGAGCTTAAGAAAATATGCTTCGTCTAAATCTTTTTCCCTTCATGTTCCTCATCTTTTAGTATGTTCGCCATTATAATGAGAATTTCATAAATAAAAATCAAGCCCTTTAAGCAAATAATTGCATTAGCTCATGTAACATATCAAATATACCTCGTTAGTATTCTATGGCATTCTTATACTTGCATGATTATGACTTAATATTAAACTTACCTTTCCACAAAGTAATACACTTAACCCATTTGAATATATTACATGAAATAAACCTATGACGGCATCAATTCAACTTAATATTAATGTACATCTTCCTAAAGTAAGTCACATCAATTACGAACACAAAGTATGAGTGTACATCTTTCATAAAGTAAACCACATCAATCACACGAATTTCAAACACAAGAGACACAAATATACATGTGGTTCACATAACCTTTGGGCTACATCCACGGGAGTAGTTGTCATATATTATTTATAAACCAAAGGAATTACAATCTGCAACTCAACCATTGCCATAATTTATGCGCTACTTTCTTTTGGGCTTCTTCCAAAGCCTCCCATTCATCTGCAAACCTGGACACTAACCAAGGTTTCCCATTGATACCCATTCAGCCTGTGCTTATATATTATATATATAACATAAGTACTTTACTCTTTTCTAGAGAAGTACACAACTTGTACTTTTGTATAAGCTTTTACCCACAATGATACAAGCCACCCCAATCTTTCACTTTACTAATATACATATCTATATAAATGCATGTATTAAGGCTCAACATGAATATTGTTAGTTTAGACTAGACGAATGGATATCATAAGTTTATGTCACCCACAGTAACAAAACGCATTTAAAGTGCAGTGGATTCACATCTCAGAATGCATACAATTATATAATACTACAAGCAGAGGGATCGATGGTTTGCTTTTCCAGAAAGTAAAGTTCTTTCATTCAAATCTTGAAAATATGATTAAATATGTATATATAAATATATATAATCATTTCCTTTGAGATTAAAGGCCTCCACCATTAATGATGAGACTTGTGAGTATTAAGTGCCCAAGAGTTTGCCATCCTAACGCTTAATCATTAATCCACCATATTATATAGTAACTAAATCTCTTCTACGTTTCATTTTACTCAAGAAACATAATAATGTATACCATGATCTAATTGAATAAATCAAATGATTTAAAAAGGGCGATCAAAGCATTCATCATGTATAAAAACTACACTTCTTCTTTGTCGCACTTGGAACCAATTCATTGTAACAGTACTCTTAATAGTATCTTGCTTCAAAAATAAAAAGAAGGTCAGTTCAATCACTCATATAATCAATTCTCCTTACCTGCTCATGCAATGTCATAGTCCATAACTTCTTTCACCTTGCTTGGGACAGATATGTGTAGGATGAAGCATAACAACTGTATGCCAGGTCAATGATAGTAAAAATGCTTGACTATATACGCTCAACGATTCAATTAACACTTTAATGCATCTTCGAAATAATATCGTCTTTACTTTATAAAACATCAAGAAGTTATTTTACTCATTAACCGTGAAATAACCATTTAACAAATATAGGAATATAGGTTTACAAGACTACAACACCATCACAATTAACAAGTTAACAAGGAAAAACTTCAAAATACATAAGTGACGCCCAAAAAAAGACGGAGACCATTTCAGGTGGTTCACCCAACTCTATGGGCTACGTCCACAAAAGATGCCGCAGCATATATTATTTATAAAGAGAACCTTACAACAACAACACCATTGTTGTGTCAATTAGTTTCTGTTTTCCAAGCCTTTCGAATGACATTCATTTCCATGTCATTCAACACTAACATGATATAACCACAGTAATCTATCATTGTTATTATCTCTATAATACACGCTGGTATTCATACTAATATTCATCATAAATATTGGAGACTCGTCTACACAACAATCCCTAAAATAGACTCCTATGTTACTGTTCATGTTCCAGCCAGGGAGAAATACTATGTTCTAAAACTAGAACCAGTTTAAAACCAAAAGCATCACACTAATTGCAGCGAGATACAAAACTCACAGATCAACTACTTTAGCCAATTAGAACCCAATGATCAAGAAAACAAGATTGCAATTTAATACAAACCTCAAGCGCAAACTTCCTTCACCGATTTGAATCCAGTGATCAAATACTTAGATTTCATGATGCAAACCTCATAGAGGCAAAACGCATCTAAAAAGGGTTCTAACAGATTGAACAGAAGATCTAAACTCGGGCTTCCGGATACAACAGGTTGCAAACTATACCAAGGCAAAGATAACTCCTTCAGGCAGGGGTCGATTATGATCTAAGGTTTTAAATTTAGAGCAAAGCTATGAACCTCACCTGAGATTGTTCAGGAAAAACGCAGTATTCATAAAAGAGTTACCACTACAGATCAATGTAATATATATATCGAGAGATACACTTTACAAAAACCGTTGTTGCGGTTTACTTATCTCTCTCACGATCTAAGTTTGTTAACATAAACTACTATAGTTATTATTTACTGAGATAAGAACACAGAGTTTTACTTTGTATCGAAAACTCGGTAAGATTGCTTCCCCAGAAGTCAATACCCCGGTTAATTCGTTAATAAAATATTATATGCAATTGCACGATTTATGTTGTTCAAAACTAGATCTGGTGGCAGCGTTTAATGCTTCACAATCACCAGAGCTACCTCCGTCTACCAGGCTAAAGAACTATAAAAGTATATAGACAGCCAACTCGATAAGCAATTAGATATACAATCTCAGCGATAAAGATAATACATTCAAGAGAAGTGATAGCTTACCTAGAAGTTATCTGTGGCTACCATGCTATTGGACTGTAAGAGCATACGTAGGTTAAAACACCGAGTAGCATTTTCTACCAATCCTTCTCACACTGATAGCTTTCCCACTCTTGCAGACAACCATCATTTCGTGACCAACTCCTCTTCCTCTTCCCTTCGCCGAGAACTATTATTTCATACCAGGTTCTTTCCCTTCCTAGATACCTCTCCCATCCAGTGTCCTCCGCTCCCCTTTTATTCCCTGTCTACTCTGTAAAAATATCCCACAAAATATCTTGGAAAATCCATCCTAATAAGTTGAGATCCTCTCTACCCGGAATCGGAGTCCATGCAAGGGACAAGAATGCCAAGTGGCAATTCGCCAACGCTTACCTACCTTCCATGCTTCCATCTCAAATCTCGGGAGTTTGGTGTGTTACTCCACGTTTTTAAGAGTTAGTTTGTGGCTCGGTTCCAACTAAGGAGACCACCACTATCACTTCATTGAAACTAGAAATAAAAAAGGCCACCTAGATGACCACTTGCTAGTAGTTTCACATGTATCACTATTTGTTTCTATATATATATAATATGATCCGAATATATATATGTATATATATATATCACCATTTTAATATATATCACTATATATATGACTCAAGATATCATCCTTTAATATACATCACTATATATATTAATCAAGGTATCTTGGTGTAGATGTCCTGATATCTTCCTTCATATTATTAATGGTAACTACAACATATAGCCCCTTAACAATTAAATCCTTAGGCTTGTTTATTTATTTATTTTTCTTTAACTTTATAGATAACTCTTTGACACTTTATGTCGAGATTACAACATATAGCCCCTTAACAATTAAATCCTTAGGCTTGTTTATTTATTTATTTTTCTTTAACTTTATAGATAACTCTTTGACACTTTATGTCGAGATTAAGATGATTGTAATCTTCACTATCATGGCTTAATCAGTTTAGAATTAAATAACTAGGCTATAGTATCATAGCTAGATAATTACGGCGAAAAGGGATCCCTAAAGGGATGCACCTTAAACCTAACACTTCCATAATTAAGATGATACGTAAGACTACGATATCTAGGTTATGGCTTCCTAACCATTTCGCTTCACCCCCTAGTGGGTTCAGTTGTCGCTCGTCTAGTTGTGTCACGACCTTCAGTCACCTAGTATATTAAATATTACAACTAGGAAAACACACAATCATACCACAAGGTTCACTTTGTTCATTGGTGGGGCCTTGGCCTTGGCCTCCTCACCAGAACATTACAAATGGTTACATTTTTATTAATAACAAAATAGGAGGAAAAAGAGGGATGTTACACTGTGTGTTCTCATTGCTAAAATATTTTCAGTATTTTCAGTTTTTATAAATTTAAGAGAGAGCCCTCTCTAGTTGTATAGGTCAGAATACAACCTAAAGTAGCTTTGTGGTTACCTTGGGATTCCTCTTTGCAGCTGAGGGGATTTTCTGAGCGTTAACACAGCATAAAGAATGGTTTATTGCAGGATTGATACCGCACATTCAGATGTCGTTGATGCAGCAGAAGATCGTATCCCAGGCAGAGGAATTGGAAATTGCGATGAAGATCAAGGCTTTGTTGTTTGGAGAAATAGGGATTGAAATGAACCAGATCCAAGTGCAGGTAGCGAACTTGACTATCCAACCGTAAGATATCAATAAGGCGAAGGAAGTTCGCAAAGAAATATGGTGCAGTCGATGCAAGTCTGAAGGACACCATAAGGATTAGTGTCCTGAATTGTACGAATATTTACAGTCCAGTGTATCAAACCCACTCAATCAGGGAGGAATTCCCTGGTGTTGAATTTTTCAAACGAGGGGACATCGCTCAGAAGAATGTGTGTACTTATAGAAGGTTGTGTCAAATCTAGCTAAAACATTTTGTAACTTTTGTTGATCGGCCGGTCATCAGGAGAAGGATTGTAGAGCATATGATTTACTCGAAGAAAGAACTGTGGATACTTTTTTTATGAAGGGAGAGGAGCAACCCCCTGTACAACCATAACCATAGTTTAATCTATAGCAGCCACAGTTCAATCAACCACAACCGCATTTTAATCAACCGCATCTGCAGTATATCCAACCACAGTATCATCCACCGCAATACAATTAGCCACAAGGCGGATTCAGAGGATGATTTCGCGGAGGTCGTGGTGGAAGTTTTGGTCGTGGAGGAACCTTTGGTCGAGGTCGATGACCAGTAGCGTGTTATAATTTTGTCCAGATTGGAAATTATCAGAGAGATTTACTGAATCCAACTCCGCAGTGTACCTATTGCAGTGTAGTGGACCACATCGTCGAATATTGTCCTCAGTTAATTGCGAAGTGGCAGACTAAGAATGCACCACAACCACAACCGAATCCGAATGTAAATCAGAACCAAAAATCTGAATCCAAATGTGCAAAATATCTCAGCTGAGATCAGAATTCGACCAGTAAATGTCACATTGGTAACCAAGGGAGGAGTTGCGACAGGAGAAGATAGGCCACTGCCTAGTGTTCGACCTACAACTCAGACGCAAGTGCGATTTGACGTTGAAGTAGAGAAAGAACTATTTTTGGAAGCACAAGATGCAATGATCAAGAACAATGGGACTTCACTGCCTATAGGTCAAAAAGAGCCTATGTATGAGATGTCGTCGATTTTTTATATGACAAATTCGCAAAGGTCATCAGGGAAGAGAAGTACTTTGAGAAATTTTCTGCAAAGTTGCTTGACATTAGCGAATTATCAAGATGCGCTGATAGATATATCCAGTCTCTTGTATCAAAAGGAGGGAGGACGATGATATCGGACAGTGAACCGATTACACAGGAAGAAGTCGGGAAGGGAAATGAGGATGAACGCTCAGAATCGTGCATATGATGTAGATTCTATCATTTTGGACCTAGGATCAGACATAAACATTCTGACTAAGCAAACATGGGAAATTATGGGGAAGCCGCAGTTGGTATGGTCCCCTGTGTATCTTTGACTGGAAAATCAGAGTAAGGTCACACCAATTGGTCGATTATCTCATATTCATGTCAAAGCAGAAGGACTGAAGACTTACGCAGACTTCAATGTCATAGAGACAGTTGACAACACAAGCCCATATCCGGTGATGTTGGGAATAGACTGGGAAATGGAGAATCAAGATGTCATCAATTTTAAGAAAAGGACAATGTCTTTTGAAAATCGTAATATGAGGGTCATCGCCCCACTTGATCCACTAGAAGGGAAAAGATATGTCGAACCAATGAGGGATGAATTCACAAAAGGATGAGACAATGTCTACAACATTTCATAGGATTACATCAATCCCACCGTCGATGTGGAATTGGGGTGGTGAAGTGTTAATTTGGCGTCATCAGACTCCGATGAGGCGCTAGAAAACTGGCAGAATCAATTACATGAGGTGTCATTCATAAAATGCGCACAAATCACTCAGTCCTTGATATGGGTAGCGATGGAGGTATGCGATCTGGCGACATATGAAGGATTACCTAATCTGTCTATCTTCATCGTTGAAATCAAAGAAAATGTATCAGAACCATAGCGACTGCTGGCGTTAAAAGAAGCACTGAAGGATATGCCAGCAAGATGGTGAGAAGTGCACAATTCATCAATCACAAGCTGGAAACTATGTCGACAATTGATGGAAGTCAGATTTGGGGAGAAGGAATGATACTACGGAAAGAAATACAATGGAAGGGGTGATCCAAGGGATCATCTGGGAGAGTTTCAAAGCATGGGGAATGAGACCGAAGCCAAAATGGGTTCATGCGTTCATCCATACACTGGATGAAGTACCGTGAAGATGGTACATCACAGCAGAACTACGACGAGGAACAAATACGTGGGAAGAATTGACCACTAGTTTTAGTCAGACATTCAGCTTCATTGATGAGAATCCTTTCATCCACAATGCATTGCAGGAGATCCGCGAAAAGGTACTCGAGACAGTTCCGATAGAAAGACCAATTGGGATACAATGGAATGTGACACCAGAAATGATGATAGAATGTTATAATGTGTCGAGAGGACATGATGACAAGGAATATACCAGATCCGTCTATGTCTCGGAGTCGGAAGGAATCTGCGATGTCGAAGCACCAGAGATTCCATTCGACAAATTCCAATAGCCATTGAAAATTAAGAAGGCTAATATTGAGTCGGAGTAAAATCCCAAGTTGGCTAGCATTGGATATTACTGAGACGATTCAACAGTTGGAAAGGTTACTGATCTACTGCATGAGTTTCAAGACTTGTTCCCAACAAAATTTGCAGATATGAAGGGCATTTCCAGGGACCTAGGTGAGATGAAGATCCCTCTGAAACCTGATGCGAAGCCGGTAAAACAACAACCATATAAACTGAATCCCAGGTACAAGGAACGGGTGAAGGCTAAGATAGAGCAAATGTTGGACGTAGGAATCATAGAACCTATCGAAGAGTCAGAATGGATCAGTGCAATGGTCATCTAAGATAAAAATACCGGCGAAATTTAGATTTCCGTCGATCTAAGGAAGATAAACAATGCATGCCTTCATGATCCATTCCATACGCCATTCACTGATGAAGTACTGTAAGGTGTTGGAGTCTAGGAGGTATACTCATTTACAAATGGATTTTCAGGATACCACAAGATTAGGATTGCGAAGGAAGATCAACATAAAACTACCTTCGTGACAAAATGGGGTTGCTTTCAATACACAATGATGTCGTTTGGTCTCAAGAACTCTCTCGCAATATCTTCAAGGCTAGTCGTCGTTGCATTTAAAGATTTCATTCACAAGTTTCTGGCAGTGTATATGAACGACTGGACCGTATATGGGTTGGTTAAGGACCACATTGCAAACCTAAGGATGATGTTGGAAAGGTGTCAACAGCATCAGATTTCGCTGAACTTAAAAAAAATGTATTTTATGTGCACCATTCGGTATCCTATTGGTCGATATCGTATGCAAGGAAGGCATGTTGGTCGACCCAACGAAGATAGCGATCATTGTCGACCTACCACCACCGAAAACAATAAAGCAACTGCGAGCCACATTAAGACATACAGGATATTACAGGAATTTCATCAAGGGATATGCAGCGATTACTGCACCGATGGAGAATCTGTTAAAGAAGGATGCAAAGTTCGAGTGGAACAATGAGTCCCATAAAAGCCTCGACATACTGAAGTCGAAGATGGTCGCAGCACCGATATTAGTCTTCCCCGACTGAAAGAAAGAATTCCATGTCCATGTGGATGCATCATCAGTAGCGTCGGGTTTCATATTGGCCCAGCTAGGAGAAGGGTCGATCAACCATCCGATCGCATTTGCGAGCAGGAAGTTGTCCACCACGGAGAAGAACTATACGACGAAAGAGGGAGAAGGCCTGGCAATGGTATATGCATTGTAGAAATTCTGACACTATCTTCTTGGAGGACACTTAAAAATGTTTATTGACCACTCTGCATTAAAGTACTTGGTCAATAAGCCTGTGTTGGGGGGAATATTTGTCGATGGATGCTGCTATTCCAGGAGTTTAATTTTGAAATCATTGTGAAACCAGGGTGATTGAATGCAGGACCTAATCACCTGTCAAGGATTGAATCAAGAGAAGAACCAAGGAGCATCTATGAAGGCTTTCCCGATGCACAACTATTCGGAATTGGAATGGTTGATGATCATTACGAACAAATTACTCAGTTATTAGCTACGGGAAGAGCACCTGAGGAATTCGCTATGAGTCAGAAGAAGTAGGTGGTCGTCAGGGCTATTGATTTTCAACTAATTGCAAGACAACTCTACAAGATGGGACCAGATGAAGTTCTTTGTCTATGCATCCTTCTGCATGAAAAAGAAAGAGTATTGGCAGAAGCTCATGATGGGATCGCAAGAGGTCATTATGGAGTAAGCGCGGTCGCCAGGAAGATACTTAGAGCTGGTTTATGTGAAAATACTCACAGTGGATCCAAAGAGATGATGTAAACCTCACAATGAAAGAATTTAGGAAAATAGAAGAGAATAGAGTAGCAAAACATAGATCCAATGGAAATCAGATAGGAGTAGAATATTCACACATGTTTCATTAATCTGAATAGTAAAACAATAATGATACAATGCACATGATTCGAATACCAAGGGTGTAATTCGAATTATCCTGCATGGAGAGATCAAAATATCACTGGAGTGTCATCAAAGCACAACTAGAATTCTTCATCATCATCAGTGGAGTCATCAATGCACAAGTAACTGTCAACCAGATGTCAAACTGAGTCTAACTGAGTGTGGTATGTGTAACTGGAACATGGAGGCACTAACTGAATGAAGGAGGCTCAGTGGAGGGCGCATGAGGAGCTAACTGGAGTCAGAATGGGCAGCCTAGTCTCACTGGAGGTCCATTGGAGTGATAGAGTCAATTGAGAGTCAGTCTATCCTTAAATCAAGGAAAGAACTAAAGACAACTCAACTAACTGAAGTGCAACCAAGTGGTAGGTGAGAGAGGGCGACTGGGATGCATGCAATTGCATGCAGGGTGCACTAAGAACTAGGAGGGCTAAAACTGATCAGAAAGAAGCTCCCAGGGCTAGCTAATTGATGGCTAGGTGCTGGGACTGATGACTAGGATGCATGCAATTGCATGCAAAATGAATGCATGACTGAAAATGAAAAAATGGAGAATGATGTTAGGACTAGCATGGAGTATAGGAATATCCCAACAGTTTATGGTGGCCAACAGTTCATGGCGATGCAGCAGACTATTCTAAGAGTTGCGACGTATGTCAATGGATAGGGAAACCATCGTGAAGAGATGAGATGCCACTAGTGCCTTAGTTAACGTTACAAGCCTTCGACAAATGGGAAGTGGATTTTGTGGGACCTATTAACCCACCGGGAAGAATAACAGTTGCGAGATACATTATTACTGTGACTGACTACTTGACCAGATGGGTTGAAGAAGCACCAGTAAAGGATTGCACAGCTACGATAGTAGCGCGGTTTCTCTTCGATAATGTGGTCACCAGATTCGGGTGTCCAAAGATATTGATGAGCGATCAAGGAAGACATTTTTCAATCAAACCATCAAAGCCATGACGGAGGAAAATTCAACATCGAAGGAGTACCCCATATCACCCACAGGTGAATGCAACAGTTGAGGCCCTGAACAAGATATTGGAGCATGCGCTCACCAAGGTGTGTAATACAAACCGTGATGATTGGGACTTGAATATTCCAACGGTACTATGGCATATAGAACAACATACAAAAGGTTGACAGGCCAGACTCCTTTCAAGTTAGTATACGGACAAGAAGCAGTGATGCCAATGGAGTATATTGTCCCTAGTTTGCACATCGCAGAAGCGATAAGAATGAGTGATGATGGAGCGATTGAAGAAATATGGCGTAGCTACTACAACTTGAAGAAGACCGCTTTATTGCAGGATTTCATCACCAGGTAGAAAACGATCGACAAACGGCCTGGCATGATCACCACGTACAGGAAAATCAGTTCCAACGCAGAGACATGGTTCTGTTATATGATAGTAAGTTTTCAAAGCACCCAGGTAAGCTCCAGATGCAATGGCTTGGTCAATACATAATCAATTTCATTACTGACGGAGGTGTAGTGCAGCTGCAAAAGCTAGATGGAACACTGTTGACAAACTTAGTGAATGGGAGATGGCTAAATCCCTATCAAGATAGCCAGACGCACATCGAATGTAAAAGAAATCGATTTGACATGAAAAAAAAATGAAATGAATGAAACGGGAACGCAGCGGAGATTAGAAGTTTGGAAAGGGCATGTGTCGACAGAACGGTGACAAAGAGTTGAATTTTTGCATTTGTCGAAATAACTGCAATAGGGTTGGAATTTAGGAGCCTGTCGATGTGATAATGCCAAAGTTAAACAACAACGAAGTTTGAGGCCTGACGATGTCCGTCGAAGTGCGAATGGGTCAAATCGAGCAATTAATGCGCAACGAATGACGACGCAACAGGAGGAAGATGCATTTAATGACCAATCATTATGGCGGATGATGGCACAAGTGGATGAAGATGCAATTAATGACCAATGAGTGCGCAGGATTTGGTAAATCGATGGACGATTTGGTAAATCAACAGAGGATTCGTCAATCATTGTCCAAAAGCGATTCGATGGATGCGGAGCTGGAAATCGAAATTTATAAAAGCATGCAGAAGTGAACAGTTCAATCCATTGTGCAGCTTGAGAGCTATAGAAAAAGAGTTAGAGCGAAGATTAACAGTGAAGTTAGGAAGTTGCGATGGCACATTTCATTTCCAGCACAAGTACACAAGGCCGACCCAAGCTGACGGTGATTGTTTACGAGCAACTAGAGGTTGCATCAGTGCGAATAATCAGAAAGAAGAGAAGTGTCATTTGGCCGGTGGATACCGACCGAAGGCCGAAGCGAGAGACTCACAGTTCGGCACAGGCTGCGACGACAGCAAGAGAAGTGGGCACATCAGGCATCGCAGAGGAAGAAAAGACACTAAAAGGAGGAAAGCAAGGCCCAACAATAGAGGACATATCAAGGTATGTGTCGTCACGGAAGGAAGGGGCACCAACAATCCGACTGGGGAAGAATGCAAAATATACCATCAAGGAACCAGTGACACCAAAGGGTGTCCATATCATGGGAAACATAGTGCAGCGATTGCAAAAGTTGTAGTACAGCAACCATGACATTCTGGCATATCTAGAGTGCACTAAGGACACGCATGTTGAGATAGAGCATGGAGAAGGAGGTCTGATCACAAGAGAACCAATGCAGTTGGAATTGGGGATGAAGCAATCGGGGCTCTTATCAATAATTCACATGTCGCATTTCGGGAGATCGATGAAAGCGAATTCATGTGTAATGAAGCTACTGGCCTACTTTCATGGCAGATATTTGTGGTTGAAAACAATGATTCCAATCACGGTTGATTTGATTTCTCAGATTACCCAAGGTCGGGGTAGATCCTTCATAATATTTCCAGGGGAAGGATAATGAAAACAATCTTGCTGCGAAGCTGAAGACAAAATATGTGGTGGAGAAGACCACCAGAGGATACCTGATCGACAAAATCAATGATCAGGAGGTTAGGATTGCAACAAAGTTGCTGGAAATCAAGATAGTAAGGAAGAATTGACCAAATCAATGTACATCAAGAGTGATTGCGTCCGCGGAGCAGTGCGCAGCAGGAGTTCAAATGAACTCGTGACTATTTTTGTTGAATGAGTTGATGGAGGACGCGGTAGCAGCGCAGGAGAAAGGAAATCCATCCGCATACTCATGGTTGTTAATATTAATCGCGTTGGTTGGATGGAGGCAACCATCGCACTATCAAGCGATGGACACGGAATTATAAAAGGTGTGCCAACAAGCACGGTACAAGAACCTATGGGCATTAAACGACAAAGAAAGACAAACGAGTAATAAAATTCAATTCTTTATTTATTTAGAAATGTTGAAAATAGATGCAGAAGCGATTCTGCAACTAAAAGAAGAAGCAGCTAAGAAGTATAGAAGAATCGCACGGCTATAGGTGGGGCCCCATGTGGTATTTATTCAAGTGCGTGCAGACCCACGGAAGCAGCGGTTTTCGATGCAATATAAGCTAAACGACGAAGAATTAGATGCCATAGTGGAGGAATGGCTAGAAGATTGGAAGGTTCCAGTAGGTGAAGACCAGTTGTTGGACCCGGAGGAGGGGCAACTGACAGATGGACCAAAGGCACCAGAAGAAAACAAAGACTCATAGGATGAAGGGGATGGTGCAAAAGAACATTCGCGCACCACAAGTCACAGCGAGGATCTACAACTCCAACAAATTCAGAACTAGAAGTGCAGCAAGCGGAAGCAAGGACACAGCACAGGTTTGATAGAGGCGAGGGGAGTGAAACTGCTGGTCTCCTTGATGAGCAAATGAACAAGCTAATGGAGAAAATAACAATGGTGGTGGAAGAAAACCGCGTGAAAGTCACACAGCATGCGACTGGGTATTTCCAATGGGTATTGCAGATGCTATAGACGCTGACCAATGTAGTCATGGAAACAAGGCTACCTGTTGAGGGGGCTGATAGGCTTTCCTTTATGTCATCATTAGAATATTATAATGTATTAAATGAATATATTAGTTAATCCATAACGCATGAGAATTTGGAGCAGGTATAGCGGCTCCAACCTCTTCATTGATGTATAAAATATCAACTCAAGATGAATAACAAACAGTTGGATGCATTCGACTCATCTCTTCATATTGATAATTCTGTGTATGATGTTTCTGCCTGCTTGAATACAACATTGGTGTCGTTGCCTCTTCTGTCTGGTCTGCGTGACAGCAACAGAGGATGGAGGCAGTAATTCGAACCTGAACGGGAGGAGGAGGACGTCAAGAAAATCTTGCAAGAAGATTGAAGGCTGGCTTAGCGTGGATAAGAAAATATTTGCAAAAAGAAAGAATCGATCGATCGAGGGTAGACTTAACCCGAAGGAGATGTTGTATGAAGAAACCTGCAAGAAATCTCAAAAACTGATTTTTTTTTATCACCAGTGTGCGAAACTTCTGACCATATTTCTGGAGCAGCTATTGACCAAGATTCTGAAGATGTTCCAAGCATTTTTTTTCCAATGGATATTAATGTCAAAGAAGTCATTCCGTCGAGTCTGCTTCGTGGTATTAAAAATTGGTTGATATAATTTATGTAAACAATTCTAATATTAATTCTCTATGTTACGCCATCGTTCTTTTATACCATTATATAGTCCGTCGAATACCAGTACATTTCTACCTGCAATTGCATATTATAAGTGATTAATATGCTCGAAGTTAAGTCGATGTCCCTTGGTCGGACCACCATGGTCGATGTAAAGACTAATTCTATCAAGAAAAACGAGCATGGCCGACTGGTAAGAGAACAAGTATGGTCGGTTGGAAGAGCACTTGAATGTGCAAGCAAATCCTGTCGACATTCGACCTAGAAACTGTAGCATCCGACATGTCTGGTCGAATATGGACGATGGGCATTGGTCATGGATTTATTATCACCCAAAATCGACTATCTAACAACGCCAGATTCCGATTGGTGGACATGCGAGACTATCTAACAATGCCATCCACGTATGGTCGTTTCTAGTTGACTGATCTACCCATCGACCAATGCACTTTTACTTATGTTGAATTTGATGTGGTTGCTCGATGTGGGTGAACAATGGAACCGTTGGTTAAAGCGATTGGTCGGTTGACAAAGAAGATCCAATGATGGACCAGGCAAGGTATCGACTAGCAGCAGCCCATTGTTGAAGTTCGTGAAGGGCTCACCAAATTGTCCATCACCATGTTTTATGACACTCCGACCAGTTTGTTGCATGTAAAGGACATCTGACTGCAGTTTATTGTGTTTGTTGAATGATTTTGTGTTAGAGTAACTCGCCATTGAATCCATGATTTTTCGAAACAAAACTCATCGACTATGCTTTGTTAGCCTGCGAACTATGTCTATACTTCATCCATCGACAGCAACCGTTGATCAAATTCCTAAAAGCAATGAATGGAGACCGTAATTACTTGACAGCGTGAACAATAATGTCAACTAGCTTCTTCATCGATCCGGGCATGGACATCAAGTGCTTACAATAGTAAAAGCTATTTTTACATATTTGAGCCATATAATATTTAATATTGCTTTATGGCGGTTTGATTCTATGACATTGATTTTATGGTCAAAATTCCAATGCGGTAGAGGAGAATCTTGGTCGGTCCCTTATAATACTTAGTTATATCTTTATTTCTCCGTGGTCGATATATTGCATAGCTTTCGTCGAGGTTGTCAAAATGGATTTAATTGGTTGAGTCTTTAAAGTGGTCATTTTGTTGTAAAAGAAGTAGTAAAAAGTAGTTGATGTGATTGATGATTGTACAAATATGGTCGGTACTCTATTTGTCGATATTGTGTTCGGTGGTTGAAGTATGGTCGAAGTTGTAAAATTGTATGAAGGGTTCAGTGTTCAAGTCTATTGAATCATGTATATTCATAAAGTTGTAAATCAAGTTGGTCTCTTGCCGACCATGGTCAGTCGAGTCAAGTCAGTCGACCATGACCAATATCTAGTAGTCGATATCGGCCACAAGCAGTGACACGTTTAAACTTGCAGGAATCCTCACGGCAGATGAAGATCATATTCAAGCAGAAGCCATCTTGCAGCACACGGCAGAAGAGCTTAATGCTTGATGATGACCAAAGAACACTTGTAATGACCAAGCCCCCAGTGTTAAAATACAGAAACATCTATTTAGTGTCATTTCATAAGTTTGAAGGCAGTTGGTGAGATGGTGTAAAGGTAGAGCATGGAATCCCTCGTAGTTCCTAGATCGATGAAGATGAATTCCGGTAGGAAGGAGAAAGGGTGAGACTCGATTGACCGCTACCAGATTGCTGACAAAGGATTAAGAAATCACAGTTCATGGTTGTTCCTATTTTCTTCGGGACGAAAAAAGGATTTGTTGGTGGGGGAGATGTTGAGGGGGCCGATAGGATTTCCTTTATGTCATCATTAGCATATTATAATGTATTAAATGATTATATTAGTTAATCCATAACACATGAGAATTTGGAGCGGGTATAACCGCTCCAACCTCTTCATTGATGTATAAAATATCAACTCAAGATTAATAACAAACGGTTGGATGCATTCGACTCATCTCTCCGTCTTGATAATTATGTGTATGATGTTTCTGCTTGCTTGAATACAACACTACCGCAAGGATAAGTGGCGCCAAGTGCATCAACAAGTAGGGTCGATGTGGATATCGGCACGAAGAGGGGGATAGTACAAATACTACGTAGTGCCATCACTACCAGTGACGAAGACATGGATACCACATTGCGAGGGCATGACTTGATCAGCATAGATTTCAACATGTTGTCGATGTTTATGATGCATCGCACTCATACCGCAACAAGTGATGAAATCAGTGACCAGGAAGCTGCAACGCACGATCAAATGGTAAAATACAAATGACAAGTGTGGATCATCGAGGCAGAGGTTCAATGACTCTAGGAAGAGAAAGACGATTATGAATAAAACAAAAAAGGAAATTGAGGATAGAAAAAGGTTGGAACATGCCATCTCCATGGCATACAAAGACGCACTAGAAGTTGATAAAGATATGTCGGCGGACGCAAAATCACTAAATTTAGACGCGGTCATTGCAGACCTGCAAAAAGAGAATGAGGAACTACAAACAAGGGCGGTGCCAAGCACACTACCGGAGCAGATTGAAGAGAGGAAGAGCGCAATTCAAGAAGCTGCGACAGAGATCGTAGAAGATGTAACATAATTTTGGGGTAGTTTAGTGCAGGACGAACAGTTGCACTAGCTGAACATGAAACTCGGCGAAGCGGAAACCCAACTCAAGGAATTAAGGGGATCTCTTAAGGCGATGCCCCTATTAGCACAAATGAAAAAGGAAACAGAGCTGAAAGAACTACACCATCGGGTCAACAAGGCGCGCACAAGGTAGAAAAGAAGAACAACGCACTTGGACGAGCTACAGACAAAAGAAAAACAGTTGGAAGTCAAATCAATGGAAGGAATGACGGAGATCAAGCAAGAGTTGGAGAAAGCACAGCATATGGGTAATGAACACTCAACAGAACATGAAGTGGAAGATTGCGCAGCACTTAAGGTGTCGACAAAGGAAGCTATTGACCAGGTTAAGGCAGCATATAATGACTTCAAGATGCAAGTAAATGCACCAACAACTTCCAGTTGAGGTGGCTCGAGGGAGAGCCACAAGTTTGTGTTGGGGGCCTGTTGGCACGGGTCCAAAGCGCACTAGTGTGGTACCTCCAAGCGACGAAAGGGTCATCGACATGAACAAAGGACCAATTGCAAAGTGTAAAAGAGCCGACAAATGCGGAATATTTGGTTAAGTCAGTTAGTTAATGGGTCATTTGGACCAATTTGTAATGGCCAAGTGAGCCTATAAATAAGAGTGTGATTGTAATCCTATGGGAATTTGTTTTTGGTACCTTTTGGATGATAGGTCTAGCGTCTTTCGGAGATAGTCTTTTTTATCTCTCGGACCGCAACTGTTGTTTTGAGTTTGTAATGGTTCTGAAATATGCATTCTCGAGAATTCTGCGATGTATGAGACAAGTTGATGAATAATGAGAAGGATTGATTAATCTATGTCTTTGTCTCTCTTTGAGTTTCGCAATGTGCTTGAATATGCGTTGTCGCAATGTTTGATGTCGCTACATGGTTCTATATGTTTTATGAATGAAATCGCAGTTATGTTATGTATATCATATATGTTAAGTATGTTTCGATAATATGCTATTGCATATACCTAATTAGTCTTTCGATTGTGAAATGATAATGTTTTGATGTGAATAGTGATTATGTCGATCTCCGAGCTACTTAGTGATTGATTGTGAATGATGTGTGCCCTCTTTCATCTACGGAAATGTGGTTCCTGCAACCCCCTTAGATATCTCGGGTGATACTTCACTCACTCCGTGGGTGTTGCTAGAAAGGATAAAGCCTTTCTGGGCCTATGTCTATGGGAGTCTGTGTTGAGGTTTGTTGACGACAGTGCGAAATAGAACCCTTGTTGACAAATTTGCATCAACACCCGGAGCTCATAAGCTTCAAGTTGTTGACACTGTATGTGCAGATTGGAGCCTAGTATAGCCTAATCTAAGGTCAACAACACACTTTAATGCAAATAAGAATTTGGTACAAAAACTGGTACAGAAATCAAAACTAATGCAAACTAGTACAAAATAGAAAACTAATGCAGGAATTCAAAGTGCAAGAAAAAAACTAAACTAACTAATTAAGACATTCCTATGCTCAAAAATCCATTCCCACATACACATTTACTAACACAATAACATAAATATGACAAAAATATATTACAATACACCATATACAAAATATATATATTACAAAATCATGAAAACAAACAATTTATTAACAAAATTATAAAACACTTTATTAACAAAATATATAAAACATTAACAGCACACATTAACAATACATTAAATATTACAGAATACCATATTACAAAACACAAACTATATTAAAATTACCACACACATGTATTAAGTACATACAAAAACATGGAACAACCTTTAAACTTTGGGAGAACACTTTATGAACATAGAACAACCATTAAAAAGTATATAAATGGAATCAATGTTTTATTGTAAATGAAATGCTTCCCATCGTTTCATAACATGACCTATAATAGAGTGCTGGAAACTAATGATATTTACCATCGGATATTAGAACTTCATGCCTGCCTTGAAAGGAGATGGATGGAACGATTTTATAATATGAATTAAGGGACTGATTCATGACAGCAAGCTTCTGTAATGAAGATGTAATGATTAGTGAATCAAGAGGAGATATGGTGGAATTGTGATGAAGTTGTGATGCGAGAAATTTATGATTTGAAGAAACTATTCGAAAGAGACGTAATTAATCCAAATAGAGTGCATCGACAGAGATCAGTAAGTGCATTGTGTAATTTAGCACCAACAATTTTTATAATCGATTTGCACAAGTAATGGATTGAATGGATGGCATTGGATGTGGGCTGGAACAGTGCAGAATTAACTCAGTGTAACAATTACAACATTAAGAAAATGGTCACAACATCAAACCAAATGTATACATATGTTAGGAATGCATATTCTGGGCATTCAAAAAAAACCTGAATTCATGAAGTTAAACTAGATTGCAATTTAAACGAAGTTTGCATTCCACTCTATCATTAAGTTGAATGGGATGCAATCTGATACAATGTTCCTCTCTTCCTCGAAAACCTGATTATTAATGATTTCAACGATTTATAAAAATGGAGGTACGAAAACTCATGCCACGCATTGTGTAGAATAAAACTTCTCAAAAGCATGACAGACCTTAAGCAGAACTCATTTTTCGCTAGTATGTTAAATCTCTCCCTAAGACATTGGGAGGGGATAACAAATTTCAATGAAGCATGCAAGGATGAAGAAACCTAGAGAAAGACTTTAAAAAGTATCCTTTAGAACCCTTTCCTCTTTCTCTTTCATAAGATGAAGAAACTATTGAGGAACCAAAGATTTCATAAATGGCTCAACTAGAAGAACATGTTAAGGTTTTATGTAATGAAGTTATGTTTCTACAAAAAGAAAGGAAAACTCAAAGTATTTTATAGAGTTTGGAGTAAATAGATTTTGCATTTAAAATTTGATTTTCTTTAAACACAAAAACAAAGTTAGCTGCAAATTCTTATTTTGAATTTTCTTCTCCGAATGAACCTAGGTACATTGAATCCTATAAATCTTCCTTTCATTGTCTATAATCTCAGCATGGAAATTTTGAAGAACAATATGCATAATGCTTCTAACATGTTAAATGAACAATATGCATGGTCTGATTTTGCACATTTGCCATTTTCAGAATTTAATCATAACAATCCAATTTTAAATGGAAGTGAAGATTCAAGGAATTATGAAGAGGATTTATCATTTATTTCTAATCATTTAAAAGTTCATCTTTCCATAACTGATATTCACTCTTCTTGATTTGATCGAACCATGGATCTTAATGTAGAAAATTTTGAAGAAACTAGTTATAATCCAGATTTCAAAGAACATATTGGTGATCCTATTCATTTTGAGAAATCCGACTTTGAATATCTTTCAGCCTTATCTTTTAAATCTGATTGTTATGAAGAACATTAAAATTGATAGGTCTTTGGAGGATGAGTTGCCTGAAATCGAAATAGAGTTTTAGAATATTTGTTCTAACTGCGAGCTTTTCTAAGAAACAAAATTTGAAAGAAAAAATATTTCAATTGAATAATCTGAAAGTGAACAAACCTCATACACCTACTTCTTTGAAAAAATAGAATCATGATCAAGAGGATGAAACTTAAACTTATGATTTTCAAGACTCTAATCCGGATGTTTTCTTTCAATTTAATAATAATGATACCTTTCTAAAAAAACATTCTTCATTTCTGAAATTCCAAATTCTGATTTTGATGAGTTTCCTTTCAATCCTGATCTTGATAAGGCTTGTAATCTTCCTATGGAAGTATCACAAGTATCAAATAATTTCCAACTTGATTTTTATGATCTAATTAAAGTACGGTTGGAAGAACCATTTTGAAAAAATTCTCATCTTATTTCAATTTTATTGTAAATAAGAAATTTAGTTTAGTTTTTCAAATTTGTAGATTTGGGACCATCACGTCATTCTTTGGGATCAAGGAAATATAGAAGTGCCCTTACTTTTCTTACTAGTCATTTTTTTCTTGTCCATTATCATATTCATTAAAACGTTTTCTCTCATTATTGTAACTTTATTAAGAAGCGTTTCAATATGATCGATTTATTAAAATTGGGATGTAAGAACATTTGAAATGAATGTTGATGTATATGTAACTTCGGAATGTATTTCATCAGTATATTATATGTATATTTATTGTACCCTTATAAGAGATGTGTTTTTCCTCTATAAGGAAGTGTCGTCATGTGGATTGACAAGTGTCGCAAGTGTGTGTACTTGCCTATGGGTTATTAGACCACCTTATGGGGTCGGCCCTAATTAATATATAATATAATGTGGATGTACTAAAGTAGACAAGTCGGCCCCAGTAGGTCACTGGGCAAAAAGGTGAGTATAAATAGAGATAGGAGATCTCTATTTTACTCACTCGGAAAAGTATCTATCTTTCTCTCTGGAAAGTGGCGCACTAGTGAGGAGGAGGAGGATCATCTGCTAGGAGACTATCTCTGTATTATTTGGTTGTATTTTGGTTGAGCCATTGCTCTCTCTATCTCTGAGGAAGTTGTGGGGTTTTTCACCTTAGGGTTTTCCCCACGGAAACTCTGTGTCTCTTGTCTCTATGCTTTTGATTCTTATGATGCTTGTGATGCTTGTCATATTATGATTGTCATGCATTGATATACTGTAGATGTTATTCTCTCAGCAAAGATCTTATAGTATTGTGATTTAATACTGAAAATTTAACATGGTATCAGAGCCTAACTGAGAAGAAGACATTTTGCAGTGACGGAAGCTTGTATTCCTTGTTTATTGGGTTTCTCTCCACAGATTTTTGAAATTCAGTATAGTAGATTGGATCTACTCATCAAGGCGCATCTTTCTGTCCAATCAGATTTCAGTTCTGAGCATTTTCAGTTTTGGCCCTAAAAATTAGGGTTTCCACAAAAATAGGAATTTCTGGAAACTGAAGGTACAGCTGGAAGCTCCTTGCAAAAATCAAAGGTTTGAGCTTTGGATCGAGATTTTTGGCTGGGTAGATCTCCGGGAAACTCAAACCCTAATTCAGGGCTCTCCCCAGTGAACCCGAGAGGACAAAAAGGCAATTTTGAAGGACAAGACTTTGCTGATCTCAAATTCTAAATGTACTAGGCTGATCAGCTCTCCAAGGCGCATCTTTCTATCCTTTCGGAATTTTGAAATTCACATTTTGAATTTTTAGGGTTTCTCTGACAAACCCTAATCCGGGACCAGATCCAGTTTTCAACACTTCAAGTGGTAAGTTCTAAATCTTTTCTATTTCCATTTGAAGTACTCTTAAAGATGTCTCTTCACACCAAGCTTGAGGATAAGCTTGAAGGGGCTGATAACTTCCGAGCCTGGAAGTATAGGATTGGGCTAATCCTGGAAGAGAATGAGTTGGACTCATATGTGAAAGAAGACATCCCTATCCCAGAGGATGAAGAGGCCAAGGTATTGCACAAGAAGAACTTGGTCAAGGCAAAGAGAATCATTGCTGATTCTATCAAAGACCATCTCATACCCCATGTGTCTTCTCTCAAGACACCCAAAGAGATGTTTGAATCTTTGACCAAGCTATTTGAAGGAAAGAACATAAATCGGAAGATGACCCTGCGGAACCAATTGAAAGCAGTAAAGTTTCAGAATGGGGAAACCATTCAATCCTACTTTTCAAGGGTCTCTCAGATCAAGGAACAATTAGAAGCAGTAGATGAAATGGTGGAGAATGGTGAAGTGGTGATGACCACTCTAAATGGCCTACCCAGGTCATGGGATTCCTTTATTCAAGGAATTTGTGCAAGGAAGAAGTTGATCTCCTTCAGTAGACTTCGGGAAGAATGTTCTCAAGAAGAAGCTAGACTTATAGCTCGTGAGGAAAAGATGGGAGGTGAAGATCAAGCTCTTGCAGCTCACACCAAAAGAAGCAAAACCAAGAAGGATCACCCTCACCCCAAAAGATTCCATCAAAAGAATAAGAAGGACCTAAGATGCTTCACATGCAATGAGAAGGGTCACTTTGCTTCAGATTGTCCCAAGAACAAAAGGGATAATAAGAACAACTCCAGTGAGAAAAAGAAGGGCAGCAAAAGAAGGTTTCATGCTCATGCTGCCGAAGATGATGAACCTCCAAAGAAGAAGGCTAGGGCAGAAAGTGATAGTGATGATGACTCATCAAGTGAAGAAGAGTATGTTCTGATCTCTGCTCTTACAGGTACCATCTCCCATGGATGTAATGATTGGTTAATTGATAGTGGGGCCTCCAAACACATGACTGGGTTCAAGGAATCTTTTGTGAATCTTTCTGAACATGAATCACCCCATAAAGTGAAACTTGGGGATGATTATCAATACCCAATCAAAGGAAGTGGTGAAGCCTCCTACAATCTAGATTCTGGAAAATCATTGAAGATGAAAGAAGTACTTTATGTACCTGGGCTCAAGAAGAACTTACTCTCCATTTCTGCATTAGATGCAAAAGGTATGAGGGTTGCATTTGTGGATGGCCAAGTCCTAATGTGGCCAAAGGGAAAGACCATAGATGATGCAGTAGTGATTGGAAAGCAAGAGGGAGGTTTGTACAATTTGAAGGGACAACCTGAACATGCCATGGTGACATAAATACAAAGATTCATCCATAGTCATGGATCACATAGAGGTATGTATAATTTGTTTTTGCAAAAGTTAACTAATGAGTTATGCAGGTCATTGAAGAGAACAAGAACACATTGCTAGACATAACTAGCAAATATGGTGACCAGGTATGTGTTTCTTATATCATAGGATCCATCATATAAGTATGCATGGCATGATTGATGATGATTGTTCATAAAGTCATAAGTTTGAATAATCATGGGCATATGCATATTATGTGTCTTACCTTAATTAATAATATGACTAACCAGAAGAGTCATAGGTTTGAGTAATTATAGGTTTATACATGTTATGTTTCTTATGATATGACTAACCATAAGAGTCCTATATAAACCTTGAATGCTAATGCTTATTATTTCTGTTTGAAATGATCATGACTATACATACTTGAGATTATTGTGTTTTAATGAATGTATGATTTTGTATAAGATTACAAGGATAACACAATCATGATACTAATAAGCATGCATAGGGACCAAGGATGAATATGAGTTCAAGAACAGGTAATCCAGGAAGCAAAGATCAAGAGGGAGCACACTCCAGTGGTTTCTGCAAGGGTGCAGATATTCAGAGGGAGTTGTCCATATCTCTACATTCCACAACAAGAAGGTTTAGAAGGACTCCAGCGGCTCCTGCAAGGAAGAAAAGACTCAGAGGGAGTCCACCCAACAAACAAACAAAGATAAGTATTTTAATTATCTTGCATATTTGTTTGCTTAAATAAAATTGTTCAATGATGTATATGCTCATGTTCCTAGACTTAGGATATGTATTGTGCATATTAGAATGATTGAATTAATGAACAGTATACTACTAATATGCATGTGTTGGGTAAGTGGCCTATGGAACTGTACAACATTCCATTGCTACTTATCTAGAATGAAACCTCTTTGCTGACATGTTGGGAGTTGTGCACACTCTTAACAATGTTCTGGTAGAGATTGGAAGGCATCTAGAAAGTTACGGGATATGGATAAATGTTGTATTGAAGCATTGGCTAAGATAATTGCATGACTGCATGACTGTATGACATATTTCTTCATGTGTAAGAATTTGTTCTGAAAATTATGAGATGTTTCTAATCATGCAATTTAATCTGTTTTGTAGGAAAGACCGTATATCTTCACCTACAAAAGGACTACAACATTTGTTCCAGCAACAAAGATATCTATTGAAGATATTGAAATTCCCAGGATCTGGGATGAAGACATGGAATGCCATGATCCGTCGATCGTGAAGAATGATGTTTGGGATGCGATCCCAAGAGCTAAAGGGAAGTCTGTTGTGACTTCCGAATAGAACTTTCAGATCAAGCATGTTGCAGATGGCAGCATAGAGAAATATAAAAGTGATGAAATAGAAGATACACCAGATGGATTCAAGACAGCTTTCTTGAATGATGTAGTTGAAGAAGAAGCAGCCACTTCGTTCTGAGACACATGATAGGAAATCATATATGTGCAGAACTTGGTATGGTGAAGATAGATTGATTGCCGACACGCAGCGGAAGCTTACTACCGAGTTCGAGATGAAGAACTTGGGGATGATGCACTATTTGTTTTTTGCGTGGAGATGTGGCAGAATGCAGGTGGGATCTTCCTTGGTCAAGGGAAGTACACAGTAGATATCCTGAAGAGATTTGGGATGATGGATTGCAAGGCCATGGCCACACCTATGGCATCAAATCTGAAGCTTCTATGTGATGCTTCATCTGAGCCGGTTGATGTCTCTTTGTATCATCAGATGATTGGGTCCTTGATGTACTTGACGAACACGAGACCAGACATTTGCTTTGATGTGAACACATTGAGCCAGTTCCTGACGGATCCGAGGAGTGTTCACCTGGTTGCTATAAAGCATGTTCTGAGGTACCTGAAGGATACAGTGTATTATGGGCTCAGGTATGAGGAGAATCAAAAGTTTAACCTGCAGGGTTATGTTGATTTAGATTGGGATGGCAGTGCTGCAGATAGGAAGAGCACATCTGGGTGTTGCTTCAGTATGGGATCAGGTGTGATCTCTTGGTTTAGCAGGAAGCAGTCCTGCGTAGCACTGAGTACAGCTGAGGCAGAGTATGTTGCAGCCTGTTCAGCTAGTTGTGAGGCAGTATGGCTACGGAAGCTACTGTCTGAGTTATTTGATCTCCCGTTGGAGGCTACTGGTATCTTCTGTGATAACCAGAGTTGTGTGAAGCTGTCCGAGAACCCAGTGTTTCATGATAGGTCGAAACACATAGAGATCAAATATCACTATATCAGGGATATGGTGCAGAGAGGAGCTGTGAAGCTCCTGTATGTTGCGACGGACGAGCAGATTGCAGATGTGCTGACGAAGCCACTAGCCAGGGTGAAGTTCGAGTACTTCAGAGAGAGGCTTGGCGTTATTCAGATCGAGGACACTTCGAGGAAGAAGTGATGGACACATTTGCTGAAGCCATTCCAAGCATGTTGGAAGGAGGATCCTTCACATGGCTGTGGATGTAAGCGTTGGATGATGAGCATCAGGATGATGTTCTAGTTTCTGCTTGATATGATCAGTTGGATCATTTTATGTATGTATGTACACATCATGTTGGATGCTGGATATGATCAGTTGGATCATTTTATGTATGTATGTACGCATCATGTTGGATGCTGGATATGATCAGTTGGATCATTTTATGTATCATGTTGGATGCAGGATATGATCAGTTGGATCATGTGTATGTATTGTTTATGCATCATGTTGGATGCTTGGACCATGTATCTGTATATGTATCAGGTGGATACATTGTATGATCAGGTGGATCATGTATGGTGATATGTATCATATATTTGTATTTGTATCAGGTGGATACATTGATGATCAGGAGGATCATGTATGATGATATGTATCAGGTAGATACTTGGTATGCATCAGGTAGATGCATTGATGATCAGGAGGATCATGTATGATGATATGTATCAGGTAGATACTTGGTATGCATCAGGTAGATGCATTGATGATCAGGAGGATCATGTATGATGATATGTATCATATATTTGTATCAGGTGGATACATTGATGATCAGGAGGATCATGTATGATACTTGGTATGCATCAGGAAGATGCATTGATGATCAGGTAGATCATGCAGCAGGATGTTGCAGTGATGATCAGGATGATCATAGATGACGAGCTTCAGGATGTTGCTCCAGACGACATGCAGCAGGATGTTGCAGTGATGATCAGGATGATCATAGATGACGAGCTTCAGGATGTTGCTCCAGATGACATGCAGCAGGATGTTGCATTGATGATCAGGACGATCATGGATGACGAGCTTCAGGATGTTGCTCCAGATGACTTGCAGCAGGACGTTGCAGTGATTATGATCAGGACGATCATGAGTACATCAGGATGATGTATGGTGAGTATCAGGTTGATACTCTGTGGCCGTGGATCAGGTTGTGCAGATGAGCATGTCTGGGAGATCCTATAGGTCGGAGTTGTGTACCCGTAACAGCCTGGGATGCTCTTTCGAGACATTGCTCTGGGAGGACATGTAATTCGTTGCCCTGGGAGATCTCAGGTCGGAGTTGTGTACCCGTAACATCCTGAGATGCTCTTGCGAGGTTTTGTCCTATGGCATGTAATTTGGGCCCTGGGAGATTTCAGGTCGGAGTTGTGTACCCGTAACATCCTGAGATGCTCTTGCGAGGTTTTGCCATGACCACATGTAATTTGTGCCCTAGGAGATCTCAGGTCGGAGTTGTGTACCCGTAACATCCTGAGATGCTCTTGCTAGGTTTTGTGGTGGACCACATGTAATTTGTGCCCTGGGAGATCTTAGGTCGGAGTTGTGTACCCGTAACATCCTAAGATGCTCTTTCGAGGTTTTGTGGTGGGGTCACATGTAATAGCGCCCTGGGAGATCCTACAGGTTGGAGTTGTGTACCCGTAATATCCTGGGATGCTCTTTCGAGGTTTTGTGACGCACGTAAAAGTCCTGAGGATTCCACAGTATGGCCAGTGATGATGAAGACCTGCAGGTGGTGGGCCTACATCCAGTATGAAAAAGGACTGGCTCTGTAGAACTTCCTATGACGAGTAGAGACAGAGATTGGACGAGATAGCAGCAGCAGTGACGATGACGATGACGATGCATCGATGATGATGATCCAGAGAAGAAGACTTGTCTAGCAAATCTGTGTCGAGAAATACCTTCCTTGTTAAGAGGGAGTGTTGATGTATATGTAACTTCGGAATGTATTTCATCAGTATATTATATGTATATTTATTGTACCCTTATAAGAGATGTGTTTTTCCTCTATAAGGAAGTGTCGTCATGTGGATTGACAAGTGTCGCAAGTGTGTGTACTTGCCTATGGGTTATTAGACCACCTTATGGGGTCGGCCCTAATTAATATATAATATAATGTGGATGTACTAAAGTAGACAAGTCGGCCCCAGTAGGTCACTGGGCAAAAAGGTGAGTATAAATAGAGATAGGAGATCTCTATTTTACTCACTCGGAAAAGTATCTATCTTTCTCTCTGGAAAGTGGCGCACTAGTGAGGAGGAGGAGGATCATCTGCTAGGAGACTATCTCTGTATTATTTGGTTGTATTTTGGTTGAGCCATTGCTCTCTCTATCTCTGAGGAAGTTGTGGGGTTTTTCACCTTAGGGTTTTCCCCACGGAAACTCTGTGTCTCTTGTCTCTATGCTTTTGATTCTTATGATGCTTGTGATGCTTGTCATATTATGATTGTCATGCATTGATATACTGTAGATGTTATTCTCTCAGCAAAGATCTTATAGTATTGTGATTTAATACTGAAAATTTAACAATGAACAAATAGGAAAGATTATCATTTTTGAAACTCTACCTCAATTTAACATTGTGTTTTGATTTTTTTATCTTTAATCATTTAATTATACAATGATTATACAAAATTTGAAGCACTAATGTTTAAGAAGGAACGAATAATAAATGTGGTCTGAAATATGTTTTGATCTTCAATCTTTTATCTTTTATTTAGTCACTTAATGAATGTTCCTTGTTAATCCTGAAAATTGACATCATAACTATGACTGAGATCAATTTTAATGATTTTTTTTTCCTTTTTTATTTTCCTTTATGTATATAATTTTTAATAAAGAGTCTAATTAAAACTTATGATCTTTTATGAAAATTATGTTCATTACAATTACAATTTCAATAAGGGAAAGGATGTAAAATTTTCGTACAATCAATAAATTTAACTTACATTCATTCTATCCCTTATAATTTGATTTTCATTTTGATACAACTAAATTGTGATTTCTAGATTTTCATTTTTAGTGAAGATAAGTGGTTAATTCAAGTCTTTGTTTGGTTTGATTTGCAGTTATTTTTTAGATTTGTTTGCTTTAATTTTCCTTTTCAAGTTTGAGTGATTATAGATTTGTTTGCTTTAATTTTCCTTTTCAAGTTTGAGTGATTAATGTAGGATTTCTTGACTATGGGATTGGTATTTTCAATTCCTCTTTTTTCTTTTGAAGGTTTTAGTTGTGTTATTTGTTTTTAGATTAAAAGACTAAATGTTGATTTTATCATGAAATGATCAAATTTAAAAAGGTTTTATAATTCTAAACTTCCAATCATATTATATTTATCAACCTTATTCGATCCTTTTTTATATAAGGAGTTGTTAATCTTTAAATCAAATGGAACTCTGGGTTGTTATTTGTCTAATTCTCTTATTTTAGAAGTCTTGTACTTGAAGAAACCTTTTTAAAGATTATATTCAAGAATAAGCATATAACCTTTCGTGTGGTGGAACACTTTTAGATTTCTGAAAGCCTTTATATTGAATGTAGCTGCATAACTCACAACTATCGCATATCATTATGCAAAGTCATGCATTCATTTAGATTCTAACAAATTCATTTAATTGGTTACCCCCTATATGAGCAAAAAAGTATGGAAACTATTGTTATCAACACAAACCTCTTAACGCCAGATCCTACACTCTTAAGGAGCTTTTGGTCATGCTTCCCATCCGTTAAGTAATCTCTTGTAAGATTAACAAAAGTATAGTTCTTTACGATAAATCAAGCCTAAAGTGTTAATTGAAGGACATGAGGTATCATTACGAGTCGACATGTTCATGATCATATATTCTTGCAGACTAGCATTATCATTAGCTAGTTACCAAGCCAGGGTAATGGCTCTCAGCTTAAGGGTTGAGGGACAAGAGGTCTCATCATGAGCCAGCCTACTCATTTTTGTAACTCTCTATGAATGACGCTATCATTATCTGGTTAACAATCCAGGACATTGGCCTTTAGTTGGATCCTATAAAGCTTATTTGATAGACAAAGTCCTAAAACTATGCATCTATATCTAATCGATGGGATCAAAGCGGCTAGATTGGGTTGAAAGGCAACCCTGTCTATACCCCCGACAGGGTTTCCTTTATAGACGTGTGTTGGCAGCAGTGGCTATGCCTATGGTATTAGAGGTAAATCAAATCACAACATTTTCTAGCCATTACAAATTGTTCTTTAGGGTATTTTCCGATGACTAAATATACATGTTACCTTTGCATTCAAACTAATAGTAAGAATGATTATTGTTTAAAGTTCATTGTAGCTAAGTACAACTTCTAGAGACTAATTTCTAAAGCGTGGTACCCATGGTAAAAGGTAATTTTTATTTTGTTGGATGTCTTATCTTTAATCTTCTTGTACATGCAAAACTTATATCTTTACCAGGAAAAGATAACTACTTCGGCCCACTGAGCCGCCATTTGTTGTAGCTACAACAATTCCCCTACATTTTCATCCAAATATGAATGGTCCCCCACTTAAATTTCCAAAATCAATAATTTATCTTCTTCAATTTGATAGATCTTGGCTCACTACCTTTTGGATTTTGTTTCTATTAATCATTGTATGAAACAATTTTAATTTCATCTCTAAATTGGTGCACATTCATAACTTGCTAGTCGATATCCATTTGATTCAGTTCATTCTTCAATCCACAATGTCGACCCAACTTCATCAGGGTTATGTTTTACTTAAAGATTATCCCCTACATTCCTATGGCCTTCATATATCAGAATGCTCATCTCGGGAAAATTCCTTATTTCATTTCTATTCCCCAACATTTCACTCCCAAGGCTATCATTTCTGATGTTATGGATCATCCGATGTCCGCTCTTGATTCCATTATAATCTATCCATGGGTCCATCACTACGGAACGATTTTATTGGAACTGCCACTTTACTTGTATTTCCTTTCCAACATTCCGATCTCGATGTTTCATATCGGATATTGAATGTAGGATTGAAATTCTCACTGTTTGTTTTGATGGGCCCATGTTTCCAAGCCCGAGGTTTACTTATGATTTCATTGATCTATGGTTCAGATTCATTCCTTAGAGTTGACTTTCTGAGATCTTGTGGATATCGAACTGGTTTACTTTAAAGGTTTCCCATTCGAATCATTACTTTGAATCTATCGTTTAGAACTTCACAAACTTCATTTGCTTGATGATTTTGTTTGTTTTCTCATGAGATGATGGCTAGTTATTAACTTCATTCATTTGTTTTTAGGTTTTTTATTAAGTATTTGGTTTTCCTTTTATGATTATGGATCTTGCATTAGTCTGTTATTTGAAGTTGATTAAGATATGACTTAATCCTATTTTTTCGTTTGCGTATCTATAACCATGATATTTTGCAAATCATCTTATTTTTTAGGCTTGTTTGTTTAGTTTAGCTTAACATTTTTTATGTTCAATTTGAGCTTATTGACATCGTTTTTAACATTCTTATCATGATTTGGTTATATTAAAATTAATTTTTCTATTTGAATTATCAAGTATTTATAATAACTCGCATAATCCAATTTTATGAGACCAGTGTTTTTAATAGCTCATTTAAATTTTGATTTTTCTAATTTCAATGTTATGTTGAAATTCCACGTTTCTTGAGAAATTATTGAGATTAAAATTTAATATTAGCAACATATAAAGATTTGATCATGAATTATATTTTCCTTTCAAAAAGCTTAAATTGATGTTGAAAATATAGAATAGATTTGATTTCCTTTTATAAATTAAAATAAATTTTATTATACATTATTTTGCAAAAAGAAATTACTTATTTTAATTTTTAAGTTTCTTTTGAATTTCTAATTTTAGGAAATAGTTTTTTCATTGAATATTTTGGAATATGGGAAATTTATATTCATCCAAGATTTGTGGATATATTTATTTTTGGGGATTTGATTTGATTTTTTTTGGCCCTAATGGTCTATTTCTTCCCTATATTTTTCTACAAACTATTATGGGTGGCAAATGCAATATAAACACATGAAAATTCATTTGCTAAATGCATTAGGTTAATGAATTTAACATTCAAATCAATGGTCATTATTCATCCAACAATATAATGAACAGTTGTTAATTGTTAACTTCCACGAGCAATTTCTTGATATTTATGAGGCCAAATTAAGCATGAGATGGCTGGTTGGAAAGTTGAGAAGATGAGGAATGATTTGGGAAGATCCTTTTTTTCCATATGGATACTTTAAATTCCCTAAAAATCTACTTGAAAAAACAATTGCCGATATGACTTAAATTTATTTGTTTTCGTTATGATTTGATTTTCATTGAATTGGATTTGTTCCATTAGATTTGGAATGTTCTTTATTGCTTATAATTTTCTCTTTTGAATTATACAGGTGTGGATTTGGATTTGAAGAAATCAATTAACATCTCGGATCATGAGGAATTAAAGATACGTCAAGTTAAAAGAGCAATGATTTTCAAACGCGATTTTTGCAGTGATGAAGATGAATCTGGAAAATCAGAGACATGGGTTTTTTGCTGAATGAGCCCAATTAGTTGAATCGTGAGAAGAATCCTCCAAAAGTGCGTCATTTGGTAGATCCAACTAGTTTTCCAAAACGGAATTTCCTATATTTCGTGATTGTGGACGGATTTGCTAAATGGAATGCCCAATTAGCTTAGTGATTAAGAGAAATGATTTGGTCTTCTTTATCATCCATTTTTGTATAAATACCTACCTGATATGCAAAGAGAGAGGGGAGATATCCAGAGAGAAAATTATCTTTCTTCTCTGCAATATAGACTTATCAAGCATTTTTATGCTTACAATTCATAACTCGGATCTTTAGATGAAACTCTGTAATGTCTCTTAGAGCTAGTTTATTAGATTCGAAGATCTTTTGTCATATTGGTACCAGTTCATTAGAAAATAGAATTTGTTTTTGCATTCTTAATTCTCATTTTCTAATTCAAATCTGCAATTTATTTCCATAACATGTTGATTGCTATCTCATGTTCATATTTTGTTGCTTATGATTAGACTACAGAAGCTTTAATCGATTGCAGTATTAACCATGTTTAATTTGTGAGAAGAAGGATACTGATGTATTCCTAATCATTGTTTATTGCATAATGTTTAGTTTTTCTAACTTTTTTATTACTGTAGATCTGATTTATCAATTTGATAATCAATTACACATTTTGGAATATTTCTCATAATACTAATTGTTACAATTTCTCTTTAGAATGATCAGTTTATAAAAGAGCATTTTTGCTTTCATTTTTTCAATTCATCTAAATGTAAATCTTTCATCATTTATCATAGATTGATAGAATGATATAGGTGTGATTATAATAGATTTAGATTTCAATAGGATTTAATTTGCATCTTAGATTACAAGTTAGATTATATTTGGATTGCATTTAGGAATTAGTTGCATTTCTGATTGAAAGTCCCCTCTTTGAGGATCAATCCATCTTGTGGCTAATGGGGCCCTAATATCCGTTGGAAGTAGTCATACCAAATGACTAAGAACTAGGAAGACTCTTGCGCAGGGTTTTCTGACACTCTAAGATCAGACTGTTTTCCCTTACGTTGGTGTGCATGTCATATATGCACGGCAACAGGTCCTAGCTCTGAAAGGTTCCAACAATCTAATTTCTAGTCATAAGGTTCAACAAGTAGAATTCGGCATTGAGACTTCAGATTTCATTTTCAATTTCCAGTGGCTAGAGTTTTTTTTAGCCTATAATTGAAAGATTAAACCACTTCAAGTTTTAGTCAGGGAATATTATGTCTGCTTCCCTCTGCTCATGTGATTAAAATTTCAATCATTGGAGCTTTATTGTATAGCATGTTTCAGAGTCCAATCATTTATACAAGGAAGATACTCAACTTTATTCAACACCAACTCTTACAAATACCTTTTCTGGCAACACCTTCAAGAATAACAAGAATTTCCAAAACACAATGGTTCATGAATTACAATGTTACTAGAATTCCTGTAACAATTATTCTCATTGTTGTTTCAAAATTTAGAAGATTTTTTTATGATGTCCTATTTAAGGTCCATGCTCAATTTAGAGGCTCCTATTAAACCTTATCCAAATCATTTTTCTACATATAGATCCAACCTTTTGTTCCATACTTCAGATCCATCATTAACACAAGTCTTTTGTTCCAAACTTGAAATTCATCATCAACATCAACCCTTTGTTTAGAGCACAAGTCTTGTACCAGTAGTATTGGCGCCCAAGTTTTGAGAAAAGGGGTCAGGCACCAAATTCTACAGCTAGTAAAAATGAGAGTAACAAGGAAACTAACTTATGGGAATCTTGTAATGCACATAATCGAGATTCTATTCATGGCATTCTACATGCCAATCAGGCCACATGTAGACTAATGGCCAAAATGGGGATACAAGTCTATTCATAAGCAATTTTGTAATGGGTTGGGGTTCTATTTTATTATGTTGCCTATTTTTTTTCATCACAGATGCGTCTAACCCGATTTTTGATGCATTCTTGTGAACTAGCTAAGTTGTTGAGCTGAATATGAAGCTTTTCAGAGATTCCAGCCGGTGTTGTAAAATGTATGCAATAGGGTTGTGATGATTAATAGAAAATTATGTTCTCCATATTCTATGCATTGTGTGTTTTACTATCATCTATTGGGTTGAATGTATGCTATGTTTTCTGTATATGAGTAATAAGTTGGTTACTATCTTACATAAATGAATAAGTAGATGAATGATTAGATAAATGGAGAGTATTCCCCCATCCTTCCATGCGCAACCCATGTGATGGTACTTGTGATTCTTACGCACATCGCAGGTTAGACCTTATCTTGTTTCTTGAATATTGAATATACCAATGTCTATAGGGTACTTGTTGGTGAGGCCTTTCGAACCCTAGGTCTTACTGACCACATCCAACAACTGGTTGCGTTGTCGGTACTATCATTGGGATTGTAGAGGAAAGATGACGAGATTGCATGGAAACCCACCAAAGGCGAGATCAAATAATGGTTGGAGATTAAAGAGGCCCTGAGTATGTGCAGAAGGAGACTAGAGGCTTTCTGATCAATCTGATGTAATGGAAAGAAAGGTACATATACTATGATATACACAAAATTTTCTTTGGTGAATTTTTTGCTACATGAGTGGGTAAAAAGGCAAATCAAAATCAATAGTACAAGGAGAAGGCATGAGCCTATAGTTTGGACTTAAGAGAGGGTAGAAGAGTTGAAAAAGATAGACAATAAATGGTCTAGAACAACAGATTTTTGGTTTCAATGGGTGAAGGAAGGATACAATGTAGAGTTTGTTATAGAGTGTAGTGAATCCTACAGTTGTGCGGAAGCTAGGTTTGTATTAGGTCCCAGGAAAAATTTTATGGAAAAAATACTAGTGTCAATTAAGATGTTGTTCATTGAGAAAGGTTTGATGACCATGGAACCGAACACTATGGTAGCGTAAACCCCACATTGAGGGGGTAGGGTATGAAGAAGTGGAAGAATAGGTAGTGCACTGATGGATCTAGAAGAGAAGTGACTCCAAAGGGAGGAGAGGTACGAAATAAGAATCGATATAAGGCAATCGATCAGACGAGAGAGAAGAGGAAAACAGTTGAAGGGGGGCAATATTTTTTGTAGGAGAGGAAAGAATAATGCCATAGAAGAGACTACACCAAGAGGGTGCGTAGGAGGGTCGGATGCACCAGAAGGGTGTGTCGTTCATGTGCATGAAGAGTGTGCATCATATGAAATACCCTCTATCAAGAGTGGGATAGAAGACGATGAAATCTCAGAAGAGGCCCATGAGGTAGAACCATGTAGGTATATCAAAGGAAGAAACCTTGAGGATGTAGAAGGAGAAGAAGTGTATTTACGTGGAGGCACTCAAGTAGTTGTTACAAAGACTGTGCATCTATAATTGTCATATCCTAGATTCAATGCTATGAGAAGGAATGTACCTAGAAGAAACCCACTCTTCATCTCAACCCTCTTGCACCCATTAGTTGATCAAGAAGCCAGTTTGTTAACCCAATGTGAGCTGAAGTAATACCTGAAGTAGAAGGAAAAGTGACAAGAGGAGTAGAATTCAGTTCTACCCTAGTACCTTGGAATTCAAAATAAAATACTATAGTTCCAACCAGGGTAATTTTTAGGAGCAAAATTTCGCCAAATGGCTGTTTTTGGGACTGTTTTTCAAAATAATAATTCGCTATTTGGTCATTTTTAGTCTCTAATATCGCCTATATTTACATAAAATATGTTTTTTATCATAATATTCACCAAAATTTACACATTTCAGTAGAAATTGTAGGTTTTGTATTTAATATTCGCCTACCTATCTATATCTATTTTTTTCCAATCCAAAATAATCGCCCAGAATACTATACTTAAATGTAATATTAGAATGTTCCTTAAAAAATACCTTGGTTCCAACCACACCAATTTCAACAAGAAGAGTAATTTCACCAGTAACTAGTAGAATGGCGACGACATCTTATATGTGGTAAGTGAAATAGATTATTTATAAAGCTACAAATATTGTGCAACTAGAAATTACAATCAGAGATCGATATCTAACCTGGTCAATGAAATATAAGATAACACCATCCCCGGGACAACTAAGACCGCTAGAGTCCATTAAAAGGAATCTTCTGAAGGAGTTTCAGAATCCCAAATAAAATTCTCAGTGTTTCACTTAGATAAAGGAAATCAAACAGAGGTTTGGTGAGTCTGTTTGGGACTATAACCAATGGTTCAAGATCCTCATGGATTGCTTGAGATTTCATATTCAATATGTACAACATCGAGAGTGGTTCTTTGCAGGCTTGTTGTAACTACATATTATAATATTCTCTCTGCAAGAAGGCATCTAATACACTAAAACCTTTGCTCCTATTGCAAAAATGAACTCAATTCGACTAATGTCCACTACTTGAGACAGTTGATACAAGACAATTTTTTTGCACTCGTTTATTGCGGGATAGATGATTAAATTTTTTATATCTTTATGAATCCTCTACTAGAATCTAATTATGTGAAAATTTAGGCTATTCTTAGGCTTCAAGAAGTTGCAATTATGGTTGGGTGTTCAGAGAACATAATTTCACCTCCTGAATCTCTAGAGTGTTGTGTTGATGGGGGGTGTTGGAACCAAAGGTTGTACAGGTTCATCACACTTTTGGATCTTTTGGAGACAGTCAGTTGAAAGAAATTCAAATAGAAGAGAATTCACCCGGAGGATCGACTGAGTGGTTGATTGATTGGATGACTGAATGGTCGATGAGGCGGTTATCAGTTCAACTAAAGAATCCAACTAATCAATGTGACATTGTGAATTTCTTGGAAACAGTTATAACCAATGACCCTTATTTTTGGACCAGATCATTCTCACTTCAAGGAATTTTGTTAGATCTGGAGACTATAAAATAACGACCCTATGGGTTGTATTGATATTGAATGATGTTGCTATGAAATTTGAAGAATGCATTGTGATGTTATAATCACAATGTGTTGTACTTAAGTGTTGTAAACAGTTCTTTAGACACCACCCCTCTTGTTGGAATATTATCCCTTTTGTTATTTTATTTTCTATATTCGTTTGTTCAAAGGTGTTTTCCCAACATTATATGGTAACCTATTTGGTAGGTAACTAGTTGAAAATCATGAGGGATACATATAGGGTAAACCTGGAAAAAAAAACAAGTATGAGAATCCTTTGTATTTCCAAAGAGGGAGTAGAAGGATCTAGTGGAAGACACAAAGGAGAAGAGAATGAGAAAATAATGAAATATGTCACCAAATGGAGGAATTTATGTGATATATTCAATTGAATATGCTTTTTTAGTTCTATATATTGTAATATCTAACCTTGAAAGTTTTGGTAGGCTTAAAGATACCTCAAAGGCCACCTAAGTCAGATTAAAAAAGCATGGAAACAAAACTTGGCCAAGGTGGTACATGGGAAATACAAACTTGGTCAAGATGATAACCTTAAATTAATAACTGGACTTGTAAGTACCATATAATTAAACCATTTCATTACTGAGATCTTTGAACTTGTATTTAAGTTTAATTGATAATTAAAAGTTTTGATGTTATAAACTGGAAAGGGATACATATGAAGGCCATGCATATAAAGAAGATATCAATATCATGTTCAAGTTAGGATTTAAAGTTGTGATTAAATAAAGGAAAGATATGGGCCAAAAATTACAAACTCCCACAATGAATGTCGAGGGAAATAAAATTTATGGATTATGAATGTAAATTAATTGTAAGCCCATAGTTGCTTATAAATCAATGTGTTGAAGTCATTGTTTTAATGTGGGAGAACATAGGTGGTAATGATGTCATCACAAACCAACAATGGGATGGAATTATGAGTATACAATAATTAGATTATGTTAGTATTCATGAACCAAATCAACCATGTTTTGTCCTAAATTGACCAACCCATCTCCTATTCTTGATTCAACTGAGAGTTTTACTGAGCCAATGTATGATATCAATACTACCCAAAACATCTCTACAAGGAGATCCAAAAAGTTGTGTGAGCTAAGAGAACAATTGTCCAATTATAGATAAAGGTCATCTCAATTGTTGGATAGTAGCGATGACTTATCTCTTCCCATCCATTTTCAAAGCAAATACCAAACCAATTACAATCGCACTTTGTGTGGCGCTTGGTTGTCTTCCCTTACTACACCTGATGTTGGGACTGAATTCTCCTATTATGGTAACAATTACATGATCGCGAAGTTTAAAATAGATGTTGCAAATCTTGGTTGTTTATCATTTGACATGTGTTTGTTCCTCCCAAAGAGTCAGTAACACTTATGTCATTTTGTGGTCTTCTTTATAGTCAATCTGATTAGTTGAATATTGCCAAATACAAATATAGTATTTCCATGTATAGTATGTGCATGAATGGTTGTGCTTTGGGAAGATTTAACAGAAATAACATGTCATATATGGATTGTCATCCATGTGCTCATGGGAACATTGCAAGGTTCATAAATAGATGTAGGTGCTCATTTTTCAGTTCAAATTGTTCATTTGAGGAACACTCCAATGACAAAGAGTTCTTTATCAAAAAGAAGGCATCTAGATTTGTTGTTGTGTGTGCAATATGCAGTTTGTCTCCTAGTGATGAGTTGATAATAAACTATAACTTTTGTAGACTACCAAATGCTTACATCAAAAATGGATTGCATTAGGGATAAAGAAAAAGGTCATTGAGAAATTGTATTTTTGGATTTTCAATGGAACTAATGTTATTGTATTGCTTAATTCTACGTGTGTTTTATAAAGTGGTTGATGGCATGTGTACGGTGTGCTTGTATAAAATGCATCAGTGCATCTATATTCGGTAGGCGCACCAATAGTGTTTTTTAGTTTTGTATTTAAAATAAAAATAAAATTTATGGGACATTTTAACTATCTAATGCACTACTTCGAGGTAAAACACAAGTACGCACTATGACATATATATGCACTGGTGCGTTGTTAGTCACATTGTGCATTGAGTAATGGATAGATTATTTTAAAAAATTTAAATCATTTCAATTATTCTAGTGCATTTGGATAAAGCACACAAGTGCATTTGGATAAAACACATCAGTGCGTATTGTTAAATAAAAGCGCACTAATGTGGTTATTTTTTATGAACACATTGTAAATTGTCGATTTTTTTTTATTTTTTTAATAATAAGTTTGTCGGTGCACTTTGTTTAAAACACATTGGTACTTATCTCTATGTTAAGGCACTCATAGTTTTCTTTATGTTTTTTAATTTTAAAATCAAAATTTAATTGGTAGGACAATTTAACTTTCTAGTGCTCTGGTGTATCTTAAAGCACACTGGTGCATTTATCTGTAAGAAATGTCACAAAAACCCCTAGTGTCCCACATTCGCTATAAATAGATAAAGAGGATTTTTTTGTTGGAGGTTCCATTAAAACCTCCACTAGAAGGTGTTTTCCTTGTAGTGTCTACTCGGTAATGAACATTGTAATTGTATTTATATTGAATTATTAAGTAGACATATCAACGTCAATGATGTAGAATTTATATGTCGATAATCCACTAACTATGTCCCTTTTACTTATTGTTTCTGGTCAATGTTGGTTCTACTCAACATGTGCATGACACACGGGACTCACCTTGTTGACCAATATCTTATCACATTCATTAATAAAATGGGGGGGTTAAATTATGAAAAGTAAGGTCAATATATTGTAGTTATTGGGGGGGGGAGTAGGGTATGGGGGGTTTATATGTATTGGGAGGATGAAAAAGGGAATAGCTCATGAATTTTTATTTTTTTAAATTGGAAATATGTATTGGGTGGAGGGATCAACAAAAGGATTTTGGTAGGTATTTATCAATATCTAGTGAACTTAGGGTATTCCTCAATATCCCATGGACAAAGGAACTATGGCATAGTTTCACTGAGAGAAGACCCCATGACACATGGCATGAAGCATGTGTTTTGTTCCAATAGGCATTGTGAGTCAACATAATAGAAACATCCTCTAAACAAAGACACAGATAAAATGTGCATGTTACTTATGAATTTTTTAAGAATAAGAAACTACATAGAAAGTGATTTGATATCGTAGGAAACACTATCTAAAAAACAACTATTTTGTTGAGATCTATGATATTGTGATGATCATTTTTATTAATATAAACTATTTTAAATATGAATTTTGCTTTGATACATTTTATGCAATGTTCTATGATTTATTATATTACGTTAATTTCAAATATTCTGAGTCTAGTAGATAGATTAGGTATGAGGAATTGAGCGTGATATGAGAGGAGGGGTAGAGGGGCCATTAGATCTTCCACCTTCATATGGTTGGTCTTGTTCAATAGAGAATAGATTATTCTTGAAACTAAAAGAAACTCATGTATGTATTTTGGCATTGTTTTGTTTTTTAATTTATGGATATAATGTCAAATATGGTTAAATAAGCAATGTAGCACTTAGTTGATTATATACATTGTATATAGCTTTTGTTTTCATTACATTTGGTTGTTGTAAGAGCATTATCTACCTTATGTGTTATTACTAGTTGTCTAGATAATTCAAGTATTCTCATTCAATATTTTTAAAATATTTTATATGATTGTGTGCTTGTTTATTTATATAATCAAATCATCACATAAATTTGTTATTTTATAATGATTTATTACAAGTATTGGAATGGAAAGACAATTGTTGGGTCATCTTCATTTGGAGCTTAATGTTCCTCCAACTAAAATATTTCTTTGGTGTGTTCATCTCATTTTTATTTTTATTTTAATATTTTTTTATATTTGTGATATTAAACAACAACAACAAAAATTTTGGTGTGTTCATCTCATTTTTATTTTTCTCTTAATATTTTTTATATTTGTGATATTAAACAACACTAGTAGTGGAATATATAATGGAGAATATCCAATTTATATGATATAATTATGTGATATAATCTTCCTTAGTTGCTATTTGTTGTACTTATTCCTATATATTTGTTTGATTTATGTTATCATAAGCTTATTAACTATTTTTATATTCTTCTATATTAATCTATTAAGAACAAGGTAAGCATATCCATAGTTATGTAATAAGAATAGACATTTATATGAAGCCATAGCATTCTTCACTGAATCACAATTCAATGACATAAAGCTCAACTTAATTCCCATGTTTAATGTTCTACACTTATGTTACACAATAAGTAAATCTACAAGTACTCAATAAAAATGGCCACCCTTATAAAGCCTTGGCATTCTTCAATGAAATGCAAGTCAATCATAAACCCAACTCAATCACCACTTTTAATAGTCTACCTATATATGTTAATTTATTAACCCTACGAGTGTACCATAGATATTTCCATCATATATATATATTTATTTTAGTATTCAAAATCACTTAGCAACTCATGCCTCTCATGCATATCAATAATGTCATCTCAAAATAAAGGCAAATTAACTTTGATTTGCTTGCTGCCAAATTTCTTTAAGAAATCATAACATGTGATGCCATTTTCCATCTCATATTACTCTTTATACCAAAAATGTGGATTGACCCAATTCTTTGTGCATTTAAGAACTTCCATGGTAAGATAGTTCAAAATTAGGTATTTGAACTTCTTATTTCCTTTTCCTTTACCAATGAAATCTTTCATCACTGAAAACATCATACAACCTATTTATCCAATAACTAGTTTATAAGAACTAAACTCTACCATAAATAAAAGGTCTCCCAAACACCTTATCATATTTAGATGGAACATGTGCAAGAAGCAAACTTGCTAGGTATATATTGACAAGGTGGACAAGCTGCCTCTTCAAACCAAGGTTGCACCCAAAAATACGGTGTTTGCCATGCATTTGTTTCAGAGAAGGTATTCCATTTGTTTGATTCCTTTGCAGTGAAGATGATTTATCCGGATAGGTAGCCAGATCGCTTGAAATATAGGTTGGATATTTTGTAGACATAAATGAATTCTCAAAACATTATCACCATTTTTTATGATTGAATTTTAGTTATATTCTCCAACAACATGAGAAACCAAATCCATTAATCCCTTTAAATTAGCAATCAGTCCACCAGTTGCATCTCTCCACATCAGACAACGTATCTCGGCACAATGAAATCAAACTAGCTCTAATACTCAACTAACACTAAATGCTCACTGTAAATTTGTTATCCGAGGGGCTCTTGTTATTTTTACCTGCCTATCCTACTATCTTCTAGTTTCAGTTCAAATGAGTTTAAGAAATCATCATGAGAATGAAGAAGAGAAAGTCGTTAGGTGCTACGAAGAGGATTCAATAAAGCAAATCAGGGTGAATTTGATGATAACTATCGTTGAATCTAAGGACTCGTTTACAAATGTATGGCAAATTGATCCCTCCATTCCTATTTTCAGTAAATTTTGAATACAAGTTTCGATCAACAGTATAGTTCAATCTGAATGGGTATATTTTGGGACTATTCAATGTTTTAAAAAATGGGTAATCATTTAATTGATTATAATTAGGAAACTATGCATCACAATCCTTTTGGTGGTGGCGTTATTTAGTTACACAGCCTTTCTTAGGCAGGTATGCTTGCTATAGATTTGAACTCTAGCCTGCCTCACTAGCAAACTTCCATTTTCATAAGTATAGTCAATGAAATGCAAGTGCAGGCATAAAACCCACATCCATAGAAACTTAAATAGAACAATACATTGACAGTATACAAAGAGTGATGCAAATGATGACCTTGCAAGTTAGAAATATGTATGAGTGTATATATGAAGTAATAAGCACTCAGGATAAATCCATAAAACAATCCTTGCAGGTTAGAAATATAACTTGCTAGCAAGGATATAGAGGTTTGATTTTTAATGTTTGGAATAGTCTAGATGAGAATGGGTTTTTTCCATTCCCTTGGAAGAGGAACATTTGGACCAGATCATTTGAAGACTATTAGAAAACCAATCATCTTTTGATTTTTAATGTTTGGAATAGTCTAGATGAGAATGGGTTTTTTCCATTCCCTTGGAAGAGGAACATTTGGACCAGATCATTTGAAGACTATTAGAAAACCAATCATCTTTTCTTTTATGTGTGATAAGATCCATTCTAAGTACTATTAATGTCCCAAACTGAGTGAATGTTAATGTCTAACTAAATTATAATTCCTTAGCAGTATCCAAAATTCAACTACACTGGTGGTACAATTTGCTTTGAAACACAACTGAGCGTTTCTACTTTATTAATTTGTTATTATGCATGAAGTAAGCTGCGAGTTGATATGATAACTGAAGAAGTGAGCAAACTAGTCCTTGAAGTGATTGATCTCACAGAGAAGTTGCACAAAAGATTTACTGATATAGGGTTGATTTTGTTCATTCTATTTGTTATTATGCATGAAGTAAGCTGGGAGTTCTAGCTGACGTGAACAAGCTAATCTTTGAAATGATTGATCTCACAGGGAGGCTGTACATTTGAAGCAGGAGTAAAGATTTGGTGATATGGAGTTGATTTTGTTTATTCTAAGGCGTATAAAATTCTTGGAAGGCTTAGTTGTACCAGCAATCAAATGTGTCCAAATACCTTTTCTTTTTCTATTTCAAATGGTGTGTCTCCAGTTTTTTTTGCCTTTCCTGGGGATAAGATATACTTTTCTTTTTATTTCACATAAATTATTTTTTCCCTGAGGTCTAGCCACTATTTTATATTACAACGCTTGGATTTTACGTTGGCAAATAAAACTTCTCTTACATATGAGGTTTTACCTACTAAATTAATTTCACATTCCACCATTCAAAGTCCTCTATGATGGTACATCCGGCATACGGTAGTTGACTTGTCAGTCTTGGGGTTGAGTTTTCCATCCAAGTCAACTTCTTAGGTTAGTAAACAGTGGGCACCATGCATCTAACGGGCATGGAGTGAAGTCAATGGTACAGAACACTGGAAATTTCCTGAGTCGAAAAGTGGGGAACTATTATTGAATCCACTGTTACACAATGTTTATATTTCCTCGTTTTCTACATCATACGATTTCTGACAACTTACAGAAGTTTTGCAGATGTACAACAAAGTTCAGATGCTTCTACAGATGTGTTGTCAAACTAAATAAATAAAAAAGCAAAAGCAATAAACTGCCCAGAAATTGCTCAACCTAAAACTCAATGGTCCTTACAGTTGCCCAGAGTAATTCAGCTACCACAACCATTCTTCCAAAAGACTATCATAATCAACCAGACGAGCTCGTGAGGTTGTTTGTACCGCCATCACGCCTTCAGTGATGGCACTGCCCAGTGCCAACATCTGTTTATGTACTCCGGTTCTTTGGAGAGACCAAGAAGCCTTGAATATACGCTCACAACTAGACATGTTTTCTGAGATGAATCCTTTTTTTCATGTTTTATTTCATTAAAAAATTATTGTATATCTTTGGAGAGACCAAGAAGCCTTGAATATACGCTCACAACAAGACATGTTTTCTGAGATGAATCCTTTTTTTCATGTTTTCTTTCATTAAAAAATTATTGTATATTGGTTTATTTCTTTATTAGTATATTGGTTTAGTTTTTTATAATATAAGGGATGTAAAGGAGAAGTATAATTTTGTTTTTAATAAAATATTAAGTAAATAAAAATTTTAAATGTTTATTTTAATTTAAATTTGAATACCAAAAATATATGTAATTTTAATTGATTGAAACTAAAAAATTAATAAAAATATATATTTAGATCTCACTTATTTATTAAGTAATAGATATTGATTTGAGATGAATCTTTTCATAAAAAAATTTAAATGTATTTGAAATAATAACTGGTATAGATCCATCTTAACTTAGATTTACCAAATCTTAAAAGGATCAAATTCCTTAAAGATCTATTTATTCTTAATATATCTTAAAACAAAAAACAAAAAAGTTGAAATTGTGATCATAACTCCAACCATACATTAGATTATTAATTTATACATTGTACATTCTTCAAAATTTCACAGATTTAGATACCACACTTACAAGAAATTTGATCCTTATAAATCCTTGTTAAATAAGAAATTAAAATATATTTATTTATGTGTAATGTATCCCAAAACAAAACCAAAAAAAATTAGTACATTCAATTATTTATATTGAAATTGTGAATCATAATACCAATCATACATTGAATTGTTAATTCATACATTTTGCATTTTTCAAAACTTTATAGATTTAGATATCATACTTAAGATTGAGATTTCTTTCTGTAACATTTTGTAAATTTTACTTTCTACTATCATTATATACAGTCTATCATAATCATATACATAGTGAAATGTTGGATTATTAATTCATACATGGTGCATTCTTCAAAACTTCACATATTTGGATACCATACTTAATCATATACATAGTGAAATGTTGGATTATTAATTCATACATGATGCATTCTTCAAAACTTCACATATTTGGATACCATACTTAAGATTGAGATTTCTATGTAACATTTTGTAAATTTTACTTTCTACCATCATGATATACACTGAAATGTTAAAACCAATGAAGGAAAAGAAAAATGAGTTCTATGTCATACGAGATTTATTCAGATTTTGCAGCCTTATAAAATCTAAAATATGGTATCGAATTCAATATTAAAATTTAATTGGATCTTATTTTGTTTTCCTTTCAGAGTGGAAGTGATTGAATTCTGACGAAATGAATTGCCATTTCTCATGTAGATGTTATTTTGTTGAGTTTTATCATGATTAGGAACCTTGGGGTTGGTTGATTCTGTGTGCTTATTACCTTCGCAATAAGTGGCTTAATTATTATAGATTCAACAAATTTCCAAGCGTATTTGTGTTGCTTCATTATGGCTCTATTATATATTTTAATAATTGATTTTGATTGTTATTCTAAGTCATTTGTTGAAGTGTCTAAAGTCTCAAGCATAAAGTTTTAATAATTAATTTTGATATTTCATACTGATTCATTTGTACAAGCATAAAGTTTGAATATTTATTTTGATATTTCATACTGATTCATTTGTACAAGTGGCTAAAGTTTCGGATTGTTATTGTAAGTCATTTGTTAAAGTGGTTAAAGTATTAAACAAAAATAGTTTTAATAATTGATTTTGATATTTCATACTAATTGGTTTGTACAAGTGGCTAAAGTTTCCACTCATAAAATATGTGTGGAATTTTTAAGAAATGCAAAGATATGATAATGTGTATAATCATGTTGAAATATTTTTGAGATTGAGATGTAAAAGTATATATATAATAAATGTAGAATACTTGTTTACACTCTACAATATATATGATAATTAATATAAAAAGATTTATGTATATATGATTTGAATAGATGAGATAGCGATATTTCTATGTTTAAAATTTTTAAGGTAAGGTATATTGAGCTTGGAAAAAAAAATGTCTTTGTCATTAGAATACTAATGTATTTTTAACATTCCACTAACATCTTAGTGCATCGGTAGCTTGAGGATGTGTGCAAATAATTTTTTAAAATTATATAAAATGTTGTTGTAGCTCTGGCACCTTCTCGACAATGATTCAATAACCACAATGCCAATGATATAGCTAGAATGTAAGTGTGATGTGGGTCAAGCAATGCCAACTCCACCTCACTAATATAATAACTTGCTCATATGGCTACCAAACAGATACCATTGTGGAAACCTCCATGCTCAGATGCCACTAATGTCAGATTGTCATCGACCAAACATCAATATTGCCACATTTCCATTTGTTGACATTTGGGGACCTGTAAAGTAGCCACATGGCACCTTTAGACATTGGTGTCTCATTGAAAAAGTAACAATATTCTAACGTCCATAAAGAAAACTAAAGCTATGAAAAACATGGCATTTGTTGTCTCAATACCCATGGTTGAATGATGTTGCAAGATTAATGTTAGAATTACGACAGAACTATTTCATTGAAGGAATATTCTTTCTTCCAACATTATTGTGACAACTTCCATGTCAATTTAATGTTAGGATTTGTACCCAAATCTAGTAGTGAACGTTTTAATGAGAAATACAGATGAATTGCACTAAGATAGGTTTTGGGATCTTTGAGAATGGGTTTCTTCCTTGTCTTGAGGTTTTGCCCACTATAAATTGTGTGGTCATTGATTGGGATGTGTCTCTTTTGGTTTTATGGTTTGTTATGACAACATTGATATGGAGTTAATGATGTTGTATGAATGAATGGATGGTAGTATGTGTCTATCATGTTCATTTTTATGGTAAATTGATATTGTGACAAAAAAGCAGTTAGGAAAGAATTGCACTAGTACTAGAGTTAATATCTTTCAATATGTTTATTAAAACATATAACAAATGGTAAGACTTTTCCTATTAAAGATTGATGTGTAGATATTAATATGTATTTTAATGTGTAGGTGCACCTCCTACCTTCTCAAAAACAAGTAATATTGAAACATTTATATCTTTTTAGTTTTGAAACAAGACTTTAAACATCATATTTTAGGTTATTATTTATTAAAAGGGATTAGATTTGAGTAAAATGCCATCGTTTGTAGCATTTTTTTTGTCTTATAAGCTTTCACAATGCATTATTTTTATTTATTATAATTTCCATACTATTACCAATTAAGTTGGAAATTTATGATATTAATAATTGGTTTTCATTGTTATTGTCTTTATTGAAATTAGTTTTTCATGACCTTCAAAACTTTTTGTACTAGTATTTTCTTGAAAGTTGTTTTTACTAATCACTTTAGTATTTCAATATAAGTATGGTGTTTCATCTTATGTGAATGTTATGCTAAAGTAGATTTTTCTAATTATGTATTATATGTTAGTAAAATATTTTTTTATATTTATTTGAGTTTGTCATCATGTTTGTAAAATAAAGCTATAAAAACATGGAATTTTATAAATACTTTGTGAAAAGAAGAAGTAAAATAAATTTTAACATAATTTTATCACTAACACCATGAAACAAGCATGAGTATCTACAATTTGTAAAATTTAAATCATTTATCGACACAATTAGATACTAAAAAACATTTAACATCATTTTGTTTCCTAGTATCTCTCCATATAATTTAAATATACCATATTAATATACACTATTTTAAAAAATTATATAATTCAAAATTTTGTAATGATATAAAGCTAGTGTTTATTAAAATATCATTATATGGTAGGTCCTCCTCTCAATGTAAAATTTGTCAATTCCACCAAACAAAAGTTAATTTGCCTTTTGAATAATCCCACTTTCTCATCTCTATTTTTAGATATTTCGTTGTAAGCATAATCAATATCTTTGGCCTTCTTGAAAAATATATATTTACTATGATGACGAATTTGAAACTAGTTGTTAATTTCCATGGCACTTTGTTTTTAAAGACATTTATGAGCAACTTAATTATTTTCTGGTCATTACATTTGATTAGTTGCCTCGGCCAACAGGTCATAAAGGATCATTAATAAATCCACTCACAAGTGGAATATTAAAGCAAAATCTTTTATGCTCACATTACTCATTTGCCTTTGGAAAACCAAAAAACAAAAATCAACATACCGGATATTAAAGTGACCAAGGGGCCAGAGTTCAAATAAATGCTCCCAGCGCGGTAGTGCAAGAGACTAGGGATAGTGATGAGTGGGATAGATTTCTCAAGTGGCCTATCCACAACCCAAAGTATTTTATCGTGGCGTGGGACCTTGTTACGTTGGACGACGGGGCCACTCATAATCTAATGTTTTAATATGATATCCATTTCCATCGTTCACATTTCGATTTCATATTTGGGTTTTGATGTTAACATTTTCAAATTTAAATATTTCATACCAAAGGTCAACTCTTGAATTTTAATTATATGTCTATATTTAAATAAATGATCTCTTACAAACGAGAGATCATCATCATATATCCGATCTCAACCTCAAATTAATTACTAATTTTTACTTATCGGTCTATATTTAAATGATTCCTAGAGAGATCATATCATCATATATGAGATTTCAAACCTCAAGTTATTATTAATTTTTAATTATTTGTTTATAGTAATTAATTTTTAATTATTTGTTTATAGGTAAATGATTGTACACAATGTATGTAGTTAAATGATTTTACACCATTTCTATATATTAATTTGCTTTATTTGTTTTTCAATTTAAAGTCAATCATTAAATTATTTAGACATTTTAAATTCAACCATTAAATTAATTAGACATTATTGAATATATTAACAATGTTAATTGATTGCATCTTCTAATAAAATCAAAGGAGATAGTTCTCTTATATAGTTTAAGTTACGTCATATTTTTCGTTTTACTTTTGAAATGAGCAACCACACAAAGAGACAAGTGATAGAAGGGTTGAGAAATGGAGTTATCGTTCTCTCAATCTCTACATCACAAACCCAATAAATAAGGTCAGTGTCCTTTAGAGAAGCTAATGCAAGGTTTTCTAAACCTTTATTTGGTTCCACCAATAGTAATTTGTCATAAAATCCTTCAATCGAGTGAGTTTGCTATTATTCCACTTTGTACTCTATGAAACTCTTGGCCTCAAGAAAGAACCTACCACATACCCATACTCGAAACAAAACATGGAAAGCGAAAACAATGTGTTCATAATCCATCATGTTAAACATGTTGATTTGAAGGATTCAAATAAGTGACTTTGAAATATTGCATTATATGGTCATTTAAGTGCAATAATTATAGTGATGTACTACTCTATCCCCAAAAGAGGATTGACATTGCCACACATTTTTTTAGGAATGGTGACAAAACTAAGATGAATGGACAAGGTAGGCAAGATGTAGGCCACTAAGCTAATTTGGATATTGCTAATGTACTTAATGCCATACCCATATGATTAGGATTTGTATTTTACTAGGTTTATCACACCAAGTAAAATAACTAGAGAAATTAACAACCTAAATGAAATGATGAAGCGCTTATTGACTTAAAGTTTACTTTGGTGTTCTTTGCGTGAAAGTAAAGAGTTTAAAATGAAAGTACACATCCTACCTAATTCTATTTTAAAACCAAACAATGCTTTTAAAGAATGAACATTAGATTCAATATCCAATTTCTCCTTGTAATGAAGACAATCAAGAAGGGATCATGTGGTTTGTTTACCTCATAAGCGGTGAGAGACCTTAATAGGTGTGAATATATCTACCATAACCTATTTACACTCTATAACAAGCTACTTGGGAAAAAGGAAAATAATGAATAACAAGCATCAAAGAAGAGATAGGCGCATACTATGTGTACATGTGAAGTTGCTTCTCCTCCTACAAAATCAAACTAGGCAATAATATCTCCAAAAATAATGATAAAGGAGCAACACACAAGCATATACACATTTAAAAATAAAACAAGTAAATGTGAGTGTGATATGACCCATGTGCCTTTGGTTGAGAAGATTACCTCCTCACCCACAAACTTGTGCTAAATCTTTCTTTAAAGTGGAGTGTTAGATCACTAGATATGAACTTAGAATTGAGCCAAAAACCATAATCAAACCAACCAGGGTAATTTTTAGGGGCAAAATTTCGCCAATTGCCTATTTTTTGGGCATTTTTTTCAAAAAATAAATTCACCATTTGGTCATTTTTAGCCTCTAATATCACCTATATTTACATCAAATATGTTTTTTTATCATAATATTCACCAAAATTTACCCGTTTCAATAGTAAATTGTATATTTTATATTTAATATTCGCCTACCTATCTATATACTTGTTTTTTCCATCCAAAATAATCACCTACGATACTATATTTAAGTATAATATTAAAATCCTTAAAAAATATCATGAAATCAACCCATGTGAGAAAGGAAGATCTAAGCTAAATAGAGAGGAAAGCATCAACTATAGCAACATCTAAACATGTGGAGGGTTGATGAAGACATCAAACCCATGCAAGCCCAAAAGCTTGGAAGGTAGAAGTTAAGTTTTAAATTGTAAGTGAGAGTGGGTTAGAGATCCGATGTTATTTAGTCATGTGTGTGTGTGTGAGAGAGAGAGAGAGAGCGCGCCTTCACAATCAGGTAGAAAGTAGCATAAATAAATTTGAAAATGTTAGAAAGATATAACCAACCATTACATTAGCCATTAACTATATATTCTTTTATGAAAAGTCAACCCATTAGTTTTGACCTTGTACAGACAAGGGCCAAAACTATATCATAGGTAACTCCTAGAATAAAAACCCCTATATTCGAAAAAGTGCAAACTATTAGGTACAAGTCTACCATAAACAAAAAAAAAAAAAAATAGCAATTTACAATGCACGCCAAAACCACTCAAGGTAAAAGAAAACCAATTGACTAAGTAAACAACCTAAAATAGCAAGGATGCTTGAAAACCCAAAAGGCTCCTCCGTAAACCCAAGAAAGATCTAATTAAAAAATAAATGATCCAAATACATTAATCAAAGTGTTTATCATATCCTGCAAACAAGGAAAGACAAACCAAAGTCTATACTAAAAACCCTTACGATGTAACTAGAGTTCAAATGGAACCACAATCCTACATATATAGCATATTAAGGGAATTCAAAAGAGAGGCTCCATCACAATGATGGATAGGACTGATGATGTCACAAGGAAAGTCTTGTTTCTTGTTTGACGAATGCACATGACATGTACACCTAATGAACCATGACTACTCTAACAATATTCAAATGAAAATGTGTATGGTGTTGTGAAGTGCAAGAACCATCCACTTAAGTGACAAGCTCATAGTGATAAAAAGGGTTAACTAGTAAAATAGTAACACATTGAATTGAGTAATTGTGTATTAAATCACATTCTATCAAAATTTGTTATTATTTATGTATATGATCACACAATTCATCATCAAAGAGATTAATTATATCTTCTAATTTGAAATTGAAATGGGTAAGCCTAACATTTTTGTTCTTAATTATTATTATAGAGTTTTTGCAACTCTCATATGCTTCATAGCTAATGTTTAAAATTTATAAAAATATCAAAAGTTTTTGAAACAATGTTCTATATTTATATGACACAAATTATCATTAATAACAAAGAGATCAATGAAAACTTTTAATTTAAATTATAGAAGATTTGATTCAAGTGGACATTGGTTAGTTGTAACTATTGAATTTCCTACATCATAATGTTAGAGCAATGATATAATGTGGGTAACATTAATGTGTTAGAGTATAAGGTTTAAGTAATTTTGCTAATTAAATTACAATTAATTAATAAAATGTAATAGTGTAATGGTAGAAAAACTACCTTGTTGATGACATAAAAGCAAATCAACCCTATTATATTAATTGACTTCATTGTAATAAACGATATATCATTTACATGTATCTGTTGAGTTCGTTGCTTATCATGTGTTGCAAGTTGTCTTGATTATCTAGAAAATTAACACGATATCAGAGCCAATATGAACCATGTGAACCTAAAATAGGGAAGCCCACAATTATTTGTGAAGAAGTTCAAATTAGTTTCAAAATTAACTAAATCGTGGCTCAAGGAAGAAGAAAGAACTTAAGAGTGTTGAGATGTCAATGTGCTACTATACAGATTGTCGCCAATGTATTAAAGATTGGAAGCCGACGTAGTAAAAAGAAGGGACAAAGTCAAAAAGATAAGAAGTCACAAATATTTGATCAAATACATAAAGCCACCACGACAAATATTTGAGGCCACTGTGTCAAATAAGTAAAGCACATAGAAAGTCACATGTTGAAAACATTTTAATAGAGCCACCACAACAAGTTGAATAGAACCTACATGCAATTGCCAAGGAAAGGAGAATCGTCGTTGTCAAAGAGAGCCGCCATAATTGCCATATCAATACCGTATTGAAGGGTTTTAAAGAAGTGTTGCCATAGAACAACATAACAATATATAAAACACTACCATTCATTGAGTCGAAGAGAGTTGTTGACCCATCAATTTAAAAATAGACAAGTTCGAGGGAATATTGTGTCAAGCAAAAGTGATTTGCTTAAGTATTATCTAACGTGATTCAAACAAAGGCATGCATATAATTATAGAGATCACATATTCAACTCAAGCAATTGGAGTGATTCCACTAATCACTGAAACCTTGGAAAGAACTCCATTGGAGTAAAAAAATTATATGGAATCTAGTATGAGGCATAATAATAAAGGGTATCTCATATGCAATCGAGATCGCAATTTATCAACATATAGATATTAATGTGTGGCACTGCAAATGCACCTAGAAGATGATTGTGGAGTTGTGCATGAATAAAATTGTGAAGAAAAGAAGAGAAACCTGTTGTCAAGACAATGTGAAAGGGGTGTTGTTGTGTGAACACAACCACAATGAGTGGACAAAGGCACCACAATTTATCAACATATAGATATTAATGTGACGCACTATAACTACACCTAGAAGATGATTGTGGAGTTGTGCACAAATAAAAGTGTGAAGGGGCACTAATGTGTGAAGCACAACTATCTATTAACATACATTTTCTTAGAACATTGGATTGGTAGAGTCAAGGAGCTCACTAGATATTTTGAAGCTCCATCTTTCAAGCACATCTACAGGGAGATGAATAAAGACGCGGATAGATTATCAAAGTTGGCGATAGGGCCCATGACTGGTAAGTTCATGGTGGAGGAGTTTCGTGATGGGGTTTGCATCAGGCAAGACCACCTTATTTTATTTCAAGAATAGAGTATCCTCTCTACTTGCTTTTTTCCGGTATATGGTAGAGATTCTTCTCCTTTTCACAATCTTTACTTTTGCTTCATTGGACATGTCAAAGATAAAATATTATGGTTTTAAACAAGGTCATAGTAGATCTTAGAACAACTGTTACCTGTATCAGACTACTGTTTTTTATGGAGTTACTTGTTATCTCTGTGATATGGTTATTATGTACTTAGTTGACACAACTTGTAATTAATTCAATACAAGTATGTTTTTTTTTGTGAAAAAAAAACAAGGGTACTATTGTCTGTAGGGTAGGATGCTCTCAAAACTGTGTGAAAGGGGTGTTTTCATGTGAAGGCAACCATGATGGGTTGATAAGTGCATTGTCGTGTGTAGGGCAAACCACCATATTAAAGCCACCAGTTGGCAATAGAAATAAGTTACTGTTTTGTAGAGAAGTGCTAAAGAAAAGCATTTTTCGAAAAAGAGAAGAATAAATGGATGATAAATAGTTGTTCAATAGTCTAAGATTAGTATGGATCTAAGGTTCAACACCATACTTTTACATCGTTTACGAGCAACTTGAAAGAGTCTTATTGGTTCAAAAACTTTGTTAAAAAAAACACTATTAAGCTTTAAGAGTGTTAATATAAAGTTTAAGCTTTAAGAGTGTTAATATAAAGTTTAAATATTGTTGTTAAGTAAATAACAATGGATTAATAAAGTATAATAGTAAAAGAACTACGTCATTGATGACATAGAAGAAAATCAACTTCGTTGTATCACTTGACTTCATAGCATCAACTCAATCCCTTTGATTAGACATAAAGCGTTTAGTTCAATTTTGTGATCTTTGATGACAAAGATGGTCCTATGAGAGTGGAATTTAAGATTGAATCAAAGTGATTTTGGGACACTTAATGCCATGGGACCTACTTAATTTTAGTGGAACGAGCTCACCATTTATAGTGGCCTGTAAATTACTTGCTTAAAAAATCTCTGAAACCATTTGTGGCATCTGCAGTGTACAAGTACATTGTTACTAATTCTGGGATGTTTTGGGCTAGATTTGATTGGACAAATTATGAAGCTTGGTCCGAAAAGTGCATCGAGTTGGCTAGGACGTGTTAGAAAGAAACTTTATCGTTACTTCCCGTCTCCTCATACCGGTGGTACATATCAAGAAGCCTGGAATATTTCTTCCAGGATTCATTTATATTCTACACAAAAATATAAGTGGGTTTATGGTACTATTGCGAATAGTGTCACAGTCAATTCAAAGCCTCGTAATCGGCTGTACAGTTACAGTGCGATATGAATTCTAATAAATATTCATGTCGCCTTACAATTATTAAGCCGCAAGTAAGTGATTTGCGTGAAACAATTCTGTATATTTTTCGTTACATATAATCCTCACAACGGCATCGCTAAGTCCAACCCAAAATAATCCAGAGATCATTTAACAATACAAAATTTCATCAATCACAACGCTGCGATTAGTAAAAAACCTAATGAATTTCTGTAAAATCCAAATCATTAAGCACAGTGGCTTTCGCCATAGAAATACAAACATCTCAATCTGAATATCCTATATATATGCAGACAGCCTACAGTGGAGCCTAAACTCGGCCAGCTCGTTAATTACAATACATTTAATGAACCAAGGAATCGACTTGTCGCATCACATGGCAGAGAAATAGTAAGTAGATCATACGTACAGGAGGTCCAAGAAAAACCAGAAATAAGAGAATCATGCTGCGCAGAATAATCATGTCATTTCATGGTGAAATGAATGCCCCCCGCAGCATAAAAGTAAAGAAATGAAATGTCTCGTTGAAAAATTAATGGGAATTATGCAAGAAAACGAAGAGGACCGCACTTCCACTTCGTCGGTGGAATCAAAAGCAAGCGGTGGTAGGTGGATGTTCGTTTTCCTCCATAAGTGGAGCCTCGTGAAGGTAATTAAAGCTGACGAGAGAGTAAATGAGGTTAGCCGTTGCCCACTTCAATGCTGCCCATGACTCTGAGACTCACTCTGCACCTGCCACACACCAATTTTATTGCTCAATTTATTGTTGCAATACATTTGAAGCACAAGTACATGTAAAGGACGCCAGTCTTGCTACAACAACTGGCCCACTGGACAGGTGAAGAATTAATTGCATAAGCATGCACCACATTAATTGATTTAATTAATTCCAGCCCTTCAAGTTTTCAAATGCCATGGGTTTGGTTGGTTTGGTTGGTCCGGTTACCCTCCCGTTTCTGCAGATTCGCACGTTCACCAAGCATTTTACACTGCGCGTGAAACAATACTGCGCATGGGACAGAGATTCCGTTAATTTCTCCAACGACAACAGACATTCCATTTGATTTACTGTGCAAACAATAGATTCTCTTCGATTTTTACATCAAACTTTTGAATTTCCATCGGCCAGGTCTTCTGGCTAGGTATCCCGACAAATAAAACTTACAACAATAAACAAAAAACAGCTCAGCTCATCATGTCCTTGGAAGAAAAACATTAGGGTTAACAACACTGCTCTATACGCCTCAGCTTTTCCATTGTTTCAGCAGAAGAATCCGCAAAAAACAGCCAAACGATTCAAAGCCACGAGATTTCAGCAGTCGTGCGTACCGCTTTTAGATGATTGGCACATTAGGGCTTTCTGTAAAACGACCAACATTCAATACAATGAGTAGAGACACAGAGTGCCCTCTGAGGCTCTGCTCTCTGCCCACCCGCCCTCTGATATTATTATATCATTGGGTAATGGAACAAGCAAGTCTAGTGCGATATTGGCACGGCTCAAACGAACAACACAATTACACTCTTTTTAATAATGTTGTCTGGTTGAACCGCTCCAATATCTCAAGACGGCTCAGTAAATTCCAACTGTTAAATCAACAATCACAAAACCATGGGATCAGTAACACAGTAAACATTTAACTACTTCAGTGGGGAATAATATTTTCCAAAATTAAACATCCTGTAACAAATACAACAAACTGGGTAGAGCAATATTTGCCAAAATTAATCATCCCTGTAACAAATACATTCCATTCCCCTTGTTTAATGAGGCAAAATTCGTGTCACTGAATCACGGTATGCAAGCTCAACTCTCATCTAATAGTCGCCAAGTTGCACCCACTCTCAACAACACGACACACAAGCCCAACTTTACAAGATTTTATATCATTTACAGTGGAAAATGCTCCAAGTGGAATGCGTTTGACCTAAAGTCTACTGACTTTCACATGAAAAGAGATTGTCAGAAATATCTAATACTAATATTGCCCTGAGATGAGATTGCGGAAACTAACTAAAATAAAACAATAATACCTAACATACAAACAAACAAAATAACAGAGCATGTCTGAGTTTGATATTGCCCAGGCTAAGATGGGTGTCTAGCCAGAGAGCACTTAACCAGAGCATGGTATTTGCAATTTGTTTAATCCTTACAAAGCACTACAATACAAGAATTTGATCGCCCTTCACAAACACAAACACAAATAAAGGAATAACGATAAATACCCATGTGCAGAACAACAAATAAATCAGAAAGCAAGTTACCTAATCCATGGAGAAGATATTTGCTCCTACATTCATACAAATCTAAAATGAACACCACCTAAGAAAAGCAGAGCAAAGGCAAGGCAAGGTTCGGCTTTTCTCCCTCCCAAACCGACCTGCTTCCACAGCCTTCAGGAGGAGGGGGGAGGAACAATCATTTAACACTCGCTACTCGGAGAGATCCATCGGGCAATCCATTCCATTCCTTTCGATGAGACGAGCTCCAAGAAGCCATGACTTTCTGCTATAAATACATCCAAACCACCTCTCTCTGCAATAAATAACGGAACCCTAATGCCACTTTTCTAAGGAATATCTAATTAAGACAAACACACTGTATCCGCAAACAATATCTACTTTGAACAACGCCAACGACTCGGTGTTGCTTGCTTTAAATATAAGGATTTGGGCTGCATTTTTTTAATTATGTATATATAAAGTAGAATGAAAAAAATTGAGCAGTCTAAATAATCTAGAACTTGTACTACTCTTTTTAAGGAGTAATTGGAATATCACTATATTGATTTAAGGAGTTGTTGGAATATCAATATATATTATTGAGATTATATAATTTAAATATTATTGAGATTGTATAATTTAAATATAATGAAAAAGTATTTTGAATAATAAAAAATATGATTTAAAATAAAATGTCGTGTAGTAAGTTAATAAGTTAATAGTAAATAAGTCTATTGAGTGTAGATTCTTGGAGCTGATTTTCTATGTAATGATTGTAATTCTGGCTATACCTTGATTCTCCGGAATAGAAGTTAATAATAACAGAAAAATCAAAATAGTTAAATGTTTACGTACCTCCATTTATTTTGTAACAAATTTCTATTTTATTATTAAAAGTTTCCATAAGAATGGGCTTACGCTCTGGAAGGGAGCTTTGCATTTGGTGGAAGGTACTCTATTTTTTGAATTTTGGGAAGTTGATCATAATATTTCATGAATGATGCAACTATTACAAGGTTTTGTATTTAATGAAAGATTGTAAACAATGTGCTAAAATTGTGGTTAACTAATAAACTCCAACTTCTTTATCAAGAATTTTGATGTGTATTCTTAAAATTGAAAAACAAAAACTCCAACATAATAATAAAAAATATAAAAAAATATAATTTTTCAAAAACCATCAAAATTAAAGCAATGTTCAAACCCAAATTTGAACAAAATGACCCTCTAAAATACCTAAGAGACATCTTTAGGATTATGCTTTTATAATTTATGTCCAAGAGATCAAATAAGCTAATTTCATTGCTATTTATGTTCAAGAGATCAAATAAACTAATTCCATTGCTATTGTAGAAGAGAGCACCACATTTATATTGTAGTTTACAAATATACTAAAAGATAAAATTGATTAACTTTTTATCTATTAAAATAGAATATAGATAGATACTTATAGTTTATATTGTATATATTTTATTTACTTAATATTTTATAAATATTTAAAAGTGTAGAAACTCTTTTAAACAATTAAGATTTTATGTTATTCACCTAATATGTAAATATGCATAAGTTCCCTAATTTTTTTTAAATTACAAATTATTATAAAGTTTTAAATGTATTTTATTTGTGTTGTGTTAAAATTATATTTTAAATAAAAAATTAAGAGATATGATGATGCTGGCTATTAATTTTATTGAAATCAATTTTGTTTTATCTACCTAAAAACTGAAGGAATTAATTTTTTTTTTTTTTAAATTATGTATTTTTTCAAAAAGCTTTAAAAAAAGCATTTATAAAATATTTTATAAAATAAAATGAATATTATTAATGATAATAATGAATATAGTTTCAAAAAACAAGTTTTCTTTATTAAATTAAAGAAAAAAATCATATAAAATTAATATTTTATTTTAACTTTTTTATTTTTATTATTAATAAAAATGAAAAAAATAAACATTTCTAAATCTTTTTAATTTTTAAAAATTAACAAATTACAAAATTAAATGTTCTTACAAGCCAGCAACTTCTTACAAGGCTTCTACAAGCTTTTCCCAAGTGGTCTACCCCACAATGGGCAACTTTAACTTACTTAATATCACAAATGCTATTTATTATTTTTTTTCATAATTTCTTTTAAGTCTTATTTTATTATAAAGGTTATGAGGTTCCTTCTTTTATTAATAATATTTTTTTCAAATTAAAAAAATAAAAATTATTTTTAATCTTTTAAGTTGAAGAAAATGTTATCTCATAATGAGGTAAATACGTGGAAGTTTGCCTCATTAAAACCAATAATAAGTTATTTTAGAAGTATTTTTTTCTTAAATAATGATAATGAGTCAAGTTGTATTTGTGTATAACATTTGATTTGACAACTAAATTATAAGTTATATAGATTTTACTAATCTTAAAATAAAAAAAATTATAGTAATTTAATTTTTTTTCTTGTTATATTATTTAATAATATGTAATATTTTTAATATCATAAATATTTTGTAAAAATATTATTTAAAATTTTAATAAATAAAAAACTTTTACTATCATTTCTTAAATTTCATATAATTTTTACTAAAATATTTTTAATAACTTTTTATAAATAATTAATTATACTAATATTTTTAATTTTCAATTTTCAATTTTATATTTTTACATCCTAAAATTTTACCTACTCTAATTCTAAGAAACATTTAATAGAGTTGTTTAAATTGTAAGAAACATTTAATTGTTATTTTAAAATACGTCTCATTTAAATTCAAAGGAGTGTTTAATATTATTGTTTATGTACTTTAATTCACCCAAATCTATAAGCTTTTAGCATTTTCTTAAGGAGTGTTTAATATTATTGTTTATGTACTTTAATTCACCCAAATCTATAAGCTTTTAGCATTTTCTTACCGAGTGTTGTAATTGGGGTATTTTTAACTATTTTCTCTAGGGTAAAATTATTTTTAAGTGTATAGAAAATGTTTCCAATTTTAAGGATTCATTTAATATAGTTTTTAAATATTTAAATTTTAAGTGTTTTTAATTGAGTATTTTTTTTTACGTTAAAGAGTTTATGTCTTATTAGAGTGATTTTTAAAGTATGGGTTGATAAGGTTTACAGGAAGTTGTCACTCTTTATATGTAAACAATGTGCTAAAATTGTGGTTAATGAATAAATTCCAACTTCTTTATCAACAATTTTGATGTTTATTCTTAAAAAAGAAAAACAAAGACTCTAACATAATAATAAAAAATGTAAAAATATAATTTTTCAAAAACCATCAAAATTAAAGCAATCTTCAAACCCAAATTTGAACAAAATGACCCTCTAAAATACTAAGAGATATCTTTAAGATTATGCTTTTATAGTTTATGTCCAAAAGATCAAATAAGCTAATTACATTGCTAGTGTAGAAGAGAGCACCACAACAATGATATAGTTTATATTGTAGTTTGCATTGCTAGGGAGTGTTTTAGACAAAGAGTATTGTTCATACAGTACAAAATACTGAATAGGTAATGAACAGCACCCTCTCCAGGTTTTCGAAAGCATGACCTCCAGGTGGAACTTGGAAGTTTTTCAGGGGTTCTCACAGAGGTATCTGGCATGGTTAGTGGGTACTCGCTGTCAATCAGCTGGGAGATGGTATGAGTTTGTGTAAGTTTAAATTTAAACTATTATTCTGTATTAGTTGTCTCGGCTATCACTATTTGGAAATGACCATCCAAATGACTGTTGCCTCCGAATGTTGGATTTTTTAAGGTTTTGATGGTGTCTCGGCTATCTCTATTTGGAACTGACAATCCAAATGCCTGTTTTTACCACCGAACGCTGGTTTTGTTATGGATTTGATGTGGTTTGTGCTTCCAAAACGTGGTTATGGTTGTAACTATCAAACAGTTGTTTTCTCTGAATGATGAGTAGTAAAGGTAGTGAGGTATCAGAGTCCTCTACCATTTCTCATTGACGGTTATTGTATGAACACGAATCAATCTGAATCTGGCTATGATGGAAAACAAATGTTTTTTCTGATGTCTAGCAGTGGATGTTTGGTGTAGTAAAGAAATAATCGAGTGATTTTTATAATACTTGGGCATGGAGAAGTGTCAGAACCCAGTCAGAATTGAAACCTCATGTGAACAAAGACAAAGCTCGGGTGAATGGTGGGATGGTGTGGGGGCCTTTCAATATGATGCGGATTATTGGCATGCACGTGCTTCACATGGGGAGGTGCACTTGGGGAGTGGGCAGGTTACATTCCCGGTGACAGGTGCCGGAAATATCCAAGACCCGGTAATACCATGAACCCGTCTACATCTCAAGGAACATTGGGTATCCATTCTTCTGATAAGGGCTCAACTAGACCTAGCATAAACCCGGTTATTTCCCCATGCATCCGTTAGAATACTACCTCTGGTCCAATACATAGAACTTGTAACATAATCAGGAAAAACCCTAAAACTAAATCTCGTGGTAAAGGCTCTGACCTCTTGATGGAGAGGCAATCGGGACTGGAGGGTATTGCAACTCTATCAATCAAATCCCTAGTGGGTAAGTTCACCTACGGAGTCATGAACACGAAGGATATTGACCAGTGGGTTTCCTCAAACTGGTCAAAACTTATCGGCTATAGACCTGAAATATATATCATGAGTAAGGGTTGGTATATATTTTATTTCAGACTGGAGGCCCATATGGACTTAATCCTGGAGAAAACTTGGATTAAGGGTAATGGGAGTCTAATGCTTAAAAGATGGCACATGAGCTTTAACCCTGTGACAGAAAGGGTTCGGTTTAGACATATCTGGGTACTTCTCTCGAACTTCCCAATGGCATTGTGGCATCGTGAAGGGTTTATGGCAGTGGCAAACCATTTGGGGAAATTCATCTATATCAGTGAAGGAATACTCAATGGAATGGACTGTCGGGTGGGCCGTGTACTTATTGAGATAGATATGTCTCTTGGCTTATTTGAGTCAATTGAAATTGTCTGGAGGGAACACCGATACTCCCAGAATCTAGACTACTGGGGGATTCCCTTTCGATGCTCTAACTACAAATCTGTGGGGCACCTTTGGAGGGACTGTCCTGACTCAAGCTCCGGATCTGATCTGGAATACAATGATGATGCCCGTGCCTGGACTTCTGACAGCTTCAATGAATCGGATGTGGCTTTGGATTGCAGGGATCCACCCATTCCTCCGGTCTCCAATCTGTTGTGTGAGATGGAAAACTCTTCCTCGGTTGTTGGTAAGTTATTCAAACTGGATCCCCTTTTTTCATCTACTTTAAACAAAGATGACATTGTTTTTCTCTCACGGCTAGATGCAAAAGGGGATAGTTTGGGGGATGGAATCGTGGGGGGCACTCCCACTTTCTATTTGGGAATCTAGCATAATCCTGAAGATGGTCGAGTGGTTCATCCACCATTGGACAACGCATATACACATGAGGCCTTGATTTCTGGTACTAAAGCATTACCACTAGAAACTTCATCGAGGCCTTTACTTGGGGATTCCTGTGTGAACACAGTCAATGAGCTTCCAGTGATTGAGTTGGATGTTATTGGGCCTGTGAACTGTCTACAGGATGTGGGGGAAATGTATGATATTCCTCGAGGTACACCTTTTGTATCAATTGGTGGGTGTGATAGTTCTGGTCGTGATTTGGATGGTGAGGGTTCTCAGATCAAAGGAAAGACTCTGTCTTATGCAGAAATTGTGACTACTAAAACCCCTTTAGAAACTTATATTAATAATATTCCAGTCTCGTCGGAATCGGTTGTTCCTCCCTTACTGTCTCGGGGTCAGGACACTGGTCTGAATCTTACTATAAAGCGAGTAAGACAGGGTGGTATTGGTCAATTTTCTCCCATAAAAACCAGAAGTGCGAGAAAGGGAAAGGTGACATTGGAGGAATCACCTTCCCTTGATACCCTACAGGTCTCTTCGTCCTCTTTTGGATCAGTGGAAAACAAACGGGCTCTTAGAGAAGTGAAAGCCCTGGCAATGGTGAAACGATGATCTTTTTCTCGCTGAACATTAGAGGGATTAGGGGCTCTCAGAAAAGATTAGCCCTCAAAGCACTTGTTGATTCTTCAAATCTGGATATGATTTTTTTGCAGGAGACTATGGTTTCTACAGTAAAGGCTTGGGAATATTTTGGTAGCATTAGGAAGGATTGGGCAATAGTCTCTTCGGATGCTTCTGGGAAATCTAGTGGATTATTGTCTGCTTGGAATCCAAAACTCTTTCAACTATCCGCCTTCTCTTCTCGGCTGGGGATCCATCTGGAAGGTTGTATTAGGGGTTCCTCTGATATTATAAATTTTATAAACATTTATGGCCCATACAATGATAGAAAACAGTTCTGGGAGAATGCAAAAAATAATGGGCTTTTGGACTGTGGAAACTTAGTTATGGGGGGTGATTTTAACTTAACACTATCTACAACTAAAGTTTGGGGTAATGCGGTTGTTATGGACCTTCTGAGTGCATTCTTTGAAGACCTTTTTGATGAATAGGGTATGATCGATATCCTGCCGATTCCTCTGGGGCCTACGTGGTGCAATGGTCGGTTGGGGGATCACTGCATTTCAAAAAGACTGGTTAGGTTTCTTTTAACTGATAATCTATCCCAATCATGGCAAAACTATAGATCTTGGACAGTGCTATCCTCACTCTCGGATCATCGACCAATATTGATGGAGGTGGATATGGGTGATGAAAAAAATTCCATACCCATTTAAATTTAATCATACTCTCCTACAGATTGAGGGACAAACTCAAAGGGTGAACTGTTGGCTTTATGGCTTACCCTTCATTTCTCTGTTTTGACCAAAATACAACTTGAACAAATTGCTGGAGATTCTATGCTCATTGTTGATTGGGAAAAGTCAAATGTGCCTATTAATGCACTTGGCCTCTCATCATGGATGGATCAAACTCGGTTACTTCTACAATATTTCCCGACGACTCCTATTGTTCATATTTTCAAGGGGCATAACTCGAGGGCTGATCATTTGTCACGTCGTGGATTGGATGCGGTGGCTGGTAGGATCTACTATGAAATCTCCTAGGGCTCACACAATCCCTCGAAGGGCTTTTGGAAACTTTTTTGATGTTTTTTAAGTATATTAGTTTGTCTCTTACCGACTGCATGTTATTTTTTCTTATATACTTTCTACTATGGTTCTCTTTGAACTGTTTGGTTGTGTTATTATACTTCCTTGGAGGATGGTCATAATCTGGTTTCCCTTTGATTTCGCCACTGTTTGTTGGAATCTTGGAATAGATTTGAATTTGGGTATCGGGTTATTCCACTATTGTATGTATTTTGCTGGTCATATGAACCTTCTGTACTTCTTATACTTTTTAATAAAGTATAGCTTTTTTCTTGTGAAAAAAAAGTTTACAAATATGCTAAAAAGTAAAATTGATTAACTTTTTATTGTTAAAATATAATATAGATAGATAGATATAGTTTATATTGTATATTTTTTATTTACTTAATATTTTATAAGTATTTAAAAGTGTAGAAACTCTTTTCAACAATTAAGAAGTTTATGTTATTTACCTAATATGTAAATATGCATAACTTCTCTAATTTTTTTAAAATTACAAATTATTATAAAGTTTTAAATGTATTTTATTTATGTCGTGATAAAATTATATTTTAAATAAAAAAATTTAGAGATATGATGATGATGCTTGCTATTAACTTTATTGAGATCAATTTTGTTCTATCCACCTAAAAAACTTAGGGATTCACTTAATTTTTTAAATTATTTATGTCTTCAAAAAGCTTTAAAAGAAGCATTTATGAAATATTCCATAAAATAAAATGAATATTATTAATGATAATAATGAATATGGTTTACCCCCGAATGCGGGTGCCACCATGACTGCCAACATGACTGATGGTGGAGCCACCTGCCCTCCTGGAATCACGATCCCTCCTCCTAGAGCCAACTCCCAGGATGGACTTCTCCCAAGACACCTGCTTTAATGGTGGACACAACCTTTTTCCACCTGCCCTCTCCGCACACTCTCGGTCTCATCACCCACATGGCCCGGTGAGTGGCATTTATTTCAGCCCTTCCTTCAATGTCCCCTCCTCCTCTCTGGATTCCCCTCGCCATTAATCCCTCACGTGCGACATCTCCTCCTCCCAGACTCCCCCTCAGGGTTATGAAGTTCCCCATCCAAGCTCTTGCGGTCATTACCCACCTTCGCCATTCTCTGTCTACCTCCACAGCTGAAAGCTCAGCCCCTACTAATTCTTCCCGTGAGGTTTCTGATACTGCCATGAACCGCACGCGAGGCACCTCCAAGTGCAACTATGGCCATGGCTCTGGCAAATTGGTGTCTACTGCTGAGAAAGAACATGCCACCAACCTTGGTTACAAAGACAATGTCTCCATGCCCGCTTGCCGTCTGGTAGATGACTGGGAGTCACGTAGCGTTGTTGAAACTCTTGCCTTTGGCAGCCAAGGAATTCAAGTGAATTAATACTGGCTTTTAAAGAATATGATAGGTACCTTGGTGGAAGAAATGCTCACCAACAGGAATATGGAAAAGGTGGCCATCATGGACACTATTGCCAACATGTCTCACCTGGATGGGGTTCTCATTGCTTTGGAGGGCATCCTTACGGGTTGTCGTTACTCTCTGTTTCCGCATCCTGTTCCTCTGATAGGCTTTGGTCTGGCGGGTCCAGTTGCTGGTTCAGGGGAGGATATTGCGGATCAAACGAAATGTGCTGCCACTGTTGCAGTTGCACAAGCTACTGGAAGCTCTTTACATGACTCTATGGGCCTAACTGCCTCTGATGGCGCAATTCCTGCTCCCGGTCATAATGCTGGTTCTGTCTCTCCAGCGGCCGTTGTGGTTCAGGGAGCCACTCCTCTTGGGAGTTCCTTTCTGGTCCCTTCCACTATTGATGTAATGCAATACAAGCGCACCCGAAAGGTCGAGGACACGATGGTTCTCCCATGCAAAGAAGAGCCTTTTCCGATCAAGCTCTCGGCCCAGCAATGGACGGATGACTTCTTCGACCCCTGTCCCATTTCTGAAGAAATTCAAGGCTCCAAGGATGTAGAATCTAGCACATGAAGCAGCTTGCTACAAGCACTATTCGCCTGGTTTTTACACTCTGTTTTTTGGTTTAGCTTATCTCTGTCTAGTCCAGAGTTATACTTTGTTTCTGTCTTTCTTGATCGACAGTCTTAAAGCTCATATCACTAGGCCTGTCTACAGTGTCTTTTTTTGTAATATCAGTTACATGAGCAGCTTTAGAAATCTATATTCAAACTTTGCTGATGATTGTAACCTTTTTTTTACCATAATATAATTTCACTATGCAGCTTACCAAAAAAAATGAATATGGTTTACAAAATCAAGTTTGTTTTATTAAATTAAAGAAAAAAAATCATATAAAATTAATATTTTTATTTTAATCTTTTATTTTTATTGTTAATAAAAATGAAAAAAAAGAATTTCTAAATCTTTTTATTTTTAAAAAATTAACGAGTTACAAAATTAAATGTTATTACAAATATTTTGAAAAATAAAGCCTACCACCGAGCTCACCACAATGGGTTATCGAGGTTTTGATCCAACCACCTTTTACAAGGCTTCCACAAGCTTTGCCCACTAGTCTACACCACATTGAGAAATCCTTATCTTAATATCACAAATGCTATTTATTATTTTTTTTCATAATTTATTTCAAATCTTATTTTATTATGAAAGTGATGAGGATCCTTCTTTTATTAATAATATGCAAATTAAAAAAATAAAAAATATTTTTGATCTTTTAAGTTGAAGAAAGTGTTATCTTTATAATGAAGTAAGGAAATATGTTAATGAAGTAAGGAAATATGTTAATATCCCAAAATCCAAAGATGTGGAAGTTTGCCTCATTAAAACCAATAATGAGTTATTTTAGAAGTAATTTTTTCTTAAATAATGATAATGAGTCAAGTTGTATTTGTGTATAACATTTGGTTTTGACCACTAAATTATAAGTTATATAGATTTTACCCAATCCTTAAAAATTATATATCTTCATATTACTTTAATTTTTCTATTATATTATTTAATAACATGTAATATTTTTAATATCATAAATATTTTGTAAAAATATTATTTAATAATTTAATAAATAAAAATTTTTTATTATCATTTCTTAAATTTCATATAAATTTTACTAAAATATTTTTAATAACTTTTTATAAATAATTAATTATACTAATATTTTCAATTTTATATTTGTACATCTTAAAATTTTACTTACTCTTTAGAATTCTAAAAAGCATTTAATAGAGCTTAAATTGTAAGAAACATTTAATTGTTATTTTAAAATACATCATTTTTTTTAGCAGAAAAATCACCTTCTTGCTATTTCGAAAGAATCAAGAAAAGCTAACACACACGGAAAATTTAAATACAAAATTTGAATGTTTAATATTATTGTTTATGTACTTTGATTCAACCAAATGTATAAGTTTTTAGCATTTTCTTACCAAGTATTGTGATTGAAGTATTTTTAAGGATTTTCTCTAAGGTAAAAATATTTTTAAGGGTATAGAAAATGTTTCCAATTTTAAATATTCATTTAACACAATTTTTAAATACTTCAACCTCAAGTATTTTCTAATAGAGTGATTTTTTTAAGTTAAAGAGTTTATGTCTTAATAGAGAGATTTTTATTATAGTATGGGTTGATAAGGTTTACACAAAGTTGTCACTCTTTATATGTTGGGTATTTGGCTTTCAAGAAATGCTGCATTTTTTTATGGTAAGGTATAAAATGAATTAATGTTAGCAATAGAATATTGGGTTATTACAGAGAGTGATATAAGGGTGTTGTGGGTTATTTTGATGGGGTTGTTCAACAAGGTAAAAGTGGTGGGGGGATGTATCTCAAAATAAGTGCAACTCGTTTCTTCAAACTTTGGATAGGAAGCGGATATGGGATCAATACTAGAGCATAATTGTTGGTCCTTTAGGGTCTCTTGTATTTTGCAATTAATATTGATATTTTTTTATTTTCGGTGTATGGAGATTCCAAGTTGATAGTGGATTGGGAAAATGGAATTTCTTTAATACGGGTCATCAATTTGGAATAGTGATGTTAGAGGGTTGTCCATCTAATATCATTTTTTACAAAAATTTCAATAAAGCACATATATAGAGAGATAAAGAGAGTACAACTTGGTTGTTGATACGGGTGTTCTAAAAGCGCTCTTTTCATTGAGGAATACAAGGGCATAGTACAATTTAAATACAATGAAAAATGGATTTTGAATTAAAAAAATTATGATTTCAAAAAATAAAAAATTGTTTTGTATTAAGTTAACAATGGGAGAAAAATCAAAATGGTCAAATGTTTACACATCTCAGTTTATTTTGTAACAAATTTCCATTCTATTGTTAAAAGTCTCCACCAATCCTCAATTCCAAAGGATTTTTTTACAATCTAGGTTAAGTTATAATTATGACAAATCTTAAAGGGCATAGTTGCATAATTCATGAAATTATGAATAACTTTGACAATAATTAAAATAATTATCAGGTTCTTATCAAATTTATGGTCTAAAACAGGACATTTTGCTACAAAATTAGCTTACACTATATGGATGGTTCTACACTCTGCAAACCCATTAGACCTTTTGGTACCATAATACTACTAATAACTCATCATAACCATGAATCATTTAATTAGCAAAGTAAATCCATCTTCAAATCTATCATGCCTTGAGAGGGATCAAATCATTAGAGATGTAGACCTTAAACTTTGTAATATAAGGAGGGTTTGTACATTGAGAGAATTGATACTTCTGAACACATAATAAATCCAAAGTTAAAAATGGATCTAAGTTGGTTTAAGTTCAAGTCTAATGGTTGTTGTTGCACCAAATTAATAAAATTTTCAAATTAGTCAATACTCAATTATGGAATAGATTCATTTGATGTTGGTTTTTTGTGACTCTTAGAGTGGACAAGTACTACAAGGTTTTGTATTTAATGAAAGATTGTAAACGTTGTGCTAAAATTGTGGTTAACCAATAAACTTCAACTTCTTTATTTTCAATTTAGATATTTATTCTTAAAATTGGAAAACAAAAACCTAACATAATAAAAACAAATTTTTCAAAATTATAGTTTTTCAAAAATCATCAAAATTCAAGCCCAAATTCGAACAAAATGACCTTCTAAAATACCTAAGAGACATCGTTAGAATCCAAGCATCAATTTTTGGATTATGCTTTTATAGTTTATGTGCAAAAGACCAAATAAGATAATTCCATTGCTCGTGTAGAAGGGAGAACCATGATGATATAGTTTATATTGTAGTTTACAAATATACTAAAAACAAAATTGAATAACTTTTCATCTATATATCTAAATAGATAGATATATATAAATAGTTTACATTGTATACTTTTAATTTATTTAATATTTTATAAGTATTTAAGAGTGTAGGTACTCTTTTAAACAATTAAGAATTTTATTTTATTCACCTAATATGTAAATAGGCATAACTTCAGTAGTTTTTTAAAGTTTACAAATTATTTAAATTTATTTAAATTATTTCGTGTTATGGTTATATTTTAAATAAAAAATTAAGAGATATGTTGATGAGGATGGTTATTAATTTATTGAGACAAATTTTGTTTATCTACTTTTTGGAGTTACTTAATTTTCTTTTTAAAATTTATTTATATTCTAAAAAGATTTAAGATAAACATTTATGAAATATACTATGAAATAAAAATGGCTGGCCTAACCCTTAAGGATTCAAGGCTCAAACTCGTGATCTCCCCCGTCCGTACTAAAAGAGTTTTCACACGTTTTAACAATTGAGCTAACCCTTAGGACTTAAACAACCCATACTTTAATCAAATAAGCTAACTAAATTTAACAAAATGAATATTAATAATAATAGTTATTATTATTATTATAGTTTACAAAATCAACTTTACTTTGTTAAATTTTTAAAAATTCATATAAAATTAATTAATTTATTTAAACCTTTCTTTTTTATCGTTAATAAAAATGAAAACAAACTTTTCTAAATCTTTTTATTTTTTAAAACTTAACATGTTACACAATTAAATGTTATTACAAATATTTTGAAAAATAAAGCTATTACATATGTATATGAGGGCATTTTAAAAGAGTATTTTAATCCTTAACTTACTTAATATCATATAAATACTAATTATTTTTTCAATAATATTTTAGGATATTTTAAGTCTTATTTTATTATAAAAGTTACTTTTCTTTTATTAATAATATTTTTTTAATATCATATAAATACTACTTATTATTTTTTCTTAGGATATTTTAAGTCTTATTTTATTATGAATGTTACTCTTCTTTTATTAATATTTTTTTTCAAATTAAATATAATGAGAAATATGTTTGAGAGAAAATGATATATTTATAACGAGATAAAAAAATATGTTAATGTTCCAAGATCTAAAGATTAGAATTTTGTTTCCTTAAAATCAATGGTGGATTATTTTAGAAATGGTTTTTATTGAATAATGATAATGAATCAAGTTGTATTTATTTATATATAACATTTTATTTTAAAAATTGAATTATAAATTATATGTATTTATGTATAACATTTTATTTTAAAAACTGAATTATAAATTATAAATTATGATAGATTTTCCTAATCTTTAAAAAATAATATTTTTATAATACTTTAATTTCGTTTATTATATTTTAATTGCATTCTAATCTAAAATGTAAGTATTTTTAATCTCATAAATATTTTGCAAAAAAAATTAATAATTTAATAAATAAAAAAACTTGTTATCATCATTTCTTAAATTTCATATAATTTTTATTAATATATTTTAATAACTTTTTATAAATAATTAATTATACTAATATTTTCAATTTTAGTTTTAGTTCTATATTTTATATTTTATATAGGTACATCCTATAATTTTACTTATTCTCTATAATTCTAAGAAGCATTTAATAAAGTTGTTTAAATGGTACTTATTCTCTGTGATTCTAAGAAGCATTTAACAGAGTTGTTTAAATTGTACTTATTCTCTGTGATTTTAAGAAGCATTTAACAGAGTTGTTTAAATTGTAATAAGCATATAATATAATTGTTATTTTGTTTTATTTAAATTCAAAGGAGCGTTTAATACTAGTAATTGCCCCAAAAGGTACAAAGGAACGCCGAAAAGGAAAATAAATAAAGTTAAAGTAGATGTGATGAAGTGAAAATACAATTATTCAAGTAAGCTAGGAAGTTGCAAAATTGCATTTTTTCTAAATATTTAAATACTTCTAGAAACCCAAAAAGTCAAATCTTTTGAATATACTTTCCTCTACATCACATAAACATGCTCCCCCAATGTGTAAGAAATACTCCAGAAAAGAAGGGGGGATTGGTTTAATTAATGTTACACTCAAGGGAGTATTTTGATATCCAAGTGGGTGGTGCGGTGTCTTGAGGGGTCAACTCCATAGTGCATCTGATTTAATCATTGGGTGGTTTTAACACAACATTCAAGTAGAGACCGAGGGATTTTTGGATTGTGTGATATCATCTCTAGCCTCATCTCTTTTACGTGTCTAGTTCCCTCATGTTTTAGAGCATTTGTGTTGCCTAGAAGATGATTTTTGGTTTGGTTCCTTGGAAGTGGAAGGGAAATAGGGCTAGTTTGGATTTATCTTGTCGTCCCATTTGGAGTTTTAGGGTTTAGGATTCATGTGTGGTAGAGTTGGCCCATTTTTTATTATCTTGTAGACTGAGTAGGAAGGGCATATTTATCTCGAGTGATTTGTGGGATTCAATATATTAAAAAAAAAGTAGTTTGACAATATACTATAGAAACCCAAAATATATTAAAAAAAAGAAAGAAAAGTAGTTTGACAAATACAGATTAACACAAATTCCAATCTTTCCAACCATGAAGATGGAGGTTGTAGCATGTATTAAATAGTTTAAGTAATGTTGATATTTTGTTGTTTGAAATATCATCTTTTTTAGAATTATAGTCTTCATGTTTCTTCCTTGTATTAAGTAAGAGGTTAATGGTTGGAGACCTTTAAGACACAAGTATGTCTCCTTGTATTAAGCAAGAGGTTGATGCCAAACTACATGTATTCATTACACCACACCATGTGTTGATACCCATGTCATCCCGTTTTTTCTCCATAGCTTCCCATTCTTAGTCCCTAGCTTACCATATGCTTTTGCTTTGTAGCTGCGAGACAAATGAGTGAGACTCAAATTTATTATAATTTTTGGCATTGACCATGATTTTTCAAGTAAAGATAAGTCATGTAAATATGGCTATTAATAGTCATCATCTAAAATTCAGAGTTTGTATGGATTTAGCTTTGAATTGTAATGCCATTTGATCCACTTTCCACCATAGAGATACTCTATTTAAAGTAATATTTTAACACTTATAATGAACAATAATTGTCACATACCCCAATTTTATTAAAATAATGTAATTATTTTTAATATTCCTGAGAACATTATGTTAAATTAAATGCTAAGTAGGAAGGGATGACTCAGCAGAGTCTCCAGAAATGGAATGTAAAATCTGAATAATTATTATTAATAAATAAATTATGGAGACAACAGCATGGGAGAGCTGTTAAAAGAGGTTACTGGTCTAACTGGTGGATGGAATTAGGTGGAAGGACAAAAGACAAGTGGCAGCATCCTCAAACACTTCCTGAGTTGCAGGTGGCAACTTCCCTATATTTTGGGGTCATGATTCCCCAAGAAAGTGGAATCTGAGCAGGTGGCTCATTAATGACAGTTAGCCCAACTAAGACCTAGGCAATCTTTTAAATACTACTCAATGAACTGAGCTGGGGGTTCAGCAATTGTTCTAGAGGGAGAATACATTCAGGTGAATGCTATTCAGGAGTCCCATTGAGGAAGTGGGAAAACAGTAAGGAAGTGTTTTTGAAGCAGGAAGTTGCAGTAACTTGGTTCCAGTATAGCTAATTTGGGCTGAGGGAATTATTGGCCGTACCTAGATTCCAGCCAGTTAGACCAGAGCAAGCTCGGGGGTCCTGAGAAGTGCTGTCTGGGCACTCTCCAGGAATTGGTAGGGAGGAACAGCCTCCCATTGCTGTTATTGTCTACCATAGCTACAGGTTCTGCCACTCTTCCTGTTGTTGATTTAATTTATTTTCATATGAGATAGACTAGTACAACTATGTTCTTGACTGTATTCAACTTCAGTAAATCAGTCTCTGTACTCCCTTTTGTTATAAATTTCAGAAACGCAGATGTTATAGAGATTTCCTATTTTATTTAAATAGAGTATTTATCTTATACAGAACCTAATTGTTACTGTTATAGTTAACAATTACCATGTTTAGGCATATTCTAGAATTCCTGTTAATGGTTCAATAATAGACAGAAATATTAAATAATAGATATTCCAGTAATATACCTGCATATATATATGTATAGCATATTTCAGTCAACTTTAGTTTTAGGTCATTCTTATATTGAGTTAACAGATAAACAAAACTCATTTTAAATATATTGTTTATACTCAGAACATGTTTGACAGCTATCGATTATCTAAAGAGGTGACTGTAACAATATTTCATTGTTACAAGCTTCCACATAATCTTAATCATCTACACAGTAGTCAAACACAAACACTTAGCAACTGTATAGTATTATTCTCCTTCAACCTAGTAATTATAATACATTAGCCATGCTTATTATAATAGAATTAACAAAGTTGTTTTAAACAAAAACGAACATATTACACAACAGAGAAACTGTCGATGAACGCAACCATCTTTGGCTGTTACAAACCATCTTAAGTTTACACAGTAATCATATTTATTCTGTACAAATGTTCTTCCTTAGGTAGTCCACAAACCCTACACGGCCGTAGCCTTATATTATTCCTTCGACAGACTGAAAAACAATTGAAAAGAATGCTTTTTTATGACAGACAGAACCTACAGCATCTTAACACATAGTTCTATGTATATATTATTCTATTCATAGTTTTATTTAATAATTATATAGATTCAAAATAAATTGTTACAACTCGTACCCAGTCACCACCGAGTTAACAATATCATACTTATGCATTGAACACAAAACAAAACCCCCAATTCGCCAGAATAACCCTATGCTATTAACTATTACAGACATATTGGATAAACTTCCACAATCTTTTATTTAATACTCCAAAACGAAGAAAAACGCAGAGAGACAATCATAGGGTTTCATTTATAACAGAGTTAACATCCATTGCAGGTACCGAAGAATTCATCTATCCTTACAGTTCAAATACTTTTGAATAATTTAACGAAACCCAAAAATGAACACGGCCATGATAGGCCCAGTAATATATTAAGTATAAATTTTATGCAGCGAGGATGGAACCCTACGCTTAGCAATTACAAAGTACAATAACAGAAACCCTGGCCTCATACAGTCTGAGCCGTGAAGGGCTCTCCAATAAACATAACAAGGTTTCAACCCTTTCATTCAAACAAAATAACTTATACAGATGATTGCAACCATGAACATCAAGTCGTCAAACGACCTCACTACACAGGAGTTTTCCTCCATGACACAACCCTAACCACAAAACCAGCAAAGGAAGAGACAGCCGTGGATAACCAGGCTTACCCGGTTGAGCCAGCGTTGGAGAAAGAACCCTGTACACCTTCAGAGCCGCGTGACCTGCACATTCAATGCTGAAAGATGTTAATACACTGTTTATGCCGAGAGTTTTAAATAATTGTATATCTACACTGCTTGCAAAACAGAAATTGCGAAAATAAGGTTATTTATTACCTGAGCAATGTAGCCGTGGATACTCTGGAAGCCACCGGTGGGAGCAGACACTGAAACCCCCATCACCCTCGTCGGTTGAAAGAGCAAGGAACACCCTCAAACTCTTCCAATGACGGCCACGACAGACAAACCTTGCAGACGGAGACCTCAAACTGGAACTGAATCAGTCGAGAAGCAAACCCAAAGCCCAATGGCATCAACTCTCTCATAACCTAAATACATTACCGAGAACCCTATCTCTTACCCACACCAGCACAGTGACGAACTGTAAATAGCTGGGACTTAAACTTATAAAGAACAACGAGACCATGAAGCAATAAAACTATAGCAGACGCTATCCCCAGAGCCGAGGACATACCCTATTGCCGAATGGAACCTCAAGGCCATAACCACCACACTCTGCACATTGTTACAGTGCCTTCATTACAAAACTCAGACAGGGAGGGTTTCATCCTTAGGACCCGAGCCCGAAGGCAACTACAATAACCTGTAGGGTTTCAATAGCAGCTTATATATCGCCCATCGCATGGAGGAGATGCAACCACGTAGCACTCAAATAAATCAACGTAGCATGGGTCGAGAACCTATAGTTTCATTGCCAACCAAATAATTATACACCGATTCTTTTCCAAATCATGTCATATATAAGTCAAACGTATGAGATAACAAATGATATATAATCATTTGGCATATAGCCTTGCAATTGAATCGTCGAGAATCCCAAGCAATGGGAATATATAATCACTACAATGATAGAAATAAGAGTTAGTCAACATCATATATGGATTATTCCATAACTTAATAGGGTGGATAATACTTTAACATAACTTAGTTATAAATCTTATCCATGGTAAGGGAAGAACATTAGGACTATGACAAAATCAAGTTAATGCACATTTACAATGAAACCAGGGCATAGGTTAATGTCTTTCGCATATCACTTTACACAAGATGTTGGTCAACTTCAACCCTAGAGTTTTCTCTATGGCCTAGTATGATAAATACAACCATAACACTATATAGAATATAAAGTTTGCCAATGTATGGAATATTATGATTATTGTACAATCATTATATATATAAATTAATACCAAGTCATAGATTAATGCCAGGTGCATATTACATTTCTATGTTCATATAAGTACCAAGGTAGTCAACCTTTAAATTAAAATGCCTCGTTATTTAATACTTGAATGTTACCAAGTCTTTAAGACAATAAATATATTGCCATTATATACTAGCATCAGAATTGCTATCAATACTATTGTTAACAGTAACAATATGAAAAATAAACCTCTATTATTAAGATGTTGAAATAGAGCTTCATCTACAGGTGTACATCGTAAAGATAGTTAAAATCAAGGCACCGTCAAGTAACATAAGTTAAACTCTAAGTGGACATTGGACTTCAACGCATAGGATCATATTGAAACAACGCTAGAGGCGTCACCTTCTCAACTCGCATTATCAATGCATGAACAAAACAGTAGTCACCGGTATTAAGTTGACAACAGGTCACATGATGCAAAGACACTGTTACAGCCAAAAATTCTGATATCACAAATGTTTCATTTTAGTTACAACAGTAACATAGCATAATAATCATAAAAACATAATTATAACTGAGACAATGTAAATCTTCGTAACACTTGACGATACTAGCTGAATAAGAAATATCATGACGATCATTAAGTTTTGAAGTATAGGGAGTATTGATGCTCACCAAGTTTAACATACAGTGATCCTTACTTCACTGACGCACCTGAGAAACAAAAGACGACGTATGCATTAGCTCGTAAGCTAAGTAAGCCAGTCAACTACGACTAGCTCTTCCCTTGCGGTTCAAAACAAAACAATCATTAATTACAATCACCGAAATCAAAGTTTTAATAAAACAGAGTCTTTAAACAGTTTATGTTAGTTGTTTAAATTAAAACAATATCAGAAATACTACCTAATTAACATTTATTGTTACGAATAAAATTTTTTAAATTTTTCAGAATTAACGGGTTCTGACATGTGGTATCAGAGCCAGGTTCAGACACTAGGCCTGGATGTGACTCCACTAAACTTCCGTAAACAGCGATCATAAAAGAAGATTTTGTTTTATTTATAAAATACTAACATATATTTCGGTTTAATGTACAGTACAAAAAAATTCTCTTTTCTGAATTTTTCAGACAGATATGGAAAAACTGGGAGAATATGCTGAGGAGGAATCTCCCAATGCTGGGACAAGACGGATGTCAAAAGAACTAGAGGCAGAAGAAGAAATTGCTCACACCACTGAGCTGATGCAGACTATAAGAGGATTAAAGACAGAAATGGAAACGGTTAAGAAGGATAATGAAAGAATTCTAAAGACTCAGGAACAGCTAAATCAGCTATTGATAGAAAAATTTCAAACTGACGGAAGGAGCAAACCAGCTGACTCAGAAGAAGTTAATCATCCAAGAGGGTCAAAAAGGACAAAACCAACTAAATCTGACAGCAGTTCCTCATCTGAAGAAAGAAAGGGACAACCCAGTTATCACACTAGCAGTGACAGCAGTGAAGCTGAGATGCACAACCGAAAGAAAAAGTACAGGCCTTATGAAGAGATTTCCGGGGAGTTTAAGAAGATAAAGCCCCCAACTTTCAATGGAGAAACTGAAACTGGAGAAGAGGCAGAATCTTGGTTATCCGGGATGAGAAAATATTTTCAGATCTATAACTACTCAAATCAGCTAAAGGCAAGAATGGCCATCTACAACCTCTCGGGAAAGGCGGACATATGGTGGCAAGACCTGAAAAGGGTCAAAGGGATCAAAGAAAGAGAAGTTAATTGGAGTACCTTTAAAAGGTATTTCAAGAAGAAATTCCTGTCCGAGCAGTATTATGAAGAAAGGGCTAAAGAATTTTATGAACTAAAACTCGGATCTATGACGATGAAGGACTTAAACAGTAAATTTTTAAGTCTGTTGCGTTATGTACCATATTTTGTCGAAGAGAAACCAAAAATACAGCGGTTTCTTAGTTGCCTGCCTTATCATATCAAGGACAGAATTGAATATGACAACCCCAAAACACTGGAAGAAGCTATGCGCAAGGCAAACTTCTGTTACGAACAGAATAAAAAGAAAGAAGGGATAGCCAGTTGGAAAGCCAAAAAGAACAGCAATCTGATCGAGTACAAGAAAAAGGAATTTGTTCCCCATAAAAATTTCAAGAATGGCAAAAACGGGAACCACTTTAATAGTAAAAGTTTCCAAGGAAACAAAAATGGAGCTGTCAGCCATTCAAACAATTACAAAAACAGCAAAGAGACTCCTAATAACCATGGAAACTACATCAAAAATTTTGAGCGAAAAGAACCTGTCAAGTGCTGGGAATGTAATGGGCCACATTATGCTTCAGTCTGCCCAAACAGAAAGAAACAAGTCAGCAATATTCATACTGTTCAAGACGAAATGACAGTTGGAGATTTTGCAGGAACTATGCCCCGAATCAATGCAGCGTTGGAAAACCGCCAGGCTGACTACCAAACTTCCATGGTGGAAGTAGGAGGTATGATTAACAAAACCCCAGTTACTATATTAATAGATCCCGGTGCTAGTCTTAGTTATATTTCACCTCAGCTGGTAGAAAAATGTAATTTGACTGTTGAAAGGTTTGATAATTCTTGGTCTGTACAATTAGCTACTGGGGCTAAGAAGAAAGTAAACTGCTATGTAAAAGAATGCATCTTAAACATGACTGATTTTAGAACTACAGTTAAACTGAACGTTTTACCACTTGGCTCATATGACATACTTATCGGAATGGACTGGTTGGAACAACATAGGGTCGTTTTAAACTGTTTTGACAAAACTTTTAGGTGTATAAACAGTAGTGGACAGCCTGTAACTGTTAGGGGTATTCCTAGGAAAACAGTAGTGAGGCAAATTTCTGCATTACAACTTAAAAGAGCAGTCAGGAAAGGATGCAAGACCTATGCTGTAACTATTACAAACGAGACAGATAAATTTGAAAACAACCAGAAAACAGTAGAGAACATTCCTGTCGTCAATGAATTTATTGACGTTTTTCCTGAGGAAATTCCAGAATTGCCTCCCAAGAGAGAGCTTGACTTTACCATTGAGCTGGTACCAGGTGCTGTTCCCAGTTCAAAAGCCCCGTATCGTATGAATATCTTGGAGCTTAACGAGTTGAAAACTCAGTTGAAGGAGTTAATAGATAAGAACTATATCCGACCCAGTGTATCCCCTTGGGGAGCACCAGTGATTTTCGTTAAAAAGAAGGACGGAACTATGCGACTTTGCATAGATTATCGTCAACTAAACAAGATGACGATCAAAAACAGGTATCCGTTACCTCGTATTGATGATCTGTTTGATCAACTACGTGGCGCTACGGTATTCTCTAAGATCGATCTAAGATCGGGTTATCATCAGGTAAGAATTAAAGAAGAAGACATTTTCAAAACAGCCTTTAGAACCAGGTATGGACATTACGAATTTGTCGTAATGCCATTTGGACTTACTAATGCCCCAACGGTTTTCATGTGCTTAATGAACAACATAATGCACAAGTACTTAGATAAATTTGTGGTTGTATTTATCGACGACATTTTAGTCTATTCTAAGAGCGAGGAGGAGCACAAGGAACACTTACGTATCGTTTTACAAGAACTAAGAGAACAACAACTTTTTGCGAAATTTAGCAAATGTGACTTCTTCAAAGATGAAATCCAGTACTTAGGACATGTAGTTACTAAGGAAGGGATTTCAGTGGATCCCGAAAAGATTCGGGCGATTGAAGAATGGCCAGTACCTAAAGATGTGACGGACGTTAGATCTTTCATGGGAATTACCGGTTACTACCGGAGGTTTATTGAAGGCTTTTCAAAAATAGCCAACCCAATCACTTCTTTGCAGAAGAAAGGCAAGAAGTTTGATTGGAATGCGAAATGTGAAGAAAGTTTCAAGAAACTTAAGACTTTATTGACAACTGCACCTATTCTTAGAATAGCGGACCCAAATAAAGATTTCATAGTTTGTACCGACGCTTGTAATGATGGCTTAGGCGGAGTGCTGACTCAAGAAGGACATGTCATTGCTTACGAATCTAGGAAGCTGAAAATCCATGAAAAGAATTATGCCACTTATGACCTAGAATTAGCTGCTGTAATTCATGCTTTAAAGATGTGGCGACACCACCTAATAGGAAGAAAATTTACCTTACTAACAGATAATAAAGGTCTGAAATACCTTTTAGACCAGCCAAATCTAAATGCAAGACAAGCCAGGTGGCTGGCATTCCTAAGTGAATACGATTTTGAAATCCAACACATAAAAGGGAAGGAGAATAAGGTGGCTGATGCCTTGAGTAGGAATGCAAAACTGAATTTTATATCAGCTAGCAGCACTTACACCTCTGATTTAAATGAACAGCTGGCTGAAGGGATAAATTTAGACGAAAATTATCAACATTTACAAATTACAGCCCAAGAACAGCCCACAGAAAGTTTGCTAAAAGGGTATAGTTTAAATGAAAACGGATTTTTGCTGTTTAAAGACAGGCTGTATATCCCTAATGCACCTACAGTTAAGCTGTTAATTTTAGACGAAATACATAAAACCCCTTACTCCGGGCACCCTGGCTATCAAAAGACTATCACTATGTTGAGAAAAGAATATTTTTGGCCTAACATGAAATCTGAAACTGCTGAATATTTAGCGAAGTGTTTGGACTGCCAACAAGTAAAAACAGAACATCAACATCCAGCTGGATTGCTGCAACCTTTACCTATTCCTAGCTGGAAATGGGAAATAATTAGCCTGGATTTCATTACGGGTTTACCCAAAAACCAACATCAGAATGATTCAATTATGGTAGTGGTAGACAAATTAAGTAAATCAGCACATTTTATTCCTGTTAAAACCACATACAAGGCTGCAAACATAGCAGATATCTTTCTAAAACAGATTTTTCGGTTACACGGTATTCCAAAGGTTATTATATCAGACAGGGATCCTAAATTTACAGGAAATTTTTGGAGATCCTTGTTCAAAGGATTAAACACCACTTTAAATTTCAGCACCTCTTTCCATCCTCAGACTGACGGACAAACGGAAAGAGTTAATCAAATATTAGAAGATCTGTTAAGGATGTATGTTAAAGATCAACCAGGTAAGTGGGAGGATTATTTACACTTAGCTGAATTTGCATACAATAACAGCTATCAATCATCAGCTAAGTTTAGTCCTTTTGAGGTTTTGTATGGACGAAAATGCAACACTCCTATCTCTTGGAGTAATCCAGTAGATAGATTAGTGTTAGGACCTGATTTATTGAAAGAAATGGAACAGATTGTGAAACAAGTGCAGGAAAACTTGAAGATTGCCCAGGATCGGCAAAAGAGTCAAGCAGATTTAAAAAGAACTCCTAAAGAGTTCCAGGTAGGTGAACATGTGTTCATCAAGGTAAGACCAAAGAAAAGCTCCCTAAGATTAGGAAGTTGTGCAAAATTAGCACCACGTTACTGTGGTCCATTTGAAATTTTAGCCAGAATTGGTCAAGTTGCTTATCAGTTAGCATTACCGCCAAATTTAAAAGTACACAATGTTTTTCATATCTCTGTTTTGAAAAAGTATATTCATGATGCTACTCATGTTATTGATTGGAACATTGTACAGGTAGAACCAGAAGGGGAAGTTCTGGTAGAACCGGATTGTATCCTCGGGAGGAGGGAAATTACTCTACGGAACCGGATAATTGGACAAGTGAAGGTGCAATGGAAGCACCTTAGTCCTGAAGAATCTACCTGGGAGCTGGAAAGTAAGATGCGGGAAGCATATCCCCATCTATTCCAGCAGGTAGCTGAAGAAGAAGAATAAGTAACATCGAGGACGATGTTACATTTTAAGGGGGTGTGTATGTCACATACCCCAATTTTATTAAAATAATGTAATTATTTTTAATATTCCTGAGAACATTATGTTAAATTAAATGCTAAGTAGGAAGGGATGACTCAGCAGAGTCTCCAGAAATGGAATGTAAAATCTGAATAATTATTATTAATAAATAAATTATGGAGACAACAGCATGGGAGAGCTGTTAAAAGAGGTTACTGGTCTAACTGGTGGATGGAATTAGGTGGAAGGACAAAAGACAAGTGGCAGCATCCTCAAACACTTCCTGAGTTGCAGGTGGCAACTTCCCTATATTTTGGGGTCATGATTCCCCAAGAAAGTGGAATCTGAGCAGGTGGCTCATTAATGACAGTTAGCCCAACTAAGACCTAGGCAATCTTTTAAATACTACTCAATGAACTGAGCTGGGGGTTCAGCAATTGTTCTAGAGGGAGAATACATTCAGGTGAATGCTATTCAGGAGTCCCATTGAGGAAGTGGGAAAACAGTAAGGAAGTGTTTTTGAAGCAGGAAGTTGCAGTAACTTGGTTCCAGTATAGCTAATTTGGGCTGAGGGAATTATTGGCCGTACCTAGATTCCAGCCAGTTAGACCAGAGCAAGCTCGGGGGTCCTGAGAAGTGCTGTCTGGGCACTCTCCAGGAATTGGTAGGGAGGAACAGCCTCCCATTGCTGTTATTGTCTACCATAGCTACAGGTTCTGCCACTCTTCCTGTTGTTGATTTAATTTATTTTCATATGAGATAGACTAGTACAACTATGTTCTTGACTGTATTCAACTTCAGTAAATCAGTCTCTGTACTCCCTTTTGTTATAAATTTCAGAAACGCAGATGTTATAGAGATTTCCTATTTTATTTAAATAGAGTATTTATCTTATACAGAACCTAATTGTTACTGTTATAGTTAACAATTACCATGTTTAGGCATATTCTAGAATTCCTGTTAATGGTTCAATAATAGACAGAAATATTAAATAATAGATATTCCAGTAATATACCTGCATATATATATGTATAGCATATTTCAGTCAACTTTAGTTTTAGGTCATTCTTATATTGAGTTAACAGATAAACAAAACTCATTTTAAATATATTGTTTATACTCAGAACATGTTTGACAGCTATCGATTATCTAAAGAGGTGACTGTAACAATATTTCATTGTTACAAGCTTCCACATAATCTTAATCATCTACACAGTAGTCAAACACAAACACTTAGCAACTGTATAGTATTATTCTCCTTCAACCTAGTAATTATAATACATTAGCCATGCTTATTATAATAGAATTAACAAAGTTGTTTTAAACAAAAACGAACATATTACACAACAGAGAAACTGTCGATGAACGCAACCATCTTTGGCTGTTACAAACCATCTTAAGTTTACACAGTAATCATATTTATTCTGTACAAATGTTCTTCCTTAGGTAGTCCACAAACCCTACACGGCCGTAGCCTTATATTATTCCTTCGACAGACTGAAAAACAATTGAAAAGAATGCTTTTTTATGACAGACAGAACCTACAGCATCTTAACACATAGTTCTATGTATATATTATTCTATTCATAGTTTTATTTAATAATTATATAGATTCAAAATAAATTGTTACAACTCGTACCCAGTCACCACCGAGTTAACAATATCATACTTATGCATTGAACACAAAACAAAACCCCCAATTCGCCAGAATAACCCTATGCTATTAACTATTACAGACATATTGGATAAACTTCCACAATCTTTTATTTAATACTCCAAAACGAAGAAAAACGCAGAGAGACAATCATAGGGTTTCATTTATAACAGAGTTAACATCCATTGCAGGTACCGAAGAATTCATCTATCCTTACAGTTCAAATACTTTTGAATAATTTAACGAAACCCAAAAATGAACACGGCCATGATAGGCCCAGTAATATATTAAGTATAAATTTTATGCAGCGAGGATGGAACCCTACGCTTAGCAATTACAAAGTACAATAACAGAAACCCTGGCCTCATACAGTCTGAGCCGTGAAGGGCTCTCCAATAAACATAACAAGGTTTCAACCCTTTCATTCAAACAAAATAACTTATACAGATGATTGCAACCATGAACATCAAGTCGTCAAACGACCTCACTACACAGGAGTTTTCCTCCATGACACAACCCTAACCACAAAACCAGCAAAGGAAGAGACAGCCGTGGATAACCAGGCTTACCCGGTTGAGCCAGCGTTGGAGAAAGAACCCTGTACACCTTCAGAGCCGCGTGACCTGCACATTCAATGCTGAAAGATGTTAATACACTGTTTATGCCGAGAGTTTTAAATAATTGTATATCTACACTGCTTGCAAAACAGAAATTGCGAAAATAAGGTTATTTATTACCTGAGCAATGTAGCCGTGGATACTCTGGAAGCCACCGGTGGGAGCAGACACTGAAACCCCCATCACCCTCGTCGGTTGAAAGAGCAAGGAACACCCTCAAACTCTTCCAATGACGGCCACGACAGACAAACCTTGCAGACGGAGACCTCAAACTGGAACTGAATCAGTCGAGAAGCAAACCCAAAGCCCAATGGCATCAACTCTCTCATAACCTAAAGACATTACCGAGAACCCTATCTCTTACCCACACCAGCACAGTGACGAACTGTAAATAGCTGGGACTTAAACTTATAAAGAACAACGAGACCACGAAGCAATAAAACTATAGCAGACGCTATCCCCAGAGCCGAGGACATACCCTATTGCCGAATGGAACCTCAAGGCCATAACCACCACACTCTGCACATTGTTACAGTGCCTTCATTACAAAACTCAGACAGGGAGGGTTTCATCCTTAGGACCCGAGCCCGAAGGCAACTACAATAACCTGTAGGGTTTCAATAGCAGCTTATATATCGCCCATCGCATGGAGGAGATGCAACCACGTAGCACTCAAATAAATCAACGTAGCATGGGTCGAGAACCTATAGTTTCATTGCCAACCAAATAATTATACACCGATTCTTTTCCAAATCATGTCATATATAAGTCAAACGTATGAGATAACAAATGATATATAATCATTTGGCATATAGCCTTGCAATTGAATCGTCGAGAATCCCAAGCAATGGGAATATATAATCACTACAATGATAGAAATAAGAGTTAGTCAACATCATATATGGATTATTCCATAACTTAATAGGGTGGATAATACTTTAACATAACTTAGTTATAAATCTTATCCATGGTAAGGGAAGAACATTAGGACTATGACAAAATCAAGTTAATGCACATTTACAATGAAACCAGGGCATAGGTTAATGTCTTTCGCATATCACTTTACACAAGATGTTGGTCAACTTCAACCCTAGAGTTTTCTCTATGGCCTAGTATGATAAATACAACCATAACACTATATAGAATATAAAGTTTGCCAATGTATGGAATATTATGATTATTGTACAATCATTATATATATAAATTAATACCAAGTCATAGATTAATGCCAGGTGCATATTACATTTCTATGTTCATATAAGTACCAAGGTAGTCAACCTTTAAATTAAAATGCCTCGTTATTTAATACTTGAATGTTACCAAGTCTTTAAGACAATAAATATATTGCCATTATATACTAGCATCAGAATTGCTATCAATACTATTGTTAACAGTAACAATATGAAAAATAAACCTCTATTATTAAGATGTTGAAATAGAGCTTCATCTACAGGTGTACATCGTAAAGATAGTTAAAATCAAGGCACCGTCAAGTAACATAAGTTAAACTCTAAGTGGACATTGGACTTCAACGCATAGGATCATATTGAAACAACGCTAGAGGCGTCACCTTCTCAACTCGCATTATCAATGCATGAACAAAACAGTAGTCACCGGTATTAAGTTGACAACAGGTCACATGATGCAAAGACACTGTTACAGCCAAAAATTCTGATATCACAAATGTTTCATTTTAGTTACAACAGTAACATAGCATAATAATCATAAAAACATAATTATAACTGAGACAATGTAAATCTTCGTAACACTTGACGATACTAGCTGAATAAGAAATATCATGACGATCATTAAGTTTTGAAGTATAGGGAGTATTGATGCTCACCAAGTTTAACATACAGTGATCCTTACTTCACTGACGCACCTGAGAAACAAAAGACGACGTATGCATTAGCTCGTAAGCTAAGTAAGCCAGTCAACTACGACTAGCTCTTCCCTTGCGGTTCAAAACAAAACAATCATTAATTACAATCACCGAAATCAAAGTTTTAATAAAACAGAGTCTTTAAACAGTTTATGTTAGTTGTTTAAATTAAAACAATATCAGAAATACTACCTAATTAACATTTATTGTTACGAATAAAAATTTTTAAATTTTTCAGAATTAACGGGTTCTGACAATAATAATCAACACTATGCATCATAATTTGAAAAATCCATTATGCTCACCACTGAAGCTAATTATACAATATAGGTCAATGGTGAGGACATAATTCTACTTTCCACATATCTCATAGTATTCTCTTATAGCACCACTTGGAAATCAATCAACATAGGGTTTGGATTAATATAACCGAACACCCCTATGCAAAATTAGGTAATATACCACACATTATCTATAATGCACTCACAACACACTCTTCTCTATTTCAGTTCTTGAATCTTGTTGGCACAGAATAAGTCCACAGGAAGTGCGGAAGCCGACAGGTGTGAAAGGGTCACTTCACGAAAGAAGGACCATTCGCGGAGTTCACAGAAGCACAAGAATTGTTAGATTAGTTAATTTGGTCATGTGGACCGTTTTGTAAACAAGTAGAAGCATATAAATAGAATAGGATTGTAAGCCTAAGGGCATCCTGTTTTTGAGGATCGAATATATCTTTTGGGTCTGTTTTGTATCCGCAACATGGTGTATTGACGGTTTCTGCAAGGTTCATTCTGTGGGGTTAGTGACTGAATGAAGATGTTCAGTTATGGTGTAATCTCTGTCTCTAGTTTTATGTGATGATGAATGTCAATGATTTAGAGTATCTTTGATGCAAATGTGTTATGGGTTTAAGATATACTGTTAATCTGAATAAGTAGGTTGAATATGTTGTTACCTGTTGAACTCTGCGAATGACTTAATATGCGAATGATGAATTAATAGTATGCTGTGAATGTTATAATCTCTGGTGATGTGTGTTGAAAGCAAATCCTAAACTTCACTACGGAAACTTGGTTCCAACAGCCCCCTTATCCATCTCGGGTGAGACTTCACTTGCTTCTCAAGTGTTGCTGGAAAGGGTTACACCTTTTCGGGCCGGTGTATAAGGGTGTTTGGGTTGGTAGTTGTTGGCGACAGTGCGAAGTGAACCCCTGTCGATAGACGCTGCGTCAACAAATGGTTCTGTTGCCAGGACCTTGAGGAATAAAAAAAGAGAGGATATGTTGTGGCATCCGACGAAACCAGATATCCAGGAGTGGTTTGACAAGAAGGCGGAGGAATTCACAGAAAGTGAGAAGCGAGATCCTAAACAGACAGCAACCAGTTGGATTCAAAAATACATCTACTCAGATATCCACGAAATATTCTTCTGTGAATTCCTAGTGTTGCTGCATGAGTGGCTGGCACAGTTGATGTTCCGGAAAACCACTACCAGAAGACTCAACCTGATTGCTGGACCCCAGAGTTGGTTCGACAGCTGAAGCAAGTCAATAACAAGGTATCGTGAGCCGTTGATTTTTGGGTGGATAGTATCCTCGATGGATAAGTGACTGAGTTCATGGTAGACACTATCAAGTTGTATAGTGACGCTGAGAGAAACTTCTTTAGGGGGGAAAGAGAGAGGTTCTTGTCATTGTTAAAATTGTGGATTAAGATGCTTGTCTACGAAAAAGAAATATTGAGGATGTTTGCCGACAAGTAGAAAAATCGATGTGTGGAGGTTGAAGGTATCGCGTAAATGTAGATTTGACAGAAATATGTGGGGTAGATGGACATGAGCAATGACGAATTTCTAAGGGAAGTTGACGAAGAGTGTGGCACCTTGAGCAGTGGAGCGATATTCTGGTGTCCTGAGAAGGAGAGGAGGACTGAGAGAGAGTCTCCTGAGAGGACCGGAACAGAGAACTGCAAAACAGGACCACAAGGGAGGAAGCGACCTTATTGCGAAGGAGACGTCGACCAGGCTACTCGAGAAGAAGAAAGAGGACAGATTGTAAGTTACAACATACCTTCAACCCCGCGCACTACTCCAAATTTTATAGGAAGAAATCCAAATTACTCGCAGAGTTTCCCTATGTGCAGCGGTAAGACTAGTAGTGCTTCAATAAACAACAATAGTAGCAACATTAGGATGGTAGACGAGGCGAAGATGCCTACCTTCCAGGGGAATGGGACCGAGGATCCCAAACAATATTGGTTCATATGCAAAGCAATCTGGACTATGAAGTAGGTCTAAGACGACTCTATCAAGATGGGACAACTAGCGATGACCCTTAGGGGTCCGTCATTAGACTAGTACATGAAGTTTGTAAAGGTTCCAGTGGGAACAAGAGCCAAAACATTGGTGTAGGTCAGAACGGTGATGATTGACAAATTTAAAAAACCAAAATTTGAGTCGCAATATGTCACTGAGCTTAAGGGGATTAAGCAATTCCTGAATGAGTCAGTGTGGGAATTCGATCGACGATACAAGACGCCAATAGCAAAAGTGAGTTTCCTGATAAATGAGCTACAACACAAAGAATGGTTCATCGCAAGACTGGTACTGCATATCCGAGGAACACTGATGCAACAAAAAGTTGCGACATAGGAGGAAGCATTAGAAATTGCGATGAAGCTGGAGGCTTCACCAATCGATGAAGCAGGGATAGGAATGGACAGAGTCCAGGTGCAGTTGGCCAACTTAACACTTAAATTGGAGGATATCAAGAAGGGAAAGGAAACTTGCGAAGACATATGGTGCACCCAATGCAGAGGTGAGGGGCACCATAAGGACAATTGCCTAGAATTCCATGAGTATTTGCAGTCGGGGCCACCAAACCCCCTTCATCAAGGAGGCATGCCATGGTGTCGTGTCTGTCATACCAGAGGACATCGACCGAAGGAATGTGTATATCTGCAGAAGATGGTGTCAAAGCCGGCAAACTTATACTACAAGTTCTATTGATCGGTTGGCCATGATGAGAAGGACTACAAGGCCTATGACCTGTTGCAAGATCAAATAGCTGACACATACTTTATGAAGGGAGAAGAGCCGCTGGTGGTGCAGAAGCAACCGCATATAGCCAGCCACAGCCGTAGTTTAACCAACCGCAGCAATATGACCAAGGGAAATATGGGCAGCCATAGTATAGGCACCCGCAGTATCCACCACCGTCGTATGGCTAGCTGCAATATGGAAAGCAACAGTATCAACAACCACAGTACGGGAAATCGCAGTATCAACAATATGGACCACCATGCGGAGGTTTCAGGGGAGGATTCTATGGATGCTGAGGCGTCGGTATGGGACGCGAAGGAGATGCTAGACGGGGAAAAGGACCACTCATTTATTACAATTGTGGATAACAGGGGCACTACCAGAGAGATTGTCCCAACCCAGCGCCGTAATGTACATACTGCAGTGTTGTAGATCATAGTGTAGAGGAATGCCCTCAGCTCATTGCGAAATGGAAAACTAAGCATCCACCCCAGAATCAGAACCAGAATAATCAGAATGCGCCATCAGCTGTGCAGATGATATCCACAGAAGTTAGAAGTAGCCATGCGATAGTTGGAATAGTAACATGAGGAGGGGCGACGACCAATCACATACCAATGTTAGACCAACACAAACACAACGGAAGCAAGTCACCTTTGACGTAGAATTCGAAAGGGATGTCTTCTTGAAAGCATAGGAGGCAATGGGGAATAGGAGGCAACTACCTCTTCAGGAAGAAATCTATGACATGCCACCGACGTTTGACTCGACGGAGTCGTGAAGGAAGGAAAACACTCTAAAGGCCTTCTTGGAAAGTTTCCTAGACTTAGCAAAGGATCCAGATGCACTAGAAGAAAGAGCTTGTTTACTGCATCGAAGGGAGGGTGCACGACTGGAACAGAGATTTAATCACATACATAAAAGGAAGACAGACAGGGAAATGTGGATGTCAGCACAAATCGGAGAATTTGATGTCGACTCCATCATTCTAGATTTGGGTTTGGATGTGAATATTTTGACCAAACAGATGTGGGAGACAATGGGAAATCTGTGGATGACTTGGTCACTAGTACAGCTACGACTGGTGAACTAGAGCAAGGTCACCCCGCTCGGTCAGGTATGTCAACTTCTAGTCGGAATTGAAGGGCTCAGGACGTATGCTGATTTCGACGTCATTGAAATTATGGATAACACCAGCCCCTATTAGGTACTATTGGGGATAGACTGGGCCATGGAGAATCAAGCAATTATCAACTTTAAGAAAAGGATAATGTTATTTGAGAATCAGGAAATGAGAGTCATCACACCACTAGATCTTGCGGAAGGGTTGCGCTATACAGAACCAGCCAGAGACGAGTTTGCGGAAGGGTGGGGAAATTTGTATAACATTTATGAGGATTATGTTAATCCCACCACAGATGGAGAATTAGGATGGCGCAACACCAGTTTGGCATCCTTTGTTTCAGACGAGGCCCTTGAGAATTGGTAGAACCAGTTTTTTGAAGTGTCCTTTAGAAGATGCGCATGGGTAATGCAGTCCTTGCGAAGGGTAGCCACATAGGAGTACATGTTACCTACATATGAGGGATTTCCCAACTTGGGCAAGTTTCTCACAGAATTTGAGGAAAGAGTGGCAGAACCGCAACGTCTATTGGCCTTGGAGGGAGCCTTAAAGGCTACTCTTGCGCAATGGTGGGCAGTGCATAAATCAAACATCACAACTTGGCCACTGTGTCGACGCCTCATGGAGATTTGGTTCGACAAAGCTGCTGAGTACGGACAATTACGATATGAAGGAAGAGGCGACCCAAAGGAGCATCTAAACGCATGCCAACATCAATGGGGATCGAGAGCGAAGCAGGAGTGGGTACATGCATTCGTACACATGTTAGATGAGGTACCACGGAGCTGGTATGTTGCAGTAGAAATGTGACGCGGGATGACTTCTTGGGAGCAGCTTACCATTGGCTTCAGCCAATCATTTTCATTATGAGACGAAAATCCCCTGATCCATACCGCACTAGAGACAATCCGCGGGAAGATATTTGAGGCAGTACCAACCGGACAACCGATGGCACCTCAATGGATGGTGGCACCAAAAATGTTGATGGAGTGTTATAATGTCACCATAGAACCTGGTGATGAGGATGATCCCAGGGCTATATACGTGCCAGAATCAGAGGGTACTCGCAGTGTTGTGGCACCAGATATATCATTGGACAAATTTCAGCAACCATTGAAGATCAAGAAGGTGAACATTGGGTCAGAGGAAAACCCAAAGTTCGCAAGCGTTGGCGACTATTGGGACGAGTTGACCATTGCGAAGATGGTTGACCTGCTGCATGAGTTTCAGGATCTGTTTCCAACAAAATTCTCAGAGATGAAGGGGATTTACAGAGACCTAGGGGAAATGAAGATCTGCTTGAAACTCGATGCGAAACCGGTTAAGCAGCGGCCACATCAACCAAAGCTAAGACACTAGCAACAAATACTAGCTACAATAGGCAGAATGATCAAAGCAGAACCACCGACAGATGATGTTGAGAAGTACACAATAGTGACATGACGAAATCAGCAAAGATTGGCCACAGTAGAGAAGCCAACGATACGACGAGGTATCGACACAGCAACGCTTGTTGTGTTAATATTAAAAAAAAAATGCAGGATGCTAGGTTGCAGGATGGCGCACCAGCAGGGAGAGAATGTGCAAGCTGGAGTGGTCGTATCGCAGTTTGGGGTCCGTGCTGCAACAACTGCAGGGTCGCATCCCTGTCAAATCAACAATCATTACGAATCGTTAGCAAGTGGGAATTTTTCATATGATAGGTCGTTTTGGCAAGTATGATCGTTAGCTGGCCCGGATTGGTGACGGGGTCAGGCACGTTTGGCACATGAAAACACACTATGGCACCATGGCCGGTGGCACCACGGGTGACAGTTCGCACGTTTTTAACACAAAGGGTAGCTGGGAGAGGTATGGTCGCCATTATACACGTAGGAAGTATGGTCTCAACACGCTAGAAATGAATGATGACAGAATCAACACCTTATGTGAACGGATTTGTGAATGATTTTTGAGGCAGGCATCCCAGAAGATGGAAATGCATAAATACAGGCACCGGCGGATAGCGGAGCAAAGAGGTATTTACCAGACGAGATAAATACATGCTGCGAGTAGGTCAGGTAATTGGATAAGTTAGGAATTCCAAGGAGGCTATGGAAATGATCCATTTCATTTTGTGCGGTAGCACACCAGGTGTGCTATGGGCCCGAACGACGAGTGTGCATGAGCGCCTTGAGTAAAAAGAGGCGAGGGCACTCGGGTGTCACAAAGGCGAAGTTTCATCCAAGATGTCTAGGTATGTGGTGATAGTTCGAAGCCTCATGGTCCCGGTGACCACCAGAATGACAGGGGCGGCAACCCCCTAGTCCTGGTAGGAAGTGACCCCAGGTGCGAAACAGATGTGCTAGAGCAGATGGCCTGTTTTGCACCTCGACATTGTTCGTCAAATTTTCCTCAGTCTGCATCAGGATCCCAGAGACTGGAGGATGAGTTTGAGAAGTCCATGACAGCAAGCCGAATGATCACCGCAAGAGTTTGAGAAGTACAGGATAGCAAGTCGGCTGATCACCGTAAGAGTTTGAAAAGTACACAACAACGAGCTCCAGACGGCAAGAATAGTTTTAGAAACAGAACATAGCGAAGGATGGGTACACACCAATAGTGTCCAGCTGAGGTGGCTCGGGACGAGCCACAAGTTTGTGTTGGGGGCCTGTTGGCATGGGATAGGTCCGCAGGAAGTGTGGAAGCCGACAGGTGCGAAAGGGTCACTTTGCGAAAGAAGGACCATTCACGGAGTTCGTGGAAGCGTAAGAATTGTTAGATTAGTTAATTTGGTCATGTGGACCATTTTGTAAACAAATAGAAGCATATAAATAGAATAGGATTGTAAGCCTAAGGGCATCCTGTTTTTGAGGATCGAATATATCTTTTGGGTCTGTTTTGTATCTAAAACATGGTGTGTTGACGGTTTCTGTGAGGTTCATTTCGCAGGGTTAGTGAATGAATGAAGATGTTCAGTTATGGTGTAATCTCTGTCTCTGGTTTTATGTGAATGATTTAGAGTATATTTGATGTGAATGTGTTATGGGTTTAAGATATACTGTTAATCTGAATAAGTAGGTTGAATATGTTGTTATCTGTTGAACTCTGCGAATGACTTAATATACAAATGATGAATTAATAGTATGCTGTGAATGTTATAATCTATAGTGATGTGTGTTGAAAGCATATCTTCAACTTCACTGCGAAAACTGGGTTCCAATAGCCCCCTTATCCATCTCGGGTGAGACTGCACTTGCTCCGCAAGTGTTGCTGGAAAGAGTTACACCTTTCCGGGCCGGTGTATAAGGGAGTTTGGGTTGGTATTTGTTGGCGACAGTGTGAAGTGAACCCCTATCGATAGACGCTGCATCAACAAATCTTCATTAATAGTATGGCTAGTTCTCACAACACATTCTTCTCTATTTCAATTCTTGAATCTTCTTTAATAGTATGGCTAGTTGATGCTAGAAGCATGCCATTATGATTATGAATAGTAGATGACTTTAAGGATTTCATATGTTGTTTTTCTTTGGTTGATCAGATTTAACTCCATGTTTTTGTTTTTTTAGGCACCTAAACTAACTAAGGTACCATATATTAAATTCTCATTTATTTAGGAAGACGCGACAACACGAATAATTTAGTTCAACCATATTTTAACAACAAAGGGTTGGGTGGGGAAAAGGAGGAAAATACCCATTAACAACTACCAGAACTATTTGTGGGCTATCAATCTTCCTCCAAGACATTGTCGCTTCACCCCAAAGGGGAAAGGAAACTGAACCCCTCGATTTCCCTTTTGCAGAAATTCTTCTTATTTTCAATGCAATGCATATTTCATCCATAAATCTTGGATCATAAATCATTCAAAATTCCAAATACACAATTATAATATATATATATATATATATATATATATAACTGGTAGCTTATGCATGGATAAATCTTACTCATGCATGGATAACAGGCAATGACAGACAACCCATTTAACTAAAGAAGGAAACAAATAGCTGAGGCATAGACAACACGTGATTACACCTAATAATGGATAACAAGTAATAGATAACCTGTCCATGGTACTTAACTTGGGACCTATCGGTGTTCATCGACCTCTTTTTCAACTTATCTTGTACCATTGTCATCTACTCTGACCATGATGATGAGGGTGCCCTCTCTCTCTAAGGACTTGGGTTAGGGAGTTAATCATCATTTTATGTATTTTGACTCTCTCTTGGAGAGTCCCTAGGATAGATCTAGGGTTTTAACATCTTTATTATTATTTTATTAGGATATATCTAGGGTTTTGGCATCTTTATTATTATTTTATTGTACAAGACGTTGAGTCCTCCTATAAAAAGAACTCACTTCTCATTTGTCATTTGTTGTTAAATATTGGAGAGAAATACTATCACTTCTTTTGCATCAAAGGCTCTTTGTCTCTTGGGGTTTCTTTTTCAATGAGTGCTACTTGATGGATCACATGTTAAAGTAACTTGTTATTTTTTTATCATTGTAAAATTTATTTCCTAGTTCACTTCGAGGGGCAATCTTTCTCAAGTAGAAATTTAAATTTTGCATGTTAGTTTTGTTGATTGTCTGGTGGCTTAGCAATCTTAGGAGGAGCTACAAATCAATGACCATAAGCTAGGGTCTATTTGGAGGTGTGAATCTTAAATGCCACCCACCCTTGGTGGGTATTGGGTGGGTATTAGTTAGAGATCTCAATAGTTTTTGTAGGAATTTGTCTTACTCTTTGTTGCAAAAAATTCCAGCCAACACTTACACTTCAAGTCTCAAGGAGATTTGGTCTAAAGACCCTATTGGCCCAAGGTTTTAGAGGCACTAGTTTCTACTTCAATTTCCACAACCAAAATCATCAAAAATCTCTTAATTTTCTTGTTTTGTTAAGGTAGAATAAATTATAACAAAAATCTAAAAATATTTAGAATTTTTCTTAGATTTAAATTTGATAGTTCTTAGCATTAAATTAGTGGTGCCTAATTTTCTACAGGTTTCTTTTATTTTCTGCTTTAATTAGACATTGGAAACAACCTTGAAACCTCAAGTTTTACCATTAATAAGAGGTTTGTTTTACTTGCTTGAATTTATCATAAAAAAAATTATGGACATAAATATCTACATTTTCTACAGGTTCCTAAAGTATTTCAATTAATTTAACTCATAAAACTTAAATCTGGAAATTATTTCTACATAATGTACAAATATGGAAAGCTATTTTTGAGTTGAGATCACATCCAACACTTGGATTTTCTCATGGTATAAATTTCTGCAATAAATATTGGGTTAAATCCGAGTTTTTTTTATTTCAAATACTTTGCTGATTTTTTTGTTGTAATTTACTGGGGCAGCAAGAAATCATTTCTAGAAATTATATGGTGGCTAATGAATAGGACTTACATAGTAACAGTCACTTAATTGTTGGTTACTTAAACCTTTTGGAAATTCTGGAAATTCTTATTAATGTTTTTGTCCTATGTTATTTTGAACAACAAAGTATTTCATAATGGTTCTATGTCATATCTTGTTTAAGCAAGTTACATATTAAATTTTGGAATTGTCTTTGATGAATGGTTTATTTGCAAACTTTCACACATTACCTCTTTATTTATATTTCTGGGAACTTTCACACAAAATGGATGGGACTGCTAAACCAGCCGCAACATGCACCAAAAACTGGCTGGAAGAGATGCTGATAAGTTGCTCTACCTAAATCGGTAATATAAAGCTAATCCCTTTGGTATTGCTTCTAAAATTGTACCACCTGTAACTGCTATCGTGACTTTTAATTCTTTGGCTGCTTACAAGGTAGTTATCGTGTTCATGTATCCTCTAATTCTCTGGTTCATTATATTTTAGATGATGGCATCAACCAATTCTTGTAGGAAGTTGACTTGGAACTAGTATTAGGATGATTTCAAATATTTTTAAATGGACAGAACAAGGATTTTAGCTTTTGTAATAATGTTCTACTTAGTCATCAATAGCCATACAATGAATGTTCGGATGAATGGCAAGTCAGGCCATGCACTGAGCTTTTGTTCTCATGCTAAATTTGACAAGGGTCAAATTGTGGTCTTCTGGAGAGTCAAAGCATCTTTGTCCTTTTTCAACTGGTTAGTGACCAAATGGTGACAAATCTGATAAGCTGCCACATGTCACCATGAGAAGCACTTCATCTGCTCCAATACTACTTCTTAATTTAACACTTCTTCATCACCAAAACTTTGACCACCATCCTTACTACTTGCTTGGAGACTTGGCATTGAACTTGTACCTTCCACGTATACAAAATGGTAATCATAGATGTACTAAAAAAGGGGGAAAAGCAAATGAGCAATCTCATTGGGACTTGCTTCTTTTACAAACCCAACACACATGAGTATCTAGGGCATGTAGCCCTCCCGATCAATGTGCAGGTCTGGATCAACCAACAATGTGACCACAATCCATTGTAATAACGAGGTTTTTATATGAACAGTCAATATGCAGTCCAAGTGAAAAAAAAGTGATTCCAGAAAGCATTATGATTCCTTTCTATGTGATGCAGAAGTATATCCCTGGCCCGGACATAGATCATGCACAAACTTTGTTGTTGGTAGTTAGTAGATTTGTTTCATATTTTAAGAATTTTTCATGAAACCCAGTAGAGTATAAGGTCTATGGCATCCTTACATCATGTCTGTGCCTCATAGCTCACCCAATTGTTCTGGTGGGCATTTCTCTAAAACTACCTAAAAGTGTAAAAAATAGTGAATATTAATGAAAATGTTATTTCTACAGGTATATAACTTTTATGTCAAGATGGTTTTGAAGAAACTAAAAGTATAAACTAATGCACCATGTCAAACACTATAGCCATATTCCTTCATAAGTTGTCAAAGGTTCTTTAATGAGATATCATATTTTCTTAAGCCATCTCAGTGTGATTTTCACTTCTTTGTCAAGAGCTCGAGCATTATGTTTTTCTACAACAACTTTTTGGAATGGAATTGCAAATATAATCATATGATAAAGTCAAGTAGGTCATGAAGAACACCTTAGGTCATGAGTAGGTCATGAAGAACATAATCATTTGGATGCATACTGAAGCCTAGGCACGCATCTTTCCAATTCTAACAAAAACATGAAAAACCATTGAAATCACAGGTTCTATAACTTCCATATGGAGATAGTTTTGGGAAACCTGATTACATGGGGTTGTCACCTATGTGAAATACTTCAACACTGTACCTCTGGATTACACAAGGCATGCATTTAATCAAGTTCAACATGCATTTAATGAAGTTTATGAGCCTTGGTAGTGCTAGATAAGCATTGGAGGAAATGCTTCATGGATGGTGGAGCACCCAGCTTGCTTCATAACCCTTCATAAGTGCTTTCACAATGCAAAGACTGCATTTTCTCAGATTTTGCATTTATTTGGCTTGGAAAATTATTAGTTGAATATTCTTGTAATTGATTAAACCAATATTAATTTGCAATGTCCAGCCAGGCTCTATCTTGAATTTGCATATTGGTAAATGGAAGAAGTTGAAGTGGTTTGGTTACCATGTATTGAGCCAACTTTCAAGCACTTTGTTTAAAAGTTAAATATGATGAAAATCATGAGAAAGGTGCTTTGGGTTCTTTATTGAGGATATGTGTGAGGCCTTTAGCCCCGGCTGTAAATGCCTGTGAGAGTGTACAATTGCAGGCTTATACCATGATGTTAGATGTAATTAGTTCCATAGGTTTTTAAATCCTCCACAATAAAGGAAATAGAGCTATTGTTGTGAACTTTTGGTGTGTTGACATTAATTGCAATGTTGTTGAGTTTTGTTTCCCTTGTGTATTATAATTTGTAAGCCTTAGGCAATGCATTAATATGTTACAAATATTTTGAACTGCCTAAGTTCCTGTCTCATCTGATCGCCCTTTTGTAAAATTTGCTGCCATAAAAAAAACTATTCAATTCAGGCTAATTCCTGGTGGTTGTGCAGACCTTTGTTGTGTGAACTACTCTCCTTTGGATTGGCACATCCATGAATGCACATGTATCTAATTATGGATTCCATTTTAAGAAATTGGATAGGCAGTTTTGAGACCTCAAACAATATTAGAACAAAAATACAATAGAGAAAGTAGTCATACACAAATATGTTTGCAAATAAATTCTGCAAGATTAGCAGTAATGAGGATAAAACATGAACAATGAACCTCATTCTCAGGAAAGGACAAACTATTTGCTACAACAATATGTTGGATTAATGGATGGACTGACAGAGCATCATAAAATATTAACGATGTCACCATCCAAGCACTGCATGTAAATTGTATGATTTGGGCTCTCTTACATTAACAGAAATGTCACAAGATATTCAACTACAGGCTACCGTATACTCCATTTAAGTGTTGCATCTTATCCAAACTAAATTTTCTTACCCATAAAACTGCTCCATAATAGCAAAAATTCATGATATATTTCATGCTAGTGATCACTTCCATATGGAAAGGATTGACCCCATACTTTAGTGTGTAGTAAGACAACTGCAGGCTCATTGTTAGTAGGAAACAATGTACCTGTAGATTTAGCATGTTTGGGAGGTCTAAAGACAACCTTGAATTCACCCTAAATGCAACTCACATGGGTAGTAATGTGCAGGAAAGGATTCATTTATGTAACAACAATGATAATTCCATAGCAAAGAATCGAACACCAACTTTTCCATGGTCGATGAAGTTTGCAAATCATATCCGATGAGCATAGCAGCCCAAGCCTATGGAGGGATGTCTCACTTCAAGGATCTTTCCTGTAGTAGAAACCATTATTTTCGAGTTATCTTGCAAATAAGTGATGCTAGGTTCATAACACAAAGTTTCCTAATTCATTTTGCTAAAAAGAAAAGTCTAGTTGCAACAACTTGTCATGCAGTCATCTCTATGTTTCCTTATGAATATTCAGTCTATGTTTCCTTTTCACTTCTTTGTATTTTGCATGTAGCACTCACACTAAGGAGCTCTTTGAGAATTTCAAGTTAATAAAATAACATTTTTTATCTCATTTTGTTCAAAGTGAACATATTGTTGGATCTTAACACTCTAGAGTGTAGGCATAGCAGGGGGTTAATGGGCATGTAATAACAGATGGGGAAATATCGTGCATTCCAAAGCATCTAGATGCCAATTAATTTTTATTTTTATTTATCCAAGGAAAACCTCATGGCTTCCCAGAACTCAACTGTATTTGAACTTGTGACCTACAGCCTCCGCATTGGCAAAATGCATTGGGTTGATGGTTCAACTGATTGAGCTAGCCCTTGGGGTTATATATATTCCAATTACGTTAGAGGGCACCTGTGCATTCTAAAAAGTTTCAAGCATAAAACTCGTTTGAACATTGTACTAGAAATGTCCTTATCATTTAAGAACTTCTAGAGTTGCTTAAAAGCACTTCCAATAACATAGTGGATTTCCTTCCAAATTCTTTGTCTAAATGGTGCAATATATGCAATTCTGATGTTTTAGTTCGAACATGAAATGATATGATTTTGGCTTTTCTTTTGCATATGATGGAAAAATTCCAAGTTTCAATGAAAATTTTGTTCTTCGTTTGATTGAAAGCCTTCGTGAAATAAATATTTCAATTTGGAATAGCAATACCGTAACAAATGATGATCTCACTGGTAGTGGCATGTATGTAGTGTTTAACATGATTGCCAACCTTCTACCTCCTTTATCATGTTGTTTTGTTATACCTTCTCAATTCACATTCAATATTGAGTTGCAAGGCATATACGAGGAAAAAATCTTCTAATATATATATAAATTGGCCATAGTTCTGCTAGAGAAGGTACTCTCAAGTTGGTGTGATGATTCAACATTGTCACTGCAGACAAAAATAGGAAATTAAGTGGTATCTGCTTGGATCCGTCTATTCAACGTTGGACGATGTACAATTGTGATTTTATATTTAAAAGATGCATATAGTTGGTATGCATTGCATCTAGAGAATTAAATATTTGCACCTGTTGCTTTTGTCTTGCAGCACTAACTTCTGCTATCTTCTAAACTTGTTTGTGGGCATTTGGTATGTTTATAACAAATATGGTGGGAAAGTAAAGTTCATCCTTCACTACACAAACGCTGGTGAATGTGAAAAGTCAGACTTTTCGCTTGTTCCATTTACTACTTTTTCATCTAAAATATTTTTTTATATTTTATAATAAGTTGTTCTCATTTCTTTTCAACAGAAAAGTAAAATGCAATCTCATCCTTCAGCTCCTCTAAATACATGACAAATGCCAGCCAATGGTCCATATGCACCACCAAAAGGTATACACAACACATCAACAACAATCTTCTTTCTATCCTGGACATCCACCAATGTCGAGTTATAAAACACCACAAACTATTGCATATCCTCCGCTTCTAAGCAATGTGTATCCTCCTCCTCCAACTTACTTCCCTCTTCCAGGTGTTGCATACCTACCTTCTCCATATGGAATTACTCCATCAACAGACCCTCCAACTGGGTATCCTCCATCAGGACTACATGGAACATATCTGGCACAGCCTTACCTAGTTAGTTCTTGTTACTATGCTTTACACTCTGTTATTGTTAATTGTAATTAATTTCTACAACTTTAGGGAGTAAAGATGGGAAATTGTTCTTAATGAGGAATAAAGTTAAAATTTTGGAATCTTGCAGGATATTATCCAGGACCATAAGCACCTTTGTTCCTTTTATGGATTGCTTGGGGGTGCATGGCTGGATGAGAAAGAACAATAACCGATATAACACAATATTTATGTAAATTAGTGTCATGTCCCACCACTTGAAATGATGCAAGCTCCACCTAGAGTGGTTTCAATTACATATTCACCACTAATTTTACACAGTCCTAGTGTGAAAGCATCGAACTCTATACCAATAAAGTCATTTTTATAGTAGCCCTGCAATAGGTTCGATATATGCATTAACTTTGAACTCTAAAAGATCAATAAATTTCAATCGAGACTAATAAAATTTTGTCTACAATTCAATTAAATTCTCAAATAGCTAAAGATTTAATGAAATATAGGATGCAACTTTTCTAATGCAATCACAGCTATACCCACAAATCCCATGAGCCATAACTTCCAAAAATCTTGTTCTAATGATCCTACAAGCATTTCATCCTTCAATATTACATAGGCTAGAAGATCCATTTGTGCCTAAATAACACATAATTGTGGTGCGATGGAACATCAAAAGCTTATTCCCATTTGTCAAGCATATGGGATGCTTCTTGGGAAATGTTTTTACCTTAGAATTCACCATATCATGAAATTCCTTGAAACTGGCAAGTGTTTTTGCATGTTGTTCACCTCTAGACCCCTCTCAATTCTCCCATGTGGGTTTTTCATTTTTCAACAACTTGTTCTAAAAATTTTCTTCACAATGTTTCTGGAAGAATCCCCTTGCAATTTTAAACTTTTAAAGAAAAACTTTAAATCATGTTTTGAAATGGTAATTAATCGCATGAGACCCTGTGAAGGTCCTGAGAGCTTCAAGAAATTAATCGCATGAGACTCCATGGAGGTCCCGAGAGAAAGGCTAAGAAAACCCATATAGTCTTGTCAAACGCGGGTTTTCCTTAGAAATGGTCAATTTTTCCACTAAATTCAAAAATTAAGAACCCAGGGCATGGCTCGTAAGAAGTAGAGCGTGATTATGGTGATATCTCAATTAAATACAGAGATCCGGAAAACAAAACGAGGTGGAAAGAAGACAACGGTGGCTATTATCGAGAGTTTGAAGGCAACGAGCGGGGTGCAGAAGGGCAAATTTCTGTCCCTCGAAGAAGACTAACACAATACATACTTGATGAAGAAGATTGTTTGCATTTTGCATCCTCAATAATTGAAGAAGAGGGCCAAAGGGCGGTGCATTGAAAGGCCCTGACAAGAAGATTGTTTACAGTTTGCATCTTCGAGAACTGAAGAAGAGGGAGGAAGGGTAGTGCATTGAAAGGCTGTGACAGGAGACTTACTTGTGAAGCGACCTGCCATGAATGACCTCCGTAGGACCTGCTGCATTAAATGAAACCTGGCACCAGTGAAGCGACCTGGTCAATAGTGAAGTGCGTGACGTGGCATCATTCCATTGGCTCAATGAGCGAGGAATCTGTTGCGCTGGCGAGGATTGTCTTGCATTGTTTGAATGCCTACGGCGTAATTATTGCTTATGTACTTGTTTCAACGAAATGTATAAATTTTTCCCATTTTCTTACAAGTGTTATGTAATTGGAGTGTTTTTAAGGATTTTCTCTAAGGTAAAAATATTTTTAAAGGTATATAAAATGTTTCCAAGGATTAATTTTTCAAGATAGTTCTTAAAAATTTAAGGTTTTTGTAATTTTGAGTGTTTTTCAATAGAGTGATCTTCTTTCCTTTAAAGAGTTTGTTGGTTTGGTTTTGTTTTGTTTTTTTTAATGTGGTTCAAGCTCGAATATCGGGTCACTACATCCACTTAAAGCTTCTAAGGGCCTCACTCGAAGGGGCCTCACCTTGATAGGCTATTTTGGAGCCTATCCCCAACACCAATTTGGGAGCCTAACCCTGGAGGACCCAGAGAATTGAACCCTCGACCTCGACCTCGTAACGGCTTGGTCCCGGAGGCTCCAACCAATTGAGGTACCACATGGGCCTCTTTAATTGCTCTTTCAATTAAAGAGTTTATGTGTTAATATATTGATTTTTATTAAAGTATGGGTTGATAAGGTTTACAAGAATACAGAGGTGTCACTATTCATATGTTCGAGTATTTCGAATTCAAGAAATGCTGCAATTTTTTATGGTAAGGCACAAAATGAATCTGGTGTTAGTAATATAATATTCAGTCATTACAGAGAGTGGTATAAGGGAGAAAATAATCCTACTATTGCAGAACAGATTGTTGTGGGTTATTTTGATGGGGTTGTTCAACAAGGTAAAAGTGGTGGGGGGATGTATCTCAAAATAAATGCAACTCATTGCTTCAAACTTCGGGATGAGAAGCGGATATGGGACCAATACTAGAGCAGAATTGTTGGCCCTTTGGGGATTCGTATTTTGCTATTAATATTGGTATTATTTCCTTTTCAGGTGCATGGAGATTCCAAGGTGATAGTCAATTGGACAAATGGAATTTCTTTAATACAGGTCATCAATTTGGAATAGTGTGTTAGAGGGTTGTCCATCTAATATCATTTTTTACAAATTTTTTAATCAAACACATATATAGAGAGTACAACCTGGTTGCTTATGAGCTCTCCAAAAAGGCTCATGGGTGTCCTCAAAGCAATATTTTAATTGAGGAATACAAGGAAGGTGTCCTTGTATCAAAAGCTTCACATAATATCTTCACATAGGTGGAAACATTGTATTTTTGAGATGATTATAATTTATATGTCTTTATTAGTATCTTGATTGTTGGTTGTCACATACAATATCTGAAAAATCAGATTTTTTGTGTACCTTTTTGATAGACCTTTCTGAAATTTCTACAATTTATGAGATCAGAGAAGATAGTAGTTGTTCCGATCTATCAAATTTCAGCAGGTATAATACTTTTTTGAAAGGAAAGTATTATATTGAAAATGATATAGCATCAAATTGATCTCTTTGATTCCATAAACAACAAGGAGCGTGTTTTTCTATTTGAGAGTGACTTTTAACACATATGGAATTAATATAGATTTAAATTTGATGTTATATATATTTTATGAACACATCCTATTAATAATATTAAAGGATTTAGTTAACAAGTGGACAAGTTAAATCTTTTAAGTAGATTTTTTTGTTAAACAAAAAGCTTTGTAAATATTTATGAACGCATTATATTGATAATATTAAATAATTTAGTTAATAAGTGGACAAACTCAATTTTTCAAGCGGGTTTTTTAGTTAGGCAAGGTAAATTTTTACCTTCATCTACATATTTTTTCAAAATTTCGATAATATAAAGAAAATGTTGATTTTACCTAGTAATTAATTTACTCCAATATTAAATTACTAGCTTAGGAAATCATATGTGAATTTGAGGTCTAGTGAAACTCTGAACTTAAATTAGATTATATATATATATATATATATATGTATGTATGTATGTATGTATGTATATATATATAGATAGATATATATACAAACACACACTTGTGTATTAAGTATATAAATCTTTGTATTCTAAATGCATCCTTCACCAAACAGAGGATGACTATCATTATAACAAGGCAAGACCCCTATAAACTCCAACCAAAACCCAAGAACGAAAAACCAAAAAACTCTAACCCTGTCTGCATATCCAAAAAAATTATCATGGCTTTTACCAAAACCCACCTTCCAATTGTTTTAAACTATTATAGAGATTCAATACATCCCATTCTTTGACCAACAAAAACAAAGATCATAACCATCCAAAAGAATCAACTATTGAACAACTACAAATAAAACCCCCATAGAAGAAAAATACCCGTTTACAGAAATATAAGTTTGAGTCACAAATCTCAACATAGTATAAATTTCCTTTTGACAGATCCAAAGCAAGGTTTGAAAGACTATCTGCTTCCACATTAAATTATCCATAAATATGCTGAAAGGATAAGTCTACCAAGACTGTCCGAAGCCTAATGATTTTCTCTTTCCACCCTTCAAGAGTTGCCACCTGGAGATGACATTTTTGGTTTTTCCAGTCTATTATAACTTTAGAATAGTCAGCCACCTGCAATTGAAAAATATTCCTTGAATGAGCAAAAAATAATAAGCTCCGTCATTATACCTAAAATTTCTACCTTCATGTGTCACTATTGGTTTTCATATTCTTCCACCATAAAAGACATGATGTCATGCTCCCTAGAGGTGTTTACACCCCTTATGTTGTGGTTCATTCATTCCCTAGACAAAGTTGGGAGAATATCCTATCATTTGGGGGTAGAAACCCACTTGAATTAACCCTAATCTGAGCCTCCTATTGAGATTTTCTCCCCCTCCTAGTTGTCTTAGGAGTGAAAATCTGCTCATTTTCACTCCCTGTAAGCCTATAGAGGAGCGAAAATCACTCTATACACTGCTTTAGGGGAGAAAAAATCCTTCTTTGACCATTTTCCTTTATTTTTGGATCTTATCCTTTGATTCAATTTTCATGGGGTGTTCTCTCCTTCAAATCCTACATTACATTATTTCCTTGGTATGATGAATATCCCTTGATCCACTATCCTCTCTATAGATCAACTTCCTTCTCCATGGTTGTTTGGACTCTTAACCCTATAAGGGAAGCTCATGCCTTGGCTCAAGGGGGGAGGAGAACACTCAGAAAGGTGGAACTTATGATCCTATGGTTCTTGTAAGTGTGATGATTGAGATCTTGGAAGAAGGTACTGTTACATCAGAGATCAAGTATAACACATTGTAATTGCTTCTTTTGGCTTTCATAATAAGAACTTGACCTATTATCCCATTTCATGTGTCTCATTCATTGATGTATGAAATGTTGTATTTAGATTTGGATTAATACACTTGTGTGCATTGGAAGGTTGTGTTTCCTATCTTGTGTTGTAGGCTTAGAGTTTGGATCTACAAGCTTGGAGCTGGATCAACTAGGAGCAACTAGGACAACCTATAGATCAAAGGTAGGACATCTAGCTCCTCTCCTTCCTTTTATGCTTTATTTGATAGAGTATGTGCTTGATCTAGGAGTTTAGGGTTCCATTTTTTATGTTTATGTCTGGACGTAAGGATCTAGGGAACTTAGTACATAGTCAAGAAGGTTTCAATCTATCCGGAGAAGGAATTTCCTAGCACAAAAATTGGCGACCATACTAGGGATCTTTCCCTAGTCTCACCCTTTTAATTATTTCTTGAATGCTTATTTAGATCATTACCACCTCTTCAAATTATACTTTTATATTGATTCTTCGTCTTCCCTAGTCAGTACTAAGAGACATTCTCAGTCTAAGACCTGATCTAGCTCTTTATCTGAGCAAAATCCAACTTTTTCTTCACTTTCAAGACATTGTCGCTCCCCTATAGTGGGCACTAGAGTGAAAATTCCCCATTTTCACTCCCATATAGTCATACCATGATATAAATTTCATTCCCTTCTAGTTTTTACATGGGAGAAAATCCCTCATTGTCACTATGTCAATGAAGGACAGGGTCAAAAATCCCCTGTTTGGGACTTTTTTGGGCCTGTTGGTCTCATTTTTCTTGGTTTCTTGCTTGGAAATTTTGTGTGTGACCTTTTGTTGTCCAATTGATGTTGTGTCTACTCTTGAATCCATATTTTGAATGATTTTTGGATCTCTTTTTTGCTCATTTTGATTTTGTTCAATCCTTGAAGGCTTGAGACCAATATAGGCTAACATGATCCTGTATTGATCTAGCCACTTTCCTTCTCTAATTTTTCTTGATCAGTGGCACCTAGAACTCTATTAGATTGAGTTGGTTACCCTTCAACCCTATTTTGAAGAATTTGGGACTTTATTAAGGTGTTTGGGAATCAAGGTTTCAATTGGGTCTTTTGTACTTAATCTTCTGGTTGTCCTGGTTTGGGTTCAATTTTCAATACCTAACAAGTCCAGAAGTGTTCCAACCCTTACTAGACATATGATCGAGTATTGTATTGGTCACTAGAGGATTAAAAAATCATCCTTCTCGGTAGTTGGCTTGCTTGGTTTGATGGTTTTAAAAGTTTTTTAGTGCTTTAATTCCTTGAGTTTTGATTGAGGTAGTACTTGATTTCTTTGGAATTTTTGTCTTTAGATTGTTTGCAGAAGGTATTTGAATCATTTTGCTTCAATTAGAAGAAATAATAGGCTATCTCTTTCAACCTCTTGCCTCTTTTGAAAATCCTTGGAAAACAATAATTTACTTCATCTTCTTTGCTATTGGATCTTTTATTCTTTTGAATAGATCTTTTATTTGAAAATAAAGAGGAGTTTTTTAGTCTTTTCATATCATACTGAATTGTTGAAAGTGTTATATAGTGTCATATTTATTACCTTTATACTGTTGCAAGTGTTTTTGATAAGAACAAAGAAGTCTCCATTTCAAATATTTTATGCGTTTTAATAGATTTGAACATAAGGAAACAAGAAAGAATTTTTTTCATTTGTTGGTGTTGTAATTGAAGGATCTGTTTTCACTTTAGAATCAGATTTGGGTGCATGGTTTGAAATTTTAACATTGAATTGGTTCATCGAAAAAGGAAAGTGAAAAAGTGTATTTGCATTAGTTGTTTTTTGCATTGAAATCGAAAGATCTCTTTCTCTCTTTTAAATAGAGGTTCATCAAAAGTAAAGGACTTGCATCTCATTATTTGCATGATTTTGAGTCAAGTCCTAACACCATTAGTTGCACTTGCATTCACCCTGTGAGTAATAATAGCCTCTAAAATTAATGCTTAACTAAACAAACATTAAGCTCACTTGAGAAAATCAAAAGAATTTGTTAGTTAGGTAGGACACTGGGGATAGGCATCCAAATAACTCCCCTTTGTCATTTACATTTGAAACATAGAAGTTGTCCTCATAGGGAACCAAAATCCTCAAGTACTTGTTGGCACTGTTGACACCGATCTATCGGGGGGCCTCTCCTTTAGGAGGGAAAGTGGCAAGACTAGTTTCGGAGGACTGAGTGGAATATTTCACTCCACTTTTCTCTGAAGGACACCTACTCGTGGTCCTCATTGTTACTTATCGACCTCCATAATGGTAGTGCAATGGTCCAAGGACAGAAGCCATGGGACACCTTTCCGGACATGCCATGAACGAGTTAGCTTAGTTTCCATTATTCTAGGGCTCTTTTACCTAGTATCCCTCTCAATAGTGTGATATCACTTGGCCTTTTTGGCATTCTATTTCATATTGTCTAACTTGAACTTCCTCACCTTGTAGGGGATACAATTTTTGGAGGATTCCATCTTTTAGTTAGGTGGTTGCTTTCTCTTGTACTTCGTAGGTTAGAGGGTGATTTTTATTTGGTTAGGTAGTGTCTCTTGTTGTCTTTCTGGCCTTTTGTCGTAGCTCACTTGCTATGACATGCGATTGCAATAGGTTTTTTTAGCTTGATTTTTTCTTGTGTGCCTCTTTTTGCTAGCTCTCCTTCTTCACACTCGATTGCATGCCTCTTTTTGCTAGCTCTCCTTATGCACACTCGATTGATTTTTGTTTTTTGAGATTGACTTTTGGCCTGTGTGCCTATTTTAGTTTGATTAGTACCTTGGGTCCTTCATGCCTCAATGGTAGGTTTCCTCTCCTTCAATAGTAGGTTTACATCATTTACCTTTGATCGGATGATTCCACGAGTGTTCAACTTCAACTCATCTATTCGCACTCATTGTGATGTATTAGGATACCTTGGAAGTTATTGTTGTCAGTAGTGATTCCCTTGCACTTGTTAACGGTTTACATCATTGACTAGTAATCAAGTGGTTTCTACCATGTTCAACGTCAAGACATCTACTTGCATGGATAGAATTGTATCATTTCAGGATCGAGTTGAAGACCCTAGGGACTCTTGTGTTAGTTTTTCAGAATTTACTTCAATATGATCTAGGATATTAACTGAGAAAACAACATGTACAACATATCTACATCATATCAATCATAGACACAATAATGCAAGCACACAAGAGACACAGAGTTTCATCGGGGAAAACCAAGAAGGTGAAAAACCCTGCAACTTCCTCAAAGATAGATAGAGCCATGGTAAAAAACCCAAGCATAAGAGATATACTCCTAGCAGCAGCTTCTCCTCCTCCAATAGTGCGGCACTCTCTAATGATTGTGTGAGTGAGAAGTGAATGATTAAATAGAGTGCCTCCCACACTCTATTTATACTTGACTTGAGTTTCCTAATAAACTTTACTAGGTTGACCTTAACTTAACCACATAACATAATGCTGACAGGGCCGACCCCCAATAGGGTTGTCTAATAACCCTTTGACCCACATGACTTATATAGGGACGACCCCATCAAGGTGGTCTAATAACCCATCAAGTATAAGTTAAGACACTTACAATATAAATGACGACACTTCCGTATAGAGGAATAATACCATCTCTATAGGAGTACAATATACATATGTGAAATACATTCCGAAGTTACAAATACCTCAACACTCCCTCTTAACTAGGAAGGTATTTCTCGACATAGATCTGCTAGCACAAGTCGTCTTCTCTGGATCAACGTCGCTGGATCATCGTCATCGAATCATCGTCATTGTCACTACTGCTACTATCTCAATCAATCTCCAATCTACTCGTCATAGGAAGTTGTACAGAGCCAGTCCTTTTCATATTGGATGTAGGCCTGCCGCCTACAGGTATTCATCATCTACAGAGCCAGCCCTTTTTCATGCTAGATGTCTCACAGAGCCAGCCCTTTTTCATGCTGGATGTGACCTAGAACAAATCTAGGATTTCCACCACAGAGCCAGTCCTTTTTCATACTGGATGGGACCTAGAACAAATCTAGGATTTCCACCACAGAGCCAGTCCTTTTTCATATTAGATGGGAGCTAGAACAAATCTAGGATTTCCGCCACAGAGCCAGTCCTTTTTCATACTGGATGGGACCAACTAGAACAAATCTAGGATTTTCGCCATAGAGCCAGTCCTTTTTCATAGTGGATGGGACCTAGAACAAATCTAGGATTTCTGCCACAGAGCCAGTCCTTTTTCATACTGGATGGGACCTAGAACAAATCTAGGATTTCCGCCACAGAGCCAGTCCTTTTTCATACTGGATGGGAACTAGAACAAATCTAGGATTTTCACCACATAACCTCGAAAGAGCATCCCAGGACTTATTATGGGAACACAACCCAACCTATCAGATATCCCAGGGCTACATTACATGTGGTCATGGTAAAACCTCAAAAGAGCATCCCAGGACTTATTACAGGCACACAGCCCAACCTATTGGATCTCCCAGGACTACATTGCATGCCATAGGACAAAAACTCGAAAGAGCATCCCAGGACTTATTACGGGCACACAGCCCAACCTATCGGATCTCCTAGGGAAATATTACATGTCCTCCCAGAGCAATGCCTCAAAAGAGCATCCCAGGACTGATTACGGGCACACAGCCCAACCTATCGGATCTCCCAAGTCAACTTACATGCTCATATGCACAACGTGTCCACGGATACATAGCATCAACCTGATACTCATCATACATCATCCTGATGTACATCATCACATGATCATCCTGATCATCAATGTATCCAACTAGTACATATCATCTGGAGCAACATCCTGAAGCTCCTCATCCCTAATCATCCCAATCATACAATGTATCCACCTGATACATATCATCTAGAGAAACATCCTGAAGCTCATCATCCATGATCATCCTGATAATACAATGTATACACCTAATACATATCATCATACATGATCCAACTGATCATATCAAGCATCCAACATGATGCATATACAAATACATGATCCAACTGATCATATCCAACATCCAACATGATGCATATACATATACATGATCCAATTGATCATATCCAGCATCCAACATGATGCATACAAAGCAGTAAATGGAGCATCGTCCTGATGCTCATCACACAACGCTTATGTCCACAACCATGGGAAGGATCCTCCTCTCACCATGCTTGGAATGGCTCCTACAAATGTGTCTATCACTTCTTCCTCGAAGTGTCATCAATCTGAAGAACACCAAGCCTCTCTCTGAAGTACTCAAACTTCACCCTGGCCAGCGGCTTGGTCAACACATCGACTATCTGCTCGTCCGTCGCAACATACAGGAGCTTCACTACTCCTCTCTGCACCATATCCCTGATATAGTGATATTTGATCTCAATGTGCTTCAACCTGTCATGGAACACCGGTTTCTCAGATAGCTTCACACAACTTTGGTTGTCACAAAAGATACCAGTAGCACCGAATGGGAGATCAAATAACTCATACAGTAGCTTCCTCAGCCATACTACATCACAACTAGCCGAACAAGCTGCAACATACTCTTCTTCGGCTGTACTCAGTGCTACGCAGGACTGCTTCCTGCTAAACCAAGAGATCACACCTGATCCCATACTGAAGCAACACCCAGAAGTGCTCTTCCTCTCTGCAGCACTGCCTGCCCAATCTGAATCAACATAACCCTCCAGGTTAACCTTTTGATTCGCATCATACTTGAGCCCATAATCAACTGTACCCTTCAGGTACCTCAGAATATGCTTTACAGCAACCACGTAAACACCTCTCGGATCCGTCAGGAACTGTCTCAATGTGTTCACCGCAAAGCAAATATATGGTCTCGTGTTCATCAGGTACATCAAGGATCCAATCATCTGACGATACATAGTGACATCAACCGTCTCAGATGAAGCATCACACAGGAGCTTCAAGTTTGATGCCATAGGTGTCGCCATGGCCTTGAAGTCCATCATCCCGAACCTCTTCAGGATCTCCCTTGTCCAAGGAAGATTCCATCTGCACTCTGCCACATATCCATACCTATAAAATAGTGCATCATCCCCAAGTCCTTCATCTTGAACTCAGCAACAAGCTTCCTCTTCGTGTTGACAATCAATATATCCTCGCCTGTAACAAACATGTCATCCATATACAGTAGTAGTATCATAGGATTTCCTTCCTCAACCTTGTAGTAAAGGTTGGAATCCGCTTTACTCTTGGTAAAGCCCAAACTGGATAGGAAACTGTCCATCCTACCATACCAAGTTCTAGGAGCTTGCTTCAAGCCATACAAGGCTTTCTTCAACCTGTACACATATGGCTCCCTATCATGTGTCTCAAAACCAAGTGGTTGCTCCACATACACTTCCTCCTCGACTACACAATTCAAGAAAGCTGTCTTGACATCCATCTGGTGTATCTTCCATTTCATCACTGCAGCCAGAGAAAGTACTGTTCTGATGGAAGTGTATCTAGCTAAAGGAGTAAAAGTCTCTTCATAGTCTATTCCCTCTTTCTAGGAGAAGCCACGAGCTACAAACCTCGCTTTGTATTTCTCCATGCTACCATCTGCAGTATGCTTGATCTTATAGATCCACTTGGAAGTCACAACAGACTTCCCTTCAGGTCTTGGGACCACATCCCAAACATCATTCTTTATGATCGATGGATCATGGCATCATTACTTCATCCTGGATCCTAGGAACTTCAGATTCTTCAATATATAGATTTGTTGCTGAACAAATGTTGTAGTCCTTCTTTTGTAGGTGATGGTTTAGGATCTTTCCTACAAAGCAAGTTAAATTGCATGATTAGAAACATCTCATAGTTTTTAGAACAAATTCTTACACATAAAGAAATATGTCATACAGTCATGCAATTATCTTAGCCAATGCTTCAATACAACATTTATCCATATCTCGTAACTTTCTAGATGCATTCCAATCTCTACCAGAACATTGTTAAGAGTGTGCACAACTCCCAACATGTCAGCAAAGAGGTTTCATTCTAGATAAGTAGCAATGGAATGTTGTATAGTGCCATAGGCCACTTACCCATCACATGCATATTATTAGTATACTGTTCATTAATGCAATTATTCTAATATGCATAATACACACCCTAAGTCTAGGAACATAAGCATATACATCATTGAACAATATTATTTAAACAAACAAATATGCAAGAAATGATAATTCAAATACTTATCTTTGTTTGGTTTGTAGGGTGGACTCCCTCTCAATATTTGCTTCCTTGCAGGAACTACTAGAGTGTGCTCCCTCTTGATCTTTGCTTCCTAGATTACCTGTCCTTGAACTTATATTCATCCTCGATCACTATGCATACTTACTAGTATCATCATTGTGTTATCCTCGAGGTCTCATACATACATTCATTAGTATAATCTTAATACTTATCAAAACATAATAATTTTAAACATGTATAGTCATGATAATTTCAAACACAGATAATAAGCATTAGCATTCAAAGTTTCAAGGAAGACTTCTCTTACTCATTCATATTCATATTTGACCACATAACTCTTCTAGTTAGTCATATCATCAATCAAGGTAAGAGACATAATATGCATAAACACTAGATTACTTAAATTTCTAACTTCATAAATAATAATTATCAATCATACCAAGTATACTTATATAAGAGATCCTATCACAAGGTAGGATTCTAACTTGATATAGGAAAAACACACCTGGATTAGCATGCTAGCTAGTTATGTCTAACATACCCGCATAATGTCTTCTTGTTCTCTTCAATGACTTGTGCTAGTGACCTACATATCTCATAGGTTAAGCATTGTATAACCAAATTATACATACCTTGTAAGTAGATATTCTATGTGATCCATGACAATGGATGAATCTTTGTCTTCATGTCAACAAGGTCATATGTTCTTGAACTAGAACATGATTTGTCTTTCTTGATATACCTTTCATGTTAGCCGACAACATCAACAACATACAACACCACAATGCATTAGTACAATCATAAGTGTCAAAACCCTAATCAATGAATATCTTCTATCATGCATTCATATTTTTATTAAGGTTATACAACAAGTCTAAAGTTAATCAAGATTGTACTAATCTTACTGAAGACAAACATATCATAAACTTAATCATGAATAGATTTCGAAACATACCTGTAAGTCATACATGTCGAGTTTGCTTGTAATCTTCTTATGTAAGGCATTAGCCTCATCTCCCTCTGAAACTGGAACTTCTTCAATTATGTAGGTGACCAATACATTCTCTTCTAGGATTAACCCAATCCACTTGATTTGCAGAAACTAGATCTGGAGCTGGATTAGGGTTTGTCAAAGAAACCCTAAAAATTCAAACTTTGAATTTCAAACTTCTGAAAGGATAGAAAGATGCGCCTTGATGAGTTGATCAAGCTGGTATACTCAGAATTTGAAAACTGCAAAGTTTCACGCCTCAAAATTGCCTTTGAAACTTCTGGATCTTCTAGGCAGGATCCCGAACTAGGGTTTGATAAAGCCCACCCTTCTACCCAACCAAAAGGTTCGATCCAAAGATCGCAACTTCGATTTTTTTAAGGATCTTCCAACTGTGGTCACAAACTTCAGAAATTCCAACTTTTGCAGAAGCCCTAATTTTCCACCTTTCTGATCAAAATCCTGAACTAGGGTTTGATCAAGCCCGGCCTTCTACCCAACCAAAAAATTCGATCTTGGTCTCTAAATTTCGATTTTGATGAGGAGCATCCAGCCATGGTCTCCAATACAAAAATTTCAACATTCTTCGAAACCCTAAATTCCTGGAGCCATGAATGAAGGTGCTCAAAATCCAATTCTGTTTTGACAGAAATATGCACTTGATTGTTTCTGGTGTAACTTTGAAATTTCAGATCTACAGGGTCTGAACATTCTTCCTGTGGTATCGTGACCTGTTATCTTTCCAAACCCACAGTTCTGACCTCAAATGGATTCTCTGAGAGAGAGTTATGCCAAGTGTTGCAACGTGACTTGTTTATGGGATAAAACATGAGAGCAAACTTGTATAGAGTGCCACATGTCACTGGTTCAGTTTCGGTCTCTGAAAAACTTACCTGAGAAAGTACAGTCCATTTCCTACCTGTCTCTTTTACGACATTTCATTTGGATCTTCCTAGCCCAAGTTATGACCTTTTTCCTAGGTCACCTATTTATGATTGAGATCTGGAAGAGGTAGAAACCCTAGATTGTATAGATCATAACTCACAAAGTACAGAGAATTAGAGGCTCTTCTTTGCACACAAGGTACATGGGGATCTTATCTTTGACTTATAATATTTTTCGATCCTGAAACCTTGCCGAAATGGATTTATAGTGAAAATGCTACGATGAATGGTTTTTGCTATATCAACCCCTAGCTTCGCAAGTGCAACAAGTGTCATAAATGCCATACCATGCCTTCCTTCAGGCTAGCTCTGATACCATGTTAGTTTTTCAGAATTTACTTCAATCTAATCTAGGATATTAACTGAGAAAACAACATGTACAACATATCTTGAGCATATCAATCATAGACACAATAATGCAAGCACACAAGAGACATAGAGTTTCACCGGGAAAAAACAAGAAGGTGAAAACCCCACAACTTCCTCAGAGATAGATAGAGCCATGATACAAAACCCAAGCATAAGAGATATACTCCTAGCAGTAGCTTCTCCTCCTCCAATAGTGTGGCACTCTCTAATGAGTGTGTGAGTGAGAAGTGAATGATCAAATAGAGTGCCTCCCGCACTCTATTTATACTTGACTTGACTTGCCTAATAACCTTTACTAGGTTGACCTTAACTTAGCCACATAACATAATGCTGACAGGGCTGACCCCCAATAGGGTGGTCTGATATGCTTTGACCCACATGACTTATACAGGGCCGATCCCATCAAGGTGGTCTAATAACCCATCAAGTATAAGTTACGACACTTACAATATAAATGATGACACTTCCTTATAGAGGAATAATACCATCTCTATAGGAGTACAATATACATATGTGAAATACATTCCGAAGTTACAAATACATCAGCATCTTGTTATGTACTTTAACCAGGTTACAATGTAGATTATTTTTTTTGAGTAGGCCCCTACATGGACATCATGTTGGTACCTATATGTATACTGTCACATAGATCCACTTTGTATTGGTCGTGGCTATGTATTAGTTGTCTCGTAGATCTACTATGTATTCTCTTGTAGCTACGATTCACTCTTGTCATACAGATATGGATCCAAATTGTATCTTTGGTGGCCATATTCTTTGATCAGTACTTTCATGGATCCGCAATGTATTGGCATCCATGCTTTGATTCAGTTTGTTCCGAACTTGGGTATGCTCGCCTCAAGGATGATGTTGACATACATTTTGGTCTTTGCTTGCATCTCCTTTTCAATTCTCTTTCAGATACCCTTAGCACCTATTGTAATTGACCCTTAGGATATACTGGATTTTAATGTAAACATTATATATATGTGATGCATGATTCCTAGTGTGGAGCTCAAGTCCAAGGCCCTGTTAGTGAATGATCAGCCTTGAAGGGCTGGTAATTTATGTTGTGCTATCCATGTGATAGTAAGCCATGGAGAAATTGTAAAAGCATGAAAATGATTATAAATGAAAATAAAAATACCAAGGAGCTGGCTATGGATGCAAATAAATGAGGGGGACTGTGTATCCACTAGGGATAGGTGAGGGGATTATGGGATTGAACCCTAGGCTTCCGTTAGTCATCTTGATTACCCCTTTGACTGTTCTAACGATCATATAATTCTTTGTAAGGAAGTGGTTGAAGAAATTAGTTCATGGATTGATGGAGGATGGGAAGCTTGAAATTTGTAAGGTAGGGGTATGGGCTCTATTTTTCTTGTCCCATAAGCCACCCTACCTCATGGGAATTTGAAATCCCTCATCCCCATTCCATCGTGGACCATCTAGGAGGAGTTTCATGGAGGACGTTTTCCCTCATCCGTAGGGATGGCTGAAGCTTGAAGCTGGAGTTTTCATGGAGGACGCATGCCAACAGTGAGGAGAACCAGAAATTGCATGCCCAACAGGGAAGAAAATAGGAAATCGTAGACCTAGCTGTGAGGAAGAAGAGAAATCACGATTTGGAGTGCCAAGATCGCTCATAAAATGGGTGTGGGAAGTGAAATCCAATAAGGGTTCCATAGACCTTAATCATGGGCGAATCTGAGAGCGGAAGATGCCCAGAACTCCAGAGGAGAACCCAGATTTGATAGCTGAAATCCAGCGGCGGGACATAGCATGTCGATCGAATCACTAAGGATATCCAAGAGTGGATTGCAGTGGGAAAGAGACCAGGGAGTTTATAATTCATGGTAGAGCCAGTGAAGGATCATTTACCCATGGTTTAGCAGTCGGGACCAACCATACCTACCCAAGTTAGCGTTGAGGGAAGGGGCGCCCAAGGGACTGTGAAACAGAGAAGGGGACCTTACTTAGGATGAGAGTGGAGGTGATGGGGGTGCCTGGGATGTCTGAGGCCAATTGGATATGCCTATAGCTCTTTGGTTGAGCTCAATGACTTAGAAAACCCTTCCTTGTATTTCCCACTTGCTTGATAGAGCCAGATGTGTGATGGATGACCCTAATTGACTATGCCTAAGGCTGTGAGTGGACCTGAGTAGTTCCTCCTTAGTGGATACATAGCCCCTTCTTGGGGGTGGCCTCTGAATGCTGAAAGAATATAGGCTAGGCAGAGACCTATGGTTGGGTTGGAACGTTGCAATCCATAGCCAGTTGCTTGGTGATTTCATCTAAAAGGATAAGTGTTTCCTGTTGCCTCTGATTATGCCAATTTTATATACATCAATGATTGTTTGTTTATGTTAGAATGCATGGATTGATCCAGCTGATTAATGAAACCGAATAATTGTACTTTATGTTGTTATTATTCCTATGAAGAAATGATGGTAAATGCATTCTAAGTGTGAGTTAATATGGTTTAATTCAACCGTGTTTATTGAGTATGCAAATGCATCCATGTGTTTTATTTATATGTAAATTTGCTCATTGATGAATAGGGATAAGTTTGTTGAGGCCATGAATGTGTAGAAGGTTCAGTTAGAGCTTTGGGGGAGAGATAGATACCCCTACTGTGTTCATGTTCTCTCTGAGGGTCTGTATTGATGAAGGGAGGGGTCATGTCAAAGTGGGAAAGAGGTATGGATGAAGTTTGGGACCACAATTTGGGTTGGAAGAAGGACAAGATCAGATTTCTCACATGTGGTAGAGGATCATACAGTTGCATGGGGTTCACCGAGATATTTCCAACAGTACTAGGTTTTCCAAAAATGGACTTATGATGAGGAAGTTATCAACCTGAGAAATTGGCAGTAACAGGGGTATATGGCCGACTTCTGACTTTCTGAACCCACAGTATGGATTACGGATCGCGAAAGCCAGAGGCGTGAATTCTCGATGTAGAGTTTTGGAGTTTCGAATTCTGACTCCCACAAGCTGGATTGCAGAGTGCGGAAGTCAGAGGATTAAATTACACGAAGCTGTGATTTTGGAGTTCCAACTTCCAACTCCCGCAAGCCGGATTGCGGAGTGCGGAAGTTGGAGGAGTAAATTGCCCGGAGCTGTGATTTTGGAGTTCTGACTTCCGACTGCCGCAACTTGGATTGTGGAGTGCAGAAGTCAGAGGAGTAAATTTCCTAGAGCTGGGATTTTAGGGTTCCGACTTCTGACTCTTGCAAGCCGGATTGTGGAGTGCGGAAGTCGGAGGAGTAAATTGCCTGGAGCTACAATTTCAGAGTTCCGACTTCCGACTTCTGCATCATGGATTGTAGAAGTTGGAGGCATGATTCAACGAAGTTGGAATTTTGGTGTTCTGACTTTTTGACTCCCGCAAGCCAGACTACAGAGTGCGGAAGTCAAAGACGTGTTTATTCGACGCCATGTAATTGGTGTTCCGACTTCCGACTTGTGGATTTCTACTTGCAGAATTGCGGACTGAGATCGTTGTAGCTGTGTAAAAGTTCAGAGCTGAGGATAGTTTGGAAAAAAAAATTATCAAGTTGTTCCCCATCACTCTAAAGGGAACCAAGGTGACTGGGGACGTGACAGATGGTATCAGAGCCCAAGGTTGCAGCATTGGGGTGGCTTGGGCCAAAGCAAGAGCTTACGGGTTTGTTAGAGATGCGGAACGAACAAAGATCGAGAAGGATTGACGATCGCATATCATTTCACTAGGTGAATTGCACAAGATGGAGCATGGAACTAAGAAAAAGTGATGGTTCCTTATCTAGAATGCATGCAATGCATTCTCTATGCTCAGGATGTGCAATATGAATTGCATAGAGGGATTGTGGAAGCCTTAGTAATATTAATTGGTTGTAATAGGCCCTATGGAGGAGTGATATCCATGTCTAATCATTGGAGGATGAAAGGGACCAATAATGGACATTGGTGCCTTGGATAAGAATGCATCCAAGGTACTATTGTTAGTAATATAGGCAAAACGAATTGCAAACAAGAGCCATGGGAGCTCTTGATTATCAAAGGTGGATACTATATTCCATGAAAGAATTATCAACAAGTAATGAAATAGGTTATCAGGTAAGGGAAATGTAACTTGTAAAGATGATGGGTGAATCATCCTTGTGACCAAGTGCATGCATGATTAGAGAAGTTGAAAGATACGAGTAAGTAAGGAGAATGGGTAAGGAAATTCCATTCTCCCAAAAGTTGCCACCCATAGGAATAAGACATCCCAGTATGTGGAATTGGCATGTGGCTCATGATAGTGACATGGTGGCCATGCAAAGGCTGTTAATATGGGAATGAGGCATTCCCATGTGTGAATCAATTAGGTGGCTCAGAATTGGGGCAAACATTTCCATGAGAATGGAAAGAAAGTATCACATTTGAATGAGGTTCAAGGGCCTACAATGTGCCTTGAAGGACTCCATATGGAGTTAAAATTGAACAAATTACAGTGCTGATAAGTGCAGGGCAGTTAATAAAGGTCAAGTTGAACTTGGCCATAATCTTTGAAGCAATTGGAGCAGTGAGACAATGTTGATAAAGAGGGAAAATTATCACCTTAAACTATTTCTATTTATAGCATAAGAATTGAATGCTAGGAAAGTAGCAAGTGTAAATGTCATGCATATGTATAGGTCTTGAATTGCTACTTGGTGGGAAAATCATAGCCAATGATCCCTTGTGTGCTTGTTAGACATGCCAGGAATTGGAATAGCTATGATGTGGAATAGGAATTCCATGCTATGATGAGGAATTGGAGAGAGGGAATTCCTCAACTCTTCTTTTGTTGTTATGATTATAAATTTAGAGCTTATATATAGAAAATTATGGTATATGAATGTTGAAAATGCAAGAGATTAGAGAGATGAAGTGTGTATGCATAGTTGGCATATTAAGAGATAATGCATATTGCATGTAAACTTAGGTGTTCTTGCATATTGATAAAGGTTGTGATGTTTTACATATGACATGAGCCAGTTATGATAATTATTGTGGTTGATCATAATTATTGTCGTGGTAATGGTTGTAGAACCAATATAATAGAAGCATGGCCGGAAATGTTGTTGATGACATTGCATATGACTAGCAACCTTGTAAAGAAAGGCTGGAGCACAAATCTATGATCATAGGATGGTGGAAGGACTGTGTAGTCCTTCGTAAGAGGCCAAATTGATTAGGTAACATCAGATATGTTGATGGCAGCCATGCATGTAATGTTTATTTCTATTGATTGTATAACTGTTGGGAAAGGATGGGTAAGAATCCCTTCTACCATGTTTTAGTCATCATAAAATGGTATGCATGTAATACTAAGTGCACTTTTGAGAATGAAATTCCATGGAGTATGGTGAAGTATGGGCTAGTAAAGGAAATGAGCATTATACCATGTGACTGTTTAAAATTTTGAATGCATCCATAAGAAATAAGAGCATGCCATGTGTGAAACCATGAGGATGTTGGGTTGTGAAGCCTGTAGTGCTCAACGAGTATACCATGAACTACCTATTGGTATTAATATGGGATGAAATCTCTTTGCCAACAACCAAGGAGTGAGAGAACTCACGATGTGTTGTGTTTAGATGAAGAAGAAGGCACCCAGATAGTTAACCAAGTAGTTAGGGACATGGCTGGGTATTGTGTTGAAGCATTGGCTAGGATGTCCAACTTACCATGGTAAGAAACCTATGTAGGAAAAAAAATGTTTTAGATCAATGTTGTAGTGAATTGGGTGCAATAAGTAAATGTACATTAAAAGATTATGTAAATGTTGTGAATGTGTATGCCTATGTGTGGGTGCACATGTTGGAATGCAATGTATGAATGCATGGTTGTGATATATATATATATATATATATATATATATATATATATATATTTCATTGCAATTAGATAATAGATGAAATGGTAGAATTATTGAAAATTCTAAGATCCTTTCATGAGATGCTATGGGGAAAGAATTGCATGAAGAAGGTAATTGTGTTTGATGGACTACCAGAGTGATCTATTGGGAGGATAGAGTGGTATGAATGGATATGATTGTGTAATCACAAGTATTGGAAATTTTGTTTAATTGCATAGATAATGTGACTATATCTTGGAATCTAATTGTGAACAAAATGCATATAAAGTAATGGTATTTCATTGCATTTGAGATATTAACAATTGATAGTGTTTGAATTATTGTTTGATTATAATTCTGAGATCACTTTAGTGGCTATTGTAAATGCTGTAATGAAAATGTTATATGCATGAATACTCACCAAGTGCTTGGCTCATTGAAATTTTAGATTACAGGTAGAAATGTCTTAGGTGTGGCAATGTGTGTAAGTCCATGATAAGATTGGAATCTACTAGGTGCAAAAGCCAAACATTGCAAGAAGGATCTCATGGATGTGAAATCTCATTTATGTAGGAAAACATATTTGTAAATTTCAGATTTTAGATTTTGCTAATAATTACTAATGGTTGTTTGGTTCTCTAGAATTGTGTCAAGAGGACGTGTTGTAGGTAGATGTTCAAGTTAGGGAATGAAGTGTAAAACCATAATGGACAGCTTTCTACCACTTACAAGAGCCAAACAATATGAGCATGGACTCATGGTTAATTAAATATAATTTATGTAGTGAACATAATTGTAAATTCAGTTTTGAATTTGATATCTAATGCCACTGACTGTTTGGATATTGGAAAAGTATGTTAGGAGGACACATTGCAGGAATACCATGTGTTATGGCCTACAGAAGCCAAGCTCCATGGGAAGGATCCCATGCTTTGAAAAAGGGTTTCAGGTGAAACGCCATTGAAAATTTTGATGACATCTCATGTGAACTGCTTGTTGGTAAACAACATGGGTGAGATAGTGAAGTTATTCCAGTAAGAAATATGTTGTTTATGAAACGAGAAATGGATTGGGGTAACAATCCCGAGGGAGTGTTGATGCCCAATTTTGTCATCATTTTGAATCTTTGATCGTGCTATGGTTACATCATTTTTCCATTTTTGATGCATCAAGTCATATTTCTCGTCATTCAGACCTCCATATGGACTCAGGTATAAAGACATTTAAATCTCTTATGAATTTCAATTAATTATCATCGTTTATGGCTAATTAATATTAATTTAACACTTCTAGACCTGTTGGGCATATATGTTAGGAACCCATGTCTTTACTTTGTTAGTATGTTGTTGTTGGACGCATATGCTTTGTAAGTCGTCCCGTAGTATTTGTTGATCAATAGTTTGTGTTATTGTTGTTGGCGCATATGCTTTGTAAGTCGCCCGTAGTATTGTTGATCCATAGTTTGTAACGGCCCATGGTTTCGACCCATAGTATTGGTGCCTAGAATTAGTATATAAGTGTGTGTTGAGACCTATGAAGGCACGTTGAAGTTATTTGTATTGGGCTTGCTCAAAGGAGGTTGCCCCCTCGAAGTGGCCTATGATCAATATAAAAGTGATTATGAGTTTTTTCATTTATGCTATTTCACATATTCTTGTTAATTAATTGCTGCAGGTGCATCACATCTCGTATCAGAGCACTTTCTTGGGCTCGCTGGGTGAAATTTCTGCCAAATTTTTTTTCGCATCTGTTGCAAGTTCGGATTTGGGAATAATCCCTATCCGCTTAACTGTGGGAAGTACTTGGGCATAAGCCCTAAAACTCATTGTGAGGAGTACCACAGGAACCCCGAAGTAGTTGGCCCATTGAGAGGACCTGCCAGTGAAAAGGGCAACGACCCCTACCTGATTGACTAGTTCCCACCCGTGAGGTAAACCAAGAGCTGTCGTTTGTGGCAAAGTGGTTATCAGTTTTACCTGAGCTGTGGAGTGAGGGGTACTGCCCCAATACGCAAGCCATCAGACAACATTGGTGGCCGAGTGAAACCCCTGAACTGTTAGGAAGCCGCACATACCTGGGGTCCATATCTACTTTCAGCTGAACTATTGTCGATCACTGCTGCGCCGTTTCAGATCCATTTTGCAAGCCGTTCCAGATTCAACCGTTTTCAATCCATTTGACGCTGTTCCAGATCCCTTTTGAGTCGTAGCCGCTCCAGTCTAAAAAAAAAAAAAAAAAAACTCCCCTCCCTTAAATTCAGTTTTTTCTCCATATCTCCCTTATTTTCACTATGTTTCCCTTGAAATTTTTGAGGAACCCCTGTCATCCCATTCTGCATATTTCAGTCCTGAGGACCCTATCCCCAATTCCCCTTCCCAAAGCCCGAAATCCCACATTTGTCTATTTTTAGGGTTTTCCATAACTTCCTCAGATTTCACCCAATCACCTTCAAATTTTACCACAGAGTTCCTTTCTGAATTCTTCTTCTTTGTTTCCCTCAGCCAAATTTTTCCATTCTTTCACCCCGCTTCTGAAATCCTCATTTTTGCTTCCATGTCTATCCAACAGTGTCCAAAACCTAGTCAAACCCCAATTACCCTTCTGATTTTTTCCCAAGTCCAGATTTTCCTTTACTGAAGTAGTTTCTGTTTTTGTTTTTCTACCTAGTGTTATACCTCAAATTGCCACACCATGTGTAAGTGGGAATATACATGTTTCACCACCATGGAAAACATGATGTTTATGCCTCCTAAGGGTGTTAGGACCCTTCATTCTAATGTTGGTACCTTCCCTAGTCACACTTGGAAGAAAATCCAACAAGCAAGGGGTCGAAACCCGCATTAACCACCTCCAAAAATTAAGCCTTCTGGAACTACCGCGTCCTGCATGCCTATGGGGGAGCGGTAGTGTCAAACTACTGCATTCTGCATGCCTATGGGGGAGCGGGTACTACCGCGCTTTGCTTAGTTATAGGGGAGTGGTAGTCTTGGTTTAGGCTTATCCCTTTTATTTTGGATCTTGGATCTCATGGATATTTTCTTGGGATGAGGTACCCCTTCGAATCCCATCTCACTTTCCCTCTTTGGCATGATTTAGATCTTTGATCCACATATTATTCACTTAGATCCATAATCTCCTCTTAGTGGTTGGCCTCCCAAATCCTACTTAAAAAGAGCCATCCATGAGCTATGGGGGGTGATCTTGGAAACACTAAACCTATGATCCTATGAGTCTTGCAAGGGTGATGTTGGAGAGCTTGGAAGGAGGTGCTACTACTTTGGACATCAAGGTATAACATTGTAATCAACTTCTTTTGGATTTCTTATCATTAATATAACTTAGCCTATTCCTCTCATTTTCATGTCTTTAATGATGAATGCATGAAATTGTCTCTATTTATATAGTTAGATCTTTGTTTATACATATATTGCATTGGAGAAGGTGTTGTGTTTCCTTTGTGAACAGGTTCATAAGTCCATAATCAAAGGCTGGAGCTGTAGCAACTTAGGAGCAGCAGGACAACCATCAAAGTAAGGTATGCCATCTACTTGCTTTGTATTTCCATAGCTTGTTAGCTGATGTGTGAGCTAGATCTAGGAGGACTATAGTGTCTATTTGTTTCACCTCTGTCTTGGGTAGGCAACTAGGGGCCTTTTCTAATCCCAAGGGGAGATCTACCTATCCGTAGGGAGATTTTCTCACAACACCTAGTCAACCGAAAAAAAAAAGAAAAAAAGAAAAAAAAGAAAAAAAAAATCCTGGTTATGGTTGTCACTCGTGCAGGAGCAAAAACCATGGAGGACGCACTTACAGCCATCCAAGCCAAACTACAGGATCTGGATGAAAAATTTCTCGGTCTCCATCTTGAACATTCAGCTATGAACAACAAATGATAGTCCAAGTCTTCAGCAGACAATGGGTTCTCTTCTTCCAGCAATTTCCGTGGTCCGAAGCTTGATTTTCCTCACTTCAATGGTACCGATCCAACTGGATGGATCTATCGTGTAGAACAGTATTTCAGTCTGCATAATACTTTTGATGTCAACAAAGTTCCGTTGGCATCCTTTCATTTGGAACAGGAACCTCTTCAATGGTACTGTTGGTACATCAGAGCCCAAATGGCCAGACTTTTGCCAGCTCCTTTTGCAACGATTTGGTCCTAGTGCTTTTGATGACTTCACAGGAGCCCTCACTAAACTTTGCCAAACTGGAACTGCAAGAGAGTATCAAACCGAATTTGAGAATCTAGCCAACCACACTGAAGGATTGTCTGATGACTTTTACTGGAGTTGTTTTATCAGTGGTCTAAAGGATGCCATCCGCTCTGAGGTCAAAATGTTCTGTCCCAACACAATGATGGAAGCACTAGGGTTGGCTAAGTTGGTAGAAGACAAGATTGCAGCCCAACAACGCTCCAAGCCCACTTTTGTTCCCTTCCGAAATATGGGTTCTCAGCGACCACCTATACCGTAGGCTCCTCGACCGACTCCTATCAAGCGTTTGTCTGAAACAGAGATGCAAGCACGTAGAGAAAAGGGGCTTTGCTATAATTGTGATGAGAAATTCACTCGGGGACATAGATGTGTTCAGCAAAAGCTCTATCTCTTGGATGTGGAGTCTCCGCCTACCTCTGAAATTGGTGACGAAGATCCAGAAACACTGGATGCTCCGGTCGACATTCAGGAACCGCCTATTGACCCTCTGTCTCATGATGACCAGCCAGAGATATCTCTCCATGCTTTAGCTGGAATCACCACCCCCCAAACAATGCGGGTCAGGGGTTACTTCAAGAAGCTTCCTCTTACAATACTCATTGATTCTGGTAGCACTCATAATTTCATTGACCCTCGGATCACCAAACAAGCTGATTGTTTTATCCATCCTTGCTCCAAATTTGAAGTCATGGTTGCCAATGGGGGCACCTTACCTTGCAAAGGGAAGTGTCGAAATGTGCGTATTTGTATGGGAGATTATACCTTGCGCTCTGACATGTTTTCCTTGCCCTTAGGCGGATGTGATGTGGTTTTGGGCGCTCAATGGCTATGCACACTTGGCCCTATCTTATGGGCATTTGCTGAACTTTGGATGCAGTTTTCCCTCAATGGAAACAAACACACATTGACAGGATTACAACCAGGTTCTCTCAGCATCATCAGTTCACATAGCATGGAAAAAATCCTCAAGAAGAATTCACATGGTGTCATCGCTCAGATCCATTCCATCCAGATGCAACCATCAGTGGTCTCCACTACTCCCTTGGATCTACAACAAATTATGGATCAATATACAGGTGCCTTTACTAAACCAGTGGGATTGCCACCTTCCAGGCCAGAAGACCATCGTATTCAGCTCCTTCCTGGTAGCGTTCCTCCCAACATCAGGCCCTATCGCTACCCATTTCACCAAAAAATGGAGATTGAAATGCTCGTTCGGGACTTATTGAAGCAAGGTATTATTCGCCCAAGCACTAGTTCCTTTTCTTCTCCAGTTATTCTTGTCCACAAAAAAGATGGGTCATGGCACCTTTGCATTGACTTCCGAGCACTTAATCACCTCACCATCAAGGATAAGTTTCCAATTCCTGTTGTTGATGAGCTTCTTGATGAGCTTCATGGGGCTCACTTTTTCTCCAAGTTGGATCTTCATTCTGGGTATCATCAAATTCGGGTTCATGAGGATGATATCCTTAAAACAACTTTCCGCACACATGATGGCCATTATGAGTTTTTGGTCATGCCCTTTGGCCTCACTAATGCTCCTTCCACATTCCAGGCCTTAATGAATAAAATATTTCGACCCTACTTGCGGAAATTCATTCTGGTATTCTTTGATGATATCCTCATCTACAGTAAAACATGGGATGAACATCTCCAGCATTTGGATCTTGTCATGCAACTTTTCTCTGACCATAATCTCCATGCCAAGCAGTCTAAATGTGTTTTTGGACAGAAGGAAGTTGAGTATCTCGGGCACATTATCTCAACACAAGGGGTTCGCGTGGATCCTGCCAAAATCGATGCCATGAACAATTGGCTGCATCCTCAGACACTCAAGAGCCTTCGTGGTTTTTTGGGGTTGACTGGCTACTACCGCAAGTTTGTCAAGAATTATGGGAAGATTGCAGCTCCATTAACTGCTCTATTGAAAAAGGATGCCTTCACATGGACACCTGCTGCTCAGTGTGCATTTGACAAACTAAAACAAGCTATGTGTACTACACCTGTGCTAGCTATGCCCGATTTTTCCAAGCCCTTCACTATTGAGAGTGATGCTTGCGGCAATGGACTTGGTGCTATTCTCCTTCAAGATGAACACCCCATTGCGTTCACCAGCAAACCCCTTCCAGGTAAGAATCTAGCTGCCTCTACCTATGAGAAGGAAATGATGGCTATTTTGCATGCAGTACAGAAGTGGCGCCCATACCTATTAGGGAATCATTTCTGCATCAAGACTGATCACCAGAGTCTGAAATATTTCTTGGACTAGCGTGTCTCCTCCCCGGAACAACAGAAATGGGTTAGCAAACTCATGGGTTATGACTATGAGATCACTTACAAGAAGGCTAAAGACAATATTGTGGTAGATGCTCTTTCTCGCACATTTGAGGCCCAAGGTTCTCTTTCAGCTATTTCTATGCCTGTTCCAAATTGGTTGCAATCTGTTCAATAGGGTTATGTCAATGACTCCTCCTTATCTCAAATCATCCAACGCTTGACCAACAACCCTTCTGTTGTACCACATTACTCTTGGGATGGTGCTTCTCTGCGATACAAGGGTCGTCTGGTGCTTCCCCAGAGCACAGATCTTCAACAGGCTGTCTTTTATGAACTCCATGCTTCTCCATCGGCAGGGCACTCTGGGTTCCTCAAAACGTATGAATGAGCACGGCGTAACTTCTTTTGGAAGGGCATGAAAAGGACAATTCAACAGATGGTGGCCGAATGTGATACCTGCCAGCGCAATAAGGGTGAAACAACACTCCTTCCAGGATTGCTTGAACCCTTGCCCATACCTACACGGATTTGGACAGATATTTCTATGGATTTCATTGAAGGGCTCCCTAAATCTGGCGGGAAGACAGTGATTCTCGTTGTGGTTGATCGCCTCTCCAAATATAGTCATTTTTGTGCTCTCAGCCATCCCTATACAGCCTCCTCCGTCGCTCAAATTTTTCTGGGCCAGATCTTTCGTCTTCATGGCATCCCTTCTTCCATTGTCTCGGATCGTGATGCGACTTTCACCAGTCATTTTTGAACAGAACTCTTTCACCACACTAGCACCAAACTGAAGATGAGTTCAGGGTATCACCCACAAACAGATGGTTAGACTGAAATTGTCAATAAATGCTTGGAAGCTTATCTTCGTTGCTTCACCTCGGAACAACAACATCAGTGGGCAAAATGGCTCCCTCTCGCTGAATGGTGGTACAATACCTCTTACCACACTGCCTCTAAAATGACCCCATATGAAGCAGTCTATGGTCAGGCACCTCCATCTCTTCTTCCATACATCCCCACCAGTTCACCAGTTCAGGAAGTTGACACGGTTCTTCGAAACCGCGATCAGATTCTTCGCATTTTGCGGGACAATCTTCACATGGCAAGAAATCGCATGAAGCAACAAGCTGATCAGCACCGTTCTGAGCGCACTTTTCAAGTCGGCGATATGGTTTTTCTTCGTCTCCAGCCATACAAACAATCATCCTTGAAACTCAAAGGGCATCATAAGCTCGCTCCAAAGTTCTATGGGCCATATCGGATTCTTCAGAAGATTGGGTCCGTTGCTTATAAATTGGAACTTCCTCCTTCTTCCCGCATTCATCCAATCTTTCATGTCTCTTGTCTGAAGAAAGTTCTTGGCACCAACATCAGTGGACAAACGATTTTACCCAAACTGGATAATGAAGGATCCATCCTTTTGGAGCCAGAGGCCATCCTCAATTGGCGCACGCGTCAGCTTCGCTCTCGCTCTATCACAGAGGTCTTAATTCAGTGGCACGGCATGCAACTAGAGGATGCTACATGGGAACCACTCCTTCAGATTCAACAACAATTTCCACATCTAAAGCTTTGAGGACAAAGCTTTTTTTAAGGGGGAGGGGATGTTAGGAACCCATGTCTTTACTTTGTTAGTGTGTTGTTGTTGGACGCATATGCTTTGTAAGTCATCCCATAGTATTTGTTGATCAATAGTTTATGTTATTGTTGTTGGCGCATATGCTTTGTAAGTCACCCGTAGTATTGTTGATCCATAGTTTGTAACGACCCATGGTTTTGACCCATAGTATTGGCGCCTAGAATTAGTATATAAGTGTGTGTTGAGACCTATGAAGCCACCGTGAAGTTAATTGTATTGAGCTTGCTCAAAGGAGGTTGCCCCCTCGAAGTGGCCTGTGATCAATATAAAAGTGATTCTGAGTTTTGTCATTTCTGCTATTTCGCATATTCTTGTTAATTAATTGTTGCAGGTGCATCACAATATAGTTTTGATTTTCCAGGATGTGGTTTTCATATGGACATTCATTCAGACACTCATTCGCATTCAAACGTCCATTCAACCCCTCGTTCACACCGCATAAATTGTTTGTTAGCATACTTGGGATCATTGAAGACGTAAATGAAGATGTAGGTTTTGTTTCCCACCTGGAACTCATGGATCATGAGCTTCTTCCTGACAAGGTTCGCTTGATAACTGGCCCAAGCCTCCAACGCATCCACTATCCACGTCCAGGAAACCACCACCCACGAATTGGGGAAAAAACGGCCTGTGTGTTAATGAGTCATTTCTCCAGCATTGAAGGCACTCTATTTTTAGACAGGTCGACCTGCTCTCCATTGTAAAATGTTATATAAAAACGCCCTAGGTTATGAAGAAGGGGAGAAAAACTCTTCGTAAACTTTGCTTCCATTTTTAATACAAGAACTCTGTTCAACTTTTAATTTTATGTTCCATTTCGTGCTTGGTGACAGATTAAGAGTAGAACGTCCACTATTTTTGGGAAGGGCCCCTCACCAACAGCAAATTCACCTATCCATATAATTCGTTTTTGCTTTCTTTTGTACAGATAAGTCATTTAACTTTTAGTATTGTGAATATTCATAAGCTTCCAGTTGTTTTCTTGTATGTATAAATTCAACTTGTATAAAAATCATTTAGCTTGCTTCTATTCATAATTTGTGTAATTTTTATCATTCAGCCTATCGTGCGCGCCAGGCATTCAGACTGCCATTCGACCTTTAATATTTTTCTGTTGCATTTTATGATTAACTAGGGTTTAAATTCTTGGATTTTGGTATTGCACTTACATTCTGTAGTTGGCCAGTATTTGAGTTTACAGTCAGAGTCTTATTTTGAATAGCATAATGTTATCATAGAACTTATTTAACTCCATTTCCATTTCAGTCCTTTTCATCTTTTTAGCTACACGAACCTTCAACATTCATTTCCATTTTGCATCTGAATTTACAGCCAATATTTCACCTTTATTTTCATAGCATGATATTGCTGGTTCCATTCTTAGCTTAGTTTATTTCATTCCTGTAGGTGCAAAAGAATAGAAGTTTATTTTTAATTCAAACTTAGTAATCTCATTTGGATTTTAGAGATTCCATAGTTCCGAGTTAATTGTTATGCTTTTCAATTGAATATTAGTTTAACTAGCTTAGCATAGATTTGCTTTTCAAAGTATAGATTAGTTGCATTATCTTTTTATGGTTGATTAGAATGACTTAGCTTATGGTTTGATTTATTATAGAAGTAGAATAGCAATGCTTTGTTTTCTGATTTGCTTAAAAGTTCAAGTTATTTCCAGCCATTTGAATCATTGTCTCATGCTTAGTCATAGGTCTGCTTATGAACTTTGAGTTCATGATTGGTTTTGCATTTAGTGTTTCATAAATTAGCTTGAAGTCTTGATAGGATAGGCATTGCATATTTCAATTCCGAAGTAGTCATTAGAGTGCATGCTTTTGATAGGGTTAGATTGTTAAATAACATTTCATTTTGAATTATTTCCAAGTATTGTAACTAGGGTTTTGAATATCATTTACTTTATGGACAAGTGATAGTTATACTGTTTAAATTCTCTTGTAATTGGACTATTTTCAGTTTCCATATTTTTATAGAAGTTAATTTAGATTTACTTCCGTTTTGCATCTCCATAGCATTTGTAAGTCACTTTGATACAATTGCTCAAGAAGATTGGAATTAGATAGGTATGTTTACGAATTATTTACTGCTTTGAAATCTTAGTTGTCAATGTATGTTTAATTTTCAGAATAGTATTTCATTTGTAGTTTAACTATTGGATTGGATTTCTTAGGTTAATTCATTAGTTGTCTTTCTCAAGGTAGTGTAGTTTCTTGTTTTTAGATAGTTAGTTGCAATTTGAAATTGTTCTATAGTTAGGTTTATGAATTTGTTTCATAGTTAGAATTTTTATATCGCATAGTAGTATAGTCTTTTCAATTCTTAGAATAGGGTTTGAATGATTGTTGATAGTCTTTGCTTTTGTAGTATAACTTGTCTTTGATCAAGTCTTGCTTCCTAGAATAGTACTTTCCTTGCATCTTGCAATTTCAATTCTTGTCCATAGAGTAGAATAGTAGAGAATGATAGTTACATTAGTTATATGTCTGAAATCATTACAATTTGTCCAAGTTGTTTGATACTTTATACTTTTAAGTTTGACTCAGTTTTTCATTTTGAAAGATATTTAAATCTTTTCATTATTAAACATCTCTAGGATCTACATAGTAAACATCCTAGGTTAGCTTCTACCTCAGCATATATTTTGTGACAACTCTAAGTATACAAACCCTGGTTGATAATTAATATTGGCAAATTTAATAGACATAAATTATACCAACATTTTCGCGCCGCTGCTGGGGAGTTGTAGATAGGTAGAAATTTTCTTATGAAAATTAGTGATAGGATGGTGGCGGGTGAGCGGTAAGACGAGATGTAAGAAATTGCACATCTATTATAACATGCATCCCAAAACCCAACAATAGTAGTTATGCAATTAGGTTTTGCTTTAGTTTTAGTTTTGCTTTTATGAATAGACCTAGAGATTCAAAAGGTATATACATTAAAACTAGTCTCCAAAACACCACTAAAATTCCTACTAACCTTTACGAGGGGTGTACCACCCTGACTACTAACTCAGCATAGAGGTATTGGAAACCACATAAAGGGGATAGTCCTACCTGGAAAGCTAAATAAATCCTTTCTGGAAACCATTCGAGGGGCACCATAGAAACATCAGAGAAGTCAGTCCATAAATAAGCCCCATTAGGAGGGCCTTAGTACCACATTGAGACTGAACTTAGGCAAGAAGAAGTTCAAAAAGATAAACCATCAGAGTCCCTTAATCCTCCATTAGTTTCAAAACCCAAAGACACAACCTTCTCACTATAGGGGGTCCGAATTTGGTAGATTTTGTTGATTCTGCACAAATAGACGCTCTTTTTGAAAACTCTGCACATATAGTTGTTTCACAGATAGAAACATCAACTATAGGACTTACAATCCCTGTAGAACCGGACTCTCACATAGCTGACAACTCTTCTCATTGGAGGAATATTTTCCCCGAAAAAGGACATTGGGACATTCCATATTCACCAAGAAAGGAACCACCTAGGTTTACTCTCTTTGGAAATCAAGGCTACATGGAGAATGAATAAAATGATGAAGTGAGACACATCTAAGAAGAGGGGGAATTAGAAAATTGAACTGAAGGCACTTTTGGATTTCCTATTTTAGATGTTGCACAAAACATGACCATGAAAAACATCCCTCCCTCCTCTCTACCTACCTTTTTTGGAAAGAGTAGCAAGGACTCGGATACATTTTTATTTGAATTCGACATTTTATGTAGAAGCTATAATTACTTGCAAGATGCCTAAAAGTTAACACACTGAAATATTCTGCTCTAAGATGGTTTATGGGGTTAGGGGAATCTAGCATTAGAACTTGGGAAGATATGAAAACTGCATTTCTACGGAAATATCAAGATTATTGCAAACCTAAAGACTCTCAAAATGACATTCTCAAGATACAACAACTTGAAGACGAGAGTTTAGAAGATTCAACTATGTATTACATAAATAAAAATATAGTGACCTTCGAGAAGATGCATTAAGGACTCTCTTCCTTAAGGGAATTTCAAAAGATTTTTTAGAAAACCTTAACCTCATGGAATCTGGGGATGTCTCTCAGAAAACATTTGCAGAAATTTGTGAGATGTGTAGGAATTACTCTAGAAGTAGAGGAAAAAGTGGGAAGCACTTTAGAGAATTTTATAATAGAAATATAAAAGGAAATACCTCTAGTTCTGGTGGAGTCACAAGGATAAAATTGGGAAACCTATTAGAAAAATTAATACATATATTTTAGGAGCAGTAGGTTCTGAATTAGATGCATTACAAGCTAAGAAGAGACAAGAGGAAGAACGTACAGCAATGAGTATTTTCTGTCCTAGATGCAGGACTAAACATCCCCAACGGTAATGCCCATTGAATAATGTTTCAGTATGCCACCTTTGCATAGAAGATCATCCAATTGAAAATTTTCCATTGTTGTCTGGGTTACAAGCGATATATAAGGGTGGAAATTTTGGTGAAACATCTAGGATTCCTTGGCCACCTAGAGACCAATCATCATATCAGTATCCATCATTACAGTTCCCACCATATTATCACCCTTACCAACCATCTCAACAATGGAACACCTCAAATTGGAAAAACTAGCCACTTCAGTATCCTCCTCAAAATGCTTAGCATCAGCAATGGTCACAGGTATGGAGGGGACAAGCATATGCTCAGTCACCACCTACTCTTGTGCCTAACTATCCTTACCCACCTAATATCCAACAACTCTTTCCTGGATTTGTGCCTCCTTCACTACCTCCTATCACACATCAACCCCACCATTTCCAGAATGTGAATCTCCCAAGACCCACACTACTACCTACACAACCAATACCAAACCCTAACAATAAACCAACTCAAGCTCTTAACAACATTGGGTTGAAACCTCTTCCATCTTATGTCATTTCGACTGCACCAGTGCATGAAATTCAATTATGATCTGGAAGAGTTCTGCAAGATCAACCCAAATCATCAGTTGTCATTCGTGAAGAGAATGAAGAGGAAGACATACCTAGTGAAACCTTGAATTATTCCATTATCAAAGATGTGATTGTTCCAAAAGTTTCAACACATAATCATCCTCATAAAGAAGTAACTCCAGGAGAAAAAGTAACCCCATATCCAGAGTGTCTAGCAATAGAGAAACCTGCAATTTATCTAGAGTATGATATTATCAACGAACTGAAAAATATTTTTACCAAAATTCCTCTATTACAAGCTATTAAAGACATACCTATTTATAGTAAAGTGATAAAGGAACTTTGTATTAAAAGACCAGGTAATAAACAGAAAGACCCTTCGACAATTCACGTCATAGGTGAAATATCTGATTACATAATAGATCAACCTAGAATTGAAAAATATACGAATCCAGGAAATCCCGTGGTAACTGTTATCATCAATAACATTGCTATAAGAAACACTCTTATCGATATAGGGGATGCTATTAACATAATGACCACCATAGTGTTGGAAACCCTGCAATTAGGATAGTTTCTTCGTCCTACCCCAACAATGTTGGAACTAGCAGACCGCACTACAGTACAGCCTGCTGGAATCCTGGATGATATTATTGTATCGATGGCTTCATGGGAATATCCCGTGGACTTTATGGTCATACAATCAAAGGATCCTTCCAAAGGAAACCCTATTATTTTGGGAAGACCATGGCTAGCCACTGCTAATGCATTTATAGGCTGTAGGGATGGAGAGATGACCATCTCTGATGGGTTATCTACACATAAACTTGTTTTATACCCACCAGCACAACTAGTCACCGAAAACTTATTTTGGTTAGACTGTCCTTTTGGGGATGAAAATTTGGATGAAATTTCACTTGTTAGTGACTGCTCCTGGGCACTTCAAGAACAAACTACTGAAAATGTGTTGAATCAATTTGTCTCCTCAACAACATGTATAGACTTTCCCCAGTTTTTTGCCCAATTTGATCAAATTTTTGGAGATGAATTTCAAGAGAACATGAGCCTCTCCACATTTACAAATACACCTTGTGTCTTTGCAATTGAATAACATATAGGATCCTATACCATCCCTTTTGAAGTCAATCTTGAAAAGTTTCTACATATAAACATAGGTTTAAATGAATATCAACAAGAGCAATTACTAAAAGTTCTTAAAAGTCAAACCGGAGCATTTGCATGGGAATACACCGATATTAAGGGTATACACCCAAATACTTGTATTCACCATATTTACACAAATGCAAACATACCACCTACGAGGAAGCCTTAGAGAAGGATGAATCCATCCTTAAAGGACATAGTTAAAGATGAATTACAAAAACTCCTTAATGCTGGTTTCATCTACCCAATTTCTAACAGTAAGTGGGTATCTCCTCTGGTGGTAGTTCGAAAGAAAGTTACAGGGAAATGGCATATCTGTGTTGACTTTCGACAGTTAAACAAGGCCACTCTTAAGGATTATTTCCCTTTACCGTTCATAGGCTAGGTGTTAGACACCCTATCTGGGAAACAATACTTTTCTTTCCTCAATGGGTATAGTGGATACAACCAAATCTTGATAGCACCTGAGGATCAAGACAATACCACTTTTACTAGTTCTTGGGGAACATATGCCTATAGAGTTTTGCCATTTGGCCTATGTAACGCGCCTGCCACTTTCCAACGTCTAGTCTTAGGAATCTTTTCCGATCTTATACATGATTGCATAGAATTTTACATGGACAATTTCATAGTATACGGTAATACCTTTCAAGAAGCCCTTGATAACCTTGAAACAGTTCTTATCCGATGCCAAGAAACAAACCTATCCCTTAGTCACAAGAAATGAAAGATGTTACTAAAAGAGGGTATAGTTTTGGTACATCATGTCTCTTTTCATGGAATCAAGGTGGATCTTGACAAGATAGAAGTAATCGTCAATATCCCTCCTCCAAAAACTCAGAAGGAGGTGAGGAGCTTTCTTTGCCATGCAGGCTACTACCAATGTTTTATTGAAAACTTTACCAAAATAGCCGCACCTATGTTCAAATTACTTATGAAAGATACAAATTTTCAGTGGACTAAGCCTTGTCAGCATGCTTTCGAGACCTTAAAAGCAAAGCTATCAGTAGCACCAATACTTAGGGGTCCCAATTGGACCCTTCCTTTTGACATATCTATTGATGCTTTTGACATGGCCATAGGAGGGGTCCTAGGTCAAAAGGAAGGCCAAGCATGATATGCCATTTACTTTTCCAGTAAGAACTTTATTCCTGCAAAATCAAAATACACCGTTACTAAGAAATAATTTCTGGCAGTAGTCTATTCTATCAATAAATTTTGTCACTACATCACATGCTACGAAGTTTTTGTACACATAGAACACTCTGCCATTAGATTCCTAATGAACAAACCAATCACCAATGGTAGGGTGACCTAGTGGCTTCTTTTGATACAAGAGTTCAACATCATTGTTGTTGATCGTCCCGGTCGAGAAAATTTGGTAGTAGATTTTCTCTCTCGTATTTAACTTGGTGATGATGCTAGTCCCATCGATGATAGCTTTCCTGATGAACATATGTTTGTTGTGTCTGTTCAAACCCCTTGGTTTGCAGACATAGCCAATTATTTAGCAACAGGGAAGTTACCAAACCATCTCTCCCCACCCGAGAAATGTCGGATCATAATCCAGAGTTCTAATTACTCTTGGGTTGACAATGAACTTTTTCGTACTGGCCCTAATCTTACTATTAGACGATGTGTACAAGAGGATGAGATGGCATAAATCCTCCATGCCTGCCATGGTGGACCATGTGGTGGGCGTGTTTTCGACAAACGAACACCATACAAAGTGTTGCACTCCAGATATTACTGGCCAAACATCTTCAAAGATGCATCCAAGTATGTCAAGGGTTGTGATAGTTGTCAAAGAATGGGTAGACCTATGCCATCCGATGAGATGCCCTTACAACCTCAGGTTATGATTGAGCCTTTTGAAAAATGGGCTCTGGATTTTGTAGGATCAATTTCCCCTATGTCTCGCAAAAAGAAGTATATCCTAGTTTGTATAGATTACGTCACTAAATGGGTGGAAGCTAAAGCTTTATTCCGAGCCATAGAAAAATCTGTGGTGGAGTTTATATATGAAGAGATATTTACCCGATTTGGTGTACCTAGGGAAATTGTCACTAATCAGGGATCTCAGTTTACCTCCAATTTAATGAAGGAACTTACTGAAAAATATGGCATTAGACATTGTAAATCCTTGCCATATCACCCGCAAGCCAATGGTCAGGTGGAATCTACAAACAAGGTATTAGAGGCCATCTTGGCCAAGACTATCCAACTGCGTCACAAAGACTGGGCAGATAGGCTTCCATAGGACTTGTGGGCTTATCGAACAACATGGAGGAATACCACTGGCCACACACCTTATGAACTTGTTTATGGTAATCAAGTTCTTCTACCCATTGAATTTGAAGTAAGAGCCTTTCGTATGGCTGCACAATTAGGAATGGATCTAGAAGAAGCACAAAATCAATGAATTTTGCAAATCAATGAATTAAATGAAATAAGACAAGATGAAATTCAATGAACAATTTTAGTACAGAACCAATGTAAGAAGTGGCATGACAAATATATCAAACAGAAATAGTTCAAGACTAGAGACTGGGCATTACTATTTGATTCAAGGTATAAGAGTTTTAAAGGGAAGTTGACTACCCGTTGGATGGGTCCATATGAAACAGTTACAACCTTTGACAATGGATCTGTTGAGATCAAAACAATTGATGATTCAAAAATTTCTTTTGTTTCAAATGGACATAGATTGAGACTCTATCATAAACCAATATCTAAACAAGATTTTGTGCAGAATGTCTCATAGCAGAAGGAGATGGAGTTGGTTGAAGGGGAAGTCCCTCCTTCTCCTAGTTATTGATTTATTTTTGGGCTATCTTCATTGGTATATATGTAAATATATTTTTGTTTCTTTAAATAAATAAGAGTCGTTTCTGACAACTGGTTTGTATTGACACGAGAATTTTATTCTTATGATCAGCTCACAAGATTTCATCAAATAAAAAGGGGGATACTCTTTTCCCTTTCCTAGTTCTTAATAAATTTGCATATCATTTTTATTTGTACATATGTTTTTTCTTTGAATAAATATGAATGATAATTGACAAGTGGTTTGCAGTATGGTTATAGGGACTTTATCTCTATAACCATCTCATAAAAGATCATTATTAAAAAAAAAGGGAAGTGCTCTAAAAACTCATAACACATCTCAATTCCTTCTCTTTTGATTATTTTTAAGAATTGAAACTTTATATTGAAAATTAAAGTGTTCTTTGTATCATCTTTTGCCACTTATCTGTTATGATTCTTGCAGCTCTTCTAATAAGCCTTCCAGATATTTTATGTTAGTGATCCTATCTTTATAAAGAGGTTGACAACTAAAAAAATTTCTCCATCTGAAGCCCGGAGGCTCTCAATGCATTTTGAGCTTGTTGTTAAGTTAGTAAGTAGAGCAATCTTTCCTGAATGGAAACAAGAGGGAACTTTGGGGATCTTATTTTTGAGAAACACCGTTGTAATATTTTGAAGAAGGAAACTTGGACTAGCAAGATCTTCATACTATTATATTTTGGCTCCATCCACTACACACTAATGCAATCAACCATATGTATCTTTGATTCGATAGACTTTTTATTCACTTGGCTTATATGAAAATAGTTGTCTTCCAACCCATATATCATCCCGTCCTGTAGCATGGTTTTCAGAGCTGCTCCCCCATCCACTCACTTATAGGAAATTCATTGTCGAATATCTAGAGAGGGTGGAAACACTGGGACATGAGCCTCTAATTAAAAAAGGGTTCAAGAGGCTATCCCGCCGGAGTACTGAACAGGCTTGCTGGCAGCAGGTACCGGCCTGTGGTATGACCAGGTAAACTCGATGGGGGTACTAAATAGGCCCGACTGATAGAGGGGAATCTACCTGGGGAGGACATCTTGTTTATTAATTGTGTAAAGAAACAAATATTTAATGGTTCTGTTATATATTGTTGAAGGTCTAATCGAAGAGAAGTATGTATGGTTGAGTTTAAGGAAATGAACTTCATCAATTGGCCAAGAGAGAATAGACTCAAGATTGTCTTAAGACCAGTTACCTAACCTTCATGGGATTAAAGATTTCTTATCTTTCCAGGTGGGGCCATATACTTAAGATTTCCAGGGACCTAAATGTTAAATTCGGTAGGATTTCTCTATGTAATGTGATTCTTGGACTCTAGGGAAGTTTGACTGAGTTCCTATGAGTAGCTTTGACGAGAAAATCTAATTAAGTTTGATATTCTTTTATTACCTTTTGAAAGTATTTGACGAAGAGAGGCATATTTATTTTATACTGAAGTATAAAGGATGACTGGTTTCTATTATCATTTTTTTCACTATTTATATTGTCATCACTTATATGGTCTTCATGTGTGGATCATTTTCATAGCTAGTGTTAACACCCAAAAAGTGCTCACTAGCTCATTTACCACATTACATGACTCATTTGTCCATTTTCCTACCATATTTCCATTAAAAATCCCAAAAAACCCATTAAAAAGCCTCCAAAAGGCCTAAAATGCCTCCAAAAGGCCAAAAAACCATCAAAATAGCCTAAAAAAGGCTAAAAAAACCCCCTTTTCCTCCAAAAATAGCAAAAATCCCCTAAAAAGGGAATAAAAATATAAAATAATGAGGAAAAGGAGAAAAAAACCCTATACAGCTGCCTAAAACCATGTGTTTCCTAAAACCATGGGTCAGCACTCCACCACCAAAAAACTATAAATAGGTGATGGAGATCCCTTATTCCATATCCACAATCACAAGCACCCTTACTCTGCCAAAATCTCTCTCGAAACCCTAGTCCACCTTTGAACTAGTTTCACCTTGAGAGCCACCTTTGGCCCATCCCCAACATTGGAGAAGGAGAAGGAGCATTCTTGGAGCTTGGAGCATCCTCTTGGACACTGCAAAGGGCTTCACCAACCTTGACACTCAAGGTAACATCAATACAAAGACATTCTTTCATTTTGGTGTTTATGCTTTATGCTTGTATTAGAAATAATTTAATGTTTTGTTTATTGCATTATTAGTTTAATATACTGAACTGCTACTAAGGAGTCCATTCTCCTTAGTAGGTGCTCATTGGCACAAGCTAGGGGTAAAACCCTAGCCCATGCTTCCTTGAGTACCCAGTTTCAGTTCCAGATCCGTTCCAGTTCCGTGTACCATGGAGAGTTTGACCCCAGTCACTATGATCCAGCAGCTCACCAGTTCCTTTGGTACCACACTCAGTAGCACTGTTGATTGTTCCGGTGCACCAGTTCTACAGTTCACACATGATCCACTCAGCAGTATGTCCCAGATTTGTGTCCCCTCTGGACTCTTATGATGTACACAGTGGTCATGTATCTTACAGGTCCCCTTTTTTGGGCCTCACAGTTATATTTATGTATCTTGATACGAGCATGGGTATGCCCGCCTCGTCCATATATTGAGATTATTCCTCAGTCAGTATTTGAGGTCATGTATATTTCAGGTCCCCATTTTTGGACCCCATTGTTGTTATTATGTTATATCCTGATACGAGCATGGGAATGCCCGCCTCGTCCATATGATCAGATGATTCCTCATCCTTTATTGAGGTTATGTACTTTTAGTTCTTGCAGTTGTTCGGGATCGTTGTTCCGGGCTCCAGTTTGTTTCTTCTCTTCTCTCCACATCCCAGGAAAACCATTTATGACTTATGATGTCCATCGGCCATACGATGAGCTCCTGCCCTCGCACATCAGGGGGCAATCTGTTAACACCCAAAAAGTGCTCACTAGCTCATTTACCACATTACATGACTCATTTGTCCATTTTCCTACCATATTTCCATTAAAAATCCCAAAAAACCCATTAAAAAGCCTCCAAAAGGCCTAAAATGCCTCCAAAAGGCCAAAAAACCATCAAAATAGCCTAAAAAAGGCTAAAAAACCCCCTTTTCCTCCAAAAATAGCAAAAATCCCCTAAAAAGGGAATAAAAATATAAAATAATGAGGAAAAGGAGAAAAAAACCCTATACAGCTGCCTAAAACCATGTGTTTCCTAAAACCATGGGTCAGCACTCCACCACCAAAAAACTATAAATAGGTGATGGAGATCCCTTATTCCATATCCACAATCACAAGCACCCTTACTCTGCCAAAATCTCTCTCGAAACCCTAGTCCACCTTTGAACTAGTTTCACCTTGAGAGCCACCTTTGGCCCATCCCCAACATTGGAGAAGGAGAAGGAGCATTCTTGGAGCTTGGAGCATCCTCTTGGACACTGCAAAGGGCTTCACCAACCTTGACACTCAAGGTAACATCAATACAAAGACATTCTTTCATTTTGGTGTTTATGCTTTATGCTTGTATTAGAAATAATTTAATGTTTTGTTTATTGCATTATTAGTTTAATATACTGAACTGCTACTAAGGAGTCCATTCTCCTTAGTAGGTGCTCATTGGCACAAGCTAGGGGCAAAACCCTAGCTACAGCTAGTTAATATTTATTTTTCGTACAATAAATAACATCTTTTTAGAGTTATTTGTTGACTGTTAATTGGAAGTGTTGAATACCAATCAATTTTTATTTGATGGCTTGAAGACATGCCATATTTGGTTTGGGGGAGGATTCAGACTTGTTTCTATTTTCTGTTTACTTGTAAAACAATTAAAAGTCCATTTATCTCTTATGAAATGATCTGTTGTTTCAGGAATAATGCAAGTAACAGAAGAAAAGGTTTTTCTGATCCATGTTGAACAAGAAAAGAGTGACTGAAGTAGTTCATCAGTCATGATGTTTTCATAGAAAGCAGGTTTGCATTACCCTTTTGAAAGAAGTAGTCACAAAAGCAACAATTTCATTCTTAAAGATTTGTTGGCAACTTCATAAATTATTTGCATAATCAGAAGTCAGTCAGATACAGCAAGCACATCCCATTCATTCAAATGGTCTGTATCAAGGGTCGAATGAAGTGCTTAATGAAATGTCAAATAAGATGTCGAATGACAATCCAAATGAAACTATAGCTCTGTAACAACACGACTGAGTATGCCAAGGTATTTAATTTTTGAATTTTGGTTATAAGACAAGGAATTCAATTGTTAATCATATCAAGAACTATCAAGTATCATATCTATGATGATCATTCCTTGGCTCATTTTGACTTCAAAAAATGAATTGATTAACCCAGATAATCTTGCATAAACACAATTTCCAGAATTTTGTCTGACTATATTGCTTTTCGACATATAGTTTCATTCCTCATCAATTTGTATGCAAGGATCATCATGTAAGTCATCATTTTATTTTTATCAATTAAAGTTCATCATGATTTTTAATGAGCCTTATGTTATAATTCCTTGATGGCGAAAATTTCTTTCAACTTATCCAAAGTTTACTTTGGACATTGGTTGAAAATTTAAACATACTCATACGATTTCATTGACGCATACATCTTCATCATGGCGCACGATTCAAATTTTGAATAATGATATGATCATTCAAACATGCCAATTTATACCTTATAATCATTCAAACGTTCAATTGGACCTTGTTTTAAACCAACCCCTACTTGATATTCACCCTCATTCCTCTGCTTGATCTCATCTATCCTGAGTTCATCCAGCCGCATCCTCCATCCACTTACCTATTCAACAATTCCTACCCGCCACGAGCCCGGGAGCTACCAAGACTTTCTCTAGATACCCGAGTTCTAGGCATGCCGTGAGCTCTTCCTTCAAGCGGTATGGGGACCGTTTCTTCATCTCCTCCAAGGCCACAATGATGGAATTTCACTACTGTTTTCCAAGGGATTCGACGGAAAGGTAGCTAGGGTTGGCCACCTTATATTTCCAGTGACTGAGTAATCCATCATGGTGGCTACGAAGCTCCTATGGACGGGTGCTCGATGGCACAAGCACCTCTTTTTCCCTCGGTCGGCTCACGACTTCGATCTCAAGGTTGGTTATCAGCACATTGTGGGTACGAAGGGGTTCCATCGGGAGTGGATCAAGATGGAGTCCCTAGAGCCCTTAGCCATCATCATCTTCCTTATAACCTATGAGGTTAAGTTTATTATTTTTAAAGCTTGCCATATCAGGTTGTTGGCACATTTTGTCAACAACCAAGCTCTTAATTTTCCATTCTATTTCCTGTGGAGTCTTGAGAAGATGTCAAACTAGGTTAGGAAGAACATAGCTAATCCCTTTGGTAGTCTGTACCACCACTGCCTCATCAAAATTATGATTATTCATCAAATAAGGGAAACAGGGAAAATATGGGAAAATTTCACATTTGAAGTCTTAAATCCACATTTGGCCAAGAAGCCCCTTACTAAAGCCTCTGCCTCTGCTTTCCGAAAATGCTTTCGGTCTCAGTCTCGTGATGGTGAACCTATCCAGACCTCTGCCCGAGTGAAGAGAGATACTAAGTCTGTGCAATTTGATGAGACCGTCTCAGGAGCAAGGTAGCTTAGCCTCTCTCCGTCCTCTTCTGACCATGTGCACAAGGACGTGACAGTTGAACTCCCACTCTTCTCGCAAATACCCACTAAACAAAGAGGGACCAACCACGTTCAGCCTGTCATTCAGACCATTCATTCAGACAGCCTTGACGCCCAGCTAAACGAACCTATCCCCGACACACCAACCCTTGCATTGGATGATGCTCCTGCTGACCTGCCCGACGCTTCCATTCTTGAGCTCCCTCATACTCTCATTGCAGACCAGGTCCATACTAAATCGACCACCTCTACTGACCCCGAAACACCTTCTATGGGACTGAGCCCTCATAAAAATTTTGAACGCCCTACAGAGTCTTCCATTCCAAGCCACTAAATAGTGAATAGATTAACACAAGATGTGGCTCTCCTAATAGATCAAAATCAAAAGTATGTCAATATGATTTTTGAGCTTCGTCGAGAGAATATGGAATTGCGTCTTCAAGTGAAAAGTGTTGAAGACCTCAATAAAGCCATTACATCTTCTCATGACTCTCTCCAGAAGAGGCATGATACCTTGGAGGCACAAGTCAGGAAGTCTAGACTCAAATCCACTTCTTCCTCTTCAAAATCGAAGGCAGCTGCTACCGCAGCTCAGCCTTCTTCCTGATTTCTTTTTCTCTTTGCTCAGTGGGACCTGCCATCTCCTCGGTTTGGGGGAGTGTTGATGCCCAATTTTGTCATCATTTTGAATCATTGATCATGCTATGGTTACATCATTTTGCCATTTTTGATGCATCAAGTCATATTTCTCGTCATTCAGACCTCTATACGAACTCAAGTATAAACACATTTAAATCTCTTATCAATTTCAATTAATTATCATCTTTTATGGCTAATTAATATTAATTTAACACTTCTAGAACTATTGGGCATATAGTTTTGATTTTCCAGGCTATTGTTTTCATATGGACATTCATTCAGACACTCATTCACATTTGGGCGTCCATTCAACCCCTTATTCACACCGCATAAATCGTTTGTTAGCATACTTGCGAGCATTGAAGACACAAATGAAGATGTGGGTTTTGTTTCCCACCTGGAACTCATGGATCATGAGCTTCTACCTGAGAAGGTTCGCGTCATAACTGGCCCAAGCCTCCAACGCATCCACTGTCCACGTCCAGGAAACCACCACGCACGAATTGGGAAAAAAATGGCATGTGTGTTAATGATTTGTTTATTCAACATTGAAGGCACTCTATTTTTAGAGAGGTCAACCACTGAAAGGGTCAACCTGCTCTCTATTGTAAAACGTTATATAAAGATGCCCTGGGTTATGAAGAAGGGGAGAAAAACTCTTTGTAAAATTTGCTTCTATTTTTAATACAAGAACTCTGTTCAGCTGTTAATTTTATGTTCCATTTCGTGCTTGGTGACTGATTAAGAGTAGAATGTCCATTGTTTTTGGGAAGGGCCCCTCAGCAACAACGGATTCACCTATCCATATAATTCGTTTTTGCTTTCTTTTGTACAGATAAGTCATTCAACTTTCAGTATTGTGAATATTCATAAGCTTCCAGTCATTTTCCTATATGTATAAATTCAACTTGTATAAAAATCATTTAGCTTTCTTTTGTTCATAATTTTTGTAATTTTTATCATTCGGCTTGTCATGCGCACCAGGAATTCAGACTACCATTCGAACTTTAATATTTTCTGTTGCATTTTATGATTAACTAGGGTTTAAATTCTTGGATTTTGGTATTGCACTTACATTTGTAGCTGGCCAGTATTTGAGTTTACAGTCAGATTCTTATTTTGAATAGCATAATGTTATCATAGAACTTATTTAACTCCATTTCCATTTCATCCCTTTTCATCTTTTTAGCTACACGAACCTTCAACATTCATTTCCATTTTGCATCTGAATTTACAGCCAATATTTCACCTTTGTTTTCATTGCATGATATTGTTGGTTCCATTCTTAGCTTAGTTTATTTCATTCTTGTAGGTGCAAAAGAATAGAAGTTGATTTTTAATTCAAACTTAGTAATCTCATTTTGATTTTAGAGATTCCATAGTTCCGAGTTAATTGTTATGCTTTTCAATTGAAGATTAGTTTAACTAGCTTAGCATATATTTTCTTTTCAAAGTATAGATTAGTTGCATTATCTTTCCATGGTTGATTAGAATGACTTAGCTTATGGTTTGATTTATTCTAGAAGTAGAATAACAATGCTTTGTTTTCTGATTTGCTTACAAGGTCAAGTTATTTCAAGCCATTTGAATGATTGTATCATGCTTAGTCATAGGTCTACTTATGAACTTTGAGTTCAGGATTGTTTTTGCATTTAGTGTTTCATAAATTAGCTTGAAGTCTTGATAGGATAGGCATTGCATATTTCAATTTCGAAGTAGTCATTAGAGTTCATGATTTTGATAGGGTTAGATTGTTAAATAACATTTCATTTTGAATTATTTCCAAGTATTGTAACTAGGTTTTTGAATATAATTTACGTGATGGACAAGTGATAGTTATAATGTTTAGATTCTCTTGTAATTGGACCATTTTTAGTTTCCATATTTTTATAGAAGTTAAGTTAGATTTACTTTTGTTTTGCATCTCCGTAGCATTTGTAAGTCACTTTGATACAATTCCTCAAGAAGATTGGAATTAGATAGGTTTGTTTATGAATTATTTACTGCTTTGAAATCTTAGTTGTCAATGTATGTTTAATTCTTAGAATAGTATTTCATTTGTAGTTTAACTGTTGGATTGGATTTCTTAGATTAATTAATTAGTTGTCTTTATCAAGGTAGTGTAGTTTCTTGTTTTTAGATAGTTAGTTGTAATTTGAAATTGTTTTGTAGTTAGGTTTCTGAATTTGTTTCATAGTTAGAATTTTGATATTGCATAGTAGAATAGTCTTTTCAATTCTTAGAATAGGGTTTGAATGATTGTTGCTAGTCTTTGCTTTTGTAGTATAGCTTTTCTTTGATAAAGTCTTGCTTCCTAGAGTAGTACTTTCCTTGCATCTTGCAATTTGAATTCTTGTCCATAGAGTAGAATAATATAGATTGACAGTTAGATTAGTTATATGTATGAAATCATTACAATTTGTCCAAGTTGTTTGATAGTTTATACTTTTAAGTTTGACTTAGTTTTTCATTTTTCATTTATTTCTTTATTAACTCGATTTTTCATTTTGAAAGATATTTAAATCTTTTCATTATTAAACATCTCTAGGATCTGCAGAGTAAACATCCTAGGTTAGCTTCTACCTCAGCATATATTTTGTGACAACTCTAAGTGTACAAAACCTAGTTGATAATTAATATTGGAAAATTTAATAGACATAAATTATACCAACATGGATTGTTAAATCAGGGAAGGGATCCCCATTCCTCACGAAAGGAAGAGAAAATACATCTACAAAACATATAATTATTTTGTAACCCTTGTTAAAAATATGCATGTTTGATAATTGAGAATTAATATCCAGGCCATGTTTTTATGTCAGATTGCTTGAGTGTGATTATGTGTTTTTATTTTAGACTGCTTGATTGTGATTGTGTGTTTTTATTTTAGACTGCTTGAGTGTGATTATATGTCTTTATTTTTGACTGCTTGAGGGTGATTGTGTGTTTTATTTCAGACTGCTTGAGTGCAATTATGGCCTACATGGCTCACATCAGAAAGGGGTGCACACCTTTCGGGTGCTGGGTCGTGTTATGGTCGTCAAAATTTATTACACCCTAAGGGAATGGACCCATTCTTGGTGTTTCAATATTAGAGAGTGAATTTTTATGAAATATGTTACCATTTTTATATCATGCCATTTGGTGCTGCAGACTAAAGAAGAAAAGTGAAGGAGGGGTACCATCCCTATGTTTGTGGATGGTTGTTGTATGCTTGATAAACCTAGTCAAAGAATTGGATTAGCATATTGGTTAATGGAATTCCCAATAAACCCAGTCGACGCACTTGCTTGGCATTGCCTATTTGAATGTTGTGGAGTAGCCTGCGTGCTGGACAAACATTCGTTATTGTATCCATAGGTGATCCAAGGCTTGTAAAGAAAAGAGGGAGCCCGCGGAATAACATGAAGACATCCAATACAGATAAGTATTTAGTTATCTTGCATCTTCTTGCTTATTTAATATGAATATACATGTGTATATGATTTGACTATGATTTTTTAAAACTCTTGTTTAGAGATAAATCCTATGAAAATGAACTTGACATGTGAATTGACTCAATGTTTGAGTGTAGGTATTGTTGGAAGCAATAACCTTGAAGGCATCCTAAGGATGCATGTGGACATGTGATTGTCCTAGAGAGCTCAGTATGAGTAGCAATGTAAAATGGTGCTAGTGGACTTGTGTGGGTCCTAGTAGCCAAAGGTTCTGTGCGAAAGCCATGGGGAGGGGTTCCCTGGTTGAGGATCCTTGGATCGACCTTAGACACCAAGTGTCATCACCAAAATAGGGAAAAGGAGAGTAAAGCATTCACATTTGAAGTGAAAGTGACCAAGGGATCATGGAACCAAAGTTGTTGTGGGGCTCCGGATTGGAAAAATATTAAGAGGGGGAAACTCTTACACTTCTCTTTCCTTTTTGATTGATGCATTTTAGAAACATAAAATTGTTGAATGGATGTTATGGTTGAAAGTTGATTGTATTTATCTTGCTTGAAATACATTGTGAATGTTGAATTAGTTAATTTCATGTGAAAGGATGAATATGAATGAGTTCATTGGTATGATGGAAAAGCATGAGATGTGTGGAAGTCTTGTGAATAAAGCATGGAATTTTCCATGTCAATTAGGAAAGTAATTCATTGAACCTAATGCTTATGTTATGCTTTTCCTAACCAGATTTGCAATGATGAATTTCACAGGTGAAAATTAAACCAATTGGTTGTAGCTGTTATAAGACAAGTGTTGCTAGTAAGAAAAGTGTATGGGAAACTGTGCACATTGACCATGGAAGCAGATCAAAATCTATCAGCAGTGGAGAGGACAACAAGAATAATTATAACCATAAAGTTTCCATACTTGTGGATCATCTGGAAGGTAAAGAAAAGGAAGGGCCTGTTGTGGAGCAATGCCCACATGTGGAGCTAGAAGGTCAAAACCAGCAGGAGCAGCTTGTAGAAGCCAAAGGACTTGGTCGTGAGAACTCAAAGTAAAATATGAAATGCAGGATAGACCTGCCACATTTTGTGAATTTTGATGTGTGAATAATGTGTACGCATTCCTGAGTATTGGAACACCGAGGACAATGTTATTCCAAGGGGGAGAGAAATGCAATACTCTCATTTTGACCCTTAGGATATACTGGATTTTAATGTAAATATTATATATATGTGATGTATGATTCCTAGCGTGGAGCTCAAGGACAAGTCCCTGCTAGTGAATGCTCATCCTTGAAGGGATGGTAATTTATGTTGTGTTATCCATGTGATAGTAAGCCATGGGGAAATTGTAAAAGCATGAAAATGATTATAAATGCAAATAAAAATACTGAGGGGTTGGCTATGGATGCAACTAAATTAGGGGGACTGTGTATCCACTAGGGAGAGGTGAGGGGGTTGTGGGATTGAACCCTATGCTGCCATATGTCATCTTGAGAAACCATTTGATTGTTCTAATTATCATTTAATTTTGTGTAAGGAAGTGGTTGAAGAAATAAGTTCATGGATTGACGGAGGATGGGCAACCTTAAATTTGTAAGGCATGGGTATGGGCTATGTTTTGCTTGTCCCATAAGCCACTCTACCTCATGGGAATTTGAACTCCCTCATCCCCATTCCATCGTGAACCATATAGGAGGAGTTTCATGGAGGATGTTTACCTCATCCATAGGGATGGTTGAAGCTTAAAGCTAGAGTTTTCATGGAGGATACATGCCAGTAGTGAAGAGAACCGAAAATCGCATGCCCAGCAGGGAAAAAAACTAGAAATCCCGAACCCAACTGTGAGGAAGAAGGGAAATCACGATTTGGGAGGAAGCCACGATTTGGAGTGCCAATATCGCTCATAAAATGGGTGTGGGAAGTGAAATACGATAGGGGTTCCATAGACCTTAAACATGGGCTAATATGAGACTGGTAAATGCCTAGAAATCCAGAGGAGAACCCGGATTTGATAGCCGAAATCCAGCGGCACAACAGAGCCCATCGACTGCAGCACTAAGGAGATACGAGAGTGGATCGCAGTGGGAAAGATACCAAGGGGTTTAAAATTCATGGTAGAGCCAGTGAAGGCTCATTTACCCATGGTAGAGCCAGTGAAGGCTCATTTGTGTCTTATGTTTTCCTTGATGTGCACGTACAAGCTCTTCCTGTAAATTACTGCCATCAAACTCAATTTTAGCTTGCATTTGCTGTTGCAAAAGGGTAATTTCTAAGATCCATATTTTCCAAAAACAGATTAAAGGTTCCATCGCTAAAACTCTTTAGGATGCTTCAGTTTTATGCTTGCTATTTCCTTCCTGCAATAGCAGTTCTACTTGCACTTTCTTTCTCAATTATTCTATCACTCTGTCTTCTTACTACAGGATTCTATTCATGCTGCGCTGATGCTTTACATTTCATTTTATCGACTTTGACTATGGAAGCACTATGGCTAAGTATGATATTATGCCAGCTTGTAATTCCTTGCTTATGATATGAAGAGTAGGAGAGTAGGTAAGAGATGAAGAGATCTTTAGAACAGATGCAAGTGGGTGACAAACAAAGATTTTAATTGTATGGAGGCCTCCCAAATCATATATTGATGTAGCATAGATAGACAATTGATAGCATGTGAATTATTCATTGCTGCATAGGAGAGAGAACTAACAATGTATCAAAGAGCAGCTAACTTACCTTTTTGACTATGATGGTAGCTTGAGTTAAAAAGCTCATATACGTTGGTGAGAGATTATGGTTACTTGCCTTGGTTTATGTATGTTACAAGTTGGTGACTTTACCTGGTATTGTTTGGTATTGTTACCATTAACAGTTGGGTTTGTAAGTGTCATAGTGAGCATTGATCCTCCATAAGGTCAGGTTATTTGCATACTATCTTCAGAAAAATAAAATATTGTTGCTTGATCATGGTAAGTTGGGTTAATTAGGTTCAACATTTGAATGAGTGGATAGATAATTCCCAGCAAGAAACCTTTCTTGACATGAAGACCATTATATCAGGGAAAACATTGATTCAACATTGAACATTGGCATTCCCTCCCTTTACAATCATAGTTTGGAAATGAAAAACATGAAATTATGAAACTTTAAACTTGATGAAAATGAAATGTGGTGCTTGGCGAGTGAAGAATGGTGATAATGTTGAATCATGCTTAATGTTGAACTACTGGTCTCGACAACAATTTCTTGCAAACTTCTAGTCTGGACACCAAATGTTGAATCGTGCTTAATGTTAAACTGCTGGTCTAGTCTCTTCCAAGCTCACATAGGCAAATTGAAAATGCACAATTGAGAATAAATTAGGGTTTAAAAGTATAAAGGGTGCAACGCAAAATTTTTAAGGGTGTATTGTTGTGCATTCCTTAAATGTAATCTTCTTGGGGCTTTTTAATAATAATTTTTTTCATGCTAAAATAGGTGTTGGCGTATCCAAAATCAAGGTGTGTGAAGGTGTTTCAGGGTATAATAGGGTACAACAGGGTACAGGAATGGGAACTGGTTGGTATTAGTACAGAGAATTTGACTCGGGTATGCATACTCAAGATACATAGGATTATTCAAAGCTGGATCCCTACTTTTCTCTCTTCTGGTCTCTTCCAAGCTCACATAAGAAACTGAAGATGCATAATTGAGCAGAAATTAGTGTTTAAAAGTATAAAGGAGGCAACATATAATTTTTAGGGTGCCCATTTGGGTACACCCTAAATACATTATTTATGAGGCTTTTTCATAATTTTTTTTTTCATGCTAAAATCGGTGTTGACATTCCCAAAATCAAGTTTTGAAGGTGTTGCACAATAGGGTACAGGCATGGGCACTGGTTGATGTTAGTATAAAGAATCTAACCCATGTATGCATACTCATGCTAACATAGGTTTATTCAAAGCTGGATCTCTACTCTCTCTTATGGTGTCTTCCAAGCTCATGTAGAAAAACTGAAAATGCATATTTGAGCAGAAATTAGGGTTTAAAAGTATAAAGAGGGAAACATGCAGTTTTTAAGGGTGTCCTATTGGGAGCACCCTAAATGAAATCTTCTTGGGTTTTTTAATAATAATTTATTTAATGCTAAAACTGGTGTTGATGTATCCAAAATCAAGGTGTGTGAAGGTGTTGTAGGGTACATTAGGATACGACAGGGGCAAAGGTTGGTATTAGTATAGAGAATTTGACCTGGCTACACACATTTATGCTGCATAGGTTTATTCAAAGTTGGATATTCTCTTGTCCTACATCTACTTATGTGCTAGTATATTGGTTCCCATGTGCATGGTGATATCGGAGTGACTGTCTATCTTCTTTGTCCAGACAATCAACTTTGATTTTCAATTTTTGAAGTTTGTATTGTAGAAGTAGATAGACATGAAATATGATCGTTTCCATCTTAGCTATTTTTGGAATTATCATTTTTTTCTTTCCCATTATTTTGTTTACAATAATTAATATTTTCAATTTTTTTGTTTGTTTGTTTGCAGGTTCGGTCAAATACTTTGGGAGCTATTGAATTTCTAGGTGATAGTAGACGCATCAATGTTGCAATAACACGAGTATGTAAACATGTAGTTGTTGTTTGTGACAACTCCACTATTTTCCATAATACCTTTTTAGCCATACTGTTGAAACACATTAGGATTTTTGGTAGAGTTCGTCATGAAGAACCTAGAGGAATGGATAGATTCAGATTGTATATCACTCCCCTGTTTCCATTGAGAACCTGAGCAAGGACATGAACTCAATTTCTGTCGGAGACTCTAAATGGATTCCCTCAAAGTGGATGATATACTAGTTCAAGAAATTTCTTTAATTCCACCCAAAAATTATGAACTTCTCTTATAATGTTTTACCAGTAAAATAAAAGTTGGAAACACAAAGGTGAGTTGAAGACTACGAAGGGGATATTGATATAATCACGTCCCGTGTAGGGAATGGTATTTTCAGGAAGCTATCATTTTCAACAAAGCCTACTTGGCATTGATATTTTAAGATACCATGTAGCAAATTGTAAAATGTATCATTTAGTTGTACAATATTAGCAAGCGCATAGTCATTATTCAGAAGTATCACATATCTATTTGGTTCCTTTGAAACTAAAATGTTTCTTTCTGCAATCTACTTAAAAATGTGACTATTGATAATATGTCGTTAACAATGTTCTATGCAACCAACAGGGTGGTCTAATTCTCTATGTAGTTTTCACCAGTGGAATGGCATGTCAAATAAAGGAATAAGGCTGGGCATAAATCCTTCATGAGTTTGGTGGAATAAATATGGCACAAAGGAAGTCAGAGCTTCCTAAGAATGAATATAGAAATACCAAGACACACATTTCGGTATGCACATCATCGTCATAATTAGAATGCCATATAATATCATGCTAAATATGTTATTAATAGATCTACCAAAAAGAAAACAAAAAGGGATTCACATGAAATGGAAACAACGACTTGTGTTCACATTAAACCAAAGGAATGCATGATCACTAGAATTGTCATCCATGTGTGCAATTCCATTACATTATATATTTTGAAAAGGATCTCTAGATTCTGAAGGAACCGACATTTTACATATTTTGGTAATGATAACTGCCGAATACCAGGTTATTAAAAGGATATCTATATTATGAAGGACTCATGGTGAGTTAGGTTAATTAGGTTCAAAATTTGAATGAGTGGATATATAATTCCCAATAGGAAACCTTTCTTGACATGAAGACCACTGTATCAAGGAAAAATTTAACCTCTATAGGTAGTTACCCCAAAGAAATATCAGTGCCTCTTGAAAAGGAACTTTTCAGCTGGACGATGCTTAAAGTTTGTTTCCTTGACATAATTGTATATGATTTTTCTGTTGTAAAAAGATTAAAACAAAATCAAACAAATTGGGTCCCTGGGTTGTCCAATTTTAAACAGACTTCAATAATTGATATTGAACTTAGTTAAAGACTCCTCCATTGTAAGAGTTGTCAAAAATATGCAAATGAGGAAAAGTTGCTACTTTTTAGTACTTTTTAAGATGCTTCTATTTTGTTTCATAGTGTTTTCTTGTATTGTCCCAAATAACACAATAAAGTCAATGAAGTTAAGCCATTTGAGTAGGTGAACTTAGAACATAATTTTGAAAGATACCATTCTTATGTCTTAGATCATTGATGTAAAATTATATAATATATTCTATTTAAGGGTTCTAGATTAATGGAAGAGAACCTGCCTTATAGGAAGGAGGTTGGTGGTTAGATTCCTCCGTGCCCTATATATATTCTAAAACCACTAAAAAGCGATAAATGACCACTACAAAAATAAAGGTAAATGACTAAAACAATGACCAAAATTTGCATATAAACAATCACCAGTACAAAATGAGAGATAAGTGACTAAAAAAATGACCAAAATATCCATATAAATGACCACTTTTGAGTTGGAAACCACTGGTAGCAAATTAGCGGTCATTTATCACGTGACAAAAAATGTGGTCATTAATTGTGACAATTAATGACCAAATATATGAACATAAGATAAGCTATAAATGACCAAGCTAAATATGACCACATTTTTGGTCACATGATAAATGACCGCTAATTTGCTACCAGTGGTCACCAACTCAAAATTTGTCATTTATATGCAGATTTTGGTCATTTATCTCTCATTTTGTACTAGTGATGGGATCTTATTCATAATTTATTTGGCGCTTTCAATATAAATTTTGTTCCTAGGGAGTGTAACCAACAGGATGATTCGTTGGCATTGATGACTAGTTCTTTCAAACCTCCCAAGAAGCCGAAGCTAAAATATGAAGTGGAAATACGATATCGCCCTTCTATCCCTGACAACATAGAAAATTGGCAAGTCTTTTAGGATGATCAACAGATCAAATGCTTTCTGCATCTTATGGATGAGTTTTCAAGCACCAATATAGACAACGACGACGAAGAAGAAGGAGAAAATATCTTGCAGATAGAAGGTGGAAAAAACCCAGGGTTGACACAATAGATTGTTGGCCACAAGATCCTTCAACTAAAGAATAACTTTATTCCTAAAGGACTAGTGCCTCTAGATAACTATTTGACAAGAACGATGTTGGATTAAATCACTGTTCTAGAGGTTTCCAATGTAGACCCAGATTCTTCGTGGTTTCAAGGAACCAACAAAACCCCTTCTCACCGTCCCTTTCAGCGATAGCCTGCGAACAGGCTGAGGTCTCACCTGAGGTGTAGCTATGGTGTTATTGCGGAATCAGGTTTCCACAGTGATGTGATGAGTTGTTTAACAGATCTACTACTCAGTGCGTTGCGGACTGAAGATTGCCTGATGATAAACTGTGTCATAGTCCTCGCTTCTACAAGCTAAGATGCTTGCACAACCAACGCATCTACGGACTACGCGGTTCGAACATGATGCAAATAATAGGACAGCGCAACTGACTTATACGCTTACTTTGTGGACTTAACTGATATTGATGACTTTACTTAATGATTATCCATACATCTACTGCCTTAGATGATTAACCTTATAACCAATGTAAACAGACGAAAAACACAATACTGCGCACTTCCAGTGCTGCGCGTCAAAAGTGTTATACAACCCAAACTCTACATACACATGTGGTTATTCCATGAACTGATACTTTCACAGGCTTAGAATACTGCGCATTCATCATTCACCCATACATTTAATACTCAACATATTATTCCCATATTTCTCCTATGGAGAATACATATAAAAGCATTAACATCACAATTGATAAATGAGAATTCAGGCATCCATTGTAAGCAAATAGACAAGTGAAACACATAAACAATCACACTGCATGAGATTTAACCTGGTTAACCCCCAGGATGGGAGCTACGTCCACAAGAACTATTTTTGTATTAGTCTTTGGGAAGGGTACAATAGTTCTTTGTCTGCGCACTCAGCTGCAGACTCTCTTCTCTCTCAATTGGCCTCTGTGCACACAGCTTGCAGAGCCTTTACAAAATGTCTCTCAACAGAGATCTATTCAGTAAATAACAATGAAGATTAATCAAAATGACAATACAAAATGAGATATTAACCCTTTCCCATAAAAAATATTCCTTATTCATAGATCATGCATGTAGGTCATGTCTTTACAATTCGCAGGCAAAAACCCTTAGGTTTACAAAACTGTCATAGTTTTCAAATAACCGGACTTGCTGGATTCTGGTAGCGAATCTTCCATCGTGGCCGTCTTCCACACATGCTTCACGTCACCATCAACCTCCCTGTTGTGCGCATGCCAACAAGTCGCTTTCACCGAGCCGTTCTTCCTCTAACAGTCTTGTGCGACTAGTTCAGGTAGTGGTTCTTTACATGTGTGACCAGTCGCTTTCTTCTGCTTTGCTCCTTACTCGTCGCCTGGCACTCGTGGAGCATCTTTACCAAAAATAGACCACCAATGGTCTAACCAGAATATGTGCCGCCTTTCATCCAACACTCTGCTTTGTCGGATCTCCGTAGACTAGCCACATCACAGCACTATACTCCTCGCAGCGCTGAACTTCGTATCTCTTCCGACGCTGCGTTGCACACAACTTCGCAGCATCCCAAAAGTAGACTTTGTTAAAAAGCCTTCAGTCAAACTGTGCTTAGTCCTGTAGTTCCAAAATTTGACTTAGAAAAAAAATTCCCCACTTGACTTCCCGGTCCCTCTGGAGTCTTTCTCTTGGCAGCAGGGCTTTAACTTCTGTTGATGTATATGTAACTTCGGAATGTATTTCATCTGTGTATTTTATATATATTTATTGTACCCTTATAAGAGATGTGTCATTCCTCTATAAGGAAGTGTCGTCATGTGGATTGACAAGTGTCGCAAGTGTGTGTACTTGCCAATGGGTTATTAGACCACCATGTGGGGTCAGCCCTGGATTATATATATTATAATGTGGATGTACCTAGCTAGACAAGTCGGCCCCATAAAGTCACTGGGCAAAAAGGTTAGTATAAATAGAGATCGGAGATCTCTATTTTACTCATTCGGAAAAGTAACTCACTCTCACTCAGAAAGTGGCGCACTAGTGAGGAGGAGGATCATCTGCTACTAGGAGACTATCTCAGTGTATTTTGGTTGTACTTTGGTTGAGCCATTGCTCTCTCTATCTCTGAGGAAGTTGTGGGGTTTTTCACCTTAGGGTTTTCCCCACGGAAACTCTGTGTCTCTTGTCTCTTATGCTTTTGATTCTTGTGATGCTTGTCATACTTATTGTGATTGTCATGCATTGATGTACTGTATATGTTATTCTCTCAGCAAAGATCCTAGAGTATTGTTAATTAATGCTCAAAATTTAACATGGTATCAGAGCTAACTTGAGAAGAAGACATTTTGCAGTGACAGAAACTTGAGTTTCTTGTTTATTGGGTTTCTCTCCACAGATTTTGGAAAATTAGTATAGTAGATTGACTCTACTCATCAAGGCACATCTATCTGTCCAATCAGAATTCAATTCCGAGCATTTTCAGATTTGGCCCTAAACATTAGGGTTTCCACAAAAATAGGAATTTCTGGAATTTGAAGACACAGCTAGAAGCTCCTTGCAAAAATCGAAGTTTAGAGCTTTGGATCGAGATTTTTGGCTGGGTAGATCTCCGGGAAACTCAAACCCTAATTCAGGGCTCTCCCTAGTGAACCCGGGAGGACAAAAGATCAAATCTGAAGGGTAAAACTTTGCTGATCTCAAATTCTGAATGCACCAGGATGATCAACTCATCAAAGCGCATCTTTCTATCCTTTCAGAAATTTGAAATTCACTTTTTGAATTTTTAGGGTTTTTCCGACAAACCCTAATCTGGGACCAAATCCAGTGTTCAGCATTTCAAGTGGTAAGATCTAAATATTTTCTATTTCCATTTGAAGTACTCTTTAAGATGTCTCACCACACCAAGCTTGAGGATAAGCTTGAAGGAGCTGATAACTTCCGAGCTTGGAAGTATAGGATTGGGTTAATCCTGGAAGAGAATGAGTTGGACTCATATGTGAAAGAAGACATCCCTATCCCAGAGGATGAAGAGGCCAAGGTATTGCATAAGAATAACTTGGTCAAGGAAAAGAGAATCATTGCCTCCTACCCAATCAATACCCAATCAAAGGAAGTGGTGAAGCCTCCTACAACCTAGATTCTGGAAAATATTTGAAGATGAAAGAAGTTCTTTATGTACCTAGGCTCAAGAAGAACTTACTCTCAATCTCTGCATTGGATGCAAAAGGTATGAGGGTTTCATTTGTGGATGGCCAAGTCCTAATGTGGCCTAAGGGAAAGACCATGGATGATGCAGTAGTGATTGGAGAGCAAGAGGGAGGTTTGTATAAATTGAAGGGACAACCTGAACATGCCATGGTGCATGAATCCATGGAGCCAAGTGAAATTTGGCATAGAAGACTTGCTCATATGCACTATAGAGCACTTCCAATTGCAAGCAAGGCTGTAGAGGGTCTTCCTGAAATGAAGACCAAACATGAAGGTGTTTGCAAAGGATGTGCAAAAGGTAAGAACATTAAGAAGGTTTTCCCAAGCAGTGAAAGCAAGGCAAAAGACATCCTGGAAATCATCCACTCAGATGTATGTGGTCCTATGTCATCCAGTTCTCTGAGTGGGTATGTTTACTATGTCTCATTTATTGATGACTTCTCCAGGAAGACTTGGGTATACTTCTTGAATAACAAAGATGAGGTGTTTGATAAGTTTAAGGAATTCAAAACCTTGATGGAGAATCATGCTGATAAGAAGATCAAAACATTCAGATCTGACAATGGTGGAGAATTCACCTCAGGTGACTGCAAGAAGCTTTGTAGTGATTCAGGGATTAAGAGGGAGTTGACTACTTACAATCCACAATAGAATGGAGTTGCAGAAAGGAAGAACAGAACAATCATGGAAGCAGCAAGAGCAATGCTCCATGACCAGGATCTACCTATGCATCTATGGGCAGAAGCAGCTAGAACAGCTGTATATGTGCAGAACAGAACACCCCACAAGATATTGGACAACAAGACACCAGAAGAGGTCTTTTCTGGTTAGAAACCTGAAGTCAACCATCTCAGAATATTTGGTTGTCCAGTATACACTCATGTCCCAAAAGAAAAGAGGACTAAACTAGATCCTTCAGGAAAGAAGGGTATCTTTGTGGGTTACAGTGAAAGCTCGAAGGCTTATAGAATATACTTTCTAGGGTTCAAGAAGATTGATGTCAGCAGGGATGTAACATTTGATGAAAACTCAACATTCATCAAATCAAGGAAGGCACCTATCGAAGTTTATGAAGAACCTAAGGAAACCAAATTTCAAGACACTACCATGACTGAAGCAGTTCCAGAAGTTGTTCGTGAGTTTGAAGATCCACAAGAACCTGTAGATCCACCCCGTGAGGATAACTCTCACAAGAGGAAACCCACATGGGCTAGAGAGATCATTCAAGATGCAGAAATATTTTTTATTCCAGAAGAAGAACACAGAGCAAAGAAGAGAACCAGATCACATACCAGCTATGTTGCTTTACTCTGTGACATTATGAACAAAGAGCCTTCCAGTTATGAAGAAGCAGCGGAAAAGAAAGAATGGAAGGATGCCATGGTTGAGGAATACCAATCAATAATGAAGAATGATGTTTGGGATGTTGTGCCAACACCTAAAGAGAAGTCTGTTGTGACGTCCAAATGGATCTACAAAATCAAGCATGCTGCAGATGGAAGTGTAGAGAAATACAAGGCAAGATTCGTAGCTCATGGCTTCTCTCAGAAAGAGGGAATAGATTATGAAGAAAATTTTGCACCTGTATCCAGGTATACTTCCATTAGAATAGTACTTGCCCTGGCTGCAAAAATGAGATGGAAAATACACCAAATGGATGTCAAGACTACTTTATTGAATGGTGTAGTTGAAGAGGAAGTATATGTGGAACAGCCACTCGGTTTTGAAATACATGACAGGGAGTCATATGTGTGCAGATTGAAGAAAGCCTTGTATGGCTTGAAGCAAGCTCCTAGAACCTAGTATGGTAGGATGGACAGTTTCATATCTAGTTTGGGCTTTACCAAGAGTAAAGCGGATTCCAACCTTTACTACAAGGTTGAGGAAGGGAATCCTGTGATTCTACTCCTGTATGTGGATGACTTATTTGTAACAGGAGATGACAGACTGATTGCAGATACTAAGAGGAAGCTTGCTGCTGAATTCGATATGAAAGATTTGGGAATGATGCACTATTTCCTAGGTATGGAGGTGTGGCAGAGTGTAGGTGGGATCTTCCTTGTTCAAGGGAAGTACACAGTAGATATCCTGAAGAGATTCGGGATGATGGATTGCAAGGCCATGGCCACACCTATGGCATCGAATCTGAAGCTTCTATGCGATGCTTCATCTGAGCCGGTTGATGTCTCTATGTATCGTTAGATGATTGGGTCCTTGATGTACCTAACCAAAAGGAAGATATGCAGAAAACAGAAACAGGTATGAAAATTCTAGATGGCAACGAAACAACAACAACAGTTTTTCTCCCTTGGATTCTGCAATTTTTTGGTTTTTCCATGACCACAGGTAATTTGCTCCTGGGAGATCTGGACAGGATGAAAAAGGCCTTAGATACTTCAGCTAGGTTTTGTGGTGGACCACATGTAATGTGCTCCTGGGATATCTGATAGGTAAAGCCGTGTGCTCGTAACAACCTAGGATGCTTCAGCCAGGTTTTGTGGTGATATCACATGTAATGTGTGCTCTTGGGAGATTCGACAGGTAGAGCCGTGTGCTCGTAATAGCCTGGGATGCTTTAGCAAGGTTTTGTGATGGGTCACATGTAATGTGCTCCTGGGAGATCCTAAAGGTAGAGCTGTGTGCTCGTAATAGCTTGGGATGCTGAATGGAAATCCCTCCTACAGGCATTAAACAAGTATCAACCAATCAAACAAGTGACCAGCAAAAGGTATGGATCAGACAGAAGAACAACCTGAATATTCATGAATGTGGGATAGCTCTTCAAGCTCAAGCTCAAACTGGTAGCAACAAATGGTATGTTGACAGTGGTTGTTCTAGGCATATGACTGGTAACAAAGATGCTTTCGTGTTTCTTGAAAAAGATAAAGGATTTGTCTCTTTTGGGAACAATAAATCAGCAAAAGTTGTTGGAAAAGGTACAGTAAATCTTGGCGGCAAAGATACAGTAGCTGAAAATGTGTTGTTTGTCGACAGTATGAAGCATAATCTGTTGAGTGTCAGCCAGATGTGTGATCAAGGACATGAACTTACATTCAATTCAAAGTCTTGCAAAATAAGAAAAGAAGGATCAGGAAAGTTAGTGGCTACTGCTACCAGGACTCCAAACAACATATATGTTCTGGACGAAATCACGGAAGAGAAATGTCACCTAGCAAAAGAAGATGAAAATTGGTTATGTCATAGAAGAATGGGACACATACATTTTGATAATCTGGTCAAGATCAGCAAGAAACTAGCCGTAAGGAACATGCCACAGATTACCAAGCCTACTGATACTATCTGCAAGCACTGTCAGCATGGGAAACTTACGAAAGCCAATTTCAAGACAAAAGAATACTCTTCTACAAAACCCTTAGAGCTTGTTCACACTGATCTATGTGGGCCAACCAAGAATGAAGGATTGGATGGTGAAGAATACTTCATGCTGCTCATTGATGACTACTCCAGGATGACATGGGTATGCCTTCTTAACAGGAAATCAGAAGCCTTTGAATGCTTCAAGATCTTTAAAGAACAGGTTGAAAATGAAACAGGTAAACGAATCAAGTGTCTTAGATCCGATAATGGCGGAGAATTCACATCAAATGAATTCTATCAGTATTGTGAAGAAAATGGTATAAAAGGACAATTTTCAGTTGCCAGAACACCTCAGCAGAATGGAGTAGCAGAAAGGAAGAACAGATCAATGTTAGAAATGGCCAGAACTATGTTGAATGAAGCTAAACTAAGCGAAAATTTTTGGGCTCAAGCAGTACATACAACAGTCCACATTATGAACAGAGGATTGCTCAGAAGCAACACTGATAAAATCCTTATGAGTTATGGATGAGAAGAACAGCTAATGTTCAACACTTCAGAGTGTTCGGAAGCAGGTGCTACATCAGAAGAGATGATAAGAAGATTAGAAAATTCGAATCTCGTGCAGACGAAGGAATATTTGTTGGGTACCCCTCCACAAGAAAGGCCTACAAGTGTTACAACCTGAGATTAGGTAAGATAGTGGAAAGCATCAATGTAAAGATTGATGAATCGAGCTTGCCAAAATGTCAAGAAGACTCAAAAGACCATGAAGAAGAAGATGATGATGATGAAGTAGAAGAAGAAGAAGAAGAAGAAGAACAGAGAAAAATTCAGCCAACAGTTACACAGGATCAACAAGTACATGATCAACAACAAGAACAACAAAAAACTCCTAAGAATTGGTATCAAAAGAATCATCCACAGGAATTGATTATTGGTGACAAAAATGCCGGCATAGAAACCAGAAAAGATCGAAGACAAGTCCGAAGACCAGAACAAGTACATTTCTCACTACTATCTACAGTTGAGCCGAGTAACTTTGCGGAAGCCAGTGCAGATGAACATTGGGTCAAAGCCATGGGAGAAGAACTTGATCAAATCGAGAAAAATGAAACTTGGGAACTAGTTCCCAGACCCAAGGACAAAAATGTGATTGGCACAAAATGGATTTTCAGAAATAAGCTGAATGAAGATGGACAGGTAATCAGAAACAAGGAAAGATTGGTTTGCAAAGGATATGCTCAAATCGAAGCGATAGACTTTGAATAAACATTTGCTCCAGTAGCCAGAATGGAAGCTATAAGAATGATATTGGCCCATGCTTGTGCTAAAAACATCAAAGTATATCAAATGGATGTCAAATCAGCCTTTTTGAATGGAAAACTAGAAGAAGAAGTCTACATTGAACAGCCAGAAGGATTCCAACTATCAGCAGACAAAGACTATGTGTGTAGATTAAAAAGAGCCGTATATGGGTTAAAGCAAGCTCCTAGAGCTTGGTACTCCAGATTGGACAGTTACTTGCAAAAACAAGGTTTCAAAAGGGGAACTGTAGACAGCAACATGTATATCAAAACTGATCATGACAGCATAATTATTGTTGAAGTGTATGTTGATGATATTATCTTTGGTAGTGATGATGATACTCTGAGCCAACAATTTGCCAAGGTTATGCAAAACGAATTTGAGATGTCACTACTTGGTGAACTGACCTTCTTCTTGGGACTTCAGATATCACAATGTGAAGAAGGTATCTTCATCTCTCAGACCAAGTACATTAAAGAAATGTTGAAGAGATTCAAGATGGAAGATTGTAAGCCTGTGAGCACTCCTATGACTACTAGCTGCAAGTTAAGCAAAGACGATGAATCAAATGCAGTGGATCAAAAATATTACAGGTCAATGATTGGTAGCCTACTGTATGTGACAGCTTCAAGGCCAGATGTGATGCAAGCTGTTGGACAGGTTGCAAGATTTCAAGCAGCTCCGAAGGAAACTCATGTTATTGCAGTCAAAAGAATCTTCAGATATCTTAAAGGAACTATGGACTTTGGATTATGGTATTCAAAAGGAAATGAGTTGGACTTATTAGCTTACTCATACGCGGATTGGGCAGGATGTGTGGATGACAGAAGAAGCACAAGTGGTGCAACATTTTTCTTAGGAAACTGTCTGGTATCATGGTCTAGCAAAAAGCAATCCTCAGTATCCTTGTCAACAACAGAAGCAGAATATATAGCAGCAGCAGCATGTTGTACTCAAATCCTTTGGATGAAACAGAACCTGCAAGACCTACAAGTAACATATGATGAGCCGATTCCAATTCTATGTGACAACACAAGTGCCATCAGCATCTCCAAGAATCCGGTCATGCACTCCAAGACAAAGCACATCCCTATCAAATTTCACTTTCTTCGTGAATAGGTCACAAAAAAGCACATCAAGCTGGAATATATTGAGACAAAGGAACAAATAGAAGATATATTCACCAAGCCACTTCCTAAAGGGACATTTGAGTACCTCCGAGAACAATTGGGGGTCATTCCTTCTTCCCACTAAATTGATTCTTCACACAGAAGTGCCTGGTATTTGGAAGAGCTTGTTCTAAGGGGGAGTGTTACTTCAAGGTAGTACCCTTTGCCATTGATGCCAAAGGGGGAGAGAAGTTGTGAATAGGGGGATCCTATTCTCAGGGGGAGCCTGAGTGTTGTCATCAATGACAAAGGGGGAGATTGTTGTTTAGGTTGTCATTGATGCCAACAATGTCTGGTCATTGATGCCAACAGTTAAGTCTTGGTGCCCCTTATGGAGCCCTTGAGGGTTAGTATTTGGTTTGTGGTTGTCTGTGTCAGAGGAGACCTTTTGACTTTGTCCAAGCCCAAGCTTGAAGCTCTTGGAGGCCTATGGACATTGGCAAAAGCCCTGGTTACCCATTGACTTTGTCTAAACTTAAACTTAAGCTTAATCCCTAATTAAAGATTAATAAAAATGATTAAATCAAAAGTATTTTAATTTAATAAAAGTTTTTTTTTTAATTAAAGTTAAATTTGAAATTAAAAAGAATTTAATAATTAAATAATTAATAAAGCATTTTTTTTGGTTAATAAAATACACTAAGAGATTTAAAAAAAAAAAAAAAATCATATAATAAAAGATCTTGAAATTCTCAATTAAATTTAAAGGGGGACAATGAAAAAGCACTTTAAATAAAAAATTATATAATTAAAAGATCTTAAAATTCTAAAGGGGGACAATGAAAAGGTGCTTTAAATATTTTAATAGTAAATTTTACTTTTAAAATTAAGCATTTTTTAAAAATAATAAACAATGCTTAAGGTTATTGAGTGCTTAAAAAGTTAATCCAAATGAGGGAAGTCGACCGCATAATTCAAATTTAAAATTCAAATTAAAAATTAATTCAATTATTAAAGATAATAAACAATATACATAATTTATTGGAAGGTCGGCCCCCAAAATAAGGGAAAGGAGCATATAAATAGAAGCCAATCTTCTATTTCGTGGAAGTGGAATTCTTTAATGAAAAAGCTCTGATTTTTTGGGTATCTTTATAGAGGAGGAGAATATCGGATTTATTAGCTCTGAGTTTATTTTCGGACCAGATCACTGAGGATATTTTTTTTTGGTTAAAAGAAGGAGTACTCGTGGGGAGTTCTCTCTCTCAAGTTTATGAGCAACATCAACATCTGGTCATTGGAGCACTTCTTATTTTTCTGGGTATCTTCATAAAGGTAAGAAGTCGTGGACATCTACTGGCAGCAGCAGAAGTGTGTGAAGAATTTCGGGTCTGTAATATTCTGAGGAAGCTACAACATACATATCTATCTCCAAGTGATACATGGTCTGATTTTAGAAATATTTCGGGTGATACATGGTCTGATTTTTAGAAATATTTCAGATGAGCTGTGAATTGCGTGGGCTGAGATATGATCTGAAATAAAGTGCGAGCTGCAGGGTTAGAGGAGCAGGTTCGAGGTTATTACAGCTCTGAAATTTGGGTATATAATCTACTGAGGCGGCTGCAGGAGTTATGTGAAGAAAAGCTCAGATTTTTGCTTAGATGTTTTGAAGGAGAGCTCGTTTTTGAAGGCATAGCTTGGAATTGTTGAAGGAGAGCTCGAATTTTTGTGAAGGCAAGCTCGGATTGTTTGGTGAAGGCACAACACAGTTTCATAGCACGAATTTTGGTGAAAGCTCAGTCTGATTTTTTTTGGGTTTGAACTAGACAAGAGGCAGCCTATGTCTTACAGTCCCGAATTGTTGACAGCTCTTATATCAGTTTTGCACTCAGAAGTTGACAGCCCGAGTTTTTAAAGTTTGACAGTCAAGATATGTGAAGTGTTTTAGAATTCCAAGGAGTTGTTGTACTATCTCTAAACTCTAATTTAGGTCAGCCAAATTTGATGATCTATGAAGAGACGGCCAAGGTAATCATTTATTGAAAAGTCTCTTACTCAGGTATTTTATCTCTGCTATCTTCAGTTATACCCAATGATGAAATAAATAGATAGTGATATTTTGTGAATGAGATGATAATGCTCAGCTGTGGTAGTTATGTTTCAGAGATGTATGCTTAGCATACACAGTGATGATATGTAAGATTACATAGTGACTTGTGAGATGATGTTTACATAGTAAGATGTTTAACAATACTCCTAGATATGATGATTGAATGATGCTTGGTACCATATGATGATGGTGCATACATGATGATGTTAATGCACAATTGATCTAGAGGATTACTACATGACTGTAAGGAGGAGAAATTGACCTACAGTGATGAATGATCTAGTGGTTTAAGTCAGCAGTACTCATGGCAGCAGCAGTATAATGATAAGCAGTGGTATTTTGGCATGGCAGCATAGACACATACAGGATGATGAAACAGTTTGATGGGTGATATACAGTGTTATTTTGGCATGACATTATAGACACATACAGGATGATGAAACAGTTTGATGGGTGATATACAGTGGTATTTTGGCATGACAGTATAGACACATATAGGTGGATGAAACAGATTGATGGTGGATGAGCAGTGGTATTTTGACAGTGATCAAAGGGCAGAAATTATCAGCAGCAAGTTCAGTAATTGGTTTAGCAGGTCCACAGGTACATTCATATTTTTCTACAGGGTGGTAGGGTGGTGCTAGGGCTCACAATCTTGTGAGCTGAGTTGTTGTAGCAGCTTGTCAGTTGTGGCTGACGAAGCCTAGGGGTTGTAGCCCCTTCCAGTTGTAGCTGGAGAAGTTGTATTAAATTTGTAACCCCAGTTGTTGCTGGGTCAAATTTTATTATAAAAGGCTTCCATGGTTTTAACCCCAGGACTTGGGTTTCCACGTAAAAATCTTGTGCACTGTGCATCTTGTTTTTATTGTTGATGATATACTGCTATGATTGGTGATTAGCAACTTGCTCTCAGTTAAAATTTTTAATTATTGGCAAATACTGATTCACCCCTCTCTCAGTATTTCAACAATTGGTATCAGAGCGGGTTCCTTCAAGAACAGTCTAATCACTGGAAGGAAATTATGGGCAAGTTTGCCAGGCACAGTAAAAATGGAATACCCATGTTTGATGGGACTGGCTATACCTTTTGGAGTATACGAATGAAATCTTTTCTGCTAGCTCAAGGAGTACAGGTATGGCAAATAGTTGAAAATGGATATAAAGTACCAACACCCCCACCAACAGATCCAGATGACTTAGTTCGTTATGATACAAATTCAAAAGCCACGAATCATATTTCAAGTGCATTGGATGAGTCGGTCTTCATCAAAGTCATGCATTGTACATCTGCTAAGGAAATGTGGGACAAACTCAAGACCATCTATGAAGGGGACAAAAAGGTCAAAGAAGCCAAACTCCAAACCTACAGAGGACAATTCGAACATCTAAAGATGAAGGATGACGAGAATATTGCAACCTATTTTCTTCAAATTGATGAACTTGTAAATACTATCAGAGGCCTGGGTGAAATGGTTGAAGAATCAGTTGTTGTTCAAAAGATACTAAGAACACTTCCCAACAGATTCAATCCTAAAATCTCAGCCTTGGAAGAAAGGACTGACTTGGATACTATGACAGTAGACCAGCTACATGGGACACTTATGGCTTATGAAATGAGATTAGAAGATGAAGACTCACCTAGAAAAGAAGCAGCCTTTAAAGTTTCCTCCAAGCAAGCAATGAAAGACAAACAAGCCAAGAAGGACAATTCAGAAATAAAATCCAAATCAAAGACAGCATACCACTTCAACTGCAGTGACGATTCAGATGATGAGGAGATAGCAAACTTCGTAAGAAAGCTCAAAAGAGGGACATGTAAGTACAAAGGTAAGTTACCTCTTAAGTGTTTTTCATGTGGTAAAATAGGTCACTTTGCTTCAAAATGTTCCTATGCGAAAGACTCTGACAGTGATGGCAGTTTCAAGAAACACAAGAAATACAGGAACTTCAAAGGAAAGAAAAATGGAAGGTTTGCAAAGAAGAAAAGTCTCTATGCTAAAAGAAACCCCAGCTCATCAGATGAAGATTCTGACAATGACTCAGATAGTGATAGTGATTCAGACAGTGACAGTGATAACGAATCAAAAAGGGTACTCTTCATGTCTGTTGATTCAAAAGACTCAGATGAGATCACCGAAAACAAAGAAGAATCCGATTCAAAAGGTGAAGTAGACCTGGAGGAAGAATTGATAAGTGCCTTGAAAGAGCTAAGAAGAGAAAGGAAAAAGAATAAACTATTTAAAGAGGAGATACAGGAGTTACGGGAAGGACCTCAGATATCTGAAGAAGCAGATCAACTCATTCAAAGTCTAACTATTCAATTAGAAGAAGCCAAAAGAATTCAAGACAATCTCAGAAAACAACTAGAAGAAAGTATGAATGAAGGTGAGAAACTAATGGGGGAGATAGTGACTCTAAGAACTCAAATACAAAAGAAAAATGTGAGTCAAGGCTATGACAACAGTTCCAAGATACTTGATCAGATCATCAATAATCAAAAGCCATATCTTGACAGAACAGGTCTTGGTTATAAGAAGCACAATGATGAAGGTTCAAGCTCCAAGACAGCTGAGGATAAACCATAAGCTATCAAAGACTCCGTCATCCAGAAAGTACCCATATATCATCCAAAACAACAACCAGAACAGGCTCTAGTTGAAAATCAACAGGTTAATACGACAACACCTCTAAGAAGACCATTTCAACCTAGACAACCAGCCTCAGAATGGACTCCAGTTGAAAATCGAAGTTTCAGATGGGCAGCACCTCCAAGAAGACCATTTGTTCCCAGGTATGAATATTCATTTTATGGTTATTGTTTTTCTTGCGGAATATTTGGGCATAAAGCAATGTATTGTACAAAAGGAAGATACGCAGAAAACAGAAACAGGTATGAAAATTCTAGATGGCAACGAAACAACAACAACAGTTTTTCTCCCTTGGATTTTGCAATTTTTTGGTTTTGCCTATGGCATGTAATTTGTGCCCTGGGATATCTGGCAGATGCTCTTTCGAGGTTTTGCCTATGGCATGTAATTTGTGCCCTGGGATATCTGGCAGATGCTCTTTCGAGGTTTTTTCCTATGGCATGTAATTTGCTCCTGGGAGATCTGGACAGGATGAAAAAGGACTCAGATGCTTCAACCAGGTTTTTCCATGACCACAGGTAATTTGCTCCTGGGAGATCTGGACAGGATGAAAAAGGACTTAGATGCTTCAGCCAGGTTTTGTGGTGGACCACATCTAATGTGCTCTTGGGAGATCTGATAGGTAAATCCGTGTGCTCGTAACAACCTGGGATGCTTCAGCCAGGTTTTGTGGTGAGATCACATGTAATGTGTGTTGTTTAGGTTGTCATTGATGCCAACAATGTCTGGTCATTGATGCCAACAGTTAAGTCTTGGTGCCCCTTGTGGAGCCCCTGAGGGTTAGTATTTGGTTTGTGGTTGTCTGTGTCAGAGGAGAGCACACATTACATGTGATCTCACCACAAAACCTGACTGAAGCATCCCAGGTTGTTACGAGCACACGGCTTTACCTATTAGATCTCCCAGGAGCACATTACATGTGGTCCACCACAAAACATGGCTGAAGCATCTAAGGCCTTTTTCATCCTGTCCAGATCTCCCAGGAGCAAATTACCTGTGGTCATGGAAAAACCTGGTTGAAGCATCTGAGTCCTTTTTCATCCTGTCCAGATCTCCCAGGAGCAAATTACATGCCATAGGAAGAAACCTCGAAAGAGCATCTGCCAGATATCCCAGGGCACAAATTACATGCCATAGGCAAAACCTCGAAAGAGCATCTGCCAGATATCCCAGGGCACAAATTACATGCCATAGGCAAAACCTCGAAAGACTATCTGCAGATCTCCCAGGGCACAAATTATATGTCCTCCCAAGCAAAACCTCGAAAGAGCATTTGCCAGATGTCCCAGGGTACGAATTACATGCCATAGGCAAAACCTCGAAAGACCATCTACAAATCTCCCAGGGCACAAATTACATGCTTACATGCACAACCTATTCCATGGCCACAGAGCACATTACATGTGACCCATCACAAAACCTTGCTAAAGCATCCCAGGCTGTTACGAGCACACGGCTCTACCTGTCGAATCTCCCAGGAGCACACATTACATGTGATCTCACCACAAAACCTGGCTGAAGCATCCCAGGTTGTTACGAGCACACGGCTTTACCTATCAGATCTCCCAAGAGCACATTACATGTGGTCCACCACAAAACCTGGCTGAAGCATCTAAGTCCTTTTTCATCCTGTCCAGATCTCCCAGGAGCAAATTACTTGTGGTCATGGAAAAACCTGGCTGAAGCATCTGAGGCATTTTTCATCCTGTCCAGATCTCCCAGGAGCAAATTACATGCCATAGGAAAAAACCTCGAAAGAGCATCTGCCAAATATCCCAGGGCACAAATTACATGCCATAGGCAAAACCTCGAAAGAGCATCTGCCAGATATCCTAGGGCACAAATTACATGCCATAGGCAAAACCTCGAAAGACTGTCTGCAGATCTCCCAGGGCACAAATTATATGTCCTCCCAAGCAAAACCTCGAAAGAGAATTTGCTAGATATTTGGCAGATGCTCTTTCGAGGTTTTGCCTATGGCATGTAATTTGTGTCCTGGGATATCTGGCAGATGCTCTTTCGAGGTTTTTTCCTATGGCATGTAATTTGCTCCTGGGAGATCTGGACAGGATGAAAAAGGCCTCAGATGCTTCAGCCAGGTTTTTCCATGACCACAGGTAATTTTCTCCTGGGAGATCTGGACAGGATGAAAAAGGCCTTAGATGCTTCAGCCAGGTTTTGTGGTGGACCACATGTAATGTGCTCCTGGGAGATCTGATAGGTAAAGCCGTGTGCTCGTAACAACCTGGGATGCTTCAGCCAGGTTTTGTGGTGAGATCACATGTAATGTGTGCTCCTGGGAGATTTGACAGGTAGAGCCGTGTGCTCGTAACAGCCTGGGATGCTTTAGCAAGGTTTTGTGATGGGTCACATGTAATGTGCTCCTGGGAGATCCTAAAGGTAGAGATGTGTGCTCGTAATAGCTTGGGATGCTGCAACCAGGTTTTGTGACACACATAATAAGTCCTGAGAATTCCACAGTATGGCCAGTGATGATGAAGACCTGCAGGTGGTGGGCCTACATCCAGTATGAAAAAGGACTGGCTCTGTAGAACTTCCTATGACGAGTAGAGTCAGAGATTGGTTGAGATAGCAGCAGCAGTGACGATGATGATGATGATGCATCGATGACGATGATCCCGAGAAGAAGACTTGTCTAGCAGAATTGTGTCGAGAAATACCTTCCTAGTTAAGAGGGAGTGTTGATGTATATGTAACTTTGGAATGTATTTCATCTGTGTATTTTATATATATTTATTGTACCCTTATAAGAGATGTGTCATTCCTCTATAAAGAAGTGTCGTCATGTGGATTGACAAGTGTCGCAAGTGTGTGTACTTGCCGATGTGTTATTATACCACCATGTGGGGTCGGCCCTGAATTATATATATTATAATGTGGATGTACCTAGCTAGACAAGTCAGCCCCATAAGGTCACTGGGCAAAAAGGTTAGTATAAATAGAGATCGGAGATCTCTATTTTACTCATTCGGAAAGGTAACTCACTCTCACTCAGAAAGTGGCGCACTAGTGAGGAGGAGGATCATCTGCTACTAGGAGACTATCTCAGTGTATTTTGGTTGTACTTTGGTTGAGCCATTGCTCTCTCTATCTCTGAGGAAGTTGTGGGGTTTTTCACCTTAGGGTTTTCCCCATGGAAACTCTGTGTCTCTTGTCTCTTATGATTTTGATTCTTGTGATGCTTTTCATACTTATTGTGATTGTCATGCATTGATATACTGTATATGTTATTCTCTCAGCAAAGATCCTAGAGTATTGTGAATTAATGCTCAAAATTTAACAACTTCGGCATCCAACCATTCTAACAATGCTTGCTTATCTTTCACAACGTTCTTTAATTCGAGCAATCCTGGATCCTCCTCGAGGGCAGTGAATGCCTTCGACGCGTCATCTAACAGACTTTGGCACTTAGCCACCTTAGTGGCTATACTTTTTGCTGCACCTTTCACTTCCTTCACTCTTAATTGTTGTTGATTTGGTGGATTTTGTGTGTTAATTTGTGCCTCCAAGGTAGCAACCTTAGCTTTGTGGCTGATCTCCATATGTCACATCTCCGCCTTAAGATTGTTAACCAGCTCACCGATCTTAACGACAGTGTCCGTGGGGTCTACCTGTACTTCACATTCTGATATATCATTTGCGACCACAATGATCGTGGACTCTAGTCTTTTCCGTCGATGATGCTCATCTTGTAACTCCATAGCTCTTCGTGAGCTAGCTTCATCCAACTGCCTATTAGCTGCTTGCAGCTCAACTTGTTGTTTCAACACATTAGTAGTTCTCTCATGCATTTCTTTGACAACCTGTAGATGCAAATAGTGTAGACCAGGAAGTGGTATCTTCGCAATATCGAGCTCTGCACACTCTACATCCTTTGTGTCCAACATTATTTGTTCTGGCAGTGGCAGTCTTACAATTAAGGGATCAAGATGGATAATGTAGGACTTCACAGGCACAGTCATGGCTAGCTGCAGCGTCTTCTACTACGAAGTTCCTCCTGAATTCCCTTCGGACTCTGAGTCCCACGGCAACGGTAATATTTTGTGTACTTGTTCAATTTTTTCTGTAATCCCCTGCAGCGTGGTCAGATTTTCCTGCAAAGCTTTTTGAATCACTTTGTCTTTTTTCTCTTTCTCAGTCATCAGATCTTCCATATGTTCAGTGACCTTTGCCGTGATCATGTCGAAATCATCATCATGAATTAATGCTTCTGAAATGCCTCTTTGTTTCTTCCGCGCCCCCTTTGGTTGTGTTGGGCTCTCAGCTTCCTTCCTTTTTCCCATCTTTTTTTCTTCAGTAATAGGACATGGAATAAGGTTGTCCTCGCCGGAGTTGCTTTCGATATCCACAATTTCAACTCGAAACACCACAGGCCATTCCTTCATGATATTATCAATATCATCTTCATACATATGGTATCTTCCTGCGAACCATTCAATGTTCTTCTTCTGTGCTTTGGCTGAAAGTGAATGCAACGCATGTCAGCATAAAAATCAACAGTGCAAATATACTTACTCATTACCTACTTTGTTATCTGCAGCGTGACCATGATGGCTCTGTGCACCTCGTCATAATAGGTGTAGAAGACCTCAGTTGTCGCATGTTGTCTTTGTGAATTCAAATTTTCCCAAAGGTTTGAATAGAGGGCTCCTCTGCAGTCATTGCTGTCGGTGATTATGCCAATGTAATCCTGTGGTTCCTTCCACCCTACAAAGGTGATCAACACTATTAACCATGTAAAATGGAAATTTCTGCCATTCATTTGTGTGTCATTTAGTTCCTCCAGGAACTCATTCAACGGGTATTGACAGCAGTTGAATTGTTCACCCTCTGTGGCTATGGCACCAAGTAGTACTACGCCCGCAAGTACCTCTAATGGCCTAGATTTTCTGAGAATCTTTCTGGCTAACAGTTGCGTGACAAACTTCATTTCCTTATCATCTATGTACTCCGTCTGAAATCCTCTCTTTCCTTTGATGACGGTTTGAGTTTTCTTCATCTTTGCGGCCACTTCTTTGTCCTTGCTTTTCTCTTGGAAAAAATGCTTCGGATCTTCACCTCGTTTGCTTAGCCCAGTGATCTGGTGGATAATGTCAATGTTCAGGACATAAGTATCCTTGGTGAATGCGCGACATCAATATTCGCACCACCACATTCAGCTCTGGCGATCTGTCAAAATGTGGGAGTCTGAGCAGATTGAGCAGTCCCGACTGGACTACTCCAGACAACCAGCTTTCTGCAACCATGGTAAGGTTGCCTTTTACGTGTTTCTTCCAGTACATGTACTGGTCGAGATGGAACTGTGGGAACCTAGGTTCATTGGGCTCCTTCTGCATCTGAAGCAGATCATAGTCTTCCCGCTTACACTCTGGGATCTTCCCAACCATACTTTTGTCCACCTCGACATGCTTTGGTATCGATGAGAGCGGAATCTCGTATTTGGCATTCTTCATTAGCTTGTAGACCAGTGCGTCCAGTGCACGCGGTGAGATATAGTCAGGGGTAAGCTTCAATGGTATCTCCCTATCGGCTATCGACGCTGTGGAACTCATCTTTGGTTGCTTCACTTTCGGCCCCACTGGATTTTTTCATTTGTCCTGCATTGTTGGATCGTGTCTTGGTGATCTTCTGGATGCTTGACCTTGTTCTATGATGACTTTCTTGGCTGGGGTTCTCATCAACCCTTCGATTCCTCCATATTTGAACACCTTTATAGTCCCTTGGACCGTGAACTCTTCTTCAATAGAAGACCTCTTTGACATTCACTGGACAAATCTCAACAGGATTTCGGATAGCTTGTTGAAAACAACTCACAAAGTAGTGCTCGCAAGAAAATTATAAGTGTTCGGTAACGCCCGCGAGTTCGAATGCAGCAGTATTTATAGGCGCAACTAGCCTCCTCCACGCCCTTCAATGGCTAGATAAGCATTAAATGCGGTATCCTTTGGACAAATCCGGAGGTTTCTTCGGTCCTTTCCTTAATTAACTCATTTAGAACGGCTAATTCTGCGTTAAATACTCAAGCCGTCGCTGGCAAAGTATTGTATAACAACTATTTTTGCGACCGACAGTGTAATGGTTACTTTTTTGGAATGGTGTGTCGAATTGCGCAGCGGTAATCACTACTCCTATGCAGTGACTTCGCGGTGCCTGATTTCTTGCCTCTGAACTTAACCTCTTTCCTCATTTATCTCAATCATAACATTTGCATTTTGAACTTCGCAACTGCGCGGTTCCTCTTTTATTTTTCTCTTTTCATTTTCTTTTTTTTTGGCGCATTGGCACATCTTAACAGTGCTGTGTGGTATATACACTTCCTCATCATACATCACATACATACTCTTTCCGTTTTTTAGTGCCCAAGTTCAACTATACTTGGCACTTAGAAATTTCCTTCTTTCTGATCATCATGGGTTCTGTGAAGCAAGACTATCCTGATAGGGTTTTAGTTTGCTTCCATTGATTAAACCTGGCAAGTTATCTCCTATTAACATGGCTAACTGAACTACGCCACCATTAGTAACATGTACAATAGTATATGGACCAAGCCAATGCATTTTAAACTTTCTAGGAAACTTCATAAAATTTCTATCATACAAGAGGACTAGATAACCTACCTGGAAAGACTAGTTTTTGATATGGCGATAATGCCATGCTTTTTATCTTTCTTTCTTCACTTGTTGGTGAAAGCCTACAATGAAGCGATCCTCCTCTAGACCAACCAAGCGTAGGATCCTTTCTTCTAGTGTGTCACGATCTGCCATGCCTGTGAAAGCAGCTATTCTCAAGCTGGGAACAATGTACTCCATTGGCATTAATGCTTCCTATCCATAGGCTAGCCTAAAAGGTGTGTGGCCTGTCAATGTTTTGCAAGTAGTTCTATATGCCCATAAAATAGCTGGAATGCGCAGGTCCCAATCATCCCTATTGACATTGCATACCTTAGTTAGCGCATTCTCCAATACTTTATTGAACGCTTCAACAGTTCCATTCGCTTGCGGATGATATGGCGTACTTCGTTGATGATGAATGTGGAATTCTTCTATCAATGCCTCAATGGTTCTGTTCAAAAAGTGAGTGCCTTGATCACTCATCAAAATATTTGGACATCCAAACCTCATAAGAATGTATTCAAATATGAACTGCGTAGCAGTACCCACGCTACAGTCCTTCACTGGCTTTGCTTCTGACCATATGGTGAGGTAATCATTTGCAGTGATAATGTACCTTGCACTAGTTCTTTTTCCCGGTGGGTTGATAGGTCCCACAAAATCAATTTCCCATTTCTAAAATGCCTGTAATGTCAACTGTGGATTCAATGGCATTTCATCTCTTCATGATGGCCTTCTTATCCTTTGACAGACATCGCAGCTTTGCCAATGCTCCTTTGCGTCTTTGTGAATCGTAGGCCACCATAGCCCTTCCCGCAATATCTTCTGCGCAGTGGCTCTGCCTGCGCAATGACCTTTTGCTGCTCCGAAATGTGCATCAGTCAGTATGAATGGTTTCTTGTGCTCTAACACACATCTGCGCAGTACTTCATCCGACCCTAATTTGTATAACTGTCCGGCAATTATGGTGAAGTCTGCTTCTCTTACTACCAGCTGCTTCCTCTACTGCGTAGTAAACTCTATAGGTGCCAACCCAGTAGTCAGAAATTCTATGATGTCTTTATAATATTCATCAGCTATCTAGATAGAAAACAACTGCGCATCAGGCAGATTGTCTTCAAGGTTTGTTGGCTCTTCTCCTGACTCGATATTTGATAGATGATCGAGTCCTAAGTTCAATCTACTTGGCTTAACAACTATTTCAAAGTCATACTCCTGAAAGAGTAATAACCATTTGCAGATTCGCCCCCCTAACACTGGCTTGTTGACTAGGTATTTCAAAGCAGAATGGTCAGTGAACATAGAGAAGTGCGCACCAAACAAATAGTGCCTGAACTTCTGCAGTGCATAGACCATAGCTAGGCCTTCTCTCTCAGTGGTGGTATAATTATTCTCTACAGATGAGAGCTTCCTGCTCGAAAATGCAATGGGATGGTCAATACCTCCCTCTCCAGGTTGTGCTAAGACAACTCCCAACGCTATACATGAAGCATCGACATGGACGTGAAATGGATTCTCCCAGTCTGGAAAAACTAGGATCGACGCAGTTACCATTTTCTCTTTCAAGGTGTCCAATCCTTGTTCACATTCTACATTCCAAATGAATGGCACATCTTTCTTTAATAGCTTCTCCATAGCTGCAATTATCTGTGCATAACCCCTTATAAACTTCCTGTAGTAACTGGTATGGCCCAATGTAGTGCGCAGTTGCTTGACTAAATTCGGCGTCGGCAAGTTTATAGTAACTACGATCTTCGCAAGATCAACCATCAAGCCTTGCTTGCACACAATATGTCCCAATAGAATTCCATAGGGCACACAAAAAATACACTTCTTCAGGTTTAATGAGATTTGATTTTGTTTGCATTTTTGTAGCATCAATCTCAGATTTGCGCAATGGTCCTTCAGTAACCCAAATACTGTCCAATCATCGAAATAAGCTTCTAAAAACTTATGCATGAAATCCTTGAATGATGCAACCACAACTCTGGAAAAATGGCAGGCGTGTTCTTCATACGAAACAGAATTACTGTGTACTGGAACTACCCCCATTCCGTGGCAAAAGTGGTCTTGTGTCTATCCACGGGATCAATTCTTATCTGATGATATCCCAAAAATCCGTCAGTAAAGGAGTATGCTTCATTTCCTCCAACATTATGAAGTACCTCATCAGTGAAATGAGTAGGAAATGGGTCATGCATTGAAGCACCGTTCAATTTTTTGAGATCCACACAAATCATGATCTCGCCTTTTGTCTTCTTAACTTGGAAAACCATAGGGCTTATCCATTCTGACTCTTCGACTGGCTCGATGATCCCTACATCGAGCATTTTATTAAGTTCTTCCCTAAATCATTCTTTGTATCGTAGGTTCAATATATAGGGCCTCTTCTTAACAGGATTGGAACCTGGCTTAAAAGGTATCTTCATAACCCCTAAATCTCCCAAAATGCCCTTCATCTATGTAAAATTTGTCGAGAATAAATCCTGATACTCATGTAATAGGTCTGCGATCTCCGCGACAGTTTGATCATCCCAATAGTATCCAATACTTGCAAACTTTGGCTCTTCGCTGGTGCCAATGTTCACTTTCCTTGATTTCACAGGTCCTCTCATGTCTGGGATTTCTAGCAGAGGTCCCTCTACGTCGCGCGCTCCTTCTGACTCGGGAATGTTTATGTTGCGCGGATCCTCCTCATCATTGTCTTCTTTATCTTCAACTTCTTCAGCTAGGTTATAACATTCCATGGCATGTTCTACCTGTTCCATCCATTCTGTCTGTAGGCTTGCAGGTACACTGTTAGCCCCAAAGAATTCCTCTAATGTCATGTTTCTATGTGGACATTCTGGTATGAATATTCTTTCCTTAATAATATGCAGTGCATCATTTATGGTAGGACTCTCATCTTCAAAACTGAAACTCTTCTGGAAGTTCGCATTCAGAGTAGGCCAATCTATAGTTTCCCTGCGCAACTGCATATCTAAGTACCATTTCTTTGGAATTTCTTCCTCCAACGTGTGTACAAACAGATGCACCCATTTCGTCTGTGGTCTCTCCTCCCATGCTTGTGAACAAACCTCAATATGTTGTCTTGGATCTGTCTGTCCATTGTATTTTTCAAAGGGTAGGGTAACGTTTTCAGGAAACCTGATCTACATCTTGATTCTACATTGATCCCATGTGGTCAATGTCTACTTATGCGCGACCCACCATCTGGAAGGTGTCTTGCGTAGTGCCATATCTAGTGCTAGTAAGTGATGTTCATCTGCAATTGCTACAGTATATTCTTTGATAAAGGAATAAACATTAGATAAACCATCATAGGTGGGGATTGGGCTTACCTCCTTTCCAAACCAACGCAGTGACTTTGTTATCTATGAGCATCTCCTTGCAAATACTTCGTGCATGTGACTTTGCCAATTTTCAAATCCTGCATCAGAGTCTGAGATGCAAGAGTTGTCGCATCTCTAGTTGAGTGTACCATCCGCAGTAGGATTAATTTAATCTTCCTGGTTCGCAGTCATCTTGTAAAGTCGGTTCAAATCTTGAGCTTTGGATTCCTCCTGAATCGGCTCACTGTATCTGTCTCCGTATGCAGGGTCCAGTGGTGCGATGACCCTGAGATGCTTTCCTTCGAAGATCATCTTATTTGTCTTCAAGTTTATGATGGCAAGGTCATCGATAGCCCAATGAATTCCTAACAGTGCAGGAAAAGGCTGACTATCATCCACAATCTTGATAACCTCAAAATATGCATAACTTTGGACTCCATCAATGTCAACAATCACGTTGGCTAATCGTCCAAATGGTATGACGTTCTCCTCGTTGGCCATTCTCAACTGGATAGGTGACCATAACAGTTTTGGTCTCCCCATCTGCTACCATGTCTATTTAGTTAAGACATTTACTTCATATCCTAGATCAAGGATGATCTCATCCATTTCATAGTCTCCTATCTGGGCATTGAGTCTCGTTTCTCTGCCCGTTCTCTTGTGTTTCCTAATGTGATGAACTACACTATCGGTAGTTTCACTTTTGCTGCACGATTCATACTGATCTAACAATTTCTCCAACTTTGCTATAGCGTTTGGACTCTTCAGCAACTTCATGCAGCTCCTGAGGAACTGCGCAACAGAGGTGCCTGTCTCTGCTGCGACGCTCATTCTATCATAAGCAGTTGGCATATCTTCCATATGCGGTATTTCACTACGCAGTGAGATTCTCGACGATATAGGTGTTGATTCTTTGAAGATATCCCGTGCTTCTTCATATATTTCTCTGTTTTTCTCTAAGTTGAAAGCAGGTGCTTTCCCATGAGCTTTTCTTATCCATATTGTTTAAAGAGGAGTCTACTTATCGTTAAAATATACTGAAGTCGAAGCTTCATCTCCTCTATCTTTCCTTATCGTAGCACCACTTCGTGTTACTACGTTGATACTTGGATCTGCAGGCCTCCTCTCTGTTGCGATCAACTGAATATTTGGGTTCGGTGCATCTTGTCGTTTCCATTTATACATTTCTACCTCTAACATTGGGCAATCTTCAATAACATGATCGAACGATTTACAATAATTACACGTGGTGCATGGGTTGGTACAGTCTCTAGATACATGGCCAGCCTGGCCACAGTTATAACAGATGACTTGACCTCAGTCTCTTCCTTGCGCCGGGTTGTTATTCCTTCCTCTCCCGTGGTATCCTCTGCGGCCTCTATATGCTCCCTGATCATGCTGAACATTATCTTGTTTCTTTGGAGTCTCTTCTTGGACTCTGTACACTCCTCCATACATATGCTCAACATCCTTCTTCCTTTCCAACATGAGCTCATATGCGCGGCAGTTGGACTCATCATGACCAACTGACTTACATAAATTGCAATATAGATTTTTAGTTGTTCTTACGTATTTCTGTATTAGGCAGTAGTCCTCTCGCCGGTGTCCTCTAGTTCTGCAAATTTCACATCATGGCCCTTGGTTCGGATTTAATGGGTTTGGTCCACCCATTTTAAGGAAGTCTTGGAATAAAGGACAATGATCCTTAGTGTGTCCTTCTCCCTTGCAACTTGTACACCAAACTTCCTGTCTTTCTTGCTTCCCTTTCTTGATATCCTGTAATTGTTGTGTCAGGGTATCCAACTGGGTCTGAATCTATGACATCCCAGTGCTAGTTTCTCCAATCGATGAAGCTTCCAACTTCATCGCGATCTCCAAGGCTTCTACCTGCAAAGCCACCTTCTGCTGCATCAACGACTATTTGATATGGGGAAACAACGCAGCTATAAACCATTCTTGGTGTTGTTGTGGTGCAATAACGAAGCTTACTTGGTCCAACAGTGTCTTAAATTTCTAATCAAACTCCTATATTGTTTCATTAGGTTTCTGTTTGATCTCTTTCAACTCTATTATACACTGTGATTCTGATTTTGGCTTCTTAAATTCTGCTAAGAGTGCAGCCTTGATTTCTACCAGGGTTCTATTCTGTCCCTGCAAATACTTCATGAACCAATGCAAGACTCTGTCTCTAAAAGTGGTGACGGGCTGTGCTTGCTTCACAGCGTCATCCTGTACTTGCTTTACACTCCATACGGCTTCACATAGAAACCAATGCTGATCAGGGTCTTCTAGACCCGTTCCTTTGAATATCAACAGTTTGATATTGTCAGTCATCCTCCTTCTAGGTGGCACGGTTATCTAAGTAGTGCTAGGGATAATACTCTAAGGAATGATCTGAGGTTGGACGTTCTGAAGTGGGACAACCTGAGATGGAGTAGGCTGAGTCAAAATAGCCTGGGCACCCGCTCCTACGGTGTTACCAGTACTGATGTTTTGCAGTGCGGGTTGCGTGGTGTTCGCAACTGGCGGGTTCTGAACTGATGGATTCCGAGACAGGGGAGGTGCGGTATGTGCAACCGGCGAATTCTGTGGCGTAATAGGCTGACACATCCATGATAGAGGTGTGGTTTGATTAACAAGATCACATGGTATCTGGGTATCTACGCGGAGTCCATGTGGTCCAGGATTTTTCTTAGCGACGAACTTGTATCTTTTTCCACTTCTCAGGTTATGGGTTTCTTTGTAAGAACCACTATATGTACTATCTACCATGATAGATTTAAACAAAACTTCACTGCATTCTAAAGACATCTTTCTTGGCCAAAATCATTTTAATGTATAAACTGAGGTTGTTCAAGTACTTACCTTTGAATCCCTTGAAAAAAAACTCTCTTTCGGCTGTGCTGTAGGACTTTAGCATGTCCACAGTGAACTACGTCACAAAACTCTGTAGTGTACTGTTGAACTAGAAGTCGACTGCTCTCGTGAATGGGCTGTCTACTACTTTGAGCCTTTCAATAAGCTCTAGTGTCCACTCAGTCGGTACGTCTCACGGTGTATAGTTTCTTTTCTCTGCGAGCCTTAACAACCACTTGTGTGGCTTGTTTCCAAAAGACGCCCAGAAAACTTCATGAACGTCTTTCCATAGGTACTTGTTCAACCACTGGATGTCAGAGAGATGTGGGTTTCTATTGTCCTTTCTTACGAAGTCTTTCTCTTTCTTATCACACCAAGCCCAAATTTCTTTCTTGTCTGGATGCCAAAAGTCAATACCTAGCAAAGTTTCTTCTTCGTTGCACATCACAACTTCAACTCATAACGGATTCTTAGAGCAGCAACAGAACCATTTGTTGGCTTAAATCACTGTTCTAGAGGTTTCCAATGTAGACCCAGGTTCTTCGCGATTTCAAGGAACCAACAAAACCCCTTTCTCACCGTCCCTTTCAGCAACAACCTGCGAACAGGATGAGGTCTCACCCGAGGTGTAGCTATGGGGGTACTACAGAATCAGGTTTCCAAAGTGATGTGATGATTTTTTAATAGATCTACTACGTAGCGCGCTACGGGGCTCACGCTGCGGACTAAAGACTATGCGATGATAGACTGCGTCGCGGTCCTTGCTTCTACAAGCTAAGATGCTTGCGCAACTAACGCATCTACGGACTACGCGGTTTAGACAGGATGCAAATAATAGGACAACGCAACTGACTTATACGCTTCCTCTGTGGACTTAACTGATATTGATGACTTTACTTAATGATTATCCATACATCTACTGCCTTAGATGATTAACCTTATAACCAATGTAAACAGACGAAACACACAATACTGCGCACTTCTAGTGCTGAACATCAAAAGAGTTATACAACCCAAACTCTACATACACATGTGATTATTCCACGAACTGATACTTTCACAGACTTAGAATACTGCGCATTCATCATTCACCCATACATGTAATACTTAACATATTATTCCCATCTTTCTCGTATGGCGAATACATATAAAAGCATTAACATCACAACTGATAAATGAGAATTCAGGAATCCATTGTAAGCAAACAGACAAGTGCAAACACATAAACAATCACACTGCACAAGATTTAACGTGGTTCACCCCAGGATGGGAGCTATGTCCACAAGAACTATTGTTGTATTAGTCTTTGGGAAGGGTATAACAGTTCTTTTCCTGCACACTCAGCTACAGACTCTCTTCTCTCTCAATCGGCGTCTATGCACACAGCTTGCAGAGCCTTTACAAAATGTCTCTCAACAGAGATCTATTCAATCAATAACAATGAAGATTAATCAAAATGACAATACAAAATAGGAGATTAACCCTTTCCCATACAAAATATTCCTTATTTATAGATCATGCCCATAGGTCATGTCTTTACAATTCGTAGGAAAAAACCCTTAGGTTTACAAACTTGTCACGGTTTTCAGATAACCGGACTTGCCGGCTTCTGGTAGCGAATCTTCCATTGTGGTTGTCTTCCACGCATGCTTCACGTCGCCATAAGCCTCCCTATTGTGTGCACTCCAACAGGTCGCTTTTACCGAGCCGTTCTTCCTCTAACGATCTTGTGCGATTGGTTTAGGTAGTGGTTCTTTAAATGCATGACTAGTTGCTTTCTTTCGGCTTTGCTCCTTACCCATCGCCTAGAACTCATGGATAATATTTACCAAAAATAGACCACCAATGGTCTAATCGGAATATGTGTTTCCTTTCGTCCAACACTCGGCTTTGTCGGATCTCCATAGACTGGCCACATCGCAGCACTATACTCCTCGAAGTGCTGAACTTCTCAGCTCTTCTGACGCTGCGCTGCGCACAACTTCGCAGAATCCCAAAAGTAGACTTTGTCAAAAAGCCTTCAACCGAATTGCGCTTAGCCCCGCAGTTCCAAAATATGACTTACACAAAAATGCCCCACTTGGGCCAGGCCCAACAAACGATATCCCGATGAAACCGACAGTGCAACCAACTACTGAAGTTGTACAAGAAGTAAATTTTGGTACCCTTAAAGAACCAAAGTTCATAAAAGTTTCACAGTCACTTACAACCGAACAAAATCAAAAGTATAAGAAATTTTTTAAAGAATACATAGATGTTTTTTCTTGGAAGTATGAAGATCTAAAAACTTATGATTGAACTATCATACAACACAGGATCCCGCTAAAGCCATATGCTAAGCCGATAAAGCAAAAGTCGAGGCAAGAAAATCCTATCTTACTGAGTGTAATTCAAAAAGAAGCGAGGAAGTTACTTGACGCAAAAATCATCATCCCTCTCAGATATTCAGAGTGGGTGGCAAGTTGGTACTAGTCAGGAAGAAGAACAGAGAAATATGGCTATGTGTTGATTTCAGAAATCTTAATAAGTGTTCTTTAAAGGACAATTACCCTTTTCCCAAAATGGATCACATTCTACAGAAAGTGGTTGGGTCAACCAAAGTGTCTATGATGGATGGATTTTTAGGCTATAACCATATCTCCATGCACCTAGATGATAGGGAAAAGACAGATTTAACCACACCATGGGGAACCTTCATGTATGATAAAATCCCCTTTGGTCTTATTAACGCTGGTGCAACATTTCAAAGGGCCATGGATATAGAATTCATAGGTGAAAAGGACAAATTTATATATAGATGATATGATAGTATTTTCAAAATCTGATAAAGACCATCTCCAATATCTGAAGCAGATGTTCAGGAAATGTAGAAAATTTGGTTTGTCTCTCAATCCCAAAAAATCCTTTTTCGCAATGACAGAGGGCAAGTTGTTGGGAGACATTGTCTCAAAATATGGAGTGAAGATAGATCCTGATAGAGTAGCCTTGATCAAACTAATTTATATCCCAATAAATAAAAAGGAGGTACAGTCCTTTATTGGAAAAATAAATTTTCTATGAAGGTTCATCCCCAACTTTGTTGAAATAATGAAAGAAATCATTGATATGTTAAGAAAAAGTGCTGAGATCAAATGGACCACAGCTGCAAGAGATTCCTTTAAACAGATAAAGGATTCCTTCGGAGAAGCACATGTTTTGACTAGTCTTGATTACACAAAGGAGTTTCTTATATTCTCATTTTCCTCTGAGGTCACCATTGTAGCAAATTCTTATAGAAAACTAGCAAAGGAGACGAGCAACCCATCGCCTTCTTCAGTCGAGCATTGAGAGATGTTGAGCTCAAATACAACATGATGGAAAAACATGCTTATGCATTAGTCAAAGCCCTTAAGTCATTCAAGAATTATATACTCCACTCCAAAATCATCACCTACGTCCCAAGGAGCACCATCAAGGATATCCTGTGTCAACCAGACAACAAAGGAAGAAGAGGAAAATGGATCTCCAAAATCCAAGAATATGACATGGAAATCAATCCTACTAAACTGGTGAAAGGACAAGGACTAGCTAAACTCTTAGCCGAGTCAAATCATCAAGCTCTCGAGATCAATTTGATAGATCAAATTCCTAGTCAAGAGGAAGAAGGTATTCAACAAAATATTCCTGATAACGTATCTGAAAATTTTGCTTGTTCAGAATGGTACAAAAACATTGTTTATTACCTATAGCATCTGACTTGTCCTCCTAATCTAGATAAATCCAAAATGAGATCTCTTATACTCAAATTTGTCAACTATTGTATTCTAGATGGATATCTGTTATGGAAATATCCTCTTAGAATTCTATTAAATTGTATTGTTGAAGAAGAAACTGAAGGCATGATAGTAGATTTTCACAAAGGCATGTGTGGAGGACATCATGCATGGAGAGCCACTGCCTACAAGGTCCCACGAGCTGGATATTTATGGCCTACATTGTTCACTGATGCTAATAATATTGTTAGATCATGTAGGGAATGTCATTTATTTGCAGGGAAGCAAAAACTTAAACCATTTCCCCTTTAAACCAATTAAAGTGGAAGCACCATTCCAATAGTGGGGCATTGATTTTATAGGAGAGGTAAACCCTAATTCCAGTGGCTAGCATAGATGGATCCCTATGGCTAATGAATATTTCAAAAAATGGGTGGAGGAAAGTCCAACAAGAAATGCCAATGATACGGTCATAATAAACTTCCTGGAAGATAATATTTTAGCAAGATTTTGTTTCCCAAGGAAGATCATTACAGACAATGCTTAGGCTTTTAAATCTTCCAAAATGATGAGTTTCTGTCAAAACTACAACATTGAATTGACTCATTCAACAACCTATTAACCTCAGGGAAACAGTTTGGAAGAATCCTATAATAAAAGATTATTGACTATCATTAAGAATATGCTCAATACAAATAAAAGGCCTTGGGACTCCTAGCTGAAATTTGCACTATGCGCAGACATAATTAGTGTCAAACGTGCTATAGGCACTTCACCGTTCCAACTTGTCTATGGAAAAGAAGCAGTCCTTCCTATTCAGTGGGGTTTACCAGTAATGAAACTATTATAACCAGAGCAGGAAGAACTAAATTATATGGAGAGAAGGATTCATCAACTGATCGAAATTCATTAGGTTAGGGAACAACTGGACAAAACTACCAAGATACACTGAGACAAGATTAAGGCAACATTTGACTGAAGAGCCATCGCTCAGGATTTTCAACATGGAGACCTTGTTCTGAAGTGGGATGTAAGAAGGGGAGAAAGATATAAGCATGAGAAATTTGAAAACTTATGGCTAGTCCCATTCAAGATTGTTGTAGTCCATGACAACAACACTTACGAACTGGCGCAAAACAATGTAGAAATCTTCGGAAATCCTGTAAATGAGATATTTCTGAAATGATTTTTTCAATATTGATCTCTATCCTAATCTATCAATGATCCTCTGTATGATATATGTAATATATTTTTCTCACTTCTCTTTCTGCAAAAAGTTATGATTATGCACACATTGTAGTTTTCTCTCTCGTGTTCTTTGTTATTTGATTTTCAAAATAAAAGATAGATATGACTCCACAACCCAATGGACTTAAAGGCACTAGTCTATTGTTCTCATCCTCTTCTGAAGAAAAAAAATGTCCCCATTGAATCCAATTTTAGTACCAATATTTGCAATCCAATCGGCCGAAGGCAGCATTGGAGTCCGAGAACCCATAACAAAGCTCTAACTAGAATTCATAGCGGCTACGATGCGGGAAGGAAGAAGGAGAGGTCATCTCTTAAAGTAGAGTGTGATCGATCGAAGAATCAAAGGAAACTCCAATCGAGATGGCTACTCAATCTAAATCAACAGCTGTAATTTATTTTATGGGCTCAAGGTGCACGACGTTTATCAAGCTCGGAGCACCCCTGAATGAAAACCGTTGTAGACACGCGTCAGCTCTAAAGCTGTTCAGGGCCCTAAAAGAGGTCACCCCAAATAGTTTTCCTTGAGCCCTAAAACCATCAAAAGACCACCACAATGGTTTTCAGTCATGAGCCACCAGTCTGTAGGCCGCCAGAGAGAGGGAACCCACCCCGTAAAGTTGTGTCGGCTAGGCACAAATATCAAGAAGCAGGGAAGGGAGATCGACAACTACCTAATCTTCAGGATGGTTAACACGCTAGGATTTTAACACCCCTGATGCACCCCTGAATGAAAACCACCACTTCCATGTGGCAGCTTCACATCCATTCAGGGCTTGAAAAGTAGTCTGGATAAACTGCCTATTTGGAGGTCTGAAACCACTTATGGTTTTTAGTTCTTTCCCATTCTTCCTCAATGTATATTCCTAGACCATTTCCTTAAGCCATCCCTAACGGTCATTACGGATTCCATTTAGGAGCTATACGTTCCTCTTGCATTTAAAGGAACCAACTACCCCTCCGATGGAGGACCAATCTTGTCATGTCTCCTCTTAACCATTTTTTTTTTGCATGGGTTTAATGACCCTATAGTTCTATTTATAAATATGCCACCAGATGTGACTTTTACTTAGAAACATGTCCTAAGCGTAATACTATAAAAAGTGTGCATGTACAAATTCTGATGGGAAATACTCGTCATGAACTTCACTGAAGTGCTATAGTCTTGCAGACTATACGCACCCTTACGTCTTACGTGTTATAAGATAGAGTTCACTTGAACAAGTGTGTATGCACTAGAGGTCTCTTATGTCGACATGAATAAACATACTAACCTATATACAAGTGACAGTACATCACGTTGTGTAACCTGAACCAAGGATGCATGCATTTAATTAAAGGCTTAAATAAAATGCACTTACACTTATATTAAATGCTGGTACATGAGAAACAAACGTTAACCATTAATATCCTAGGTCCTAGTTTCTTTTCAAACTTACTGCACATATATATATATATACCATAACTATATATATATATATATTAATATTACCAATTAACATAAATACACAATTTACAAACCTTCATGGCTTAATTAGCCATCTAACAATACTATTGAAAGACTATAGAGTAATATGGGCAATGGCCATATATTAATGCCTACTTCTACATGCATATAATATCCTATACATATTATGCAATATAAAACATGGAATATTAATTCAACATATGTAAAGGTTTATTTTATTTGAACCAATATATAGAACAACACTCCAAACATAAATAGTATCCAGTTTTACGTGTTAATACATATGCAAAGATTCGTTTCTGGCCCAACAAATAATACAAAGGTTCCATATATATATAAATATATAGTTATATATTTATATATATAACTAGTATTTTTTTAAACTAATGCTTGTATAGCCATCACCTTATGCATATAATACAATGGATATGTTATATATATAGGTACCGACATAACGGTGTAATATTTGGGCGCTAGTGGAAGCCGACCCCACAACGCTATGGTTGATACAATGCTTAAGCGTTAACACCAAACTCTTGCATAAATATACCAACTTAATTAAACAAATTCACAAGTAAGTGACCATAAGCCGCGTTAGAGTGACGTGGAGCTACGTAATGGCATAATGCATTATTCCCATGCCAAGCCTGGATAAAATTTACTATTACGGGGTTGGTCCTATGTGTTCTTGATCCAATCGGTGGCCTGAGTGGTAACATGGTTGGCACCACGTAGGATTTACCACTCCCCATACCACGTTTTAAACCTGTGTGATGTGGTCTTGCTGGAAGGATTTTCACAATGCTTGTCGCGTGGATGAGGCTTACAGTTACTACGTGGTTGGCTTGTTGACGTGGTGAAAAGTAGGTCGCACCATTAATGGAGCTTCCCAAATTAGCTGTGCTCTCTATTAGTGGGATACCACGCCCAAGGCATACCGTGTACCTTCGATTGATTTGCAATAACACCTCGGTGGCTCTGGTTTGTTGATGGTGATCCAAATCGGTGTATGGGAAAGTGGGAAGGGATCCACACCATTGATCCAGTCGATAGAGAAAATCGCACCAACAACTCTATGTCTAGCATTAATTCCTTCTAACATTGGTTGCAGTGGTTATTCACCTGCTCTACCCGGTGCCACCTCATTGAACTTCGTTGAACTCTGGAAGTTTGGATTATTGTTGAGGTTTGGCGCTATGAGCTTCAGCTCTATGCTAACAGTGGCGAATGAGAGTTATATGGTTACATCTCCCTCGTCGCTGGGATGCATCACTGAACTAGTTTCGACCCAAACTCTATGTAGGCCAACGTTGCAATGTAAACTTCGGTACACTTTTGCAAGCTTCATGTTTTTAGTGGTAGCTTTGTTGTCTGTTTGTTAATTATATGTTTATATGCCAACATATTTGACCTTCTTCATGATGTGAATTATGTACAGATGGAGCGGAGCTGTGCCGCAACTCCATCCTACTTCATGGTAATGTGACTTGTTACCCGCGTGCAAAACTCACTATTTGAACTTTCGGTTATCAGTTTGTTTCTACCGGAGGTTTGACCTCATTCCACGAATCCTATGCAGGTAACCATGACAGGGTGGAGTGGGGCGCACTCCTACAAGCTCGTAACTGTAGCTAAATACATGGAAGGTTTGCTAAGTTACGAGGTAACTCGCCAACCAACCGCCTTGGGTTTGGTTTACCCCGTTGGTGGTGGCCGAGTTACTTAGAACGTTTGGTTAAATAGTGGTTAGGGTTTCCTGCTTTTATTTTTGTGGTTTAAAGGAGCAAGGCCTTCTGCCAAGCCAGTAGGGGCATGAATTCTGCCTACGAGAGGGTCTTCGCGACCTCTGTATGTTCTTTCAGTGTCATAGGGTAGTTTGCACATTTAAATGAAATGTTTTAAGGATGAGATTCATTGTTGTGAATGACTAAAATGCTTCAACGACGCTCTGTCTCAGTTGAGGCATCGGGATTATGTGTAACAAAGCTCCACTGATTTAATGGCAAGCTATTGTTGATGTATATGTAACTTCGGAATGTATTTCATCTATATTTATTGTACTCCTATAGAGATGTATTATTCCTCTATATGGAAGTGTCATCATTTGTATTGACAAGTGTCGCAAGTGGTGTAACTTGCCGATTGTTATACCTCCAATTGCCACACCATGTGTAAGTGAGAATATACATGTTTTACCACCATGGAAAACATGATGTTTATGCCTCCTAAGGGTGTTAGGACCCTTCATTCTAATGTTGGTACCTTCCCTAGTCACACTTGGAAGAAAATCCAACAAACAAGGGGTTGAAACCCACATTAACCACCTCCAAAAATTAAGCCTTTTGGAACTACCGCGCCCTGCATGCCTATGGGGGAGCAGTAGTGTCAAACTAACGCGTTCTACATGCCTATGGGGGAGCGGTACCACCGCGCTTTGCTTAGTTATAGGGGAGTGGTAGTATTGATTTAGGCTTATCCCTTTTATTTTGGATCTTGGATCTCATGGATATTTTCTTGGGATGAGGTACCCCTTCGAATCCTATCTCAATTTCCATCCTTGGCATGATTTAGATCCTTGATCCACATATTATTCACTTAGATCCATAATCTCCTCTTAGTGGTTGGCCTCCCAAATCCTACTTAAAGAGAGCCATCCATGAGCTTGGGGGGGTGATCTTGGAAACACTAAACCTATGATCCTATGAGTCTTGCAAGGGTGATGTTGGAGAGCTTGGAAGGAGGTGCTACTACTTTGGACATCAAGGTATAACATTGTAATTATCTTCTTTTGGCTTTCTTATCATTAATATAACTTAGCCTATTCCTCTCATTTTCATGTCTTTAATGATGAATGCATGAAATTGTCTCTATTTATATAGTTAGATCTTTGTTTATACATATATTGCGTTGGAGAAGGTGTTGTGTTTCCTTTGTGAATAGGTTCATAAGTCCCTAATCAAAGGCAGGAGCTGTAGCAACTTAGGAGCAGCAGGACAACCATCAAAGTAAGGTATGCCATCTACTTGCTTTGTATTTCCATAGCTTGTTAACTGATGTGTGAGCTAGATCTAGGAGGACTATAGTGTCTATTTGTTTCATCTCTGTCTTGGGTAGGCAACTAGGGGCCTTTTCTAATCCCAAGGAGATATCTACCTATCCATAGGGAGATTTTCTCACAAGACCGATGGGTTATTAGAGCACCTAGTAGAGGGGTCGGCCTGATATAATGTAACCTGGGGTTATTAGGCTGAGTTAGACAAGTCGTCCCCATAGGTTTATTAGGTAGCACAGGACAAGTATAAATAGAGATCGGGAGATCTCTATTTCATTTTTTCTCATTACTCACTCTTCCATCACTCGGAAAGTGGCACACATGTGAGGAGGAGGATCAGCTACTAGGAGAATACTATCTCTTGTACTTTGGTTGTATCATTGCTCTTTCTATCTCTGAGGAAGTTGTGGGGTTTTTCACCTTCTTGGTTTTCCCTGGTGAAACTCTGTGTCTCTTGTATGCTTGCATTATTGTGTCCATGATTGATATGCTGTACATGTTATTCTCTCAGTTAAGATCTTAGATCAGATTGAAAATTCTGAAAAACTAACATGGTATCAGAGCTAGCCTGAAAGAAGGCATGGTATGGCATGTATGACACTTGTTGCACTTGCGAAGCTAGGACTTGATATAGCAAAAACCAGTCATCATATAACTTTCGCTATAAATACATTTCGGCGAGGTTTCAGGATCTGAAACTCATACAGGTCGAATATAATATCCCCATGTACCTTATGTCCAAAGCACAACTTCTAATTCGTTGTACTTTGTGTTTTATGATCTGTACAATCTAGGGTTTCTACCTCTTCAAGATTTGAGTCATAAACATGTGACATAGGAAAAAAGGTCATAACTTGGGCTAGGAAGCTCCAAATGAAATTTCATAAAAAATGACAGGTAGGGCACGGACTGTACTTTCACAGGCCGAAAGTGAACCAGTGACACATGGCACTCCGTACACCTTTTCTCTCCTGTTTTATCCCATAAACAGGTCACGTTGCGACACTTGGCATAACTCTCTCAGAGAGAATCCAATTGAGGTGAGACCTATGGGGTTGGAAATATGACAGGTCGGGCTAACACAGGTAGAAGTTTTAGACCCCATGGATTCGTAATTTCAGATTTACACTAAAAACAATAAGGTGCATATTTCTGTCAAAACAGAATTAGATTTTGAGCACCTTCATTCATGGCTCCGAGAATTAGGGTTTCAAAGAAAGTTGGTTTTTTTGTAATTGGACACCACAGATGAATGCTACTCATCAAAATAGAAATTTAGAGACCAAGATCAAATTTTTTGGTTGGGTAGAAGGCCGGGCTTGATCAAACCCTAGTTCGGGACTTTGATCGGAAAAGTGGAAAATTAGGGCTTCTGCAAAAGTTGGAATTTTTGAAGTCTGTGACCATGGCTGGAAGCTCCTCAGAAAAAGCAAAGTTTAGAGCTTTGGATCAAACCTTTTGGTTGGGAAGAATGGTGGGATTTATCAAACCCTAGTTTGGGATCCTGTTTAGAAGATCCGAAAGTTTCAAAGGAAATTTTGAGGGGTGAAACTTTGTAGTTTTCAAATTCTGAGTATACCAGCTTGATCATCTCATCAAGGCGCATCTTTCCATCCTTTCAGAAGTTTGAAATTCAAAGTTTGAATTTTTAGGGTTTCCCTGACAAACCCTAATCTAGCTCCAGATCTAGTTTCTGCAAATCAAGTGGATTGGGTTAATCCTAGAAGAAAATGGATTGGTCAACTTCATAAGTGAAGAAGTTTCAGTTTCAGAGGGAGATAAGGCTAAGGCCTTACGTAGGAAGATTACAAGCAATCTCGATAGGTATGACTTATCCAGGTATGTTTCGAGATCTGTTCATGATTAAATTTATGGTATGTTTGTCTTCATTAAGGTTAGTACAATCTTGATTAACTTTAAACTTGTCATATCACCTTAATAAATTTATGAATACACGATAGAAGATATTCATTGATTAGGGTTTTGACACTTATGATTGTATTAATGCATTATGGTGTTGTATGAGGTTGATGTTGTCTGCTAACATGAAAGGTACATCAAGAAAGACAAATCATGTTCTAGTTCAAGAACATATAACCATGGTGACATGAAGACAAAGATTCATCCATTGTCATGGATCACATAGAAGATCTACTTACGAGGTATGCAGGTTACTAGCACAAGTCATTTAAGAGAACAAGAAGACATCATGTAGGTATGTTAGAAATAACCAACTAACATATTAATACAGGTATGTTTTTCCTATATCAAGTTAGAATCCTACCTTGTGTTAGGATCTTATACTGTTGTATTGTTGATAATGATTATTCATGAAGTTAGAAATGTAAGTAATCAAGGGTTTATGCATATTATGTCTCTTGCCTTGCTTGATGATATGACTAACCAAAAAATTCCTTTGGTCAAATATGAATATGCATGAGTAAGAGAAGTCTTCCCTAAAACATTGATTGCTAATTCTTATTATCTGTGTTTGAAATGATCATGACTATACAGGTTTAATATTATTGTGTTTTGATAGTATTGAGATTATACTAATGAATGTATGATTATGTATGAGATCTCAATGGTAACACAATGATGATACTAGTAAGCATGCATAGTGATCGAGGAAGGATATTAGTTCAAGGACAGGTAATCCAGGAAGCAAAGATCAAGAGGGAGCACACTCCAGTAGTTTCTGCAAGGATGAAGACATTCAGAGGGAGGCGACCACTTCTCACAATCCACATCAGAATGGAGTTGTAGAAAGGAAGCAAAGATTGAGAGGGAGTCAACCCAACAAACAAACAAAGATAAGTATTTGAATTATTATTTCTTGCATATTTGATTGTTTAAATAATACTGTTCAATGATGTATATACTGATGTTCCTAGAATTAGGCTGTGTATTTTGGCATATTAGAATAATTGCATTAATGAACATCATACTACTAATATGCATGTATTGGGTAAGTGGCCTATGGCACTGTACAACATTCCATTGCTACTTATCTAGAATGAAACCTCTTTGCTGACATGTTGAGAGTAGTGCAAAACTCTTAACAATGTTCTGGTAGAGATTGGAAGGAATCTAGAAATTTATAGGATATGGATGAATGCTGTATTGAAGCATTGGCTAAAATAATTGCATGACTGTATGGCATATTTCTTTATGTGTATAAATTTGTTCTGAAAACTATGAGAAGTTTTCTAATCATGCAATTTAGCTTGTTTTGTAGGAAAGATCGTATACGAGCACCTACAAAAGAAGGACTACAACATTTGTTTCAGCAACAAAGTTATCTATTGAAGATATTGAATATATTGAAGTTCCCAGGATTCAGAAAGAATTCCATGATCGAGGAGTACCGATCGATCATGAAGAGTGATGTTTGGGATGCAATCCCAAGACTTGAAGGGAAGTCTGTTGTGACTTCCAAATTGATCTATAAGATCAAGCATGCTGCAGATGGTAGCATGGAGAAATACAAAGCGAGGTTTGTAGCTCGTGGCTTCTCCCAGAAGGAGGGATTGAGTATGAAGAGACTTCTACACCTATAGCCAGGCACAATTCCATCAGATCAGTACTTGCTCTAGCTGTAGTGATGAAATGGAAGATACACCAGATGGATTTCAAGACAGTTTTCTTGAATGGTGTAGTCGAAGAGGAAGTGTATGTGGAGCAAACTGAAGAAATACCTATATCGTTTGAAACAGGTAGCCAGGACCTGGTATGGCAGGATAGATGGCTTTCTATCCAGTTTGGGCTTTACCAAGAGTAAAGCGGATTCCAACCTTTACTACAAGGTTGAGGAAGGAAATCTAGTGATACTACTATTGTATGTGGATGACTTGTTTGGAACAGGTGAGGATTGATTGATTGCCGACACGCATCGAAAACTTGCTACCAAGTTTTTGATGAAGAACTTGGAGATGATGCACTATTTTCTAGGCATGGAGGTGTGGCAGAGTATAGATGGAATATTGCTTAGACAAGGGAAGTATGCAGTGGAGATCCTGAAGAGGTTCGGGATGATAGACTGCAAGGCCATGGCCACACCTATGGCAACGAACTTGAAGCTTCTATGTGATGCTTCATCTGATCCAGTTGATGTCACAATGTTTCATCAGATGATTGGGTCCTTGATGTACCTAACAAACACAAGACCAGATATTTGCTTTGCGGAGAACACATTGAGCCAGTTCCTTACATATCCTAGAGGTGTTCACCTGGTTGCTATAAAGCATATTCTGGGGTACCTGAAGGGTGCAGCTGATTATGGGCTCAAGTATGATGCGAATCAAAAGTTTAACCTGGAAGGTTATGTTGATTCGGACTAGGAGGGAACTGCTGCAGATAGGAAGAGAACATCTGGGTGTTTCTTCAGTATGAGATCAGGTGTGATCTCTTGGTTTAGCAGGAAGAAGTCCTGCGTAGCACTGAGTACAGTCGAAGCAAAGTATGTTGCAACTTGTTCGGCTAGTTGTGAGGCAGTATGGCTGAGGCAGCTACAGTCTGAGTTATTTGATCTCCCACTAGATGCTACTGGTATCTTCTTTGATAACCAGAGTTGTGTGAAGCTATCTAAGAACCAGGTGTTCCACAACAGGTCGAAACACATTGAGATCAAATATCACTATATCAGGGATATGGTGCAGAGAGGAGCAATGAAGCTCCTGTATATTGCGATGGATAAGCAGGTTGCAGATGTGCTGATGAAACCACTAGACATAGTGAAGTTTGAGTACTTCAGGGAGAGGCTTGGTTTTCTTCATATTGATGACACTTCGAGGAAGAAGTGATGGACACATTTGCTGGAGCCATTCCAAGCATGGTGAGAGGAGGATCCTCCACATGGCTGTGGATGTAAGCGCCGGATGATGAGCATCTGGATGATGCTCCAGTTACTGCTTTGTATATGCATCATGTTGGATGCTTGTTATGATCAGTTGGATCATGTATATGTATATGCATCATGTTGGATGCTTGATATATTTTGTATATGCATCATGTTGGATGCTTGGATCATGTATCTGTATATGTATTAGGTGGATATGTTGTATGATCAGGTAGATCATGTATGTTGATATATATCAGATGGATACATTGTATGATTAGGTGGATACATTGTATGATCAGGTGGATCATGTATGATGATATGTATCAGGTAGATACTTGGCATGCATCAGATGGATGCATTGTATGATCAGGATGATCATGGATGACAAGCTTCAGGATGTTGCTCCAGATGATCTACATCAGGACGGTGCAGTGATGAGTATCAGGATGATACTCTGGATGATATACATCAAGTTGATGTACTGTGTGATGATGATCAGTATGATCATGAGCATCAGGATGATTCTTCATGCAATGATGATCAGTTGGATCATGAGTATCAAGTTGATACTTGGAGGTCAGAGATGATATGTGGCAAGTTGTGCAAGTAGCATGTAATCAGTCCTCAAAGATCCGATAGGTTGAGCTATGTGCTCATAATCAGTCCTGGGATGAGGTATTGCTATGCAGTATGTAATCAGTCCTTAGAGATCTGATAGGTTGAGTTGTGTGCTCGTAATCAGTCCTAGGATGAGGTATTACTACAGAGACATGTAATCAGTCCTGGAGATCCGAGAGGTTGAGCTATGTGCTCGTAATAAGTCATGGGATGCTCTTTAGAGATCTTGCCGGTCGTGTTGCAACACATAAATGTTCCTGGGATGCTCTTTAAAGGTATTGTGAAGGGGATGCATGTAATCAGTCCTAGGATATCTTTCCGGTTGTGCTTAGGCACATAAATGTTCCTGGGATGCTCTTGTCAGGTATTGCATCAACACATAAAATCAGTCCTGAGAGACAACCTCTATCAGACCATTCACACAAATGATGAATACCTACAGGTGTGGGCCTTCATCCAATATGAAAAAGGAATGGCTCTATAGAACTTCCTATGATGAGTAGATTCAAAGATTGATTAAGATAGCAGCAGCGGTGATGATGATGATGATTTGCTGATGATGATCCAGAGAAGAAGACTTGTGCCTGTAGATCTGTGTCGAGAAATAACTTCCTAGTTAAGAGGGAGTGGTGATGTATATGTAAATTTGGAATGTATTTCATATATATTTATTGTACTCCTATAGAGATGTATTATTCCTCTATATGGAAGTGTCGTCATTTGTATTGACAAGTGTTGCAAGTAGTGTAACTTGCCCATGGGTTATTAGACCACCTAGTAAAGGAGTCAGCCTGATATAATGTAAGCTGGGGTTATTAGGATGATTTAGACAAGTCGGACCCATAGGTTTATTAGGCAGCACAGGACAAGTATAAATAGAGATCGGGAGATCTCTATTTCATTTTATATCATTACTCACTCTTCCATCACTCGGAAAGTGGCACACATGTGAGGAGGAGGATTAGCTGCTAGGAGAAGACTATCTCTTGTACTTTGGTTGTAGCATTGCTCTTTCTATCTCTGAGGAAGTTGCAGGGTTTTTCACCTTCTTGGTTTTCCCCAATGAAACTCTGTGTCTCTTGTGTGCTTGCATTATTGTGTCCATGATTGATATGCTATAGATATGTTGTACATGTTATTCTCTTAGTTAAGATCTTAGATTAGATTGAAAATTCGGAAAAACTAACAGCTAAAACGTCATTGTACTTAGTCCTTTGACTGTGTGTATGCTTATTACTTTTACATTCGTTGTGGTGTGAAGATGCAAGGCTTGGTTGAGCTGTAACGGCCCTCTGCGTTTTCTCCGAGACTGTTTGGATTTATTTATAATGCAATGTGCAATGGATATGAAGCTTGCATGGGTGGAAACTTCACTGCACTTGATATTATTATAATTCATATGTTATATTGCGGGAAATCTGAGCATAAAGATGAATACAAAATGCCTAAATGACATGTCGTGTTTACTATTGTTATAAAATGGAAAACGCCTTCGTGTTGTGCATCTTTGAAGTTTAGACTGCATTTAATGTTACATTCATAAGCATACAGTAAGGTTATTTAACCCATGTATAATTAAAAGCTTTGGGTGAAAGGCAATATGCCTACCCAGCTTGTATGCGAAAATGGTTATATATAAATATATCGTTTCTCTGTCAGCCATAAATTGTAAACGATTTCATCATTATTTAAATCCTCCTCGAGCATAATGTTAATCTTGTTCTTAACCATAGCTTATGTGTATATATATGTTTGTAATATATTTGTATGGTGTATGAAATCGCAGTCCTCAATACAATGCGATGTTGATTCAACAATAAATTTATTATGATAATGCCCTTCAGTTATGGGTAAAACCCCCATTTGCATATACGATTTCCTTCTGCGTAGATGCATTCATACAATGTTTATATTATATGCAAACATACAGCGTGGCGATCTAAGTTGGCCACGATTCGTTTTGTGCCTTAGGAAATGGACTCATATTAATATTAATATTTTGAACTTACAATGCATTCTGTATAAAATGATAAAGGTTCATCCCAACCTAGGAATTATATCAATGCTTCAACTCAGAAATAAATTAGTAAACATAATGAATTTAGTTCATATGATGGTTAACCCAGAAATGCCATACTAAAGCAAGCAGTCTTCCAAGAACAACTTCATCCCGAGTCTAAAACTATGATGATCTATTTGTTCAAAAAATATTATAGATCTGAACATTAGTATTTCTAGGGTTTTAATGTAATAAACTCTAACATCAAAGAGTTAAGAAAATATATGAGGTCTAGACATGTAAACCTCACAGTTTACATGTCTACCCTATATAGCATTATGATAAAAGATATAAGAGCTCTATCCAAACTGGAATAAATCTAATGCCAAGATATGCAGTGTATAAATAGGATCCATAAAACCCTAGGTTAACATATGGACCATATTGCTTTGTATAACTACTGCGGACATATAAAACATCATAGGGATTTCAATGCTGTGTATCTACTGTAAACAGAATGTAAGTATCCTCACATTAATCCCCAAACATAAATATTATAGATCCTTAAGTCTGATCCTAAGATAGGACTTATTACAGAGATCTATTAGTCTAGCTGATATTTATGCTCAGATTAATCCATAATACATTCTACATCTGGTCAGATATGATAAATATGTCATTCATTTCCAAATCAAAGATATTCAGAAACACATACAAATACTGCTTCATAAACAATTACTCTGTAAGTACAGCATGTAAATACTTATCTGAAATCTACTGACCAGTGGAACCAAGAACAAACCTTTCAGCGTTTGACCAACAAGTTCTCCTTGATTTCAGGTCACCCCCGAGTTGAGTTCACAGACCCCCGGGTAGAGTATAGATTTTAAATTTTTAAATTACTCTTAACTTTTTTTCCGCAATTTATTCAGGATTATTTCAGAGGCAATAGGAAACCCAACACCCAACTCAGTACTCCTGATCTCCAGGATGCTCCAGGGGCTTTTAAGCCTTATCCATTAAGAGAATCAATAAAACACAACCTATTCAGGTAAATGCAGTACTCTTGCAGCTTGGGGTACTTCTCCTACCTACACACAATTAAGTGGCCAAGCTCATACCAAGCTGTATGATTCCTCTTAAACTGGGCCAATTTGGTTCTCCCAAATCTGCCCTCAATCACTTGGATTCAGGACCAGTTTGGTTCTCCCAAATCTGTCCTCCCTCACCAATATTCATTTGTCTCAGGGTATTGTTTTTCCCCAGCACCCATTTCTCTTGTGTGTTTTGATCATGAGAATGTGAATAGTGATAATGATGAATGAATGAGTGTTTCAATGAATTTCACTTTTTATTCACATAGGTGGGAAATTCCTCATTTTATGAATTCTTTTAATTCATTAGTTTCTCAAATATCTTCTTTAGGGTTTGCCATTTTTCTCCAATAATAATTTCTTATTATTATTATTATGTGGCATTTTCCCTCCAACCCTTAGGGGACTGTGACTCCCATCTAATTAATGTGCTGGTCCACATGGTCATTAGAAATCAATTTATCAGATTTCTGAAATCAACTAAGTAAAATGAAATAATACTTAGCAGAAATATAATAGGGGTTCAAAGTTCAAAATTAGGGTATTAAAAATCTCCATGTGCCACGTTTACCCCGCATTAAAACCCACCAAATTCAAAATCCTTCCTATAAATATGCCCCCAGCGAATTTAACGGGCACTTTGTCTTCAGCACCCTGAGCTCCTCTTCCATCACTCTATGCTCCAACCTACTCACCTTCCAGAGACAAACATTTACCATATTTCCCTTCACCACTCTAGCGTCACCATGGCCTCTATGTTTGCACCCCAAGCCCCCTCTGCATCTGAAGTTCTCAATCAAGATGACCACCTTGGCGATGATTTTTTTGACGTCCACAATTCTATATCCTCTTTCCCAAACATGCACAAATTAGCCAGTGAGGCCGAGGAGCAGGAAAAAAGTGGCAGTGACCTGTTCAATTTTTGGAAGTATGGATTGACCAAAATGATTCTACCACAATCCAAGTTGTTCCCTGAGTTGGTACAATGGTGTGCAGAGAGGTATGCACCAGAAATAAGAGTCGTCATCTATAGGATGGGAAATGTTGTTTTCCCAATTACCAAGGAGCTAATTATGGAATTGACCGACACTGAGGGATATGCCTCAAGGCTTCAGTTCAATGAAGAAGTTCTGATAGGAAAGATTAGAGAGATATCCTCAAAAAGTAGGGAGGCTTTCGTCCGTATGATAGTCTCCCCATAGGCCAATTTTCCTAGTACTTAGGCTATGTTCAGTTTGGAGGTATTCACCAGTTCATCTAGGCCGGTATTGTCAATGATATGTCAGGTCCTCAGATATGACCATGATCTAGTGAACGATAAAGCTTTGGGATTCCTTATTCTCATGAACTTATCTCAACAGGAGACCCCTGTCATGTTAGATATGTCTTTTTTCCTCGCCCAGTCCATCCACCTTCAGCTCAAAAAAAATTCATCTAAGAAGATATTTAGATTCAGTTCCCTCCTCTTGTATATGTTATTCTATCACAATAAGAGTTTCTTCAGTAAAGGTGACCTTGATAGATCAATTGCTTCATTTCTCCCACATGAAGTTTTTTCTCTATTCATAGAAACTATTATGTCTAAATTATATACACCATTATTTGATGGTCCTCCTCCCCGAGTATTCCCAGAGTGTAAGCAGTTTCTTCATCTCAAACCGAATGAGGCTGTCAGGGATTGGTTCTGTTTTGAGACCCACACTGAAATCTGGGTATATGGAGCGGAGCTAGGTCATTACAAAATCCCACTATTTTTAACTCCCATAATTTTTTCCTTGGAGTACATCCATAAAAGATTCAACTACGAAGATGTACATTTTATGAAGGGGAACAATGTCAGGACTTTAAAAGTCCCCAGTGAGGCTGGACCATTCAAGGTTAGGAGCAGAGCTTCTCAGAAAGTAGTTGAAGAACTACTAGCGTCTTCTGGTTTCTCATTGAGCATAGTGTGCAATTATGATCCCAGAGGGATCGTCTCTCAAAAAATACAGGCTTCCAGGTCAACATCACGCTCCCATGAACCTCATCCATTGTTGGACAAAATAGCCAACTTAGACAGGTGGGAGCTGTTAAGATTTAATATGCTAAGACATAAAATAGCAGCATTACATTCCATTTCACAATAATAGCATATACAGGATCACTGAAGAAACAACAAGCATAGCATAAACACAAGAGACAAAGATTTATCCTGGGAAACCCTCATAGGGTAGAAAACCCAGCAAAGCTTCCTCAATATAGATGACCAGCAATATACAAAGATGAAACCCTGAGACATGATCTCCTCCTCCACAATAGCAGACCTCTCCTCCACAAGTGCGCTATCCTCAAGTGAGTGAGTGTGTCAAATGAGGAACACACCTCCTCTATTTATACACTACTCTGACATATCTTTTACACAAGTACACGTAGGCTCGTATTTAACCAATGGGTTAAATACCCCACTACAACTGACTGGGCCGACCCCTCTAGGGTGGTCTAACAACCCTTTGACCCACATAACACATACAGGGCCGACCCCCACTAGGGAAGTCTAATAACCCGAGTTACCACATTCCGACGAAGGAATAAACATCTCCGGATATACAATAAGATCTTTATGGAGGAATGAAACATCTACGGAATAATAAAGTACAATTATAATATTCTTTGAAGTTACAATATCTCAACACTCCCCCTTAACGAGAAGGATATTATAACAACATCTGCACGAGCAAGGAGTCATCAACATCATACATGATACATCTATAAATCATTGGAAGCTTTCTCAACATCATCAGTAACTCAACCAGTTACTGGAACATCTTCAATACTAGAACATCAACATCTTCAGTACTGAGTCTTTATCTTCTGTAGTACTCAAACAGCTACAACAACATCAACATCTGGATCCTCACGATCATCAGTATCATCATCTCACGATCATCGGCATCGTCATCACACGCTCATCAACATCGTCATCACACGATCATCAGCATTGTCATCACACGATCATCAGCATCATCATCTCACGATCATCAGCATCGTCATCACACGATCATCAGCATCGTCATCACACGATCATCAGCATCATCATCACACGATAATCAACATCGTCATCACATGATCATCAGCATCGTCATCACACGATCATCAGCATCGTCATCACATGATCATCAACATCGTCATCACACGATCATCAACATTGTCATCACACGATCATCATCGTCATCACATGATCATCAGCATCGTCATCACATGATCATCAGCATCGTCATCACACGATCATCAACATCGTCATCACACAAGTATCCATACCGATACAGGTATCCTTATCTTCAATATAAGTATCCTACCGATACAAGTAACCACATCATCAATACAAGTATCCTACCAATACAAGTAACCACATCATCAATACAAGTATCCTACCGATACAAGTAATCACATCATCAATACAAGTATCTTACCGATACAAGTATACACAATAGTAGCATACCCTGCAACACACAAGATCCTATTACAGGATGATCAATCCCTCTCACTTTAAGACACCTCACCATGTCTAGGGACGATGCAATCCCAATCTATTTACAGGATGATTAGTCCTTATCACTTTAAGACATCTCACCATGTCTGAGGCAATCCCAATCTATTTACAGGATGATTAGTCCTTATCACTTTAAGACATCTCATCATGTCTAGGGACGAGGAAATCCCAATCTATTTACAGGATGATTAGTCCTTATCACTTTAAGACATCTCACCATGTCTGAAGCAATCCCAATCTATTTATAGGATGATTAGTCCTTATCACTTTAAGACATCTCACCATGTCTGAGGCAATCCCAATCTATTTACAGGATGATTAGTCCTTATCACTTTAAGACATCTCACCATGTCTAGGGACGAGGAAATCCCAATCTATTTACAGGATGATTAGTCCTTATCACTTTAAGACATCTCACCATGTCTAGGGACGATGCAATTGTAAAATTAGTCACAGTAGATCTAATGAACAAGTAAATCAATCACAACAGATGAACATAGAAAATATGGTGCAAAACTGTGCAAAACATGTAGCAGTGCTATCTATCCCAGAAAGGGTGAATGAATTACAATACAAACTGTCACAATGACTGAGCAATTCGAATTGCCTAAGGAGGTCATTCGAATAACTGAATAGAGTAGCTTGACTCTAACTAGAAGTCCTCATCAATCAATCGGTGGTGCTCATCAATGCACAACAACCAGTCATCCAGGTGTCAATCTGAGTCTAACTGAGTGTAATAAGTGTAACTGAAGTGTGTAGCACTGATTTAGGATCTGGAGGCTCAGTGGGGGTGCATAGGAGGCTAATTGAAGTCAGAACAAGTCACCTAATCGAACTGGAGGTCCAACGGAAGTGATACAGTCAGTCGGGAGTGAAACTAGCCTCAAATCAGGGAGAATCGGAGCTAACTGAATGTAACTGAAGTGGAACTGCAGTGGTAGGTGAACAAGTGCGCCCTTCTCTGGCAGTAGGTGAGAAGTGGGCGCCTTTCAGCCTAGGAGGGCTAAAACTCTGTGGTAAGTGGCTCCCGGGTGCTAGAATGAAGTGGATAAGGTGCTCGAGGCATCAAACTGGTGACTGGGATGCATGCAAGTGCATGCAGGTGCATGCAAACCCTAGATTCTGCATGCAAACCCTAATTGCATGCAAGATCCTGAAAAAGATGATGTGGATATCTGAACACCCCCCCTCAAGCTAGACTATGATGTGCAAAAAAATAATGTGGGGCCCTGGTAACTAAGACCAAAGGTCACCCCAATACAATAATAATCCAAACTAATAACAGTAAATAAACCGAGGAAATGGGGAAAACCTCATGGGAAAAATTCCCCCCCTCAAAATGAACTGTAACACACCAAAAGATTTAACTGCTCCAAACTAAAATAGATATGTCTGGAGGTATCTTACTCTTGGGAGTAAATGGATTATGCTCCAAAAACATGTGCTTGAATTCTCCATCAGTGGATGCAAGCGAATGTGGAGACTTTATGAACTTGCTCTTCATACCGAAAATGGTGAGAACAAATTTGAAAATATGAGGATGATCCTGGAACCTGTGATTCGAACCAAGTGAGGTAGGATAAGTTCCAATAAGATCAAATAGCTCTTGAAACTTGAACTTCTTATCAGTAGAAGTTAAATCAGCTCCAAGAATAGATGAATGGTTTCTTGAGATCTCCTTTGAACCAACAAGGGTGAGATCAAAACCAAAATCAGCAAAAAGTGCATGAGAATTGAACTCAAGCGAATGGTAGTTTTCTTCATCTTCATTAAAACTCGGAGAAACTTTGCAAATGATAGAACATAAGTTTATAGAAGGCATGCAATCAAGGAGGGCGAATGCTTCACCTCCAAAATCAGATTTTACCTCCAAAACATCAAGTAGATCATTATTCTGCATGCCGACAAACTCATGTGAAGGAGAGGATTCAAGAACCTCTTCGGAATCTAGAGTATGAGCTTGTTTATCTTGCTCAGAATTCGAAATAGAAGACTTTGAGAGAATGAGTGTTGAATCTACAGTTTCTTCTTCATCTTGAACAATTGTTGAGGCCAACACATGATCGAAAAGAACACATAAGGAGATCTCACCGGGCTTGTTCTCCAAAAGGCTAGCATGATCCTCTTCTTCCTGCTTTCCAAATTCTCTTCCAAGTTGGACCCATAGATCACTTGGATTTTCAGCAGTCTTACTGAGGTAGCGCATACAAGGAGACATAGCAAGACATATTGCTCCAAAAGCTCAGTCACAATCATTGAGCCAATCATTCTCCTCTTCATCGGAATCAAAAACTCTTGTATTACCAATGCACATATCAAAAAGACATTGTCTCTTTAAGAATGCAATCATCTTTGGTTTCCATTCATCATAGTTGAATGGAGTAAGAAGATTTTGTGAAGAAGAAGTCTCCATCTTTGCATTAGCGAATGCACATGGAGAAGTAAGAAACCTGCAAATTACACACAAACAAACACTATGTTTTCAGCCTTGCATGCACATGAGCGAATGCACATGAGATTTTGCATGCCGCTACTGAAAATATATTGGTGAGCAAAGATTGCTCTCTCTTCATGTAGAACACCTGTAGAAAAGAAATCTTATCCCTGCCATGGCTCTGATACCATGTAAAATTAGTCACAGCAGATCTAATGAACAAGTAAATCAATCACAACAGATGAACATAGAAAATATGGTGCAAAACTGTGCAAAACATGCAGCAGTGCTATCTATCCCAGAAAGGGTGAATGAATTACAATACAAACTGTCACAATGACTGAGCAATTCGAATTTCCTAAGGAGGTCATTCGAATAACTGAATAGAGTAGCTTGACTCTAACTAGAAGTCCTCATCAATCAATCGGTGGTGCTCATCAATGCACAACAACCAGTCATCCAGGTGTCAATCTGAGTCTAACTGAGTGTAATAAGTGTAACTGAAGTGTGTAGCACTGATTTAGGATCTGGAGGCTCAGTGGGGGCGCATAGGAGGCTAACTGAAGTCAGAACAAGTCACCTAATCGAACTGGAGGTCCAACGGAAGTGATACAGTCAGTCGGGAGTGAAACTAGCCTCAAATCAGGGAGAATCGGAGCTAACTGAATGTAACTGAAGTGGAACTGCAGTGGTAGGTGAACAAGTGCGCCCTTCTCTGGCAGTAGGTGAGAAGTGGGCGCCTTTCAGCCTAGGAGGGCTAAAACTCTGTGGTAAGTGGCTCCTGGGTTCTAGAATGAAGTGGATAAGGTGCTGGAGGCATCAAACTGGTGACTGGGATGCATGCAAGTGCATGCAGGTGCATGCAAACCCTAGATTCTGCATGCAAACCCTAATTGCATGCAAGATCCTGAAAAAGATGATGTGGATATCCGAACAGCAATCCCAATCTATTTACAGGATGATTAGTCCTTATCACAATCACATTTAAGACTATCCTTCCTTTCAAAATTACTGGATTTGTTGTCTAAGGATGATTAGTCCAATCACAATCACATTTAAGACTATCCTTCCTTTCAGAATTACTGGATTTGCTGTCTAAGGATGATTAGTCCAATCACAATCATATTTAAGACTATCCTTCCTTTCGGAATTACTGGATTTACTGTCTAAGGATGATTAGTCCAATCACAATCACATTTAAGACTATCCTTCCTTTCGGAATTACTGGATTTACTGTCTAAGGATGATTAGTCCAATCACAATCACATTTAAGACTATCCTTCCTTTCGGAATTACTGGATTTACTGTCTAAGGATGATTAGTCCAATCACAATCACATTTAAGACTATCCTTCCTTTCGAAATTACTGGATTTACTGTCTAAGGATGATTAGTCCAATCACAATCACATTTAAGACTATCCTTCCTTTCAAAATTACTGGATTTACTGTCTAAGGATGATTAGTCCAATCACAATCACATTTAAGACTATCCTTCCTTTCGGAATTACTGGATTTACTGTCTAAGGATGATTAGTCCAATCACAATCACATTTAAGACTATCCTTCCTTTCGAAATTACTGGATTTACTGTCTAAGGATGATTAGTCCAATCACGTGCATTTTGAACCAAGGTCCAGGGACGATGCAGTCCTATCTTCTATTCTCGGAGACACCTGTCTACGGCTCACTTTAGGACTGAAGTCCAGGGATGATCCAATCCCCTCAAGTCCACCAAGGACTTCATTCTCGAAGACATACGTCTACGGCTCTCTTTAGGACTGAAGTCTAGGGATGATCAAATCCCCTCATGTCCACCAAGGACTTCATTCTCGGAGACATCATGTCTACGACTCTCTTAAGGATGATGCAATCCTATCATGTCCACCAAGGACTTCATTCTCGGAGACATCATGTCTACGGCTCTCTTAAGGATGATGCAATCCTATCATGTCCACCAAGGACTTCATTCTCGGAGACATCATGTCTACGGCTCTCTTAAGGATGATGCAATCCTATCATGTCCACCAAGGACTTCATACGTCTACGGCTCTCTTGAGGATGATGCAATCCCCTTGTCACCTTAAACCCTGTCTAAGGACCATCCATCAACCTCTCTGTTGGCATCACTAATATAGGTATCCTCATCATCGACCTTACTGTCGATGCAGGCAATCTCATCATGAGTTATCACATCACTCCCCCTTTCGAGGAGGGTCATTCTGAACTATATTAAGTTTGTCTCGAAAAAATTTACTTGAGGTAGAGGTTTGGTTAGTACATCGGATCAGTAGAGGTTTGGTTAGTACATTGGTAACTTGTTACAAATTCAAACTTTTGGTTCCTTTCTGCACCATATCTTGGAACACTGGATTCTCTGCCATATTGATACAACTCTGTTTGTCACATAGGATCATAGTTGGGTCTATCTCTAATTCAAACAATCCTGAAGCCATACTACTTCATAACTTAGCAGAGCAAGCAGCCATATATTCTGCTTGTGCTAAGAGCCACACTAGATTGTTTCCTGCTCAACCACGAGATCATGGTTGATCCCAGACAATAACATCCTCTTGATGTGCTCTTCCTGTCTAATACACTTCCTTCCCAATGAACATCTGTGTAGCCATCTGAAGTCATGATCATAGATCAAAGTCTATTGTATCCTTTAGGTACCGTATCACATGATTTGCAGCTTATCAGGTGAACACATCTAGTTTCCACTAGATACCGACTCAAGGTGTTCACAGCAAAGCATATATCTGACCTATTATTCGTTAGACACATCAATGACTCAATATTTTGTCTGTACAGAGTTCTATCCACTAACTCTGATGAGTCATCCGCTAACAGCTTCAAGTTGGAATCCATGAGAGTGGCCATTCCAACACATCAAGTCTTCTCAAGATTTCTCAGCATACTTTCCCTGGTTGAGAAAGATTCCTTCTGAGCCTTTCCATACTTCTAGACCTAGAAAGTAATGCATCAATCTGAGATCTTTCATTTTCATTTCTGTAGCCATCTATCTGTGCCATCTCTCATCAGATGGGTCTATTGATATGAGCCTCAACATCATTCAAACTCTGTGGTGAGTTCCTTCTTGCATCCATGTCATATGTGTATAGAAGCCATATTCAACCTTGTAGCAAAGGTTGAGATCCACATCACCCATGGTGATCATTAAGCTCATCAATTGATTATCGATCCTGGGAATCCATACAAAACCTGATTCACACTTCTTCTTTAATTACACCATTAAGAGAATGGTCTTATCTAGCCACTTGGAGCAAACATCTCATCACGATTCTCTTCCTCTTTCTAAGAGAATCTTCTAGCCACGAGTCTTCTATAGTGTGTTTGATTTGTAAATCCTTTTGTTGAACATCCATCACTTGTTCAGTGTTCATCATTCATCATAATCTTTCCTACAAATCAAAATTAAGTACATGATTAGTAATACTTCATAATCATCAAATCATATTGACATGATAACCTATTATGCATACATATATCATTTACATAGTTATGCAACTATTTTGACCAATACTTTGGCATAATACTTTCCCATATCCTGTATGCATACAGTGGCTATCTAGATGCCTTCCATCTCTACTAGAACATACTGTCGAGAGTGTGCACAGCTCTCAGCATGTCAGCAAAGAGGTTTCATTCTAGACAAGCAACAATGGAATGTTTGTCCAACTTACCAATCATATGCATATTAGTAGTATACTGTTCAATGCTTTATGAATGCTTACACTCAGCATGATATATTCTAGGAATACAAATATGCATACAAACAATATCATTTACTATTTCTAATAACAACTCAAATACTTATCTTTTATGTTTGTGTGGTTGCCTCCCGCTTGATCTTCTGTATGTCTTCTGAACTTCTATTCATTCTGTACCACTGTGCATGCTCAAGTGTGCACTAGTGTCATCCTCATGATCTCATACACAAGCATACATTCATTAGTATATTCCTAATATTATCAAAACATTCTAATTCTAAATAATCTTGAATATATATAGTCATGATCATTAGTATTCAGAGTTTCAAGGAAGTCTTCTTTTACTCATGCATATTCTTGTTTGATCATAGTACTCTTCAGGTTAATTAAATCATCATAGTATGCATAAACCCTTGATTACTAACTTTATGAATAAGCATAACCAATCATACCAAGTATACTTATATAAGGGATCCTAACACAAGGTAAGATTCTAACTTGACATAGGAAAGCATACCTGGATTAGTATACCTGCTTAGTTATGTACAACATACCTAAACAATCTCTTCAATGATTTAAAGATCCTGAGCTAGAACCTGCATGTCTCATAGGTTAAGCATAATATAACAAAGTCATACATACCTTGTAAGTAGAACAAAGATTATGGATGAATCTTTGTCTTCATGTTGTCATGGTCATGGAACTTGATTTGTCTTTTGTGATGTACCTGTATCTTGTTAGCAGACAACATCAACCTCACACAACACCATAATGCATTAGTACAATCATATAGCCCTAATCAATGAATGTCTTCAATCATTCACATGCATTCATACTGTTACTAGGGTGATAAGACAATTCTAACATTAATCAAGATTGTACTAATAAATAATATGAAGACAAACACATCATGAACTTAATCAAAAATCAGATTTCAAGACATACCTGAACCTCCTTGAGTCATACCTGTAGAGACTTCTTATAGTCTTCTTATGTAAGGCCTTAGCCTCAACTCCCCCTGAAACGTGATCTAGAGCTTTATTAGGGTTTGCTAGAGAAACCCTAAAAATTCAATCTTTGACTTTCACACTTCTGAATGGATGGAAGAATGTGTCTTGCTGAGCTGATCAACCTAACATTCTTCAATTTTGAAATCTCCAAAATTTTACCCCTCAAAATTGCCTTCAAAACTTCTGGATCTTCTGGACAGGAACCCGAACTAGGGTTTGATGAAGCCCACCCTTCTGTCCAATCAAAAGGTTCGATCCAAGGCTCTAAAATCTTATTTTTCTGAGGAGCTTCCAGCCGTGGTTACAGACTTCAAAAATTTCAACTTTTGCTGAAGCCCTAATTTTCCATCTTTCCGATCAAAATCCCGAGCTAGGGTTTGATCAAGCGCGGTCTTCTACCCAACCAAAAAATTCGATCTTGGTCTCTAAATTTCAATTTTCCTGAGTAGCATTCAGCCATGGATTCTGATTCCAAAAATTCTAACTTTCTCCGAAACCCTAAATTCCGAAAGCCATGAATAAAGGTGCTCCAAAAATAATTTTGTTTTGACAGAAATATGTACCTGATTGTTTCTACTATAACTCCAAAAATTTTGCTCCACAGGGTCTGAAAACTTTTTCTACAGTAGCCTGACCTGTCATCTTTCCATCTTGATAGGTCTGACCTCAATTGGATTTTCTGAGAGAGAGTTATGCCAAGTGTCGCAACGTGACCTGTTTATGGGATAAAACATAAGAGCGAACTTGTATGGCATGCCATGTGTCACTGTTTGAACTTCGGCCTCTGAAAATGTTTCTTTAGATATCTCACCCTGTTATCTTTCCATCCTGACAGGTCTGACCTCAATTGGACTCTCTGCGAGAGAGTTATGCCAAGTGTCGCAACGTGTCCTGTTTATGGGATAAAATAGGAGAGCTAACTTGTGCGGCGTGCCACGTGTCACTGGTTCACCTTCGGACTCTAAAAAAAGTTTCCTGAGATAGTACAGTCTGTGTACTACTTGTCACATTTTACGAAATTTCATTTGGATCTTCCTAGCCTAGGTTATGACCTTTTTTCCAAGGTCACCTGATTTTGACTGAGAACTGGAAGAGGCAGAAACCCTAACTTGTACTGATCATAACTCATAAAGTACAACGAATCTGAGGGTGCCCTTTGGAAACAAGGTACCTGGGGATGTTATCGTCGACCTCTAAACTTTTCATACCCTGAACCTTCTCAGAAATGGATTTATAGCGAAAGTTCCATGATGACTGGTTTTTGTTATGTAAAACCCTAACCTTCAAAATGTCGTAAGTAAAGCAAGTGTCGTAAGTGCCATACCTTGTCTTCCTTCAGGTTAGCTCTGATACCATGTTAAGATTTAATATGATAAGACAGAAAATAGCAGCATTACATTCCATTTCACAATAATAGCATATACAGGATCACTGAAGAAACAACAAGCATAGCATAAACACAAGAGACAGAGATTTATCCTGGGAAACCCTCATGGGGTAGAAAACCCAGCAAAGCTTCCTCAATATAGATGACTAGCAATATACAAAGATGAAACCCTGAGACATGATCTCCTCCTCCACAATAGCAGACCTCTCCTCCACAAGTGCACTATCCTCAAGTGAGTGAGTGTGTCAAATGAGGAACACACCTCCTCTATTTATACACTACTCTGACATATCTTTTACACAAGTACACGTAGGCTCATATTTAACCAATGGGTTAAATACCCCACTACAACTGACTGGGCCGACCCCTCTAGGGTGGTCTAATAACCCTTTGACCCACATAACACATACAGGGCCGACCCCCACTAGGGAAGTCTAATAACCTGAGTTACCACATTCCGACGGAGGAATAAACATCTCTGGATATACAATAAGATCTTTATGGAGGAATGAAACATCTCCGAAATAATAAAATACAATTATAATATTCTTTGAAGTTACAATATCTCAACAGGAGCAGAGTCAAGCCACGTTGGAACCTAGCAAGGCCATCAAGGCACCGGTCATACCAACACCTCTCAAGGTGAACACATTGGGAAAAAGGGACACACCAGATCCCACATCTGGAACCAAAAAAGAAGGATCAAGGAGCGTGGGATCAAAGGTGAAGATATTAAAAGTTAAAGGAACGTCCAGTGCAACATCAAAAGCCGTGCCAACTCCCACCTCTTTGGGACCTGTCATCCTGGAAAATTTTCCATCTACAACGTGGCCCTAGAAGAAGGAAACACAGTCCATAGAAGGTGCATTGGTCACTACATCACCTGTTAAATTGGGTTTGTTTGGCCTATACGCTTAGATTAAAGACGACAATGTTGACCTTGAGAAGTATTTGTTCCCGAAGAAATAACTTGACATGGGGAAACAATCTAGGATGCTGTCTACATTAGACTTGAGATAGGGAACCCTGAAAATGGCAATTCTACAACCACTGATACCTGGGGGGGAGAAAGTACCCTCTAATTTCAAGACTACTCAGGTGACAGTAAATTTGGACGCATTCCCTTCCAAAGACATCATGGAACTTCATTGACAGACATGTGAAGGAGTGTACTGAGATGTGATGAAGTACACTATGAGCACAAATAAGTTGCAGGCCACTGTCCAAAATCTAGAGAAGCAATTGAAGAATGAGGAATCTTTTTAACAAGGCCAAGCAGTTAAAAATAGCTGACTTGGAGCAACAAATTGTAAGAATAGTGCAGAATCCAAGTGATATGGCTCCATTACAAGCCATGTTGAAAGAGAAGGACAAAGAAATATCAAGCTTAAAGAAGAATCTCAACATCCCCACGGTTGAGCATTCACAAACTGCCGAAGTGTCGGCAATACAATCAGAGCTAGAAGAGGCCATGGATGATAGCCAAACATTTAAAGAGAAGACCGTTTCCTTAGAAAGTGAGTTGGATCATCTGAGAAAACTGAATCAGGAAATCCTCCAACAAAGGCTTCCTCACTATAGATCTCGTCCTCCGTAGATCCTACCGACAAGCTGGCCCAAGCAGTGACTTAAATGAGCCTCAAGGATGCTCATCTAAACCAACCACATGACCAGCTAAAGGTCAAGTTCGAAGAACTTTTTAACATAAGTGAAAAATTGGTTAGAATAGATCAAGTTATCATGGAGCTACAATAGTCTAAAGAGGAGCTCCGAAATGATGTCCAAGAGCTGTCTAGATAATTGACCTGTAATCCCTTGATAAAGGGTGCCAAGTTCGGAGTCTGGGAACAGGAAGCAGCCTTGATAACTTCTCAGTGGAATCAATTCATCGTGACTGAGGAAGAGTTTGATATTGTTGAAACTACCACCCACGATGCTCGATCAACCTCAAACAATGTAGGTAAGAATATTGATTTAGCCAAAGCGACGATCGACTTTTTAAATGAAAAAACTTTGAAGAGCTTCAGACGTATGACATCCAGAACGAAACTAAAAATATGGAATAGAAGACAATAAAGTGATTACCAAGGGAGTAATGGCTCTAAACATTGCCGATATGGAAGCTCAACTGAAGCATGATATTCAGTCGTTCAAAGAGAGATTTAAAACATTTTTTCCCCTTGGCATCCCATCTTTCTAGGATGGACATGGGGATTTATATCCGAAGGAGAATTATAATGCCATTATGTTAGATGCAAGAAAATTTGAAGTTCACATGGTAGATACTTTGGAGGATTTCAAAGGTAGATCGATCGTAGACTAGTTGCACCCCAATTTCTAGATGCTTAACCGCCTTCAATCTATCTTCAAAAGCCTGCCAAAGTCCTCTTTCAAGCGTTATACTGAGATGGATTTACCCTTCAAGGAGCTAATAGTATTTCAATATCCTATGGGTAAGGATTGGAAAGGAATAACAAATATTCTCCAGATCCAGAAATTAGAACTGTCTACGAAGGCACAAGCAGCAGTCAGAATGTCCTCAACACAGCCATCAACGGGAACATCCTCAACACCATAGGACGTTCCTCCACCTCATCAGGGTGGACCCCATTCACCACGACAAACAATTCAACATTAGTCCAATGGACTAAAATTTTGTAGATAATTTTTGTTGAAATACAAACAAACAAAAATGTAAGTCGTTGGGCTGTAAAAAACCGTGTATAAATTTTTTAAAGCCTATGAAGGCTATATATAGAAGAAAAGGCGAAGGAGCCAAAGGTCGACTCTTTTTGTAAGAAGTGTAACTTCAGATAATTGAATTCTGATCAAGATATAAAGAAATAAATTCCAGCTCCATCTTGGTGTTCTATGGATTCAAAGCTTTGATATGTCCAGTTATTAATTTCTTCTTATGTGATTTCATCCTTTCTTTCATATATTTCTATGGTTTCCAAAGTTAGTCTGGATTAAAATATGAGTGTTCTTGGATTAAAATATTGTTTCTAGATGTTTATGTCATGAAGTATTCATGGTATATTATCTTGTTATATTATTCTCATAACGTTTGGATTGAGCTATGTAATCATTATGTGTAAACTACTGAATTCCTTCTGGCTCAATACGTTATTCTGTGCATATAAGTAAATATTTACTTTTATTGAGTACCTTTTCTTATGACATTTTCATCACCACAAATTCATTCAAGTTTTTTTTTACTGGTATATTGAAGTACTTCCCACATTACTCTAAGCTTGGTTATCAACATTATTTTTTAACAACAATAAATGTGATTTCGATTAAGTATAAAAGATAGACACTAAAGCTTATTGATTCCTAGGCACAGTTCTAAAACAACCTTAGAACATCTCTGGGACTAACAGATTCCTTTTGACATAGGGAATCCCTCTTTCTGAATCAAGAGAATCTTTGGATGCTCCTTTAGTCACTGGCTCATTAGGTGTAGAGCATGGTGATGCTTCACTCTGCTGCAACATATGCTCCACTTATTTGCACATATTGTTGAAAATATGACTTACTCTTCTTTGATATGTGTTTCCACAAGGATCCTCCTTTGAAAAAAAAATTTCAACTTTGAAAGTACAGAATACTTGAAAAGGAAATATCTCTTGGATCTCCTTCCTCAATGCTTGGTATTTTATGATGTACTCTGAGGGATTAAATCCTAGAAGTTTTCCCCCATAACACACTCTGCCATCTACAAAACTAAAATATGCTGGATTAGTTCTTCTGTTATCTGTGCACACAATTTCACACAAAGAATCATCATCCTCATTTTTTTTTAAGCCTCCTTCAACATAGAATACTTTCTCATCATCCCATTCAAAATTATCACTGGTTGGTACTAGTCTCATGGCTGCAAATTCTTTAACTTGAGAGCTTAATTTCCTCACAACTAGCTGAACAGGCTGCAACATACTCTGCCTCAGCTATACTCAGTTCTACGCAGGACTGCTTCCTGCTAAACCATGAGATCACACCTGATCCCATACTGAAGCAACACCCAGATGTGCTCTTCCTATCTGCAGCACTACCAGCCCAATCTGAATCAACATAACCCTGCAGGTTAAACTTTTGATTCGCTTCATACTTGAGCCCAAAATCCACTGTACCCTTCAGGTACCTCAGAACATGCTTTACAGCAATCAGGTGAACACTCCTCGGATCCGTCAGGAACTGGCTCAATGTGTTCACAGCAAAGCAAAAATCTGGTCTCGTGTTCGTCAGGTACATCAAGGACCAATCATCTGACGATACATAGAGACATCAACTGGCTCAGATGAAGCATCACATAGAAGCTTCATATTCGATGCCATAGGTGTGGCCAAGGCCTTGCAATCCATCATCCCGAATCTCTTCAGGATACCTACTATGTACTTCCCTTGACCAAGGAAGATCCCACCTGCATTCTGCCACACCTCCATACCTAGGAAATAGTGCATCATTCCCAAATATTTCATATCGAATTCAGCAGCAAGCTTCCTCTTAGTATCTGCAATCAGTCTGTCATCTCCTGTTCCAAATAATTCATCCACATATAGGAGTAGAATCACAAAATTCCCTTCCTCAACCTTGTAGTAAAGGTTGGAATCCGGTTTACTCTTGCTAAAGCCCAAACTAGATAGGAAACTGTCCATACTACCATACCAGGTTCTAGGAGCTTGCTTCAAGCCATACAAGGCTTTCTTCAATCTGCACACATATGACTCCTTGTCATGTATTTCAAAACCGAGTGGTTGTTCCACATATACTTCCTCTTCAACTACACCATTCAAGAAAGTAGTCTTGACATCCATTTGCTGTATTTTCCATCTCATTGCTGCAGCCAGGGCAAGTACTGTTCTGATGGAAGTATACCTGGCTACAGGTGCAAAAGTTTCTTCATAATCTATTCCCTCTTTCTGAGAGAATCCACGAGATACGAATCTTGCCTTGTATTTCTCTACACAGCCATCTGCAGCATGCTTGATTTTGAAGATCCATTTAGAAGTCACAACAGACTTCTCTTTAGGTCTTGGGACAACATCCCAAACATCATTCTTCATAACTGGAAGGTTCTTTGTTCATAATGTCACAGAGTAAAGCAACAGAGCTGGTATGTGATCTGGTTCTCTTCTTTGCTCTGTGTTCTTCTTCTGGAATGCAAAATCTTTCTGCATCTTGAATGAGCTCTCTAGCCCATGCAAGTTTTCTCTTGGGAGAGTTATCCTCACGGGGTGGATCTACAGGTTCCTGTGGATCTTCAAACTCATGAACAACTTCTGGAACTGCTTCAGTCATGGTAGTGTCTTGAAATCTGGTTTCCTTAGGTTCTTCATAAACTTCGATAGGTGCCTTCCTTGATTTGATGAATGCTGAGTTTTCATCAAATGTTACATCCCTGCTGACATCAATCTTCTTAAACCCTGGAAAGTATATTTTGTAAGCCTTCGAGCTTTCACTGTAACCCACAAAGATACCCTTCTTTCCTGAAGGATCTAGTTTAGTCCTCTTTTCTTTTGGGACATGAGTGTATACTGGACAACCAAATATTCTGAGATGGTTGACTTCAGGTTTCTTACCAGAAAAGACCTCTTCTAGTGTCTTGCTGTCCAATATCTTGTGGGGTGTTCTGTTCTGCACATATACAACTGTTCTAGCTGCTTCTGCCCATAGATGCATAGGTAGATCCTGGTCATGGAGCATTGCTCTTGTTGCTTCCATTATTGTTCTATTCTTCCTTTTTGCAACTCCATTCTGTTGTGGATTGTAAGGAGTAGTCAACTCCCTCTTAATCCCTGAATCACTGCAAAGCTTCTTGAAGTCACCTGAGGTGAAATATCCACCATTGTCGGATCTGAATGTTTTGATCTTCTTGTCAGTTTGATTCTCCATCAAGGTTTTGAATTCCTTAAACTTATCAAACTCCTCATCTTTGTTCTTCAAGAAGTATACCCAAGTCTTCCTAGAGAAGTCATCAATAAATGAGACATAGTAAACATACCCACTTAGAGAACTGGATGACATAGGACCACATACATCTGAGTGGATGATTTCCAGGATGTCTTTTGCCTTGCTTTCACTGCTTGGGAAAGCCTTCTTAGTGTTCTTACCTTTTGCACATCCTTTGCAAACACCTTCATGTTTGGTCTTGATTTCAGGAAGACCGTCTACAGCCTTGCTTGCAATTGGAAGTGCTCTATAGTGCATATGAGCAAGTCTTCTATGCCAAAGTTCACTTGGCTCCATGGATTCATGCACCATGGCATGTTCAGGTTGTCCCTTCAATTTATACAAACCTCCCTCTTGCTCTCCAATCACTACTGCATTATCTATGGTATTTCCCTTTGGCCACATTAGGACTTGGCCATCCACAAATGCAACCCTCATACCTTTTGCATCCAATGCAGAGATTGAGAGTAAGTTCTTCTTGAGCCCAGGTACATAAAGAAATTCTTTCATCTTCAAAGATTTTCTAGAATCTAGGTTGTAGGAGGCTTCACCACTTCCTTTGATTGGGTATTGATAATCATCCCCAAGTTTCACCTTATGGGGTGATTCATGTTTAGATAGATTTACAAAAGATTCCTTAAACCCAGTCATGTGTTTGGAAGCCACACTATCAATCAACCAATCATTACAACCATGGGAGATGGTACCTATGAGAGCTGAGATTAGAACATACTCTTCTTCACTTGATGAGTCATCATCACTTTCTGCCCTAGCCTTCTTCTTGGGTGGTTCATCATCCTCCGTAGCATGAGCATGAAACCTTCTTTTGTTGCCCTTCTTCTTTTTGTTGGAGTTGTTGTTGTCCTTCTTGTTCTTGGGACAATTTATGGCAATATGTCCTTTCTCATTACAGGTGAAGCATATTCTTCTTTCTTTGAAGTGATGTGACGATTTCTTGGAGTGAGATGGCTCTCTCTTGGACTTCCCTTTCTTGGTGTGAGCTGTGAGAGCTTGATCTTCATTCCCCATCTTTTCTTCTCGTGCTACAAGCCTTGCTTCTTCTTGTGAGCATTCTTCCCATAGTCTACTGAAGGAGATCAACTTCTTCCTTGCACAAATTCCTTGGATAAAGGAATCCCATGACCTGGGTAGGCCATTTAGAGTGGTCATTACCACTTCAACATTCTCCACCATTTCATCCACTGCTTCTAGTTGTTCCTTGATCTGGGAGACCCTTGAGAAATAAGATTGAATGGTTTCTCCATTCTGAAACTTTACCCCTTTCAATTGGTTCCACAGGGTCATCTTCCGATTTATGTTCTTCCCTTCAAATAGCTTGGTCAAAGAGTCAAACATCTCCTTGGGTGTCTTTAGAGAGGACACATGGGGTATGAGATGATATTTAATGGAATCAACAATGATTCTCTTTCCCTTGACCAAGTTCTTCTTATGCAATACCTTGGTGTCCTCATCCTTTGGGATAGGGATGTCTTCTTTCACATATGAGTCCAACTCATTCTCTTCCAGGATTAACCCAATCTTATACTTCCAAGCCTGGAAGTTATCAGCTCCTTCAAGCTTATCCTTAATCTTGGTGTGGTGAGACATCTTAAAGAGTACTTCAAATGGAAATAGAAAATATTTAGATCTTACCACTTGAAATGTTGAAAACTGGATCTGGTCTCGGATTAGGGTTTGACGGAAAAACCCTAAAAATTCAAAATGTGAATTTCAATTTTCTGAAAGGATAGAAAGATGCGCCTTGATGAGCTGATCAGCCTGGTGTATTCATAATTTGAGATCAGCAAAGATTTACCCTTCAGATTTGTCCTTTTGTCCTCCCGAGTTCACTAAGAAGAGCCCTAAATTAGGGTTTGAGTTTCCCGGAGATCTACCCAGCCAAAAATCTCGATCCAAAGCTCTAAACTTCGATTTTTGCAAAGAGCTTCCAGCTATGTCTTCAGATTTCAGAAATTCCTATTTTTGTGGAAACCCTAATGTTTAGGGCCAAATCTGAAAATGCTCGGAATTGAATTCTGACTAGACAGATAGATGCGACTTGATGAGTAGAGTCAATCTACTATACTACTTTTCAAAAATATATGGAGAGAAACCCAATAAACAAGGAACTCAAGCTTCCGTCACTGCAAAATGTCTTCTTCTCAGGTTAGCTCTGATACCATATTAAATTTTGAGCATTAATTCACAATACTCTAGGATCTTTGCTGAGAGAATAACATATACATTATATCAATGCATGACAATCACAATATGACAAGCATCACAAGAATCAAAAGCATAAGAGACAAGGGACACAGAGTTTCTGTGGGAAAAACCCTAAGGTAAAAAACCCCACAACTTCCTCAGAGATAGAGAGAGCAATGGCTCAACCAAAGTACAACCAAAATACACTGAGATAGTCTCCTAGTAGCAGATGATCCTCCTCCTCACTAGTGCGCCACTTTCTGAGTGAGAGTGAGTTACTTTTCCGAGTGTGTAAAATAGAGCTCTCCGATCTCTATTTATACTAACCTTTTTTCCTAGTGACCTTATGGGGCCGATTTGTCTAGCTAGGTACATCCACATTATATTATATATAATTCAGGGCCGACCCCACAAGGTGGTCTAATAACCCATCGGCAAGTTCACACACTTGCGACACTTGTCAATCCACATGATGACACTTCCTTATTGAGGAATGACACATCTCTTATAAGGGTACAATAAATATATATAAAATACACAGATGAAATACATTCCGAAGTTACATATACATCAACACAACCCATCTACCCGTCTTCTTGTGTTGCTGACATCATACCTCTAATATTGTGTACCATTTAAATTTAAAAAATTATATTTTATTTTTCCACATGGCTACTTTTAATGTGTGGTGAAATAATTTTCAAGTGATAAATTCAAATACAAGAAAAAGTATGTCCACCTAATTTACTATGAATGTGAGAAATCAAACTATCTTTTAAGTATTTTCATAGGTGATAGTCTTCCTAATTTTAAGCCTCAATAACTTTATACAATTTTTTAACATATAAAAAAATTAAATCCAAATTTTATTATTAAAAATTTACCAATATTGAAACTTTATACAAATTTTTAGGGATTCGATAATATAACACGAGTTTAATAGTTTGTGGGAATTATGGATAGTAATTATTCTCAATTGTTGTTTAATGTTGACTAAACCATTGCTTTATTTATTACATGTGGATAGACAAGCCACAATCCCAATCACAATTTTTTTTACATGTGGATAGACAAGCCATAATGGCACTCACATTTTTTAATATGATTTCATTTTTTTGATTCCCAGAAATTGTTTGATTTGTTATATACGTAGTTAATAAACAATGATGATGATGATGATGATGATGATGATGGTTATTGACATCCATTGAAACCAAATTTGTTCTATAAAAACTTAAAAAATGTAAGTAATCAATTGGTTTTCTTTTAAATTTTATTTATGTGCTTGAAAAGTTTTAATAGAAGCATTCTTAGATCACCATAGTTGTGATGATTTAAAATGTTAGGAAGGTCAGTATTGTGGAAAATACATTGAAATTACACTTTCATGTGGTTGTATGTAGGAAATTCTATGACATAGTGATTTTCATATTCAACCCTCTTAGTGTCACAAAGATGACAAATTCTTTCGTTGATTGTTGTTTTAGGAATTGTCCGGCATTATGTTTTACCATTGAGCTCGTGCAAGTTTATTTTTATTTTAGCAATGTTGATTTTCTTCATTACACTAGTTAAAACATAGCGATACTTTTGATATTTTAGATTAGGGTTGATCACCTCCTTATACTGTCTTAATTTTCTCTTAATCTCTAATTCTCTAAACGTTTATTGCACCGCAACTTCTCCTTAAATTTAGATGTGATGATACCTTTATTGTTATCACTAATATGCATAGCGACATCTTACTTGACTCCCAGATGAATTAGGAACGACTTGGCATCTTTATGCCAACCTCACTTAAGTTGCATGTCGTTTTTACTGGATTATGAAGAAATATTAAGAATTAACTTGTAACCCATTTTATTTCTCTTGTTCTTGTACATTAGTTACCATGTCATAGAAATGTGTCCAATGGGGGATAAAATCGCTTCTCTAAGGAGGATAGGATATAGTATTTACTTCAATTTTGATATTATATGTTATAAATCAATTTTGGATTTTCTCTATTCTTCTCCACTATCTCTAGAGATGTTGGAGCCCCAAACTTCACATTCATACAAGATAATAGGAGTGAATTGAGTCTGAAAGAGGACTTTCTTCTTATCCCAAAGCCATAGGTTTGTTAATTTATGAATTTTTTCAAATCCATAATAAGATTCCCACCCTCCATTAATTATATTCTCAATGCTATAGTTCCAATTAATCTTGTGATGAATATCAATTTTGAGATATTTGTTTGAAGTCACTTTATCCAAGTTGTTATTGTTATCCATGAAATTAGCATAAGTGATGTTTTTCGATTAGATTATCATAACCTTTGTTTTCTTAGTGGAAAGAGTCATACATGAACTAGAGGAAAAATCCTTGATAATTTTTAGTTTCTTTAAGAGATCATGGGGAATCCTCACCATATGAACACTACCATTATCATATAGAAGAAGGACAATAGCTATACTAGCCAACGTTTTGTCATCACAACCTATGTATTCCAAACTATTAGTATTTTTCCTCCCTAAATATAGTTGTACTCAATATCATTAGATCTAATCAATTATGCTCAAGTAAATATTAGATCCACCAACATAATGAAAAATTAACTATATAAACACTATAATTGGGGGAAAAAACCAAGTAGATCTATATCATATAAGAAAGAAGAACAATACAACCATAAGTGTGTTACCTTGAGCCTAGTTGCATGCTCCTCCAAATCCTTTATCCACCTCCTTCACCTTGTCCAAACACTTCAAAAATATTTCACTCAAGTCACAATATCGGAAAAGATGCGCAATAGTTGCTCACAATTTAAGGTGAGTAATTCTGCATCCAACGAGTGCTTTCACTCGAAAATTGAGTAAAAACATAGGGAGAAAAGTTGAATATATTATTTAAAAGGAATTTTTTTATGACAAATATTCCAAGCCAACCATTATGGTTGACTCTTTTTCTTGAAATTCTATTGGTTCCTGAATTCCAACTCATCAATGGCTCTTTTTCTTATGAGTCCCATATTAGACCACAAATTTACTCTATTGTCATTCTTGGGGTGGCATCACATTAAACTAAAGTACCTATGCGACTTGGGTTGCTTATATTGAAGGAAATTGGGTGGCTTGGGTCCCTTCTTTCATGAAAATAGGTGCGACCTAGATTTAGAGTGGCCCCTTTATGTGTGATTTTCATTTTTTTTTGTTTTTTGATGCTTCCTTAAGTTCATTTGGATTGAAATGAGTTGGAATAATGATGTATGCAGGTGATAGGGATGATGATAAGGCAGGTGAGAAAAATTTGTTGTTAACATATTTCCCCTTGATGTGTGAGGTCAATAGCTCATCGTATTGCCAGCATACATAATAGGATTCTCTTGTTTCCATGCGATAAGTGTGACAATGACATAGAATATGGAGACCGTGTCGGAGGGAACTCAACTTCCATGGGGATACAGGGGCCCTTACCTACAAATGCAATACTCAACATGTATTAGGTTCATATCATATCTAAATATATCAGTGAGGTGGGATTCCCCATGCTCGCATCAATGTCTCAATAGTAAATGGGATATGGGCCCATAGGGGCCCTGATCAATTCATGAATAAAGAATTCATAATTACGCAATGATAATTTCAAGAGACATGAATCTGCGTTCTTAAATTGAGCATCCCTTACCGGTTTCAATCCTTGAGCTAGAATCATCATTAGGAGGAATGTTTGTCCTTTTGAGGCTGACCCGGGTTCGACGAAGTTATTGTAGACACAATAAAACCCCTTTCACTGGCCCTTTCGGCATAAACTTGTAAATAGGTTGAAGTCTCATCCGAAGCGAAGATGGGGGGTTACCGAATTAGATTTCTACAACCGTGGTGATGTGCAGATGTGGTTAACAACCTTGCAACATGTCCCTTCCTTAACATACACTTAACAAGAAAATATCAACTTATGACTTCGCACTTCGCAGCTACCAACAACCTACAAACTACGCTGAGTCATAGTTGTCTTTACTCTTATAACTACACATTCATTGTACTTAGTGTTACTTCGCAACATTCATACACATGTGGTCCGTTTACTTAACATATGATTTCTATTCACCTACACATGAAAGAAAATACATAAACATATAATAACATGAACTCAAAACATGCCATAAACTCATACATAATGGGAAGATTTACGTGGTTCACCCCCAGGCAGGAGCTACGTCCACAGGAACTATTCGTATACTTGGAAGGGTAACAGTTCCAGTTTGCGCACTCAGATGCAGAGTCTTCTCTACAATCGGATCTCTACACACTTAGTTGTAGAGTTTGTTCTCTCTTAGTCTAGATCTACAATCAAAACAACAACAACACTTGGTTATAGGAACAAAAGACCAAACCTTCTTTATACAAAATTACCCTTATATATAGATGTGCCTAAAGGTCACATATTACAATAACCATGGGACAACTCCCATAGTATCCAAAACCCAAAAACCCAAAAAGCCCCGCGCGGTTCTCCTGAAGACCACATTTAGCCTTAACTTCATTGTCCCTTCGATGTCGCTTCTTTTGACTCTGATGCTTCTCTGATAGGAGAATTTACGACTTCTGCAGTGGCATGTCCTTTACACCATTCTGCTTCTTTACTTTCTTCTCCTGTAGCATCCAGGTCGTCGCTCAGCCTTTAACTGCTTCAACCACCTCTGGTTGTCGTTAGTACTTCATCTTTACTAAGGGAACAATTCCTTTCATGTCAACTGCACTTCGCTCCATACCCTCTTCCCGGGATTTGCAGAGTTTCTTGTCTCAAAAAATGGTCAATGTCAGGCCTCGCCTAACTATACTTTGCATTCAAAACTTCCTTTACTTGGGTTGCACCCAACAAGGAAGAAAGATGAGAGAAGGATAATAGGGAAGACGACTATAAATACGACAGAGTCCAAGAAATTATAAGACAACGAGACAAAGGGAGCATAATTGAGATTAAGGTTTCAAACAATAGTTTGATATTTATGGTTAATTTTAATTAATTATATGATTAGGGTTAGTTTTTATTAATGATAAGATTAGGGTTGATTTTAATTAAATATAAGATTATAGTTAGTTTAATTAATTAAAAGATTGGTTTATCTTAACTATTTGTAACCCTAATCTAAAATTAATAAAAATGAACCAAAGTATCATATTAATATAAAATGAGGGTTAATTCTAACTATTTTTAACTTAATCTAAAATTAATTGATTAAACCTAATCTACTAACCTAATATTAATATATTATCTAAGCTAAATCATATTAATATAAAATGAGGGTTAATTCTAACTATTTTTAACTTAATCTAAAATTAATTGATTAAACCTAATCGACTAACCTAATATTAATATATTATCTAAGCTAAATTAATTTATTAATGTTGATCTAAAAGTAATTGGAATTAATATTATATAGTTTTAGATAATATTAATTAGATTAAACCTAAAATTATTTTTAACCTACCATTATTTTTAACCCTCATTAAAAAATTTAATTGATTAAACCTATTCTAATTAACGAACTTAATCTAATAATAGATTACTAAAATTAAACTAGGGAAGGTTATTCGAATTAAATTTTATTTTATTTTTATTTTCAAATTTTAATTGGTGCATGATAGGTCTCCGCATATCTTTAATCCTTAATCCTTCATCTCTATTTAAATTGTTATAGTTGATCTCAATCTGAATAGCTTTATGAACTTCCGTCTTCTCGTAGTGATCAACTTTAGCGATGGTTTGGGTCACTTTTAACTATTCAGTAGCTCTAATCTAAAATTAATTTTTAATTAATTTTAGATTAAGATTACAAATAGGTAAAATAATCCCTAATATTTTAATTATTTAAACTAGCCCTAATCTTATAATTAATAAAAATAACCCTATTCTTATCATCAATTAAAATTAACCCTAAATTTCAAACTATTTTTTGTAACCCTAATCTTATCATCAATTAAAATTAACCCTAAATCTCAAACTAGTTTTTGAAAACCTAATCTCATAATTATTTCAATTAATTAAAATCAATTGCACTCCCTTTATCTCGTCAACTTACAATTTCTTTTACTCTATTGTATTTATATCTATCTTCCTTCTTATCATTCTCTCGGCTTTATTCCTCTTGATGACGATCCTAGGGAAAGGATCGAAACCAGTCGGGGATTCTCAATTTCAGATCGCAGATTCATGTCTCTTGAAAATACATGAATAATTGTTGTATACATCATAAGTGTCCAGGAGGGACTCAAATATGCAATAGAATGAGTATGTAATCATGGTCCAACCATGGTAGATCCAAAGAACTAATGTTGGAACAATTGCATTTCAATGGAATATTGGATCACAATAATTGATGTTCTTTTGTAACTAAATGGGTCCAACATCTACGGTGACTCCAACAAATGAAAGTTTGAATCAAACAAGTCTAGGGAACTACATCTAGAATTGGACGCAATCAGAAGCATATAACTGGAGGGATTCCAAAACATTATTTCCTCCATAGCTTGTATATTACAGGAAACATATGGCTAAAATGTTTCCATAGAGACTCACCAAAGGACTAGAGTCAAGGATATCCCAGGTCTTCGACCAAATAATTAGAAAACCATCAACCCATATGAATCTCACATGTGTGATGATTGAGTTGAATTCAATCACGTGAGAAAAAACAAAGCTAAGGGGCATTGGTATCTCCCCTCAATCAGTCCAAGGGACTCATCAATGATGGTTATGAGGCAAAGGTATAGGGTACCTATGGGTCTATCCTTTGGAATGGATGTGTTGATGTCAACAAAGGGAGACCTACTACCAACAAGGAAATGGTTCTTCCTTGAAGGAAGTGCAAGGGATACAATTAAGGAATGAATATTAGAGCTAGACAAGTAATAGAGACAATGTTTTAGGATACGAGCGTAATTGGGTGGGGACTCAAACTTCATTTATTCATAGTATGAATGAATGGATGAATTGGTATCATGTGTGGAACTCTTGATTAGATTAGAGGGGAGACACAACTAGGGTACCACAGGACATAACTGCAATGGGGTGAATTTATGATTGTATATGGGGGTACTAATGTGGTATGATTCGAAGGGTAACTCATCGCAAAATACTTTGAACAAAGGTGACTAGGGGTGCTTCCATAAAATGAGACTATACATGATCTGTAAGAGTGCTGAGGAGCATTTTTTTTTAATGGTTTCTTCGATGCACGAGAACTAAAGATCGAGTACAAAGGAGTATTCCAAAAATTGTAGCTACCCAAACGTGTGAACATCTAGAAAAGGGGGGTGCTTAAAAACACCATTATATAATGGTTGTTGAGGCTGACAACCACCTCAATAGGATAAGAATGAATTTCAAGGAGATAAGTGTCTAATGTAATGATCAGATGACTGGAACAATTAGGTGTTAGTAGATGTAATGTGGTAGTGGGGTAGGGCACTGATGGTAATATCCTTGTATGAGAATGCATGGTGGAAAAATAATGTGACTTGTATAGTATGGATTAAGCAGTGGGATCATGAGTGTGCAATGTAAAACATTAATATTCCATAATACCCATAAGAGTGATGATGTTAGAGTAATATGCAATTGAGTGAAAAATCAGAGACTAGATGGAATCCCAATCCTATGGGAAGATTAATGGAATGGGTTTGGAATGGCAAGGGGCACTGAGATGTCATCCATGTAAGGGAGGTTCTAGTATCAAGTAAGGGAAAATGCAAGTTTGGATGGTTTGGGCCACTTACATGAACATTGGGGGTCCTATAGGCATAAAATAAATGAGAAGGTTTGATCCACATGATGTTCAGTAAAGGGGATTAATTTATATGATGGTTTGAGAAAATATACATATAGGAAGCAATTGCGGGATAAAATAAGATTATCTCATTACAAGTGGTGCTTATATATCTGGAAATGATACCCAAGCATAAAAGTGTATCTAGATATTAAACCAAGTATACAAGTACCATATAACATATACAAAAGTTGCATTTACATGAGGGCACACAAATTGAGGTGGACAAAAAAAGTCCCAAAAAGGCCTCTTGATCATGGAAAATGAATCTCATAGTCAAGAAGAGTGCAGGATCATGATTCCAATAGTGTGAACAATACATCAAATGAGTGTCGTATGAATTTTTAATGCTCAAAAGAAAGGCATGGCTTAAATGCACTTAAATAAGGGTGGGACCCACCATTCAAGGTGTCATTTTCATTGTTCATTGTTGGAGGAGTGTGGAGAACACACAAATTTGAGCACTGATTTATTTAGATTCAACCAATGATTGTGGATTTTGTGAGTTGTATGTTGGTGGTCTCATTATCCTCTCCATTTTGATCCAATTATTTTTTGCATTTGGGATTCCTAGGGATCCCAACAAATCCCTTGAGGGTTTTAGAGCTGGGTCACTCTTTTCAAAGGGATTCATATGACCTAAGTCGATAGTTTCCATTCAATAGGGGTGACTAGGTAACACCTTTTTGAGGAATAGATGCAACATGGGGTCACACCTATCTAGAGGAAAGAGCGATCCAAGTCACATAGTTCTCATGACTAAGCAAGACCCAAGGCATAGATTTTGGGGAGAAAAGAGTGACCTGAGGTCGCACCTATCTGGTGAATAGGACTGATTTAGGTCACCTATTCTCCAAAATATGTGTGACCAAGGTTGCATATTTGTTTAAGAAAGATGCCGACTTAGGTGGATTTTGAAATTTTTGACTTTGTACTAACCCTAATGATGGTGTAAATGCAAGACATGGGTCAACTGGATGGAGGGATATTTTGTGAACATCAAGATAGATATATGTTGAAACCACCTTATTTTGGATAGCCTATACAAAGAAAGCTTACTCAAGTTCCTTGAGAACCCGTTGATGAGGATGACAAAAATACTACTCAGCAAGATTGTTGAGTATCGAGATAGGGAGGTGTTGATGTATTTGTAACTTTGGAAGATATTCACTTGTATATTACATTTGTACTTTATTGTATATCCAACAAAGATGTATTATTCCTCTGATTGGAAGTGTCATCATTTGTATTTGCAAGTGTCGTGAGTTACATTGTAAGTGTCGTCATTTGTATTGATGGGTTATTAGATCACCAGTGTGTGGTCGGCCCTAGTTAGGTCATGTGGTTGGGTTATTATAATTCCTTAGGAAGTCGGCCCTATTAGTTTATTGGCAGGTCAAGTCAATGTATAAATAGAGGGTGTGCCTCTCTCATTCTATTCATTCACTCACTTCTCAAGATCGCATAGCTAATAGAGAGAGTTGCACACAAGTGGAGGAGGAGTATCTGCTCGAGACATCTCTTTGGGTTTGATCATTGTGATCTTGGTTTGTGGCTTATTCTATCTCTGAGGAAGTTGCGTGGTTTTTCACCTTCTTGGTTTTCCCCAAGGAAACTCTGTGTCTATTGTCTCTTGTGTTTATGATTGATATGTTGTACATTTTATTCTCTTAGTGATCCTAGATAATATTGAATGAAATTATCGAAAAATTAACACGGTATCAAAGCTGACCTAAGAAGAAGGCACTGTGCAGCTGCGGAAGCTAGGGATTCTTAAATTTTGGGTTTCTCTCCACAGATCATCAAAGGAAGGAGGCTAGATTGATTCTCCTAGCAAAGCCACATCTTTCTATCCTTTCAGAAGTTTGAAATTCAAAGTTTGAATTTTTAGGGTTTCTCTGACAAACCTTGATCCATGTCTAGATCTAGTTTTCAACAAATCCAGTGGTAAGACCTAAATATTTATATTTCCATTTGAAGTACTCTTTAAGATGTCTCACCACACCAAGCTTGAGGATAAGCTTGAAGGAGATGATAAATTCCAAGCCTAGAAGTATAGGATTGGGTTAATCCTAGAAGAGAATGAGTTGGACACTTACATAAGTGAAGAAGTTCCAGTCCCAGAGGGAGAAGAGGCTAAGGCATGACACAAGAATAACTTGGTAAAGGCCAAGAGAATCATTGCTGATTCTATCAAGGACCATCTCATATCCCATGTGTCTTCCCTATAGAAACCTAAAGAGATGTTTGACTCCTTGACCAAGTTGTTTGAAGGAAAGAACATAAATCGGAAGATGACTCTGTGGAACCAATTAAAAGGGGTAAAGATCCAGAATGGAGAGACCATCCAATCCTACTTTTCCAAGGTCTCTCAAATCAAGGAACAACTTGAAGCTGTGGATGAAGTGGTGGAGAATGGAGAAAGTATAATGACCACATTGAAGGGCCTACCTAGGTCATGGGACTCCTTCATCCAAGGAATCTGTGCAAGAAAGAAATTGATCTAGTTCAGTAGACTATGGGAGGAATGTTCACAAGAAGAAGCTAGGCTTGTGGCTCGAGAAGAAAAGATGGGAAGTGAAAATCAAGCTCTCACATCACACACAAAGAAAAGAAAGTTTAAGAAGGAGCAACCTCAAAGCAGAAGATCTTCAAACGACCAACACCACCACCATCCAAAAGATAAGAAAGATATAAGATGCTTCTCATGCAATGAGAAAGGACACTTTGCTTCTGAATGCCCAAAGAAAAGAAAATAATTCTTCAATAATAAGAAGAAGAACAACAAGAAGAGGTATCATGCTCATGCTACTGAGGATGATGATCCTCCCAAGAAGAAGAATAGGGCAGAAAGTGAAGACTCCTTAAGTGAGGAAGAATATGTGTTGATCTCTGCTCTCACATGGGTGTGATGATTGGCTTATTGATAGTGGGGATTCCAAACACATGATGGGATTTAAAGAATCCTTTGTAGACCTATCTGAACATGAGTCACCTCACAAGTTGAAACTTGGGGATGAATATCAATATCCTATAAAATAAAGTGGTGAAGCCTCCTACAAGTTAGACTCCTGGAATTCTTTGAAGATGAAAGATGTTCGATATGTACCTGGACTCAAGAAAAATATTCTCTCCATATCATCTTTGGATGCAAAGGGAATGAGAGTTGCATTTATAGATGGCCAAGTACTCATGTGGCCAAAAGGTAAGACAATAGATAATGCAATGGTGATTGGAGTGCAAGAGGGAGGTTTGTACAAGTTGAAGGGACAACTTGAACATGCCATGGTACATTAATCCATGGAGCCAAGTGAACTTTGGCATAGAAGGCTTGCACACATGCACTATAGAGCACTCCGAATTGCAAGCAAAGCAGTAAAAGGTATTCCTTAAATCTAATCAAAGCATGAAGGTATTTGCAAAGGATGTGCAAAAGGAAAGAACACAAAGAAGGCATTTCCAAGAAGTGAAAGAAAAACAAAAGGAATCTTGGAGATTATACACTCTGATGTGTGCGGTCCAATGTCATCCAGTTCTCTGAGTGGATCTGAAAAATGGAGGAGAATTCACTCCAGAAGACTTCAAGAAGTTATGCAGTGATTCAGGGATTAAGAGGGAGTTGACTACTTAGAATCCACTACAGAATGGAGTTGCAGAAAGAAAGAATAGAACAATCATGAAAGCAGCATGGGCAATGCTTCATGACCAGGATCTGCCTATGCACCTATGGGAAGAAGCATCTAGGACAACTGTATATGTGCAGAACAGAAAACCTCACAAGATAGTTGACAACAAAACACCTGAAGAAGTTTTCTCTAGTAAGAAACCAGAAGTTAGCCATCTCATAATATTTGGCTATCCAGTATACACACACATTCCAAAGGAAAAGAGGACAAAGCTAGATCCTTCAGGAAAGAAGGGAATCTTTGTGGGTTACATTGAAAGCTCGAAGGATTATAGAATCTACTTTCCAGGGTTCAAGAAGATTGACATCAGTAGGGATGTAACATTTGATGAAGACTCAACATACATCAAATCAAGGAAAACACCTATTGAAGACAATGAAGAACCAAGGGTAACCAGAATTCAAGACACCACTATGAATGAAGCAATTCCAAAAGAAGATCGTGAAATTGAAGATTTGCAAGAACCTATAGATCCATCTCGTGAGAAGAACTCTCACAAGAGGAAACCTGCATGGGATAGAGAGCTCATTCAAGATGCAGAAAGATATGGCATTCCAGAAGAAGAACACAGAGAACGGAAGAGGACTAGATCACATACTAGTTATGTTGCCTTACTCTGTGACATTATGAACAAAGAACCTTCCAGTTATGAAGAAGTAGCAGAAAAGAAAGAATGGAAGAATTCCATGGTCGAGGAATACCAGTCGATCATGAAGAATGATGTTTGGGATGTGGTCCCAAGACCTGAAGGGAAGTCTGTTGTGACTTCCAAGTGGATCTATAAGATCAAGCATGCTGCAGATGGTAGCATAGAGAAATAAAAGGTGAGGTTTGTAGCTCGTGGCTTCTCCCAGAAAGAGGGAATAGATTATGAAGAGACTTTTGCTTCTGTAACCAAGTACACTTACATTAGAACAGTACTTGCTCTGGCTACAGTGATGAAGTAGAAGATACACTAGATGGATGTCAACACAGCTTTCTTGAATGGTGTAGTTGAAGAGGAAGTGTATGTGGAGTAGCCACTCGGTTTTGAGACACATGACAGGGAGTCATATGTGTGCAGGTTGAAGAAATCATTGTACGGCCTGAAGCAAGCTCCTAGGACTTGGTATGGTAGGATAGACAGCTTCCTATCCAGTTTGGGATTTACTAAGAGTAAAGAGGATTCCAACCTTTACTACAAGGTTGAGGAAGGAAATCTTGTGATACTACTATTGTATGTGGATGACCTATTTGTTACAAGTGAGGATAGATTGATTGCCGACATGAAGAGGAAGCTTGATTCCGAGTTTGAGATGAAGGAATTGGGGATGATACATTACTTTCTAGGTATGGAGGTGTGGCAGAGTGCAGATGGAATATTCCTTGGACAAGGGAAGTATGCAGTAGAGATCCTGAAGCGGTTCAGGATGATGGACTGCAAGTCCATGACCACACCTATGGCATCGAACCTGAAGCTTTTGTGTGATATTTCATCTGAGCCGGTTGATGTCATGGTGTATCGTGAGATGATTGGGTCCTTGATGTACCTGATGAACATGAGACTAGATATTTTCGTTGCGATGAACACATTGAACCAGTTCTTGACGGATCCTAGACATGTTCACCTGATTACTATAAAGCATATTGTGAGGTACCTGAAGGGTACGATTGATTATGGGCTCAAGTATGATTTGAATCAAAAGTTTAACCTAGAGGGTTATGTTGATTCAGATTGGGCAGGCAGTGCTGCAGATAGGAAGAGCACTTCGGGGTGCTGCTTTAGTATGGGGTCAGGTGTGATATCTTGGTTTAGTAGGAAGCAATCCTATGTAGCACTGAGTACAGCCGAAGTAGAGTATGTCGCAGCTTGTTCGGTCAGTTGTGAGGTAGTATGGCTTAGGAAGCTATTGTCTGAGTTATTTGATCTCCCGTTGGATGCTACCTGTATCTATTGTGACAACCAGAGTTGTGTGAAGTTGTCTGAGAACCCGGTGTTCCATGACAGGTCGAAGCATAGTGAGATCAAATATCACTATATCAAGGATATGCTGCAGAGAGGAGCAGTGAATCTCTTGTATGTTGCGACGGACGAGCAGGTTGTAGATGTGTTGACTAAACCACTAGCCAGAGTGAAGTTTGAGTACTTCAAAGAGAGGCTTGGTGTTCTTCAGATAGAAGATACTTAGAGGAAGAAGTAATGGGACACATTTGCTGGAGCCATTACAAGCATGGTGGTAGGAGGATCCTTCCCATGGCTATGGATGTAACTGTTATGTGATGAGTATTAGTACAATGCTCCAGATGACATGCATCAGGACGATGTAATGATGATCATGTATGATGAGTATCAGTATGATGCTCTAGATGACATGCATTAGGATGATGCAGTGATGATCAGGATGATCATGTGTGATGAGTATTAGTACAATGCTCCAAATGTTGTACATTAGGTTGATGTACTATATGATGATCAAGAGGATCATGTGATGATGATGTGCATCAGGATGATTTATGATATGATGATGATCATGTTGATTGTTAGCATCAGGATGATGCTTCGTGCGAGGATGATCAGGTGGATCATGAGTTTCAAGATCATACTCAGAGGTTGATGATATGTGGAAGGTTGTGCATTAGCATGTAAAAGATCCTAGGAGATTAGATAGTTTGAGTTGTGTGCTCGTAATCAGTCCTGGGATGCTCTTTTAAGGTTTTTCTATGGAGGCATGTAATCAGTCCTGGAGATCTGATAGGTTGAGTTGTGTGCTCGTAATAAGTCCTGTGACACTCTTTAGAGATCTTGTCGGTCGTGCTTAGGCAGGTAAAATGTTATTGGGGTTACTCTTTTAAGTTTTTTCCTATTCACATGTAATCAATCCTAGAGATCCGATAGGTTGAGCAGTGTGCTCGTAATAAGTCCTAGGATGCTCTTTAGAGATCTTGCCGGTCGTGCTTAGGCATGTAAAATGTTCCTGGGGTAACTCTTTAAAGGTTTTGTGAAGGGATGCATATAAGTCCTGGGAGATCTTGTCGGTCGTGCTAAGGCACATAAAATGTTCTTGGGATGCTCTTGTCAGGATTTGCATATGCATGTAATTAGTCCTGAGGTTCCACCTCTATCAGACCACTCACAGAGATGATGAAGACCTACAGGAGGCTAGGCCTACATCCAACATGAAAAAGGGCTGGCTCTGTAGAACTTCCTATGACGACAAGAATGATGAGATAGCCTAGTGATCAAGATGATGAGTACAACAACAGTGTTGATGATGAGGCTCCGTGATGCAGTGATGATGATCCAGCTCTAGAATTGAAGACTTGTGCCAATATGTATTGATGACCTGTGTTGAAAGAATACCTTCCTAGTTAAGAGGGAGTGTTGATGTATTTGTAACTTCGAAAGATATTCACTTGTATATTACATTTGTACTTTATTGTATATCCAACAGAGATGTATTATTCCTCTGTTTGGAAGTGTCGTCATTTGTATTTGCAAGTGTCGCAAGTTACATTGTAAGTGTCGTCATTTGTATTGATGGGTTATTAGACCACCAGTGTGGGGTCAACCCTAGTTAGGTCATGTGGTTGGGTTGTTAGAATTCCTTAGGAAGTTGGTCCTGTTAGTTTATTGATAGGTCAAGTCAATGTATAAATAGAGGGCGTGCCTCTCTTATTCTATTCATTCACTCACTTCTCAAGCTCGCATAGCTAAGAGAGAGAGTTGCGCACAAATGGAGGAGGAGGAGTATCTGCTAGAGACATATCTTTGGGTTTGATCATTGTGATCTTGGTTTGTGGCTTATTCTATCTCTGAGGAAGTTGCGGGGTTTTTCACCTGCTTGGTTTTCCCCGAGGAAACTCTGTGTCTATTGTATCTTGTGTTTATGATTGATATGCTGTACATGTTATTCCCTTAGTGATCCTAGATAATATTGAATGAAATTATCTAAATAAATAACAGGAGGGAGAGGCATTCATCATCCAAGGTGAGGGAGTGGAGGCCACTCTGCATGATTTCTAGTTCATGACTATCCTTCCATAACTAAGGGTGATTGGTGAGACTGTTCCCATAGATCCACAAGATGTAGATACAAAGGTTATACTACTCCGCCACTACATGGCGAGTGTGGAGCTTCATGGGTCCCCCATATTCCTGGAATACATTGAGATCCTTGAGACACAGGTGATCACACCAGGGGTGGTGAGTGCGCTAGGATATAATTAGAACCAGAAGATATCTAGAGGATAGATGTTCTCGGTGGATTAGGTATTTGTTGGAACCTACTTCGGGTTGGCCCAGATGTTTCTGACATCAGTTTGACTATAGTTGAACCTATGCATCCAAAATGGTGTATATTTCAGCTTTGCTTCATTAATATGTGCTTTCATTTTTTATCAAGTGTCCACATTGAGGCCCCACTTTGCAGTGTGAGATAGTGGGTCAATTGAGCCCAAGGTGCACATGTGGGGGGAGATAATGATCCAAGAGGGTGGTGGTGTAGCTGGAAGGGATTTTATCCATGGATACTTTGTGCAGTTGTGGTAGCTTCTCATGGCGATCGAGGCTTATCCTTAATTGAGCATGTATTTCGACGGGATTCAGATTTACCATGACCTCTTGGAAATGCTTGGGGGCCTAACGGTACGTATGGTACATGAATTATTATTATAGTTGTGTTTACAAAACTAGCATAGATGGTATCTAGATTTTCTTTATGATCATAGTAATGATGAATTGTCATGTGTGTGTGTGTAGATGTGGGGCCATTTCTCCCTATTGACTACCGGAGATGGGGTGGAAAGGTTAAGGGAGGAGAACTTTCCCCCATGACATAATGCCGGAGGAGGAGATCCGACGAATATCTTGATGGACTATGGGACGACATAGATCGGTTTTTGGGGGGGCTCCAGCTGACCGACGATGATAGTTGAAATGGGATGACTAGTTGATCGTGGTGTGCTACCAGGATCTTTGTGAGTGTCACCTCATTATGTGTCATATTGTAGTGGTACCTCATGGTGTCCATGGATTTATGCGAGGAGATATACCCCGCGTAAGGCTCAAAAGTGATGATCGGGATATTAAGGACTCCTCAGAGTATTCAGATGACTAGTTGACAATATGTAGTGTTTCCCTCCATGCTACAAGCATGGGGATTTTTTGACCTATGTTTTATTTTTACGATGTTGTTGGGGCTCCTTGTTGTATACACTACTATATTTTGGGACATATGATTAATGCATGTGGATGCAATATTTTTATTTTTATGAGCATCTTATTATGGTGTGATGTTATTTATGTGATGGTTTATGTATAAATGGATGTGCAATGATATGAATGCATACAAATGATTTACTTCTTTGTTATTGATGATTGATGGAACAATTTAGAATATCATTAGCCATTTGGTATGCTACACTATTGAAACTCCTTGGGACATGGATGAATGTAATGGATTCAAACAATCTAACAAATTGTTTAGTGCACAAGAATTTTCTAAAAAGGAAAGGATCGCATACCCGATAAAAGTTATTCAACTTGGCGATAAGAAACTAAGAATATAGATTAACACGAAGGTGAGAAATTCACATGTGCAGGGCATAATCCAAGAGGACAATCATGACATTGTGTTATTCTTATTTGTTGGTGGTTGCAACAATACACATGCCACTGATATGGATCAAGTCGTATGATGGGGAATAAATTACCCACACAACTGAGGGTAATTTTTTGACCGTATGAGGGATTTTTTGACCTTCCGTCATCGGCATAACCAATGTATATGGAACGATATTGATCCATATGGTAAGACAAAAGGAAACAAACCATGAGGATATTTTTCAAAAAGGGAAAATATTAAGAAAAATAAAAAGCTATGATACAATGAACTATGGGTTCAGTTAGGCAAAGCATAGAATATTTTGAGATACAACCTATTGTGGGGTTGTTCAAGATTTTACCATCTGGACCAGCAAGGAGGTATTCCCTTTTTCCAATGTAGTGTTTGATGACATAAGGTGTCTACCACATGGATTCAAACTTTCCTTTATTGATCTTATCATGTGCTTCGTCATATGCAAGGACCAGATCGCCTTCCTGGAATGTGCAGGGGAGGACATGGGTGTTGTAATGGGATTTCAACCACTACTTGGAAACCTCAATCGTTTGGACAGAATCCTCATAAACCTCATCCTATTTTTTTAGGGTGATCAAAAGTTATTCTAGAGTAGTGGTCTCTATTTAAAATTTGACGGAAATGAGCAAGGAAAGGATTTGACAATCGATAGGGAGAGTTGATTCAAATCCATGCACAAGATCGAATGAGGTATACCATGTCATGATTTTTGTGAATGTGTGATATGTCCATAGTATAGACAAGAGAATATGATTCCATTTGAACTTCTGCTTATTCACCATCCATTGGAGCACGACCTTGAGAATTTTATTGACAACGTCAACTTGGCCATTTCCCTGAGGTTAATAGGTGGAGGAGAATTGGAGCTCAAATTTCAAAAGGTGCACAAGATCCTTCTAGATTGTCTCCTTGAAGTCAGAGTTGTGATCATACATCAATTGGTGACTAATTCCAAAGTGAATGATGTTGTGATTAAAAAAGAAATGCTCCATAGTGGACCTAGGGTAGTTGAAGGTTGGCATGGATTCAACCCATTTTGTAAAGTACTCAACTGCCACGATTATGTACTTATGGATGTCAGCAAACACAACATTGGATTCCATGTTATAGATGTCCCACTTATAGAAGGGTCCAATGGTGATGACCATACGTAAAAAAATATGAGGGGTTATTTCCTTTGGAACAAAGAATTGGCAGTTACGACAATGTTTGATTACTGCAATGCAATTGAAAAAAAGAGTCAACCAAAAATAACCAATGTGGATAACCTTTTGAGTAGTATCCATCCCTAAAAGATGGACACCATAGGATCTACTATGGTAGTTGTTTAAGACCTATTCGGCCTCATCGTGAGAAAGAAATTGTCATAGGATGGTGCAAATGCCTCATTGATAAGGAAAATCATCAATAAGGAGGTATCAGGGAGCCTAATGACAAATTCAATAATGATCATTGTGGTTGAGGTGAGGACCAAATTAATGGGTGTGCAAGTACATGATGATGTCCCTGTACCAAGGATCATCCAAATATATGGTGAACAAGTGATCATTTGGTGGGTGAACAAGTGATCATTTGGCAGATGAAAAAGTGATCATTTGGCAGGTGATCAGTAATGCGGGACGACACAGACATACAAAGTAAATCAATGATAAGATGCACCAAATACAAAGACTTGGTTCTCTTGGAGGTAACAAACTAGAGTTCATACTCTTGTAGGATAACAATTTGTTTCATAATATGGCCTTGGATAAGGTGGTGATTCAATAGATACAACATGGTATTCAAATTTGTGATGACTTTGGTTTGACTTAGAAGAATGTAATGACGAAGCTTCTTAACCAAAAATATGATGGCTAAGGCTAACTTCTCCTTGCAAGGGTAGGAGAGAGGTGGAAAAAATAGGTTTTGACTCACGTAATATATAATGTGCTCTTCAAAAGTAGAGTCTTCTTGGACTATCACTCCAATGACGACATAATCAAATGCATAGATGTAAAGAATGAAATCCTTTATAAAATCTAGAGGGAAAACCAAAGGAGAAGAAGTTGTATCCTATTCCAATGCATCAAAAAAGTATTGTCCTAGATCCACCCAATTGAAGGGGACATTGGACTGAATTAAATGCAATAATCCATGACCAATTGTGCCATACTCCAATATGGAGTGATGTAAGAAGTTGTCCTTACCTTGAATAATTTGTAGTTGTGACAAAACGTATGAAGGGAGAAGGTTAACAATGGATTGAACCTTCAATGCATCAATAATGACCCCTTTCTGGGAAATGATGAATCCCAACAATCATCCAGTAGGTACACAAAAGATGCACTTGAGAGGGTTCCAACATATATTATATTTGCGACATCCAAGGAACACTTATTGAAGGTCCTCAAATTGTTGTGAGTGTATTTTGGAACATACCATGAGGTAATCCAAGTATGACATGAGGTAATCCAAGTATGCGAGGATGATGTGAACCAAGTCATGAAAATAATATGACATGGCGCAATGAAAAGTGGCTCCAGTGTTCTTGAGCCCAAATGGCTTGAATCAATAGGAGAAAGTCCCCCATGGGGCTGTGAAGGAAGTATTATGTAGGTCTTATTTTCATATTTAAATATGATTGCACCCCAAGAATCCATCCATGAAGGAATGGACCTCATGCCAAGCATAAGCATTGATAACCTGGTCAATGACAAGGGTGGGATAATTATCTTTTGGAAATTCTAGATTCAAATCAAGAAGGTCAATGCAAACATGTATGGTACCTTTATTTTTGTTGACAGGGATGGGCTGGGCACACATGTAATGTATGAAATCAAATAGATGAATCTGACTTTGTGCAACATCTTGACCTTGGGTTTCATGACCAACACTTTCAATGGGTGAATGGTTCTTTTTTTTATGTACTGGTGCAAACTTTATCTATGTATCAGTATGGTGTTCAATAATGGCAGGGTTGATACTGAAAATTTTGGTATAAGACCAAGCGAACATGTTGGAAAACTATTAAAAGAGTGATTTATAGGAAGCAATATCTTTAGGAGTACAAGAGGCACCTAAAAGGATGTTCTTGGTGATAGTTGACTTAATCGAAATGTTCACCTATATGTTGGGCGAGATATTAGCCATATTACCTTCTTTGAAGGCATCACAGGCTCGGATCAGATTCTTGAACCAATCAATGTTTCTGCAAAGGATGAAGTATTTCAATTCAATGGATAAATTATCCAAAGATGTAGATGGAAGAATGGGTTCTGTGGGAATGATCCAGACATGATGGTGCATATCATATTAAAGAAAATCTAGTTCCATTAACACTTCAAGGATTTCTTCATCGCTTCAAAAGGGTCGAGTAGATAGGTCTGGGGGGCTCACATCTATCGAAACAACGGCAACATCATGGGATGATGAGGAAGGCTCATAAGAGGATGAGATGTAGTAAATGGAGGTCATCGCATTTGATGAATACATTGAGGGTAGACTTATTCGATGGTGGTGACTTGGGACTCTAGGGAAAGTCAATTTAAACTAGTTGGTATAGATTGATACTAACGTAGATTACTATAATGATGTGAATAATGACCGTAAAGGAAACACAACACATATGGATAGTTGGTGCAAAATGAATTGTTGCATGATTTGGGGATGTCAAGAAGATGGATTATTGGAGTTTTTTCATTGGTATTCTCCTCTATCTTTTGTAAATGAGTGCATAAGATGGTCAAGTCTAGACACTTCTAGGTAGCATGACCCAAAACATTGCACATTGCACAAGGCAGGGGCTCTTAAGGTATGGGAGTAGGAGGGGGCTTCACAGCTTGGTTCAAATTTATAGGTGTCATCACATTCTTAGATATTCCCTTAGCCTTCTTCTTGGGAAGAGGTTGGTTGGTGGGTGGTGCTTCCTTAGTGACTCCAGGAGGAGGGTTATTAGAAGTACCAATTGGCTACATATGTGTTAAGACAAACTATGGTGTCAGCGGAATATTTGGAGGGGTAAGGTATTAAAAAGGAGGACTAATGTCACACACAGAAGGTTGAGTGTCACCATTAGAGGCATGGTAAATACTCCGAAAGGTGGAAATAAGATTGGGATTTGTTGAATAGGCATGTTTCCCCATTAGTTCCCGGGTAAATACCCCTTTTGATGGGAAAGGGTTTTCTACGACCATTAGTTACAATTGGGTGGATTGAGGTAGAGGCCGATTATGTTTCCCTTTTGGGGTGGTAGCCATGTCTCATTCATTGGCCTCATTCCACAATTGGTGAGTTTGATCCAAATGGGGGAAATGGTGGGTATACTACCCGTAGACATCACAAAAGGAACATATATGGTTAGTCTGTAATTGAGCACTTTTGTCTTTCCTGGGAGGTTTATTTAGATCTTGATCTATGGTTTTATATATAATGTCATCAAGAGGGTTAGGGTGTGGACCCACACATCCCTAGCATTGGTTGTTCCCTATGTTATTCACCTTATTTTTCATTTTGGGTTGTGTTTGTTGGTTATTGGGCACAAATTGGGAAGGAATATATTTCTAAGCGTATACTTTCCCACGAGGACAAGGGGTAGACACATGGTGTGGATGCATTGGAGTAGTTGGCGGAAGGACAGGAAAAGGATAATACATATTAACAGTTGAGGGAGCCACATAGATTATATAATCACTATCACACATGGTTCCACTACACAAGGGTCCATGAACATGGGGAGCTAAAGAAGGAGATGATTGTTCTTGTATGTGAGGAAGAGTGAGATGAATTGGGTTTGTAACATGGTGCAACAACATGGACATGAGAATGACACTCAAGGTTAATGGGATTACCATAAGAATAACCAATCAAAGGGGAAGGGTAAGGAAAATATGGATTTGGTTGGGACGCAATAGCGCCGATAATGCCATATGTAGCATGGAATTCCATTGGAGGGTCCTTCTGGGAGGACTCTCCCTCGAGGGGAATAATGGATGATCATGTATAAATATCCAGACTATGTGTAAATTAGGTTGTATTGCTAAACCTTGAGAATGGCTTCTTCTTCAGTTTGCGGGCACTCAAAGGTCACGTCCTTAGCTATCATGGGGAGGGTATATTTCAAGAAGTAGTCTAAAAAGATATGATCGTCGAGATTGATATTACAAAGGTGCCAATTTCCATGCCATTCATGGATGTGATCCATGATATGGTTGGAATAATATTGGTAGAATGATATAATTATTTATACTCGTTGTAACAAACATGTAACTAGAAAAACGTTAGAAAATTAGAGTCCAAGCACTAGTACATGTGACAAAATTTTCCATGGTTTTTCATTGTTATTTCCACGTTTTTTCGTCTCAATTTCGACGATCAGGGTCTCCTTTGTTCGTGTAACTTATTTCATGGATATAACGACGAACTTGGAAAGTCGGTGCAATAGAGATGGAAACTGTTGGCCACGTGTCTTCTATAAGATGGTCTTGAAATCGATTTTTTTATTCATTTTCCACAAATTGTCCCTATATCGACGAAACAACATCCCTATATCGACAATGTTTTGTCTAATAGAGAAAGGGTTTTTCTATACCTGCGACGATTGTCCGTCGTAAGTATCGATGCACGTTCGGAGAATTCAGATCAAAAGAAGTAGACCCTACGATGGTTTTTCTATACTTGCGACATTGTTCCGTCGCAGGTATCGAAAAACATTAGTCAAAAAGAAGAAATGAAGGTAGAATGTCCGATGGTTTTGATAATTTGCTTCCATGCAAAACCATCTCTCTAGCGATGGTTTTGTGTCAAACAGAGATAGAGTTTTTCTATACTTGTGATGATGTTCCAATCATAGGTATCGATGCATGTTCAATGAACAGACCAAAAGAAGGCAGCCCTTGCGACGGTTTTTCTATACTTGCGACAATGTTCTATCGCAAGGATCGATGAATGTTTGTTGAACCGACCAAATGAATGTGCATCTCCATATCGACGATACCTGGAAGTTTATAAATACAAAATTACTGTCAATGCTTATTACCAGGAATCTGGAACCCTTGTAGCAATGCTTATTAACTGTGGCTTGAAGAATATTAAAAAAACCTTCAGAAATAACACCAATGTTAAAATAGATTTGAACCCTCCAAACACATTTATCATATACTGAAATAAGCCATAAGAAATATATTAAAAACAGTCATAAAACTATGCTAATCTCATACTAAAATTAGCACTGATGGCAGCACTCACATGCCGATAAGAAATACACTTGCAAAAGGTGTTAAAACAACAAATTGATCTCAAAATCAGTGCTCATCCACACGATGATAAGAAGGCATACAATAGGTTATAGGTTAAGCATCAACATCTTCATCTGTTGGGAACAGAAACAAGAAACAAGGCATACTACTCCTTATAGCTTGTAATGAATAATGGTCAACGTGGACCATAGAAACAAGAAATTAAAAGGCAAATGAATTGACTACTCTTAAAAATGTAGGTGAAGACACTCCAAATATTGGATGGAAAACATAATTGACATTAAAAGAGTTGCTGAGACAAATAGTTAACAAAGAGATTGACTGTACAAGACTAAAAATCAAATCTACTTATCAATAACTTGGAGCAAATGTTCTTTTTGAAATTTCACTTCTTTTAAGCTCACAGAGAAGCATTACAACATGCCCTAAGAGGTCAGGCACCACAAGCAACATGATGGCATGAGTGAAATGCCCTCTAGGAATGAACAACTGAACATAACCACCTTTTTTAAGCTACAAGTTGCAATAAGGGATACTCTTCTGTCAAAATCCCACAAAAATTGCATCTGGCCACAAGTTATAAAGAATCTGGAACCCCATGCATACTTAAGGTTTTGAAGTGGCAACCAACCTTAAAGAAATGGATGTAGTTGAAATGTCTCCAAAATATATTGTCGAAGTTTATCACTAGTGAAAAGGGTGTGAATTTCATAGAGCACCTTCGAAATTTTTATTATTATAAACAAAAGGTGGGCCGCTTTCGTAGTCATTTATTAACTGGGTTAAGTGATATGGTTACATAGAAATAGTAGATGGACTTAGATATATGGTTGTATCCATATTACTATCTTTAATTTTCTCTTGGCTAAGCACAATGGGAGGATTGCAATACTATATTTGAAACCAAGTACTATATTTTTGAAGTGGCTTTTCCCCTCACATAAGAGGTTTTTCCCGCTATAAACCTTGTACTTATTTTTCTGTGGTGTGATTTCTTTGTTAGCATAATTGATAACTATACCAAATGTTAATGGTGGGATGTTTATTCTAGATTAGCTTTCACATGTCATACTAAATTATACTGAGTCATATTATGTTTCAATGGTAAATCATGTTGTTTTTGTGAGTTGGGGTTTTAATTCAATATTTTTTCTACTTCTTGTCTTTTAGTATTATTAATGAGATAAGTTAAATGTTAATGGTATATTGTTCATGAATAGACATGATAACTACCAGTAATGATCTATGTTTATATGATAAATAGTTGGGATTTGTATGCTTAATATCTTATGAAAGTGAATGTACTAGGGTTATTTGAGTGATAAATGCAATTAGCTAACTTAGTAGCCAACATTCTCTATTTGGATTCTTCATTTTTATTATTTTTGTTCTTGCTTTATAGCTTTTTGTTCTAGTTTATATCATCATTTCATATCCAAACAACCTTGTTAGATACTATGCAAAGACATGAAATTTGTCATTGTAGAAATATCTAGAGATGAGTGTCAGTTTCTATGCTTGTTGGGCTAATGTATTCAAAATATTCTCATGGCCATCTTTTAAGTATGAAGAAAGGAAATCCATGTTGGCATTATGATTCAATTGTCATTGATGGTTGGCAAGCAGACAAGGCTGTGGGCATCCTTGTGGGAACACGGTGAGCCCCTGTAGGCATCCTGCGAGCATATGGTGAGCCCTTGCAGGCATATGATAATCCCTTGCGGGCATAGGGTGAGCCCCTATGGGAATATGAATTTTGTGGGCATTTGTTTGGGCACATGGTGAGCCCCTGCGGGCATAGGGTGAGACCTTGAGGGCATATGAATGCTGCAAGCATTCTTGTGGGAACATGGTGAGCCCCTACTGGCATCCTGCAGGCATATGGTGAGCCCATGCGAGCATATGAAGGTTGTAGGAATTCTTGTGGGCTAAAGGAGGAGTCCCTGCAGGCATATGAGGGATAAGTATGAGCCACTGCGGGCATATGAGGGCAACATTAAGATTTATAAAACATCTTGCAGGCATCTTAAGAAGTCTAACATATTCTACTCATCAATAAAATAAAAAAGGAGTTTTTAATGGATATCAAAATAACTATTTTGGTAAAGCTTAAGTGGAAGAAAATGCATCTAAACACTTGTATATTTTCTAAATAGACAGTTACAACGTGTGTTGATTGATTTTCCAACAATTATAAAGACAATAAGTTTTTTTTGGGCCAGTTATTGAATTGGGAGGCCTGGAAGTTAAAGAGACCGAGGCATATATTTTCAGTATCTATATAAACCAATTGACCAGAACTTAAAAGTGAGAGAGGATGGAGATGAGTGGTGGCTGTCTGAAGTAAAATCTACGATTCTTAACCTAAGAAGACAATATAGAAGAAAGAAAAAAAATTGGCTCGAATTTGTGAAGAAGAGAATGCTAAAAAATTTGAAGATGGCCATATAAGAATGGAAGCTGACTGCTGAAGAATTGAATCTTAATTAACGCAAATAATGAGCTGTAACAAAACAGAGCATAGATAGAGAGGGTAAGCATTGACATATTTGAACAAGTGATTTGTAATTAACTGATTGAATTTTTTATCAAGGGGGGGTAGGGTGGTGCTAGGGTCTTGTGTACAAGTTGAATCCTATACAACTGGAAGTGGGTGCTTCCATTCTGTTGTAGCAGGAGAATTCAGAAAGTTGGTGCTCTCTACAAGTAGTTGCTTGTAAACTGAGGTTGCAACCTCATTTGAGTAGGTTCTGAAAGAAAAATGATGTAGAGAAGTTGATGCTTGCCTGACATCTTAAGAAGAAGAGGTTTTTTCCCTTTATGGGTTTCCTCATGAATAACCTTCTATGTCTCTATCATGTTTATGATTCATGATTATTATTTATATTTTACATTTGATGCATTAACATCTGTGAGCATTAATAATGATTGTGAAAGACTCAAGTTGTTTAAGCACAAGCAAATAAAATTAAAATAACTGATTCACCCCCCCTCTCAGTTATTTGGATAATTACAACAATCCAACTATTTGTGACCTTCTGGGTCCCTTGTACTTACATCCTTCGCATGAGACCATGGGAAATGTGCGATAATTGTGGGCATTGTAGTCAGATTCATACTTGATCATCGCAGCTTTGGAAGAGTATGAGTTTACACTAAGACTAAAAGACATGAGGAGGATTCCCTTCCCATTAGGCCTCCCCCTACTACTTAGTACTTGAATGTCCTTCTGCAACATTCTTATGGGAAACAACCTTGGGTTTCTAAGGGATTCTAGTTCATCTTATTCTCTGAGGGAGGGATCCACGATTCAGAGTATGGAGTCCTTGGCTATGCTAGGCCATGAAATTGGTAAGCCATTCTTGTGAATATATGACCTTATTGAGTTGATTACTCCTTGCACTAGCAAAATATTGGTTCCTAGAGAACCCTTTCTCCACAGTGGTACAACTATTTTCACCATGTCATATTTCACTAAGACTTTTGTCTTAGTGTGTGATGACTATGGTATTGATCTAAGAGTGATATTTCAACACAATGGATTCCTATTATCCTTCACTAGTAAGCATCAATTAAAAAATAGAAACCAAAATTAAAAATGCTGATTATGATCCCCAAACATAAAATAATTATATATTTGATGCATTTCAAGACGGATCTTCTAAACACTAAAATAACCGGAGAACTTGGAAAGAAGAAGGAGAAAACCATGTCAAACCCACTTTAAAAAACAGGTCAAAACGCTTACCTTATCATTGTCCTTTTGCCATATCCATTCACCCATACAACTTGATAAGATTTGTCCACAAGATGCATGTCCATCACCAAGGCCCTCATAAATCATCAAAGACGAAATTTTTATGAGTAATTAATATATAAGCAAATAAACAAGAATTTAAATCCTACTACAAAGTCCCGTAGAAATCAATGAACCATGAAATGTTAAATTTATTAACAATATTTTAAGAAATAAACATGCATTTAAAAATTTACAAACATCTTCAATACATAGGAATAAAAGGGTATTTATACCTTATTTAGTTCCTCTCTGCTTCAAGAATAGTTTTATATTCTCCTCGTGAAATAGCATCACTTGCTCTACTACATGTGAATAGCTTCTAGCGAGAATTCATCATACTACAAAAAACATAAGGTGCACTGAATTCGTCTTTATTGAAAAATAAATAAATAACTCAACCCCTAGGGAAAAGAGTATTTGTTCACCTAGAAAATATGTGTAGGATCTTTGTAGTGCCAACAAACAACGTAGCAAAATCGTAGAACAAACATGTCAAAATAATATCTGATGACTTACCTGATGGGAAGAACCTTCCTTGTACTCAGATTTTAACTTTCAGATCAAATCTTTACTGTCAGAGATAGTTTTTAATATTGTACATACATATAGGATATGGAACATTATAGTGACCTTAACTCAACCCCTAGGGGAAAAGAGTAGTTGTTCACCTAGAAAATATATGTAGGCTCTTTGTAGTGCCAACTAGTGGTAAGTTGTTTTGAATTTTCACATTACTGGAAGAGACGAAAATGAAAAACCGATCCTTCTTATGCAACCACCTCAATCATGGCCAAAATCGGTCAAAGTTAGTACCAAATATGCCCAAAAGAAAAAAAAAGTCCCTTGAGCACATGATAGGAAAGAGACATGTTAATCAACAAAAAAATGACAACTTATTTCTATTCTTTACTATGCATGATCTCATATAACAAAAAAATCATCATAGATCACCTTTTGGCATTGATCAGAAGCAGGTTGCACAGGTGAGCATGCGATTTGTAGTTTAGAAACCATATCATAATTGCCTTGGAGACACTCCTCATGAAATAGCATCACTTGCTCTACTACATGTGAAGAGCTACTAGTGAGAATTCATCATACTACAAAAAACATAAGGTGCACCGAATTCATCTTTATTGAAAAATAAATAAATAAATAACTCAACCCCTACTGAGCATGTACTGAGATTCCCTTTTTTATAATGTTCGAAGTAGGTTGATTTGATGGCTTCTTGTGGTGTTGAACTTAAGATAAATATAATACTTTTCTAGTTTAAATCAAAGTTAAAGGAAGAAGAGAAACCACATAATGCAAGCAATTTCCTTTAGCTAAGATGTTACTGGGACTTGTAACCTCAGTAGGTCGCCTAAGATACCCCGGATTTACCATTAGCAAACATATTCTTACGTTACTAAGAATCATTTTTGTTTTATGTAGAAGGTTGTCTCCTAGTTTGGATGATAGCCTAAAAGTAGTTATTTACTATTGGTTGGATCTCTTGTATCTTAATAGAATGAAATAGAATTTAAGGATAAAGAAAAACACATTAAGGATAAAGAACACGTCAAAAACCTTACCTTATCATTGTCCTTTCGCCAGATCCATTCTCCCATACAACTTGATAAGAGTATTCCAAGAGATGCATTTCCATCACCAAGACCCGCATAAATCATCAAAGACAGAATTTTTATATGAGTAAATAATATATAAGAAAATAAACAGTCATTTAAATCATACTACAAAGTCCTATAGAAATCAATAAACCGTGAAATGTTAAATTTATTAACAATATTTTAAGAAATAGACATGCATTTAAAAATTTACAGCCATCTTTAATACATAGTAATAAAAGAGTATTTATACCTTATTGAGCGCCTCTCTATTTCGAGAATAGTTTTATATTCTCTGCTGAATAGGGCCAACCACGTGAAGGTGGAAGCTCAATTAATTAGCCCCTCCCCCTCCTCACATTGCTCTCAATTACCCATACCCAATAAATGATGTTATTTACATAGAAAACATATAAACATTCATGCATAACTAGGCTAGCCATCAAAACATATAAACATAAAAACATTGAAGCATATTGAGGTAATTCATATAAACAATGTTACAGACTAACAACATTGATATACATCCAAATTGTTAAATTTTGAGTATTAAATCACAATACTATAGGATCTTTGCTGAGAGAATAAAATCTACAGTATATCAATGCATGACAATCATAATATGACAAGCATCACAAGAATCAAAAGCATAGAGACAAGAGACACAGAGTTTCCGTGGGGAAAACCCTAAGGTGAAAAACCCCACAACTTCCTCAGAGATAGAGAGAGCAATGGCTCAACCAAAATACAACCAAATAACACTGAGATAGTCTCCTAGCAGATGATCCTCCTCCTCCTCACAAGTGCGCCACTTTTCAGAGAGAGAGTGAGTTACTTTTCCGAGTGAGTAAAATAGAGATCTCCTATTTCTATTTATACTCACCTTTTTTCCCAGTGACCTACTGGGGCCGACTTGTCTACTTAGATACATCCACATTATATTATATATAAATCAAGGCCGACCCCACATAATAGTCTAATAACCCATCGACAAGTACACACACTTGCGACACTTGTCAATCCACATGACGACACTTCCTTATAGAGGAATAACACATCTCTTATAAGGGTACAATAAATATATATATAATACATAGATGAAATACATTCCGAAGTTACATATACATCAACACAAATACAAGTCATGAATTTATACATATACATTTTCTTTGATTTCTATTTTTTTGCATTGTAAAAATTGACGATTGGGGTATTATCATCATCATTTGGTGGAATATCTACATAGCCATGTCCTACCAGTGTTTATGTTTCCATGCCCTCATGTATCATACTTCTTGTACGTCATTGAGTAGGGCGTGGATGCAGTTCTTAAGGGCATGAACTGCAACAACAAAAATGGGCATATCGACATGTTGAAATATTATTGAAATTAATAGTTCATTATTTTGATTAAAACTACAATATTGCTCTTTACCTATCTGTGTAGCTGTGACAACTGGTGTGTTAATTGTTTCTCTACTTGCTAATTCCTCTTGTGGTTCACCCTCCTAAGATACATGGTCTTCCATTGAAAGAAGAAAATTTACAAGTATACGCCAGGAAATAAATATCTATAATCACAGTAGATATTTCTATTTCCAAAGCACACATACTAGAATGGATACTCTGCTCCCCACTATCATGGGATATGCACACCCCAACATCAGTTGGTACGTGTTGAGTAGCACTAGATTCACTGCTGGGGTTGCACTATTGCTTAAAAGCAAACATAAATATTTAGTTATGGGTGATATAATCAAAACTGAATATACTTTAATAGTATACTACAATGATGTCCTTATTCATTTTATTTACCTGCTTCTGCGTCATTGGGGAGATTGGAGTCTGCCCCAATCTTATCCGATATTCAATCACACTTTTAAAACCACACTTGAAACCAAGCTTTAGGTCTTCCTCGGTAGCAGCATCTTGGAATGTATTTCCCTGCAATGCATAACACATTTAAAATTTCCAGTATCAAAAACAGATATCTGTTCGCTACTGTCAAATAAATATTCCCCACAGTTAATCATTTAATTCTTACGATTCAGGCTCTTAGTTTTCTATAGCCGCCCTGTCCTTGTCTATGTTGCTCGTGATTTTCCACTCTAGCCTTGGTTGCTTTGGAGGTGTCAGGTAGCCTATATATGAACATTTTGAAAAACATTAGATATCAGAATTCTTACTTAAAATAGAGAAGAAAAAAAAAATGAGCATATTTCACTAAAAACTTGATATGTGTTATACCTTGCTTTTCCAAGCCGTAGTTGTTTTCCTTGTCTTTTTAGCAAGTTCTCCTTTGCATCCTCTATGAGTTCCTTCCACTCTTTCTCCGGAACCATGGGAGGGCGCTCATGCTTGAGGCCAAGTTGCAATTTATCCCTATATTGGGCCCTGGTATATTTTAAATTATTGCCAGCTAACTTTGCAACCACTTTCTTGTTGAATGTATTGCCAAACAAGTTTACCATGTGGTCTATCAATTCATTTCTCTTTGTGCTATCTTGGCTATTCCACCTTGTGTGAATGGTGGGGCCAAACAAATCCAATGCTTTGTCATTCAAATTCCTGTAGAAAACACTGTTCCTTGCAGAAAGGTGTAATCCATTAATTTTTAATAATTTCAACATATGTCCATTTCAATTTCATGGTTAAAATGAATAAATTAATTTATAAATACCTACAATCTTTTGAATCTTGATCAGAACACAAGCGTCATCCACCAGAAAGGTGAGATCTAGTGATCCAGTGCTTTTAACTCGTGCTGCTCCAAGAAAAGTTTCCCGGTCATCTACAATACGTTCATCTCCAGAGTCATGTGGAATCCTAGGCTCCGTCGCATCATGCTCCAGCATGTCATGTTGATCTAAATCAGTTCCCTCATCAATAGATTCGAGGCCAACCATAGGAGTGTCAAAAATACTCATTGGTACATCTCTTTGTTGATGTTGTTGCTGCATTGGAGCATCACTGCTACATTTACTTGTCTCGACAGTTTCTCTAGTCACGGGTCGTAAAAACTCCTACAAACAAAAAACTTTACTTTATCAAATCACTTGGAAAAAAAGAAAACATAATATCAGATATGAAATCATGTCATAGCTTAAAAAAATATGTGAAGATGCCACTTACCCCATAAGATTTTATTCGTTCTCTTAGCTCTTCAATCCTTGCCCCGATATCTTGTGTCATGGGCCTTGTGCGAACCAAGGAAATAATTTCTATGTTTGCATTTTTCAGGGTCTTCTTCATAATTTCCATTGGGTCTATGGAATATAAATTTCATCCTGAAGCTCCTCATCACCCAGATCAAGTGCATTGGACTAAATTCATCAAATAATAAAATTAAGCAAAATAATTTCAACATCATTCAAACATTGTTATTGTAATGAAATTTAGTTACTATTAAGAACTAACACTTACCTGATGTGGTGTTGTGGCTAGTGAATTCCCACGGTAACCCCGTACTAATCTAATTCTAGTGGGTGACTGTCCACAGTCAACCTGGACCGTGTAAGCAACAAGTGCCTTTCTACGGTCCTCACCTTGACACGAAAAATCAATCAATAATTCATCATAAGCACATAAAAATGCAAATGTCAACAGTGGAAATCGAATGTTAACAAAAAAAAATCAAAACATTTAGTTATTATTTTTAACACTTACCTGACGGGGAACCGAGTGTGACCTTCCACGGTCACCCTGGACCATGGAAGCAGCAGGTTCATTTCCACTAGCATCACCCTAACACAGTAAATCATTAAATAAATGTTATGAAAATAATTGTAACATAATAAAAAATGAGATATTGCAATAATATTTATTTTTACCTTAGAAGTAGAGGATGCACGTTCTATTCCATGATGAACATGGGCAGTCCCCTACCACAATGTAATAAGCATGTTGTCACATGGAAATTTTCTAGGGTTGGAGTTTCTAGTTTATTGTAGTCATATTTAGTTACTATATTTAGTTGAGTCAATAACCGCAACATAAACAAAAATGAGATATTGCAATCATATTTACTTTTACCTCCGCAGGAGAAGATAGATGTTCTGCTACATGGCGATGAGTAGACCCTTGCCATAGTGTAATAAGCATGTTATCATATGGAAATATTCACAATAAGCACGAAAAAAGTGAATGGTAACAGTGAAAATCGAATGTTAACAGAAAAAATTGAAACATTTTGTTATTGTAGTCATATTTATTTACTATATTTAACATTTACCTCACGAGGCATAGTTTGTGACCTTCCACGATCACCCTAGACAATGGAAGCAGAATGTGGCTTTCCATTGCTGCCACCCTGACAAAATAAATCAATCAATAAAATTTGAGTCAATAATTGTAACATACAAAAAATGAGATAAGCATAACAGTGTAATAAGCATGTTATCACATGGAAATATTCATAATGAGCACGAAAAAAGTGAATGTCAACGGTGGAAATCGAATGTTAATCGAAAAAATCAAAACATTTTGTTATTGTAGTCATATTTATTTACTATATTTAACTTTTACCTCACGAGGCATAGATTGTGATCTTCCACAGTCACCCTGGACCGTGGAAGTAGAATGTGGCTTTCCACTGCTGCCACCTTGACAAAATAAATCAATCAATAAAAGTTGAGTCAATAATTGTAACATAAAAAAAATGAGATAAGCATAACAATGAAATAAGCATGTTATCACATGGAAATATTCATAATAAGCACGAAAAAAGTGAATGTCAACGGTGGAAATCGAATGTTAACAGAAAAAATAAAAACATTTAGTTATTGCAGTCATGTTTAGTTACTATATTTGGAATTTACCTGATGAGGCATAGCGTGTGACCTTCCACGGTTACCCTAGACCGTGGAATCCACATCTATTTGATTTAAGTTGTAATCAATCAACAACTCTTCAGCTGGAAGTATTGTTTTTGTTGCACATACAAATATACGATGTTCTTTGCGTCCCTCAAATTCACAATTCGGTTACTTAGTTCTTGTCACTGGCCATGTACTATTTATAAATCCAGCAATGTTTCCGGACTCTTTTGGTCTCCCATCAATATACATAGTTGCCCCTTTGTTTTTATTATTTTCTGCTAGTTGTATATAATTTGTGGCAACTCCGTATCTCCACATACTTCGAGTATATTGGACCAAGATCAACAAGTTATTGTATATGTTTAATGGTCCGATATATTCCATCAATTCAGTTACAGTGCCATAGCCGAACTTTATGCCATCCATGGAAAATAGCCCCAATCCATGTAAGGACGAAGGAGAAATGCGATACATCCTCCCATTAATGAAGAAATATGTGTCTACTTGAGGTAGCTTATTTGGTACCCATCGTTGTACTAGATGTCTATACCTCGAGGGAAACTCAATTTCACCTATGCTCTCAGTATCATAATTACATGATCCTCCGTTGGCAATAAAATATTGCATGCGTCTACGAAATCTTTGTTAAGTTTAAACCAAATAGACTAGCAAGATCACTGAAAGAAACATAATCACAAGATAGACACAGAATTTACCCTGGGAAACCCTCATGGGGTAGAAAACCCAGCAAAGCTTTCCTCAATAAGATGATCAACCAAAATACAAGATGTGCTCCAAGACTTGACCTCCTTCTCTACCTCCTGTGCAGACCTCCCAGACACAAGTGCACTACTTTTCTGAGTTGTGTAAGTATGTCAAATGAGGAGCTCTCCTCCTCTATTTATACAAGTTCCCAACTGACCAAAATCCCTAATGGGGCCGACCTCTCCTGGAGAAATATAATAACCCCTAAAATATAAAATCAGGGCCGACCCCCACATGGTGGGTCTAATAACCCTAGTTACCACAAACCATCGGAGGAATAAACATCTCCGGATACATAATAGAGTCACCTCGGAGGGATGAAACATCTCCGGAATAATAATGTACAAATATAATATTCTTAGAAGTTACAATATTCAACACTCCCCCTTAACAAGAAGGATATTATAACAACATATGCAGGAGCAAGGAGTCATCGACTACATCATACATGATACATCTATAAATCATCGAAAGCTTTCCTCAATTCATCATCATCAGTAACTCAACCAGTTACTGGAACATTAACATCATCAGTATCGTCATCACACGATCATCAGCATCATCATCACACGATCATTAGCATTGTCATCACATGATCATCGGCATCATCATCATATGATCATCATCGTCGTCACACGATCATCAGTATTGTCATCACACGATCATCAGCATCATCATCACACGATCATCGGCATCATCATCACACGATCATCAGCATCGTCATCACACGATCATCAACATCTGGATTGATCTACAGCATACTCTGCAATACACACGATCATATTACATGATGATCAATCCCGATCTCTTTAGGACATAGGTCCATGGATGATACAATCCAGATCAAGTTCTAGGATGATCAGTCCTTATCACTTTAAGACAAGTCTCATGTCTAGGGACGATGCAGTCCCATCACGTACATTTTGAACCCAGTTCATGGATGATGCAGTCCTCACACGTACCTTTAAGACAAGTCTCATGTCTAGGGATGATCCAATCCCATCACGTACATTTTGAACCCAGTTCATGGACGATGCAGTCCTCACACGTACCTTTAAGACAAGTCTCATGTCTAGGGATGATGCAATCCCATCACGTACATTTTGAACCCAGTTCATGGACGATGCAGTCCTCACATGTACCTTTAAGACAAGTCTCATGTCTAGGGATGATGAAATCCCATCACGTACATTTTGAACCCAGTTCATGGACAATGCAGTCCTCACATGTACCTTTAATACAAGTCTCATGTCTAGGGATGATGCAATCCCATCACATACATTTTGAACCCAGTTCATGGACGATGCAATCCTCACATGTACCTTTAATACAAGTCTCATGTCTAGGGATGATGCAATCCCATCATGTACATTTTGAACCCAGTTCATGGACGATGCAGTCCTCACACGTACCTTTAAGACAAGTCTCATGTCTAGGGATGATACAATCCCATCACATACATTTTGAACCTAGTTCAGGGACGATGCAGTCCTATCTTCAATTCTCGGAGACATCAATCTAGGGCTCAATTATGGGACCGAGGTCCAGGGAAGATGCAATCCCCTACCTGTTCATTCAGGACTTCATTCTCGGAGACATCATGTCTACGGCTCTCTTTAGAACATATGTTCAAGGATGATGCAATCCTTCTTCTTTCTCGGAGACATTTTTCTACGGATCACTTTAGAATGTGTGTTCAAGGATGATGCAATCCTTCTTCTTTCTCGGAGACATCTGTCTACGACTCACTTTGGAACATGTGTTCAAGGTTGATGCAATCCTCACATGTATCCTCATCAATACAGGTACAAGTATCCTCAACCATACAAGTACATTAATCAATACATGTATCATCAAAAGTATGTATTCTCACCAATACATCTATCATCAAAACATGTATTCTTACTAATACATATATCATCAAAAGCATGTATTCTCACTAATACATCTATCAAAAGCATGTATTCTCACTAATACATCTATCATCAAAAGCATGTATTCTCACTAATACATCTATCATCAAAACATGTATTCTTACTAATACATCTATCATCAAAAGCATGTATTCTCACTAATACATCTATCATCAAAAGCATGTATTCTCACTAATACATCTATCATCAAAACATGTATTCTTACTAATACATCTATCAAAAGCATGTATTCTCACCAATACATCTATCATCAAAAGCATGTATTCTCACTAATACATCTATATTCAAAAGCATGTATTCTCACTAATACATCTATCATCAAAAGCATGTATTCTCACTAATACATCTATCATCAAAACATGTATTCTTACTAATACATCTATCAAAAGCATGTATTCTCACTAATACATCTATCATCAAAAGCATGTATTCTCACTAATACATCTATCATCAAAACATGTATTCTCACTACTACATCTATCATCAAAAGTAAAAACAAGTAAAAATAAGTATTCTAAGTATAAGAGTCCTAAAGCTAAATATTTCTAAGTATCCAGGTGTAGTAAACAGGTATCCTCATCATCGACCTTGCTGTCGATGAGACAATCTCATCATCAGTGACTATACTGTTATCACCTAAACTGTAGTTACCCCTATGGATGGATCCAGTCATGGATGGCAATAGGGAAGGGCAACTTGAAAGGTGCAACCACGATCACCTCGACCTCCAATATGTATGGTTGTCACGCCAGTCGAGGCAACCTTCGCTTTATGTTGTCTAGCCCAGGCAACAAAGGGGGAGACCCGATCTACTCCCGATAGGAGAGATCAAAACCAAGACACCAAATCAGGGTATTGCTAAGTGAAGTTAGGTGTATGGTTTATCCTAGACCTAAGGATGAAGTCACAAGCCAAGTGAGGGGTTCAAGAGATATAGCTTTGGTTTATAGTTGATGTGAAAGTGACTTACAATGTTTGAAGTGAGATCTAGGATGAGTGTACTAGGTCAATGTCAAAAGATCCACCTCCTTGGGAACTGTGTCCAATGCAGGATAGTTTTAAGTGATGTATTGGGGATAACTAGTACATAAGACAAGCTTGACCATGATTCATGATAGCTTTAGGGGTATAATTCACCATACAAAAGTCAAACCACAAGTCAATCCAACAATCTAGGAGAGTTGGGTTGTCCTGGAGATAAACCAGTGCCTTGGGAATTGGGAGGTGGAGTCAAAGTAGGGTTGACTTATGGTTTAGGACTCCTACAACATGAGATAAGTGGGCAATATAGGTCTTGATGGTTGAATGTGTCTAGATCTAGGTTTAACCCAAGTGGACCACAATCCCTTAAAACAAGGAATGCAGTCCCCAATGCAAGATTTGACAAAGTGACAGCCTAGACCTAGGTTTTGAATTATTCCGGTTTCAGATCTCCAAAAATCTCAAGTACCCAGTTCCTAGAAGTGAGTCAACTCACTTCTCCAAGGTGGTGCGACTTTGCCCAAGGAGGCTTAAATTGGGGTTTAGGTAGGTCAAGACAAGTCGGATGGCATCCAAACTTTAGATCCTAGTAGATTGGTCAGATAGGAGTACGGATCTCTAATTTTGTGGCAATCCACCGGTTAGATCTTAGTAGATCTGAGTTTAAGTGTTCCAAGTGGTCCAAAATGGGGATTAAATCCCTTAAATTGTGGAATGGGGCCCACAAGGTGAATTTCAGAAAAGGGACAACCTGGGTGTATGTTATTTGATGTGTAGATGTCTAATCAAGTGGAATCTCAAACACCCATCGCTTAGATCTAGGTCAACCTGCTCAAACTAGGAAGTGCGCCTTGCTTGGGAGAGGCTAAGTTGGCCTGGGAAGGGGGTCAAATGGAAGCCAATCCTCACCAAACTATAGATCCGGGATGCCGTGGATGCTATAGAGGTGGGTTCTTAATATTACGCCCAACAACCCAATAGATCTAAGTAGATCTGAGAAAATGCAAAATTGGGGTTTTAATTAATTAGGGTTTTAAATGTTTTTGACAATTGGATAGACTATGGAGATAGAACTTACCTTGAGATCATACCTGAATGATGTGGTTGAGATGCCTTGATGTTGAGGAAGATTCCCGCAGAGATCAAATGAGAGATTGTTGATTTGCTTGCCAATTTGATGCCCTAGTCCACAAGTGCGCCTTCCTCTACCTATCAAACCAAGGAATAAAATTCAATCAGTAAGATCAAGTATGGAAGAAATACAAGAGAAATGCAAATAGTAACATGAAATAGAAGGTCCTGGGACAGTAATACTCCCTGTTACCAACGAAGAGCTCCAAAGAAGAAGTAGGGAGAGTCTTCCCCTACCAATACCTCCTCTTCCAAGCAAATCGGCCTCCACCTGTAGATGCAAAATCGTGGTACAAAAGATATGGAAAAAAAGATCTCCAATAACTCAGTGCAAAGGAAGAACCAACGAACGAACACCAAAAACATTCACCACAACATTGGAGATAGATGCAATAATAATTTTCTATTCCAATAATCCAGAGCCAAAAGTCCCTTTTACAATGAGAGGCTCTCTCCTTTAAATAGGAAGGAGAGGCACCAAAACCCTAACCACTTTTTGAATGAGTGGCTAAGATTAAAAGATACAAATGTCTAATCAATGGTTGAGATGAGCTCAACAACATAATACATGGATCACACATAAAATATAACATAAGTGGACAAAGTCGCCCTAGGAGAGGGGAATCCCACCAAATCATGATGACAAAATATCATAAGAGGCTCATGGTGGGTCCAAGGGGTAATTTTATCCCTCCTTGGTCAATCCCCATGGCACAATAACCAATAAATAATCATGAATGTACCAAATCGTGCCTCCAAGGTGAAGTCGTGGTCCTCAAAAGACCTCAAAAATCCACAGAAAGTGCCATAAGTGATGGATGCGGGCCCCGATGAAGCTGAAACTGCTGGAGGAGGTGTGGAAGGTCCCGATCTATCATCACTGATCATCCGATGCCATAAATTTGCCTTAGTAGCCCAAATCGATTTCCTCAATAGCCATTTCTACCAATCCTGAAATGCCTCGGGAAGCGTGAAACTGCCCAAACAGCCTCCTGGAGTGATGGCGCTGTCAAGGTGAGGGCACCAATGTGTCCGGGAGGGGGGTAATATGGTAAAAACAAGTGGCTGGACCACCCCCTCCATCATCATCGCCCTAGGTCAACCGGATAAAAGTCATCTCTGCTCCGACAGGGCCTCCAACAGACCAAAACTGCACTAGGACAGCCTACTGAGGCTCAATCATCACTGTAAGTGCCCGGAACTGAAAAAAAACTGTCCCATTGGACTCAGAAGGTCCAAATCTATCCAAGATGTGTACTCATACACCATATGAATCTCTGCATGATCAAAATAAATATCCATGACGGGCGATCTAAATCCACATATATAGTGTCGTTAATTATTATTATTACTCAGACTAGACTTTCAGGACCATACTCACTTCATAGTTGTGATCAATTTGCTAGTGAAGGGTGAAGGCTTAAATTAACTGGCTAGGCCAAGGGATGACTTGACTGACTTGACTTTGTGACACTTTGGCAAGGGAAAGGGAATACACACCATAGTATATACTGAATGAGCAATAACACAGGGAATGGCGGTGTCTCACAAATGGATGAGTTGTTTAAAGAGGGTTTATTCACCTTCACAGATGCGCACAATCCATAATACAAACAAGGCCAGCAATTATTTAGATATAACATTTAAGTTCCATTGCTTTTTGGGCCTGAGGTTTCCATAGCCTTGATCTATGTGTGTTTACAAACACATTGCATAGATTTACATTTATTTTTAGGCTTTCTGCTGCAGGTGTGTTTTTAAGGCACTTGTTTACCTGAGCACTTCTAGGTGTGTCATGGACAACTTGTTTACCTAGGTATTTATTTTTCCAAAAGATATAACATTTTATTTTTCATGGCCATTTTCAATTGGCATTTCTTTCACATACAAGATATAGCATTTTATTTTTCAGATTTTGTATTCATGGCAGCACTAAAAGTTTCAGGTTTAGCCAACACAACTTTAATGACTAGGGGGAATTCACAAGGAACTCCAACTCACCATAGGTAAGTTTTGTCACCAACTCAGAGCCGAGACACAATAAACAGGGAAGCTCATCCAATACAGAGGCTACAGTGGGGAAAGGTCCTCCATGCCACTAGTCAAGTAGTAAGTCAGGGTGATAATCTAAAAGGTAGGCCATGGATGGATGAAGACAATGAAAAGATGAAGCCAACACTAGCAAGCCAAGGTATGGTTGAATGATCACCTCTATTCTCCCTAAGGAGGGTAAATACCAATGAGTATGAATAGTGAACTTCTAAGTCTGAGCAGGGACAGTAATATATATATATATAATAGGTCAACCAGGTCCATGTATCTATATGATCGCCAGATCATGACACTAAGTGCTATGACATGCTATAAGAATAAGTATAAAAGCAATCTAACCATAACACCGTAATATACCTGCTGAGTCATATACCTGAATGCACATCAACCTGTACCATCATCTGTCCTCTGAAACTGCTGCTGTAACTCTGGGCACTACTGACTGCTCTGTACCAAAGGTATAATGGCTACATCGGTCATCTCTCTGAGTGTCTTGAAACTCAGTCATGGCATGGGGAATGCAACTGCTGTCCACAATCTGATAGTGATCCGATATAGATGCTCATCTCGGCATCTCAAATGTAAGGGAACTGGCTGAATAGTGTACTGAAATGAGAAAAATAATGTATGGTAGCCCGGCTACTATATATGTGATAACATCTGGCTCCGGCTGGGACAAGTGCTCGGCTGAAGTGAGCACTTGAGAACCTCAGAATCTCTGGTCCTCGAACTCTGCTACTCGAATCCACGATCCAGCATTCTACCATTTTATTTCCAGCTTTATTCTTGCAACCTATTTTCTGCATTCACAAACATCTAAAGAAAATACCTCATGCCGCATGTGTGGGAAGAATATAAAATCAACTGAAATAAAATCTACTCTATGTCAGAAATATAAACGCATAAAGTATAAATGCAAAAAGTAAATTAAACTACTAACATAATTTGCAAAATTTGAAATTCATTGTGCAGGAAAAGAAAAAAATGACAGGTACTCAGTTAAACTAGGAGCTTACAAAGGAGCTTAGAGACTAAAAAGGTGCCAGACTCAATGGCTGAAAAGACTAACTACTGCCTAAGTAGGCTTATTTGTTTTCCTACCTACCCTAATCTACCAGGCAATGCAAGACCAGGTCATTCAAGGTTAATAGGAGGAAAGTAATGTTTCAACATCCTCCCATTTACAGGTAACTCAACTTCATCTCCCTCCAAGGTTTCAAGGACAAAAGATCCCTTTCCAGCCAGACTACTTATCTTATACGTACCTTTCCATAAACTTTCCAACTTCGTGTGATTTCCTGGTTTCTCTTTATGCTTATCTCACAATAGAACTATATCTCCTATACCAAAGGTAGTACCTCTAGTATTTTGATCAAACGTGCCTTTTACCCTTTCTTGTTCTATAAGCATCTTATCGAGAGCACTTCTTCTTTTTTCATCCAGTTCAACTAATTTATCAATTCTTCCTTGCATTGCTTCTGTATCTGAAGTGCACTGCTGCAATAGTTCATAAACAGGTATTTGCAGATTTATTGGTAGTCTACAATCTTGTCCATATACTAACTCAAAAGGAGATTTTCCTGTAATCCTTTTCACTGTTGTTCGATCTGCCCATAAAGCATATTTCAATTTTACATCCCAACTTTTCTTATTTTCACCCACCATTCTTTTCAAAAGCCTAATTAGATTTTTGTTACTTGATTCAGCGAGACCATTTCCCTGGGGGTAATAGTTCGAAGAATGAGAGAGAGTGATTCCGTGATTCATGCAGAAGGTGGACATTTCTATTTTGCTGAAGGCTGGGGCATTATCCGTTGTTAGTTTTACAGGGCACCCGTATCTTGATACAATATTTTCTTCCAAAAACCTCACAACCACTTCAGCTGTGGCCTTCTTGGTTGGAATAGCTTCTACCCAACGAGTGAAATAATCCGTGCAGGTCAACATGTACTTATATCCATTGCTCGAGTTTTCATTAAAAGGACCTACAAAATCCATACCCCATTGTTGAAAAGGAGCTTCAACCACTACAGGATTTAAAGGTAAGGCAGGCAATCTTGGTTTTCCTGAGAAAAACTGGCATTCTTGGCATATCCTAATATAAGCGTGTACATCCTTAAAGAGTGTGGGCCAATAATACCCTGCTCTCATGATTTTTGCAGCAGTTGTTCTTGGAGCATAATGACCACCACATAATCCTGAGTGCATCTCCTTTACGATGGTTTTTGACTCTTCTAAGTTGACACATTTCAATATTATTCCATCGGGGTTCCTCCATCCTAATCCGTCCTGGTTTAAAACATACTTTTCAGCTTTTAGCCTTAATGCCCTTCTTTGATGATCCACGAGGTGGTCAGGGCATGACAAGTTTCTTAAGAAATATACGATATCTTTGTACCATTCATGCTCTTCATCAATGTTTAAGATAGAAGGATCCTTTTCACTTATCGTATTTACCATATTACCTCCCTTTTCAGTTAGAAGTTGAGCTAACCCTTGACCTTTCACAATCTTAATTGGCTTAATCTCTAGATCATATTCTTGTATACGTGAAATCCAATTTCCTCTTACACCTATGCCATCTGCTTGTGAAAGAACATCCTTTACTGCTTGATAAGGCACATATGCTTTAATTTTGGAATACCCCACATAGGTTCTGAAATGTTTCAAGGCTTTAACTAAGGCATAAGCTTTCTTCTCAGTTGTGGTATATTTTAGTTCGGCATCTCTCAAGTTTTTACTCATAAAGGCTATAGGTTGTTCATGGTTTTCGTTGTTCTTTTGTGATAACACACCAGCAATAGTATCTTCCGAAGCATATGAGTAAATCATGAACTCTTTATTGTAATCAGGGAAAGCCAGTACCGGGGAGGTTGAAATGGCCTTCTTAAGCTTGGTGAAAGATGATTCACATTCTTTATCCCAAACAAACTTCACATTCTTTTTAAGAAGGGCATTCAATGGTTTGGCCAATTCTGCTAGGTTAGGAATGAATCTTCGAACAAAGTTTATTTTGCCGAAGAAAGATTGCAAGGTGGCCACATTATGGGGTGCTGCAATAGCATTGATGGCCTGGACACGTTCTGGGTCGATTCTGATGCCTTCTTTTGACACAATGTGTCCTAAAATCTTACCTTCATCTACCCCGAAAGTTGATTTTTTGGGATTTAATGATATACCAAACTTTCTGCAACATTCAAAAACTCTTCTCAAATGTTCTATATGATCTCCTCGTTTCTTTGAAAACACCGTTAGGTCATCCTGATAAATGGCAATTATTTTCCCAATCAAATCACTAAATGCTTGATCCATGGCTCTTTGAAAAGTGGAACCGGCGTTTAATAATCCGAATGGCATTCTTATGTATTGAAAAGTTCCCCATGGAGTGGTAAAGGTTGTTTTATTTCTGTCTTCCTTTCTAATGCGTACCTGATTATACCCCGAAAAACCATCCAACATTGACAACATCCCTGCCCCAGTGACACTTTGCAACAAATTTTCCATATTTGGCAAAGGGTAATTGTCCTTAAGGGATGCTTGGTTTAGGTTTCTGAAATCAATACATATTCTGATTTCGCCACTTTTCTTTCTCACAATCACCGGGTTAGACACCCAAGTAGTGTGTCGGACAGGTTGGATAATTCCGGCTGCTAGCATTTTCTCAAGCTCTTTCTTAATTAAGGGAGCAAGTTTTGGATTGACATTTCTTAACTTTTGCCTATAAGGTTTAGCTCCTTCATGCAATGGGATAGTATGCTCAATAATTTCAGGGTCAAAAGTTCTGAGTTCGTCATAAGCCCAAGCGAAAATATCTCGATACTTCCTAATCAGATTTACAATCGCCTTTCTTTCTTCTGGGGAAGCATTCTTTCCTATCCTAATCATTCTGGGAGAAACTGAAGTTCCAATATTTATCTCTATAACCTCGTCTATCGGTTCAGCTCTCTTACCTTTGTATTCATCATGCCTGTTGAAATTTTTCTCCAGGGGTATTGCTAATTTCCTAACATCAAGATCTTGAATGGAAGAACCGTTTGATTTGTCTTCTAAATTCACATTGCAATTTTGAAAACTTTCATGGTTTTGTAAGAATGCAATGATTTGTGCATCAGAATCAAAGACTTGCCAATGATCTTGATTATCAGGAACGGAAGGTCTAAATATTACTTCAACCTTACACTCTTTATTTTTAAGATGATCAGGAGTTTCAAAGGTGCAAGCTATTACTGATAATGCATCAGCCAGGGTGTTTTCTTCTCTTGGGACTGCTCGTATTGCAAAAGCATCAAACATTTCTATAGTGTCCCAAACAGCATTTCGATAATCCCTAAGCCTATTGTTTTTGGCTGCAAAGTGGTTCTTCACTTGGGATACAATCAGATCAGAATCTCCAGTTACATTTAGACATTTGATCTTTTGTTCACGACAAATTTCTAGACCTAAAAGCAATGCCTCATACTCAGCTACATTGTTTGTGCAATCAAATTCCAGACGGTATGCAAACAATTTTTCTTCACCAGAAGGAGATGTGAGGACAATCCCAGCTCCAGCACCGTGCCTAGACTTTGCTCCATCAAAATGCATTTTCCAAACTTGACTAGGAGGAAAAGGGTGCTGTCGGGGTTCTTCCCAATAATTGGCCATCACCATATAATTTCCAACTTCCTCAGTGGGACGCATAGCGTCTTCAAACAAGTAGTCGGGTGTTTCTACGTGTTCTGTCATAGGTTTTTCATTTATCAATCTATAAGTGGCCTTTTCTCCTATAGGGATGGTTGCGTAAGATAAATCCATTTGGATACTTCCTCCTAATTTGGCAGCCCATTCCCTTGATAGCAACATTCCCCATGCGTCAGGAATGTCTAAAACTAGGACATTCATACTTATTTCAATTGCAGGGTAAGCAGCTAGTTTCATTTTGAGGTTTTCAATCATACCTTTTGACTTAACAGGCCTGGAATCCATCCCGCACACATTTCTATATTCTCTGGATGGTTTTAACTCCAATTGTTCCATGACCTTAAGAGGCATAATGTTTACTTCTGCTCCTGAGTCTAACATACAGTTGTGCAATATCAATTGATTTATCTCCAGAGCAATATAAAAGGGGGGGTGACCCTTACCTTTATCAATCACACTTTGGATCATGATGGGGGGATCATCCTCAGCTGTCACTTTCACAGGATCCTTGATTTTAGGCTCGATTCCCAGGAATTTAGTTGCTTGATCGAAGTATGAAGGGATTTTCAGAAGTTCTTCCAAGGGCACAGGGATATTTGGTTTGGATACGAAATTGCTCAAATCAATCTTTAAGTTGCAAGCCTTTTCTTTGTCCTTGGTATTCATTTTTAAACCCAATAAATGCATTACCTGTGTTCTAACGGAAGGAATAACTACCAAATCTTTTAAAGACACCATGACAGAAGATCCTGAGAGTTTTCCCAATATGTTTGAATTTAACTTTTCTTGTGTTATAGGAGATATCTCTTTGCTAGGAGTATTCTCTTGTTTTCTTTGTATTGGATCCCTAGCATGGGGTTTAGCAGGATTTGAACTTATTACCTTCTTGGTGACTTGAGGGGATAACCTTCTGGGTTGATCATTTTTCTTTAAAATTTCCTTAGGAGAAATGTTTGGAGTTTGAGTGGGAACCCTACGAGTAGTATTTCTTTGGTCCAGTGAATTTTCTTTCAGACTGGTTTTGTTCTTATCTGTGTCTTTCGTGTTGTTCTTCGCCTGAGACCTAGTTACTACTCTGCCATCAGAAGTGGGCTTAGTTTGATGACATTCATTGGTATACACACCCTCAGAGGTTCTGGAAAAAGGTTTATATCTTTCAATATTTTCTCTTTGTTTTCTGAGAACTACCCCATTTAGGTTTCGGATTAAACCACTCATTTCGGTCATCATTTTCAAAATCATATCGTTCTCTGAATTAGTGACACAAGGCATAGTTCTGAGTGTTTTAAGGATGTAAATGAGCTCGCTCCTCAGCGGAGTCACGATTGGGAGTCGCCAGGTAGATTTAACTCTTCTACCAAGATATGTGTCGTTTGTATATGCGGGAAGGACTAGGGCAAGCTATTGCCTCCCCGGCAGCGGCGCCAAAATGTTATGGCAAAGAGAAGGGGAGGAGAGCTTTAAAATAATATATCGAACCAGGGTAGGCCTATTGCTTCCCCGGCAACGGCGCCAAAATGTTATCACCTAAACTGTAGTTACCCCTATGGATGGATCCAGTCATGGATGGCAATAGGGAAGGGCAACTTGAAAGGTGCAACCACGATCACCTCGACCTCCAATATGTATGGTTGTCACGCCAGTCGAGGCAACCTTCGCTTTATGTTGTCTAGCCCAGGCAACAAAGGGGGAGACCCGATCTACTCCCGATAGGAGAGATCAAAACCAAGACACCAAATCAGGGTATTGCTAAGTGAAGTTAGGTGTATGGTTTATCCTAGACCTAAGGATGAAGTCACAAGCCAAGTGAGGGGTTCAAGAGATATAGCTTTGGTTTATAGTTGATGTGAAAGTGACTTACAATGTTTGAAGTGAGATCTAGGATGAGTGTACTAGGTCAATGTCAAAAGATCCACCGCCTTGGGAACTGTGTCCAATGCAGGATAGTTTTAAGTGATGTATTGGGGCTAACTAGTACATAAGACAAGCTTGACCATGATTCATGATAGCTTTAGGGGTATAATTCACCATACAAAAGTCAAACCACAAGTCAATCCAACAATCTAGGAGAGTTGGGTTGTCCTGGAGATAAACCAGTGCCTTGGGAATTGGGAGGTGGAGTCAAAGTAGGGTTGACTTATGGTTTAGGACTCCTACAACATGAGATAAGTGGGCAATATAGGTCTTGATGGTTGAATGTGTCTAGATCTAGGTTTAACCCAAGTGGACCACAATCCCTTAAAACAAGGAATGCAGTCCCCAATGCAAGATTTGACAAAGTGACAGCCTAGACCTAGGTTTTGAATTATTCCGGTTTCAGATCTCCAAAAATCTCAAGTACCCAGTTCCTAGAAGTGAGTCAACTCACTTCTCCAAGGTGGTGCGACTTTGCCCAAGGAGGCTTAAATTGGGGTTTAGGTAGGTCAAGACAAGTCGGATGGCTTCCAAACTTTAGATCCTAGTAGATTGGTCAGATAGGAGTATGGATCTGTAATTTTGTGGCAATCCACCGGTTAGATCTTAGTAGATCTGAGTTTAAGTGTTCCAAGTGGTCCAAAATGGGGATTAAATCCCTTAAATTGTGGAATGGGGCCCACAAGGTGAATTTTAGAAAAGGGACAACCTGGGTGTATGTTATTTGATGTGTAGATGTCTAATCAAGTGGAATCTCAAACACCCATCGCTTAGATCTAGGTCAACCTGCTCAAACTAGGAAGTGCGCCTTGCTTGGGAGAGGCTAAGTTGGCCTGGGAAGGGGGTCAAATGGAAGCCAATCCTCACCAAACTATAGATCCGGGATGCCGTGGATGCTATAGAGGTGGGTTCTTAATATTATGCCCAACAACCCAATAGATCTAAGTAGATCTGAGAAAATGCAAAATTGGGGTTTTAATTAATTAGGGTTTTAAATGTTTTTGACAATTGGATAGACTATGGAGATAGAACTTACCTTGAGATCATACCTGAATGATGTGGTTGAGATGCCTTGATGTTGAGGAATATTCCCGTAGAGATCAAATGAGAGATTGTTGATTTGCTTGCCAATTTGATGCCCTAGTCCACAAGTGCGCCTTCCTCTACCTATCAAACCAAGGAATAAAATCCAATCAGTAAGATCAAGTATGGAAGAAATACAAGAGAAATGCAAATCGTAACATGAAATAGAAGGTCCTGGGACAGTAATACTCCCTGTTACCAACGAAGAGCTCCAAAGAAGAAGTAGGGAGAGTCTTCCCCTACCAATACCTCCTCTTCCAAGCAAATCGGCCTCCACCTGTAGATGCAAAATCGTGGTACAAAAGATATGGCAAACAAGATCTCCAATAACTCAGTGCAAAGGAAGAACCAACGAACGAACACCAAAAACATTCACCACAACATTGGAGATAGATGCAATAATAATTTTCTATTCCAATAATCCAGAGCCAAAAGTCCCTTTTACAATGAGAGGCTCTCTCCTTTAAATAGGAAGGAGAGGCACCAAAACCCTAACCACTTTTTGAATGAGTGGCTAAGATTAAAAGATACAAATGTCTAATCAATGGTTGAGATGAGCTCAACAACATAATACATGGATCACACATAAAATATAACATAAGTGGACAAAGTCGCCCTAGGAGAGGGGAATCCCACCAAATCATGATGACAAAATATCATAAGAGGCTCATGGTGGGTCCAAGGGGTAATTTTATCCCTCCTTGGTCAATCCCCATGGCACAATAACCAATAAATAATCATGAATGTACCAAATCGTGCCTCCAAGGTGAAGTCGTGGTCCTCAAAAGACCTCAAAAATCCACAGAAAGTGCCATAAGTGATGGATGTGGGCCCCGATGAAGCTGAAACTGCTGGAGGAGGTGTGGAAGGTCCCGATCTATCATCACTGATCATCCCATGCCATAACTTTGCCTCAGTAGCCCAAATCGATTTCCTCAATAGCCATTTCTACCAATCCTGAAATGCCTCGGGAAGCGTGAAACTGCCCAAACAGCCTCCTGGAGTGATGGCGCTGTCAAGGTGAGGGCACCAATGTGTCCGGGAGGGGTGTAATATGGTAAAAACAAGTGGCTGGACCACCCCCTCCATCATCAGCGCCCTAGGTCAACCGGATAAAAGTCATCTCTGCTCCGACAGGGCCTCCAACAGACCAAAACTGCACTAGGACAGCCTACTGAGGCTCAATCATCACTGTAAGTGCCCGGAACTGAAAACAAACTATCCCATTGGACTCAGAAGGTCCAAATCTATCCAAGATGTGTACTCATACACCATATGAATCTCTGCATGATCAAAATAAATATCCAATGTACCGGAACAAGGCCAATAATAATGATCTGTAAATGACCAAACACTGCTGTATCCCAAGAATCATCATCATAACCCTGTAGCTGCTGCATAGAATCATCCTGTATGTGTACATAGACCATATATCATCTATCCATATCATCATAAGGTCTAACATCTCATGTCCCATGGTCCTCCATGGTCAAACTAGGCCTAACCAAGACCAAATACAACTCAGACCATCATCCATAGCTGCTGCAAGGTGTCAAGGTTAATACATGCTCTACAAGTTATTCGAATAACAATTATAACACAGAGTAATCATGACTGGCGATCTAAATCCACATATATAGTGTCGTTAATTATTATTATTACTCAGACTAGACTTTCAGGACCATACTCACTTCATAGTTGTGATCAATTTGCTAGTGAAGGGTGAAGGCTTAAATTAACTGGCTAGGCCAAGGGATGACTTGACTGACTTGACTTTGTGACACTTTGGCAAGGGAAAGGGAATACACACCATAGTATATACTGAATGAGCAATAACACAGGGAATGGCGGTGTCTCACAAATGGATGAGTTGTTTAAAGAGGGTTTATTCACCTTCACAGATGCGCACAATCCATAATACAAACAAGGCCAGCAATTATTTAGATATAACATTTAAGTTCCATTGCTTTTTGGGCCCGAGGTTTCCATAGCCTTGATCTATGTGTGTTTACAAACACATTGCATAGATTTACATTTATTTTTAGGCTTTCTGCTGCAGGTGTGTTTTTAAGGCACTTATTTACCTGAGCACTTCTAGGTGTGTCATGGACAACTTGTTTACCTAGGTATTTATTTTTCCAAAAGATATAACATTTTATTTTTCATGGCCATTTTCAATTGGCATTTCTTTCACATACAAGATATAGCATTTTATTTTTCAGATTTTGTATTCATGGCAGCACTAAAAGTTTCAGGTTTAGCCAACACAACTTTAATGACTAGGGGGAATTCACAAGGAACTCCAACTCACCATAGGTAAGTTTTGTCACCAACTCAGAGCCGAGACACAATAAACAGGGAAGCTCATCCAATACAGAGGCTACAATGGGGAAAGGTCCTCCATGCCACTAGTCAAGTAGTAAGTCAGGATGATAATCTAAAAGGTAGGCCATGGATGGATGAAGACAATGAAAAGATGAAGCCAACACTAGCAAGCCAAGGTATGGTTGAATGATCACCTCTATTCTCCCTAAGGAGGGTAAATACCAATGAGTATGAATAGTGAACTTCTAAGTCTGAGCAGGGACAGTAATATATATATATATAATAGGTCAACCAGGTCCATGTATCTATATGATCGCCAGATCATGACACTAAGTGCTATGACATGCTATAAGAATAAGTATAAAAGCAATCTAACCATAACACCGTAATATACCTGCTGAGTCATATACCTGAATGCACATCAACCTGTACCATCATCTATCCTCTGAAACTGCTGCTGTAACTCTGGGCACTACTGACTGCTCTGTACCAATGGTATAATGGCTACATCGGTCATCTCTCTGAGTGTCCTGAAACTCAGTCATGGCATGGGGAATGCAACTGCTGTCCACAATCTGATAGTGATCCAATATAGATGCTCATCTCGGCATCTCAAATGTAAGGGAACTGGCTGAATAGTGTACTGGAATGAGAAAAATAATGTATGGTAGCCCGGCTACTATATATGTGATAACATATACTACTCCCCCTTTCGAGGAGGGTCCTTTTGAATTACACCAAGCTTGTCTCGGAAGTATTCAAATTTCATTCGAGACAGAGGTTTGGTCAAGATATCAGCAATTTGATCCTCAGTGCTCACATACTCGAGCTTGATAGCTCCTCTTTGCACCATATCTCGTATATAAAAGTATCGGATCTCTATTTGTTTTGACTTATCGTGGAATACATGATTTTCTGTCATCTTAATGCAGCTTTGATTGTCACACATAATCACAGTGGGATCCATTTCTAAGTCAAACACGCCAGATGTTGGCTTGGTTTTGCAACCAAGCTTGAGTGCTATGGGCACCTATCAACAAGTGATAGCAGTTTCAAAGATTGAAAGCAAAAACAATTATTATAAATCCGAATCTAAACTAAACTAGCATGTGCATATAACAAATAAAATTTTCTGAAAATGATTCAAGAACAAGAAATAAAAAGAATGAGTATTGTATTAAGATACCTCAAATGGTGAGGATTTGTGTTGAGCAACTTCCAAGGGAGTAGCTCCAAGCTCCAAAGGTCTCTTCTCCAATATAGCTACAATGGTCAAAAGCTCATGAGAGATTTTGACAGCATGAGGATAGGATGATGGATATATGGAAAGTGAGGAGCCCCTACCACCTTTTTATAGTTTTTGGTGGTGGGGAATACCATTATGGTTTTGAGGAAACCAATGGTATTGACCAACATGGTTTAGGTACCTTTTCCCTCCTTTTTTTTTTTTGAATATTTTGAATATTTTTATTCCCTTTTTAATATTTTTGGGAATTTTGGACCCTTTTTGAGGGTTTTTTATGCTTTTTGAGGAAAAATATTCATTTTGAGTGGAAAAAGGGGTGTATTAAGGTCTTTTGGTGACCTTTTGATGGCTTTAGAGGCTCAAATGGTGCAAAAGTGGACAAATGGGTCATGTGAATAAGGAAATGAGCTAGTGAGCACTTTTTGGGTGTTAACAGATTGCCCCCTGATGTGTGAGGGAAGGAGCTCATCGTATGGTCGATAGACATCATGGTTCTTTTGTTGTTTTCTGGGGTTTGGGGAAGAGACGAGACCAATTGGAGACTTGATCCACGGCCCTTGGAAGCTACAAAATAAACAATATTACATGGCCTTAATATGAATGAGGAATAATCTCTGATAATGGATGAGGCGGGCATACCCATGCTCGTATCAAGACATGTACATAACAATTAGTCCCAAGTAGGGGGACCTGAAAAATACATAAAAAATCTACTGATACATCATAATGGTCTAGAGGGGACATCATTTTGGGATGTACTCATGATCATAACCTGACTGATCTCAATAACTGATACACTGGAATAAAGCATCAACCGTTCTGAATAAGGTCTCAGAAGGGTTGATGAACTGCTGAAACTGAAGGTGTCCAACATCTGTAGGGACTCAATGACTAGGATCCATCTCTGGGAAGTATATGTAACTGTATACTCGAGGGAGTATAAAACTTGGGTACCTCTGAATACTGTCGCCATGTGCAACCCGGATATCTATAGAAAAAATGTAACTGGTTGTATCCATAGGTAGACTCTCAAATGTGGAAGAGTCGGGTGGTATCCGGGGTCTTGAACAAATAACTGAAAGGACCAATACCCTGTGCGAGTCTCAACGATGCGATCAAGGTGTTGAAGTCGAGCATGTGAGAAACAACCATTTGGAGAGGCACTGAGGACTCTTCTCGAAATGATTCGTAGGCACTCATCGTAAATGGTGATGAGTCCAAGACATAGGGACCTCTAGGTCTATCCTCTGGAATAAATTTAGTTGTCGTCGACAGAGGGAGACCAACAACTAACAAGGCAATGATATTTCCTTGATAGGAGCACGAGGTGTAGAACTGAAGTGTGGTAGTACTGATGGTAGGACTGACATACTTGTGGGGATGGGAAGTAACTAGGGTCATATAGTGGGTAGACTCAAACTTCCTTTGTTCAGAGCATGATGACGTGGTTGACCTGGCAGCGTAGGGAACTGACTCATAGGTGCGGGGATCATAGCTTTTAAGGACTGAAGGGTATGTATTAACTGAGGGGACAAGCTGATGGGTGTTGTCGAGGGATTCTCAGGGTGACATACTGCAGAATACTATGAACAAAGGCGACCAAAATGGGGAAGCTGCCATATGAGTAGACGTGATCTGTTGCGGCACAAAGAAGCACCATTGGGTCCTTCTTCGTAGTTTTAATGAGCTCCAAGAAGGGATAAAAGTGTGCTCTGAAAATGGTACTGTCCTGTGGATTTTGTGAGCTTAGGACTGTTCATGCTCATGAGTGCTTTCATTTTTAAGGAGTCTGAAAACGATAAGAAGACTCTGCAGTGGTTATGAGTATCGTCCTGTGGGTTGTTACGAGCCCAAGATGGTGATTGCTCGTGGGAGCTTTCATGTTTAGAGAGTCTGAAAGCAGTAAGGGGACTCCATTGGTGTTTTTTTTCATAAGTTAGTCTCCAAGGCCCAAAAAAGCATAAAATGATGCAAATGGAGAACTCTTCTAGCCGATGTGACTAGAGTATTCATTTTTCGTAATTAGTCTACAAGGTCCGGAAAACGGGTAAACTTATACCAAGTAGATGCCCTTTTAGATACATTTAGCGAGCATGAAAGGAAGCAAGGTTGCTCGGCGATCTTTTCATTTTTTTAGGAGTTAGAAAAGAGCTTAACAGAAACTCCGTAAGTGCCTTTTTCATAAAAGGGATTGCTCGGCCCCGAAAAAGGGGTAAAATTATACCAAACAAAAAGGGATTGATGAGAGCGAGAAAAGGTCTCAAGCACCATCATGAGTGCGGAATACTAGATCCGGTGACATGAAGATTGTCAAAAGGGGGCAACGGCCAATGTGGCACGCAAACCGAGGCGACAGGGGGGCATGGGAAAAATGCTCAAAAAATCTGAGCATGAGGGCGGGAAATGATCTCAAGCATCATCACGAGCGCGGAAAACTGAATCCGGCAATATAAGACTTGTCAAAAAATGGACGACGACCGATGTGGCACGCGAACTGAGGCGACGAGGGGGCATGGGAAAAATGCCCAAAAAATATGGGCGTGAGAGTGAGAAATGATCTCAAGCATCATCACGAGCGTGGAAAACTGAATCCGGCGATATAATACTTGTCAAAAATGGACGACGATTGATGTGGCACATAAACCGAGGCGACGAGGGCATGGAAAAAATGGTCAAAAAATGGACCTGGTGAAAACAAGAAAAGGAAAGAACTGTCATAAAGTTCTCGCTGTGCTGATTCCAATGATACCAACAGTTTTAGGAACGGACGTCATATGACACTGGAATGGTTCTTCGAAAAATGGTGGAATTGCTATAAATAGGGCGTGGGGCCCATATGATGTGTCATTGTTACGTGTGAGTTTGGCAGAGCAATCAGAGCTCTTTCTTGATTTCCGAGAGATTTGACCATTGGTTTTCTATTTCATGAGTTTCAGGTAACCCTATTCGCCTTATCCTTTTCAATTATGTCTTTTTTGGTTAGCAGCGGGCCCCCGAAGGCTGCGAAATTCCATGTTGGCCTTCCAACGTGGAATATCGCGGGTTTCGTCTCTTTTGTCGCGATGGACATCGCGGGTTTGAGGCTTACAGTCGCGATGTTCATCGCGACTGTCGGGTTGAAAGTCGCGATGTTCATCGCGAGTATGGGGGAGACAGTTGCAATGTTCATCGCGACTGTCTGGCCAATACCCGCAATGTTCATCGCGGGTTCTTGTATGGAAGCCGCGATGATCATCGTGGCTTTTGATGGAAAAGCCGCGATGGTATTTTTTGAAAATTTTTCTCTGGTGCTAAAAGTTTCTTTGTTTTTTGGCAGGATGTTGAGGAGACCATTGGTGTCATGGTGAGAGCAAGAGATGGAGGAGGATTTGATGGTTCGGATTCGGACTGATCAGGGGGTCTGGCAGGCTCTGGCGGTGAGTGGACTATTGAAGTTCGCTTAGATTCCACCAATGCATTCAGTAGGACCTCTACTGAACAAATTGGTGAGTTGGTGGGTTCCTACAAAGAGTGCCTTTATTGTTGGGGGTGAGAGGTTGGAGATCATGCTTACTAATGTATATTACCGGGTTACCTCGCTTAGGGGAGGTGGGGGATCTTCTGCCGAGGATCCCGGCAGGTGTGGACATGGAGGATCTCCTGGAGACCTTCTGTGTTCCTGGGGAAATTGTGCAGAACAATGCTCTGAGTCTGAGATCATTGCGGGAGTGGGACATGCAGGCTATCGGGGCTTGTGTTCTGCGGGTGTTGGGTGCCGCAGCGCCACATCGTTTGTCGAGGGGACAAACGATGATGGTGGATTCTATGCTGAGGGGGACCTACTATGAATGGGATCAGATGTTTTTGGCTAGTGTCCGGAGAGATCTGGACAAGGTCAGTCGGGAGGGGGGAGAGTTCTGCTATGCCTCCTTTTTGTGTTGTTTTTTCCTTGAGCAGGTACCGACTTTGCAGCCACGGGTGCCGGTTCGGGATGGTTTGGTGAGCGAGCCGCGCATGATCCGACGGGGCTAGCGGAGGAGGTGCCAGAGGAGCCTAGGGATCGTGATGATTAGATGATATTGTATCTGCCCCCAAATGCTGATGAGCATATGGGGAAGCACTTTTTTGTACGGCTGATGTATTTTTGTATATTGGGTGCTGAGGGCACCTATGACATGTTTTGACTATATTATGATGATATATATATATATATATATATGATGTTGGTATATAGTCGTGTATGCACATGGATGCATTCATTGTATTTTTGTTCGCCTGTGGAGGCATGTTTGATTTTCTATATGCCCGTGGAGGCACATGTTATGCACGTGGATGCAACATTTTGATTTTTTGTATATGCCCGTGGAGGCACGTGTTATGCATGTGGATACTTTTTGTCATATTTATATATATGCCCATGGAGGCACATGTTATGCACGTGGATGCATTTTTGTTTATGAAATGATTTGATTGGTGTGCCAGTCAAGAATGTTGTTGGCCATATGGCCTGCTACACTATTGAGATTTCTTGGGACATGTGTAAATGAAATGGATTCAAACTGTCGAACCATTTGTTTAGTGCGCAAGAATTTTCTAAAAAGACAGGGATCGCATACCTAATAATCATTGTTGTGCTGGGAAACAAGGAGTTGTGAGTCCAAGAAAATGTTAAGGTGACGTATGCTCATTTGGAGAGCTACGGCCAGGAGACCGGTCATGGCATCGTATTCAGCTTGGTTGTTGGTGGCAGCACCTAAACACACTCCGTCGATGTGGATCAACTCATGTGAAGGGGAATATATTACCCAAGCTGCGAAGGCCAGATTGGGGGACCAACGGCTTGCACCATCAGCGAAACCGACGTAGCAGAGTGGAATAGGATCCATCTGTGGTCATGCAGAGAAAACAAATATTTAAGTTTTTTGAATTTTTTGTGAAAAAAGAAAATAATACTATACAATAATGGACGGTGGTGTCCATCAGGTTTACTATGGGTAAAATCGCTTAAGGTACAACCCGTTGCGTGGGTTGCGTAGGGGGTTGCCTTCTGAATCGGTCAGAATGTATGCCCCTTGTCCGAGGCAAGTGTGTATAATGTATGGGCCTTGCCACATGGACACAAACTTTCCTTTCCCGGTTTTGTCATGAGCCTGATCATAGGCGAGGACAAGGTCCCCTTTAGTAAAATTTCTTGGGTGGACATGTTTATCATAACTCAATTTGGATCGGTTCTTGGCTGCTTCCATGGTTTGAAGGGCTGTGCGCCGATCTTCATTGGCTTGTTCGAGGAGTAGTAAGCGTTGCTCGATTGGAGAAGTGTCCGGTAGGAGTTCAACGGCCATATGTAGGGTTGGAATCTGGCACTCAATGGGGAAGACAGATTCGACACCGTGAACTAAGTGGAAAGGGGTAAAACTAGTGGCGGTTTTGGTTGATGTGCGATATGCCCATAGTGCCGGGAAGAGCATGTGGTGCCAATTTGACTTGTGTTTGTCTACAGTGCGCTGGATGATGGTTTTCAAAATTTTGTTGATCGCTTTGACTTGGCCGTTTCCTTGGGGGTAGTAAGCAGAGGAGAAATGGTGTTCAAATTTCAGTAAGGTTGATAGTTCTCTCCAGATGGCTTCTTCTAAGTGAGAGCCATGTTCTGAGACGAGTTGCTTTGGCACTCCAAAACGAGCGATAACATGGTTGAGAAAAACCATGCTGCGGTGTCGGCCTTTCAATTGTAAGTTGGCATGGCCTCCGCCCACTTGGTGAAATAATCTATGGCCACAATAATGTGTTTATGACCGTCGACTGACGTGGGATTGAAATGGAGGAAGTCGATGGCCCATTTGCAGAATGGTCCGACAGTGACTATTGGATGAAGGGGGGTGGGTGGGGTTCTTTCTTTTGGGACAAAAAGTTGGCAGTTTTGACAAAGTTTGACTGCGGTTATGCAATCAGTAAATAATGAAGGCCAAAAGTAACCTGCGCGGATGATCTTTTGGGCGGTGGCCATGACGGAGAAGTGGCCTCTGCAGGCACCGCTATGGCAATCATTAAGGACTTGTTCTACCTTGTTATGAGATAGGAAACGTCATAGGATGGTATCGACGCCGTGTCGCCAGAGTACATTGACTAACAAGAGGTATCGAGGGGCGTGGTGTCGTATACGACAGTGTCCATCACGATCAATGTGGGGTCAAAATTTTTGTTTGCGGAAGTAGATTAAGATGTCTTCGTACCATGGGTCGTCAGACGAAATGATGAAAATGTGGTCGTCAGTGAGATCTGTTTGGATAGCGGGTGATGACGAAGAGGATGGGAGATCTGTGATGAGTTGAGCTAGTGCTAGGGCCTTAGTGCTCTTTGGGGTTTTGAAAGTAAGGTCGTACTCTTGTAGGATAATCACCCATTTAGCTACGCATCCTTGAAGAAGGTGACGCGTCAAGAGGTAAACCATAGGATTGGAATTAGCTACGACTATGGTGTGGCTTAGGAGAATATAATGTCGCAGCTTTTGCACTGAAAAAATGACAGCGAGGGCCATCTTTTCTTCATGTGGGTATCGGAGGGGTGGGCCAAACAAGGTCTGGCTCACATAGTAGATGACATGCTCTTGGCGAGCAGTGTCTTCTTGTACAAGTACTCCAGATACAGCATGTTCGGATGCTGAAACATAGAGGGTGAAATATTTTCCGAAATCTAGAGGAGAAATCAATGGTGCGTTTGTGAGTGCTTTCTTTAAATCGGTGAAAGCTGTCTCTGCTTGTTGGTCCCATATGAGACGGGTATGCAGACGTAGTAGTCGTAGGAAACCGTGGACCGTTGTGGCATAGTTGGGGACAAAGCGGCGGAGGAAGTTGGACCTCCCTTGTAGGCTTTGCAGTTGTCTTAATGTGCGAGGTGACGGTAACTCTAGAATGGCTTGGACTTTTAAGGGGTCTATAGTGATGCCATTCTCTGAGATAACAAACCCCAGCAGGCGACCTGATGTAACGCAAAAGACACACTTGAGAGGGTTCAAGCAGATGCTGTATTTTCGACAACGCATGAAAACTTGTTGAAGGTCGTCTAAATGGTCAGATCGCTTCTTGGATCAAGCGATGAGGTCGTCCAGATAAACTTTTATGATCTTGTGGAGATCGTGGAAGCAATAAGTCATGGCGCGTTGGAAGGTGGCTCCAACATTCTTGAGGCCAAAAGGCATAACACGATAGGCGAAGGTGCCCCATGGGGTGGTGAAAGCTGTCTTATATTGATCTTCTTTACGGATTTTTATTTGGTTGTATCTGGAGAAACCATCCATAAAAGAAAGGACCTCATGTCCCACACATTCATCAATTAGTTGGTCAATAAAAGGTGTGGGGAAGTTATCTTTGGGGCACCCGAGGTTAAGGTCTTGGAAATCAGTACAAACGCGTATGGTGCCCACTTTTTTGTTTACTGGTACTGGGTTTGAAACCCAGGTGGTGTAGGCAATAGGATATATGAATCCTACTTTTTGGAGTTTTTCAATCTCAGCTTTAACATCTAGGAGCTTGGACGGGTGAGCGGGTCGTTGTTTTTGTCAGACAGGAGGCACATTGGGCCAAGTGTCGATGTGATGTTCCACAATTTTGGGATCGAGGCCAGGCATCTCTGTGTAAGACCAGGCGAAGACATCATGAAACTCTTGGAAGAGTTTCTTATATGCTTGAGTTTTCGCTTGAGTGCATGATGCACCTAGCGAGATGAGCTCAGGTTTTCCAAGTGTGGTGGAAATGTCGATTTGGATAATCGGGGAAATGTTTGACATGTTCCCTTCCTCAAAGGCATCAAGAGCAGGAATATGATCCTTAAACTAGTCGAATTTGGTGGGGAGGAAATCTTTGGACTCGACCGCAAATTGGGTAGCTGTGGCGGAAGAGGACTGTTCTGCGAGGAAGTAGGAATGATGGTGCATGTCTTCCCAGGGGTAATCAGGGGCAGTAAGATCCTTTAGAATCTCTTCATCATTGCGGAAACTTTGAGTGGTCAAATCATTTGACGAGGGAGTGGTAGTCGAAGAGATCATATAAATGGTGTTAATCTCTCCGGATGGGGATGATACGGGAGGGTAGATCTCCTCAATTATGGGGGGTGCCATTTCAAGGTCAAAATTATTCATCTTGTAGAGAGCTGCTCTGTAATCTAGGAGATCAGGACAGTGATGTGAGTAATGGCCGTAAATACCGCATATTTCACAAGGGTGATTGGTACGCAATGATTTATCACGAGGCTTAGGGGTTGGATCTAGTTCGACAACCGAGATGTCGGGGTTGTCGTCAAGCATTTGCATGTGTTCCTGTAATGCAGGTAATTGTCAAAATTGATGAGTCGGATGGCCTAACTCATCACACAACGAGCATTTGGGGGGAGCACGAAACACAGGGGGAGAGGGGTTTAAATGTCTTGGGAGGGGTACAACAGTGTATGGTTGTGGGCCTCTGCTCCCAGTGGGCTTGCTAAGAAGAGGGGGATTCGTAGTTGACGAAGGGGGTAGTGACACCGGGAGGTTGTTGACTAGTAGTGACAATGGGTTGCACCAGTTGTAGGATGACATTTGGTGTCGGTGGGGGAATGGGAGGCGAAATATACCACATGGGTAAGCCTAAGGTTAACCCGGGGAGGCTGAGGGTAGCCATAAATGGGGCGCTTACTACTCCCGAGGGAGGGAATAGCAAGGGGATTGTGTGGGTGGGTGTAACACCGATGTGACTAGGTACCAATGGTGTTTTGGGTGACAATGGCGGTTGATTGTTGGGTGTTTGTGTATTGTGGGAAAGAGTACAGAGGTCAAAGACGTGGGTCGCGGGTGACGGGGGTGGAATGGATTTGAATGTAGAAGTCATTGGTGTGTCAGAGTAAAGTCCGGGTCCCACGGAGGATACAAACGAGGTAGTTGCACCACAAACAGGTTGTTCAACCATGGGGAGAACATTTTCTGGTGCAGCGGGGGCCTTAGGATTGTAATAGGTGAGTTGATCGACCTTGACCACGCGTCCATCATGGGGGAACATCATGGTATGAAAAACGGATAAGGCAACCGCCCGCATGGCATACATGTAGCTGTGACCAAGTAAGAGGTTATAATCAAGTTGGGCATTGATGACCTCTATGTCAATGAGCACGGTTTTACCAGCCAGCTGGACGGAGACATTAGCTAACAGACCTTGGAGTTGAGCCGAACGGCCGTCGTATGCCTGCAACGCAGTGGTGGACTGCTGGAGAGTAGGGGATCCCAATTTCTACCAAACGAATGTGGACATAACGCATGTAGAGGCACCTTCATCGATAATACACCGATGGATGACAACATTCCGAACAAAAACAGAAACTTGGAATGCTAAAGTGGAAGGCAGGCGTGGTTCGGACTGGTCCAAATCAAATGCCATTAGTTGTGAATCATTGGGGTCAATAGCACCAATAGTAGAAAGCAAATTCTTGCGCTGTGAAGGACAGTTTTTTAAGACTTCTAAAGCATACATGGCTGCGGGAGACTGGGCTAAGTCATCAACAATGCTGTAATTCGACGCAATGCGATCATTGGGGTTATTGTTGATGCGACGAAGTGGGAAGCGAGGTGATTTAGAGGTGCCATCGAGTGGAGCCGGAGGTATACGTAACGTCTGATCAATAGGGTGAGTGTTAGTTTTTTTTTCGGCGAGAGGGTCTTCACGGGTGGATCCATATTGGTTCCGATGGGTTTGGAGGTTGACATCAGCGGATGACATCATTAACACGTGGTGGGTACCTGAATCGAACATGGGTTGATCAGGAGCGACATAAGTGATCTGTTGTTGTGGTGGCGCGTTGCCTTGAGGGGGAGCCAACGGCTGAATGTTCACTACGCCTTGGGTTGGTAGGGGGTTTTGCAGCACCAAAGGTTGCTGCTGAGGGGGTGGGGGGTTGGGTGGCGCCTGAGGAGTCGCGTGCCCTTGGCGATGGGAATCATCAGTCCAGAGTTGTCGAGCTCACTCCAAATGTGGGCAAGCATGTGTGTAGTGGCCATAGACCCCGCATATAGAACATGGGTGGTTTGTTCTTAGGTTATTGTTTTTGGGTTGCTTGGGATGACAATCCAGATTCTGGTTGGGAGGAGCAACATTGTTATTATTTGGAGGATTGGGGGGTTTTGGACCTTGGTTATGTTTTTGGTTGTTGCCGCGGTTACGTCCTCTTCCACGGTTTTGTTGTCCACCCTAGTTGCGTTGGTTATTTTTATGTTGGGGCTGATTGTGTTGTGTGTACACTTGCCCATGAGCAATGGGAGGATTTTGGTTTTCCGCAGGTGCAGGAGCAGGTTGTGGTGGATACGAATTTGGTGGGGCCAGAGGTGGTCCAGTTACCTGCTGGGGTTGTTGGTAAACCTGAGCTATTGGAGGTGTTGGGTTAGCTGTTGTAGCTTGCTATGGTTAATACATCGGTTGTGGCGCGAACTCAATTGGGTTCTAGGTAGCTGGTTGGTTATAGTATGTGGGTGGTACATATGCCGATGGCGCTTGCCCATAGCAATGTTGTGGACAAGAGGGTCCATGAGTGTGATGAGTTTGATTCGTTGGAGCGTACGAAGTTGTCACTCCAGAATTAGATGTATCCCTATAAAGGGCCGTGGAATTTATTGTGCTCACCATGCTAAAAGGTTTAATGTGCGATGTGACCTGGCCAATCTTACCATCAGCGACATGTGATGCCCCCGGCGCGTCACTGCGTGAAGAATCACCTCGTGGGGCATCTAGTATGATGGTGTAGATATAGCCTGATTGGGCATAAATCAGGTCGAATTGCTGAGCTTTTAGGATAGCTTCTTCCTCTGATTGGGGTCGTTCGAAAGCTACGTCTTTTGCTATGAGGGGTGGGAGTGATTTAAGAAGCGAGTCCAAAAATATATGGTCATCCAGTTTAATCTTACAGAGGCTACGACACTTGCGCCACTCATTGATGTGGTCCGTGATGTGGGTAGCTGTGTTTTGTCTACAAGACAACAATATTTTAACTCCTGCATCGTAATGTACAGGTAGTTGAGAAAACTGAAGGAAAGTGGAGGCGAGAGATGTAGATGAATGGAGTTAGATGAACACCATAGGTGAAAAGACATTATGTGGTTTTGAGGGTCCTCCCCAGGTTTTCCTTCAAACTTGGGTATGTCCGAGGGGAGCTTTTTAGGCATGGGTGGCCACGTAGGGTTGTGCCTGATAGGATCGTTTGTTAGCCTGGCTAAGTCTGGTAAGTTCAGACTAGCCATGTAAGGTAAACTAGCAGATGGGTGTGGCGTAGTGACTGGGACTGTTATACCTCAATATTACACATTACATATTAGTGTCGCATCCTTGCATTACCGACCTAAACGACAGTTTCCCTTAAAGATCATCTGAACATCCAGAGTGAAAACCATTGACTGAATACTGAAAGAAAAACCTTTTTTTGCCATCTTCCAGCCCAACTTAGCCCTGTTTGTGAGCACTGCCGCTCCTTTCACATCTACAAGGGCGCGGTAGTTAGCACTACCGCGCGTTGCTCCTTCTCTGGGGTGCGGTACTACCGCGTTATGCTCAGTTATAGGGGCGCGGTAGTCTGAAATTAGCCTTTTTGACTTGGATTTTGGGATTTCGACCTTCGAGGAGATTTTGTTGGGATTACTACCTTTGGTTCGATCCTAACTCCTTCTTTGTTTAGCTGGCCTGATCCACTAAACCCTCCATAGATCCACACTTCTCTCTTGTTGGTTAGCCTTCCCATGTGCTATAAGAGAGAAGCTTTCCATAAGCCAAGAGGAGGACTTTTGGGGTATCAAACCTATGATCTTCATACTTCTGCAGAGATAGTTAGAGGAAGCACTTGGAGCTGGAAGTTGGCTTGGACATCAAGCAACTATTGTACATGACTTCAAGTTGGTAATGGAATAACTTGTCTTGTTTTCCCAAATCATTTGTGTTAATTTTGTTTTAATGATATGATTTGTATCTTTCATAGATTTAGATTCTAACTCATGTTTCAGGTTGCTAGAGAATAGTGCATTCTTGTGTCTTGGTTCCATTTTGACAGGTTCATTCGTGAGGGCTTGGAGATTGGAGCAACTACAAAGACAAGCGTTTGGATAGAAGGTCAGTTAAACTTCTTCTACTCTTTCTAGGATTTTAATCTTGAGACGTTTGTTAGATCTAGGGATTCAAGGTAGCATTTGTTTCCTTTTTGTCTTAGTATAGAGTCAGTATATCCTGCTTTATCCTAAGAGAGTTTCTACCTATCCGTAGGGAGAAATTTCTACAACAAAAACTGGCGACTCCGCTGGGGATTTGAATCCATTTTCTTTGCTTGTGAAGTTTGCTTTCAATTTCACTCATTGATTGTAAGAATTGGGTTCTTTCACCTTCATTCACTTCCCTGCTCTCTGCATTAGACTCCTGTTACAGATCAGTAAGTCCTCTGGGTTGGCGAACCCTTGAAAAGTCAAGATCTTTTCTCAAATTTCCGTCTCTTTCCCTATTCACACAGTACCGCGCCCCCGTAACTACCTACAGAGCGGTAGTACCGCGTCTTTACTGCTGTCCAGAGCGCGGTAGTCTTGCAGTACCGCCCCTTAAGCACTGTCTACAGCGCGGTAGTCTTGCAGTACCGCCCCTTAAGCGCTGTCTATAGCGCGGTAGTCTGTCAGTACCGCTCCCAGGTGGCCTGCAAGTCCGCGGTAGTTCCTGGAAAGTGTGTTCATTTGGTTTGTTTGGTTATTTTTGGGTCTTTTCGAGATTTGGATCCATGTTGGCCCTTTGAGTCAATACTAGTGTTTTGCTTGCATTTTTAAGCGAAATGGGTTCTATTTTTGAAAAAAAATTCCCCCTCATGGCCCGGGGGGGCCATGAATCGTTCATCCTTTAGTCGTTTTGACCCATATTAAGGTTTTGAGATCATTTTTGGTTTGGTGTGTTTTGGCATGATTGGATTGCTTGGCATCTTATTTCCTTTGCATCCTATCTAATGATTGTTTGAAAAGATTGATTCCTTGCCTCCACTTTAGTTCAAAAAGAAGCTTGATTTTGTCGTTCTTTTACCATATTCATGAAATTGAAACACATAGATATTCTTCTTGCTTTAATTTAATCATTCGACATTCTTGGTCTTACATTCATGAGAAGAAGGAATGCTTGTTTCATATTTATGTGCATTTGAGTTAGACGATATTATTAGGTTCTTCTCTTTGTCTTGCATTTGATTGGAAGCATTTGTAGAATCTTTCTTCCCGTAGCTTGGATGTGTCTTTTTCAAGTGTAAAAAGATAGGAAATGAATTAGAATCATTACGTTTGGTGTTCATATGAAGAAATTTTTCATTACTTTGGGTTAGTTTTGGGTACATATTTTACTTCTTTCTATCATTTTGAAAAGAAATAAAATTGCATGTGCATTGGGTTGTGCATATTGGGAACGGAAAGAATTCTTCCTTACTTTAGCTAGTATTCATCGAAGAGAAAGGCTCAGTTCGATTCATCTTCATTTGCATGGTTTGGGTCGTCATAACACCATCAAGTCGCACTTCCATAACCCGATTGAGTAAGACAGCCACTAAAATTAATCTCCCTAATTAAACCAACTTTAACCTCACTTGAGGAAATAGAAAGAATTTGGTAGTTAGGTAGGACATCGGGGATAGGCATCAAAATAATTCCCCCTTGTCATTTTCATCTGAGACATAGTCGTTGTCTTTAGGGAACTAAAATCCTCTAGTACTTATTGACACGGTCACAGCTAGTTTGTGGAGGGGCCTCCTGACTGTTTCCAACTTTCAGGGGTTAAACGGCCGCGAGATTGAGAACCGGACGGACTCTGTGGAATACCGCACTCCACTTAGCCCTAAGGCAACATCGATCGCTGTCTTCTTCGGAAGGCTGAAGTGCCCAAAACCTTTTCCGACGTGTCATGAACGAGGTAGCTTAGTATCTATTCTACTAGGGCTCTTTTACCCAGGATCCCTTTCGGTAGAGGGATATCCTTCTTATATCGGTCTCTCATGTTGTATTGTTCGACTTGGATTTCATCACCTTGCGAAGGATACAATTTGTTGAGGTCTCCAGCTCTTAGTTAGGAGGTTTTGCTTGCTATCTTGTAGAGGGTCTTTTTCTTTGTAGGGCTGCTTGTTGGCATTCTGGCCGTTTTGTTGTACAGCTCGCTTACTTTGGCAGCGGCCTCAGTATAGTTTTTTGAGCTTGCTCTTTTGGCCTGTGAGCCTTGTCTTTTCCTAGCTCCCCTTTCGCACGCTCGGTTGCCTGAGGGTTTTTGAGTTCTTTTTAACAAAACTTTGTCTACATCACTTAGTTTTGTTCCATGGAGAATCCACCTCCATGCGCCCATGCTCCTTCTGGGACTACCAATCTGGAGACCCCTTTTCAAGGGGTACCTTTTACTTTTCCTCCAGTTGGAGATATTGGTCCTCCCTTTATTGCCACGTTAAATCTTCCTGGATTAACCATAGGATTACCGGTATGGTTATTCAATCCGGTAATTCCGATTGTGCCCAATGTTTCGAATGTTAACTCTCCACCACGAGAGAGTCAATCCCAAACTAATCCTTCCCCTTCTTCGTCGGATGAATCTTCTTCCGTTCCTTCTTCCTCGCCTGACCAAATCAATAGTGTTAGTAATCACGTGGATAAGAAGAAGAAGAAAAGGAAAGTTAAGAAGAAGAAGGATAAAGAAGAGACCAAGCGTAAACCAGTTGCCCCTAATGGCACTCATTCTACGAAAACACCCCGTAAGCCCAAGTTCCCTTGCAAACTTTGTAAGGGTGATCACCTTCTCAAGGATTGTCCTGATCTTTCCCGTGTGTCAGAAGTGTGGTCTAAAAACCCCAAACCAATCGTATCGTCGACCTCTGACCATCGTGTCGATAGCACCCCCTCAACCAGTGACCCCTTGGTGAAGGGTCGTAAGGGTAAAGTCCTATGTCCCTGTTTGATATGCAAGGGTATGCACCGTACTTTCCTTTGTCCGAGCATGGATGAAGCCTCGCAGTGGTTGGAAGATATTACCAGTTCTCAACTGGTGCCTCCAACAGACCATGGTAAACTGTCCCTCGACCCCCCACTGGTTGACCAAGTGATCAATTCAGTTTCATCTGCAATTGATCCCACTCTCCCTCCCGAGAGTGAAGTGATCGAGTCGCTGTCATCCCCACTTGATCCCGCTCTTTCATCGGAGAAAGTCCAGACTGAAGCAGTCACCTTGACACAATCTTCGTCTCATTCTTATCTTCCAAGAGAGAGTGAATTGGAAACCACTGATGTTTTCCTTATCGGTTCAGAATGTCCTCGGCAAGGGGAAACCCTGTCCATTTCCGTGAGACCCCCTCCAAGTACTGAGGTTATTTCCTTTTATTGGAATGGTCTAACGGAATCTCGTCTTCCTTCGAGCGTTCCTTTTCAGATATTTGTAGGAGTTTTCGATAAAGAAATTTTTCGTACGATAGTTGATGAAGGAGCTTCTGTTAGTATTCTATCCTCAACTGCTTGGCAAGCCTTAGGTTCTCCTCGGCTTGTGCCCGTCACTGATCAGATACTGGCTTTCAACAGAAGGCCTACTGGACCTTTAGGGTCCCTTCCTCAGTTACCTATCACTTTGGGAGGGAAAACTGTCTGTATTGATGTCATGGTCATCCAAGGTCCCTTAGATTTTAATCTACTCCTTGGACGCGATTACGTCCATGCCATGAAGGCTGTAGTGTCCTCACTCTTCCGAGTGATGTATTTTCCCCATCATGGGAATGTTGTGACCATCGATCAGCTTTCCTTTGTGACGCCCACTCATCGCATGACTCCTAGTCACCAGACTTCCCTAAATGTTCCACATGTTTTAGTGGTTTCTTCCCCCTAGGGGGGGGGATGCTTAGAGCAAAGTTCTATTCTGGTGTCAAGCTCGTTAAAAAATGAAACCATCATTCCAAGCATAGTTTACTCTTGGTTTTAAGCTTGTGTAAAAATAAAACCAACCATCATCCCAAGCATAGTTTACTTTTGGTTTTAAGCTTGTGTAAAAATGAAACCAACCATCACTTTGAGCATAGTTCCCTTTCTATGTCAAGCTCGTTAAAAAATGAAATAGATTCCCACGAGCATAGTTTATTCTTTGTTTCAAGCTCGTTAAAAAATGAAACCGACCCTCAAGCACAGTTTACCGTTGGTTTTGAGCTTGTGTAAAAACGAAACCAATCCCAAGCATAGTTTACGTTCGGTTTCAAGCTTGCGTAAAAATGAAACTACCCTCAAGCACAGTTTACTTTTGGTTTTAAGCTTGTGTAAAAATGAAACCAAATCCCAAGCATAGTTTACTCTTGGTTTTAAGCTTGTGTAAAAATAAAACCAACCATCATCGCAAGCATAGTTTACTCTTGGTTTTAAGCTTGTGTAAAAATGAAACCAACCATCATTATGAGCATAGTTCCCTTTCTATGTCAAGCTCGTTAAAAATGAAATAGATTCCTATGAGCATAGTTTACTCTTTGTTTCAAGCTCGTTAAAAAATGAAACCGACCCTCAAGCACAGTTTACTTTTGGTTTTAAGCTTGTGTAAAAATGAAACCAATTCCAAGCATAGTTTACATTCGGTTTCAAGCTTGCGTAAAGATGAAACTACCTTCGAGCATAATTTCTTTCTGTTTTAAGCTCCTTAAAAAATAAAAAGGACCCTTTCAAGCATTGTTATTATCTATTTCAAGCTTGTGTAAAAATGAAATAGATCTCCCTTCCATTTGTTCGAGTCTCTCGCTAGAGTTAGGATTTGAACCTTCATTTCATCTGCCTGGGTCACTTGATCCTAGTTCTCCCTACCCCCCCTGGTGAACACATTTGGATTAGTAGCCAGGATTTTTGGATAAGGAAGAAGAGTAGTCAGACGAAACGAAGCTTGGGGGGCATGCTTAGCCTTTAGCAATCATGCTGGGGGCATTTACCAACCTCTGATCATCATGTTGGGAGGGAACCCATCAATGGGCCTTAATCATGAGCAGAGTTTACCTTTGGCTTCAAGCTCATTAAAAAATGAAACCAGTATTTTGAGCAAAGTTCTACTGCTGTGTCAAGCTCGTTAAAAAATGAAACATATCCTTTCCCTTTGAATCGAGTCTCCTCGTAGACTTAGTACCTGAACCTTCTTTTCACCCGCCTATACTTTAGGAGAATGAAAGGAAGCTTGGGGGCATGTCTTCAACCTCTGGAAGTTACGTTGAAGTCAACTCGATCGCCTCTCCACACCACGTTGGAGCTAAGTCACTTACTTCCAGCAATCATGCTGGGGGCATGTACCAACCTTTGGATTTCATGACGGGAAGAAGTTCACCATTGGGAACATTTTCGAGCATACTTTCCTTTTTAGGTTTTGAGCTCATTAAACCATGAAAATTATTCCGAGCATAGTTCATTTTCTGTTACAAGCTCGTTAAAAAATGAAGCAGACATCATGAGCATTCTTCCAACCTATCTTCGAGCTCGTTAAAAACAGTAAGATGGTGTTTGAGCTTACTTTTCACTTTTTTCGTGCTCTGGTTAAAACATGAAAAGTGGTTTGAGCTTACTTTTTCCTTTTTCGTGCTCTGGATCCAAACATGAAAAAGATTCCGAGTGCTTTTGATACCATTATCGTGCTCGTTAAACAATTGGAGTAAAAAGGTGTGTCTAACGAGTATAGGTTTATCACTTTATCCGGCCTTGCTAGACTATTTACGGAAAAGGAACTGTGCCGAGTTTACTTTTCCTTTGTCGTACTCGGTCATCAACCATGACAAAGTTGTACATGGAGTCCATAGTTAAGCTCTTTTCAGACTCCCTAAAATTGAAAAGATTGCCAAGCGAAATTGATTCATTCACGCTTGTAAAAGGATTTGAATGATCGTCTCCCTAGTGATAGTTTACCCCTTTTTCGGACTAGGGGGCACTACTTACGAAAAAGGAATACTCCAGCCAATCATGACTGGAAGAGTCCTCTTCTGCGTTGTTTTACCCTTTTTCGGGCGATGAGGCTAACCTTACGAAAAAGGACCGTTGGAGTCTTCTTTAGTTCTTTTCAGACTCTCTAAACATGAAATGACAATCGAGTTTTCCTTCCTTGGACTCGTTAAAATTTGACATCGAAGGACCCACTTTGGGACGAACCCCTCCTTTCTCAGGTTCGAAAAACATGTGAGATTGGACTCATCTATGAGATGAGCTATATCGAGCATCTGTTATCCTCCTCAAGCTCGTTAAAAAACAAAGAGGTACTCGTCCATCATGTCGGGGGAAAATGGGAAAATGAGTCAAGTTTACCTTGTTGGCAGCTTGTGAGTCGTCACCTTTGAACATGGCATGCATCCTCACCTTGTCTATTTTGGGTAGTCAGTCTCGATAGTGTCATCATTATGATCATGCGTCCTCATTATTGCTATGAGTTCACACTTTCTGTTCAAGTAATCCCTGCTGCCAAGCTCTGTTTCATGCCGTTATATGTTCAAAGGGTTATTACCTTGAGTCCACCTCCACTTCATGTCAAACCTTCCCTTTGTGTCAGTACATATTCTATTGTTTCATCGGTCCATACTATCTCTCGTTCTGATTTCGTGTCGATGATGTGGGAAACATCATGGCCCACCTTCGACGAGTCTATTCCTGTCGACACCAAATCACTATCCAGGAATTAGGCTTAGGAGTCAACCACTAGTACCTTGGTACCTGCATGCCTCAATGGCAGGTTTCCTCGTATTCAACAGTAGGTTTTCATCAATGACCTCTGATTGAATGATCTCTCGGATGCTCGACATCAACTCCTTTATTCGCATTTCGTTGAGATGTACTATAGATACCTTGGGGATCATCGTCATCATTGGTGATTTCCCTCGCATTTGTTAACGGTTCACATCATTGACCGGTAATCAAATGGTTTCTACCATGTTCGACTTCAACACCTTGTAATCACATGGCTAGTTTCGTATCGTTTGCGATCGGGTAGAAGACCCTGGACACCCTTTTGTATTTTGATTACATCCAGGTTGCAATGGAAATTTCCTCTGTATTGTCACACAGATCCACTTTTGTATTGGTCGTGGCTGTGTCATTATTGTCTCATGGATCTACGCTTGTTCATAGTAGCCATGATTTGTCTACAGTCTATATCATCTCAGTACTCATGGATCTGCAATGTATTGGTCGGCAGCCATGCTTTGAGTCATTTGTTTCCGAGCATGGGAATGCCCGCCTCGGTGGTATATCTGACATTTTGTCTCTATTTTTCAGCTCCTTGTTGCTCTCCTCGATGCTATCTCCGAACCATATTTGTAAAGTCTTTCGGCCATCAGTCTCTTCTGACCTCACACTTTAGGGGGCATCTGTTATACCTCAATATTACACATTACATATTAGTGTCGCATCCTTGCATTACCGACCTAAACGACAGTTTCCCTTAAAGATCATCTGAACATCCAGAGTGAAAACCATTGACTGAATACTGAAAGAAAAACCTTTTTTTGCCATCTTCCAGCCCAACTTAGCCCTGTTTGTGAGCACTGCCGCTCCTTGCACATCTACAAGGGTGCGGTAGTTAGCACTACCGCGCGTTGCTCCTTCTCTGGGGCGCGGTACTACCGCGTTATGCTCAGTTATAGGGGCGCGGTAGTCTGAAATTAGCCTTTTTGCCTTGGATTTTGGGATTTCGATCTTCGAGGAGATTTTGTTGGGATTACTACCTTTGGTTCGATCCTAACTCCTTCTTTGTTTAGCTGGCCTGATCCACTAAACCCTCCATAGATCCACACTTCTCTCTTGTTGGTTAGCCTTCCCATGTGCTATAAGAGAGAAGCTTTCCATAAGACAAGAGGAGGACTTTTGGGGTATCAAACCTATGATCTTCATACTTCTGCAGAGATAGTTAGAGGAAGCACTTGGAGCTGGAAGTTGGCTTGGACATCAAGCAACTATTGTACATGACTTCAAGTTGGTAATGGAATAACTTGTCTTGTTTTCCCAAATCATTTGTGTTAATTTTGTTTTAATGATATGATTTGTATCTTTCATAGATTTAGATTCTAACTCATGTTTCAGGTTGCTAGAGAATAGTGCATTCTTGTGTCTTGGTTCCATTTTGACAGGTTCATTCGTGAGGGCTTGGAGATTGGAGCAACTACAAAGACAAGCGTTTGGATAGAAGGTCAGTTAAACTTCTTCTACTCTTTCTAGGATTTTAATCTTGAGACGTTTGTTAGATCTAGGGATTCAAGGTAGCATTTGTTTCCTTTTTGTCTTAGTATAGAGTCAGTATATCCTGCTTTATCCTAAGAGAGTTTCTACCAATCCGTAGGGAGAAATTTCTACAACAGGGACATAACTATTCATGGTGGCATTATGTAGTGGTCCAGTAGCCCCTAAGGGTATGCTAGGTATTGAAGGTATGTGTCCTCCAATTGCTGTGGTTTGGTATGCGCCAACGTTTCCAAGTGCAACATGGGTTACACTGGGGTTAGGAATAGTGCGAGGAATTCCTGGGATCTGGGTTGTGGTAGTGACAGGTGGTGTGATTCCTATGTTTGGCATACCCATAATAGGAGGTAGTCCTGTGTTGGGCATACCTAAAGGTGGAGTGTCCCCCATATTAGGCATGCCTAGAGGGGTTGTTTTTACAGTGGATGGCACAGTAGTAGAAGGGTTTGTGGATGTATCTCCAATGGTACTAGTAAAAAGTGGGTCGTATTGTGTTCCAGCCATGAGGTTGGTTGGTAATATTTCAGTAGGGTTTTCGGATTCAGCCTCAGAATCAGATGTGAAGTGAGGCGTGTTAGAATCGGATGACTGTATGTTTGGCCGATGACGTGTCAAGTCAAGGGATAAGGCTCAACGTCGGTGACGTGGAGAGCCAAGTAGACTGAACTGAGGGGGTTCACCCTGAAGACGACGAGATTGTCTAAAATTCTCAATGGTGAGAAATAAAAAATTTCAGTGTAAGGTGGTAATGTAAAGAACTCGAAACCCTAATGCAACAAAGAGTGCAAAAAAGGGGAGTGAAAATAAAGGCTCTCAGGCCAAAAATCAACCTCAAAAAGAACTTATTATAGCAGCTGTGCTATAATAAGTGGAGGGATGCAACAAAATTGGTCAGAATACCAACAGTCAAATAGTTTCTAGAAAGGAAGTGCTACTAGACCAAAGGTGGGTAATGTATCATGCAAACACCTAACTAGAAGTATTGTGAGTCAACAAACGATATCCTCTGCAAGGTGATGAAATCCAAGTCAGACAATATAGAGTGTTGAATCAACGGCTAGATATCACCCTACTGGGAGGGATACCGGGTAGACAATCCTAAAGAATGGAAACTAGGATACCCCGTTCATGACACGATCAGAAAAGGTGAATCTGTCGTTTGGTTCTTTTACCGTAGTACCCCCATACAGGGATACCCTGAGAACTACGAAAGGTAGCCTTCGGTTACTGAATGGATTTCGGTATTCCACTCAGGCCTCCGGAACCAATCTGGCGACTTCAACCCTCCTAGGGGAGAGGCCCTCTGATAAACTGGTTGTGACCATGCGAAAAAATACTAGGGGATTTTGGTTCCCTATTGGACAATAGCTATGTCTCAAATGTAGTAACTGAGGAGTGTTATTGGAACACCTATCCCCTCAATTATACCTAACTACAAAATTCTTTTAAGTGCTCCCCAAATGGGGTTAAAAGTTGGTTGAGTTTAAGGTAAATTTTAAGGCTCAGTTTAAAATATGTGGTAGAGTGGGTGCAAGTGTGGTATTTAAACTGAAATTGATTTGCCTCGCTTGGGCGATTTTACAAATGAAAGAAAAGACGCTTCCAGTTTTGCAAAAAATAAAGGCGTTTTTGAACTGTAAATGCTTGAAAAAACTATTAAAAAATAATGGATCTTTGAAATAATTCGAAGGAAAGAAAATAACATGAATACTTCAAGAAATAAGTGGATCTCTTAAAAATTGCTTGGGCAAAGTATCGAGCAAATAAACAGTAAAACCTTGATATAGATAAAATGCAGAAAAATCTCTCTTTCAATTTCTGAAAATTTTGTGAAAAGACTTTTAAGGAAGGATTCTAAATAGTAAACGATTTCATATAGCTATCAAAATGCAGAAAATTTAATAATGTAAAATATGCTAAATGGGCAGAAAATACAGCAAAAAATAATCTTCAAAGAATTGGCCGAATTGAAAAAACTTGCATCGTGGGTTTCGAGAAATCAGCCGCGATGGGCAGCACGGGTTTCGGCCGCAAAGCCACGATGTGCAGCGTGGATTCCTGTCACACAATCGCGATGGGAAGCGCGGGATTCAGCCGCAATGTGCAGCGCGGGTTTTCGTCACACAATCGCGATGTGCAACGCGGAAAATGGCCGTGAAGCCGCGATGTGCAGCGCGTAAATTGACCGCGAAGCCGTGGCGAGCCGCATGGAAAAAAGTTGCAAGGTCGCGATGAGCCCTGCGACTGTCAGGAAAAAAGCCGCGAGGCGAAAGCCAAAAACGGACGCCGAAAAATGAACCCGAAAATGGAAATTTCGAGCTGTTAATGGCAATAGAAGGGGCCAAGATCTAGAACAGCAATGGAACTGCTGTCTAGGATGGCAGATCTATGAATTAAACTGATTAAAACTAACAAAAACTAAGATCTAAAGCAAAAAAATGAGATCTAAGAATTCAAAGCCAGCGGAGTCGCCAAAAACTGTTGGCTTGGTTTTGCAACCAAGCTTGAGTGCTATGGGCACCTATCAACAAGTGATAGTAGTTTCAAAGATTGAAAGCAAAAACAATTATTATAAATCTGAATCTAAACTAAACTAGCATGTGCATATAACAAATAAAATTTTCTGAAAATGATTCAAGAACAAGAAATAAAAAGAATGAGTATTGTATTAAGATACCTGAAATGGTAAGGATTTGTGTTGAGAAACTTCCAAAGGGAGTAGCTCCAAGCTCCAAAGGTCTCTTCTCCAAGATAGCTACAATGGTCAAAATCTCATGAGTGATTTTGACAGCATGAGGATAGGATGATGGATGGATGGAAAGTGAGGAGCCCCTACCACCTTTTTATAGTTTTTGGTGGTGGGAAATACCATTATGGTTTTGAGGAATCCAATGCTATTGACCAACATGGTTTAGGTACCTTTTCCCTCCTTTTTCTTTTTTTCTTTTTTGAATATTTTTATTCCCTTTTTAATATTTTTGGGAATTCTAGACCCTTTTTTAGGGTTTTATATGCTTTTTGAGGAAAAATATTCATTTTGAGTGGAAAAAGGGGTGTATTAAGGTCTTTTGGTGACCTTTTGATGGCTTTAGAGGCTCAAATGGTGAAAAAATGGACAAATGGGTCATGTGAATAAGGAAATGAGCTAGTGAGCACTTTTTGGGTGTTAACACCAGATAATAGCTTTCGAAGCCACACTGCTTCACAACTGGCAGAGCAGGCAGCTATATATTCTGCTTCAGCAATACTGAGAGCCACACTAAATTGTTTCTTGCTGAACCATGAGATCATGGCAGAGCCAAGACCATAACATCCACCTGATGTACTCTTTCTATCTGAGACACTTCCTGCCCAATCAGAATCTGAGTAACCATGTAATCTGAGTTCATGACCTCCAAGATAATATAGACCAAAATCTAATGTACCTTTTAGGTACCTCATTACATGCTTTGCAGCTATTAAGTGAACCTTTCTAGGTTCTACTAGATAATGACTTCGGGTGTTTACAACAAAGCATATATCTGGCCTAGTATTTGTTAAATACATCAATGACCCAATGATTTGTCTATATAGAGTTAGGTCCACTAATTCCGATGAGTCATTAACTAATAACTTCAAGTTGGAGTCCATGGGAGTGGCCATGGCTTTACACTCCAACATATCAAATCTTTTTAGAATCTCCACAGCATATTTACCTTGATTTAGAAAGATTCCTTTTGGTTCTTGCCATACTTCTAGACCTAAGAAGTAGTGCATTAATCCGAGATCTTTCATCTCGAATTCTTTGGGGCACCCGAGGTTAAGGTCTCGAAAATCAGTAAAAACGCGTATGGTGCCCACTTTTTTGTTTACTGGTACTGGGTTTGAAACACAGGTGGTGTAGGCAATAGGATATATGAATCCTACTTTTTGGAGTTTTTCAATCTCAGCTTTAACATCTAGGAGCTTGGACGGGTGAGTGGGCCATTGTTTTTGTCGGACAGGAGGCACATTGGGCCAAGTGTCGATGTGATGTTCCACAATTTCGGGATCGAGGCTAGGCATCTCTGTGTAAGACCAGGCGAAGACATCACGAAACTCTTGGAAGAGTTTCTTATATGCTTGAGTTTCCGCTTGAGTGCATGATGCACCTAGCGAGATGAGCTCAGGTTTTCCAGGTGTGGTGGAAATATCGATTTGGATAATCGGTGAAATGTTTGACATGTTCCCTTCCTTAAAGGCATCAGGAGCAGGAATAGGATCCTTAAACTAGTTGAATTTGGTGGGGAGGAAATCTTTGGACTCGACCGCAAATTGGGTGGCTGTGGTGGAAGAGGACTGTTCTGCGAGGAAGTAGGAACGATGGTGCATGTCTTCCCAGGGGTAATCAGTGGCAGTAAGAGCCTTTAGACTCTCTTCATCATTGCGGAAACTTTGAGTGGTCAAATCATTTGACGAGGGAGTGGTAGTCGAAGAGATCATATAAATGGTGTTAATCTCTCCGGATGGGGATGATACGGGAGGGTAGATCTCCTCAATTGTGGGGGGTGCCGTTTCAAGGTCAAAATTATTCATCTCATAGAGAGCTGCTATGTAATCTAGGAGATCATGACAGTGATGTGAGTAATGGCCGTAAATACCGCATATTTCACAAGGGTGGTTGGTACACAGTGATTTATCACGAGGCTTAGGGGTTGGATCTAGTTCGACAACCGGGATGTTGGGGTTGTCGTCAAGCATTTGCATGTGTTCTTGTAATGCAGGTAATTGTGGACATTGATGAGTCGGATGGCCTAACTCATCACACAATGAGCATTTGGGGGGAGCACGAAACACGGGGGGGGGGGGGGGGGGGTTAAATGTCTTGGGAGGGGGTACAACAGTGTATGGTTGTGGGCCTCTGCTCCTAGTGGGATTGCTAAGAGGAGGGGGATTCGTAGTTGACGAAGGGGTAGTGACACCGGGAGGTGGTTGACTAGTAGTGACAATGGGTTGCACCAGTTGTAGGACGACATTTGGTGTCGGCGGGGGAATGGGAGGTGAAATATACCACACGGGTAAGCCTAAGGTTAACCCAGGGAGGCTGAGGGTAGCCATAACTGGGGCACTTACTACTCTCGAGGGAGGGAATAGGAAGGGGATTGTGTGGGTGGGTGTAACACCGATGTGACTAGGTACCAATGGTGTTTTGGGTAACAATGGCAGTTAATTTTTGGGTGTTTGTGTATTGTGGGAAAGAGTACAGAGGTCAGAGACGTGGGTCGCGGGTGATGGGGGTGGAATGGATTTGACTGTAGAAGTCATCGGTGTGTCGGAGTAAAGTCCGGGTCCCACAGAGGATACAAACGAGGTAGTTGCACCACAAACAGGTTGTTCAACCATGGGGAGAACATTTTCTGGTGCAGCGGGGGCCTTGGGATCGTAATAGGTGAGTTGATCGACCTTGACCAAGCGTCCGTCATGGGGGAACATCATGGTATGAAAAATGGATGAGGCAACCACCCGCATGGCATACATGTAGCTGCAACCAAGTAAGAGGTTATAATCAAGTTGGGAATTGATGACCTCTATGTCAATGAGCACAGTTTTACCAGCCACCTGGACGGGGACATTAGCTAACAGACCTTGGGTTTGAGCCGAACGGCCGTCGTAGGCCTGCAACGCAGTGGTGGACTGCTGGAGAGTAGGGGATCCCAACTTCTTCCAAATGAATGTGGACATAACGCATGTAGAGGCACCTTCATCGATAATGCACCAATGGATGACAAGATTCCGAACAGAAATAGAAACTTGGAATGCTAAAGTGGAAGGCATGCGTGGTTTGGACTGGTCCGAATCGAATGCCATCTGTTGTGAATCATTGGGGTCAATAGCACCAATAGTAGAAAGCAAAGTCTTGCGCTGTGAAGGACAGTTTTTTAAGACTTCTAAAGCAGACATGGATGCGGTAGACTGGGCTAAGTCATCGACAATGCTGTAATTCGACGCAACGCGAGCATTGGTGTCATTGTTGATGCGACGAAGTGGGAAGCGAGGTGATTTAGAGGTGCCATCGAGTGGAGCCGGAGGTATACGTAACGACTGATCAGTAGGGTGAGTGTTAGTGTTTTTGTCGGCGGGAGGGTCTTCAGGGGTGGATCCATATTGGTTCCGACGGGTTTGGAGGTTGACATCAGTGGATGACATCATTAACACGTGGTGGGTACCTGAATTGAACATGGGTTGATCAGGAACGACATAAGTGATCTGTTGTTGTGGTGGCGCGTTGCCTTGAGGGGGAGCCAACGGCTGAGTGTTCACTACGCCTTGGGTTGGTAGGGGGTTTTGCAGCACCAAAGGTTGCTGCTGAGGGGGGTGGGAGGTTGGGTGGCGCCTGAGGAGTCGCGTGCCCTTGGCGATGGGCATCATCAGTCCAGAGTTGTCGAGATCACTCCAAATGTGGGAAAGCATGTGTGTAGTGGCCATAGACCCCGCATATAGAACATGGGTGGTTTGTTCTTAGGTTATTGTTTTTGGGCTGCTTGGGATGACGATCCAGATTCTGGTTGGGAGGAGCAACATTGTTATTATTTGGAGGATTGGGGGGTGGTGGACCTTGATTATGTTGTTGGTTGTTTCAGCGATTACGTCCTCTTCCACGGTTTTTTTGTCCACCCTAGTTGCGTTGGTTATTTTGATGTTGGGGCTGATTGTGTTGTGTGTACACTTGCCCGTGAGAAACAGGAGGATTTTGGTTTTCCATAGGTGCAGGAGCAGGTTGCGGTGGATAATAATCTGGTGGGGCTAGAGGTGGTCCAGTTACCTGCTGGGGTTGTTGGTAACCCTGAGCTATTGGAGGAGTTGGGTTAGCTGTTGTAGCTTGCTGTGGGTAATACATCGGTTGTGGCACGAACTGAATTGGGTTCTGGGTAGCTGGTTGGTTATAGTATGTGGGTGGTACATATGCCAATGGCGCTTGCCCATAGCAATGTTGTGGACAAGAGGGTCCATGAGTGTGATGAGTCTAATTCATTGGAGCGTACAAAGTTGTCACTCCAGAATTAGATGTAGCCCTAGGAAGGTTTGGGGAATTTATGGTGCTCACCATGCTAAAAGGTTTAATGTGCGGTGTGACCTGGTCAATATTACCATTAGCGACATGTGATGCCCCCGGTGCGTCACCGCGTGAAGAATCGCCTCGTGGGGCATCTAGTGTGATGGTGTAGAGATAGCCTGATTGGGCATAAATCAAGTCGAATTGCTGAGCTTTTAGGATATCTTCTTCCTCTGATTGGGGTCGTTCGGAAGCTACATATTTTGCTATGAGGGGTAGGAGTGATTTAAGAAACCAGTCCAAAAATATACGGTCATCCAGTTTAATCTTACAGAGGCTACGATGCTTGCGCCACTCATGGATGTGGTCCGTGATGTGGGCAGCTGTGTTTTGTCTGCAAGACAACAGTATTTTAACTCCTGCATCGTAATGTACAGGTAGCTGAGAAAACTGAAGGAAAGTGGAGGCGAGAGATGTAAAAGTATGGTGGGTCCCATGTGGTTGTTCGATGTACCACTTGGCTACAGAGCGAGTGAACGTTCATTGCAACAGTCTTAGATGAATGGAGTTAGATGAACACCATAGGTGAAAAGACATTATGTGGTTTTGAGGGTCCTCCCCAGGTTTTCCTTCAAACTTGGGTATGTCCGAGGGGATCTTTTTAGGCATGGGTGGCCATGTAGGGTTGTGTCTAATAGGATCGTTTTTTAGCCTGGCTAAGTCTAGTAAGTTCAGACTAGCCATGTAAGGTAAACTAGCAGATGGGTGTGGCGTAGTGACTGGGACATAACTATTCATGGTGGTATTATGTAGTGGTCCAATAGCCCCTAAGGGTATGCTAGGTATTGAAGGTATGTGTCCTCCAACTGCTGTGGTTTGGTATGGTCCAGCGTTTCCAAGTGCAACATGGGTTACACTGGGGTTAGGAATAGTGCGAGGAATTCCTGGGATCTGCGTTGTGGTAGTGACAGGTGGTGTGATTCCTATGTTTGGCATACCCATAATAGGAGGTAGTCCTGTGTTGGGCGTACCTAAAGGTGGAGTGTCCCCCATATTAGGCATGCCTAGAGGGGTTGTTGTTACCATGGATGGCACAGTAGTAGAAGGGTTTGTGGATGTATCTCCAATGGTACTAGTAAAAAGTGGGTCATATTGTGTTCCAGCCATGAGGTTGGTTGGTAATATTTCAGTAGGGTTTTCAGATTCAGCCTCAGAATCAGATGTGAAGTGAGGCGTGTCAGAATCAGATGACTGTATGTTTGGTCGATGACGTGTCAAGTCAAGGGATAAGGCTCGACGTCGGTGACATGGAGAGCCAAGTAGACTGAACTGAGGGGTTTCACCCTGAAGACGACGAGATTGTCTAAAATTCTCAATGGTGAGAAATAAAAAATTTCAGTGTAAGGTGGTGATGTAAAGAACTCGTAACCCTAATGCAACAAAGAGTGCAAAAAAGGGGAGTGAAAATAAAGGCTCTCAGGCCAAAAATCAACCTCAAAAAGAACTTATTATAGCAGCTGTGCTATAATAAGTGGAGGGATGCAACAAAATTGGTCAGAATACCAACAGTCAAATAGTTTCTAGAAAGGAAGTGCTACTAGACCAAAGGTGGGTAATGTATCATGCAAACACCTAACTAGAAGTATTGTGAGTCAACAAACGATATCCTCTGCAAGGTGATGAAATCCAAGTCAGACAATATAAAGTGTTGAATCGACAGCTAGATATCCCCCTACTGGGAGGGATACCGGGTAGACAATCCTAAAGAATGGAAACTAGGATACCCCGTTCATGACACGATCAAAAAAGGTGAATCTACCGTTTGGTTCTTTTACCGTAGTACCCCCATACAGGGATACCCTGAGAACTGCGAAAGGTAGCCTTCGGTTACTGAATGGATTTCGGTATTCCACTCAGGCCTCCGGAACCAATCTGGCGACTTCAACCCTCCTAGGGGAGAGGCCCTCTGATAAATTGGTTGTGACCATGCGAAAAAATACTAGGGGATTTTGGTTCCCTAATGGACAACAGCTATGTCTCAAATGTAGTAACTGAGGGGTGTTATTGGAACACCTATCCCCTCAATTCTACCTAACTACAAAATTCTTTTAAGTGCTCCCCAAGTGGGGTTAAAAGTTGGTTGAGTTTAAGGTAAATTTTAAGGCTCGGTTTAAAATATGTGGCAGAGTGGGTGCAAGTGTGGTATTTAAACTGAAATTGATTTGCCTTGCTTGGGCGATTTTACAAATGAAAGAAAAGACGCTTCCAGTTTTGCAAAAAATAAAGGCGTTTTTGAACTGTAAATGCTTGAAAAAACTATTAAAAAATAATGGATCTTTGAAATAATTCGAAGGAAAGAAAATAACATGAATACTTCAAGAAATAAGTGGATCTCTTAAAAATTGCTTGGGCAAAGTATCGAGCAAATAAACAGTAAAACCTTGATATAGATAAAATGCAGAAAAATCTCTCTTTCAATTTCTGAAAATTTTGTGAAAAGACTTTTAATGAAGCATTCTAAATAGTAAAAGATTTCATATGGCTATCAAAATGCAGGAAATTTAATACTGTAAAATATGCTAAATGGGCAGAAAATACAGCAAAAAATAATCTTCAAAGAATTGGCCGAATTGAAAAAAATTGCATCGTGAGTTTCGAGAAAACAGCCGCGATGGGCAGCGCGGGTTTCGACCGTGAAGCCACGATGTTCAGCGCAGATTCCTGTCACACAGTCGCGATGGGAAGCGCGGGATTCAGCCGCAATGTGCAGCGCGGGTTTTCGTCACACAGTCGCGATGTGCAACATGGCAAATGGCCGTGAAGCCGCGATGTGCAGCGCGTAAATTGACCGCGAAGCTGCGGCTAGCCACGTGGAAAAAATCCGCAAGGTCGTGATGAGCCTTGCGACTATCAGGCAAAAAGCTGCGAGGCAAAAGCCAAAAATGGACGCCAAAAAACGAACCCGAAAATGGAAATTTGGGGCTATTAATGGCAATAGAAGGGGCCAAGATCTAGAACTGCAATGGATCTGCTGTCTAGGATGGCAAATCTATGAATTAAACTGATTAAAACTAACAAAAACTAAGATCTAAAGCAAAAAACTGAGATCTAAGAATTCGAAGCCAGCGGAGTCACCAAAAACGGTTGGCTTGGTTTTGCAACCAAACTTGAGTGCTATGGGCACCTATAAACAAGTGATAGCAGTTTCAAAGATTGAAAGCAAAAACAATTATTATAAATCTGAATCTAAACTAAACTAGCATGTGCATATAACAAATAAAATTTTCTGAAAATGATTCAAGAACAAGAAATAAAAAGAATGAGTATTGTATTAAGATACCTGAAATGGTGAGGATTTGTGTTGAGCAACTTCCAAAGGGAGTAGCTCCAAGCTCCAAAGGTCTCTTCTCCAAGATAGCTACAATGGTCAAAAGCTCATGAGAGATTTTGACAACATGAGGATAGGATGATGGATGGATGGAAAGTGAGGAGCCCCTACCACCTTTTTATAGTTTTTGGTAGTGGGGAATACCATTATGGTTTTGAGGAAACCAATGGTATTGACCAACATGGTTTATGTACCTTTTCCCTCCTTTTTCTTTTTTGAATATTTTGAATATTTTTATTCCCTTTTTAATATTTTTGGAAATTCTAGACCCTTTTTTAGGGTTTTTTATGCTTTTTGAGGAAAAATATTCATTTTGAGTGGAAAAAGGGGTGTATTAAGGTCTTTTGGTGACCTTTTGATAGCTTTAGAGGCTCAAATGGTGAAAAAGTGGACAAATGGGTCATGTGAATAAGGAAATGAGCTAGTGAGCACTTTTTGGGTGTTAACACCAGATAATAGCTTTCGAAGCCACACTGCTTCACAACTGGCAGAGCAGGCAGCTATATATTCTGCTTCAGCAGTACTGAGAGCCACACTAGATTGTTTCTTGCTGAACCATGAGATCATGGCAGATCCAAGACCATAACATCCACCTGATGTACTCTTTCTATCTGAGACACTTCCTGCCCAATCAGAATCTGAGTAACCATGTAATATGAGTTCATGACCTCCAAGATAATATAGACCAAAATCTAATGTACCTTTTAGGTACCTCATTACATGCTTTGTAGCCATTAAGTGAACCTTTCTAGGTTCTACTAGATAATGGCTTAGGGTGTTTACAGCAAAGCATATATCTGGCCTAGTATTTGTTAAATACATCAATGACCCAATGATTTTTCTATATAGAGTTAGGTCCACTAATTCCGATGAGTCATTAACTAATAACTTCAAGTTGGAGTCCATCGAAGTGGCCATGGCTTTACACTCCAACATATCAAATCTTTTTAGAATCTCCACAGCATATTTACCTTGATTTAGAAAGATTCCTTTTGGTTCTTTCCATACTTCTAGACCTAAGAAGTAGTGCATTAATCCGAGATCTTTCATCTCGAATTCTGAAGAAAGCTTCTTCTTGCTTTCAATAATTTGTTTCTCATTTCCAGTTAGAAATAGATCATCTATATATAACAACAGTATAACTGGTTCATCATCTATCACTTTGAGATAAAGATTGGGGTCAGCTTTACTCTTGGTAAAGCCCATGCTTGTTAAGAAATTGTCAATCCTTCCGTACCAAGCCCTGGGAGCTTGCTTCAATCCATATAATGCCTTTTTCAGTTTGCATACATGATTTCTCCCGTCTTTAACCTCAAACCCTTGTGGTTGCTCTATGTACACTTCTTATTCAATTACACCATTCAGAAAAGTTGTCTTAACATCCATTTGGTGTAATTTTGACTTCATCATAGATGCAAGTGCCATGATAGTTCTAATTAAAGTATACCTAGCAACTGGTGCAAATGTTTCTTCATAGCCAATTCCCTCCTTCTGAGAGAATCCTCTGGCTACAAATCTTGCCTTGTATTTTTCAATGCTACCATCTGCAGCATGTTTTATCTTGAAAATCCATTTGGAAGAAACCACACTTTTATCTTTTGGTTTGGGAACTACATCCCAAACATCATTTTTTATTATTGACTGATATTCTTTTGTCATTGCTTCTACCCATTCTTTCTTCTGAGCTGCCTCTTCATAGCTAGTAGGTTGTTGATCCACAAGATCACACATCAAGGCCATATAGTTGGACACTAGCTTTGGTTTCTTTCTTTCTCTAGTGGAGCCTTCAGGAGCTCCATATCTTTCAGCTCCTTAAATAATATCTCTAGCCCATGTTGGCCTTCTTTTCTTAGATAAATCTGTAATAGGAGGTTCTTGTGGTTCCAAAATGTCATGATCTTCTGGTGAATCATCTTCAGGGATGTGCACAGCCTCTGTGATTCTAGGAGGTGTATCTTCTTCATAGATTTCTTTAACTTGGCACTTCTTGGCTTTCTTGAGAGCTGCTTCTTCATCAAATGTTACATCTATACTTATTTCTATATGATGAAAACCTGGTTTGTAAATTCTGAAGGCTTTGGATGATTCACAATAACCAACATATATTCCCTTCTTACCAGAAGGATCCAACTTGGTTCTCTTTTCTTTTGGAATGTGGATGTACACAGGACACCCAAATATTTTGAGATGACTTACCTTAGGCTTCTTTCCTGTAAACACTTCTTCTGGAGTTTTGAATTCAAGAGCACTATGGGATAGTCTATTTTGCACATAGACTACTGTCCTAGCTGCTTTAGCCCATAGATACATGGGTAGATCTTGGTCATGTATCATAGTCTTTACAGCTTCCATGATGGTTCTATTTTTCCTCTCAGCAACCCCATTTTGTTGGGGATTGTAGGGAGTGGTTAGTTCCCTCTTAATTCCGGCTTCTTTACAAAAGTCTTCAAAGTAATTTGAAGTATATTCTCCGCCATTATCTGTTCTAAGAATCTTGATTTTATTTTATGAGAGATTTTCTATTAGGGCCTTGAATTCTTTGAATTTTCCAAAGACTTCATTCTTACCTTTTAGAAAGTATATCCAAGTATTCCTTGAATAGTCATCAATGAATGAGAGATAGTACTCAAACCCACTTAAGGAAGTGGTGGGCATTGGTCCACATACATCTGAGTGTATTAGCTCCAAGATGTTCTTAGTCTTTGTTTCACTCTTTGGAAAAGGGTTCTTGACATTCTTCCCTTTCTTACAACCTTTACATGAGCCATTATGATCAACCTTCAAATCTGGTAATCCTATGACCACCTTGCTTACATAGGGTAAGGCTTTGTAGTTAATGTGAACTAGTCTTCTATGCCATAGATCACTGGGGCTATAGGTTTCATGAGCAAGGGAAACTTCTGGATGTCCCTTGAGCTTATAGAGACCTCCTTCTTCTTCACCAATGACAACTGCATCTTCAATTGATTTTCCTTTGGACCACATGAGTACTTTTCCATCTATGAAAGCCACTCTAAAACCTTTCTTATCTAGTGCTGAGATAGAGAGTAGGTTCTTCTTTAAACCTGGTACATATAGAAATTCTTTCATTTTCAAGGGTGTTCCAGAATCAAGCTTGTAGCTTGCTTCACCAATTCCCTTGATGGGATATTGATAATCATCTCCTAGAGATACCTTTTGTGGTGAAGACTTTTCTTCAAGTCTTGAGAGAGTTTTCTTTTGACCTGTCATGTGCTTTGAAGCACCACTATAATTGAGCCATGTATCTTCTCCAGGAGACACAGATCCAGAGAGTGCAGAAAATAGGACATATTCTTCTGGATCTTCTTTCTTTACTTTAGATCTTTTCCTTCGAGGCCTTTCCTCTTCTTCTTCTTCTTCTTCTTCTCCTACTTCTTCTTCACTATCATCTTTTTCCATATGTGCATGATGTCTTTTGTGAACAAACTTCTTCTTCTTCTTTTCTGGTAAAGTACAGTCTCTAGCATAGTGTCCTAGTTTAAGACAATTATAACATTGGACTGTGGAGAGGTCTCTTTCTGAGTTTGTTCATCCTTTCCTTTTGAATCTATGAGAGGGTTGAGACTTTTTGTGGTTCACTTTCTTGAAGTGACCCCTTTTTCCTCTTTTGGTGTGGGTGGCCAAGGTTTGGTCATCCTCTTTGAGAAGAGCTTCTCTGTTGGCTACCCTAGCCTCTTCTTGAACACAATCCTCCCATACTACATCAAAATTCATGCTTTCTTTTCTGGCACACATAGTTTGTATGAATGATTCCCAAGGTCTAGTGAGACCATTTAGAGCAGTCATCACAAGTTCATCTTCATCAAGAGTATCACCAATGGCATCTAGTTGCTCCTTTATTTGGGAGACACTTGAGAAGTAGTCTTGAATGGATTATCCTTTGTGCATCTTGGTACTCTTCAACTGAGTCCTTAGGTTCATCTTCCTATTGATGTTCTTTCCTTTATACATTCTTCCTAGGGCATCATACATTTCCTTTGGAGTCTTCTTGGAGGCCACTTGGGGAATCAAGTGGTCTTTAATAGAATCAACTATGATTCTCTTTTCCCTAATCAAATCCTTCCTATGCTTCTCTTTGGCTTCATCTCCTTTAGGTTCTGCAACTTCATCCTTGACATAATGAGCAAGATCATTCTCTTCAAGAATGAGACCAATTCTGTATTTCCATGCTCTGAAATTTTCTATACCTTCTAGCTTGTCTTCAAGCTTAGTGCTTGGAGCCATCTTCTCTTGGGGGAGTCCAAGAGATAAGAGATAGAGTGGTACTTACCCGGAAATTTTAACTTTTCACTTTTTCGGAACTGCAACAGAATTTCTGGTTTATCGCACTTTTGGTAAAACTAGGGTTTGACTTTCCCGGAGTTCTACCCAACCAAAAACTTCGATCCAAGGCTCAAAAGATAGATCTTGAGAAGGGCTAATCAGCCATGCAACCAGAATCCAAAAATACTAACTTTTTGCAGAAACCCTAATTTTGGGAGAGAGAGAGAAATATAATTTCACCTTGTGAAAGATGTTCTATTCAGGCTAGCTCTGATACCATGTTAAGTTTAAACCAAATAGACTAGCAAGATCACTGAAAGAAACATAATCACAAGATAGACACAGAATTTATCCTGGGAAACCCTCATGGGGTAGAAAACCCAACAAAGCTTTCCTCAATAAGATGATCAACCAAAATACAATATGTGCTCCAAGACTTGACCTCCTTCTCTACCTCCTGTGCAGACTTCCAAGACACAAGTGCGCTACTTTTCTGAGTTGTGTAAGTGTGTCAAATGAGGAGCTCTCCTCCTCTATTTATACTAGTTCCCGACTAACCAAAATCCCTAATGGGGCCGACCTATCCTGGAGAAGTCTAATAACCCTTAAAATATAAAATCAGGGCCGACCCCCACATGGTGGGTCTAATAACCCTAGTTACCACAAACCATCGGAGGAATAAACATCTCCAGATACATAATAGAGTCACCTCAGAGGGATGAAACATCTTCCGAATAATAATGTACAAATATAATATTCTTAGAAGTTACAATATTCAACAATCTTTTCGTTTCCTTTTCAGATCTAGTTGACATAGAACCGCTAGATCTAGTACAACACATGCCACTTTCAACCTCTCCAAGTATATATTCATCATCACTTGAGGAAGATAGATCTGACAAATACCTATTTGGTGGTACCTACACTCGATAAAACAAGAATATAAGTTACCAAGAGGATATAATTTAGCGTGCAAATATATTTACTTGTAATGTTTTAATATAAAAAGTTATTTCTTCCCAAAAAAATTATCAAAATCTATTTTTCTCTCAAAGGTGTAATTTCTTTTAGAGTTATTTATATTTGAATTAATTTTAAGTATAAGACACGATTTGATTTGATTTGGAATTTGTTCACAACACGGATATAGAAGTGTGTTTCTTGGGCCACTTGACTAGTTAATGCATGCAAAGAGGTATGAGGTTCCCCCTCATATAGATCATGTTGGGGATTCAATTTGGAACAGGCGGTGGTCATATTGCTTCATTCATGGATTTCCCACCCAAACACAACGATGTTAGTCTAGCACTCCCTCTTCCACAGTGGTTTGATTTGAAAGTTTCCTCATGCAAGGTACTCCTTCTCTAACTATGTGCTACATGTGTGCAATGGTACTCTATTGTATGACAATGTGGTCACAAAGGTCCAACTCTCCTCCTCAACATAGGTCCTTGGTTCCATCACCAACCTCCATGAAGTATCCTCCTCAACCCAAGCATCATCAAATCAAGTATCCAACCTGCAAGGCGTGTAGGTCCCAAGCTCTAAGGGTTAAGTGCCCAATGCTCCTCCTCCTAGGTAAGTACCTCCCTTGATCAAGCAATTGAATCTCCCATTGTGTGCACCCAATGCGTTTATCAACATGTCGATTATGTAACAATATCCTAAGGGTACTATGTCAACACAGTAACCAAGGCCAAGCATCCACCCAAACCGAGACATTGATATGACCATGAAGCATCACAAGGGGCTAGGAGACCTATTGCTCGTCTACCGAGGTGAGAACACTTTTGGAGTAATCCCAAAAGCTAACACATAGTTTTCCCTAAAATGAATAATTATATCTAAAAACTAGGTGGCATGTGTATTACTGTAACATCTCGAAAATTACCAAAATCAAAAAAATTTAAATTAGCAATAATTATCAAGTCATTAATGCGGAAATTTAAATTAATTAAATTTCTTCACTAAGATAATTCAAAACTATGACATGTCATACTCCCCAAGTAAACATGATACGGTTCATTTGCTATTTAGATTTTACACGGACGCTAAACTTCTTGACAATGGATCTTTTTATGATTATGCAAGGAATACAATTTATAGATTTGCTCAAGTTCTAAGTATAATTATATGTTGTTATAAGTTTGTGCTATTATGATGATATTGATGTTGAGCTAACATTTTGCTTGTGTGATGATCAAGGGGTCCTACGAGGTACCCCGGAGTTTACTTAGCTATGATTAGCTAAGTCATTTGAACCGTGTTTCCTTGTGCAGACAGCAGGTAAGAAATTCTACGACATTAATGTTAAAGTGTCTTTCATTTCAATTCCAAGGTAGGATTAAATGCTAAGTATGTCCTTGTGAAACCAGGTACTGGAGGTATGAATAATTTCAGTACTAATTCTAGTTTAAGTGTTGACATTCAATATTACATCATCTAAATACCGAAATAATGCTATGTGGATTATCGCTACATAGTTAACATATGGTGCGTATGGTGGTTATGCTTATGAACTTAGCATTGGAAAGTGTATCACCTTTTTTATCCATGCCTATAGATTCTCATTTATTTTATGAATTGGAAAATGCATGTTAAAATGTTTAATATATAATATGCATTGTATTTAAATTGCACATATGCATAGCTAAAGTCTTAACTCTATATATTGTCTCCCATCATCTAAAGATTTACACTATGTGAACATTTATATGGCTAAGCTTATTGCTTTAGGTATGAACACGAGCTATAATAGTGACATTTTGATAATTATAAAGTGTTAATACCTTTCCCACCATATAATAGCACCTGTTATAAATGATGCGATGCAACCATAACTATAACGTCTAGTTATGAAACACGAGCCAAAACCTAACAACAATTGATGCAATGTTGACAGGGTATAAACCTTGGTTTTTGACACGAACCACTGGCATTGACAAGTCTCGGCATCTAATGTTGATTAGCTCGATGATGAAGTGGAGGCTTGGTTGTAAGATCTTCACGTGCTTGTGATTTTATTGAGTGCCAACCTAAGGCTAAGCTGTGCCATGCACGAGCTCTCGGTCCGCTTACATGGCAATAGGTAGATGCAGCAATTAAATGGTAATAATGCATCACTGGTTCGAAAACAGCATGCCAGGATTGGCTACTACCCACCGTCGATCACTTGAAATATCAAGGGTGGTGGATGAAACCCTAAAAGTGTGTAGGTAATTCGTGACCTTTGGCCTTCTTGTCTTCATTGCTATGCTCAGTGGGGGGTGAGCAGGGCCGACCGAAAGCTGAAAAGTAGGGTTGATGGTTTCTATGAGTAGAGAACTCCTTCCTGGGTCTTGAACCCAGGACTTGAGTGATGGAGTCACAGGTTTCAGGCTTAAGCATTAGTGCATAAGAGCCATGATACAGTTCTGTAAAGATATACGTGTTCTTCTGTTAGTTGTTGAGAGTGTTTGAAATTGGGATTCGGGTTCTCCATCTGAAATCATCTTCAGGGTTTTGAAATTGTGGTTACTGATGTTGCTACCAGGCTTCGTCGTTCTTTTGCTGGTGTGCTGTGTCACTGATCCGAGCTCCGATTAGAAAGGTATTTTTTTCGATAATGATTAATACTTTGTTGCTTGTTTGGTTTCTTGTATCTTCTTGTTTTAACCCCTTCGAAATGGAATTGTGAAGGTACCCACTTCAAGGATGGTTCCTGTGCAAGCATGGAGAATGAAGAATGCTTCTACTTCTCCTGGTAAGCCTCGGTGGTTCTTGAAAACCTAGTAGGTTCCCCCTTTTTCAAGGTGTGATGGTAACTATCATATGCTGAGAGTTGGAACTTATCGACTTGTTTTGGTTGTGGCCAAGTGTTGAGTTTTTTTTAGTCCTAATTTGATGAATACGAGACAGTGGATAATCTTCGCTAGTTTAACTGGCCGTTCGACTCCTTTGATGTATGGTTGCACTGTTTGTTAAGAACTTCAGGATCGTAGTTTACTTGCTATTTGATAAGGGTAACCCTGTGTTTTCTGTAACTCCACGATCGTGTTTAAAGATTTGGTTGAAAAGGTTTAAGCCTTGCGGACTGTGGAACCCTAACATGTCCGATATATAACTCTGATTTATATTTGAATGGAAAGACTCAAAACCTAAGGTTCTCTTGCACCTATGAACAATTGGTTTGATTTCATAAATGAATGTTGTGCTTTTGAAATAAGAAAGAAAATAAATGTTATTTGTAATGAGAAAGCCACAGTGTCCTTTTTTTAATATTTCATAAAGAATCCTACCTGTAATTTTTGATTGTTGTCTATCTTGCAACGTGCCTCGGTACCCAAAACTTAACCTATAAAAAAAAAGGGGTTTTGATAATGTGAATGTTTTCGATGCTGTAAATGGATTCATGCTAGGATTGTGGGCTATCGTCCGATATTAACACTGGATCGTGCTTTCTGTTGAAAGATGTTTTACTGCCCTGTAAAAGTCTCGAAAAGCTTAGTTAGGGTTTTGAAATCTATAACTAGAGTAACCTCAGAGTGAAATGCCTAGGGTTTTTTCCATGGATGGCGTGATAAGAAATATATGAACTATGAACCCAAGACACACTTGGATTCATAGTCATGGGATAACTTGGGTTTTGATGCTATTGCACACGTAAATGTACTTTGATAACTGAAATCAAAGTGGTAGTTAGTGAAGAATTGGTATGCGTTTAATTATAAAGATTTGTACAGGGCGTAGTTATTGCAGTTGCTAAAATACCTAGATTATGAATGCTTGTGAATATGAAATTTATGATAAAATAAAATAAAAAATGCATTTTACAAAACGAAAAAAAAAATGGAGAAGTATAGATCTGTGCAGTGCTAACATGTATTCTTCCCTGAATATGAAATAGGTAAATGCTATGTCTCAGTCTATATAATTTTGTACTTTTCTTACGTCTGTACTTATGTATGAAATGGGGACATATGAATCTTGTGCAGAAATTAATTCTTGTAGTTGCTATTATTCTTGAAAATGCACTTGCTAAAAACAACATGAAATGTATAAGATTGATTTGTATTTGCTTATTGGCTGGAAAAAAAATAGAGTTAAAAGAAATACATAGAACTGTGTAGAAACTTGCTGTGTTTTTCTTTCCTGTATTAATTAAATGAATTCTATGCTGTGGTTAATGCTATACTGGAATGTTTATTGTGTTTTAAATATAGGACAAAATTCTGACAAGAACATTACCATAAGAGTCTAAAATAATCCTCTTAGCCTTTTGCTTACTAAATTTGACCGATTTAATGCTACCTCTCTGTACTGGAGTATGATGTAGACTCAAGCATGGGGAAAAATGGAGAGGAGTCATTTTATCAGTAAGATAGTAAAATTAGGTCAGAAAATAAAAATAGTTATTTCTACTGATCATTAGTAAATTTTCTAAATCACTTGCTGCAGAGATTCATACTTCTGAAAAATAAAAACAAAATAAAGAAACTGTAGAACCTAATAATTGTAGGAGAAACAAATCACCCAAGGAGCCTGTTCCACCCAACCTTCTCCTAATACAACCAAGATGCCTGCCTTAGGACCCTTGAGCCTGTTCACTAAACCACCAGGAGGAAGAAACTTTAGAAGCTTAGGTCCTCAATCTTGCAGCAGCAAGTAGTTTATCCAGTCTTACAGACTCAGCAGTCAAAGAGACCTGCACCAACACCTCTGGTTTTCCTTCTCAGAAATAATTTGCAGAATTACAATTGCATTCTCACATAGCCTCCCTAATTCGAATCTCCTAGTCATCAGCTGATGCACATGAGGAATATTTCTGCAGAAAATATTGTAAGAGCTGCCTGCTCAATTCGAATTTCCTTATATAGGTTGCCTAGGCCTTTTAGTGATTATCTTGGTCATTAAATGAGCTGCCTGCTCACTCCTCCACCTGGAGAATAATGCCCTAATTTTAGGGGTAGTTGTCCCATAACCAACCGTTAGTGGTGGAGTGCAAATGCTTCCATTTGTCCCATGCCTTCTAGCAGCTTCCATTCCTCCTAGTGGGTCAGTGAACACTCTTGTAACAGCTTTCTTGAGTGTTTGTCTCCTATTTCAATTTATTAAATAATAATAATGAGTCATTACAGTCATCTTTGACCAAATTTGGTCATAATTACAAAACTTTGTAATTATAAATTAACATAAAGTATTTTGCAAAATAAAATAAATATCCTCAAAATTTGGGTAGGTGACAATTACTCACTCATTATCCTTGCCAAAAAGTTTAGGTGCATGCATTTAATACACATGAAATTTATAACATCATGTCCATAAAATAAAAATGAGTATGGAGTAACATAATTCTCTACAAAACTTCTTTTTGATTCAAAGTGAAATTCTCAATGTAGATATGAGTTTTGATTGCTTGAAGTTGAATGAACAATTTTTTTTACAAACTTAATCGTCAACAAGCAAATGTATTACCCTTTTTCGTGTTTGCACCATTATACCAACAAATACAACCACATGAAAGTGGTGTCTTCCAATAACATATGGGTTGATTGGTTTGAGGGTTAGTATGATTTCTTGGTATACAATGTTAAACAGTTAGAAACCCCTATAATATGGCACCTTATAATAGCTTAGAACGCTTTAACTTACACCAATTTTGGCCATCTTTTGCCCATTTTTCCAAATTTCATGCAATTTCATACATGGAGGGAAAGTGGGCCCATGCACAAAATTGTCCAAAATTGGGTTAGATTTGGTCGATTTTGCAAAAAACACACCATTTTTTTTTAATTTCAAGCATGAAATGAGGTGGAATAGCATTGGTTATGACTCCCACTCCCTACCATGCATGTTTGAAATTGTAAAGGATCAAAAAGGAGGGCTCGACGCTTATTGGTTGTCTGGAGCAAACAAAAACAAATTTGTGGCATCTGTGTCTGAGAATCGATTTGTGATTGAATTTCAAATCTTTGTAAGATATTTTATGAAGAAACAGAGTGATTCTGGTGTATATGTATATGTTATGCTTGAATAGACGAATTGTTGTAAGGAAATTTTGATTTCTTTATTGGGTATGTGAATTTATAATTAAATGCCTGAAATTTATGCAAGTACTATTGAACAATACAAATATACAAATAATATGTATCTAAATCATTTAGAAACTTCACTGGTATAGTCTAGTTGGGGGTGAATTTCTGTTTAAATCCTAATAGATGCTCGAATAAGCTGATTTCTATAAGACATGGGTAGAGGATTCATGTGCAGAGTGCAAAGGTCCAGTGGATTTCCCTGGGGCCTGCATAACTATGCGTCTAGGGTTAATGGGATTACCGAATTCATTGGGCCCTTTTTTATCCTCTGGACTATCGCCGAATTTCCTCCCCTAGGAACATCGGTATCCTATAGAATGGTATCCCCTGCTCCTCGATTTACCATTACTCTTCTCATCAAACTACCAGTGATCTGGATGCTACTAATGAACTTGATCCGAGTTGTGTCCAGGAAGCATGAGGGGGACAATAGTTCGACTAAATGATTCGACTCTATTACGACGGAAGCAATTAAGAATAAGCAGAATGAGTAAAGCAGGATTACACTACACAGATAAACACAAATACACACAAACAATATGTAGGAATGCGAAATGATCTTCTATGACTGGAATCATAAGATAGCTTACTGTATGTTACAATATTATACATGCCTATATAGAATTTTGAGATGCTTGGGTTCCTTCTCATTACGTTTAGTTACAAAGAAGAAGTTAGAACAGTTCAACAACTCAACCGTTACAGTCGACTGGAAGACAGAGAGACAATCTGTCAAAGTTCGACAGTCATTGGTCACATGTTGACGTTGCTTGTCGATGTCGCGAATTGTGAGGTTGTTGAACATGTCGAAGGTGGGAATGTGTCGAGGTGTGTCGAAGTCAAGACTCGTCAAAGTTGTGTCGAGGGAAGAACCTATTGGAGATAAGCTGTCATGTCAAGTTGTATCAATGTCGATGACTTGCCAACTGCGATGCGGATCAGACCTTCTTCCTTAAGAAATAATGGATCCCATTGTTTTCTTGTGAAGGTGAGTAAAATATTCGATCAGTTGAATAACACAGTACCACTTTCCATGAGATGGGATCTGTTTATCCTTGGCAACCTGAAACAAGGGAATTGTGTTCGTCCTTGTATGGCGTACTCGTCCTCTCACAATGGTGTTGCAAGGAAGAGGCTCTTGAACATCTGGATGGATGTCTTGGGGTTCTGTTTTCTAAATGTCATTCTGTTCCAACAAGGGTGCATGGTATGGTCGAAGTAGATCCACATTGAATATTGGATGCAGACCCAGGCATGCAGGAATGTCGAGTTGGAAAATGTTCTCCCCAATCTGTTGAAGAATACTGTACGGACTATATTGCAAAGGATTGAGCTTCTTGAATGGACCAGTGAAGCGCTCCTTCTTGAGATGTAACTAGACCTTATCCCTAATTTGAAATGAATGAGGAAGAAAATGCTTGTTGTGTCCGACCTTAGCTTTCTTGCTTGCTCTGTGCAACATTTCCTGTGCTTGACTCTAGATGTCACATATTTGATCTCTGAACTTGACTGCTTTATCAACTTCTCGTTGGCTATAGTCGGTGTTGCTCAACTATGTTGAGGAGATGATCAAGTCGATAGGTGCCGAGGGTTGAAATCCATAACAGACTTCAAATGGACTCTTTCTTGTAGATCTGTGTTGAGCACGATTATAGTTGTGCTAGATGTATGGAAGAATTTCATCCCATGTGCGTCGATGCTGGTGATTGTATATGCGAAGCAGTTGAACTACCAAGCGATTCACAACTTCCGTCTATCCGTCGGTCCGGGGATGGAAAGCTGTCGACAATGAGAGTTGTGTGTCTAGCAATTTCCAAAGAGTCTTCCAAAAGATGCTGAAAAATTAGGCATCTTGGCCGAAAATAATGGTTGCGGGTAAACCAAAGTGTTTCCAGACATATGTAAAGAAGAGCTGAGCGGTCTGCTGCACTATCGTGGTCTTCTTACATGGTATGAGAATGGCCATCTTGGAAAATCGATCGACTACTACTAAAATCGCGTCATGCTAATGTCTGGTAGTAGGATCACCCATCAAGTAGTCTATAGAAATAGATTCCCATGGTCGACTAGGAACTAGTAGAGGTGTATACAATCCTTGTTGTCGATTAGGAGGTTTAGCAATGGCACAAACAACGCATGATCGAATGTACTTGTTGATGTTAGATTTAAGTGTAGGCTAAAAGAAATACTTCTACAAAATAACAAGTGTTTTTTCTACTCCAAAGTGTCCTGCAGTCTTCCTGTAGTGTGTGTCCCAAATGAGCTGCTCTCGATGCTCACCGGTCGGTACACAAAGCTGTCCAAGCTTGTATAACAAGGTATCTTTCAGGAAATACTCAGAGTTTGAGGTCGACGACTTGTTAGTCTGTAACTATCAGTAGATTGCTGAGAAGCCACTGTCGTCCTCATACAACTGTAGCCAAGTGGTCGTGTCATATCCTTGCATACTCATCACTGTCAAAAGGAGAGAAATGGGTGGTCGACTAAGGGAATCACCAGCGGTGTTAGCTTTACCTTTCTGATACTTAATCACCAACTGGAATTGTTGTGGGTAATTAATCCACTTGAGTTGTTGGTTTGTATGCAACTTTGATTGTGTTGGAGTGAACTATAGAGGCTTGTGATTAGTGAGAATCACCATTTCCTTGCCAAGGATGTAATGCCTCCTATGCTTGAGAGCTTGCACAATGGCATACAGTTCTTTTTCATACGTCAAGTATATTCTAATTGTGTTGTTAAAAGTCTCGAAATGAAAAGCGACTGGGTGACCAGACTAAGTGATCACTGCGCCCAAGGCACATTTCGATGCATCCATCGCAATCTCAAAGGCCTAATGCAAATTAGGTAACACAAGTACTAGTGCAGTGCAGAGCTTGTGTTTGAGCTGTTCAAAAGCTACTTGTTGCGTTTCTGTCCATTGGAAGACAATTTTCCTATTTCCCTTCATCAACTGATTCAAGGGCCAGGCTATGTGATTGAAGCCAAGTATGAATCATCGATAGAAATTTGCCAAACCAAGAAAAATTCTTAGTTCTTGAATGCTTCTAGGAATGGGCCAATCTTTGAGGATCTGTACTTTTTCTGGGACGATGTGAATGCCTGCAGAGTCAATTACATACCCAAATATTTGATGCTAGTCATCGCAAAAGAGAACTTGTCCATATTTAGATAAAGCCGATGTCGCTGGAGAGTGTCAAGGACTTGTCTAAGATGTCCGACATGTTCTTCCCATGATCGACTGAAAATCAATATATTGTCAAGATAGAAAATAACCCTTTTGCTGATGAAAGGTCAAAGAAGGTTATCCATATGTCACATGAAGGTCGCAGGTGCATTTGCTAAGCCGAAAGGCATGACTAACCATTCAAACAATCCTTCATTGGTCTTGAAAGCAGTTGTCCACACATCTAAGGGCTCGATTGGAATCTAATGGTATCTCGACTTGAGGTCGAGCTTAGTAAATAATTTAGCACCTTTCAGATAGTTGATGAGCTCGTCTATCTGTTGTAGAGGGTATCGATTCTTCAGCAATATTTTGTTGAGATCTCTATAGTCGATGCACATGCGCCAAGTCCCGTCTTTCATTGGAACTAGGATGATTGGAATTCCACAAGGAGAGGAGCTGGGTTGGATATGACTTCTGTTGATTAATTCTTGGATCTGTTTATGAATCTCTTTATTTTCGAGAATGGATCTTCTGTAAACAGATGTGTTAGGAAAAGAATAACTATGAAGTTCAATAGAGTATTTTACCTAACAATGTTGAGGTACTCCGTCTGGAGCTTGAAAGAGGTCCGGGTACTCATCGAGAATATGATTGACTTGTTGCTTCTGTCGAGAACTGCATTGGTCAGTGAATTGACTCGCTACCACAGTCTTCTTAGAATGTTGTGGCTTGATACTGATTAATGCAAACTTCTGAGCATGATTGATGAGCTTCTTTTTCTGTTTGGTAGATATCAGTGCAATCGTCAGTGTAGGTTGACGCTTTGGTATGCTAAACCATTGATATCAGATCCTGACAATCACCTTCTAAGGCTGTGACTGGTAAATTCCATGTCTATCTTACAGGTAAGGTTTCCAAAATAGGGCATCGTCTACAGAGAGTGGTGCCACGTTATAGAGCACTTCATCTTCAAAAGTTTGTATGAAGTAGGCAAGTTTTCATTGTCGAGTGATCCGTAGTTCTTGTCCATCCTTCATCCAACCGATGTTGTAAGGCTGAGGATGCAGAGTGGTAACTAGACCTAGTTTCTTCACAAGTTCTTCAGAAACAAAGTTCTTTTGGCTCCCATTGTCCACAATCATATGCAATGGGTTTCTATGGACCCATATCCGTGTATGGAACATGCGCTCTCATTCCTCCTCGTCGATGATAGTGTAGGCTACTGGAGTGTTCGAGGTCAAAAGGGTCATTGCGTCTGGATCAAATTCTTCCACCGTTTTGTCGAACGCGTCGGAGGTTGACAATTTTGCCAAAAATGTCTTCCAATATTTTCATTCAGACGTATCATGCCAAGATGAGTGGTGGTAATCGCACAATTTTCTGGTTGGTGGTTGTTTGCTACGTTTCCTCTTGTGAAAAGGCTTCTTTATGTGATTTGGCTTTGGAGGTGTCGACTGAGAATATTTCGACTTGTCAAAGTCGGCTGGTGCCTTCTTGTCAGGTGGTTGTCTTGATGGCGGCTTTGTCAAGAAATGTGCTTTTCCTTTCTGCTTGGTTTTCAATTTGTTGGCATAGTGGAAATCATCCGCAAGCGTATTGATAGTCAGGAATTCCATTTCCTACTGAATGTATTGGGACAATCCGCTAATGTACTTCATAACAAGCAATTTCTCTTCTTCTTGCATGCCAAGTCTAGGCATGAGTCGGTATAAATCGTCGATGTAACTCTATACTGATTGGTCTTTCCATTTCCTTAACTGTTGCTTGAGGTATTTCGGTGGGTAAAATTCCTTTCAGATGTGTTCGATGAATTTATCCCATGTGTTGATGGGTTCTCTACTTTTCTCCATCTTGGTCAAGAGGTTCTCCCACCAGCAGTGCACAGAGGTTTACATCTTTAAGGATGCAATGGTGATATTTTCAGCTTCTCGGAGTTGATTCACAATGTAAGAGGATTCTAGATGTAGTACCCAATTGTCGATGGATTCCGCGTCAATCTTACCTTCAAGATTCAGTCTGTCTAGATTCATTTGCACTTTGAAGGGGCTGATTTTATCGGAGTGAGTTCTCATCGAAGATCCTCTGGATGTCGTAGCGAATCACATGAAAGACTTGTTGAACTGGGTGAACATTTCAGTCCGTTGTCGAGCCAGAGCTTGCTCAATAAGCTGTGTTGTCTCGTTGGCTACATATTTATCATCTATTTCTTTTGCCATCTTTCAAGGTAGCGTCTTCTCGGATTGTTGAGATTGCAAGCGATTTTGAACCGACATAAGTCAGGTAACTTCGAGCGAAGTGTATACGCAAAACTTAAGCATGAAAATTGAACGCTCTGATTTTGAGTCTGCTCTGATACCAATGATACGGGTCGTGTCTAGGAAGCATGAGGGGGAAAACAGTTCGACTGAATGAGTTGTCTCTATTATGGTGGAAGCAATTAAGAATAAGCAGAATGAACAAAGTAGGATTACACTACACAGATAAACACAAATACACACATAAAATATGCAGGAATGCGAACTGATCTTCTATTAGTGAAATCATCAGATAACTTGCTATATGTTACAATAATAGACATGCTTATATAGAATTCTGAGATGCTTGGGTTCCTTCCCATTATGTTTAGTTACAAATAAGAAGTTAAAACGGTTCAACAGTTCAACCGTTACAGTCGACTGGGAGACAGAGAGACAATCTGCCGAAGTTCGAGAGTCGCTAGTCGCATGTCGATGCTTCTTTTCGATGTCATGAACTATGAGGTTGTTGAACATGTCAAAGGTGCGAATGTGTTGAGGTGTGTCGAAGTCGAGACTCGTCAGAGTTGTGTCGAGTTCGGAACCCATCGGAGATAACCTGTCATGTCGAGGTCGTGTCGAAGTTGAAACTTGTCGAAGGTGTATCAACGTCGATGACTTTCCAACTGCTATGTGGGTCAGAACTAGTGTGCGGTATTGAACATGTTCTTTGTTGTTTTGCTCTGGATGCCACTAATGAGCTAGTGCGTGGGAGTCTTTTCCTTCTATGTTTTTATGTATTTTTATTTGCATATTTTATATTTTGTGTTTTGTTTTATTTTTTTATTTGCATATTAATTTTTTTGTTTAGTTTATTTTAGGTTTTTTTTATTTGCATATTTTATATTTTGTTGCATTTTAAATTAATTTTAGTTAAATAACTCTATATATGTTTTTAATTTAATGTAATTTAATTTAACTAGGATGTTTTCATAATTTGTATTGGTTCCATTTCTTATAGTGAGATCCTATACATAAGTCCCTTCAAGGACAAATATGATGGTGATGACGATGATCATGATCATGATGATGATGAATACCGGGAAGATGATGGTGATGACGACAACAATGACGATGATCATCATCCTCATTATCATCATAATCATCATTCTCGTCGTCATCATCATCATATTCGTCGTCTTCATCATCATCATCATCTTCATAATCGTCATCATCATCGTCATCATCATTGTCATCGGATCTTCTTCTTCATCATCATCTTCCTTATCATCATCATCATCATCATCATCTTCATCATCAACATCTTCATTATCACCATCATCATCTTGATCATCATCATCATCAACATCTTCATCCTCATCATCATATTCATCATCATCATCATCATCCAATTCATCATCATCTCCATTATCATGATCATCATCTTCATCATCATCATCATCATCATCATCATCATCATTGTCATCATTTCATTATCATCATCATCATCATCATCATCATCATCATATTTTTCATCATCATCATCATCATCATCATCTTCATCTTCATCATCACAATTTTAGGGGGAGCCCAGTAAATGAAGATGTCTACATGATAGGGGGAACAACCAGTTGAGTGAAAAATTAAGGATTGCTCCTAACACCCATTCCAAGGACTAATCTGACAATTCAAAATTATATGAGGAAGTAGTCAAAACATAAAATACAACTTTTTGGGCCCTGTGAAGCCTCCTGTTCTTAGATTTGTGCACATGAAGAATCAAGACTTATGGCCCTAGTCCGATGTCATAAAAGAGGAAGATCATAACTGAGCAGTTTGGTAGTTTTATAAAGTGCATTCTTTATAGGAGTGAATAATCACTCATAACCATTCTATTATAATGTTGGCGAAGCTCATAAGACTTTAGTGAAGACCAAGGTAAATATCTTGTCATCACATCATCATCATCATCATCATCATCTTCATCAGCATCATCATCATCACCATCACCATCATCATCATCATCATCATCATCATCATCATCATGATCCTCATCCTAATCATCATCATGATAATCATGATCATCATATTCATCATCCTCATCCTAGTCATCATCCTCATCATCGTCATCCTCATCATCCTCATCCTCATCCTCATCCTCCTCCTCCTCCTCATCATCATCGTTGTCGTCGTCATCACCACCGCCATCATTGATCATCATCATCATCATCATCATCATCATCATCATCTTCATCTTCATCTTCATCTTCATCATCATCATCATCGTCGTTATCTCCCTCTTCCTAATCAACATCTTGATCATCGTCATCATCATCATCTTCATCATCTTCATCATCATCATCTTCATCATGATCATCATCTTCATCACCACCACCACCATCAATCATCGTCTTCATCATCATTATCATCGTCGTCCTCATCATCATCATCAACATCTTCATCATGATAATCATGATCATCATCCTCATCATCCTCATCATCCTCATCCTCATCCTCTTCCTCATCATCCATATGTGGCTCTTACAATCCAATCCAATACCAAGATTTTCCTCCAAAATGTGTATAAATGAAACATAGGTCTCCTTTGTCTTCATAAAGAGTACATCTTTCCCAAGCAATGTTGTCTCTAAAGAAGAATGAATTTTCCAAACAATCGAAGGAAGATATTTTTTCCTCATTTTCATCTCCATAAGAACCTTTTTAAAGCCATTTTCATTTTTTAATTATGATGATAAAGGTAAAAGGAAAAAAATGGTTAGTTGCTAGGTCCTATCCAAGATGCTAAGTTTACTTTCTAGAGATACATAGGCACAAGATTCCTTTTGTAATTTACTTTCAATGTTACTTAATAATCTTTTTGAGCTAATGAGACAATGACACCCACAAGGATACTTAGGTATCTAACATATTTCCCTTGTTGGGTGATTTTTCATTTTGTCATCTCCCTCATCCTAATCAACATCTTCATCATCATCATCATTGCCAACATCATCATCTTCATCATGATCATCATCTTCATGATCACCACCACCACCATCATCATCATCTTCATGATCATCATCATCATCATCGTCATCACCATCGTCATCATCAACATCTTCATCATCATGATCATGATCATCCTCATCGCGAGAGTGAGATTTGCGGAAAGGAAGTTGCAGAGAGGCTCATTGCAGAAGGACCATTGCAGGAAGGTGACTGCGGAAAGAAGGCGCTTCCACAAGGCTATTGTGGAGAGCTAATTTTGACAGGAAGAACATTACGAAAGATCTATTTCGAAGGTAAGGGATGCATTTGAGAAGGACTTAATTAGCTAGATTTTAGCTAAGTTTAGTGGTTTGATTTCAGAGAATCACAATACTTCCTGGGGGAAGCAGGTTGGATTGGCTTTTGTCATTACCACCTGCATAACTCATCGTCCTCCTCCTCCTCATCGTCGTCGTCGTCATCACCACCACCATCATCATCATAAAAATCTTCATCATCATCATCTTCATCATCTTCATCTTCATCATTATCATCATCATCATCGTGCTAATGATGATGATGATATTGATGATGATATTGATGATGATATTGATGATGATATTGATGATGATGATGATCATCATCATCATAAGGAAGAAGATGATGATGATGATGAAGATGACAATGATCATTTTTGTCATCATCATCACCATCACCATCATCATCATCATCATCATCACCACCACCATCATCATCATCATCATCATCATCATATTCATCATCATCATCATTATCATAATCTTCTTCTTCATCATCATCATCATCGTCATCATCTTCGTCATCAACATTATCATCTCCTTCATCTCCATCATCATCATCATCATCATCATCATCCTCGTCATTATCATCATCTTCTTCTTCATCATCATGATCATCTTCGTCATCATCATCATCATCTTCTTGTTGACCAACGCGACCTCGGTCAACATGGGTTCGCCTCACCATTGACACATACTGCAGTCTCCCTGGGCACCGGCCCAGGAAGGTTTGAGCCCACCCAGCTATACCCACAGAGCGGATGAGGTCTCACCCGAGGCGTCCAGGAAGAGCAGACGGAACCATGTTTCCGCCGAGGGAGGAGGAGAGTTGTGGCTGTGCAAACTAGCTCTATTGCAATACTTAACCAGACATTTTAAACATTCGATATGGAGCTATAACATTTACTTAATCGCAGCATTTATAATCACAGTAACAGTAAGCAGACATTGCATCAATAAAATATAACAACATTCATATATCGCAACATTGCACAAAGATAGTACCAAAACATCATCATTGTAAAACTGTTAGTCATATACCAGAAGCAAAACCATAGATCCCCGTATACATTCACCTTCTTCTTGCTCGCCAACTATTGTCTCTGTCTCATCTCTATCTATCTTCTCCGCATATATGTGTAACACTTACAATTCTCATCTATTTATAGGCTTCTGCCATTACAATATTTGTCCACTTACAAATGACTTCCTAACCGACACTATGGACAAATGACCAAATATCTAATTGAATTGGTCCAAATGACCCAAAAACCCACATATCACGGTACAATTGTCTCAACATTACATGACATATGGTCCAAGTGACCTAAAAACCCGTCAACTGCGGTATACTTTAACACAAAATACTCGTTTCGTGCCCTCATCCGATGTGTCACAGCGTCGGCAGTACCGTGACATTTCCTCATCGAACCGCCTGCCAACAGGCCCCCAACACAATATTGTGGCTCGCCCTCAAGCCACGTCAACTGCTGGACATAGTGAATTCAAACTGAACTAAGCTTCGGTAACTGTTCTTGCTGTCTGGATCATGTTGTCTCCCTGGGTGTTGTCATACTCCTTCTGCTACACTGATCATCAACTCATTGTCATGTAGTTTTAACCCAAAAGGGTCATCGCTCGACTTGTCGTCATGTACTTCTCAAACTCATCCTGCAGTCTCTGTGAATGTTACTGACATGAAGAAAAAGAGGACGAATAGTACCAAGGTGCGAAATTAGTAGATGACTCTGGCACATTTGTTTCACACCGGCAAATGGCTCCTACTATGGGTGGGGAGCTACCGCCCCAACCATCTCAGGGGTTGAGAAGAGCACAATCCTTCGAAAAACTATTGCATACTTAACCATGCTAAATCGACCCTCGGCTTGGGCATAACACAGTGTAAGTGCACCCGCCGTATCAAGGCGCTCAGGGACACTCATCGTTCGGGGTTGCAGGGCCCTTGGGGTGATGCCACGAGAAAAGAAGTGAAGCATTTCCACAACCTCCTTGGAATTCCTTAAAACTAAACTCGCAAACTGATCAAACAGCATAACCACACTATTTCTGAACAATTTCATTGTAGCGAAATACCAGCTGCCTCGGCTACTTATAGTTGGACCATTCTCGGGTCATGACGGTGGGAATGATGCCCCACTACTTTTCATTTGCATGTGTGAACCCATCGACTAACCCAGCGGGGGGTGACCATGCTACCACCGAAGATCCCACGTGCCAACATGTGAGCAATCACCTCACATCTTGCTGATCGTATAGGCCCGGCGTGCCATGTGTAACCCATGCCGTCGTCATGTGGTAAATCGGCCGAATCTGTCAGGTGCAATCGTGTGGAGGGATGATGGGCAGTGGTCACAAGATGTTAGTGCAATAGTAGTCACAACACTGCCCCGTACCCCCCAAATCCACCGTAATCATCACAAAATCCTTCATTAATTCAACAATAATCCACCGTCGATCCTGGTTGCACCGCTGCCATGTATCTCCGACTGCTTCAAACTTGCGGGACAAGCCTCCCTGCTTGCGCATTCCTTCTCCTATTGGTGCACCATCTGCCACCAAGCAACCTGCAAAACACATTTTTTTTTCCTCGATGCATCTTAGGCATCGTACTGTTCCAAGCCCAACCGATAGGGCTTCAACCTGTGACCATTTACCAACTTGGGGCATATCGCCCCATCCAACTACTACAACTGAACTGATCCACTGGAAGTGATACTACTGATGCAATATGGATGCAGCCAATGCATCTGCAATTTTCCCGGATGTTTCATAAACTTGCTGTAGTACAATAGCACCAAGTCACCTTGCTTAAACTGTTTACTCTTGATGTGGCGATCATGCCATGCCTTCTTGCGATCCTTCTCCACACCTTGGTGAAAGCCAATGATAAATCGATCCTCTTCCAGATGCACCAATTGCGCTAGACATTTATCTAATGCTGTAACATCATCCATGCCCATAACAACCGCAATTCTTAGACTCGGAACAATGTACTCCATTGGAATAATTGCGTCTTTCCCATATACCAGCCTAAAAGGTGTCTGACGAGTCAACCTTTTACATGTGGTGCGATAGGCCCACAACACTGCTGGGATTTTTAGATCCTAGTCATCACGGTTCACATTGGACACCTTGGTCAGCGCATGCTCCAATACCTTGTTAAATGCCTCCACTGTTCCATTCGCCTGTAGGTGATAGGGTGTACTCTTCTTATGCTGTATATGCAACTCCTCCGTCAATGCGTTGATGGTGCGATTAAGAAAGTGGCTACCTTGATCACTCAGCAATATCTTGGGGCAACCGAAGTGAGTGATAATATGATCAAACAAAAATTGAGCGGCTGTCACTACGGAACAATCCACTATGAGTGTTGCCTTGTCCCATTGGGTCAAATACTCTGGTGCCGTGATGATGTACTGCGCACCCATATGTTTCCCTGGTGGAGTGATCGGCCCAACAAAATCCACAGCCCATTTTTTGAACGGTTGCAATGTCACTTGAGGTAGTAGTGGCATCTCGTTGTGTCTAAACGGTTTGCCAGTTCGCTGACAAACATTGCAGGACCGCGCATAGTCTGTCGCATAATTATGTAATGTGGGCCACCAAATCCCTGCACGCAGTATCTTCCTGGGAGTTGCCCGACAGCCATAGTGTCCTCCCGCTACTCCACCATGTGCCTCAGCCAATATCTATGCTTGTTCATGTGGCAAGACACATCTGTGCAATATCTCATCAGCGCCTAATTTATGTAACTCTCCTGCAATTAGCTGGAATTCAGTAGCCTTGACGACCAACTGCTTCTTCTGAGTAGTGGTAAAGTAATCGGGTGTGGTGCCGGTCACTAAAAACTAAAGGATGTCATCAAAGTATTGATCAGCAATGGCAACTTGAAATAGTTGGGCATCCAGCAACCCATCTTCGATATTAGTTGGTTCCTCCCCTGTGTCAATTCGTGACAAATGGTCTGGTCCAGCATTCAACCATGTCAGTTTCACAATGACGTCAAAATCAAACTCCTGAAACAAAAGTAGCCAACGACAGATATTCCCCCCAACACAGGCTTATTGACTAAGTATTTCAATGCAGAATGATCAGTGAACATTTTAAAGTGGCCACCCAACAAATAATGCCTGAATTTCTGCAATGCGTAAACCATGGCCAGACCTTCCCGCTCCGTGGTAGTGTAGTTTCGTTCTTCAGAGGACAGCTTCCGACTGGCAAAAGCAATGGGATGATCAAGGTCACCTTCTCCTGGTTGAGCCAACACAGCACCTAATGTAGTCGATGAAGCATCAACATGGACATGGAATTCCTTACTCCAGTTCGGAAAGACCAAGATCGGTGTCGACGCCATCTTCGCCTTGACCATTTCGAAACTATCCTGACATTCCAGGCTCCACTAGAATGCCTCGTCCTTCTTCAACAACTTTTCCATAGGGGCAGTAATCACAGCATAACCCCTGATAAACTTGCGATAACATCCCGTATGACCCAAGGTCGTGTGCAACTGCTTAACGGTGGTTGGCGATTGCAATCCCAGAATGAGTGCAATTTTGGCTGGATCAACCAGCAATCCCTGTTTACACATGATATGACCCAGCAATATCCCAAATGGTGCACAAAAAATACATTTCTTCAAATTCAACGATATCTGGTGATGTCGATATCGCTCAAGCATTAACCACAAATTGGCCAGATGATCATGAATCAATCCATAAACGGTCCAATCATCCATATATACCTGTAAAAACGTCTGAATAAAATCTTTAAATGCAGCAACAATGACCCGGGAGAATATCGTAGGTTCATTCTTCAATCCAAACGGCATTACCGTGTACTAAAAGCAACCCCATTTAGTAACAAAAGTTGTTTTATGGCAATCTTCCTTAGCAATGCGAATCTGATGGTAACCAGAGAATCCATCAGTGAATGAGTACAAATCCTGGCCGCCCACCCCTTCAAGTACTTCATCAGTAAACGGGGTTGGAAAAGGGTCATGCAAGCAGGCATCATTCAGCTTCCGTAAGTCGACGCAAATGCGTACTCCTGTTTTATTGTCTTGCACCACCATAGGACTGATCCATTCAGACTCTTCCACAGGTTCAATAATACCAGCATCCAACATTCGATCAAGTTTCGCCTTGACCTTTTCTTTATGTTGCGGATTCAGCCGATAAGGTCGCTGTTGGATTGGCTTAGCATCTGGTTTTAATGGAATCTTCATCTCTCCTAAATCACCCAGGATTCCCTTTATTTCAAAAAACTTCGTGGGAAACATGTCTTGAAACTCATGAAGTAGCTCAGTAACTTTACTTATCATCTCATCATCCCAATAATCCCCAACATTAGCAAACTTGGGAGTAGCCTCTATGCCGATATTCATTTTGTGAAGCTGCAATGGTTGACTGAACGGAGTACTTGGCGCGACAGGCGGTACCACATCGTGGGTCCCTTCAGATTCAGGAATGTTAACATTCTGGGGATCATCATCATCCTTTGGCACACCGCTGATGTTGAAGCACTCCATCAGAGACTGCATCTGACAATATGTGTGCGGGTCGACAGGGTAGGCCTCCGGAACAACCTGAAGTACCACGTCGCGGATGAGCTGTAGGGAATTATTGACATTAGGGTTGGCATCCGCAAAAGTGAACGTATGAGTGAAACAGACCGTCAACTACCCCCATGTTGTAATGTCTCGCCGCAACTCCACTGCAGTGTACCATGAGCGCGGCATTTCATCCAAGGTGTGGATAAAAGCATGGACCCACTCATCTTTGGGTCGCGCAACCCATAACCATTGGCATTCCATCACATGATCACTAGGATTATTCCAGGAATCATACTTACCAGTGTGATAAACCTTAGTATCGCCGAACCAAACCATCATCAACTGCCGACGCTATGACCAACTATTAATGAATTTCTTATGTGTCGCCCACCAGCATGCTGGAGCAGCCTTCAGTGCTTCCTCCAATGCCAGCAATCGCTGTGGTTCTGAGACGTAGTCTTCAAATTATGCCAAAAAGGTGGTTAGGCCAGGCAACCCCTCATAGACAGGCAATGTGATCATTTCTATCGCAACACAACATAAGGATTGTGTAACTAACCCACATTTTCGGAATGGTACTTCATGCAATCGGTTCTGCCAATGTTCCAAGGCATCGTCAGATTCGAAAGATGCAGAGCTCTCACTACGCCACTCCAACTCACCATGGAAAGTAGGATGAATATAATCTTCAGAAATATTGAATGCATGGTCCCATCCAGCGGTATCATCATCTCTTACAAGTTCAACGTATCAGCGTCCTTCAGCTGGATCCAACGGGGCTATGACTTTGAAATTGCAATTCTCAAAGGTCATCATGCGCTTCTTGAAGTTGATTACAGCTCCACTATCGTTAGCCCATCCAATCCCCAATAGAGCCAGATAAGAGCTTCCTCCCTCAATGAATTCGATGACATCGAAGTCCGCATAAGTTTTCATGCCCTCAATATTGATTGTAAGCCATGGAACTCTCCCAATGGGTGTTACCTTCGCATGGTTAGCCAACCAGAGCTGCACAGGAGACTAGCTCAATGGGGGGCTCCCCATCTTCTACCATGCCTGCTTGGTTAAGATGTTAACATCCGAGCCAAGGTCAAGGATAATAGAGTCAACATCATATTCCCCGATCTGTATATTCATTTGCATCTCTTTGCCAGTCTTCCATCCCTGTAGGGAATTTACTGCCGATTCCTACCGTCCTTTCGGAAATCGCTGCAACCATCCTTCAATCTCAAACAGGGCAACCGGGTCACGGGCCAATAACAGACAGCTTTCAAGAAACTTTTGCAATGTCCATGGTGGTGGCGGCCGATCAACGTCTGATGTAGTATCAAAGATAGGTGGCATATCGCAAACAACAACCTTACCGTGGTCTTTCTCCAAGGTGCGATGTGCCTCCAGGAATGTCTCCCACTCTGTATCGATGTTGAAAGGTACTATATTCCCCAGTCGTCTTTCCTCCATGAGTGACAATAGCCACCGAAGCATCTTGTGGTCGCGGTTCTGCAGAAATGGTCGCAATATTTGCACCCTGTGTCTGGTTCTGCTGCATATTCCCTGGTTGATTGACATTTGGATTGGCATTCGACGGTGGTCATGGGGGTTGGTTCTGTACTAGTTGCTATACCTGGTTCTGTACTGGTTGCTGTGGCTGGGCCTGATTCTGTAACTGCAGAGCATTCCCAGCCTGCCATCATGCAATCAATTGTGGACAATTCTCAACCATGTGATCATTACCAAAACAGAACGTACATTGATTATGTAGTAGTGGGAAGTCGCACTGATAATGCCCCCATACCGCACAATGGTAACATTGAATAGGTCCATCACCATCTCGGCCTCCTCCTCCACAACCAAATCCACCACCGTATTCACCCCTGTATCCTCCTCAGTAGTTTCCCTGTTGCTGGTACTGAGGTTGGTTAAACTATTGCTACATCAGTGATGGTGGTACCCCTTGCCCTTGTGGTGCATGCTGCGGTTGCTGTACATACTGTGGCTGTGGGGGAGTCATCTGCATCGAATTTTATTGCAGCATGAACTGCTGCGGTTGCTGTTGCTGTGGTGCAAACTGCATTTGCGGTTGCGGTAGCGACTAAGATACCTGCGGTTGAAGTTGTGGTTGTTGCATGGAGCGCCAATCATCATTGACATAGAATGCATCACACATTCTCTCCTGTAGCAACCCATATGCACGGCAATCCTTGTCATAATGACCTACTGACTTGCAGAATGTGCAATAAAGATTTTGCGGGGTTGTGACCATTTTCTGTATATACGGGAAATTATCGTGATTGTGCCCAAACACCTAGAAAACACGACACCATGGCATACTACCGCCATTCAATAGGTTTGGCGCTCCTGACACCAAATAATTATGGAAATCTAGGAAATTATCCTTCGTATGCCCTTCTCCTCGGCATCGCATACACCATACTTCATCGTGCTGTTCCTTGTTCTTCTTCAAATCTTGCAACTGGATAGTAAGGTTGGCGAACTGTGTTTTTAGCTGTGACATCCCGGCTGCATTATCTCCAATCGGTGACGCCTCCAACCACATTGCAATCTATAGAGCTTCGCTAGGCGTCAATATGTTTTGCTGCATCAGCGGCAGTCGAATGTGGGGTAGCAGTGCTGCAATGAACCATTCTTTATGTTGGACGACTCTCATATCTAAACTAACCTTTATCATCAGCGTCTTGAATCGCTGGTCAAAATCCCATACCATCTCATTGGGATATTGCTTAATTTCCTTCAATTCAGTAATATATTGAGCCTCTGACTTAGGCCTTCTAAATTCGGCAATGAGCCCAACCCGAATCTCATCCAATGACTTTTCTGGGGCTCCCTTAGGGACTAGAATAAACTTCATGAACCAATCTAATGCACGACCTCGCAGAGTCATGGCTAACTGTCCTTTCTTAGCATCGGCATCAATGATCTATTTCATGGTCCAGACTGCTTCACACAAAAACCAATACTGTTCTGGGTTGTCTGTCGCACTTCCATGGAACAACGGTAACTTAGCATCATCGCCCACCATTTTGGGCTTCCTTCTTCCTGTCACTGTGCTACTATCAATCAACTTCAGCGGAATTGATGAACTTGGCGGTGTCGAAGTGGTTTTTCTTGCTGTTTGTGAGTCAGTGAGCAGAGGTGTGGGTACGTTGGTGTTATCGTTTGGTCCTGCCTCTATCCTGGGGGTATCCTGGTTGTCCCTCTCAGGACTGTGAGGTCACGTCGTCCCGTGTGGTCTTCCTTCTCAGTTTTGTGGTTCGATCGCAACAGGACCTTCTCCCGTCCTTTGCCTCTTCTCCTGTCGAAACCTCGCTCCTCCTCTTGTAAGACCACTCTCTTCCTCGGCTCCGGTCACAATCTCCCCATGGTCTTCACCAATCTACCCCTTACCATTCCATGAACCATTCCCCAGCAGTCGCGGTACCCATGGCCTCCGCCCACTAGGTTGTCTACTGATCAAGGTGCATCTTTAATATACCCTTTTTGCATATTAGCATCTTAATTGACAGTTGGAGTGACAACTGAAACCTTCCCCTTGGTCCTCAGAAGAAGTATCTTTCAGCTTCACTATAGGATTTCTTCGTGTCGACCGCAAATTCAATGATATATCCCTCCAAGATGCTATCGAGCCAAACTTCGACAACCCACAATGCCTTGTTATCGACTTCCTGCAGCTCCTGAACCAATTCTGGGGTCCAAGCCGTTGGCTCACCAATCCTAGAAGTTCCTCTTCTGGAAGGTTAGCTTTGACAACCACTCATACAGAATGACCGGGAATTCACAAAAAAACCATTCATGTGGACCGTCGTGAATATATCTTCCCAGCTAGTGATCTACTATCAGTCGCGTGTTTCAGCTTTCTTCTTCAGCAAACTCCCGTAACTTCTGATCAAACCAGCTCTGTATCTCCAGCTTTGTCGGGTGCCACAACATGACCTCCTTTCACTCTGCACATGGTCCCGACAACAGAACCATTTGTTGACCAATCGCAACCTCAGTCGACAAGGGTTCGCCTCACTGTTGACACATACCGTAGTCTCCTTGGGCACTGGCCCGGGCAGGTTTGAGCCCACCCAACAACACCTGTAGAGCGGATGAGGTCTCACCCAAGGCGTCCAGGAAGAGCATACAGAACCATGTTTCCACCGAGGGAGGAGAAGAGTTGTGGCTATGCATACTATCTCTATTGCAGTACTTAACCAGACATTTTAAACATTCGATATGGAGCTATAACATTTACTTAATCGTACCATTTATCATGACAGTAACAGTAAGCAAACATTGAATCAATAAAATATAACAACATTCATATATCACAACATTGCACAAAGATAGTACCAAAACATCATCATTGTATTACTGTCAGTCATATACCAGAAGCAAAACCATAGATCTCCATATACATTCACCTTCTTCTTGCTCTCCAACTAGAGTCTTTGTCTCATCTCTATCTCTCTTCTCCGCATATATGTGTAACACTTACAATTCTCATCCATTTATAGGCTTCTTCCCTTAAAATATTTGTCCACTTACAAACGACTTCCTAACTGACACTATGGACAAATGACCAAATATCTAACTAACTTGGTCCAAATGACCCAAAAACTCGCATACAGTGATACAATTGACTCAACATTACATGACATATGGTCCAAGTGACCCAAAAACCCGGCAACTGCGGTATACTTTAACACAAAATACTCATTTTGCTCCCTCATCCGATGTGTCGCAGTGTTGGCAGTATCGCGACATTTCCTCATCGAACTGCCTGCCAACACTTCTTCATTTCCATCATCATCTTCATCATCGTCATTGTCGTCATCATCGTCATCATCATATTCATGATGATGATGATGACGACGATGATGATGATAAGGAAGATGATGATGCTGATGACGATGATGATGACGATCATGTTGATGATGATGATCAATTTTCCTTATGATGGTCACAAGTGCAAAAAATCAATCTGCCAAAGTAGGAAATCATGTGCAAGAAATCAATACTGTCCATTCTATTATTTACTTAATTTTTTTAAACAATATTTTTCGTTTTTTTTTTCTTTTTTCTAATGTAATACAACTTTCCTTTTAGGCTTTTTTTTTCCTTTTATCTTTGGCTAAGAGAATAAAATTATATGACAATACCTATGTTAGTAGTTAGCATACCTTGATGAGTATAGCTCTAAGGTGGATGTAATTTTGTATCTATGAAAGGTTGAAGGGTAATGAGAAGTATTCTCGCTTCTCTACTAATGTAATGTTTTGTTGACACATATTTTTCATTTAATAAAATGATGTTTTTTAGTTATATAAAAAAAGTATACATTCAAATCTTTATTTTTTCATTTTTGTTTTTTTTACAATATTTTAAACTCAAAATTTAATACTGGTAACATATCATATGATTGTAATATTTGAAGTTCCAAAACACTTAAATGAGAAATATTATTATTTTTAAATGAAGAACATAAAAGTGGAGGCACAATGATTGAGTGGTATCTCACTCCAGTAAAAAGTTCTTTTGGTTTCTTCTTTCTTTCTTTCTTTAGTTCATATCATTGACATCCATTTTGTTTGCACTAGAAATTGTACCTAGACTACAGAGAGGTACACACTAGTACATCCAAAGAAAAAATGAAGGAGAATGGTTTAATTTTTATAAATTCTGAAGGTATCATCCATGGAAAATGTAAGGAAATATAAATCACATATAATCACTAAATCATAAAGATATTACAAAGATCTGAAATGAAGGAATCTGAAACATAGATGTAAACCATAAATATAAATATAAAGAATCCAATTATGTCCACAAACTTAAAAGCATTTTCAGGATAAAAACTTTTATCAAGAAATGAAATAGTAAGAGAGGTGATCAAACCGATCATAAACATCAACTAGAAAATAAGATCAACATATGGCTTATATAGTATATTTCAATCCAAAACTTCAGTCTTCAAAAACTCACATGAGAGTGTATCATATGTGTTTCAGTACAATAGCTTCAACAATTCTAACCCTTTTCCAGAACAAAAAACCAACCCTGATCCCTCCTATCACTGCTATTTTTATAATTACATGAAGGAATTTAATATACATCTTTTGAGGATTCGAATCCATTCTAGAATTTATATACAAAAAGGAATATTCAAAAATAGTATAACTAGTTCTCAAAAGTAGGCATTCGTATCTATCTCCAAAGCTATGTCATTTGGAGTTTGTTAGATAGATGTAAGATGGATCATCTAGATCTTAGATTTCTCTAGTTGCCTCTGCCAAAATGGTCAATCCATCCAATGCTTGTGACCTCTTGAGGAGACGAGCTTGCTCTAATTCCATGAACTGAACCTTGTTTGACAACTCTTCATTTTGCTTGGTTAGGTCTCCATTTTGTTTGGTTAGCTCTTCGATTTGTCCTGTGCATTCCTTTTCCTTTTTAATACATCGTTATCTACTAAAATGAGCTCTTGATAATGGCCATTCACCTCTTCCAGATACTCCCTTAACCTTCTATTAGCTTTCATAAGCTTAACATTTGCATCATTGAAGTATTCATTTTGTGCTTTATACTGTTGCAATGATTTTTTGAGAATTTCAATCTCAGAATCTGTCTAAATTGTTTCTTGATGTACTGGATCTTTAACTAAGCTTGATGCAGCTTCAATATATAACATTAAGCTAATGTTTGAATGATATAACAAAGTAAATAACATAAAAAATAAAAACAAGAGAAATTAGAATTGAGGTACAATTTTCAGCTCCAACACATTTCATCTTTTTTTTTTGGCTCATTATTTTTTCTTTAGGAGTAGCTTATATTTATTTTTCCAATCGTTGCATTGCAATCTCTATTTTTGTGAGAATTTACTTTCAATGTTATCCCTTCCATTATTTTCCTAATGTTTTTTACAATATTTTAAATTCAAAATTTGGCTTATGATTTTAGTATTTGAAAGCCTGAAACATTTTGTTTTTCAAAACATTTTAAATCAAAAAAAAATTTGAAATGAATAAATGTAAAGTGAAGGTACCATGATTGAGTGGAGTCTCACCCTAATGAACAGTTATTTTTTTCTTCTTTCATTTTTCTAGTCCAGTACAACTTTCATTGACAACTTTTCTTTCTTTTTTCCATTCCAGTACAACATTCATTTACATCTTTTCCATCTTTTTCTTTAGCTCAGAGGTATTCAACTGAAACATGTTGTGAGAAATAAAACTGTACAATGTAATACATTTTATTGATAAACATCATAAGTATTTATATACATACAGAACCAAGAAGAGGTAGTTATGTCTCTGTAACTTATTAACTAAACAAAATTGTTAACTAACTATAAATGATATAACTAACCCCGAAAGATTAGTCAACATTACCTCCATAAACTAAAGGGACATCTGACATGCCAAGCTGCATTATGAATTTTTCAAATTTTTCATGACTCAGTGCTTTAGTAAATATATATGCAATTTGATCTGAAGTAGAAAAATGTGTCAGATGAATGTTGTTGGCCTCAATATGATGTCGAATTAAGTGATATTTAGTGTTGATGTGTTTGGTTCGATAATGGAATTTGGGATTCTTGGCCAATTAAATTGCATAAGCGTTGTCAACAAAGAGAGGCATTGAAGGAACTGATTACATGGCATGTATGATGACATGGCATGTGTGATCAAGCTCGAAAGACACATGATGGTGTTGTGGTGCTATCATGAAGTCAATGTTACAATCTATCATCATTCTTGAAAAGTATGGGAAGTTTATGAAACTTTGGAAATTGACTAAGTACGGAAAAATTAGTCAAAACTTCTCTAAGAGAATGCTCACCATAATTCATGGTTTGAGCAAAAATGCCCGCACCAGCATACCAGGCTGTAGCTTGTTGAAGTGGCTATCTATCCATGGTCTCAGATTTTCTTAATCATTTTTTAGGAGAAAGTTATAATTCTGACAAAATAGGGTTTCAGGATAAACCTTGGAGAAATTCTTGGAAATGGCTAAGTGTTAGAAAATTGGTCTAGGTGGCCTTGGGAAAATGCCCGTCGTACCTCATGGGAAAATGATAAAAATTTTCTGGACCTATCATGCTCTAGCTTGTCAAAGAGGCTATCCAACCATGGACTTAGTTTTCACAGAAGGTGTTTGATGACAAAGATAACAACCTGCCAAAACAGGGTTTGAGGTTGCTTTTACACCAAAGTAGAAAAACTGCCTAAGTAGCCTAAGGGAAATGCCCGCCATAGTTTGTGGGTTGAAGAAAATGCCAGCACCATATGGTCATCTTGTAGGTTGTTGTTTTTTCTACCTGAACATGTTCTCATTTTGACTTGGAAATGTCTGAAGAAGAAGTTATGGATCTTCCAAAACAAGCACTCAGGCAGATTGGACCAAGTCCAGGAAAGTACAAAAATTGTCTAAGTGTAAAATCACTAAAACTGCCTAAGTGACCTAGGTAAAATGCCCGCCATGTCTTGTGGTTGATGTATTAAAATATTTTGAGAGTATGGATCTCTAGAATGTTGTTTGGTGCATCCAACCATGGTCTCGTATTAAAATATTTTGAGAGTATGGATCTCTAGAATGTTGTTTGGTGCATCCAACCATGGTCTCATGTTGTCCAAAGAGTCTCTGAGGAGGAAGATATCAATCTGCCAAAAGTGCCTCCTAGCTTGATTTGCACTACTCCAGTAACATGCTCGCCGAGGAGAGAGGAAGAGGGTTCAAGAGGTGAAATTGGTTTAGATGAAGTGACCTTGTTCGCCTCTATCCATTTGATGTCTCATACTTCAAAATTGGTGAAAATAAAAATCTCATGTTACCCTAGGGTTTGACAATTTTTGCCGAAGCGATGAATTAACAATTTAAAACGCCATTTGGAAATGCCCGCAAGGAGGTGTTCTTGTGCTAATAAAATTCATAGAGTGACATAGATATGTTCTTTGTTGAAGTGGTTATCCACCCATGCTTTCAGTTTTCCTTATGATGGTCACATGCAAGAAATCAATTTGCCAAAGTAGGAAAAATATTGTTTTTCATATTCAAAAATTTGGCTAAGTGTTGAATTCACAAGGCTAAAGGGCCATTTGGAAATGCCCATAGGGAAGTGTCCTTGTGCTGAGAAAATTCATCAGTTTGCATGGTCTTGTCCTTTGATGAACTGGTCATCTAGTCATGGGTTCAGATTCTCCTCTAAAGTTCACACGTGCGAAATAGAAGCTTGCCAAAATGAGAAAAAAGTTGTTTTCTTATTCAAATGTAGGTTGGTAAGGCATTTGGAAATGCCCACAAGGAGGTGTCTTTTTGCTGGTAAAATTAATCAGTTAGCATGGTCTTATTCCTTGATGAATTGACTATCCAGCCATGGAGTCATATTTCTATTTGGTGCTCTCATGTGTGATATTTTGGCCTGCAAAAATAGGTGAAAAATAAGGTTTAATAACACCTTATGATATGCCTGCAAGGGCTTGTTAAAATCCCACAAGGGCTTATGGAATGCCCACAAGGGGATTAAGGAATAAAAATATCCCAGGAGATTTATTATGCCCTCAAGGGCTTAATTATTCCCGCAAGGGCCAAAGAAATGACCGCAAAGGCTTAAGGATGCCCGCAAGGGCTAAGATTAAATCCCGCGAGGGATTAGAAATGCTCGTAGGGGCTTAGGACTGTGCACAGGAATAAGCATATGCCCACAAGGACTAAAGCTCATCCCTGCAAGTTGGAAGGTCTTGAACACTTATTCCCACAAGTAAGCAATGGAAGGATTCTATTCCCGCAAGGAAGGGCTTGAAGACCTATGCCCAGAGGAAGAGGTGTATGCCTGCAAAGGAAGGGCTTATGCTGGCGGGGCTTAAAGATATTCCCACAGGCACTTGGAAATTCCTGTAGGATATGCCCATAGGCCATGCCCATAGACTCACATGCCGACAGGACTTATATGAGCCTGATGAGATCGAATTTATCTTGTTGATTCCATGTTTTAATTAATATAAAAAAGTGGTTTAAATTGTTAAAAATATAACAATACTGATTCAGACCCCCTCTCAGTATTGACCAATATTCCAACATGTCATTCGAAACCATGTCAAATTTCAGCTCTATATGGTATACACACCAATTTTGAGCTTCTCTTGGTTTCAAGAATAGTTCATTCTCTACTAAACATGGGAAACCACGTGAAGGTGGAAGCTCTAATTATGCCCCCCCCCTCACATCACTCTCAAAGTTCCCCATACCCAATTTGAAATATTAAAGAACATGCAACATACTCTATTATACAAAATAAAAACATATAAAGATCATCATGATATAAAAGATATAAACGCGTGCCTCTACTTTTCAACAATTAAATATCATTCATCTTCTTCCTCATCCAACTCAACATTTGAATCAGGTTCTAGTTCAGAATAGGTATTGATGAAAGGCTCATTCCTATCAACATCATCATCAACGCCATCTTCGCTAATAAAGTCATCGACATCGGCAATGAGATCATCGTCTGCTACATTCAGATGATCAAACTCTTCAACTTCTTCATCTAACACATCGAATGCAGCCACCTGCTCTTGATCTGAATCATCATCATCATCTTCTTCTTCGTGGTTATCTTCATCATCTACATGATTATACTTTACTGGTCTTCCCTTTGGATCATATCTAACAACATATGACCAACCTGCTTTACCTGGTACCTCTAAGTAAAAGACTTGCTCGCATTGACTTGGAAGAAAATAAGGCTCTGTACCCGGTTCAAATGCCATTGTATTAACCATGGTAAATCCATTAGCATGATCAATAATAGTTCTTTCAAGATCACGTTCATGCATCCGTAGCCTGTACCACTTCACCTCAAACAAAACTATTTTAAAGGAATTAAAATCACACTCAATTATGTCCTCCAAATGCCCATAGTACCTATTCTCAGTTTCTTCTGGATGTCTGTCACTTATGGAGGAAACATTGGTGACCTTAAACACTATAGTTATCCCATAATTCAAGGTTTTCATCTTATCATCCAACATTTTGATACAAAATTTACGACCATTACACCACATAGCCTTGTGATGTTTCAACTGCAACATTGACAACAAGTAAAAAATATATTGTGAATTAATAAACGTCATATAGGACTTAGAAAATATATTTAAAAACTTAAACAAACCAAATACATTGAAAAAAGGGGAAGTAGCTAGAAAAATGTGGCTAAACAATTTAGTTTCCTTTTTATCTTTTAAACCATATGCTAAATCAACTTCCTTTTGCGACGTAAGATCAGGAAATTGATGTCAATGATGATAAGTTGTTTTAATCATCTTACTGACCCCTTCCCATGATAACCTACCGAAGTGTTCTTCACAATATTCTATCCAATGCACCATCCAATCAAGGTTGTTTGCAATGTATAAATGTAAAGCATCCCACACACAAGGAACTATATGAAAAAATAACAATTCAATATCATTAATTAGATATCATTAAAGGCATAGTTTAATATAGTTGAATATGCAGGATTAATAAAAAAATAAAAAATCAGTATAATAGAATAAAATTGGAAAAATACATGTGTAATATATTAATTCCACAAAATCTAATAACTACCTTTCACGGTCCTCATTGTACCTTTCCTCAATAGGACCTCCCCTTTGAATTTGTTGATGGAGTCGAGATGCCAAATGCGAGGCACATTCATATTTTCTACTAATTTGGGTAGATATTCACTAATATACACCATGCATTGTTATACCATATATCCCTCAACCATAGAACCCTCAAGACGTGCTCTTTGTCTAACAAAATCCTTTAATGACTTCAACTGCCTCTCCACCATCCACAACGACCTTGCATGTACTAGTCCACATAATTAAATCTCCTCAACTTGGTGTATAAGGTAGTGTTCTTGTAGATTGAAAAATGCTGGAGGTAGATACTGTTGCATTTCACATATTAGTCAGGGAATTTCTCTCTTCCAATACCTTATATCTTCTTTATGGATTTCTTTTCATGAAAGCCACCTATAAATGATGCAATAAAATAATATCAAGCCATATATAAAATTTTCGGGAAAAACATAATATGTCAGTAAGTTCCGCTACAAATCAAAGACCAAGTACATTTTCCATATAAAACATTACTTACCTCATGTATTTTCTAAGAACATACATTATTTTTTTTATGTTGTTGTCAAAGTCACCTCGGAGAGATAAAGGTAGAACATACTGTATCAAAAAACACATAATTATTATTTATTTCCAAATAAGAGAATAAAATTAATAAAATAGTGCCTCATAATTACCATAATGAATGTATGCCATTCATGTGTTTTAACCCCAACAAAATCACCTTTTTTCATTAAGATATTCTTTATGTTAGACAAAAACCCTGTCGGAAACCTGATTTTTCTGATGACCTCTTTTACAATATTGCTCTGTTGATCCGTCAAGCACCAAGGAAGACTAGTATTCAATTGACGGCCATCACCATTAGAATTAATGATCACACTTTGCAATGCGTGATTATCTTCTTCGATGTCACTACAAATATTTCCAATTCTTTCTTTGTCAGTCCTTCCATCTAATATTCGCCATAAAATTTCTATTATGTTCTTCCCGATATGCATTGTATCAAACAAATGAAATATTTGTAGGTGCTCGTAGTATGGAAACCTATTGAATTGAATCGGGAAAATTTTCATTCATCGTGGAAGCCCATTCGTGCCTTAACGACATTCATGAAACATCAACAAAATCAAATTAACACTAATTAATCAATGTAGGTACATTCCACGCTGAACATAATTCACTAAAAAAAAAATGATTTATATAATATATGATACATGTTGAATGTGATTGTCATTGATGTCAAAGGAGTTCAGTGAATGACAAGAGGATAACCAAAGACATGATGGAAGGGTAAACTTAGTGAAAGAGAAAGGAATGACAAATGAAGTAATGACATGGAAAGTATGATGATGTGGAATGTATGATGAGGCTGGAAAGACACATGATGGTGTTCTGGTGCTATCAAGAAGTTGTTAGAAAAACAGGATCGCAGAGCAATAACAATAAACATAAATGAAAATATAATCACACAGACACATTACAAGAAAGACGCCAATATATCATGGTTCACCCAAGATGGTCTACTTCCACACTGAAATTGCTAGTCCTTATTATTATACCATCCAACAAATGAAGGGATACAACCTACAGCATATCCGCTGCACTTCCTCTTCACTACCTAACAGTCTCTCTTCATGATCTTAGAGATCTTTACAATGCATAATACCGCATACATCAACTCTAGACCTATTACAATGTCTTTCTTATAAAGAGTAAATATAAGCGGAAAATACCATGGGTTACCCAAAACCATTGGCCCATAATCTGTTGGTCAAACAACCCAAAAATTTCCTTTGGGGGCTACGCCCCCGAACTTCCGACGGGTGCCCGCTACCCCCCCAGCCAGGTAAGTGCAACCACTCCCTCGGACCCCCTAGAGCGCATGCGAGGATCATAACCAAACCTGGGTACAACACGACTGAAACAACGTCATCTATGAGACTAGAAGATCATGCTCCACAACCAACAATATCCCACTTGGAGACTAATCACAACAACTCCACCATTGTTGTACTTGTTGGACTTGGACTTGGAAAATTCTCATCTTCTCCTTCACACTAGAAGGCCAACTAAAACTGAGCAAGAACTCAGTTTCTCTCTGGTCACTACCTTTGTGAACATGTCTGCAGGATTCTGGCTAGTATGTATATTTTCCAGCTTCAACAGTTCATCTTCCAGAACATAGCAATGGTACTTGAGTTGTATATGTTTAGTCCTGGAATGGAATGCTAAGTTCTTTGCAAGATGATTGGCACTCTGGATGTCAATATACAACCTGCTATCCTTTTGCTTCTTACCCAATTCCTCCATAAACCTTTGCAACCAAATCATCTCTCTACTAGCCTCTGTAACAACAACATACTATGCTTCCATTGTTGAAAGTGAAACAACATTTTGCAGTTTCGAAATCCAACTTATTGCCATTCCACCTACAGTAAACACATACCCTATGGTGCTCCTCCTGCTATCCTTATCACCTGCCATATCTGCATCAACATATCCCTGTAGAACAGTGTTTGAACCTCCAAAACATAATGCTTGAGTGATAGTACCTCTCAAATACCTGAGAATCCACTATACTACCTTCCAATATTCTTTACCAGGATTGTTCATATATCTACTTGCAACTCCCACTACATGTGCAATATCTAGTCTTATGCACACCATGGCATACATCAAGCTACCAACTGCCGATGAATAGGGAATCATGGACATGTGATCTGTCTCTTCCTGTGTCTTGGGACACATTTCCTTACTTAGATTGAAATGGCTGGCCAAAGGTGTACTAACTGGTTTTGCATTCTGCATTCTAAATCTCTCCAACACCTTTTGTATGTACTCACCCTGAGACAATGTCAATTTGCGATTTTTCCTGTCTCTTGTTATTCTCATACCAAAGATTTGGTTTGCAACACCCAAATCCTGCATCACAAATGAATTTACTAACTTCCTTTTGAGCACATTTATTTCCTACATGTTAGACCCTGCAACAAGTATGTCATCCACATACAATAACAAGATAATATAACTTCCATTATATAGCCTCTTGAAATAAACACAGTGGTCATAATGACATCTACTATAACCTTGTTCTGTCATAAACCTGTCAAATTTTAAATACCACTGCCTTGGAGCTTGGTTCAAGCAATACAAGCTCTTTTTCAACCTACACACCAAATTCTCCTTCCCTTTGACCTCATACCCTTGTGGCTGCTACATATATATCTCTTCTTCCAAATCTCCATGGAGAAAGGGTTTTTTGACATCTACCTGTTCAAGATGCAAATATTCTACCGCCACTAGACTTAAAATAGTCCTAATTGAAGTCATTTTGACAACAAGAGAAGATATTTCATCAAATTCTATACCTTTCTTTTGTGCAAACCCCTTTACAACAAGTCTGGCCTTGTATCGCTTCTTACCTCCTTCTTCTTCCTTCAACCTATAAATCCATTTGTCCTCCAATTCCCTTTTACCAACAGGAAACTGAACCAAATCCCAACTCCGGTTTCCTACCAATGAGTCCATCCCCTCATTCATGCCTTGCTCCCACTTCTTTCTAGTTTCCACCTGCATTGATTCTTCATAACATTCTGGTTCATCAGCATCAGTCATTAATAAATAATACATTGAAGGAGACTAACCTTCAGGGAGTCTATTTAACCTGGTACATCTTATACTTGCAGGATTTTTAGGTACTTGCTTCTGTTCTTGATTTTTTGGCACCTTTAGAACTTCATTTTCTTCAATTTCATCAAGTACTGTGTACTCCGTGTTTTCCTTTTCCTGTTTCTTTCCCTGCAACTTATCTTTATACATGACCTTTTCATTGAATATCACATCTGTACTCCTAATGATTTTGTTATTTTAATAATCCCATAAGCGATAACCAAAATCATCAACCCCATATCCAATAAAGGTACATTTCTTGGATTTAGCTTCAAGCCTTGTTCTATTTTCTTTATCAATATGGACAAATGCTTCACAACCAAACGTTCTCAGAAATGAGTAGTTTACCTTTTTACCTGTCCATGCCTCCTCTAGAATACCACCATTCAAAGCACTAGAAGGCCCTTTGTTTATTAAATAAACAAAAGTATTTATAACATCTGCCCAAAACTGTAAGGGCAACTCTGCATGCAATCTCATACACCTTGCACACTCCATGATTGTTCTATTCATCCTTTCTGACCAGCCATTTTCTTGTGGTGTTCCTGGGACTGTATTCTCTCTACAAATCCCATGGTATGAATAGTAACTATCAAACTCCTTACTGCAGTACTCACCTCCATTATTAGATCTGAGACACTTCAACCTTTTTCCTGTCTCATTCTCAACCAAAGATTTCCACTTCTTAAAAGTAGAAAACAATTCAGATTTATTTCTAATGCAATAAACCTAAGTTTTTCTAGTTGCATCATAAATAAATGTAATATAATAATGAGAGCCACCAAGAAATTGTACCTGAGCTGGTCCCCATGCATCTGTATGCATAAGCCCTAAATTTTTATTCGTCTTCTGTTTCCCAACCCTGATAAATATGACTCTCTTCTGTTTTACATAAACAAAGTTCTCACAGAATTCCAAACTTACCTGCTTCAAATCTGGAAAAAACTTCCTTAAAGTGGAGAATCTGCATCCCCTTCTCACTCATGTGGCCAAGCCTATGATGCCACAATGTTGTATGTGTTCCTGTGGAAGCTAAAAAAATAGAATGGTCAGTATTATGAGGACATAAATACAACGTACCTACCCTGTCTCCTTTTTCTATCACCATTGATCCTTTAGTGATTTTCCACCACGTTTCTCCAAACGTAGATAGAGAGCCGCCATCTCCCAACTTCCCTGTTGAGATCATATTTCTTTTCATAGCAGGAATATTCCTAACATCTTTTAACATCCATTAAGTTCCATTCTTAAATTTTATCCATACCTTACCCATTCCAACAATTTTACATGGCTCATCATCACCCAATAAAACATGTCCAAAATCGCCTGGAACATAATCATGAAAATATTTCCTATGGGGTGTAGCATGACATGAAGCCCTTGAATCTACTACCCAATAATCACTAGTATTATCTAATGCAAGAATCAAAGCATCTTGTAACACATCACCTACTACATTTGCTTCCTGGGTAGTTTCCTGTTGTCCATCTCCTTTCTTCTTTAGAGATATGCAGTCTTTCTTCAGATGTCCTTTCTTTCCACAGTTCCAGCACTCTAATTTTCCCAGTTTGGACTTGGATTTGCCGATTTTAGACTTGCTGTGATTACCTTGGCTCTTTCCTTTGTCACTTTGTCTTCCCCTGCTCTCCATGGTCAACGCATTACCTGATGTCTCACCTGTGATTTTTCTTTGCATTTCCTTGCTAAGAATAACACCAATAACATCATCAAATTTCAAGGTGTTTGAACCAGAGACAGAGTTACTTACAACCATGACCAAGCTATTCCAGCTTTCTGGCAATGAACACAAGATTAGAAGATCCCTAACCTCATCATCAAAGTTCACACTTATAGAACTTAGTTGATTTGTAACCGTATTAAATTCATTTAAATGATCAGCAACTGATCCACCTTCATACATCTTCATATTAAATAAACACTTCATTAGAAATACATTGTTGGTGGCCGAGGGTTTTCCATACAGCTTACCCAATGCACTCATCAAACCCTCCGTTGTCTTTTGTTTTGAGATATTGAAATCCACAGACGAAGCTAGGTACAACCATATTGTTCCCAGTGCCTTTCTGTCAAGAACCTCCCATTCTTCGTCCTTCAGAATCGTCGACTGCTTTGCTCTTTCTCCCAACTGTAGGAATAAATCCTTCTGGTACAAATAGTCCTCCATTTGCATCTTCCATAACTTGTAGTTTTGGCCATTAAATTTCTCGACCTTAAACTTTCCTTCTTCCGCCATTGCTCCCACTCGAACCAGAAACCCTAGTTTCCTATGGGTTTATTTGCCAAATATACCTTTGACTTTGATACCAATTGTTAGAAAAAGCAGGATCACGGAGCAATAACAATAAACAGAAATGCAAATATAATCACATAGACACACTACAAGAGAGACACCAATATATCATGGTTCACCCAAGATGGGATACGTCCACACTGGAATTACCAGTACTTATTATTATACCATCCAGGCAACGAAGGGATACAACCTGCAACACATCTGTTACACTTCCTCTTCATTATCTCACAGTCTCTCTTCACGATCTTAGAGATCTTTACAATGCATAATACCTCATACATCAACCCTAGCCGTATTACAATGTCTTTCTTATAAAGGGGAAATACAAAGGGAAAATACCATGAGTTACCCAAAACCATGGGCCCGTAATTTGTTGGCGAAAAAACCCAAATATTTCCTTCGGGGGCTACACCCCCCAGCCGAGGGAATGCAACCACTACCCCGGACCCCCTGGGGCGAGTGTCAGGATCATAACCAAACTTGGGTACAACACGAATGAAACAACATCATCTATGAGACTGGAAGATCAGGCTCCACAACCAACAAAAGTCAATGTTTTAATCTGACATCGTTATGGAAAAATATGGCAAGTTTGTGAAACTTTAGAAATTGACTAAGTATGAAAACGTAATCAAAACTACTCTAAGAAAATGCCCGCCATAATTCATGGTTTGAATAAAATGCACGCACCAGCATATCAGGCTATAGCTTGTTGAAGTGGCTATCTATCCATGGTCTCGATTTGCCTTAATCATTTCCTAGGAGAAAGTTACAAGTCTTCCAAAATAGGGTTTCAGGGTAAACCTTGGAGAAATTCTTGGAAATGGCTAAGTGTTGGAAAACTGGTCCAGGTGGCCTTGGAAAAAATCCCACCATACCTCATGGGAAAATGATAAAAATTATCTAGAACTATCATGCTCTAGATTTTCAAAGAGGCTATCCAACCATGGACTTAGTTTTCACAAAAGGTGTTTGATGACAAATATAACAACCTTCTAAAACAGGGTTTCAGGTTTCTTTTACACCAAAGTAGCAAAACTGCCTAAGTGGCCTCAGGGAAATGCCCACCATAGTTTGTGGGTTGAAGAAAATGCCTGCACCATACGGTCATCTTGTAGGTTGGTTTTTTTTCTACCTGACCATGTTCTCATATTGACTTGGAAGTGTTTGAAGAAGAATTTATGGATCTGCCAAAACAGGCACTCACTCAGGAAGATTGGACCAAGCATAGGAAAGTGCAAAAATTGTCTAATTGTAAAATCAGTAAAACTCCCTAAGTGACCTTAGTAAAATGCCAACCATGTCTTGTGGTTGATGTATTAAAATATTTTGAGAGTATGGATCTCTAGAATGTTGTTTGGTGCATCCAACCATGGTCTCAGATTGTCCAAAGAGTCTCTGAGGAGGAAGATATCAATCTGCCAAAAGTGCCTCTCAGCTTGATTTCCACTACTCTAGTAACATGCCCATTGATGAGAGAGAAAGAGGCTTCAAGAGGTGAAATTGGTTTAGATGAAGTCATCATGTTGGTCTCTATCCATTGGGTGTCTCACACTTTAAAATTGGTGAAAATAAAAATCTCATGTTACCCTAGGGTTTGACAATTTTTGTCGAAGTGATGAATTAACAGTTTAAAAGGCCATTTGGAAATGCCCACGAGGTGTCCTTGTGCTAATAAAATCCATAGGGTGACATAGATTTGTTCCTTGTTAAAGTGATTATCCACCCATGCTTTCAGTTTTCCTTGTCATGGTCACATGTGCAAGAAATCAATCTGCCAAAGTAGGAAAAATATTGTTTTGCATATTCAGAAATTTGGCTAAGTATTGACCAATATTCCATCAATACATAAATAATTTGGCATACCTTGACGATTTCTATTATATTCCAACTTCCATAGGTGAGGTGTCATTCTTCGTGGTTTGTTTCCATTTTCTTCTTTACCATTGAATTTTGCTTTGTCTGTAGTTCGAGAACTATGGTTCTTAGGCAGAAAGTGCCTATACTCATCAAACACTTCCGTTACTAAACTCCTTGAACGACGAGATTTTATCTTGGGATCGCAAAATGGACCTACAAATTTACCCTTTGTTTGAAGACCCACAAGATATATGAATTAGTGTAGCGAATTAGAATTACCATTTGAATGAATGATATTGTCAATAGATATATATAATATTAAAGAACAAAAGAAAGTAACAATATACCACAAAAATGTGTTAACGTGGGAGCATCATGAATTGTAAATGCAAGTATTCCTTGGAATTGAAATCGTTTTTTCCCTATTGGTCTAGAGATGTCATACATAGTGACCCCAGCCCATAACTTCAACAACTCATCGATAAGAGGCTCAATATATACGTTCATATCTTTAACATGGTACTTACCTAATTGGTCCAACATACATGATTAATTATATTTATCTATATGTTTTTACTTATAAAAGACATAATTATCATGCATGAAACAAATAAATGAAATATGTAGTGATCAGACTTTCAAGTAAAAAATACAAATTAATTAAATACCTGGAACGATCATTGCCAACATTGTGTGCTCTCTCTTGATCGACATCCAAGGAGGAAGGTTATTGTTTATAACAAAAACACGTCACACTGAGTAGGTAGAACGAGGCTCTCCAATTGGATTGACACCATCAGCTGCCAATGGAAGTTTAACAATATGAGGTTCTTCTTTGAAAATTGGCCATGTTTCTTCAATGTACCTCAATGCAGAACCATCTGTAGGAATTTGAAGAACATCGTCTCGAATTCTGTTCTTTGCATGGAAATCCATAAACTGTGCTATACTTTGAAACCTGAAAAACCGTTGTAAACATGGAATTATCGTAATATAACGAAGAACTTTGTGAGACACCTTTTTTGTCACTTTATTGGTTCGATACCTACTTGTTTGGCATTGTGGGCATTCATTTTCTAATGGATATTGTCCATAGTATATGATATGATCATTAGGACATGCATCAATAGCTTGATACTCCATTCCAAATTCTTTCATAATCACATATATCTCTCGATATGTGCGTGGTAAAATATTTGGCGTTGGTAATAGAAATTCACCTAGCAATCTACAAAATTCAAAAGAATAAGTCAATGTAAACAATATTAATCATCAATATCGCATTCATACTTTACAAATTAGATAACAATAGCAATATAGGAAGAAAGTCAACCCTCTATGTACATGTGAACATGCAGACATAAATAATTAACAAATTACATACCTTAGTATTTGTGTGAGACAAGTGTTTGATAAACCATTCAAAACCTTCAAGTTCACTAACAACAATATAACAGATAGAAGATTTGTTTTTGAGCCTTCATAAAGAGGTTGATGTGACTTCTCGAGTAGAGGATGAACATCATGACTATCATCCTAGGTGTCCTCATCCATTGGAGAAAATGTTTCTTGAATCAATCTATGTATCTCATCTTCCTGAATTGTATCACTAACATTATCTCCATCCATATCATCATTAAGAACTTGATCAAATTCAATATTCTGATCTAGATGTTAGTCACCCTGTAAATGAGTATTTCTACTAGTACTTGGAAAATAACTCTCTAGAGGGCGACATTTTGGGGGCATTGTCTATATATTTACAAACAACGTAGTAAAATTAGTGTGTATAGAACATATAATAAAACAATAAGACATTTTACTGAAATTCCTGACATGATGACTATTATAGAGAATACATTAAAAATTAAAAAACCTCCTACCAAGGGACGATATTCATAACCCCCTTCAGCGTGCCCCTTCTCCCTACAATGTCTTTCAACTGTTGTTATTAAAAGTATTCTTCTTTGCAAGCCCCTGCAATCAGAGCAAGGGAAATACCATTTTCCATCTCCCCTCGCCTCTAATGCTGCTCTAAACTGAGTAAGATTCCTTGCATTTTCATTCATAGTGACAAGTAATTGTCTTACCTACACCATACAAAACATAAACTTGTAAAACACATTAGATATAAGTATATTTCTAAATACAATATATTATATACCAATTTCTATAAAGAAAAACATGAAGACTGAAGTTTTCATTGATTCGAACAAGTGTTGTGCAATGGCCTTTGATTTACTCACAAGGAGACCTTGATAGTTTGGGCATTGGAACACTAGGTGGCCCAAATGGTCCAAATGAAGGTTGTCCTTGATGCATGCTTACCTTTTATTAATTTACCAGATGATTGTTGGGTATGACTCTCTCTATTTTTGGATATGGTTGATAAAGAATGTATTTAGGAAACACTTGTTGTTGGTATATGATTGTATGGCTTATATTATTGGACAAAAATACAAGAGAAAACAAAGAACAAGGGCGGCAGAACCATGTGACACAGTTGAAGCTTCTAGTTCAAGTGTTGAAGAATCCAAGGAAATCACAAGCATAACTGGAAGTTCTTGGATACTACTGAGGTGGTTTTCAATTTTGATTTTGGGTTTAATAGAACTATAGAAAAAAGAAGAGGTTTAATTAGTAATTAATATATAATCATTGTATGAAAATCCTATAAAAACCTGTAAGTATAACTATCTAATCACACGAAATATATGTAGAAATGCTAAATTAAAAAAAAAAAAAGATTAAATTTTGTTCAAACATGCAAGTTAAAAAAAATCCTGAATTTTTTTTTCTTAACATATAGACAAAAAAATATAAAAATACTAGCCTTCCAAGTTCAAAATCGGAGCAATGTAGAATATCCAAGCTCAAACAATCACCACGAAATTTGTCGCAAGTTCAAAATCCAGTCTCAATCAATCATCGGGAACCTTGTCGCAACTAAAGCAAATGTGTCAAAAATTGTCTTAAAGTATGTATTTACAGATTGACGATTGTCTCTATATCGATGAAAATGCATGAGTTCACCTGCGCGTAAAAAGCCAAGAGCCATGAACGGAAGGCTTCCATTAGGGTACGAGGTGGAGGGGCCAATGATGGTGTTAATCATAGCTCCGCTGGTGCAACCTCCACTAGTGGTTTTGCCTCTAGAAAGAGGGATGCTTCCACCACCATAAGTGGGGATATTAGTGATAGAATAGTCCTAGCCATGGTACCACTAATGTGTGGAGGTGAAGATGATATTAACTATGAGGAGATAAATTAGATGAATCAGAGGACTTCTCTGGTAATTGTATAATGTGTTGCAATGAGATACAAATTGTGGATCTGAAAGCGTGGCTTAATAAAGTGAACTGAGAGGGTTGACCCCAAATAATGTGATAGTACCTCGGGGGATTTATAATGACTAACTCTAAGGAGACTCAAGTAGTAGTGCAAGACTATGGTCAGTAATGCTAAAATAAAAAAATATAAACTATGTAAAAGTAACCAAATCAAAAAACAAGTGCATCGTGTGTGTAGCAAGTGATCTAATCTAGAAAATAGAAGAAAATATTGAAAAGAGAAACCTAAGAAAAGAAAATACCGACTAATCCTAGAAGAGATATACATATTCAAAATAAAAGCACCAAATCAATATTTCTCAAATATTTTCCTCGGTGGGGATATCAAGATCCATGATACAAAAAAAAGTATAAATCTGTGTCAGGTCTTCCAATCATTAGACATGAAATAGGGGCATCTATCCTATCTAGTCATAGCGAATGAATATTGAAAGACCAGTTATAGAGCTAGGACTGCAAACGACTCTATTAGATCTAGGAATCCTCCCATTGAAGGGGATAGATACCTAAAAGTAAAGGATTCTAGGCTACCTCATGCATGGATATTTCATATGATTTTCCTGCATCTTCATCTCGAGGGCAGTGATCTAGATGATCTTCAATACTAAGTGCGGACGATGCACCACTAAACCATTCAGTTGCAATCTTTCCATGTACCACCTTGAAAGGATGTTCCCACTCACATATTGGATTAAACCATATCCAATAGTAGAAGAGTATTCTAGTTCCCTAATGGTCAATGACTATGCCTAAGATGTATAGAGACTAGGGAGGATTATTTGGATTCCTATCTCCAAATTTCCCAACCTACATACAATATTCTTTTGGTCCTCAAGCAAGGATTTAACAAGTAATATTATGGTTGATTTTAGGATCCATTTGGCATCATGAACCAAGTAATAGTTTTAATTTATGGTGTGAATGTGTGTGCATAGATGGTGTGTACCACTAACAACTAGAAGAAAATAAGAAATGTAAATGCTTGAAACATGTAAAATAACTTCAATACTAAGATAGATAATTATTCTTGAAATAAATCTATCTTAACATAAATGGTTATGATCAAGTTTTTCACTAATAAAAAATGCATGAAAATGATATAACTAAATAGTTTAAATTTGTAAAGATCAGAGAAAGGCCCTAATCTAGCAAACTAAAAATGTTTTAAAAAAATCATAGATTAACTATCCAATAAGCTTAGTTATCAAAACACTTGCTAAAATAGAAAGTAAATGCAGCTGCAAGAAAATCCAAACAAAAATTTCAGAGAGGAAAACCCTAATATCTAAAGGGAACTTTTCTTCGCCAAACAATCTAACAGGAAAATAAAAAGGGTTTCCACAACAACCAAATGTGATTGCAAACAGTAATCAAGAGATTGCAAAAAAATACGAATAAAAAGTCGACATTGTCTTATCAAAGCAGAGGGAAATTCACGTTCAAAAGTATTGAGAAAAAGAATTGTTTGAGCATGTCACTCATATCAAAGAGACAGAAGCGACCCAGGTCACTAGAAGAGGATAGATTGGTGCGACTCAAGTCATTGGGATTGACCAAATATGCATGGATCAAAATAAAAATCTCAAAAAAAAAAAACCACCTTATGGTCTGTAGATATAGATGAGTCCTAGGCCTAGGAACCTACTGGAAATTCAAGCTATAGTAAACAAATAGAAAGCATATCTAAACTAAGCAGTACATGACTCGAGAAAATGCTAGAAAAGTAAAATAGACACAAATGGAGAAGGATTATAGATCCTCCATAGTGGAGTCACTGAAATCTATTGTGTGTGGTTTGGAACACACCTGTGCCAAAAGGAACTAGGTAAGCATTTGTGCAACCTCAACAAAGATTCAAAATGAAAGGAAAAACATGAAAACAAAAATACAATTGAAGAAAAAGGATGAATATCTAAAATAATAAAATGGATACATTCTTTAATAAACAATACACATGCACCAACATTATGTAAATAATAAAAGAATATGCTTCTTTTATATTTAAATGAGAGAGTACAAGGGGAAGAATTACCTCAAAAAGAAAAATGGAAGGGGACCATGCAACTGTTTAAGGGAGGGTTGGTTGGTCTCCTGGTGATGTCTCAATCCTTCGGCCACACATCACAATAGGGATCTCCAATAGGTGAGATATAATCAAGAAAATGATATCTCCAACTTCAAAGGGAATCTCAACACAATGATACCTTGAGTGAAAATATGGATAATTGTTTTTGGATGAGGGACCTTGAGGTATTCTTGTAGGAAAAATAATGACTAGGATAATTATTTAGGTTATATTTTTTAACCCCCAAACCCATTATCTAATCTAGGACATGCCAATATTTCTACCAAAACTTTCCTCTTTTTTGTTAGGAACAAAGCAGGAACAATCAAAAATAATTCTTGGGGTGGGGTCGTATTTATCAGGAGTAACTATGTGACTTGGTTCACTTATATTGAAGGAAATTGGGCGACATGGGTCGCCTCTTTCATTGAATAGGTGCGACCTAGATTTAGAGTGACCTCTTTAATGTTTGATTTTCATTTTTTGGATTATTGATGCTTCCACAACGTCCTCTGGATGGAAATGAGGTGGAATGATGATATATGCAGTTTACGAGTCTGATGATATATTAGATGAGCAGATTTGGCTATTAACACTAAGAAGTGGCCTACATTGTGGAGGGGCATGGAAATTGGAATTTCTATGCCTCATAACATATCGGTTTCGAGGCATGCCCAACCCAACACCTTGTAATGGAAACTAATGGAAATAGTTTACATGCTTCCCCAACAAAAAATCAGCATACATATTCCCAAATAACTACAAAGGGACTTACCTATTTTTGTGATGAGGCACGCCAAACACCATGTACCACCTTTCCATCTAGTTATCAATGAATGGCTGGTAGGTACACCATTCAATGGATATGTGGGTACGATTTATGTTCGATACTTCACCTATTCTAGGGTCTCTGAATAGGGAAAAGATGTATTATTTTCTTATATTTAGTCTTTTTACTACATAGTGAAATAAGCCATACTCCCATCATTTCCTCTCTCTATAAGAGGAAATGATATAGAGTGCCCGATTTGCTTGCCTGATTACGTCTATGATGGCATCAATGGTATCGGCAAGAGAGCAATGAATTAGGTATCCACCCCTAAATATAGTGATAATGGCTTTGAGAGACGCTGTCTCTCCCAATATCTTGACATTGGGATCTATATATGAAATGAAAACACAAAGAAGAAAATGTTAGAAACATATGATACATAAAATTACTGATTATATAATTTACATATATTTCATATGTCATAAATCAACAAATATGATCAAAGTCATTGAAAAGTTAAAGGTGGATGAGTATGACAAACGTTTAAGGTTCCACCAACATAGATACCCATCAAAATTTAAATGATCACCCACTAATTCGTTTATGCATTCCTTATACAATCACATCCCCTTTGCATGTATTGCAAGAAAGTTAAGAAATAGGTCATTTAGGATAGGTCACATCTATATTCACATCATGGACACAACATACACACACACACATATAATGAACCAACTTGAGGATGTACATGTAAAATATTGTTTTATTATCTCAATGATAATGGTAATCAAAGATCAAGCATGGATGATAGAAAATAATGGTTCAGTATTGGACATATTTGTCTTTAAATTAGAGATGTGGAAGGACTCTTTGCTTGGAACTAAGATGTGATTTTTAGAATCAACAAGTCTAGTTTTAAAGGTTACCCTTGTTTGCATATTTATGTTGGATGTTGAAATTTATGTGGAATCCAAGTATCATTTTCTATAAAACAATAAGATATATTTTGGAATATTAGTTATAAATCTAAATATTTCCACTCTTGATAAGATAGAAAATTTTGTTAACTAGCACTGATGATGCTAAAGTGATCTTTGGATGATATTTCATGGAAATGACAAACATATTATCAAGGAATGTTTTTTATCATCCAAACTTTCTGATTCATGCTGATTGATTCAATATTGTTACACTAGTCTTTATTTGGAAATTTGATACATGAAATGATTGTTTGTGCTAGAACAATATTCCCATCATATGCATGCCATGGACCTTCATGTTGTTATACCTAGTGTTATTTGGCCTCCTAGTGCCTAGTCGAGTGTCTTGGACCATAGTTTGTCCACATTTGACCACCTTAGACTAGTGATATATCCATGAAGCCTTGTTTGTCAACTTATCCACTCATTTCCTTCTTTTTGGGAGTCAATGTGCCCCACTACCTTGCATTTATGTGGGATTTGTGGAATTTCCTTATTTTAAGGAGATGGAGTGCACCCTCTAAAATATTTGGTCAACTTGTGTATTAATGGCCACTACTTAGTCAACTACTCACTCCATGCACCATCCTAATGGTTCCTTTAACACTATTTGAGTAGCCTAACCTTCCTCATGGTCCATCCATGTTCATTGAACCTCATTATGGCCCAATCCATGAGTTACACTTGGCCTCATGTCATTGATGGGTGAATTGGTCCAATCTAAGCATATCATTTTGTGAGCTAATCAAAATTCCATGAGAGTCCTATATATTTTACTATTTTTTTCTCAATAATGCATAATGGAAAATAAAGCTCTAGAGTGTATTTATCTAATTTTTCCTCAATATTCTTCTTCTCATATTTTTCTGCTATCTCTTGAAATATTCTAAGTGAAGTTGTTATTGAATCTAGATCTAAGTTTGGTTTGTCACATGTATTAGATCCTAGAGTTGTGATTGATGTGCATTCCAAACTTTCACATGGTATCAGAGCTAGTATGATTCAGAGAAATTTCCATATTCTTTATTGAGTGTTTTTTGCAGGTCATTGTCATCACCAAGAGTGCACCAACAAAGTATGGATCAAAATTAAGCCATGATTCTCACACCCTTCAACTAATTTGAATGGAAGTTGTTAACACCTAAAAAGTGCTCACTAGCTCATTCCCTTACTCTGATGACCCATTTGTCCACTTTTCCACCATCTGAGCCTCTGAAACCAACAAAAGGTCACCAAAAGACCTTAGTACACCCCTTTTTCCATTAAAAAAGATTATTTTTCCAAGAAAATCATAAAAAACCCTCAAAAAGGGTCCAAATTCCCAAAAATATTAAAAAGGGAATTAAAATATTATTTTTATTCAAAAAAGGAAAAAGGAGGGAAAATTACCTAAACCATGTTGGTCAATACCATTGGTTTCCACAAAACCACAAATGGTATCTCCCACCACCAAAACCTATAAAAAGGTGGTAGGGGCTCCTCATTTCACATCCTTCCATTATCTCATCCTTATGCTGCTGAAATCTCCCCTGAGCACTTTTAGCCATTGAAGCAACCTTGGAGAAAGAGACCTATTGGAGTTTGGAGCTACTCATCTTGGGAGTTGCTCAACATCAACCTTCACCATTGAAGGTAATATCGCAAGCACTTGCTTGCCCCCCACTTTTCAATACAAAAATTATTTCTTATGTTTCTTGTTCTTGATTTTTGAAATATTTAAATTATTTGCTTAGATTCTTGCTTAGATCCATGAAAAGTATTGTTTATTTAGTTTATTGTTTTTATTTCTATTGAAACTGCTGCTACTAGTTAGCAGGTGCCCATAGCACTAAGCTTGGTTGCAAAACCGAGCCAACAGTTTTTGGCGACTCCACTTTGGTTTGAACTTTAGATCTCTAGCTTTGCCATTAAATCTTAGTTTTTATGAGTTTTTAACCATTAGATCCATAGATCTGCCATCTTAGACAGCAGATCCATTGCTGTTCTGAGATTTGGCCCCAAAAAACAGCCCTAAATTTTAAATTTTCGAGTTCGTTTCTCGTTTTCCGTGCACGGCTTCCGCCTCGCGGCTTTTTGCCAGACAGTCGCGCGGTCCATTGCGACTTTTCTGCATTTTTCCGCGCGGTCAATCGCGGCCTTTTTCCAGACAGTCGCGCGGTCCATCGCGACTTTTCTGTGTTTTTCCGCGCTGCACACCGCGGCTTCGCGGCCTTTTTCCGCGCTGCCCATCGCGACTGTGCGCCCAAAACCTGCGCGGTCCATCGCGACTGTGCGCCCAAAACCTGCGCGGTCCATCGCGACTGTGCGCCTAAAACCTGCGCGGTCCATCGCGACTGTGCGCCCAAAACCTGCGCGGTCCATCGCGACTGTGCGTCCAAAACCCGCGCGGTCCATCGCGACTGTTCGGCCAAAACCCGCGCGGCCCATCGCGGCTGTTCGTCCAAAACCCGCGCGGCTGGATTTTTTCATTCGGCCATCCCGATTTTGAAAAATATTTTTTACTGTACTTTCTGCCCATAGCACATTTTTTACAGTATCAAATTCTGCATATTTTCCAGATTTAGAAAAAAATTTTACTATTTAAAAGTGCATACATAGAAATTTTTTTTAAAAATTTTCAAGAAAGTGAAAGAAAGATTCATTTTGCATTCTTTATCTAGATTCAAACTTTTTCTTGTTTACTTCTTTAGAATCTTGCCCTTAGCAAATTTTATTGAAACGAAGAAATCCATTTATTTCTTTTAGAAGTTTATTATTTGCTTTCATAAATCCAAAAAATCCATTATTTTTTGAGTTATTTTTGAAAAAGCAAATTAATTTCTTTTTAGTGGAAAAAGTCTTAAATATTTGCTTGTTATTTTTCGAAAAGTCCTTTATTTTTTGAAAAATTTCCCTTAAAGCATTTAATTTTTTCAAGTTCAGTTTACAACACCTCACGTGCACTCACACGATCACTTAACTGAACTAAGACTTAAAACTTACCCTAATTTGAACACACTCTTAACCCCACTTGGGGAACACGAAAAGAATTCTTGTAGCTAGGTAGTATTGGGGGGATAGGTGTTCCAATAACACCCCTCAGTTCATACATCTGAGACATAGAAGTTGTCCAATTAGGGAGCTAAAATCTCTTAGTACTTTTTGGCGCGGTCACAACCGGTTTGTGGGAAGGCCTCTCCCCTAGGAGGGTTGAAGTCGCGAGGATGGTTCCGGAAGCCTGAGTGGGATACCGAAACCCATTCAGTAACCGAAGGGCTACCATTCGCAGTTCTCGGGATATCCCTGTATTGGGATATTGCGATCAAAGGACCAAACGGCAGATTTACCTTTTCTCGACGCGTCATGAACGGAGTATCCTAGTAGCCTGTCTTTTTAGGATTGATTACCCGGTGTCCCTCCCGGTAGGGGGATATCTAGCCGTTGTCTCTACATTCATATTGTCTGACTTGGATTTCATCACCTTGCAGGGGATATCGTCTGTTTGAGTCACAATACTTTTAGATTAGGTGTTTGCATGATCTTTACCACCTTTTGAGTCTAGTTACACCTATTTTTTCTAGGAGCCGCTTGCATGTTGGTATTCTGACCGGTTGTTGCATTCCTCCACTTATTGTAGCACAACTGCTAGGATAAGTGCATTTTTTGAGGATTGATTTTTTGGCCTGTGAGCCTTCTTTTTTCACTCCCCTTCTTGCACCCTTGGTTGCATTAGGGTTTTGAGTCTTTTACATATATATCACCACCTGATACTTAAAACAACATTTTATACATAAAACAAAAAACATATTTCTCACCATTGAGAATTCTAGACGTTCTCGTCGTCTACGAGGCGAACTCCCAGAGTTCAGTCCACTTGGCTCTCCACGTCACGGACGCAGAGCATTATCCCTTGATTCGACACATCGTCGATCATTTAGACGGTCATCCGATTCTGACATACCCCACTTCACCTTTGATTTGGAGGTAGAATCCGAAAACCCCACAGAGTTACCACCGACCACAATTATGTCTGGAACACCAGATGATCCACAATTTACATTAACCATAGGTCAGACATCAGCAGACCTTTCTGCAGGAATACCATCCATGACAACATCCACCCCCTTGGGTATGCCCAATATGGGTACCACTCCACATTCAGGAATGCCTAACACAGGGCCACCACCTGTCATGGGCATGCCCAACATGGGGGTCATACCCCCTTCGGTTTCCACAAACCCTATCCCAGGAATCCCTAGTACGATTCCTAACCCAAGTGTCACTCCTGTTGCACTTGGGAGTGCTATCCCAGGAATCCCTAGTGCGATTCCTAACCCGAGTATAACCCATGTTGCACTCAGTAGTGCTATACCAGGAATCCCTAGTGCGATTCCTAACCCAAGTGTAACCCAGGTTGCACTTGGGAGTGCTAACCCATATCAGGCCACACCTTTTGGAGGGCACATACCCTCCATACCTAGCATACCTATAGGCGCTACTGGACCCCTACACCATACCACAATGGCTAGGCAGGTCCCGGTTCCGGTCACTACATCCGCTAGTCTACCATACATGGCAAGTCTCAACCTGCCAGATTTAGCTAGGCTCACAAATGACCCCATCAGGCATGACCCTGCTTGGCCCCATATGCCCACTAAGCTTCCCTCTGACATCCCTAAGTTTGAGGGAAAGGCCGGAGAAGACCCCCAGAACCACATCATGTCTTTCCACTTATGGTGTTCCTCCAACTCCATAGTGGACGACTCTATCCGCCTCCGTTTATTACAGCGCACCTTCACTGGCTCTGCAGCCAAATGGTATATCGAGCAACCCCATGGGACGCATTCCTCATTTTCCTCCCTTGCCTCGACCTTCCTGCAGTTCTTTCAGCTACCGGTCCGCTATGATGCGGGCGTCGAGATCCTACTGTCTTGCAGACAGAACACAGCCACGCACATCACTGACCATATTCATGATTGGCGTCGGCGCCGAAGCCTATGCAAGATCAAATTAGACGATCGAATCTTTTTAGACTGGTTCCTTAAATCCCTCCTTCCCCTCATTGCGAAGGATGTAGCTTCTGAAAGACCCCAGTCTGAAGAGGAGGCCATCCTTAAGGCCCAACAGTTTGACCTTATCTATGCCCAGTCAGGTTACCTATACACCATCATACCTGACGCCCCAAGAGGTGACTCTGCACGCGGTGATACACCGGGGGCATCCCATGCCGCTGATGGCATTATTGGCCAAATTACACCGCACGCAAAACCTTTCAGTATGGTGAGCACCATGCCCGCCCCAGACCTTTCTAGGGCTACATCCAGTTCCGGAGCGACAACTTCTTATGCTCCAACAAACCAGACCCATCATGTTCATGGACCCTCTTGTCCACAACATTGTTATGGCCAAGCGCCATCAGCATATGTACCTCCTACATACTATGCTCAACCTACGGTACAAAACCCCATGCAGTTTCCACAACAGCCCATGAATTACCCACAACCGGTTGCACCGGCTAACCTCACACCTCCACCAGCGCAGGGGTACCAACAACCCCAACAGGCAACTGGACCACCTCCAGCTCCACCTGCATACTATCCACCGCAACCTGCTCCCGCACCTGCGGCTCCTCAGAATCCCCCCAATGCTCAAGGGCATGTGTACGCACAACAACATCAGCCCCAATACCAAAACAACCAGCGCAACCAAGGTGCGCAACAGAACCGTGGTAGAGGTCATAACCATGGTAATAACCAACAACATCAGCAAGGTCCTCCACCTCCCAATCCTCCGCAAAATAACAATGCTGCTCCTCCCAACCGCAATCCGGATCGGAATCCTAAGCAGCCTAGAAATAATAACCTCAGAACAAACCACCCTTGTTCTATTTGCGGGGTCTATGGTCATTACACGCATTCTTGCCCACATTTGGAGCGAGCTCGGCAACTCTGGACCAACGATGCCCATCGTCAAGGGCAAGCGGTTCCTCAGCCACCACCCAACCCTCCACCACCTCAACATCAACCTTTGGTGCTGCAAAACCCCTTTCCAAACCAGGGTGTAGTGAACACTCAGCCGTTAGCCCCCCCTCAGGGAAACGTGCCACCACAGCAGATCACTTATGTAGCCCCTGATCAACCCATGTTCGATTCAGGTACTCACCATTTGTTGATGATGTCGACTGCCGATGCTAACCTCCAAACTCGTTGGAACCAATATGGCTCCACCTCTGAAGCCCCTCCCGCCGACAAGAACACTAACGTTAATCCCACAGATCAAACGTTACGTATACCTCCGGCTTCACTTGATGGCGCTTCCAAAGCACCTCGCTTCCCACTTTGTCGCATCAACAGTAATCCCAATGCTCGCGCTGCGTCGAATTACAACATCCTAGACGACTTAGCCCAGTCTCCTGCAGCCATGTCTGCTTTAGAAGTTTTGCAAAACTGTCCTTCGCAGCGCAAAACTTTGCTCTCTGCCATTGGCGCCATTGACCCCAATGATTCACAGTTGATCGCATTCGATTCAGACCAGTCTGAACCCCGCCTGCCTTCCTCTTTAGCATTCCAAGTTTCCGTTTCTGTTCGGAATCTTGTCATCCATCGGTGCATTATCGATGAAGGGGCCTCCACATGCGTCATGTCCACATTTGTTTGGCAGAAGTTGGGATCCCCTACTCTCCAGCAGTCCACCACTGCATTACGAGCTTATGACGGCCGTTCGGCTCAACCCCTAGGTCTTTTAGCCAATGTCCCTGTCCAGCTGGCGGGTAAAACCGTGCTCATTGACATTGAGGTCATCAATGCCCCACTAGACTATAACCTTTTACTTGGTCGCAACTACATGTACGCCATGAAAGCGGTTGCCTCCTCCGTTTTTCGTACCATGATGTTCCCCCATGAGGGACGCGTGGTCAAGGTCGACCAGCTCACCTATTACGATCCCAAGGCCCCTACCACACCTAAAAATGGTCTCACCATGGTTGAACAACCTGTTTTTGGTGCAACTACCTCATTCATTTCCTCAGTAGGACCCAGACTTTACTCCGAGGCGTCGATAACCTCTACATTCCAGGCCATTCCACCACCGTCACCGGAGACCCAGGTCGCTAACCTCTGCACTCTTTCACAAACACCCGGTAATCAACCCTCCTTGTTACCCAAACCACCATTGGTCCCTAGTCACATCGGTGTTACACCTATCCACACAATCCCCTTTCTATTTCCTCCTTCGGGTGTAGTAAGCGCCCCGGTTATGGCTACCCTTAGTCTCCCCGGGTTAACATTGGGATTACCCGTGTGGTATATTACGCCTCCCGTTCCTCCACCGACACCAAATGTCATCCTACAACCGGTGCAACCCATTGTTACTTCTACCCAACCACCTCCCGGTATCACGACTCCTTCGTCGTCGACGAATCCCCCTCCATTCGTCAGGCCCACTGGGGGCAGAGGCCCACAACCATACACTGCGGTTCCCCCACCCAAGGCAGTTAAACCTCCCCCCATATTTCGTGCTCCTCCAAAATGCTCGCTGTGTGATGAGTTAGGCCATCCAACCCATCAGTGCCCACAGTTACCTGCATTGCAGGAACACATGCAAATGTTGGACGACGACCCCAACATCCCGGTGGTCAAACTAGATCCAAACCCTATGCCTCGTGATAAATCACTGCGTACCAACCACCCATGTGCGATATGCGGTATTTATGGCCACTACTCGCATAACTGTCCTGACATCCCAGACTACAGAGCAGCTCTCTACGAGATGAACAATTTGGACCTAGAGACGGCACCCTCTACTATCGAGGAGATCTACCCTCCCGCATCATTCTCATCCGGAGAGATTAACACCATCTATATGATCTCTTCGACTACCACTACCTCATCACTCGATTTGACCACTCAAAGGTCCCGCAATGATGAAGAGGTTCTCGAGACTCCTACTACCTTTGATTATCCCGGGGAAGACATGCACCATCGTCCATACTTCCTCCTGGAAGAGACTTCATCCACCACCGCTACCCAATCCGCGGTTGAGTCCAAGGATTTCCTTCCTACTAAAATCGACTGGTTAACGGATCCCATGGCCGATATTTCTCCCGTCATCCACATTGACATCTCTGACCCACTTGGTGCCCTTCACACCATCACATTAGGAACCTCCCACAGTGAGCATGAGATCGGAGAATACCAACAACTGTTCCAAGAATTCACTGATGTCTTTACTTGGTCAGATACTGAAATGCCTGGCCTTGACCCCGCCATTTATATGATCTCCACTGGATACCCCTCTGTCCGGTCGGCCCCTTCCATTGATCCCTTTGACACACAGGTTGAACCCTTTCAAATCAACCAGGAAACCACATGTCCACAACATGGGGGCATGCCCAAAACCTTGCCTACTCATCATCACCGTGATCCTCGTCGGAGATACTGGGGGCATCCACCCCACAAAGGGAATCCCCCATCATCATATCATCACTTCAGTATGCCACCACGACCCACAGCCTCATGGTATAACACCCCGCCAGCAGTTGCTCAATGCCCTATTGATCTCTCTATGAGACAACATCTGCACCACATTGACACCTCTGAGTTAGGGGGCATAATAGATTACCTCGACCCCGGGATAGGGGGCATGATCAATCATTTTGAACCTTCCCCATCATCTCTATCTCAACACCTCAATGAGCCCATCGTTCAAACCAACACATATGTGATCCACAATCACAAACCCCATGCACATAGCATGGGGGCAGGTCATTAACCTTGCTCACTTTTTCATATTCGTGATCTCAACCATTTTTGAGGTCATGTGTCACTTGTATATTTCAGTTGATTTGATACACCTAGTATTTTTCCCCCACGGGTCATCATTTCTCCCCACCACTGCATCCTTCGCTTGGTGGGATCACCTTTATTTGTAGCCATTTTTTAACCTAGTTCCTTCCTTTAACCATTCCGGAGTCCTTATGACCTCCGTTTTTTGCACCATTTGCACTGCCGGATTCATATTTCCGTGCCCGTGATGATGCTTGAGATCATTTCTCGCTCTCACCTTTAGATTTTCTGGGCATCTTTTCCACGCCCCCTCGTCACCTCAGTTTGCGTGCCACATCGGCCGTTCTCCGTTTTCGACGTGCCTTATATCGCCGGATTCAGTTTTCCGCGCTCGTGACGACGCTCGAGATCATTTCTCGCTCTCACCTTTAGATTTTTCGGGCATTTTTTCCACGCCCCCTCGTCACCTCGGTTTGCGTGCCACATCGGCCGTTCTCCGTTTTCAACGTGCCTTATATCGCCGGATTCAGTTTTCCGCGCTCGTGACGACGCTCAAGATCATTTCTCGCTCTCACCTCTAGATTTTTCGGGCATTTTGCCTTGTGACCCCTTCGTCACCTCGGCTTGCACGCCACATCGGCCGTTCTCCGTTTTCAACAATCCTTAGGTCACCAGATCCAGTTTTCCGCACTGATGACGATGCTTGAGACCTTTTCTCGCCCTCATCAGTCCATTTTTGTTCGGTATAATTTTATCCCTTTTTCGGGCCGAGCAACCCCTTTTACGAAAAAGGCACTTAGGGAGTTTCTGTTAAGCTCTTTTCTGACTCCTAAAACAATGAAAAGATCGCCGAGCAATCTTGCTTCCTTTCATGCTCGCTAAACGTATCTGAAAGGGCGTCTACCTGGTATAAGTTTACCCCTTTTCCGGACCTCGTAGACTAATTACGAAAAAGGTATACTCTAGTCACATCGGCTAGAAGAGTTCTCCATCCGCATCATTTTATGCTTTTTCGGGCCTTGGAGACTAAACTCACGAAAAAGAAACACCAACAGAGTCCACTTACCGTTTTCAGACTCTCTAAACATGAAAACAACCATGAGCATGAGCCGTCTTGGGCTCACACAATCCACAGGACCGTACCATTTCAGAGCACACTTTTATCCCTTCTTGGAGCTCATTAAAACTACGAAGAAGGAATCAATGGTACCTCTTGGTGCCACGACAGATCACATCTACTCATATGGCAGCTTCCCCATTTTGGTCGCCTTTGTTCAGAGTATTCTGCAGTATGTCACCTTGATACTCCCTCGACAGCTACCATCAGCTTCACCCCCGCAGAGTCAGTACATACCCTTCAGTCCCTAAAAGATGATCCCCACACCTACAAGTCAGTTCCCTACGCTGCCAGGTCAACCATGTCATCTTGCTCTGAACAAAGGAAGTTTGAGTCTACCCATTTTTGACCCAGTTATTTCCCATCCCCACAAGTATGTCAGTCCTACCAGCAGTACTACATCACTTCAGTTTACACCTCGCGCTCCCAGCAAGGAAACATCATTGCCTTGTTAGTTGCTGGTCTCCCTCTGTCGACGACAACCACATTGATTCCAGAGGATAGACCTAGAGGCCCCTGTGTCTTGGACTCATTACCATTTATGATGAGTGCCTACGAATCATTTCGAGAGAAATCCTCAGTACCTCTCCCAATGGTTGTTTCTCACATGCTCGACTTCAACACCTTGATCGCATCATTGAGACTCGCACAGGGTATTGGTCCATTCAGTTATTAGTCGAAGACCCCGGATACCTCCTGACTCCTCCACATTTGAGAGTCTTCCTATGGATAACACCAGTTACACTTTTTCTATAGATATCCGGGCTGCGCATGGCGACAGTATTCAGATTTACCCAGGTTCCATACTCCCTTGAGTATACAGTTACAATACTGCCTAGAGATGGCTCACAGTCATTGAGTCCATACAGATGTTGGACACCTTCAGTTTCAGCAGTTCAACAGTTATTCCAGTGTATCAGTTATTGAGATCAGCCATGATCATGAGTATATCCCACAATCATGTCCCCTCTGGACCATTATTATGTACCGGTATATTTCTTTACGTATTAGATCCCCCTTCTTGGGACTAATTGTTTTGTATATGTCTTGATACGAGCATGGGAATGCCCGCCTCGTCCTTTATCAGAGATTATACCTCATTCATATTGAGGCAATGTAATATTTTTTGTTTTTGCAGCTTCCAAGGGCCGTGGCTCCAGTCTCCAACCGGTCTCTTCTCTCCCCTAAAACCCAGAAAAAGGACAAAAGAACTATGATGTCTATCGGCCATACGATGAGCTCCTGCCCTCACACATCAGGGGGCAATCTGTTAACACCTAAAAAGTGCTCACTAGCTCATTCCCTTACTCTGATGACCCATTTGTCCACTTTTCCACCATCTGAGCCTCTGAAACCAACAAAAGGTCACCAAAAGACCTTAGTACACCCCTTTTTCCATTAAAAAAGATTATTTTTCCAAGAAAATCATAAAAAACCCTCAAAAAGGGTCCAAATTCCCAAAAATATTAAAAAGGGAATTAAAATATTATTTTTATTCAAAAAAGGAAAAAGGAGGGAAAATTACCTAAACCATGTTGGTCAATACCATTGGTTTCCACAAAACCACAAATGGTATCTCCCACCACCAAAACCTATAAAAAGGTGGTAGGGGCTCCTCATTTCACATCCTTCCATTATCTCATCCTTATGCTGCTGAAATCTCCCCTGAGCACTTTTAGCCATTGAAGCAACCTTGGAGAAAGAGACCTATTGGAGTTTGGAGCTACTCATCTTGGGAGTTGCTCAACATCAACCTTCACCATTGAAGGTAATATCGCAAGCACTTGCTTGCCCCCCACTTTTCAATACAAAAATTATTTCTTATGTTTCTTGTTCTTGATTTTTGAAATATTTAAATTATTTGCTTAGATTCTTGCTTAGATCCATGAAAAGTATTGTTTATTTAGTTTATTGTTTTTATTTCTATTGAAACTGCTGCTACTAGTTAGCAGGTGCCCATAGCACTAAGCTTGGTTGCAAAACCGAGCCAACAGAAGTCCCACATGATAATCCAACTTCAAAGTAAGGGTCTTTATAGAGTCAGCATGGGGCTTGAACTTGATCCAAATGCTGCTGCTAAAAAAAAAAAGTGGTTCAATACGCTTGACGAAGCTTATGGTTTGCTTTGTCTCTCTGTTTCCCGAGATTTGCTATTCCACCTTGAAAATTCTTCTACACCAAATGAATTTTGGCTCAATCTTGAGTTATTATTTGGGAAGTAGGATGAGATGAGTGGTTATCTACTGGATAATGAGTTGATCTCATTGAGCCCAAGCAATTTCGAAACCATGGAAGAGTTTATATCAAAGTTCAAGAACCTAGTGATTCAACTCAAATAGTGTGGCATTGAGAAGAAAGAAGATCGGATAATACTTTCCATTATGTCTAAACCGGGTCCTGAATACTCAATATTTGTGTCTACATTCCATGCTACAAAGTTTGTTGTTCGAAATTGGAGGATGCCTTCTTTGGATGCATTCATACATTCATTCACCCAAGATAAAGATAAGAAAGTGAAAATGGGGTATTTTAGTTCATCCAAGGACCATGTGCTTGCTTCTCATGGAGATAAGAGTCACAAAAAGTCTAAATCCCAAGGAAAGCAAAAGATGAAGGAGAAGAAGCAGTCAGATGAATAGAACTCAACTTCAACTAATGAGGATTTGAAATCCAAGGAGATGAAGAGCAAGAAAGAAAAGTCCAAGTGTGGTTATTGAAGAGTTTATCCTTATGATAAATCTTTTTTTAGAAAGAATATGTAAATCACGACCAAGATTCTTGAAGAAAAAAACATTGATGTTCCAGATTTTGCAAGAAAAGCAGAAGCCAAACTCTCTTGGGAAAAAGAACATTGTCTCTATGCTACTTGTCAAGGTAATAATTCATATGATTTGGGTTATCTAGTTAAACTAATTTTTGATGTCTGTGTTTCTGATTCAAATTCTGATATATCAGAACCAGAAACCTCTATCCCTTCCCTGGAAGAATCTCCAACCAGTTCCCCAAAGTCTCCTCCCAATACTAGTCATTTTTCACAATTTTTTACTTGCCTTGTGAAATATATTTCCAAATCCATTAGGATACTTCATGTTATTATTTGGAAGATGATATGAAGGCTAATATGAAGGTTATTACATCCTTAAAACCATTTTCCCATCCATTAGATTCCCAAAATACCCTACAACCCCCAAGTTCTCAAGTTGGAAAATATCACAATTTCATTGTTTCCATTATTGTGTCACTTGTCGATGTTGTTTTTATGTCTTGCATATCATTCATTGGTTGGAAATAAATGTCATTGGAAATCATGGGACTGATTTTCCACATGTATGGACCTGATCTCACCACCTATGGTTCAAATGTCAATTATCCAGATCCTCCAAGTTTTCTCAAATGTCAATGTGATCTAATTGCAAACTCTTTTCCTACTGTGGACCCATTCTCTGATGGAGACACTATAGATATGTTGTTTGTTGCTCCATATGAATCATATTCTAATATTTCAGAGCATAATGAGATCCATTGTAGAGTTAGGAAGGTGTTACATCAGTTTGGAAGGAAAATACATTGTTTTATTTGCCATATGGAAGTTGCTCAAGAAACTGATTTTTTCGAGTCTTTTGATGTTCTTTGGGAAGGAGTTTGCATATATATCTTTTCCATTATTAATTATATGTTAATATTAGAGTATGTATGCAACATGATGCATTATTATGATTCTCCTCTGTCACGTCCCCATTTTGACCCCCTTCGCATTAAATCGTAAATGATGTAAATATTGTTACTTAATCATGGTGAGGAGCTCAAGGCCAAGGCCCCACCATTGATTTAGTGTTTATGTATCGGCAATTAAAATAGATGCCTATGGTTCTTGTGCTAGATGGGCACGATGTAAATAAGACATCATGTAAATACTAATTTTAATGAAAAATACCCACAACTAGCTATGCAATGCAACAAAGAGATGGGGGCATGATTCTACAAGGAATAGGGAGGGAAATTATTCAAACCCTTGAGCCAATGGTGTTAATCCATGTGTCAATGAGAAAACCCATAAACCACCAACTACCCATTTTGGGTTATGGACCCAATCATTTAATTCTTCCAAGAGTTGGTTGAGGCAGTTAATGCCTTGGGAATGAAGAAGTATGGCAGCCATTTTCTTGTATGGGAAAGCCATCAACCTGGAAATTCGTGTTTTGTCTCCTTGGGCAAGAAAACACCCACGAAATGGTGCCCAAAGCCATTCTAAACAGTCAGTCTTCACTCATTCACGCAGTTGGAGCTAGCTGGGTCTTTCCCTACACATTTTTCATCCAAATCCTGCATTTTTCCATGCCTGGGAGTTCGTTTTTGCATATACAGTAGCTTGGGAGAGAAGGGCCACGATTTGGGGACTGTATGGAGGTCGTTTTTGCCCCCGAATGTCCAAGGACGTTTTTCTAAAAACGGATTTGGCTTCCCTGGGTTGTTCCCCAACTTCCCATTTCGTTTTTGTGGGTTCCCACGATTCTCTGAGTTAGTTGAAACCCCATCTCATGCATTCCACTGTGGAAAACGTTTTCCTCATGCCTAGCAATTGTGGTTTTGTTGTTAAGTGCATCTAGTTTTGGATTTGAACCTGTGAGTAAGAAACTTGGACTGGTAGTGGACAGAATTGGCTTGATAAACCTAGTGGAGGGAGTGACCTCTCAAGAAGATCAAGAGGGCTGGCTACTTTTCTATGCACACCCTGAGAGCACTAGAAAGGAATGTATGGCTTGAGGGACTATGTGGCAGTGAAGAGAATACTTCCTTGTGATTAGGTGTGTAGGCATTGTGAGTGCCAAGCTGAATAGATCTGGGAGAGGTACCCATAGCTCTGTGGTTGAGCTCACTAGCTTAGCAATTCTTCCCTTCCATGTCCTAGCAGCCTGATAAACCCAATTGCAGATTGGCTTGGCTCATCTTGGTGTATGCTTGGCTATGTGTGAGTCTGTTGTTCCCTGGTTCCTTGTAGAGGTCATGCCCAGCTCGGGGGTGGCAGTTGCATCAAGAGGTTGATAAGCACAACTGGCCTATGGTTGGGTGGAACGTTGCAGTTGCATAGCCAGTTGCTTGGGACTATTTTGTCAAGATAAGTATTCTCTTGTGTTAAATTGCAATTACTTATTTGATGAACATCTTAAATGTATGATGGAGGTGCAATTCTTAATATTCCGCTGTTTTTCTCTTAAAAATCATACATTTCCATGTGTCTCTGTTATATTATGTGAATGTTTATGTTCCAAAGTTTCATGGGGCTAGATGCCTAGTTTAGTACCATGTCCGTTATGCACTTTCATATGTATAAGTTTATTTTAATTTGAATGTTTGACTACTATGTATGGGACTAGATGTCCGGTTTAACATCACGATCCTCTCCATCTAGCTGGTATGATGGGAGGGGACGTGACATCCTCCATCATCAAATGATGAGTTTCAAGGGGCCTCTCCATATGTTTTTTTTCTACACAACATTGATGCATTGGTGCATGAACATAGCATCCACAACATCTTCACCAAGTCTTTTGCCAACAAGTTTTTCATTCAACTCATTCAAGTGAAGACAAATACCTTTTGAAGAAATTTTTTCATCTCTATTCCATGTCCATTTTTTAGGGAGGATTTTTCCCATGTGGTTTTTCCTCTTTCCCCATTTTACATGGACAAATAAATTGTTGTAAAGGGTGACCATAAGCCTTTGTTGCTTGGGCCCTATTTTTGTTTCTCACTACCGTTACTCCTTAAGGGGAGGTGTTATAACTATATTCCCATCATATACATGCCATGGACATTCGTGTTTTTCTACCTAGTGTTATTTGTCCTCCTAGTGCCTAGTCTAGTGTCTTGGACCATAGTTTGTCCACATTTGACCACCTTAGACTAGTGATATATCCATGAATCCTTGTTTGTCCGCTTATCCACTCATTTCCTTATTTTTGGATTCAATTCACCCCAATACCTTGCATTTATGTGAGAGTTGTGTCATTTCCATGTTTTATGGAGATGAAGTGCTCCCTCTTAAATATTTGGTCAACTTGTGCATTAATGGCCACAACTTAGCCAACTACTCACCCCATGCACCCTCATAATGGTTCCTTTCACACTATTTGACTAGCCTAACCTTCATCATGGCCCATAAATGTTCATTGAACCTCATTATGTCCCAATCCATGAGTTACACTTGGTCTGATGTCATTGATGGCTGAATTGATCCAATCTAAGCCTACCATTTTGTGAGCCAATCAAATTTCTTTGAGAGGCCTATATATTGTACTAGTTTTTGCTCAATAATGCATAATGGAAAATAAAGCTCTATAGTGAATTTCTCTTATTTTGTCTCAATGTTCTTCTTCTCATATTTTTCTACTATATATTGAAATATTCTAAGTGAAGTTTTCATTAAATATATATCTAAGTTTGGTATGTCACATGTATCAAAGCCTAGAGCTGTGATTGATGTGCATTCCAAACTTTCACAGTTTGTTATGAATATGTATTTATTGAATTCATTTATAAAAATGGGAGGAGACTTATTACATGTGGTTAGATGCATGGTGGATATCATCCATACTCTCTATTTGAAGGCTTGCAAGGGACTACATGTGTTGGAATATTCTCACCATCATTTTTTATATTTGCATGCATGCATTCTACATGCATCTAGTCATCATGCATGCATCTGCCTGCATCCAGTCATCAGTATGGTAGTCTCCCAGCACCTAGTCCCCAGGTTTTCAGCCCCAGGAGCCTGTTTCTACTCAGTTCTATCCCTCCTAGCCACATATGTGCCCTTGTTTTCATCATTGGAGTACAAGTGTGCCTTATTCCACCTATTTAGAAGATTCTTCAACTAGTTCCATGATTAGTAGATCTGTTCCTTGATTTGAGGATCGATTACTAGTTTAACTGACTGAACCACTTATATAGACCTCTAGAGAGACTAGATCCTCTATACTGACTACTAACATCTCCTCATGCGCCCATATTGGAGTCTCCTTCCCTAGATTTGTGCCACATGCACCAGTTAGACTCAGTTAGACTCATTTGACTGATATTTGACTACTTATGACTACTATCACTGATTGGATGATGTCTCCAATGTCATCCAAGCCACACATTGAGGAGAATTTGAATAATCTTAGGAGGAATTTGAATTCATTTGATTGTATTCAGTTATTATTGACTATTCACAGTGCTAGCTTACAGTTGATGTATGATACAACAGTTTTTTCCATTTCTTATGTTAATGAGTGATTATTGATTCAATATTCTTCTTCTCTTCTCTTCTATTCTTGAGTGATTTTTAGTGAGTTTTGATCTAGCTAGTGTGATATCTCTTGTAAAACATCACATGGTATCATAGCTGGATTCAGCTATTCTAATTGTAGCAGCAGCAGTTGCACCAATTCTTTGAGCAACTGTCTTTCATTGAGCACCAGAAGCCTCTGGATTTCCACAACAATTCCTGGTGCAATTGTCTTGAATTCACTGGAGCAATCCAGTGAGGTCTAGCCAGGTGTGAAGTATCTAGTCACATGTGCTCAGTGTCCTAATGCAGTGTTCAATTCGAATTGCAACAGATCTCCATTTACAATTCTCATTCTTTAGCAGGTTATCTCCATCATTCGATTTCATCTTCAATTCGACTTCAACAACTACCAATGGATCTAAAACTGAATTCATTCAACTATTTCGAAGGGAACGCCAAGATTGACATATTCATGAAGTCTAAGAGCCTCTCAATAGTTTTGAATGGGACTGCAATTGAACCCACTAGTGGAGTAGAGAAGGGGCCAAGTACTTAGACAAACTTGATGAAGCAGTGGGACTGCTGCTCCTCAGCATTTCCAAGGACCTCCATTTTCATGTCATAGATATAGAAACTCCAAAACAGGGTTGGGACAAGCTAGAATCTCTTCTTGGAAATAAATATGACTTGAATGGTCATAAATTGGAAAATGAGCTCATCTCCTTGATCCCAAGCAGTTTCGAAACCATGACTGAGTTTCTCAACAACTTCAAAAACTTGATTTCACATTTGAAGAGATATGGGATAGAGAATGAAGAGAAGCAACTCATCCTTGCTATACTATAAAACTAGGCCCTAGATACTCAGTATTTCTCTCCACATTGCAGTCAGTGAAGCTGTCCATCCCAAAATGGAATTTTCCCACTCTTGAAGACTTCATCTAGTCTCTCACACTTGAGGAGGAGAAGTTAGCTCATATGGGACTGTTAAAACCCAAATTGGATTCACCTCTTGTAGCCACTGAGATGAAGAGAGAGAATGGAAAGGGTAAGAAAAAATCATTTGATAGAAAGTCGAATGAGTAGAAGCAGAAGGAGGCTCCAAATCAGTAAGATGGAGTTTTGAATCCTAAGAAAGACAAGCAAAATCAGAAGGGGAAATCCAAATGCACATACTGCAATAGAGGATTCCATCCTCGGAGTTTATGTATGAAGAAGACCATAGATCTCATAGATTCACTTCTTGAAAAAAAAAACCTTCTAGTACCTACATGTGCTAGAAATAAAGAAGGTGAACCATTATGATCAGAGGACAAAGAGAGATTCCATGCCCTCATGGTAGGTGTTGTCAAAGATATGGATATAACTAAACTAGCTTACCTATCTATGCAAACAATAACATATCACAGTAAATAAGAACATAAAGAGAACAAGAAAAAATAGTACACTAAATATACGTGGTTCACCCAATTGGGCTACGTCCACGTGAAGGTAGTCTTCTATTATATCCAGAATATCTCCTCCAAGCTTACAGAGAGCAATGCCAATAATCCCAATACAATATAGAAATACTTGTGAAAGTAGGTATCATTATGAGTGATGTGACTATCACTTAACTCTATTATATAATAAGAGATGAGGAGGAATTACTCTCACATATTACATGTGGGATAATATAATTCTCCATAATAACATCTCTTTATATATTAATGAATATCAAGAGTTAATGAATATGAGATAAATGTATTACTCTTTTACATAAGATTGTGGATATCATCCGACATAATACAAAGACATTATTACCTTCCAAGGAATATAAAATATTCCAACACTCCTCCTTAATATTGGCTAGGAGAAAAGGCCACTAAAAATGGAAGGAAGGAGTCATTACTGCTCCCCCTTGATGACAACTTCCCTCATTCACAGTAAGGAACGAAGATGCACATACTTTGCTGTTGTTAAGGATTTGGTGAAGATATAGGCTACTTGCTGCTTAGTAGGACAATACTCAAGAGAAAGAACACCATCTGCAATGAGACCTCTAATGTAATGAGCATCAATATCGAGATGCTTTCTCTTGGAGTGGTATACCGGATTTTAAGCAAGCTGAATTGCACTCTGATTGTCACATTTCAACGCAATGGACGATTTCGGAACTAGACCAAGCTCAATGAGAACATGCTGTAACCAAACTGCTTCGTTTGCTTCTTTTTTGGCTGCTCTATACTTTGATTCACACGAAGATAAAGAAAGAGTCTTCACCTTTTTGCTAGACCAAGAAATTGGACCTGAACCAAGTTGGAATATATAACCACCATTTGACCATCGATCATAACTGTCACCTGCCAAATCAGAATCTGTATAACCAGAAAGAGAAACTGTAGTACTGCTCGAATAAAAAACACCATAGTACAATGTCCCCTGTAGATATCTCAGAATCCTCTTTGCTGCTTTCCAATGAATTTCATGAGGTTGTTGCATGAACCGTGAAACCATACTGACGACAAAAGAGATATATGGTCTGCCGTGAGTTAAATATATCAAACTGCTGACAAGTTGACGATAAAGAGTAGCATCAACAAGAGGAGTAGTACACTCAACAGTTAACTTTACACCGGACTAAAAAGGCGTAGGAGTAGGTTTACAATCACTCATGTGGAAATAATTCAATAAATATGTAGCATACTTTGGTTGAGAGAGAAAAATACCATCTTACAGATGCCAAATTTGAAGACCCAAGAAATAGTGCAATATACCGAGACTAGTCATTTAAAAATGCTTGTGAAGGTCACTTTTCATACTTTGAATGAGAACAGGTTGGTTGCCAGTGATAATAAGATCATCCACATATGAAACAATAATAATGATATTATCATCAACATGCTTAACATACAGGTTAGGGTCAGATATACAACGCTAAAAACCATTATTCAAGAAATATGCATCAATTTGATCATACCAAGCCCTAGGTGCTTGTTTAAGACCATATAAAGACTTGTGTAATTTACATACTAAACTTGATGATTCAACATTAATAAAACCAGGAGGTTGTTGCAGATATATATCTTCATTAAGATCACCATTTAAAAAAGCACTTTTAACATCCATTTGGTGTATTTCCCATTTATAAGATGAAACAATAGATAAAATGGTTCTTATTGTATTCATTTTAGCAACAAGAGAAAAAGTTGCATTATAATCTATACCTTCAAGTTGATAAAAACCTTTTGCAACTAATCCAACTTTATACTTTTCAATCTATCCTTCTGTAGTAAATTTAGTTTTATAAACCCATTTACAACCAACTAAATTCTTTCCCGAAGGAAGAGGAACAAGAGACCATGTTTGTAGCTAGGGTTTTCACCCCAGCTTGTGCAAATGAGCACCTACTAAGGAGAATGGAATCCTTAGTAGTAGTTCAATAAACAGTAAATGAAAGACAATACATGAAAATGGAAATTATTTTAAACATGTGCATGAAACATAAAAGACAAGAAATAGAAATGGTTTTTTGTATTAAAGATTATACCTCCAATGTGAAGGTTGGTGAAGTTCTTGCAATGATCCAAGAGGGTTGCTCCAAACTCCATCTTTGCTCCTTCTCTTTCTCCAAATGGTGGAAATGGGCCAAAAGGGGCACTCAATGGTGAAAGTAGCTCAAGGATGAGCTAGGGTTTCGAGAGTGATTTTGGAAGAGTAAGGGTGTATTTGATTGTGGATATGAAATGAGGGGTCTCCATCACCTATTTATAGGTTTTTGGTGGTGGAGTGCTGGCCCATAGTTTTGGGAACCATATGGTTTAGGTCAGCTGTATAGGGTTTTTTCCTCCTTTTTCCTCTTTTTACTCCTTTTTTTTTATATTTTTTATTCCCTTTTTATAGGGTTTTTGCTATTTTGGAGGAATTTTGGATAATTTTTGGGGGGAAAATGGGGTTTTTTAGCCTTTTGGAGGCTTTTTTGATGGTTTTGTGGCCTTTTCGAGGCTTTTTAGGCCTTTTGGAGGCTTTTTAATGGGATTTTAGGGTTCTGAAGGTAAATATGGTAGGAAATATGGACAAATGAGTCATGTAATGGGTAGATGAGGTAGTGAGCACATTTTGGGTGTTAACAGATTGCCCCCTAATGTGTGAGGGCATGAGCTCATCGTATGGCCGATAGACATCATAAGTCCTGTATGGTTTTCCTGGGGTGTGGAGAAGAGAAGAAACCAACTGGAGCCCGGAACAATGGTCCCGAACAAACTGCAAAAACTAAAAGTACATAACCTCAATAATGGATGAGGAATAATCTGATCATATGGACGAGGCGGACATTCCCATGCTCGTATCAAGATATAGAACAATAATAACAATGGGGTCCAAAATATGGGGACCTGACATATACATGACCTCAAATAATGAATGAGGAAGAATCTCAATATATGGATAAGGCGAGCATACCCATGCTCGTATCAAGATATATAAAAATAACTGTGAGGCCCAAAAAGGGGGACCTGTAGGATACATAGAGAATCACTGTGTACATCATAAGGGTCCAGAGGGGGCACAAATCTGGGACATACTGCTAGGCTAACCATGTCTGAGCTGAAGAATTGATACACTGGAATGACAATAGTGCTACTGAGTGTGGTACCAGAAGAACTGAGGAGCTGCTGTATCATAGTGACAAGGGGTCATACTCTCAATGGTACACTGAACTGGAATTGAACTGGGTACTCAAGGAAGCATATAACTGGATGGCTTCCGAATACAATCTCCAACGCAACCCAGACATCCACGGGAACATATAACTGGGTGTTCCGAAGTGACTCACCAATGTGCTAGAGTCGGGGGAAATTCGAGGTCTTCAACCAATAACTAAAGGGATATAAAACCTGCGCGATTCTCAACGATGCGATCAAGGTGTTGAAGTCGAGCATGTGAGAAACAACCACTCGGAGAGGCAATGAGGACTCCTCTCAAAATCGTCCGTAGGCACGCACCACAGATGGTGATGGGTCCAAGGCATAGGGGCATCTGGGTCTATCCTCTGGAATAGAGGGGTTGTTGTCGACAGAGGGAGACCTGCAACTAGCAAGGCAATGATGTTTCCTTGATAGGAGCATGAGGTGGAGAACCGAAGTGTGAGAGTACTGATGGTAGGACTGACATACTAGGGGGGATAACTGGGCAAGTAGAGTGGGTGGACTCAAACTTCCTTTGTTCAGAGTATGATGGCGGGGACAATCGGAAAGCATATGAAACTAACTGAAGGGGAAGGGATCATAGCTGTAATTAATCGAGGATAGTGACTGGGATGAGGGATATTCAAGCTGTTGTAAAATGACAGGAGACTACAGAATACTCTGAACAAAGGCGACCTGATTGGGGGTGCTACCGAGATGATCGATCATAGTGCCGAGAGGCACGAGGGAACTTCTTCATGGGTTAAGGAACTAGAAGAAGTGTGTGTAAAATGGTACTGTCGTGTAGATTTATACGAGCCCAGGACAATTCATGCTCGAGATTGCTTTCAATTTTAAAGAGTCTGAAAGTGATAAGAAAACTCTGAAACAATGAAATGGTACTGTCATGTGGATTTGTACGAGCCTAGGACAGTTCATGCTCGTGGTTGATTTCATTTTTAGAGAGTCTGAAAGCGATAAGAAGACTCTAGGGGGTTTCTTTTTCATGTGTTAGTCTTCAAGGCCCAAAGAAGCATAAAAGGATTCAATGAAGAACTCTTCTAGCCGATGTGACTAGAGTATTCCTTTTTCGTAATTAGTCTACCAGGTCCGGAAAAGGGGTAAACGTATACCAGATAGACGCCCTTTCAGGTACTTTAACGAGCATGAAAGGAAGCAAGATTGCTCAGCGATCTTTTCATTGTTTTAGGAGTCAGAAAAGAGCTTAACAGAAACTACCTAAGTGCCTTTTTCGTAAAGGACTTGTCCGGCCCGAAAAAGGGATAAAATTATACCAAACAAAAGGAATGGCCAAGCAAGGAGGAAGTGCTCAATCAAGGAACATGTATGATGACCACGAACGAGGGTAGGGGGGAACACTGGTGGGCCTCCTTGCGGGATAATGAATGGTGGCAAAATAACGAAATAATTGCAGTATGACAGGAGTGAATGGCTCATGTAAAAAAGTGGAACAATCCGATGGTGTCCGATGTGGCACGCAAACCGAGGCAGTAAGGTGTCGAGACACAATGTTGAAACTGTACCAAGTGAGAGCGAGAAATGATCTCAAGCATCATCACGAGCTCGGAAAAAATGAATCCAATGATATAAAAAGCGTCAAAAACGGATAACGGCCCATGTGGCATGCAAATTGAGGTGATGGGGGGCGTTGTGGGAAAAATACCCGAAAAATCTGGTAGTGAGAACGAGAAATGATCTCAAGCATCATCACGGGCTCAGAAAAATGAATCCGATGATATAAAAGATATAAAAAATGGAGAGTAACCGAAGTGGCATGCAAACCGAAGCAACTAGTGGTGTCTAAAAAATGCTCAAAAAGTGATGTGAAAAAAATAAGAAAACAAGTGGACCATCATGACGTTCTCATCGTGCTGATTCCAGTGGTGGAAACGGTTCAAAAAATGGACTCCGTATGGGTTCAGAATGGCCAAAACAAGAAAAAGTCAACGGACTATAAATAATGAATGGGTCCAACATGACAAGTGTCATTTGGACTTGTTGACTTTGACTAGTGATCAGAGTGGACCAGAGCTAAGGTGGCATTTCTGGATGATCCGGCCGACCATTTTCAGTTTGTTAACTGCGATCCGACCACGGCTATTAGCTTGTTCGGGGCGATCCAACTGCAGCTGTTCACCCTTTTCACGCGTCCCGACTGCGGTTTGCAGCCATTTTTCTGCAACTCAACTGCATCTTTCGTCCTTTTTACCGCATCCTGACTGCGGCTTGCAGCCATTTTTCTGCAACCCGACTGCGTCTGTCAGCCTTTTTCCCGCGTCCTGACTACGGCTTGCAGCCATTTTTCTGCAACCCGACTGCGTCTGTAGGCCTTTTCCTCACGTCCTGACTGCAGCTTGCAGCCATTTTTCTGCGACCCGACGGCGTCTTTCAGCCCTTTTTACCGAGTCCCGACTGCAGCTTTCAGCCATTTTCCTGCAACCCGCCTGCGGCATTCGACCTGTTTCCTGCGGTCCGACTGCATCTTTCGGCCAAAAACTCGCAACCTGTCTGCGACTATTTCTCTGTTTCCCGTAGTCCGACTGCCGATATTTGCCACAGACCCGCGGTCAGCTTTCTGCACTTTTTCCCCTGTTTTGAACCCAGCACTTTGCTGCACTATTTTCTGCACCTGCACAGCCATCTATCCTACTTGCAGCCATACTTCCTTACAACCTTTTCTGCAGTTTTATTTCTGTTCCATTTACAAAATTGTTTTGAAAATTTCAGCATTTTACTTGAAAAAGAGAAAAATTTGCATTTCAAAGTTTACATTCTGTCTTGTTATTTTTAGTTAGAAAGTTGCCCCCCTTGTGGCACTTTTACTTGGGTTCATCATCTCACACGCACACACTCTGTCACCTAATTCAAGTGAGCCTTAAAAAAAACTACTTAACACAACCAACATTCTAACCCCACTTGGGGAACACATAAGAAGTTTTGTAGTTAGGTAGGATCGGGGGGATAGGCATCCAAATAACACCCCTCGGTTGCTTACACTTGAGACATAGTTGTTGTCCTTTAGGAAACCAAAATCCCCTAGTATTCTTTGGCACGATCGCAACTAGTTTATCAAAGGGCCTCTCCCTTAGGAGGGTTGAAGTCGCCAGACTGGTTCCGGAGGCCTGAGTGGAATACCGCAATCCATTCAGTAACCAAAGGCTACCTTTCACAGTTCTCGGGGTATCCCTGTATGGTAATACTGCAGTAATAGAACCAAACGACAGATTCACCTTTTCTGGACGTGTCATGAACGGGGTATCTTAGTTTCCTTTCTTCTAGGATTGACTACCCAGTGTCCCTCCCGGTAGGGGGATATCTTTAGCCACTTGGCTCTCCTATCCATATTGTCTGACTTGGATTTCATCACCTTGCATAGGATATGTCTAGTTGAGTCAGAATACTATTTAGTTAGGTGTTTGCATGCTCCCTTACCTCCTTTTGGTCTAGTGAGTCCACTATTTTTATTTTTAGGAAACCTGCTGCTTGTTGGTATTCTGACCATTTCTGTTGATACTCCACTTATTGTAGAACAGCTGTTACAGTAAGTGCTTTGAGTTGGTTGTTGGCCTGAGTGCCATATTTTTTGAGCTCTCCTTTTGCACACTGGGTTGCATTAGGGTTTTTGAGTTGTTTTTCAGTCAACACAACCCCTAGATATTTGACACCATTTGTCACCATTGAGTCCCGGAGACATTCTCGACGCCTCCGAGGCGAGCCCCCGCAGCATGGTTCACTTGACACCACCCATCATAGACATAGATCTCCATCACTTGATACCACTCATCATAGATCTTGAGCTTTGTCACTTGACTCTACTCTTCAATGACACAGAAATCTGTCACCCAATCTAGACACCCCCTATTTTACCTCTGTTTCTGAGGCAGAGTCCGAGAACCCCATTTACACTGTACCAACCATCCCCATGGCTGGCATGAATTCCACCCCTTTCTTTTTAGGGACCATTGGTGGAGCATCCACCACCACACCAGCTTCCACACCTACTTTGGGTATGCCCTCGATGGGGCCCACATCTACCATTCCGATCACTGCACCCATTCTAGTAGCTGGAATACCTACTCCCCCTCCATCAATGACTCACACTACCCTTGGAAGTGCAGGACCGTCCCATACCACGTTTGTCCCTACACTTGGGGGCAACCTCCCAAACCCTGCCCCTACACTTGGGGGCATTGGCCCCAACATGGTCCAACCCACAAGTATGTCACATCCTTCTACTAGTTTGCCATTCATGGCTAGCCTCAACCTTCCTGACCTAGCTAGACTGACTAACAATCCTATCAGACATGACCCTGCGTGGCCTCACATGCCCACCAAGCTTCCCTCTGACATCCCTAAGTTTGAGGGTAAGGCAGGTGAGGACCCCAAGAACCATATTATGTCCTTCCATCTATGGTGTTCCTCCAACTCCATAGTGCACGACTCTGTCCGCCTCCGTCTGTTACAACGCACCTTCACTGGCTCTGTAGCTAAGTGGTACATCGAGCAGCCCCATGGGACCCATGCCACCTTTACTTCCCTTGCCTCGACCTTCCTGTAGTTCTTTCAGTTACCTATCCGCTATGACGCGGGAGTTGAGATCCTACTGTCTTGCAGACAGGACACGGCTACCCACATTCATGAGTGGCGTTGACGCCGCAGCCGCAGCCTCTACAAAATTAAGTTAGACGACCGTATCTTTTTAGATTGGTTTCTAAAATCCCCCCTTCCTGTCATTGCCAAGGATGTGGCATCCGAACGACCCCAGTCTGAAGAATAGGCCATCCTCAAAGCCCAACAATTTGACCTCATTTACGCCCAGTCAGGTTATCTATATACCATCATAGCTGAAGCCCCTCGCGGTGATTCCTCCCAACATGATGCACCGGGGGCATCCCATGCCGCAGACGGCATCATTGGCCGTATTGCCTCACATCCCCAACCCTTTTCCATAGCACGTCCTAGCCCTAGCCCCGACCTTTCGCAAGCTACATCTCAATCCGGAGCAACCAATTCGTATGCTCATATGACACATCACCACCATTCTCATGGACCCTCGTGTCCACCTCAGTGCTTTGGACACGCGTCCAACGCTTATGCCCCCCCGGTCACACCTCAGCCATATTACCATCCACAGGCTGCACCAGCTCCTGTGTCCTCTCAAGTCCAACCTGCTTATTACCTGCCACAGGAAGCCCCTGCGGAAAACCCACAGCCCGCTTCGCAGACGTATCAGCAACCCCCATAAGGTTCAGCACCTGCGTAGCCTCCACCTACTTATTATCCACCGCAGCCTGCTCCCGCACCTGCACAACCGCAGAATCCACCTGCTGCCCAAGGGCAAGTTTACGCCCAACAGAATCTGCAGCAGAACCAAAACAACCAACACCAACAGGGCCAGCAAACCGTGGCAAAAACCATAACCGTGGGAACAACCCTCCTCCAGACCAACGTGGTCAACCTCCCAATCCCCCAGACAACAATAACGCGGCACCTGCCAACCAAAACCCTGATCGACCACCCAAGCAGGCCAAAAATCTTAATTTGTGAACAAACCATCCTTGTTCTATTTGCGGGGTCTATGGCCACTACACACATGCTTTCCCACATTTGGAGCGAGCTCGGAAACTCTGGGCTGATGATGCTCATCACCAAGGGAATGTGGCTCCTCAGGTACCGCCCAATCCCCCACCCCCTCAGCAGCAACCTTTGGTGCTACAAAACCCTTTACCAACCCAAGGCGTAGTGAATACTCAGCCGTTATCTCCCCCTCAAGGCAACACGCCTCCATAACAACAAATCACTTATGCTGCTCCTGATCAACCCATGTTCGACTCAGGTACTCACCACTTGTTGATGATGTTGTCCGCTGATGTCAACCTCCAAACTCGTCGGAACCAATATGGCTCCACCTCTGAAGCCCCTCCCGCCGACAAAAACACTAACGTTCATCCCACTGATCAGACGTTACGTATACCTCCGGCTCCACTCGATGGCGCCTCTAAAGCACCTCACTTCCCACTTCATCGCATCAATAATAATCCCAATGCTTGCGCTGCGTCAAATTACAACATTGTAGATGACTTAGCCCAATCTCCCGCAGCCATGTCTACATTAGAAGTCTTAAAAAACTGTCATTCACAGCGCAAGACTTTGCTCTCCGCCATTGGTTCTATTGACCCCAATGATTCACAATTGATGGCATTCGATTTGGACCAGTCCGAACCACGCCTACCTTCCACTTTAGAATTCCAAGTTTCTGTTTTCGTTAGGAATCTTGTCATCCATCGATGCATTATCGATGAAGGTGCCTCTACATGCGTTATGTCCACATTCATTTGGCAGAATTTGGGATCCCCTACCCTCCAGCAGTCCACCACTGCGTTGCGAGCCTATGACGGTCGTTCGGCTCAACCTCAAGGTCTCTTAGCCAATGTCCCCGTCCAGTTGGCTGGAAAAACTGTACTCATTGACATAGAGGTCATCAATGCCCAAATTGATTATAACCTCTTACTTGGTCGCAGCTACATGTATGCCATGTGGGCAATTGCCTCATCCGTTTTTCGTACCATGATGTTCCCCCATGACAGACGCGTGGTCAAGGTCGACCAACTCACCTATTACAATCCCAATGCCCCCGCTGCACCCGAAAATGTTCTCCCCATGGTTGAACAACCGGTTTGTGGTGCCACTACTTCGTTTGTTTCATCCATGGGACCCAGACTTTACTCAGATCCGCCGATGACCTCAAAATTCCAATCCATCCCCCCCTCCGTCACCTGCAACCGAAGTATCTGACCTATGTACCCTCTCCCACAATACACAAACACCCAACAGTCAACCGCCCTTGTTACCCAAACCACCATTGGTACTTAGTCACATTGGTGTTACACCCATCCATACAATCCCCTTCCTAGTCCCTCCCTCGGGAGTAGTAAGTGCCCTGGTTATGGCTACTCTAAGCCTCCCTGGGTTAACCTTAGGATTACCCGTGTGGTATATTTTTCCTCCCGTTCCCCCGCCGACACCAAATGTCATCCTCCAACTAGTGCAACCCATTGTCACTACTACTCAACAACCTCCCGGTGTCGCTACCCCTTCATCATCTACGAATCCCCCTCCTCTTATCAAGCCCACTGGGGGCAGAGGCCCACAACCATACACTGTCGTACCCCTGCCTAAGGCAGTTAAAACCCCCCTGTGTTTCGTGCTCCCCCCAAATGCTTGTTGTGTGATGAGTTAGGCCATCCAACTCATCAATGTCCACAATTTCCTGCATTACAGGAACACATGCAAATGCTTGACGACGACCCCAACATTCCGGTTGTCGAACTCGATCCCACCCGTAAACCTCGTGATAAATCACTGTGTACCAACCACCCTTGTGCCATATGCGGTATTTACGGTCACTACTCACATCATTGTCCCGATCTCCCAGATTACAGAGCAGCTCTCTACGAGATAAATAATTTGGACCTTTTTTTCTCCATAAGAGAATCATACTCAGCAGTAATAACTTGTTCCCAATGAGGTTTACCCTTAGCTTGAGCATAAGAGGTAGGATCATCTGTGGCCAAAATTTTGGTCATAATAGCAAATTTAGATCTAGTTCTACGAGTATCGGAAGGGATTCTAATATCACTTCCAACAGATTCAAGTGCTTTCCGGGCCCAAACGAGAAGCTTATAAGGGACATAAGTCACTTCAGGAGCTTTGAGACATTCAAGTGGAATAAGAAGAAGGTGAACTAATATCAGTCACAGAACTGGAAGGAGTAATCGAGATAGGAGTAACAAGTGATAAGGGAAAATTTAGAATAACATGAAGTTCAACATACTTAGGTGGTGGAGAGACTTCAATAAATTGAACACCTCTTCTAATGCTGACACTTTGATTAGAAGGATCAAACAACCTATAAGCCTTAGAATCCTCAGTATAAATAATGAATATACACTCATGAGACTTGGGTTCTAACTTTTTCTGTTTTTCATCAGAAATGTCGGCCCAACATTCACAACCAAACACTTTAAAGTTACTAATATCTTGTTTTCTACCATTCCATTTTTCTTCAGGGGTAACATGCATAACATCTTTTATAGGAACTCTATTTAAAATAAAGTTAGCACAACTTACAGCTTCGGCCCAAAATTTCTTATGTAATCCTTTAGAATAAAGCATACATGTAGCCATTTCAACTAAAGTTCTATTTTTCCTTTCAGCAGCACCATTTTGTTGAGGTGTGCAAGGAATAGTCTTTTGATGTTGAATTCCATGCTTAGATAAAAAAAACTTTAAATTATTTCTTAATCAATTCCCCCCATTATCAGTTCTTAAAATCTTAATCTTTTTACCAGATTCGTTTTCAACCAAGGATTTAAATACTTGAAATTTTAAAAAAAGTTTCACTTTTATGTTTCAAAAAATAAACCCATGATTTTCTACTAAAGTCATCAATAAAAGTAAGAAAATAAACTGCATTGGAGATAGAAGGAACTTTAAGAGGACCACAAATGTCACTATGAATTAATTGCAAAGATTCTTTAGCACACCAAGCTTTACGTTTATCAAACATTTCTCTATGATGTTTACTAAGAACACAACCTTCACAAACACCATTAGTAGACGAAACATTAAGCAATCCAAGTACCATTTTAGTTAACATTTGCATTTTACCATAATTCAAATGACCTAATCTTTCATGCCATAATTTACTTAGTTCATCAACATGAACAATGTAGGAATAAAAATGTTGTCTTTTAGTTGAATTAAAGCCAACAAACTTGTATAAACCAACCGTATGATCAACAAGACCAGAAGAAACTACTTTGAAATGTTGATGTATATGTAACTTCGGAATGTATTTCATCTGTATATTTTATATATATTTATTGTACCCTTATAAGAGATGTGTTATTCCTCTATAAGGAAGTGTCGTCATGTGGATGGACAAGTGTCGCAAGTGTGTGTACTTGCCGATGGGTTATTAGACCACCATGTGGAGTCGGCCCTGATTTATATATATTATAATGTGGATGTATCTAAGTAGAAAAGTCGGCCCCATAAGGTCACTGGGCAAAAAGGTGAGTATAAATAGAGATAGGAGATCTCTATTTTACTCACTCGGAAAAAGTAATTCACTCTCTATCTGAAAGTGGTGCACTAGTGAGGAGGAGGAGGATCATCTGCTAGGAGACTATCTCAGTGTTATTTGGTTGTATTTTGGTTGAGCCATTGCTCTCTCTATCTCTGAGGAAGTTGTGGGGTTTTTCACCTTAGGGTTTTCCCCACGAAAACTCTGTGTCTCTTGTCTCTATGCTTTTGATTCTTGTGATGCTTGTGATGCTTGTCATATTATGATTGTCATGCATTGATATACTGTAGATGTTATTCTCTCAGCAAAGATCCTATAGTATTGTGAATTAATACTCAAAATTTAACATGGTATCAGAGCTAACCTGAGAAGAAGACATTTTGCAGTGACGGAAGACTTGAGTTCCTTGTTTATTGGGTTTCTCTCCACAGATTTTTGAAAATCAGTATAGTAGATTGACTCTACTCATCAAGGTGCATCTATCTGTCCAATCAGAATTCAGTTCCGAGCATTTTCAGATTTGGCCCTAAAAATTAGGGTTTCCACAAAAATAGGAATTTCTGGAATCTGAAGACACGGTTGGAAGCGCCTTGCAAAAATCAAAGTTTAGAGCTTTGGATCGAGATTTTTGGCTGGGTAGATCTCCGGGAAACTCAAACCCTAATTCAGGGCTCTCCCTAGTGAACCCGGGAGGACAAAAAGGAAATTTTGAAGGGCAAGACTTTGCTAATCTCAAATTCTGAATGTACCAGGTTGATCAGCTCTCCAAGGCGCATCTTTCTATCCTTTCGGAAATTTGAAATTCACATTTTGAATTTTTAGGGTTTCTCTGTCAAACCCTAATCCGGGACCAGATCTAGTTTTCAACACTTCAAGTGGTAAGTCCTAAATCTTTTCTATTTCCATTTGAAGTACTCTTAAAGATGTCTCTCCACACCAAGCTTGAGGATAAGCTTGAAGGAGCTGATAACTTCCGAGCCTGGAAGTATATGATTGGGTTAATCCTGGAAGAGAATGAGTTGGACTCATATGTGAAAAAAGACATCCCTATCCCAGAGTATGAAGAGGCCAAGGCATTGCACAAGAAGAACTTGGTCAAGGCAAAGAGAATCATTGTTGATTCTATCAAAGACCATCTCATACCCCATGTGTCTTCTCTTAAGACACGCAAGGAGATGTTTGACTCTTTGACCAAGCTGTTTGAAGGAAAGAACATAAATCGAAAGATGACCCTACGGGACCAATTGAAAGGAGTAAAGTTTCAGAATGGAGAAACCATTCAATCCTATTTTTCAAGGTTCTCCCAGATCAAGGAACAACTAGAAGTAGTGGATGAAATGGTGGAGAATGGTGAAGTGGTGATGACCACTCTAAATGGCCTACCCAGGTCATGGGATTCCTTTATCCAAGGAATTTGTGCAAGGAAGAAGTTGATCTCCTTCAGTAGACTTCAGGAAGAATGCTCACAAAAAGAAGCAAGGCTTGTGGCACGATAAGAAAAGATGGGGAATGAAGATCAAGCTCTCACAACTCACACCAGGAAAGGAAAGTCCAAGAGAGAGCCATCTCACTCCAAGAGATCTTCACATCACTTCAAAGAAAGAAGAATATGCTTCATCTATAATGAGAAAGGACATATTACCATAAATTGTCCCAAGAACAAGAAGGACAATAACATCCCCAACAAGAAGAAGAAGGGTAGCAAAAGAAGGTTTCATGCTCATGCTGCCAAAGATGATGAATCCCCAAAGAAGAAGGCTAGGGAAGAAAGTGATAGCAATGATGACTCATCAAGTGAAGAAGAGTATGTTCTGATCTCTGCTCTCATAGGTACCATCTCCCATGGCTGTAATGATTGGTTGATTGATAGTGGGGCTTCCAAACACATGACTAGGTTTAAGGAATCTTTTGTGAATCTATCTGAACATGAATCACCCCATAAGGTGAAACTTGGGGATGATTATCAATACCCAATCAAAGGAAGTGGTGAAGCCTCCTACAACTTAGATTCTGGAAAATCATTGAAGATGAAAGAAGTACTTTATGTATCTGGGCTCAAGAAGAACTTACTCTCCATTTTTGCTTTGGATGCAAAAGGTATGAGGGTTGCATTTGTGGATGGCCAAGTCCTAATGTGGCCAAAGGGAAAGACCATAGATGATGTAGTAGTAATTGGAGAGCAAGAGGGAGGCTTGTATAAATTGAAGGGACAACCTGAACATGCCATGGTGCATGAATCCATGGAGCCAAGTGAACTTTGGCATAGAAGACTTGCTCACATGCACTACAGAGCACTTTCAATTGCAAGCAAGGCAGTAGAGGGTCTTCCTGAAATGAAGACCAAAAATGAAGGTGTTTGCAAAGGATGTGCAACAGGTAAGAACATTAAGAAGGCTTTCCCAAGCAGTGAAAGCAAGGCAAAAGACATCCTGGAAATCATCCACTCAGATGTATGTGGCCCTATGTCATCCAGTTCCCTGAGTGGGTATGTTTACTATGTCTCATTTATTGATGACTTCTCCAGGAAGACTTGGGTATACTTCTTGAAGGGCAAAGATGAGGTGCTTGATAAATTCAAGGAATTCAAAACCTTGATGGAGAATCAAACTGACAAGAAGATCAAAACATTCAGATCCGACAATGGTGGAGAATTCACCTCAAGTGACTTCAAGAAGCTTTGCAATGATTCAGGGATTAAGAGGGAGTTGACTGCTCCTTATAATCCTCAACATAATGGTGTTGCACAAAGGAAGAACAGAACTATCATGGAAGCAGCAAGGGCAATGTTGCATGACCAGGATCTTCCTATGCATCTATGGGCAGAAGCAGCTAGAACAACTGTATATGTGCAGAACAGAACACCCCACAAGATATTGGACAACAAGACACCAGAAGAGATCTTTTCTGGTAAGAAACCTGAAGTCAGTCATCTCAGAATATTTGGTTTTCTAGTATACACTCATGTCCCAAAGGAAAAGAGGACTAAACTAGATCCTTCAGGAAAGAAGGGTATCTTTGTGGGTTACAGTGAAAGCTCGAAGGCTTACAGAATATACTTTCCAGGGTTCAAGAAGATTGATGTCAGTAGGGATGTAACATTTGATGAAAACTCAGCATTCATCAAATCAAGGAAGGCACCTACTGAAGTTTATGAAGAACCTAAGGAAACAAGATTTCAGGACACTACCATGACTGAAGCAGTTCCAGAAGCTGTTCGTGAGTTTGAAGATCCACAAGAACCTGTAGATCCACCCCGTGAGGATAACACTCACAAGAGAAAACCTATATGGGCTAGAGAGCTCATTCAAGATGCAAAAAGATTTGGTATTCCAGAAGAAGAACACAGAGAAAAGAAGAGAACCAGATCACAGACCAGCTATGTTGCTTTACTCTGTGACATTATGAACAAAGAGCCTTCCAGTTATGAAGAGGCAGCGGAAAAGAAAGAATGGAAGGATGCCATGGTTGAGGAATACCAATCAATAATGAAGAATGATGTTTGGGATGTTGTCCCAAGACCTAAAGAGAATTCTGTTGTGACTTCTAAATGGAACTTCAAAATCAAGCATGCTGCAGATGGCAGTGTGGAGAAATACAAAGCAAGATTCGTAGCTCGTGGTTTCTCTCAGAAAGAGGGAATAGATTATGAAGAAACTTTTGCACCTGTAGCCAGGTATACTTCCATCAAAACAGTACTTGCCCTGGCTGCAGCAATGAAATGGAAAATACACCAGATGGATGTCAAGACTGCTTTCTTGAATGGTGTAGTTGAAGAGGAAGTATATGTGGAACAACCACTTGGTTTTGAAATACATGACAGGGAGTCATATGTGTGCAGATTGAAGAAAGCCTTGTATGGCTTGAAGCAAGCTCCCAGAACCTGGTATGGTAGGATGGACAATTTCCTATCTAGCTTGGGCTTTACCAAGAGTAAAGCGGATTCCAACCTTTACTACAAGGTTGAGGAAGGGAATCCTGTGATTCTACTCCTGTATGTGGATGACTTATTTGTAATAGGAGATGACAGACTGATTGCAGATACTAAGAGGAAGCTTGCTGCTGAATTCGATATGAAAGATTTGGGAATGATGCACTATTTCCTAGGTATTAAGGTGTGGCAGAATGTAGGTGGGATCTTCCTTGGTCAATGGAAGTACACAGTAGATATCCTGAAGAGATTCGGGATGATGGATTGCAAGGCCATGACCACACCTATGGCATCGAATCTGAAGCTTCTATGTGATGCTTCATCTAAGTTGGTTGATGTCTCTTTGTATCGTCAGATGATTGGGTCCTTGATGTACCTGACGAACACAAGACCAGATATTTGCTTTGCTGTGAACACATTGAGCCAGTTTCTGACGGATCCGAGGAGTGTTCACCTGGTTGCTGTAAAGCATGTTCTGAGGTACCTGAAGGGTACAGTGGATTATGGGCTCAAGTATGAAGCGAATCAAAAGTTTAACCTGCAGGGTTATGTTGATTCAGATTGGGCTGGCAGTGCTGCAGATAGGAAGAGCACATCTGGGTGCTGCTTCAGTATGGGATTAGGTGTAATCTCATGGTTTAGCAGGAAGCAGTCCTGCGTAGCACTGAGTACAGCTGAGGCAGAGTATGTTGCTGCCTGTTCAGCTAGTTGTGAGGCAGTATGGCTACGGAAGCTACTGTCTGAGTTATTTGATCTCCCGTTGGATGCTACTGGTATCTTCTATGATAACCAGAGTTGTGTGAAGCTGTCCGAGAACCCAGTGTTTCATGACAGGTCGAAACACATAGAGATCAAATATCACTATATCAGGGATATGGTGCAGAGAGGAGCCGTGAAGCTCTTGTATGTTGCGACGGACGAGCAGATTGCAGATGTGCTGACGAAGCCACTAGCCAGAGTGAAGTTCGAGTACTTCAGAGAGAGGCTTGGCATTCTTCAGATCAAGGACACTTCGAGGAAGAAGTGATGGACGCATCTACTGAAGCCATTCCAAGCATGTTGGAAGGGGGATCCTTCACATGGTTGTGGATGTAAGCGCTGGATGATGAGCATCTGGATGATGTTCTGGTTTCTGCTTAGATATGATCAGTTGGATCATTATATGTATGTATGTATGCATCATGTTGATGCTGGCTATGATCAGTTGGATCATTATATGTATGTATGTATGCATCATGTTGATGCTGGATATGATCGGTTGGATCATGTGTATGTATTTTGTATGTACGCATCATGTTGGATGCTGATGGATACATTATGTGGATCATGTATCTTTGTATGATCAGGTAGATCATGTATGCTGATGGATACATTGTGTGGATCATGTATCTATGTATGTATCAGGTGAATACTTGGTGTGCATCAGATGGATGCATTGTATGATCAGGATGATCGTGGATGACGAGCTTCTCCAGATGACATGCAGCAGGATGTTGCAGTGATGATGATCAGGATGATCATGTGTACATTAGGATGATGTTTGATGAGTATCAGATGATACTTTATGGTCGTGGATCAGGTTGTGCAAGTAAGCATGTAATTTGTGCCCTGGGAGATTTGCAGATGGTCTTTCAAGGTTTTGCCTATGGCATGTAATTCGGTGCCCTAGGACATCTGACAAATGCTCTTGCGAGGTTTTGCTTGGAAGGACATGTAATTTGTGCCCTGGGAGATCTGCAGATAGTCTTTCGAGGTTTTGCCTATGGCATGTAATTCGGTGCCCTGGGATATCTGGCAGATGCTCTTGCGAGGTTTTGTCCTATGGCATGTAATTTGCTCCTGGGAGATCTGGACAGGATGAAAAAGGCCTCAGATGCTTCAGCCAGGTTTTGCCATGACCACATGTAATTTGCTCCTGGGAGATCTGGACAGGATGAAAAAGGCCTCAGATGCTTTAGCCAGGTTTTGTGGTGAGGTCACATGTAATGTGCTCCTGGGAGATCCTACAGGTAGAGCTGTGTGCTCGTAATAGCCTGGGATGCTGCAGCCAGGTTTTGTGATGCACGTAATGAGTCCTGAGGATTCCACAGTATGGCCAGTGATGATGAAGACCTACAGATGGCGGGCCTGCATCCAGTATGAAAAAGGACTGGCTCTGTAGAACTTCCTATGACGAGTAGAGTCAGAGATTGGTTGAGATAGCAGCAGCAGTGACGATGATGATGACGATGCATCGATGACGATGATCCAGAGAAGAAGACTTGTCTAGCAGATCTGTGTCGAGAAATACCTTCCTAGTTAAGAGGGAGTGTTGATGTATATGTAACTTCGGAATGTATTTCATCTGTATATTTTATATATATTTATTGTACCCTTATAAGAGATGTGTTATTCCTCTATAAGGAAGTGTCGTCATGTGGATTGACAAGTGTCGCAAGTGTGTGTACTTGTCGATGGGTTATTAGACCACCATGTGGGGTCGGCCCTGATTTATATATATTATAATGTCGATGTATCTAAGTAGACAAGTCGGCCCCATAAGGTCACTGGGAAAAAAGGTGAGTATAAATAGAGATAGGAGATCTCTATTTTACTCACTCGGAAAAAGTAACTCACTCTCTATCTGAAAGTGGTGCACTAGTGAGGAGGAGGAGGATCATCTGCTAGGAGACTATCTCAGTGTTATTTGGTTGTATTTTGGTTGAGCCATTGCTCTCTCTATCTCTGAGGAAGTTGTGGGGTTTTCCCCACGGAAACTCTGTGTCTCTTGTCTCTATGCTTTTGATTATTGTGATGCTTGTGATGCTTGTCATATTATGATTGTCATGCATTGATATACTGTAGATGTTATTCTCTCAGCAAAGATCCTATAGTATTGTGAATTAATACCCAAAATTTAACATGAAATTTTGATTGATATGTTTAAGAACATATTTATTAGGCCAAGCTTCAAATTTAAATCCTTTTTGACATGCACGATAAATAGAAAGCAAATTGATAGGCATATTTTCAACATGAAAAACATCTTCCAATTGACCATTAGCAACATTAACATTACTAGAACCAATTACGAAAATTTGCTTACCATCACCTATAGATACTTTCTAAGATGTGTTTTTAATATTGTCATAAGATGAAAATAAAGAAGCATTATCAGTCATATGTTTAGAAGAATCAGAATCCATTATCCATTCCACATTAGAAGAAGAATTACTAGAAGAAACAATAGAAGCACACAAAACTACTTTTGATTCATCAGAACCATTCTTTTTAGCTTTAATTTTTTAACGTTTCAATTTAAAGCAATTCTTTTCACGATGATTAGTTTTACCACAATGCTTACAAGGATCATACCACTACAAGAAAAAAGGTCATTGGTGAGGGTCCAAAAATGTCACCATAATCTCATTGGTGATGGTCAAAAGGGGCCCTGTCACCAAAACCTGAGCGTCGCCAAAGCCACCGTCACCTTAAGTGGAGGGTATGTGGTGACATTCAAGGTCCTCCACTAATAATTATTAATATTCTCAGTTGTGATTGTCACCAATCGTTATGAAGTGTTGGTGACGGACCTATTTTGGCCCTCACCATTCGATGCATATATTGTGATGGTCAATGATCGATCATTGGTGAGGGTTGAGACATGTCACCATAATCTCATTGGTGATGGTGAAAAAGGAGGACATCACCAAAATTTGAATGTCACCAATGGTTGTGTCCCCAAAAGTAGAGGTGGTGTGGTGACATTCAATGTCCGTCACTAATAAGGATTATTAGTGACAAATAGTGACCCTCACCAATTTATATGAAGTTTTGTTGATGACCTAAGGGCCTCCATCACCAAAGTCGCCAATGACATATGATGAAGGTCTTGCAATGACCCTCACTATTGAGGATATTTCCATTAACATATCAATGGTGACAACCGCTATGAGATTGTCACCGCTTTTCATTTTGAAAATCTTTTAATGACGCAACATAAAGGACCATTGCCATTTCAATTAAAATTGTGAAAGAAAAATTACAATGGTCCTTAAACGATAACGGTGAAATGTCACCATTGCTTTCCAAAATGGTGACAATATTTCGTATGTATGAATATGGATAGTAGCAATACATTCATAGATCAGAGCTAAGAAAAATCTCATAAAAAAATATTATTTCCTTATTTATAAATTTATATCCATATCGTCTAAGCCTTAATCTTTTGTTTTTGCTACAATGGTTCCCACTAATAATGATTCATTATCACTTCTTGTAGTTCTGTTGACTTATTGTGGTTTCTTGTGGACATTACTATATTTCTTTATTTCTATTTTGGAAATATCAAAGAGGCAATGAAATAATAATGTATTCTATGAGATGAGAATTCCAATATATAGACTACCAATATACTTGTTAGTAAAGAGGTGGCAAGAGGTGATCCATAGCTATGGCTTTCAACAAAGATTAGGGGTAGGCCTCATACCCTATGCCACATAGATCATACACCCCCAAGCCCAACAAACAATTGCTTAGAAGAGAAGTATGTCCAATCATTGCTGATAGAGCTCCTTCCTTGTTGTTCTAGGCGACTTTTCAATTCAGCTTACATAGATTTGAAGGGATAGTTTTATGTTGTGTTGACTGTACCTTACAAAGGCATATTTCTGAGTTTGTTGGTTGTAGTTTAAAGGGGCAATTATATGAGTTGTTGGCTGTACTTGGTAGGGGAATATTTTTGTTCTTGTTGGTTGTACTTTACAATCATAGGAATTGTTACCTTGCATGTATTAGTTTTAGCATGCCTATAAACTTGGTTGCAAAAAATAATGCAGTAGGCCTATAAATATTTAAACACTAAACTACGGTAATTAAAAATGTTCTCTAACTACGATTACATCATGCCTATTAAAATTCCTGGATCATAATTGTCTTGGCCATCATTATTTACGATTTGAGCAAATCCTAGGGACATAAAAATTTACTATCTAAACTTAGTTTTACATGTTCCTTCAAAAGAGAATTTTGGAGAATGGATTCAATATGTTGGAACTCATTCCAGTGTATTGATTAACAAACATGCCTTTACCTACTATATAATTTCACGTTGACTAACCTGCCAGTATTAAATACCTCTTCGCAACATCTCCATCTGAACATAATTTTCTTCATTGTCGATTTTATATGACATCTTAGGTATATATGCCCCAAACTGGATGGTGTGGACCTCCCAAGCTGGTCAATGCAGACCCCCTAAGCCACAGTGAAAATGTGGGGACCTAAAAAGTAGAGAGGCACATTTTAACCCTAAGATTTGCCAACAAATAATAAAAAAAAATTATGTGGAGTCTAAGATATATAATAAATTAAATGGTTTAGTAAAGGAGGCTATGCAAAAGATAGAGCCTCCAGCTTTAATTTTTTTTTTATTTCTCATTGTAATACTTTGATAATTTTCTCTTTATAATTGTCATATTCCGGAATCCAAGCATTAGTTTCAACAAGTATATAAATCTGCTTAAATAAACAACAAAGTAGCATATACTGGGAATTATCGGTGTTATCTCAACTTACATGCATTTTTTAATTCTCATATATAACATAAATGTAGAGCACCTATAAAAGTGCAAAATTCCTAAGATTCATATTGGCATGCAATTACACATTTTTTTTGGAAATGCTTCAAGAAACTTCCTCTGATGGGTTACATAGGGTAGACTTTCTTTGCTTACCTGCCCAATATGAGGTGTAGCTATACCCATCAAAATTGCTTGGGACTAATACCTGGCCTCATCCCTTTTAAACTCATTCAAGTCAAGTGGAGCAGGTCACAAGCAGAATGTAACCCTAGTAGATGGTGATGACCAATGGCCTACTCGAATAAATTGAACATTTGGTTATTATTATTATAACATTTTACTAATTTGAAAAAAAAAAATCACATTTTTATAAGTAAAGTAAATGGCACTGATTCACTAACATGTTTACACAATAACTAAAATAAATATCTAAGTTTTTTTAAGCATATGGAAACAAGATAGCAAAAGATGATATAAAATGTTGTAACAACACTTTAATAACGTATATCTACAGGCTTTGCCTAAGCCTATAAGATGAGTTGTTTTTTACACTTACAGATGCACAAATGGAAATCAGACATATGGGCCTTCCTTGGAATCATGTTGTAATGTCCCTTGTTAGTAATTTTATTAAAATGACAATTTTTCACTTTTTTCACTAGTTAGACCTTTGACTAGTTTTGAGCTCTAGGTCCCGAAACGTGCTCCAATTGCACCCAAATATTCTGAGAATGTATATGGACGATGTTAGAAAATAAATATGTGTTTTGGGAATGCTTTTGGACCTTTAAAATACTTCTGCAAATCCTCTTTCAATTCTGGCCAATGTAGGGAACTTTACTAGTAATTTCCCTTTGACTAATAGTGGTCTCTAGGTCTCAAATTGACTCCAAATGCCTTAAAATATTCAAGGAAGTTGTATGAATGATATTATGACTTGAATATGATGTTCAAGGATGATATATGTCCACCAAAATACCTCTGCAAACTCTCTTAAGATTCTGGACCAAGTATGCAATTTTACTAGTAATTTGGAGTTCAAATCCCCTTGGGGTAAGTACTGAAAATGGCTTCCCAAATGCCTCCAAACCCACTCAAATTTATGAAAAGAGGTAGGTAATGTATTAAGGATGTTATTAAGGTCTCAGGTGCACCATTAATTGATTATTATATATGTTCCAACCCTCTCTCATTCAACTGCAAAAATCACCCATTCGACCCTTGGGGAAATCACACTATTTCTTCTCCCAATGCAATTAAACTGAGTAAAAATGCTTCAAATGCTCAAGTAAAGTACATGAAACTTATAAAATACATCCATATAATTATATTTATCACAAATTTGTCAGATAATCATCTATTCATTTGAAATCATCAGCATTACATTGGTTCACAACAAGGTAGTGGGGAAATGGCATTGTTCTTTCATTAAAAATGAGATTTACACATTTCTACTTCGAATTTCGACCTGAAAATTTTTGGAGATTAATAAAAGAGTATTTAATTCATATTAAAAAAAATGGGGCATTAGAATCTCCTCCAAAGAGTACAATATCTCACCGAAACGCCCTCTCTCAAGGATCAAGAATATGCCATCAAAACTTGAAATGGTTGAAGGAATGAGCTGCAATAGAAGAAACCATGAGCTACCCTGTATCTTACACCTGCAAATAAAGACTATTAAATCTCCAAATGAAAGGTCTGAATGGCCTTTCCAATTACCAACTTGGATGGGAATCTTTCACCCTCGAAATTGGCTAAAGCAAGAAACTAGTCGTCCACTAGCTCTCCCTCTTCACAAATGAAATTGCAAATTCTAAAAATGATCAAAAGCTGGTTTAATTATTTTTTATTGAGATTTATAGAGTTCTAATGTCCTCCATGGGTCGAATTCCTTCCAAGAGACTCATGCCAACTGAAGTTGGGAAGAGATTCCAAAGAACGCCACTTGTACAACAATTTCTAATCTCCCACTTCCACCAAATCACATGTGGAAGCATATTAGATGACCTAACACCCTTGAGCGCCCTCTTGGAGTCTATTTTTAGCCATGACATGTCATATATGTCATATGTCAGCCTTCAGGTTTGATTTGTGTCATAGGTGTCGTAGCATCTTCATCATTCTTGTCATAGAGCTAGGGAATCTAGCCGAAGTGTCTCACTAGGTCCAAATTGCCTCTTACGCTTCCATGGGAGTTACTCTTCCTCTATATTTCAACCTCATTGACTCATGCCAAGTATTATTGACCTTATAAATCATCCCAATAACATTAGGCTTCCCATGGATTCGAAATTGCAAGAAGAGGATGCCATTTGGCACATACATTCTAGCTTGTGTGGGTCCCACTTCCTCCATGTGTCTTCATTATCAAAAGCCACTTTGATTTTCACTTGTATATATTTATTTATCTCCTTTATTAAATATTTATGCCATCCTAATGTTCGAACATCATTTATTATCCCCATTATTCCAAATCCCAAAGCTTCCACCCCAAACCTAGGAAACTAGTAATTTTCCTCCTTGGCAATTATTTGACCTTTAGCATCAATTTGACAAACTCTAATGAATAGGGCCAATTTGATTAGGCCATTGTGACCCAATGCCAAATTTGGGACATGACAAATCCTCCCTTCCCAATATTGCTTGTCCTCAAGCAATTTCAAACATGCGTGTTGAAGAAGTTGTTTTCTGTATAATTCTATGAAGTTGCCATTGAATTGTACAACTTTGAGTCTTTGAGTTTCCATGAAGATTTTAGAGAGGAACCACCATGCTTGTTGTTGCACTAATCTAATAAAAAACACTTGATTAAGTGGGGAATCCATCTCCCATACTGCTTGTTTCCCCAAAAACTTTGAAACCAATGAGATAAAAATTATTACAGGGTTCCATTACTTGTAATGCACCCCAACAATTAAGAGTGATTTCCAACCCACACCATTAGAGAAGAGGATTCTTGGATCCCATTTTCTTGTATGCATCCTTTCAAACATCATGAGTACCAAATATATATCATCAAAATACATAACAACATAATGAAAATGTACATCAAGGATATGCTTCATCAAAGAGTCATGAAAGTGCTTATACCTCCAAGCAAGTAGACCACCATTTTCCAAGTGCATACAAGATTCAAGTGACCAAACAAATATGCTCCAATGACATAGGTGAGGACCCCATTTCCTATAATGTTTCTCCAAAAATATGTGATATGCATCAAAATATTCAGCGATGTATTCTTTCATCCAAGAAGTGAATGAAGAATCTCCACTAAAATCTGAACCAAATAATGAGCAGAAAAAACAAGGAGACTTCAAATGACTCAAAGAAGTCTCACCCATACATCCCTGAATGTGAGAATCATAAAGCTTAACAAAATATGTGGCTTGCAACAAAAATGTTCTCCAATCATTAATCTATTCACCCAAGTGTTTGATGAAGTTCCTCCAACATCAAATGAATCAAGTGTTGAGCAAGAAAAACCATGAGTCTTCAAGTGACTCAAATGCATATCATAGGTGCATCATCATAAATTAACAAAGGATGTTGCTGCAAATGTGAATAAGAATGTGCTCCAACCATGTCATCATAAAAGGTAAATCTAGGAGTTCAATACTCCTCATGTGGCACCATCAAAAAGAACCCTTTCACCCATATTTCATTGAGACTAATGCTGCAAAACATGGAATTGTAGGATGTAGGAGAATGAACCAACTCACCCAAATGATAAAAAAATGTAGAAGTTTCATCATGGGAAGGATCCATATGGGTAGTATCATGCAGCTCCTTCAAAAGTGTGAAACCTTTGTCATAGATTGGTTCCAATGTAGATGAATCATGCTTTTCTTTAAAAATTGCATGACCTTCATCAAGAGACAATTCAAGTTCCTCTTCCACCACATCAAGTGTTTGAATCTCTTCAAGTTCATCTTCAAACACCTTAATCACATTCAAATTTTCACATTTCTCATGATCCACCATATCATGAGAATCCTCCAAACAATCTACCATTTGACAATTTGAAACATAGGAGAAAAAACAAGTATCTTGCAACTTTTCAAGAAGTTGCTCATTTTGAATTGTGAGATTATGAATATCCTCATTATTCTTCAAGTATGCATCATGTAACAATTCATTAAGCTCAAAAAAATGGTTTCTATTAAAAAGAAAAGACATGAAGTTACCTTTGATGTGGCACATTGCTCTTTGAATCTTCTCCATGTCTTCAAGGAAGGATGTTTCCTCCAATGAAATAGTTCTCCAACAAGAATTTTAAACCAATGCTTGAGTGTAATGGAGAATGTTGAGACTCTTGGATCTTATTTTCATTCATTTTTAAGGACCCTTTAAGAAAATGAGGCTCTTGCAAATGAACCTCCTCATCTTCTTCATTTTTGCTTGGACCAACTTCATAAAGCTCAAGTGGTGATGGGGAAGTTGATCTTGGTTTTTCTTCAACTGCTAAAAGGTCTTCATTATCATGATTAATGGAACTTGGGCTTGCAGCAACAATTTCAAAAGTGATCTCTATGTCACCAACATAGAGGTGCGAGCACCCATCAGTAGGTACTCCTTCATAGTTTAAGCATCCATCAGTAGATGCTCTTTGGTTCATGTCTAAGCTAAAAGGTGTCTCGAAATGATCTTCCATATTTTCAATAGAATCTTCTTCATGCTCTTGTGATGTCTCTTCATTTTTATCCTTCAATAAAGATGATGCATTTTGCCCCTTGTTTTCCTTATGATCAATACTTTTGGAATCTCTTTTTGAAGAATTCCCAAAAGCTCTCCTCAAGTGGGACATAATTTCATGGACACATATATGATACTCACTCCAAGGTTCTTTACAAGAAGGGCATAAACCTTTCTTTACTAACTCCACATATTCATTTTTGGGCCTATTTTCAAAAATATGTTCACCATAGTACTCAAAAGACATGGCATTTTGTGTATTTTTGCTCGAAGCAAGATATTCTTGATATTTTTTATATTGTTGGGGCAAGGTTTTATATTTTTCTCTCCATCTTTGGAACTCACTCATAGAATTATCCTTAGTTGGTGTGACACACTCATATTCATTAGATTTAAAGTCATAAGAATAATCTTCATTTCTCTTGAAATTGTAAGAAGTGTTGCATGATGGCACCTCTTCCTTGTACCATTCACATTCTGCCTCATATTGCTCATAAGGATCTGCATATTCCTCATAAGAATTGTACTCATAGGATTCATCATAATAGTAAGACATGGATTCTAATTATTGTTAAATGTATGTACCTAATCCACAGGTGCAAGGGCAATGCTCTGATACCACTATAATGTCCCTTGTTAGGAATTTTAGTAAAATGACAAATTTTCACTTTTTTCCCTAGTTAGACCTTCGACTAGTTTTGAGCTCTAGGTCCCGAAATTGCTCCAATTGCTCCCAAATATTCTGAGAAGGTATATGGATGATGTTAGAACATAAATATGTTTTTCAGGGACTACTTTGTACCTTTAAAATACTTCTTCAAATCCTCTTTCAATTCTGGCCAATGTAGGGAACTTTACTAGTAATTTCCCTTTGACTAGTATTGGTCTCTAGGTCTCAAATTGACTCCAAATGCCTTCAAATATTCAAGAAAGGTGTATGAATGATATTAGAACTTGAATAGTATTTTCAAGGATTATATATGACCACCAAAATGCCTCTACAAACTCTCTTAATATTCTGGACCAAGTATGCAATTTTACTAGTAATTTGGGGTTCAAATCCCCTTCGGGTAAGTATTGAAAATGGATTCCCAAATGCCTCCAAACCCACTCAAATTTATGAAAATAGGTAGGGAATGTATTAAGGATGCTATTAATGTCTCATGTGCACCATTAATTGATTATTATATCTGTTCCAACCCTCTTCCATTCAGCTGCAAAAATCACCCATTCGACCCTTGGAGAAATGACACTATTTATTCTCCTAATGCAATTAAACTGAGTAAAAATACTTCAAATGCTCAAGTACAATAGATGAAACTTGTAAAATACATCCATGAAAGTATATTAATAAGAAATTTATCAAAGAATCATCCATTCTTTCGAAATCATAAGCATTACATTGGTCCACAACAAGGTAGTGGGGAAATGGCATTGTTCTTTCATTAAAAATGAGATTTACACATTTCTTCTTGGAATTTAGACCTCAAAATTTTTTGCGATGAAGAATAGAGTAATTAATTCATATTAAAAAATAAATGGGGCATTATAATCTCCCTCAAAGAGTATACTATCTCACCAAAAACGCCCTCCCTCAAGGATCAAGAATATGCCATCAAAACTGGAAATGGTTGAAGGAGTGAGATGCAATAGAAGAAACCATGAGCTGCCCTATAGCTTACAGATGCAAATAAAGACTCCATTAAAGATCCAAATGAAAGTTCTGAATGGCCTTTGCAATTACCAACTTGGATGGGAATCTTTCACCCTCAAAATTGGCTAAGGCAAGAAACTAGTCATCCACTAGCTCTCCCTCTTCACAAATGCAATTGCAAATTCTACAAATGATCAAAAGATGGTTTCATTCTTTGTCCTTGACATTTATAAATTTCTAATGTCCTCCATGGGTCAAATTCCTTCCAAGATACTCATGCCAACTAAAGTTGGGAAGAGATTCCAAAGAACGCCACTTGTACAACAATTCCTAGTCTCCCACTTCCACCAAATCACATGTGGAAGCATCTTAGCTCCCTAACACCCTTGAGCACCCTCTTGGAGTCTATTTTTAGCCCTAACATGTCATATATGTCATATGTCACCCTTCAGGTCTGATTTGTGTCATAGATGTCATAGCATCTTCATCATTGTTTTCATAGAGCTAGGGAATCTAACCCAAGTGTCTCACTAGCTCCAAATTGCCTCTTCCTCTTCCATGGGAGTTATTCTTCCTCTATATTTCGACCTCATTGACTCATTCCAAGTATTATTGACCTTATAACTCATCCCAAGAACATTAGGCTTCCCATGGATTCAAAATTGCAAGAAGAGGATGCCATGTGGCACATAAATTCTAGCTTGTGTGGGTCCCTCTTCCCCCATGTGTCTTCATGATCAAATGCCACTTTGATTTTCACCTTATATATATTTATTTATCTCCTTTATTAAATATTTATGCCATCCTAATATTCCAACATCATTTATTATCCCCATTATTTCAAATCCCAAAGCTTCCACCCAGAAACTAGGAAACTAGTAATTTTCCTCCTTGCCAATTATTTGACCTTTAGCATCAATTTGACAAACTCTAATGAATAGGGCCAATTTTCTTAGGCCATTGTGACCCAATTCCAAATTTGGTACATGACACATGTCACCCAGCTCATATTCTTGTTTGTTCCTCCAAGTTCGTTCTAATGTTAACTGAGGAGTGGATTTATTGCAGACTGGTCACAGAACAAAGGAAGCATAGTGTATGCTTTCGTTGTGATGAAATGTTAATGAAGGTTAATGGAAACTAAACAAGCACTATAAATCAACACTATTGACAACAAAAGTACAATAAACTATTTAAACAACTTTTTTGAATTCCAGCGAAAAGCATGAACCATACCTCAGTCATTGTTTCTACCAGCTGCTTGACAGTGACCTCATTATTTGGATTGCCAACATTTAAAATGTGACTATTTTCCCTGGAAGAAATTTCCTGAAAAATGAAATAGGTAAGTACTATAAATATATATGCACCATACAATATTAGTATAAATCAACCAAGGATTTTTGTTACTTACAATCATCAAAAGAACAGGTCAGCTACCATATTCTATCCCATATGTTTGAAGACTGCTTATACAATTCCAAGCATGCAAAACCAACACAGAACATCACTAATTTTTTTCTTAAAGAAATCTATTGTAGAATAAATCCAAGTTAAGGATTTAAAAATAAAAAAACAAATGAAAAACAAAACCAAAAATACACCACTATAAAATGATATAATTCTATACCCAAGTTAACAGATCTAGAAAGTCAATATGAAGCAATTGGTGCAACATATTGTAAGTTTGCTCAGAGTTGCACCAATAAATGGATGAATCATTGTATTGAAGTCCATGTTTTACATGGTTTGCATCTATTGCCCCACAACAATTTGGCAAGCCCCATTTAAGGCAAAATCCCTCCTTAACATTCTCAAGCGAAGTTGCACCTATTGGCCACTATATAAACTTTGATGCCTTCTTTGGCATTCAGAATATAAATTTCTTGACCACTTTGACCATTGTTAGAATGTGCTTTTGAAAAATTGAGGAACACTCGGTGACTTCTACAAACTCAAATTAAAAAACCGAATATGTAGATTAATGTTAGAAGGACAACAATTTTTTGGTCTATTAATGTAAGTAGCATTTTGTTTAGAAGCAAGTAATTTTGGGCTATAGATATTTCCTATTGATCAAAAGTCATGAATTGAACATCTCATGAAACAAACTAAGAAGCTATACATGCATGATGAAAATTTCAAACATGAATGATTCCAATAGAAAGGCACATCACATTGACATCTCAACTCTCATTTGTATGACTTACCAATCGTCTAACCCTTTTGCAATCTTCCAAGCATTTTGGAGCTTCATGAACTGCCACCTTGAAATCTGGAAACCATTTTTCCATAGCTATTCTCTCATGTTCAACAGCTACAGAAAGAAAAAATGATGCAGTCCTAAAAAAAAATACATGTTATATATTGGGTCATGTCCAAATAACTAGCCCACTAGTAGTTTCATTTAAAAAAACTATCAAATAGCCTTATTACTCGATCTACCTAAACAAATGATCTCTTATAAAGCTTCAAACACAAATCATATAACATATCAAATGCAGAGATTAATTTTCAGATTTGATCAAATACTATTTGTTGCTCACCTTTCATATTCTAGTCGTGAGCTATATGCGTTGCTCAATAAGGCACAACCAATACCAACTAAATCCTGAAGCATATGGATTTGATTGATCGCCTTCAACAAATACTCCAAAATAATAGCCTCTGATCCACAAAACTTCAAGGAAAACTCCGAGGATTCAAGCACTGACGCTAAGCCGACATCTGATCCTTCCAATCTGTTTGTGTCAGAAATTGTTACTAAGGCTAAGGTAACAAGCCAACACAATCTCAAAGTAAAAATCAATTCAAACTAGGTTTTAGGGTTTTGTTTCATATGTTGTTGGTCATTGACTTTAAGAGCATAAAGGGAATACATTCAGTAAATAAGAAACAACTAAATCACACACAAAAATCAATGAAGATGTATATATATATCACAATAATCCAACAAAAGACTGAAATGACATTCACACATAAAGGACAAGCATCACTGGAAAATTACACATAAACCAGAAATGAATTTATCATTCATGAAACTCAATAAGTTCAAAATGAAGCCAACACAGATCAAATATAGGGTAATGAGTCATATATTCATAGTTTCATCAAAAATTGCATATGAGAGTTCACAGTACCTATCACTGAACAAGTCTGGAAATATAAGCAGCTTAACAGACCTCCTAATGCTCTCCAAAATCAGAACCCTTACAATGTCTTTCCTTCCTCTCTAAATAGTTTTCTTTTCAAAAAATAGTTAGGGTTTTTCCTACTAATTCTCCATCGAATGACTAGACTAGGTAAAGTAAAATTTACATTTTTACAAAATTACAATTTTGCTAAAAATAGCAAATTCTTTAACAAAATGCCTTAAATGAACCTAACTGCCTCATATCTCTTTCGATGCCTCCACAAGCAAAGATATGCCATCTGGACTTGAGGATCTTTTCTTCATTATTTTATGCTTCTTCTCCAGCTCAGCTATTCTTTTCTGAAGGTGTTCATTTTCATGATGCAAAGTTTCAACTGTCTTTTCCAGTTCTGAACAGTGCCTGTCAGCAGCCCTTTTCCTTCTGAGTGCTTCCTTTGCATCAACCACTAACTCCTGAAAATTGTCATGGACATCCTGAAGATCTTCTCTTAATCTTCTATTTGCCATCATTAACTTCCTGCATGTAATTCATTTGATGCTTATACTGTTTGACAGTCTTCTTTAAATTCTCCTTATCAGAATTAACCAATTTCTCTATTGCAGCATCTTGCTCCTCATTAGGTTTGAAAAACATGTCAAACTTCTTAAATATTGCTTCCTCTGTCAATAGCTTCTCAGCAGTATCTTCAATGGTGGGGTTTGGATCATCTGTTACTTGTACTGACTTAATCTCTTCTGTCTACAATTTCCCAGGAATGTCTTCAATGATGGACTTGGAGCTTTCTTCACCTGCTACTTTTTCTGACTTAATTTCCTCTTTTTTACCTGGCTGCAATTCATCTTTCTTTGATTTATCCTCCTCTATAGATTCTTCATCAGAGATAGTCACCTTATCAGTCTTTAATTTTGGATTTAACAGCTTTTTCATGTTTAACCTTAATTTGTTTTTCGACCTAGTTTTAGGTCTCCAGAAAGTAGCTGCCTCTCCCATCATTTTTAATTTCTTCCCTTGGTACTGAATAGAAGCTAACTCTACCACTTCCAGCTTTTTGACTTTCTTCTTAGGCTTTGTGATTTTGTCATCTATAACTTGATCTTCTTTACTTTCAGCTTTAACTTCAATCTCAGGAATAAACTGCTCTTCTTTTAACATATATCCCTCATCATCCGAGAGGATTGTGATGGGGCTTCTTGGCTGATCATGGATTTCTTCTTTAGCTACAGGAATTATTTTGATGTCAACTTTCTTCTCCTCCTGAGAATCTGCTATAGGTGGTGACTTCTTTTCAAGCAATTCCTTTTTGTCTTCAAATAATGAGAACTTGATTTTAGTGTGATCTGGAATTTCTTGGGGCTGACTGTCATTCTGTCCTTCTTCTGTTACCTGTTTTGTCACCTTCTTAGCTTTAATGTCATGTTTGCTTGCAGGTTTGACTGAATGGCCTAACTTTTGCATCATTACCTTCCCCTTGTCAGTCTGTCTTTTGGATTGTTGGTCTTCTCCTTTAGGATGAACCCCTGACCAGAACAAAAAGAAGTCCCAAGTTTTTCCCTCATGCTGCAACACTGTAGTGATGATTAGTTTAATGAGACCATGATGAAAAAGTGATTGAGAAGTGTGATCATCATGCTGTTTTATTTCGCTTGACATTTTCTGCAGGCTTTTAAAGAAAAAGAATGGCAAATTCATTTTAGAAATCCCTGCCATGTGTTGTAGGAACCTGAGATGATATTTGAACACTAATGAATATCTTCCTTCACAAGTAACATAACTCTGAAGTATCCTTATGGGCTCAATCCACTCTTTCCTGAAATTATGTATGAGAATACCCTTGTTCCAGTCAGGAGTAACATTAGGCAATAAGTACCTTTGGGGATCAAACTCGAAAAGTGACTTCTTAAACCTATGCTCACCTTCATTACTAATCTCAGTAGCTTCTGCTATTAATTCCACAGTCAGTTTGAATCTCAAAGTATCCATTATAATCATCTCATTTTTAAGTCCCTTAGCAAAATTGCAGGACACCTGAGCATCAAAACCATCTATCCTTTTGAAAAATTTCAACCAGCCTGCCTGCTGGAACAGCTCTGCACAGTCTGGAAGCTTCTGAATCCATGTCAAGTCTGTGGGCTCAGCCCTGTTAACCTTACCACTTTTGCCACTTTTTCCCATATTCTTCTTTTCAGGGAACAGTAACAGTCTGATTTCAGGTTTCAAAATATGTTTTAGAAGCTATTTTCTGATGCTTTGAGCTCTTTTGAACTATGCTACACACTCCTGGACAATCTTTCAATTCAATGTTTTCTGAGCGAGTGATCTTACAGGCTATCACAATTTTCAGCAATGTTTAAACCACTTGCACAAATTAACAAAAACCCCTTTTGTGTAACATCTGCACAAACTAGCAAAAACCCCTTCTGTGTAAAAACTGAGCACTACAGATAGCTCTGTGAGTCCTTTCGATGCTATATTCTGTATATTCTGATGTTTAATAACATTAGGTCATGAGAGAAAACAGTTCATGCACATTTCTCATATCGGGTTTCAGATAGCTATTTCTGTGGTGAATTCCTTATTTTACGATCTACTATATCCTCTTCAGCAACCAATTTCTCCAGAAAATCGTGCAGCGACAAAAACCCAGATTTTCCAGCTATAAGGGTTATAACGGAATACCTGTCAATTGCTCGTCTGTTGTGGCTTAATAGCTTCAATTTGAGGTGTCAACAATGTCCTCTTACGAGCATAGGTGTCCTCATATCGTTTCTCTAGCTACTGGTGAATGAATTCAGAAGCCCTATTTTTCGCCGGTGATAAAACACACCTGTCTCCTTTCCACGGCAACACCATCCACCGTTTAGCAGTGAACTCTCCTTCTCAAACACTACTTCTCCTGCAATGATGCGTGTAACAAGAGAAATCTGACAGCTAAACCGAAATTTGTTGGTTTCTGTGCAACTGATCCCCGCATACCATGCAATGATGAACTTGTTTTTCTTCGTGATTAGCAACCAACTAAAATCATGCTCAAACTGCTGCAAACACGTGTTAAAACACTCACACAAGGCGATTAGACACTCCCATTCTGCATCATGATTGAAATCAGATCGAAAATTGAACAAAAATTCAGGCCACGATATTCCTGTAGCGCGCTCTTTGTTAAATTTTGGTATAGCGCTACAAGAATAACTTTTAGACCAAATTTTAGCAATTTTTCAACTTTTTGCTAATTTGTTGGAGGCTCTAGCAGTTATTTGGTTTAAGAAATAAGTTTAACCACTCTCTAAAGACATTAATGATTCTATATTTGAACATATGACTCTCATTGATCCCCTTTACAATATAAAAAATCACTAAAATCAAATAAAATCTGAAAAAGACAGGGCTCAAAACTTATTCAATCACTCATAAAGTTTCTAAGAAGACAAAAACTAAAACTGAAAACCAAAAATTTAACTGAAGTAGATTCAAAAAAACAAAACAAAATTGGAAAAAATAACTCAAAAATGGAGAAAAATTTACTGACTTAACACAATCCTGCTAACATCAATTACGTATCGGCATAGACACTACAACCTTACTAAATTATAGAGTAAATGTTTCAAGGTATACTCTTAAATTGCTCCCCATATTTTAACATGTCAAAACCAAAACCCTATTTCAACCTAACCTCCCTCTCACTATCTTTATTTCAACCTAATCAGTTAATATTGTTAAGACAACAAAATCAGGTCTTTATAAAATTGTTTTCTTATTAATATATTGCCATCCAAAAGAAGGATTTTGAGAGAAAAAATATTATTTATAAAGAGATTGATCAGCGATACATTCGATGTTGAAGAGAGCAATGAGAGATTGTCCTTACAGCCACAGAGATAATTGAGATGGCCATTATAATAAATGCATGAGTATAGCAAAGTTGAAATATAGAGAAATAATGACATAACATTTAAGGAAAATTGACATAATTGATAGAAATAAAGCCACAAGGGGCGATCCTTAAATTTTACATTAAACTAATAGTCTTATGTGGGATAGAGAAATATAACCACACCATGATGCTCCCAATGCTACTGAAATAGAACTGGAAGGAGTAATCGAGATAGGAGTAACAAGTGATAAGGGAATATTTAGAGTAACATGAAGTTCAACAGACTTAGATGGTGGAGAGACTTCAATAAATTGAACATCTCTTCTAATGATGACACTTTGATTAGAAGGATCAAACAACCAATAAGCCTTAGAATCCTCAGAATAACTAATGAATATACACTCGTGAGACTTGGGTTTTAACTTTTTCTGTTTTTCATCAGAAATATCAGCCCAACATTCACAACCAAACACTTTAAAGTTAGTAATATCTTGTTTTCTACCATTCCATTTTTCTTCAGGGGTAACATGCCTAACATCTTTTGTAGGAACTCTATTTAAAATAAAGTTAGCACAACTTATGGCTTCGGCCCAAAATTTCTTATGTAATCCTTTAGAATAAAGCATTCATGTAGCCATTTCAACTAAAGTTCTGTTTTTCCTTTTAGCAACACCATTTTGTTGAGGTGTGTAAGGAACAGTCTTTTGATGTTGAATTCCATGCTTAGATAATAAAAATTTAATTGTTTCTTAATGAATTCCCCCCCATTATCAGTTCTTAAAATCTTAATCTTTTTACCAGATTCGTTTTCAACCAAGGATTTAAATACTTGAAATTTAGAAAAAGTTTCACTTTTATGTTTCAAAAAATAAACCCATGATTTTCTACTAAAGTCATCAATAAAAGTAAGAAAATAAATTGCATTGGAGATAGAAGGAACTCCAAGAGGACCACAAATGTCACTATGAATTAATTGCAAAGATTCTTTAGCACACCAAGCTTTACGTTTATCAAACATTTCTCTATGATGTTTACCAAGAACACAACCTTCACAAACACCATTAGTAGACGAAACATTAGGCAAGCCAAGTACCATTTTAGTTAACATTTGCATTTTACCATAATTCAAATGACCTAATCTTTCATGCCATAATTTACTTAGTTCATCAGCATGAACAATGTAGGAATAAAAATGTTGTCTTTTAGTTGAATTAAAGCCAGCAAACTTGTATAAACCAGCCGTATGATCAACAGGACTAGAAGAAACTACTTTGAAATTTTGATTGATATTTTTAAGAACATATTTATTAGGCCAAGCTTCAAATTTAAATCCTTTTTGACATGCATGATAAATAGAAAGCAAATTTATAGGCATATTTTCAACATGAAAAACATCTTCCAATTGACCATTAGCAACATTAACATTACCAGAACCAATTACGGAAATTTGCTTACCATCACCTATAGATACTTTCTGAGATGTGTTTTTATTATTGTCATAAGATGAAAATAAAGAAGCATTATCAATCATATGTTTATGAGCACTAAAATCCATTATCCATTCCACATTAGAAAAAGAATTACTAGAAGAAACAATAGAAGCACACAAAACTACTTTTGATTCATCAGAACCATTCTTTTTAGCTTTAATTTTTTAACGTTTCAATTTAAAGCAATTCTTTTCACGATGATTAGTTTTACCACAATGCTTACAAGGATCATACCACTAAAAGAAGAAAGGTCATTGGTGAGGGTCCAAAAATGTCAGCATAATCTCATTGGTGATGGTTAAAAGGGGCCACATCACCAAAACCTGAGCGTCGCCAAAGGCACCGTCACCTTAAGTGGAGGGTATGTGGTGACATTCAAGGTCCTCCACTAATAATTATTATTATTCCAGGTTATGACCATGACCAATCATTATGAAGTGTTGGTGATAGACCTATATTGGCCCTCACCATTTGATGCATATATGGTGACGGTCAATGACCAATCATTGGTGAGGGTTGAGACATGTCACCATAATCTCATCGATGATGGTGAAAAAGGAGGACATCACCAAAATTTGAATGTCACCAACGGTTGTGTCCCCAAAAGTAGAGGTGGTGTGGTGAAATTCAATGTCCGTCACTAATAAGGATTGTTAGTGACAAATAGTGACCCTCACCAATTTATATGAATTTTTGTTGATGGACCTAAGGGACTCCATCACCAAAGTCGCCAATGACATATGATGAGGGTCTTGCAATCACCCTCACTATTGAAGATATTTCCATTAACATATCAATGGTGACAACCGCTATGAGATTGTCACCGATTTTCATTTTGAAAATATTTTAATGACGCAACATAAAGGACCATTTCCATTTCAATTAAAATTGAAAAAAAAAAATTATAATGGTCCTTAAAGGATAACGGTGAAACGTCACCATTCCTTTCCACAATGGTGACAATCTTTCGTATGTATGAAGATGGATAGTAGCAATACATTCATAGATCAAAGCTAAGAAAAATCTCATAAAAAAATATTATTGCCTTATTTATAAATTTATATCCATATCGTCTAATCCTTAATCTTTTGTTCTTGCTACAATGGTTCCCACTAATAATGGTTCCCACTAATAAGAGGTGATCCATAGCTATGGATTTCAACAAAGATTAGGGGTAGGCCTCATACCCTATGCCACATAGATCATACACCCCCAATCCCAACAAACAATTGCTTAGAAGAGAAGTATGTCCAATCATTGTTGATAGAGCACCTTCCTTGTTGTTCTGGGCGTCTTTTCAATTCAGCCTACATAGATTTGAAGGGATAGTTTTATGTTGTGTTGACTGTACCTTACAAAGGCATATTTCTTAGTTTGTTGGTTGTAGTTTATAGGGGAAATTATATGAGTTGTTGGCTGTACTTGGCAGGGGAATATTTTTGTTCTTGTTGGTTGTACTTTACAATCATAGGAATTGTTACCTTGCATGTATTAGTTTCAGCAGGCCTATAAACTTGGTTGCAAAAAATAATACAGTAGCCCTATAAATATTTAAACACTAAACTATGGTAGTTAAAAATGTTCTCTAACTACGATTACATCATGCCTATTAAAATTCCTGGATCATAATTGTCTTGGCCATCATTATTTACGATTTGAGCAAATCCTAGGGATGTAAAAATTTACTATCTAAACTTAGTTTCACATGTTCCTTCAAAAGAGAATTTTGGAGAATGCATTCAATATGTTGGAACTCATTCCAGTATATTGATTAACAAACATGCCTGTACCTGCTATATAATTTCATGTTGACTAACCTGCTAGTATTAAATACCTCTTTGCAACATCTCCATCTGAACATAATTTTCTTCATTGTCGATTTTATATGACATCATAGGTATATATGCTGCAAACTTGATGGTGTGGACCTCCCAAGCTGGTTAATGTAGGCCCCCTAAGCCACAGTGAAAATGTGGGGACCTAAAAAGGAAAGAGACACATTTTAACCCTAAGATTTGCCAACAAATAATAATAAAAAAAATATGTGGAGTCCAAGATATATAATAAATTAAATGGTTTAGTAAAGGAGGATATGCAAAAGATAGAGCCTCCAGCTTTATTTTTTTTTTTATTTCTCATTGTAATACTTTGATAATTTTCTCTTTATAATTGTCATGTTCCAGAATCCAAGCATTAGTTTCAGCAGGTATATAAACATGCTTGAATAAACAACAAAGTAGCATATACTGTGAATTATCGGTGTTATCTCAACTTACATGCATTTTTCAATTCTCATATATAACATAAATGTAGAGCACCTATAAAAGTGCAAAATTCCTAAGATTCACATTGGCATGCAATTACACGTTTTTTTTGGAAATGCTTCAATAAACTTCCTCTGATGGGTTACATAGGGTAGAATTTCTTTGCTTACCTGCCCAATATGAGGTGTAGCTATACCCATCAAAATTGCTTGGGACTAGTACTTGGCCTCATCCCTTTTAAACTCATGTCAGTCAAGTGGAGCAGGTCACAAGCAGAATGTGACCCTAGTAGATGGTGATGACCAATGGCCTACTGGAATAAATTGAACATTTGGTTATTATTATTATAGCATTTTACTAATTTGAAAAAGAAAAAATATCACATTGTTATAAGTAAAGTAAATAGCACTGATTCACTAACATGCTTACAAAATAACTAAAATAGATATCTAATCTTTTTTAAGCATATGGAAACAAGATAGCAAAAGATGATATAAAATGCTGTAACAACAGTTTAATAACGTATATCTACAGGATTGGCCTAAGCATGTAAGATGAGTTGTTTTTTACACTTACAGATGCACAAATGGAAATCAGACATATGGGTCTTCCTTGGAATCATGTTGTAATGTCCCTTGTTAGTAATTTTATTAAAATGACAATTTTTCACTTTTTTCCCTAGTTAGACCTTTGACTAGTTTTGACCTCTAGTTCCCGAAAAAGTGCTCCAATTGCACTCAAATCTTCTGAGAAGGTATATGGATAATGTTAGAACATAAATATGTGTTTTGGGAATGCTTTTGGACCTTTAAAATACTTCTGCATATCCTCTTTCAATTCTGGCCAATGTAGGGAACTTTACTAGTAATTTCCCTTTGACTAGTATTGGTCTCTAGGTCTCAAATTGACTCCAAATGTCTTCAAATATTCAAGGAAGGCGTATGAATGATATTATGACTTGAATATGATGTTCAAGGATGATATATGGCCACCAAAATACCTCTGCAAACTCTCTTAAGATTCTGGACCAAGTATGCAATTTTACTAGTAATTTGGGGTTCAAATCCCCTTGGCATAAGTACTGAAAATGGCTTCCCAAATGCCTCCAAACCCAGTCAGATTTCTTAAAAGAAGTAGGTAACGTATTAATGATGTTATTAAGGTCTCAGGTGCACCATTAATTGATTATTATATCTATTCCAACCCTCTCCCATTCAGCTGCAAAAATCACCCATTCGACCCTTGGGGAAATCACACTATTTCTTCTCCCAATGCAATTAAACTGAGTAAAAATGCTTCAAATGCTCAAGTACAGTACATGAAACTTGTAAAATACATCCATGGAATTCTATTAATCACAAATGTATCAGATAATCATCCATTCATTTGAAATCATTAGCATTACATTGGTTCACAACAAGGTAGTGGGGAAATGGCATTGTTGTTTCATTAAAAATGAGATTTACACATTTCTACTTCGAATTTCGACCTGAAAATTTTTGGAGATGAATAAAAGAGTATTTAATTCATTGTAAAAGATAAATGGGGCATTAGAATATCCCCCAAATAGTACAACATCTCACCAAAATGCCCTCTCTCAAGGATCAAGAATATGTCATCAAAACTGGAAATGGTTGAAGGAGTGAGCTGCAATATTAGGAACCATGAGATTCCTTGTATATTGCACCTGCAAATAAAGACTCCATTAAATATCCAAATGAAAGGTATGAATGGCATTTCCAATTACCAACTTGGATGGGAATCTTTCACCCTCGAAATTGTCTAAGACAAGAAACTAGTCATCCACTAGCTCTCTCTCTTCACAAATGCAATTGCAAATTCTAAAAATGATCAAAAGCTGGTTTCATTCATTTTTATTGAAATTTATAAAGTTATAATGTCCTCCATGGGTCAAATTCCTTCCAAGAGACTCATGCCAACTGAAGTTGGGAAGAGATTCCAAAGAACGCCACTTGTACAACAATTCCTAGTCTCCCACTTCCACCAAATCACATGTGGAAGCATCTTAGATGACCTAACACCCTTAAGCGCCCTCTTGGAGTCTATTTTTAGCCCTGACATGTCATATATGTCATATGTCAGCGTTCAGGTATGATTTGTGTCATTGGTGTCATAGCATCTTCATCATTGTTTTCATAGAGCTAGGGAATCTATCCCAAGTGTCTCACTAGCTCCAAATTGCCTCTCCCTCTTCCATGGGAGTTACTCTTCCTCTATATTTCAACCTCATTGACTCATGCCAAGTATTATTGACCTTATAACTCATCCTAAGAACATTAGGCTTCCCATGGATTCAAAATTGCAAGAAGAGGATGCCATGTGGCACATAAATTCTAGCTTGTGTGGGTCCCACTTCCTCCATGTGTCTTCATGATCAAATGCCACTTTGATTTTCACTTGTATATATTTATTTATTTCCTTTATTAAATATTTATGCCATATTAATGTTCCAACATCATTTATTATCTCCGTTATTACAAATCCCAGAGCTTCCACCCCAAACCTAGGAAGCTAGTAATTTTCCTCCTTGCCAATTATTTGACATTTAGCATCAATTTGACAAACTCTAATGAATAGGGCCAATTTGATTAGCCCATTGTGACCCAATCCCGAATTTGGGACATGACAAATCCTCCCTTCCCAATATTGATTGTCCTCAAGTAATTTCAAACATGGGTGTTGAAAAACTTGCTTTCTGTATAATTCTCTTAAATTGCCATTGAATTGCCCAACCTTGAGTTTTTGAGTTTCCATGAATATTTTAGAGAGGAACCACCATGCTTGTTGCTGCACTAATCTGATAAAAATCACTTTATTAAGTGGGGATTCCATCTCCCATACTGCTTGTTTCCCCAAAAACTTTGAAACCAATGAGATAAAAATTATTCCAGGGTCTCATTGCTTGTATTGCACCCCAACAATTAAGAGTGATTTCCAACCCACACCATTAGAGAAGAAGATTCTTGGATCCCATTTTCTTGTATGCATCCTTCTAAACATCATGAGTACCAAATATATATCATCAAAGTACATAACAACATAATGAAAATGTACATCAAGGATATGCTTCATCAAAGAGTCATGAAAGTGCTTATACCTCCAAGCAAGTAGACCACCATTTTCCAAGTGCATACAAGCTTCAAGTGACCAAACAAAATTTGCTCCAATGACATAGGTGAGGACCCCATGTCCTATAATGTTTCTCCAAAAAGATGTGATATGCATCAAAATATTCAGCCATGTATTCTTTCATCCAAGAAGTGAATGAAGAATCTCCACTAAAATCTGAACCAAATAATGAGCAGAAAAAAACAAGGAGACTTCAAATGACTCAAAGAAATCTCACCCATACATCCCTGAATGTGAGAATCATAAATATTAACAAAGTATGTGGTTTTCAACAAAAATGTTCTCCAATCATAAATCTATTCACCCAAGTGTTGGATGAAGTTCCTCCAACATCAAATGAATCAAGTGTTGAACAAGAAAAACCATGAGTCTTCAAGTGACTCAAATGCATATCATAGGTGCATCCGTGTAGATGTGCATCGTCATAAATTAACAAAGGATGCTGCTGCAAATGTGAATAACAATGTGCTTCAACCATGTCATCATAAAAGGTAAATCTAGGAATTCAATACTCCTCATGTGGCACCATAAAAAAGAACCCTTTCACCCATACTTCATTGAGACTAATGCTACAAAACATGGAATTGTAGGATATAGGAGACTGAACTAACTCACCCAAATGATAAAAAAGTGCAGAAGTTTCATCATGGGAAGGATCCATATGGGTAGTATCATGCAGCTCCTTCAAAAGTGTGAAACATTTGCCATAGATTGGTTTCAATGTAGATGAATCATGCTTTTTTTTAAAAATTGCATGACCTTCATCAAGAGACAATTCAAGTTCCTCTTCCACCACATCAAGTGTTTGGATCTCTTCAAGTTCATCTTCAAACACCTTAAGCAAATTCAAATTTCCACATTTCTCATGATCCACCATGTTATGAGAATCCTCCAAACAATCTACCATTTGACAATTTGAAACATAGGAGGAAAAACAAGTATCTTGCAACTTTTCAAGAAGTTGCTCATTTTGAATTGCTAGATTATGAATATCTTTATTATTCTTCAAGTATGCATCATGTAACAATTCATTAATCTCAAAAAAATGGTTTCTATCAAAAAGCAAAGACATGAAATTACCTTTGATGTGGCACATTGCTCTTTGAATCTTCTCCATGTCTTTAAGGAAGAATGTTTCCTCCAATGAAGTAGCTCTCCAACAAGAATTTGACACCAATGCTTGAGTGTAATGGAGAATGTTGAGAGACTCTTGGATCTTATTTTCATTCATTTTTAAGGACCCTTCAAGAAAATGAGGCTCTTGCAAATGAACCTCCTCATCTTCTTCATTTTTGCTTGGACCAACTTCATGAAGCTCAAGTGGTGATGGGGAAGTTGATCTTGGTTCTTCTTCAACTGCTACAAGGTCTTCATTATCATGATTAATGGAACTTGGGCTTGCAGCAACACTTTCAAAAGTGATCTCTATGTCACCAACATAGAGATGCGAGCACCCATCAGTAGGTAGTCCTTCATAGTTTAAGCATCCATCAGTAGATCCTCTTTGGTTCATGTCTAAGCTAGAAGGTGTCTCGAAATGATCTTCCATATTTTCAATAGAATATTCTTCATGCTCTTGTGATGTCTCTTCATTTTTATCCTTAAAGAAAGATGATGCATTTTTCCCCTTGTTTTCCTTATGATCAATACTTTTGGAATCTTTTTTTGAAGAATTCCCAAAAGCTCTCCTCAAGTGGGACATAATTTCATGCACACATATATGATACTCACTCCAAGGTTCTTTACAAGAAGGGCATAAACCTTTCTTTGCTAACTCCACATCTTCATGTTTGGGCGTATTTTCAAAAATATGTTCAGCATAGTACTCAAAAGACATGACATTTTGTGTAATTTTGCTCGAAGCAAGATATTCTTGATATTTTTTATATTGTTGGGGCAAGGTTTTATATTTTTCTCTCCATCTTTGGAACTCACTCATAGAATTATCCTTGGTTGGTGTGACACACTCATATTCATCAGATTTAAAGTCATATGAATAATCTTCATTTCTCTTGAAATTGTAAGAAGTGTTGCATGATGGCACATCTTCCTTGTACCATTCACATTCTGCCTCATATTGCTCATAAGCATTTGCATATTCCTTATAAGAATTGTACTCATAGGATTCATCATAATAGTAAGACATGGCTTCCAATTATTCTTGAATGTATGTACCTAATCCATAGGCTCAAGGGACATGCTCTGATATCGCTGTAATGTCCCTTGTTAGGAATTTTATTAAAATGGCAATTTTTACTTTTTTCCCTAGTTAGACCTTTGACTAGTTTTGAGCTCTAGGTCCCGAAATTGCTCCAATTGCTCCCAAATATTCTGAGAAGGTATTTGGATGATGTTAAAACATAAATATGTGTTTCAGGGACTATTTTGTACCTTTAAAATACTTCTTCAAATCCTCTTTCAATTCTGGCCAATGTAGGGAACTTTACTAGTAATTTTCCTTTGACTAGTATTGGTCTCTAAATCTCAAATTGACTCCAAATGCCTTCAAATATTCAAGTAAGTTGTATGAATGATATTAAGACTTGAATATTATTTTCAAGGATGATATATGGCCACCAAAATACCTCTGCAAACTCTCTTAATATTCTGGACCAAGTATGCAATTTTACTAGTAATTTGGGGTTCAAATCCCCCTGGGGTAAGTACTAAAAATGGATACCCAAATTCCTCCAAACCCACTCAAATTTATGAACAAAGGTAGGGAATTTATTAAGGATGTTATTAATGTCTCATTTGAATCATTAATTGATTATTATATATGTTCCAACCCTCTCCCATTCAGCTACAAAAATCACCCATTCGACCCTTGGGGAAATGACACTATTTCTTCTCCTAATGCAATTAAACTGAGTAAAAATGCTTCAAATGCTCAAGTACAGCACATAAAACTTGTAAAATACATCCATGGAAGTATATTAATCACAAATGTATCAAATAATCATCAATTCATTAGAAATCATAAGCATTACATTGGTTCACAACAAGGTAGTGGGGAAATGGCAGTGTTCTTTCATTAAAAATGAGATTTACACATTTCTTCTTGGAATTTAGACCTGAAATTTTTTGGCTATGAATAACAGAGTACTTAATTCATATTAAAAAATAAATGGGGCATTAGAAGCTCCCCCAAAGATTACAATAGCTCACTAAAAACGCCCTCCCTCAAGGATCAAGAATATGCCATCAAAACTGGAAATGGTTGAAGGAGTGAGATGCAATAGAAGAAACAATGAGATTCCCTATAGCTTACACCTACAAATAAATACTCCATTAAAGATCACAATGAAAGGTATGAATGGCCTTTCCAATTACCAACTAGGATGGAAATCTTTCACCCTCGAAATTGGTTAAGGCAAGAAACTAGTCATCCACTAGCTCTCCCTCTTCACAAACGCAATTGCAAATTATACAAATGATCAAAATATGGTTTCATTCTTTTTCCTTGACATTTATAAATTTCTAATTTCCTCCATGGTTCAAATTCCTTCCAAGATACTCATGCCAACTCAAGTTGGGAAGACATTCCAAAGAATACCACTTGTACAACAATCCCTAGTCTCCCACTTCCACCAAATCACATGTGGAAGCATATTAGCTGCCCTAACACCCTTGAGCACCGTCTTGGAGTCTAGTTTTATCCCTGACATGTCATATATGTCATATGTCATCCTTCAGGTATGATTTGTGTCATAGTTGTCATAGCATCTTCATCATTGTTTTCATAGAGCTAGGGAATCTAGCCCAAGTGTCTCACTAGCTCCAAATTGCCTCTTCCTCTTCTATGGGAGTTACTCTTCCTCTATATTTCGACCTCATTGACCCATGCCAAGTATTATTGACCTTATAACTCATCCCAAGAACATGAGGCTTCCCATGGATTCAAAATTGCAAGAAGAGGATGCCATGTGGCACATAAATTCTTGCTTGTGTGGGTCCCACTTCCTCCATGTGTCTTCATGATCAAATGCCACTTTTATTTTCAATTGTATATATTTATTTATCTCCTTTATTAAATATTTATGCCATCCTAATGTTCCAACATAATTTATTATCCCCATTATTCCAAATCCCAAAGCTTCCACCCCAAACCTAGGAAACTAGTAATTTTCCTCCTTGGCAATTATTTGACCTTTAGCATCAATTTAACAAACTCTAATGAATAGGGCCAATTTGCTTAGGCCATTGTGACCCAATTCCAAATTTGGGACATGGCACATGTCACCCAGCTCATCCTCTTGTTTGTTCCTCCAAGTTCGTTCTAATGTTAACTGAGCAGCAGATTTATTGCAGACTGGTCACAAAACAAAGGAAGCATAGTTTATGCTTTCGTTGTGATGAAATGTTAATGAAGGTTAATGGAAACTAAAAAAGCACTATAAATCAACACTATTGACAACAAAAGTACAATAAACTATTGAAAAAGCTATTCAAACAACTTTTTTGAACTCCAACGAAAAGCATGAACCATACCTCAGTCATTTTTTCTACCAGCTGCGTGACAGTGACCTCATTATTAGGATTGCCAACATTTAAAATGTGACTGTTTTCCCTGGAAGGAATTTCCTGAAAAATGAAATAGGTAAGTACAATAAATATATAAGAACCATACAAGATTAGTATAAATCAACCAAGGATTGTTGTTACTTACAATCATCAAGAGAACAGGTCAGCTAGCATATTCTGTCTCATATGTTTAAAGACTGCTTATACAATTCCAAGCATGCAAAACCAACACAGAACATCACTAATTTTTTTCTTAAAGAAATCTATCGTGGAATAAATCCATGTTAAGGATTTAAAAATAAAAAAACAATTGAAAAACAAAACCAAAAATACACCACTATAAAATGATATAATTCCATACCCAAGTTAACAGATCTAGAATGTCAATATGAAGCAATTGGTGCAACATATTGTAAGTGTGCTCAGAGTTGAACCAATAAATGGATGAATCATTGTATTGAAGCTCATGTTTTACATGGGTTGCATCTATTGCCCCCACAACAATTTGGCAAGCCCCATTTAAGGCAAAATCCCTCCTTAATATTCTCAAGCAAAGTTGCACCTATTGGCCACTATATAAACTTTGATGCCTTCTTGGCATTCAGAATATAAATTTCTTGACCACTTTGACCATTGTTAGAATGTGCTTTTGAAAAATTGAGGAACACTCGGTGACTTCTACAAACTCAAATTAAAAAACCAAATATGTAGATTAATGTTAGAAGGACAACGATTTTTTGGTCTATTGATGTAAGTAGCATTTTTGTTTAGAAGCAAGTAATATTGGGCTATAGATATTTCCTCTTGATCAAAAGTCTTGAATTAAACATCTCATGAAACAAACTAAGAAGCTATACATGCGTGATGAAAATTTCAAACATGAATGATTCCAACAGAAAAGGCACATCACATTGACATCTCAACTCTCATTTGTATGACTTACCAATCCTCTAACCCTTTTGCAATCTTTCAAGCATTTTGGAGCTTCATGAACTGCCACCTTGAAATCTGGAAACCATTTTTCCATAGCTATTCTCTCATGTTCAACAGCTACAGAAAGAAAAAATGATGCATTCCTAAAAAAAACATACATGTTATATATTGGGTCACATCCAAATAACTAGCCCACTAGTAGTTTCATTTAAAAAAACTATCAGATAGCCTTATTACTCGATCTACCTAAACAAATGATCTCTTATAAAGCTTCAGACACAAATCATATAACATATCAAATGCAGAGATTAATTTTCAGATTTGATCAAATACTATTAGTTGCTCACCTTTCATATTCTAGTTGTGAGCTATATGCATTGCTCAATAAGGCACAACCATTGCCAACTAAATCCTGAAGCATATGGATTTGATTGATCGCCTTCAAAAAATACTCCAAAATAATAACCTCTGATCCACAAAGCTTCAAGCAAAACTCCAAGGATTCCAGCACTGACGCTAAGCCGACATCTGATCCTTCCAATCTCGCTAACAACATTTACGTATCGGCATAGACACTACAAGCTTACTAAATTATAGAGTAAATGTTTCAAGGTATACTCTTGAATTGTTCCCCATATTTTAACATGTCAAAACCAAAACCCTATTTCAACCTAACCTCCCTCTCACTATCTTTATTTCAACCTAATCAGTTAATATTGCCATCAAGACAACAAAATCAGGTCTTTATAAAACTGTTTTCTTATTAATATATTGCCATCCAAATGAAGGATTTTGAGAGAAAAAATATTATTTATAAAGAGCTTTATGAGCAATACATTCGATGTTGAAGAGAGCAATGAGAGATTGTCCTTATAGCCACAGAGATAATTGAGATGGCCATTATAATAAATGCATGAGTATAGCAAAGTTGAAATATAGAGAAATGATGACATAATATTTAAGGAAAATTGACATAATTGATAGAAATAAAGCCACAAGGGGCGAGCCTTAAATTTTACATTAAACTAATAGTCTTATGTGGGATAGAGAAATATAACCACACCATGATGCTCCCAATGCTACTGAAACAATATTTGAGGATATGTGAGCCATTTTAGAGTAACTTCTATGACCTCCTATTGTTATTTCCACACATAAGAAAGCATTTAACATAAGTTAAGTAGAGAGAATATGCCATCACATTGGTACTTTCTGGATGTCCCCATCTATCTCTGGCATATGGAAAGGTAGGTTGAGTAGGATTGAAATATCTTTGAGCTAGCTGAAAGTGTTTCCATCAATGTCTATGCTCCAACCATAGATCTCATCTGTGGAACCACTCCATGTGATGGAAGATCAAATAGAAAATGATGATCATGTCACCCCATACATGTCAAGCGATAGCATGCAACAACTTCATCTTGTGTATATTAATGAAGTTTTCAGCTGTCCACAATTTGTGTAAATTGCAAATTTGATTTTCGGCCATGTATGTTCTTCATGAATTGTAATTTACATATACATATGTCTTGCTGATTTGACATAAGTAAAGGGAAATTTTGTTAAGTGATTTGACATCATAATTGAAGAAGTTAAGAATGTTTCACAGCTGTTATTACTGCTGTAAAAATGAGTTTTCAGATCTGGTTTATGCATGATAAGATTGCCTTGTAGACTGAAACTTATCAAGTTACATTGGCATATTTTCTTCTTGGATTTCCAAGAAGATTGGGCTGTTAAGGATTGAAATATCATTTACTTTATACTATTGTTTTGTTCTATATTTTATTATAGTGCTAAGGATGAGAAATCACATGGTTGGGGTCCAAGAAACCTCTAGTTAAGAGGTGAAATTTTTGAATTCTGAATTCCAAGAGATTTCTACACATGTTATAGACATGTTTTGGGTATGTTCAACACACCTATCTCATCCCTCTTCTATATTGTTACAAGTTTGTAGGCCTCCACCAATGGGTCAATAAAATTTCCATTTTGGAAGACCTCTAGCTTCCAGATGAGGACAATATTGGAAGATTTTAACATATAGGAGGAAGCACCACATCTCTAAAGGTTCATATTCCATCAATTCAGCATTTGTGTGCCCCTTGCATGCATTTTGAAATCCCTATTAGGCTGATTTGCTAAAATCCTAAAACCATATTTGAAGGAATTTTTCCTCATGTTGCAACAGAAGTCATTTATTGGAACATCATGAATGGTTGAATATTTCATATCCATGATTAATTTGAACATCGTTTGAGTTCATAATTTGATTTGGGCATTCATTTTTTGTCAAGATTAATTCATATAGGCTGAAGATGATGAAACAACTAAAGTGCCATTTTGGCATGTCTATAAATCTCACCAGAGAACATAATTGATGAATTCTGAAGCTATAGGGTTGTGAACCATGTAAAATTATACAGGAATGTGACTTCATATTCAAATACATGTGCATTTAATATGCATGTGCAAGCATTTTGAAAATCCAACTCAAGTTGGTTCAATACTTTGTTTTTGGGCCCATAATTGGATATTTTCTTAAGCGGAAAGTGGAGATTCTTAGCTATTAATTTGCATTATAGTGATGGGAGATGGATTTTCAATTTTTCAAGAGATTTACACATGAACCTTTCATTAGACCTCTTTAGGTGTGTATTCAAAGGTAATGGCATTACAAGGTGAAGATTACAAGGTCGTCATCATCCAGCTCTTCCAAATGTTGAAAGCCATGAAGTTTGCAGGTGCTATAATTGATAAATTTTGATAATTCTCTATCTAGTACAACACCAAATTTTCATTTTAGCACATGGAGGTAAAAGTCAAATTCTGGCGGCATACCGATTTAGCCAGATATAACTCTATTAGTAATTCTGGCGTCTACTCTTGTGCAAGATCATATCAGGTTAAGAAGCCAAATAAATTCTTTACTAAGGTGTGAGTTCATTTTGATTTACCAAAATCAATTGTGTGAAGACAGATATACTCAACTTTTGAGTAATTTATGAACCGCATTGTGGAATCAGATGGACAATAAGTTAGAGAGGTTAACAACTTTCTATCCACAAACGATGGCATACCAAAGTGGTGAAATGGACTTCAGTGCATTTGTTGTGGGGATACAGTCAAAAAATCCTAATACATGGGATGAAAACCATTGTTAAAACCGGGCAATGCATCCATCTAACAACATGTCACCTTTTGAGACGTGCACGGGATATCTTCTACAGGATCCATTTGATCTTGTACTTGGCAGGATGTCTTTCTCAAGAATCCTTGGTGATCCCAGAAAACTGTATGGAGTGTTTAGTAGTTATTAAGGATGATCACCTTCCAATTCTTGTGGCAAAAGAGATGTGCTAGAACTTTTCAAGATTGGCCCAAATATAGGGTAATTAAACTTGATAAATTCTAGGCTTTAAAAAATAAAGCTATTGAATGTTCAATGCATTCAATTGCTTTAAGAAAAGATTCTGAAAACCTAGATGTAGATGTAGGAGCTAGATCTCATACACTTGCATCCCATTTAGTCATATAAGTATCAAAATAAAAAGTTATCCACCCAGTACAAGATTGAGTATATATCATTTCATCTGCAATGAAACAAATTATCTAGCCCAAGCTGGGCATATATTGGATGGTTGGAAGCAATGATCAAGATTTTACCTATCCAAGCCCTTCCAAAGGGTTCAAAGTTCAAACCCATCCTAGAAGTGTAATTTAAAAATCACCCATCAAATGAAAAAAGAAGTATACATCTTTGAATCACTGGTTATTTACAAAGATAAATAAATATTGTTAAATTTCAAAAGAAGGGTCAACGTTTTAACAACCCATTTCCTGGGGTAGTTAATTGCTGCTTTCCATGAGTTCTTCTATAATACTTTTCTGTCCTGGAGGCATCAATAATCATTTATCAATACATCCTCCCTTTAATTTAGACTGGAAATTTGCATTTGATAGCAAAAGGAGATGCCTTATCCTAACATTTCTAATATAACTAACATGCCCTTCGTTTTTGGATTTTTTACCATGAGGTGGTTGCCCTGTTCTTTAAAGATGGAAACTATGATGCCCTGTTTTTTAAAGTTAGAAACTATGTTCTGCTTATGTTCTACAATGGTTTTCACAATTTTTTCAATGGATAGTCGACAGTTAAAATGGAATTCCCAAAGCTCACCCTAACTCGGTGGATAGAACTAGACTTGTATGGCATATATAACGGTGACTTTAATTAATTTTGGGCTGTAAGACGATATGTCTGACTAGTAATTGAATGATGAGCCTGTGGTATAGGAAAAATACTTATTTTCACCTTTTTCAAACTATTAATGGAGGCTCCTAGGCTCACTACAGTAAGTATAGTGCATATAGCACCTGCAGAATCTACTTTTAATTCTACACTGAAATAAAAAATATGTTTTTTTTTGTTTCTCTGGAAAAATACAAAAAACAAAAACCTTGCACTGCATAAGATGATTAGTCAAGAATAATGGAGTGTGCTGTAAGAAGACAACCACAACATTTAAATATATCTCTATATATTCAAAGTAATGAGGGAATAAAACAAAATTCTCAAATGATATTTGAAAAGTAAATGGGTCCAACCTATTAGCAGCCATAATCTATGAAAATATCGAGAAAGTCTCAAGGGCATTACCCAAATTAATATCATCAAAACAAGGAGGCCATGTAAAACCTCACAAATCGATTGGATTACGATGCTTGGAGAACCTTTGGCCTGAACTTGAGCATCTGGATCCTGGATTTGAATATTTAGTACCTGATTTCCCACCTGCTGTGGCCTTAGATACAATTTGTTCATCGTGGAGGCACCCATGAAAGAACCCATGTTGTCAAATGTTGTAGCTGTGGGGAAACATCCATGCATGTTCCACCAAATGAGAGAAGACAAATTCCCTCAATCTCCAACGAAATGTGTAAATTCCAACATCTCAAAGCCCTAAGCCCTAGAGACTCTTCTTCTCCTCCAAAAAAACACGTGCTAAAAATATGGAGGTTTCCAAAAGATTGACAGAATTGATGCAGGAAAGAGGAATCTTCACTCAAAATCAATCATTGGACCAGACCAATACTTCTATCTGGAAGCAAAGACTAAAAACGGAAGAAGCTCTAGGATTGTTATGCAATGAAGCTGTCATGTGGAATCCCTATACAGAGAATTTACTCAGAAGTCATGTCGGAATTTTAGAGGAAGAAGATAAATTTGTGCACTCAAAAGACCAAACCTTGGGTGATTATTCTACTAGGCCAGGTTACCAAGCTAATCTCTATTGTGAGCATGAAAACAGAGTTCAATGGGTGGAAGCAGTTATGGAAGGTCAATACATCGAAAAATATCCAAAATATTTTTGGGGCTAACCTTAATGAATAAAGTACCAACATGTGATAATCTGCAGAAATGAGCTAAAAGGATCCCGGAACATGTATATTTTGTAGGGAAGATGAAGAAAATGTAATTCATTTGCTTATAAAGTGTCCTTATGTAATACAATAGCTAACAGTAGTGGATCAGATCACAAGTTTCGAGAAATGTTGGGAAGAAGATTATGTGGAACAGTGTTTTAAAAAATGGTCGGATAAAAAGGAGCTCAAAGAATGGAAGGTTGTTCCCTACCTGACCTGCTGGAGGGTGTGGATAGCCCAAAATCAAATGCTTTTTGAAGAGAAGGGTATTCCTTCTTTTCAGCAAGCATCCCAAGCCCAAGCACTAGCTTGAGCATATAATATGTTTGTGTCTCAGAAGACAGAAAGCCATATGATAGATCTGAGAATCAATAAGGAGAAAGCCTAGGGGTTTTTTGGTGGCTCTAATCAAATCCCTCGGGGTAGCAGTAGCATGGGATGTGGCTTATTTCTCTCGGAATCTCACTCAATAAAGATGAAGACAACATTGAGGATGGGATCCAATAACTTTGCAGAGATAATGGCTTTGAGGTTGTTGCTTAAAGTAGCATAGGAGCAAAATGTTTCATATTTATGGAGACTATGTTAGTAATTAATGGAACAGAGTTCCAAGCTTGACAGGTTATCCAAGGAGAGTCACTGGTTGGTGGAAGGAAGGGTGAATCTTAAAGATAGTGGAGAAGGGTTTTCAATATATGTATAGAAAGAAAAATAACTGCTGAAGCTGTCCAAGGGAAGTCATGTTTTGGTCCTGTTTTTTGTTTCTTTATTATACTAATCAATGTTGTCAAACTCGGATTTGGTAAATACAAATAAAAAATACATATGTATATATATAGTAAATTCTGTGCACAAAAAATATGGAGATTTTGATGTTCAGTTTGTGGCGAGTATGGCAAGTCTCCCACAAGTCTGGTGAATGGGGAGTTTCGAGGGAAAGTATTACGCAAGTACTCAACCCAGACAAGACTCATGAGTATATTAGCCAAGTCAAACTACACTGGTACTAATGGCTTAGGAATAATATGGTTTTTAACTACATCTATAACTAGAATAATATGTGGAAGAATAATGGAGTGTGCTGTTAGAAAAAAGCCGCAACATTTAAATATATATGTATATATTTGAAGTAATCAGCGAATAAAACAAAATTCTCAAATGATATTTGAAAAGTAAATGGGTCCAACCTATTAGCAGCCATAATCTATGAAAATATCGAGAAAGGCTCAAGGGCATTACCCAAAATAATATCATCAAAACAAGGAGGCCATGTAAAACTTCACAAATCGACTGGATTACGATGCCTGGAGAACCTTTGGCCTGAAATTGAGCATCTGGATCCTGGATTTGAATATTTTGTACTTGATTTCCCACCTGTTGCGGCCTTAGATATAGTTTTTTCATCGTGGAGGAATCCATTCAAGAACCCATGTTGTCAAATGTTGTAGCTGTGGGCAAACATCCATGCATGTTCGACCAAATGAGAGAACATAGATTCCCTCAATCTCCAACGAAACGTCTACAGTCCAACATCTCGAAGCCCTAATCCCTAGAGACTCTTCTTCTCCTCCAAAAAAATACGCCGTAAAACTCTTTTCCTGTAATATGAAGCCTGAACGCCATGCAAATGACAGAAATCGAATCCAAGGTTCGAATCCAATGGCAGCAGTGTGCCATACAAATAATAAGAAAAGTCCATGATGTAGTTGTTTTGATTTAAACATCTGAAATGCATATTTTGATTTCTTGATGTGCGCTCTATCAAGAGTGATAATCCATGTCATAAGGATGCTGATACAACGCCAAATAAGCCCAAAGGGGATAAACCTAGCACATTAAGGGAGGAGATACAAATCAAATAATACCAAGGGGATAAACCTAGAACATTAAGGAGAAGCTAAGGAGGAGCTTATTCTTAGGAAGAGGACATATTATACTTGAGGAATATCTTTTGTTGAGAGCTATATATTTATGGACAAGGGTTTGCTTGCATTAGATCACTTTCCAATATGGAGTTGTACTAACTTATAAGTGCGGTGAGGTATATAATGATGGCCCACAACAATCTCGAGGTTTCTTTTGGGCTTCCTCAAGGTTGTGCTTTGTTTTTGGCAGTAGTTGAGCGCTAGTGATAGAGCTGTATTTGACAGCAATAGAGATAAAGAAATAGCTTTCCTTTTATCAATTCAAATTGATAAATATAGGGTTGTGCTTCATGCTAGTCCAACTTTATCCAAGTGTACAAAAAAGGATGTTTCAAGGAAAGAATATGGATGCATTCAAATTTAGTGGAAGTTTGAATGATTTTGATGATGTACAAACACATATTTTTTCAATATAATAAGTTGGATATAATTTTTTAGGTGAATTTGGCAATATATATATATATATATTGTAGTGAAGTCTTAGCAATTTTAACAATGCTTAAATGTATATTTCAATAAATAAGAACATGTTCAAGATCTAAATGAATTTGACAAGATATATATTTTCCAATTAAATTTGTTATGATCATTTTATGATGAGTGGAGTGTCTAATCAAAATGTTGGTATTTTTCTAAACTCCAACACAATTTATTTATAGAAAATATCATTGCAAAGATATATATCAATTAGTTGCAAAGTCTTGATGACCTTGAAGACAAACAAAGGCATATCTCAACAAATAAGTTCATGGGCACATCTCAAAGGATTTTGGTGTTATGAATGCCCCTCAATGATGAATCCCTAATGACATTGATGATGCATGGTTGTGTATCTCAATGGACAAGCCCAAGTGCAAGTCATGGTTTACTTTGACTAAATAGGCACACTGAGATCATAAAGTCCCAACAACCTTAATTATGTAGAAAAGTGTATATCAAGTTACAAGGCGATAATTAAGTCTCGTGTCAATATGGCATAATAGAGATATCTCTATTGTGAAGCATAACAATCTTAATAATGCATGATTGTGTATCTCAATGGCCATGCCCCAAGCAAATTCACAAAATTGATGCCCCTCTCTTATGAATATGCATTCAACAAATGAGGTCGAGCGCAAATCCTTGGTGAATTCAACAAAATGGATACCCTTGGGTCATGAATCCTTACTTGGATTAGCAATGCATGAATGCCTATCTCAATGTACAAGTCCTAGGAATTTTTTTTGCACTAAATACCCTTTAGTTATGAAGTCCCAACAACCTTGACAATGCACAACTGTGTATTTCAATATACATTTCCAAGTGCAAACCTAGGTCAATTGGGTGAAATAGATATGCTTCAATAAAAAAATCCCTAATGACCTTAACAATACATGAATGCATATCTAAATATATGGCTTATTGGTTAATTTCACCGAAGAAGTCCCTTAGTTGTAAAGCTCCAACAATTATGGTCACACATACATATGTGTCTCAACTTACAAGGCCAAGTGCAAGTCCTGGGTAAATTTGGAAAAATATATATCTCTTGGTCATGAAACCCCAATGACCTTAATGATGTATGAATGTGTATCTCAATGGATAAGTCCTTAAATCCTTGTTGGAAATGGTTTCTTACATGCTCTGGTTTAATTGCATGAAAATGTCAACAAAAAATTCAAGAAGCACAATTAGAAGTTGCATCTAAAGAGTTTGCAGCTAGGGATGATGCCCTTGCTAAGGTACTAGGGGATGATGCGAGAGGACGATGTCGTGGGGTTGTATTAGGAGTTGCACCAACTAACTTTTTTGGAAAAACTCCATACAAGGAGGCGCTCACTACAAGCCAAGCTACTGTGAAAGAAAAAACACATGAAATCTCATCTCTAAAAACATCATTAACTAAACTACTAAAAAGAGTGGAAGATATGGATAGAGAGAATGTAGTCAACAATGAAAGTGTTAGTGTCCAATTATTTTCTCTTGTTTCAATATACAAAATTTTACACGAATGAATTGAATTATAATATCATATTGTTGATATGAACAGGGTCCTACAATACAAAATGTTGAGGCCGAAATCACACTTGTGGTGGAGGTTAGCTGTTTAACTATTATTTTAAAGAACGTTTTATTTTAATATTTGAATGCATGCACTATATTTTGTTGTCTTGGAAGAGTAATATGGGGGACAAAACAACCTCTATGAATGGACTAATACAAAAAAATTAGACTTCAATGCAGACTCCATCATCCTTAGTAAGTATTATAAAATTTTGTAATTTAGATCCATTTTATTTTATTTTATCAATTAATTACAAATCATTGTCTATTGGGTGCAGAGTCGTGCATCAAAATATGATCAAGATTTGGTACATAAAACATTAATGGCTCGAACTAAACTGCAAATTGACAAATCGAAAACCCCAATCTTGGTAAGTTTGTAATTCTTTATTCTAGGATCACAAATGTTTAACTTCTTATTACATTTTTGTTAATAAGAACGTATATTGTAAAAAAAAAGCCCTGGTTATGAACCAAATCGACAGAGGACATATAATAGCCAAAATGGCTTTGACCATAAATCGGTAACAACATGCATTGAGCCTATTGAGGCCATTAGTGTCTGAGCTTACAATAGCTGAGTTGACTCTCGAAGGATTACCTGCTGAAAGAAATCGTGACAGAGGTTGCCAAGAATGATCTTATTACAAATGAAATAATAAAAGAATAGGGTTAGTGAGTTGAAGACCAAAACTAAGATGAAGAAGGATGACTATAGAGGCTGAGACTACTTGATTACACACATTCCAAGTGATCATACTGAAAGAAGCATTCTGCTTTTGTATCAAATCGAGCATTCTGCTACCTTCTGAAGAAATCGATGGGAAGCTTCTAATAATCGAGGTTCTAAAAATATACAGCATCAGTTATAAATTGAACTAAAACAAGAGATGATCATAATGACTGAAGAAATATGTCTTTGTATCACTTGTTGAGAGCATTCTGCAATCTTCTGAAGACTTTGTTAGGAAAATTCTGCAATGGAAAGTTTTGAAAAAGAGACAGCATAGATTAAGATATGAGCTGTTCAGAATGAGAAATCCGAGAATCAAAACCTAAGAAATCTTTCAATTCCAGAATGGGAGTGGAGATACTCTGCACCCTTGGAATTACACTGATCGACAGAGTGTGTCTTGTAGTGGGCAGCTGATTCTCAGGAGGCTTTACAGAACTTTGAATTGATTTTCAAATTTCCCTTATTTTTTCCAGAAGGTTAATTTGGTTCCAATAAAACAAGCATCTCAGAATTTTGGCTGGTAGATTGCAAGTGAAATGAGAGCCAGTCTCATGGAATACGATGAGATTCGTTTTCCATATTGGAGAGTTTGAGAATGCCTTGATTTTGACTGGTGGTAGCATTAGCTTTAGTATCAGCCTCATTGTTTAATATTCTTAAGATATGGTAGGCCTTGAACTGTGTAAAGGTACTTGAGATTTGTTGAATTTGCTGAATGATTCGATTAAGAGGAAGATTTTTGCTGTTGGTGTTGGTATTGAGAGCTCTGATAATGATCAAAGAGTCTCCAAACACTTGTATCTTACCGATTTTATGCTTTATAGCAATATGGCATCCTTTCATCAAGGCTAGTGCTTCTGCAATATTATTTGAGCAGATGCCTAGTTCCCACCTATACTTCAGTCTCATATTACCTTCTCTATTCCACAAGACTCCCCCAATTCCTGCTATGCCTGGATTTTTCTTGGAAGCACCATCGAAATGCAAGCTGCCCTTATCCTGTTTAGTTCTCCACTCTTGGAAATCGGTATTAGTAAGCCTGATTTTCTAGTCTGGATTATGTCGCGGTCGGGGCTCTTTACAAGGCTAAGGGAGGATGGCTCCAATCCAGCTCAATTATTTATTGTTGAGGGTTGCATCAGACCTATATTTGGAGTTATTGAGGCATTCAATCAGCAAACCTTTGTCTTGGCTTGCGGTTTGTAAGGGATTACAAAGCTTTTCTTGGAAGATTGCATGATTTATTGTGATCCAGATTTTCCAGCATGCATATTTGGGAATAGAAATCCAGAGATGGTACCAGATGTTCTTGTTGGAGAGGGGAGTAGGATAAAGATATTTACAGTCATTAAAGAGCTGGGTGGTGGAGGAAAAGATGGGCATGGTGATGTTGAGTTCCCGAAGCAGATGGTTCCAGACAAGCTTGGAATAAGGACAATCTAAAAAGAGTTGATTGAGAATTTCAAGATTTCTCTGATAGAGAGGACACCAAAAAGGCCCATGGAATCCTCTCTTATTGAGATTTTCACCAGTGAGAATTTTGTAATGGATTAAAGTCCAGATAAAGTAGTCTATTTTAGGGAGTCCAAATGGATCCCAAACCATTTTGCATACTTCTTTTCTTGCTTCAACATGTGTTTGAAAAGATTTGTAACCGAGGACTGACGTATACGAGCATGTAGGACCCCAACCCCGTTCGTCCCTAGCCATTAGATGTAAAGGGGAACAACCTTTCAGGTTCTCGATTAGAATGGTTTTGGCTAACTTAAGATGTGAAGGAATTGCTACATTTTTCCAGCTATGCCAGTTGCCATGAATGTCCCAGGAACTAAAATCTTTTAGAGTTTTGATCCCATGTTGAGTGAGTCGGGCTGCAATATTATCTCGCTCTTGGATATTCTGAAGTGCTTCTTTTTCCATAATTTTGTCAGTAAAGATATCAATATTCTTACCATTTCCTAGTACCCAATATAATTTTTGAAAAAAAATCCCATGCTTCCTTGCATAGATTCCATGTGCTTGAGCCTTTGGATGTAGGCTTTTGATCTAGACATCTTAGATTGGTTTCCTGTAAATATTTCTTCTTAAACACTTGACCAATTCGATGCCGTTTGTTGTGAAGTATTTTCCATAGGATCTTACCTCCCAAAGCCAAGTTTGCATGGTGAGGATCGTGAATTTGAAGGCCTCCCGAGATTTCTGGCTACTTAATGGTCTCCCAATTCACTAAGTGGATTTGTTTTCATTGTTTTTACCTTCAGACCATAGGAAATCTCTCATTAATTTACTTAATTGATCTGTTGTTCCTTTTGGAGCTAGGAGTATAGATGATTGGTAGATAGGAGAGGCAGAGATAACAGAGTTCACTAGGATCAGCTTTCCAGCCTTGCTGATCCAATACCCTCCCCATCTTCTGATTTATTTATTTATTTTGTTGATCGTGTCTTCCAAAGTTCTAGCATTTGAGTTTCCATATGTGATAGGTAGGCCCAGATATGTCAATTTGTCCCAGTGGTTGTGAACATTGATGCCTATAATTCTGCTAATTTTTGTAGCGATGGTGTTGTTTATGTTCCAGCTATAGACTGCACTTTTATGTAAGTTAATCTTGCCTCCTGAAGCATTGCAGTACATATTCATATTGAGCTTGAATTTTTGGGCTAGGATGGAGGATGCTCCACCCAAAAATAATGAATCATCGGCAAACAAAGTGTGGTTGAGGGAATGGGAATCCAGGGTCAACCGAAGGCTGGCGATGGTGCCAATTTGAAGTTCATAATTTAATTTTCGACTAAGAGCATCTGCCATGATAATGTACAGGAATGGGGATAGTGGGAAGCCTTGCCTAATGCCTCGGGTTGCTTGGAATTTTTCAGAGGACCATAAGTTTTGCAAACCTCCTGAAGCTCCTTTGGTGCTTATTGTATAACCAACATTATGCTTCCAATGTTCTTTTCCAATGGCTAAGACGATATTGTCATCAAGTTTGGTCTCCCGGAGTACTAGAAGATCAAGCATGTCGATTCTTTGTAGATCTTTGACTGCTTCAATCTTGCAGGGATTACCTAGACCTTTGCAGTTCCAAGAGAATAGCTTCATCATTTAGTTATGTAGGTGGAGGAGGGAGTTCCTCCTGGTAGGTCTCCATATTTCTTTCCTGATGTCTTGGTTCTAGTGTTTCTGCTGAAGACCATACCTATTGTTGCTTGGGATCCTTGAACTTTCTCACGCTCAGCTTCTTCTTCCCTTAGCTCTTTGGTAGATTTTCGACCTGGTTTTTTGGAAGATTTATTTAAAGGTTCTTCCGATGAGGAGGGGGAATTGGGGGTTGTTGCTTTAGTGATTTCAGTGTAGGAGGGAGTCTCTTTGATTAGGGTAAAGCTGTTGGGACTGGGGGTACTCTAGGACGGAGAGATCAAAGGATTTTCAGGGTTGAGCTGAGTTGCTTGAGTATCTTGTTGATCACGTATTTCTCCTTCTTCTTCAGCCTCAGGGATATCATGGATCTCGAATGATTCCAGGGCTTTGAAGCTATTCCTATTGTTCGAGCTCGACGGATCATGATGCTGTTGATCTGCTTTCTGTATATTTAGGATTTTTGAGTGAGATTTCATACCTGATCTGTTATTTTTTTGGATGGCTGTCCACTATTCTTTTTTCCCATCCGATTCTGGATCCGAAGGCTTCTTCTTGCATAATCGTGCGAAATGACCATATTCGTGGCAGAATTTGCAATTGAAGGGGACCTGTTCGTAGTCGATTTTGTTAGGATATTTAGACACTTAGGAGTTAGTTAAGATCAACATGTGTAATAGATCTGTTAGGTAAAGTGTGTTTCTTTAGTATGCATTAGTATGCATTTGTAAATACTTAATCCGACGGTCACGATATGTTCTCGACATAGAGTGATCTGACGGCTCAACTTCTATTAGATCATACATACCCTTGATTCGTGGCTTGACACCCGATTGGTCCATGATCTCTATTTAAAGAGAATGGAGGGTCATTAGAAATTTGATCGATTATGAGAAGCTCATTTGTAACTTTCTTTCTTTGCATAATAAATTGTCTCGTAGAAGCTATTTGGCTAGGGCTGTGGAGTGTTTCCCTCACGAGGGTTTAAACCACATCAAAAAATTGGTGTATCGATTTATGATCTGTTTGTGTGAAGTGGTTGCTCTAGGTGTTCGGTCTTTCAGGAGTACCCTGTGTACGCGAACATGGTATCAAAGCTTTTATGAAGAGTCGCTTCCGGTTATGATCTAGATCTTGAACTGTTGTTGCCGAAACTTGAAAGGGTTTTTGGTTCTAGTATTTCTGTGCATTTCTGGGCTGTGGAAGGTGTTCCATTGCATCCGTAGCGTCGTTTCCATTGGGAAATAGTTTTCGTTTGATAAAAAACGGTTCTCGGTTGCTTCAGAAACGCGTATTTCATCAGATCTGAAGGTATAATGTTATAGTGACACTTTTTTATTTTTATTTTTAAAAAAATCTCATATTTTATTATTTTTTATTGTTATATTTTTTTTAGTTTTGGATTGTTGCTTTCCTTGTTTGCGTATGCTCTTTGCCGTGCACCTTGCGCAATCTTGACAAATCAGAAACATAAAGGGAAAGGGTTTTTCTCGGCTGCGTATGCTATTTGCCGTGCACCTTGTGCGATCTCGGCAAATCCAAAACAGAGAGAAAACGTAGACTTTCCGGGCAAGCTAACAAGATCTAACCCCAAACGTGTGGAATTTTTTTTTTTGTTTCAATTTGTGGTGTTTTTTGCAGGGAAAAAGGAAAGCATGGAAACCAAGCAAGAAGAGTAAAAACAAACAAACAAACAAACAAAAACAAAACCTCTTACTCATTTCCATATTTTACATACATTTTAATCTAGCTCACTTAGTTCAAAGTTGCTTTATTCCTTAATAGGTCTTGGGTTCAAGTCTTAGGAAGTTACTTTTAAAAGAAAAAGTGCATGCAATTTCTATTAATTTATATTTTCAAGTTACTTTATTGTAAAAGTGCATCTCACTTAAATAATAAAAAAAAAAAATACAAAGTGAGTCACTTAAGTTATTTTTTATTGCTACACTATTTAAAGTAAATCATTGTAAAAGTGAAATCACTTATTTTACAAAAGTGATTCACTTAAAGCAACTTTATTGTAAAGTGATTGTCAAAGGTTCATCTTGGGAAGAGGGGGGTCCTTTTTTTTAGCTGGTGCATTTTCTATCTGCCATGTCACTATTGGGGACATCTTCAACAGTTTCTTTGTTCAAGCATAACTTCATCATACAGAGTCAGTTTTCAGTGCCATTTTTTTTAAACCGCCTATTTTTTCGAGCTCTTCACATCCATAGTATTGGTTTCTTCTTTTATAGCCATTAATTTATAAATATGGCCGCCCCTTGTGATATTCTACTTACCAGCTCCAACTATTTCTCATGGAAATCTCGTATGGAGGATGTTCTACGAAGTAGAGGACTGTTCAGAATTACCTTAGCGAAAGAAATAGAACCTGCTGATGATGATAAGAAAATAAAATGGGAAAATAGATGTGACGAAGCTCGTGGATTGATTGGGATGTCAATCTCTACTGATTTGTGATTCCACATATCTGGAATTGATGAACCTGATGCTGCTTGGGACAAGTTGGAATCTGTGTTTGGTAAACACAATGAAATTCGAGGTCACCAACTTGAAAATGAGTTGATTTCTTTAAATCCAAGTGATTTTTCATGCATACAAGATTATTTATCTAAGTACAAAACTCTTAAACTCGTATGTGAAGAATGCAAGATTAAGAGGGAAGACAAACAATGCATCTATCATATTCTTTCCAAACTTGGACCTGCATATTCTGTTTTTGTATCTACATTTTACTCCATGAAAGAATCCTTGAATGCAGCTAGCTATCAAGAGCCTAGTCTTGAATCCTTTTGTGATTCCTTGATTAGAGAGAAATATAAGCTCATCCATCTTGGAATAATTAACAATGCAGATACATCTGGGAAAGCCTTATTGTCCCAACAGAAAGAAAATTCCAAGCCTTCCAAAGAAACACAATTTACCTAACGGATCTATTACACAAGTTGATCTTAACTAATTCCTAAGTGTCTAAATATCAAGCCTCCCAAGAAACAAAATTTTCGCTATAATAAGTCAAACAAGGGTCCTAAAACCTCTCAGTCAGCTCCTTATTTAAAAAATGACAAAGGATCCAAGCCAAAAGGCAAGAAGACTAAGCGTCATTGCAACTATTTGTTGTTGCAGCAACATCCCCCCCCAAAATTTTGTACATATTGGGGCCCCTCCTTTATTTTTTTAGAAAGACTGCTGTAAGAGGTAAATTCTCCTTTTCAACTGAAAATCCTGCTTTGAGAGTTCAAAGTTTTCTTACAAGGATAGAATTCCTGAAATCTTCCTGAAGTCGCGGAAGCATTTGAGAAAGCCCCCCGCAGTTGCGGAAGTATTCAAGTTATCCTTCCGAAACTGCGGGAACCATTTGCATAAGCGTCCCGAAAAGGACTTAGATTTTTTCTTTTGAAGTTGTGGAAATTATTTGGGAAAGTCTCCCGAAGCTGCGGAAGCCATTCGGCTTATCCTCCCGAAACTGCGGGAGACATTCGCGTATCTTTTCCGGGAACACCAAAGGTCTTCTCTTTAAGAAATCTTAAGTCTTTCCTCTAGACTTGCGAAAGTCATTCAGCTTATCCTCCTGAAACTGCGGATCCATTCGCCAATCTGTTTCGAAACTGTGGAAGCTAATTGCGAAAGCTTTCCGCAACTACGGAAGCCTTCATGAAGCCCCGCCGAAAGACTTAACTTTTACAGAACCATTCAGCTTATCCTCCCTAAACTGCGGGAGTCATTCACCTTATTTTTTCGAGAAAACACTGAAGGACTTGGTCTCATTTGAAGAAATCGTAAGTCTTCCTTCTCTCGAAGCCGCAGAAGCATTTACGAAATCCTTCCGAAATTGCAGAAGCGTTCGCGAAAGCCTTCCGAAATCCCGCGGAACGCTTTTGGACACACTTAGACCTTTTGTTGACTTGCGGGAGCCATTCCCCAATCCTTTCGGAAACAGCGGGAAGCTTCACGGAATTGTTCTACAATTGCGGAAGCAATTGACCTATCTCCATTGTGGAAAGAAATCGTTTATTCTCCTGAAACTGCAGGATGGCTCCGTAAAAACACTCGTAATAGCTCTCCTAAGGTTGCATTTCGAAAGGACACGCCAATCTCTTCCGAAACGTCGAAGCCATTCGCTATATCTTTCTGCAGTTGCGGGTGAAATTCGTGAGTCCGCCCCACAAATGACGGTCGCGCACAACTACCGAGGCGGCTTGAAAAGACCGCGACGTACAAAATTTAAAAAAAAATGTTTTAATGGCGCCACCCACCGAATTTAATACCACACGTGCCAAACCCGTTTAAAAGGACGGTGGGGGTTTGGGTCGGCCACATTGTTATTTTTCAATTAAACAAACGTCGTTGGGACACCGTGCCTGACTGCTCCAGCTCAGCTCGTCGACGTCCGCGTCCACCTCATTCAGTCATCTTCGCGTTGCCAGGTAGGTTTCTAACCATTAATTTTGTCTCATCTACACGTCAGATTACCTTTGAGTTTTTCTTTTTCATCTAAGACGTGGCCAATAGGCACTAGTCGCATATATCGTTATTTCGTTTTAAAAGCCTCCAAGGCCCCATGGGTTTCTCGTTCTACTAGAAATAAAGCCAAAACTATGACCACCCGAGTTTTTTCTTTTCACCAACCATATTCCAGGCATCGTCCCCCTAGTTCAAATTCCAAGCTAGCCATAGAGCTTCTCGTCAAGTGCTATGAATAACCATGGTGGTCGGCTGAATCCCTCGCCTGTTCATCAATGCGAAAAGCGATCCCTGGCTTCGTCTTAAGTTTATCTCAATCTGAGCTAACCCGCCATTAACCATTTGAACCACAACAATGAAGGACACCCTCTCTCCTAGGACTAGATGGGAAGCAGGTTGTTTCGCGTCGTATGCATGCCCTTTCGGGGACATTCCAAACTTTTTTTACTTAGGATGATCAAGTCTTCTTTTTTTCCTTGTTTGGAATGGTTTATTGTGCTTAACAAGCAACATGCAGCTTCATAATTTATTTATATATCTCATTAGCATGTTGAAATGGTCCTTCTTTTGTTAAAATCTCATAACAGGTTGCACTTTTTTATAATGACTTGTATTTGGTTGCTAGCAGGGATAAGTCAAGATGCCAAAAGGTGGTAGGAAGAAGGCTAAAATGACGGAACTTGAGCCAGTACCACTTAGAACTGAAACTATGTTCCAAGATACTAAGTGCACCACTAGTATCCCTCCCGAAGTCTGGTGGGACGATATTTACAAGATGATCAAAGACCAAGATATCCCGGATATGTTACTAGAAGAGGGGCAGATCTATCTCAACATCGGAACTTCAGGCATAGCTAGGGCTGCTACCCTCCCGGAACTATTCCCATGTTCTGAAGTAATTGGGTGGATACTAGAGCATACTAATGTGGAGATAAGGGTATTACATGATAGCGGGAAAATAGCCATCGCCTCGTTCCACCCAACATATCTTGCCGCAGCCTATAAATTCCCATGTCCCCAACAAGCCTTGAGTGATGAATGGTTGGGCCAGATGAACAATATTGAAATGGCCAAAAAAATTATTGGTCGTAGGAAAGCACTTAAGAAAGAGAGGTAATGACGAATATGATGTCCAGAATCTAAGACCTCCTTTCAGGTTAATCGCCCTAATGTTATGCAGAATCTTCGGCATGCCCGATGGCACCATATACAAGATATAGTGGGTTCCCATCATCCACTTCGTGGCATTCAAAGGAACTGTGTTTGACTGGGCTACCATCCTGTCAGACAGTTTGGCATCAATGGTGGTTGCTGCATGAGAAGGTCTGGCCTTAAAAAAGGCAGAATTTTACATGTCTTCGTATCTTATTGATTGTATTTTGGCCAAGCTATCTTTTCCCAGCTTAGGTTGCACGTGGGATAGAGCCAACACCCCGGTTTACACCACTTTTAGGATGACGTGGGCTCAAAATTACAAACCCAGCTATAAGCTCATCTGAGAGGGGTTCATCATGCCCCTATATGAGCAGATATTCAAGGAAGAGCCTAACTGTCTGTCCGAAAATGCCATGGAGATGCTAGAAAATTATGGAGATTTTTATTTCTCAGAACAAGGCACCTACATCAGAATGTTTGGAGGGACTAAAGCTCCATATATTTTGCCGAGGTATGCTACTGACTATGTGGTCCTCAAGGAGGCAGTAAGACAAATTTTCCTGGATGGAATCAGAGCGGTGCTTAACAAACATCATAAGGCTTCTTTCTCGCCTTTGCCCTTCTTCATAGGAGCATACAAATTCTCAGGGGTTGCCTCAGCCGAGGCGTTTGTTCAAGAGCTGAAAGCTTTCCACTTCGGCGAAGTAATTTTCCATAGGAATGACAGGTGAGGAAACGTTGCTGAGCATTGCAAGGAAATTTATGCTCATTTTGAGTACGCCCATTATTATGATGCCGAGGAAGAGGCATTCAGAGGCATCAGCAACATAACTGAGCTGCAGATTTGTCGCCATGGCAGTGGAGCAAGCTCCAGCTCCACCAAGGCACAAAAGACCAGCCTGCAGAAAGAGAAAGAAGCGGATGATGCCCGAGCCCAAGAAGAGAAAAGGTTAAGCTGAAGTGGCAAGATTGCAGCAAGAAGCAGAAAATGAAAGGCAGCAGAAAGAGGCTGAGGAAGCACAGCAATGGAAAGAGGCTGAAGATGAAAGGCAGTAGATAGAAAATGAAAATCAGCCGCAAGTTGAAGGAGAAGAGAGAAGGCAGCAAGCGGAAGAAGAAATCAAGGCAGTTGAAGATGCCCAGGCTGGAGGCTCCGGCACCCAGGACATGGAGATAGACACGTCTCAAGTAGGTGTCTCCAACACTCAAAATGTGGAGGCGGACATAGCACAAGCAGGTGTCTGTGGTACCCAAAATATGGGAACAGATCCAGCTCAGGTAGTCCAAACCCCACCCGCGGAAGCAGAAATAGATATTATAGATCTCCCAATCGTCCCGTATACTCCATCATAAGAGCATACCGTGTCCAGATGGGATGAATTTGTCTATGATAAGAAGAGGAAGGCAATGTTCCTCAAATCGGAAGAGAGGATAAAGAGACTCTTCCAGGAAGATATTGTTACTCACTGGGAGACCATAGTAATGCAGAACACAAACAAGGCTCCCTTAGCTATGGCATCCACCGCTGTAGAGACAGCAAAAGCAACGCTGGACAATGTGGCTGATATAGTTAAAGAGGTTGAGTCGACAAAGAGGAGAGCTCGCATTCTACAACATACTGTGGCTAATGAGCAAGCCTATACGGATCTCGTGGTGAATAGGTATAATCGCCTATCTGTTGAACATAAAGAATTGTCGGACAAGTATAACCTTTTGGAAGAAGAAAAGGAAAGCATGACGGTCCAGATGATGATCTTAGAAGCAGAAAAGAACGATGCAGGAGCCAGAGTGTCCCATCTAGAAGCAGACAAGCTAGCATTGGTTGGACAATTAGAGCAGGCGGAAAGCAGAGCGATAGACATGTCTCCTTTCCATGAGCTATCCTGTAGTATCCTAAAGCAAGTCCATGACACGTAGAAACTAATTACTAAGGAAGTATGCAAGCTCAAGGCCATGGTGGTTAGATTAAAAGAATTTAATGCAGAGGCCTATAGGCTTAAAGCTAAATATACCCGGGTTAAGGCAAATATCCTGAGCCAGATAGAATGGAGGGAAAAAAAGGTAGACTTCCCCATGCACCTCCCATTCAAATCTGAAGATAGTTTTAATGAAAATTGATGTCTTAGCCATTGATGATCTCCAGCATTATATTGGGATGTCATCAATACACAGTCATCTGCTTAAGGAAATACACCAAGCAGCAGTAACAGAAATTCAATGTATTGGAGCAGAGCTTGGTAAAGATGTAACTTCTCAGAAAATCTTACTCCCTGCCTCAGCAAATGTATTTATAAGGGACACTGGCATATGTTTTAGTTACATTGCAGAAGAAGAGAAGAAAGCAGCAGCAGTAGCATAAGCAATAGCAAACCCGGATTCTTCTCTCCCAGCAGTAGCAGCTGTAGCAGCAAGCCTGAATTCTTCTCTCCCAGAAGCAGCAGCAGATGTACCAGCTAGTTCGAGTGCCTCTTTTCAAACTGGAGTGCATTCCCAAGAGTGAAAGCGCTGATATGGGAACATTAATTTCTTTATTTTGTATCTTGGCTGTCATATGTATAAAACATGGAGCTATGGGACAGCTGTCCTTTTCTTTTTTAAATAATTTTCTGTTTAAAAGGGAGGTCACATTTTTGTCTATTATAAGGGGAAAAGTCTGTAGGTGACAAGTGTAAAAGGCCAGGTGGTAGCCCAAAGGGCATTTTGTAACATTATAAATAGAAGATTAGGAAGTAATGTACGGGACTTTTGGCAGGGAATTATTTTCTAGACTTGTACGAGCTATCTTGCACATGTTTCAAGAAAATAAAATCTTCCTAATAAGAGCCTGGAGAGGACGTCTTTGCATGAGAATGGAGATTGGATGCATTGTGGATTATTCCTGTGTCTACTATACTTTGCTGTGAGATCTTTATTACTGTCTTGAATTATTTCATTGTATTAAATGATCTTGCTTCTCTCTGTGCAAATGAATTCTCTCTTTCATGAGTAATGAAATGTGTTATATTTAATTAGAAGCTATATTCTGATATCTCTTACCTTTGTTGTAGCTTTATCTTTAAGATTTGATGGCTGTCTGTTTATTCTTTAGATAACTCCTACAGCTCATTGTTCATGCTTTCAATTTGCTCCTTGTACGGATAGTTAGATTTATTTCAGTTTTAGACATAGATCTGTTTTCCAGTTTTGCATTTAGATTAAATTTAGACTAGGCACTTGCATGTCATTCTAAAACATAAAATTCAAAAGAACGGTGGATCGGGCCATAACTGGTATAATTGGAATAAAAATCCAAACCCACGGTTGCCGGAACCGCTAACCGGACGGATTCCCCACACCAAATGATGGACAATCTAATTGGGATAGTCTACCAGGGAGGATCCCTTTCTGAATTATGCTGCGATCTCCAGGGCATCAATAGTTTTTGGTGCTAGAAGGAGGGCCTGAAAGTGCATGGCTGATAGAGGAAAATATCCCACTGTCATAAATGTCACTGAAAACCCGCTTAAAGAAGGCATTTCAAATAGCCCAGATCTTGAAATATTAAATCAAGAAAGCCTCGTTTATGATCCTGAGCCTCAAGAAGCATTATACGCTGTACCTTTTGCAGAAATAGAGGACTTGAGGAGGCATACACAATCCTACGTTAGACAACTAGGCGGTTTGAACGCGGTGAATTTTCTCCCTAGGAAAATTACCCCTAGAAAAGAGCCACAATACACCCGTGATTCGATTCGCGTTCAAAGTTTTGAGGAAGTTGTGAATTTAACTTTAGAAGAAATTTCAGACCCTCGGAACAAGGTAGATCTTGAAAACTCAGAAAACATTTCAGATCAAGAAGGACTTGGAGAACTTATTACTCCAAAGAATACTCCACAGAATTCACCTTACAATTCTCCACTAGGGTCTCCACATAGAAACATGGATGTACCTGCTTGGAGAGCAAGGGGAGCGTTGAATCTAGCTGGGCCATTCCACAATCTTTCGAAAAATCCAGAGAAGGTCTTACCTAAGTTCGACCCAGGGAAAGCCATTTTAGCCGAAGATCATCTCAAGAGTTTCTACTTAGCTCTGAATCTTTTGAACGTACAGCATGAAGATGTAGTCTGCAGGCTTTTTCAATACACGTTCGAGCCAAAAGTATCATCCTGGTACTTTAGCTTACAACCCAGCTCGATCTTTATTTGGGATGAATTCGAAAACTATTTTTTGAAGAAGTATGGAAACCAAAAGACTGTGGCAACACTTATGAAAGAACTCTTATCCATGAGAATGGAAAAGAAAGAAAAGGTTCAAGACTTTAATCAAAGATTCACAACTCTTTTAAATAATTTCAGTGAAGCTAATAAACCAGCAGAGGAATCTCTGATTGAATATTATACAACAGCTCTTGAAGGACCCATAGCAATGTTTGTAAAAAGGTCCAAGAAAACTACCCTGATAGAGAACTTCAAAGAAGCTAGAAAGGTAGAAGAAGAAGCTGATAGCATTGTTAAACATGCCTTAGATGCAGAACCAAAACCAGCAGCCAGTAAAAAAACCTTGCTGCGCACTAGAGGTAAAGAAGAAACATCTACGGACATGGAAAATGTAGTCAAGATGATGCAGAAGTTATCCAATAAGATTGTAGATCTCGAGAAAGATAAGGCTGCTAGTACATCTAGGAAAGCTTTCAAGCCATTTTATAAAAAGAGGGAAGACGGTGATCAAACTCATCCACCCATGAATACTTCCCCTGTTTTAAACCTCAATGAAATTGGGATGGAAAACTTCTGTACCTTTCATCAAGAACCGCATTCGAAAAAGAGATGCCCACAATGGATTAACTCCATGAGTTTCGTCATGAACCAAATGCTGGATTCACAGATCCCAGACCAAGATGATTCTCTAGAGGAATCGAGCCCTGAATTAGAGGAACCAACCCCAGACACTACTATGGTGCTATGGGATTGGGTACCTATGACTGAATTAGCAGAAGAGGATCCCATAGAAATCTCTCCCTCTACCGTGAACGTTGCTACTCGCAGCAAAGGCCCTATTACGGATCCTGTGCCAAGCTCGGCTCCTTCTAAGCCTAAAGTTTCAAAAGAACTGCCTAGAAGGCATATAACAATTATTCCACCACAGCCTAAAGTTAACCAAACAGCGGCCAAACAGCCAAACGCTGACACCATAGTTCAGCCACCTAAGGTCACAATGAGCAAAATAGATCATCCAGCCCGAATTGGGAACGAGTCTGACATAGGATATGACATTATTGAAGATATAAAGAAGGTCAAAGCAAATGTGTCAATATTTGACATGTGCAGCTTGCCCCATCAACGAGACAAGCTGCTACATGTTCTGCAACCCCAGACCAGCACTCCATTGACAGACTCTCAAGAAAATCCCGAAATTAATGAAGCTAGCATCGGAGGGAAATCTAAATCTCAAACGTTGCCTTTCCTGTTGACCTTTGAAATTTTTAACCATAATGTTCACAACTGTTTGGTAGATTCTGGGGCATCTTCAAACGTCATGCCACTATCCATTTGTAAAAAAATTAACGGGCAGCCTGTGCCATCTCCAGCCCAAATTATCCAATTAGATAGGACTGCTGTCAAAGTGATTGGGGAGATGAAAGATGTTCTCATTATATTATCAGCTGAATCTAGAGTCTGTCAGTTTATTGACATAATGGTGGTTGATATTCCTGAAGCCTATGGTCTGATCTTAAGTAGAGACTGGTCTACCAAGCTGAATGGCTACTTTGCCACTGATTGGTCTCATCTGTGGTTGCCTTATCAGAACAGGAAGAATCAGATTAAAGTCCTGAGGGAACCACACATGAAGCAAAACGTAACTCAATTAGAGGAAAAAAATGAGGCTGTAACCTTCTCATCCTTGGTTATGGGGAATTATTTCTTAGAAATGGATCCGGCTAATTATCAGTCTGAAGCCATTAGCCATGAATCCGATGAACAGTCCGATCTCCTTCATTTATCTCGGACTGATGATGTTGATTGTAACATAGTTAGTTTAGTTACTGATTTAGATCATAGAGATACTAACTTAGTTGAATCTAAAGATATTTTTTGGACATTATACTTTGATGGTTCTAAAACTCTGGAAGGATCCGTAGTCGGTTGTGTTCTGATGGATCCAAAAAGCAACAAGTATTTTTTGTCCTGTAGATTAGAATTTGATTGTACTAACAACACCGTTGAATATGAAGCTTTGGTACATGGATTAAAGAAGGCCATTGGTTTAAATGTTAAGTACCTGAAGGTTTTTGGTGACTCAGAGATAGTTGTAAGACAGGTAAGGGACACTATTAATTGTCTTTCACCTCATTTGAAGGGTTATCAGGCTAAGGTATGGGATTTAATTATGCATTTTGATGCTTTCAATATAAAATCTATTCCTAGATTGCAAAATTCTGGAGCTGATCTGTTAGCAACATCTGCTTCTAGATTGGTGCCATCTAATAACAAATGCACAATTGAATTGATTTTCAGGCCATCCGTTCCAGATAACATCACAAACTTTAGAGTCTTCGATGATGACAAATAGATTATCAGTTTTCTAACAAACGAAGACAGCTTCCAAGGAACAGTGATAGATGAAGAAGAGCATGATTATGATTTGAAGAAGGATGTGGAGAAAGGAAACTTCATCCCCAAAGGGGTAAGGTCCCTCAAAATGCTGTTCGATCTTCAAAATAAGTTCAAAAGGCTAGCTAACAGCAAAACTAACAGTTCATCGATGCAACATGAATTAGTTAATTTGGGTACCGAGGGAGAACCAAAATTTGTCAACCTTGGCAAATGTTGTTCACCAGGAGAAAGAGATAGGTTCATCAAACTGTTTAAGTAGTATAAAGATGTTTTTGCATGGACCTATGAGGATTTGAAAACGTATGACATCTGCATTATTCAACATGTTATACCAATGAAAGCATGTGTCAAGCCATTTCAATAGCAGTTAAGAAGGATGCATCCTACTCTGGAACCGCTGATTCAAAAGGAATTAAAGAAGCTCCTGGACGCTAAGATAATCTTTAAGGTCTGGCATTCTGAGTGGGTTGCTAACTTGGTTCCCGTAAGAAAGAAGTCAGGAGAGATAAGGCTATGTCTATATTTCAGAAATTTAAACAGAGCTTCAGATAAAGACAACTACCCCGTCGCTTCAATGGAACAAATCCTTCAAATGGTGTCAGGATCTGAGCTGTTTTCTCTTCTCGATGGTTTCTCTAGCTACAACCAAGTATTAGTAGCCGAAGAAGATCGTCTTAAGACTACTTTCCGAACTAAGTGGGGAACTTTCGCATACAGAAGGATGCCATTTGGTCTGATAAACGCAGGAGCTACATTCCAACGAACAATGGATATCGCCTTCCAAGGATTGGGTTGGAAATGTGTTGTTGTATACTTAGACGATGTGACAATCTTTTCAAAGAAAAGGGAAGATCATGTTGTCCATCTGAGGCATATTTTTGATCGCTGTCGAAAATATGGTATTTCTTTGAACCCCAAGAAGAGCATGTTCGTTGTTCCCGAAGGGAAACTCTTGGTTCATATCATTTCCAAAGGGGGAGTGTCAATAGATCAGGAAATAGTGCAAGCTATCAATAAGATTCCAATGCCTTACAACAAGAAATATATGCAGTCCTTTATGGGCACTATCAATTTTGTCCAAAGATTTGTTCCATATTTCGTGCAAATTGTTAAACCGTTGCAACAGATGGTTAAACAAAGCATACAGTTCAAGTGGACAGATTTAGAAAAGGATGCTTTTAGAGATATCAAGGCAGCCATAGCTAAGGCTCCTTCCTTAAGGAGCCCAGATTTTGATAAGGATTTCATCCTGTATACCTTTGCTTCGGATGACTCCCTCGCAGCGGTACTCACGCAAAAGGTGGAGCTAAGAGATGAATACCCAATCTCGTTTATGAGCACTGGTCTGCAAGGGGCTGAGCTGAACTATCCCGTGGTTGACAAGCATGCATATGCGGTCTTCAAAGCAGTCAAACAGTTGAGGCCATATATTCTTAAGAACAGAACTAAAGTCATAGTTCCTCACCCAGCTGTTAGGTCCCTTTTCGTTCAAAAGGAACTAGGAGAAAGGAGAGGGAACTGGGTCACAGCTCTTCAAGAATATGATTTAGAATTTAAACCAACCACGATCATCAAAGGGCAAGGCCTGTGCAAATTACTTGCAGGAAACTCGACCGATGAAGAGCAACATTGGAAGAATGAAGCTGAGCTAAACTCGGTTGAAGTATGTCCTATCTTCTCGACTCCTCAGTCATGGTATAGAGATCTGGTGCATTATTTACAGCAAGGGTACCTACCTGAGCACTGGAACTCAAAACAAAGAAGGGCACTCCGTTTGAAATCAGCACCTTATCAAATCATCGATGGGATAATTTTCAGAAAAAATTATGATGGAGTTTTCCTTAGATGTTTAGAAAAGGAAGATGCAGATAAAGTTGTCAAAGAATTACATGATGGCCCCGCAGGTGGACATTATTCAGGAGAGACAATAGCACACAAGATACTGAGAGCTGGATATTATTGGCCCACTCTGTTCCGAGATGCCCACACGTATGCACGAAACTGTGATGTATGCCAAAGAAGTGCCGGGAAGTTACCTAAGGCAGCAGGACCCTTGTAGCCGGTTATTATCTCTGAGCCTTTTGAGCAGTGGGGTATAGATGTTATCGAAGAAATAAATCCAAATTCTTCTTTACAACATCGATACATCCTGACGGCTACCAATTACTTCACTAGATGGACAGAAGCCATCCCGTTGCGCAAGATCAATGAAGATGCAGTCATCAATTTTTTGAAAGAAAACATCATAACCAGGTTTGGGGTTCCAATTTCCCTTGTTTTTGATAATGCTTCCTATTTTTCATCTTTCAAGATAAATGAATTTGTTTATGAATGGGGAATTAAGCTGCATTATTCAGCCAATTATTACCCTCAAGGGAACGGATTAGCTGAATCCTCAAACAAAATTCTGATTCGGATTCTTAAGAAAACTGTGATAGAAAACCAGAGAAGTTGGCATATATCTCTCCCAAATGCCTTATGGGCAGATAGGGTGACCCCAAAGAATGCATTGGGGGTTTCCCCTTTCACTCTTGTCTATGGCAAGGAAGCTATCCTTCCCCCAAACATCTTGCTCCCATCCTTACAGCTATCCCAAGCCTCTCGGGATTCTGGTAGCCAAGTCTTACAATCCAAGATCAATACCCTGCTTCAACTTGAAGAAGCCCGACAGAAAGCTAAAGACCGATTCCATCAACACCAATATATAGTTAAGAGATGGTTCGATAAGAGGAAGTCTGGTAAAAGAAGTTTTGAAGTTGGGGACTTAGTCCTGAAATGGGACCATAATCATGAAGGCAAAGGAATGCACATGAAATTCCAACATCTATGGGTAGGCCCATACCAAATTTTGGCAAAGATAGGTCCATCCACTTATAAATTGAGAAATCTCGAGGGAGAAGAAGTAACCCTTCCTCTCAATGGCCTCGCCCTGAAGCAATACTTTGCATAGTCTCGCTAAGACTTTTTGTACATAAATAAAATTTTCTTTTATTGTTGCTTTAGCCTTTTGTTTGCTTTATTTTCGGCCATTTTTGTTTCTTTTCTTGTCATTTGAACCTTTGCACAAAGTTTGCTTTCTGAAAACCCCTGTGGTTGAGTTTCTCAGCAAAGACAGGTCTCTTACCCATGAGCCCGGAACTATGCTCGAATAAAGTCTATCTATGTATTGTGCTCTCGCTGAAAATTTTCAAAAGGAAGGAAGCCTACTCTGCTAGTCACACTAATCCTGTTTAAATAGTAGAGACCTATGACCATATTCATTACTATCTTTGGGCTCCACCCACTCTCACACTTAAAGGCATCTCAAGAAGGTTATTAAAGTTGGACCCATGGAAAGTAGCACATCTCGAGGACATGGGGTATTGAAATGACTCCATGATGCAAATATAACAGCCAAAATGGCTTATATTCGAAGGTCTATTTTCCAGATATTCTCGCCTCAATTAAAGCATGGCTGAGACAAAAGCAAAGCATGTAAAGTCTAGAATGTTGTCCAAAAGACACAGCCCAAAATAGGCTTCTCTCCGTCCGTGAGGCTTGATCAAGACAATAAAATCTCTAACTCACACAAAAGGACATTATGGATTGAGGAGCCTAAATCAAAGATCATGACTAAAGAAAATATCTCTGGAAGGCTCAAACAGCTAAGCTGTCCAAAGTACAAACATCCAAAAGGATGCAAGCGGCATGGGAATGAGGAACAAGAGCAATAATTTCCATGAGAAAGTGTTGCAAATCCTGTGGAGTCCGACTGTAGTAGCAATCCGAAAGATGATCCTTCTAAAATGAATCCCATATGTTGGCCCTTTGAGAGTTTTAAGGATGTCTTTGTAAAAGCTCCCCTTTCCCCAATGGCTAGCAGGTAAAGTGCCTTCTTCCTTCACAGAAATTCAAATGCTCAGTTGAATATTGCACATAAGATGGATGTCTTTGATAAGGTTTCGGACCATGGAGAGGAATTTTTCAGAGATCTGTGTTCGCCAACGACTCGCTAATTGTTGTTGCAGCAACATCCCCCCACAACATTTTGTACATATTGGGGCCCCTTCTTTATTTTTTTAGAAAGACTGTTGTAAGAGGTAAATTCTCCTTTTTTACTGTCTTTTCAACTGAAAATCCTGCTTTGAGAGTTCAAAGTTTTCTTACAAGGATAGAATTCCTGAAGTCACGGAAGCATTTGAGAAAGCCCCTCGCAGTTGCGGAAGTATTCAAGTTATCCTCCCGAAACCGCGGGAACCATTTGCATAAGCGTCCCAAAAAGGACTTAGATTTTTTTTTTCAAAGTTGCATAAATTATTTGGGAAAGTCTCCCGAAGCTGCAGAAGCCATTCAGCTTATCCTCCCGAAACTGCGGGAGCCATTCGCGTATCTTTTCCGGGAACACCAAAGGTCTTCTCTGTAATAAATCATAAGTCTTTCCTCTAGACTTGCGGAAGCCATTCAACTTATCCTCCCGAAACTGCGGAGCCATTCGCCAATTTGTTTCGAAACTGCAGAAGCTAATTGCGAAACCTTTCCGCAACTACGGAAGCCTTCATGAAGCCCCGCTGAAAGACTTAACTTTTACGGAACCATTCAGCTTATCCTCTTGAAACTATAGGATTCATTCACCTTATTTTTCTGAGAAAACGCCAAAGGACTTGGTCTCATTTGAATAAATCGTAAGTCTTCCTTCTCTCAAAGCCGTGGGAGCATTCACGAAATCCTTCCGAAACTGCGGAAGCGTTCGCAAAAGCCTTCCGAAATCCCGTGGAATGCTTTTGGACAAACTTAGACCTTTTGTTGACTTGCGGGAGCCATTCCCCAATCCTTTCTGAAACGGCGGGAAGCTTCACGGAATTGTTCCGCAATTGCGGAAGCAATTGACTTATCTCCATTGCGAAAAGAAATCGTTTATTCTCCCGAAACTGTGGGACGACTTCGTAAAAACACTCGTAATAGCTCTCCTAAGGTTGCGTTTCGGAAGGATATGCCAATATCTTCCGAAACGTCGAAGCCATTCGCTATATCGTTCCGCAGTTGCGGGTGAAATTCGTGAGTCCGCCCCACAAATGACAGTCGCGCACAACTACCGAGGCGGCTTGAAAAGACCGCGATGTACAAAATTAAGAAAAAAATGTTTTAATGGTGCCACCCACGGAATTTAATACCACACGTGCCAAACCCATTTAAAAGGATGGTGAGGGTTTGGGTTGGCCAAATTGTTATTTTTCGATTAAACAAATGCCGTTGGGACACCACGCCTGACTACTCCAGCTCAACTCGTCCACGTCCACGTCCACCTCATTCAACCATCTTCGCGTTGCCAAGTAGGTTTCTAACCGTTAATTTTGTCTCATCTACACGTCATATTACCTTTGAGTTTTTCTTTTTCCTCTAAGACGTGGCCGATAGGCACTAGTCGCATATATCGTTATTTCATTTTAAAAGCCGTCGAAGCCCCATGGGTTTCTCGTTCTACTATAAATCAAGCCAAAACTATGACCGCCTGAGTTTTTTCTTTTCACCAACCATATTCCAGACGTCGTCACCCTAGTTCAAATTCCAAGCTAGCCATAGAGCTTCTCGTCAAGTGCTATGAATAACCATGGCGGTCGGCTGAATCCCTCACCTGTTCATCAATGCGGAAAGCGATCCCTGTCTTTGTCTTAAGTTTATCTCAATCCGAGCTAACCTGCCATTAACCATTTGAACCGCAACAATGAAGGACACCCTCTCTCCTAGGACTAGATGGGAAGCAGGTTGTTTCACGTCGTATGCATGCCCTTTCGGGGACATTCCAAACTTTTTTTCCTTAGGATGATCAAGTCTTCTTTTTTTCCTTGTTTGGAATGGTTTATTGTGCTTAACAAGCAACATGCAGGTTCATAATTTATTTATATATCTCATTAGCATGTTGAAATGGTCCTTCTTTTGTTAAAATCTCATAACAGGTTGCACTTTTTTATAATGACTTGTATTTGGTTGCTAGCAGGGATAAGTCAAGATGCCAAAAGGTGGTAGGAAGAAGGCTAAAATGACGGAACTTGAGCCAGTACCACTTAGAACTGAAACTATGTTCCAAGATACTAAGTGCACCACCGGTATCCCTCCCGAAGTCTGGTGAGACGATATTTACAAGATGATCAGAGACCAAGATATCCCGGATATGTTACTAGAAGAGGGGCAGATCTATCTCAACATCGGAACTTCAGGCATAGCTAGGGCTGCTACCCTCCCGGAACTATTCCCATGTTCTGAAGTAATTGGGTGGATACTAGAGCATACTAATGTGGAGATAAGGGTATTACATGACAGCGGGAAAATAGCCATCGCCTCGTTCCACCCAGCATATCTTGCCGCAGCCTATAAATTCCCATGTCCCCAACAAGCCTTGAGTGATGAATGGTTGGGCCAGATGAACAATATTGAAATGGCCAAAAAAATTATTGGTCGCAGGCAAGCACTTAAGAAAGAGAGGTAATGACGAATATGATGTCCAGAATCTAAGACCTCCTTTCAGGTTAATCACCCTGATGTTATGCAGAATCTTCGGCATGCTGGATGGCACCGTATACAAGATACAGTGGGTTCCCATCATCCACTTCGTGGAATTCAAAGGAACTGTGTTTGACTGGGCTACCATCCTGTTAGACAGTTTGGCATCAATGGTGGTTGCTACAAGAGAAGGTATGGCCTTAAAAAAGGCAGAATTTTACATGTCTTCGTATCTTATTGATTGTATTTTGGCCAAGCTATCTTTTCCCAGCTTATGTTACACGTGGGATAGAGCCAACACCCCGGTTTACACCACTTTTAGGATGATGTGGGCTCAAAATTACAAACCCAGCTATAAGCTCATCTGTGAGGGGTTCATCATGCCCCTATATGAGCAGATATTCAAGGAAGAGCCTAACTGTCTATCCGAAAATGCCATGGAGATCCTAGAAAATTATGGAGATTTTTATTTCTCAGAACAAGGCACCTACATCAGAATGTTTGGAGGGACTAAAGCTCCATATATTTTGCCGAGGTATGCTACTAACTATGTGGTCCTCAAGGAGGCAGTAAGACAAATTTTCTTGGATGGAATCAGAGCGATGCTTAACAAACAACATAAGGCTTCTTTCCCTCCTTTTCCCTTCTGGATAGGAGCATACAAATTCTCAGGGGTTGCCTCAGTCGAGGAGTTTGTTCAAGAGCTGAAAGATTTCCACTTCGACAAAGTAATTTTCCATAGGAATGATAGGCAAGGAAAAGTTGCTGAGCATTGCAAGGAAATTTATGCTCATTTTGAGTACTCCCATTATTATGATTTTGAGGAAGAGGCATTCAGAGGCATCAGAAACATAACTGAGCTGCAGATTTGTCGCCACGGCAGTGGAGAAAGCTCCAGCTTCACCAAGGCCCAAAAGACCAGCCTGCAGAAAGAGAAAGAAGCGGATGATGCCCGAGCCCAAGAAGATAAAAGGTTAAGCTGAAGTGGCAAGATTGCAGCAAGAAGCAGAAAATGAAAGGCAGCAGAAAGAGGCTGAGGAAGCCCAGTAGCGGAAAGAGGCTGAAGATGAAAGGCAGCAGAAAGAAAATGAAAATCAGCCACAAGCTGAAGGAGAAGAGAGAAGGCAGTAAGCGGAAGAAGAAATCAAGGCAGTTGAAGATGCCCAGGATGGAGGCTCCGGCACCCAGGACATGGAGATAGACACATCTCAAGCAGGCGTCTCTGACACTCAAAATGTGGAGGCGGACATAACACAAGGAGGTGTCTCTGGTACCCAAAATATGGGAACAGATCCAGCTCAGTTAGTCCAAACCCCACCCGCAGAAGCAAAAATAGATATTATAGATCTCCCAATCGTCCCGTATACTCCATCGTAAGAGCATACCATGTCCAGATGGGATGAATTTATCTATGATAAGAAGAGGAAGGAAATGGTCCTTAAATTGGAAGAGAGGATAAAGAGACTCTTCCAGGAAGATATTGTTATTCACCGGGAGACCACAGTAATGCATAACACAAACAAGGCTCCCTTAGCTATGACATCCGCCGCTGTAGAGACAGCAAAAGCAACGCTGGACAATGTGACTGATATAGTTAAAGATGTTGAGTCGACAAAGAGGAGAGCTCGCATCCTACAACATACTGTGGCTAATGAGCAAGCCTATAGGGATCTCGTGGTGAATAGGTATAATCGCCTATCTGTTGAACATAAAGAATTGTCGGACAAGTATAACCTTTTGGAAGAAGAAAAGGAAAGCATGGCAGTCCAGATGATGATCTTAGAAGCAGAAAAGAACGATGCAGGAGCCAGAGTGTCCCATCTAGAAGCAGACAAGCTAGCATTGGTTGGACAATTAGAGCAGGTGGAAAGTTGAGTGATAGACATGTCTCCTTTCCATGAGCTGTCCTGTAGTATCCTAAAGCAAGTCCATGACACGCAGAAACTAATTACTGAGGAAGTATGCAAGCTCAAGGCCATGGTGGTTAGATTAAAAGAAGTTAATGCAGAGGCATATAGGCTTAAAGCTAAATATACCTGGGTTAAGGCAAATATCCTGAGCGAGATAGAATGGAGGGAAGGAAAGGTAGATTTCCCCATGCACCTCCCATTCAAATCTGAAGATAGTTTTAATGAAGATATAGCCCTGCTGAAATTTTGCAAAAATTGTAGCATTAAGCTAATGGCCAAGATCCGAGGAACGATGGATAAAAGTAACGGGCTTTACCAAAGAATCCATGAAGTGCATGACAAATGCAAGTTGAGTTTCCCTCAGTCCCTTGATGATTTCCTGAGCAAAGAACAACGTTTAGCTGACCTGAAGGAAGAGCTGGGCATCCGAACAGAATATGTGAAGAAAATTGATGTCTTAGCCATTGATGATCTCCAACATTATATTGGGATGTCATCAATACATAGTCATCTGCTTAAGGAAATACACCAAGCAGCAGTAACAGAAATTCAATGTATTGGAGCAGAGCTTGGTAAAGATGTAACTTCTCAGAAAATATTACTCCCTGCCTCAGCAAATGTAGTTATAAGGGACACTGGCATATGGTTTAGTTATATTGCAGAAGAAGAGAAGAAAGCAGTAGCAGTAGCAGAAGCAACAGCAAACCTGGATTCTTCTCTCCCAACAGCAGCAGTTGTAGCAGCAAGCCGGAATTCTTCTCTCCCAGAAGTAGCAGCAGATGTACCAGCTAGTTCGAGTGCCTCTTTTCAAACTGGAGAGCATGCCCAAGAGTGAAAGCGTTGATATGGGAGCATTAATTCCTTTATTTTGTATCTTGGCTGTCATATGTATAAAACTTGGAGCTATGGGACGACTGTCTTTTTCTTTTTTAAATAATTTTCTGTTTAAAAGGGAAGTCACATTTTTGTCTATTATAAGGGGAAAATTCTGTAGGTGACAAGTGTAAAAGGCCAGGTGGCAGCCCAAATGGCATTTTGTAACATTATAAATAGAAGATTAGGAAGTAATGTACAGGACTTTTGGCAGGGAATTATTTTCTAGACTTGTACAAGCTATCTTGCACATGTTTCCAGGAAAATAAAATCTTCCTAATAAGAGCCTGGAGAGGACGTCTTTGCATGAGAATGGAGATTGGATGCATTGTGGATTATTCTTTTGTCTGCTATACTTTGCTGTGAGATCTTTATTACTGTCTTGAATTATTTCATTGTATTAAATGATCTTGCTTCTCTCTGTGCAAATGAATTCTCTCTTTCATGAGTAATGAAATGTGTTATATTTAATTAGACGCTATGTTCTGATATCTCTTATCTTTGTTGTAGCTTTATCTTTAATATTTGATGGCTGTCTGTTTATTCTTTAGATAACTCCTATAGCTCATTGCTCATTTTCTCCTTGCAGGGATAGTTAGATTTATTTCAGTTTTAGACATAGATCTGTTTTCCAGTTTTGCATTTAGATTAAATTTAGACTAGGCATTTGAATGTCATTCTAAAACATAAAATTCAAAATAACGGTGGATCGGGCCATAACCGGTATAATTGGAATAAAACTCCAAACCCATGGTTGCCGGAACCGCTAATCGGACGGATTCCCCAAACCAAACGGTGGACAATCTAATTGGGATAGTCTACCGGGGAGGATCCCTTTCTGATTGATGCTGCGATCTCCGGGGCATCAACACTATTGCGGGAAAGATAATCATGATGAATCTAAATGTTTCAAGAAGATAGAAGCCTTGGAAGCAGCAATGAAGAAGCACCACATCATCCTAGATTCGCCTTCAAGATCTACCTCTCATGGACATGCACTTTATGCTTCTAGTTATTCTTATAATGCATCTTCTTCTTTTACTTCAAATGAATGGCTCATTGATTCTGGAGCATCTTATCATATGGCTAAGGATCAATCCATCTTTTCTACCATGCATGAATGTAACACCAAACAAATATTTGTTGGTGATGATAGATCTCTAAGTGTTGTAGGAGCTGGAACAGTTCCAGTAGATAAGGGTCATTTCAGTGATGTACTATGTGTTCCAAGAATTTCCTGCAATTTATTATCAGTTTATCAAATCACTCAGTCTGGTGAAGGTAAAATTGTGACGTTTACACCTCACCAAATTGAAATCAAGGATTTTAAAGATCCTCAACAGCTCTTAGCTACCAGAATTGTTGATGATATTACTAGGGTGTACAAGTTCAACAACTTTGGGTCATCACCTTTTCCTTCAGTTTTTGTTGCTCATAGTGATAACTTGAGAAAACTTTGGCATGAGCGATTTGGTCACTTAAATTATTGCTCATTGCAACAACTATGTAAAGGCAATATGGTGACAGGTCTTCTGATGGTATCTTGCAAGGATGGTGTTTATTCCGGTTGTGTATTTGGAAAACATCATAGGGACAATTTTGACAAACGTGCCTCTTGGCACGCCTCGGTTCCCTTGGAGCTTGTGCATAGTGACTTGTGTGGTCCTCTTCCATTTGCTTCCTTTTTTGGTTTCAAATATTTCTTAACTTTCATTGATGATTACACCAGACTCACTTGGGGTTTATTTCCTAAAACTTAAGAGCGAAGTATTTAACATGTTCTTGGCCTACAAGGCCCTTGTTGGAAAACAATGTGGTCATCAAATTATTAAGTTAAGATCTGACAATGGAGGAGAATATGTTAACAAAAATTTCACTACTTTCTACACTGAACAAGGGATCCAACAACAACACACTGTTGCATATACACCACAACAAAATGGTGTAGCTGAATAGAAGAACCACACTTTAAAAGAAATGGCTAATTGTATGATCCAATCTAAGGGACTAAGTCTTCAATTTTGGGCTGAAGCCATTAATTGTGCAAATTACATAGTTAATCGCACCCCTACTAAAGCATTACAAGGTATCACACCGGAAGAATCATGGAGTAAAATTAAACCAGATGTAAGTCACTTCCATGTGTTTGGTAGTGAAGCATGGGCTCACATTCCGGATGAAAAACGGAAAGCATTGCAACCTAAAAGTGAAAAGTGCATATTTGTTGGATGTTCTGAAGATGTAAAAGGTTATAGACTTCTTCAACCACATTCTCATGATGTAATCATTAGAAGAGATGTTAAATTTGATGAAAATCTCTTGTCCTGCGAGCCTAACTCGACGATTGTGCCATCTTTGGCCTGCGAGCCTGATTCGGCGATTGTGCCTTCTTCTTATTCTTCCAACTTCCTCGAAATATTTCCAACTCTAGTTTCTGATGATGACAGTGAGGATGAAAATCCACCTCCGCCTTCTCATGTTCCTCCAGTTGCACCAGCACAAGTGCTTCCTTGATGGGTTCGTTCAACATGTGAAGCAGCTGGTAATCTTGTCGGTGATCCTAGAGATCAACGTCGAACACGTTCTCAGTTTCAACGAGCCTCTTCTCTTTTGGATCAAGTTTCCGAGAATCATGATCCAGAAACCTTTGCAGAAGCTTCAGGAAATCCAGATTGGGATGCAGATATGGATGAAGAATATCGTTCCTTAATGGCGAACGATACTTAGGATCTTGTACCTCTTCCAAAAGGAAGAAAACTTGTTAGATGTAAATGGGTCTACAGAACTAAGTATGCATCAGATGGAAGTGTTGAAAGACTTAAGGCGAGGTTAGTTGCCAAAGGTTTTTCTCAACTTGAAGGGATTGACTACAATGAAACCTTTGCTCTTGTCGCAAAAATGAACTCCATCTGCCTTACTCTTTCCCTTGCAGCCTTACATAACTGGATATTCCATCAAATGGATGTCAAGTCTGCCTTCTTACATGGTGATTTACAGGAGGAAATTTACATGGAACAACCACCTGGATATGTTCAAAATAACTCTAGCCTTGTCTGCTGCCTTAAGAAATCCTTATATGGCCTTAAGCAAGCTCCTAGAGCTTGGTATGCCAAAATGGATAGCTTTCTCCTTGACACTGGTTTTTCTAGATGCCATTCCGACCCCAATGTCTATACCAAGAAAGTAGGAAACCATCTCATCATACTTGTTCTCTATATTGATGACCTTATTCTTACTGGTAGTGACCCTAAGCTTATAACCCATGTGAAATCCAGTCTTAAGCAAAATTTTGAAATGTCAGACTTAGGACTTTTGCATTATTTTCTTGGTCTCCAAGTCTTGGAAACCAAAGAAGGAATCTTTCTTTCTCAGTCTAAGTATGCTTGTGACCTTCTTCGTCGCTTTCACATGGAACATTGTACACCAGCCCCTTCTCCCTTCCAGTCGGGAGTCAAACTTCCTGCCACTTGTACTTCACCTGAAGTAGATGCCACCTTGTATCGTTAGCTTCTTGGTAGTCTCTTATACTTGACTCATTCTCATCTTGACCTTTCCTTTTCCATTGGTTGTGTTGCTCGTTATATGCAAACACCTCATGAAAGTCATTGGAAAGTAGCTAAAAGAATACTTTGATATATTCTAGGTACACTTCAGTTTGGGATTCATTACAATACAGGGGGGAAACCTTTGTTGGTTGGTTTCACTGATTCAGATTGGGCCGACGATCCTGATGTTCGAAAGTCTACTGCAGGTTATGTTTTCAGTCTGGGATTTGGACCTATCACTTGGGCTTGTAAGAAACAACAAGCTCTTGCTCTTTCTACAGCAGAGGCAGAATATCGAGCTGCAATTAATGCCAGTCAGGAAGCTTTATGGCTTCGACAGATCCTTTCAGAGTTTGGATTCGAGTAACAACAACCTACTCCACTTTGGTGCGACAATCAAAGTGCCATCAAGCTTGCCAAATATCTAGTTCTACATCAACACAGCAAGCACATTGAGCTACATATGCACTTCATCAGAAATCTTGTTCATGATCATGTTCTTGAAGTGCTCTTTTTCCCTACAGATGACCAAGTTGCAGACATCTTCACCAAGTCTCTTACAGAAGCAAAGTTTTCTAAAATTCGATCTATGTTAGGAGTTCAGGAACTTGTCATTAAGGGGGGATTGGATCTAATGCCTCCTTCCTTCTCCTAATAGTGTCACTTTTGTAAATCCTTCAATCCTATCCCAAGTTGTTCTTAAGGGGGAATGTTAGGATATTTAGACACTTAGGAGTTAGTTAAGATAAACTTGTGTAATAGATCCGTTAGGTAAAGTGTGTTTCTTTAGTATGCATTAGTATGCATTTGTAAATACTTAATCTGACAGTCACGATATGTTCCCGACATAGAGTGATCCGACGGCTCAAATTCTCTTAGATCATACCTACCCTTGATCTGTGGCTTAACACCCAATTGGTCCATGATCTCTATTTAAAGAGCATGGAGGGTCATTGGAAAGTTTATCGATTATGAGAAGCTCATTTGTAACTTTCTTTCTTTGCATAATAAATTGTCCCATAGAAGCTATTTGGTCGGGGCCGTGGAGTGTTTCCCTCACGAGGGTTTAAATCATGTCAAAACATCGGTGTATCGATCTGTGATCTATTTGTGTGAAGTGATTGCTCTGGGTGTTCAGTCTTTTGGGAGTACCCTGTGTACCCGAACAGATTTCTTGGATATGTGACCAATCTACTACTGTAATATTTATTGCTTCCGGAAGGCCATGTTCCAAATCTACTTCTACGCAAATTCTCGTGCATGAGTATTGATCTTTCCGATCTGCTTTGTCGATGTATTTAACTAGGGTGTTTTCGATTGCTTCTAGGGATTCTGTATTCCAGCAATGAAGAGGAAGGTGGGGGAGCCTAACCCAAACAGGGACAACAGAGGGGATATCGAGCATTAGGTCGAAATTCGGAGTCCATCTGTTCATATAGAGCCCTTGCGGTCCCATGATGTAGGGTTTGTTCCTAAAGATGAGCTCGCAGTCCTGCTTACATTCAAAGATGAAAGCGAAGTAACCTTTACCCAGGAAGAAAGATTTAACATCTTCTGAGATCAGGGGTCTCCAATTCTTCTGGACCTAGTTTTCGATGGACCTAGGGGAAAGCTATAAGCCTGTGAACTGGCCTATTAAAGCATGTTCTGATAGGTTAAGGGTTGTCTTGCAAGGAAGTTCCACCAATAGAGCAACAATGGGGATCTCATTGATTTTATTCACGAACTTTTGTTGAGAAGAAGAGAGCAGCTTCTTGCCTTGAGCAGATAAAATATTTAATAAACTAGCAAGGTTGGGGGGGTGCTTTCTGCTCCTGAGGCCATTGGAGGCAGGGAGCAATCCCTAGGAGAGGGGCAGAGAGGTAGAAGAGGGCGATAAACAGGAGATCCAGGTTCGAGGAAGAAGGGAGGAGCAAATAGGTTGCAAGGAGGGCGTTCGAATGCAGATAAGGAAGAGGGCTAGAGGCCAGCATCAAAGGGCTAAGGGGGCAGACCATGCAAGGCGAGGCTGTAGAGCACGCAGCCAATGCTATAGCGCACAGGTAACCTTCAGATTGTTGTCCCTCATGCTAGCTAAAAAAAAAACCAACCGGAACTTGTGGGACTAGTTAGAATTATCCCTCCGACCACTATTAACTTCTTATTACCATGCATCTTACTTTGTCCCATTTATTTTTAGGGTCAAGATAATTCTAATGAGTTGACACCAACTTCCCAATTGGAGTTGGAAGGAAAGAAATGCTATCTAATTGCATTAAATTCAAGGGTGAAAGTTGCAAGGGAGACAATACATAAGATTGATGCAAATGCAGTGGTACACTGTGTTCCTATTGGGAAAAGCTATTATGTTGTGAATCCCACATAAATTTTAGATCCTCTATTTGGAAATATATCTCTACCATGTCCAAATAGCACATTATCTAATCTACAAGACGCTTTGGGAAGCTACATTCCTTGGCTTAAGGATGGCATTGAACTATGTAACTAGTGGTTATACTATGCGACTTCCATCTCTAGTACAAATGAGAGCATACGATGATAATTGAATGTTATTGAACTTAACTTCTATGTTATCATTTATCTTAAATCTCTTCAAATTAGAATTGTAGAAGACACTTTGGAATCCTCAACCTCTAATTACCCCCTCACCTTGTATCTAAAATTTATGTCGAACCCCCAATTGACTAACGTGATAACTCATAAACCAATTCCAATTAGAGTACTAAAGTGGAGAGACAACATAATGAAAGAATTGATAGAGAATTAGCTAGGCATTAGAGACCTCCCAACTGTAAATTCATGTGGGAAAAGTAAATGTTAAAGGGCTAAAGAAAGACATGGGGAGTTTCAAAACCTGGACTCATGGAGTTTTCAACCCGTCCAAAATGTTGCAAGTTGAATGGACTGCCTTTCGATCATGTTTCCAATAACTCATCCCTGAGGAAACTAGATGGGATTGAGCAATTTATGAGCGTAGAGTTCTGAGAACTTGCTTGTATATTTGGATTTATTTGGGATAACATTGTCTGCCACTCTCGAAGGGTTTAGGTATCGCGATAGATTTTTGTTTAAATGGTAATAACATATAGTTTTCCCAACATAATCACAGATTTTGGTTTGCCAAACATATATTTTAAATAGTCATACAATAAACTTAAATAAAACGACCACTTAAAAAACTATGAAGGAAAATTATCACTTAATGAACTATCTCATGATGAATGGTGCCACCCAATAAGGCCCTCGGTTAACCCTTTCAAGGGCTGGTCCTTCATCTATCAACCCAACACATAAAGATCCTTTTGGAAGGGTGGGTCCTCGATTAACTTGGAAACAAGGTCCTAACCAACACCTTTAAGGTATTGCCTAAATTAACCCCTTTTAAGGTACGATCTTAACAGGATTTGTTTGGACTAGTGTTGGTAATGAAAGGGTTGAGAGCTTGACTAAGTCCATAATTGATTGATCAAATTGATGAGAGAGGTTCATTAAGAATTTGTTTAAGCACATACTTGTGGATTTGGTTGTTGTCTTTGATATGCATGTTAGTATAAAGGTATTGGTGCTAGATGCGCATTGCAATGGTGAATATTCAACACAAATTAAACTTGGCAAGTAATTGTGTGTTATAAAAACATCGAGATTCTTTGTCACATAATTGTGGTGTTGTGACCTAGTCGCATAAGCATAAATTTCAATCATGTGATATGCATTTCATAACATAGTGCAGTAATTCTTGTTGTAGACATGACATATTGATGTAGTTGAGGAGCCCAATAGTTTGTGCATGGAAGGCCAATATTCAAGATGAATATATTCCTTGTTCATCTCTTCCACTTTGGGAATTTTTGTACTTTGTTCAATATAGAAAATATGAATATACTAGAAGACAAAACGTTTGTATCCCTTAACTAGATAATAAATGCCATTTCATGAGATTGTGAATACTTGAATAGTTAGTTGCTTGAATATTTTGTTCAAAATCAAGTTGTCCATACATTGTCATACATTTTCATAAACTTGATGGGAATTTGGAGTTGGCTTGTTAACATAAGTGAGAAAGAAACTAATAAAAGTATAGTGTACGTTCTAGTGAACAAAGAATGGATAGTGTCATGTGTAGTGAAGCTATCAAAAACCCCAACCTTGACATCATTTCTAACAAAGTAAGTGAGATTAATTTTGAGCCAATTGTCAAGTGTCAAGGAAAATAAGTAGGAGATGAAATTGTAATATTTAGATTTTTAGGAACTCCTAACAAACAATTGAAAACTTATTTTCATTTGTTCTCATGAGATTATATTGGATGGTGCAAACATGTCAGCTAAATTGCAGAAAAATATTGAATGTAAAAGTAGTGGAAACAATAAGTGATATTCATAAATGTCACACTTAACCCATGATGGACATAAGTGATACTCATAACTATCACATTTAACCCCGAAAAATAAGTGATATTGCACCTAATACCATTGACACACTAACTTATTAAGAAATTGATTAACTCTAACTACTATGACCTTGGACACATAATGACAAAGACTCCATAGTAGTGGTCTTAAACAACTATATTTTGTCAAAAACTATAGAGACGGTCACATAGCGTCATCAAAAACTCATTAGAATGATCAATGGTGACAAACATTTTTCTACAGTCACCGAAAGTAACCAAAAAGAGTATTGGTGAGGGCCAATAAAAGATTGTCACTAGAAGTGTCACCAAAGAGAGAATTAGCAATGTGCCTTTAACAACCCTCACCAAAAGTGTCATTGAAAAGGGATTCAGTGATGAACCTTAAAGGACCATCTCAAAAGGCACTTATAACGACGATTTTTTAAGGACCGTCATCATATGAGACATTGGTGACAACCCTTAAAGGTCTGTCATGGGCATGACCCTCACCAATGACCATTTTTCTTGTAGTGTGCACTTTCTTCTTCTTTCTATTGTCATGATGTGCATTAGAATCATTACCAGAGTTATTAGTAGGATTTGAAGTGTGTGAATTAGAACCTTTAACATTATTAAAACTTTTCTTAGGAGTCTTATTATGTGCCATAAGAGCCTTATTAGGTGTTAGGTTTCCTGAAACAATTAACCTTTCTTGTTCATTAATCAATCATTTACAAAAAAAATCAAAAGTAGGTTTCGTGGTATTTGAAGACAATTCAAGAGCTCTATTCCTAGTTTGAATGAACATATCAAAACCAGATGACAATTTTTGTTCTACAAGAATTATAAGAGCAGTGTTTGTTTTCTTGTAATCTTTGCCACAATTATTTAATTTTTCATTTAAAGTTTTCACTTCAGCAAGCTATAATTCTACTCTATCAAAGTTAGTAGGATCTATCTCATAAATCTTCTTTTCAAGGTAATAAGTAGAAACATCATCATATTTATCAAATAAGGAAGCAATAATTTTCCATACCTCAACGAGGTTGTCTTCTTCCTTTATACTTACATGAAGACTATCTGCAACTGTTTGACCAATGAGCTCTCTTGCTTGATCACATTTATCTTCCCATATAGCCAAAGCTTGAGCATCAACAGGTTTCGTGTGTTCACCATTAAAAATCCTCCATAGATTCATACTCCTGAGAACATCAATCATTTTTATCTTCCATGCAAGATAGTTAGGACCAACAAGTTCAGGAACAAAAGCTACTTCTGAAGTCATAATGATAGAAATTTTGACTAGAAACCCAAATGCTAGAAATGACCAGAGAAAGGTAGTGAATAACAAAAAACTGAAGAAAAAACACTTTAATGTATTGATCTAAATATGCAAAAAAAAACAGTAAAAGAAAGAGAAACTTTTACTTACAACCCTTTTGATTGAGTGCCCACACTTGTCCAGAACTCTGTTATGTCCATGCAAGTTTATCCAGAACAACTTTTCTAGTTCCCAAAACAGGCTATAATAAAAATTTCAATAAAAATTGACCGAGTTATGAGGCCAAAAACAGTGTCGAATTTGCCGAAGATGGAAACCTACACAAAGTCTACCAAACTTGGAAAAAAGTTGTCATTCTTGCCCATACTTCTGTTCTACCCACGTAAGTGAATCCAGAACAACTTTTCCAGTTCCAACAATAGGTTATAATAAAAATTTCGATAAAAATTGATCGAGTTATGAGGCCAAAAATAGTGTCGAATCTGCCGAAGACGGAAACCTGCACAAAGTCTACTAAACTTGGACGAAAATTGCCGTCTTGACAACAGGAAGATAGATCTCCTTGAGGAGAATCAGAAAATCATATAGATCTACAAAAAAAACATAAAGAAACCCTTGAAAAATTTATGCAAAAATCTACACAACAAGGTTAGGATTAGAAATAAAAAACTGCAGAAGTATGCCCAGATCTGAAGAGAAGCCTAATGGCTGCAAGATAGAAAGCAAATCTACAAGAAAAAATCAATGCCCAAATGATAAAATATTGTTTGAAAGCAATAGAAGGTGCTAGATCATAGAAACAAGCTCTGATACCATGTGAGAGATATGGATCTAACTAAATTAGCTTACTTATCTATTCAAACAATAACATATCATAGTAAATAAGAACATAAAGAGAATAAGAGAAAAGAGTACACTAGATATATGTGGTTCATCCAATTGGGCTACATCCACAGGAATGTAGTCTTCTATTATCTCGAGAATATCTCCTCCAAGCTTACAGAGAGCAATGCCAATAACCCCAATACAATATAGCAATACTTGTGAAAGTATGTATCACGATGAGTGATGTGACTATCCCTTGACTCTATTATATACTAATAGATGAGGAGGAATTACTCTCACATATTACATGTGGGATAATATAATTCTCCATAATAACATCTCTTTATATAATAATGAATATCAAGAGTATATTTTACCATAATGAATATGGGATAAATGTATTACTCTTTTACATAAGATTGTGGATATATTCTGACATAATACAAAGACATTATTAGCTTCCAAGGAATATAAAATATTCCAATGGGTGCATCAACACAATCCTCCTTCATCATAGATTTAGGAGCATCAAGACACATGTCTTCCTCCAAAGATCTCTTTACTAGTTTCGAATCCACTGTTGGACCATCCATCAGGTTGGGGAATGGTTATGAGGTCTCTTATGAGGGGATTGGAAGAATCAAACTTGATCATGGGTACTTCTCATATGTACTCTATGTCCCTACAGTCACTGCTAATCTACTTTCAGTCTATCAGATGACCCACACTGGAGAGCCCAAGAGGGTGATCTTCTCTCCAAATGAGGTCTAAATCCAAGACATGGCATCAGGTTCTACCATTTCAAAAGGTGTTGCAAACCACAAGTTGAAACTCTATGAGTTCTCCCATTTTCTACCTCTCTCTAAACAGTTTTCTCTTCACACTCATGCAAATGAAGAGAGTAGGCTATGGCATGAATTATTTGGGAATCTCAACTATCAATACTTGCAAGACATGCTTACTCAAGAGATGGTTGAAGGGCTTCCCAAGATCAAGTTTGCTAAGGGAAACTGCCATGGTTGTTTGATGGGAAAGAATCCAGAAAAGAAGTTTGAGAAAGGGAAGGCAAGGAGAGCCTCTCAACCTCTAGATCTGATTCATTGTGATGTTGCAATGCCATTTCTAGATCTATCCTTGAACAAGAAAAGGTATATTCTTACTTTTATTGACGATTATTCAATATTTACATGGGTATACTTTCTCGGATTAAAGTCAGAAGTATTTGGATTCTTTAAGGTTTTCACGTCTTCTACAAAAAAGTTTTCAGATAGAAATACCAAGGCTATTCGCAATACCAAGGCTATTCACACTGATAATGGAGCTGAGTACATCAAGGGTGACTTTCAAACCTTTTGTGCATAAGAAGGCATTGAGATGCAACATATTGTTCCCTATACACCACAATAGAATAGTGTTGTTGAAAGGAAGAACAATACATTGAGAGAGATGGCCAATTGCATGCTAAAGTCAAAAGGGTTGCACCCTATTCTTTGGGAAGAAGCCATCAACTGTGCCAATTATCTTCAAAACAGATTTCCTCACAAAGGACTCAAAGATATGTTTCCTTTCGAAGCATGGATGGGATACAAACCCGATGTGTCTCATATTAGAGTGTTTGGATCCAGAGCATGGGCAAGGATTCTGTTAACACCAAAAAAGTGTTCACTAGCTCATTCCCCTATTTGCATGACCCATTTGTCCACTTTTTCCACCATTTGAGGCTCTAAAATCTTAAAAAGGTCACCAAAAAGACCAAAACCCATATTTTTCCACTCAAAATATGTAATTTTGCTCCAAAAATACAAAAAACCCTCAAAAGGGGTCCAAAATTCCCAAAAATCAATTAAAAGGGAATAAAAATATAAAATATATTCAAAAAAGGAAAAAGAGGAAAAAAAAAACCTAAACCATTTTGGTCAAAACCATTGGTTTCCTCAAACCATAATGGTATTCCCCATCACCAAAAAAAACTATAAAGAGGTTATAGGGGTTCCTCACTATTCATCCACATTCATCCTATCCTTATGCTGCCAAATTCACTCTTAAGAGCCCTAGCCTCACTTTTGAGTTTGAAGATCCCCATTAGAGCATTGGAGAAGAAGAGACTATTGGACCATTGGAGCACCTCAACCTTACAGCTGCTCAAACTCAACCATCCTCACCCTTTGAGGTAATAGAAAAATATTCAATTCTTTATTTTCTGTCTTTCATAGATCTATTTTTTGTTTAATGTTTTTAATCTAGAATTATTTATTCGCACATGTTAGATAAAGATTTACTGTTTGCATCTAGTTATTTTTGTTGTTTTTATTGAAAGTGCTACTACAAGTTACTAGGTGCTCATCAACACATGCTTGGGTAAAAACCCAAGCAACAGTTTTTTGGCAACTCCACTTCCCTGAATCTTTGAATCTTTGATTTAGGATCTATATTTTAGTTGTAGTTTATCTTTAATAGTGTAGATATGGCCTGCTTCTAAGCCCTTAGCTTACTGCCATAGCTATTGGCCTTTTCTGCAGCCTGAACAACCCAAAATTTCAATTTTTGGGTTCGTTTTTTGGTAGCATTTTCCGTACGGCATACCGCTGGTTTTTGCACCCGCAGTCATGATTTCATCGCAGCTATCAAGCCCTTTTCCACAATTTTTAAAAAATGAGTTTTTCATCCCGAGCACGACTGTGCACCCACTTAGCTGCGACTGTGCCCAATATGGAACCTGCACCTATCATCACTACCACTACTTAGATCCCAGTAATTATCGGAACCATTCCAAACCCATCTGTAACTCATGTTGCACTTGGGGGCACTGGACCCTCTCACACATATTTAGGTGGAGGGCACATTCCTTTTACATCTAATACCCCCCTTAGGGGCAGTGGCCCGATTCATAATGCTACCACTAGCACTTATGCCCTAGCAACCATGTCACATCCCTCTGCGAGTCTGCCATTTATGGCTAGTCTTAACTTACTAGACCTGGCAAGGTTAACAAATGACCCAATTAGACATGACCCTATTTGTCTGCCCATTCCCACAAAGATTCCGTTAGACATCCCAAAGTTTGAAGGGAAGGCTGGAGAAGACTCGTTGTTCAAGATTTCTACCGTATAGTGAGGAGACAGACACTACCAACTGGGCAGGGTTGACAGGTAAACACATTGATTATACTGCATTTAGTTATTGCAAAAGAAATAGATTGAGATTGAAAGACATACCTCTTTTCGAAGTTTGATTCTAGCTTTCACTTGGTCTTTCACTTGATCTCCAGCTTGATCTCCTGCTTGATGAACTTGCAATACAAAAGATACCTTCCTCAACGTATCTTGACCATATAACATATGATGAAATTACAAAGTAATCTAACATCAACTATAATCAAGAATTAAGCAAAATAGACATACAATCCAATAGATATCTTATTTGGGACAGGAAGGGTGTTTCGACCTTTTTATTGTCGAAGAAACATGAAATCAATACAATATACCTGACATGTAGAGATGTTTCTGCAATCGGATCCTAGGCTCCTACTCTTCACTCTAACTTGGAACTTTCCTCCAGCGTAACAATACTTCAAGACTTTTCTCAAGATTCTCTCTTGTGTTTTCTAAGTATAATGAGTATGTGAGTGTAACCCCTCTCATGGATCCTCCTTGCATTTATGGGACAAGGTACGTAGTTGAGATCGAGAGGTGGTTGGATTGGGAGGTTGGGGAAGTTGCAGAACCAACTTCAACTAATCCCAATTCGTCAAATTAATATATTTTTGATTTCATCTTAAGATGTACGCGGGTTTCATACAACAAGAGCAACGTACAGGAAGCAACTTTTATGCTTTACAACATGTGTTTACAACTTTTTGGGAGGTGTACGCTGTTTTTGCTTGAGGAGAGTAGGGTACAATATGCAGGTCTTGTATGCAGAGAGGGGCATACATGTGGCAAAAGCAAGAGAAACTGCAATCTTTTGAGGTGAGGAGTTTACTTCTAGCAGCAAAACATCCAAGGCAATCTAGCTTTTCAATCCTTTGTGTCCTTTTGTGTGATCTACAAGGCAAGGTGATCATGGGATGAAGAAGTGCAGATTTGACCTATAATAGAGGCCCCCTAAGTGTGAGGTCAGAGGGAAATGATGGCCGAAATACATTATAAGTCCAAGTCAAAGGAGGAGCAAGAAACTGCAGAACCAAGTCACAAAAAACACCTGAAACAATGATCAAGGTTAGCGAGCAATTACAATCTTGACATCATATAGATGTCTAACATGATCTTCGATACATAACTAGGAGATGTATATATAGAGCATGGCCACTAAAACACATCTCCTAGTTGGATCTAGCCATAACAAAGAGATCATAGCCATAACAACAAGTTGGATCTATGTCTCATAAAGAGCCAAAATGAGTGAGGCTCAGTCTTGCACAGCTTGGGGGATAACATGAATATGGTGATGCTATCACAGTCCCAAGGTGTTCATCCAAAACAACCCAATGCACAAACCCTAACCATGCGAATAAATGAGTTGAATTCGAACATGGGGGGTATCATTTGATTACCAGTCATTGATGTATACCATTAACAAACGCGAGGACTTCCATCGATAACGATAATGGGGTCCAAGGTACCTAGTACGATCCAACAAGTGTGAATAAGAAGACTTTAAGTCGAACACTTGAGGAACCTATCGTTAAGAGACATTGATGTATTCCCATTTATTCAACAGCGAGGGAAACTTCCACTGATGACTGCAATCCCCAAGCTACTAACCGAAACTCTAAACTTCGTTCCCAGAGCATAATGAGCTGAGGTCGATGGGAAGAAGTCCATTGGAAGGGAGGAATTAATGCATCCTCCGTCATCCAACATGAGGAACACTCATAGGTATGATTTGATGTGGAGTAGGATGAGTAACAAGATGAAACAAACTGACACCAGGATGGCCGACACATGATGTCAAGGTAAACTGTAGAATGGCTGACACAAGTTGTATCCTTGAATAGTGAGCACGACACAAAGTGACTTAGGCAGTTTTCAACATAACAAGGAATGATATAAGTCTGCAATGTAGGAGACATAACAGACCCTCCATATGGTTGGAAGAATAACCAACCGGGGGAGTAAAAACTCAGAGATCAGGTTCAGCCTAAGGTCAAAAACTAAAACCCAACTGACATGAAAGACTCAAATAGGTGTTGTGTTCAAGGATATGACTGACTTAACTACCTTTGAAACTGAAAGATATGTGATACACCCTTCTTATACCTTATTCTTTTTGGTAAAAGAATGTTATTCTTGTTTATTTAATGAGTCCAATGAAAAATAGAAAACTCAATAGGTCCAACCATGTAATAATTTTAATGAGCCCATGGGAGGAAGACTCGGGACCTTCTTCATTATTTACAGAGTTCGAAGAAGAGATAGAAAAATACTCTATAGTACTGATCTCTAGATTTAATATTGAGCTGAGATCTGTTCTTACTCGACGGTGTTTTCAGTTTTATGGAGTCTGAAAAACTTAAACAATAACTCCATACACCTACTCGTGGATTTAATATCGAGCCCAAGTAGGTTAATGCTTGCCGATTTTTTCTTGTTTATATAGTCTGGAAAACTTAAACAATCCTCTATTTACCTTCTCGTGGATTTCACATCGAGTCCAAGTAGGTGAATGCTCGCTTGGTGTTTTCTTGTTTAGAGAGCCTGAAAACCTTAAAGAGAGGCTCCAAAAGGCCTTTTTCGTATAGTAAGTCCCCTCCCCCGAAAAAGTATAAAACAATGAGAAGAGAACTCTTCTAGCCACATATGACTAGAGTATTCCTTTTTCGTATGTAATCCGCAAAGGTTTGGAAAAGGGTTAAACTTATACCTAAGCAAATGGACCTTCACTTCCTTTAACAAGCTTAAAGAGGCCAAGTTTGCTCAGCAATCTTGTTTAGTTTTTCATATTCAAAACAAGAGCTTAAAACGACTTAAAGGACAGCTACTAGGATCATATGTTCATAACCTACCAAAGAATAGGATCTCAACAACCGCATTAGTAAATATCAACAGAGTTTATCAATGAAAAAATACTAACAATATGATACTAGATGCGTAAAAGCATAAGAAAACTAACTATACAAAAATATACAGTTATAATACGGGAAAAAGAACAGATACCTAAGCATAGTACTTTTTCAAGTAGAGCCCATTTCTAGGCTCCAGCAACTTATTACCTTCATAGTCGGTTAGTTCGTATGCACCTTTCTTCAGTACTTGGGAAACAATGTAAGGGCCGAGTGACATGGAATTAAACTTTCCAGCCCCTAAAGGTTCCTTATCCTGATCCCAAAGCAGGACAAGGTCTACTTTGAGAAACACCCTAGGTTTGATAGACTTGTCATACTGTCCCTTGACTTAGTTCTTATGTACTTCGTTTGCTGTAAGTGCATTGCGGCGCTATTCATCCAGATGTTCTCAATGCAACAAACGTTCTTCCAAGGCTGAAGTGTCTAGTAATAGTTGTACAACTAACTTTAATGAAGGAATCTCGCACTCAACTGAAATGACTGCCTCTACCCCATGTACCAGTTGGAAAGGAGAGAACCCAGTAGCAGTCTTTAGATTGGATCGGTAGGCCCAAAGAACATGATGTGCCAGTTAGTTCTACTGGCATTAACAGTCCTTTGTAAGACATTCTTCAAAGTTTTGTTGACTGCTTCCACCTGACCATTCGCCTGCGGATAAAATGAAGATGAATGCTCCTGTCGAAAACATAACATAGTGTATAGATCGATCATCATGCTGTTCTGAAAATGATGACCGTGATCAGTCACGGTCTCTTTGGGTATACCAAATCTTGCAATGATATGGTTAAACATGAAATAAGCGATAATTTCTCCATCTTCCTTAATAGTAGGCATTGCCTTGGCCCACTTGGTGAAGTAGTCGACGACAACAATAATATAGTGATGACCTCCAGCCAAAAATGGATTACACGTCATAAAATCAACCCCCCACTTGGTGAAGGGGCCTGCTGTGATGACAGGATGGAGAGGAGTTGGGTGTGCTCGCATCTTCTTGGTGAAAAACTAACATCTCTGGCAGCGTTTCATAGCTTCCACACAATATTTAAAGATTGTGGGCCAAAAATACCCAGCACGCAGTATTTTCTGGGCTGTTGCCAACCTAGAAAGATGACCCCCACAAGCTCCACCATGGGCATCATTCAATACTGACTCTGCTTCCTCCAAGGTTAAACAACGGTGTAAGATGGAATCTACCCCACATCTGTACAAAGTGTCAGAAATGATGACATAATTCTTCGCATGGTTCTTAAGCTTGCGGCATTCATCTTTGGAGAAAGTGGTGGGACACCTCAAAGTATGAAGATATACAAGGATATCTCCGTACCATGGGTCAGAGGATGTGATGAGAAAGATATGTTCATCCGGGAATGATGATTCTTCCTCAACATGCACTATGTCACTAGGAAATTCTGAAATCAGTTCGGCAAACACCAGTGATTTCTTTGATTTGGCGGACTAAAAAACCAAATCAAATTCTTGCAAAATGACAATCCATTTGTTAAATTTCCCACCGATTATTCGTCGAGTGAGAACATATTGGAAATGATTGAATTCCACAATCACAGTGGTGGTACGCAATAATATGTAGTGACGTAGCCTCTGGACCGCATAGACAACAGCCAATGCCAACTTCTCAACGTGAGAATAGTTGATCTCATGAGCTATCAGAGTGTGTGACAGATAATAAATGACATGCTCTTGGAGCATGCCATCCTCCTGAACCAGTACTATGCCAATTGTGCTCATAGATGCAGCCATATATAAGAGAAAATATTTTGTATAGTTTGGTGGGCTTAACAAGGGGGCTGACTGTAGTGTCTTTTTCAAGGCCTCGAATGATGCCTGAGCAACTTCATCCCAAAAAACATAGGAGTCTTGTTTAAGCAATCTCATGAAACGTTTTGTAATATTAACATAGTTAATAATGAAGCATCTTAAGAAGTTGGACATGCCCTACAAACTTTGAAGTTGTCTCAGGGTGCGAGGAGGAGGCAGATTTACAATCGCCTCAACTTTCAATGGGTCCACCATTATACCATGACTGGATACTATGAGACCCAGTAGTCATCCAGATTCAACGCAAAATACACACTTGTTAGGATTCAATCGAATCATATAGTATTTGCACCTTTCAAATACAAGTCTTAAATGGTCAGGATGATCCCTTCTCTTGCGAGATTGCGCTGGGAGATCATTCAGATACGGTTCGACTATGTGTTTGATGTCGTGAAAATCAAAATTCATTGCTCGTTGGAAAGTAGCTCCAACATTCTTTAAGCCAAACGGAATCTTCCAATAGGAAAAGGTGCCCCAAGGACAAATAAAGGTTGTCTTATGTTGGTCTTCAGGTTTAATTTGTATCTGATTATACCTTGAAAACCCGTCCATGAAGGAAAACATTTCATCGCCTGCACACGCATCGACGATCTGATCTATGAATGGTGTGGGATAATTATCTTTCAGACAAGCCTTATTTACGTCCCAGAAGTCAGTATAGACTCTAATGGTACCTTGCTTCTTATGTACGGGAACATGATTTGAAACCCATTCCGTCATAGCTATCGGATAGATAAATCCGACTTTGAGCAACTTTTCTACCTCTGCCTTAATGGAAGCAACTTTTCGTGGGTTTATTGGATGGAGCTTTTGTCTCACAGGTTTAGCATTAGGATACATTGTGATGACATGCTCAACAATGGTGGGGTCAATGCCTGGCATCTCCTCATATGACCAGGAAAAAATGTCTCAGAATTCTTTAAAAAGATTGGTATACAAACTGATCTCATCGGGAGAACAATCTACTCCAATGAAAATATTTTCCACGACCCTAGGTTTGATGGAAATGTTGATTGGAATGGTTCACGATATATTTTCCATGTTCCCTTCGACATAAACAACTTTCGAAGTAGAAGGAACAACGGACATATCAACATTTCCAACAGGTCTCATAGATAACTCTCCTCTCTCTATCTTGTCTAGCTCGGGAAGAAAATAGGACCTATGGTGCATATGTTCCCAAGGGTGGTCCATGCCTATCATCGCTTCCAAGATTGCTTTGTCAGATGGTAAGACAATGTCTAGACAATCAAAAGAGTGGATAGAGTCCATTGACCATGCAGGATCATAGGCCATATCTGACTCAGTAGAGACCAATGGAGTCATGATATGTTCTGTTGCAGCAAGACGTGAATCCGAGTAAGTCACTTTTGCAACAGATAAAGGCACAACTAGTTCTAATTCAGTTGGGAGAATCCAAGGATCAGTTGTTGAACTGATCGTGGAAATCTCAAACGAAGAACATTCTTTAGAACTAATAAACAAGGTAGGAGCAGGTAGGTCAAAAGTGCCTATTAAGGACCCATAGAGCCCTGCTCCTAAACTCTTAGTGACTGGGCCAGATTGATCAATAAATGGAATGGATGAGTCCGATGAAGCCTGGTTGTTCTTTTGGGTAAAGGAAAGTTGATCAATTGTGACAATCTTTCCTTCGTGTGGGAACATTATGACCCGAAAGATAGCTGATGGCACTACCTACATGGCATATGTCCAGCTCCTACCCAACAAAAAATTGTAATCGAGTGGGGCATCTAGAACTTTGACCTCTACTCATACTAGCTTTCCTGTAAGTTCGACATCAAAGGATGGTAAGAATTCGTGTGGATGGAAGGATCTTCCATCGAAGGCAGTGAGTATCGTGTTCGAGGGATCTAACTCATGTTCACCCAAATCTCTCCAGCAAGAAATAGACATTACACATGTAGATGCCTCCTCATCCTCTACAGCTCGTCCGATGGTCTTAGGACCATGGATGACCTCGATGTGGAGAGCGACATGATACAGAAACCGGTACTTGATATCTTTCATATCAAAGCGTGGAAGCATGTTGGACGAATCAGCACTCTCGATTGCTGCCAGAAGAGCACTGCGTTGCAATGGGAAGCTTTGCAGTACCTCCAAAGTAAACATGGCATAGGGGGTTTGGGATAAGTCCTCCACAAAATTATAGTTGGGAGCAGCCCACGCGTTAGGGTTTTGCACAATCCGTTTGTAGACACATTTTGGTATCTTAGGTAGCATCTCCACATGTATGTGAAGAGGAGTGAAAGATTCAGGAATGTCCTTTTGCTACGGGTCTGGGGTATAATTCTTGGCTCGATTTTGCAATAGAGCATCTGAATTAACCATGTTAATAAATGACTGACTAGCTGGGGTGCCCCCAACACTAGAGTTTCCAGAAGCTGAACTCTGTCCATGAAGAAAAGGATCTTTCAAGATAGCTGGTTTCTTCTCACGGATCAGCTTTTGGGCTTCTTCCATTAGAGGGAATTGGTGAGTAAGGTGGTCCCCTTGAAACAGTTTGCAAGGGAACTTAGCATTCCTTTTCTCTTTTTGACCCGCCTCGAAATTTTGCTTATTGTTGGGATTTTGTTGGTTTCCCTCCCCTTTCTTGCCCTTTCTTTTGGGCTGTTAAGATCCCTTTTGGTTTGTCTGCACCTGCTGTACAAATTCAGTTGTAGAAGGGGAGGATGCAACAAAATTTTCTTCTGCAATAGTTTGTTTGACTAACAAGGCATGAACCTTCTTTGTCAAGGTGCCAAACAATGCAGAATTGACTGAACCCACGATGCCATCGGCATGTGGTCCAATTTTAGGCTTACCCAAGTCTATATTAGACCTTGGTGCATTAGGAATGATTTTGTACAACAGCCCAGACTGAGCATAAACTAAGTCGAGCTGCTGAGTTCTCAAAATGGCCTCCTCCTCGGAAGATACCCCTGAAGTGGAAACTTCCTTAGAAGCATAAGGAAGAAGAGACTTAAGGTACCATTCTAGTAAGAAGGGATGGATCCAACCATGGATGAAGAAGCAATGTTCTGAGTTACACCTTGCAATGATTATGTGGCAGAAGACTGAGTAAAAATCACTACAAGTACCATCGATAGAGGCACATTATTGGGTCCAAAAGTAGGTGTGGAGGCTGAGGCAGATGTTGAGGCTAATGAGCTCAGCATGCCTAAAGTGCCAACATTGAAACTAAAGGACGGGGTCGCGGCCGAAGCATTCTGCGATGAACTCGATTGTGTAGTGTTTGAGAAAGAAGGATTAAGAATCCTTGCATCCATAGAAGTTGTGGGATTTTGTGGAACTCCATGCTCGTCTCCTGGGTTAACCATGGTATAACCCAGTGTAAAAAGATAAGAACTAAACTCAGGCTACTGGAAACCAATAGGTACCAGAAGTGGATCGTGGGGTCCTGTAAGGGGAGGGTTGAAAGGAGTACTAAACTCTATAATAGTTAGATCCTCAACCTCGATAGTGTCCAAGATTTTTCAATTCGGTGTTCTAGGATGTGGTTCTCCAGGAACCTCTGTGTCACCCGTAAGTTCAAAAGAACCATGGGAATCAATTCTCCTACGTCACGGTGGCGGTGGAGGCTCCACTATAAGTGGGGGAAGGTTTTGCAACCTTTGAGACTGATGAAGATCTTGGTCCTCCACAACTATAATAAAATAAAACTAAGTGAAAACCTAGTGGCCACTACAACTAAGGAGCAAACAACAAACCACTAAAAAATTTCCTAAGTAATCAAACCAATCAAATAGATAGCAAATACTCTCAAAAGAAAGTCTGGGATGATCAGGGCCCCAAAAAGACTAACAGAGCATCGATGGTTAGTTTCGTGGCGTCCACCGGAGGTCCACTGTGTGCAAGCACTTGAATCACCAAACCGCTTTCCTTGGATTACTGCTACAGGGTTAACTTCCACGCTTGTCCAAGGTGAAGTGGGAATAACCGCCCACTCTACCTGTGTAGAATCCTAAAGGTCTGATACTAAGGCTACCATCAATACAAAATAACCTAGGGGGACAGTCGTCAGCCTAGTCGAAACGCATGGGCAGGGTAGCAAAGCCTGAAGTTCGAAAGGACCCCCGTATGCGAATTGACTCTGGTTTATGGTCAAAAATAAAGTGAGGGGATATCCTCAACAATTCCAATCTCCCACAGCCTTGTGCTTAGATATGGTTTAAGTAGAGTTTCCCGGGACTATTTAATATAAATGGATTTACCTAAATGAAAGTTGTACTACGATTGTTGAGTAATGAAGCCAGTTCCGAGTAGTTTAAGGTGATTTAAGCTCGAAACTCTAGCCTAAGCTAGTTGATGTCGTGTATGCCTAAAAAGAAAAGTGTTGCCAATAAATTTTATTAATAATTTCTTTTAAAGGCTATGTGTTACTCAAGGGTTGTAGTGTCGTGTGTGGAATGGTCTGTTATGAGAGTAAAGTACTTGAAAAAATAACGCTTTCAAATTCACAAAATTTTCTCTTTTTGTTTACAATTCTTTCAAAAACTTGAAACCTAAGCAATCCTAAAACAAAATATTTTTGTATTTTCTTTTTAGAATATTTCAAAGCAAACTAAACTACTTTGAAATAAAGCAAGAACTTACTACTGAGCTATTGAAACAATTTTTTGCTTTTTCTGATAAATATAAAAGAAAGAGAACTTTGTACAAAAACAAGCAAGATCTAACTATCAAGCGTGTGTAAGACAAACATTTAAATGGCTCAAAGCAAATGAATCAAGAGACTCGATGAAGACTTGACTTACCAAGTTTTTGCAAAAGAAAAACTTGAGGCTTGGAAACGAAGTGAAAAAGAAACAAGGAAAAGAGACACTTATGATGGAAAGGCAGACCTAAACAGGTTGCGCCTAAGCGTCAAAACCATAAGAAAACACTAAGCCAAGCAAAAATTAAGCAAGCAAACCAAGAATGAATTAAACAACACACGGACTCAACAAGAAGAAGACTAGGAGGCTTTGACTCACTTAAGATGAACTGATAAAACAATCAGCAAGTGTTTGAACCAAGCAACATTTCAGAAGCAACCCTAAGGACTCAAATTTGACAATGAAACCCTAATGGAAAGGATGAGACCAAGTGAAAGCATCCTAAACGTTGCAACATTCAACAAACAATCAAAATGTAGGTCTGTATGACTGCAACAATAACTAGGGTGAAGAGATGTAGCTATGTCCAAACAGAATAGTGCACGAACTTCAAAAAAGGGCTTGTAAGCGGCAAAGACACTTAAACAAAGGCTCAAGCAAGAAAAATAGGTTAAAAGAGAGTGGAGAGGCTTACAAGACTCAACCGAGACATATGAGGTCTCAGGGGTTAGTAAAGACAACCAAGCAACAGGCTGGAACAACAACCAAAACTTGGAAAACAAACCCTAACAACAAAACAGGACACTACAGGAACATACACCACTATGTAGTGTTGCAACCAATGTACACCAGGACAGGTACGCTATTGTGCAATGCAAGGAGGAGTGTTCATCAGGTGAAAAACGCAGCTGTAAGTAGGGGAGACTAGCGTACAAGCCTCAAAAGGGAACAAACATGATTTGCAAACCAAAAACTGATGTGAATCAAGCAAATAAGGAAGGCAACACATACCTACAAGGCCTCTTAGAAAATAAAAAAGACTGAAAAATGGGCTAGAAGGAAAACAAAACTAAGTCTCCTAGAGCAGTGAAACACACAGTTAATCCCAACAGAGTTGCCAATTTGTTGTTCAGGATTTCTACCCTATAGTGAGGAGATGGACACTACCAACTGCCTACGGGGTTGATAGGTAAACACATTGATTATACTGCATTTAGTTACTGCAAAAGAAATAGATTGGGATTGAAAGACATACCTCTTTTCGAAGTTTGATCAACTTTTGCTTGGTCTTTCACTTGATCTCTCGCTTGATCTCCTGCTTGACGAACCTACAATACAAAAGATACCTTCCTCAGCGTATCTTGACCATATAACATATGATGAAATTACAAAGCAATCTAACATCAACTATAATCAAGAACTAAGCCAAATAGACATACAATCCAATAGATATCTTATTTGGGACAAGAAGGGTCTTTCGACCTTTTTATTGTCAAAGAAACATGAAATCAATACAATATACCTGACGTGTAGAGATGTTTCTGCAACCAGATCCTAGGCTCCTGCTCTTCACTTTGCCTTGGAACTTTCCTCCAGCGTAACAATACTTCAAGCCTTCTCTCAGGACTCTCTCTTGTGTTTTCTAAGTAAAATGAGTATGTGAGTGTAACCCCTCTCATGGATCCTCCTTGTATTTATGGGACAAGGTAGGCAGTTGTTGGAGCCTAGGCCGCAGCTATGGTAAAGCTGCGAATTTGGAGGAAAAAGCACAAGTGTTGAAGGGAAAGTGCTAAGTTTGAATAAGCACCAATTTTGGGCAGAAGTGAACGGTGCACAGTACGGTGCTAGATGGGGGAGCTCAGCGCAGATTATGGACCAGAAATTGCAGAGCTCACGTGCACACGTCAAAGGAGAATGAATGTGGCTGAGTAGAAAGCTCAGCAACCACAATAAATGAAGCGACGGAATAGAGGGCTTAGCTACGCTCATTAAGGCTAAGTACAGAAGTTATGGTTGCTCTGATCAAGGAAGAGCAACGAACCAAAGCATTGAAGGCGAAGGACAAGGAGTAGTGAATGATGAAGCGGCGCCCATACCCGCAATCTACGCCGGAAATCGCGGAGCCTGCAGGAAACGGCGACGTGACTGCAAGTAGCGCCTACAGTATACCTAGCCATGTCCATGGTTAGGGTTTTTGGGGAATATTGCTGGGAAAGGCCCATAGTTTTGTAAAGGTGCAATCGTCATGGCCACCTATATATATGTGTAATTGTAAAGGAAGAAGGTTAGATAGCTGTTTGAGATATGTTAGTTGGTTAGCTCACCATTAGATGTTTTAGACAAGTTGGAGAAGTGATAGCTGTGGAGCTAGTCACTGAGTTGTAGACAGTCTGAGTCGACGTCTGAACCATTGTAATCTCTGTAGAAGAAGAGACTAGATCTAAAGAAGGGCTCCCAGCTGTGTGCGTGGAGTTTCCTGGAAAGATCTAAGGCTGCAGCGGTGTGCGCAGCATACTGTGTAATTTCCATTTGAGATTAATATATGATACACTTCCTGTGGACGTGGTTTCCCCGTGGAGGTGAACTACCTAATTCTCGTTGTTATGATGCTGTGTTGTGTGATTGCATGTTTTAGTTCACTATCTGTGTATACATGAACATTGCATTATCTTTATGAATATGTTAAGTAAGTTCTCGAAGCTTCCTTGGTAGTTATAATCGTCAAGTGTCGAAGGAGTCTGTAGAACGCTGTCGCTGTGGCGATTGGGGAGTGTGTTGCTGCGCTGTGGCGCAGGGCCGGAAATGGTACAGTATTGGACGCAGAGGGTATCACCTCGTGCGCTGGAGCGGAGATACCGCGCAGCTAGGTTGGTGAACGTGAATTTCAATGCTGTTGCACTGAGAAATCTGTGGAAGAGTAAGACGTTCCGCTTTGAGGACTCCTCCTATAAGAGGGAGAAGGAAGATTGCAGTCTTCGCGTCGCCTAGGTTAAGGAAGCCTGATTCCTTAGCCCCCCCGTAGCCACTTCAGGTGAGACTTCGAGCTGCTGCGCAACTCGTTGCCGAGAGGGCCAGTGCGCCAAGGTGTGTTTGTTGCTACGCATCTTGAAAACCCAGGTCTGTCCAAAACGCATCCAACAAATGGTTCCGTTGCCTTGCGACTTGTTGCAGTGAGACTTGTTATTCTGGCGACATGCGAGATACTGCTTAAGCCAACAAATGGTTCCGTTGCCTTGCGACTTGTTGCAGTGAGACTTGTTATTCCGACGACATGCGAGATACTACTTAAGCCAACAAATGGTTTCGTTGCCTTGCGACTTGTTGCTGTGAGACTTGTTATTCCGGCGACGTGCGAGATTGATGTGCAACCCAGATAAGGAGGAAGACAACAAATGGTTCTGTTTCCTTGAGACTTGCTCAGCCAACAAATGGTTTCATTGTCGGCTTCAACCATATTAGTTTGAAGGCAATGTGCTACTGGAATCCTACAGCTAAAGAAATTCAAGACTGGTTTGATTCAAAGGCTAGAGAGTTCGCTGAACGAGAGAATAGAAGCTCTAGGCTTCAGACAGAAGACTGGTTGCAGAAGTATATTTATACTGACCTTCACAAAATTTTCTTTGTCACATTTGCACTTGAGTTGCATGCGTGGGTAGCAAAGCTAGCAGATACTAGACCCACTGTGCATGTTGGTCAACCTGTCGCTTGGACGCCTGAGCTAGTTAGCACTTTGAAGTGGGTAGATAATTCTGTGTCCCACGCAGTAGACTTTTGGTTGAACAGTTTGCTGGAAGGCTTCATCACCAAGTTTGCAGTAGATACGAGAAAGAGCTTCAGTGAAGCTGAGAGGAGCTTCTTCAAAGCACACAGGGGTAAGTTCTTAAATTCTCTGAACTTATGGATTAAAATGCTTCTGTATGAAAAAGGAAAACTATGCATAGCTTCCGATGAATAGCATAGACAAGTAATGTCCGCAGATTCTGATAGTGATCTTGAACTTATTGGTTGCACTCGTAGTGGAAAATGGTATAAAGTAGGCCTTGACCAACATCCTTTTGAGTCTAGCCCAGAAGATAGTCAAGTTCCTAGAGCGAGCCATATAGAGAGATAAGGGAGTGCTCATATCCCTTATCACCCTTTTACACCGCAAAATCCAGACGGAGCTCAGTATAACCCCGAAGTAACACCTTCTAGTAGCCCGCATGGTACTTCTAGTACCTCAGCACCACCGTTGTCTAACCATCCCGGAGGTAGTGCTATAGCACCTCCACCTCAACCTACCGCAAGAAGGATGGGTGATGACATGAAGCTACCAACTTTTAGAGGAACAGGGCTAGAAGACCCTGAGCAGCACTGGTTCTTATGTGAAGCCATTTGGACAATTAAGCAAATTAATGATGATGCTGTTAAGCTGGTTCAGTTAGCAACCACACTAAGAGAAAGAGCCTTAACTTGGTTCATGAAATACTCAGCAGCACAGAATAGGACGCTTGCTGATGTCAGAAATGCTATGATTAGAGAATTCAAGAAACCTAAATCAGAATCACAGTGTATAACAGAACTCAAAGACATAAAACAGTTACCCACAGAGTCAGTATGCGACTTTGACCAGAAGTTTAAAGCCTTGATAGATCAAGCAAGCTTTGAGTTTGCACCGTAGCAGCATAAGGAATGGTTCATTGCTGCGCTGCTTCCACACATTAGACTTCCTCTGATGCAACAAAATCTCACTACTCAGGAACAAGCTCTAGAGATGGCTATGAAACTAGAAGCTTCACCAATTGTTGGAACAAGCAACGATATTGCGCAGTTGCAGAACCAGTTAGCAAACTTAACCTTGCAAGTGCATGATATTAAGAAAGGCAAGGAAGTTAAAGAAGAAATTTGGTGTACAAAATGTAAAGCGCAAGGTCATTCAAAGGATCATTGTCTCGTTTTCATAGAATATATTGCAACTGGAGCACCTAACCCTTTACCACAGGCCCAGGGACCTTGGTGTGAAATCTGTAGAACTAGAGGTCACAGACCGCAAGAATGTCACTTGTTACAGAAATATGTACAAACTCCAAAGAATCTATATTGCAATTTCTGTAAATCAGTAGGACATGATCAGAACAATTGCAGAGCATATGACCTTATGATGGAAAGAAAACATGATGTTTATAGAGTACAGTCAGAGGCACAAGGACCCATGGTAGGTCCACAGTATGACCAAACTCGTGACGGCCGAGCAAGAAATTATAGGGGCCGCGGACGCACAGCAGGTTTTGGTCGTGGAAGAGGACAGATCACTTGTTACAACTATGGAGCTCAAGGCCATTATGCAAGGGATTGCCAAAATCCTACAACCCTCTGCAGATATTGTAAATCTTATTATCATGTCATTGAAGAATGCCCTCATTTTATGGCTAAGATGCAAGCAAAGACGCCACAAGTTAATCAGAATATTCAGCTGATTGGAGCAGAAAAAAGAGAACCAGATCCTACAGTTAATATAGTGACGCGCAGTGGAGCAACCACTTGTGCGCCAGAGTTGGGAACTGGAAACCAAGCGACGCAATGGGTGCACCGCGCTAATATTAAACCAGCCTCGCTTGATCTGCAGAAGCAAAAAGAAGCATTTAAGCAAGCTCAAGAGTACTTCTCAGATCCGCAAGCTTCAACTTCCGTCGTAATTCTGCATAATGATATCAGATCCCAAGTGCTAAGACAAGAGAACCTGGTGCAAGAACAAGCCACTGCATCTGGAAGGCCTGATGATGAGGATGCACTAGGCAGTTTCCATGCCTTCCTGAGAAACTGCTTAAAGTTGTTGCGCAATGAAAAAGAAACTATGGAACTTCAACACCTGTTGGATCAGTGTCAACAATCTGCTTCGATGAATACACCGCAGCGTGCTGTTCACCAGATTGGGAGTCATACTAGAACTGGAAAAGAGATGAGGCTCACATCGCAGATTGGAGCATTTGAAATGGACGAAGTCATTTTGGATTTAGGATCAGAAGTTAATGTTCTCACCATGAAGACATGGGAACAGATGGGTAGCCCTCAGCTTACAAGATCTCCTATCCAGCTAAGACTTGCGAATCAACAACGAGTTTCTCCATTGAGCAGACTACCCAATGTACCTATTGATATTGAGGGCGTAAGAAGTTCTGCAGATTTTGAAGTAATCAAAATTCTGGATGACAGTAGACCTTACCCAACACTTTTAGGCATAGACTGGGCATTTGATAATTTGGCTGTCATTAACTTGAAGAAAAAATAGATGACCTTTGAGGATGAGCAGATCAGGGTCATCGCACCGCTTGATCCACTTCAAGGACCACGGTATATTGAACCCATTCGGGAAGAAGAAGAAGTGCACCACATGGAAAGTTTGTACCAGATGACTGCTAGTCACAGTGACTATGTCAATTCCACAGTGGACGGCCATATCAGCTGGCGATGCGATAGCTCATGCAGATCAGATTCAGAAGCAGGACTGGAAAACTGGCATAATCGCTTACATGAGGTTTCTGCAAGGCGTTGCACCATGATGACTAAATCAATTCGATGGATTGGCAGAGAATTGGCTGACACTCCAATTTTTGATGGTTTAACTGAAGTAAATGAATTCATACATACATATGAACAACAAATTCCAGATGAGCAGCGCATACAAGCATTGGATGTAGCACTGCGCACTACACCCGCAAGATGGTGGGGTGCACATAAAGTAAATATTCACACATGGCAAGACTGTCCCAGATTGATACTGCGCAGATTTCAGGGAACTACAGCAGAAGTATTACCCAAATATGATGGACAGAGTGACCCCAGGTCACACGTTGAAGCATGTATTCAACAATGGTCAGATATTCTAGAAGATGAGTGGGTTCACCTATTCATCCACACATTGGATACAGTTCCAAGGAACTGGTACATTGAAACAGAATTGCGCAGAGGCACTGTCACTTGGCCTCTAATGATAGAAAGCTTTCAACTTACCTTCAGATTTGAGTCAGAACATCCAAGTATCGACCACGCTTTAAAGTGTATTGAAAAGAAGGTATTTGAACCATGTCCATTACCAGAATATTCTCAACCAGATTGGGCTGTCCAGATGGAACATGCCCTCGAATGCTATAATTTCACCACTGAAGAAGAGGATGATGATCCTCGCAACATCAATATTCCAGAATCAGAAGGGACATGCAAAGTCGAAGGTCCTCAGCTTGATATCCCTACCATTACAGAACACATCAAGCTCAAAAAGATTAACATTGGTACAGAAGCCGAACCCAAGTTTGCTTCTATAGGAGATTATTGGGATGATGAAACTGTTGGCCATATTGCAGATTTATTACGTGACTACCAGGATATCTTTCCTACCAAGTTCACAGAAATGAAAGACATCCTAGGAGATTTAGGAGTGATGCGCATACCTCTGAAACCAGATGCCAAGCCAGTAAAACAGCGCCCGTACAGATTGAACCCGCGATATAAAGAAAAGGTTAGAGAAGAAATTGATAAGATGCTCACAGCAGGTATTATTGAGCTAGTAGAGGAAAGTGATTGGATTAGTCCTATGGTGGTACAAGACAAGAAGGCAAAAGGTGAAATAAGAATTTGTGTGGACCTGCGCAAGCTGAACGACGCATCGGCGCATGATCCATTTCCTACTCCCTTTACAGACGAAGTGCTTGATAATGTTGGAGGACAATAGGCTTACTCCTTCACTGATGGCTTTTCGGGATACTATCAGATCAGAATCCATCCAGGAGACCGCCATAAGACTACTTTTGCGACTGAATGGGGCTCATTCCAGTACACGGTAATGCCCTTTGGCCTTAAAAACGCACATGCTATCTTCTCTAGAGTCGTTGTTGCTGTTTTTAAAGAATTCATTCATAAGTTTTTAGAAGTCTATTTTGATGACTGGACTATATTCGGTTTACTAAAGAACCATATAGGGAACCTGCGCATGATGTTAGCAAAATGTAGACAGTATCAGATTTTCCTTAACTTGAAAAAATGTATATTCTATGCTCCTTTTGGTATTCTCTTGGGTCATATTGTATGCAGACAATGACTTCTGATGGATCCTGCGAAGGTTGCCATCATTGCTAACTTACCTGCGCCCAACTCAGTTAAACAATTGCGCACTACATTGGGACATACAGGGTACTACAGGAAATTTATCAAGGGTTATGCAAAAATAACTGCGCCTATGGAAAAACTGCTGAAAAAGGATTCGAAGTTCCAATGGACAGAAGAATGCCAACAGAGCTTGGATACACTTAAAGAAAATATGATCACAGTGCCTATTCTAGTTTTCCCAGACTGGAGAAAACCCTTTCATGTTCATGTAGATGCTTCTTCCATAGCATTGGGGGTTGTGCTGACACAACTGGGAGAAGGAGGTATTGACCACCCCATTGCTTACTCTAGCAGAAAACTCTCTACAGCTGAGAGGAACTACACCACTACAGAAAGAGAAGGACTAGCTATGGTGTATGCCTTACAGAAGTTCAGACACTACTTATTGGGTGCACATTTTAAAATGTATACTGACCATTATGGTTTAAAATACTTGGTCAATAAGCCAGTGTTAGGGGGAAGAATTTGCAGATGGATACTGCTCTTCCAGCAGTATGATTTTGAGGTTATTGTGAAGTCAGGTAGATTGAATGCAGGACCTGATCATTTATCTAGGATAGAGTCAGGGGAGGAACCTACAAATCTGGAGGACAATCTGCTTGATGCACAGCTGTTTTCTGTTCAAGCAGCCGATGAGTATTATTCCGATATTCTTGAGTTTCTCACTACCGGCCAAGCGCCAGTTGAGTTTACAATCCAACAGAAGAAGCAACTTGTTGTCAAAGCCGCAAACTTCACTTTGATAGAAGGCCAGCTCTATAAGTTGGGCCCTGATGAAGTCTTGCGCAGATGCATTTTACCACATGAGAAGGACTCCATCATCGCAGAAGCGCACTCAGGTACCGTAGGAGGCCATTTTGCAGGAAAGCCGACTGCGCAGAAGATCTTAGCCGCAGGTCTTTGGTGGCCAACATTGCACAAGGATACTAAGGAATTCTGCAAATGTTGCGATGTGTGCCAACGAACAGGAAAACCGTCAAGAAGAGATGAAATGCCGCTAAGACCCCAGATAACACTGCGTGCTTTTGATAAGTGGGCCATTGATTTTATAGGACCTATCAACCCACCAGGAAAGAGAACCGGCGCAAGATACATCATCACAGCTACTGAATACCTCACCAGATGGGCTGAGGCGAAGCCAGTTAAGAACTGCGACATTGTCACTGCTGCGCAGTTCATTTTTGTGAACATTATCACTAGATTTGGATGTCCACTAATTCTAATGAGTGATCAGGGTACACATTTCCTGAATGAGACTATAGAGGCCCTTACCGAGGAGTTCCACATTAGTCACCATAAGAGTACACCCTACCACCCTCAAGCTAATGGTACGGTGGAGGCATTCAATAAGATTCTCGAGAATGCCCTGACGAAGATCTGTAATCAACAAAGAGATGATTGGGACCTTAGAGTCACAGCTGTATTATGGGCTTACAGAACCACATGCAAGAAACTAACAGGTCACACACCTTTTAGTTTGGTATATGGACAAGAAGCAGTTATGCCCATGGAATACATTGTTCCGAGCCTCAGAATTGCGCAAATTACAGAAATGACAAATACTGATACTATGAGTGAAAGACTCTCACAATTGCTTTCCTTAGAAGAAGACATACGTGTAGCCGGATTCCATCAACAAGTACAGAAGGCAAGACAGAAAGCTTGGCATGACAGGCATATTAAGAATAAAGTTTTTCAAGAAGAAGACTTGGTACTCCTCTATGATAGCAAATTCATCAAGTTTCCAGGCAAGTTTCGTGTACATTGGTTAGGCCCTTTTCGGGTGATAAAGATAACAGAAGGAGGAGCAGTTCAACTTGCGAAGCTTAATGGAGAATTGCTGCCCACAATGATCAACGGGAGTTGGCTCAAGTGTTATCGCGATGGCCACTCCGCCTTGTTGACTTAATTAATTGCTAAAGAAGTGCAGATGTCAAGTGTAGTTGAAAGAGGCATCGCATTATCACAGTCTACACGGAAGTCGTGAGACACTTTCAGTCTCTAGCTTCCCACGCAGTTCCTTGAAACATCTGCGCATGTCAATAAAGTTTGTTTGGAGCGACCCTATTTTGCGCTCTTGCGAAGTTTTCCCCGTCTTGTCAAACCGTCGCTCTTGTGGAATTCCCTGTGTCAACTTGCCGCTTGAGGATTTCTCGTTGTGGACCCCTCTATATGCACAGTTACCTATGCTGAAATGACCCACCAAAAATTTGAATTACGGTAGTCCTATAACCGCGTCTGAATATTAATGAAGGATAAGCTTGCCATTTAATTGTATCCGCCCTGACAGAGTCGGCTTGATCTCCCTAAGATTTGCATTTATGTCATGCGCCGAAAGCTTTAGCTTCTCCTGGAAGGCTGTCAGAGTCCGTCCATCACAATTAATGCACCGCAGAGGCGCGGGGGTAGGGGGGTTGTCAACTCATGCATAGGCACCTACGGCTATTAGCCCCACTTGTCCGCATTTACTATCACCTTTAGCTATAAATACCCCGCACTCATATATCTTCGGGTTACTTTTCTCAAGTTGCATAGTGTCTTGTTTGAGAATCTAAGTTATTTTCAGAGCCGAGTTGTGCAGACTGCTTCCTTTGTTTTCAGCGTTCGTATCCTACGTTGCTCCACCATTTGTCTATTCAAGTCCTTGTTGTCTATACCAGTTTACGACGGAGAACTTGTCCACTGAAGAAATTGTTCGTCGATTTAAGCGTAGAAGCTTAGATATTGGCATGACTACCCCGGTGACGACCTTGGCTTACACGCACCCTAGTTGGACTGATCCCAGGAAATCTCTGGGAACAGGGGCGTCTCAGCCGCAGAAGCCAGACGAACCCGTTCTAGAGCCCTTGGCCACTATGGTAAATTACATTCCGCCGCGTCCAGATGATGCACCTGAGGTGCATATTCCGAAGAATGCAAAGTATCCGATTCCATTGCCTCCAATGGCGGAAGTCATGCAACAAGAAGGGTCCCTGCTTGGACACCTTCCACTAGTCAAGTTTTCTGATTTCAACCTCGGAGACTACAGAACATATCCTCAGTTTGCGCCAGATCGCTATCTGACGGTAGTCCATAATCCGACCAGAAAAGTTGATGAATTCGTCCCCAAGGAATTTGTGGTGAATTTAGAGAAACCTGGACTTTTGAACCTGTTGAAGCTACCACACTTCAGGCGTAGCAATGAAGTCAATGCAGTTGTTAAGGCACTGCTATCCTACGTCCATGGTGGTTAGCTTTGGCTGGGGAGGCCGATCGATTTAAATGTCGATTTGATTCATCGTATTACCGGCCTATCTAAGGTTGGTAAGGACCCCAATATTCATTTTGTTGGAAAAGATAAGGACAGAAAATTGGCTGCACAACTGGTGTAGAAATACAAATTGACAAGCGGAGGTCGGGCTTATGACCTCACTATAGTTGAGGATGAAGCACTAAGATTTACAGGCAGTCTTCTTGCAGGCAGACTTCTCACGAAGTGCAGACCTAAAGAAGTCACTGGAGCTGTCGTGGAGCTCGTAATCGCAGCTGCGGAGGGAGAGCAGTACAACTGGTTTCTCTTCCTCCTCAATTCTTTCTTGGAAGACTGCCGGAATGTCCAAGACACCCCCGGTCAGTTGTTCCATTTTTCTTGGCTTTTAATTTTATGCACCTTTGTTGGGTGGAAGGAGCCCCCCAACACTCAGTTCCTTCCGCGACGCGCAGGAGAGGTTGCAGGAATGTGCTATGTAAACCTCTGGGATTCTAGTAATCCCGTGAAGCGCAAGATGAACCGCGCTGTATTTTGTGAATATTACCATCTCCTCAAAGATACCATTCAGGAAATGCCGAGGCTGAGTGAGGAGACAACACAAAGATATGGAACTAAGTTGGTCTTTTTTTCCAACTTGCATGAAATTTACCTCTGCCCTTGCGGCATTCAAGAAGAATGGGCCGTAGGCCTTTACAGGATGACCACTGAAGATGTTGAAGAAACTGTCAAGTCTTGGTCGAATGAATGGAGGGAGGCCGCCGAACTCGCATCCGCAATGCCAACTCCTGCTGCGCAAGAGAAAGATAAGGGAAAGGAAGCGCCTGAGCAAAGAAGTGATGAAGGTTCAACAGAACCAGCGACCAAGAAGCAGAAGGTATCACATCCCTCTGAGCCCATTGGCTCGGGGATCGACCAGTACTTGAAAGAGAAATTTCATGAGCTGCGAACCGCGCACGCTCACATCAGAAGTGCTCTGGACCTACAGTTCGTGGAGTTAAAAGGTCTCGCAGGAAGAGTTGCGCAGACCCATGCGCCTGCATCTACTTCACAGGCACCACAAGCAACCACAAGTACCGAGCGAGTTGAAGTACTTGCAGAAATGCATACTGTCGTGCACATCCCACCTACAAGCATGACACTTCCGGATCCTTTGGCCGCACTACAGGTAAGCGTAGTTGGCCCCGTTGAAATAAATTTGTCTTTGATTCTGATAGAAACCTTGCAGTTAGCGTAAGAGAAGGTCTCTATTGAGCTGAGAGCTAGAGAGATCTCCACATTCCATGCAAACCAAAGACTGCAATCGCAGGAGATAGAGCTAAAGGCAGGCTACAAGAACATCTCTGAAAAGCTCACACTTTATGAGGCACAAGACACTAGGATAAGAAACGTAGTTGATGAAATTGCCTAGGAGCTGCCGGCCTGCGAGATTCAACCAGACCTTTCTCTGGTTGAGAAAGTTCAAATTATTGGTGGAAGGGTGAAAGCCCTAGAGCAGGAAATAGTTGCTATGGCTGAATACCATAGAACGCAGATCGCCGAGTTGGAAGCTCGCGTTGCAGCGCATTCTACCGATGATAGGCAGGAACAATTTGAAGCACTGCGCAGAGCTTCCACACAAATGAAGAGCAGAGCAGATGAAGCCGAGAACCTGATGACGCAAGCTATGGAGGCTTGGACTGAGCTTGAGAAGCTCCCTTTCAAAGTCGATCTTTTGGAACAGGTACAAGCAGCAGAACAGTCCCTAACTGTTCTGAAGGAAGAAGCTAAGGCCTTAGAAGGCTTAGCAAAAATGAGGAAAATGAGCGAAGTGTGCAGAGTACAACAACAACTGCACAAGCTCAGAAATGAAGATGCTAAACTCACCAACAACATTCAACCATTTATGGATGAGTATGCTGAACTTGCTGCCCAAGCCGAGGCGAAGATCAAAGAATTTGCTGAATCACAACAGTTGGTTGATGGCATAACTGAAGAAGAAGCCACTACAGAAATGGTGTAGACAGCTGTGGAGTGCGTCAATGAAATGGAATCCGCTATTGCGCAGTGGAAGAACGTACTTGCTACGACCCAAGCAAAGGCAGACGCGCAACTAAAGCGGCCACATGCTAGTGCGAGTGGCTCGAGGGTGAGCCACAAGTAAGTGTTAGGGGCCTGTTGGAGCTTAGGCCGCAGCTATGGTAAAGCTGCGAATTTTGAGGAAAAAGCACAAGTGTTGAAGGGAAAGTGCTAAGTTTGAATAAGCACCAATTTTGGGTAGAAGTGAACGATGCGTAGTACGGTGCCAGATGGGTGAGCTTAGCGCAGATTACGGACCGAAAATCGCGGAGCTCGCGCGCACACGTCAAAGGAGAATGAATGTGGCCGAGTAGAAAGCTTAGCTACCACAATAAATGAAGCGACATAATAGAGGGCTCAACTACCCTCATTAAGGATAAGTACAGAAGTTATGGTTGCTCTGATCAAGGAAGAGCAACGGACCAAAGCATTGAAGGCGAAGGACAAGGAGCAGTGAATGATGAAGCGGCGCCCATACCCGCAATTTGCGCCAGAAATCATGGAGCCTGCAGGAAACGGCGACGTGACTGCAAGCGGCGCCTACAGTACACCTAGCCATGTCCATGGTTAGGGTTTTTGGGGAATACTGCTGGGAAAGGCCCACAGTTTTGTAAAGGTGCGACCGTCATGGCCACCTATATATATGTGTAATTGTAAAGGAAGAAGGTTAGCTAGATGTTTGAGATATGTTAGTTGGTTAGCTCGCCATTAGATGTTTTAGACAAGTTGGAGAAGTGATAGTTGTGGATCTAGTCACTGAGTTGCAGACAGTCTGAGTCGACGTCTGAACCATTGTAATCTCTGTAGAAGAAGAGACTAGATCTAAAGAAGGGCTCCCAGCTATGTGCGTGGAGTTTCATGGAAAGATCTAAGGCTGCAGCTGTGTGCGCAGCATACTGTGTAATTTCCATTTGAGATTAATATATGATACACTTCCCATGGACGTGGTTTCCCCGTGGAGGTGAACTACCTAATTCTCGTTGTTATGATGCTGTGTTGTGTGATTGCATGTTTTAGTTCACTATCTGTGTATACATGAACATTGCGTTATCTTTATGAATATGTTAAGTAAGTTCTCGAAGCTTCCTTGGTAGTTATAATCGTCAAGTGTCGAAGGAGTCTGTAGAACGTTGTTGCTGCGGCGATTGGGGAGTGTGTTGCTGCGCTGTGGCGCAGGGCCGGAAACGGTACAGTATTGGACGCAGAGGGTATCGCCTCGTGTGCCGGAGCGGAGATACCGCGCAGCTAGGCTGGTGAGTATGAATTTCAGCGCTGTTGCACTAAGAAATCTGTGGAAGAGTAAGACGTTCCGCTTTGAGGACTCCTCCTGTAAGAGGGAGAAGGAAGATTGCAATCTCTGTGTCGCCTAAGTTAAGGAAGCCTGATTCCTTAGCCCCCCCATAGCCACTTTGGGTGAGACTTCGAGCTGCTGCGCAGCTCGTTACCGAGAGGGCCAGTGAACTAAGGGGTGTTTGTTGCTGCGCATCCTGAAAACCCGGGTCTATCCAAAAAGCAGCCAACAGCAGTTAAGATTGAGAGGTGGTTGGATTGGGAGGTTGGATAAGTTGCAGAACTAACTTCAACTAATCCCAATTCGTCAAATTAATATATTTTTGATTTGATCTTAATATGTACGTGGGTTTCATACAACAAGAGCAGCGTACATGAAGCAACTTTTATGCTTTACAACATGTGTTTACAACTTTTTGGGAGGTGTACGCTGTTTTCCCTTGAGGAGAGTAGGGTACAGTACGCAGGTCTTGTATGCAGAGAGGGGTGTACATGTGGCAAAAGTAGGAGAAACTGCAATCTTTTTTGGTGAGGACTGTACTACTAGCAGCAAAACATCCAAGGCAATCTAGCTCTTCAATCCTTTGTGTCCTTTTGTGTGATCTACAAGGCAAGGTGATCACCGGACGGATAAGTGTAGATTGGACCTATAACAAGACCCACAAAACCATGTCATGTCTTTTCACCTATGGTGTTCCTCAAACTCCATAGTCGATGATTCTATCCTACTCTGACTTTTACAAAGAACTTTCATTGGCTCAGCATCCAAATGGTATATTGAGCCGCCCCATCGAACACACCCTACATTCACATCCCTTGCCTCAACTTTCCTACAGTTCTTTCAACTACCTGTATGCTATGATGCAGGAGTAGAAATCCTACTGTCTTGTAGATAGAATATGGCCACCCATATCGCAGATCATATCCATGAGTGGCATAAGCATCGTAGTCTCTAGAAGATCAAGCTAGACGATCGTATCTTCCTGGATTGGTTCCTAAAATCCCTCCTTCCACTCATAGCCAAGGATGTAGCTTCTGAATGATCCCATTCGGAAGAAGAAGCCATTTTAAAATCCCAATAGTTCGACTTGATCTACACCCAATCTGGCTATTTATACACAATCTTACCGGATGCCCCGTGCAGTGATCCATCCCAAAGCAACGTACCGGGGGCATCCCATGCTGCTGATGGTATCATTATCCAGGTTATGGCACAAAACAAACCTTTCACCATGATGAGTACCATTAAGACCCCAAACCTCTCTAGGGATACATCTCATTCTGGAGCTACAACTTCGTATGCTCCAATGATGCACACCCACCACACTCATGGACCCTCATGTCCCCGCAGTGTTATGGGCAAGCACCCTCATCTTATGCACCACCTATATATTATAACTAGCAGACAAATCAGACTCCGGTTCACCCACAAGCCCAATCGGCTTATTACCCTCAACAGGCAGCACCTCCTATCCCAACACTTCCAATAGCTCAAGCTACCAACAACCACAACAAACAATGGGCCCAACTCCAAACCCTCCTGCTTACTATCCATAGTAGCCTTATCCAACACCTGCTCTCCCTCAAGACCCCCCTACTGCCAAAGGGCAAGTATACGCGCAACAAAACCAACCTCAAAACCATAAAAACTAGTGTAATCAAGGAGGTCAATAGAATCATGGAAGAGGATGAAACTATGAATATAACCAACAACAAAACCAAGGAGGGAAGCCGCCTACTCCTCCCAATAACAATAATGCTGCTCCTGCCAATCAAAACCCTGATCGTCCACCGAAACAAGGCAAAAACCCCAAATTAAGGACAAACCATCCATGTTCCTTTTGTTCGGTATACGGCCACTACACACATAATTGCCCCCATTTGGAGAAAGCATGTCAACTTTGGGCTGATGATGCCCAACAACAAGGGCATGCTGAACAACCAGCACCACCCCCTAAACCGCAACCCATGATATTGCAGAATCCTATACCCAACCAAGGAGTAGTAAATACCCGTCCAATGGATCCCCCACAAGGATCTGCTCCATCACAACAACAAATTACCTATGCTGCAACCGATTACCAGCATATAGAGTCGAGCACTCACCATCTGCTAATGATGTCATCAAATGATATCAACCTTCAAACTCACCGAAACCAATACGGCTCAACCCCTAAAACCACGCCTACTGATCTGTTGTCAAGAACCCTCCCAAATGATTAGACATTATGCATACCTAATATGCCAATGGATGGGGTCCAAAAGTTGCTCATGGCCTCCTAAAACGAATCAACAACAATCCTAACGCTCGTGCAACTTCAAACTATAACATTGTAGAAGACTTAGCCCAGTCCCCTGCTGCTATGTCCACTCTAGAAGTCCTAAAAAACTGTACTGTACAGAGGAAATTATTGTTGTCCGCCATTGGTGCCATAGACCTTAACAACTCCCACATGATGGCATTTGACTTAGACCAAGCCAAACCACATTTTCCTTTGTCACTATCTTTTCAGGTTTCTATATCCATTCGAAACCTTGTCGTTCATCGGTGCATCATTGATGAAGGTGCCTCCACCCACGTTATGTCGACTTTTGTCTGGCATAAACTTGGATCCCCCACACTACAGCCATAGACTACCGCATTACGAGCTTACGATGGCCATTCAGCTCAACCGAAGGGCCTATTAGTTAATGTGCCCATGCAGCTTGGGGGAAAACTGGTTCTCATACACATAGAGGTCATCAATGGCCAACTTGATTACAACCTCCTATTAGGATGGAGTTACATGTATAAAATGAAGGATGTCGTTTCATCCGTTTTCCACCTCATGATGTTTTTTCACGAAGGACGGATAGTAAAAATCGACTAGATAACATACTATGATCCTAATACCCCTACAGCACCTGAAAACGTTCTACCTATGATTGAGCAACCCATTAAGAGTGCACCCACATTGTTCGTCTCCTCAATGTAATGTCCCCTCCCATCATACCAGCATGATAGAGAGAACGTGATGCTAAAGCTGGGCATCTAGCCCCATGAACTTTTAAATAAGCATTCACATAATATAAAAAGACATATGGAAATGTATAATTATAAGAAAACACATCGAAAGTAATTTCAATAACACATCCATCATACATTCACGATATTCATCAAATAAATAATTGCAAAGTTAACACAAGAGAGTACTTATCTTATAACAAAGTAGCCCCAAGCAACTGGATATGCAACTGCAATGTTCCACCCAACCATAGGCCAGTTGTGATCATCAATATCTCAACACACTGCCACCCCTGAGCTGGGCATGATCTCTATAGGCAATTAGGGAACAAAAGACTCACACATATCCCAAAGATACACCAAATCAGCCAAGCCAATCTACAGTTGGGTTTATCAGGCTAGTAGGCAATGGAAGGAAGAATTGCTAAGGTAGTGGGATCATCCATAGAGATATGGGTACCCTCTGCAAGATCTATCTAGCTTGGCTCCCACCATACCTACACACCTGGCACATGGAAGTACTCCCTTCACTACTACACAGTCCCTCAGGACATACCTTCCAGTCTAATATTGTTCAAGGTGTGCATAGAAGAGTAGCCGGCCCTCTTGATCTTCTTGAGAGGTTATCCGCCTCACTAGGTTTATCAAGCCAATTCAGGTCCACTTCCACTCCTAATTTCTTGCTCATAGTTCAAACCAATGCAGGGATGCACCCAACAACAAAAATACAAGTGTTGAAAAATGTGGGCAACCAAAACAACTGGTAGATGGGAAATAAACCCTGGAAGAGCCATTTGTTTTCAGAAAACGTTTATATGCATTCCAAGGGCTAAAACGACCACTATAAACCCCCAAAACATGACTCCCTTTCTCCCAGCCACTGTGCAACACAAAAACGAGCTCCCAGCTATGGAAAAATGCAGGAAATTGGTAAAAAACGTGATGGGGAAAGCCCAGCTAGCTCAGACTGCGTGAGAGAGGAAAGACTATGGGTTCATAATGGCTTTGGGCACCATTTCGTGGGTGTTTTCTTGACCCATAAGCAAAAGTACGTTTTCCCAGGTTGATGGCTTGCCCATGCATGAAATTGGCTGCCTTGCCTCTTCATTCCCAAGGCATTAACTGCCTCAACCAATTTCTAGAAGAATTAAATGATTGGGTGCATAACCCAAAATGGGTAGTTGGTGGTTTATTGGTTTTCTCATTGACACATGGATTAACACCATTGGCTCAAGGGTTTGAATAATTTCCCTCCCTATTCCTTGTAGAATCATGCCCCCATCTCTTTGTTGCATTGCATAGCCAGTTGTGGGTTTTTCATTAAAATTTGTATTTACATGATGTCTTAATTTACATTGTGCCTATCTAGCACAAGAACCATAGGCATCTATTTTTTTAATTGCCGATACATAAAACCCTAAATCAATGGTGGGGCCTTGGCCTTGAGCTCCTCACCATGATTGAATAACAATATTTACATCATTTACGATTTAATGCAAAGGGGGTCAAAATGGGGACATTACACTCAATTGGACCCAGGATATATTCAGATACTCCCATGACCTCCAATTTCCCAGTTGTCCCACCCCCTTTGCAGTTAACCTAAAGATTTGATTTGTGCACCCTTTCGCACAACACACAACCACATACTCAACATCCACCGCTACTGCCACAACCACCCACAGTGCCTAGTCATATTGCCGCAACACCGATTCACACTATCCCATTCTTATTTCCTCCTTTAGGATTCATCAGCTCACCAGTAATGGCTACGCTAAATATTCCAGGGTTAACATTAGGAATACCTGTATGGTACCTACCTGCATCAACCCCTCCCACAACACCGAATGTCATTTTACAACTGGTGCAACCCATCAATACTTCAAACCATCCACCACCTGGTGTAGGGAACATCCAAAACCGACCACCTTCAACTGGGACCATTCCATCAACATCTAGCAATTCTCCCCCTCAACTCCGCTACAATGGGGGCAGAGTCCCTCAAACCTACATGACCAGACTCACAACCCGCACCCCCCCACCGAATACCAAGTTGGCGAAGAATCCCCCTACAATCTGTGCTCCCCCTAAGTGCTCTTTGTGCAATGATATAGGCCATGCTACCCATCAATGTCCACAATTACCAGCACTTCAAGAACATATGCAAATGTTGGATGATGACACTAACATTCCAGTTCTCAAACTAGAACTGCCCCCTTAGCCTCGTGATAAATCATTACGCACCAACCAACCTTGTGCGATATGCGGCATCTACGACCATTATTCAAATCATTTCCCCGATATCCCAGATTATAGAGCAGCCCTATATGAATTGAATATTGCTGATCTTGAGATACCCCCCCCCCCCCCCCCCCGCTCATTGAGGAAATATACCCCCCAGAATCTTCCCCTTTAGAATAAATCAATACCATTTATATGATTTCAACCACCTACAAGCCTGAACCCTTTGATTTGATGACACACTACTTCCGTAGTGATGAGGAAATTCTAGAAACACTTACTGCACCGGACTACCCCTAGGATGGTATGCACCATCGGTCATACTTCATCCCTGAGGCATCTACCTCTACCACAGAAAACCAACTGTTCGTCGAATCAAAAGATTTTTTGCCAACCAAGGTCGATTGGTTCAAAAATCCAATCCCAGCACCAGATGCCTTTGAAGAAGGTAATATGGCCAACATTTCTCCTATCATAAAAATTGACATCTCCACCACACCTAGAAAACTTGAACTTATCTCCTTAGGCGCATCATGCACTGAAGAGGAAGTCCAAGCCTATAAGAAACTCTTCCAAGAGTTTCGCGATGTCTTGTCCTGGTCTTACATCGAGATTCTTGGTCTTGATCCTACCATTGTAGAACATCACATAGACACTTGGCCTAACATACCTTCGGTCTGCCATAAACAACGTCCCATTCACCCATCTAAGCTTCCAGTCTTCAAGGCCGAAATTGAGAAGCTTCGAGCAGCAGGTTTCATATACCCTATTGCTTATACCACCTGGGTTTCCAATCTAGTTCTAGTCAATAAAAAAGTGGGCACCATTCGTGTCTGTATTGATTTCCACGACCTCAATCTAGCTTGTCCCAAAGACAACTTCCCAACACCATTTATCGACCAACTAATCGATGCATGTGTGGGGCATGAGGTACTATCTTTCATGGATGGTTTCTTCGGGTATAACCAAATCCAAATCTGCAAGGAATATCAATACAAGACCACTTTCACTACCCCATGGGATACCTTTGCCTATTGCGTCATGCCTTTCGGTCTCAAGAACACTGGAGCCACATTCCAACAAGCCATGACTTATTGTTTTCATCACCTAATTAACATCATATTGGTTTATCTAGATGACCTCATGGCTTGATCTAAGAAATGATCTGACCATCTAGAGGACCTTCGACAAGTCTTCTTGCATTATCGCAAATACCAAATCTGCTTGAACCCACTCAAGTGTGTCCTTTGCGTTCCAACAGGCCGTTTGTTGGGTTTAATCATTTCAGAAAAAGGGATCATCGTATACCCTTTAAAGGTCCAGGCCATCGTGGACCTACCATCACCTCGTACACTAAGATAGCTAAAAATCCTTCAGGGGAGGTCCAACTTCCTCCGCCACTTTGTCCCCGATTATGCCACGATAGTTCATGGTTTCCTTCGTTTACTACGCCTTCATACCCATTTTGTATGGGACAGCCAAGTGGAAGGAGCTTTCACAGACCTGAAGAAAGCACTCGCTAATGCCCCCTTGATTTCTCCTCCGGATTTCACAAGATACTTCATCCTTTATGTTTCGGCATCCAATTATGCCGTTTCTGGAGTACTCATCCAAAAAGACTCTGCTCGTCAAGAGCATGTCATTTACTATGTAAGCCAAACCTTATCAGGCCCACCACTACGCTACCAACATGAAGAGAAAATGGCCATCTCCATCATCTTTTTAGTACCGAAATTGCGCCATTACATTCTCCTCAGCCATACCGAAGTTGTCGCAAATTCAAACCCAATGGTATATCTCTTAACACGTCACATTTTGCAAGGCCGCGTAGCTAAATGGGTGATTATCCTACAAGAATACGACCTGAATTTTGAAACCCCAAAGAGCACCAAAGCCCAGCACTCGCTCAGCTCATTACGGACCTACCAACCTCATCGTCATCACCAGCTATCCATGTTGATCTAATTGACGACCATTTATTTATCATCTTGTCTGACGACCCTTGGTACAACGACATTTTGGATTACCTCCATACAAAAAAGTTTCGACCCAATATCAACCATGACGGATGATGTCCCATTCGTCACCATGCCTCCTATTATCTCCTCTTAGGTGAGGTCCTGTATCGACGTGGCGTCGACACAATCCGATGACGTTTCCTTTCTCGAGAAGAAGCAGAACTAGTCCTTAATGACTGTCATGGTGGTTCCTGCGCAGGTCATTTCATTGGAATGGCCACTTCCCAAAAGATAATCCGTGCAGGTTATTTCTGGACCTCACTATTTACTGACTGCACCATAGCAGTCAAACATTGCCAAAAATTGCCATCTTTTTTCCCCTAAGGCAAGAACCCCCGCCCTCCTTCATCCAGTCATCACGGTTGGACCATTTTTCAAATGGGCCATTGAATTCATGGATTGTTATCCTGCATCAGCTGGTGGCCATAAACACATCATTATGGCCGTCGATTACTTTACTAAATGGGTCGAAGCTATGCCCACTTACAACTGCAAAGCCGACGCTGCAGCCCGCTTTTTCCTCAACCATGTTATTGCTCATTTTGGAGTACCAAAGAAACTCGTCTCAGACCATGGTTCTCACTTTGAGGACTCTGTTTGGCAAGAATTGTCAACCCTCCTTAAGTTTGAACATCATTTCTCTTCCGCCTACTACTGCCAAGGGAACGACCAAGTCGAAGTTGTTAACAAAATTTTGAAGACCATCCTCTAGTGCATTGTTGACCAATTTGCATCACATGTTTTTCCCCGCATTGTGGGCTTACCGCACATCCACTAAAACTGCCACTAGTTTCACCCCTTTCCATTTGGTTCATGACGTAGAATCTATCCTCCCAATTGAGTGTCAGATCCCGACATTGCACATCGCCATCGAACACCTCCCAGATACTTCACCAATTGAACAACACCTAGTTCTTTTAGAGTAAGCTGACAAAGATCACCACACAGCTCTCCAAACAATCGAAGCCGCAAAAAACTGATCCAAAGTCAGTTATCATAAACATGTTCACCCACGAGCATTTAGTGAAGGAGACCTTGTACTCATTTACGATCAAGCCCATGACAAAACGGGAAAAGGAAAATTCAAATCCATGTGGCAAGGCCCATACATCATACACACTTGCCTTGGACATGGAGCATACATTTTGACCGACTCAGAAGGTAACCCCATGTGCAATCCTCATAATGGGTTGTACCTTAAATGCTTCTATCCATAAAAATCTTCCAGATACCACAGTCCATATTGTATAGTTTTTTCATTTTTTCACTGTAAACTTTCAAAACCTTACATTTTCATTTTTTCCTGCATGAACACAGATGGATCCTATTTCACTCTACTATGTCGGCTTTGCTGATGGTGCAATTTGTTGGTCTCCAAATCTCGCCTCTGCAGCTTGGGTACTCTATTCCCCCTCACACGAGTTGATACACCTCGACAGAGTGTGTATGGGTGTTGCTACCAATAACCAGGCTGAGTACGATGTTGTGATCGGTCTCTTGACCACTTCCCTCCAGATTGGAATACGTCACCTTCACATTTACCTCGACTCCCAGATCCTTATTTCCTAGCTCAACAACTATTATTAGGTATGTGATCCCTATCTATTTAGAAAATTCCTGCGCACTAAACAAATGATTCGACACTTTGAATCCATTTCATTCACTCATGTCCCAAGAAATCTAAATAGTGTAGCATACCAAATGGCTAACAACATTCTAGATTGGCACGTCAACCAAAACATGTAGGATATAAAAACATGCATCACATAGGCATCACAAAATCAAATAAACAAACAAAATAAACCATCATAGTATTGCATCCATGTGCATAGAATGTGCCTCCACGGGAAAACAAACAAAATACAATTGCATCCACGTGCAACAAGACATAAAAACAATGACAAGATGTGCATCCACGTGCATATACGATTGTATAATAATGAATGCATCCATATGCATAAATATATATATATATCATCATATAGTCATAATGTCAAGAGTGCCCTCAACACCCAAATATACAAAAAGTACACCAGCCGTACATAATATGTATTAACAAAAACACCCCCATATGCTCATCAGCATTTGGGGGCAGGTAGTAGGAAGACTAGTCCTCATCCTCTGGCTCTTCCTCCTCTAGATCAAACTGGTCTCGAGCTCTCCTCTCCACTGCCATCACAATGATCTGCCTCAGAATTGACCTCCACTCACGTGGAGCATCGTAACATGTCTCTAAGACCTCCCGGTCCAAGTCCCTCCAGCCATCATCTGCCACACCATCCAGTAATCCCTCGATGGTAGCCCGTATATCATCTACCCCCCCAGCATCGTCACGGAGACGTACGACTCTTCTTGTAGGTGGAGGAGGTAACTGAGGTACCACCACCACATGACCTCTACGAACCGAATGCCCCGGTGGAGGCCTCAGACCCACATCTATGATAACCAACACTCAGAGAAATCAACATCATAAGAATAACCCTAAAACATCATAATGGAAAAAACCTATAAATATCTAAACATGATGTAGAAAAAAAAAATAACATACTATCCGGCCCCCAGGCCTATCCCGTAGCTCGTGGCATCTCAACATCACCACGAAAATCCATACCTCGGTACGGAAAATCATCAAACAAAACCGACATCTGCTCCCACTGCCGGTACATATCAATAGTAAAAAACTGTCTCACCTCCCCACCACCATGGCGAGGCATCATCTCTCCCCACCGCACCATCCGCGACTCACGAACACCACCATCCCGGACCGGAATACGGGGCCGTAAAGTTGGCACCCGCTCGAAGAAAAAACAACATAAGAAGGAGGCATAACTAAAGTTCCCCCCAAACTAACTCACCTCGTTCATCTTTCGTTGAACACCAACTAGGAACATTTGTCCCCAGGCATAGTATTTCCCAGTCATAACCTAGTGTACCAACATCATCTTCCCACCCGACAACCGGTGCGGTGCCTGAGACCTAAGCACTCGCAGCACACAAGCTGCAACTACTCTCATAACCAGATCCTCTATATCACTAACTGACAGTGCATTCGCATGCACTTGGGAACACGGACATAAAAATATCTCCAAAATATCCTCTCTATCAATATGCCCCTTGATCCTAGGTTGTGTATCTCCTATCACACCTAAATGGGGTAAACTAGTCAAAAAATAAACATCCATCAAGGTGAGGTCCAACCTCTCACCTTGAATCATAAAATCCTGAAGGGCCGGATCCCAGAATCTGATCAACTTGGTCAGCAACAACCATGCTGACCGCATAATAGGCACCTGGGAGAACTTCATCAATCCAGTCACTGCTAACATAGCCTGAACACCATGGTCCCCATCAATAATCTCCATCAAATCAGCAGGCATCTCTCTCTCCCTCCACACAGGCCTCGGGACTCTAATCATCCTGCCAAAAAACATAGGAAATATTTTAGAAAATCATACTCAAAAAATTTTCCCCAGTCACGATCCAAATTGCGGCTATGGGACCCACAGTTGCGACCCAAATTGCGGTTTTATAGACTACAACCATGATCCAAATCATGACTGTGAAGGCCACATCCGTGATCCAAATCGCGGTTGTGAATCCCACAACCGTGATTCAAATCGCGACTGTGAGGACCACAGCCACGATTCGGATCGTGACTATGAGAACCACAATCGCAATTCTGGATCATGACTAAAGAGCTCTCAGACATGATCTAAATCACGTAAAAGGGATTAGGACCTATGATTTCCCCATTGATCACTCAAAGTGTCCAATGTACCGCCCCTGAGTCCCCCATTTCCCCCCGAAATTAAATAAAATTATAGCTTAAGGCTAATAGGATTACCTGAAACTCGCGGAATGGAAAACCAACAGTCAAATCTCCCGCAAATGACGAAAATGCTCTGCACAACTCAAATATCCTGTCAAACTCAATAGTGAAAATAACACGTGTCACTATAGCTCCACTGGATATTTATAAACTTTTCACCCATTTTTATTTGACCATTGCGGATTCATACGAAGTCCATTTTCCAAACTGTTGATGCCATTGGAATCAACGCGGCGAGACCTTCACAGTAGTACAGTCATTTTCAAGATTTCAACGATACCATTTTTTGGACATTTTTTCCATACCCGTCGTCGCCTTGGTTTGCATGCCACATCGACCGTTGTCCATTTTTGACGTTCTTTATATCACCGGATTCAGTTTTCCATGCTCGTGATGATGCTTGAGATCATTTCTCGCTCTCACCACCATATTTTCAAGGAATTTTTTCCATGCCTCTCATTGCCTCGGTTTGCATGCCACATCGGTCGTTACCCATTTTTAAACATTTTTTATATCGCTAGATTCATTTTTCCGCGACCATGACAATGGTTGAGATCATTTCTCGCTCTCACCAATACCTTTTTTGTTCGGTATAATTTTTTCCATTTTTCGGGCCGAGCAATTCTTTTATGAAAAAGAAACTTAGGGTGTTTCTGTTAAGCTCTTTTCTGACTCCTAAAACAATGAAAAGATCGCTGAGAAATATTTCTTCCCTTCATGCTCGCTAAAAGTATCTGAAAGGGAGTATACCTAGTATAAGTTTACCCATTTGCCGGACCCTGTAGACTAATTACGAAAAATGAATACTCTAGTCACATTGGCTAGAAGAGTTCTCCATTCGCATCATTTTATGTTTTTTCGGGCCTCGGAGACTAGCATAAGAAAAATAACACCAATGGAGTCTACTTACCACTTTCAGACTCTCTAAAATTGAAAGCAACCACGAGCTATAACCGTCTTGGGCTCGTATAAATCCACATGACGGTACTCCTCCACCAATTCAGATTTTTCTTATCATTTTCGGACTCCTTAAAAATGAAAGCACTTACGATCATGAAAAATCATGGGCTTGCACACTTTTATCCCTTCTTGGAGCTCATTAAAACCATGAAGAAGGCCCCAATGGTGCCTATCGGTGCCATAACAGATCATGCATACTCACACGGCAGCTTCCCCATTATGGTCGCCGTTTTTTAGAGTATTCTGCAATATGTCACCCTAAGAGTCTCCCTGATAAAAATCCATCAGTGTATCTCCTAGAGTCACTCCAGTCTGCAGTACATACCCATGATCCCTTAAGCTATGATCCACATACCAAAGTCAGTGTCATATGCTTCCAAGTCAACCATGTAATCATGCTCTGAACAAAGGAAGTTTGAGTCCACCCATCCCCACAGTATGTCACATACTGACATGGTAGCTTCCTCATTATGGTCACCTTTGTTCAGAGTATTCCGCAATATGTCACCCTAAGAGTCTCCCCGATAAACATCCATCAGCTTATCTCCCAGAGTCACTCCAGTTTGCAGTACATACCCCTGATCCCTTAAGCTATGATCCCCGTACCCAAAGTCAGTGTCATATGCTGCCAGGTCAACCATGTAATCATGCTCTGAATAAAGGAAGCTTGAGTCCACCCATCCCCATAGTATGCCACTCCTACCATCAGTACTATCACACTTCGGTTGTACACCTCGGGCTCCGATCAAGGAAATATCATTTCCTTGGTAGTTTCTAGTTTCTCTCCATCGACACCAACCAAATCTATTTCGGAGGATAGACCCAGAGGTACCTGTGCCTTGGACTCATCTCCATCAATGGCGAGTTCCTATGGATCATTCTGAAAGGAGTCATTAGTTCCTCTCCGAATGATTATTTCTCACATGCTCGACATCATCACCTTGATCGCATCATTGAGATTCATACAGGGTATTGGTCCTTTCAGTTTTTTGTTGAAGACCCCGGATATCACTTGACTCTAGCACATTTGTGAGTATACTTGCGGAAACAACCAGTTACATGTTCCTATGGATATCTGGGTTGCGCTTGGCGACAGCATTCGAAAGTATGATAGTGTTATACTCCCTCAAGTAAACAGTTCCATATACTATTCAGAAATTGACTCACACTTATTGAGTCCCTATAGTTGATTGGATACCTTCAGATTCAGCAGTTCATCAACCCTTCTAATACATTATTTAGAATGGTTGTTGCTCTTTTCCATTGTATCAGTTATGGTATGACCATGAGTACGACCCAAAATTGTGTCCCCTCTAGACCATTATGATGTACCAGCATATTTTTATGCATTGTTCAGGTCCCCCTTCTTAGGCTAAATTGTTATTTATATGTCTTGATACGAGCATGGGTATGCCCGCCTCATCCTTTATTAGAGATTATTCCTCATCCATTTTGAGGACATGTATTTTTAGTTTGTGCAGTTTGCATGGGCCCAGTGTTCCAGTGTCCAATTGGTCTCTTCTCTCCTCCAAACCCGAGGAAAAAGAAAAAATAAATATGATGTATATCTGTCATACGATGAGCTCCTACCCTCACACATCAGGAAGAAATCTGTTAACACCCAAAAAGTGCTCACTAGCTCATTCCCCTATTTGCATGACCCATTTGTCAACTTTTTCCACCATTTGAGCCTCTTAAACCTTCAAAAGGTCACCAAAAAGACCAAAACCCATCTTTTTCCACTCAAAATATGTAATTTTCCTCAAAAAATAAAAAAAAAACACTCAAAAGGGGTCCAAAATTTCCCAAAATCAATTAAAAGGAAATAAAAATATAAAATATATTCAAAAAAGGAAAAAGAAGAAAAAGAAACCTAAACCATTTTGGTCAATACCATTGGTTTCCTCGAATCATAATGGTATTCCCCATCACCAAAAAAAACTATAAAGAGGTGATAGGGACTCCTCACTATTCATCCACATTCATCCTATCCTTATGCTGCCAAATTCACTCTTGAGAGCCCTAACCTCACTTTTCAGTTTGAAGATCCCCATTAGAGCATTGGAGAAGAAGAGACCATTGGACCATTGGAGCACTATTGCTTGGTTTTTCAACCAAGCATGTGCAAGGATGCACCTGCTAACTAGTAGCAGCAGTCTCAAATAAAACAATGTAAATAAGCAAATATAAACTATAGATTGATGGCAGTAAACAGTAAAATAAAGAAATCTAGATTAATAACAATAAGCAAAATTGATTCATAAACATGTAAATAAAAATTAAAAATCTTGTATTACCTCAAATTGTGAGGATGGTGAGTTTTGAGTAGCTCCAATGTCCAATGGTCTCTTCTTCTCCAATGTTTCAATGGTTGGGCAAAGCTCAAAATATGGGCAGAGCTCAAGATGGATTTTGGAAGCATGAGGATAGGATGAAATATGGATCAATAATGAGGAGCCCCTATCACCTTTTTATAGTTTTTGGGTGATGGGTATTACTATTATGATTTTAAGGAAACCAATAGTATGGACCAAAATGGTTTAGGTCTCTTTTTTCCTCTTTTTCCTTTTTTGAATATTTTTTATATTTTTATTCCCTTTTAATATTTTTGGGGAATTTTAGACCTTTTTTGAGGGTTTTTTGTGTTTTTTGAGGAAAAATACATATTTTGAGGGGAAAAGGGGTATTATGGTCTTTTTGGTGACCTTTTGAAGGTTTTAGAGGCTCAAATGGTGGAAAAAGTAAACAAATGGGTCATGTGAATAAGGGAGTGAGCTAGTGAGCACTTTTTTGGTGTTAATAGATTGCCCCCTGATGTGTGAAGGAAGAAGCTTATCGTATGGCCGATAGACATCATAGTTCTTTTGTCTTTTTTCCTGGGGTTTGGAGAAGATAAGAGACCAATTGGAGACTGGAACAATGACCCCTTGGAAGCTGCAAAAACTGAAAAAAATACATGGCCTCAAAATGAATGAGGAATAATCTCTAATAATGGACGAGGCGGGCATACCCATGCTCGTGTCAAGACATATACATAACAATTAGGTCCAAGAAGGGGGACCTGAATAATACATAAAAATTTGTTGGTACATCATAATGGTCAATGTTGCAGATATTTCTCCCTACGGATAGGTAGAAACTCTCTTAGGATAAAGCAAGATGCACTGACTCTATGCTAAGACAAAAAGGAAACAAATGCTACTTTGAGTTCCTTAATCTAATCTTCGCAACAAGATTAAATGCATTTAGAAGAGATGAAAGACGTAACTCACCTTCCAATTCGACGTTTGTCCCGCTTCTAGCTCTTGATCCTGAGGCTCCAATGTAGAACTTGTTGAAATCAAACAAAGGACAAGCATGCAAGCTTCGAAATACCTTGAAGCAAAGATTAAGTTCAAATCTAAACTAGATACATTTCATATCAAAGATCCATACAATACACATGAAATGGGAAAAACAAGACAAGTTATCTTTTATTACAAACTTGAAGAGTGCTTTCAAAGGTTGCTTGATATCCAAGCCAATCCTCCAGCTCCAAGTGCTTCCTCTAGCTATCTTTGCAGAAGTCTGAAGATCATAGGTTTGATGCCCCAAAAGTCCTCCCTTTTGGTTATGGAAGGCCTCTCTCTTATAGTGTGTAGTAGGGTTAACCAACAAGAGAGAAGAATGGATCTTAGGAGTGTTTAGTGGATCAGGCCAGCTAAACAGAGAGGGGAGTTAAGATCGAATCAGAGGTGGCAATCCAAATGATATCTCTTGAAAGTCAAGATCCCAAAATCGAAGGAAAAAGGTTAATTTTGGACTACCATTCCCCTAACACTGAGCATAATGTGGTAGTACCGTGCCCTAGAGAAGGAGCAACGCGCGGTAGTGCTGACTACGGCACCCCTCTAGATGTGCAGGGAGCGGTAGTGCTCACAAACAGGGCTAAGTTGGGTTGGCAGATGGTAGAAAAAGGTTTTGCTTTTAGTATTCAGTCAGTGTTTTTTACTTTGAATGTTCAGATGGTCTTTAAGGGACAATGTCGTTTAGGTCGCTAATGCAAGGATGCGACACTAATACGTAATGTGTAATATTGAGGTATAATAGATGCCCCCTAAAGTGTGAGGTCAGAAGAGATTGATGGCTGAAAGACTTTACAAATATGGTTCGGAGATAGCATCGAGGGGAGAAACAAGGAGCTGAAACAGAAATAAAATGTCAGATATACCACCGAGGCGGGCATTCCCATGCTCGGAAACAAATGACTCAAAGCATGGCTGCCGACCAATACATTGCAGATCCATGAGTATTGAGATGATATAGAATGTAAACAAATCATGGCTACTATGAACAAGCGTAGATCCATGAGACAATAATGGCATAGCCACGACCAATACATAAGTGGATTTGTGTGACAATACAGAAAAATCTCCATTGCAACCTAGACGTAATCAAAATACAAAAGGGTGTCCAGGTTCTTCTACCCGATTGAAAACGATACGAATCTAGCCATGTGATTACAAGGTGTTGAAGTCAAACATGGTAGAAACCATTTGATTACCGATCAATGATGTGAACCGTTAACAAATGCGAGGGAAATCACCAATGATGACAATGATCTCCGAGGTATCTATAGTACATCTCAACGAAATGCGAATAAACGAGTTGGCGTCAAGCATTCGAGAGATCATTCAATTAGAGGTCAATGATGAAAACTTACTGTTGAATACGAGGAAACCTACCATTGATGCATGTAGGTACCAAGGTACTAGAGGTTGAATCCTAAGTCTAATTCCTGGATAGTGATTTGGTGTCTACAGGAATAGACTCGTCGAAGGTGGGCCATAATGATTCCCACATCATCGACACGAAATCAGAATGAGAGATAGTATGGTCTGATGAAACAATAGAATATGTATTGACACAAAGGGAAGGTTTGACATGAAGTGGAGGTGGACTCAAGGTAATAACCCTTTGAGCATATAACGACATGAAACAAAACTTGACAGCAAGGACTACTTGAACAGACAGAACCACAGGAAGTGTGAACTCATAGAAATAATGAGGACACATGATCATAATTATGACACTATCAGCAAGATTGACTACCCAAAACATACAAGGTGAGGATGCATGCCATGTTCAAAGGTGACGACTCACAAGCTGCCAACAAGGTAAACTTGACTCATTTTTCCATTTTCCCTCGACATGATGGACGAGTACCTCTTTGTTTTTTTTACGAGCTTGAGGAGGATAATAGATGCTCGGTATAGCTCATCTCATAGATGAGTCTAATCTCACATGTTTTTCGAACCTAAGAAAGGAGGGGTTCGTCTCAAATTGGGCCCTTCGATGTTGAATTTTAATGAGTCCAAGGAAGGAAAACTCGGTCGTCATTTCATGTTTAGAGAGTTTGAAAAGAACTAAAGAAGACTCCAACGGTCCTTTTTCATAAGGTTAACCTCATCGCCCGAAAAAGGGTAAAACAACGCGGGAGAGGACTCTTCTAGTCATGATTGGCTGGAGTATTCCTTTTTCGTAAGTAGTGCCCCCTAGTCCGAAAAAGGGGTAAACTATCACTAGGGAGACGATCATTCAAATCCTTTTACAAGCGTGAGCGAATCAATTTCGCTTGGCCATCTTTTCCTATTTTAGGAGTCTGAAAAGAGCTTAAAGAGGACTCCATGTACAAATTTGTAATGGTTGATGACCGAGTACGACAAAGGAAAAGTAAACTCGGCACAGTTCCTTTTCCGTAAATAGTCTAGCGAGGCCGGATAAAGTGATAAACCTATACTCGTTAGACACACCTTTTTACTCCAATTGTTTAACGAGGACGATAATGGTATAAAAAGCACTCAAAATATTTTTCATGTTTGGATCCAAAGCACGAAAAAGGAAAAGTAAGCTCAAACCACTTTTCATGTTTTAACCAGAGCGCGAAAAAAGTGAAAATGAAGCTCAAACACCATCTTACTGTTTTTAACGAGCTCGAAGATAGGTTGGAAGAATGCTCATGATGTCTGCTTCATTTTTTAATGAGCTTGTAACAGAAAATGAACTATGCTCAGGATAATTTTCATGGTTTAATGAGCTCGAAACCTAAAAAGGAAAGTATGCTCGAAAATGTTCCCAATGGTGAACTTCTTCCCGTCATGAAATTCGAAGGTTGGTACATGCCCCCCAGCATGATTGCTAGATTTAAGTGACTTAGCTCCAACGTGGTGTGGAGAGGCGATCGAGTTGACTTCAACGTAACTTCCAGAGGTTGAAGACATGCCCCCAAGCTTCGTTTCATTCGCCTAAAGTATAGGCGGGTGAAAAGAAGGTTCAGGTACTAAGTCTACGAGAAGACTCAACTCAAAGGGAAAGTATGTGTTTCATTTTTTAACAAGCTTGACCCAGGAATAGAACTTTGCTTAGACTATTGGTTTCATTTTTTAATGAGCTTGAAGAGAAAGGTAAACTCTGCTCACGGTTAAGGCCCATTGATGGGTTCCCTCCCAACATGATGACCAAAGGTTGGTAAATGCCCCCAGCATGATTGCTAATGGGTAAACATGCCCCCCAATATTCGTTTCTTCTGACTACTCTTCTTCCTTACCCAAAAATCTTGGCTACTAATCCGAATATGTTCATTAGGGGGGTAGGGAGAACCAGGACCAAGTGACCCAAGCAGATGAAATGAAGGTTCAAATCCTAACTCTGGTGAGAGACTCGAACAAATGGAAGGGAGATCTATTTCATTTTTACACAAGCTTGAAAATAGATAATAACAATGCTTGAAAGGGTCCTTTTTATTTTTTAACGAGCTTAAAACATAAAGAAATTATGCTAGAAGGTAGTTTCATTTTTACGTAAGCTTGAAACTGAAAGTAAACTATGTTTGGGATTGATTTCATTTTTACACAAGCTCGAAACCAACGGTAAACTATGCTTGAGGGTCGGTTTCATTTTTTAACGAGCTTGAAACAAATAATAAACTATGCTCGTAGGTAGTTTCATTTTTATGCAAGCTTGAAACCGAACATAAACTATGCTTGATGGCCGGTTTCATTTTTTAATGAGCTTGAAATAGAGAATAAACTATACTCGTGGAAACCTATTTCATTTTTTAACGAGCTTGACATAGAAAGGGAACTATGCTCAAAATGATGGTTGGTTTCATTTTTACACAAGCTTAAAACCAAAAGTAAACTATGCTTGAAAAAATGGTTTCATTTTTTAACGATCTTGACACCAGAATAGAACTTTACTCCAAAAGTCCCCTCTTTAGGGGGAAGAAACCACTAAAACATGTGGAACATTTAGGGAAGTCTGGTGACTAGGAGTCATGCGATGAGTGGGTGTCACAAAGGAAAGTTGATCGATGGTCACAACATTCCCATGATGGGGAAAATACATCACTCAAAAGAGTGAGGACACTACAACCTTCATTGCATAGACGTAATCATGTCTAAAGAGTAGATTAAAATCTAAGGGACCTTGGATGACCATGACATCAATACAAACAATTTTCCCTCCCAAAGTGATAGGTAACTAAGGAAGGGCCCCTAAAGGTCCAGTAGGCCTTCTATTGAAAGTTAGTATCTGGTCAGTGACGAGCATAAGCCGAGGAGAACCTAAGGCTTGCCAAGCAGTTGAGGATAGAATACTAACAGAAGCTCCTTCATCAACTATTGTACGAAAAATTTCTTTATCGGAAACTCCTACAGATATTTGAAAAGGAACACTCGAAGGAAGACAAGATTCTGTTAGACCATTCCAATCAAAGGAAATAACTTCAATACTTGGAGGGGGTCTCGCAGAAACGGACAAGGTTTCCCCTTGCCGAGGACATTCTGAACCAATAAGGAAAACATCAGCGGTTTCCAATTCACTATTGCTGGGAAGATAAGAATGAGATGAAGATTGTGTCAAGATTAATGCTTCAGTCTAGACTTTCTTCAATGAAAGAGAGGGATCGAGTGGAGATGACAACGACTCGATCACTTCACTCTCGGGAGGGAGAGTGGGATCAATTACAGATGAAACTGAATTGATCACTTGGTCAACCAGCGGGGGGTCGAGGGACAACTTACTATCATTTGTTGGAAGCACCAATTGAGAACTAGTAATATCTTCCAACCACCGCAAAGCTTCACCCATGCTTAGAAAAAGGAAAGTACGGTGCATACCCCTGCATATCAAATAGGGATATAGGACTTTACCCTTCTGACCTTTCACCAAGGGGTCACTGGTTGAGGGAGTGTCATCGACATGATAGTCAGAGGTTGACTATATAAATGGTTTGGGTTTTTTAGACCACACTTCGGATACACGGGAAAGATCGGGGCAATCCTTGAGAAGGTGATCACCCTTACAAAGTTTGCAAGGGAACTTGGGCTTACAGGGTGTTTCCGTAGAATGAGTGCCATTAGAGGCAACTGGTTTACGCTTGGTCTCTTCCTTATCCTTTTTCTTCTTAACTTTCCTTTTCTTCTTATTCTTATCCTCCCGATTACTAACACTATTGCTTTGATTAGGCAAGGAAGAAGGAATGGAAGAAGATTCATCCGATGAAGAAGGGAAAGGATTAGTTTTGTATTGACTCTCTCGTGGTGGAGAATTGCCATTTGAAACACTGTGCGCAATCAGAATTACCGGATTGAATAACCATACCGGTAATCCTATGGTTAATCCAGGAAGATTTAACGTGGCAATAAAGGGAGGAGCAATATCTCCAACTGGAAGAAAAGTAAAAGGTACCCCTTGAAAAGGGGTCTTCGGATTGGTAGTCCCAGAAGTAGCATGGGTGCATGGAGGTAGATTCTCCATGAAACAAAACTAAGTGATGTGGACGAAGTCTTGTTAAAATGAACTCAAAACCCTCAGGCAACCGAGCGTGCGAAAGGGGAGCTAGGAAAAGACAAGGCTCACAGGACAAAAGAGCAAGCTCAAAAAACTATACTGAGGTCGCTGCCATAGTAAGCGAGCTGTACAACAAAACAACCAGAATTCCAACAAGAAGCCCTACAAAGAAAAAGACCCTCTACATGACAGCAAGAAAAACCTCCTAACTAAGAGCTAGAGACCTCAACAAATTGTATCCTTCGCAAGGTGATGAAATCTAAGTCGAACAATACAAAATGAGAGACCAACAATGGAAGGATATCCCTCTACCGAAAGGGATCCTGGGTAAAGAGCCCTAGAAGAAAAGTCACTAAGCTACCTCATTCATGACACGTTGGAAAATGTTTTCGGCGCTTCTGCCTTATCACTCTTGCATTACTGTGAATACAAGGAAGACAATGATCGATGTTGCCTTAGGGCAAGTGGAGTGCAGCATTCCACAGAGTCCGTCCGGTTGTCAATCTTGGGGTGGTTTAACCCCTGAAAGTTTAAAACAGTCAGGAGGCCCCTCCATAAACTGGTGTATGACCGTGTCAACAAATACTAGAGGATTTTAGTTCCCTAAATGCAACGACTATGTCTCAGATGAAAAATGACAAGGGGGAATTATTTTGATGCCTATCCCCAGTGTCCTACCTAACTACCAAATTCTTTTATTTCCTCAAGTGAGGTTAATGTTGGTTTAGTTAGGGAGATTAATTTTAGAGGCTATCTTACACAATCGTGTTATGGAAGTGCAACTTGATGGTGTTGTGACGACTCAAACCATGCAAATGAAGATGAATCGAAATGAGCCTTTCTCTTCGATGAACACTAGCTAAAGTAAAGAAGAATTCTTTTCGTTCCCAATATGCAGAACCCAATGCACATGCAATTTTATTCCTTTTCAAAATGATAGAAAGAAGTAAGATATATACCCAAAACTAACCCAAATCAATGAAAAGGAAATCTTTACGAACACCAAATGCAATAATTATAATCTATTTCCTACCTTTTTACACTTGAAAAAGACACATCCAATCTATGGAAAGCAGGGTTCCACAAATGCTTCCAATAAAATGCAAGACAAAGAGAAGAATCTAATAATATCGTCTAACTCAAATGCACATAAACATGAAACAAGCATTTCTTCTTCTCATGAATGTAATACCAATAATGTCAAATGATTAAATTAAAGCAAGAAGAATACCTATGTGTTTCAATTTCATGAATATGGTAAAAGAATGACAAAATCAAGCTTCTCTTTAGACTAAAGCGGAGGCAAGGAATCAATCTTTTCAAACAATCATTATATAGGATGTAAAGGAAATAAGATGCCAAGCAATCCAAACACGCCAAACCAAAAATGATCTCAAAACCTTAATATGGGTCAAAACGACTGTAGGATGCACGATTCATGGCCCCCCCTAACAGAACCCATTTCTCTTAAAAATGCAAGAAAAACACTAGTGTTTACTCAAAGGGCCAACATGGATCCAAATCTCGAAAAGACCCAAAAATAACCAAACAAACCAAAGAAAAACACTTTCCAGGAACTACCGCGGGCCTACAGGAAACCAGGGAGCAATACTGTTAGACTACCGCACTCTAGACAGTGGTTAAGGTGAGGTACTACTGCTCTGTAGGCAGTTACGGGGGCACAGTAGTGTGTGAACAGGAGGAAAGAGGTGTAATTTTGAGAAAAGATTTTATCTTTTCAAGGGTTTGCCAACCCAGAGGACTTACTGATCTGTAACAGAAGTCGAATGTAGAGAACAGGGAAGTGAATGAGGGTGAAAGAACCCAATTCTTACAATCAATGACTGAAATTGAAAGCAAACTTCACAAGCAAAGAAAATGGATTCAACTCCCCAGTGGAGTCGCCAGTTTTTGTTGCAGATATTTCTCCCTACGGATAGGTAGAAACTCTCTTAGGATAAAGCAGGATGCACTGACTCTATGCTAAGACAAAAAGGAAACAAATGCTACCTTGAGTTCCTGAATCTAATCTTCAAAACAATATTAAATGCATTCAGAAGAGATGAAAGACGTAACTCACCTTCCAATTCGACGTTTGTCCCACTTCTAGCTCTTGACCCCAAAGCTCCAATGTAGAACTTGTTGAAATCAAACAAAGGACAAGCATGCAAGCTTCCAAATACCTTGAAGCAAAGATTAAGTTCAAATATAAAGTAGATACATTTCATATCAAAGATCCATACAATACACATGAAATGGGAAAAACAAGACAAGTTATCTTTTATTACAAACTTGAAGAGTGCTTACAAAGGTTGCTTGATATCCAATCCAATCCTCCAGCTCCAAGTGCTTCCTCTAGCTATCTCTGTAGAAGTCTGAAGATCATAGGTTTGATGCCCCAAAAGTCCTCCCTTTTGCTCATGGAAGGTCTCTCTCTTATAGTGTGTATTAGGGTTAACCAACAAGAGAGAAGGATGGATCTTAGGAGTGTTTAGTGGATCAGGCCAGCTAAATAGAGAGGGGAGTTGAGATCGAATTAGAGGTGGCAATCCCAATAATATCTATCGAAATTAAAGATCCCAAAATCCAAAACAAAAGGTTAATTTTGGACTACTGCGCCCCTAACACTGAGCATAACGCAGTAGTACCATGCCCCAGAGAAGGAGCAACGTGCGGTAGTGCTGAATACCGCACCCCTGTAGATGTGGAGGGAGCAGTAGTGCTCACAAACAGGGTTAAGTTGGGTTGGTAGATGGTAGAAAAAGGTTTTGCTTTCAGTATTCAGTCAGTTTTTTTCACTCTGAATGTTCAGATGATCTTTAAGGGAAACTGTCATTTAGGTCGCTAATGCAAGGATGCGACACTAATACGTAATGTGTAATATTGAGGTATAACAGTCCAGAGGGGACATAATGCTGGGACATACTCATGATCATACCATGACTGATCTCAATAACTGATACACTGGAAAAGAGAAACAACCATTTTGAAAAAGGTTTCAGAAGGGTTGATGAACTATTGGAGCTGAAGTTGTCCAACATCTGTAAGGACTCAAAGACTGTGAGCCAATATCTGAGGAATTTATGTAACTGTATACTCGAGGGAGTATAAAATTGGGGTACGTCTTGAAAACTGTCGCTGAGTACAACCCGGATATCCATAGGAATGTGTAGCTGGTTGTTTTCTCAAAAAGACTCATAAATGTGGTAGAGTCAGGTGATATCCAGGGTCTTCAACAAATAACTGAAAGGACCGATACCCTGTACGAGTCTCAATGATGCGATCAAGGTGTTGAAGTTGAGCATGTGAGAAACAATCATTTGGAGAGGCACTGAGGACTCCTTTCGAAATGATCCATAGGCACTCATAAGAAATGGTGATGAGTCCAAGGCACAGGGACCTCTGGTTCTATCCTCTGGAATAGATTTGGTTGGCGTCAATAGAGGGAGACCGACAACTACCAAGGAAATGATGTTTCCTTGATTGGAGCGCGAGGTGTACAACTGAAGTGTGATAGTACTGATGGTAGGACTGACATACTGTGGGGATGGGGAATAAATGGGGTCATAGAGTGGGTGGACTCAAACTTCCTTTGTTCAGATCATGATGACATGGTGGTTGACTTGGCAGCATGGGAAACTGACTTTTAGGTGTGGGGATTAGCTTTAAGGGATCAAGGGTATGTATTGCACACTGGAGTGACTCTGGGGGACAAGATGATGGATTCTATTGGGAGACTCTCAGGGTGACATACTGTAGAATACTCTGAACAAAGGAGACCATAATAGGGAAGCTTCCATATGAGTAGACATGATCTATTGTGGCTTCAAAAAGCACCATTGGGTCCTTATTTGTGGTTTTAATGAGCTCCAAGAAGGGATAAAAGTGTGCTCTAAAATGGTACTGTCCTGTGGATTTATGTGAGCCCAGTGCTCTTCATGCTCATGGTTACTTTCAGCTTTAGAGAGTCTTAAAGTAGTAAGTAGACTCCAATGGTGTTCGTTTTCGTGTGTTAGTCTCCAAGGCCCGAAAAAAGCATAAAATAATGCGAATTGAGAACTCTTCTAGCCGATGTGACTAGAGTATTCCTTTTTCATAATTAGTCTACAAGGTCCGGAAAAGGGGTAAACGTATACCAGGTAGACGCCCTTTCAAATACTTTTAGCAAGCATGAAAGGAAGCAAGATTGCTTGGTGATCTTTTCATTGTTTTAGGAGTCAGAAAAGAGCTTAACAGAAGCTCCCTAAGTGCCTTTTTCTTAAAGGAATTGCTCGGCCCAAAAAATGGATAAATTTATACCGAACAAAAGTAATGGAGAGGCAAGGAGGAAGTGTTCAATCAAAGGGCGAGTATGGGGATCAAGCACAGTGATAGGGGGGAACACTAATGGGGCCTCCTTGCAGGTTGATGAATGGTAGCAAAACAACGCCATAATTGTAGTATGGATGGAGTGGTGGGCTCATGTATAAGTTGTGATGCAAAAATTTGTAAAATCTGACGGTTGCTGATGTTGCATGCAAATCGAGGGGACGAGGGGATGATGGGCATGTGAGAAAGTGCCCAAAACTTCTGGGGGTGAGAGTGAGAAATGATCTCAAGCATAATCACAAGCGCGGAAAACTAAATCCGGCGATATAAGACTCGTAAAAAATGGACCACGGTCGATATGGCACGCAAATCGAGGCGATGAGGAGCATGTAAAAATTGCCCGAAAAATTTGTTGGTGAGAGCGAGAAATGGTCTCAAGCATCGTCACAAGCGCAGAAAACTGAATCCAATGATATAAGACTCATAAAAAATAGACCACGACCGATGTGGCATGCAAACCGAGGCAATGAGGGGCATGGAAAAAATGTCTTAAAAATATGGTGGTGAGAGCGAGAAATGATCTCAAGCATCATCACAAGTTCGGAAAACTGAATCCGATGGTATAAAAATCGCCAATAAATTGACAACAGTCGATGTGGCATGCAAATCGAGGTGCCATGGGGCATGGAAAGAATGCCTGAAAATTTTTGGTGAGAGCGAGAAATGATCTCAAGCATCATCACGGGCACATAAATATGAATCCGGTGGTGCAAATGGTGCGAAAAACGGAGGTCATAAGGACTCCATAATGGTCAAAGAAAATAACTAGGTTAAAAAATGGCTACAAATAAAGGTGAGCCCACCAAGCCAAGGATGCAGTGGTGGGGAGAAATGATGACCCACAGGGGAAGACTACTAGGTGTATCAAATCAAATCAAATATACAAGTGATATGTCACCTCAAAAATGGTTGAGATCACGCATGTGAAAAAGTGAGCAGGGTTAATGACCTGCTCCCATGCTATGTGCATGGGGTTTATGATTGTGGATCACATATGTGTTGGTTTGAACAATGGGGTCATTGAAATAATGAGATAAATGTGATGGGGAAGGTTCAAAATGATTGATCATTCCCCCTATCCTAGGGTCGAGGTAATCTATTATGCCCCCTAACTTAGAGGTGTCAATGTGGTGTAGATGTTGTCTCAGAGAGGGATCAATAGGGCATTGAGCAGCTGCTGGCAGGGGGGTATACCATGAGGCTGTGGGCCATGGTGGCATATTGAAGTGATGATATGATGATGGGGGATTCCCCTTGTGGGGTGGATTCCCCAAGTATCTCTGACAAGAATCACGATGATGATGAGTAGGCAAGGTTTTGGGCCTGCCCCCATGTTGTGGACATGTGGTTTACTCATCGATTTGAAAGGGTTGAACATGTGTGTCAAAGGGATCAGTGGAAGGGGCTGACCGAACAGAGGGGTCTCTAGTGGAAACCATGTAAATGGTGTTAATTTCTTCCGAGGAGGAATATTTTGGGGGATATATTTCCTCAATGAGAAGAGGGGATATCTCTAGGTCGGAATTATTCAATTCATATAGAGCTGCTCTATAATCTAGTGGATCAGGGAAGTGATGTGAGTAATGGCTGTAAATGCCACATATCGCACTAGGGTGATTGGTACGCAGCGATTTATCACACGGATGAGGAGGGAGTTCAAGTTTTACCACTGGGATACCAGCGTCGTCTTCTGTGATGAACCTGCAATAATTAATTAATGCAAATACACGAGATATCAGAAATAATAGACTCAGAATCACTTTTATATTGATCATGGGCCACTTCGAGGGGGCAACCTCCTTTGAGCAAGCTCAATACAATTAACTTCACGGTGCCTTCAATGACCTCAACACAAACTTATATACTAAGTCTATGCACAATACTATGAGTCAAAACCATGGGACATATAATACTACGGATCAACAAATAATATGGGACGACTTACAAAGCATATGCGTCCAACAACAATATACTAACATAGTAAAGAGAAGGGTTGACATAGGTTCCTAACATCCCCTCTCCCTTAGAAAAAGCTTTGTCCTCAAAGCTTTGGTTGGAGAATTTGCTGCAGAATCTGAAGGAGTGGTTCGTCGGTAGCATCCTCGGGTTGCATTTTGGGCCACTGATGCCTTTGGAGTGTCAAGGAGGATTGCTTGGAAGGCTGTAGATGAAGAAGAACCCTGTCAACTACGTGGAAAATGCGCTCAGAACGGTGCTGATCGGCTTGTTGTTTTAGGCGAATTTCGGCCATGTGAAGATTGTCCTGCAGAATGAGAAGAATTTGATCGTGGTTGCGAAGAACTGAGTCAATTTCCTGAACTAAAGAGCTGCTAAGGGTGTATGGAAGAATAATTGGCGGTGTTTTTCCATAGACTGGTTCATATGGTGTCCTTTGAGATGTGGTATTGTACCACCAGAGCGCTGCTAGGAAATCCATAGAAATAATTGGCCAAAGTTGTGTAGGGATGGGAAAGGGTTTGAGCAATCCCGAAAGGAGTGTCGTTTCACCCTTGTTGACTTGGAAAGTATCATCGTCAGCCACCATCTGTTGAATTATCATTTTTAGTCCCTGCCAAAAGAAGTTACGTTGTTCCCGGTCATACATTTTGCAGAACCCAGAGTGCCCTGTTGATGAAGAAGCATGGAGTTCATAGAAGAGAGAGCCCGGTTGAACATATTGCAACCAATTTGGAACAAGCAGAGAAAGAGTTGTAAGAGAAACTGGGTCATGAATTGTGCAAGAAGGAGCATCTTCCACCATATTGTCCTTACCCTTCTTGTAAGTGATCACAGAGGGATAACCCATGAGTTGGATAACCCATTTCAGGTGTGTTGGGGAGGAGACCCATTGTTCCAGAAAATTTTCCAGACTCTGGAGATCAGTCTTGATGCAGAAATAATTCCCTAATAGGTATGGCTGCCACTTCTGTACTGCATGCAAAATAGCCATCATTTCCTGCTGAGAGGTAGATGTGGCTAAATTCTTACCGGAAAGGTCTCTTGAAGGCAGCAAGCGCATTGGTTCAGCAAAGATACCTGCATATCTATCCAAGGAAGTAGTGGAGACTGTTGATGGGTGCATCTGAATGGAATTGAGTTGAGCGATGACACCATGTGAATTCTTCTTAAGGATTTTTTCCAGGCGATGTGAACTGATGATGTAGAGAGACCCTGGTTGTAAGCCCATAAATTTGTGTTGTTCCCCATTGACTTTAAACTGCATCCAAAGTTCAGCAAAATCCCATAAGATGGGGCCAAGTGTGCGTAACCATTGAATGCCCAAAACCACATCACATCCACCTAAGGACAAGGAAAACATGTCAGAGCGTAGGTTATAATATTCCATAGAGATACGCACATTGTGACACTTCCCCTTGCAAGGTAAGGTGCCCCCATTGGCAACCATGACTTCAAAGTTGGAGCAAGGATGGACAAAACAATCAGCCTGTTTGGCAATCCGAGGGTCAATGAAGTTATGAGTGCTTCCAGAATCAATGAGTATGGTAAGAGAGAGCTTCTTGAAGTATCCCCTGACCTGCATTGTTTGTGGGGTGGTGATGCTGGTTACAACATGGAGAGAGATCTTGGGTGGGTCGTCCTGAGATGGGGTGTCAACAGGAGGGTGTTGAATGTCGACCTAATCATCTACTGTATCTGTAGCTTCTTCACCAAGTTCTAAGGCAGGCGGAGAATCCACATCCAAGAGATAGAGCTTTTGTTGAACACATCTATGTCCCCGAGTGAATTTCTCATCACAATCCTAGGAAAGCCCTTTTTCTCGGCGTGCCTGCATTTCTATTTTAGACAAATGCTTGATAGGAGTTGGTTGAGGAGAAGGCGTGATGGAAGGTCATTGGGAACCCATATTTCTGAAGGGAACAAAGGTGGGTTTGGAGCGTTGTCGAGCTGCGATATTGTCCTCGGCCAGCTTAGCCAACCCTAGGACTTCCATCATTGTGTTGGGAGAAAACATTTTGACCTCTGAGCAGATTTCATCCTTGAGACCACTGATAAAACAACTCCTGTAGAATTCATCAGACAATCCTTGTTACGTAGAATTTTGTCCTACGGATAAGCCAAAATTCTCTTAACTTGAAAGCAGACTTTAAACTAACCTTAAAGCAAGAAACAAGTCAAAACAAATGCTACCTTGAATCCCTAGATCTAACAAACATCTCAAGATTAAAATGCTAGGAAGAGTAGAAGAAATTTAGCTAACCTTCTATCCAGATGCTTGTTCTTGTAGTTGCTCCAATCTTCAAGCCCTCGCGAATGAACCTGTCAAAATGAAACCAAGACACAAGAATGCACTATTCTCTAGCAACCTGAAACATGAGTTAGAACCCAAATCTATGAAAGATACAAATCATATCATTAAAACAAAGTTAACACAAATGATTTGGGAAAACAAGACAAGTTATTCCATTACAACTTGAAGAATACTTACAAAAGGTGCTTGATGTCCAAGCCAATCCTCCAGCTCCAAGTGTCTTCTCCTCTAGCTATCTCCACAATGCTGCAAGACCATAAGTTTGGTACTCTCAAGAGTCCTCCCCTTTTCCAATGGAATGCCTCTCTTTTATAGTGAATGAATGGTAAGGTTAACCAACAAGAGAGATGGGTGGATCTAGGGAGAGATAAGTGGATCAGGGTTTCTAATCGAAGGAAATGAGTTGAGATCGAATCAGGGACCCCAATCTTCCATTATCTTCAAAAATCCAAAATCCCATAAATCAAGGAAAAAAGGCTATTAAAAGAGTACCGCGTTCTGCAGTCTCTGCAGAACGCGGTACTGCCGCGTTTTGGGAAAATAGCATAGCGCGGTAGTGCCTAGTACTGCGTTTTGATAGATGAGCAAGACGCGGTAGTGTGTGTAGATAAAGTCTTAGGTGGGTCAGGACTTGTCAGGGTAGATTCACCTTCAAGTTTGACTCATCATCTGCCTCTTCTGGATGACTTAAGACAATAGGGAAAGTGTCGTCAACTCGTTTTGTGATAGAGATGCGACACTGTGAAATATAGAGGTATAACAATCCTTCTGTGTGATTGGCCAATTTCTCAAATTCTGTCTGATACTCTCTCACTGTGCCAATTTGTTGAAGTTTAGTGAGTGCTCCTGTGAAATCATCAAAAGCACTAGGACCAAATCGTGGCAAAATGAGTTGGCAAAAATCTGTCCAGTTTGGCTCGGGATGAGATTTAATGTACCAACGGTACCATTGAAGGGCTTCCTGTTCCAAATGAAAGGAGGCAAGTGGAACTTTCTGGGCATCAGAAGTATTATGCAGACTGAAATATTGTTCTGCTCGATATATCCATCCAGTCGAATCAGTACCATTGAAGCGAGGAAAATCAAGCTTCGGCCCATGAAAATTGGTGGAAGAAGAGAACCCGGTGGCTGCAAAACATTCTGGCTTTCTGGTATTGTTCATGGCTGAATGATGAAGATGGAGGCTGAGAAATTTTTCATCCAGATCTTGGAGTTTGGTTTGGATGGCTGCAAGTGCTTCCTCCATGGTGTGTGCTCCTGCACGGGTGACAACCATAACTATTTTTTTTTTCGGTGGAATGGGTAGAAAAACACAAACAGAAGCTGATTTAGTAAAGGGAAATTTGGATTGGGGAAACAATTTGATGGGTAATTGGGGTTTGACTAGATTTTGGACACTGTCGAAAGGACAAGAAAGCAAAAAGGGGGATTTCAAAAGCAGGGTGATAGAATGAGAAAATTTGGCAGAGAGGGACAAAGAAGCAGAATTCCGAAAGGAACTCTGGGGTAAAATTTGAAGGTGATTGGGTGAAATCTGAGGAAGTTATGGCAAACCCTAAAAATAGACAAATGAGGGATTTAGGGCTTTGGAAAGGGGAATTGGGGATAGGGTCCTCAGGAATGAAAGATGTGGAATGGAATGATAGGGGTTCCTCGAAAATTTCAAGGGAAACAGAGTGAAAACAAGGAAGATATGGAGAAAAAACTGGATTTTTTTTTTTTTTTCCAGAAATGGATCGGCAAAAGTAGTGCGGAAGGGATCCGCAACAGATGGATCTACAATGGCGCGGAAGGGATCGATAATGGCTGGATCTGAAATGGCGACCGGATTTGGAATGACTTTCAGAATAGATCTGAAACGGCTGGATCTGGAGTGGAAGTGATCAACAATAGTTCAACTGAAAATAGATATGGACCCTAGGTATGTACGGCTTCCTAACAGTTCAGGCGTTTCACTCGGCCACCAATGCTGTCTGACGGCTTGCGTATTGGGGCAGTACCCCTCACTCCATAGCTCAAGTAAAACTGATAACCGCTTTGCCACAAACGACAACTCTTGGTTTACCTCCCGGGTGGGAACTAATCAATCAGGTAGGGGTCGTTTCCCTTTTCGCTGGTAGGTCCTCTCAATTGGCCAGCTACTTTGGGGTTCCTGTGGTACTCCTCACAATGAGTTTTAGGAATTATGCCCAAGTACTTCCCACAGTTAAGCGGATAGGGATTATTCCCAAATCCGAAGCTGCAACAGATGTGAAAAAAAATTTGGCAGAAATTCCACCCAACGAGCCCAAGAAAGTGCTCTGATACCAGATGTGATGAACCTGCAATAATTAATTAATGAAAATACACGAGATATCAGAAATAATAGACACAGAATAACTTTTATATGATCACGAGCCACTTCGAGGGTGCAACCTCCTTTGAGCAAGCTCAATACAATTAACTTCACGGTGCCTTCAATGACCTCAACACAAACTTATATACTAAGTCTATGCACAATACTATGAGTCAAAACCATGGGACATAAATACTACGGGATGACTTACAAAGCATATGCGTCCAATACTATAAGCTAATATAAACTATGGATCAACAAATACTACGGGACGACTTACAAAGCATATGCATCCAACAACAATATACTAACATAGTAAAGAGAAGGGTTGACATAGGTTCCTAACATCTTCCAACATATTCATGTGTTCTTGAACTACTGGTAACTGTGGACATTGATGGGTGGCATGGCCTATGTCATCGCACAAGAGCACTTGGGGGGAGCACGAGTGGTTGGGGCATTCTTCGCCAGTTTTGGGGTCGCTGGGAGGGTGCGGGTTGTGGGTCCAGTGGTATAATTTTATGGGCCTCTGCCCCTAGTGTTTTGGAATGGAGGGGGAGAATTACTATATGTTGATGCCATAATCACTATTGGGGGTGGTCGGTTCTAGATGTTTGCTACACCAGGGGGTGGACGGTTAGAAGTATTGATGGGTTGCACCGGTTGTAAAATGACATTCGGTGTCAGGGGAGGGGCTGGGGTAGGCAGCTACCACAAAGGTAGTCCTAATGTTAATCCTAGGATATTAAGTGTAGCCATGACTGGTGTGCTGATGGTGCCTGAAGGGGGAAATAAAAATGGGATAGTATGAATTGGTGTGGCTCCTACATGAGTTGGCATTGAAAGTGGTTGCGGGAGTAAAGGGGGTTGTTGGTTTGGTATCTATGTGTTATGCGAGAGGGTGCACAAATCATATATCTTGGTTATATTCAAAGGGGGTGGGATGGATTGGAATGTGGAAGTCATAGGTGATTCAGAGTATAATCCGGGTCTAAATGTGGAGACGAACGATGTAGGTGCATTCTGAACTGGTTGTTCAATCATAGGGAGAACATTTTCAGGTGCAGTGGGGGTGTATTGGTTTTGACTTGTTTGGAGATTCATGTTAGACGATGACATCATAAGGAGATGATGAGTACTTGAATCCATCGGTTGGTTTGTGTGGCAGCGTATGTGATTTGCTGTTGTGGTGTTGTGGTTCTTTGAGGAGGATCCAACAGATGAGTGTTCGCCACTCCTTGTGTGGGAAAAGGATTCTGCAGCACCATGGGTTGTGGTTGAGGAGGTGGCACTGGTTGTGCTGCATGCCCTTGGTGTTCGGAATCATAAGACCACAGTTGGTACGCTCGCTCCAAATGGGGGCAAGTGTGTGCGTGATGGTCGTATACCTCGCATATGGAACATGGGTGGTTTGTTCGTAAATTGGGGTTCTTACCCTGTTTGGTGGTCGATCATGGTTTTGGTTGGCGGGGGCAGCATTGTTGTTGTTTGGAGGATAAGTCTAAGCGACTGGAGGTTGTTGTGCAACAAGCACTACCTGTGGTGGGTAATAAGCCACTGGGTCTTGTGAGTGAATAGGAGCATGTGTGGCCTGCTGATGGTAATATGTAGGGGGTGCAACCAGAGGTGGATAGGCTGAAGGTGCATGACCATAACATTGTGGTGGACATGAGGGTCCATGAGTGTGGTGGGGGTGGGCCATGGGAGCATACGAAGTTGTAGCTTCGGAGTGAGATGTGGACCGTGAAAGATCGGGGTTGGTATTATTGCGCATAATGGAAAAGGGTTGGTTGTGGGACGCAACTTGTCTAATGATGCCGTTGGCGGTGTGGGATGTCCCCTGGTGCGTCAGTGCGAGAGGAATCGCTGCAGGGAGCATCATGTAAAATGGTATATAGGTAGCCACACTAGGCGTAGATCAGATCAAAGTGCTGGGATTTTATAATGGCTTCTTCTTCTGACTGGGGTCGTTCAGAAGCTACATCCTTGGCTATGAGAGGGACAAATGATTTTAGGAACCAATCCAGGAAGATACGGTCGTCAAGTTTTATCTTGCAGAGACTACGGAACTTACGCCACTCATGGATATGATTTGTGATGTGTGTAGTGGTGTTTTATCTACAAGACAGTAGCATTTCCACTCCTGCATCATAGCGGACAGGTAATTGGAAGAACTGTAGGAAAGTCGAGGAAAGGGATGTGAACGTAGGATGTGTCCCATGGGGTTGCTCGATGTACCATTTGGATGCAGATCCAGTGAAAGTTCTTTGTAAAAGTCGAAGTCGAATAGAATCATCTACTATGGAGTTTGAGGAACACCATAGGTGAAATGACATGATATGGTTTTGAGGGTCTTCCCCAGCTTTCCCTTCAAACTTTGGGATGTCTGAGGGGAGATTTGTGGGCATGGGGGGGAAAGTAGGGTCATGTCGGATGGGATCATTTGTTAGCCTATCCAAGTCTGGTAGGTTAAGGCTAGCCATAAATGGAAAACTGGTGGAGGGGTGTGATGTTGTCATGGGGGTATAAGTGCTTTTGGTGGCGTTATGTATTATGCTACTGCCCCATAGGGGGATATTTGTCATGGGAGGTATGTTCCCTCCACCCATAAGAGTGTGGGAGGGTCCCGCGCCACCAAGTGCAACGGAAGTCACAAATGGGTTGGGAAGATGTCCAAGAGGTGTTGGAATCTGAGTGGTAATGGGGATAGTAAGTATAGTTTCCATAGTGGGCATGCCTAGGTTAGGTGGGGGTCCTTATTGGGTAGGGGTCCCATATTAGGCATACCTAATGCGGGTGTGGTAGTTGTAGCGACCATGGTGGGCATTGTGGTGGTGGGGGTGGATGATGTTCCACCAATAGTGCCTGTAAAAAAGTTGTCATAATGTGAACCAACCATGGGGCTAGTGGGTGCAGTGTATGCAAAATTTTTGGATTCTGCCTTAGAGTCAGATGTGAAATGAGGCGCGTCAGAATTGGATGACGGGGTTCCGTGCTGATGACGTGTGGAGTCAAGGGAATCGTACTGGGGGGGTTCAGCCCGGAAACGTCGAGAATGTCTTGGGGACTCAATGGTGACAAGTGTGAATTAATCTAGTATGTGGTGATGAGTGGAAAGATCAAAGGCCCTAATGCAGCTGTGTGTGCAAGAGGGGAGCATAAAAAATAATGGCACTCAAGCCAACAACCGAACTCAAAAACACTTACAATAACAAATGTGTTGTAGTAAGTGGAGTAATAAAAAAAGGGTGGTCAGAAAACCAACATGCAAACGACTCCTAAAAATAGAAAAAAGGTGTACTCACTGACCAAAGAGAGGTAATAGAGAATGCAAACACCTAATCTAAAAAGTATTATGACTCAACAAGGTATATCCTCTGCAAGGTGATGAAATCCAAGTCAGACAATATATATTATCGAATCAAAGGCTAGATATCCCCCTACCGGGAGGGACACTGGGTAGACAATCCTATAAGTTGGGCCACTAAGATACCCCGTTCATGACACATTCGGTTGGGTGAATCTGCAGTTTGGTTCTATCGCCGTTGTACTCCCATAAGGGTGGTACAACGAGAACTAGAAGTGGTATCCTTCAGTTACTGAAAGGATTGCGGTATTCCAATTAGGTTTCCAGAACCACTATGGCTACTTCAACCCTCCTAAGGGAGATGCCTTCCCGACGAATTGGTGTAAAACTGTGTCAACAAATAATAAGGGATTTTGGTACCCTAAAAGTCAACCACTATGTCTCAACATGAAAAATGAGTGAGGGGTGTTATTTGGATGCTTATCCCCTCAGTCCTACCTAGCTACAAAATTATTTTTGTGTTCTCCGAGTGGGGTTAGAATGTTGGTTGAGTTAAGGTAACTTTTAAGGCTCACTTGAAATTATTGTGACAGATTGTGTGCTTGTGTGGGTGTATATCAAAACAATTTGCCTCGCATGGGCGATTTAATCACAAACTAAAATAATGATTCCAATTTGCGAAAAATTGAAAGACATTTAAAATATAAATGCCTTAATAATCTTTTCAAAAAACATGGATTCTTTAAAAAGTTTTGTAAGGTAAAGCAAACAACATATGTAAAACTAAATGGATTTCTAAATTCTTTCTTGGGCAAAATATTGAGCAATTTAGAAATATGGTTCTAACCTTGAATTGTATGAAACTTACAACTTGAGAAAATACTTTGCAAATCTTTCTTTCACTTAACTGAAAATTTTCAAAAAGATTAGTAAAGAATATAACAGAAAATAAATTTCGATTTTTAATGCCGCAAAATAAAATAGTAGGCTGTCCAAAAATTACAGGGGAGATGGCTAGGATAAATGGGCCAAAATGGGTGAACTAAAATGATAAATAACACTAAAATAAAAAATTAGAGAAAATTATATGAAAAATTTCTTAAATCTAATAATATATTTGGATTCCTTGTTCGAAAACACCCAATTTGAAAAAAACAATCGTCTCAAACGGAGTTCGAGAGAGGGAGATATGGGCAATTGAAAGTTGGGTCGCACTGTCTGGAGATAAGATCGCGGGTGTCTGTGGCAAAACCAGCGATCTGGATCGTGGCTTTCTATGGCTAAACCCACGATTTGGATTGCGGCTATCTGTGGCAAAACCCACGATCTAGATCGCGGCTTTCGGCTTAAAAGCTGCGATGTGGATCGCGGCTGTGGGTCAAAATCGTGTGATTTTACAGTCGGAAAAAGTCACCGAAAAATGAACCCAAAAATTGAAATTTTGGGCTGTTTAGGCTGTAGAAAGGGCCAATGGCTAGGGAAGCTATGAAAAAGTTGACTAATATGGTAGATCTACAGTTTTAAATGGGAAAAAACAACTAAAATAAAGATCTAAAGCAAGAATTTAAAATTCAAAAAATAGCGGAGTCGCCAAAAACTGTTGCTTGGTTTTTCAACCAAGCATGTGCAAGGATGCGCCTGCTAACTAGTAGCAGTAGTCTCAAATAAATCAATGTAAATAAGCAAATATAAACTATAGGTTGATGGTAGTAAACAGTAAAATAAAGAAATCTAGATTAATAACAATAAGCAAAATTGATTCATAAACATGTAAATAAAAATTAAAAATCTTGTATTACCTCAAATGGTGAGGATGGTGAGTTTTGAGTAGCTCCAAGGTTGAGAAGCTCCAATGTCGAATGGTCTCTTCTTCTCCAATGCTTCAATGGATGGGAAAAGCTCAAGATGGATTTTGGCAACATGAGGATAGGATGAAATATGGATCAATAATGAGGAGTCCCTATCACCTTTTTATAGTTTTTGGGTGATGGGTAATACCATTATGGTTTTAAGGAAACCAATGGTATGGACCAACATGGTTTAGGTCTCTTTTTCCCTCTTTTTCCTTTTTTGAATATCTTTTATATTCTTATTCTCATTTAATATTTTTGGGGAATTTTGGACCCTTTTTGAGGGTTTTTTGTGTTTTTTGAGGAAAAATATGTATTTTGAGGGGGGAAAATGGGTATTATGTTCTTTTTGATGACCTTTTGAAGGTTTTAGAGGCTCAAATGGTGGAAAAAGTGGACAAATGGGTCATGTGAATAAGGGAGTGAGCTAGTGAGCACTTTTTGGGTGTTAACAAGCACCTCAACCTGGTAGCTGCTCAAATTCAACCATCCTCACCCTTTGAGGTAATAGAAAAATATTCAATTCTCTATTTTCTATCTTTCATAGATCTATTTTTTGTTTAATGTTTTTAATCTAGAATTGTTTATTTGCACATGTTAGATCAAGATTTACTGTTTGCATCTAGTTATTTTTACTGTTTTTATTGGAATTGCTACTACAAGTTAGTAGGTGCTCATCAGCACATGCTTGGGTGAAAACCCAAGAAACATATTCCAACAGGGAAAAGGAGAGCCGTAGATCCACAAAGCAGAGAGTGTATTATGGTGGGTTATGCATTGAATGCAAAGGCCTACAAGCTTCTTGATCCTTCTACTATGACAACATTCCTTGATAGGAGTGTACAATTTGAGGAATGGCCTCTACATTATACTCATCTTGTTGAGTAAGAGATCTTTCCTACCACACCTCCATTGCTTGATGAGTTCCAAGAGAGTGAATATTCATCACAAGAAATTTTAGATTCAGAGTATGAGAGTGAAGATGATGAAGAGTGAATGCTAGATCCAGATCCAGAAGAACCTGAAGATCTAGCACCTATTAGTGAAGATGAGTGAAAGGGAGACCAAGATCCATATCTACAACTTGCAGATCCTCCTCTTCCTAGATGGGAAACCACTTCTCTTATATCTTCCGGATATCTTGTTGGAGATCCACTTGATCCGAGGAGAATCAAATCTGATTTTCAGAATGGAAGGTTTCATCCTTCTCACATTGTTGATCCATTTCTTGCTGACAGATCCTTCCTCGGTGGAGAAGTGCACTTACCATTTGGGCTGAGTGATGTACATGATTGATTATCATACCACAGTCTATCTTGAGGGGGGATTTCTTCCCACTGGGTTTTCCCTCTTTCCTCACTTTATTTATTTATATTGTTGTACGGGGTGACCTTTGGTCTCAGTTACCAAGGACCTACTAGTCTTCAGTTCATTCCTCATATTTTGGCTTGCAGTGCGGTCTTGGATTATTCTCACCATCATTTTTTATATTTGCATGCCTGCATGCATTCTTCATGCATCTAGTCATAATGCATGCGTCTGCATGCATCCAGTCATCAGTATGGTAGTCTCCGAGCACCTAGTCCCTAGTTTTCATCCCCAAGAATCTGTTTCTGTTCAGGTCTAGCCCTCCTAGCCACATATGTGCCCTTGCTTTCATCACTGGAGTACAAGTGTGCCCTCTTCCACCTATTTAGGAGATTATTCTGATAGTTCCATGATTAGTGGATATGTTCCTTGATTTGAGGACTGATTACTAGTTTAACTGACTGAACCACTTAGATAGATGTCTAGAGAGACTAGATCAACTATACTGACTACTGACAACTCCTCATGCACCCACATTGGAGTCTCCTTCCCTAGATTTGTGCCAAATGCACCAGTTAGACTCATTTGACTGATATTTGACTACTTGTGACTACTATAACTAATTGGATGATGTCTCCAATGTCATCCAAGCCACACATTGAGGAGAATTCGAATGACCTTAGGAGGCATTCAAATTCATTTGAATGTATTCAATTATTATTCACTATTCACGGTGCCAGCTTATAGTTGATGTATGATACAACAATTTTTTCCATTTCTTGTGTTAATGAGTGATTATTGATTCAGTATTCTTCTTCTCTTCCCTGCTATTCTTAAGTGAGTTTTAGTGAGGTTTGCTCTAGCTGTGTGATCTCTCCTGTAAAATATCACAACACGCTTATAAATAGATATGGTGAAGTCTAAGCATGCATTGTTTCTTGGTTTTAACTTGTAAAAAATGGGCTTGTTTAGATATCATTTGTGTAGGTAACAGTAGATGCAAATTTCCATAGTACAGTTTCACTAACCATATGAGATTTTGATACCCACTACCTTAGTAGCCTCTCTTTAGAGGGGTATACAAGATACATATTGATATATTCTCCTCTGTAACATTTTTCTTATTAACATCTTTGTTGAGTGATTTTCTAGATGCATATTGATGTATATTACTTGACATTGTTTTAGTGACTACTGTAATTATGCTTTGAATTTTGTTCTATTACCATTATTTTTTAAAATTTGAAAGATCTGAAATAATTCAGAAAGGTAATATGTCTAGTGAGAATTTGTAGTGTTCTCAATCATCAATTTTTTTCTTCCTATAATTGGATTTTTTTGTTTGATTGAAAAAAGGTAATTGAACTTGAACCAATTACAATCAAGAATTAATGCTATAGTAGAAATGTTAGAGAGATATGATCCATTAGGGTTTGGAAATCATATCAAGAAATCATTTCTTAAGAGTCCCCTTAAAGAACTAGGTTAAAAAAGCTAGTCGCATTGACCTATTTATGGTCATTTGTTGGACATTAATAAAATTATCTTATGTTTTCCAATTGAGGGTATTAACTCTCACAAGGAATTCATTGTACATTTATGAATCACTTTAAATAGGGAATTGTGGCAATAGTTTCATAGAATTGGATATTATAGATATTGAGTAATTTGTGGCAATTAATTTGGTGTACATTTCCAAAATGCCTAACATACTTGAGGACATTTGGGAATTGTATCATTCAAAAGGACTAGAGTAGGGGGTACTTTTTGAAAGAGGTCGTATATTTGAAAAAGTAAACAAAATTCAAATCTATGATCCAAAATGGTAGAATGTGCCTTATAAAATACAAGGATGTTAATCTCAATGGATAGTTTTTCATCATCATGTTGATTTGAAGAACGATTTGGATTTCCTAGTTGAAGTGAAAATGAAGAATCCACCTCAAATTCTAGGCCACAAGATAGTGCATTCAAGTTGACCCACTTTTAGTTATGTAGATTAAATTCTAAACACTAGGACCCATTCTATAGAGAAGATAGATAAAATAGAGAACAATTCAACTATGTTGGAATATGTAATGGTGACTTGTGTGGGATTGTTGGTAAAATATCATAAAAGGAATAAAATAACTCTAATATTATAAAATAGAGTTATCCCACATGTATCATATAATAAAATATCTTATAACCATTATTTATATAAGAGTGTTGGAAAACTATTTATCCCACATGTGTTATGTGTTGTAAATATTATTAAATTTTGAGCATTAATTCACAATACTCTAGGATCTTTGCTGAGAGAATAACATATATAGTCTATCAATGCATGACAATCACAATATGACAAGCATCACAAGAATCAAAAGCATAAGAGACAAGAGACACAGAGTTTCCATGGGGAAAACCCTAAGGTGAAAAACCCCACAACTTCCTCAGAGATAGAGAGAGCAATGGATCAACCAAAGTACAACCAAAATACACTGAGATAGTCTCCTAGTAGCAGATGATCCTCCTCCTCACTAGTGCACCACTTTCTGAGTGAGAGTGAGTTACTTTTCCGAGTGAGTAAAATAGAGATCTCCGATCTCTATTTATACTAACCTTTTTGCCTAGTGACCTTATGGGGCCGACTTGTCTAGCTAGGTACATCCACATTATAATATATATAATTCAGGGCCGACCCCACATGGTGGTCTAATAACCCATCGGCAAGTACACACACTTGCGAAACTTGTCAATCCACATGACGACACTTCCTTATAGAGGAATGACACATCTCTTATAAGGGTAGAATAAATATATATAAAATACACAAATGAAATACATTCCGAAGTTACATATACATCAACACTCCCTCTTAACTAGGAAGGTATTTCTTGACACAGTTATGCTAGAGAAGTCTTCTTCTCGGGATCATCGTCATCGATGCATCGTCATCATCATCGTCACTGCTGCTTCTATCTCAACCAATCTCTGACTCTACTCATCATAGGAAGTTCTACAGAGCGAGTCCTTTTTCATACTGGATGTAGGCCCACCACCTGCAGGTCTTCATCATCAATGGCCATACTGTGGAAACCTCAGGACTTATTACGTGCGTCACAAAACCTGGCTACAGCATCCCAGGCTATTACGAGCACACAACTCTACCTATATGATCTCCCAGGAGCACATTACATGTGACCCATCACAAAACCTGGCTGAAGCAGCCCAGGCTATTACGAGCACACGGCTCTACTTGTCGGATCTCCCAGGAGCACATTACATGTGATCTCACCACAAAACCTGGCTGAAGCATCCCAGGCTGTTACGAGCACACGAATATACCTGTCGGATCTCCCAGGAGCACATTACATGTGGTCCACCACAAAACCTGGCTGAAGCATATGAGGCCTTTTTCATCCTGTCCAAATCTCCCAGAAGCAAATTACATGTGGTCATGGAAAAACCTGGCTGAAGCATCTGAGGCCTTTTTCATCCTGTCCAGATCTCCTAGGAGCAAATTACATGCCTTAGGACAAAACCTCGAAAGAGCATCTGCCAGATATCCCAGGGCAATGAATTACATGCCATAGGAAAAACCTCAAAAGACTATCTGCAGATCTCCCGGGGCACAAATTATATGTCCTCCCAAGCAAAACCTCGAAAGAGCATTTGCCAGATGTCCCAGGGCACCGAATTACATGCCATAGGAAAAACCTTGAAAGACCATCTGCAAATATCCCAGGGCACAAATTACATGCTTACCTGCACAACTTGATCCAGGGCCACAAGGTATCATATGATACTCATCATACATCATCCTGATGTACACATGATCACCTTGATCATCATCACTGCAACATCCTGCTGCATGTCATCTGTAGAAGCTCATCATCCACGATCATCCTGATCATACAATGCATCCATCTGATGCACACCACGTATCTACCTGATACATATCATCCTACATAGTGTATCCACCTGATACATAGATACATGATCCACACAATGTATCCATCAACATACATGATCTACCTGATCATATCTGATACATATCAATATACATGATCTACCTGATCATACAATGTATCCACCTAATACATATACAGATACATGGTCCAAGCATCCAACATGATGCATATACAAAATACATACACATGATCCGACTGATCATATCCGGCATCCAACATGATGCGTATATACATATAAATGATCCAATTGATCATATCCAACATTCAACATGATGCATACATACATACATAAAAATGATTCAATTGATCATATCCAACAGAAACCAGAACATCATCATGATTCTCATCATTCAGCACTTACATCCACAACCATGTGAAGGATCCTCCTTCCAACATGCTTGGAATGGCTTCAGCAAATGTGTCCATCACTTCTTCCTCGAAGTGTCCTCGATCTGAAGAACGCCAAGCCTCTCTCTGAAGTACTCGAACTTCACCCTAGCTAGTGGCTTTGTCAGCACATCTTCAATCTGCTTGTCCGTCGCAACATATAGGAGCTTCACAGCTCCTCTCTGCACCATATCCCTGATATAGTGATATTTTATCTCTATGTGTTTCGACCTGTCATGAAACACTGGGTTCTCAGACAGCTTCACACAACTCTGGTTATCACAGAAGATACCAGTAGCATCCAACGGGAGATCAAATAACTCAGATAGTAGCTTCCATAGCCATACTGCCTCACAACTAGCTGAACAGGCTGCAACATACTCTGCCTTAGCTGTACTCAGTGCCACGCAGGACTGCTTCCTGCTAAACCATGAGATCACACCTGATCCCATACTGACGCAGCACCCAGATGTGCTCTTCCTATCTACAGCATTGCCAGCCCAATCTGAATCAACATAATCCTGCAGGTTAAACTTTTGATTCGCTTCATACTTGAGCCCAAAATCCACTGTACCCTTCAGGTACCTCAGAACATGCTTTACAGCAACCAAGTGAACACTCCTTGGATCCGTCAGGAATTGGCTCAATGTGTTCACAGCAAAGCAAATATCTGGTCTCGTGTTCGTCAGGTACATCAAGGACCCAATCATCTGACGATACATAGAGACATCAACCGGCTCAGATGAAGCATCACATAGAAGCTTCAGATTCAATTCCATAGGTGTGGCCATGGCCTTGCAATCCATCATCCCGAAACTCTTTAGGATATCTACTGTGTACTTCCCTTGACCAAGGAAGATCCCACCTGCATTCTGCCACACCTCCATACCTAGGAAATAGTGCATCATTCCCAAATCTTTCATATCGAATTCAACAGCAAGCTTCCTCTTAGTATCTGCAATCAGTCTGTCATCTCCTGTTACAAATAAGTCATCCACATACAGGAGTAGAATCACAGGATTCCCTTCCTCAACCTTGTAGTAAAGGTTGGAATCCGCTTTACTCTTGGTAAAGCGCAAACTAGATAGGAAACTATCCATCCTACCATACCAGGTTCTGGGAGCTTGCTTCAAGCCATACAAGGCTTTCTTCAATCTGCACACATATGACTCCCTGTCATGTATTTCAAAACCGAGTGGTTGTTCCACATATACTTCCTCTTCAACTACACCATTCAAGAAAGCAGTCTTGACATCCATTTGGTGTATTTTCCATCTCATTGCTGCAACCAGGGAAAGTACTGTTCTGATGGAAGTATACCCGGCTACAGGTGCAAAAGTTTCTTCATAATCTATTCCCTCTTTCTGAGAGAATCCACAAGATATGAATCTTGCCTTGTATTTCTCTACAATGCCATCTGCAGCATGCTTGATTTTGAAGATCCATTTAGAAGTCACATCAGACTTCTTTTTAGGTCTTGGGACCACATCCCAAACATCATTCTTCATTATTGATTGGTATTCCTCAACCATGGCATCCTTCCATTCTTTCTTCATAACTGGAAGGTTCTTTGTTCATAATGTCACAGAGTAAAGCAACATAGCTGGTATGTGATTTGGTTCTCTTCTTTGCTCTGTGTTCTTCTTTTGGAGTGCCAAATCTTTCTGCATCTTGAATGAGCTCTCTAGCCCATGCAGGTTTCCTCTTGTGAGAGTTATCCTCACGGGGTGGATCTACAGGTTCTTATGGATCTTCAAACTCACGAACAACTTCTGGAACTGCTTCAATCATGGTAGTGTCTTGAAATCCGGTTTCCTTAGGTTTTTCATAAACTTCGATAGGTTCCTTCCTTGAATTGAGGAATGTTGAGTTTTCATCAAATGTTACATCCCTGCTGACATCAATCTTCTTGAACCCTGGAAAGTATATTCTGTAAGCCTTCGAGCTTTCACTGTAACCCACAAAGATACCCTTCTTTCCTGAAGGATCTAGTTTAGTTCTCTTTTCTTTTGGGACATGAGTGTATACTGGACAACCAAATATTCTGAGATGGCTGACTTCAGGTTTCTTACCAGAAAAGACCTATTCTGGTGTCTTGTTGTCCAATATATTGTGGGGTGTTCTGTTCTGCACATATACAACTGTTCTAGCTGCTTCTGCCTATAGATGCATACGTAGATCCTGGTCATGGATCATTGCTCTTGCTGCTTCCATGATTGTTCTATTCTTCCTTTCTGCAACTCCATTCTGTTGTGGATTGTAAGGAGTATTCAACTCCCTCTTAATCCATGAATCACTGCAAAGCTTCTTGAAGTCACCTAAGGTGAATTCTCCACCATTGTCGGATCTGAATGTTTTGATCTTCTTGTCAGTTTGATTCTCCATCAAGGTTTTGAATTCCTTAAACTTATCAAACACCTCATCTTTGTTCTTCAAGAAGTATACCCAAGTCATCCTGGAGAAGTCATCAATAAATGAGACATAGTAAACATACCCACTTAGAGAACTGGATGACATAGGACCACATACATCTGAGTGGATGATTTCCAGGATGTCTTTTGCCTTGCTTTCACTGCTTGGGAAATCCTTCTTAATGTTCTTACCTTTTGCACATCCTTTGCAAACACCTTCATGTTTGGTCTTGATTTCAGGAAGACCCTCTACAGCCTTGCTTGCAATTGGAGGTGCTCTATAGTGCATATGAGCAAGTCTTCTATGCCAAAGTTCACTTGGCTCCATGGATTCATGCACCATGGCATGTTCAGGTTGTCCCTTCAATTTATACAAACCTCCCTCTTGCTCTCCAATCACTACTGCATCATCTATGGTCTTTCCCTTTGGCCAAATTATGAATTTTCCATCCACAAATGCAACCCTCATACCTTTTGCATCCAATGCAGAAATTGAGAGTAAGTTCTTCTTGAGCCCAGGTACATAAAAAACTTATTTCATCTTCAAATATTTTCCAGAATCTAGGTTGTAGGAGGCTTCACCACTTCCTTTGATTGGGTATTGATAATCATTCCGAAGTTTCACCTTATAGGGTGATTCATGTTCAGATAGATTCAAAAAAGATTCCTTAAACCCAATCATGTGTTTGGAAGCCCCACTATCAATCAACCAATCATTACAACCATGGGAGATGGTACCTATGAGAGCAAAGATTAGAACATACTCTTCTTCACATGATGAGTCATCATCACTTTGTGCCCTAGCCTTCTTCTTGGGTGGTTCATCATCCTCGGCAGCATGAGCATGAAACCTTCTTTTGCTACCCTTCTTCTTCTTGTTGGAGTTGTTGTTGTCCTTTTTGTTCTTGGGACAATTTATGGCAATATGTCCTTTCTCATTATAGGTGAAGCATATTCTTCTTTCTTTGAAGTGATGTGAAGATTTCTTGGAGTGAGATGGCTCTCTCTTGGACTTCCCTTTCTTGGTGTGAGCTACGAGAGCTTGATATTAATTCCCCATCTTTTCTTCTCGTTCCACAAGCCTTGCTTCTTCTTGTGAGCATTCTTCCCATAGTCTACTGAAGGAGATCAACTTCTTCCTTGCACAAATTCATTGGATAAAGGAATCCCATGACCTGGGTAGGCCATTTAGAGTGGTCATTACCACTTCACCATTCTCCACCATTTCATCCACTGCTTGTAGTTGTTCCTTGATCTGGGAGACCCTTGAAAAATAAGATTGAATGGTTTCTCCATTTTGAAACTTTACTCCTTTCAATTGGTTCTGCAGGGTCATCTTCCAATTTATGTTCTTCCCTTCAAATAGCTTGGTCAAAGAGTCAAACATCTCCTTGGGTGTCTTTAGAGAGGACACATGGGGTATGAGATGATCTTTAATGGAATCAGCAATTATTCTCTTTGCGTTGACCAAGTTCTTCTTATGCAATACCTTGGCCTCTTCATCCTCTGGGATAGGGATGTCTTCTTTCACATATGAGTCCAACTCATTCTCTTCCAAGATTAACCCAATCCTATACTTCCAAGCCCAGAATTTATCAGCTCCTTCAAGCTTATCCTCAAGCTTGGTGTGGTGAGACATCTTAAAGAGTACTTAAAATGGAAATAGAAAAGATTTAGATATTACCACTGGAAATGCTGGAAACTGGATCTGGTCCCGGATTAGGGTTTGTCGAAAAAACCCTAAAAATTCAAAATGTGAATTTAAATTTTCTGAAAGGATAGAAAAATGCACCTTGATGAGTTGATCAACCTGGTGTATTCAGAATTTGAGATCATCAAAGCTTTACCCTTCAGATTTGTCCTTTTGTCCTCCCAGGTTCACTAGGAAGAGCCCTGAATTAGGGTTTGAGTTTCCTGGAGATCTACCCATCCAAAAATCTCGATCCAAAGTTCTAAACTTCGATTTTTGCAAGGAGCTTCCAGCTATGTCTTCAGATTTCAGAAATTCCTATTTTTGTGGAAACCCTAAGTTTTAGGGCCAAATCTAAAAATGCCCGGAATTGAATTCTGATTGGACAGATAGATGCGCCTTGATGAGTAGAGTCAATCTACTATACTGATTTTCAAAATCTGTGGAGAGAAACCCAATAAACAAGGAACTCAAGCTTCCGTCACTGCAAAATGTCTTCTTCTCAGGTTAGCTCTGATACCATGTTAAATTTTGAGCATTAATTAACAATACTCTAAGATCTTTGCTGAGAGAATAACATATATAGTATATCAATGCATGACAATCACAATATGACAAGCATCACAAGAATCAAAAGCATAAGAGACAAGAGACACAGAGTTTCCATGGGGAAAACCCTAAGGTGAAAAACCCCACAACTTCGTCAGAGATAGAGAGAGCAATGGCTCAACCAAAGTACAACCAAAATACACTGAGATAGTCTCCTAGTAGGAGATGATCCTCCTCCTCACTAGTGCGCCACTTTCTGAGTGAGAGTGAGTTACTTTTTCGAGTGAGTAAAATAGAGATCTCCGATCTCTATTTATACTAGCCTTTTTGCCTAGTGACCTTATGGGGCCGACTTGTCTAGATAGGTACATCCGCATTATAATATATATAATTCAGGGCCGACCCCACATGGTGGTCTAATAACCCATCAGCAAGTACACACACTTGCGACACTTGTCAATCCATATGATGACACTTCCTTATAGAGGAATGACACATCTCTTATAAGGGTACAATAAATATATATAAAATACAGAGATGAAATACATTCCGAAGTTACATATGCATCAACAAATGTTCCATGCCTCAAGCTATATAATAGAGGTGAAGGAGGCCCATCAAACACACATGAGATTATTGTGTCATTGTGACATGATGTGAACATGGAGAGTGATGTGACACATATATAAGGATTACATGTATTGTAAGATGAAGATTTATGAATAATAAAGAAGTTTCCCATTTGGATTTTTACCATGTATTTCTAGTGTATTGTTCTTATGTCTCTTGTCTCTTATTTATTACATGATTATTGTTGCTTATATAGATATACATATATAGTAGTAGATATTTGCTATTGATCTACATGTTAGTGTAAATTGTATTATTGTATGTTACACATATTCTCAATATTGTAACATGGTATCAAAGCTAGTTTCTATGCTCTACCTTCTTAGATAATTATTTGAATTTTTATTAAAAATCAACAATTCTTCAAATTTTGATTTGGGTCCTCCATATTTTGTAGATTTTACATATGATGTGTCAAACCCAAGTGGTAATTTTTTTAGATCTAGTCCTTTTGCTACATGTTTGAGAATTGTTTTTCAAACCCTAACCCTCACCATTATTTTTTAGAATTTTTTTCAAGTTTCTCTTGATTTGTTCTATAGATATAGATTATAATTGATTGTATTAGTACTAACTTGATATAAAGTATCTATTTTTTTGCATCATATCTAGTTTGTTTGCGACTCTAGTTGTGTTTTGTTGTAGTTTTTTATACGGGATGGTGATTGTTTCGCAATATTCCAAATTTTTGGTAGGTTTTAGGGTCGTTGAGGCTAATTCGCATCTTGTGGTTTGCGAAAGCATGGATACTCCTGGAAATTCATGCCCTTCCTTCAGGGAAAGAAAAAATGATTTCCTTCAGGGAAATAAAAAATGCTTTCCTTCAATCACACCTATTGTATATAGAAAGCATGAATACCCTTGTTTCAACTTTTTTTTCACCAAATCTGATTCTCTTCTCTCGGTTTTCTTCTATAAGGTTCTAAATTTGTTTGTTAGCTGCTATTAGGCTTCAATTTCAGTCAGAAAATTTTGGTTATGTTCTTCTATTTATCATGAAATCTTGTCATTATCTTCTTTTTTTTCATTAGGTTTAGTATTTTAGTTTAATCATCATGTTTATAAAGATTGTTTTGTTCTTGTTTTACTTGTCTCTAACCTTTTTTGTTTGGAATATTTTTTTATCAGGATTTAAATGAGCATACAATAAAAATAAGAGAAATAATAACCATAGAAACCATAGAATATTGAACACAACACAATTTACCTTGGAAAACCCAATGAGGGTAAAAACCAACACAATGAATATATTCATTATCCTTGGACAAGACTAGCTAATCGGTCCAAATGAGCTCACCCGCTCACCTCTAGGCCACATTAAAGTACAATATGCCAAACCATTTATAGGCTTCATTACATGCAGTAACTTGGACCAATACCATGGGCCACCAAATACGATGGGCCACCAAATACCACTGGCCACCAAATACCATGGGACACCAAATACTATTGGCCACCAAATACCATTTTCTTTGACTCAAACCAAGATTAGCTCAATGACTCATTCACTGAGTCAAGGCTAGCCTAAAAATCCCCCCTTTAAACTTGACTTGGAGTAATGACCAACCCCCCTCAAATTTTTTAACGAGGAATCTCGCATGGCCCCCTTATCACCTAGGTTTACATGACTTTACCGATGAGTTACCATGGGTATGCATGCCTAAATAGGTATTATAGTTGTATGTTGAATTACATGTAATACAATTTTCAACTCCATTATAATAATATTGATTTTTTTGTTCATGTGTCTCATGGTGACTTTAACATCACCATCCGTTGCTACATCCTCCACTTTTTCATGCTTGTCATATTCTATGCCTCCTTTTGTACCTTCATACAAACTTGTCCTTGGAATCAATATAAAAATAATCCATATACCAGATTACATGGCTCATCAGTTTCCACTGTAACCACCAACTCTCTAGGAATTATCTTCAGCTACATGGTTCATAATATTGGTCCCAAAACCAAGATCAAACCATCTCACATTCCTCCCGCAATCGAAGACTTAACCTCTCTAATTGCACATCAAGCTAGGATACACGTACACCTTCCATCCTCCTACCTATCCCAATGGTTCATTCCACAACTTGATGCCACATCCCTTCTTTGCACATAAGAGGGATACAATGATTTATTCTTTTCATCATTCTAAGCAATTGAGGAAATCACATTATAACCAGGAACCAAATTTTTTTGGGTGTCAGGTACCACCAATCATGCACCCCACAACATATTAATTAAAACTTAGGTACAGAAAATTTAGCCTCACGAATCACCAACCACATTCTCTGATACTAGTTATTACACCCAAAACTGTAGACGTTGATGAACATTTGAAACCAAGCACAAGGTACTATTACCAGGAGTGGAGGTTAGTCCACATTTTTATATTCCTAGAGGTTTGTGGTGGTTATACCATGTGGTTGTACCGATACTCCAACATCCCCCATTCGGCGTAGCTCAGGGGAATTGAACCTAAGACCTCAGCTCTGATACCATGTAAGGTTTTCCATTACACCAAAACCTGCAGATGTTGATGAACATTTGAAACCAAGAACAAGGTCCTATTACCAGGAGTGGCGGTTAGTCCAAATTTTTATATTCCCAGAGGTGTGGTGGTTATACCATGCGGTTGTACTGATACTACAACGCTAATAAGTATGAGGGATAAATAATATAAGATAATCCAAGCAACCACATAACAATATGCACACAATGTTTACGTGGAAAAACCAAATCGGGAAAAACCACCATAATAGATCTATTATATACCTTGACCTAAACTGGTAAATCCGTGTTGGAACATATTCCCATCATTGTCATTCCATTGACCTTAGAATTTTTCCTAAGTAGTTTAGACCAAGGTTGAAACACCATTATTTGGTTCCCTACTGTCTAGCTCATGTGGTGTTGCTTTCTAGTGCCTAGTTTGGTGTCTTGGACCAATAGTTTGTCCACATTTGACCCTAGAACTATGGTAAATCCTATCTAGCCACGTTTTCCCACAAGTTTATTCACCATCCTTCATTATGGGATTCAATGTGCCCTCATTAAATGATTTATGGAGATAAGGTGCCCATCCCTTGTTTCAAGGAACCTTGGTGCAATACAAACTTGATTTGGTCTCTTTGGATAATTAATGGCCACTGGTCATCAATCCACCACTACTCCACTGCTTTAGTCCACACATAGGTTCATACTTATCCACTCAAGGTTCCCATTGGCATTATTTACCAATTCATGAGGTCCAAGTATGAGTTGGATGGCATTAATGTCAATTACTGGGGGAATTAATCTAGGTAAGCCCTCATTATGGTGAGCTACTCGAATTGCCACTAAGTCTCTCAAATTTTCCTCTTGTAATCATGTTGATGAATAATATCATACTGTAAAACTTCCCATTGGAGTGATTTTCCTCTAGTTTTATGTTCAATATTTCTTCTCTATTCTTGCTATCTCTTTGTGCAAATAATTCTACGTGAGATTGTTTTTTCTATCTAGATCTACATTGGATTGTCACATGTATGAGAACCTAGTGTTGTAATTGTTGTGCAATGTAAATTCTAATTAGTCTAGCCAAGTGAGTTAGTCACCTCTCACCTCTAGACCACATTACAATAGAGTATGTGAATCCCTTTTATAGGCTTCATTACATGTAATACCTTGGGCCACCAAATACCATGGGACACCAAATACTATTGGACACCAAATACCATTTTCTTTGACCTAAACCAAGATTATCTCAAAGACTCATTCACTGATTCAAGGTTAACCTAACATTTTTGCCATTTTCAGGGACATGTATGTCCAGTATGTTATCATGGTGACCATAAGAAATGAACCGGTGCTTAGGGATTAGTTTCTTAATGCCTAGATTTTTCATATATGATATAATTATTTTATTTGATCAATTTTTTGCTCGATGTTATAACATGTGCTCACTCTTCTAATAATGATGATGCTTCTAACATGGTGTCATATTTTTTCTCACTATTTACATGTTGTTGCTAACCCTTGTTTGTGTAAAAACAATTTCATATTTCATATTCTCTATCATTTTATATATCTTGTCATGTATTTATTGTCATTGTGGGATTATCATGTTCAATGTATGATTTACTCTTGGAAGTTATGTTGTACAGATAATCTCTCTATTTACTTCACTTTCTCCACATCGGTATTTTTTAAGAGTTGTGGGATAGTTTGATTCTGGCATTTCCTTCTTATATTAAGAATATTATTGTGGTTATCTCTTGTTCTTCGACATTGTTCCTATTTTCAGCTTATCCTTGGCAGCAACAAAGTTGAAACCTTTTGTTATATAGGATGGTTGAAGTTGTAATTAAGAAGGAATGTAATGTAAGCAAATTCCATGTCATATCACCTTATTCTAGTAATAATGTATGAAATGAACATCCATCTTCTATTGTAAATTCGTGATGATTATCTATGTGGAAAATATTTCGATGGATAGGAATTACGGTCTTCTATTCATGATGATTCTACTATAGAGTTCTTGGATCTTTAAGATTAGTTGTGAAGACAGTATGCTTGGTAAACATTTCAATGGATATCGCATTTGCGTCTTGTATTTGCAATGTAAGCTTTTGTATAGTCCTTTGGTTATGAATAATGTTTGGTAGAAATATTTAGATGCATAGATCTACGTTTCTTATTGTAGCGACCCTCCTTGGGTCACGACTAAACTACTCAGGAAAAATGCAAGTATGCACAAGAAAGATCTAAACCATAAGCAACATAATTTTTTTTCTTAATAAGATGAAAGATCCATGATCCATGCAAGCCACATATAATTTACACAAAAATAAGATCTATACATCTATAATCCATATAATTAAGCAAATCACATTACAACATTTAATAATATTAAATCATTAACTGTAAAATACCTGTCAAATATCGTAGTTACCGAAGGTTAAAGAAGATGTCGAAGATTGACGTAGTTACCAAAGATCTATCGCGACATCCATATTTAATTCGCCAACCACAATAGGTCCACCAGAATCCACCCTACTATACCCAATGGATACACTTCTTCCCCAAGGACCCCCGAGCTACAACATGGTTGACAATACACTAATAGCAATGAAATTCGATACATAGACTGCTGCTACGAGGCTACAACCTCTCTCATGTTGCCACACCCACCAACAAACACCTACAGGAGCAGCAACACAACTGATCTCCAGGGAGAAAACACAACTTTTGTCTGACACCCAGGTAAAAAGAGATAAGAGGTTCATGCTCTTTCCATCTCTTAATATCCTTACAAAACTCCATGCATCACCATGCATAGTTTTGAATTATTTTATTTCTTTTTAATTTTTATTCACCCTCCCAGTCTTAGTTCTCTTATCTTTTCTTATTGTTTTACTTTTAGATTACTTAATTTTCTCTTTTAAGGATTTATTCAATATTATTGTTTTAAATTAACTGAATGTATTTTCTCCTATCTTTAATAAATTTCACAATTGAAATTAATTGCACTGAGAGACGCTCTATAGCCTAGTTTGAGGGAGATCTTGTAATGTTTGTCCATGTTTGTCCATATTATTGTCGGCCATTAATAAAATCCAATAATAAAAAGTAAAAAGTAATAGTATGAGGGAGATCTTGCAACATTTGTCCATGTTTGTCCATATTATTGTCGGCCATTAATAAAATGTAATAATAAAATGTAAAAAGTAATAATATGAGAGAGATCTTGGATCTTGTAACATTTGTTCATATTTGTCTATAAAATGTAATAAAAAAGTAAAAATTAATAAATACTTGAGAAGAGGTATTGCACTCAAGTTTCCCTAAAAAAGCTCCTTGAGTGCAATACCTGAGAAGAGGTTTGCACCTCGGTAGATTTGATCCCTCTCGGCGCTTGATAGAGCCTAGGATTTTGATCTATGCTGGTTAATTAATAATTTCTTTTTCATATATTAATTCACTAGAATATTTTCTAATTCTTTTTGGAATACTTTATTATGCTCCCATTAATAATTAATTTAATTAATCGTCGCATTCGCATTGTGATGAGGGATATGAAGGGTTCCATGCTTCCTACATTCCATTTAGATACTTCCCTCAAGTAGGGACATGGTATAATCATTGATACCTTGTTGACTCAATCTGGTCGACCCTGTTGATGGACTGCTGGTTCCTGGAGAATAAGGTTAAGTCCTTATTGCATGCCCCCTAGTAAGTTCCTCATGAGTGACCAAATATATGGCCTAACCTCACGGAAACATGCATTAACAGAAAGATACTCTCTCTCTATTTCCCAATTCGTCGTGTGGAAAATGCTAGACTTACATCATATCCCAGTTCATCCCCATTACGCAATGTGGACCAATTAGCAATCATAATCAAACACCTTCACATTAAACATCACGTGCATCAAATATTTTCAAACAATATTTCAATCATAAACATAAATATAAAATTGACATCACCTATCAATGGTACTCGACTCATCCTAATTCCATGGGGTATCGACGCTACCTTGTGCTACATGTACCTATCTTTATTGTCACACTTGAAAACCCATTAGAGTACATGATATTTACAATCATAAGAAATTATCAACATTTGATCATTATTGAATTCATTTTCACATTGCATATACATTCGATCACTATCGAATCAAGATAAAATCATATAAGAATTTTGATCACTATCTAAATCATAATAGAATCACAGAAGCATTTTGATCAACATTGAAATCACATCATAATCACATGAAATTTCAATCAACATCGAAATCATAGCACAATCACATGAAATTTCAATCAACATCGAAATCATAGCATAATTACATAAACTTTTGATCAACATCGAAATCATAACATCATCACATGAAATCATCATTCGCAGTACAATAGACAGTTTCCAAGCAATTATCTTTGATAAGAAAATACTAGTTCCACATCGAGCTAGGTCATCCAAAACCGAATTCCCTCAAGTAATAAGTTGACACATAATCTAGGTCTAAATCCACACATAACCGATTCATTTGCAACTGAATACCTTCAAATAATAAATTCATAATCAAAGGCAATAGTCAATTACAAAATGGGGCACTACGTACACCCTCACTTTGGGAAACTTCATCTTGAAGTTCTAGAATAGGTAGGGAAATTTTCCACGGATCTCCAATGCATCCTCCTAGGTCATAAAAATGGGACTATAACTATCCCATTGAACCTTGACATGATCGACTAATTGATGCCAACACTAGCAAGTTATTTTCTCTAGAATGTGAAGCATCCTATCCACATAGGATCCCTCATCAGATATCTACAAATTACTCAAGTCGATGACATGAGATGATTCTGACATATAATGTTGAAAAACAAAAACATGAAAAATATAATGCATTCGAATCAATGATAATTGAAAATCCAAATGGTAATTAACTAGTCCCAATCGCTCACTAATCTCAAACGGTCCCACAAATCTTGGTGACAATTTGTCTCTTTTGTGAAATTTGATACAACTCTTTTGCAGTGTCACCCACAAGGACACTCTATCCCCAATATCATAGCTCTTGTTCATCCAATGTGCATCAGCATAATTTTTTTGTCGTTCTTGGCCCTCTTTCATCAATGCCTAGATGGATTGCATGATCTCTTGCATCCCATGGATCATCTCTGGACCCACAAGGATCCTGTCCTCAAGACAATCCCAACTCAAGCATGTTCGATAAATCCTACCGTAGAGAAAATCAAAAGGTGCCATATTTATCGAGCTATGATAATTGTTGTAAGTGAATTATACCAATGGTAGATATTCCTCCCAACTACTATGTTGGTCCATGACATACATATGCAACATGTCTTCTAAAACTTGGTTGACCCTCTCAGTCTGACCATCCATCTCAAGATGGTATGTTGTGTTGAAGTTTCGCTATGCACCTAAGGCTTCCTAGAAGCTCATCCAAAACCTCCCAATAAATATTGATCCCCTATAAGAAATGATATTCTGAGGTATTCCATGCAGTTTCACTACCTTATTCATGAATATCTACGCTATCTTGATTATTGATAAGTAACCTTGACTGGAATAGTGTGCAATCTTGGTCAACCTCTCCATCACAGAAAATATGGAATCATGTCTCCTTGAGGTCATTAGAAATCCCACAGTAAAATCCATCGATATCACCTCCCATTTTGACTTTGGGATGGCATATGTTTGTAACAATCCAATCGGATGGCGATTCTCAACATTCACTAGATGGCATTCAAGGCACTTTTCCACAAAATCCACAACGTCTTTATTCACACCATCCATGAAAAAAAACGTCTTAATATCTCTGTACATATTTTTAACCACTATATGGGCCATATAAGTTCCCTATGGGATTCGAACATCCTCATTCACTGACACATATATATGTTGGTTGTATCCTGACTTCCTTGTACCAACGGTCCACTAGTTTTAGCTTCCATACCTTTTCTTGCAAATTCGTCTTTAGTGGTAATACTGAGAACATGTGAGGCCTATGAATCAAGGCATCCGCTACCTTGTTCATGTTAATTTTTGAGCATTAATCCAATATACTCTAGGATCTTTTCTGAGAGAATAACATGTACAACATATCAAGCATATCAATCACACCAAGCAATCACATGAGACAATAGACAGATAGAGTTTCACTGGGGAAAACCATAAAGGTGAAAAACCCCACAACTTCCTCAGAGATAGAAAGAGCAATGATACAACCCAAGTACAAGATATATTCCTAATAGCAGCTGAACCTCCTTCCTCACTTGTGCGCCACTTTCTAGTGAGTGTAGAAGTGAATAATGAAGTGATCAAATAAAGTGCCTCCCACACTCTATTTATACATGACCTGACCTTCCTAATAAACTAGCAGGGTCGACTTGTCTAACTCAGTCTAATAAACCATGGTAATACTAATTAGGGATGACCCCACACTTGGTTGTCTAATAACCCATCACATGCAAGTTGCGACACTTATCAATACAAATGACGACACTTTCGTATAGAGGAATAATACCATCTCCATAGGAGTACAATATACATAGGTGAAATACATTTCGAAGTTACAATTACATCAACACTCCCTCTTAACTAGGAAGGTATTTATCGACACAGATCTGATAGCACAAGTCTTCTTCTTTGGATCATCGTCACTGGATCATCGTCATCGAATCATCATCATCGTCATGGCTGTTTCTATCTCAATCAATCTCTGAACTACTCGTCATAGGAAGTTCTACAGAGCCAACCTTTTTTCATGCTGGATGTAGGCCCACCACCTGTAGGTATTCATCATCACTGGTCATACTGTGGATCCTCAGGACTTATTACGTGCATCAACAAAACCTAGCAAGAGCATCTCAGGATTGATTACCTGCCCAACACAACCTACAAGATATCCCAGGGACCTATTACATGTGACCAAGCAAAACCTAGCAAGATAATTTTACAGATCTCCTAGGGAGCTATTATATGCCATAGGAAAAACCTAGCAAAAGTATCTGCAAACCTCCCAGGGAGAAATTATATGCAACCGAAAAAACCTAGCAAGAGCATCCCAAGACTGATTACATGCCTAGCACGACCTGCAAGATCTCCTAGGGAGCTATTAAATGCCACGGACAAAACCTAACAAGAGCATTTACCAGATCTCCCAGGGAGCAATTATATGCAACCAGAAAAACCTAGCAAGAGTATCTGTAAATATCCCAGGGTGCTATTATATGTCCCTCTAAGAAAAACCTAGCAAGAGCATTTTCCAGACCTCCCAGGGAGCTATTATATTCCATTGAAAAAACCTAGCAAGAGTGTCTGCAAATCTCCCAAGGTGCTATTATATGCTTATCTGCACAACCTGTCCACGACCGCAGAGTATCAACCTGATACTCACCATACATCATCCTGATGTACATCACATGATCATCCTGATCATCATTATAGCATCGTCCCGATGCATACAATGTATCCACCTGATACATATCATCATACATGATCCACCTGATCATACAATGTATCCACCTGATACATATCATCATACATGATCTACCTGATCATACAATGTATCCACCTGATACATATAACCATACATGAACTACCTGATCATACAATGTATCCACCTGATACATACCATCATACATGATCTACCTGATTAGACAATGTATCCACCTGATACATATCATCATACATGATCTACCTGATCATACAATGTATCCACCTGATACATATCATCATACATGATCTATCTGAGCATACAATGTATCCACCTGATACATATCATCAATACATGATCCAACTGATCAAGGCATCCAACATGATGCATAAACAAAGCAATAACTGGAGCATCATCCTGATGCTCATCATCCAACGCTTACATCCACAGCCATGGGAAGGATCCTCCTCTCACCATGATTGGAATGGCCCCTGCAAATGTGTCCATCACTTCTTCCTTGAAGTGTCGTCAATATGAAGAACACTAAGCCTCTCTCTGAAGTACTCAAACTTCACTTTGGCTAGTGGTTTCGTTAGCACATCCATCACAATACACAGGAGCTTTACTGCTCCTCTCTGCACCATATCCCTGATATAGTGGTATTTGATCTCAATGTGCTTCGACTTGTTGTGGAACACTGGATTCTCAGACAGCTTCACACAACTTTGGTTATCACAAAAGATACCAGTAGCCTCTAGTGGGATATCAAATAACTCAGACAATAGCTTCTAGAGCTATACTGCCTCACAACTAGCTGAATAAGCTACAACAAAATCTGCTTCAGGATCCGTCAAGAACTGGCTCAATTTGTTCACCGCAAATAAAATATTTGGTCTCGTGTTCATCAGGTACATCAAGGACTCAATCATCTGATGATACATCATGACATCAACTGGCTCAGATGAAGCATCACACAGAAGCTTCAGGTTCAATGCCATAGGTGTGGCCATGGCCTTGCATTCCATCATCTCGAACCTCTTCAGGATCTCTACTGCATACTTCCCTTGTCCAAGGAGGATCTCATCTGCACTCTGCCACACCTCCATGCCTAGAGAAAAGTGCATCTTCCCCATGTCCTTCATCTCGAACTCGGTAGCAAGCTTCCTCTTGGTATTGACAATCAATCCATCCTCACCTATAACAAATAGGTCATCCACATACAGAAGTAGTATCACAAGATTTCCTTCCTCAGCCTTGTAGTAAAGGTTGGAATCTGCTTTACTCTTAGTAAAGCCCAAACTAGATAGAAAGCTATCTATCCTACCATAGCAAGTCCTAGGAGCTTGCTTCAAGCCATACAAGGATTTCTTCAACCTGCAAACATATGACTCCCTATCATGTGTCTCAAAACCAAGTGGCTTCTCCACATACACTTCCTCCTTGACTACACCATTCAAGAAAGCTGTCTTGACATCCATCTAGTGTATCTTTGATTTCATCACTGTAACTAGGGAAAGTACTGATCTGATGGAAGTGTACCTGGCTACAAGAGCAAAAGTTTCTTCATAGTCTATTCCCTCTTTCTAGGAGAAGCCACAAGCTACAAATCTCGCTTTGTACTTTTCTATGCTGCCATCTGTAGCATGCTTGATCTTGTAGATCCACTTGGAAGTTACAACAAACTTCCCTTCATGTCTTGGGACCACATCTCAAACATCATTCTTCATGATTGATTGGTACTCTTCGATCATTACTTCATCCCAGATCCTGGGAACTTCAGATTCTTCAATAGATAACTTTGTTGTTGGATTAAATGTTGTAGTCCTTCTTTTGTAGGTGATGGTATACGATCTTTCCTACAAGACAAGTTAAATTGCATGATTAGAAACATCTCATAGTTTTCAGAACAAATTCTTACACATAAAGAAATATGTCATACAGTCATGCAATTAATTTAGCCAATGCTTCAATACAACATTTATCCATATCCCGTAACTTTCTAGATGCCTTCCAATCTCTACCAGAACATTGTTAAGAGCGTGCACAACTCCCAACATGTCAGCAAAGAGGTTTCATTCTAGACAAGTAGCAATGGAATGTTGTACAGTGCCATAGGCCACTTACCCATTACATGCATATTAGTAGTATACTGTTCATTAATGCAATTATTCTAATATGCATAATACACAACCTAAGTCTAGGAACATAAGTATATACATCTTTGAATAGTATTATTTAAACAATTAAATATACAAGAAATGAGAATTCAAATACTTATCTTTGTTTGTTTGTTGGGTGGACTCCCTCTCAATCTTTGCTTCCTTGCAGAAACTACTGGAGTGTGCTCCGTCTTGATCTTTGCTTCCTAGATTACCTGTCCTTGAACTTATATCCATCCTCGATCACTATGCATGCTTACTAGTATCATCATTGTGTTATCCTCGAGATCTCATACATAATTATACATTTATTAGTATAATCTTAATCCTATCAAAACACAGTAATCTTAAACATGTATAGTCATGATTATTTCAAACACAGATAATAAGCATTAGTATTCAAGGTTTATATAGGACTTTTCTGGTTAGTCATATCATTAATCAAAGTAAGGAACATAATATGCATAAACCCTAGATTACTCAAACTTGTAACTTCATGAGTAATCATTATCAATCATACAAAAGTATAAGATCCTTACATAGGGTAGGATTCTAACTTGATATAGGAAAAACATACCTGGTCATCATATTTGCTAGATATGTCTAGCAATGTTTTTCTTGTTCTCTTCAATGACCTACATAACTCATAAGTTAACCATTGTAGAACCAAATTATACATACCTCTATGTGATCCATGACTATGGATGAGTCTTTGTCTTCATGTCACTATGGTATTGATCCTAGGACTTGATTTGTACCTTCATGTTAGTGGATAAAATTCTCCTCATACAACACCACAGTGCATTAGTGCAATCATAATACAATCATAAGTGTCATAAACCTAATCAATGATTGTCTTATATCATGCATTCATACTTTTACTAGGGTGATAAGACAATTCTAAAATTAAACAAGATTGTTACTAAACTCAATAACATGAAGACAATCATATTATAAACTTAATCATGATCATATTTACCAACATACCTGTTAGATTGCTTGTAGTAGTTGTTGTTGTGGTTCCTTTTTTTCTTAGGACAATCTGAGGAAAAGTGTCCTCTCCTTGGTATGTGCTGTGAGATCTTGATCTTCATTCCCCATTTTTCTTCTCGAGCTAAAATCTGAGCTTCTTCCTGTGAGCATTCTTCTCACAGCCTGCTAAAAGAGATAAGTTTCTTCCTAGCACAAATTCCTTGGATGAAGGAATCCCATGACCTAAGAAGGCCATTAAGAGTGGTCATTACCACTTCTCCATTCTCTACAGCTTCAAGTTGTTCTTTTATCTGGGAGACCTTGAATACTAAGACTGCATGGTCTCCGCATTCTGGATTTGGATGTTCTTTAGTTGATTCCTTAATGTCATCTTTCGATTTATGTTCTTCCCTTCAAATAGCTTGGTCAAGGAATCAAACATCTCCTTAGGTGTCCTTAGGGAAGACACATGGGATATGAGATGGTCCTTAATAGAATCAACAACGATTCTCTTGGATTTGACCAAGATCTTCAGGTGTGAAGCCTTAGCCTTATCTACCTCTGGAATTGGAACCTCTTCACTTATATAAGTGTCCAACTCATTTTCTTCTAAGATTAGCCCAATCCTATACTTCCATGCTCGGAAGTTATCAGCCCCTTGAAGATTATTCTCAAGCTTGGTGTGGTGAGACATCTTAAAGAGTACTTCAAATGGAAATAGAAAAGATTTAGGTCTTACCACTTGATTTGCTGAAAAGTGGATCTGGAGCTGGATTAGGGTTTGTTAGAGAAACCCTAAAAATTCAAACCTTGAATTTCAAACTTCTGAAAGGATAGAAAGATGCGCCTTGATGATTTGATCAAAGTGGTATACTAATAATTTGAAAACTACAAAGTTTCACCCCTCAAATTTGCTTTTCAGACTTCCAAATTCACTGGGGAGGACCCTGAATTAGGGTTTCATTTTCCCAGAGCTTCACCCATCAAAAAATTTTGATCCAAAGCTCTAAACTTCGATTTTTCTGAGGAGCTTCCATCCATGGCCTCAGATTTCAAAAATTCCAATTTTTATAGAAACCCTAATTTCTGGCTTCACTTGACAGGACCCCAAACTAGGGTTTGATTTTCCCGGAGCTTCACCCAATCAAAAATTTCGATCCAAAGCTCTAAACTTTGATTTTTCGTATCCAGCCATGGTCCCATATTTCAGAAATTCCACTTTTTGTGGAAACCCTAATTTTTAGGGCCAAAACTGAAAGTACTCAGAATTGAATTCTAATTGGATAGAAAGATGCGCCTTGGTGAGGAGAGTCAATCTAGCCTCCTTCCTTTCAATATATGTGGAGATAAACCCAAAAAAAAAAATCCCTAGCTTCCGTAACTCCACAGTGTCTTCTTCTCAGGTTAGCTCTGATACCATGTTAATTTTTTAGCATTAATTCAATATATTCTAGGATCTTTACTGAGATAATAACATGTACAACATATCAAGAATATCAATCACACCAAGCAATCACATGAGACAATAGACACACAGAGTTTCACTGGGGAAAACCATAAAGGTGAAAAACCCCACAACTTCCTCAGAGATAGAAAGAGCAATGATACAACCCAAGTATAAGAGATAGTCCTCCTAGCAGTTGAACCTCCTTCCTCACTTGTGCACCACTTTCTAGTGAGTGTAGAAGTGAATAATAAAGTGTTCAAATAGAGTGCCTCCCGCACTCTATTTATACATGACCTGACTAGCCTAATAAACTAGCAGGTCCGACTTGTCTAACTCAGTCTAATAACCCATGGTAATACTAATCAGGGCCGACCCCACACTTGGTGGTCTAATAACCCATCACATGCAAGTTGCGACACTTGTCAATACAAATGACGACACTTTCGTATAGAGGAATAATACCATCTCTATAGGAGTACAATATACATAGGTGAAATACATTCCAAAGTTACAATTACATCAACAGTTCATTGTCCCCTTGATGTGTGAGGTGTCAAAAGAATAATTTCTCATCATCTATGACCACCAACTATGCCTCACCTTGAGGTCATACTTGGTAACGATATACTACAACCCATGATGATTGGTCTTTAGTACAAATTTCTACCGACCAAGTAGTGTCTCCATAAACTAAGTGCATAGACTATGACCACAAGATCTAAGTCATCCATCACATAGTTCTCCTCATGCGGTCTCAGTTTCCTAGAAGCGTAAGCAATCGACATACCTTCTTACATATATAATCCTCCAAGCCCTTCTTTTGTAGTTTAGTGACAGGGTTTGCGATCTTTGAGAACCCATCAACAATTTTGTGATAATATATTGCTAATTCCATGAAGCATCGTACCTCATGAACATTTGTCAGTTCTAGCCACTCCAACATTTCCTCAATATTGGATGGATCGACCGCTATGCCATGTCTAAGATGAAATGTCCCAAATAGTGGATCTTTGTCTGAAAGAATGAACACTTAGATAGTTTCTCATATAACTTATAAGTGAAGGTGAAAAATTCCTTCAAGCACAATAGTGCACATGAACCTAGCTATAATGGAGTGTTACATACTCCCCCTCTTCAGGAAACTTCATCCTGAAGTTAACGTAAAAAAATCATCATCCATTATATATATGTTCTGATGCAATATCATCAACTCATTTATGTTCTATGTCCATGTCATTATATATAGTCTTCATGTTTACTCGCATCATCGATATGATTCATAAGTTTTGGGTCTTAGTGACTTAGACGAACATATTAAATTTATCACCTAGTCATTTCTTTGGCACTATTGTGTCGAGGTCAAGGAGATCATCATGACCATATCTATTTTTTCTATTTTTGATGTCATATGACCCCTTCGAAAGACTTGTCAAGTCACATCATGTGTGTCATCATAGTCTGATTTAATCATGTCTTGAGCACTAGTCGTCTTTTATTAGGGTATCACCATATTAGGTAGGAAGCCTCATTGTGTTCGGCTCATCACCCTAATTGTCTCCATATTTCATTTGAAAAAAACCATCTTCGTTTGAATCTTTCAGAAGTCAGTGGAAGTTGTTGAAAATACAGAGGGGGGGGGGGTGAATTAGTATTGAGCAATTTTTATGATTTCAAACATTAATTATATCATGTAAACATTAACCATTAACAATGTCATTCATCATCACATAAACCATACACTGTGCACAAGATATTTAATGTGGAAACCGAAATGGGAGAAAACCACATAATGCTTTTCTTATATAATAACAAGATTACATTCATAGGAAGCACCAAATTCCAAGATTCTCCAGCACCGACTGGAAGGAGGCACCAACACCCTAATTTATAGGCACCAACCTGAAGGAAGCTCCAACTCCCTTATTTACCAGCATCGACTAGAAGGCGGCTCCAACCCCTTGATTTATAGGCTCCAACCTGAAGGATGCTCCAACCCCTTGATTTACCAAGACCAAATGGAAGTAAGATACAACTACCTATCCTTGCCCCATCCTACCACCCTGATATGAATAAGAGAATCAATCTATCACTGTCACTGTCTTTGTCACAACCTGTACCTGTATCACTATCCCAGTCAATATCTACCTGTTTCACTTCATCGATCAACTTGTAATTGTATCACTATCTCTATCAACCTTTATCATTGTATCATTACCTCTATCAATATGTCATAATCACTATCTCTATCACAATGCCTGAATCATTGTCTTTGCAACCTGTATCTCTATCTCTATCAATCTGTACCTGTATCTCTATCTATGTACATGTATCACTGTCCTTGTCATAATCACTATATCTCTATCTCAATTCCACAATCATTGTCTCTGACACAATGTCACTATTAATGTCATCTCTATATATCTCACATTATATCAACATGTACATGCCTCAAATCTATACCCAAAAATAATCATCCATCGATTTCATTTGTATCCTCAATTTCTACATAATAGACATTTTCAAAACATTGAACATTCTAAGACATGAGGCATATGCCAAAACATAACCGTGGACTATGGCAGGATAACCACTATGATCTATGCCAAGATCATCATATAATATTCTAGATAATCATCAAGATCTATGTCAACATCATCATACAACATGTCCACGTAATCATCAAGAGCTATGCCAAGAGCTTAATACATTATGCCAAGATAATCATCAAGATCTATGCCAGGATCATCATACAATATGCCAATATATCATGAATATCTATTCCAAGATAATCATAATCATATCCTCCATAACATATTCCATAACTTCACATACCATACCAAGATCAAAGATGAACTATATCCATGAGAGACATGTGCCATCACAAGAGAAACCCACAAGAATGAACCATACCTTTACCAAGATCACAATATGAAGAAATAATAGACAAACCAAAAGGAACTGTACATCCAATCATAACATATCCCTTGCAACAAGATTTCCAATGACCCAATAATTTTGTAATTCTGATTCTATATGATAAAGTTATGCCAGTTTTCGTGAATTTCCTCAATCCTCAAAGATGCCCAAAAATTTCTCCTCCACAAAGTTTTCAATTTTATCCAAGAGGTGCACAATACCAAAGAGAGACTTGGATGGATGATAAAATTAAAAGTTTAATATTCTATTTATATACTTCATCATGCATTGTACCTTAAACTCATCCTTAATTGTGGATCTCCATATTTTAAGGGGGTCTCAAGGGTTAGTACCACATTTCAAGGATCTATCATGACACTTAACCAAAACTTCAAGATTACTCCATATCTTCTCAAAGGCATATTAGGGATTTCCCACATAATCATACTTGATTCACACATCATTATTTCTTGTGGGGATCATTTCCACTTCATGTGGTCCAATGGGCCAAATTAGCACAACCTTCGAGGACATGTGGACCAAACATTATTATTTTGGGCATACTTCATGCTTCACACCAACTTGCTTTGGAAAAAACATGGGGAGTTTTTAGAGCCTTCTCCACCATGGGTCATGTAACCCCAAGATCATGGTCAAGAGGAACAAACACCATTGTTTTGGAGTTTCTTTACCTTTTATTTCAACATTGTCTTGTAGACCAATCCTTATTACTTTTGTGTATACTTCTCATGGTCATATGGACCAATCCTTCTAGTCATGTGGACCCAACACCACAACTTTCAAGTTTATGTGGACCTATAATCATGTATTTTGGAGATCTTTCACACTTCATCCCAATATGGCTTGCACCAACCTTAGGGGTTCTCTAGGGACTTCTCCAACATGGGTTATGTGACCCCAACCACATGGTCATGTGGACCCAACACCACTATTTTAGGATTTTATTCACATTGCTTAGAGACACCTTTAAGGACTTCCTTACACTTCTTATCATCATGGTCATGTGACCCATCATCATGGACATGTGACCCAAAATCATTTCTTTAGGAAATTATTCACACATCTTCAGGACACTTTAGGGACTCCTTTGCACTCCACATCATCATGATCATTAGGTACTTCTCTAGGGGCTTTGTACCACTTGTGTACAACTCAAAGTGTCTTCCTATGAGGGCCATGCACAACCACTATACCATAATAGGACCGCTTTGTAGTTATGTACACTTGTGATGATGATTCTTCTTCAATGGTTTCCTTAGGATCATTAGGGTCTTCTCTATGGGACTCCAAGGATTCATCAAACATTCCTAGACAATCTATCTCTATTACATCCACATTATCATTATCACCCTAACACCAATGGAAAAGATGTAGATCTCTTCACCCTTTTGACATCAATGGCATCTTTTTTGACATCAATAGAAACTTCTTCCAACAATATCCCCCTTTGTCATTCATAGCACCAACTTCAACTCTATCTCACCCTCTTACATAAATGATAACAGGGGTGAAGCAACTTGTTTTACCTGATCCCCTTGGGATTATGCTAGCTCCCCCTATCAATATGATTCTCTTTGTTTTGTTGATCATTTTCTCCCTTGCAGAAGATAACTTTACTTGACTATGAATTCCTTCTAAAAATATCTTTCTTTGCTGACAATGATCTCCCTTAGAATTGGCCATTTCTTGAAGCTTTATGAAGTAGTTCTCCCCGTGTTCCTCAATGATTTACCAAACTACTACTCTTCTGGCTTTTCATTGATATTCCTTTCCTATTACATAGACTCCCCATAAACATTATCCATAATACTTGGATGTTTTATGCCAAATTGTTTAGAACAATTTATAATGTTTCTCTACTTCAGGATCATCATCTGTAAACTTGACACTTTTCTTTTTGCTTGTTGATTTTTTTTATTACTTGACTTAGAAACTGTTGCAGGTATGTCCTCTGAGGATTCTCTATCGACCTGTTTTTCGTTCACATTTTCAACATGTAATACCAATTAATTTATATCTTCGATCCTGGGATCTGCTCTACTTTTATTCAATATGTTTCTCATTTTTAATATAATAAAATTGCTTTGGTTTCCTTTCTCGGCCTTTAAAATTTCATCTTCTATAAAGAGGACCAATCCAGAAGCTTTGTCCTTACGTCCTTCTAACTTGCTCTTCCATACTTTGGTATAATAATTTTCTTTTAGGGAATACTCCATCATGCTTTTGCATTCACGAGCTTTGTGTCCAAAGGTGTCAAACTTTTAACATTCAATATTATGGTTCATCATACCTCTACAATCTTTGTCCATGTGTCCATAATTGTGGCAGATGTAAAATTGAACATTGTAGTTCATGTGGACACCTCCATTCCTTACTAGATCATTTCCTCCATAATATTTGTAGTCTCTATCCTTTTGTCCAAAATTGTTACATGAAAAAAAAATAACCGAAAAATAAACTTTGGTAACTTATCTATATCCATTCTTCCTTGAATCATGTTGACCATGTGTTGGGCGCATCCCAAGTAAGGGAAGTTTTGAAAGAAAAGTACAGTTAGGCAAGTCCTGAATTTGACCAATTTTGAAAATAAGCGACTCCGCAAATCTTGGGCAGAGGGTATGGAGCGAAGTACAGTCAACAAGAAAGAACATGTTTCCTTAGTAAAGACGAAGTACTAAGGACAACCATAGGTTGTTGAAGCAGTTAAAGACCAAGCAACGACCTGAATGCTATAGGAGTAGGAAGTAAAGAAGCAGAATGGTGTAAGGGACATGCCACTGCAGAATTCAGAACTGTGCTTGTCAGAGAAGTGTCAGAGTCAGAAGAAGCAACGCTGAAGAAACAATGAAGTTAAAGCTAAGCATGGTCTATAGGAGAACCACAAGGTTTTTTTGTTTAAGGGTACTATGGGGGTTGGCCCATAGTTATTGTAATATGTGACCTTAGGGCACATCTATATATATGGTTATTTTTGTATAAGGAAGGGTTGTTAGTTGGTTACTTGTTGATACAACCAAGTATTGTTGTTTTGATCTATACTGAGAGAGAATAGACTCTATAGCTGAGTGCGTATATATCTGATTGTAGTGAAGAGTCTGCAACTGAGTGCGTGGATTGGAAATATTACCCTTCCAAGTAATATAATAACAGTTCCTGTGGGCGTAGCTCCTGCCTGGGGGTGAACCACGTAAATCTATGTGGTATGTATGAGTTTATGGCATGTTTTGAGTTCATGTTATTATATTTTTATGTGTTTTCTTTCATGTGTATGCAAATGGAAATCATATGTTAAGTAACAAAACAAATGTATATGAATACTATGAAGTAACACAAGTATGATGAATGCGTAGTTATAAGGATAAAGGAATCAACAATTCAGCGTAGTTCTGTAGGCTCTTGGTAATTGCGAAGTACGAGGTCATCTATTTATATTGTCTTGTTCAGTATATGTTAAGGAAGGGACATGTTGCAAGGTCGTTAACCACATCCACACATTGCCACGGTTACATAAACTTGATTCTGTAACCCCTGCATACTTTTGAAATATTGTAACTTCAAAGGATATTCTATTGTATTTTATTATTCTAATTTATTTGGAGATGTTTTATTCCTCTGTTGGGATGTTATTATTGTATTTGGTCATCATAGAGTCATGAGGTAAAACATTCTTTGTAAGTCGGGTCGATAGAACCCTCCAGAAAGTAATATTATATTGTTTTGAGTCTTCCTAGGTAAGTCGGCCCAAATAAGTTTGTTGGGGCCGACCTAGTTAGTGAAAAAGTCAAGTGGAAGATAAAGTATAAATAGAAGTGATGTGCTCCTCATTTGGACACACACTTTCACTTATGTAATTTGCATAGGAGAGAGAAAGAGAGATATCTGCAAGGAGAAGGAGCACTTGTTTAGGGTTTTGTATTTGTACTTTTGGTCATCTATATTGAGGAATTTTTGCTCGGTTTTCTTCCCCTAGAGGGTTTCCTGGTATAAATATGTGTCTATCTTGTGATTTTGTTTCTTTCATTGATCATGTATATGCTTTTGTTGCGAAATTGAATTGAATACTGATGTTAGCTATCTTAGCATTTTGAATATTAACATGTTATCGGAGCTCGCCTGAATAAGACGGAGCTAGCCTGAATAAGACAGCTTTCACTAGGTGAAACTCTCTCTCTTCTCCCTCTAACAAGAAATTAGGGTTTCTGTCACATTAAAGGAATTTTGAGGTCTAAAATGGGCCTCCGAAGGAAAATAATAAAATAATAGTTATAATATCGAAATAATAGTTAAAATAATAAAATAATATTTATTAATTCTGGAAGAATAAAGAAAACAGTATGCAGTGTGGGTACTCGTTTGATGCAGAATTAAATTATGCATCTAACGAGTGCTCCTACTTGAAATTTGAGTAAAAACAAAGGGAGATATGTTGAAAATATGAACAAAAAAAGTAGTATTTTTTATGACAAATATCTCAAGTCAATCATTATGGTTCACTCATTTTATTGAAATTCTATTGGTTCTTGAATTCCAACTCATCAAGAAATTATGGCTGGCTTGTTTTCTTATATGATGGCCCATTTTCTTATAAGGTCCATTTTAGACCTCAAATTTCCTCTAATGAAGTTGGAATTTTGGAAATATGATTGCATAGAAAGGTGCACCTCTCCAAAAGCAAAATTTTGATCCCTATATCAAAATTTTTTGAGTGGATAGATCTCTGGGAAATTCAAACCCTAGTTTGACTTTGGACCAAAAAAACCAAAAAACCAGAAAACTATAGAAACTGCAGATCAGAATTTTGCAAGTCAATTTTGAGAGGTGAAAATTTGGAATCTTCAGAAACCAAGTGTACCAGTCAATTCTCCTCAGTCAAGCGCATCTCCTGGTAAGGTTAGTTTTCCATTTTTAGAAATTTCATTTTTTGGTGATCTCCTGGATAAGATGGCCCCAAGCACTAAGCTTGAGGATAAGCTAGAAGGAATAAAGAATTTTTGAGCATGGAAATATAGGATTGGCCTTATTCTTGAAGAGAATGATCTTGCCAAATATATCGAGAAAGAAGTTCCAGAACTTAAAGAGGATGAAGCTAAGGAGAAGCACAAGAAGGACCTTGTTAGGGAAAAGAGGATCATTGTTGATTCTATCAAATACCACTTGATTCCTCAAGTATAAGGAGATGTATGATGCCCTAGCCATAATGTATGAAGGAAGGGACATCGATAGGAAGATGAATTTGAGAGCTCAATTAAAGAGTACCAAGGAGAATCCATCCAAGACTACTTCACAAGGGTCTCCCAGTTCAAGGAGAAAATAGAAGCCATTGGATACTCCCTTGATGAAGATGAGCTAGTTATGAATGCTCTCAGTGGTCTCACCAGAACTTGGGATTCATTCATCTAGACTATGCATGCCAGGAAGGAAAGCATGAAATTCGACATTATATGACAAGATTGCATCCAAGAGGAGGCTAGAGTAGCCAATAGAGAATCTCTACTTAAAGAAGATGATCAATCCCTAGACACCCATTCCAAGAGAGGAAGAAGTCAATCTAACTTCAAGAAGGAAAGCCACAAGTAGTCTCAACCTCCCAAGAAGTTCCAAAGGACAAGAGGAAACAATCCAAGAAGAAACTACTCCAACTTTCAATGCTTCAATTGTGACAAGCTAGGACACATTGCCAAAAAATTTCAATTGAAGAAATAAGATTACAAGAAGAAGAGCAATAAAAGACATCATGTCCATTTACCTCCCAGGAAGTTACTAAAGGAAGACATTGAAGAATATGTTTTGTAATAGTGGTGCTTCAAAGAACTCTCTCCAATCTTGAAGAAAAGGACTCCCCTCAAAAATTTTCTCTAGGAGAATAAGTGAAGAAACATATAATATTGGTTCAGGAACTTTGATGATGAAATGGATCTCACCATCAGACAAGAAGACTAGGATCAAAAGATTCCTAGAAAACAAACAAAGATACGTATTTGAATTTCCATTTCTGTTTAATTGATAGTGTCTGGTTGTGTACACATTTATTTAGGATATATGTTATACATGTTTGCATTGATATGCAAGTGATGGGTAAGTAGCTTATGGTGCTATAAAACTTTGCATTGCTACTTATCTATAGTGAAAAATATTTGCTGACATATTTGGAGTAGTGCACACTCTTAATAATGTCCTAGTAATGATGGAAGGCATCTAGAAAAGTTACAATATGAATGTGGGGTATGAATAAATGTTGTGTTATAGATAGCATTATGATAGTGTGACTTATGCTTTATGCATATGTTTATGGAAACTATGAAATGTTTCTAACCGTGCTATTGAATTTGACTTGTAGGAAGTATCGTACAATGATCACCCACAAATGAAGAATGATGAGATTTGTTCCATAGAACAAGTGACAATGGTTCAAATATAAACAATACTTGTGAAATCAAGTAGAGGAAGTCGACTATGACAAATTAGCCAGACTCATGGTGTGATTGAATTATATGAAGAAGACATACCTCCTAGATTTGCAGAGGTTGGACCCTCTCACGATGATGAGACCTCGGAAGATCATGATATGTTGGAGCCCCAAGAACCTCCATCCATGACAATATTTATCGCAAGAGAAAACCAACTTGGGATCATGAAATTATTCAAAATGCAGAGAAGTATGGAGCTCTAGAAGGATCCACAAGAGAAAGAAAGAGGCCAAATCCATTTATTTGGCTTTGATGTGTGATCTTGTAGATCAAGAACCTACCAGTTATGAAGAAGCTATCCAGAAGAATGAATGGGTAGAAGCAATGAAAAAATAATACCAATCAATAATGAAGAATGATGTTTCGAATATAGTTCCCAAACAAGAAGGAAAAAGTATGGTATCTTCCAAGAGGATCTACAAGATAAAGCATGGAGCTGATGGAAGTATTGATAAATACAAGGCAAGTTTTGTGGCTAGAGGATTCTCTCAGAAAGAGGGAATTGATTGTGAAGAGACATTTGCGCCAGTATCAAGGTACACTTCCATTAGAACCATCATGGCACTTGCATCCATGATGAAGTGGAGTTTACACTAGATGGATGTGAAGACAGCTTTCCTACATGGTTTGATTGAGGAAGAAGTGTACATAGAACAACAACAGGGATTCGAAGTTGAAGACAGATGGACTCATGTGTGCAAGTTGAAGAAAGCTCTATATGGATTGAAGAAAGCTCCTAGATATTGGTAAGGAAGGATAGATAGCTTTTTGACGAGCTTGGGATTTACCAAATGTTGGCTATAACCGACCCAGAGGTTTTCTATAAGACCCAGGTTCTTCGCGGTTTCCCTTTGACAAACAAAACCCCTTCGCACCGGCCCTTTCGGAAACAACCTACGAGCAGGATAAGGTCTCACCCGAGGTGTATCTATGGGGTACTGCGGAATCAGGTTTCCACAGTAAGTGACGATTTGCTTGGACGGACGTACTGCGCAGCGCAATAGGGGGTATGCACTGCGAGGGGTGACTATGCAGCGATGGACAATGCTGCGGTCCACACAACTATGTTCTTCTACTACGGCACTTCTACTGAGATTGTGAACAATTCGATTCAACTTTATACTTGGATCACACAAAAATGTTTAAGGTGTTGAACTGAGTATCACTCGTCCACTCGTTCAACTACTCAGCCAATTATCCATCTACTATTCGTTCATCCACTTGATATGGTTACAATTTGAGAATATTCTATTGATACAATCTAATTGTTATGCATTGTTCTATTGTGCATAAGGAAGTACTTAAGTGATCTCTTAACACTTAACCAATTAACTTATTCACTATTCTTCAAACATAAGCTAAACGTTCACCATTCATCTATTCATGCAGAACTTAACATATCATCTCCATACTTCTTCTGATGGAAAATGCATACAACAGTTCTCTCATAACAGCATGCAAGGAAACATCTAGACATTCATTTACAGAAAACACAGATAAGCATCCATACATAAAACATAGTCGCACAACACAATATTTAACGTGCTTCACTTCCCCGGATGGGAAGCTACGTCCACAAGAATGGTTGGTAATATATATATTTAAAAGGGATTGGGACAACCGTTCTTAGTCTGCACACTCAGCTACAGACTCTCCTTCCTCTTAGATAGGTCTCTACGCACATAGCTGCAGAGCCTTTACAATCTTCTCAACTCAAAAGATATTTTTCAATACAACATCCAGAACCCAAAAATGTAACAACAAAAAGTAACCCCATCCCATACAAAATTGTCTTCTTAAATGTCCCATGCCTGAAGGTCATGTCTTTACAATGCCGAAGACCTAAACCCAAAACCCTTAGGGTTTACAAAATTGTGCCAGTTTCCCTAAACCAGCTTGCTGGCATCTGGTAGCATCTGCTTCATCGTGGCGGTTCTCCACGTCTTCATTCTGTCGCTATCGGCCTTCATGTCGCACGCGTGCCAACATGTCACTTTCACTGAACCATTTATCTCTAACGGTCTCACCCACTAGGCATGCCAAGCCATCGCTTTCCCTGAGCTGTCCTTTCCATAATAAACTCATGCATTGGCCGCATTCCTGATTTGCTCGTTCCCACTACTCGGCACTCCTGGAGCATCTTTCCAAAATTAGACCACTACTAGTCCATCTGGTACCTATACCTGATCTTTGTCCAGCACTCCGCTTTGCTAGCTCTATGTGGCCTGATTGCTTCACAGCACTACGTCCTCGCAGCGCTAGTCTTCGCTGTACTTCCAAAATTCAGATGCTGCACAAAGCTTCGCAGCATGGCCAAAACTTGGATGCTACGCACAACTTCGTAGATACCTCAACACTTAGAAAAAATTACATCTTTTTCTAAACTGTGCTCAGCTCAGCTTTTCCTGCTTATCAAAAACTGTTACCAAAACTTTGTCCCAACTTGGGCCCAACATGCCCCTAACACTTACATGTGGCTCGTCCCCGAGCCACTTGCTCCTTCGGTCATCTCGCTTTGCTCCGCGACCGATGGAACTAATCTGGCCGCGAGCTTGTTATATGTGCCGAACAACTGTTCCACTGCTTCTATGGTATCTTGTTCAACTTGTTTTACAGTCTCAAGCAGTGCTGGAGTTATCTCTTCTCCAATCTGTCCTTGTACTTGCTCTTGGTTGTCGCGCAGTTCCTTCAACTTGTCTTCTATCTACTGCGACACCGTTGTGGCATCCTCCAAGAGTTACTGCGACTGATTGTCCATCTCAGTCTCTTTTTCTCTTAGTGCCTGGGCTTCCTTCTTCAAGCCTGATATCTTCTTATACCTCGAAAACCTCTCCCTGGATGGCATAGCCTTGACCTCTGCATCCAACTTTTCTAGCACGGTCTACTTTTCTTTTACCATGGTCTTCACCTGCAGTAGCCCTTGATCCTCTTCAAGGGCAATGAATGCCTTTGAAACCTTCTCCAAGAGATCTTGTCACTTAGCCATCTCATTTGTTATGCTCTGCACATCGACACTCACTGCTTGCTCTCTTAACTACTGCTCAGTTAATCGCGTCTACGTACTCAGTTTTTCCCTCAAGGCGGGAAGATCGGCCTCATAGAGGATGTCCTTATCCTGCATCTCCATCTTCAACTATCTCTCATTTTCTCTGATCCTCAGAACTGTGTCTACAGGATCATCCTAGAGTTCTAGACCTTCAATATCTTGGGAAACAGTAGATATGGTAGTCTCCAATTGTTGTCGGTGGTCCTGTTCATCATGTAGCTGCATTTCTGTGCGCAACTCGAGCTGCCTATTTGCTACATACAGCTCCGCTTGTGACTTCATGGACTCTACTGTTCTTTCATGCATCTCATTGATGATCTGCATGTGCATAAAGTGTAAGTTAGGCAAAGGAATCTTGGCCAAGTCGAGCTCTACCCGTTCAACTCCCTTTGTGTTTAGGACGATCTGTTCTGCCATTGGTAATGAAATAGCCAATGGGTCCAAATGGACAACCCTAGTCTTAGAAGGCAACGTTATTGCTAGCTGCGGCGGTGTTTGTTGCAAGGTTCCTGCCAACCTACCTTAAGTTCTTATGTTGCGCGGCAAGGTTAGGCTCTTCTGGACCTCGTCCATTTTCTTCATAAGACCTTGCAGTGAGAGCCTAGTCTTTTGCAGGTAATCCTGGATGACCTTGTCCTTCTTATCTTTTTCTATCATTAGCTCCCCCATCTGCTCTGAGATCTTCTCCGCAATCATCTCGAAGTCATCTTCATTCAACATTGTCTCAGATTGAGTCTTTGTGGCCTTCATCTTCTTCTGCGCCTTCGGCTTCTGCGAGGTCTCAGGCTCTTTACACTTTCCTGTTTCTTCCACAATCGGGCATGATAGTGGGATTGGCTCATCTACTTCAGAGATTGTCTCAACGTCCATGACTTCGACACGGAACTCAGCCGGCCAGTCCTTCATGAGGATTTCAATGTCCTCCTCATACATATGGTAGTTACCTGGGTACCATTCTGGCTTCTTCATCTTTCCTTGGGTGAAATAAAAATACATCACATGTCAGCCTGAAAATCAATAATGTGAATGTACTTCGAAGTTACTTGCTTTGTGATGCGAAATGTATGGGTGATCGCCTTGCGCAACTGAGTGTAATATTGGTAGAAAACTTTATCTGTCGCTCTGCATTGATATTTGCCCAGAGGTTGGCATAACAGAAACCTCTAGGATCGTTGGTTTCTATAATGACACCCACATAGTCCTTTGGCTCCTTCCATCCAGAAAAGGCGACGAGGATGAGCAGCCATGCAAAGTGGAACTGTCCACCATTCTCCTAGGTATCATTGAGTTCATCAAAGAAATCATTAAGAAGGTACTGACACCAATTGTATTGGGTGCCTTCAGCCACTGCGGCACCAAGTAGTATTACGCCCGCAGGCACCTCCAGAGGTCTAGCTGTTCTGAGGATTTTTCTTGCGAGCAACTGCGTGACAAATCTTGTCGCTCTGTCTTCAATTTCTTATGTGGGAAAACCTCTTTTCCCTTTCACCAATGCATAATTCTTCTTCATCTTTTCGATCGCTTCTTTTTCCTTAGTCTTCCCTTGGAAGAACTACTTGGGATCCTTGCCACGCTTGCTAAGCCCTGTGATGTGGTGGATTAGATCAATGTTGACATCAATATTTCAATCTAACCACAAGTATCCTTGATGGAGTCATGCCATCAGAGTGCGAACCACGACATTAACTTCTGGTGAGCAATCAAAATGTGGCAGTCTGAGGAGGTTCAACAATCTTTACTGAACTACCGGTGTTAGCCAGCTTTCGGAAACCAAGTTAAAAGTGCCCTTGACATCTTTCTTCCAGCACATGTATTGGTCAGGCTGGAATTGTGGGTACTTGAGCATGTGGGGCTCTTCCTTTTGCACGCCTAGGAGGTAAAAGTCCTCCCACTTACAGTCCGGGATCTTTCTGAGCAGGTTCTTGGTGACGTCTACATATTTTGAAATCGGCGACAATGGGATTTCATATATAGCATTCTTATCCAATTTAAAGACTGGGGCATCCAACGCCCATGGTGATATATACTACGATGTCAACTTTAAGGGTTCCTTCTGAAAGACCGGCGATCTTGGCGCTGTCTGTCCCGTCTTTGGAGTCTTGCTTCGTGGTCTAGTTATGTCTTTCCCTTTGTCCTACATGATTGGATTATGGCGAGGTGATCTTCTGGACGCTTGACTGGGTTCGACTATAGTATTCTTGGTAGGGGTTTTCATTAACTCTATAATCCCCCCATGCTGAAAGATTCAAATTGATTCTTGGAGTGTAAGCTCTTCTTATGTCTGGTGATTTGGACATCCACTGGCAAGAGTAGGCAACTGTTTCTAAGATATCACTAAGGATTGCTAACACAAGAGCGAACACATGAAAATTCTAAGTGTCTGGTAATGCTTGCGAGTCCTTATGCGGCATTATTTATAAGCGTAGTTGGGTCCTCCCTGCGCCTTCCAACAGATAGATGGGCATTTAATGTAGTGTCCATTGGTGAATTTGAGCGAGTCCTTCAATACCTTCCATCGTCAGCGTGTCCAGAATGACTATCTTTTCGTTAAATGATGAATTGGTTCATTGCAATGGTCATATAACAACTATTTTTCTCAAAACGTTTTGTAACGGCTAATTTTCTGAGTCTTGCGTCGAGCTGTGCGGCAAGCCATCTGGGATCCTGCGTAGTTACTTTGCAGTGCCAAAAATTTTCAACTGCGCTGTTTCAAATTTTTTTTACTTTTATTTTCCTTTCTGCATAGCTTCAGCAGTGCTGCACGGTACACACATTGTTCTACTTATCATACATGTACAGGCTCCTTTACATTTCCAGTATCCAATTTCAACTGTACTTGACACTTAGAAATTTCTTCCTCTGCTTGTTACTCAGGATTCTGCAAAGCAGGACTATCGTGATACAACTTTAGTCTGCTTCCATTTATCAAATTTGGTAGGGTATTGCCAGCTAAATTGGCTAACTGGACTGCACCAGTGTTAGTAACATGTATCACAGTATATGGGCCAAGCCAATGCATCTTAAATTTACCGGGAAACTTCATGAACTTTCTATCATAAAGGAGGAATAGGTCACCTACCTGAAAGTACTTGCTCTTTATACGGCGATCATGCTATTCTTTCTCACGGTCTTTTTGAACTTGCTGGTGGAAGCCAGCAATGAAGTGATCTTCCTCCAACCCAATGAGGTGTAGCAACCTTTCCTCTAATGCTGCATAGTCTTCCATCCCTGTGAACGCAGTGATCCTTAAACTAGGGACAATATATTCCATTGGAATTATAGCTTTTTTCCCATAAGCCAACTTAAAAGGTGTATGTCCTGTCAATTTCTTGCATGTAGTCCTGTATGCCCATAACACAGAGGAGACGTGCAGATCCCAATCAACTCTATTTACATTGCAGACCTTAGTGAGTGCATTCTCCAGTATTTTATTGAAAGCCTCGATAATGCCATTCGCCCGTGGATGATATGGAGTACTGCGCTGATGATGGATGTGGAATTCCTCTGTAAGTGCCTCAATGGTCTTGTTCAAAAAGTGAGTCCCTTGGTCACTACCAAAATCTTCGGACAACCAAATCTTGACAATATTTCTTCAAAAATGAATTGTGCAGCAGTACTAGCATTGCAGTCCTTTACTGGATTTGCTTCTTCCCATCTGGTGAGGTAATCAGTAGCAATAATAATATACCTTGCACCGGTTCTTTTCCCTAGTGGGTTTATAGGACCCACAAAATCAATGGCCCATTTTTCAAATGCCTGCAAGGTCAACTATGGGTTCAATGGCATCTCATCTCTTCATGAAGGTTTTCCTATCCTCTGTCAGACATCACATTTCTTGTAGTGTTCTCTAGAATCTTTGTGGATCGTAGGCCACCATAGCCCTGTGCGCAATACCTTCTGCGTGGTGGCCCTTCTTGCATAGTGACCTCCCGCGATCCTTGAATGCGCATCTGCTAGAATAAATGGTCTCTCATGATCTAGTACGCATCTACGTAGGACTTCATCCGATCCGAGTTTGTATAACTGACCTACAATTATAGTGAAGTCTGCAGTGCGCACCACTAGCTTCTTCTTCTGCTAGACAGATAATTCCTGCGGTGCCAGCCCTGTTGTCAAAAAATTAATGATATCCTTATAATAATCATTGGCAATTTGTATAGAAAATAATTGCGCATTAGGAAGACTATCTTCAATGTTCATTGGCTCTTCTCCTGACTCAATCCTAGAGAGGTGGTCAGGTCCCAAGTTCATCCTACCGGGCTTAACAACAATCTCAAAATCATACTCCTGGAATAGCAATAGCCATCTGCATATACACCCCCCTAACACTGGCTTATTGACCAATTATTTCAACTTAGAATGGTCATTGAACATAAGGAAGTGTGCACCAAGCAAGTAATGTCTGAATTTCTGTAGGGTATATACCATTGCAAGGCCTTCCCTCTCGGTAGTAGTATAGTTCTTTTCTGCTTTTGAGAGATTCCAGCTTGAGAATGCAATAGGGTGGTCAATACCTCCTTCTCCTTGTTGAGCTGGTACGATTCCCAGGGCAATGCATCATGCATCAACATGGACATGGAATGGATTCATATAGTCTGGAAAGACTAGAATCAGTGCAGTCACCATCTTTTCTTCTAGTGTATCAAAACCTTGTTCGCATTCTGCATTCCAAATGAACGGTGCGTATTTCTTTAGCAACTTTTCCATTGCTGTGGTTATCTGCACGTAACCCTTTATAAATTTTTTGTAGTATCCAGTATGGCCTAAGGTAGAGCGCAACATCTTGACTGAATTTGGTGTTGGCAAGTTCACAATTATTGCGATCTTCAGAGGATCCAGCATCAATCCTTGCTTACAAACAATGTGCCTGAGTAGAATCCCATAAGGAACACAAAAAATACACTTCTTTAGATTTAAAGAGATCTGATGCTGTCGACACTTCTCAAGCATCATTCTGAGGTTTGCACAATGGTTCTTCAATAGACCAAACACAGTCCAATCATCAAAATAGGCTTCGAGAAAATTATGCATAAACTCTTTGAATGCTGCGATGACCACTCTGGAAAATATGGCAGGTGCGTTCTTCAGGCCAAAAGGCATTACTGTGTACTGGAACGACCCCCATTCTGTAGCAAAAGTTTTCTTATGCCTGTCTGTGGGATCAATCGTTATCTGATGATACCCTGAAAAACCATCAGTAAAAGAATAAGCCTCATTCCCTCCAACATTATCAAGCACTTCGTCCGTGAAAGGAGTAGGGAATGGGTCGTGCATGGAAGCATCATTCAGTTTTTTGAGATCCACACAAATCCTGATCTCACCTTTTGTATTCTTGTCTTTAACGACCATGGGGATAATCCACTTGGACTCCTCGACAAGTTCAATGATTCTTGCTTTAAGCATCGTATTCAACTCTGTGCATACTCTTTCTTTGTAGCGCGGATTTAGTCTGTACGGTCTCTGCTTCACGGGCTTTGCGCCTGGCTTCAAAGGTATTTTTGCTACAAATATAAAATAAGATAATAATTAAATAATTAATAATTAGGTTAACTAAAGTTAGGTTATGAAATGAGGCATCTCCTCAACATCAAATGCCTGAGTCATATTTAAAGCAGGGCCATCATTGTTAGATTGTCCATAGATTGTTCTATCTTTCGGCTATTTTTCAACTTCTTAATTTTTGTGACTAGTATCTTGTTATGATTTCTTAGTCTAAAAATTTCTTCAGCATTGTTAGATAATGCTTTATTACTCTTCGCGATCTCTGACTTATGTGTCTTTTAAAGTCATCATTTTGTTGTTGAAGAACTTTTATCTATTGTCGACACTGGCCGACCTCTGATTCTTGACTTTCTAATTTATGTCGTAACTGCATTAGTTCTTCATCTTTGTCGCTAACGATTTTGTTCAAGCGTATTATTTCTGCTTTGTAATTATTTATTTCCTTCTTTATATCTTGATTTCCTAACCTCTGATTGAATTTATTTTCGGCTTTTAATTCATCAATTTGCGCATACAATTTTTCTATACGCCTTTCTTGGTCAGATATTTTTATTTCATTGTACCTTTCTTGTAATTCAATTCTTCTTTCTGAACTGTTATTTATGTCACGCAATTCTTCATTGTATTTTCGATAACATTTTAACGTGGCTTCTAATTTTTCTCGCAAATCGGCTTCCATGGTTTTTGACTTCTTCGACGGTGGAATGATCTTCTTTGATTTGTTTGATGAGTCTTTCTTAAACTTGGTCGTCTTTCCTTGACTTGACTTATCCAATGATGGATAGCCTTTGCTAGATCTTCGCTTCTTGTCTTTTTTCTTCGTTTTGTCTTCTTCAATACTTCTTATCTCTTTTTCAAAAATAATTATTATTTTAATAAAATAATAATAATTATTAATTATTTAATTAATAATAATATTTTTAATGCTTTCATAAACTATATATATAGTTTAATATATATATATGTTTTCCAAAAATTAAAATATTTAAACAAATATAATAATATATTATAACGTTTAATATTTAATTTTTTGTTTGTTTTAAATTAGGGTTTCAATGGCCGGTGGAGGAGGAGCGGTGGGAGTCGGTGGATGGTGTGTGCAAGGGTGTGGTCTGGAGGATGAGATTTGGAAGGAGGTGGGCATGGGCAGAGAGGGCATAGGGGGTGGTGGATGTAGGCGAAAGTGGAGTAGCGTGGGGTGGATGAGTGTGGAGAGCTGCAGGCATGGGGGGGCGCGGGAAGGAGGCACAGGAGTGGTGGTAGAAGGGAGGATGGCAGGAGCTGCAGCGAGCGGAGGGATGGAGGCTACGTGGAGGTGGAGCTGTGTTTGGGAGAAGCAAATGGAGATGGGGCGCAATGTGAGGGAGTGGAGTGGTCACCAGAAGTGGGGGCGTGCAAGCATGCACGGGGGAGTGGAGGAAGGGTGGTACGCAGAGGAGGCAGGCACAGTGGAGGAGAGTGTGATGCAGCAAGTCCAGGCGGGAGGTGTAGAAGGTCGGCCGGATGGAGGTCAGTGTGGAGGTGGCTAGCAGAATGGAGGTAGCAGCACAGAGGGCGCAGGGAGAGTGAGGTGCGATGGAGTCTGGCGTGAGATGAGGAAGGCACAGGTGAATGTGCAGGGAGAGGTGCGAGGAGTGGAGTGAGAGCAATTGTCGCGTGAGCAAAAGGTTGGTGAGTAAGGTGGAAACGAGTCCTGATGTAGAGCAGTAACCAAATGGATGAATTCCGAGCAGCAACCAAATGGATAAATTTCGAGCAGCAACCATCTCCGGTTGGACTTGAAGGGAGAGCCGAAACCGAGCTCTGAGTGTAGGAGCCAAATCCGAGCTCAGGTCCAAGGAGTCGAATCCGAGCTCTGATACCAAATGCAGTGAACGTATCTGTTCACTAGGTTAAGAAGCGAATCCGCCTTCCATATTTGAGATAAAAGATAATAATATATTGATAGATGATAGAATAAAAGATGATATGTTACAATGATGGCCCTGCTTTAAATATGGCTCGGGCATTTGATGTTGAGGAGACGCCTCATTTCATACCCTAACTTGAGTTAACCTAATTATTAATTATTTAATTATTATCTTATTTTATATTCGTAGAAATTTTCATGACCCGTAGGTCTCCCAGAATGCCTTTCATTTATGTGAATTTAGTTGGAAACAGTTCCTGATATTCATGCAAGGTGTCTGCGATCTCTGCAACAGTCTGATTGTCCCAATAGTCTTCTATTACTGCGAACTTCGGTTCTTCGCTTGTGCCAATATTCACCTTCTGCGTCTTTACTGGTCCACTCATCTTTGGTATTTCTAGCAGAGGTCCTTCTATGTCGCGTGCACCCTCCGATTCTTGTATGGCTATGTTGTGCGGGTCATCCTCATCATATTCATTTCTATCATTGATGTCTTCAGCTAGGTTGTAACACTCGGTGGGGTGTTCTTCGTGTTCCTTCTATTCTGACTCTAGGTGTGCAGGAATGCTGTCTACCCCGAAGAATTCCTCCAATGTCATATTTCTGTAAGGACAATCTTCCCTGGATATGCGTTCCTTAATTATTTGCAATGCATCATGGACCAGCGGATTCTCATCCTCAAAGCTGAAGTCCTTCTGTAAGTTTGCAGTCAGCATGTTCCATTCCGTGGTTTCCCTGCGCAATTCCAGGTCTAGGTACCATTTCTTTGGAATGTCATCCTCCAGGGTATGCATGAACAGGTGCACCCATTATTCATGTGGTCTTCCAGCCATGCCTGCGAAGAGACTTCAATGTGCTGACTAGGATCTGTCTATCCATTAAATTTCTCAAAGGGTAAAGTAACCCTGTAGGCAAACCAAATCTGCATCTTAATCCTGCATTGGTCCCAAGTGGTCAATGCTTGCTTGTGCACGGCCCACAATCTTGTGGGTGTGTCGCGCAGTGCCATATCCAATGCTGGTAATCTGTGCTCATCTGTAATGGCTGTAGTATATTCATGGATGAAATTGTAAACATTAGCATAACCATCATATGTGGGAATAGGACTTACCTCCTTCCCGATCCAGCACAATGATTTTGTAACCTACGTGCATCTTCTTGCTGATACTTCATGCATCTGGCTTTGCCAATTTTCCAGCCCTGCCTCCGAATTAGAGAATCAGGATCTGTCACATATCCAACTAAGTGTACCATCTACAATAGGATTAATGTAATCTTCCTGGTTCACTGTGAGCTAGTATAGTCTGTCCAAGTCTTGAGCCTTGGATTCTGCCTGAATCGGCTCATTGTATCTGTCACCATCTGCAGGATCCAATGGTGTGATGACCCTAAGATGCTTCCCTTCAAATATCATCTTCTTTGTTTTTAAGTCGATGATATCCAAGTTATCAATAGCCCAGTCAATTCCTAGCAGTGTAGGAAAAGGCTGATTATCATCCACAATATCGATAACTTCAAAGTTTGCATGACTTTGGACTCCATCGATGTCGACTATCACATCATCTAACCGGCCAAAAGGTATGACTTTATCTTTGTTAGCCATCCTCAGCTGGATAGGTGACCATAACAACTTTGGTCGACCCATCTGCTGCCTTGTTTGCTTAGTTAAGACATTTACTTCGGATCCCAGATCAAGGATGACTTCATCCATTTCAAAATCTCCTATTTGCGCGGTAAGTCTCAATTCTCGGCCTATTCTTTTATGCTTCCTTATGTGATGTACTGTGCTATCAGAAGTCTCTGTTTCGGTCTATGCCTCATATTGGTTTATGAGCTTCTGTAGCTCTACTTTGGCATTTTCACTTTTGAGTAGCTTCATGCAGCTTCACAGGAACTACGCAACGGAAGTGCTGACATCCCTCACAGTGCTTGTTTTATCATAAGCTACTGGCATGTCTTCAACATGTGATGCTTCACTGCGCAACAGGATCCTCTGTGATTCTGTTGCTAGTTCTCTGAAGGTATCCCGCGATTCGATAAAGACTTCCTTGTTCTTTCGTAAGTCGAGAGCAGGTATTTTTCTTGGGGCTTTCCTTATCCATACTGTCTCAAGAGGAGTATGCCTTCTATGAGCCTCCCCTGACATGGAAGCTTCTGCTCCCCTATTGTGGCCTGTCTGAATGCCACTACATGTGACCACATTGATGCTTGGGTCTACTAGTCTTCTCTCCACTACGATCCACTGGACGTTCGTGTTTAGTGCGTCTGTCTGTCTTCTTTTCTGCATTTCCACCTCTAGCACTGGGTAATCTTCAATAACATGCTCAAATGATTTACAGTAATTGCATGTAGTGCATGGGTTAACACAATCTCTAGATACGTGGCTTGGCTGGCCACAATTATAGCAAATAACCTAGCCACGGCCTTTTCCCTGCGCCGGGCCAACATTCCTTCCTCTACCGCAGTATCCAGCACCACAACCTCTGTATCCTTCTTGGTCATATTATGCATTCTCTTGTTTCGGCTAGTTATCTTCTTGTATGTGGTACAAGCTAGCGCCTCTCATTGAGTCCATATCTCATTTTATTTCATTCATTAGTTCATATGTGTGGAAGTTGGATTCATCATTTCCAACTGATTTACAGAAAGTGCAGTATAAATTTTTAGGTGTTTTCACATACTTCTGTATGAGATAGCAGTCTTCGGGTTTGTGTCCTGTGCTTCTACAAATTTAACACCATGGGGCCTGATTCTAATTTATTGGGTTGGGTGCACCACTATTAAGATAGTCAGGGAATAACGGGAAATGCTCCCGGTCATGGCCTTCTCCTTTACAACTTGTACACCAGACCTCATGTCTAGGTTCATACCTTTGTTCTTTGCCATTCTTCATGCTTTGCAGTTCTAGTGTTAGGGTGGTCAGTTGGTTCTGGACTTGAGACATCCCATAACTAGTCTCACCAATCGGTGAAGCCTCTAGCTTCATTGCGATCTCCAAGGCCTCTGCCTGCGACATGACCTTTTGTTGCATCAATGGTAATCGAATATGGGGAAACAGCGCAGCAATGAACCATTCCTTGTGCTGTTTCGGAGCTATAACAAAGCTTACTTGGTCTAATAGGGTCTTGAACTTCTGATCAAACTCCCAAACTGTTCCAGTCAGTTTCTGCTTTATTTCTCTCAACTCGGTTATACATTGAGATTCAGATTTGGGTTTCTTAAACTCTGCCACAAGCGCAGCTTTAATTTCTGCGAGGGTTCTCAGTTGTGTGTTAGATTACTTCATGAACCAATGTAAAGCTCTGTTCTTGAAAGTGGTGATGAGCTGTGCTTTCTTCATGGCATCATCCTAGATTTGTCTTACACTCCAGATGGCTTCGCAAAGGAACCAATGCTGGTCACGGTCTTCTAGGCCAATTCCTTTGAATATTGGCAACTTCATATCTGTGTTTGCCATTGTCCTATTAGGTAGTGGGGCGCCCGGATTAGTGTGCGGTTGCTGTAAAGGGCTCTGTGCAGTGACAACAAATGGGCTTATTGGGATAGACGTACTGGGCTGAGTATTCTGTGGGGTGGGCTACGTAGCAGGTGGGTTTTGAGATAAAGGTGGTGTGGTCTCTTCAGTCGATGGGTTCTCAGGGGTAAATGGTGGTGCGTCTTCATTGTCAAGGTCACAAGGAATCTCAGTATCGATATGGAGTCCAAGGCCTCCACGATTCTTATTAAATTTATACCTCTTACCACTTCTAAGATAATGGGTATCTTCATCATAATCACTATATATACTGTTTACCATGGAAAACTTAAGAATATTACTGCATTCTTAAAACACCTTTCTCAGCTAATAGCATCTTAATGTATAGACTGAGATTGTTCAGCAACTTACCTTGGAATCCTCCGAAAAAGTATGCTTCTGCTGGCTGTAGGATTTGAGTGTTTCTACACCAAATTCTGTTACGAAGCCTTATAGCATATGATGGACCCAAAAATCAACTGCGCATGTCAACGGGTTGTCTATTGCTTTGAGCTGCTCTATGAGATCAGGAGTCCACTCTGTAGGAACTCCTCCTTGAAAACAGGTTTTCTTTTCTATGAGCCGCGAGATCCACGTGTGTAGCTTGTTTAGAAATGATGCCCAGAAAATCTCATGAATATCTTTCCACAGATATCTATCCGACCTCTATGTGTCACATAGACGCGGATGTCTATTCTCTTTCCTTGCAAAGTCTCTTATGGTCTTGTCCCACCAAGCTTGGATTTTTGTGTTTTTAGGATGCTAGTTGTCAGAGCCTTCCAAGAACTGGTATTCTTCGTCACACATCACAATTGCAACTCATCACGGATTCTAGCGTGGAAATGGAACCATTTGTTTACTATAACTGAACTTGAGGTTTTCTATAAGATCCAGGTTCTTTTGGGTTTCCCTTTGACCAACAAAACCCCTTTGCCCCAGCCCTTTCAGCAACAACCTGCGAGCAGGTTGAGGTCTCACCTGAGGTGTATCTATGGGGTACTGCAAAATCAGGTTTCCACAGTAAGTGACGAGCTGCTTGGATAAATGTACTGCGCAGCGCAACAGGGGGTATGCGCTGCGAGGGGTGACTACGCAGCGATGGACAACGCTGCAGTCCGCACCACTATGTTCTTCTACTGCGGGACTTCTACTGAGATTGCGAACAATTCAATTCAACTTTATACTTGGAGCACACATAAACGTTTAAGGTGCTGAACTGAGTATCACTCATCCACTCATTCAACTACTTAGCCATTTATCTATCCACTATTCATTCATCCACTTGGCATGGCTACGATTTGAGTATCTTATATTGATACAATCTAATTGTTATGCATTGTTCTATTGTGCATAAGGAAGTACTTAAGTGATCTCTTAACACTTAACCAATTAATTGATTCACTGTTCTTCAAACATAAGCTAAACGTTCACCATTCATCTATTCATGCAGAACTTAACATATCATCTCCATACTTCTTCTAATGGAAAATGCATACAACAGTTCTCTCATAAAAACATGCAAGGAAACATCTAGACATTCATTTATAGAAAACACATATAAGTATTCATCCATAAAACACAGTCGTACAACACAATATTTAATGTGGTTCACTCCCCCGGATGGGAAGCTATGTCCACAAGAACGGTTGGTAATATATATCTTTAAAAGGGATGGGGAAAGCCGTTCTTAGCCCGTGCACTTAGCTGTAGACTCTCCTTCCTCTCAGATTGGTCTTTTCGCACACAGCTGTAGAGCCTTTACAATCTTCTCAACTCAAAAGATATTTTTCAATACAACATCGAGAACCCAAAAATGTAACAACAAAAAGTAACCCCATCCCATACAAAATTGTCTTCTTAAATAGCCCATGCCCGAAGGTCATGTATTTACAATGCCGAACACCTAAACCCAAAACTGTTAGGGTTTACAAAACTATGCATGTTTCCCTAAACCAGCTTGCTAGCATCTGGTAGCATCTGCTTCATTGTGGCAGTTCTCCACGTCTTCATTCTGTCGCTATCGGCCTTCCTGTCCCACGCGTGCCAACAGGTCACTTTCACTGAACCGTTCATCTCTAACAGTCTCACCCACTAGGCATGCCAAGCCATCACTTTCCCTGAGCTGTCCTTTCCTTAAAAAACTCGTACATTGGCCGCCTTCCTGATTTGCTCGTGCCTGCCACTCGACACTCCTAGAGCATCTTTCCAAAATTAGACCACTACTAGTCCATCTGGTACCTGTACCTGATCTTTTTCCAGCACTCTGCTTTGCTGGCTCCATGTGGCCTGATTGCTTCACAGCACTGCTTCCTCGCAGCGCTAGTCTTCGCAGTACTTCCAAAATTTGGATGCTGCACATAGCTTCTCAGCATGGCCAAAACTTGGATGTTGTGCACAACTTTGCAGCACCCTCAACACTTAGACAAAATTACATCTTTTTCTGAGCTGCGATCAACTCAGCTTTTCCTACTTATCAAAAAGTGTTACCAAATCTTTGTCCCAACTTGGGCCCAACACCAAAAGTAAAGCTAACCCTAACCTTTACCTTAAGGTTATGGATGATGAACCTCTCATATTATTGCTGTATGTGGATTATTTATTTCTGACAGGAAATGAGAAACATATTGTAGAGTGCAAGAATAAGTTGGCTGAAGAATTTGAGATGAAAGACCTTGGATTGATGCACTATTTTCTAGGTCTGGAAGTATGGTAGAGCCCAGAAGGAATCTTTCTCAACTAGGGAAAGTATGCTGTGTAAATCTTAAAAATATTTGATATGTTGAAATTTAAATCCATGGCCACACCCATCGATACCAACCTAAATTTTTTAGCTAATGAATCGTCAGAGTTAGTGGAGGCGACTCAGTACAAACATATTATTGGGTCGTTGATGTATCTAACGAATACTGGACCAGATATATGCTTTGCTATGAACAACCTAATTTAGTATCTAGTTGAGTCTAGACGTGTTCACCTGGTAGCTGCAAAGCATGTGATGAGGTGCATGAAAAATACGATAGACTTTGGTCTATACTATGTTGGAGATCATGACTACAGATTGTATGGTTATACAGATGCAGATTGGGCTAGAAGTTTCTCAGACAGAAAGATCACCTCAAGTGGATGTTATTGTCTGGGATCTGCCATGATCTCATGGTTTAGCAGGAAGCAGTCTAGTTTTACTCTTAGCACAGCTGAAGCAGAGTATATAGCATCTTGTTCTGCTAGTTGTGAAGCCATATGGATTTGAAAATTGATGTCAGGTCTATTTTGCCTGGAGTTGGATACCACGGTGATTCTATGTGACAACCAGAGTTGTATAAAGATGACGAAGAACACTGTGTTCCATGAAAAGTCAAAGCACATAGAAATCCAATATTTTTACATACAGGATATGGTACAGAAGGGAGCTATAAAGCTACAATATGTGAGCAAAGATGAGCAAGTTGTTGATGTGTTCACTAAGCCTCTGTCTCAAGTGATGTTTGAGTACTTTCATGACAATCTTGGTGTGGTTCAAAAGGACCTTCCTCGAAAGGGGGAGCAACGATGATGATGTTTGAGTGGGATTGCATCATCCCTTAACATTAGTCCTAAAGTGATCTACATAATTTTGTCTCCGTGATGTCATTGGGATTGTATCATCCCTGGACATTAGTTCTAAAGTGATCCACAGACTTTTGTCTCTGTGATGTGGTTGGTATTGTATCATCCCTAGACATTAGGCCTAAAGTGATCTGTAGAATTTTGTCTCCATGATGTGGTTGGGATTTTATCATCCTGTTGAGGGGGATGATAGGCCTTTCCTCAAATCATCATATATTATAATGTATTAAAGGATATAATTAGATAATGTTAACAAATGAACGGTTGGAGTAGGTGCAACCGCTCCAACCTCTCTTTTCATGTATAAGTATACCATCTATTGAATGAATACAATGGTTAGGTGCTTAGCCCAATATGTGTTCTTTCTTGATGGTTGATGTGTGTACTTTATAATATGCTTGAATGCTGGTAGAAACCAAGAGTATCAACATCTGGCATCATTGTAGGGGATGCATATACCAAAAGAATAGAGAGCATGTTCAATGATACTAGAGCAAGAGATAAAATAACGGTGGGAGAAGAAGATTGCTAACTATCTGCAAAACTATGCAAGGAGAAACAAGCTAACAATTAATCAAGCAAGGGAGAAGTTCTTTACTGAGACCCATGAAAAATTTGTAGAATACGTGCCATTCTCGCTAAAGAAGCTGTTGGATGAGAAGACCAACATATGTAGAGGAGTGAAAGTTGATTTCAAGGATGATAAACATAGGTTTCACAAATATGTCTAAATGGTGCAAGAAGATTGCTGATGATTTCTGTGAAGAACGGGCGATTGAAAAGCGAGTATCTGTCGATGGAGTAAGGAAAAGGTTCTTCACAGACCTTACCGACCATTTCTTGTGTTCCTTTCTGACTCTTTTTTTTCAAATTCTTGATCAACAAAGGCATTGCACACATTGTCGAAACACAACCATTATTGCTCCCACCTCTTCCAAATTTGAATTGGTAAGAAAAAGAACAACAGCGGAAAAAATTTGTACGTGAGCGCAAATGGGAGTATTTTCTGAACAAATGACGTCCTGCACTTTCCCAGTTTCTTAGAGAACTTCAGGTCGGCATTGGGGGAGTGACGAAGCATGTTCTGATGGAGTAGAGAGTTGATGAAGGTCATCTGCACAAATCCGTTGGTGTATAGTAAGTCAACTAGAGGATCAGTGTTGCATACTTCACCTATTACTCGCTACATCACTCCACAGACTAGAGCAGCATGTTCGAAGTTTAGTATTTTATTTTTTTATTCATCAACCAATCATGAGGATGAGAATGTTGATTATTTGTTGAATCAGTCGGCTCTTATTGGCCTTCCTAGTGACCATAGAGCCAGTTTTTAGTAGCCTGCCAAGATTGGAATAGAGCTAAAGAGGATATGAAATGTGACTCTCTTTTGAGGCAGGTGATCTCCTCCACATTTGTAATTCAGTTGATCTCTAGTCGACTAAGAGTCGAGTCGAATCAAGTCGAGTCGAATCGAGTCAAGTCGAGTCGATTCAAGTTAGTCGACCACAACCAATACCAGTCGTTATCAACCACAAGCAATAAAACACTTACAAACTTGCAAGAAGCGTCATGACAGATGAAGTCGACAATGACCACATTCAAGTAGAAGCCATCGTACAACACACAGAAGAAGAAATTAAACACTACATGATGACATCAAAAAATTTGAATTGCTTGAACCCCTCGATGCTGTATTTCAAATATGTTCCTGGATTTTGACCTCAGAAAGCAAGAAGACAGAGAAATCTTGTATAAAGTCGAACAGCCAAAAGGCCCCACATGCCTAAGCCGATGGAGATGTCATCTAGATGGAGATGCTTGGGCCAATGGAGATGCCGGCCAAATGGATATGCCTGGGCCGATGGAGATGTAGGCCAGATGGAGATGGATGGGCTGATGGATATGTCATCCAAATGGAGAATCCTAGGCTGATGGAAATTTTGGCCAAATGAACCAGGGTGAGGCTTTAAACCAAAAGACCTTGTTGGGGAAGAGTATAGTTGACTGCCATTGTGAGAGGGTGAGACTTCGATGGACTATTACCATATTGAAGATGGAGGCTGAAGAGTAACCAATCACGGTAGAGCCTTGTACACATGTGTTTCCCTATCAAGTTGGTGGTTGTTTCTATTGAATACCTATGCAGACCGGCATGCATGGTTGATGCATAGTGAGGACTACTTCAGCAGGAGCAGAAATCTAGGATGTTGATGCATCTTTCTTTTTTTTCTTTGGGATGAGAAAAAGGATTTTTTGGTGGGGGAGATGTTGAGGTGGATGATATGCCTTTCCTAAAATCATCATATATTATAATGTATCAAAGGATATAATTAGATAACTTTAACAAATGAATGATTGGTGCCGGTGCAACCGCTCCAACCTCTCTTTTCATGTATAAGTATACAATCTATTGAATGAATACAATGATTAGGTTCTTGGACCAGTATGTGTTCTTTCTTAATGGTTGATGTGTGTACATTATAATATGCTTGAATGCTGGTAGAAACTGAGAGTATCAACACATCCCTAGACATTAGTCCTAAAGTGATCCATAAAATTTTGTCTTCATGATGTGGTTGGGATTGTATCATCCATGGATATTAGTCCTAATGTGATCCACATAATTTTGTCTCCGTGATGTTTTGGGATTGTGTCTTCCCTAGACATTAGTCCTAAACTGATCTGTAGACTTTTGTCTCTCTGAAGTGGTTGGGATTGTATCATCCCTGCACATTAGTCTTAAATTGGTCCTCAGAATTTTGTCTCAGTGATGTGGTTAGGATTGCATCATCCTTGGAATTATTTCCTAAAGTGAGAGGCATTGATCAACCCATAATTGGATCATGTGTGTTGCAGGTTATGTTGCTGCAGATGATGTTGCTGCTGATCGAGAGATTAAGTGTTGTTGTAGAAAATCGAGTGATCGGTTGCTACAGATGATGTTGTTGCTGATCGAGAGATCAATTGTTGCTTTAGACGATCGAGTGTTGTAGATGATGTTGTTGCCAATCGAGAGATCAAGTGTTTCTATATACGATTGAGTGAACGAGTGCTGCAGAATATGAATATCAAAGATGAAGACTAATTGGGTAGAAGATGATGCTCTAGTACTCAATATGTTGAAGATTTTCCAGTAACGTTTCCAGTTGTTGATGTTGTTGAAGAAAACTTCCAATGATTTATAGATGTATCACCTTGATGTTGTTGATGATGCTCTCTCTCCTTGCTCCTACAGTTGATGTTGATGTTGTCACTATAATACCCTTCTCGTTAAGGGGGGTGTTGAAATATTGCAATTTCGAAGAATATTCTATTGTATTTTGTTATTGTAATTTATTCGGAGATGTTTTATTCCTCCGTCGGGGACTTGGGATGTTATTATTGTATTTTGTCATCATAGAGTCACGGGGTAAAACCTCCTTTGTAATTCAAGTCTATAGGACCCTCCATAAAGTAATATTATATTGTTTTGATTCTTCCTAGGTAAGTCGGCCCAGTTAAGTTTATTGGGGTTGACCTAGTTAGTGAAAAATTCAAGTGGAAGAGTATAAATAGAAGTGACGTGATCCTCATTTGGAAAAACACACTCACTTATGTAATTCACATAGGAGAGAGAAAGAGAGATATATGCAAGGAGAAGGAGCACTTGTTTGGGGTTTTGTCTTTGTACTTTTGATCATCTATATTGAGGAATTTTTGCTGGATTTTCTTCCCCTAGAGGGTTTCGCAAGATAAATATGTGTCTATCTTGTGATTGTGTTTCTTTCAACGATCCTGTATATGCTATTGTTGTGAAATTGAATTGAATATTGATGTTATCTATATTAGCATATTGAATCTTAACACATACTTCGCTTCGGGTGAGACATCATCCTATTTACAGGTTGATGCTGAAAGGGCCAGTGAAAGGGGTTTTGTTGTATCTACAAGAACTTCACTAAAATCGGGTCATCCCAGACATACCAACAAATGGTTCCATTGCCGACTTTGGACTGTCATATTGGTGATGTGCCATATTGATGTGGAATCCATAGAAGAATGAAATACAGAACTGGGTGATTCAAACAGAACGCGAGTTTGCGAAGAAAGAAAACAAACATCCCAGGCTTACTACAGAACAGTAACTATAGAGACATATATTTACTTAGTTTCATGAAGTTTTCTTTGCATCTTTTGCTAACGATTTATTTGAGTGGATATCAAGGTTAGGTGAAAGAAAAAACAATTTGTAGGGTGAAAAACCTATAGTTTGGAATCCAGAGTTGATTCATAGGCTTAAAGTAACTGATAACTGTATTTCAAGAGAAGTAGACTTTTGGCTAGATATCTTGTTGGAATGCTATATTAGAGAGTTTTTTGTGGACACTCTGAAGTCTTACATCACATCCAAAGGATAATTTTTCCAAGGATTTAGAGGTAAGTACTTGAAAACCTGAGTTTATGCATCAAAATGTTATTAGCTGAAAAATGTATCTTAAGAATGTAGTCATATTCCTTTGGTTTGAATATGTAATGTTAAAAAACACAGATAGTGACACAGATGAAGACATAGGAATTTTGGGTAGTGAAAAAAGATATAAATTTAGTAGTACAAAGAGGTTTCAAGAAGTTGCACCTTGAAAATTCCTAGAAAATGAGTTAGGAAGTGATAGAAATTCATCTCAAGCTGAGCCTGATAGTGAGACATAACCTAAACATATTATCTATTAGCCTTTCACTATGCAGAAAGCTACACCTGTTGAAAGAGATAGTCCTAGTTCATAGAACAATAGTAGAAGCAATATCGCAAGAACAAGTACAAAAAATCATTTGAGTGGTGGTAAACCTCAACCATTTCACGCTGTAGGAAGTACTATAGTATTTCAGAATCCTACACCTCCTAGAAGAATAATGGAAGATGACATAAAGCTACCTTTTTTTAAAGGAACTGGTTTAGAAGATCCAGAGCAACATTGGTTTCTCTATGATTTTGTTTGGAATGTTAAACAAGTACAAGACTATGCAATAAATCAAGCTCAACTAGTCACCACATTCAGAGATAGAGCCTTAACATGATTCATGAAATATTTTGTAGGTTAGAACAAAACATTAGCTGATATCAGACTTGCACTGATTAGAGAATTTAAGAAGCCTATATCAGAATCTCAATGCATTACAGAGCTAAAAGTGATGAAACATAAACCTAATGAGACTGTGTGGGAATTTGATAAAAAATTCAAAGCCTTGTTAGATCAAGTTAGCTTTGACATATCACTACAACATCATCGAGAATGGTTTATTGCTGCGTTGTTGCCCTGCATTAGATTAGCATTAATGCAAAATAAGGTTACCTCGCAAATAGAAGCATTGTAAATTGTGATGAAGCTAGAAGCTTCTCCCATAGGATAAACTAGCGTAGGAATGGTACAAATACAGACACAGCTAGCAAACCTGACATTACAGCTACAGGATATACAAAAAGGAAAATAAGTAAGAGAAGAGATTTGGTGTACTAAATGTAAATCAAAAGGACATTCCAAGGAACATTGTCTTGTATTCAGAGATTACCTCTCTAGTGGGGCACCGAATCCATTATATCAACCTCAAGGACCATGGTGTGAGATTTTCCTATGAAGAGGACATCGAATAGAGAACCGTTACCTATTTCAAAAGTATCTACAAACACCAAAGAACCTATACTGCACATTTTGTAGGTCAATTTCCCATGATGATACAAACTGTAGAGAATATGACCTTATGAGAGACAAAAAACATGATGTCTACAGAGTCCAAGGAGAAACACAGAACAATAGTGAGAATGTGCAGTATGATCAAGGAACATATAGAAGACGTGGTGTATTTAGAGCAAGAGGACGTAATACTGGCCAAGGATGAGGAAGAGGTCAGATTGTTTGTTATAATTGTGCTCAACTTGGACATTTGGCAAGAGATTGTTTGAACCCATGCTCTACTTGTAAGTATTGTAAATCCTATGACCATATCATTGAAGCATGTCCCATTTTGCTATGAAAAATGCAAGAAAAAAAACCAGAAGGACAGAACCAGAATATTTAGATGATAGTAGCTGAGAAAAGAAACGAAGATCGCAACATCCATGTTGTGACGTGAAGTGGAGCTTTGATAGGAGATGATAGAACAAATGAAGCTTCAACTTCTGAGAATCATATAAATGAATCAAATCCTACTGAGGGGGATTGGGTGAGAAAAGAAGTTGGGAAGATACCTGTATTTGACCCTAACATAGAAAAATAAGTATTCATGCAAGAAAGCCTAAAGAATTTTAGGACTCGGGAGCTTCGATCGCAAGGATCCCTTTGTGAAGTGAGCAAACACCTGTAATAGGTATGCCATCCTTGTATGATGGGTCATGAGCTTCACTAGAACAGACAAGTCATGTAACAGAGTTTCTACAGAGCCATAAAACTTCTAAGGCATGAGCACACCTTAGGGTAATTATAGAACGTACTAGGATACTATGAACAACGTAGTACAATGAACAACGCACATAGAGCAGTCCATCACATTAAGAACCATAAAAGGAAAGGAAGAGAAATGAGCTTAAGCACTCAAGTTGGAGATTTTGAAATCAACCAGGTCATTCTTGACTTAGGATCATAGGTGAACGTGCTAACAAAACAAACATGGGAGCATATAAGGAAACCAAAGTTATATTGGTCTCCGATACAGTTGAGGTTAGCTAACCAGCAGAAGGTTATAACTTTTGGGAGATTGTCAAACGTTCATGTTAACATTGATGGAGTGCAAAGTAAAGCAGATTTTGAGGTCATTGAGATCATAGATGAGAGTAATCCTTATCCTGCATTATTAGGGATTGACTGGGAAATTTATAACCTCGCAATTATCAACTTGAAGAAAAACAAATGATATTTGAAGGACAGGTATTCAAGGTTATTGCACCCATGGATCCTTCACAAAGAACAAGGTATGTTGAGACAATAAGAGAAGAATGCAGATCTCAAGAACTTGATAACATCTACAATATGACAGTTAATCAAGCAAATTACATTAATACTACAGAGGATGGAACATTAAGATGGATATTTGACAATTCTTGCTTATCAGAGTCAGATGCAAGATTGGAAAACTAGTAGAGCAGAATGCATGAACTATCAGTTAGAAGATGTGCCAAGATGACAAAGTCACTCCACTGGATTGGAACAAAGGTAAGTCCAATTCCTACTTATGATGGTTTGAGTAATATCCATGCATTCTTTAATGAATATCTAGCATCATTTTTCATATGAGAATAGGCTATAGCTCTAGACATAGCATTGCGAGCTACACCTGCTAGGTGGTGCGATGCACATAAAGATAAATTGAGCACATGGAAAGAATGTAAAGTACACTTAATGGAAATTAGATTTACTGAGCAAACTGAGAATATACAAGCAAAGTGCAGTGGATAGATTGATCCTAGAGATCATATAGAATCTTGCTTAAAAGCATGGAGGCATATACCAAATACATAATGGGTTCATATGTTTGTGCACACATTGGATCTAGTAGCAAAAAATTGGTATATAGAAACATAACTTTGACAGGGTACAACAGATTGGCACATAATGATAAATAATTTTCAGCTAACTTTCAGTTTTGAGGATGATTGTCCGAGTATTAATGAAGCTTTGCAAATCATTGAAACGAAAATATTTAATGATGTCCCGTTGCCTATGTATCATCAACCAGATTGGGCAGTACAATTGGAACATGCCCTTGAGTGTTACAATTTTTCACTAGACGAATATGAAAATGAAGATCCTCGTGAAGTGAATATACCTAAGTCTGAAGGAAAACACAATGTACAAGGACCTAATTGTAAATTCTAGATCTGAGTAACCACATTAAGACTAAAAAGATCAATATTAGCATGGATGATGAACCAAAGTTTTCTTCTACTGGAGATTACTAGGATGAATAAATAGTAGAACATATCGCAAGCCTACTGCATGAATATTAGGACTTGTTCCTTACCAATTTTTCTGAAATGAAATGCATTTTAGGTGACTTGGGAGTTATGAAAATACCTCTCAAGAAGGATGCAAATCCTATTAAGCAAAGACCTTATAGACTGAACCCCATATATAAAGAAAGATTGAAAGAAGAAATTGATAAAACGCTCGAAGCAGGCATCATTGAACCGATAGAAGAGTCAGAATGGATAAGTCCCATGGTGATTCAAGACAAGAAAGCTAAAGGCGAAATCAGAATTTGTGTGGATCTTAGGAAACTGAATGATGCATCTATACATGACCCATTTTCTACACCATTTATAGATGAAGTACTAGATAATGTAGGTGGACATGAAGCATACTTTTTCACTGATGGATTTTTGGGCTACCATCATATTAGAATTGATATAGAAGGTAGGCACAAGACTACATTTGCTACTGAATGGGGATCATTTCAGTACAATGTTATTCCTTTTGGATTAAAAATTGCACCCGCTATCTTTTCAAGAGTGGTTTTAGCTGCATTTAAGGATTATAGTCATAAATTCTTAAAAGTTTACTTTGTCGTTTGGACAATATTCGATCTTCTGAAGAACCATCATATGAACTTAAGGATTATGTTAGCAAAGTGTAGACAGTGTCAAATTTCCTTGAACTTGAAGAAGTGTGTCTTTTGTGTTCCTTATGGTATTTTGCTAGGACACATAGTATGTAAACAAGGATTGATGGTTTATCCAATGAAGATAGCGATCATAGTAAACCTCCCAACTCCTAATTCAGTTAAGCAGCTACGCACTACATTGGGACACACGGGATATTATAGAACATTCATTAAAGGATATGCGCGGATAACTACACCTATGGAGAAACTATTGAAAAAGGAAGCGAAGTACAATTGGACTGAATATTTCCAAAAAGTATTGGACACACTGAAAAAGAAGATGGTTATAGTGCCTATTCTAGTCTTTCTTGACTGGAACAAGCCATTTCATGTACATGTAGATGCTTCATCTATAGCACTTGGCATTGAACTAACACAATTGGGTGATGGAGGAATTGACCATACCATTGCATTTTCAAGCATAAATCTATCTTCAGGAGAAAATAATTATACCACAACAAAAAATGAAGGATTAGCTATGGTGTACACATTGCAGAAATTTAGACACTTGATTTGCTAGGTTCGCACTTTTGCATGTTCAATGACCATTTAGTTTTGAAGCACTTGGTCAATAGGCTAGTGTTAAGGGGAAGAATAGGCATATGGCTCTTAATTTTTCAAGAATATGATTTTGAGATCATAGTGAAGCCATGAATATTGAACACAGGACTTGACCATCTTTCAATAATTGAGTCAGGAGAAGAACCTAATAATTTGGAGGATAATCTGCTAGATGCGCACTTGTTTGCTATTCACATAGAAGATGATCATTTTAGAGAAATTGTAGAATTTCCAACTACAGGGTTACCACCTGAAGAACTTACTACGCAGCAGAAGAAACAATTAGTGTAATGTCCCCATTCAAATAAATCTCAAAAGAGGAAATTCCACCAATCTACTAGTTTCCTAGGTTGGGGTGGAAACATTAGATTTGGAATAACGAGACTATAAAACCCCAAATGGACATTATCTTCATATAAATATATTAAAAGGGGTTAAATAAATATTTATGATAGGAAAATAAGGTGGCACTTGGTCATGGAGACACATTGGTGGTGTGGGACCCACACAAAGCTAGATTCCTCATGCCACATGGCATCCTATTCTCACCCAATTGAATCCAAGGTAGAGTCTAATGTTCTTGGCCAGTTGGAAGGCCAATATACTTGGCATGACTCAATGAAGGTTGAATTGGAGTGGAAGAGTAACCTCCATGGAAGAGGAAGAGGCATTTGAGAGATATTTAGACACTTGGGCTACATTCCCCGGCTTCTATGACAACAATGTGTGAAGAACCTGCAACAATTAATTAATGAAAATACACAAGATAACAAAAATATAAGAACTCAGAATCACTTTTATTGATCACAGGCCACTTCGAGGGGGCAACTGTAATACCCCATTTTGACCCTTAGGATATATTAGCTTTTAATGTAAATATTGTATACATGTGATGTATGTTTTCCTAGCGTGGAGCTCAAAACCAAGGTCCCCCTAGTGGATGCTCGAATTTTATTTAAAAGGAAAGTATTAGATATTATGTTACCCATGTGCTATTTAGCCATGGGACATTATAAAAAGAATGTAAATAAACATCATGCAATAAAATACCAAAACTGGCTATGGAAGCAACTAATGAGAAGGGGCCATGTGTATCCACTAGGAAGTGGTGAGGGGGTTGTGGGATTGAACCATAAGTTTCCAAATGTTATCTTGAGAACCCATTTGACCTACTTTGCAGACAATTAATTCAATTGTAAGAAAGTTGTTGAGAAATCCGTTCATGGCTTCAACGGAGCATGGGCAGCCCAGAAATTCGTATGGCATGTATGGGCTCTATTTTTCTTGTACCACAAGTCACTCTACCTCATGTAATTGGTTATTCCTCATTCCCATTCCATTGTGGAACATCCCAACATCATTTTTCATCCAAAAATGAATTCCCAGCAGTGAGAAAAACAAAAAATCGTAACTTTGCAAGAACCCACGTTTTGAAGTGCCATAAACGCCCATAATTGGTATTTGATAGTAAAATCCAATGGGGGATTCATAGGTGAACCTTGGGGTGAAATTGAGAGTATTAGATACCCTGAAATCCATTGGAAAAGCCAATTTTTATATCCCAGAAGCCTAGTGACAGGAGTGTTGAAATATTGTAACTTCAAGAATATTATATTTGTATTTTATTATTCTGGAGATGGTACATTCCTCCATTATTACCCTATTGTATATTCGGATATGTTTCTTCCTCCGAGAGAGAGTGGTAACTAGGGTTATTAGATCTCCCATGTGAGGTCGGCCCCATTAGGGTAAAAAGTCAGTCCGGAGATGAGTATAAGTAGAGGAGGTATGTTCCTCACTTATCTCATTCATTCATCCACTTGGGAGTACCACACAAGTGAGAGAGAGGTCTGCATAGGAGAAGAAGGAGCTCTAGTCTTGGACTACATCTTGTATTTGGTCGATTATCTATATTGAGGAAAGCTTTGCTGGGTTTTCTACCCCACGAGGGTTTCCTAGGGTAAATATTTGTCTATCTTGTGATTGTGTTTCTTTTAGTGATATTGCTAGTCAAATTAGGCTAATCTTAACATGGTATCAAAGCTAGCCTAAATAGGACATCATTCACAAGGTGAAAATACCTCTCTCTCCTCCTCCAGTGAAAATTAGGGTTTCTGCAAAAGTTGGAATTTTTGGATTCTGATTGCATGGTTGGATAGCCCTCCTCAAAATCAAAATTTTGAGCCCTGGATCGAGATTTTGGTTCGGTAGAACTCCGGGAAATTCAAACCCTAGTTTGACCAAAAGTGCAAAAAACCAGAAAACCAGAGAACCAGAAAAGCAGTGCACCTATGCACCAGTGAACCAGAAAAGCTACGAACCTATGCACCATAAAACCAAAAAACCAGAAATTCTGTTGCAGATCCGGAAGATGAAAAGTTGAATTTTCCAGAAGCAAAACATACCAGATCTCTCAACTCAATCAAGCACATCTACTGTCAAGTGTTATTCTATCTCTTGAGAAACTTCAATCTCTTTAACCCCCTGAATAAGATGGCTCCAAGCACTAAGCTTGAAGACAAGCTAGAGGGTATAGAAAATTTCCAGGCATGGAAATACAGAATTGGTCTCATTCTTGAAGAGAATGATCTTGTCCAACATATTAAAGATGAGGTTGTAGAACCTAGAGAAGATGAAGCCAAAGAGAAGTATAGGAAGGACCTGATTAGGGAAAAGAGAATCATTGTTGATTCTATTAAGGACCACTTGATTCCCCAAGTGGCATCCAAGAAGACTCCAAAGGAAATGTATGATGCCCTTTCCAGAATGTATGAGGGAAAGAACATCAATAGGAAGATGAATCTGAGAGCTTAATTGAAGAGCACCAAGATGAATAAAGGAGAATCCATTCAAGACTATTTCTCAAGGGTTTCCCAGTTCAAGGAACAACTAGATGCCATTAGAGATACCCTTGATGAAGATGAACTAGTCATGACTGCTCTAAATGGTCTCACTAGACCTTACGATTCATTCACCCAAACCATGTGTTCCAGAAAGAAAGTATGAAGTTTGATGTGGTATGGGAGGATTGCATTCAAGAAGAAGCTAGGGTAGCCAATAGAGAATCCCTTCTCAAAGAGGATGATCAAGCCTTGGCTACTCACACCAAAAGAAGGAGGAGTCACTTCAACTCCAAGAAGATTGGTCACAAGGAGTCTCAACCTCCTCATAGATTTAAAAGGAGAGGGCGAGTAAACTCTGAAAGAGACATCTCCACAGTTCAATATTACAATTGTCTCAAACTAGGACACCTTGCTAGAAATTGTACTTCACAAAATAAGAGGAAGAATTTCACAAAAGACATCATGCACATGTAGCAAAAGATGACAGTGAAGAAGAAGAAGAGGAAATGCCTCAAAAGAAAAGAACTAAAGTAGAGAAAGAAGATGCAGAAGAATATGTTCTATTCTCTGCAATCTCTGGGTCTGTGACACCTGGAGAAGATACATGGCTCATTGATAGTGGTGCTTCAAAGCACATGACAGGATAGAGGAAGACTCTCTCAAGACTTGAAGAGAAGTTCTCTCCACAGAAGGTATCTCTAGGAGATGACTATCAATATCCCATCAAGGGAATTGGTGAAGCAAGCTACAAGCTTGATTCTGGAACCCCATTGAAGATGAAGGAAATCTTATATGTACCAGGTTTGAAGAAGAACTTACTTTCTATCTTAGCTTTAGATAAGAAAGGCTATAGGGTTGCATTCATAGATGGTCAAGTACTCATGTGGCCCAAAGGAAAATCAATTGAGGATGCAATTGTTATTGGTGAAAAGGAAGGCGGCCTATACAAACTCAAAGGCCATCTAGAAGCTGCCCTGGTTCATGAAGCCACTAACCCAAGTGAGATTTGGCATAGAAGGCTTGCGCACATTAACTACAAAGCACTACCTCATGTGAGCAAGGTAGTCATAGGACTACTAGACTTAAAAGTTAATCATGAGGGCACCTGCAAAGGATTTGCAAAAGGGAATAATATCAAGAACCCATTCCCAAAGAGTGAAACAAAGACTAAGAGTACATTGGAATTGATTCACTCAGATGTATGTGGATCAATGCCATCCACATCCTTGAGTGGATATGAATACTACCTTACATTCATTGATGACTACTCAAGAAAGACTTGGATATATTTCCTGAAGGGAAAGGATGAAGTCTTTGGAAAGTTCAAGGAATTCACAGCTTTGGTAGAAAATCATTCAGAAAAGAAGATCAAGGTACTTAGGACAGATAATGGTGGAGAATATACTTCAAAAGACTTTGAAGTATTTTTTAAAGAAGCTGGAATTAAGAGGGAGCTAACCACTCCCTACAATCCTCAACAAAATGGTGTTGCAGAGAGAAAGAATAGGACCATCATGGAAGCTATAAAGACAATGATACATGATCAAGACCTACCTATGTATTTATGGGCTGAAGCAGCCAGGATAGCAGTCTATGTACGAAATAGACTATATCATAGTGCTCTTGATTTCAAGACCCCAGAAGAAGTGTTCACAGGGGAGAAGCCTGAGGTAAGTCACCTCAAGATGTTTGGATGCCCAGTATACATTCACATTCCAAAAGAAAAGAGGACCAAGCTAGATCCTTCTGGGAAGAAAGGAATATTTGTTGGATATTCTGAAGCATCCAAAGCATTCAAAATTTACATTCTAGGATTCCATCATATGGAAATAAGTAAGGATGTGACATTTGATGAAGAGGAAGCTCTCAAGACATCTAGGAAGTGCCAGCATGAAGAAGTATATGAGGAAGATGTACCTTCCAGAATTACAGAAGCTACACCCACCCCTAAAGAGACAATCCCTAAAGACCATGACATGGTTGAACCACAAGAATCCTCTACCATGGAAATTTCAAGAAAGAGAAAACTAGCATGGGCAAGTGACATTATACTAGGAGCAGAAAAGTATGGAGATCTTTAAGGCTCCACTAGGGTGAACAAGAAACCAAAGACATTTTCCAACTATGTGGCCCTGATGTGTGATCTTGTAGATCAAGAACCCACTAGTTATAAAGAAGCATCCCATAAGAAAGAGTGCGTGGAGGAAATGACGGAGGAATACCAATCAATAATGAAGAATGATGTTTGGGATATAGTTCCCAAACCAAAGGACAAAAGTGTGGTATCCTCCAAATGGATATACAAGATAAAGCATGTTGCGGATGGTAGCATTGAAAAAAATAAAGCAAGGTTTGTGGCCTGAGGATTCTCTTAGAAAGAGGGAATTGACTATGAAGAAACATTTGCACCAGTTGCAAGGTACACTTCCATTAGAACCATCATGGCACTTGCATCCATGATGAAATGGAAATTACACCAAATGGATGTGAAAATAGCCTTCCTAAATGGTGTGATTCAGGAGGAAGTGTACATAGAACAACCACAAGGATTTGAGGTTGAAGATAGAAACCACGTATGCAAACTAAAGAAGGCTTTGTATGGGTTGAGGCAAGCTCCTAGAGCATGGTATGGAAGAATTGACAGTTTCTTGACAAGCTTGGGCTTTACCAAGAGTAAAGCTAATCCTAACCTTTATCTCAAAGTTATGAATGATGAACCTGTCATATTATTGTTGTATGTGGATGATCTATTTATGAATGAAAATGAGAAACAGATTATCGAGTGCAAGAAGAAGCTCTCTTCAGAATTTGAGATGAAAGATCTTGGATTGATGCACTACTTCCTAGGTCTGGAAGCATGGCAAGGCCCCAAAGGAATCTTTCTTAACCAGGGAAAGTATGCTGTAGAAATCCTGAAGAGATTTGATATGTTGGAATGTAAATCCATGGCCACTCCCATGGATTCCAACTTGAAGCTGTTAGTTGATGACTCATCAGAGTTAGTGGATATGAATTTGTATAGACAAATTATTGGGTCATTAATGTACTTAAAAAATACCAAACCAGACATATGCTTTGCTGTGAATACCTTGAGTCAGTATCTAGTGGAACCTAGACGAGTTCACTTGATAGCTGCAAAGCATGTGATGAGGTACCTAAAAGGTACGATAGATTTTGGTCTATGTTATCTTGGAGATCATGACTTCAGATTGCATGGCTATGCAGATGCTGATTGGGCAGGAAGTGTATTGGACAGGAAGAGCACATTGGAAGGATGTTATTGTTTAGGATCTGCCATGGTCTCATGGTTTAGAAAGAAGCAGTCTAGTGTGGCTCTTAGCACAACTGAAACGGAATATATAGTTGTGAAGCAGTATGGCTTTAGAAACTGTTATCAGGACTATTTGAATTGGAGATGGACCCCACTGTGATTATGTCTGAAAACTAGAGTTGTATTAAGATGACAAAGAATCTAGTGTTCCATGATAAGTCAAAGCACATAGAGATCCGATATTTCTATATATGGAATATGGTGTAGAAAGGAGCTATCAAGCTCGAGCATGTAAGCACTGACGAACAAGTTGCTGATATATTGACCAAACCTCTTTCTCGAGTAAAGTTTGAGTATTTTTGAGACAAGCTTGGTGTAGTTCAGAAGGACCCTCCTCAAAAGGGGGAGTGATGTGATCGTTGATGATGAGATTTCCTGCATTGACAGTGAGGTTGATGATGTGGATACCTGTATTGGTGATACCGATGATGAGGTCGATGAAGTGGTCTTTAGACTTGGTCTAAGTTGACAAGTGGATTGTATCATCCTTGGAAACATGTCCTAAAAGAGATCCGTAGACATATCTCTCCGAGAAAGTGGTCCCCTGTGGACGTGATAGGACTGCATCACCCCTGAAACTTTGGTTAAAAATGTATGTGATAGGACTGCATCGTCCTTGAACCTTTGGCTCAAAATGTATGTGATAGGACTTCCTTGTCCCTGAACCTTTGGTTCAAAATGTATGTGATAAGACTGCATCATTCCTGAACCTTTGGTTCAAAATGTACATGATAGGAATGCATCATCCCTGAACCTTTAGTTTAAAATGTACGTGACAGGACTGCATCATCCCTGAACATTTGGTTCAAAAGGTACATGAGAGGACTACATCGTCCCTGAACATTGGTTCAAAAGGTACGTGAGAGGATTGCATCATCCCTGAACATTTGGTTCAAAAAGGTATGTGAGAGGACTGCATCATCCCTGAACATTTGGTTCAAAAAGTACGTGAGAGGACTGCATCGTCGCTGAACATTGGTTCGAAAGGTACGTGAGAGGACTGCATCGTCCCTGAACATTTGGTTCAAAAGGTACGTGAGAGGACTGCATCATCCCTGAACATTTGGTTCAAAAGGTATGTGAGAGGACTGCATCATCCCTGAACATTGGTTCAAAAGGTATGTGAGAGGACTGCATCGTCCCTGAACATTTGGTTCAAAAGGTACATGATAGGACTGCATCATCCTTGAACATTTGGCTCAAAATGTATGTGACTGGATTGCATCCATAGACATGAGACTTGTCTAAAATTGATAAGGATTGATCATCCTGGAAGTAGATCTGGATTGCATCATCCATAGACATCAGACTTGTCTAAAATTGATAAGGATTGATCATCCTGTAACTAGATCATGTGTATTGCAGATGATCCAGATGCTGTAGATCAAGATGATCTAGATACTGTAGAGCGAGATGATCCAGATGCTGTAGATCGAGATGATCCAGATGTTGTATATCGAGATGATCCAGATGCTATAGATCGAGATGATCCAGATGCTATAGATCAAGATGATGATGATGCTGTAATTGATCAAGTTCCACAGAAGATGAAGACTTAGTACTGAAGATGATCATGTTCCAGTAACTGTTAAGTTACTGATGATGATGTATGAAGAAAGCTTCCAATGATTTATAGATGTATCATGTGCCATGTAGTTGATGACTCCTTGCTCCTGCAAATGTTGTTATAATATCCTTCTCGTTAAGGGGGAGTGTTGAAATATTGTAACTTCAAAGAATATTATATTTGTATTTTATTATTCTGGAGATGGTACATTCCTCCATTGTGACCCTATTGTATATCCGGAGATGTTTATTCCTCCGAGAGAGTGTGGTAACTAGGGTTATTAGATTTTCCATGTTAGGTCGGCCATGAGTTTACTATTTGGGGGTTATTAGAATCTCCTGGGAGAGGTCAGCCCCATTAGGGTAAACAGTCAGTCGGGAGATGAGTATAAGTAGAGGAGGTATGTTCCTCACTTATCTCATTCATTCATCCACTTGGGAGTAGTGCACAAGTGAGAGAGAGGTCTGCATAGGAGGAGAAGGAGATCTAGTCTTGGAATACATCTTGTATTTGGTTGATTATCTATATCGAGGAAAGCTTTGCTAGGTTTTCTACCCCACGAGGGTTTCCCAAGGTAAATCTTTGTCTATCTTGTGATTGTGTTTCTTTCAGTGATCTTGCTAGTCAATTTAGGCTAACTTAATAGGGATTGAGTTATTTGTTGGAAAAATTGTGAGAAATCCAAGTGTGAATGTTTGAAGAGAGGATTGGATTGCTTGATTTAGCCTGATATGTCTGTAGCTCTGTGGTTGAGATCACTGGATTAGCACCCTCATCTACTTATTGCATGCTTGATAAACCCAACTATGTGTTGGATTAGCATGACTATTGAGTGAAACCATGGCTGTGAGTGAGCCCATCTAGTTCCTCCTTAGTGGACACACAACCCAGCTCGGGGGTGGTATCTCAACTGAAAGAATGCAAGCTGGACAGAGACCTATGGTTGGGTGGAACATTGCTCTCCCATAGCTAGTTGTTTGGACAACTTCATCACAAAGATAAGTGTTTCTTGAGGTTAAATCATGCTTATTGTATGTTCTGTAATGTGTTAGTTAATGACTGTTAATTGTATGTTGAATGCATGTCTTAGTATGGTTGATATGAAGCCTTCGCATAGCATGAAGAAGGGGATTGATTCTCTTCGTTAGATTCATGATTTGCTTGGGATAGATATGCTGATGCATTCCAGTTTGTGTGTGTGATAGCATGTTTAAATTCCGTTGTGTTTGCTTTAGTTTGAATATGCACACATGAAGTTTAATTTATTTATGAAATTGATGGCTTAAGGATGATGCAGGAGCATTAGGACCTAGGAAGAACAGTCGAAGTTGATCGACCGAAGGGAGCCGACCAGCGGGAGTGCCGATGACCATTGGTGCGAGGAGCAAGTTGACTTGTGGAAGTCAACAAGTCGAGCAGAAGCAGTCAGAGTACAGTCAACTAAAGGATCAGCCGATGTCACGAGAAGTTGAGGATCGACAGGAAATGGCCGACGGCTGACAAGTGATGTAAGAGGTCGGGTAGTTGACAAGCGGTCAAACTACGACGCGACAGAGTTTGGCGAAGTTAAGTATATTGGGAAGGGAATGAACCGATAGGATAGTCAAGATGTGACTGACTACTGTAGCAGGGTCGGAAGGACAGAAAGTCAAGGGACTGTACCAGTAGCTGTTCGGGGTTGCTAAGGAAGTTATTACAGTTATTGCGAGCTGGTGAAGGACATGACAGAGGACTTCATGGACAGAGGCTGTGCAACACAGATAGGAGCCAACAGTGCAGATTCGCAGGATTTGGATAGGATTGGTGAATGGAGGGAATGCGTGTCTCAGGATTGTGATAATCTTGGAAACAACACCCGTAGAATAGAAGAGAAAGAAGACGCCTTCAATCTAGACAACTATTGGTCCGTAGTAGAGTAGAGGGGAGAAGAGCAGAGCGCAGAGCTGAGAGCGTTGTGGAGAGTCACACCGGCCGAGTGTAGTGAGTTGAGATCAAACCATAGCTCAGAGTTCCAAGGTGAACCAGGAGAGGGTGAGGTCGATGTTAAATTTTCTAAATTTACTTCAATTTGATCTAGGATCTTAACTGAGAGAACAACATGTACAACATATCTACAGCATATCAATCATGGAGACAATAATGCAAGCACACAAGAGACACAAAGATTTACTTGGGGAAAACCATAAAGGTGAAAAACCCCAATAACTTCCTCAGAGATAGATAGAGCAATGATACAACCAACCATGAGAGATAGACATAACCTAGCAGCAAATCCTCCTCCTCCATAATTGCGCCACTCCTCCTTGAGTGCATGAGTGAGAAGTGAGTGACCAAATAGAGTGCCTCCCACACTCTATTTATACTTGACTTGACTTGCCTTTTTACCTAACTCATGTAGGCTCGAACTGGGCCGACCCCCAATAGGGTGGTCTAATAACCCTTTGACCCACATGGCCGACCCCCAATAGGGTGGTCTAATAACCCTTTGAACCACATGACTTATACAGGGCCGACCCCAAACAAGGTGGTCTAATAACCCATCAAGTATAAGTTACGACACTTCCGTATAGAGGAATAATAACATCTCTATAGGAATACAATATACATATATGTGAAATACATTCCAAAGTTACATATACATCAACACTCCCTCTTAACTAGGAAGGTATTTCTCAGCACAGTTCTTCTAGCACAAGTCATCTTCTCTGGATCATTGTCACTGGATAATCGTCATCGAGTCATCATCATCGTCACTGCTACTGCTATCTCAATCAATCTCTGAATCTACTCGTCATAGGAAGTTCTACAGAGCCAGTCCTTTTTCATACTGGATGTAGGCCCACCACCTGCAGGTCTTCATCATCACTGGCCATACTGTGGAATCCTCAGGACTTATTACGTGCGTCACAAAACCTTGAAAGAGCATCCCAGGATGTTATGGGTACACAACTCCGACCTGTAGGATCTCCCAGGGCGCTATTACATGTGACCCCACCACAAAACCTCGAAAGAGCATCTCAGGATGTTATGGGTACACAACTCCGACCTGAAATCTCTTAGGGCACAAATTACATGTGGTCATGGCAAAACCTGGCTGAAGCATCTGAGGCCTTTTTCATCCTGTCCAGATCTCCCAGGAGAAAATTACATGCCATAGGACAAAACCTCGCAAGAGCATCTGCCAGATATCCTAGGGCACCAAATTACATGCCATAGGAAAAACCTTGAAAGACTATCTGTAGATCTCCCAGGGCACCGAATTACATGTCCTCCCAGAGCAAAACCTCGAAAGAGCATTTGCCAGATGTCCCAGGGCACCGAATTACATGCCATAGGCAAAACCTCGAAAGACCATCTGCAAATCTCCCAGGGCACCGGATTACATGCTCATCTGCACAACCTGATCCACGGCCATAGAGTATCAACCTGATACTCACCATACATCATCTTGATGTATCCATGATCATCCCGATCATCATCACTGCAACGTCCTGCTGCATGTCATCTGGATCAACATCCCGAAGCTCGTCATCTATGATCATCCTGATCATCACTGCAACATCCTGCTGCATGATCCACCTGATCATCAATGCATCCACCTGATGCATACCAAGTATCTACCTGATACATATCATCATACATGATCCTCCTGATCATACAATGTATCCACCTGATACATGATACATATCACCATACATGATCCACCTGATCATACAATGTATCCACCTGATACATATACAGATACATGGTCCAAGCATCCAACATGATGCATACATACATAAATGATCCAACTGATCATATCCAAGCAAAAAAATAGAACATCATCCTGATGCTCATTATCCAGTGCTTACATCCACAGCCATGGGAAGGATCCTCCTTCCAACATGATTGGAATGGCTTCAGCAAATGTGTCCATCACTTCTTCCTCGAAGTGTCCTCCATCTGAAGAATGCCAAGCCTCTCTCTGAAGTACTCGAACTTCACCCTGGCTAGTGGCTTCGTCAGCACATCTGCAATCTGCTCATCCGTCACAACATACAGGAGCTTCACATCTCCTCTCTGCACCATATCCCTGATATAGTGATATTTGATCTCTATGTGTTTCGACCTGTCATGAAACACTGGTTTCTCGGACAGCTTCACACAACTCTGGTTATCACAGAAGATACCAGTAGCCTCCAACGGGAGATCAAATAACTCAGACAATAGCTTCCGTAGCCATACTGCCTCACAACTAGCTGAGCAGGCTGCAACATACTCTTCCTCAGCTGTACTCAGTGCTACGCAGGACTGCTTCCTGCTAAACCAAGAGATCACACCTGATCCCATACTGAAGCAACACCCAGATGTGCTCTTCCTATCTGCAGCACTGCCAGCCCAATTTGAATCAACATAACCCTGCAGGTTAAACTTTTGATTCGCCTCATACCTGAGCCCATAATCCACTGTACCCTTCAGGTACCTCAGAACATGCTTTACAGCAACCAGGTGAACACTCCTCGGATCCGTCAGGAACTGGCTCAATGTGTTCACAGCAAAGCAAATGTCTGGTCTCGTGTTCATCAGGTACCTCAAGGACCCAATCATCTGACGATACATGGAGACATCAACCGGCTCAGATGAAGCATCACATAGAAGCTTCAGATTCGATGCCATAGGTGTGGCCATAACCTTGCAGTCCATCATCCCGAACCTCTTCAGGATCTCTACTGCATACTTCCCTTATCCAAGGAAGATTCCATCACTCTGCCACACCTCCATGCCAAAAACAAATAGTGCATCATCCCCAAGTTCTTCATCTCGAACTCAGCAGTAAGATTCCGGTGCATGTCGGCAATCAATCTATCTTCACCTGTAACAAACAGGTTATCCGCATACCAAAGTAATATCACTGGATTTCCTTCCTCAACCTTGTAGTAAAGGTTGGAATCCGCTTTACTCTTGGTAAAGCCCAAACTAGATAGAAAGTTGTGTATCCTACCATACCAAGTTCTGCACACATATATGACTACACCATGCTGTCTTGGAATTCATCTGGTGCATCTTATATTTCTCAATGCTACCATCTGCAACATGCTTGATCTGATAGTTCCATTTGGAAGTTATAACAAACTTCCCTTCACGTCTTGGGACTACATCCCAAACAACATTCTTCATGATCGATGGATCATGTCATTCCATTTCTTCATCCCAGATCCTGGGAACTTCAATATCTTCAATAGATATCTTTGTTGCTGGAACAAATGTTGTAGTTCTTCTTTTGTAGGATATGGCATACGATATTTCCTACACAACAAGTTAAATTGCATGATTAGAAAACATCTCATATTTTTCAGAACAAATTCTTACACATAAAGAAATATGTCATATAGTCATGCAATTATCTTTGCCAATGCTTCAATACAACATTTATCCATATCTCGTAACTTTCTAGATGCCTTCCAATCTCTACCAGAACATTGTTAAGAGTGTGCACAACTCCCAACATGTTAGAAAAGAGGTTTCATTCTAGATAAGTAGCAATGGAATGTTGTACAGTGCCATAGGCCACTTACCCATGTATATTAGTAGTATACTGTTCATCAATGCAACTATTCTAATATGCACAATACATATCCTAAATCTAGGAACATGAGCATATACATCATTGAACAATTTTATTTAAACAAACAAATATGGAAGAAATTAAAATACTTATCTTTGTTTGTTCGTTGGGTGGACTCCCTCTGAGTCTTTGCTTCCTTACAGGAGCTGTTGCAGTCCTAATCTGAAGTAGCTTCTTTTACACCTTTCTGTTGTGGAAAGATGGTCAACTCCCTCTGAATATCTGCATCCTTGCAGAAACTACTGAAGTGTGTTCCTTTGATTTCTTGCCAGAACAACTGGAGTGTACTCCCTCTTGATCTTTGCTTCCTGGATTACCTGTTCTTGAACTCATATTCATCCTTGGTTCCTATGCATTCTTATTAGTATCATGATTGTGTTATCCTTGTGATCTCATATAAAATCATACATTCATTAGTATACTATTAAAACACAATAATCTCAAGCATGTATAGTCATGATCATTTCAAACAGAAAGTAATAAGCATTAGCATTCAAGGTTTATGTAGGATTCTTATGGTTAGTCAAATCATAAGAAACATAACATGTCTAAACCTGTAATTACTCAAACCTATAACTCTTCAGGTTAGTTGAATCATCAATCAAGATAAGAGATATAATATGCATAAAACCTGTGATTATTCAAACCTATACCTTCATGATTCTTCTGGTTAGTCATATCATTAATTATGGTAAGAAATATAATATGCATACAGCCATGACTTATTCAAACCTATGACTTCATGAATAATCATTATCAAACAACACAACAGTATAAGATCCTAACACAAGGTAGGATTCTATCTTGATATAGGAAAAACATACCTGGATTAGCATGCTAGCTATTTATGTCTAACATACTCACATGATTTCTTCTTGTTCTTCTTCAATGACTTGTGCTAGTAACCTGTATATCTCATAGGTTAACTATTACAAAACCAAGTTATACATACCTCGTAAATGGATCTTCTATGAGATCCATGACAATGGATGAATCTTTGTCCTCATGTTATCATGACATATGTTCTTGGACCAGAACATGATTTGTCTTTCTTGGTGTACCGTTCATGTTAGTAGACAACATAAACCTCATACAACACCATAATGCATTAGTACAATCATAAGTGTCAACACCCTAATCAATGAATATTTTCTATCGTGCATTCATAGTTTTATTAAGGTGATATGACAAGTCTAAAATCAAGATTGTACTAACCGTAATAACATGAAGACAAATATACCATAAACTTAATCATGAACAAATCTCGAAACATACCTCAATGAGTCATACCTGTCGAGATCGCTTGTAATCTTCTTATGTAAGGCCTTAGCTTCATCTCCCTCTGAAACAGGAATATCTTCACTTATGCAGGTGACCAATCCATCTTCTTCTAGGATTAACCCAATCCACTTGATTTGCAAGAACTGGACCTGGAGCTGGATATGGGTTTGTCAGAGAAACCCCAAAAATTCAAACTTTGAATTTCAAACTTCCGAAAGGATAGAAATATGCACCTTGATGAGCTGATCAAGCTGGTATATTTAGAATTTGAAAACTACAAAGTTTCACTCCTCAATTTTGCCTTTGAAACTTCCGGATTCACTCGACGTGACCCTGAACTGGGGTTTGATGAAGCCCACTCTTTTGACCCATCAAAAGGTTTGATCCAAAGCTCTAAGCTTCTATTTTTCTGAGTAGCTTCCAGCCGTGGTCACAGATTTCAAGAATTCCCATTTTTACAGAAGCCCTAATTTTCCACTTTTCTGATCAAAGTCCCAAATTAGGGTTTGATCAAGCCCGGCCTTCTTCCCAACCAAAAATTTTGATCTTGGTCTCTAAATTTCTATTTTGATGAGTAGCATCCAGCCATGGTCTCTGATTACAAAAATTCCAACTTTCTTCAAAGCCCTAAATTCTGGAAGCCATGAATGAAGGTACTCAAAAATAATTCTGTTTTGACAGAAATATGTACCTGATTGTTTCTGGTGTAATTCCGAACTTTTTGATCCACAGGGTCTGAAAACATTTTTTGAGATATCCTGACCTGTTATATTTCCATCCTGATAGGTCTGACCTCAATTGGATTCTCTGAGAGAGAGTTATGCCAAATGTCGCAACGTGACCTGTTTTGGGATAAAACAGGAGAGCGAACTTGTACGGCGTTCCACGTGTCACTGGTTCAACTTCGGCCTCTAAAAAAGTTTTCTGAGATAGTATAGTCTGTGTACTACCTGTCACTTTTTACGAAATTTCATTTGGAGCTTTCTAGCCCAAGTTATGACCTTTTTCCCAAGGTCACCTGATTTTGACTCAGATCTGGAAGAGGCAGAAACCCTATATTGTACAGATCATAAATCACAAAGTACAACGAATTAGAGGTTTTCCTTTAGACAAAAGGTACATGGGGATATTAGCTTCGTCCTGTAACAATTTCAGATCTGAAAACTTCTCCAAAATGGATTTATAGCGAAAGTTCTACGATGACTGGGTTTTGCTATATCAAGCCCTAGCATCGTAAGTGCAACAAGTGTCATACATGCCATATCATGCCTTCTTTCAGGCTAGCTCTGATACCATGTTAAATTTTCTGAATTTACTTCAATTTGATCTAGGATCTTAACTGAGAGAACAACATGTACAGCATATCTATAGCATATCAATCATGGAGACAATAATGGAAGCACACAAGAGACACAAAGATTTACTTGGGGAAAACCATAAAGGTGAAAAACCCCAATAACTTCCTCAGAGATAGATAGAGCAATGATACAACCAACCATGAGAGATAGACATAACCTAGTAGCAAATCCTCCTCCTCCATAATTGTGCCACTCCTCCTTGAGTGCATGAGTGAGAAGTGAGTGAGCAAATAGAGTGCCTCCCGCACTCTATTTATACTTGACTTGACTTGCCTTTTTACCTAACTCATGTAGGCTCGATTTGGGCCGACCCCCAATAGGGTGGTATAATAACCCTTTGACCCACATGGCCGACCCCCAATAGGGTGGTCTAATAACCCTTTGAACCACATGACTTATACAGGGCCGACCCCAAACAAGGTGGTCTAATAACCCATCAAGTATAAGTTACGACACTTCCGTATAGAGGAATAATAACATCTCTATAGGAATACAATATATATATATGTGAAATACATTCCGAAGTTACATATACATCAACAGTCGACACACAGGGAGAACACACCACAACTACTTCTAAGTTGTAACGGCTGAGGCCGATTGTAGTTAGTTATTTGCTTACGGTTATTTTATATTGTAACCGATTCCAGAGAAGTAATATAAGCCAATCCAGGCATATTGTTCTACACTTTTTTTGTGTGAGCATTGTGGTTTGTGTCGTGTGTATTGTTAAGCAAGAAAGTATCCCATAGGGTGACTTGTGTCAGTTGGTATCAGAGCTTGGAAGCGAGTCCGGTTGGAAAGAAGACTATACCAACCTGACTTGTGTCAGTTGGTATCCAAACCTTAAAGGTGTGATAATTTCATCAGAAGTCGAAAAATGGCTCATAGAGGCGTTAATGTTCGAGGACAAAGAGCTCGTGGCGCAAAAACCGTCACAGTGGATCGTGAGATGTTCTACGAATGCATTCAAACGATGCAGAATTTGACAAATAAAGTCGTAGCAATCAAAGAAAACCAGAGGCGTGGTTGCATTCCTGAAGCGCTAGACCACAACGATGAGGAGGTCAAGGAAGTGGAAGCTCGGGAAGCCGTAGCAGAAGAACCAGAGGATAAACTCATCAAGCTTTTCACAGAAATGAGAGGTCAAGCGAAGATAGATGTGTGTACGTACATGGGAAGCCTGGACCCAGAAGACTTGATCGACTGGTTCAGATAGATGGAGAAATATTTTGATGTGGAGCAGATCGAGGATCCTAAACGAGTTAAGAATACATCTCCAAGGTTGAAGGGTCATGCCTCATTGTGGTGGGACAATGTACAGGTTCATAAACTCAAAAAAGGAAAGGAGAAAATCAAATCTTGGGACAGGATGGTTTCCAAGTTGAAGGGGAAGTTCTTGCCAAATGACTATGTGATTTCCTTGCTCAATAAGTTACAAAACTTTCGACAAAAAGAGATGACTGTGAAAGAGTACACGGAGGAGTTCTACCGATTGTCGATTCTGTCAGGAAGGAGAAGAATCTGTTGCGAGATATGTAAATGGATTGAAATATGCTGTTCAGGATGAACTCAGCATGTCGAGATTCAGAACAATCGCATAAGCCTACTAGTTCGCTCTAAAGGTAGAAGAGAAACTGTCGAGAAAATCCGTAGCGACCAGAAGCAGGATGACTAGTCGGGGTGGAAAGACTGTCTCCATGAAAGGTCAAGGTAGCAGCTACCAAAAAGAAGGTGTCAAAGATAGTCGACGCATAGAAGCGACATCGAAGAAGGAAAGAGCGCAAGAGAGCCGACTCGATGGTCGTGAGAATCGCAGTTGAGGCACGTATAGTCGAAATGGTCCATCCGACAAGAAAGGAGCTAACAGACCAACTATAATCTGTTACAAATGTCAGGGAACGGGTCACTAGGCATATGAATGCCCATAAAACCTACATGCTACAGAAGAGTCAAAACCCAGACATCGAAAGGATGAGCAAGTCGACGAGAGGGAAGAATCGACATGAGCTAGCAGTGGAGGTGAGAAAAAGAAGAACCAGAATCTGACGGTTCAGAGACCTTTGATCCAAGAAGATCAACTTGATCCGATGGAACCAACACAACAAAAGGCAATCTTTCAAACGAAGGTGCGGATCGGAGAATGGCATTGCAAGACCATAGTTGATGGTGGAAGTACAGAGAATATTGTGTCGACAGAAGTCATCGACAAGATTGGGTTGAAGTTTCGAAAACACCCACACCCTTACAAGATCTCATGGTTGCAGAAAGGACACCATGTTAAGGTTACCAGACAATGCCTGATCAACTTCAGAGTTGAAGGATTAGAGGATAGTGTACTGTGTGATGTATTTCCCATGGATGCATGCCATCTATTGTTGGGGAGACCATGGTGATATGACCGTAAGATGATCTATGATAGTCGAGCTAACACAGTCACCGTGTGGAAGAATGGCGTGAAAAGGACTCTTAAGCCAAGGCGAGGAGAGCCAACCGATAGTAAGGACGGTGAAAGAAATATTTGGGAAAAGCGAGTGTTGATGAGCACCGCCAAAGAATTCCTTGCAGAGGAGGAAAAGTAGTCGAGATGTTATGCAATCATTCCAAAAGGACTATATGTCAAAGGAACGACCAATCGGGAGAGCATTCCAGTCGAAGTCGAGGAGTTGCTCGAAGAGTTTTAGGACATAATGGTTGATGAGAAATCGATGGGATTGCCGCCGACAAGGAGCATATCCCATCAGATCGACTTGATTCCAGGGTCGAGTCTGCCAAACAAAGAACCATATAGGATGAGTCTGACAGAGGGACAGGAGCTCAACTGAGAGGTCCAAGAGTTGTTGGACAGAGGATTGATCTAAGAAATTTTTTAGTCCGTGTGCAGTACCGGCAACATTGACACCAAAGAAAGGCGGGAATGGGAGGATGTGTACTGACTCCAGAGCCATCAACAGGATCATGATCAAGTATCAATTTCCATTGCCAAGGATGGATGACTTGATGGATTGCCTGAGTGGATCGACATACTTCACGAAATTAGACCTGAAGAGTGGGTATCACCAGATCAGGGTCAGAGAAGGAGATGAATGGAAGATAGCATTCAAGACAAGGGAAGGGTTATATGAGTGGTTAGTCATGCCGTTCAGATTGACTAATGCACCTAGTACATTCATGAGATTGATGAATGAAGAACTGAAACCATTCTTGGGAAAGTTTGTCGTAGTCTATTTAGACAACATTCTGATTTTTGGTCGGACCAAGACGGAATATTTAGAGCACGTTCGACAAGTATTGCAGAAATTACGGGGAGAGACGCTGTTGATTAACCTGTAAAAGTGTTTCTTCATGAAGAAGGAGTTGGTGTACTTGGGATTTGTAATTTCAGGTAAAGGGTTGGAGATGGACCCCAAGAAGGTGAAGGCAATAATAGATTGGTCAGAATCGACAAGTACGACTGCAGTGAGAAGTTTCCATGGACTTGCTAGTTTCTACCGGAAGTTCATTTGGGGATTCAGTCGGATTTGTGCACCATTGACAGAATTCATGAGAAAGGGCGAGTTCAAGTGGACGGATAAGGCCCAGGAAGCTTTTGACAAATTGAAGGAAAAGGTCACTGAGAGCAGAGTATTGGTGCTCCCAGACTTTGACAAAGTTTTCCAGGTTGATTGTGATGCGAGTGGGACATCAATTGGAGCAGTGTTGAGCCAGGAAGGCTGACCAATTGCATTATTTAGTGAAAATCTTAATGGAGAGAAGTGAAAGTATTTGGTATATGACCAAGAATTTTATGCTATCATAGAAGCATTGAAGAAATGGAGGCATTATTAATTGCCACAGGAATTTGTGTTATACACAGATCACCAAGCACTGAGGTATCTGAATACTCAGTCGAAGTTGGATCAGAGACACATGAAGTGGGTGGAGCTGCTTCAGAGATATACGTTCGTAATGCGACATAGGTCGGGAAAGTCAAACAAAGTTGCCGACGCATTGAGAAGGAGAGTTGCGCTTTTGAGCACAATGATTGTTCAGGCAACAGGAATAGAGTCGATAAAGATGGAGTATGAAGCCAATGAAGATTTTGCGAAAGCATGGAAGGCGTGTCGTGAGCCTTGGAGCATCGAAAGAACTCCATATTTAGGTTATCTTATTCAAGAAGGTTATCCATTTAGGGGAAGTTAGATGTGTATTCCCAGAGGATCGGTGAGAGAGAACCTAATCCGAGAATTTCATAATGGTGGGTTAGCAGGACACTTTGGGATTGACAAGACCAAACACTGATCGACGAAAAGTATTTCTGGCCAAGGATGTCGACGAATGTCAAAAAATGGATTCGACAATGGCAGGTTTTCCAGTTGGCAAAGGGAAAGAGTCAGAACACGGGGTTGTATACACCATTTCCAGTACCAGAGAACTCGTGGGAACATCTTAGCATGGATGTTTTGTTAGGATTACCAAAGACTCAGCAGGGGAATGACTCAATATTTGTTGTAGTCGACAGATTTTCGAAGATGGCACATTTCATACCATGTAAGAAAACAAGTGATGCCACAGGAATCGCTGTATTATTATTTAAGGAAATAGTCAGGTTGCATGGGTTTCCAAAGAGTATCATGTCGGATCGGGATACAAAGTTCATGGAGAATTTCTAGAGGACCCTATGGAAGAAACTCAACACGAAGTTAGAGTTTAGTTCGGCATATCATCCGCAGATAGATGGACAGACCAAGGTTGTAAACATAAGTTTGGGAAATCTTCTGAGATGTTTAGCAGCCGATAGACCCAATTAGTGGGAGAATGTGTTGGCATAGGAAGAGTTTGCATATAACAATTCTATGAATCAGTCGACAAGATTGAGCCCATTCCAGATTGTTCAAGGGAGGAGTCCACATGTAGTGGCATATTTGGTTGAGTTGTCGATAGAAACCAGGAAGAGTGCGGATGCAGAATCATTCGTAGAGCATATGCATGAAGTTCATGAAAATGTGCGAAAGCACATCGAGAAGAGTAACGCGGCCTACAAGTTGAGAGCCAACCGGAGGAAGAGACTATTGTCATTCCAAGAAGGGAACTTAGTCTATGCATACTTGCGGAAGGAGCGATTTCCGACAGGAACATACAACAAGCTGAAATTGAAGAAGATAGGACCATGCAAGATTCTGAAGAAGATTTCAGACAATGCCTATGTGTTGAAATTGTCGAAAGACTTGAACATTTCAGCAACGTTCAATGTCTCGAACCTGTATAAATTTGAAGAAGTATCAACCAACGGTAAAGGGGAAGGAACCGGTCTCGATTGGACAGAACAGATTCCAGACCGACATAAACAAGGAATCGAAGAAGTAATCGATGAACACCAGGTAGGGCATACCCGTAGATCGCGCATAAAGGAATACTTGGAGCGATGGACAAATGATGAGTTGCAAGAAGCGATGTGGATTTCCGAAGAGGATTTTAGGAGACTAACGGAGCAGTCGAATTCTTTTTCACCTGGGGATACTGATGCAGGAGCATCGGGACCTAGGCAGAACAGTTGAAGTTGATCGACCAAAGGGAGCCGACCAGCGGGAGTGCCGATGACCACTTTTGTGAGGAGTAAGTTGACTTGTCAAAGTCAACAAGTTGAGCAAAAGCAGTCAGAGTACAGCCGACTGAAGGATCAACAGATGTCACGATAAGTCGAGGATCGACAGGAAATGGTCAGCAGATGACGAGCGATGTAAGAGGTCGGGTAGTCGACAAGTGGTCAAACTATGACGCGACAGAGTTTGGTGAAGTCAAGTATATTGGGGAGGGAATGAACTGACAAGACAGTCGAGATGTGACTGACTACTGTAGCAGGGTCAGAAGGACAGAAAGTCAAGGGACTGTACCAGTAGCCATTCGAGGTTGCTAAGGAAGTTATTACAGTTATTGTGAGTTGGTGAAGGACATGACAGAGGACGTCATGGACAGAGGCTATGTAGCACGGATAGGAGCTGATAGTGCAGATTCCTAGGATTTGGACAGGATCAAGGAATGGAGGGAACACGTGTCTCGGGATTGTGATAATCTTGGAAACAACACCCGCAGAGTAGAAGAGAAAGAAGAGGCCTTCAATCTAGACAACTATTGGGTAGTAGCAGAGCAGAGGAGAGGAGAGCAGAGCGCAGAGCCGAGTGCATTGTGAAGAGTCACACTGTCCGAGTGCAGTGAGTTGAGATTGAACCATAGCTCAAAGTTCCAAGGTGAACCAGGAGAGGGTGAGATTGACACATAGGGAGAACACACCATAGTTACTTCTAAGTTGTAACAACTGAGGTCGATTGTAGTTAGTTATTTGCTTACAGTTATTTTATATTGTAACCAATTCCAGAGAATTAATATAAGCCAATCCAGGCATCTTGTTCTACACCTTGTTTGTGTGAGCATTATGGTTTGTGTCGTATGTATTGTTAAGCAAGTAAGTATCCTGTAGGGTGACTTGCGTCAAAGGATGGGGCTTAGATAGTCAAATAAGCTCCGATATGTTTGCTCATGTTCCCTCCCTTGCATTAGATTGATGGGAGGGGACATGATAGAGTGGTATTAAATCCCATGTTGCAGCACTGGGGCTGCTTGTGCCAAGTTCTTAGTTTGTAGGCGGATATCAGAAGGTTTTTAACACAATATTGATGAAGTTTGGGTGGCATTTGGATTGGGGAAAATGGAAAAATCATAGTTCTCAGGTGTGGCAAAGAATCACACCATTGCATAGAGCTCTCCAAGAGCTTTCCAATGGCACCAAGCTTGCCTTATTTGGTTAAGGGACGAGGTAGATATGGGCCCCGCAAGTGCACAGATTGTGGGGAGGTTGTGCACAGGTTGTGCGCAGGTTGCACACAGATTGCGTGCAGGTTGCACACAGACTGCGCACAAATTGCACGCAGGTTGTGCACAGGTTGCGCAGGTGGCGCACAGGCTGTGCACAGGTTGTTCACAGGTTGTGCAGGTGGCACATAGGTGGTGCACAGGTTGCGCAGGTGGCACACAGGTTGCACATAGGTTGTGCATAGGTTGCGCAGGTGGTGCACAAGTTGTGCATAGGTTGTGCACAGGTTGCGCAGGTGGTGCACATGTTGTGCAAAGGTTGCGCAGGTGGTGTACAGCTTGCATAGGTGACGCATAGGTTGCGCACAGGTTGTGCACAAGTTGCACACAGGTTGTGCATAGGTTAAACAGGTTGCAAAGGGAGTTAAAAAGGAAAAGTAGTCAAACCCATAAATTCATAAAAGATGAATGGAGCATCGGAACAGAGATCCGCAAGTTGCTGAGTATTCCTTGTTATATGGACTAACTTCACCCGATAGAAATGTTATCCTGAATATTCCTAGATTTACTTCTACAGGTGGTTGAAGTTGGCAGTTTAGGATATTTTGCAACTGTATAAAAGTGCATAATTTTTGGTAAAATTTGTCATTTTTGAAGTAATGTAACTTCCACACCCGAAGTCAGAATTGAGCATGTGGATAGGCATTGGAATTCTTATCCAGTAGAGAACAATGTTTCATCACCAGAATTCGAATGAGGGTGTCATACACCATAGAGTTGCAGAGCAGAAAAGTGCCCGTGGCTGTTTTGACAAATTGTTGTTGATGTGGGCAATTTCTATAATTGCATGCCTAGAAGTAGCACAAACCATGAAATCCAATCAACTATGATGTGGAAGAGGAAGATCATGCAAATATGAGGGATTGAAAAGAGAGAATTCCTTAACCCCTATCTTGCTAACTGTATTTATATTTTATAATCTTTATGTACATAAAATTATGGCATGGGAATTCTGAAAATGCAAGAGATTAGATGAGTGGCATGAATATGCATTGGTTGGAATATTAATAAACATTCCTAAGTGCATGAGCATATTTTTGTGCACACATATGATATTACATATTAGTAAAAGTAGTGAGGTTCTACATATGCAATGAACCACTAATGGAAAATATTGTGGTTGATAATCACTATTGGTGTTGGTTTTGGTTGTAGTACCAAAGACAACAGAAGCATGGCTAAAGATGTTGATGATGTTGTTGCATGGGGCCAACAACCTTATGAAGAAAAGGTTAGGGTAGCAAATCCATGATCAAGAGGTTGGTGGAAGAATTCGGTAATCCTCTAAAAGAGACCAATGGATCATGTAACATCAAACATGTAAATGGAAGACATGCAGGTAATAGTTTACTTATGATGATTGCATAAGTGTTGAAAGGGGATTGGGTAAGAATCCCTTGAACCATATTTAATAATCATAAAATGGTATGCATTTATAGTTGAAATGCATTCATGTGAATGCCATACTACCATAGTGTGGTGGAGCATGGAGTGGTGAAGGAAAGAAGCCTCATACCATGTGACTGTTTAGAAATTTAGATTGCATTCATATAAAATATATCATGCCATGTGTATGATGGTTATGAGTTTAATAATCAAAAAAAGTGAGGATTATGCTAATGCGCTATATGAGGTGGTCATGTTTCAACCATAATATGTTTGAATGCATAATATTCATGAACCAATGCAAGGTAGCATTGAGTGAATATGCATTAAGAAATTTTATAAATCTTGTGGTTATGCCTTGAATGAATGCACTTGAAAATCTTGTGTAAACATTGTAGATGTGCATGCATGTGTGTGGATGCACACATTGTGATGCATTGTGCGAATGCACGGTTGTGATGTGTATGATTCATTGCAATTAGATAATAGATGAAATGATGAATTGTCAAAAATTATGAGATCATTTCATGAGCTACTATGAATGCAGAATAGTAAGTGCATGAAGAGGGCAGAGTTGTATAAATCATAGGATTGAGAAATGATGAGTATCTAAAAGTTTCATTTAAATTGCATGAATGATGTGACTGTACCTTGCAATTTTAGTATGATAATGATGCACGTGAAGTAAATGAGTTTTGGTGATATTGATATATTAACAGCTCGAAGTGTTTGAATTATGGAATGTTATAATTCTGAAAATGCTTCAGTGACTGTTGCGGCAATGAAATATTATATGCATGGATACTTAAAAGTATTTGGCTGGTTGGAGTTTTTGATTACAGGTAGATTGTTCAAGGCCTGGCAATGAGGGTAAGACCACGATGAAGGTTGGAATCTAGCATGTGAAAGAGCCAAACCTCATTAGAAGGATCTCATGGCTGTGAAATAGTTTATGTGTAGAACAAATTGTCAATTCAAATTTGTAAATATCAGAATTGGAATTTTTCTAATAAATGACTAATGACTATTTGGCTTATATAAAATGTGTCAGGAGGACACACTGTAATTGGATGCTCATGTATGGAAGCGAGCATAAGACCATGGTGGGAAGAGTGGTGTCACTTACAGGAGCCAAACAATATGTGCCTGACCTTATGGTTGAAACAAATCAATTTCTGTAGGAGACAGAACTGTAAATTCATATTGAATTTAATTGTTAGTGCCATTGATTGGTTATGAAACAATCAGGTTTGAATTTTAATGCTAAATGTTGCTGATTGTTTGGCTATTTAATAAGTGTGCTAGGAAGACACATTGTAGTAAGACCAAGAGAGAGGGCTTGCAGAAGCCAAACTTCATGGGAAGGGATTCCATGATTTGGAAATGGGTTTCGGGTGGAATGCCATTAGATATTATTAATGTCTCATCCACACTGCATGATTGGTGAACAACATGAATGAGATGGTGAATACTAGGTTAGGAGGACATATGAGGGTTATGGAATATAAAAGTAGTTGGGATGGAAAACCGAGGGACTGTCAACTCAGAGAAGGAGCCCCAATTCCTCATTAGTGAAGAGAAATTACATCTGCAAAATGGATAAGTGTTCTGTAAACCCAGACTGATATATATATATATATATATATATATATATATATATATATATATATATATATATATATATATATATATATATGGGCATCTATAATTGTTAGAATTACTACACAAAGCACATTCCATTTGTTTATATTATTCAGACTGCTTGAAGTATGATTAGGACCTACATAGTTCACATCAGTGAGGAGTACACACCTTTCTGGTGCTGAGTTATGTTAGGGATGCCATTATTGACTACACCCTAAGGGAATGGATGCATTCCTGGTGTTTCAATGTTGGATAGTGAATGTTATGAAATATGTTTACAGTTTTAGAGTAGCAATATTGATGAGCTTGCTTATCCATCTTGTGTTGTCATCTTATACATATGCAATTGGTGTTGCACATTAAAGGGAAAAGTGAAGAAAAGGGTACTCAAGAGGATTGTATGAGCAGTGGTAACCTTTGTGTAGTGTGAGTGGGTATCATGGGGCCATGCTAGCCTGCAGTTAGGAAAGTCACCTAAAGAGTTCCTAAAGGGAACCGCTAGTTTGCACAAGAGAAGGAGTGACACCCTTGTGTTGGTGAAGAATTGTTATGTGCATGAAGGGTTGTGACATGTGTGAAAGGATGATGCAAGCCTTAGGCATAGTAGTAAATCCTTGACCTATAATGGTCGGTGTTGTAGTTTCCTTTCATTGGCTGATGACTTGGATGGATGTGCTGGCTCGGCAATGGAGAGGGCCAACCAGGTATGGGACTGGTTGGGCACCACCAAATTCTTGGTAAATCCATTCGGCATGAAGGTGTACTGGTAGGGCATTAATTATTTGATGTTGTGGAGCAGCCTGCACGCTGACCAAACATCCTAGTCCACAGGAAGATCCCAAGGCTAGTAAAGTAAAAGCAGGACCCTGTGGACCATAGAGGAAATGTCCAATACAGATAAGTATTCATTTTCATTTAATTCTTGTTTGGAATAATGAATATTTTAGGTATAAGTCTTCTAACAACTAAGCTGATACACTATTGTTTCTTGTTGGAAAAATTGGTCATTGCAGGAAAGAAAGGACCCTGATAGAACTACAAATGCTTGGTAAATCCAGAGAGTAACTGGTTGGGCATTATAAATGCTTGGTAAATCCAGAGAGTAACTGGTTGGGTGCTACAAATGTTTGGTAAACCCAGTCGACGTGAAGGTGTACTGGTTGGGCACTAATTACTTGAATGTTATGGGGCAGCCAACGTTTTGGCCAAACATTCCTCAAATACTTGATAATACCCAGTCGGAGTACTAGCTTAGCATATTTCTAGATGGGATGTCTGATAAAACCAGTTGGTGTACTCACTTAGCATTACCTATACGAATGGTCGAGGAGTAGCCTGCGCGCTAGCCCAACATTCATTATTGTATCCATAGGAAATTCAAGGCTTGTAAAGCAAAGAAGGATCCTGTGGAATAAAGTGAAGACATCCAATGCAGATAAGTATTTGGTTATCTTGCAACTTCTTGCTTATTTAATATGAATATACATGTGTACATGATTTGGTCATGATTTCTTAAACTCTTGTTTAGAGATAAAACCTATGAAAATAAACTAAACATGTGAATTGATTCAATGTTTGAGTGTAGGTATTGCAGGAAGCAAGGACTCTGAAAGCATCTTAAGGATGCATGTGGACATGTGACTGTCCTAAAAAGCTCATCTTGCACAGAAATGAATGATGGTGATAATGGAATTGTGGGGGTCCTAGTAGCCAAGGGTGTTGTGGATTGCCATGTGGAAAGGTTCCATGGTTGAGAGATTCAAGGTAGACCATAGACACTAAGTGTCATAGCCAAGAAGGGTTGGTCAGGAATTCACATGGAAGTGAAAGAGGCTAGGAACATGAAAACCACAGTGGTGGTGTGGGTTCCAGAGTGGAACAAGACGAAGAGGAAAAAACTCTTACTGCTCTCTCTTTCCTTTTTATTGATGCATTGATAAAAACAGAAAATTGTTGAATGCATGTATGGTTGAAAGTAGAGTGTGTTTATTTGCTTGAAATAAATTATGAATGCTGAAATAGTTAATTCCTTGTGAAAGAATGGACATGAATGAGCTCATGTGCCTGTTGGGCAAGCATGAAAAGTATGAAAGTCTCATAGATAAAGCATGGACTACACATGTCAATTGGAAATTAATTGACTGGTTTTAATGTTTATTTTGTGCTTGGACTAACAGAAATTATAATGATGAATTTCACAGGTGGGAAAGTGAAACTGATTTGTGGCAGCTGTTGCAAAGCAAGTGTTGCTTGTAAGCAAAGTGAGAACCAGCTGCGCACAAATACCATGGCAGCAGACCATAGGCTGTTGGAATTGGCTAAAAGTATTCTTCAAACAATTTCCAAGACCCAATAAAACCTTGGATAAATGCTCAAGATACAAAATAAGCAGAATGGGATGAACTACAAGGTTTTGCAGGACTCTGTTTGTCTACAAAGACAAGTAAAAATAATTCTAGAAACAATCAATCGAGGAAAGGACAATGGATCAATGAGAAGGCATTCGTCCAATCAGTCCATTAAGAAACATTACAGACATGAAGACTCAAAGAAAATTGAGCAGGTAAGGATGAAGTAGCCAGTGAAATGTTGGAAATGTGGAGGACATCATTGCCTCTACAACTACCCAATAAAGGAATATCAAGAGGGTAGCAGTCATAAAACTTTCAGACTTATGGATGAGCTGAAAGGTCAGAATCAACAGGAGCAGTTTGTGGACGCCAAAGGACTTGGTCATGAAAGTTCAAAGTAAATGATAGAATGTAGGGTAGATCTATACAATTTTTGAAAATTTTGGATGTGTAAATTGTAAATGTATTCCTAAGTATTGGAACACCAAGGACAGTGTTATTCTAAGGGGGAGGGGATTGTAATACCCCATTTTGACCCTTAATATATATTAGCTTTTAATGTAAATATTGTATACATGTGATGTATGTTTTCCTAGCGTGGAGCTCAAGGCCAAGGCCCCACTAGTGGATGCTCGAATTTTATTTAAAAGGAAAGTATTAGATATTATGTTAGCCATGTGTTATTTAGCCATGGAACATTATAAAAAGGATGTAAATAAACATCATGCAATAAAATACCAAAACTGGCTATGGAAGCAACTAATGAGAAGGGGCCATGTGTATCCACTAGGGAGTGGTGAGGGGGTTGTGAGATTGAACCATAAGCTGCCAAATGTCATCTTGAGAACCCATTTGACCTACCTTGTTGACATTTAATTCAGTTGTAAGAAAGTTGTTGAGAAATCTATCCATGGCTTCAATGGAGCATAGGCAGCCCAGAAATTCGTATGGAAGGTATGGGCTCTGTTTTTCTTCTACCACAAGTCACTCTACCTCATGGGAATTGGTTCTTCCTCATTCCCATTCCATTATGGAACATCCTAGCATCATTTTTCATCCAAAAACGAATGCCCAATAGTGAGAAAAACCAGAAATCGCAACTTTGCAAGAACCCACATTTTGAAGTGCCATAAACGCCCATAATTGGTATTTGATAGTAAAATCCAAGGGGGGCTCCATAGCTATGAACCTTGGGGCGAAATTGAGAGTATTAGATACCCTGAAATCCATTGGAAAACCCAGTTTTTATAGCCCAGAAACCCAGTGACGAGATTGAGCTATTTGTTGATGGAATTGTGAGAAATCCAAGTCTGAATGTTTGAACAGAGGATTGGATTGCTTGAATTTAGCCTGAGATGTCTGTAGCTCTGAGGTTGAGCTCACTGGATTAGCACCCTCCTCCACTGCTTATTGCATGCTTGATAAACCCAACTGTGTGTTGGCTTAGCATGACTATTGAGTGAAACTATGGATGTGAGTGAAACCATTTAGTTCCTCCTTAGTGGATACACAACCCAACTCGGGGGTGGTCTCTCAGCTGAAAGAATACATGCTGGACAGAGACCTATGGTTGGGTAGAACGTTGCTCTCCCATAGCCAGTTGTTTGGACAACTTCATCACAAAGATAATTGTTTCTTGAGGTTAAATCATGCTTATTCTGTGTTCTATAATGTGTTAGTTAATGACTATTAATTGTATGTTGAATGCATGTCTTAGTATGGTTGACATGAAGCTTGCGCATAGCATGAAGAAGGGGATTGATTCTCTGCGTTAGATTCATGATTTTATTGGGATAGATATGCTGATGCATTCCAGTTTGTGTGTGTGATAACATGTTTAAATTCCACTGTGTTTTCTTTAGTTTGAATCTGCACACATGAAGTTTAATTTATTTATGAAATTGATGGCTTAAGGATGGGGCTGAGATAGTCAAATAAGCTCCGGTATGTTTGCTCATGTTCCCTCCCTTGCATCGGATTGACGGGAGGAGACCTGAAAACAACCTCCTTTGACCAAGATCAATACAAATAACTTCACCACACCTTCATTGATCTCAACACAAAATTATATACTAAGTCTAGGCACCAATACCATGGGTCAATACCATGTGTCAATACAAACCATTGGCCAATACAAACTATGGATCAACAATTACTACGAGATGACTTACAAAGCATATGCGTCCAACAACAATAAGACAAACTATGGATCAACAAATACTACATGACAACTTACAAAGCATATGTGTCCAACAACAATATACTAACAAAGTAAATAGAAGGATTGACATGGGTTCCTAACATCCCCTCTCCCTTGGAAAAAGCTTTTCCCTCAAAGCTTTAGATGTGGAAATTGATGGAGAATCTGAAGGAGTGGTTCCCCTGTAGCATCCTCAGGTTGCATTCCGAGCCACTGACGCCTTTTGAGTTGTAAGGAGGGTTGCTTGGAAGGTTGTAGACAAAGAAGAACCATATCAGCTGTGTGAAAAGTGCTCTCAGAACTATGCTGATTGGCTTGTTGTTTTAGTCGAATTCTTTCCATGTGAAGATTGTCCTGCATAATGAGAAGAATCTGATCACGGTGTCGAAGAACCGAGTCAATTACCTGAACTGGAAAGCTATTGAGGGTGTATGGAAGAAGAACTAGTGGTGCACGTCCATAGATTGCTTCATATGGTGAGATTTTAGATGTGGTATTGTACCACTGCAGTGCTTCTAGGAAATCCATAGAAATAGTTGTCCAAATATTTGTAGGGATGGGAAAGGGTTTGAGCAGTCCCGAAAGGAGTGTTGTTTCACCCTTTTTGACCTGGCATGTATCACACTCAACCACCATCTGTTGAATTGTCATGTTTAGTCATTGCCAAAAGAAGTTACATTGTTCCCGGTCATACATTTTTAGGAACCCAAAGTGCCCTGCTAATGAAGAAGCATGGAGTTCATAGAAGAGATATCCTTGTTGAACAAATTGCAACTAATTTGGAACAAGCAAAGAAATAGATGTAAGAGAAACTGGGTCATCAAATGTGCGAGAAGGAGCATCTGGCACCATATTGTCCTTACCCTTTTTGTAAGTGATCGCATAGGCATAACCCATGAGTTGGATAACCCATTTCAGGTGTGATAGGGAGGAGACCCATTGTTCCAAGAAATTTTCTAGACTCTGGAGATCAGTCTTGATGTAGAAATAATTCCCTAATAAGTATGGCTGCCACTTTTGTACTGCATGCAAAATAACCATCATTTCCTACTGAGATGTAGATGTGGCTAAATTCTTAGCGGAAAGGTCTCTTGAAGGAGACAAGCCCACTAGTTCAACAAGAACACCTACATATCTATCCAAGGATGTAGGGGAGACCATTGATGGGTGCATCTGAATGGAATGGAGTTGAGCGATGACACCATGTGAATTATTCTTAAGGATATTTTCCAAGCGATGTGAACTACTGATGTGGAGAGACCCTTGTTGTAATCCCTTAAATTTGTGTTGTTTTCCTTTGACTGAAAACTACATCCTAAGTTCAGCAAAATCCCATAAGATGGGGCCAAGTGTGTGTAACCATTGAATGCCCAAAACCACATCACATCCGCATAGGGACAAGGAAAACATGTCAGAGCGCAGGTTATAATCTTCCAGAGAGATACACACGTTGTGACACTTCCCCTTGCAAGGTAAGGTTCCCCCATTGAAAACCATGACTTCAAAGTTGGAGCAAGGATGGACAAAACAATCAGCATGTTTGGTGATCCGAGGGTTAATGAAGTTATGAGTGCTACCAAAATCAATGAATATTGTAAGAGGAAGTTTCTTGAAGTAACCCCTGACTCGCATTGTTTGGGGGTGGTGACACCTGATAAAGCATGGAGAGATATATTTGGTTGTTCATCCTGAGATGGGGGTTCAATAGGCGGCTCCTGAATGTCACCCTGATCATCCATTGTATTTGGAGCTTCTTCACTGATTTTAGAAGTAGGTGGAGACTCCATATCCAAGAGATAGAGATTTTATTGAACACACCTATGTCCTTGAGTGAATTTCTCATCACAATTATAAACAAAGCCCTTTCTCTCTATGTGCTTGCATCTCTGTTTCAGACAAATACTTAATAGGATTTGGTTGAGGGGCTGGTGGGATGGGAGGTCGTTGAGAACCCATATTTCGGAAGGGAACAAAAGTGGGTTTGGAGCGTTGTTGGGTTGCAATCTTGTCTTCTGCCAACTTAGCCAACCCTAAGACTTTCATCATTATGTTGGGACAAAACATTTTAACCTATGATCGGATTTCATCCTTAAGACCACTAATAAAACAACTCCTGTAGAATTCATCAGACAATCCTTCTATGTGATTGGCTAGTTTCTCAAATTCTGTCTGATACTCTCTCACAGTGCCACTTTGAGGAAGTTTAGTGAGTGCTTCGATGAATTCTTCAAAAGCACTAGGACCAAATCATTGCAAAAGGAGTTGGCAAAAATCTATCCATTTTGGCTCTTCATGAGCCTTGATGTACCAACGACACCATTGAAAGGATTCATGTTCCAAATGAAAGGATGCAAGTGGAACTTTTTGGAAATCAAAAGTATTATGCAGATTGAAATACTGTTCTGCACGATAGATCCATCCAGTAGGATCAGTACCATTGAAGCAAGGAAATTCAAGCTTCGGACCATGAAAATTGCTTGAAGAAAAGAACCCATTGGCTGCAGAAGATTCTTGCTGTCGGTTATTGTTCATGGCTGAATGCCAAAGATGGAGGCTGAGAAATGTTTCATCTAGATCTTGGAGTTTGGTTTGGATGGCTGCAAGTGCTTCCTCCATGGTTTTTGTTCCTGCGTGGGTGACAACCATAACCAAGAGTTTTTGTTTTGTTTTGTTTTGGTAATGGATAGAAAAACACAAACAAAAGCTTATTTAGTAAAGGGAAATTTGGATTTGGGAAAAACTCAGATGGACAATTGGGTTTTGACTAGGTTTTGGACACTTTCTGATGGACAGGGAAGCAAAAAATGGGGATTTTAGAAGCAAGGTGAAAGAATGAGAAAATTGGTCAAAGAGGGACAAAGAAGCAGAAATAGGGAATGAACACGGTGGAAAAATTTGGAGGTGAGTGGGTGAAAATTGAAGAAGTTATGGCAAACCCCAAAAATAAACAAATGTGAGATTTCTGGCTTTGGGAAGTAGAATTTGGGATAGTGTCATCAGGAATGAAATATGCAGAATAGGATTGCAGGGGTGTCCAAGAAGTTTCAAGGGAAATGGAGTTAAAACAAGGGAGATATGGAGAAAAAACATAATTTTATACTTTTCAGAATGGATTTGCTATGGCGCAAAAGGGAGCGGAAACATATGGATCTGCAACGACGCGGAAGTGATTGGAAACAAATGGATCTGAAATGATGCGGAATGGATCGAAAATGGCTAGATCTGAAACAACTTTAAGAATAGATCTAAAATGGCTGGATCTGGAATGGCTTTTAGAATCGATCTGAAACTGTGCAGAAGTGATTGGTAATAATTTAACTGAAAATAGATATGGACCCCAGGTATGTGCATATTCCTAATAGTTCAGTGGTTTTACTTTACCACCAATGCTGTCTGATGGCTTGTGTATTGGGGCAGTACCCCTCACTCCACAGCTCAGGTAAAACTGATAACCACTTTGCATAAACGATAGCTCTTGGTTTACCTCACGGGTGGGAACTAGTCAATCAGGTAGGGGTCGTTGCCCTTTTCGTTGGCAGGTCCTCTCAATGGGCCAGCTACTTCGTGGTTCCTGTGGTACTCCTCACAGTGTGTTTTAGGACTTATTCCCAAGTACTTCCCACAGTTAAGAGGATAGGTATTATTCCGAGATCCGAAGCTACAACAGATGCAAAAAAACTTTTTGGCAGAAATTTCACCTAATGAGCCCAAGAAAGTGGTCTGATACGAGATGTGAAGACCTGCAATAATTAATCAATGGAAATACATGAGATAGCCAAAATATAAGAACTCAGAATCACTTTTATTGATCACAGGCCACTTCAAGGGGGTAACCTCCTTTGAGAAATCTCAATACAAATAACTTCACCGTACCTTCATTGGTCTCAACACAAAATTATATACTGAGTCTAGGCGCCAATACCATGGGTCAATACCATGTATCAATACAAACCATGGGCCAATACCATGTATCAATACAAACCATGGGCCAATACAAACTATGGATCAACAATTACTACGAGACGACTTACAAAGCATATGCATCCAACAACAATAAGACAAACTATGGATCAACAAATACTATAGGATGACTTACAAAGCATATGCATCCAACAACAATATACTAACAAAGTAAATAGAAGGATTGACATGGGTTCCTAACATAATGATGAAGATGCTATTACACTTATGACACAAATCATACCTGATTGCTGAAATATGACATATATGACATGTCAGGGCTAAAAATAGCCTCCAAGAGGGCGCACAAGGGAGTTAGGGCAGCAAAAGAGTCATCCATTCAAATTGAGTGAAGGAGGAGGCTAGGAATGGAGGGACAAGTGGAACACATTGGAATTTCTTCCTAATTCGATTTGGCATGAAGCTCATGGAGGGAATTCAAGCTAAGGAGGTCTTTGGAATTTTATAAAAGTAAAGGAGTGGATTTAGATCATTTCTCATTTTGCATATTGGAGAGCATAGCTTGTCCATGCTAGTGGAGTGTTTACTCTACTTTCCTTAGTACCAATTTCGAGGGTGAAAGATTCCCATCCTAATTGGAAATTGGAGAGGCCATTTGGACCTTTCATTTGGAGCTACAATGGAGTAATTTGTTGCAGCTTGAATCTACATGGCAGCTCGTGACATTCTCTTCTTCAACTTGTTTCCACACCATTCTCACTTTTCTCTTCATATTTTGGCTCTTAGAGGAAGGGAGCACATGGTGAGATGTTGATCTTTTTGGGGAAGATCTTGTGGCCCCATTTGCTTGTAATCTGATGTATTTAATCTGTATTTCCTACTTTGAATATCCTTAGGTCAAAATACCAAACAATATATAAATGGTGCCATTTTCCTCATATCTAGTTATGAATTCTTGAAGTCATTTTATTTTGACTTGTATCAGTTCATATCTGTGATTTTGATGATGTATGGAGAGTAATTAATGTCCTGAATAAGTTTCATATACATTACATAATACTTTGGAGCATAAATCTCGAATTTCATAGCAAGTAGTGAAGTTTCCTATCATTTCCCCCATGTCCACAAACCTTTGATTTGTGGGAGTTGCAGCAGCCTTTAGGAATTGATTAATGATGAATTTGGGTTCCCATTGAATTCCTTTAACTAATAAATGTCTCTATTCTTAAAGTGGGGAGGTTCATACTACATTTGGGAAGCCATCTTTGTCCCCTACACTTGGAGGTTTGAACCTCGAATTTGATGGTAAGTTTTAATGATTGTATATGAGTGTTGCTGAAGTATTTTGAGAGTGTCCAAGAATCCATCAGACGCATTTTTGTGTATTAATACCTCTCAAACACATTCAGACCCAATTTGGAAGCATTCAGAGAAAGTTGGAATCATTTGAGTCATTACTAGTCTAAGGGTTGAATTGGCAAAAAAGTGCATTCTTTCCAAATTTTCCAAATTTATTAAAAAGGGACACTATAGTTAGTGGTAAGATCAGATTATTTTACCCTAATTGTAGGAAAACTGTACAAATTGGGACTAGATAAATTAATGTGTAGACGCGTACTGGAACATGAGAGAACCATTATACTTACTAAAGCACATTCAGGAGTATCTGGAAGACACTATGTGTGGAAAGCTACCAAGTAGAAAATTTTAAGAGAAGGACTATGGTGGCCTGCCATACATAAATATTCAAAAGAACATTGTAGGAATTTCGATGTATGAAAAAGAACAAGGAAGCCATCTCGTAGATATGATATGCCATTGATTCCACAATTGACATTGACATCCTTTGCTAAATGGGCTATTGACTTTGTGGGACCTGTTAACCGACCAGGAAACAGAACTGGCTCTATTTGCATTATTACAACTACATATTATATAACCAGATGGGAATTAGCAAAACCAGTGAAGGACTGCAACACAATTACCGCTGCTCATTTCATTTTTTAGAACATCTTGACAAGGTTTGGATGTCCAAAGATATTAATGAGTGATCAGGGAACCCATTTCCTGAACAAAACTATTGAATCCCTGACAAAAGAATTTTATATCTACCATCATAAGGGTACACCATATCATTCACAAGCTAATGGCACTATAGAATCCTTTAATAAAGTATTGGAGAATGCATTAACCAAAGTATGCAATACAAACAGGGATGATTGGGATCTCAAAATACCAGCAATATTGTGGGCATAAAGGACAACTTGTAAAAAGTTGACAGGCCATACACCTTTTAGGTTAGTATATGGACATGAAGCTGTCATGCCCATGGAATACATAGTACCAAGCTTGAGAATTGCATCCTTTACAGATATGGCTGATGTTGAGACAATGTATGAAAGACTATTATAGTTAATTGGATTGGAGGCAGACCGCTTCATTGGAGGATTTCACCAAGTGTAGAAAGATAGAGAAAATGTATGGCATGATAGATACATCAAGCAAAAATCCTTCCAGGTAGGAGACCTTGTCCTCCTTTATGATAGCAAATTTATGAAATTTCCTGGAAAATTCAAAATGCATTAGTTAGGACCATACATTGTCAAACATGTTACTGATGGTGGCGCAGTTCAGTTAGCCACATTACTTAGAAAAAATTGCAAGTAATTGTTAATGGGAGTAGATTAAAACCTTACAGGGATGGCCCTACTCCTATAGGAATAATTTAAACAATGAAATAGTGTTTAAGTGTCAAGTGCAATTGAAATTGGACACTAAAATAGAGAAGAGAGTCTGCCCACAATAGTTTTGTTAGAATGTGAAATTTACAACATCTGAAGATGAGATGTGAAGCAAACACAACAAATTAAGTTGCAAAGTTCAGTCAAAGAAAGAGGGTAGTGTTCTGAAGTTCAACCAAAAGACGGGAAATGAAAAGTGAACCTCAACACTCACTTAACCATCAGCGAAGCTAGAGAAAACTAGCCATTATTGTTTTGTTTGGAAACTAGCTGTTATACAGTACTTTTGGGAAACGTTACTAGATTTTTCCACTTTAAAGGCATATTTTTCCATTGAAGACACATTTAATGAAAGGAAAGGACCAATATCTAAGAAATATTTTGCCAACGGACATAGAATTTAATGTTAACTTAGCCATTTTTGGGGTGCGTCTTAGTGAAGATGTGGCTATAAATAGAAAGGATCGCATAGTTACCGTTTTTACCATGACTTTTAATTTTTACAGTGAGTAAATTTTGAGCTTTTACCAATTAAGAGAAGATCATTCCGATAGTTTATGTCTGAGAAAGAAATCCTATAGGAGATATTAAGGGTTTTTGAGCAGTTTGGTCTAGAAGGATTTATGAATACTTTAGTGAATAAAGCAACTCCAGAGAAAGGTGGGACCTCTAGAGCCTCACTGCGGTATGCAACAAAGAATAAACATAAAGATAAGCAAAAAGCTATAGAGCAAGAGAAACTGAAGACTACAGAAAATATGAAAGAGTATCCACCAGAGCGTCCTCGTCAGAGGTCGATTCTGTTGATACCTGAGTACATCCCTCCACGTAGAGGTGATGCTACAATGGTCATACTAAAGAAGAATCCAAAATACGATATCCTTCTACCGCCGATGTCAACTCATGCTCAGGAGAAGGAGAATTTGCTAGGCAAGATTCCTGAATGCAAGTTCTTAGATAATGATTTGCTGCATTAAACTAAGTATCCACAGTTTCAGCTGGGTCAATCATGTGTAGACACTACGATGAATCCACCAAGAAAACCACAATTCAAGCGCAAGAATGGATTACACCTTTGCAATACTCAGGATTGTTGAATTTACTACGAATTTCACATTTTGACCGAAGCCCAAAGCTTACAGAGGTTGTGCGGACATAGTTGTCATGCATGCACCAAGGATACTTGTGGTTAGACTGCAAGATTGATATCAATATTGACCTTATCTACAGGATTACGCACTTAAGAAAACAAGGCATGGACCCTACAACATAGTTCACAGGAAAGAATAAAGACAAAGAACTTGCAAGGAGGATGAAGAGTGAATTCGGCTTGGTAAACGGAACCCATGGGTACCAAGCAAATCAAATTAAGGATGTTTCCATGCAGTTCATGGTATAACTACTCGTAGGAAAAGTACTAAGGAAATGCAGACCGAAAGAAGTGTCAGCCGCTGTGATATCCTTAGCTGCTAAGGCCAAGGATGGACTACAATACAATTGGGAATGTTACCTTTTGAATAAATTCTTTGATGATGTGGCGGATGCGCAAGACAACGGCCTTCATCTTCATTATAGATGGTTGATAGTCCTGATCGCATTCGTGGGATGGAAAGAGCCAAAATATCAACAAAGTGTATTGGTGTTCACTGGATACTTCCATGGACCCAAATATGCGAACATGTGGAGCAATTCAAGGACAAAAGACAAAGAGTGAATAATGTGTAGTTGTACACATTTTACTAGCAGATATACAAATTAATCAGGCATACTTCACACATTCCTAAGGGAATAATGATAGCATACATCCGTAAGATGAGATTCAAAGAGTTCCTTTACTTTATATTCATACAACCTAGAGAACCAACAAACCCAGAATGTTATGAGGGTCAATATCAACTGGATGCATAGAAGATTGACCTCATCATTTAAGATTGGTCACCCAAATGGAAAATTGATGCGCCACAGTCACTGGTCATGACATCTGAGGAGAGCGCCAATAAAAGCAACACTGAATAGAAAGATCAATCACAAGAACAACATCAAGCTGTTGATTTTCCAGAAGCTGAGAAGAGGAAGAACCCCGACACAGATGTGCTAGAAGAACCGAAAATAAAGAAGGAGAAAACAAGTAAGACCCCGCTTGATGCGAAGTTGCATAATTATGATTATGACTACATTGTAGCCAGAGTCCACGAGCATATTGAAGAGATGATTGCAATAAAATAAAACAAGCAAGAGAAAATCCATACAAGCATGGTAGAGATCATTGAAGAACTGAAGAGCATGATGGAAAGAGTAGAGCAAGTCCAGAGAGATCTAATAAGATAATTAGAATCCAAATATATATCAGAGGAGTCAAGCTGAAGAAAAAGAGAAGCGTATGCACTAACAATGCGACCCCGGTTAGTTTGCATAAAGCCTACGAATGTGATATTCCCATTCGATGAAATCACTAAAGGTGCAAAGCAGCTTGTACACTTGGATATTAATGTGGGAATGTTTCCCATTGAAGGCCTACATGATCTACATATGCAAGTTGTAGAAGAAATCAAGGACATAGATATGATCTCATACAACTAGCATCTCAAGATAGAAGAAAGTTATAAAGAGCTGGGGAATGAATGAAAATCAAAGACCAATGAGCTATCAAATGCTCATGAGAAGCATAAGAAGCTAAAGAAGGTCATAGCAGAAGTCTGCGTGAAGATCCCAGACTTCAAAGAAGAACCTGAATTGGAAGCGACCATTGTTAAAATTGGTGCAGTAGTAGACAATCTCAAAACAAAAATGGAAGATATGGAGATTGGTTACAAAGAAAATATTGTTGAATTAGAGTCAAGGAAACAACCTGGCACTCCAACAGATATAATGTGAAGAACCTACAACAATTAATTGATGAAATACATGATATATCATATCACAGAATATTTTTATTGATCGCAGGCCACTTCGAGGGGGAAACCTTATTTGAGAAAGCTCAATACAAATAACTTCACAGTGCCTTCATTGGCCTCAACACAAACTTATATACTAAGTCTAGGCTCCAATACTATGGATCAATACCATGGAACATATAATACTATGGGACGACTTACAAAGCATATGCGTCCAATACTATGGATCAATACTAGGGGATAATACAAAATATGGATCGACATATAATACTACAGGACAACTTACAAAGCATATGCGTCCAACAAAAATATACTAACAAAGTAAAGAGAAGGGTTGTCATGGGTTCCTAACATCCCCTCTCCATTAGAAAAATCTTTGTCCTCAAAGCTTTAGATGTGGAAATTGATGTTGAATCTGAAGGAGTGGTGCCCATGTAGCATCCTATGGTTGCATGACAGGCCACTGAATTAATACCTCTATGATAGATCGAGAGAGAATAAGATGCCCTTTGAGTGTCAGGGAGGATTTCTTGGAAGGATGTAGACAAAGAAAAACCATATCAACTGCTTGAAAGGTGCGCTCAGAACGGTGTTGATCGGCTTGTTGTTTCATTCGAATGCTTTCCATGTGAAGATTTTCCTACAAAATGTGAAGAATCTATTCGCGGTTTCGAAGAACTGTGTCAATTTCCTAAACTGGTGTGCTGTTGAGGGTGTATCGAAGAAGAAATGGTGGTGCCTGACCATAGATTGCTTCATACGGAGTCATTTTAGATGCATTAATGTACCACCATTCAATGAGAGGGAGCCACTTCTCCCACAGAGGTGGTTGTTCAGAGATGAAGAAACGAAGATAAGTTTCCAAACATTTATTGATAATTCCAATCTTCCCTCCAGATTTAGGGAGCCCTCAATGAATTCCATAGAAATATCTATCCAAATTCGTGTAGGTATGGGAAAGGGTTCGAGAAATCCCGAAAGGAGATGGAAAGTATCACATTCAACCACCAATATCTGTTTAATTGTCCTTTTCATTCCCCGCCAAAAGAAGTTATGTTGTGCCTGCTCATATGTTTTAAGGAACCGAGAGTGCCCTGCCAATGGAGAAGCATGGAGTTCATATAAGACAACCTATTAAAGATATGTGATCTGGGGAAACACAAGATGACCCTTGTATCTCAGAGAAGTACCATCCCAAGAGTAATGCGTTATAGTAGAAGGGTTGTTGGCAAACCATTGGATGAGTTGAGATAAGGAGGAGTCATTGACATAGACATGTTGAATAGATTGCAACCAATTTGGAACATGCATAGAAATAGCTGAAAGAGAAACTTGGTCATCAATTGTGCGAGAAAGAGCATCTGCTACCAGATTATCCTTACCCTTCATGTAAGTGATCTCATAGGCATCACCCATGATTTGACTAACCCATTTCAGTTGTGCTGGGGAGGAGACCCCTTGTTCCAGGAAATATTTCAGACTCTCATGAGCAGTCTTGATGCAGAAATAATTCCTTAATAGGTATGGATGCCACTTCTGTACTGCATGAAAAATATCCATCATTTCGTTCTCAGATGTAGAGGCTGCTAAATTCTTACTGGAAGGGTCACTGGAAGGCGTAAATCCCACTGGTTCAGCAAAGACACCTACATATCTATCCAAAATGTGTGGTAGATCCAAGGGAGTAGTGGAGAACATTGATGCATGCATATGAATGGAATGGAGATGAGCGATGACACCATTGGAATTCTTCTTAGGGATATTTTCCAGGCGATGTGAACTGATGATGCATAGAGACCTTGGTTGTAAGCCCGTTAATGTGTGTTTTTTCCCATTGATTGATAACTGCATCCAAATTCTAGAAAAATCCCATAAGATGGGGCCAAGTGTGCATAACCATTGAGTGCCCAAAACCACCTCACATCTGCCTAAGGGCAAGGAAAACATGTCACAACGCAGGGTATAATCTTCCATAGAGATATGCACATTGCAACACTTCCCCTTACAAGGTAAGGTGCCCCCATTGGCAATCATGAATTCAAAGTTGGAGCAAGGATGGACAAAACAATCATCCTATTTGGCAATCTGAGGGTCAATGAAGTTATGAGTTCTACCAAAATCAATGAGTATTGTAAGAGGGAGCTTCTTGAAGTAACCCCTGACCCGCATTGTTTGTGGGTTAGTGACTTTGGCTAAAGCATGGAGTGATCTCTCTGGGTGGTCATCCAGAGATGGAGGGTCAACAGGTGGTTGCTGAATGTCGACCTGATCATCTATGGTATCTGAAGCTTCTTCACCAAGTTCAGAGGAAGGCGGAGAATCCACATCCAAGAGATAGAGTTATTGCTCAACACATCTATGTCCCCGAGTGAATTTCTCATCACAATTATAACAAAACCAATTTTCTCTACGTGCTCGCATTTCTGCTTCAGATAAATGCTTGATAGGAGTTGGTCGAGGAGCTGACATCATGGGAGGTCATTGGGAAACCATATTTCTGAATGGAACAAAAGTGGATTTGGAGTGTTGTTCGGTTGTGATCTTGTCCTCCACCAACTTAGCCAACTCTCGGACTTCCATGATTGTCTTGGGACAGAAAATTTTATCCTTTGAGCGGATTTCATCCTTGAGACCATTGATAAAACAACTCATGTAGAATTCATTAGAAAATCCTTTTGTGTGATTGGTAAGTTTCTCAAATTTTGTTTGATACTCTCTCATAGTGCCAATTTGGCGAATTTTAGTGAGTGCTCCTATGAAGTCATCAAAAGCACTAGGACCAAACCGTTGCAAAAGGAGTTGGAAAAAATCAATCCAGTTTGGCTCGTCATGAGATTTGATGTACCAACAGTACCATTAAAGGGCATCCTGTTCCAAATGAAAGGATGCAAGTGGAACTTTGTGGAAATCAAAAGTATTATGCAGACTGAAATATTGTTCTGCCTGGTATACCCATCCAATCGGATCAGTACCATTGGAGCAAGGAAAACCAAGCTTTGTCCCATGGAAATTGCTGGAAGAAGAAAACCCAGTGGATGCAAAAGATTCTGGCTTCGTTTATTGTTCATGGCTGAATGTTGAAGATGGAGGCGGAGAAATTTTTCATCCAGATCTTGGTGTTTGGTTTTGAGGGTTGCAAGCTTTTCATCCGTGATTTGTGCTCTTGCGCCAGTGACAACCATAACCAGAAGTTTTTTTTTTTTGTGAATGGGTAGAAAAAAAAAAAAGCTTCTTTAGTAAAGGAAAATTTGGATTTGGGAAAAACTCTATTGGGTAACTAGGGTTTGACTAGGTTTTGGACACTTTATGATGGATAGGGAAGCAGAAAATGGGGATTTAATAAGCGGGGTGAAAGAATGAGAAAATTTGTCAGAGAGGGACAAAGAAGCAGAAATAGGAAATGAACACTGTGGCAGAATTTGAAGGCGATTGGGTGAAAATCAAAGAAGTTATGGAAAACCCTAAAACTAGACAAATGGTGGATTTCGGGATTTGGGAAGTGGAATTTGGGATAGGGTCCTTAGGAATGAAATATGAATAATGGGATTGCAGAGGTGTCAATAAATTTTCAAGGGAAACAGAGTTAAAAAAAGGAAGATATGGCTTTGAATGGATCTGAAACGATGAGATATGAAACCGCTCAGACTGGATATAAAATGAATTTTGAAATGGATCTGAAATGGCTCAGAATGGATATAAAATGACGGGATTTGAAATGACTTTTGGAATAGATCTGAAATGGCTCAGAATTGATCTGTAACAGCTCTGGACAGATGTAATCTGCGATTTATTAGCTGATGATGGATATGGAACCCAGGGATGTTCAGCTTCCTAACGATTTAGGGGATTCACTCAACCACCAATGCTGTATGACGACTTGTGTATTGGGGTAGTATCCTTCACTCCACGGCTCAGTTAAAACTGATAACTACTTTTCCACAAATGACATCTCTTGGTTTACCTCATGGGTGGGAACTAGTCAATCAAGTATGGGTCATTTCTCTTTTCGGTGGCAGGTCCTCTCAATGGGCCAGCTACTTCGGAGTTCATGTGGTACTCCTCACAATGCGTTTTAGGGATTATGCCCAAGTAATTCCCACAATTAAGTGGATAGGTATTATTCCCAGATCTGAACCTGGATTTGATAGGAACAAATACAGATGCGAAAAAAAAATTGGTAGAAATTCCACCCAACGAGCCCAAGAAAGTGCTTTGATATCAGATGCGAAGAACCTGCAACAATTAATTGATGAAATACACGATATATCAAATCACATAATATTTTTATTGATCGTGGGCCACTTCGAAGGGGAAACCTCCTTTTAGAAAGCTCAATACAAATAACTTCACGGTGCCTTCATTGGACTCAAAACAAACTTATATACTAAGTCTAAGCGGTAATACTATGGATCAATACCAGGGAACATATAATAGTACGGAATGACTTATAGAGTATATGTGTCCAATACTATGGATCAATACTATGGGATAATACAAACTATGGATCAACATATAATACTACAGGACGACTTACAAACAATATGCGTTTAACAACAATATACTAACAAAGTAAAGAGAAGGGTTGACATAGGTTCCTAACATATAAAGGAAGAAAGGGCTGAAGAATTTAATGTTTGAACTGAGAACATCTTCGTAGAAGTTGCGAGGTGTCAAGATTTGCTAGAAGAAGTGACTAAGTCATAGGCCACACTACAAGAAGACCCATACTTATAGAAAATTTAGGATGAAGTCCAAATGAAGCAGAAGGACCTCGACACAATGAGCACAGCTATCAAGGATTTTCCGCTAAGGCAAAGAATACAAAAGTTTGCAAAGACAAAGGAGCTTCAGAAAGAATTGAAGGCATTAAGAGAAAAGGAAGATGAAACTCTAGTGAAGTTGCAACCTATGCAAGAAGAAGCACTGGCAGTTTCTGAAGAGATCGAGACGAAGCTACAAGAGCTTTGTGTGAAAAAATGCACAATAACGGACCAAATGCAAGAATAAATTTCTGCGATGTTGCTCCACACGGTAGATGAAGTCCAAATGAAGAAGGACCTTGACACAATGAACAAGGCTATGAAGTATTTTCCGCCAAGACAAAGAATAGAAAATTTTGCAGAGACAAAGGAGCTTCACAAAGATTTGAAGGCATTAAGAATAAAGGAAGCTGAAACTTCAGCAAAGTTGCAATCTATGCAAGAAGAAGCACTGGTAGTTTCTTAAGAGATCGAGACAAAGCTACAAGAGCTTCGCGTGACAAAATGCACAATAAAGGACCAAATGCAAGAACCAATTTCCACGATGTTGCTCGACACGGTGAAATAATATGAGCAAGAAACTAAGCAGGTTGTTGCGAAGTTAACTGCAACATATCAAGACTTTGCAGCGAAGATGAATACACCAAGTGTTGCGAATTTAAGGAAGCCTAGTGTAAGTGGCTCTGGGACAAGCCACAAGTAAGTGTTAGGGGCCTGTTGGATGCACCCAAGTAAGGGAAGTTTTGAAAGAAAAGTACAGTTAAGAAAAGCCTGAATTTGACCAATTTTGAAGACAAGTGAATCCACAAATACCAAGAAGAGGGTATGGAGCGATGTACAGTCGATAGGAAAGAACCTATTTCTTTAGTAAAGATGGAGTAATAAGTACAACCAGAGGTGGTTGAAGCAGTTAAAGACCAAGTGGTGACCTCACTACTACAGGAGGAGGAAGTAAACAAGCCTAATGGTGTAAAGGACATGCCACTGCAGAAGTCGGAATTGCGCATGTCAGAGAAGCATCAGAGTCAGAAGAAGTGGCGCCAAAGGGACAACGAAGTTAAAGCTAAGCGTGGTCTATAGGAAAAACACGGGGTTTTTGGGTTTAAGGGTACTATGGGGTTTGGACCATAGTTATTGTAATATGTGACCTTTGGGAGCATTTTTTTATAAGGAAAGGTTGTTTGTTGGTCACTTGTTGAGATAACTAAGTATTGTTGTTTTAATCTAGACTCAGAGAGAACAGAGTCTACAACTGAGTGCGTAGAGATTTGATTGTAGAGAAGAGTCTGCAGTTGAGTGCACAGACTCGAACTATTACCCTTCCAAGTAATATAAGAACAGTTCTCGTGGACATAGCTCCCTCTTGGGGGTGAACAAGTAAATCTGTGTGTTATGTATGAGTTTATGGCATGTTTTGAGTTCATGTTCTTAAATTTTTATGTATTTGCTTTCATGTGTATGCAAATTGAAATCATATGATAAGTAACAGAACACATGTGTATGAATACTACGAAGTAACACTAAGTATGATGACTGTGTACTTATAAGGATAAAGGAAGAAGCAAGTTAGCATAGTTTTGTAGGCTGTTGGTAATTGAGAAGTGCGAGCTCATCTATCTATATTGTCTTGTTAAGTATATGTTAAGGAAGGGACATGTTGTGAGTTCATTAACCACATCCACACATTACCATGGTTACAGAAACCTGATTCTATAACCCCCCATACTTTGCTTTGGGTGGGACGTAATCCTGTTTACAGGTTGATGCCGAAAGAGCCATTGAAATGGGTTTTGTTATGTCTAGAATAAATTCACCGAACCCAGGTCATCCCAAATAGACAAACACCATGAATTCTTCCTTTGTAATATTTTCCTTGACAGGATCTTCTAAGAATATCTACATAACTCTTACCCTTTTCTATACTTTCCTTTTCTGGTAGCCTAGAGATTTCACTTTCTTCAATGCTCTTCTCGATCCTTGAATTTGTCTTCAATTGAGCAATTGTCTTTTCCAAATATTCCTTTAGAGAGAGGATCTCAAGTTCTTACCTTTTACAAATTTCCTTCTTCTCTTGAAGTTAAATTTTTAGGTCTTATTCAAATTTCTTGGCCTCTTCTATTTGACTTTTTAGACCAACAATGGTCCTTTCAAATTCTTTAAGACTTTATTCCATATTTCATTTGAATTCTGATCATCCTCATGATATTTTTGTAGTTGGCATTTTAGTAACTGATTCTCATTTATAAGCTCTTCAATTTCCATGTTTTCCAAACTCAAATTCTTCAATTATTTCTTTAAGGAGCCAATTTCAAATTATTGTTCTTGACAATAATTTTCCTTTCTTTTACATGCTTCCTCCTTCTCTTTTAGTTGAGTTGAAAATATTTCTTCAGTCTTCTTAGCATCTTTAACTAGCACTGTATTATCTTCTTTACACTTCTATAGTTGTTCCATTAGCATCTTGTTCTTATTTCTTTCTTCCATCAAGTAATATAGTGCACTAATGATTTCTGCACCAAGATCTACAACCCCTTCAATTTATGAATCTTCTTTACCTTTAGAAACATTGCCTTTAGAAACTTCATCATCTACTTCTATATGTTCTTCATTTTCTGTATCTGAGTTTTCATTTTGATTGTCTTCATGTTCTTGATCGAGAGATCCCTTTGCATAGAGGTTTTGTAGCTTGCGCTAGATTTCTTTAATCGATGTACACTTTCCAACTTTGTCTTTCATAGGATCAAATAGTCCATGCAATATGATATCCATTGCCATTGCATTATTACTCCTTAAATCCTTCTTCGATGTCGTTTTGGGTGGTCTTTTTGGAGCATTGTAACCATTCAAAACATATTTCCAGATATCAAGACCTTGTTCCTGTAAATAGAGTCTCATCCTTATAATCCAATGATCAAAATTTGATCCATAGAAAAGAAGAACCCCATCTACAGAGTAAATACTTTCATGTTCATCCATGTGCTCTAGAGATATTTCTTCCAGCTGTTAGACTGTCCTTAAGGTACCTACTTTGACACCAATTAATGGAAATACTAAGAGGGGGACGAATCAACATTGAGCACTTTTTGTTTAATTTTGAGCATTAATTCACAATACTCTAGGATATTTACTGAGAGAATAACATATACAGTATATCAATGCATGACAATCACAATAAGCATGACAAGCATCACAAGAATCAAAAGCATGAGAGACAAGAGACACAGAGTTTCCATGGGGAAAACCCTAAGGTGAAAAACCCCACAACTTCCTCAGAGATAGAGAGAGAAATAGCTCAACCAAAGTATAACCAAAATACACCAAGATAGTCTCCTAGTAGCAGATGATCCTCCTCCTCACTAGTGCACCACTTTCTGAGTGAGAGTGAGTTACATTTCTGAATGAGTAAAATAGAGATCTCCAATCTCTATTTATACTAACCTTTTCTCCCAGTGACCTTATGGGGCCGACTTGTCTATCTAGGTACATCACATTATAATATATATATTTCAGGGCCGACCCAACACATGGTGGTCTAATAACCCATCGGCAAGTACACACACTTGCGACACTTGTCAATCCACATGACGACACTTCCTTATAGAGGAATAACACATCTCTATTAAGGGTACAATAAATATATATAAAATACACAGATGAAATACATTCCGAAGTTTCATATACATCAACACTCCCTCTTAACTAGGAAGGTATTTCTCGACACAGATCTGCTAGACAAGTCTTCTTCTCAGAATCATCATCATCGATGCATCATCATCATCATCGTCACTGCTGCTGCTATCTCAACCAATCTCTGACTCTACTCGTCATAGGAAGTTCTACAGAGCTAGTCCTTTTTCATACTGGATGTAGGCCCACCACCTGTAGGTCTTCATCATCACTGGCCATACTGTGGAATCCTCAAGACTTATTATGTGCATCACAAAACCTCGAAAGAGCATCTATCGGATATCCCAGGGCAACAAATTATATGCCATAGGAAAAAACTCGAAAGACTATCTACAGATCTCCCAGGGCCATATTATATGTGACCTCACCACAAAACCTCGCAAGAGCATCCCAGGCTGTTACGAGCACACAGCTCTACCTATAGGATCTCCTAGGGCACAAATTACATGTGGTCACCACAAAACCTAGCAAGAGCATCCCAGGATGTTACGAGCACACAGTTCTACCTATAGGATCTCCCAGGGCATGAATTACATGTGGTCATGGCAAAACCTCGCAAGAGCACCCCAGGACTCATTACGGGCACACAACCCAACCTATCGGATCTCCCAGGGAAACAAATTATATGGCATAGGACAAAACCTCGAAATAGCATCTGCTAGATATCCCATGGCAACGAATTACATGCCATAGGAAAAACCTCGTAAGACTACCTGCAGATCTCCCAGGGCAACGAATTATATGTCCTCCTAGAGAAAAACCTCAAAAGAGCATTTGCCAGATATCCCAGGGCACCGAATTACATGCCATAGGAAAAACCTCGAAAGACTATCTGCAAATCTCCCAGGGCAATGAATTACATGCTCATCTGCACAACCTGATCCACGGCCATAGAGTATCAACATGATACTCATCATACATCATCCTGATGTACACATGATCATCCTGATCATCATCACTGCAACATCCTGCTGCATGTCATATGGAGCAACATCCTGAAGCTCGTCATCCATGATCATCTTGATCATACAATGTATCTACCTGATGCATACTAAGTATCTATGTGATACATATCATCATACATGATCCACCTGATCATACAATGTATCCACCTGATACAAATACAAATAAATGATACATATCACCATACATGATCCACCTGATCATACAATGTATCCTCCTGATACATATACAGATACATGGTCCAAGCATCCAACATGATGCATATACAAAAATACATACACGTGATCCAACCGATCATATCCAACATCCAACATGATGCATACATACATATAAATGTTCCAACTGATCATATCCAGCATCCAACATGATGCGTACATACATATAAATGATCCAACTGATCATATCCAACATCCAACATGATGCGTACATACATATAAATGATCGAACTGATCATATCCATCATCCAACATGATGCATACATACATACATAAAATGATCCAACTGATCTTATCCAACAGAAACCAGAACATCATCCTGATGCTCATCATTTAGCGATTACATCCACAACCATGTGAAGGATCCTCCTTCCAACATGCTTGGAATGGCTTCAGCAAATGTGTCCATCACTTCTTCCTCGAAGTGTCCTCGATTTGAAGAATGCCAAGCCTCTCTCTGAAGTACTCGAACTTCACCCTGGATAGTGGCTTCGTCAGCACATCTGCAATCTGCTCGTCCGTCGAAACATACAGGAGCTTCACAGCTCCTCTCTGCACCATATCCCTGATATAGTGATATTTGATCTCTATGTGTTTCGACTTGTCATGAAACATTGGGTTCTTGGACAACTTCACACAACTTTGGTTATTACAGAAGATACCAGTAGCATCCAACGAGAGATCAAATAACTCGGATAGTAGCTTCCATAGCCATATTGCCTCACAACTAGCTGAACAGGATGCAACATACTCTGCCTCAGCTGTACTCAATGCTACGCAGGACTGCTTCCTGCTAAACCAAGAGATCACACCTGATCCCATACTAAAGCAGCACCCAGATGTGCTCTTCCTATCTGCAGCATTGCCAACCCAATCTGAATCAACATAAACTTGCAGGTTAAACTTTTGATTCGCTTCATACTTGAGCCAATAATCCATTGTACCCTTCAGGTACCTCAGAACATGATTTACAGTAATCAGGTGAACACTCCTCGGATCTGTCAGGAACTGACTCAATGTGTTCACAGCAAAGTAAATGTCTGGTCTCGTGTTCGCCAGGTACATAAAGGACCCAATCATCTGACGATACATAGAGACATCAACCGGCTCAGATGAAGCATCACATAGAAGCTTCAGATTCGATGCCATAGGTGTGGCCATGGCCTTGCAATCCATCATCCCAAATCTCTTTAGGATATCTACTGTGTACTTCCCTTAACCAAGGAAGATCCCACCTGCACTCTGCCATACCTCCATACCTAGGAAATAGTGCATCATTCCCAAATCTTTCATATCGAATTCAGTAGCAAGCTTCCTCTTAGTATCTGCAATTAGTCTGTCATCTCCTATTACAAATAAGTCATCCACATACAGGAGTAGAATCATATGATTCCCTTCCTCAACCTTGTAGTAAATGTTGGAATCCACTTTACTCTTGGTAAAGCCCAAACTAGATAGAAAACTATCCATCCTACCATACCAAGTTCTGGGAGCTTGTGTCAAGCCATACAAGGCTTTCTTCAATCTGCACACATATGACTCCCTGTCATGTATTTCAAAACCGAGTGGCTGCTCCACATATACTTCCTCTTCAACTACACCATTCAAGAAAGCAGTCTTGACATCCATCTGGTGTATTTTCCATTTCATCGCTGCAACCAGGGAAAGTACTATTCTTTTGGAAGTATACCTCGCTATAGGTGCAAAAGTTTCTTCATAATCTATTCCATCTTTCTGAGAGAAGCCACGAGCTACGAATCTTGCCTTGTATTTCTCTACACTGCCATCTGCAGCATGCTTGATTTTGTAGATCCATTTGGAAGTCACAACAGACTTCTCTTTAGGTCTTGGGACAACATCCCAAACATCATTCTTCATTATTGATTGGTATTCCTCAACCATGGCATCCTTCCATTCTTTCTCTTCCACTGCTTCTTCATAACTGGAAGGCGTATGTGATATGGTTCTCTTCTTTGCTTTGTGTTCTTCTTCTGCAATGCCAAATCTTTCTGCATCTTGAATGAGATCTCTATCCCATGCAGGTTTCCTCTTGTGAGAGTTATCCTCACGGGGTGGATCTACAGGTTCTTGTGGATCTTCAAACTCACGAACAACTTCTGGAACTGCTTCAGTCATGGTAGTGTCTTGAAATCTAGTTTCCTTAGGTTCTTCATAAACTTCGATAGGTGCCTTCCTTGATTTGATGAATGCTGAGTTTTCATCAAATGTTACATCCCTGCTGACATCAATCTTCTTGAACCCTGGAAAGTATATTCTGTAAGCCTTCGAGCTTTCACTATAACCCACAAAGATACCCTTCTTTCCTGAAGGATCTAGTTTAGTCCTCTTTTCTTTTGGGACATGAGTGTATATTGGACAACCAAATATTCTAAGATGGTTGACTTCGGGTTTCTTACCAGAAAAGACCTCTTCTGGTGTCTTATTGTCCAATATCTTGTGGGGTGTTCTGTTCTGCACATATACAGCTGTTCTAGCTGCTTCTGCCCATAGATGCATAGGTAGATCCTGGTCATGGAGATTGTTGTTGCTGCTTCCATGATTGTTCTGTTCTTCCTTTCTAAAACTCCATTGTATTGTGGATTGTAAGGAGTAGTCAACTCCCTCTTAATCCCTGACTCACTGCAAAGCTTATTGAAGTCACTGGAGGTGAATTCTCCACCATTGTCAGATCTAAATGTTTTGATCTTCTTGTCAATTTGATTCTCCATCAAGGTTTTGAATTCCTTAAACTTATCAAACACCTCATCTTTGTTCTTCAAGAAGTATACCCAAGTCTTCCTGGAGAAGTCATCAATAAATGAGACATGGTAAACATACCCACTTAGAGAACTGGATGACATAGGACCACATACATTTGAGTGGATGACTTCCAGTATGTCTTTTTCCTTGCTTTCACTGCTTGGGAAAGCCTTCTTAATGTTCTTACCTTTTGCACATCCTTTGCAAACACCTTCATGTTTGGTCTTGATTTCAGGAAGACCCTCTACAGCCTTGCTTGCAATTGGAAGTGCCCTATAGTGCATATGAGCAAGTCTTCTATGCCAAAGTTCATTTGGCTCCATGGATTCATGCACCATGGCATGTTCAGGTTGTCCCTTCAATTTATACAAACCTCCCTCTTGCTCTCCAATCACTACTGCATCATCTATGGTCTTTCCCTTTGGCCACATTAGGACTTGGCCATCCACAAATGCAACCCTCATACCTTTTGCATCCAATGCAGATATTGAGAGTAAGTTCTTCTTGAGCCCATGTACATAAATAACTTCTTTAATCTTCAAATATTTTCCAGAATCTAGGTTGTAGAAGGATTCACCACTTCCTTTGATTGGGTATTGATAATCATCCCCAAGTTTCACCTTATGGGGTGATTCATGTTCAGATAGATCAAAAAAGATTCCTTAAATCCAGTCATGTGTTTGGAAGCCCCACTATAACTCAACCAATCATTACAACCATAGGAGATGGTACTTGTGAGAGCAGAGATCAGAACATACTCTTCTTCACTTGATGAGTTATCATCACTTTCTGCCCTAGGCTTCTTCTTGGGTGGTTCATCATCCTCGGCAGCATGAGCACGAAACCTTCTTTTGCTACCCTTCTTCTTCTTGTTGGAGTTGTTGTTGTCCTTCTTGTTCTTGGGACAATTAATGGAAATATGTCCTTTCTCATTACAGGTGAAGCATATTCTTCTTTCTTTGAAGTGATCTGAAGATTTATTGGAGTGAGATGGCTCTCTCTTGGACTTCCCTTTCTTGGTGTGAGCTGTGAGAGATTGATATTCATTCCCCATATTTTCTTCTTGTGCCACAAGCCTTGCTTCTTCTTGTGAGCATTCTTCCCGTAGTCTATTGAAGGAGATCAACTTCTTCCTTGCACAAATTCCTTGGATAAAGGAATCCCATGACCTGGGTAGGCCATTTAGAGTGGTCATCACCACTTCACCATTCTCCACCATTTCATCCACTGCTTCTACTTGTTTCTTGATCTGGGAGACCCTTGAAAAATAAGATTGAATGGTTTCTCCATTCTGAAACTTTACTCCTTTCAATTGGTTCCGCAGGGTCATCTTCCGATTTATGTTCTTCCCTTCAAATAGCTTGGTCAAAGAGTCAAACATCTCCTTGGGTGTCTTTAGAGAAGACACATGGGGTATGCGATGATCTTTAATGGAATCAACAATGATTCTCTTTGCCTTGACCAATTTCTTCTTATGCAATACCTTGGCCTCTTCATCCTCTGGGATAGGGATGTCTTCTTTCACATACGAGTCCAACTCATTTTCTTCCAGGATTAACCCAATCCTATACTTCCAAGCTCGGAAGTTATCAGCTCCTTCAAGCTTATCCTCAAGCTTGGTGTGGTGAGACATATTAAAGAGTACTTCAAATGGAAATAGAAAAAAATTAGATCTTACCACTTGGAATGCTGAAAAATGGATCTGGTCCCGGATTAGGGTTTGTCGAAAAAACCCTAAAAATTCAAAATGTGAATTTCAAATTTCTGAAAGGATAGAAAGATGCGCCTTGATGAGCTGATCAGCCTGGTGCATTCAGAATTTGAGATCAACAAAGCTTTACCCTTTAGATTTGTCTTTTTGTCCTCCCAGGTTCACTGAGGAGAGCCCTGAATTAGGGTTTGAGTTTCCCGGAGATCTACCTAGCCAAAAATCTAGATCCAAAGCTCTAAACTTTGATTTTTGTAAGGAACTTCCAGCTATGTCTTCAGATTTCACATGACCCATTTGTCCACTTTTTCACCATTTGAGCCTCTAAAAGCCACCAAAATGTCACCAAAAGACCTTGATACACCCCTTTTTCTACTCAAAATGAATATTTTTCCTCAAAAAGCATAAAAAACCCTCAAAAAGGGTCCAAAATTCTCCAAAATATTAAAAAGGGAATAAAAATATTCAAAATATTCAAAAAAAAAGGAAAAAGGAGGGAAAAGGTACCTAAACCATGTTGGTCAATACCATTGGTTTCCTCAAAACCATAAGGGTATTCCCCACCACCAAAAACTATAAAAAGGTGGTAGGGGCTCCTCACTTTCCATCCATCCATCATCCTATCCTCATGCTATCAAAATCTCTCATGAGCTTTTGACCATTGTAGCTATCTTGGAGAAGAGACCTTTGGAGCTTGGAGCTGCTCACCCTTGGAGCTATTCAACAATATTCACCACTTGGAGGTATTACCATTGCAAGCACTTGCTTTCCCCTATTCTTAATACAAAATCATTTTTTACATATTGTCAATTGTTTTGATTTCCATAATATTTCCATTGTTTGCTTATCTATTTCACATAGATCCATGAGTAATATAGTTTAAAGTAGTTTGTTATTTATTTTTATTGAAACTGCTATCACTTGTTGATAGGTGCCCATTGCACTAAGCTTGGTTGCAAAACCAAGCCAACAGTTTTTGGCGACTCCGCTGGCTTCGAATACTTAGATCTCAGTTTTTTTCTTTAGATCTTAGTTTTTGTTAGTTTTAGTCAGTTTAATTCATAGATCTGCCATCCTAGACAGTAGATCCATTATTGTTCTAGATCTTGGCCCATTCTATTGCCATTAACAGCCCGAAATTTCCATTTTCGGGTTTGTTTTTCGGCGTCCTTTTTCGGTTTTTGCCTCGCGGGTTTTAGCCTGACAGTTGCGCGGCTCATCGCGACTTTGAGAGTTTTTTCCACGCGGCTCGCCGCGGCTTCGCGGCCAATTCCTGCGCTGCACATCGCGGCTTCGCGGCCATTTGCCGCGCTGCACATCGCGGCTGAAACCCGCATTGCCCATCGTGAATATGTGACAGGAATCCGCGCTGCACATCGCGGCTTCGCGGCCATTTGCCGCGCTGCACATCGCGGCTGAAACCCGCATTGCCCATCGTGAATATGTGACAGGAATCCGCGCTGCACATCGCGGCTTCGCGGCCAAAACCCGCACGGCCCATCGCGGCTGTTTTCCCGAAACCTGCGATGCAAATTTTTTTAGTTCGGCCAATTTTTTGAAAAATATTTTTTTTTGCTGTATTTTCTGCCCATTTAGCATATTTTACAGTATTAAAATTTCTGCATTTTTACAGCCATAGAAATCTCTTACTATTTAGAATGCTCCTTTAAAAAGTCTTTTTACAAAATTTTCATAAATTGAAAGAGAGATTTTTCTGCATTTTATCCAGATCAAGGTTTTACTGTTTATTTGCTTGATACTTTGCTCAAGCAATTTTTAAGAGATCCATTTATTTCTTGAAATATTTATGTTATTTGCTTCCCTTTAAATTATTTCAAAGATCCATTATTTTTGAATAGTTTTTCAAGCATTTACATTTAAAAAACGCCTTTATTTTTTTTTGCAAAAACTGGAAGCGTCTTTTCTTTTATTTGTAAAAACGCCCAAGCGAGGCAAATCAATTTTAGTTTAAATACCACACTTGCACCCACTCTGCCACATAATTTAAACTAAGCCTTAAAATTTACCTTAAACTCAACCAACTTTTAACCCCACTTGGGGAGTACTTAAAAGAATTTTGTAGTTAGGTAGAATTGAGGGGATAGGTGTTCCAATAACACCCCTCAGTTATTACATTTGAGACATAGCTATTGTCCATTAGGGAACCAAAATCCCCTAGTATTTTTTGGCACAGTCACAACCAGTTTATCGGAGGGCCTCTCCCCTAGGAGGGTTGAAGTCGCCAGATTGGTTCCAGAGGCCTGAGTGGAATACCGAAATCCATTTAGTAACCGAAGGCTACCTCTCGTAGTTCTCGGGGTATCCCTGTATGGGGGTACTGCGGTAAAAGGACCAAATGATAGATTCACCTTTTCTGGACGTATTATGAATGGGTTATCCTAGTTGCCACTCTTTAGGATTGTCTACCCGGTGTCCCTCCCGGTAGGGGGAAATCTAGCCGTTGATTCAACACTCTATATTGTATGACTTGGATTTCATCACCTTGCAGAGAATATCATTTGTTGACTCACAATACTTCTAGTTAGGTGTTTGCATGATACATTACCCACCTTTGGTCTAGTAGCACCTTTTTTTTCTAGAAACTGTTTGACTGTTGGTATTCTGACCAATTTTGTTGCATCCCTCCACTTATTATAGCACAACTGCTATAATAAGTGCTTTTTGAGGTTGATTTTTGGCCTGAGAGCCTTTATTTTCACTACCCCTTTTTTGCACTCATTGTTGCATTAGGGTTTCGAGTTTTTTACACCACCACCTTACACTGAAATTTTTTATTTATCACCATTGAGAATTTCAGACAATCTCGTCGTCTTCAGGGTGAACCCCCCCAGTTCAGTCTACTTGGCTCTCCACGTCACCGACGTCGAGCCTTATCCCTTGACTCGACATGTCATCGGCCAAACATACATTCATCTGATTCTGACATGCCTCACATCACATTTGATTCTGAGGCTGAATCCGAAAACCCTACTGAATTATTACCAACCAACCTCATGGTTGGAACACAATATGACCCACTTTTTACCAATATTGTTGGAGATGCATCCACAAACCCTTCTACTACCGTGCCATCCATGGTAACAACAACCCCTCTAGGCATGCCTAATATGGGGGACACTCCACGTTTAGGTATGCCCAACACAGGACTACCTCCTATTATGGGTATGCCAAACATAGGAATCACACCACCTGTCATTACCACAACCCAGATCCCAGGAATTCCTGGCACTATTCCTAACCCCGGTGTAACCCATGTTGCACTTGGAAATGCTGGACCATACCAAACCACAGCAGTTGGAGGACACATACCTTCAATACCTAGCATACCCTTAGGGGCTACTGGAGCACTACATAATCCCACCATGAATAGTTATGTCCCAGTCACTACGCCACACCCATCTTCTAGTTTACCTTACATGGCTAGTCTGAACTTACCAGACTTAGCCAGGCTAACCAACGATCCTATTAGGCACAACCCTACAAGGCCACCCATGCCTATGAAGCTCCCCTCGGACATACCCAAGTTTGAAGGAAAACCCGGGGAGGACCCTCAAAACCACATAATGTCTCTTCACCTATGGTGTTCATCTAACTCCATAGTGGATGACTCCATTCATCTAAGACTATTGCAACGAACGTTCACTGGCTCTGTAGCCAAGTGGTACATCGAACAACCACATGGGACCCACCAGACTTTTATGTCTCTCGCCTCCACTTTCCTTCAGTTTTTTCAGCTACCTGTACGTTACGATGCAGGAGTTGAAATACTGTTGTCTTGTAGACAAAACACAGCTACCCACATCACGGACCACATCCATGAGTGGCGCAAGCGTCGTAGCCTCTGTAAGATTAAACTGTATGACCATATATTTTTGGACTGGTTCCTTAAATCACTCCTACCCCTCATAGAAAAAGACGTCGCTTCCGAACGACCCCAGTTAGAGGAAGAATCTATCCTAAAAGCTCAGCAATTCGACCTAATTTATGCTCAATCAGGCTATCTCTACACCATCATACCAGACGCCCCACAAGGCGATTCTTCACGCAGTGACGCGCTGGGGGCATCACATCCCGATGATGGTATTATTGGCCAGGTCACACCGCAAATTAAACCTTTTAGCATGGTAAACACCATAAATGCCCCAGACCTCTCTAGGGCTACATCTAATTCTAGAGCGACAACTTCCTACGCTCCAATGAATCAGACTCACCACACTCATGGACCCTCTTGTCCACAACATTGCTATGGGAAAGCGCCATCGGCATATGTACCACCCACATACTATAACCAACCGGCTACCCAGAACCCAACTCAGTTCTCACCACAACCGATGTATTACCCACAACAAGCTACAACAGCTAACCCAACACCTCCAATAGCTCAGGGTTACCAACAACCCCAGCAGGTAACTGGACCACCTCTAGCCTTACCAGCTTATTATCCACCGCAACCTACTCCCGCACCTGCGACAAATCAAAATCCTCCCACTTCTCAAGGGCAAGTGTACACACAACACAATCAGCCCCAACATCAAAACAACCAATGCAACCAGGGTGGACAACAAAACCGTGGAAGAGGACGTAACCACGACAACAACCAACAACATCAGCAAGGTCCACCACCTCCCAATCCTCCACATAATAACAACGCTGCTCCTCCCAACCAGAATCCGAATCGTCATCCCAAGCAGCCCAAAAATAATAACCTCCGAACAAACCATCCTTGTTCTATTTGCGGGGTCTATGGCCACTACACGCATGCTTTCCCACATTTGGAGCGAGCTCGTTAACTCTGGACTGATGATGCCCATCGTTAAGGGAAAGCAACTCCTCGGGCGCCACCGAACCCCCGACCCCCTCAACAGCAACCTTTGGTGCTGCAAAAACCCCTACCAACCCAAGGCGTAGTGAACTGTTGTAGCATAGGCCGCAGCTATAGTAAAGCTGTGAATTTTGAGGAAAAAGCACAAGTGTTGAAGAGAAGAAGCGCTAGTTTTGAGTAAAAGCACCAATTTTGGGCAGAAGTGAACAGTGCGCAGTACGGCGCCAGATGGACGAGCTCAGCGCAGATTACGGGCTGGAAATCATGGAGCTCGCGCGCACACGTCAAAGGAGAGTGAATGTGGCCGAGTAGAAAGCTCAGCTACCACAATAAATGAAGCGATGGAATAGAGGGCTCAACTACCCTCATTAAGGCTAAGTACAGAAGTTATGGTTGCTCTGACCAAGGAAGAGCAACGGACCAAAGAATTGAAGGCGAAGGACAAGGAGTAGAGAATGATGAAGTGGCGCCCATACCCGCAATCTGCGCCGAAAGTCATGGAACCTGCAGGAAACGACGACATGACTGCAAGCGGTGCCTACAGTACACCTAGCCATGTCTGCGGTTAGGGTTTTTGGGGATTACTGTTGGGAAAGGCCCACAGTTTTGTAAAGGTGCGACCTTCAGGGCCACCTATATATATGTGTAATTGTAAAGGTTAGACGTTAGACGTTAGATGTTAGACGTTAGAGAGATTAGAGGTTAGATGAGTTAGAAGTTGATAGCTGTAGAGCTAGTCACTGAGTTGTAGACAGTCTAGGTTGATGTCTGAGTCATTGTAATATCTGTAGAAGAAGAAAGTAGATCTAGGAGAAGGGCTCCCAGTTGTGTGCGTGGAGTTTCCTGGAAAGATCTAAGGCTGCAGCTGTGTGCGCAGCAGAACTATGTAATTCCCATTTTGAGATAATATAAGATACAAGTTCCTGTGGACATGATTTCCCCGTGGAGGTGAACCACATAATTCTCGTTGTTATGATGCTGTGTTGTGTGAGTTCATGTTTATGTTTTACTATCTGTGTTTACATGAATGTTTCGTTATCTGTATAAATGAGTATATAAAGCAAGTCCTTGAAGTTCCTTTAGAAGTTATATTCGTGCACTATCGAAGGAGTCAGTGAGAGCACTATTGCCGCAGCGCTTAAGGAATGTGTTACTGCGCTGTCGCATGGAAGCAGAGACGATACATAGTGTATCGGACGTAGCGGATAGACACCTAATTCGCAGGTGTGGAGGTGCCGCGCAGCTAGGCTAAGGCGAGTAAGCTCCAACGCTGTTGCGCTGTATGACCTATGAAAGAATCACACTCCATTTGGAAGTTACTGTGGAAGGAGGGAAGAGAGAAGACTATGTATTCCACACCGCCTTGGTTAAGGAAAATTGATTCCTTAACCCCCCTATAGCCACTTCGGGTGAGACCTCGGGTTGCTGCGCAGCTCGTTGCCGAAAGGGCCAGTGCGCCAATGGGTGTTTGTTGCTGTGCTTCCTGAAAACCCGGGTTTGTCCAGAAAAGCAGCCAACATGAACACTCAGTCGTTGGCTCCCCCTCAAGGAAACGCGTCACCACAACAACATATCACTTATGCCGCTCCTGATCAACCCATGTTCGATTCAGGTACCCACCACTTGTTAATGATGTCATCCACTGATGTCAACCTCCAAACCCGTCGGAACCAATATGGCTCCACCCCTGAAGACCCTCCCACCGACAAAAACACTAACGCTCATCCTACTGATCATACATTACGTATACCTCCGGTTCCACTAGATGGCGCCTCTAAAGCACCTCGCTTCCCACTTCGTCGCATAAACAATAACCCCAATGCTCGCGTTGCGTCAAATTACAGCATTGTAGATGACTTAGCCCAGTCTCCCGCAGCCATGTCTGCTTTAGAAGTCTTAAAAAACTATCCTTCACAATGCAAGACTTTGCTCTCTGCCATTGGTGCTATTGACCTCAATGATTCACAACTTATGGCATTCGATTCAGACCAGTCCGAACCACGCCTGCCTTCCACTTTAGCATTTCAAGTTTATGTTTCCGTTCGGATTCTTGTCATCCATCGGTGCATTATCGATGAAGGTGCCTCTACATGCGTTATGTCCACATTCGTTTGGCAAAAGTTGGGATCCCTACTCTCCAGCAGTCCACCACTGCATTGTGAGCCTACGACGGTTGTTCGGCTCAACCCCAAGGTCTGTTAGCTAATGTTCCCGTCCAGCTGGCTGATAAAACCGTGCTCATTGACATAGAGGTCATCAATGCCCAACTTGATTATAACCTCTTACTTGGTCGTAGCTACATGTATGCCATGCGGGCGGTTGCCTCATCCATTTTTCGTACCATGATGTTCCCCCATGACGGATGCGTGGTCAAGGTCAACCAACTCACCTATTACGATCCCAAGGCCCCTGTTGCACCCGAAAATGTTCTCCCCATGGTTGAACAACCTGTTTGTGGTGCAACTACCTCGTTTGTTTCCTCCGTCGGACCCAGACTTTACTCCGACAGGCCAATGACTTCTACATTCCAATCCATTCCACCCCTGTCACTAGCGCCCAAAGTATCTGACCTATGCACCCTATCCGGTAATACACAACCACTCAACAATCAACCGCCCTTCTTACCTAAACCACCATTAGTCCCTAGTCACATTGGTGTTACACCCATCCACACAATCCTCTTTCTATTCCCTCCCTCAGGCATAGTAAGCACTCTGGTTATGGCTACCCTTAGTCTCCCCGGGTTAACCTTGGGATTACCCGTGTGGTATATTTCACCTCCCGTTCCCCCACCGACACCGAATGTCATCCTTCAACTGGTGCAACCCATTGTCACTACTACTCAACCACCTCCCGGTGTCACTACCCCTTCATCTTCTATGAATCCCCCTCCTCTTATCAAGCCCAATGGGGGCAGAGGCCCACAACCATACACTTCGGTACCTCCTCCCAAAGCAGTTAAACCTCCCCCCGTGTTTCATGCTCCTCCTAAATGCTCGTTGTGTGATGAATTAGGCCATCCAACTCACCAATGTCCACAATTACCCCCATTACAGGAACACATGCAAATGCTTGACGACGACCCCAACATCCCGGTTGTCAAACTCGACCCAAACACCAAGCCTCGTGATAAATCACTGCGTACTAACCACCCTTTTGTGATATGCGGTATTTACGGCCATTACTCACATCACTGTCCTGACATCCCAGATTACAGAGTAGCTCTCTATGAGATGAATAATTTGGACCTTGAGATGGTTCCCCCCACAATTGAGGAGATCTACCCTCCTGTATCATCCCCATCCGGAGAGATTAACACCATTTATATGATCTCTTCGACTACCACTACCTCATCAATCGATTTGACCACTCAAATTTTCCGCAATGATGAGGAGATTCTAGAGGCTCTTACTATCCCTTATTGCCCCTGGGAAGACATGCATCATTGTTCCTACTTCCTCCCAGAAGAGTCCTTCTCCACCACAACCACCCAATTTGCGATCGAGTCCAAAGATTTCCTTCCTACTAACGTCGACTGGTTTAAGGATCCTATTCCTGCTCCTGATGCCTTTGAGGAAGGTAACATGGCCAATATCTCACCCATCATCCACATCGATATCTCTGACCCACATGGTGCCCTTGAAATCATTACTTTAGGACCCTCCTGCAGTGCGCATAATATTGGAGAATACAAAAAACTTTTCCAAGAATTTCGTGATGTCTTTGCCTGGTCCTATACCGAAATGCCTGGTCTTGACCCGGCCATTATAGAGCACCACATTGACACATGGCCTGATGTACCCCCCGTTCGTAAAAAACAACGACCCATTCATCCTTCCAAGCTCCCCACTATTAAAGCCGAGGTTGAGAAACTTCACAAAGCAGGATTCATTTATCCTATTGCTTATACCACCTGGGTTTCAAACCCCGTTCCCGTTAACAAAAAGAAAACACCCTTAGAGTATGCACTGACTTCCGCGATTTAAACCGAGCTTGTCCCAAAGACAACTTCCCCACACCATTCATTGACCAACTCATTGATGCGTGTGCGGGACATGAAGTCCTATCTTTCATGGACGGTTTTTCTAGATACAACCAGATTCAGATCCGTAAGGAGGATCAGTACAAGACTGCCTTTACCACCCCATGGGGCACCTTTGCCTATCGCATCATGCCTTTCGGCCTCAAAAATGCTGGTGCCACCTTCCAGCGGGCCATGACCTATTGTTTTCATGACTTGGTTCATATCCTGCTAGTCTATCTTGATGACGTTACAGCTCGTTCTCGGAAACGATCAGACCACCTTAACGACCTCCGGAAAGTTGTTCTGCGTTGTCACAAATATAAAATCCACTTGAACCCACACAAGTGTGTCTTTTGTGTTCCGGCAGGCTAGTTATTGGGTTTCATTGTTTCCCGGAATGGAATTACTGTTGATCCCCTGAAATTCAAAGCCATCTTAGACCTTCCTCTCCTCGCACGCTTCGCAACTCTAGAGTCTACAGGGGCGGTTCAATTTCCTTCGTCGCTTCGTTCCTGATTACGCCACCAAAGTTCATGGATTCTTACGCTTGCTTCGTACACACATACCCTTTGCTTGGGATGAGAAAGCAGAAGCGACATTCCAAGCCCTCAAGAAAGCTCTCACACAAGCCCCCTTGATCTCCCCTCCGGATTTCTCTCAGGACTTCATCCTATACATCTCAGCATCTGAACATGCTGTGTCTGGAGTCTTGGTTCAAGAAGATGCCTTTCACCAAGAGCATGTCATTTATTACGTCAGCCAGACCTTGTCTGGCCCACCCCTACATTACCCATACGAGGAAAGATTAGCCCTAGCTGCAGTCTTTTTCGTCCAAAAATTGCGACACTACATTCTGCTCAGTCATACCACAGTTGTCGCCGACTCCAACCCTATGGTCTACCTCCTAAACTGGCAGCTCCTACAAGGTCGTGTTGCTAAATGGGTCATTATCCTCCAAAAATATGACCTCACTTTTTGAACCCCTAAGAGCACTAAAGCCCTCGTGCTTTCCCAGCTCATCACCGATCTCCCGTCCCTTCTACTGTCCCCACAAATCTCCGATGAGTTATCCGGCAATAACTTATTCATCATCTTGTCTAATGACCCATGGTACGGTGATATTTTTCTATACCTTCGCACGCAGAAGTTCAGACCCCACATAAATCGTGACGGACACCGTCGTATCCGACACCACGCCCCCCGATACCTCTTGTTAGGGGATGTACTTTATCGACACGGCGTTGATACCATCCTACGACGCTGCCTATCCCATAGTGAGGCAGAACAAGTCCTCAATGATTGCCATAGCGGTGCCTGCGGAGGCCATTTCTCTGGCATGGCCACCACCCAAAAGATCATTCGCGCAGGTTACTTTTGGACGTCATTATTTACTGATTACATCACTGCAGTCAAACACTATCAAAACTGCCAACTTTTTTTCCCAAAAGCAAGAACCCCACCTGCCCCCCTTCATCCAGTCGTCACTGCCGGACCATTCTGCAAATGGGCCATCGACTTCATCGATTGCAATCCCACGTCAGCCGACGGTCACAAACACATTATTGTGGCCATCGATTATTTCACCAAGTGGGAAGAGGCCATGCCAACTTACAATTGCAAAGCCAACACCGCAGCACGGTTTTTTCTCAACCATGTTATTGCTCGTTTTGGAGTGCCAAAGCAACTCATCTCAGACCACGAATCTCACTTCAAAGACGCTGTCTGGAGAGAACTGTCAACCTTACTAAAATTTGAACACCATTTCTCCTCCGCTTACTACCCCCAAGGAAACGGCCAAGTCGAAGCAATCAACAAAATTTTGAAAACCATCCTCCAACGTACTATAGACAAACACAAATCAAATTGGCACCACATGCTCTTCCCGACACTTTGGGCCTACCGCATGTCAACCAAAACCGCCACCAGTTTTACCCCTTTCGACTTAGTTCCCGGTGTCGAATCCGTCCTCCCCATTGAGTGCCAGATTCCAACCCTACATATGGCCGTTGAACTCCTACCGGACACTGCCCCAATTGAGCAATGCTTACTACTCCTGGAGCAGGCCGATGAAGATCAACGCTCAGCCCTTCAAACCATGGAAGCAGCCAAGAACTGATCCAAATTGAATTATGATAAACATGTCCACCCAAGAACTTTTACTAAAGGGGACCTTGTCGTCGCCTACGATCAAGCTCATGACAAAACCCGGAAAGGAAAGTTTGTATCCATGTTGCAAGGCCCATATATTATACACACTTGCCTCGGACAGGGGGCATACATTCTGACCGATTCAGAAGGCAACCCCCTACGCAACCCATGCAACGGGTTGTACCTCAAGCGATTTTACCCATAGTAAATCTGATGGACACCACCGTCCATTATTGTACAGTATTATTTTGTCTTTCACAAAAAATTCAAAAAACCAAAAATATTTGTTTTCTCTGCATGACCACAGATGGATCCTTTTCCACTCTGCCACGTCGGTTTCGCTGATGGTGCAAGCCGTTGGTCCCCCAATGTGGCCTTAGCAGCTTGGGTAATATACTCCCCTTCACATGAGTTGATCCACATCGACGGAGTGTGTTTAGGTGTTGCCACCAACAACCAAGCTGAATACGATGCCGTGATCGGTCTCTTGGTCGCAGCTCTCCAAATGAGCATACATCACCTCAACGTTTTCTTGGACTAAAAAATTCCTTGTTTCCCATCTCAACAATGATTACCAGGTACGCGATCCCTGTCTTTTCAGAAAATTTTTGCGCACTAAACAAATGGTTCGACAGTTTGAATCCATTTCATTTACCTATGTCCCAAGAAACCTCAATAATGTAGCAGACCATATGGCCAATAACATTCTGGAATGGCACACCAATCAAATCATATCATAAACAAATAACGCATCGACGTGCATAACATGTGCCTCCACAGGCATATACCAAAATCAAAATAATGCATCCACGTGCATAACATGTGCCTCCACGGGCATATACCAAAATCAAAATAATGCATCCATGTGCATAACATGTTCCTCCACGGGCATATAACAAAATCAAAATAATGCATCCACATGCATAACATGTGCCTCCATGGGAATATATATAAACATGATAATGTTGCATCCACATGCAAAACATGTGCCTCCACGGGCGAACAAAAAACAATGAATGCATCTATGAGCATACACGACTATATACCAACATCATATATATATATCATCATAATATAGTCAAAACATGTCACAGGTGCCCTCAGCACCCAATATACAAAAACTACATCAGCCATACAAAAAATGCTACCCCATATGCTCATAAACATTTGGGGGCAGATACAATATCATCTAATCATCACGGTCCCTAGGCTCCTTTGGTGCCTCCTCCACTGGCCCCGCCGGATCATGCCGAGACTAGACTCTCCTCTCCGTCGGCCCCGCTGGAGCATCTCGTAAATGAATCCTCCCCTCCACCATACCTTCCTGATCCTGCCGAGCCCCCTCCCTCCACTCAGCCGCCAACAACGCAGCTCTCAGCAGGATCGAGTGCCACTCACGAGGCGCATCGAAACATCGCTCGACGACGTCCCGATCCAGATCCCTCCACCCATCCTCTGGGAACCCTGCTAGAATCATATCAAGTGTCTCTTGGACACCCTCCACAGCATCGTCTCGAGGGCTAGCCCCTCGACCGTGACCCCAAATCCCCGACCATGCGGCGGTGGTACCGCTGCAGGAGGTGGAACAACCACCATCACCCACCCCCTACAATCCACATAGTCGACCGGTGGTACAGGACCAACATTTGCACAATCATGCAAGTAACCATCGTATAAATATCTAACTATAACCATAACAAACACATCTAAAAAATCATATAGTAGAGAACAAAACACAAAACATACCATCTAAACCCCAGGCCTGTCCCTGGGCTCGAGGCATCTATGGATCTCCTCGATAATCCATACTAGCATATGGATAGTCCTCAATCAGCAAGGGGATCTGCTCCCACTGCTCGTACATCTCCTACAAAAAGAACCTGTGGATAGCACCACCACCATGGGGCATCATCTGCCCCCACCGCACCATGCACGACTCGCTCACCAGACCGTCTCGAACTGGTACCCATGGCCGCAATGTCGGTACCTGCTCAAAGAAAAAACAACACAAAAAGGAGGCATAGTAGAACTCTCCCCCCTCCCAATTGACCTTGTTTAGATCTCTCTGGACACCACCCAAAAACATCTGACCCCATGCATAGTATGTCCCCCTCAGCACAGAATCCACCATCATCATTTGTCCCCCTGACAAACGATGTGGTGCCGCAGCACCCAACACCTGCAAAACACAAGCCTCGATAGCCCGCATGTCCCACTCCCGCAATAATCTCAAACTTAGAGCGTTGTTCTGCACAATCACCCCAGAAACACAGAAGGTCTCCAAGAGATCCTGCATGTCCACACCTGCCGGGATCCTCGACAGAAGATCCCCCACCTCCCCTACGCGAGGTAACCCGGTAAGAAAATATACATTAGTAGGGGTGATCTCCAACCTCTCACCCCCAATAATAAAGGCACTCTCTGCATGAACCCACCAACTCACCAATTTGTTCAGTAGAGGTCCTACTGAACACATTGGTGGAATCTGAGCAAACTTTAGAAGTCCACCCACCGCCAGAGCCTATCAGACCCCCTGATCAGTCTGAATCCGAACCATGAAATCCTCCTCCATCTCTCGTTCTCTCCATGACACCAACGGCCTCCTCAACATCCTGCCAAAAAACAAAGAAATTTTTAGCACCAAAGAAAAAATTTCAAAAAATACCATCGCGGCTTTTCCATCAAAAGTCACGATGATCATTGCGGCTTCCAAAAAATAACTCGTGATGACCATCGCGGGTATTGGCCAGACAGTCGCGATGAACATCGCGACTATCTCCCTCATACACGCGAAGAACATCACGACTTTCATCCCAACAGTCGCAATGAACATCGCGACTGTCGGCCTCAAACCCGCGATGTCCATCGTGGGAAAGGACATGAAACCCACGATATTCCAAAAAACCGCGATATTCCACGTTGGAAGGCCAACATGGAATTTCGCGGCCTTCGGGGGCCTGCCACTAACCAAAAAAGACATAAATGAAAAGGCTAAGGCAAATAGGGTTACCTGAAACTCGCAGAATCGAAAACCAACGGTCAAATCTCCTAGAAATCAAGAAAGAGCTCTGACTGCTCTGCCAAACTCACACGTAACAATGGCATGTCATATGGGCCCCACGCCCTATTTATAGAAATTCCACCATTTTTCAAACAACCATTCCGGTGTCATACGACATCCGTTCCTCAAACCGTTGGAATCAGCACAGCGAGAACTTCATGATAGTTCCTTCCTTTTCCTGTTTTTACCAGGTCCATTTTTTGACAAATTTTTCATGCCCTCGTTGCCTCGGTTTGCATGCCACATCGACCGTGATTCAGTTTTCCGCGCTCGTGATGATGATTGAGATCATTTCTTGCTCTCACGCCCAGATTTTTTGGGCATTTTTCCCATGCCCCCCTCGTCGCCTCGGTTTGCGTGCCACATCGACCGTCGTCCATTTTTTACGAGTCTTATATCGCTGGATTCAGTTTTCTGTGCTCGTAATGATGCTTGATATCATTTCTCGCTCTCACGCCCAAATTTTTCGTGCATTTTTCCCATGCCCCCTCGTCGCCTCAGTTTGCGTGCCACATCGGTCTTCATCCATTTTTGACAGGTCTTATATCGCCGAATTCAGTTTTTCACGCTCGTGATGATGATTGAGGTCATTTCTCAATCTCACCCCATAATGTTTCGTGCACTTTTTCAAAATGCCACTCATCACCTCGGTTTATGTGCCACATTGCCTATTGCCCCTTTTTTGACAATCTTTATGTCACCGGATTCAATATTCCGCACACATGATGATGATTGAGACCTTTTCTTGCTCTCATCACCCCCTTTTTTTCGTTCGGTATAATTTTACCCCTTTTTCGGGTCGAGCAATCCCTTATACGAAAAAGGCACTTAGGGAGTTTCTGTTAAGCTCTTTTCTGACTCCTAAAACAAGGAAAATATTGCCGAGAAACCTTGCTTCCTTTCATGCTCGCTAAACGTATCTGAAAGGGCGTCTACCTGGTATAAGTTTACCCCTTTTCCAGACCTTATAGACTAATTACGAAAAAGGAATACTCTAGTCACATCGACTAGAAGAATTCTCCATTTGCATCATTTTATGCTTTTTCGGGCCTTGGAGACTAAATTACGAAAAAGAACACCAATGGAGTCCACTTACCGCTTTCAGACTCTCTAAACATGAAAGCGACCACGAGCAATCACCATCTTGGGCTCATAAAAACCAACAGGACGGTACTCACAACCACTGCAGAGTCTTCTTAACGTTTTCAGACTGCTTAAAAATGAAAGCATCCATGAGCACGAATAGTCCTGGGCTCACAAAATCCACAGGATGGTACCATTTCAGAGCACACTTTTATCCCTTCTTAGAGATCATTAAAACTACGAAGAAGGACCCAATGGCGCTTCTTGGCGCCACAATAGATCACGTCTACTCATATGGCAGCTTCCCCATTTTGGTCGCCTTTGTTCAGAGTATTCTGCAGTATGTCACCCTGAGAATCCCTCGACAGCACCCATCAACTCGTCCCCTCAGTAAATACATACCTTTCAGTCCTTAAAAGCTATGATCCCCACACCTACAAGTCAGTTCCCTACGTTGCCAGGTCTACCAACTCCATGACCCCAGTTACTTCCCATCCCCACAAGTATGTCAGTCCTACCATCAGTACTACCACACTTCAGTTCTACACCTTGTGCTCCTATCAAGGAAACATCATTGCCTTGTTAGTTGCTGGTCTCCCTTTGTCGACGACAACCAAATTTATTCCAGAGGATAGACCTAGAGGTCCCTGTGTCTTGGACTCATCACCATTTATGATGAGTGCCTACAAACCATTTCGAGAAGAGTCCTCAGTGCCTCTCCAAATGGTTGTTTCTCACATGCTCGACTTCAACACCTTGATCGCATCGTTGAGACTCGCACAGGGTATTGGTCCGTTCAGTTATTTGTTCAAGACCCCGGATACCACCTGACTTTTCCACATTTAAGAGTCTACTTATGGAAACAACTAGTTACATTTTTTCTATAGATATTTGGGTTTCGCATGGCGATAGTATTCAATAGTACCCCAGTTTTATACTCCCTCGAGTATACAGTTACAAGTACTTCCCAGAGATGGCTCACAATCATTGAGTCCCTAAAGATGTTGGACACCTTCAGTTTCAGCAGTTCATCAACCCTTCTGACACCTTATTCAGAACGGTTGATGCTCTATTCCAGTGTATCAGTTATTGATATCAGTCATATTATGATCATGAGTACATCCCAGAATAATGTCCCCTCTGGACCATTATGATGTACCGGCAGATTGTTTATGTATTTTTCAGGTCCCCCTTCTTGGGACTAATTGTTATGAATATGTCTTGATACGATCATGGGTATGCCCGCCTCGTCCATTATCAGAGATTATTCCTCATTCATATTGAGGCCATGTAATATTGTTTGTTTTTGCAGCTTCCAAGGGCTGTGGATCCAGTCTCCAATCAGTCTCTTCTCCTCCCCAAACCCCAGAAAAAGGACAAAAGAACTATGATGTCTATCGGCCATACGATGAGCTCCTGCCCTCACACATCAGGGGGCAATCTGTTAACACCCAAAAAGTGCTCACTAGCTCATTTCCTTATTCACATGACCCATTTGTCCACTTTTTCACCATTTGAGCCTCTAAAAGCCACCAAAAGACCTTAATAAACCCCCTTTTCCACTCAAAATGAATATTTTTCCTCAAAAAGCATAAAAAACCCTCAAAAAGGGTCCAAAATTCTCAAAAATATTAAAAACAGAATAAAAATATTCAAAATATTCAAAAAAAAAGGAAAAAGGAGGGAAAAGGTACCTAAACCATGTTGGTCAATACCATTGGTTTCCTCAAAAGCATAAGGGTATTCCCCACCACCAAAAACTATAAAAAGGTGGTAGGGGCTCCTCACTTTCCATCCATCCATCATCCTATCCTCATGCTGTCAAAATCTCTCATGAGCTTTTGACCATTGTAGCTATCTTGGAGAAGAGACCTTTGGAGCTTGGAGCTGCTCACCCTTGGAGCTATTCAACAATCTTCACCACTTGGAGGTATTACCATTGCAAGCACTTGCTTGCCCCTATTCTTAATACAAAATCATTTTTTACATATTGTCAATTGTTTTGCTTTCCATACTATTTCCATTGTTTGCTTATCTATTTCACATAGATCCATGATTAATATAGTTTAAAGTAGTTTGTTATTTATTTTTATTGAAACTGCTATCACTTGTTGATAGGTGCCCATTGCACTAAGCTTGGTTGCAAAACCAAACCAACAGTGGAAACCCTAATTTTTAGGGCCAAATATGAAAATGCTCGGAATTGAATTCTGTCTGGACAGATAGATGCGCCTTGATGAGTAGAGTCAATCTACTATACTGCTTTTCCAAAATATGTGGAGAGAAACCCAATAAACAAGAAACTCAAGTTTTTGTCACTGCAAAATGTCTTCTTCTCAGGTTAGCTCTGATACCATGTTAAATTTTGAGCATTAATTCACAATACTCTAGGATCTTTACTGAGACAATAACATATACAGTATATCAATGCATGACAATCACAATAAGCATGACAAGCATCACAAGAATCAAAAGAATGAGAGACAAGAGACACATAGTTTCCGTGGGGAAAACCCTAAGGTGAAAAACCCCACAACTTCCTCAAAGATAGAGAGAGCAATAGCTCAACCAAAGTAGAACCAAAATACACTGAGATAGTCTCCTAGTAGCAGATGATCCTCCTCCTCACTAGTGCGCCACTTTCTGAGTGTGAGTGAGTTACTTTTTCGAATGATTAAAATAGAGATCTCCAATCTCTATTTATACTAACCTTTTTGCCAAGTGACCTTATGGGGACGACTTGTCTATCTAGGTACATCACATTATAATATATATATACTTCAGGGATGACCCCACACATGGTGGTCTAATAACCCATCGGCAAGTACACACACTTGCGACACTTGTCAATCCACATGACAACACTTCCTTATAGAGGAATAACACATCTCTATTAAGGGTACAATAAATATATATAGAATACACAGATGAAATACATTTTGAAGTTACATATACATCAACACTTTTTACCATTTCAAACATTAATTATATCATGTAAACATTAACCATTAACAATGTCATTCATCATCACATAAACCAAACACAATGAAAAAGAGATTTAACATGGAAACCAAATGGGAGAAAAACACATATTGATTTTCTTATAAAATAACAAGATTACATTCATAGGAGTCACCAACTTCAAATATTCTCCAGCACCAATTGGAAGGAGGCCCCAACTCCCTGATCCACAAGCACCAACCTGAAGGAAGGTCCATTTCCCTAATTTACCATCACTGACTGGAAGGAGGCTCCAACCCCTTGATTTACAAGCTCCAACCTGAAGGGAGATCCAATTCGATGATTTACTAACACCAACTTGAAGGAATATAAAACTACATATCATTTCCCCATCCTTACACCCTGATATGAATAAGAGAATCAATCTAGCACTATCACTGTCTTTGTCACAACCTGTACCTGTATCACTGTCTTTGTCAATATCTACCTGTATCACTTCCTCATTTAACCTACACTGTCTCTTTAAACCTGTATCACTACATCACTACCTTTGTCAATATGTCATAATAATTATCTCTATCACAATGCCCCAATCACTATCTCTGCAACTTGTGTCTCTATCTCTATCAACATGTACTTATATCTCTATCTATGTACATGTATCACTATCCATGTCACAATCACCGTTTCTCTATCTCAATACCACAATCACTGTCTTTGACACAATGTCACCGTTAATGTCATCACTATATATGCCACATTATATACACCTATACATGCTTCAAATCTATACCCAGAAACAATCATCTATTGATTTCATTTGTATCCTCAACTTATACATCATAGACATGTTCAAAACATTGAGCATTCAAAGAGATGAGCCATACACTAAAACATAACCATGGACTATGCCAAGATAACCACTATGATCTATTCCAATAAAATTATACAATATTCTAGATAATCATCAATATCAATGTCAACATCATCATACAACATGCCCAGATAATCATCAAGATCTATGCCAAGATAATCATACAATATGCCAAGATAATCATCAAGATCCATGCCAGAATCATCATACAATATGTAAATGTATCATCAATATCTATGCCAAGATAATCATCACCATATCCTCCATTAAATATTCAATAACTTCACATACCATACTAGATCAAATATGAAATTTATCCATGAGAGACATGTGCCATCATAAGAGAAACCCACCATGAACTATACCGTTTTCAAGATCACAAGATTAAGAAATAATAGACATAACAAAAGGAAATCCAGATCATGTCATCACATATCCCTCGCAACAAGCTTTCCAACGAGCCAATAATTTTGTAATTTTGAGTCCGTATGATAAAGTTATGCCAGTTTTTGTGAATCTCCTCAATCCTCAAAGATGCCCAAAAATTTCTCCTCCACAAAGTTTTGCACTTTTCTCCAAGAGGAGCGCAATACCAAAGAGAGACTTGGATGGATGATAAAATTAAAATTTTTATACACTTCATCATGCCTTGTAGCTTCTTTTAGGGTCTCCTTAAACTCATCCTTAATTTGTGGATCTCAATATTTTAAGTGGGTCTCAAGGGTTAGTATCCCACTTCAAGGATCCATAATGACACTTCACCAAAACTTCAAGATCACTCCATATCTTCTCAAAGGGGCCTCAGAGATTTTCCACATCATCATACTTGATGGACACATCATTATTTCTTGTGGTGATCCTTTCCACTTCATGTGGTCCAATGAGCCAAAGTACCACAATTTTCAGGTTCATGTGGACCAAACATCATTATTTTGGGGATACTTCATGCTTCACACCAACTTGCTTTGGACCAAATTTGGGGACTCTTTAGATCCTTCTCCAACATGGGTCATGTAACCCAAAACTCATGGCAAAGTGGACCAAGCACCATTGTTTCAGGGTTTCTTCACCTTTTATTTCAACATTGTCTTGCGGACCAATCCTTATTACTTCGGGGGATGCTTCTCATGGTCATATGGACCAATCCTTCTAGTCATGTGGACCCAACACCACAACTTTCAAGGTTATGTGGATCCATCATCATGATTTTGGGAGATCTTTCACACTTCACCCCAATATGGTATGCACCAACCTTAGGGTCTCTCTAGGGATTTCTCCAACATGGGTTATGTGACCCCAACCACATGGTCATGTGGACCCAACACCACTATTTTAGGAATTTATTCACATTTCTTACAAACATTACTTAGAGACACCTTTAACTACTTACTTATACTTCTTATCATCCTGGTCATGTGACCCACCATAATGGTCATGTGAGCCATCATCATGGTCATGTGACTCAACATCATTTGTTTAGGAAATTCTTCACACTTCATCGGGACACTTTAGGGACTCCACACCATCATGATCATTAGGGTAATTTTAGTGTATTTGTACCACTTGTGTACAACCCAAAGTGTCTTCCTGTGAGGGCCATGTGCAACCACTACGCCATAAGGGGACCACTTTGGATTTATGTACAATTAGGATAATGATTCGTATTCAAGGGCTTCCTTAGGATCATTAAGGTCTTCTCTAGGAGATTCAAGGCTTCACCAAACATTTCTAGAAAATATATCTCTATTACAGCCACATCATCATTATCACCTTAACACTAATGGAAACACTACAAATATCCACCCTTTTGACATCAATGACATCAATAACAGCTTCCTCCAACAAGAGTTTCGGCAGAAAGAACCCTTTGTTTCTCGAGTTAGTTAAAATATGTCAAAAATGCATCCCTTACTAATTATCCCTATTTCCCAGTCTCTCTATTATGCCATTTCTCCATATACCCCTCTATTTTAATTGTAAAACCAACCCATTCCCCACAGTATCCCTTTGGGGTATGGGGTACAATTACCATTAGTACATGATTACATAATTAATCACATTCTTACCGATATTGCAACTCAATTACATTCCCTATCAAGTTGTGATTTATCTAACACCCTCTATGATGTTTCAATATTTTTAGGGCATAGTGTTTCAATGTTACTTTATAGGACACAACCCCACCTCTAATCACTTGCATAGGTTATAGTTATTATTTCTTAAACATTACAACTACAACAGTGTTCACAATCCCATTCCACTAACAAAATTGATCAACTACATATACTTTAAATCATCCAACAATATAATAATTAATTGGTGAGAGTTTATCAACCTTTAGGAGCTATATATATATATATATATATATATATATATATATATATATATATATATATATCCTGGTTATATGACCATAACAAAAATATCACTTCTTATTAACAATTTGAGACTCTGTTAATATAAGTCATGATTCTAAGTCACCCCCATATTTAGAATTTTCTTTAGAGCATCATGAGAATTAGTATAACAACAAGCATGTTCAAGTCTCTCAACAACTTGTATAATATTTCTATTTATAAAACACCTATTAATATTATCAATCTTAAACCATTATCTCGACATTGAAACAATTCCTAATATTATATTCCTACTAAAATTACCATGCACCAATTTTGCTTAACCCAGTGCAACCATATTTTAATAATATTGCAAAGTTCTATTTATGTAACAACAGAGGTATCATAAAAATCAATTATGATGAACCGGTAATGTTTTACCAAGCTATGCTTGATCCTTATTTAGAGATAGAAAAATATCTCATGTCAAATTAGATGTGTTACGATTTTATTATAGTTACAACATTACTACAACACATTTTGTATCTCTCCCACAATGAAAAGCTATTATATGTACAGATCATTATTAGTGATAACATGCAATGGCAGAAACCAATGTAAACCATTAATCCTTTGTGAAAAAATAAATTACGAGTATGGATCATTTGTGGGAAGGAAGGGGGTGTTTATTTTAGTCACAAAAACAAACACATATCTCCAAGATCAGAAAATTTCACCTACAAGACTATTTCAGCAGACTGTTTCAGCTAACAGTGATCTATAGGACTGTTGCAGCTGACTGTTTCAGCTAACAGTAATCTACAGGACTATTGCAGTTGACTGTTTCATCTTATGTTTTCATGATCTTTGCGTTCATATAACTTGACTAATACTCTGTTTCAGCAATCAGACACATTTAACATCTCTATACTAAAAAATAACTTTGATCTCTTAACTTGCTATAGCAAAAAAATAACTTCAAAATGAATAAGAGTTTTCAAACTCAAATAACAGAGTATAACCAAAAATACCCAGTAAAAATTATGAGTTTAACTTCAACTGATAGTTGCATTCAACTCTGTATATTAATCAATATTACAAGGATGGGTATTTATAGTGCTTCTGGGTAATCAGAAATTAAATGCTAATTGAACCTTCTACAATTATCTCTGTAGAAATGAATGCTCTGATTCATTGAAATTCTACATGATGAAAAAATGAGGATTGCGTTGGCCCTTTGATTGCTGGCACTGATTCTTCATGTTCTGCAACGTCAAAATATATTAATGACAGTGGATCTTCACAATTTTAATAACCTGATCCAAGGCGGTGACTGCCTCTTCAAATATTGAATGGATAAGGCGATGTAGCATTGGAGGCTCTTCAAAACGTGTTTGGTTACAAATATGGATGGTGTTTCCTTTTAGAAATTCCGATGGCCATCTATTAAGCGGTAAGTAATTAATCCACTTCCAACATTCGCCTCCTTAATTACTACACCCAAAAAACAAAACTTTGAAATACCATATTTTTGTTATAGCTTACAAACCCCAATATTTTTTCTATGAAACTCAAACAACTCTTTCCCCAGAGGTTTTGTAAATAGGTCTGCAAACTGATTTTTTGTTCTACAAAATTCCATACTCATTTCATTCTTGTTTATCAATTCTCGAATAAAATGATACCTTGTATCAATATGATTACTTATTTTATGAAAGACGTGATTTCTTGATAGTGCAATGGCTGATTTATTGTCCCAGAAAATCTGAGTTGGTCCATCTTGTTCATGCTGCAACTTAGAAAGAGTTCTTCTCATCCACATAGTTTGACATGTAGCTTTTGTTTCTCCAACATACCTTTCCTCAGCAAAGGATAATGTCAATATGGGTTGCTTCTTTGAAGCCCATGCTACTGATCCCAATCCAAAACTGAATACATATCCAGATGTGATCTTTCTATCATCTGTAGAACTTGCAAAATAATTTTCAGTATATCCAATCAACTTAAAATTTGAGTTTGATGTATACTGGATACCAAACATTGTTGTTACAGAAATATATCTCAGGATCCTCTTTCCAACTTGCTAGTGGGTTTTCTTTGGAGACTCCATAAATCTTGAAATCATACTTACTACAAACACTATATCAAGTCTTATTGTAGTCAAGTACATGAGACTTCCTACCAGTCTCTTATACAACGTTGGATCAACTTTTGACCCATCATCATCCTTATTGAGTTTTGTATCAGTTGCAATTGGAGTTACAACTGGCTTACAATTCATCATTCTGAATCTTTTTAGTACATCATTTGCATACTTAGTTTGATTGATAAAAATACCATCCTTAGATTGAGTTACTTCAATACCAAGAAAATATTTCATCATTCCTAAATCAGTCATCTCAAATCCCGTTTCATTGCTTTCTTAAACTCATCTACTGAAATATCTCCAGTGAAGATCAAATCATCAACATATAAACAAACAATCAATATTTTACCTTCTTGGTTTACCTTTGTATACAAGGTTGGATCACTTGGACTTCTGTTCAATCCTTCACTATTCAAATACTCATCAATCATGATGTACCATACTATGGGTTCCTGCTTCAATCCATACACTGATTTCTTTTGATCTGTAGACTTTTTCATCTTGTCCATCAATTTCATATCCAGGCGGTTGTCTCACATAAACCTCTTCTTCTAAATATCCATTCAAAAACGTAGACATTAAATCCATTTGATGTACATACCATTTATTAAGAGAAAGAATAGATAATACCATCCTTACCATATGAGGTCTAGCTATAAGTGCATAAGTATCATTATAATCAATACCAGGCTGTTGAATAAACCCCTGAGCTACAAGTTTTGCTTTGTATTTTTCAACTTCATCATCAACATTTAACTTAGTCTTATAAATCCATTTGACACCAATACAATTTTTATTATCAAGAAAACCTACAAGATCCCAAGTATTATTTCTTTCTATGGCATCAATTTATTCATCCATTGCTTTTATCCAAACATCCTTTTCAACGGCTTCATCAAAATTTATAGGATCACATGTTATCAATGCAAAATTTGAAACTTGATTTACTTCTTCATTTTTCTCATACAGTTCTCTTAAACTTCTAGTCTTATGACCTCTAACTCTATTTCTTAATGAAGCTAATGTAGGGTTTGATTCATTACTTACCTCTGATCCTGTACCTTGCCATTCACCAACACTTGATGGTTCACCATGTTCTTGAGTTCTGGGCGTTCTAACAGGTGTTCTTACTGCTGGTGTAGAGGTATGTGGAGTTAACTGTCCTCCATGTATTCCCTTCTCATCTTCTTTATCTTATGCGTGAGGTGTAACAACGTCCTCTGCTATCAACTTATCTATGCTGCCATCCCATGGTTATTCTTCCTTAAAAAACACATCTCTGTTGATGACATACTTCTTGGTGATGGGATTATAGAGTCTATATGCTTTAGATTATTCACTATATATAAAAAAAATACATTTATGACTTCTTTCATCTAACTTTCGCCTCATCTCATCAAGTATATGTGCATAATCTACACACCCAAAAATACTTAAATGAGATATATTGCTACACTCACCACTCCATGCTTGCTGGAGAACTCGATCCTTCCTGCTCTTAGTTGGGATTCTGTTCAAAATGTACACTCGTGAGCAGGTAACAACGTCTCCCCAATATTCATCCGGAATATGCTCCTCCTTCATTATACTTCGAGCCATGTTCATAATGGTTCGATTCTTTCTTTCTACCACTTCGTTTTATTGTGGAGTGTAGCGAACAGTAAAATGTCTTTTAATTCCATAATATTGACAAAATTCCACAAAATCATTTAACATATACTCACCTCCTCTATCTGATCTCAAGACTTTAATAAATCTTCCACTCTCCTTTTCAACCATAGCTTTAAATCTTTTAAACACATCAAAAGCTTGAGATTTTTGTTTCAACAAATACACCCAAGTTTTTCGACTGAAATCATCAATGAATGTCATAAAATAAGCATTACAAGTCAAAGAAGGTGTTTGCATCCGTCCACACAAATCTGTGTGTACCATCTCCAATGGTGTTTCTCCTCTGTACGAGACTCCAGAGATAAACTTATCTCTATGATGCTTTCCCAATATGCAGCTCTCACATGAGCTTGCAGGTTGTTGAATATTGGGAAACCCTTTTACCATATGCTTATTCTATATCAAATCTAAGCCACCAAAATGTAAATGGCCATACCTCAATTGCCATAGCCATGATTGATCTAAACTCTTGTTTTTATAAGCATTCAAAGAGTTTGTCAAATCATTCCTCATAATCAATGGAAACATTCTATTCTTTGTCATCTCTACTTTGGCTATCAACTGATTACTTGGATATTTGTCATAAATAGTACATACCTTATTCTTGAATAACACTATGTACTTCTTATCTAACAACTATCCTACACATAATAAATTACACATTAAACCATGAACATAATAAACATCATGAATTGTTATTCTTTTGCCATTCTTGGCATATACAACAATCACACCTTTACCATTAACTTTTACCTTACTATCTTTACCTAACTTCACTTCAGACTGAATGCTTGTATCTATACTTAGAAATAACTCCTTATTTTCAGTCATGTGATTGCTGCATGCACTGTCCAAGAACCATAAATCATTTGTACTTTCCTGGGTGACATTACAATTTAAAAACATAGGATTCTCCTCATTTTCAGTCTCCTATGTAATGTGTGTAGACAACTTACTAGTATGTTCTTGCTTCTTCCAACAGTGGTTAGAAAAATGCCCAAATTTCTTCCAATAGAAACATTGAACTTTAGATCTATCATCCCTTTGATTTCCTGGCTTCCATGTTTTGCTGCTACTCCCTCTTACACTAGGAGTATTCTACTGTAACTTCTCTCCAGATTCTGAATCATTTCTGCCATCACTATGATCAGCAATTCAACCTCCTCTTACTCTTCTACTAGACCTTCATCTACCTCTACCTCTAGTAACATGTAGTTGATATTTAAAAGAATTTTATAATGGAGTATCATCATACCTGTTCATTCTTGATTCATGAGCAATTAAAGAACCAATCAGCTCATCAATGTGCATTTGACTGAGATCTTTAAACTCTTCAATTCGAACAACCACTGCTTCAAAATTCTTTGGCAAACATCTCAGCAATTTCTCAATCACACGTTGATCTGAGAGGTCTTCACCATACTGTCTCAGCTGGTTTACAATGTTCATAACTTGAGTCATAAAATTATCAATAGTCTCACTATCGTTCATCTTCAAATTCTCAAAGTCCCTTCTCAAGTTCTGCAGCTTAACATTCTTCACCTTGGTCACACCCTGATAACAAGTTTCAAGAGTGTCCCAAGATTTCTTTGAAGACTCAACACTTGATATCTTTGGAAATATAGATTCACTTAGGCCTTGCTGAATAAGGCCAAGAGCTTTGTTGTCCTTCTTCTTATTTTCCTTCAACAGAACACGCTTAGGATTTGACAAGCCAATTCGGTAGCTTGATCAGCTCGCTCTGGGTAGCCCATTGTAACAAAATCCCAAAGATCATGAGCATGCATGATAGTTCTCATCTTAATAAACCATGTATCATAATTTCTCTCAGTCAACATAGGAATTTGTGGCTGCACTACACTACTGTTAGTAGCCATCACTTATTAAATTCCAAATTACTCTAAACAGAAAAATGAGAAAGAAAACATAACCACGCTTTGATACCAATGTGGGAAGGAAGGGGGGTGTTTCTTTTACTCACAACAACACACACAGATCTCCAAGCTCAGAAATTTTGACCTACAAGACTGTTTCAACTAACAGTAATCTATAGGACTATTGTAGCTGACGGTTTTAGATATAGTAATCTACAGGACTATTGCAGCCGACTGTTTCAACTAACAGTAATCTATAGGACTGTTGCAACTAATTGTTTCAGCTTATGTTTTGATGACCCCTACATTCATAAAACTTGACTAATACTCTATTTCAGCAATCAGGGACATTTAACATCTCTATACTAAAAAATAACTACGATCTCTTAACTTGCTACAACAAAAAAATAACTTCAAAATGAATAAGAGTTTTCAAACTCAAATAACAGAGTATAACAAAAAATACACAGTAAAAATTATGAGTTTAACTTCAACTGATAATCATATTCAACTCTGTATACTAATCAAGATTACAAGGATGGGTATTTATAGTGCTTCAGGATAATCAAACATTAAATGCTAATTGACCATTCGGTACAATTATCTCTCTAGAAATGAATGCTCTCTTTCATTGAAATTCTACAGGCTGACAAAATGAGGATTACGTTGGCCCTTCGATTGCTCGCACCGATTCTTCATGCTCTGCAACATCAAAATATATTAATGATAGTGGCTCTTCACAATTTTAAATAACCTAAGCCAAGGCGATGACTGCCTCTTCAAATATTGAATGGATAAGGCGGTGTAGCGGTGAAGGCTCTTCGAAACTTGTTTGGTTACTAATCTGGACAGTGTTTCCTTTTAGAAATTCTGGTGGCCATCTATTAAGCGGTGAAGTAATTAATCCGCTTCCAACATCGTTAACAGTCACAACACCCCATGACCACCGTTTAAATTTTAATTCAATGCTCTTTCAATTCGGAATTATAAATTATAACTAACACCGCCACTTAATTTGGCTAGTAAATGCAATAGCAAGTCAACGTAAATTCAATAAATGATTTTTTAAAACATAAATTAAATATGTTAAAAAACACTCAAACTATATTACTTGCAAAATTTCACATGTGTTATTGCATTATGATTACCTTGTAACAATAAGTTCTATAATATGCATGAGATGATGCAGTTGACATGAAGGGAGCATCTAAGTATTCCCGGTAGAAAATGAAAACAACAATGTAGATTCTTGAAAGTGAGTAGTAGTCTACTCACTAAAGTCATAATGTTGTATTTTTTGCATGGCACTACACAAGGATAGATTGCACAACCGTTCTCCAACAGTGATTTCATGGAATAGTTTGTCGAAAGGTTGGTGGAAGAAGCTCAAACTGTACAATTCAACAATCGAACAGATCCCTTGGTTACAACACCTAAAATTCATCCGGAAATACAAATTACTCTGTCATGATTCACATACATTCTTGATGGATGAACTTAATGATAAGTGTGCAAAATATTCTTAATACATGCTAAAATATTACCATACAACAATGGCCCAAATATGCAAAACTGCATTTAATGCAATTACACTACATTGCTGGCAAAACCATGATTGGTGCATTAGTAATAGAGTAGATTTTGTTTATTGATGTCATTGAAAACGATGACCTCGATGAAAGAAACATCACAGCCTGTTAAATTACTCATGGTTTACAACATAGTAGCATAATTCGAGTACGAATACGATTCGATATGGAAAAAATACGTACTGAAAATATCTAGTACGGATAAAATATGGAAGTAGCTTGCTTATATATAATATGTTTAATCAATTATTCACAAATATACCATAAATATACATAGACATTTATATAATAAAATTTAACATATATTTAAAAAAAAATATATAAAATATCAACAACTTCAGATATGGAAGTGTGAGAGAGGGCAACTACTTATTTATAGTTATTTTAATAAGGAAACATGAAATTGAATGGTATTTTTGTTTTATAGTGTTTAAATAATTAATGTTTTTTTCTTTCTTTCTTTAAATTAGTTTTCAAAATTTAATTCTACATTAATAATCCGTATCCGTATTACACCTACATCGAATATTAGATGAATTCGAATTTCTTCTGAATTTCCGTACATGAAGTACCAATACGGGTGAATTATGCTACTATGGTTTACAAAGGAGAACGGCCATCTTAATTATATTATTATCTTATGCAGCAATTTCACCATAAATTCCATCCTTGTATTGCGTGACACTGTAAAAGAGTGTAATGATGGGAACCATCTTTTCCCTACATGACTCCAACATTAGATAGAGATTATCTCCCACGCATTCATTGTTAGAGATGATTTCCACAAAACTTTGATCCATTAAAAAAGACATAAAAAGTGTGATCACTTTTTATAGTTCCAGTTTAGCAGGGAAGATCATGTTTGCACTCAACATAAAGGTTGGTCTCTGCAGAGTTCACTAGGATGCTACACTATCAACGAAACTTCCTTTGCAGTGAGGTGGATTTTAGTTTTAAAATAATACTAGTAATAATAATGCAAAATTTCAATTCACAAAATCCCTACATAACGCTTTTATATAGGAAGTCCAAGATGGACACTTCTCCTTTTGGGAAAAAGTTAAATACATGTTAAAACAATCAAGAGTTTCATGTAAATTTGTTAAGACACAAAACCATATGCATCATCCATATAATTATACTCCATCCTTTTGTTTGGACATGCATTTTCAACAATACAATAATAACTAGGCACATAAATTTGTCAAGACACAAAAGCATCTTCACCATCAATATAATTACTCATTCCATCCTTTTGTTTGGACATGCATTTTCAACAATATAATAATAAGTGGGCGCACAAGGAATCTATATTTGGTAGCAAATACAACCAATCGGCGTTAGTTGATGGTCACCATAATCTCAATATTCTGAATTTTCTTCCATATAGATCCTAATCCCCACCAGGTCCCTGTAGTGACATCACCGTTTTCGTATATCTCCTAAAATAGGATTGAGGGGATAAGATCAAAGGTCCTCAATCCAGTTGAGAAAAGGTGGCTGTAGAGACTTGGAAAAGGATTTCTCGATATCAACTCTGCAATTGGCTATGAATACCTAGTACCGATCATTGTTATTGGATTAAGTAGGGGTGGATGAGGTTGAATACAAACCAATGAGTCCTCTAATCTATTCACTAGGCAGGAAAAGAACAAGCTCACTAGTATTCCTATATTAGATCTGTTGGACTATTGGTCAATACTGAAAGGGGGTTGAATCAATATTGTTAACCGTTTACCATTTTAACCACTTATTAAACTTTAATTAAAACATGTAATCAACAAGATACACAGGACACAAATTTTATCGTAGAAACCCAATTGGGAAAACCACAAACTCTTTCTATACTGCAAAATTATATTTACAATAAGTTTATGCCTGCTATTACAGACATGGATGCTACTACACCCTGGTTTATGCCTGCTACTACAGACAAGGATGATACCACACCCTATTTACCAGCTACTACTGGAAGGAGGCTACGACCCCTTGGTTTATCAGTTGCTACTGAAAGGATGCTACGACACCCTTTTTACTAGCTACTACTGGAAGGAGGATACAACCCCCTTGCAAGAATGCAGCCTTCCCTAGAACCACCCTACCACCCTATTATGATTCTTATCAGCCTTCCAGATCTTCCTCAAATATTGTCATTAGTATTTTTCCTCATTCACTTGGTCTCTGTCTCTTCTTGCTATTGCTGCTTGGATCTGGACTTCATACAGCTTCAGTTCTTCTCTTTCTTTAACTAGCATCTCACTGCCTCAAATATTCATATTCAGACTCAGAGAATTCTTCATCTTTTTGGTCTCTGCTCTTTTCTTAAAGCTTCAATCTAGATTACAGAGACACCCTTCTTCCATTTCTAATTCATGTTTAAATACTTCTTTCATAATGCTTTTGAACCATTGTGTCTGTTCAACATCATGCCTTTTCATAAACGCATTCCTTCATTATAGTCTACTTCATTAATAATTATGTTTATATATCATCATTGCGATGTTTATTAATAAATAATAAACTCTGTTTTAACGCTTCATTTACTTCTGTTTATTCAATTTATGTTTTCCTTTTATATAATCACACTTTTTTAAACTCTGTTTATCTGACAGATAAATAAATAATATCCTTTCTATGTATAACGCTGAATAATATATACTTTTTGAGTTGCTTCATTATTTTTAACATTGTCTATATCTCTGATTTTTATTCATGTAGATTATCTATATTCTTGTAGCTTATTTTTAAATAGTAAACTCTGTTTTTTACCTCTATTTACTAATTAACTCTTTAACATTCATAATTTTGGTTTAATAAAATACAACCTATTTGTCAGTATTCAACCAATCTAACACTCTCCAAACTGCATAAATCCTTTGCAGGCAGTCTTGATTGTATATTAAAACTTTATTTTTACTTATGTTTCAGATTTTTGTTTTATTCCTGTAGCTTACCTTTTTTTAAAACTACAGGTATTTAACACTGTGCAAGCGTCATTTTTTCACAAACTTGGCGGACTTACTTTCCACACTTGTGATCCCCATAAAAAAAAATAACACCATGCATATATTGAGAACTCATCAAATAACAGATCCATGCCTTTAGAGGAATTTATCAGCACAGGGAGAACATCTGGTAGGCATTTTTCTGAGCCCACTGAGGCAGATTTTCCAAACAACAAAACAATAAAACAGCCTGAAACCTCATTTTGGCATACCTGTAATTTTTCCTTCAAGCACTCTTTAGGAAAAATGAAACCATGGTCAAGTAGACAAATCAACATGCTACAACATGATACTCTCATATAATTTTCATCTTTAACCTAGAAAATATGGCGAGCATTTTACAGAGGCCACTTAGGTAGTTTTACTAGGAGATTTTACACTTGGATAATTTGTGCCATTTCAAAGGTGGATTTTTTATTTCACCAAAACCATGAACCAATGTTACCAAATGATGTATAATATATCACTAAGAACAACAAAACTCATTTCACCTTCAGACTCTTCTTCATTTTCCCTAGGCGGGCATTTTACTGAACTTGATGCAAAACTGCCTAAAATCCTGTTTTGGCAAATCCATAACTTCTTCCTCAGGAAATTTCAACTCAATGTGAAGACATGGTCAGGTAGAAACAACACCCATATACAATATTACCATATGGTGCAGGATTTTTTTTCAACCCACAAATTATGGTGGGCATTTCCCTGAGGCTACTTAGGCAGTTTTACTCCTTCTGGTGTAAAAAAGCCTGAAACCCTGTTTTGGCATATCATTATCTTTGTCATCAAACATCTTCTTTGAGAACTAAGACCATGGTGAGATAGCCTCTTCAACAAGATATATAATGATAGCTTTAGATAATTTTTATCATTATCCCATGAGGTACAGCGGGTATTTTCCCAAGGCCACCTGGACCTGTTTTCCAACACTTAGTCATTTTCAGGAATTTCTCCAAAGTTTATCCTGAAACCCCATTTTGGCAGATCCATAACTTTTTCTTTAGAGATTCTTAAGGAAAATGGAGACCATGGTTAGCTATAAAAATCAATAGACTACAACCTTACCATATGCTGCGGGCATTTAACCTATGATTTATGGCGGGCATTTTCCTGAGACCACTTAGATCATTTTAGTTTCTCTAGTGCAAAACCCTGTTTTGGTAGACCTATAATTTTCTCCTTAGAAGTGATTAAGGAAAAATGAGACCATGAATAGATAGCCATTTCAACAAGCTATAGCCTAGTATCATGGTGTGGTAATTTTAGTCAAACCATGAATTATGGAGAGCATTTTCCTAAGGCAATTTTGACTAATTTTTCCATACTTTGTCAATTTATTGATTTTCAACAAATTTTCGTATTTGTCAGAATGCAACAATGACTTCTTGATAGCACCAAAATACCATCAGATGTATTTTCAAATTCATGCCACATCAACATACATGCCATGTCATCATATATGCCACATCATCATACATGCCATGACATGTCATCATATCTGCCACATCATCATACATGCCATGTCATCAATCTCTTTGTTATTCCTTTGTCTTTCACTGAGTTTTCCTTGCCATGTCATCACTCTCTTTGTTATTTCTTTGTCTTTCACTGAGTTTGTCTTGCCATCATGTCCTTGGTTATTCCTTTGTCATTTCTGAACTCCTTTAACATCAATGACAACCACATTCAACATTCTCCCCCTTCGGCATTGATGGAAATATCTAAACATTCTCCCCCTTTGAAAACAATGACAAAGGACAACCTATTATGCCCTTTGATGTAACCATATTGAAATAGAATTTTCAATCTTTCTCCAACTGCTTCTGCCAATATACTTCTTCTTACCTCTTTTTCTTCTCTTCCTCTTGTTAACTTGGACTTGGTGCTAACCATTTTGAATGATAATTTAGTTTGCATTCTTCTTTACCTTCTTGTAGCTAATCTTTGAATAAGAACTTGGATGATGAGTTCATAGACTCCCCCTATCACAGTGCTCCTCCTCTTGCCAACACATTTTCTTTTCTTTGTGGCAAATTTTATACTCATTGGTTTATCTTTGAGTTCTTTCATTCAACCCTTAGTTTTCTTCCATAGATTTCTCTTTAAAGATACATCATATAACTTCTTCTTTTTTAAGGATTCTTCAATGCCATACAAGCAACTTCTCAACTTTATGTTTTGGCTCCCCTTTTCGAACAAAGATCAAAATGATATGCACCAGCTTCATTCAAACTATACTCTTCTTCCAATGTTACTGATATCACTCTCTTTTATAGCCTGCACCATGATTCCTCAGTCTTTGCTACAGCCTCAAAAAAAAATTCAAAGACAACTTCATCAAACTGATATGTGTCTGAATACCAATTGCTCCTTCACAATCTTCAATTGTTGAAGCTCTGGCTAAATTTCCACATAATCTGCAAAATTTGAATCTGCAGCCTTCTCCTCTTGATTCCTAGGATGTAATCTTACTGCTAATTTTACTCGTCCTGGCACTTTCCAATAAAAGGAATGACTGTTTATAATTTCCCATCAAACAATCCTTAAGATTGTCTAAATCTGCTCTTGTATTAATCTTTACATGTGCCCATCAACCACGAAGATAGGATTATTAAATTATCCAAGTGTAAAATGTGGAAGGTCATCCCAAAACAATGTAATCAAATGAATACTTTCAGGATGGAAAAAGTTTTCAATTAATGTGTCATGACTTCATATTTTGTAGAATAATATAGCACTAGCAATTTGAAACCATTCATCATTCCAGAAAACTGTAGATGAACTTTCATGAACCAACTAACCTAAATAATAAGGATAATCCTCATTTTGGATTACAGACTTCATGGCCTTCATGTATCTCATGGATCACACATTTTCCATGTTACTTACACTTTGTTCTTTGCAAACCATACACTAGTCTTATGATCATCTCTTGTCTTTTCTAATTCTGCTTCTAACTTTATTACACTTCAGCTATTTTAGTATACTTCACTTTGTCACATAGATTGTCTCTAGAAAGGTCTTTCTTTTCTAATTTGTCACTTATACACTTCTTCTTGTATTTGAGGAAGATAGCTTTCAAATACCTATTGCAATTTTATGATATTAACTCCCCCTGAGTATATGATCTCTTCTAATGCTCATTTCAAGGTTCTCTTCTAGGTCATGCGAGATTTAGAAAAGACATCCATCTTCAGTTCCACCATCATCACTAACTTATTCTTCATCATCTTCATCTCCAGCAGTGTATTCTTTTACATCTTCATCTTGCTTTCCATCATAATGAATGTCATTCTTATCCACAATACTATTATGCTCCTCATCATCTTTGGAAACTTCTTTGATGTTTGAAATCTTTGTTTCTTCTAAATCTTTGGAGTCTTCCTTTCTTCTCCACATCTTTCCATGAGTTAACCTACTTACTGACCTTGTTTCTTTATTGGATTCCCTACTTAGATATTTTCTCTTGGTTATGCAATCAACAACCTTGTGACCAATCTTGTGACAGTATCCATAGAATCTTCCTTTATGTTTGATGCATCTTTGATCTTCCTGCTTCATATCTTCTATGTTCTTCCATTTATTCCTTTGTTCTTTACCTTTTATTGAAGCATTCTTCCTCAGCTTACATTCTCTAGCCATATGTACAAAATTATGACATGTGTAGCATTGACCAAAAAATATTTGTTGGACCCTGCTTGTCATTGCTCTCTTAGGTATCATATCAGTTCTGTCTTTATTATGAGAGGAGGGAGCAGACTTCTGACTTTCCTTCTTAATAAATGGACTATTTAGTGTAGCAGCATAACTTCTTTTATTTCTTCCTTGGTTTGTGAAGGAGGAACATTTTGGCTTCCTTTCATTGCCATATCCTAAACAAGATTTATCTTTTGATGGTCTTTGGCTACTCAAGATGTCATCTAAAGTATTTGAGCTATTCTCAAACTTTGTTTTAATAGATTCTTCATCAAGCTTCTTCCTAATCAAAGTAACTTCTTATTCAATTCTTTTAGATTTTTGTATTTCTTCCTTGAGCTTCTCATTAATGGCATGTTGGCATTTTAGCTCCCTTACTTCTTCCTTGAAGTTAGCAACTTCCTGTCTTAAGCTCTGGGCCTCTTTCATGTGATCTTCTAGATTCTTTATTTCTTTCTTGAAGTTATCAACTTCTTGTTTTAATCTCTCGACCTCTTCCATGCTAGCCATCACTTTTTGTATGGAATTGTTTAGCTCTTCTTGGAGGCACTTGACTTCCTCTTCTTTTGATTTCTGCTCTTCTTGGTACTTTGACAAATTTTCTTTCAAAGAATTGTTCTTCATCCTGGTCTTTCTCAATTCTTCAAGGGAACTTAAGAGTTCTGCTTTTAGGTCCACCTCTCCTTCCACATCTGAATTATCTTTTGAATCTTGAGTTACTATCCCTATGAATAGATTTTCTTCGAATTCACTATCATCCTCGAAAATAGCAAGGTTTGCTTCTGCTCTTTCTTCAATTGAGTAAAGTTTCTCCAATTTGACCTCGAGTTCTTTAGCTGAGATGCATTTTCCTACCTTCTCTTTGATGGGTTGAGATAAGCCATCAAGTATGGCCTCCATTGCCCATGAATTATTTTTCTTGGATTTCTTTTGAGTAGGATTCCTTACTCTGTTTGATGGGAAGTAACCAGTGATCACTAAATTCCATACATCATGTCCCAAAGCCTTCAAGTAAATTTCCATTTTTGCACTCCAAAATATGCATTCTTATTTGTTGATGTATATGTAACTTCGGAATGTATTTCACATATATGTATATTGTATTCCTATAGAGTTATTATTCCTCTATATGTAAGTGGTTGTATTCCTATAGAGATGTTATTATTCCTCTATACGGAAGTGTCGTCATTTATATTGTAAGTGTCGTAACTTATACTTGATGGGTTATTAGACCACCTTGTTGGGTTCGGCCCTGTATAAGTCATGTGGGTCAAAGGGTTATTAGACCACCCTCTTGGGGGTCGGCCATGTGGATCAAAGGGTTATTATACCACCCTAGTGGGGGTTGGCCGAGTCAGCATTATGTTAAGTGGTTAAGTTGAGGCCGACCTAGTTGAGTAAAGGTCAAGTCAAGTTAGTGTATAAATAGAGAGTGTGTCTCTCTCATTTTACACATTCTATTCTCTCACTCACGCTGTGGAGAGTGGCGCACTTGTGAAGGAGGAGGCCCTGCTGCTAGGAGAAGACTATCTTTTGTATTCTGGTTGTATCATTGCTCTATCTATCTCTGAGGAAGTTATTGGGGTTTTTCACCTTTATGGTTTTCCCCAAGTAAACTCTGTGTCTCTTGTGTGCTTGCATTATTGTGTTTATGATTGATATGCTGTAGATTTTTTGTACATGTTGTTCTCTCAGTTAAGATCCTAGATCAGATTGAAGTAAATTCTGAAAAGTTAACATGGTATCAGAGCTAGCCTGAAAGAAGGCATGATATGGCATGTATGACACTTTTTGCACTTACGATGCTAGGGCTTGATATAGAAAAACCCAATCATCGTAGCACTTTCTCTATAAATCCATTTTGGAGAATTTTTTGGGTCTGAAAATTTTACAGGTCGAAGATCAGATCCCCATGTACCTTGTGTCCAAAGGACAACCTCTAATTCGTTGTACTTTGTGATTTATGATCTGTACAATATAGGGTTTCTGCCTCTTCCAGATTTGAGTCAAAATCAGGTGACCTTGCGAAAAAGGTCATAAATTGGGATAGGAAGCTCCAAATGAAATTTCATAAAAAGTGACAGGTAGTACACAGACTATAATATCGCAGGAAAAGTTTTCAGAGGCCAAAGTTGAACCAGTGACACGCGGAATGTCGTACAAGTTCACTCTCCTATTTTATCCCATAAACATGTCATGTTACGACACTTGGCATAATTCTCTCTCAGAGAATCCAATTGAGGTCAGACCTATCGGGATGGAACGATGACAGGTCAGGATATCTCAAGAAAATTTTTCAGACCCTGTGGATCGAAAAGTTCGGAGTTACACCAGAAACAATCAAGTACATAGTTCTGTCAAAACAGAATTATTTTTTAGCACCTTCATTGATGGCTTCCAGAATTTAGGGTTTCAGATAAAGTTGGAATTTTTGTAATCCGAGACCACGGCTGAATGCTACTCACCAAAATCAAAATTTAGAGACCAAGATCATAATTTTTGGTTGGGTAGAAGGCCGGGCTTGATCAGACCCTAGTTCGGGACTTTGATCAGAAAAGTGGAAAATTAGGGCTTCCACAAAAATGGGAATTTTTGAAATCTGTGACCACGGTTGGAAGCTCCTCATAAAAATAGAAGCTTAGAGCTTTGGATCAAACCTTTTGATTGGGTAGAAGAGTAGGCTTCATCAAACCCCAGTTCGGGGTCATGTCTAGTGAATCCGGAAGTTTCAAAGGCAAAATTGAGGAGTGAAACTTTGCAGCTTTCAAATTCTGAATATACCAGCTTGATCAACTCATCAAGATGCATATTTCTATCCTTTTGGAAGTTTGAAATTCAAAGTATTAATTTTTGGGGTTTCTCTAACAAACCCTAATCCAGCTCCAGGTCCAATTCTTGCAAATCAAGTGGATTGGGTTAATCCTAGAAGAAGTTGGATTGGTCACCTGCATAAGTGAAGAAGTTCCTGTTTCAGAGGGAGCTGAGGCTAAGGCCTTACATAAGAAGATTACAAGTGATCTCGACAGGTATGAATCATTGAGGTATGTTTCAAGATTTGTTCATGTTTAATTTTATGGTATGTTTGTCTTCATGATTATTATGGTTAGTACAATCTTGATTTGAGATTTGTCATATCACCTTAACAAAATTATGAATGCATGATAAAAGATATTCATTGGTTAGGGTGTTGAAACTTATGATTGTACTAATGCATTATGGTGTTGTATGAGGTTTATGTTGTCTGCTAACATAAAAGGTACACCAAGAAAGACAAATCATGTTCTACTTCAAGAACATATGATCATGGTGACATGAAGACAAATATTCATCCATTGTCATGGATCACATAGAAGATCTACTTACGAGGTATGTATAACTTGGTTCTACAATGGTTAACTTATGAGACATGCAGGTTACTAGCACAAGTCATTGAAGAGAACCAGAAGACATTACGTGGGTATGTTAGACATATCTAGCTAGCATGCTAATCTAGGTATGTTTTTCCTATATCAAGCTAGAATCCTACCTTGTGTTAGGATGTTATATTGTTGTGTTTTTTATAATGATTATTCATGAAGTCATAGGTTTGAATAGTCATGGCTGTATGCATATTATGTTTCTTACCATAATTGATGATATGACTAACCAGAAGAATCATGAAGGTACAGGTTTGAGTAATCATGGGTTTATGCATTGATGATTTAACTAATCAGAAGAGTCCTATGATCAAATAAGAATATGCATGAGTAAAAGAAGACTTCTTTGAAACCTTGAATACTAATGTTTATTAACTGTGAATGATCATGACTATACATGTTTAAGACTATTGTGTTTTGATAGTATTAAGATTATACTAATAAATGTGTGATTATGTATGAGACCTCAAGGATAACACAATGATGATACTAATAAGCATGCATAGTGATTAAGGATGGATGTAAGTTCAAGGACAGGTAATCCAGGAAGCAAAGATCAAGAGGGAGCACACTCTAGTTGTTCCTGCAAAAAAGCAAAGGAGAACACTTTAGTAGTTTCTGCAAGGATGCAGATATTCAGAGGGAGTTGACCACTTCTCACAATCCACATCAGAATGGAGTTGCAAAGATTCAGAGGGAGTCCACCCAGCAACCAAACAAAGATAAGTATTTGAATTTTCATTTCTTACATAATGTTATTCAATGATGTATATGCTTATGTTCCTAGAATTAGGTTGTGTATTATGCGTATTAGAATAGTTGCATTGATGAACAATATACTACTAATATACAGGGGTAAGTGGCCTATGGCACTGTACAACATTCCATTGCTACTTATCTAGAATGAAACCTCTTTGCTAACATGTTAGGAGTTGTGCACACTCTTAACAATGTTCTGGTAGAGATTGGAAGGCATCTAGAAAGTTACGGAATATGGATAAATGTTGTATTGAAGCATTGGCTAAGATAATTGCATGACTGTATGACATATTTCTTTATGTGTAAAGATTTGTTTTGAAAACTATGAGATGTTTTCTAATCATGCAATTTAACTTGTTGTGTAGGAAAGATCGTATACCATCACCTACAAAAGAAGGACTACAACATTTGTTCAGCAACAAAGTTATCTATTGAAAATATTGAAGATATTGAAGTTCCCTGGATTTGGGAAGAATGGCATGATCGAGGAGTACCAGTCGATCATGAAGATGTTTGGGATGCAGTCACAAAGGGTAGTTTGTAGTGACTTCCAAGAGGATCTACAAGATCAAGCATGCTGCAGGTGGTAGCATAGAAACTTTTGCTCCTGTAGCCAAATACACTTCCATTAGATCTGTACTTACTCTGGCTGCAGTGATGAAGTGGAAGATACACCAGATGGATTTCAAGACAGCCTTCTTGAATGGTGTAGTTGAAGAAGAAGTGTATGTGGAGAAGCCACTTGGTTTTGAGACACATGACAGGGAGTCATATATGTGCATAACTTGGTATGGTAGGATAGACAGCTTTCTATACAGTTTGGGCTTTACCAAGAGTAAAACGGATTCCAACCTTTACTACAAGGTTGAGGAAGGAAATCCAGTGATACTACTTTTGTATATGGATGACCTGTTCGTAACAGGTGATGATAGATTTATTTCCGACATGCAGCGGAAGCTTGCTACTGAGTTCGAGTTGAAGAACTTGGGGATGATGCACTATTTGTTTTTGGCATGAAGGTGTAGCAAAGTGCAGATGGAATCTTCCTTGGACAAGGGAAGTATGCAGTAGAGATCCTGAAGAGGTTCGGGATGATGGACTGCAAGGCTATGGCCACACCTATGGAATCAAACCTGAAGCTTATGTGTGATGATCCATTTGATCCAGTTGATTATGGGCTCAAGTATGATGCGAATCAAAAGTTTAACCTACAGGGTTATGTTAATTCAGATTGGGCATGCAATGCTACAGATAGGAAGAGCACTTCTAGGTTCTGCTTCAGTATGGGATCAGGTGTGATCTCTTGGTTTAGCAGGAAGCAATCCTATGTAGCACTGAGTACAGCTGAAGCAGAGTATGTTGCGATGGATGAGCAGGTTGTAGATGTATTGACCAAGCCGTTGGCCAGAGTGCAGTTTGAGTACTTCAGAGAGAGGCTTGGTGCACTTCAGATCAAGGTTCCTTCCAAAGGGAAGTGATGATTCTGGAAGATGCAGATGCACACGATCTTTTTTGACATGGTTGATATGCTCTCCCTTGGTCGTGATGTAATTGCTGAGCCATTTTTCACATGGTGGTAGATGTGTTCTCCCATGGTGAAAAAGTAAGGGCTGGAGCCTTCCCTGAATGGTGGTAGATGTGTTCTCCCATGTCGGTGGTGTAAGTGTTGGATGATGTGCATATGGGTTGTGCTTCGTGGACGATGAAATGATCTGAAGAGGATGATGCTATGATGATCATGAGGATCATGGATGATGAGCTTTAGGACGATACTCCAGTTACTACTCTGTATATGTATATATGCATCATGTTGGATGCTTGTTATGATCAGTTGGATCATTTATATATATATGCATCATGTTGGATGTTGGATATGATCAGTTGAATCATTTATGTATGTATGCATCATGTTGGATGCTAGATATGATCAGTTGGATCATTTGTATGTATTTTGTATATGCATCATGTTGGATGCTTGGACCATGTATCTGTATATGTATCAGGTGCATACTGAGATCATGTATGTTGATATGTATCAGGTGGATACATTGTGTGGATCATGTATTTGTGTATGTATCAGGTGGATACATTGTATGATCAGGTAGATACTTGGTATGCATCAGGTGGATGCATTGTATGATCAGAATGATCATGGATGACGAGCTTCTCCAGATGACATGCAGCAGGATGTTGTAGTGATGATGATCAGGATGATCATGTGTACATTAGGATGATGTATGGTGAGTATCAGGATGATACTTTGTGGCCATGGATCAGGTTGTGCAGATGAGCATGTCTGGGAGATCCTATAGGTTGGAGTTGTGTACCCATAACATCCTGGGATGCTCTTTTGAGAAATTGCTCTGGGAGGACATATAATTTGTGCCTTGGGAGATATTCATGTCAGAGTTGTGTAACCGTAACATCCTGAGATGCTCTTATGAGTTTTTGTCCTATGGCATGTAATTTGCTCCTAGGAGATCTGAACAGGATGAAAAAGGCCTCAGATGCTTCAGCTAGGTTTTGCCATGACCACATGTAATTTGCTCCTGGGAGATCTGGACAGGATGAAAAAGGCCTCAGATGCTTCATCTAGGTTTTGTGGTGGAGCACATGTAATGTGCTCCTGGGAGATCTGACAGGTGGAGCTGTGTGCTTGTAACAACCTGGGATGCTTCAGCCAGGTTTTGTGGTGAGATCACATGTAATGTGCTCCTGGGAGATCCGACAGGTAGAGCTATGTGCTTATAATAGCCTGGGATGCTTCAGCCAGGTTTTTTGATGGGTCACATGTAATGTGCTCCTGGGAGATCTGACAGGTAGAGTTGTGTGCTCGTAATAGCCTGGGATGCTGCAGCCAGGTTTTTTGATGGGTCACATGTAATGTGCTCCTGGGAGATCTGACAGGTAGAGTTGTGTGCTCGTAATAGCCTGGGATGCTGCAGCCAGGTTTTGTGACGCACGTAATAAGTCATGAAGATTCCATAGTATGGCCAGTGATGACGAAGACCTGCAGGTGGTGGGCCTACATCCAGTATGAAAAAGGACTGGCTCTGTATAAATTCCTATGACGAGTAGATTCAAAGATTGATTGAGATAACAGTAGCAGTGATGATGATGATGACTCGATGACGATTATCCAGTGACGATGATCCAGAGAAGATGACTTGTGCTAGAATACCTATGTCGAGAAATACCTTCCTAGTTAAGAGGGAGTGTTGATGTATATGTAACTTCGGAATGTATTTCACATATATGTATATTGTATTCCTATAGAGTTATTATTCCTCTATACATAAGTGGTTGTATTCCTATAGAGATGTTATTATTCCTTTATAAGGAAGTGTCATCATTTATATTATAAGTGTCGTAACTTATACTTGATGGGTTATTAGACCACCTTGCTGGGGTCGGCCTTGTATAAGTCATGTGGGTCAAAGGGTTATTAGACCACCCTATTGGGGGTCGGTCATGTGGGTCAAAGGGTTATTAGACCACCCTAGTGGGGGTCGGCCCAGTCAGCATTATGTTAAGTGGTTAAGTTGAGGCCGACCTAGTTGAGTAAAGATCAAGTCAAGTTAGTGTATAAATAGAGATTGTGTCTCTCTCATTTTACAAATTCTATTCTCTCACTCACACTTTGGAGAGTGGCGCACTTGTGGAGGAGGAGGCTTTGCTGCTAGGAGAAGACCATCTCTTGTATTCTGGTTGTATCATTGCTCTATCTATCTCTAAGGAAGTTATTGGGGTTTTTCACCTTTATGGTTTTCCCCAAGTAAACTCTGTGTCTCTTGTGTGCTTGCATTATTGTGTCCATGATTGATATGCTGTAGATTTTTTGTACATGTTGTTCTCTCAGTTAAGATCCTAGATCAGATTGAAGTAAATTCTAAAAAGTTAACATTATTTTCCAAGTATTGTAGATCCAATCACTGTGTAAATCTCTTCTTGTTGATCCATAGTGGTTTTTAATAGGATCTTCCTTCCAATGGTTTAGACTATAGTGAAGGATCCTTCTCTGATACCAATTGTTGGAATATTAGTCAATACTGAGAGGGGGGGTGAATCAATATTGTTAAATTTTTACCATTTTAACCACTTATTAAACTTTAATTAAAACATGAAATCAACAAGATATGCAGGACACAAATTTTATCGTGGAAACCCAATTGGGAAAACCAAAAACTCTTTCTATACTGCAAAATTATATTTATAGTAAGTTTCTTCCTACTACTACAAACATGAAGGCTACTACACACTGGTTTCTTCCTGCTACTACACACAAGGATGATATTACACCCTATTTATCAGCTACTACTGGAAGGAGGCCACGACCCCCTAGTTTATCAGCTACTACTGAAAGTATGCTACAACACCCTATTTACCAGCTACCACTGGAAGGGGCTACGACCCCCTTATAGGCATGTAGCCTTCCCTAGAACCACTCTACCACCTATTAATTTTAAAATACAATTCACAACAACAACATAAGGATCACTGAAAGAAACACAATCACAAGATAAACATTTATTTATCCTGGGAAACCCTCATGGGGTAGAAAACCCAACAAAGATTTCCTCAATATAGATGATCAACAAATACAAAGATGTAATCCCCCAAAAATATCTCCTTCTCCTCCTTTGTAGATCTCTCTATATCCTATACGCAATTCACAAGTGAGTGAATGAGTGAGTATGAATTAGGAACACACCTCCTCTATTTATACTCTACTCCTACTTGACTTTTCACGCTAACTGCATCGACTTCTCCTAGGAGATTCTAATAACCCCTAAACAACAAACTCATCACCAACCCCATTAGGGAGGTCTAATAACCCTTGTTACAACATCCCAGCGGAGAACTAAACATATCCGAATATATTATAAAGTCTCGATGAAGGAATGAAACATCTTTGGAATAATAAAGTACAAATAGAATATTCTTAGAAGTTACAATATTTCAACACTCCCCCTTAATGAGAAGGATATTATAACAACATCTACAGGAGCAAGGAGTCATCAACAACATGATACATGATACATCTATAAATCATTGGAATCATTCTTCAATTATCATCAATAACTCAAACAACTATTGGAACATCTTCAAGATCTTCAATACTGGAACATCAACATCTTCAGTACTAAGTCTTCATCTTCTACAATAATTGATCAGCTACAACAACATCATCATATGGATCTCCCGGTCAAAAACATCATCTGGATCTCTAGATCAACAACATCATCATCTAGATCTTCCAATCAACAGGACCATATGGATCTCTTGATCAATAGCATCATAATCTACAATACACATGATCCAATTATGGGATGATCAATCCCTCTCACTTTAGGACATAATTCCAAGGATGATAAAATCATGATTCACTTCAGGATTATCAATCCCTATCACTTTAAGACACCATATCATGTCTAGGGATGATGCAATCCCAACCACAGTGCCATTCCTTTTTTTCATACGGGATGCGACCTAGATCAAATCTAGGATTTACAACCACAGAGCCAGTAGTTTTTCAACTAAGGTATGACCTAGATCAAATCTAGGATTTACAACCACAGAGCCAGTGCTTTTTCAATTGGGGTGTGATCTAGATAAAATTTAGGATTTACAATCACAGAGCCAGTACTTTTTCAACTGGGTGTGACCTAGATCAAATATAAGATTTACAACCACATAGCCAGTACTTTTTCAACTGGGGTGTGACCTAGATCAAATCTAGGATTTACAATCACAGAGCCAGTACTTGTTCAACTAGGGTGTTACCTAGATCAAATCTAGGATTCACAATCACAGATCCAGTACGTTTTCAACTAGGGTGTGACCTAGATCAAATCTAGGATTTACAATTTGTGAATGATCACCTACTGCTACAATGAGCATTCCGGGAGCATACATTACATCATTACAGGACCTGCAAATGATCACCCGCTGCTATATTGAGCAGTCTAGGAGTGCACATTACATCATTCTAGGCTCAACATCTTTCTCGGAGACAAGATTCTACAGATTCCTTTAGGACATGTGGCTAGGGATGATACAATCCACTCATCAACTTAGACCAAGTCTAAGGACCACTCATCGACCTTATCATCGGTATCATCGACCTCATCATCAGAATCATCGACCTCGCTTCGGAACAGGTATCCTCATCATCGACCTCATCATTGGAACATGTGTCCTCATCATAGATACAAGTATCCTTATCATCAATATAGGTATCCTCATCATCGACCTTATCGTCGGTATAGGCAATCTCATCATCGATACAGGTATCCACATTGATGCTAATATCCAAAAATCATCATCGACCACATCACTCCCCCATTCGAGGAGGGTCCTTCTGAACTACACCAAGCTTGTCTCAAAAATACTCAAACTTTACTCGAGATAGAGGTTTGGTCAATACATCAACAACTTGTTCGTCAGTGCTCACATATTCAAGCCTTATTGCTCCTTTCTGCACCATTCCCCGTATATAAAAATATTGGATCTCTATGTGCTTTGACTTATCATGAAACACTAGATTCTTTGTCATCTTGATACAACTCTAGTTATTGCACCGGATCACAGTGGGGTCCATATCTAAGTCAAACAATCCTGATAACAACTTCCGAAGCCATATCGCTTCACAACTAGCAGAGCAAGCAGCTATATATTCTGCTTCAGTTGTGCTGAGAACCACACTAGACTGCTTCCTACTAAACCACGAGATCATGGCAGATCCCAGACAATAACATCCGCCTGATGTGCTCTTTCTTTTTGATACACTTCCAACCCAATCAACATATGTGTATCCATACAATCTGAAATCATGATCTCCAAGATAATATAGACTAAAGTCTATCGTACCCTTTAGGTACCTCATTACATGCTTTGCAGCTACCAGGTGAACACATCTAGGCTAAACCAGATACTGACTCAAAGTGTTCACAACAAAGCATATATCTGGCCTAGTATTCATCAGATACATCAATGACCCCATTATCTGTCTGTACAGAGTTACATCCACTAACTGTCATGAGTCACCAACTAACAGCTTCAAGTTGGAATCCATGAGAGTGGACATGGCTTTGCATTCCAACATATCAAATCTTTTCAATATTTCCACAGCATACTTTCCCTGGTTGAGAAAGATTTCTTCTGGTCCTTTCCATACTTCCAGACCTAGGAAGTAATGCATCAAGCCAATATCTTTCATCTCAAATTCTGCAGAGAGCTTCTTCTTGCACTCGACAATTTGTTTCTCATTTTCAATCAAAAATAGATCATCCACATATATAAACAATATGATAGGTTCATCATCCATAACCTTGAGGTAAAGGTTAGGATCAACTTTACTATTGGTAAAGCCCAAGATCGTCAAGAAGATGTCAATTCTTCCATACCAAGCTCTGGGAGCTTGCTTCAACCCATACAAATCCTTCTTCAGTTTGCATGTGTGGGTTCTTCTATCTTCAACCTCAAATCCGGTCCTTGTGGTTGTTCTATGTACACTTCTTCCTCAATCACACCATTCAGGAAGGATGTCTTCACATCCATCTGGTGTAATCTCCACTTCATCATGGATGCAAGTGCCATGATGGTTCTAATGGAAGTGTACCTTGCAACAGGTGTAAATGTTTCTTCATAGTCAATTCCCTCTTTCTGAGAGAATCCTCTGGCTACAAACCTTGCCTTATACTTTTCAATGCTACCATCCACAACATGCTTTATCTTGTATATCCACTTGGAGGATACCACACTTTGGTCTTTTGGCTTGGGAACTACATCCCAAACACCATTCTTCATTATTGACTGGTATTCCTCCTTGATTGCTTCTACCCATTCTTTCTTATGAACTGCTTCTTGATAACTGGTAGGTTCTTGGTTTACAAGATCACACATCAAAGTTTTATAGCTTGAGAATGGATTTGGTTTCTTTCTTACTCTTGTGGAGCCTTCTGGAGCTCCATTCTTTTTGGCTCCCTGTAGAACATCTCTTTCCTGTGTTGGCTTTATCTTCTGTGATATGTTCATAGGTGGGGGTTCTTGAGGTTCAATCATATCATGGTCTTCTGGTGTTTCCTCTTCAGGGAAGGAAATAGCTTTTTTATTTCTAGGAGGTATATCTTCTTCATATACTTCTTCATACTAGCACTTTCTGGATATTTTGAGAGCAGCTTCTTCATCAAATGTTACATCTCTACTAATTTCCATGTGATGGAATCCTGGGATGTAAATTTTGAATGCCTTGGATGCTTCACAATACCCAACAAATATTCCCTTCTTCCCAGAAGGGTCCAGCTTAGTTCTCTTCTCTTTTAGTATGTGAATATATATAGGACACCCAAATATATTGAGGTGTCTTACCTTAGGCTTCTTCCCTCTGAACACTTCTTTTGGAGTCTTGAATCCAAGGGCACTATGAGACAATCTATTTTGGACATAGACTGTCGTCCTTGCTGCTTCAACAAATAGATGCATAGGAAGATATTGATCATGTATCATTGTCTTCATTGCTTCCATAATGGTTCTATTCTTTCTTTTTGCAACACCATTTTGTTAAGGATTATAGGGAGTGGTTAGTCCCTCTTGATTCCAGCTTCTTTACAAAATACTTCAAAATACTTTGAAGTATCTTCTCCTACATTATCTGTTCTGAGGGTCTTGATTCTCTTTTCTGAATGATTTTCCATCAAAGCTTTGAATTCCTTGAATTTTCCAAAGACTTCGTCTTTTATTTTTAGGAAATATATCCAATTCTTTCTTGAATAGTCATCAATAAATGTAAGGTAGTATTCAAATCCACTCAAAGATTTGGAGGGCATGGGACCACATACATCTAAATGGATCAATTCCAAATTACTTTTAGTCTTATTTTCACTCTTTGGAAATGGGTTCTTTATATTCTTCCTTTTTGCACATCCGTTGCAAGTATCTTCATGATCAATCTTCAAATATGGTAGTCCTAGAACTACTTTTCTCACATGAGGTAGTGCTTTATAGTTAATGTGAGCAAGCCTCCTATGCCATAGCTCACTTGGGCTAGTGGCTTCATGAACAAGGGATGCTTCTGAATGTCCCTTGAGTTTATATAGCCCTCATTCTTCTTCACCAATAATAACTGCATCCTCAATTGATTTTTCTTTGGGAAACATGAGTACTTGTACATCTAAGAATGCAACCCTATAACCTTTATTATCTAATGCTGAGATAGAAAGTAAGTTCTTCTTCAAACCTGGTACATATAAGACTTCCTTCATCTTCATGGGAGTTCCAAAATCAAGCTTGTAGATTTCTCCAGCAATTCCCTTGATGGGATATTGATAGTAATCTCCTAAAGATACCTTATGTGGAGAGGTCTTCTCTTCAAGTCTTGAAAGAGTCTTCTTTTGTCTTGTCATGTGCTTTGAAGCACCACTGTCAATAAGTCATGTATCTTCTCCAGGTGTTATAGACCTAGAGAGTGCAGAGAATAGAACATACTCTTCTGCATCTTCTTCTTCTACTTTAGCTCTTTTCTTTTGGGGCCTTTCCTCCTATTCTTCTTCACTATCATCTTCTGCTAGATGTGCTTGATGTCTTCTATGGTGGAGATTATTTTTCTTCTTTGAAGGACAATCTCTAGCAATGTGTCCTATTTTGTGACAAATGAAACATTGGTATGAAGAGTGATCTCTTCCTGGATTAGCTCCTATTTTATTTTGAAACCTTTGCGGAGGTTGAGAATCCTTGTGGCTTCCCTTCTTGAAGTGGGGTTGACTCCTTCTTCTCTTGGTATAGGTGGCTAATGCTTGATTATCTTCTTTGAGTAATGCTTCTCTTTTGGCTACCCTAGCCTCTTCTTGAATGCAATCCTCCCATACAATATCAAACTTCATACTTTCTTTTCTGGCACAAATGGTTTGGATGAATGAATCCCAAGGTCTAGTGAGACCATTGAGAGCAGTTATGAATAGCTCATCTTCATCAAGGGTGTCTCCAATGGATTTTAGTTGTTCCTTGAACTGGGAGACCCTTGTGAAGTAACCTTGAATAGATTCTCCTTGACTCATCTTGGTACTCTTCAATTGAGTTCTCAAGTTCATCTTCATGTTGATGTTCCTCCCTTCATACATTCTGGCTAGGGAATCATACATTTCCTTTGGGGTCTTTTTGGATGACACTTGGGGAATAAAGTGATCTTTCATAGAATCAACAATGATTCTCTTTGCCCTAATCAAGTCTTTCTTGTGATTCTCTTTAGCTTCATCTTTTGCAGGTTCTGCAACTTATCCTTTGATGTATTGGGCCATTCTCTTCAAGAATGAGACCAATCCTATATTTCCACGCTCGAAAATTCTCTATTCCTTCTAGCTTGTCCTCAAGCTTAGTGCTTGGGGCCATCTTATCCATGAGGTCACTATAACGTCCCCAGTTTGATCCCATGGCATTAAAATTGTAAATGATATAATATTGTTATGAAATCATGGTGAGGAGATCAAGGCCAATGCCTCGCCATCGACTTATTTATGCATATGGTTTACGTGCTAGCCATGCACAATGGAATTGTGAATATCATGTAAATATGCATTTTAATAAAATACCCACAACTAGCTATGCAATGCAACAAGAGATGGGGGCATGATTTTACAAGGAATTGGGAGGGAAAACATTCAAACCCTTGGAGCCAATCAAGTCAAGCCAAGTGTCAATGAGAGAGCCCATCAAACCCTGAACTACCCATGTTGACTTTTGTACCCAATCATTGATTTCCCCAAGAGTTGGTTGAGGTAGTTAATGCCTTGGGCAATGGGAGGTATGGCTGTCCAAATTCGGGTATGGGAAAGCCACACTGCATGGGAAATAGCGTTTTGCTTCTTAGGCAATGAGAGAGCCATGAATTGCTCCCCAAGCCATTATCCATCAAGCAGTCTTCCTCCCTCACGAGTGTGGAGCTATCTGGGCATTTTTTCCCATCGAAATTGGGTGTTTTTCTTCATTCTCAGCTGGGAGAAGGGCGTTTTTGTGTTGTATACCAGTGGGGAAGAAGGGGAGTCGAATTTTGGGTCCATAGAGACCATTTTTGTTGTTAAATGCTTAGGGAGTTGGGGAGAAAATGTTTTCCTCCCTGTGAATGTATTTCCCCATCCCACAATTCATTTTTTGGATGGAAACGATTTGGGAAAAACCCATGACCATCCTGTTGTAAATCCCATTGTTAAATGTGTATCCCTGCCCAATGATTGTGCTTGTTGTGTGAGAAAATAATATGTTGGGGTATGGGTTATGGGTCTTCATTGTTTTGGCTTAATCTTGAGTGCAAGCATCGAGGGTTCTGATGTAGCTTGATAAACCCAGTTGTGGACTGGCTTGGCTCAGATGGAATGTTTATTTAGCTGTGTATGAGCTGAATGTCCCCTTTTCCTTGTAAGAATCATGCCTAGCATGGGGGTGGCCTTAGGACGGATTGAGTATATGTCGTCGAAGATCCTACGGTTGGGTGGAACATTACAGTGACATAGCTAGTTGTTTGGGGACAATTGCACAATGAAGATGAGTATATTCTTATGTGTATTTACTTCTGCACTATATTAATTTAATGATTGTTGATATGTTGTATACATGAGTAATTTGTGTGGATGATGTTTTATTTCTGCTGTGCATGTTTGTTGAATTTACATCTACACACATTGATTTAATTGCTATGAATCTAATGAATTGGGCTGAGATAATGTAAAAGCCCAGAATTTGGCATCATGTTCCCTCCCTTGCCTTGGATGGATGGGTGGGTATGTTACAAAATGGTATCAGAGCTGCTAGTTGCAGCATTGGGCCTTTATGGGCTACCTATCACAGTTTCAGAGGTAAGTATGCTTCCTACTCAGCACTGATAATTAAGAAACAATTTCAAAATTTTCAAATTTTCAAAATTTTTCTAAGTGTCTATGAGTTTTCTGACAAAACCTATGCCGGGGAAACTCGACGAGTTGGCCCACAATGGCGGCAGAACTCGCTGAGTGGAGCCAACATGTTTGGCGAAATTGGCAGAGTTGCACCGATGGAGTTGCGGAATGCCCCAGGAAAAGAAGAAAATTTTCAAATTTTTTCTAAGTTTCCTTCGGCGGAGGAACTCGGCAAGTTGGTCCGCAATGGTGGAAGAACTTGGCGATTTGGTTAACAATGATGGAAGGACTTAGCAAGTTGGTCCGAAAAAATTTTCTAAGTGTCTTTTGGCTGAAGAACTTGGCAAGTTGGTCCACAACGGCGGAAGAACTCGACGTGTTGGTCTGCAATGGCGGAAGGACTCGGCGAGTTGGTCCGAAATTTTTTTCTAAGTGTCTTTCAGCGGAAGAACTCGGCAAGCTGGCCCGCAACGACAGAAGAACTTGATGAGTTGGTCTGAAATGGAAGAAAAGACTTATGAGTTCTCCAACTGGTGAAACTCGGAGAGTTGGTCCGCAACAGGTCGGAAGAGAATGGCAAAGTCCATCAAAACAAGTAATTTCAGTTGTTTTCTAGGGAGATTTTTCAAGTGCCGAAAGTTGAAAAATGCCATGGAACTTATGTGCCAGATTGCATGAAATCAAAGGATTTACAAAAAAAAAAGTGAGGGCGCTATCCTCGACCCTCCCTGCAGTGGCGCAGGGAAGCCACAAGGGGGCAAGCCCCCTTGACCCCCGTCACCCCCCGGAGACAGTCGTTGAAAGTGTGAAATGCATTCTCTATGCTTGGCATGAGAAGTAGGAATTGCATAGAAGAATGTGGAGGCCTTATTGAGAGTAATTGACTGTAATATGCATTGCGAAAGAGCAATGGGAGCAACAAGGCAACATTACTAAGAGGGAAATTCCTCACCTTAAACTATTTTTTTTTATAGCATAAGAATTGCATGTTTGAAAAATAGCAAAAATGAATGTTATACACGTATGTATTGAATTGCTAATTCGTGAGAAGGTCATAGCTAATGATTGCTTGTGTGCATGGTAGAGGTCCCACGAAATTGGATTAGCTATGATGTGGAAGTGGAAAATCCATGCTACAATGAGGAAATTGAAAAGGGAGAATTCCTTAACTCCTCTCTTGCTATCATATTTATATTTCCTGAGTTTCACATACTGAAAATTATGGCATAGGGATGTTGGAAATGCAAGAGAGTAGCAGAATAAATGAATATGAATTAGTGGGCATGATTAAAGAGTCATTGCATAGTGCATGTGAATTGCTTATGCATGAGCATGATGTTGCATATGGGTAAAGGTAGTGAAGTCACACATGCAATAGCCCATTAATGGTATTCCCTATGGTTGATGAAAATTAATGTTGTTGATAATGGTTGTGGGAATCAGACCATAGAAGCATGATTGAAAATGCAAGAGATTAGATAGATATGATGAATATGCTCTAGATGGCATATTACTAAACATTGCACAGTGCATGTGAAAATGTTTTTGAATGTATATGATATTGCATATTGGTAACTGTATACTCGAGGGAGTATAAAACTGGGGTACTATTGAATACTGTTGCCATGCGCAACCCGGATATCTATAGAAAAAATGTAACTGGTTGTATCCATAGGTAGACTCTCAAATGTGGAAGAGTCAGGTGGTATCCGGGGTCTTGAACAAATAACTGAATGGAGCAATACCCTGTGTGAGTCTCAACGATGCGATCCAGGTGTTGAAGTCGAGCATTTGAGAAACAACCATTTGGAGAGGCACTGAGGACTCTTCTCGAAATGATTCGTAGGCACTCATCGTAAATGGTGATGAGTCCAAGACATTGGGACCTCTAGATCTATCCTCTAGAATAAATTTGGTTGTCGTCGACAGAGGGAGACCAACAACTAACAAGGCAATGATGTTTCCTTGATAGGAGCGCGAGGTGTAGAACTGAAGTGTGGTAGTACTGATGGTAGGACTAACATACTTGTGGGGATGGGAAGTAATTGGGGTCATATAGTGGGTAGACTCAAACTTCCTTTGTTCAGAGCATGATGACATGGTTGACCTGGAAGCGTAGGGAACTGACTTGTAGGTGCAGGGATCATAGCTTTTAAGGACTGAAGGGTATGTATTAATTGATGGGACGAGCTGATGGGTGCTGTCGAGGGATTCTCAGGGTGATATGTTGCGGAATACTCTGAACAAAGGAGACCAAAATGGGGGAAGCTGCCATATGAGTAGACATGATCTGTTGTGGCACCAAGAAGCACCATTTGGGTCCTTCTTCGTAGTTTTAATGAGCTCGAAGAAGGGATAAAAGTGTGCTCTGAAATGGTACCGTCCTGTGGATTTTGTGAGCCCAGGACTGTTCGTGCTCATGGGTGCTTTCATTTTTAAGGAGTCTGAAAACGATAAGAAGATTCTGCAGTGGTTGTGAGTACTGTCCTGTTGGTTTTACGAGCCTAGGATGGTGATTGCTCGTGGTCGCTTTCATGTTTAGAGAGTCTGAAAGCGGTAAGGGGACTCCATTGGTGTTCTTTTTCATAAGTTAGTCTCCAAAGCCCGAAAAAGCATAAAATGATGCAAATGGAGAACTCTTCTAATCGATGTGACTAGAGTATTCCTTTTTCGTAATTAGTCTACAAGGTCTGGAAAAGGAGTAAACTTATACCAGGTAGACACCCTTTCAGATACTTTTAGTGAGCATGAAAGGAAGCAAGGTTGTTCGGCGATCTTTTCATTGTTTTAGGAGTCATAAAAGAGCTTAACAGAAACTCCCTAAGTGCCTTTTTCGTAAAAGGGATTGCTCGGCCCAAAAAAGGGGTAAAATTATATCGAACAAAAAAGGGGTTGATGAGAGCGAGAAAAGGTCTCAATCATCATCCTATGTGCGGAATACTGAATCCGGTGACATAAAGATTGTCAAAAAAGGGGCAACAACCAATGTGGCACGTAAACTGAGGTGATGAGTGGCATTTTGAAAAAGTGCCCAAAATATTATGGGGTGAGATTGAGAAATGACCTCAAGCATCATCATGAGCGCGAAAAACTAAATCCGGCGATATAAGACTCGTTAAAAATGGAGAATGGCCAATGTGGCACGCAAACAGAGGTGACGAGGGGGCATGGGAAAAATGCCCAAACAATCTGGGCGTGAGAGCGAGAAATTATCTCAAGCATCATCACGAGCATGAAAAACTGAATCCGACGATAAAAGATTTGTCAAAAATGGACGACGGCCGATGTGGCACGCAAACCGAGGTGACGAGGAGGCATGGGAAAAATGCCCAAAAAATCTGGGCATGAGAGCGAAAAATGATCTCAAGCATCATCACGAGCGTGTAAAACTGAATCCGGGGATATAAGACTTGTCAAAAATGGATGACGACCAATGTGGCATGCAAACCGAGGCGACGAGGGCATAAAAAAAAATGTCAAAAAATGGACCTAGTGAAAACAGGAAAAGGAAAGAACTATCATGAAGTTCTCACAGTGCTGATTCTGACGGTACCAACAGTTTGAGGAACGGACGTCGTATGACATTGGAATGGTTGTTTGAAAAATGGTGGAATTTCTATAAAAAGGGCATGGGGCCCATATGACGTGTCATTGTTATGTGTGAGTTTGGCAGAGCAATCAGAGCTCTTTCTTGATTTTCGGGAGATTTGACCGTTGGTTTTTGATTCCATGAGTTTCAGGTAACCCCATTTGCCTTAGCCTTTTCATTTATGTCTTTTTTGGTTAGCGGCGGGCCCGTGAAGGCCGCGAAATTCTATGTTGGCCTTCCAACGTGGAATATCGCGGGTTTCATGTCGTTTCCTATGATGGAAATCGCGAGTTTGAGGTCGACAGTCGTGATGTTCATCACGAGTATGGGGGAGATAGTTGCAATGTTCATCGCGACTGTCTGGCCAATACCCACGATGGTCATCACGAGTTATTTTTTGGAAGCTGCGATGATCATCGCGGCTTTTGATGGAAAAGCCGCGATGGTACTTTTTGAAATTTTTTCCCTGGTGCTAATAATTTTTTTGTTTTTTGGTAGGATGTTGAGGAGGCCATTGCTGTCATGGCGAGAGCGAGAGATGGAGGAGGATTTGATGGTTCGAATTCAGACTGATCAGGGGGTCCGGCAGGCTCTGGTGGTGAGTGGACTCTTGAAGTTGGCTCAGATTCCACCAATGCATTCAGTAGGGCTGCTACTGAACAAATTGGTGAGTTGGTGGGTTCCTGCAGAGAGTGCATTTGTTGTTGGGGGTGAGAGGTTGGAGATCACCCTTATTGATGTGTATTTCCTTACCGGGTTACCTTGCTTAGAGGAGGTTGGGGATCTTCTGCCGAGGATTCCGACAGGTGTGGACATGGAGGATCTCCTGGAGACCTTCTGTGTTGCTGGGGCGATTGTGCAGAAGTTGGTCTTGTACCATCGGTCGACTATGTGGCTCGTAGGGGGTGGGCGATGGTGGTTGTTCCACCTCCTGTAGCGGTACCCCCACCGCATGGTCGGGGATTTGGGGCTCGCAGTTGAGGGGCTGGCCCTCGAGACGATGTTGTGGAGGGTGTCCGAGAGACACTTGATATGATTCTAGCAGGGTTCCTAGAGGATGGGTGGAGGGATCTGGATCGAGACATCGTCGAGTGATGTTTCGATGTGCCTCGTGAGTGGTGCTCGATCCTACTGAGAGCAGCATTGTTGGTGGCTGAGTGGAGGGAGGGGGCTCGGCAGGATCAGGCAGGTCCGGTGGAGGGGAGGATTTTTTTACGAGATGCTCCAGCGGGGCCGGCGGAGAGGAGAGTCTGGGCTCGGCATGATTCGGTGGGGCCAGCGGAGGAGGCGCCAGAGGAGCCTAGGGACCGTGATGATTAGTTGATATTGTATATGCCCCCAAATGCTGATGAGCATATGGGGTAGCCATTTTTTGTACAGCTGATGTATTTTTGTATATTGGGTGCTGAGGGCACCTGTGACATGTTTTGACTATATTATGATGATATATATATATATGATGTTGGTATATAGTCGTGTATGCTCATGGATTCATTCATTGTTTTTTGTTTGCCCGTGGAGGCATATTTGATTTTCTGTATGCCTGTGGAGGCACATGTTTTGCACGTGGATGCAATATTGTCATGTTTATATATATGCCTGTGGAGGCACATGTTATGCACGTGGATGCATTATTTGTTTATGATATGATTTGATTGGTGTGCCAATCCAGAATGTTGTTGGCCATATGGTCTGCTACACTATTGAGGTTTCTTGGGACATGTGTAAATGAAATAGATTCAAACTGTCGAACCATTTGTTTAGTCCGCAAAAAGTTTCTGAAAAGACAGGGATCGCGTACCTGGTAATCATTGTTGAGATGGGAAACAAGGAGTTGTGAGTCCAAGAAAACGTTGAGGTGACGTATGCTCATTTGGAGAGCTGCGGCCAAGATACCGGTCACGGCATCGTATTCATCTTGGTTGTTGGTGGCAGCACCTAAACACACTCCATCAATGTGAATCAACTCATGTGAAGGGGAGTATATTACCCAAGCTGCTGAGGCAAGATTGGGGGACCAATGGCTTGCACCATCAGCGAAACTGACGTGGTAGAGTGGAAAAGGATCCATCTGTGGTCATGCAGAGAAAACAAATATTTTAGGTTTTTTGAATTTTTTGTGAAAGACAAAATAATACTGTACAATAATGGATGGTGGTGTCCATCATATTTACTATGGGTAAAATCGCTTGAGGTACAACCCGTTGCATGGGTTGCGTAGGGGGTTTCCTTCTGAATCGGTCAGAATGTATGCCCCCTGTCCGAGGCAAGTGTGTATAATATATGGGCCTTGCCACATGGACACAAAATTTCCTTTCCCGGTTTTGTCATGAGCCTGATCGTAGGCGAGGACAAGGTCCCATTCAATAAAATTTCTTGGGTGGACATGTTTATCATAGTTCAATTTGGATCGGTTCTTGGCTACTTCCATGGTTTGAAGGGCTGTGCGCCGATCTTCATCGGCCTGCTCCAGGAGTAGTAAGCATTGCTCGATTGGGGCAGTGTCCAGTAGGAGTTCAACGGCCATATGTAGGGTTGGAATCTGGCACTCAATGGGGAGGACAGATTCGACACCATGAACTAAGTGGAAAGGGGTAAAACCGGTGGTGGTTTTGGTTGACGTGCGGTATGCCCATAGTGCCGGGAAGAGCATGTGGTGCCAATTTGATTTGTGTTTGTCTACAGTGCGCTGGAGGATGGTTTTCAAAATTTTGTTGATTGCTTCGACTTGGCCGTTTCTTTGGGGGTAGTAGGCGGAGGAGAAATGGTGTTCAAATTTCAGTAAGGTTGACAGTTCTCTCCAGACGGCATCTTCGAAGTGATAGCTGTGGTCTGAGACGAGTTGCTTTGGCACTCCAAAATGAGCAATAACATGGTTGAGAAAAAACCGTGTTGCGGTGTCAGCTTTGCAATTGTAAGTTGGCATGGCCTCCGCCCACTTGGTGAAATAATCTACGGCCACAATAATGTGTTTGTGACCACCGGCTGATGTGGGATTGCAATCGAGGAAGTCGATGGCCCATTTGCAGAATGGTCCGACAGTAACGACTGGATGAAGGGGGGCGGGTGGGGTTCTTGCTTTGGGGGCAAAAAGTTGACAGTTTTGACAATGTTTGATTGTGGTGATGCAATCAGTGAACAATGATGGCCAAAAATAACCTGCGCGAATGATCTTTTGGGCGGTGGCCATGCCGGAGAAATGGCCTCCGCAGGCACCGCTATGGAAATCATTAAGGACTTGTTCTAGCTCGCTATGGGATAGGAAACGTCATAAGATGGTATCAACGCCGCGTCGATAAAGTACATCCCCTAACAAAGGTATCGGGGGGCCTGGTGTCGTATACGACGGCGTCCGTCACGATCGATGTGGGGTCAAAATTTTTGTGTGCGGAGGTAAATTAAGATGTCACCGTACCATGGGTCGTCAGACGAAATGATCAAGATGTGATCGTCAATCAGATCCGTTTGGATAGCGGGTGATGACGAAGAGGATGGGAGATCTGTGATGAGCTGGGCAAGCGCGAGGGATTTGGTGCTCTTAGGAGTTCTGAAAGTGAGGTCATATTCCTGGAGGATAATGACCCATGTAGCAACACGACCTTGTAGTAGCCGCCGGTTTAGGAGATAGACCATAAGGTTGGAGTCGGCGACAATTGTGGTATGACTGAGTAGAATGTAGTGTCGCAATTTTTGGATGGAAAAGACTACAGCTAGGGCTAATCTTTCCTCGTATGGGTAACGTAGGGGTGGACCAGACAAGGTCTGGCTGACGTAATAAATGACATGTTCTTGGTGAGAGGCATCTTCTTGAACCAAGACTCCGGACACAGCATGTTCGGATGCCGAGATGTAAAGGATGAAGTCCTGAGAGAAATCCAGAGGGGAGATCAAGGGGGCTTGTGTGAGAGCTTTCTTGAGGGCTTCGAATGCCGCTTCTTCTTGCTCATCCCAAACAAAGGGTATGTGGGTACGAAGCAAGCGTAAGAATCCATGAACTTTGGTGGCGTAATCAGGAACGAGTCGACGAAGGAAATTGGACCACCCCTGCAGACTCTAGAGTTGTCGAAGCGTGCGAGGAGAGGGAAGGTCTAAGATAAATTTGACTTTCCGGGGATCAACAGTAATTCCTTTCTGGGAAACAATGAAACCCAACAACCGGCCTGCCGGAACGCAAAAGACACACTTGTGTGGGTTCAAGCGGATTTTATATTTGCGACAACGCAGAAAAACTTGCCGGAGGTCGTTAAGGTGGTCTGATCATTTCCGGGAATGAGCTGTAAGGTCATCAAGATAGACTAGCAGGATATGGACCAAGTCGTGAAAACAATAAGTCATGGCCCGCTGGAAGGTGGCACCAGCATTTTTGAGGCTGAAAGGCATGACGCGATAGGAAAAGGTTCCCCATGGGGTGGTAAAGGCAGTCTTGTACTGATCCTCCTTACGGATCTGAATCTGGTTGTATCCGAAAAAGCTGTCCATGAAAGATAGGACTTCATGTCCCGCACACGCATCAATGAGTTGGTCAATGAATGGCGTGGGGAAGTTGTCCTTGGGACAAGCTTGATTTAAATCGCGGAAGTCAGTGCATACTCTTAGGGTGCCTTGCTTTTTGTTAACGGGAACGGGGTTTGAAACCCAGGTGGTATAAGCAATAAGATAAATGAATCCTGCTTTGCGAAGTTTCTCAACATCGACTTTAACAGCGGGGAGCTTAGAAGGATGAATGGGGCGTTGTTTCTGACAAACGGGGGTACATCAGGCCATGTGTCAATGTGGTGCTCTATAATGGCGGGGTCAAGACCAGGCATTTCGGTATAGGACCAGGAAAAGACATCACGGAATTCTTGGAAACATTTTTTGTATTCTCCAATCTCATGCTCACGGCAGGAGGCTCCTAAGGTAATGATTTCAAGGGCATCAAGTGGGTCAGAGATATCGATGTGGATGACGAGTGAGATATTGGCCATGTTACCTTCCTTAAAGGAATCAAGAGCAGGAAGAGGATCCTTAAACCAGTCGACTTTAGTAGGAAGGAAATCTTTGGACTCAACCGCGAATTGGGTAGCGGTGGTAGAGGAGGATTCTTCTGGGAGAAAATAGGAACGATGGTGCATGTCGTCCCGGGGATAATCTGGGGCAGTGAGAGCCTATAGAATCTCCTCATCATTGTGGAAACTTTGAGTAATCAAATCAATTGACGAGGTAGTGGTATTCGAAGAGATCATATAAATGGTGTTAATGTCTCCGAATGGGGATGATACGGGAGGGTAGATCTCCTCAATTGTGGGGGGCTCCGTCTCAAGGTCCAAATTATTCAGCTCGTAGAGAGCCGCTCTGTAATCTGGGATATCAGGACAGTGATGTGAGTAATGGTCGTAAATACCGCATATCTCACAAGGGTGGTTGGTACGCAGTGATTTATCATGAGGCTTGGGGTTTGGGTCGAGTTTGACAATCGGGATGTTGGGGTCATCGTCAAGCATTTGCATGTGTTTCTGTAATGTGGGTAATTGTGGAAATTGATGAGTTGGATGGCCTAACTCATCACACAACGAGCATTTAGGAGGAGCATGAAACACGGGGGGAGATTTAACTTCTTTGGGAGGAGGTACCGCAGTGTATGGTTGTGGGCCTCTGCCCCCAATGGGCTTGATAAGAGGAGGGGGATTCGTAGAAGATGAAGGGGTAGTGACACCGGGAGGTGGTTGAGTAGAAGTGACAATGGGTTGCATCGGTTGTAGAATGACATTTGGTGTTGGCAAGGGAACAGGAGGCGAAAGATACCACACGGGCAATCCCAAGGTTAACCCGGGGAGGCTAAGGGTAGCCATAACCGGAGCGCTTACTACGCCCGAGGGAGGGAATAGAAAGGGGATTGTGTGGATGGGTGTAACACCAATGTGACTAGGGACCAATGGTGGTTTAGGTAACAAGGGCGGTTGATTGTTGGGTGTTTGTGTATTGTGGGACAGGGTACATAGGTCAGATACTTTGGGCATTGGTGACGGGGGTGGAATGGATTGGAATGTAGAAGTCATTGGCATGTCGGAGTAAAGTCCGGGTCCCACGGAGGAAAAAAACGAGGTAGTTGCACCACAAACAGGTTGTTCCACCATGGGGAGAACATTTTTGGGTGTAGTGGGGGCCTAGGGATCGTAATAAGTGTAAGGCCCATATTTTGATTCGGCATATTTATTAGTTAGACACACCATACTTTATTTCTTATATATTTTGTCGAACTCAGCTCGACTGAGTAAACTATATTGGACCTCATTATATGATGTTACTCTGTCTTATGATTTCGCCATGATTATGATGTTACTATGTTATGCAGTTATGATGTCATGATTATCATATGATTTCCTTATTTTACGATTGCAGTATATGTTTATATGTTTTCCTTAATGAAATGTGAAATATATGATTCGGTACGTGGATACCATCTTCTTATATGAATTATTGAAATGTTATATGTATCTATGATGAGCAAAAAGGTTACATGAAATGAAATGATAAAATGGATCAATTGGCGATCAATGGAAAATGCTTTCTATAAATTGTATTTTGCAAAACACTAACCTACAGGACACAAGGGCTATGGGATAGCCAGTTACTTGATCTGATATACATTGGAAAGGAAAAACATGTTCATACAGCAAACCTTAGCAACCAAAATGAGGATACGATAACACAAACTGATAATCCCGATAGCAGCAAGTATGAGTTGATAAGGGCGTAGGCCCAGTATGTTGAGAGGGATGGATGTGTTTCCCACCCTATGTTTCCATGAGACCCGAGGTCGTGGGAGGGCCGTGCTGAGACACGCTCCCCATGTTGTTGTGATGACGATTGTCGGATGCCTGCTAGGGGAGGATAGGTCCGCTGTTCAGCCGACGCTATCGCTCTCAAGTTCTATGTGGTCATATCGGTGAGTCCGACACCCACTGTTGTACTAGCAGAGGGAGGATAGGGAGGATGCTGGACGTAGGTTATGATGGGAGGATGTGTTAGTTAGTACTGTTGGGGGGTTTAGTATTCCTTGATTCCGAGTTAGTGGAAGTAGGCACCCTTCCTGTACTTGATTGATTAAACTAATGTAAACATAAAGACAATGATGTTAAATCGTAAAGGGTTAACTGTTAAATAACCGAGGATGTTAAAGTAATTATACTATAGATTATGCTTGCTCTTCTGCATGGGGGTAGATACTATTGTTAGTTAGCAAGTATGCATAGGCGGAATGGGGTTTGTTTATAGTACATGTCCGACATGTGCATACACTGGCCATGCATGCACACCTTGTACGTGTACAATATTACTGGTGTATAACATACTTGTCATGCTCGAATAGTAGTATAAATGTCATAGATAACTCAGTTAAGGATACATCAATCAACTTAGGTAATGAATGGTTAGGTTGTCAATGTGTAAATAAGTGAATTAGTAATTATATGAAAACATTGTAATAATAAACTAAGACAAGTATCGTCAGTTAACATTGTCATAGAAGAACTGTTGTGAATAGGGTAATGATAGTGTCTAATTAATTAGTAAAATTGTTTAAGCCCTCACAAGTGCTTTGTTTATAATAACAAGGATGCTATGTTGATGATAGGGTACCCATGTGATAAACAAATAATTAAGAATACTATGATCGATTCACCTTTAATTATTGTCAAGGGGTGATTTAATTATTATTATTAATTAATAAATGATATTCCAGCAACATTTATATCCCTATCGTAACAAATGCAATATAAGTAAGATTTAAAATATTGATTTATAAATTAATATTACGTGATTAATTCCATTTCAAAGTTAGCCATAACAAGATAATCCTTTTGGAATAACCGTGATGTGATGGAAATGGATATTTAATTATTCAATGTTAATCTTGGAATTTAAACCTCAAGCTAAAGTAGCCTCGACGGATAAGGTGGATCATTAAGACACATCATGTCCAAGTTGACAAGGGGCAACTAATTATATAATATTTTATTAATTACATTAATAACATTAAAATATCAAGGACGGCGGATAGACTTGTATTTAATGAAACCGTCCTGAATGGATAACCTTGGGGTGATAATTCCCACCGTAATAAATAATTACGACCGTCAATCCAAAACCAAAGGAATTTTCCATAAGAGTAATTAATTATACATTTTTTTTATAATGAGACGTGGATGAATGAACTAGGGAAAGGAGTAAAGGTTTGAGGGGCTCGAGAGGGGGAGTTTGGGGCGGTGGAGTAAGCCCAAGGTCTTCTCGAGGATGGACATGTATATAGAGGGGGAGAAGGTTGAAGGTGGGAGGAGGTTTTTTTTTATTGAGGAAGAAAAGAAGTTTGGAGAACAGAAGTTGGGAGAACAGAAAGCTTGGCGAACAGAAAGATTTCGAGAACAGAAGGAAAGACTGCTCTCGGGATTATCAGATTGTGGGCTCGGGGGCTTGGAAATCCTTTGATTTCCAAGGGCCAGCAAGATTATAGCTGGTCGGTAGGGTGGACACTTCAGTTTGGCTGTCTAAGGGGTTACACAACCTGCTACAACTTACGGTTAGCATCAGCATCAGGTAATTTCCGTTATTTACTATTATGCTAAATCTTACTGTAAACATGCAAACTTGCTATTTACTGATTTACTGAGTTGTGAAACATATTCTTATGCTAGATTGTTGGAAAGAAAATATTGGTATGTTAGTCTATTTTAAATTACGAATGTAAGGTGATAAAAGAAAACAAGACAGTACCCTAAATATTATTTAGGCACATAGTAATTCTTAGAAATTTATTTCCATAAACTGGTAAAGTTAAAACGTAGAAAATTAAACCTGCAAATTTTACACAGTGCTCTGCTGTAAAAACCAGAGCACTACAATAAGTGAGTTGGTCGACCGTGACCATGCATCCTTCATGGGGGAACATCATGGTATGAAAAACGAATGAGACAACTGCCTGCATGGCATACATGTAGCTACGAGCAAGTAAGAGGTTATAATCAAGTTGGGCATTGATGACCTCTATGTCAATGAGCACAGTTTTACCAGCCAGCTGGACAGGGACATTAGCTAACAGACCTTGGGGTTGAGCCCAACGGCCGTCGTAGGATCGCAACGTAGTGGTGGACTGTTGGAGAGTAGGGGATCCCAAATTTTTCCAAACGAATGTGGACATAACGCATGTTGAGGCACCTTCATCGATAATGCACCGATGGATTACAAGATTCCGAACGGAAATAGAAACTTGGAATGCTAAAGTGGAAGGCAGGCATGGTTCGGACTGGTCCGAATCGAATGCCATCAGTTGTGAATCATTGGGGTCAATAGCACCAATGGCAGAGAGCAAAGTCCTGCGCTGTGAAGGACAGTTTTTTAAAACTTCTAAAGCAGACATGGCTACGGGAGACTGGGCTAAGTCATCTACAATGCTATAATTCGATGCAGCGTGAGCATTGGGGTTATTGTTGATATGACGAAGTGGGAAGCGAGGTGCTTTAGAGGCACCATCAAGTGGAGCCGGAGGTATACGTAACGGCTGATCAGTGGGATGAGCGTTAGTGTTTTTGTCGGCGGGAGGGTCTTCAGGAGTGGAGCCATATTGGTTCTGACGGGTTTGGAGGTTGACATCAGTGGATGACATCATTAACAAGTGGTGGGTACCTGAATCGAACATGGGTTGATCAGGAGCAGCATAAGTGATATGTTGTTGTGGTGGTGTGTTGCCTTAAGGGGGAGCCAACGGCTGAGTGTTCACTACGCCTTGGGTTGGTAGGGGGTTTTGCAGCACCAAAGGTTGCTGCCGAGGGGGTGGGGGGTTCGGTGGCACCTGAGGAGTTGATTTCCCTTGACGATGGGCATCATCAGTCCAGAGTTGCCGAGCTCGCTCCAAATGTGGGAAAGCATGTGTGTAGTGGCCATAGACCCCGCATATAGAACATGGGTGGTTTGTTCTCACATTATTGTTTTTGGGATGCTTGGGATGACGATCCAGATTTTGGTTAGGAGGAGCAGCATTGTTATTATTTTGAGGATTGGGAGGTGGTGGACCTTGATTATGTTGTTGGTTGTTGTCACGGTTACGTCCTCGTCCACGGTTTTGTTGTCCACCCTGGTTGCATTGGTTGTTTTGATGTTGGGACTGATTGTGTTGTGTGTACACTTTCCCTTGAGCTGCGGGAGGATCTTGGTTTTTCGTAGGTACGGGAGCAGGTTGCGGTGGATAATAAGCTGGTGGGGATGGAGGTGGTCCAGTTACCTGCTGGGGTTGTTGGTAACCCTGAGCTATTGGAGGTGTTGGGTTAGCTATTGTAGCTTGTTGTGGGTAATACATTGGTTGTGGCGGGAACTGAATTGGGTTTTGGGTAGCCGGTTGGTTATAGTATGTGGGTGGTACATATGCCGATGGTGCTTTCCCATAGCAATGTTGTGGACACGAGGGTCCATGAGTGTGATGAGTCTGATTCGTTGGAGCGTATTAAGTTGTCGCTCCAGAATTAGATGTAGCCCTAGAGAGATCTGGGGCATTTATGGTGCTCACCATGCTAAAAGGTTTAATGTGCGGTGTGACTTGGCCAATAATACCATCAGTGGCATGTGATACCCCCAGCGCATCACCGCGTGAAGAATCGCCTCGTCGGGCATCAGGTATGATGGTCTAGAGATAGCCTGATTGGGCATAAATTAGATCGAATTGCTGAGCTTTTAGGATAGCTTCTTCCTCTGACTGGGGTCGTTCGGAAGCGACGTCTTTTGCTATGAGGGGTAGGAGTGATTTAAGAAACCAATCCAAAAATATACGGTCATCGAGTTTAATCTTACAGACGCTACGACGCTTGCGCCACTCATGGATGTGGTTCGTGAAGTGGGTAGCTGTGTTTTGTCTGCAAGACAACAGTATTTCAAATCCTGCATCGTAACATACAGGTAGCTGAAAAAATTGAAGGAAAGTGGAGGCAAGAGATGTAAAAGTCTGGTGGGTCCCATGTGGTTGTTCGATGTACCACTTGGCTGCAGAGCCAGTGAACGTTCGTTGCAATAGTCTTAGACGAATGGAGTCATCCACTATGGAGTTAGATGAACACCATAGGTGAAAAGACATTATGTGGTTTTGAGGGTCCTCCCCAGGTTTTCCTTCAAACTTGGGTATGTCTGAGGGGAGTTTCATAGGCATGGGTGGCCATGTAGGGTTGTGCCTGATAGGATCGTTGGTTAGCCTGGCTAAGTCTGGTAAGTTTAGACTAGCCATGTAAGGTAAACTAGCAAATGGGTGTGGCGTAGTGACTAGGACATAACTATTCATGGTGGCATTATGTAGTGCTCCAGTAGCCCTTAAGGGTATGCTAGGTATTGAAGGTATGTGTCCTCCAACTGCTGTGGTTTGGTATGGACCAGTGTTTCCAAGTGCAACATGGGTTACACCGGGGTTAGGAATAATGCCAGGAATTCCTGGGATTTGGGTTGTGGTAATGACAGGTGGTGTGATTCCTATGTTTGGCATACCCATAATAGGAGGTAGTCCTGTGTTGGGCATACCTAAAGGTGGAGTGTCCCCCATATTAGGAATTCCTAGAGGGGTTGTTGTTACCATGGATGGCACGATAGTAGAAGGGTTTGTGGATGTATCTCCAATAGTACTGGTAAAAAGTGGGTCATATTGTGTTCCAGCCATAAGGTTGGTTGGTAATAATTCAGTAGGGTTTTCGGATTCAGCCTCAGAATCAGATGTGATGTGAGGCGTGTCAGAATCGGATGATTGTATGTTTGGCCGATGACGTGTCGAGTCAAGGGATAAGGCACGACGTCGGTGATGTGGAGAGCCAAGTAGACTAAACTAGGGGGGTTCACCCTAAAGACGACGAGATCGTCTGAAATTCTCAATGGTGAGAAGTAAAAATTTTCAATGTAAGGTGGTGATGTAAAAAACTCGAAACCCTAATGCAACAATGAGTGCAAAAAAGGGGAGTGAAAATAAAGGCTCTCAAGCCAAAAATCAACCTCAAAAAGCACTTATTATAGCAGTTGTGCTATAATAAGTAGAGGGATGCAACCAAATTGGTCTGAATACCAACAGTCAAACAATTTCTAGAAAAAAGAGGTGCTACTAGACCAAAGGTGGGTAATGTATCATGCAAGCACCTAACTAGAAGTATTGTGAGTCAACAAATGATATCCTCTGCAAGGTGATAGAATCCAAGTCATACAATATAGAGTTTTGAATCAATGGCTAGATATCCCCCTACTGGGAGGGATACCGGGTAGACAATCCTAAAGAGTGGAAACTAGGATACCCTGTTCATGACACGTTCAGAAAAGGTGAATCTGCCGTTTGGTCCTTTTACCGCGGTATCCCCATACAGGGATACCCCGAGAACTGCGAAAGGTAGCTTTCGGTTACTGAATGGATTGCGGTATTCCACTCAGGCCTCCGGAACCATTCTGGCGACTTCAACCCTCCTAGGGGAGAGATACTCTGATAAACTGGTTGTGATCGTGCCAAAAAATACTGGGGGATTTTGGTTCCCTAATGGACAACAGCTATGTCTCAAATGTAATAACTGAGGGGTGTTATTGGAACACCTATCCCCTCAATTCTACCTAGATACAAAATTCTTTTAAGTGCTCCCCAAGTGGGGTTAAAAGTTGGTTGAGTTTAAGGTAAATTTTAAGGCTCAGTTTAAATTATGTGGCAGAGTGGGTGCAAGTGTGGTATTTAAACTGAAATTGATTTGCCTCGCTTGGGCGATTTTACAAATAAAAGAAAAGACGCTTCCAGTTTTTGCAAAAAATAAAAGCGTTTTTGAAATGTAAATGCTTGAAAAAACTATTCAAAAATAATGGATTTTTGAAATAATTTAAAGGGAAGCAAATATCATAAATATTTCAAGAAATAAATGGATCTCTTAAAAATTGCTTGGGCAAAGTATCGAGCAAATAAACAATAAAACCTTGAGCTAGATAAAATGCAGAAAAATCTCTCTTTCAATTTCTGAAAATTTTGTAAAAAGACTTTTAATGAAGCATTCTAAATAGTGAAAGATTTTTTATGGTTGTAAAAATGCAGGAAATTTAATACTGTAAAATATGCTAAATGGGCAGAAAATATAGCAAAAAATATTTTTCAAAAAATTGGCCGAACTGAAAAAATTTGCATCGCGGATTTCGGGAAAACAGCCGCGATGGGCCGCGCCGGTTTCGGCCGCGAAGCCGCGATGTGCAGCACGGATTCCTGTCACACAGTCGCGATGGGTAGCACGGGTTTCAGTCGCGAAGCTGCGATGTGCAGCGTGGGATTTCGTCACACAGTCGCAATGTGTAGCGTGGCAAATGGTCACGAAGCCACGATGTGCAGCACGTAACTTGGCCGCGAAGCCGCGGCGATCCGCACGGAAAAAACCTCAAAGTCGCGATGAGCCATGCGACTGTCAGGCAAAAAACCGCAAGGCGAAAGCCAAAAACAGACGCCGAAAAACGAATCCAAAAATGGAAATTTTGGGATGTTAATGGCAATAGAATGGGCCAAGATCTAGAACAGCAATGGATTTGCTGTCTAGGATGGCAGAACTATGAATTAAACTGACTAAAACTAACAAAAACTAAGATCTAAAGCAAAAAACTGTGATCTAAGTATTCAAAGCCAGCGGAGTCGCCAAAAACTGTTGGCTTGGTTTTGCAAGCAAGCTTAGTGCAATGGGAACCTATCAACAAGTGATAGCAGTTTCAATAGAAATAAATAACAAACTACTTTAAACTATATTAATCATGGATCTATGTGAAATAGATAAGCAAACAATGGAAATATTATCGAAAGCAAAACAATTGACAATACGTAAAAAATGATTTTGTATTAAGAATAGGGGCAAGCAAGTGCTTGCAATGGTGATACCTCCAAGTGGTGAAGATTGTTGAGTAGCTCCAAGGGTGAGCAACTCCAAGCTCCAATGGTCTCTTCTCCAAGATAGCTACAATGGTCAAAAGCTCATGGGATATTTTGACAGCATGAGGATAGGATGATGGATGGATGGAAAGTGAGGAGCCCCTACCACCTTTTTATAGTTTTTGGCGGTGGGGAATAGCATTATTGTTTTGAGGAAACCAATGGTATTGACCAACACAATTTAGGTACCTTTTCCCTCCTTTCTCCTTTTTTGAATATTTTTAATATTTTTATTCCCTTTTTAATATTTTTGGGAATTCTAGACCCTTTTTGAGGGTTTTTTATGCTTTTTGAGGAAAAATATTCATTTTGAGTGGAAAAAGGGGTATATTAAGGTCTTTTGGTGACCTTTTGGTGGCTTTAGAGGCTCAAATGGTGGAAAATTGGACAAATGGGTCATGTGAATAAGGAAATGAGCTAGTGAGCACTTTTTAGGTGTAAACAAGCATGGCTGACGATGTGGGTGATGATTGTTGCATATGGCCAACAACCTTATGAGGAAAGGATGGTGCAACAAATCTGTGATCATGATGTTGGAAAAAGGACTGTGTAGCCTTGGTAAGAGGCCAACTGATCAGGTAACATCAAGCGATGTTAATGACAGCCATGTAGGTAATGGTTATTTGTGCTTAATTGCATAAATGTTAAAAAAGGATTTGGAAAGATCCCTTCAACTACAGTTAAACTATGTTGATTTGGTTTGCATGTGGAATTGAGTGCTTGAATGTGAATTTCAACCTACCAAAGTATGGTGAGGTGTGGGTAAGTGAAGGAAGGGAGCCTTACACCCTATAGTTTCTAGAAACCTCAATGCATTCATATGAAATTACATCATACCATTTGTGTATGTTGGTTGTGAGTTTAACAACCAAAGAAAGTGATGACTTATGTTCCTGTTGTATTGTATGCCATATGAGATAGGCATGGTTAGGCCATAATGCATTGAAATGCCTAGTATTCATGGATTAACGCAAGGTTGTATTGAGGGGTTATGCATTAAGTGAATGCACATCAAACTATTGTGTAAAATGTTGTGAATTTGCATGAATATGTGCATGTGCACATGTTGAGATGCATTGTGTGAATGCATGGTTGTGATGTATATGTTTCAATGCAATTAGATAATCGATGAAATGGTGAACCATTGTTAATACTGAGACCATTTTATGAGCTGATGTGAATGCAAGAGGATGATTGCATAAATAAGGTAGACATGTTGATGGGATACCAGAGTGCTCTGTTGGAAGGACAGAGTTGCATAAAAAGAATATGGCTGTGAAGTAATGAATATTTACAGTTGATTTAAATTGCATGGATAGTGTGACTGTGACTTCAATTTTATTATGATAATGATGCATATATAGATATCTATATATTTCATTGCATTTCAAATGTTAACAGCTGAAGGTGTTTGAATTATTGAGTGTTATAATTCTGAGATCACTTCAGTGACTGTTGTGGCAATGAAAGGATTATATTCATAGATACTCACAACGTGTTTGGATGATTGGAGTTTCAGTTTTCAGGTAGAAAAGTCTTGCGTGTGGCAATGAGGATAAGTCCATAGTAAAGACTAGGATCTACCATGTGCAGAAGCCAAAGGTTATGAGAAGGTTCTCATGGAGGACATGTTGTAGGTGTATTTTCATGTATGGTAGCAAGGGTGAAACCATAATGGACAGAGTGATGCCACTTACGAGAGCCAAACAATATGAGGATAACCTCATTGTTAAGCAAATCAATTTCTGTAGGAGGACATAATTGTAAATTCATGTTTGAATTTAATTATTAATGCTATTGATTGGTTATGAAACAATTAGATTTGAAGTTATTGTTAAATGTTGCTGACTATTTGGCTATTTGATAAGTGTGCCAAGATGACACATTGTAGGAAGACCATGTGTGATGGCCTGCAGAAGCCAAACTAGATGGGAAGGATCCCATGCTTTAGAAATGGGTTTCAAGTGAAAGGCCATTGTAAATGTGATAATGTCTCAATCGAACTGCATGTTGGTAAAGCATGTGAGTGAGACAGTAAAATTATGCCAAGAAGGCATGTGTGGCTTATGGAATGTGAAAAGATTGGGGTGGCAAACCGAAGGACTGTTGACTCAAAGAAGGGAGCCCCCATTATTCGCAAATGAAGAAAAGATACATCTTTGAAACGAATGAGTATTATGTAACCTTAACTAAGAATATACATGTCCAGTTATTAGAATTAATATGCAGAGCATGTTTTATTATTTCATTGTTGTTGCAGACTGCTTGAGTGTGACTAAGGCCTGCATGGCTCACATCAGAAAGGGATGCATACCTTTTTGGTGATGGGTTATGTTAGGGTTTTCAATATTGACTACACCAAGGGAATGGACGCATTCTTGGTGTTTCAATACTTGATAGTGAATGTTATGAAATATGTTTACAATTTTAGAGTAGCAATACTAATGAGCTTGCTTATCCTTCTTGTGCTACCAACACAGATACAATTTGGTGTTGCACGTTAAGAGACAAAGTGAAGAAAGGGTGCTAAAGAGGACTGTATGGGAAGTGGTAACCTTTCTATGCTCACACTAAAGGATACTAGAAGAGATGAATAGGCTCGAGGAGCTATGTAGCAGAAAAGGGGTATCATCCTTGTGTAGTGTGAGTGGGTATTGTGGGGCCATGCTAGCCTGCAGTCAAGTGAGTCACCTATGGAGTTCCTGGAGGGAACCACTGGTTTGCATAAGAGAATGAGCCACGTAATCATGTTATGTTGTTCTTATGCCTGATAAACCCAGTTGGTGTACTATCTTGGAATTGGTTATTTGGATGTTGTGGTGAAGGGTTATCAGATGCCTGATAAACCCAGTTGGTGTACTGGCTTGGCATGTTGTTAAATTGGATGACTGACAAACCCAGTCGATGTACTGGCTTGGCATTGGCTATATGCATGTTGTGGAGGTACTGGTGAAGGGTGTTATTTCCTGACAAACCCAGTCAAAAAATTGGCTTGGAAATGGTCGTTGTATGCTTGATAAACCCAGTCAGCGTACTGGTTTAGCATACTGATATTTGAAATGCTTGATAAACCCAGTCAGTGTACCGGCTTAGCATACTAATTTTAGGGATTCCTAATAAACCCAGTCGGTGTACTGGCTTGGCATTGCCTATTCAGATTATGTTATGAAGCAGCATGTGTGCTGGCCAAGCATCCACCCCACAGGTGATCCAAGGCTTGTAAAGCAGAGAAGGAAACCTGTGGAGTAGCGAGGAAATGCACAATATAGATAATATTCATTTTCATTTATTTATTGTTTGGAATAATGAATATTTTAGGTATAAGTCTTCTAACAGCTAAGTTGATACACTATTGTTTCTTTGTTGGAAACCTTGGTCATGGTAGGAAGCAAGGACCCTGAAAGAACTGTAAATTCTTGGCAAAACCAGAGAGTAACTGGTTGTGCACTATAAATTCATAGTAAACCCAGAGAGTAATTGATTGAACATTAACTACTTGATGTTGACATTGATAAAACCCAGTCAATGTACTGGCCTGGCATTGCCTATTCGAATGGTTGTGGAGTAGCCTGGGTGCTGGCCCAACATTCGTTATTGTATCCACGAGAAACCCAATGCTTGGAAAGAAAAGAAGGATCATGTGGAACAAAGTGAAGACATCCAATGCAGATAAGTATTTGGTTATCTTGCAGCTTCTTGCTTATTTAATATGAATATACATGTGTATATGATTCGGTTATGATTTCTTAAATTCTCGTTTGGAGGTAAACCCTATGAAAATAAACTAAGCATGTGAATTGATTCAATGTTTGAGTGTAGGTATCGCTATAAGGAAGGACTATGAAGGCATCATAGGGATGCATGTGGACATATGATTGTCCTAAAGAGCTCAGTATGAGCAGTAATGAAAGATGGTGCTAGTGAAATTGTGTGGGTCCTAGCAGCCAAAGGTTCTATAAGCAACAATGGAGAAGGGTTCCCTTGTTGAAAGGCATCAGACAAACCTTAGACACTATGTGTCATAGCCAAGAAAGGGTGAGTCAAGCATTCACATTGAAGTGAAAGAGGCTAAGGAGCATAGAACCACAAGTGATGGTGTGGCTCCGGATTGGAACAAGACTAAGAGGGGGAAACTCTTACTCTTCTCTTTCCTTTTTGACTGATGCATCTTAAAGAGAAAGGATTGTTGAGTGCATGTCATAGCTAAAAATATATTATGATTAATTGGTTGAAATGAATTGTGAATTGTGAATTAGTTATTTCCCCGTGAAAGGATGAACATGAATGAGTTCATGTGTATGTTGGGAAAGCATGAAAAGTGTGGAAGTCTCATGAGTGAAGAATGGAATTTCCATGTCAATTGGGAAAAGAGTTGACTAATTTTAATATTGTGTTATGCTTGTCCTAACAGGAATTGCCATAATGAGTCTCACAAGTGAGACATTTAAAGCCATTATTTAAGGTTGTTACCAGCCAAGTGTTGCTAGTGAGCAAAGTGAGAGCCAGTTGTGCACCTTGATCCTAGAAGCAAACTAAAAGCTATTTGATTTGGCTGCAAATATTCCTCAGATAGTTTCTAGGACAACAAGAAAGATGGCATCCATGAAAATTCTAGACTTGTAGATCAGCTGGAAGGTGAATAAAAGGATGGGATTGCTGTGGAGCAATGCCCACTTGCAGAGATGGAAGATCAAAGCCAACAAGAGCAGCTTGAGGAAGACAAAGTACTTGATCCTGAAATTTCAAAGTAAGAGACGAAATGCAGGACAGAACTGTCACCATTTGTGAATTTTGAGGCATGTGTAAAGTGGGTATACATTCTGAAGTATTGGAACACCGAGGATGGTGTTATTCCAAGGGAAGGGGTATGTAACGTCCCCAGTTTGACCCCATGGCATTAAAATTGTAAATGATGTAATATTGTTATGAATTCATGCCGTGCCATCGATTTATTTATGCATATGATTCAACAAACATGCACAACGGAAATAAAACATCATTTACACAAATTACTCATGCATATAGCATATCAACAGTCATTAAATTAATACAGTGCAGAAGTAAATACACATAAGAATTTGGCATCATGTTCCCTCCCTTGCCTTGGATGGATGGGTGGGTATGTTACAGTCACCGAAAATTGAAAATTCTTAAAATGAAAAATTGACCTTACCAGAAGATGCGCTTGACTGAGGAGAGCTGGCTAGTACACTTGGTTTATGAAAACTTCAACTTTGCACCCTTCAAACTTGACCTATGAAATTCAGACCTGTTGTAGAATTTTGGTTCGCAGTTTTTTTGGTTTTCTGCAATTTCTTATCCAAAAGTCAAACTAGGGCTTGAATTTCCCGGAGATCTACCCACTCAAAAAGTTTGATCTAGGGCTCAAAATTTTTCTTTTGAGGAGGAGCATCCAACCATGCAATCAAATTCCAACTTTTGCAAAAACCTTAATTTTCACCACAGGAGGAGAGAGAGTTATTTTCACCTTGTGAAAGATGTCCTATTCAGGCTAGGTCTGATACCTTGTTAATTTTAGCATAAAATTCGCAACAAGAGCATAAGGATCACTGAAAGAAACACAATCATAAGATAGACACAGATTTATCCTAGGAAACTCTCATGGGGTAGAAAACCCAACAAAGCTTTCCTCAATATAGATGATCAACAAATACAAAGATGTAATCCCCAAACAAGAGATCCTTCTCCTCCTTTGCAGATCTCTCTCTCTCTCTCCTATGCGCAATTCACAAGTGAGTGAATGAGTGAGTATGAATGAGGAACACACCTCCTCTATTTATACTCTACTCCTATTTGAATTTTCACCCTAACTGGGCCGACCTCTCCTAGGAGAGTCCAATAACTCCTAAACAACTAACTCAGGGCCGACCAAACTAGGGAGGTCTAATAACCCTAGTTACAACATCCCGACGGAGGAATAAACATCTCTGGATATATGATAAAGTCCCGATGAAGGAATGAAACATCTCCAGAATAATAAATACAAATAGAATATTCTTAGAAGTTATAATATTTCAACTTCACCCTATTCTGATTCTTATCAGTATTCCAGATCTTCCTCAAATACTATCATTGGTATTTTTCTTCATTCACTTGGTCTCTGTCTCTTCTTGCTGTTGCTGCTTGGATCTAGACTTCATACAACTTCAGTTCTTCTCTTTCTTTCACTAGCACCTCACTGCCTCAAATCATCATATTCAAACTTAGAGAATTCTTCATCTTTTTGGTCTCTACTCTTTTCTTAAATATTCAGTCTGGATTACAGAGACACCCTTCTTCCATTTCTAATTTATGATTAAATACTTCTTTCATAATGCTTTTGAACCATCGTGTCTATTCAGCATCATACCTTTTCATCAACGCATTCCTTCATTACAGTCTGCTTCATTAATAGTTATGCTTATATATCATCATTGCCATGTTTATTAATAAATAATAAACTCTGTTTTAACACTTAATTAACTTATGTTTATTCAATCTTTGGTTTCCTTTTATATAATCACACTCTTTTAAACTCTGTAAATAAATAATATGCTTTTTATTTATAACGTTGAATAATATATACTTTTTGCTGCTTCATTATTTTTAACGCTATCTATATTTGTAATTTTTATTCCTGTAGATTATCTATATTCTTGTAGCTTATTTTTAAATAATAAACTCTGTTTTTTACCTCTGTTTATTACTTAATTCTTCAACATTCATAACTTTGGTTTAATAATAAACAACCTATTTGTCAGAATTCAACCAATCTAACACTCTCCAAATAGCATAAATCATTTGCAGGCATTCTTGACTGTATATTAAAAATTCATTTTTAATTTTGTTTCATATTTCTGTTTTATTCCTGTAGCTCACCCTTTTTTAAAACTACAAGCATTTAACACTGTGCAAACATCATTTTTTCACAAACTTGGCGGACTTACTTTCCACACGTGTGATCCCCATAAAAAAAACTGACACCATGTATAGATTGAAAATTCATCAAATAACTGATCCATGCCTTTAGATGAATTTATCAGCACAAGGAGAACATTTGGAAGGCATTTTTCTGAGCCCACTGAGGTAGATTTTTTAAACAACAAAACAATAAAATAACCTCAAACCTCATTTTGGCATACCTATAATTTTTCCTTCGGGAACTCTTTAGGAAAATTGAGACCATGGTCAGGTAGACAAGTCAACATGCTACAACATGATACTCTAAGATAATTTTTATCATTAACCTAGAAAATATGGTGGGCATTTTACAGAGGCAACTTAGGCATTTTTACCAGGAGATTTTACACAGACAATTTGTACCATTTTCAAGGTGGATTTTTTATTTCACCAAAACCATGAACCAATGTTACCATATGATGTATAATATCTCACTAAGCACAAAAAAACTCATTTCACCTTCAGAATCTTCTTCATTTTCCCTAGGTGGGCATTTTACTGAACTTGGTGAAAAACTGCCTAAAACCCTGTTTTGGCAGATCGTAACTTCTTCCCCAGGCACTTTCAAGTCAATGTGAAGACATGGTCAGGTAGAAAAAACACCCATATACAAGATTCCCATATGGCACAGGAATTTTCTTCAACCCCAAAATTATGGCAGGCATTTCCCTGAGGCCACTTAGGTAGGTTTACTCCTTCTGGTGCAAAAAAGCCTGAAACGTTGTTTTTGCAGATCATTATCTTTGTCATCAAACATATTCTTTGAGAAATGAGACCATGGTCAGATAGCCTCTTCAACAAGCTATAGAATTATAGTTTCAGATAATTTTTATCATTCTCCCATGAGGTACGGCAAGAATTTTCCCAAGGCCGCTTGGACTCGTTTTCCAACAGTTAGTCATTTTTAGGAATTTCTCCAAAGTTTATCCTGAAACCCCATTTTGGTAGATCCATAACTTTTTTTTCAAAGATTCTTAAGGAAACTTAAGACCATGGTTAGGTAGAAAAATCAACAGACTACAGCCTGACCATATGCTACGGGAATTTACTTTAACCTATGATTTATGGTGGGCATTTTCTTGAGACCACTTAGGTCATTTTACTTTCTCTGGTGCAAAACCCTATTTTGGCAGAACTATAATTTTCTCCTCAAAAGTGATTACGGAAAACTGAGACCATGACTAGATAGCAATTTCAACAAGCTATATACTGGTATAATGGTGCAAGAAGTTTAGTCAAACCATGAGTTATGGCAGGCATTTTCATAAGGCAGTTTTGACTAATTTTTCCATACTTGGTTAGTTTCCTGATTTTCACCAAATTGCCATATTTGTCAGAATGTTGCCAGAATGCAACAATGACTTCCTGATAGCACCAGAACACCATCAGATGTATTTTCAACTTGATGCCACATCATCATACAGGCCATGTCATCACTCTCTTTGTTATTCCTTTGTCTTTCACTGAGTTTTCCTTGCCACATCATCACTCTCTTTGTTATTCCTTTGTCTTTCACTGAGTTTTCCTTTCCATCATGTCCTTGTTTATTCCTTTGTCATTTCTAAAATCCTTTGACATCAATGACAACCACATTCAACAAGATCCATGATAAGTTATTTTAACCAATACATTACAGGACTTCCCTTCCCATTTTTTTTATGAATGGAGATACATGTTTACAGTGTAGACATCAGGATGAAATCTTCACAAGATGTTTTAACATAGATTACGAGCGATATATAAATATTTCAACTGGGCATAGGATGGATCAATTATTACAGTAATGATGGTGGGTTATAAATATTTTATATGTGTTTCACTATACAGAGAACAAATCAATACAACAGAGGGTATAATTACAACTAATTTTGTTGACAGCATAAAATCGTATTCTATCGAAAGGGTTGGTAGTTCCCTACCTCAAAAAATATTCATAAAAATGAATAACTATCTAACTAACACCCTGACACCCAACCACTTTTCTACCTCCCCAAACCCACTGTTTACTTGAGTTTTCTTTTTACCAAAGAATTAGCTTCAACAAGGATACAATAACACAGTCGATTTTAGTGGTGAGGGAAAGTGTTACATTGTGAATGGATGGAGTGCCACAATCAGGGCACAATTGAGCATTGAGAGAATTGAAGGTGTATGCATGTTAATTTAACCATCGGGTAGGGTAACATAATTTTACTTTGAAATTTAGCTTACATGTTGTCAAGGGAAAAACACACCACGCACTCAAGAAGAATTAACTACGCAGTAAATATGAGTTTCCTTTTTCTTCTCTTTGGACTTCGACAGACATACACTAAAAAATCCCAATTTTTACTTCGTGGAACTTAACTTTGCACAACTTGACTTCGCATAAATTTACTAAGAACCGAAACATTTAAAAAAAATTTCCGTCAAAGTTACTCCGCATTAAAATAGAACTTTTACCACCATGAAACATTTGGAAATCTTGATTTATTTTACATACCATAAATGTAAACAACATTTACACAGGTAAATATAGAGAAGATGTGTGACATGCAATCATCAACATTCTTGAGAATGAGGACATATAACTATAGACTTATATATTACCGCAATAAAACATAGCAACTTTGCCGCATTACAGAGAGATAAAGTTTCTTCAATCTTTCACCATTTTACAGAGCTTGGGCTCTTAATACATTTTAGACCAATTTCTTCTTCTCCTTTCACTCCTTATGTATTTAATTTATTCCTCTTCTATATATACTTAGACTTTAGATCGCTTCACCTAGAAGCTACCGTGTTACAATAAAGACTGTAATTAATTTCTACCTAAATATTTGACTTGCGGAATACAATCATGGCTAAATAAATACTATGAAGTGTGCATGAAGCCTTCTGACATACTAGATGACTGTTATGACATCTCTACGGTTCAGCGGACTGACTGAGAGATTGACAGAGCTGACACGAACTAGATACGCAATCAGCTCATAATTACATTTTTTTCAACACTCCCCCTTAATTATGAGAAAATGGGGATCATTAAACAAAAATAAAATTTTACAAAATGTTTCAAAGCTAAAACATGCTCTGTGCATGACAAAGTTCACTGTGTAGAACTTGTCACTCCTAAAAAACTTCACAGATATTGGAATGTGTCCCTTTCCAATGGTTTTGTAAATATGTCTGCTACCTGATCTTCAGGCCTGCAAAATTCTAACCATATTTATTTGTTATTTATCAATTCTCTGATAAAATGATACCTTGTGTTGATGCGATTGGTTCTCTTGTGGAACACATGATTCTTTGATAGTGCGATAGCTGAATTATTGTCGCATTAAATGGTTGTGGGTTCTTACTGGTTCTGCGACAGATCACTTAACATTCTCTGCATCCAAACTGCTTGACATACAACGCTTGTAGATGCAACATACTCTGCTTTTGTTGAACACAAGGTTACAATGTGTTGTTTCTTTGAATCCCATGATACAACACCTGTTCCTAAATGAAATGTATTTCCAGATGTGCTTTTTCTGTCACCTATGATGCCTCCATTGTCTCTGTCAGTGTAGCCAATGAGTTTGAAATTTTCCGAGGTTGAATACAAAATACCAAAGTATTTTGTTCCACTTACATACCTCAGAATTCTTTTACCTACTTGCCAATGAGATTCTTTTGGTGACTCCATGAATCTTGAGATTAAACTGACTCCATACATGATGTATGGCCTTGTCATTGTAAGATAAATAAGGCTTCCAACAAGCCTTTTGAATATCACAGGATCTATATTGGATCCATCATCTTCCTTGCTCAATTTCAAACCTGTTATCAATGGTGTTGGAGCTGTTTTATAGTTTAACATATTAAATATTTTCAAGACATCACTTGCATACTTTGACTGAGATATAAATATACCATTTTCAGTCTGCTAGACTTCAATGGCCAGAAAATACTTCATAAGCCCCAAATTAGTCATTTCAAATTCACTTTCCATGACTGATCTAAACTCCTTTATGCCAAAATCACCAGTAAATATGAAATCATCTACATACAAATAGACAATTAGCTTATTAACTTGCTTGTTTATTTTTTTGTACAACATTGGTTCACATTCACTTCTGTGAAATCCACTCTGAATGAGGTAAGAGTCAATACGACTGTACCAAGCTCTAGGAGCTTGCTTCAAACCATAGAGTGCATTTTCTAGTTTGTATACTTTGTGTCCTTGCCCTGGGACTTCGTAGCCTTGTGGCTGCTCCACATATACTTCCTCCTCCAAATGACCATTTGAAAATGCAGACTTAACATCCATTTGATAAACAAGCCATTTATTTTGTACTACAATGGCCAAAACTATTCTAACAGTGTCTATTCGTGCTACCGGTGCAAATGGTTCATTGAAGTCTATGCCAGGATTTTGTGTGAACCCTCTTGCTAACAATCTTTCCATGTGCTTCTGCACATTTCCATCGACATCTTGCTTGGTCTTATAAATCCATTTTACGCTTATCACATCCTTGCCAATAGGAACATCGACTAATTCTCATGTTTGATTCTTCTCTTTGCATTCTATTTCTTCATCCATGGCTTGTGCCCAAACTTTATCTTCAACAGCTTCTTCAAATGTTAGAGGATCATTAATTTGAGAAATAATGCAAAAACTGAGAATGAATTGGGTGTACCGGTCTCATATATCTCATGCATACTTCTTGTCTTTGTCGGATTTGATGTTGAACTTCGTGAACTACTTGATGGAGTTTGTTGCACTCTTGGTGTGCTTGTCGGAGTAGCTTGAACTGCGACTTGTGTAATATCTACTTGTGTTGAAACATGTTGCTTTGTCCTGGGAGTAGACGGAGCTACGAAATTCTGATTTACATGAGGAGTTTCAACCACCATTTCTATGATGTCATCATGTTCGACATGTGACACGATTTTAACATTCTTCTCTACGGTTCCATCCCATGCTTCATTTTCTACAAACTGAACATCTCGACTGATAATAAATTTTCTTGCGACAGGGTCATACAACTTGTATGCTTTTGTGTCTTCAGAATACCCAACAAAGATACATTTATGTCCTTTGTTGTCTAATTTCCTTCTCAGCTCATCTGGAACATGTGTGTATGCAATGCAACTAAAAAAATTTAAATGCGAAACACTTTTTTTCATACCTGTCCAAGCTTCCTGCAGAAATTTGTTCTTAACACTCTTCATCGGACATCGATTCATGATGTATACAGCAATTTCCACTCCTACAGCCTAGTATTCATTTGACAGATGCATGCCTGCCAACATACTACGCACCATCTCCATAATGGTTCTGTTTTTCCTTTCTGTGATACCATTCTACTGCGGTGTATACCTCACAGTGAATTTCCTGTGTATGCCATGATTTTTACAGAAGTTTAAGAAATCATTTGAATCATACTCACCACCTCTATCTGTTCTTAAGATCTTGATGTTGTAACCACTTTGCTTCTCCACAAATGCCTTGAACTGCTAAAAATATCCAAATGAATCAGATTTGTGTTTTAGAAAATATGCCCAGGTTTTTCTTGTGAAATCATCAACAAATGTGAGAAGATAAGTGCAACCTCCTATGGACAGTTTTTGCATTGGTCCACAGATATCAGAGTGCACAATTTCAAGTGGTGTGCGAGCTCTGTATGAATTTCCGATTGGAAAAGTCTCTCTGTGTTGTTTGCCAAAAATACAGCCTTCAAAAATTCTCTCTGGTTTTTCAATCAATGGAAATCCTTTCACCATGTCCTTCATGTGTAGTTGCTTCATCCCACCAAAATTCAGATGTCCAAATCTGAAGTGCCACAACCAAGAATCATCCTTTATTTCTATTTGGAATGCTGCTTGTATTTCTCTATCGCTGCCCTTTTCCTTTTTGTCGCAGTGTTTGTCTACTTATTTACTTTATGCCTTGAATGCAGCTCCTAAATTTTCATTCTGAATTCCATGAACAACTTGAGTTGTTTTTACTTTTATGCTTGGTCTTATCCTCAATGGAAACAAGCGATTGCTTATGATCTGCACTTTCTCTATTAAGCTATTGCTTAGGTATATGTCCTTGATCAGATAATGCTTGCCTATCGTATATACTTTGTAAACTTTTTCTAACATCTATCCAATGCTCATCAAATTATGCTTCAAACCTTGAACATAATAAACATCAGATATAGTTTTCTGCTCCCCGTATTTGGTTAGAATATCAATAGTACCCTTACCCACAACAGTAAGTTGAATATTGTTTCCAAGTGTGACATCAGTTTGAATTGATTTGTCTAGACTAGAGAATAGATTTAAATTACCAGTCATATGATTGTTACATCCGGAGCCTAAATACCATGTGTCACTTGGACTTTCTTGGATAGCATTGCATTCAAGTGGAGATGCACATGCTAAAAACATTTAGTTGATCGAAGTGCTGGTGTTGCTTGACTGTGATTGAACTTTCTTTCCTTGGTCATACTTCTTATTACTGCATTCATATGCAAAGTGTCCAAACCTCTTACAATAATGACAATGAATTTTTAATTTATTAGACCTATGTCCGCTTGGATGAGTGGGAATATCATTCTGAGCTCTACCAGTGACATGTGTAGGGCTGATGATGCGACCTTGTCTAAAAGAACTTTATCCTCTGCCTCTAGATTTTGATCTTCCCCTGCCTCTTCCATGAATTATGGATGACTGTGCTACAAATGCACCTTCTAATGATGTATCTGATCTTCTGATTCTATGTTCATGATTGAGTAATGAGGCTTGGAACTCATCAATAGTAAATTGGGACAGATCCTTGTTTTCCTCCAGGGTCACAACTAAAGATTCAAATTTCTTTGGAAGAACTCTAAGAATTTTTTCAACAACTCTTTGGTCACTTAGATTTTCTCCATGAAACTTTATTTGATTAATCAGACCAATAACTCAAGTATAAAATGATTCTACTAACTCTGTATCTTTCATTGACAGAGATTCAAAATCTCTTCTAAATTTTTTTAGTTTGGCAATCCTTACCTTGTTCAAGCCTTGATAGGAAGTTTCTAGTGTGTTCCATGCTTCATTAGCTGATGTTGTTGTTGCTACTCTTGGGAGTATGGATTCATGTGTTGCTTGATGTATGTAGAATAATGCATTTCCATCTTTCTTCCTTTATTCCCTCAAGACATCCTTCTTAGCTTGTGTGAGATTGTTGGATGTTTTCAAATCTATTGGTTTTGCATAGCCATTTTGAACTATTTCCCATACATCTTCACCTCTGAACAAACCTTTCATAGTTAGAGACCAATATTCATAATTTTTACTTGCGAATATTGGAGTTTGCAAATTACTGGAAGTTAAATCCATTCTTAACTTTAATTGCTTTTCCCTTTTTTGTAAATAGAAATTCTTTTCTCTATAAACCAAGATCCGATACCAGATCAAGGGAAAAACACACCACACAGTCAAGAAGAATTAACTGCATAGTAAATATGAGTTTCCTTTTTCTTCTCTTTGGAATTCGACGGACATACACTAGAAAATCCCAACTTTTAATTCTCCAAGAATTTCACTTCACTGAGCATTTACTTCGCGAAGATTAACTTCGCATAACTTAACTTCGCACAACTTGAATTCGCATAAATTTACTTTGCACTTATGCAAAGCTATTAACTTTGCAAAATAGTTAACTTTGCGGACTTCTTGACTTGAAGATTCTTTTTACACTGTGTAACTTCTTAACTTCGTGAAGATTCAACTCTGACAAACCCACTCTTAAGCAAACTTTATATTAAAATATTCCTTGCTAAAACATAAGAACCGAAACATTTGAATGAAGTTTACGTTGAAGTTACTCTACATTAAAATAGAACTTTTACCACTGTGAAACATTTGGAAATCTTGATTTATTTTACATATCATAAATGTAAAAACCATTTACATAGGTAAATATGGAGAAGATGTGTGACATGCAATAATCAACATTCTTGAGAATGAACACATATAAATATAGAATTATATATTACTGCAGTAAAATAGAGCAACTTTTCTGCATTACGGAGTGATGAATTTTTCTTCAATCTTTCACCATTTTACATAGCTTGGGCTCTTAATACATTTCACGACCAATTTCTTCTTTTCCCTTCACTCCTTATGTATTTCATTTCTTCATCTTCTACATATACTTAGACTTGAGATTGCTTCACCTGCAAGCTACTGTGTTACATTAAATACTGTAATTAATTTCTACCTAAAAATTTGACTTGCAGAATACAATCGCAGCTAAATAAATACTATGAAGTGTGCACAAAGCCTTATGGAAGACTGGTTGACTGTTCTGACATCTCTACAGTTCTGCGGACTGACTGAGAGACTGATAGATATGACACAAACTAGATATGCAATCAGCTCATAATTACATTTTCTTAACATGCAGTAGCTTATCAGGACCGACAATAATAGCCATCAATGAGCTATATTTAACCTAGACGTAACTTTGGGCCATAGAATAGTTCAATCCATCCGTTGAGCAACTAAAACCAAACACTATTTAGTAATCCCAACTTCTACATACAACATTCTAGGAGGAGCATCTTAGTAATATTAGACCTAAATACATTCCTTCTCCAATAATGAAAGGGGTAGTAGAATGATTCATAAACAATTAAGGATCTGTATAACGATTAATTTTGTTGTCTTCCAAAATAGTTCAAGGAAGAGTTATCTTATCATTCCTTTGAAGCCATCTTAATTTTGGATCAATGTCACATGTTACATTTCTATTTCCTTTCAAAAACAATGTAGCATAAATCTACATAGTAGGGTTGACTGATCGTATTTCAAAAAACCTATTGGGAGGTCTATATGGAAAAATTTAGACTTCTATCCATTTGACGAACACAAGGTAATGTCGATCCATATTTGAAATTTAATCCACGCATTCTTGGAAGATCTATATGCAAATTTATCTCAATGTTTTACAACCCAATAAACACATTTATAATCAAAACTTATTCAATGCTCTTGAACCAACTTTTGTAGATCTACAGTTCAAATTAACTTTATGTATTTTCAACAACTGGTGCATATCTACCTCAAACTGGTTTTGGAAGCATGTTAGAATAGTCTCATCGTGAATAGAAACCTGTAATAAAATCTAGGAACATATCTATGAATCCAATCAACAATCTATAAAATTTTACAATAATTTCACTCTAGATCTATGCTCTGATTAGACAGTAAATTCAATGCTTTTTCTACATTTTTTATGATAGGATCTATTACCATATAAATCAGCAATTTCTTTTGAATCTGAGACAGATCTAGAGTAGAGATGATGAAATTAACGATGATCCCTAGGCCCGAACATTTGAGTCGTTCTCTGATACTAGATGAAGCCACCCTCCTGGGGTTGTGGCTAAACTACTCAGTAAACATGCAAAATATGCACAAGAAGATCTAAATTATAAGCAACATAATTTATTTTTTTCTTAAATCGATGATAGATCCATGATCCAACAAGCAACACAGAAGATATATAAGATATATCTTCTATTTACACAAATAGAAGATATATACATCTATAATTAAGATATTTAAGCAAATCACACTACAACATTTAATAATATTAAATCATTGACTGTAAAATACTTGCCAAATCCCACAGATTTCGAAGGTTGAAGCATATGTTGAATATTGACGTAGTTACCGAAGATCCTCCACGAGATCCATATTCAATTTTCCAATCACAATAGGTGCACTAAAATCCACCATGTAGTACCCATTGGGTACTCTTCTTCCCCGGGGATCCCCGAGTTGTGATGGGGATTATCCTTGGTACAAGGATCCAAACCTCTCTCGTATAGAAGTGAACCACACCGTCAAGAAGACACATATAGGAGAAACAACACAACTGACGTGAGGGTGGAGGCACAATTTCCATCCAACACCTGGGTAAAAAGAGATAAGAGCTTCATGATATTTTCGTCTCTTAATAACCTTCCAAAACTCCATGCATCACCATGCATAGTTTTGAATTATTTTCTTTCCTTTTTATTTTTATTAACCCTCCTAGTCTTAGTTCTCTTAGATTTTCTTATTGTTTTATTTTTAACTGAAATTCACTTTAGTTAAGCTTCCTTAATTTTCTCTTTTAAGGATTTATTCAATCTTTTTATTTTTAGTTAACTGAATATATTTTTTTTTTCTGTCGTTATTAATAAGTTTCATAATTGAAATTAATTAATTAATGATTTCTTTTTCATATATTAATTCACTAGAATATTTTCTAATTCTTTTTGAAATACTTTATTATGCCCCCATTAATAATTAATTTAATTAATCGTCGTATTCACGTTGCAACTAGGGATATCAAGGGTGCCATGTATCCCACTTTCCCTTTAGATACTTCCCTTAGGTGGGGACATGATACAACAATTAAGACCTTGTTGAATAAATTGAGTTGACCCTTTTGAGGGACTCGTGGTTCCTAGAGAATAAGGCCAAGTCCTTATTTTGCGCCCCCAGTAATTTCCTCGTGAGTGATCAATTGCACGACCTACCCTCACAGAAACATGCATATGACAAGCAAGGCCCTCTTTCACTCTTTCCAACTCATCATGTGGACAATGTTAGCCTTACATCATATATCAGTCTAGCCTCATTACATGATGTGTACCAATTGGAAATGACAATCGAACACCTCCATGTTAGACATCATGCACATCAAATATTTTAAAATAAGATTTCAATCATAAACATAAATATCAGATTGATATCACCTGTCAATGATACCCGACTCATCCAGATTCCATGGGGTATGAACGCCACCTTGTGTAATACCCCTATTTTGGCCCTTATGGTTTATTGGATTCAATGTAAATATTGTATATACATGTTATGTGTGTGTTTTCCCTAGTATGGAGCTCAATTCCAAGGCCCCACTAGTGGATGTTAAGCCACAAGATGTTAAGCCACAGTTTAATTATCCATGAGATGTTAAGCCACGAAGATTTGTAAATGATGTAATTATTAATTAATGTAATAAAATACCCAAGTAGTTTGCTAAGGAGGAAACAAATGAGAAGGGACCACGTGTATCCATTAGGGAGAGGTGAGGGGGTTATGGGGTTGGTACCTATGCTTCCACATCTCCAATTGTGAACCCATTTGATTCACCATGCTGACATTAATGCAATTGTAAGAGGGTGGTTGAGGAAACGAGACCCATGAATTCGATGGAGTATGGGAAACCTGTGGATCTGTATCGCAGGGTATGGCCCTGTGCGTTTATTGTCCCTTAAGAAAATCCACACTTGGGAATTATCCCATCCTTTTTGCTAACCATGGATTGACCAAGAACCTAAGTCATTCATGTACCTACAGAACCCAGCCGTGGAGAAAGGAAGTAAAATCATGATTTCATGTGTAAGCCAAAGGGAAGACCTGAGAACACCCAAGGGAACCGTATGAAAGAATGAAACCGGTTGGGAAAGCCATATAGTGGATTGTGGGATGAATTTCAGAGTTAGAATGACCTATAGAACCCGAAAAAATCCCTTGGATCGATTGCAGAAGAGCGAAGTTACAGGACTAAGTTTAGGGCGAAGCCCCATGAGAAATTATCTTGTCTAACAGAGTTAAAGGTCACTTAGGGTTGGGTCTACTTGATAAACCTAGTGAAGTTTGTAATCTCATGAAGAAAAGTAGCTGAACCTTTCTATGCCCACCTTGAATAGCACTGGAGGGAAGGGGCCTTGAGGGACTGTGCAGTACAGAAGAGGGCCTTCCTTGTGTTGGGTGAGGTAGGTAATGTGAGTATCATGCTTGTTGAGTGGTCTGAGATGCCTGTTGTTACACCCAAAATCTACCCATCATGAGATTGAGTGTATACACCCCTGAAGATATCTTGACTGAGTAATTAACCTGGGAGGATTTGTACCCAGTTGTACCAGGTTTTGAGAGGTCATCGCAGGTTGCACTCATGCAACATGCGACGTAGCAGCTTGCTTCATTGCAGGGTGCGACGAAGTCAGTTAATGGGAAAAAATAGCTTCTTCAAGGTTCTTCTTGAAATTGGCTAACTTGGGACCTTATCCCTGACCTCTAGGGGAGTTGGTACTCGATTCCTAACACCATGGGAGGATCCCCTATCTCTCTCCTACCATATCTCAACCTATCCTATCCATACCCTATCCACTTAGTCCTATATAAGAGAAGCTCTACCCCTCTCCAAAAGGAGGAAGTCTATGGTGTCTACATGCTGGTGAAATCACTCTTGAGAGATCTCTACTCATCCTTGAGAGACTCAAGCTTCCTTAGGAGGAAATGGAAAATGGCTTTGTTGGAGAAGGGCTGCAACGTTAAGCTTTGGTTGTAGTTCTATATCTCTGCTATGTACTTCCCTATTTTTACAGTAATACAAATTCTTTCCACCAATATTGTTCATGTGTGTAATGATATTGAGTAGTTTACCTACTTAACTGTTCACGTAGATCTCTTATTGTATAGATGCCCTTTACTTGTTTCTCTTGTTTCTTGTCTTGACAGGTCTTGCAGCTTGAATCTGACGACCGTGAGACGTGGAGCAGCAGTCAGGAGAAAGGATAGCAAAGTGAAAGGTAAGAAATCTAGTACTTAATCCTTAAGTAGATCTAGGCAATGCATTCGTAGCCTATCTTATTTGTTCTAGACTCACATTGAGATAGGGAGATCCATCTCACGTCTGCTCGAGTGGATTGTCCGATAAACAAATCTGGCGACCATACAGGGGAAAATTACATGTCTGATTCTGTAATTTCCTGAGAGTCATTTTCAGTTGATTGCTTGACACAAGCCTTCTATTTGTCATTTGCTTTGTGAGTTGATTTCACTATTAGATCTTCATCTTGAAGACTCTGATTTGCTTCCTTTGAGTTTATACAACTCATTTTCAAACCATTCCATGGTTCACTGCTGGGAGATCTGATTCATTTTTGAATTTATACCTCATCCTTCGCACCTAGTTAGTGGAAACATAGGGACACTGTGTCATTTTTGGCCTCTGTTCTTTACCTGTTAGTCATTCATCACATCCCTTTCATTGGTAAACTACGACGTCATCGCACTTCCCACATTGGTGAACTGTGTCGTCACACTGTGTATAAGCACAGAGTGCGCCGATTTGTCAAAATTTGGCATGCAGGCATCCCCTCTCCATTTGTCAGTCTGAAATTTTGTTTGTTCTATGAACTCCCTCTATGCTGCAAGATCCAGCCAGATACCCCACCTTTGATTTGTGTGTCGAGTGTTTGGCTTGTTTCGATTGATTTTGGGTTCCGTCTTGGACAAGTTTGAAGACCGATAGTGGTGGATACTCTTATCTCCTCCACTTTCATCCGCTCACCCTTGCTTTCCCTTCCTTCCATTCCTCATTTGATCATTGCATTAGATCAACTTCCAGACCTCGTTTACATTTTTTTTGAGCTATGCTTGCTACTGCTTGATTTTGAGTTAAGTGTGTCTTTCAGCTTGATTGAGTGCTTGTCTTTTCTTGAGGTTTCTGAGTGTACTAGTGCTGCAAGTAGTGTTTTATTTTAGTTCATTTAGATCTAAAAGCTCAATTGTTGTCAAGTTTATTCTTTGATGCATCTATCGAAAAGTTAAAAAGTGTTTTTTTCCCATCATTTGTTGAGTGTTTTTGTGAAAGAAAAACGTTCTTGCATTGGATTGTTTCATTTATCAATCTTTCGGAAAATTGAATGAATGTATGATCATTTGTGTTTTTCTTGAAATATGAATCGCTCATCTTCTTGAAAGGCTCAAGCTACACTTCCAATTTTGCAAAAGTATTTCCATACTAGGGAAAGATAAGTGCATTTTTTATTTTCCATTGCCTTTAGGCCATTGAAAGTGAAATTGAAAAGCTTGCATACTCCATCTTAGAATTCTCTCTTTTCATTACCTAGTGTCATTTTGCTTTGAAAAGAAAAAGAAAAGGAAAAATGTTGTGATTTGGATAGTAGTGTTGTGATTTTTTGTGTCTCGTTGAAAAAGGAAAAGAATACTTTTGTAGTCAAGTTTTTGTTTGAATTGGGATTGTGCTGCATTGTGTTGTTTTGGCAATCTCGTCCGAAAGAAAAATATTTCTCCTTCCCATAGCTAGATTTCATTGAAAGAAAAGAATATTTCATGCATGTAGCTAGGACTTGCATTATGCTTCCAATTATGTACTCACCTCATGCATTCACCTAACCATCCAAGATAAAATTAACGGTAGAACTAGGTAAAAGTTTTAGCAACTTGAGTGTAAGTTAGAGACGTGTTCCGGCGTCATTAAGCATGGCAGCTCTCATTATTTTCCAGCGCTATATCTCGGGGGTATTGTAGTCTTCCACGTACTTATCAGTATATCGAGCTCCTTCACGTACCCACCAAGTACCATAATCCATACTTGGCATATATCAAAGGGTGTATCATGTACTTGGTAGTATATCGGAAGGTCTCTTGCCGAACGGTTGTGCATTAGACAACACCACTACGGATTTGAGCTCCCACGTACCTTGCATATATCGAGAGACAACACTAGGATTCCTGAAACCAACTGAGTTAACCATTTGTCCTTCTTGGCAAAGCAATACACTGAGAACAACACTCGGGGAGATTATCCCACACATACTATCCAGGTAATCGGGTATGCAGGCAAGGGTATGGTCCCAATCCTCCTTGTTGCATCATATTGTTGGACCTTGTAGTATATCGTGGTTTACGATGCCTTGATAATCCCGTGAGGTTCCAGACTTTTGAATCCACTCTATCACAAAAGTTTGCTTGTTGCCTTAGTTTGAGTAGGTTTTTTTGGACTGCTTTTCTTTTTAGCTTACCCTTAGGAGAAACGTTTTTTCAGCCACTCTGGATTATTTTCCTAATGCTCTGGAGGATTTTCCCTGGATAAGATCTCGTAGGATCTTAAACTTATCACCCTAATATCCCCTTAATCCAGAGGTTATTTCAAGGGTAAGAATGGATCAGCGTAACACGGTCGTAGTTACTGAAGTGGAGAACCCCACTTTGAACGTTGGAGGACTTTTGTTTCCACAAAATCCTCTGGATTCACTAACTCTCATCCCCAGTAGGATGAAGGAGCACAAATCCCCACTTCACAAGACCTTTCTCCCGTCATCTTGGGAGAACCTGGATCATTGGAATGCATAAACCGACCCCACGATGACCCTATAGCATCCATTGGTCCTTCAGCAGCTTACTGGACATCTTCTACTGGTCACCCAGTGGCTCATTTTTCCATTGCATCACCACCCAACTGAACTAATTCAAAGTTCTCTAGACCCTCCTACATGCCCGACCCCGCCAAAGTCTTTGCACCCATTCAAGAACGCTTGGATCGGTTACGTATTAAGGGTAATGAACTTCGAAGACAAAGTCTCGAGCAAAGACTCGGGTATAGAGATACCTCAATTCATCTGATATCTTCTGGATCACTAAAACAATCTTCCCACCACACGACCATTAATGATACTGGTCAGCCCTCGCAAGAGTCCAATCTTTCACCTCGAGTGAACCAATTGGTGGAAGGACAACAGTCCAACATACCTGTTACTGCCACGGTTACTTTACCAGTTCCTCCCCCACCTCAAAATTCAAGGGGAGGATATTCCATTCCCATGGATTATCCCATTCGTAATGTTATTACTACGGTAGCTAATCAACAACCTACGTTGGTTCAACCTTTGAATAGTTGTCAACCTATTGTGGCTGGGGGGAAACCCCCATTTCCTAACCAGAACGCAGGTGGTGGAATCCCCAACGGACCTCCTGTTGGACCTCCCCAACCCGCTAGAACATCCACCAAGAGATTATCTCATGTTGGGGGTCCATCCAATGTAACCTTACCCTCATGGATTCAAGTGTATCCAAGTTTTGTTAACCCTGCGTCGGGCTGATCTAATCCCAGAAACGCACCATACGGGATACCTTATCCCGGGAATCCATACACTCTATGGGGGAAACAGCCTGTGTTGCACCATGGACCCCAACCAACTATCCCTCAAGCACCACCACCCCCGATCGGTCCTCCCCCACCACTTGCTAGGGGTGGAGGGCCCCCACCTAACTTTGGTGGAGGCCCACCTCATTCTACCAACAATATCCCTACCCTTCCGGTGGTGGCGGGAATGGTCCACCACCCCCTCCAGGGGGAGGCAGCAGGGGACATTTCCCTTCGGGTGGTGGACGTGGTCCACCACCCCCTCTAGGCAGAGGTGGTAGAGGACCTAATTACTATGGTGGTGGTGGTGGTGGTGGTGGTGGAGACCCTCATCCTTCTGGCAATAGAGGTGGTGGGGGCCCCCATCCTTTTGGCGGTGGAGGTGGTGGTGGGCCGCCTTATTATGGTTATGGACCCCCACCTCCTCCCGATGGTGGCGAAAAACCTCCACCTCTTCCCAGTGGTGGAGGTGGACCCCCACCTTATTCGAATGGACCACCTTATGGTGGCAGACCCCCTTACGGTTCGAGTGGCACACCCCCCTATGGCCAGTTTCCTCCTGGTACACCTTACGGTCATATCGGTCTTTACACGCCTTATCCGTATTATCAATACGCGCAGCCTAGTCCACATCTGCCCTTTTTGGCTGCCTTGGACCTACTTGACTTATCTCATTTAACCAACAACCCCATTTACCACGGAACTAATTGGCCACCTATTCTGGTTAAACTTCCATCTGATATGCCGAAATTTGACGGCAAGCCGGGTGAAGATTCTAAAAACCATGTGATAACTTACCATTTATGGTGTTCATCAAATTTCTTAATGGACGACTTGATTCGTCTTAGATTGTTTCAAATGACTCTCACTTATTCGGCTTCCAAGTGGTACATTGAGTTGCCACCCCACTCTTTTCTTGATTTTGGCTCTCTTGCCATGAACTTTTTGACTCATTTCCAGCTTCCTATATGGTATGAAACTGGTACCGAGCTTTTAACCTCTCTCCATCAGGATACCGCTACTCATATTTATGATCATATCCATGAGTGGTGAAGGAGACGTCGTCTCATCAAAGCTCCCATTCCAGATCAACTCCTAGCAGACTGGTTTACGAAGTCGCTCATCCCTGTCATAGCAAGAGAAGTTTCCATGCGAGGTGTTGTCATCGAAGAACAAGCCATCGCGAGTGCCCATGTACTAGGCCTAGTCTACACTCAATCTCGCACTTTGTTTGATATTCTTCCTAATGCACCCTACAATGCTAACGATCCTGCGAAACCACTTAAGGGACCCCAAGTCGATGGAATCATCAGATCTCTTCACACCCAGCCTCCTCATCAAACTATTGGTTCTTCGAACCCCTAGGGTTTGTCCCCATTACCAACACAGGCTGGCCTTAGCACCACCAAGTCATCCGCTCTTGCTGCTACTCAAGAAGTGAATTTTGTCTCATCAGCTTCACCTCAGAAGATTGGCAGTAAGAAGAAAAACAAAGGAAAACCTAAGAAATCTTCTACCCAGTAGGAACAAAAGAGCACTCTTGATGATGGCAAACAGAAACGAAAGCTAAAATATCCTTGTTTACTGTGTGTAGATGATCACTTCTCTAAGGAGTGTCCCCATATAGACGAAGTCCAAAAGTTTCTTAGGGGTAAATCCACTACCACAGTCCTCAATGATCCATTTCCCAATCAAAACCAGCAGATGATTGCTCAAACTCCCTCATCCCAGGGGGAAGTATCCAATACCATGCATGTTCTCATGGTGCGAAATGAGATGATCAATTTGAACACTCATTCGTGATCATACGACATGGTCCCTTCGAAGGAACCTATTGGGAGTAATGCTGAAAAAGCTTCCAACTCCTTACCTGATGTCACCATACCATCAACTTCTCTCACCATTAAGAATCCATCTTTCAATTCAATATTGCAACTGCCCAAAGGCACGATTAGAAAAGTTGTTTTTAATCCTAATGCTCAGGTAGCACAGAATTACAATATCGTAGAAGACTTGGCACAAGCCGCTTGCTCCATGTCAATGCTGGAAGTTTTGCAAAATTGTCCCAATCAATGCAAAACTCTCCTCGCAGCGATCGGTGCAGTTGACCTTGATTCTTCGAATACCATCATGTTCCGACTTGACCATTTCAAGCCGAGGCTTTCCCATCAGATTGCATTTCAAGTAGCTACAAACCTCATTGGGAAATTGTCCATCGTACCCTTCTGGACAAAGGTGCCTCTACATCTGTCATGTCAATTTCCTGTTGGAGAGCCATCGGCTCTCCCAAATTGAATCACTCTCCCACCACGTTGAAAGCATTTGACAGGTGTGGATTTCAACCTCATGGGATCTTACAAGCTCTCGCAGTCGAGCTAGGTAGAAAGACCATAACCATCAATGTGGAAGTGGTCTCTGCCCCAATAGACTATAATCTCTTGATTGGTCGCAATTGGTTTTACGCCATGTAGGCAGTAGCTTCTTCAGTCTTCTACACGGTGCAATTCCCCCACCAAGGATGAATTGTTACCATCGACAAATTAGATTTTTGCATGCTGGACACTACTACTCATCCTGGTGACCATGTTCCTTCCATTGGACAAATGTCAAAACAGTATGAGAGTATAGGGGTTGGTCTTTTGAAAGATTCATCTCTCATGAGCATTTTTCCCATTTCGGACCCCCCCAATCATGTTGCTTCGGTGAACATGATCTTTGCGGGTATTTCATCTCGCTCTACTGACACTTGGCTTGTACCAGATGAATCCACAACACACTTGATTGGAGATGCAATGCCTCTTTCGCCTGCTGAACGTATTTATGAGGCTATCCAATTAGCTCCATAGGAACACCTAACCATGGCCTCCCTATCTTGTTCTCTAGAACAGGCATCATCCCTACCCGATCTCTTACTTTGGACTTTTCATTTAGATGAGTCCATCATGGAAGTTATGAATGTTGATGATGGCCTGTGGGATGACCTTCACTATATTTCCTCTTTTCTTCCACCGTTGGAGTACATAGAGAACAACATTCACACCATCATTTTCCCAGATATCTACCCATTCCCTCATTCTCCCATACTTACATGTCTTTCAGACACGGAGGGTAACTTGGCCAAAATTGAGCCTACCACCCCGGTAGACATCTCGGTAAAACCTGGTGTATTGGAACACATTCACATAGGCCAGAAGTGTTCCCCTGAAGAAATATCTATGGGTACGGTCTTATTCAAGTGATTTCGAGATGTATTCGCTTTATCCTATGAGGAGATGCCTGGGATAGACCCCGCGATTGTTTCTCATGAGATAAAGACCTATCCCGACATCAAACCTGTACGTCAAAAGTTGCGACTAGTACACCTTTGGAAGACTATAGCGATCAAGGCAGAAATTGAAAAGCTCTTAAAGGCTGGTTTCGTTTATCCTGTCCTGTTGACAGATTGGGTCTCAAATGTTGTCCCTGTGAGCAAAAAGAAGGGCACCATTCGCGTCTGTGTCAATTATCGAGACCTTAACAAGGCTTGTCCAAAGGACAACTACCCGACCCCGTTCATTGACTAGATTATCAACAATTGTGCCGGAAGCGTCATCTTTTCATTCATGGATGGATTTTCTCGTTACAATCAAATTGAGATCAACCCAACCGACCATCATAAGACGGATTTCATTTGTTCTTGGGGGACATTTGCATATCCCAAACTCCCGTTTGGCCTTAAAAACGTTGGCACCACATTCTAGTGAGCCATGTCGTATGCCTTCCATGATATTAAACCTCCCACCACTGTGACGGAACTTCGAAGTCTCCAAGGGAAGGCGACTTATTTGCGGCGTTTTGTTTGCAACTTTGCAGAAAAGACTAAGAGGTACATAAGATTGCTCAAGAAGGACGTCCCATTCATTTGGGACGATCAAGCTCAAAAATCCTTCGACAACATCAAACATTCCATCACGCATGCCCCCGTAATCCAACCGCCAAATTATTTCCGAGATTACATCTTATATCTCGCTGCTTCTACTACCACTATCACCATGGTTTTGGTTTAGGAGGATCAAAACACCCAGGAACATGTAATATACTATGTATGTAAGGGTCTCACTGACACTGAAACTACATATTCACATGTCGAAAAACTTGCTTTCGCGGTGGTCATCGTCGTCCAAAAGTTCTGACACTACATCCTACTCTGCACCACCACAATCATCGCAGACTCGAACCCCATGTACCACGTACTGACACGTCAGGTGCTTGGGGGCAAGTATTCACGCTGGATCGTGATACTGCAAGAATTCGATCTTCTTTTTGAGAAAGCCAAGTCCAAAAAGTCCTTGGTATTTGCTGAGCTGATTTGTGACTTTCCTCGTGCTGATGTAGTAGCTGAGCACAATGACTCCTTTCCGGATGAGTCACTATTTCTCATCAGTACGATTGATCCATGGTATGGAGGTATTTATTAATATCTTCAACCCTCAACTCTCTGGCGATGACCGTTATCGAATTCATCACCATGAAAAATATTATCTGATCATCAGTGATACTTTGTACCGTTGTTGCATCGATTCCATTCTTCAACGTTGTCTAACTCACGATGAGGCTGAACGCGTTCTGAATGACTATCATGCTGGGGCATGTGGCGGTCACCTCTTTAGGATGGATATAGCCCAGAATATTTTGCACGCAGGATATTATTGGCGTACCATCTTCAAAGATTGTATTGAGGCCGTGAAAATATGTCCTTCATGCCAACACTTCCATACGAAGAAGCGCACCCATCCCACCCCATTACACCCGGTTATTTCTGTGGGCCCCTTTGCAAAATGGGGCATTGATTTTATGCATTGTAAGATTACCCTAGTCGGGGGGCATAGTTACATCATTGTAGCTGTGGATTACTTCACAAAGTGGGTTGAGTCAATGCCTACATACCAAAACGACGATAGAACCGCCGCACTCTTCATGTTCAATCATGTAATAGCGTGGTTTGGAGTTCCTCACGATATAGTTACCAATCACGGTTCTCACTTTTAGAACCATATGGTTGATCAACTGAGCGATAGATTGGGTTTTCGACATGAAAACTCAACACGTTACTACCTGCAGTCCAATGGACAGGTTGAGGCCATTAACAAGGTCTTGAAAAATATGGTCCAATGGATGGTAGGCACTCACAAGTCCAATTGGAATAATATGCTCTTTTCAGCATTATGGGCCTACAAAACCTCTATTAAAACCGCCACAGGGTTCACTCCTTTCCAATTGGTGTATGGATTAGAAGTTGTCCTGCCTATAGAGTGCGAAATTCCGTCTCTACAACTCGCTGTCGAACTTCTTCCTAACACTACTGCCGAGGAAGAACGTTTCCTGCACCTAGCAAAACTTGACGAGTCTCACCAAGATGCTACTCTTGCTAATGAAGCATACAAGAAACGCATCAAATCTCAATACGACAAGTCAGTTGAACCCCGTATCTTCAACGAGGGTGACCTGGTCCTCACATATGACCAGAAACATGACAAACTAGGAGCAGGAAAGTTCGATTCCATGTGGCACGGACCTTACATCATCAAACATGTTTTGGAAAAGGGAGCTTAAGAGCTTGAAGATTATGACAGAATATCTTTGGGTCAACCCCGTAATGGGATTTTCCTGAAGAGGTACTATGCCTAACCCTCTCATGCATAGATTTTTTCTTGTATATCCTATAAATGGTGTGCTTGTGTGTTTTTATGTGGTGTGACGCACTTGTTTTTGAGTGTTTTTAGATCTTGTTTTCACTTCTCATACCATGTTTTGTCTGCGTGTGCAGATGGCAATGTGTTATGGATTCGCGGACATCCCCTGTCGACATACCTGTAACCTTGCCTCAGAAACCTATGTACTATATTTCCCAACAAGCGAGCTCATCAGTTCAGGAGGAAGTTGCCTTGGATTCGCAACCAATAATTCCGCAGAGTATCTGTCGGTAGTTGGAACCTCAACCGATGCAATTTCCTTGGGTATGAACCACATTGTCATCCACATGGATTCTCAACTGGTGGTTTGCCATCTTAACCGGGTTTATGCTATCTGTGATCCTACCCTATTCCGTCTCTTTAGACGGGTTCATCTCTTGGAAAGGTCGTTTGAAACCATTCAATACCCACACATTCCACGAGAGTTAAACACAGTTGCTGAAATGATGGCCAACTTCATTCTAGATTGGTACATCGCACACACATGATACTCATAGCATGTAAAAGCATTCACAACATGTAAATTATGCACTGTATAGAAGCAAGCATATAAACAAGATCACATCATAAATTTTTTGAAACACATAATATATAAATCGCCGAACTATTAGTATATATACAATCACAAAAAGGTAGTGCTGATACAAAAATATGAAGCTCGGTAGATTTCTGTAAGTCTCTACAAAATCAAAAGCTTCGCGGCTTTCAGTAGTACAAAAAATGAGGCCTCTAAGCTCTCAGTACACACACGATGACAACATGTGGCCTATCGCTTGGCCCGTACTACCCTAGGTGGTCTAGCATCCCTAGCCGACTGAGTCTGGAAATAGTCCACTACTCTCGCAACCTTGTGGAGCAGTGCGTTGAAGCGCGCAGTCGCTCCAACCGTGTGCACCTATATGGGCCGCGGAACCTCATCTACCGCCGGCTCAAGAACAACCAGTTTCAACCCACTCAGGTTGGCGTAGACTCTGTCCATCTCCACGATGGCAGCATGCACAGCTGGATCCACCATCGCTCCCTCTCCTCTCTCTCTCCTAGCCAGAAGAGAGGTCCCTGCTGGTCGTATAGGCCCCACATCTACACACACATGTTGTTCACTTGTCAGCACTTTATCAAAAAAAAAAATCATAAATGCACAAAACTGAAAACATTCAAGGGTTTTCTGTTCTTACCGAGGTCTCCCCATGCTGCTCCCTCAGGAAGCGGCAAGTCTAGGTCATCTGTGAAGTCAGTGCCACTATATGGAAAGTCATCCACAATCAGTAACTGGCCTGCCAACCAAGTGAAGAACTTAGGAGGGAATCTGATGATAGGACCCCCACCATGTCGAGCCATCACATCGGTCCACCTCGACATGTGTGGATCTTTGAGGTCCCTATCCTCTAGTGGCACCTAAGGACACAAAAGGGGAACCCATTCCAACAAGAATGAGATCACGATAGAACCATAGCCGAACTGCTTAAGCTCTCCTTGCTGACACTTTGTCAGCTGAGCTCATACATTTACGAGGACCCCCTCGCACCAATTGAAGATCTTTGGAGACAAATAGTCCTCCACATAAAGAATCTGTGCTCTGGTGGCTAGGTGAGGAGCTTGGCTCCCCGCCATCCTCATAATGTTAAATAGAATGGCCCGCAATGGGTGCTCCCGTACATCTTTAATGCAAATCTTCCAGCTAGATGCACGGGTGTTGGGACCACAATGTTGTTGGATCAAATCTTCCATGGTTCGATCACTCCCACATGATCCAGTGAGTTTCACATTGTCCCCCCTTTGGGACAAACCAGTCAAAAAATAGATGTCTTCCACATCTATGTGAAGCTCGTGCTCACCAATCATGAAGTACTGCTGGGCCGCATCCCAACATTGGAGCATGTCGATCAGTAGTGGAAGTTGGGATTTCATCCCATGAATGTGGAAGAACTTGAGAAGCCCATAGTTTCTCAATTCTCCCACACAATTTGGATCATTGGTAGCTTGTTCATCATATAATTCATGTTCCCTTTCCCTCCATTCCAAAACCATTTTGGATGCTTGGAACCTGTCAACAGGAAGAGTTTAACAATGTTAGGACTTGCTTCACCCACTGGAAGTCCCTCTTTTGAGTTTTGCTTGAATTTGGGGATGGATGTCGCCATCGTCGCACCTTGTTTTTGGAAATAGGGTGATGTCATCACATTCCCTTCTATACTCCATTAGCGATGACTCAGTCTCATCGCAGTTACCGAAAGGTCCAACTGCGACGAGCCGAGGGCACAATGGCCCTTCCCAAATCAATCCAAAACCCCAAAAAATGACTGAAAATCAAAATTGTAAACCACTACGATTTTGTTGGCTGAAGTTTAGGGTTACCTATTCCTGACGGCAGGTGAAATGGCTAATCGTAGCTCCCAGAATCGACAAGTGAAGATCTGGCAGCAAATGGTGCTATTCCTCCCAAATTTGGCAAATAGAACAATGGTGACTATATTTGGTTTTTATTTCTATTTATAGAACAAATGGAATATTCCTTTTTCAAATATTTGATGTCGTTATGCTATTTACTATAGTTTGGATCAGTTTTATTATATTTGAACATTTGGTTGAATATTTGACCTAGTTTCTGAGTGTGCAGGAGTTGTGAAGTGCCTTTCTACGCCATTTTCATATTGGAATGGTCATCTCAGGTATGAACACCCCTTGGGAGTTTTTGTCGTTCACCCATTTTTTCATAGATTGAAATTAATGAGCTTACTCTTTGTCCTTTCTCATGCTCTTGAAACTATGAGAATATGTTACCGAGTTACAATTTATCACTTTTCTAGGCTCATTAAACTCCTATGGAAAAGGAACCCCCCCAGAGTCTATCTTTAAGCTCTTTTTAGGCTCTCAAAATACGAAAAGATTGCCAAGCGAACTTGTCGCATTCATGCTTGTAAAAGAATTTGAATGGTCATCTTCCTGGTGATAGTTTACCCCTTTTTCGGACCAGGGGGCACTAGTTATGAAAAAGGTATACTCTAGCTAATCATGGTTGGAAGAGTCCTCTCCCGCATTGTTTTACCCTTTTTTTGGCGATGAGGATAACTTTATGAAAAAGGACTGTTGGAGTCTTTTTTAGATCTTTTCAGACTCTCTAAACATGAAATGACGACCGATTTTACCTTCTATGGACTCGTTAAACTCTTACATTAAAGGGCCCACCATGGGATGAACCCCTCCTATCCCAGGTTCGAAAAATATTTGGGATTGGACTCATCTATGAGATGATCTATATCGAGCATCTGGTTACCCTCATCAAGCTTGTAAAAAATACATGAGGCACTCATCGCTCATGATGGGGAAAAAGGAAAGCTTTTGTGTTACATACCTTGCTAGTGGCAGTATGTAGTCGTTCTTGAACATGGCACTCATCTGCATTTGCATTCAGCAGTTAGATCATCTATTTGTCTTCAAGTTCCACTTACTTCTTGAGTCTTGTTACTCCTTTGAGTAATTCAAAGAAAGCTTCCATCATCAGTCGCATTAGGAATTGGTGTCATACTCGTCATGTCAATACTGCCAAGTCATGCCATGCCCATGTTCAAGAATATGTCCATCATTTATCATCTGCAGTCAGCACACCCGCCATCATGTCAGTCTACTCTGAGTCATTCTTGCATGTTACTATACCATCTGATCTACTCTATACATTTTTTTCATGTTTCGTGTCGATTTATGGGGGATTCATCATGGCCCTCCTTCGACGGATTTGTCCTTGTCGACATCAGCTCATCATCCAAGGATTGAATCTAGAAACCAATCAAGTACCTTGGCCCTGCATGCCTCAATGGAAGGTTACCTCGCTTTCAACGTGAGTTTACATCATTGAATCTTGATTGAAAGATTTCATCTTGCGTTCGACTTCAACTCATTTATTCATGCTCGATGATATGTACTATGATACCCTGGGAATCATTGACATCAATGGTGATCTCCCTCACACTTATTAACGGTTTACATCAATGGTCGGTAATCAAGTGGTTTCTATCATGTTCGACGTCAAGACATTTGTAATCACATGGATAGATTCGTATCATTGCGGGTTCAGCTTGAAGAGCCTAGGGATTCATGTTTTACCTAGGTTGCAATGGAGTTTGTATTGATTTATATCACATGGATCCACATTTGTATTGGTTGTGGCTGTGTTATTATCTCATCATGGATCTACGCTTGTTTCTAGTAGCCATGATTGTGTTCAGTAGGTCATTACTACCATGGATCTACATTGTATTGGTCGATAGCCATGTTGTACCTCATATGAGATTGTCAATTCAGAGTCAGTTGCACTGCAGCAGTGTCCTTCACCTGACAAGTCGATTGTCATTTCTTCTATCAAAGCACTTCACCTATCTATCTTCAACAGTTTCATGCTTTGGGGGGCATTATGTTACACCCAAAATCTACCCATCATGAGATTTAGTGTATACACCCCTGAAGATATCTTGACTGAGTAATTAACCTGGGAAGATTTGTACCCAGTTGTACCAGGTTTTGAGAGGTCGTTGCAGGTTGCACTCATGCAACATGCAACACCGCAGCTTGCTTCATTGCAGGGTGTGACGAAGTCAGTTAATGGGAAAAATAGCTTCTTTGAGGCTCTTCTCGAAACTGGCTAACTTGGGGCCTTATCCCTGTCCTCTAGGGGAGTTGGTACTCGATTCCTAACACCTTGGGAGGATCCCCTATCTCTCTCCCACCATATCTCCACCTATCCTATCCATACCCTATCCACTTAGTCCTATATAAGAGAAGCTCTACCCCTCTCCAAAAGGAGGAAGTCTATGGTGTCTACATGCTAGTGAAATCACTCTTAAGAGATCTCTACTCATCCTTGAGAGACTCAAGCTTCCTTAGGAGGAAATGGCAAATGGCTTTGTTGGAGAAGGGCTACAAATCCTTGGTTGTAGTTCTATATCTCTGCTATGTACTTCCCTATTTTTACAGTAATACAAATGCTTTCCACCAATATTGTTCATGTGTGTAATGATATTGAGTAGTTTACCTGCTTAATTGTTCACTTAGATCTCTTACTGTATAGATTCCCTTTACTTGTTTCTCTTGTTTCTTGTCTTGAAAGGTCTTGTAGCTTGAATCTGACGACTGTGAGACGTGGAGCAACATTTAGGAGAAAGGATAGCGAAGTGAAAGGTAAGACATCTAGTACTTGATCCTTAAGTAGATCTAGGAAATGTATTTGTAGCCTGTCTTATTTGTTCTAGAGTCACATTGAGATAGGGAGATCCGACTCGTTTCCGCTTGAGTGGATTGTCTAATAAACACCTGTAGTTGTGTGGTAGAGCTCACTAGCTTAGCAATACCCTCTTTTTTCCATGGATTGCTTGATAAACCTAGCTATAGGTTGTCTTAGCATTGGGAAGAGACCCTGAATGTGAGATAGTTCCTTATCCATCCTTAGTGGATACACAACCCAGCCCAGGGGGTGGTCTCTTAGCTAAAGTAGTACAAGCTGGGAAGAGACCTAAGGTTTGTTGGAAATTTGTCCTCACTTAGCTAGTTGCTTGGGGCAGCTTCAATTCTAAAGATAAGTGTTTTTATGTGTTAAATGATGCAAATTTATGTGTTATAACTATTGTTAAGTTATGCTTGTTATGCTCTAGACTAAGGAATGGGTGACTCCCTCAACTTGCTCATTAGAAATCCATGTATAAGATTGAATATGAGATTGAATGCATGTTGGAAGACTTCATTGTTTACATGAATGATGTGCATAGCTAAACCCTGCAGGTTGTTGATATGATTAACTAGTTTAGTCCATTATATGTGTTTATTATGCATTGCATTCACCCTTCAAAAGGGATGGCCTAAATTCACCTGGACTTGGGAAGAAACGGGATAAACCTTGACGTGTTTTAGAGCCCCTCTGTGGTCAGGTGAAGGGCAAATTCATGGCAAGAAGAAGGAAGAATCCATCGCAGAAGGATAAAGGAACTTTAGTGGAGTTATGAATAGAAATCCAGTTGGGTAAATTAACATGGTTGGTGTTGACATAGTTCTGTAGATAGGGCTTCACTTCACAGTGCCTTAAAAAAATGCCAACAAAAATCCCTTAAGCATCGTCCCAAAAAGGTTTTATCCTTTCCAGCAACAACCATGAAGCGAGCGAATTCTCACCCGAGATGATCAAGGGGGGCTGCAGGAACCAGGTTTATGTAGTATGGGGCAGACATGCATCTATGCTCACTCTATGGCTATAGAAACCAGATATTTATCTTTTCATCACACATATATTAATCATTCACATTATCAATGTATAATAGACATTCACACTAACATGGTAAAATGTGTGATCACATCAGAGTTTAAGCATATCACATTATCTAGTCGCATTCATCATTCGGTATAAGAAAAAACACAAGAAAGAGACATCATCATTCAACAAGGACATAGCCGAACATATTCATGCATTAACTCATCAAAAAAACTTATCGTGGATCCATACAAAACTTGTTGAAGGTAGAGAAAAAATTACCCAAATCATTCGCTTATCTATTGTTCAATTGATGCCCTTAGGCTTACAATCATACTCCTATTTATAGCCAACTATGGTGGTTACAAAATGGTCCAAATGACCCTTTCTAACTAACTAAGCTAATCTTGCGCTTTCATCGACTCCTTATTCTCCACAAGTGGTCCTTTCTTCCGCGGATAATCCTTCTTTGCTGATGCCAGCTTCTGCACTTTATGCTGTCTAACCCCATGCCAACACGCCCCCAACACAAAATTGTGGCTCTCCCTCAAGCCACCTTAGCTGGACATCTCTGGTGCATTCACCTGCTGTCTAACATCATCGTATGCATTTTTTATCTAGTCGACCACTTCCTGGGCTGATGCTCCGAGTTGTGTACATTCTTCTACCTGGTGGTCTGTTGGGTGTTCGCAACTTTTTTGTTGCGCTCCCTCTAGTTGTTGCTTGACCTGTTTCATTGAGTCCATTGCCATTATCGCGAGGACTTCTGCTTTTGTTTGTAGCTTGTCTAGGTGTGTGGCCCTTCTTTGTTGCGTTTTGTGTGCCTTAGTTACATGATGTTGCATTACTTTTAGTTCCGCATCTTGGCATTCCGACACATCGAATCTTGCTGCTTCTCTCTATAATCTGCGATTATCTTGTCGATAGATGCTCATCCTTATTGTTTCGAATTTTTTTTTCATAGGGCCATAGCTGATTTTGCGGTACTGGTCCCACACTGGAGTTGCTCTCATTCAATTTTTTCACGCTCCTTGTACCTCAGATTCAACGTGTAAGGCCGCTGCTTTACTGGCTTCGCATCAGGTTTCAGTGGGATTTTCATCTCCAAAAATTTTGTAGGGAACAAGTCTTGGAACTCATGTAATAGGTCAGTTATCCTTGCAATGGTCGAGTCATCCCAATAATCTCCGATGCTTGCAAACTTGGGATTATCTTCCGATCCAATGCTTACTTTCTTGATTTGCAATGGCTACTGAAAATTGTCAGAAGGCATATCTGGTGCTTCGAGATTGCAAATTCCTTCTAAGTCTGGTATATACGTAGCCCTCGGATCATCCTCATCGTCTAGTCCTCATGTTATGTTGTATCATTCCAACAGCATTTTTGGTGTCACAGTCCAATGAAATCCCATATATTTTCCTGTCGGAAGTGCTTCGATTAATTTCTCACGGACCTCCTATAATGCACTGTTGATAAAGGGGTTTTCGTGGGAGAATTTGAACGTTTGGCTAAATCCAATAGTTAGTTGTTCCCATGTAGTTGTTCTGCATCGCATTTCTGCTGTGATATACCAACTCGACAGTCGAACCAATCCTAAATCTATGATTTCATTGGATTCCACAACATGTCCTCTTCTTTATTCTTTAGGGTACCGGCAATGGAACAATTTATTGACATAGTTCTCTCTATAGGGTTTCACTTCGCACTATCGTCAACAAACTCCAACCAAAATCCCGTAAGCATCGGCCCAGAAAGGTTTTACCCTTTTTAGCAACACCCGCGAAGTGAGTGAAGTCTCACCTGAGATGATCAAGGGGGGATGCAGGAACCAGGTTTCTGCAGTATGGGTAGGACATGCATCTATGCTCACTCTATCACTACAAAAACCACATATTTATCTTTGCATCATCCATACATTCATCATTTGCATTATCAATGTATAATTGACATTATCACTAACATGGTAAAACTTGCGATCACATCACAGAAATTACATAAAAACAAAGTTTAAGAATAGCACATTATCTAGTCGCATTCATCATTCAATACAAGAAAAAACACAATAACGAGACATCATCATTCAACAAGGACATAGCAAAACATTTTCATGCATTAACCCATCAAAACAATTTATCGCGGATCCATACAAAACTTTCCGAAGGCAGAGCAAAACATTAACCAAATCATTCGCTTATCTATTGTTCAATTGATTCCCTTAGGCTTATAATCATACTGCTATTTATAGCCAACTATGGTGGTTACAAAATGGTCCAAATGACCCTTTTTAACTAACTAAGCTAATCTTGTGCTTTTGTTGGGTCCTTGTTATCCACAAATGGTCCTTTCTTCCACGGATAGTCCTTCTTCGTTGTTGTCGGCTTTTGAACTTTATGCGGTCTAATCCTATTCCAATAGCTAGATTACTTAGATGGGGTGGGGGTTCCACCATTGGATAAAGGTCTTCAAGATATTTCCAATGGTACCAACCTTGTCCAACTTGGACAAAGGAGGACGAAGTTGTGCCCCTAAGAAGTTTTCCATAGAAACCTTGTTGGGGCAGGGGGTTTTGGTCCTGACCCTTCCACATCTGCAAGGTCCATTCCACATCCACAATGCAGAACGCAGATTGCGGTGGTCAGAAATCATCCATTGGGGCATATAGAAATCTACATTTCAGCATCGGCAATGCAGAATGCGGAATGCGGATTGCAGGAGGTAAAATTCCCTGGAGATGGATTATGGAACTCCGCATTTCATCATCCACAATGCGAAATGTGGGATGCGGGTTGCGGAAGGTAACTTTTGGATGAGAAAAAGTGGAACCCGGCTTCTGATTTCCACATGCATATTGCGGAATTGTAGAAGTCAGAAGGACAGACTTTCGAGTCCAAAATTGGCTTGCAACTTCCGCATGCAGATTGCGGAAGTTGGAAGCGCAAATTCAATGGAAAGTTGGTTTTGGAAACCCGACTTCTAAGTCCCGCATGCGGATTACAAAACTCAGAAAGGATGGATTGCGGATCATAATGGAGGATTGTGGACCCGAGACAATTGCGGTTGTGTGTGGAAATTGGTTGAATTTGAAAGAAAAACAAAAACAAAACAGAGGATCTCCCATGGCCTCTGAAGGCCATTTAGAAGGTGTGGGAATGTGACACTGTGGTATCAGAGCTTCAGTTGTAGCACTGGGAGTTGTTAGGGTCGAGCCTTGCATGAAATTTCGCTCAAGAAATGCGCCCATGGAGTGGTTTTGATAAACTTATTTGATTAATTTATTGTCCAAATGAATAAGTTCTAGGTTTGAATGGGTATCTTAGAGTTTAATTGAATGCTTGTGATTTCTAATAGATGTTTTTGTTATTCATAGTGACAGCAGCAATAGTAAGTTGAGTTGTATAACAAGGCAACACATAGAAAGGAGGGAGAATGGTCACCTTCAACGATGCACAAGATCTATTTGAGCCAGAGGATGATGGGCTGGGTGAGAACGTGCAAGAAGCACATACATAGGTCGAGTTTGATGGAAGAAGGGCACAAGTAATGCCCCCAAATTTGGTCGATGCTATGGTAAGATTCAACGATTGGATGATGAAATCACAAGAAGAACAACATAAAATCAACACAACCATCTCGCAAAGCCTCACAGACATGCATCAGAGAATAAATGGTGGGTCTAACCCAAGCAACGAAGGCTGAGAGGAAAGAAATGCAGAAGGTCAGTCTAGGGGTCATTCTAAGAGAAGGACTCTAAGCCCTAGAAGGAGTTCTCTGAGGAAGAATACACAAAACACCCTCTCCTAGGTTTTCCTCTAATAGGTTAGATGACCCCAAGGTTCCCAAGGAATCCCAAGACATACTTCCAGCAGGAGTAAGGGAAAAAATAAGCACAGAGGTATTCCACAGGGTAAATTTAGGAAGGAAAGGCCTCCCACTTTTGATGGTGAAAGTAAGGAAGGTAAAGAAGCAGAGGCATGGATTCTTGGAATTCAAAAGTACTTTAGAATGCATGAGTATTTAGAGAATGAAAAGGATAGGGTTTACATCTATAACCTGAGTGGAAGAGCTTCAATCTAGTGGGAACACCTCATGCAAGTGAAAGGAATTAGTGAAATAAGAGTTAGATGGAAAAGTTTTAAAAGACACTTTCAGGAGAAGTACCTATCAACTAGGTATTATGATAACAAAAGAAAAGAGTTCAATGAAGTTAGATTAGGGTAGAATACCATGGATGAGCATGTCCACAACCTTCTGGAGTTGTTTAGGTATGTAGACTACATCAAGGATGAGAGGGTGAAAATATAACATTCCGTTGGTCGTCCACCACAAAATTACAGAGATAGAATAGAGTTTGTAAATCCACCAAGCTTAGATGAAGCCATCAGAATGGCAGAGCATTCCTATGAGCAGAGTAAAGGTAAATCAGAGATGCGACCAGCATGGAAAGGTAATACCAAGGGAAGGTTTGAACAAAAGAAGATTGGATTCAAACCACCATCCAAAAATCATCCCAGAACCTTTCCACAGGACTAGCAAGCAAGAAGAGAATTCAAGCCAGCTGTAGCAACAGAAAAGACACCAAAGGGGCCACTCCAATGTTGGGGATGCAAAGGAAACCACATGCTTAAATATTTCCCACATCAGAAGGAAAATCCAAGGATCTTGCACAACATGGAAGGAGTAGCTACAATGGGAGATATGGAAAGGGAAACACCTAGGATTTATGCAGCAGTGAATGATCACCAAGTAGACCATCAATCAACACTGGTGGAGATTGAAGGTAAGATTGTTAAGCAATCTATTTTTATTTTGATTGATCCAGGGTCTACTCATAGTTATGTGTCTCCTAGGCTAGTTGAAAGTTGTTCTCTTAGTAAATTAAATCATGGTAAGGCTTGGCTAGTTCAATTAGCCACAGGTACCAAGAGGAAGGTAAAGTAGTGAAGGAGTGCCCCATAGAATTGAATGGAATCCTCACACAAGCATAATTAAATGTCTTACCATTAGGATCATATGATTCCCTAATTGGCATGGATTGGTTGGAAAGACATAGAGCCAAGTTGGACTATTATGAGAAAGCACTTGAATGCCTTGATGATGAAGGAAGGCCAAGGTTAGTAAAAGGAATCCCTAAGCATGTTTTAGTAAGGAATATTTCAGCCTTACAGCTGAGAATATTCTATAAGAAGGGTTGCCAATTATATGCTTTGCATATATCAGATTCAACAAAAGATAAAGGTCCTAGGTTAGAAGACTTTCAGCTGTTACAAGAGTTCTGGGATGTATTTCCAGATGAAGTGTCAGGGATTCCACCCAAGAGATACATTGACTTTTCCATTAACCTTGTTCTAGGGGAAGCACCAATTTCCAAGGATACCTATAGAATGAGCACACTAGAATTGTTAGAATTGAAGATGCAGTTGCAAGAATTAATGGACAAAGAATATATCATACCTAGTGTATCTCCTTGGGGTGCACCTGTGTTATTTTTCAAGAAGAAATATGGGACATTGAGGCTATGTATTGATTACAAGAATCTGAATAAAGTGACAGTTAAGAACAAGTATCCATTGCCTAGGATTTACTTGTTTGACCAAATGAAGGAATCTAGAGAATTTTCAAAGATTGAATTGAGGTTTGGGTACCATCAAGTGATGATTAAGGAAGAAGACATCCATAAGACAACTTTCAGAACAAGGTATGGCCATTATGAATTCATAGTGGTTCCATTTGGTCTTACCAATGCACCTGCTACATTCATGTGTCTCATGAATAGTGTCTTCAACATATATTTGGAAAAGTTTGTGATTTTGTTCTTGTATGGTATGAAAAATGTGAGAAGAGATTTTAGCAGTTGAAGGAATTACTTACTAGTGCCCCTGTTCTGAAGATTGTAGACCCAAAGAAAGCATTTTTTGGTATGCACAAATGCTTGCATTGAAGGGCTCAGTGGGGTATTCACACAAGAATGGTTTGTAATTTTCTATGAGTCCATAAAGTTAAAGGATCATGAAAGGAACTATGTCTCACATGACTTAGAATTGGAATCCATAGTGCATGCTCTCAAGAGATGGAGACATTATCTCTTGGGAATTAGATTTGAACTCAAGACTAATCATATGAGTTTAAAATACTTTTTTGACCAGCCAAATCTGAATGCTAGACAAACTAGATGGATGGAGTTTCTTTGTGAGTTTGATTTGGAGATTAAGCATGTCAAAGGTAAGGAAAACAAGGTTGTTGATGCACTCAACATAAAATTCCATATTGCAGCAAGGTATTGTGGATGAAAAGTATGCAAGATATCAACTAGGTGAGGATGATGTTATCATCTATCAGGGTAATAGACTGTACATTCCAGATAGTGCATATTTGAAGAATCTTGTGATGGATGAGATGCATCAAAGGCCATATTTTGGACACCCGGGATATAAAAAAGATATAACAGAAGTAAGGAAACAATACTTTTGGCATGGTATGAAGAAATACATAGCTGAGTACATCATTAGGTGTCAAAAGTGACAACAAGTCAAGGCAAAGCATCAACATCCAATAGGATTGTTGTAGCCATTTCCCATTCCAGCATGGAAGTGGGAAGTGATCTCTATGGATTTTATAACATGTTTGTCAATGAAAGTGAAGAATCATGATTCAATCATGGTATAAGTGGTGGACACGATATCAAAGGTAGCTCATTTCATTCCAGTCAAGTCCATTCACAAGTCCAATGACATTGCAAATATCTTCACGAGAGATATATTCATATTCCATGGGCTTCCCAAGGCAATAATTTCAGATCATGACACAAAGTTCACTTCTAATTTTTTGAAAGGATTGTTCCAAGAATTAGGAACTCAGTTGAAATTTAGTACACCCTATCATCCTCAAACTGATGGTCAGACTTGTAACATCCCCATCACTGGTAAAAGTCTTATTTACTCACCTTTGTCTATTTACATGACTTAAAACCTAAACTAGGTTCAACAATGCAACCAAGACTGGAAAAGGGCACGGTGAACGACAAGGGGGAGAGTTTTGTTTTTTTTAAGTTGTTAAAGTCACGGTGTTCTTTGGCTTGTATTAGCTTTTGAACATGAGTTAAGTTAATTTATTTATGATATATTTGTATATACTAATACACCTAAAAGAACATCACTCTTTCTTTTAATTAAAGCATGATAACTAATTTCTATCCAAATACATATGTATATGTATTGGTCCTAGTATATATATATATATATATTTGTGTGTGATAATATATGAGAATATATATTATATATATAAGTGCATACTTTTAATATATATACTATATATATGCTGGTCTCTTATGATAAAATTATAGAGCAATAAGCATAAACCTAATGTTAAACATAATAATGTGTGTTACATTATTTTAATTAAAATGATTATAATGTATTTGCAATCACAAATTATATTTATGGTACACGAAATGTGTATAGTGCCTTGTAAAGTGATTTACCTAGAATATATAGTTGTAGTTGTGAGATTTTCAATCGTTAGGAACTAGATTCATAAGACAATTTCACATGGAACATTTTAGACAATGAGAGAAGAAGAATAGAGAGAATAAATTGTGGAAATCACTCTATATATTATTCATTGATATGATAAAAATATATAATACATCCTCCATGGATAAAATTGAATTCCTTTGAGGCAATATGGAAAGAGCAAAAATAAAAGGCTTAGAAAAGACAAAAAAAACCCTAGGTGGAAAAAGCAGTTTCCAAAACCGTCCTAGAGGCTCACAAATTTAGTAAGTATGGTATCGAAGCTCATGAGTGAGGTAAATGGAATGTAATGATGGATTTAGAAGGTTAGATATGATTTGGAGGTCGAATTGGTCAAGTGAAAAAATATTCCAAGTAAACTAGCTTTATCTTTTCCACTAGAAAGTAGAAAAAACAGGGCAAAGCTAACTAAATCAACATAGTGTCTTTCTAATTCAGGAATGGAATAAAATTAGACAAAATCCAAGGAAATCTTATCCAAAATATATCCAAATTCGTTTTTGTGAATGAGGATAGCATGTGGCCCACTAAAAGACAAAACTAGCCTATTCTACCTAGTCAAAACTCAGGAAATTAATCATAAATGATTAATTAATTTTATCCTAAGTCTAGAATAACATAGTGGATTTTTTAAATGTTCCAACACCCCCCCTTAATCCTGAATTTATGTGATGGGAATCAGAAAAATATCATAAATATAGGGCCCAAGCAACAAGGCTTATGGTCACCCCAATACAAAAATAACTAGTCCATGTAAACTGAGGAAATAGGGAAAACCTCATGGGAACACAACCCTCCCTAAAAAATGGACATGTTTGATGTCTTCATACTGTGACGTTGCTCATTTGAATGAGCTGAATGATATGAATGATCTGAATGGGCTACTTCTGAGTAACTGACTTGATGAAGAGATTGTGGATGTCATGATCATGCATCAATGCATCAATGTTGTGTAGGAAAGAACCATGTGTTGAAGCTCTATGAAGTTCATCTTCTGATGATGGAGAAGAATCAAATGAATTTTTATTGCTTCTTTAACATACATAATCAGATATGAAAACATAATCAATTATGGAAAGGAGATCTATGCATACTCCTTCCCAAGGAGAAACAATGAACTCAACAGGATCAATTTCTTCTGTAGTTGCAATGTGGTGTACTAGTTCTTGCACTTTCTTCTCAAAATGATGTAGAACCTTTATGATATTTAAAATGAGATCATGTAGATATGAAATATTAGAATGTGATTCATATGGAGCAACAACCAGTAAATATGTGGAGTCTCCATGATCGAACAAAGTTTTAGTAGGAAAAGTGTGAGAAACTAGATCACCCTGACAGCTAAGCGAGCCTGGAGAGTGTGAGGACTTGAATTTTGAACCATGAATGATGGGGTCAAGTCCAGATATGTGGAATATCAGTCCAAATAAATCCGAAAACATGGCTTTCCAACCAATGAAATATATGAAAGACAAAAGTGCAACAGAGGCAAGTGACACAGTGTAGGAAAACATAGAATTGTGTGGTTTCTTAACTAGAGAACTTGGGGGTTTTAGGGTCTTTTTTGCATCCAAATGTTGGGAATATGATGTGGGATATGTAATGAACTTCATAGCATACTGTAAATCATCTTCTAAATCAGAATCTAAAATATTTGAATGGTGGTGGAAAGACCTTTCAGAAGAGAAGTCAGAAGCTAGTAAAAAATGACTAGTTTTGAGAGTAGACTTGGATGAACTGAATGAAGGCTGTTCCAAGGACATCATAATTAAATTTCACTCTAGGACTCAAATCATAAACATTATTACCTTTGGGAGAGGCTTGGAGATAGAGTTCTTGTTCTACAACAAGCTTGCCTTGTTCTTTCTTTGCAAAGTCAGGAACATCTATGTTATGTTCTTCAAGCATTTTGTTCATGATGTCCAATTTATTCTTGAAGCAATATTTCTCAGGATGAGTGCCTTGATTTTTGTACCCTGCATATCTCCCAGAATGCGAAAAACCCATATTTGCGTGCTCTGCATAACCCCATGGGTGAGAAAATCATCAAATTTTTGTGCTATGCTCAGACTCTAGGGTGCAAAAATCCCAATATATCCTTTGGCCTTGGATCTTGAATCTCTACCTTCCTAAAATTTTCCTTGGGATTGAAACACCTGATTCGATCTCAACCTCCTCTCTCTATTTAGCTTGGTTGTTCCACTAAAACCTCACTAGATCCACCTTCCTCTCCTGATGGTTAAGTTCTCAAGTGCTATAAAGTAGAGGCCATCCATGAGCCAAAGGGAGGACTACTTGGGGAATCCAACTTATGATCTTATGAGATTTGTAGAGATAGCTAGAGGGAGGAAGTCTTGGAGCTGGAGCTGACTTGGAAATCAAGCAACTCTATGTAAGTGTCTTCAAGTTTCTTATTAATGATAACGTGTATTGTTTCCCATTTCAAGTGCATTGTATTTGGATCATTGTCATGAAGTGTATCTAGTATGATTTGAATCTAAACTTGTTCTTCAAGGTATTTGGGAGGTCGTGTTTTTGTCTCTTGTTTGATCTTGACATGTTCAACTTGGGAGCTTTGGGATTCAACTTGGGAGCTTCGGGATCAAAGTTGAAAGCGGGACAAATGTCTGATTTGAAGGTAAGTTACATCCTCCTGTTATTATCAAATACGTTTAATCTTGATGTATGATTTTAGTTCAGGATTCAAGGTTGTTTTGTTATATAATTGTCTTAGATTAGATCTAGTACATCCTAGTCTAGCCTAAGAGAAGCTCTTCTTATCTGTAGGAAGAAATTTCTACCACAAAAATTGGCGACTCCACTGGTTTGAATCCATTTTCTTCGATTGTGAAGTTTTCTTTTACTTTCACTCAAATTGATTATGAAATTGCGTCTTTTTACCCTCATTCCCATCCATGTTCTTTGCATCAGATCTCTGTCATTCAGTTCAACCTCTCATTTAGTCCCCTAGGTTAGAAAACCCTAGAAAAATCCAAAATTTTTCTTTAAAAAATCTCCTTTACTTTCCCTCTATTTATTTTTACGCCCTGCATACTCTTACAAGAGCGAAAATTCCCAAATTTGCGCACCCTATACACTCTGCAGAACATGAAAACCTAGAGATTTCACACCTGGGTTGCATGCTAACCTGCGAAAATTCCCTAAGTGATTTTTTGGTTTTTGTTTGGTTGATTTCACTTCATTTTTGGTTATCTGCTCCATATTTCTTTGTTAACATTTGTCAGAACTCTATGACCTGTGTTGTTGCAATATATTGCTTGCATTTTAGTTTATTTTGAAATCTTTTGAATCTTTGCTTGATTTTCAAGATCCTTTGGTAGACACCTTGAACAATTTGAGAACTAGGTCACTGTTTCAATAGCACCTACATACTTATCAGTCTCTGTAACTCATCTGCACATTCATCTTGATATCCCTTAGAAAATTTGTAAGTGTGTTTTGTTTGTTTCATCCATTGTCGAGCTTGGATTTTATGAGTCTTGTGACTTCATAACTAGGTTATTCGTCTCCTTACCATAGTTTCCAAAAGGACTAGTCATTTATAAATAGTCAGGGTTCTGTAATGTTATGTACTTGAAATCCTTGATTACATTATTGAGATATTATATCATTTTGAAGTATCATATTTCTATCTTTTTCATAAAAATTGATATTGAAAGACCTTTTTGAGACACTCTTTCTCTTCTTGTTGAAAAGATCACAGTCATATTTTGTATTTGGGAAGCATATTTTCATTGTTATTTGTCACATAGTTACATTCATTAGAAGTAGAATCAGTGATAGATCATATCCATCTTGAAAGAAGTAACATTAATTTGGCATATTCAAAGAAAATGTTTGAGTGGTTTTTTCATCTTTTTGAAAAGTTTGTGCTTGCATTGATCAAAGAACTGTCTCCTTACCTTAGCTAGTATTCATTGAAAGGAAAGGCTTATTTGATTCATACTCATTTGCATGATTTGAGACAGTCATCACACCACCAAGTTTCACTTCCGCTACAACATTGAGTAATACAACAACCATTAAAAATTTATCTCCCTAAATCAACACACTTTAACCTCGCTTGAGGATAAAAAGAATTTGGTAGTTAGGTAGGACATTGGGGATATGAATCCAAATAATTACCCCTTGTCATTGTTCATATAAAACAAAGTTGTTTCCCAATAGGGTGCTAAAATCCTCTTGTATTTGTTGACACGGCCATTGACCAGTTTGTTGATAGGGCCCCCCGTTTCACGGGAGCAAGCAATAAGGACAGGTTCCAGATGGACTTTGTGGAATGTTGCACTCTACTTAGCACCTAAGGACATCTATTTGTTGTCTTCCTTGTATTTTCCTTATAGCTGATACAAGGACTCAAAGGAAGAAGCTCCAGTATCCTTCTTAGACGTGTCATGAATGAGGTAGCTTAGTGACTTTTCTTTTAGGGATCTTTTACCCAGGATTCCTTTCAGTAGAGGGATATCCTTCCATTTTGGTCTCTCATTTCGTATTGTTCGACTTGAATTTCATCACCTTGCGAAGGATACAATTTGTCGAGGTATCCAGCTCTTAGGAATTTTTCTTTCTATTTCATCTTTGTAGAGGATCTTTTTATTTTTTAGTGTTGCTTGTTGGAATTCAGGCCACTTTTGTTTCAGCTCGCTTATTGTAGCGCTGGTCCCAGTACAGTTTTTTGAGCCTTCTTTTTGGCCTGCGAGTCTTGTCTTTTCCTTTCTCCCCTTTTGCACACTCGATTTCTCTAGGGTTTTTGAGTTATTTTTTCATGAGAATGTCCCCATAAATTTTAATCCTATCACATGGATGATCAAAGGAAACCACATAGACAACATGGAAGAAGCCCCGAACTAGCACCTCGGAATTCTCGTCCGCCTGCTTCACGTATCCTACCCCCCTATCAGCCGAGGAGCTAATCGGGAGACTGTTCCACCATCTACCAGTACGACACATTCAGTTTCTTCTGTACCCCTAAACCATAACATCGTCTCAGATACTAGTACACTAACTGAAACTAGTAGTGTACTTGAGATCCATGCAGTACTAGAATCCACTATTGTACCAGAAACTCACACTATAGTGGACATTATGTTAGCTTCTGAGGTCAGTACCCCACCTTATGTTACGCTGGAAGGCACTATCCTCCCGGAGACTAGCACTACACCAAAAACAACAACATTATTTGATGTCCTTGAAGGGTATATTGAAACCATTGATGAACCTGAACCCACACTTCCTAGACAGTTTCATCTATCTTCTGACTTTGTATATCCTATTGGATAGCTAGAAACTCCACCTATCATCACTACATCATTAATTACCCATATTTATGAAATCGGTTCTTCTAACAATGTATCGTTCAGCTTACCTTCCCCTAATCTCCCTTTAGGACCTGAGATGATGGTTTCAATCCAAGCCAGTATGGTTAGTCTAGCCAACTCATCTGTAGCATCGGAACACTTTAGACATGAAAGAACTAGAATGCTGACATCGACTTCACAATATCCCCCTGCACCCACTTCCCAAGTGACAAATACTCCCAATTTCTAAGCTTCCAGACCTCCATCTAGTGACACGACTTATCGTGGACCATTCGTAGGCCAGTCCAGACCCTCAGACTAGACTATACCAGAACTCTTTCCGGAACCCAACATGATATCCAACATTTTTTATCCATCCTCTACTTTATGGAATACAACTCTGGGCAAAGCCCTCGACGATTTTCGCACCGTTCCAATTTTTATGAACGCAACACCTGGAAGTGATCGACTATTGTCCCTGCACTTATTTCCACACAACATGTTCATCTTACCTTCAGGGAATGCACCTGTTATGAGGACCAACCCAATATTTTCACCGTAACAGCCGCTATCTAGAACCGACGCAAGATCCTCTTCATAAGTCGACACCTTTAGTCCAATTGGAAAATCTGCACCACCTAACTCTTCTAATTTTGTTATTGGAAGAACGCACACCTCTACTGTTCAAATTCCCAACATGACTGGCGGTCATTCTTCGGCCACAATAGATACCATTTCCGGAGGACAACCGTTTGTTGGAACCATTGGTCCCAGTAACCAACCTCCTCTGGTCGGACCATCTACATAATGGGTACCACCAATCCCATATGTTGGAGGATAACTACTTGTTATTGCCCCAAGAGGGGATGCTCAACAACCTCCTCCATCTGCTTCATCCGCTCAATAGGTCCCACATACCATATCTTTTGGAGGATTACCATTCGTTAGTGGTCCAACAGTCACAATTCAACAACCCCCTCCATCAGCATCATCTGCTCCGTGGGGAACATATACTCAACTTGGAAGTGGACAACCTTATGTTAGTACCCCAATCGAAACTAACTTAAAAATTCCCTCATTAGGTCCAATTCCTTCTTGGGAACCTCAAATCCCACTGAGTGGGGGGTATTCCTTATTCCAAAACCTAAATCAAGCTGGGGGGTAACCTAACCAACATCAAGCTTTCATTCTTCCTAACTTGAATTTTGGAGTTCCTTATCCCACCGCCTCGAATACTCCATGGAACCCACCTCTTCAAACTCCACCTCTTAATCAGGGGGGAACAAACGTTCCATGGGATCCATTTTTCCAGGAAACCCCTACCCCAGGCATGGGTAATCCATCCAATCAAGGATTTGGAAATGTCCCTTGGATACAACAATCCCAGGGACCTACACCTCTCATTCCCACCCAACAATACACTCAACAATTGGTCTCTAATTTGATTTCGAATCACTTGGTTAATCCTATGATTCTGAATTTGCCACCGGTTAACCAGATGGTCCCCAACCCACACAACTTTCAATAGTATCATACAGGTAACATGTTTGGGTACAATATGCAACAATATGTTGTGCAGGGTCCCACAGGTATCCTTGCACCCTATCAATATTACTCATTCCCATAGCCCAATCGACAACTTCCATTCTTGGCAACATTAGATTTTCCTAATTTGTGTAGACTCATCAACCATCCTATCTGGCATGAACCACACTGGCCACCCATTTTTACCAAACTACCATCGGACATAACAAATTTCGATGCCGAGCCTGGGGAAGACCCCAAAAAACATGTCATGACATTCCATCTCTGGTGCTCATCAAACTACTAGATGGATGTGTGAGGATATTCTCACCATCATCTTTATGTTTGCATGCATACCAGTCATCAGTATGGTGTCCTCCAACACCTAGTCCCTAGTTTTCTAGACCTGGGAGCTTATTTCTATTCAATTCCAGCACTCCTAGTCCATGATGTGCCTTGTTTTCATCTCTTGAGACAAAATGCGCCCTCTCTTACGTACCACCAGTGACACACTCAGTTAGTTGCTTGATTTGTGGATATGTTCCTTGATTTGAGGATAGATTGACTAGTTAACCAACTGAAACACTCCGATGGACATCCTTAGATATTGGTTTGACTATTATGACTCCAAACAGCTCCTCATGCGCCCTCCTTGGATTATCCTTCACCACATTAGTGCTCCATGCATCAGTTACACCTACCTACATTTAGTTAGACTCAGTTTGACACCTGGTTGATCGTTACTTGTGCATTGATGAGACTATCACTGATTGATGATGAGGACTCCTAATGGAGACATGCTACACCATGCAAGCTATTCGAATGAAATCCTTGGTTAATTTGAATTATTTAGTCATTGTTACTATATTGTATTGTATTCTACTTCAGAGTTCAATAGAGTAGTGTTGCAAGTCTTTTTGCACAGTTTTCACATATTATTCTTTATGCATCTCTAGTAATTGTTTCTCTTATTCCATAGATCTGTTGTGTTTAATTTCATAGGATGATTCCATTCAGTTACGGCTCTTCCAATGCACACTTACTGACATGACAACAAAATGGTATATCAAGCTTCCCCAACACTCCTTTTGATATTTCAACACCTTGGCCATGCATTTTTTGACGCATTTCCAGCTCCCCATTCGCTATGAGACTGGAACTGACTTGTTATCCTCGTTGCGCCAAACCACTGCCACTCATATATCTGATCACATCCGTGAGTGGCAGAGACACCGATGACTTATCAAGGCACCCATCCTGGACCAGTTACTGGTTGATTGGTTCACTAAGTCATTACTGCTACCCATCGCCAGGGATCTTGCTATGGGCGGACCTGTCACCCAGAAGCAAGAAATATCTCATGTGCAGTATATGGATTTGGTTTACACCCAATCCAGAATGTTATACGAGTTTATTTATCATGCCTCCCTTCCAACCAATGATCCATCAAAGCCCGCCAATGAACCCTCCATTGACGGTATCATTGGTTTAGTAAAGGCCTAGCCTTTCACTAAAACGAGTGGAAAACAAAACATTGTTGCTCCATCTCAGACTCAAGCTACACCCAAGACATCTACTCCTCCTACTCAGTCCTCCGAGGAGAATGTCGTTCAATCCTCGTCACAACAATGTGGAGGAAAAAAGAAGCAGAACAGAGGAAAACATAAGAAAACTTCTACTTAGCAGGAAAATCCCAGACCACAACAGACCAACAATGAAAACAAACCGAAAAAAAAAAAGCAAAGTTTCCCTACCTTATATGTCAGGAATACAATGACACCAAATACTGTCCTTACAAAGATGAATTAAACAAATTCGTAAAAGTTTCCTCCCATTCGGTCGTGTTAACCAATCCTTTCCCTCACCAAAAACAACAAATGGTCACGCAGGAACCCCTGCAAGGGGGAAACCAAAACAACTCTTCCCGAGCATAAACGTCCTCTAATCATGAAATCCTTATGATGACTAACAAGATGGTTCGCATATCTACATGTAAAAATGCATATGATCCTCCCCATGCCTGAACAAAACTACGACTTCCCAAGGAATCTCTCCCTTAGAATAATCTCCCTCGACACCTCCCCCGAATGGCCATCTCCACATTGAGAGACATGCTGCTGAAACCATGTTGCATCCACCCAAGGCCACGATTCATAAGGAAATATTAAATCCCAACGCGGGAGTATCCCAGAACTACAAAATTGTTGAAGACTTGGCTCAAACACCTTGTGCCATGTCGACCCTCGAGGTTATACAACACTATCCTATACAATGTAGAACCTTGTCATCAACATTGGGAGATGTTGACCCGGATTCTTCCAACACGATTTTGTTTAACCTAGAATATTTCAAACCTAGGTATTCCCACAACTTAGCCTTCCAAATTCATACCTGGATCCATGGAAACAACATCCATCGTACCATTTTGGATGAAGGTAATTTCACTTCTATTATATCTTTTACTTGTTGGAGAGAAATCGGTTCTCCTGAAGTGTTCCAATCTCCCACAAATTTAAAATCATTTGACGGACATGGTTTTCAACTGTATGAACTCATCCCATCTCTTTCCATAGAACTATGGGGAAAGAATGTGTCTATCCACGTGGAAATCATTGATGCTTCGTTAGACTACAATCTCTTACTCGATCGCAATTGGTTTTATGTCATGACTGCCTTAGCATCCTCTGTTTTTCGCTTAGTGCAATTCCCCCATCAAGGGAAGATCGTCACGATAGACCAATTAGATTTTTGCTCTCCAGACATACATCAGAATTCCACCAACAATGTCCCATTGCTGGAAAATTCCCAGCCTCATTTTGAAGACATTGGATTTGGTCTTTTGAAGGACTCCTCTATCATAGGGGTATTTTCGGAAGTTCCACCCTCGGTTTTTTCGATTAACATGATTTCGACAAGCACTTATATACCCTATGAATCTACTGACTTGTGGGTGATACCAAGTCCATTCGAGTTTGAAACCATTGGCACCGATATGCCCTTGAAACAAAATTTAGCAACCTATCAGGAGATTCAGTCGGCTCCCGACTGGATCGATACAATTGACCACCATCAGGTGGCAGGTTCATCATCTCGAATCCTTTCATCCTTACCTTACAATGAATCCCTTACACATATTTTTCCTACATATGAATCTATTATGGAGATCATGAGTTTGGATGAACCCCCTTGGGAAAATCACCACCATAGGTCATCTTTCCCCATGATTCAAGCGATAGATCCTGATTCTGAATCCACTTTTTCGCTAGATAATGTCAACACTAAGACTCCTGTACGTACATATCATGTGTTCTCTGAAGGGAACATAGCATGGAGACCATCCCTGTTGACATATCCGTGAAACCTGGTGTCGTGGAACATATCGATATTGGCAAAACATGTACTCCTACAGAGATAGAATTCTAGACTTCCCTATTTAAAGAGTTCCGCGACGTTTTCGCTTGGAAATATGAAGACATGTTAGGGATAGACCCATCCATTGTGGTACATGAAATTCAAGTCTATCCTGCTGCCCGACCAGTCGGGCAGAAACTCCGGCCCGTGCATCCTTAGAAAATGGCTTCCATAAATGTGGAAGTTGAAAAAATTCTTCATGCTAAGTTCAACTATCTTGTCCCGTTGACAGATTGGATGTCCAATATCGTCCCCATTGCAAAGAAATAGGGCACAATCAGGGTCTGCATCGATTACAGATATCTGAACAACGATTATCCAAAGGACAATTATCCAATGCCTTTTATTGACCACATTATCGATAATTGTGTCGGGAGTGTCATCTTCTTATTTATGGATGGATTCTATGGCTACAATCAGATAGAGATACTCCCTTCTGACCAGCATAAGACTGCCTTTATTTTCCCATGGGGGACCTTCGCCTACTGCAAGTTACCCTTTGGTTTTAAGAACACTAGGGCCACCTTTCAATGAGCAATGTCATACGTGTTTCATGATATCAAACATGTTGTAGAGCTGTATCTGGATGACTTACCTGCTCATTCCGATACAAGAGAGGATCACCTAGATCATCTAAGCGCCATTTTCTCACGATGTCGCCACTACAACATATGTTTGAGTCCAAATAAATGCATGTTCTGTGTAGAAGCCGACAGATTGTTGGGATTCATCATTTCCAAGGATAGAATATGCCTCGACCTCGTCAAGGTAGAATTTATTTTAGCCCTGCCTTCACCCTCTAACATTCCAGAACTCCAAAGTTTGCAAGGGCATGAAAAGTTTTTACGCCACTTTGTTTGCAACTTTTTCGAGATCACGAAGGGCTAGATGAGGATTCTAAAGAAATATATCTCACTGTTTTGGGACGACGAAGCCCAACGATCATTTGACAATTTAAAGAAGGCCCTGACCAATGCTCCCGTCATTCAACCCCCCAACTATACACAAGACTTTATTCTATATCTCGCCTCTTCCATCACCACCATCGGCATGGTGTTGGTGCAAGAATACCAGAATGGTAACGAACATGTGATTTATTAGCTTAGTAAGAGTATCTTAGACTCTGAAACCCGATATTCACACGTGGAGAAGTTGGCTCTAGATAAAGTATTTGCTGTCCAGATATTCCGTCATTACATATTGCTCAGGAAAACTACCATAATTGCGAACTTCAACCCCATGTATTATATCCTAACATGCCAAGTGTTAGGGGGGAAATACTCTCATTGGATTATGATTCTCCAAGAATTTGACTTGGAATTTTCCAAGGCAAAGGCCAAAAAATCCTTAGTTTTCGCCGAGCTCATGTGTGCATTGCCCCATGCCACTAACCAAGCTGAGCCCATTGATTCTCTTCCAAATGAATCATTGTTTCTCATTGGAACATTTGACCCTTGGTATGGAGATATCGTCTTGTATCTCAAAACCCAACGTTTTCGGCCAAACCTCAACTGAGATGAACATCATCGTATCCGACATCACGCTAAGTATTACCTTATAGTTAGCGATACTCTTCATCGTCGTGGTTTTGAATCCATCCTCTAATGTTGTCTAACCCTAGATGAGGTTGAAAACGTTTTTAATGACTGCCACTCTGAATCATGTGGTGGTCATCTTTCTGGGATGGCTACAGCCCAGAAAATTCTACGCACAGGATACTTTTGGCCTTCAATCTTGAAGGACTGTATCAAGATGGTCAAGAAGTGTTCTCCATGCCAATTCTTCCATAGCAAGAAGCATTCGCACCTTGCTCCACTCTATCTTGTTATTACCATCGGCCCCTTTGCAAAATGGGGTATTGATTTTATTATTGTAAGCCTACTTCAGCCCGTGGCAATGGCTATGTGATAGTAGCTATGGATTATTTCACTAAATGGGATGAAGCGATGCCTACTTACGCAGAGGATGGAAAAACAACCACACTTTTCATATTCAACCATATCATTGCTAGGTTCAGTGTTCCACAAGCTATCGTGATCGATCTGTTGATGTATTTGTAACTTCGGAATGTATTTCATATATGTATATTGTATTCCTATAGATATGTTATTATTCCTCTATACAGAAGTGTCGTCATTTATATTGTGAGTGTCGTAACTTATACTTGATGGGTTATTAGACCACCTTGATGGGGTTGGCCTTGTATAAGTCATGTGGTTTAAACAGCTATTAGACCACCCTATTGGGGGGTCGGCCCTGTTAGCATTATGTTATGTGGTTATGTTGGGGCCGACCTAGTAAAGGTTATTAGGAAAGTCAATTCAAGTATAAATAGAGTGCGGGAGGCACTCTATTTGATCATTCACTTTCTCACTTATACACTCATTGGAGAGTGGCGCACTAGTGAAGGAGGAGAAGTTGCTGCTTGGAGACTATCTGTTATGCTTAGGTTTTGTATCATTGCTCTATCTATCTCTGAGGAAGTTATTGGGGTTTTTCACCTTTATGGTTTTCCCCAAGGAAACTCTGTGTGTTTGTTGTCTCTTGTGATTGATATGTTGTACATGTTATTCTCTCAGTTAAGATCCTAGATCATATTGAATTGATGCTCAAAAAATTAACATGGTATCAGAGCTAACCTTAGAAGAAGACACTATGTAATTGCGGAAGCTAGGGATTGTTGTTTTTTGGTTTCTCTCCACAGATATTGAAAGGAAGGAGGCTAGATTGACTCTCCTCAGCAAGGCGCATCTTTCTGTCGAACAGAATTCAATTTTGAGCATTTTCAGATTTTGACCTAAAATTTAGGGTTTCCACAAAAAAGTGGAATTTCTGAAATCTGAGACCATGGATGGAAGCTCCTTGGAAAAATCGAATTTTAGAGCTTTGGATCGAACTTTTTGGTTGGGTGAAGCTATGGGAAAATCAAACCCTAGTTTGGGGTCTTGTCTAGTGAAGCCAGAAATTAGGGTTTCTACAAAAGTTGGAATTTTTGAAATTTGAGACCATGGCTAGAAGCACCTCTGAAAAATAGAAGTTTAGAGACCAAGATCGAACTTTTTGGATGGGTGAAGCTCCAGGAAAATCAAACCCTAATTCAGGGTCCTCCCTAATGAATCCAGAAGTCTAAAAGGAAAATTTGAGGGGTGAAACTTTGTAGTTTTAAAATTCTGAGTATACCAGCTTGATCAGCTCATCAAGGTGCATCTTTCTATCCTTTCAGAAGTTTGACATTCAAAGTTTGAATTTTTAGGGTTTCTCTGGAAAACCCTAATCCAGTTCCAGATCCAATTTTCAGCAAACCAAGTGGTAAGACCTAATAACTTTTCTATGTCCATTTGAAGTACTTCTTAAGATGTCTAACCACACCAAGCTTGAGGATAATCTTGAAGGGGCTTATAACTTCCGAGCATGGAAGTATAGGATTGGGTTAATCCTAGAAGATAATGAGTTGGACACTTAGACAAGTGAAGAGGTTCCAGTTCCAGAGGGAGATTAGACTAAGGCTTCACACAAGAAGAACTTGGTCAAAGCCAAGAGAATCATTGCGGATTCTATTAAGGACTATCTCATACCCCATGTTTCTTCCCTAAGGACACCTAAGGAGATGTTTGATTCCTTGACCAAGCTATTTGAAGGGAAGAACATAAATCGGAAGATGACATTGAGGAATCAACTAAAAAACATCCAGATCCAGAATGCGGAGACCATGTGGTCTTACAATTCAAGGGTCTCCCATATAAAAGAACAACTTGAAGCTATAGAGAATGGAGAAGTGGTAATGACCACTCTTAATGGCCTTCCCAGGTTATGGGATTCCTTCATCCAAGGAATTTGTGCTAGGAAGAAACTTATCTCTTTCAGCAGGCTGTGAGAAGAATGCTCACAGGAAGAAGCTCGGATTATAGCTTGAGAAGAAAATATGGGGAATGAATATCAAGTTTTCACAGCACATACCAAGGAGAGGACACTTTTGCTCAGATTGTCCTAAGAACAAAAGGAACAACAACAACTACTATTACAAAAAATCTGACAGGTATGACTTCCAAGTATGTTTTGAAATCTGTTCATGATTAAGTTTATAATACGATTGTCTTCATGTAATTGAGTTTAGTAACAATCTTGTTTAATTTTAGACTTGTCTTATCACCCTAGTAAAAGTATGAATGCATAATAGAAGACATTCATTGATTAGGGTTATGACACTTATGATTGTATTATGATTGTACTAATGCACTGTGGTGTTGTATGAGGAGAATGTTATCCGCTAACATGAAGGTACAAATCAAGTTTTAGATCAAGACCATGGTGACATCAAGAGAGAGACTCGTCCATAGTCATGGATCACATAGAGGTATGTATAATTTGGTTCTACAATGGTTAAATTATGAGTTATGCAGGTCATTGAAGAGAACAAGAAAACATTGCTAGACATAACTAGCAAATATGATGACCATGTATGTTTTTCCTATATCAAGTTAGAATCCTACCCTATGTAAGGATCTTAAACTTTTGTATGATTGATAATGATTACTCATGAAGTTACAAGTTTTAGTAATCTAGGGTTTATGCATATTATGTTCCTTACTTTGATTAATGATATGACTAACCAGAAAAGTCCTATATAAACCTTGAATACTAATGCTTATTATCTGTGTTTGAAATTATCATGACTATACATGCTTAAGATTATTGTGTTTTGATAGTATTAAGATTATACTATTAAATGTATGATTATGTATGAGATCTCGAGGATAACACAATGATGATACTAGTAATCATGCATAGTGATCGAGGATGGATATAAGTTCAAGGACAACTAATACAGGAAGCAAAGATCAAGAGGGAGAACACTCCAGTAGTTCCTGCAAGGAAACAAAGATTGAGACGGATTCCACCTAACAAACAAACAAAGATAAGTATTTGAATTGTCATTTCTTGTATATTTGATTGTTTAGATATTACTGTTCAAAGATGTATATACTTATGTTCCTAGACTTAGGTTGTGTATTATGCATACTAGAATAATTGCATTAATGAACAAGATACTACTAATATGAAAGTAATGGGTAAGTGGCCTATGGTACTGTACAACATTCCATTTCTACTTATCTAGAATGAAACCTCTTTGCTGACATGTTGGGAGTTGTGCACACTCTTAACAATGTTCTGGTAGAGATTGGAAGGCATCTATAAAGTTACGGGATATGGATAAATGTTGTATTGAAGCATTGGCTAAATTAATTGCATTACTATATAACGTATTTCTTTATGTGTAAGAGTTTGTTCTGAAAACTATGAGATGTTTCTAATCATGCAATTTAACTTGTCTTGTAGGAAAGATCATGTACAATCACCTACAAAAGAAGGACTACAACATTTGTTCCAGCAACGAAGTTCAAGAAAACTATCTATTGAAGATATTGAAGAATCCGAAGCTCACAAGATCCCGAATGCAGTAATGGAAGGATGGAATGGTCGAGGAATACCAGTCGATCATGAAGAATGATGTTTGAGATGTGGTCCCAAGACCTGAAGGGAAGTATGTTGTAACTTCCAAGTGGATCTATAATATCAAGCATGTTGCAGATGGAAGAATAGAGAAATACAAGGCTAGGTTGTGGCTTGTGATTTTTGCTCCTGTAGCCATGTACACTTCCATCAGAACAGTACTTGCTTTGGCTACAGTGATGAAGTGGAAGATACACCAGATGGATGTCAAGACAACTTTCTTGAACGGTGTAGTCGAAGAGGAAAGTGTATGTGGAGCAGGCACTCGGGTTTGAGACACATGACAGAGGGAGTCGTGTGTGCAAACTGAAGAAATCCCTGTATGGTTTGAAATAGGCACCCAGGACCTAGTACAACAGGAAAGATGGCTTCCTACCCAATTTGTGATTTACTAAAAGTAAAACAGATTCCAACCTTTACTACAAGGTTGAGGAAGGAAATCCAGTGCAGGTTTTTGAGCCTTCTTTTTGGCCTACGAGTCTTATCTTTTCCTGTCAACCCTTTTGCACACTCAATTTCTCTAGGGTTTTTGAGTTATTTTTTCACGAGAATGTCCCCAGAAAATTTAATCCTATCACATGGATGATCAAAGGAAACCATAGAGACAACATGGAAGAAGCCCCAAACTAGCACCTTGGACTTCTCGTCCGCTTGCTTCACGTATCCCTACCCCCTGTTAGCCGCGGAGCTAATCGGGAGACTGTTCCACCATCTACCAGTACGACACATTCAGTTGCTTCTGTACCCCTAAACCATAACATCGTCTCAGATACTATTACACTAACTGAAACTAGTAGTGTACCTGAGATCCATGCAGTACCAGAATCCACTATTATACCAGAAACTCACACTATAGTGGACACTATGTTAGCTTCTGAGGTCAGTACCCCACCTTATGTTACGCTGGAAGGCACTATCCTCCCGGAGACTAGCACTACACCAAAAACAACAACATTATTTGATGTCCTTGAAGGGTATATTGAAACCATTGACGAACCTGAACCCACACTTCCTAGACAGTTTCATCTATCTTCTGACTTTGTATATCCTACTGGATAGCTGGAAACTCCACCTATCATCACTACATCATTAATTACCCATAGTTATGAAATCGGTTCTTCTAACAATGTATCGTTCAGCTTACCTTCCCCAAATCTCCCTTTAGGACCTGAGATGATGGCTTCAATCCAAGCCAGTATGGTTAGTCTAGCCAACTCACCTATAGCATCGGAACACTTTAGACATGAAAGAACTAGAATGCTGACATCAACTTCACAATATCCCCCTGCACCCACTTCCCAAGTGACAAATACTCCCGATTTCTGAGCTTCCAGACCTCCATCTAGTGACACGACTTATCGTGGATCATTCGTAGGCCAGTCCAGACCCTCAGATTAGACTATACCAAAACTCTTTCCGGAACCCAACATGATAGCCAACATTTTTTATCCATCCTCTACTTTATGGAATACAACTCTGGGCCAAGCCCTCGACGAGTTTCGCACCGTTTCAATTTTTATGAACGCAACACCTGGAAGTCCTCGACTATTGTCCCTGCACTTATTTCCACACAACATGTTCATCTTACTGTTGGTTAAAATTATTGATAATTAATTCACCTCAATTTAATTTATCAACCGGAGAATCGTAGACTTTGAGCTGCTACACTATTTGTGCGGGCAAAATGATCTCAATACTCATTCCTCAAGAAACCCTAATCTACCACTAACAACAATGAGGCTAACCCTAAAGGACCAATGCTAGAGATCACTAAATCTGTACTATAGAAAAGAGAACTTATTTGTTAATCCTTATCTCACTGTTGAACTTGAAAACATCCAATGAGGAATTCTTAAATTACAATTCTATGATTTTTAAAACAAAATAATCTGCTAGGAAATAGATACAATCTTAGGCTACAGCAATCTTTAAAGCAACTAACAATGACTACAATCTATAAAAAATAATCAATCCTGCTATCAACCAAATGCATATACCTAATTGACTTTGTTTCCTAACTGAATTGCAAATCTAATGCTTCAAATTCACACAAATATAACCTGTGGCCTTTTAGCTTAAAGTAGTCAACACACAGTCTATCAAAGGATTGCTTGATTGTTTAGTGGAATTCCAATGTACTCTGTTTAAGATTTATGCATACAAATGTACATAACAGAACACTAAAATACTTCAATTCTGCTCATCGATATATGTTAAAACTGTGTGATAGGCATTCACTGATTTTGGTTTCTACTGTGCAGTTAACTATCGACTCAAGGAAACATTGTTATAAACAAGAACTTCTCACTCACATGCAACTTCAACTTCTGTTCAATCTTTCATCCAAAAAATAGATAAACCCTAAATGCTTTTATGGTTACAACCCTTGACTCTGTTGTAAATGATATTCAAATATTGCAAGCTTGACAGTAAAAGAATAGGTTATTTATAAGCCATTTTCATGCTGCAACACAATGGTCTTAATATCCAGAGTCAAACTCATAATTCATGCACCAATATTACACACTAGAGACTAAGAGAAAAGGTTTAAATACAAGCCATTCTTAATTCATTTTTCAGTCCCGTAATCAAGATAATTTCAAAACCATTCCTGTAGCTATTGTTATAAAATGGAAATAAAATACTCCATCCAGTCGTAATCACTCATAACATTAAATCTACTGGAAATAAAACACTCAATCTATTCGTGATCCTTCATAGAACTGAATCTACCATAACCCATATCAATCAATCATGCAATTATATATATACCCTAAGCTTTAAACAACAACTCACCCTAAGCAAAACAGAGGAAATCTTAAATTCAGACTGTTAACAAGCTTCATTCATGGCCGTCAACTGTAAATGCTCTTAATTAGTAATCACGGTCACGCCTTCTATTAAAATCCAGTGACGAGCAAACCATTTATATTCTGAAAGGAAATGTATATTGCTAAAAACGCCAATCTATCACTGCAAACCACACACACTACTGAAGCATTACTGTTTGGTGCTGAAGGTGGGCCCTGCCCTCAACGCCTCACACATTTAAATCACAGATCTGATGGAAATACGCACTGTATCATATTCATAAAATGGAGTTTGTACAAATCCCCCTACCTAGGGTTTCCATAGTCACTTTTATACTAAATTATGCAGATTGAAATCGCCCTGGAGACAAGGGTCGATATGAAATAACAATATTCAAAATATCTTAACCATTCTGAGCCAAAAATGGAATCTCAGATCCAGAATATACACATAGCGTTGAGGAGAAAATAATAACAACCCTTGATCCAAAGATCGTGCCTGAAATAGCAGTGGAGCAATCTTCAAAAGCATCTTAAAGATGATGTGGATCCAATAAAAACGCCCTGATGGTAGATCGAATCCCCAATCTCCTCATTTGAATGCTGGCCAAATAACAAAACGAACCCTGTGTAGAAGAGAAACCCACATCATTATTAGCATAGGGTTTAATGAAACCTAAAACCCAAAACATATGCATGAAAATAAGAAAATACAACAATCAAATAATTAAAATTACTTACCATGGCTCTTAGCAGTATTGATCTTCAAAAGACACATAAAGCTGATTATTATTGGATCAATTAAGACTTTAAATACTAGAAAATAGTACATCAAATGGGCAAAATAGAGGACCAACATCTCCCCCAGACTGAAGGTCTTGCATGTCCCAATGCAAGGAAATTTCTGATAGGCAAAATTTTAAATCTTCAAAGTGAGTTGTCAATCCTTGGACCCAACTCCAGAGACTGAAGATGAGGTATTAAACAGAACTTGCACCTGAGGAGGAGAGGGGGCAGAATGTTGCTGTATGCTAGCTAACTGCTCAAACTGTTTGTCCTTTTTCTTTAACTGTCTTCGAAGGCTATGATTTGTCCCTTTAACTTCATCAACCAAGGTTTGCAGGGACACTATTCTAGCTTTTAAAATGGCATTTTCTTGTTTGACAACCCGATCCAACCTCACATATTCTTGCAGCTTCTTTTTCAATTTGATATTCTTTTGCCTAAAATAGTCAATCCCTTGTGCTGAAGCCTCTGAACCAGATCTGGAAAATGATGCCCTAACAGATTTTAAACTTGATTTGGAAGAGGATACCTTGACAGACTTCAAACTTGACTTTGAAGGAGATCCTTTGGTAGATTTCAGACTCGATTTGGAAGGGGATACTGGCAGCAAGGGTTCACTGACAGGATTCAATGATGCAGAACAATGAGGGGAATCAGGAGAATCGGAGTTAGCATGGGTAGAGGAAGCATCGGATGATGACAACTCAACTTGAACAGGTTCTTTACCCTTAGACCCCTTTCTCCCCTCTTTAGCGGCCATGCTGCGAGTAAAACGTCTATTTGGCAAAACAACCAAATTTTCCTGCTCCTTATCCCCCCCAGACCGAGAGTTAACGCACTGCCTTTTAGGGATTGGGGACTTTTTAGCATATAATGGAGCAGTTTTCTTGGAGCTATTAACAGCGGGTTCCTGAGGGCAATCATCTTGAGGAACTGAATTGTTGGTGGAGGAAGCTTTTTCCACTAGATCAGGGATACCAGGCTCTCCTGATTCATTCCTCAAGGGTGACTGAAGATGAGGGTTAGAGAGTTCATACACAAACTGTTCCCAACCCCGACCCTGCTTCTTTAACTCAGCTAAAACGATCATTTTAATAAGCCCATGATGATAAAGACTATGGGTTGGATGCTCTAAATTCTTCCTCACCTGCGAAGCCATCTTACTCAAACTTTTCCAAAAATAAAATGGGAAGTTCAGGAGCTTACCAAACTCGAAATGAGCTAGCAGACGAAAATGACAGGCTTTGTAGGTGGAGAATCGACCTTCACAGGTAATTAGCTTGGTGATGATCATCAAGGAATTATGGAATTCTTCTCTGACCCACAGCTTGGAGAAACCCTTCTCACCCTTCACAGCCAAATATTCTGGTTTAAAAACGCAGTCATAATCTTTTCGTGGCAGCCGAAAATTCTTAAACCATCTATCACCGGTGCGTGGAAGTCCCGTGGCAACTGAAATGGACTCCTCTGTTACTGCAAACTCTAGAGCCCCCACTCTAGCGGTATGCCCGTCGAAACTCAGGGCGAATTGTAGAGAGACCGCGTCATCGTGGCCCTGTAAATTAGTTAAAAATGCATGCCATCCCGCCCGAACAAACATATCCTTGCATGCAACGAACTCAGGGATGGATAATAGCTGCTCATACGCAGAGGGTTCATGCCGGTTGAGCATGGTGGAGCCACGAAGGTAGCGAATTAACAGGAAATTAGCAAAGGATTCGGACAGGCAATTCGCAGGTAATGACAATGGTAAGGATAGAGACTGTAGAAACACGAATGAACATGGTAGAATGGTAGGAAGTAAGGGTAATGAAGACAGTGTCGTGACAAGAAAAAAAAATCATTGCAAGTGGTGGCACATACTGCCCACTTCGCAGGGAATGATAACCATAATGTAACACGTTTTTTAAACTAAACTTAATCTCTTAACACGTCAGAACCCCAATTATAATAGAACAAAGTTATAATTCGTTTTATCAAAGGTTGCCAAAAATAGCGGATGAACTATTATCAAAAAGTTTTTAAAGTAACTCATAACTCATCGGATTTCATATAATGGCAAAAAAATATTTAATTATAACCCTTATTACTAATTAAGGTTTAGCTAATCGTACACCTTTCCTTACCTTTATCAACGTCCATTACCATATACATGCCAATTTCCCAAATATAACTTCCAGCACTCCTTACGGCACTCAATCCGGCACTTTGACAAACACAGCAGTGCTTTTAGGCTGATAACGATGTACAGCAATTTACCAATATAAAGGTAAGTACCAGCATCTGGAGCAGCTGTTAGGCTATGAATAGTGATATAAAACCATGAATCTCCCAAATAGACATCACTTGGATGAGTTCATAAGCAAATAGCCTGGATTAATAGATTCGTTGGGCCCTCAACAGTTTTATGGCCTGATTTCCTTATTGCTAAGTTGCTGCTCTATCTAACCACACAGGAAACTCAATTGTGCTATGAAGCCATCTTTTATTGAAAATACAAATAACAATCAAAAATTCAAATTCCAATCAATCACTCATAACTCAATAATAAAAAATGCAAGTTTCATCAATCACTCATAATTTAAACAATCAAAAATTCAAACTCAAACAATCACTCATAATTCAATAATCAGAAATGCAAGCTTCATCAATCACTCATAATTTAAACCATCAAAAACAATCAACAATTCAGACTTCATCAATCAAAAATTCAGTCCTCACCCTTGTTATCCATACAGAACTTTTCCACCAGGACATATGCCACAGGATAAGGAAAATAATCAACAGAAGCTAATGGGGTACTGGTCCATTTTGACTCAGCTTCACACGGAATAATTTGAGTAGTGGAACAAATAGTACTACATTTCTCAGCTATGTTTTAGGCATCAAAACCTTTTTTAGAATCAGGTAACCCAAAATACCAAAAACAGTTGGAGATGATTATCAACTGGCTATCATTTTATTTTTAATGAATTTAATAATTTTTAATTAACCATCCTCATGGCTTCTCTTTTACCTTCACATAGGTATGTTGTTCATATAGACAAGTATAGATGAGGCTGTTAAAGAAGATATTAAAGTCAGAACCCACTGCCAGCAAGCCTGGTCAGTACTCCGGTGGGGTAACTGTAACATCTTAAGAAGCTTCTTCCCCAGACAGACGCCCCATTGCCAATAGGCCTGTTCAGAACCCTGATGGGTTTTCCTGTTCATACCACAGGTCGGTACCTGCTGCCAGCAGACCTGTTCAGTATCCCGGCGGGTTAAATTCTTACACCCTTTTTCTATCAGAGGCTCTTGTTCCAATTTCATCTTAAAGATAAAATTTATGATTTGCTTCAGCATAGATGAGTGGGGGAGCTGCTCTGAAAACCATCTAGGAGTGGGATGGTACCAGAATTGGAAGAGTATTCTTTGTATATGCCTGTAAAGATTTGCCCATATGAACAACTAACCTTCGTAACTGTAGAAAGTGAAAGTCATAAAGTGGCTAAAGACAGTATATATATATGTGTTTAATCTTATAACAGCCAAGAGATAATAACCCCCAAACTGCCCGATCTTGAACACCTTTTAATCATGATGCCTATCTTAAGAATAACTTCATGCCCATAGCTGTAACTAACATCAATTCCCACTCTTTATCTAGTGTGAAACAAAATCAAATGGTCCTCGCAGTCCATAGGTTCATAAGCAGAAACATTTGGGAAGCTTAAAGCATTAATGTAGGCAATGCCTGGTGGGCAAGTACTCTTATGAATAGCCAAAACAATTCCAAAAAAAAAATCTGACACACAAATGCAGACATTCCAATAATTCATTGAAACTCAGAAATTGACCCAAATTTACACAGTCCTTAAAAATGTATTGCAAAAATAATCAGCATGCTGAAATAGGATAGTGATACCTCCCTTAGGTTTCAAAAAACATTCTGAGTCTTGCTGAAAAGAATATCTGCACCTTTTCAAAAAGAGAAAGAAAAAAAACAAATCCCTGTACATATGTACAAAAAACAATTCCACTGAAGATTACTGAGAGAGAGTAGGAGATGAAGAAGTCTTTTCCTCACCTACCAGTTCTAGTTCAGACTGCTGACTCATGTTATGGATGAACTCTTGCTTAGAGAGAGGTTTATGATATACTTTTAACCGATGTCAATTCACTACAAAGGCAGTTTGTTCTTCGTCTATTGTTTTTATTTTGACAGAACCATTATCAAAAACAGTCACAATTTCATATGGCCCCATCCATCTAGTGGTAAGCTTACCTTTGAAGTGTTTGAATCGTGAGTCAAATAACAGAGCCCAATCACCTTCTACAAAAGTCTTCTTCTTCAAAAATTTATCATGCCACTTAGTCCGCTGATTCTGTATCAACACAGTTTGTTGGACAGCATCTTGTCTAATTTCATCAAGTTCATTTAATTGCATCAGCCTTTGCTCCTGGGCTTCATCTAAATTCAGGCTCAGTTGTGCAGCAGTACGAAAAGTTTTCACCTGAAATTCTATAGGCAGCAGGACCTGTTTACCATAAACAAGTTGATATGGGGTATACCCTGTGGTATTTCTCCACGTAGTTCTGTAAGCCCACAATGCCTCGGGTAGCCTGTCTGCCCAGTCCTTATGATGTAGCTGCATAGTCTTAGTTAAAATGGATTCTAGCACTTTATTGGTTGATTCCACCTGACCATTTGCTTGGGGGTGGTAAGGAGAAGATTTATAGTGCTTAATTCCATATTGTTCTGTAAGTGCTTTCATTGATTTAGAGACAAACTGTGCTCCATTGTCAGTCACAATTTCACGAGGAATACCAAAACGAGTAAAAATCTCTTCGTAAATAAATTCTATGACTGATTTCTCAGTGGCCCTCAATAGAGCTTTTGCCTCAACCCATTTAGTTACATAATCAGTGCAAACTAAAATATACCTCTTTTTCCTTGACATTGGTGAAATTGGTCCAACAAAGTCCAATCCCCATTTTTCAAAAGGTTCAATTTGTACCTGGGCCTGTAAAGGCATTTGATCAGCAGCAGTGGGTCTCCCCATTCTTTGACAGCTGTCACAGCCCTGTACATACTTCTCAGCATCTTTAAAAAGGGTAGGCCAGTAATACCCTTGATGTAACACTTTATATGCTGTCCGCTTGTCTGAAAAATGGCCTCCACAGGGTCCATCATGACAGGCTTGGAGGATGTCACACATCTCATCCTCCCTCACACACCTCCTGATAATCAGATCTGGACCGGTTCGAAAGAGATCATTACCTACCCATGAATAATTAGCACTTTGCTGTATGATTCTTCGTTTTTCATAAGATGACAAATGAGCAGGTAGTTTCCCTGTAACCAAATAGTTGGCTACATCTGCAAACCAGGGTGTTTTAATAGAGACAGCAAATAAGTGTTCGTCAGGAAATGTATCATCGACAGGAACATTATTATCAGCATGAGTCAATCTGGAGAGGAAATCTGCAACCAGATTTTCCTTCCCTGGTTTGTCAACTATGGTAATGTTAAATTCCTGTAACAAAAGTAACCATCTAGTAATTCTGCCACTAGTGATTGGCTTATTCATTAAAAATTTAATAGCAGAATGATCGGTATGAACAAATACCTCGTAACCTGTAATATAATGCCGGAATTTATTGATGGCATGAACTACTGCTAGAAACTCTTTCTCAGTCACTGTATAGTTCAGTTCTGCAGGTGTTAAATTTTTACTGATGAAATAAATGGCATAGGAGGACTGATTCTCTTTCTGTCCGAGCACTCCCCCCAAGGCAGTGTCTGAAGCATCAGTTTGTATATGGAAGGGCAAAGACCAATTTGGCCCCCGCAGAACTGGTGTTGAAGACAATTCTGACTTTAATGTGTCAAAGGCTGTCTGACAGTGTTGATCCCAATCAAAACCACTGTCTTTGGCCAACAATTTGAACAGTGGGGCTGCTATCTTTGTAAAATTAGCAATAAACCTACGATAGTACCCTGCGTGTCCTAGAAAACTTCTGACTTCTTTTTGTGTAGTTGGTGAAGACAGACTAGTAATGATTTCAATTTTTGCTGGGTCAACCTTAATTCCTTCTGATGAAACATGGTGCCCTAAAACAATACCCTCAGTTAACATCATCTTACACTTTTCATGGCTTAAAGCAAGATTTCTTTCTTGGCACCTAATTAGAACTTTCTCCAAATTATCCAAGGCTTCCTTGAAATCATTACCGTAGACTGTAAAATCATCCATATATATTTCCACACAGTCATGGACCAAATCAGCCAAAATACCTAACACTGCCCTCTGGAAAGTGGCAGGAGCGTTACACAGTCCAAATGGAAGCACCTTGTAAGCATAAGTTCCCCATGGGCAGGTAAAAGTGGTTTTTTCTTGATCCTCTGGGGCTATTCTTATCTGGTTATATCCGCTGTATCCATCCAAAAAAGAAAAATATTTCTTCCCAGACAATGTATCTAAAACCTGGTCTATGAAAGGAAGAGGGAAGTAATCTCTGAGAGTTGCTTTATTTAATTCACGAAAATCAACACATATTCTCCACTTACCTCCCTTCTTTGGAACAATCACCAACGGAGATACCCATTTGCTATCAGAAATGGGATAGATGAAATCTGCATCCAACCATTTTTGTAATTCTTCCTTCACAATGTCTTTAAGCGCAGGATTCATTCTTCTCTGTGGCTGCCTTACTGGTCTTATATTTTCCTGCGTATAAATGTGATGCATGCATGTGTCAGGGTGAATGCCTTTCATGTCTGTATAAACCCAAGCAAATGCCCCAGACTGTGCTTTGAGTAAATCAACTACCTGATTTTGCTGGCTTTGAGACAGATTCCCATTGATAAACAAAGATCTTCCTGGACTAATCTCCATTGGTATAGTTGCAGCCTCAACCTTCTCATCTATAAATAAAACTACTAATGATGAGGTGGCTGAGGGGTAATAGTGTTCCTGAAAATCTTCTGTGAAAACATTGTCTAAGTCAGAGAAGGACTGAGGGTACTCAATACTAGTGGTGGCTGAAATAAATTGATCTAGGATATCATCCTCAGTCTGGTGTTCCAGCCCCCTAGTTTGACTGATGGACAGTAAGGGTTGTCCCACATCCTCATCCCCATAAGGATTCTCTAACCATAACATGTTTTCCGATACAGGCTGAGCTGGAGGATAAATAATTAGGTTTTGTAGAGAAGTGCCATTTGATATAGTTAAAATACCTTCTCTGCATCCTATAAAGGCATTAGCAGTGGCTAACCAAGGCCTTCCTAATATAACAGGATGTTCCCCCATTGGGTGTTTGGTTTGGAGTACCAGAAAATCCACTGGATACTCCCAAGAAGCTACTGTGACAGTAATGTCATCTAAGGCCCCCACAGGTTTGACTGTGCTCCTATCAGCCAACTCCAAAATAGTAGGAGTAGATCTGAGGAGATTATGCAACTGAAGTCTCTGCATGGTGGTCATAGACATGACATTAATGGCAGCCCCTAAGTCAACTAGAGTGTTTCCTATTGGAACCTCATTGATGTAAATGGTCACCACTGGATTCCCAGGATTTGCAAATTTTGGGGGTAAGGGGCAGTCTGAAATATAATTAGACAGCTGGCCTAAAACATTTATCTTGGGTGGAACTTTCTGTTTCCGACCAGGTTTCTTTAAGCACAGTTCCCTTACCAACTTTGCATAAATAGGAACATCTCTAATAGCCTGAAGTAATGGAATTTTGATGCAAACATTTCTCAACTCACTTTCCAAATCAAATTGTGGACGCATCATAGGTTTCTCTATTAATAACCTCTCCGGGTAAGGGGGGTTGTTATTTACCTGTGGATGAGCTGGTGGTTGGAAATGAGTTCCCAGTGCTTGAGTATTTTCTGAGGCAATCTGTACTTCTTCTTCCTCTGTAATCTCTTTTTCATCACTTTCTTCTCCAGTCTCTTCATGAATAATCACTGCTGGAGGCGTTTTATTTAATGTTTTCCCAGACCTTAATTGTATTTCCTGTAAAGGAGCTGAATGAATTACATAAGTTGGAGCCATCTGAATTTCAGCATTATTAAGAGGCTGGGGAGGTCGGTTATTAGGGTTTGGAATAGGTTGGGCTGGCAACAACGTGGGTCTAGGTGGATTTGGATTTTGATATTGTTGTGGAACTGTGGGTATAGGAGGAAGGGCAGGTGGTGTAAAGCCTGGTAGTAGCTGCTGTATATTTGGTGGCATTGGACAGTAACTAGGAGGGGTGGCTGATTGTGTTCCTCCATAGGGTTGTCCTTGTGGTCCTCCATATGACTGTCCCCGCCAGCCTTGCTGCCAAGGCTGGGTCTGAGTAGGTTGAGAGGGCCAATTCTGCCACATTTGTGGACTCCATGGCTGCTGAGATTGCTGCATGGGATAATAATATGCAGGGTTCTGGAAAACAGGTTCTGGGTACATGTTTTGAGGTCTAGGCTGCCAAGGCCTTCTTGATGCATCGGTAGGTTCAGCATTAAGCTTGTAAAAAGCTTGCAGCTCTGGTAAAGAAGGGCAATTGTCAGTGGGGTGTTGAGCAGAGCAAAGAGCGCAGACTGAAATGGTATTTAGAGGGCATTCTTTCAAAGGGTGTCTTTTTCTGCATTTGGGGCAGAATATGTGTAATGCTGCTATGTCCTCCTCCTCTTGCCGTTTCTTTGTTTTCAAAGCATCAAATTGGGAGCTTAAGGTGCCTAAAATGTCAGTTTTGAAATTTTCTAACAAGTTTCCCAACTCAACTCTTGTGACCCCACTAGTTCCTGCTGTTCTAGAAATACGGGAAGGGCCTTCCCTTGTGCTTTTTCCTGCCTTGGCTCTACTCCTCGAATACTTTCTGCATAGTTCAGTAATCTCCTCAAAGGATTTATGAGATACATCACCTGATGCCATCAAGTTGAGGATTTCCACATATTCATCCAGGATCCCTTTTAGAAAAAGGGTTCTGACGGCATCCTCCTGTAAGGTATTATACTTAGACTTCTGTAATACAAAGCAGAATCGTTCTAGGAAGTCCTCCAGACTCTCTTCTTCATGCTGTTGCATTTTAAAGATATCATTTTGGGAGTCTCGAGGCCCACAGTAGTCTCGGTATTTTCTGAGGAAAGCACTCTTCATTTGTTCCCAGGTTCGGATGGTGGATTCCCCCAAGCTCATAAACCATCTAAGTGCAGAATCCTTAAGGGTTGCTGGAAATAGTTTTAACTTTTGAGCATCCTGTAGATAATTATAACTCCTACATAAGATGTCAAACTCAAATAGAAAGGTATCCGGATCTTCAGTACTTTTCCCATAGAAGGTAGGTAATGAAGATGCTGGGATATTTTTCATACTGACATCCCGTGTAAGATCCAGAATGGGGAAGCCAAAAGTTGTTTCAGTTCGTCCCTCATGTTCTACTTCTCCTTCCATCTGGTGTTCAGTTCCCTGATCACTCATGACAAGAGGGTTCCTAAACCAGTTGACACCTAACCTGTCTCTTCTTGGGGATAGAATAGAATCCCAATGGTCTGGCCTAGGCCAAGTTTGAAAATTGAAAGGTAAATCTGTAGTGGATTCTAATTGAGAAACCACCGGATTCTGGTTATGTTCCAGAAGGAAGTTCACTTTTTCTATGTTCACTGTGTCAACCAAATTAGGATCTTCCTTTAAAGGTGAAGTTTGTTGGATCTGTGGGATTTCTTCTGAATGTAACTGTTCACTGAGTATAACCTCAGTTCCTACTGGTTGGGTCCCAAGTTCCGCTGAATTCTGAATGTTGTTGTTTTCAGTTTCGTTGCCAGTATCCCTATCCCTAGGGTTAGTGAAGGGGGGGGTTTTGTTGTTTACAAAAACATCAGAATGAACCTTAATGAATCTACCCTTACTATCTCTAGGTCTCATCAAAACAAATTCTGAAAATCACAAGACTTTTAATCAAACCAAATTGAAATACCTGTGCCACAGTTGGGTTTGAAGGAACCTGTTATGGAATGCGCAATTTTTTCCTTACCAATCCTCCTTCTCCAATCTGCCACAACTAGTCACACCTAACAATTGCTGTAAAATTAGATTCCTGGAATTAAACACACTTAACCTACAAAAGGATAACCACACTTGTAACTGAAAATAAACACTTTTTACAAGAAATATAAACATACTTCTAATGACTCAAACTTGTGAGGAAAAACAACCATACTTACGAGAAAGGACACAACAAAAATTTGGGGTAACCCACTAAAGTGGCTGCGGCAGGCTGTTACACCTTGGGAATCCCAAAGTGAATTCGTCTTTGCGTCTTAATGTTTCCCCTCCACCTTGTTGTATATTGTAAAAAGATTCTATCTACCTGAACTTCTCAATCAATCAATTCAAAAAAAATGAGCAAAATACCAGCTTACCTTGGAGCAACTCCCCGGCAATGGCGCCAAAATGTTGGTTAAAATTATTGATAATTAATTCACCTCAATTTAATTTATCAACCGGAGAATCGTAGACTTTGAGCTGCTACACTATTTGTGCGGGCAAAATGATCTCAATGCTCATTCCTCAAGAAACCCTAATCTACCACTAACAACAATGAGGCTAACCCTAAAGGACCAATGCTAGAGATCACTAAATCTGTACTATAGAAAAGAGAACTTATTTGTTAATCCTTATCTCACTGTTGAACTTGAAAACATCCAATGAGGAATTCTTAAATTACAATTCTATGATTTTTAAAACAAAATAATCTGCTAGGAAATAGATACAATCTTAGGCTACAGCAATCTTTAAAGCAACTAACAATGACTACAATCTATAAAAAATAATCAATCCTGCTATCAACCAAATGCATATACCTAATTGACTTTGTTTCCTAACTGAATTGCAAATCTAATGCTTCAAATTCACACAAATATAACCTGTGGCCTTTTAGCTTAAAGTAGTCAACACACAGTCTATCAAAGGATTGCTTGATTGTTTAGTGGAATTCCAATGTACTCTGTTTAAGATTTATGCATACAAATGTACATAACAGAACACTAAAATACTTCAATTCTGCTCATCGATATATGTTAAAACTGTGTGATAGGCATTCACTGATTTTGGTTTCTACTGTGCAGTTAACTATCGACTCAAGGAAACATTGTTATAAACAAGGACTTCTCACTCACATGCAACTTCAACTTCTGTTCAATCTTTCATCCAAAAAATAGATAAACCCTAAATGCTTTTATGGTTACAACCCTTGACTCTGTTGTAAATGATATTCAAATATTGCAAGATTGACAGTAAAAGAATAGGTTATTTATAAGCCATTTTCATGCTGCAACACAATGGTCTTAATATCCAGAGTCAAACTCATAATTCATGCACCAATATTACACACTAGAGACTAAGAGAAAAGGTTTAAATACAAGCCATTCTTAATTCATTTTTCAGTCCCGTAATCAAGATAATTTCAAAACCATTCCTGTAGCTATTGTTATAAAATGGAAATAAAATACTCCATCCAGTCGTAATCACTCATAACATTAAATCTACTGGAAATAAAACACTCAATCTATTCGTGATCCTTCATAGAACTGAATCTACCATAACCCATATCAATCAATCATGCAATTATATATATACCCTAAGCTTTAAACAACAACTCACCCTAAGCAAAACAGAGGAAATCTTAAATTCAGACTGTTAACAAGCTTCATTCATGGCCGTCAACTGTAAATGCTCTTAATTAGTAATCACGGTCACGCCTTCTATTAAAATCCAGTGACGAGCAAACCATTTATATTCTGAAAGGAAATGTATATTGCTAAAAACGCCAATCTATCACTGCAAACCACACACACTACTGAAGCATTACTGTTTGGTGCTGAAGGTGGGCCCTGCCCTCAACGCCTCACACATTTAAATCACAGATCTGATGGAAATACGCACTGTATCATATTCATAAAATGGAGTTTGTACAAATCCCCCTACCTAGGGTTTCCATAGTCACTTTTATACTAAATTATGCAGATTGAAATCGCCCTGGAGACAAGGGTCGATATGAAATAACAATATTCAAAATATCTTAACCATTCTGAGCCAAAAATGGAATCTCAGATCCAGAATATACACATAGCGTTGAGGAGAAAATAATAACAACCCTTGATCCAAAGATCGTGCCTGAAATAGCAGTGGAGCAATCTTCAAAAGCATCTTAAAGATGATGTGGATCCAATAAAAACGCCCTGATGGTAGATCGAATCCCCAATCTCCTCATTTGAACGCTGGCCAAATAACAAAACGAACCCTGTGTAGAAGAGAAACCCACATCATTATTAGCATAGGGTTTAATGAAACCTAAAACCCAAAACATATGCATGAAAATAAGAAAATACAACAATCAAATAATTAAAATTACTTACCATGGCTCTTAGCAGTATTGATCTTCAAAAGACACATAAAGCTGATTATTATTGGATCAATTAAGACTTTAAATACTAGAAAATAGTACATCAAATGGGCAAAATAGAGGACCAACACTTACCTTCAGGGAATGCACCTGTTATGAGGACCAACCCAATATTTTCACCGTCACAGCCGCTATCTAGAACCGACACAAGATCCTCTTCATAAGTCGACACCTTTAGTCCAGTTGGAAAATATGCACCACCTAACTCTTCTAATTTTGTTATTGGAAGAACGCACACCTCTACTGTTCAAATTCCCAATGTGACTGGCGGTCATTCTTCAGCCACAATAGATACCATTTCCGAAGGACAACCGTTTGTTGGAACCATTGGTCCCAGTAACCAACCTCCTCTGGTCGGACCATCTACATAATGGGTACCACCAATCCCATATGTTGGAGGATAACTACTTGTTATTGCCCCAAGCGGGGCTGCTCAACAACCTCCTCCATCTGCCTCATCGGCACAGTAGGTCCCACATACCATATCTTTTGGAGGATTACCATTCGTTAGTGGTCCAACAGGCACAATTCAACAACCCCCTCCATCAGCATCATCTGCTCTGTGGGGAACATATACTCAACTTGGAAGTGGACAACCTTATGTTAGTACCACAATCGGAACTAACTTCAAAATTCCCTCATCAGGTCCAATTCCTTCTTGGGGACCTCAAATCCCACTGAGTGGGGGGTATTCCTTATTCCAAAACCTAAATCAAGCTGGGGGGTAACCTAAACAACATCAAGCTTTCATTCTTCCTAACTTGAATTCTGGAGTTCCTTATCCCATCGCCTCGAATACTCCATGGAACCCACCTCTTCAAACTCCACCTCTTAATCAGGGGGGAACAAACGTTCCATGGGATCCATTTTTCCAGGAAACCCCTACCCTAGGCATGGGTAATCCACCCAATCAAGGATTTGGAAACGTCCCTTGGATACAACAATCCCAGGGACCTACACCTCTCATTCCCACCCAACAATACACTCAACAACCGGTCTCTAATTCGATTTCGAATCACTTGGTTAATCCTATGATTCTGAATCCGCCACCGGTTAACCAGATGGTCCCCAACCCACACAACTTTCAACAGTATCCTATAGGTAACATGTTTGGGTAAAATATGCAACAATATGTTGTGTAGGGTCCCACAGGTATCCTTGCACCCTATCAATATTACTCATTCCCATAGCCCAATCGACAACTTCCATTCTTGGAAACATTAGATTTTCCTAATTTGTGTAGACTCATCAACCATCCTATCTGGCATGAACCACACTGGCCACCCATTTTTACCAAACTACCATCGGACATCCCAAATTTCGATGCCGAGCCTGGGGAAGACCCCAAAAAACATGTCATTACATTCCATCTCTGGTGCTCATCAAACTACTAGATGGATGTGTGAGGATATTCTCACCATCATCTTTATGTTTGCATGCATGCAGGCATGCATTTGCATGCATCCCAGTCATCAGTATGGTGTCCTCCAACACCTAGTCCCTAGTTTTCTAGCCCTCGGAGCTTATTTCTATTCAATTCTAGCCCTCCTAGTCCATGATGTGCCTTGTTTTCATCTCCTGAGACAAAATGTGCCCTCTCTTACGTACCACCAGTGACACACTCAGTTAGTTGCTTGATTTGTGGATATGTTCCTTGATTTGAGGATAGATTGACTAGTTAACTAACTGAAACACTCCGATGGACATCCTTAGATATTGGTTTGACTATTATGACTCCAAACAGCTCCTCATGCACCCTCCTTGGATTATCCTTCACCACATTAGTGCTCCATGCATCAGTTACACCTACCTACATTTAGTTAGACTCAGTTTGACACCTGGTTGATCGTTACTTGTGCATTGATGAGACTATCACTGATTGATGATGAGGACTCCTAATGGAGACATGCTACACCATGCGAGCTATTCGAATGAACTCCTTGGTTAATTTGAATTATTTAGTCATTGTTACTATATTGTATTGTATTCTACTTCAGAGTTCAATAGAGTAGTGTTGCAAGTCTTTTTGCACAGTTTTCACATATTATTCTTTATGCATCTCTAGTAATTGTTTCTCTTGTTCCATAGATCTGCTGTGTTTAATTTCATAGGATGATTCCATTCAGTTACGGCTCTTCCAATGCACACTTACTGGCATGGAAGCAAAATGGTATATCGAGATTCCCCAACACTCCTTTTTATATTTCAACACCTTGGCCATGCAGTGTTTGACGCATTTCCAGCTCCCCATTCGCTATGAGACTGGAACTGACTTGTTATCCTCATTGCACCAAACCACTGCCACTCATATATCTGACCAAATTTGTGAGTGGCAGAGACACCGATGAATTATCAAGGCACCCATCCTGGACCAGTTACTGGTTGATTGGTTCACTAAGTCATTACTGCTACCCATCGCCAGGGATCTTGCTATGGGCGGACCTGTCACCCAGAAGCAAGAAATATCTCATGTGCAGTATATGGATTTGGTTTACACCCAATCCAGAATGTTATACGAGTTTATTTATCATGCCTCCCTTCCAACCAATGATCCATCAAACCCCACCACTGAACCCACCTACCATCGGACATCACAAATTTCAATGCCGAGCCTGGGGAAGACCCCAAAAAACATGTCATTACATTCCATCTCTGGTGCTCATCAAACTACTAGATGGATGTGTGAGGATATTCTCACCATCATCTTTATGTTTGCTTGCATGCAGGCATGCATTTGCATGCATCCCAGTCATCAGTATGGTGTCCTCAACCACCTAGTCCCTAGTTTTCTAGCCCTGGGAGCTTATTTCTATTCAATTCCATCCCTCCTAGTCCATGATGTGCCTTGTTTTCATCTCCTGAGACAAAATGTGCCCTCTCTTACGTACCACCAGTGACACACTCAGTTAGTTGCTTGATTTGTGGATATGTTCCTTGATTTGAGGATAGATTGACTAGTTAACTAACTGAAACACTCCGATGGACATCCTTAGATATTGGTTTGATTATTATGACTCCAAACAGCTCCTCATGCACCCTCCTTGGATTATCCTTCACCACATTAGTGCTCCATGCATCAGTTACACCTACCTACATTTAGTTAGACTCAGTTTGACACCTAGTTGATCGTTACTTGTGCATTGATGAGACTATCACTGATTGATGATGAGGACTCCTAATGGAGACATGCTACACCATGCGAGCTATTCGAATGAACTCCTTGGTTAATTCGAATTATTTAGTCATTGTTACTATATTGTATTGTATTCTACTTCAGAGTTCAATAGAGTAGTGTTGCAAGTCTTTTTGCACAGTTTTCACATATTATTCTTTATGCATCTCTAGTAATTATTTCTCTTGTTCCATAGATCTGCTGTGTTTAATTTCATAGGATGATTCCATTCAGTCACGGCTCTTCCAATGCACACTTACTGGCATGGCATCAAAATGGTATATCGAGCTTCCCCAACACTCCTTTTTATATTTCAACACCTTGGCCATGCAGTGTTTGACGCATTTCCAGCTCCCCATTCGCTATGAGACTGGAACTGACTTGTTATCCTCCTTGCGCAAAACCACTGCCACTCATATATCTGATCAAATTTGTGAGTGGCAGAGACACCGATGACTTATCAAGGCACCCATCCTGGACCAGTTACTGGTTGATTGGTTCACTAAGTCATTACTGCTACCCATCGCCAGGGATCTTGCTATGGGCGGACCTGTCACCCAGAAGCAAGAAATATCTCATGTGCAGTATATGGATTTGGTTTACACCCAATCCAGAATGTTATACGAGTTTATTTATCATGCCTCCCTTCCAACCAATTATCCATCAAACCCCACCACTGAACCCGCCATTGACGGTATCATTGGTTTAGTAAAGGTCCAGCCTTTCACTAAAACGAGTGGGAAACAAAACACTGCTGCTCCATCTCAGACTCAAGCTACACCCAAGACATCTACTCCTCCTACTCAGTCCTCAGAGGTGAATGTCGTTCAATCCTCGTCACAACAATGTGGAGGAAAAAAGAAGCACAATAGAGGAAAACCTAAGAAAACTTCTACTCAGCAGGAAAATCCTGGACCACAACAGACCAACAATGAAAAGAAACCGAAAAAAAGAAAAGTTTCCCTACCTTATATGTCAGGAATACAATGACACCAAATACTGTCCTTACAAAGATGAATTAAACAAATTCGTAAAAGTTTCCTCCCATTCGGTCATGTTAACCAATCCTTTCCCTCACCAAAAACAACAAATGGTCAAGCAGGAACCCCTGCAAAAGGGAAACCAAAACAACTCTTCCCGAGCATAAACATCCTCTAATCATGAAATCCTTATGATGACTAACAAGACGGTTCGCATATATACACGTAAAAAGGCATATGATACTCCCCATGCTTGAAAAAAACTACGACTTCCCAAGGAAGCTCTCCCTCATAATAATCTCCCTCGACACCTCCCCCGAATGGCCATCTCCACATTGAGAGACCTGCTACTGAAACCATGTTGCATCCACCCAAGGCCACGATTCATAAGGAAATATTCAATCCCAATGCGCGAGTATCCCAGAACTACAAAATTGTTGAAGACTTGGATCAAACACCTTGTGCCATGTCAACGCTCGAGGTTCTACAACACTATCCTATACAATGTAGAACCTTGTTATCAGCATTGGGAGATGTTGACCCGGATTCTTCCAACACGATTTTGTTTAACCTGGAATATTTCAAACCTAGGTATTCCCATGAGTTAGCCTTCCAAATTCATACCTGGATCCATGGAAACAACATCCATCGTACCATTTTGGATGAAGGTAATTCCACTTCTATTATATCTTTTACTTGTTGGAGAGAAATCTGTTCTCCCGAAGTGTCCCAATCTCCCACAAATTTAAAATCATTTGACGGACATGGTTTTCAACTGTATGAACTCATCCCATCGCTTTCCATAGAACTATGGGGAAAGAATGTGTCTATCCACGTGGAAATCATTGATGCTTCGTTAGACTGCAATCTCTTACTCGATCGCAATTGGTTTTATGTCATGACCGCCTTAGCATCCTCTATTTTTCGCTTAGTGCAATTACCCCATCAAGGGAAGATCGTCACGATAGACCAATTAGATTTTTGCACTCCAGACATACATCAGAATTCCACCAACAATGTCCCATTGCTAGAAAATTCCTAGCCTCATTTTGAAGACATTGGATTTGGTCTTTTGAAGGACTCCTCCATCATAAGGGTATTTTCGGAAGTTCCACCCTCGGTTTTTTCGATTAACATGATTTCGAAAAGCACTTATATACCCTATGAATCTCCTGACTTGTGGGTGATACCAAGTCCATTCGAGTTTGAAACCATTGGCACCGATATGCCCTTGAAACTAAATTTAGCAACCTATCAGGAGATTCAGTCGGCTCCCGACTGGATCGATACAATTGACCACCATCAGGTTGCAGGTTCATCATCTCGAATCCTTTCATCCTTACCTTACAATGAATACCTTACACATATTTTTACTACATATGAATCTATTATGGAGATCATGAGTTCGGATGAACCCCCTTGGGAAAATCACCACCATAGGTCATCTTTCCCCATGATTCAAGCGATAGATCCTGATTCTGAATCCACTTTCTCGCTAGATAATGTCAACACTAAGACTCCCGTACGTACATATCATGTGTTCTCTGAAGGGAACTTAGCATGGAGACCATCCCCGTTGACATATCCGTGAAACCTGGTGTCGTGGAACATATCGATATCGGTAAAACATGTACTCCTACAGAGATAGAATTCTACACTGCGCTATTTAAAGAGTTCCGCGACGTTTTCACTTGGAAATATGAAGAAATGTGAGGGATAGACCCATCCATTGTGGTACATGAAATTCAAGTCTATCCTGCTGCCCGACCAGTCGGGCAGAAACTCCGGCCCGTGCATCCTTGGAAAATGGCTTCCATAAAAGTGGAAGTTGAAAAAATTCTTCATGCTAAGTTCAACTATCTTGTCCCGTTGACAGATTGGATGTCCAATATCATCCCCGTTGCAAAGAAATAGGGCACAATCAGGGTCTGCATCGATTACATATATCTGAACAACGATTGTCCAAAGGACAATTATCCAATGCCTTTTATTGACCACATTATCGATAATTGTGTCGGGAGTGTCATCTTCTTATTTATGGATGGATTCTATGGCTACAATAAGATAGAGATACTCCCTTCTGACCAGCATAAGACTGCCTTTATTTTCCCATGGGGGACCTTAGCCTACTGCAAGTTACCCTTTGGTTTTAAGAACACTGGGGCCACCTTTCAATGAGCAATGTCATACGTGTTTCATGATATCAGACATGTTGTAGAGCTGTATCTGGATGACTTAGCTGCTCATTCCGATACAAGAGAGGATCACCTAGATCATCTAAGCACCATTTTCTCACGATGTCGCCACTACAACATATTTTTGAGTCCACATAAATGCATGTTCTGTGTAGAAGCCGACAGATTGTTGGGATTCATCATTTCCAAGGATAGAATATGCCTCGACCCCGTCAAGGTAGAAGTTATTTTAGCCCTTCCTTCACCCTCTAACATTCCAGAACTCCAAAGTTTGCAAGGGCATGAAAAGTTTTTACGCCGCTTTGTCTGCAACTTTTCCGAGATCACGAAGGGCTAGATGAGGATTCTAAAGAAATATATCTCATTGTTTTGGGATGACGAAGCCCAACGGTCATTTGACAATTTAAAGAAGGCCCTGACCAATGCTCCCGTCATTCAACCCCCCAACTATACACAAGACTTTATTCTATATCTCGCCTCTTCCATCACCACCATCGGCATGGTGTTGGTGCAAGAATACCAGAATGGTAACGAACATGTGATTTATTAACTTAGTAAGAGTATCTTAGACTCTGAAACCCGCTATTCACACATGGAGAAGTTGGCTCTAGATAAAGTATTTGCTGTCCAGATATTCCGTCATTACATATTGCTCAGGAAAACTACCATAATTGCGAACTTCAACCCCATGTATTATATCCTAACATGCCAAGTGTTAGGGGGAAAATACTCTCATTGGATTATGATTCTCCAAGAATTTGACTTGGAATTTTCCAAGGCAAAGGCCAAAAAATACTTAGTTTTTTCCGAGCTCATGTGTGCATTGCCCCATGCCACTGACCAAGCTGAGCCCATTGATTCTCTTCCAAATGAATCATTGTTTCTCATTGGAACATTTGACCCTTGGTATGGAGATATCGTCTTGTATCTCAAAACCCAACGTTTTCAGCCAAACCTCAACTGAGATGAACATCGTCGTATCCGACATCACGCTAAGTTTACCTTATAGTTAGCGATACTCTTCATCGCCGTGGTGTTGAATCCATCCTCTGATGTTGTCTAACCCTAGATGAGGTTGAAAACGTTTTTAATGACTGCCACTCTGAATCATGTGGTGGTCATCTTTCTGGGATGGCTACAGCCCATAAAATTTTACGCACAGGATACTTTTGGCCTTCAATCTTGAAGGACTGTATCAAATTGGTCAAGAAGTGTTCTCCATACCAATTCTCCCATAGCAATAAGCATTCGCACCCTGCTCCACTCTATCTTGTTATTACCATTGGCCCCTTTGCAAAATGGGGTATTGATTTTATTATTGTAAGCCTGCTTCAGCCCGGGGCAATGGCTATGTCATGGTAGCTATGGATTATTTCACTAAATGGGATGAAGCGATGCCTACTTACGCAGAGGATGGAAAAACAGCCGCACTTTTCATATTCAACCATATCAATGCTAGGTTCAGTGTTCCACAAGCTACCGTGATCGATCTGTTGATGTATTTCTAACTTCAGAATGTATTTCATATATGTATATTGTATTCCTATAGATATGTTATTATTCCTCTATACAGAAGTGTCGTCATTTATATTGTGAGTGCCGTAACTTATACTTGATGGGTTATTAGACCACCTTGATGGGGTTGGCCTTGTATAAGTCATGTGGTTTAAAGGGCTATTAGACCACCCTATTGGGGGGTCGGCCCTGTTAGCATTATGTTATGTGGTTATGTTGGGGCCGACCTAGTAAAGGTTATTAGGAAAGTCAATTCAAGTATAAATAGAGTGCGGGAGGCACTCTATTTGATCATTCACTTTCTCACTCATCCACTCATTGGAGAGTGGCGCACTAGTGAAGGAGGAGAAGCTGCTGCTAGAAGACTATCTGTTATGCTTGGGTTTTGTATCATTGCTCTATCTATCTCTGAGGAAGTTATTGGGGTTTTTCACCTTTATGGTTTTCCCCAAGGAAACTCTATGTGTTTGTTGTCTCTTGTGATTGATATGTTGTACATGTTATTCTCTCAGTTAAGATCCTAGATCATATTGAATTGATGCTCAAAAAATTAACATGGTATCAGAGCTAACCTGAGAAGAAGACACTATGTAATTGCGGAAGTTAGGGATTCTTTTTTTTTGGTTTCTCTCCATAGATCTTGAAAGGAAGGAGGATAGATTGACTCTCCTCAGCAAGGCGCATCTTTCTGTCGAAACAGAATTCAATTTTGAGCATTTTCAGATTTTGACCTAAAACTTAGGGTTTCCACAAAAAGTGGAATTTCTGAAATCTGAGACCATGGCTGGAAGCTCCTTGGAAAAATCGAAGTTTAGAGCTTTGGATCGAACTTTTTGGTTGGGTGAAGCTCTGGGAAAATCAAACCCTAGTTTGGGGTCTTGTCAAGTGAAGCCAGAAATTAGGATTTCTACAAAAGTTGGAATTTTTGAAATTTGAGACCATGGCTAGAAGCACCTCTGAAAAATAGAAGCTTAGAGACCAAGATCAAACTTTTTGGATGGGTGAAGCTCCAGGAAAATCAAACCCTAATTCAGGGTCCTCCCTAATGAATCCAGAAGTCTAAAAAGAAAATTTGAGGGGTGAAACTTTGTAGTTTTCAAATTCTGAGTATACCAGCTTGATCAGCTCATCAAGGTGCATCTTTCTATCCTTTCAAAAGTTTGACATTCAAAGTTTGAATTTTTAGGGTTTCTCTGGCAAACCCTAATCCAGTTCTAGATCCAATTTTCAGCAAACCAAGTGGTAAGACCTAATAACTTTTCTATGTCCATTTGAAGTACTTCTTAAGATGTCTAACCACACCAAGCTTAAGGATAAGCTTGAAGGGGCTGATAACTTCCGAGCATGGAAGTATAGGATTGGGTTAATCCTAGAAGACAATGAGTTGGACACTTAGACAAGTGAACATGTTCCAGTTCCAGAGGGAGATTAGACTAAGGCTTCACACAAGAAGAACTTGGTCAAAGCCAAGAGAATCATTACGGATTCTATTAAGGACTATCTCATACCCCATGATTCTTCCCTAAGGACACCTAAGGAGATGTTTGATTCCTTGACCAAGCTATTTGAAGGGAAGAACATAAATTGGAAGATGACATTGAGGATTCAACTAAAAAACATCCAGATCCAGAATGTGGAGACCATGTGGTATTACTCTTCAAGGTTCTCCCATATAAAAGAACAACTTGAAGCTGTAGAGAATGGAGAAGTGGTAATGACCACTCTTAATGGCCTTCCCAGGTTATGGGATTCCTTCATCCAAGGAATTTGTGCTAGGAAGAAACTTATCTCTTTCAGCAGGCTGTGAGAAGAATGCTCACAGGAAGAAGCTCGGATTATAGCTTGAGAAGAAAATATGGGGAATGAAGATCATGCTCTCACAGCACATACCAAGGAGAGGACACTTTTCCTCAGATTATCCTAAGAACAAAAGCAACAACAACAACTACTACTACAAAAAATCTGATAGGTATGACTTACAAGTATGTTTTTAAATCTGTTCATGATTAAGTTTATAATACGATTGTCTTCATGTAATTGAGTTTAGTAACAATCTTGTTTAATTTTAGACTTGTCTTATCACCCTAGTAAAAGTATGAATGCATAATAGAAGACATTCATTGATTAGGGTTATGACACTTATGATTGTATTATGATTGTACTAATGCACTGTGGTGTTGTATGAGGCGAATGTTATCCGCTAACATGAAGGTACAAATCAAGTTCTAGATCAAGACCATGGTGACATCAAGAGAGAGACTCATCCATAGTAATGGATCACATAGAGGTATGTATAATTTGGTTCTACAATGGTTAAATTATGAGTTATGCAGGTCATTGAAGAGAATAAGAAAACATTGCTAGACATAACTAGCAAATATGATGACCATGTATGTTTTTCCTATATCAAGTTAGAATCCTACCCTATGTAAGGATCTTAAACTTTTGTATGATTGATAATGATTACTCATGAAGTTACAAGTTTGAGTAATCTAAGGTTTATGCATATTATGTTCCTTACTTTGATTAATGATATGACTAACCAGAAAAGTCCTATATAAACCTTGAATACTAATGCTTATTATCTGTGTTTGAAATTATCATGACTATACATGCTTAAGATTATTGTGTTTTGATAGTATTAAGATTATACTATTAAATGTATGATTATGTATGAGATCTCGAGGATAACACAATGATGATACTAGTAATCATGCATAGTGATCGAGGATGGATATAAGTTCAAGGACAACTAATACAGGAAGCAAATATCAAGAGGGAGCACACTCCAGTAGTTCCTGCAAGGAAACAAAGATTGAGAGGGAGTCCACCTAACAAACAAACAAAGATAAGTATTTGAATTGTCATTTCTTGTATATTTGATTGTTTAAATAATACTGTTCAAAGATGTATATACTTATGTTCCTAGACTTAGGTTGTGCATTATGCATACTAGAATAATTGCATTAATGAGCAAGATACTACTAATATGAAAGTAATGGGTAAGTGGCCTATGGTACTGTACAACATTCCATTTCTACTTATCTAGAATGAAACCTCTTTGTTGACATGTTGGGAGTTGTTCACACTCTTAACAATGTTTTGGTAGAGATTGGAAGGTATCTAGAAAGTTACGGGATATGGATAAATGTTGTATTGAAGCATTGGCTAAATTAATTGCATTTCTATATAACATATTTCTTTATGTGTAAGAGTTTGTTCTGAAAACTATGAGATGTTTCTAATCATGCAATTTAACTTGTCTTGTAGGAAAGATCTTGTACAATCACCTACAAAAGAAGGACTGCAACATTTGTTCCAGCAACGAAGTTCAAGAAAACTATCTATTGAAGATATTGAAGAATCCGAAGTTCACAGGATCCAGAATGCTGTAATGGAAGGATGGAATGGTCAAGGAATACCAGTCGATCATGAAGAATGATGTTTGAGATGTGGTCCCAAGACCTGAAGGGAAGTATGTTGTAACTTCCAAGTGGATCTATAAGATCAAGCATGTTGCAAATGGAAGCATAGAGAAATACAAGGCTAGGTTGTGGCTCGTGATTTTTTCTCCTGTAGCCATGTACACTTCCATCAGAACAGTACTTGCTCTGGCTACAGTGATGAAGTGGAAGATACACCAGATGGATGTCAAGATAACTTTCTTGAACGGTGTAGTCGAAGAGGAAAGTGTATGTGGAGCAGGCACTCGGGTTTGAGACACATGACAGAGGGACTCATGTGTGCAAACTGAAGAACGCCATGTATGGTTTGAAATAGGCACCCAGGACCTAGTACAACAGGAAAGATGGCTTCCTATCCAATTTGGGATTTACTAAAACTAAAATAGATTCCAACCTTTACTACAAGGTTGAGGAAGGCAATCCAGTGCAGTTTTTTGAGCCTTCTTTTTCACTTGCGAGTCTTGTCTTTTCCTGTCTCCCCTTTTGCACACTCGATTTCTCTAGGGTTTTTGAGTTATTTTTTCATGAGAATGTCCCCAGAAATTTTAATCCTATCACATGGATGATCAAAGGAAACCACAGAGACAACATGGAAGAAGCCCCTAACTAGCACCTCGGACTTCTCGTCCGCCTGCTTCACGTATCCCTACCCCCCTGTCAGCCGAGGAGCTAATCGGGAGACTGTTCCACCATCTACCAGTATGGCACATTCCGTTGCTTCTGTACCCCTAAACCATAACATCGTCTCAGATACTAGTACACTAACTGAAACTAGTAGTGTACCTGAGATCCATGCAGTACCAGAATCCATTATTCTACCAGAAACTCACACTATAGTGGACACTATGTTAGCTTCTGAGGTCAGTACCCCACCTTATGTTACGATGGAAGGCACTATCCTCCCGGAGACTAGCACTACACCAAAAACAACAACATTATTTGATGTCCTTGAAGGGTATATTGAAACCATTGACGAACCTGAACCCACACTTCCTAGATAGTTTCATCTATCTTCTGACTTTGTATATCCTACTGGACAGCTGGAAATTCCACCTATCATCACTACATCATTAATTACCCATAGTTATGAAATCAGTTCTTATAACAATGTATCGTTCAACTTACCTTCCCCTAATCTCCCTTTAGGACCTGAGATGATGGCTTCAATCCAAGCCAATATGGTTAGTCTAGCCAACTCACCTGTAGCATCGGAACACTTTAGACATGAAAGAACTAGAATGCTGACATCGAATTCACAATATCCCCCTGCACCCACTTCCCAAGTGACAAATACTCCCGATTTCTGAGCTTCCAGACCTCCATCTAGTGACACGACTTATCGTGGATCATTCGTAGGCCAGTCCAGACCCTCAGACTAGACTATACCAGAACTCTTTCCGGAACCCAACATGATAGCCAACATTTTTTATCCATCCTCTACTTTATGGAATACAACTCTGGGCCAAGCCCTCGACGATTTTCACACCGTTTCAATTTTTATGAACGCAACACCTAGAAGTCCTTGACTATTGTCCCTGCACTTATTTCCACACAACATGTTCATCTTACCTTCAGGGAATGCACCTGTTATGAGGACCAACCCAATATTTTCACCGTCACAGCCGCTATCTAGAACCGACGCAAGATCCTCTTCATAAGTCGACACCTTTAGTCCAATTGGAAAATCTGCACCACCTAACTCTTCTAATTTTTTTATTGGAAGAATGCACACCTCTACTGTTCAAATTCCCAACGTGACTGGCTGTCATTCTTCAGCCACAATAGATACCATTTCCGGAGGACAACCGTTTGTTGGAACCATTGGTCCCAGTAACCAACCTCCTCTGGTCGGACCATCTACATAATGGGTACCACCAATCCCATATGTTGGAGGATAACTACTTGTTATTGACCCAAGCGGGGCTGCTCAACAACCTCCTCCATCTGCCTCATCGGCTCAGTAGGTCCCACATACCATATCTTTTGGAGGATTACCATTCGTTAGTGGTCCAACAGGCACAATTCAACAACCACCTCCATCAGCATCATCTGCTCCGTGGGGAACATATACTCAACTTGGAAGTGGACAACCTTATGTTACTACCCCAATCGGAACTAACTTCAAAATTCCCTCATCAGGTCCAATTCTTTCTAGGGGACCTCAAATCCCACTGAGTGGGGGGTATTCCTTATTCCGAAACCTAAATCAAGCTGGGGGGTAACCTAACCAACATCAAGATTTCATTCTTCCTAACTTGAATTCTGGAGTTCCTTATCCCATCGCCTCGAATACTCCATGGAACCCACCTCTTCAAACTCCGCCTCTTAATCAGGGGGGAACAAATGTTCCATGGGATCCATTTTTCCAGGAAACCCTTACCCCAGGCATGGGTAATCCACCCAATCAAGGATTTGGAAACGTCCCTTGGATACAACAATCCCAGGGACCTACACCTCTCATTCCCACCCAACAATACACTCAACAACCGGTCTCTAATTCGATTTCGAATCACTTGGTTAATCCTATGATTCTGAATCCACCACCGGTTAACCAGATGGTCCCCAACCCACACAACTTTCAACAGTATCCTACAGGTAACATGTTTGGGTACAATATGCAACAATATGTTGTGTAGGGTCCCACAGGTATCCTTGCACCCTATCAATATTACTCATTCCCATAGCCCAATCGACAACTTCCATTCTTGGCAACATTAGATTTTCCTAATTTGTGTAGACTCATCAACCATCCTATCTGGCATGAACCACACTGGACACCCATTTTTACCAAACTACCATCGGACATCCCAAAGTTCGATGCCGAGCCTGGGGAAGACCCCAAAAAACATGTCATGACATTCCATCTCTGGTGCGCATCAAACTACTAGATGGATGTGTTAGGATATTCTCACCATCATCTTTATGTTTGCATGCATGCAGGCATGCATTTGCATGCATCCCAGTCATTAGTATGGTGTCCTCCAACACCTAGTCCCTAGTTCTCTAGCCCTGGGAGCTTATTTCTATTCAATTGCAGCCCTCCTAGTCCATGATATGCCTTGTTTTCATCTCCTGAGACAAAATGCGCCCTCTCTTACGTACCACCAGTGACACACTCAGTTAGTTGCTTGATTTGTGGATATGTTCCTTGATTTGAGGATAGATTGACTAGTTAACTAACTGAAACACTCCGATGGACATCCTTAGATATTGGCTTGACTATTATGACTCCAAATAGCTCCTCATGCGCCCTCCTTGGATTATCCTTCACCACATTAGTGCTCCATGCATCAGTTACACCTACCTACATTTAGTTAGACTCAGTTTGACACCTGGTTGATCGTTACTTGTGCATCGATGAGACTATCACTGACTGATGATGAGGACTCCTAATGGAGACATGCTACACCATGCAAGCTATTCGAATGAACTCCTTGGTTAATTTGAATTATTTAGTCATTGTTACTATATTGTATTGTATTCTACTTCAGAGTTCAATAGAGTAGTGTTGCAAGTCTTTTTGCACAGTTTTCACATATTATTCTTTATGCATCTCTAGTAATTGTTTCTCTTGTTCCATAGATCTGTTGTGTTTAATTTCATAGGATGATTCCATTCAGTTACGGCTATTCCAATGCACACTTACTGGCACGGCAGCAAAATGGTATATCAAGCTTCCCCAACACTCCTTTTGATATTTCAACACCTTGGCCATGCAGTTTTTGACGCATTTCCAGCTCCCCATTCGCTATGAGACTGGAACTGACTTGTTATCCTCGTTGCGCCAAACCACTGCCACTCATATATCTGATCACATTCGTGAGTGGCAGAGACACCGATGACTTATCAAGGCACCCATCCTGGACCAGTTACTGTTTGATTGGTTCACTAAGTCATTACTGCTACCCATCGCCAGGGATCTTGCTATGGGCAGACCTGTCACCCAGAAGCAAGAAATATCTCATGTGCAGTATATGGATTTGGTTTACACCCAATCCAGAATGTTATACGAGTTTATTTATCATGCCTCCCTTCCAACCAATGATCCATCAAATCCCGCCACTGAACCCACCATTGCCAATGATCCATCAAAGCCCGCCACTGAACCCACCATTGACGGTATCATTGGTTTAGTAAAGGCCCAGCTTTTCACTAAAACGAGTGGGAAACAAACCACTGCTGCTCCATCTCAGACTCAAGCTACACCCAAGACATCTACTCCTCCTACTCAGTCCTCCGAGGTGAATGTCGTTCAATCCTCGTCACAACAATGTGGAGGAAAAAAGAAGCACAATAGAGGAAAACCTAAGAAAACTTCTACTCAGCAGGAAAATCCCAGACCACAACAGACCAACAATGAAAGCAAACCGAAAAAAAAAATCAAAGTTTCCCTACCTTATATGTCAGGAATACAATGACACCAAATACTGTCCTTACAAAGATGAATTAAACAAATTCGTAAAAGTTTCCTCCCATTCGGTCGTGTTAACCAATCCTTTCCCTCACCAAAACCAACAAATGGTCACGCAGGAACCCCTGCAAGGGGGAAACTAAAACAACTCTTCCCGAGCATAAACGTCCTCTAATCATGAAATCCTTATGATGACTAACAAGATGGTTCGCATATCTACACGTAAGAAGGCATATGATCCTCCCCATGCTTGAACAAAACTATGACTTCCCAAGGAAGCTCTCCCTCAGAATAATCTCCCTCGACACCTCCCCCGAATGGCCATCTCCACATTGAGAGACCTGCTGCTGAAACCATGTTGCATCCACCCAAGGCCACGATTCATAAGGAAATATTCAATCCCAACGCACGAGTATCCCAGAACTACAAAATTGTTGAAGACTTGGCTCAAACACCTTGTGCCATGTTGACCCTCGAGGTTCTACAACACTATCCTATACAATGTAGAACCTTGCTATCAGCATTGGGAGATGTTGACCCGGATTCTTCCAACACGATTTTGTTTAACCTGGAATATTTCAACCCTAGGTATTCCCACGAGTTAGCCTTCCAAATTCATACATGGATCCATGGAAACAACATCCATCGTACCATTTTGGATGAAGGTAATTTCACTTTTATTATATCTTTTACTTGTTGGAGAGAAATCGATTCTCCTGAAGTGTCCCAATCTCCCACAAATTTAAAATCATTTGACGGACATGGTTTTCAATTGTATGAACTCATCCCATTGCTTTCCATAGAACTATGGGGAAAGAATGTGTCTATCCACGTGGAAATCATTGATGCTTCGTTAGACTACAATCTCTTACTCGATCGCAATTGGTTTTATGTCATGACCGCCTTAGCATCCTCTGTGTTTTGCTTAGTGCAATTCCCCCATCAAGGGAAGATCGTCACGATAGACCAATTAGATTTTTTCACTCCAGACATACATCAGAATTCCACCAACAATGTCCCATTGCTGGAAAATTCCCAGCCTCATTTTGAAGACATTGGATTTGGTCTTTTGAAGGACTCCTCCATCATAGGGGTATTTTCGGAAGTTCCACCCTCGGTTTTTTCGATTAACATGATTTCGACAAGCACTTATATACCCTATGAATCTACTGACTTGTGGGTGATACCAAGTCCATTCGAGTTTGAAACCATTGGCACTGATATGCCCTTGAAACAAAATTTAGCAACCTATCAGGAGATTCAGTTGGCTCCCGACTGGATCGATACAATTGAGCACCATCAGGTGGCAGGTTCATCATCTCGAATCCTTTCATCCTTACCTTACAATGAATCCCTTACAAATATTTTTCCTACATATGAATCTATTATGGAGATCATGAGTTCGGATGAACCCCCTTGGGAAAATCACCACCATAGGTCATCTTTCCCCATGATTCAAGCGATAGATCCTGATTCTGAATCCACTTTTTCGCTAGATAATGTCAACATTAAGACTCCCATACGTACATATCATGTGTTCTCTGAAGGGAACTTAGCATGTAGACCATCCCTGTTGACATATCCGTGAAACCTGGTGTCATGGAACATATCGATATCGGCAAAACATGTACTCCTACAGAGATAGAATTCTACACTGCGCTATTTAAAGAGTTCCACAACGTTTTCACTTGGAAATATGAAGAAATGTGAGGGATAAACCCATCCATTGTGGTACATGAAATTCAAGTCTATCCTGCTGCCCAACCAGTCGGGCAGAAACTCCGGCCCGTGCATCCTTGGAAAATGGCTTCCATAAAAGTGGAAGTTGAAAAAATTCTTCATGCTAAGTTCAACTATCTTGTCCCGTTGACAGATTGGATGTCCAATATCGTCCCCATTGCAAAGAAATAGGTCACAATCAGGGTCTGCATCGATTACATATATCTGAACAACGATTGTACAAAGGACAATTATCCAATGCCTTTTATTGACCACATTATCGATAATTGTGTCGGGAGTGTCATCTTCTTATTTATGGATGGATTCTATGGCTACAATCAGATAGAGATACTCCCTTCTGACCAACATAAGACTGCCTTTATTTTCCCATGGGGGACCTTTGCCTACTGCAAGTTACCCTTTGGTTTTAAGAACACTGGGGCCACCTTTCAACGAGCAATGTCATATGTGTTTCATGATATCAAACATGTTGTAGAGCTGTATCTGGATGACTTACCTGCTCATTCCGATACAAGAGAGGATCACCTAGATCATCTAAGCGCCATTTTCTCACGATGTCACCACTACAACATATGTTTGAGTCCACATAAATGCATGTTCTGTGTAGAAGCTCACAGATTATTGGTATTCATCATTTCCAAGGATAGAATATGCCTCGACCCCGTCAAGGTAGAAGTTATTTTAGCCCTGCCTTCACCCTCTAACATTCCAGAACTCCAATGTTTACAAGGGCATGAAATTTTTTTACGTCGCTTTGTCTGCAACTTTTTCGAGATCACGAAGCGCTAGATGGGGATTCTATAGAAATATATCTCATTGTTTTGGGACGATGAAGCCCAACGGTCATTTGACAATTTAAAGAAGGCCCTTACCAATGCTCCCGTCATTCAACCCCCCAACTATACACAAGACTTTATTCTATATCTCGCCTCTTCCATCACCACCATCGGCATGGTGTTGGTGCAAGAATACCAGAATGGTAACGAACATGTGATTTATTAACTTAGTAAGAGTATCTTAGACTCTGAAACCCGCTATTCACACGTGGAGAAGTTGGCTCTAGATAAAGTATTTGCTGTCCAGATATTCCGTCATTACATATTGCTCAGGAAAACTACCATAATTGCGAACTTCAACCCCATGTATTATATCTTAACATGCCAAGTGTTAGGGGGGAAATACTCTCATTGGATTATGATTCTCCAAGAATTTGACTTGGAATTTTCCAAGGCAAAGGCCAAAAAATCCTTAGTTTTCGCCGAGCTCATGTGTGCATTGCCCCATGCCATTGACCAAGCTGAGCCCATTGATTCTCTTCCAAATGAATCATTGTTTCTCATTGGAACATTTGACCCTTGGTATGGAGATATCGTCTTGTATCTCCAAACCCAACGTTTTCGGCCAAACCTCAACTGAGATGAACATCGTCGTATCCGAGATCACGCTAAGTATTACCTTATAGTTTGTGATACTCTTCATCGCCATGGTGTTGAATCCATCCTCTGATGTTGTCTAACCCTATATGAGGTTGAAAACATCTTTAATGACTGCCACTCTGAATCATGTGGTGGTCATCTTTCTGGGATGGCTACAGCCCAGAAAATTTTACGCACAGGATACTTTTGGCCTTCAATCTTGAAGGACTATATCAAAATGGTCAAGAAGTGTTCTCCATGCCAATTCTTCCATAGCAAGAAGCATTCGCACCCTACTCCACTCTATCTTGTTATTACCATAGGCCCCTTTGCAAAATGGGGTATTGATTTTATTATTGTAAGCCTGCTTCAGCCCGGGGCAATGGCTATGTCATAGTAGCTATGGATTATTTCACTAAATGGGATGAAGCGATGCCTACTTACGCAGAGGATGGAAAAACAGCTGCACTTTTCATATTCAACCATATCATTGCTAGGTTCAGTGTTCTACAAGCGATTGTGATCGATCTGTTGATGTATTTGTAACTTCGGAATGTATTTCATATATGTATATTGTATTCCTATAGATATGTTATTATTCCTCTATACAGAAGTGTCGTCATTTATATTGTGAGTGTCGTAACTTATACTTGATGGGTTATTAGACCACCTTGATGGGGTTGGCCTTGTATAAGTCATGTGGTTTAAAGGGCTATTAGACCACCCTATTAGGGGGTCGGCCCTGTTAGCATTATGTTATGTGGTTATGTTGGGGCCGACCTAGTAAAGGTTATTAGGAAAGTCAATTCAAGTATAAATAGAGTGCGGGAGGAACTCTATTTGATCATTCCCTTTCTCACTCATACACTCATTGGAGAGTGGCGCACTAGTGAAGGAGGAGAAGCTGCTGCTAGGAGACTATCTGTTATGCTTGGGTTTTGTATCATTGCTCTATCTATCTCTGAGGAAGTTATTGGGGTTTTTTCACCTTTATGGTTAAACCCAAGGAAACTCTGTGTGTTTGTTGTCTCTTGTGATTGATATGTTGTACATGTTATTCTCTCAGTTAAGATCCTAGATCATATTGAATTGATGCTCAAAAAATTAACATGGTATCAGAGTTAACCTGAGAAGAAGACACTATGTAATTGTGGAAGCTAGGGATTCTTTTTTTTTGGTTTCTCTCCACAGATCTTGAAAGGAAGGAGGCTAGATTGACTCTCCTTAGCAAGGCGCACCTTTCTGTCGAAACGAAATTCAATTTTGAGCATTTTCAGATTTTGACCTAAAACTTAGGGTTTCCACAAAAAGTGGAAATTCTGAAATCTGAGACCATGGCTAGAAGCGCCTTGGAAAAATCAAAGTTTAGAGCTTTGGATCGAACTTTTTGGTTGGGTGAAGCTCTGGGAAAATCGAACCCTAGTTTGGGGTCTTGTCTAGTGAAGCCAGAAATTAGGGTTTCTACAAAAGTTGGAATTTTTGAAATTTGAGACCATGGCTATAAGCACCTCTGAAAAATAGAAGTTTAGAGACCAATATCAAACTTTTTGGATGGGTGAAGCTCCAGGAAAATCAAACCCTAATTCAGGGTCCTCCCTAATGAATCCAGAAGTCTAAAAAGAAAATTTGAGGGGTGAAACTTTGTAGTTTTCAAATTCTGAGTATACCAGCTTGATCAGCTCATCAAGGTGCATCTTTCTATCCTTTCAGAAGTTTGACATTCAAAGTTTGAATTTTTAGGGTTTCTCTGGCAAACCCTAATCCAGTTCCAGATCCAATTTTCAGCAAACCAAGTGGTAAGACCTAATAACGTTTCTATGTCCATTTGAAGTACTTCTTAAGATGTCTAACCACACCAAGCTTGAGGATAAGCTTGAAGGGGTTGATAACTTCCGAGAATGGAATTATAGGATTGGGTTAATCCTAGAAGAGAATGAGTTGGACACTTAGACAAGTGAAGAGGTTCCAGTTCCAGAGGGAGATTAGACTAAGGCTTCACACAAGAAGAACTTGGTCAAAGCCAAGAGAATCACTGTGGATTCTATTAAGGACTATCTCATACCCCATGTTTCTTCCCTAAGGAGATGTTTGATTCCTTGACCAAGCTATTTGAAGGGAAGAACATCAATCGGAAGATGACATTGAGGAATCAACTAAAAAACATCCAGATCCAGAATCTAGAGACCATGTGGTCTTACTCTTCAAGGGTCTCCCATATAAAAGAACAACTTGAAGCTGTAGAGAATGGAGAAGTGGTAATGCCCACTCTTAATGGCCTTCCCAGGTTATGGGATTCCTTCATCCAAGGAATTTGTGCTAGGAAGAAACTTATCTCTTTCAGCAGGCTGTGAGAAGAATGCTCACAGGAAGAAGCTCGGATTATAGCTTGAGAAGAAAATATGGGGAATGAAGATCAAGCTGTCACAGCACATACCAAGGAGAGGACACTTTTCCTCAGATTGTCCTAAGAACAAAAGGAACAAGAACAACTACTACTACAAAAAATCTGACAGGTATGACTTACAAGTATGTTTTGAAATATGTTCATGATTAAGTTTATAATACGATTGTCTTCATGTAATTGAGTTTAGTAATAATCTTGTTTAATTTTAGACTTGTCTTATCACCCTAGTAAAAGTATGAATGCATAATAGAAGACATTCATTGATTAGGGTTATGACACTTATGATTGTATTATGATTGTACTAATGCACTGTGGTGTTGTATGAGGAGAATGTTATCCGCTAACATGAAGGTACAAATCAAGTTCTAGATCAAGACCATGGTGACATCAAGAGAGAGACTCATCCATAGTCATGGATCACATAGAGGTATGTATAATTTGGTTCTACAATGGTTAAATTATGAGTTATGCGGGTCATTTAAGAGATCGAGGATGGATATAAGTTCAAGGACAACTAATACAGGAAGCAAAGATCAAGAGGGAGCACACTCTAGTAGTTCCTGCAAGGAAACAAAGATTGAGAGGGAGTCCACCTAACAAACAAACAAAGATAAGTATTTGAATTGTCATTTCTTGTATATTTGATTGTTTAAATAATATTGTTCAAAGATGTATATACTTATGTTCCTAGACTTAGGTTGTGTATTATGCATACTAGAATAATTGCATTAATGAACAAGATACTACTAATATGAAAGTAATGGGTAAGTGGCCTATGGTACTGTACAACATTCCATTTCTACTTATCTAGAATGAAACCTCTTTGTTGACATGTTGGGAGTTGTGCACACTCTTAACAATGTTCTGGTAGAGATTGGAAGGCATCTAGAAAGTTACGGGATATGGATAAATGTTGTATTGAAGCATTGGCTAAATTAATTGCATTACTATATAACATATTTCTTTATGTGTAAGAGTTTGTTCTGAAAACTATGAGATGTTTCTAATCATGCAATTTAACTTGTCTTGTAGGAAAGATCGTGTACAATCACCTACAAAAGAAGGACTACAACATTTGTTTCAGCAACGAAGTTCAAGAAAACTATCTATTGAAGATATTGAAGAATCCGAAGTTCACAGGATCCAGAATGCAATAATGGAAGGATGGAATGGTCAAGGAATACCAGTCGATCATGAAGAATGATGTTTGAGATGTGGTCCCAAGACCTGAAGGGAAGTATGTTGTAACTTCCAAGTGGATCTATAAGATCAAGCATGTTGCAGATGGAAGCATAGAGAAATACAAGGCTAGGTTGTGGCTCGTGATTTTTGCTCCTGTAGCCATGTACACTTCCATCAGAACAGTACTTGCTCTGGCTACAGTGATGAAGTGGAAGATACACCAGATGGATGTCAAGACAACTTTCTTGAACGGTGTAGTCGAAGAGGAAAGTGTATGTGGAGCAGGCACTCGGGTTTGAGACACATGACAGAGGGACTCATGTGTGCAAACTGAAGAAAGCCCTGTATTGTTTGAAATAGGCACCCAGGACCTAGTACAACAGGAAAGATGGCTTCCTATCCAATTTGGGATTTACTAAAAGTAAAACAGATTCCAACCTTTACTACAAGGTTGAGGAAGGCAATCCAGTTATACTACTATTGTATGTGGATGACCTGTTTATGACAGGTGAGGATGGATTGATTGTCGATACTAAGAGGAAGCGTGCTGGCGAGTTTGAGATGAAGGACTTGGGGATGATGCACTATTTTCTAGGCATGGAGGTGTGGCATAGTGCAGATGGAATCTTCCTTGGACAAGGGAAGCATGTAGTAGAGATGTAACATCCCATATTTTCATAAAAATTTAAAATTTTTGAATGCAACAGTAATTATGATAATTTAATATTTGCGGAATATTAAATGTTGATTGTTACAGCATTTCATTTAACAGTTGTTAGTACTAAACATGCTTTTTTTTCTTTTCTTGTTTTAATATCATAATGATAATGACAGTTTAACATATAATCAGTACACATGATTTTGATGATGATGAAATAAACAGGTTGGAAATACAATGCGAGAATTTATCTTTTGCGATGATACTGACACTTTGACTTTGCTACTCAAGGGTGTCCTACGAGGTACCTTGGAGCTTACTTAGCTGCAATGCTAAAGCTTAATGAATGTCCTATGTGCAGACGACAGGTAAGAATGAAGTACAAGTAGTTCAAATTTAGCGTCATAATTAAATAGAATAATATAATTTCTGTTGTGACTCTTGAGAAGTGAGCAGGTATGGATTTTAATGCTACAATTACTATTTTAAGCTATTGTCTGACAGCTCCAAGATGTTTAAATAATTTCATCTATGTATGTCATTCTACTGACTGGATTAAATGTCATCTTTATCATTCCATCATTGATGTAATACATGTATCGCAATATCAGTTAATGTTTGTAAGAAAGAGTATGATAATGTTTAGTAAGTCTCCCTGCTAAAATCATTAGATTCACCGGAAAATCGACTCATCAAACTATTTACTTCTATAAATTTAATAAAAAATTTCTTATAATCACATCCAAATAGTAATACTAAAATCTCCTATGTATAGGCTAAATCACCCATAACTTTGCAATGTTGACATAAGTGATACTTATAGTCTCTTCGAAGACTTGAATCTAGTTGTTCATAGTTAATCCACAGTTCAGTAATTAAAAGCCAGAGGAGTCTGCGGAAAGAATTTTTCAATTCGACAAGTTTCGAACCTATTAAGCAGGTTCATCCTCAGGAGAACAAGAATCTCCCATAACTTTGCAATGTTGACATAGGTGATACTTATAGTCTCTTCGAAGACTTGAATCTAATTGTATGAATGCTGTGAAAGGGGAACCACATCATTTGTAACTAAAGTTGTTCTTCCAACAAAATACAAGGTCATATATTTACTAAATAAATCTACACTTAGGAAACTTGACACTATACAAACTCTGAAAAGTTGTTCTAAATAATAAAATGAGTCTAGTGCTATGACCTAGACTTTGGACCATACGAAAATATGTATAAACTTTTGAAGAGTATTCCTATATCATTTCATGTCTCTAGGATTCGACTCAACTTGAAACTATATCGAAGATGGTGGATAAAACCTTATGAAAATCGTCATGGTAGTATCTTAGAGTCAAATATGAATTTAGAAAATAGACTTAATACCATGTATAATGTTAAAATGTCATATATTATGGTTCACTATTATGACGTCGGGAAAAGAACACTGACAAGCTTTTAATGAATGACAGGTTGACGGATGTGCAATTGATACAAATCCGGTGTTGGGGATTGTAAATCCTGTCTGTATTAATGACCATCCACTGTACCGTGTTGACGAGGATCAAAAGATCATTCCACGTATTGCAAACCAATGCATGTCATAGCTAAGATGGTTTCCATGTCATAGATATTTGTTAGTAGTTCTTTGAACTGGTCGACAATGCATCCAATGTAACCTTACGTGGAAGGGTCGTGTGATGGTAATGAATGTGCAATTAATAAGTTAGTAGTTCGCTCCAATGCATAATATGTTGGCATAATTTCGATCATTGATCAGCATCGATATTGATCGTTGGATCAAACTCTATCAATGGGTCGATGTCTTTTGTTTAAGAACTTGGCAATTGTGGTTTAATGGCTCCATTGTTTTCGGTCTGCGGTCGACAGGCTGCCAAAATTTTAGTTGAAACTTTGTATGATATTCGACCTTGAGACCTCTGGTTTTTGGAAGTTTACAGTTCTCTTCCATTTGCTATGGCGTCGTTGTTGATAGACTATGTATTTAGCTTTTAATGTCAAAGTTTGGAAGTTCTGGAACTCGTCGTTTAAATTTGAGTCGAGGATTTTCCTTGGTGTAAAAGGTCCAAGGGTTCCCTGTCATATTTTCAGTGTGGAATCATCCTGTAGCAGGTTAAAGTGGAAATCTTTGGTACTACAGCAATGTAAGTTCTTTTGTAACAAAATAATAATTCATTTGAAGTGTTTTCATCTTTCAGTTTTCGAAAAGGTAATAGTAATTTAACCTTCGTTCTCATGTCAGTTGTAGGTCATGCAGTAGAGGAATGGGAAAAGGTTCAGCAAGGTTGGCGAGCTTTCAATCGATAAGCTCCGGGTCTTTCCAAACCCTCGTAGAAGCTCTTGACTATGGTGAAAGGATTTCATGATGGGAAAAAGAAATGGTCCTGCCATGACTCGTTGTTATTTAATGAATGGAGAACTATGAACTACCAGTTGGAAATCAAAATAATAACTGTTTCCTCAGTTTTGTGTCCTTCGTTTGGTTATAAGATCTTGAGTTTTTATTTTTATTTTGTTATTCTATTTTCATTGAACAGAAAGATGTAAAGCTTCACCAATGTTGAGGTTGTTAAGAACTGGTTTCAAATGTTAATCTTGAGAAAGATAACCCTGTACAAATTATGTTTTTGATAAACCTTTTGAAACTACCGTTTTGGGCATAACGTCTTCATTTTCTCGAAGTCGGGAGTTAAAAAGATTTTGGCTATTGAGCCAAACCTGTCTGTTTAAGTTATAAGGAAGGATTCAAAGAGTCGAGGCTCGTTTTTTATGGATATGATGATTCTCTTTTTGCAATGAACTAGTATGTTAATCGTTTTGACATTTCACTTATTGCTATGCATAAATGTGGAGTGTAATAGAGCCGAGGCTTGTCTATCCTGGGAGATACGTTCTGTCTCTCAAATGTTATACTATCGTTTTTACATAGTGCTAAATGGTTTATTTTCTAGATAGTAAGTCATATCTGTTGCAATGTTTGTTGATTTCAAAACTGTAATAATCGGGCAACGATAGAGTAGGTCTTGACTTTGTTAAGACAAGAAAGATAATATCTATGTTCAAATAACGATTCTCGTTGATTGGAAACAAAAAGTTAAACTGAAATCTAAGGGTAAGAAATGTATGTCGAAAATTGTGTTAGCTACTAAATGTCGTAGGTAGATGTTGTAATTGTTTTTGGTTAGGGTTTATGTACTCTATCAGAGGTAGTAACTGTATAATGTAAGATGCTTCGAAGGTAATAAATCCGATTGCAAAGAAAACAATAGGTCCAACCCTAAAGCTGTGTTCTAATGTTCTGAGAAGAAAATTAAATGTTTATAAAAGAACTTTCAAGGAACTATGGTTTGATCCTAAAAACTTGTGTATAATGAGAAGTGGAAATAATGTGTATAAAATGCAATGTGAAAACTGTATAATGATTGTTTTGAACATTCTTGGTATGATGATTTCAACCATATGTTTTGCAGTTCTGTTATTGTATGGAAAAACATAATATGATATATAAAGAGATGAGTTCTACCTAATTTCTATGTTCATAATGTTGATAAGAAATATGTAATGCAACTATATAGAAATTAAACATTGTTTGTTTTTCATTTAACTCAGGAAACATGTATAATATATCTTTATACAAAACTTTCTGTTATATTTAACTATAATACAGAAAACTAAATAGCATATATATACAGAGAAAGAATGATACTGATACTCTATGAAACAATACAGTAATTTAGGATCTTCTAGATTTTATAAATTAAATTCTATTACTGTTTAGTATAGGGCGGAATGATGAAAACAAACTCAATCACTATTCTATCTATTCGAATCAATGGCATTTGTCTATCTTCTAATCTATTTTTATTTTGTGTATCTCTACTAGAGTACGATGCTTCAAAACAGCATGTGGAAAAATAGAGATATTGATTTATCAATTTAACTTCAACATTAACTTAAACATTTAGACTTAAAACAATTCTAGAATTAGACTCTTTTTCGAAAACAGAAAAACAGAAAATACTAGTTAAACAGAACAGAATTATTTACTGAGAATAAGTTAGAAAATCTGTAGAACCTGAGAAAATCTATAGGGAAACAAACAGCCCAAGAATACTGTTTCACCCAACCAATTCCTGAAAACAGTCAAATACTGTCTTAGGACCCCCGAGCCTATTCACTGAACCACCAGGAGAAAGAAACTCAGGAAATGGGACTTCTTCTTGCTGTAGCAAATAACTTTAGAATCCTCAATAGCTAGCAGTCCAATAGATCTACACCAGCATCTCTGGTTCTTATCAGCAAAGACGCAGACTTAAGATTACAGTAACCACTAACCTCCCTATTTGAATCTTTCTTGTGATCACCTGATTTACAAGAGGAAAATATTTTGCAGAAATATTGATTAAGAGCTTCCTGCTCAGTTCGAATTTGCCTTTATAGGCTTCCTAGGCCTTTTTAGATCTTACTGGGTTATTAAATGAGCTTCCTGCTCACTCCCTCCACCTGGGGGATAATGCCCTATTTTTAGGGGTAGTTGTCCCATAACCAACAACTAGTGGGGTGATGTAACTGCTGCCATCTGTCCCATACCTTCCAACAGCTTCCATTCCTCCTAGTGGGTCAGTGAACACTCATTCAACAGTCCTCTTGGGTGTTTGTCTCCTAATTTATTTATTTAAATAATATTATTTAATAATTACATTCATCCATGATCAAAACTGATCATAATTACAAAACTTTGTAATTTAAATTAACATAAAGTATTTTTGCAAATAAAATAATAATTCTCAGAAATCTGGGTAGGTGACAAGAGATCCTAAAGAGGTTCAGGATGATGGACTACAAGGCCATGGCCACACCTATGGCATCGAACCAAAAGATTCTGTGTGATGCTTCATCTGAGCTGGTTGATGTCACTATGTATCATCATATGATTGGGTCCTTGATGTACCTGACAAACACGAGACCAGATATTTTCTTTGTGGTGAACACATTGAGTCAGTTCCTGATGGATCCCAGAAGTGTTCACATGGTTGCTGTAAATCATATTCTGAGGTACCTAAAGGGTACAATTGATTATGGGCTCAAGTATGATGTGAATCAAAAGGTTAACTTGGAGGGTTATGTTGATTCAGATTCAGCAGGAAGTGTTGCAGATAGGAAGAGCACTTATGGGTGCTACTTCGGTCATGCTTCAATATGGGATCACGAATGATCTCTTGGTTTAGCAGAAAGCAGTCCTGTGTAGCACTGAGTACAGCCGAAGCAGAGTATGTTGCATCTTGTTCGGCTAGTTATGAGGCAGTATGGCTGAGGAAGCTACTGTCTAAGTTATTTGATCTCTCGTTGGGTGCTACTAGTATCTTTTGTGACAACCAGAGTTGTGTGAAGCTATCTAAGAACCCGGTGTTCTATGACAAGTTGAAGCACATTGAGATCAAATATAACTATATCAGGGATATGGTGCAAAGAGGAGCAGTGAAGCTCCTGTATGTTGCGATGGATGAGCAGATAGCCGATGTGTTGACCAAGCTATTGGCTAGGGTGAATTTTGAGTACTTTAGAGAGAGACTTGGTGTACTTCAAATCGAGATTCCTTCCAAGGGGAAATGATGAGTCTGGAGACACAGATGCACATGAGCCATTATAGCATGGTTGAAGTGTGTCTTCCCATGGTCGTTGATGTAACAGTTGTGCCATTCGAGCATGGTTGAAGTATGTCTTCCCATGGTTGCGATATAAGTGCTGTGCCATTCGATCATGGTTGAAGTGTGTCTTCCCATCGCTGTGATATAAGTGTTGTGCCATTCCTAGCATTGTTGAAGTGTGTCTTCCCATGGCTATGGATATAAGTGCGATGCCATTCTCGCATGGTTGAAGTGTGTCTTCCCATGGCGTAGATATAAGTGTTGAGCCTTTCACATATGGTTGAAGTGTGTCTTCCCATGCCAGTGAATGTAAGTGTTGTGTGATGTGCATATGGGTTGTGCTCTGTGGACTATGAGGCGATCTGAAGATGATGAGGTGACAACATGTTACATAGGTTTTGCAGAGGCATATAATTGGTCCTGAGATGCTCTTGCAGGTTTTGCATAGGCAGTGTAATCAGTCCTGGGAGATGTTGCAGGTTTTGTAGAGGCAGTGTAATCAATCCTGAGGTGTACTTACTTGATGGCTTGCTCGTAGAGATGATGAATACCTACATGAATTCTATGCCTACATCCAGCATTAAAAGGGTTGGCTCTGTCGATGTGATACATCCAGCATGAAAAAGGGCTGGCTCTATAGATGATGCAGACCTGCAGGTGGAAAACCTACATCTAGCATGAAAAAGGGATGGCTCTGTAGAACTTTGTATGACGAGTATATTTGAGATTGATTGAGATAGCAGAAGTAGTGACAATGACGATGATTCGATGACGATGATCCAATGATGTTGATCCAAAGAAGAAGACTTGTGCTAGCAGATTTGTGCCAAGAAATACCTTCCTAGTTAAGAGGGAGTGTTGATGTATTTCTAACTTCAGAATGTATTTCATATATGTATATTGTATTCCTATAGATATGTTATTATTCCTCTATATGGAAGTGTCGTCATTTATATTGTAAGTGTCATAACTTATACTTGATGGGTTATTAGACCACCTTGATGGGGTCGGCCTTCTGTAAGTCATGTGGGATAAAGGGTTATTAGACCAACCTATTGGGGGGTCTAAGCTGTCAGCATTATGTTATGTGGTTAAGTTGAGGCCGACCTAGTAAAGGTTATTAGGAAACTCAAGTCAAGTATAAATAGAGTGCGAGAGGCACTCTATTTGATCATTCACTTTCTCACTCGTACACTCGTTGGAGAGTGGTGCAATAGTGAAGGAGGAGAAGCTGTTGCTAGGAGACTATCTCTTATGCTTGGGTTTTGTATCATTTCTCTATCTATCTCTAAGGAAGTTATTGGGGTTTTTCACCTTTACGGTTTTCCCCAAGGAAAATCTGTGTGTCTATTGTCTCTTATGATTGCTTCTTGTGATTGATATGCTGTACATGTTATTATCTCAGTTAAGATCCTATATCATATTGAATTGATGCTCAAAAAATTCACATGATCATGGTTCCCATTTTATGAACCACATGATTGATGAACTAAGTGCCAAATTGGGTTTTTGTCATGAAAACTCAACCCCGTATTACCCACAGGAAAATGGTCAAGTAGAGGCCATAAATAAGGTCTTGAAGCGCATGATCCAATGCACTATAGGTACTAAGAAGTCAAATTGGAACTTAGCTATTTTTTCTACTCTTTAGGCCTATTGGACCTCAGTAAAAAATGCACCCGGATTTACACCATTCCACTTGGTGTACGGCCTAGAGGCTATCTTACCAATTGAATGTGAAATTCCATCACTAAAGCTAGTCATCGAATTACTACCCAATACGGCTATTCAGGAGGAACGGTTTCTGTATCTAGCCAAGCTAGATGAAACTCGTCGCAACGCTGCATTGGCTAATGAAGCTCACAAAAAGCCCGTCAAATCCCAATATGATAAATCCGTCCAACCTTGAATATTCAATGAATGGGACTTAGGCCTTACCTACAATCAAATGCATGGTAAGTTAGGGAAAGGCAAATTGGAATCTATGTGGTATGGTCCCTATATCATGAAACGAGTATTGGAGAAAGGATCTTACGAGCTTGTTGATTGTGATGGCACACCCTTAGCACGACCCCATAACGGGATGTACCTCAAGAGGTTCTATGTGTAGGATTATTCCGCGTAAGACTCCTTGTACATAATGTACTTAGCTTGTTTTTAAGTTCATTTGTTTGTATGTGTATGGATTCTATTTCGTATACCTTTATTTACCCCGACTTGTGCTTCTATGTGCAGATGTCAGCTTACTATGGGTTCGCAGATGGCGCTAGCCGACATACCCAAAACCTTGCTTCCACAACATGGGTACTATATTCCTTTGCCGACAAGTTGATATCCTTGGGTGGCATCTGTCGATGTATATGTAACTTCAGAATGTATTTCATCTGTGTATTTTATATATATTTATTGTACCCTTATAAGAGATGTGTCATTCCTCTATAAGGAAGTGTCGTCATGTGGATTGACAAGTGTCGCAAGTGTGTGTACTTGCCGATGGGTTATTAGACCACCATGTGGGGTCGGCCCTGAATTATATATATTATAATGTGGATGTACCTATCTAGACAAGTCGGCCCCATAAGGTCACTGGGCAAAAAGGTTAGTATAAATAGAGATCGGAGATCTCTATTTTACTCATTCGGAAAAGTAACTCACTCTCACTCAGAATGTGGCGCACTAGTGAGGAGGAGGGTCATCTGCTACTAGGAGACTATCTCAGTGTATTTTGGTTGTACTTTGGTTGAGCCATTGCTCTCTCTATCTCTAAGGAAGTTGTGGGGTTTTTTACCTTAGGGTTTTCCCCACGGAAACTCTGTGTCTCTTGTCTCTTATGCTTTTGATTCTTGTGATGCTTGTCATACTTATTGTGATTGTGATGCATTGATATACTGTATATGTTATTCTCTCAGCAAAGATCCTAGAATATTGTGAATTAATGCTCAAAATTTAACATGGTATCAGAGCTAACCTGAGAAGAAGACATTTTGCAGTGACGAAAACTTGAGTTTCTTGTTTATTGGGTTTCTCTCCATAGATTTTGGAAAATCAGTATAGTAGATTGACTCTACTCATCAAGGCGCATCTATCTGTCCAATCAGAATTCAATTCTGAGCATTTTCAGATTTGGCCCTAAAAATTAGGGTTTCCATAAAAATAGGAATTTCTAGAATCTAAAGACACAACTGGAAGCTCCTTGCAAAAATCGAAGTTTAGAGCTTTGGATCGAGATTTTTGGCTGGGTATATCTCTGGGAAACTCAAACCCTAATTTAGGGCTCTCCCTAGTGAACCCGGGAGGACAAAAGATCAAATCTGAAGGGTAAAACTTTGCTGATCTCAAATTCTGAATGCACCAAGCTGATCAGCTCATCAAAGCGCATCTTTCTATCTTTTCAGAAATTTGAAATTCACATTTTGAATTTTTAGGGTTTTTCTGACAAACCCTAATCCGAGACCAGATCCAGTTTTCAGCATTTCAAGTTGTAAGATCTAAATATTTTCTATTTCCATTTGAAGTACTCTTTAAGATGTCTCACCACACCAAGATTGAGGATAAGCTTGAAGGAGCTGATAACTTTCGAGCTTGGAAGTATAGAATTGGGTTAATCCTCAAAGAGAATGAGTTGGACTCATATGTGAAAGAAGACATCCCTATCCCAGAGGATGAAGAGGCCAACGTATTGCATAAGAAGAACTTGGTCAAGGCAAAGAGAATCATTGCTGATTCCATTAAAGATCATCTCATACCCCATGTGTCCTCTCTAAAGACACCCAAGGAGATGTTTGACTCTTTGACCAAGCTATTTGAAGGGAAGAACATAAATCGGAAGATGACCCTGCGGAACCAATTGAAAGGAGTAAAGTTTCAGAATGGAGAAACCATTCAATCTTATTTTTCAAGGGTCTCCTAGATCAAGGAACAACTAGAAGGAGTGGATGAAATGGTGGAGAATGGTGAAGTGGTGATGACCACTCTAAATGGCCTACCCAGGTCATGGGATTCCTTTATCCAAGGAATTTGTGTAAGGAAGAAGTTGATCTCCTTCAGTAGACTACGGGAAGAATGCTCACAAGAAGAAGCAAGGCTTGTGGCACGAGAAGAAAATATGGGGAATGAAGATCAAGCTCTCACAGCTCACACCAAGAAAGGGAAGTCCAAGAGAGAGCCATCTCACTCCAAGAAATCTTCACATCACTTCAAAGAAAGAAGAATATGCTTCACCTGTAATGAGAAAAGACATATTGCCATAAATTGTCCCAAGAACAAGAAGGACAAAAACAAATCCAACAAGAAGAAGAAGGGCAGAAAAAGAAGGTTTCATGCTCATGCTACCGAGGATGATGAACCACCCAAGAAGAAGTCTAGGGCAGAAAGTGATGATAGCTCATCAAGTGAAGAAGAGTATGTTCTAATCTCTGCTCTCACAGGTACCATCTCCCATGGTTGTAATGATTGGTTGATTGATAGTGGGGCTTCCAAACACATGACTGGGTTTAAGGAATCTTTTGTGAATCTATCTGAACATGAATCACCCCATAAGGTGAAACTTGGGGATGATTATCAATACCCAATCAAAGGAAGTCGTGAAGCCTCCTACAACCTAGATTCTGGAAAATCTTTGAAGATGAAAGAAGTTCTTTATGTACCAGGGCTCAAGAAGAACTTACTCTCAATCTCTGCATTGGATGAAAAAGGTATGAGGGTTGCATTTGTGGATGGCCAAGTCCTAATGTGGCCAAAGGGAAAGACCATGGATGATGCAGTAGTGATTGGAGAGCAAGAGGGAGGTTTGTATAAATTGAAGGGACAACCTGAACATGCCATGGTGCACGAATCCATGGAGCCAAGTGAACTTTGGCATAGAAGACTTGCTCATATGCACTATAGAGCACTTCCAATTGCAAGCAAGGCTGTAGAGGGTCTTCCTAAAATCAAGACCAAACATGAAGGTGTTTGCAAAGGATGTGCAAAAGGTAAGAAAATTAAGAAGGCTTTCCCAAGCAGTGAAAGAAAGGAAAAAGACATCCTGGAAATCATCCACTCAGATGTATGTGGTCCTATGTCATCCAGTTCTCTGAGTGGGTATGTTTACTATGTCTCATTTATTGATGACTTCTCCAGGAAGACTTGGGTATACTTCTTGAAGAACAAATATGAGGTGTTTGATAAGTTTAAGGAATTCAAAACCTTGATGGAGAATCAAACTGACAAGAAGATCAAAACATTCAGATCCGACAATGGTGGATAATTCACCTTAGGTGACTTCAAGAAGCTTTGCAGTGATTCAGGGATTAAGAGGGAGTTGACTACTCCTTACAATTCACAACAGAATGGATATGTAGAAAGGAAGAACAGAACAATTATGGAAGCAGCAAAAGCAATGCTCCATGACCAGGATCTACCTATGCATCTATGGGCAGAAGTAGCTAGAACAGCTGTATATGTGCAAAACAGAACACCCCACAAGATATTGGACATCAAGACACCAGAAGAGGTCTTTTCTGGTAAGAAACCTGAAGTCAGCCATCTCAGAATATTTGGTTGTCCAGTATACACTCATGTCCCAAAAGAAAAGAGGACTAAACTAGATCCTTCAGGAAAGAAGGGTATCTTTGTGAGTTACAGTGAAAGCTCGAAGGCCTACAGAATATACTTTCCAAGGTTCAAGAAGATTGATGTCAGCAGGGATGTAACATTTGATGAAAACTCAGCATTCATCAAGTCAAGGAAGGCACCTATCGAAGTTTATGAAGAACCTAAGGAAACTAGATTTCAAGACACTACCATGACTGAAGCAGTTCCAGAAGTTGTTCGTGAGTTTGAAGATCCGCAAGAACCTGTAGATCCACCCCGTGAGAATAACTCTCACGAGAGGAAACCTGCATGGGCTAGAGAGCTCATTCAAGATGCAGAAAGATTTGGCATTCCGGAAGAAGAACACCGAGCAAAGAAGAGAACCAGATCACATACCAGCTATGTTGCTTTACTCTGTGACATTATGAACAAAGAGCCTTCCAGTTATGAAGAAGCAGCAGAAAAGAAAGAATGGAAGGATGCCATGGTTAAGGAATACTAATCAATAATGAAGAAGGATGTTTGGGATGTTGTCCCAAGACCTAAAGAGAAGTCTGTTGTGACTTCCAAATGGATCTACAAAATCAAGCATGCTACAGATGGTAGTGTAGAGAAATACAAGGCAAGATTCGTAGCTCGTGGCATCTCTCAGAAAGAGGGAATAGATTATGAAGATACTTTTGCACCTGTAGCCAGATATACTTCCATCAGAACAGTACTTTCCCTGGATGTAGCGATGAAATGGAAAGTACACCAAATGGATGTCAAGACTGCTTTCTTGAATGGTGTAGTTGAAGAGGAAGTATATGTGGAACAACCACTCAGTTTTGAAATACATGATAGGGAGTCATATGTGTGCAGATTGAAGAAAGCCTTATATGGCTTGAAGCAAGCTCCCAGAACCTGGTATGGTAGGATGGACAATTTCCTATCTAGTTTGGGCTTTAGCAAGAGTAAAGCGGATTCCAACCTTTACTATAAGGTTGAGGAAGGGAATCCTGTGATTCTACTCCTGTACGTGGATGACTTATTTGTAACAGGATATGACAGACTGATTGCAGATACTAAGAGGAAGCTTGCTGCTGAATTCAATATGAAAGATTTGGGAATGATGCACTATTTCCTAGGTATGGAGGTGTGGTAGAGTGAAGGTGGGATCTTCCTTGGTCAAGGGAAGTACACAGTAGATATCCTGAAGAGATTCGGGATGATGGATTGCAAGGCCATGGCCACACCTATGGCATCGAATCTGAAGCTTCTATGTGATGCTTCATCTGAGCCGGTTGATGTCTATATGTATCGTTAGATGATTGGGTCCTTGATGTACCTGACGAACACGAGACCAGATATTTTCTTTGCTGTGAACACATTGAGCCAGTTCCTGACGGATCCGAGGAGTGTTCACCTAGTTGCTTTAAAGCATGTTCCGAGGTACCTGAAGGGTACAGTGGATTTTGGGCTCAAGTATGAAGCGAATCAAAAGTTTAACTTGCAGGGTTATGTTGATTCAGATTGGGCTGGCAATGCTGCAGATAGGAAGAGCACATCTGGATGCTGCTTCAGTATGGGATCAGGTGTCATCTCTTGGTTTAGCAGGAAGAAGTCCTATGTAGCACTGAGTACAGCTGAGGCAGAGTATGTTGCAGCCTGTTCAGCCAGTTGTGAGGCAGTATGGCTACAGAAGCTACTGTCTGAGTTATTTGATCTCCCGTTGGATGCTACTGGTATCTTCTGTGATAACCAGAGTTGTGTGAATTTGTCCTAGAACCCAGTGTTTCATGACAGGTCGAAACACATAGAGATCAAATATCACTATATCAGGGATATGGTGCAGAGAGGAGCTGTGAAGCTCCTATATGTTGCGACGGACGAGCAGATTGCAAATGTGCTGACGAAGCCACTAGCCAGGGTGAAGTTCGAGTACTTCAGAGAGAGGCTTGGCATTCTTCAGATCGAGGACACTTCGAGGAAGAAGTGATGGACACATTTGCTGAAGCCATTCCAAGCATGTTGGAAGGAGGATCCTTCACATGGCTGTGGATGTAAGCGTTGGATGATGAACATCAAGATGATGTTCTAGTTTCTTCTTTGTATGATCAGTTGGATCATTTTTATATGTATGCATCATGTTGGATGCTGGATATGATCAGTTGGATCATTTATATGTATATGTATGTACGCATCATGTTGGATGTTAGATATGATCAGTTGGATCATTTATACATATATGTATGTACTCATCATCTTGGATGCTGGATATGATCGGTTGGATCATTTGTATGTATATGCATCATGTTGGATGCTTGGACCATGTATCTGTATATGTATCAGGTGGATATATTGTATGATCAAGTAGATCATGTATATTGATATGTATCAGGTATGATCAGGTAGATCATGTATGTTGATGGATACATTGTGTGGATCATGTATCTATGTATCAGGTGGATACACTATGTATGATGATATGTATCAGGTAGATACTTGGTGTGCATTATATGGATGCATTGTATGATCAGGATGATCGTGGATGATGAGCTTCTCCAGATGACATGTAGCAGGATGTTGCAGTGATGATGATTAGGGTGATCATGTGTACATCAGGATGATGTATGATGAGTATCAGATGATACTTTGTGGCTGTGGAACAGGTTGTGCAGGTAAGCATGTAATTTGTGCCCTGGGAGATTTGTAGATGGTCTTTCGAGGTTTTTCCTATGGCATGTAATTCGTACCATGGGACATCTGGCAAATGCTCTTTCGAGGTTTTTCTTGGGAGGACATATAATTTGTGCCCTAGGAGATCAGCAGATATTCTTTCGAGGTTTTTCCTATGGCATGTAATTTGTGCCTTGGGATATCTGGCAGATGCTCTTTCGAGGTGTTGTCCTATGGCATGTAATTTGCTCCTGGGAGATCTGGACAGGATGAAAAAGGCCTCAGATGCTTCAGCCAGGTTTTACCATGACCACATGTAATTTGCTCCTGGGAGATCTGGATAGGATGAAAAAGGCCTTAGATGCTTCAGCCAGGTTTTGTGGTGGACCACATGTAATGTGCTCCTGGGAGATCCGATAGGTAGAGCTGTGTGCTCGTAACAACCTGGGATGCTTCAGCCAGGTTTTGTGGTGAGATCACGTGTAATGTGCTCCTGGGAGATCCGACAGGTAGAGCCGTGTGCTCGTAACAGCATGGGATGCTTCAGCCAGGTTTTGTGATAAGTCACATGTAATGTGCTCCTGGGAGATCCTACAGGTAGAGTTGTGTGCTCGTAATAGCCTGGGATGCTATAGCCAGGTTTTGTGATACATGTAATAAGTCCTGAGAATTCCACAGTATGGCCAGTGATGATGAAGACCTACAGGTGGTGGGCCTACATCCAGTATGAAAAAGGACTGGCTCTGTAAAACTTCCTATGACAAGTAGAGTAAGAGATTGGTTGAGATAGCAGCATTAGTGACGATGATCCCGAGAAGAAGACTTGTCTAGCAGAATTGTGCCGAGAAATACCTTCCTAGTTAAGAGGGAGTGTTGATGTATATGTAACTTCGGAATGAATTTCATCTATGTATTTTATATATATTTATTGTACCCTTATAAGAGATGTGTCATTCCTCTATAAGGAAGTGTCATCATGTGGATTGACAAGTGTCGCAAGTGTGTGTACTTGCCGATGGGTTATTAGACCACCATGTGGGGTAGGCCTTGAATTATATATATTATAATGTGGATGTACCTATCTAGACAAGTCGGCCCCATAAGGTCACTGGGCAAAAAGGTTAGTATAAATAGAGATCGGAGATCTCTATTTTACTCATTCAGAAAAGTAACTCACTCTCACTCAAAAAGTGGCACACTAGTGAGGAGGAGGATCATCTACTACTAGGAGACTATCTCAGTGTATTTTGGTTGTACTTTGGTTGAGCCATTGCTCTCTCTATCTCTGAGGAAGTTGTGGGGTTTTTCACCTTAGGGTTTTCCCTACGGAAACTTTGTGTCTCTTGTCTCTTATGCTTTTGATTCTTGTGATGCTTGTCATACTTATTGTGATTGTCATGCATTGATATAATGTATATGTTATTCTCTCAGCAAAGATCCTAGATTATTGTGAATTAATGCTCAAAATTTAACAGCATCTACTTGGGCCCCGCAACCAACAACATTGCGGAGTACCATGTAGTCATCAGACTCCTAACTGAAGTCACTTCCCTTGGGATCCGCACCTTTTCAGTCTACCTGGATTCCCAACTTGTGGTATCCCACTTGAATCGTGTCTACATTGTTCGTGATCCTACATTACTTCGATTATTCAGAAGAGTACTCCTCTTGGAGAGATCATTTGATTACATTCAGTATCAACATATACCAAGAGAATTCAATATGGTAGCTTATTCATTGGCCAACTATATATTATATTAGCATCTAGCTCATATATAAAACATGTCATAACAAAGACACAAGTCGTTGTAAATAAGAAAATCACAGAAATAGGTCGATATGTATAAAAATCACATACAATTGTTTTTCTGAGTGCATATAATATAGTGTGTCAAAAAGACAAAATTGGGATCATGTCCCATACAAAAACGGGCTCTCAAGCCTACATATCGTATACATGTTGCAAAAAATGCTACTACCTATATCCTAGTCATGGGGCTTGCGGTGCTCATGATAGCACACGACTTCTCTAGCCACACAGTGAAGCAATATACCAATCTGCTCCGCCACACAGATGGTATTCCTCTAAAGATGATATGGTACGTCAGGTAGTCTCATGGGAGAGACACCCATAGTCAATCCTTGGAGGTTCGGCTCTACATCACAGAGCCCCCCTTCCCCCTCCTCATCCTCATCATCATCTTGACACTGGACCCTGCCCCGGTGTAGTGGTGAATATCTCGGTGGCCTCCTCGGTCTGTGATCTGCAACATTATTGATGAGCCCAGGATATAGGTACTCCATAGACCCCCCTTTATGCCACACATGAGCAAGAAATGATAAGAAAACACCTCTTTTTGTAGGGGAGAATGCATTTGTTTGATTATTAAATGAAATAGTTTAGAAATTATCTTTTCTTATGCTTTGAGCATTTTATATGCTAATCATATGAATTTAGGCATGTGTGAGTAGCGCATAGGTGACCTGAAAAAGTAATAAGTAACCAAGCTCAAGACTGAAGATCATGAGTGACTCAGTGATCCCATTTTCTCCCGATTTATAGGAAGGACTCCTGTTAACCATAATCATTTTTTACAATGTAGAGCTAGGTTAGAAATAAGAATAAATAGGGACCTCTTGAATAGCAGGGGGTCTGTAGACATTTTCTAAAAACAATCTTCAACCTATTTTTTTGTATTTGAGATAGCTCTGCTTTACATTTTCCTGAAACATGAAGTTATGAATTGATAATGAAAGACCAACGTTATATTAATTCCTTGAGTTCATAAGTTTCTTTCCCTCCTGAAATACGTGTTGGGGAGGGCCCCCACAATACATGGATCAGGGGTTTCTTGTTTCATTACAAGTATTGCTCATGCATTTTAGTTATTGCTTCTATCATCATGATGTGTGAAATTACTTTGGTATTTGTTTAGACATCAGATTCCAATTTTAGCACAAATGATTTTCTTCCATATTTTGATAACACCGCGTTCGTAGGTCCATAATGCACTGTCTATAGTCATGTGTGTGCCATCCGCGTAGGCATATTTTATGTCTGACTTCCATTATTTTCATACCTTTTCCAGATAACAAGTTAGATCCATGATTTCATGCATACTTCTCTCATTTGATTTTGATGAAATAGAGTTTAAATGTTCCAGCATTTGATTTAAATAGAACAAGGTTTAATCGCTTTTAGCATTTGATTTGGTAGGGAGAATTTAATTGTTTCCAGCATTGAAATCAATAGAATAGATTTATCATTTTTCCAGCATTCAATTCCTAGAATAGATCTATCAGTTTTTCAGCATTCAATTCCTAGAATAGATTTATCAGTTTTTCAGCATTCAATTCCTAGAATAGATCTATTAGTTTTTCAGCATTCAATTCCTAGAATAGATTTATCAGTTTGTCAGCATTCAATTCCTAGAATAGATTTATTAGTTTTTCAGCATTCAATTCCTAGAATAGATTTATCAATTTTTCAGCATTCTTAGATTAATTTTCTGTTTTGATAAAATAGATCTACTTTCATTTCTTAATGATTAGATTCACATGCTTTCATATTTCTTGCTTCCTAGTTTTTAGAACAATACTTCCTATTCCCTTAGAAAATTCTTTAGGATACATTGGACACTTAGAACGACAAAGATCACCCTATAGTGCCTAGCATCTCTTAAGTTTGTATGCTCCCTGTTCGATAATTAAAGTAATATACTTCTGGTATATCTACCTGAAAAAGGTACACATTCCTGTAGTCCACCAATTACATATACATATGTCAGGTCATTTTTGCACATTAAAAAACAACAAAAAAATACATATTACAAAAATATCAAAAAACATGTCTATGAAGGTCATATACTTGAGTCACCCCAATCATCATGCTCTGGCAGTGCTAGGTTGATGTCTTCCTAGAAGTCCACCCCATCATAGGGGTAGTCCTCAATCATAACAATCTACTGCTCAAGCCACGAGAAGAAGTCCTTGCCAAAAGCTAAGAATTGTGGCCCACCGAGCCACCCGACATAATCGCTCCATCTTGCCATCCAAGGTTCGGATGTAGGACAGATTGACATATTCACTTGAGGACGCAACAAAGAAACCCTCTCCAGGAATAATATCATAAGGATGCTTCCATATCCAAACTGGCTAACATCCCCATTCCTGCACTTAGTGACTTGGTCCTTCATGTTTACTAGGACCCCCTCACACCAGTTGAACGACTTTGGTTCCATACACTCGACCACATAGGTCATCTATGCTTTGGTAGCATGGTAAGCACCCACACTTCCTGCCACACGTGTTATCGTGTATAGAATGGTTCTCAAAGGAATATCGGTCACATCTGCAATGGGAACTTTCCCACTCTTCTTGCAGGATCCCTGTTTGCAATAACAAGAAATGTAGGCCTCTATGGTCTCATCCATAGTTTTATGCATGGCCAAACTAACCCGTGCCCCTCTCTTGGAGAGACCAGTCAAGAAATAAATACCCTCAAGCTCTATCTTGAGAATGTGCTCTCCAACATAGAAAGCTTGGATGTCATTGTCCCACATCTGAATGATGTATTTTAATAGCTTTCCCTGCTTATGGATGCCCCTTGTTTTGAAAAAATTCAGTAAACCACATTCGATTAGTGTCCTGAGCCTGGCATCATCATTTAGGGCCACTCTATCAACATCTTCATGCTCTCTCTCTTTCTAGTCAACCATCTTCGCTCAAACAAGTTGCAAATTACTCCAAAATGTCAAAGGAAAGGTATACCTCTCCTTCGGTGATAGGTTACCCCTTTTTCAGCCTGTCTAGACTATTTATGAGAAAGGTATACCTCAGTCAACTTTTGACTGGGAGAGTTCTCTCAGAAATTGTTTTACACTTTTTCGGGTATGGGGGACTAACTTTATGAAAAAGTACATCTTGGAGTCTTCTTTAAGTTTCTTCCGACTCTCTAAATATAAAAAAATGTCGAGTTTACCTTCGTTGGACTCATTAAAAGTTAACATCGAATGGCCCACGTTGGGACTAACCCCTCCTTTCTCAGGTTCGTAAAACATTTGATATTGGACTCATCCGTGAGATGATTTATACTGAGCATCTGTTATCCTCTTCAATCCCATAAAATAACAAAGAGGTACTCATCAGTTATGATGGGGGAAAATGGGAAATGAGTCAAATTTACCTTTTTTGGTAGCTTGAGGGTCGTCACCTTTGAACATGGCATGTATCCACACCTTGTCTTCTTTTGGGTATTCAGTCCTTTCTGATAAGTTATAATCACAGTCAAGAGTCATCTCCTTGGTTTTGAGTCTACTCACCTTGTGGTTGTTCTTTGCTAATTAAATCCCTGTTGCCAAGCTCTGCTTCATGTCATTATATGTTCAAAGGGTCAGCATTGCATCAAGTCATCCATTATTTCAAACCTTCCATTGTGTCAGTACATATCCTTTTTGATCCATTGCTTCACATCTCTCTCTTATTTCAATTTCGTGTCGATGATGTGGGATTCATTATGGCCCACCTTCAACAAGTCTATTCCTATTGACGCCAACTCATTATCCAGGAATTAGGCTTAGGAATCAACAATTAGTACCTTAATACCTGCATACCTTAATGGCAGGATTCCTCGCATTCGACAGTAGGTTTTCATCACTAACCTCTGATTAAATGATCTCACGGATGTTCGACGTCAACTCATCTATTTGCATTTCGTTGAGATGTACTAGAGATACCTTGGGGATCATTATCATCATTGGTGATTTCCCTCGTACTTGTTAACAACTTACATCATTGGATGGTAATCAAGTAGTTTCTACCATGTTCGAATTCAAGACATTGAAATCACATAATCAGATTTGTATCGTTTTGGGATCGGGTAGAAGACCCTGGACGTTCCTGATACTATTTCCACATCCAGGCTACAATGGTGATTATTGAGCAAGTCTCCACATAGACATCATCTTGATGACCTCATTATTGTATTGTCACATAGATCCACTATTGTATTGGTCGTGGTTGTGTTATTGTCGTCTCATGGATCTACTATTGTTCATAGTAGCCATGATTTGTCGATAGTCTATATCATCTTAGTTCTCATGGATATGCAGTGTATTGGTCGGCAGCAATGCTTTGAGTCAGTTGTTCCGAGCATAGGTATGCCCGCCTAGGTGGTATTTGACATCTTGTTTCCTTGCAGCTCCTCTCTGACTCCCTTGATGGTATCTCTACTCAATTTATTGGCAAAGTGTTTTGGCCATCACTTTCTTCTGACCTCACACTTTAGGGGGCATATGTTATACCTCAAAGTTACACTTCAAGTTTTGGTGTCACATCTTTGTACCATGTGACCTAGCGACATTTCTCCCTAATGTATGTTACATGTTGTTGGTACCCTCCTTGGTCTCATCTGGACACCTAAGAGACAAATATACTTCTTGTTTGCCAAGAAACAACCTAATAGGCCAAGTGTCACCCTAGATTGACCTTATTTTCCTTGATTTTCGTGCCCTGCACATCTCCCACAATACGAAAAAACCCATATTTTTGTGCTCTGCATAACCCCTGGGGCACGAAAATCATCAAATTTTCAAGCTATGCTCAGTTCGTGGGGCACGAAAATCCCAATATAGCCTTTGGCCTTGGATCTTAGATCTCTAGCTTCCGAGATTTTCCTTGGGATTGACATACCTGATTCGATCTCAACCTCCTCTCTCTGTTTAGCCTGGTTGTTACACTAAACCCTCACTAGATGCACCTTCCTCTCCTTATGGTTAACTTCTCAAGTTGTATAAAGGAGAGGCCATCCATGAGCCAAAGAAAGGACTACTTGGGGAATCCAACTTATGATCTTAAGAGATTTGTATAGATATCTAGAGGGAGGAAGTCTTGGAGTTGGAGTTGACTTGGACATCAAGCAACTCTATGTAAGTGTCTTCAAGTTTCTTATTAATGATAACTTGTCTTGTTTCCCATTTCATGTGCATTGTATTTGGATCATTGGCATGAAATGTATCTAGTAGGATTTGAATCTAAACTTGTTCTTCAAGGTAATTTGGAGATCGTGTGTTTGTCTCTTGTTTGATATTGACAGGTTCAACTTGGGAGCTCCGAGATCAAAGTTGAAAACATGACAAACGTCCGATTTGAAGGTGAGTTACATCCTCCTGTTATTATCAAATACATTTAATCTTGATGTATGAGTTTAGTTCAGGATTCAAGGTTTCATTTGTTATATAATTGTCTTAGATTAGATCTAGTACATCCTAGTCTAGCCTAAGAGAACCTCTTCTTATCCGTAGGAAGAAAGTTCTACCACAAACATTATTGTATGGATCAGTTGTTCTTTTCACACAGCATGTGTGCTACTGGAACTAGGTGTGTCAGTTAAATTATGGTACATATACCTTAACATGTTTGAAATTTTTTATAGAAATACATCTAAGAAAGAAAATTGGATCGAAAATACATGTGAAAGAATGTATAATACGACAAATTCTTAGAGTAATGTTTCTTTACAAAAGCTAGTTTATGTTTTTATAAAGGAACATTGATGTAAACACTTTATGTAGTATGCATTTAGATGTCATGGATGGCTTTGAATAGTTATATATTATGAAAAATATTTGTTAGAATGCGATCATTCTAATCTTATTAAATGAATGAAGAGACTTGTAGCAGGAAGAACCCTGTGGAAGATTTTGAAGGGGAATAGTATGTAGGGTACTGAAAAACATGAGATGTGTGACTTTCCTTTTATTTCGTACTGGATTTGTGGTAGGAACCTAGTGTGTTGGTAAGTATTTATCTAATGAATTATTTACTTGTTTGATTATGAAATCAATGTCTACATACTCGTGTACTCTTCGGTGTGTGATTCGTAATGTTGGACTACTAAAACTTGTTTTTTTTAAGGGCATGATGTATTTTGGTGAATACATAGGTAGGCTGAAATTGTGTAACTTCAATATCATATTGTGAAACTTTATGTTTGGTTATTGTAAATTAATATGTGGAATGTCAACAAGACATTGCAGGTGAAATGAAAAAGCACAGTAGACAGTAAGTGGTTATACATAGGATAAAGTGGCTCCGAAGTTTTTGTTTTACATTTTGCAACTAACGCTTGAACCAAGTAAAGATGGTATCGAAATTGCAAACCATTAGCAATTACCAAGATAGGAAACAAAGCAATACAGGAGATAAGTATTGCATTCATAAAAATCCTATCTTTATTATGCTTTGTCATAAGATTGTAAATATTGTTTCTTCAATATATTGGAAAAAGAATGTGTTTGCGTATGGTAGAAATGTAGGGAAGGGGATGAATAGGTGGAGTAGTGCGAAAAGTGGCACAACAACGAGGATGGTGTTCTTTCAATAGTGAGAGTATTGTAACATCCCCATCACTGGTAAAAGTCTTATTTACTCACCTTTGTCTATTTACATGCCTTAAAACCTAAACTAGGTCCGGCAATGCAACCAAGAGTGGAAAAAGGGCACGATGAACCACAAGGGGGAGATTTTTTTTTTAATTTGTTAAAGCCACGGTGTTCTTTGGTTTGGATTAGCTTTTGAACATGAGTTAAGTTAATTTATTTATGATATATTTGTATATACAAATACAACTAAAAGAACATAACTCTTAGTTGGCTTTTAAATAAATCTTGATAGCTAATTTCTATCCAAATACATATGTATATGTATTGGTCCTAGTATATATATATAGGTGTGTGTGTGTGTGTGTGTGTGTGTTTTATATGAGAATATATATTATATATAGAAGTGCATACTTTTACTATAAATATTATATATATATTGTTCTCTTATGATATTATTATAGAGCAATAAGCATAAACCTAATGTTAAACATAATAATGTGTGTTACGTGGTTTAATTAAAATGATTATAATGTATTTGTGATCACAAATTATATTTATGGTACACGAAATGTGTAAAGTTCCTTGTAAAGTGATTTACCTAGAATATATAGTTGTAGTTGTGACGTTTTGAAAAACAAGCAAATTAATGGCTCTGCCATTCAGTTGGCTTGGTTCTTTGCGGGATTTCCACGTGGGTGTTCAAGTTTGGATGCTTGGAGAAGAGAGGGGCACGTTTTCTTGGAAGAGGAAGAAGGAAGGTGGAGGAAAGGATTTTCTGGACTACACAGGAGATTTTTTCTTGTCTTTTTTATTCTAGATAAGGAGAAGAGTTATTTTTCTCTCCTTTTTTCCTAGATTGTGCAGAAGGGTGATCGAACCATCTTCTTATTTCTTTGATTGTGATTAAGGGGCACAGACCTAGTTGTGTAATCTTTTATTTGTGTTATTGATTGTTGTGAGGGGACCAACTCCTTTTGAAAGGCATTATATATCTTCATTACATCGCCAAGTATGAAGGTAATTTGCCAAAGACAATGGCTTGACCCTCAAGGCAGTTGTTTAATCTTGTCAGGATGAGGATGAGGGCGAAGCCCTTGATGCTGTTGTAAATTGCTCTGACTTATTTATTTTTCGCTTACCGAGTGTTTTAATTTGGATGGTACAAATGTCCAGTTGGTTTCAAGTTTGGGGAAGGGATGGTTGGAATAACCCAATCCCTAGAAACCCAAAGTGTATATATATTATGCTTTGGACAGCGTAGGGACTTTGGGGAAAGCTGCGATTTCCCTAACCCCTATAAACTCCCTTATGATAGTTTCTTAAGTGCCTTATTTTATTGTTTAATATATATTATGTTGAGGACAACATAGGACTTTGGGGGAAGGTTGAAATTTTCCTAACCCCAGTAAACTCCCCTATGTTGATACCTCTCTCCGGTATGCTAGTTTTCAATTATGGTAAAGAAAAATGCCAAGACTTTTGAGTAGGAATATTTCTGCATAGGTGATTATCGAGATGCCTTCTATATATTCTATTCATGATTTAAACATTTTCATTCTTTGGTGTGGTTGCATGATACAGAGGTGTGCACCCTATGTTTGTTGAATGATTGTCGAGATGCCTTCTATATATGTTATTCATGATTTAAATGTTTTCATTCTTTGGTGTGTCTACACGATACATAGGCATGCGCCCTCTATTTGTTGAATGATTGTCCAAATGCCTTCTATATATGCTATTCATGATTTAAACATTTTCGTTCTTTGGTGTGGCTGCACAATACAGAGGCGTGCTCCCTCCGTTTGCTGAATGATTGTCGAGAGTAAGTAAATCACCTTGCTAATATTTTATCATTGCATACATGACATTGTAATTATTTATGTTGTTAAAAATTTTAAGTTGGTAAAGAGGCTATCATGGTTAAAAATGTCGAATAGGAAGGGAAACCTCCATAGGGGAGAGTCGACTTTGTACAAAACTTTATTTAATTCTAAGGACATACAGTATCTATGGGAAAGATTGTGCAAGATATAGTTTTTGGTATAATAGAACCAAGATAACATAACCAAGTTTTTATAAAGTAAGGGGATGATGGCCCTTGTTTATAGATTAATTGATTACAATTTTGTACTGTGAGGAGAGCATGATAGAATATGTCTCTATGTGTTATCAAAGTTGTGGTATTACCTTTACCCGAGTTAATGCAGGGAATAATGCATAGAGGGCGCAGAATTGGGTAGTTGGGTTGATGGTTCAATACCAGCTTGGAGCTCATAGAAAAATATATGTATTTATATGTCTATATATTGATAAGTTGTCAGTCTAATGGCGGTTAAGAAATAGCTAGAAGTTAGTGTGAAATGCAAATCCATAGAATGTGGTTGGGATAACTTTCCCCCGTCCACTAAGGTGTTTCCTGTCTTACTCTAGTTTATATATATATATATATATATATATGAGTATATATATGTGACAGGTTATTATATATATTGAGGGCTTTCATTGTTTATTAGTATGCTGAATGTTGTTTGAATATATTCATTCATATTAAGTATGTGGCATGTAGATCATTATCCTTTACAAAGGGATGGGATATCCATGTACACTTCTTTAATTGTATTTATATCTCTGCTGCAAGTTATAGGTTGTTGTGGTGGCCATGTATGGAGTACATACTTGGGCCAGTAGAGAGAAACACCATATCTAGGTAAGTGGTTAGAACACGAGATGTGTTCAGGTAGGAGCACTACCTTATGCAGGAGAACTACAGTAACCACTGAGGCTGCGTGTGGTCGGTTAGGGCGACAAGACTTAAAAGTCACTATCCTATTTGTGGATCACCATGCCTAACTTGGGAGTGGCCTCTAGATGGACTGAGTAGAAGCCGTTGGAGAGCCTACGGCTGGGTGGAGTGTTGCATTGCCCCAAATAGTTCCCCTTAATAAATATTTCTATTTATTAATCAGATAGAATTAGTGGTACTAATGAATGTTATAAGTGTGATGAGGCCAAGTAGAAGAAAGAAGGGAGGAAAATCTCTTTCAGCTCTACCAAACTGGTAAGAAAGGTATGCTTTGTAAAGCTATTGTAACCTTTGATATACGTTGTACCCTAAAAGCTAGTAAGAGGAAGAGTTAAGATTACTCAAGTATTCTATCTCTACTAATATTTTTGTAATGTAAGTGAAGAGTATCTTCTCATGTTTATTTCTCTATGTATATAAGCAAAGTCGATTTGTAGATCATCAATGGAAAAAGACTCTTATATTTAGTTTGTATGAAACTGCATAAGAGACTTTGTCATGGTACTTACCATATAGATGAATGGTATCAAACATATGCTCATGGTTTCACTATTTCATCATCTATATGATGTATTATTTATGCCTAATGTATGAGCATATAGTATGGGGCGATAGAAGAATGAATGAGCTTTTGGTAAAGTAACATGGTGCACTTACATATTCTCTATTTTCAATGTTTCAAAACTTGTATAGTTAAAGAGTAAGATATTATCTGAGTTGGACTAATTAACCAATAGCAAGGCCTGTTATAAATGGAGACATAGAAAGAGCCCTTACAATAAGATTACATCCATGTTGATACATGTAAGAGTATGTGTGAAAAGAGAGTCATTAAACGATCATGATTGTATTCACTTTATGAAAGATGTAAAAGAGGATAGTTAAAATAGCATAGTTGAATACCATTTAAGTTAGACCTACACCTTTCAATATAATCTCTTATTGATATAATGTTTAATGGAGAAAAAATATGACATGTAATCATATCGACAGATACGTGTATGTGACACAAGTTGTCTAGATGTTATTCAATTATGATAAGTGAATTGATGTTGTAAAAATATCAAAATGATTAACTAACGACCTTTGCATGACATGGGTATATTTGATTATTGTAGAGAATGATTAAGACATGTGAATGTTTGTTCTTAAGTGACATTTTTCATGTGCAAATTATATGTCACAATAATGAGACTAATGTTTCATCTACTCATTGAATGCGAGATGTCAATCCCAGAAGGAATGATACTTACCAAGTATGTTAAATAAAAAAATAAAATTCACCCCATTTTCTCTAGAACATGCCAATGATTTTGGGTGTATTACAAATTGTATTAGAGCTTAAGTTTTGACACTCCGGCCTATGTGGGCTCAGCATGAGGTACGAATTTATAAAGTGAGGTAACATTGTTGTGTTCCATTCTATATTTTTTTAAGAGTATACATATCTATGATGACTAATGTATTGGCTGTTTGTGTCGAGAACAAGCCTGAAATGTTGCAATCCATATTCCTCATATAATAAATGAAAATGTGAAATTGTATGGTAAGGTATGTTATCATCTAGACCAACAGAATTGTGGATTAAAATTGTAAGCATAGGGTCGTTCTTTTGTTATGGGTGTTATGTATTATGTGGATGTACATAAAATAGAAGTTGGATTATGATTTTACCCTTGAAACATTCAGTCAGAATGAGAATGTTCTCTAGAATTTATTCAATATATAGAGAGATATGTATATAAATAGAAATTATGGAATGACGATAGAATGTCATGAAAATATATACTCAAAGTATGAGTAAAATAATTAAATAGATCAACCTATGGTTTATTAATTTAATGATACTCATTCAAATGACAAAGAAGTGGAATTTATATTTGCAATAGAGTTGCAAGGAACTATGAATTATGTAAAGTGTTATGTGATAACCAAAAATATTATGATTATGTTTTTGTGATTGACACTTGAGCTTCATGAGGTTTTAACTAATATAACTCTTGGGTTGATGTGTGCAAGGAATTGATCGTGCGAAGCAAGGGCTTGGAAATTAAGAACCAAAGCTAATCAATGGCGAGAGGATCGCTAACCAAAACGGATTCGCAAAAATCACTATCAGTGAATGCATCTATGTGGTTGTTAAATTTAATAGATTGTTATGTGTAGTAGTCTAAACTTAAAGCTTTTGCTGGTAAATCAGGTTGGCCATGATAGTGGAATATGAGCCAGAATTAGAACCAAGAGGTCACTAATGCAATGTTATAACACATTGTTGCTTGCACATGAGACAATATGACTAGAGAAGTGGGAATCTTGAGAGCATCAAGAGAAAATTAAAAAGATAACTCTACAAATAATAAAACCATCACCTTAATAAGATAAGAAGGAGGGGGAGGGAGGTGCCCTGCAAATTTAAAATAAAGCTAACTTAAATTAAAATAAATGTAAGTAAAAGGAATGAAGAAGAGAAGGCCATGTCTGGAGCACAAATTTGGGACAGAAATGAACATCTACAGTTGGGTATAGAACATGAGATGTGTTTAGGTAAGAGCACTACCATTTTAATGCAGGAGCACTGCAATACCCTGAAGAGTTGTTAGAGGTGGTTCCATGGTTTTAATGACGTAAAGATCCCTGGAGCACTAGGTAACTAAGGATCATTGGGTGAGTGTTGGGTATCGTCATGTGCGTGATGCACACCCTGAGGGGCATGACACCGAGAAGGCAATGAGTACCAATTTTGTGCTTGGTGCATGTCAAGAAGATTTGGAATTTTCCTAGACTAAAGCGAGCAAGCTTGAGGGGAAAAAGAGTTTTTCTTGGACTCAAGCAAGAAGGCTTGAGGGGAAAAATAGCTCCTGGACTCAAGCGAGAAGGCTTGAGGGGAAAAAGAGCTCCTGGACTCAAGCGAGAAGGATTGAGGGGAAAAGAATTTTTTTTATGGAATTCAAGCAGGAAGGCTTGAAGACCACTTGTTGATGCATGTGGAATATGCTACAATGCTATGGCTATAACGCATGTATGCAAATGAAATAAAATTGCAGCAATTATGTGTGTATTTGAATTTATGTATTTATGATGAAAATACACTTATGATTTAGAAGAAATAATATGAGTATTGAATAAGTTGGTATTTGTTAAATGCTATTGCCAAAGAAAAAGGCTGGAGATATGTGAAGTATCTCAGTATGACATGGTACTCGGTACATGTATAAGATTATTGTATGGATCAGTTGTTCTTTTCACACAACATGTGTGTTACTGGAACTAGGTGTGTCAATTAATTTATGATACATATACCTTGACATTTTTGAATTTTTTTTTAGAAATACATCTAAGAAATAAAATTGCATCGAAAATACATGTGAAAGAATGTATAATGCAACAAATTCTTAGAGTAATTTTTCTTTACGAAATCCAGTTTATGTTTTTATAAAGGAACATTGATGTAATCACTTTATGTAGTATGCATTTAGATATCATGGATGGCTTTGAATAGTTATATACTATGAAAAATATTTGTTAGAATGCGGTCATTCTAAGATTATGAACTGAATGAAGAGACTTGCAACAGGAAGAACCCTGTGGAAGCCTTTGTATGGGAATAGTATGTACGGGACTGAAAAACATGAGATGTGTGACTTTTGTTTTATTTTGCATTGGATGTGTGGTAGGCACCTAGTGTGTCAGTAAATATTTATCTAATGAATTATTTAATTGTTTGATTATGAAATCAACATCTACATACTAGTGGACTTTTCGGTGTGTGATTCATAATTTTGGACTGCTAAAACTTGTTTTTTTTAAAAAGGGCATGACGTATTTTGGTGAATACATAGGTAGGCCGAAATTGTGTAACTTCAATAGCATATTGTGAAACTTTATGTTTGGTTATTGTAAATTAATATGTCGAATGTCAGCAAGACATTGTAGGTGAAATGAAAAATCACAGTACACAGTAAGTGGTTATACATAGGAGCAAGTGGCTCCGAATTTTTTTGTCTTACATTTTGCAACTAATGCTTGAACTAGGTAAAACTGGTATCAAAATTGCAAAGCGTTAGCAATGCCCAAGATAGGAAACAGAGCAATACAAGAGATAAGTATTGAATTCATAAAAATCCTATCTGTATTATGCTTTGTCATAAGATTGTAAATATCGTTTCTTCAATATATTGGAAAAAGAATGTGTTTGCATATGGTAGAAATGTAGGGAAGGGGATGAATAGGTGGAGTAGTGTGAAAAGTGGCACAACACCAAGGACGATGTTCTTTCAAGAGAGAGAGTATTATAACATCCCAATCGCTGGTAAAAGTATTATTTACTCACCTTTGTCTATTTACATGAATTAAAACTTAAACTAGGTCCGGCAATGCAACCAAGAGTGGAAAAAGGGCACGTTGACCCACAGGGGGGGGAGTTTTTTTTTTAAGTTGTTAAAGCCGCGGTGTTCTTTGGATTCGATTAGCTTTTGAACATGAGTTAAGTTAATTTATTTATGATATATTTGTATATACAAATACATGTAAAAGAACATCACTCTTGTTGGCTTTTAATTAAAGCTTGATAACTAATTTCTATCCAAATACATATGTATATGTATTGGTCCTAGTATATAGATATATATATGTGTGTGTGTGTTTTATATGAGAATATATATTATATATAGAAGTGCATACTTTTACTATATATATTATATATATATGTTATTTTCCTATGATATAATTATAGAGCAATAAGCATAAACCTAATGTTAAATGTGATAATGTGTGTTACATGGTTTTAATTAAAATGTTTATAATGTATTTGCGATCAGAAATTATATTTATGGTACACAAAATGTGTATAGTGCCTTGTAAAGTGATTTACCTAGAATATATAGTTGTAGTTGTGACCTTTTGTAAAACAAGCAAATTAATGGCTTTCCCATTCGGTTGGCTTGGTTCTTTGTGGGATTTCCACGTGGGTGTTCAAGTTTGCATTCTTGGAGAAGAGAGGAGCACGCTTTCTTGGAAGAGGAAGAAGGGCAGTGGAGGAAAGGATTTTATGGACTGCACAAGAGAGTTTTTCTTGTCTTTTTAATTCTAGATGAGGAAAATAGTTCTTTTTCTCTCCCCTTTTTCTAGATTGTGCAGAAGGGCGATCAATCCATCTTCTTGTTTCTTTGATTGTGATTAAGGGGCGCATCCCTAGTGGTGTAATATTTTCTCTGCATTATTGATTGGTATGAGGGGCGCAACTCCTTTTGAAAGGCATTATATATATTCATTACATCGCCAAGGATGAGGGTAGTTCGCCAAATACACTGGCTTGACCCTTGAGGTGGGTGTTTAATCTTGTCAAGCTGAGGATGAGGGTGAAGCCCTTGATGCTGCTATAAATTGCTCTGACTTATTGTAGGGACCCCTCCTATAGGGTCCTCACGAATTGAACCAGAAACTCAACAACTTAATACAAAAAAAATAGATACCATAATTACTAAAGAAATAAAATAAATTAACTGAATAAATTAGCAAATATAGACAAAAACATAACCTATCGACCGTAGGTCATGACTGTTGTCGAAGGATAAATTTCCGTTAATACGATCCAGCTTGTGCATTGTCGTCCACATCTTCCATAGGATCCCTCCAGCAAAGCTCGATTAACCATAAGTGAATCAATCGTTAGCTTCGCCACCCAACCATAGGCTCATGCTTTCTGTTGCATGGCCACCCCCAAGATTTGGGTCATAGAGATCACACACATAATTCGAGAAACTCCTAAATGGGCTTCCCCCCACAAGAATTTCTAGCCAAACCCCACTAGCAGCAAGTCACTCACTTTTTATAGATTACAATAACCATCCAAAAGCTAGGTCCTTTACTTATCCCCAAAGCCTTCCTTACATAGGAAATTCCCCTGCAACACATGTTGCTTCATGCAAAATACCCAATCCCTTAATATTAAAAAATTAATTTATCTCACAAATCCATGTGTCACGTTTTCTAGAAGAATGATCCTACTTTCCTAAATTTACTCAAGTTTGTCTCTAAGATGCTCACTATAAGTTCTATTTTGTGGGTGCATGTGGTGTTAGCTAATAAATCAAGCCTAGGATTCCATTTTGCTCCTAATATAATTCTTTCTAATATTTTAAATACTAAAAAGTATTTTCATGTGCAAATGACTAAAAATCATTATTTCCATTATTTTTAATACTAAAATGTATTTTCATGAGCAAGTGTTCTAAATGCAATTTTATATGGTTTTTATGCATAAAGTTTACCAATTCATCCCTTCTAGGACCTAGGTTCCACACCGTGGGGGCCATCTATCCTTTATGCTCATCTTTCGACATGGCACCACTCCATCGGGTCCATTTATCCGTCGTATCCATTTCTAGGCAAGGTACCACATCGTCGGGTCCACGGGGGCTTCACTCAATAAACCGCTATCATAGCACGTTCGATTGTGGCATATCAAACAATACCCCTAATTTCACTAAATATTGGAAAATACCTTCCAAAATTGTTTTTTTTAACCCCCTCCCAATATGCCTTCCCAATTAAAAAAAAACCCTATTTTCACTAGATATTGTATGTATCAATTTTTTCATTGACATTTTTTATACCCCTTTATATTTCTACCTAGTATATTGATATGATACCCATCTTATAACCCCACATGCATTCTACAATTCACCTTGCTTCTTTCGATGTATATTGTGGATGCAGATTACCTCACCCACAATGCAATTAATCAACCACATATCATTATGATTGGCAACATCTAATAGTCTAATGAAGAGATAGGAGATCACTTCTTGTATGTCACTATAGCCAATCCACATAATACAACATTTAGATTGCATGTTACAGTTCCCCAATCGCTGACTAAGCCTATTGTGGGCTAGGTATCCAAGCCCCCAGGGCTTGTAACAAGCTCTAGGAGGATGAATAAACCTCCCAAGGCCTATAATAGGTATGAGTCGTTGGGTATTCAATCCCCCAAGGCCTATCGAGGGCCTATAACAGGCCCTGGAGGCTTAGATCCTTTCAAGGCTATTGGTAACAACTGGCTGAGTGCTATTGGTAACAATTGGATGTCAATGACCACTAGCTCTTGACTGGAAACCCTCTTCACCACAAAACCCCTGGCCTCCAGCATGCCTCAAGATGCGATTTCCCTGCATACTGGTAAGCCTGAGCCTTGCCTCAACCCGATTTCTCATCCGGCCATGATCCCTCCATCTTCATTTGGCAGATATTTGTCATCCTGCCCATATAAAAAAGACCCTAACTCCATCGTGATCCACATCGCACGACTTCATGCAACCCCAAGTAAGCGGATAAGGGATTTTGAACTCGGTCGTGGGATTCCGTAGGAAGTCGACACCATCATCGTTCTTTCGTGTGTGATTTATCCGTACTCTACGACCCTTCAATTCCTTTGTGTGTCTGTTGGTGAACCGTTTCACCTATCGCTACACACATCTCATAAACATATATTAATAGTCATATTCTCGTTCGTAATATTTCAATCCATAAACTCGCTAATCTTTAAACACATTACAATTTACTCATCACATCATACGTTCCATTAATTAGTGAAGCATTTCATCAATATGTATTTCTTTTGTTCTCATCTCATAATTCATCATACAACTATTCATTAAGCATCATATTCCCATAGCACATTTTTACAATCAAGGCTAATCATTAAGCAAGATGTAATCAATCAATTATCCCACTCCACACATATCATTTAATTCATTAATTCATTTATCAATTATTGTCGTCATTCACATCTACAGGTTTTCCTCAATCAATTAAGTCATATCAAGTTTCAAGAGACCACTTTATCGAAGTTGTTCGGTCGGGTCACTCGATAGGTACCCTTAAGGTCCACAGTCATTTTAGGGGCATTACATACACCCCCTCTTATATAGAACTTCGTCCCAAAGTTATTTTTTTTTCTTGTACTTTCGATGCCACGCTTTATCTTAATATCTATTCTCATCTTCATGTCATTGTATTCTATTTTTCTCCAACAATCATGGCTACAAGCACAAGTGGTTCAAGTCATTAGTTCCTATATCATCTAGTATGGTTACAATACACCCTCAGGAACTTGATCGTAACTCCGCCTCATATCAATCTGATAATACATTCCATAATTGTCAGTCCCAATTGGATTTCATATATCTCTTGTTCGTTCATGCGGGTCTACGATGTTCACATTTTCAACAAGCTGCATTGCGTCAAAAGCCACTCAATAATTTATCAACATAACAAATCCAAGTAAGGTTTCAAATTTATTTGGTTATTCTCCCTTCAAGACAAGTCATGGTTTTTAACAAATCATGAGAGACCCCCTAATAGTCCAAAAACTAATTTCCAAAAGACTACTTCCAAATCTCCAAATGTTTTAATAATGTTGGTTCTCAATAAGATAGGATTCGAGTCATCGAAATTTAGTGACTCATTCGAACATATAGAAATTTTATCTCTTAGTCCTTTCATCGATATCATCATGTCCAGATTAATAAGCTTATCACGTCCTTACCTCATCAAGCTCCATCTCAAGGGCTAGTCGTCTTTTCATCAAGGTTTGATCATGTCCTTAGGTTAGCTTCATTTCGTTCGGTTTAATATGTTAATTGTCTCCATACTTCATTTTACGAAAATTGTCTTTATTTGGCCCTCTCGGTGGACCTTCTTAGTCAAGAATTCTTTCTTTACCTTCGGTTATGGTCACATCAAGTTTGTACTTTTTCGTTCTTTTTAACGCGTTGTCATGCCGGAAAATTAGTTTTACAGGGCTTTGCTCCTCATGCTAGTAACATTGATATCTCACTTTTCAAATTTAGAGTCTAAATCACCCTCTCGACTGTCTGTCAAAGTCTCGCAAATATGAGCATCTTTGCGTCATGGAAACCAAATCATAGAAATTGTTTCCTTCCTTAATTGACCAACTGGTCTTAGCTACCATTTTTCTCATTACAGCTATGTTCGTAAGGTTATAAGCTACATGCTACGGGCTCCTTTCAAAAGAAAACACCAATGTCATCTCCCTTTTTTTTTAACCTTGAAACTAATGGCTATGTTTTTTCCATTTCTTTACAACCTAAGATGGTATCATCCAATATCAATTCTTTCCTTTCCATAAATCTATAATTCCTATTTAATTGCAAACGATAACCAATCTCTCTTTCCTATCACCATATATATAACCTTTTTGTATCCTATAATCTTTATTTAAGATTGCTTTACACTTTTGATAAGAATTATATACTATCTAAAATAGTCCATACATTAAATACCCAATGGTCAATATATTCTATAACTTATTTCCACGAGGCCTAAAATATACATAATAACCCCATAAATATATAAAAATAAATTAAATTCCTATTTATGTTTCAACATCCATACTTTACAGCACCATTTTTCAATATTCTCATATATCAGTCTTCTTCTTATGTCTCTTATCATAAACCTTATACATCGAAGTTTAACTTGCCCACCCTTTTCATTAAAAGTAAAATAAGGCATATAATTATGTTGATATATTTCTCCTAACCGACACTAAAACATAACTTAATACTCTAAACATCATATCTACAATTCTATGTTAATGGTTAGGCATCCATAAGTAATCATTCTCTTCAATGCATAGTATGAAACTTCCTTTAATTGAATTCCTAAAGACAAGTGTCCTTTTATTCCAATATATGATATAATACTAAAATTTAAAACTTAACTTAACTAAGGAGTGGTTAGCAATATTTCTTTTATAGCTAAACCTAACTAACATATATTTCCATGATCATTAAGACATAATCAATAATATCTTTCTACAAATAATATTCTATTCAATATTATATCTTTCTTTCAATTTCCCCCTTATATTTCTCCTTTCCTTTTATATCTGAACTATCGAATATATATAATTTCTGAAAAATTGACTACAATGTAAGGACTTTTTTTCTTTTTTCTTTTTTTTTTTAAACTGCGTTTCCATGAAACTTCAACTACTCAATTCCCTTCACAAAATCATGGGTTACCACCCCTTATTACTAGTTTCAATCATTTCATAGTCTAATCAAATACTTTTTCCCTCATATTTTACATTTAGTTTCCTACTTACCTATCCCTGGTTTCCTACCCTTATCGCACCGTAAAACTAGCCCAAATTTCATTGTCTAATCAAATACTTTTTCCCTCATATTTTACATTTAGTTTCCTACTTACCTATCCCTGGTTTCCTACCCTTATCGCACCGTAAAACTAGCCCAAACTTAAACCTATGGAAAACACCTTCTTCCAAGAACATAACAAATAAAACAAAAAGTAATCAAATTTACAAAGGATATCCACTTGACAGCAACTAAACGGCGGTGGGTGGAAGGCATGATAGTTGTAAATCATAAATGTCTATACAATTAATCAACTCATATTGCAACGGATACCAGGGTTGGTACTAGCGTCCACGCTGGCAGAAGGTGAGGGCACCGATCTGTCTGTTATCCACAGTTATTTTTGAGGTGCCAAATTCATAGTGCCAGTCGTCACTTCGATTCTCATATTCATCTGTGGGGAATATTAACATATTTAGTATTTTTAAAGGAGATTTGTAATGAGGTTGCAAGGAAACACTATGCCAAAAGCCAAGACTCTTTATAGGTTTGAAATTTCAATTCATAATGCTTTTGTTTCTTCTGCAGGTCTTCAGTGCTATACGCATTAAGGATGAAGGCGAGGATTCATAAAAACGTCCGTTGCAAAGTCATATGTTGAACTGAATTGATATTCAATTGACGGACGCCATAGGTAACCAACGTCTTCTGATGGTTAACAGGATTGTGGAGGCAAACATTTTCCACGATGTTAATTTAAATTGGAATTTTGAAAAAAGTCCGTGGATGTTTCAATAATTAATTCGTAACTTCTGCTGTGGCGTAGTACACAGCCTCGTATCAGCTTCAGTGGGAAACACTCATTTTAAGCACAAATTTACTGGACAGATTCTCGTCTACACAAGTTATTGAAGTGACCCTAGAAAACTTAAACATTGCTTTATTGGGCAGGAAACTCAAAGCAATCCTCAACATTTAACACCTGGGTGTTTAATATGGACTTGCCATGGCGCTGTGATTTTACTGGATAAATTCAGTAGCATATTAATGTGTTCTATCTATGAGCAGCGCTGCTATACAGGTGGTTTTGTGAGACCACAAACCATTTTTCATTCACCAACTACGGTTTTGAGAACCACGTTTGACCCATATGAAATGAATTTGGTGAAGCCACATCAACACTCGATTGTTTTGATGCAGTATTAATCTACCATTTAATGTCCATTTAGGTATGTATAATTAATTTAATTTCTTAATAACCTTCAGCTATTAACAGTAACTAGACACCAAGCATTATCGACTTCCACTACTTTCACTAAAAAATATTAAGCATGTCACGCTGGTAACCGCCGCTTACTGGCTGAGAGTCAAGCAATGACACACGTCTTAATAATGCCTGAATTTCAGTGACAGAGAGGGAGTCCAACTGCTCTACTCGATATTTGCGAGATTTCCTCATCAATTTTTCCGAGCTTCATGCACAAACGGCTGAATCTGCAGGAAGGTCGAGCTGATGCATGGAGATCACAACCAGCGAAGGCGTGGCTCCGTGATGAACGCCTGTCAAGGGTTCTACTTACTTAATTTTTACTGCTACTGTCAACCGTGTCGCTACCAACATCTAATTTTTTTTTTTTTTTTAAGTTATGAGGGATGGGACTCCTTTCCCGGCGGTGGTTTCGATCTCTAAGAAATTATCCAAACTGCAGGGATCTTCACCCAAGTGTAAATCTTTCAATACAGGTGACGAGAAAAAAAAATGGATCTATGGATTCAAGGGAAAGGAACAGACTTGGCGACGAAATGGTCATACGTATGGATATCAACCGAGAAACCAAAGATGTTGATTTGTGGATCGTAGGTTCAGCTGAAGGCGTGAGCTTTGAACTCAGGTTAAAATATAATAATCAGTCAGAGGGTTTGAAGAGCAGCTATAGTTTAGGATTTGTATGGTTATGATCTGAGAACTAGATCGGAGATTGTTCTGAGTAACAGGCTCACAAAAAAAAAAATTGCCACGGATTTCGAATTCGAATAATTCATAAAGTCTGAGAAATAGATCTTCCTATGATTCCGGAGTCATAATCACATATCAAGCATGATAGAAGATTCTTAAGTACACAACGCTCAAATGATTGATTTACAGTGTCCAGTAGAAGTTTGTAAATTTTGAGGATGAAGTAAACAAAGATTAATTAAATACCCATGCTTGCGACAGAGTCATGGCGAAAGGGAGCTTGAAGGTATGGGTCGAAATTGTTGGAGTGTAGCATACCGTAGTGTTGTTTGAAATTTAGTCATCACAGCATAGACGGGAGGTAAGAAGCGCTGAGGTCAAGAATTATTACGCTGTGGGTGGATCTATAATCTTCAGGGCAGATCACAGAGAAATTTGGTGGTGCTAAAAGGGATCGGTGCAAACCCATTCCAATAACTAGAGAAGAAGGCGTAACTATGCTGCAAGTCTGGGTATGGTCGGATCTGGAGATGTAAAAGAAATATACTTTAGGATTTACAGAGGTATTCGCTGCCCTTACAGAATGTACAGAGGTATAACATTACGATCTGTAGAAATAAAATTATGTCATTCAATTTGCAGGGTTTACGCTTTCTTCAAGGAGGAGTTCAGACATATAAAGTTTTTTTTTAAATCTCAGATATCGTTGATCGACACAGGAAGTAAAGTAAGTATGGGGAGATGTTGTAAGGTTTGTGATGTAATGTTTGTTACTAACAAAATAATTAAGAAAATTCATGTCCATTTATAAAATAAAATATTATGAAAAGTAATTAAAAAATAGATGTTCGTTTATAAAATAAAAACTTAAAACTTAAACCCGGATTTATCAATCAAGAGAGATCAAATTTCTTGAGTTTAAATCTGAAAAGAGAAATACACCTCAAGAAATTGGATCCCTCTCAGTGCTTAATAGATACGGGTTTAAGATGGATCTATGTTGGTAAATAAGAGCATGTAGAATAGCCACTCTAGTCGGAAGCGAAACTCCTTGAATGTTGCAGCGCCAATCTCGCCGTCGTTCACAACGATCACCGATGAATCCCTAAAAAAAATATGAGTCTCGTGCACTCAAGGCTCGACTGGATCTGATACCAAATGAAAGTCAACAACTTAACACAAATAGATTAGATACCATAATTACTAAAGAAATAAAATAAATTAACTGAATAACTTAGCAAATATAGACAAAACCATAACATGTCGACCGTAGGTCATGACCGTTGTCGAAGGAGAAGTTGTCGTTAATCTGATCCAGTTTGTGCATTGGCGTCCATGTCTTTTGTAGGATCCCTCCAGCAAAGCTCGATTAACAATAGGCGAAGAAACCGTTAGCTTCGCCACCCAACCATAGGCTTATGCTTTCAATTGCATGGCCACCCCCAAGCTTTGGGTCGTAGAACTCACACACACAATTCGAGAAACTCCTAAATGGGATACCCCCCCCCACAAGAATTTCTAGCCAACCCCAATAGCAGCAAGTCACTCACTTTTTCTAGATTATGATAACCATCCAAAAGCTGGATCCTTTACCCATCCCAAAATCCTTCCTTAAATAGGAAATTCCCTTGCGACACATGTCGCTTCATGTAAAATACTCAATTCCTTAATATTCAAAAAGTAATTTATCTCTCAAATCCATGTGTCAAGTTTTCTAAAAGATTGCTCCTACTTTCCTAAATTTACTCAAGTTTGTCTCTAAGATGCTCACTCTAAGTTCAATTTTGTGGGTGCATGTGGTGTTAGCTAATAACTCAAGCGTAGGATTCCATTTTGCTCCTAATATAATTATTTCTAATATTTTAAATACTAAAAAATATTTTCATGTGCAAATGCCTAAAAATCATTATTTCTATTATTTTTAATACTAAAATGTATTTTCATGAGCAAGTGTTTTAAATGCAATTTTATATGGTTTTTATGCATAAAGTTTACCAATTCATCCCTTCTAAGACTTAGGTTCCACACCGTTGCACCCATCTGTCCTTTATGCTCATCTTTCGACATGGTACCACTCCGTCGGGTCCATTTAATCATCATATCCATTTCTCGGCAAGGTACCATATCATCGGGTCCTTGCATCCATCCTTTCTGTTTCTCAGCAAGGTACCACACCGTCGGGTCCTTCTTCCGATATCTTTTCATTTTGACTTGCAAGAACTTCATGTAGGGATTTAGGACTCGTTACCTTCAATCCTCCATCTACACGCTATTGAGGACTAATTGTGATGGTGAGTAAGTCCGTTCTTACTGCGTGCCCCCAAATCATACATGACCAACTCCATCGTGGTCCACATCGCATGACTTCACGCGACCCCGAGTAAACAGATAAGGGATTTTGAACTCAACCGTGGGATTCTGTAGGAAGTCGACACCATCATCATTCTTCCATGTGTGATTTACCCATACCCTAAAACCCTTCAATTCCTTTGTGTGTTCGCCGGTGAACCGTTTCACTTGTCTCTACACATATCTCAGAAACATATATTAATAGTCCCATTCTCATTCGTAATATTTCAATCCATAAACCACTAATCGTTAAGCAAATTACAGTTTACTCATCACATCATACATTCCATTAATTAGTAAAGCATTTCATCAATATGTAATTCTTTTGTTCTCATCTCATAATTCATCATACAACTATTCGTTAAACATCATATTCACATAGCACATTTTTAAAATCAAGTCTAATCATTAAGCAAGATGTAATCAATAAATTATCCCACTCCACACATATCATTTAATTCATTAATTCATTTATCAATTATTGTCGTCATTCAAATCTTCAGGTTTTCCTCAATCAATTAAGTCATATCAAGTTTCAAGAGACCACTTTATCGAAGTTGTTCGGTCGGGTCACTTGACAAGTGCCCTTAAGGTCCACAGTCATTTTAGGGGCATTACACTTATTTATTTTTCCCTTACCAAGTGTTTTAATTTGGATGGTACAAATGTCCGGTTGGTTTCAAGTTTGGGGAAGGGACGGTTGGAATAACCTGATCCCTGGAAACCCAAAGTGTATATATCTTATGCTGTGGACAGTGTAGAGAATTTGGGGGAAGCTATGATTTCCCTAACCCCTATAAACTCCCTTATGACGGTTTCTTAAGTGCTTGCTTTTATTGTTTAATATATATTATGTTGAGGATAGCGTAGGGACTTTGGGGGAAGGCTGCGATTTCCCTAACCCCTGTAAACTCCCCTATGTTGATACCTCTCTCTGGTATGCTTGTTGTCAATTATGGTGAAGAAAAATGCGAAGAATTTTTCATAGGAATATCTCTGCATAGGTTATTGTTGAGATGTCTTCTATATATGGTATTCATGATTGAAATATTTTCATTCTTTGGTGTGGTTGCATGATACAGAGGCGTGCGCCCTCTATTTGTTGAATGATTGTCGAGATGCCTTCTATATATTCTATTCATGATTTAAACGTTTTCATTCTTTGGTGTGGCTGCACGATACAGAGGCGTGCGCCCTCTATTTTCTTAATAATTGTTGAGATACCTTCTATATATGCTATTCATGATTTAAACGTTTTCATTCTTTGGTGTGGTTGCGCGATACAGAGGAGTGCACCCTCTGTTTTTTGAATGATTGTCAAGAGTCAGTATATTACCTTCCTAATATTATATCATTGCATACATGACATTGTAATTATTTATGTTGTTAAAAAATTTACGTTGGTAAAGAGGCTATGATGGTTACAAATGTAGAATAGGAAGCGAAACCTCCATAGGGGTGAGCAGACTCTGTATAGAACTTTATTTAATTCTAAGGAAATACGGTCTCTATGGGAAAGATCATGCAAGATATAGTTTTTGGTATAACATAACCAAGCTAACATAACCAAGTTTTTATAAAGTAAGGGGCTGACGAACCTTGTTTATAGCTTAATTGATTACAATTCTCTACTGTGAGGAGAGTGTGACATAATACGTCTCTGTCTGATATCAAAGTTGTGGTATTAAATTTACCCAAGTTAATGTAGGGAATAATGCACGGAGGGTGCAGTATTGGGTAGTTGGGTTGATGGTTCAATACCAGCTTGGAGCTCATAGAAAAATATATGTATTTAGATGTCTATATATTGATAAGTTGTCAGTCTAATGGCGGTTAAGAAATAGCTAGAAGTTACTGTGAAATACAAATCCATAGAATGTGGTTGTGATTCAAGTGTTTAATATACAAACCTTGTTTACAAATATGTTATATGATGCTGCACAGAGCCATAGGGATAACTTTCCCGCATCCAATGAGGTGTTTTTTGTATTACTCTAGTTGATATATATATGAGTATATATATGCGACACATTATTATATTTCCTTGCTATGTCATGCCTACACAGGCCTGGGAAAGGATTACAAGAGGTGTGCATGGTTGAATTGCTGACTACGCAGAGTTCTTTTGCATTTGCGCAGAGTTTGATTGATATATTAGTATATATATAGATATATATATATATATATATATATATATATATATATATATAGATATATATATATTAAGTTCTTTCATTGTTTATTGGCATGATGAATGTTGTTTGAATATATTCATTCATATTAAGTATGTGGCATGCAGATCATTATCCTTTGCGTAGGTATGGGATATCCCTGTATGATTCTTTAATTGTATTTATATCTCTGCTGCATGTTATCGGTTGCTGTGGTGACCAAGTATGGAGTACAAACTTGGGCCAGCAGAGAGAAACACCATAGCCAGGAAAGTGGTTAGAACACGAGATGTGTTCAGGTAGGAGCACTACTTTATGCAGGAGCACTGCTGGTGCTGGTGGAATGACCACAGCCCACTTGCACCTTCCCAGGAAATAGAGTAATCGTTCAAAGTCGAATCACCAGCCTTAGCTAGTGACCAGATAAATTCTTCTCAACTACGAATTCCCCCGTCAAAATAGGTTTCCCGCAAGGTTTTAATAGTCAGAACTGGATTTCCGCAACTGTCTTGCGGAAACAACTTCCTTTCAAAACTACAAATCCTTCCGCAACAATCCTTCCACAGTCGCCTTCTCGCAACAATCCTTCCACAGTTGCCTTCCCGCAACACCCCTTTTGCAGCTTCCTTTCCGCACGATCCTTTCCGTAGCTTGCAGATTGCAGATTGTGGGCACACCTCCCATGTTTTCTTGAAATAACTTTCCGCAAAACCCTTCCGCAATGTGATTTATGCAACTCTGCACCGTTAACTCCTGCACTTCTTGCTTCTGCGGAATGCGCTATCGGCCATCGATTGTTTGCGGATGGAATCTCATCTGTTGACCTTGATCAATGTGAAACACCTCGCACTGGTTTGAAGAAATGCTAATTCCCGCGTGCATTCACTTGATCCATTCTTTCCCCACCGTCGATCTTCCTTTCGGCTTGAATCTGAGTTGTCCAATCTCTGCTTAGTCGCTTCGACTGCACTCTACGATTTATTCGTTGATTGATAAGAGGTTTGATCAATCCAACTTGATGCTTCGTTCATATCTAAAGAAAACTAAATACAAACCAAGAATGTACTTAACTACTTAATGGTGGTCGGTCTGCAAACGATTTGGGTTTCTTAATTGTACATGGAAATAACATAGATACGAAACAAAGACTCATTCACACATAAATCATGCCAACAATTGCACACAGTTCTACCTGACAGAATCTCGAATCATTCTTCATTCAAGATGTACAGTAACCCAATCGGATACACAGAAATCCTAATTGCACTAACAGATAGCTAGACAATTTACATTCCAACCAAAACAACCAACCCCCTCCTCACTTTCCATCACTAGAGTAGTCACTATCATCCTATAAGAGACTACTAATTGTCTTGATCTCCACACAGGGAGTATACACTCGCCACTATGTTCTACCTTCTAAAAAACTAACAATGCACTATCTGGTTACACACTTGCATAAATTTCAAACTACTTCACAAAATGAATTTCCTTCATGACAACTCTACCTCCTGCTAGTCATGACATGTGAACACATAATCACATTGTTGACTCAACAAGGATGCTCCTGCATCATACTCCGAATGTTAAAAATTTTGAACCCTGTTCAGTAAATCATCTACTGTGAAACCCTTTGTCTTCAATTCTTCAGCATCCATTTATGTAGAATCTTCTACAGGATGTCCTTTCTATTTGATCAAGTACTCCAGGTAATATCTATGTATGGTACTCTTTACCACTCTAGTATCCAAGATTGACTCAGCTTCTAATGGTTGGGCCATAGGCATTTGTTTCAACCACTAAAGATCTCCCACTTCTGGCACTTGTCCTTTATCATCTGTCACATAAGTATACAGGTCTACAACATTAAAAATAGGTGATATACCAATCCCTATTGGCATCTCTAGTTCATAGGCATTTGCTGAAAACTTTCTGAGTATTTTGCAGGGTCCAATCTTCCTCATTTTCAACTTGTTATACTCTCCTTTTGGAAATCTCTCTTTCCACATATGTGCTAGGACCAAATCTCCTACCTCATAGTTTTTCTCTCTTCTCTTGGAATCTGTTCTAGCCTTGTAACTATTGTTACCCAGTTGTAACCTTGATTTAACTTGCTCTTGTAGTTCACTGGTCCTTGTTGCAAACTCTTCTCCATCTGCACTTCTCTTCTCCATTTGACCCAAATCATGAAGTTCATACACTCCTCTTGGATGCATTCCATACATAATTTGGAATGGAATCATCCTTGTACTTCGGTTTGGTGAGTCATTATATGCAAATTCTGCTTGAGCTAGTACTTTATCCCATTGCTTTGGATTTTCTCCAATCAGACTTCTTAACATGTTACCCAGACTCCTATTTACCACCTCAGTCTAGTCATCAGACTATGGATGATATGCTGGACTGAAGTTCAACTTGGTTCCCAACTTCCTCCACAAGGTCCTCCAGAAATGACCTGTGAAATTTACATCTCTATCATATACAATGCTCTTAGGAAAACCATGTAGCTTCACAACTTCACTGAAAAACAAGTTATCAATGTGTGTGGCATCACTGGTCTTATAACATGGAATGAAATGTGCCATCTTAGTGAATCTATCCACCACTACAAAAATAAAATCATTTCCCTTCTGAGTTTTTGGAAAACCAAAAATGAAATCCATACTCACAGAATCCCAGGGCCTAGTTGGAATAGGAAATGGTGTGTATAATCCTGTGTTCTAGATTCTTCCCTTGGCATGCTGACATACCCTACATCTGCTCACAAAATTTTCAACCTCAGATCTCATCTTTCGCCAAAAATGGAAATGGCTCAATTGTCCAAAGGTTTTATCACTTCCAAAGTGACCTGCCATCCCTCCATTATGCTTCTCCTGTATTAGGTTTTCTCTCATAGAACATTTGGGAATACAAAGTTTACTATTTTTAAAGAGTAATCCATCTTGCAACATATACTCCATGCATGGCTCTCTGTCTACTTCCACAAGATTCTTACAAACTATGTATGCATCCTGAAAATTAATGTCAGTTTCATACAAACGTCTTAAGTGCTCAAATCCCAAGACTTGGATCTGATTTTCTTGCACCATCAATTGTATCCTGCTTAAGGAATCAACTACTCGATTTGATTGACCGTTGATGTGATTTATCATGAAGGTAAATTTTTGCATGAACTCAACCCACTTGACATGTTTCTGATTCAATTTAGGTTGCTGCATGATGTACTGCAATGCATGATTATTAGAGAACAAAACAAAATCTCTAGGCATCATATAATGTCTCCAATGCTTTAGTGATTGGACAATAGCATAGAATTCCTTGTCATAAGATGAATACTTCTGTTTGGAATCATTCAACTTCTCGCTGAAATATGCTATAGGTATGTCTTCCTGACTGAGTACAGCTCCAATTGCTACTCCACTGGCATCACATTTCACTTGGAAAGGATGTTGAAAATCAAGTAATTTCAATACTGGTTGCTCAGTAATCTTCTTCTTCAAAAATTGAAAGCTACTTTCATCCTCTGTTGTCCATTTAAATGGTTGTTTGTCTTTTCTAATTGTTTCAATGATTGGTGAACAAATACCGCTGAAATCCTTTATGAACTTTCTGTAAAAACTTGCCATTCCATGTAAATTTCTTACCTCAAATATGCCCTGAGGTGAAGGCCAATCAATGATGGTGTGTAAATTTTCTGGATCCATCTTCAACCCATCTCTTGAGATAACAAAACCCAAATACACTAGTTCTGATTTCATGAATGTACACTTCTTCACATTTACCAACAATTTTTCCTTCTGTAATTTCTCCAAGACACATATCAGATGCTTAAAGTGTTCTTTCTCTATTTTACTAAAAATCATAATATCATCAAGGTAAACTATCACAAACTTACATATGAAATATTTCAAGAATTCATTCATTAATATCATGAAAGTGTTGGGTGCATTAGACAGTCCGAATGGCATAACCAACCACTCATACAACCCATCATTGGTTTTAAAGGTTGTCTTCCACTCATATCCTTCTCGAATCCTAATTTGATGGTATCCACTCTTTAGATCTAGTTTTGAAAAACATGTTTCCCCACTCAAGATATCCATCATATCATCCATCCTGGGTAAAGGAAACCGATATCTGATGGTAATCTTGTTGATAGCTCTGGAGTCAGTGCACATCCTCCATTCACCATTCTTCTTTGGGGTAAGTACTGTTGGTACTGCACATGGACTCAGACTTTTCTAAACCAACCCCTTGTCTAAAAATCCTTGTATTTGTCTTCTAACTTATTCATTCTCTTGAGGTGTCAATCTATATGCTTCCTTGTTTGGTAAGCTTTCTCCTAGAATAAAATCGATATGGTGACTTATAGCCCTCTTCGGTGTTAACTCATTGGGAAAATCATCTACCACAATGTCACTAAACTCTCCTAGCATCTCCTGAATCTCCTCAGGCATATCTGTAATATTAGTCTTCATCACTACCACTCTAGGCTTACATACCACATCATAGTTTAGTTCATTCTCATCAATTTGATGCAAATACTCTTTCCCTGTCAACATCAGAACCTTAGATGCTTGCTACTCAGTCGAACTCTCTCCTTGCAAAGGATGAAGAATATGTTTTATCCCATCTTGCACGAAACTGTGACAATTTCTCCTACCATCATGCACTACCCTTTTTTCAAATTTCCATGGCCTCCCTAGAATAATATGGCAAACATCCATGGGAATAACATCACATATAATCTTGTCCTTATATGTGCCTACTTGAAAATCACCTTCACATTGTTCACTTACCAGGATTTGATGTGCCTTATGCAACCAAGATACTTTGTATGGAACAGGGTGTTTGGTCCTCCTCAAACTCAGCTTCTCCACCAGCTCTGTGGAAACAAGATTGTCAGTTCTCCCACTGTCCATCACCATCTTACAACACTTCCCTTTGACTTTACACTTGGTTCTGAACAAAGTCTTCCCTTGAGCCTATTCCACTTCCTCCTTTTCAGGTTTCAATAATACTTTGTTCATCATCAAAGACTTTCCCTTCTATGGCATATTCTCAGCCACTATCAAAAGCTCCTGTTGTTGCTCATTCTGAGCTACATATGCTCCTCTATATACCATGTCTTCCTTCTCTGGACATTCAAAGGATCTGTGTCCCAACTTGTTACACTTGTAACATCTGTAGATAGCTTCTCTGCCTATTCCTCTACCTCTATCCCCTTGGTAAGGTCTTCTCCCTCTTGGGTCACCTCCTCTACCTTGGTGTCCTTGCTGGTTTAAGTTACTGGGTCCTCCCCCTTGGGCTTCAAACCTTCCTCTTCTAGTTGTTTTCCCCCTTCCTTGGACTGAACCTCTTCCTTTATTGAAACTCTTCTTTCTCAATAAATTTTCTTATTCCCTCAAGGCAAATTGGTATGCATCTTCCATGGTTCTTGGTGATATAATGTTGATCTCATCTTGAATCTCCATTCTGAGACCATTGACATATCTAGCATCCTTCTCTGCTAATTATTCCACATAACCTGCCCTCAAGTTCACTTTGTAGAATTCTTCAGTATACTCTCTTACAGTCAGTAATCATTTCCTAAGGTTCTGCATTTGTCTGTACAAGGTTAGAAAATAATCCTTGGGCAAGAATTTGGCTCTCATCTTAGCTACCATCCTATACCATCTTTTTATCAATGGTTTTTTCTTCCTTATTCTTTCAGCTTGCACACTATTCCACCATAGGGACACATGTCCTTTCAACCTTGTCACTGCAAACTTGACCTTCTTGTTCTCTTTAACCTCATCATACTCAAAGTACTTGTCAAACTCGTTGATCCAATCAATAAGGTGTTCAGGAGTGAGGCTTCCCTCATAGGTAGGAAACTCAGGTTTTGGTCTTGACGTTGATCCAATAATTGACCGAAAGTATCTTAACTCAAGTGTTTCTCACATGGGTGCTGCTTATTCTCCTTGTTCTTCTTCTTCAAGTTTGCTCATGTCTCTTGCTTCCAGGTCTTTTTGTCTACCCATCTACATAGCTTCCATACGTGCTCACATTTCTCTCATTTCCTCCAATAATTCTACATTCATTACTAGTCCTCCTCTATCACAACCTTTTGCTCGACCTACACGTGTCGCCATGTCTTTCTTCTGCTACGATGAGAAAAGTCCCACTCTAATACAAAAATTGGTGTCGACAGAATGACCACTGCCCGTCCAACCTGCACCTTACCAGGAAATAGGGTAAACCTTCGAAGTCAAATCGCCAACCTTAGCTAGCAACCAACTAAGTTCTTCTCAACTGTGGCTTTCCCCTTCAAAATGGGTTTCCCTCAAGGTTCTGACATTCAGAACTGGATTTTTGCAACTGTCTTGCAGAAACACCTTCCTTCTGAAACTGCAGCATCCTTCCTCAACAATCCTTCTGTAGTTGACTTCCCGCAACAATCCTTCCATAGTCACCTTCCCGCAACACCCCTTCCACAACTTCCTTTCCGCACACTCCTTTCCACAGCTTGCGGATTGCGGATTGCAGGCGCACCTCCCATGTTTTCTTAAAAGAACTTTCCGCAAAAATCTTTCGCAACGTGATTTCCTCAACTCTGCACCATTAACTCCCGTGATTCTTGCTTCTGCGGAGCGCACTATCAGTCATCGATCGTTTCTGGATGGAATCTTGTCCGTTGACCTTGATCAATGTGGAACACCTCGCATTGGTTTGCGTAAATGCTAATTCCTGCATACATTGACTTGATCGATTCTTTTCCCACCGTCGATCTTCCTTTCGGCTTGAATCTAAGCCGTCCAATCTTTGCTTAGTCGCTTCGACTGCGCTCTACGATTTATCCGTTGATTCATCAAAGGTTCGATCAATCCAACTCAATGCTTCATTCATATCTAAAGGAAACTAAATACAAACTAGGAATGTACTTAACTACTTAATGGTGGTTGGTCTGCAAATGATTTGGGTTTCTTAACTATACATGGAAATCACACAAATGCGAAACAGAGACTCATTCACACAAAAATCAGGCCGACAATTGAACACAACTCTACTTGATAGAATCTCGGATCATTCTTCATTCAAGATGTACAGTAACCCAATCGAATACACATAACTCTTAATTGCACTAACAGATAGCTAGAAAATTTACATTCCAACCAAAACGACCAACCCCTTCCTCATTCCACTCTCTCCTTTTTTATCCATTTGGCTCCCAAAAACAGAATGACCGAATCCCAAACAAACTAACAACCTCACTCCCCATCACTGGAGGAGTCACTATCATCCTATAATAGACTGCTAACTGGATTGATCTCCACGTAGGGAGTATCAACTCGCCACTATGTTCTACCTTCTAAAAAACTGACAATGCACTATCTGGTTACACACTTGTAGATATTTCAAACTACTTAACAAAATGAATTTCCTTCATGACAGCTCTACCTCCTGCTAGTCACAACATGTGAACATGTAATCACATTGCTGACTCAACAGTGATGCTCCTGCATTAATTGCAGTAACCACTAAGTCTGTGTGTGGTCAGTTAGGGAGAGGAGACTTAAAACTAGCTATCCTATTTGTTGATCACCATGCCTAGCTCGGGGGTGGCCTCCAGACGAACTGAGTAGAATATGTCGGAGAGCCTACAGTTGGGCGGAGCATTGCATTGCCCAAAATAGTTCCCCTTAATAAATATTTATGTTTATTAATCAGATAGAATTAGTGGTACTAATGAACATTATAAGTGTGATGAGGCCAGGTAGAAGAAAGCAGGGAGAAAACTCTTTTTCAGCTCTACCAAACTGGTAAGAAAGGTATGCTTTGTAAAGCTATTGTAACCTTTGATATACATTGTACCCTAAAAGCTAGTAAGAGGAAGAGTTAAGATTACTCAATTATTCTATCTCTAATAATATTTTTGTAATGTAAGTGAAGAGTATCTTCTCATGTTTATTTTTCTATGTATATAAGCAAAGCTGATTTGTAGATCATCAATGGAAAAAGACTCTTATATTTAGTTTGTATGAAATTGGATAAGAGACTTTATCATGGTACTAACGATATAGATGAATGGTATCAAACACATGCTCATGGTTTAACTATTTATTCATCTATATGATGTATTTTCATTCAGGATGTATTATAATTTATGTCTAATGTATGAGCATATAGTATGGGGCGATAGAAGAATGAATGAGATTTTGGTAAAGTAACATGGTGCACTTACATATTATCTATGCTCAATGTTCCAAAACTTGTATGGTTAAAGAGTAACATATTATCCGAGTTGACTAATTAACCAATAGCAAAGCCTGTTATAAATGGCGACATAGAAAGATCCCTTACAATAAGTTTACATCCATGTTGATACATGTAAGAGTATGTGTGAAAAGTAACATATTATCCGAGTTGGACTAATTAACCAATAGCAAAGCCTATTATAAATGGCGACATAGAAAGATCCCTTACAATAATTTTACATCCATGTTGATACATGTAAGAGTATGTGTGAAAAGAGACTCATTAAACGATCATGGTTGTATTCACTTTATGAAAGATGTAAAAGAGGACAGTTAAAATAGTATAGCTAAATACCTCTTAAGTTAGAACTACGTACCTTTTGGTATAATCTCTTATTGATATAATGTTTACTGGAGAAAAACTATGACATGTAATCATATCGATAGATAAGTGTACGTGACACAATTTGTCTAGATGTTATTCAATTATGATAAGTGAATTGATGTTGTAAAAATATCAAAATGATTAACTAAGGACCTTTGCATGACATGGGTATATTTGATTATGCTAGAGAATGATTAAGGCATATGAATGTTTGTTCTTAACTAACATTTGTCATGTGCAAATTCTATGTCACAATAATGAGACTAATGTTTCATCTACTCATTGAATGCGAGAGGTCAATTCCAGAAGGAATGATACTTACCAAGTATGTTAAATAAAAAGAAAAATTTCACCCCATTTTCTCTAGAACATGTCGAGGATTTTGGGTGTATTACAACACTGAGAGAGTAAATCTTATTATTGAATACATGTTGAGGATGTATGTGATGGACATGCCATCCAAGTGGGAAGACTATCTACATTTGGTAGAGTTTGCATACAACAAGGGACTTCAAGCATCATTGAAGATGACTCCTTTTGAAGTGTTGTATGGAAAAGGATGTAGAACTCCAGTGAGTTGGGACAGCCCAGTGAACAGGGTAATGCTTGGACCATAAATGATTAAGGAGATGGAGCAAGAGATTTTTAAGATCAAAATAGAATTTGAAGGCAGCTCAGGACGTGCAGAAGAGTTATGCAAATGTGAAACGAGTGCATAAGGAATTTCATATTGGGGATCATGTCTAATTAAGAGTGAAACCAAGAGTTCCATGAAGTTAGGAACTTGTTCCAAGTTGGAACCAAGATATTGTGGGCCATTTGAAGTCCTTGATAGGATAAGACCAGTTGCATATAGGATTTCATTTCCTGCTAACATGAAAGCTCATAATGTTTTACATGTCTCTTTGCTTAAGAAATATGTATCATGATCCTAATCACATAATTGTTGGAATGTGTTACAGGTGGAACCAAACGGAGAGTTCCAAGTGGATCCTATATGCATCCTTGAGAAGAAGGTCACTTTGCTCCGGAACAAGGCCATAGGGCAGGTAAAGGTGCAATGGAATCGCCTTGGTCCCAAAGAGACCACAAGGGAGCTGAAGGATGCCATGAAAGAGGCATTCTCATTTTTGTTCAGTTTTGAGAACACTGAGGACAGTGTTATTTTAAGGGAGAGGGAGTTGTAATACCCCTATTTTGTCCCTTATGGTTTATTGGCCTCAATGTAAACATTGTATATACATGCTATGTGTGTGTTTTTCCTAGTGTGGAGCTTAAGGCCAAGGCCACACTAGTGGATGTTCATGTTTCAATTGCATAGGAAAGTATTTGATAGTTTGATTATCCATGAGTTGTTAAGCCATGAAGATTTGTAAATGCTTTAATTTTTAATTAATGCAATAAAATACCCAAGAAGCTGGCTAAGGAGGAAACCAATGAGAAGGGACCCTGTATATCCATTAGGAATAGGTGAGGGGGTTATGGGGTTGGTACACATTCTTCCACATGTCCAATTGTGAACCCATTTGATTCACCATGTTGACATTAATGCAATTGTAAGAGGGTGGTTGAGGAAACCAAACCCATGAATTCGATGGACTATGAGAAATCTGCAGATCCGTATGGTAGGGTATGGCCCAGTGCATTTATTTTCCCTTAAGCCACTCCACACTTGGGAATTCACCCATCCTGTTTTCTAACCATGGATTGACCAAGAACACAAGTCATTCACGCACCTATAGAACCCAGTCGTGGAGAAAGGAAGTAAAATCATGATTTTTGGTGTAAGCTGAAGGGAAGAGCTGAGAACACCCAAGGGAACCCTATGCAAGAATGAAACCGGTTGGGGTAGTCATAGAGCGGATTGTGGGTGCAAAACTCCCTTGGATCGATTGCAGAAGACCAAAGTTGCAGGGAAGAGTTGAGGGCGCAACCCTATGAGAAATTATCTTGTATAACAGAGTTATAGGGCACTTAGGGTTGGGTCTAATTGATAAACCTAGTGAAGGCTGTAATCTCATGAAGAAGAATAGCTGAACCTTTGTATATGCACCCTGAATAACAATGGAGGGAATGGGCCTTGACGGACCTTGAAGTAGAGAAGAGAGACTTCCTTGTGTTGGGTGAGGTAGGTAATGTGGATGTCATGCTTGCTGAGTGATCCGATATGCATGCAGCTTTGTGGTACATATCACTAGCCTAGGAGTACCCTCCTTGTTCCCTGGATTGCTTGATAAACCCATCTATAGGTTGGCTTAGAATTGCGAAGAGACCTTGATTGTGAGATAGTTCCTTATCCCTCCTTAGTGGATACATAGCCCAGCTTGAGGGTGGTCTCTCAGCTGAAGGAGTAAAAGCTGGAGAGAGACCTAAATTTGGGTGGAAAGTTGTCCTCACTTAGCTAATTGCTTGGGGCAGCTTCAGTTCCAAAGATAAGTGTTTCTATGTGTTAAATGATGCAAATTCATGTGTTATAAATATTGTTAAGTTATGTTTGTTATTGTCTAGACTAAGGAATGGGTGACTCCATGAACATGCTCATTATAAATCCATATATAAGCTTGAATATGAGATTGAATGCATGTTGGAAGACTTCATTGTTTACATGAATGATGTGCATAGCTAAGCCTTGCATGTTGTTGATATGATTAACTAGTTTAGTCCATTATATGTGTTTATTATGCATTTCATTCACCCTTCAAAAGGGATGGATTAACTTCACTTGGACTTGGGGAAGAAAGGGGATGATCCCTGACATGTTTCATATCCCCTCTGTGTTCAGGTGAAGGGAGAATTCATGGTAGGAAGAAGGCAAAATCCCTAGCAGAAGGATGAAGGCACTTAAGTGGAGTTATGAACACAAATTCAGTTGGGGAAATTATCATGGTTGGAGTGCTCAGATGGGGTGGGGGTTGTACCATTTTATAGAGCTCTTCAATATATTTCCAATGGTACTAACCTTGTCCCATTTGGAACAAGGAGGAGGAAGTTGTGCCCCTCAAAGTTTTTCTTTGGAGAGCTTGTTGGGGTAGGGGATTTTGGTCCTAACCCTTCTACATCCGCAAGGTCTATTCCACATCCACAATGTGGAACGCGGATTGCAGAGGTCGGAAATAATCCATTAGGGCATATGGAAATCCGCATTTCTGCATCCGCAATGTGGAATGCAGATTGCGGGAGGTAAAATTCCCTGGAAATGGATTATGGAACTTTTCATTTCCACATCCGCAATGCAGAATGCGGGATGCAGGTTTCAGAAGGTAACTTTCGGATGATAAAAAATGGAACCCGAATTCCGAGTTCTACGTGCGGATTGCGGAAATGCAGAGGTCGGAAGGACGAAATTTTGAGGGAAAAATTGGCTTCCAACTTCCGACTTCCGCATGCGGATTGCGGAAATCGGAAGAGAAAATTCGACGGAAAGTTGGTTTTGGAAACCTGACTTCCGAGTCCCACATGTGGTTTACAGAACTCGAAAAGGGCATATTGCAGATCGCAATGGGGGATTTCGCGCCCGAGCCCATTGTGGTTGTGTGTGGAAATTGGTTGAATTTGGAGGAAAAAAAAAACAGAGGGTCTCCCATGGCTTATGAAGGCCATCCAGGAGGTGTGGGAAGATGATAGTGTGCATCACATGTACCTATATTTCCTATCACACTTGAAAACCCATCAGAGTACATCATAGATATAATCATAAGCAATTATCAACTTTGATCATTATTGACTTCATTTTCATATTGCATATGCATTCGATCACTATCAAATCATTATACAATCATATAAGGATTTTGATCACTATCGAAATCATAACATAATCACTTTAGCATTTCTATCAATATCAAAATCATAGCATAGTCACATGAGCTTTCGATTAACATCGAAATCATAGAATAATCACATGAAATTTCAATCAACATCGAAATCATAACATAATAACATGATATTATCATTAACAAAACAACAGATAGTTTCAAAGCAATTATCTTTAATAAGCACATACTAGTTCTAGACAGAGCTGGGTAATCCAGAACTAAATGTACTCAAATAATAAGTTGACACATAATCTAGGTTTGAATCTACACATAACTGGTTCATTCACAACCGAATACCCTCAAATAATAAATTTGTAACCAAATTCAATAGGCAATGACAAATTTGGGCACTACACTTGTATTTGTGCTAAGATCTATTGTAGAGTTCTTTTAACTATCAGTTGGGTTACAGTTGTGATGAATGTCTACTATACATAGTTGCTATTGTATTGGTCATTTGAGTTGTATGTACATTTTTTTGGTGTTCTGCAAGAGTTCATTATACCTATTGATTCAGGTGCAGTTTCATGATTCAATGTGAAGCAGTTGATATCTTCTTCAATTCCATGAGGCAAAATGTGTTCTTATTCACATCGAATTATGTGGAATTCTAGAAGTTGTCATAAAGGGGGATGTTAAGGTGATGCCACTTTCCTCCATTTGTATTCTTATCCTAGTCATCATTAAGGGGGATTGTTGGAATATGTAATCATTACTTGTGTGGTATTGTTGGTAACATATCATAAAAGGCATAAAATAACTCTAATATTATAAAATAGATTTATCCCACATGCATCATGTAATAAAATATCTTATAATGATTGTTTATATAAGAGAGGTGGAAAACTATTTATCCCACATGTATTATGGAATGTAAATATTCCATACCTCTAGATATATAATAGAGGTGAAGGAGTCTCATCAAACACACACGATATTATTGTGTCGTTTTGACATGATCAGAAGATGGAGAGTGATGTAATGCATATGTGAGAATGTTGTGTATTGTAAGATGGGGAATTCTGAAGAATAAAGAAGATCAAATTTTCCCACGGATGTTTCCTCGTTTGTGGTTTTACCACGTATATATGGTGTATTTTTCTCTTGCCTCTTATTTCTTACATGATTATTGTTTCTTGTATAGATAGAAGGTTGGACTAGTATATATTTTCTATTCATTTACATTTTAGTGTAAATTTATTGTTGAACGGTATGCATATTCTCAATGTTCTAACAAACTAATTATTTCTACTACCCATTCTATAGAGGAAATAAGAGACTGGGAGAATTATTGACACTACATGGTGCATCTGATTGGAAAATTTATCTCCATGAGAGGCGGATGACGGAGAATTATCTCCACGCAATCAGGCCTATGATGCACTTTTGCACAACAAGTTGGTGCACAAAGAGATTGCGAAGGCAAGATGAGTGGATGGGGAGGTTCATTTGCAAGTTTAAAATTACTTTTACATTTCACACATGTGAAATGGACCACATCACGTATGTGAAATGGTTCATTTCATGCACATGATGTATTATATTTTGCGTGTGCGATATGTAATTCTATAGTAACTTTAATTCTTTATCTCTTAAACCTTATAACATCTAATCACTCTCAATTATATAAATCCTATAACACATATAATCATTATAACCCAAACTTCTACAACCTCTATAATTGGTAACCCCTATAACATTTATCACTCATAACCCTAATCCCTATAAGTCCTAACACTTACCATCCTAATCCCTATAACTCCTAACACTTACCATCCTATTCCCTATAAGTCCAAATTTTACACTAATTATCCAAAACCCTGAAATCCTCTTACTCTAAATAAGTAATCCCTATACTAACTCTAATCGTATATCTCTCATTCTAATAAGCCCTATAGTAACAAACCTTATACCATCTAATCAATCTAAATTATATAACCCCTATAACACATATAATCATTATAACCAAAACTTCTACAACCCTTATAACATTTATCACTCGTAACCCTAATCCCTATAATTCCTAACCCCTATCATCATAATCCCTATAAGTCCAAATTGTACACTAATTATCCCCAACACTTAAACCCTCTTACTCTTATGAAATAAGCCATATAGACTCTAATAGATGACCCCTATAAACTACTAAATCCTACAAATTAAACTATCACATATAAACATTAAACCCTAGGTACACCTATAAACTCAATTAACCTATCTACCATTTATATTATCCATATAACCAAAATTAACACCTAAAAACCTATAACTTTTGACTTTATCCCTTAATTGCTTACACATATAACAGATATCGCCCAATACACATATATGCTTCACCCATTTAACATATGATCCTTAATATCTATAATTTACTATTTGATAACACTATATGCCATATCCTAAAAAATATGGTCCCATGGACAAGTAATTTTTGCAATACCCAAGTAAGCTATGGAACTAGGGTTATATTTACTAGTGTTATCCACTATGATGAAATAGTTCAAGTAGATCCACCATAAACGTCCTCCCCATGCACGAGTGATAATTGCAATGATAAACAAGCCACTATCCAATGTGAAAACATTAACTATCATAGCGAAGTAATACAAGGAATTCATACATAAACCTAGGCCCCATGTCGAAGTGATCGTGTTGACAGTTGCACTAGGAATGGGTCCCATGTCGAAGTGATCCCATTTAGAGGTTTCAAGCACTAGGGATGGGTCGTGGTGGGTTAACCATGTTTAATGGTGGAAACACATTTCTTGGTATCTAAAGTAATATTATAAAGCTCAAGGGACACCAACAAGACCTCCAGTGTCCATCTCAGAATCAAGCCTCTAACCATCACACAAAATTTATCTGTAGGGTTTCTTGTTGTTAAGTGAGGATGGGTGCCATGAGGATATTTTGAGCATAATGGATGTGTCTTAATTCCATTACCATGATCAATGTAGGAAACCTATGATGACCTAAAGGTAGCTTTGTTGCCTCTCTAGATATGAGCAGGGTATTAAACAATCGCATGATATATAAGGGATAGTTCACCTCTAATTAGGGAACTAGGTTCTATTATGAGGTTTTGAGTACCCACAATGGGTCTAAATGCCATGGCCATGGTATTGCGAGGAAACTAGGGCCTTAGTATCTTAATATTATAGGTCACAAGGACCTCAAAGAGGCATTCAACCACCAAACAAGGCCTATCTTAGGTATATTTATGAATTAGGATATGGGTGTCAATTGAAGGTTTCAATCACTAGGGAATATATTAGATGACTATACAAATGTTGGATGAGGAACCTAATGCCTCATACTATAATGTAAGATTATACAACTCAAGGTCCCTAAAGGAGTCCTACAAGAAACACGTGTGACCTAATTAGAGGATTGTTGTTACATCCAATTGGAGATATACATGCCATTAGGATGGTTTTGGCTCTAAGGATGGGTCTTGGGTTCTTAACCATGATTGAGATGATGGAATTTATCCATGTATAACATAAGGGAAGCTTCTAGGGACTATGTGACATGAATCAAGCCTCTACCTATCATACAATATTTCTATATGGAATTTCTTTTCCTAGAGTAAGGATAGGTGCCATAAGGAGATTTCAGGCATAATGGATGTGTCTAGGTCCATTACCATGCTTAATGTATTGAATTTATGACATATGGCCTAAAGCAAGAATTATCCCCTGAGATATTCTAAGGATGAATTTATAATATGCCAAGGCACATTGAGGCTCAATTATTTAAGATTTAGAGATTAATATTTTGCAATATGATATTTATGATTTTATGTAGAATATATTTACAGATATAGATATATTGGACTAAATTAAGTATGAGTATTTTATTCTAGAGGAATTTCATGGTGCACGCTTATCATTTTAGATGTAGGTGAATGTGAATTTAGTAGGCGAGACACAAAATAAGTATATAAGGTGCCTTTGAGAAAAATATTGCATTTCTAGATGGAATAAACCTACTAAGAAATGGAGGCTTCAATACTTACAAAAAAATGCAAATCATACTTGATAAATGTTTTAACAATGGAAATCAATACATTCATATGATTAGACAGTAAAAGATAACAACAATCACTATTTCAGCCATGTACATAGGTGAAGGAAATAAAGGTCATAACATGAAATATTTATCTCAATCAAAATACTCAACATACATTCACATCAATTCTATGAATTTAGTGCAAAGGTTTCTACTCAGATATTTCATTATATCGAGTGTACATGGATATAGAATAGATTTGGGATTCACAGTAGGAAGAAAAAATGATAGAGAATAATACATTGATGGTATAGATTAGGATCTTAATATCTACAACTCAATTCCTATATACAAAAATCAGTCCCAAAATTTTGATTCAAAAATGATCTAAAAGACCCTCTCAAAAATATTCCAGCCTCTTTCTCTTCTTTATATTGGTGTTATATAGGAGAAAAACTTTTCCAACAAATTTCTATTTACTCTAATTTTTTCCAAATGTTTTAATTTTCTGTCACATTCACTCTACTCACACTATTGTTGTAATTGATTGATTGCATTATTTATTTCATATTTTATTAGTTGGCCCCTTTTTAGTAATCCTCTACTGAGATGGATGTCCAGCTAATTTTCCACTTTCTTGTAAAGCTGTCTTCCCTAATGTCTACTTAGTTATCCGCACAGTTCACTACCTTGATGTTTTCCCAATCTACACACATGGTTGTCTAGATGGTTTTCCTTCTAGAGTAGGTTAACATACTGAGGGTCTAGAAACCTTATGATACCTAGAAAATTGATTCCATTAATTTCCCATGGGATATTTATGGGTTCTTAGGGATTCTAAACCTAACTCAGCGTTTGTGGGATTCTCATAGGATATGGGTGGTAATACTCCTAACACAATTCTCAAGTTAATCCATATTTTAAACTCTTCAGTCAATTGCTCAACTACCGCATCCCCTTCTATCTAACCATATAACTCATCAAACACATTTTTTTCATTTTTATTTTGATTTAAAAAATATTGGTACTCTTATTTATTATATGCATCTCCATTTCCATCCCACAGGTGTGGTAATCCTTTTGATAAAAACATATTTGAATAATCCTTTAAAGAATGAAATTTCTTACATTAAAGACTTTATATTGTTGGTTTCTTATATTATTTATTATATGCATGATATTAGAAACCAACAAAATACAGAACCGTGGTTTCTAATATCATGCATAACCTGATCTACAACAAAACAGTCTAAAATAACATTAGGTTCAAGAGGCCTACCTCATTGTATACCTTCTGCACAAAAATTTTGGCTCTCTTCCTTGGTAATGTCGTTCTGCTCTACCAAATATGACTTCTGAATATAAGCATTATTAGGGCCAGTATGATTTTCCATCATACTTAACCACCCTAAGAATTGTATAAGCCCTAAAGGTCCAAGAATCGAGTTATTCGTCAATACAAAACACAGGTAAAGTAATCTAATCATGCATAGTAAGCGAAACGTATTGGCACTCACTCTGGTCAACCAAACCCCTTCAACTATTATATTACAAAGAAAGTTTGTGTATGCCAAACATTATTCAAATAAAACCAAAATTTTTAAAGATAATAATGATATTCCCTTGGGACATTATGCTCAACCAAAACTTGAAAAGGATAGTGCATGAAAATATGTGTTAGGGTGCAGTAAAATGCAATGGATAAGCAATACAATTCATGAGGACATATCCATACAAAAGGGATATTTTTGTTCAGATTTGCACTTGAGACAACATATAGAAGTAATACCATGAAATCTCTGTACATGAGGTGATTGTCCAATTCTTTTCTATGACACAAGCAAAAGTGTTACAGAACCATGAAAATATTGCGATGTAAAAGTGTTCATGCATATTCATTTTACCACAATAATCATGACTAAGTACGATGCATTTACAGTTGCATTGCATGGTAATATCATTTTTTTGTAACCATATATAAATTTTTGTTATAGGGTGTTAGAACAGTACATATAAAACAATAAGGTAAGTAAACATAGATATTGTGTAAATGCTTGGATTATTCATGGATACCATATAAAATAATTATCATGAACACATTATCAAATTAGGGGAAACAACCTTGAGTAGAGCCATGCAGAACCAATAGAAAATAATAATACAAGGGCGTTCAAGGACATTCATATTAACACCCATAAACCAGATCAAGCACAAGGTATGTTACCACAAATCCTTTAAAGGTTTCAAATATTCATGTAGAAGTCATTTTTAAATAGAACATACCTTAATGATGAAAAGTCACGTCATCTGCAGTTAGTTGTGAACATACCAGAAATTTGCATCGTTCAATCAGACATGAAAGTTTGATGACTTTCAGATGAAGCACTAAATATTTTATGTAGAGGAATTTTAACAAGGTTTTCATGTGTTTTTCTCAAAATCCAGTGCAATTCAATACAAATTTTCTCAAGATTAAAGAACACCAAAACATAAGAGTACTTACAAAGTTACATTTGATCTGTTAACATAACCTCAAACACTTTACTCAATTTTTTAAAGTGAAGAATGTCAGGAGGGCCTTTGGAAATGAGCCTCAATATTCAATTAGCGATTTCACCTTGTTATTTAAGCGATTTCCACCAAGTTCATTTTGTTATACAATTAAAACTAGCCTATAAACTAATTTTGGTCAGGTGAAACACTTGCACTCAAAACTGAACTGAAACTGAATGAAATTTCCAATCTATAAAATGGCTAAATTGATATAGTCGGTAAAAGGAATTTCTTATATGGGATTAATACATTTAATATGGCATTGCATACATATTAGCTCCAATTTTTGTATATTTATTCATGCAAGAATGCTAGCCAGGATGGAACAGATCGCTGCCTGGAAAATGAAATCTAAAATTTTCAGCATTCTGGATCAAATAAGATGGAAGATGTGGAACATAAAAAGAATGGGTTATAGGATCTGTTTTCACTATTGTATCTTGAAAATAATACTACTTTGGTAGCATGTAAAATGGCATTGCATACATATTAGCTCCAGTTTCATATATTTATTTTCTAGCCACGATGGCGCATACATATCCATAACAAAAGAAGTCTAAACTTTTCAGCATTCTGGATCAAATAAGATGGAATATCTACAGCGGAAAACGAGTGGGGTATAGGACCAAGTTTCTCTATTATTTCTTGAAAATAATACTCCTCTGGTAGCATGTCAAAAAGGTCATCTCCACTACAAATCACATCCTGTATTCTCATAATTTCTTTATAAAAGTAAATGCATTCCCTTCATTTTATAATGATATGAAATCCATATGAGCACTGCACCAAAACACCCACTAGTTAACAATATGACTCCCTAATACTTTGAGGATGTCAAGTAAAGATACACACTATAAATTCAAAACATAGTTTAAAAATAGCTCTTAACCTTAACATTTTGCTTGCACCTTATAAATTATATATTCATCATTCATATGGAGGGGATATTCCATTAAAGGATATTGATTCCACACAAGAAACATTATAGTTGAAAGTAAATTGACAGAAACAAAAGGAGAAGAGATTGTTTTGGATAACTCATTCATGGAAGGAAGATTTCTATTAACAAAATGAGCCTTAGAATAAAAGATAGAAAAATCCAAAAGTAATGGTATTCAAATATAAATCCTTTAATAAACATTAGATGTCTTAAATGGAGGTTCAAATAGTCTCCAACTAGACAACAAAATACTCTAAATCTTGGCAATGTTCAACATATCCATCAAACTAAAACATGAAAGATTGTGGCATTCCTCTGTGCTAGTAATGAAATACTCAAACATAGATAAAATTCACATGGTCCACATAAATGAAAGTTGAACTTCTTTCCAAGATAAGTCAGTCTTGGATAAAAGATGACAGTGTTCTAATAGATCTGAACCAAACCAAACCTTGTCCTTTTTCATTCAAATCATTGGATTATCATGACAATTTGTGGAATTTGGAAATAAAAGGTAATTGGAAACTAGTCAAGGATTCAAATATTTTTTGCTACTAACATAAATAGATAATCCACCTGTCGTTGTTTGTGCATGGCCCATAGAAAAATGTGTACCTTCCCTCCAATGGCCCATTGCATTGTTTTATGTAATTGATATCTCCAAAAGGTAGTCCCCCACATTGTTCAACTCATCTTTTTGTACATATATGACTAATTTAACTTTGGTATTGGAAATGACAGCACCTGGGAGCCACTTTTGGATATGAATGTCATCAATTTTCTTCCTTGTTTTCATAATATTCAATGATTTTTTTATTATTTATTTTTTTATTTTTTTTGACTAACAGAAACATCAAACTCTCTGGTTTGTTGTTTACCATCATTCAACAAAACAAAGCTATTAAAATAACCAACATTTTAATTCAAATTGGATAACAGAAAAATTATTTTTCGATCCAAATTATCACAATATATCATCAATTAATTAAATAGTTTGAACCTATACTTCCAACCTCTTTGGATCTCAACTAGCTTCTCATCAGTAGACAGATGTTGGGATATTCTCATTTTCTTTTGTTCAAATGTGGCAAGATATGACAATCTTGTTGCAATATCAATTCAAGTCTTTCTTTCATTAACTAGATTCCATTGTATAACCTTTGAGAGTAGTTTTCAATATCCCATGATACCCCTAACATATTCTACTTGGTATCCATTCTACTAAAAATAATTCTTATCATACTGTCACAGGGTTCAGCAAACTCCAAGATTGAGGTTTGAAGTTCGACGAATTTCAAAGAAAATTGCAGGTTCAACCTTAAATTTGGGGAGGTTTAGCCCTAATTCCAATTTTTGTGTTGAATTTTTCCATTCGTTACACACACATCTGTTAAGTACACCCACATGTCCACTTTCTATGGAACTCGGTAGTTGTGATTGCATCTCAGTTCAATGCAATGGATGTGTGACCCAACAATGACTTGTTGTTCATTATTGCATTGTAAATCGATGGATGGTGCATGAATATTTCACCATCCAATATCAATGGGGGAAGGGTAATGAGATTTCCCATGAAACCCATGCAAAGGGGGAATATGGGAGGGGTATTCTTGTCCTAGTGTATTCCTTGGTTCTCTTACGTTAGTCTAAGTTTAGCAGCCGATGCATTACTACAATTAGAGAATTCACCATTTTATACTTTAACATATATCCCCATTGCCAGTTTAGATTTAACATGGGAAATGAAATTTTGGTTGGTGACAATAGTTATGTCAAAAGGTTGGCAAGAAGAGAGCCAAAGTAGTATGTCTAAGTGCTTGTAGTGAAATTGTCAAGGTGTGGAATTGTCTAGAAGTGTAAGTAATTGGGTAATCATTATTAATTGTCTATTTGGATGGAGAAAGTGATGCCTCTGGAGGTTTTCATTTTGATTGATTGATGAGGAAATCGTACCTATGAACCAAAATAGTAAATAATTTATTGTGGTGGTGAGGTTACACATTTGTGCAATGAATCCAATGAAGACTAGAAGGAACAAGTAGTGTAAAAGTAACAACAAATAGTAAAAGAATTCAAAGACCAATTATAATGGTGTGAAGATGTTAAAATGTTTTACGGTACATACCCTATGCATGTTGGTTTAGCAATGTAGTTATTGGAGTAGCAATCAACTAACAAGCAAGGAGGAATTTATTTCAAAGTTATAGAGAAAACATGGAATGAAGAAGATGAGAAGAAGCTGGAAGTTTGTGTCAATGATGTGCTTCTATTGGATGTTTATTCCATTTTGTAGATAGATGTTCAAATTTCTCAGTTAAATTTCTTGAATCCCTTTTTAGGGCACCAAAAATTTCATTCCATATGGTTTTCTCCAGAAGAAACCAATATATACCAACATTTGGCCATAAGGTCTACTAGTAAGGGAAACCTTCTCTGTATAGTTTTAAAAAATTTGTTGGTTGTGTGAAGGAAAGAAGGGAGGAATTTTTTACTTCCCAAATATCAGTCATCACTTTGGTCTCTAGAAGAAACCCAATCACATGTAAATTTCAGGCATAAGATCTTCTAATTGAGATGACATTCTCTATACAATTTATAAGCGTTATGGTTGTTTTGATGAAAATGAGCTAGTTGAAATTTTAGGTTCCAAAACCTCAAAGAATCATGCATCCTCTAGAAGAAACCAATTGTAATGAAACTTTACCTAAGGTATTTTTCATTGAGGCCCCTCCATCTCTCAATTTTAATGAAATTGCGTTGCTTTTGCAAGGATATTGCAAGTTAAAGTTGTAGAGCATGATTTTCAACGATGGGCTCATTCAAAGGTCATATTAATGAGTTATTCATATCCATTTTATGTGAAATTTGTAGTCAAGCATCCTCATTCAATGCTTGACATTGTTATATAGATTAGTCCTAGAATTCGATTTGGCCTAAAAGAGTCATTTTTTGCCATTATTCCTACATGCACAAAGACCACAACTCAAGTGAATGTAATCAATAATTTTCAACGAAATAGTTTACAGTTGATTGAAAATTTGACTTCTACCTTTTTTTATTGAAAACGATAATGAAATTGTCCAACCAATATTACACTATGGTAGCTTCTCTTTTAACATGAGTGACTCTTATCTCAAAAAACTTGGCTACCTCCAAACACTTCCTAACTTTAAGATCCACAAAATAAAGTTCCATCATTGGCATTTGGGAAACAAATTGCAAGGGGAGGGAGAAGAATCCCCTTGGAACAGATCAATTTTTTAAAGGAGAAATATAGAGATTTATCTTTACTAACAAGCTCACAGCTTCCTTCATTTTTTCCTTGTTCCTTTTGCTAGATATGTTGGAGAAGAGTGAAACTTCTGGTTATCTTTTGTAACTTATCCAAAACCAATTTAACACAATATCCATAGATTAAGGCTCATTACCATCCATTTTGTGTGGATGTTCAATCTTGAGAATGGATGAGTTTTTCCTAGTGGTGATTGAGACACAAAATTTAGATATTTTTCCTGAGCATGAAAATAGTAATATTAATTCTCAACAGCTTAGGTAATCAACAACATCATCAAAGTAGTATCTACATCATGCTGGTACAAAACTCAACTGAGTTGTTGTGGAAGCATAAACCCAAGGACTTGAAGAGCAAGAGAGTTTTGAAACAAAGCACAGAAGCAAAGGGGTTTGGAGTTCAAAGTATTGAAGAAAACTTGGGTTAAATGTGGCAATATTTTTATTATGGGTTAACATGTATGTTGCAGTTATTATGTTAGTCCTTGGTTGCAGAGACATAAATTTGCTTAGTTATTTCCTCTATAAGTTCTGAAATACAAAATGTGCTTCAAGAGATCTTGAAATGATGCAAACATCAAAGCATCTTATGCCAACAACAGTGATTCAATTTCTTCAACAAGAATAAATTATCAAGTTGCCAAGGTTTTAGGTGTCATAGAGTCTATCTTGATCCTATAGATATATGGTTGTAATCTCAAATCATTTGAGATTTATGTTGGTTTAGATTGTGATATAGGATATGGACTTTTTTTGTATGCGAACCTTATAGCATCAAGATTATTTTTTTGTATTGTATGTGGTATACTCATACGAGGATTGTTACAGGGAACTCACCATTCAAAGTGTGATGTTTTCCACTAGTCTACCCCAACAAATAAAGCTAGATTGATAGAATACAAATCCCATCCATTCTAGGGTCAACGATACTGTCCTTCACATGAGCATCATGACATTCCTCAGTGTTGTGATTGTGAGCTTATGGAACCAAGAAACAGGTGCATGAACTAAAGTAGTTATTGATGGCCTGGCCCCTTTTTCTAGATTCTCTACTGCAGGGGATTGTTTAGATTACAAAAGAGGTGTTCTTGTATTCATTGGAGGTTTCTAAGTTTTCTTCTCGTATTATGATGGCTCGAGAAGAAGTTCATAAGTTTGTCAATATTGTAAAATTTGTAGTGTCCTCAATAGAGACCAGGTTTGAAATTGAATATAAATCCTAGAAAAGGAATTCACTGATATTCTCATATGCATCAAAGGAAGATCCCCTAATTATTTATTTAGGGGAGTATTATTAAAATATGGGTGTATATTATGAGGAATCGAACTATCCCATTAATCACAATAAAAGAGTGAGGAGAATCAAATTTTTAGAACAAGGATAGATGGCATAGGAAATGAATACATGCATCCCTATTGGAATCAGATCATGCCTTCAAGAATTCCATTGATGCAATTAGACCAAAAAGAAAACATACCAAAAACTTATCTGAAAAAAAAAAATTTATTACGACTAATTAAAATCAAAGAACCATAGAACCTAAAAAAAACCCAATGAACAATTTTACCTATATAAGAGGTATCCATCTGCAAAATCCTGTAGTTGGGGAAGAGCACTATAGTTATGAGGATCCAAGTCTTACTGACTTCATAAAGCATGGAGCTCCTCTCCTCAAGACTAAAATTTTGAACTCATATAATAATCTACATAGCAATATATATTGTCTTGAGGAGCTCCTCTTCTCATGGCTACAGAGAAATATATATTTTCAATTAACAAGCATTAACCAGACATCATGAAATTTTTAAATTTTCAAAAATTTAGAGGCAAGTAACATAAAATTTTGGTATTTTCCTATATTTCAAATTTTCTTTTCTTTGTCCAATTTCTAGCCAGCATGACCATGAAGTATTTCTCCATGAGTTGTTATCCAAATTTCTATTGGAATGATGTGGCAACAACATAGTTTTACCTATGTAAGCAGGCTATTGTCTTGGAAATTTAAGAGAGCCCATCATGAAAAGACTTGGTTTTTTCACCTAGTTGTAGAATCTAGGAGAATAATAAATTAGTTGGTTAGATAAATTTTCAGGTCAATTTTAGAAAGATTGTATAGATTGAAATTAATAGAAAATAAACGTGTGCTTTATTTTCATAGAATAAATCATGCAACTAATGATTAAAGTTCGGGTTTTGGTTACAAAACGGAGCTTGCTTTGTTGGTAGAAGGACTAGGGAGTGGAGCAGAGGCTACCATAGAGGAATATGTAGTAGAGCATTCATAAATATTAAAGGAAATTGTAGAGAAGAAACAAGAAGCCCAAGGAATTCACTTATTTGGGATTGAGGATAAGGAATCATGGATAGCAAAGCCAGATTCTGATATGGAATCAGAACAAAAATTGTCTAGATATGGAAGCCTAAAATTGTCTAGAGTTGGCAGCCAGCTTGAGCATCAATCATTATACCCTTTAATGGACCCTACAGTAGCTCTCATTGGAAATTTCCATCATGTACTTCCCCAAAATATTAATGAACCTGATGAATCTAATGATATTGGTGAATATTCACGGTGGCAGGAGGAGAACCAAGTAGGTCATCGTGATGGTGAAGGTAATGAGGAACTGCAAGCAATATGGAGGATTCAATGGCTACTACTCCCTTGTTGCAACATGATTGGGGTCTTAATAGGGCTAACAGTCATCAGGAGGATAGTTTAAGGACTGCTTTACTCTCCCAAACTAACTCACAGTATACTCCAAATAGATCAGGAAGCAAAGGAAAACTTAATTGGGGTGGTGAATCAACTGCAAATATGAAATATCCAACTAAGAATAGTGTCAATATGAACAGTTGGATTTCCATCCCAGCTAACCAAGGAACAAGACTAAGAGGTGGCTGGAAGTTGGCTTGGAAATGGAAAAAATCCAATGAACCCAATCTAAGTGGTAACTTGAAGAGAGTTTTTATTTTTCCTGAATATGGGCCTCATGCTCCTTCAGCTATTATCTCTATGCGATTGTTACCCAATCTAGAAGAACGATAATATTTTTAGGTTGTTCCTTTAGTGGGTGAACCAACCTTGTGCTTGACAAAGAGGAATTTGGATCGCTCTGTGTCCATGCTAGGAAGAACCATATCTGGGCCTACAATTCTGCACCCCTCACAAGTCGCTAAAAAGGGTATGTCATGGTATTATTTCGCTGACATCAAAGTAAGAAGAGATCTTATAGTGGGGATGTCTTTTCAACTACTCCAGCAGGTAAATTCATTTTTATCACATAACAAAGAATTGTTTTGGCCTTACAATATGCTATTGGTTATGTATGATGTATGTCTAAGTGAAAACTTTGTTTTGGTACACCTATGTGGTATCGGTGAAATCCTCAAATTCACACCTCAAATACTTAAAAAATCTGTAGTTGACACCGTGTTAGTTCAAGTAGGCATTAAGGCAAAGTCTGCTTCTCTTTTGGCAAGTGTAGTTACCTATCTGCCAGTGTTTCCCTTTATAGTGCTTACAATGTTTCTAATGGACCGTGGTGGAAGGAGGTAATGCTCATACTTATATACACCTAATAGGGTATTAAAAATTTAAAAATCGTGTATAAAAGAGAAGGACAATATTTCTTGGTCCATATCATTAATATTGTTATCTACTTGGAATATTTTATTTCCAACTTACCAATTTCTAGTGTTCTGGTAAAATTATATATCGACTCTCAAGGAAATGGTTAATGAATCATTTATTCATTCGACATCTCTAGGCCCCGTTGAATATGTTTATGTTATCAGAAACCGCTCTTAAGGGGGGCACATCTGGTAGAAACCCTTCCCAAGCTGAACCACTCCAAAAACCTGTTTTGGCTTCCATTTCCCATTTCTGGATGGGAACTTGAGAGAAACGCATCATAGATACCGGAAACTTGAATTATGTGTTTTTTTGTTGCTTTTCTTTTCTGGTAACATAGTTATGTAGTATGCATGATTTCCTTGTACTGGTTGTTTTTTGAAAGTTTTGTAGTATGCATGATATCCCTATACTAGTGGTTATTTGAAGGTTCTTAATCGGATTTCTTCTATTGTTTTATGTGGGTGTAGGAAAATCCTTCTGTCCACCACTTCGATACTATTCATTACATTGCTTACAATTGCGTTGATAAATAAATTGCTTCAACCAAGGATTGTCAAGGGAATTATCTCAGTTGTGTGCTTGATGGTCTTCTTTTGCACCTTCAATATGGGATTTAGTGTCGTACCAAACATTTTCCATTCAAAAATATTTCCAACAAGAGTGAGAGGAATGTGCATGGCTTTGTGTGTTATAGTGATGTGGACTACAAACATGCTTATCATATTCCTTTTTCCTATCATGAACAAGGCCTTGGGAATATTAGGTGTTTTCGGATTTTTCTCTATCATGAGTGCAATTTTTTGGATATTCATCTTCCTTAAGGTTCTAGAGACGAAAGGATTTCCTTTGGAAGTTATCACATAATTCTTTGTCATATCTGCATCTCCATATGTAAAGTAAGGTGAATACGTCAACCACAAACTCAACACCAAATGACGGACATGGCTTTGCAGATTTTAAAATGTTATGGTTACAGTATTGGATAATTTAGATGAATTAATGGAAAGCACAAATAGGAATTTAAGCGAGAATATTTTCTAGCACTTCTATTTCCTCTTTTCCAAATCATAGCCTCACCTTATTTGAAATGCGGTTGAGAAGTATCGTTTGCAATTTATCTATGTAGTCAAATTTATTTTATCTCAAGGTTTTAGGCTGAGGGCCATCATTGGATTGACAAAAAAAATATCGAAACTGCACCTTATATTGCCATAATGTATTTGAATAATAATATACCTTAAATAGATGGGCGATGAATGAATCCACACCTTAGAGCGATGAATGAATAATAGATGATGAGTGGAGTATTGAATATTTGCAGCAAGCACATAAACAATGCCACATCGATCTCGACAAGGTGACTTCAAATAGGGAATTGCATCTACAAGCGAGGAAGAAGCATCTTATACTTATGATCCTGCAACATCTTCCCCATTTATAGATCCATAGCTAACTAAAATTTCTAGGAACCATAATTTTGTGGAAAAAGTTGTTGGCCTCATCGATAAGCTGGGGGAATTAGCTTCCTATTAACCAGTTGATTCACTCGAAGGATAGATAGAGTATTTACTTGAAAAAAAACTTTCATACAATTTAAATCCAAAAATTTGAGAAATTCATATATGAAAACTTTCTTGGCCCTGAGAATTTTTTAATACCTTTCTTTGTTCCTTACACATTATGCACCTCAAACTCAGGATGGGACATAAACCTATAGAGTAAGCATAGCTGAGGAATCAAAACCCTGTATCATGTTCTTGAGGGCTTCCACAATCGAGGAATCAAAACCTCGTGAACGAACTTTGAACTCTGAATCAAAACCCCGAAGAAAGTAAACTTAACAATCCATCTTCAGATTTTAAACAAGCTCGAAGAGGAGGGAGAAGAATGCTTGATATGGGTCCAACCATGTGTAATTTAATGACTCCATGGGTAATAAACTCAAAACTTTATTCATGTTTTAAAGAGTTTGAAGAAGAGATAGACTAATACTCGATAAGATACTAATCTGTGGATTTTAATTTCGAGCCCAAATTTGTTCATGCTCACCGGTGTTTTCAATTTTAAGGAGTCTGAAAAAATTAAACAAGAATTACATATACCTACTCATGGATTTTAGTATCGAGCCCGAGTTGGTATGTGCTTGTCAGTGTTTTCATATTTAAGGAGTCTGAAAAACTTAAACAAGAACTCCATACTGTACTTTTTCATAAAGTTAGCCTCCTCGTCCAAAAAAGTGTAAGAGTATGCGAGAGAAGACTCTTCTAGTTGATAAGACCAGAGTATACCTTTTTCACAAATAATCCACAAATATCTGGAAAAGGGCTAAAATTATATCTAGGTAGATGTTTGTTCGATTCCTTTAATGAGTCTGAACAAGATAAGTATGCTCGGTAATCTTGTTAATTTTAAAGAATTCTAACAAGAACGTAAAAAAAATCCATAGGGATGATAAACTTGGAATAAATAGGAAAATGATGTATAATGTGTAAGTTCCTAAATATATCAAGCAATGGTATGGGTTTCTAGAAAGAATCAATGATAATGGATAGAAAATGGCAGTTCAAGGTGAACGAAGGAGATCCAAATGACATACAACGACGAAATATAAATTTAGTGTACTGAGATAACCGACATGTCATAAGAAGTAAAACCTTGTATAAAACACCAATATGAACGTAGTAGTGAGAAAAGTGCCTTCCTGTAGCTTTTACCTAGTCAAAACAACTCGAAATGGTCATTAAGATTAAGAAAATTAAGAAAAAGCAATTTGAAACTATAGAGAATGGGTAAAAATTTATAAATATTTTAATAAATAGTAACAAATTCAAAATATAACCCACATTTACCATTTTACAATTGGAGAAGAAGACAAAAGAACTATTAATTCAAACGTTCATTGCGATCGATCCATGAGGCCAAATCAGAATCTGTCACTTGCAGGTAACTCATCTCTCCTTTCTTTGCAAGTTTGATCCATTATTTAAAATTTTTAGTGGTTTTTTGAAGTTTTTAGGGAAGTTTAAATTTGTAGGTCTACATGCCCGCGGGTCTGCCTTTTTAAAACACGTGGGTACGAGAAAAAGGAGTGAGTTATCTTGATAGATACACGTGGGTACTCGACTTTGTGTAAGAGATAAAATTGCGGGTGGCGCAGTTTAAAAAGAAAAGCTTCAAAAACTATTGCATGAATGGATGTTTGCAATGCAGTATGGTGCTCACCTAGAGGGAAAGAGAGCATGAGGATATGGATAAAGTATATTTGGGGCATCCAATTACTTTAAATGCTTTAAGGTGTGGAATTCTCAATTTTTTTCGCACCTCTAACATGCGAGCGCAATCCCACCTCCTCCAAATGCTTGTGTGGTACTAGGATCCTGATCATGGTATGTTCAATCTCCAAGGGTAGATGCTAGATATCAATGTGGAAGATATCTATTTCATAACCGGTCTATCCCTCCAAGGTGAGGTTGTAAACCTCAAAGGAACATTCAGAGGGGTTGGATCCCTATCAATACAGGATTACATAAATACCTACTGTGTAGCCGGAACTGAAAAGAGTGGCAGTCAAGTTCCCATTTCCCAAATAGCAAGCTTTCTGTTAAAAGTGAACTTGAGAACTATAAACAGGATTGGTGGAAATGCAACGCAACCGTTTTGGCATCTCGAAGCTACATGCAGATAAGTGTGGAATGCCTGCGCAACGCCGTATTTGATTGGTGCTCTATTTTGTTGGTGAACATGAAACACCAACTGACATAATGTAAAACAAGTAAGAAGAACTTTGGATATGGTACCATACCATGATCGGGATCCCAGTACTACACAAGACTGAGCCCTTCTTATATTGGCTCATCATGATACATAGATCTAGTTTGTTGCTATGGCTATGATCTCCTTGTTTATATGGATCCACGCTTGTATTTCAGTGGCCATGCTATGTACATAATTTCCATTATGTATTGGAGATCATGTTCTAAAATTATGAGCATATCCTGATATCAAGATTGTAATTGCTCGTTGAACTTGTTTCTATTTCAGGTATTGTTTACAACTGTGTCCCTGTGTTTCATATGCTCCTCCACTTCCTGTTTTGTAATGTATTTCCTCCATTGTCTTTCCCTCTGGTCTCATACATTAAGGGGCATTTGTTATCAGTCAAAATGGCACTTCTCCGTCCGTGACTACATTGCCTTGTCGGTCACACAAAAGGACCTTATGGATGGAAGAGCCTATTTGATCATAGATGCATTGGACTAGAATTTTCAATATTCTCCTTAAAATAACCATTTTTGTGACATATTTTGAGATATAACTGCAGCTCTCACATCATCAAACGCGTGGGTTGACCGCGATAATCTATATTGAAAACTTACAGGTAACACCTAAAAATTTGCACCCACATGTTGTTGTACACTATACTCGCGAATCACTCGCTATTTGTCAAGAGAAACACTTGCGGGTATCTCTAAATCATGAGAAAAATTATTAAAAGATGGTTAGAGATTAGTTATAGTATTTATTCTAACTACCATAACCTCCTTAACCAATTCCCTTTCGAGACTATCCTCTCAAACTTGCTATAAATACAAGGAGATGGCGTTGAGAAAGGGGGAACCAATTTTGATAAAGAAATGCTGGAGAAAATTCCATTGAAGGAAGAGGAGCATGAATCCAGGGTCAATTTTCAATGGTTCCAGTTGCAGAACAGGTTTAGTTGATTGCCTTTAATTCTAATAATACATAGACTTTCCTTCCCGTAAATATTTGTCCATTGTATGAATTTATGTCTTTCAATCTTTTATATCTCTTAATATATGGGTTTCTTATTAAGAATTCATTTCTATTTGGTAAAAACCTTTGAGAATAGTATATGTTTTATTGCAGGTAATCCATTTGGAGAAGTGGAGAAGGAGACTAAAGTTTGAAGGCTTGGATCGAATGCCAGTTATTTAGGTATTCATTTTGACTTTATATCTGAGTTCTTTTCCATTGAAAGAAGTATTGTATGTTGCACCTATTTTCTATCCTATATTTCTAACTCAATTCCATGTGCATTGATGATCTCTTGAATTCCCTATCATAGGTATTTTTACTCCACAACAAAACTGGAGACTACACTGGGGAGTTCTTGTTGTTGCTCTGGTAAGCCTATCGTAGTTTTCTTCAGTTTTATTATTCATGTAGGTCTCTAGGAGAGTTATAGGGTGTATGTACCCTTGTTAGTGACTCGGACCAAGTCTTGCTTGAGTTTTCTTTCATTTTTTTTTATCAAAGTAGACCGACGATTTGTACGTAGTTACAGTCATGGTTTTTTCCATGTACCCACGAGTTGCTTACCTATGGACTCGCAGGTCACCCGCGTGGCTATTTCACTGGCAGTCACAGTTTTTCTTGACTTTTTAGGTTTTTATACTACGGTTTGAGCTTGAGGTATGTCCTTTGTTGATGAAAGTCTTCTTTGTTAATTTCTATACCATTTATACCTGTCTGTGGGTTTATGTTGAGTTTTCTTGGAACCTTTTGAGATTTATTTGTTTTCTTTGGTTTGCTTGTTGAACGTACCTAGGCCTTTCAAATCCATTTTATGTTTGGTTGATGCTTGGATCTTTCCTTTTATGGTCACTGGTTTGTGGAAGGCCAATCTGATATCTTGTTTGATTTTACGCTTTCTTCTTTATGTCAGTTGATTACATAGTGTCTCTTTATTGAACTTAGTTACTTCTTTCTTCCTGGAAGAACTTTTTGGGTTTCTTATCTTCATAAGTCTTGTGAGGGTATATTTCTAAGTTTTATAGGTCTAAGTATAGTCATTTATTCTTGCATTGTATAGTGTTCTTGTCTTGTTTATGCTTATTTTCCATTTCTTTCATTAAAGAGAAAACCAAAAGAGAAAGTACTTTCTTTAAGCAAGAGCATTTCTTTTCTAGATTTTAGTTGTGTATGCTAACTCTTTGAAAAAGTAAAAAACATTTTTAATATTTTAGATTTACCTTCCAAGATTTTAATTTTGAAAGATAAGCGAAAAGAAATTTGTGAAAATAATTTGCATTTTATACACTTTTCTTTTTCAGTTGTAACCATCTTGCACATACAATCACTCCTTTCTGACTAAGTTAAAATCTATTACTAACTTTTGTTTCTAGTGAACACACACCAACTAGCTTAGGCTAGGGTTTTGGATCAAATCATCTTAAACTATCCAAAACCATTTTTAACTCAAAATCATGGTGAGCTATATTTAGGTAAATCCACCTTTGTGGAAGGTGTGCCGGGAAGCTCCACTCAAAGCAGAGTTAAGCATGAGGTTGTGTGAGGTTGATTAGTTGGGGATACCCCCCCACTTCTCAGTCAAGCATCTACCAGGACTGATACACGTACAGGGATCCACTAGTACTTTGTGTGATTTTGGATTTGAGGCTTATTTACCCTACCCATGCATGTTAGTTCGACCTGCGACTGTCCCCACAAACTCTTTTTTCATTGATGGTATCCTTAGTATCTTGACCAATAGGGCTCTACACAGGTGAGAGTGAAAGGATATTTTCACTTCACTTAGGATAGATCTGGGCGGAAATCCTCTGCAACTCTTTGGGAAGGTGGTTGGGTGATTCCAGCACTTGGCCCCATCATGACTGTATCGTTGACATCAGATAACTATTCTTAATTACTCCATTGGCTTGTTCTAGGCCCTAATCATCCCAGAACTCCCTTTGGGAAACCATCTCTTTGCTTGGTTTGGATCATTATAGGAAATTTTGTAGTGGTGTGTTGTGTGTATATCATAGTTCTGCCAGCACCTAGGTTTATTAATTAGAACATTTTTTTTTTGTAACTATGGAGGACCAACCTCTTCGTAGGTCAAGAAGGTTGAGAAACATTCCTCCACTCATAGTGGAACCTCCATCTCCACCTTAGCAGTAGCGGCACAGAACAAATTCAAGTGGTTCTTTTGAACTAACTAGCACAATTGAAACCCATAGAGAACCTCAACTCATTTCCCAAACTTCATTGGTCCCGCAGATCATCGAGGTTGAATATTTTTTAACATAATACTTTGCAAGACACTTCAACCCTTCCTTAACTGGACTAGACAGTCCATTGCTAGAAAGAGTTGTTTCTTTAAGATTACATGAGTTAAGTGTATATAGATTTACACCTGGGATTAATATGGATAATATAGGATATGGATTGAGAGTTCCACATATTCCCACATCGACTATCATACTTGGAGGTTTGTCCCCTCCACACATTAATACCCTGGTGCCGAGCTCGTTGTAGATGTATTCCGCTCCGAGCACTTCTTTTAGTTTCAATGTTGGACTTTTAGGAACATCTAGCACTCAGTTTGCACTGACATCTGCTCCTTTTGGATGCACTATTGGTTCATCCAATATTCCTTTTTCAGGGATACCAATGGTACCATATACATCTTCCCCTTTCATCCAACAGTTCTAGGTTAATCCCAGCTCATCTCCTTTCAATCAAGGTTTTCCTTAGCATGGAGGGCATATTTCTCCTTCTGCACCGTTTATGGGCTCAATTCCTAACCCTTATATTGCACAAATACCGATTTTCAATCCCTTTACAGGATTTAATGTACATTCTTCAAATGTTCAAACTTCAAATGTACATGTAGGGAGTGTTCCTTTTTCACTTTTTGGTGGAGGACGTAGTAACACTTATACTCCATTCGGAGGTACTTACACGTAGTCGCAATGGACTGGGACACAAGGAAGCAATCCGCTATTTTATGGATGGACCAATTTCCAAAACACTTTTTCACCACAACTGATGTCTGGTGGAAACCCCAACCAACCTTATGGGAGTCATGGTTTTGGTTTTTCTCCTTACCATATTCCTCAAAATCACATGCCATTGGCAAGACCTCATTTACGTTTTCTGGAAACTTTGAATCTGCCATATATTTCAAAGTTAATGAATGACCCAGTGCAACATAATCCTGCTTGGCTTCCGGTCCCAACCAAACTCCCTTCATACATTCCAAAGTTTGAAGGAAAAATTGATGAAGACCCAGGGGACCATGTCATGACATTTCATTTGTGGTGTTCCTCGAACTTGCTACATGATGAATCGATTTGATTGAGGTTCTTTCAAAGAACCTTGACTAGTGTGGCATCCAAATGGTATATCGAGCTACCGGCCGCAACTTATAACAATTTTTGTGATTTTGCGACAGTTTTCCTGAACCATTTTGATCTTCTCATCCGGTATGATGTCGGTACGGACCTTCTATCTACTTTTAGAGAGAACAAAGCCACTCATTGATCTGTGTCGTGTCCAGGAAGCATGAGGGGGACAACAGTTCAACTGAATGAGTCGGATCTGTTATGGCAGGATCTATAAGAATAAGCAAAATGAGCAAAATCCGTATTACACTACGCAGATAAAAAAATATACGCACAGACAGTATGCAGGAATGCGAAAAGATTCTATTACAGGGTGAATTCCCGATATGATGTATGTTACAATATTATACATGCTTATATAGAGAGTACTAAGATGCTTGGGTACCTTCCCATTACATTCAGTTACAAAGAAGAAGTTATAATGGTTTAACAATTCAACCATTACAGTAGAATGGAAGACAGAGAGACAGTCTATCAAAGGTCGACAGTCGTTGGTTGCATGTCGATGCTGTTTGTCGATGTTGTGAACTGTGAGGTTGTTGAACATGTCAAAGCTGTGGAGTGTGTCGCAGTATGTATAAGTCGAGACTTGTCGTATTTGTGTCGATGTCGATGACTTGTCGTAGTGGGAAATTAGTATTCAACACAAATTCCAACTACGATGCGGATCAGACCTCCTTCCTTAAGAAACAATGGACCCCATTGTTTGCTCACGAAGGTGAGGAAACTTGTCGGTCAATTTAGTAATAGAGTACCACTTTCCTTGAGATGGGATTTTTCCAGCCTTGGAAACTTGAAACAAGGGAATTGTGTTCATCCTTGTAAGGCGTACTCATTGTCCCACAAAGGTGTCACAAGGAAGAGGCTCCTGAACATCTGGATGGATGTCTTGGGGTTCTTTTGTCAGTAATTCATTCTGTTCCAATAAGGGTGCATGGTATGGTCGAAGTAGATCCACATTGAATACTGGATGGAGACCCAGGCATGCAGGAATGTCGAGCTGGAAAGCATTCTCTCCAATATATTGAATAATACTATATGGACCATATCGCAAAGGCTTGAGCTTCTTGAATGGACTAGTGAAGCGCTCCTTCTTGAGATCTAACCAGACCTTATTGCCAATTTGAAATGAATGAGGAATACGATGCTTATCATTTTGGGCCTTAGCTTTCTCGCTTGCTCTTTGCAACATTTCTTTTGCTTGATTCTAGATGTCGCAAATCTGATATCAGAACTTGACTGCTTTATGAACTTCTCACTGGTTGTAGTTGGTGTCGCTTGGCTATGTTGAGGAGCTTATCAAGTCGATAGGTGCTAAGGGTTGAAATCCGTAATAGACTTCAAATGGACTCTTACATATAGAGCTATGCCGAGCTCGATTGTAGTTGTGTTGGATGTATGGAATACTTTCATTCCATGTGTGTCGATGCTTGTGGTTGTACATGCAAAGCAATTGTACTGCAAGGTGATTCACAACTTCCATATGTTCGTCAATTTGAGGATGGAAAGCTGTCTACAATGAGAGTCATGTGTCTAGCAATTTCGAAAGGGCCTTCCAAAAGATGCTGACGAATCTGGCATCTTAGTCGGAAATAATGGTCGTTAGTAAACCAAATTATTTCCAAACATGTGTAAAGAAGAGCTGAGCAGTCTGCTGCACTGTCATGGTATTCTTACATGGTAAGAGAATGTCCATCTTGGAAAATCGATCGACTAATACTAATATCACATCATGCTGATGTCTAGTAGTAGGATAACCCGTCAAGTAGTCCATAGAAATAGATTCCCATGTTCGACTAGGAACTGGAAGAGGTGTATACAATCCCTGTCGTCGATTAGGAAGTTTAGCAATGGCACAAACCATGCATGATCGAATGTACTTGTTGACGTCGGATTTAAGTTTAGGCCAAAAGAAATACTTCTACAAAATAGAAAGTGTTTTTGCTACTCCAAAGTGTCCTGCAGTCTTGTTGTAGTGCGTGTCTCAAATGAGCTACTGTCGATGCTCACCGGTCAGCACACAAAGCTGCCTAAGATTGTATAGCAAGGTGTCTTAGAAATTAATCAGAGTCTAAGGTCAACGACTTGTTAGTCTGTAACTGTCGGTAGACTGTTGAGAAGTCATTGTCGTCCTCATACAACTATGGCCAAGTGGTCGTGTCATATCTCTACATACTCATCACTATCAAAAAGAGAGTAATGGGTGGTTGACTAAGGAAATCGACGGTGACATTGGCTTTACCTTTCCAATACTTAATCACCAACTGGAATTGTTGTAGGTAATTAATCCACTTGATTTGTTGGTTTGTCTGCAACTTTGATTGTGTTGGAGCGAACTGTAGAGGCTTCTGATCAGTGAGAATGACTGTTTCCTTTCCTCCATTGCTTGAGAGCTTGCGCAATGGTGTACAGTTCTTTTTTGTACGTCGAGTATCTTCTAACTATGTCGTTAAAAGTATCGGAATGAAAAGCGACTGGGTGACGAGACTTACTGATCACTGTGCCCAAGGCATAGTCCGATGCATCCGTCTTAATCTCAAAGGGCTGATGCAAATCAGGTAACACAAGTACTGGTGCAGTACAGAGCTTGTATTTGAGCTGTTCAAAAGCTGCTTGCTGTGTTTTTGTCCACTGGAAGACAGTTTTCCCATTTCCCTTCATCAACTTATTCAAGGTCCAGGCTATGTGACTGAAGCTGAGTATGAACCATCGATAGAAATTCTCCAAAAAAAGAAAACTTATTAGTTCTTGAATGCTTCTAGGAATGGGCCAATCTCTGAGGGTCTGTACTTTGTCTGGATCGACGTGAATGCCTGCAGAGTCAATTACATAGCCCAAATATTTGATGCTAGTCATCACAAAAGAGCACTTGTCCATGTTCAGATAGAGGCGATGTTGCTGGAGAGTGTCGAGGACTTGTCAAAGATGTCCGACATGTTCTTCCCATGATTGTCTGAAAATCAATATATCATCGAGATAGACAATGACCCATTTTATGATGAAAGGTCGAAGAAGGTTATCCATATGTCGCATGAAGGTCGTAGGTGCATTGGTTAAGCCAAAAGGCATGACTAACCATTCAAACAATCCTTCCTTGGTCTTGAAAGCAGTTTTCCACACATCTGAGGGCTCGATCGGAATTTTATGGTATCCCGACTTGAGATTGTGTTGGTAGAATTTTCCCCTACGGATAAGTCAAAATTCTCTTAACTTAAAGCAGATTCCCAACTGACTCTAAGGTAAGAACAAAACAAAACAAATGCTACCTTGAAATTCCTGAACTAACTTTCACAACAAGATTACATGCATTCAGAAACAATGAAAGATATGACTCACCTTTCAATCCGACGTTTGTCCCGCTTCTAGCTCTTGATCCAAAGCTCCAATGAAGAACCTGTTGAGATCAAACAAAGAACAAGCATGCAAGCTTCCAAATACCTTGAAGTAAAGATTAGATTCAAATCTAGATTAGATACATTCCATGCTAATAACTTATGCTATACACATGAAATGGGAAAAACAAGACAAGTTATCTTATTACAAACTTGAAGAATGCTTACAAAGGTTGCTTGATGTCCAAGCTAATCCTCCAGCTCCAAGTGCTTTCTCCTCTAGCTATCTCCACAATGCTGCAAAATCATAAGTTTGGTACTTCTAAGAGTCCCCTTCTTTCCCATGGAATGCCTCTCCTTTATAGTGTATGGTAGGGTTAACCAACAAGACAGATGGGTGGATCTAGGGAGAGATAAGTGGATCAAGGTTTCTAATCACAGAAAATGAGTTGGGATCGAATCAGGGATCCCAATCCTCCAATATCTCTCGAAAATCCAAAATCCCACAAGCCATGGAAAAAAGGCTATAAAAGGAGTACCGCGCCCTGCAATCTGAGCATAACGCGGTAGTACCGCGTGTCAGGGACAAAGCATAGCGCGGTAGTGTGGACTACCGCGCGCCTATAACTGAGCAAGGCGCGGCAGTTAGGGTAAATAAAGTCTCAGCTGGGTGAAAACTTGTCAGGGTAAGTTTACCTTCAAGGTTCACTCATCATATTTCTCTTCTGAGTGGTTTAAAGAAGTAGGGGGAGTGTCGTCAGCTCTTTTTGTGGTTGTTGGCCCGGTTTTGCAACCAGGCTTAGTGCTATGGGCACCTGCTAACTAGTAGCAGCAGTTTCAATAGAAATAAAAACAATAAACTAAATAAACAATACTTTTCATGAATCTAAGCAAGAATCTAAGCAAATAATGTAAACATGTCAAAATCAAGAACAAGAAACATAAGAAATAATTTTTTGTATTGAAAAATGGGGGGGGCAAGCAAGTGCTTGCGATATTACCTTCAATGGTGAAGGTTGATGTTGAGCAACTCCCAAGATGAGTAGCTCCAAACTCCAAGAGGTCTCCTTCTCCAAGGTTGCTTCAATGGCTAAAAGTGCTCAGGGGAGATTTCAGGAGCAGAAGGATGAGATAATGGAAGGATGTGAAATGAGGAGCCCCTACCACCTTTTTATAGGTTTTGGTGGTGAGGAATACCATTTGTGGTTTTGTGGAAACCAAATGGTATTGACCAACATGGTTTAGGTACTTTTCCCTCATTTTTCCTTTTTTGAATAAAAATAATATTTTAATTCCCTTTTTAATATTTTTTGGGAATTTGGACCCTTTTTGAGGGTTTTTTATGATTTTCTTGGAAAAATAATCTTTTTTAATGGAAAAAGGGGTGTACTAAGGTCTTTTGGTGAACTTTTGTTGGTTTCGGAGGCTCGGATGGTGAAAAAGTGGACAAATGGGTCATGTGAATAGGGAAATGAGCTAGTGAGCACTTTTTGGGCGTTAACAGATTGCCCCCTGATGTGTGAGGGCAGGAGCTCATCGTATGGCCGATAGACATCATAGTTCTTTTGTCCTTTTTTCTGGGGTTTAGGGGAGAGAAGAGACCGGTTGGAGACTGGAGCCACGGCCCTTGGAAGCTGCAAAAACAAAAAATATTACATGGCCTCAATATGAATGAGGTATAATCTCTGATAAAGGACGAGGCGGGCATTCCCATGCTCGTATCAAGACATATACAAAACAATTAGTCCCAAGAAGGGGGATCTAATACGTAAAGAAATATACTGGTACATCATAATGGTCCATAGGGGACATTATTGTGGGATATACTCATGATCATGGGTGATCTCAATAACTGATACACTGGAATAACTGTTGAACTGCTGAAACTGAAGGTGTCCAACATCTGTATGGACTCAATGACTGTGAGCCATGTGGAATACTGTCGCCATACGCAACCCGGATATCTATAGAAAAAATGTAACTGGTTGTATCCATAGGTAGACTCTCAAATGTGGAGGAGTCAGGAGGTATCCGGGGTCTTCGACTAATAACTGAACGGACCAATACCCTGTGCGAGTCTCAACGATGCGATCAAGGTGTTGAAGTCGAGCATGTGAGAAACAACCATTCGGAGAGGCACTGAGGATTCCTCTCGAAATGATTCGTAGGCACTCATCATAAATGGTAATGAGTCCAAGACACAGGGACCTCTAGGTCTATCCTCTGGAATCAATGTGGTTGTCGTCGACAGAGGGAGACCAGCAACTAACAAGGCAATGATGTTTCCTTGATAGGAGTACGAGGTGTAGAACTGAAGTGATGTAGTACTGATGGTAGGACTGACATACTTGTGGGGAAGGGAAATAACTGGGTCCAAAAAAATGGGTAGAATCAAACTTCCTTTGTTCAGAGCATGATGACATGGTTGACCTGGCAGCGTAGGGAACTGACTTGTAGGTGTGGGGATCATTGCTTTGACTGAATGGTATATATTGACTCTGGGGGGGGACGACGAGCTGATAGGTGCTGTCGAGGGATTATCAATGTGATATACTGCAGAATACTCTGAACAAAGGTGACCAAAATGGGGAAGCTGCCATATGAGTAGATGTGATCTGTCGTGGCGCCAAGAGGCACCATTGATTTCTTCTTCGTAGTTTTAATGAGCTCCAAGAAGGGATAAAAGTGTGCTCTGAAATGGTACGATCCTGTGGATTTTGTGAGCCCAGGACGGCTCATGCTCATGGTTGCTTTCATGTTTAGAGAGTCTGAAAGCGGTAAGTGGACTCTATTGGTGTTTCTTTTTCGTGAGTTTAGTCTCCAAGGCCCGAAAAAAGCATAAAATGATGCGGATGGAGAACTCTTCTAGCCGGTGTGACTAGAGTATACCTTTTTCGTAATTAGTCTACAAGGTCCGGAAAAGGGGTAAACTTATACCAGGTAGACGCCCTTTCAGATACATTTAGCGAGCATTAAAGGAAGCAAGATTGCTCGGCGATCTTTTCATTGTTTTAGGAGTCAGAAAAGAGCTTAACAGAAACTCCCTAATTGTCTTTTTCGTAGAGAGGGGTTGCTCGGCCCGAAAAAGGGATAAAATTATACCGAACAAAAATGTATTGATGAGGGCGAGGAAAGGTCTCAAGCATCGTCATCAGCGCGGAAAACTGGATCCGGTGACATATGGATTGTTGAAAACGGAGAACGGCCGATGTGGCACGCAAACCGAGGTGATGAGGGGGCGTGGAAAAAATGCCCGAAAAATATAAAGGTGAGAGCGAGAAATGGTCTCAAGCATCATCACGAGCGTGGAAAACTGAATCCGGCTATATAAGGCACGTCTAAAACGGAGAACGGCCGATGTGGCATGCAAACCGAGGCGACGAGGGGGCGTGTAAAAAATGCCCAAAAAATCTAAAGGTGAGAGCGAGAAATGATCTCAAGCATCATCACGAGTGCGGAAAACTGAATCCGGCGATATAAGACACATCGAAAACGGAGAACGGCCGATGTGGCACGCAAACCGAGGTGACGAGGGGGCATGGTAAAAAATGCCCAAAAAATCTGGGCGTGAGAGCGAGAAATGATCTCAAGCATCATCACGGGCTCGGAAAAATGAATCCGATGATATCAAATATATAAAAAACAGAGAGCAGCCGAAGTGGTACGCAAGCTGGGGCGACAAGGTGTCGGGACACAATGTTGATATTGGTCCTGGTGAGAGCGAGAAATGATCTCAAGCATCATCACGGGCACGGAAATATGAATCCGGCAGTGCAAATGGTGCGAAAAACGGAGGTCATAAGGACTCCGGAATGGTTAAAGGAAAGAACTAGGTTAAAAAATGGCTACAAATAAAGGTGATCTCACCAAGCGAAGGATGCAGTGGTGGGGAGAAATGATGACCCGTGGGGGCAAAATACAAGGTGTATCAAATCAACTGAAATATACAAGTGACACGTGACCTCAAAAATGGTTGAGATCACGAATATGAAAAAGTGAGCAGGGTTAATGACCTGCCCCCATGCTATGTGCATGGGATTTGTGATTGTGGATCACATATGTGTTGGTTTGAACGATGGGCTCATTGAGGTGTTGAGATAGAGATGATGGGGAAGGTTCAAAATGATTGATCATGCCCCCTATCCCGGGGTCGAGGTAATCTATTATGCCCCCTAACTCAGAGGTGTCAATGTGGTGTAGATGTTGTCTCAGAGAGAGATTAATAGGGCATTGAGCAACTGCTGGCGGGGTGTTATACCATGAGGCTGTGGGTCGTGGTGGCATACTGAAGTGATGATATGATGATGGGGGATTCCCTTTGTGGGGTGGATGCCCCCAGTATCTCCGACGAGGATCACGATGAGGATGAGTAGGCAAGGTTTTGGGCATGCCCCCATGTTGTGGACATGTGGTTTCCTGGTTGATTTGAAAGGGTTCAACCTGTGTGTCAAAGGGATCAATGGAAGGGGCCGACCGGACATAGGGGTATCCAGTGGAGATCGTATAAATGGCGGGGTCAAGGCCAGGCATTTCGGTATCTGACCAAGTAAATACATCAGTGAATTCTTGGAACAGTTGTTGGTATTCTCCGATCTCATGCTCACTGTGGGAGGTTCCTAATGTGATGGTATGAAGGGCACCAAGTGGGTCAGAGATGTCAATGTGGATGACGGAAGAAATATCGGCCATGAGATCCATTAACCAGTCGATTTTAGTAGGAAGGAAATCCTTGGACTCAACCACGGATTGGGTAGCGGTGGTGGATGAAGTCTCTTCCGGGAGGAAGTATGGACGATGGTGCATGTCTTCCCCGGGATAATCAAAGGTAGTAGGAATCTCGAGAACCTCTTCATCATTGCGGGAGCTTTGAGTGGTCAAATCGAGTGATGAGGTAGTGGTAGTCGAAGAGATCGTGTAGATGGTGTTAATCTCTCCAGATGAGGATGATGCGGGAGGGTATATATCCTCGATAGTAGGGGGTGCCGTCTCTAGGTCCAAATTGTTCATCTCGTAGAGAGCTGCTCTGTAGTCTGGGATGTCAGGACAGTTGTGGGAGTAGTGGCCGTAAATACCGCATATCGCACATGGGTGGTTGGTACGCAGTGATTTATCACGAGGCATGGGGTTTGGATCGAGCTTGACCACCGGGATGTTGGGGTCATCGTCCAGCATTTGCATGTGTTCCTGCAATGCAGGTAACTGTGGGCACTGATGAGTTGGATGGCCTAACTCATCGCACAACGAGCATTTTGGAGGAGCACGAAATACGGGGGGAGGTTTAACTACCTTGGGTGGGGGAACCGCAGTGTATGGTTGTGGGCCTCTGCCCCCAGTGGGTCGGACGAATGGAGGGGGATTCATCGACGACGAAGGAGTCGTGATACCAGGAGGTGGTTGGGTAGAAGTAACAATGGGTTGCACCGGTTGTAGGATGACATTTGGTGTCGGCGGTGGAACGGGAGGCGTAATATACCACACAGGTAATCCCAATGTTAGCCCGGGTAGACTAAGGGTATCCATAACCGGGGCGCTTACTACACCCGAAGGAGGAAATAGAAAGGGGATTGTGTGGATGGGTGTAACCCCAATGTGACTAGGGACCAATGGTGGTTTGGGTAACAAGGAGGGTTGATTACCGGGTGTTTGTGAAAGGGTGCAGAGGTTAGCGACGTGGGTCTCCGGTGATGGTGGTGGAATGGCCTGGAATGTAGAGGTCATTGGTGTATCCGAATAAAGTCCGGGTGCCACAGAAGACACAAAGGAGGTAACTGCACTAGAAGCGGGTTGTTCAATCATGGGAAGAACATTCTCTGGTGCTGCAGGGGCGTTGGGATCATAGTAGGTGAGTTGGTCAATTTTGACCACGCGTCCCTCGTGGGGGAACATCATGGTGCGGAAGACGGAGGAGGCGACCGCTTTCATGGCGTATATGTAACTGCGGCCAAGTAAAAGGTTATAGTCGAGCTGGGCGTTAATGACCTCTATGTCGATGAGCACAGTTTTCCCACCTAATTGGACGGGTACCTTGGGTAATAAACCTTGAGGTTGAGCTGACCGGCCGTCGTAGGCCCGCAATGCAGTGGTGGATTGCTGGAGAGCAGGGGATCCCAACTTCTGCCAAACAAAAGTGGACATGACGCATGTGGAGGCACCCTCGTCGATGATACATCGATGGATGACAAGATTCCGAATAGAAACGGAAACTTGGACTGCTATGGTAGAAGGCAGCCGTGGTTCAGATTGGTCTAAATCAAAGGTCATCAATTTCGAATCATTTGGGTCAATCGCCCCAATGGCGGAAAGTAAAGTTTTGCGCTGAGTAGGACAGGTTTTTAAGACTTCTAACGCAGACATGGCTGCGGGAGATTGAGCTAGGTCATCTATGATGTTGTAATTGGACGCAGCCCGTGCATTGGGGTTGTTGTTGATTCGGCGAAGGGGGAAGCGAGGTGCTTTCGAAGCGCCATCGAGTGGAACCTGAGGTATACGCAATGTTTGATCAGTGGGATTAGCATTAGTATCCTTTTCGGCGGGGGGGGTTTCAGCAGTCGGTCCGTATTGATTCCGACGGGTTTGGATATTGACGTCTGCGGTGGACATCATCAATAAGTGGTGGGTGCCTGAATCAAACATGGGTTGGTCAGGAGCTGTGTAAGTAATTTGTTGTGGTTGCACGTTGCCCTGTTGGGGGGCTAACGGCTGAGTGTTCACCACTCCTTGTGTTGGAAAAGGGTTTTGTAATACCAAAGGTTGTTGTGGAGGTGGTGGGGGGTTGGGTGGAGGCTGAGGAGCCGCCTGCCCTTGACGATGGGCGTCATTTGTCCATAGTTGTCGAGCTCGCTCCAGATGTGGGCAAGCGTGGGTATAGTGGCCATAGACACCGCAAATGGAACAAGGATGGTTTGTTCGTAAATTAGCATTTTTGGGTTGCTTAGGTGGCCGATCGGGATTCTGATGAGCGGGCGCCGCGTTATTTTCTTGCGGAGGATGGGTAGGTTGTGGAGCTTGGTTACGGTTTTGATTGTTTCCACGGTTGCGTCCTCTTCCGCGGTTTGGTTGCCCACCCTGGTTGCGTTGGTTATTTTGGTATTGGGGCTGATGTTGTTGTGCGTACACATGCCCTTGAGCATTGGGGGGATTCTGAGGAGCCGCAGGTGCGGGAGCAGGTTGCGGTGGATAGTACGTAGGTGGAGCTGGAGGTGGTCCAGTTGCCTGCTGGGGTTGTTGGTACCCCTGAGCTGGTGGAGTTGTGAGGTGAGCCGGTGCAATCGGTTGTGGGTAATGCATATGCTGTTGTGGGAACTGCATGGGGGTCTGTACCGTAGGTTGAGCATAGTATGTAGGAGGTACATATGCTGATGGCGCTTGGCCATAACAATGTTGTGGACAAGAGGGTCCATGAATGTGATGGGTCTGGTTTGTTGGAGCATAAGAAGTTGTCGCTCCGGAACTGGATGTAGCCCTAGAGAGGTCTGGGGCGGGCATGGTGCTCACCATACTGAAAGGTTTTGCTTGCGATGTAATTTGGCCAATAATGCCATCAGCGGCATGTGATGCCCCCGGTGTGTCACCGCGTGCAGAGTCACCTCGTGGGGCGTTAGGTATGATCGTGTATAGGTAACCTGACTGGGCATAGATAAGATCAAACTGTTGGGCCTTGAGGATGGCCTCCTCCTCAGACTGGGGTCTTTCAGATGCTACATCCTTCGCAATGAGAGGAAGGAGGGATTTAAGGAACCAGTCTAGGAAGATTCGGTCGTCTAATTTGATCTTGCATAGGCTCCGGCGCCGGCGCCAATCATGAATATGGTCAGTGATATGCGTGGCTGTGTTCTGTCTGCAAGACAGTAGGATTTCGACGCCCGCATCATAGCGGACTGGTAGCTGAAAGAACTGCAGGAAGGTCGAGGCAAGGGAAGTAAATGTGGCATGCGTCCCATGGGGCTGCTCGATATACCATTTGGCTGCGGAGCCAGTGAAGGTGCGTTGTAAAAGCCGTAGGCGGATTGAGTCATCCACTATGGAGTTGGAGGAACACCATAAATGGAAGGACATGATGTGATTCTGGGGGTCTTCTCCTGCCTTTCCCTCAAACTTAGGTATGTCAGAGGGAAGCTTAGTGGGCATATGGGGCCAAGCAGGATCATGTCTGATGGGGTCATTTGTGAGCCTAGCTAAATCTGGCAGGTTGAGACTTGCCATGTATGGTAGACTAGCGGATGTGGTGACCGGAACCGGGACCTGCCTAGCCATTGTGGTATGGTGTAGGGGTCCAGTAGCGCCTATAGGTATGCTAGGTATGGAGGGTATGTGCCCTCCAAAAGGTGTGGCATGATATGGGTTAGCGCTCCCAAGTGCAACTTGGGTTACACTTGGGTTAGGAATCGCACCAGGGATTCCTGGTATAGCACTGCCAAGTGCAACATGAGTTACACTTGGGTTAGGAATCGCACTGAGGATTCCTGGGATAGGGTTTGTGGAAACCGAAGGGGGTATGACCCCCATGTTGGGCATGCCCATGACAGGTGGTGGTCCTGTTCTAGGCATTCCTGAATGTGGAGTGTTACCCATATTGGGCATACCCAAGGGGGTGGTTGTTGCCGTGGATGGTATTGCCGCAGAAGGGTCTGCGGATGTCTGACCTATGGTTAATGTAAATTGTGGATCAACTGGTGTTTCAGACATATTTGTGGTTGGTGGTAACTCGGTGGGGTTTTCGGATTCTACCTCCAAATCAAAGGTGAAGTGGGGTATGTCAGAATCGGATGACCGTCTAATTGATTGACGATGTGTCGAATCAAGGGACAATGCTCTGCGTCTGTGACGTGGAGAGCCAAGTGGACTAAACTCTGGGAGTTCGCCCTGTAGACGACGAGAACGTCTAGAATTCTCAATGGTGAGAATATGTTTTGTATGTAAAAAATGTGTTTTAAATATCAAGTGGTGATATATATGTAAAAGACTCAAAACCCTAATGCAACCAAGGGTGCAAGAAGGGGAGTGAAAAAAGAAGGCTCACAGGCCAAAAAATCAATCCTCAAAAAATGCACTTATTCTAGCAGCTGTGCTACAATAAGTGGAGGAATGCAACAACTGGTCAGAATACCAACATGCAAGCGGCTCCTAGAAAAAATAGGGGTAACTAGACTCAAAAGGTGGTAAAGATCATGCAAACACCTAATCTAAAAGTATTGTGACTCAAACAGACGATATCCTCTGCAAGGTGATGAAATCCAAGTCAGACAATATGAATGTTGAGACAACGGCTAGATATCCCCCTACCGGGAGGGACACCGGGTAATCAATCCTAAAAAGACAGGCTACTAGGATACTCCGTTCATGACGCGCCGAGAAAAGGTAAATCTGCCGTTTGGTCCTTTGATCGCAATATCCCAATACAGGGATATCCCGAGAACTGCGAATGGTAGCCCTTCGGTTACTGAATGGGTTTCGGTATCCCACTCAGGCTTCCGGAACCATCCTCGCGACTTCAACCCTCCTAAGGGAGAGGCCTTCCCACAAACCGGTTGTGACCGCGCCAAAAAGTACTAAGAGATTTTAGCTCCCTAATTGGACAACTTCTATGTCTCAGATGTATGAACTGAGGGGTGTTATTGGAACACATATCCCCCCAATACTACCTAGCTACAAGAATTCTTTTAGTGTTCCCCAAGTGGGGTTAAAAGTGTGTTCAAATTAAGGTACGTTTTAAGGCTTAGTTCAATTAAGTGATCGTGTGAGTGCACGTGAGGTGTTGTAAACTGAACTTTGAAAAAATTAAATGCTTTAAGGGAAATTTTCAAAAAATAAAGGATTTTTCGAAAATAAAAAGCAAATATTTAAGACTTTTTTCACTAAAAGGAATTAATATGCTTTTCAAAAGATACCTCAAAAAATAAAGGATTTCTTGGATTTATGAAAGCAAATGATAAACTCCTTTTTTTTAAAAGAAATAAATGGATTTCTTCGTTTCAAGAAAAATTGCTAAGGGCAAGATTCTAAAGAAGTAAACAAGAAAAAATTTGAATCTAGATGAAAATGCAAAATGAGTCTTTCTTTCACTTTCTTGAAAATTTTGAAAAAGATTTCTAAATATGCACTTTTAAATAGTAAAAAAAATTTCAAAGCTGTAAAATATGCAGAATGCAAATACTGTAAAAAATGTGCTATGGGCAGAAAGTACAGTAAAAAATATTTTTCAAAATCGGGATGGCCGAATGAAAAAATTCAGCCGCGCGGGTTTTGGACGAACAGCCGCGATGGGCCGCGCGGGTTTTGGCCGCACAGTCGCGATGGACCGCGCGGGTTTTGGACGCACAGTCGCGATGGACCGCGCGGGTTTTGGCCGCACAGTCGCGATGGATCGCGCGGGTTTTGGACGCACAGTCGCGATGGACCGCGCGGGTTTAGGCCGCACAGTCGCGATGGACCGCGCGGGTTTAGGCCGCACAGTCGCGATGAGCCGCGCGGATAAATGCAGAAAGGTCGCGATGGACCGCGCGACTGTCTGGAAAAAATCCGCGATGGACCGCGCGGAAAAAGGTAGAAAAGTCGCGATGGACCGCGCGACTGTCTGGCAAAAAGCCACGAGGCGGAAGCCGTGCACGGAAACCGAGAAACTAACCCAAAAATTGAAAATTTTGAGCTGTTTATGGGGGCAAATCTCAGAACAGCAATGGATCTGCTGTCTAAGATGGCAGATCTATGGATCTAAAGGTTAAAAACTCATAAAAACTAAGATTTAAAGGCAAAACTAGAGATCTAAAGTTCAATCCCCAGTGGAGTCGCCAAAAACTGTTGGCCAGGTTTTGCAACCAGGCTTAGTGCTATGGGCACCTGCTAACTAGTAGCAGCAGTTTCAATAGAAATAAAAACAATAAACTAAATAAACAATACTTTTCATGAATCTAAGCAAGAATCTAAGCAAATAATGTAAACATGTCAAAATCAAGAACAAGAAACATAAGAAATAATTTTTTGTATTGAAAAATGGGGGGGGAAAGCAAGTGCTTGCGATATTACCTTCAATGGTGAAGGTTGATGTTGAGCAACTCCCAAGATGAGTAGCTCCAAACTCCAAGAGGTCTCCTTCTCCAAGTTTGCTTCAATGGCTAAAAGTGCTCAGGGGAGATTTCAGCAGCAGAAGGATGAGATAATGGAAGGATGTGAAATGAGGAGCCCCTACCACCTTTTTATAGGTTTTGGTGGTGAGGAATACCATTTGTGGTTTTGTGGAAACCAAATGGTATTGACCAACATGGTTTAGGTACTTTTCCCTCCTTTTTCCTTTTTTGAATAAAAATAATATTTTAATTCCCTTTTTAATATTTTTTGGGAATTTGGACCCTTTTTGAGGGTTTTTTATGATTTTCTTGGAAAAATAATCTTTTTTAATGGAAAAAGGGGTGTACTAAGGTCTTTTGGTGACCTTTTGTTGGTTTCGGAGGCTCGGATGGTGAAAAAGTGGACAAATGGGTCATGTGAATAGGGAAATGAGCTAGTGAGCACTTTTTGGGCGTTAACAGTGGTGAAGATGCGACACTGTGGAATATAGAGGTATAGCAGATGCCCCCTAAAGTGTGAGGTCAGAAGGGACTGATGGCTGAAAGACTTTACGAATATAGTGTGCAGAGATAGCATCGAGGAGAGCGACAAGGAGATGAAATAGAAACAAAGTGTTAGATATACCACCGAGGTGGGCATCCCCATGCTCGGAAACAAATGACTCAAAGCATGGCTGCTGACCAATGCATTGTAGATCCATGAGTACTGAGATGATATAGACTGTGGACAGACCATGGCTACTATGAACAAGCATAGATCCATGAGACAATAATGACACAGCCACGACCAATACAATAAGTGGATCTATGTGACAATACAAAGGACATCTCCATCACAACCTGGACGTAATCAAGATACTGAGGTACGCCCAGGGTCTTCTACCCGATCACAATAATGATACGAATCTAGCCATGTGATTACAAAGTGTTGAAGTCGAACATGGTAGAAACCATTTGATTACCGGTCAATGATGTGAACTGTTAAAAAATGCGAGGGAAATCACCAATGATAAAGATGATCCCCAAGGTATCTGAAGTACATCTCAACGAAATGTGAATAGATGAGTTGATGTCGAGCATTCGAGAGATTGTTCGATCAGAGGTCAATGATGTGAACCTACTGTCGAACACGAGGAAACTTTCCATTGAGGCATGCAGGTACCAAGGTACTAATGGTTGATCTCTAAGTCCAATTCCCAGGTAGTGATTTGGTGTCGATGGGAATAGACTCGTCGAAGGTGGGCCATAATGATTCCCACATCATCGACATGAAATCGGCACAAACGATAAGATGATGAAACAATGGAGTATGTACTGACACAACGGAGGCCTGCCACAATGAATGAATCGAAACAATGCAACCCTTTTAACATATAACGGCATGTAACAGGACTTGGCAGCAGAGATTATTGATAATAGAGGATAGACACCGGATGAGTAGGCTCGTGGCCAGGGAGACGACTCAGGATGATGACCATAACTCAGTGAAAAATGGATACCCAATATAGACAAGAGACAGACACATGCCATGTTCAAAGGTAACGACTGACAAGCTGCCAAAAATAAACTTGACTTGTCCCCCCATATTCCCCCGACATGATAGACAAGTACCTCTTTGTTGTTTTTCGAGCTTGAAGAGGATAACAGATGCTCGGTGTAGCTCATCTCATGGATGAGTCCAATCTCACATGTTTTACGAACCTGAGAAAGGAGAGGTTCGTCCCAAAGTGGGTCCTTTGATGTTAAAATTTTAACGAGTCCAAGGAAGGAAAACTCGGTAGTTTTTCATATTTAGAGAGCCTGAAAAACTTTAAAGGAAGCTCCGCAATGTACTTTTTCGTAAATTTAGTCCCTCGATCCCGAAAAAGTGTAAAACAATTCCCGAGAGAACTCTCCCAGCCGAGATTGACTGAGGTATACCTTTCTCGTAAATAGTCTAGACAGGCCAAAAAAGGGGTAACCTATCACCGAATAGACGACCTTTCAAATACTTTTACAAGTGTGAAAGAGTCAAGATCACTTGGCAATCTTTTCAATTTTAAGGAGTCTGAAAAGAGCTTAACTATGTACTCCAATGGTCTTTTTTCGTAATTTTTAATTATTCTGGTCCGGAAAAGAATAAAATACAACCAGGATAATACTTTCCTCATCGTTTTAACGAGCATGAGTAAAGACGACCGAACTCGACACCATTTACTTGAGTTTGACAAGCACTACATGGGTGTGAAAAGCGCTTGGAATCTTTTTCAAGTTTTAAATCCAGAGCATGAAAAAGATAAAGTAGGCTCAAAATGAAGGTCAAACGATGGATAAATGCCAGTGTGAATATATCACTTTTTAAAAGGAGATCCTGTCAATAAAGTGCTCATAAAACTGGATATTAGCAATGTGAAATGGATTTTTATTTTAACCATATAAAATAATAATTAAAAAATAGGTGAAAAAGCTATAAAAGGATGGTTAAAAATAGAAATTTACCATTTCATTTGTGTTTTTACCCAAAGAGGAGATTTTATCCATTTGAGGAGCAAAAACTTCAAGGATCCATATCGAGAGTTTCAGGACACCGTTTTAACAACCGTCTGCGCCAGGTAAGAGCTCTCAAGCTTCTCTTTCATTTGATGTAGGAATCATTTGCTTTCAGTAAGAAAAATTGATTTTTTGGGTGAGCCCTATTGGGCAAAAATCGCCCTTCATAGTACCGCGTGGGGCCCATATCAGGAAACGCGGTACTGTTTGATAGTACCGCGCTATGTATTTAAGCTGAAACGCTGTACTGTGCAGTATCGCGCGGAAAGACGTGCCCCAGGCGCGATGAAAGCAATTTTTAAGATGACAAAATCGATTTTTCTCAAAAGTTTTGCTGAAACCAAGTTATCAAATAGTTACTAAATGTTTCCCATGCCCTATTGCAGATGTTTGAAGCTTATTTGGAGAAAAATGGTCCATTGGAAAGAAAGAGAACATGAAGCGGGTGATTTGGCGGCCGAAAATGACCTACCTACCGTGACTACATTACGGGAGTGTGGTTTGTTGAAGTTCTTTAAGACCAAAGGCATTCGTCAGCAAGCCAAACTTCTTACCCATCTTATCCAATTGTGGGACCTTGACATTCAATCTTTTCGAGTGGGAGAGCATGTTCTCGAAATTCAACTCGAGGATATTTATTTCCTCACGGGCCTCTCGAAAAGAGGGGCCCGGGTGAACTTTACTGGATACACAGCCTCGAAAACGAGCACAGATGACTTGATTGCTCGGTATTGTCGTCAGGGTTCGAGTAAGAAAAGTGGCAAAGTGGTCATAAAAGATGTTATAGAACTACCTGTGAAAACCATACTGTTCACCATCACACATGCAGCAGGGAGTGTGGGTCCGCATCAGGCGTCTTGTACAAAAAGGAATCTCGCAGCGGAGTGTATGGTGGGAACAGTATTTAACTGGTGTGAAGCGGTGTTGGCCAATCTCAAAGAACAAGTGCACAAGTGTAGGGTTGGAGAGAACTCCCAATTTGATTATGGGAGTATACTAGTCACCTTCTTTCTGGCGAGGGTGCCATTGCTGCGTCCATAGATATCTATGCCCCGCCATCCACCTACCAAGCCATGGATGGCTCGATGGAGTGATTATGCAGGGCGTCTTGGGGGACCTTAGTGCTTGGCGTTTGGTGAGGATTTCTTCTCTTGGCTCGAGGAGCAGATAGTTATGATCGATGACTACACCTATTCAGGGGTGGACTTCCGCGAGGACATCGACTTGGCACTGCCAAAGGATGAAGATTGGGACAACTCAGGTATGACCTTCATGGATATGTTTTTTCTTTTTTGAGTATATAATTTTTATTGCTTTTTTAGAATGTGTAAAAGACTTCTAATGTACGTTCGCATGCATGTCGCAGATCGTGGACCACAGAGACCAGCTGGGTATTCGCCCTTATGTCGCGGTGGTGTTGATCGCCAAGCTGTTCCTGACGAGGAGGAGGATGAAGACGAAGCAGGAGGCATTCGGGACATAGAGAGGAACTTACAGGGGTTGACTCATGGCATCCCTGCTATGAGGATGGATGACATCCCTTTACATCTCCAGCGGCATACTGTAGGTGTGCCTAGTCATATTGGTCGACTTCTTCGTAGGGTGGCTCGAGCTGTAGTATGTTACCACCAGCAGTGGGAGGAGTCTGACGAGGGACATGATAGATCTCCCAGATCTCCATAGATGGTCTTTTTTGTCTTTTGCGGCATGTATACGATATGTAGGCTTTGAGAGCCAAATTTTTGTATGGGATTTGGTCCCAAATTTTGTCTTTGACACAAACTTTATGTATTTTGTCAAAAACACTCTTATATACAGTGATATGGACATATTTTCATGATCTAATTTATTTACAATGACTTGTGCATTTTATCTTTTATGATGTGTTTATGTATGGGCAAGATGCCAATCCAAAATGTAATTAGCCAATGAATCAGCTATACAATTGAATTCTCTCGGTATGTGTTGATATGTAATGAAATTAAATGATCATTCCAAGAGGCGTACTCTCCGAAATAAACGAAGTAGTATAGGATCGCGAACTGTGTAAACACGGTTTAGGTGAGAAACCACGAGTTGGGAGTCTAAAAAGACTGATATGGAGTCAATTCCGAGTGAAGCAACCTTCGTCAAGAGACCAATGACTGCATGGTACTCCACGATATTGTTGGTTGCAGGACCTAAACAATTGGCTACTGAATAAATCAACTCACCAGTGGGGGAATAGATTACCCATGCTGCGGAAGTGAGATTCCGGGTATGTCGGCTTGCACCGTCAGCGAATCCGAAGTAGGCAGACATCTGCGCATAAAATCACGAGTCAAAGTAAGAGTGGATACATGAGGTCCACGCACACACCAAAAAATGACTAAAAGCAAACTAAGTACATTATGTACAACAAGTAACCCGTGTAGGGTAACCTTACGCGTAGAAGCGTTTGAGGTATAGCCCATTGCGGGGCCGTGCCAATGGCGTACCATCACAATCGATTAGTTCATAGCCTCCTTTTTCCAAGACACGTTTTACAACAAAGGGGCCGTACCACATAGATTCAAGTTTTCCTTTTCCAAGCTTATCGTGCATTTGATCATATGTAAGTACGAGATCACCTTCATTGAAGATCTGAGGTTGAACGGATTTGTCATATTGAGCTTTGACGCGTTTTTTGTGAGCTTCATTAGCTAAAGCAGCGTTGTGGCGGGTTTCATCTAGCTTGGCTAGGTATAGAAACCATTCCTCTTCGGAAGTGGTGTGGGGAAGTCGCTCTATGGCTATCTTGAGTGGTGGGATTTCACATTCAATCGGCAGAATGGCTTCTAGTCCATACACCAGTTGGAATGGTGTAAACCCAGTAGCACTTTTCACTGAGGTTCGGTATGCCCACAGTGCTGAGAATAGAGCTGAGTGCCAGTTGGATTTATGGGTACCCACAATACGCTGAATCATATGTTTCAGGACTTTGTTAATGGCTTCAACTTGGCCATTAGCTTGTGGGTAATACAGAGTTGAGTTTTCATGGCGAAAACCTAGCTTGGCACTTAGTTCTTCGATCATATGGTTCCTGAAATGGGAGCCATGATCGGTCACAATAGATTGTGGGACACCAAACCTAGCTATAATATGATTGAATATGAATTGTGCTATTGTTTTGCCATCCTCAGCATACGTAGGCATCGCTTCAGCCCATTTTGTGAAATAGTCGACAGCTACTATGACATAGCTATGCCCCCTGGCTAAAGTGGGCTTACAGTGCATGAAATCTATGCCCCATTTGGAAAAAGGGCCGACAGCAATACCAGGATGGAGTGGAGCAGGGTGTGAGCGTGTTTTACTATGAAAGAATTGACATGGTGGACACTTCTTGACTGTTTCAATGCAGTCTTTGAAAATTGAGGGCCAGAAGTATCCTGCTCGCAGTATTTTCTGGGTCGTAGCCATCCCAGAGAGATGACCACCACATGCTCCAGTGTGGCAGTCATTAAGAATGCGTTCTGCCTCATCTAAGGTCAAACAGCGTCGAAGAACAGTGTCGACACCACGTCGATAAAGAGTATCATTGACTATGAGGTAGTGATTTGCGTGATGTCGGATGCCTCGCCATTCATTGCGAGTGAGGTCGGGGCGAAAGCGTTGGGTTTGGAGATATAATAGAATATCCCCGTACCGCGGATCAGACGTGCTAATGAGAAACAACGATTCATCAGGAAGAGAATCGATGGGCTCGGATTGCTCAGTAGCACGGGGCAAGGTACAAATCAACTCTGCAAAGACCAAAGACTTCTTGGACTTGGCTTTGACAAATTCCAAGTCAAACTCCTAAAAGATGACGATCCAACGAGAATATTTGCCCCCAAGCACCTGACGTGTGAGGATATAATACATTGGATTGAAGTTGGCTATAACAGTGGTCGGGCGGAGTAGAATGTAATGACGAAATCTCTGGACAGCAAATACTGTTGCCAGAGCTAGTTTTTCAACATGTGAATAACGAGTTTCGGAGTCAAGAAGACTCTTACTTACTAAGATAGTATACCACATGTTCTATGCCATTTTGGTCTTCCTGGACTAGCACCATACCAATGGTGGAAGTCGAGGCTGCGAGATAAAGAATGTAGTCCCGTGTGTAATCGGGGGGTTGAATCACAGGATCTTTGGTTAAGGATGCCTTTAGATTGTCAAAGGAGTGTTGGGATTCATCATCCCAAATAAAGGGAACATTCTTCTTGAGAAGCCGCATGTAGCCTTTTGTTATCTCGGACAGATTACAGATGAAACGGCGTAGAAAGTTTGCATGCCCTTGCAAACATTGAAGTTCTGGAATGTTGGTGGGTGAAGGCAGGGCTAAGATAGCTGCTACCTTTGCCGGATCTAAACGTATCTCACTTTTGGAGACTATGAAGCCCAACAGTTTTTCGGCTTCTACACAGAAGATGCACTTATGCGGGTTCAAACATATATTGTAGCGACGGCACCTTTCGAAAATGGCACTCAAGTGGTCTGGATGGTCTTCCCGAGTCCGAGAGTGAGCGGGAAGGTCATCAAGATATGGTTCTACAATATGTTTGATGTCATGAAATGCGTATGACATCGCCCATTGGAAAGTTTCCCCGGCATTTTTAAGGCCAAAAGGTAACTTTCGATATGCAAAAATCTCCCAAGGGCAGATAAAGGCCGTTTCGTGTTGGTCGGCTGGGAGGATATCGATCTGATTATAGCCAGAAAAACCATCCATAAATGAAAAGATGACACTTCTGGCACAGTTATCGATGATCTGGTCGATGAACGGAGCTGGGTAGTTGTCCTTTGGACAAGCTTTGTTCAAATCACGGTAATCAACACAGACCCTAATCGTTCCCTGTTTCTTGGCTACGGGAATGATGTTGGATACCCATTCTGTCAATGGGAAAGGGTAGATAAAACCAGCACGCAAAAGCTTTTCAACTTCTGCTTTAATAGTGGCTACCTTACGAGGATGGATGGGTCGAAGCTTTTGCCGAACAGGTCGGGTGCCAGGGAAAGTTGGAATTTCGTGGACCACAATCGAGGGGTCAAATCCTGGCATTTCTTCATAACTCCAAGAAAAAACATCATGGAAAGTTTTGAAGTAGGCACTATAGAACTCCATTTCAAGGGGAGTACATGTTTTTCCGATATGTACGTTTTCCACAATACCAGGCTTCACTGAAATATCAACGGGAGTGGTTGCCATAAGGTTAGCCAAGTTTCCTTCGGAAAATACCTCGTCGAGGGAAGTGGGGAACTTGGTTTGAACCATCCCAAGTGAAGTACTGGATTTTGTATCAGGCTCAAGTGGCTGAATGGTGGGGAATGAAGATCGATGATGAAAATCTCCCCATGGTGGCTCATCACCGCACATAACCTCCATAATTGATTCGTCAGTGGGAAAAATCAAATTGAGAGGATCGAAAAGTGGTGGGTATGGATGAGTCTCAGCCGAGAGCTGTGCCACGGAATGATGAGTAGAACAGTCGACCCAATCGGTGGCTAATTGGATTGCGTTATATGATGCGAGGTTTCTAATCAGAGGCATAGAGTTGCCATAGTATTCAATCTGAGAGGGACTCGGAATCACCCATGAATCATTGGAAGGGGTGATATTCGATGAAATCATGTTAACTGGTTGAACATGGGTTCCCAGCTCTGGAAAAACTCCAATAAGGGATGAATCCTTCATGAGACCAACACCAATGTCTTGGAACCGGTACCGAGGTTGATCCAATAATGGGACGGTGTTGGCGGAGTTTGGATGGGAGTCTGGGATACAGTAATCCAGTTGATCAATAGTGACAATTTTCCCTTCATGAGGAAATTGCACAATCCAGAAGACTGTAGATGCTATGGCGGTCATGGCGTAAAACCAATTCCAACCAAGGAAGAGATTGTAATCCAATGGTGCATCTATGACTTCAATGTGTACGGATACTGTTTTGCCCCCCAATTCAACACCAATTGAGGGAATGAGTCCATAAGGTTGAAAACCGTGTCCATCAAACGCCCTGAGAGTAGTGGGAGAAGTTGTGATTTCGGGTGAGCCTAAGGCTCTCCAGCAGTTCAAAGACATGATCGACGTGGAAGCACCTTCGTCTAACACAGTGCGATGGATGATATTTCCATGGATTTTTGTGTGAACCTGGAAGGCTAACTGGTGAGAAAGTCGAGGTTTAGCGTGCTCCAACTTAAAAATGATAGAGTTTGAAGTATCTGGGTCCATTGCCCCCAGTGCTGAAAGTAGGGTTCTACGCTGCGTGGGGCAGTGTTGGAGAACCTCGAGAGTCGACATGGCGCAAGGTGCTTGAGCTATATCCTCAAAAATATTGTAATTTTGGGCGGCTCGAGCATTGGGATTAAATGTCGCCTTTTGTATGGTGCCCTTGGGTGGGCGTAGCACTGTATCTGTAAGTGGTATCTCAATATGGAGATGGCCGGTAGGGGGGGGGAATAGGAGTTGGATCTTCAACGGGAGATTTGCCTTTGGCTATCTCCGATTGTTTGTTTGAACTTGGAGGATTGTCATACGTCTTTGAGCGAGTGGTTATATGAATTTCTTCATTACTATTCATCAGGACTTCGCGGTTTGTGGACGTCTCTCCGCGGGTAGGATTGGTTGGGTTGCCCCCTTGTGGGGTTTCTTGGGAAACCATTTGTTGTTGCTGTTGGGGGAAAGGGTCAGTTAACACTGCCGGGCGAGAGGATCCTTTAACAAACTTGTTGACCTCATCCTTGTAGGGACAGTCACACGTGTAATGATCATCTTGACAAATTAGGCAGGGAAACTTAGCCTTTCGACGTGGTTTCTGGTCATTCTGGGTGGGTTGTGGCTTGGGGTTCTCCTGCTGGTTTTTCTTAGGTTTACCACGATTGTTTTTATTCTTTCCCCCGGATGGTTGTGACGTAGATTGAACTGCGTTCACTTTGGAGGAAATAGCAGGAGACGTAGTTGTTTTTTAAGAAGCCTAAGGTAAAGCGGGGGAAGCAGAAGCTTGTTGTCCCGTCGATTTGGTAGCAGGCTGAGCCTTGACTGAACCGACAATACCGTCTATGGGAGGTTCAGTGGTAGGTTTGGTTGGATCAGTGTTAACGCGGGCGGCGTGAGGAAGAAGTTCATGTAAAGTACTAGATTGAGTGTATACCAAATCCATGTACTGGGCTGCCGAGATGGCTTGTTCTTCTGTAACCGGCCCGCGCATAGCGATATCTCTGGCTATGGGAGGCAAAAAGGATTTCATGAACCAATCAATGAGTAGCTGATCCGGAATAGGTGCCTTAATTAGCCTACGGTTTCGTCGCCACTCATGGATGTGATCCGAAATGTGTGTAGAAGTGGTTTGACGCAGTGAGGTTAACAGTTCTGTTCCAGTCTCATACCAGATGGGGAGCTGGAAATGAGTCAGAAACTACATAGCCAAGGTGTTGAAATCACGGAAAGAGTGTTGTGGTAGCTCGATGTACCATTTTGCTGCCGTGCCAGTAAGCGTACGTTGGAAGAGCCGAAGTCAAATGGAATCATCCATCAAGGAGTTGGATGAACACCAAAGATGGAAGGTCATCACGTGGTTCTTGGGGTCTTCCCCTGGCTTAGCATCGAAATTAGGAATGTCCGATGGAATTTTGGCTGGGATAGGTGTCCAGTGAGGTTCATGCCATATAGGATCGTTAATAAGCCTCGACAAATTAGGTAAGTCAAGTGTGGCCAAAAAGGGAAGTTGACGGTTAGTCTGCGGGTATGAGTAATAACCATGTGGTGCAAAGAAACCTGGAGGGCCCTGCATAGCATATTGCTGCGTGTTATACCCATATGTGTTTCCTGGGGGGTACTGCTGGAAATTCTATGGGTAGTAAGCCATCTGGTTAACCGGTTGATTGTAAGTAACCGGTTGGTGGGTGTTCTGCTGAGTGGGTATAGTACCCTGGGGTTGCTGAAACCCAAGGATGGTTGCTTCTCCTTGTTGGGGAAAAGTTCCTTGGAATTGTTGTGTTCCAGGAATGTTACCACCATATTGAGTAAGTGGAGTGTTTCCCACAGCAGGGTTGGGGGGTGGCTGCGACGGTGGTGTCCATGGAAGGCTCGTTCCTCCTTGGGGAGCGAGTGGAAATTGAAGTGATGGGTTCCATGGAGTTGTAGCAGCTGAAGGGTAAGGGAAGCCATAATTCAAGTTGGGGGGAATCTGAGATTGCCCCCCAGCTTGGTTCTAGTTTCCAAAAAGTGAGTACCCCCCACTCTGTGGGATTTGAGGGTCCCAAGAAGGAAGCATACTTGACGGGGGAGGTTGAGAATAAGGTCCGGTTGGAACACCGAAATAAGGTTTCCCGCTGCTAGGTGTGTTGTACATACCATACTGAGCAGATGATGCTGGTTGGGAGAGTTGTTGGATGGAACCAATGGGTCATCCGCCAGCAGATGGGTTGGATGTCCCTATAGGAGGCTGTTGACTAGGAACGGGGTTCCCAACAAAAGGTTGTCCTCCAACTAGTTGGGTTGATGGCCCTATAGGAGGAGGTTGTTGAATAACAATGGGGTTCCCAACAAAGGGTTGTCCTCCAGCTGGTTGGGTTGATGGCCCACCAGGGGGGTTTGCATGTTGGAGTTAGGGACCACTGCAGTCGGTTTTCCACCTCCTGAGATAGTGTAAATGGTGGCTGAAGGTGATCCTCCGGTCAAAACGGAAGATCCAGCAGTATGACTAGGTGTTATTCCGCCGCTAGCCAAATATGATAGTGTGGATTGGCCAACGGCGCCAAAAGTACCGATTTTCGGAGGGGATCGTCCATATCTGACAGACGAGGACGGAGAAAAAACTAGGTTATTCCTAATAGAATGTGCGCCAAAAATGGGTGATGGCAGCAAATGTGGGGAATTTAGTCTAGGGGTATCGGCATCGTCCATAACGTGTTCAATGATAGGAGGACCATCGAAAACTGGGTCCGAGTTCATGTCCTGAAAAGGGTTTTGGGGATCCGGCGGGAACCTAGGTATAGTAATGTCCGAAGGTCTGGAGCCGTCTGCAAAGGAGTGACGAAAATATGTGCTAGACGGGATGTTGGGATCCCTATAGTCAGAAGGACGAGTAACGGGGGGATATCTAGATGCTGTCGAGAGCATTTTCTCTGTGTCGTGTCTAAACCGTGTCGATGCTAATGGGGAGTTCGCTAGACTAACCATATTAGACTGGATGGAAGCCATGATTTCATGTCCCGGAGGGAGGTTGGGTATAGATATAGTACGCGGTACGTTGCTAGAAGAACTTGTTTCCTGCGGATGAACACTGGGTGACGTAGTGATAACAGGCGGAAGCTCCACCTGGGAAGTGATGAAGCCATAATCAGGTTCAAAAGGTGTGTCAGGAAGTCGAGTATCTTCAACGATTTCAACGTACCCGCCTGGGATTGAAATCAAGCCAGGTATATCCTGGTCGGACCCTTCGGTGGTGCCAACAGATTCGTCTGTGTCATCGTGAAAAGTGTCTGATGGATGGGAAGTGTTGACATCAGTTAGAACGATGACCTCTGGTCTAGTACTTTGGGCTGTATTAGGTTCAACCGCTGTAATGGTGTCCACTGTGGCAGATATATCTGGAATGACAGTGGGTGAAGTGACAGTGGAAGTCTCAGATAAGCTAGTGGTTGCAAAAGCTACAATAGATTCTGAGACTGTGCTGTGAGTAGCAGTTACAGGTGAAACTGAAGATGTTGTACGTATCGGCGGTGGAATATTGCCTCGACCAGCACCGCGGCTAGGAGGAGCGGGAATGCGTGATGCAGGTGGACCGGAAGTCCGTGGCAGTGGTGGTGGTGGAGGGATTTGGCCCTGTATTCTTTGTGATCTATGTGGTTGTTCTGACATGATGACAGGAAAATGAAAATCGGGGGCAGTATCGTAACAAAGAACTCAAAATCTCTAATGCAGCCGAGTGTGCAGAAGAGGCGCTAGAAAAAGCAAGGCTCGCAGGCCAAAAAAGCAAGCTCTAAAATCTATACTGAGACCGGTGTCTCAATAAGCGAGCTGATAGAAAGAATGGCCAGAATGCCAACAAGCAGTCCCTAAAAAGAAAAATGACCCTCTACAAAGATGAGATAACAAGCAAACTCCTAACTAAGAGATGGATACCTCAACAAGCTGTATCCTTCGCAAGGTGATGAAATCCAAGTCAAACAATACAACATGAGAGACCGATATAAGAAGGATATCCCTCTACCGAAAGGGATCCTGGGTAAAAGAGCCCTAGTAGAATAGTTACTAAGCTACCTCGTTCATGACACGTTGGAAAAGGTTTTGGGCACTTCAGCCTTCCAAAGAAGACAATGATCGATGTTGCCTTAGGGCTAAGTGGAGTGTGACATTCCACAAAGTCCGTCCGGTTCTCAATCTCACGGCCGTTTAACCCCTGAAAGTCAGAAAGAGTCAGGAGGCCCCTCCACAAACTAGCTGTGACCGTGTCAATAAATACTAGAGGATTTTAGTTCCCTAGAAGACAACAACTATGTCTTAGATGAAAATGACAAGGGGGAATTATTTTTATGCCTATCCCCGGTGTCCTACCTAACTACCAAATTCTTTTGATGTCCTCAAGTGAGGTTAATGTTGGTTTAATTAGGGAGATTAATTTTAGTGGCTGTCTTACTCAATCGGGTAGTGGACGTGAAACTTGATGGTGTTATGACGACTCAAACCATGCAAATGAGAATGAATAAAAAATAAGCCTTTGTCTTTGATGAAATCTAGCTAAGGAAGAGAGAGAGTTCTTCGATCAAACATGCATGAAATTTTTCACAAGCAATTAAAAACCAAAACAAGAAATTTTTGTTTTCTTTTTGTAAATAGAGCCAAACTGAAATAAACACTCATTTTAATGCGCTGATCCTACAACTAAGATGCTCCAAATATAAGAATTTCTGTGGCAAATTCAATGGTTCATTTCCTAATGCAAAATAAGGCTACTAGACTTTTTCAATTCAAACAACATAATTGCTCTCAAATGATAATTTTTAAATTACTGAAAATGATGAACACAATGTGACTGTAAAAGTTACAGAGTTCAGTAAAAGAGAACAGCAATGTTGGATTGGCTGTGGTGAAAAAATCAAGTCAATGCAATCAAACTGGAAAAATGACAGGATAAGAACAAAACAAAACATATTCCCAACTGACTCTAACTTAACTTAAAGCAGTTTCCAAACTGACTCTAAGGTAAGAACAAAACAAAACAAATGCTACATTGAAATTCCTGAACTAACTTTCACAACAAGATTGCATGCATTCAGAAACAATGAAAGATATGACTCACCTTTCAATCCGATGTTTGTCCCGCTTCTAGCTCTTGATCCAAAGCTCCAATGAAGAACCTGTTGAGATCAAACAAAGAACAAGCATGCAAGCTTCTAAATACCTTGAAGTAAAGATTAGATTCAAATCTAGATTAGATACATTCCATGCTAAGAACTTATGCTATACACATGAAATGGGAAAAACAAGACAAGTTATCTTATTACAAACTTGAAGAATGCTTACAAAGGTTGCTTGATGTCCAAGCTAATCCTCCAACTCCAAGTGCTTTCTCCTCTAGCTATCTCCATAATGCTGCAAGATCATAAGTTTGGTACTTCTAAGAGTCCCCTTCTTTCCCATGGAATGCCTCTCCTTTATAGTGTATGGTAGGGTTAACCAACAAGAGAGATGGGTGGATCTAGGGAGAGATAAGTGGATCAAGGTTTCTAATCACAAAAAATGAGTTAGGATCGAATCAGGGATCCCAATCCTCCAATTTCTCTCGAAAATCCAAAATCCCACAAGCCATGAAAAAAAGGATATAAAAGGAGTACCGCGCCCTGCAATCTGAGCATAACGCGGTAGTACCGCATGTCAGGGACAAAGCATAGCGCCGTAGTGTGGACTACCGCGCGCTTATAACTGAGAAAGGCACGGTAGTTAGGGTAAATAAAGTCTCAGCTGGGTGAAAACTTGTCAGGGTAAGTTTACCTTCAAGGTTCACTCATCATATTTCTCTTCTGAGTGGTTTAAAGCAGTAGGGGGAGTTTCGTCAGCTCTTTTTGTGGTGAAGATGCGACACCGTGGAATATAGAGGTATAACAGGTTGAGCTTAGTAAAGAATTTAGCACCTTTTAGACAGTCGATGAGCTCATCTATCCGTGGCAGAGGGCAGCGATTCTTTATCGAAATTTTGTTGAGAGCTTTGTAGTCATTGCACATGAGCCAAGCCCCATCTTTATTTGGAACTAGGACGACTGGACTGCCACAAGGAGAGGAGATGGGTCGGATATGACCTTTGTCATTAATTATTGGATATTTCTGTGAATCTCTTCATTTTCGAGAATGGATATTATGTAAACAAATGCGTTACGCAGAGAAGAAATAGGACAAGTTCAATAGAGTGTTTTACCTAACAATGTTGAGGTACTCCGTTTGGAGCTTGAAAGAGGTTCGGGTACTCATCGAGAATATGATCGACTTGCTGCCTCTATCGAGATTTGCATTGTTCAATGACTCAACTCGTTGCTGCAGTCTTCTTAGAATGTTGTGGTTTGATCATGATTAATGCAAACTTCTGAGCATGATTAATGAGATTCTTTGTCTGTTTGGCAGATATCATTGCAACCATTGGTGTAGGTTGACACTTTGGTATATTGAACCATTGATTTCATATTCTGGCGATCTCCTTCTAAGGTTGTGACTGATAAATTCCATGTCTATCGCAGAGATAAGGTTTCCCAAGTAGGGCGTTGGATACGGAGAGTGGTGCCACATCACAGAGTACTTCATCCTCAAAAGGCTTTATGAAGTAGGCGAGTTTGCATTGTCGAGTGATCCTAAGTTCTTATCCATCCTTCATCCAACCAATTTTGTAAGGATGAGGATGCGAAGTGGTATCGAGGCCTAGTTTCTTCATGATATATTCTGAAACAAAGTTCTTCTGGCTCCGATTGTCCACAATCAGATGCAATGGGTTGCTCTGGACCCATATCCATGTTTGGAATAGGCACTCTCGTTCCTCCTCATTGACAATAGTCGAGGCTGCTGGAGTGGTCGAGGTCAAAAGGATCATTGCGTCTGGATCAGATTCTTCCATCGTCTTGTTGAACACGTCGGAGGTCGACACTTTCACCAAAAATGTCTTCCGAGCTTTGCATTCAGATGTATCATGCCAAGATGAGTGGTGGAAATCACACTATTTTCCAGTAGGCGGTTGTTTTCTACGTTCCCTCTTATGAAAAGGCTTCTTTCCATTATCTAGATTTGGCGGTGTCGGCTAAGAATATTTTGACTTGTCGAAGTCAACTGGTGCCTTCTTGTCGGGTGGTCTTCTTGATGTCAGCTTTGTCGTGAAATGTGCTTTCCCTTTCTGCTTGGTTTCTAGTTTGTTGGCATAGTGGGATGCATTCGGAAGCATATTGATAGTCAGAAATCCCATCTCCTACTGAATGTATTGGGACAATCCGCTAACGTACTTCAGAACAAGAAATTTCTCTTCTTCTTGTATGCCAAGTCTATCCATGAGTCAATAGAACTCATCAGTGTAACTTTGTACTGATTCGTCTCTCCATTTTCTTAGCTATTGCCACTTCTTATACTAATGCTCAAGGTATTTAGGTGGGTAAAATTCCTTTCAGATGTGTTCGATGAATTTATCCCATGTGTCGATGGGGTCTTCACTTTTCTCCATCTTTGTCGATAGGTTCTCCCACTAGCAGTGCATGGAGGTTGACATCTGTAAGGATGCAATGGTGATTTTGTCAGCTTCTGAGAGTTGATTCACAGCGTAATAGGATTCCAGTTGTTGTACCCAATTATCGATGGATTCCACGCCAATCTTACCTTCAAGATTCGGTATGTCCAATTTCATTTGCACTTTGAAGGGGTTGATTTTATCAGAGTGAGTTCTCGTCGAAAATCCTCTGGATGTCGAAGCAAATCGCGTGAGAATTTCGTTGAATTGGGCGAACATTTCAGCCCGTTGTTGAGACTGCGCTTGTTCAATAAGCTATGTTGTCTCATCGGCTGCATGTGTATCGTCTATTTCTTATGTCATCTACAGAGGTAGCGTATGCTTGGATTGTTGAGATTGCGAGCGAGTTTGAATTGGCATAAGTCAAGTAAATTCGAGAGAAGTGTATATGCAGAACTTAAGAAAGAAATTGAGTGCTTTGATTTGAGTCAACTCTAATACCAATGATCTGCATCGTGTCCAGGAAGCATGAGGGGGACAACAGTTCGATTGAATGAGTCGGCTCTGTTATGGTGGAAGCTATAAAAATAAACAGAATGAGAAAAATACGGATTACACTACACAAATAAACAAATATATGCACAGACAATATACAGGAATGCGAAAAGATTCTATTACTAGGTCAATTGTCGATCTGATGTATGTTATAATATTATACATGCTTATATAGAGAGTACCGAGACGCTTGGGTGCCTTCCCGTTACGTTCAGTTACAAAGAAGAAGTTAGAATGGTTCAACAGTTCAAACCATTACAGTTGACTGGAAGACAGAGAGACAGTCTGTCGAAGGTCAACAGTCGATGGTCGCATGTCGATGTTGCTTGTCGATGTCGCAAATTGTGAGGTTTCTGAACATGTCAAAGGTGCGGAGTGTGTCGAAGTCGAGACTCGTTGGATTTGTGTTGACATCGATGACTTGTCACAGTGGGAAGTTAGCATTCGACACAAATGCCAACTACGATGTGGATCACTCATTTATCTGATCATATTCATGAGTGGAGAAGACAAAAATGGCTCATTAAAGATGAGATACCCCCGTGATTGCTATTGGAGTGTTTCTTGAAATCACTATTACCTTATATTTCCAAATATGTGTCAACTTCTAAGGAAGAAGCCATTATAAGGACCCAACATCTTGACTTGATTTATGCTCAGTGAGGGATCCTTTATGAAATCATTCCAGATGCACCTAAGTCAAACATTGATCTTGGAAAACCTAAGCCTGGACCACATGTTGATGGCATAGTAGGTTCAACAGGCTCATCCACATTAGAAGCTTTGACTAAGAAGGTTCATGCACTATCTATAAATCATTTTGTTTCGGAAGCAACTATGGTTGCATCCGCCCCTTCACAAATAGAAACTATACAAAATGTGCAGTTAAATCAAAAGGGTTCTCGACAACCCAAAAAAAAAGAAAAAGGGCAAGAAAGGGGAAGGAAACCAAAAAAATCCCAAAACCACTGAAAATGTCGAGGAGGACAAGAGATAAAAGAAGAAGGTGAAGTTTCCTTGGAAACTTTGCAAAGACGATCACCTCACTCATCAATATCCTCTAATGGATGAAGCCCAGGAGTTGTTAAGTCAAAATAGATCGGTTGTCATGAAGGATCTTTTTCCCAAAGGACAAATACCAGCTTCTGGAAGCTCTAATGTTGGGGGCACTCGTCGTGCCACATGGGATGATCAATCCTACATCATTATGGTTACCTCCCATGCTTTATTGCAAACGAGAGCCAAGAATTATACCCTGGATATGCAACAGAAAGAAAAAGAAATCCTTGAGTCATTTGCTCCTCTTCATATAGAGAGACCTACAGATTCTATACTGAAGATACTGAAAGGTGTCTACAAATAGAAAACACACAACCCTAATTCATGGGCCACTCCAAACTACTCGGTTGTAGAGGACCTAGCCCAAACGCTATGTTCTATGTCCACTCTAGAAGTTATATAAAGCTTCCCATCGTATTGAAATGCACTTCTGGCGGCAATAGGAAGTATGGATTCGTCAAATATGCTAGCTAGATTTGATATGCCAAATATCAAACCCAAGTTTCCCTATCACGTGGCCTTCCTAATCGAAGTATTCCATGGTTCGAAAACCATTGGATGAACAGTAGTGGATGAAGGCGCGTCAACGTGCGTAATGTCTATCTCTTGTTGGCAAGCCTTAGGCTCTCCAGAGTTAGCCCCTTCGATTACATTAATTACCGCATTTGATGGGAGATCCTTCCATACACATGGAATCTTACCCTCATTTGAGATACAACTTGCAGGTAATGTAGTTTCAGTAGAGGTGGAATTTGTAGATGCTTCTCTCGACTACAAATTGTTGTTGGAAATAAGTTGGACATATGCAATGCAAGCCATTCCTTCATTCATTTTTCGGGTACTTATGTTCCCCCATGAAGGAAATATTTTCACGATTGACCAACTATCCTATGCCTGGAAAAACAACACAACTCCTTCGGATTCAAATATCCCATGGATTGATGAAGCCCGTCCAGCTAGTGACAGTTTAGGGGTAGGTATGTACTCATCTTTCATGGGAACCTTTGATTTACCCGCTCCTATGAATTATATTGGTTCAACAAGTAATGCTAATGTGTTATCTAAGGAGGTCTTCACTATTGTTCAAAAAACTGATCCTTGGATCCTTCCTACTCAAGAGGAACCAATTGTGCCCCTATCTGTCACAGAAGTGACTTATCAAGCATCACAAAATGATGTGATAGATTATATCTTGACTCCTTTAGTCTCCATGGAGTCAGATATCGATTATGCACCTGCATGGAAATAGACTCCACCCATTCATTCAATTGCTTAGACATTGTTTTAACATCAGATGAAGCTATTATGGAAGCCATGGCAGCTCTGGATCATCCTTGGGAACATATGCATCACAGATCCTATTTCCTTCCATATCTGAACAAATTTGAGAATGGAGAGTTTTCAGTGAAACCTGGTGGAAATGTTGACTGGTCCACTAACCCTTTAATGAGACAGGAGATTTTCGCTGAAGGTAATATGGGAAATATTTCAAGTTTCAACAACTATTCCAATCAATATTTCCATTAAACTGAATGTCGTGGAAAATATTTTCATTGGAGCAAATTGTTCTCCATAAGAGATCAATTTGTACACCAACTTATTTAAAGAATTTCACGATGTTTTCACTTGGTCAAATGAGGAGATGCTAGGCATCAACATGTCTATTGTCAAACACGTCATTACGACATATCCTAATGTGAAACCCGTTCGGAAAAAGATTCGTCCAGTTAACCTTAGGAAAGTTGCGGCCATCAAGGCTGAGGTTGAAAAGCTCCTCAATGTCGGCTTCATTTATCCTATTGACATGATGGAATGGGTATCTAACCCAATCCCAGTTGATAAAAATCAAGGTACCATACGCATGTGCACATATTTTAGGGATTTCAACAAAGCCTTTCCAAAAGACAACTATCCCACACCATTTATTGATCAAATTATTGATGTGTGTGCGTGCCCTGAAATTTTTTCTTTCATGGATGGTTTTCCAGGATATAACCAAATTCAAATTAAACTTGAAGACCAACAAAAAACAACTTTTTCTTGCACGAGTGTGGATCATTGGTGTTTCGCTTGATATGAAGTCACATGTTGTAAAGAGAGGTCACAAGTTCAAATCAAACCCGGCTTTACCCATGTCCCATGCTTGTGGGGTGTGTGGGGCACCTAGAGTTATAGTGGTTGCGGGGATTGATCCCTGGACCCCATGTCATGCAAGTACCAGCCCAGTCTCCAGTTGCCGATTCCCTTAGTAAAAAAAAAAACGGCTTTCATATATCCCTGGGGTACCTTTTCCTATAGGAAAAGTCCGTTCGGATTGAAGAATGATGGGACTACTTTCCAACGAGCTATGAACTTTTCTTTCCATGACATCAAACATGTGGTTGAACCTTACTTGGATGATCTACCTGTGCGATCTCGGAAGAGAAGAGATCATCCTCAACACTTACGGCTCATATTTGAATGATGCAAATATCATAAGATTTGGTTAAACCCTAAATAAATGTGTATTTTGCGTTGAGTTTGGAAGACTACTTGGTTTCATCGTGTCTAATCGAGGGATTATGGTCGATCCTTTGAAAGTCGAGGCCATTGTCAATTTGCCTCCTCTCATACTATCTAGCAACTTCAAAGTTTACAAGGCATGTCAAATTTTATTAGACACTTTATTATCAACTATGCTAAGATCACTAAAGGTTTCATGCGATTGCTTAAGCAGGATACCCATTTTTTGGGGGACGAGGCTGCACAAAACTCTTTTGATGGTTTGAAAAAGGCACTCTTGTCAGCCCCATTGTTGATCCCGTCGGATTATACTCAATATTTTCTTCTATATCTGGCCGCATATGTTTCCACCATTGGCATAGTCTTGGTTCAGGAAGATGAAAAACTCCAAGAGCATGTCATTTATTACCTTTCTCGTGCACTCGTAAATCCTGAACGTAAGTACTCTCACGTTGAGAAATTAGCATTAGTTGTTGTGTATGCAATTCATAGGTTGCATCACTATATTTTATTGCGAACTAAAACAGTAATAGCAAAGGTCAATCCTTTCCAATATGTATTAACTCGACGCATCATCGGGGGTAAATTCAACAAATGGATTTTCATCTTGCAAGAATTTGATCTTACCTTTCAATCTACTAATTCAAAAAAGTCATTGGTGGTTGTAGAACTTATATCTGAGTTTCCTAGTGATGTAACACGTGATGAAGAAGATCCGTCATTCCCTGATGAACATATCTTCCTCATTGCAACCTCTGATCCATGGTATGAAGACATTTTAATATATCTCCAGACTTTGAAGTGTCCGTTGAATTTCTCCAGTGAAGAATGACGAAACCTTACGCATCATGCGAAGAACTACCTCATTATTTCTAATACTCTATATAGACAGGGGGTAGATTCGATATTACGTTGTTGTTTGACTCTGGATGAATCTGAGTTAGTATTTAATGATGCTCACTGTGGAGCCTGTGGGGGTCATCTTTCAGGGTTGGAAACAACCCAGAAAATAGTATGTGCTAGGTATTTTCGGCCCACCATATTCAAAGATTGCGTGGAAGCCGTGAAACACTGTTGTCCGTGTCAATTTTTCAAAAATAAAATGCAAGCACATCCGACTCCTCTTCACCCTGTTGTCACAGTGGGTCCCTTCACCAAGTGGGGGATTGATTACATGACTTGTAACCTAATTTCTGTTGGGGGACATTAGTACATCATTGTTGCAGTCAACTACTTTACGAAGTGGACCGAGGCAATTCCTACTGTGAAAGCAGATGGAGAAATTGCAGCCTATTTTCTTTTCAATCATATTATTGCTAGGTTCGGCATACCTAAATAGATCATCATTGATCATGGATGACATTTCCAAAACTACATGATGACCGAGTTGACCATTATGTTAGGTTTTCGGCAATAACACTCGTCTCCATTTTATCCATAGGATAATGGTCAAGTTGAAGCAGTCAACAAAACCTTGAAAACTATTCTTCAACATATCATCAATGCTGGTAGGTCAAATTGGCATATCATGTTGTATCCGATTCTTTTTATGTATCGTTCTAATATCAATACTACTACTAGTTTTTTCCCATTTCAACTCGTTCACGGGCTGGAGGCAGTCACACCGATTAAATGCAAGTTTCCCTCATTGAAGTTGGCTATCCAACTACTACTCAAAATGTCTGCTTTGGAAGAACAATTACCTCATTTAGAACATTTGGATGAACAGCATCGTGATGTGCTCACCGCTAATGAAGCTCACAAGAACCGAGTCAAACATCAATATGACAAGTCTATAAAACCTAGGGTTTTCTCCAAACGAGACCTTATTTTGGTTTACGATCAGGACAAGGATCCCTTGGGGGCAAGAAAGTTCAAATCTATGTGGCTCGGAACCTACATTGTTTCTAAAGTCTTGAAGAAAGGTTCATATGAGTTGATGGATTATGATGGTTTTAAGCTGCCCGAGCCTAGAAATGGGCTCTACTTGAAAAAGTGTTACACCTAGGCATACATGCTTTTGCTTGTATTATAGATGTACATTTTTGTAGAGTTAGTTCTTTTTTAGACTTTGTTTATGTGTCTTCTGGATTGTATTTTCAGATGACAAACGAGTGGTTTCTAGGATTCGTTGATGGCGTAAGTCATCATACTCATAACTTGGCTTCAACTACTTGGGTAATGTATTCACCCACAAGCCAACTTGTTTCCTCGGGAGGTGCTTGTTTTGGCCCTACAATGAACAATATAGTTGAATACAATGCGGTTATTGAACTACTCCGAGATGTTATTCATCATGACATTTCATGTTTGGATGTAAGACTCTATTCGCAGTTAGTTGTACTTCAGTTGACCAATGTGTATTGGGTTAGGGATCCTTCTTTGCTACATCTTTTTTTGCGAGTTAGATTGCTTGAGAGACATTTTGATTACATTTCATATCAACATATTTCAAGAAATCACAATACATTATCTGATGCATATGCAAATTATATACTTGACTGGCATTTGTATCACACACAATAAAATAAACCATTAACACACATAAAGAAAAACATGTATATAAACCGGTACTATATATATATAAGGTCCAAAAAATATATGAGTTTGAGTCAATATCTGCCAATATATTACAATATACAAAAAGGTCATAATAGCCTCGAAAATAGATGTCGCTCTCTCTATGAAGAGGTGGGAGCCTCATCCTGCTCTGCTAAGGCCTCCCTATAATAGATCAAAATCATGGCCACTTTCCTAAGTATCTGGATCCATGCAGGGGGCACACCCACCACATGTTCTTGCATCTCTAGTGGCATCCGCTCAATCCTGTATGTAGGAATATCATGGTTCAATTGACCCATATTTCTCTCAATACTTCGCAGCATGGCATCAGTACAACCTGGCTCGATCGATCTCACATATATTCTAGGATACTGAGCTGGCCTTGATGGCCCCAGATATACATAATTTGCATGTTGTAAGTACTCTCACTCATTCAAAACAAAAATCACATATATATACAAAAAATATTCAAAATTAAATAACTTTTAAAAACAATTTTGGTACCTATATCTCCCCAGGCTACTCCTGGAGGCAGCATGAGCTCGGGATCTCCCCGAAAGTCCATGCCGACATAAGGGAACTAATCGAAGGATGGAACTTGGTGGATACACCACCCAAGATAGTCCTCATCATATTATGATGCACTAGTCTGACCACCTCCCTGACGAAGGAAGATGTCACCCCATCGAGTCATCAGTGGCTCACGGGGGTTTAGTGCTGGTAGATCCCTCCCTGGAATAAGGGAAATGACTCTCTCCCAACGAAGGTACAGAGTATGCTACCATATCCAAAGTTCTTCTTCTTCCCTTTTTTACATTCTATTAGTTGGTGTTTCATGTTCACCAACAGACCAAAGAACCAATCAAATATGAGGTTGTAGAGACATTCCATGCTTATCTGTGTGTAGCTTCGGGATGCCAAATGTTGCGTTGCACTTCCGCCGATCCTGTTTATAGTGCTCAGGATAAATTTCAATGGAAATATTTGTATTTGGCCAATGGGCACTTGACTGCCACTCTTTTCAGTTTTGGCTATGCAGTAGGTTTACAACCTCACCTTGGCGGGATAACCCAATTATGAAATAGATATCATCCACAGTGATATCTAGCATCTCCCCTTGGAGATTGAACATACCATGATTGGGATCTTAGTACTGCACAAACATTTCAAGGAGGTGGGATTGTGCTCACATGTTCGAGGTGCGAAAAAACTTGAGAAGTACACACCTTCTTAAATCATTTAAAGTAAGTGGATCCCCCAAAGATGCTCTATCCATAGCCTCATGCTCTCTTTCCCTCCAGGTGAGCACCATCCTGCATTGCAAACATCCATTCATGCATTCGTTTTTGAAGCTTTTCTTTTTAAACTGCGCCACCCATGGGTTTATCTCTCACACAGAAGCGGGTACCCGCGAGTATCTCTCAAGATAACTAGCATCTTTTTCATGTACCCGCGTGTTTTAAAAAGGAAAACCCGTGGGTATGCAAACCTAAAAAATTAAACTTGCCTAAAAACTTCAAAAAACCACTAAAAAACTTAAATAATGGATCAAACTTGCAAAGAAAGGAGAGATGATTTACCTGCAAGTGTCGGATTATGATTTGGTCTCCTGGATCGATCGCAATCAACGTTTGAAGTAGTAGGTCTTTTGTCCTCTTCTCCAATAGTAAAATGGTAAATGTGGGTTATATTTTGAATTTGTTACTATTTATTAAAATATTTTTAAATTTTTACCCATTCTCTATAGTTTCAAATTGATTTTTGTCAATTTTCTTAATCTTAATGACCATTTCAAGGTGTTTTGACTAGGTAAAAGCTACAATAAGGTGTTTTTCTCACTACTACGTTCATATTGGTTTTTTATACAAGGTTTGATTTCTTATGACATGTCAGTTAGATTAGTACATTGAATCTACATTTCGTCATTTTATGTCATTTGGATCTCCTTCGTTCACCTTGAACTACCATTTTCTATCCATTGTCGTTGATTCTTTATAGAAACTCGTACCGTCGCTTGATATGTTTGGGAAATTAAACATTACGCATCATTTTCCTCTTTATTCCAAGTTTCCCATCCCTATGGATTTTTTTCACGTTCTTGTTAGAATTCTTTAAAATTAACAAGATTATTGAGCATACTTGTCTTGTTCAGACTCATTAATGGAATTGAATAGACATACTCCTAGATATAAGTTTACCCTTTTTCTGGATCTTTGTGGATTATTTACGAAAAATGTATACTTTGGTCTTTTCGATTAGAAGAGTCCTCTCTCACATACCTTTACACTTTTTTGGACGAGGAGGCTAACTTTACGAAAAAGTACAGTATGGAGTTCTTTTTAAGTTTTTCAGACTCCTTAAATATGAAAACATCGGTGAGCACATACCAACTCGGGCCTGATACTAAAATCCACAAGTAGGTATATGGAGTTGTTGTTTAAGTTTTTCAGTCTCCCTAAAATTGAAAACATCAGCGAGCATGAATAGATTCAGGCTCGATATTAAAATCCACGGATTAGTATCTTATCAAGTATTAGTCTAACTCTTCTTCAAACTCATTAAAACATGAAGAAATTCTTGAGTTTCCCTCTTATGGACTCATTAAATTACACATGGTTGGACCTATATCAAGCATTCTTCTCCCTCCTCTTCGAGCTTGTTTAAAAAATGAAGATGGATTGTTGAGTTTACTTTCTTGGACTCATTAAAATTTCACAAGAGAGATAATATCGAGCTTTCTTTTCAACCTTTTCAACCTTTTCATGCTCATTAAACTAAGAAAATACATTTAAAAAGATAAGGGAAGGGAAATATTTTTTATTCCTTCATTATTTGGCAGCAAGTCTAATCCATCCTAAACACAACACTTTCATGAGTCAATGGGTCTTAGTTTTCGCCTTTAGTATTTAACCTGATTCCAGAGTTGTGTACTCCTCCAATTGGTTACTCTTCCGATCATATGGAGAGTTTGTTATGTCTCCTACATGAAAAAATTATATCATGTTTCTTCTCAGTCCCAAGCTTCCTAACGTACTTACTTTTCATTCCCAATGTTCAAGGATTACCCCTGTGTCAACCATTCTGCAGTTCGTCTTGACTCCTCATGTCAACCATCACCTATATCACTTTTTTTTCAACTCAATATCTCAGTGTTCCTTGTGTGAGATGATGAAGGATATATCAATGCCTTCCTTCTCACGAGTCTCTTCCTATTGACATCAACACATTTTTCTCTAGGAAGTGGACTTAGAGATTCCCAGTTATTACCTTGAGATTTCTAGTCATCAGTGGTAGATTCTCTCGTCGTTGAGTTATAGGAATACATCAATGTCCCTTGCTCGAAATATTATTCAAGTGTTCAACTTCAAGACCTATTATTCACACTTGTAAGAATGCACTAGGTACCTTGGACCTCATTTTCATTATTGGTGTGTGTCCTCGTGTTTGTTAATGGTTATCATCATTGACCGATAATCAAACAAAATCCTCCATGTTCGAATTTAACACCTTGGTTCGCATGGCTTAGGGTTTGTACTATCGATGCTTGGTTTGAAGACCTTGGGTTTATGATATAGTTCATTCGTTATCACCCAAGTTGCGCAAGACCGAGCCCTACTTATATTGGATCATCATGAGACATATATCTAGTTTGTTGGTATGACTATGATCTCCTTTTTGACATGGATCCATGCTTATATTTCAATGGCCATGCTATATGCATCATTTAAGTTATGTATTGGATATCATGTTCTAACATTCTGAACATCTGCTGATATCAAGATTGTAATTGCTCATTGACCTTGCTTTTGTTTCAGGGATTGTTTGCAACCTTGTCCCTATGGTTTCTATGCTCCTCCACTTCCTGGTTTGTAATGTATTTCGACCATCGTCTTTCCCTCTGACCTCATACATTAAGGGGCATCTGTTATCAGTCAAAATGGCACTTCTCCATCCATGACTACATTTCCTTTACGGTCACACAAAAGGACCTTATGGATGGAAGAGACTATTTGATCATAGATGCTTTTGCCCATAATTTTCAATATTCTCCTTAAAATAGCCATTTTTGTGACATATTTTGAGATATAACCGTGGCTCTCAGATCAGCAAACGCGCGGGTTAACCGCGACAGTCTATATTGACAACCAGCGGGTAACACCTAAAATGATGCACCTGCATGTTGATGGACACTATACTCACAACTCACTCACTAGTTTTCAAGAGACACACTTGCGGGTATCTCTAAATCACGAGAAAAAAATATTAAAAGATGATTAGAGATTAGTTATGGTATTTATTCTAACTACCACAACCTCCCTAACCAATTCCATTTCGAGTCTATCCTCTCAAACTTTCTATAAATACAAGGATAGGGCCTTGAGAAATGGGGAACCAATTTTGATAAAGAAATGCTGGAGAAAATTCCACTGAAGGAAGAGGAGCATGAACCCAGGGTCAAGTTTCAACAGTGCCAGTTGCAGAATAGGTTTAGTTGATTTCCTTTAATGCTAATAATACAGAGACTTTCCTTCTTGTAAATATTTGTTTATTGTATGCATTTATGTCTTTGAATATCTCATATCTCTTAATATATGAGTTTCTTATTAATCATTCATTTCTATTTGGTCAAAATCTTTGAGAATGGTATATGTTTTATTGTAGGTAATCCACCTGGAGTGGTGGAGCAGGAGACTAAAGTTTGAAGGATTGGATCGAATGCCAATATTCAGGTATTCATTTTGATTTTATATCTTAGTTCTTTTCCATTGAAAGAAGTATTGAATTTTTCACCTGTTTTCTATCCCATCTCTGTAACTCAATTACATGTACGTTGATGATCTCTTGAATTCCCTATCATGGGTAGTTTTACTGCACAACAGTGATGATGATGATGATGATGACAACGATATTTGTGTGTGGTGTATTGGGACATTATTTGGGGACATAAATAATACACTTGACCCCCAACACTATCTTATAAGTCTGATGGACCACAATTGTACTGATGATGATGAAAATGACAATAGTGATCATCATGATGATAGTTACGATGATGATGATGATCATGATCATCATCATCATCATCATCATCAGCGTCATCATCATCATCATCATCATCATCGCCACCACCACCATCGTTATCATTATCATTGTCATATAGTTCACCACCATCATCATTGTCATCATTTTCATCATCATCATCATTTCCATTTATGTCATGCTCATTTTCATTGTCATTGTCATCATCATTCTCATTGCCATTTTCATCATCACTATCATCATCATCATTGTCATCATCATCATCATCATCATCATCATCATCATCGCCATCTTTATCATATAATCACATCATCATCAAGGGCACTTTCATTGCCATTCATGTTATTGTCATCGTCATCATTAACATCATCATCATCATCATCAACAACAACATCATCGTCATCATCATCATCAACATCATTGTCATCGTCATCATCATCGTCATCATCATTATCATTAGTGATGATGATGATGATAATGATGTCCATGATGATAATAATGATGATGTTGATGAGAATGATGATGATGAAAATGGTGTGATTATATGAAGATGATGACAACAATGACTATTTTGATGATGATGATAATGATGAAAATGATGATGACAATGATTATTGTGTTGTTGATGATGATGATGAATCATGACCTTGATGATGTTGATGTTGAAGTTATAATGTGCCAAGTTATGTTGAAATTATTAGTCAGTTGGTCCATATCTTTATCATAGACCAAAGGGTTCAAAGATAAGCACGATAATCATTAGTGTCAATCCATCCTTGTATCCAAGGCAGAGACGTCGATGTGAAAATGGGAAGTCATGATTAGATTAAGAAATTTAGAAAACATAATATATATATTTTACATTGCACCTTTATTTCATGATACTTGTACACCTATTCATTCTTAAATAGGAGGGGCTTGGTAATAAGAAAATGGAAGGTTCATCAAAATCTATATCTATGATACCTACTAATATATGTAATGTGATGTCACAGATCAAGCAACGATAGATCATGCAATTAATGATGTCTACATTTATTTCTAGTGTAGCCATCATAATCTAAATGTGGTGTGTATGAAAGGTGTTTGGACTATCAAGAGTCATGAAAATATTTGTATTGAACCATTAGTAACATGAATGACTGAGTCAAATTTGTAAACAAATTGTCAAATACATAAGGACTATACATAAATCATAAATTATAGCTATTTATATATTAGCATTATGAATCTATAGGTATGTTTTTGTAACAAGCATAACTAATGGGTCTGACATGTCAATTGGAGTATTGAAGAGCAGTTGGAGGAATTTTTCTTTCCACGTGTTTATGTATACATATCCCCATATTGTCCCCAATTTGTATTCTTCCTTACTCTATTTTAATAAATTCACAAGTAAGCTTATTTCATATATAGGTAAGCCCAAGACTAGTATCTAATAATCACTAATCAACTACATGACATTGGTCCACATGTGTTGGGATTTTATTGTCTTTATGTGTGTTTATGTAGATAATTATATGCATATTGTGCCCAAGTTGTATTCTCCTTACTATGTTTTAATAAATTTACAAGTAAGCTTATTGCATATTGAAAAAACAACAACCATAAGGTTACTTGTGAAATTCTTGAAAACAAAGTAAGGAAGAATACAGCTTGGGGACAATATGCATATATATATTCATAAACAAATGGAAAGTTAATACAATCCCAACACAAGGAATTTAAGATTCATCTACAATTGTATTTGTGCATGTTTCTGACTATTCCCTTGAATGAGATAAAATGTTGTAAATACAAAATTGAACAAGACAAAACAATCATGTAGATCATTATTGACCAAAAACTTCACTTGTTTGTTTTCATTTGGAATAGAAATACAAGAGTTCCAAAGGAAACACCTGGGGACAAAAAGATGTACAAAGGTGTAAGCAGAAAATGTGAACCCTAAAAAACATATTTCCTTCAATCAATTCCTACCAACAATGCCTCTAGTACTACATAGAGGTTTAAGGAAAGATCAATGCATAATTTGTAGCCTTGCTTATAATCTACACCAAATCTCCCTCCCATTCCAGTAGGGAGGGGGCTAGGATACTTTGTCATCATGTGCCGAGAATCTAGATACTTTGTCATTAGAACATGTATTTGATACTACATAAGATAGTATTGAACCTATCATGTTTCTTGTATGTCTTAAAAGTTGTTGCACAAATAATGTCTTTCCTTTCATTTACGACCAAATCTAGGTTATATTTGTTAGGGTTTAGGTCATTTATGTGAGAGGGAAATATCAATGACCATGATGGTGTATGCTTCAAGTGGCACTAGTCCTTGTTTAAATTAAGCCTCTATTGGTCAGTTTTGGGCAAGATTCCCTATCTCTTGAACCTCAAAGAGTGGTGAATTATAATAATTTCATACCTAAACATGAACTAGTCAAAGTTGTAGATCTCGACCTGAGAAGGACAATACCATCAAATGAACCAAAATTTAGGCATTGTAGTTTGGAGACTATAAAAATATTTTAGAAGAATTTAATGGGAGAGAATAATTTGGTATCGAGGAGGTGGGATCTTCATGAGGGTGGTGTTTAGAATATTTATGTACTCGAGTGTTAGGAAAATGCAACCCCACACAAAACCAACAACTAAACGGATCATGGCGACTTGTGGGACCTGAAAGTACAAGGCATGGGAGGAGAAGGTCCTAGTTGCAATGTAAAGGGACCTAGTCTATTTGAAATATGTGCTAAATCCATGGTTGCATATCACTTGCAAGGATGGACATTTGAGGGGATACAAGAAGCAAGTCTAGTTGATCGACTATGACATCCATAACCCGATATTATTCCCTGTGTTTAGGACATAAATACTTGGAGATTAAGGGGGTGACTCAATCATAACTGTTATAGCCATTTAGACTCCTATTTAAAAAAAGAATAACAAGCCTTCCACATATCCTAGGGTTTGGGACCTCTATTATGGTAATGAACTATGTGAGGTTGTTCTTGTTGAGGACTCACAACTTTATCATAAGATCACCATTAATGAGGATAGCATGCATGCTATGACTAGGTTTCCATGGGATGGAGAAGATGCTAGTGATACATTCTTTGCCGCTATCACCATGTAGAAGGAAGGGGCCACTTGAGAGGACATACATATATGTGCTTTAAATATGGCATGAATAAGTCTCAACAAAGATATGTGAGATCCTCAACTAATAGTCTATTGCTCAATATGGTGGGGTAGCTATTATCTACCATAATGTTGTAGTCCCACCGAACCAAGGAATGCTTGAAACAAACTTGGTCCATGTCGTGGATGTATGTATAGTTGGTTTGTTTGCTCAACAATAATAACAATGACTTCAAAGTTGGTTTGTTTGCTCAACAACAACTTTACTATATTTCAAGGTTCTATGCCTCATTATTTCTAGCATGTCCTAACAACAAAGAAAATGTCAACTCCTATCCTTAAAGACTCAGAATGATCCCCATGCCACTAACACCCCTTGAAAACTTAAATGTAATATTAATATAAATTGGAAATATTTTCCATCAGCTAGTGCTCACGTCGTCGTCTATTAACATATTTTTAAACTCATATGAACATCTTGCTTGTGCCTTCATGCTCCATGGGAGAAGAGTCTTTTCCATTATCGAGACGGACATATGGATCTTATGTGAGTGGCTGAAACCCTTTGAAAACACTGTGTGTTGTTGTAGTTGGTTACGATATTGAATCTGCTAATAATGGATTCAACTGTCCTCAGGAGAGAAGCAAAGTGCATGGGAAACCTTATCGCGTCAGGGACACTTAAGACCCTGACAGGAATGCCATGGCCACAGTTTGCAATCTAACAAACATAGTAACTCTCGTTACGAGATCGAATGTGGATCGAATCTGCTAACAATGGCTTCAACTGTCCTAAAGAGAGAAGCAAAGTGCATGGGAAACCTTACCGTTCCATGGACGCTTAAGACCCTAACAGGAACGCCATGGCCAGAGTCTATGATCCAGCAAACATAGTAAGTCTCGTTCAATCCTTCGAATATTCCAATATATTTATATGATTTCAAGGATTTCACATAGGGTTTGGGTCGATCTTGTAATTCATCGGATTTCTCCATTGGTCTTAGTCTCATCTCAGCTTCCATTTTTTATTACCCCTTTTACAAGGTTTTTGGATTTGGACATCAATAACCCTTGTGCATAAACCCCAATGACAGTGGTCAATTGGATTGAAATCTTATTAATCGTGCTATAAGTGATCGAAAAGAAGTATAGTTTTTCTTTCCCTTTTAAATTTGTTTAAATACTATTATCTGTCTGTGATTGATCCTCGAAGAAAAATAAAATGTGGTTAACACAGGTTATTTCGCTCTTTGTTATACAATCTCCACAGGCGAGCAGTCCGTACTAATTCCTAAGTAATCTTTAATGTTATCAAAAATTTCAAATGAATGACTGTTTCGGTAGGAGCGATAGCGAATGCATATTTGTAGTGCCATGCTTTTTACAATTTTAGTTGTTATTTGTGCACATTTGTGGCTGCATATAGTAAACTTAATCATGTTAGAAACTGCATTCATCACCAAAGGAAAATTTCCATGTACGTAATATTGTGTTACCCAATATTTGCATCGGTGGTGATTTGAAGTTTTTCTGGTCTGAGTCTGAGCATTTATGGGGATGCTTAAGGCAATAAACAACAATTTAAGTAAGTCTGGGCATTATTGAAGTCAATTCTAGGCATGTTGTAGCAATTGAGGGCAAGTTAAAAAGCTTGAAAACAACAATAATCGGGTCAAATAGTACAAAAGAATTTGAGCCAAAGATTGTCAGCATATTAACCAATATATGAACCTTGTATTTATCCTGTTATAACAACATTTGAAGTATGATAATAGCACCCAGCAGTCACAAACAACCTTTCTGGAGAAAATTCTAGGTATATGACAGAGACATTTCAGCAGATTTAAGTGTTACAACTATATTTCTGTGTTACAAAGAGATGTTTATGTGAATACAGGAAACTACCTTGTCGAGTCAAATTGGTAAAACATAGAAGAGAGGTAACGTTCTTGACCATTCTGTGGGTTTTCTAAAGTTGACAAACCACTCCATTAAGACAAGCATAGCAAAAAAGTCTCTAGAGACGGTTCCAGTTTGCATTTGGTTGGTAGTTTTGAGCAAGAGAGTTTGTTTGCGCTAAAAATATTCAGATTATGAGAAATGAAACTTAGATCCAAGTTAGGGAAATTAATACGGCTTTTCATTTTCACTTTACTGCAGCATACTACACCATTCCTTCTCATTCAACAAGCTATTTCACTTTAAATGTGTTTTTCCCTCCTTGCGCTTTTGCAATTTTACAAAAATAATTATTTGCAGGCATGTTTCAGACACTAAATAGAATTTTAAAGTTTATTCATTCTTGGTCATAATAATGCAGGATCAAAATCCAAAGGAACCACTATTTAGTAATCTCCCCAACTCTATTTCTGGTTGTGTATGGTGATGTTGCTATTTTCCATGAATTGAAACTATTATCTCCCTAGATGATCAAGGCACTAGTTCCACAAACAAGAATATCTCTTCCATTGGTATTGGACTCTATTTCTTGCGGTGTGTAGGGGTGTTGCAATTTTGCAAAACTAAAACTATTATAGATAGAGCATTTAAGACTGCACTTGTCACCTGCTTTTGACCATTTATGACATGATGTAATCTGCTTAAAAATTAGTGAGCATTTTCAATGGAAGGAGGAGTTCTTAAAGGTTAATGTTAGCTCCATTCTCTTCTTTGCTATAGGAGCCTATAAAAGAAACTTGTATTACAAGTTGTTTTTAGAAGATACACGCCAATGTTTTTAGAAAATGCATGCCCAAAAAAATGCTAAAAAATATTGTAGCTGAATAAGAATATGTTGATGTAGGTTTTCATAATTTGTCAAACTATCCACAATGTGTTTTGGGTTTTAAATGCATGAGGAGTTTTAGTGGTTCAGATGTTTTGGGAGAAATTAGTGCCCATCTTCAGGGATTAGTGATGAAGCATGTTGTAAATAGGATGAAATGCTTCTTTGCTCTTCCCTGATGATAGGTGATATATTATAACCACTCTAAACTCTTTATGTAGTTATATATGGAAACAATATGGAAAAGTTGAACGAGGAGCTAATAGATAGAAGCCTAGGAGTTATGTATGGATATTGATATCCTCAAAAGTATTTGAATTTATGATGTTTCAACATTTCTCTATTGAATCATCCTTGTCCTCCATTCGTATATGAATATGGTATCTTGTGAACTTGAGGAAGCTGACCCAACTAACTAAAAGAACAAGATGTCCAACAAAGATAGCTATAAAAATACTCCTTTACAAACATTGATACAAAGTTGTTTCAACCAAGCTTGTTGGGAATGGGAGTGGAAAGCAAGAGAAGGAAGCTCAATTTTCGAATAGCTTCCAGAAGTGGAGCATTTTGGGAGCAGAGCGTTCTGGGAGGGTCTTTTATATAATACATATTTCAATATATTCCAATGCATATATATTTTAAAAAACATGCATAAATCCAAATTAGCACTAAAAAACATTAAAACATAGATCTACCTATTAGATTAATGATAACCATTAAATCATCAACCATTTAGTACACATATAACATCAATCAACTAGGAATTTTAACATTGTCATCAAATGATCAATCATTAACCACAACATCAACCTTCAAGTTTCGACATATAACATTTTCCATCAACAATTTGTGACATATAACATTAACCAAGAATCAAAACAAAACATCATTTCCATTACCAAAAAGTTGTAATATACAGTCAATAATTCAAACTTTAAAGGTCGTTTCAAAATTCCAACTTAAAACCTCATATAATGTTTAGAAAATAGGATAAGAATAAAGACAAAGTACTAAATTCTAGACTAGACTTCTTCTAACATCAAAAGACAAATAGATCTACTATCTACTAAGATTTATTTTCTTATGATCTATGTAAAGGAGTAGGAGAAAGTGGTAGTGTTCATGGAATAGGTGTAGGTGTAAGTGTTCATGGAACTCGAGCAACAACTACATGGCCCCCATACAACATTCAACATTGTGAAGCTAAAGGAAAAGCTCTTGCATTTGGAAACTTGTTGGTGGCTGGGGGTGGCACTTTGCTACATGAATCTAATCACCATCAAGAATCATGATCACCCAAAATTTCAACCTCCAAGCACTATAAATCTATGGATCCATCCTCTAAATTATCCTCCTATAGATTATTGTCCCAATTCACATATGCTCTATCATTCTTCACCACCTCACAATAATAGGACAACAACCTCAAGTTGTAGTGCACATAAACCAATATTTTTACCCATTCTACATACCATTCTACATTTAATTTCTTTCTCCTCACGTTGTGGATGACGCTATGGGTGTTCCATTACCTCTCTACATAAGAGGTTCATAGGTGTTCGGCAGTCACTTTTCAATCTATTTTCTCGGTGTTAGTAATCTCTTGGATTCCATTAATATGATCTGATGTTTACATTCCTTTCATAACATGTTTCTTAATGTCTAATAACTATTTGATTCTAAGCATATTTTATACCATCTATTCATCTCCCAAAAGCCTACATATGTAACAAAATGTATCAAAGGGTTAATATCAAGCTTGTGAAGTATGTGAAAGCCATCATTTTTAGATTGTTATCTTTTCGATTTTGATGAACATACATTGAATGTAGATTGTTAGATTTTTATACACTCTTTTATTTTTTTGAGAAATGAAAAGAATTATATTAATTATTTTAGAAGTGAAATCAAAATATAAATCTTTGAGCCTCGAAGCTCCTTTCTAAACTCTAGAAATGTCCTCAAACCTACCCTATAGCTACATATTACTTTCTTCCTAGCATCAAAACATTTCTAACCAGCATTTTTCTCAAACTAACATTAATCATTTTCTAATACAAGATATGCATCAACCATAACACTGCTCCCATTATCCCATCTCATTGTACATAAGAGGGATAAGGACAATTCTGGAAAGACCATTTCTTCCCTTAATTCTTGATAGACCCAAATACCTTCCTGCAAATAAAGAGCAAACTTTGAGAGAGAGTCTTCCTTTGTATTGATCTCTCTAAATATGTACATTTTTATACTCTATGGTACTCATTATTGCGGGCCTCGACATCCTAGATTCTTCAGAATTTTGAATGATTTCTGATATTTATTTCTATAGGATATATTGGGGTCCTAGCTCAACTCTTTGCTTAATGGTTACAACTACATAGTTGTATAGTTGCACCATTGTGACCACCATACAGTGGAACCTACATTTTTTTTTGGACTAATCATTGTGTGTATTCATGAACAATTTGGAAATAATAAATATCCTCATCCATAATCATATAATTTTGGAAAATATGATTGCTTAGTTGGATTTATGCTTGTGACCAATCCTCGGAGACAAACTCCTTCTCATGGAAAAATAATAAGGTGTTAGAGATTTCAAACTCATAAAGAATTTATGATTGCTCATTAATAAGGGACAGATGTAGCAGTGAAAAAGTTTCATGGGGTTCTATCCCCTTTTATCTATTAAAGTAACTTGGCCAGATTAATTCTTGCAACTTAATAGACAACTTCCCTTTTGTAGCAATAAAATTCTGCATTTTGCTCTCATTTTTTACACTGTCATGGCTGATTTTAAATTTTAATCGTGTGTTGCCCTTCATTTCCAAAGTTACCATAATTGACTGGACTTAAGACTCATTTTGGACTTATATTCAAACTTGTCTCATGGATGATAAAAAACCCTTTAGTTAACCCAACAATGACTCAACATATAGAAAATATATAATATATATTTTCAATCCTTTTCATTTTATTTTTTTATTTTACATTGAATTTAGATTAGACATGAAAGATTACATTGAGTAGACTACAAAAAATACACATCCATATGATCATATATGAAAAATTCAATAGATCATTACATGAAGTTATGAAAGAAAATGAATGAGATTCAAATACTCAAAGTAGAGTTGAGTCAATGCTCAAAAGTCAAATTTGAAATCATATGATAAAATATGATAATACGTAGTAAATATAACATCATAGGAGAGAGCACTAGCAAAAGGCCCTCTTAGCCCTTCCCCTGCCTTAATAGTTAGCTCCAATATCCAATCACACTATTTCAACTCTATATCTGTCAGTCGAGGTTACTTTATTCATAAAAAGGATGAAGAACATGTGTGAAAATGATTTACATGCTAGCAAATGACTATTTCAAACCTAAAAAATTAATTGTTACATTCCTGAAATTTTACTATTATTTATTGCAGAAAATTACCCCTATTTGTGGCAAAAATAACCATGTAATTTAGGACCTAGCTATGAAGGTTTACCACTTATTGCTTCCTTAAAATTCTTGTGCTTCCATATGTTTATTTTGTTTCTATGTTTATATTTCCTTGTAGACATGTATATTTCCCTGCAAACTTGTACATTTTTCTTTCCAAGCCTTTTCTTTGCACTATAGACTTATTCTTTTAACTTTGTAGACTTGATTTAATTTCAGAATTGATTTATAAGACGCCAAATTTGGAGCTTAATGGTTGTCTTAAAAGTTGGGATTGCAAGGATTCTAGTAGAATAAGCTTCTAGGTCAACAAACTTCAAATTTGAGCATATGGGGAGTTCAAAGAGCATATTATATGAGGAAATGATAAATCTGCATAAAAGAACTTTTGATTGACAATACACACAATTAATGAAAATTATGGAGCGAGATGGTGATTATATTGCCAACAATTAATAAACAACAATGAACTTAATGATAATTGTGATAGTGTGTCTATGTTTATAGGAGCAAGCACCATTGATAAAAGGTGACTCCAACAAATTCATATCATATTGCCATGGTTTCCATTGTAATAAATGGAAAGCATCCATGCATAACATCGCATATGAATTCATCTTGATAATACTCAATGCTAAATGCCACACTATATTTTCTCATTCACGATCAACTCATATCCCTTCTAAAGCCATAACTATATGATTGTGGATGTTTAAGACACTAAATTTAACTTTTTCAACATTTCTATTCGCTACCATATTATTATTGCTTCGACTATCAACAATAATTATAAATATTCAACACTTATTTCCAGTAATACATTTCATTTTTAAAAAGCTCTTCCTCAACCAATCCTTCTTCCTTTTGTCTCTATCATTTCCTTGTACGTGTAGTCATTATTTTTTCATCTTCAAATTTTTGCCTTGCTCCATTAGTATAGTGGAAACTCCCTCCTCTGAAGTTACACTATTATATTTATAATATTAGGGCACACACACTTATTAAGTACAATTGTACTATACTTTGTTTTACTATTGTATATTAGAAACATAATAAACTATGCATTGTGGTATGAAATTATACTATCATCTAATATTGAATTTTTTCAAATCATGGCAGTTGATGACCCCATACATGATGATCCAAACTATGCTAATCCATCTTCAGATATATGAGAATAAGAAGAAGATGATTATGATGATGAAAATGATGATCTTGATGAGTTTGAGCAAGATGGCGATTTTTATGATCATGATGAGGATCATGACCATGATCTTAATGATGATGTTGGTGGTGTTAGCCTAGCTACTGATGCTATGCATGAGCATGCTACATTCTAGATTATATTTACATGTATTGTTGTGGATATATAACTATGATATTTTTATCAGTTTGACTTTTATATTTGCATATGGAGATCATTCAAGTTATTTTTTTCCATATTGGTATTTAAACCACACATATATTTGACTTCTTTTTTACTCTACTAGAATGATATTCATGAAATTTTTTGATCTGCCGATCATACATTTGAATTTTAGTTGATTTGATTAAAGATGATGATATTATCAATATTGTCTTATTAATTTATATATATTGGAAATTGTCAATCTTTTTTTGATAGAGAATTACTATTTATGATGATATTACTACTTTTGGATGGTTGTTGTGAATTTCTCTTAAAATTCTTTACAAATGTTATATTATAAATTTGAATTATTAATGATATTTGAAAACTTTGATATATTTCAATATTTAATTGAAACTAATAAAATGGACACAAAATCAATAAAAATTATATAGTTCACTATTAATAATTAAAATTAATATTCTTAATTAACAATGGACACAAAATGGGACACAAAACAAAACACAAAATGGATGTTGAATTGGATGACAATGGAGCACAAAAGTGGATGAAAGATTAAACACGACACTCGATGCAAAATTGGATGCAAAATAAGATGCAAAACTGGATGCAAAAAGGGACTCAACACTAAACACAAATTTGGGCCATGATAGTAGATGCAAAACTGGAATCCTAATTGGGTTCTAAATTGGGCACAAATGGCCACAACGCTAGGTGTAAAACTTGTTAAAATTCAATATGCTAAGATAGAAAATAGCAGCATTACATTCCATTTCACAATAATAGCATATACAGGATCACTGAAGAAACAACAAGCACAGCATAAACACAAGAGACAGAGATTTATCCTGGGAAACCCTCATGGGGTAGAAAACCCAGCAAAGCTTCGTCAATATAGATGACCAGCAATATACAAAGATGAAACCCTGAGACATGATCTCCTCCTCCACAATAGCAGACCTCTCCTCCACAAGTGCGCTATCCTCAAGTGTGTGAGTGTATCAAATGAGGAACACACCTCCTCTATTTATACACTACTCTGATATGTATTTTACACAAGTACATGTAGGCTCGTATTTAACCATTAGGTTAAATACCCCATTATAACTGACTGGGCCGACCCCCACATGGTGGGTCTAATAACCCTAGTTACCACAACCAAATCGGAGGAATAAACATCTCCGGATTTATAGTATAATCACATCGGAGGTATGGAACATCTCCGGAATAAATAATATACAAATATAATATTCTTTGAAGTTACAATATTTCAACACTCCTCCTTAACGAGAAGGATATTATAACAGTATCTGCACAAGCAAGGAGTCATCAACATCATACATGATACATCTATAAATCATTGGAAGCTTTCTCAACATCATTAGTAACTCAAGCAGTTACTGGAACATCTTCAATACTGGAACATCGACATCTTCAGTATTGAGTCTTTATCTTCTGTAGCACTTGAACAGCTACAACAATATCATCATCTGGATCCTCACGATACATGATCATCAGCATCATCATCTCACGATCATCAGCATCGTCATCACACGATCATCAGCATCGTCATCACACGATCATCAGCATCGTCATCACACGATCATCAACATCGTCATCACACGATCATCAGCATTGTCATCACACGATCATCAGCATCGCCATCACATGATCATCAGCATCGTCATCTCACGATCATCAACATCGTCATCACATGATCATCAGTATCGTCATCATACGATCATCAACAGTACAAGTATTCATGCCAATACAAGTGACCATATCAACAATACGAGTATCCTACCGATACAAGTAGCCACATCATCAATACAAGTATCCTACCGATACAAGTAACCACATCATCAATACAAGTATCCTACCGATACAAGTAACCACATCATCAATACAAGTATCCTACCGATACAAGTAACCACATCATCAATACAAGTATCCTACCGATACAAGTAACCACATCATCAATACAAGTATCCTACCGATACAAGTAACCACATCAAAAATCACTTTCTCGGAGACCATACGTCTACGGATCAATTCAGGGACCTAAGTCCGGGGATGATACAATCCCCACTTCTCGGAGACCTCACGTCTACGGATCAATTCAAGGACCGCAGTCCGGGGATGATACAATCCCCACTTCTCGGAGACCTCACCTCTACGGATCAATTCAGGGACCGCAGTCCGGGGATGATACAATCCCCACTTCTCGGAGACCTCACGTCTACGGATCAATTCAGGGACCTAAGTCCGGGGATGATACAATCCCCACTTCTCGGAGACCTCACGTCTACGGATCAATTCAGGGACCGCAGTCCGGGGATGATATAATCCCCACTTCTCGGAGACCTCACGTCTACGGATCAATTCAGGGACCTAAGTCTGAGGATGATACAATCCCCATCACGTACATTTTGAACTTAGTGGTTTCGGGATGATGCAATCCCCATCACGTACATTTTGAACTAGTGGTTCCGGGATGATGCAATCCCCATCACATTATTCTTGAAGACCATACGTCTACGGATCAATTCAGGGACCGAAGTACGGGGATGATACAATCCCCATCACGTACATTTTGAACTAGTGGTTCCGGGATGATGCAATCCCTATCACTTTTTCTCGGAGACCTCACGTCTACGGCTCTCTTTAGGACTGAAAGTCCAGTGATGATCCAATCCCCTCAACTGTCCTCTAAGGACTTCATTCTCGGAGACCTCACGTCTACGGCTCTCTTTAGGACTGAAAGTCCAAGGATGATCCAATCCCCTCAACTGTCCACTAAGGACTTCATTCTCAGAGACCTCACATCTACGGCTCTCTTTAGGACTGAAAGTCCAGGGATGATCCAATCCCCTCAACTGTCCACTAAGGACTTCATTCTCGGAGACCTCACGTCTACGGCTCTCTTTAGGACTGAAAGTCCAGGGATGATCCAATCCCTATCACTTTATTCTCGGAGACCTCACGTCTACGGCTCTCTTTAGGACTGAAAGTCCAGGGATGATCCAATCCCCTCAACTGTCCTCTAAGGACTTCATTCTCGGAGACCTCACGTCTACGGCTCTCTTTAGGACTGAAAGTCCAGGGATGATCCAATCCCCTCAACTGTCCACTAAGGACTTCATTCTCGGAGACCTCACGTCTACGGCTCTCTTTAGGACTGAAAGTCCAGGGATGATCCAATCCCCTCAACTGTCCACTAAGGACTTCATTCTCAGAGACCATACGTCTATGGCTCACTTTAGAACATGTGTTCAAGGATGATACAATCCCCACATGTATTCTCATCAATACAAGTACAAGTATCCTCAACCATACAAGTACATTAATCAATACATGTGTCATCAAAAGTATGTATTCTTACCAATACATCTTATCATCAAAAGCATGTATTCTTACTAATACATCTAACATCAAAAGCATGTATTATTACTAATACATCTAACATCAAAGGCATGTATAAGTAAAACTAAGTATTCTAAGTATAAGAGTCCTAAATCTAAATATTTCTAAGTATCCAGGTGTGGAGAACAGGTTACCTCATCATCGACCTTGTTGTTCGATGAGACCAACTTATCATCAGTGACTATACTACTCCCCCTTTCGAGGAGGGTCCTTTTGAACTACACCAAGCTTGTCTCGGAAGTATTCAAATTTCACTCGAGACAGAGGTTTGGTTAGTATGTTGGTAACTTCTTCACTTGAGGTAAAGGTTTGGTTAGTACAATGGTAACCTGTTACAAATTCAAAATTTATAGTTCCTTTCCGCGTCATATCTTGTTTGATCCCTATGTTCTTTGACTTATCATGGAACACTAGATTCTATGTCATCTTGATACAACTCTAATTATCACATAGGATCTCAGTTGGTTCTATCTCTAAGTCAAACAATCCTGAAGCCAAACTTCTTCACAACTAGCGGAGCAAACAGCCATATATTCTGCTTGTGCTGAGAGCCACACTAGACTGCTTCCAGCTAAACCACGAGATCATGGCTAACCCCAGACAATAACATCCTCTCGATGTGTTCTTCCTGTCTGATACACTTCCTGCCCAATCAGAATCTGAATAACCATCTGAAGTCATGATCTTCAAGATAGCATTCTATCGTGTCCTTTATGTGCCTCATCACATGCTTTGCAACTATCAGGTGAACACATCTAGTTTCCACTAGATACTGACTCAAGGTGTTCACAACAAGGCATATCTCTAATCTAGTATATGTTAGATACAACAATGACCCAATAATTTGACTGTACAGATTTATATCCACTAACTCTGATGAGTCATCTCCTAACAGTTTCAATTTGGAATCCATAAGAGTGTCCATTCCATCATATCAAGTCTTCTCAAGATTTCTCAGCATACTTTCTCTGGTTGAGAAGGATTCCTACTGAGCCTTTCCATACTTCCAGACCTAGGAAGTAATACATTAATCTAAGAACTTTTATTTTCTTTTCTACAGTCATCTATCTGTGCCATCTCTCATCAGATGGGTCTACTGATATGAGCCTCAATATCATTCGAACTCTCTGGTGAGTTCCTTCTTGCATCCATGTCATCTGTGTATAGAAATCATATTCAACCTTGTAGCAAAGGTTGAGATCCACATCACCCATGGTGATCATTAAGCTTATCAAAACCTGATTCACATTTCTTCTTTAATTACACCATTAAGAGAATGGTCTTATTTAGCCACTTGGAGCAAACATTTCATCATGATTCTCTTCCTCTTTCTAGGAGAATCTTCTAGCCACAATCCTTCTATAGTGTGTTTGATTTGTAAATCCTTTTGTTGAACATCCATCACTTGTTCATCATTCATCATGATTTTTCCTACAAATCAAAATTAGGTACATGATTAGTAATACTTCATAATCATTAAATCATATTGACATGATAACCTATTATGCATACAGATATCATTTACATAGTTATGCAACTATCTTGACCAATACTTTGGCACAACACTTTCCCATATCCTGTATGCATACATTGGCTATCTAGATGCCTTCCATCTCTACCAGAACATACTATCGAGAGTGTGCACAACTCTCAGCATGTCAGCAAAGAGGTTTCATTCTAGACAAGCAACAATGGAATGCTTGTCCAACTTACCAATCATATGCATATTAGTAGTATACTGTTCAATGTTCTATGAATATTTACACTTAGCATGATATATTATAGGAATACAAATATGCATACAACCTATTACAGGCAATATCATTTACTATTTCAAATAACAACTCAAATACTTATCTTTTATGTTTGTGTGGTTGCCTCCCGCTTGATCTTCTGTATGTCTTTTGAACTTCTATTCATTATGTACCACTGTGCATGTTCAAGTGTCATCCTCATGATCTCATACACAAACATACACCCATTAGTATGTTCTAAATGTTATCAAAACATTATAGTTCTAAATAATCTTGAGAATGTATAGTCATGATTATAGTTAATAAACATTAGTATTCAAGATTTCAGGGAAGCCTTGTTTTACTCATACATATCATCAATCAAGATAAAAGACATAATATGCATAATCCCTTGATTACTAACTTTATGAATAAGCATAACCAATCATACCAAGTATACTTATATAAGGGATCTTAACACAAGGTAAGATTCATGGGAAACATACCTGGATTAGTATACCTACTTAGTTATGTACAACATACCTAAACAATCTCTTCAATGATTTAGAGATCCTGAGCTAGAACCTGCATGTCTCATAGGTTAAGCATAATATAACAAAGTCATACATACCTCGTAAGTAGAACAAAGATTATGGATGAGTCTTTGTCTTCATGTTTTCATGGTCATGAAACCTGATTTGTCTTTTGTGATGTACCTGTATCTTGTTAGCAGCCAACATCAACCTCACACAACATCATAATGCATTAGTACAATCATATAGCCCTAATCAATGAATGTCTTTGATCATTCGCATGCATTCATACTGTTACTAGGGTGATAAGACAATTCTAACATTAATCAAGATTGTACTAATAAATAATATGAAGACAAACACATCATGAACTTAATCAAGAATTAGATTTCAAGACATACCTGAGCCTCCTTAAGTCATACCTGTCGAGACTTCTTGTAGTCTTCTTATGTAAGGCCTTAGCCTCAACTCCCCATGAAACTTGATCTGGAGCTTAATTAGGGTTTTCTAGAGAAACCCATAAAGATTCAACCTTTGACTTTCACACTTCTCAATGGATGAAAGAATATGTCTTGCTGAGCTGATCAAACTAGCATACTTCAACTTTGGAATTTCCAAAATTTGACTGTAACGCCCCATATTTTGACTAGGCGTGTTTATGAGTTAGACACCTTTCACTTTATTTTCTTATTATTTGTTTGACTCAGCTAGACAGAGTGAACTATATTCTCGGCATGTTAGACATGATGATATGTTGTTATTATGTTTAGGATGTTACTGTGCCCATGCTGATACTACGTTTATGATGTTATGATGTTACCATCCTCATGATGTTATTTGGTTTATGTGGTTACTATGTTGTAGTTATCACGAGATTCTTTTATTTCATAATGATAGTATATGTTTAATAATCGTCCTGGATGAAATGTGATATATATGATGTGGTATTTATGCTGTGATCGATTTAATGATTTTATGTGATGAAATAAATGATGTTCACAATATGGATCAGACGATGATAGAATGGAAATATTGTTATAAATCTATTGCTGCAAAGTACTAATCTGCAGGACACCGGGGCTATGTAATAGTCAGATACCTGATACGAAGTATGGTATAGTACCTATTTTGCAGAGAGCCTTGGTTACCAAAGTTAATGATACGATGACACAAACCAATAATCTCGAGAGCAACAAAGTATGAGTTGATAAGGGCGTAGACCCAGTATGTTGAGAGGGATGGATGTATTTCCCACCCTATGTTTCTATGATACCCGAGGTCGTGGGAGGGCCGTGCTGAGACACGCTCCCCAAGTTGTTGTGATGACGATGGTCGGATGCCTGCTAGGAGAGGTTAGGTCCGCTAGTTAGCCGACGCTACCGCTCTCACGTTCTATGTGGCTAGGTCAGTATAGCTGACATCCACTTTTGTACTAGCAGAGGAAGGATAGGGAGGACGCGGACGTAGGTTAGGGTGGGGGGATATGTTAGTTAGTACTATTGAGGGTTGGGTATCCCTTGATCCTGATTTAGTGGTAAGTAGGTTCCTCTTCCTTAAAAATAATTGATTGATTAATTATGGTAAATCTGGAAAACATAAATGTTACAACTTAATTGGATAATTATCAATGCTTAATGATGCTGAAATGATTATGATTTATGCATGTTGAATGGGTTAAGTATTTGTGATTGTTTGTATGTATGATTGTTATGTCAGTACAAATCATTGTTTTGCTGAAGTTAATATATATGCATAGGGGAAATGATGTTTTCTTATAGTACGAGTACAGTCTATGCATACGCTGGCCACGGATGCACACCTTGTACATGTACACTAGTATTAATGTGATAACTATTGGTTGTGATTGAATTCTAGATAAGACTCAGTCGTGAATTAGTGAAGTCCAAATGATGGTTGCTAATAATGTAAAAATGCATAAATGGATCAGTCTGTTAGTTGTTAATTACACGCATTAGTAACTAATTGTTGGAAATAGTGTTGTGCCTAACATCATTTATGATGCGTTGGGGATAGTGTTGTATTTAACATAGTCCCTGTTTAGCTTACACAATTAGCGTTGTTTGTTCTAGCATAATTGTACTTCTCTTTGAACAGTCAAATTATGTTGGTTAGAAGTAACTCAATGTTATGTTTATAACCTTTAAGGTCATAGTGTTATAAAATAATTATCATTAAATATTTTAAATATTAATATTATTATTGTTATTAGTATTATTAATGTTGTTATTAACATGCATAATCTTATTTGTTATTATAATCGTTGTCAAATAAACATAGCTTAATGTTTTGCATAAATGGATGAATTTATCACGATTGTTTTATGTGAATAATAAAAAGGAACCAAAATTATTAAAAACAATTGAAAGTGAGTCATATTATTATATTCCATATTATATTGTTATTTAAACTTTAATTATAAATCAAACAACATTTCGAATCAAGATTTAGTTGAGTAATAAAGACATGAATGTCCTCCATGTGTAAATTCAAGTTTTGCATTTATTATATTATCCTATCTACATTTAAAGATCAAGCGGTGGGGTAAATTCGATACAATTTAACTTGTCCCATATGTTTAGATAAGGCAAGTCATGCTTATTTATTTAATTATTTTTCTGAACAATAGGAAATCTACACAAAAGGGCAACCTTAATTAGAATTGAATTATTTCACTGCTCGAGAAAAACAAGAAATCTGACAAGCATATTTAAATATTATGTTATTTTTAGAATTGAATTATTTCACTGCTCGAGAAAAACAAGAAATCTGACAAGCATATTTAAATATTATTTTATCCTTGATGAGTGTGATGGTATTAATGGTTTAAGAAACCCAAAAAACCTGGAGGGCTAAGGCGGTGGAGTGAGAATGAAGTTTGGAGGAGGAAAATGGATCTATAAAGCAATGGTTCACGAAGATGAGGGGGGTTTGGTTTTTGGGATAAGTACACTTAGTATTTTGATGGGAAGGAGGAATGCCGAGGAGGGGGATAACTCGAAGCTTTGAGGAGGTGGGAAACTCAAAAGAATGAGGTGGGGTTAACTCTTGAACTATGGAAAGGCACTAAGGAAGGATGCTGTCGGGATTATTGGTTTGTGGGCTCGGGGGCTAGGAAACCCGTCGGTTTCCTAGGGCCAGCATGATAAGAGCTGGTCGGCAGGGTGGATCATCTATTTTTGGTTACTAAGGCTTGGACCAAAGGAGCTACAAAGTGGATAGGGGCAATCTACAACCTACATCGGTCCAGGTATTCTACTGGTAGTTAGAAAAATTTCAAATTATGCAAGAAATTACAATTTTACGTATGTTGTTAAAATTACTATATGTAGGTGCACTTTATGCTGTTAGACATTTTTCTAATCACTAAAATTATGCAGAAAATTAGCATAACGAAAGCATAATGATACTCATTTATTATTGAAATAAAAAGAAGGAAAAAAAACTGCTAGGAGCTGGTTACAAAACTTGATTTCAAAATCTAGATCTTCAGTGGCCTTCCGGTTAGAGGGGCACTGCATTGACCCCTCAAAATTGCCTTTGAAACTTCTGGATCTTCTGGACAGGATCCCGAACTAGGGTTTGATGAAGCCCACCCTTCTGCCCAAACAAAAGGTTCAATCCAAGGCTCTAAGCTCTTATTTTTCTTAGGAGTTTCCAGCCGTGGTTACAGACTTCAAAAATTCCAACTTTTGCTGAAGCCCTAATTTTCCATCTTTCCGATCAAAATCCCGAACTGGGGTTTGATCAAGCCCGGTCTTCCACCCAACCAAAAAATTTGAACTTGGTCTCTAAATTTCAATTTTTCTTAGTATCATTCAGCCGTGGACTCCGATTCCAAAAATTCTAACTTTCTCCGAAACCCTAAATTCCGGAAGCCATGAATAAAGGTGCTCCAAAAATAATTCTGTTTTGACAGAAATATGCACCTGATTGTTTCTGCTATAACTCTTAAATTTTTGCTCCACAGGGTCTGAAACCCTTTTTTTGCAGTAGCCTAACCTGTTATCTTTCCATCCTGACAGGTCTGACCTCAATTGGGTTTTCTGAGAGAGAGTTATGCCAAGTGTCGCAACGTGACCTGTTTATGGGATAAAATAGGAGAGCAAACTTGTACGGCCTACCACGTGTCACTAGTTCACCTTCGGCCTCTGGAAAAGTTTCCTAAGATATCCCGACCTGTTATCTTTCCATCCTGACAGGTCTGACCTCAATTGGACTCTCTGAGAGAGAGTTATGCCAAGTGTCGCAACGTGACCTGTTTATGGGATAAAACAGGAGAGCAAACTTGTACGGCGTGCCACGTGTCACTGGTTGAATTTCGGCCTCTGAAAAATTTTCCTGAGATAGTACAGTCTGTGTACTACCTGTCACTTTTTACTAAATTTCATTTGGATCTTCCTAGCCCAAGTTATGACATTTTTTCCTAGGTCACCTGAATTTGACTGAGATCTGGAAGAGGCCGAAACCCTAACTTGTACTGATCATAAATCACAAAGTACAACGGATTAGAGGTTGTACTTTGGACACAAGGTACCTGGAGATTTAATATTCGTCCTGTAACAATTTCAGATCCGAAAACTTCGCCAAAACGGATTTATAGTGAAAGTGCTACGATGACTGGTTTTTGCTATGTAAAACCCTAACCTTCAAATTGTCGTAAGTAAAGGAAGTGTCGTTAGTGCCATACCTTGTCTTCCTTCAGGTTAGCTCTGATACCATGTTAAAATTCAATATGCTAAGATAGAAAATAGCAGCATTACATTCCATTTCACAATAATAGCATATACAGGATCACTGAAGAAACAACAAGCACAGCATAAACACAAGTGACAGAGATTTATCCTGGGAAACCCTCATGGGGTAGAAAACCCAGCAAAGCTTCCTCAATATAGATGACCAGCAATATACAAAGATGAAACCATGAGACATGATCTCCTCCTCCACAATAGCAGACCTCTCCTCCACAAGTGCGCTATCCTCAAGTGTGTGAGTGTATCAAATGAGGAACACACCTCCTCTATTTATACACTACTCTGATATGTATTTTACACAAGTACATGTAGGCTCGTATTTAACCATTAGGTTAAATACCCCATTATAACTGACTGGGCCGACCCCCACATGGTGGGTCTAATAACCCTAGTTACCACAACCAAATCGGAGGAATAAACATCTCCGGATTTATAGTATAATCACATCGGAGGTATGGAACATCTCCGGAATAAATAATATACAAATATAATATTCTTTGAAGTTACAATATTTCAACAAAACTAGGCACAACATTGGGTGCAAAATTAGACGCAACATTGGGCGCAAACCTGGATGCAAAACATGACACAAAATTGGATGCAAAACATGACACAAAATTGGATGCAACACTAGACGTAAAATTGGACACAACACTAGACGTAAAATCGAATGCAACATTAGATGCAAAACTAGATGTAACCCTGGGAACAAAAAAACACGTAAAATGGGATGCAACATTTGGCGCAAACATGGATGCAAAAAAAATGTAAAACATGATGGAAAAGTGGATGCAAGATGGGATGCAACACTAGACGTAAAAGTGGATGAAAAACTAGATGCAATACTGGGCTCAAAATTGGATGCAAATATGGATGTAACACTAGATGAAAAACTGGACACATAATTAAATGCAAAACGGGGTGGAGTAGGAGAAAGTGGTAGTGTTCATGGAATAGGTGTAGGTGTAAGTGTTCATGGAACTCAAGCAACAACTGCATGGCCCCCATACAACATTCGACATTGTGAAGCTAAAGGAAAAGCTCTTACATTTGGAAACCTTTGGTGGTTGGGGGTGGCATATTTGCTACATGAATCTAATCACCATCATGAATCATGATCACCCAAAATTTCAATCTGCAAGCACTATAAATCTATGGCTCTGTTTTCCAAATTAGCCTCCTCTAGACTATTGCCCCAATTCACATATGCTCTATCATTCTTCACCACCTCACAATATTAGGAAAACAACCTCAAGTTGTAGTGCACATAAACCAATCTTTCTACCCATTCTACATACCATTCTACATTTAATTTCTTTATCCTCACATTGTGGATGACGCTATGGGTGTTCCAATACCTCTCTATAGAAGAGGTTCATAGGTGTTTTGCAGTTTCTTTTCAATTTGTTTTCTAGGTGTTCGCAATCTCTTGAATTCCATTAGTATGATATGATGTTTACATTCTGTTCATAGCATGTTTCTTAATGTATGGTAACTATTTTCTTCTAAGCAAATTTTATACCATCTATTCATCTCCCAAAATCCTACATATGTAACAAATTGTATCAAAGGGTTAATATTAGGCTTGTGAAGTATGTGAATTAGATTGTTATCTTTTCGATTTTGACGAACATCCATTGAATGTAGATTGTTACATTTTTATACACTCTTTTTGTTTTTATGACAAATGAAAAGCATTATATTAATTATTTCAGAAGTGAAATCAAAATATAGATATTTGAGCTTTGAAGCTCCTTTGTAAAGTCTAGAAATTTCCTCAAACCTACCCTATAGCTACATATTACATTCTTCCTAGCATCAAAACATTTCAAACCAACATTTTTATCAAACTATCATTAATCATTTTCTAATACAAGATATTCATCAACCCTAATATTGCTCACATCATCCCATCTCATTGTACATAAGAGGGATAAGGAAAATTTTGGTAAGGCCACTTCTTCCCCTAATTCTTGATAGACCCAAATACCTTCCTGCAAATAAAGAGCATACTTTGAGAGAGAGTCTTCTTTTGTATTGATATCTTTAAATATGTACATTTTTATACTCTATGGTACCCATTATTGTGGGCCTTGACATTCTAGATTCTTCAAAATTCTGAATGATTTCTGAGATTTATTTCTAGAGGAGATATATGGGTCGTAGCTCAACTCTTTGTTATGGTTACAACTACATAGTTGTAAAGTTGCACCACTGTGACCACCATACAATGGAACTTACAATTTTTTTCTATACTTATCATTATGTGCATTCATGAACAATTTAGAAATAATAAATATCCTCATGCAAAATCATAGAATTTTGGAAAAGATGATTGCTTAGTTGGATTTATGCTTGCGACCAATCCTTGGAGAAAAAATCTTTCTCACGGAAAAATAATAAGGTGTTTGATATTTCAAACTCATAAAGAATTTATGATTACTCATTCATAAAGGACAAATGTAGGGGTGAACAAGGTTCATGGGGTTCTATCCCCTTTTATCTATTAAATTAACCTGGCCACGTTAATTCTTGTAATTTAATAGACAACTTCCCTTTTGTAGCAATAAAATTCTGCATTTTGGTCTCATTTTTTACACTGCCATGGCTTATTTGAAATTTTAATTGTGTGTTGTCCTTCATTTGCAAAGTTACCAAAATTGTCTTGAATTGGAACTCATTTTGGACATATAGTCAAACTTGTCTCATGGATGAGAAAAAACTCATCAGTTAACACAATAATGCCTCAACATACAGAAAATACAAAAATATAGATTTTCAATATTTTTTATTTTATTTTATTTTTTACATTGAATTTAGATTAGACATGAAAGATTACATTGAATAGATTGCAAAAAGAACACATCCATATGATCATATATGAAAACTTCTATAGATTATGACATGAAGTTATGAAATAAAATGAACGAGATTCAAATATTCAAAGTAGATTTGAGTCAATACTCAAAAGTCAAATTTGAAATCTTATGACAAAATATGATAATACGTAGTAAATATAACAACATAGGAGAGAGCACCAACAAAATGGCCTCTTGCCCCTTCCCCTACCTTAATAGTTAGCTCCAATATCCAATCACACTATTTCATCTCTATATATTTGGGGCCCTGTGTTACTTTATTCATAAAAAGGATGAAGAACATGTCTGAAAATGATTTACATTCTTGAAAATGACTATTTCAAACTTGAAAATTAATTGTTACATTCCTAAAATTTTACTGTTATTTATTGTAGAAAATCACCCCTAGTTGTGGAAGAAATAACCATGTAATTTAGGACCTAGCTATGAAGTTGTACCTCTTCATGCTTCCTTGAAATTCTTGTGCTTCCATATGTTTATTTTGTTTCTATGTTTATATTTCCTTGTAGACTTGTATATTTCCCTGTAAACTTGTACATTTTTCTTTGCAATCCTTCTCTTTTGCATTGTAGACTTATTCTTTTAACTTTGTAGACTTGATTTAATTTCAGAAATTGATTTATAAGACGCCAAATTTGGGGCTTAATGGTTGTCTTAAAAGTTGGGATTGCTAGGATTCTAGTAGAATAATATTCTAGGTCAAAAAACTTCAAATTTGATTATATGGCCAACAATTAATAAAGCACAATGAACTTAATGATAATTTTGATAATGTGTCTATGTTTTAGGAGTAAGGCCCATTGATAAAAAGTGACTCCAAAAAATTTATATCATATTTCCATGGTTTTCATTGTAATAAATGGAAAGCATTCATGGGTAACGTCGCATATGACTTCATCTTGATAATACTGAATGTTAAATGCCACACTATATTTTCCCATTCACCATCAACTCACATCCCTTATGAAACCACAACTATAAGATTGTGGATGTTTAAGGCAGTAAATTTAACTTTTGCAACAATTTGTTGGTTTGCTTGGGATGACCCAGGTTCGGTGAAGTTATTGCAGCAACAACAAATCCCCTTTCACTGGCCCTTTTAGCATCAACCTGTAACCAGGATGAAGTGTCATCCGAAGCGAAGATGGGGGTTACAGAATCCAGTTTCTACAACCGTGGCGATGTGCAGATGTGGTTAACGAACTCGCAACACGTCCCTTACTTAACATATACTAACAAGACAATATGAACAAATGAATTCACAGTTACCAACAGTCTACATAACTACGTTGAATCTCTACTGTCTTTACTCTTATAACTACGCATTTACCATACTTAGTGTTGCTTCACAAGATTCATTCACTTGTATTCCATTTTATTAACGTATGATTATGTAAGATTCCAAGTAGAGGAATTTGACTTTTGACTATCTTTGTTTCACTTGGTTACAATCGTCAATAACTGCTGATTGGGTAGCTTATTGGTAGTTTGCATGGATTTGCATGTTGGGTAATTCCTCATAGATTAATTGCATGTCATATTAATAATATGATAACCCAAAATAATCAAGCCTAACAAATGAAATGCATAGTATATCCCCACTATCAATGCTGCCCTTGCATGTATTTGAATAATTATGACAGTTATTAAATATCAGTCCTATGCAATTAAATGAGAAAAACTGACCTTAAATGTTGTTGAGAGTGGACTGTTGAGAATGATGACTGCTGCTGCAATTTATTGGAGTAATGCTGAGATTGATACAACACTTTGTTTGATATGAATGCCCAACAATAATCCAATGGATGATACCACTTTGACTGTGGATTCGTGGAGTAATGATGGCTGCTATAGTTAGATAAGAATACTCTTTCATGCTAATTGCATGCTTCAAATTTCTGCTATTATAAGACTGTAAACAATGGGGCACATAGCAGAAATATACTCGTCTATTATCTATGTATTTTCTTGCTTGATAAGCAGATTGTCCTTGTTGGAGATGAAGACGCCTAGATTTATTACATAATCTAGTAGATGGTGATATCTCTAGTAGGTGGTGATGCCCTAATGTGATGTTGTAGGGCTCTTGTCCTGAGTAAGTGATTTTTTTTATTTTACACAATTACTCAATACCGACATAATGCATAACTTAATAAACAAAGGTACTGCAACTTAAAATCCATTTACATTATCGACAAGAACCCTCAAGTGTAAATCACGATGATTCCCATAACAATGTAATATATTAAGTCTATATTATCTCTAAAATCTAGTATAATACATTACCCTTAAACAAAAGTGATACCACACCAATTTTGTATTATTAATATTAACTTAAAGGTGTATGTCGCAATAACCCTTGTGAAAAATATAATGCATTTAACCATACCATATATATATATATACTAATTTAATGTATCTACCTTCGATTAATTACATACATCCTAAAACTAACTTACACATTATCAAGTTATACATCCATTTATTTCTTCTACGAATACATCACTATCTATAACTTTACAAAATGACATTCTATAGCCTTAACATTCAAAAGATATATAAATGTTTACAAGATCTATGCTTTTCCTAAAAACCTCCAATCCTAAGGTTATAACACATCAATCACTCAATACACAAATTCTTTAATACTCATTCTATTTTCATTAAAACATGAAATTGGTATAAATAAAATATTTCTTTAAATTCTAATGAAGTATTAATTACAAAAATAACTGTTTCATTTCAATTGACAAAAATAAAAGATATTTGTTTTGAATTCTAATGAGATATTTCAATTCTATGAATTAATAAAATGATATAAATACAATATTTTAATTCAATTCTTTCATCTCATTTTAGTTCTATGGAATAAATAATTTGACGTAACTTCACATCTATATTTCTATACATAAATAAACGATTTTATATCCCTTCTATTGAATACAGAATTGACAGAAATAACTGTAACATTTCTTTTTCATTAAAACATAAAATTTGCATAATTAACATAATTTCTTAAATTCTAATGAATTATTAATTTAACCAAAAATAACTATTTCATTTCATTTGACATAAATAAAAGATATTTCTTTTAAATTCTAAAGAGATATAATTTAACACAAATGAGCCACCTTATATCAAATCCATCCCATACAAATTTGACATAAATAGTTGTTTCGGTTCAATTTCCTTAAAAAAAATATAATTTGACATAATTAAATTACACCTTTCAATTTCATTATAAATAAAATTAACACATAAATAAATATAAGAACAATGCCAGATCTTAGAGTTACGAGCTCAGTTAGACAGAGTTATGAGTTCAGTTCAACTTCCAATTCATATCTGGAATCCATTAAAAAGAAGTAGAGTTGATTTCTTATTAAATTTGAATCGTGTTTCAACAGAGATTGAACTACAAGTCCAATTCGATTTCCAGGTTTAGGTATGGAATCAATTAAAAGAATAGAATCGATTCCTCATATCATATGGAATCGAATTCCAACAAGGTTATGAACCCAATCGAATCATGCAACAAAAATAAATTTCCGAGATCTAAATAAGGGTAGATCTCTATCAGATTGGTTAACAGTGCAGGCAGTTAAGAAATTTGGGTCTCGGTGAAATGCCAATACGAAGAAGATACAGAAATTATACAGACAAGAGTAAGGGATAATAGATCTTGAATTCAAATAATGACCATCAAATTATCTCTGCATTTCAATGCAACCCACAGATCTACGCCCAAGAAGATAGCATAGTCATACGTAATGTAATGAAACCGACTTCTGTATAGCGATCTATTGGTTACTGCATTTAAATGTAAACCTACAGATCTACAATCCAAGACTGGAGAGCAAGCATGAGTAAAGAAATGAAACCCGATTTCTGTATTACCATCTATTCATTACTGCATTTAGAAGTTAACCTACAGATCTACAATCCAATAATGCAGAGCAGGTAAGAGTAAAAGAAACGAAACCGGTTTCAACAGCACAAAGACCTACACTATCCCGGATAGATCTAGCATTCTTCCATTCAATAGATGGCGTATGCAAGCCCCAAATCGAACCACGATTTTAGCAAACAATGATTCTTGCATTCAATGGATGGCGTATGCAAGCCCCAAATCGAACCACGATTTTGCCATAATGATCAACAATTTAATAATGAAAATATAAACTCGATTTCAACTTGGCAGACACTGTAACTTCAACACTATATTGAAATCGATTTATCATTGAGATCGAGCTTAGTCTAAATTGACTGCAAATTTTAGATCTGGAACTGATATTCCTATAAACGTAAAATGCCAAGGTTTTGAATTCGAAAATGAAGATTGAGCTCATGAAGATCAAGCTCTGTCTGATTTGAATTTAATTTTTAGATCTGGATCTGCGTTTCCTACCAACATAAAATGCCAAGGTTTCGAATTCGAAAATGAAGATCGAGCTCATGAAGATCAAGCTCTGTCTGACTTGAATTTAATTTTTAGATCTGGAATTAGAAATATACAGAGAACTTTAATAAAAAGAATCGACTTCTAAAAAAATATTTCAGAGATTGTAAGAAAATGAAATCGACTTCTAAAAAAAAATTATTACAGAGATTATATAAAAAAAATGAGATCGACTTCTGGATATTGAAAGAGGAAAATATCTCAAGATGAAAAGACGTTACATCACGGATCAATAGTTTTTCACAGAGTTGAAATAAAACAATGTTCAGTGATTTGAGATCCACTATTTCTTCTTTAAATAGGGTATTATGGTTTCGCATACCAGAAATATAACTAAGAAAGTAAAACATATATTGATAACAGAATTTATGATTACTTTAAAACACAGTCATTAGATCGATCTTATAATATACAGAAAACAATAATGAAAAACGATTGAACCTCGTTCGTTTTGTTGAATCCGAGCTGGAGTAACTATTTGATGTAGCAAACGATTTGATTATTCGATTATTCCAGCTGCAATGATGGCAGCTCCAATCGAAAGGTGAACCTCCTCGTTTGTCGCAGCTCCAAACTCGTCGCCAATCACCACGGTCATAGACGGACACCTCGGTTAACCACCCAACCACTCTGGAAGTACTCTTCTTCCTTCCAGACCCCCGAGCTAATCGGGCCGTAGAGTTCACACAAGTATTTCAGAAATTCAGCTTGGGCTTCCCTTCCCACTAGAATTTCTAAGCCAAACCCTTAGATAGCAGCAAGTCTTTGAGGCATTCGAAAATTACGACAATCATCCAAATTATGGGCCCCTTACCCATTCCCTAAGCCTTCCTTATAAAGAAAAATTTCATGCGACACATGTCGCTTCATGCATAATTAAATATTTTTAATTAATTATTTAATTAAAACACTCACCCATCCAAGTGTCAGTCTCTCTGGGAAGTGCACCTACACCCCTAAGTTTGCTCTAGTTTGTCCCCCAGATATTTTAATCAACTCCTAGCTTTTAGTTGACTAGGTGTCTAATCTTAGGATTCTATTTTGCTCCTAAATAATGACTTCTATTATTTTAAATGCTCAACAAAATAACTATTCATGTGCAAATGTCTAAACTATTTTTATGCATTTGCTAAGTAATAATCTAGAGTTATTCTCCTAAGTTTTTATGCAGTTTAATTTACCAATCGGACTCACTAGGATCACGGTGCCGCGCCGTTGGGCTCCTGGTTCCTTAATCTTAATTCCCCGACATGGCACCACTCCGTCGGGTCCAGTCAACCATGGTTTCCATTCCTTGGCATGGTATCGCATCGTTGGGTCCTTGCATCCATTCTTTCCGTTCTCGACAGGGTACCGCATCGTTGGGTCCTTCTGCCACCGTCTTTCCATTTTGACTTGCGGGAACTCTTGTAGGGATTTTAGGAATCGTTACCATCCATCCTCCGTCTACATGCTATCTAGGGACTAATGGCGCTGAGGAGTGAGTCCGTTCTCACTGCGCGCCCCTCAACGCGTACGTGACCAGCTCCGTCGTGGCCCACCTCGTACGCCCTTACGCATTCCTCTTGAGCAAGCGGATCAGTGCTTATCTGCTCATGCGTGGTATTCTTGTCGAAAGTCGACATCGTCGTCGCTCCCCCTGTGTGTGATTTACCCGTACTCTACGACCCTTCATGTTCCTTTGTGTGTCCGTTGGTGAACCGTCTCACTTGTTTCTACACACACTTCTCACAACAAATTATTAGTAGCACTGTCCTCAATAATCATCATCTGATTTCTAAATCTAGTATTGTTAAACATTTATGATTTATTCAAACTTCTAATCAAATATACATTTCGTCGACAAATACATAATCACCGTACAGCTAGTCGTTAAGCATTATCTATCAACATAATTTTCCATAGTCATAGCTAATCGTTTAACATATGCAAATTATTCATTTACATCAACAGTTTAGATACACATACTCAAAAAATAAGGCCAAAAGGTTATTTAATTAATGTTTCAAACAGCCGGGTCACTCAGCAGGTGCCCTCAATGTCTACAAAAGTCTAGGGGCACTATATACACCCCTACTTATTTAGAACTTCATCCCGAAGTTCAGAATAAAAATGGAAAACTACGACGCATCTCAGTTGCGTCCTCCCAAGTCGCAGAGCTTGGACTATAGCTGTCCCACTGCACTTTGACTTGATCAATCACACGGTGCCTAAGTTGCCGCGTTCGCTGGTCTAAAATCTGGATCGGTTCGGCCATCACAGCCCCGTTGTCCGTTATCTGCACATTGCTCAAGTCAATGATGTGTGAAGTATCGGGAACATAGTGGCGCAATACAAAAACATGAAAAACATTATGAATTCTACTTAATGATGACGGCAAGTCAAGACGATAGGCAACTGGTCCTATCCGTTCAGAAATCCTAAAGGGTCCTACAAACCTAGGTGACAACTTGGCTCCCTTTCCAAATTTTATAGAACTCTTTTGTGGTTTTACCCGTAGAAATACCCTATCCCCAATTTCGTAGTTACGATCAGTCCTGTGTGCATCCGCATAGCTCTTCTGGCGATCCTGTGCTTCCTTTAGTCGAGCACGAATCGTGACCATCTGTTCTTCCATCTCTTGTATTGCCTCAGGACCAAGTAATGTCCTATCCTCTAGTATATCCCAACTTATGGGAGTCCTACAAGGTCTCCCATAGAGAAATTCAAAAGGAGCCATCTGAATAGAACTCTGATAACTGTTGTTGTATGCAAATTCTACCAAGGGTAGATATTCTTCCCACTTTTTCTGTTGATCCATTACATACATTCTTAGCATGTCCTCCAATACTTGGTTCACTCTTTCCGTTTGTCCGTCCGTTTCAGGGTGGTAGGCGGTACTAAAGTTAAGTTGAGTCCCAAGAGCTTCTTGAAAGCTTGTCCAAAATCTTCCCGTAAATACTGATCCTCTATCAGAAATAATTTTCTTCGGAATTCCATGTAATCTTACTAATTCATTAATGAAAACTCGGCCTATCTCCGGAGCTTGATACGTGTTCTTAATCGGCATGAAATGCGCACTCTTGGTAAGAGTGTCAACGACCACAAAAATTGTGTCGTGTCTCCTGTTGGTTAAGGGAAACCCAACTATAAAATCCATAGAAATAACCTCCCATTTTGATTCTGGGATTGCATGTGGTTGCAGTAATCCGGCTGGGTGTCAATGTTCCGCCTTTACCATCTGGCACTCCATAAACTTCGCCACAAAACTTACCACATCCCTCTTCATGCCATGCCAAAAGAACAAAGGTTTCAAATCTGCGTACATCTTTTTTATTCCTGGATGTGCTCTATAGACGGCTCGGTGAGCTTCAGACAGTATTAAACCTCGAATTTCTTCATTATCAGGAACATAGATGCGACGGTTATACCGTAATAAACCATCCATGTCCAAAGAGTACCCTTCAAACTTGGGTATCCTCATCTGTTCATTCTCCAACTCAGCTTTTACTTCATTATACCATTTGTCCTTCTGTTGTAGTGCCAAGATATTTTCTCTTAAGTTGGTCTTTAATGGTATGACAGAGAATATCCTAGGTCTACGACTAAGTGCATCTGCCACTTTGTTTAAGGTCCCTTTCACATAAGTTATGTCAAAGTCGTACTCACTGAGTACTTCCGACCATCTTCTCTGTCTTGCATTAAGGTCGCTTTGAGTGAAGATGTGTTGTAACCCACAATGGTCAATCTTTAATTCAAACCTTCTCCCTACGAGATAGTGTCTCCATAACCTCAAAGCATGCATCACTGCAGTCATCTCCATATCATGGGTCGCATAGTTCTCTTCATGCGGCCTAAGTCTTCTAGACGTGTACGCAATTACTCTTCCATCTTGCATCAATACACAACCAACACCATCCTTTGAAGCATCCGTGCACACCAGGAAATATTTATCCATATCGGGAACTCTTAAGATTGGTGCCGTAGTCAGTAATTCTTTTAATTTAACAAAGGCCTCTTCACATTTCTCCGTCCAAATGAAAGGACGGTTCTTCTTTTGCAATTCAGTAATAGGTCCTGCTACTTTAGAGAAGCCTTCCACAAAACATCTATAATACCCAGCAAGCCCCATAAAGCTTCGTACCTCATGTATGTTTGTGGGTGCCGGCCAGTCCCAAATGGCTTCAATCTTGGCTGGATCTACAGCTATCCCTTCACCGGATATGATGTGTCCAAGATAATGAATCTCCTTCTGGAAGAATGAACACTTTGATAATTTTCCATAAAGGTGATTTTCTCTTAAACATTTTAGGACTATCCTCAGGTGTTCCTCATGTTCTTCCGGCGTTCTTGAAGAAATCAGAATGTCGTCTAAGAACACCTGCACAAACTTGTCAAGGTGTTGCCGAAACACACCATTCATCAGGTTCATAAATACACTGGGTGCATTTGTTAAGCCAAAAGGTACTACGACAAATTCGTAGTGTCCAAATCTAGTTTTAAACGCTGTCTTGGGAATATCTTCATCCTTGATCCTCAACTGGTGGTATCCCGACCTTAGGTCGATTTTTGAGAATACCGTCACACCCTTCATCTGGTCAAAGAGGTCATCTATTCTGGGTAGGGGATACTGTTTTCTTACGGTCGCCTTGTTCAATTGATGGTAGTCAATGCACAAGCGCCAAGACCCATCCTTCTTCTTCACAAAAATAACAGGTGCTCCCCAAGGAGACACACTAGGTCTGATCAGTCCTAAATCTAACAACTCTTGTAGTTGAATTCACAATTCCTTCAATTCTGGTACAGACATCCGGTAAGGAGTCCTAGCTATGGGCTCGGTTCCAGGTTTTAGTTCTATAGTGAAATCCAGTTCACGCTGTGGCGGTAATCTGGGTAATGCGTCAGGAAACACGTCCATGAATTCTGAGAACAAGGGGTGGTTAATTACTTCTACCTTATCTCCTTCCTTGTTCAATGCAATCACTGCATACAATTGACACCTTTTTCTCATGCTCTTCTTCAACTGCATAGCCGATATCATTCTTAAGGAAACTTTCTTTTTCTTCCCAGTTAACATCCTCTTGTAACCTTCATCGTCGATGAAAGTTAGTTCCTTACTTCGGCAATCCATCACCGCCGAGTGTGCTTCTAGCCAATCCATCCCCAGGATTAGATCGTATGTACCCAATTCTATAACATAAAAGGATATTATAGAAGAACATACTCCTAGGTCGACTTCACAGTTCTCTACCTTAAGACCCACACTCTGGACACTACCGGATGCCATCTCGACAATGTCGAAATCATCTTGACTTATTGCCATCATTTTATTATTTTCTACAACTTTTAAGGAAATAAAACTTTTAGTAGCTCCAGGGTCTATAAGCAAGGAAAATACATTACCATGTATCTTACCAGCAGTCTCGAGGACGATGGACTGATGTTCATCTTGGCGGTTGTTAACGACAGCGTGTATACGATGCGCTCGTCCTAAATCGGCTACGGTAGTTTGTCGTGGTGCTTGGGCTCTTTGGTTTCCCCGGTCCTGCTGAGGACATTCGCTCTGGAAGTGTGGTCCCCCACACCTCCAACATCCTGCTTTGGGCCCTCTTGTTTTGTTTTTGGCAGGTGCATCATTTCTTCTTGGTCCAAACTGCGCCGGTTTTGCAAAAGGCTTTGCATGATCATTTCGTGGTGGCGGTCGGTATGGTGTTCTGTCATCTTTGCTAGACCCTCCGCTGAAAGGTCTCCTTCCAAAATTCTTATTCCCATACTGATGTTTGGGTGTATGCGAAGGTTGACTCCCTCGGTCTGTACTCATAAAGTTCTTATTCTGCAGTATCTTGCCAGGAAGCTCTTCTTCCGCAATAAGGTCCTTCTGGACCGCATCGTGTAGAGTAGAAGGTCTCAAAATACGAACCTTGTCCCGGATGACTGGTTTTAATCCGTAGATGAACTTATTGACCTTTAATTTCTCTGTGGCAACATGGGGTGCATACCTGAGTAACTCCATGAAACGGATTTTGTACTCTTGTATTGTCCGTAGTCCTTGCTTTAGTGCATGGAAATCATTCAGCTGCCGCTCAATGAATTCGTCTGATAGGTAATGCTGACGGAAATGTTCATCGAACAATTCCCAAGATATCTCCTCAAGCTCTAGACCTAGCTGAGGTTGCAAGGTCTTCCACCAAAGAAGGGCTTCCCCCTTCAGTTGTAGAATCCCCATCCGTACCTTCATGTTAGACGTGTAGTCTCTCAAAGAAAAACACATGGCCATGTTTTCTAGCCATGCCTCCGCGGCGGTCCCCTTAGTGGAACCCCAAAATTCAGGAAACTTCACCTTTTCTAACTCTCGGTGTATGTTGACCGGAGGTGGCGCCTGTGGTACTGCAGTGACTTGAGAACCAACGTTCTCGCGGTCAAGTCGTGTCATCAATGCTTCTGTCATTCTGTGGTAGTTCCTCATCATTGTCATGACCTCGTCCGTAGGTAGGTTAATGGTTTCCTCAGCTCTCGGAGGGTTATCCACAGGGGCTGTTGGGGTTGACGGGCGTGCAGCTTGTCCTCGTCCCCTTCCGGCTCTACCTTGGCGAGTTCTTCAATCCATGTCGAAGTCTGTTCAGATGTAAAAATAAAATTTATTAGTCAACTAAACATCATAAACTATTTCGCGTGGGGTTGTCTAGGTCCGAACTAAGTTCGACCTTGCTCTGATACCAAATGTAGGGCTCTTGTCCTGAGTAAGTGATTTTTTTTTTATTTTTTATTTTTTACACAATTACGCAATACCGACATAATGCATAACTTAATAAACAAAGGTACTGCAACTTAAAATCCATTTACATTATCGACAAGAACCCTCAAGTGTAAATCACGATGATTCCGATAACAATGTAATATATAAAGTCTATATTATCTCTAAAAGCTAATATAATACATTACCCTTAAACAAAAGTGATACCACACCAATTTTGTATTATTAATATTAACTTAAAGGTGTATGTCACAATAACCCTTGTGAACAATATAATGCATTTAACCATACCATATATATATATATATATATATATATATATATATATACTAATTTAATGTATCTACCTTCGATTAATTACATACATCCTAAAACTAACTTACACATTATCAAGTTATACATCCATTTATTTCTTCTACGAATACATCACTATCTATAACTTTACAAAATGACATTCTATAGCCTTAACATTCAAAAGATATATAAATGTTTACAAGATCTATGCTTTTCCTAAAAACCTCCAATCCTAAGGTTATAACACATCAATCACTCAATACACAAATTATTTAATACTCATTCTATTTTCATTAAAACATGAAATTGGTATAAATAAAATATTTCTTTAAATTATAATGAAGTATTAATTACAAAAATAATTGTTTCATTTCAATTGACAAAAATAAAAGATATTTCTTTTGAATTCTAATGAGATATTTCAATTCTATGAATTAATAAAATGATATAAATACAATATTTTAATTCAATTGTTTCATCTCATTTTAGTTCTATGGAATAAATAATTTGACGTAACTTCACATCTATATTTCTATACATAAATAAAAGATGTTATATCCCTTCTATTGAATACAGAATTGACAGAAATAACTGTAACATTTCTTTTTCATTAAAACATAAAATTTGCATAATTAACATAATTTCTTAAATTCTAATGAATTATTAATTTAACCAAAAATAACTATTTCATTTCATTTGACATAAATAAAAGATATTTCTTTTAAATTCTAAAGAGATATAATTTAACACAAATGAGCTACCTTATATCAAATCCATCCCATACCAATTTGACATAAATAGTTGTTTCGGTTCAATTTCATTAAAAAAAATATAATTTGACATAATTAAATTACACCTTTCAATTTCATTATAAATAAAATTAACACATAAATAAATATAAGAACAATGCCAGATCTCAGAGTTACGAGCTCAGTTAGACAGAGTTACGAGTTCAGTTCGACTTCCAATTCATATCTGGAATCCATTAAAAAGATGTAGAGTTGATTTCTTATTAAATTTGAATCGTGTTTCAATAGAGATTGGACTACAAGTCCAATTCGATTTCCAGGTTTAGGTCTAGAATCAATTAAAAGAATAGAATCGATTCCTCATATCATATGGAATCGAATTCCAACAAGGTTATGAACCCAATCGAATCATGCAACAAAAATAAATTTATGAGATCTAAATAAGGGTAGATCTCTATCAGATTGGTTAACAGTGCAGGCAGTTAAGAAATTTGGGTCTCGGTGAAATGCCAATACGAAGAAGATACAGAAATTATATAGACAAGAGTAAGGGATAATAGATCTTGAATTCAAATAATGACCATCAAATTATCTCTGCATTTCAATGCAACCCACAGATCTACGCCCAAGAAGATAGCACAGTCATACGTAATGTAATGAAACCGACTTCTGTATAGCGATCTATTGGTTACTGCATTTAAATGTAAACCTACAGATCTACAATCCAAGACTAGAGAGCAAGCATGAGTAAAGAAATGAAACCCAATTTCTGTATTACCATCTATTCATTACTGCATTTAGAAGTTAACCTACAGATCTACAATCCAATAATGCAGAGTAGGTAAGAGTAAAAGAAACGAAACCGGTTTCAACAGCACAAAAACCTACACTATCCCGGATAGATCTAGAATTCTTCCATTCAATAGATGGCGTATGCAAGCCCCAAATCAAACCACGATTTTAGCAAACAATGATTCTTGCATTCAATGGATGGCGTATGCAAGCCCCAAATCGAACCACGATTTTGGCATAATGATCAACAATTTAATAATGAAAATATAAACTCGATTTCAACTTGGCAGACGCTGTAACTTCAACACTATATTGAAATCGATTTATCATTGAGATCGAGCTTAGTCTAAATTGACTGCAAATTTTAGATCTGGAACTGATATTCCTAAAAACGTAAAATGCCAAGGTTTTGAATTCGGAAATGAAGATTGAGGTCATGAAGATCAAGCTCTGTCTGATTTGAATTTAATTTTTAGATCTGGATCTGCATTTCCTACCAACGTAAAATGCCAAGGTTTCGAATTCGAAAATGAAGATCGATCTCATGAAGATCAAGCTCTGTCTGACTTGAATTTAATTTTTAGATCTGGAATTAGAAATATACAGAGAACTTTAATAAAAAGAATCGACTTCTAAAAAAATATTTCAGAGATTGTAAGAAAATGAAATCGACTTCTGAAAAAAAATTTATTACAGAGATTATATAAAAAAAATGAGATCGACTTCTGGATATTGAAAGAGGAAAAGATCTCAAGATGAAAAGACGTTACATCACGGATCAATAGTTTTTCACAGAGTTGAAATAAAACAATGTTCAGTGATTTGAGATCCACTATTTCTTCTTTAAATAGGGTATTATGGTTTCGCATACCAGAAATATAACTAAGAAAGTAAAACAGATATTGATAACAGAATTTATAATTACTTTAAAACAAAGTCATTAGATCGATCTTATAATATACAGAAAACAATAATGAAAAACGATTGAACCTGGTTCGTTTTGTTGAATCCGAGCTGGAGTAACTATTTGATGTAGCAAACGATCTGATTATTCGAATTGAGCTCATGAAGATCAAGCTCTGTCTGATTTGAATTTAATTTTTAGATCTAGAATTAGAAATATACAGAGAACTTTAATAAAAAGAATCGACTTCTAAAAAAATATTTCAGAGATTGTAAGAAAATGAAATCGACTTCTGAAAAGAATTTATTACAGAGATTATATAAAAAAAATGAGATCGACTTCTGGATATTGAAAGAGGAAAAGATCTCAAGATGAAAAGACGTTACATCACGGATCAATAGTTTTTCACAGAGTTGAAATAAAACAATGTTCAGTGATTTGAGATCCACTATTTCTTCTTTAAATAGGGTATTATGGTTTCGCATACCAGAAATATAACTAAGAAAGTAAAACAGATATTGATAACAGAATTTATAATTACTTTAAAACACATTCATTAGATCGATCTTATAATATACAGAAAACAATAATGAAAAATGATTGAACCCGGTTCATTTTGTTGAATCCGAGCTGGAGTAACTATTTGATGTAGCAAACGATCTGATTATTCGATTATTCCAGCTGCAATGATGGCAGCTCCAATCGGAAGGTGAACCTCCTCGTTTGCCGCAGCTCCAAACTCGTCACCAATCACCACGGTCACAGACGGACACCTCGGTTAACCACCCAACCACTCTGGAAGTACTCTTCTTCCTTCCAGACCCCCGAGCTAATCGGGCCGTAGAGTTCACACAAGTATTTCATAAATTCAGCTTGGGCTTCCCTTCCCACCAGAATTTCTAAGCCAAACCCTTAGATAGTAGCAATTCTTTGAGGCATTCGAAAATTACGACAATCATCCAAATTATGGGCCCCTTACCCATTCCCTAATCCTTCCTTATAAACGAAAATCTCATGCGACACATGTCGCTTCATGCATAATTAAATATTTTTAATTAATTATTTAATTAAAACACTCACCCATCCAAGTGTCAGTTTCTCTGGGAAGTGCACCTACACCCCTAAGTTTGCTCTACTTTGTCCCCCAGATATTTTAATCAACTCCTAGCTTTTAGTTGACTAGGTGTCTAATCTTAGGATTCTATTTTGCTCCTAAATAATGACTTCTATTATTTTAAATGCTCAACAAAATAACTATTCATGTGCAAATGTCTAAACTATTTTTATGCATTTGCTAAGTAATAATCTAGAGTTATTCTCCTAAGTTTTTATGCAGTTTAATTTAACAATCGGACTCACTAGGATCATGGTGCCGCGCCGTTGGGCTCCTGGTTCCTTAATTTTAATTCCCCGACATGGCACCACTCCGTCGGGTCCAGTCAACCATGGTTTCCATTCCTTGGCATGGTACCGCATTGTTGGGTCCTTGCGTCCATTCTTTCCGATCTCGATAGGGTACCGCATCGTTGGGTCCTTCTGCCACCGTCTTTCCGTTTTGACTTGCGGGAACTCTTGTAGGGATTTTAGGAATCGTTACCATCCATCCTCCGTCTACATGCTATCTAGGGACTAATGGCGCTGAGGAGTGAGTTCGTTCTCACTGCGCGCCCCTCAACTCGTACGTGACCAGCTCCGTCGTGGCCCACCTCGTACGCCCTCACGCATTCCTGTTGAGCAAGCGGATCAGTGCTTATCTGCTCATGCGTGGTATTCTTGTCGGAAGTCAACATCGTCGTCGCTCCCCCTGTGTGTGATTTAGCCGTACTCTACGACCCTTCATGTTCCTTTGTGTGTCCGTTGGTGAACCGTCTCACTTGTTTCTGCACACACTTCTCACAACAGTTTATTTGTAGCACTGTCCTCAATAATCATCATCTGATTTCTAAATCTAGTATTGTTAAACATTTATGATTTATTCAAACTTCTAATCAAATATACATTTCGTCGACAAATACATAATCACCGTACAGCTAGTCGTTAAGCATTATCTATCAACATAATTTTCCATAGTCATAGCTAATCGTTTAACATATGCAAATTATTCATTTACATCAACAGTTTAGATACACATACTCAAAAAATAAGGCCAAAAGGTTATTTAATTAATGTTTCAAACGGCAAGGTCACTCAGCAGGTGCCCTCAATGTCTACAAAAGTCTAGGGGCACTACAGATGTGCCCTCCAATATATGAGATTACTTCTTGTAGTTTCTAGATCTGGTCCACAATCTCATTTATGGAACCGTACAACTGTGAAGAAGGAATTTATTATTACAACATTTCATAGTTGGTTGGATCTCATCAATAAATAATGGATCGCTACCCAGACTATCTCCACCTAGCAGAACAATACTGTAGAGGCACTATTCACATGACTATAGCAGCACTGTAGGTTGGAATATGCCCAGATTGTCTCCACCTAGCAAAACAATACTGTAGCGGCATTATTCATGGCACTGTAGCAGCACTGTAGCGTCACTCTTCACGAAACTATAGCGACACTATTCACGGCACTGTAGCGGCACAATATATGCTCCACGAATTAGAAGAAATGCAACTCAATATTCAATGATCACTCCCTCCATAATAATGTATCAGCTGATAAGAGATCATTTCCCTGGTTATGAATGAGTGCACCCACATAAATCCTTCAATTGCTTGGATGCCCTTGTATCCTTGTGACGGATGATGAATATGCTATAATAATGAAGAACAATGATAAACCTATATGATTTACCTCTAGAGTGACTAGGGAAGATATATTTCGCTGCCAAAATACACTTGTTGGCTAGGGCAATGTGCCCTAAACCCTAAATGGCTCTCAGAGATCACAACACAAATCTCGATGATCAATAATAATAATAGATACCTAGTAACTCACTTTATCCTTCTTTTATAGCTTTGACATTGCATGCCCTAACTTTTGTATACATAAGTTACCTTTCTCTTCTATTTTCTAGTTGAGTTGCATGCATCTCACTTTTTCATGCATGCATCTCACTTTTTGCATGCATGCATCTCACTTTTGAATGCATGTTTGCATGCTCTTGAGCTAGGGATTGCATGCTCTTGAGCTAGGGATCGCATGCTCTGCATGTCCTTTGTTCCATTTTTACCCAAAACAGAACATTACAGATTACCATTTAGATACATATGAAAGCAAATACATATACACATCCTAACAGGGACACAAAACATGTCATAAACTTATACACATAACACATATATTTACGTGGTTCACCCCCAGGCGGGAGCTACGTCCATAGGAACTGTTCTTATATTACTTGGAAGGGTAATAGTTCTAGTCTTTGCACTCAGCTATAGACTCTTCTCTACAATCATATCTCTACGCACTCAGTTGTAGACTTTGTTCTCTCTTGGTTCTCTCTCTTTCTAACCAACCAAAAATCAACACTCCTTATACAAAAATACCCTTACATATAGATGTGCCCGAAGGTCACACATTACAATTACTATGGGCCAACCCCCATAGTACACAAAACCCAAAAACCCCACGTGGTTCTCCTGTAGGCCACGCTAAGCTTTAACTTCGTTGTCCCTTTGGTGCTGCTTCTTTTGACTATGACGCTTTCTCTGGAAGTGCAGTTCTGACTTTTGTAGTGGCGTGTCCTTTACACCATTCTGCTTCTTTACTTCCCACTCCTGTAGCAGTCAATTCGTTGCTCGACCTTTAACTACGTCAACCACCTCTAGCTGTCCTTAGTACCTTGTCTTTACTAAGGAAACATGTCATTTCTTCTTGACTGTAATTCGCTCCATACCCTCTTCTCGGTATTTGCAGAGTCACTTATCTCCCAAAAATAGTCAATGTCAGGCCTTGCCTAACTGTACTTCGCATTCAAAACTTTCTTTACTTGGGATGCACCCAACAGGCCCCTAACACTTACTTGTGGCTCGTCCCCAAGCCACTTACACTGGGATTCTTTGATTTCACAGCACCTGGAGTGTTCATCTTCATTGTGAACTCTCGATATGTTGTGCTCAGCTTCGCAACAGCCTCCTTAGTCTCCTTCTCATACTCTTTCATTGTGTCGAGTAGTATCGCTGATATTGGTTCTTGCATTTGGTCCTTCACTGTGCTCTCTGTCGTGCGAAGCTCTCGCAGCTTCACCTCGATCTCTTCAAAGAGTGACAATGCCTCTTCTTGCATAGGTTGTAACATTGATGAAGTTTAAACTTCCTTCATTCTAAGCACCTTCAGTTCCTTTTGAATCTCCTTTGTTTCTGCGAACTTTTGTATTCTTTTCCTTGGTAGAAAATCCTTCATAACCGTGTTCATCGTGTCGAGTTCCTTCTGTTTCTTTTGGACTTCATCATGAATTTTCTGTAAGTTTGGGTCTTCTTGGAGCATGGCCCATGGCTTAGTCACTTCTTCTAGCAAATCTTGACATCTCGCAACTTCTGCGGAGATGTTCTATGTTGAAGTCTTCAATTCTTCAGCTCTTGCTTCCTTTAATTCTGGTGGAGTGTCAGGTTGTTTCCTAGACTCTAAGTCTACAATATGTTTTTTGTAACCAATCTCCATATCTTCCATTTTGCTTTGAGATTGTCTACTGTAGCACCAATCTTAACAATTGTCGCTTCTACTTCAGGTTCTTCTTCGAAGCATGGGATCTTTGCACAGACTTTCACTACGGCCTTCTTCGGCTTCTTCTGCTTATCATGAGCATTTTCTATATCATTACTCTGCATTCATTCCTCAGATATTTATAACGTTCTTCTAGCTTCATATGCTGGTTGTATGAGATCATATCTCTATCTTAATTTCTTCTACAACTTGCAGATGTAGATCATGTAGTCCTTCAATGGGTAACATTCCCACATTAATATCCAAGTGTGCGAGCTGCTTCGCACCTTCAGTTATTTCATCGGATGGGAATATGATGTTCATTGGTTCTATGCGCACTAACTGGGGTCATATCACTAGTGCAGGTGATGTTCTTTTTCTCTGGCTTGATTCCTCTGATCTGTCTTCAAATTCTGATTCGCTCATTAGATCTCTTTGTACTTTCTCTACTCTTGCCACCGTACTTTTCAGTTATGTGATGCTCTCTACCATACTTGCTTGAATTTGCTCTTGCTTACTGTATTTTATTGCAAGCATCTCTTCAAGATGTTCATGGAATCTGGTTGCAATGCAGTCATAGTCATCATCATGCAAATTCGCATCAAGCGGAGTCTTACTTGCTTTTTTATTCTTTATTTTTTGTCCCTCCGGCACATATGTGTCGGGGTTCTTCCTCTTTTCTCCTTCTGGAAATTCGCTAGTCTGCTGTTGTTCTTGTTCTTTATATTTCTCTTGCTCTTGTTTTTCGCTTTCATTGGCACTTTCCTCAGATGTCATGATCAATGTCTTTGGTGCATCAATTTTCCATTCAGGCGACCAATATTCAATGATGAGGTCAATCTTCTGCGCATCCAACTGATAATGACCCTCATACCATTTTGGGTTTGTTGGTTCTCTAGGTTGTATGAAGATAGAGTGGAGGCCCGCTTTGAATCTCATCTTTCGGAAGTATGTTGTTTTTATTCCCTTAGGAATACGTGAAGTGCGCTTGATCACTTCGTACAGTTGCTCATAAAATGTGTGCAACTGCACATTGTTCACTCTTTATCTTTATGGCCTTGAATTACTCCACATGTTCGCATATCTGGGTCCACGAGAGTCTCCAACGAACACCAATACACTTTGTTGGTACTTTGGCTCTTTCTAGCCCACAAATATGGTCAAGACTATCATCCAGCTGTAGTGAAACTGATATCCGGTGTCTTGCGCATCCACTACATCATACAGAAATTAGTTTAATAGGTAACTTTCCCAGTTGAATTGTAGTCCATCCTTATCCTTAGCAGCTAAGGAGATCGTAGCGGCCGACACTTTTGTTGGTCTGCATTTCCTTAGTACTTTTCCTGCAAGCAATTGTACTGTGAACTACATGGAAACATCTTTAGTCTGGTTCTCTTGATAGCCACGGGTTCCTTTTACCAAGCCAAATTCGCTCTTCATCCTCCTGGCAAGTTCTTTGTATTTATTTTTTACCACAAATTTTGTTGCACGGTCAGTGCCTCGTTTGCTCAAGTGGGTAATTTTGTAGATCGGATCAATATTGATGTCGATATTGTGGTCTAACCACAAGTATCCCTAGTGCGTGCATGACAACAATGTACGCACAACTACTATAAGATCTGGACTTCGGTCAAAATGTGGAATTCTCAATAGGTTCAATCCTGAGGATTGCAATGGCGCAATCCAATCCTGCACCTGAATGGTTTTTTTCTTAGTGGCTTCATCATAATGTCGACACATGCATTGATCTGGTTGAAACTATGGATACTTAGTTGTGTGCAGCAAATCGTGATCTGCGAACTTACATTCGGGAATCTTTCCTAGCAAATTGTCCTTCTCCCGAACATGACTTGACATCGATGGTAGTGGGATATCATATTGTGTATTATTATTCAGTATCAGAACTGGTGCATCATCTCTTCTTGGATGGATGTACTCGGGCATCAGTAGAATCGGCCTCTCACGAGGTCGCTCTGGAAGATACTCTTTCGGAATTTCTGCAGGCTACGGTTTCTCTTGGTCTTTGTATTTTTTCTTATCCTTCTATTTAGGTTTTGTTGTATATCGTGGTGAGGATCTAGAGGTCCCACTTCTGCATCCATGTTTGCATCATCTTTTGTGTCTAGGTTTTTTTCCACTTTTACATCTAGTTTTATGTCTAGTTTTGCGTCGAGTTCTGTGCCCAGATGTTGAAGATAGTGATTAGGATAATGATGATGATATTCACAATGACTATGATGATATGAAAAACTGGATGCAAATGGGATGAAACACTAGATGTAAAATTGGACACAACAATAGACGTAAAACTGAATGCAACATTATATGCAAAATTGGACGCGAAACTAGATGCAACCTTGGGAACAAAAAAACACGTAAAACAGGATGCAACATTGGCCACAAACCTAGATGCAAAAAAAATGTCAAACTGGATGGAAAAGTGGATGCAAGATGGGATGCAACACTAGATGTAAAGGTGGATGAAAAACTAGATGCAATACTGGGCTCAAAATTGGATGCAAATATGGACATAATACTAAATGCAAAACTAGACACATAATTGAATGCAAAACAGGGTGCAAAAATTGACATAAAAATGGACATAAAACTAGGTGCAAAAATGGAAACAACACTGGATGCAAAATTGGGTGTAAATAAGGGCATAACAAAGGACACAAAAAATGATGCAATACTAGATGCAAAATAGGGTGCAAAGAAGGGCATAAAAAAGATGCAAAAAAGGATGCAAAAAATGGGCACAAAATTGAACGCAAAAATGGACCTAACAAATATACAAAAAAGGAAGCAAAAGTTGGTGGTTTACAAAAATGTACAACACTGCCAGATTTTTCACCACAATTGGAAAAAAATTACACTAAAGTCCGGCACTAAATCCGACACAAATTCCAGTTTTTGTTGTAGTGACCCTCTCATGATAAAGGGATATGTGGTGTTGCGCCAATGGATGCTTACTATTTTCTATTGGGTAGGCCTTGGCAATATGATGTAAAAAGCATCTACGATGAAGAATACGTTTTGTTAGACAAGGATGAAAGGAAGATTAGAATGTTTCCTATGAAGGAGGGAAAATGTGATATTAGAAAAAATAAAAACTACAACAGTGGTAGAAGATTTTTTTTATCGAAACAAATAAAGTTCAAGGAAAGAAAGAAAAGAAAGGTGTTGTTTTTCTATTATTCCAAATAGTCTGAGTCTCTAAGTGAATAAAATGGAGATTCTAGCATAAGTAGATGATTTGTTTTACTAATTTTAAACATTATATTTCAAAGGAGCTCCCCAAATGATTGCCACATCTTATGATAATTTTGTTACGTTTTTACTTGTTTATCATGATAACTTTAAATCATTTGCAACAATAGGATCACTGAAAGAAAGACAAGCACAAAAACACAAAGAACACAAGTTTTTCCTCAGGGAAACCACAAGGGCGAAAACCCTGCAAAACATACTCAATAGAGAATTCACTAAGACAGTGTAAAACCCTAAGACAAAACAACAACTTCTCTTCACTAGCAAACTTCTTCTTTTTATCTACCTTGCACACTTTCTTTAGTGAGTGAATGAGTGAGTGAGTGAGAGTGATACCAAATGAGGAATTCGACTCCTCTATTTATATTCTTCAGTTGGGTGACTTTTTACCCTAACTGGGCCAACTTCTCCTAACTAACTAGGGAGAATCCACTTAGGGAGACTCAATAACTTATTTAATATAATTCTTGAGGGTACTATTGACCCAACTTACAAAGGAGGGTTTACATTGACTCTTTCAATGACTCTTACATGACCAATTACATCAATGACATCTCCCGAAGGAGGAATAATAATATAACAAATAAATACAATTAGAATATATTCCGCAGTTACATTTATTTAACACTCCCTCTTAACTAGGAAGGTATTCTACAGACATCAACATCAACAACTATACAACTAACTGGTGAATCTTTGTATGTCATAGGAAGTTTTGAAAAAACATCATATATATTGAGCATCATCATTTTCAATATGGAACTACTAGATCATCATCATCAATATCATCATCAACACGTCATCATCATTGTCATCATTAGAAAGGAACTGTAGGGACATCATCAACATCATCATCAACAACATGTGAATGCTAGAACAACATCATCATCATCAACAACAACATGTGAATGCTAGAACAACATCAGTGTACATATGGAACTACTCTACAGTGGGCACTTTGGTAGATCAAACATGCCTTGTATGAATTCCTAATCCTTTTGGACCAAACAAGCCTACTCAGACATACCAATCTACCTGGGGACCAAACAAGTTTTGTGTGACTTGCTAATACTTTCGAACCAAATAAACCTAGTTAGACATACCAATCCCACTAGGATTAAACAGTCCTTGACAGCCTGACATACCAATCCCTTTCGGGATCAAATATGCCTTGTTAGACTAACATACCAATCCTAGACTGAGCTACCACACCACAACTCCAAGAAACCACTCATCATCATCACTCCCTCTTTCAAGGGAGATCCTTTCGGACCACACCAAGCTTGTCTCGAAAGTATTCAAAATTTATTTGAGACAGAGGCTTAGTCAACACATCAACAACATGTTCTTCTGTAGAAAAATACTTGAGCTTTATAGCTCCCTTTTGCACCATATCCCAGATGTAGTGATACTTGATTTCTATATACTTCGATTTATCATGGAACACAAGGTTTTCTAACATATTTATAAAACTCTGATTATCACAAAGGATATCAATAACATCTATCTCAGTATCAAATAATCCTGACAACATATTGTGAAGCAAAACTGCTTTGCTACAAGCTGGACATGCTGCAATGTATTCAACTTTTGTCGTACTAAGAGAAACACTAGTATTCTTTCTACTGAGCCATGAGATCATACCTGATCCCAAACTAAAAAAAACATCTTAAATTACTTTTTTGTCTTCGGTACTTCTTTCCCAATCTGAATCTGTATAACCGTGCAATCTGATCTCACTATCTGATACATATCTAAGACCACAATCCAATGTACCCTTTGGGTACCTCATCACATGTTTTGCTGCAACCAAGTAAACATGTCTAGGCTCTACCATATACTGACTCAAGATGTTCACATCAAACCATATATCTGGTCTTGTATTTGTTAAATACATCAACAAGCCAATGATCTGTCTATACAATGTAACATCCATTGTCTCTAATGAAGCATCATTTAAGAGCTTCAATTTTTTTGTCATTGGCGTAGTCATAGCCTTACAATCCATCATCCCAAATCTCAAGTTAGCATCTCAATAATATAATTTCCTTGATCTAGGAAAAGTTCCTCTGGATTCTTCCACATTACAAGACCTAAGAAGTAATGCATCATGCCTAGGTCTTTCATCTTAAACTATGCGACAAGATTCCTCTTTGTTTTTTCTATGAGCTTCTCTTCACCTATCAGAAAAAAGTCATCTACATACAACAGTAGAATCACAAGATTTCCTTCTTCAACCTTGTAGTAAAGGTTGGAGTCTACTTTACTCTTGGTAAAGCCCAAGCTCATAATAAATCCATCTATCGTGTCATATCATGTTCTAGGTACCTATCTCAGAATGCACCATGTGTACTTCCTCCTCATGAGGGGAGACATCCTGTATCACTCTGAGCATGTATATGAGATACTAGGGAAAGCAACCTTTTCCATGGATAGAGGCTAAGTGATAATGTCTCTCAATTTGTGTTGTAGTCACTCCCTCTAAAGTAGAGCTTTCCTGCTCCCTCTGTAACCAAGCACTTTCCTCCCTATGTATTTTGTACTCTCTGCATCGGTACATTCTACATTGGAGTGACTGGTATCCTTCTCTTCTATTGAACTTCTGTGTATCCATCTATGTCATCTCTCTAGGTCACTAGATACCAAGGTCTCGAACTTTGTTGCAAGTTCTCTCTTGCACCCATCTATGAGCTCCTCATCTTCAACCTTGTAGCAAAGGTTGATGTATCATCACTTTAGGTGATCTTCGATCTCATCATGCTATCCCATGGGTTCCTTATGATCCCGTACAAATCCTTCTTCAATCTGTGTACATGTGATTCTCTGTAGAGAGCCCTCAATCATGTAGGTTGTTCGATATACACTTCTACTTCAATTACACCATCTATCTAGTGTAATATCCACCACTAAGGAATTATGTCTGGTCACTAGAGAAACATACCTTTATAGTTGACTCCCTCTTTCTGAGCGAACCCTTTCTTTGTACTTCTGTATTATGCTTGATTTCACAAATCTTTTTGAATGTTATAGCTAAAACATCGTCACTTGTTCTACGGAACAAACCTCATCATTATTCTCGTGTAGGTGATGGTACACAATCTTTCCTACAAGTCAAATTCAATTGCATGATTAGAAACATTTCATAACCTTCAAAACATATTCTTATGCATAAAGAAATAGGTCACACAGTCATGCAACTATCTTAGCCAATGCTTTAACACAACATTCATCGATATCTCACATTTATATGGTAACTTTCTAGATGCCTTCCATCTCCACCAGAACATTATTAATAGCATACACTACTCCCGACAAGTCAGTAAAGAGGTTTCATTTTATATAAGTAGCAATGGAATTTTGTACATCACCATAGGCCACTTACCTATCACATGCATATTAGTAGTATACTGTTCATCAATGCAAACACTCTAACATGCATAATACCCATCCTAAATCTAGGAACATAAATATGTACACAACTGGACAATACAGGAAATGACAATTCAAATACTTATCTTTGATTGTTTGGTAGGGTCTCTCTTGATCCTAGTCACCTTGCAGGATTTTTTGATAGTGTGATCCACTCCATCATCTAATTCTGAGGACCTGTTCCTTTGTTGCTCACAAATCACAAATGCATACCTTCTTATCTGATACTAAAATGGATAAGAGGTTCTTCCATCTTCCCTGTTTGGATTAAGGTAAATATTCCTCATCACTGGAGGAATATTCTTTATCTTTCTTCCTAGTCGGTTCATCAACCTCTACAACATGAGCATGATGTACTTTATTGTTCCCCTTCTTGTTTCCTTTATTCTTGGGACAATTCCTAGCAATGTGTCCCATCTCATCACAATGGTAGTATATGAAGCTTGAATAGTCTTTAGTAGAACTTTTCCCCTTCTAAGATTTCTTGTGATGATGGTTTTCCAGAGCTTGAATGTCTTCATCAACTAGATTATATTATATGGATGCAATCCTTGCTTCTTCTTCAGTTTAAAATTCCAAAAGTGTACTGAACATAATGAGTTTATTCCTTGAGCATATTCCTTTAATATAAGACTCCGGCCATGATCTTGGATGACCATTTAGGGTAGTCATCACTAATTATGCATTTTCAACTTCATCTCCAATTGCATTCAAATGATCTTTGATGCTGGAAACACTTGTGAAGTAGGCTTGGATACTTTCATTGTTTTGCATCTTCACAGGCTTGAGTTAACTCCTCAAGATCATTTTCCTATTGATGTTGGATCCTTCAAATAGTCCCTTCAGAGCATCAAACATCTCTTTCGGATTCTTTAGAGAAGAGATGTGTGGGATCAAGTGATCCTTAATGGAATTAGATATGAACCTCTTAGTTTTGACAAGATTCTTCTTGTGCTTTCTCATCTCCCTCTAGCTTTGCAAATACCTATGTAGCATAATTGTCCAAATCATGCTCTTCTAGGATGAGCATCATCCTATACTTGCTCAGAAGTTCTCAGCCCCTTCAAGCTTATCCTCAAGCTTGGTATGATTTGTCATCTTGATAAACTTGATAAATGAGAACCTCAAATGGATAAAGATAGAGTATAACTTACCAAATGAGATGCTTCAACCAAAGGTTGAGTTCTGAGATCTAGCTGCATGAGGTCCTAGGGTTTGTGAGAGAAACCCTAATTTTTCAACTTCAGGATCTTGCAAAACTAATTGGAGGAAAATATGTGCCTCTCTAAGGTGAGTTGGTCAATGTATTCCTTTTCCCAAATCCCTGAACAAATCCTCCAAAAACATGATGCCCTAGTTCTTCGAGTTGTAGTGGTGGGCCCAAAAATGAAAATTATCGGAATTGAATTATGCTTTGACCAAAAGTTGCGCCCTAGTGAGGCGATTTGAATGCACACTCTTTTTCAGTTGATCTATGGTGAGACCTCCCGGAAATAGAAACCCTAGTTTCTATAGTTGCAGGAGCTGCACAATGTTTTCTTTTAGGCCTGCTCTAAACCCATGTAAATTTTTTAATTGTTTGGCATGATAAATTTAAATCATTTGCAACAATAGGATCACTAAAAGAAATACAAGCACAACAACACAAAGAACACAAGTTTTTCCTCGAGGAAACAACAAGGGAGAAAACCCTGCAAAATTTCCTCAATATAGAATTCACTAAGAAAGTGTAAAACCCCAAGACAAAACAACAACTAAACTCTTCACCAACGAACTTCTTCTTTCTCTCTCTCTTACACACTTGCTTGAGTGAGTGACTGACTGAGAGTGATACCAAATGAGGAATTTGACTCCTCTATTTATATTCTTCAGTTGGGTGACTTTTTACCCTAACTAGACCGACTTATCCTAACTGACTGGGCCGACTCCACTTAGGGAGACTCAATAACTTATTTAATATCATTCTTGAGGGTATTATTGACCCGACTTACAAAGGAGGGTTTACATTTACTCTTTCAATGACTCTTACATGACCAATTGCATCAATGACATCTCCCTAAGGATGAATAATAATATAACAAATAAATACAATTAGAATATCTTTTATAGTTACATTTCTTTAATGAATTTTCCACCAAATAGAGTTTATCCGAGGATCTAGTTTGTCTAACAAAGCCCCACATTGAATGACAACTACTAAAAGTGATGAGTTGAACATGCAAGTGCATGAGTTGTAGGAAAGAGGTTTGATGAGAGAGATATTAGGCCCATTTCTACTCCCTATTGTACTTGTAGCAAAGAAGAGTGTAGAATGAATAATGTGCATTAATTCTTAACAAAATTATAATCAAGTATATATTTCCATTACCTAGGATGGATGATTTGATGGATTGTCTAATTCAGGTGAAAGATATTTACAAAGATAGATTTAATGAGTGGGTATCATCAAATTAAATTGTTTGAAGAAGTTGAATGCAAAGTTTTTCTTTAGACCAAGGGATTCATGATGGCTAGTCATGTCATTTTAATTTACCAATGCTCTAATTATTTTTATGAAATTGGTGAATAAAGTGCTAAAACCTTATTTGGGTAAGTTTATTGTGGTTAACAAAGATGTTATTTTTTAATAGATAAAATATGAGCATCTTAATCATTTAATGAAAATGTTTGAGTGGTTGAAGCAACATAAATTACTTTAAATATTGGAAAGTGTAACTTCATGAAAGAAGAACTAGTATATATAGGGTTTTTCATTTCTCAAGTAAAGGTGAAAGCAATCATAGAATGCCCAAATCCTAAGAGTATTTTTGAAGTACATAGTTTTTATGGGTTGGCCAATTTTTATAGGAAGATCATAAGAATTTTAGTGAGATATCTGCACCTTTGGCTTCTTGTATAAGGAAGGGAGAATTCCGTTGGAATGTTGCTACATAGAAATAGTTTGAGTTGTTGAACAAAAATGTTACTTAAAAACTAGCATTAGATTTTATAGATTTTGACAAGGTTTTCCAAGGTAATTGTAATGCTAGTGGGACAATTACTAAGGAGATATGAGTTCAGGGGAAGAACATTTTCTTTTTTTCTATGAAAATTTGAATGAAGTAAAAAAAAAATTATGTTTATGATAAGAATTCTATGTCATTGTTAAAGCATTGAAGAATTGGAGACATCACGTACTGCTTAAAGTGTTTTTTCTTTACATTGATCATCAAGCATTGAGATATCTAAATATTCAGTTTAAATTAAATCAAAGACATATGTAGAGGGAGGAATTTTTGCATAATATAGATTTATATTGAAGCATAAATTAGGAAAATCAAGTAGAATTGTAGATGCTTTAAGATGGAGATCAACTTTATTCTCTACTATGATACTCAAGTAATAGAATTGGAACAAATGAAAATGCTATAAGATTTAAATCTATTTCATAAAAGAGGATTTTTTATTTAAAAATTATCAACTATGTATTCCAAGAGGATCTATAAGGAGAAATCAAATCCGGGAGTTGCAAAATGAAGGATTAAGAGGATATTTTGGTGTTGAAAAACCAAATCATTAATTTTGGATCAAGATTATTAATTTAGATCATTATTATTGGTCAAGGATGGGTAATGATGTTAAGAAATGGATTGAAAACTACATATTTTGCCAATATGAGAAGTGCATAGTCAAAATATTTGTTTATACATATTCTTGTCGATACTAGAACATCAACATTGATTTGATCTTGGGATTGTCAAAAAAAACCAATGAGTAACATTCAATATTTGTTCTTGTTGATAGGTTTTCTAAAATGATACATTTTATTTCTTATAAAAACGTAAAAGTATTAATTAGTATAATTATTGTGTTTTAAAAAAAAAAATGTTAGATTGCACGAATATACGTAAAATTTCATTTTAAATTGTCAATAGAAGATTACAAAAAGAAATGGTTAACTTGGTAACATTACAAAAAAAACCTAAAATATTGGGGATGTAGAATCTTATGTTAAAGATATAGTATTAACGTATTCGAAAAAATAAATATTTCAAAGGGAAACATACAGTAAATTGAAAATGGAGAACATTGGCTTTTGCAAAATTATGAAGAAAATCTTAGAGAACACTTATGTGTTCGGAACTTAGAGCTACCCACATAAATAGACATTTTGCCTACATTTCATGTTGGTGACTTACTGAATAACATCCCGGAATAGTTAATAAAAATCATGATTAGATACCCTATTGTAAGGAAAAAAGAACAAAAAGTCATAAGATTAAAGAATAATGGATTCCTCTATTTCTTTAAGAACTGAATGCAGATCCTTTTAATAATAGATTCTTTCATTTTTTTTTAAAGACTAATGCAGATTCCTTTATGATTTCATGGCTAATGAGACCAAAGGTGTTTAGCCAGATTTTAGCCAGATTTTCTTTCATAAAATGTTTAAGCTTATTTTGTTTGCTGGAAAGATAAACGCCTAGAAGACACCAAGTGGATTCCCAAAATAAAGTTGTAACGAATTACAGTCTTCTTATGATAGTATTAGCAATCGTGTGAGCATGAATTCACTTTTTTTTAACCAGAGGAGATTGATCGGCGGAGCTGCCATGCTCCATTCCTTCTCTTGCGGTAGAGAAGATAAGATTGTCGGCGGAGATGGAATCGTTGATCTAGAATCAACCTTATCCATCAATCCACATCAAAATTTGGAGTTTGACATGACTGAAAATTCCGATTTCATGCTCACCCGTTGTTATTTGCCGCACATGGTTAATATTGCACCACAGCATTTGAGTTTTGGGTAGAGATCATTTGGGAAAAAGACTCTAAAGGATTGAACTTTTCATCCAATCTCGTCCATGTCTGATTCATTTTTAAGATTCTTTACTTTTTTTATTTTTATTTTGTGAGTGGAGATAATTATTTTTTATTTTTGGTACATATTGTACATTGTTGCATAATGTTACACATTTCTATATTGAGTTGTAAACATCTCACTACTCTCGGTGCAATGAATTATGGATATGTGCCTCACATCATTTTGAAAAAAACTATCAATAAATTGATAACCTTTTAAAATAGCTAATTTTAAATTACATTAAAGGGTCATTCAAATTTTAAAAACATTATTAAAATGTATGTTCAGTTAGATAAAAAGGTCATTAAAGTTTTAAGGGTATTATTAGAATGTATGATTGGTTAGATAAAAAGTTTTTGTGAGACCAGGCAGTTCCTCCCTTTCTGAATCTATGCGATTGTAAGAAGAAACATAAGTTTTTAATAGTTAAATTCATTATAAATTTATTAAATAAAAAAATTCAAAACCATATAAAACTATCTTAAATGATACAAATACCAAAATCCTAAAAAAAAATCTAATAACCTGTGGGGCTGCATAGTGTTACAAATCAGGATGGGGTACTATATTTTTTTCGGGATGAGTGTTAGCTTGGGAACAAACACAGGGGCGGAATTGTTAGCCTTTTGTGGCAGAATTGCTAGCTTTTTGGGGTCTTTTGTGGATTGCTAGGAAGAAATGTCTCCCTACGTTATAGGTGGCAGGTAACTCACAAGTGATCATCCATTGGATTGCTGGCAAATCCTCCTTGAACGTCCTTCATCTTCGTCAATAGATGTCCAGAATTTTAGAGTTAAAAGAGGCCTTTGAACAACTCACTTTTACTCATATCTTCCGGGACTTTAATAAGAAGGCTGATCGGTTATCAAAGCTGGCTGTTAGACACATAGATGGCTTCCTTCACTTTGAAAAGTTTGTGGATCATGTCTCTATTGATGTTGGATCCTACCATCTTTTCTAGATTGAGCCTGTTTTATGCATTGGTATGGGTAGAGCTCTTTTCAGGGTGGTGTAGTATGTTATTTTCTGGTCCTTTTTTGGGCATAGGCACACTTGAGCCTGTTTTATGCATTGGTATGGGTAGAGCTCTTTTCAGGGTGATGTAGTATGTTATTTTCTGGTCCTTTTTTGGGGATAGGCACACTTGGGGTATATGGTTCTTCAACATCTACTTGAGATTGTATATATGAAAACTCTTAACTCTTTGGTTTTTGTATTGCATAAGCAGACTCTATAATAGTCAACACACTATGTAAATTCTTAATGTAACTTTGATTCTTTAAAAAATACCCGTTAAGTTTTTTCCGGCTTGAAACAAAACCTGTCGACACAGAATTAACAAAAACATGCTGTATGCCCAAAATATTTCGAGAGAAACCGCAAGGAAAACATGGCCATTTCATTTCTTAAAATGGGAACTAAATTATATGAATACGGTAAAAGACTCTTGGTCGTTCAGTGTCCAGAGCTCTTGATATGCCGGATTTAAAGCTCCTGGAAAAGCGTGGAAAACGAAATGGAAATAATTTCTAGGTACACACTAACACAGTAACTTGACCACCTTTTGCTGGTCAAAGCCCTATTAATACAACTTCTTCGGAAAGTTGAACTTATTTGATATAATTAAGATTACGTTTTACAACAGTGATTGCACTTATTTAAATTTGGTGATACACCTAAAAAAACCGATTGATTTTTCACTATTTTGTAAGCGGAATCTAACCATTAACCTGCCCGCAATTCAGACGGATTTCACCGCTTGTTCCCGTCAAAGGACTTATGTTCCCCATGTTAATCATCGAGTTGGAAAAGTTGGAGAAGAAATCGGTTTGACTAGTGGTGTATCCATTCACAGTAGAAATGGTGGCTGCTCCAGACGTGGAAAGCAATTCTTGATCAGACTCAAAAAGCCCCATATTATTCTGCAGATTTGTGAAGTAGTTATTGTCGAAGGTGTCTGGAGTGCCTGGATCAAGTGGCGTTAGTGTACTCCCGCTTCCATTCTGCGGACAAGTGCTTTGCAAGGTTGATAGATATGTGCAATTTAGTGTCGGATCTGGATTGCCCGTTCCGTTGAAATTGTAAAGTCTACTGCTGAACACTGTGCACCGAGCTCGCCCAATTGTATGTGCCCCTGGTAGATTCACGAAACAGCAAATTAATACAATATATATTCTTGCAACTATGCAGGACAGATTGACCGGACCAGGAGTTAATAAACTGAAAGCCCCATTATCTACCTGATAAAGCAACGACATCCGTAACTGAAAGCCCCACGTTCTGGAACTTTGTTATGATTGTGGAGAGCAAATCGGTCGGTCGAGGAAGGGCTGTGTTGGGAAGAGTTGCATTGGCGGTGGTGCTATCCCGTCTCCCTAACTGCACAGTCCATGTCGGACCACCAGACTGTGGATTCGCCAAGGTTCATATAAACATTTTTGTTTCAAATTTTTATCAGTAGATCGACTAAAATTTGGTAGGAGGATCCTAAACCTAATTAACCAACCATTTATCTATCTCCAAAGCACCTCAGCTGAGATGAAAACAGTAGGAGTACAAACCATTGAGACGGATTGCTCCGCGGCTATGGCGAGAATGTCAGCACAGGAAACTGTTCCGTTGCACGCATTTTCTACTGCTGTCTTAATGTCGTCAACAACGCCAAAGCCCCTGATGGAATTGTTGTTAGGAACTGCCGTCTGCTCCCCCGTAAAATTGGTGGTGTCATTTAAAAGAACTGATGCGTCGCAGCCCTGTCAGAAATACATCAGCTTAGAGGGAATGAATGAATTTAGTAACTTAGTCCATTCATGCTGTGCTAAACTAATGCAAAGTAAAACATTGATGTGAAAAGAATTCAGTGGACAGACTTTGTTCCTTTCCAGGTGACACTACTTACATTGACAAAGCAGTCGTGAAAATGTAGACGGAGGAGAGAGGCCGCTATCCTTGAATCTGTCTGCAGAGCTTGCTGGATAACCTGCCCCACTATGGTAGTAACGTTGGGACATGTACTATTGTAAAAAGAAGGGCTCAGCTGAGCACTGGCACATCCAATGAATGCAACAATGTATAATATCACAACATTCTGAGAGAAAAATGCGAATGCCATGATTGGAGAATCCACGATTATACGAGATACTCTGCACATTGGACTCGAATACTATGACTGTGCCGGAGGGTTGATTTATAGAGCTTGTGGCGTCCATTTAATTGTTATTATCCTGATCATTATTTTATAAATGTCAATGGAAACGTTGTAAACTATAATTCATGTAGTATTATAAAAATGCTTATACGATCAAATTGGTGGTGTATGATCAAGCTTGTTTATGGGAGAAGAGATATGGATTTGAACATAGACCTTTTTTTAACAACACTTATATTATCACGATATCACTTTACAGCAACATCAAGTTGGTTTAAGTTGGTGAAATCAAATGATCATGTATGTATGAGATAACAAAAAAATATAAATTTCTTTAACATCACTTATATCATATTTATATTATATAAAAATAAAATAATAATATGACTTATATTATATTTATATATCATGTAAAGATAAATAATGATATGATTTATATTATATTTCTATCATGTGACTCATGATAATGGTGATATGATTTGTTAACTTTACGGAAACATTAATACCTCGTAACATATAACAAGTAAAATGATGTATGATAAATTGATAAATATAATAATGTGGTGTTAATTATTCTTATATCCTTATCCACATTGATATGTACAACCTAGATTTAGATTTAAATATTAACATTGCTTTATTTTTTATATTATTTATATAAATAAAATGTTCATAACATAATAATTATGAAATTTTGCACTTTATAAATGCTCACCCTAATTTAAATAAATATTATCTTACCTTAATTATTTACATTTTATATTATTTTGGTTTTAAATTAATATTTATTACAAATTATAATTAAAAAATCATTTTAAAGATAAACATTTTTTATTAATTAAGATATAAATGTGATGATAAAGTGAATTGAAATGAAAATTTTAATTATTTTTTTAAATCTTATTAAATTGTTGTCAAATTGTTTAATAGATATCAAAGTTATTAACAAGTTTGAGTAGTAGGCACCTCGGACCATAAATGAAGCTTTTAGCTATTTATACCAACAACAACACCTCAAAACACTATGTATGGCCTCATGATGATATTCTTAGCCTCTCGCTATGGATATCAACACAATTATGAGGTTTTGATTACTAGGGATGGTTCTAGGGGGCTTCAACATGGTCTAGGGAGAAAACATGGTCTTTAGGGAGTAAAGGAAGCTTCGATGCATCAAATGCCAAGAATGATGCATCGAACCACCACACATGACCTCTTGAAGCATCTTTGGACTTAGAATAGGCATATGAAGGCCTTAGGAGGTTTTTAGCCTTAGGTATGGGTCTCAAGGCTCTCAACGTAATTGAGGGAGAAAACTCAAGAAATAGGCCCTAATGGAGCCTCCATGTATTAGGGTGGAGAAATACACCATAAACCACCACACAAGGCTTCTTGAGGTTATCCTTGGCCCATGAGTGGGAATATGAGTGCTATTAGGAGGTTTACCCTAGACATGGGTAAGGGACAAAAAATAGGCCTTATGACCTAAGAGAAAACCTAATTGAAGAGTATAGACATATAAGGCCCAAAATGATGCCTCAAACCATTACATATGACCTACAAGGGTTATCCCTCACCATTATATAGGGATACTAATGTTGTTAAAAGGATTTCAGTAGTAGGTATGGGTGTCTATATTCTTACCATTTTTGGAAATTGAAACTTGGGCCTTAGGTTCTAAAGGAAACTTCTAGGTATCAAGGGACAAGGACAATAGATCTAACCACATTGCATGACCTTGCAAGAATATCATTGGCATATGAGTGGGGATATTGGAAACATTAGCAATATTTAAGCACTAGGTATGTGTTTTGGAGCCATTGTTAGGAAATTAATTCTAGGACTTAGGCCTTAAATGAAGATTTTAGACATATAAGACTAAGAAAAATTTCTCAAACAACCAGACGGGATATCTCGAAGGAATCCTTGTTTTACATGTGAGATATGAGTGCCATTAATATATTTGGAGCATTAGTTATTGGGTGTCAAGGATTTCAACATAATATCATGGGAGGAAACGTTGGGATTAGACCCTAAAATAAGCTTTCAAAAATATATGGCCATGAACAACACCATGAAGAACCACACATGAGCTCAAATTTTATAATTTCCTCTATGTAGGTATATGGGTGCCACTAAGAGATTTTGTATAACTGAGGTATTAGTCTTTGGGTCCTAAACATGGTTGAGGGAGGAAACCTAGGACCTTTATACCATAAAGGAAGATTCTAAGTATCCATGTTCAAGAATGACACCTCAATCCACCACACTTAACCTCTTTAGCATATCCTTTCACTAAATAAGTGGAGATATTAGAAATATTAGGAAATTTTAACCACTAGATATCTTTCTTTGGATCATAGATATGGCTGGTTGTGAAACCACAAGTATTCAATCCTAAATGATGATTATAGGAATAAAGGCCTAAGAACAATGGTTATAACAAAAACAAATGATTGGCCAAGGGGATATTTTTTATCCAAGTGGGGTTATGGGCACCATTATGGTTTTTAAGTACAAGGTATGGGTAAGAGGTTCCTTAGCATGGTAGAGGGAAAAAACCTAGGCCTTAGGCCCTAAAGGAATATTTTTTACATTGAGGGCCAAAACAATGCCTTAAACCAACACATAGGACCTCCCAAGTGGATCATTTTCTGCATAGTAGTCATATTGGAAACATTAGTGTTTTTGGAGAATTAAGTATTGGTTTGAAGGCCTAAACCAATGTCATGTGATGAAAATCAAACATTGGGACTAAAAGGTAGATTTAAAGGCTTAATCACCATCAATGAGGCCACAAACCTCCACACACATAACCTTTGTATGGAATATTTTTCCTTCAAGTGGTTTGGCCTAAAGCAAGATTTTAAGCATCCAACTCCAAGAACAATGCCTAGAACCACCATACTTGACCTCTCAGGAGTATCATTTCGCTCCAAGTAGGGATATGGGAATCAATAAGAGGTTTTGAGCACTAGGTAGGGATCTTAGTGCCTTTACCATGGTTTAGGGAGGAAACTCAACCCTTAGGTCATAAAGGTAGCTTCAAACAATCAAGAGACTTAAAGAGTGTCTCAAACCACCACATATGATGTTTCTTTGAGATATTTGGAATTTAAGAAGGGATATGGATCTATTAGAAGGTTTTTAGAACCAAGGTTGGGTAATGGTGCCTTAAACATCGTCAAGAGAGGAAAATTAAGCTTCATTCCCTAAAGTAAGCTTCTAGATATTTACTATCAATAATGTCACTTAGAACCAAAAAACATAGCCTCATAAGGGTATTTTTGGCTTCCAAATGGTGATATAGGCACCATTAGGTGTTTTTAGCACTACTCATGGGTGTCTAAGTGTTAATCATGGATAATAGAGGAATATCAAGAATAATGCTCTAAAATCAACATCTAGAGGTCAAGGCTCATGAATGACATCTCAAACCACCATAAATGAGCTCTCGAGGGGATTTTTAACTGTGAATGGGGATAGGGTTAACACTAGGATATTTCAATGTTAAGTGAGGGTTTCGGGGCACTGGACATGATTATGGAATAAATATTAGGCCTTAGGTATTAAAAGAATATTTTAAACTTCTAGGGCCAAGAATGACACCTTGAACAACCCTAGAACATATATTAGGCCTCTTGAACAACCACAAGAGGCCTTTCCACAGTATCATTTTCTTGCTAATGGGGATATTTATACCATTATGGGGATTTGAAAACTAAGAATGGGTCTTACAGACTTTGACATGATTGAGTGAAGACACTTTAGATTTGGGCTCTAAAGGAAACCTTAAGCCATTTGGAGCCAAGAACAATGTCTTGAACCACTACATTACATGACCTCCCAAGGGAAACTGTTATCACATATATAGTAGCCGGGCTACCATACATTATTTTTCTCATTCCAGTACACTATTCAGCCAGTTCCCTTACATTTGAGATGCTGAGATGAGCATCTAGATTGGATCACTATCAGATTGTGGACAGCAGTTGTATTCCCCATGCCATGACTGAGTCTCGGGACACTCAGAGAGATGACCGATATAGCCATTATACCATTTGTACAGAGCAGTCAGTAGTGCTCAGAGTTGCAGCAGCAGTTCCAGAGGACAGGTGATGGTATAGGTTGATGAGCTTTCAGGTATATGACTCAGCAGGTATATCATGGTGTTATGGTTAGATTGCTTTTATACTTATTCTTATAGCATGTCTTAGCACTCAGTGTCATGATCTGGCGATCATATAGATATTTGGACCTGGTCGATCTATTATATATATTACATTGTCCCTACTCAGACTTAGAAGTTCACTATTCATACTCATTGGTTTTACCCTCCTTAGGGAGAATAGAGATGATCATTCAACCATACCTTGGCTTGCTAGTGTTGGCTCCATTATTCATTGTCTTCATCCATCCATGGCCTACCTTTTAGATTATCACCCTGACTTACTACTTGACTAGTGGCATGGAGGACTTTTCCCCACTGTAGCCTCTGTATTGGATGAGCTTCCCTGTTTATTGTGTCTCGGCTCTGAGTTGGTGACAAAACTTACCTATGGTGAGTTGGAGTTCCTTGTGAATTCCCCCTAGTCACTAAAGTTGTGTTGGCTAAACCTGAAACTTTTGGTGCTGCCATGAATACAAAATCTGGAAAAATGAAATGCTATATCTTGTATGAAAAGCTCATTCATGCAATGTGTTTCTAAACACACATGAATGAGAAGCATGCCAAATGAACATGGCAATGAAAATAAAATGTTATATCTTTTGGAAAATAAATACCTAGGTAAACAAGCTGTCCATGACACACCTAGAAGTGCTCAAGTAAACAAGTGCCTTAAAAACACACCTGCAGCAGAAAGCCTAAAGAAAAATGTAAATCTATGCAATGTGTTTATAAACACACATAGATCAAGGCTATGGAAACTTCAGGCCCAAAAGCAATAGAACTTAAATGCTATATCTAAACAATTGCTGGCCTTATTTGTATTATGGATTGTGCACATCTGTGAAGGTGAATAAACCCTCTTTAAACAACTCATCCATTTGTGAGACACCGCCATTCCCTATGTTATTGCTCATTCAGTATATACTATGGTGTATATTCCTTTTCCCTTGCCAAAGTGTCACAAAGTCAAGTCAGTCAAGTCATCCCTTAGCCTAGCCAGTTAATTTAGCCTTCACCCTTCACTAGCAAATTGATCACAACTATGAAGTGAGTATGATCTTGAAAGTCTAATCTGAGTAATAATAATAATTAACGACACTATACATTTGGTTTTAGATCGCCAGTTATGATTACTATGTGTTATAATTGTTATTTGAATAAGTTGTAGAGCATATATTAACCTTGACACTTTGCAGCAGCCTTGGATGATGGTCTGAGTTATATTTGGTCTTGGTTAGACCTAGTTTGACCATGGAGGACCATGGGACATGAGATGTTGGACCTTATGATGATATGGATAGATGATATATGATCTATGTATACATACATGATGATTCTATGCAGCAGCTACAGGGTTATGATTATGATTCTTGGGTTTCAGCAGTGTTTGGTCATTTACAGATCATTATTATTGGCTTTGTTCCGGTATATTGGATATTTATTTTGATCATGCAGAGACTCATATGGTGTATGAGTACACATCTTGGATGTATTTGGACCTTCTGAGTCCAATGGGATAGTTTGTTTTCAGTTCCGGGCACTCACAGTGATGATTGAGCCTCAGTAGGCTGTCCCAGTGCAGTTTTGGTCTGTCGGAGGCCCTGTCAGAGCAGATGAGATTTTTATCCGGTTGACCTAGGGCGCTGATGATGGAGGGGGTGGTCCAGCCACTTGTTTTTACCATTATAACCCCCTCCCGGACACACTGGTGCCCTCACCTTGACAGCGCAGGCACTCCAGGAGGCTGTTTGGGGCAGTTTCACGCTTCCCGAGGCATTTCAGGATTGGTAGAAATGGCTATTGAGGAAATTGATTTGGGCTACTGAGTCAATGTTATGGCATGGGATGATCAGTGATGATAGATCGGGGTCCTCCAAACCTTCTCCAGCAGTTTCAGCTTCATCGGGGCCCGCATCCATCTCTTATGGCACTTTTTGTGGATTTTTGAGGTCTTTTGAGGACCACGACTTGACTATGGAGGCACGATTTGGTACTTTCATGATTATTTATTGGTTATTGTGCTATGTGGATTGACCAAGGAGGGATAAAATTACCCCTTGGACCCACCATAAGCCTCCTATGATATTATGTCATCATGATTTGGTGGGATTCCCCTCTTCTAGGGCGATTTTGTCCACTTACATTATATTTTATTTGTGATCCATGTATTTTATTGTTGAGCTCATCTCAACCATTGATTAGACATTTGTATCTTTTAATCTAATCCACTCATTCAAAAAGTGGTTAGGGTTTTGGTGCCTCTCCTTCCTATTTAAAGGAGAGAGCCTCTCATTGTAAAGGGACTTTTGGCTCTGGATTATTGGAATAGAAAATTATTATTGCATCTATCTCCATTGTTGTGGTGAATATTTTTGGTGTTCGTTCGTTGGTTCTTCCTTTGCACTGAGTTATTGGAGATCTTGTTTGCCATATCTTTGTACCACGATTTTGCATCTACAGGTGGAGGCCGATTTGCTTGAAGGAGGAGTTATTGGTAGGGGAAGACTCTCCCTACTTCTTCTTTGGAGCTCTTCGTTGGTAACAGGAGTATTACTGTCCCAGGACCTTCTATTTCATGTTACTATTGCATTTCTCTTGTATTTCCTCCATGCTTGATCTTACTGATTGAATCGCTATTCCTTGGTTTGACAGGTAGAGGAGGTCGCACTTGTGGGCTAGGGCATCAATTCGGAAAGCAAATTAACAATCTCTCATTTGATCTCTGCGGGAATCTTCCTCAACATCAAGGCATCTCATTCACATCACTCAGGTATGATCTCAAGGTAAGTTCTATCTCCATGATCTATCCAATTGTCAAAAACATTTAAAACCCTAATTAATCAAAACCCCATTTTTACATTTTCTCAGATCTACTTAGATCTAGTGGGTTGTTGGGCATAATATTGAAAACCCACCTCTATAGCATCCACGGCATCCCGGATCTATAGTTTGGTGAGAATTGGCTTCCGTTTGACCCCCCTCCCATGCCAACTTAGCTCTTCCCAAGCAAAGCGCACTTCCTAGTTTGAGCAAGTTGACCTAGATCTAGGTGGTGGGTGTTTGAGATTCCACTTGATTTGTCATCTACACATCAAATAACATACACCCAGGTTGTTACTTTTCTAAAATTCACCTTGTTGGCCCTATTCCACATTTTAAGGGATTTAATCCCCATTTTGGACCACTTGGAACACTCAAACTCAAATCTACTAAGATCTAGCCGTTGGATTGCCACGAAATTACAGATCCATACTCCTACTTGACTAACCTACCCAGATCTAAAGTTTGGATGCCATCCGACTTGTCTTGACCCACCTAACCCCACTTTTTAGCCTCCTTGGGCAAAGTCGCACCACCTTGGAGAAGTGAGTTGACTCACTTCTAGGACGTGGGTACTTGAGATTTTGGGAGATTTGAAACCGGAATAATTCAAAACCTAGGTCTACACTATCACTTTGTCAAATCTTGCCTTGGGAATAGCATTCCTTGTTTTAAGGGATTGTGGTCCACTTGGGTCAAACCTAGATCTAGACACGTTCATCCATCAAGACCCCTATTGCCTACTTGTCCCATGTACTAGGAGTCCTAAACCACAAGTCAACCCTACTTTGACTCCACTTCCCAATTCCCAAGGCACTGGCTTCTCTCCAAGTTAATTCGACTCTCCTAGATTGTTGGATTGACTTGTGGATTGACCTATGCATGGTGAACCAAACCCTTGAAGCTATCATGTATCATGGTCAAGCTTGTCATTTGTACTAGTTAGCCCCAATACAACCCTTAAACTACCCTGCACTGGACATGGTTCCCAAGGCAGTGGGCCTTCCAACATTGAACTAGTACACTAATCCTAGATCTCACTTCAAACATTATAAGTCACTCTCACATCAACTAAGAACCAAAAGCTATACTCATTAAACCCCTCACTTGGCTTGTGACTTCATCCTTAGGTCTAGGAAAAACCATACACCTAACTTCACTTAGAAATACCCTGATTTGGTGTCTTGGTTTTGATCTCTCCTGTCGGGAGTAGATCGGGTCTCCCCCTTTGTTGTCTGGGCTAGATAACATAAAGCGAAGGTTACCTCGACTGGCGTGACAACCATATACTGGAGGTCGAGGTGATCGTGGTTGCACCTTTTGAGTTTCCCTTCCCTATTTCCATCCATGACTGGATACATCCATAGGGGCAACTACAGTTTAGGTGATAACATTTTGGCGCCATTGCCGGGGAGGCAATAGCTTGCCCTGTTTCGACATACTTTTCTGAAAGCCGTCCCCTTCTCTTTGCCTAACATTTTGGCGCCGTTGCCGGGGACGCAATAGGCTTACCTTGGAAAAGCTAGTAGTCCTTCCTGCAAGTACAACGACACATATCTTGGTAGAAGAGTTTAAATCTACCTGGCGACTCCCAATCGTGACTCCGCTGAGGAGCGAGCTCATTTACATCCCTATAACACTAGAATTTAGACAGATCTTATCGTTATCTAGAACCCATGGGGTGCATCATTTTGTTTTCAGGTTCTTGAATTTAAAAAAAATATATATATATAAAAATATAAAAAATATAAAAAAAAAAATATTATCCATGGCTGCTTTTGAGCGACCTAGAACTTTCGGTCGTTTAAAAGTTTTTGACTTTTCAAAAATTGTTGGGTATCCTCATCATATTCCTCATCAAGCATGTGCAATATTGCCTATTTTCGATGGAAGTTATGAAATCTCTGCTAAAAGACACCTTGAACTTTTTAGGGAAATTATTAAAGAGTTATCCATAACTCATGAGGATGTGTGTCTGAGACTATTGGCTTCATCTTTCAAAGAAAGAGCTGGACTCTGGCTTTCGAATTTGAAACCCAATAGCATTTCTGGTTATGACATGTTTGAAAATAAATTCCTAGAAGAATGGGGAAGTGAATTCGATGATATGTATCTTTCAAATCAAATCCAAGATCAAAACCTTCTCCTTTCCGATCCTATTGTGGAATCATTTAACAATCAAATATCAAGTGATTTGTCAACATCCGGAGATGACCTTTCCTGCACAATTTCTTCTAATGATAAGTCTTCTACTTTTGAGTCAATCGAAAGTCAAATCTTTAATCATTGTACAAACCATAAATTTTCAAATTGCTTTTTAGGTAGCCCTAGTCCTGATCCTGAGGGAATTTCTGAGGATGAGCTTTTAGTTAATAGGTCTACTGAAGTTCCTCCCCCAGAGAAACTCATTAGGCATTCTGTCTTTAATGATCATTCAATTCCTTATCAACTTACTGAAGAAGAAGAAAGTAGGGACATAGATCAAGATCCTCTAGTGATGATTTCAGGTGATCATTGTGCAAATAATCAGGATATGTTAAATGAAATTATTAATTTCACCCCTGATCAATTAAATGAAAATGATCACTTATCCTCTTATAATTTTAATGATGAATTAATAAAAGATCAATATCAAGATGAGGAAGAGTTAGTAAATCATACTAGGTGTTCTAATCTTTGTTCCACTTCTTACAATGAATCTTTAAATTTTCCTTTTTTCATCTTTAATCAGGATAACTTAGAGTTAGATAGTTATGGTCAATCTTGTCCTCAGATTGTAAATATTGAATTGATCAAAAGTTTGAAATTATTCCTAGAATAAAGAATATTTTCTATTATCAGAATCCAAGGTCAAACTTGTCTATCCATTTGGGAGAAATTTCATATTTGCAATCCACTCTCCTTTCCCAATTCTTTCAATCATCTTTGGGTTGGGGCTCTAGTCAATCTTTTGCCTTGGAAATTTTTAATAGGAAGTATAAGCATGATTACATGTTTGGAGAAAAAGCACTTCATTCCCCTTTTCAGTCACTTTGAAACCATAATATATGTTGTCAAGTTATCAATCATTCTTGGTGGCTAGAAAAGGTGTTTAAAGATCAATTCCATCTCTTCTCCATTTTTGAGGATCAAGTGGGTCTGACTTTGATTTTCCGTCTTTTAAGCTTTAATTTATCCCCACTTGAATTTTTGATCATCAATCCCAAGGAGAATCAAATTGAATATGTAAGAGAAGTAAATGAACAAGTTAATCTGTGTGAAAATGAATCGAATCACATGTCTTATGTCCTTCCTCTATCCATCTCTGAGTTTAACTTGCATAAATTTTATGATCCTATCAGTTCTTTGATGGAGGATGTTTGCATCAGTCAGTCTTCTCCTTGGCATAATTTCATATTGCATCATTCAAACCATTCTTCAATTTATGAACAAATCAAGAAGACTGTGCCCTTAAATTTGTTGATCTTTAGCCCAATCTTGACTTGTTCTAGTATCAAAAATCAAATAAGAATCATTAACCTATTTGATAAATGGTTGCACCGGATTTATGATTTTACCTAACATTTGTGATGAATGGTTAGATTAGGGTAGGTAGGAAACTGAATAAGCCTACTTAGGCAGTAGTTAGTCTTTTTAGCCATTGAGTCTGGCACCTTCTTAGTCTCTAAGCTCCTTTGTAAGCTCCTAGTTTAATTGAGTACCTGTCACTTTTCTTTTCCTGCACAATAAATTTCAAATTTTGCAAATTATGTTAGTAGTTTAATTTACTTTCTGCATTTATATTTCTGACATAGAATAGATTTTATTTCAGTTGGTTTTATATTTTTCCCACACATGCGGCATGAGGTATTTTTGATGTTTGTGAATGCAGAAAATAGGTTGCAAGAATAAAAGCTGGAAATAAAATGGTAGAGTGCTGGATCGTGGATTCGAGTAGCAGAGTTCGAGGACCAGAGATTCTGAGGTTCTCAAGCGCTCATTTCAGCAGAGCACTTGTCCCAGCCGGAGCCAGATGTTATCACATATATAGTAGCCGGGCTACCATACATTATTTTTCTCATTCCAGTACACTATTCAGCCAGTTCCCTTACATTTGAGATGCTGAGATGAGCATCTAGATTGGATCACTATCAGATTGTGGACAGCAGTTGTATTCCCCATGACATGACTGAGTCTCAGGACACTCAGAGAGATGACCGATATAGCCATTATACCATTTGTACAGAGCAGTCAGTAGTGCTCAGAGTTGCAGCAGCAGTTCCAGAGGACAGGTGATGGTACAGGTTGATGAGCTTTCAGGTATATGGCTCAACAGGTATATCATGGTGTTATGGTTAGATTGCTTTTATACTTATTCTTATAGCATGTCTTAGCACTCAGTGTCATGATCTGGCGATCATATAGATATTTGGACCTGGTCGATCTATTATATATATTACCTTGTCCCTACTCAGACTTAGAAGTTCACTATTCATACTCATTGGTTTTACCCTCCTTAGGGAGAATAGAGGTGATCATTCAACCATACTTTGGCTTGATAGTGTTGGCTCCATTATTCATTGCCTTCATCCATCCATGGCCTACCTTTTAGATTATCACCCTGACTTACTACTTGACTAGTGGCATGGAGGACTTTTCCCCACTGTAGCCTCTGTATTGGATGAGCTTCCCTGTTTATTGTGTCTCGGCTCTGAGTTGGTGACAAAACTTACCTATGGTGAGTTGGAGTTCCTTGTGAATTCCCCCTAGTCACTAAAGTTGTGTTGGCTAAACCTGAAACTTTTGGTGCTGCCATGAATACAAAATCTGGAAAAATGAAATGCTATATCTTGTATGAAAAGCTCATTCATGCAATGTGTTTCTAAACACACATGAATGAGAAGCATGCCAAATGAACATGGCAATGAAAATAAAATGTTATATCTTTTGGAAAATAAATACCTAGGTAAACAAGCTGTCCATGACACACCTAGAAGTGCTCAGGTAAACAAGTGCCTTAAAAACACACCTGCAGCAGAAAGCCTAAAGAAAAATGTAAATCTATGCAATGTGTTTATAAACACACATAGATCAAGGCTATGGAAACTTCAGGCCCAAAAGCAATAGAACTTAAATGCTATATCTAAACAATTGCTGGCCTTATTTGTATTATGGATTGTGCACATCTGTGAAGGTGAATAAACCCTCTTTAAACAACTCATCCATTTGTGAGACACCGCCATTCCCTCTGTTATTGCTCATTCAGTATATACTATGGTGTATATTCCTTTTCCCTTGCCAAAGTGTCACAAAGTCAAGTCAGTCTAGTCATCCCTTAGCCTAGCCAGTTAATTTAGCCTTCACCCTTCACTAGCAAATTGATCACAACTATGAAGTGAGTATGATCCTGAAAGTCTAATCTAAGTAATAATAATAATTAACGACACTATACATTTGGTTTTAGATCGCCAGTTATGATTACTATGTGTTATAATTGTTATTTGAATAAGTTGTAGAGCATATATTAACCTTGACACTTTGCAGCAGCCTTGGATGATGGTCTGAGTTATATTTGGTCTTGGTTAGACCTAGTTTGACCATGGAGGACCATGGGACATGAGATGTTGGACCTTATGATGATATGGATAGATGATATATGGTCTATGTATACATACATGATGATTCTATGCAGCAGCTACAGGGTTATGATTATGATTCTTGGGTTTCAGCAGTGTTTGGTCATTTACAGATCATTATTATTGGCTTTGTTCCCGTATATTGGATATTTATTTTGATCATGCAGAGACTCATATGGTGTATGAGTACACATCTTCGATGGATTTGGACCTTCTGAGTCCAATGGGATAGTTTGTTTTCAGTTCCGGGCACTCACAGTGATGATTGAGCCTCAGTAGGCTGTCCCAGTGCAGTTTTGGTATGTCGAAGGCCCTGTCAGAGCAGATGAGATTTTTATCCGGTTGACCTAGGGCGCTGATGATGGAGGGGGTGGTCCAGCCACTTGCTTTTACCATTATACCCCCCTCCCGGACACACTGGTGCCCTCACCTTGACAGCGGAGGCACTCCAGGAGGCTGTTTGGGGCAGTTTCACGCTTCCCGAGGCATTTCAGGATTGGTAGAAATGGCTATTGAGGAAATCGATTTGGGCTACTGAGGCAATGTTATGGCATGGGATGATCAGTGATGATAGATCGGGGTCCTCCACACCTTCTCCAGCAGTTTCAGCTTCATCGGGGCCCGCATCCATCACTTATGGCACTTTCTGTGGATTTCTGAGGTCTTTTGAGGACCACGACTTGACTATGGAGGCACGATTTGGTACTTTCATGATTATTTATTAGTTATTGTGCTATGGGGATTGACCAAGGAGGGATAAAATTACCCCTTGGACCCACCATAAGCCTCCTATGATATTATGTCATCTTGATTTGGTGGGATTCCCCTCTTCTAGGGCGATTTTGTCCACTTACATTATATTTTATTTGTGATCCATGTATTTTATTGTTGAGCTCATCTCAACCATTGATTAGACATTTGTATCTTTTAATCTTAGCTACTCATTCAAAAAGTGGTTAGGGTTTTGGTGCCTCTCCTTCCTATTTAAAGGAGAGAGCCTCTCATTATAAAGGGACTTTTGGCTCTGGATTATTGGAATAGAAAATTATTATTGCATCTATCTCCAGTGTTGTGGTGAATGTTTTTGGTGTTCGTTCGTTGGTTCTTCCTTTGCACTGAGTTATTGGAGATCTTGTTTGCCATATCTTTGTACCACGATTTTGCATCTACAGGTGGAGGCCGATTTGCTTGAAGGAGGAGGTATTGGTAGGGGAAGACTCTCCCTACTTCTTCTTTGGAGCTCTTCGTTGGTAACAGGGAGTATTACTGTCCCAGGACCTTCTATTTCATGTTACTATTGCATTTCTCTTGTATTTCCTCCATGCTTGATCTTACTGATTGAATCGCTATTCCTTGGTTTGACAGGTAGAGGAGGTCGCACTTGTGGGCTAGGGCATCAATTCGGCAAGCAAATTAACAATCTCTCATTTGATCTCTGCGGGAATCTTCCTCAACATCAAGGCATCTCATTCACATCACTCAGGTATGATCTCAAGGTAAGTTCTATCTCCATGATCTATCCAATTGTCAAAAACATTTAAAACCCTAATTAATCAAAACCCCATTTTTACATTTTCTCAGATCTACTTAGATCTAGTGGGTTGTTGGGCATAATATTGAAAACCCACCTCTATAGCATCCACGGCATCCCGGATCTATAGTTTGGTGAGAATTGGCTTCCGTTTGACCCCCCTCCCATGCCAACTTAGCTCTTCCCAAGCAAAGCGCACTTCCTAGTTTGAGCAAGTTGACCTAGATCTAGGTGGTGGGTGTTTGAGATTCCACTTGATTTGTCATCTACACATCAAATAACATACACCCAGGTTGTTACTTTTCTAAAATTCACCTTGTGGGCCCTATTCCACATTTTAAGGGATTTAATCCCCATTTTGGACCACTTGGAACACTCAAACTCAAATCTACTAAGATCTAGCCGTTGGATTGCCACGAAATTACAGATCCATACTCCTACTTGACTAACCTACCCAGATCTAAAGTTTGGATGCCATCCGACTTGTCTTGACCCACCTAACCCCACTTTTTAGCCTCCTTGGGCAAAGTCGCACCACCTTGGAGAAGTGAGTTGACTCACTTCTAGGACGTGGGTACTTGAGATTTTGGGAGATTTGAAACCGGAATAATTCAAAACCTAGGTCTACACTATCACTTTGTTAAATCTTGCCTTGGGGATAGCATTCCTTGTTTTAAGGGATTGTGGTCCACTTGGGTCAAACCTAGATCTAGACACGTTCATCCATCAAGACCCCTATTGCCTAATTGTCCCATGTACTAGGAGTCCTAAACCACAAGTCAACCCTACTTTGACTCCACTTCCCAATTCCCAAGGCACTGGCTTCTCTCCAAGTTAATTCGACTCTCCTAGATTGTTGGATTGACTTGTGGATTGACCTATGCATGGTGAACCAAACCCTTGAAGCTATCATGTATCATGGTCAAGCTTGTCATCTGTACTAGTTAGCCCCAATACAACCCTTAAACTACCCTGCACTGGACACGGTTCCCAAGGTAGTGGGTCTTCCAACATTGAACTAGTACACTAATCCTAGATCTCACTTCAAACATTATAAGTCACTCTCACATCAACTAAGAACCAAAAGCTATACTCATTAAACCCCTCACTTGGCTTGTGACTTCATCCTTAGGTCTAGGAAAAACCATACACCTAACTTCACTTAGAAATACCCTGATTTGGTGTCTTGGTTTTGATCTCTCCTGTCGGGAGTAGATCGGGTCTCCCCCTTTGTTGTCTGGGCTAGATAACATAAAGCGAAGGTTGCCTCGACTGGCATGACAACCATATACTGGAGGTCGAGGTGATCGTGGTTGCACCTTTTGAGTTGCCCTTCCCTATTGCCATCCATGACTGGATACATCCATAGGGGCAGCTACAGTTTAGGTGATAACAAAAACCTTTGCCTTTTAGTAGGGATATGGGTTCCATTTAAGAAATTTTTAGCAATATGTATGGATCTCCTTAGACCCTAAAGCGGGATTTTAGGAATCTAGTGCCAAGATGGGAACCTTAGAAAACCACACATGGCCTACAAAAGGTATCTGTAGCCCATGATTGCTGATGTTACTGCCACTATGTGGCTTTGAGCAGTATGTATGGGTCTTATGGCCATGGAAATGATCAATGAAGAAAAGTTATTCCTTGTTCCTTAAAGAAATATTTAAGGCATGTAGGGCCATGAATAATGCCAAATAATGCATAAAATCACCATCCATGATCTCGTAAGGGTATCCTTCGAATCTAAGAAAGGATGTCAATGAATTTATGAACTTTTGAGTATCGGTAAGGGTCTCGGAGCGATAACACGGTTGATGAATGAAACCCAATCATGATATCATATAAAAATATTATAGGCTATAGAGAAAAACATTGAGGCCTCAAACCACCACACTTAACCTCTCAAGACAATTAGTGGTCTACATGAGGGATTATTGAGGATAACACTCAATATGGATCTTAGGGAATTAGACATAGTTGGAGGATGAAAGTCATGCTTTAGACCCTAATGAAGGATTTTTGGCATTTGAGGCCAAGAATAACATCGAGAAGCATCAACACAAATGACCTTTTGAGGGTATACACACTTCAAGTTGTGGGGATACATGTGCCATTAGTGTTTTTTTAGCACTAGAATTGTGTCTCAAAACCTCAGGCACATTTGAGGGATATAATGCAGGTATTAGGTTATAACGCCTCAAACCAGCACACGTGACCTCCCAAGAGAATTTGTGGCCTATATGGGGGGTTATTGAGGATAACACTCGATATGGATCTTAGGGAATTAGACACGGTTGGAGGATTGCATTCATGCCATAAGACCCTAAAGAAGGATTTTAGGCATTGAAGGCCAAGAATAAAACCAAGCATCAACACACATGACCTCTCAAGAATATCTCTAGCTTCAAGTGGGGATACATGTGCCATTATGTTTTTTTAGCACTAGGAATGGGTCATATTATAAAAGTAAATTCTAAGTACAACTGCTCATAAAATGCCAGTTCCTCCATACAAAAGACAATATTAGGAGCCATATGAAGCCACTTCTCCGAACACCTTGGAAATTTTCATTACATTAGAAATAATTTTTTTTTTAATATCAAGAAGAGTTTATTCAAATAAAAGTGCATTTTAATATTTTTAAATTTATTATATAAATAAAAGTGCATTTATTTTTATTTATTACTCAAATGCAAAGATATTTTTATTAAAAATTTTATTCTACTCCAAAACATCTTTATTATTTAAATCTTTTTTATAAAATAGATTTTTATTTAAAACCAAATTTAAATCAAATTTAGATTTCTTTTTTAAACCTTTTATTAAAAATAAAATAAAATCCAATTTTAATTATTTACATTTAGTCAAATTAATTCTCATTTTTTTGAAATTAACATTTCTTACCACATAAATTTATAAAACATTTATGTTGCAATGTTCACTTTAAATTTATATCAAAAACCAATTTTTTTTTAACAATTATAACACATTCATCTTTCAAACTTCTATTTCATTTATTTCTTTTAATTTATAAAAATATTATTAATAAAGTATTTTCGTTATTTAAATTCAATTATTTTCATTTTCAAATACATCACTAATCTCATTAAAATCTTTTTTATGTACACATCATTATATTCCTTTTAATCAATAATTTTTATTTAAAATTTTAATATACTTTTTATTAATATAATGTTTCTAAACTAAATATTATATTTATTTCTATATCATATTTTTAATAAAATTAAACTACTTAACTATCCCTAACTTTCAACCAACTATATTTTATTTCATATATAAAATAATTTTTTTAATTTTTAATTTTTTAATTTTTAAAATTTTCCTTTTTTTCACATAAAATTGTTAAAATTATCTCACTTTTCCTTATTTGCAATTTTATCAAACAAATTATTAAAAAAACATTTTCTTAGTTTATATCATTTATATTAATTTTAAATTATAGAAAATATTAATATCTGAAAAATTGGTTTTAATGAATTTCACCATGTACCATACAAAAATTGTTATAATATCTAACTTCACAAAATGTTAATCCATGTGAAATTGGATTTGTATTTTACAATATATCATAGAACTCTACCTATATACAAATGCTATTATAATGTTATCTCTACTTACATATTTCCATAATTACACTATTTTTACATCATTATTTTAAAATAAAAAATTTCCCAAAACCTACAAATCACATACCATTTTTCTTATAATATTAAAATATACATTTACTTTTCCCATCCATATCCCATATTACTTATTTAACCCTAGTGTTTTTCCTATAATATTAAAATATGCATCTACTCATGCCATTCATATTTACTTAGCCTTATCAATATATCATATCACCTTATCAAGTAAGCGCATTTCACTGATTTGATTGGTGGGAGAGCTTAAAGGACGTGGAGGAGGAATATCAATTACACTACAGTAAAGTCTTTAATAAGCAAATGAAATTGTGTTGTTAAAAAAGTATAAAGATAGTTTACATATCTATGTTTGAGGAAATTATTAATATTTTAAACTACAAATTAATATAAATAAAATAATAATGTAGTTGAAAGATATTATATTATCATATTTAGTATTAAGATGGATAATATATAGTTGAAAGATATTATATTATCAAATTTAGTATTACGAATGTATAAAAGTGATTTAAAAAAAATTATTTTAAATTTTGAATTTAATTTAAATTATAATTATTATTTTTTAAAATAAATATATTAAAACATGAAAATTATTTATTTTATATCAAATAAATACATGTAATATTAAAAATAAAATTGAAAAATCAAGAAGTTATTTTCTAAACTATTAATGTAAACAAAGGTTCAAAGTTATTATAGGGAGAGTTAGGAGTTAAAACACAAACAAATTACTATATAATATAGCATCAACAAGTCCATTATCATTATAAATATCATTATGAGGAGAAGTATCTTGCTCATTTATGATATAGTTTTTTAAATAAGACATAGGAGTATGAATAAATTACTAAGATAAGGTTGATAATTGAGAGTTAAAATGAAGTGAAATTAAAATAAAAAGTTTAAAATATATTAATGTAAAGTTATTTCAATGAAATGATTATTTTAAATTAATAAACTTTTTGATGTGGGTAAAAAGAGATTTGAGGTATGCACTCAAAGAGGGGTTTATATAAAGATGTCGTTAAACCAAATCATTGGGAGATTGACTAAAGTAACACTTTGCAAAATATCAATAACATTAAAAATATTATTACATCTAAGTTTAAAGAAAAAATGTGGTGCAAGAAAGAAATATATGTTAAAATAAAATTAAGATACTATGAGAACTTCATTTTAACCATAATCTAGAAGATAAAAAATATCTCTAATTTAACGAGTTTGAATAATAAAATTAATATAACTATCCTAAAACACTATCACAATCATTATAATCATTTAGAAAACACTACCACCATCATCATAATCATTTAAAAAAATATTACCTCAATTAAAAAACCTATAAACCTATACACATAAAATGATCTTTACATATTTAACAAAGCAGAAATGAGTGTTATGCCTTTTACAAACATAACTACATTATGGAGAATAAAAAAATAAGATTCATTACACATTGAAACATGGAGAATAAAAAAAACAAAAAATTACACAATGAAAAATGTGCTAATATTTGGTTGAGCTTTGATCATTCTTTTCAATTTGAAGCATTGAGACAATTCAATCACATGAAACTCATACAACCATAACACAAGATATACCATGGGGAAAATCCTAAAAACTATGAGAACATAAAACCCAACAATTCTTCTCACTATAATATAATGGATATCATATAATGCTTTTTTTTAAAACATATTAGCAGATTTCTTTCGGAAGATAAGAGATCACCAAACACTCTTGGTGAAGATACAAAAGCAATAGAGGAGAGAGATCAATCGGAGAAGCGCCTTCCTTCAATAATAATATCCTGCACACAAAGAGAAGCGCCTTGCCTTCAAAGGAGAAGAGAATTCACTTCATCAATCCCGTATAACATATTTATACATTCTTCTCTTCTATTTTTATCTTCTAACTTCAGGATGAACTCACCCTCAAACTGGAAGTATCAATCTTGCATGTAGAAGTGGGCCCCACTTCTCATGCAGTGCTTTATCTCACTCAAATGTCACTTAGGATGGACTCCTCTCTTAACTAAAAGATTTCCCACTTAGTTAGGTGGCTAACTTAAGTGTCATCACTTGATTTTAACTAGATCTTCTTTGTTTTCACTTAGTTAACTCTCTTTAATTGATTCTTGATAACAGCACTCATCAGTGTAGTGATCAATTCACTTTAGTTTTAACTAGTCAATATTAAACACTTAGTTAATTGAAATCATGCTCATCCATTTACTTGAAGTGACCAATGTGAGTTCTTTAGTTAAGTGAGGCATATTTTTAACTGATGCTTTAACTAGCTGAAGCTTTAACAATTCAAACTCTCTTTAATTAGCTAATGTATCTTTATGAACTTTTGAATTCTTTTGATCTCTATGCTTTATCTTTTATTTCTTTATCTGTCAATATGTGCTAACTTTAATTATCCATCACATTAATGATTATACTTTCCTGACCAAATGATCATATGCTAAAGTAATTCACTTTAGAGCTGATCAATCTCTAAAGGAGACATACTAGCAAATGGTGATCATGGTTAACAATTCATCACACAACATTAAATTTTTTTAGCAAGTAAAGCATGATCTTTTATGGAGGTCCATCCCATGATACTTTTATAGGGAAGGTTCACATGAGATTCATGACTTGACACACAATTCCAGAGTATATTACATACAAGGCAATTAAAATACTTACCGGATCAATCTTAGCTACCCATTATTGGTTTAGAGAATGTCCCATAAAACATGAAGAATAATAAAAAATAATATAAAACTATCAAATAATTCACTCACTTATAGTGAAATGATATATATCTATTCTATTCTAAAATGTAACAATTATTTTATGTAATATAGTAGAGACAGATTTATTTTGGTAAAGATTCCAACATCACGTCGTTTCGCTTCTGTCGTTACAATCACCGTCAATTGAAAAGCAATGCCGACAGTTTATGCATTATGTGTGACTAATCAATCTGAGACTAATTCTGAAATTAACTGCAGCCATTTATTTAATGCCAAATAATAGTATTTGTATAATGTCTGCAATTAAGCTAAATTTTTAATTCCAAATCAGTTTCTTTCACGCCCTACGTATAACGTTCACAGATTGGCGAAGAGGATTTTTGGTTTTGTCCAGAACTGGTAGGAAGAGTTATCACGTAATGGTGTCCAGATTCATGTTTTGACCCGCAAAGGTGTCCAAATTCATCTTTTGTCACGTAATGCTGTCATATTGTTCTTAATTGAATTATACAAGATAATTGGCCAGACTGTTAGTAATTTTCTTATTTATGAGCGTGACTAGTTTTATACCAATTTTTTCAAAATCTGAATTAAATTATCGCCCTCTTATTAAAACACAGTGATAAGAATTAAATTATCCCCTCTCCTTAAAACCAGTAGAATCATGTCCCTTTCCTGTAAAGCCAAGCCACTGAATAAAAGAATGAGACTCACAGTGACGAGACGTGTGATTATTGTTTAATCCATATATGTGGCCATTATCAAAAGTGCAATTATTGTTTCTTTGTGGAATCTTTGAATGGAAGGTGGTGATTCAACTAAACTTTAGCCATCGTCAAAATTGCCATTGGCGTTTCTTTTATTAAATGTTAAATCTTTGAATGAAGGGCGGTGTTGAATCTTTGAATGGAGGCTCGTGATTAAACTTCTGCCATGGTCAAAACTGCACTTAGTGTTTTTTTTATGGTTGAATCTTCGAAGACATCCAGGAAAATACGACACATGGAAATTTTAAAAATTATATATATTAAAAATATAAATATATAGAACTAAGTTTTTTAGAAAATTGGACATTTACAAATATTCAATAGAAATTACTAATTAAAATCAATACACAATACACATTTTGTTATTCACAAATCACAATGAGACACAAATATAATAGTTCAAAATGTTATTTTTAGTTGTTAAGTCATCAAAATCAAAATGTACTACATAGATGTCTAAATGCCAATGGTTACTTGTAGTAGTAAATAGTAAATACAAAAAGAGGTAGATCATAGATGTGATCAAGATGGAAGAATCTCCTCCTCCTCCTCTCTACCCAATAACGTTTTTTAGAAAATTGGACATTTACAAATATTCAATAGAAATTACTAATTAGAATCAATACACAATACACATTTTGTCATTCACAAATCACAATGAAACACAAAGATAATAGTTCAAAATGTCGATTTCTCATTAAATCATCAAAATCAAAATGTATTACATAGATGTCTAAATGCCAATGGCTACTTGGGACAAGTGTTGAAGTGTGCCACACGACCCCACGTACACAAGGAGGGGATATAGACCGATGACTTATTTATTAAATCAAGATTTACAATTACTTAATACATTGAAAATTGAAAAAGGTAATTTGCTAATATTTATTATAATATCAACTTTCTCAGTTTTTAACTCATCAAAATTATGATAATTTAGGAATGCTTCTCATAAAAAAAATTGAATATAAATAAAATTTTAAAGTAAATTAATTTATTCTTTACATTTATTGAATTCAATAAAATAAAATTGATCTTATTAATAATTATCATCATCGTCATCACATCAAAATAACAAAAATTAAATTAAATTTTAATTACATAGAAAATCAATCATTCATTAATATATATTTGAGATCTACACAATACATAAGTATATAAATGTTTTTAATATAAATATGTAAAAATACAGTTATATTATAAGAATGATAAACGTTTTTTTTTTTTAACAGTAACAGAGTAAAGGATTGTATTTATAAAGTTGTGCATAGCTATTCATTACAAACTTTCAGAAAGAGTTTTTAACAGTGCAGAGATATCTGGACCTGCTATCACTATAATAACTATCTGCATTACATTACAAGCTCTGAGCTTGGTTTTCTTGAAATTTTCCAGCATAGAGCTGGAGTAAACCTTAACAAACTGACTGCAAAGGATTATACAAAAATGCATTAACCAAAATGAGCAAAATTTTTGAAACCTGGGCTGTGTTAAGTCCTAGCCTTTCCTCCTTAGCTGAGCAGAAGAAGCATCCACCATAACCTGATTAATTTCCTGATTTACTGTTGGGTTTTCATGAACCCAGCTCCCCTGAGTTGCTCCAGTGAAAACGGCCATGTCTTCCTGTAACCTATCCATTTTCCCCATTAATTCAAAAATATTTCGTTCCAGATCATCAATTCTGGAATCCTGGCAAGATAACTGTGTGCACACATGATTTATGTCGGACGCCATCTCTGCATTCTGGTTTACGTTGGAGCAGACCGCGTCGTATGTATTCCGGACTGCGAACTTGATGTCCACCAGCGTCCTGCTCAAAGCGGCTGTGGCCGCCCTAATTGATTGCATTGTTTCCCAGTTAGATGCCTGGGCCAGCAAGAGACGAGGGGGAGGAGTGTCGAGCCCGCCAAGGGAGAGGCGGCTCAGAGCTTCAGGCAGATGGGGAGGATGAGCCATCGCGGAGGGAGGAAAAGGGAAGGTGGGTGGGGGAGTTAATAGAGCCCCGTGGGAGATGACACCGAGGGAGAGGGCGAGGTGATAGGTGGAGGAGCGGACGGGGTGGCGTGTGGGAGAAGTCTCGGGAGAGGGAGTGGTGTGAAGACCATAGCTTAAGAGAGGGTAAGGGTCCCTTGTGACCAAGGCCCTAACCAAAAAACTCACCTTGAGATCAATTAGCCTAGGCATAGGAACCTTAAGGGATGTAATGAAATCCCAAAACTCCATTTTGATCCTTGATTTGCCCTATTTCGAGCATGATTCCATGATTTGCCGCTAAATCTGCCATCCTGTTGTTCTCTCGGAGGATGTGAAAGAAGGATGTCTTTGAGAGAATTGTATTGGCTTTAATTCTTTGCATGTATCTGTCAGCCTTTGAGCCTGGCGAGGCATGCCCTCTTTTCATGATTTGGATGACGTGCCTAGAGTCTCCATAGATTTTGAGGTTGTCTATGCTGTAATTGGAGGCCATTTCTAAAGAGAGAATGAGAGCTAACCATTCTGCCTCATTATTTGTTTTCCTACCTAGTCCCCATGAGAATGATGCTATTTTAATTCCTCCGGGATCAAAAAGAATCCCACCCGCACCTGCCACCCTAGGGTTCCCTTTAGAAGCCCCGTCAAAGAATATGCTATGACTATTCTGCTCCTTCCACCACTTGGAAAAAGTATCAGGGTCTTTTCTGATTTCCCAAGCAGAGTTGAGGCGTTCTTTTTTGGACTGAAGGAAGCTGCCCTTCACAAACATGCTACACCATTGAAGTTCAGATAGAGTTAGAGGCTCTTGTGCAGGGAGAGAGACCTTTTTAGAGGAAAGTGAATCCCCGATCATTGCGATGGCTTTTATGGCAGCTATATTACTGTCCACTTTCTTGTCCTCAAAAATACTTTTGTTTCTACTTAACCAAATCTGCCAACAAAGATTCATTGGAATTAGATTCCAAATTCTCCTCATAGTCTTCTTGGATCTTCCTGGGAATGTGCGTCCCCAGCGATCAGAGAGGTCAATTAGGGAGGAGGGGAGAGTGACCGATCTCCATTGACTGCCCAAGACCTGATCCCAAACTTTCTCTGCAAAAGGACACTCCAGAAAAATGTGATGGGAACTTTCTTCAGCGTTTTTACACAGGGTGCATCTAGAAGGACCAGTGATTCCCCTTACTTTAAGATTTTCAGCAGTTAGCAATTTACCATGAGTTAAAAGCCAAAAGAAAATGATTATTTTGGGGATGCCGTCCGAATTCCAAATATTCTTCCATTTTCTGTGAGCCGGGAGGTTGGGAGCGGAGAGTTTTTCATATCCTGCTTTAACTGAATACGAGCCCTCTTTCCCCCATCCCCGGTGATCTTTTTCGTTGATGCTAATCGGAGATTTCCCATGCAGATGTTCGAGGAGAAGAATGTACTCCCTTTTTAGGTTGGCCGGAGGATCCATTCGCTTCCAGCTTTTCCAATCTCCATTGTCTTTCCAAATCACCAGGTCTTTTAGCTTTTTAATGCCCATGTTTTTCAACCAGTCTCTGATGGCCTCGATCCCCTGAACTTTACCAAGTGGCTTGTCTCCATTTATGCTGTCCGTCCAAAGGTTTATTCTTTCCCCATTCCCAGGGATCCAATAGAGATTTTCAGTGATTAAAGCCGCTGAGGAGTTAATTAGTCCCCATATTGCTGTTCCCTTCTTAGAGATAGGCTTATCCAGACATCTTTGTCTGGAGCTTCTGGTGTATTTCTTCCTTATAACCTCCTTCCACCACTCCTTCTTTCTAGCAACAATCCTCCAAGCTAACTTGGCCCCCAGCGCTTTACTTACTAAAGCTGGCTCACGAATTCCGAGCCCTCCCCGCTCCTTCTTTTCTTTGACAATCTTCCAATTAACCAAATGAAATTTTTTATTCTGAGTTTTCCCCCCTTGCCACAAGAATTTCCTTATCTCTATGCTAAAATCATTTTGTATTGAAGCCGGGGCTAACATTATGGCAGAGGTGAATACAGGTAGAGAGGACAGAACAGATTTTATCAAGGTTACTTTCCCAGCCAGGTTCAGCCATCGAGTTCCCCAAGAGTTAATTCTTGCTTTAAATTTTTCAAGAATAGGGGCCCAGACAGAGGACGGAGGGTACTTGAGAGATATAGGGGTTCCCAGGTATTTGAAAGACGTCCAATTCATGCATGGCTTGAAGGCAAGGATGGCTGCAATAAGTCTGATCGTATCAGGGCGACAGTTCCAGGTATAAAAGTTGCATTTTTGGTCACTGGTTTTGCCTCCAGAGGTCCTGAGAAAGAGGTCGAGAGTGGTTTTAAATCTTGCAGCAATCTGAGGAGAGGCACTACCTAAGAGAATAGTATCGTCGGCAAACTGGGCATGATTTATTGCTTGTACATTACGGGTGAAAGAAATGCCAGGCAGAGAATCTGAAGCAAGGAGAGAGTTGAGTTTTCTACTTAAAGAATCCGCCATAATGACAAAAAGAAAGGGAGAAAGGGGGCACCCTTGCCTCAGTCCACGAGATAGATGGAAGAAGGGGGTGGGCCTTCCATTTAGCAGGGGGGAAATCCATGGAGCGCCAATGCAGGCTTTAACCCAGCTGATAAATTTTTCATCAAAACCAAATTTTTTCAAGACCGCATAGATAAAGTCATGTCTTACTCTATCAAACGCATTGGCCATGTCTAATTTTATTGCCATACCTGCATCCTTATTTCGCCTGCTTGAATGAATGGCCTCCTGCACAAGAAGAATATTATCGTATATTTGTCTGCCTGGAACAAAGCCGCCCTGGTTTGGAGAAATAATTTTGGGGAGAAGCTTCTTGACTCTGTTTGCTAAGACTTTAGTGAGGATTTTATAAGAAGAGTTGCATAGCGAAATTGGTCTAAACCTCCCTATTGCATTTGCTTTTTTCTCTTTCGGGATTAGAGCTATGAAAGAGGTGTTTGTGCCCCCTCCTATTTTCTCACAGTTTCTGGTCCAGTTTATCATTCTAAGGAGATCGGCTTTCAGCAGATGCCAACACTTTCTGTAGAAGTGGATGGAGAATCCGTCAGGTCCCGGGGATTTTTCCGGGTTAAGAGACCACACTGCCTTTCTGACTTCTTCTTCAGTAACCTTCTCCATGAGCATGTTGTTTTCTTCTGCAGTGACTAGGCTGGGAATTTCACGACACATTCCTTCCAACTCTATAGTAGTCATATCCTCTTCCTTCGTATAGAGTAACTCAAAGTGATTTCTGACTTCTGCCTTTATCACTGAAGGATCATCTATCTTAGTTCCATCTTCTCTGATTAAACTGAGAATATTGTTTTTCCTGTACCTTTCTTTGCATTGAGCATGGAAGAACTTGGTATTTCTGTCCCCAGATTTGAGCCATAAACATCTTGATCGAAGTCTCCATTCCTCTTCTTCTTTTCTGTTCACTTCTTGTATTTTAGCTTCCAACGTTTTCTCCTGCATTAGCATTGCTTCAGTTATCCTTTCCTTTTCGATTTGCTCTTGCAGGGACTTCAGTTCCTCTTGCAAGGTATTAATTGCCTCCCGAGATCTCCTCGAGCTTTGCTTTGCCCATCTTTTCAGCATAGTTTTTGTATTTTTGATTTTAGTTTCTCAAATATACCCCAGGGAGCCTGGGATAAATTGCTTCCAAATAACTTTGACTTCCTCATAGCAGGCTTCATGCTCCAGCCACTCAGGATTATATATGAAGGGGAGAGGTCCAAGATTGCCGGGAAAAGAGAAGAAAAGAGCGATTGGACGGTGATCAGAAGCAGCAGAGGCCAAGATTTTTGAATCGGGCAGGAGGGGTTTATTAAGAAGGGAAGAGCTGAGCAAAAATCTGTCAAGCCTAGCAGCTATATGTCCAGGCCCGATTCTCTTGTTGTTCCAAGTGAAATTTCCTTGCAGAGGCTTAATGTCCACCAAGTTCCATGTAGCCTGTAGGTCTTCCATCCTTTCTCCAAACGGATCTCGTACCTTCGAGCCCCCTCTTCTTTCTTCAGCACTTATGGTGACATTAAAGTCACCTGCAATTATGCAAGGGGAGGGGTTTCTTCCAAGATGAAGATCTATGAGATTGTCCCAAAAAATTTCTTTGAGGCCATGAAGCGTAGGTCCATACACATTTCCAATCCAAAATTTTTCATTTTTTGTCAAATCTTCTAACTCTGTAAATAGCCAATTTCTGCTACTTAAAGTGGAATTGCATTTGTACATACCTTTATCCCACCAAGTGATGAGCCCTCCAGAGGCTCCAACCGAATTGACTGTCTTTCCTTCTCCTTTGGGCCATATTTGTGATAGATTTTTGAGACAATCTGTCTCCTGCATTTTAGTCTCCTGGAGCATGAGTATTGAGGGGTTTTCTAGCTTTTTTATTCTTTTGATTGCTTCCGTCTTTTGCTTGCCTCCTAACCCTCTACAATTCCAGGAGACTATCTTCATTATTTTTTGGAGAGGTTGGATACTGCTCTTTCCCTTTTCTCCTCCATTGTTCCCTGAGATTGCTTGGTATTGGGAAGGATTCTTACATGCGAGTCGAGACTGGTTTGCTTACCCGCCGCTTTGTCTCTAGCCGCTTCTTGTTCTCTTATTACTTTGTTCAACTTCCTGCCTTTTTTTGTTTGGGGTTCGATTTCTTCTTCCTTGCTTTCTGAGGTTTCTTCTTGAAACAATTTTGCTTTTGCTCTTGTGACCGAGCCCATCAAAGATTTGGGAGCCTCGCCTTCAGGTTCCTCCTGCTGTGCTGGAGACGCTAAGCGTATTTCTCCTTCCTCCAGTTGTTGACAGGAATTCTCCTTTCTTTCTCCCTCCCTGACATTTCCTGTCGTTTCCTCTTGAGCTTGGTCTGCAGGGAGAGTATGCTCTTCCCCACCCATTTCTGTTGCTAATAGCTGGAACTTATTGACTTCCCTATTTGTACTTTGTTGTTTATTGGGCATTTCCTTTCTTTTAGGAGAAGTTTGAGAGGGTTGGGAGTTTGTGGACTTCCCTCCCTTCTTTCTTACCTCATTCCATTCTCCTTCTTGTATTTCTTCTACTTCCTGCAACTTCCTTTTGGGACAGAGCTTTGCAAAATGGCCATATTCATGGCAAACTTTGCATTTGAATGGGATCTGTTCATAATCCACTGTTTGAAGATGGTTCCATCCATCCATCGACCGACTTATTGCTTCAGGAAGCCCCTTTTCAAGATCCACTTCCACACAAATTCGGGCACAGGAGAACATTGGGGGTTTTGGTTCTGATTTATCAATATATTTCCCCAATGAGTTGCCAATGGCCTTCAAGTCTTCATCATTCCAACAATGCAGCGGGAGATGGGGCAACTTGACCCAGACTGGGACAGCTGAAGGGATGTCCTTTTCGGGGTCGAAGGAGAGGTCCCATTTATTGATATACATTCCCCTAGGTCCCATGAAGTAAGGTCCATTTCTGAATATTAAGTCTCTGTCTTCCTTTTTCTCGAAGTAGAAAACAAAGAAGCCCCTTCCACAGAAGATTTGCTGAACTTCTCCTTGAATGAGGGGACGCCAGTTTTTATTGAGCCAGATTTCAATTGATCTCGGGGATGGCCAAATCCCAGTGAAGTGGCCAACCAATCCTTTTTCTGAAAGGGCCAAAGCTTTGCATTTTGACGCCGTAGATCCAAGTTTAACTTCCGGTATGGCGGATTTTTTAACAAACCTGGAATCCCCCAGACCCGTCGTCTTAGTGGTCGTGGGCTGGGATGCGACCAGTAAACGGAAAAGGTCGTCGAGAGGGGCTCGGCCCGGGTCGGGCGGCGGATCCATCAGCAAACCCTAAACACAGAGCGCGCGCCCTAGATTCAGAAGAATGATCTCTGTTGTTGATTTCGCTCACGTCTGTACCATAAGAATGATAAACGTTACTATTACTTAGTTACAAACAAAAACTACCCCTCGATAACACCTTTTATTATGCCCTAATATGTGCTTCTACAACTTGACAATTGAACAACTAAATTATTTATAATTCCATTAAAAACTTTAAAAAAATTAAAAACTTTGTAACAATTTCTATGTAAAACTACAAATTAATAGAATGTGCTTCTACAACTTGACAATTGAACAACTAAATTATTTATAATTCCTTTAAAAACTTTAAAAAAATTAAAAACTTTGTAACAATTTCTATGTAAAACTAAAAATTAATAGAGATCAATGAAAATTAATTAATCAATTAATAGGGAATAATAATAATTTAAACTAATTTGATCTATTGGATATAAGTGTTACACTTGGTCAACAACACATTACTAGATTGCACTACCTTCCAAATGAAATGAGACATAAAAATATTACTAAATTCCACGAACTCCATAATGAAGTGTGGAGTGGTCCATCAAAAGTGAGATTCTTCATCAATGTCTTTCCACTTTGTATCACATTCAACAATCATAAATGCATGTATAACTTCAATATATGCACCCAACCTCTAAAACCATATTACCTCCTTACAAACCTAAGTAGCTAAAATATAGCATCTTTTGTTTTAAAAACTAGTGCCACTAATTGTGAGTTTATCATCCAACTTCCAAATAAGACGAAAAGGTAATCATTAATTGAATGTACATATCCTGCCCAATCATCATCAATAAATTCATATACTTCAATACGTATGCCTCATACCTACTAGTTGTAACTATTCATTACAATACTCTTTGTAATATAAACTTAAAATCTCCTTTCAAGGATATACCATGATTCTACTAACAATGCGAATTGTGTGGGTGATGTCTAGTATCATTCAAACTATCACCTACATGAGATATCCGATCACATATACATAAGACACACTAGCCATATGTTGTACACCATCTTGTATCCTTGGACATGTATCTTTACATGACTCTATCTGATCACATATACATAAGACATACTAGCCATATGTTGTGCACCATCTTCTATTCTCGGACATGTATCTTTAGTAAAAGATACATTCCATGTGGAATAAACACATGAATAAGGTTACAATCCTTCATTATAAATTAGTTAAACATATCCTCAAAATAATTATGCCGTCATAATCAAATAGTTCAATTCTCCTCACCTTTCCTCGCTTCTATGCCTAAGCAATAATGTGACTCACAAAGATCCTTCATATGATACGATGGAATTTGATAAATCTTTGGTATCACTAATAATTTTGTATGTCATTAGTAAAAACAAATGAGTACAATGAAATGATTCTCAACTTATTTTTTATAAATTTTTGGTATCACTAATCATTTTGTATGTTATCGTTCATGTACGATCCATACTAGATCTAACCAACTACCCACTCTACCTTCTCTACGTTCTTGACAGCCTATCTTTGTCTCTGTAGAGTTTTTCATTGGCATGTTTCTGTCCTATTCCCCATTACTGAGAAAACGTAAGCCACCAGTTTGGGTAAAAGATACTATCATTACCGCCTAGACGATCAGACATCCAACCCGTAATTGCAACGACCCAATTGATATGTCATTAGTAAAAAAATGTACTAGTATAGTGAAATGATTCTCAACTTATTTGAAACAGATTGATTAGGATTATGTAGAGAAGAAAAAAGAAGGAATCATATTAAAAGGAAATATAGAGATATTGCATAAAGCATAGTGATACTAAAAAACATATATTTTATTAATGAAGGAAATATAAAAAAACTGCAAAATGTAAAGAAAAACTAATTAGTTAAAATGGTGGTAGCTTATCTCTAAAGATATGTGTCACCTATACTCATTCAGAAGAAGACAATACAAAAGGAAAAAACAACCTTTTAACATTAGGAATGACTCCTTAGAATGCAAAAACCTTAATAATAGGAAATCATGTGGAAAAAGGAATGCAAGCCCCGGGTAGGCTAGTTGATACATCAACTTCTCAAGGGTGCAAATTTTGCATACTAACTCCATTTATGGAATCTATTGTATTGTTACAAATCTTAATATATGCTCCATGAGCTTGGAAAGCCATGAAATCCAAGATTGTGCATCCTATGTCTATTGCCAAAATTACGAGGGAATTGGACAAAACAATCATTGGATTTTTGAGGTTTGGAAAACTATAGTAAAATTGTCAAAATGGGGAACCGCTCCGAATCAATGGAGGATGTGGGTAGCCACTAATATCAACCTATATTAGTCATTCCCCCTTAAGAAGTAATGGTACTAATATGAATATTTCATCCATCAAATGGAGATACTTCTATTGAATTTGACTCCTAGTGAGGCACTTTCCCTAGTGAAGAACATGACCTTCTTTTATGACCCAATAGAGTTTGATTTTCTACTAGGAATTTCCATTCATCTTGGTGTTCATGATTCAAGTGTATGTATCCTACTTAATGCAGTGAGGATCGATTTCTGTGGGTGCCAAGTGCTCAACCACCTCTAAAGTGTCCAAGAGAGGTGGAATATATGCTCCACATTAAATATAGGGTTAAAGCCAATGGAAGGGGGGATACCCAAATCAAATCCATTCTCACCCACATCCTTAGTTATGCACAAGGCTCGTATTGGAGTAGATGTATCTTCTGATGGGGTTTTGTGAGGTGTTCCTTTTATAAATGTAATAATACCTTATATCTAACCTAAAAATTATGTTTTTTTGTAAAAGTAAGAAATTGTATTACGACAACATAGTTACATTGGTTGGTGGAGCCCTGTGTAGAAAAAATAAAAGTCTTCGACGTTTCGAGCTAAGTAGGCAGCCCATCTTCTGGAGGAGATACTCACGTTTCTCACACAATCTTTGCCACCAATTGTTAATTAATAATGCTTGTAACCCTAAAATTAAAAGGTAATTCTCATGTCGACCCATTAAGGTAAAGCATATTTTAATTTTCAGCATCTTTAATCCGGTTAATAATAGGAGCCCAAGATTTGCTTAATTTCTAGCCATCATCACGGTTAAGATTATTTTGGTTTTTTTCGATTTCTATAGCCTCTCTGATCCGTCTCATTGTGTAATGCTCTATATTGACGATAAATTTGGCATTTTCAAGGGAAATATGGTGTTTAGAAGCTACTGAGTGTTCTTCCAATGCAGATTGCTTTGCTCGGCTATGAGTGATGTCTGCATTATGCTCTTTTAATCTTATTTGAATAGAGCGGCTGGTTTCACCAATATAAACCTTCCCGCAGTGACATGGTATAGAATACACACCCTTATTCTTGCGTGGATCAGTTTGATCTTTTGCATGGTCAAGCATTCCTTTTAAAGTGTTCGGAGGTGAGAATGCAACTTTTATTTGTTTCTTCCGTAAGATGTTGGCGATCTTGTCAGTTGTTCCTTGTATATAGGGTAGTTATATATATTTTAAAACGTTGTCATCATTCCTTCCCTCTCTCTGCCTCTGAACTTGGGACTTCTTTATGGTTTTTCTGATTTGTTTTTCATTGTAACCATTACCTTTGAATACATTAACCAGATGTTCTAGTTTCTGATCCAAATGCGATGTGTCAGATATCTGTTTGGCTCTAATTGCTAATGTATTAATAACCCCACTCTTTTGAGCCGTGTGATGATGAGAGTCCGAATGAATATATTTATCTGTGTGCGTTTTTTTCTGGTATACTTGATGTGCCAATGTTCCATCATTTTCTTTGGTGAGAAGGACATCCAAAAAAGGAAGATTATTGTCTTCTTCGATTTCCATAGTAAATTTGATATCTTCCGATTGGTTGTTCATGTGCCTCAAGAATTCTTCCAGTTTGTCTTTACCGTGCGGCCAAATGAAGTTGGTGTCATCCACGTATCGTCTCCATTGTTTTGGTTTCAAAGGAGAAGTGTTGATGGCCATTTCTTCAAAGTATTCCATAAAAATGTTTGCCACAACGGGGGAGAGTGGGGAACCCATGGCCACTCCATTGGTTTGTTCATATATGTCCCCTCGGAAGCTGAAATAAGTAGATTTTCGGCACACATCCACCAGGTTTGCTGTCCCACTGTCTGTAATTCTTCTTATTACTTTTATTGCTTCTTTTACCGGAATTTTCGTGTAAAGAGACACAACATCAAAACTAACCAAGATGTCTGCTTCCTCAAATTTTGTGGACTTTATATTCTGTATAAAATGTGCGGAGTCTTTTATAAATGACTGAGTGTGGCCAATGTAAGGTTTTTTTTTTCCGCAAGTAGCTTGGCTAGTCCATATGAGGGTGATCCAATTGTGTTCACAATTGGTCTAAGCAGACAACCTTCCTTGTGTATCTTCGGAAGCCCATAAATGCGTGGAATAATGGGATTTTTAGGTATGATTCTCTTTTCAATGTTATCTTCCAAGGACGAGGACTGTATTGCCTTCGTGATTTCCCTCATGACTCTATTGCTAGGGTCTTTCGTGAGTTTTTTGTAACAGCCACTGGTTGTCAGATGCTCCAACATTTTCTTTTGGTATTCGTCCGCGTCCATTATGACTGTAGCATTCCCCTTATCAGCCTTCATGATCATGACATCTTTGTTCAACCTCAGTTTTTTGAGAGCAGTAGACTCCTCTTTACCTAAGTTATTTTTCGGAGGTTTGGCATTTCTAAGAGCGAGTGCACAGTCTTGTCTGACTTCCTCTGCTACAGCGTCAGGGAGGGAGACAATAGAATATTCTATATGGCATATGATCTCTTCGTCTGGTATCCTTTTCGGCACTACAGCAAAATTCAGACCTCGCTTTAGAACTTTAAGAGAAACATCGTCCAGCTCAAGTTTCGAAATGTTCACCACATTGGACTTTTCTTCATATCGTATGCCATTTATGGACTGTCTTCTCATCAAGCCCGCGAATTTTTTGGTCTGTTTCAAGGTTGCAGTCTCAATTTTTTTTTTGATTTTAGAGGAGAGACATGTTGAGACTCTCATCCACACGTCAAACCATATGCTATTGGCCAGATTTAAGTGCAGCCGCAGGCATTCAACAAAAAACTTATTCAGCTGCATTCTCGTTCGTTTGATCTCACTTCTTAACAGGGAAAGGCTCGTCTTGCGGAATATGTTTGCGTTACTACTTCTGTTCATGTGATGACTGATTAAGACGCATCTGGGTACGACCATATTATCTCTACATATTTTTAAAAATGCTAGGTTGGCTAGACAACATGTCATTTTTATTCGTTTCCTCTCAAAAATCCGTATCTCATTTAGCTTGTCCCTTCCGTGCAGGGATAATATTATATCATTGGTGCTTTCACAGGTAGTCATATTGGTTGGTGGATCCCTGTGTAGAAAAAATAAAAGTCTTCGACGTTTCGGGCTAAGTAGCGCAGCGCATCTTCAGGAGGAGATACTCACGTTTCTCACACAATCTTTTCCACCAAATAAAATGATGGAACATTGGCACATCAAGTATACCGAAAAAAAATGCACACAGATAAATATATTCATTCGGACTCTCATCATCACCCGACTCAAAAGATTGGGGTTATTAATACATTAGCAATTAGAGCCAAACAAATATCTGACACAGCGCATTTGGATCAGGAACTAGAACATCTGGTTAATGTATTCAAAGGTAATGGTTACAATGAAAAACAAATCAGAAAAACCATAAAGAAGTCCCAAGTTCAGAGGCAAAGAGAGGGAAGGAATGATGACAACGTTTTAAAATATAATAGGACAACAACCTCAAGTTGTAGTGCACATAAACCAATATTTTTACCCATTCTACATACCATTCTACATTTAATTTCTTTCTCCTCACGTTGTGGATGACGCTATGGGTGTTCCAATACCTCTCTACAGAAGAGGTTCATAGGTGTTCGGTAGTCGCTTTTCAATCTATTTTCTCGGTGTTAGTAATCTCTTGGATTCCATTAGTACGATCTGATGTTTACATTCCTTTCATAACATGTTTCTTAATGTCTAATAACTATTTGATTCTAAGCATATTTTATACCATCTATTCATCTCCCAAAAGCCTACATATGTAACAAAATGTATCAAAGGGTTAATATCAAGCTTGTGAAGTATGTGAAAGCCATTATTTTTAGATTGTTATCTTTTCGATTTTGATGAACATACATTGAATGTAGATTGTTAGATTTTTATACACTCTTTTATTTTTTTGAGAAATGAAAAGAATTATATTAATTATTTTAGAAGTGAAATCAAAATATAAATCTTCGAGCCTCGAAGCTCCTTTCTAAACTCTAGAAATGTCCTCAAACCTACCCTATAGCTACATATTACTTTCTTCCTAGCATCAAAACATTTCTAACCAACATTTTTCTCAAACTAACATTAAGCATTTTCTAATACAAGATATGCATCAACCATAACACTGCTCCCATCATCCCATCTCATTGTACATAAGAGGGATAAGGACAATTCTGGAAAGACCATTTCTTCCCTTAATTCTTGATAGACCCAAATACCTTCCTGCAAATAAAGAGCAAACTTTGAGAGAGAGTCTTCTTTTGTATTGATCTCTCTAAATATGTACATTTTTATACTCTATGGTACTCATTATTGCGGGCCTCGACATCCTATATTCTTCTGAGTTTTGAATGATTTCTGATATTTATTTCTATAGGATATATTGGGGTCCTAGCTCAACTCTTTGCTTAATGGTTACAACTGCATAGTTGTATAATTGCACCATTGTGACCACCATACAGTGGAACTTACATTTTTTTTTGGACAAATCATTGTGTGTATTCATAAACAATTTGGAAATAATAAATATCCTCATCCATAATCATATAATTTTGGAAAATATGATTGCTTAGTTGGATTTATGCTTGCGACCAATCCTTGGAGACAAACTCCTTCTCATGGAAAAATAATAAGGTGTTAGAGATTTCAAACTCATAAAGAATTTATGATTGCTCATTAATAAGGGACATATGTAGCAGTGAACAAGGTTCATGGGGTTCTATCACCTTTTATCTATTAAAGTAACTTGGCCAGATTAATTCTTGCAACTTAATAGACAACTTCCCTTTTGTAGCAATAAAATTCTGCATTTTGCTCTCATTTTTTACACTGTCATGGCTGATTTGAAATTTTAATCGTGTGTTGCCCTTCATTTCGAAAGTTACCATAATTGACTGGACTTAAGACTCATTTTGGACCTATATTCAAACCTGTCTCATGGATGATAAAAAACCCGTCAGTTAACCCAACAATGACTCAACATATAGAAAATATATAATATATATTTTCAATCCTTTTCATTTTATTTTTTTATTTTACATTGAATTTAGATTAGACATGAAAGATTACATTGAGTAGACTACAAAAAATACACATCCATATGATCATATATGAAAAATTCAATAGATCATGGCATGAAGTTATGAAAGAAAATGAATGAGATTCAAATACTCAAAGTAGAGTTGAGTCAATACTCAAAAGTCAAATTTGAAATCATATGATAAAATATGATAATACGTAGTAAATATAACATCATAGGAGAGAGCACTAGCAAAAGGCCCTCTTAGCCCTTCCCCTGCCTTAATAGTTAGCTCCAATATCCAATCACACTATTTCAACTCTATATCTGTCGGTCGCAGGTTACTTTAGTCATAAAAAGGATGAAGAACATGTGTGAAAATGATTTACATGCTAGCAAATGACTATTTCAAACCTAAAAAATTAATTGTTACATTCCTGAAATTTTACTATTATTTATTGCAGAAAATTACCCCTATTTGTGGCAAAAATAACCATGTAATTTAGGACCTAGCTATGAAGGTTTACCACTTCTTGCTTCCTTAAAATTCTTGTGCTTCCATATGTTTATTTTGTTTCTATGTTTATATTTCCTTGTAGACTTGTATATTTCCCTGCAAACTTGTACATTTTTCTTTGCAAGCCTTTTCTTTGCACTGTAGACTTATTCTTTTAACTTTGTAGACTTGATTTAATTTCAGAATTGATTTATAAGACGCCAAATTTGGAGCTTAATGGTTGTCTTAAAAGTTGGGATTGCAAGGATTCTAGTAGAATAAGCTTCTAGGTCAACAAACTTCAAATTTGAGCATATGGGGAGTTCAAAGAGCATATTATACGAGGAAATGATAAATCTGCATAAAAGAACTTTTGATTGACAATACACACAATTAATGAAAATTATGGAGCCAGATGGTGATTATATGGCCAACAATTAATAAACAACAATGAACTTAATGATAATTGTGATAGTGTGTCTATGTTTATAGGAGCAAGCACCATTGATAAAAGGTGACTCCAACAAATTCATATCATATTGCCATGGTTTCCATTGTAATAAATGGAAAGCATCCATGCATAACATTGCATATGAATTCATCTTGATAATACTCAATGCTAAATGCCACACTATATTTTCTCATTTACGATCAACTCATATCCCTTCTGAAACCACAACTATATGATTGTGGATGTTTAAGAGACTAAATTTAACTTTTTCAACATTTCTATTCGCTACCATATTATTATTGCTTCAACTATCAACAATAATTATAAATATTCAACACTTATTTCCAGTAATACATTTCATTTTTAAAAAGCTCTTCCTCAACCAATCCTTCTTCCTTTTGTCTGATCCAGGTGGATATTGGTGGCGGCCCACCTCTTCCAACTGGCTCAAAACAGTCTTCTGACAATTTTGGTAAATTACTATTTTTAGCAGTTTTTCAGGTCCTGAACTTCCGGGGCCATTTTGAGGCCCTAAACGACATTTTTTGGCGATTTGGGGGACCAAATGGTTGCCCTTGGCATGCATTTGGGCCCAGTCGAAAGTTGTAAATCTCGGATAGACCTTCCCAACGGGCTACCGAGCGCCCCAAACGGAGATTGTATGCAAAAGTTATGACCCCGGGAAGTTGACTGTTCAACTAACCACCTTGGGGCCGCAAACTTTATGACGGTTCATCTTCTAGGGTTAGGTTTTTGGATGTTTTGGATTCTTTCCCTCATGCTTATGATAAATAGGCCCTTTCGGCCTCTCTTTGTATTCATCTTGGCACGAATGAGCATAGCGGCCACATCTCTTCTCAGAGATAGCTACCACCATTCCAGCTATTGTATTTTACAGTCTGTTCTATTTCCGCTATTTAATAGAATATGTGTTTACTGTATCACTGTGTTATTTGCAATATATCTCTGTATATGATTCTGTATATGCTATCTTTTGTTTCGTTCCCACATAAATCCGGATCAGTGGTATCAGAGCGGTCTGCTCTTTGATTGTTTCTCGGTGCATGTCCCCGACGAGGTCAGGATATAGAGAGTTGGGTCTCGAACTAGTTTCACTTGGGGAAGACCACTCTCGCCGCCCCAAACGGCCTCCCATGGCGGAAGAAAAGAGAGACGACGGAGCAGTAGATCCTATCAAGTTGTTGCTCGAGGAAGCCCTCGCGCGACAGAGGAACGAGATGATGGATAATTTTGCCCAAATCCTTCAATGCATGCCAACAGCGGCAAATGCACCCTCAACGAGCAGCCATTTCGGAGATACAACTCCCTTCAAGGTACAAGTTAATTTTGATATCCCTTTATTTGAAGGCCAAATCGATGCCGATGCCCTAGATAAATGGTTGAATCTACTAGAAGGGTATTTCTCTGTCCAGAATTTTTCTGACAGGGAAAAGATCATCTTTGCACTCCTCAAGGCCGTCCCCCATGTCAAAAATTGGTGGGAAACTTATTGTGAGCAAAACTCATCAGACGAGTCTGGATTGTTTGAATATTCCAATCCCACTTGGGCCTCTTTTATAGATGTCGTCAAGGAACAATATTACCATGTTGGAAACTATGATGACCAGTACACAAAATGGACCATTCTGCATCAAGAGAGGGACCAAACGGTGTCGGAGTACACCAACAAATTTCATACCTTGTGCACAAAGCTAGGTATCAAGGACTCCGAGCGGCACCTAGTACTGAAATATCGCAGTGGCCTACACCGGTACATCCGAACAGAGATGGATTTCCTGGAAATCTCTTCACTCGGATCCGCCTATCGATATGCTGTCAAAATTGAGCAGAAATTTCAGCAAAAGAACAAGCGTGACTTTGGACCTGCGCAGAAGCAAGGCAAGGGAAACTCTGGCTCGCAGAACATGGGGCAGGAAAAGGACAACCAGTCCCAACCACAGGCGATGAAGGGTAAAGAAAAGACAAAGAAAGACACCAGGAAGTGGTGCGAGTTCCATAAAAGCCCTTGGCACAACACTGATGATTGTCGCTCAAAACAGTCATTGGTGGCTGAGATCAAAGCTTCAGAATCAGATCCCAGTTCCGATTCTGACTCGGAACCTAATTTTACAGCCGCGCAAAAAGGGAAGCAGATCATTGATGCAGAACCCAGTGCCGTTGTTGCCACCACACAGATTCAGCCAGAGGATCCTGAAGAGTCGGAGGTAGAGGAGCGCCTTTTCCACTCACAGATGTGGGTGAAGGGAATTCCCCTACACTTTGTTGTGGACAGCGGAAGCCAGAAGAACCTGATCTCAGAAGAAGTCATCAAGAGATTGGAGCTACCAATAACGCCGCACCCACAACCATACACCATTGGATGGCTAAGCCAAGGACGAAGGATCCGTGTTAGTCACCAATGTCGCCTACCATATGGCATCAAGCCCTTCAAAGATGAGGTATTGTGTGATGTGGCCCCACTTGAAGTATGTGATGTTCTTTTAGGACAACCATATATGTGGAGGCGTCATGCTGTATATGAATCACGACCTCGCAGTGTCATTGTCACTTTGGGAGGACAACTCTATCGGATACCAGAGATAGTTGCACCTACCCCAAACGAGCAGGGAAGGAAGATAATCTCCCACACTGGGAAATTTTCCCTATTCGCAATTGCCACTAAAGGTGAACATCAGATCGCGGAGACATCCACAACCTCTGCAGATTATCCTTCTACTCAGCTGAAACAAGAAAAACACAAAGTTAGTGCAGCATCGCCTATTCGGGTACCTCCACAGTGCAAGGCCACGCATTCAAGGGGCCCCTCCAAAAAGAAACCATCCACATCGGTGCATACCAAGGATACCACAATAACCAAAACTGTTGAACAGCTCCAGCGCATCCATCAACAACAATTACAACCCTCTGAAGATGTCAAAGTAAGGCAACCTTTCCACTTCAGCAAATGTCGCACCAAGAGCTCAATTCGACACACAGCTCGACATATGATAAGGGATTTAACGCAATGGAGACCATTGCTTCCTAAGGAGGGAGGATTGATCCAGGTGGATATTGGTGGCGGCCCACCTCTTCCAACTGGCTCAAAACAGTCTTCTGGCAATTTTGGTAAATTACTATTTTTAGCAGTTTTTCGGGTCCTGAACATCCGGGGCCATTTTGAGGCCCTAAACGACATTTTTTGGAGATCTGGGGGACCAAATGGTTGCCCCCGACATACATGTGGGCCCAGTCGAAAGTTGTAAATCTTGGATAGACCTTCCCAACGGGCTACCGAGCGCCCCAAACGGAGATCGTATGCAAAAGTTATGACCCCGGGAAGTTGACTGTTCAACTAACCACCTTGGGGCCGCAAACTTTATGACGGTTCATCTTCTAGGGTTAGGCTTTTGGATGTTTTGGATTCTTTCCCTCATGCTTATGATAAATAGGCCCTTTCGGCCTCTCTTTGTATTCATCTTGGCACGAATGAGCATAGCGGCCACATCTCTTCTCAGAGATAGCTACCACCATTCCAGCTATTGTATTTTACAGTCTGTTCTATTTCCGCTATTTAATAGAATATGTGTTTACTGTATCACTGTGTTATTTGCAATATATCTCTGTATATGATTCTGTATATGCTATCTTTTGTTTCGTTCCCACATAAATCCGGATCATTGTCTCTATCATTTCCTTGTACGTGTAGTCATTCTTTTTTCATCTTCAAATTTTCGCCTTGCTCCATTAGTATAGTGGAAACTCCCTCCTATGAAGTTACACTATTATATTTATAATATTAGGGCACACACACTTATTAAGTACAATTGTACTATACTTTGTTTTACTTTTGTAATATTAGAAACATAATAAACTATTCATTGTGGTATGAAATTATACTATCATCTAATATTGAATTTTTTCAAATCATGGCAGTTGATGACCCCATACATGATGATCCAAACTATGCTAATCCATCTTTAGATATATGAGAATAAGAAGAAGATGATTATGATGATGAAAATGATGATCTTGATGAGTTTGAGCAAGATGGCGATTTTTATGATCATGATGAGGATCATGACCATGATCTTAATGATGATGTTGGTGGTGTTAGCGTAGCTACTGATGCTATGCATGAGCATGCTACATTCTAGATTATATTTACATGTATTGTTGTGGATATATAACTATGATATTTTTATCATTTTGACTTTTATATTTGCATATGGAGATCATTCAAGTTATTTTTTTCCATATTGGTATTTAAACCATACATATATTTGACTTCTTTTTTACTTTACTAGAATGATATTCATGAAAGTTTTTGATCTGCCGATCATACATTTCAATTTTAGTTGATTGATTAAAGATGATGATATTATCAATATTGTCTTATTAATTTATATATATTGGAAATTGTCAATCTTTTTTTGATAGAGAATTACTATTTATGATGATATTACTACTTTTGGATGGTTGTCGTGAATTTCTCTTAAAATTCTTTACAAATGTTATATTATAAATTTGAATTATTAATGATATTTGAAAACTTTGATATATTTCAATATTTAATTGAAACTAATAAAATGGACACAAAATCAATAAAAATGATATAGTTCACTATTAATAATTAAAATTAATATTCTTAATTAACAATGGACACAAAATGGGACACAAAAAAAAACACAAAATGGATGTTGAATTGGACGACAATGGAGCACAAAAGTGGATGAAATATTAAACACGACACTCGATGCAAAATTGGATGCAAAATAAGATGCAAAACTGGATGCAAAAAGGGACTCAACACTAAACACAAATTTGGGCCATGACAGTAGACACAAAACTGGAATCCTAACTGGGCACTAAATTGGGCACAAATGGCCACAACGCTAGGTGTAAAACTAGGCACAACATTGGGTGCAAAATTAGACACAACATTGGGCGCAAACCTGGATGCAAAACATGACACAAAATTGGATGCAACACTAGACGTAAAATTGGACACAACACTAGACATAAAACCGAATGCAACATTAGATGCAAAACTAGATGTAACCCTGGGAACAAAAAAACACGTAAAATGGGATGCAACATTTGGCGCAAACATGGATGCAAAAAAATATGTAAAACATGATGGAAAAGTGGATGCAAGATGGGATGCAACACTAGACGTAAACGTGGATGAAAAACTAGATGCAATACTGGGCTCAAAATTGGATGCAAATATGGACGTAACACTAGATGAAAAACTGGACACATAATTGAATGCAAAATGGGGTGGAGTAGGAGAAAGTGGTAGTGTTCATGGAATAGGTATAGGTGTAAGTGTTCATGGAACTCGAGCAACAACTACATGGCCCCCATACAACATTCGACATTGTGAAGATAAAGGAAAAGCTCTTACATTTGGAAACCTTTGGTGGTTGGGGGGTGGCATCTTTGCTACATGAATCTAATCACCATCATGAATCATGATCACCCAAAATTTCAATCTGCAAGCACTATAAATCTATGTCTCTGTCTTCCAAATTAGCCTCCTCTAGACTATTGCCCCAATTCACATATGCTCTATCATTCTTCACCACCTCACAATATTAGGAAAACAACCTCAAGTTGTATTGCACTTAAACCAATCTTTCTACCCATTATACATACCATTCTACATTTAATTTCTTTATCCTCACGTTGTGGATGACACTATGGGTGTTCCAATACCTCTCTACAGAAGAGGTTCATAGGTGTTTTGCAGTTTCTTTTCAATTTGTTTTCTAGGTGTTCGCAATCTCTTGAATTCCATTAGTATGATATGATGTTTACATTCTGTTCACAGCATGTTTCTTTATGTATGGTAACTATTTTCTTCTAAGCAAATTTTATACCATCTATTCATCTCCCAAAATCCTACATATGTAACAAATTGTACCAAAGGGTTAATATTAGGCTTGTGAAGTATGTGAATTAGATTGTTATCTTTTCGATTTTGACGAACATACATTGAATGTAGATTGTTAGATTTTTATACACTCTTTTTTTTTCTGACAAATGAACAGCATTATATTAATTATTTCAGAAGTGAAATCAAAATATACATATTTGAGCTTTGAAGCTCCTTTGTAAAGTCTAGAAATTTCCTCAAACCTACCCTATAGCTACATATTACATTATTTCTAGCATCAAAACATTTCTAACCAACATTTTTATCAAACTATCATTAATCATTTTCTAATACAAGATATTCATCAACCCTAATATTGCTCACATCAGCCCATCTCATTGTACATAAGAGGGATAAGGAAAATTTTGGTAAGGCCACTTCTTCCCCTAATTCTTGCTAGACCCAAATACCTTCCTGCAAATAAAGAGCATACTTTGAGAGAGAGTCTTCTTTTGTATTGATATCTTTAAATATGTACATTTTTATACTCTATGGTACCCATTATTGTGGGCCTTGACATTCTAGATTCTTCAAAATTTTGAATGATTTCTGAGATTTATTTCTAGAGGAGATATCGGGGTCGTAGCTCAACTCTTTGTTATGGTTACAACTACATAGTTGTAAAGTTGCACCACTGTGACCACCATACGGTGGAACTTACAATTTTTTTTTGTACTAATCATTATGTGCATTCATGAACAATTTGGAAATAATAAATATCCTCATGCAGAATCATAGAATTTTGGAAAAGATGATTGCTTAGTTGGATTTATGCTTGCGACCAATCCTTGGAGAAAAAATCTTTCTCACGGAAAAATAATAAAGTGTTAGATATTTAAAACTCATAAAGAATTTATGATTACTCATTCATAAAGGACAAATGTAGGGGTGAACAAGGTTCATGGGGTTCTATCCCCTTTTATCTATTAAATTAACCTGGCCATGTTAATTCTTGCAATTTAGTAGACAACTTCCCTTTTGTAGCAATAAAATTCTGCATTTTGCTCTCATTTTTTACATTGCCATGGCTGATTTGAAATTTTAATTGTGTGTTGTCCTTCATTTGCAAAGTTACCAAAATTGTCTTGAATTGGGACTCATTTTGGCCATATAGTCAAACTTGTCTCATGGATGAGAAAAAACTCGTCAGTTAACACAACAATGCCTCAACATACAGAAAATACAAAAATATAGATTTTCAATACTTTTTATTTTATTTTATTTTTTACATTTAATTTAGACTAGACATAAAAGATTACATTGAATAGATTGCAAAAAGAATACATCCATATGATCATATATGAAAAATTCTATAGATTATGACATGAAGTTATGAAATAAAATGAACGAGATTCAAATATTCAAAGTAGATTTGAGTCAATACTCAAAAGTCAAATTTGAAATCTTATGACAAAATATGATAATACGTAGTAAATATAACAACATAGGAGAGAGCACCAACAAAATGGCCTCTTGCCCCTTCCCCTACCTTAATAGTTAGCTCCAATATCCAATCACACTATTTCATCTCTATATATTTGGGGCCCCGTGTTACTTTATTCATAAAAAGGATGAAGAACATGTCTGAAAATGATTTACATTCTTGAAAATGACTATTTCAAACTTGAAAATTAATTGTTACATTCCTAAAATTTTATTGTTATTTATTGCAGAAAATCACCCCTAGTTGTGGAAAAAATAACCATGTAATTTAGGACCTAGCTATGAAGTTGTACCTCTTCATGCTTCCTTGAAATTCTTGTGCTTCCATATGTTTATTTTGTTTCTATGTTTATATTTCCTTGTAGACTTGTATATTTCCCTGTAAACTTGTACATTTTTCTTTGCAATCCTTCTCTTTTACATTGTAGACTTATTCTTTTAACTTTGTAGACTTAATTTAATTTCAGAAATTGATTTATAAGACGCCAAATTTGGGGCTTAATGGTTGTCTTAAAAGTTGGGATTGCTAGGATTCTAGTAGAATAATATTCTAGGTCAAAAAAATTCAAATTTGATTATATGGCCAACAATTAATAAAGCACAATGAACTTAATGATAATTTTGATAATGTGTCTATGTTTTTAGGAGTAAGGACCATTGATAAAAAGTGACTCCAACAAATTTATATCATATTGCCATGGTTTTCATTGTAATAAATGGAAAGCATTCATGGATAACGTTGCATATGACTTCATCTTGATAATACTGAATGTTAAATGCCACACTATATTTTCCCATTCACCATCAACTCACATCCCTTATGAAACCACAACTATAAGATTGTGGATGTTTAAGGCAGTAAATTTAACTTTTGCAACAATTTGTTGGTTTGCTTGGGCTGACTTGGGTTCGGAGAAGTTATTGCAGCAACAACAAATCCCTTTTCACTGGCCCTTTCAGCATCAACCTGTAACCAGGATGAAGTATCATCCGAAGCGAAGATGGAGGGTTACAAAATCTGGTTTCTACAACCGTGGCGATGTGCGGATGTGGTTAACGAACTCGCAACACGTCCCTTACTTAACATATACTAATAAGACAATATGAACAAATGACTTCACAGTTACCAACAATCTACATAACTACGTTGAATCTCTATTGTCTTTACTCTTATAACTACGCATTTACCATACTTAGTGTTGCTTCACAACATTCATTCACTTGTATACCATTTTATTAACGTATGATTATGTATGATTCCAAGTAGAGGAATTTGACTTTTGACTGTCTTTGTTTCACTTGGTTACAATCGTCATTAACTCCTAATTGGGTAGCTTATTGGTAGTTTGCCTGGATTTGCATCTTGGGTAATTCCTCATAGATTAATTGCATGTCATATTAATAATATGATAACCAAAATCATCAAGCCTAACAAATCAAATGCATAGTATATCCCCACTATCAATGCTGCCCTTGCATGTATTCGAATAATTATGACAGTAATTAAATATCAGTCCTATGCAATTAAATGAGAAAAACTGACCTTAAATGTTGTTGAGAGTGGACTGTTGAGAATGATGACTGCTACTGCAATTTATTGGAGTAATGCTGAGATTGATACAACACTTTGTTTGATATGAATGCCCAACAATAATCCAATTGATGATACCACTTTGACTGTGGATTCGTGGAGTAATGATGGTTGCTATAGTTAGATAAGAATACTCTTTCCTGCTAATTGCATGCTTCAAATTTCTGCTATTATAAGACTGTAAACAATGGGGCACATAGCAGAAATATACTCGTCTATTATCTATGTTTTTTCTTGCTTGATGAGCAGATTGTCCTTGTTGGAGATGAAGACGCCTAGATTTATTACATAATCTAGTAGATGGTGATATCTCCAGTAGGTGGTGATGCCCTAATGTGATGCGCCCTCCAATATATGAGATTACTTGTTGTAGTTTCCAGATCTGGTCCACAATCTCATTTATGGAACCCTACAGCTGTGAAGAAGGAATTTATTATTACAACATTTCATAGTTGGTTGGATCTCATCAATAATAATGTATCGCTGCCCAAACTATCTCCACTTAGCAGAACAATACTGTAGAGGCACTATTCACATGACTGTAGCAGCACTGTAGGTTGGAATATGCCCAGATTGTCTCCACCTAGCAAAACAATACTGTAGTGGCACTATTCATAGCACTGTAGTAGCACTGTAGCATCACTATTCACGACACTATAGCGGCACTATTCACGGCACTGTAGCGGCACAATATATGCTCCACGAATTAGAAGAAAGGCAGCTCAATATTCAATGATCACTCCCTCCAGAATAATGTATCAGCTGATAAGAGATCGTTTCCCTGGTTATGAATGAGTGCACCCACATAAATCCTTCAATTGCTTGGATGCCCTTGTATCCTTGTGACGGATGATGAATATGCTATAACAATGAAGAAAAATGATAAACCTATACGATTTATCTCTAGAGTGACTAGGGAAGATAGATCTCTCTACCAAAATACACTTGTTGGCTAGGGCAGTGTGCCCTAAACCGTAAATGGCTCTCAGAGATCACAACACAAATCTCGATGATCAATAATAATAATAACTACCTAGTAACTCACTTTATCCTTCTTTTATAGCTTTGACATTGCATGCCCTAACTTTTGTATACCTAGGTTACTTTTCTCTTCTATTTTCTAGTTGAGTTGCATGCATCTGACTTTTGCATGCATGTTTGCATGCTCTTGAGCTAGGGATCGCATGCTCTGCATGTCCTTTGTTCCATTTTTACCCAAAACGGAACATTACAGATTACCATTCAGATACATATGAAAGCAAATACATATACACATCCTAACAGGGACACAAAACATGTCATAAACTTATACACATAACACATACATTTACGTGGTTCACCCCCAGGCGGGAGCTACATCCATAGGAACTGTTCTTATATTACTTGGAAGGGTAACAGTTCTAGTCTTTGCACTCAGCTGTAGACTCTTCTCTGCAATCATATCTCTATGCACTCAGTTGTAGAGTTTGTTCTCTCTTGGTTCTCTCTCTTTCTAACCAACCAAAAATCAACCCTCCTTATACAAAAATACCCTTACATATAGATGTGCCCGAAGGCCACATATTACAATAACTATGGGTCAACCCCCATAGTACCCAAAACCCAAAAACCCCGCGTGGTTCTCCTGTAGGCCACGCTAAGCTTTAACTTCGTTGTCCCTTTGGCGCTGCTTCTTTTGACTATGACGTTTTCTTTGGAAGCGCAGTTCTGACTTCTGCAGTGGCGTGTCCTTTACACCATTCTGCTTCTTTACTTCCCGCTCCTGCAGCAGTCAATTAGCTGCTCGACCTTTAACTACGTCAACCACCTCTAGCTGTCCTTAGTACCTTGTCTTTACTAAGGAAACATGTCATTTCTTCTTGACTATAATTCGCTCCATACCCTCTTCCTGGTATTTGCAGAGTCACTTATCTCCCAAAAATAGTCAATGTCAAGCCTTGCCTAACTGTACTTCGCGTTCAAAACTTTCTTTACTTGGGCTGCACCCAACAGGCCCCTAACACTTACTTGTGGCTCGTCCCCAAGCCACTTACACTGGGCTTCTTTGATTTCACAGCACTTGGAGTGTTCATCTTCGTTGTGAACTCTCGATATGTTGTGCTCAGCTTCGCAACAGCCTCCTTAGTCTCATGTTCGTACTCTTTCATTGTGTCGAGTAGTATCGCTGATATTGGTTCTTGCATTTGGTCCTTCACCGTGCTCTCTGTCGTGCGAAGCTCTTGCAACTTCACCTCGATCTCTTCAAAGAGTGACAATGCCTCTTCTTGCATAGGTTGTAACATTGCTAAAGTTTAAACTTCCTTCATTCTTAGCACCTTCAGTTCCTTTTGAATGTCCTTTGTTTCTGTGAACTTTTGTATTCTTTTCCTTGGCAGAAAATCCTTCATAACCGTGTTCATCGTGTCGAGGTCCTTCTGATTCTTTTGGACTTCATCATGAATTTTTTTTAAGTTTGGGTCTTCTTGGAGCATGGCCCATGGCTTAGTCACTTCTTCTAGCAAATCTTGACACCTCGCAACTTCTGCGGAGATGTTCTCTGTTGAAGTCTTCATTTCTTCAGCTCTTGCTTCCTTTAATTCTGGCGGAGTGTCAGGTTGTTTCCTAGACTCTAAGTCTGCAATATGTTTTTTGTAACCAATCTCCATATCTTCCATTTTTTCTTTGACATTGTCTACTGTAGCACCAATCTTAACAATTGTTGCTTCTACTTTAGTTTCTTCTTCGAAGCATGGGATCTTCACATAGACTTTCACTACGGCCTTCTTCAGCTTCTTCTGCTTATCATGAGCATTTTCTATATCATTACTCTGCATTCATTCCTCAGATATTTATAACATTCTTCTAGCTTCATATGCTGGTTGTATGAGATCATATCTCTATCTTAATTTCTTCTACAACTTGCAGATGTAGATCATGTAGTCCTTCAATGGGTAACATTCCCACACTAATATCCAAGTGCGCGAGCTGCTTCGCACCTTCAGTTATTTCATCGAATGGGAATATGATGTTCATTGGCTCTATGCGCACTAACCAGGGTCATATCACTAGTGCAAGTGATTTTCTTTTTCTCCATCTTGATTCCTCTTATCTGTCTTCAGATTCTGATTCGCTCGTTAGATCTCTTTGTACTTCTCTACTCTTGCCACCGTACTTTTCAGTTATGTGATGCTCTCTACCATGCTTGCTTGAAGTTGCTCTTGCTTACTGTATTTTATTGTGAGCATCTCTTCAAGATGTTCGTGGAATCTGGTTGCAATGCAGTCATAGTCATCATCATGCAACTTCGCATCAAGCGGAGTCTTACTTGCTTTTTTATTCTTTATTTTTTGTCCCTCCGGCACCTATGTGTCGAGGTTCTTCCTCTTTTCTCCTTCTGGAAATTCGCTAGTCTGCTGTTGTTCTTGTTCTTGATATTTCTCTTGCTCTTGTTTTTCGCTTTCATTGGCACTTTCCTCAGATGTCATGGTCAATGTCTTTGGTGCATCAATTTTCCATTCAGGCGACCAATATTCAATGATGAGGTCAATCTTCTGCGCATCCAACTGATAATGACCCTCATACCATTTTGGGTTTGCTGGTTCTCTAGGTTGTATGAAGATAGAGTGGAGGCCCGCTTTGAATCTCATCTTTCGGAAGTATGTTGTTGTTATTCCCTTAGGAATACGTGAAGTGCACTTGATCACTTCGTACAGTTTCTCATAAAATGTGTGCAACTGCACATTGTTCACTCTTTGTCTTTATGGCCTTGAATTACTCCACATGTTCGCATATCTTGGTCCACGACAGTCTCCAACGAACACCAGTACACTTTGTTGGTACTTTGGCTCTTTCCAGCCCACAAATACGATCAAGACTATCATCCAGCTGTAGTGAAACTGATATCCGTTGTCTTGCGCATCCGCTACATCATACAGAAATTAGTTTAATAGGTAGCTTTCCCAGTTGAATTGTAGTCCATCCTTATCCTTAGCAGCTAAGGAGATCGTAGCGACCGACACTTTTGTTGGTCTGCATTTCCTTAGTACTTTTTCTGCAAGCAATTGTACTGTGAACTGCATGGAAACATCTTTAATCTGGTTCGCTTGATAACCACAGGTTCCTTTTACCAAGCCAAATTCGCTCTTCATCCTCCTGGCAAGTTCTTTGTATTTATTTTTTACCACGAATTGTGTTGCATGGTCAGTGCCTCGTTTGCTCAAGTGGGTAATTTTGTAGATCGGATCAATATTGATGTCGATCTTGTGGTCTAACCACAAGTATCCCTAGTGCGTGCATGACAACAATGTACGCGCAACTGCTATAAGCTCTGGACTTCGGTCAAAATGTGGAATTCTCAATAGGTTCAATCCTGAGGATTGCAATGGCGCAATCCAATCCTGCACCTAAATGGTTGTTTTCTTAGTGGCTTCATCATAATGTCAACACATGCATTGATCTGGTTGAAACTATGGATACTTAGTTGTGTGCAGCAAATCGTGATCTGCGAACTTACATTCGGGAATCTTTCCTAGCAAATTGTCCTTCTCTCGAACATGACTTGACATAGATGGTAGTGGGATATCATATTGTGTATTCTTATTCAGTATTACAACTGGTGCATCATCTCTTCTTGGAGGGATGTACTCGGGCATCAGTAGAATCGGCCTCTCATGAGGTCGCTCTAGAAGATACTCTTTCGGAATTTCTGCAGGCTACGGTTTCTCTTGGTCTTTGTATTTTTGCTTATCCTTCTATTTAGGTTTTGTTGCATGTCGTGGTAAGGATCTAGAGGTCCCACTTTTGCATCCATGTTTGTATCATCTTTTGTGTCTAGGTTTTTTTCCACTTTTACATCTAGTTTTATGTCTAGTTTTGCGTCCAATTCTGTGCCCAAATGTTGAAGATAGTGATTTGGATAATGATGATGATATTCACAATCACTATGATGATATGCAAAACTGGATGCAAATAGGATGAAACACTAGAAGTAAAATTGGACACAACAATAGACGTAAAACTGAATGCAACATTATATGCAAAATTGGACGCAAAACTAGATGCAACCTTGGGAACAAAAAAACACATAAAACGGGATGCAACTTTGGCCACAAACCTAGATGCAGAAAAAGATGTAAAACTGGATGGAAAAGTGGATGCAAGATGGGATGCAACACTAGATGTAAAGGTGGATGAAAAACTAGATGCAATACTGGGCTCAAAATTGGATGCAAATATGGACGTAATACTAAATGCAAAACTAGACACATAATTGAATGCAAAACAAGGTGCAAAACTTGACATAAAAATGGACATAAAACTAGGTGCAAAAACGGAAACAACACTGGATGCAAAATTGGGTGTAAATAAGGGCATAACAAAGGACACAAAAAATGATGCAATACTAGATGCAAAATAGGGCACAAAGAAGGGCATAAAAAAGATGCACAAAATGGGTAGAGCTCTTTTCAGGGTGATGTAGTATGTTATTTTCTGGTCCTTTTTTGGGGATAGGCACACTTGGGTCATATGGTTCTTCAACATCTACTTGAGATTGTATATATGAAAACTCTTAACTCTTTGGTTTTTTATGCCTTGAGATTGTATATATGAAAACTCTTAACTCTTTGGTTTTTGTATTGCATCAGCAGACTCTATAATAGTCAACACACTATGTAAATTCTTAATGTAACTTTGATTCTTTAAAAAATACCCGTTAAGTTTTTTCCGGCTTGAAACAAAACCTGTCGACATAGAATTAACACAGAATTAACAAAAACATGCTGTATGCCCAAAATATTTCGAGAGAAACTGCAAGGAAAACATGGCCATTTCATTTCTTAAAATGGGAACTAAATTATATGAATAAGGTAAAAGACTCTTGGTCGTTTAGTGTCCAGAGCTCTTGATATGCCGGATTTAAAGCTCCTGGAAAAGCGTGGTAAACGAAATGGAAATAATTTCTAGGTACACACTAACACAGTAACTTGACCACCTTTTGCTGGTCAAAGCCCTATTAATACAACTTCTTCGGAAAGTTGAACTTATTTGATATAATTAAGATTATGTTTTACAACAGTGATTGCACTTATTTAAATTTGGTCATACTCCTGAAAAAAACGATTGATTTTTCACTATTTTGTAAGCGGAATCTAACCATTAACCTGCCCGCAATTCAGACGGATTTCACCGCTTGTTCCCGTCAAAGGACTTATGTTCCCCATGTTAATCATCGAGTTGGAAAAGTTGGAGAAGAAATCGGTTTGACTAGTGGTGTATCCATTCACAGTAGAAATGGTGGCTGCTCCAGACGTGGAAAGCAATTCTTGATCAGACTCAAAAAGCCCCATATTATTCTGCAGATTTGTGAAGTAGTTATTGTCGAAGGTGTCTGGAGTGCCTGGATCAAGTGGCGTTAGTGTACTCCCGCTTCCATTCTGCGGACAAGTGCTTTGCAAGGTTGATAGATATGTGGAATTTAGTGTCGGATCTGGATTGCCCGTTCCGTTGAAATTGTAAAGTCTACTGCTGAACACTGTGCACCGAGCTCGCCCAATTGTATGTGCCCCTGGTAGATTCACGAAACAGCAAATTAATACAATATATAATCTTGCAACTATGCAGAACAGATTGACCGGACCAGGAGTTAATAAACTGAAAGCCCCGTTATCTACCTGATAAAGCAACGACATCCGTAACTGAAAGCCCCACGTTCTGGAACTTTGTTATGATTGTGGAGAGCAAATCGGTCGGTCCAGGAAGGGCTGTGTTGGGAAGAGTTGCATTGGCGGTGGTGCTATCCCGTCTCCCTAACTGCACAGTCCATGTCGGACCACCAGACTGTGGATTCGCCAAGGTTCATATAAACATTTTTGTTTCAAATTTTTATCAGTAGATCGACTAAAATTTGGTAGGGGGATCCTAAACCTAATTAACCAACCATTTATCTATCTCCAAAGCAACTCAGCTGAGATGAAAACAGTAGGAGTACAAACCATTGAGACGGATTGCTCCGCGGCTATGGCGAGAATGTCAGCACAGGAAACTGTTCCGTTGCACGCATTTTCTACTGCTGTCTTAATGTCGTCAACAACGCCAAAGCCCCTGATGGAATTGTTGTTAGGACCTGCCGTCTGCTCCCCCGTAAAATTGCTGGTGTCATTTAAAAGAACTGATGCGTCGCAGCCCTGTCATAAATACATCAGCTTAGAGGGAATGAATGAATTTAGTAACTTAGTCCATTCATGCTGTGCTAAACTAATGCAAAGTAAAACGTCATTGATGTGAAAAGAATTCAGTGGACAGACTTTGTTCCTTTCCAGGTGACACTACTTACATTGACAAAGCAGTCGTGAAAATGTAGACGGAGGAGAGAGGCCGCTATCCTTGAATCTGTCTGCAGAGCTTGCTGGATAACCTGCCCCACTATGGTAGTAACGTTGGGACATGTACTATTGTAAAAAGTAGGGCTCAGCTGAGCACTGGCACATCCAATGAATGCAACAATGTATAATATCACAACATTCTGAGAGAAAAATGCGAATACCATGATTGGAGAATCCACGATTATACGAGATACTCTGCACACTGGACTCGAATACTATGACTGTGCCGGAGGGTTGATTTATAGAGCTTGTGGCGTCCATTTAATTGTTATTATCCTGATCATTATTTTCTAAATGTCAATGGAAACGTTGTAAACTATAATTCATGTAGTATTATAAAAATGCTTATAAGAAATCTCTTATTTCCACAAAAAGAAAAGTTGGCCAGACTACACATCAAATTGGTGGTGTATGATCAAGCTTGTTTATGGGAGAAGAGATATGGATTTGAACATAGACCTTTTTTTAACGACACTTATATTATCACGATATCACTTTACATCAACATCAAGTTGGTTTAAGTTGGTGAAATCAAATGATCAAATTGATGTATGAAATAATGTATGTATCAGATAACAAAAAAATATAAATTTCTTTAACATCACTTATATCATATTTATATTATATAAAAATAAAATAATAATATGATTTATATTATATTTATATATCATGTAAAGATAAATAATTATATGATTTATATTATATTTCTATCATGTGACTCATGATAAAATGGTGATATGATTTGTTAACTTTATGGAAACATTAATACCTCGTAACATATAACAAGTAAAATGATGTATGATAAATTGATAAATATAATAATGTGGTGTTAATTATTCTTATCTCCTTATCCACATTGATATGTACAACCTAGATTTAGATTTAAATATTAACATTGCTTTATTTTTTATATCATTTAAATAAATAAAATGTTCATAATATAATAATTATGAAATTTTGCACTTTATAAATGCTCACCCTAATTTAAATAAATATTATCTTACCTTAATTCTTTACATTTTATATTATTTTGGTTTTAAATTAATATTTATTACAAATTATAATTAAAAAATCATTAAAGAGAAACATTTTTTATTAATTAAGATTATAAATGTGATGATAAAGTAAATTGAAATGAAAATTTTAATTTTTTTCAAATCTTATTAAATTGTTGTCAAATTGTTTAATAGATATCAAAGTTATTAACAAGTTTGAGTAGTAGGCACTTGCCATAAATAAAGCTTTTAGTTATTTATACCAATAACAACACCTCAAAACACTATGTATGGCCTTATGATGACATTCTTAGCCTCCTGCTATGGATATCAACACAATTATGAGGTTTTGATTACTAGGGATGGTTCTAGGGGTCTTCAACATAGTCTAGGGAGAAAACATGGTCTTTAGGGAGTAAAGGAAGCTTCAAGGCATCAAATGCCAAGAATGATGCATCGAACCACCACACATGACCTCTTGAAGCATCTTTGGATTTAGAATAGGCATACGAAGGCGTTAGGAGGTTTTTAGCCTTAGGTATGGGTCTCAAGGCTCTCAACATAATTGAGGGAGAAAACTCAAGAAATAGGCCCTAATGGAGCCTCCATGTATTAGGGTGGAGAAATATACCATAAACCACCACACAAGGCTTCTTGAGGTTATCCTTGGCCCATGAGTGGGAATATGAGTGCTATTAGGAGGTTTACCCTAGACATGGGTAAGGGACAAAAAATAGTCCTTATGACCTAAGAGAAAACCTAATTGAAGAGTATAGACATCTAAGGCCCAAAATGATGCCTCAAACCATTACAAATGACCTACAAGGGTTATCCCTCGCCATTATATAGGGATACTAAGGTTGTTAAAAGGATTTCAGTAGTAGGTATGGGTGTCTATATTCTTACCATTTTTTGAAATTGAAACTTGGGCCTTAGGTTCTAAAGGAAACTTCTAGGTATCAAGGGACAAGGACAATAGATCTAACCACATTGCATGACGTTGCAAGAATATCATTGGCATATGAGTGGGGATATTGGAAACATTAGGAATATTTAAGCACTAGGTATGTGTTTTGGAACCATTGTTAGGAAATGAATTCTAGAACTTAGGCCTTAAATGAATATTTTAGACATATAAGACTAAGAAAAATGTCTCAAACAACTAGACAGGATATCTCGAAGGAATCCTTGTCTTACATGTGAGATATGAGTTCCATTAGTATATTTGGAGCATTAGTTATTGGGTGTCAAGGATTTCAACATAATATCATGGGAGGAAACGTTGGGATTAGACCCTAAAATAAGCTTTCAAAAATATATGGCCATGAACAACACCATGAAGAACCACACATGAGCTCAAATTTTATAATTTCCTCTATGTAGGGATATGGGTGCCACTAAGAGATTTTGTATAACTGAGGTATTAGTCTTTGGGTCCTAAACATGGTTGAGGGAGGAAACCTAGGAACTTTATACCATAAAGGAAGATTCTAAGTATCCACGTTCAAGAATGACACCTCAATCCACCACACTTAACCTCTTTAGCATATCCTTTCACTAGATAAGTGAAGATATTGGAAATATTAGGAAATTTTAACCACTAGATATCGTTCTTTGGATCATAGATATGGGTAGTTGCGAAACCACAAGTATTCAATCCTAAATGATGATTATAGGAATAAAGGCCTAAGAACAATGGCTATAAGAAAAACAAATGATTGGCCAAGGGGATATTTTTTATCCAAGTGGGGTTATGGGCACCATTATGGTTTTTAAGTACAAGGTATGGGTAAGAGGTTCCTTAGCATGGTAGAGGGAGGAAACCTAGGCCTTAGGCCCTAAAGGAATATTTTTTACATTGAGGGCCAAAACAATGCCTTAAACCAACACATATGACCTCCCAAGTGGATCATTTTCTGCATAGTAGTCATATTGGAAACATTAGTGTTTTTGGAGAATTAAGTATTGGTTTGAAGGCCTAAACCAATGTCATGTGATGAAAATCAAACATTGGGACTAAAAGGTAGATTTAAAGGCTTAATCACCATCAATGAGGCCACAAACCTCCACACACATGAACTTTGTATGGAATATTTTTCCTTCAAGTGGTTTGGCCTAAAGCAAGATTTTAAGCATCCAACTCCAAGAACAATGCCTAGAACCACCATACTTGACCTCTCAGGAGTATCATTTCGCTCCAAGTAGGGATATGGGAATCAATAAGAGGTTTTGAGCACTAGGTAGGGATCTTAGTGCCTTTACCATGGTTTAGGGAGGAAACTCAACCCTTAGGTCATAAAGGTAGCTTCAAACAATCAAGAGACTTAAAGAGTGTCTCAAACCACCACATATGACCTTTCTTTGAGATATTTGGAATTTAAGAAGGGATATGGATCTATTAGAAGGTTTTTAGAACCAAGGTTGGGTAATGGTGCCTTAAACATGGTCAAGAGAGGAAAATTAAGCTTCATTCCCTAAAGTAAGCTTCTAGATATTTACTATCAATAATGTCACTTAGAACCACAAAACATAGCCTCAGAAGGGTATTTTTGGCTTCCAAATGGTGATATAGGCGCCATTAGGTGTTTTTAGCACTACTCATGGGTGTCTAAGTGTTAATCATGGATAATAGAGGAATATCAAGAATAATGCTCTAAAATCAACATCTAGAGGTCAAGGCTCATGAATGACATCTCAAACCACCATAAATGAGCTCTCGAAGGGATTTTTAACTATGAATGGGGATAGGGTTAACACTAGGATATTTCAATGTTAAGTGAGGGTTTCGGGGCACTGGACATGATCATGGAATAAATATTAGGCCTTAGGTATTAAAGGAATATTTTAAACTTTTAGGGCCAAGAATGACACATTGAACAACCACAAGAGGCCTTTCCACAGTATCATTTTCTTGCTAATGGGGATATTTATACCATTATGGGGATTTGAACACTAAGTATGGGTCTTACAGATTTCGACATGATTGAGTGAAGAAACTTTAGATTTGGGCTCTAAAGGAAACCTTAAGCCATTTGGATCCAAGAACGATGTCTTGAACCACTACATTACATGACCTCCCAAGGGAAACCTTTTCCTTTTAGTAGGGATATGGGTTCCATTTAAGAAATTTTTAGCAATATGTATGGATCTCCTTAGACCCTAAAGCGGGCTTTTAGGAATCTAGTGCCAAGAAGGGAACCTTAGAAAACCACACATGGCCTACAAAAGGTATCTGTAGCCCATGATTGCTGATGTTACTGCCACTATGTGGCTTTGAGCAGTATGTATGGGTCTTATGGCCATGGAAATGATCAATGAAGAAAAGTTATTCCTTGGTCCGTAAAGAAATATTTAAGGCATGTAGGGCCACGAATAATGCCAAATAATGCATAAAATCACCATCCATGATCTCGTAAGGGTATCCTTCGAATCTAAGAAAGGATGTCAATGAATTTATGAACTTTTGAGTATCGGTAAGGGTCTCGGAGTGATAACACGGTCGATGAATGAAACCCAATCCTGATATCATATAAAAATATTATAGGCTATAGAGAAAAACATTGAGGCCTCAAACCACCACACTTAACCTCTCAAGACAATTAGTGGTCTACATGACGGATTATTGAGGATAACACTCAATATGGATCTTAGGGAATTAGACATAGTTGGAGGATGAAAATCATGCTTTAGACCCTAATGAAGGATTTTTGGCATTTGAGGCCAAGAATAACATCGAGAAGCATCAACACAAATGACCTTTTGAGGGTATACACGCTTAAAGTTGTGGGGATACATGTGCCATTAGTGTTTTTTTAGCACTAGAATTGGGTCTCGAAACCTCAGGCACATTTGAGGGATATAATGCAGGTATTAGGTTATAATGCCTCAAACCAGCACACCTGACCTCCCAAGAGAATTTGTGGCCTATATGGGGGGTTATTGAGGATAACACTCAATATGGATCTTAGGGAATTAGAAATGGTTGGAGGATTGCATTCATGCCATAAGACCCTAAAGAAGGATTTTAGGCATTGAAGGCCAAGAATAAAACCAAGCATCAACACACATGACCTCTCAAGAATATCTCTAGCTTCAAGTGGGGATACATGTGCCATTAATGTTTTTTTAGCACTAGGAATGGGTCATATTATAAAAGTAAATTCTAAGTACAACTGCTCATAAGATGCCAGTTCCTCCATACAAAAGACAATATTAGGAGCCATATGAGGCCACTTCTCCGAACACCTTGGAAATTTTCATGACATTAGAAATAATTTTTTTTTAATATCAAGAAGAGTTTTTTCAAATAAAAGTGCATTTTAATATTTTTAAATTTATTATATAAATGAAAGTGCATTTATTTTTATTTATTACTCAAACGCAAAGATATTTTTATTAAAATTTTTATTCTACTCCAAAACATCTTTATTATTTAGATTTTTTTATAAAATAGATTTTTATTTAAAACCAAATTTAAATCAAATTTAGATTTCTTTTTTAAACCTTTTATTAAAAATAAAATTAAACCCAATTTTAATTATTTACATTTAGTAAAATTAATTCTCATTTTTTTGAAATTAACATTTATTACCACATAAATTTATAAAACATTTATGTTGCAATGTGCACTTTAAATTCATTTCAAAAACCAATTTTTTTTTAACAATTATAACACATTCATCTTTTAAACTTCTTTTTCATTTTTTTTTTAATTTATAAAAATATTATTAATAAAGTATTTTAGTTATTTAAATTCAATTATTTTCATTTTCAAATACATCACTAATCTCATTAAAATATTTTTTTATGTACACATCATTATATTCCTTTTAATCAATAATTTTTATTTAAAATTTTAATATATTTTTTATTGATATAATGTTTCTAAACTAAATATTATATTTATTTCTATATATATTTTTAATAAAATTAAACTATTTAACTATCCCTAACTTTCAACCAACTATATTTTATTTCATATATAAAATAATATTTTTAAATTTTTTAAATTCTCCTTTTCACATAGAATTGTTAAAATTATCCCACTTTTCCTTGTTTGCAATTTTATCAAACAAATTATTAAAAAAAACATTTTTTTAGTTTATATTATTTATATTAATTTTAAATTATAGAAAATATTAATCTCTGTAGAATTGGTTTTAATGAATTTCACCATGTACCATAAAAAAATTGTTAATATCTAACTTCACAAAATGTTAATCCATGTGAAATTGGATTTGTATTTTACAATATATCATAGAACTCTACCTATATACAAATGCTATTATAATGTTATCTCTACTTACATATTTCCATAATTACATTATTTTTACATCATTATTTTAAAATAAAAAATTTCCCAAATCCTACAAATAATCATGTTACTTCACATACCATTTTTCTTATAATATTAAAATATACATTTACTTTTCCCATCCATATCCCATATTACTTATTTAACCCTAGTGTTTTTCCTATAATATTAAAATATGCATCTACTCATGCCATCCATATTTACTTAGCCTTATCAATATATCATATCACCTTATCAAGTAAGCGCATTTCACTGATTTGATTGGTGGGAGAGATTTTTTTTCACTGAAAAATTCAACTTACTATTAATATGCGAAATAGTAAATAAAGCCAGCTGTGAGATCATACAAATTACATATCCCTATCAGATAGGGCCAATTGTCATCAAGTGACATAGAATCATCAACCATAACCATATAGTCCAAAAATATAAAGTGTCATATGTCCCAAGATCCTCCATAGACCAGACCAGAAATATAACCAAATATACAGTCATCCGAGCATAAAAGATAGACCAAAATAGATATAAAGTCTCATATACAGTCATCCTCAGCAGTCTGCCACCAAGTGCATCAAATACATGTATCAACTATACTATAAATACCGAAACAACATCAATAAGAGGCTGCAATAAGTGCCACAAAAATGGTATGTATGGAATACGCCCAACAAGTAGTTGGACCCAGTACCTTCAAGGATCTGAACATAGAACTAGAAGTCAAAAATTAAGTGGTCCGCAAAAAACAGTATGTACAAAAAGAGTATAAGTAAAGACAAGGGCCTCAAGTCCAATGCAAATGATATGAGCCATGAGAAAACAGAATATCCTCCCGCCACTCCTGCCACATAATGACCCCAACTTGAGAGGTATGAGCCCGCTTGGAAAGCATATCCGCCTCCAAGTTAACCTCTCTGAATACATGTTCAAAATGTATCTGTTCAAATTCCAAGATAAGATTACGAGCCGCATCCATCCAGTGAGAGATAAGTAGTACATTGAGAGATGACCTGCCACGAGCCCAAGAGATAATAGATAAAGAATCACCCAATACTACAAGTGAAGTGATCTTTCTCAAACGTGCCCAGAACAGTAAAAGCCAAAGGGCACATAATTCGCTCCTAGTATTGGTTCCAATCCCCAGATTTAGCCAGATATGCATGGAGACAATGCATGATATGTGAATTAACACCCGCACCACCCCTCCCATAGCGACCCATAGCAGCCCCATCAAAAAAGCCACATGGGAAAATCAGCATCGGAGGTGCCAAACGATATCTCTTATTCTGACAGTTCCTGCCACCAACATCTGCATGGATGGAGATAAATTCTTTGTGCGCTGCAAGAGTTTTATAGAAAATCCCATCACAGAAAGGAGTCCTATTTTCAAATATAAGAGAGTTTCGAGCTTGCCATACCTCCCAAATCATAAAGTATGGAAGTTCTGAACAACCAGCCAATACATGAGACCACGCCTCAAGACAATCACATAGTGAATTATGGTTCCAGCTAAATTGCACACCTGATTTGTATGCAATTCGGATCCAAAGGTCCCGAACGAATTGACAAGTGGAGAACAGATGGTCAACAGATTCCTCCTGAGAGCAACAAAGGGGGCACCACCCCGGCCCACAGAATCCCCGGCGGCAAAGGTTATCCCAAGTTAGGATCCTGTTCCACATCGCAAGCTAGACAAAGCATTTTATCTTGAGGGGTAGGTCAAGCTTCCAAATAGTTTTGTCCCACCAACGTACCACAGGCTGATTCTTAGCAAATAATGCATCATATGCCAATTTAGCAGTAACCTTGCCACCAGCCACATCCCACGACCAGACCAATCTGTCCGCAGCATCTGAAAAATGTATATTTGAATGATATAGTGGTCTGATATAATCATCCCATTCCTTCCCCAAGGTACCCAAAAGACCGAGCTGAGAAGCCGAAATCCAGAGAGGCCGACCATCCTTATACCAGCCAGCCGCATGAGCCAAAGTATATAAACCTTTTGCCCTGAGATGAGACCTTAATTCCAGCGATAAAGTATGTCCAGCCGGTCCCCCCAATATCGGATCCAGCCCCAGTCTTATGTCGCGACCATTGCCCGGCATCCAAGCAATCCAATTTGCAATCACCCTGAAAGATCCCATCAAACCATTCCAAATATTGGATACCCCCAAAGGAGCAGGTCTATTTAATCTCAACCAGTTTGTAACAGTTACATTTCTCAGGTATTTTGCCCTGATTATCCTACCCCAAACCGAATTATCAAACAGAGCACGCCAGAGACTTTTCGCATGCAGTGCCATAACAAAAAGTTCTAGGTCCTTTATATTCCAGCCCCCCAATTTCCAGGGCCGGGCCAAAACAGACCATCTCATAAGGTGAAATTTCTCATGGTCACCCCCACCCGACCATAAGAAACTGAACAGCTTCCACCGAATTAAGCAAAGGATGGATCTAGGGATTTTACACAGCGAGAACCAATAAACACCCAAGTTCTGCAAGACAGCTTTAGACAAAGTAAGCCTGCCACCCAGGGATAAATGGCGAAAGCTCCAGTGACTAATACGCACCTCAAACCGTTTAACAAGCCATGACCAATCATTTATCAAGTATTTTGTTGGCTTAATGTAAAAACCCAGTTATTTCATTCCAACATCTAACTCTTTGAAATTCAGAGGCAGAACAGAACTTATTGACTGTTCCTCCTCAGCCAATAGAGAATGTTTCAAAAAATGAGATTGGTGGGAGAGATTAAAGGACGTGGATGAGGAATATCAATTACACTAAAGTAAAGTCTTTAATAAGCAAATGAAATTTTGTTGTTAAAAAAGTATAAAGATAGTTTACATATCTATGTTTGAGGAAATTATTAATAATTTAAACTACAAATTAATATAAATAAAATAATAATGTAGTTGAAAGATATTATATTATCATATTTAGTATTAGGATGGATAATATGTAGTTGAAAGATATTATATTATCATATTTAGTATTAAGAATGTATAAAAGTGATTTAAAAAAAACAAATTTAAATTTTGAATTTAATTTAAATTATAATTATTATTTTTTAAAATAAATATATTAAAACATGAAAGCTATTTATTTTATATCAAATAAATACATGTAATATTAAAAATAAAATTGAAAAATCAAAAAGTTACTTTCTAAACTATTAATGTAAACACAGGTTCAAAGTTATTACAGGGAGAGTTAGGAGTTAAAACACAAACAAATTACTATATAATATAGCATCAACAAGTCCATTATCATTACAAATATCATTATGAGGAGAAGTATTATGCTCATTTATGATATATGATTTTTAAATAATACATAGGAGCATGAATAAATTACTAAGATAAGGTTGATAATTGAAAGTTAAAATGAAATGAAATTAAAATAAAAAGTTTAAAATATATTAATGTAAAGTTATTTCAATGAAATGATTATTTTAAATTAATAAATTTTTTGATGTGGGTAAAAAGAGATTTGAGGTATGCACTTGAAGAGGGATTTATATAAAGATGTCGTTAAACCAAATTATTGGGAGATTGACTAAAGTAACACTTTGCAAAATATCAATAACATTAAAAATATTATTACATCTAAGTTTAAAGAAAAAATGTGGTGCAAGAAAGAAATATACGTTAAAATAAAATTAAGATACTATGAGAACTTCATTTTAACCATAATCAAGAAGATAAAAAATATCTCTAATTTAACTAGTTTGAATAATAAAATTAATATAACTATCCTAAAACACTATCACAATCATTATAATCATTTAAAAAACACTACCACCATCATCATAATCATTTAAAAAAATATTACCTCAATTAAGAAACCTATAAACCTATACACATAAAATGATCTATACATATTTAACAAAGTAGAAATGAGTGTTATGCCTTTTACAAACATAACTACATTATGGAGAATAAAAAAAATAAGATACATTACACATTGAAACATGGAGAATAAAAAAAATGAAAAATTACACAATGAAAAATGTGCTAATATTTGGTTGAGCTTTCATCATTCTTTTCCATTTGAAGCATTGAGACAGTTCAATCACATGAAACTCATACAACCATAACACAAGATATACCATGGGGAAAATCCTAAAAACTATGAGAACATAAAACCCAACAATTCTTCTCACTATAATATAATGGATATCATATAATGCTTTCTTTTAAAACATAGCAGATTGCTTTCGGAAGATAAGAGATCACCAAACACTCTTGGTGAAGATACAGAAGCAATAGAGGAGAGAGATCAATCGGAGAAGCACCTTCCTTCAATAATAATATCCTGCACACAAAGAGAAGCGCCTTGCCTTCAAAGTAGAAGAGAATTCGCTTCATCAATCCTGTATAACATATTTATATATTCTTCTCTTCTATTTTATCTTCTAACTTCAGGATGAACTCGCCCTCAAAATGGAAGTATCAATCTTGCATGTAGAAGTGGGCCCCACTTCTCATGCAGTGCTTTATCTCACTCAAATGTCACTTAGGATGAACTCTTCTCTTAACTAAAAGCTTTCCCTCTTAGTTAGGTGGCTAACTTAAGTGTCATCACTTAGTTTTAACTAGATCTTCTTTGTTGTCACTTAGTTAACTCTCTTTAATTGATTCTTGATAACATCACTCATCAGTGTAGTGATCAATTCACTTTAGTTTTAACTAGTCAATATTTAACACTTAGTTAATTGAAATCATGCTCATCCATTTACTTGAAGTGACCAATGTGAGTTCTTTAGTTAAGTGAGGCATATTTTTAACTGATGCTTTAACTAGCTGAAGCTTTAACAATTCAAGCTCTCTTTAATTAGCTAATGTATCTTCATGGACTTTTGAATTCTTTTGATCTCTATGCTTTATCTTCTATTTCGTTATCTCTTACTGGTCAATATGTGCTAACTTTAATTATCCATCACATTAATGATTATACTTTCCTCACCAAATGATCATATGCTAAAGTAATTCACTTTAGAGCTGATCAATCTCTAAAGGAGACTTACTAGCAAATGGTGATCATGGTTAATAATTCATCACACAACATTAAATCCTTTTAGCAAGTAAAGCATGATCTTTATATGGAGGTCCATCCCATGATACTTTTATACAGAAGGTTTACATGAGATTCATGACTTGACACACAATTCCAGAGTATATTACATACAAAGCAATTAAAATACTTACCGGATCAATCTTGGCTACCCAATATTGGTTTAGAGAATGTCCCATAAAACATGAAGAATAATAAAAAATAATATAAAACTATCAAATAATTCACTCACTTATAGTGAACGAAATAAGAAATGATATATATCTATTCTATTCTAGAATGTAACAATTATTTTATGTAATATAGTAGAGACGGATTTATTTTGGTAAAGATTCCAACATCACGTCGTTTCGCTTATGTCGTTACAATCACCGTCAATTGAAAAGCAATGCCGACAGTTTATGCATTATGTGTGACTAATCAATCTGAGATTAATTCTGGAATTAACTGCAGCCATTTATTTAATGCCAAATAATAGTATTTGTATAATGTCTGCAATTAAGCTAAATTTTTAATTCCAAATCAGTTTCTTTCACGCCCTACGTATAACGTTCACAGATTGGCGAAGAGGATTTTTGGTTTTGTCCAGAACTGGTAGGAAGAGTTATCACGTAATGGTGTCCAGATTCATGTTTTGACCCGCAAAGGTGTCCAAATTCATCTTTTGTCACGTAATGCTGTCATATTATTCTTGCTGTTTACTCCATCTGACTATGTGATTGCACAGAAAATCGGTGAAAAGACCTTCAATTCGTCTGGTTCACCGTTCTGTCAATATTGTGCCCACCTCTGCTTCATAGAGTACAATTCAAGCCTTGTCCACTTCTTTCAACGTCCCCATCTCTTCTTACTAGATTACAGTTCATAGATTACAATTCAATCCTGGTGGGCAAATATTTTGGTAACATTTACACAGATAAGTAACATTCAAAAATTATTATTGTTTCTATTAAGTGAAAGAAAGATTTGAAATATATATCTTTTAAATTTAAATGGTTCAATTTCGAATTTGGACCCCTGAACCCAAACAGCAATTTGGAATTTTGGAATTTTGGATAGTAAGAAAATTTGGACAAAGTGTTCTTAATTGAATTATACAAGATAATTGGCCAGACTGTTAGTAATTTTCTTATTTATGAGCGTGACTAGTTTTATACCAATTTTTTCAAAATCTGAATTAAATTATCGCCCTCTTATTAAAACACCGTGATAAGAATTAAATTATCCCCTCTCGTTAAAACCAGTAGAATCATGTCCCTTTCCTGTAAAGCCAAGCCACTGAATAAAAGAATGAGACTCACAGTGACGAGACGTGTGATGTGTCTATATAAAATAAAGAATTATCAGAAAAAACATTTTGTTGACTTGCAATACTTGTGTCCAATCTTTCTTATGATCCTCACAGCCTAAAACATGTTGGTGCATTAACTGGTTTAGTTTAATCCATATATGTGGCCATTATCAAAAGTGCAATTATTGTTTCTTTGTGGAATCTTTGAATGGAAGGTGGTGATTCAACTAAACTTTAGCCATCGTCAAAATTGCCATTGGCGTTTCTTTTATTAAATGTTAAATCTTTGAATGAAGGGCGGTGTTGAATCTTTGAATGGAGGCTCGTGATTAAACTTCTGCCATGGTCAAAACTGCACTTAGTGTTTTTTTTATGGTTGAATCTTCGAAGACACCCAGGAAAATACGACACATGATAATTTTAAAAATTATATATATTAAAAATATAAACATATAGAACTTTTTTTTTTAGAAAATTGGACATTTACAAATATTCAATAGAAATTACTAATTAGAATCAATACACAATTTGTCATTCACAAATCACAATGAGACACAAATATAATAGTTCAAAAAGTCATTTCTCATTAAATCATCAAAATCAAAATGTATTACATAGATGTCTGAATGCCATTGGTTACTTGTAGTAGTAAATAGTAAATACAAAAAGAGGTAGATCATAGATGAGATCAAGATGGAAGAATCTCTCCTCCTCCTCCTCTCTACCCAATAATTTGTTTTTAGAAAATTGGACATTTACAAATATTTAATAGAAATTACTAATTAAAATCAATACACAATACACATTTTGTCATTCACAAATCACAATGAAACACAAAGATAATAGTTCAAAATGTCGATTTCTCATTAAATCATCAAAATCAAAATGTATTACATAGATGTCTAAATGCCAATGGCTACTTGGGACAAGTGTTGAAGTGTGCGGCACGACCCCACGTACACAAGGAGGGGATATAGACCTCTCGATGACTTATTTATTAAATCAAGATTTACAATTGCTTAATACATTGAAAATTGAAAAAGGTAATTTGCTAATATTTATTATAATATCAACTTTCTCAATTTTTAACTCATCAAAATTATGATAATTTAGGAATGCTTCTCATAAAAAAAATTGGAGAATATAAATAAAATTTTAAAGTAAATTAATTTATTCTTTACATTTATTGAATTCAATAAAATAAAATTGATCTTATTAATAATTATCATCATCGTCATCACATCAAAATAACAAAAATTAAATTAAATTTTAATTACATAGAAAATCAATCATTCATTAATATATATTTGAGATCTACACAATACATAATTATATAAATGTTTTTAATATAAATATGTAAAAATACAGTTATATTATAAGAATGATAAACGTTACTATTACTTAGTTATAAACAAAAACTACCCCTTGATAACACCTTTTATTATGCCCTAATATGTGCTTCTACAACTTGACAATTGAACAACTAAAGTATTTATAATTCCATTAAAAACTTTTAAAAAAATTAAAAACTTTGTAACAATTTCTATGTAAAACTACAAATTAATAAAGGTCAATGAAAATTAATTAATCAATTAATAGAGAATAATAATAATTTAAACTAATTTGATCTATTGGATATAAGTGTTACACTTGGTCAACAACACATTACTAGATTGCACTACCTTTCAAATGAAATGAGACATACAAATATTACTAAATTCCACTAACTCCGTAATGAAGTGTGGAGTGGTCCATCAAAAGTGAGATTCTTCATCAATGTCTTTCCACTTTGTATCACATTCAACAATCATAAATGCATGTATAACTTCAATATATGCACCCAACCTCTAAAACAATATTACCTCCTTACAAACCTAAGTAGCTAAAATATAGCATCTTTTGTTTTAAAAACTAGTGCCACTAATTGTGAGTTTATCATCCAACTTCCAAATAAGACGAAAAGGTAATCATTAATTTAATGTACATATCCTGCCCAATCATCATCAATAAATTCATATACTTCAATACGTATGCCTCATACCTACTAGTTGTAACTATTCATTACAATACTCTTTGTAATATAAACTTAAAATCTCCTTTCAAGGATATACCATGATTCTACTAACTCATTTAAACTTAAAATCTCCTTTCAAGGATATACCATGATTCTACGAACTCATTTAAAGTTAAAATCTCCTTTCAAGGATATACCATGATTCTACTAACTCATTTAAACTTAAAATCTCCTTTCAAGGATATACCATGATTCTACTAACTCATTTAAAGTTAAAATCTCCTTTCAAGGATATACCATGATTCTACTAACTCATTTAAACTTAAAATCTCCTTTCAAGGATATACCATGATTCTACTAACAATGCCAATTGTGTGGGTGATATCTAGTATCATTCAAACTATCACCTACATGAGATATCCGATCACATATACATAAGACACACTAGCCATATGTTGTACACCATCTTGTATCCTTGGACATGTATCTTTACATGACTCTATCTGATCACATATACATAAGACATACTAGCCATATGTTGTACACCATCTTCTATTCGCGGACATGTATCTTTAGTAAAAGATACATTGCATGTGGAATAAACACATGAATAACGTTACAATCCTTCATTATAAATTAGTTAAACATATCCTCAAAATAATTATGCCGTCATAATCAAATAGTTCAATTCTCCTCATCTTTCCTCGCTTCTATGCCTAAGCAATAATGTGACTCACAAAGATCCTTCATATGATACGATGGAATTTGATAAATCTTTGGTATCACTAATAATTTTGTATGTCATTAGTAAAAAAAAATGAGTACAATGAAATGATTCTCAACTTATTTTTTATAAATTTTTGGTATCACTAATAATTTTGTATGTTATCGTCCATGTATGATCCATACTAGATCTAACCAACTATCCACACTACCTTCTCTACATTCTTGACAGCCTATCTTTGTCTCTGTAGAGTTTTTCATTGGCATGTTTCGGTCCTATTCCCCATTACTGAGAAAACGTAAGCCACCAGTTCGGGTAAAAGATACTATTATTACCGCCTAGATGATCAGACATCCAACCCGTAATTGCAACGACCCAATTGATATGTCATTAGTAAAAAAATGTACTAGTAGAGTGAAATGATTCTCAACTTATTTGAAACAGATTGATTAGGATTATGTAGAGAAAAAAAAGAAGGAATCATATTAAAAGGAAATATAGAGATATTGCATAAAGCATAGTGATACTAAAAAACATATATTTTATTAATGAAGGAAATATAAAAAAACTGCAAAATGTAAAGAAAAACTAATTAGTTAAAATGGTGGTAGCTTATCTCTAAAGATATGTGTCACCTATACTCATTCAGAAGAAGACAATACAAAAGGAAAAAAAAACCTTTTAACATTAGGAATGACTCCTTAGAATGCAAAAACCTTAATAATAGGAAATGATGTGGAAAAAGGAATGCAAGCCCCAGGTAGGCTAGTTGATACATCAACTTCTCAAGGGTGCAAATTTTGCATACTAACTCCATTTGTGGAATCTATTGTATTGTTAAAAATCTTAATATATGCTCCATGAGCTTGGAAAGCCATGAAATCAAAGATTGTGCATCCTATGTCTATTGCCAAAATTACGAGGGAATTGGACAAAACAATCATTGGATTTTTGAGGTTTGGAAAACTATAGTAAAATTGTCAAAATGGGGAACCGCTCCGAATCAATGGAGGATGTGGGTAGCCACTACTATCAACCTATATTAGTCATTCCCCCTTAAGAAGTAATGGTACTAATATGAATATTTCATCCATCAAATGGAGATACTTCTATTGAATTTGACTCCTAGTGAGGCACTTTCCCTAGTGAAGAACATGACCTTCTTTTATGACCCAATAGATTTTGATTTTCTACTAGGAAGTTCCATTCATCTTGGTGTCCATGATTCAAGTGTATGTATCCTACTTAATGCAGTGAGGATCGATTTTTGTGGGTGCCAAGTGCTCAACCACCTCTAAAGTGTCCAAGAGTGGTGGAACATATGCTCCACATTAAATATAGGGTTAAAGCCAATGGAAGGGGGGATACCCAAATCAAATCCATTCTCACCCACATCCTTAGTTATGCACAAGGCTCGTATTGGAGTAGATGTATCCTCTGATGGGGTTTTGTGAGGTGTTCCTTTTATAAATGTAATAATACCTTATATCTAACCTAAAAATTATGTTTTTTTGTAAAAGTAAGAAATTGTATTACGACAACATAGTTACATTGGTTGGTGGATCCCTATGTAGAAAAAATAAAAGTCTTCGATGTTTCGAGCTAAGTAGCGCAGCCCATTTTCGGGAGGAGATACTCACGTTTCTCACACAATATTTGCCACCAATTGTTTATTAATAATGCTCGTAACCCTAAAATTAAAAGGTAATTCTCATGTCGGCCCATTAAGGTAAAGCATATTTTAATTTTCAGCATCTTTAATCCGGTTAATAATAGGAGCCCAAGATTTGCTTAATTTCCAGCCATCATCACGGTTAAGATTATTTGGGTTTTTTTCGATTTCTATAGCCTCTCTGATCCGTCTCATTGTCTAATGCTCTATATTGACGATAAATTTGGCATTTTCAAGGGAAATATGGTGTTTAGAATCTACTGAGTGTTCTGCCAATGCGGATTGCTTTGCTTGACTATGAGTGATGTCTGCATTATGCTCTTTTAATCTTGTTTGAATAGAGCGGTCGGTTTCACCAATATAAACCTTCCCGCAGTGACATGGTATAGAATACACACCCTTATTCTTGAGTGGAGCAGTTTGATCTTTTGCATGGTCAAGCATTCCTTTTAAAGTGTTCGGAGGTGAGAATGCAACTTTTATTCGTTTCTGCCATAAGATGTTGGCGATCTTGTCAGTTGTTCCTTGTATATAGGGTAGTTTTATATATTTTAAAACGTTGTCATCATTCCTTCCCTCTCTCTGCCTCTGAACTTGGGACTTCTTTATGGTTTTTCTGATTTGTTTTTCATTGTAACCATTACCTTTGAATACATTAACAATATGTTCTAGTTCCTGATCCAAATGCGCTATGTCAAATATCCATTTGGCTCTAATTGCTAATGTATTAATAACCCCAATCTTTTGAGCCGGGTGATGATGAGAGTCCGAATGAATATATTTATTTGTGTGCGTTTTTTTTTCCGGTATACTTGATGTGCCAATGTTCCATCATTTTATTTGGTGAGAAGGACATCCAAAAAAGGAAGATTATTGTCTTCTTCGATTTCCATAGTAAATTTGATATATTCCGATTGGCTGTTCATGTGCCTCAAGAATTCTTCCAGTTTTTCTTTACTGTGCGACCAAACGAAGTTGGTGTCATCCACGTATCATCTCCATTGTTTTGGTTTCAAAGGAGAAGTTTTGATGTCCATTTCTTCAAAGTATTCCATAAAAATGTTTGCCACAACGGGGGAGAGTGGGGAACCCATGGCCACTCCATTGGTTTGTTCATATATGTCCCCTCGGAAGTTGAAATAAGTAGATTTTAGGCACACATCCACCAGGTCTGCTGTCCCACTGTCTGTAATTCTTCTTATTACTTTTATTGCTTCTTTTATCGGAATTTTCGTGTAAAGAGACACAACATCAAAACTAACCAAGATGTCTGCTTCCTCAAATTTTGTGGACTTTATGTTCTATATAAAATTTGCGGAGTCTTTTATAAATGACTGAGTGCGGCCAATGTAAGGTTTGAGTTTTTCCGCAAGTAGCTTGGCTAGTCCATATGAGGGTGATCCAATTGTGTTCACAATTGGTCTAAGTGGACAACCTTCCTTGTGTATCTTCGGAAGCCCATAAATGCGCGGAATAATGGGATTTTTAGGTATGATTCTCTTTTCAATGTTATCTTCCAAGGACGAGGACTGTATTTCCTTCATGATTTCCCTCATGACTCTATTGCTAGGGTCTTTCGCGAGTTTTTTGTAACAGCCACTGGTTGTCAAATGCTCCAACATTTTATTTTGGTATTCGTCCGTGTCCATTATGACCGTAGCATTCCCCTTATCAGCCTTCATGATCATGACATCTTTGTTCAACCTCAGTTTTTTGAGAGTAGTAGACTCCTCTTTACCTAAGTTATTTTTCGGAGGTTTGGCATTTCTAAGAGTGAGTGCACAGTCTTGTCTGACTTCCTCTGCTACAGCGTCAGGGAGGGAGACAATAACATCTTCGATATGGCATATGATCTCTTCGTGTGGTATCCTTTTCAGTGCTACAGCAAAATTCAGACCTCGCTTTAGAACTTTAAGGGAAACATCGTCCAACTCAAGTTTCGAAATGTTCACCACGTTGGACTTTTCTTCATATCGTATGCCATTTACGGACTGTCTTCTCATCAAGTCCGCGAATTTTTTGGTCTGTTTCAAGGTTGCAATCTCAAAAGTTTTTTTGATTTTAGAGGAGAGACATGTTGAGACTCTCATCCACACGTCAAACCATATGCTATTGGCCAGATTTAAGTGCAGCCGCAGGCATTCAACAAAAAACTTATTCAGTTGCATTCTCGTTCATTTGATCTCACTTCTTAACAGCGAAAGGCTCGACTTGCGGAATATGTTTGCGTTACTACTTCTGTTCATGTGATGACTGATTAAGACACATCTGGGTAAGACCGTATTATCTCTGCATCTTTTTAAAAAGGCTAGGTTGGCTAGACAGCGTGTCATTTTTATTTGTTTCCTCTCAAAAATCCATATCTCATTTAGCTTGTCCCTTCCGTGCAGGGATAATATTATATCATTGGTGCTTTCACAGGTAGTCATATTGGTTGGTGGAGCCCTGTGTAGAAAAAATAAAAGTCTTCGACGTTTCGGGCTAAGTAGCGCAGCCCATCTTCAGGAGGAGATACTCACGTTTCTCACACAATCTTTGCCACCAAAGAAAATGATGGAACATTGGCACATCAAGTATTCCGAAAAAAAATGCACACAGATAAATATATTCATTCAGACTCTCATCATCACCCGACTCAAAAGATTGGGGTTATGAATACATTAGCAATTAGAGCCAAACGGATATCTGACACAGCGCATTTGGATCAGGAACTAGAACATCTGGTTAATGTATTCAAATGTAATGGTTACAATGAAAAACAAATTAGAAAAACCATAAAGAAGTCCCAAGTTCAGAGGTAGAGAGAGGGAAGGAATGATGACAACATTTTAAAATATATAAAACTACCCTATACACAAGGAACAACTGACAAGATCGCCAACATCTTACGGAAGAAACAAATAAAAGTTGCGTTCTCACCTGCGAACACTTTAAAAGGAATGCTTGACCATGCAAAAGATCAAACTGATCCATGCAAGAATAAGGGTGTGTATTCTATACCATGTGACTGCGGGAAGGTTTATATTTGTGAAATCGGCTGCTCTATTCAAACAAGATTAAAAGAGCATAATGCAGACATCACTCATAGCCGAGCAAAGCAATCCGCATTGGTAGAACACTCAGTAGCTTCTAAACACCATATTTCCCTTGAAAATGCCAAAGTTATCATCAATATAGAGCATTACACAATGAGACGGATCAGAGAGGCTATAGAAATCGAAAAGCACCCAAATAATCTTAACCGTGATGATGGCTGGAAATTAAGCAAATCTTGGGCTCCTATTATTAACTGGATTAAAGATGCTAAAAATTAAAATTTGCTTTACCTTAATGGGCGGACATGAGAATTACCTTTTAATTTTAGGGTTACAAGCATTATTAATAAACAATTGGTGGCAAATATTGTGTGAGAAACGTGAGTATCTCCTCCTGAAGATGGGTTGCGCTACTTAGCCCGAAACGTCGAAGACTTTTATTTTTTCTACACAGGGCTCCACCAACCAATATGACTACCTGTGAAAGCACCAATGATATAACATAGTTACATTTCGACAAAAAAGGTGGACTGGCTAGTTGGAAAACTAACCGGCCATCCTACATAAAACAGAGCTTACATAGCTTCAGCATAGTACCCAAACCAAACCATCGTAACACAAATCATCTACCTATTGAAAGATCATCCGCATAAGCTTTTGATCATATACAAAGACATGACTTACAAAGCCAACAAAATAGAATAGAGTGTCGAAGGAGACTAGACTGCACATAATATCTAAAATAGATACTGAAACAAAAAAAGTCATGACTTCCCCAAGGGATGGCTTAGACACATGAGGATTCCTTTGGAGCCGGGTTGTGAATTGGGCAATGAACACAAGCTAATCCCGGAGTTGCAACATCATCCAAAGTAGGAACACGGCGATCGACACCACCCTGAGACGACCCTAGAGAAGATGGAGGCAGAATACCAAATTTTTCCGCAATAAGATCAATCTTGTGGTGCATTAGAGAGAAATCTTGATAATGGGCTTTCCAGGAATGTACCCGCTCTATTTACCTCGCAGCTTTGTTCTCCTGCTCCATGAGGACAAAATCCAAGAGGCCTTTTGTTAACCAGAAAGAGGCCATCATTCTATCATAGGTCGAGAGGCGCCTGCTGTGTTACCAGGGTCCATAACCCACTCTCCAATTTCTTCACGCAAGTCACTACCAGACATAGCTTTCACACAAGCCCACCGGTCCTTCTCCACTCTTTCCAATTATTCCTTGATTAATGCAGGAATGCGGTCACGAAAAAAACACGCAGCTACGAGGGCCTTCTTTTGTTACCTCTTGGATGGGGACTTGCCCTTTCTTGGGTCACAGCGGGTTTTTTTCTCCTGTTTCCTCGGATCCATCCTATGACTGACATAATCCCTCACCAGAATTTCGTGAAACACCCCGCTAAGGTTGTCTAACCCAAAAATTAAAGACAGTGAAAGATCCGAAGAAAGGATTAAAAGTACCAGCCTCTCCCTTCCTCTTATAGAAATTACCATCATATCACCCGTAAATGATGTGATAATTACATTCTTTAGAGAATTAATATTCATGATTTCCTTCTATCCTCTCCCTGATGCGATCTAAGGGGATGTCAATGTCATCATCATTATCCAAGATTAGTTGTATGCTCTGGTCATAATGGATCGTTGCAGGTTGTATTGGTTCATTACCGTCGGGATCTAAATGGATTGTGTTCTCATTTTCCATGTAGGGGCTATTAATCTCCTGCAATATGTCATCAAAGGGAAGCATAGGTGGCCTGCTGTGGGGATTGGTGATTAGCCCCGCATCCCGCAATCCACTAGGTCTCGCTCATGTGTCCTCGTCAGCAAGCTGAGCACATCGGGGGGTCCACTCCAGATCCTCGAAAGCACCTAGGGTCCTAGCATGGATGTGAAGGTTCTCATCAACCCCGATGTTATCCATGAATTCTTCCACCTTATTTGCATTTCCGTGGACGTGGTTGAAGGACCACGTGTGAGAGTTATTGATAATCGTAGAAATTTTCTCCACTATGTAAGTCAACCGACAACTGTCAACGATCATGGCAGGATTTTTCCCATGCTGAAGGTTTCGGGCCAACTAGATAATGAGATGGGAGTCCTTTTCAATGGTGATTGGTTCAAGCTTTAATTGGATAGCCGACTGGAGGCCAGCAAGGAGGCCCTCCATATCAACCGCATTGTTTGTATCCTCCCCTATGATTCCCATGTACACCTGCAATATTTCTCCATTCCAATTGCGAATGACACCAGTGAATCCAGTTAGGTCTGGGTTTCCTTTCGACGCTCCATCAAAGTTCAGTTTGAAAGTTCCTAGATGACGGGGCGTCTAGTAATCAGGGATTTTCAGGGTTATATTCCTATTTTCCTTTTGGTTGCATCCATGTGTAGCTTTGTTGATGCCCCAGGATGTAATAATTCTGTGTTCCATCCCATTGACATTCCAATATTTATCATTCCAGAGGGTAACACGAGTAGTTTCCTGGATAGAACTCTCGATCTTAGCCCAAAATTGAGCCTGGGAAGAGCAATGATCCTGAAAAATACGTCTATTTCGTTCCTTCCAAACTTCCCACATCATTAATCGAGGGAAGGATGTCAAAATGGAATTGACAATGGGGTTCGAGAAAGCCATAGGATCCCAGTTCTTAATATTCAAAGAAGGGTTTCCTCTGTAATGATTAGATCATCTGAACATCTTCTCTCCTTTGTCCCATAAGGAGGAGGAAAAAGGGAAAGAATCCAAAAGGTGATCTAAAGTTTCCTCACTTTGAAGGCACATGATGCACTGAGACGGGTTGATTAAACCATGTTTCATGAGATTTTCCCATTTCAAAATTATTTGATGAGTTACCAACCAAATGAAAGTGGTAACCGTTGGCCAAGGATTGGTTTTCCATAGCTTTTTCTAAGTTTCATCCTTGTGATTTCCAGGGGAATTGGTCCATAGGTGATAGGATTCTTTGGTGTTGAAAATTCCCTAAGTGGAGTAACCCCAACAGATTTTGTCCGGTACTCTTTGAGATTTAATGCATCGTCCCTGGATGGTATCACAGATGCTCATCTAATCCTCCTATGAGAATCTTTGGGCCCACCAGTTCTGATCTTGCCATCACTTATACTCACTGGTGTTGTGATCAGGTCTCCAATATTGGTCGATCTTTCTTAACCCTTCAACTCTGCAGTTGGCTTGATAGACCTCCATGTTTTATAAGCTGGCTAACTTCGGAAGTTGTTGCCATGAGTCCTCCCAAAAATTGGTGGATTCCCAATCCCTCACCTCCCAAAAGCTATGGTATTGAACAATACTCCGGCTATGGTGGGAAGTCTCCCCAAATAAAGGGGCATGATTTTTCCTCATTAAAGTGGATAAGGTCTCGCTTCAGATAGTTTGGGGCATATTTCACGTGCCACAACTTGGCCCAAGGTTCTGAAGTAGAGGAGACCCAGTTCCACCAAATTTTGGCCACTAGAAAATTACTGTTTTTTTCTGGGTCTCTTAGGCCAAGGCCACCCATGGACTTTGGTCGAAAAATCTTGTCCCAACTGACGAAGTCCCATTTGAGCTTATCAGCATTCCCTCCACAAAGGAAATTTCGTTGAATAGTTATGAGTTCCTTGAAAACAGATTTTGGAGCGGCCATTACTAAGAAAAGGTAAATAGGTATAAATTGGACCACATATTTGATTAAGGTGACTCTACTGGCCAAGTTGGGGGGTGCAGAGTCTAGCTTGAGAGTCTTCGTTTAAGGCGATCTAGAAGGTCCTCCCAAGAGACTTTATTAATAAAACTAGAAGCAAGCGGCACACCGAGATATTTAAAAGGATGGGAGCTCCCTTGGAATCCCAGGATGCTGTTAATGTTTCTTTGGGTAATATTCTCCATATTGTAGAAGAATATTTGGGATTTCTCTCTGTTGACTTACAAGCCCGAATATTTTTCAAAGGTAGTAAGAATTGTATTTAGAGCTTCCTGGACCGAGGGGTGACCCATTAACATTGTGTCATCGAAAAATTGTTGGTGGGTTTGCACATCCGACCCCGGATGGAGAAACAGACCCTTGATTTATCCCTGCTGAGTTTTGGATTTAATCGATCTTCCCATCCCTTCATCCATTAGGATCAAAAGAAAATGGGAGAGATGGTCCCCTTGCCTTATACCTCTGGAGAGGATGAAAGTGCTTGTTGGAGCCCCATTGAGAAGAATGGAAAAGAAGGAGGAAGAAGTGGGGTTCATGATCCATTCAATCCATTATGGGAAGAAACCAAAGGCCTTTAACATTTTATGCATGAATTGCTAGTTTAATTTTTCATAAGATTTTGATATATCCAACTTCAAAAGCATGCCTGGAGTTTTGGTGATTTTCAATGAGTGGATTACCTCATGAACCAAAATAACCCCATCTAAGATTTGTCTACCTTCCACAAAGCCATATTGTTCTGGAGAAATTTGGCCAGGAAGAATTGGTTTCATTCTATTCACCATAACTTTTGTGATAATCTTGTAGATGACATTACATAGAGCAATGGGTCAGAACTTACTTCGAGAATATTCCCCATCGATTTTAGGATTGAGGGTGAGGAAGGTTGCATTGAAAGCTTTAAGAATCATGCTGGTTCTTCTTGAATCTTCCACAATCATCCATAATTTGTTCTTGATCAAGTCCCGAAAATGGTGGAAGAAGTTGGTAGTAAACCCATCAGGTCCGGGAGCTTTACCTCCAGCCATTTGGTTCACCGCTTCCTCAACTTCCAACAGCTCAATTGATTTTGTTAGGAGAGTGTTATGGTCGGCCGTAACAAGAGAGGGGATATGTTGGGTGATCTTGGAAATATTTGAAGCTCTATTGACCTTGTCTTCCTTCATGATGGTTCCAAAGTAGTCCACCACTTCTTCTTCCATGGCCATCCTCTCTTCGATATAGGAGCGTTTGACAGTCTTCAGGTAGTGGATTCGGTTTCGTTTCCTATTCTGAATAATTAATTGGTGAAAGAATTTGGTATTACGTTCACCTTCCTTAATCCATTGGTTTCTATACTTTTTATTCTAGCAGATCTCCTCCTTCCATTCACAAGCATTAAGTTTCTGAGTGGTGGATTCTTCTAACTCTCTTAGCTCAACATCATAGCCTTCCATCATGCTTTTCCATTGGATTTTCTCCAATTTCTCAATCAAGACCCTTTTGTCCTCGAAAATGTTTCCAAATTCTTCTCAGTTCCAAGTATGAATTTGATCTTTGAGATATTTTAATTTCTATTGGAATTGGTACATCCTTGTACCCTTCGAAGGTGGGGAGTCCAACCACCATTGGGAGATTAGATATTTAAAATATTTGTGTTCCATCCAGAACTGTTCAAAGCAAAAAGGTCGCTTGGTAGGTGGGCCCACACCCCCCACTCAATGCTGATGGGCCAATGATCAGATCATGCAGATGGGATAACTAATGAGTGGAGGTCCCCACTACTAGTGACAATCCCCTCTGATACCAAGAACCTGTCAAGGCGAGAGGCGACATTGTGGTCACCACCTCGATTGTTGTTCCAAGTAAACCAGCCATTAGTGGTTTCAACATCAATGAGATTATAAGTTTCAATGAAGTCCTTGAAAGCTTCATTTGCAGTTCCTAAGCTTCGTCTTCTTCCTTTTTTTCCTTCGAGCGAGGTGATCAGATTGAAGTCACCCCCTATGATCCAAGGATTTCCATCAACCCAACGAGCCACCCAGGAAAGGGAGTCCAAGAAGGCTTGTTTCTGGGGGTAGATGCTAGGTCCATAAACATTGGTGATAGTCCCTTTGATATGGTTTTGATTGATATGGAAATCCACCTCGAGTGGCTCTTTCCCAGCCTAAAAGTTTGAAAGAGTCACTACTTCCAGATTCCAAAGGAACGCTAAGCCACCCGCCATACCATGAGCATCAATGTTCATTGTTTCACATCTCTTGCATACTGTTTTCCCAATTTCCTTCAATGTTTCAGTACCACATTTGGTTTCTTGTAAACATAGTATCCATGGGTTCTCTTTTCTCCACTTATTTTTCAGGGTCTTGATTTTGCAGGGTGATTCACCCCGCGGATATTCTAGGATATATAACCTTCATTGAGTAACCCGATTTACTTTAGAAAAGGATACCCAAATTTTCGGGCATTGAATAGATTCTATTAACTTACTTCCAATCTCTACAATCCTCTATTTGTTTGTTTTTATGCCTCTCTTTGCCCCCTCTTCTTGCTTCTTTACTTTAGTGCTTTTTTGAGGTTCCTTAGCTAGTCCAAGCTGAGGGGAGGCACCAATTTTTAGGATGGACTCCTTAATAAGTTCAATATGTCTTCTCGAAACATATCCCTTCCCGTTTTTGCTAAATTATTTTTCAATTTCATCTAGGTCCAATTCCCCCAAGTCCATATCCTCCGCCTCGTCTAGTTGATCTTCCTCCATGCTAACCGATTGTTCAATTAGTTCTTCCTGGACTTGGGAGATGTCAACAAGGTTGGTTTCTCCAGATATATTTTCTTTCCTAAGATTCTTTTCCAAGAGTTATGGATCTTCTTCTGCAAAATCCATACTTTGGAACTTGTTGGGGGTCCCAATCGAGTGATGGTTGGGCAGATCCGAATGGGTATTGCGTCCCTATTTTTTCCTTCTTTTCACTTGGGTGAATCCTTCCTGATCGCATCCCTCCTACGGAGTAGCTTTGGGGTTAGGAGCTTCATCATTTTGTGGATAGTTTCTACTAAAGTGACCATGAGCATGGCATCGTCGGCATTTGAATGGGACATTTTCATAATCGAGTGGTTGGATCCATTCCTCATCATCCCATGTGAGATTGTTAGCTTCTAGGATTTCACGAGATAGGTTCATATAGACACATATCCAAGCATAAAAAGTGTAGTGATGTTGTTTGGTGAGTTCTGCAACTTTCACAAATTCTCCAAGAGTATTACCTATATACCTCAATATTTCCATATCCCAGTACTCACATGGAAGAGAGTAGAGTCAGATCCATACTGGTGTTATGCTTATATCCTCTATGTCCAGGTTAAATCTTTCTTTCCATGTGATGAGATACAATCGTGAAGAAAAAAAGAAATAGGGCCCTCCTTCCAAAACCCGATCCCTATCTTCTTGATTGAATAAGATAATCATGAAGAAACCCTTTGATCCCAGCTATAAGTCGTGGTGACCTTTAGGGTTCCAGGTGGATTTGATCCATTTGAGGATATCTTTCTCTTTTGGCCAAATCCCAATAAACTTACCAATTAGGGATTTCTCCTTCCATATTTTGACTCGTTACCGCCGCTTCTTCGATTTGATATGGAGATCTAGGATCTCACCCGATCTGGGAATACACCCTCTAGTATTTTGTTTCTTCCCTTGAAGGTATTTGGGGCCAGAACCCTCACCCACTTCATCCCTGCAATCCATTGATTTTTCCTTTGAATCCCTGTCGATTTTGTTTTCCAGGAGCGATGAAGGAGGAGGGGGAAGGCCCATCCCATGCGGGCCCATTTTGTCATACTGATGGCTTGTAGGCTCAGAGCGCTGGCTCAGCAGCGGCAGGGAAAAACTTGCGGAGCGAATTTTTTTTTCAAAACCTTAGCCATCACTTCAAATCCACCTCTCCACCTCCTCTATCAACCTAAAAATTGTGTTGAACCTGATGTTGATCATGTAATTGCTCATATTTGGAATTGGATGATTTCTATAGAATATCTTGAACTTTTTATTGGACATTGTGGATTCATTAAACTTAGTTACTCTGTCAAACTTGGTTTGGGAAAGGGAGGCTTTTTTATATGTATATGCAATGGTAAAATCTACATCATTTTTAGCTAATGGATGGAACCCAAAGAAGACATGAAAAGGGTTGTGTCCAATAGATTTATGAAGGCCTCTATTGTACTTGTGTCAATCCATGAATTTGGGTAACACTTTTTAGAAAGGTGGGCCAAGTTGTATGGATTTTCTCAAAACTTGATAGAGGTGTTTTTAAGCATTATATCAAGCTGTTATGAGCTCAATCAAGCACTTGAATAATCTCTTGATCAGGAAATTTTTCTCAATAATCCAAACCAATCGAGGGATTACTTGGCTTAAAGAATCTCTCTCTCTCTCTCTCTCTCTCTCTCTCTCTCTCTCTCTCTCTCTCTCTCTCTCTCCACACACACACACACACCTAAGTCCTTATAACATATATAATACTTATCTACACACATGCACCTAAATCCCTATAACATATATAATACTTATAACCCCTATCTCTAATATCACCTAACCATGGGAACACTTAACCTTTATAACCTATAATGATTACAACACCTTTTCCTCATCCCTTAGCTTATATAACCTATCAATCCTTTTATGCGATAAGAACTACCCTTGATAACTCTTTTAAGAATAAGACATTACACATTACAACAAATATGCAAGCAACCAAGTCGGCCATACCTTTACATCAAAACACAATTCAAACCAGTTGTCAAGTGTATGCCCAAAAGTTGGTTAAGCCCAACGTGTTAGCCCATGTACTCTCCTAGTTCCCACAAGTTGAACAAGTTTTATATCCCAAATCAACAAATATTCATTCATGACGACATTACAGTTGTTGATCACACAAAAGGACAACATGGATTGAAGAGCCTAGATTTGGTGTTAGGTGTGTTGACCTTGATATTTCATTGTAAAGAAGAAATATGGCACCTTTAGATTGTGTATTGACTTAAAGCAATTAAATAAGGTTATAGTGAAATACAAATATCCTCTACCCATAATTGATGACCTGTTTGACTAGCTGAAAGGGGAAAGCATTTAATCCAAGATAGACTTGAGATTATGATATCATCAAGTGAGAATAAAGGATGAATATATCATAAAAAATCCTTCAAAACCCGATATGGCCATTATGAGTTTGTGGTACCACCATTTGGATTATCAAACACATCATCTACTTTTATGTGCTTAATGAATGGCATATTTAGACTATATTTGGACAAGTTTGTCATTGTATTTTTAGATGACATTCTCATTTATTCCAAATCAGTGGAGGAGCATGAAATGCATTTGTGATTAGTTCTACAGGTATTAAGGGAGAATCAATTATATGCCAACTTAGATAAATAAATTCTCATTATATAAAAAACAAATTCATTACTTGGTACACATCATATCCGAGGAAGGAGTGGTAGTGGATCAAAGAAGATTGAAGGTATCATGGGATGGCAGACACCTAGGAATGTAAATAAAGTTAGATCATTTATGGGGCTAGCTAGATATTATAGAAGGTTCATAAAAGGATTCTCAAAAGTAGCAAACCCAATTACATCTTTGCAAAAAAAGGGATTCAAATTTGAATGGAAAACCAAGTGTGAAGAAAGTTTCCAATAGTTGAAGAGATTACTTACTAGTGCACCAATTCTAAAAATTGTTGATCCAAATGAATATTTTGTGGTATGTACAGATGCCTGTAAAGAAGGAATTGGTTGTGTACTCATGAAAAATGGGCATGTGGTTTATTATGAATCCATAAATTTGGAGCATGAGAAAACTTATGCCACACATGATTTAGATTTGGATGCTATAGTGCATACCTTAAAAATGTGGAGGCATTACCTCATGGGCAGAAAATTTGAATTAAGAATATAACATAGTAGACTGAAATATATATTTGAGCAACAAACTCTAAATGTAAGACAAACAAGATGGTTGGAATTCCTATGCAAGTTTGACTTTGAAATCAAACATATTAAAGGAAAGGACAATAAAGTTGTAGATGCACTCAGCAGAAGAGTTCAATGCATGCTACAACCATTAGCATGTGCCAATCATATTTTAAAATCAAAATTCTAGAAGTTGTTCTTTCATATCAGAGTTATATTCAGGTAAAAGAAGGATTGCAAAAGGATAATTTACAACAGAGATTTAAGAGATACATGTTGCAAAATGATGGAATTCTCATGAATACTAACATAATTTACATTCCTAATTTTGTGGAATTAAGGAAGCTGGTAATGGATGAATACATAAGGTTCCATATGTAGGACATCTTGGTTATCAAAAGACTATTACAACAATAAGAAGAAAACACTTATGGCCAGGGATCAAAAAGGACATAGTTGAGTACATATCAAAATGTATAGACTTCTAGAAGGTAAAGGTTGAACATGGACATCCAAGATGATTAATTCAGCCATTTCCAATTCCAAATTGTAAATGGGATGTGGTGACAATATAATTCAACACTAAATTACCCACAACAATTAAATAACATGATTCAATTATGATAGTGGTGACAAAGGTTTCATACTTCATCCCAATTAAATCAACCCATAAGGCAACTAACATAGTAGAAATTTATATAAAGGAGATTGCAAGATTACATGGAATACACAGGGCAATTGTTTGAGACAAGGATCCAAAATTTACTTCAAATTTATGTAAGGGAATATTCAAAGGGTTTGGAACAAATTTGAATATGAGTACAACATATCACCCACATATAGATCGGCAGACAAAAAGGGTAAATCAGGTTATTGAATATATGCTCAGAATGTATGTGATGGATCAACCATCCAAATGGGAAGATTACTTGCTTTTGGTATATTTTTATTATAATAATGGATATCATGCATCTTTTAAACATGATTCCATTTGAATCCTTATACATAAGAAAATCTAATACTCCCATCAACTGGGATAATCCAACAGACATAGTGGTTATTGGACCAGAAAATCTTAAGGAAATGGAGGAACATATGGTTAAGATCTGGAAGAATTTAAAATTGACATAGGATAGATAGAAAAATTATGCTGACAAAGGCATAATAGCAAGATAATTTATATTTGGTGATCATGTGTATCTAAAATTCAGGCCAACAAAAAGTTTGATAAAGCTTGGGATATGTCCTAAGTTAGCACCCAAATATTGTGGGTCATTTGAAATATTAACTAGGATAGGGATTTTTGCATATGAGATTGCATTTCTTAGATCCATAAAAGTGCATAATGTGTTTCATGTATCTTTATTGAAAAAGTATGTACCTAATCCTAACCACATATTGATTGAGCCTTGATTCAAGTGGAACTAGAAGGATATATACTAGTGCTACCAATATGTATCTTGGTAAAGAAAATCACGTTTCTCTAGAACAAGACCATTGGTCCGGGAAGGTAAAAGTCCAGTGGACACATTGCAACCTTGAAGAAGCAACATGGGAGATGAAGGATACTATGTGGGAAGCATATCCACAACTATTTTGAAATTTTGTATATGTAAATAGTGTAACATGCACTGAGGATAGTGCATAAATTAAGGGGGAGGGGGATGTAACACCCCTTTTTTTACCACAATATGTATAAAAATGTAAATATTGATGAAAGGGATACAAGCTAGATATTTATGGTCTAGAGTGACCAAGCTATGTAAATTTGTAAATTTCCACTCTTAATGTAAAATTCCATGACTACTGCAGACTAAAGGAAAAATAAGAGATGGGGGACTATCCTTCCATAAGGGAGAGAGTGATCATCCTAAGCCTAAGATTGGAGGTGAGAAGATGTCCAACACCAAGTATGTAATTTTTCCAACTCTCCTTTGAAAAGGGGGGAAAGTGTCCAACTGCATGGATTCCAAGTGGCTAATTCATAAAAATATTAACCCCTATAACCTTAATTACCTAATTTTTCACCTTAATTATCCTATACCCACTAACCACTATCACTTGAATTAACTATGTATCTCATAATCACTATAAACCTTCTAATCTCTAACCTTAACACATGTAACATAATCCCAATAAAAATTAAATTACAATCCCTATAATCTATAAAAACTAGTTCTTAACCCATCTAAATACTAACACTAACATTGTTAATATATGACTCTTAATGCCTCTCACATTATGCATACAATCCTAACCCTTATATTTCTTAACCCAAGTAACCTTCGATTTTAGTATCCCTTTATCTTTAATCTCTAATTCCTACAACCCCTAACTCCTAACCAATAATATGAATAATCTATAATACTTAACCACTTAAACCTATTTTTTCATAACTGATATACTAATTTGTATAATCATTAAGCCATATGATTACTAATATCTATAACATTTAATCCTTATAACACTTTTACATCTATATCCCTTGAATTCCATAACCCTTAACACTTACCACGATAAGAACCCATATCAAGTAATAACCATTTGATATAAACCCCACAAAGCATTAATATATATCCCTTATAAACCACAACACCTAACACCTAAGTCATATAACCCTTAATACCTAAATCTTATAATCTCTAAGATGTGACCCTAAACTCATAACACTTATATCCCCAATATCCTAACCTTATAACAACGAACTCCTTTATCAAAAAATATTTGTAACCCTTAACATTTAAACCTTAATACCTATATCCTTTAACTTTTAACCATTAATATTAATAACATTTACCGTTACATGGATCCTAATATGTATAGCTCTTTTAATCGTTAAATACTATATCCACTAACACATCTAACCTAAATCCTTATAACATATATAATATCCAACACATGATGATTGTTATTACCTCTATAATCATTATCCCTTATGACCCATAACAAGTAAACCATATAACTTTTCTCATATATAACCTCTAATATAATCCATGTAATTATAAATCCCTAATATAATTGTGATAGTTCATTATGTTTAATATCTATCCATAATATCCCTTAAAATAACACAAACCCTCTCATCCATATCTAGTAATATCTATAGCACCCAATCACTATAAATCCTAACCACTATGACACATAACCTATATCACCCGCATAACCACTCTCAATCCTTAACATCTATAGTCCTTCACCCAACTATAACCCTAATCATCATAATCATTAATAAAAATATAAACCTAACCACTATAATACCCATTACAAATATTATCCAAAGATTATTGTGACTAACTAGATTCCCTCTGATGTAATAGATGATTGATACACCTAGAGCTACATTGGCGCAAGCTATGAAGACTGCGGATATGGCTAAGTATCCTTGAGGATCTAAATTTGTAGCACTTTCACCATAAATTGATCTACTACAAATTTAGAATCATATCACAGTCCTTACAAAAAATATTCAGGAGTTGTCAATCCCAAAGGTTGTTCATGAGCAACTTTTGTGCATGGAATGCATGATAGATGGACATCATGCCTCTGAATTTCCTTAGTTAAGAGGGTGTCTTCATCTAATCCTTTCATAGGATCCTTTCTAGGAAAACCATATATTAGAGTTGAAAAAGTAGCTAAGTCTACTCCATTCTATGGGCCAATGTAGTATCATGTTTTCCTAAATGTTGTGATACTTTGGAAACATATAGGCATCCCCTAGGAAATGTCCTATATTACTGAAGTATTCATTAGGCCCTAACACTATTTATTGCTAATTTTGTGGTATGTCTAATCACAATAGGCATAAATGTAGAGATTTGGATGCCATAGTGGATAGGTTGGACCATAATTATTTATAGTTAATTGATAATTTGAAACCTCAAGGAGGAGGAGGCCAAAAGTAGGAGGAAAATATCAAGGAGGAAGAACAAGTAGAAGATATGGACCGATATGCTACTACAATTGTAATGAGGTACCTTGATCAACATTTCCTATTACCTAGATAGTCACGATGATCATATTTCATAGTGAATGCCCATAGTACTAAATACTGCCAAGAATTAATTGGAAAATGGGAGGATAGGGAAATGCATAGACCAACAAGATTGATCAAGTTAGAACCTAGAAGTGTTCATGATGAGGTAGGACATACCATCAAAGGTGTCGGACATAGAGGATCTTGGAATGGTGTTGACTACAACAAACTTGAGTTCCTAATGGTTCATAGAGTAGGTCCACAAGTAACTCGAGTTTGATCCTACACAAAAAAATGAATTTTTTAAGAATGTAGTTGAAAGGTTTTAGTGACTACCAAAACCATCATCCCTTAAAGTTGAGTAGTTCCTCCATTTTCAAGTTGTTGAAGGAAACCAAAAGAAGAACCCTCACATATTTCCAATAAGATATTTTATCTTTGTATTACATTGTTTGTTGATATTTTAGAAGATTAAGGTTTTCCCAATAAGCTATGGGACACTCTTCATACGTTGCTTGGAGCTAAACAAGATGACGACTTTATTTTTACTAATATTCCATATATAAAGACTCATATATTTAAAAGGAGGAAGAGAACTGGGAATGAATTTAGGTTGGATGTCTAGGTGTCATGATATGACATTAAATATGCGTTGTTAGATCTTGAATAAGATGTTAACATATTTCCAATGAAATCCTTGGAAGCAATGGGGATCCCTCGATTGGTTTATTCACCTATACAAATGTGTATAGCCAATCAATATATAATATTTCCCATAGGCATAATAGAGAATGTGTATGTTGATTTAGAAAGTATTAACACCTTTGCTGAATTTGAGGTAATAGAGATAATGGATAATATAGACCCATACTCAACCATGTTGGGAATTGATTGATATTTTGAGAACTATGTTGTCATTTGTATAAATAAGAATGAAATGGAATTTCAAGGTGGTGATATGAGAGTCACTTAAACTTTGATCCTTATTAAAGAATCAGGTATATAGAGCCTACTACACATGCTATTGAAAATGATCTCTTGGATCATATTTACAACATAACTACTAGGAAAATGGAAGATTATGTTAATCCCACAATAGATGGGTTAGTTAGTCAGAAGATTATACACTCATTTGATAGTGAATTTGGGGAGTCATTGTATAAGTGGAAAAAAATGAAATCCTACTACCTATGATTTTATATCTACCTTAGATTATTTCTTGGTTGATATGAACTATAGAATTATGGAATAACAACAAATTCTTGCATTGGAAATTGTAATGCAAGGTACCCCTACTAGGTGGTGGGATATGCATAAAGTAGACCTCCCTACTTGGAACTCAATTCATAGAGCTATGGTTCACAATTTTGTTCCTTTGCAATAGTTTCATTGCTTAACTATACCTCTTGCTAAGTGCGAGGATATTATGACTGTATAACTATATGATGGAAGTACAAATCCTTTTTTCTATGTGGAGAAATGCATTTGGAAATGGGAAATTAAAGGTTTACATCCTATCCTCTAGTTCCATAGGTTCTTTCATTATCTAGCACCTATTCCAAAATCATGCTATTTACATGAAGAAACCTAAAGATATACTAGGAGTTTGGATGCTCTCCAAACCCAATTCTATGAAGAAATTTATTTCGTGGTTAAATCAAATGAAGTCACTAAAACATTGAAAGTGATTATGGAAATATTGATAAGTTACAGATAGCATTCCTATCTATCATTACCATATAGAACTAGTTGGTCTTAAGATACCTATTAAATAGATGGATTGTCCTCTATATTGTGGAAATATTGATAAGGTTTAGGAGGATGCATATTATTTAGAGAATTTCACGAGTCTCTCATTCAAGGAATCATAAGGTCCCATAACTATTCAAGGGAAGAAACAAAAATGTGCTAGTGCATCCTGTACAAAACCCATGAAGTTGCAAAAACTAACATTGGGAGTCAGGAGAAATCCAAAATTGCATATATTGGAGCCTAATGAGATGAATACATGGTGTTCAAGATTCTAAAATTACTTCATGAGTATGATGATTTATTTCCACAAAATTTCATAGAACCAAAGGGAATTAAATAATAGTTGGGGAAAATGAAGATTGAGATGCAATTCGATGCAAAGCTAGTGAAATATCATCCATACAAGATTAATACCATAGTTAAAGAAAAGGTTAGGAAGGAAATTGATTGCATGTTGGCTACATGATTGATATTTCCCTTGGATGATTCCAAATGGACCAATCCCATTTTTATTTAGAGAAAGAAGGATACCAATGATATTATAATATGTGTTAATTTACACACCCTAACTTATACCTATGTAAATTATATTTTTCCAACTCCATTTAGCAATGAGGTATTGGATTATATTACAGTAAAATACACATATACCTTTATGCAAGGATTTTCATGGTACCATCAAGTAAGTATTGCATAAGAGGATAACAAGGAGACTACATTCACTATGGAGTGGGGCTCATTTGCATATAATGCATATACCTTTACACTTATGAGTTCCTTGATAGTTTTCTCTAATGTTTCAGGAATTTAAACTACCCTAGTGGTTTTCGGGTTAAACCACCACAAAGCAATACCCACACTAAAAATCGAAATAGTCAAGTAAAACTGATTCAAACCCTTTGCAGGAAAACTTTTTTGGAAAACACAATGGAGGTTCAGAATTATAACTCACTTGGAATCCAATCGGCTGATGAAGAATCCCAAGGATGACACTGCAAAAATATTCTCACCAACACTTCAAGGTTTAACTTAAAAATGAGCAAAGATTGATAAGAAAGTAGCTATTGTTGCAAAATTATGGTTTTATGAACAAAGTTTTGAAAAACTCATCCAAATTCAAGAACTTAAAAACTGAAATTAAAATGCTCAAATTGGGTAGAAAAGATAGTTTGTTTATAAATTAAACAAGTTACAAATATATTTCACCTAAATCTCGTTGCAACACTATTCTGAAATTGAGATCAGAGTCCTTCCACCCAGTCCTTTCACACACAATACGGTTCACTATGAGAGATATGCCCAAAAGAATCACTTCAATTCTTTGGCATAATAGATACTCCCAACAATTGCTGAAAAATTGGTTTCAAATATAGGAATAGGGATTTTATAGACTAGGCACAAAGGGTATTTTAGCTCTGAATGTAATCCAATAGCATGGGGGTACTCTCCAATGCTTGGTTCCTCAAATTTATTCTCCTATGAATTTTTTATACTGATGGGGAGGAATTTAGGGAGGCTATGTTTAGTTACTTATGATATTGGGACAGTTGGGAATGACCAAAATCGTAACTGTTCCCACAAAATAACTTATTTTTATATTTTACCCTTGAACATGCATGTACACCAGCTAGCCAAAGGCAGGTCATGTGGACATGGGATAGATACATGTAGGTCATGCACATCTTGGAAAAAATTAGCTTTTTAAGAGGTTTTTCTAAGAATAATTGGTGTTCATATCTAATCAGGGGTAAAAGGAGTCTTCAAAAGAGGTAAATGGATAATATTGTCCATCATAGCATCTATGGGAAAAATGTGATAAAAAATACTATAAAAGATGCCCCTAATGTGTGACATCAGAGGGACAAACGATGGATGATATACATTATAATCCTTTTAAAAGTGAGTGTGGAAATAACCTAGAAAGAATTTCCCTGGAAATCATCCATAGGCAGTACTTGCAAGAGATCAAGTTAAAACTTCTCTTCTCGGGGAGGGCATACCCATGCTTAGGAGTGACAAAAAGCATGGCCACCGGATCAAGTACATTACAGTTCCATGAAGTATATTGAAGTAGTGCTCATGGCCATGCATATTCAAAGTGGATCCATGTCAAAACATTAGAACATAGCCATGAAAATACAAAGTGGATCTATGTCTAAAAGAAGATCACAACCATGAGAATACAAAGTTGGTCTATGTCTCAAAATCAAATGAAGATATATGGAAATTGGACTAAACAGAGCAATCTCCATAAGAATTAGTGCCAAAAGTGTGAATGAAAATCCAATGCCACCTGATTCATAGCATAGAACAATGTGATGCTATATACAAACTCAAGGTATTCAGTGCAACCAACACCAGTACAAGTCTAAACTATGTGAATATAAGTCCTGAATTTGAACATAGTAAGACACCATGTGATTACCGGTCATTGATGTATACCATTAACACATGCGGGCCAACTCATTTTTTAATGAAAATGAGAGGCAAGGTACCTAGTACAATATAACAAGTGTGAATAGATGTCTTCACGTAGAACACTTATAGATTCTAAAAATCATGGGACATTAATGTATTCCCTCAGTTGCTAGCGAGGAAAATTGTCATTGATGACTACAAGCTCCAAGGTACTAAAAGGACTCTAGATCACAATCCCAGAATAAATTTTTTGGATTCAATGGGATGTGAACTGTTGGAAGGAGGGAATTAGGGAATCTCCCATCATCCAACATGAGGTAGTAGCAGAAGGCCAAATATTTGGTGGAAAAAACTAATGATTTTGAGACACATTTGACACGAGAAGGCCAACAAATGGGAGTCAAGAGTTCTAAGGAATGACCGACTTAGGAAAAAAATTCCCTTGTACATAAGCACAACACAATAAGTCACTAGAGACACGATATAATTAGGTGATGTATGAGACATAAAATATTGATCCATAATGATTGGAATCTTAACCAGTTGGTGGAGAGATAAAACATAAACAAGATCAATTTCCTAAAGCCGTAATAAAACCCAAACTATAGAGATAATGGATCAAGAAATTGTTATTTGTTCAAGGGAGATGCAACTTCCCACCATACAGAAATAAGAACATGACTCTTTCCCATCCATATTTTTGGAATATTTGATTTTTTTGTCGTTTTCATATTATAATAGCCTCAAAAAGAATAAAAGAATGTTATGATACATAGGGAGAAATGACTTTCAGGGACAAGCGAACTAGTTCCAAGTGAATGGAACATATCTATGCATAATGCAAGGAGCATGAGAAGGGTAGTGACACTCGAGGTATGTTCCTTCCCTGTAATGGGGTATGAAGTTGAAAAGGAAAAATGACGCATAGATTAGTGATAGTGAGATAAGAAATGAAGGCTTAACACATAGCTAAAATCTGGAAGCTGACATAAAGCTTAGGATCGCAAGTAGGAAATACGTAATACATTTACAACTTGACCACAAAACACTATATTGTCCCGTGGTTTTTTGTAGATCCTGAGTTAGTTAGTGATTGCTGGTGTTTTCAATTTTAACGAGTCTAGAAAAATTAAATAAGACTCTAGGATTGTTCTTTTTCGTAAATTTAGTCTCCTACATCCAAAAAAAATAAAACGATATGAGAGATAACTCTTCTAGCCAATCATAGACACCACAGCATTCATAACATATACATAATCCTACCCAAAGAGCATATTAAAGTCCAAAGGGTCTTCCATAACAAAAAAATTGACTAAGACAGTCTTTCAGAGTGAATTGAGTGCCTCCTTGTCCAGAAAGTTCTAAAATATCAGTGAATAAAACTTGAGTTGTAGACACATCACTCTCCAAAGGAATATCTGGATCAACCGAAGATTAAATTGGTTCAACCACTTGATGCTTCTCACTCTCCAAAGGAAGATTGGGACTGACCAAATATTGCATTGGTTCAACTGCTTCAACATCAACAATATCCAATGGAGGAGTGGGATTAGTCAAATATTACATTGACTCGATCACTTCATCAACCAAAGGTTGAATAGGCTATTGGGAAATCATAGGTTGTTCGAGAGAAGAAGATCATTGAAACACGAACCACACTCTTTGTATCTTTGCAATAGCATGGAATATGTGAGTAAGGTGATCTCCCTTGCAAATATTACAAGGAAACTTAGGCTTACGTCCTGTTTGTTTAGACTTCTCAATATAATCAACATGTTTAGCATGAATCACATTGGATGACTGTTTTCCCCCAGCATGACTTGTAGTGGATGGTGCTTGTCTCCAATATGACCTACAGTGGAAGGTGCTTGTCTCCATTATGACTTGTAGTGACTGGTGACTTGTCATTAATATGACTCGTAGTGATCAATGACTTGTCCTCAACATGACTAGCAGTGGTTGATGACATACTTTCAATATGACTTGTAGTGACCAAAATCCCCCCCCAACATGACCTCTAGATGTTAGTTGTAGGTTTTGAGTATGACTAGCAGTGACTGAATTGGTTCCCTCAACATGACTTGCAGAGGTTGGTTGTGATTTTCCACTATGAATGGAAGTGACTGGATGGGTTCCCCCAGCATGAATTATACAGGATGCTTGCAGGTGTCCAGTATGAATGGTGGTGTCTGGATGGGTGCCCCTAGCATGAATTGAAAAGGTTGGTTGTAGGTTTCTAGTATGACCTGTAGTGACTCGATGAGTGCCCCCTTGTTTTTGCATCTTCTTCACATTCTTCCTTCATCTATTCCTTTCAGATTGATGGTTACTTGTATAAAAAATTTCACTGCATGGGGTAGAAGGAGGAGGATATGTTACTGGTGAGGAAGGAATGAGGTTTTGTGTTGGGAAAGGTAATGTTTTAGGATAGATTTTTGTGAAGTTTTGGTCTAAACAGGGCCAAGGATAAGCGGTCCGATGAAGAACAATCAACTCTAACGTAGCAGTTGACAATCCAGGAAATTGGGAATTTTGACTATGTCAAGGGAGGATTTAAGTAATTTAGTCAATAATTTTGTCCACTTACATTAATGAGTTGAGTAGTGGAGTAGTGGGAGTGGGGAAGGTTGTATGTTCCCTAAAAATATGTAAAGGGTTGCAATTTTTGAGGTTTTTAGTGAATTAGTTAGCTAGTTTATGTTCCATATTTTGGTGAGATCTGTTTTGTATGTTGAAGATATTGGTTGTTATAAGGAGAAGAGTCACATGATCTGCAGGCTATGTGCGCAGATCCATTGTAAAAGAAAGAGAAAATCCACAATTCATTGTAAAACATGAAGTGGTTTTTTTTACTACGAATCATGAATAAAGAAAGAACTTACGTGGTTTTCTCCCATTTGGGTTTCCACATTATATCTAGTGTCCAATATGTATGCTTCCTATGATGTTTGTTGGCTTATACACTGATCTAGAGGTTTTCCAATATAGACCTAGGTTCTTCGCGGTTTCACTTAACCAACAAAACCCTTTCTCACCGGCCCTTTTGAAAATAGCCTGCGAACAGGCTGAGGTCTCACCCGAGGTGTACTATGGGGGCACTACGGAATCAGGTTTCCATAGTGAAGTGATGAGTTGTTCGGATAGGACTATTGTGCAGCGCACTTTTCGACCTGCGATGCGAGCTGAGGACTGCGCGACGATAGACTGCGTCGCGGCCCGCACTTCCACAGACTAACTGCTGCTCAACCAACACACCGAAGGGATACGCGGTTCGAGCAGGATATCACTTATAGGACAACGCAATATTCTAATATGCTTCCTCTCCCAGACTTGACTAATATTAATGGTTTTACTTTAACACTTAGCCGCTCATCTATTTCCTTAGATTATTAGTTGATAGAGCAGATGCAAATAGATGAAATATATGATGTTGCGTATTCCCAGCACGGTCTATTCAAGAAATACACAATCAGACCTCTACGTATACTTGCGATTATTCAATAAACATATACTTCTACCAGCTTAGAATACTGGGCCTTCGTCAGTAATCTATCCATGTAATACTTAACATATTATTCCCATTCTTTCCTCTATGGTGAATACATATAAAAGCATTAACATACAAATTATAAATGAGAATCCAGACATTCAAAGTAGGAAAAATAAGCAAATGTAGAAACACAACAATCACACTACACAGTATTTAGCGTGGTTCACCCCTCGGATGGACGTTACGTCCACAATAACTGTTGCTATATTAGTCTTTGGGAAGGGTACAATAGTTCTTTATATGCGCACTCAGCTGCAGACTCTCTTCTCGCTCAACTAGATCTTTGCGCACTCAGCTTGCAGAGTCTTTACAATAGCACTAAGCTTAAAAGATGCAACAATATTCAAAGCTTAAACAAAATGAAGAGTTAACCCTTTCCCATAAAAAAATTCCCTTATTTATAGATCATGCCCGTAGGTCATGTCTTTACAATCTGCAGGCAAAAACCCTTAGGTTTACAAAACTGTCACGGTTTCCCCAAAACCATGCTTCTGGCCTCTGGTAGCGAATATTCCATCGTGGCAGTCTTCCATGAATGCATCACGTCGCTATCGGCCTTCCTATTGCACGCATTCCAATAGGTCGCTTTCACCAGGTTGTTCTTCCTCTAACGGTTTCATGCGACTGGTTCATGTAGTGGTGTCTTTCGCATGTGCGACCGGTCGCTCTCTTCCCAATTTTCTCCTACCCGTCACTTGGAACTCCTAGAGAATCTTTGCCAAAAATAGACCACCGATGGTCTAACCGGAATACGTGCAGTGTTCTGTTCAACACATTGCTTTACCGGAATCCTATGGACTGGACACTTCGTAGCACTATTTCCTTGCAGTACTGATCATTTCTGCTTCCTCCAACAATGTGCTGCGTGCAACTTCGCAGCATCCCAACAACTTATACAAAATTATTTCAACCGAAATGCGCTCAGCTCCGCAGTTCCAAAAAACCTTTGTTGCTAAAAAATTCCCCGCTTGGACTAGGCCCAATATGCCCCTAACACTTACATGTGGCTCGCCCCCGAGCCACCTGCAACTTCGGCTTCCCCGAGCTGTTTTCTCTCCTGCGGAGCTAGCTTCGCAGCAAACTCATTGTATGTAGCAATCAACTTCTGGACTATTTTCTTCGTGTCTTGATCGATTTGGTTGACTGAATCCAGCATATTAGGTGTGTTCCCATCACCTATCTATCCTTAAACATGTTCCTAATTCTCGTGCAGCTCCTTTAACTTTTCCTTGATCTCCTGCAAGATTGTGTCGGCATCCTCCAACAATGGTTGCGACTTGTCGCCCATTTCGGTCTCTTTTTCCCGTAAGGCCTGTAGTTCCTTCTTAAGCACATTGATTTCTCGGTACTTTGCAAGCCTTTCTCTTGGCAGCATGGATTTCACTTCTATATTCAACTATTCCAGTGCTGCTTGCTTCTCTTTGACAAAAATTTTCACTGGCAGTAATCCTGGGTCTTCTTCGAGGGTTGTGAATGCCTTCGACGCGTCATCTAATAGACTCTGGCACTTAGCCACTTCGGCAACAATATTCTCTGATGAGGCCTTCACTGCTTCTGCTCTTAGCTGCTACTCATTTGGTGGGGTCTGTGGGTTTATCTACTCCTTCAAGGTAACAATGTTAGCCTCATGTACAATCTCCATATCCTGCATCTCTATCTTAAGACTTAGTAACCATCTCGCAAATCTTAACAATAGTATCCGATGGTTCTATTTGTACTTCAAATTCATCTATGTCATCTGCGACCGTAGTGATCGTGGACTCGAGTATTAGTCGACGATGATGCTCATCTTCCAGTTCCATAGCTCTCCACGAGCTATCTTCCTCCAACTTCCTGTTAGTTGCTTGTAGCTCAGCTTGCCCCTTCAGTGCGTCAGTGGTTCTCTCATGCATTTCTTCCATGCACTGCAGATGTAAATAATGTAGGCCCGATAGTGTTATTTTTTCCAGGTCAAGCTCCACACGCTTGACAACCTTCATATCTAACATTAATTGATCTGGCATTGGGAAGCTTATTGTGAGTGGATCAAGGTGAACAATGCAGGATCTCACAGGTACTATCATGGTTAGCTGCGGCTCCTTCTGCTACAAAGTCCCTCCCAACTTCCCTTTAGACTCGGACTCCTGCGGAAAGGGCAATCGCTTATGTACTTCTTCTATTTTCTCTATGATCCCCTGTAGTGTGGTCAGATTCTTCCGTAGAGTGTTTTGAATTACTTTGTCTTTCTTCTCCTTTGCAGTCCACATGTCTTCCATCTGCTCTTAGACCTTAACTGCGATATTGTCATAGTCCTCCTCATGGAGTACTGTGTTTGACTTGGTTTGATTGGATTGTTTATTATTTCTCAGCCATTTTTGCTGTGCGGGGCTCTCAGGCTCCTTTCTCTTCCCCGTATCCTTCTCTTCAGTAATAATACACGAGATAGGTTCGTCCTTAGTGGAGTCGCTTTTGACATCCACAATTTCCACCCGAAACTCGGTAGGCCATTCCTTCATGATAGTGTCAATATCATCTTCGTACATATGGTAGTTCCCTGGAAACCATTCCACCTTTTTCTTCTGTGCTTTGGCTGAAATATAAATACTACGCATGTCAACATAAAAATTAACAATGTGAATGTACCTACTGGTTACCTACTTTGTTATCTGCGGCGTCAGTGTGATTGCTGCACACAGCTGGTCATAATACTGGTAGAAGACCTCAACTGTCACGTGCTATCTTTGTGAGTTCAGATTCGCCCAAAGATTTGAATAACTCGATCCCCTGCACTCGTTGGTATCAGTGATTACACCAATGTAATCCTTTGGCTCCTTCCATCCGACAAAAGCAATCAGCACAATGAGCCAAGTATAATAGAAATTCCCTCCATTGAGTTGCGTGTCATTGAGCTCTTCCATGAACTCATTCAGTAAGTACTGAGACCAGTTAAATTGTTCTCCTTTCGCGGTCGCGGCGCCAAGCATTATTGCGCCCGCACTTACCTCAAGAGGCCTGCATTTTCGTAAGATCTTGCCGGCTAGTAGCTGTGTGATAAATCTCATTACACTATCATCTATTTCTTATGTTTGTAAACCCCTCTTCCCTTTGACAACCGTTTGAGTTTTCTTCATCTTTGCCACATCTTCTTTGTCCTTTCTCTTCCCTTGGAAAAATTGCTTGGGATCCTTACCCCTTTTACTCAACCTGGTAATGTGGTGGATGATGTCAATAGTTAGGTAAACATTGCGGTCGAGCCACAAATAACCCTGGTGAATGTGTGCCATCAGTGTGCACACCACCACATTCAGCTCTGGTGACCTATCGAAATGTGGAAGTTTGAGCAGATTGAGCAGCCCGAACTAGACTACTCTAGATACCCAACTTTGGGCAACCAGGTTAAGCTCACCCTTTGCGTCCTTCTTCCAGCACATGTATTGGTGCGGTTGGAACTGTGGGAACTTCGGTTCATTGGGCTCCTCCTTTTGCATTGCAAGTAGATAATAATCCTCCCATCTACATTCTGGAATTTTACCCAGCAAGTTTTTCTCTACCTCGACATGTTTTGAGATTGGCATTAGCAGGATGGTGTATTTGGCATTCTTTAACAACTTGAAAACCGGTGTGTCCAGAGCATGCGGTGAAATATATTCTGGGGTTAATGTCAAAGGTATGTCCTTATCCGCTAGCGATGGTTTTTGCACCGTCGATGCCATCTTGGGTACCTTCATCCTTGGTGTTACTGGAGTTTTACCTTTGTCTTGCATCGCTGGACCGTGTCTTGGTGATCGTCTTGATGCCTGACCTGGTTCTAAGACAACCTTCTTAGCTGGGGTTCTCATTAAACCTTTGATCCCCCCATAGTGAAATAGCTTCACAGTCTCTTGGATGGTGAACTCTTCTTTTATGGGAGACCACTTAGACATTCACTGGCTAATCTTCATAGGGTTTTAGATAACTTGCGAAAAATAACTTGCACAGAACTATTCACAAGAAAATTCTAAGTGTTTGGTAACCCCCGCGAGTCTGAATGTGGCATTACTTATAGGCGCAGCGGACCCTCCTCTACGCCCCTCAACGGCTAGATAAGCATTAATTGTGGTATCCGTTATCCAAATCTGGCAGATCCTTCCATCCTTTCCTTCATAACTTCGTTCAGAACGACTATCTATGCGTTAAATGCCCAAGCAGTTGCTGGCAATGGCTATATTCTCAACCGACATTGTAATGGCTATTTTTCTAAGTGTTGCATCAAACTGCGTGACAAGTCATTATTACTCCTGTGCAGTATCTTCGCGTTGCCTAATTTCTAGCTTCTGAACTAAGTCTTTTTTTTTTCTCTTTTAACTTGGTCTTCGCAACTGCCTTTTGGACTTCGCAACAGCGTGTTTTCTCTTGTCTTTTTTCTATTATTAGTTTTCTCTTTTTTCTTTTTTTTTGCAACAACACATTCAAACAGTGTTGCTCGGTATATACATGTTTCTCATTATACATCACATACATATTCCTTCATCTTTATAATGCCCAATTTCAACTGTACTTGGCACTTAGAAATGTCCTTCTTTCTGACCTTTATAGGTTCTGCGAAGCAGGACTATCCCAATAGGGTTTTAGTCTACTACCATTAACTAAGCTGGGCAAGTTATCTCCTGCTAATGTGGCTAACTGATTTGCGCCACCATTAGTAACATGTACAACAGTATATGACCCGAGCCAATGTGTTTTAAACTTCCTAGGAAATTTCATAAACTTGCTATCATACAGGAGGACTAGATCACCTACCTGGAAAGACTTGTTCTTGATGTGGTGATCAGGCCATGCTTTTTCCCTTTCCTTCTGCACTTGTTGGTGAAATCCTACGATGAAGCGATCCTCCTCTAGACCAACCAAGTGTAAGAGTTGTTCTTCTAGCGTGTTGCGATCTTCCATGCCTGTAAATGCTGCTATCCTCAAACTAGGAACAATGTACTCCATTGGAATTATGGCTTCCTACCCATAGGCTAGTCTAAATGGTGTATGGATAGTCTGCATGTGGTCCTATACACCCATAACACAGTGAGAATGCGCAGGTCCCAATCATCCCTATTCACATTACATACTTTAGTAAGCAAATTCTCCAGTATTTTATTGAATGCTTCAACAGTTCCATTCGCCTGAGGGTGATACGGTGTACTGTGCTGATGGTGAATGTGGAACCCTTCTGTCAATGCCTCAATGTTTATGTTCAGGAAATGAGTACCCTGGTCACTCATCAAAATATTAGGGCATCCAAACCTTGTGAGGATGTCTTCAAAAATGAATTGCGCGGCAGTATCTGTGCTGCAGTCCTTCATTGGCTTTGCTTCTGCCCATCTGGTGAGGTAATCCATGGCATTAATAATATACCTCGCACCAGTTCTTTTCCCTAGTGGGTTTATAGGTCCTACAAAATCAATGGCCCATTTTTTAGATTCCTATAATGTCAACTATGGGTTTAGTGGCATCTCGTCTCTCCGCGATGGCATTCCTGTCCTTTGACAGACATCGCATCTCTGACAATGTTCCTTCAAGTCCTTATGGATTGTAGGCCACCATAGTCCTGCGCGCAATATCTTCTGCGTAGTATCCTTTCCTGAATAGTGACCTCTTGCTTCTCTTGAGTGTGCATCAACCAATATGAATGGCTTTTTATGCTCTAATACACATCTGTGCAGTACTTCATCCCGCCCCAGTTTGTATAACTAACATGCAATAATGGTGAAGTTTGTTGCTCGCACCACCAGGTGCTTCTTTTGCTGTGTAGTGAACTCAGTAGGTGCAAATCCAGTAGTCAAAAATTCTATGATATCTTTATAATAATCATCAGCTATCTGGATAGAAAACAACTGCGCATCGGGTAGATTGTCTTCTAGGTTTGTAGGTTCTTCTCCTGACTCAATCCTTGATAGATACTCAAATCCCAAGTTTAGTCTTCCAGGTTTAACTACTATTTCAAAATCATACTCCTGGAAGAGTAACAACCATCTGTAGATTCGCGCCCCTAACACTGGCTTATTGACCAGGTATTTCAAAGCAGAATGGTCAATGAACATAAGGAAGTGCGAACCAAGTAAATAGTTCCTGAATTTCTCCAGTGCGTAGACCATCGCTAGGCCTTCCCTCTCAGTGGTAGTATAATTCTTTTCTGCAGATGAGAGCTTCCTGCTTGAAAATGTGATAGGATGGTCAATACCACCCTCCCCTGGTTGTGCTAAGACAAGCCCCAGTGCTATGCATGACGCATCAACATGTACGTGGAATGGCTTTTCCCAGTCCGGAAAAACTAGGATTGGCAAAGTGACCATTTTCTCCTTCAAGGTGTCGAAACCTTGTTCACACTCTGCATTCCAGATGAACAATGCATCTTTCTTTAGCAGCTTCTCCATTGCTACGGTTATCTGTGCATAACCCTTTATAAACTTCCTATAATACCCCGTATGTCCCAATGTAGTATGTAGCTGCTTGACTGAGTTTGGCATTGGAAAGTTTACAATGACAACGATCTTCATAGGATCAACCATCAAGCCCTGTTTATAGACAATGTGTCCCAGTAGAATCCCATAAGGAACACAAAAAACACACTTTTTCAGGTTCAAGGAGATCTGGTTCTATCTACACTTTTCTAGCATCATTCACAGGTTTGCGCAATGATTCTTTAACAGTTCGAACACAGTCCAATCATCAAAATAAGCTTCTAGAAACTTATGCATGAAATCCTTGAATGCTATGACAAAAAATCTAGAAAAGATGGCGGGTGCATTCTTAATACCAAAAGGCATCACTGTATATTGGAATGACCCCCATTCTGTAGAAAATGTAGTCTTTTGCCTATCTGTGGGATCAATTTTTATTTGATGATATCCCAAAAAACCATCAGTAAAGGAATATGATTCATTTCCTCCCACGTTATCAAGCACTTCATCAGTAAAAGGTGTAGGAAATGGGTCATGCATTGACGCATCATTCAATTTCCTGATATCCACACAGATCGTGATCTCGCCTTTTGTTTTCTTATCTTGGACAACCATAGGGATTATCCATTCAGATTCTTCGACTGGCTCAATGATTCCTGCCTCCAGCATCTTGTCCAGCTCTACCCTTACTCTTTCTTTGTAGAGCAGGTTCAGTCGATACGGCCTTTGCTTAACAGGCTCCGCGCCTAGCTTAAGAGGTATTTTCATAACCCCTAAGTCTCCCAAAATTCCTTTCATCTTTGTAAAATTAGTCGAAAATAGCTCCCGATATTCATGCAGTGTATCTACGATCTCCACAACAGTCTGATCATCCTAGTAGTCTCCAATAGACGTGAATTTTGGGTCTTCGCTGGTCCCAATGTTCACTTTCTTCGTCTTTACAGGTCCACTCATGTCTGGGATTTCCAATGGAGGTCCCTCTACATCACGCACACCTTCTAACTTAGGTATCTTAATGTTGCGTGGGTCCTCCGCATCACTGTCCTCTTATCCTTCAACCTCTTCAGCTAGATTATAGCATTCCATGGCATGCTCTACCTATTCCTTCCATTCTGTCTATAAGCTTGCAGGTATGTTGTCCTTTCTGAAGAATTACTCTAAAGTCATGTTTCTATGTGGACAATCTTCTCTGAATATGCGCTCCTCAATTATTTGCAAAGCGTCGTGTATCAGCGGGTTCTCGTCCTCGAAACTGAAATCCTTCAGGAATTTTGCGGTCAGCATGGCCCAATCTGTGGTTTCCCTGCACAACTCCAGATCTAAGTACCATTTCTTGGGAATGCTGTCCTCCAGCGTGTGCACAAACAAATGCACCCATTCATTTTTTGGTCTCTCCCTCCATGCTTGTCAACAGACGTCAATATGCTGTCTTGAATCTGTCTGTCTAGTATATTTCTCAAATGGTAGGGTAACCTTATCAGCAAACCTGATCTGTATTTTAATTATGCATTGATCCCATGTGGTCAATGTCTTCTTATGTGTAGCCCACCATCTGGCAGGTGTCTCGCGTAGTGCCATGTCTAATGCGTGTAAGCAATGTTCTTATGCAATTGCTGCAATATATTCTTTAATAAATGAATAAACATTAGAAAAACCATCATAGGTGGGGATTGGGATTAACTCCTTTCCAATCCAGGGTAGTGACTTTGTTATCTGCGTGCATCTCTTTGCCGATACTTCATGCATGCGGCTTTGCCAATTTTCTAATCCTGCATCAGAGTCTGAGATGCAAGAGCTGTCACATCTCCAGCTTAGTGTACCATCCGCAGTTGGATTGATATAATCCTCCTGGTTCGCGGTCATTTGGTACAGCCGGTCCAAATCTTGAGCCCTGGATTCCTCCTGAATCAGCTCGATGTATCTCTCTCCATCCGCAGGGTCCAATGTTGCGATGACCCTGAGGTGCTTTCCTTCAAAGATCATCTTCTTTGTTTTCAAGTTGATGATGGCGAGGTTATCGATAGCCCAGTCAATTCCTAACAGCGCAGGAAAAGGATGGCTATCGTCCACAATCTCAATAACCTCGAAATCTGCATGACTCTGCACTCCATCAATGTCAACAATCACGTTGGATAACCGTCCAAAGGGTATGACCTTCTCCTAATTGGCCATTCGCAACTAGATAGGTGACCATAACAATTTTGGTCTCCCCATCTGTTGCCATGTCTACTAAGTCAAGACATTTATTTCTTATCCCAGATCAACGATGATCTCATCCATTTCATAGTCTCCTATTTGTGCACCGAGTCTCATTTCTCTCCCTATTCTCTTGTGTTTCTTAATATGATGAACTGTGCTATTAGTAGTTTCAGTTTCGTTGTGCAGTTCATACTGGTCTACCAACTTCTGCAATTCCGTTATACCATTTGGACTCTTTAGTAACGTCATACAACTTCTGAGGAACTGCACAACAGAGCTGCATGTCTTTGCTGCGGCACTCGTTCTGTCATACACAATGGGCATATCTTCTACATGTGGTACTTTGCTGCACAACGAGATTCTTGGTGATCTAGATGCTGTCTCTTTAAAGAGATCTCATGCTTCTTCAAAGGTTTCTTTATTTTTCTTCAGGTCGAAGGCTGGTGGTTTTCGAGCAGCTTTCCTTATCCATATTGTCTCAAGGGGAGTCTGCTTAGTGTTAAAATCTCTAGAAGTTGAAGCTTCTGCTCCTCTATCCCTCCCAGTTGCATCACCACTGCGGGTTACTACGTTAATACTTGGGTCCGCAGGTCTCCTTTCTATTGCGATCAACTAGATATTTGGGGTCGATGCTTCCGATCGTTTTCTCTTCTGCATTTCTACTTCCAACACTAGGAATACTTCAATGACATGATCAAATGAGCTACAATAGCTGCATGTAGTGCATGGGTTGGTATAGTCTCTAGATACGTGACCTGCTTTGCCATAGTTGTAACAAATTACTTGACCTCGGCCCCGCCCCTGCGCTGGACCGTTATTTCTTTCTCTCCCGTGGTATCCTCCGCAGCCTCTGTATGCTCCCTGACCAGGTTGAGCATTATTATGTTTCTGCGGAGTCTCTTCTTGAACTTTGTACATTCCTCCATACATATGCTCAATATCCTTCTTTCTTTCTAACATGAGCTCATATGTGCGGCAATTAGATTCGCCGTGCCCTACTGACTTACATAAATTACAATATAAGTTTGTAGGAGTTCTTACATATTTCTGTATCATGTGACAGTCTTATGGCCGATGTCCTCTAGTTCTTCAAATCTCACACCATGGCCCTGGTTGAGGATTCAATGGGTTTGGTCCACCCATGTTGAGGAACTCTTGGAATAAAGGACAATGATCCTTAGTGTGTCCTTCTCCCTTACAACCTATACACCAGACTTCCTTCCTCTCTTGCTTTCCTTGCTTGATATCTTGAAATTGTAGTGTCAGGGTAGCTAACTGGTTTTGAATTTGAGACATGCCAGTGCTAGTTTCTCCGATCGGTGAAGCTTCCAGCTTCATTGCAATCTCAAAAGCTTCTGGCTATGAATTCACTTTTTGCTGCATCAACGGCTGTCTGATATGTGGCAACAGCGTGGCTATAAACCATTCCTTATGCTACTATGGTGGAATAACAAAGCTTACTTGGTCCAACAGTGTCTTGAATTTCTGATCAAACTCCTAGACTGTCTCGTTAGGTTTCTGTTTGATTTATTTCAACTCTGTTATACACTGTGACTTCAATTTCGACTTCTTAAATTATGATAGAAGTGCAACCTTGATTTCTATCAGGTTTCTTGGCTATCCCTGCGAGTATTTCATGAACCAATGCAAGGCTCTATCTCTAAAGGTGGTAACAAGCTGCGCTTGCTTCACAGTGTTGTCCTGGACTTGTTTTACACTCCATACGGCTTCACATAGAAACCAATGTTGATCAGGGTCCTCTAGACCCGTTCCTTTGAATATCAGAAGCTTAATGTCCTCTGTGATGCTTCTTCTAGGTGGTGGAGGGTTCTGCTCAATGTTTAGCGCGAAAAAAATGAATGTGGTATTGTGCAGAATGTTCATGACTGGATGGGTTTGTGGAATGAGAGGTGCGGTGTTCACAACTAGTGGATTCTGGGGCGTAATAGGCTGACAAGTTGCAGATAGAGGTGTGGTTTGGCTATCAGGTTCTGCTTCTATATCAATATCTATACAGAGCCCAGGTCCACAAGAATCCTTCTTAGGGGTATACCTATATCTTTTCCCACGTCTTAGGTTATGTGTCTCTTCGTCAGAATCACTAAAAATGCTATTAACCATTACAGATTCCAAAAACTTTACAACAATCTAAAAACACCTTTCTCAGCTAAGAGCATCTTAATGTATAAATTGAGGTTCTTCAGGTACTTACGTCTAATTCCTTTGAAAAACTCTCTTTCGACTGCGCTTTAGGACTTTAGCATGTCCAGAGCGAACTGCATTACAAATCTTTGTAGCTTGCTATCAACCCAGAAGTCAACTGCACATACAAACAGACTATCCAATGCTTTGAGGTTTTCGATAATCTCCGATGTCCACTCGGCCGACGTGCTTTGCGCTAGACAGGTTCTGTGCTCTATGAGCCTTGATAACCACTTGTGTAGCTCGTTTCCAAAAGATGCCCAGAATACCTCGTGAACGTCTTTCCCCAGGTACTTATTCAACCAGTCAATGTCAGAGAGATGTGGGTGTCTGTTTTCTTTTCTTGCAAAGTCTCTCTCTATATTGTCACACCAAGCCCATATTTCTTTCTTGTCCAGATACCAAATGTCGACACCGAGCTCGAATTCTTCTCCTTCACACATCACATCTTTAACTCATCACAGATTCTTAGCGCAGCAACGGAACCATTTGTTGGCTTATACACTGATCTAGAGGTTTTCCAATATAGACCTAGGATCTTTGCGGTTTCAATTAACCAACAAAGCCCCTTCTTATTGGCCCTTTCGGCAACAGATTGCGAATAGGCTGAGGTCTCACCTGAGGTGTAGCTATGGGGGCACTACGGGATTAGGTTTCCACAGTGAAGTGATGATTTGTTCGGGCAAGACTACTGCGCAGCGCACTATCAGACCCACGCTACAAGCTGAGGACTACACGATGATAGACTGCGTCGCGGTCCACACTTCCACGGACTAATTGCTGCACAACCAGCGCACCCAAGGGCTGCGCAGTTTGAGCAGGATACAGATTATAGGATAACGCAATGCTCTAATATGCTTCCTCTCCCAGACTTGACTAATATTAAGGGTTTTACTTTAATACTTAGCCGCTCATCTATTCCCTTAGATTATTAGTTGATAGAGCAGATGCAAACAGATGAAATATATGATGCTGCGTATTCCCAGCACAGTCTATTCAAGAGATACATAATCAGACCTCTACGTATACTTACGATTATTCAATAAACATATACTTATACCAAATTAGAATACTGCGCCTTCGTCATTTATCTATCCATGTAATACTTAGCATATTATTCCCATTCTTTCCTCTATGGTGAATACATATAAAAGCATTAACATACAACTTATAAATGAGAATCCAGACATTCAAAGTAGGAAAAATAAGCAAATGCAGAAACACAAAAATCACACTACACAGTATTTAACGTGGTTCACCTCCCGGATGGAGGCTACATCCACAAGAACTGTTGTTATATTAGTCTTTGGGAAGGGTACAACAATTCTTTGTCTCCGCACACTCAGCTTGCAGAGTCTTTACAATTGCACTAAGCTTAAAAGATGCAACAATATTCAAAGCCAAGTAACCAAAATGAAGAGTTAACACTTTCCCATACAAAAATTCCCTTATTTATAGATCATGCCCGTAGGTCATGTCTTGACAATCTGCAAGAAAAAACCCTTAGGTTTACAAAACTGTCACAGTTTCCCCAAAACCGAACTTCTGGCCTCTGGTAGAGAATATTCCATTGTGGTGGTCTTCCACGCATGCATCACGTTGCTATCGGCCTTCCTATTGCGTGCATGCCAATAGGTCACTTTCACCAGGTCGTTCTTCCTCTAATGGTCTCGTGCGACTGGTTCAAGTAGTGGTATCTTTCGCTTGTGTGACCAGTCGCTTTCTTCCCAATTTGGTCCTACCCGTCGCTTGACACTCCTGGAGCATCTTTGCCAAAAATAGACTAGAGATAGTCTAATCGGAATACATGTCGTCTTCCATCCAACACTCTGCTTTTCCAGCATCCCATGGACTGGACACTTTGCAGCACTGCCTCCTCGTATTACTGATCCTCGCAGCTTCCTCCAACGCTGCGTTGCGTGCAACTTCGTAGCATCCCAAAAACTTATACAAAATTGTTTCAACTGAACTGCGCTCAGCTCCGTATTTTCAAAACACCTTTGTTTCTCAAAAATGCCCCACTTGGGCTAGGCCCAACAATGTTGTGTTGTGTTTATTGTTATATGCTACATATTACTAAATAAGTGATGATCCATGTGTATGAATGGTATGTGAATGAATATATGTCACAGTTAACTAAAATGTTAGATGTATGCAATTTTGTGAAGTGTTAAGTAAAGATCTTTGTGGAGGTGAAGAATGTTGTGGTTGTTGGGTTCCTATCACACCCCTTCGCTACTGCATAAAATTGATTCTTGTAGCTACCATAGGTACTTTGGGTGAGACTTCATCTGCTTTGTAGGTGTTGCCGAACGGGTTGGGCCCTTTCAAGCCAATATCTTGGGTTTTGTTGGTGTTTAACTGAGTTGACCTTGGTCAGAGTAGATATGCACCAACAAATGGTTCCATTGTTGGGAGCGGGATCTATGTCAAAAGGGTATGTAGCATCCTACTAAGCCCGAGATCTAGAATTGGGTAGATAAGAAGCTGAGAGAGTTTGCTAAATATTAGAACAAACATACACAATTGGATGATGAATCTTTTTTGGGTGAGTATGTTTTCTCAGACATTCATGAAGTATTCTTTGGAGAATTTACTATTCTATTGCATGAATGGATGACAAGAATAACTGAGCTAAAGACGAATTTTCAAGGAGATTATCCTAAGGTTTGGACACTCGAGCTAATTCAAACCCTTAAAGGTATTGATAATAAAATATCTCGCACCATTGATTTCTAGTTAGATAGCATATTAGAAGGGTATATTGCTGATTTTGTTGTAGATACCATAAAATCCTATAGTACTACTGAAAGGGAGTTCTTCTAAGGACCGCGAGGTAACTAATCGAAATATTTTAAGGTGTCGATTAAAATACTGCTGTGTGAAAAAGGGGTTATGAGAATGGAATCCAATGAGAAATACAATACTGCATGGTGGTTTGAGATGTCAGTGGTGAATGGTATGAGAGTATGTTGTGAGAAGTGAGATGATATGTAAAGGTAAGGAGACAGTGAAACAGATGAAGAGTGTGGTCTACTATAGAGTGGAAGAATATTTCGGTCAAGTAAGAGGAGGAGAACTGTGACAAAAGGAAAGGGTTTTAGTGTGACTAAAAGAAAGGACTATGAACCCATACCATAGCTCGAAGAAGAATATTTTGATTGAGAAGAAACTGAAGAAGAAGAATATCAACCCACTTCTAAGGACGATCCTGCTAAAAAATATTATACCACACATTGAGATATACCTGTGACCCCATGTGACTCTCCAGAAAATAAGGTAAGAAATACTAGCCCATTGTAGTTAAATCAAGCAAGTAATAGTAGTAGTAATAAGAAGAGTGCTTCGACGAATACCCATACTATAAGTGTTGGTCCCATAATACCAAATCAACCAATACTTCCATGAAATAGAATGGATGGGGATGCTATGAAACTAACAATGTTCCATGTAAATGGGTCAGAGGACCCAAAACAACATTGGTTTTTATGTGATGCAATTTGGATTGTTAAGCAAGTGCAAGATGATAATGTAAAAATGGCGCATCTGATTACAACCTTTCAGGGTCTCTCTTTGGATTGGTTCATGAAGTTCTCAAAGGTAGCTATTAGAAAACCACCAAAGACTCTTTCAGAAATTAGAGATTCCTGAAAAAAGTGGATTTAAGAAGCCAATATCGGAGTCACAGTGTATTAATGAACTCAAAGAGATCAAGCAAGAGACAAATGAATCTATCTGGGACTTCAACCAAATATTTAAGATGTTGATGGCCCATGTAAGTTTCTAGATGACCAATGTTCAACATAAGGAGTGGTTTATAGCCACTTTACTGCCACATATCAGAGTTCCCTTGATGCAAAAAAATATTGTGTCGCAGATTGAGGCCCTTGAGTTGGCCATGAAGTTGGATGCATCACCCATTGGAGATAATAGTACATGTATGGCTCGAATTCAGTTGCAACCAGCAAACCTATCATTACAAATCCAAGACATCAAGAGAGGAAAGGAAAAAAGAGAGAATGTTTGTTGTACACAGTGAAAGGAAGAGGGTCACTCAAAATACCAGTGCACAACCTTCTAAGACTATATTGTTTTCGGAGCATCTAATCCTTTGAATCCTGGATTTGGAATATGGTGTAGGATCTATAACACTAGGGGACATTAACTAGAGGAGTGTTACTTATTACATAAAATTGTAAGTACCCCACAAAACCTGTTTTTCAAATTTTGTGGATCAGTTTGATCCACACATGGCCAGAAAGCACGAGGGGGACAACAGTTCGACTGAATGAGTCGGCTCTGTTATGTTGGAAGCTTATGAAACAAAATGCACAAAGTAGGAATACACTACACAGACAAAACACAAATATACACAGACAATATGCAAGAATGCAAAATGATCTTCTATTATTGGATATGAGATCATCGATTGATTCTATGCCGTATATTACAATAATTTACATGCTTATATAGAGAGTGCTGAGACGCTTGGGTGATTTCTCGTTATGTTCAGTTACAAGAGAATTTAGAACGGTTCGACAGTTCAACCATTACAGTCGACTGGAAGACAGAGAGACATTATGTCGAAGTTCGACAGTCACAAGTCACAGATCGACACTACATGTCAATGTTGCGAAACTGTGAGGTAACAGAACTTGTCAAAGTCGCAGAGTTTTTGAAGCTATGTCGAAGTCGGAACTTGTCAAAGTTGTGTCGACGTCGATGACTCGTCAAAGATGTGTCGAATTTAGCATCTGACAATAATGCCAATTGTGATGTGGATCATACCTCCTTCCTTAAGAAACAATGCTTGCCATTGTTTTCTCGTGAAGGTGAGGAAAATTTTTGGTCATTTCAGTAGCAGAATACCACTTTCCTTGTGCTGGGATTTGTCCGGATTTAGCAACCTGAAACAAGGGAATTGTGTTCATCCTTGTATGGCATACTCGTCGTCCCACAATGGTATCGCATGGAAGAGGCTCCAGAACATTTGGATTTATCTCTTCGGGTTCTACTGTTGGTAAGTCGTTCTGTTCACCCAATGGTGCATGGTATGGTCAAAGTAGATCCACATTGAATACTGGATGCAAACCCAGGCATGCATGAATGTCAAGATGGAAATCATTTTCTCCAATCTTTCAAAGAATACTATACGGACCATATCGCAAAATCTTGATATTCTTGAATGGACTAGTGAAGTGCTCCTTCTTCAGATGTAACCAGACCTTATCCCCAATTTGGAATGAATGAGGAATACAATGCTTGTCGTGTTGGGCCTTAGCTTTCTCGTTTGCTCATTGTAACATTTCCTGTGCTTCCTTTTGGATGTCGCATATTTGATCTCGAAACTTCGAAGGTTTATCAACTTCTTGCTGGCTATATTCAGTGTCAGAGTTCGACTGTGTCGAGGAGCTAATCAAGTCAATAGGCGCTGAGGGTTGAAATCTGTAACAGATCTCAAATGGAATCTTTCCTATAGAACTGTGCTGAGCACGGTTATAACTATGCTGTATGTATGGAATACTTTCATCCCATGTGTGTCGATGCTTGTGGTTGTACATGCGAAGCAGTTGTACTACCAAGCAATTCACAAATTTCGTAAGTCTATTGGTCTGAGGATGGACAGCCATCAACAATGAGAGTTGTGTGTCTAGCTGTTTCCAGAGAGTCTTTCGAAAGATGTTGACGAATATGGAATCTCGATCGAAAGTAATGGTTGTGGGTAAACCAAAGTGTTTCCAAACATGTGTGAAGAAGAGCTGAGCAGTCTGCTATGATTTCGTGGTCATCTTGCATGTTATGAGAATGGCCATCTTGGAAAATCTATCGAATACTACTAATATTGCATCATGCTGATGTTTGGTAGTAAGATATCCCACCAATTAGTCCATAGAAATAGATTCCCATGGTCGAATAGGAACTGGCATAGGTGTGTACAATCCCTGTCGTCGATTAGGAGGTTTAGAAATGGCACAAACCACACATTATGGAATGTACTTGTTGACGTTAGTTTTAAGTGTAGTAAAAAAGAAGTACTTCTGGAGAATAGCAAGTGTATTTGATACTCCAAAGTGTTGTGTAGTCTTGTTGTAGTGCGTGTTCCAAATGAGCTGTTGTCGATGCTCACCGGTCGGTACATAAAGTTGTACAAGCTTGTATAGCAAGGTGTATTTCAGGAAGTAGTCGTAGGTCTACGACTTGAAGCTGTCAGTATACTGGTGAAACGTTGATGTCGTCCTGATATAATTGAGGCCAACTGGTCGTGTCTTAACCTTGCATACTCATCACTGTGAAAAGGAGAGTAATGGGTGGTCGACTCAAAAAATCGACGGTGGCATTAGCCTTACCTTTCCAATACTTAATCACCAACTGGAATTGTTGTAGGTAATTAATCCACTTGAGTTGTCTAGTCGTTTGTAGTTTCGACTGGGTTAGAGTGAACTATAGAGAATTATGGTCAGTGAGGACGACCATTTCCTTGCAAAGGATATAATGCCTCCATTGCTTGAGAGCTTGCACAATGGCATACAGTTCTTTTTCATACGTCGAATATCTTCTAACCGTGTCATTAAAATTTTTGGAATGAGAAGCGATTGGGTGAGCAGAATGAGTGATCATTGTTCCCAAGGCATAGTCCGATGCCTCTGTCTCAATTTCAAAGGGCTGATGCAAATCAGGTAACAAAAGTACTAGTGTAGTGTAGAGCTTGTGCTTGAGTTTTTCAAAAGATTCTTGTTGTGTCGTTGTCCATTTGAAGACATTTTTTCCATTTCCCTTCATCATCTGATTCAAGGGCCAGGCTATGTGACTGAAGCCAAGTATGAATCGTTGATAGAAATTCGCCAAACCAAGAAAACTTCTTATTTCTTGAATGCTTTGAGGAATGGACCAATATTTGAGGATCTGTACTTTGTCTAGATCAACGTGAATTCCTGCAAAGTCAATTACATACCCCAAATATTTGATGTTGTTCATCGCAAAGGTACACTTGTCCATGTTCAATTAAATCCGATGTTGCTGGAGAGTGTCGAGGACTTGTCGAAGATGTCCGACATGTTCTTACCATGATCAACTGAAAATCAATATGTCGTCAAGGTATACAATGACCCATTTTCTGATGAAAGGTCGAAGAATGTTATCCATGTATTGCATGAAGGTCGCAGGTGCATTGGTTAAGCCAAAAGGCATGACTAACCATTCAAATAATCCTTCCTTGTTCTTGAAAGCAGTTTTCCATACATCTGAGGGCCCAATTGGAATTTGATGATATCCCGACTTGAGGTCAAGCTTAGTAAAGAATTTATCACCTTTCAGACAGTCGATGAGCTCGTCTATCTGCAGAAGAGGGTAGCGATTCTTTATTGAAATTTTGTTCAGTGCCTTGTAGTCGATGCGCATGCACCAAGTCCCGTCTTTCTTTGGAACGAGGCCAACTAGACTTCCTCAAGGAGAGGAGTTGGGTCAGATATGAACTTTGTCGATCAACTCTTGGATTTTTCTACAAATCTCTTCATTTTCGAGAATGGATCTTCTGTAAACAGATGCGTTAGGCAAAGAAGAACCAGGAGCAAGTTAAATGGAGTGTTTTACTTGGAAATGTCGAGGTACTCCTTCCGGCTCTTGGAATAAACTCTGATACTTGTCGAGAACGTTGTCGATCAACTACTTTGGTCAGTAAGTCAACTTGTTGCTGCAGTATTCCTAGAATGTTGTGGTTTGATCATGATTAACGTGAACTTTTGAGCATGATTGATGAGCTTCTTTGTTTGTTTAGTAGATATCATTCAAACCATTGGTGTAGATCATCGCTCTGGAATACTGCACCATCAATTCTAGATTTTAACAATCACCTTCTGTGGTCATGACTAATAAATTCCATGGCGATCCCATAGGTAAGCATTTCCAAACAAGACGTTGGCTACGAAGAGTGGTGCTACGTCGCAAAGTACTTCATCTTCAAAAAGATTTATGAAGTAGGAGAGTTTGCATTGTCGGGTGATCCGTAGTTCCTGTCTATCCTTCATCCAACCAATGTTGTAAGGCTGAGGATGCGGAGTGGTGACAAGACCTTGTTTCTTTACAAGATCTTCAGAAATGAAGTTCTTCTCACTACCACTATCCACAATCAGATGTAATGGATTGTGTTGGAACCATATCCGTGTATGGAACAAGCGCTCTCGTTCCTCCTCATCAATCATATTCGAGGATGTTGGGGTGGTCGATGTCGATGTCAGAAGGGTCATTATGTCTGGATATGATTCTTCCACCATCTTGTCGAACCCATCAGATGTCGACACTTTTTCCAAAAATTTCTTCCAAGCTTTGAATTCAGACGTATCATGCCAAGATGAGTGGTGGTAATCACACCATTTCTCGATCGACGGTTGTTTTCTACGTTCCCTTTTCTAAAAAGGATTTTTTCCATGATCTGGCTTTGGTGAAGTCGGCTGAGAATATTTCGACTTGTCAAAGCCGGTTGATGTCTTCTTGTTAGGTGGTCATCCTGATGTCGGATTTGTCACGAAGAGTGCTTTTCCTTTCTCCTTGGTTTTAAGCATATCAAACTTCTCACAGAAAGACTGCAAGCATATCAACTTTTCATAGAAAGAACTGCAGATACTTATCGAATGAAAGGCAAGGATTAAGGAGAAAGGAGTAGGGCATATTTTAATCAAACAAGGGGTGACTTCCAAGGATGAGGGAGAGGAGGACTTGGTCGAGGTAGAGGTCAGATAATCTGTTACAAAAATAATCAGCCATGACATTTTTTCAGGTATTTTCCAAATCCCTACTCGACGTGTACATACTGTTGAGCACTGGACCATACTATTGAGGATTTCCCACAACTCATAGCGAAGTGGAAAGCTAAGGGAAATAAAAAAAAAATAGAATCGATACCAGAATGTCCAAAAAATATCAGTCAAACCTCGACAAGAGCAACCAATTGTCATTGTTCTGAGAAGAAGAGGAATTGTAATAGGAGAGGATAGAGAAATACGTGCGAACCCACATGCACCTAAAATCAGACAAATTGCACAATGGAAAATACCATTTGATTTTCAGAAGGAAAAGAAGACATTTGTAGATGCAAGGAAGGAATTTACTACAATATAGGATAAGTACTCTTCAGGGAAAAAATTTTAAAAATTGGCAAAAGAGGATAAGTACAGGGAGGGAACTACGACTTAGTGCACAGATTGGAGACTTCAACATGGATTTCATTATTTTCGATCTAGGGTCATCTGTCAATGTCATAACTAAACAAACATGGTAATCTATGGGAAATCCTAAGTTGGCTTGGTTTCTTGTCTAGTTGTGATTATCTAATCAACAGTTGGAAAAATGGTGGGTGTTCCTGTTGACATTGATGGTGTGTGAAGCTATAATGACTTCAAAGTTATATCAATTGTAGATGACACCAACCCATATCCACCATTGCTTGGTATTGATTGGGAAATTGAGAACCAAACAATTATAAATATTAAGAAATGGATGATGATGCTTGAAGGAGGGGATATGAGAGTTTTTACACCATTGGATCCTTTCGAAGGTCCAAGGTATGCCGAACCTATTCGAGAGGAATATACTGTTGAAGACTTAGAAAATAACTATAAGGTCACTTAAAGAATATATGACTATGTTAATCCAACTGTGGATGGTACCTTGAGTTGGATAAGTTTTAGTTCTTTTTCTTTAGACTAAGGCGAAGATTCAAGAATTTGTAGAATTGACTACATGAAGTATCTACAAGAAGGTGTGCTCGACTTACCAGATCACTTCACTAGGTTGGTAAAGAGGTGTCTGATCTACCTACTTATTAGGGGTTACCTAATTTCAGTGTTTTCATTTCTAATTTTGAAGTAAGGGTATAACCTAAACAAAACATAATATTAGCTTTAGACATAGCATTGAAAGATACCCAAGCAAGATGGCGGTCTACTCATAAGGAAAAAATACAAAGCTGGTCATAGTGTAAAAAGATGTTGGAAGTATGGTTTCGAGAAGGAATATACTATAAGAAATAAAAGTATAATGGGTTAACCAGTCTAGTAGATTATTTGGCATTATGTACAAGAGAATGGGAACATATATAGAAACAAGAGTGGGTTCACATGTTTATTCATATGTTGGATACTATACCGAGAAGGTGGTATACATCTTTGAAACTACAAAAAGGTACAACATATTGGGATAATATGGCTATCAATTTCATGAAGATATTCAATTATGAATATGAAAACTCGTTAATAGATGAATATTTACAAATAATTAAGGATAAAATCTATGGAGAAAAACCAATGCAACTTTCCAGTTTTCCACAGTGGACTGTGACACTCGAGCAGGAAATGGAATGTTACAATATCTCTAGTGACCCAGATGATGATCCAAGGGATGTGAATGTCCCAAAAAGAGAAGGAAGTTGAAAGATGGATGTCCCTGAGATTAAGTCTGATAAATTCTTGTTGTAGTTGAAAACAAAGAAGGTAAATATTGGTTCAAGTGAAAATTCTAAGTTTGCTAATATTGGTGATTTCTAGGATGATGAGACTTTAGGGAATCTTATTGACCTACTACATGTATATCAATATGTATTCCCCCCAAAAAAATTATGAGATGAAGGGTATTTCTATTGACCTTGGAGAAATGAAAATCCCATTAAAACTTGACGCAAATCCAGTTAAAGAACGACTATATATATTGAATCCCAAATATAATAAAAAGGTGAAAGCGAAGCTCGACATAATGCTCCATGTAGGAATCATTGAACCTATCGAAGAGTTTGAATGGATTATCCCGATGGTCATTCAAGATAAAAATATGGGTGAAATAAATAATTGTGTATATTTAAGGAAGTTGAATGATGCTTGCGTGCATGATCCATTCCCGACACATTTTACAAATGAAGTACTAGAGAATGTGGGAGTATAGGAGGATTATTCATTCACAGATGGATTTCTGAGGTATCATCAAATTAAGATTGCTGAGGAGGATAGAAACAAGACCAGGTTTGCGACCGAATCAGGTTTCTACCAGTACACATTGATGCCCTTTGGTCTTAAGAATGCAGCAACTATCTTTTCCAGAGTTGTGGTTGCAGCTTTCAAATATTTCATCCATAAATTCCTAGAGGTATATTTTGATGATTTGACAATTTACAGATTGCTGAAGAGTCACATTGAGAATTTGACATTGATCTTGGAGCATTGTAGACATTATCATATATATTTGAATTTGAAGAAATGAATTTTTTGTGCCCCATTTGGCATATTGCTCAATCATGTGGTTTGCAAATAAGGTCTGCTGGTAGATCCTACGAAGATCTCCATTATTGTTGAATTTCCACCACCAACATCAATACAAGAATTGAGAACAACTTTTGGCCATATGAGATACTATAGGAAGTTTATTAAAGGCTATGCATAGATCACGAGCATGCCAATGGAGAAGCTATTCAAGAAGTATACTAAATTTCAGTGGAATGAAGAATGTCAGCAGAGCCTCAACACATTGAAAGAAATATGGTGATTACGCCTATTCTAGTGTTTCCTGACTGGAGGAAATAATTTCATGTTCATGTCGATGCCTCATCCATTTCATTGAGCGCAGTTTTGGCTCACCCAAGGGAGGGATCTATTGCTCATCCCATTGCATTTTCTAGTAGGAAATTATCCACTGCAAAGAGAAATTACACTACGAAAAAGAAAGAAGGGTTATCCATGCTCTATGCACTGCAGAAGTGCAGGCACTATCTCTTAGGGGGTCATTATAAGATGTTTACTGATCATTCTGCTTTAATGTACCTAGTTAACATGCCAATGTTGGGGGAGAGAATCCACAGTTGGATTTTATTTTTTCAAGAGTATAACTTTGAAATCATAGTCAAACCGGAAGGTTAAATGTAGGACCTGACCATCTGTCGAGGTTGGCGACAAGGGAAGAGCCGAATAATTTGGATGAAAACCTCCTAGATGCGTAGATGTTTTCGGTCAGCATGGTGGATGAATATTTTGAATACATTGTAACCTTTTTGGAAACATGAATGACATCGGTAGGGCTATGTTTCAATCAAAAGAAATATTTGGTTGCAAAAGAAGCAGATTACCAGTTGATATCCAATTAGTTATATAAATTGGGACTAGACGAAGTACTGAGGTGCTGTGTTGTGAAGCACGAGTGACCCATGGTATTGGATGAATCTCATGAAGGGGTTATAGAAGGCCACTATGTACAAAAAGACACTGCCCATAAGATATTGTGAGCAAGAATTTGGTGGCCCACACTCCATAAGGATGCTAAGGAGTATTTTCAATCTTGTGATATTTTTCAAAGAACAGGGAAACCATCTAGAAGGGATGAAATGTCATTAGTACCACATGTTACTTTTCATGATTTTGAGAAATGGGATGTTGACTTCGTAGGACCAATTAATCCCCTTGCAAAGATATTAGGGGCATGCTATATTATTACTATGACATATTACTTAACCAAGTGGGATGAAGCTGAACTGATGAAGCGTTGAAGTGCTACAAATATTGTGAAATTCTTATTTCAAAATGTAGAAACGAGATTTATTTGTCTATGAGTTTTGTTGAGTGATCAAGGATCTCACTTTGTCAACAAGATTATTGAGGAGCTTATAGAGGAGTTTCCAATTCATCATAGGAAAAGAACTGCATATCATCCTAAATCTAATGGGACTGTCAAAGCATTCGACAAGATACTGGAACATGCTTTGACGAAGTTCTGCAATGTGAACCGCGATGATTGGGATTTAAGGATCCCCATAGTTTTGTGGGCCTATAGGACAACATGCAAGATGTTAACAAGCCAGACACCATTCAAATTGGTGTATGGTCAGGAAATTTTTTATGCTAATAGAATACATCGTGCCGATTTTAAGGGTTTTTGCATTCATGGGTATGTTGGACATTAGTGTTGTCGAGGAGCAACTATCATAGCTACTACAGCTGGAGGAGCATAGACTCATAACAGGATTTAAAAAACAAGTCTAAAATAATTGAGAAAAGGCATCTCATGATTGAAACATTACAAGAAAGCAGTTTCAGAAAGGAGATCAAGTACTCCTTTATGATAGTAAGTTTTTTAAGCATCTAGGTAAGTCGATAACACACTGGTTGGGGCCATATGTCGTTTACTATATCACAAAAGTAGGTGCTATACAATTTTAGGATTTGCCTGGAGAAATCCTTATGGGCTTGGTTAATGGAAGCTGGCTAAAAACTTATATAGATAGCCGCGACTTCTTATAGTGAAAGTATCTGTACATATGCTTGTTAAAAAAAATTCGAAGATTTGTTTTAAGTTGTATCTAGGATGTTTGTCGAAGGAAGAGTCTGTAGATATTATAGTTAAATCTATCATAGTATTTATCATAATAGGACAAGATTTGTCATATCATTATAGCATGTGACAAAAAAGGTGACTTGATTGCTCATTTCAACCAGCACACATAAGTAAAAGGGTCAGGTAGCACTTATGTATGACGAAGCATTGTAGGAAACAAAAAAAAATACTGGAAAATGCCGGGGTGAGAGATGCGAAGCTCAAATAAACATGAAAGGATGACCAAGATCGCGGAAAATAAACATGTTCGAATGGAAATCAAGTAGTTATGAAAAGAGCAACAAGGAAGAAGTCATAAGGAAATAAAGAAAACAACTCAATTATCTAAAGAGGAAGTTCAGGTTTGGGTAACTGTGTAGGTAGTTACGACCCTGGAAGAGCATGCTACGAAGGTAAAATAGATTGCTAAGTCGACAGCAGATACCTATGGACAGATTGTGTTGCAGTGGAAAGCACCAACGGAACAGACCTGAAGTGGATTGGGATGATCCCAATGTGAGTGTTGGGGTCCTGTTGGGCCATGTAAAGTTTTTGGGTAAATTTTTGTGAACTTTTGGTGTGAACAGGGCCAAGGCGAAGCAATTTGACGAAGAATAGTCAACTCTAATGCAGCGACCGAGAATCCAAGAAATTGGGAATTTTGATTATGTCAAGGGCAGAGTTAAGTAAGTTAGTTAGGAATTTTTTCCACTTACATTTATGATTTTAGTTGATTAGTGGAGTAGTGGGTGAGAGGAAAGCTCTGTACACCCTATAAATATGTAAAGGGTTTGGATTTTTAAGGTTTTTACAGAATTAGTTAGCTACTTGATGTTCCATATTTTGGTGAGCTATCTTTTGTATGTGTAAGATATTGGCTTTCATAAGGAGAAGAGTCACATGATCTTCATATTGTGTGAACATATCCATTGTAAAATAAAGAGAAAATATGTAATTCATTGTAAAACGTGAAGTGCTTATTTTGACTACGACTCATGAATAAAGAAAGTGCCTCTGTGGTTTTCTCCCATTTGGATTTACACATTATATCTGGTGTCTAATATGTATGCTTCCTATGATGATATGTTGTGTTTATTGTTATATGCTACATATTAGTGAATAATTTATGATCCATGTGTATGAATGGTATGTGAATGAATACATGTCGCAATCAACTAAAATGTTAGATGTAAGCAATTCTGTGAATTATTAAGTAAATATATTTGTCGATGTTAAGAATGTTATGGTTGTTGTGTTCCTATCGCACCCATTCACTATTGTAGAAACTTGGTTCCTGTAGCTCCAATACGTACTTTAGGTGAAACTTCATTTTATTTGCAGGTGTTTCTCGAACAGTTGGTATCTTTTGTTTCGTTGGTGTTTAAATGACTAAAACGTAGTCGGAGTAGACCTGTGCCAACATTTTGATGTCCTTGATATAAGGTGCTTGCTTGAGAAGCATTAAGAGAATTCATGACATTTGGAGTGGAAAACAACCAAACCAATAGCCCTAGGGTGAATCTAGGAAGATCTAAGGTGGCCATCAAGGGATAACCAATGTTCCCAACAAATGCAAACACAAAATGATCCCCTTGAATAGGGGTCCCTTATTTGGTGTCCACAGGAACACTAGCCATATTTTATGACTCAACAAGCAAGAATTCTCTAAGGCCAACTAAGGAAAAGCATCACAAAGATCACACCACTAGAAAAAGTCCTAGGAAGTCAACTAGGAAAACAAAGGTCCTTTCGAAGTTCAGTGTTGGTTTATTAATTCCCATAGCCAAACAACAAAGGTTCAAGAGTAGTTACGAAGGCCTTCAGTGATATTCCTTCTTGGTGCAAGTATTCCCACAAGGAAAGGGACACCCTCTAAGGGTATTATCAATTTTTCTCAATGTCTATTCAAGGTTGGTAGGAATCCCCCTACCTTCACTTGTGTGGTACCTAAGACTGTTAAATAAATGTAACTGCTGAATATATTCTAGATATTCTTGTCTATTCTATTATTGTATTCCTCCTTCGGGAGATGTCATTAATGTAATTGATAATGTAAGAGTCATTGAAAGAGTCAATGTAAACCTTAACTGCTAGGTTGGACTGGAAATATCTAGAAAATAATATTTTATTGTAAAGAGTACAAGTCGGCCCAGTTAGGTGAGTCAAGATGACTTAGTTAGTGAAAAGGCCAAGTCGATTGTAAAGTATAAATCGGAGATTGAGTTTCTCATTTGCAACACTCATGTCACTCACTCAAGTTTTCATAGGAGAGAGAGAAGTTTGCACAAGTGAAGGAGACGAGTTGTTTTTGTCTTGGGTTTTTATCTTGTACTTGGTGAGTTCTATATTGAGGATCTTTTGCCGAGGTTTTCTCCCTTGTGGTTTCCCTGAAAGAAATTTTGTGTTCTTTGTGTTTGTTGTGCTTTTCTTTCTTTCAGTGATTAGATTGTTTAATTTTATTATGCTAAACAACTGAAAAAATAACATGGTATCAAATCATACTTGAAAGAAAAAATTGTGCAGCCTCCGCAACTGCCGAAACTAGGGCTTCTTATTCTAAGAGATCTCTCCACAAGCTAGTTGAAAAGGAGGGTGCATATAACTCACCTCACTAGGGCACATCTTTATGTCGAAGCATGTTAGAACATTATTAAAACTTAGGACCTTAGTAATACATTAATTTGATGATTAATTTGTCCAAAATAAGGTTAATGATGATAATCCAAGGCTGTTATAAGTTAGTTGGGGCATTTATGGCACAATCCACCACTTATGGGCCAAAATCCAGTCAAACTGGCTATTAAGCGTCCTCATTTATTGCCACCTCCATCATTTATTGCCACTAACTGAGAAAAGGCGCCCTTATCCCCTGTTTTAAGGATCTTCTTTTGACTTGAGGCGCCCATGCATTGTATGTGGACATTTTGGCCCCTTTTTGGCATTTTTGGCCTATCCTTGGCCACCTACACTCCACCCAATCCTAAACACCACATGTGTGACCATCATTAATGCCTTCCCATGCCTACCCAATGTTCATATTGACAATTCGTAGTTGTTTGAGGTGATTTGGGAGCCTATTGGTCAACCTAGGGGGGATTGAGGTCTAATGTAAGCTAGCCACTTGTAGCTTCCTCAAAAGGTAAACACACTCTTCCAACTACTATATAAATGTATTCACAACTCATTTTTGGGTTGGACAGTTTTAATAAACCTTCTATTTGATCATTTGTGACTGGTTTTTTATCATTTGTGTGTCCATAATTCATTTTGCCCTATTTTTCTGTATACTTAGCCAAATTTATTAATTGTGAGGTAATATTTAGCTAGTAGATCCTACTGTGAGTTATATTTCACATGGTATCATATCTATTGGAGCTTCTATTTGAACCAATACTACTTCATAAGTGCACCAAAAGTAGTGGAGAAACCACATAAGTCCTCGAGGCCATTTCCTTGAATCCATTGGAGCAATCCTTTGGAGTCTACCCAGGGTGTGATGCGCTCCCGAATGTTCCTTCTATTAATGCAGGGTTCAAATTAGCTAGTTAGGATCCCCTTGAGAGTGATTGAGAGTTTTCATTGCAAGTTTACAATGTTCTTTGTCACCTAGTGCACAAGCTACATAATGTAGCAGTATCATGCCTTGCTCACTCCATTAAACTATTTTGAGTGGAAGGCCGAAATGATAATCTAGCTGAGATCTAAGTGTCTCTTCAGAGTTACCATGGGGACAGAAACTGAGCCAAATTCTACAGTAGATATGTCCAAGTTCTTCAATAGAATGGATGAAGCTTTTGGCATTCTTTGTCTTAGCATTTCAAGATACCTCTTTTTCCATATTGATAATCTCACTACTTCAAATGAAGCATGGCTAAAGCTTGAGTCATTGTTTGGGAAGAATGATGAGATGAGGGGCCATGAGCTTGAGAATGAGCTGATCTCACTGATCCCAAGAATTTTTGAAACTATCCAAGACTTCTTCACCAAGTTCAAATCCTTGGTCTTGCAAATCAAGCAATGTGGCATTGATAAGAAGGAAGAACTGTTGGTGTTGTCCATTATTTCGAAGTTGGTTCCTGAGTAGTCTATGTTTGTCTCTACATTTCATTCCACCAAGGTCACTGTTTGAAACTGGAAGATTCCATCTTTGGAAGATTTCATGGAGATGCTTCAAAAAGAACAAGATAAACTGGTTCTAATGGGTTCCATTAAGAAAAAGTACCAAGTTATTGCAGTTGGGGATTCGAAGCAAGCAAGAGGAAATCAAAATCCCAAGGGTTCGAAACATGAAGAGAAGAAGAAAGAGAAGGAGAATCCCAAATCTTCTGATGGGAGTTTGAATCCTGTCAAGGAGAAAAAAAAAAAAAAAGAGAATACCAAATGCACTTACTATCAAAAGGTTGGTACCCTGAAAGTGGATGCATGAAGAAGACCATTGATATGATGACCCATCTCCTTCATAAAAATAACATTTCTCTTCTAGAAAGTTCAAAGAATAAGGAGGGTGTTTCTGAAGACAACGAGAGATGCCATGCATTGATGCATGGTACCTCCAAATATTCTTCTTTCATCATATATTCAGGTGCCTCAAGGCACATGGATTCTGCAAGATATTCTTTCTCTACTCTTTCACCTTATAGTGGTCCTTCTATTCTCATGGGTGATGATTCAGAGCTCCCAGTAAGAGGCATTGAGAAGATCAGTATAGAAAATGGGTACTTCAGTAATGTACTGTATGTGCCTGATCTTGTAGAAAATATCCTCTATGTTTACCAAATGAACCACACTAGTTCATCCAAGAGAGTTATTTTCACTCAAGATGATGTGGAAATTTCTGAATTTTCTACAGGCAAAGTGGTAGCAGTTGGTGTTGCAGATCATGAGTCAAGAATGTACAAGTTCTCTCACTTTCCTGAGTACTCCTCTCCTAATGCACTCCTGTCACATGCTAATGAAGTCAGTAAACTTTGGCATGAGAGGTTTGGACACCTCAACTACAGATATCTTCAAGCATTGAGCAAGGAATACATGGTTGAAGGACTTCCAACCATCATATTTTCCAAAGGCACTTGCAAAGGGTGCATTGTTGGGAATCATGCAGAGCGCAAGTATGATAAGGGGAAGGAAAGGAGAGCTACTCATCCTCTTGGTTTGTTCCATTCATATGTGATAGGACCTATTCCTACTCCCGCGTATGGAAAATCAAAGTATTTACTAACATTCATTGATTATTTCTCAGGATATTGTTGGGTGTTCTTTCTCAAGCAAAAATATGAAGTCTTCCAATCTTTCAAAATTTTCAAAGTTTTTGTGGAGAACTTTAGTGGGATGAAGATAAAGGTATTAAGTACTGATAATGGAAGGGAATATTTCAATAAGGACCTTCAGCATCTATGTAAATAATATGGAATTCAAATGAAACATTTTGTGCCTTACACACCCCAACAGAATGGTGTTGCAAAGCGCAAGAATAGAGCATTGAAGGAGATGGCTACCTGTCTGATGGATGTTAATTCCTTGTCTCCTAAACTATGGGATGAATACATTAATTATGATGCATATGTTTATAACATAGCACCACACAAATACTTGGAAGGCATGACTCCATTTTAGGCTTAGATGGGACACAAGCCTAATGTGTCTCATTTCAGGGTGTTTGGCTCAAGAGCATGGGCTAGAATACCTTCAGAGAAGATAAAGGAATTGAATCCGCAAAGAAAGGAGTCCACCATGGTTGGATATGTAGAATATGCAAAGGGATACAAGATATTTGACCCCTCATATCATAAAAATTTCATTGAGAGGAGTGTTCATTTCGAAGAAGAGCCCATGCATGCAGCAGGACAAGAAGAATGGGGATGCTCAAACCCCCTACATGAAGAAGATGTAAGTGATGATTTATTATATGATATTTATGATTCTGATATTAAGGATGAATATGATGACATGACTGCAGATAATGACCCTCCTACAAGGCCCAAGTGGGATGAGAAAATAATACAAGCAGTTGGTGAACTTACAGGTGATCCACAAGAACCTAGGAAGAGTAGATCACAGTTTCACAATGCATTGTCTTATTGTGATCCATATATTCATGGGAGGTGTTTTATTATGGTTGGATCTGATCCACAATCATTTGAAGAATCATCAAAATATACAATATGGAAAAAATCCATGCAAGAAGAGATGAACTCCCTCCATGACAATGAAACTTGGGATTTGGTCCCTCTTTTTTCCAAGAAGAAACTGGTGCAATGCAAGTGGGTGTATAGGACCAAGATGGATGTTGATGGTTCTAATATGAATTATAAGGACATATTGGTGGCTAAATTTTTCTATCAATTCCATGGTGAGGACTACACAAATACATTCACACCTGTGGCAAAGATGGACTCAATCAAGCTAGTTTTGGCCATTGCAGCTTCCAAGTGATGCGAGGTTCATCACATGGATGTGAAGAATGCATTTATTCATGGATATATTCATGAGGAGATCGATATGAATAATACTGAAGGTTTCATTGAAGATCCCACACTTTTTTCAGGTTGAAGAAGTCCATCTATGGTCTCAAGCAATCTCCTAGAGCTTGGTATGCCAAGATGGACAATTTTCTGCTATGACAAGGATTTGAGAGATGCAAATATGATCCAAATGTTTACATGCAGCATGTTAGTGATATGATTTTAATTATTTTATTGTACGTTGATGATCTATTGATCACTGGTAGTTGCATCAAAGAACTAGGCTCAATTAAAGCTGCATTACACAATTCATTCTCCATGTCAGATCTAGGGTTGTTGAGACAATTTATTGGCTTGGCGATTGTTCAATATGATGAAGGGATTACAGTTTCATAGTCAAATTATGCTTCAAATATGATACATAAGTTAAAAATGGCTGAATATAATGCTTCTAAGTTCCCATTCCTTTCAGGATTTAAGATTCACGAGTGGGGTTCTTCACCATTGGTTGACAGTTCACTGTATAGACAACTAGTTGGGAGCTTGTTGTATCTCATACACTTGACCAGATTTGTATTATGCACTAGGAGTTGTTGCAATACACATGCAAGAGCCTCATGAGGTACATTGCAAGGATTCCAAAAGGATATTTCATTATGTGCAATTTGCCAAGCAGTTTTGGATACACTATGCAGTTGGTTCATCACTTGAACTTGTTGGATTTAGTGATTTTGATTGGGATGAAGATAGCACTGATCGGAAGTACACTTATGGTTATTTGTTTATGCTTGCACATGGTCCCATTTTTTGGTATATCAATAAGAAGAACACTATTTCCTCATCTTCATTTGAGGCCGAATACAGGGGAGCAATGAATGCAGTTACACAATGTGTGTGGTTTCCATGAATTCTTGGAGAGTTTGGATTTGGATTTGATTCACCCATAGTCATTTGGTGTGATAATCAAAGTGAAATAAAGAACTCAATTAATCCAGGACATAGGCAGAGTACCAAGCACATAGATATCCATATGCACTACATCAGAGGCTTGGTGCATGAATAGATTATTGCCTTGCAGTATTTCCCATCTGCTGAGCAAACTGCTGATATCTTCACCAAGAGTTTCACTGAGAAGACCTTCACTTACCTTATATCACTCCTTGGGGTGGGTGATGCATGGTGAATACTGGTACATTTTACATATTTGTTTCATGTCCATTTTAGAGGGGATTTTTTATTTCCGATGTGGTTTTCCTCCTTACCTTGGTTACATGGACTAATAAAAATTGTTGTTGTAAGAGGTGACTTGAGCCTTAGTTGCCAAGGCCTCATTTTTTATTATTTTCTACATAAGTCTAGCTTAAGGGGGTGTGTTAGAACATTATTACACCTTAGGAAATTATTCATACATTTATTTGATGATTAATTGGTCCAAAATAAGGTTAATTATGATAATCCAAGGTTGTTAGAAGTTAATTGCAACATTTATGGCACAATCCACCACTTCTGGGACAAAATATAGTCAAACTAGTTGTTAGGTGCCCTCATTTATTGGCACCTCCGTCATTTATTGCCACTAACTGATCAAATGCGCCCTTATCCCCTATTTTAAGGATCTTCCTTTGACCTGAGGCGCCCATGCATTGTATGTGGACATTTTGGCCCCTTTTTGGCTGTTTTGGCCTATCCTTGGCCACCTACACTCCACCTAATCCTAACCACCACATGCATGACCATCATTAATGCCTTACCATTCCTACCGAATGTTCAGATTGACAGTTCGTAGCTGTTTGAGGTGATTTGGGAGCCTATTGGTCAACCTAAGGGCAATTGAGGTATAATGGAAGCTATCCACTTGTAGCTGCCTCAAAAGGAAAACGAATTCTCCCAAATGCTATATAAATGTATTCACAACTCATTTCTCGGTTGGAAAGTTATAATAAACCTGCTATTTAATCATTTGTGTCTGGTTTTTTATCATTTGTGACTCATTTTTTATAATATGTGTCCAGAATTATTTTTGCACTATTTTTCTGCATACTTATCAAAATTTCTTAATTGTGAGCTAATATTTAGCTAGTAGATCCTACTATGAATTATATTTCACAAAGAAAAAATCAATTCCGAGAACTTTCATTTTTTGGGTCCCCCACTACACCCCAGAGAACTAGGGCATCAAGTTTTTGGAACATATTCTCACAGAATAGGGAGAAGTATTACTTTGCTCAAATTTCCTTGAGGAGGTGCATATTTTCATCCAATTATTTTTCCAAAATCCCGAAGTTGCAAAATTAGAGTTTCTCTGGCAAACCCTAGGTGAAGGTAGAAGCATTTTTCAGAAGGACGAGTTTACTAGTAAGTCCTACATATATTATATTTCCATTTGAGGTTCTCATTTGATCAAAATGAAAAACAATACCAATATTGATGAGAAGCTTGAAGGAGATGATAAATTCAAGGCATGAAAATATATATTCATGCTCATTCTTAAAGAACATGACTTAGAAGGTTTTATAAAAGAGGGACTTACAGAACCATAAGGAGATGGGGCCAAATCAAGACACAAGAATAATATGATCAAATATAAGAGGATCATAGATGAATCTATCAAATATCACTCGATTCCTCAAGTGTCCTCAAATAAGACTCCAAAGGAAATTTTTGATGCTTTGACAAGCCTGTTTGAAGGAAAGAACATTAATAGGAAGATGACCTTGAGAAATCAACTCAAGGGTGTGAAGATCCAGAAGTATGAGACTATGCACTCATACTTCTCCAGGGTGTCCCAGATCAAAGAACAACTAGAATATATTGGAGATATGGTAGAATATGTTGAAGTTGTGATGACCACTCTGAATGGTATTCCTAGAGATTGGGAACCCTTCATTTGTGGCATATGCGCTAGGAAAAAAACTAATCCAGTTCAGAAAAATATGGGAAGAGTGTTTGCAGGAGGAGGAAAGAATAACTTTAAGAGAGGAGAAATTAAATGACAATGAAGGTCCAGCTTTGTAAAATCATGCCGAAAGGATGAAGGAAAAGAAAGAGTGATGTATGTACCCATGACCACTCTCCCAAAAGATATCAAATATATCAAAGGAGAAAGAGGGTCAAGAAAGACCTCTCCTCAATTGAGTGTTACTCTTGTCACAAGACATGACACAGTGCAAGAAATTGACCATTCAAATCTGGACAACCTAAGAAGCAAAATAAAATATTTCATGCTCATGCAACTAAAGATAATGAATATGATGACGAAGTCAAAACCAAAGAATATGAATATTACAGTGAAGAATATTTACTAATATCATCCCTCACCGGTTCAATATCTCATGGAAGTGATACTTGGCTTGTGGGAAATGGATCCTCAAAACAAATGAAAGGATACAAGAACTCTCTCTCACATCTCATGCAGACAGACTCTCTACACAAGGTAAGGCTTGGATATGACTTCCAATATCCTATCAAAGGAATGGGAGAGGCTACCTACAAATTGGACTCTGCAAATTCCATGAACATGAAGGAAGTTCTATATGTCCTAGGTTTGAAAAAGAACCTTCTTTCTATTTCAGCATTAGATAAGAAAGGTCTTCGAATTGCATTTATATATGGTGAAGTTATTATGTGTCCAAAGGGTAAGACTATCAATGATGCAATCATCATTGGAGTAGAAGACAGAGTAAATTATAAACTTACGGGTTATGCATATTCAACACTGATGACTAGTACCGTGATCCCCTGTGAACTATGGCACAAAAGACTAGCTCATGTACACTACAAAGCATTACCAATAGTGAGCAAGGTGGTGACTAGATAAACAGAAATCTAGGTTGATCATGAAGGAGTGTGCAGAGGATGTGCACAAGGAAAAAGATTGAAGAATCCATTTCCAAACAGTGATAGAAAATGTAAAGGAATATTGGATATTATTCATTCTGACATTTGTGGACCTATGTCTACGACTTCATTAAGCGGGTATGTTTATATGCTTATTTTATTGATGATTACTTCCGCAAAACATGGATTTATTTTATAAAGAATAAAGATGAATTTTTTGAAAAGTTTAAATAAATCAATGCTCTTGTGGAAAACCTCTTTGAAAAGAGGATCAAGATAGTAAGGACAGATAATGGAGGGGAATACACTTCAGGTGATTTCAAATATTTCTAGAAACAAGTAGGGATTAAGAGGGATCTTACCATTCCCTATAATCCATAGCATAATGGTGTAGATAAATGGAAGAACAAAACTATCATGGAAGCAGTGAAGTCCCTTATCCATGATCAAGACCTACCCATGCATCTATGGGATGAAGCAGCTAGAACCATAGTCTATGTAATAATATAAGATCTCATAATGTTGTTGGAAACAAGACCCCATAAGAGATGTTTACAGGTGTGAAGCCTGAAGTTAGTCATATAAATATATTTGGATGTCCAATATTTATTCACATTCTAAAATATAAGAGATCAAAGTTGGAACCTTCAGGAAAGAATGGAATATTTGTGGGTTACAGTGAGAAATTAAAGGCTTACTATATCTACATCCCAGGATACTGCCAGATTGAGCTTAGTAGGAATGACAAAGACACATCTTTCAACAAGTCTAAGAAGAATCATGAGGATGTGGAGAAGCACGAATCTCCTAGAGTTACAGAAACTAATGATGTACCATATTAAAATACTGAAGAGTAACCTATTCTAGAGGATCATGACATGATAGAACCTCAAAGACCTGAGGAGACACGTCATGAGGAAAATACGCGGAAGAGAAGACCAACTTGGGCACAAGAAATAATACAAGATGCATGAAGATATGGTGCCCCATAAGGAACCAGTAGAGAAAGCAAGAGACCAAGGCCATATTCTAGTTATGTATCCTTGATGTGTAACCTTGTTGAAGAAGAACCCACGTGTTTCAAATAAGAAAGGAACAAGTCCTCGAAATCAGATGATGCAGTGGAAAACACTATTAGAGACTCCTGCAAGCAGACTAGGATCAAGAGAGGTCCTACCAAGAAAACAAAGATAAGTATTTGAGTTGTCATTTTCTTTATTGTCCCATTTTTCACATATTCCTAGATTTAGGATGTGTATTATGCATGTTAGAATTTTTGCATTGATGAGTAGAATAATACTAATATGCATGTGATGGGTAAGTGTCCTATGGTGTTGTACAACATTCCACTTCTACTTATCTAGAATGAAGCCTCTTCACTGACATATTGGGAGTAGTGCATGCTCTTAATAATGTTATGGTAGAGATGGAAGGCATATAGGAAGTTACCATATGAATACAGGATATGGATGAATGTTGTGTTGAAGCATTGGCTAGGATAGTTGCATGACTATGTGACCTATACATAATAATTTGTCCTTATTAATATGTTTTGGAAACTATGAAATGATTCTAACCATGCAACTGAATTTGAATTGTAGGAAATATTGTGAATGATCACCTACAAACGAAGAATGATGAGATTTGTTTTGTAGAACAAGACTTATGAAATCAAACATACTACAGAAGTAAAAATCAAGGGTTCTCTCAAAAAGAGGGAATCGACTATGATGAGATATTGATCTAGTGGCTAGACACACTTCCTCAATGGTGAATATTACACTAGATAAATGGTGTAATCGAATTAGAAGAAGATATCGACCAATCTCCAGGACGCAAGACTCTCTACAGAGAACCACATGTGTGCATATTGAATAAGACTTTGTACGGGATCAAAAGGAACCCATGGGATAGGATGATCACCTAGAGTGATGAAATATCAACCTTTTCGACAAGGTTGAAGATGAGGAGCTCATGGATGGTTGAAAGAGAGAAATTGCAATAATACTTGTATCAAGATGACAGAGAATCTAGTGTTCCATTATAGATCGAAACATATCAAGATCAAGTTTCACTATATCCGGGATATGATGCAGAAGGGAGATGTAAAGCTAACAAGTTGCATATGTGCTAACTAATCCTCTATCTCAAAGTTTGAATACTTTCGAGACAAGATTGGTGTGGTCCGAAAGGACCTCTCTTGAAAGAGGGAGTGATGATGATAATGATTCCAATACTTTCCTACTAAAGATCAGTCCTTGTCGACTGATAGTGATTTCAGTAATTTCCTACTGAAGATCAGTACTTTCCGACTGATAGTGATTCCATTCCTTGCTTATTGAAGATCAATACTTGCCGACTGATAGTGATTCCAGTACTTTCCTATTTAAGATCAATAATTTCCGGTTGATAGTGATTCCAGTACTTTCCTACTGAAGATCAGTACTTTCCGACTGATAGTGATTCCAGTCCTTTCTGGCTGAAGATCAGTAAATGCCAACTGATAGTGATTCCAGTACTTACCTACTGAAGATCATTACTTGCTGACTGATAGTGATTCCAATACTTTCCTACTGAATATCACTACTTTCTGATTGATAGTGATTCCAGTCCTTTCCAATTGATAGCGATTCTAGTCCTTTCCAATTGAAGGCCAGTACTTTTCGATCGATAGTGATTCTAGTCCTTTCCTATTGAATATGAATACTTTTCGATTGATAGTGATTCCATTACTTAACAACTGAATATCAGTACTTATCGACTGATAGTGATTCCAGTCATTGCCGACTGAAGATCAATACTTTCCCACTGATAGTGATTCTATTCCTTAGTGACTGAAGATCAGTACTTGCCGACTCATAGATATATCCCAGTACTTTCCAACTGGTGATGTAATTCTAGCCCTTACCGATTGAAGATCAGTACTTTTCGACTGATAGTGTCATTCTAGTACTTGTTTACTGATGGTTGATGTTGTTGTTGTTCCAATATTTACTTACTAATGATTGTTGTTCCTGTATTTGTTTACTGATGATTTATTTTGTTGTTTTTCTAGTATTTACTTATTGATGACTGTTGTTCTAGTACTTGCCGACTGATGATTGATGTTGCTCTAGTGTTCATATAATGATGATGATGTTGATGTTGATATTCCAGCTGAGGATGATGATGATGTTGATGGTGATATTCCAGCAGATGATGATGATGATGTTGATGGTGATATTCCAACAAACGATGATGATGATGTTGATGCTGATATTCCAACATACGATGTTGATGATGTTGATGGTGATATTACAGTAGACGATGATGATGATGTTGATGGTGATGTTCCAGCAAATGATGAATATGATGTTGATGGTGATATTCCAATAGATGATGTTGAAACCCCATACATATGATGATGTTCCAAAAAATTCCTACAATATATAGATATTCACAAATTCAGTTGGACAAATGTCGATGTTGTTGATGTTGCCCACATAATACCTTCCTAGTTAAGAGGGAGTGTTAAAGAAATGTAACTACGGAAGATATTCTAGATATACTTGTCTATTGTATTATTGTATTCATCCTTCAGGAGATGTCATTGATGTAATTGATAATTTAAGAGTCATTGAAAGAGTCAATGTAAACCCTAACTATTAGGTCGGCCTAGAAAGATCTAGAAAAGAATATTTTATTGTAAAGAGTACAGGTTGGCCCAGTTAGGTGAGTCAAGCTGACCTAGTTAGTGAAAAGGTCAAGTAAATTGTAAAGTATAAATAGGGGATTGAGTTGCTCATTTGCAACAGTCATCTCACTCACTCAAGTTCGCATAAGAGAGATAGAATTTAACACAAGTGAATGAGAGAATTTGTTTTTGTCTTGGGGTTTTATATTGTACTTGGTGAATTCTATATTGAGGAAGTTTTGCTAGGGTTTTATCCCTTATGGTTTCCCTGAGAGAAATTTTTTTTTCTTTGTGTTTGTTGTGCTTATGTTTCTTTCAGTGATTAGATTTTTTAATTTATTATGCTAAACAAGTGAAAAAATAAAAAATAAAAGATATTATGGTCACCAATCCATAGTCGATGTATGGGGGAACAGTCATCGGTCGAGATCATACATATGGGTAGGGTGGATAAGCCTCATATATCAATAGTACTGGAACCTCATGGGACCCAAATTTTGGTATTGAAGAAATCATTGTCCATGAAAAATCCCACAAATTCTTGATTTAAGTATAGGGGGGTGGGGGGGGTGTTCCCCTCCACTCAACCTCACATGACCTCATGCTTAAATTCGATGTTAGTGGAGCTTCTTTGCCACACCCTTATGGTGTTGGATTTATTCCTATGCTTCTAAAAATACCACTAAGTTTAAAAGTTTAAAATGATCTTGGGATATTAACTAACCTATCCCAAGGTCATAAAACTTAATCTGAATTGGTTAACCACCTCAAAAAATAAAGTTCTGATTGATTTTAAAATATACATTAGTTTTAAGTGGTTGTTTTTACTCATGGGAAAAAAGTGAAACTGGTGGTGTTATTGACTAAAAATAAATGAAAATGAAATTACTTGAAAATGGAAAATACCACTTAAATATTTGAAAAAGATAATTGGCTATAAATAACTTTCAAAAGAAAGAAAAACCAAGCATAAATTTTCAAATTTTCAGGAAAGATAAAATCTTTTAAAGGAGATTACTATAACCAAAGAAATAAATTTTTATGATTTCATGATGTAATGAAAATGGGAGCGATATAATCTTTTCTTTTGTGGAAACACTCCCAAAAACATCAAACTACCCAAAATATTCCTAAGTGAATTGGAAGCAAACTATAATTTTTTGCAAAATTTAGTTTTCCTTTTATTTCAAGTCCTAATATATATATATATATATATATATATATATATATATGCTTTTGAAGGATTAAAATTCAGAATTTGGAAAATATAAGAAAGACCTGGATCCCCACTAGACCTAATAACCTAAAAAACCAATAATTTATTTCTTTTGAAAAATTTTACCCTATTTTTTGGGTGCACTAGGACATGTACACAACCTATCCCACTGTAGGGTGTGTACATGTGCCCTTAATAAAGTTAGACCATGTGCACATGACTATCAGTGCTAAAATTCATGCGCGTGTGAATCTCTAGTGTTTAGGTCACGTATAGGGATAAAACAAAGTTTTGCAAAAACAATGAATCCTATGGGAAAAGTATGCACCTATGTGCAGTGTTACCTGCATACAAGCATGGGAAAAATAAAAAAACAAATTGATGCCACAACACCAAAATTTCTTCCCATAAGGGTTTTAATATGGAAATCTAGTAGGTTAATATAGGAAAGATTCAGAAAAGCAATAGAAACAAAGAAAAAAATAGACCACAAAATCAATCAACAAACAGAAAAATCCCTAACTACCCAAAGTGAAAAAAATCCCCAGTTGAGTCGCCATTTATGTTTCAATAATTTGAACTACCCTAGTGGTCTTTGGGTTAAAACACCACAGAGCAATACCCAAAAGAAAAATCGAAATATTCAAGCAAAACTAATTCAAACACTTTGTAAGCAAACTTTATTGGAAAACACAAAGAAGGTTCATAATTATAACTCACATAGAATCCAATCGGCTGATGAAGAATCCCAAGGCTAACACTACTCTAATATTCTCACCGAAACTTCAAGGTTTAACCTAAAAATGAGCAAAGATTGATAAGAAAGTAGTTATTGCTATAAAAATATGGTTTTATAAACAAATTGTTGAATAACGCATCCAAATTCAATAACTTAAAAGACTGAATTAAAATGCTCAAATTGGACAGAAAATAGATTTCGTTTATAAATTAAACAAAAATTTCATAGACATATTTCACCTGAATTGCCTTGTGTCACATCTATGGAACTAAGATTGGAGTCCATCCAAACAGGCCTTTCACACACTCAATCCGGTTCACTATGAAAGATATGCCCAAAAGAATCACTTCAATTCTTTGTCATAATAGATACACTCAACAATGGCTTAAAAATTGGTTTCAGATATAGGAATGGGGCTTTTGCAGAGAAGTGACAAAGGGATTTTATATGTAAATGTAATCCAATAGCATGAGAGTACTCTCCAATGATTGGGTCCTCAAGTTCCTTCTCCTATGCATATTTTTTACTTATGGGGAGGAAGTTAGGAACGTTATGAGTAGTTACAAGATTTGGATAGTTGGGAACAACTGAAACTGTAACTTATCCCGTAAAATAACTTCTTTTAATTTTTTACCCTTGAACAAGCATGTACATGGGCTAGCTTGCTGGTGCAGACCTACCTCGATCAAGGTTCACACAGTTAAACACCAACAAAACCCCTATATATCAACATGAGAGGGTCTACCCCTTTCGGAAAAACCTACAAAGCATTTAAAGTCTCACCTGAAGTATCTATAGTATTTGCAGGAACAAAGCTTTTGCAGTAGGAAAGGGGTGCGACAAAAACCCAACATCCTTAACATCGACATATAGCTTTACTTAACACTTCACATAATTGATTATATCTAACATTTTAGTTTACTGTGATAGATACTCATTTATATACTATTCATACACATGGATCATTAACCAATCAACAATATGCAACATATAATAATAAACATAACACATCATCACATAAACATACACATTAGACACCAGATGTAACGTGGAAACCCAAACGAGATAAAACCACGAGAGCACTTTCTTTATTCATGAGTCACATTCAAATAAGCACTTCATGTTTTACAATGAATTGCATATTTTTCCTTATGTTACAATGAATTTGTGCACACAACCTGTAGATTATGCGACTTTTATCGACATCAAAACATCGTTCTCCAAAATAGGACATCAACTAGCTCGCTAATTCACTAGCAATCCCCAAAATACCAACCCTTTACATATTTATAGGTCACACACAACTTGCCCCACTCCCACTACTCCACTACCTAACTACTCCACTCATAAATGTCAGTGGACAAAACTTCTAACTAAATTACTTATCTCCACCCTTGACATTGTCAAAATGCCTAGTTTCTTGGATTCTTGCCCACTTCGTCGGAGTTGAATTCTCTTCATCGTACCACTTCGTATTGGACCCGTTCATACCAATACTTCACAAAACTTTATCAAAAAATTTTCATGTTCCAACAAGCCCCAAACACTCACATGTGGCTTGTCCCTGAGCCACTTCAAGATTGTTCTGGTGCTATCCTGGACATCGCCTGGACTTCTATAAACTTCATCTTGAGTTCTTCGATAGTATACTAAACTTGATCTCGATGCTGGCATATTTACTGCACTTGCTCCCCTGTTAGGTGAACATTTAGATGTTGTGAAGCTCCCGTATGAACAAGAGCTAGACTAAGTCCATATAAATCTCGTTGGAGTCCTTCGAGATGGTCTATTACCCCTCCAAACAGTTGCATGGTCCTTTATTCATCAATATTAGAATTTTCTTCTGTAACATCTGTCATTATGTCATACAAAATAATTATGCCATCATCAGTCAAGGCCATGACAACCTTTTGCCTTTCTTCCTTTGATTTTTTTCCCTTCTCGCCATAGTTGTCACTTTTCTCTTCTCACCTGGCTCTGGATTTGATTTTGTTGCACTCAAATCCTGAACCTCTTCCTGTAATTTTTCTTGAGTCTGGATATGTCCCCCAATGCTCCTAGTAGGATGGGAGTCTTTGTCATCACCCCATGCTCTGTACTGATCCTATTTTGACTCATCCATCAAAATTTGTTCAGGTTCGAAAGCATTCTTCCATTCTATGGGCAATTCATCTACAATTGTAAGTATATCTGGCTCCGATAACTTAAACGTTGTCACCAACCATTGCTTATATGGGCCATGTCACTCTTGAATATACATGTGGTGGGATTCAATCATGAACTTGATAAATCCCTGAACCTTATAAGTGTTTAATTGTCTACTCACGACACTATAGGGACATGATGCGGAAGTGCTTTCAAGTGCATGTAAAACTGCACATTATTCTCTAAATGTCTCTTGTGTTCATTGCTAAACCACAAGTTTGCATAGCCTGTGTCCAAGCACTGACATGGTCGACAGTCCATCGCCTGGTGTTCTTGTGGTTCCACCCAAGAAAAAAATGAAATTAACAGAATCAATCAGGAGTATTGGAATGGCCTACCTTTATCTAACGCATCCTGGAAATCACTAAGAAATCCATTGAGGAGGAATGTGGCCCAATTCATCTGCACCCCCTAAACACACTGCTCCGCAACTGCAATCACCATCACAGGGACCTAATTCGGCTGACACTTCTTGACAAACTTACTTATCAATTCCTTTGCTGCGAAGTGCGTTGCTTGATCATTGATCGAGGCTATTTCATACCCTTGCTTGTCTTTCATCAATTATATTTCCCTGCTATCTAATTCATTAATTCCTAGTATTTCTCTTTCCCAACAAGAAATGTGGCAGGGTCAAGTCCTGCCTTTGGGAACCCACTGATCTCCACTATTAAGTTTGAATCCAAGGAGATCTTATTGTCAAGCCACAAAACCCTCAATGAACAGATAAGAGCAATTTTTTTACACATGCTTTGACCTCCATTGACCGCCCAAAGTGTGGTATATCAATCAGTGACAAAATTCCCGACCACTGGAACCCAAGGACCCATGGCATAGGATCTAAAAAAGTAGTCTATGTCGTAGGTTCCATATACTTGGTGGGTGCGAATTTTGAAAATTTATTCAGGTTATGGCCTGCATATGAGAGCTTTCCAATCTTTCCAATAATGTCTCCTTTGATAATAATTCCCTTCAGAATCTTAGGAAGCACTAAAAAGTGCTTGCCATTTCTCCCAATTTTTACTTGCCTCGCACTTAGTATTATTAGTGGTACTGTATGGAAACGTCAAGGAAGTTGATCCAAATACACACCCAAATTCCTCCTGGTCATTTTTCTTCTTCAAACTCATCTCAGTGGATTGCTTCCTCACATAGGATCTCTTCTTATTCAGTGGTTCCACTGGAACATGGGTTGAAACAATTTCTGGTTGCTCTTCAACGATTGGAGTAGACACGGGAGAAACAACTTCCAATACTGATATTTACTCAACACTCACATCTGAATGGTTGCTTCCATTTCTATAGACGAGGCTTCAAATTTATCCAACACTCTAAGGCTCTCGACTCTCTGCTAACAATTCACTCAATGCACTAAATCGCTCCGAAAACAATAGAGAGTCCCTCTAGTTCTTTTTGTATTTTAACTCCATCCTTCAATATGTCTTGTCAATGTTGTTTCCAAATAAGTTGAGTAGATTGGACCAAATCCTTGGAAATAATTACCTTTTCTGGTGGAAATCTTGTTCACACAAGTGTGTCTTTTCATCATTTAATGCAAGATGCTCCACTAATGCCACAACCTTTTATGCAATTAATATAGAATTTATTGAGCACATGGGAAACTACGACACAACCTTGACTTCAACAAAATTATGGTCTATATACAAATTCCCACTATGACTACATGAACTTTGACAAATGAAACTTCGACTTAACGAACTTCGACAAACCATACTACAACAAGATGTACTTCAATAAGCTTTTAATCTATGACTTCGACATTGGATTTTCTTCGACAGTAAAATTACTTGGGGTTTCCATTTTTTTTTTCAAAATACATGTACAAGTATCTTCACCGCAAGAAGGCGTAGTTGTCCCTATAAAGTTTCAGCCGTCTTCCATTGACCGAGCCCTTGAGGATTTATCCATGCATATTTTGCAATTGCATAGTTCCTTTCGTGATATAGTTAATGACATAAGGCCCCAACCAATGTGTTATCAACTTATCTGGATCTTGAGAAACTTGATATCATACAAGAGTACTAGATTTCCTCTCAGAAACTGCTTCCTTGTGATGTGTTCTAGTCATGCCATGCCTTTTCGTGATATTTTTGGATTTGTTGTTGAAACCCCTCGATGAACCTATCTTCCTCCAACTGTAACAGTTGCGACAACCGCTCTTCAACAAGAACAGTGTCTGGAATTTCTGTCAATGCAACAACCCTTGAACTTGGCATAGTGTATTCCATTGTCATAACAACTTCCTCACCATAGCAACTTGAATGGTGTCTGGTCTGTTAACTTCTTGCATGTTGTCCTATATTCCTATAAAACTGCGAGGATCCTTAAGTCACAATCGTTGCAGTTCACATTGCATACCTTTGTCAAGGCATGGCTCTAGTATCTTGTTTAATTCTTCGACAATCCCGTTAGCTTATGGGTGATATGTAGTGCTTTTCCAGTGATGAATTTGAAACTCCCGAGTAAGTGAATTAATAATATTGTTGATGAAGTGAGATCCTTGATCACTCAACAAAACTCATTGACAGCCAAATCTAGTGACTACATTTTGAAATAAGAACTTCCCAACAGTTGTAGCACTACAATCCTTCACTGGTTCAGCTTCATCCTACCTGGTCAAGTAGTCTGTCGCAGAAGTATTATAGTATGCTCATGATCTCTTTGCAGGGGGATTAATTGGTCCTAAAAATTCAACAACCCATTTCTCAAAATCCTGCAAAGTAACCTGTGGTACCAATGAAATCTCATCCCTTCTATATGGTTTCCCTATTCTTTGATAAATATCAAAAGACCAAAAATATTCCTTAGCATCCTTATGAAGTGTAGGCCACAATAATCCTTCTCGCAATATCTTCTGAGTGATGGATTTTCCTGTGTAGTGGCCTCTTGTGACCCCTTTGTGAGCTTCAACCAAGACCTTTGGTCTCTCATGCTTCATAAATTAGTGCCTCAGTACTTCATCTCATCCAAATGTATATAACTGACCAATGATCAATTGATAATAGGTTTCTTTTACAACCAAGTGTTTCTTTTGCTTGATAGATAAACCCACCAGTGTCCTTCCTATTTCCAAGAAAGTTACAATATGTTCAAAATATTCATCTACCATGCTGACTAAAAACAAATGTGCATATGGGAAGTTATCATCCAAGTTAATCGACTCTTCTCCTATCTCCAACCTCGACAGATGGTCAGGTTCTACATTTAACCTTCCTAGTGTAACTATGATCTCAAAATCATACTCCCGAAATAATAAGAGCCATTTGCGAATCCCCCCCCCTACATTGGCTTGTTAACTAAATACCTTAGAGAAAAATGATCAGTAAACATTTTAAAATGGCTCCCTAAGAGGTAGTGCCTAAATGTTTTTAATGCATAAACCATTGCTAACCCTTCTCGTTATGTCGTAGTGTAATTTTTCTCTGCAGTAGATAAGTTCCTATAAGCAAATGCAATGGGGTGATCAATAGCTCCCTCTCCTAGTTGATCCAGAACTGCACATAATGAATTAGACGATGCATCAACATGAACATGAATTTATTTTTTCCAGTCAAGGACCACTAAAATAGGTGTAGTCACCATCTTTTGCTTCAATGTGTTGTGGCTCTATTGGCACTCTTCATTCCACTGAAATTTGGTATCCTTCTTCAAAAGCTTCTCCATTGGCACTATAATTTGTGCATATCCTTTAATAAACTTCCTATGATATCCCGTATGTCCCATATTTTTTCTCAATTGTCACACTAATGGGTGGTGGTAAGTCAACAATTATGGCAACCTTTGCAGGATCTACCAATAGACTGTGTTTGCATAATACATGGCTAAGGAATATGCCAAACTAAGCATAAAAAATACATTTATTCAAATTCAAAGATATCTGATACTGCCTAAAACGCTCCAGCATCAATCTCTAATTTTCAATATGATTCTTTAGAAATCCATAAGATATCCAATCATCAAAATATACCTCTAGGAATTAATGAATGAACTCTTTGAAAGATGCATCAACAACTCTGGAGAAGATAGCATGTGCATTCTTAAGTCAAAAGGGAATCACTGTATACTGGTAACAACCCCATTCAGCCACAAATGTGGTTTGTGTCAATACTCCTTAGCAATCTTAATTTGATGATATCCCAAAAATCCATTTTTGAATGAATAATCCCCCTTTCCTCCCATGTTCTCTAAGACTCCATCTGTAAAAGGTGTCAGGCCCATGGATTAGGTAAACAAGCACAATCTAGGTTCCTCAAATCTACACAGATTCATATTTCACTCATCTTCTTGTCTTGAAAAACCATAGGGATAATCCATTAATACCCTTTGAAAGGTTCAATGGTTCCTGCATCAAGCATTCTTCCGAGCTCCTCTCTTACATTTTCCTTATACTTGGGATTCAATCAATACAGTGGCTACTTGAAGGGATTTGCATAAGGTTTTAATGGGATTTTCATTTCTTCGAGATTAGCGGAAATACCTTTCATCTCATAAAAAATTGTAGGGAACTGTTGTAGGTACAACAAATCCCATGTCCTAATGGGACATGGGAGCCCCAAATTTTCGCTAATGCAAAGATAATGATTTAGATTTCTCAGTCATGATCGGATTTTATCATCTTTATTCGTATTTCATGCCTTTGCATCGTTTTGATTGAAATTACAATTTTCCCTTTAAAAATTCTTGGTTTTTTTACTATTTTTCTGAAGTTGCGGGAAGCCCTAAATTCTTCCAAAATGTCACTTTTAAGCTTGCAAGCCCGTAATCCCACAATTGTGGATTGCGGGGGACCTTGTTTTTCTTTTTCGGGATTTTTTTCATCCTGCAACCTGCAAATTGCGGATTGCGGGAAGATTGTGTAAATATTTCATCGAACTTTTCGTTCCGCAACCCGCAACCTACAATTGTGGATTGCGGATTGCGGAAAGCAATTTGAATAAAAATGCGTGGTATGTTTCCGCAACCCGCAACCCGCAAATTGCGGATTGCGGAAATTTTATTTCATATTAAAGGTTGTTTGTATTCCCACATTTTGCAACCTGCAATTGCAGATTGTGGGATGATGTTGAATAAAGTGTTGAACTTTGTAGTCCTGCAACCCACAACCCACAACTTACGGATTGTGGATTGTGGAATTATCTTTTCATTCAATAAACATGGTTTCGATCCTGCAACCCACAACCCATTGTTGCAGATTGCGGATTGCGGAGACGATGTACATACCTGCGAAACCAAGCCCCGCAATTTATTCCCAGAAAATCTTAATAACTGCTCTCAGCCGTTGATTGGTTTAGATCCGACGGCTTAGATTTTACCTGTTCAATTTATTAAAAAAGTCATTTTTCTTATTTTTCCTTATCATTTTCGAATTCGGAAAATTACCCCGCTGCTTGAATTTTACTATGAGTTTTTAACAGCGGTCCTTTGCCCGCCATTTTGAGTTGAAGCAGGTTGGTTTTATCTATTGCTTTCTTCAGTTATTTATAGTTTTGATGGTTTTGGATTTATTTTTATCAATGTTCCTTCATTCGCCAGAATTTCTCCGGTCTGCAAACATGTCGCGCAGCACATGTTCCAAAACTACCCTGAAAGATCAATTGAACAAGGACTCGAATTTTGGCATCTTCTCAGACACCAGTGGAAAAACCACTGAAACTTACCAGGTGGACTAGTCTAAAATATTTTCCATATTCAATAAGGATGACCTATCCGACATAGAAAATGACCGACAAGCCTATTAGAAGATTAGGAACTCCCAGCTTCATGCAATTGTTGCTAGACCTGCCATATTTCCTTATATTGATGCAGTGAAGTGCATAGTACAACATGCTAGCCCTAAATATCGCTCATTCAATGATAGTGTGGGCTCCCAGTTAACCACATTTCGTCCTAAGGTGTTTATCAGGGCATTTTCCCTTAGGCCACCTATGCAGATCCTTAATGTCGCATTCCTAGAGCCTGCAAACACCAGGTTTAACTTCAATGACATGATCAAATCCTGGATGCACAAACCAACCAGATTTATGTGCAGGCCTGATAATTTATACCCAATGTCATGGTGTAAGGAACCCTAATCTTTATTGGCAGCTATGCTTTATCGGCTATATGGCCTTCCTAACTCCTCAATCTTTAAAGTTGAATGAGCTCTTGTGGCTCATCATTTTTTAACTACCAATGAATCTTTTCCTTGGGCTTCTATTTTGTCTTTGGATCTTAACTGCAATTGAGAAGTATCAGAAGTCCCATGAAACATAGAAACCCTCTTTCTTCCTTTTATCCTATGTGATGGATGTGTTCTGCACTGAATTTCACTATCCCAACATGGGATGGAATTGGACTCATGCTGCTCCTCCAGTTCATATATATCATTCTGCACTATGGGAGGATAATTATGTGCCTTTTTTATATGACATTTGTGATCATTTCCTTGGTACCATTTACCTCATGATATTCAATCAAGATGCATCGTCTTACTCAGCTGATGCCAAGCTGTTCATTGCCATTATTAGAGATTGGTATGTAGGAGAATCCTTCTCCTATGTCAGGATCTGGGGAAGCAGTGCTCCTCACCTGTTGCCTAGAATTGTTCCAGATAGGCTATTGATTGAAGAAGTATCCTATAAGACTATTATTGAAGGGTTTTACCTCAAAATTATAGGTCCCAAGAGGAGAGGATGGCCCAAATTTCCCTTGAACCTTGGACATTTTTCTATCCCTACTTCTACCTGGTCCCAAGTATTGGGTAATAAGATTGCTTTTCTAAAAATAGGATATGCTCCTAAAAGAAGACATGATCCTAAGAAATTCCTAGATGCTCAATTCAAGCACAACCATATGAAGATGAGATATGAACATGAAGATCTCCCAGATTAATCCATCTACTCGAGAGTTGACACTTTTTCTGAAGTATTGGAAAAAGCTAAAAGCAAGAATGAGTAGAGCCAGATTTTGCTATATCAGAAAGAGCTCAAAGACAAGGTATTCAGCTACAGAAAAATGCAATTTCATTTGATAGAGTAGGCAAGAAGGGCGAAAGAAGAGAAGGAAGCTCAAAAAGAAAAAAATCCTCTCATGCTGACTTATCCTGATGGTGATAAGGGAAAAGGACCTATGGAGGAGCCTCCACAGCTGAAAATATCTAAACACCACAAAGAATTACTTTTTAACTAGCCAGCAAGCCAAGAAAGAACTAGCACAAATGACTTCAGCACTGCATACCAAATAATTCAAAACACCTCGCTCAGTTAGTGATGTACAGGTAATTGTGGTGAATACTCCAGCAAAGAGAAAAAAGCTTATTACTTCTACTTATCAGATTCCCACTTTTTATATTGATAGTGATGAAGAGGGGGAAGTAATTTCTCCTGTGCCTGTGTTAGAAGAAATCATTGAAGGGTCACTAGCAAGTTTCAGATTTAATGGACACTATAGCTATGGATGAACCTGATTCGGGTGAAGGTATTTCTCAGGTGTCTACTGCTCTTCATGCAACAACTATAGCCATATCATTCCCCTCAGCAGAAGTTCCACTTGTCACAACTTCTGAGGTAACACCACCAACAACCATGTATCAGTTGTTTGATGTATTGGTCACTTCTACACCTCCACCTTCAACAATTCCACTCCCTATTTCCCCTTCAACTATTGCAAAACTCCAGTCTTCAACTATCCCCCTGCAATCATCTCCATCCTCTTCATTACCCTCTGTTACCAATGTTCCATACCCCTTACCTCTTTCTTCACCCTCAGTTGTTAACATTCAGGATCCACCACATGAATTTCTTGCTTCCATTCCTTTATCAACCACTATGCCATCAACTAGCGAAGCTTCCCCTCCTTCCCAAACCTCATCTCAAGTTGTTGTGTCTATTCCTAGACCTATTGTCACCCAGACACAACTTTTGGTTACAACAACAGATGTGACTACATCATCCGCTAATGTGGTGGATACCTTTGAAGATGATGTTTTTGTGCCTCTGGGGGACTACCTTTATAGTCAGGAAACTAAGGCAGTTGTGAAGAGAGGAAACAAGAGAAGCAGAGATCATGGAGGGTTGGAGGCACCCATTCCTGATAAAAAAATTTGGGCTTACCATTCTGATGATATCCAAGCAGAAGCAGTGGATGCAGCTCAAGCTTTAGGTTCTTTTGCAAGAGCCAATTTGGATTTAGTCCAAACCCTGAACATGGAGATTTACTTGAAAAAAGAAGAGCTAAAAAAGCTTCAGGAGCAATTGGCAGCAACCAAAGATGAGCATGAGGTTTATGTTCAAGATCTAAGGAATCTATTTGAAGATAAGTTGGAAGATTTGTAGTTGCAAAATTCTTCTCTCCAAGAAAAACTAAATGATGCAGAAACATAAAATGATGTCAAGGAGGAAAGGATTGTTGTACTTAAAAATTCACTTGAGGATGAAACTGCAAGTGCAACCTCCTGTGCTTTTTCTAAGTTTTCACAGAAAGAATTCAAAGACCTAGCTCATCAAGTCAACTTGGAGCATCATCAGTTTCTAGCTAAGTTATTCACTACTTTGGGTGAAATTCATGAGACTTTCAACGCCTTTGTCAAACTGTCAGACACCCTGGCCCAGCAAGTGGAGAAAACTAAACAGGATTCTAAAGCTATGGAAGACATCATAGACTAGCAGAAGTACATTGAATATAAGCCAGCTAATATTCCTGAGTTAGGAAGCCTCAAATTAAGAAGAATCAGAACTGCTGTGCAAGCTTGGGACAATGTCATCGAGATGCTACAAGATACTATCAACCAAGCTCAAGCTCTTTGTCGAAGAAGATGGTACGCATCAGATAATCTATTGGAGATACTGGCATTCCCTGCAATGGGGCTCATCGAGGAGGCAGATCCAACAAGATTGATGATTGAGCAGGTCTAAATTCGCTGTGATCAAGTCAAGGAGAAAATCTTGCAGATTGACCACATCCAAATTGAGGATGTGGATTGGTTGATCAAGAAACCTGTTTCTATGGAGGTTAAGATCTGCATGTTCATCCGCATGTGGCACAAAATAGCTAAACATGAGATTGAGGGATTCATGTGTGATGCCTCGATGGGGATCGAATATGCTCATTATCCTTATATAGATGAGTTGATGGAAGTTTGGGACAAGAGGGAGGAATTCCTCACTAGATAGGATATTTTGATTTTGTAATCCCTGTTTAAGGGGGGTTTATCCTTTGTAATATTTTTGTAATTTACTATTTAAAGGGTATTTTTCTCCTAGACTAGGGATGATGATTTTTGGGGTAGAAATCGATAGAAGAATACTGGAGATGCTATGTTTTGTGTTGAGCTTGTAATTTCTTATAGACTTTCATTAATACATTAAAGTTATTCTCTTGTATCATCTTTTGTCCATTGATCAAGTTTATTTGATAAATATTGATTTCTATTTCAGACTGTTATCTATGATGTTTAATCCATTTGCAACTAATATTTGATACAGGGATCTATGATCTGGGTTTCCCCTTTTGTTTGATATGTGTATGTATTATGTTTTAATTGAATTTCTTCAACTAACATTTTATCGATTTCTGCAAATGATTTACAGTGAATCATAATCTATGTTAATTTTTGAATTGGCATATAAGTTACAGGCTAATATTGAATGAGTTTAAACACTTAATATTGCACTCATCTAATTTTTATTAATTGGTTGTAACTTATGCAAATAAGGAATTGATCTTCTTCACATTTCTGTTAAGTGGATGATTACTCTTATTTTGTTTTTTCATATCAAGTTAATATGCAATACAAAAAAGACACCTTTTCAGAATAGGTCTAACTTAGTTTAGATTTTCCTTTCTAGGTAGATGTGTTTTCTAACAAAACAAACTTTGTTTTCCTTCATTTGAAGACATATCCTTTTAGGAGCAAAACCCTAAGTGCCAGCGGAGGCCTTTGTATCCCTGGGAGATTACTATCCCAAACAACTCGAGGATAGGGTAATACTTGCGTAGGATTATCTGAAGCCTTTGGTTGGGTTTTCCTCCTCTATTGTGAGCCTTGGAACCCATTCCAGCACCCTGCACACCCTACACACTTGAGGCCTCAACAAATGGAGCTAGAAGGAGGGCAAGTAGTAAACTATGCCTAAAAAAATACTCAGAAACCGCCTCCAGCAAGAACATAATCAGTTGTCACTCGTAGCCAATCGCAGGTATCTACATTTCAACAACCAACTGCAATTCATGGTACACCTGCAGCTCACCAGGAAAATAGAAGGGATATCTTTATCATATCACCTACTAGAGGGCCCCTTTCACTTGAAGAAAAGTTCTAATGATAGTGTTGCTAGAGTACAACAAAGAAACATTGATCTACAAAGCAGGGGAATAGCAACAATTCAACAGAACACCATCATGTAGACTGGTAACCAAGAAGGTCAACAAACAACAGACCAGAGTGTTGAGAATCAACATACACCTGATCATCCAATATTCCCTGAGTACAACCTTGACTAGCTCTCTCAAGAAGTACCACAAGACCAACCTAACGCTGCAAGTGGTGGACCTCCACCATCTCCCCCTTCATCATCATCCTCCTCATCTGAAAGTGAACACTCTTCTAGTTCCTCATCTAAAGAAGAGGAAGAAAAACCAATGGCTGATGAAGGCCAGAACAGACCTTGGCTTGACCAAGATGTTGTTTTTATACTTGGGGATCAACATAGGCTTCCCAAAAATCCTGAGAAGTGGATTCCTAAGTTCAATCCAAACAATAAATCACCTGCATTAGATCACATCAAAACTTTTATGCAGGCCATTAGACTTAGGAGTGTTGTCCATGAAGATGTGGTTTGCAGATTATCCCCTTATACCTTTGAAGGAAAGGCATACACATGGTACTTTTCCTTAAAATCCAGACCCATAACTTCTTGGGATGAGTTTGAAAAATTGTTTATCAAGAAGTTTGGGGATGATAAAACTCCACAAGATCTAGTCTTGGAATTGTCTTCTATAAAGATGAGGAGTAAAGAAAGGGTCAAAGACTATAATCAAGGATTTTCTTAACTGAAAAATAAGATCCCTGCCACTGTTCTTCCTGCAGAAGAACTTTTGGTTTCCTATTATGAAAAAGGCCTATCTATGCCTATTGCAATGTGGGTCAAAAGAGCACACAAAGACAACTTGTTTGAGGTTTATGGTGAAGCTATTCAGGTTGAAAAGGATATCTATTGTCTAAAAGATAATCCTGATGCTTCAGAAGAACAGCCTTCCACATCTAGAAAGAAAACTGATAATGCTCCCAAACCCACTACTCAAAACAAAGATCCTTTTGAAATGACTGATATCAAAAATTTTCTCCAGAAAATTTCAAATGAGATGGTTGATCTAAAAAAGAATAACAATGAAAATCAAAATAATAACAAAGGTTTTGCAAAGCCACCTTTTAGGAGACCTTATCAACCTCCCCAAAATCCACCACCTCCAAATCCTAATGAAGGATTAACATCTGAAGAAATTTATTCCATCTTCAAAGCTATGGCCACAGAATGACAAAATGTCCCTGAACCCTCTGATGATCAGACAAACCAAGATCCACAATTACCGGAAGAAGGAGATGAAGAAGAAGATCCATAGATTAATACTGTAAGCTATTTTTCTGAACTCCCAATGAATGAAGAAGAAGAAGAACCTGATACAATGTTCAATGTTCAACATCCCTACAATACTAGATCAAGAGGACAACCCTCTCAGGAACCTTCATCTTCAATAGCACCTCCCAACAAAAGTAAAAATGTTCCTCAAAAGGATACAATCATTCTTGAAATGGAGTACATCTTGGCTAAATATTTGAAAAGAGTTAAAGAAAATATTTCTTTGTTTGAACTTCTGAAAATCCCTTCTATGAGGGATTCTCTACCTAAGAGCATGATAATCAAACAACCAAGGGAAACACAAAACAATAACTTGGACACTTTTACTAAACTAGATGATCAGAAATATGGAAGCAAGAGGACACCTCCTTTCTTGCATACCTTTTAAATCTTCTACAGAAATGTACACAATTGTATGATAGATTCAGGTGATTCTTCCAATGTGATGCCCATGTTTGTTTGCAGAGAATTAAATGCAACTTGGGAACCCTTTCCTACTTAGATTGTCCAGCTTGAAAGATCTAAAGTAAGAGTAGCGGGGAGGTTAATAAATGTGTTGTTGACATTATCTACTGATCCTCAGATCCACCAGACCATAGATATTGTTGTAGCTGACATCCCTGAAGCCTATCAAATGTGGCTGAGCAGAGATTGGTCAGAAAAGCTCAAGGGATACTTTGCTACTGATTGGTCTCACCTGTGGCTACCCTACAATGGAAAACCAAACAAGATTAAGATCAGTAGGGAACCTTTTATGAAGCAGAGAGTCACTGAACTTAATGATTCAAGTGAACCTGCTTGTTATTTCAGTTCACATATTGAACATTTCACATTTGACACCTTCTTTGGGGATTTACCAGCTGATTCTTCACCAGATGAGAATGTACAGAATGAATCACAGATTACCAATGTTACTTCTGTACCATTCTCTGGAACTATTGTACATAATGTGTATAATGTTAATACAAATTTTAGGATATATACTATTGCATGGACTTTATTCTTTGATGGCTCCAGATCTAAAGATGGAGCTGGTGCAGGTTATGTCCTTATTGATCCAAAAGGGACTAAAACCATGATTTCTTGTAGACTTGAATTTGAATGTACCAATAATATAGCTCAATATAAGGCCCTGGTGCAGGGACTCAAGAAGGCTATTGATTTGGGTGCACAAGTAATAAAATGTTTTCGAGATTCTGAAATCATAGTTAAACAGGTTAGAAATATTATACATTGTTTGTCTCCACATTTAAGTAATTATCAAAAACTGATTAGAGATCTCACAAACTCATTCTCTGCATTCAACATTAAGTCAGTCCCTGGGTCACAAAACTTTGATGCTGACCTCTTGGAAAATACTGCATCTAGGATGATTCCACCAGAAGGCTTGTCACCTCAAACCTTTTCAATAGAACTTATGTACAGGCCTTTCATCCCTGATAATGTAACAAACTGTAAAGTGTTCGATGATGACCAGCAGATACTAGAGCTTCTCACAGCCCAGGATACCTTTCAAGACATGGCTATAGATGAGGCAGAACATGAGAAATCCCTGTCTGATCCTTCCAACATTATCCCAAAATCAGTGATCAACCTAGAGAAGTTTTATGATTTGCAGGACAAGTTTAAACATAAGACCAACTGCAAGACCCAGAGTTTGTCTTTGAACTATGAGCCAGTCAACCTTGGTACTGAACAGAATCCCCAATTCATCAATCTTGGAGTTCACTGCTCTATCGATGAAAGAAGATCTTTCATCAGATTGTGTAAAGAATACCAAGATGTTTTTGCATGGACATGTGATGAACTGAAGACCTTTGATATTAGCATTATGCATCATAACATACTGATGAAGCTAGAAGTGAAACCTTACCAACATAAACTAAGGAAGATTCATCCTAGTTTGGAACCCTCTGTAAAGAAAGAACTTGAGAAGTTACTGACAGCTCGAATCATATTCCCTGTCAAACACACACAATGGATAGCTAACTTAGTATCTGTTCGGAAGAAGAATGGGGAAATCAGACTCTGTGTCGATTTCAGAAATTTGAACAGAGCTTCCGAAAAGGATAACTACCATGTTCCTCCCATGGAGTAGATTCTACAAAAGGTAGCAGGATCAGAGATGTTCTCTCTCCTAGATGGTTTCTTAGGATACAACCAAGTCATGGTTTCCCCTAATGACCAAATGAAAACAACTTTCAGAACCCCCTAGGGTACCTTCGCCTACAGGCGAATGCCTTCCAGGATGATAAATGTAGGAGCCACATTCCAGAGAGCTATGGATATAGCTTTCATAGGTTTGATGCATAATTATGTCATAGTATACTTAGATGATATCATTATCTACTCGAAAAAACGACATGAACATTTATCTGCTTTGAAACGGGTTTTTGAACGCTGCAGAAAGTACGGAATTTCCTTGAACCCCAAGAAGTCCATATTCAAAGTAACAGAAGGTAAGCTCCTGGGTTTTGATTGTCTCTAAGGAAGGTATGATTATTGACCCTGAACGCACTGAAGCTATTTCAAAAATTGGTTTTCCTGGTTCACGCAAAGTCATGCAATCATTCCTCGGTAAGATCAATTTTGTACGTAGGTATGATCCAAATTTTGCACAAATTGTTAAGCCAGTAGAACAGTTAGTTAAAAAAGATGTACCTTTTAGCTGGTCTCAGGAACAGGAGGATGCATTTGTTGAAATTCGAAATGCCATTGTAGAAGCCCCTGCTCTGATGTCCCTAGATTTCAACAAGGATTTTATTCCATATACTTTCGCTACTAATTTTTCTTCTGCACTGTCTTGAGGAAGAAGCATGATAATGATGCTGAGATTCCAATTTCATTCATGAGATCAACATTTAAGGGAGCAGAACTTAACAACTCCCAAATTGACAAGTAGGCTTATGCAGTTTATAAGTCTGTAAAACATTACAGACCGTACTTATTGAAGTCTCGAACCAAGGTTATCGTGCCTTATACAACCATCAGAAATGTGCTGATCCAGAAATAACTAGGTGAGAAAAGAGCCCATTGGATGATAGCTTTGCAGGAATACGACCTGCAAATCAGGCCAATGAATATTTTAAAAGGACAAGGTTTGTGCCTCCTTACGGCCCAGTTAAATGATCCTATTTAACAGTAGACTGAATGGGAGCAGGAGGAAAATGTTCCTACAGGTTCTGCCAATTCCATAGATACTCCAACATCTGAATGGTATGATCATATTAAGTTTTTTCTAAACCATGGGTTTGCTCTTGAAACCCTTGACTTCAAAAAATGCAGAGCTTTAAGATTAAAGGCTGCTCCTTATCAATTTATTAATGGATTTTTGTTTAGGAAAAATTAAGATGGAGTTTTCCTTAGCTTGGAGAGAAATGAGACTGATGACATTCTTTTACAATTTCATGCAGGACCTGCTGGAGGCCATTTTTCAGGTGAAACCATAGCACACAATATTATCAGAGCCATATATTATTGGCCTACTCTGTTTAAAGATGCCTATGCTCATGTTAGAAGGTGTGAACCTTGTTAGAAGTGTATAGGAAAATTCAAAAAACCTGCTTTTCCTCTGCAGCAAGTAACAGTTCAGTTCCCATTTCAGCAATGGGGATTGGATTTTGTTGTACCAATTAATCATGTTTCCTCCCTACAACATAGTTATATCCTGACAACAACTGACTACTTTACCAGATGGTAAGAGGCAGTCCCTCTTAGGCAGTGCATCACAAACCAAGTAATTTCCTTCCTCGACAGCCAAATAGTTACAAGGTTTGGTGCTCCTGAGTATCTTGTCTTTGACAATACATCATACTTTTCCTCAATTGATCTCACACAGTATGCCCTTGAGAAAGGGATCAAATTAAAATTTTCAGCCAATTATTATCCACAGAGTAATGGCCTTGCTGAATCTTCTAACACGAACTTGATAAATATTTTGAAGAAGACAGTAGCCTCTCATCACAAAGATTGGCGCACATAGCTTTGCAAGGAAGCAATTCTACAATCTAACCTTACCATTCCCTCATTATAGTTATCCCAATCCATTCAATAAGATGATTCCTCCCCCTTACAATAGAGAATTTATACCTTGTTTAAGTTGGAGGAGGATAGGGAAAAGGCTACGAACAAACTATACCAACATCAGCAGATGGTTAAAAGATGGTTTGATGAGAAATCATCCTCCGACAGAGAGTTTTTAGTAGGATATTTGGTATTGAGATGGGATAAAAAACATAAGGACAAAAATGAGTACACCAAATTTCAATGCCTTTGGCTGGGACCTTTCATTGTTACAGAAAAGATTGGTCCTAGTACTATTTGGTTGCAGACACTGGAGGGAGTTATTGACACCTATCCAGTGAATGTTTCTCTGCTCAAGAAGTATTTTGTCTAAACAATTTGATGCTTTTTGTACATAAGTTTTGTGTGTATTTTTTCTTTTGATTTGTTTGTTTTTTCCTTTTATATTATTTTTTGTGTTTGAATAACTCCCATGCACATTTGGCATTGGTTGGTCAATCAGTTTGTCTTGAGATTGACACAGTCTAAAAATTCTTAGAATGCATGATCAGTTTTAGCTTTTCTCATCCTATGACAGAATTTGTTTCATACAGGAGTTACAATCAATAACTTCAAGAGCCTTGATTAATACTTTCCCACCTTGATCTATCTTTATACCTATTTATTTTTGTAATTGAGGTATGGGGAATGACTGGTGTTTCTTATCTTATGTCTCATTGGTGAAGCAACATATCATAATAACCTAGTCAGCTTTATCTTCTATGGATCCTATTACAATCACTTTGATAATAATGTTCTTAATAATTGTATATTACAAGATGGGGGGTCTTATCATAAGCCATCCCATTATGTTCATAGGTGCTTAGTGGAATGACATCTTCACATCAAGCCACCAAACTTGGGAGATGACTTTCAGTTTCTGCTAAAAGGTGGAAGATCCAATCACAGGTTGGTCCATTCATGATCTACAAAGCACTGGTGATTAACACTACTGATATATGGTTACCAAGCCATGGTAGTGTCTTGTAATTTACACTTTAATAAATCTTTGTTTTCTTTTATAAGACACTTGTTGTATATGAGGACAGGGGGGTCTTATCACAAGCCATCCTTGCCATGATGATGGGTTTGATTTTGGACTGAAATTATCATTATGTAGTCACCAAGCCATGATAGTTGCTTTCAGTGTCACCACTGGAAGACAAGGAGTCTCCTTACCGAGCTATCTTGTACAGTTTCCAGATCAAGTCTATGAATGGCACTGCTAACATCTGATTACCAAGTCAGGGTAGTGGTCTCATATCCACAAGGTCTTATGTATAGCCTTTTTTTGTTTCAAAAGAAAAGAAAAATATAAAAAAAAGAAGAAAAGAGAGGATATATATAAATAAATAAATAAATAATGTATATATTGCCAACATAACCATTTGTATATAAATAAAGCAATTAACAAATCAAGGTGGTCTATGATTTGGATATCTAGAGCAATTTTAAGTTTGCCTCCAGGTTCAACTCAAGCTGGCTTTCATGATTGCATATTGGTAATGAACTCCTATTATATCTTACATCTCCTTATCAAATTTGCATCATTTTCAATGATTAAAGAGATGGGAATATATCAATCATATGATGAACTCTACTTGTGGTTTGTATTTCTTTATGAACATCTTCTAAAATTTCAGGTTGGAATATTTAATAGATTGACATGTTTTCTTTGACTAAGGTTTTATTTACAGAGATAACTGGTTCGTCCCAGCCAGTCGCCATTTGTTGTAGGTACAACAGATCCCATGTCCTAATGGGACATGGGAGCCCCAAATTTTCCCTAATGCAAAGTTAATGCATTATATCTCTCTGCCATGATCGTATTTTATCATCTTTATTAGGATTTCATGCCTTTGCATCGTTTTGATTGAAATTACAATTTTCCCTTTAAAAATTCTTGGTTTTTTGTCTATTTTTCTGAAGTTGTGGGAAGCCCTAAATTCTTCCAAAAGGTCACTTTTAAGCCCACAATCCCACAATTGCAGATTGCGGGGGGCCTTCTTTTTCTTTTTCGGGATTTTTGTCATCCCGCAACCCACAAATTGCGGATTGCAAGAAGACTGTGTAAATATTTCGTTGAAATTTTCATTCCGCAACCCGCAATTGTGGATTGTAGATTGCGGAAAGCAATTTGAGTAAAAATGCGTGGTGTGTTTCCGCAACCCGCAACCTGCAAATTGCTGAAATTTTATTTCATATTAAAGGTTGTTTGCGTTCCTGCATCCCGCAACCCGCAATTGCGGATTGCGGGATGCTGTTGAATAAAGTGTTGAACTTTGAAGTCCTGCAACTTGTGGATTGTGAATTGCAGAATTATCTTTTCAATCAATAAACATGGTTTCGATCCCGCAACCCGCAACCCGCTATTGCGGATTGCGGATTGCAGAGACGATGTACATACCTACGAAACCAAGCCCCGCAAATCTTAATAACTGATCTCAACCGTTGATTGGTTTAGATCCGACAGCTCAGATTTTACCTGTTCAATTGATTAAATAGGTCATTTTTCTTATTTTTCCTTATCATTTTCGAATTCGGAAAATTACCCTGCTGCTTGAATTTTACTGTGAGTTTTTACCAGCGGTCCTTTTCCCGTCATTTTCAACTGAAGCAGATTAGTTTTATCTGTTTCTTTCTTCAGCTATTTACAGTTTTAATTTTTTTGGATTATTTTTTATCATTGTTCCTTCATTCGTCAGAATTTATCCGGTCTGCAAACATGTCGCGCAGCACATGTTCCAAAACTACCCTGAAAGACCAATTGAACAAGGACACGAATTTTGGCATCTTCTCAGACACCAGTGGACAAATCACTAAAACTTACCAAGTGGATTGGTCTAAAATATTTTTCATATTCGATAATGATGACCTATCCGACGTAGAAAATGACCTCCAAGCCTATGAGAGGATTAGGAATTCCTAGCTTCATGCAATTATTGGTAGACCTGCCATATTGCCTTATACAGATGCAGTGAAGTGGATAGTACAACATGCTAACCCTAAAGATCGCTCATTCAATGATAGCGCAGCCTCCCAGTTAACCACATTTCGTCTTGAGGTATTTATCAGGGCATTTTCCTTTAGGCCACCTGTGCAGATACTTAATGCCGCATTCATAGAGTCTACAAACACTAGGTTTAACTTCAATGAGATGATAAAATCCTGGATGCACAAACCAGCCAGCTTTATGCACAAGACTGATAATTTATACCTAGTGTCATGGTTTAAGGAACCCTACTCTTTATTGGCAGCTATGCTTTCCCAGCTGTATGGCCTTCCTAACTCCTCAATCTTTAAAGTTGAATGGGCTCCTGTGGCTCATCATGTTTTAACTACCGGTCAATCTTTTCCTTGGGCTTCTATTTTGTCTTTGGAGCTTAAAACTGCTACTGAGAAGTATCGGAAGTCCCCTGCAACACAGAAATCCTCTTTTTTCCTTTCGGCCTATGTGATGGATGTGTTCTACGCTGAATTTCAGTATCCCAACATGGGATGGAATTGGACTCCTGCTGCTCCTCCAGTTCATATATATCATTCTGCACTATGACAGGATAATTATGTTCCTTTGTTATATGATATTTGTGATCATTTCCTTGGTACCATTTACCTCAAGATATTCAAGCAAGATGCGCCATATTTCTCAGCTGATGCCAAGTTATTCATTGCCACTATTGGAAATTGGTATGTAGGAGAATCCTTCTCCTATGTCAGGATCTAGGGAAGCAGTGTTGCTCACCTATTGCCTAGAATTGTTCCAGATAGGCTTCTAATTGAAGAAGTATCCTATCATACTATTATTGAAGGGGTTTAACTCAAACTTAAAGGTCCCAATAGGAGAGGATGGCCCAAATTTCCATTGAACCTTGGACATTTTTCTATCCCTACTTCTACCTAGGTCCAAGTATTGGGTAATAAGATTGCTTCTCTAAAACTAGGATATGCTCCTAAATAAGACATGATCCTAAGAAATTAATGGATTCTCATTTCAAGCACAACCATATGAAGATGAGCTATGAACATGAAGATCTCCCAGATGAGTCTATCTACTTGCGAGTTGACACTTTTTCTGAAGTCTTGGAAAAAGCTAAAAGCAAGGATGAGCAGAGCCAAATTTTACTATATCAGAAAGAGCTCAAAGACAAGGTCTTCAGCTATAGAAAAATGAAATTTGATTTGATAGAGCAGGTAACAAGGGGGAAAGAAGAGAAGGAGGATAAAAAGATAAAACTCCGCTCATGCTGACTTATCCTGTTGATGATAAGGGAAAAGGACCTATGGAGGAGCCTCCACAGCTGAAAATTTTTGAACAACACAAAGAATTGCTTCGAACTGCCCAACAAGACAAGAAAGAACTAGCACAAATGACTTCAGCACTGCATACCAAAGAAGTCAAAACACCTGGCTTAGTTAGTGATGTACAGGTAATTGTGGTGAATAATCCATCAAAGAGGCAAAAGCTTATAAATGCTACCTCTCAGATTCCCACTTTTGATATTGATAGTCATGAAGAGGGGGAAGTAATTTCTCTTGTTCCTGTGTTAGAATATATCATTGAAGGGTCACAAGCAGTTTCCGATTTACTGGACACTATAGATATGGATGAACCTTATTCAAGTGAGGGTATTTCTTAGGTGTCTATTTCTCTTGATGCAACAACTGTAGCCACACCATTCACCTCAGCAGAAGTTCCACTTGTCACAACTTCTTAGGTAACACCACCAACAACCATGTCTCAGTTGTTGGATGTATTACTCACTTCCACACCTCCACCTTCGACAATTCCACTCCCTATTTCCCCTTCAACTATTGCAAAAGTGTAGTCTTCAACTATCCCCCTGCAATCATCTCCATCCTCTTCATTACCCTCTACTACCAATGTTCCAGACTCCTTACCTCTTTCTTCACCATCAGTTGTTAACATTAAGGATCCACCACAAGAAGTTCTTGCTTCGATTCCTTTATCAACCACTATGCCATCAACTAGTGAAGCTTCCCCTCCTTCCCAAACCTCATCTCAAGTTGTTTTGTCTATTCCTAGACCTATTGTCACCCAGACACCCCTTTTGGTTACAAAAACATATGTGACTATATCATCCACTAATGTGGTGGATACCTTTGAAGATGATGTTATTGTGCCTCTGGGGGACTACTTTTACAGTCAGGCAACTAAGGCAGTTGTGAAGAGAGGGAAGAAGACAAGCAGAGATCATGGAGGGTTGGAGGCACCCATTCCTAATTAAATAGTTTGGGCTTACCGGTCTGATGATATCCAGGAAGAAGTAGTGGATGCAGCTCAAGCTTTAGGTTCTTTTGCAGGAGCCAATTTGGATTTAGTCAAGACCCTGAACAGGGAGATTGACTTGAAAAAAGAAGAGCTAAAAAAGCTTCAGGAGCAATTGCAAACAACCAAATATGAGCATGAGGTTTATGTTCAAGATCTGAGGAATCTATTTGAAAATAAGTTGGAATATTTACAGTTGCAGAATTCTTCTCTCCAAGCAAAACTAAATGATGCGGAAACAGAAAATGATGTCAAGGAGGAAAGGATTTTTGTACTTAAAAGCCACTTGAGAATGTAGCTGCAAGTGCAACCTCTGTGTTTTCTAGGTTTTCACAGAAAGAATTCAAAGACCTAGCTCATCAAGTCAACTTGGAGCGTCATCAGCTTCTCGCTAAGCTATTCACTACTTTGGGTGAAATTCATGAGACTTTCATCGCCTTTGTCAAACTGTCAGACACCCTGGCCCAGCAAGTGGAGAAAACTAAACAGGTTTCTAAAGCTGTGGAAGACATCATAGACTGGCAGAAGTACATTGAAGATAAGCCAGCTGATATTCCTGAGTTAGGAAGCCTCAATTTCAGAAGAATCAAAACTGCTATGCAAGCTTGGTACAATGTCATCGAGATGGTACAGGATACTATCAACCAGGCTCAAGCCCTTTTCCGAAGAAGATGGTACACCTCAGATAATCTATTGGAGATATTGGCATTCCCTGCAATGGGGCTCATCGAGGAGGCAGATCCTCCAAGATTGATGATTGAGCATGTTGAAATTCATTGTGATCAAGTCAAGAAGAAAATCTAGCAGATTGACCACATCTAAATTGAGGACGTGGATTGGTTGATCAAGCAACCTGTTTCTATGGAGGCTAAGATCTACATGTTCATTCACATGTGGCACAAAATAGCTAAACATGAGATTGAGGGATTCATGTGTGATGCCCAGCCGGGGCTCGAATCTGCTCATTATCTTGATATAGGTGAGTTGATGGAAGTTTGGGACAAGTGGGAGGATTTCCTCACTAGATAAGATATTTTGATTTTGTAATCCATGTTTAAGGGGAATTTATCCTTTGTAATATTTTTTAAATTGACTATTTAAAGGGTAGTTTTATCCTAGACTGGGGATGATGATTTTTGGGGTAGAAATCGATAGAAGAAGACTGGAGATGCTATGCTTTGTGCCGAGCTTGTAATTTCTTACAGAATTTCATTAATACAATAAATTTATTCTCTTGCATCATCTTTTGTTCATTGATCAAGTTTACTTGATAAATATTGATTTCTATTTCAGACTGTTATCTATGTTGTTTAATCCATTTGCAACTAATATTTGATACAGGGATCTATGATCTGGGTTTCCCCTTTTGTTTGATCTGTGTATGTATTATATTTTAATTGAATTTCTTCAACTAAAACATTTTATCGATTTATGCACATGATTTATAGTGAATCATAATCTATGTTAATTTTTGAATTGACATATAAGTTACAAGCTAATCCTGAATGAGTTTAAACACTTAATATTGCACTCAGTTAATTTTTATTAATTGGTTGTAACTTAAGCAAATAAGGAATTGATCTTCTTCACATTTCTGTTAATTGGATGAATGTACTTATTTATTTTTTTCACATCAAGTTAATCTGGAATACAAACAAGACACCTTTTCAGAATAGGTCTAACTTAGTTTAGATTTCCCTTTCTAGGTAAATTTGTTTTCAAACAAAGCAAACTTTGTTTTCCTTCATTGGAGGACAGATCCTTTTAGGATCAAAACCCCAAGATCTAGAGGAAGCCTTTGTATCTGTGGGAGATTACTATCCCAAACAGCTCGACGATAGGGTAATACTTGCGTAGGATTATCTGAAGCCTTTGGCTGGGTTTTCTTCCTCTGTTGTGATCCTTGGAACCCATTCCAGCACCCTACACACCCTCCACATCCGAGGCCTCAACAGGAACATATATTGATATTCATGTAGTAAGTAAGTAGGCTTCCCTACAGTCTCCTCATCCCAGTAATCACCAATATTAGCAAACTTTGGATTTTCACTTGAGCTAATATTTACCCTCTTTGTCTTCAGCGGATGCAAGAATTTATCGAACTTAATCTCAGGGCCCTCCAACTTCTGGATTCCTTCTATTTATAGGATATTCACATCCCTTGGATCATCATCTGGATCACCAGAAATATTATAGCATTCCAATTCTTGCGTGAGTTTCATAGTCCATTGCGGCAGGTTGGATGGTTTCACTGGTATTTCTTCATCAATTTTATCCTTAATTATTTGCAGAGATTCATCTATTGATGTATTCTCATCTTCATAACTGAAGGTCTTCCTAAAATTGATAGCCATATTTTCCCAATCTGTTGTACCTTGTCATAGCTCCAGTGATGTATACCAGCTTCACGATATGGTATCCAAAGTATGAATGAACATGTGGACCCATTCTTGTTTTGGTATGTGTTCCCATTCTTTTGTACATAATGTCAGATGATCTACTGGGCTAGTGAATCCATTATAGTTTTTTGGTTATAGTATATGCCTTCGCCAAACCGAACTTCAAGATTTTTTTTACACTGCGACCAACTTTGTATCTTCTCCTTATGAGTAGACCACCACCTTGCCTAGGTAGCTTTCAATGCTACGTCTAAAGATAATATTCTTTGTTGTTCAAATACCCTTACTTCAAAATCAGAAATAAAAATATTTAGATTAGTTAACTCCTCATAAGTAGGAATACCACATACCTCTTTTCCAATGCAACGAACTGATATGGTGACACGAACACACCTTCTTGTAGATACTTCATGTATTCAGTTCTGTCAGTTCTCCAATGCTTCTCCCAAGTCTGAGGAACATGAACTAATACTTCTCCAACTCAACGTACCATCCGTAGTTGGATTAACATAGTCATCCATCCTTGAAGTGACCTTATAAATATTTTCTAAATCTACAGTTCTATATTCCTCTCAAATAGGTTCAACATACCGTAAGCCTTCAATAGAATCTAATGGTGCAACAACTTGCATATCGAGTCCTTCAAAATTCATTATCCTTTTCTTAATATTTATAATTGTTTGTTTCTCAATTGCCCAATCTATACCAAGTAATGTCAAATATGGCTTGGTGTCATCTACAATTTCTATAACTTCAAATTCAGCATAGCTTCACAAACCATCAATGTCAACATGGATGCCCACCATTTTTCCAAATGGCATGAATTTCTGTTGATTAGCTAATCGCAACTAGACACGTGATGATACCAACTTAGGATTTTATATAGCTTCCCATGTTTGTTTTGTGATAACATTTACATTTGACCCCAGATCCAAAATAATGAAATCCATGCCGAAGTCCCCAATCTATGCATTAAGTCGTAGCTCCTTTCCTATTCTTGATCTGTTTTTCAAATTATTTAAAGCTTTTTCTTGAGAGATATATTTATCTAATTCATCAACTAAATCATGCAATTTCTTTAAAGTAGTCTCATCTTTTACCAATTCTATTTTTTATGTAAACTCTTCAACGTACTTACCTTCCCTAAGCTTTTATTCCCGGATGAGCATTTGAAGTAGATTGGCATATCATATACAAGAACTTCATCGAAGAATGGATTTGTAGATGTTGAAGGTCCCCTCGGGGTTGTAATAAATTCCTTCCTTGCATCCACAAATGTCTAATTTTCCTTATGAACATAAAATGGTATTTCCTGCTATACTGTTGGTCTGGATTTAGGAGCACTTGGATCAATATATATTTTTCTAAAGTCTCCTATCATAGCTCCTCTTCTTGTCACAACAATGACGATCATATGCTCTTGTTGAGGTTCGACTGATATTTTCTAAACATTTTGGTTTTGTTTCTAATTTCAATTCTAATTTTCCTTAGCTTTCCACTTCGCTATAAGTTGTGGGAAATACTCAATAGTATAGTCCAGTGCTCGATAGTATCTGCACGTCGAACATTGATTTGAACAATCCCTGGAAAAATTTCCTAGCATGCCACAGTTGTAACATATTACCCGGCCTCTTTTTTGACCCAGTCCTCCTCGTCCTCATCCTTGGAAACCACCTCTTTTTTTGTTAAACTACGCACTAATCCATTCTCCTTTCTCCTCACCCTTCATTTGATAAGTTTCTAGAATTATTTCTGTGAGCAGTTGATATGCTTGATAGTCCTTCTCATCATGGCCGACTAATCGACATAAGTTGCAAAACAGGTTTTGTGGGGTACTTACAATTTTTTGTAATAAATAAAATTCTTCTGGTCGATACCCTCTAGTCTGACAGATCCTACACCATGCACCAGCTCTAGGATTCAATGGATTGGGAGCTCAAAGATCAATAGAATTTTGAAAATTCATGCACTGATTCTTTGAGTGACCCTCCTCCTTTCATCTTGTACACCAAAAATATTCTCGTTTTTCCTCTCCTTTCTTAATTTCTTGAAGTATTTTGTATTGATAGGTTCACCAGCTGTGACTATATTTGAGCCATACCTATTCCAGTATCTCCAATGGGTGATGCATCCAACTTCATAGCCAACTCAAGGGCCTCAGCCTGCAACACAATATTTTGTTGCATCAAGAGAACTCTGATATGCGGCAGTAAGGAGGATATAAACCACTCGTTATGTTGTACATCGATCATATGAAAGATTACACATTTCATCAATGTCTTGAATTTATGTTCGAAGTCTAGGAAAGACTCATTTGTTGATTGCTTGATCTCTTTGCTTTCAGTAATACACCGTGACTCAGATTTTGGCTTCTTAAATTCACTTTTTAAAGCATCTCTAATTTGTTCAAGAGTCTTTGGTGGTTGTATAGTGAATACCTCTGAGAAATTCATGAACCAATCCAAAGAACGACCCCTAAAGTTCATAATCAATTGTGCCAATTTCACATTATCATGTTGTACTTGCTTAACAATCCAGACTGCATTACATAGAAACCAATTTTTTTCTCAGTCCTCTAACCCATTTTCATGGAATATTAAGAGTTTCATATCATCCCTAACTATTTTGTTTCTTTGAGGGATTGGTTTTATTTTGTATTACGGGACCAACACTTACAATAGGCTTATTCGTTGAAGTATTAATATAACTACTACTACTATTATTCGCTTGAATCAACTGTGATGGGTTAGCATTTATTACCTCAATTTCTGAAGATGCACGGGAGGTCACAAGTATGTCACAGTGTCCGGTCTGATATGGTTCAACTAGATCATCCTCAAAATTGGGATGACCTTCTTCTTATTCAATTTATTCTCTGTCAAAATATTCCTCTCGAGATGTGGTAACGATTCATAGTCCTTTCTTTTAGTCACACCGCAACCCTTTTATTTCGTTGTAGTACTCCTCCTCTTACTTTTCTAAAATAATATCCCAATCTATAGTAAACCACACTCTTCATCTATTTCACTGTCTCTCTCCATTTTCATATCAACTCACTTCTCACAACATACTCTCATACCATTCACCACTAACATCTTGAATTGTCGCGAACTAGCGATTTACTCGCCAGACACCATTTTCATAACCCCCTTTTCACAGAGTAGCATCTTAATCGATAGCTTGAAAGATTTGAAATACTTACCTCATGGTCCTTGGAAAAAATCCCTTTCAGTAGTGTTGTATAATTTTACGGCGTCTATAGAAAATTCAGTAATATACTCTTCCAATATCCTATCTAACCATAAATCAGTAATATACCCTTTCAATATGCTATCTAACAAGAAAATTGACATCACGAGACATTTTATTATATATACCTTTAAGAGTTCATATTAGATCAAGTTTCCAAACCATAGAATCACCTCCTTGAAAGTTCGTCTTTTGCTCAGTTAACCTTGGAATCCGTTCATGCAATAGAATAGGAAACTCTCCGAAGAATACTTCGCGAATGTTTGAGAAAACATACTCACCCAACCATGTTTCGTCATCCAATCGAGGATGCATGTTCTATTTTATAGCAAATTATCTCAACTTCTAATCCACCCAATCCTAGATATTAGGCTTAGTAGGATTCCACATATGCCACATACCCCTTCGAGACAAGTCTTGGTCCCAACGACAGAACCATCTATTGGCACAAATCTCTTTGACTAGGGTTCACACAGTTAAACACCAACAAAAACCTTAGATACCGGCTCGAAAGGGTCTACCCCTTTCGGCAACACCTACAAAGCAGATGAAGTCTCACCCAAAGTATCTATAGTAACTATAGGAACCATGCTTCTATAGTAGCGAAGGGGTTCAACAAAAACCCAACATCCTTAACATCGAAAAATAGTTGTACTTAACACTTCGCATAATTGCTTATATATAACATTTTAGTTTACCGTGAAAGATACTCATTCATATACTATTAATACACATGGATAATTGATCATTGAACAATTATCAGCATATAACAATAAACATAACAAATCATCACAGAAACATACACATTAGACACTACAGGTAACGTGGAAACCCAAATGGGAGAAAACCATGGAAGCACTTTCTTTATTTACGAGTCACATTCAAATAAGCACTCCAAGTTTTACAGTGACTTACATATTTTTGCTTATGTTATAATTAATCTGTGCACACATCCGAAATATTATGTGACTTTTCTCGACATCAAAACAGAGTTCTCCAAAATAGGACATCAACTAGCTCGGTAATTCACTTAACTCCTCCCTTGACATTGTCAAACTGCCCAGTTTCCTAGATTCTCAACTCTTCGTCGGAGTAGACCGCTCTTCGTCGGAGTAGACCGCTCTTCGTCGGAGTAGACCGCTCTTAGTCGGACCACTTCTCCTTGGCCCTGTTCATACCAATACTTCGCAAAGCTTTACCCAAAACTTTTCCTGGCCCAACATAGCCAAAGGAGGGTCACGTGGACGTGGGATAGATACATATAGGTCACGCACATCTTGGAAAATATAAATTTTTAAGAAGTTTCTCCAAGAATAACTATTATTAATCTCATAAAAAATGACCACTATATTTTTTATAAAAGACCCATGAAAGGCTAAGGGTTGGGGTTAGATTTAGGTTGAATTGTTGTTAGATGGTTAGATTGGGAGAAATATTCTAAGAGAACTGTTTGTGATAGTATGAGATATCAATTGTGGGATATCAATCCCTTGAAATGTGAAAGTTATAATTCTGTTTATTGAAGGAATGATAAAAAAATGAGAAGGACTGTGATTCCTTTCTAAAATTATGTTGCATACTATGCATGATGAATGAATATGTCATTCTTTTTCTTATTTCATTAAATGTTTAAAGTGGGAAATGTTTTACATTATGCTTCATTTATTTAAAAGTAACAATTAATAGTTGTATGCATGTTATGTTTAAAGTTCATTCATCAACTAGGGTTATCCTTCCTTCCATCATTGGTCTTTGACGTGATTCAAGTGAGAATTTCTTCTCTATTTGAGAAGATTGAGAATGTTAGCACAACTAGACTGAAACATACCTTTGTTTCATGTTTCGTAGAAATGTAATATCAACCTATTGCCTACAAATGGTTCCATTGCTAGGACTTTTCTTTTAAGGGAAAACACTAATTGAATGTACAAGGGAATTTATAAGCACTAAATTCAATATTGGTGAGAGAAACGGTTTGAAGACTTTGTATTGCAAGAATCACAATTGTGATAAGTGTATACTATGATGTGTAAAAATTTTATCATGTATGATGGACCCTCGTTAGATCCATATGAGGTTTTTTTGTGAGAATTTCTAGTGAGTTTATATAAGTGGATAAAGAGACTCAGGGAATCCTTAGAACTCAAAAAGAGGTGGAAGATAATTTTTTAGGGGACCACTACATTCCTAAATATGTTTCATCGATTGGACCATCACCTTGTGTGAGCAGTAGATTTTTGGGTGGATATTTTCATTAACGATTAATTATATCATAGCTTTTGTTATGGAAAAACATCAATAATTTTTTAGAGATGAAGAAAATTTCATCAAAGGAGGAGATCCCCTTGTGGATCAAAGTCTAGTTAGTAGAAGAAGGTTTTCTACCATTTAATAAGACTTCTATGGATGGACCCAGTGTATTGGGAAAGTGATTGAAGATCATGTTGGTGAGCGTAAGGTGTTTTTTTCACGAGGGTGGGGGGGTAAAATAAAAAGAGGGTTGAGTAGGCATCAATAAGGTATGACATTAGAGAAAAGTTGTATAATAATTAGATGAGTGAAGTAAGAAAGAGGAGTGAATAGTTGTAGAAAGATATGTTAGAAGAAGGAAGCGATGAACAAAGGAGGGGTGAGTTGTGGAAATTGAAGAGACGTGGAGAGTTGTCTAACTCTTGGTTGAAAGGGAAAGGGATAGTAGTAGAAGACAACCCAGTTAGAGGAAGTTTGGGAGAGAGAGTTTATGCATAGTTAGAAGAGAGATATAATAAGGTTGTTATAAGGGATGTTAAAGTATTGGCCATTCCTAGAAAGCTATTCCAAGAAGATGCTATGGAAAAACCAAAACTACATGATATAGTTGACAATGCATATAATAAAGAGATTAAACCATTGATTTTCTAAAAGAAATGAAACTGACCCGGTTTTTAGCACCCCCAAGTGCCTCTAAATTATATGTTATTTCCTTTCTCTTATTCGATATTAAATTTACGTTGGTATAATTATATTGGTAGTAGTGGATACAGTCCCACGAGATTTATAATAGGAGGAAGCAGAAGTGGATCCAATTCGGAAGATATTCACTTGTATATTACATTTGTACTTTATTGTATATCCAACAGAGATGTATTATTCCTCTGATTGGAAGTGTTGTCATTTGTATTTGCAAGTGTCTCAAGTTACATTGCAAGTGTCGTCCTTTGTATTGATGGGTTATTAGACCACCAATTTGGGGTTGGCCCTAGTTAGGACATGTGGTTGGGTTATTAGACTTGAGTAGCAAGTTGGCCCCAGTGAATTATTGGCAAGTCAAGTTAGTGTATAAATAGAGAGGTTGTGTCTCTCATTTGATTCATTCACTCACTTCTCAAGCTCGCATAGCTAAGAGAGAAAGTGGCACACTTGTGGAGGAGGAGTATCTGCTAGAGACATCTTATTGGGCTTGATCTTTGTGATCTTGTATTGGGGCTTATTCTATCTCTGAGGAAGTTACGGGGTTTTTCACCTTCTTGGTTTTCCGTGGTGAAACTCTGTGTCTCTTGTGTGCTTGTTATTGTGTCTATGATTGATATGTTGTAGATATGTTGTGCATGTTATTCTCTTAGAGATCCTGGATGATAATGGAATGAAATTATCGGAAAATTAACATGGTATCAGAGCTGACCTAAGAAAAAGGCACTATGCAGCTGCGGAAGCTAGGGCTTCTTAATATTTGGGTTTCTCTCCATAGATAATCAAAGGCAGGAGGCTAGATTGACTCTCCTAGCAAGGGTGCATCTTTCTGTCGAGACACAATTCAACTCTGAGCATTTTCAATTTTTGACCTAAAAATTAGGATTTCTGCAAAAAATGGAATTTCTGAAATCCGAGACCACGGCTGGAAGATCCTCTGAAAAATTGAAGTTTAGAGCTTTGGATCTAAATTTTTGGTTGGGTGATGCTCCGGGAAATTCAAACCCTAATATAGGGTCCTGTCTAGTGAATCCAGAAGTTTCAAAATCAATTTTGAGGGGTGAAACTTTGCAGAATTCGGAATATGAGTATACCAGCTTGATCTGCTCAGCAAGGCACATCTTTCTATCCTTTCAGAAGTTTGAAATTCAACTTTTGAATTTTTAGGGTTTCTTTGACAAACCCTAATCCAGCTCCAGATCCAATTTTCAGCAAATCAAGTGGTAAGACCTAAATATTTTCTATTTCCATTTGAAGTACTCTTAAGATGTCTCACCACACCAAGCTTGAGGATAAGCTTGAAGGGGCTAATAACTTCCGAGCCTGGAAATATAGGATTGGGTTAATCCTAGAAGAGAATGAGTTGGACAACTACATAAAGGAAGAGGTCCCAATTCCAGAGGGAGATGAGGCTAAGGCCTTACACAAGAAGAACATAGTGGAGGCTAAGATAATCATTGCTGATTCTATAAAGGACCATCTCATACCCCATCTTTCTTCCCTAAAGACACTTAAGGAGATGTTTGAATCCTTGACCAAGTTGTTTGAAGGAAAGAACATAAATCGGAAGATGACTCTGTGGAACCAATTGAAAGGGGTAAAGCTTCAGAATGGAGACACCATTCAATCCTATTTTTCCAAGGTCTCTCAAATCAAGGAACAACTTGAAGCTGTGGATGAAGTAGTGGAGAATGGTGAAATTGTAATGACCACATTGAATGGCCTACGTAGGTCATGGGACTCCTTCATCCAAGGAATCTGTGTAAGAAGAAAACTGATCTCCTTCAGTAGACTATGGGAGGAATGTTCACAAAAAGAATCTAGGATTGTGGCTCAAGAAGAAAAGATGGGAAATAAAGATCAAGCTCTCACAGCACACACCAAGAACGGAAAGTTCAAGAGGGAGCATTCTCATCCCAAGAAATCTTCTCACCATTATAAAAATAAGAAACATCTAAGATGTTTTACACGTAATGAGAAGGAACACTTTGCCTCAGATTGTCCCAAGAACAAAAATGACAACAACAACAACAACTTCAACAAGAAGAAGAGCAGCAACATGAAAAGATATCATGCTCATGCTGCTGAGGATGATGAACCTCCCAAGAAGAGGGCTAGAGCGGAAAGTGATGACTCATCTAGTGAAGATGAATATGTTGTAATATCTGCTCTCACAAGTACTATCTCTCATGGATGTAATGATTAGCTTATTGATAGTGGGGCTTCTAAACACATGATTGGGTTTAAAGAATCCTTTGTAGCTCTATATGAACATGAGTCACCTCATAAAGTGAAACTTGGGGATGACTATCAATATCTTGTCAAAGGAAGTGGTGAAGCATCCTACAAACTAGACTCTGGGAAGTCTTTGAAAATGAAAGATGTTCTATATGTACCTAGGCTCAAGAAGAATCTCCTATCCATATCATATATGGATGCAAAAGGTATTAGAGTTGCATTTGTGGATGACCAAGTACTCATGTGGCCAAAGGGTAAGACCATAGATGACGCAATAGTGATTGGAGAGCAAGAGGGAGGATTGTACAAATTCAAGGGAAAACCTGAACATGCCATGGTACATGAATCCATGGAGCCAAGTGAACTTTGGCATAGAAGGCTTGCACATGTGCACTATAGAGCACTACCAATTGCAAGCAAAGTTGTAGAAGGTCTTCCTGAAATCTAGTCAAAGCATGAAGGTGTTTGCAAAGGATGTGCAAAAGGAAAGAACACAAAGAAGGAATTTACAAGCAGTGAAAGAAAAGCGAAAGGAACCTTGGAGATTATCCACTCCAATGTATGCGGTCCAATGTCTTCGAGTTCTCTAAGTGGGTATGTATACTATGTTTTTTTCATTTATGATTTCTCTAGGAAGACTTGGGTTTATTTCTTGGAAAATAAAGATGAAGTTTTTGATAAGTTCAAGGAATTCAAAGACATGATAGAAAATGAAACCGACAAGAAGATCAAGACCTTCAAATATAACAATGGCGGAGAATTCACTTAAGGTGATTTCAAGAAGTTATGCAGTGATTCTGGGATTAAGAGGGAGTTGACTGCTCCCTACAATCCACAACAAAATGGAGTTGCAAAAATGAAGAATAGGACTATCATGGAAGCAACACGAGCAATGCTTCATGACCAAGATCTTCCTATGCATCTATGGGTAGAAGCAGCTAGGACAGCTGTATATGTTCAGAACAGAACACCTCACAAGATACTTGACAACAAGACACTAGAAGAAGTCTTCTCTGGTAAGAAACCAAAAGTTAGCCATCTCAGAATATTTGGTTGTCTAGTATATACACACATTCCAAAGGAAAAGAGGACAAAGCTAGATCCTTCAAGAAAGAAAGGCATATTTGTGGGTTACAGTGAAAGCTCGAAGGCTTATAGAATATACTTTCCAAGGTTCAAGAAGATTGACATCAGTAGGGATGAAACATTTGATGAAGACTCAGCATACATCAAATCAAGGAAGACACTTGTTGAAGACCATAAAGAACCAAAGGTAACCAGATTCCAAGACACCACTATGATTGAAGCAATTCCAGAAGAAGATCGTGAAATTGAAGATCCACAAGAACCTATAGATCCACCTCGTGAGAAGAACTCTCACAAGAGGAAACCTGCATGGGCTAGAGAGCTCATTCAAGATGCAGAAAGGTATGGAATTCCAGAAGAAGAACATAGAGAAAGGAAGAGGACTAGATCACATATCAATTCATATGTTTCCTTACTCTGTGATATTATGAACAAAGAACCTTCCAGTTATGAAGAAGTAGCGGAAAAGAAATACTGGAAGGATGCCATGGTCGAAGAGTACCAATTGATCATGAAGAATGATGTTTGGGATGTGGTCCCAAGACCTAAAGGGAGTCTGTTGTGACTTCCAAGTGGATCTAAAAGATCAAGCATGCTGCAAATGGTAGCATAGAGAAATAAAAGGAGAGCTTTGTAGCTCGTGGATTCTCCCAGAAAGAGGGAATAGACTATGAAGAGACTTTTGCTCCCGTAGTTAGATACACTTCCATCAGTACAGTACTTTATCTGGCTGCAGTGATGAAGTGGAAGATACACCAGATGGATGTCAAGACAACTTTCTTGAATGGTGTAGTCGAAGAGGAAGTGTATGTGGAGAAGCCACTCGGTTTTGAAACACATGATAGGGATTCATATGTGTGCAGGTTGAAGAAATCCTTGTATGGCTTGAAGCAAGCTCTTAGGACTTGGTATGGTAGGATGGAGGGTTTTCTATCTAGTTTAGGCTTTACCAAGAGTAAAGCGGATTCCAACCTTTACTACAAGGTTGAGGAAGGCAATCCAGTGATACTACTGTTGTATGTGGATGACCTGTTTATTACAGGTGAAGATGGGTTGATTGTCGACACCAAGAGGAAGCTTGATGCCAAGTTCGAGATGAAGGACTTGGGGATGATGCATTAATTTCTAGGCATGGAGGTGTGGCAGAGTGCAGATGGGATATTCCTTGGAAAAGGGAAGTATGCAGTAGAGATCCTAAAGAGGTTCGGGATGATAGACTGCAAGTCCATGGCCACACCTATGGCATCGAACCTGAAGCTTCTGTGTGATGCTTCATCTGAGCTGGTTGATGTCACGATGTATCTTCAGATGATTGGGTCCTTGATGTACCTGACGAATACAAGACCAAATATTTGCTTTGCGATGAACACATTGAGCCAGTTCCTAACGAATCCCAAAAGTGTTCACCTAGTTGTTGTAAAGCATATTCTTAGGTACCTGAAGGGTACGGTTGATTATGGGCTCACTTATGATGCGAATCAAAAGTTTAACCTGTAGGGTTATGTTGATTCAGATTGGGCAGGTAGTATTGTAGATAGGAAGAGCACTTTTGGTTGTTGCTTCAGTATGGGATCAGGTGTGATCTCTTGGTTTAGCATGAAGCAGTCCTACGTAGCACCGAGTACAGTCAAAGTAGAGTATGCCGTAGCTTGTTCGGCTATCTGTGAGGCAGTATGGATTAGGAAGCTACTTTCTGAGTTATTTGATCTCCCGTTGGATGCTACTGGTATCTTTTGTGACAACCAGAGTTGTGTGAAGCTGTCTGAGAACCCGGTTTTCCATGACAGGTCGAAGCACATTGAGATAAAATATCACTATACCAGGGATATGGTGCAGAGAGGAGCAGTGAAGCTCCTGTATGTTGCGACGAATGAGCAGGTTGCAGATGTGTTGACGAAACCACTAGCCAGAGTGAAGTTTGAGTACTTCAAAGAGAGGCTTGGTGTTCTTAAGATTGAAGATACTTTGAGGAAGAAGTGATGGGACACATTTGCAGGAGCCATTCCAAGCATGGTGAGAGGAGGATCCTTCCCATGGATGTGGATGTAAGCACTGTGTGATGAGCATCAGGACGATACTCTAGTTATTGCTTTGTATATGCATTAGGTGGATGATTTTTATGATCAGTTGGATCATGTATATGTATATGTATCAGTTGGGTGTCTTGTATGATCAGTCGGATCATGTATATGTATATGCATCAGTTGGATGCTTTGTATGATCAGTTGGATCATGTAGGATGACATGCATCAGGAAGATGCAGTGATGATGATCAGGACGATCATGTGTGATGAGTATCAGGATGGTACTCTGGATGATATGCATCCAGATGATTCTATGATGATGATCAGGATGATCATATGTGATGATATGTATCAGGTGGATGCATTGCATAATCAGTTGGATTATTTTCGATGAGTTCAGAAGACACAGATGCACATGGGATTTTTCGACATGGTTGCAGATATGTTCTCCCATGGTCATGATGTAATTGCTAGATCCATTCTCACATGGTGGTATATGTGTTCTCCCATGGTGCAAATGTAAGGGCTGGAGCCATTCTCACATGGTGCTAGATGTGTTCTCCCATGGTGCAGATGTAAGGGCTGGAGCCATTCTCACATGGTGGTAGATGTGTTCTCCCATGATGCAGATGTAAGGGTTGGATCCATTCTCACATGGTGGTACATGTGTTCTCCCATGGTGCAGATGTAAGGGCTGGAGCCATTCTCACATGGTGGTAGATGTGTTCTCCCATAGTGCAGATGTAAGGGCTGGAGCCATTCTCACATGGTGGTAGATGTGTTCTCCCATGGTGCATATGTAAGGGTTGGAGCCATTCTCACATGGTGGTAGATGTGTTCTCCCATGGTGCAGATGTAAGGGATGAAGCCATTTCTCACATGGTGGTAGATGTGTTCTCCCATGGTGAAAAAGTAAGGGCTGGAGCCTTCCCCGAATGGTGGTAGATGTGTTCTCCCATGTCGGTGGTATAAGCGCTGCATGATGTGCATTTGGGCTGTGCTTCGTGAACAATGAGATGAGATGAGATGATCAGTATGATCATGAGTATCAAGATGATACTTGGTAGCCGTGGACAAGTTGTGCAGTTGCATGTAAAAGATCTTGGGAGATCCGATAGGTTGAGCAGTGAGCTCGTAAAGGTCCTTGGATACTCTTTCAAGGTTTTGTTGATGCATGTAATAAGTCCCGAGGATTCCACAATATGGACAGTGATGATGAAGACCTACAGGTTGTGGGCCTATATCCAACATGAAAAAGGGATGGCTCTGTAGAACTTCCTATGACGAGCAGAATTCAGAGATAGCCTAGTGATCGAGATGTCAAGTACAGCAGCAGTGATGATGATGATGCTTCGTGATCCAGTGATGATGATCCATCTCCAGAATTAAAGACTTGCGCCAATATGTATTGATGACTTGTGTTTAGAATACCTTCCTAGTTAAGAGAGAGTGTTGATGTATTTGTAACTTCATAAGATATTCACTTGTATATTACATTTGTACTTTATTGTATATCCAATAGATATGTATTATTCCTCTGATTGGAAGTGTCGTCATTTGTATTTGCAAGTGTCGCAAGTTACATTGCAAGTGTCATCATTTGTATTGATGGGTTATTAGACCACCAGTGTGGGGTCAGCCCTAGTTAGCAGATGTGGTTGGGTTATTAGACTTGAGTAGCAAGTCGGCCCCAGTGAATTATTGGTAGGTCAAGTCAGTGTATAAATAGAGAGGCTGTGTCTCTCATTTGATTCATTCACTCACTTATCAAGCTCGCATATCTAAGAGAGAAAGTGGTGCACTTGTGGAGGAGGAGGATCATCTGCTAGAGACATCTTATTGGGTTTTGATCTTTGTGATCTTGTATTGGGGCTTATTATATCTTTGATGAAGTTGTGGGGTTTTTCATCTTCTTGGTTTTCCCCAGTGAAACTCTGTCTCTTGTGTGCTTGTTATTGTGTCTATGATTGATATGTTGTAGATATGTTGTGCATGTTATTCTGTTAGAGATCCTGAATGATAAAGGAATGAAATTATCAGAAAATTAACAGTAGTTCATATCTAGTTGTGGCTTCAAGTCTAATTTCACAATCATGCCCTAGACAATTTATTTTTGTAGGGTCTTTATGAAGTAATATGGTTGGGATTCATGGTGAATCCCCTATTGGGTACTTAGAGTTTTTGCGTAAAGGGGTTGAATAAGATGTAGAACAACATTAGTTTTAATGTGAAGCTAAATGGAGATTAAGATGAGTTCCAAATGCTTCCAAAGTAGTGGAATTTCAAACAATGTTTAGAGGTCAAGGTTTGCAGTGGTATATGAATTCTGTAGAGAGCCCTACTAATATTCGTCCTCTTCCATTGCGTAAAGAAAATATTTATTGCATAATTCCAATTTCCGAAATCAGGGCAAGAGGGAAAAACCGAGATGCATAAAACTGGTAGTATGAGTGGGAAGTTGCATGGGAATATGAACAAAGATTTAGAGATGTGATGATAAATCTATGATTCCCCATTCATGATGCTAATCATAAGGAATGGTTCATTCAAGGATTATTGTTGTTGACCAAGTTACCTTTTACTCAACAAATCATTGATGGACCTAGAAACATTTTGGAGCAAGATATGGACATTGAAGCTATGCCTAAGTACCTAGGAGAATTTTTTTTTGGAGTATCTATAACAAGACCTAACCTAATGAATGTTTAGAATCAGATTGATGCCCTTATACAAAAGGCTGATGAGTTAACAATTGCGAATGTAGGCTATGAACAAGTATGGTATACATGGTGTACAAAATAGGAACATCATGCTTTTCAATGTTCAAGGTTAAGAGGATTATATTTTTCTAAATTACTAACCATATATAAATGCCACAATTTTAAAGAAAAATAAACTTTGACAAATATTTCTTTATAGCATTCTTATATTTTGAAAACAAAATACCACAAATTGACAATTCATTAAAAAAATGTTCCAATTGATAGTACAAGAAAAGAACAAAGAATAATATTGAATTTATATAGCCTTATCCCATCAAAATAATGCAAATTAAACACAAGCTTTGTTACTTTCTTGATGATTTCTTGATTACTTGATTTTTTTCTTGATAAAATCCTCTTGGAATTGATCACACATAGATCACTTCCAATGGATTGTAGGTATTCTACTAGCACAATAAGCACATAGCTTGATAATTATTGTAAATAACATCTTTCTCACAATCTTGTTTTAAATTTTAGAATACTTTGCTTTTTTTCAAGTTGAGAGAAACCATATCAAATGTCCATGTAATCTCATCGTAAATCAAAGTGGATTCATGTTTATTTATTGCAAAGTAGAGTGCAATATTGTGACAGATTTGGAGCATGCCAAAATAAATTAGCATGAACCTCGATACAAATGCTTGCTAGGTTCATTAAGACTTGAAATTTTGGAAATGGGCCACCATGAGTATCGAGATAAATTGCAAATATCGAAATTCTAAATGACCTTAGTAGATATTACAATTAGAAAAGATGGCTTTCAAAATCTTATTAAAGACTTTGAAAACTCAACAATGTTGAAACCTCAAACATCGATTTTATTCTTCAATTATTAAACTTTTAAACTTCCCAAAATGACTTATTGCATCAAGTTGACTTGTAAATTTGTTACGTGTAAAAACCTCTGATTAAAAGCACTTGTCAGAGCATTTGAGAATATCAAATTTTCAAAAATATTTGATATTTATTAGGACGATTGAAACTTTGAAGTTCAAGCAAATTGGGGACTTATTGCATGAAGTTGACTTGAGAATATCAAATTTTCAAAAATATTTGATATGTATTAGCACGATTGAAACTTTGAAGTTCAAGCAAATTGGGGACTTATTGCATGAAGTTGACTTGTAAATTTCTTGCGTGTAAAAACCTCTGATGAAAAGCACTTGTGAGAGCATTTGAGAATATCAAATTTTAAAAAATATTCGATATTTATTAGGACGATTGAAACTTTGAAGTTCAAGCAAATTGATCCCCAATGATGATTAAAAGAGTTTTTCAGTTCATTTTAAACCTTTTAAACTTTTCAAAATCATTGATAATATTAACCAAATTTTTAATATTGATCTTTGTAATTCATTAGTATGTATCATAACAACTTGAAATTTGATATTGATAAAAAATCTAATGAAAATTGCATAACTGGGTGTTTGAGAATATAAAATTTTCAAAAATCCCCTATATGTATTATTGAAAATTCAAAGTTTGGGTAAGCATAGAGAATGATTGAAATTTTTTCTTTACCAATTATTAAACTTTTATAATTTGCGAAGCTAACAATGACATCCACCTCACTTGTAACATCGACTTTTGCAAAAAAAATTCTTATCAAAATAAATTTCCTTTAAGAATATCTAAACAAACAATCCTTCCACAATATCAACACAGATGCACTCAGTATAAAGTTCTATCAAACCTAATTATAGACTTAGCTTCCACACAAATTTTTCTCTTATTTATCTAAAATTTAAGAGGAGGGTGACCATTTTCCTTTTAATAATCCAAATTAAACTCAATTGAACAACAATTTATCTATGTCCAAAGAAATTAAGCTAAAACGGAATAATTAATTAAGAGTACTCACTAATGAGACAAACTACTTCGGATTTATACCAAGAATGTTAGCACAAAAATCTATTTTGTTGTGTGTCTTTGTACTATAACCAGCATAGATCCATCTTAAACCCGTATCTATCAAGCACCGAGAGGGATCCAATTGCTTGAGGTGTATTTCTTTTTTTAAATTTAAACTCAAGAAATTTAATTTAAGTTTAAGTTTTAAGTTTTTATTTTATAAACGAACATCTATTTTTTAATTACTTTTCATAATATTTTATTTTATGAGCCGACATGGATTTGTTTTAAATACTTTCCATAATTTTATTTTATTTTACATTTTAATTAATGGCCAACAATACATTTTACTTTTTTACTTTTCATTACATTTTACTTGTTTACTTTTCATTAAATACTTTCTGTTACATTTTACTTTTTTTACATTTTAATTAATGACTGACAATAACAAAGACAAGCGTTACATGTAATTGTTACTTACTTTAATTCACTATGACTATTACTAATGTTACTAGGGAGACATGTTACAAACGTTACTAATGTTACATCACATTACAAGATCTCTCCCATAATATTCACTATCACTATTATTTTTGGCCGACATGTTACTAACGTTACAAGATTTCTCCCATACTGAATTGTAGAGTGCCTCTCGGCGCAATAAAAAATGTCGAAGCCATTAATGGAATTGATGTGAGGACATGCTATTTAAAGAACCGATGCATCATATCCCTTAGTTATACATTAACTTACACTGAATGAATTTAGTTGCGAATCCATTCATGTTGTGTTATTCTAATGCAAAGTTAAGTATATGATGTTGAAATAATTCAATAGACATATTTCATTTCCTTTTATTTTAGGTCTACTTACATTCACAAACCAATTGTGAAAATGTGGATGGAGGAGAGAAGTCGTTAGCTTTGAAACTATCTATAGTGTTCACTCCTCACTCTTTGTTGCATAACAATTGTCGGAAAACATTGGGACGTGTATTTTGATATTTAAAAATAGAAAAATATTTAAACTAACTTAATATTCGAAACCCAAAACTTGTCATTACCTAGGTAATGGTATTCTTTTTATAGAAAACTCTAATAAAAAATGAGAGTTGGTTAGTTTTTACCAAGTATTCCACTTATTTTAATATATTCACCCAATTTCCCACTAATTATCTAGAACTGTTCACCATTATTAGTCTAGATTTTGTTTCTATTGTATTTTGTACCATTTCCTCCTAGTTTTCATGGAAACCATTGCTACTTTCATCCCCGTTTAGGAAGGGTGTTGAATAATGTGAAAGTTCTACTATATAATATATTATTGATCATACCTAGATTGACAAGAATAATAGTGTGGGACATGTGGATATGAGAATAGGCTTGATAATCCAAAATGATTAAGTATGGAACTGTAATTAGAAATCGTATATCAAACATGTTATGCGGAATTTTTCCCTACGGATAAGTCAAAATTCCCTTAACTTAAAGCAGACTTTCACTAACTCTAAGCTAAGAACAAAACACAACAAATGCTACCTTGAAATTCCTGAACTAACTTTTACAACAAGATCATATGCATTCAGAAACAATGAGAGATATGACTCACCTTTCAATCCGACGTTTGTCCCACTTCCAGCTTTTGATCCAAGTTCTCCAATGTAGAACCTGTAAAGATCAACCAAAGAACAAACATACGAGCTTCCAAATACCTTGAATGTAAGAATTAGATTCAGATCTAGATTAGATACATTCCATGCTAAAGACTTAAACAATATACATGAAATGGGAAAAACAAGACAAGTTATCTTATTACAACTTGAAGAATACTTACAAAGGGTGCTTGATGTCCAAGCCAATCCTCTAGCTCCAAGTGCCTTCTTCTCTAGCTATCTCCACAATGCTGCAAGATCATAAGTTTGGTACTACCAAGAGTCCTCCTCCTTTCCCCATGGAATGCCTCTCCTTTATAGTGTATGGTAGGGTTAACCAACAAGAGAGATAGGTGGATCTAGGGAGAGATAAGTGGATCAGGGTTTCTAATCACAGCGAATGAGTTGAGATCGAATCAGGGACCCCAATCTTCCATTATCTTTGAAAATCCAAAATCCCACAAGCCATGGAAAAAGGGCTATAAAAAGAGTACCGCGCCCTGTGGTCTGAGCATAACGCGGTAGTACCGCGTGTCAGAGACAAATCATAGCACGGTAGTGTGGACTACCGCGCACCTATAACTGAGCAAGGCGCGGTAGTGTGGGTAAATAAAGTCTCAGCTGGGTGAAAACTTGTCAGGGTAAGTTTACTTTCAAGGTTCACTCATCTTTTGGGTGGTTCAAACAATAGGGGAAGTGTCGTCAACTCTTTTTGTGACGGAGATGCGACACTGTGGAATATAGAGGTATAACAGATGCCCCCTAAAGTGTGAGGTCAGAAGGGACTGATGGCCGAAAGACTTTACGAATAATTTGCAGAGATAGCATCGAGGAGAGCGACAAGGAGCTGAGACAGAAACAAAGTGTTAGATATACCACCGAGGCGGGCATCCCCATGCTCGGAAACAAATGACTCAAAGCATGGCTTCCTACCAATACATTGCAGATCCATGAGTACTGAGATGATATAGACTGCAGACAGATCATGGCTACTATGAACAATCGTAGATCCATGAGACAATAATGACATAGCCACGACCAATACAATAAGTGGATCTGTGTGACAATACAAAGGACATCTCCATCGCAACCTGGACGCAATCAAGATACAAAGGTGTGCCCAGGGTCTTCTACCCGATCGTAGAAGATACAAATCTAGCCATGTGATTACAAGGTGTTGAAGTCGAACACAGTAGAAACCATTTGATTACCGGTCAATGATGTGAACCGTTAACAAATGCGAGGGAGATAACCAATTATGACGATGATTCCCAAGGTATCAATAGTACATCTCAACGAAATGTGAATGAATGAGTTGATGTCGAGCATCTGAGAGATTGCTTGATCAGAGGTCAATGATGTGAACCTACTGTCAAACACGAGGAAACCTGCCATTGAGGCATGCAGGTACCAAGGTACTAGTAGTTGATTCCTAAGTCTGATTCCCGGATAGTGATTTGGCATCGACGGGAATAGACTCGTCGAAGGTGGGCCATAATGATTCTCACAATATCGACACGAAATCGGTACGAATGATAAGATGATGAAAAAATGGAGTATGTACTGACACAGCAGAGGCCTGACACAATGAACGACTCTGAACAATGCAACCCTTTGAACACATAACAGCATGTAACATGACTTAGCAGCAGGGATTATTGATAGAAAAGGACAGACACCGGATGAGTAGGCTCGTGGCCAGGGAGACGACTCAGGATGATGACCATAACTCAGTGAAAAATGGATACCCAATATAGACAAGAGACAGACACATGCCATGTTCAAAGGTAACGACTGACAAGCTGCCATAAATAAACTTGACTTGTTCCCCATATTCCCCCGACATGATAGCCGAGTACCTCTTTGTTGTTTTTCGAGCTTGAAGAGGATAACAGATGCTTGGTGTAGCTCATCTTGTAGATGAGTCCAATCTCACATGTTTTACGAACCTGAGAAAGGAGGGGTTCGTCCCAAAGTGGGTCCTTCGATGTTAATTTTTAACGAGTCCAAGGAAGGAAAACTCGGTAGTTTTTCGCATTTAGAGAGCCTGAAAAACTTAAAGGAGGATCCGCAATGTACTTTTTCGTAAATTTAGTCCCTCGATTCTGAAAAAGTGTAAAACAATTCCCGAGAGAACTCTCCCAGCCAAATTTGACGAGGTATACCTTTCTCGTAAATAGTGTAGACGGGCCGAAAAAGGGGCAACCTATCACCGAATAGACGACCTTTCAAATACTTTTACAAGTGTGAAAGAGTCAAGATCACTTGGCAATCTTTTCAATTTTAGGGAGTCTGAAAAGAGCTTAACTATGGACTCCTATGGTCTTTTTCGTAATTTTTAATTATTCTGGTCCGAAAAAAGAATAAAATACAACCAGGATAATACTTTCCTCATCGTTTAATGAGCATGAGTAAAGTTGACCATACTTGACATCATTTACTTGGGTTTGACAAGCACGAGATGAGTGTGAAAGCACTTGGAATCTTTTTCAAGTTTTAATCCAGAGCACGAAAAAGATAAAGTAGGCTCGAAATGAAGGTCAAACAATGAATAAACGCCAGTGTGAATATATCGCTTTTTACAGGAGATCCTATCAATAAATGCTCATAAAACCAGTCATTAGTAATGTGAAATGGGCTTTGTTTTAACCATAATAATAACAATTATTAAAAAATAGGTAAAAAAGGTTATAAAAGGATGGTTAAAAATAGAAATTACCATTTCATTTGTGTTTTTACCCAAAGAGGAGATTTTTACCCATTTGAGGAGCAAAACTTCAAGGACCCATATCTGGAGTTTCAGGGCACCATTTCAACAACCGTCTGCGCCAGGTAAGAGCTCTTAAACTGCTCTTTCATTTCATGCATGAATCATTTTCTTTCAGTAAGGAAATTTAATTTTTTGGGCAAGCCCTATTGGAAAAAAATCGCCCTCCACAGTACCGCGTGGGGGCTCTATCGAGAAACGCGGTACTGCTATACAGTACCGCGCTGTGGTTCCAAATCGAGGTGCGGTACTGTACAGTACCGCGCGGCAGAGTTTTCCCCAGGAGCGATGAAGGCAATTTTTGAGATGAACAAATCAAATTTCCTCAAATTTTTTGCTAAAACTAAGTTGTTAAATAGTTACTAAATGTTTTTCCTGACCTTTTGCAGGAGTTTGCAACTTGTTTGGAGCAAAATGGTTAGCTGGAAAAAAAGAGAGCACGAAGTAGATGATTTGGCAGCTGAAAATCACTTACCGACCATGACCGCATTGAGAGAATGTGGTTTGTTGAAGTTCTTTAAGACCAAAGGGATTCGTCAGCAACCCAAGCTTCTCACTCATCTTATTCAATTGTGGGATTCTGACATTCAAGCTTTCCGAGTGGGAGAGCACGTTCTCGAAATTCAACTCGAGGATATTTACTTTCTTATAGGCCTCTCAAAAAGAGGAGCCCGGGTGAATTTTACAGGATACACTACCTCGGAAACGAGCACAGATGATTTGATTGCTCGGTATTGCCGTCAGGGTTCGAGTAAGAAAAGCAGGAAGGTGGCCATAAAGGATGTCATAGAACTCCCTGTAAAAACCGTACTGTTCACCATCACGCGTGCAGCAGGAAGTGTGGGTCCGCATCAGGCGTCCCATACACAGGTGAATCTTGCAGCGGAGTGTATGGGGGGAACAATATTTAACTGGTGTGAAGCAGTGTTGGCCAATCTCAAAGAACAAGTGCACAAGTGTAGGGTTGGGACAAATTCCCAATTTGGCTATGGGAGCATCCTGGTCACTTTCTTTTTGGCGAGGGTGCCATTACTGTGCCCACAGATATCTATGCCCCCCCGTCCACCTACCGAGCCATGGATGGCTCGATGGAGTGATTATGCTGGACATCTCGGGGGACCTCAACGGTTAGCCTTTAGCGAGGATTTCTTCTCCTAGCTAGAGGAGCAGATAGTTATGATTGACGACTATCCCTACTCAGGGGTAGATTTCCGTGAGGACATCGACTTGGCACTGCCAGAGGATGATGATTGGGACAACTCAGGTATGACCTTCATGGATACGTATTTTTTCTTTTTGAATATATAATTTTTATTGCTTTTTTAGAATGTGTAAAATATTTCTAATGTATGTTCGTATGCATGTCGCAGACTGTGGACCACTGAGACCAGTTGGGTACTCACCACTACATCGTGGTGGTGTTGATCGTTAAGCTGTTCCTGACGAGGAGGAGGATGAAGACGAAGCAGGAGGCGTTCGAGACATAGAGAGAAACTTACAGGGATTGAATCATGGTATCCCTGCTATGAGGATGGATGACGTCCCTTATCACCTCCAGCGGCATACTGTAGGTGTGCCTAGTTGTATCAGTCGACTTCTTCGTAGGGTGGTCCGAGCTGTAGTATGTTACCACCAGCAGTGGGAGGAGTCTGATGAGGGACATGATAGGTCTCCCAGATCTCCATAGATGGTCTTTTTAGTCTTTTTGCGGCATGTATACAATATGTAGGCTTTGAGAGCCAAAATTTTGTATGGGATTTGGTCCCAAAATTTTGTCTTTGACACAAACTCTTATGTATTTGGAAAAACATTCTTATATACAGTGATATGGACCTATTTTCATGATCTTATTTATTTACAGTGACTTGTGCATTTTATTTTTATGATGTATTCTTATGTATGGGCAAGATGCCAATCCAAAATGTAATTAGCCAATGAATCAGCTATACAATTGAATTCTCTTGGTATGTGTTGATATGTAATGAAATCAAATGATCATTCCAAGAGGCGTACTCTCCGAAATAAACGAAGTAGTACAGGATCGCGAACTGTGTAAACACGGTTTAGATGAGAAACCATGAGTTGGGAGTCTAAGAAGACTGATAGGGAGTCAATTCCCAGTGAAGCAACCTCCGTCAAGAGACCAATGACTGCATGGTACTCTGCGATATTGTTGGTTGCAAGACCCAAACAATTGGCTCCTTAAGATATCAAATCGCCAGTGGGAGAATAGACCACCCATGCTGCGGAAGCAAGATTCCGGGTATGTCGGCTTGCACCATTGGCGAATCCGAAGTAGGCAGACATCTGCGCATAAAATTACGAGTCAAAGTAAGAGTGGATACATGAGGTCCACGCACACACCAAAAAAGAGAGCAAAAGCAAACTAAGTACATTATGTACAACAAGTAACCCGCGTAGGGAAACCTTACGCGTAAAAGTGTTTGAGGTATAACCCATTGCGGGGCCGTTCCAATGGCGTACCATCACAATCGATTAGTTCATAAGCTCCTTTTTCCAAAACACGTTTTACAATAAAGGGGCCGTACCACATAGATTCAAGTTTTCCTTTTCCAAGCTTATCGTGCATTTGATCATATGTAAGTACGAGATCTCCTTCATTGAAGATCCGAGGTTGAATGGATTTATCATATTGAGGTTTGACGCATTTTTTATGGGCTTCATTAGCTAAAGCAGTGTCGCGGCGGGTTTCATCTAGCTTGGCTAGGTATAGAAACCGTTCCTCTTCGGAAGTGGTGTGTGGAAGTAGCTCTATGACTATCTTGAGTGATGGAATCTCACATTCAATCGGAAAAATGGCTTCTAGGCCATACACCAGTTGGAATGGTGTGAACCCAGTAGCACTTTTCACTGAGGTTCGGTATGCCCATAGTGCTGAGAACAGAGCTGAGTGCCAGTTGGATTTTTGGGTACCCACAATACGCTGAATCATTCTTTTCAGGACTTTGTTAAAGGCTTCAAATTAGCCATTAGCTTGTGGGTAGTAAGGGGTTGAGTTTTCATGGCGGAAACCCAACTTGACACTTAGTTCTTCGATCATATGGTTCCGAAAGTGGGAGCCATGATCGGTCACGATAGATTGTGGGACACCGAATCTAGCCATGATATGATTGAATGTGAATTGCACTGCTGTTTTTCCGTCCTCAGCATACATAGGCATAGCTTTATCCCATTTTGTGAAATAGTCGACAACTACTATGACATAGTTATGCCCCCCGGCTGAAGTGGGCTTACAGTGCATGAAATCTATGCCCCATTTGGAAAAAGGGCCGACTGCAATAACAGGATGTAGTGGAGCAAGATGCGAGCGTGCTTTACTATGAAAGAATTGGCATGGTGGACACTTCTTGACTGTTTCAATGCAGTCTTTGAAAATTCAGGGCCAGAAGTATCCTGCTCGCAGTATTTTCTGGGCCGTAGCCATCCCAGAAAGATGAACACCACATGCTCCAGCGTGGCAGTCATTAAGAACACGTTCCGCCTCATCTAAGTTCAAACAGCGTCGAAGAACGGTGTCGACACCACGTCGATACAGAGTATCGTTGACTATGAGGTAGTATTTAGCGTGATGTCGGATACGTCGCCATTCATCGCTAATGAGGTCGGGTCGGAAGCGTTGGGTTTGGAGATATAAAATAATATCCCCATACCATGGATCAGACGTGCTAATGAGGAACAATGATTCGTCAGGAAGGGAATCAATGGGCTCGGATTGCTCAGTAGCACGGGGCAAGTTACAAATTAACTCAGCAAAGACCAGAGATTTTTTGGACTTGGCTTTGACAAATTCCAAGTCGAACTCTTGAAGGATTACGATCCAACGAGAATATTTGCCCCCAAGCACCTGATGCGTGAGGATATAATACATTGGATTGAAATCAGCTATAATGGTGGTCCGACGGAGTAAGATGTAATAACGGAATCTCTGGACAGCAAATACTGTTGCCAGAGCCAGTTTTTCAACATGTGAATAGCGAGATTCAGAGTCGAGAAGACTCTAACTGAGATAGTATACCACATGTTCTATGCCGTTGTGGTCTTCCTGGACTAACACCATACTGATGGTGGAAGTCGAAGCTGCGAGATAAAGGATATAATCCCGTGTGTAATCGGGGGGTTGGATCACAGGATCTTTGGTTAAGGCTGCCTTTAGATTGTCAAAGGAGCGTTGGGCTTCCTCATCCCAAATAAAGGGAACATTCTTCTTGAGAAGCCGCATGTAGCCTTTTGTTATCTCGGACAGATTACAGATGAAACGACGTAGAAAGTTTGCATGCCCTTGCAAACATTGAAGTTTTGGAATGTTGGTGGGTGAAGGCAGGGCTAAGATAACTGCTAACTTTGCAGGATCTAAACGTATCCCGCTTTTGGAGACTATGAATCCCAACTGTTTTCTGGCTTCTACACAGAAGACGCACTTATGCGGGTTCAAACGTATATTGTAGCGACGGCACCTTTCGAAAATGGCACTTAAGTGGTCTGGATGGTCTTCCTGGGTCCGAGAGTGAGCGGGAAGGTCATCAATATATGGTTCTACAATATGTTTGATGTCGTGAAATGCGTATGACATCGCCCATTGGAAAGTTGCCCCGACATTTTTAAGGACAAAAGGTAATTTTCGATATGCGAAAATCCCCCAAGGGTAGATAAAGGCCATTTTGTGTTGGTCGGCTGGGAGGATATCGATCTGATTATAGCCAGAAAAGCCATCCATGAATGAAAAGATGACACTTCCGGCATAGTTATCGATGATCTGGTCGATGAACGGAGTTGGGTAGTTGTCCTTTGGACAAGCTTTGTTCAAATCACGGTAATCAACACAGACTCTAATCGTTCCCTGTTTCTTGGCTACGGGAATGATGTTGGATACCCATTCTGTCAAGGGGACAGGATAGATAAAACCAGCACGCAAAATTTTTTCAACTTCTGCTTTAATGGCGGCTGCCTTACGAGGATGGACGGGTCGAAGCTTTTGCCGAACAGGTCGAGCGCTAGGGAAAGTTGGAATTTCGTGGACCACAATCGAGGGGTCTATTCCTGGCATTTCTTCATAACTCCAAGCAAAAACATCGCGAAAGTTTTTGAAGTAGGCACTATAGAACTCCATTTCGAGGGGAGTACATGTTTTGCCGATATGAACATTTTCCACGATACCAGGCTTCACTAAAATATCGACGGGAGTGGTTGCCATAAGGTTGGCCAAGTTTCCTTCAGAAAATACTTCGTCGAGGGAAGTGGGGAACTTGGTTTGAACCATCCCAAGTGAAGTACTGGGTTTTGTATTAGGCTCAAGTGGCTGAATGGTGGGGAATGAAGATCGATGATGAAAATCTCCCCATGGTGGCTCATCACCGCACATAACGTCCATAATTGATTCGTCAGTGGGAAAAATCAAGTTGAGAGGATCAAAAAGTGGTGGGTGTGGATGAGTCTCAGCCGAGAGTTGTGCCATTGTGTGATCAGTAGAAAAGTCGACCCAATCTGTGGCTGATTGGATCGCGTCATATGCTGCAAGGTTTCTGTTTAAAGGCATGGAATTTCCATAGCCTTAAATCTGAGTGGGACTCGGAATCACCCATGAATCATCAGAAGGGGTGACATGTGATGAAATCATGTTGACTGGTTGAAGATGGGTTCCCAGCTCTGGAAAAACTCTAATGAGGGAAGAATCCTTCATGAGACCAACACCAATGTCTTGGAACCGGTACCGAGGTTGATCCAATAACGGGACGGTGTTGGCGGAGTTCGGATGGGAGTCTGGGATGCAGTAATCCAGTTGATCAATGGTGACAATTCTCCCTTCATGAGGAAATTGCACAATCCGGAAGACTGTAGATGCTATGGTGGTCATGGCATAGAACCAGGTCCGACCAAGTAGGAGATTGTAATCCAAAGGTGCATCTACGACTTCGATGTGTACGGATACTGTTTTCCCCCCCAGTTCAACACCAATTGAGGGAATGAGTCCATAAGGTTGAAAACCATGTCCATCAAACGCTCTGAGAGTAGTGGGAGAAGTTGTGACCTCAGGTGAGCCTAAGGCTCTCCAGCAGTTCAAAGACATAATTGACGTGGAAGCACCTTCATCTAACACAGTGCGATGGATGAAATTTCCACGGATTTTTGTATGCACCTGGAAGGCTAATTGGTGAGAAAGCCTAGGTTTGGCATGCTCCAAGTTAAACATGATAGAGTTTGAAGTATCTGGGTCCATTGCCCCGAGTGCTGAAAGTAGGGTTCTACGCTGCGTGGGGCAGTGTTGGAGAACCTCGAGAGTCGACATGGCGCAAGGTGCTTGAGCTAAATCCTCAACAATGTTGTAGTTTTGGGCAGCTCGCACATTAGGATTAAATGTCGCCTTTCGTATGGTGCCCTTGGGTGGGCGTAGCACTGTATCCGTAAGCGGTCTCTCGATATGGAGATGACCGGTAGGAGGGGGAATAGGAATCGGATCTTCAACAGGAGATTTGCCTTTGGGTATCTCCGATTGTTTGTTTAAACTTGGAGGATTGTCATACGTCTTTGAACGAGTGGTGATATTAATCTCTTCATTACTCGTCATTAGGATTTCGTGGTTTGTGGACATCTCTCCGCGGGTGGGATTGGTCGGGTTTCCCCCTTGTGGGGTTTCTTGGGAAACCATTTGCTGTTGTTGTTGAGGGAAAGGGTCAGTTAACACTGCCGGGCGAGAGGATCCTTTAACAAATTTGTTGACTTCGTCCTTGTAGGGACAGTCACGTGTGTAGTGATCGTCTTGACAGATGAGGCAGGGAAACTTAGCCTTTCAACGCGTTTTCTGGTCATTGTGTGTGGGTTGTGGCTTGGGGTTCTCCTGTTGGTTCTTCTTGGTTTTGCCACGATTGTTTTTCTTCTTTCCCCCGGATGGTTGTGACGTAGATTGAACTGCGTTCACTTCGGAGGAAATGGCAGGAGAAGTGGAAGTTTTTGAAGCAGCCTGGTTTAAAGCGGGGGAAGCGGAAGCTTGTTGCCCTGTCGAGTTGGTAGCAGGCTGAGCCTTGACTGAACCAACAATACCATCAATGGGGGGTTCAGTTGTAGGCTTCGTTGGATCAGTGTAAACGCGGGAGGCATGTGGAAGAAGTTCATGTAAAGTACCGGATTAAGTATATACTAAATCCATGTACTGGACTTCCGAGATGGCTTGTTCTTCTGTAACCGATCCGCGCATAGCGATATCTTGAGCTATGGGGGGCAAAAAGGATTTTGTGAACCAATCAGTGAGTAGCTGATCCAGAATAGGTGCCTTGATTAACCTACGGCGTCGTCGCCACTCATGGATGTGATCCGAAATATGCGTAGAAGTGGTTTGACGCAGTGAGGTTAACAGTTCTGTTCCAGTCTCATACCGGATGGGGAGCTGGAAATGAGTCAGAAACTGCATAGCCAAAGTGTTGAAATCACGAAAAGAGTGTTGTGGCAGCTCTATATACCATTTTTCTGCCGTGCCGGTAAGTGTGCATTGGAAGAGCCAAAGTCGGATGGAATCATCCATCAAGGAGTTGGATGAACACCAAAGATGGAAGGTCATCACGTGGTTCTTGGGGTCTTCCCCGAGCTTGGCATCGAACTTAGGAATGTCCGATGGTAGTTTGGCTGGGATAGGTGGCTAGTGAGGTTCATGCCATATTGGATCATTAATAAGCCTCGACAAATCAGGTAAGTTAAGTGTGGCCAAAAAGGGAAGTTGACAGTTAGTCTGCGGGTATGAGTAATAACCATGTGGTGCAGAGAAACCTGGAGGTCCCTGCATAGCATACTGGTGTGTGTTATACCCATATGTGTTTCCCGGGGGGTACTGCTGGAATTTCTGTGGATAGTAATCCATCTGGTTAACCGGTTGATTGTAGGTAACCGGTTGGTGGATGTTCTGCTGAGTGGGTATGGTCACCGGGGGTTCACTCAGTGAACTTGTTACCTAGCACGATTGTTCGCAAGATATTAAATAATATCCCTAATTTCACTAAATATTGGAAAATGCCTCCTAAAATTGTATTGTTGAAGCCCCCTCCCAATATACCTTTCTAATTAAGAAAACCCCTAGTTTCACCAGATATTGTAGGTATCCATTTTTATCAACCCATTTTTAATACCCCCTTTATATAATATTATCATGTTTTAGTAAACAAGATCCCTAACGCATCTTAGTATAAGCAAACATGATGCTAAATAACATAATAGTATAATGCTCATAATGATCCCACTAAGATTGCAGGGGCGACATTGGATATGGAAAACCCAATGAAATAGTAATGGGGAAGTAGGGAAAATTTTAAGGACCCCTTCTAAATTTATGTATATAATAAATGGGCAAATCGCCATGATACATGGGAAAGTGTGAAGGCTATTTTATCAATAATATAATATGTATATATAATTTCTTAGCAAAACATTCACGAAATTATAGAATTTTGTAAAATATGGGCGAATATTTCATGGAATTATAAAATCTTGTAAAATCATGTCGAATATTTTATATAATTATAAAACCTTGTAAATTCCTTGGCGAATATTTCACAAAATTATAAAATCTTCTAAAGTATTGGTGAATCTTTCACTGAATTATAAAATCTTGTAAATTATTAGCAAATTGGTTGAAATTTGACAGAATAAAATTTCCTAGATGATTTTGTTTTCACTTTGGATTTTCCATGTACTCTTACAATCGAACACCTTCTAAACAAAATCCAAACTAATTTGTTGACTTTACTCATCACAACTACTTATGCTAGTAAGTTCATACCTCCTTAAAGATATATGTAGAGATAATTTCATAAATATTTGCAATATAAAATTGAGCACTTGGTCAAAGTGTGCAATTAATTTATCCCACGACATTTGGTGTACAATCAATTTTCACAAAATGTGTGGGACCTAATCATCCCCTTCAATTGAAATTACTATGAGAACGAAACTAGTTTCTTGAAGCACTACTTGAAATAACAAGCTTCAATAAATGGAAATTTTGAAACACATTCTTGATGGAGATATTGGCTAAATAAATGGAAATTTTGAAACTCATTCTCGTTGGAATTGTCTCCCTTGTCTCATTGGCCTTTTTTCCTTTCTTGTGATTGTGAATGTTTTGTGTTGCTTTCTAGGGAAAAGCCTTCAACATTAGTATTATCAATTTCTAGTGAAATTGCATTTATCTCACTTTGATCAATAGGGGAACCTATCTTATCATCCATTATATGGATATTCGATCAATATTTCTTAGAATAGTTGACGGCTCTCTCATTGATAGATTACTCGAAAGAGCTTCAATCATGAAGAGAATGTAGATTCTTTGATTGAGGCTTTTTAAAGTATGATAATTCCTTTGTTTTGATGCTTTCTTTCTATGATTGTTGTTTGACATCTCACTTATAATTTTTTTAATAAATTTAAACTTTAAGAGTAAAATAGTCGGCTAGGAGGGTGCTAAGATGAAATATGAAACCATAGGAAACCCTAATGGCTAGGGTAAGGAAGGCGCTCGATGTGAGTAAGGATGACTAAATAGGCCAACCTTGGTATTAAGACTAAGTGTTTGGAGCACTTAAAAGTCATATAACAAGGAAGCCTAACTATCACTCAATCATAGGGGTCATTTCCTTAATTCTTCGACTCAATCATCATGGAAGTTGTGAATTTTATTATGGGATATGATTGGCTTATGCTCCTTCACATGAAAACCATGTTTAACCTCCATATAAATCTTTGTGCAATTCAATCATTCTTTGGCAGCCTTGGCATTATGAATATATAGGTGAATCGACGTGATAGTATGTGTGGGATTAACCAAGCCATTCCATACAACCTAGGCCTTCACTCATTGCATCTTATTTCAATTTTAAATTAGCTCTTCTTTGGTGAAGAAGTAGAGGGGTATGTCGATGAGCTTTGCCTATCTCAAAACTTTCTAACCCTTTGGTCCTCACTTATTCATATGATCTTAGGGTGATTTAAATACCCATCCCTAGATTCTTCTTTGGAACATTAGCTCGATGCGATAGGCACTCACAAAAATAAAATGAACATGGTGAAGATGTGTGCTTCTTGTAGCCATCACAATATGTGTTTCTACTTCTACCAGGAGATGTGAAGCTCATCGTGATTACCGTGAAGACAATATAGCTTCAGCATTAAGATAATGGGAGAGTTGGAAGAGAGATTGGGATGCGAATAATGACAAAAATTTAAGGTGATCAAAAGAGAACTAATTTAAATGCAAGGATAGCTAGTAGAGTATAAAAGTAAATTGGTTCTTTCAAAAATTGATATAGAATTTCAAAAAGAAATAATAGAGGAAGAAATGAAAAAGTGAAGGAATTGCATTGTATAATCCATTACTAAGCTCCCCTTAATAATCTACTATTAAGGAATAATCATACTATGGACTCCATACGACAAAGGAAAACAAGATTCATCCCTCATGGTTTCATTAGCATGTCAAAAGACAAGTAGAGATCATGGACTATAGTAATTTCATCAAGTATGCCATGTTATAGTTTTGTTTTTGTGATAGCTTGAATTCCACTTTGATATTAGGAGAAGCCAAATATTCTTGGAAGGATTCATGAAACATTTATGAACAATAAGTGAATCGCTATTAAAACCTATATACGTGTGCATTGCAAATAAACTATGCTAAAATTGAGTAATTAACAATGAAGAAATGGATTTGATTGACAATATTGCTTTTACTATTTTATAAAAAAACACAACCAAGATTCATGTTTTTACCAAACTTCTGTATTTACATATTGTAAATAAGATTGTAACTATTTTATTTTTTACTAATATATCAAGTATCAATTACTCTTTAAAAAAACTAAATTATATAATTTATTTTTACCATTGTGCAACAATGAAATCTTCTATGTGGCTAATGGAAAAAACAAAATAATTAATCAAGAATCCGAGTTGTATTTCCAACTATTTAAATTATTGTTCTTATTGGAACTTGTGTCTACTAGGAAAACAAAATACTTAAATAGAATCTCAGTTATATTTCAAAATCTATACCTTATTGTTCTTATCGGAACTTCTTGTGATTATTTTGAAGAAACTTGAAAAGCCATAATTTGTTAACATACATTCAGGTGATATCCCAAACTACCTGCACAAACAAGACATTCAAATACTCGAGTTATCATATATCATTGACTTAATAATATTGACCTAAGTTGAAAAGCAAGAAAAATAATTTGTTGAAGTAGTTTCATTCATTAGATTATATCAACATTGGATAAGAATTTGAACACTAAAAAAATTTGTTAGAGTATAAAATGATATCAAAATCCAGCTAAACAAACAAATATTCCAAGATCAATATGTGAAAAAAGAGAAAATGATCTTCATAACAAAACATTGACAAAAATATAACAATTTCATTTTGTAAATTTTTGTCACACTATGACATGTCATTGCCCAAGTTCCCATTGGGCATACATAAAGTTTTCACGTTGTCATGGATTCCCATGTGTTATTGTTTGTTTTCAGTAGTTTGTACAACAAAACTACATATGGTTGCACAAAACAATCACATTAACTCGCCCACTTCTATCATATTTGTTTAGTGCTGAATTCAATGGATTTTCATTATAACAAGGTTGTGAAACTCAGAATAGGAGAAAAATCAGTCAGCTTGGGACTCGATGACTAAACAAAATTTGCTTCAAGAATGCAAAAATCAAAATACACGATAGCATGTTCCCATGCTTGATCAAGCTTCGTGATTCATGGATAGTGGAGATAAAAGAGAAGATAAAAGTATAGTACTGTAGTTTGATCGATGAAATAATAAATGAAAATGACAACCCAGCAAACAATTTGGATGAAATTAAAAGACCTTCAAAATGGGAACGCAATGGAAACCAAAGATCCAACATACGGATTGCTTGGCTCTCCTACTTTTATTTACTATTCAATTTCTAGTTGGCAGACGCAAACATTCTCCAAGACTCCAATTTATCTCCAAACAAAAATAACAGAGCATACTGAAAAAAAATTCACTATTTACACTCCAATTGAAAACCCAAATTGTTGCAGATGAAGTGAACAAATGAGAGTTAAACTAGCCTTGTCTTCGAGTTATATGCAAATCATTATTTTATAACTCAATCAAATCTGGTTAATACTCTTTGAGTGCAACCATAGTATGTTACACGGAATTCATAGACAGGGATAATTATGGCGAGTGCTGCTAAGTTTTTGGCAATAGTTCATGGGGTTTCCATTTTTTTTAACATTACCAAAAACCTCAAAGGAAGAAAACCCAGTTCGAGCCTAGGGGTATAACTTCGTACCTGCAAGGGAAAGCACCATTTCGTGTCATCCATGGCCACGAGGTTCGTCCAGTACCCAAGCAGAGAATGAAAAGAATCTTTTAGTTATAGAAGCTAGGAGCTATGAAACGAAATAGAAAAACTGGAAGAAAATAACATAAGTAATCTTTTACCAGGAAATTGCATGGAGATGCTTCAACTGAATTACATCCCAAGCTCACGATTCGAGAAATGGAGATAACGCCATCCTGTAGACAATTCCTTTAAAACCCCTACCACTAAATATGGAGTCTAGAGTAATCATAATAAAAAGAATCCTGGAGAAAATATTTGACATCATTGTAAATCTTGAACCCACCTGCTACCTCATGTAAAGTCTGTCGAGGAGTGCCAAAGGAGAATTTCCGAATGCTAGAGATATTTGGGGCTCATGAATTGCCGCCATTGTGAAAAACCCCCAAATAAAAGGAAAATTTCCGAATGCCAGAGATATTTGGGGCTCATGAATTGCCTCCATTGTGAAAAAACCCCAAATCAAATGAAAATTTTCGAATGCTAGAGATATTTGGGGCTCATGAATTGCCGCCATTGTGAAAAAACCCCAAATTAATGTACCAATAGTGTTCACGTGATTAAGGAGTGAGATCAATCGCCACGTGGAAGCATTGACAACGTTGGAACTCACTGCCAACACTACTCTAAAGTGCATACGAGCAACATTTAGATTGTCCCGTCCTCCCCCTTAGATTGACGGTTCTCGTGAGGTTCAATAGAGATTGAAGGAAGAAGATCGATCAATCCAAAAGGTTTGTAGACAATTCATATGGATTAGCATAAAGTACATACAATAAAATTTAACTATGCGAACCATAACCTATAAGTTGGATGTTAATACAATTTAGTATTTTGAATTGTAGCATATATTTTATGGGTTGAACCCTTATGGAGTAATGACAAGGAACCATATGGAAATCCTTTGGGGTGCTAGTTACCCAAGCAAATAGACCCTTTAACAATTTTAAATAAATGATAATCTGAAAACATAATGATGAGGTTAGAAATGCATAGGGAGTACTAAAATATAAATAGCCATATTAAGGGTTTCAAAGATAGAGGTTTCTTAATTAAGGTGAGAGCTAAAGTTAACATAATTAAGAGAGCTCGGCTCTATAAATTACATAGCTTACGAGTTCAAGACTTAGGAGCTAGAACAACCAAACTACAAACCCTCAGCCTGTCGGCCACGCAGAGCTACCACTACCCAGTAACAAAAATCACAATAAACTCATCGATCACAGCAAATGTAGAGTTTAACCACATGCATTGAAACCCTTGCCAGGTCAACGGTGGAGATCACCGGTGGGATTTACGAAATCACAAACCATCTATCACATTAAATGAGCCATCACTACCAAGGGAACCAGCTCGACAACGTTTAAACCTTTGTCAAGTTACAACTCAGCACTCAGTTGATGCACCAAGATGCTTTCCCGTGAACCAAGCTTACTAAGCCATCCACGAGGGAATCCCGCTATTCTCGTTAGTTGAAAACATTCAATGCATAGGATACAATCACATCCGCCAACCTGTAAACCATATTAACATTCACATCATACAACGTGGATATAGTTATGGTAAGGTCGTATTATACACCCTTGTAACATTAACTTAAGGGTTGGTTAGAACTTCACCGAGGTCGCATAAGTATCACCGAGGTTACATAAGTGCACACAACACAGAATAGAATATCTCCAAAGTTCACATAGTATCGTAGGATCATATAGTATTATATGTTTACACATTATCGATCAAGTTTGTATAATATTGCATTTTGCATAGCATCATATGTTTGTATAGTTCACTAGGGTGGCATATTATCACATGGGGCCACACTATTGCACATAACACACAACATATAATATGTTATGTATATAGTTTGTAATTGTTTGATAATGTCCCAAACACCATATAAATATATAATATAAATAATTAAAGAAGATTGTTTATACATACATGCCATTGTATAGTGAAATATAAGACTTGTTAATAAATCAAATTATCATGACCATGGTAGAAGTATAGATCCAAGGCAAGTTAGCAAGACAGTTATATATAGGATTTCCACAAATTGCCACGGAGGAAGAAGGTAGATAATTACATACAATTCAACATGAATGGAAACCAAAAATAATTCTAGGTACAACACTGCGAAACGATCATTACAGATCTTCTCTGAAAAACTGTTGAATACTTGTCACAACTTTAAACTCTTACCTGTAAGCTGTTACAAGTACGAAATCACATGCTTTAGCATGAATGCTAAGTAAGCCTCGGGTTGTCCATAGGACCCCTTTATCAATCAATAAAAGTATATTAGTCAAAGATAACTGATTCATAAATCATAACATCAATAATAGAAGTTGTAGTAGTATTAATAACATCAAGACATAAACATAATTCTGTTAGTCGCAATTTCTTATACGATAAACCAGCATGGTATTTATTACAGCAGGATAACCTTTTATGCTTTGTTCTATTCCGCACATATTAAATAAACATTAATTGTCACGTAGAAAAATTTTAAACTTTTGTGATTTTTCCGGGATGTTACACATTTAACTACATCTCTTAACTTAAAGATGAAAAACAATATAACATCAATTCAAACAAAGCCTAAATAAGCTATTAAATGAGGATTGCTCAAGGACAATAATCCAAAGAGAATTCCATCAATATTATCATTGGTACACTATTATCAAATTTAAGCAAAACTTAGGATCATAAGCAATATCAAATAAAAATGGAAGGTCTTTAAGTTTTAGGTGGGTATGAATCAATCTCGTGATTTGGATGTATGAATCCATCCCATGATTTGGAGGTTATTCCTCAACACTCCCAAATAAAATAACCCCCAATATTTATATTACTATGTCAAATTAAAAACCCCCCTTGACCCCTTAATACGGGGCAATATATTTTTGAGCTTTTTAAGAGTATTCAACCCCCCAATATGAATGGACGTGATATGATATTGCCTCACTAGTGAACCCCCCGTGGGTATGGTACCCTGGGGTTGCTGAAACCCAGGGATGGTTGCTGCTCCTTGTTGGGGAAAAGTTCATTGGAATTGTTGTGTTCCAGGGATGTTACCACTGTATTGAGTCAGTGGAGGATTTCCCATAGCAGGGTTGGGGGGTGGCTGCAACGGTGGTGTCCATGGAAAACTTGTTCCTGTTTGTGGAGCGAGTGAAAATTGAAGTGATGGGTTCCATGGAGTTGTAGCAGCTGAAGGGTAAGGGAAGCCAGAACTCAAGTTGGGGGGAATCTGAGATTGCCCCCCAGCTTGGTTCCAATTTCCAAAAAGTGAGTACCCCCCACTCTGTGGGATTTGTAGGTCCCAAGAAGGAAGCATGCCTGACAGGGGTTGTTGAGAGTAAGGCCCGGTTGGAACACTGGAATAAGGTTTCCCACTGCCAGGTGTGTTGTACATACTGAACTGAGCAGATGCTGCTGGTTGGGAAGGTTGTTGGATGGAGCCAATGGGTTGTCCGCCAGTAGATAGGTTGGATGGCCCTATATGAGGAGGTTGTTGACTGGGAACAGGGTTCCCAACAAAAGGTTGTCCTCCAACTGGTTGGGTTGATGGCCCACCAGGGGGAGGTTGTTGACTAGGAACAGGGTTCCCAGCAAAAGGTTGTCCTCCAACTGGTTGGGTTGATGTCCCACCAGGGGGAAGTTGGTAGTTGGAGTTGGGGACCACTGCAGTCGGTTGTCCACCTCCTGAGATAGTGTAAATGGTGGATGAAGGTGATCCTCCGGTCAAAATGGAAGATCCAGCAGTGTGACTAGGTGTTCTTCCGCCGCTAGCCAAATATGATAATGTGGATTGGCCAACGGCGCCAAAAGTACCGATTTGCGGAGGGGGTCGTCCATATCTAACAGGTGAGGACGGAGAAAAAACTGGGTTATCCCTCATAGAATGTGCACCAAACATGGGTGATGACAGCAAATGCGGGGAATTTATCCCAGGGGTATCGGCGTCATCCATAACGTGTTCAATGATAGTAGGACCATCGAAAACTGGGTCCGATTTCATGTCCTGAAAAAGGTTTTGGGGATCCGACGGGAACCTAAGTATGGTAACGTCCGAAGGTCCGGAACCGTCTGCGAAGGAGTGACGAAACTCCGTGCTAGACGGGATGTTGGGATCCCTATAGTCAGAAGGATGAGTATCAGGGGGATATCTAGAAGCTGTCGAGAGCATTTGCTCTATGCTGCGTCTAAACCGTGCCGATGCTAACGGGGAGTTCGCTAAACTAACCATACTAGACTGGATGGAAGATATGATTTCGTGTCTCGGAGGGAGGTTGGGTAGAGATACAGTACGAGGTACGTTGCTAGAAGAACCAGTTTCCTGGGGATGAACACTGGGTGACGTAGTAATAACAGGCGGAAGCTCTGCCTGGGAAGTGATGAAACCATAATCAAGTTCAAAAGGTGTGTCAGGAAGTCGAGTATCTTCAATGATTTCAACGTACCCGCCTGGGACTGAAATCAAGCCAGGTATATCTTGGTCGGATCCTTCGGTGGTGCTAACAGATCCGTCTCTGTCATCGTGAAAAGTGTTTGATGGACGGGAAGTGTTGACATCAGGTAAGAGGATGACCTCTGGTCTAGTAATTTGGGTTGTACTAGGTTCAGCCGCTATAACGGTGTCCACTGTGGCAGATAAATCTGGAATAACAGTGGGTGAAGTGACAGTGGAAGTCTCAGATATGTTAGTGGTTGCAAAAGCTGCAATAGATTCTGAGACTGTGCTGTGAGTAACAGTTATAGTCGGAACTGAAGTCATTGTACGTGTCGGCGGTAGAATGTTCCCTCGACCAGCACCGCGGCCAGGAGGAGTAGGAATGCGTGATGCAGGCGGATCGGAGGTCCGTGGCGGTGGTGGTGGTGGAGGGCTTTGGCCCTGTATTCTTCGTGATCTTCGTGGTTGATCTGACATGATGACATGAAAATGAAAATCGAAGGCAGTATCGTAAACAAAGAACTCAAAAACTCTAATGCAGTCGAGTGTGCAGAAGAGGAGCTATAAAAAGCAAGGCTCTCAGGCCAAAAAAGCAAGCTCTAAAATCTATACTGAGATCGATGTCTCAATAAGCGAGCTGATAAAAAAGAATGGCCAGAATGCCAACAAGCAATCCCTACAAAGAAAAAAGACCCTCTACAAAGATGAGATAACAAGCAAACTCCTAACTAAGAGCTGGAGACCTCAACAGGCTGTATCCTTCGCAAGGTGATGAAATCCAAGTCGAACAATACAACATGAGAGACCGATATAAGAAGGATATCCCTCTACCGAAAGGGATCCTGGGTAAAAGAGCCCTAGTAGAATAGATACTAAGCTACCTCGTTCATGACACATCGGAAAAGGTTTTGGGCACTTCAGCCTTTCGAAGAAGACATCGATCGATGTTGCCTTAGGGCTAAGTGGAGTGCGGCATTCCACAGAGTCCGTCCGGTTCTCAATCTTGCGGTCGTTTAACCCCTGAAAGTTAGAAACAGTCAGGAGGCCCCTCCACAAACTGGCTGTGACCGTGTCAATAAATACTAGAGGATTTTAGTTCCCCAAAGACAAGACTATGTCTCAGATGAAAATGACAAGGGGGAATTATTTTGATGCCTATCCCCGGTGTCCTACCTAACTACCAAATTCTTTTGATTTCCTCAAGTGAGGTTAATGTTGGTTTAATTAGGGAGATTAATTTTACTGGATGTCTTACTCAATCAGGTAGTGGACATGAAACTTGATGGTGTTATGACGACTCAAACCACGCAAATGAGAATGAATCAAAAATAAGCCTTTGTCTTCGATGAAATCTAGCTAAGGAAGGGAGAGAGTTCTTCGATCAAACATGCATGAAATTTTTTCACAAGCAAAAATCAAAGCAAAAGATTTTTTCTTTTCTTTTTATAAACAAAACCAAACTAAAATAAACACTCTTTTCAATGTACTGATTCTACAATCTACAATGCTTCAAATATGAGAATTTCTATGGCAAAATCAATGGTCCATTTTCCTAATGCAAAATAATGCTACTAGACTTTTTCAATTTACTCAACAGAATTGCTCTCAAATGATAATTTTTTAATTACTGAAAATGATGGAGATAATGTGACTGTAAAAGCTACAGGGTTCAGTAAAAGAGAACAGTGGTGATGGGTGAAAAAATCAAGCCAATGCAATCAAACTGGAAAAATGACTCAATATGTCAAAAATGCCACTAATTCAATCAACAATCAAGCTCACAAACAGGGAGATAAGCACACCATGAAGACTGTAAATTGACCAGGATGTTAACAGGAAACAGTAAACACTACCTAAGGCAGAGAGAGACTCAGGAAACCAAGCAAGGGTAAAAAATTTAAAAAATTGCAGACACTACTGCGGGTCAGAATGAGACTGTAGCGCGTCACTGTGACAGTACCGCTCTGGTACTAACTATTGGAACGCGGTACTATCACGCTGTAATCAGTTAAGCGGGCGCAGTACTGTGGCAAGGTAAAAAAAAAAGCGCAACTTAAGAAAAGAAAATGAAGTTTTCAGGGTTGTTGCTAACCCAGGGGACTCAGTGATCAAACAGGGAGAAAAAAATATAGCGAGGAGGGGTGAATAAAGATAAAAAAAGACCAGGATTCAAACTGGTTTGAAGTGCAATAAAAACTCACAATCAAAAGATGGATGACAATGAACTGAATCAATCAAGCAGAAATCAAAACCAGCGGTGTCGCCATTCTTGTTATGCGGAATTTTTCCCTATGGATAAGTCAAAATTCCCTTAACTTAAAGCAGACTTTCACTAACTCTAAGCTAAGAACAAAACACAACAAATGCTACCTTGAAATTCCTGAACTAACTTTTACAACAAGATCATATGCATTCAGAAACAATGAGAGATATGACTCACCTTTCAATCCGACGTTTGTCCCGCTTCCAGCTTTTGATCCAAGTGCTCCAATGTAGAACCTGTAAAGATCAACCAAAGAAAAAACATACGAGCTTCCAAATACCTTGAATGTAAGAATTAGATTCAGATCTAGATTAGATATATTCCATGCTAAAGACTTAAACAATATACATGAAATGGGAAAAACAAGACAAGTTATCTTATTACAACTTGAAGAATACTTACAAAGGGTGCTTGATGTCCAATCCAATCCTCTAGCTCCGAGTGCCTTCTCCTCTAGCTATCTCCACAATGTTGCAAGATCATAAGTTTGGTACTACCAAGAGTCCTCCTTTTTTCCCCATGGAATGCCTCTCCTTTATAGTGTATGGTAGGGTTAACCAACAAGAGAGATAGGTGGATCTAGGGAGAGATAAGTGGATTAGGGTTTCTAATCACAGAGAACGAGTTGAGATCGAATTAGGGACCCCAATCTTCCATTATCTTCGAAAATCCAAAATCCCACAAGCCATGGAAAAAGGGCTATAAAAAGAGTACCGCGCCCTGTGGTCTGAACATAACGCGGTAGTACTGTGGGTCAGAGACAAAGCATAGCGCGGTAGTGTGGACTACCACGCACCTATAACTGAGCAAGGCGCGGTAGTGTGGGTAAATAAAGTCTCAGCTGGGTGAAAACTTGTCAGGATAAGTTTACTTTCAAGGTTCACTCATCTTCTGGGTGGTTCAAACAATAGGGGAAGTGTCGTCAACTCTTTTTGTGGCGGATATGCGACACTGTGGAATATAGAAGTATAACAAAACACTAATTAATTATCACTGTAACAATTGAAAATTGCAAGGAGACAATACATTATGAGACTGAACATATAGTGTAGTGTACATTTGTAGGGACTCATGAGAACAATCCCATAAAATATCACAAGGGAGTTGAGCCACCTCTTTATTAGTATGCATTGTGTTGAAATGAAAGCTTTATGTATTAAATAATAAGAAGAATTCCCAAATCTATTCATCAAGGCATATGGATGTAAATATAAATTTTTGTCACTACAAATGAGTGAGGCATAAGGGCAATGTCTACAATATTTTTCACGATGATCCTCTAAATATGTCATTAAAGAAATTTTGGTGAGTCAATAACAAACAAGGAAGATATTTCTAACTACAATTTGTGGGACTGTAGCATTTGATTCTACTATTATGAGAGTTGTAGAGAAACCATTTGTAGCCTTGGAATCATTAAAAATAAGAAGGAATGGTACAATGGGATCTACATATGATGAAGTTGGATTATCTTCATCTTGAAGTATAGCTATTGTTATCAAGTTATTGAAGGGAAACCTTGATTTCAAGAAGTATGCATGTTGTGCCATGAAGTAGCCACCATGTATATGATCAGCTATTTGAATTATATGGCCTAATGTAAATAACATAAGTAGAAACAAAAATCATAATATGATTGGATATAGAGAAGAAAATCTCATTATTAAGTTTAGTATTACTGATGATTCAGAGGAGAGAAGTGTGGCCCCAATTAACAAGTAGTCTAAATATTGAATATTCCCTTGATAGGTTATGCATAGCTCCCGGAAACCCATTTCTCTCCACCATGAATTATGATCTTGCTAGCATAGAGTTCTTTGTTGTTTTTGTTACCTCAAAAACTAGTAGTCATCCATGATCGAAGATATGTGGACACAATTCAAATGTATGGATACAATTGTGATTTGTGGACCCACACACACTATCATTGGAAAATATTCAAGGAAGTACACACCCTACAACGTTGATGTAACCCCTTTCCTCTTTAGACCCTGCTTATTTGTGGCAATTTGGTATGGCACACTATAGAGTATCTGGAGGGTAACAACTTGCTCCAACTGGGAGACATGCATTTCTTCTGGAAGTGCATGAGAACCTCTAAATATTCTGGGGCCCATAGACCTACACACACTTCAAACAACAAATTCATTGAATGCATTGGAGGCGGAAATTTTCACCCTACCTTGTTCAAATAAAAAAAAAATGCAATGAAAAACAAGTGCAATGCATGGATAAAAGTACATGACCAAATCAAATTCTTATGCAACCTACCTACCCTAAGCATGACGAGAGAGAAAATTCAAGTGCAATCATACAACCAGTGAAGCCACCTTAGCATATCATTCATGCTAGGACTTCTTCATTGTATTTGGTAATAATCCAATACAAAACCACATGAATGATGACCCAAGTAGAAGTCATTACCTTCATTGGAATGTATTTATAATGACGAAAGATATCATGGAACTGGAAGCCTTCAAACTCTTGCTACAAAGAAATTATTTTCTCACAATCACCCTCTATCCATGCTTGGACTGGGATTAAATACAAGTTTACTTGGTCATATACATGTTCTCCAAAAGCTATTTGCTTCCCCAATTATTGTCTTTCAAAACCAACAAGGAGTCTACATAGTAAGGTTGAAAAACAATTGACATGTTGTTCATAAACTTGTGCATATTCTCTTTTTCAAACACTTTCCAATACCCCATGTTATCAGGCACGATTGGTCTAAGAAGTGTTTCCATATTCCCTTATGTTACAAGGCCTTCACTCGAGGACATGTTGGAAGAAGAAAATGCTAATGCATCCACATGTTGGTTATGAAATCTGAGGACCACTTTTAAAAATATAGCAATGAAATATTCCATGGTTAGGTGGACTGCATCCTTGTACCTTTTCAACCTTTCATTGTTGTAGGAAAATTTTTCTTTTACTTGCATCACAATAAGGTTAGAGTCTCCAACAATTTTTAAAAATTTAATATCATAATATTTAGCTGACTCAAATCTATGTAAAGAAGCATCATATTTAACCATATTGTTAGTACCATAAAATTCTAAATGAAAAGAAAAATGAGAAGCATGACCAAATGGGGAGGTTAATATGATTCCTACACTCATACCTGATTTGAATTTAACCTCGTTGAATTTCATCGTCAAAACATTATCAGTAGCTTCTGAGAGGCATGGCTGAAAATTTTGGTAGAAATCCACTGCATGAGAAGGTGCACTTAGCTATTCAACATCAACAACATATATTCCCATATGTAGACCTTTATTATTATAAATGATGGAAAAGTATAACTAGATAATATCTTGAGAATTCTCATCTAATAGTGGTCTTCCAAGGTCTTCAAACTTTCCTCATCATAAGTGGGCTTTCCCATAAATTTCCATGAATCCCATATCATGCCCATTAGGAAAATTTACTAGATCACATTCGTGGTAATCATCATCATTAGGAAAAATATCCCCATATATGAAATCCTCGAGATAACAAAGTGATGCATCCATGGTATGTTCATGATTCTTTTTAATAGATGATGGATTTTCAAGAGCTTCTTCATTGTGCTCTAAATATTCATAAAAGATCGGCTTTATATTATTCCATTTGACACCATCTTAACTTTTGCATGGTGGGAGAAAACCACAGGCATCTACCTCAGAATGTGTGTGCCCCAAATGATAAAGAAGAATAAAATATCATGGCCCTCGAAGAATCATAAATGGGAGGGCCAAGAAAACTCCAATAGTCATCATATTCTTTGTCATGCAAAGGAATCCCACCATTTTCTTCCAGAAGGCCCAAGACATCATGAGAAATGCGAAACAATGGTAAGGAGAACTCACCATTTCCTCATATCCTTCAATGAAGGTTTGTTGATATTCTTATGTTTCTTCTTCAAAGCTTTTCTCTAGGCCTTGATTACAAACCTCTTGAAGTTCACTTTTTGGAGAACCTTCATCTTAGATCATAGGACTGGAGATGTCATTGTTTTGTACTTATTCAACAAAATCTTGGACATAAACCCCTTCAATAGTGAATTGTTCATGAGAGCTTTCTAAGGCTTGATCTTGGTCACCATATTCATCTTCATGGGTCTCCTCTTAGACATGCTTTTATTGAGGAGGAAAAATCATGGCTTTGATAAGTTTTTCATCAAGAGTAGGATCCCATTCCTTGCCAAATGTATTAAATAAATGTACAAGTATAGGTATCCCTTTACCAAGAAATTCATCATACCAATCTATGACATCTTTGTTATTGTAGAAATCAAGAGACAATATGAACAACTTTATTTTAACATCCTCGTACACCACATCCAATGTTGTAAGAAATTCTCTTAATAGCATAATATGCATTGTAAATGAACGCTCATAATGACAAAAAATTTGGGATGGATTACTTCCAATCATTATCAAACTGATTTGGATGTATCAAAATACTTAAGAAATCCAATGGATCAACCAATTAAGACGTGATTCATGCTTAAAACATTCCATGTTAGTTGTGTATTGATGCCAAAAATCTATGGAGTCACGAGATAAAACCTGCCAAGTTAGTACTGAACAATAATCTTAACAAAGAACAAAACAAAATCTTACCTCAACCTTCTTACCAAATTTGTCATTCTTTCTAGAGAGATAGGGCTTTGACCTAACAACTTCAAGATGTTGGTGGGCAACAACACCAATAAATGTTATAGCATTGCTGGACTTCATGAAATGATTTTTAATTGGAGTTGCAAAATAAGACCTGCAAAGTTAGTCCTTAACAATAATCTTATAAAAATGAAAAACAAAAAACTCACTAGAGATTTTTTGGAACCAAAAGGTCAAGCTTGTTGAAAATAAACTAGACTCAGAAATAGTTTGAATGGAATGTCATCACAATTCCTTTTAGTCCCTAGCAATGATGCCAAAACATGTTACCTCAAAAAATAGCACTCATCGATGGTTGAAGATATATGGACCCAATTTGTATATGTGGACCCAATTCGGATGTGTGGACCCAATTGTGATATGTGCATGTAGTGCTATGATCATAAACTCTTCAAGGAAGTATACCCACTATCACCTCAATGTAACTCCCTTCCTCTTTAGACCTTGCTTCTTTGTGGCAATATGGTATGGCACACTACAAAGTATTTGGAGGGTAACTGTTTCATAATAGTAAACCAATAAATTGCTCCATCATTCCACCAAGTTTGTAGTTGTATTATTCCATTCTAATGAATTGTAAATCATTGAATGTGATTAGTCACTTTTATAAATAATACACCTCCTTCACTAGCATGGATTATAGGTACTCGGTATTATTAATTGACTATAATGATGTCTCTTTGTGGCATAGCCTTGTAACTAACTTTGTTTCTTATCTATCATCGAATGATCTAACAAAACCACTACATCAGATGAGATATTTTGTGCAATCTGGGTGCCTTTCTCTTCTTTTCTTACCAATAATCAAGATATTTTTTAAGGGTGAAATTTCACAAATTGGCTATTTTTCAACATTTTTTTTCAAAAGGTACATCCATCAAGTGACCATTTTTACCTTAAAATTTCGTTTATTTTTTTCATAACATATTATCACAATGATAATATTCACCCAAATTTACAGCTTTTAATTGTAAATTGCATTCTTTTTTATTGAATATTTGCCTAAATATATATATGTATGATTTTTTCAATCCAAACTAATCACCTAGAATACTATACTCAAGCATAATTTTTTATTCCTTAAAAAATACTATGGAAAATACTCTTCTTATTCACTCGTCAATTAATACTAAGGATGGCGATTTTCAATCATATTTTATTATGTGTAATTAGTGCTCGATTTTTTCTCCAATTGGAGAAGAGAGTGAGGTTATGGAAGCAACATGAAGGATTGGTGGAATGCTCTAAGATGCCTAATAATATCAAAATTGTCCTCATTATGGAATTGGGTAGGTATATGGGATTGGACTTGTTAGCTTCAACAATGCAATATTATGAGACAATGCCCTATTGCTATTGCTTCTCAGTTTGCATTTGGGGTAGCAGGCCATAAGCCTTTGTAAATGTTATTGATGTTGATGTTGTTTCCTATGTGATGAAGAAGAATAGGATGAAAATACAATGAATGGGTTGTTACTTGTGTCAAAGGGAGGAAGACGACAGGGTTGGGGATTGGGAAAGTCCTAGGGGTGGAAAAGTGGTTGGTTTAGTAACGAGATCCTTATATTTGGATAAGAAAGGTTCTAGTTATGTGGGAATGAAGAGGTGTGATTAGGCTTAGCCTCCTAGATAGTCTATAGATGAAAACATTTATGAAGGTGACTTGATCTAGAACAACATTGCCAAATAAAGTTTCTAGAAATAAAGCAATAGGTGAATAGAAGTAGAAGTGTCATCCATCCTTAGTGAGGGTGTACATGTTGTTACAAGCATCATATGTGGTAGATCAATCATGTTGGTAAAGTATCCCTCATAGTAAATTGATGCAATATAATACAATAATATCACACCACATGGTGTCTCAAAAATTAGGGCTAATGAAATTACATTGTTAGGTCTAAAACAAATACCAAGCACCCTCAATCGCCTAGTCGACATGGTAAAGATGACAACAAGGAGTTATTAACAATGGTATTAATTTTATAAGGGATGCAAGATAAATACTTTTTGTGTTTTTAATTTTCCATGATGAGCTTAGCAAGATCATCTTTAATATGGAAATTCTGACTAAATGTCGTAGAACAAGTGGGACATGATAGACGTGCCATCAAAAACAAGTTTTAGATAAATTTTAGTAGGGATTTCAACATCAATGACAATATCTAGAGGGGTAAGTTGTATGATAGGTTCAAAGAATAAGGTCTTGGTAGAGCAAGGGAACTAAAAAGAACAACTCTCTGTAGTGATATGAGAAGGTGACTCATGGAATGTGCAGTATTGAACAGTGGGGTTGGGGAGGTTGTAACCATAGTAGAAGGTGTAACCATGGGATATGTATATTTTGGTGAAGGGAACCAAGATGGATAATGAAGAGGAACTGGTTTTGTCCCTAACTTATTTTTAGTAATCAAATCATGCTGAAGAGCTAAATAAAGAGAAGATGTTGGGTGCATCCCAAGCGTAAGAAGTTTTGATGAAAAAGGTACAAGTTAGACGAACCCTAACATTGACCAAGTTTTGGGAGAAGCAAAGTTGAAAGGAAAGGACTTGTCCCCTTAGTAAATATGAAGCACTAAGGACGACCAGAGGTAGTTGGAGCAATTATGGATGAAGCAGAGAACTATCAGCTACAGAAGCGAAGAGTAAAGAAGCCAAATGGTGAAAAGGACGTGCCACTGTAGAGTTAGAGCCGCGCGGTCAGAACTACGACTGTAAGAAGAAGTGTCAGAGTCAGAGAAGCGTTGCAAAAGGACAACACAAATCCAACAAAGTTAAGGAAAAGCATGGTCAATAGGAGAACCATGATATTTTTGGTTTAATGGTACTATGGGGGTTATCCCATGGTTATTGTAAAGATGTGACCTTCGGGCACAATATATATAAAGGGCAATTTTGTATAAGGAAGGGTTGGTTATTATTGTTAGAAGGTTAGATTTTGTCAGAAATCTAACAAAGGAAAAAGACTCTGCAGCTGAGTGCGCAGAGATCTATTGTAGAGAAGAGTCTGTAGTTGAGTGCGCAGAATGGAACTGTTACCCCTTCCAAGTAATATAAGAACAATTCCCATGCACGTAGCTCCCATATGGGGGTTGAACCACATAATTGCCTGTGTTATGTGTATGGATCTATGATATGCTTTGTGTTCATGTATGATTATGCTTATGTATTTTCTTTCATACATATCTGAATGAGAATATTATGTTAAGTAAGCGAAACACATATGTATGAATGTTGCGAAGTCATGCTAAGTATAATGGATGCATAGTTATAAGAGTAACTATAACAACGATTCAGCGAAGTCTGTAGGTTGTACAGAACTGCGAAGCGCACAGTTACATGTCGGTAATGTTGTGATAAGTAGATGTTAAACAAGGAATACGTTGTAAGTTCACATAACACATATCCGCATCACCACGGTTACAGAAACTTGATTCTGTAACCACCCATCTTCGCTTCAGGTGAGACTTCATCCTCTTCGCGGGTTGATGCCGAAAGGGCCAGTGAAGGGTATTTTTTTGGGTCTACAAGAGAAATTTTCCGAACCCAGGTTATCCAAAGGAAAAAGATAACCAACAAATGGTTCTATTGTGCACTTGAAACTTAAGACAGAGGGTAGAGTTTGCACACAGTTTTGTTAAAATACACAGTTTCACAATATAGGAAGATGTGCTGCGAAGCAGACATAGCAAGCTAAGTTGCAAAGTAAAAGAAGGAAGTAGCACCGCGAAGTTCAAACTACAAGAAGGGAAATTTGAAGTGAACCTCGTTTCTGGCCTAACGGTCAGCGAAGTAAAAGAAAACTAGTCGTTACAATTTTTCGTCGTAAAGTAGCCGTTATACAGTATTTTTGGGAACCGACTTTTTCCTCTTCTAAGGCATATTCGTCCGTTGAAGACACATTAAATGAAGGAAAATGACCAAGATCTAAGTAATATTTGGCCAATGAACATGGAATTTAATGCTAAGTTAACTGTTTTTGAGTGCACATTAGTGTCATTTGCGCCTATAAATAGTAAAGACCGCATACTTACTGATTTTACCATGAACTTTAATTATTACTGCCTGTAATTTTTGAGTTTTTACCATTCAAGAGCAAGAGTAATCCGACAGTGGATGTCTAAACAATCGACCCTAGATGAGATATTAAGAGACTTCCAACACTATGGTTTGGAAGGAGTCATGAAAACACCAGTGAAGAAAGATGTCCTAGAGATAGGTGGAACATCTCGAGCTTCAACGCGAAGCATTCCAGAGAAGAAGCAGAAAGACAAGCAGAAGGCCACTGAGCAAGAAAATCCGAAGGCCACGAATATTCCAAAGACATTTCTGCAAGAACAACCTCGCGACAGGCCGATTCTGCTTATCCCAGAATATATTCCTCCAAGAAGAGATAATACGCCAGTGGTGATACTCACGAAGAATCCGCAGTATGAGATCCTGCTGTCTCCCATGTCGATTCATGTGAGCATAAAGAAGAATTTGATTGGTAAAATTCTAGAGTGAAAGTTCGCGGATCATGACTTTCTACAAGATACAAAGTACCTGCAGTTTCAACCAGACCAATATATGTGTAGGAGACACGATGAAGCCGACAAACAAACAACAATTAAAGCACAAGACTGGATTGCGCCATTGCAGCCATCAGGTTTGTTGAACTTGCTACGAATTCCACACTTTGATAGGATCCCAGAGATCACAGCGGTTGTGATAAAATTATGCTCATGTACGCACTAGGGATACTTGTGGTTATACCACAAAATCGATATGAACATAGACCTGATTTACCAAATCACGCACTTATGCAAAATAGGTGTTCATCCTGCAGCGGAGTTTGTAGGCAAGAACAAGGAGAAAGAGCTTGCCAAGAGAATGAAAAGTGAATTTGGTTTTCTCAAAAGAATCCATGGATATCAGACAGCTGGAATCAAGGATCAAACTACGTGGTTCATAGTTCAACTTCTAGTAGGGAGAGTCCTAAGGAAATGCATACCGAACGAGGTGTCGGCCACTGCAATTTCCGTAGCTTCGAAGGCCAAGGATGGAATTGAGTACAATTAGGCGAGTTAACTGTTGAACGTTTTCCTTGATGATGTAGCACATACAAAAGATAATGGACACCAATTCCATTATAGTTGGTTCTTAGTGTTGACCGCATTTGTATCGTACAAAGAGCCTAAGTATCAACATAATGTACTAGTATTCATTGGAGATTATCGAGGACCCAGGTTTGTGAACATGTGGGAAAATTTGAAGCCGGACAAGTAAAGGCTCAATAACATATAGTTTTTCACATATTATGAGAAGTTATGCGAAGTTATCCAGCAGACTCCGCATATTACCAAAGAAATAACAACTGTCTACATTCACAAAATGACATTTAAAGCTGGCCTTCATTTCATTTACATTCAACCGAGGGCACAACTAAAGAATCCTGAATGGTTTGAAGGGATATATCAATTAGATGCACAAAAAAATGATCTTATCATGGAAGATTGGCCGCCAGAGTGGAAGATCGATGCGCCATAGACGCTCAACACTACATCAGAGGAAAGCGCAGCTGAAAATACACAGAAACAAGAAGATGAGCCAACAAGTGCTCAAGATCCAGAAAAAAGATCAAGGAGAGGAAAAACAACAAGCTGTTGATTTTCCAGAAGGAGAGAAAAGAAAGAACCCTGACACAGTCGTTCCAGAAGCAGCCCCAAGAAAGAAACAAAAATAAAATATAAGAATCCACTCGATGTGTAGTTACATGATGACGATTATGATTGTATCGCAGCCCAAGTAAATGAGAACCTTGAAGAGATGCTCGCATTGAAGGAAAACAAGCAGGACAAAGTCCAAGTGAGTATGATAGAGAGCCTTGCAGAACTAAGGAGTCTGGTAGCAAGAGTGGAACAAGTCCAGCGAGACTTAGTCAGAGAATCAGATTCTAAAGATAGGATAGGTGAGTCAAGTCAAAGGAAAAGAAAAGCGCCTACTTTGACGATGAGACCTTGTCTATTCCGAATAGAACCGATGAATGTAATACTCCCAACTGACGAGCTTACTCAAGGTGCAAAGAAGATCACACATCTAGACATTAACGTTGCGATGTTTCCCATCGAAGGATTGCATAATCTGCATTTGTAGATTGTGGAATAGATCATAGACAAAGATATGGTCTCTTATAACCAACATCTGAAGATGGAAGATAGCTACAAGGAGATGAAGAGTGAATGCGCACTAAATATAAATGAGCTAGCACATGCACAACAGAAGCAGAAAAAGTTGAAGAAAGTCATCCCTGAAGTTTGCGCGAAGATCCCAGACTATGCAGAAGAGCCTGAAGTAGAAGCGACCATCCTAAAGATTGGTGATGTTGTGGACAATCTCAAAGCTCAGATGGAGGATATGGAGATTGGATAAAAGGAGAAGATTATTGACTTAGAGTCTCGGAAACAACCTGGAACACCACCAGACGTGAAAGAAGCAAGAGTCGAAGAGTTGAAGAATTCATCAGAAAACATCTTGGCATAAGTGGCAAGATGTCAAGAATTTCTCGAAGAAGTCACTGAGGTTTGGGGTATGCTACAAGAGCATCGTGAATTACAGAAAATTCAGTATGAAGTTCAGAAGAGGCAGAAAGACCTTGATTATGTTAACACGACCATGAAGGATTTACTGTGAAGGAAAAGGATCTAGAAGTTTGCAGAGATGAAAGAGCTTTCGAAGGCGCTGAAAGCGCTAAGGATGAAGGAATATGAAAGTTCGTCGAAGTTACAACCGATGTAAGAAGAAGCACTGGCACTTTCTGAGGAAATTGAAGAGAAGCTGCAGGAACTTTGCATAACAGAAAGCACATTGAAAGATCAACTGCAAGAACCTGTATCGGCGATGATGCTCGAAAGGATTAAAGAATTTGAGCAAGAAACAAAGGAAGCAGTTGCAAATCTAAGCGCAAATTTTCAAGAATTTGTTGGGAGGTCGAACATCCCAGGTGATGTGCAGCCGAAGAAGCAAAACGAAAGTGGCTCAGGAGCGAGCCATAAGTAAGTGTTAGGGGCCTTTTGGGAACAACCCAAGCACAAGAAGTTTTGATGACAAAGGTACAAGTTAGGTGAGGCCTAACGTTGACCAAGTTTTGGGAGAAGCAACTCCGCAATTCCTGGGAAGAGGGTATGGAGCAAAGCGAAGTTGACAGGAAAGAATTTGTCCCCTTAGTAAAGACGAAAGATGGACAAAGGTAGTTGGAGCAATTATGGATGAAGCGGAGAACTGTCAGCTATAGAAGCAGAGAGTAAAGAAGCGGAATGGTGCAAAGGACGTGCCACTGTAGAGTCAAAGCCGCGTGGTCAGAACTGCGACTGTGAGAAGAAGCGTCAGAGTCAAAGAAGCGATGCAAAAGGACACTAAAGCTCCAACGAAGTTAAGGAAAAGCATGGTCAATAGGAGAGCCATGCTATTTTGGGTTTAAATCTACTATGGGGGTTGGTCCATAGTTATTATAAATATGTGACCTTCGGGCACAATCTATATAAAGATAAATTTTGTATAAGGAAGGGTTGGTTATTATTGTTAGAAGGTTAGATTTTGTGAGAAATCTAAAAAAGAAAAAAAGACTCTACAACTGAGTGCGTAGATATCTATTGTAGAAAAGAGTCTACAGCTGAGTGCGCAGAATGGATGTTACCATTTCCAAGTAATATAAGAACATTTCTCGTCGGCGTAGCTCCCATTTGGGGGGTGAACCACATAAATACCTGTGTTGTGTATAGATCTATGATATGCTTTGTGTTTATGTATGCATTAGGGGAGTTTTAAGGTAAAAAATGGGCCTCAAAACAAATAATGTACCATAAAAATTCACTTTATAAGAACCAATAGGATTCAAGATGATGATGTCAACCATAAGGGTAACATTTGTAAAACAAATTGGAGAGAAAAATAAAAAAACCATTTTTTCTTATCGTATTTTTGACATATCTCCTTAACGGTTCACCCAAATTTTGAGTTTGGGCACTCGTTGGATGCGGATTTTAATTCTTCATCCAACCCATACCCACACTGCATACTTTTGAGGCACCTACGACATGAAAAAATGAAAATTTCAATAAAAAATTCGTATTTTAAATTTTCATTTGTTCATGTCGTGGGTGCCTCAAAAGTATGCATTGTTGGTATGGGTTGGATGTGTAATTAAAATCCGCATCCAACGAGTGCCCAAACTTAAAATTTGGTTAAACCGTTAAGGAGATATGTCAAAAATACGATAAGAAAAAGTAGTTTTTCTTTTTCCTCTCTAAAATTTATAACTCTAATTTTATTATTATAACTCTTGTTTTATTATTTCCCGTAGGAGGCCCATTTTATACCTCAAAACTACCCTAATGACTATGCTTATGTATTTGCTTTCATATGTATCCGAATCAGAATGTTATGTTAAATAAGCAGAATATGTATGAATGTTGTGAAGTGATGCTAAGTATAATGGATAAGCAGTTATAAGAGTAACTATAACAGCAATTCAGCGAAGTCTTTAGGTTGTACAGAACTGCGAAGTGCGCAGTTACATGTCGGTGATGTTATGATAAGTAGATGTTAAAGAAGGAATACGTTGTAAGTTCGCATAACACATCTCTGCATCACCACGGTTACATAAACTTGATTATGTAACCACCCATCTTCGCTTCGGGTGATATTTCATCATGTTCACAGGTTGATGCCGAAAGGGTCTACAAGAGAACTTCGCCGAACCCGGGTCATCGCAAGGAAAAAGATAACCAACAGAAGAGTTATGCACCAAAGCAATTTCATGAAGGTGAGAAGGAAGTAAATCAAAATTTAATTTAATTACTAGTGCATGTTATAGATCTAAAATAAAGAGATACACCTAGAGTTTACATAATATTTATATGTAGAATTGAACTGTCTATATATCCTCTCTAAATAACTTATTGTATATAAACACTCTCGAAGGGCAGTGTAGAATAATTTTATTTCATTACACACACACATTTCCATGTGGGAGTGCTTGTTATGTCCACATATACCTCTCTGAAATCTGTGAGGGAACATGGAGTGGTTGATAATTTTCGTTACATTGGGGGCTCAACAACAAAAACATCGTATAGACCCATTTAAGGGCTCAACATGTCACTTACAAGGAATTGAACCTTGGTGGGGAGTGTAACAATCATTCCTCCCAACCACCCAATCTACATCCACTAGACATTCATTATATATATATATATATATATATATATATATATATATATATTCAGAAGAAATAACTAGTGACATAGGATAGGTTATATTTCTTTTAATTTTGAGGTTCTAATGTATGCAATGCTTATGGATTTGTTCAATCTTTCTCCAAGATTCTCTAGAGATGTTACAACCCCAAACTTCACAATCGTACAAGATAACATGAGTGAAGAGAGTTTCAAAGAGGGACTTCTTCTTATCCTACATCACAAAGTTTGCTGATTTATAATTGTTTTCAACCCCCCAAAAAAATTTCCACCCTCCATTAATCATTTTTTCAATAAATGTATATATATGCGTGTAACTAAAGAAGCCAAACAAAATGTCCTTTGAATATATATGTCTCTAGTATTATTAAAAAAATAAATTAAATTTTAAATTTTGATATCTGTATAGACTCCAACGACACATTGTTTGGCTTCTCTTGTTACAAGCACCGTGAATTGAAAAGCTCTATAATGTTACTATCGCAAGGTGGTGTGTTCTGAACGTTTCCTATGTTATGCTGACAGTTTATTCATTATGGTGACACTAACACTAATCAATCTTAGATTAACGGCAGACATTTCTTTAATGGCCGTCCTCCGTAAAGGACAATAGCAAAACTTGGCATCTAATATTTATAAATTGAAAAAAATTTAACACGGAAAACAAATGGTTGATATTGATATACAACAATGACCAGTTTCTTTCACGCTCAGCTTCAGCAGATTCGTGAAGATGAATTTTTGTTTTGTCCAGAGCTTGTACGAAGATTTATCACATGATGGTGTTCAGATTGGCGTTTTGACCCGCAACTTCATATTATTTGTGGTGTTTCCTCGATTGTAGTGATGTGAAGATATACAAATCGTTGAAAAGACATTAAAATCGCATGGTTCGTCATCGTCCCCATCTCTCACTTCAAGCCTTTGTCGACTTCTATAAACGTGCTTGTCTCCTCGTCGAAAAGCATAGGTCGGTAACAATTATACATATAAAATGTTTACTTACTAAACGTAATATTCAATATAAATATATAAATTGCCATTGATTCATCTTAATCTTAAATCTCTTTATAAATCAATTTATTTAAGCATAATCAAATAAGAAAAAACTGGCCCGCAGTGGTGTAACTCAATCAGTGATTCATTTGATACGAAGGAAATGTTGTAAATGGAAGTCATGAGTTCAAATCACCTCGGTGTATCTGTGCCCCATGCTTGCGGGTTGTGTGGGTGCACCTAGGAGTATAGTGCTAGCGGACGAGATTGGATCCCTGGACCCCGTGTCACGCGAGTACCAGTTGCCGATTCCCCTAGTTACAAAAAAAAGAAAAAAATTCAAATTCAAATCTGTAAATTCTTGACAGGATCCCTAGACCCCATGTCACGTGAGTACCAGTCCCTTCCTAGTTGTCGATTCCCCTAGTTACAAAAAAAAGAAAAAAAAAAAGAGAAAAAATTCAAATTCAAATCTATAAATTCTTGACATATATCTTACGTGGATGGATATAGTGTGGTGTACTTCATATAAACCTTATGTCAAAAATTGCTTTAGATTTCTTGTCTTCTAATAATGGTTTATATGATTTGATTACAATAATATATATATATATATATATATATATATATATATATATATATATATATATATATATATATAATTGTAATCAAATCATATGAACCATATATATATGTGGTTCATATGATTTGATCACAATAATTAATTAATTAATTAATTTATATATATATATATATATATATGTGTGTGTGTGTGGGGGGTAGAAGAAATATTATGATTTTGTAATATTGAGTTATTAAATGCATCTAACTCCAAGTGGGTAGGTCAACCACATGATAAGAATGTATGAATGTGGTGTGGTTTTGTATGAAACTTTGTTATCTTGTTGACCGACAGTGATATTAGTTTCTTTTGGATATTAATATCAGCAATGAATTTAGAGTTCCCTTCAACTGCATCAATGAATTGAAAATGTAATCATCTTCCTGGAGATCCTCTCGCTTTTCAAGTTGGATCTCTGTGGTTGCAATTGTAGCTCTAGCTTATGCATAGATGTTTTGTTTTTTCCTTATCTAGCTCAAAATTAGAGTCTAACCAAGCCTCATTCTAAGTCTCTTACTTTAGCTAGACATGGTCTCTTCAAGTGTCATTCATTAGTGAATTGTACCAAGAGTTTTTGTAGAACTCACACCACTTCCTATTTCCCTTGTTTGCATGAACATTGGACTAGTTTCCCTAAAATTGGACTATCCTTTCTCTATACTTTCTTTTGTGAGATAGGTTTTACCCTACCATGCTCCTACTATGGAAAATTTCCAAACCCAAACTCCTACTTACTATTTTTATTAATTATTTTGCTCAATTTTGATATCATATAAATAAGTGGCTCCAAGTGAGTAGTTGTTCAACAACTCTATCTCTAATTGGATGTACCTATGTAGGCCACTACGATATCTTAGAACCAATTCCTTCTTAGAGTCTCTCATACCTCAATTTGAGCACAAGGTATGGCTCATATTGGTGTACCTTGACACCATCTAGTCTCTCTCCTAGTGCAAAGTTGTCCATCTTGTGTACTAGTCATCATGGTTTTTTAACAGGGTAGAAAATGATCTTGAGGGAATTAACAAAAGCTTCCTCGGTTGTTTTTTTCATAAATGTTGTAGACTCATCTCCAACATGCCTCTCCATGTAACTATCCTACCATTATTTGATATGGGAAACGTGATCTTTCATAGTCGTAAATTTTTTGAATTGATTAATAACCCTCTAATAGATTTAACTATTTCTTAGAAGCATTTATCGAATTCACCTTTAATTAAAAGAATGTCAAAGTTAACTTGTACCTTGAATGGTATTTCACCTTCAAAATGATTTCTTATTGAAGGTGTATTTACCACTGTTATTTGTTGTTGAAAGATCTAGATGAAAATATCCAATACTTTGTTCCTCTATCATGTGAGGGATTCCTCGAGCAACAATTTGATGGGGTCCCTAGTTTGATCATTTGTCTTTTTTCCACCATCAAAGGCTACTTCTACTAGCAATATTGGTCTTCCCCAAGCTCAATTAGTTTGAGACCCAACTCCCTCTACCCTAACCTCATCGGGGACATGCATGGATAAACAACCAAGGGTAAAATGCTTTGACATCACTACTTTGGATCATGTAGGAAACAAAATGAAGGTAGATAGAAAGAAAACACACAAAGATATTTCAAAGAGACAAACAGTACAATTAATAAAACCTGAATTTATTAATTAATGAAATAAGGAAAGAATATAAAATGAAAAGCAATATGCAATAGCTATAATGGTGGTATTACGTCCCTAAAGACAGATATGTCAGCTATGCTCATTCACAAGAAGTCGTTATAAGAGCTAAACATTTTTTTTAAACATAGTGTATGATTCTGTAGGATGAAATTACCTACAAATCCAAAACCCTAACCCTATGAAATGATGTGTGTTAGGAGTAAATACCCCAAGCCGACAATAGACAAGTGCTAGAATGGGTTGCTTGGTTACTGAACTAATCAAGCAATCCCATAAGTTAATACAAATAAAGAAATGTTAGATGGAATACGTTAAGATTGAAATATATGTAATCAACTTTGAATACATTTTCTCTCAATTTAGGTGAATATTGATTTTGAATTTATTCGGATTCTACTTATTATTTGGTGGATTTTTACCGAGAATAAGAGAGGTTTTCCCATGGTAATATCTATGTCAATTTTATAAAAAAAAATTCAAATTATTTTGAATGGTATATTGTTAAACAAAGAATACTACCTAATGCACTAAATTTGGTGATTGAATAAAGTATTGTTCATCTATGTCATAATGAGTTAAGTTAATCCCAAAGTGACTAAAATCTAGCCAACATTTAGGGGGTATCCCGACATTGTGCTTTGCACTAGAAGGTGATGAGATATACACTATATGTTGGATACTAAGGAGTGAACATCGATATTAGTTATGAGGGGAAAAACTAAAGAAAGAAGACACCAAAAGGAATCTCATTGTGTCAATTCTCAACCATGAGGCAAGTGCAATAGACACTAGTAACAACAAAGCCAGACCCACTGAAACTCTTGGTCTAACAAAAAAATATGATAGAGACAAATTGGAATATGTTGTCAAAGGAAGTAAGAGAAGATTTCATTCACGGATTAGTTGAGTATACATGACTAGAAAACCTGATGATAGTCACAACACATAAAGAACCAATGCAAATACCTGATCATAGTCACAACATGGAAAATATAAATTGTTGGCTCTTTCATTTTTGGAAAGGACCGTAGAAAGCAGGAAATGAGAGATCATGAAAAGAAGTGTGGGGTAAAGGAGTGGGAGTTGCAAAAAGAGTAACAAATGAAACTGTTTGGACCCACCCCCACAAGTATATAGGGAATAATGATGCAAGTGGAAAGAGAATAGAGAGGAGAGAGAGATCGAAACATAGGAGAGGATCATAAGAAATAATATTGAGCTGCAATAGAAAATGATGTATCTAGGTTTTGAATTTTAGTTCTCTACTTTGTATGATATCACAACGAGTATTTCCATGGTTGTTGTAAGGTCGTAGATCCATCTCTTAAATGTAATAGATGGTATTGATAATAAGAATGAAATAATTTTTGCACCCTCAAATTTATGTGTGTTTGTTTATTGTCTATTGAATCAACTGTCTATTCTTTATTTGCATGTTATGGCTTGCTGTTATGGTAATTGATCGATGAATGTATTAGGGAAATGGATAAAAGACCCTCATACATGTATCCTTATAGTTAACACTCACTATCACACATAGGTCTTGGTTGTGCTTCGGGTGAGACCCTCCTCTTTGGGAATTGAAAATGTCAGCACGATAGACTAAAATGATGCCCTTTTGTTGGCCCATGCACAATAACCCGGTCTCCAATTTTGCGCCAACACCACTGCAAATACGGGACTCTCAAATGCATCTCCGATACCCCTATTATATGAAACGAAGGATAATAAAAACCATATATTCCTTTTCATATCCATATGGAAAGAAAGGGGAGTGACAAATCAAAAAATACCATGGTCAATTTTTCACAAAACACTCTGAGGATTAGTACTCACATGGTATCAAAGATGCAAAAGAAAAAAATCCTTTAAATCCTGCCCAAACTTGTTGGACAAATTCCTCAATGTCTATGCATATCCATAGAAAAAAAATACAAATTTACATAATCCGCATACATTAAACAATGGAAAGGAGAAACAATATCACACTAGGAACCAAGACATTGAGCTCTCCCAAAAAATATAGGATATGATATAGAGAAGGTTATTAAAATAGATTAATTTATCAATGGGTTATTCAACACAATTATAGAACATGTTAGGGCTATAAAACCCATGAAATACAAGAAAGTAGTAGAGGTGGTAGTACAAATGGAAATAAAGGTGCTTGATGATGACTAATAGAAAAATAATGAGAAAAATGAATATGAATGATTGGAGATCCTAGAGTGTGAATTGAAGAGAGTAAGGGAAGAAAAATGACAAGATCCAAGTGAAATATTAGAACCACAACCCAATGAGAATTGAGAAGCCATTGAAATTAGAAAGATCAATAGGTTCAACAACTTCTACACACATGCCATAAGAAATATTTACTAGGGTAACTTCTAAAAAATCCAGTGAATCAAAAGGGCCCATATAAAGGAAGGTCATCAAGAAATAAAAAATGGGGTTCAAACCAAGACTTAAATGTTGAGAAACGCCAAGACTGAATTGGTTATCGAATACAACCCCTCTTGGGAAATGAAACAAAAGTTCAAATAATTCCAATAGGGGAAATTGTATGTAAATTATATGTCTAGGGACACGTGGAAAATAATTTTATTTTTAATATCCTAGGGCAATTATATGTTTACTTTGCAGGATAGGAAACCATGACACAAATCATTTTCTTATACTATTTAAAGAAGTCTCGGAAAAAAGTTGTAAAATGATAGAGTTTGAAAGGATGATGAAGGAATCCTGCATGGAAAACCAATCAAGAGCTAAAGGATACTCACAAATCTCATCTAAACCCAACGATGACATAAATTTTGATGCCCAGAAGCTAGTGTACTAAGAACTAGATGCACTACAGTCCATAAGCGATCATAGATGAAATGATAAATCCCAACCCTAGAAGGCGTATACAACAAATAAAATGAAATACCCAGTGGTGTATTTGAAGCAATTGGCCACAAATAAGAATCCACTAAAGATAATCAAGGTTTTTTATTGTTAGCTACAAATGGACGAATACTGGAATGATGGCCTGACATAAATGTAGATACATAAAATCAGTTTTATATTTTAAGAGGAATTACAAATAACAATTATTGTAAGGGCTATACGAATAATTGATATAGTAGTAAATGGGAATTCCTTAGTGAAATAGAGTAAGATCGTAATCTAGGTCACCAATCATGTCACTTGAACCCCCCCTAGAAGATTAATAATGGTTAAAACTGATGTTTGTGGAAGTAAGACATGACTGATATTCAAAGTACTTAACCTATTAATGAATCATATAAGGTTTTATTTGGCAGACCATGGATATATGCCATGAGGGGAATGATATTCTCTAACAAGCAAGTGTTCATTTTTTAGACAGTGCAAAGAAATGTAGTTATACCACTATATTGAAAAAGGAGGCCATAGAAGAAGATTCCATTGCTAATGATCAAGAAGTATCACTTGGATAACCATTTGATCAAGAAAATATTTACATGATTTATGGAGAAACAAAACTAGAACCCGATGACAAAGGCATGCTCCATATAGATGTCTCTTTTGGAGAAGAAACTAATGAGGTTATTGAAGAATTGGAATATGAAAACCATGAGACATTACTTGGATATATAAAGAACCTATTCAAAATAGAAGCAATAAATTTTTTGAAGATGGGGAAAACCCAATGACACATTTAATTTTTTTGAGAATAAAATGCATTTCCTATCCAATGAATAGAGAATACATCACTTCTGCACTACAATAGGCATGGTACACTTTCAATGGTGGTTTAGATACCTTGCAACATATACAAATGTAACATTGTATAAACTCCAAACATTATTCCTATGCCATTTTTAGAATTTAAATGGTGATAAGTACCATGGATACTATGGACCTTTCCATTTGGCACTGTTTGACTACACAAGATACTTCCAAAAGATCAAACACCTAGATAAACAACTCACACAAATAAATCATATATCAACACATCGACGTTTTCACGTGGTTTAATGATCAAAAGGGAAACACTCCATGGCCCCATCCAAATAGATACTTGAGGAAAGTTATTATGCAAAAGAAAGAAAGTTACAAATGAGCTTCTCATAATCAATCAACTAGCAAATGACCCTTCATGATCTTCAAATAGATATCATGGACTAATAAGGTGTTAAGCCATGAATCTATGGTAGTTATGATCTAAGATGAGATGAACTGTTGGGTCACTCTATGTCTAGAACATATCATGACTGTCAAATTACATATTAATGCATACTAAAGAAACACACTTTACCTAACAGATATATTAAACAAGATGATCTTAATTAATTCCTAAGTGTCTAAATATACTAACATCCCCCCTTAAGAACAACTTGTGATATGATTGAAATATTTACAAAAGTGACACTATTAGGAGAAGGAAGGAGGCATTAGAGCCTATCCCACCTTAATGAAAAATTCTTGAACTCCTAACATATATTAGACTTTAGAAAACTTCGCTTCTATAAGAGACTTTGTGATGATGTCTGCAACTTGATCATATGTAGGGAAAAATAGCACTTCAAGAATGCGATCATAAACAAGCTTTCTAATGAAGTGTATATGTAGCTCAATGTGTTTGTTGCGTTGATTTTGAAATAGATCTTTGGCGAGATTGATGGCACTTTGATTTTCACACCAAAGGGGAGTCATATGTTGCTACTTGAATCCAAAGTATGAAATGATTTTTCAAATCCATAAATCTTATTGACTGGCATTAACTATGGATTGATACTCTGATTCTGTTGAACACAGAGCAAGAGCTTATTGTGTTGATGTATATGTAACTTGAGAATGTATTTTACCCATGTGTATTGTATTCCTATAGAGATGTTATTATTCCTCTATACGGAAGTGTTTGTATTCCTATAGAGATGTTATTATTCCTCTATACGGAAGTGTCGTCATTTATATTGTAAGTGTTGTAACTTATACTTGATGGGTTATTAGACCACCTTGATGGGGTTGGCCCTATATGAGTCATGTGGGTAAATGGGTTATTAGACCACCAAGTGTGGGGTCGGCCCGGATTAAGTTAACCATGGGTTATTAGGCTAAGCTAGACAAGTTGGCCCCATTAGTTTATTGGGCACGACAGGACAAGTATAAATAGAGATCGGGAGATCTCCATTTGATCACTCATTACTCACTTCTATCTCTCTCAGAAAGTGGCACACTTTTCAGGAGGAGGATCATCTGTTAGGAGAAGAATATCTCTTGTACTTTGGTTGTATCATTTCTCTTTCTATCTTTGAGGAAGTTGCAGGGTTTTTCACCTTCTTGGTTTTCCCTGGTGAAACTCTGTGTCTCTTGTGTGCTTGCATTATTGTGTTCATGATTCATATGCTGTATATATGTTGTACATGTTATTCTCTCAGTTAATATCTTAGATCAGATTGAAAATTCTGAAAAAAGTAACATGGTATCAAAGCTAGCCTGAAAGAAGGCATGGTATGGCATGTATGACACTTGTTGCACTTGCGATGCTATGGCTTGATATAGAAAAAAACAGTCATCGTATCACTTTCTCTAAAAATCCATTTTGGCGAAGTTTTCAGATCTAAAAACTTTTACAGGTCAAATATCAGATCCCCATGTACCTTGTGTCCAAAGGAAAAATTCTAATTCGTTGTACTTTGTGTTTTATGATCTGTACAATCTAGGGTTTCTCCCTCTTCCAGATCTGAGTCATAAACAGGTGACCTAGGAAAAAAGGTCATAACTTGGGCTAGGAAGCTCCAAATGAAATTTCGTAAAACGTGAGAGGTAGGGCACGGACTTTAATTTCATAGGAAGAAGGTTCAGAGGTCTAAAGTGAACCAGTGACACGTGGAACTCCGTACAATTTCGCTCTCCTATTTTATCCAATAAACCGGTCACGTTGCGACACTTGGCATAACTCTCTCTCTCAGAGAATGCAATTGAGGTCAGACCTATGGGGTTGGAAATATGACAGGTCAGGACACCACAGGTATAAGTTTCAGACCTTGTGGATTCCTAGTTTCAGAGTTACACCAGAAACAATCAAGTGCATATTTCTATCAAAACAGAATTGGATTTTGAGCACCTTCATTCATGGCTCCAGGAATTAGGGTTTCGGAGAAAGTTGGAATTTTTGGTAATCGAAGACCACCTCTGAATTCTACTCATCAAAATCGATATTTAGAAACCAAGATCAAATTTTTTGGTTGGGAATAAGGCCGGGCTTGATCAAATCCTAGTTCGAGACTTTGATCGGAAAAGTGGAAAATTAGGGCTTCTGCAAAAGTTGGAATTTTTTAAGTTTGTGACCACGGCTGGAAGCTCCTCAGAAAAATAGAAGTTTAGAGCTTTGGATCGAACCTTTTGGTTGGGAAGAAGGGTGGGATTTATCAAACCCTAGTTCAGGATCCTGTCAAGAAGATCCGGAAGTTTCAAAGGCACTTTTGAGGGGTGAAACTTTGCATTTTTCAAATTCTGAGTATACCAAGTTGATTAGCTCATCAAGGCGCATCTTTCTATCCTTTCATAAGTTTGAAATTCAAAGTGTGAATTTTTAGGCTTTCCCTTACAAACCCTAATCCAGCTCCAGATCCAGTTTCTGCAAATCAATTTGATTGGGTTAATCCTAGAAGAAAATGGATTGGTCACCTGCATAAGTGAAGAAGTTCCAGTTTTAGAGGGAGATAAGGCTAAGGCCTTACATAGGAATATTACAAGCAATCTCGACAGGAATGACTTATCCAGGTATGTTTCAAGATTTGTTCATGATTAAGTTTATGGTATGTTTGTCTTCATTAAGGTTAGTACAATCTTGATTAACTTTAGACTTGTCGTATCACCTTAATAAAATTATGAATACACGATAGAAGATATTCATTGATTAGGGTTTTGACACTTATGATTGTACTAATGCATTGTGGTGTTGTATGAGGTTGATGTTGTCTGCTACATGAAAGGTACATCAAGAAAGACAAATCATGTTCTAGTTCAAGAACATATGACCATGGTGACATGAAGACAAAGATTCATCCATTGTCATGGATCACATAGAAGATCTACTTACGAGGTATGTATAACTTGGTTCTATAATGATTAATCTATGAGATATGCAGGTTACTAGCACAAGTCATTTAAGAGAACAAGAAGACATCATGTGGGTATGTTAGACATAACCAACTAACATATTAATCCAGGTGTGTTTTTCCTATATCAAGTTAGAATCCTATCTTGTGTTAGGATCTTATACTGTTGTATCGTTGATAATGATTATTCATGAAGTTAGAAATGTAAGTAATCAAGGGTTTATGCATATTATGTCTTTTACCTTGATTGATGATATGACTAACCAGAAAAGTCCTTTGGTCAAATATGAATATGCATGAGTAAGGGAAGTCTTCCCTAAAACATTGAATGCTAATGCTTATTATCTGTGTTTGAAATGATCATGACTATACATGCTTAAGATTATTGTGTTTGATAGTATTGAGAATATACTAATGAATGTATGATTATGGATGAGATCTCAAGGATAACACAATAATGATACTAATAAGCATGAATAGGGATCAAGGATGAATATAAGATCAAGGACAGGTAATCCAGGAAGCAAAGATCAAGAGGGAGCACACTCCAGTAGTTTCTGCATGGATGCAGATATTAGAGGGAGTTGACCACTTCTCACAATCCACACCAGAATGGGGTTGCAGAAAGGAAGCAAAGACTGAGAGGGAGTCAACCCAACAAACAAACAAAGATAAGTATTTGAATTATCTTGCATATTTGATTGTTTAAATAATACTGTTCAATGATGTATATACTGATGTCCGTAGAATTAGGTTGTGTATTATGCATATTAGAATAGTTGCATTGATGAACAGTATACTGCTAATATGCATGTGATGGGTAAGTGGCCTATGGCACTGTACAACATTCCATTGCTACTTATCTAGAATGAAACCTCTTTGCTGACATGTTGGGAGTAGTGCAAACTCTTAACAATGTTTTGGTAGAGATTGGAAGGCATCTAGAAAGTTACACGATATGGATGCATGTTGTATTGAAGCATTGGCTAAAATAATTGCGTGATTGTATGACATATTTGTTTATGTGTAAGAATTTGTTTTGAAAACTATGAGAAGTTTCTAATCATGCAATTTAACTTTTTTTGTAGGAAAGATCGTATACGAGCACCTACAAAAGAAGGACTACAACATTTGTTTTAGCAACAATGTTATCTATTGAAGATATTGAATATATTGAAGTTCCCAGGATTCGGGAAGAATGCCATGATTGAGGAGTACCAGTCGATCATGAAGAATGATGTTTGGGATGTAGTCCCAAGACTTGAAGGGAAGTCTGCTATGACTTCCAAAGGGATCTATAAGATCAAGCATGCTGCAGATGGTAGCATGAAGAAATATAAAACGAGGTTTGTAGCTTGTGGCTTCTCCCAGAAAAAGGGATTGAGTATGAAGAGACTTCTACACCTATAGCCAGGCACACTTCCATCATATCAGTACTTGCTCTGGCTGCAGTGATGAAATGGAAGATACACCAAATGGATGTCAAGATAGCTTTCTTGAATGGTGTAGTCGAAGAGGAAGTGTATGTGGAGCAGCCACTCGGGTTTGAGACACATGACCGAGAGTCACATGTGTGCAAACTGAAGAAAGCCCTGTATGGTTTGAAACAGGAAGCCAGGACCTGGTATGGCAGGATAGATGGATTTCTATCCAATTTGGGATTTACCAAGAGTAAAGCGGATTCCAACCTTTACTACAAGGTTGAGGAAGGAAATCCAGTGATACAAGTGAGGATAGATTGATTGCCGACACGCAGTGGAAGCTTGTTTCTGAGTTTGAGTTAAAAGACTTGGGGATGATGCACTATTTTCTAGGCATGGAGGTGTGGCAGAGTGCAGATGGGATCTTCCTTGGACAAGGGAAGTATGCAATAGAGATCTTGAATAGGTTCGGGATGATGGACTACAAGGCCATGGCCACACCTATGGCATCGAACCTGAGGCTTCTATGTGATGCTTCATCTAATCCGGTTGATGGCATTGTGTATCGTCAGATGATTGGTTCCTTGATGTACCTGACGAACACGAGACCAGATATTTGCTTTGTGGTGAACACATTGAGCCAGTTCCTGAAGGATCCCAGAGATGTTCACCTGGTTGCTGTAAAGCATATTCTGAGGTACCTAGAGGGTACAGTTGATTATGGGCTCAAATATGATGCGAATAAAAATTTTAACCTGCAGGGTTATGTTGATTCAGATTGGGCAAGCTGTGCCGCAGATAGGAAGAGCACTTCTGGTTGTTGCTTCAGTATGGGATCAGGTGTGATCTATTGTTTTAGTAGGAAGCAATCCTATGTAGCACTGATTACAGTCGAGGCAGAGTATGTTGCAGCTTGTTCAGCTAGTTGTGTGGCAGTATGGCTCCGGAAGCTACTGTCTGAGTTATTTGATCTCCCCCTGGAGGCTACTGGTATCTTTTGTGACAACCAGAGTTGTGTGAAGCTGTCTGAGAACCCTGTGTTCCACGACAGATCGAAGCACATTGAGATCAAATATCACTATATCATGGATATGGTGCAGAGAGGAGTAGTGAAGCTCCTATATGTTGTGATGGATGAGCAGGTTGTATATGGGTTGAGGAAACCACTAGCCAAGGTGAAGTTTGAGTACTTCAGAGAGAGGCTTGGTGTTCTCCAGATTAACGACACTTCGAGGAAGAAGTGATGGACACACTTGCAGGAGCTATTCCAAGCATGGTGATAGGAGGATCCTTCCCATGGATGTGGATGTAAGAATTAGATGATGAGAATTAGGACGATGCTCCAGTTACTGCTCTGTATATGCATTAGTTAGATGCTTTGATCAGTTTGATCATGTATTTGTATATGCATCATGTTGGATGCTTGATATGATCAGGTGGATCATGTATTTATGTACCAGGTGGATACATTGTATGATTAGGTGGATCATGTATTTTTTGTATATGTATCAGGTGGATGCATTATATGATCAGGTAGATCATGTACTGATGTATGTATCAAGAGGATGCACTGTATGATCAGGTAGATCATGTATGATGATATGTATTAGGTAGATACCTTGATATGCATCAGGATGATGCTATGATGGTGATCAGGATGATCACAGATGATGAGCTTTAGGATGTTGCTCCAGATGATATGCATTAGGATGATGCTATGATGGTGATCAGGATTATCACAGATGACGAGCTTCAGGATGTTGCTCCAGATGATATGCATCAGGTTGATGCTATGATGATGATCAGGTTGATCATATGATGATGTACATCAGGATGATGTATGGTGAGTATCAGGTCGATGCTCTATGGCTGTGGACAGGTTGTGCAGGTAGCATAGAAAAGACCCTTTAAAATCCAGACAGGTAGAGCGGTGTGATCGTAACATCCTGGGATGCTCTATCGAGTTCTAGACAGGTAGAGTTGTGTTCTCGTAACATCCTGGGATGCTCTGAGTAGGTTTTGCTATAGTTTCGCATAGAAAAGATCCTTTAAAATCTGGACAAGTAGAGCGGTGTGCTCGTAACTTCCTAGGATGCCTTATCGAGATCCAGATAGGTAGAGTGGTTTGCTCGTAACATCCTAGGATGCTCTGAGTAGGTTTTGCGAAAGTTCACATAGAAAAGATCCTTTAAAATCCAGACAGGTAGAGCAGTGTGCTCGTAACAGCCTAGGATGCTCTATCGAGATCCGGATAGGTAGAGCAGTTTGCTCATAACATCCTGGGATGATCTGAGTAGGTTTTGTGAAGGTCAACATGTAAAAGATCTTGGGAGATCCAATAGGTTGAGCAGTGTGCTTGTAATCAATCCTGGGATTCTATTTCGAGGTTTTGTTGAAGCACGTAATCAGTCCTGAGTATTCCACAGTATGGCCAGTGACGATGAAGACCTACAGGTGGTGGGCTGACATCCAGTATGAAAAAGGACTGGCTCTGTAGAACTTCCTATGAAAAGTATATTCAGAGATTGATTGAGATAGCAGTAGCAGTGACAATGACGATGATTCAAGGACGATGATTTGTTGATGATGATCCAGAGAAGAAGACTTGTGCTAGCAGATCTGTGTCGAGAAATACCTTCCTAGTTAAGAGGGAGTGTTGATGTATATGTAACTTCGGAATGTATTTTACCCATGTGTATTGTATTCCTATAGAGATGTAATTATTCCTCTATATGGAAGTGTTTGTATTCCTATAGAGATGTTATTATTCCTCTATACGGAAGTGTCGTCATTTATATTGTAAGTGTCGTAACTTATACTAGATGGTTTATTAGACCACCTTGATGGGGTCAACCCTATATGATTCATGTGGGTAAATGGGTTATTAGACCACCAAGTGTGGGGTCGGCTCGGATTAAGTTAACCATAGGTTATTAGGCTAAGCTAGACAAGTCAGCCCCATTAGTTTATTGGGCAGGACAGGACAAGTGTAAATAGAGATTGGGAGATCTCTATTTGATCACTCATTACTCACTTCTATCTCTCTCAGAAAGTGGTGCACTTGTGAGGAGGAGGATCATCTGTTAGGAGAAGACTATCTCTTGTACTTTGGTTGTACTTTGGTTGTATCATTGCTCTTTCTATCTCTAAGAAAGTTGCGGGGTTTTTCACCTTCTTGGTTTTCCCCGGTGAAACTCTGTGTCTCTTGTGTGCTTGCATTATTGTGTTCATGATTGATATGTTGTAGATATGCTGTACATGTTATTCTCTCAGTTAAGATCTTAGATCAGATTGAAAATTCTGAAAAAGTAACATATTGTTTCTTATAATCCCAAGTGACATGTCCAAAACCTAGACTGAAAAAATAACTTACAGTAGACTTATGATCATCATGATTTCTATCCCAACTTGAATCAGTGGACGTCCCCTAAACTCCTATGAATTGCATACTAAATTGTACCCATAATATATCAAAGTATCCTTTTTTTTGCTTTCCAATGACTTTCATGGGGTGTTTTCATATAGAGGGAAACACGACCAATGATAAAGGAAATATCAGAATGGGTATGAGTCAAGTATAAGAGAATATCAACAAGCTGACGATATAGGGTGGCATCAAATTCAGGTGAAGTGCAAGTGGAATAAATTTTGACTTCAGAATGGAAGGGAGATGGGGTTGGTTTACAATCTTCCATGTGAAAGAGATGAAGAAGGTCACAACATACTTAGACTGAGAAAGAAAGACTCCTTCTTTGGTTTGCAAGGCTTGGATGCCAAGAAAATAATGCAAATGTCCTAATTCTCTCATTTCAAATTTTTGCTTAAGACTGGATTTCATGTGGGTTGAAATTTTAGGGCCATTGTTAGTAAGATTAAGGTCATCAACATAAATAACAAGGATGATGAGATTGTTTCATGCTTTCTTGGTATACATATTGGGGTCAAAATGGCATTTAGAAAAACTGGTGTCAAGGAGCAAGCTATCCATTTTGGCATACCAAGATCGAGGACCTTGCTTAAGGCCATATCATGATTTCTTAAGGCAACATACAAGGCTAGAGTCATTTTGAACATAGCCAGGATGTTGTTCCAAGTAAACTTCTTCCTGCAAATCACCATGCAAGGAAGTATACTTGACATCCATTTGACGGACCTCCCATTTATGTAAGGCTACAAGGGAAAGCATAAGGTAGATGGATTTCATTTTGGCGACAGGGAAAAGGGTTCAATGTAGTTGATTCCTTCAACTTTGGGAAAATCCTTTGGCAACTCACTTTTCCTTTAGCCTTTCAAAACTTTTGTTTTTCATCCAAAATATGAGCCCATGCTTCACTACCAAACACATGGAAATGGATGACATCTAGTTTAATTTTACTCCATGATTCTTCCAGTACGATACCACTTAAAGATTTAGTGGGAGTGTAATTAAATATGTAATTTACACAATTTATGGCTTCAACCCAAAATTCAAGACTTAGTCTCTTAGCTTGGAGCATACAATTAGCCATTTCTTTTAAAGTATGGTTCTTCCACTCAGCTACACCATTTTGTTGTGGTGTATATCAAACAATGTGTTCTTGTTGGGTTTCCTGTTTAGTGGAAAAATTAGTGAACTTGTTGTTAACATATTCTCCCCCATTATCATATCTTAACTTAAGAATTTGATGACTAGATTGTTTTTTAACAAGGGCATTGTAGGCCAAGTACATGTTAAATAATTTTCTCTTGAGTTTAAGGAAATAAACCCAAGTTCATATGGAGTAATAATCAATGAAAGTTAAGAAATATTTGAAATAAAAAAAGGAAGAAGATGTAAGAGGAACAAACAAGTCACTATGAACAATATCCAAGGGGGTCGAGGCATGCCAAGAGGCACGTTTGTTAAAACTGTTCCGATGATTTTTTTCGAGTACACACCCAGAACAAGAACCATCCCTACAAGATACCATCGGAAGACCTGTCACCATAGTTATTTCAATGAGCGATAATTCAAGTGACCAAATCACTCATGCCAAAGTTTGCTCAAGTCATCGCTATGAGCAACAAAAATTGAAGGAAAAGGTGATGACCCAAAGTTGTTAAACTTGTGGAACCTTGTAATAACATAAACAATTATAGTGGCTAGGACATGCTTAGAATATTTAAAATACTTCGTTACAACTTGGTGAGGTGTAAACGTTATAGTTTTACCTTCACTGAAATGAGTGATTTGATAAACTAACAACAAATCAAAATAAATTCTTGGAACTCATAGTACATCATTAAACTAACCATTCTCTACCAGAACTGTTCTAGATCCTACAACACTAAAAGATATATAATCACCAACAAATAGTTGTTTGATGCTACATTCATGCATAGTAGAAAATATGGATTTATCCTTAGCCATATGATAATATGCTCCAGAATCAATGAGCCACTCATTCGAAGAAGAAGAAGAAGAAGAATATGCACTATAGGAAAAACCAGAAGCACAAAGTGCATGTCCGTGAGATGTATATTCCAAAGACGAATCAAGGATGATGGGGTGATTCTTCATTGCTTCTTCCAAGGCTTCCATCTTCTTGAAACTTTTAGATTCATCATGATTATCTTTCCCTCAAAAGTTGCAATGATGCTCAATCTTCTTACCTTTTGATTTGCTTCCTTTGCCATTTTTTGAAGAATGAATTGGATAAGAGGGTTTGGGACCCTTGTTTGGCTTATTATTGTGAGTATTTTGCTTCTTGGGATGCCTGGAATTCTCTTTCTATTGTGCCAGTAAGGATTTGCTAGATGTAATCGCATTGCTAATTATTCGAAGATGTATGATCTTATATTCCTCTCTAATCAAGGAATCACAAAAGGATTAAAGACTAGGCTCTTTATAGCTAATTGGATCCAAGGATTCTTTCATGGAGTAAACTGTAGATACGAAAACAAAATATGCAACTCCAATTTTGGAAAGAATATGATAAATTAATTGCGTGTCTTCCCTTTTAATTTTGAATTCTTCAACTAAGAGTTTTAGAGTTTTGTACTGAGATAGATAATATTGAAAGCAAGAAAAATCTATTGGATTTAGGTAAATCAACTCATTTTCTAGCTAGTGACATTGAATCTCATTGTGTTTACGAAAAAATCCTTCCAGCTTGTCCCAAGCTTTATCTAGTTCATAGATTCTAGATAGGTGAAAGCATGAATCAATAGAGATTGACATCCCAATCAATCCATGAGCTTCATCACATTTATTGGCCCATTTGAGTTTGTAATCGGCATTAGTGGGCTCTTTTTCTTTCCTTGAGATAATTTGGTAAAGTCCCCTACATCGTAGGACATCCTCCATATGATATTTCCATGAGTAGTTGGAATTGGTAAGTATAATATCACATGGGGCAGCCATACTATAATATGTAAGATTTAAAAATAGAAACCAAAGGAATGAATGAGAATATCTGGAAAGAACAAGCTGTTTAAAAAAAACGCCACTGAAAACAGACTCTAGATGAGCAAGTTATTATGTAGAAAGTAGAGGATTGAACCAACTGGAAAAAGGACCCCCCCTCTTCCCAAGATTAGTCTTTTAAATGCACTTTAAAATAGTGTTTCTATATGTGAACCACTTTTATAAAATAAGTGGAGTTCACTTTTACAATAATGTTACTTTAAATATTGCATGCAAAAACTAAAATACTTTACACTATTAAGTGACTAACTTTTATAAAAACAAATGAGATGCACTTTTACAATAAAGTAGCTTAAGAATATAAATTACATGCACTTTTAGAAAAGTAACTAACAAAGAGGAGACTTGAACTCAATACCTCTTATTTAATAAAGCAACTTTTAACCAAGTGAGCTAACATAAAAACATACATAAAAGATGGAAAGAAGGACGAGGTTTTTTTACTCTTCTGTCTCGAAGTGTGTTCTTGCCCCCAAATCCTTGTTTTCATCTTACAACCCACTTCACAAAAACCAAACCAAAATATTCCCAAAACTAATATGCCTCAGATTCAAGGTTAGCCCTCATTTTCTTTCTTGGAATGTATATGTTTTCTCACTATTTCTAGTTTTCCGAGTTCGCACAAAGCACATGGAAAAGTGCATACGTAGTAGAGAAAACCCATGCTCTTCCATTTCTAATTTTGCGGGTTCGCACAGGGCACGCGACAAAGAGAATATGAAGAATGGCAAGGTAAAAAAAAAAACAAGACTAAAAACTTAAAAGAATACGAGAGAAAAAAAATATGACTGTAACAATAAACCTCTTGATTTGATGAAATGGCCATATCTTAGGCAAATGGAAACCTTTTTCAGTGAAACAAAAATCATGGAAAATTTTAGGGGCTAATCTTATCCCATGGGCTAAGTTTAGGGGTTTTAAATTTTTAATGGGATAATTTCTTATTAAAAACCCATTAGGTATGATTATCCCACATTTCATTTATTTATTTTTATTGAATAGAATGTTAGTCCTATCAAATTTAAAAACGGGAGGCAAGATAAAAACAAACTTTTCCCTCCAAAAAATTGATTTAAACCTATATTTTCCCATGAAAATCGCTAGTTATATCCCATTCACCCCTGATTTCCAGAAATGGCAGTTGCTAGGGGGTCTTTCACCTCCTATCGATCATGGAAATCGAAGTCGGAGCTGCATTGATCTAGATTTTATGGGTTGAATATAGTTTTACAACTTGCTTAATGTCCACATGAGAAGGGAAGTTGATATTTATTGTTGGGTCTTATAGTGACCCATTTGCATCTAGGAGAGTTTTGAATCCCATCACCTAATATCCAAAGTTTCCCCGAGAAACATGGGGATTTTGAATCTCACGATCAACGATGTGGAAATAACATTTTTGTGGGCATTTGGGGCATCATGCCTGGGGGATGGGATTTCATTCCTAGTTGCATATTTGGCATGCAGGGAGCCATGCCACTGTTTATAACCAATGCCATTTTGTTTCTACCTGTGTTTTTGTTCTCCTTTTTAGGACAGGACATGGGTGGAGAAACTTGGAATCCCACTATCTTTGTTGCTTCTTTTGGTTTGGGCATTGTTAGGTATTTTGACATGTTTCTTGTTTTGTATATTTAATTTTATGGTTCTCAAAGGATTTTTGTAGGGTACTTGACATTGTATTTTGTGGTTGGTTAGCCTATTGTTGCAACGTGAATTCTTCTTTTTTATTAATGGGGAATACATTAAATATGGACTTACAAAGCTGGAAAAATGGATATGTGAAGCATCAGAGAAGGTATGACATGCTTAACTCTATTTTTTTGGCTACCACATAGAAATGTGTATATGATGTGATGTTAGAATTGATGATAATGTGTGTTATTTGACTGAATATTCCTAAATTTACTATGTAGGGATGCCTTGGAATGAATTAATATACATAAGGCAAGTTATTAGTTTCTTGGTAAGATTCTTTCACACTTGTCATTCATTAAAAACATACCTATATGCATTGGTATTTCTCTCTTAAAATGATCTTTGGTAAGGTGTTTGCATAAATGAGGTGTTGGTGGGCCCTAATAGCATGGAGAGCTAAATGAGGATCAAGGTGTTGGTGGCCCCTCATATTAAAATTGATTCTATTTGTCATGGTGATGAAAAATTTCATTGTTGTTTTCCAAGAATATTCCTAGAGTATGGTGAATTTATATGTACTACTTTAGTTAGAGTGAGGTACCAAACTACCACCAAAAGAGGGTTTTGTTATGTAATCATTTATTAATATCTATCTCCTATTTAGTATTTTTTGTATATGTTTTCCTATTACTATATATATATTTTTTACTATATCACAAAATTCACCAAGATTTCACAAGGTTTTATAATTTAGTAAGAGATTCTCCAAGACATTACAAGGTTTTATAATTTAGTGAAATTTTCGCCAATATTTTACAAGGTTTTATAATTTAGTAAAATATTTGTCAAGAGTTTACAAGATTATATATTTTAGTGAGATATTCACTAAGAAATTATCTATACATAATATAACATTGATAAAATAGCCTTCCTATTTTCCTATATATCATGGGGATTCCCCCATTTATTATACCTAGACATTTAATGGGGTTCTTAAAATTTTCCATGACGAAAAGTGTTTCCAATTGGAAACAACACTCTGGATGCAATGGAACACCTATCATAGCCAAGAAATGTACCAAACTATCAGAACCAAAAATTATGTCATGTCTTTGGCAACACCAATTCAAGATCTAGATTACCAATGTAAGCGACACTTCATAATCTCCTTGATACCATGTTCGAATACACACGATACTTCCAAAATATTGAACACCTAGAGAAACCACTCACACAAAAATATTGTATATCAACACACTGATGTTTTCACATGATTTAAACCCTCAAAAGGGAAACACTCAATGGCCCCATCCAAATAGCTACTTGAGGAAATTTATTATGCAAAAGAAAGAAATTTACAAATGATCTTCTCATAATCAATCAACTAAAAAATGGTCATCCATGCTCTTCAAATAGATATCATGGACCAATCAAGTGTTAAGCCATATATTAATGATAATTATGAACAAAGGGAAGATGAACCGTTGGATCACTCTATGTCTAGAACATATCATGACCGCTGGATTACATATTTACAAATGCTTACTAATTCATACTAAAGAAACACACTTTACCTAATAGATATATTAAAAAAGTTGATATTAACTAACTCCTAAGTGTCTAAATATCCTAACGGACACACCTGAGAATACTCATGGATATTAAACTAAGACAAGTGAAAAATTGTGGGGATACTGATGAGGTCTCCATCCATATCCTATGAGGAATCACTGATATATTTTCATATAAACGGTATTTCCACAAGGAAAAGATGAAATAAACCAAGGAGTAGACAAAATTATGGAAATGATTCCAAGAATACCTTGACAATAGTTTAACAAAGAGTGATAACTTGTTATAGGAGGTGTTGAGGAAGATGATTTTTTTTATAGTAGACCTTAATCCACGAAAAATGAAAGGGTGGTTTTCAACATATCAATAGAAGAAACACAAGGGCATGTGGAAAATAAGTACATGAAGGAGAAATATGGCACATGAGAAATAAATACAACACCAATAAAGGTATTTAGGTCACTCCCGACTAGTAAGGAAAGCAAAGAGGTAAATATATCCAAGGAAGGAGAAGAAACCTTCTCTCTAGAAGCTAGAAGTTGTTGGGACATCAAGATGGTAGCATAGGCCAACACATTGTTTCAGAAATTCACATTTGTCTTTGCTTACAACTTCCATGACTTGTAAAGGATACTAAAGGGATTTGGTGATTCTAAGATAGAGCTTCAACTAGGGTTGTATCCCATCAAATAACAATCATACAAAATGAACCCTTGATACAATTTAAAGGTACAAGAAGAACTGAATAAGATGATAAAGGAAGGCATCATATATGTAGTTCAATAGAGAGAATGATTACCCTCAATTGTAGTGTTGATCCTATGATTTGTCCATTTTTGCCACCTTTTTGTACCACTTTGACATCACCTTGGGTTTCTTTCCACTCCTTTTTGACACTACTTATCCTACAAAGTTATATTTTGATCTAAAGGTACAACCTTGATGAATACTACATTGTTTTGAGCAATGACATAAGTGTTTGAGTGGTATTCATGCTTGATTTCAGGATTACTTATTGTATGTCTTGATATGTGCATAGATCGCTTGGAACCATGATGTCGAAGGATCATTGCTGACTACCTTCATTCACACTTAGAGATTGTCTTGTCCCAATTTGGATGTGATATTACATGTATGCCATTACTTGTATGTTGTTACTCCTGGACGTTGCAAATATGTCATCATTTTGGAATGCTTGAGCATTTGGTATTCGACCAATGATCAAGTATAGGGTGAGATAAGTGCCAACAGAGATATTCCAGGTCAAGCAAGAGAGCATAGAATTAGTTAGCTTTATCTATGGATTAAACTATGTAAAATAATTATATTTTTTCACAGTTTTTATAACAACATTATCATATGAAATATCTTCCCTTTGTATTGCTACGGACAACCTTGAGAATCTTCAATTCTCAAGGTGTTCGGATACTCTATTTTGGGAAAGAATGTCATCTAGACATTTGTATAAGAGAACTGAGCCCTCTCGGGTATAGGGTTGTCAATTATTATTTAGGACAGAGTGTGGGACAGAGATTATTAGACTTATTGTATCATTTTCCTTTTTCATAATATATACATGTTGGATCTTTCCTAGAGAAGCTTGAGCTTACTCACATACAAACAATAAACTGTCAAAAGATGTGAAATGGAGTTCTCCTCCTTCCTTTGTAGACTTTTCTCCTCATGGTTGAGCTTATCATCTTAGAAATTCGAATTTGAGGAGGCATGGATGTTTCCTTGATTAGTTGGATTTGATTTGGACCCACTTAGCCTCATGGATGCATCCTCACTTGCTAAACTTGGACCCTGTAGCTTTTCTAGATGTTTCTAATCCTTCTTGAGTTGCACAAATCAATAAACTTCTTTCTTTTTTGTTTTTGATAACTTTCCTGCTTTTCCTACTTTCCTTGCTTTCTGAATTTCTCTTGCTTTTAGAAATTCTGCCTCCTTTATTTTTGGATGTTTCCTGCTTTTCAAGACTTGCTACTATACTGCACTTTCTTGCTTTGTGCACTTTCCTGCTTTATGCACTGCTTTTTTTAGTTTCCTTCTTTTTTTTGACACCTTGCTTTGTGCATGCTTTCTTCCAATTTCATTTTTGCTTTCCTCTTATTTTCTTTCACTTTACTCTTTGGTGTGACAACTCATAAGGATAAAATTATCTCCTTATGCTCCCTTGTCATCATCCAACTCATCATCACATGTAATTAATAATTAAATACAAAAATAATAATTACATCTCGTTCAATTTAATTAATTAAAACAACTATAAGCTAAATTATTCCTAGTTAATAATCTAATTGCCTAAGTAATGTCACCCCCTTATTAATTAATTATTTGACTTTCACTAGGATCCATGGGATTTTGATTTGACATTGGATACTACTTGGTGTTGGAAAAATGGGAACATGACATTGCGACTTGCAACCTAAATCATTTTAGGGGTACATGGTGAATTTGTGCCCGAGGCATAGAATCTGAACTGGGTAGCAGAATTGAGTTATGTTAGCTCATGTAGGTGTGTTTGGGAAGGGATACACGAACCATGGATAGAAAGGGTAGTAGGACGGTGACAAAGTGTACATCCTTTTGTTATTGTCCCATGTCAATTTTGCACAAGGCGGTCAAATTTGAATTGAAATCTATAGAGTGACCATGGGTAGTGTGACCATGTCCATAATGGCCAAACACATATGTGAGAGATGACATAACCTAGTTATGCTTCCCAGTTTGGATTTCATGCCCCTGGAGAAAATTCACAAAATGTCCCTGAATGGCCCCAAGGGGTGAGTTTCAATTGGCCATAGAACAAAACCCGTAACTCGTATCATGAAACCATTGATTCCAATGGATACATAATCTTGGGTTTCAACCAAGGGAACCCCTCTACCATGATTGAGTTACCTAGAAATGGCCATATTATAACATATATAAAACTACTATTTTGCTCAATAAGGGCCAATTCCAATTTTGTACAAGGGGGTCAACTTTGAATTGAAATCTCTCGAGAAACCATGGCAATGTGACCATGTCCACAATGGCCAAATATAGTAGTGGGAGTGAATGAATCCCAATTATCCTTCTCGGTTTGTATTTTTACCCCCCAATGCAAGAATTTCCATGTGTTCCATTGAGTAAAACCCTATTGTCCTATCTATCCGAATAAAAGGTTCCTTCGACCATGGGACTCGCAAAGGTGAGGAAACCCTACCTATAATTAAATGCTAGGAATCCAATAGAATCGACGGTTTCATGATTTGATGCATGGTTTTTGTTCTATGTCCATTTATAAGTCATACCATGTAGCCATTCCACGGGGGCTTCACTAGAAGGCAATATAATATCACGTTCATTCATATTGGGGTGTTAAATAATCATGAAAACCTAAAAATTATATTGCTTATATATTAAGAGGAAAAGGGTTTTTTTATTTAATGTAACAATACAAAAATACTTTGGGGTCTCTTTTATTTGGGAGGGCTGACAAATATTCGCCAAATGGAGATGGCGGGATCATAGCCGGATGAGAAATTGGGTTGAGGAAAGGCTCGGGCTTACCAGTACACAGGGAAATCATATCTTGAGGCATGCTTGATGCCAGGGGTTTCATGGTGAAGAGGGTTTCCAGTCGATCATAGTCAAGAGATAGTGGTCATTGACAACCAGTTGTTACCAATAGAACTCAGCTAGTTGTTACCAATAGCCTTGGGAGGCTCTAAGCTTCGAGGGCCTGTTATAGGCCCTTGATAGGCCTTGGGGGCTTGAATACCCAACCACTCGTGCCTATTACAGGACTTGGAAGTTTAGTCAGCCTCCTAGAGCTTATTACAGGTCCCGGCGGCTTGGATACCTAGACCACAACAGGCTTAGTTAGCGATTAGGGAACTGCAACATGCAATCTAAATGTTGTACTATGTGCATTGGCTCTAGTGACATACAAGAAGTGATCTTCTATCTCTTCATTAGACCATTAGATTTTGCAAATCATAATGATATGTGGTTGAGTAATTGCATTGTGGGTGAAGTAATGTGCATCCACAATATACATCGAAAGAAGCAAGGAGCATTGTAGAATGCATGTGGGGTCATAAGAGGGGTATCATATCAATATACTAGGTAGAAATATAAAGGGGTATAACAAATTTCAACGAAAAAATTGATACATACAATATCTAGTGATAATAGGGGTTTTTTAAATTGGGAAGGCATATTCAGAGGGGGTTAAAAAAATCGATTTTGGAAGGAATTTTCCAATATTTAGTGAAATTAGGGGTATTATTTCATATTCCATGAACGAATGTGCCATGATAGCAGTTTATTGACCGAAGCCCCCATGAGCCATTCAAGGACAAATGCCAAATTGGTCTTGAGGCCTAAAACCACCATCAAACATTCAAATTGAGTTCCATAAGTTTGGGAACATTTATCTAGGCATGGAAAAGTCGATCTGGCCGACTGGAGGATTTCATGGTGGGTTCCGTGGAATTTTAACCCCCAGTGAAAGAAGATGCCAATGCCAATCACAATGAGGATGAGGATGATGATGGGAATGAATATAATGATGAGGATGGAAATGATGAGGATGATGATTCCAATTCCAAAAAAAATGATGATGAGGATGGTGATGAAAATGATGATGATATTGATGATGATGACATGAATAGTAATGATGACATGACAACTTCAACTTTTGGTGCAAGTAGCATTATGCACACAAAATTCTAAAACATGCACACATGCATTATCTCCCCACACACACGACCAAAGATTGCATTTGCATGCTCCATTGCTTCATGTGCATTATTCATTTCATGTATGGACCCTTTATCTCACATGTGCACCCAGGACCGTTAAGGAAGCCCAATTGGTGAGCCTATAATGAAGAATACATATAATGATCCATCAACAATTATGAAATGAAGAATATATTTAGGGTTTCTAGGGCTATATTAGGTTTCTAGGATTCTACATTTCTAGATTAGGTTTCTATGTTTTTCAGATTAGGTTTCTAGGGCTAGATTAGGTTTTTAGGTTTCTAGGGTTAGATTTGGTTTCTAGGTTTCTAAATTAGGTTTCTAGCGATAGATTTAGTTGTAAAGGTATGGATGTTTGATAGTATATATTGGTCAATGGTGACATTGCGTTTGCTAGTAGTCATTGGTCAATGATGACATTGCACGAGTCATGTTTATGTATGAATGCTTGATATTAGATATTGGTCAATTATTACAGTTCAGAGTTGTAAAAGTATGAATTTTTTATAGTGGATATTTTCCAATGATAAAGAACTTTCAAAGTTGTAAAAGTACATTAATGTTTGGTAGTAGATATTGGTCAATGATGACATCAAGGAAAGTTGTAAGGGTATGAATATTTGATAGTAGATATTGGTCTATGGTGACATTGCATGTTGATATTAGTGATTGGTCAATGATAACTTTGTTGCTACAAACTAGGGTTTCCAAGGTTTAGAATACAAATTAGGATTTGGGATACAAACTAGCGTTTCTAGGCTATGTTAGGTTTATACACTAGTGTAGGTTTACATTCTAGGATAGGCTAGGTTATGGTAGTTTAAGTTTAGTGTAAGCTAGTATTAAATTAGAGTGGTTTAGGCCAAGGTACATTTGGTTAGAGTAGGTTCGTTGGTCTTATCAAGTCAATGATAAGTTAGGTTTAGTAGGTGAGGTTGGGGTATTTTAGGCTAGATTGGGGCAGGCTATGCTAGGGATGCATAAGCTAGATATTATAGGTTTGGGTAGGTTTGGTAGGGTAGGTTAGATAAGGTAGATTAGATATTGGAGTGGTTTAGGATATAGTAAGTATGTTTTATTTAAGTATTATCATTGGCTTGAGTAAGGTAAGGATAGGTCAATGGTTTAGGTAAGTTCAAACTAGGTTATATTAAGATAATTTAGTTTAGGAAGGTTTAGTAGGTGATGTTAAGGTATTAACTGAGGTTGGGGTAGTTTAGGATATATTAGGGTTGTCTAGTGTTTAGAATACAAGCTAGGGTTTAGGATAAAAAATAGGGGTTAGACTGCAAATTAGGCCCTATCCTATCATCTAAGCTTTACATTGCAAACTAGGGGTCAGACTACAAACTAGGGTTTTAGACATCGGTCAATAATGACATCACATTTGATAGTAGTCATTGGTCCATGATTACAGTTCAGAGTTGTAAAAGTATGAATGTTTGATAGTGGATATTTGTTAATGATGACATGCTTTGAAAGTTATAAAAAACATGAATGTTAATAGTATATATTGGTCAATGATGACATCAAGGAAATGTGTAAAGGTGTAAATGTTTGATAGTAGATATTGTTCCATGGTGACATTGCATGATGATATTAGTGATTGGTCAATGGTATCTTTGTTTCTAGAAGCTAGGGTTTCTAGGGTTTAGAATACAAACAAGGGTTTGGGATACAAATTAGATTTTATGGGCTAGGATAGGCTAGGTAATGGTAGTTTAATTATAGTGTAAGATAGTATTAAATTAGAGTGGACTAGAACAAGGTATGGTTGGTTAGTAGGGTCATTGGTATTATCAAGCAAAGGATAGGTTAGGTTTAGTAGGTGAGGTTCCAGGATAGTTTAGGCTAGATTAGGGTAGGGTGGGCTATGCTAGGGAAGGATAAGCTAGATATGCTAGGTTAGGGTAGGTTTTGTAGAGTAGGTTAGATAGTGGAGTGGTTTAGGCTAGTAAGTATGTTTGATTTAAGTACAATCATTAGCTTGAGCAAGGTAAGGATAGGTCAATGATTTAGGTAAGTGTAGACTAGGTTATATTAAGGTAGTTTAGTTTAGGAAGGTTTAGTAGGTGAGGTTAAGGTATTAATTGAGGTTGGGGTAGTTTATAATAGATTAGGGTTTTTTATTGTTTATAATACAAATTCTGGTTTAGGCTACAAACTAGGGGTTAGATTATATACTAGGGGTCCTAGAAACTCGGCCCTAGCCTACAAACTAAGGTTTGCATTGCAAACTAGGAGTTAGACTACAAACTAGGGTTTCTACAAGTTAGGGTTTTAGACATTGGTCAATGGTGACACTACATTTGATAGTAGTCATTGGTAAATGATGGAATTGCATGAGTCATGTAAGTATGAATGTTTTATATTCGATTTTGGTCAATGATTACAATTTAGAGTTGTAAAAGAATGAATGTTTGATAGTCATGGATATTTGTCAATGATGACAGACTTTCAAAGTTGTAAAAGCACATGAATGTTTGAGAGTAGATATTGGTCAATGATGGCATCAAGAAAAGTTGTAAATGTATGAATGTTTGATATCATATATTGGTCAATGGTGATGTTGCATGGTGACATTAGTGATTGGCCAATGGTATCTTTGTTTCTCCAAGCTAGTGTTTCCAGGTTTTAGAATACAAACTAGGGTTTGGGATACAAGCTAAGGTTTATATGATAGGATAGGTTTATAGGATAGGATAGGTTTACATGCCAGGCTAGGCTAGGTTATGGTCATTTAAGTTTAGTGTAAGCTAACTTATTGAATTATAGTGGTTTAGTCCAAGTTATAGTTGGCTAAAGTAGGTTCATTGGTCTTATCAAGCAAATAATAGGTTAGGTTTAGTAGGTGAGGTTGGGGTATTTTAGGGTATATTAGGTTAGGGTAGGCTATGATAGGGATGGATAAGCTAGATATGATGGGTTTGGGTAGGTTTGGTAGGGTAGGATAGATAGTGGAGTGGTTTAGGCTAGTAGGTATGTTTGATTTAAGTATGATCATTGGATTGAGAAAGGTAAGGATATATCAATGGTTTAGGTAAGTGTAGACTAGGTTATATTAAGGTAGTTTAGTTTAGGAAGGTTTATTAGGTGAGGTTAAGGTAGTAACAGAGGTTGGTGTAGTTTACGCTTGATTAGGGTTGTATAGTAGGGTAGGAAAGTCTAGGTTTAGTTTTTCTAGGTTAGGTTATCATACGATATAATAAATGTAAATCAGTTATGTTAAATTAGGCGCATGTTTCAATGCTAATTAATTAAAATTAGAGAGAATTTAATGTTTTCCAATAAATTAATAGTTCTTTACTTGCTTTTATATCAAGATCAAGCAACATATATAATTTTATCCTTTTGTAATGTTTTAGAATGTAGAATAATAGTAATTAATCCACAACTAAGGATAACATATTAATTAATTTTATGAAATACTTAAATTAATATTACTAGGAAAACTAAGAAAACATATAAGATTGCAGATGACAAAAACATTCCTCTTGGTCCTCTTTTCACATAAATCCTCTTAGGGCCCATAGAATTTGTTATTGTTCCCAAGTGAATATAATATCCTTAATAGATCAATGACTATAGGAGGCCACTAGATATCAAAATTTATCTATTTCATCATGAGCAAAGTAAATGACAATTGCTAAAAGAAATAACACAAGATTATCATTGCAAGATGTTGTATGGGCCATGAACAAATTGGATTTTGACAATTATATGAATCCATTGATTCTATACATCAAGAGATATATAGATATTTAAGGGGATAATAGGGTTTCAATCAAAGAATATTTCCATTCAAAGAATGATGCAAGTTCCCGTACTTTATCTATTGAATTTTAGATGAATAATCACTTAGACAATAGAGTACAATTGAGCTCTGTTGCATGCCTCATAGGATTTCTATTCACGCCATTCAAACTCAAGCATGTGTATTAAAAGCATAACATTAAATGAAATATTTATGTATATTACAAAATGACACATCGTACCCATAGTACATAATTGCAACTTGTACATAAAGTAGCAAAATGAGTGTACATTTGAATCCCATACTACAAAAATAACACAAGTGTCCTAAAACCACTACAAATATACATCCATTTCAAATTCATTTATCGCTACTTTCCTTGGCACTGCCAGATTCCTATGAAAAAACAATCTTCCTCTTCCTGAAGAATGACGAAGATAGTGGACTACTTTGTCGAGGATCCATGCTCATTTCAGAACTCTAAAAAAAATCCATTTAAAATTTATTTAACATTTACAAAAAAAATTCATGACACTTATTAAAATTGCAATCAAATAAAACATTTATATATACTGAACATGAATATGTGCATGCCACAATCGGTGTCATGCGAGGTGAATCTATCGATCCAGTGTCGCGCGAGGTGAAGCTATCGATTCGGCATCCTGTTGTGAGTAAAAATGTTGCAAGTCATATAGCTACAAGGCATTTGGTTGCGAAGAAGTAACAATAGACTCCCCAAGAATCTATGATGTATGAGTCTCCTGAATGACATGTTCAATCATGGGATGCAAATGCAGGATAATTTAATAAACATAACACTCATATGTACACAAATATTTGATAAATAAATTCATGTACCTATGACAAGCTCTCGTTTGAGAGTAGGAGATACATCTACTTGATGTATGGACATGGATGGCATGCTTGCATTTGTAGTCATAGGATAATCCGAGTCTAGATCAACAGATGCCTCAGTAACTAACGATGGCTCTATGCGTGTAATATGGACCTGTCCATAACGTATCAAAAACATATACCAATAAACAAGAGTTAATAAAACAACTTAGATACTAAATATTAAAAAATAAATAATGATGCACATAAAGGTCCATCAAACTTTACTTGCTCATCATGTTGAGGGTTGTTGGGTGTGGATTGCATAATAAAATCTCTACCACCTTACATAAAATATAGTACATCAAAAACTAATTTTTTTTTCCTTTCATTAATATAAATATGGTAAATGATGGTAAATTAAAAATATTTCCATTACCTTCAATGGTGATAAACCAAAAACATATGCAACATTCACTAAGGGCATTTACTTCAATCTCTTGAGAAAGACCTAGCTATAGTGGAGGAGTCCCCACTGATACAGCTAAACACGTCAATATAATATGTCAACAAATTAATGAAATAATAAGTTTTCAAACAAATCATAATTTAAAATATAATAAAGTATTTGAAGATTGATGAACTTACACATTCCATGAATCCATTGGTGTGAATTTGTGACGAAGGCCATAGGAAATTCTACCATAAGATGAGAAAGGATGTGGCAACATATGTCATGTGGTTTTTCTCTACTAGATGTCCAAAAAAAAAAAAAAAACATAACTCCAATGCTGCGCAATAGAGGTAATTAAGCTACCAAGCCTTCCAAATCCAGCAAATTGTCCAAATGACAATGTGTAGATGCCCAAATCACAGGTGCGTTAATTCTCTCCTGCATTTAATTGCTCCCTATTTTTACAAATGTGAAGTGGAATGGGTCGGTGGAGCTATGATGATTTAGGAAACTTATCTTAACTCATCAAAACTATGGTGATTTAGGAAGCTTATCTTAACTCATCAAAACTATGGATTTAGAAGTAATCAAGTAATTTCTTACTTTATTTTGTTAAATTTTCAGAATTTACTTCAATCTAATCTAGGATCTTAACTAAGAGAACAACATGTACAACAAATCTACAGCATATCAATCATGGACACAATAATGCAAGCACACAAGAGACACAGAGTTTACTGAGGGAAAACCATAAAGGTGAAAAACCACAATAACTTCCTCAGAGATAGATAGAGCCAGAATACAAGAGATAGTCTTCTCCTAGCAGCAGAGCCTCCTCCTCCACAAGTGCGCCACTCTCCAAAGTGTGAGTGAGAATAGAATGTGAAAAATGAGAGAGACACACTCACTATTTATACACTAACTTGACTTGGCCTTTACTCAACTAGGTCGGCCTCAACTTAACCACTTAACATAATGCTGACTGGCCGACCCCCACTAGGGTGGTCTAATAACCCTTTGACCCACATGGCTGACCCTCAATAGGGTGGTCTAATAACCCTTTGACCCACATGACTTATACAGGGCTGACCCCAACAAGGTGGTTTAATAACCCATCAAGTATAAGTTACGACACTTACAATATAAATGACGACACTTCTGTATAGAGGAATAATAACATCTCTATAGGAATACAACATACATATATGTGAAATACATTCTGAAGTTACATATACATCAACACTCCCTCTTAACTAGGAAGGTATTTCTCGACACAGTTCTTCTAGCACAAGTCATCTTCTCTGGATCATCGTCACTGGATAATCGTCATCGAGTCATCATCATCGTCGTTGTTGCTGCTATCTCAATCAATCTCTGAATCTACTCATCATAGGAAGTTCTACAAAGCCAGTCCTTTTTCATACTAGATGTAGGCCCACCACCCACAGGTCTTCGTCATCACTGGCCATACTGTGGAATCCTCAAAACTTATTACGTGCGTCACAAAACCTTGCAAGAGCATCCCAGGACTTATTACGAGCACACAACCCAACCTATCAGATCTCCCAGGGAGCAATTACATGTGACCCTACCACAAAACCTCGAAAGAGAATCCCAGAACTGATTACGAGCACACAGCTCAACCTATCGGATCTCCCAGGGTGCTATTATATGTGGTCACCACAAAACCTTTCACGAGCATCCCAGGACTTATTACGGGAACACATCCCAACCTATCAGATCTCCCAGGGCGATATTACATGTGGTCATGGAAAAACCTTGCAAGAGCATCCCAGGACTTACTACGAGCACACAGCTCAACCTATCGGATCTCCCAGGGCGCTATTATATGCCAGAGGACAAAACCTCGAAAGAGCATCTGCCAGATATCCCGGGTAGCTATTATATGCCAGCGGCAAAACCTTACAAGACTATCTGCAGATCTCCCAGGGCGCTATTATATGTTCTCCCAGAGCAAAACCTCGAAAGAGCATTTGCCAGATATCCCAGGGAGAAATTATATGCCATAGGAAAAACCTTGCAAGACTATCTGCAAATCTTCCAGGGTGCTATTATATGCTCATCTGCACAACCTGATCCACGACCACAGAGTATCAACTTTATACTCACCATACATCATCCTGATGTACACATGATCATCCCGATCATCATCACTGCAACATCCTGTTGCATGTCATCTGGAGCAACATCCTGAAGCTCGTCATCCATGATCATCCTGATCATATAATGCATATACCTGATGCATACCAAGTATCTACCTGATACATATCATCATACATGATCCACCTGATCATACAATGTATCCACCTGATACAAGTACAAAAACATGATCCAACTGATCATACCTGATACATATCAACATACATGATCTACCTCATCATACACAGTATCCACCCGATAAATATACAGATACATGGTCCAAGCATCCAACATGATGCATATACAAAACATATACAAATGATCCTACTGATCATATCCAGCATCCAACATGATGCGTACATATACATATAAATGATCCAACTGATCATATCCAACATCCAACATGATGCGTACATACATATACATATAAATGATCCAACTGATCATATCCAGCATCCAACATGATGCATATACATAGCAGTAACTGGAGCATCGTCCTGATGCTCATCATCCAGCACTTACATCCATAGCCATGTGAAGGATCCTCCTTCCAACATGCTTGGAATGGCTTCTGCAAATGTGTCCATCACTTCTTCCTCGAAGTGTCATCAATCTGAAGAACACCAAGCCTCTCCCTGAAGTACTCGAACTTCACCCTGGCTAGTGGCTTCGTCAGCACATCTGTAATCTGCTTGTCCGTCGCAATGTACAGGAGCTTCACAGCTCCTCTCTGCACCATATCCTTGATATAGTGATATTTGATCTCTATGTGTTTCAACCTGTCATAAAACACTGGGTTCTTGGACAACTTCACACAACTCTGGTTATCACAAAAGATACCAGTAGCATCTAACAGGAGATCAAATAACTCAGACAGTAGCTTCTGAAGCCATACTGCCTCACAACTAGCTGAACAGGCTGCAAGATACTCTGCCTCAGCTGTACTTAGTGCTACGCAGGACTGCTTCCTGCTGAACCAAGAGATAACCTGATCCCATACTGAAGCAACACCTAGATGTGCTCTTTCTATCTGCAGCACTGCCAGCCCAATCTGAATCAACATAACCCTGCAGGTTAAACTTTTGATTCGCTTCATACTTGAGCCCATAATCCACTGTACCCTTCAGGTACCTCAGAACATGCTTTACAGCAACCAGGTGAACACTCCTTAGATCCGTCAGGAACTGGCTCAATGTGTTCACCGCAAAGCAAATATATGGTCTCATGTTCGTCAGGTACATCAAGGACCCAATCGTATGACGATACATAGAGACATCAACCAACTCAGATGAAGCATCACATAGAAGCTTCAGATTTGATGTCATGGGTGTGGCCATAGCCTTGCAGTCCATCATCCCGAACCTCTTTAGTATCTCTACTGCATACTTCCCTTGTCCAAGGAAGATTCCATCTGCACTGTGCCACACCTCCATGCCAAAAACAAATAGTGCATTATCCCCAAGTTCGCACATATATGACTCCCTGTCATGAGTCTCAGAACCAAGTGGCTGCTCCACATACACTTCTTTTTCAACTAGACCATTCAAGAAAGTTGCCTTGAAATCCATCAGGTGTATCTTCCACTTCATCACTGCAGCCAGAGCAAGTACTGATCTGATGGAAGTGTATCTGGCTACAGGAGCAAAAGTCTCTATGCTACCACCTGCAGCATTCTTGATCTTGTCAATCCTTTTGGAAGTCATTATGGACTACCCTTCAGGTCTTGGGACTGCATCCCAAACATCTTCATGATCAACTTGTACTCCTCGATCATGGCATTCTTCCCAGATCCTAGTAACTTCAATATCTTCAATTTTTTTAATAGATAACTTTGTTGCTGAACAAATGTTGTAGTCCTTCTTTTGTAGGTGATGGTATATGATCTTTCCTACACAACAAGTTAAATTGTATGATTAGAAAACATCTCATAGTTTTCAGAACAAATTCTTACACATAAAGAAATATGTCATACAGTCATGCAATTATCTTAGCCAATGCTTCAATACAACAATTATCCATATTCCGTAACTTTCTAGATGCCTTCCAATCTCTACCAGAACATTGTTAAGAGTGTGCACAACTCCTAACATGTCAGCAAAGAGGTTTCATTCTAGATAAGTAGCAATGGAATGTTGTACAGTGCCATAGGCCACTTACCCATGTATATTAGTAGTATACTGTTCATCAATGCAACTATTCTAATATGCATAATACACAACCTAATTCTTGGAACATAAGCATATACATCATTGAATAACATTATGTAAGAAATGACAATTCAAATACTTATCTTTGTTTGGTTGCTGGGTGGACTCCCTCTGAATCTTTGCAACTCCATTCTGATGTGGATTGTGAGAAGTGGTCAACTCCCTCTGAATATCTGCATCCTTGCAGAAACTACTGAAGTGTGCTCCTTTGCTTTCTTCCAGGAACAACTGGAGTGTGCTCCCTCTTGATCTTTGCTTCCTGGATTACCTGTCCTTGAACTTACATCCATCCTTAATCACTATGCATGCTTATTAGTATCATCATTGTGTTATCCTTGAGGTCTCATACATAATCACACATTTATTAATATAATCTTAATACTATCAAAACACAATAATCTTAAACTTGTATAGTCATGATCATTCACAGATAATAAACACTAGTATTCAAGGTTTCAGGGAAGTCTTCTTTTACTCATGCATATTCTTATTTGATCATAGGACTCTTCTGATTAGTTAAAAAAAACATGATTACTCAAACCTATACCTTCATGATTCTTCTGGTTAGTCATATCATCAATTATGGTAAGAAACATAATATGCATACAACCATGACTATTCAAACCTATGACTTCATGAATAATCATTATCAACAACACAACAGTATAAGATCCTAACACAAGGTAGGATTCTAGCTTGATATAGGAAAAACATACCTGGATTAGCATGCTAGCTAGTTATGTCTAACATACCCGCATAATGTCTTCTGGTTCTCTTCAGTGACTTGTGCTAGTAACCTGCATGTCTCATAAGTTAACCATTGTAGAACCAAGTTATACATACCTCGTAAGTAGATCTTCTATGTGATCCATGATAATGGATGAATCTTTGTCTTCATGTCACCATGATCATATGTTCTTAAAGTAGAACATGATTTGTCTTTCTTGGTGTACCTTTTATGTTAGCGAACAACATAAACCTCATACAACATCACAATGCATTAGTACAATCATAAGTGTTAACACCCTAACCAATGAATATCTTCTATCATGCATTCATAATTTTGTTAAGGTGATACGACAAATCTAAAATCAAGATTGTACTAACCGTAATAACATGAAGACAAACATACCATAAACTTAATCATGAACAAATCTCGAAACATACCTCGATGATTCATACTTCTCAAGATCGCTTGTAATCTTCTTATGTAAGGCCTTAGCCTCATCTCCCTCTGAAACAGGAACTTCTTCACTTATGCAGGTGACCAATCCATCCTCTTCTAGGATTAACCCAATCCACTTGATTTGCAGGAACTAGATCTGGAGCTATAATAGGGTTTGTTAGAGAAACCCCAAAATTCAAACTTTTGAAAGGATAGAAATATGCGCCTTGATGAGATAATCAAGCTGGTATATTCAGAATTTGAAAACTGCAAAGTTTCACTCAATTTTTCCTTTGAAACTTCCGGATTCACTAGACGTGACCCTGAACTGGGGTTTGATGAAGCCCACTCTTCTGCCCAATCAAAAGGTTTGATCCAAATCTCTAAGTTTCTGTTTTTATAAGGAGCTTCCAGCCATGGTCACAGATTTCAAAAATTCCCATTTTTGCAGAAGCCCTAATTTTCCACTTTTCTTATCAAAGTCCTGAACTAGGGTCTGATCAAGCCCGACCTTCTGCCCAACCAAAAATTCTGATATTGGTCTCTAAATTTCGATTTTGATGAGTAGCATTTAGCCATGGTCTCCGATTACAAAAATTCCAACTTTATCCGAAACCCTAAATTTCGGAAGCCATGAATGAAGGTGGTCAAAAATAATTATGTTATGATAGAAATATGTACCTAAATGTTTCTGGTGTAGCTCCGAACTTTTCGATCCACAGGGTCTGAAATGTTTTTCTAAGATAGCCCGACCTGTCATCTTTCCATCTCAACAGGTCTGACCTCAATTGGATTCTCTGAGAGATAGTTATTCCAAGTGTCGCAACGTGACCTGTTTATGGGATAAAATAGGAGAGCAAACATGTACGGCATGCCACGTGTCACTGGTTCAACTTCAGCATCTGAAAACTTTTCCTGACATAGTACAGTCTGTGTACTACCTTTCACTTTTTACGAAATTTCATTTGGAGCTTCCTAGCCCAAGTTATGACCTTTTTCGCAGGTCACATGTTTCTGACTGAGATCTGGAAGAGGCAGAAACCCTATATTGTACAGATCATAAATAAAAAATTACAACGAATTAGAAGTTTTCCTTTGGACACAAGGTACATGAGGATCTAAAATTCGCCTTGTACAAGTTTTAGATCCAAAAACTTCACCAAAATGGATTTATAGCGAAAGTGCTATGATGACTGGTTTTTGCTATATCAAGCCCTAGCATCGCAAGTGCAACAAGTGTCATACATGCCATATCATGCCTTCTTTCAGGCTAGCTCTGATACCATGTTAAATTTTCAGAATTTACTTCAATATGATCTAGGATCTTAACTAAGAGAACAACATGTACAGCAAATCTACAGCATATCAATCATGGACACAATAATGCAAGTACACAAGAGACAGAGTTTACTTGGGGAAAACCATAAAGGTGAAAAACCCCAATAACTTCCTCGGAGATAGATAGAGAAATGATACAACCAGAATACAAGAGATAGTATTCTCCTAGCAGCAGAGCCTCCTCCTCCACAAGTGCACCACTCTCCAAAGTGTGAGTGAGAGAATAGAATGTGAAAAATGAGAGAGACACACTCTCTATTTATACACTAACTTGACTTGACCTTTACTCAACTAGGTCGGCCTCAACTTAACCACTTAACATAATGCTGACTAGGCCGACCCCCACTAGGGTGGTATAATAACCCTTTGACCCACATGGCCGACCCCCAATAGGGTGGTCTAATAACCTTTTAACCCACATGACTTATACAGGGCCGACCCCAACAAGGTGGTCTAATAACCCATCAAGAATAAGTTACAAGACTTATAATATAAATGACGACACTTTTGTATAGAGGAATAACACGGGGGGTTCACCCGGTGAACTTGTTACATAGCATGATCGTTCAAATGATATTAAAGAATATCCCTATTTTCACTAAATATTGGAAAATTCCTCCTAAAATTGTATTGTTGAACCCCCCTCCCAATATGGATTTCCAATTAAGAAAACCCCTAGTTTCACTGGATATTGTAGGTATCCATTTTTATCAAACCATTTTTAATACCCCCTTTATATCATATTATAAAGTTGTAACAAACAAGAACCCTAACACATCTTAATGATCCCACCAGGATTGTAGGGGCGATTGATCAATTTGTAGCGTTGGATAGTGGAAGAGCCAATGAAATAGTATTGGGGAAGGAAAAATGTGTAAAAGGAAACCCAGTCAAGAGATCAACGTAACAAAGAATGTAAAAGACTGATATTCCACTAGTTACTGCAATGCTTAGAAAAGATGAGAATTGTAAATGTTTCACAACATAGCCTACAAATTTACCAATTTTATATCATGTAAATACAAGTATAGCCATAGAGAGCTCATGATTTCTATAAGATTAATAAATTAAACTCCATAAAAATGCAAAATTGAAACCCTTTCATGGATATTCCACTAGTTACTACAATGCTTAGAAAAGATGAGAATTGCAAATGTTTCACAACATAGACTACCAATTTAGCAATTTTATATCCTGTAAATATAAGTATAGCCATAGAGAGCTCATGATTTCTATAAGATTAATAAATTAAACTCCATAAAAATGCAAAATTGAAACCATTTCATGGATGACTCCCCTACCTTCTTATCAAAACAAACATCTAGGTTCCAGTGAGCCAAGGAAGATTGATCTCACTTTTCTTGGTTGTCGTGGAGAAAGGTTTGACTGAATCTCAATACCCACCTAAACCCCAACCTAAAAAATGAAGATTTATATCTTTTACTCGAATGCCTACAAAAAATACAATACAATTGTTTAGCTCTTGAATTCTCAATTAGCTACATATCTTAACTTAAAGATGAAAAAAATGCATAAATGAGTTATTAAATGAGGATTTCTCAAGGATAGTAATCCAAAGAGACTTCCATCGATATTATCATCGGTACACTATTATCAAATTTATGCAAAACTTAGGATCATAAGCAATATCAAATAAAAATGGAGGGTCCATAAGCTTTAGGTGGGTATGAATTGAGCCCATGATTTGAAGGTATGAATCCATCCCACGATGTGGAGGTTATTCCTCATCCCACCCAAATAAAATATCCCCCAATATTTATATTACTATGTCAAATTAAAACCCCCCCTTGACCCCTTAATACAGAGCAATATATTTTTGAGGTTTTAAGAGTATTCAAACCCCCAATATGAATGAAGGTGATATGATATTGTCTCACTAGTGTACCCCCGTGAGGAATAATAACATCTCTATAGGAATACAACATACATATATGTGAAATACATTCTGAAGTTATATATACATCAACATATTTAAGGTATGAAACATAATTATTCTTAATGAATGTTAATAATCATCATTACATTATGTTAAGGAAGATCTTGATATTTTATTAGAAATAAATATTAAAAAATACACAAATATAAGGTATTATAACAAGATCGTAATGTATCATTTACTATTTACATTTACTAGTAAATAATCATTATTTGATGATTTAAAAAGACTTCGAAGTTAATATGTATCTATGTTCATTGAAAAAAATAATTTATAAATTTTTATAATTTTAAAATTGAAAATATATTAAGTAAGTTTTTATATAAGGTAATTCAAAACTTAGAATTTCATCAAATTTCAAATTTCTTTGTTTGCAAGTAATAAACAATGATTCTTATAATAATTATATTAAGATTCTCCCTACTTTCGATTATAAGACCAATTTGAGAAATACTTTCTGTAAAAAGACAAAACATATATAAATTGCTCTTGATGTTTAAAATTGTGGGAAAGAAATATAAATTCTACATATAATTTAGATGGTATTTTTTTTTTCATTATAACATGATGCTTAAATCAATGTAACATCATTTTACATTACAGATTACCCTCGTTTTGAATTAAAAATGTACTAATAAATATGTCAGAAAATTTGTAATATTTGTTTTTTACAATCTCAGCAATAAAATTTAATAAAGTTCTTCCCGCTTTTAATCTTACAAATTGACTTTTTGTCTTATTTTACTTTCATATATTTTAAGGTCGTCAATCTTTGAATCACACACTGCTACTGAACACTGTGCAGCTAGCTCGGCCAATTGTATGTGCCCCTCGTAGACCTAGGAAACACAAAATTAATACAACATCAAATCTTGAAACCATGCAGAAACAGATTGGCCGGACCGGGAGTTAATGATTGTGGAGAGCGAATCGTTCGCTGAATGGAGGCCTTTTTGGGGAAGAACTGCACAGTCCGTAACGGACAGCCAGACTGTACATGCACCAAGGGTTTATATAATTTTTCTTTTCTAAAAATAGAATTTTTAAAGAGAGTTTTATCCTTCAATGAAATTATTTGTATATGTGAATGGTAATTCAAGTGAATATAAAAATATTTTTAAATAGTATATGAGTGAATATAAAAATATTTTTAAATAGTATTTTAATCTAATAGTTGAGAATATGTGTTCCTTTTTAAGAGATCTTAAATTCAAATCCTAAAAAGATAAGGTCCCACAAATAAGGGAATCTCATACACCAAATTGATGTCTCGCTTGATTGTGATATTAAGCCGTTCTCGTCATCATTGAAAGAGAAATGCTGACTAAGTTATGGCAACAGTTTATTGATACTGATCAATCATCCGATTCATGAAAATTATTTTTTGTTTTGTCCAGAGCTCGTACTAAGATTAATGGTGTCCAGCTTGATGTTTTGACCTGCAATAGTATATAAGTGAATATAAAAATATTTTTAAATAGTATTTTAATCTAATAGTTGAGAATATGTGTTCCTTTTTAAGAGGTCTTAAATTCAAATCCTAAAAAGATAAGATCCGGCAGATAAGGGAATCTCATACACCAAATTGATGTCTCGCTTGATTGTGATATTAAGCCATTCTCTTCATCATTGAAAGAAAAATGCTGACTAAGTTATGGCAACAGTTTATTGATACTGATGAATCATCAGATTCGTGAAAATTATTTTTTGTTTTGTCCAGAGCTCGTACTAAGATTTATAAGATTTATGGCTTAATGGTGTCCAGCTTGATGTTTTGACCCGCAACTTCATATTATTCGTGGTGTAGTTGTGATGGTATAAAAAAAAATCGTTGAAAAGACACTAAAATCGTCTGGTTCGTGGTTTAGTCAATTTTTTCGCCACCCTTTTTTTTGTATCGTCCCCATCTCAGCTTCATAAAGTACAGCTAGGTCGCTGTCATTTCTTATAGATTACAGTTTACAGATACCATTCAAATACTTTGTAAAATCAGTCAAACACGTGCAGGTCCCATACTCTAAATAATGCTAATTGGACATCGGATCACGCCCGTTCTATGAAAAGTGCAGTTTGCAAAAATGGCACCGCACTCGGAGGGCTAAACAAATCCACATTTAGAATAGGGATATATTTTACTTACATAAAGAAATAACTCATATGCTGATATGTTCTTAATTGATGCAGTCACATTTTACACCGCTGAGCAATAATTTGAGAAAAGAATTATACAAAAATACTTTCCTTTTATGTAAAAATCCATTTCTAAAGTAAAAATGATAGAATTTTCCTCAATGACACAATCTTTAAAACCATATTGCCTTAGAAGCCTAAGTAGCTGCTTTATATCTATCTTTACTGTTAAAAAAATATGTTACGGTATAGTTGCTAGTTACACATCTTACTACTCAAGACAAAGTGAATAAGTAACCGTCATCTTCTGCCCAATCCATGTACATGAAAGTTCTCCTTCATACCTTATTTGTTACTAATATCTACTAATTGTTAGTATTTGTTATAATAATCTTAATATATCCTCTTTAAGATATATACAAATCGATGTACATCAAAGTTCTCCTTATTTACTACAATAATTTTAGTATATAAGATACAATATTGTAATACGCATTCAATACAATATCGTAATACTCATGAAGGTTATGCTTACGAAAGTGGTTAAGTCTTTTATTTTATTTGTATGTGTTTGGATACATGCTTGGATACTTAAAAGTTACCTTATCTTTGGGTTTTGTGGACAAATGGCAAGAAACATGAGTTTTGGTTTGCTTGGATACTTAAAAGTTACCATATCTTTGGGTTTTGTGGACAAATCCCAAGAAACATGAGTTTTGGTTTCTAAAGAGATTATATGTTCCAAAATAATAATAATAATACATATTTAAAATTTTAGTAAATAAATAATTATAAAAAATTGAAAACACTTTAAGAACATAACTAAAATGTATGTAAGTGTCACAACCTTAAAAATAGATTGCTTCCTATACAAAAGATTTAGAAAAAGAGAAATGAATAATGAATGGAACTTTTGGAAAAAGAAACAACCCCACCCTCAAGAGAACAAGAAACATAAAAATGTGCTATCAGCTTGATATGTTTGCAATAGATGACCACGGTAAAAAGTTCAATTTGGTTAAAAAATATTTATGGCCATGGAGTGAGAGCAATGGATGTGCTGAGGCAGTAGTACTATCGATGTTATGCTTGTGGTAGTAAGTAGTACTGTCGATATTGTGTTATGGCAAGAGACTGTAAAACAATCCTTGGATAGCTAAATACCAGACACATAACGCCCCTAAGATTGCTGCTGTGAGTAGTTGGATAGTGCAGGGTGGGTCTTGGAGGAAGCATATCTTTTGGGTACTGAAAACTAGAAATAAAGGCTGAGACTTAATAATCCTTGAGAAATTATTAATCTAGATCCTAGATAGATCAGGACCTAGCTCGAGGGTGACTATGTGAAAATAGAAAGTTAATGTCTTTTCTACAGTGTAAGGTTGGGTGGCTCATGGTTTTCCCAATAGTGGTTTGCAAAAGGGAAATCAAAAGACAAAATGAGAGATAAGTATAGTTTCTAGTTTTTTAATGTTCAAAATATAGTTTGTTGAATCTGAGATTTATGTTGGTATGTTTATCCGAGTTAAATTTAATATTTAATCCTATTATTCATAGGTAGAATCTCTCTCCCATCTTCTAGGAATAGAGTATTATTATTATTCATGTATAGTATCTAATTCTTGTAAATAAGTAGAGGATTTCATTTATTTAATTGAAGAAGAGAGTCATAGATATTCTAAATAATTTATACACTATTGAATAAAGAAATTGTTTGGAAAAATGACATGTTGGTAATCTAGTGATACATTGTTACAGTAATCCTCAACCATTGTGATAGGTTGAACTCATACATATACATCAAAATATATATGGCAAATTGTAATAGAAAACTATAAGCTCATAATTGTTGAAATGGAATATGAATAACAATAGCAGGCCATTATTTTGATCAAGCCTTTATGCATGGAAGATAGAAACACGTAGTGGTATATGTATTCATCCATGTTGGCAGTGGAAGCTAAATAAAAAAGAGATCAAATAAGATAGAAATGAAACAATGGAAATCACACGAATTTGACACTGATATTTTATGTGGTAAAACCCTTGAAAGGGAAACATTCACGGAGAAAATAATATCGGTATTCTTATTGCTCAAATATGGAGATTACAACATCCAAAAAAGGGCTTACAACCATTCCTCACATTCACTCTTAAAATGATGATTTTTTCCTCTACGAGCTTACATGGATTTATAGCACTTCTTACACAGTTACAGGAAACTGACCAATTAATTACACAATCTAACTTGAGCTTATCGGTATCAACTGAAGGAAAAATAATATGGATCTAGAATATGCCATAATCCAAACAAATGGCCTGAATTGGTTGTCACATTATCCAACAATCTCCACCTTGACAACAATTTACCTTATACCTTGCTCTTGCTTTGTTCATCACCTTTCTTGCAAGCCAATAGAAGCTAAGCACCACTGGAGCTTCTCTAATGTAACTGGTTTTGTGAACATGTATGTACAATTCTTTTGAGTGTGAACCTTTTGAAGAACCACTCCACCTTCATCAATAACCTTCCTTACAAAATGGTATTTTACAGGAATATGTTTTGTCTTATTGTGATAAGCTGGATTTTTATCCAAATGTATAGCACTTTGACTAATATTTTTAAATTATTTTGAAACCTTCCAAAGTCACCTAGCAAACCTTTCAACTAGATTGCCTCTTTGCAAGCATGTGAAGCAGATATATACAATGCCTTTGTAGTGGATAAAGAAACAATGTTTTGAAGCTTTGACATTCAACTAATAGGATCACCTGCAAGAGTAAAGAAATATCCAGAAGTGGACCTCCTTTTATCTAAATCGCCTACAAAATCCAAATCAACATAGCCACAAATTGCATCACAACAACCATTAAAGGTGATTTACTTGTGCCCTTGAGATATCAAAACACCCATTTTACTGTTGCCCAATGTTATTTGCCTAGATTTCCATGAATCTACTCACAACCCCAATTGTATGTGAAATGTCTGGTCTAGTACAGAACATCAAATACAAATCAGACTTCCTACTATACTAACATAAGGTACACGAGACATATACTCCTTTTCTTCATCATTATTAGGACTCAAACCTGAAGAAAGCTTAAAATGGGAAGACAGAGGGATATTAACAAGTTGACATTATCCATACCGAATCTATGAAGTATTTTCTCCACATACTTCACTTGTGATAGTGTTGGAGGAGCCTAATTCGGCCGACCGACTAGGTCCTCCATTCGACCACTTTGTAAAACATGTTGAATTATTGTGTCGAGCATTACATGTCATGTCGATCCATTGAACCGACAGGTAGTTATGTAACTATCTGTAAATTGTATAAATAGGATGGAGAGCTGGATATATGAGAATATGTTGTGACATATTGCACATATTCTTGTTGAGTAATAGAAAGGCTTGTTGACTCCATCTCCATTACTTATTTATTGCTCTTATCTGTATACTTGCTTGTTTATTCTATAACATGTCTCGCTATTAACTATGCAATATGCTTGACTACAACATTGGTTCCGTTGTCGGTGATACATGCATAAGATGATAATGAGCATGATCAAATGATATCATAACATGATATAAAGGGATGGCGGGAGAGAAATATATCAAACTATTTGCAAAATTATGCCAGAAGAAACAAGTTGACTATCGCTCAAGCAAGGGAGAAGTTCTTCTCCGAAACACATGAAAAGTTCATTGAATCTGTGTCGTTCGCATTAAAGAAGCTCTTGGATGAAAATACCTATAGATGAAAGATACTGACAATTTCTTGAAACGCTAACTAGAGATGGCCGCACAAATCTTTTTGAATGGTGCAAAAGAATTGCTGATAGTTTTGTGAAGAATATGCGATTGAAGAGAGAGTATATGTCGATCGCGTGAAGCATAGGTTCTATAATGACCTTACCAAACAGTTTCTTTGTTCCTTACCAACGCTTTTGTTCAAATTATTGATCGAGAAGGGAGCAGTGCATATTGTTGAACCTCGACCACTGCTGTTAATACCGCTCCCAAACATGAACTGGGAAGACAAACAAAGAAAGTGGGAGAAATTCGTGCAAGAGAGAGAGTGGGAATACTTCCCGAGCAAATTAATTGCTACATCACCCTAGTTCTCTAAAGAGATTTCAGGTCGGTAATGGGGGGGTATCCAACCATGTTCCTGATGGGGTAGATGTATGACAGTTGACAGATGAAAATACAATATGGCCAGCAAAGAGAAATACCAGAAATTTGACAAAGATAGAATGATGATCCATAAAAGCACTCTAGATATCCAAAATATTGAGCGAGAAAAGAGGAGAAAGAGACGCAAGGAAATAAGGGAGAAGACTAGTGTGCTCCAGAAAAAAAGAAGGTCGGGTATAGTGATAGATGCTATAGGAGATTCGCCAGAGTCGAGTCGAACTCGACAGGAAGAGGGAGATGATGAATGACTTTCACCGATGGATGAAGACCTGTGGATGGATCATGGCAGCGCTCTCCAGGTGAGTATACCTGAGGTTATAACCCCACATTCTCCATTACATCTGGCTCAGAGTGCCCAAGTGTAAGAAATTGTCAAATAGGATTTAGGACTTCATGCTGGTCAATATGGCATTTGGAGTCGACGGAATGACGAAGGTAATGAGGTTTATAGATTATTGGTTCATCGACCGCAAGAAGGAAATTGGGTCACCTTTCAACCTGAATTTTCCAACCGGATTTTTCATCTACTCTATTCAGATCATCAGGAAGAGCTCCCCTACCACTTCCAGCATTGGGTTATTCGTGAACTCCGAAAAGAAGTACAATCCAGATAGAACATAAATTTACTTGGGTATCGACAGAAGCTGTAGAAGAAATTCAACACCCGATAGCCTACAAAGAATCGACTGAAGTTAGTGACATTGTTATTGGAAGTGAAGAATGTGCATTAACTCTTGTGAATACACATCAAGAAATAGTACTCATAGAAAATAACTGTCAGAGCATTTCTGTCACCAAAAGTAATCCACCATCACCACCATTTACCTTGGAAGTTGAAATTGCAGCAGATATGGCACACATAACAACACATCTTTCCTTTTATGAAGGCAATGAAGATCCAAGAAGACATTGGTTTGTTTATGAGTCAATATGGGAGGCCAATGCCATTCCCAGTGAAGATCAACAAATGGCACAATTTGCTGGTGCCCTTCGAAAATGAGCTCTCACATGGTACATCACTTATAAAGAAAGAACACCTACTGAAACAAAGGCTCAAATAAAACAACAGTTCTTGTCTTTCTTCAAAACTCCCGATGTAATGTATCTAGCCGCTAAAATGTTGAAAACCACAACTTAAAAAGCAACAGAAAATGTTAGAGACTATGAAAAAGGATTCAAAGACTTACTGAGCCATATTGAGCACGATATTGAATAATCATTATTGATCCAATGGTTCGTGGATGGATTACTATAGAAAATTAGAATGCACATCTGTTTCACTGATTTTACTACATATGAAGATGCATTGACAAAAGCATTACAAATAGAAATGGATGATGATTATCTTGTCTCTCCTATTGACCGACGGAGCGAACAAAAACTTGAGAATATGAAAAAATATATTCACGAAATCATCCTTAGAGGAGCCGAGCTATGGTGTACAAAATGCTCAATGGTGGGTCATACAAAAAACAATTGTAAACAAGATGACTGACGACAGGACATTTGGTTTGTACAAATAAAATGCTTCTGCGACATCTTCCAAGCGCACGACTCACATTCAATAAAATATTGTACCTACAATATGAAGAATGATCAAGTTCGATGGTGTGTCATATGTGATGTAAAATATCATTCTACAGCAGAATGTAGTTTAAATATGAAAAATAAACATAATTGTCATGCAGTCTATCATACCAATACGATCGACCAAGGTAATGATAGAAATGAAAGAAATGATAGAAACGAAAGATACCAAATAAATGACGGCTGACGATATGATCGACGAAATGACAAATTCAACAGACGAGGAGAATTCCAAGGTTGGGGTTGAAGTAATGGAAATCGAGACCGTCGACCACGTCGACGACTACAGTGCTTTACATGCCTCAATAAAGAACATCTTTTTGCAGATTGTCCCTTCAAAGATCTGACAGATCTCAAATTTTGTACGAAGTGTGGGGTGGGTGATCACTTCTTGGAGGATTGCCCCACCATACTTGAAAATATCACTAATAAAAAGAATGTTAACATCTTGTCTAGTGTTCCTAAGTCTGATATTGTCAAAACTAAGAATCTTCATATTGTAGATCATGAGGGAACTAAAATTGGTGTTGATAATCAACAAATTAGTAAAATGAAAAGTAAATATGACCATCCTAATCCAATTGAACATAAGCACTTATATGATAATGCAGCAATTTATTTTCAAGAATTGGCATCCTAAGAAGACAATGATGAATCTCGACAAAGAAATATTGATGAAATTATCAAATTAATAACCAAAGAAGAAGCAGTCGCAAAGCTAATAAATATCATTAATAATATTAGAAGCACATTCATCAAAGAAAATAAAACTAAAAATATTTTTTGACTAAATCAAAGAGAAAAAATGATGCAGACCCACTTGTCGACTTAGAAATTGAAGAATATTGTGTTCAACAAGTTGTCCTCGACTTCGGATCACAAGAAAATATCATGACTCGAGATACTTGGGAACAACTTGGTCGACCACAACTACACGAGTCGGGCATCTACCTAAAACTAGCAGACCAAGGATTGATTGAACCAATTGGAGTATGGAAAAATGTCGACACATTTATCAAGGGTATAAAAACACAAGTTGATTTTGAAATCATCAATCTGAAGGAAGGATCCAATTCCTTCCCTGCCCTAGTTGGAAGACCATGGGGAAGAAATATCAAAGCATCAATATCACTAGAAAAATATAGGATAAAAATCAAAGGAAATGGGAAGAAAGTGATTGTGCCAATTCACCCATCACAAGGAGAGCCTTGGACAGAACCTATCGACAACTATGTTGACATCCAGAAATGATATCAAGTAATGAACAATGAATACTATACTGAGCATAACGCACAAGGCGAAATCCATCTTGGGAACCCTTCATCAGTCGGATATATTTCAGATGCTGAACTCTATGAATGGAAAATGGAGAATTATGAACTGCAAGCACAAGAATGTTGGACAATTGAAGTTATCCCAAAAAATAAAATTTAACAATGTTTTTCTATCTTTGTCATGCTGAATATTTTTGAAAGAAAAATCAGAGAATATCTTACACTTACACCAATGAAAAATGATTCGTGGAGTGTTCCACTATTGAGAGACAAAGAATGAGAAGTATCAAAGAATATAGGAGAACAAGGTCGACTTTAGACTTTGGTCGAAACCTTCACAGGTCAAGCTGCAAGATTGTGGGATACACATCAGTCGAGACTTCAGACTTGGACTACAGTGTTGACATACTTTGTCGAAAGATTTGGAGGATGAAAACTCATGGCACAAGCAATTATTACAACTTTCACACAATGCCAAGATCCAGAAAAGCATATCAACAACTGCAAAATAGAGTGGAAAATATTAGGCTATAGAGACGAAAGAACCTGACCACACCTCTTTCCAAGTACACTCAATGATCTACCAAACAAATGGTATAAATTGGAAGAAGCAAGAGGGGAAACATTTATCTGGAAAGAGATGAGAGATAATTTCATCAAATATTTCACATTCTCTCCACAGGATGATCTATAAATAGCAGCAAGCAATCAAGTGAAAAAATTCATCCATCCAACAAGTAGCAAAATATCATCAGATAATCAACACTGACTTGGCCAACAAGTTTCTACATGTAACAATATCAATTCGACCGAACTTTAGCACTCGACAAGACTACAAATGGAAACAGACAAAATGGAAGGGAAAAGTTTCCAATGGAAACGAGATCATCCAGATACATCAAAGTTGGCCAGAATAGTTTTTAATGTTGAATCTTTAGATAAAAATGAGCCTAAAAGGTTTTACGGAAGCAGATTTCCCCTCAACATTTACACAGTTCAAAGAAGGTGAATGACAAATCAATGAAACCAGAGCACCTGAATGGATGGATGCACAACTTAAGGTAAAATAAATAGATATATCTAACGACAACAGACCCAAGATGGAAAAAAATAGGTGATTATTGGAATGATGAACAAACAATGGAAATTACAAACCTCCTAAAAGAATTCCAAGATGTCTTTGCATGAGATTATAAAGATCTGAAAGGACTTGTATAGGAAATGGGAGAAATGAAGATCGACATCAAACCAGATGCAAAACTAGTAAATAAGGGACCATACAAGATCGTGCATAAATACAAAGAAATAGTCAAGAAAGAAATAAACAGCATGATTGTCACCAAAATTATCTATCCAGTTGATCGGTCCGAGTGCGAAATCCCAATGGTCATTCAACCCAAGAAGCACGACCCAACATGACTATGAATCTGTGTCGACTTCAAATAAATCAATAAGGTAACACTTACCGACCCATTTCCGACTCCCTTTGCTGACGGAATTATTAATGAAGTTGGAGGACATGAATGTTATTTATTCAGGGATGTTTTTTCCAGATAAAACCAAGTACCTATTGCTAAAGAATATCAGAATAATGCACCAGATGTGTTTTCCAGAATAGTTGTCAAAGCTTTCCAAGAATATAACTACAAAACCATGGCCATATATTTTGATGATTGGATGATATATTCTATGTTTAGGGGCCATTGAAAGTGGATAAGACTTATGTTGGAAATATTTCGACATATCCAAATGTCACTGAATATCAAGAAATGCATATTTGCAACTCTGATAGGAATCTTACTTGGCCATGTCGTATGTAAAGAAGGTATAAAAGTTTACTTTGCAAAAATTAAAGTAATTCTCGACCTGAAACCTCCAACCAACTCCAAGAAAGTCAAATTTTTGCTAGGGCATAGAGGGTATTACAAAAATTTTATCCGTCACTAATCCGACATGACATACCCATTGGAAGAGTTGCTGAAGGAAGACCAATACTACCAATGGACAGACGAATGTGCACGGGTCCTTCACTAGAAGGAAATATAATACCACGTTCATTCATATTGCAGTATTAAATAATCATGAAAACCTAAAAATTATATTGCTTATATATTAAGGGGCAAAGGTTTTTTTATTTAATGTAACAATACAAAAATACTTTGGGGTCTTTTTTATATGGACGGGCTGACAAATATCCTCCAAATGGAGATGGCGGGATCACGGCCGGATGAGAAATCGAGTTGAGGCAAGGCTTGGGCTTGTCAATACGTAGGGAAATCACGTCTTGAGGAATGCTTGAGGCCAAGGGGTTTCATGGTGGAGTGGGATGGCAGTCGATCATAGTCAAGAGGCACTGATCATTGACAACCAATTGTTACCAATAACACTCAGCCAGTTGTTACCAATAGCCTTGGGAGGATCTAAGCCTCCAGGGCCTGTTATAGGCCCTCGATAGGCCTTAGGGGCTTGAATACCCAAACACTCGTGCCTATTATAGGCTTTGGGAGGTTTAGTCAGCCTCCTAGAGCTTGTTACAGGCCCTGGGGGCTTGGATACCTAGCCCACAACAGGCTTAGTCAGCGATTGGGGATCTGCAAGATGCAATCTAAATGTTGTACTATGTGCATTGACTCTAGTGAAATACAAGAAGTGATATCCTATCTCTTTATTATACCATTAGATATTGCAAATCATAATGATATGTGGTTGATTAATTGCATTGTGGGTGAAGTAATGTGCATCCATAATATACATCGAAAGAAGCAAGGTGCATTGTAGAATTCATGTGGGGTCATAAGAGGGGTATCATATCAATATACTAGGTAGAAATATAAAGGGGTATAAAAAATGTTAATGAAAAAATTGATACATACAATATCTAGTGAAAATAGGGGTTTTTTTAAATTGGGAAGGCATATTGGGAGGGGGTTAAAAAAAAAGAGATTTTGGAAGGTATTTTCCAATATTTAGTGAAATTAGTGGTATTGTTTCATATGCCACGAACGAACGTGCTATGATAGCGGTTTATTGAGTGAAACCCCCATGCGAATGGGCTACATCATTCAACATTTTAAAGAGGAAACTAGTCGAAGCTCCCATATTAATATTTCCAAACTGGTCGATCAAGTTTCACGTACATATTGATCCTTCTGGAATAGAAGTCGGTGGGATCCTAACTCATTCTGGAGATGATGGAATGGATTACCCTAATGCCTACAGTAGTAGAAAATTAAATAAGGAAGAAAATAACTATTCAACAACTGAGAGAGAATCACTGGGAATGGTATTTGTACATTAGAAATACCGACATTATCTACTTTCCAATCCTTTTTTGTTCTATATAGATCATCATGCCCTGAAATAATTAGTCAATAAACCCCTACACCACGAAAGAATCTGTCAATAGTTTCTATTATTCCAATAATTTGAATTTGAAATTATAGTTTGACCAAGTAAAGGAAATGTCAGACCCAACCACTTGTTGAGGATAAACACCGGAGAAGAACCAACTGGAATTGAGGATGAATTACCTGATGCTCACCTATTCAGAATTGAGGCTATTCCATCAGATTTAGCAGAGATTCTTCAGTTTCTATAAGAAAGACAAGCTCCAAAAGGAATGTTGGAAACGTAAAAGAAGATTCTAGAAATGAAAGTCGCACCCTATACTATAATAAATGGATTTCTCTATAAGATTGGACTAGACGATGTACTCCAACATTGCGTTCTCGACCATGAAAGACAAATTATAATCAATAAAGCACATAATGGACCAGTAGGCAGACACTTCTGAGTTGACACGACAACCAGAAAAATTCAGCAATCAGGATTATGGTGGCCGACAATCCATAAAGATTGTCTAGAATTTATGAATAAATGCAATAGATGTCAGCGACTTGGTTGACCATTACCAAGTACTAAAATGCCTCTAATATCAGTAAACCCAAGTCTAACTTTTGAAATCTGGCCAATCGACTTCATTGGTCCATTTCTAGTTCAGGGTCGATGAACGGGAGTAAGATATATCATCACTGCAGTTGATTATGTTACTAAATGGGAAGAAGTAGAACCTGTCAAGACTTTCTCTAGTGAGATAACTTCCAAATTCATCTATGAGAATATTATTAGAAGATTTGGACTCCCACTCACCTTGATTAGTGACCAAGGGTCCCATTTCGTCAACAAAACAATTTCTATATTAACAAAATAATTTTTGATCGAGCATAGAAGGAGCACAACATATCATTCTCAATCTAATGGCGCAATAGAGGCATTCAATAAAACACTCACTGCAGGATTGACTAAAATGTGCATGTTAAGATCCTAGTGGGAGGCCTTCACTAATATCTCGAGGTTTTGGTGTAACGGTTCATATCATTTTGTATCAGAGCCTCCACCCAGGTTCAAGTCACAGAGCGGTTGGAAACACCGGCATTGCAGTGTTTGTCCGGGGCTCGTACGACTCAAAGGGGATACCACCATACGGGTGCACATCTAGCCCAGAGTCTGGACTGCAGAGTGTGGTGGGATGTGAAGATCCTAGTGGGCGTCCTTCACTAGCATCTCGAGGTTTTGGTGTAATGGTTCGTATCAGTGCAATATTGACAAGGATGACTGGGACGACAAGATACTCGCAGTACTATGGGCATATAGAACAACGTACAAAATATCGACAGGGAAGACTCCATTTAAACTCATATATGGACAGGAAGCAGGCGTTCCCCTACATTTTCAACAACAAGTAGAAGTGATTGCAGAAATACTACATATTGATATTGAACAGGATAGAAAAGAAAGATTATCCCAATTGTCTAAACTTGAAGAACATCGATAGATAGCAATCCAGCATCAATAAATCCAAAAGCAACAACAGAAATCTTGGCACGATAGAAACCTAAAGCACAAAAACATATCAGTTGTTCATCTAGCCTTTCTTTACAATAGTCGAATCAAAGGGAAGCATAAAATATACACACTGCATGGCTAGGCCCTTATGTCATCGAACAAATCCATGCTAACGTAGCAGTTCGACTAAAAGCACTACAAGGGAGCATGTTCCGAAAAGTTGTCAATGACACCCAACAAAAACGCGACAGAGCATAGAGAAAGGGGGGGGAGAAAGAGAAGTTATTTATAACTACCTTCATAAAAATATAAATATAAATAATTAGATAAGACAAGTGTATTGGACGATTCATCATGACAAGAGACTGGAGAGACAGTATTGACAAGGGTGATGCAAGAAACTACACAAGTCAAAGATCTTCCGAAACCAGACAATGACATCCGAAGCATGACCATCGATAGGAAAATTATGGACAAGGTGGAACAAGTCGACAAGAAGCTGTCAAACTAGATTCTTTACCTAGCTGACACGGATTTGACCAACGCAGCAATCCAAAAGATAAAGGAGTACACCAACACTGCATCGATGAACGAAAAAATCTAAAGTCAAGTAATCAAAAATCTTAACATAGGGAACATATAAGTCGGTATGCTGTGGATGAAGCCCCGAATAACTATCAATCAAATTTATTACCTTCATAAAATTCACAATTAATACAACCAACTACTACATGCTCACCCTTGCCTGACAATTCTGCTATAAATACTGAACTGGAAGAGACTTAGATGTTATTCTGCCAAGAGCTTGAATAACAGAGTGCCGAAACTTCTGAAAACACAAACCAGACTTCTGAAACAAAAAACCATGTAAGCACGATGGCTCCTAAGAGACTTCAAGCAACCACTAGAACCATGGCTTCGAAAGTCTAACAACTGGAAGAAGCAGACACACGATTGAAAGTTCGACTCTAAAACATTCGCAATGCGAAGGTGGTAGAACAGCAATGGAAAAGAATATGGAACGAGATGCTCTAATGGGGGAAGTATTATGACGGTTGATGGCGGGAGGAAGTGGATAACTTTGAACAAGAACCATCATGAGCTATATCCATGCACCATTGGTCGACAACTTTGTCGGCCTCAAAGAAGTGATTGCTTAGTTCATTGTGACCTGGTATCACAATGGAAAATTCTACTTCGACAAACTAGTCGAAATCAATGGGGACCTGATCAGTCAGATCACCGGACTATCCAACAAAGGGGACTTAGTACCCATCCGACCAAACCCTACTTTGGTTAAATATTTCACAGGTACCCCTGCAGGAAAAACCTTCAGAGGCTTAGTTGTAAATCAAATCATCTATGGCACACATAGAATAGTGGCACGGGTTGTGTTAGACACTTTAAAAAGCACTGGTCGAGGGTCCAACCTCAAACTTGACATGCTTGAAGCTGTGCAGAATGTGGCATCGAAGGGAAAATTCTACAGATGGGATGAACACTTCGCAAAAATTGTCCGACATATCTGCCACAAATTATAGGAGGAGGGATTATGAAATTCAACACAACATATCTATGGAACAAGAGAAATAGTTACTAGAGATGCATAAAGAATAATATGTGAAAACTGTGCAAAAGGCTTGGAGCAGTGCTCTATTGAACTCAGAAGTAGAATACAATACAATATAGTAACAATGACCGAATAATTTGAATTAACCAAGGAGTTCATTTGAATATCCTGCATGGTGTAGCATGTCTCCACTAGGAGTCCTCATAATCAATCAGTGGTAATGTCATCAATGCACAAGTAATGGTCAACCAGGTGTCAAGCTGAGTATAACTGAATGTAGGTAGGTGTAACTGGTGCATGGAGCACTAATGTAGTGAAGGAGAATCCAAGGAGTGCACATGAGGAGTTTTATGGAGTCAGAATAGTCAAACTAGTCTCTTTGGATGTCCATCGGAGTGTTTTAGTTAGTTAACTAGTCAATCTGTCCTCAAATCAAGGAACGAATCCACAAATCAGGCAACTAACTGAGTGTGTCACTAGTGGTAGGTGAGAGAGGGCACAGTTTTGCTCAGGAGATGAAAACAAGGTGCAGCATGGACTAGAAGGGCTGGAACTGAACAAAAATAAGCTCCCGGGGCTAGCAAACTAGGGACTAGGTGTTGGGGAACACCATACTGATGACTGGGATGCATGTAGAATGCATGCAAAATGAATGAAAACATAAAAATGATGGTGAGAGTATCCTAACACCCCCCCACAAGCTATACTATGATGTAAAAAATAAAAGATAGGGCCTTGGTTACTAAGACCAAAGGTCACCCCAATACAGAAAATAATCCAAAATGCTAGAAAAAATCTAAGTGAGGAAAGAGGGAAAACCCAGTGGGAAGAAATCCCCCCCTCAAGCTGAAAACTAAAGGATCTAATATGTCTCCACCATAGTAGAACTCACCCCCAACAGTGAACGGAGGTAAGATATCTTCTTCTCAGTGAAGCTCTTCGTGAAGATGTCTGCAATTTGCTTGTTTGTAGGGAAATATTGCAGCACAATGGTTCTGTCATGCAGAAGCTCTCGGATGTTGTGCATGCAGATATCGATATGCTTAGTCCTTTGTCTCTAAAATGGATCTATCGAGATCTTGATAGCACTCTGATTGTCACAAAAAATGACAGTAGAAGTGGTGCTACCAATATCAAACTCTGCTAGAATACCCTGCAACAAAACTACATGAATGCAAGCATTGACTACTCCTCGATACTCTGCCTCTGCTGAAGATAAGGAAATGGCTTCCTGATTTTTTCTTGACCAGAAAATAGGACCTATGCCAATCATGAAAACATATCCTTAATTGGACTTCCGATCAATGCTATCACCCGCCCAATCTGAATCAGTGAATCCCACTAAATCTAGCTCGGGATTTGCAGCATAGTGTATGCCAAAGTGTCTAGTACCCTGCACATAGTGCAAGATTCTGTTTACTTCCCTCCAATGAAGCTCATGGGGATTATGTATATATATTGACACGACACTCATGGCATAATAAATATTAGGCCTAGAATGTGTCAAGTATAGAATACTTCAAATCAACTATCGATAAAGTGTGGAATCCACCAATGGTGTGGAATCACCATCCTCTAGTCTTATTCCCGAGAGGAATGGGAATGGTGCTGCCTTACAATATGACATATTAAATCTTTTTAGGAGGTCCGAAACATATTTTTGCTGAGATATGTTGATTCCATCAAAATTTTGAGCAATCTCTAACCCAAGGAATTTCTTCAACAAGCCCAAATCACTCATGTCAAAAGCTAGATTTAAAGCATATTTTGTGTTGCTGATTGAAGCAAGATTGCTTCCAGTTATCAAAAGGTCATCAAAATAAAGGAAAATGGTCAACAAATTACCTTCATGCTTTTGTAGGTACACATTTGGATCTGATTTGCAACGTGCAAAATTCTATGACAGAAGGAAGGAGTCCATCTTTGCATACCAAGCTCTTGGGGCCTGTTTTAAACCATACAATGATTTCTTCAGCCTGCACACTAATGTTGGATTTGATATGTATCCTTTAGGATGATTCATTTAAATCTCTTCTTTCATAACTCCATGAATAAACGCACTCTTCACATCCATATGGTGCAATTCCCAGTGCTTAGATGCGAAACTTGCCAAAACTAGGCGGTTAGAATCCATCTTTGCAACTAGTGCAAAGGTATCGGTGTAGTCCACTCCTTGGACTTGGGAGAATCCTTTTGCAACCAACCTAGCTTTGTATTTGTAGGTTGATCCATCATCAGCAACCTTTGTGTGCTAGACCCATTTTCATTGGACTAATTTCCTCCGAGGTGGAAGAGAAACTAGGTCCCATGTAGCATTTTTCTGAAGAGAACTATACTCTTCATCCATGGCAGTTTTCCATCTCAGATCTCAGTGGGCATGATAGTATGATTTAGGATATGAACCTATCATCAAAAAAAATTTCTCAGAAAGTAAAGGATCATAATATTAAAGAGCCATACCGGCTCTTTGAAAGTCTTCTCGAGTTCTTCTTGGATCGTTAGGATTTCCAATGTTTGAACCAGCAGATTGGAGAGTGTTTTGGGCCAACTTTGGAAACTTTTGGGGAACATATGGATCTACATATGAACATGATATTTCATGTTCATTAATGTCTGATAAAATATCAGAACAAAAACTATTATCATCTTCTTCTGAATCTTCTTCTTGTAGAGGCGACAATTCAACAATTTCTTCCTCGACTAGTTTTAGATCTTGAAGCGGTTCTTCAAATCTTACACTTCGCTCGATGAATATATTTTTGGATCTGATATCCATGAGTTTGTATCCTTTATATTCTTCAGCATATCCAATGAGGATGCACTTAGTACTTTTCGGATCCAAATATTTTCTCTTCTCAGTTGGAATTCTAGTCCATGCAGTGGAGCCAAAAACCCTGAGATTGGACACATCAGGCTTGTGACCAGTATAGGCTTCAAAACGAGTAGTATCTTTCATGGATGAATGTGGAACTCTATTTTGAACGTATGCAGAAAAATGCATGGCCTCAGCCCAAATTTTTGCAGCCAAACCCTTTGACTCAAGCATACAGGTTGCCATCTCTTTCAGTGATCGGTTCTTCCTTTCCGCTACACTGTTCTATTGAGGTGTGTAGGGAACAGTGTGCTGGATCTGAATTCCATTTTCTGCACAAAGTTGCAATAGATCTGATTTGATATATTCACCTCCATTATCAGATATAAGAGCTTTGATCTTGCTCTCGGTGGCAGTATCAACAGAAGCCTTGAAAATCTTGAATTTTTCTAGCACTTCTGACTTGTTTTTGAGAAAGAAGACCCATGTGAATCTGAAGAAGTCATCAATAAATGTCAGAACATACCTTGAGACATTCATGGAGGTATGTGGCAGTAGACTGCTGATATTAGAATGAATCAGCCCCAAAATGCAAGAAGCTCTGCTAGCTTTTCCTCGGTCAAACTTGTGCTTGGGGTGCTTCCCAATGATGCAACCCTTGCATATTCCTTTCGAGGATTTGATGCTCGGAAGGCCCTCAACCATGGAATTCTTCTGTAGCAGCTGCAAATATTTATAATTTAGGTGTCCAAACCTCTCAGTCCATATCCTACTAACCTCATTTCCATGAGTCAGAAGGGCACTTGGCTTTTCATGTGGCAAGAAGTGAGAAAACTCATATGCTTTTGCAGTATGATTGGATTTTCCTACCGCAATGATTTTTTCGCTTGCAATATCAGAAATTTCAACATTATTGGGGCTGACTACAATCTTCTCTGGTAAACTAGCGTGTGTCATTTAATACATAGAAAGCAGGTTTGTAGCTAGAGAAGGAACATAAAGAACAATATGGAAACTGCCATGCTCTAAATGAATAGTCCCTTTTCCCTTTGAAGAAATTTGTGAGTCATCTCCCATGTGGATGGAGATGGTGCTGTTGGAGTCCAATGATGAAAAAAAATCTTTGTTTGCAGCCATGTGATTCGAAGCTCCTGAATCTATGAGAAGAGTGGTGGAATTCGAAACACTATCCATGAGTGCATGACCTCTTTCCGTATGCTCATTGTTGTCCTTCTTCCTTGTGCCATCAAGAAGAGCAATGCTGTTTTTCTCCAAAAGAAGGGCCATCTAATCTATTGTCTTCTTCATGCAAGAGATTTCAAGATGAAAGCCCTTGCTGCAATAAGAACATTTAGTCTTCTCTTTTCCCTTTTGTTTGTCTTTTCTTGAACCAAATGGCTCATGTGATTGATTTGTCTTCTCCTTTTGCTTTGGAAGATCAAGCTTTGGCTTCTCTTTCTTTTGCTTTCCTTTTCCATTCATAGCTTTGTATCCTCTAGAAAAAAAGGGCTTGATATTTAGAGTATTTGATGGTCCCCATTTGAACAAGCTTATCATGCTCTTTTGTCAAGGATTCAATGAAGGCATTCAAGGTAGGCATCTTCCAATTGGGGATTGTGAGCTTTCCTGTATTGAAAGTGGAAACAAAAGCTGAATAGTCTCTTCCTAGCTTCATGAGGATTGATAGAATCAATTGATTATCTTCATTTTCCACTCCACATTGCTTCAATAGCATTACCAAGTGCTTAAACTTAGTGAAGAAGTCATTGATGGTATCGAAATTCTCCGGATTGAGTGCAATCAACTCATTTTCTAGCTGATAGGATCTCATCCCATCCTGCTTGCCAAAGAGAATGGCAAGTTGACCCCACACCTCTTTCGGAGTAGTCAATCCACTAAGATGGAAAAGAAGATCCTTAGAAATGTTGAGACAAAGGAAACCATAAGCTTCATCAAGCCTATTGAAATATTTTTCCTTCTCTACTGCAGATGTAGCTTCGACTTCTAGGCCCATGGTGACTCTGTAAAATCCCCTAGAGCACAATATTATCTCCATATCATCCTTACACTGATAATATTTGAAGGGAGTGAGAATATTTGATTAAGAAGTGTCCATCTTCAAGAAGAGCGAATGCAATAGGAGGAGGGGAAATCCTGCAAATCACAAAACAAACAAGAACCTTTAGGTCGACAACCTGCACTTTTCAAGTTACATCACACCCGGAATAGGAGATCAAGCAAGATTGAAGACCCAATGATCAATATCCAGGAATTATGTGGAAACTATTGGCTTTTGGTGTAGAGTTGGAAAAAAATAGCTGCAAGTGCAGAATATGCATGTAGTGCAGAATCACTGCTGCAATATGAGAAAACCTACTCAATATTCATGAATAATACCTATAGAAAAGTATTCTTGTCCTTTCCATGGCTCTGATACCATATGAAATTCAACACAACAGATCTATGGAACAAGAGAAACAATTACTAGAGATGCATAAAGAATAATATGTGAAAACTGTGTAAAAGGCTTGCAGTAGTGCTCTAGTGAACTTGGAAGTAGAATACAATACAATACAGTAACAATGAATGAATAATTTGAATTAACCAAGGAGGTCATTTGAATAGCCTGCATGGTGTAGCATGTCTCTACTAGGAGTCCTCATCATCAATCAGTGGTAGTGTCATCAATGCACAAGTAATGGTCAACCAGGTGTCAAACTGAGTCTAACTGAATGTAGGTAGGTGTAACTGGCGCATGGATCACTAATGTAGTGAAAGAGAATCCAAGGAGGGTACATGAGGAGCTTTCTGGAGTCAGAATAGTCAAACTAGTCTCTCTGGATGTCCATCGGACTGTTTCAGTAAGTTAACTAGTCAATTTGTCCTCAAATCAAGGAACAGATCCACAAATCAAGAAACTAACTGAGTGTGTCATTGGTGGTAGGTGAGAGAGGGTGCAGTTTGTCTCAAGAGATGAAACCGAGGTGCATCATGGACTATGAGGGATGGAAATAAATAGAAATAAGCACTTGGGGCTATCAAACTAGGGACTAGGTGCTGGGGGACACCATGCTGATGACTGGGATGCATGCCTGCATGCAGAATGCATGCAAACATAAAGATGATGGTGAGAATATCCTAACATGGATTAAAGATACTATACCCCTCACTTATTATTTGGATTTCCATGCCTCACCTCTAACCAACAGGAGACAAAGAGTTCACTGCAGTTAAGGGACCACTGATGTGGAATTTTCATTCATTTTCACAAGGAAAATGTCAACTCGGTGCGGCAACAACCAACATTTGGCTTGAAAACTAGTTCCAAGCATTGAAAGTACAAAATACTATATGGAGAGTCCCACAAAATGTTCAACGAAGTCTTCCACCGGCTGCACACATCCATCTAGCACTTGACCACACGTCGGTATGGTATTTAGAAGAAGTAGCTGGAGCAACAGGAGAAGTTGACTTCAATCCTACGGTCGATAGAATATTTGAAGAACTAAGCCGACAGTCCAATACTATCATTCAAATACCATCACAAGCAAAATTGGTCGACCAGCCAATGGTCGAACCCCTGACAGATGCTAATAAAGAAGAAGACTATGAATTCTGATTCCACCTCAACACATTCACACTGAATCTTGAGCAGGTTGTTGACATCAATCCTTTAGGGATTGCGATGAATACTCATCAGGAGCCATTGAATGCATCTGACTAGTTGGATGATAGTACTCATTCAGATACTCCACTTCCGGAGTATGCCTTAACAAAATATAACATTTGTCGAGTGGCCGACGAGATATTCAGAGAACGAAAGAATAGAAAGAATAAGCACAAGCTAAAGGAAAGAGGAATCTTATCCTCTAGGAACCAACATAAGAAAATACTGTTGAACTCTTCGACCGTGCATATCAGGTCTTGGAATATGCCGTGAAACACAATATTTATGTTGTTGAGAAGGTTGCAAAATTCATTGCAAAAGAATATCAACAACAAGCACAGGCACCCCTAAGAAAGAAAGTCAAATTTGTGGAAAAGCCACATGTCGACCTCACTCACAGTCCACCACCTCCTTCCCCAGCTTCTATCATGGAAGAAGACACTAGGCCATCTTCTTCGACAGCTGTCACAACACCACTCACTTCTTCTACTACTTTAGCTTTTATCCCCAGCTTTGTACAACAGCTCCCCGCTCCTCTAAGAGAAAAAATACAGACTAATTTCGACCTACAAGAATTCATTAAACAACTACCCTCAATCCTTCTTGACTAGAAATGAATTATCATAAAGAAACTAGTCGAGGCCGACCCCAAATCGTAGCCCGAATTACCTCCATCAGATGTTCATATATCCGAACAAGTGCCACCACCCTCAGCTTCCAATCCAAACATTGTTAGATATATTGAAACCATCATAGAGAAAAACCCTGATCCTATAAGTGAGTTTGCATCTCAGCAAACATCCACCTTCACACTCTTACTAGTCGACCATTCCACTGCACTTCCATCACCGACCCCTTCAGTTCAGGAAGTCATCGACCAGTTTGATGCCACTAATGTGCCATTGGACACTCTGTTTGAAGCTTCTGAACCACCTGCTGTGAAAAATAACTAGGAAATACTTTTTTCACAGGAAATTCCAACCTCATATGGTAGTTATGATCTACCCCCCTCTCCATTAATAGAACTCGGCACGACCGACCTACCAACTTCACTGTTGACCGCTTCCCTGCTACCAACCATTCTCCTTCCACCGACTGAACAACCTGAAGTCGCCTCCCCAATTCCATTTGATGCAGCCGAGATATATCCTTCTATTGTTGACTTAACTCCTGCAGCACCAATAGAGAAGCAAAATGATGAAACACAAGATGCACAATATAAAGAAGTTGCCAACACAGAAAAAGCAGCAGAGAAGCACACAGAACTGGAAAAACAAAATGAAAAAGAAAAAGAAAGGAAAAAGAAGAAACAAAGGAAAGAAAAGAAAAATCAAAAGCAACAACAACATCTGCAACACCTCCAACAACAACCTTTGTTTACTATCCATATAGATCAAATGGGTGCTATTTCCACTTTTGACCCCCAACAAGCAAAAGAAGATGAACTGGATCTTCTCACATACGTTATAGACCAAGAGCGTTGGAAGAGAAGAAATGAAGACAGAGAACACATTGATACACTCCAAGAAAAATGATCTTCATTTTTGTTGGAATATTTTATATTCCTTAGAAGGTAGTAATGTCTTTGTATTATGTCGGAACTTATCCACAATATTATGTAGAAGAGAAATACATTATATCCCATATTCATTATGGTAAAGTATACTCTTGATATCCATCATTATATAAAGAGATGTTATTATGGAGAATTATATTATCCCACATGCAATATGTGAGATTAATTCCTCCATATCTCTTGGTATATAATAGGGTCAAGGGAGCCACATCACAAGTGTTCAAGAATACAAGTGATAAAGTAGTATACGATCATAGATAGTATTGACACATGGTATTGTGATCAAAATATTTATTATATTGTATTGGTTATTTGTAATTGCTCTCTTGTAAGATTGAAGGAGATTACTAGAGATAATAGAAGACAACCTTCCCGTGGACGTATCCCAATTGGGTGAACCACGTATATCTGGTGTATTCTTTTCCTTGTTCTCTTTATGTTCTTATCTATGTTGATAGGTTATTGTTAGCTTGGATAGTTAAGCTAGTTTAGATAGATCCGTGATCTATGACATGATATCATAGCTGCTTGCTATGATCTAGCACCTTCTATAGATTTCTAGCAATAACTATTATCATTATTTATTATTGTAGATTTGCTTTCTATCTGGTAGCCATTAGGCTTCTCTTCAGATCTGGGCATATTTCTGTAGTTTTTTACTTCTAACTCTAACATTGTTGTTTAGATTTTTGCATAAATTTTTCAAGGGTTTCTTGATGTTTTTTTTGTAGATCTATATGATTTTTTGATTCTCCTCAAAGAGATATATCTTCTAGTTATCAGATTGGCAGTTTTTCGTCCAAGTTTGGTAGACTTTGTGCAGGTTTCTGTGTTCAGCTTAATCGGGACTGTTTTCGGCCTAAAACTGGACACTCATGACTTTTCCTTCACAGAATCCGTGGTTAACCATGAATTTTCCTACTGTGAACCCACGAGTATACTGCATACCGCAACTCTTCAGTGTATAGATCCGCATGTGCTACGGCATACTCGCGTCTTCTCTACTCGTAAACTTGTGCTTTTTTTGGTATACTCGCTACCCCTGCTGTGCAGAGACCCGCGAGTGCTTCGGCATAACCACAACTTTACTGTACAGAGACCCGTGAGTAACCGCGACAGTTGTCGTGCAGAGCCCGCGAGTATCACTCTTATTCACATGTTTACTGTTGGAAGACCCGTGAGTGAATTTTCTTGGATTTTTTTAAGGGATGTAAGGAAAATTCTCTTTTCCCTTATTGTATTTCTGTAGATCAGTACAGTAAAGTCTATTAGTTTTCTATTATTCACCTTTTTCTCTTGTCATTTCTAGCATTTGTGTTTATTTCCTTGTCAATATTTCTATCATTATGACTTCAAAAGTAGCTTATGTTCCTAAAATTTTTTGTCCTAACTATCTTGCATGGAAAAGAAAAATGATTGATTTTCTCAGGAGTAAGAATTTAAGGAAGATTGTTAATGGTGACCAAAATAAACTTGATGATGCTAAAGATGTGGCTATATGGGAAGATAAATGTGATCAAGCAAGAGGGATCATTTTTCAAACGGTTTTAGATAGTCTTCAGGTAAGTTTGAGGCAGAAGACAACCCAGTTGAGGTATGGAAAATTTTTGCTTCTCTATTTGATAAATCTGATGATGTTTATGCTTATTACCTTGAAAAGAACATTTTTGAGCTAGATCTTACTAAATTTGAAAGAGTAGAATTATATCTTGCTGAAGTGAAAAATTTTAATGAAAAATTAAATAATTGTGGTAAAGATTACAAGAAAATAGACATTGCTCTTACAATCCTTGTAGAACAAAAATTTCCATCTTGTTTTTACATGTTTATTCAAACTAGGAATAGAGCTCTCTTGAATTGTCTCAAAATACCACCAAACCTACTTTTGATTATTTTTGTAAAGGGTTGATTAATGAGGAGGAAAGGTTAATTGTTTCAGGACAAATCACACCTAATAAGGCTCTTATGGCACAAATAAGAATACTAAGAAATTTTTTAATAATGCTAAAGGTTCTAGCTCACACACTTCAAATCATACTAACAAATGTGGTTATGCTTCTAATGCACATCATGGAAACAGTAAGAAGAACAAAGTGTATGATCCTTGTAAGCATTGTGGTAAAACTAATCATCCTGAAAGAATTGCTTTAAAGCGAAACATTTAATGGATAAGGATAACAAGAAAGGTTATGATGAATCACAACTAGATTTATGTGCATCTGTTGTTTCATCTAGTAGTTCTTCTTCTAATGTGGAATGTATAATGGATTCTAGTGCTTCTAAACATATGACTCGTAATTCTTATTTATTTACATCTTATGAAAATAATAAACACACGTCTCATAAAGTATCTAGAGGTGATGGTAAACAACTTTTCGTAATTGGTTCTGGTAATTTTAATGTTTCTAATGTTCAATTGGAAGATGTTTTTCATGTTGAACACATGCCTATCAACTTGCTTTGTATTTATAGTGCATGTCAAAAATGATATAAATTTGAAGCTTGGCCTGATAAATATGTTCTTAAAGATATAAACCATAATTTTAAAGTAGTTTCTTCTGCTCCTGTTGATCATACTATTGGTTTATATAAATTTACTGGTTTTAATTCAACTAAAAGACAACCTTTTTATTCCTATGTTGCTCATGCTGATGAACTAAGTAAATTATGGCATGAAATATTGGGTCATTTCAATTATGATAAGATTCAAATGTTAACTAAAATGGTACATGGCTTGCCTAATATTTCATCTACTAACGATGTTTGTGAAGGTTGTGTACTTGGTAAACATCATAGAGAAATGTTTGATAAAGGTAAAGCTTGGCGTGCTAAAGAATCTTTGCAATTAATTCATAGTGACATTTTTGATGTTGATCATGAAGTTCGTTCTATATCTCATGCATTCTATTTTCTTACTTTTATTGATGACTTTAGTAGAAAATCATGGATTTATTTTTTGAAAAATAAAAGTGAAACTTTTTCTAAATTTCAAGTATTTAAATCCTTGGTTGAAAATGATTATGGTAAAAGAATTAAGACTTTAAGAATTGATAATGGAGGGGAATTTGTTAAGAAATAATTTTAATTATTTTTATCTAAACATGGAATTCAACATCAAAATACGGTTCCTTACACACCTCAACAAAATGGTGTTGCTGAAAGGAAAAACAGAACTTTAGTTGAAATTGATATATGTATGCTTTATTCTAAAGGATTATACAAGAAATTTTGGGCTGAAGCCATAAGTTGTGCTAACTTTATTTTAAACAGTGTTCCTACAAAATCTATTAGGCATGTTACCTCTGAGGAAAAATGGAATGGTAGAAAACCAGATATTAGTAACTTTAAGGTGTTTGGTTGTGAATTTTGGGCTCATATTCCTGATGTAAAATGGAAAAAGTTAGAACCCAAGTCTCACAAGTTTATATTCATTGGTTATGGATTCCAAGGCTTACAGGTTATTTGATCCTTCTAATTAGAGTTTCATAATCCATAGAGATGTTCAATTTAGTGAAGTATCTCCCCTACCTGATTCTGTATAAACTCATGTTACCTTGAATATTCCATTGTCTCCTGTTACTCCTATATTTGTGACTCCTTCTTCCAATTATGTGCATGTTGTTGATCTTAGTTCACCCTCTTATTCAAGTGTTCCACCTAAATGTCTCGAAGATCCTGAAGTGACTTTTGTTCCTTCTAACCTTCCTGTTTGGTCCCAGAAAACTCTTGAATCTGTAGGTAGTGAGATCAGTAACCCTTCCGATACTCGTAGAAATAGATCTAACTTTGCTCTTATGACCAAAGTTTTGGCCACAGATGATATTACTTCTTATGCTCAAGCTAAGGGTAAACCTCATTGGGAAAAAACTATGATTGCTGAGTATGATTATCTTATGAAGAAAAAGACTTGGTCTCTTGTTCCTCTTCCTTCAAGAAATAATTTAGTTGGTTGTAAATGGGTTTATAAAACTAAGTTTACTACAGAAGGACAAATTCAAAAATATAAAGCTAGATTAGTTGCTAAAGGTTTTAATCAACTTAAAGGTATTGATTATAACAAAACTTTTGCTCATGTTTCTAAAATGAATACAATAAGAACCATCTTATCCCTTGCTTCATCTTATAAATGGGAAATACACCAAATGGATGTTAAAAGTGCTTTTTGAAATGGTTACCTTAATGAAGATATTTATATGCAACAACCTCATGGTTTTATTAATGCTGAATCATCAAGTTTAGTATGCAAATTACACAAGTCTTTATATGGTCTCAAACAAGCACCTAAGTCTTGGTATCATAAAATTGATACTTATTTCTTGAATAATGGTTTTAAGCATTGTCTATCTGATCCAAATTTGTATATTAAGAAATTTGGTGATAATATCCTTATTATTGTGTTATATGTGAATGATCTTATTATCATTGGTAGCCAACTTGTTTTAATTCAAAGTATGAAAAATGAACTTCAAAAGTAGTTTGAGATGACTGATCTCGGTATATTGCACTATTTATTGGGTCTTCAAATTTGGCATATGGAAGACGGTATTATTCTCTCTTAGCTGAAGTATGCTACAGATTTATTGGATCGTTTCCATATGAGTGATTGTAAACCTGCTCCTATGCCATTTCAGTCTGGTGTAAAGTTAACTGTTGAGTGTACTCCTCCTCTTGTTGATGCTACTCTTTATCGTCAGCTCGTAGGAAGTTTGATATATTTAACTCATAGCAGACCCAATCTCTCTTTTTCCATCAGTATAGTTTCTCGGTTCATGCAACAACCTCATGAAAGTCATTGGCAGGAAACCAAAAGGATTCTGAGATATTTACATGGGATATTGTATTTTGGTGTCTTTTATTCGCGCAATGCTACAGTTTCACTTTTTGGATAGACATATTCTAACTGGGCAGGTGACAGTTCTGATCGATGGTCAACTGCTGGTTATCTATTTCAACTTGGTTTAGGTCTGATTTCTTGGTCCAGCAAGAAGGTGAAGACTGTTTCTTTAGCTTCGTGTGAAGCAAAGTATGGAGCAGCCAAAGAAGAAACTAAAGAAGCAGTTTGGTTACGGCATGTTCTCACTAAGCTTGGTATGGTTATGAAATCGTCCACTATGTTGAAATGTGACAATCAGGGTGCAATTCATCTTGCTTATAATCCAGTATATCACTCCAAGACAAAGCATCTCGACCTTGATGCTCATTAAATTCGAGGTCTCATCGCAGATGGTATTCTTTCTCTTGAGTATTGTCCTACCGAGCAATAGGAAACCAATATCCTCGCCAAATCCATAACAACAACGAAGTATGTGCATATTCATTCTTTACTTGGGATGAGGGAAGTTGTCATCAAGGGGGAGCAGTAATGACTCCTTCCTTCCTTAGTGTTATAAAGGGATTTTCTCCCAGCCATTATTAAGGGGGAGTGTTGGAATATTTTATATTCCTTGGAAGGTAATAATGTCTTTGTATTATGTCGGAAGTTATCCACAATCTTATGTCAAAGAGTAATACGTTATATCCCAATTCATTACGGTAAAGTATACTCCTTATATTCATCATTATATAAAGAGATGTTATTATGGATAATTATATTATCCCACATACAATATGTGAGAGTAATTCCTCCACGTCTCTTGGTATATAATAGGATCAAGGGAGTCACATCACAAGTGTTCAAGAACACAAGTGATAAAGTAGTATATGATCATAGATAGTATTGACACATGGTATTGTGATCACAAGTTTTATTATCTTGTATTGGGGTTATTTGTAGTTGCTCTCTTGTAAGATTGAAGGAGATTTATGGAGATAATAGAAGACAACCTTCCCATGGACGTAGCCCAATTGGGTGAACCACATATATCTAGTGTATTCTTTTCCTTGTTCTCTTTCTGTTCTTATCTATGTTGATATGTTATTGTTATCTTGGATAGGTAAGTTAGTTTAGCTAGATCCATAATCTCTGACAATTTTTTACTAAGTGTGAAAACTTAGTCCAACAAGTAATACCTATCTCGTCGAGGCCCGACATTGAAAACCCGCTTGACAAGGCATATGCATTATTTGAGAGTGTCGTGTCGACTCTCCAATAGCAGTTGGCTAAGGAACGACAGGATCAAGCGAAATAAACATCTATCATTATGACCAACCATTATACGACATTCACAGATGCACATAGTCTATTAGCACAATATGCCAAGGAAGCTACTACGACTATAGAAGTATTGCACAACTAGTATACACATTATGGCAATGTGTTTGTTGAAATGCAGAAAGCCCAAGATCTTATTGACACTCTCCAACAACAATGACAGACTGTTGATGAAGCCTTAGCCAAAATCCTTGACAAAAAAATCAATATGCAGCACATGAAGCTAGCAAAGTTGGATAAGAAAGAATATTATTGGATCAAAAAAGCTCGAGTAAGTTTGTCAAAAGTCAACAAGATCCGACCAAAAACACTCCTCTCTACTACCAACAACAAAACACTCATACTGGGACAAGACATGATCAATATTCGAGACTGATTGGTTCACAACAAAATGGAGAGCATGTCTAGCCTCACTACTCTTACCATTGATATTCAAAATTCACTTCATGCTTGGGAATATTTTTAGCATCATCTATTAGTATCTGCAGAATCCATTGTCAAAGTCTGCGTCCAACAACAATTTTCTGCTAGCACCAGTTAGTCCCTGCAGTAACGATAAATTTTTCACAGTACTCAGTCATTTACAATTTTGTCATTTCACTTCAGTTCAGTTCTCATCTCTTTATTTCTTCAGGACAAAGAAAAAGTTTTGTTGGTGGGGGAGATGTTGGAGGATCCTAAGTCGGTCGACTGACTAGGTCCTCTGTTCGACCACTTTGTAAAACATGTCGAACTATTGTGTCAAGCATTACATGTCGTGTAGGTCAGTTGAACTGGCATGTAGTTATGTAACTATCTGTAAATTGTATCAATAGGTTGGAGATCCAGATATATGAGATGATGTTGTGACATATTGTACATATTCTTGCTGACTAGTAGAAAGGCTTTTTGACTCCATATCCATTACTTATTTATTGTTCTTATCTTTATACTTGCTTGTTTATTCTATAACATGTATCGCTGGTAACTATGCAATCCGCTCAACTACAACAGATAGCCATAACTTACCATTTTTCCTGTCTCTGTGTATTTCCATGCCCAAGATTTTTTTTTGCTCCTAGATCCTTCATATCAAATGTCCTAGCCAGCTAAGCCTTCAACCTGTTGATTTCAACTATGATCTTGCTTGCTACAAGCATATCGTCAACATATAACACCAAAATAATGACTATGCCATTTTCCAACTTTTTAAAGTAAACACAATGATCATACTCACTTTTGGTAAAATGTTGCCTTACCATGAAAGAATCAAACTTCTTGTACCATTTCCTGGGAGATTGCTTCAGGATATACAATTAATTCATGATATTACAAACAAACCTTCCTTTTTTATTCCGAACAAACCCTTCTGGTTTTTCCATGTAAATTTCCTCATCCAAATCTCCATGTAGAAAAGCAGTTTTAACATCTAGCTGCTCTAACTCAAGATCAAGTAAAGCAACTAGTGCTAACACTAACTGAATAGAAACAAGCTTAGCAACTGGTGAAAAAATATCATGGAAATCGATACCTTCCTTCTGAGAATACCCTTTTGCAATCAGTATTGATGTGTACTTATCAACCTTATCATGAGAACCCTTTTTCAGCATGTATACCCATTTACAACCAACAAATTTCTTGTCCTTTGGAAGTTCCACTAGGTCCCATGTTTTATTCTTTTCCAATGCATCCATTTCTTATTTCATTGCTAATTTCCATTTAGAATTTTCAGATGCTTCCATTGCTTCCTGATAACAACTAGGATCCCCATCGTTAAAAATCAAAGCAAGAGATGAAGCATAATCTTCATACATTTTCGGAAAAGTTACCACCCCTGTAGATCTTCGCAAAGTTTGTTGTGGATATGACATTTAATCTATTTACTAGAAATCTTATGTAATATCATCTACATCTACATCTACAGGAGCGTCTTCATGGATGTCTTCATGATCTTGCTTTCTTGTAGATGGTTGGGTCTCCAACTGAATTTTCTGAATATGCGATTCTTCTTCCTATTTCATCTCAACATCTACTACATCTGATTTCATGAGTGATGATTAATCAAACAAAATGTCTATGCTAATGATGATCTTGTGGGCGGTAGGATCCCACAATCTGTACCCCTTTAATTCCATCACCATATCCAACAAAGATGTAATTTTTTGACTTCATATCTAATTTAAAACACTGATTCTTTGGAAATAAAGCATAAGCATCACAACAAAAAATCTTAAGATTCAAATAGTCACAGGGGTGTCATGTCCATGCCTCTTCCATAATATTACAATCTATTGTATTTTATGGTGATCGATTTAGAATATAGGATGTTGTAAGAACTGCTTCTCCCCACAACTCCTGTTGCAATTCGGCATTACTAAGCATGCACAGTTCTCTCTCTAAAAGAGTCATATTCATGCGTTCAACAACACCATTTTGCTAAGGAGTATAAACCATGGTTTTATTCCTTTTGATCGCAGCTTCCTTGCAATTGTTATGAAACTCCTTAGATGTGAACTCACCTCCATTATCTGTTCTAAGACACTTGATTGACCTATCAGTGCTCTTTTCAACCAAATCTATAAACTGCTTAAAAGAATTAAACACATCATCCTTTCTTTTCAGTAAGTAGATCCAAACCTTTGTAGTGTAATAATCTATAAATGTAACAAAATATGATGATCCTCCCAAAGAAACTATATGGGTTGGTCCCCACACATCAGAATGAATGTGATCTAGGATACCTTTACTAATATGCTTCTTTGTTTTAAACTTCTGTCTAATCTGTTTTCCGAACATACAGTGCTTGCAAAAATTAAAATTCAAGGATTTAAAGCTAGGAGTAACTTACGATCAACAAGTATCTTCAGCTCTTTCTCGCTTGACTCAACTTCAAACACAACCACTGCTTGACTCGCCTCATTTCTTCCTTCTAGCTTATAAAGGTTCACGATCATCCTGTTAGCCTTCATGACAACTAAAACACCCTTTGACATCTTCATCATTCCATCTTGAACTGCAAATTTATAACCAACAACATCTATGACTCCCATAGATATTAGGTTCCTTTTTAGTTAGGGTACATGACTCACTTCTATTAATGTTCTCATAGTACCATCATACATTTTAATAATGACACTACCAATCCCAATAATTTTACAGGAAAATTTATTTCACATAAAGACTACACCAACATTAGTTGGTTAGTAGGTATAGAACCAACTTCTATGAAAACACATATGGTGAGAGGCACCAAAGTCTAACAACCAATCTTTTTGATAATGTGAAACATTAGAAACAAACAATACCTCATCTATCATACATGAACTAGTCTCTACTACATTTGCTCCATTCTTGGAATGTTCTTTGGATGAATCTTCTTTGTCTTGGATTTTCCAACAATATTTCTTCAGATGGCCTGATTTGTTATAATACCATCACTTTCTCTTACCCTTCTTAACCCTCAATTTAGATCTAGAAGCATTTCTCGAATTATGCCCTCGTTATCTAAACCGGCCTCTAGTGGCCATTGCAACTGTTGTTGAATTTTCTAAATTGTTTGTCCCATGCAACTCTTCACATAACAAGGCTCGAACAACATTGTGATATTCAAAATACTCTGAATTATTAAACCACATAGAGGTGATAAGATGATTCGAGGAATCAGGCAGTGTACAAAGCAAAGTAACTGTTTTGTCTTCAACACTGAATGTTTCACCCAAACTAGTTAACTGACAAATCATATCATTAAAAGTATTTAAATGATCAGGGATATTCATACCTTCATCCATTCACAGGGCATATAGCTTTCTCTTCATAAAGATTTTGTTAGTCAAGGACTTTGTCATATATAGGGTTTCAAGCTTATTCCATAAGCTAGTTGATGTTTCTTCTCCAATGATATTAAACAAGAATTCATCTACCAGGCGCAGATGAATGGTGTCAAGGGCTCTAACATCCATATCATCCCAATATTCATTTGGCATGTCCATAGGCTTCTTTGATTTTCCCACCAGTGCTTTCTGTACTACTTGTTGCACAAGAAGACCTCTCATTTTGAGTTTCCAGAGCACAAAATTAATCTTCCCGTTAAATTTCTCCACCTCAAATTTGCTACTCTACACCTTTTCCATTATCTCATGCGATTGGATCAAAGATTAAAATACCAAGCTTTAAAATAGTGAATCAAATAGAAATAATTCCAAATGGGTAAGGAATTAATAAAATTTTTACATCAAAAAGTAGATTCAATATAAAAACTTTATAAAACCTTATATCTCCCACCTTATACTTTAAAAAACATTAAAAAAAAATAGTTGTGTGCAGCTTAGTCCCTGCCTTAGTTATATCTAAACAAATATTTTATTTAACCTAAAAATAAAATAAATTATTAATTTATTTTTTATTTATTTCAAAAATTCAAAATACAAAAAGAAAAAGAAGTTTAATACATGTTTTGTTTTTTTAACAAAAATAACATATAGTAGACTAAAATTAAAAGGTTAGAATTGAATGATGACTAATAAATGTCTCACTAACCCAAAGCAAACAACACATCGATTAGATTGAAGTAGCAACCTATTTAAGTATAAATTTTGACAAAATTACACTTAAATAACATATAACAAATATAGAAATATTATGAATCAAAATTATTGAGACATACTAAAAGCCCATATATATATATATCAAATTATGAATTATAAATATTAGAAGAATATGATCAACAACCTTCTTCAAAAAAATCCAAAATATAGCTGTATTGCTTAACAAGCTGCGTCACTTCAGTTTAGAAGGGGCAATTCAAAAAATAATAACATTACATCTAAGCCACATTGTTTCTTCACATTTAACATGTTCTGAACATATGCCATACTTGTCTATATAATGTTGATTCTTGCCATCTTCTTTATTATTGGTTCTTAAAGTGCTTTTTTCCCAACTTTAATAAACTCACTAATCAAATTCTACTCTTTAATCTTTCAAAACAACAACTTTTGAACATTCCATCCAACTTTTTTAAGATTGTGCTTCTAATATTTATACATGTTTTTTGAACAAAGAAGCAAGAATATATGAGAACAAAGAAGTTAGATTATGGTTATGATTTTGTGACCATAATTTATGGAGGTTGTTGAAAGCTTTCAATTGAAAATAAGAGGTCATGCATTCAAGTCTCTGAAGTGATTGCCTCTATGAAAGAGCCTCACTCGATGTTTCCAATGATAGAGATTGTGTCGACAAAGAGTATGTTTCAAAATTTTAAATTGCTTAACAACCTACTTGAATTAAAGTAATAATTAATTAAGTATTTAATGATCACAATAAGTTTTTTTTCTTTTAATATCTTAATCATTATATAATACATAACAAAGCTAATTTTTTTTCATTAATTTCTGAAATATTCAAGTTCTCAAAGGACAAAACGCATAACAGGGTGCCACAGGGTTGACAGGTTCGATAGAAGCCAGACTCCAAAGAGATTTGGATAAAATGGCTGGAATGGGTTGGAGCACATGTGAAGTGCGCCCATGACAACTAAAGATTCGGTCAATTGGAGAGATTGACATCTCAACTTCGCATGATGCTAGCACTCAGCAGGAGGTGTAGGATGAAGTTCAAGGAGGAGATAAGTTACAAGAGACTCTGATGGAAGCCACTGAGAATTGTTGGGAAAATATTAGGTGTGGAATGGACAAGGTTTTCGAGAAGCTAGTTCCGCAACGCAGGAAAGAAGTCGAACGGTTGCAGGAGCTATCAGACCAGGAAGAGGCTTGGAGGATGGCAAAGTTAAATTAGTGTACAAAATAGATGACACCCAAGGGGGAACAACACATAATCAACCAAAGGTATGCAAGAGGCTGCGATGAAACATAGGATGCTACATTTGCGGAGAAGGTCACTTCACAAGAGGTTTTCCAAAAAGGAAAATGTTGGATGCTTGCTTAGATGCAGAACACGAGAGTCCAACTATGAGGCTGGCCGTTATAAGTATGGTTCATGCACAACAACCTTTAGATAGAATTTCTGAGGTAGTCGAGGCATTGAAGGCATGCCTTGGAAACTTGACGTTGATTCAAGATGTTAGTTCTCAAGAAGACCAACATGGGTTGTGTTTTGTGGATGCGACGGTGAGTGGCTCGAAGGTGGCATCATTGGTGGACACTGGTGCCACTCATAGTGTGGTGAGAAGTCAAATTGTAGCATCCCTTCATAGTTCAATTGAGTTCAGTGAGACCAATTTCAAGATGGTAAACTCAGTTGTGAATACACTGATGGGAAGGGTTCATGCAACACCAGTGAAATTTGGAAAGTGGCATGGAAATCTGGATTTGGAAGTCATCCCATTGGATGATCATTTAGTGTTCTTGGTACAAGACTTCTAAAGGATGAATCCATTTTTAACTTTAAGTAAGACTTTAAGTAATAATTAAAATTTACATAAAGATCCAAAACTGTACAACCTCATAATTAAAGTATCCTTTGTGCCCTCTGGCCCCTTCCCATTTTCCTTCTCTAAGTTATTACATTATTGTAAACTAAAAAATATAGTTGAAATTTCTTATTAATGTTTTGACTTGAAAATCAAGTAAACAAACTTCAATCATCATCTATAAGTTGGATAAAGTCACTGCACTCTATCATCTTGCAAGAACTCCCCAACAATGATTAAGCATTCAACCAAAATGCATTGGAACATGAGCTTATACACTGTTAACCCAAAAATTATGCACAATTCTAGTTCACGAGTTGAATATTGGCTTCTAAATTTTGCTTCAAAAAACATTGAAAAATGTAGAGGAACTTGCATATTTGGATTTATAAACTTTGTTGTAGAAATTCCAAAAAATATAAAAAACTATATATTCTGCTATACATTTGTATTTTTTTAATACAAAATACAATTTCAATAATAAGAAAAAATACAATTTCAATAATAATAATAAAATGTGAAACTAAATAACTACCTATAAATTAAAGTCATCATAATACATTCCTTAAAATCAGATATCGCAATCTAGATTCCTCTCGATGAAATAGATTTGGACTTCAACATAACATAATTGTCTTTACCAAATGGCACCCATTTCAGACACATTATTGCAGACTATAATAATTTTTTCTTGTAAAATAAAGCTTGAGATGCATTTCTTTGAATCTAATTGCTATTCGATATTAGTTAGTGAGGATAACCATCACTTTATAATCCAAATCATATGATATTTGGATTACATAATTTGATAAACCAATCAAGCACCCATTACATAAAATCAGTCAGGAGTGCCATCCTTGCTATGAGCCTTCAAGAGGTACAGTCTATGAGGGCTTCTTTACAAAACTCAGCTGCATTTGCTTTGTTTTCTTTTCAAGTCCTGCACATATACACCAATATATATCATCAACCGCGAAGATAATAGGATTTTCCAAATGAACCATCAGGGTATTATTAATCAAGCTTCATCTATGGCTTTAAATGTTTTATTTGATGCAAGGACTGAAGATTGCCATTCCTCATAAGCATGTTTCAGCATTTTCTTGGGTCTCTTCAAGCCAGGCACCTGTAAGGGTTCAAAATACATTGATATGTTAGCAAAGCAAATGAATTAACACAATCCCTGACCATTTGTTTATAAAATCCACATATCACAAAGGTCATTACATACATGTTGCACTTTTGTAGCCATGTATGTTAATTGCATGAGCACTAATGATACATCAATAACTTAATAATAGCATCCGACAAGATTTAGATTAAAACAGTAAGAAGGAGAAAAAAAGTCCTCTACGAAATCTACCTCTAGTCCATCTTCATCATCAATTGACTCGCTACAACTATCAGATTCTCCATCATCTTTGTGCCTTCTTTTGCTTGGCAATGCATCTAAAAGTTCTGCAAACCAAACTCAAATCACTCAGGGACAAAATTAATTTCTTCTTTTGCTCGGCAATGCATCTAAAAGCTCTTCAAAATTGCCTAAAGTACAAAATTAAAGGAATGGTCATCCAAAATCAAGGGTTTCATCTTTACCATATATGTTATGCTCTACATCCTGCAACAAAATAAAATTTCCCAGCAAACAATGCAACATAGAGGTAAAAAATAAAAAAAAATATCGTCCAAAAGCACCCAATTGTACCTACAGGATGAAGACCCGTAAGCCCGTTATATTATTCTCGCCATATGTCTACGGACATCAGGGATAATTTTAAGGACCCATACTTATTTAAAAGTGTATAAACCTTGGCGAATCTTACCAATTCTTAAAATGTCAACTATAAAATATTTGGCGATATTTTCTAAAATTATTTCAATTTCTAAGGATTTTATATAGTTTATATAATAATTTGGCAAATTTTAGAGTGAAAAAAGTTTATCCCATCAAAATGGGGCTTCAAAAAATGCAAATTAGCGAATATTTTTTTGGAAAAATAGCCCATGGGCTAAATTTCGCCCCTAAAATTATTCTTGACGGACATAGCAGTACTCTGAAGGCTCATAGCAGAAGTATTCGTAGCAATGACTTCATCCAACAGCTCAAAAAGATAGCATTTCTCTTAGGGCTCTATGCATACTAATGCAGGCCATTATTTAGCAGGAAAAACCATATATAGGGATCTATCTTCCGCTATACATATTGTGACCAAATAAAATTATCCGGGCAAAAGATTGCAAGGGAAAAGGGAAATATAGAAGAAAATAATGTTAACCCTAATCCTCTATGGTTGGTTGTTTACCCATATCGAGAATGGCCGATTGCGTGCCTAAAGAATATGTACCTGCACAGAGTATGAGAAATCGAATTAGTGACTATTTTATTCATTTTGAGGTGAACGGATGTATGAATTTGAAGAAAAATCAGTGACTAGCTTATCTAACAAAATGATTGAGGAAAAAAGAACATACGAACCACCAATCAGGACATTGCACGTTAGTACTCTTTGTCCTATATCATCCCTTGTGTCACTTAATCTCGACAAATTGCTTGCAAATCATTTAAACACCACATTAAAAAGATTTGACAGAGAACCGCATCTATGGCGAATTGAAATTTGAGACGGATAGATATAGAATCAAGTCGGTAAACATATGACAGATACAGAGACCAAAGCTTCTCGTCCCCTCGATGGCGAAAGATCCTCTTCACCTGTTCCGAAATTAACCAGATCAAACCAATATGTAAGAACTGCCAAAAAGAATGAAAGACTTAAAGCACTTGCGATTTCCCACGGCTTCACTATGAATAAAAATGGTTTATCGAACAGATTCGACATTACCTGCAAGGGGTTTTATCACTGGACCATAAACCCTCTCCTTTCGATGCCATGCTCTAGCCCATATTTGGTTGTGTAATTAAAAAGCATCTTCGATTCTGTAAAAAAAAAAGCAACCTAAAACTTGAAAAGGGGGGGTGAAATAACAACAAAAATAAAAAAAACTATGTAGATCCAAGCCAGAGCCTAAGAAAAAGAAAAGTCTCCTTATCCAAAATAATGATATTTGATGAAAGGTGGAATAATGCTTGATACTCTTGACCGAACAAGACTGTAAACATGTGGCAGTGCGAGCTTGCAAACATGTCAACTCTTGAGCTTGCAGACCTATGAATTCTTATCAAATTGAGACAAGTATGGTTGTTAGTCCACTAAAAAGAAAATATTTAGATTAACATTAGCAAGTTTAAAGTCTTCTTGTATTTTCATTTTCATTTTATTTTTCTTAATACCTGCCAATGATAAAAATTGTCTTTTCAAGAACTTTCAACCAATAAGACTTACACATTTATTAAAATATTTTATTAAATAAACACAAATAAATAGATAAATTCTTACAACATTAGGTAAACTATAATCAAAATTTAGAAATGTTTCTATACAGAGTAAATTAATAGGATAAAGCGGAACATATAGTCTCTGCCTAAAACGGGGACTAGAAATATGATCCACTCCTTTAAAACCAACGTGAGCTTTAATATTTTTAACCATATGTTTAAATGCTTTAAACATAAAGCATGCCCCTTTAATACGTAAGCCTCTTAAAGGTAGTATGACATCATAATATAATGACCTTATGTTAAAACAAAAAAAATAGCATATAATCCAAGAGTTATTCAAAATAATATGAGGTGGCGCACTTTTCGATATATGTAGGGTGCGACATGTCGCAATTTAATTGTGTAAAGGGTGAGACAATTTGTACTAAAATATTTTGAAAGTTTACCGTAATTTGTCACGCCTTTCAAGAGGTCAGGGATGCGATACTTAATAATTGTCGCTCCGATTCTATACGTAGCTTAAACAGAAACCTCAGGCTTCTTCAACCTTGGAACTTTGATTCTCCTTATGACCTCGATCTCCAGTAACTCGGCTCTGATACCACTTGTTGGCAGCAAAAGCTAAATAAAACAGAGATCAAATAAAACATAAATGAAACAATGACAATCACAGAAATTTTAAACTAAGATTTTACGTGGTAAAACCCTCGAAAGGGAAACATCCATAGAACAAACAATATCAATACTCTTATTACTTAAAGATGAGATTAAAACAATCCATGAATTAAATATTATAAAATTTGTGAGAAAGGATTGAATCCCTCCCTAACTACGTAAATATTATGTACAAGAATAACTCATAAAGAGGCTACGAGGGCTCTCATTGAATACAATACAATAACCATTGATGGTCTTGATGGATCTACTAAACAAGTCGAAGTAGCATTGCATGTATGCATATAAAATATTACCATCACACCAATATAGTTAAAAACACGATTGGGAATAAATAATCAAGGCACGCGGTGGCATGCATTTGCATAGGGTGTAAGGGTTTCAGTCAAACATGTATAATCATAACCAAATAAATGATTTGGAAATCAAGTTTATATCAAGGGAGGATTGAGCTTCCCAATAGGATCTTGGTCTGATTATTATGAAATAATTATAATTAAAAAAAAACGTGCATTGAAAGGAACCAACTGCTACAGGAATGATCAATTACAAGATAACTATTTGACAAAACTCATTAGAGGACAAACCAAGCACCTGTGTCATGGTTAAGAGAGCAAGCAATGATAAATCTTCTATCTATCAATAGTCATGGATTTCCTTTATATGTGTCTAAGAAAAACCAAATAGCAAGTTGAAGTAAAAAATAAAAATATGCCACACAGCGAGGTCGTGCTATGGCCTTTCCCTTTGTCAAGAAAGAGCAATGAAAATCAATATAGCATTAACGTAATAAAATGCACTAATATCAGGCCATCCCTAACCAGGACGATACGGCCTCATTATAACCAAGTTAGTATCAAATAATTACAGAGTAAAAATAACTCATTGTATCAAGCCTCAGAAATAGTCCATCAATACATGTTAATAATAAAAATGCTCATCAAATCTTTCATTCCTACAACCTGTAGTTCATTGGGGATTCGAACCCCAATCATGGTGGACTATCCCATTAACTGGAGAGGATCCAAATAGATGAGTATTAACTTACTCGTGTTCACATCCAAGCCAAGGGTTGGAGCATGTTGATCGTGGCTGAGATCCACGTAAAGAGAGACCTTGGAGATGCACCATGCACCAAAGAATAAAGAATAAGTAGTAGGATAACCCAATACGTAATCCAAAATGATTACACAAAAGAAGAGTGAAGATTACCTATGGGACGTGAGACCACCGATCCAGGCTCACCATGTGTAAGCATGTAAACCAAAATTCTTTATGAGAAATGAAACCTTCTACTAAGAACTAGCAGAATCATTTAACTTGTGAACACTGATAGGTCATAAGTTAAGTGACATGAACAAGTTATTTGTTACTTGTTCTTTTCTTAGTTGTAATCACCTGTTTTCTATGCCTCAGTTACCTGTTACTTTCCTTAGTTAAATGAGTTTTATGTCATTCCCTGTTATAGTACCTGTTATCCATGCATGAGCTAAGAGTTATCCATGCTTGAGCTATGAGTTATCCATGCATCAACTACCAGTTAATTTTTTTTCTTTTTTCTATAATTGTTTATTTCGAATTTTGAATGACGACCATAAAATCAATCTCGGCAACACACTTGTCCCCTCCTCCTTCAATTTAGGAAAAGCATAGATGGCAGTCCACCCCAAATTCTAAGATATAAACACCTATCAGTGTAATAAGATTTATTACTTTCAACAAAAACAAGAAATTAAGCTTCTCATATAACAAAGCTATATTAGTAGGGGCTCTACCACTCATGCACATACTTGGCTTGAATGCGTTCATTGTATGGATAATAATAGTGCTAATAATAATTCCATAGTGGTCGTAATCCCTATAGTAAGCAAGTAAAATTTGTTGAGCATGACACCATAAAATTTTACCCAACACAAATTTATAAACACTACCTTGATATTGTTACAGTCGGAGCTTACCTCGATTGATATGGAAAGGATTCCCGTGAAGAGATTTGAGCTCCGTAAACTAACATTGGTGGAAGCATGATTAAGGTGAGTATAACTAGCCGAAGCAAAGGATAACTGTAGCAAGCTATGTAGTTTAAGTAGAGGGATATCATGGTAAGCCATGAGATCCCCCAGCCTATCCATGGAAACATTATGACAACGGAGGAAAGTTACCTTATAAAGCTCAATCTTTTCTAAATTCAACCTCAGTACTGGATGCATTAAAAGGAGTACATTTGCTGGATTTTTGAGCCATGAGTGCACCTCAGTGGAAAAGATCAAAATTGAGCATGTCACATCATGTCAAATGGCTCCGAGGAAGTGCTATTAAAAAATTGGCCGTCATAAAAATGTTAATTTTTATTTTTGACATTTTAGAAAAAATGCACAACATATATTAAAATTTCATAAAAAGGGTTACATTACAAATTTCCCTTCAAAGATTGATCTTGGTAGATGGCAATTAGCAAGTTAGTTTCAGAGTGTTTGGTGTCTCCAATTTCTTGTCTTTACATACATACTCCAATGTCTTTCGTAAACTTGTCAATGAAGCACACTATTCAAAGACTTTGAATGCTACTGACATATTTTATTACTCTCTTCAAAGGTGTTTCTTATCAATGCCTATTTTGCAAAAGCTTCACACCTTCAAAGTTCATTATCTGTTTTTCCAAGAGTCCATTGAGAATCTACTTTCATTTGATCATCCCAGTGGGGTAGAAGAGATTGACAGCCCTAGGATCGAGTCTCATTAACCTATTTTAGTTATGCTCATTTCTATTTTGACTTTGAGCGCCTTGCAACAATGGAAGATAACTACTAACTAGTGAGTGCGCCCAAAGATGGAAGATGTAGAGAAAAATGTAGGAAAATATGAAATTGAGAAGTCGAGCTCTCCATTGATTCCCAAGTCCATTCTTGCATCTAAGAAAGGCGTTTCTACTCCTTTGGGTGGCCAAGTGAGAGTTCAATTTCCAAGAGACAAAATCATACCAGGACGACATATTTCCATATACTATTGACTACCTCCCAAGCGACGAAATTCATGTTGTCATTGTCTGTGCTACATGATTGTCTTTGTATTTGCACTTGTCGCCACCATTGCCATTGCATGTGGCATTTTGTATTTGGTCTTCTAGCCGAGAATCCCCAAATACTCTATGGATGGCATCTAGATCAATGACTTCAACATCAACGATGATCTCTATATGTATTTCTTAGCTCCTCTTTTCTTGGCTCATCTTCTCCCACTCAAGTCAATTTATTGGCTCCTCTACTCATAATTAAGTAAAGTCAATACCTATGTAATTGTCTTCTAAAATGCCACCAAAAACATTATTTCATTGATTCATCCATTCCTCACATTTCATCCCTTCACCTTCTTTTTCCTCCTTCCCTAAAAACGGACACAACAAGCAACCATAAGAAGAAATTGTAATGAATGGAAAAATGGGTGTTAGAATGGTAGAGATAAGTTAGGCAGATGATGTAGATGATGCCAAGCTTGATAATTAAGCTACAAAATTACAGAATTTCATGACTAGAAAACAAGATTTTGGTTTTGGGGGGTTGAAAGAAATAGAGATACCTGAGTTGGGGGCATCATTGATTGACATGTAGGGATTCAAGGTAGATGCTTATCTCCCCTACAATTTTTCTTTCATTATTTCTTTGAAAGTGTGAAACTTAGAGTTTGAATGTTTGAACTTTGTATGTGGATTTCTATTCCATAAATCTTTGGTAGGGAAGTGGTATCAACTATTTTTAGAGCCCCAACCCCTCTTTTTTTATTTTGACATTTTTGGATTTTATGATGCAGTTGATCTTTTTCCTAAGAATAAATTTGATCAAAATATAATATAATATTTAGCGTTTTTTTATGAAGCATGTAGTTAATTATTGCTGTCAATTAAAGTGTAGCTTTTTTCAAAGCTTTTCATCATCAAAAGGCTGAATGTATACCATTCAACATAAATTAAGACCAACTCTTCAAATTTGATCACTACTCGGTGGCATGCTTTCCACCTCAACCCCTGCAAACGTGGCAGGTTTTCGAACATGCATAGTGAATTCCATTAACCATGCATATTTGATCACTACTCAGTTGCATGCTTTCCACCTCAACCCCTGCAAACGCGGCAGGTTTTCGTGCATGCATAGTGAATTCCATTAACCATGCATGTGTAGTGAATGCCATTAACCATGACGTTCACATCGTCAAAACTCCTACTTATTATCTTGTCACCATGCACCGATGTGGGTAGGATGGGAAAAACCCTCCTATGCTCATTATTGGTCAACACCTGGGTGTTACCCCTTGTCTTCAATCATGCGACAGTTGTATAAGTTTTGGTATGAGGTTCAACTCTCGAAAAACACATAGTATTAGTGGTATTAGTTATACCCCGATCTTATGTATAACATTGCGGCTTGTGCTTGGAGTTTAAGACTTTGGATTAGTGGATAATACAAGTGATTTCGATGCTAGGCCCTTCTATGGTTAGATTTTTTCCTATGAATATTATAAGCTAAGTTATAATCATATGTATATAAAATGTATATAGGCGGTATGTAAAATATATATGTGTATGTTTGTATGGGTGCATTAACCCCTTGTACGAGCATCCACTTCATAAGTGTTTCCTCCGACAGCATGAGGACATTTCCACCTGCACAATGATATAATAAACTGTGAGATTAAGAACTGAAATAATAAACTTCTGCGGAGTTAACATTATACTTGCATTGAGCTAAGAGATGACTAAACTATTATATGATTTTGATGGCATAATCGACCCATTTATGTATATTATGATTGAATCTCATTTCAAAATTATAATAAACTTTAGTAGGAAAGATGGATTAAATACGCTATGTAACATTTCCATTCATGTCAAGATAAATTACTTGTGCAACAATGTCATATAAATCTTGCTTTTTAAAAAAAATGATGAGTTAGTAGTCATTACAAAATGATATCATAGCTTAAGGTTGAAACTCCTTGATCTTATGGATGAAACCATGCCACTGATAATTTAAATGCAATTGATAAGCTATCATGCTTACAGGGAATAGGAATAAGATAGGACTTCTAGAATGTTTTAAAATGTATCATAAAATCAGAAGCATTTGTAGTTATGGAAGAAGTACCAAGATAGGACTTCTAGAATGTTTTAAAATGTATCATAAAATCAGAAGCATTTGTAGTTATGGAAGAAGTACCAAGTCAGCATGGGGTAGTAGACATATCACCCTAGGAAGAGAATATGTGGGTTGAATTAAATACATACTCGAAGACGACAAGCTCATCAGAAATGTTGGAGATGGTAAAAATCCAACATGCATAATTAAAAAGTTTCAAAGGATGACAATATCAATGCATTAGAGGAACATTGTGAAATAAACACAATTTTAAAACAGAAACTCATTGAAATTGGAAACAATGTGCACCTTATTCACATCTCTAGTAATGCTGGAAAGAAATTATCCCACGAAAAATGTTTTAGGAGAAAAGAACCAGAGTTAAAATTCTATCTTGTTGTGGAAAATAGTTTATCCAGCAACAAGGAGTGGAAAATAGTTCATCCAGCAGGAAGGAAGCCACTTTTTACAGCTCAGAAAGTGATAGTACAATGAGTTCCCTTCCTAAGAAGAAGTGTAAAAAATATATTTCTAGAGAATTGAAAGGGGAATTTAAGAAATTTTTACCACCCACCTTTAATGGTGAGGTGAAGGCATGTGAGGAAGTTGAATCCTAGCTTCTAGGAATGAAGATATACTTTCAGATCTATAATTATTACAACAATAAGAATCCCAATAGGCTCTATTCAATCTTACTGCACAAGCATCCATTTGGTGGCAAGACTTGGAATTGGCCAATGGAATCAAGGAAAAGAAAGTCAAAAGGAAGGAGTTTAAAAAAAATGTTGGAAATATTTTATGACAAGAAGATAAAGGACTTTCATGAGCTTAAGATGGGAAAGATGACTATGGCTGATTTAATTAACAATTTCTTGGAATTGTTGCACTACATTCCATACATCAAAGAAGAAAATATCAAGATTCATAGATTTTTGAGTTGCTTACCAAAGTATTTTTGGGATAAAATTGAATTTGATTGTATAAAGGATTTGAAAGAAACCTTCCACAAATTAAGACTTTGTTATGAGTAGATTCAACACTGGTTTGAAAACTTTAAGAGCATACAAGAAAAGAAAAAGAAAAATAATGAAAAATGAAAGAAAGGGTTTAAGCCCTCTTCATTAAAAAATTAGGCCAAGTCCTTTAAGAACAACAGAGTTGGTGCAAGGTAATGATACCCACTTATAACGCATTAGTTGCAATGGCATGCTGGAAAAACATAAATTGTATCATTAAAATGAATTATTAGAGGTACCTAGAAAACCATTTAGAATTAGGTGTAAAAGGATGAAACATAGAAAATCGGATCACCTTCCAGGATATATAACTTTTATTTATGGAGAAGTGGTATAACCACCCCAAAATGCCATTATTTTAATATTGGTATGCTATTTTTTTTCTAAAACATAATGCATATGCTCGCATTGGTCAACCGGTTTGTTATGTAAATTGTCAAATTATGAGGAAAACAATATGTAGAGGCATATGCAACAGACGGATCTTATCCAGGGCTATTTTTCCAAAATTTTAAAAGCTAATTTTATATTTTTTTTAAATTACGAAATTCAGTGAATCCTTAAAATGACATGGTTGAGTGTTGGTCCACCATATCATGGTCTGAACATAATCAATCAATTTTTATTCTTTTAGCTTCTAGGTATTCTTGTACTCTTGTGCGGATTCTTTTCTGTTTTCGGAATATGTAAGCCAATCAAAAGTTATAGCCCAAATAAATGACCTATTTTTTTTTACAAATTTGAAATGAGTGCAGTTAAAAATGAATTAAAAATAGAAAACAATAATAGGTCTATTCAAAAAATATATAGTTAGAATCTACACACAGAGGTCGACAAGTGTGTGCAATTTCATCAGTAGTGCACAAGTGGAGCATATGCGGAACTAAACATGAAAAACATGAAGTTACATAAATTGGTGTGTTCTTCCATAACTTAGACCAATCCTCAAGGTTTTGAAATCCGAATCTAGTACCAAACCTGCAAGGCCAACAAAAAAAAATTGAATCCAAACACGTGTGAGTGCATGCGTAGATGTGTGGACATGTAGATGCGTGCATCTGTTTCTGTGCACGCACTTTTAGATGCGCGTACACATTCATTTTGACACCTTCATTTTTTTTTATCTCTCCCTAAGCCCCCCCTTCCTCTCTATAACCCCACCCTGCCTCTCTTCCACTCTGCCTAATCCCTCCTCCCTCCCTCACCCCTCTCTTCTCTCCTTCACCACAAGGGTTAGGAGATATATTATTACAAAAAATTACTATCTCGCATTATCCTCATGTACATATAAATATTCATCCTTATAACCATAAATCCATGACCCCTATATCTCAATCCCCAAACCCTTGACCATTAGTCCGTAGGCATTGCAATCCATAGTCCCGAATATAACTAACCATTATAACTCTTGGCCCACTATAATCCTAAACTAGTATAGCCCCTCAAACTCCTAAATACTAAGACATAATCATATGTATCCCTTAACACCTATAATCCTAACCTCTAAAGTGTAGAGTCAAATAAAAATAAACCCCTAACCCTTATAACCTCTAATTCTCATCAACTCTAAACTCTATCATCAAACACCCAACCCTTAAAACCTATAACCCATAGCCAGTTTAGAGAGATATTCAGAGAGAGAGAGACCTGAACCTTGGGCCCTAAAGGAATATTCTATCCAGAAAGAGCTATGATGATTTTCTCCACTAACCACACATGACCTCTTAATTTTATCATTGGCCTATGATTAAGGATGTCGATACCATGAAGTGGTTTTGAGAAATATGTATGTGCCTAATCAAGGCTTTGGGAATTATGTTTTATGGAAGAATACCATGTCTTTTTCCATAAAGAAAACATTTAGATATCCAAGGCCATGAACAATGTCTAAAAGCACCACACAAAACTTTACAAGGGTATCCATTGTGCTATGTATCCAATTCTTGGGGACTTAGGGCATTGGACATGGTCAAGGGAGGAGACCTAAGACTTGGGCCTTAAAGGAATCTTATGTCCATCTAGGGATAAGAAGGTTACCTCCACTAACTACACATGAACTATTGAGGTATCATTGTCCTGTGATTGAGGATGGAAGTGCCATTAAATGGTTTTGAGTAATATCTACATGTCTTAGGGCCTTGGAAATGGTTTTCCAGGGAAGAATTCCATGCATTTGACCCTAAATAAACCATTTAGGAATCCAAATCCATGAGAAACTCCTCGAGGAACTAGGCATTACCTCATAACGATATATGTGGAAATATGTATCTCTGTCTTAGGGCCTTAGGACCTTGGAGATAATCAAGGGAGGAGAGTTGATCCTATGGACCTAACTGATTCTTCTTGCCATCCAAGGATGAGAATATTTCATCCATCAACCACACGTAATCTCTTGAGGGTATCATTACTCTATGATTGAGGATATTAGTGCCATTCAAGATTTTTAAGTAGTATTTATATGTCTCGGGGACTTTAGGATGATGTTCTATGGAAGAATACTATGACTTTATCCTTAAAGAAATCAATGAGGCATATAGATCCATGAAAAATGCTTCAAATCACAACACATGAACTTGTCAATGGTATTCATGATGCTCTATATTTATGTATTTGGGCCTTGAGGCTTTGGACATGCTTAGTGGAGGATACCAAAACCTTGGGCCCTGAAGAAGTCTTATAGCCATCAAAGGCTAAGAAGGTTTTCTCAACCAAACACACATGGCCTCTTGAGTGTGCCAATGTCTTATGATTAGGAATTTTGGTGCAATTAGGTGGTTTGGAGAAATATGTATGTGTCTCAAGGCCTTGGGAATGGCATTTGAGGGGAAAATACCATGCATTTGGTGCTAAAGAAACCATTGATGAATCCAAAGCCATGAAAAATGTCTCAAAGCACCATGTATGACTTGTTAGGATATTTTTGACACTTAGGAGTTAGTTAAGTTCAACTTGGTCTAATATATCAGTTAGATATGCATTTGTATATATGTAATCCGACGGTCACGATTTAAAGTGATCTGATGGTTCAACTTCTCTCGATCTTAACAACACTTGATCCATGGCTTAGCACCCAATTGGTCCATGATCTCTATTTAAAGAGCATGGAAGGTCACTTGCCGGATGATCCATTATTGAGAGAAACTCATGTAACTTTTTATCTTCTACATAATAAATTGCTCCGTAGAAGCTATTTGGTCGGGGCCATGGATTGTTCCCCTCTAGAGGGTTTAACCACGTCAAAAGACTGTGTACTGATCTATGATCTTTATGTGTGAGTGGTGTCCTTGGTGTTCGGTCTCTCTGGATGTACCTGTAATTCAAACATGGTATTAGAGCACTATTGAGGTCTGTCTCCGTTTTATTGCGATCTATATCTGAAACCGGTGTAGATGCATGTGGGATCCACCGACAAGATCTGTTATGTGTGTTCATTTTTGGACTGTTTTAAGGACTCCATTGTGTTCATATTGTTGGTTTCATTAAGGATAGCCGTTCGTTTTGTACGAAAAGGCTTATGTTTTCCCTAACTGTGACCTTTTTCACAGATCTGAGGTATACTGTTTTGTTTTCAGCAGTTTTATTTCTCTACTGTTTTGTTTTTTGCAGTTTTAACTTGTCTTTCTTTGTTTCATTTTGATTTGTTCCTTTTATTTTTTTTTGGAAGTAATAGCCTCCTCTCTACGCTTGTTGGCATTCTCGTCCGACCACAAACAGTAGGAAGGCATTCTTCTTACCAGGAGGGACTAACAGAGAGCGGGAAACTCTCTAGGTTTTTTTGTCTTGTTTTTCTGTTTTTGGTGTATGAAGTTGTTTTGCAGGCTGAAAAAGGGGTCTGCGAGGTAAGCATGCACTACGAGGTAAGAAGAGTAAAAAAGAAACCCTCCTTCTTCACAATATTTTCAATATTTTTACTATAGCTCACTTGGTTTAAAGTTACTTATTAAATAGGTCTTAAGTTCAAATCATGTTATTATTTGTTATTATTTATTGCATTGATTTCATATATTAAGAAAATGAAGTTACTTAAAAGCTCACATAAATTAATTTCTTTCCTTTTAAGGTGTTTCCTTTTCTTTTCTAAAAGCAACTTTATAAAATAAAAATAAAAACAAAAACAAAAGTTTCCTTTTTATTTTTAAGTTGTTTCTTTTCCTCTTTTTTAAGCAACTTTATGCAAAAGTGACCTGCACTTATTTATAGAAGTAAGGCACATATATATATATTTTTTAAAGTGAGCTTAAAGTGAGTTAGGACTAAGGGGGAATTTTTTTATTGGTGTGCACTTATCTCCACACACCACATGGTTCCTTGGTTTCTCTTTCAATTTGTTTTCAAAAGGGCATAACTTTTTCATCCGGAAGTTGATTGTAATGCAGTGTTTTTTGAAACCGCTTATTTTTTCGAGCTCTATTATTTTTTTCAACTATTTTTCATCCTTAAAGTAATATTTATTTCAGAATGGAAATTTCAAATGATATGCTTCTTACCAGTACTAACTATTTTGTATGGAATTTTCGTACGGAAGATATTCTTAGAAGAAAAGGGTTATATAGACTTACCCTTGGCATGTAAACTCCTCCCTCTAATACTGATAAACTAGCAAAATGGGAACATAGAAATGATTCAGCTCGTGGTTTAATTGGTTTGTCAGTTTTTCTTGATCTGCAGTTTCATCTTCAAGGCATTCATGCACCAGATGATTCTTGGCAAAACCAAATACTGTTTTTGGTATTAAAAATGAGATTAGAGCTCATCAGCTTGAGAATGAGTTGCTTACATTAGATCCTAATATTTTTTCTTGTATGGAATATTTTATAACAAAATTTAAGACTCTTAGAGTCTTGTTAGCTGCATGTAAAGTCAAAAAGGCAGATGATGGCCTTATTTATGCCATTCTTACCGAGTTGGGGCCTGCATATTCTGTATTTGTCTCAACCTTTCATTCCACTAGAGAAGCTCTTCTTTCTTCAAGAGCTCAATACAAAGCTCCCTCTTTTGATGTTTTTTGTGATTCTTTAATAAGAGAACAAGAAAAACACTTACATCTTGGACTAATTAATACTGCCAGTACTTCAAAAAAGGCTTTAATAGCTCAGCAGTCGCATGGTCCGAAGAATTACAAGAATCCAAAGAAGCAATATCCGAAGAAGCAAAATCAAAATAACAAGTGTCCTAAATCTTCTCAGCCTCAAAATTATCCTCAACAAGATAAAGCTGTCAAATTTCAAGGAGAGAAGACACAAAGACATTGCAACTTTTGCAGTCACGATGGGCATGAAGAGTCAAGGTGTTTTAAGAGGATGGAAGCTCTGGAAGTAGCAACGGAGAAGCATCAGATTCAGTTTGATTATTCTTCAACTTCATCTTCAGGACAAGCACTTTCAACCTCTAGTTTTGCACTTACAACATCTTCTCATTCTTATTCAAATGAATGGCTTATAGATTCTGGAGCATCTTATCATATGGCTAAGTATAAAACTGTATTTTCTTATTTAAGTAATTGTAACACCAAACAAATATTTGTTGTTGATGATAGATCACTTAGTGTTGAAGGGTCTGGTACTGTTCATCTAGACAATGGACAGTTTAATGATGTATTATGTGTTCCTACTCTTTCATGTAATATTTTATGAGTATACCAGATCCCTCATTCTAGTGAAGGTAAAACTGTAGAGTTTTCACCTCACCAAGTTGATGGTATTACCAAATTGATATTTATGAGTATACCAGATCCACGACATGTATTAGCTACTGGAACAGTTGATGGTATTACCAGGTTGTACAAGTTTTATAAATTTGGGTCATCTTCACTTCCATCAGTTTTTGTTGCTTATAGTGATGAACTGAGCAAGCTTTGGAATGAGTGATTTGGTCACTTAAATTATCGCTCATCCCAACAACTATGTAAAGAAAATATGGTGACAGGTCTTCCTATGGTATTTTGCAAGGATGGTGTATGTTCCAGTTGTGTACTTAGAAAACATCATCGGGACAGTTTTGACAAACGTGCCTCTTGGCACACCTCGGCTCCTTTGCAGCTTGTGCACAATGACTTGTGTGGTCCTCTACCTTCTGCTTCCTTCTCTGGTTTCAAATACTTCTTGAATTTCATTGATGATTACTCCAGACGCACTTGGGTTTAATTCTTAAAACTTAAGAGTGAATTTTTTGGTATGTTCTTGGCCTACAAGGCCCTTGTTGAGAAACAATATGGTCATCAAATTCTTAAGTTAAGATCTGATAATGGGGGAGATTTTGTTAACAACAAGTTCAATAATTTCTACACTGAACAAGGCATCCAACAACAAAATACTATTCCATATACACCACAACAAAATGGTGTAGCTGAAAGGAAAAACCACACTCTAAAAGAAATGGTTAATTGTATGCTCCAAGCTAAAGGACTAAGTCTTCCATATTGGGATGAAGCTATACATTGTGCAAATTACATCGTTAATCGCACCCCGACTAAATATTTACAAGGAATTACACCGGAAGAAGCATGGAGTAAAAATAAACTAGATGTCAGTCACTTCCGTGTGTTTGGTAGTGAAGCATGGGCTCATATTCCAGATGAAAAACGGAAAGCATTACAATGTAAAAGTGAAAGGTGTATATTTATTGGTTATTCTGAAGATGTCAAAGGCTATAGGATTCTTCTGCCACATTCTCATGATATAATTATAAGAAGAGACATCAAATTTGATGAACATATATTGGCCTGCGAGCCTAATTCGACGCTTTTGCCATCATCTTCTTCTTCTTCTTCTTCTTCACTTCTTCATATTTATCCTACTCTGGTTACTTCTTCAGATGATGATGATAGTGAGGATGAAAATCCTCCTCCGCCTTCTCAACCTCCTCCAGCACCATCTTCACAGCTTCCTAAATGAGTCCATTCTACTAGAGAAGTTGCATGTGATATTCTTGGTGATCCTACAGATCGGTGCCGTACTCGCTCTCAGTTTCAGAGAGCCTCATTACTTTCGGCTCAAGTTCTAGAAAACTGTGATTCAGAGACATTTAAAGAAGCTTCTGGCCATCCAGATTGGGGTGCAACAATGGATGAAGAACACAACTCCTTAATGACAAATAACACTTGGGATCTTGTTCCTCTTCCCAAAGGAAGAAAACTTGTCAGATGTAAGTGGGTTTACATAACCAAATATGGACCGGATGGAAGTATTAACAAACATAAGGCAAGACTAGTTTCTAAGGTATTCTCTCAAGTTGAAGGCATAGACTACATCGAAACCTTTGCACCGGTATCCAAAATGAATTCCATCCACTTGTTCTTTCCCTTTCCGAATCTTTTCATTGGGAAGTTCATCAAATCGATGTTAAATATTCCTTCTTGCATGGGAATTTGCAAGAAGAAATCTACATGGAACAATCTCGTGGTTACATTCAGTCTAACTCAATTCTTGTTTGCCACCTCAAGAAATCTCTCTATGGCCTTAATCAAGCCCCTCGGTCCTGGTATGCTAAAATGGACACGTTTCTTCTAGGTATTGGTTTTTCTAGATGCCATGCTGATTCAAATGTCTTTACTAAGAAAGTCAATGACCATCTCATAATCCTAGTCCTTTATGTTGATGACCTAATCCTTACCAGTAGTGACCCCAAACTTATCTACCATGTGAAGTTAAGTCTTAAACAACAATTTGAAATGACAGACCTTGGACACTTGCACTATTTTCTTGGCCTCCAAGTCTTGCAAACCCAGAAAGGTATCTCCCTTTCCCAGTCTAAGTATGTATGTGATCTTCTCCACCGCTTTCACATGGAAGATTGTAAACCAGATCCCTCTCCTTTCCAGTCTGGAGTCAAAATTTCTACCACTTGTTCAACACCTGAAGTAGATGCTACTTTGTACCGTCAGCTCATTGGTATCCTCTTGTACTTAACTCACACCCATCCTGACCTTTCCTTTATTGTTGGTCTTGTTTCCCGATATATGCAATTCCCTCATGAAATTCATTGGAAAGTAGCAAAAACAATCCTTCGGTATGTTCGAGGTACAGTTCAGTTCGGGATACATTATAGTTTAGGGGGGACTCCTTCTTTAGTTGGTTACATTGATTCTAATTAGGATGGTGACCCTGATGATTGGAAGTCCACTGCAGGATATGTATTCACTTTGGGTTTAGGACCTATTTCTTGGGATTCTAATAAATAAATTGCACTTGCTCTTTCTTCAACCGAAGCCGACTACCATGCAACTGTTCAACAGATCCTTTCAGAGTTTGGGTTGCAGTAGCAACATCCGACTACACTATGGTGTGACAATCAGAGTGCCATTAAGCTAGCCAAATATCTAGTCCAACATTAGTGCAGAAAACACATTGAACATCACATGCACTTCATTAAAAAACTCCTCCAGGATCATGTTCTTGAAGTGAAATATTGTCAAACAAATGATCAAGTTGCAGACATTTTCACCAAGTCTCTTACAGAACCAAAGTTTTCCAAACTTAAAACTATGCTAGGAGTACAGGAAGTTGTCATTAAGGGGGGATAGGATTTAATGCCTCCTTCCTTCTCCTAATTTTGTGTCACCTTTCTAAATCCTTCAATCCTATCCCAAGTTGTTCTTAAGGGGGTATGTTAGGATATTTTTGACACTTAGGAGTTAGTTAAGTTCAACTTGGTCTAATATATCCGTTAGGCATCCATTTGTATATATGTAATCTGACGATCACAATTTAAAGTGATCCGACGGTTCAGTTTCTCTCAATATTAACGACACTTGATTCGTGGCTTAGCACCCGATTGGTCCATGATCTCTATTTAAAGAGCATGGAGGGTCACTTTCTGGATGATCCATTATTGAGAGAAGCTCATGTAACTTTTTATCTTCTACATAATAAAATGCTCCATAGAAGCTATTTGTCCGGGGATGTGGACTGTTTCCCTCTAGAGGGTTTTAACCACGTCAAAACACTGTGCACTAATCTATGATCTTTGTGTGTGAGCGGTGTCCTTTGTGTTCAGTCTATGTGGATGTACATATTATTCAAACATGACTTTGCAAGGATATCCATGATTCCATGGGACTATGTATCCAAGTCTTTGGAATTGGTGGTTTGGACATGGTCATGGGAGGATACTTGAAGCTCGAGACTGAAAGGAATGTTACATCAATTTAGGGATAACAAGGTTTCCTCCACCAAGAACATATACCATTTATAGGGTATCATTGGCCTATTGAGGATGATTGTGCCATTATGGTATCATTAGCATATGATTGTTTTAAATTTTTATTTTAGGAGCAGATATGGATTTTTTAAATTATTTTTTAATTGGTTTTCACTTTTTATTTTATGAGCCGACATAATTTTTTTTAATCACTTTTTCTTTTGGGTACATAACGTGATGACGATACGCTACATTACATTACACATATCCCCCATACTAAGTTATAAGCACCTCTCTACTCTCGGTGCAATAAACACATATGACATTGCAGGCAGATACTTCACCTTCAAATGATCATATTTGCTTGAGAACTATGAATAGGTCTTGAGCCATAAACCAATGTAAAGGAATGAGACATTGAAATTAGGCTAAAATATAACTTTTGAAGCTCAAGGGAAACCAATAATCCCTTGAACTACCACACATGACCTCTATGTAGGACATTTGGCCTATGAGTGGTGATATATCACTATTAGAAGGTTACGAGCACTAAGGATGGGTCATGGGGAACTTGACATGTTCAAGAGATGAGCCTAATCCTTATGATCTAAAGTAATATTTTAGGAAACCTACTTTAAGAAAAACACCTTGAACCACCACAATCAATTCCCGAGAGTATAATTTTCCTATGGGTAATGATATGGGAATCTAGGGCTAAAAACTTCACCTTGAACCATCACATAGGATCTGTTGAGGGTATTTCTAGCCTCCAAGTGGAGATATGGGAACTATTAGGATTTTTTGAGCATAGGTTTCGATGTTCAAGTATTAAACATGGTCAGTGAAGGAAGCTAAGGAATTGGGACATAAAGGCATATTCTAGGAATAAGGTTCCATGAATGATGCCTCCAAACACCAAAGATGACTTTTTTAGGGTTTCTTTTGTATTCCAGTGACAATATGGGAGCATTAGAAGTTTTTTAGAACTAGGTATGGGTCTTGCATCCCTAAACATGGTTGAGAAAGGAAAGTTAGATCGTATTCCATAAATAATGCTTGCAATCATCCATGGCCAAGAAGGATGAATAAATAAGCACATGGCTCGTCAATGATGCTATTTAACCTATGGCTAGAGATGTTGATGCTCTTTAGCCTATGAGAGGAGATGTCTCTTTATCCTAGTAATTATGGTTTTTGAGGCTCTATGCGTGATCAAGGAAGGAATCCTATGCATTACTCCCTAAATGAATATTTGAGGCATTCAAGGCCATGAATGATACCTTAAAGAAACATGCATGACCACCCCAGGAGTGTTGTAATAATAAAACTAGTCTTTTTTGTTTCTTTGTGTACATTAGAAAAACATTTGTCAAAGTTACCAAAACTAGCCTATAGAATAGTTTATAATAGGTATAGAGAGATATTGGGGGTTAGGTGTAGAGAGAGAGATATTAGTGATTAGGTGTATAGATATATATAGAGAGAGAGAGAGAGTGAGAGAGATTGAAAGTTAGGGGTCTAGAGAGAGATCAGTTGTTAGGGGTTGAGAGAGAGAGAGAGAGAGAGAGAGAGAGAGAGATTGGAGGTTAGGGGATTACGAAGGGAGAGAGAGAGAGAGAGAGAGAGAGAGAGAGAGAGAGAGATTGGTGGTTAGGGGTTTAGAGAGAAAAATTTATTGGATATTAGTGGTTCTTTGTGTACATTAGAAAAACATTTGTCAAAGTTACCAAAATTAGCCTATAGAATAGTTTATAATAGGTATAGAGAGATATTGGGGGTTAGGTGTAGAGAGAGAGAGAGATATTAGTGATTAGGTGTATAGATATATATATATATATATAGAGAGAGAGAGAGAGAGATTGAAAGTTAGGGGTCTAGAGAGAGATCAGTTGTTAGGGGTTGAGAGAGAGAGAGAGAGAGATAGAGAGAGAGATTGGAGGTTAGGGGATTACGAAGGGAGAGGGAGAGAGAGAGAGAGAGAGAGAGAGAGAGAGATATTGGGGGTTACGATTTTATAGAGAGAGATATTGGGGGTTACAATTTTATAGAGAGAGAAATTGGGGGCTAGGTTTTTAGAGAGAGAGAGATTGGGGTCTAGTGGATTAGAGTGAGAGAGAATGGTGGTGAGGGGTACATAAAGAGAGATAGATATTGTTGTTTAATGGTTTAGAGAGATATATAAAGGTAGAGAAAATGGTGGTTAGGGTCTTATGGAGAAAGAGATAGATATTGGGGGATAATGGATTAGAGAGAGACGGGAGTATGGGTTTAGGGTTCGAGAAAGTGAGAGATTGATGGTTCCATGTTAGGAGAGAGAGAGAGAGAGAGAGAGAGAGAGAGAGAGAGAGAGAGAGGTTTAAATATAGAGATATTGGTGGTTAGGGGTAGAGAGGGAGAGAGGGAGGGGTGAATTGGAATTTAGGGGTTTAGAGGGACATATAGAAAGAGAGAGATTATGTGTTAAAGGTTTAGAGAGAGAGAGAGAGATATTTGATGTTAGGGGATGAAATATAGAGATATATTAGAGCATATGGGTTTAGAGAGAAAGAGATTGGTGGTAAGGGGTTCAAAGAGAGAGATATTGGTGGTGGGGGGTTCAGAGAGAGAGAAATATTGGGGCTCGAGGGTTTAGATATATATAGAGAGAGATTGGGGATTATGGGTTTAGAGTGAAAGAAATAAATCAAGGTTGTTTGAAAAGAGAGAAATTAGGGTTAGGTGTTTAATGTGAGATGGATAAAAATTGGAGGTTAGGATTTTAAAGGGAGAGAGAGAGATTGGGGGTTAGGGGTTTAGAGGGAGAACTCATTACCCCTACAACCCTTACATATTATCAATTTTGAATACTAAAATATATAACCTTTAAGCGCATAACTTTAACAACTCTTAACCTACAATCCTTATAACCCTAACCCCAAAACCACAAAACACCTAAAAATCACTTATGCACTTGGGGATTATGGTTTAGAAGACGGCCTAAAGGAATTTATGGGGGAGGGTATCTAGGAATAAACAGAAAATAGAGATTCATTGGGAAATAAATGAACTAAACATTACCCACTGAACAAAGCAACGCTCTGCAAAGGCGTTCACCCTCTACTAGCATGTGCGCGTTCCTAACATGTGCGCGCCTCTGCTAAACATAAAATTTTACAAATAACCCACGCTATTCTACCACATTTTTTTTCCGCTCATATCGCATATTTTTCTCTCTTCTCACACACAACTTGACAATCACTTGCATTTTGGATTGAATTCACACACTTGTTTGAGTTTGTATGACAATTTGGATTGAATACACATCAGTTGGACTCTATTTGGCTCTTTGGATTGAATACACACTAGTTGGATTCTATTTGGCTCTTTGGATTGAATACACAAAAGTTGGATTCTATTTGTCCCTTTGGATTGAATTTGTTAAATTTTCTGAATTTACTTCAATATGATCTAGGATCTTAACTGAGAGAATAACATGTACAGCATATCTACAGCATATCAATCATGGAGACAATAATGCAAGCACACAAGAGACACAAAGATTTACTTGGGGAAAACCATAAAGGTGAAAAACCCCAATAACTTCCTCAGAGATAGATAGAGCAATGATACAACCAACCAAGAGATAGACATAACCTAGCAGCAGATCCTCCTCCTCCATAAGTGCGCCTCTCCTCCTTGAGAGCATGTGTGAGAAGTGAGTGAGCAAATAGAGTGCCTCTCGCACTCTATTTATACTTGACTTGACTTGCCTTTTTACCTAACTCATGTAGGCTCGAACTTAACCACATAATATAATGTTGACTGGGCCGACCCCCAATAGGGTGGTCTAATAACCCTTTGACCCACATGGCCGACCCCCAATAGGGTGGTCTAATAACCCTTTGACCCACATGACTTATACAGGGCCGACCCCAAATAAGGTGGTCTAATAACCCATCAAGTATAAGTTATGACACTTACAATATAAATGACGACACTTCCTTATAGAGGAATAATACCATCTCTATAGGAATACAATATACATATATGTGAAATACATTCTGAAGTTACATATACATCAACACTCCCTCTTAACTAGGAAGGTATTTCTCAGCACAGTTCTTCTAGCACAAGTCATCTTCTCTGGATCATCGTCACTGGATAATCATCATCGAGTCATCATCATCGTCACTGCTGCTGCTATCTCAATCAATCTCTGAATCTACTCGTCATAGGAAGTTCTACAGAGCCAGTCCTTTTTCATACTGGATGTAGGCCCACCACCTGCAGGTCTTCATCATCACTGTCCATACTGTGGAATCCTCAGGACTTATTACATGCGTCACAAAACCTGGCTGCAGCATCCCAGGCTATTACGAGCACACAGCTCTACCTGTAGGATCTCCCAGGAGCACATTACATGTGACCCATCACAAAACCTGGCTGAAGCATCCCAGGCTGTTACGAGCACGCGGCTCTACCTGTCGAATCTCCCAGGAGCACATTACATGTGATCTCACCACAAAACCTGGCTGAAGCATCTGAGGCCTTTTTCATCCTGTCCAGATCTCCCAGGAGCAAATTACATGTGGTCCACCACAAAACCTGGCTGAAGCATCTGAGGCCTTTTTCATCCTGTCCAGATCTCCCAGGTGCAAATTACATGTGATCATGGCAAAACCTGGCTGAAGCATCTGAGGCCTTTTTCATCCTGTCCAGATCTCCCAGGAGCAAATTACATGCCATAGGACAAAACCTCGCAAGAGCATCTCAGGATGTTACGGGTACACAACTCTGACCTGAAATCTCCCAGGGCACAAATTACATGTCCTGCCAAGCAAAACCTCGCAAGAGCATTTGCCAGATGTCCCAGGGCACCGAATTACATGCCATAGGCAAAACCTCGAAAGACCATCTGCAAATCTCCCAGGGCACAAATTACATGCTTTCCTGCACAACCTGATCCACGGCCACAAAGTATCATCTGATACTCATCAAACATCATCCTGATGTACACATGATCATCCTGATCATCATCACTGCAACATCCTGCTGCATGTCATCTGGAGAAGCTTGTCATCCACGATCATCCAAGTATCCACCTGATACATACATAGATACATGATCCACACAATGTATCCATCAACATACATGATCCACCTGATCATACAAAGATACATGATCCACACAATGTATCCATCAGCATACATGATCTACCTGATCATACAAAGATACATGATCCACACAATGTATCCATCAGTATGCATGATCTACCTGATCATACAAAGATACATAATCCACACAATGTATCCATCAGCATCCATGATCTACCTGATCATACAAAGATACATGATCCACACAATGTATCCATCATCATCCATGATCTACCTGATCATACAAAGATACATGATCCACACAATGTATCCAACAGCATCCAACATGATGCGTTCATACAAAATACATACACATGATCCAACCGATCATATCCAGCATCCAACATGATGCGTACATACATAAATGATCCAACTAATCATATCCAGGCAGAAACCAGAACATCATCCTGATGCTCATCATCCAGCGCTTACATCCACAGCCATGTGAAGGATCCTCCTTCCCACATGCTTGGAATGGCTTCAGCAAATGTGTCCATCACTTCTTCCTCGAAGTTTCCTCGATCTGAAGAACGCCAAGCCTCTCTCTGAAGTACTCGAACTTTACCCTGGCTAGTGGCTTCGTCAGCACATCTGCAATCTGCTCATCCGTCGCAACATACAGGAGCTTCACAGCTCCTCTCTATACCATATCCCTGATATAGTGATATTTGATCTCTATGTGTTTCGACCTGTCATGAAACACTGGGTTCTCGGACAGCTTCACACAACTCTGGTTATCACAGAAGACACCAGTAGCCTCCAACGGGAGATCAAATAACTCAGACAGTAGCTTCCGTAGCCATACTGCCTCGAAACTAGCTGAACAGGCTGCAACATACTCTACCTCAGCTGTACTCAGTGCTACGCAGGACTGCTTCCTGCTAAACCAAGAGATCACACCTGATCCCATACTGAAGCAACACCCAGATGTGCTCTTCCTATCTGCAACACTGCCAGCCCAATCTGAATCAACATAACCCTGCAGGTTAAACTTTTGATTCGCCTCATACCTGAGCCCATAATCCACTGTACCCTTCAGGTACCTCAGAATATGCTTTACAGCAACCAGGTGAACACTCCTTGGATCCTTCAGGAACTGGCTCAATGTGTTCACAGCAAAGAAAATATCTGGTCTCGTGTTCATCAGGTACATCAAGGACCCAATCATCTGACGATACATGGAGACATCAACCAGCTCATATGAAGCATCACATAGAAGCTTCAGATTCGATGCCATAGGTGTGGCCATAGCTTGCAGTCCATCATCCCGAACCTCTTCAGGATCTCTACTGCATACTTCCCTTGTCCAAGGAAGATTCCATCACTCTGCCACACCTCCATGCCAAAAACAAATAGTGCATCATCTCGAACTTGGAAGAAAGCTTCTGCTGCGTGTCGGCAATCAATCTATCTTTACCATACCAAGTTCTGCACACATATATGACTACACCATGCTGTCTTGAGATCCATCTGGTGCATCTTCTATTTTATCACTTTTATATTTCTCAATGCTGCCATCTGCAACATGCTTGATCTGATAGTTCCATTTGGAAGTCATAAAAAAACTTCCCTTCACATCTTGGGACTACATCCCAAACATCATTCTTCATGATCGACGGATCATGGCATTCCATTTCTTCATCCCAGATCCTGGGAACTTCAATATCTTCAATATCTTCAATAGATATCTTTGTTGCTGGAACAAAATGTTGTAGTTCTTCTTTTGTAGGAGATGACATACGATCTTTCCTACACAACAAGTTAAATTGCATGATTAGAAAACATCTCATAGTTTTCAGAACAAATTCTTACACATAAAGAAATATGTCATACAGTCATGCAATTATCTTAGCCAATGCTTCAATACAACATTTATCCATATCCCATAACTTTCTAGATGCCTTCCAATCTCTACCAGAACATTGTTAAGAGTGTGCACAACTCCCAACATGTCAGCAAAGAGGTTTTATTCTAGATAAGTAGCAATGGAATGTTGTACAGTGCCATAGGCCACTTACCCATGTATATTAGTAGTATACTGTTCATCAATGCAACTATTCTAATATGCATAATACACAACCTAATTCTAGGAACATCAGTGTATACATTATTGAACAGTATTATTTAAACAAACAAATATGCAAGAAATGATAATTTAAAATACTTATCTTTGTTTGTTCGTTGGGTGGACTCCCTCTGAGTCTTTGCTTCCTTGCAGGAGCTGCTGGAGTCCTAATCTGAAGTAGCTTCTTCTACACCTTTCTATTGTGGAATGTAGAGAGATGGTCAACTCCCTCTGAATATCTGCATCCTTGCAGAAACTACTGAAGTGTGCTCCTTTGCTTTCTTGCAGGAACAACTGGAGTGTGCTCCCTCTTGATCTTTGCTTCCTAAATTACCTGTTCTTGAACTCATATTCATTCTTGGTCCCTATGCATGCTTATTAGTATCATGATTGTGTTATCCTTGTGAACTCATATAAAATCATACATTCATTAGTATACTATTAAAACACAATAATCTCAAGCATGTATAGTCATGATCATTTCAAACAGAAATAATAAGCATTAGCATTCAAGGTTTATGTAGTATTCTTATGGTTAGTCAAATCATAAGAAACATAACATGTCTAAACCTGTAATTACTCAAACCTATGACTCTTCGGGTTAGTTGAATCATCAATCAAGATAAGAGATATAATATGCATAAAAGCTATACCTTCATGATTCTTCTGGTTAGTCATATCATCAATTATGGTAAGAAACATAATATGCATACAACCATGATTATTCAAACCTATGACTCTTTGTGAATAATCATTATCAACAACACAATAGTATAAGATCCTAACACAAGGTAGGATTCTAGCTTGATATAGGAAAAACATACCTGGATTAGCATGCTAGCTATTTATGTCTAACATACTCGCATAATGTCTTTTGGTTCTCTTTAGTGACTTGTGCTAGTAACCTGCATGTCTCATAAGTTAACCATTATAAAACCAAGTTATACATACCTCGAGAATGGATCTTCTATGAGATCCATGGCAATGGATGAATCTTTGTCCTCATGTTATCATGATCATATGTTCTTGGACCAGAACATGATTTGTCTTTCTTGGTGTACCTTTCATGTTAGTAGACAACATAAACCTCATACAACATCATAATGCATTAGTACAATCATAAGTGTCAACACCCTAACCAATGAATATCTTCTATTATGCATTCATAATTTTGTTAAGGTGATACGACAAATCAAAAATCAAAATTGTACTAATCGTAATAACATGAAGACAAACATACCATAAACCTAATCATGGACAAATATCGAAACATACCTCGATGAGTCATACCTGTCGAGATCGCTTGTAATCTTCTTATATAAGGCCTTAGCCTCATCTCCCTCTGAAACAGGAACTTCTTCACTTATGCAGGTGACCAATCCATCTTCTTCTAGGATTAACCCAATCCACTTGATTTGCAAGAACTGGATCTGGAGCTGGATATGGGTTTGTCAGAGAAACCCCAAAAATTCAAACTTTGAATTTCAAACTTCCGAAAGGATAGGAATATGTGTCTTGATGAGCTGATCAAACTGGTATATTCAGAATTTGAAAACTGCAAAGTTTCACTCCTTAATTTTGCCTTTGAAACTTCCGGAATCACTGTACATGACCCTGAACTGGGGTTTGATGAAGCCCACTCTTTTTCCCAATCAAAAGGTTTGATCCAAAGCTCTAAGCTTCTATTTTTCTGAGGAGCTTCCAGCCGTGGTCTCAGATTTCAAAAATTCCCATTTTTACAGAAGCCCTAATTTTCCACTTTCCTGATCAAAGTCCCGAACTAGGGTCTGATCAAGCCCGTCCTTCTTCCCAACCAAAAATTCTGATTTTGGTCTCTAAATTTTTATTTTTATGAGTATCATTCAGCCGTGGTCTCCGATTACAAAAATTCCAACTTTCTTCAAAGCCCTAAATTCCGGAAGCCATGAATGAAGGTACCAAAAAAATAATTCTGTTTTGACAGAAATATGTACCTGATTGTTTTTGGTGTAACTCCAAAATTTTTGATCCACAGGGTCTGAAAACGTTTCCTGAGATAGCCTGACCTGTTAGCTTTCCATCCTGACAGGTCTGACCTCAATTGTATGTTCTGAGAGAGAGTTATGCCAAATGTCGCAACGTGACCTGTTTTGGGAAAATATAGGAGAGCGAACTTGTACGGCGTGCCACGTGTCACTGTTTGACCTTCGGCCTCTGAAAACGTTTTTTGAGATATCTCGGCCTGTTATCTTTCCATCCTGATAGGTATGACCTCAATTGGATTCTCTGAGAGAGATATATGCCAAGTGTCGCAACGTGACCTGTTTATGGGATAATACAGGCGAGCGAACTTGTATGGCGTGCCACGTGTCACTGTTTGACCTTCGGACTCTGAAAAAGTTTTCTGAGATAGCTCGGCCTATTTAATACCTGTCATGTTTCACGAAATTTCATTTGGAGCTTCCTAGCCCAAGTTATGACCTTTTTCCCAAGGTCACCTGATTTTGACTCAGATCTGGAAGAGGCAGAAACCCTATATTGTACAGATCATAAATCACAAAGTACAACGAATTAGAGGTTGTCCTTTGGACACAAGATACCTGGAGATCTTAGCTTCTTCCTGTAACAATTTCAGATCCGAAAACTTCGCCAAAACGGATTTATAGCGAAAGTACTACGATGACTGGTTTTTGCTATATCAAGCCCTAGCATCATAAGTGCAACAAGTGTCATACATGCCATATCATGCCTTCTTTCAGGCTAGCTCTGATACCATGTTAAATTTTCTGAATTTACTTCAATATGATCTAGGATCTTAACTGAGAGAACAACATGTACAGCATATCTACAGCATATCAATCATGGAGACAATAATGCAAGCACACAAGAGACACAAAGATTTACTTGGGGAAAACCATAAAGGTGAAAAACCCCAATAACTTCCTCAGAGATAGATAGAGCAATGATACAACCAACCAAGAGATAGACATAACCTAGCAGCAGATCCTCCTCCTCCATAAGTGCGCCTCTCCTCCTTGAGAGCATGTGTGAGAAGTGAGTGAGCAAATAGAGTGCCTCCCGCACTCTATTTATACTTGACTTGACTTGCCTTTTTACCTAACTCATGTAGGCTCGAACTTAACCACATAATATAATGTTGACTGGGCCGACCCCCAATAGGGTGGTCTAATAACCCTTTGACCCACATGGCCGACCCCCAATAGGGTGGTCTAATAACCCTTTGACCCACATGACTTATACAGGGCCGACCCCAAATAAGGTGGTCTAATAACCCATCAAGTATAAGTTATGACACTTACAATATAAATGACGACACTTCCTTATAGAGGAATAATACCATCTCTATAGGAATACAATATACATATATGTGAAATACATTCTGAAGTTACATATACATCAACACTCCCTCTTAACTAGGAAGGTATTTCTCAGCACAGTTCTTCTAGCACAAGTCATCTTCTCTGGATCATCGTCACTGGATAATCATCATCGAGTCATCATCATCGTCACTGCTGCTGCTATCTCAATCAATCTCTGAATCTACTCGTCATAGGAAGTTCTACAGAGCCAGTCCTTTTTCATACTGGATGTAGGCCCACCACCTGCAGGTCTTCATCATCACTGTCCATACTGTGGAATCCTCAGGACTTATTACATGCGTCACAAAACCTGGCTGCAGCATCCCAGGCTATTACGAGCACACAGCTCTACCTGTAGGATCTCCCAGGAGCACATTACATGTGACCCATCACAAAACCTGGCTGAAGCATCCCAGGCTGTTACGAGCACGCGGCTCTACCTGTCGAATCTCCCAGGAGCACATTACATGTGATCTCACCACAAAACCTGGCTGAAGCATCTGAGGCCTTTTTCATCCTGTCCAGATCTCCCAGGAGCAAATTACATGTGGTCCACCACAAAACCTGGCTGAAGCATCTGAGGCCTTTTTCATCCTGTCCAGATCTCCCAGGTGCAAATTACATGTGATCATGGCAAAACCTGGCTGAAGCATCTGAGGCCTTTTTCATCCTGTCCAGATCTCCCAGGAGCAAATTACATGCCATAGGACAAAACCTCGCAAGAGCATCTCAGGATGTTACGGGTACACAACTCTGACCTGAAATCTCCCAGGGCACAAATTACATGTCCTGCCAAGCAAAACCTCGCAAGAGCATTTGCCAGATGTCCCAGGGCACCGAATTACATGCCATAGGCAAAACCTCGAAAGACCATCTGCAAATCTCCCAGGGCACAAATTACATGCTTTCCTGCACAACCTGATCCACGGCCACAAAGTATCATCTGATACTCATCAAACATCATCCTGATGTACACATGATCATCCTGATCATCATCACTGCAACATCCTGCTGCATGTCATCTGGAGAAGCTTGTCATCCACGATCATCCAAGTATCCACCTGATACATACATAGATACATGATCCACACAATGTATCCATCAACATACATGATCCACCTGATCATACAAAGATACATGATCCAAACAATGTATCCATCAGCATACATGATCTACCTGATCATACAAAGATACATGATCCACACAATGTATCCATCAGTATGCATGATCTACCTGATCATACAAAGATACATAATCCACACAATGTATCCATCAGCATCCATGATCTACCTGATCATACAAAGATACATGATCCACACAATGTATCCATCATCATCCATGATCTACCTGATCATACAAAGATACATGATCCACACAATGTATCCAACAGCATCCAACATGATGCGTTCATACAAAATACATACACATGATCCAACCGATCATATCCAGCATCCAACATGATGCGTACATACATAAATGATCCAACTAATCATATCCAGGCAGAAACCAGAACATCATCCTGATGCTCATCATCCAGCGCTTACATCCACAGCCATGTGAAGGATCCTCCTTCCCACATGCTTGGAATGGCTTCAGCAAATGTGTCCATCACTTCTTCCTCGAAGTTTCCTCGATCTGAAGAACGCCAAGCCTCTCTCTGAAGTACTCGAACTTTACCCTGGCTAGTGGCTTCGTCAGCACATCTGCAATCTGCTCATCCGTCGCAACATACAGGAGCTTCACAGCTCCTCTCTATACCATATCCCTGATATAGTGATATTTGATCTCTATGTGTTTCGACCTGTCATGAAACACTGGGTTCTCGGACAGCTTCACACAACTCTGGTTATCACAGAAGACACCAGTAGCCTCCAACGGGAGATCAAATAACTCAGACAGTAGCTTCCGTAGCCATACTGCCTCGAAACTAGCTGAACAGGCTGCAACATACTCTACCTCAGCTGTACTCAGTGCTACGCAGGACTGCTTCCTGCTAAACCAAGAGATCACACCTGATCCCATACTGAAGCAACACCCAGATGTGCTCTTCCTATCTGCAACACTGCCAGCCCAATCTGAATCAACATAACCCTGCAGGTTAAACTTTTGATTCGCCTCATACCTGAGCCCATAATCCACTGTACCCTTCAGGTACCTCAGAATATGCTTTACAGCAACCAGGTGAACACTCCTTGGATCCTTCAGGAACTGGCTCAATGTGTTCACAGCAAAGAAAATATCTGGTCTCGTGTTCATCAGGTACATCAAGGACCCAATCATCTGACGATACATGGAGACATCAACCAGCTCATATGAAGCATCACATAGAAGCTTCAGATTCGATGCCATAGGTGTGGCCATAGCTTGCAGTCCATCATCCCGAACCTCTTCAGGATCTCTACTGCATACTTCCCTTGTCCAAGGAAGATTCCATCACTCTGCCACACCTCCATGCCAAAAACAAATAGTGCATCATCTCGAACTTGGAAGAAAGCTTCTGCTGCGTGTCGGCAATCAATCTATCTTTACCATACCAAGTTCTGCACACATATATGACTACACCATGCTGTCTTGAGATCCATCTGGTGCATCTTCTATTTTATCACTTTTATATTTCTCAATGCTGCCATCTGCAACATGCTTGATCTGATAGTTCCATTTGGAAGTCATAAAAAAACTTCCCTTCACATCTTGGGACTACATCCCAAACATCATTCTTCATGATCGACGGATCATGGCATTCCATTTCTTCATCCCAGATCCTGGGAACTTCAATATCTTCAATATCTTCAATAGATATCTTTGTTGCTGGAACAAAATGTTGTAGTTCTTCTTTTGTAGGAGATGACATACGATCTTTCCTACACAACAAGTTAAATTGCATGATTAGAAAACATCTCATAGTTTTCAGAACAAATTCTTACACATAAAGAAATATGTCATACAGTCATGCAATTATCTTAGCCAATGCTTCAATACAACATTTATCCATATCCCATAACTTTCTAGATGCCTTCCAATCTCTACCAGAACATTGTTAAGAGTGTGCACAACTCCCAACATGTCAGCAAAGAGGTTTTATTCTAGATAAGTAGCAATGGAATGTTGTACAGTGCCATAGGCCACTTACCCATGTATATTAGTAGTATACTGTTCATCAATGCAACTATTCTAATATGCATAATACACAACCTAATTCTAGGAACATCAGTGTATACATTATTGAACAGTATTATTTAAACAAACAAATATGCAAGAAATGATAATTTAAAATACTTATCTTTGTTTGTTCGTTGGGTGGACTCCCTCTGAGTCTTTGCTTCCTTGCAGGAGCTGCTGGAGTCCTAATCTGAAGTAGCTTCTTCTACACCTTTCTATTGTGGAATGTAGAGAGATGGTCAACTCCCTCTGAATATCTGCATCCTTGCAGAAACTACTGAAGTGTGCTCCTTTGCTTTCTTGCAGGAACAACTGGAGTGTGCTCCCTCTTGATCTTTGCTTCCTAAATTACCTGTTCTTGAACTCATATTCATTCTTGGTCCCTATGCATGCTTATTAGTATCATGATTGTGTTATCCTTGTGAACTCATATAAAATCATACATTCATTAGTATACTATTAAAACACAATAATCTCAAGCATGTATAGTCATGATCATTTCAAACAGAAATAATAAGCATTAGCATTCAAGGTTTATGTAGTATTCTTATGGTTAGTCAAATCATAAGAAACATAACATGTCTAAACCTGTAATTACTCAAACCTATGACTCTTCGGGTTAGTTGAATCATCAATCAAGATAAGAGATATAATATGCATAAAAGCTATACCTTCATGATTCTTCTGGTTAGTCATATCATCAATTATGGTAAGAAACATAATATGCATACAACCATGATTATTCAAACCTATGACTCTTTGTGAATAATCATTATCAACAACACAATAGTATAAGATCCTAACACAAGGTAGGATTCTAGCTTGATATAGGAAAAACATACCTGGATTAGCATGCTAGCTATTTATGTCTAACATACTCGCATAATGTCTTTTGGTTCTCTTTAGTGACTTGTGCTAGTAACCTGCATGTCTCATAAGTTAACCATTATAAAACCAAGTTATACATACCTCGAGAATGGATCTTCTATGAGATCCATGGCAATGGATGAATCTTTGTCCTCATGTTATCATGATCATATGTTCTTGGACCAGAACATGATTTGTCTTTCTTGGTGTACCTTTCATGTTAGTAGACAACATAAACCTCATACAACATCATAATGCATTAGTACAATCATAAGTGTCAACACCCTAACCAATGAATATCTTCTATTATGCATTCATAATTTTGTTAAGGTGATACGACAAATCAAAAATCAAAATTGTACTAATCGTAATAACATGAAGACAAACATACCATAAACCTAATCATGGACAAATATCGAAACATACCTCGATGAGTCATACCTGTCGAGATCGCTTGTAATCTTCTTATATAAGGCCTTAGCCTCATCTCCCTCTGAAACAGGAACTTCTTCACTTATGCAGGTGACCAATCCATCTTCTTCTAGGATTAACCCAATCCACTTGATTTGCAAGAACTGGATCTGGAGTTGGATATGGGTTTGTCAGAGAAACCCCAAAAATTCAAACTTTGAAGTTCAAACTTCCGAAAGGATAGGAATATGCGTCTTGATGAGCTGATCAAACTGGTATATTCAGAATTTGAAAACTGCAAAGTTTCACTCCTCAATTTTGCCTTTGAAACTTCCGGAATCACTGTACATGACCCTGAACTGGGGTTTGATGAAGCCCACTCTTTTTCCCAATCAAAAGGTTTGATCCAAAGCTCTAAGCTTCTATTTTTCTGAGGAGCTTCCAGCCGTGGTCTCAGATTTCAAAAATTCCCATTTTTACAGAAGCCCTAATTTTCCACTTTCCTGATCAAAGTCCCGAACTAGGGTCTGATCAAGCCCGGCCTTCTTCCCAACCAAAAATTCTGATTTTGGTCTCTAAATTTTTATTTTTATGAGTAGCATTCAGCCGTGGTCTCCGATTACAAAAATTCCAACTTTCTTCAAAGCCCTAAATTCCGGAAGCCATGAATGAAGGTACCAAAAAAATAATTCTGTTTTGAGAGAAATATGTACCTTATTGTTTTTGGTGTAACTCCAAAATTTTTGATCCACAGGGTCTGAAAACGTTTCCTGCGATAGCCTGACCTGTTAGCTTTCCATCCTGACAGGTCTGACCTCAATTGGATGTTCTGAGAGAGAGTTATGCCAAATGTCGCAACGTGACCTGTTTTGGGAAAATATAGGAGAGCGAACTTGTACGGCGTGCCACGTGTCACTGTTTGACCTTCGGCCTCTGAAAAAGTTTTCTGAGATATCTCGGCCTGTTATCTTTCCATCCTGATAGGTATGACCTCAATTGGATTCTCTGAGAGAGAGATATGCCAAGTGTCGCAACGTGACCTGTTTATGGGATAATACAGGAGAGCGAACTTGTATGGCGTGCCACGTGTCACTGTTTGACCTTCGGACTCTGAAAAAGTTTTCTGAGATAGCTCAGCCTATGTAATACCTGTCATTTTTCACGAAATTGCATTTGGAGCTTCCTAGCCCATGTTACGACCTTTTTCCCAAGGTCACCTGATTTTGACTCAGATCTGGAAGAGGCAGAAACCCTATATTGTACAGATCATAAATCACAAAGTACAACGAATTAGAGGTTGTCCTTTGGACACAAGATACCTGGAGATCTTAGCTTCTTCCTGTAACAATTTCAGATCCTAACACTTCGCCAAAACGGATTTATAGCGAAAGTGCTACGATGACTGGTTTTTGCTATATCAAGCCCTAGCATCGTAAGTGCAACAAGTGTCATACATGCCATATCATGCCTTCTTTCAGGCTAGCTCTGATACCATGTTAAATTTTCTGAATTTACTTCAATATGATCTAGGATCTTAACTGAGAGAACAACATGTACAGCATATCTACAGCATATCAATCATGGAGACAATAATGCAAGCACACAAGAGACACAAAGATTTACTTGGGGAAAACCATAAAGGTGAAAAACCCCAATAACTTCCTCAGAGATAGATAGATCAATGATACAACCAACCAAGAGATAGACATAACCTAGCAGCAGATCCTCCTCCTCCATAAGTGCGCCTCTCCTCCTTGAGAGCATGTGTGAGAAGTGAGTGAGCAAATAGAGTGCCTCCCGCACTCTATTTATACTTGACTTGACTTGCCTTTTTACCTAACTCATGTAGGCTCGAACTTAACCACATAATATAATGTTGACTGGGCCGACCCCCAATAGGGTGGTCTAATAACCCTTTGACCCACATGGCCGACCCCCAATAGGGTGGTCTAATAACCCTTTGACCCACATGACTTATACAGGGCCGACCCCAAATAAGGTGGTCTAATAACCCATCTGTAACGTCCCCTTCTCCATAGAACAACAGGGAAGGAAACATTAACAACATACCGGGCTTATGGCATATTTAGCCCCAATAATTTTTAACATAAATAACTAACATTTAAAACTTCTATATGCAGATTCGATTCAATATAAACACAGCGGAATTAAACAATACATCTGCACACAGTTTCATCATGCATTCAACATATAAACAACAGTCATTAATTAAAATGCTTGCAGGGCATAGAATTAACATCAAGAATACTTATCTCGAATTATAATGGCCCAAACGACTGGCTACGTGAGAGCAACGTTCCACCCAACCATAGATCTCTATCCAGCCTGTATTCTTTCAGCTGAGAGATCACCCCCGAGCTGGGCTGTGTATCCACTAAGGAGGAACTAGATGGCTCCCTCACAGTCAGGATTTCACTCAGACAACCATGCTAAGCCAACACACAGTTGGGTTTTTCAAGCATGCAATGGGAAATGGAGAGGGATGCTAGTCCGCTAAGCTCAATCCCAGAGCTAGTACACATCAAGCTAGACTCCAACGATCCCAGCCTCCATTCGAACATCCACACTTGGATTTCTCACAGCTTTGTTCAGCAATTGACCCAAATCCGTCACTGATTTTCTGGGCAGTTAAAACTGGGTTTTCCCATGGCTTTTGGGGTAGCTATTGCTCCCAAATTCGCCCCAAGGTTCCTACCAATGGATCCCCCATTGGATTTCTCTGTCCAATACCAAATCGGGACGTTTTTGGCTTCCCAAAACGTGGGTTTCCTTCAAGTCGCGATTTCTGGTTTTCTCCTTGCTGGGAGCTCGTTTTTGGGTGGGAAAAGATGTCCCATACTTCCACCATGGAATGGGGATAAGGATGGAGCAACCCCCAAGATGTAGAGTGACTTGTGGGACAAGTCAAAATAGCCCATACATTCCCATACGAATTTCAGGGCTGCCCATACTCCATCAAAGTCATGGGCTGAAATCTCAACCACTTCCTTACAATTGGCATTAATGTCACCTAAGGAAGTCAATGGGTTCACATAATGACAAATGGCAACCTATGGGTCACTCCCATAGCCCCCTCACCACTCCCTAGTGGATACACGTGGCCCCTTCTCATTCGTTGCCTCCATAGCCAGCTTTGGTATTTTATATTGCATGATGTCTAATTTACATCCTATTACAATTTCCATGGCTTAAGAGCACATGGTATCAAATATCAAATACTTGCCCTTTAAATAAAATTCGGCTTTCACTAGCGGGGCCTTGGCCTTGAGCTCCACGCTAGGAAAACATACATCACATGTACACTGATTTACATTAAAGGCTCATATATCCTAAGGGTCGAATTGGGGGTATTACACCATCAAGTATAAGTTATGACACTTACAATATAAATGACGACACTTCCTTATAGAGGAATAATACCATCTCTATAGGAATACAATATACATATATGTGAAATACATTCCGAAGTTACATATACATCAACAGAATTCTCATGCTGCTTGGACACACTTGAACTCTTCTTACATATAGTGGATACATCAAAAGACCATTTTACATTTCAAGCAAAGAGAAATCCTTGAGGTATGGTGACAATTTTTCCTTATGAATTGTATTTTAGTCTTCATTCACTTTTTTTGAATTGTATGTATTTTAGTTTTTCCTCATGAAATGTTTGATAAATATATTTTAGTCTTCTTAATATTCAACCTTTCATAAAGATAATAAAAAAACTTACTTGCATAACCACCAATAACCTTTCATAATCACATAACTCCATCCAATACACAAACATTTTTTGAATTCCTCGTGATTTCACTACAACAACTCACACAAACACCAAAAGAATCAAATTCATAATCTTTAGGGGCAATTTTCCCTCATCCAAAACATGAAAATGAAGTGAGTAGGAGCTTTTCCTTTTGTAGGAAATATGCTCCTACTAACATCCCATACCACCATCCAATACCATCTACTAGCACAAACTACTGTAAAAAAACATGTGGAAAGTGCTAAGATACCAAAAAGAGGCTCATTATACATTATTTCAAGATGACAAGAAAACATCTCAAATTGAGGTCCTAGAGGTGATGTTGTTGTTATATCTAGGGAATTCTCAATAGATTTTAAGATTATAAGAAAACACTCTCACTAGATGTTGTTGTACATTTTTTCAAGATGATGACCAATTCAAGACAAATGTGAAATGAGGACCCTACCATGGTATTAGACATAAAATGGGAAACCACAGCCACACATGTAGACAAAAGTGAGTTGCACTCAAAATGAGGGAATTCAGCACACTACAAGCCTATGTCACTAAGATGGATAGGAGGACCTTGATGCAAGCCTAGGTTGGGTTGTGCATTGCTGAAACATTATTAAATCCTACATCAATATTTGATTGAATAAGTGTATGATTGATACCAGTAACAAAAGCTCTATGCATGTACACACTAATGGGATGTTGAGGGAAAAAAATATATTTGTTGCACCTCTTCGATCATTTTTTGTGATAGTTGCAATGGCCTCATGCCACCTTCTTTCTTGCTACCATATTAGTTTTCTCTATATGTCCAATGTTAAGAAAACAAAACATACTTATGTGGCCATAGTTTACATTGTACACTTACAAAGATAACACTCATACGTTTGCACAATACCCAATCAAATGCTACATCGAGTTTTAATAATCTTGCACATTATACAAGTCATAATTGTGGTAAAAGTTTGTTTTCCTAATTTCATAATTGAAAAATAATATCTAATTTTTTATTTATTCTTGCATGGGTGATATTTTGTTTTGTTAAAAAATGTATTGAAGATGGGAAACAAACGTAATAATAAAAGAAAGTCTAGAAGGTAGGAGTTACCCCCTAAAAAGGGCCATGAGATAAGAGAACAGACCAGGTTGTACATGGAAAACCATGGACATAAAAATGTTAGTGCCTTATACCCTAGCACAATGCATTCCGCAATGAACTAGGGTTCATCAGGATAAGTGAAATGGATGCAGGTAATGGAACCCTCTCAAAATCAAATGTCAAGCGATCATCCAATGAATAATCCATCAACAGGCAATGATGAAGTGGTTGGAGTCAATCAAATATTGGTTGTTATTGATTATGCAGGGATGGATGTTGAACGAGTTGTTAATTGTAAACCTCCACAATAATAGCACACACATGTAGAACACATTCCCTTGCAGGACCAAATTGCGAATGGAGTTCCACAACAAACCAGTGACGACACTCGTACTTCCTTTCTGACTCCCTTGCCTCAACTATCAAGCGGATGGCAAGTAAATACCAGATGTATTCATGTGGATTAAAGTTCATTTTCAGGACTTGAAGGTAAGTTTCCCAAATGCACTATTGATTTCCATTGTAGCAGGATCATCAAAGAATTTTTTGAATCCAAAATCGATGGAGCAAAATGTCAATTGTTTTTGGATTTGTTAAAATCACATTGTATAGCTCATGTTAGGATAATTTTAGGAATAAAGGTAGTTAGAAGTTCATAGGCCAACAATCCTGTTGTTATAAATATACTGTTTGCATTTAATTTGATTGAAAAAACTTCTCATACAAAATATATTATTGCGGCCCGTCGTGTACTGTTAGAATCGATTGTAGACAAATCCACAAGGAAACATTGCCTGTTATCACACACATGTAAAATATTTAAAGTAGATAGAAAGACTCTTTAAAAGTATTCTGCTATTAGAGAAAATCTTGATACCCCGAGCCAAAAATATTGTTGGGACTTTGTTGGTAGGTTACCTCATTCAAACATGAAGCTTATTGATGTTGTTATAGAACTAGTACACAATTTTTGGCATGATAACACTCGACCATCATCAAATCAAAGAGATGTGGTAAAGTTGAGAAAAGGTGTTAAGGGGTGTGAACCACATGTCAAGCACTTCCTTGACATGACACAAACGAAACTCTATGAGAGATTCAAGAATGAGCATACACAATTGAACTTGGTCCAAAGGTCCTTTGAAAAATTCAAACCCTGGTATGTTAGAATTTGCATTGATCGCAACACATGTTGTTTTAGATACCATGTAGAATTTGAGTACTATTATGATACATATAGACATAAAATTTGTGATTTGCATCACTAACATTGTGCAGGACTTCCCATCGTTACAACCACCAAATGTATCCAGAGAATTTATCCATAGATAATGTGGCTAAGACTTGAAGGACAAAAATATTATAAAAAATCATGTTTATATGGGACATGTTACAAGTGTAGTGGATTTTCATTATTAAGCTGTTGCATCCATGAAAACGAGGAGCACAAATTTGGGAGCATGTCAGTAGAAATGTATAACTTCAAGTACATAACATATAAAGTAGATAGTACGAAGGAAAACAGAAAATTGCATTGATGAAGTCATAGGTAATATAAGTTTGCATACTTTCATATTGTACATGTTGAATTTATACATATATATTCAGATTGTATGTCACGTTGTATTAATGCCCTTGTTTTTGTGGCACCAAGGACAAATTTTGGATTTCATGAAGGAATTCTACCAAAAGATCGAGCCATATGTACAACATGTCCATGTAGCATGATGGAAAAATGAACATTACAAATAGTGTAGGGACACCTTTCCCAATGGCACAATATTGTCAGTTGTGGAATTTACTGAAAACTACACCCTCCAGCCACATAATGAGATTCAAATTCAATACTACCATTCATACCAAGTTATCATAATGGTCCATATAAAATATAGGCACACACCGAAGAGAAACAATGACATGAGGATAATATTGAAAGAGACCAACTTCTACATCAGTGATGATAGGTGCCACGACCTCAATTATGTACAACATTGCTTCAGAATTTTCTATGATCAGCTGAAGGAGAGAGGTATATAGATGGATCATCATTCGATATGGTCAGATGGTTGTGCAGGCCAGTTAAAAAATGCATGTGTATTCCATTGGTTGAGTATTTTTCACAAGACTTATGATGTGCTGCATATATGGAACTATTTTGAGACTGGGAGTGGAAATGGAGAGCATGATGGGGCTGGAGCATGTCTAAAAAATGCCCTATGAAGGGAGGAGATGAGGTGCATGAAAAAACCTCATATTCGGGATGCAAAATCCATAGTTCAATGGTGCTCTACAAAAATGTCAGATCTAACCAGAGAGCAGCACGAACCAACAGGTAGAGGAAATGTTGACAAAAATTTCTGGCATGTGGTTGATATAGATCGATCGCATTCTTATAATTGTAGTACTGTACAAGGAACTCATGGATTTCATTTGGTTCGAAGATCAAACAACTCTTTATTTGAAATATGGACTTGAAAACTTGCTTTTGTGGGCCTTGTAGCAGTGGTGAGTGGGATGAGTGTGAATCAACAGATTGGGTTGATGAATGGGATCATGTATCACTTGCAGTAGACCCATGTGCAGTTATTGAAACAATCTAGTTAGAAGAAGGCCATTATTTTATTTCAAATGAATATGATCATATATCTGATCTTGTACAACCAGGTAAACATTTATGCATTCATATCCCGATTCCCTTCTTGTTTTTTAAATTAACCATGTTAGCAAACCACTACTTGTTGGAATTTGACCTTAAAATGCATTTTTGTAGGACACATATACGCAGTTGTCGCCCCGACAGACAATGCAATTGGAACAAATTATTTGTTGGCACAATGCATGCAGGGGAAGCAAACCCTCCTTGCATCATTAACTGATAGTGAAGGCATTACCTTTCCGACTGGCTCGATGGTTGTTTAGGGATAATATCTTATAGTAGATGGAAAGAGACCAAAGAGAAATGGATACACATACATGGATTATAGACCAGGTTCATGGGTGTATCACTTTATGAACTTGATCGTTGGTACAAAAATCCAACTACAAACAATGTCAACGAAGTCATCAAACAAGGTACGCTACTTACTACCTCATGTATAGCACGAGAGTTTGTTTGAGACAATAAAGAACAAAGAGGATCCAGAAGGCCTAATGATTGAGGTGCATAGAATAGTCATGTTATTATTTATTCATGCATGTCTGATGTTATTCATGTTAGATAGTTTATTTCTTGTATATCATGTTATCCTATATCATTTATTTGATGTTTAATTTAATATTACAATGCATTGATGTTTTACACCATTATATGTTTTACACCAATCACTCCAATTCAAGTTTCCATCCCTTTAAGAAAAATTCACATTCATAAACATGATTGAAAACTCATCTTATATAGCATATATATAACAGATTATAGCACTCCAGGGAAGAAACATAAGTAATCCACGCACTAGCGAAGTGCTCCACTTGTAGAGTACATATGTACATATGTAAGGAAAGACCATGAATCCATCTCCAATCCTCCAAAAAGGAAACCATGACACCATATTCTATCTAGGGATTGTGTCCCTCCTCATCAATACACATTGCTCCATGTGTCTTGTAGGGTGTTCTCCCACCAAGTGAATACTCCATGTGGTCACCATGCAAGGTGTCCGTCATTGAGGCTAGAGATCTTAATTTCTCAAGGGAATAACGCTAAGCCAATGACAATCTGACATCTAACATCCACTGATAAAGTTATTACAAGTGTGCATATCAATCACATACTATCTCTTGTGATACAATCCATGGATCTATACTTTGTAATACTCACATTATCTATGAATCTTGAATCACCCTCAACAACGTCCTCCATTAAGGCATCACACCTCTATAATAAATAAGTAGAACGTGCATGGATGAATTCGATCTCATCATCACACCTCTCCTCCGCTATATAATTGGAAGTCTCATGGATGGAAGAAAAAATTGATATAAATATCTTGGGAAGAATCACCCCTACATACTCCTAAGCCACTAGATCAATAATGTTGACATTCATCCTGTTTAGAAGAGGAAATACTAACAAAGTGAAATATCTCAGAATCACACTATATGGGTTGGAAGCTATATCTACACGTTCCTTCTAATAGATATAACCTAATGTAGCTTAAAGACCTTGATCTAGCCCTAGAAACCAGACAAAAACAAATGTAGCCCTGGAAATCCTAATTTGGACTTACAACCTTGGAGACCCAATCTAGAATACTTATCTAGCCCTAGAGACGTAACCTAGCCCCAGAGACCTAATTTAGCCATATAGAACCTAATGTACCTTATAGACCCTGATCTAGCCCTAGAAACCAGACAAAAAAAAATATCCTTGGAAAGACTAATGTGGACCTAGAACCCTGGAGACATAACGTAGAATACGTATCTATCCCTAGAGATGTAACCTAGCCCCAGACACCTAATCTAGCCATATAGAACCTAATCTAGCTTAAAGGCCCTAATCTAGCCCTAGAAACTAGACAAAAACAAATGTATCCCTAGAATGTCTAATGAGGACCTACAACCTCGGAGACATAATATAGAATACTTATCTATCCCTTGAGATGTAACCTAGCCCCAAAGACCTAATCTAGCCCCAAAGACCTAATCTAGCCATATAGAACCTAATCTAGCTTATAGACATTGATCTAGCCCTAGAAACCAAACATAAACAAATCTAGCCTTGGAAAGCCTAATGTGGACCTAGAACCCTGGAGACATAATCAAGAATACTTATCTAGCCCTAGAGATGTAACCTAGCCCCGAAGACCTAATCTAGCCATATAGAACCTAATCTAGCTATAAGCTCTGATCTAGCCCAAAAAACTAGAAAAAATAATTATAGCCCTAGAAAGCCTAATGTGGACCTAGAACCCTGGAGACCTAATCTAGCTTAAAGACCCTGATCTATCCCTAGAAAACAGACAAAAACAAATGTAGCCCTACAAAGCCTAATGTGGACCTACAGCCCTAGAAACCTAATCTATAATACTTATCTATCCCTAGAGGCATAACCTAGCCCTTGAGACCTAATCTAGCCATATAGAACCTAATCTAGCTTATAGACCCTGATCTAGCCCTAAAAACCAAACAAAAAAAAATTTATCCTTGGAAAGCCTAATGTGGACCTAGAACCCTAGAGACCTAATCTACAATACTTATCTATCACTAGATACGTAAGCTAGCCTCGGAGACCTAATCTAGCCATATAGAGCCTAATCTAGCTTATACACCCTTTTCTATCCCTAGAAACCATACAAAAACAAATCTAGAGACACTTGGCACCTCGTGGCCATTCATGGACTCTTTTAGGATTTGCTCTGGGGGCAAGAAACCCGAAACACTGAGTGGAACGAGGTTCTGTCAGCTCCTAGATGTGCGTATGGCTAGTGTGGAGGTGTTCACGATGGCCATGCATGCCCAAGAGCGTTTGGATTAGAATTGACCCCCTTTTTCAAAATTGGAATGGCCTTCACTAAAAAAACCCTAGTTCCAGAGATGGCACAATAACACCATTTATAGGAGTTGGAGGCACGGTGAGGGGGTCCCACATCTAGAACCCAACATCCCATATCCATCGGAATCGATAGCTTCGTGATCAAAGTCATGGTTTTGGTGCTATGGGAATTTTTTCCAGGCACTCTATGGCCATTCAGGGACACTTTGAGGATTTGATTCAGGGGCACAGAACCTGAACCAACGAGTGGAACGGGATTCCATCAGCTCCCACACGTGCATATGGCTAGTGTGGAGGTGTTCATGATGGCCATGCATGCCCATGAGCGTTCATATTATAATTGACCCCCTTTTGCAAAATTTGAATGGCTTCACTAAGCAAAACACTAGTTCCAGAGATGGCACAATAGCACCATTTTCGGGTGTTGGGGGCACGGGGGGGGGTGTCCCACAGCTAGAACCTGACGTCCTGAATCTCGTGGATTTTCAATCTCTACTGATTTACGATTCCACATATCTAGAATTGATGAACCTGATGCTACTTGGGACAAGTTGGCATCTAGAAAAACCATTGTCAAGGAGAAAGCTATCAATTTTGGCATACCAAGCTCTGGGAGCTTGCTTAAGGCCATATAAGGATTTCTTAATGCGGCAGACAAGGCTAGAGTTATTTTGAAAATATCTAGGAGGTTTTTCCATGTAAATTTCCTCCTGTAAATCACCATGTAAGAAGGAAGACTTGACATCCATTTGATGGATTTCCTAGTTACGTAAGGCTGCAAGGGAAAGAACAAGGCAGATGGAGTTCATTTTTGCGACAGGAGAAAAAGTTTCATTGTAGTCAATCCCTTCAACTTGGGAAAAACCTTTGGCAACTAACCTTGCCTTAAGTCTTTCAACACTTCCATCTAATGCATACTTAGTTCTGTAGACCCATTTCCATCTGACAAGTTTTCTTCCTTTTGGAAGAGGTACAAGATCCCAAGTATCATTTGCCATTAAGGAACGATATTATTCATGCATAGCTGCATCCCAATCTGGATTTCTTGAAGCTTCTGCAAAAGTTTCTAGATCATGATTCTCAGAAACGTGAGCCAAAAGAGAAAAGGCTCATTGAAACTAAGAACGTGTTCGACGTTGATCTCTAGGATCACCGAAAAGATCACCAACTGCTTCACATGTTGAACGAACCCATCTAGGAAGCACTTGTGCTGGTGCAACTGGAGGAACATGAGCAGGCGGAATTGGATTTTCATCCTCACTATCATCATCAGAAATTGGAGTTGGAAACCTATCAAGGAAGTTGGAAGAAGAAGAAGAAGAAGAAGGCACAATTGTCGAATCAGGCTCGCAGGCCAAAGATGGCACAGTCGCCGAGTTAGGCTCACAGGCCAAAATATTTTCATCAAATTTAACATCTCTTCTAATGATCACATCATGAGAATGTGGTTGAAGAAGTCTATAACCTTTTACATCTTCAGAATATCCAACAAATATGCACTTTTCACTTTTAGGCTGCAATTTCTTTCCGTTTTTCATCCGGAATGTGAACCCATGCTTCACTAACAAACACACGGAAGTGACTTACATCTAGTTTAATTTTACTCCATGCTTCTTCTGGTGTGATACCTTGTAATGCTTTAGTGGGGGTGCGATTAACTATGTAATTTGCACAATTAATGGCTTCAGCCCAAAATTGAAGACTTAGTCCCTTAGATTGGATCATACAATTAGCCATTTCTTTTAAAGTGCGGTTCTTCCATTCAGCTACACCATTTTGTTGTGGTGTATATCGAACAATGTGTTGTTGTTGGATTCCTTATTCAATGCAGAAAGTAGTGAACTTTTTGTTAACATATTCTCCTCTATTGTCAGATCTTAACTTAATAATTTTATGACCAGATTGTTTTTCAATAAGGGCCTTGTAGGCCAAGAACTTGTTAAATACTTCACTCTTAAGTTTTAGGAAATAAACCCAAGTGTGTCTAGTGTAATCATCAATGAAAGTTAAGAAATATTTGAAACCAGAAAAGGAAGTAGATGGAAGAGGACCACACAAGTCACTATGCACAAGCTCCAAGGGAACCGAGGCGTGCCAAGAGGCATGTTTGTTAAAACTGTCCCGATGATGATTTTTGAGTACACAACAAGAACAAACACTATCCCTACAAGATACCATCGGAAGACCCGTCACCATATTTTCTTTACATAGTTGTTGAAATGAGCGATAATTTAAGTGACCAAATCACTCATGCCAAAGTTGGCTCAAGTTATCACTATGAGTAACAAAAACTGAAGGAAAATGTGATGACCCAAGTTGTTAAATTTGTACAACCTGGTAATATCATCAACAATTCTGGTAGCTAGGACCTGTTTTGGATCTTTACAATCATTGGTGAGGTGTAAAGGCCACAATTTTACCTTCACCAGAATGAGTGATTTGATAGACTGAGAACAAATTGCAGGAAATTCTTGGAACACATAGTACATCACTGAAATGACTATTATCTACTGGAATTGTTCCAGCTCCTACAACACTTAGAGATCTATCATCAACAACAAATATTTGTTTGGTGTTACATTCATGCATAGTAGAAAAGATGGCTTGCTCCTTAGCCATATGATAAGATGCTCTAGAATCAATGAGCCATTCATTTGAAGTAGAAGAATAAGATGCATTATAAAAATAACCAAAAGCACAAAGTGCATGTCCATGAGAAGTAGATTCTGAAGGCGAATCTAGGCTGATGTGGTGCTTATTCATTGTTGCTTCCAAGGCTGCCATCTTATTGAAACACTTAGATTCATCATGATTATCTTTCCCGCAATAGTTGCAATGATGCTCAGTCTTCTTTCCTTTTGGCTTGGATCCTTTGTCATTTTTTAAAGGAGGAGCTGACTGAGAGGGTTTGGGACCCTTGTGTGACCTATTATTGCGAAAATTTTGTTTCTTGGGAGGCTTGGACTTTTCTTTCTGTTGAGACAATAAGACTTTCCAAGATGTATCTGCATTGTTAATTATTCCAAGATGAATGAGCTTATCTTGCTCTCTAATCAAGTAATCACAAAATGATTCAAGACTAGGCTCTTTATAGCTAACTACATTCAAGGATTCTTTCATGGAGTAAAATGTAGATACAAAAACATAATATGCAGGTCCAAGTTTGGAAAGAATATGATAAATGCATTGTTTGTCTTCCCTCTTAATCTTGCATTCTTCACATAAGAGTTTAAGAGTTTTGTACTTAAATAAATAATCTTGTATGTATGAAAAATCACTTGGATTTAAAGAAATCAACTTATTTTCGAGTTGGTGACTTCGAATTTCATTGTGTTTACTAAACACAGATTCCAACTTGTCCCAAGTAGCATCAGGTTCATCAATTCTAGATATGTGGAATCGCAAATCCGTAGATATTGACAATCCACGAGCTTCATCACATCTATTTTTCCATTTTATTTTCTTGTCATCATTAGTGGGTTTTGTTTCTTTCCTTGAGATAATTCTAAAAAGTCCCCTACTTTGTAGAACATCCTCCATATGAGATTTGCACGAGAAATAGTTGGAACTGGTAAGTAGAATATCACAAGGGAGGAAATACTGCAAATTAATGGCTATAAAATCAGAAACCAATAGTCTGGATGCGAAGAGCTCAAAAAATTAGGCAATTTAAAAAAAATTGCACTGAAAACTGTCTCCGTATGATGAAGTTATGCTTGAACAAAGAAAAAGGTGAAGATGTCCCCAATAATGACGTGGCAGATAGAGAATGACTAGCTAAAAAAAAAGGACCCCCCTCTTCCCAAGATGAACCTTTGACAATCACTTTACAAGAAAGTTGTTTTAGGTAAATCACTTTTATAAAATAAGTGGTTTCACTTTTACAATGATGTTACTTTAAATAGTGCAACAATAAAAAAGAACTTGAGTGACTCACTTTTTTATTTTTTATTATTTAAGTGAGATGCACTTTTACAATAAAGTAACTTGAAAATAGAAATTGCATACACTTTTTCTTTTAAAAGTAACTTCCTAAGACCTATTAAAGAAGAAAGCAACTTTGAACCAAGTGAGCTAGATTAAAAGGTATGTAAAATATGGGAAGGAGGAAGGGCTTTTTTTTTTAACTCTTCTTGCTCGGTTTCCGTGCTTGCATTTTTTTTCTACAAATCACACCACAAACAGAAACAAAAAAACTTTTCCACACTTGTGGGGTTAGATTTTGTTAGCTTTCCTGGAAAGTCTACGTTTTCTCTCTATTTTTGATTTTTCGAGATCGCACAAGGTACACAGCAAAGAGCATACGCATCCGAGAAAAACCCTTTCCCTTTCTGTTTCTGATTCGCAAAGATCGCACACGGTGCACACTGTTAGGATATTTAGACACTTAGGAGTTAGTTAAGATCAACTTGTGTAATTTATCTGTTAGGGATAGTGTGTTTCTTTAGTATGCATTAGTATACATTTGTAAATACTTAATCCGACGGTCACGATATGTTTCCGACATAGAGTGATCCGACGGCTCAACTTCTCTTAGATCAAACCTAACCTTGATCCATGGCTTAACACCCGATTGGTCCATGATCTCGATTTAAAGAGCATGGAGGGTCATTGTTTAGTTGGTCGATTATGAGAAGCTCATTTGTAACTTTCTTTCTTTGCATAATAAATTGTCCTGTAGAAGCTATTTGGCCGGGGCCGTGGAGTGTTTCCCTCAAGAGGGTTTAAACCACGTCAAAACATCGGTGTGTTGATTTATGATCTGTTTGTGTGAAGTGTTTGCTCTTGGTGTTCGGTCCTTTTGTAGTACCCTGTGTACCTGAACATGGTATTAGAGCTTTTATGAAGTGCTGTTTCCAGTTATGATCTAGATCTTGAACTGTTGTTGCCGAAACTTGAAAGGGTTTCTAGTTCTGGTATTTCTATGCATTTCTGGGTTGTGGAAGGTGTTCCATTGCGTCCGGAGCGTCGTTTCCATTGGGAAATAGTTTTCGTTTGATCGAAAACGGTTCCCGATTGCTTCAGAAACGCATATTTCATCAGATCTGAAGGTATAATGCTACAATGACGCATTTTTTATTTCATTTTTTTAAAAAGAAAAAAATCTCATATTTCATCTTTTTTTTACTGTTAGATTTTTTTGGTTCGGATTGTTGCTTTCCCGTCTGCATATGCTCTTTGCCGTGCACCTTGAGCGATCTCGGCAAATCAGAAACATGAAGGGAAAGGGTTTTTCTCGGCTGCGTATGCTCTTTGCCGTGCACCTTGGGCGATCTCGGCAAATTAGAAACAGAGAGAAAACGTACACTTTCCGGGCAAGCTAACAAGATCTAACTCCACAAGTGTGGAAATTTTTTTTTGTTTCAATTTGTGGTATGTTTTGCAGGAAAAAGGGCAAGCACGCAAACCGAGCAAGAAGAGTAAAAAAAAAGTCCCCTTCCTCATTCCCATATTTTACATACATTTTAATCTAGCTCACTTGGTTCAAAGTTACTTTATTCCTTAATAGGTCTTGAGTTCAAATCTTAGGAAGTTACTTTTAAAAGAAAAGTGCATGTAATTTCTAATTTCAAGTTACTTTATTGTAAAAGTGCATCTCACTTAAATAATAAAAAATAAAAATACAAGTGAGTCACTTAAGTTTTTTTATTGTTGCACTATTTAAAAGTAATATCATTATAAAAGTGAAATCATTTATTTTAGAAAAGTGGTTCACTTAAAGCAACTTTCTTGTAAAGTGATTGTCAAAAGGTTCATCTTGGGAAGAGGGGGGTTCTTTTTTTTGCTGGACATTCTCTAGCTGCCACGTCACTATTGGGGACATCTTCAATAGTTTCTTTGTTCAAGCATAACTTCATCATACAGAGTCCGTTTTCAGTGCCGTTTTTTTTTAAACCACCTATTTTTTTGAGCTATTCGCATCCATACTATAGGTTTCTACTTTTATAGCCATTAATTTACAAATATAGCCGCCCTTTGTGATATTCTACTTAACAGTTTCAACTATTTCTCATGGAAATCTCGTATGGAGGATGTTCTACGAAGTATGGGACTTTTCAGAATTACAACAGGGAAAGAAAAAGAACCCACTGATGATGATAAGAAAATAAAATGGAAAAATAGATGTGATGAAGCTCGTGGATTGATTGAAATGTCATTCTCTACTGATTTGCGATTCCACATATCTGAAATTGATGAACCTAATGTTGCATGGGACAAGTTGGAATCTGTGTTTGGTAAACACAATGAAATTCGAGGTCACCAACTCGAAAATGAGTTGATTTCTTTAAATCCAAGTGACTTTTCATGCATTCAAGATTATTTATCTAAGTACAAAACTCTTAAACTCTTATGTGTAGAATGTAAGATTGAGAGGGAAGACAAACAATGCATTTATCATATTCTTTCAAAACTTGGACCTGCATATTCTGTTTTTGTATCTACATTTTACTCCTTGAAAGCATCCTTGAATGAAGCTAGCTATCAAGAGCCTAGTCTTGAATCCTTTTGTGATTCCTTGATTAGAGAACAAGATAAACTCATTCATCTTGGAATAATCAACAATGCAGATACATATGGGAAAGCCTTATTGTCCCAACAGAAAGAAAAGTTTAAGCCTCCCAAGAAACAAAATTTTCGCAATAATAAGTCAAACAAGGGTCCAAAATCCTCTCAGTCAGCTCCTTCTTTAAAAAATGACCAAGGATCCAAGCCAAAAGGTAAGAAGACTGAGCGCCATTGAAACTATTGCGGGAAAGATAATCATGATGAATCTAAGTGTTTTAAGAAGATGACAGCCTTGGAAGCAGCAATGAAGAAGCACCACATCAGCCTATATTCGCTTTCAGAATCTGCCTCTCATGGACATGCACTTTGTGCTTCTGGTTATTCTTATAATGCATCTTCTTCTTCTACTTTAAATGAATGGCTCATTGATTCTGGAGCATCTTATCATATGGCTAAGGATCAAGCCATCTTTTCTACTATGCATGAATGTAACACCAAACAAATATTTGTTGGTGATGATAGATCTCTAAGTGTTGTAGGAGCTGGAACAGTTCCAGTAGATAATGGTCATTTTAGTGATGTACTATGTGTTCCAAGAATTTCCTGCAATTTGTTATCAGTCTATCAGATCACTCATTCTGGTGAAGGTAAAACTGTGACCTTTACACCTCACCAAGTTGTAATCAAGGATTTTAAAGATCCTCAACAGGTCTTATCTATCGGAATTGTTGATGATATTACCAAGTTGTACAAGTTTAACAACTTTGGGTCATCACCTTTCCCTTCAGTTTTTGTTGCTCATAGTGATAACTTGAGCAAACTTTGACATGAGCGATTTGGTCACTTAAATTATCGCTCATTGCAACAACTATGTAAATAAAATATGGTGACAGGTCTTCCGATGGTATCTTGCAGAGATGGTGTTTGTTCCGATTGTGTACTCGAAAAACATCATCGGGACAGTTTTGACAAACACACCTCTTGGAACGCCTCGGTTCCCTTGGAGCTTGTGCATAGTGACTTGTGTGATCCTCTTCCATCTGCTTCCTTTTCTGGTTTCAAATATTTCTTAACTTTCATTGATGATTACACCAGACGCACTTGGGTTTATTTCCTAAAACTTAAGAGCGAATTATTTAACATGTTCTTGGCCTACAAGGCCCTTGTTGAAAAACAATCTGGTCATCAAATTATTAAGTTAAGATCTGACAATGGAGGAGAATATGTTAACAAACAGTTCACTACTTTCTGCACTGAACAAGGCATCCAACAACAGCACATTGTTCCATATACACCACAACAAAATGGTGTAGCTGAGCGGAAGAACCGCACTTTAAAAGAAATGGCTAATTGTATGATCCAATCTAAGGGACTAAGTCTTCAATTCTGGGCTGAAGCCATAAATTGTGCAAATTACATAGTTAATCGCACCCCCACAAAAACATTATAAGGTATAACACCGGAAGAAGCATGGAGTAAAATTAAACCTGATGTAAGTCACATTCGTGTGTTTGGTAGTGAAGCATGGGCTCACATTCCGGATGAAAAACGGAAAGCATTGCAGCCTAAAAGTGAAAAGTGCATATTTGTTGGATATTCTAAAGATGTAAAAGGTTATAGACTTCTTCAACCACATTCTCATGCTATAATCATTAGAAGAGATGTTAAATTTGATGAACAACTCTTGTCCTGCGAGCCTAACTCAGCGATTGTGCCATCTTTGGCCTGCGATCTTGATTCGGCGTTTGTGCCTCCTTCTTCTTCTTCCAACTTCCTTGACAGGTTTCCAACTCCAGTTTCTGATGATGACAGTGAGGATGAAAATCCACCTCCGCCTGCTCATGTTCTTCCAGTTTCACTAGCACAAGTGCTTCCTCGATGGGTCCGTTCAACATGTGAAGGAGCTGGTGATCTTGCCGGTGATCCTAGAGATTTTTCAGCGAGCCTCTTCTCTTTTGGCTCAAGTTTCCGAGAATCATGATCCAGAAAATTTTGCAGAAGCTTCAGGGAATCCAGATTGGGATGTTAATGTATATGTAACTTCAGAATGTATTTCACATATATGTATATTGTATTCCTATAGAGATGGTATTATTCCTCTATAAGGAAATGTCGTCATTTATATTGTAAGTGTCGTAACTTATACTTGATGGGTTATTAGACCACCTTGATTGGGGTCGGCCCTGTATAAGTCATGTGGGTCAAAGGGTTATTAGACCACCCTATTGGGGGTCGGCCATGTGGGTCAAAGGGTTATTAGACCACCCTATTGGGGGTCGGCCCACTCAGCATTATGTTATGTGGTTAAGTTCGAGCCTACATGAGTTAGGTAAAAAGGTAAGTCAAGTCAAGTATAAATAGAGTGCGGGAGGCACTCTATTTACTCACTCACTTCTCACACATGCACTCAAGGAGGAGTGGCGCACTTATGGAGGAGGAGGATCTGCTGCTAGGTTATGTCTATCTCTCATGGTTGTATCATTGCTCTATCTATCTCTGAGGAAGTTATTGGGGTTTTTCACCTTTATGGTTTTCCCTAAGTAAATCTTTGTGTCTCTTGTGTGCTTGCATTATTGTCTCCATGATTGATATGATGTAGATATGCTGTACATGTTGTTCTCTCAGTTAAGATCCTAGATAAGATTGAAGTAAATTCAGAAAATTTAACATGGTATCAGAGCTAGCCTGAAAGAAGGCATGATATGGCATGTATGACACTTGTTGCACTTACGATGCTAGGGCTTGATATAGCAAAAACCAGTCATCGTAGCACTTTCGCTATAAATCCGTTTTGGCGAAGTTTTCGGATCTGAAATTGTTACAGGCCGAAGCTAAGATCTCCAGGTACCTTGTGTCCAAAGGACAACCTCTAATTCGTTGTACTTTGTGATTTATGATCTGTACAATATAGGGTTTCTGCCTCTTCCAGATCTGAGTCAAAATCAGGTGACCTTGGGAAAAAGGTCATATCTTGGGCTAGGAAGCTCCAAATGAAATTTCGTAAAAAGTGACAGGTGGTACACAGTCTATGCTATCTCAGAAAACGTTTTCAGAGGCTGAAGTTGAACCAGTGACACGTGGCACACCGTACAAGTTTGCTCTCCTGTATTATCCCATAAACAGGTCACATTGCGACACTTGGAATAAATCTCTCTCAGAGAGTCCAATTGAGGTCAGACCTATCAAGATGGAAATATAACAGGCCGAGCTATCTCAGGAAAGTTTTTCAGAGGCCAAAGTTCAAACAGTGACACGTGGCACGCCGTACAAGTTTGCTCTCCTGAATTATCCCAAAACAGGTCACGTTGCGACATTTGGAATAACTCTCTCTCAGAGAATCCAATTGAGGTCAGACCTGTCAGGATGGAAAGATAACAAGTCAGGCTATCTCAAGAAACGTTTTCAGAACCTGTGGATCAAAAAGTTCAAAGTTACACCAGAAACAATCAGGTACATATTTCTGTCAAAACAGAATTATTTTTGAGTACCTTCATTCATGGCTTTCGAAATTTAGGGCTTTGGAGAAAGTTGGAATTTTTGTAATCGGAGACCACGGCTGGATGCTACTCATCAAAATAGAAATTTAGAGACCAAGATCAGAATTTTTGGTTGGGCAGAAGGCCGGGCTTGATTAGACCCTAGTTCGGGACTTTGATCAGAAAAATGAAAAATTAGGGCTTCTGTAAAAATGAGAATTTTTGAAATTTGTGACCACGGCTGGAAGCTCCTCAGAAAAATAGAAGCTTAGAGCTTTGGATCAAACATTTTGATTGGGCGGAAGAGTGGGCTTCATCAAACCCCAATTTAGGGTCACGTCTAGTGAATCCAGAAGTTTCAAAAGCAAAATTGAGGAGTGAAACTTTGCAGTTTTCAAATTCTGAATATACCAGTTTGATCAGCTCATCAAGGCGCATATTTCTATCCTGTCAGAAGTTTGAAATTCAAAGTTTGAATTTTTGGGGTTTCTCTGACAAACCCATATCCAGCTCAAGGTCCAGTTCTTGCAAATCAAGTGGATTGGGTTAATCCTAGAAGAAGATGGATTGATCATCTGCATGAGTGAAGAAGTTCCTGTTTCAGAGGGAGATGAGGCTAAGGCCTTATATAAGAAGATTACAAGCGATCTCGACAGGTATGACTCATCGATGTATGTTTCGATATTTGTCCATGATTAAGTTTATGGTATGTTTGTCTTCATGTTATTACGGTTAGTACTATTTTGATTTTAGATTTATCACCTTAACAAAATTATGAATGCATGATAGAAGATATTCATTGGTTAGGATTGTACTAATGCATTATGGTGTTGTATGAGGTTTATGTTGTCTACTAACATGAAAGGTACACCAAGAAAGACAAATCATGTTCTGGTCCAAGAACATATGATCATGATAACATGAGGACAAAGATTCATCCATTGTCATGGATCTCATAGAAGATCCATTTACGAGGTATGTATAACTTGGTTTTGTAATAGTTAACCTATGAGATATACAGGTTACTAGCACAAGTCATTGAAGAAGAACAAGAAGACATCATGTGAGTATGTTAGACATAAATAGCTAGCATGCTAATCCAAGTATGTTTTTCCTATATCAAGTTAGAATCCTACCTTGTGTTAGGATCTTATACTGTTGTTGATAATGATTATTCATGAAGTCATAGGTTTGAATAATCATGGTTGTATGCATATTATGTTTCTTACCTTAATTGATGATATGACTAACCAGAAGAATCATGAAGGTATAGGTTTGAATAATCACATGTTTTATGCATAATATATCTCTTATCTTGATTGATGATTCAACTAACCTAAAGAGTCATAGGTTTGAGTAATTACAGGTTTAGACATGTTATGTTTCTTATGATTTGACTAACCTTAAGAATTCTACATAAACCTTGAATGCTAATGCTTATTATTTTCTGTTTGAAATGATCATGACTATACATGCTTGAGATTATTGTGTTTTAATAGTATACTAATGAATGTATGATTTTATATGAGATCACAAGGATAACACAATCATGATACTAATAAGCATGCATAGGAACCAAGGATGAATGTAAGTTCAAGGACAGGTAATCCAGGAAGCAAAGATCAAGAGGGATTACACTCCAGTGGTTTATGCAAGGATGCAGATATTCAGAGGGAGTTGACCATCTCTCTACATTCCACAACAGAAAGGTGTAGAAGAAGCTACTTCAGATTAGGACTCCAGCAGCTCCTGCAAGGAAGCGAAGACTCAAAGGGAGTCCACCCAACGAACAAACAAAGATAAGTATTTGAATTGTCATTTCTTAAATAATACTGTTCAATAATGTATATACTGATGTTCCTAGAATTAGGTTGTGTATTATGCATATTAGAATAATTGCATTGATGAACAGTATACTCCTAATATGCATGGCTAAGTGGCCTATGGCACTATACAACATTCCATTGCTACTTATCTAGAATGAAACCTCTTTGCTGACATGTTGGGAATTGTGCACACTCTTAACAATGTTCTGGTAGAGATTGGAAGGCATCTAGAAAGTTACGGAATATGGATAAATGTTGTATTGAAGCATTGGCTAAGATAATTGCATGACTGTATGGCATATTTCTTTATGTGTAAGAATTTGTTCTGAAAACTATGAGATGTTTTCTAATCATGCAATTTAACTTGTTGTGTAGGAAAGATCGTATGCCATCTCCTACAAAAGAAGAACTACAACATTTGTTCCAGCAACAAAGATATCTATTGAAGATATTGAAGATATTGAAGTTCCCAGGATCTGGGATGAAGAAATGAAATGCCATGATCCGTCGATCATGAAGAATGATGTTTGGGATGTAATCCCAAGACATGAACGGAAGTTTGCTATGACTTCCAAATGGAACTATTAGATCAAGCATGTTGCAGATGGCAGCATTGAGAAATATAAAAGTGATGAAATAGAAGATACACCAGATGGATTCAAGACAGCTTCCTTGAATGGTGTAGTTGAAGAAGAAGTGTATGTAGAGCAGCCACTTGGTTCTGAGACACATGATAGGAAATCATATATGTGCAGAACTTGGTATGGTGAAGATAGATTGATTGTCGACACGCAGCGGAAGCTTACTACCGAGTTCGAGATGAAGAACTTGGGGATGATGCACTATTTGTTTTTGGCATGGAGGTGTGGCAGAGTGCAGATAGAATCTTCCTTGGATAAGGGAAGTATGTAGTAGAGATCCCAAAGAGGTTCGGGATGATGGATTGCAAGGCCATGACCACACCTATGGCATCAAATCTGAAGCTTCTATGTGATGCTTCATCTGAGCCGATTGATGTCTCTATGTATCGCCAGATGATTGGGTCCTTGATGTACCTGATGAACATGAGACCAGACATTTGCTTTGCTGTGAACACATTGAGCCAGTTCCTGACGGATCCAAGGAGTGTTCACCTGGTTGATGTAAAGCATATTCTGAGGTACCTGAAGGGTACAGTGGATTATGGGCTCAGGTATGAGGCGAATCAAAATTTTAACCTGCAGGGTTATGTTGATTCAGATTGGGATGGCAGTGCTGCAGATAGGAAGAGCACATCTGGGTGTTTCTTCAGTATGGGATCAGGTGTGATCTCTTGGTTTAGCAGGAAGCAGTCCTGTGTAGCACTGAGTACAGCTGAGGCAGAGTATGTTGCAGCCTGCTCAGCTAATTGTGAGGCAGTATGGCTACGGAAGCTACTGTCTGAGTTATTTGAGGCTACTGGTATCTTCTGTGATAACCAGAGTTGTGTGAAGCTGTCCGAGAACCCAGTGTTTCATGACAGGTCGAAACACATAGAGATCAAATATCACTATATCAGGGATATGGTGCAGAGAGGAGCTGTGAAGCTTCTGTATGTTGCGACGGACGAGCAGATTGCAGATGTGCTGACGAAGCCACTAGCCAGAGTGAAGTTCGAGTACTTCAGAGAGAGGATTGGCGTTCTTCAGATCGAGGACACTTCAAGGAAGAAGTGATGGACACATTTGCTGAAGCCATTCCAAGCATGTTGGAAGGAGGATCCTTCACATGGCTGTGGATGTAAGCGCCGGATAATGGGCATCAGGATGATGTTCTGGTTTCTGCTTGGATATGATCAGTTGGATCATTTATGTATGTACGCATCATGTTGGATGCTGGATATGATCAGTTGGATCATTTATGTATGTATGCATCATGTTGGATGCTGGATATGATCAGTTGGATCATTTATGTATGTATGCATCATGTTGGATGCTGGATATGATCAGTTGGATCATGTGTATGTATTTTGTATATGCATCATGTTGGATGCTTGGACCATGTATCTGTATATGTATCAGGTGGATACATTGTATGATCAGGTGGATCATGTATGGTGATATGTATCATGTATCAGGTGGATACATTGTATGATCAGGAGGATCATGTATGATGATATGTATCAGGTAGATACTTGGTATGCATCAGGTGGATGCATTGATGATCAGGTGGATCATGCAGTAGGATGTTGCAGTGATGATCATGGATGATGAGCTTCAGGATGTTGCTCCAGATGACATGCAGCAGGACATTGCAGTGATGATGATCAGGACGATCATGAGTACATCAGGATGATGTATGGTGAGTATTAGGTTGATACTCTGTGGCCGTGGATCAGGTTGTGCAGATGAGCATGTCTGGGAGATCCTATAGGTCGGAGTTGTGTACCCGTAACAGCCTAGGATGCTCTTTCAAGACATTGCTCTGGGAGGACATGTAATTTGTGCCCTGGGAGATTTCAGGTCAGAGTTGTGTACTCGTAACATCCTGAGATGCTCTTGCGAGGTTTTGTCCTATGGCATGTAATTTGGGCCCTGGGAGATTTCAGGTCGGAGTTGTGTACCCGTAACATCCTGAGATGCTCTTTCGAGGTTTTGCCATGACCACATGTAATTTGTGCCTTGGGAGATTTCAGGTCGGAGTTGTGTACCCGTAACATCCTGAGATGCTCTTGGTAGGTTTTGTGGTGACCACATGTAATTTGTGCCCTGGGAGATTTCAGGTCGGAGTTGTGTACCCGTAACATCCTGAGATGCTCTTTCGAGGTTTTGTGGTGGGGTCACATGTAATAGCGCCCTGGGAGATCCTACATGTCGGAGTTGTGTACCCGTAACATCCTGGGATGCTCTTTCGAGGTTTTGTGACGCACGTAATAAGTCCTGAGGATTCCACAGTATGGCCAGTGATGATGAAGACCTGCAGGTGGTGGGCCTACATCCAGTATGAAAAAGGACTGGCTCTGTAGAACTTCCTATGACGAGTAGATTCAGAGATTGATTGAGATAGCAACAGCAGTGATGATGATGATGACTCGATGACGATTATCCAGTGACGATGATCCAGAGAAGATGACTTGTGCTAGAAGAACTGTGCTGAGAAATACTTTCCTAGTTAAGAGGGAGTGTTGATGTATATGTAACTTCAGAATGTATTTCACATATATGTATATTGTATTCCTATAGAGATGGTATTATTCCTCTATAAGGAAATGTCGTCATTTATATTGTAAGTGTCGTAACTTATACTTGATGGGTTATTAGACCACCTTGATTGGGGTCGGCCCTGTATAAGTCATGTGGGTCAAAGGGTTATTAGACCACCCTATTGGGGGTCGGCCATGTGGGTCAAAGGGTTATTAGACCACCCTATTGGGGGTCGGCCCACTCAGCATTATGTTATGTGGTTAAGTTCGAGCCTACATGAGTTAGGTAAAAAGGCAAGTCAAGTCAAGTATAAATAGAGTGCGGGAGGCACTCTATTTACTCACACATGCACTCAAGGAGGAGTGGCGCACTTATGGAGGAGGAGCGTCTGCTGCTAGGTTATGTCTATCTATCATGGTTGTATCATTGCTCTATCTATCTCTGAGGAAGTTATTGGGGTTTTTCACCTTTATGGTTTTCCCTAAGTAAATCTTTGTGTCTCTTGTGTGCTTGCATTATTGTGTCCATGATTGATATGATGTAGATATGCTGTACATGTTGTTCTCTCAGTTAAGATCCTAGATCAGATTGAAGTAAATTCAGAAAATTTTGACATGGGATGCAGCCATGGATGAAGAATATCGTTCCTTAATGGCGAACGATACTTGGGATCTTGTACCTCTTCCAAAAGGAAGAAAACTTGTCAGATGTAAATGGGTCTACAGAACTAAGTATGCATCAGATGGAAGTATTGAAAGACTTAAGGCCAGGTTAGTTGCCAAAGGTTTTTCCCAAGTTGAAGGGATTGACTACAATGAAACCTTTGCTCCTGTCGCAAAAATGAACTCCATCCGCCTTGTTCTTTCCCTTGCAGCCTTACACAACTGGGAAGTCCATCAAATGGATGTCAAGTCTCCCTTCTTACATGGTGATTTACAAGAGGAAATTTACATGGAACAACCTCTTTTCTATGTTCAGAATAACTCTAGCCTTGTCTATCGCCTTAATAAATCCTTATATGGCCTTAAGCAAGCTCCTAGAGCTTGGTATGCCAAAATGGATAACTTTCTCCTTGACATTGGTTTTTCTAGATGCCATTTTGACCCCAATGTCTATACCAAGAAAGTAGGAAACCATCTCATCATACTTGTTCTATATGTTGATGACCTTATTCTTACTGGTAGTGACCCTAAGCTTATAACCCATGTGAAATTTAGTCTTAAACAAAATTTTGAAATGTCAGACTTAGGACATTTGCATTATTTTCTTGGTCTCCAAGTCCTGCAAACCAAAGAAGGAATCTTTCTTTCTCAATCTAAGTATGCTTGTGAACTTCTTCGTGGCTTTCACATGGAAGATTGTACACCAGCCCCTTTTCCCTTCCAGTCTGGAGTCAAACTTTCTGCCACTTGTCCTTCACCTGAAGTCGATGCCACCTTGTATCGTCAGCTTGTTGGTAGTCTCTTATACTTGACTCATTCCCGTCCTGACCTTTCCTTTGCCGTTGGTCGAGTTGCCCGTTATATGCAGACACCTCATGAAAGTCACTGAAAAGCAGCTAAAAGAATACTTCGATATATTCGAGGTACAGTTCAGTTTGGGATTCATTACAGTACAGGGGGGAAACCTTTGTTGGTTGGTTTCACTGATTCAGATTGGGCCGGTGATCCTGATGATCGAAAGTCTACTGCAGGTTATGTTTTCAGTCTGGGATCTGGACCTATTACTTGGGCTTGAAAGAAACAACAAGCTCTTGCTCTTTCTTTAGCAGAGGCAGAATATCAAGCAGCAGTTAATGCCAGTCAGGAAGCTTTATGGTTTCAACAGATCCTTTCAGAGTTTGGATTCGAGCAACAGCAGCCTACTCCACTTTGGTGCGACAATCAAAATGCCATCAAGCTTGCCAAAGATCCAGTTCTACATCAACGCAGCAAACACATTGAGCTACATATGCACTTCATCAGAAATCTTGTTCATGATCGGGTTCTTGAAGTGCTCTTTTGCCCTACAGATGATCAAGTTGCAGACATCTTCACCAAGTCTCTTACAGAAGCGAAGTTTTCTAAACTTCGATCTATGTTAGGAGTTCAGGAACTTGTCATTAAGGGGGGATAGGCTCTAATGCCTTCTTCCTTCTCCTAATAGTGTCACTTTTTGTAAATCCTTCAATCCTATCCCAAGTTGTTCTTAAGGGGGGATGTTAGGATATTTAGACACTTAGGAGTTAGTTAAGATCAACTTGTGTAATTTATCCGTTAGGGATAGTGTGTTTCTTTAGTATGCATTAGTATGCATTTGTAAATACTTAATCCGACGGTCACGATATGTTTCCGACATAGAGTGATCCGACGACTCAACTTCTCTTAGATCAAACCTAACCTTGATCCGTGGCTTAACACTCGATTGGTCCATAATCTCTATTTAAAGAGCATGGAGGGTCATTGTTTAGTTGATCAATTATGAGAAGCTCATTTGTAACTTTCTTTCTTTGCATAATAAATTGTCCCGTAGAAGCTATTTGGCCGGGGCCGTGGAGTGTTTCCCTCAAGAGGGTTTAAACCACATCAAAACATCGGTGTGTTGATCTGTGATCTGTTTGTGTGAAGTGGTTTCTCTTGGTGTTCGGTCCTTTGGTAGTACCCTGTGTACCCGAACATGGTATTAGAGCTTTTATGAAGTGCCGCTTCCAGTTATGATCTAGATCTTGAACTGTTGTTGCTGAATCTTGAAAGGGTTTCTAGTTCTGGTATTTCTGTGCATTTCTGGGCTATGGGAGGTGTTCCAATGTGTCTGGAGCGTCATTTCCATTGGAAAATAGTTTTCGTTTGATCGAAAACGGCTCCCGGTTGCTCCAGAAACGCGTATTTCATCAGATCTGAAGGTATAATGTTATAGTGACGCATTTTTTATTTCGTTTTTTGAAAAGAAAAAATCTCATATTTCATCTTTTTTTTTACTGTTAGATTTTTTTGGTTCGGATTGTTGCTTTCCCGTCTGCATATGCTCTTTGCCGTGCACCTTGAGCGATCTCGGCAAATCAGAAACAGAAAGGGAAATGGTTTTTCTCGGCTGCGTATGCTCTTTGCCGTGCACTTTGCGCGATCTCGGCAAATAAGAAATAGAGAGAAAACGTAGACTTTCCAGGCAAGCTAACAAGATCTAACTCCACAAGTGTGGAAAAGTTTTTTTTGTTTCGATTTGTGGTCTGTTTTGCAGGAAAAATGGCAAGCACGCAAACCGAGCAAGAAGAGTAAAAAAAAAAGCCCCCTTCCTCATTCCCATATTTTACATACCTTTTAATCTAGCTCACTTGGTTCAAAGTTGCTTTATTCCTTAATAGGTCTTGAGTTCAAATCTTAGGAAGTTACTTTTAAAAGAAAAGTGCATGCAATTTCTAATTTCAAGTTACTTTATTGTAAAAGTGCATCTCACTTAAATAATAAAAAATAAAAATACATCTCAAATCCAAACTCTGAAAGGATCTGTCGAAGCCATAAATCTTCCTGACTGGCATTAACTGCGGCTCGATATTCTACCTCTGGTGAAGAAAGAGAAAGAGATTGTTGTTTCTTACAAGCCCAAGTGATAGGTCCAGATCCCAGACTGAAAACATAACCTGCAGTAGACTTTCGATCATTAGGATTGCCGGCCCAATCTGAATCAGTGAAACCAACCAACAAAGGTTCCCCCCTTGTACTGTAATGAATCCCAAACTGAATTGTACCTCAAATATATCAAAGTATTATTTTAGCTGCTTTCCATTGAATTTCATGAGGTGTTTGCATATAATGGGCAACACGACCAATGGCAAAGGAAAGGTCAGGATGGGAATGAGTCAAGTATAAGAGACTACCAATAAGCTAACGATACAAGGTGGCATCTACTTTAGGTGAAGTACATGTGGAAGAAAGTTTGACTCCAGACTAGAAGGGAGAAGGGGATGGTGTACAATCTTCCATATGAAAGCGATGAATAAGGTAACAATCATACTTAGACTGAGAAAGAAAGATTCCTTATTTGGTTTGCAGGACTTGGAGACCAAGAAAATAATGCAAATGTCTTAAGTTTGACATTTCAAAATTTTGCTTAAGACTGGATTTCACATGGGTTATAAGCTTAGGGTCACTACTAGTAAGAATAAGGTCATCAACATATAGAACAAGTATGATGAGATGGTTTCCTACTTTATTGGTATAGACATTGGGGTCAGAATGGCATCTAGAAAAACCAGTGTTAAGGAGAAAGCTATCAATTTTGGCATACCAAGCTCTGGGAGCTTGCTTAAGGCCATATAAGGATTTCTTAATGCAGCAGACAAGGCTAGAGTTATTCTGAAAATATATAGGAGGTTGTTCCATGTAAATTTCCTCCTGTAAATCACCATGTAAGAAGGCAGACTTGACATCCATTTGATGGATTTCCTAGTTATGTAAGGCTGCAAGGGAAAGAACAAGGCAGATGGAGTTCATTTTTGCGACGGGAGCAAAGGTTTCATTGTAGTCAATCCCTTCAACTTGGGAAAAACCTTTGGCAACTAACATTGCCTTAAGTCTTTCAACACTTCCATCTGATGCATACTTAGTTCTGTAGACCCATTTACATATGACAAATTTTTTTCCTTTTGGAAGAGGTACAATATCCCAAGTATCGTTCGCCATTAAGGAACGATATTATTCATCCATAGCTGCATCCCAATATGGATTTCCCGAAGCTTCTGCAAAAGTTTCTAGATCATGATTCTCGAAAACGTGAGCCAAAAGAGAAAAGGCTCGTTGAAACTAAGAACGTGTTCGACGTTGATCTCTAGGATCACCGACAAGATCACCAACTGCTTCACATGTTGAACGAACCCATCGAGGAAGCACTTGTGCTGGTGCAACTGGAGGAACATGAGCAGGCGGAGTTGGATTTTCATCCTCATTATCATCATCACAAATTGGAGTTGGAAACCTATCAAGGAAGTTGGAAGAAGAAGAAGGCACAATTGCCGAATCAGGCTCGCAGGCCAAAGATGGCACAATCGCTAAGTTAGGCTCACAGGCCAAAATATTTTCATCAAATTTAACATCTCTTCTAATGATCACATCATGAGAATGTGGTTGAAGAAGTCTATAACCTTTTACATCTTCAGAATATCCAACAAATATGCACTTTTCACTTTTAGGCTACAATTTCTTTCCGTTTTTCATCCGGAATGTGAGCCCATGCTTCACTAACAAACACACGGAAGTGACTTACATCTAGTTTAATTTTACTCCATGCTTCTTCTGGTGTGATACCTTGTAATGCTTTAGTGGGGGTGTGATTAACTATGTAATTTGCACAATTAATGGCTTCAACCCAAGATTGAAGACTTAGTCCCTTAGATTGGATCATATAATTAGCCATTTCTTTTAAAGTGCGGTTCTTCCATTCAGCTACACCATTTTGTTGTGGTGTATATCGAACAATGTGTTGTTGTTGGATTCCTTATTCAATGCAGAAAGTAGTGAACTTTTTGTTAACATATTCTCCTCTATTATCAGATCTTAACTTAATAATTTTATGACCAGATTGTTTTTCAATAAGGGCCTTGTAGGCCAAGAACCTGTTAAATACTTCACTCTTAAGTTTTAGGAAATAAACCCCAAGTGTGTCTAGTGTAATCATCAATGAAAGTTAAGAAATATTTGAAACCAGAAAAGGAAGTAGATGGAAGAGGACCACACAAGTCACTATGCACAAGCTCCAAGGGAACCGAGGCGTGCCAAGAGGCATGTTTGTTAAAATTGTCCCGATGATGTTTTCTGAGTACACAACAAGAATAAACACTAGCCCTACAAGATACCATCGGAAGACCCGTCACCATATTTTCTTTACATAGTTGTTGAAATGAGCGATAATTTAAGTGACCAAATCACTCATGCCAAAGTTGGCTCAAGTTATCACTACGAGTAACAAAAACTGAAGGAAAACGTGATGACCCAAAGTTGTTAAATTTGTACAACCTAGTAATATCATCAACAATTTCGGTAGCTAGGACCTGTTTTGGATCTTTACAATCATTGGTGAGGTGTAAAGGCCACAATTTTACCTTCACCAGAATGAATGATTTGATAGACTGATAACAAATTGCAGGAAATTCTTGGAACACATAGTACATCACTGAAATGACTATTATCTACTGGAATTGTTCCAGCTCCTACAACACTTAGAGATCTATCATCACCAACAAATATTTGTTTGGTGTTACATTCATGCATAGTAGAAAAGATGGCTTGCTCCTTAGCCATATGATAAGATGCTCCAGAATCAATGAGCCATTCATTTGAAGTAGAAGAATAAGATGCATTATAAGAATAACCAGAAGCACAAAGTGCATGTCCATGAGAAGTAGATTCTGAAGGCGAATCTAGGCTGATGTGGTGCTTCTTCATTGTTGCTTCCAAGGCTGCCATCTTCTTGAAACACTTAGATTCATCATGGTTATCTTTCCCGCAATAGTTGCAATGATGCTCAGTCTTCTTTCCTTTTGGCTTGGATCCTTTGTCATTTTTTAAAGGAGGAGCTGATTGAGAGGGTTTGGGACCCTTGTGTGACTTATTATTGCAAAAATTTTGTTTCTTGGGAGGATTGGACTTTTCTTTCTGTTGAGACAATAAGACTTTCCAAGATGTATCTGCATTGTTAATTATTCCAAGATGAATGTGCTTATCTTGCTCTCTAATCAAGTAATCACAAAATGATTCAAGACTAGGCTCTTTATAGCTAACTGCATTCAAGGATTCTTTCATGGAGTAAAATGTAGATACAAAAACAGAATATGCAGGTCCAAGTTTGGAAAGAATATGATAAATGCATTGTTTGTCTTCCCTCTTAATCTTGCATTCTTCACATAAGAGTTTAAGAGTTTTGTACTTAAATAAATAATTTTGTATGTATGAAAAATCACTTGGATTTAAAGAAATCAACTTATTTTTGAGTTGGTGACTTCGAATTTCATTGTGTTTACTAAACACAGATTCCAACTTGTCCCAAGTAGCATCAGGTTCATCAATTCCAGATATGTGGAATCGCAAATCAGTAGAGATTGACATCCCAATCAATCCACGAGCTTCATCACATCTATTTTTCCATTTTATTTTCTTGTCATCATTAGTGGGTTTTGTTTCTTTCCTTGAGATAATTCTGAAAAGTCCCCTACTTTGTAGAACATCCTCCATATGAGATTTCCACGAGAAATAGTTGGAACTGGTAAGTAGAATATCACAAGGGCGGAAATACTGCAAATTAATGGCTATAAAATCAGAAACCAATAGTCTGGATGCGAAGAGCTAAAAAAATTAGGCAGTTTAAAAAAAATGGCACTGAAAACTGTCTCCGTATGATGAAGTTATGATTGAACAAAGAAAAAGGTGAAGATGTCCCCAATAATGACGTGGCAGATAGAGAATGACTAGCTAAAAAAAAAGAACCCCCCTCTTCCCAAGATGAACCTTTGACAATCACTTTACAAGAAAGTTGTTTTAGGTAAATCACTTTTATAAAATAAGTGGTTTCACTTTTACAATGATGTTACCGTTTAAATAGTGCAACAATAAAAAAGAACTTAAGTGACTCACTTTTTATTTTTTATTATTTAAGTGAGATGCACTTTTACAATAAAGTAACTTGAAAATAGAAATTGCATACACTTTTTCTTTTAAAAGTAACTTCCTAAGACTTATTAAGGAATAAAGCAACTTTGAACCAAGTGAGCTAGATTAAAAGGTATGTAAAATATGGGAAGGAGGAAGAGATTTTTTTTTTAAACTCTTCTTGCTCAGTTTCCGTGCTTGCATTTTTTTTCTACAAATCATACCACAAACCGAAACAAAAAAACTTTTTCTCGGAAAGTCTACATTTTCTCTCTATTTCTGATTTTCCGAGATCGCACAAGGTACATGACAAAGAGCATACGTAGCCGAGAAAAACCCTTTCCCTTTCTGTTTCTAATTCGCAAAGATCGCACAAGGTGCACACAAAGAGCATACGCAGACAGGGAAACCAACAATCCAAAACTAAAAAAAATCTAATAATCAAAACTGCTAAAATATGAGATAATTTTTTTTCCTTTAAAACAAAAATAAAAAAAGCGTCACTATAACATTATACCTTCAGATCTAATGAAATATGCGTTTTTGAAGCAACCGGGAATCATTTTCGATCAAATGAAAACTATTTCTCAATGGAAATGGTGCTCCGAACGCAATGGAACACCTCCCATAGCCCAAATATGCATAGAAATAACATAACCAGAAACCGTTTCAAGTTTCGGCAACAACAGTTCAAGATCTAGATCATAACTGGAAGTGGCTCTTCATAAAAGCTCTGATACCATGTTCAGGTACATAGGGTACTCCCAAAAGACTGAACACCTAGAACAACCACTTCACACAAACAGATCACAGATCGATACATTGATGCTTTGACGTGGTTTAAATCCTCTTGAGGGAAACACTCCACGACCCCGACCAAATAGCTTCTACGGGACAATTTATTATGCACAGAAAGAAAGTTACAAATGAGCTTCTCATAATCAATCAACTTTCCAATGACCCTCCATGCTCTTTAAATAGAGATCATGGACCAATCGGGTGTTAAGCCACGGATCAAGGATAGGTATGATCTAAGAGAAGTTGAGCCGTCGGATCACTCTATGTCGGGAACATATCGTGACTATCAGATTAAGTATTTACAAGTGCATACTAATGCATACTAAAGAAACACATTTTTCATAACGGATATATTACACAAGTTGATCTTAACTAACTCCTAAGTGTCTAAATATCCTAACACCATTATATTGGTATGTAAGATTATAAAAGAGGGGATTTCATTGATAAAAAAGGGGGGAGTGAATTTTCTCAGAAAGGAGAGGGTTGAGACATCCATGGCCGGTAGGCCGTCTTCTAATTCTTTTCAGTGAAGAGAAACCGATCATTGGATTCATGATTCAGATGGAGGAGCGAATGTAGTGCTTTTGCAGAGATTAAGATCATTGGATGTAGCAACTTGTATTTCTCTTGTATTTCCACAATTTTTAGTCTATGCTTGTCTTTCATGAAATAATGGATTTGAGCAATAGTTTAACAATTATTCAAAGTTTGTGAATATTTCATTAAATGATATGTGCATTTTTGTTCGGCAGGGACCTCAATCTTGGTTGGCTCTTTGTTTAATTATATATGCATTTTGTTGACAAGTTGATTCATGAAGATTTTGCATCCTATTAGGAATTGTTGACTACTCTGAAACGATTGAGGCTCAACACGTTCATTCTTTCACTAATACTTTTAGGAACTTTCCCAGGAGGCACTCCTCTTAGTCCTCTCATTTTCACCTTCTAAATTCATCCTCAGTTAAGGCTAGTTTACTGTTCCATTCAATGAAATTCCTTTGTAATTGATATTATGTCCAATTCAATTTTTAAAGCTCTTATTTCTGACTCCAAGCCCAATGGAAAGGCCTCTGAGCTAAGAGTTTGCATATCTAACTCCCGAATCTACTAGTAAACGCTTCCAACCAATTCCATATTAATTCCTTGTTAAATCTGGCTTACTTTTGTGAATATCTTAAGTTCTAATAACCTTTGTTTCTCAATAAGCAGAAAAGGTTAGATTAGTAGTCTTGTGAGGGACCCCCCTCTAATATTAGATCCATCTAAATATTTAAAGTCGATTGAAATATTTTATTTGCCTGATCCCTTACAACCACGAATCAACCGGAGCACTAACATTAAATCGCACTATTGCCGGGGACATAAAATTAAAAGAAATTTTCCCTGGGAAGAATGACAAAGGTTAAAGATATGTCTCTTAAAGGTGAATAAGAGTCAGACACAGGCTATTCAAAAATTCATCTTGGAAACTCCACATTCAGGTGATTTCATTGGGTATCATACTCAGGTTCAATAGATATACCAATTTCCTTAAGAAATAAAGAGCATAATAAAAAAGATCTAGCAGATCTTGCAAAGCAGGCTTCTAAAGATGAAAAGAAAGTTAGCGGTGAAGATTTTGAATCTGCATCTCAAGGAAAAAATCTTGAGAGTGCACATGGAGAAATTCAGGATTAGATTATTCATCTCAGGTATCCACAAGAGAATAATCAGGAGCTGCAAAACGGTCTTGAACCTCATGCAAATCTAGAAGATTTAAAAGAAAAGCTTATACAAGAGTAGTTGCTTGCTTCTCTTTTTCGAATATTCAAGAAGCAAAATGGTTGAAAAGGGAGCTGTTTCTTATGATTTCCATTTTAAATATCTCGTAGAAGCATGTCTAAAGTCTTCAAGAGGGGTAATCTTTGCAAAGTTCCTTATTCTTGATCTTAAATTTCCACATTTTCAAAGTATTGTGTAGCAAAATAAGCTCAAAATGAGCACCTGTTTTTCTTTCAATCAGTTGAGCCTTTCAGTTTGTTGTACATTTAGAAGCTCATATTTATTTACAGTCAAAAGCAAAGATTTTTTGACAAGAAGGTATAGATTGAGTGTCGATGAGGCTAAATTCTAAAGTTTCTATAGATGAAAGCACTAGAACTGCTATTCTCAACAGATCACAACGATCGGTTGTCCCCATTGGAGCCAATGTTGGTACTAATATTGACCACTTTCATTTTATGAACAATTGAGTCTTAAACCAGGAATCTAGCTACCCATTGAAATTATGTTGATGATTTCGATGATCTAATTCACATATTTCATTTGTGAATTGAATATAATATGAAGAAAAAATATGATTTTCCTTTTATATTATATCATTATAATGTAAAAGCTTTTCAAAGAAATATGGACAAAGGTAAAACATGAGCATCCTAGATCTAAAGATCTCATGAATTCAAGCTTGAAAAGTTGCACAAGAGATAATCAAAGGCACATGAGCTACATTTAAAACCACTAATATGATGTGGTAGGCTCTCATCGATTAAGGCTCCCAAAAGTGGTAATTGGAAACCACTTTCTTTGTGATCGTGAAACCACCAAATGACAAAGATGTATTGAGGCACATGGATCTCCAGTAAGCGAATTGGTAACAAAAGAAAATACAGAAGGAAAAAAGAAGTAGGATAAAATCCATAAAGAGGAAAGGTGCTTAAATATTATAGCCATCCCATCTTATTTCAATATGTAAAAGGACAAACCGTGCCTAGGTTCATGTCAAATGATGGATTTTCAAAATGTGCCCAAAGGAAAAATATACCAAATACTTTTCATTGTGGTGATTAAAATAAAGGATTTGACCTTTATTAAAAGGAGAAATTCACGTTGGTTTATAAGGAATGAAAAAGGAACATCGTAATATGAGTTTGCATGAAAAGTACATAAAGTCACATGGATTGTATTATTTTAATAAAAGGTATTTACTTTTTATTATTTTGAAACCTATGTATTTTTGTGAAAAGAACCTAGTTTCTGTTACATGACAAAATGTTGTGAAAAAAAATATTCTTCGTGTTGTAGCATAGGATAATGGTTCATTATTTTAATAAGGAAAATGACAAATCAATAAAAGGCATATTTTCAAGAAAATCAAGGCCAAGAAACCAACGGTTATATTGGTTTGGTAATATTATAAAAGAGGGGAGATCATTCATAAAAAAGGGTGTAACGAATTTTCTCAGAAAGGGAGAGGGTTGAGAAATCGATCACTGGATTCATGATTTTGATGGAGGAGCAGATGTAATGATTTTGCAAAGATTAATATCATTGGCTGTAGCAACTTGTATTTCTCTTGTATTTCCACAATTTTTCCTCTCTACTGATATTTCATGAAATAAAGGATTTGAGTAATAGTTTAGCAATTATTCAAAGTCTGTGAATATTTTGTTAAATGATATATGTGCATTTGTGTTGGGAAGGGACTTCAATCTTGGTTGTCTCTTTGTTTAATTATATATGCATTTTGTTGACAAGTTGATTCATGAAGATTTTGCAGCCTGTTAGGAACTGCAGACTACTCTGAAACAATTGAGGCTCAACACGTTCATTATTTCACTAAGAATGTTAGGAACTTTTCCAGGAGGAACTCCTCTTAGCCCTCTCATTTTCACCTTCTAAATTCACCTGATTTAAATATGGTTTACTGTTCCATTCAATGAAATTCCTTTGCAAATGATATTATGTCCAATTCATCTTTTAAAGCTCTTTTTTCTGACTCCATGCCCAATAGAAATGCCTCTGAGCTGAGATTTTTCATATCTAAGTCCAGAATCTACTAGTAAACTGCTTCCAACCAATTCCATATTAATTCCTTGTTAAATATTTCTTACTCTCGTGAATATCTTAAGTTCTAATAACCTCTATTTCTCAATAGGCAGAAAAGGTTAGATTACTAATCTTATGAGGGATCCCCCTCTAATATTAGTTCCAGCTAAAGATTTAAATTCGGTTGAAATATGTTCTTCGCTTGATCCCTTACAGCCAGGAATAAACTTGAGCACTAATAGCCTTCATTAAGCAAAACCGTACTTCTGGAGATGGCACAATAGCACAGTTTCCAGGTATTTGAGGCACAGTGTGGGGGGGGCCTAGCTGAAACTCGACATCGCGAATCCATAGAAATCGGCGGACTTGAGACCAGAGTCATGGTTTTGGTTCCATGGTAATTTTTTCCAGGCACCTCGTCGCCATTCAAGGGCACTTTGTGGATTTTCTCTAAGGGCTCGGAACCCAAACCAATGATTGGAATTGGGTTCCATCAGTTCCCACATGTGCATATGGCCATTTTGGAGGTGTTCATGATGGTCATGCATTCCTGGGAGTCGTCAGATGATAAATGACCCCCTTGAGCAAACCATAGTTTCAAAGATGGCACAATAACACTATTTTTGGGCATTTGAGGCACGTTGTGGGGGGGCGGGAAGTTGAAACTGAGTGTCTTGAATCCATCGGAATTGACAGATTCAAAACCAATGTCACGGTTTTGGTTTTTTTCAAGCACCCCGTGGCCATTCAGGGACACTTTGAGGATTTGCTACGGGGGCACAGAACCCAAACCAACGAGATGAATTGGGTTCCGTCAGCTCCCACACATCAATATGGCTATTGTGGATGTGTTCACAATGGCCATGCATGCCTAAAAAAAAATTGGCATGGAATTCATTACATGGCATTCACTTCATTAGGTTCTGTCAGCTCCCACACCCCCTTGAACAAAATTGGCATGGACTTCATTGAGAAAAACCCTAGTTCAAGAGATGGCACAATAGCACCGTTTCTGTGCAATTTGGGCATGGTGTGGGGGGTCCCCTGGGTCGAACCCGACGTCCCAAATCCATCAAAATCGATGGATTCATGGCCGGATTCATAGTTTTGGTGCTATGGAATTTTTTTCAGGAACCTCATGGCCATTCAGGGAGAGTTTGAGGATTTGCTCCGGGAGCATGGAACCCAAACTGGTGAGTGGACTTGGGTTCCGTTAGCTCCCACACATGCATATGGCCAGTGTGTAGGTATTCTTGATGGAAACTCATTCCCATGAGCTGTCAGATCAGAAATGAACCCCTTGATCCATTGGATATAAACACTCTTTCACTCATTTCCTCTCATTCTATTTCTCATTTCATGCATTTCACTTCTCTTTTCTAGGGTTCTTTAGTGGGCTTGCTAGTTGTTTGAGAGAAAATTTGTGGGAGCTTGGAAGGGAGACTGAAGGAGAGATTGAAGGCTACTATTTGTGAGAGCTTGGAAGGGATATTGAAGGCTTCAATAGATACATTCAACCACCATTGGATATCTAAATAGGTAAGATACAAACCCCACTCTCTGTTTGTTTTTGAAAAAATATTTCACTATGTTAAAAATTTTAAACCTTGCGATGTTCTCTTCTTCTACTCTCTCCAATTTATTCTTCTCCATCATTGTAATGTGGGAAACAAGTGATTCTCATCTTGAGTCAAGAAACATGACGGGTATGTGGTTTTGGATTTTGTTTGCACTTATTCTCGTTGTGATGGTGTTGGGAAGTAGATATGGTGGTGGTAGTGATGAGGGAGAAGAGGTAGAGAGTGACACATACCACGGAGAAGAGGAGGAAGGGGAAGAGGGTGATGATAATGGTGAGCTTGAGAATGATGAGGGGCAAAAATAAAAATACAAAACACCTTTGTGGAAGTATTTGACAAGGATTGGGGGATGGACAGGGGGTGGAACTACAAAGTTTATATGCCCCCATTGCACTAAAAATTACACTTGTTCATATACTCAGGGGAGAAAGCATTTGTGTGGGATTATGCCATGTGTTCAAGGTAAGGTTGTTGGAGTCAAAACCTGTGACAAAGTGCCAAATAAAGAGAGAAACAAATACAAGATGGAAGAATATGCCACTCAAAACACTTCCAAGAGATCAAGGGTTGAATATAAATTCACTCAATCAAATAGAATGTTTGGTAGTGGATCATCATCGACTCCATCAGGATCCTCTCCTGGATTCTCGACTATGCGAAGAACATTATTAGATTTCCTTGACCTTGGTTGTAGAGATGTTGTGGATTCAAAAGTTTACATGTTTCTCTATGCATGTGGTGTGCCATTCAATGTTCTTCACTCACCTTATTGGCATGAAATGGTACAAGGCATCAATGGTTCCCATAAAGGATATAGGATCCTCGGGTATGAAAAATCCAGAACCATGGGACTTGAAAGGGAAAGAGCCAAAATAAGTAGTTTTCTTGGAAATTTTACAAATGATTGGTCCAACTATGGGGTAGCCATTGTATCTAATGGGTGGAAAAATGTTAAAGGCAAGCCATTGATAAATATTCTTGAAGTGTCTAGTAGCGGTGTGGTCTTCCTTTCATCCCATGACTACTCGGATCACTACAAGACTGACATTAATATTGCACAACCTTTACTTAAAACCATTCAAGAGATTGGTCCATACAATGTCATTTAAGTCATCACTGATAATGTTGCTAATTGTAAGGCAACAGGAGAAATAATTGAGGATAAGTATCCCAACATATTTTGGTCAGGCTGTTTGGTTCACACATTGAACCTTTTTATGCATGATGTTGTTAAAATGAAGGACCCTAATTACCGATGGATTGGTTCCTTGTATAAAAGAGGTAAGAAAATGATCAAATTTATTACCAATCATAGCATGGCCCACCACATTTTTCGCAATCTCTCTAGGTTGGATCAATTGAATATTGCAAAGACTAGATTGGCTAGCTACTACCTTACCTTCAAGAGGCTTTTGAAGGTAAGAGAGGCATTGGCTAGTATGGTCTCAAGTGATCCATGGAAATAATTAAAAAATAGAGATGCAAGTGAAGCTGATAGACATGACTTTCAGGAGGTGGAGGACACCGTTCTTGATTATCAATTCTGGTCATAGGTTAGGTGTGTTCTACAGTTCACCAAGCCAGTTTATAATATGATTCGTTTTGCAGATACAGATCAACCGGTGATTGGGGGGGTATATGAGCAGATGGATAACATTCTTGGTCAAATAAAAGACATTCTTGAGAAAAGAGATGCAATCTTGTATGACCATATTCATAAAAATGTGGTCAAAAGGTGGAATAATCTAACTGTTCCACTCCATGCCCTTGCATATGTCCTTACCCCAAAATATTATTCTCCAATTTGGTTGGCCCAACCTACTCCTAGGGTTGGAGTTAGGAAAAAACCACACACAGATCCAGAGGTGCAAAATGGGTATATGCTCGCATTAGAAAAGTTGGTCCCTGATGAGGGGGAGTGTGCTCAAGTATGGATTGAATTGAGTGAATACATCAGTGAGGATGGAGTCTTTGGTACCCTTCATGCAACCAAAGATCGAGATAGATTGGATCCTATCCGTTGGTGGAACATGTATGGATCTGGAGCCTCATATTTGCATAAATTGGTGGTGAGGGTGCTTTCATAGGTTGTTAATAGTTCTTTTGTAGAGAGGTGTTGGAGCACCTATAGATTCATCCACAATGTCAAGAGAAATAGTTTGAATATAGAACGTGCATAAAGCTTGGTTTATGTGCACTACAACTTGAGGTTGTTGTCCCATTATTGTGAGGTGGCCAAGGATGATAGAATTTTTTTGACTTGGGACAACAATCTAGAGGAGGCTAATGTGGAGGATGAATCCATAGCATTAGAGCACTTGGAGGCTGAACTATTGGGTGATCACTATGGTGATCCAATTCATACTACAGAGATGCCACCCCCATCTAGCAGCAGGTTTCTAGAAGCATGATTTTTTCCTTTAAATTCACAACGCCCAACAATCTGTGGCAGCCATTCATCTTCTTCTCATGTTCCACGATCACTTCCAGCATCTCCTATTCCAACTAGGATACGGGAAAATAAATTGGAATTTTCGCGTGGCAAGCGGAAAGCTGAGTAGATAGTATCATAGTACTTTGTATTTCATGTTTATTATGGACTATTTTGTAAACATTATGGCCCACTTTGAACTAAAGTCTTTTACCTTTGAATCTTGAATAGATGAACCTACCTTTGAAGTTTAAAATTTAATTTTTTTATTCCATCCTAGAACTCTTTGGTATTGAATATGATATTATGACGCTTTGTTTCATTTCATGGTTGATGTTATCTATTAGAGTTTGTTGATGGTAAATATTATATGTTGAAATTTGAAGGTTGATATTGTTGATGATTGATGATTGATCATTTAATGAAAATATTATAAGTTATAGATCCTATATGATTTATTTTATATCAATATGGCCATTGTGGATATGTTCAGGATGGACATGCTCACCTGGGAGCCTTTGGGTCATAAATGACCCCCTTGAGCAAGATTGGCATGGCCTTCACTAAGCAAAACTCTAGAACCTGAGATGGCACAATAGCACCATTTCTGGGCATTTAAGGCACGGTGTGGGGGGGTCCCCTAGCTGAAAATCGACATCCTGAATCCATCGGAATCAATGGATTCATGACCAGAGTCATGGTTTTGGTGCTATGGGAATTTTTTCCAGGCACTCCGTGGCCATTCAGGGACACTTTGAGGATTTTCTCTAGTGGCACGGAACCCAAAATGGTTAGTGGACTTCGATTCTTTCAGCTCCCACATGTGCATATGGCCATTTTGGATGTGTTTAGGATGGCCATGCTCTCCCAGGAGCCTTCGGATCATAAATGACCCCCTTGGGAAATATTGGCATGGTCTTCACTAAGCAAAACCCTAGTTCATGAGATGGCAGAATAGCACCATTTCTAGGCATTTGAGGAATACTGTGGGGGGTCCCCTAGATGAAAGCCGACATGCCAAATCCATCAGAATCAATGGATTCACGATCGGAGTCACGATTTTGGCGCTATGGGTATTTTTTCCAAGCACCTCGTGGCCATTCATGGAAACTTTGAGGATTTCCTCCGGGGGCATGAAACCCAAACCGACAAGAGGACTTGTATTCTTTCATCTCCCACACATGAATATGGCCATTTTGTATGTGTTTAGGATGGCCATGCTCACTCGGGAGCCTTCGGATCATAAATGACCCCCTTGAGCAAGATTGGCATGGCCTTCACTGAGAAAAACCGTAGTTCCTAAGATGGCACAATAGCATTGTTTTCGGGCATTTGAGGCATAGTGTGGGGGGTCCCGTAGATGAAACCTTGAATCCCAAATCTATCGGAATCGACAAATTCACAACTAGAGTCACGGTTTTGGTGCTATGGGAATTTTTGTCAGGAACCTCATGGCTATTCAAGGACACTTTGAGGATTTGCTCTGGGCGCACATAACCCAAACTGGAGAGCGGACTTGGATTCTTTCAGCTTCCACACATGCATATGGCCATTGTGCCTGTGTTCAGGATGGCCATGCTCACTCGAGAGCCTTGGGATCATAAATGAACCCCCCGAGTAAGATTGGCATGGTATTCACTGAGCAAAAACCTAGTTCCTGAGATGGCACAATAACATTGTTTTTGGGAATTTGAGGCATGGTGTGCGGGGTCCCCTAGTTGAAACCCGTCGTCCCAAATCCATCAATATAGATGGATTTGCGACCAGAGTCACCATTTTTCTACTATGGGATTTTTTTCCAAGAATCCCATGGCCATTCAAGGACACTTTGAGGATTTTCTCTAAGGGCATGGAACCCAAACCGATGAGCGAACATGTATTTTTTCAGCTCCCACACATGCATATCGCCATTGTGGATGTGTTTAAGATGGCCACACTCACCCAGGAGCCATCAGATCATAAATGACCCCCTTAAGCAAGATTGGCATGGCCTTCTGCAAGATAGGTTTTATTTATTGTGTATGTGCATGGTATTATGTGTGTATGTATGTGTATATATTTGTATATGTGCATGTTGTTTATGTACAAATTGACGTGGTCAAACTTTTGTGTTTGATTGCATGAATTACCCATATTTAGAAGGACCAAATGCAATAAGAACTCAACAAAATATGAAGAAACAATTGTAAAAAATATTATAAAATTTGTATTGGAGCCATAGTGTTTATGAGAGATGATTCTATAAGAGACAAGTAAGTTTTGGTTTGCATAAAATAAGGTTGGTTTCCCCTTTTTTTATAAAAAGAAGAATTTGTATGCATTATAAATGTGATAAACACATTACAAAGGTGCACACATTCTTATGACATCATATATGTCATTAATTAGTTTTTATGGTAGGTAAAATCCTTGCAACCAAATTAACTCCCTAGGTTATAATTATTTTCAAGGGGGGAAACGTGAGCCATTAGGATTTTTTAAGCACTAAGTTTGGATGTGAGTTCTTTGGACATGATTAAGGTAGAAAATTTGAGCCCTAGGTTGTAAGAATCGATTCTAAGCATCCTGACCCATGGATAATGCCTTAAAGAATAAGAGTTGGCCTTTAAAGGGTATCCTTTGCCTTTTATTGTTGACCTAGATGCAATAAGTAGGTTGTAGACATTAGGTATGGGTCTTGGGACCATGAACATGTTCAATAAAGGAAACATATGCCTGATGCCCTAAACAAGGCTTCTATGCATTTAGGACCAAGAATGATGTGTCAAATCACAACACATCTAGGATCGATGGATATTTGGCCTCCATATGAGAATATTCAAATATGATTAGGAGGTTATGAACACCAAGTGTTGGCTATTGAGGGCCTAGATATGGTTGTGAATATTTAGCTTATTGGTGAGGATATGGACACTATTTGGAGGTTTTGAACACCAAATGTTTTTCTTAGGATATGGAAGTGGTCAAAGGATGAAACGTATCCCATAGGTCCTAAGAGAAGCTTCCAAGGCTTGACGACCATGCGCAAGGTATTGGACCATAACACTTGGCATCTACTAGGCACATTTTTTCTCTATGTGGGAATACAAGAGGAATAGGTTAACCACTAGGAATTTTTGAGCCTCGTACACAAGTCATGAATCGATACATGGTAAATGTAGGAAACTTAGGATTTATTCCCTAACTGCACAAACTTAGCGATCAAGAGCTAGAAAGGAGCTTTCAAACTACCATATAGGACATGTCTTAGGGTTCTTTGGCTCCCAAGTGTTGATACATACTTCATTAGGAGATTTTGAGAACCATTTATGGATATTAGGGCCTTGTACATGGTTGGGAGGGGGACTGCAAACCTTAATAAAAATAAATCTTGTAAGGGAAGGGAAACCCGAGGCTTCAACCTTATAGGTGTATTAATTACATAGCTTCACAACCATGAAAGAGGCTTCAATTGACAAGGATATGTTTAGCCTCCAATAAATGATATGGGTGTAACTAGGAGTATTTTAGCACTCAATATGAGTTTTATGGTACTTAACATGATTAAAAGATGAAACCTTGACCTTAGGCTCTAAAGGAAGTTTCCAAGGATAGGGAAAATGTGAAGCCTTAATAAACCACATAAGATTGGTCTAGTATAACTTAAATATTTGAATGCAAGTATGGACACCATTAGTAGGTTTTGATCTTTATGGGTGGACCTCAAATCCATAAAAATGATTTGAGGAGGGAGACCAACATCTCAAGGATAGAAATATATATTTATGGCTTAGAAAAAATGATCAATTTGATGGGTCATTTGTAATGCTTCAGGGTATCATTCATGAACATTGGTCGCTAGAAGGTGCCTTTATAGCCTAATGCATAATTCAAAATTCAAAATATTTGAATGTGATATTTAGGTGTGTAATTGTGCTTAAAAATATGATGTTATTTGTTATTTTATACTAATATTTGTATGGTTTTCTTTGTGCAAATTTTTGTATGTGTGCATAGATATTTTCCTACGTGCATATATTTTTTGTATGTTTATGTATAAATATTTTTATGTGTGAAGGTTTTTGCAGTGCAAATATATATGTATCTGTACATCTTTAATATCTGTGCAAATATAATTATGCACATCTAACTTTTGTTTGTTTGTGTGTAGATGCCTAGGGGTGGTAGGTACACAAGGGGGTGTCTAGGGGTGGTATGTACACAACGGGGATGACTAGGGGTGGTAGGTACACAAGGGGGCTCCTTCATTGATCCAGAGAGAACTCAATAAATAAAAATACCATGGGGTCCAGGGAATGCTTCAAACAATAAAGTATAGACTTAAATGCTCTCTTTCAAGATATATAGATCACATTTTCAGCAAACATAAGGAACCTTTTGGTATTTGGGAAGATCACCATTATCATTCATCACTTACACAACAATTTCATATACAATGAAAACACTTTAGCAAGACTTGTCAATATAATAAGGTGTAGGAAAAGGTCAAGTATCTCCCTATTCATCATATCAAGGGCCCCATAAAATTTCTCCAATAACTACCCAATGTGTTGAATTTTACCATTGAACTTTCATCCTTGCATTCTGATGTATATAAACTAGTTGATCTTATTAGAATGACATTTTACGATCAAAATAAATTTCATAATATAAACCAATTGAAATAGTATTCATTATGTCAATTCTAAATCTAAAGTCACACTTAAACCTAAATGAAGGAAATCATATCAAAATCCATTCAAACTCAACCATTTGTTTTAAAAGCATGATGTTGTTTATTAGGCAATTACACACAACAAGAGACAACAATATACAAATATAGACAACATGGATATAAATAACATAACTAAAAGTCCATGTACATCAAAGCTACAAAACTCGTCCAAACATATAAATTTTCTGGCAAACAGTGGAACATGGTTCCCAATGTATACACTATGGAAACTCGTGCTCTATACAGAGTCTAGTAACGCATGACATAGATCCAAAATACATGGCAACTCGTCCAGTAGATGCCAAGTACCTGGAAACTCGTGCCCAAAAATTCCACATCGTGGCTAATGTGCATAACATAGTATGTCAAGCATCATGCCCATCCCCGTCACTCCTAGGCGCATCTCCGAAATCGACCTTCCTCTTCTTGGAACTAGTGGAATCTCGAGCCTTCTACTTCTGTCTAGGAGTAGACTGTCTCTCCAAGATCTAAAACAAATGATATAAGATACCATCATTTTCAAGCATTTGTAAAATTTACCACATTTATAAAATGAATGTAGAATTCAAATCTTAAATAACTCATCACTGACTGGAGTGGGAGACATGAGGTAGGTGTCCTTGATCTACTGAGCCTCTTTGCAATGCCAGCTTACAAAATTTATGACAATCATTAAATTGAAAAATAATAATTGCTCAAATTATTTTTTGTTAAAGCATCACAATATTTTCATAAATTAACTTGATTCTTACCATGAACACCTCTGACAATGGACATGACTGGGCTTTAGGGATAGCAGGTGGAGTAGTTGGCTGGAGAACCTACTCTGATGCAGTCATGGGGGGGGGGATATGCAGTTGCAGAAACTACAAGTGCATCCACTATAGATACATCGACGGATACTGGAAGAGTAGTTTCCATAATAGTGGCGGGAACTGAAGAAGATATGGTGGAAGATGGCATGGTGGTATGGGGTGGAGGAGGATGTCATGGACGATGAACCCCTACCGAATGTACGACAGGGGGTATCAACCTAAAAGGGATAGGGGGGATGTTGAGGGATGGTGAATGGGAGGGAAGTCCTGGAGAGAGGGAGGAGGATGGATACAAGGGGGGTTGTGGATGAAGGGGGGCATGGACGAATGGGGGAGGCTGGATAGATGGGAAGCGTGGACGAATGGGGGAGGATGTATAGACAGGGTGAGTGAACGAATGGGGGAGGCTATATGGAGGGGGAGGATGGATGGAGGGGGAGTATGGATGGAGAGGGGAGGTTGGATGGAAGGGAGGGGGTGGAAGGAGGGAGGGTTCTATATTGAAGCACTCGGGTGGGGGCGACTCATAGGAGATGGTGGAAAAATGGGACTGAAGTGGGGAGGTGGAACAATGTCACCTGCAGCTGATGGCGGCACCTGCATATACATTTGTAATGTCATAGTTTAGTAGACAAAATAAAATTAAACCATAGTAAGTCATAACAATTCAAATTAAAAGCGTGCTTTTAACTACACATTGTAGTTGTGTGTATGGTGACCTTCCGATCCCTAGCAGAGATGGCTGGTCATCATAGTCTGTGCATACCTTTCTACACCAAAATGCATACACATTATGAACATATTAAACAAGTAATTATTTAGGAAATCAAAATATTGAAAAATATTGTACGAACTATCATCGTGTATGTCATAAATATAAATAAATAAATAATATAAATGCCATAAGTAATAAAAATATTTTGTGAGGTACTGAAAATACCTTCGTGTGAGATTCTGCAATTTGAGTTGTAGATTTCATTGCTGCATCCAAGTTGGGAGATCATACGTTCTCCCATGTCGGCATCTCCACTCTAAATAACTATACATTGAAATAACAGTTTAAGTCATACATAACTAATTTAAAATTACTTTACAATTTCTCAAGTGATGATTGAAAATTCATTAAAGAAAGGTGCTAACCTGTTCCATGTAGCAGCCCTCGAACATGCCAAGGAAAGTGTGCACGCAATGGGGAAAAAGATGTGGCATTGTCCCCATCGAACTAGAAGGGCCAACATGGCTACCACCAGTCACAGGTCTATCCTGACTCTGTCATGAATTCCCTCCACCTGATCGTCTTTCAGGGTCAACTTGTCTCTCCATTGTAGTCGATGCTACAAAGGTGGTGTGTCTAAGGAGTCGATGTGCAACACTCATCATCTCCTCCTTGATATGATTAAGTTTGTGCGGTAACTGAGGTGGCCAGGGAGAGGGGTTTGGCTCATGCCTGGGATCTAGTGTCCCTCTGAGTGGGTTCCTCCTGGAAGTAGGTCAATCTTTGGCAAATCCAAGCCAAACACCCTAAAACTCGGTTATGTGAAAATAGTTTACATGTAAACTGAGTGCAAACTAAGCCCACAGTTGTCGAAGGAAGTACTGTGGAACCTCCCTATTATTGCAGGGAGGTTTATCGTAAACCATGAAACACCTATGCATCCAATTTTCCCTCCATGGTTGGAAATGATACCAATCCATGCAGACACGTGACTTTCTAATGTATGGTGATTGTTGTGTTCTTGGATCAGTGAACATAGTATATAATCGGGCCTTTGTAATATTCAATGCTTTTATTTCCTCATTGGAAATGCTTGTGGAATAATACTCCCGCATTATAGATCTATATTCAGTCATGTCAGTCAATTGGTGTTGTGCATGGCTGAGGGGGTCAATTGAGCTCTCAATTGAGGTGGAAAGGGACACTCGAGATCGTTCCCTTGTGTTTCTTAATTCTCGAGTGTGCACTCTAATTTCATTTACCTAATGGTTCAAGTCATCTTGATTGAAATTTTGTTTGGGGTTTTGATTTTCTTGGAAATTTGTATTTTGTTAAGGGTTTTCATTAACTCCAAGATTTATGTTTTCTTTTGTTCCACCAGACTCCATAACATTTTTTTCATTCATTGTATAGGTTTAGACTCTGCAATTGAAAATTTTTATATTATTTTACTAATTTGGGAATTATTAAAAAATTAATAAACATTAAAAAAATCAATGAAATGACAAAAGAGAATGATCTTACCTATCAAATGCAATTTATGATCATTTGGTAGATGGATTGATCTAGTTCTTGAGTGATATAGGTGAGTGAGGTGGTCTCTTACTCTGCGTACGCACCGAGTGAGTGAAGCTTGGCCGATTGGAAGCGAAATAGAATGCGGTTTGCCCCTTTTTTTATTTGGTTTAGCAAGAGAACGTGCGTACTTTTGGGTGCGTACGCGCTAAAAATGCACACGCGTAGCAGCGTTCACGCGCCTTGGTTAGGTATCGAATCTAATGGCTCATGTGCTCTTCCTTAGGTGTGTGCGCGTTTTTGTTTTGTCTCCGCTTGCATGGCCCTATTGAAATTATTTTGGGGAGAAAATTTATGCGCACACCTAATAAAACTCATGGAAAAGGTAAATTTCAGCAAAATCTTCCATCTCGAAGTAGAAATCATCTCAATGGAGTTATAGGGAAGAATCCAGAAGGGGAAAATCTAGGACCATTACAATGCTAGAGATGCGATGAAAACCACTAACTCATAAATCACCCTCATAAAAGCAAGAGTGCCATGAAATTCCACAACGTTCAATAAGATACTATTGTTAATTACATAGCTATAATCCCAAGAATTTGTGTAGATTTGGACAACCAATAGGATTAACTTCAACCATCGATTGTGGAAGTTGAAGGTAAAATTTCTATAAAACCAATATATATTCTTATAGACCCTAGTTCATGTAAAAGATATATTTTCCCAAAAAGTGTTGAGAAAAATGCATTAAAGAATAATAAATATAAGCATGCATGGTTGGTACAGTTGGCTACAGGAACTGAAAAGAGCGTAATTGATTGAAAGTTGTCCTATAGAATTGGACAATCATCCTACAACAAAATAATTGAATGTTTTACCTTTAGGATCCTATGACCTTCTCATAGGAATTGATTGGTTGGAGAAAAATAAAGTCATCTTAAACTTCTTATGAAGATATTTACTTATGAGGATGACAAGGGTAATGTTAAAATAGTAAAGTGCACACCATGTAGAGTCTTGGTAATAAGAATTCCATCCTTACACTTGAAACATAGTGCTAGGAAACATTGCAAGTTGTACGCAGTTCAAGTATCATACTATGAAAAAGAAGATAACTCTAAGATCGAATATTTAACCATACTTTTGAACTTCAAAGACATATTCTTGAAGAGATACCCATTTTGACACCAAACAGGGACATTTATTTTACTATTGACCTAGTACCTAGAGTTGTTCCTGTCTCAAAGGAACCCTATTAGATGAGTACACTAAAGTTAGTAGAACTTAAAATGCAGTTGCAAGAAATGAATGAGAAAGAGTACATTAGACTTAGTGTTTCCCCATGGGCATCCTTGGTATTTTTTATTCAAAAGAAATATGGAACCCTCAGGTTGTGAATTAATCATCAATAACTAAACAAATTTACTATTAAGAACAAATATTCCCTGCTTGGAACTGATGATCTGTTTGATCAATTCAGGGGAGCTAAAGTGTTTTGAAAGACTGACATAAGGTAAATATATCACCAAGTAAGGAATAAGTATAAAGACATTCACAAGACTATTGTTAGAAATCAATGTGGACATTATGAGTTTGCGGTTGTACCTTTCATCCTCACCAATGCACCAACGACATTCACGTATCTTATGAATGGTATATTCAGCAAGTACCCTGACAAGTTTGTACTTGTCTCATATATTCAAGGACAAAGGAAGGGAACGAGAATCATTTGAGAATAGTTGTACAAGCTCTAAGAGATCACCAACTATATGAAAAGTTTAGTAAGAATGAATTATACATGGACTAAATCAAGTACTTAGGACACATGATTTCAAAATAGGGAACTATGGTTGATCCATACAAAATAAAGGCGATAATGGAGTGAACTACTTTGAAAAATGTGATTCATATAAGATCATTCATGGGCCTTTCCATATACTACATAAGATTCATCAAATATTTTTGAAAGATTCCCTATCCTGTAACTTCACTTCAAAAGAAAGAAGCAAATTTTGATTGGACAAAAAAAATGTAAGTTAAGCGTGACTCCACGAAGACGGGTAACTCTTTTTGGCCAAATATGACGGTGAAAAACATAAATTTTACCCATGTATTAAATTGAAGCCCTCGAAACTCATACTTGCCACATGAATTTTGACACGCGGTTGAAAAACGAAATGTAGAGAATTATGTTGGCTTTCCAATGATATTTTTTTCAAAATATACCAATATCATATATCATGTCAAATTTTCATTTAATGAAACATGTGTACTTTAAAATTTGAAGAGAAATTAACAAGTAGTTTGTGTGTGTGCACAATAATTTAATGTTAAAGTAATAATTTTAAAAAATGAAATATGTGAACATGATCTAGACAGAATGCACTACGACTTACATATTTTTCTTTTAATTTTTCTTGAAAAATTATATTTATTATTAATTTTCGAAACTGACCGATGAATATTTAAGTCGCATTTTGCACACACATGTGTGTGTACACTAAATATTTTGATTTTTTACATAATTTGCAAAACTAAGAATACCATCTTAAAGAGGACGCGTTTATTTAGGGCTTGTATATTTTTTCAAATTTTTTGGATGTGTATTTTGAATGTTGTGGATTTATCTTTGAGCTCAATCGAAGTTGTCGGCAGGGTTTTCTAGGGAGAGTTTTAGTAGAAATTTGAAAACAAAAGACATATGAAGATAAAAATTCATACATTTTATGTATCTGGATAGAGGATTCGTTGATGAATCTAGTGGTATCAAGTATTCTCATTAATGAGCATTTAATGACATGGTTTAACTGTGTAAGGCAGACAAAATTTCCATTCTGTAGGGAAAAGGGCTCTCGGCCTGGTTTTTAAGCCCTCGATCGAGCTATTTGCTCAATTTAGGTATTTAAAAACCTCGCTGGAGGGATTAACAACACCTCGATCGAGGGTTTATCAAGACCTCGATCAATGGCTTAGAAATACCTTGATCGAGGTCTTGATAAACCCTCGATTGAGGTATTTGCTTGAGCGAGGGTCTGTAAAATATGCTCGATCGAGGGTTTGTCTATGTAAAAAAATATATATAAACAAACCGAGGCGAAACCGCGAAAGGAGTTGGCAACAATTAATGTTTCCAACTACCCTTCCCTCGTAAAAACATCAATGAACCTGTATATAAGCAACAAACAATTAATCAAAAACAACAATTTAACTCATTGCTAGTTTTTTTTTTCCATTAAAGCTTTGTCATTTTGATCTTGTTGAACTAGAGCTTTGTCATTTTCATGTTGTTGAATTAGAGCTCATTAGACATGTAAGATTTCTTTGTAGGCATATTTCAAGATTTCATACTAACATATTGTTGTTTGTTATAACAATTTGAAATTGTTTTTGTTTGTTTTCATTGTAGATTGATGGGGAATAAAAAAAAAAGACAAAGAAAACATGCTAGACGACAAAATGACAATGAAGAGCGTGAGAATAATACAGAACGAATGAGACAACAAAGAGCAAGGTTGAGAGAAGAAGAAGATGCACATTTGGTGCCACAAATTCCAATGGAGGACAACCAAGGTAAATTATTGAATTAAATGCTATCATAATTTAAATACCATGCTACATAATTTACAAAATTAGTAACAATTTTCCAATAAATTTAACTAAATCTCATAATTTAATTCGTTTCATATTCATTTGTAATGATATTTTTATTTACTTCATCCATTTGTTATTTAAATTTCAAAGTTTGCAACAATTTTTATGTTAAATGAACAATTTTCAAGTGACTAACAAATGTTAAATTGGAACAATTTTCAAATGAAACATGTAAATTTAGATTATATTTTCATTTTAATACATGTACATATTTTTAACTATTTTCAAATTACTTCAAAGTTGCTAATAATTTTCAAATTATGTTTCCAAGTTGCTTTAACAATTTACAAATTATTTCAAAGTTTATTAACAATTTTCAATTTTATTGTCCAACAATTTTCAAATAAAATCTACACTTAGATTCTATTTTCAAGTTAAAATGTATGTACATATTAACTATTTTCAAATTTATAAACTTTACTAACAATGTTCAATGTTATTAGAATAATTTTCAAATTAAATGTACACTTGGACACTATTTTCAAGTTAAATTGTACATATTTAACTAATTGCAATTTTTTAAGTTACTAACAATTTCAAGTTAAATGTAATTTCAATTCCTGTTTTGTTAGAAAATTCAATTTCAAAACAAATGAATGAATATTTTGAAATGAACATGTTGTGATAGTTATGTATTAGTTAGAATTTATTCAATTTGAAAACAAATGAATGAATATTTTCATAGTTATGGTGGTTGACAATATATTCATAGTAATGAATATTTGCATACAAATGAATGTTCAAAGAGCTATTTAATTATAATGTTTACTTTAAAAAAATTCCATCTATCACATGTACTTTTATTTACATAACATGACATATCACCATGATAAGATTAATGATTAGAATCATATATTTTGTTTGGACAAATTGGAAATAATTATTTGCAATGTTTGCAACCTTGCATTGATATGTGAAGCATTATTGATAAAAAATCCTTAAATTGCAATTTATGATAAAAATTACAATTTCCATAATTGTCTATTGTTGAAATTGCAAAATCATGAACTAATGAAAATGTTATTTTGCATTAAAAATTATGAATTTCTCCTCAATCATATCACTACAATGTTTTTAATTAAATATCATATTCATCTCTAAATTAATGGGTTCTTTCCCACATTTAGAGTATAATAGATATGTTATCATGGGTAACAAACCAATCTTAAATTTTTATTTCACATATATACAACATGGGATGCATGATGTTGTCCTTGAAATTCTAGGGTAGAAGTGTTGTAATCATTTATTCTTTGTGGTGACTTGCAACTTGTATTTTAAATATTTATTTATTTATTTTATACCATAAGGTTAAAATAACATTTTTCTTATAATGTACAAGTAAAATGGACATAAATTGCATAAAGAAAATTTGCCCACAATTATATAATGTGATAATTATAAATGATATTAATTTTTAGGCCCATAATAATTTTTATCAACTTATTAATAATTATCTTGACTTAAATATATATAGTTGATTTTTAAGTTACTAACAATTTTAAAGTTAAATGTACAAGTTACTACCAATTTCAAGTTACAAGCAATTTCAAATTTTACAAGGAATTTCAAACTTTACTTCTAGAACAATTTTCAAGTTTAATTAAGTTAGCAATTTGAAGTTACTTGAGCAATTTCAAATTTCAGGTTACTAACAATTTCAATTTTTACTTAGAACAATTCTCAAGCTAAATGTATTAGTTGGAAAATTCAATTCACATGTAATTTTCAATTTTTCAATTTCCACATCAAATTTCAAGTTACTAGCAATTTTAAAGTTCAATGCACAACTCTCAAGTAACCAATTTTCAGTTTGTTAATTTACATGTTATGTAGGGAGAGATTATGATCAGACATCACATCATGGTGGTCAAGAATCACATGACCCTGTGCCCCCTCATGATCCTGATCAGCCATCACATGACACCTTTCCCTCTCACATTGAAAATATAATTGGGAGTTGCAGTGGGGTTGGAAGGGGTGGAAATTTTCTAGAGGATTGTTCAGTTGTTTCTGCACAAGAAGAGATTGGGAACTTGATCCTTGGTCGGAGAGTTAGAGAGCATGTCAATAACATAATCAAGTCATATTTTGAACAACATTCAACGATGGCAGAAGTTCAAATCATACATGGGTTGATAAAACACAAAAAATTGAAACGTGCCACAAAGTTGTTGGGTTTTCAAGATGTTAAAACAAAAAAGACATGCGAGAATGCAATAGAAAATGTAAGAACTGCATTATCTTTGTTTGGAAAATCAAGAAACAATGATACCCGAGCTGCTCGTAGGGAAATTACAACAGCTATTGTGGCACAAAACACATCAAGAAATCGAATGGTATCAACAATGGCATCATTACTCAATGTTTCAAAAAGAACATTGCTCAAATATACTAAATTCAGGGTCCAGATAGATGAAAATGATGAAGCTACTTTTTGGGTTCTTATTTGTAGGGAACCCTATTGAGATAGGATGGTAGCAGACATTAGAGAGAAGGTGATAGATTTTTGGGATAGCCATTCTCGTGCTATTCCAGATCGAAAGCATGTCCTATGACAACATTTATCCAGTGACATTTATCAGGAGCATTGTAAGCATGTGATCGAGATGACGGGAGTTGCACTTTACGAGGAATTCCAAGAAACCAATCCTCGTGTTCAAATATCATTTAGCATGTTCAACAAATTGAAATCATGGTATATTAGGATGAATACGATTCGCGACACTTGTTGCTGCCGGTACCACGTTGAATTTCAACTATACTATGACACATTTCTGGATTTTTGCAAAAGGCACTGGAACGGTGTACTAGCTCCTCACACAGTGCAGGATTTTATTTGTATGATACTATGCAACATTAATCCTGAACATGTGTTTTTCAATAAGAAGTGTGTAGGTGGGAGAAAATGCCTTGAATGCGGTGATTTGAAATTGTTCCATAGGAACTTTCCTATCGATCCGACACACCTTGGATTGTCAGATATCACCGTTAGGTGGAAGAGGTACGAGTACGTCACCATGAATCCAACATCCTCTTCATATGTGCCATCCAAGAGGATCGACTTGCTCGATGATGAGATTCTTGTTTCAGAATTCATGGAGAAGTTTCAAAGTCGGATTTATAAATACATAAAGCACTCCCATAGGTCCAGGTGGCAAGCTTTAGAATTCAAACATTCTCGTGACATATTTGAGTCGAGCACAATCAGATAGGAATCCGACACACCTGGAGCTTTTTTGAGACAAGGCATGGAAAGGGTGAACATGATGGCACAGGTGGATATGTGAAACAAGCACTTCGGAGGTACTAGATGAGTCATGGTGCAACCCAACTCAAATGCTCCACTGAAGTAGTTGATTGGTGCACACGTTATTTGGGACATCAAGTTCACGAACAAGCAAGGCCAGTGTGCAGGTAATAAACTCCAAACTCAATTAATAAGCTAATAACATTCAATATCATCATTTCCAAAAGAACACATACTCGATAGGAATTTACATATGACAAACTGAATTCCATGCAGGTTCTTTTGGGATGTTTCCCTTGGAGATGTTAATAGATCCATGCCGTGGTATTGTGAGACCATCCCTGGTATGAGGGAATTGCATTTTGTTCGAAGTAAAGACATGGGTGACATATTTTCCATTGAAATGAGGAAGTATGCCTGTTTTTGTGATTTTTGCATTGATGCAAATGGATGCGGGCTTGATCACTGTGAAAATGATGTATATGTCAAACCATGGAAATATGTCTCTCTTAATCCAAAGGGCTCACATCCAATTCCAACATGGCAAGAGATGCACACTTAAGAGGCAATGGTCTCATTAGATCATGATCAAGTTTCTGATATGGTTAGGGAAGGTACAAGAGTCTTCATTAAGTTAATTCATTATATATTACACATATACAAATGTTGTAGAAATTTGCACATAGGACATTTCAATAATATTTGAAATGTATCTTGCAGGTGATGTATTCGTTGTCATTGCACCCCCCCACAACCAAGAAAATGTGGAATGCTATTTGATGCGGTGCACGCAAAGAAATAGTAGGTTGGTGCGACCCTACCAAGATGCGGACTTCACATACCAGACTGGCGACATGGTTCTAATGGGACACTTTTTTAAAAAAGTGAAAAAACAGGGTGCTCATATTATTTACAAAGATTTTATGCCTGAATATTATTCATGTCAATACAGTCATTTGGTGGTGGAAGCTCGGATACCTCTAACAGAAATTAAGGTGAAGAGAGGTGAGCCAAAGAGATGGAAGATGACAGAAGCTAACCATGATCGTATTATGGATAATTGCATTCGTATAACACATTGGCCAGAAGAATGAGTTACATGTATGCCACTTGCATCATTGGCATAGTTTTCATGTTATCTTGTGTAATATCTTTTTGGAGATTTTTGTGGAGGTTGTTTTATAAATGTAATTTTGTAGATGCTTTAATGTCAATAATACAAATACTAGATGGGAGGCTTTTGTGAAATTTGGGTCATGGTTCTCCAATGTGAATACACTTGAATGTACATGTTCTGATTTTAAATTTTGATTTCAAATACAATTGTAATGTAATTGAGAATTTAAAATACATCTATACAATGTGGAATTGTAAAATTTAAATTTTGAAATGTACAATGTATTCTAATTTTAAATTTTGATTTCAAATTTGCAAAATTTTATACATTATAATCCATTCATTGTATTTCCTCATCAATTACATTGTATTTCATTATCAATTATATAAAAATATTAACAAATACCAATATATTGAAAAAATGTTTCATTCAACAATAATCAATTAGTTTTGTTATCAAGAAGATATCAAAGTTAGGACCAATTTTTTTTGCCTCTCCTCATTCCATTTAATAAAAATATTGGCACTTGGTGCTACATGGAATATAACATAGGATATAGAGGGTACGATTCAACTAAAGGGCACTTACACATAATCTTTGAATATATTTTCATGCAAACAATACCCATTGTTGGCACAACTGACAAACATTCACTATAATTTCTAACCATCAAACCTTCTCAATTTTTGGATTACATACATCAAAAATCATCTTTATCATGAAGTTTTGCATGCATAGGCATGGAACCTCTTTGAGATAAATTAGTTAGTATTATATGGCCTTGCTTGCGTAAAAAATCCTCAATTATCAAACCAAAACACAACTTGTACATGCCTTTGTTTTTGATAGACATGGATTTTACACAATAATGAAAGTTGAAATGTAAACGTAATAATACATGGAAAATATGTACATATCCGTAATGAAAAATATCTCATGCTTATCTTATTTGTGGTGTTTTTGTCTTGAACATTGTGTGTTCCAATAGCTTTATCGTGGGTTTTGTGGCTAGTGATCTAACATGGAGATTGCATTATTGGCTTTATTTGTAAATTGACTCTAATGTATGTAGGTATTCAAAAAAAAATACAAGAAGCATGGGTGTTGGTGGCAGTCCCCTCCATATCAATCCATGGACATGACATAGTTCTTTCCATTTTTGGGGTCATAATCACTAGTGGTCACATTAGGTTCTCATTGCAATCATATCTCAAAATGTATAGGACTAATATACACTACTACAATGACCTTGGCCTCAAAATATTGTATAGTACATTGTATGCCACATCATCAATGTTTTGGCCTCCATCCACCATGCCTTGGAAGAGATTCTAAGCTTCGTCTTGTTAAATTTTGAGCATTGATTCACAATACTCTTGGATCTTTACTGAGAGAATAACATATACAGCATATCAATGCATAACAATCACAATAAGCATGATAAGCATCACAAGAATCAAAAGAATGAGAGACAAGAGACACAGAGTTTCCGTGGGGAAAACCCTAAGATGAAAAACCCCACAACTTCCTCAGAGATAGAGAGAGCAATGGCTCAACCAAAGTACAACCAAAATACACTTGAGATAGTCTCCTAGAAGCAGATGATCCTCCTCCTCACTAGTGTGCCACTTTCTGAGTGAGAGAAGTGTGACTTTCTGAATGATCCCAAAAAGAGATCTCTCGATCTCTATTTATACTAACATGTTTTCCCAGTTACATTATGGAGCCAACTTGTCTATCTAGATACATCCACAATATAATATATATTTCAAGGTCGACCCCACACATGGTGGTCTAATAACCCATCGGAAAGTACATACACTTGCGACACTTGTCAATCCACATGACGACACTTCCTTATAGAGGAATAACACATCTCTAATAAGGGTACAATAAATATATATGAAATACATAGATGAAATACATTCCGACGTTACATATACATCAACACTCCTTCTTAACTAGGAAGGTATTTCTCGACACAGATCTGCTAGACAAGTCTTCTTCTCGGGATCAACGTCATCGATGCATCGTCATCATCATCGTCACTGCTGCTGCTATCTCAACCAATCTATGACTCTACTCGTCATAGGAAGTTCTACAGAGCCAATCCTTTTTCATACTGGATGTAGGCCCACCACTTGCAGGTCTTCGTCATCACTGGCCATACCATGGAATCCTTACGACTTATTACGTGCGTCACAAAACCTTGAAAGAGCATCCCAGGCTATTACGAGCACATGGCTCTACCTATAGGATCTCCCAGGGCCATATTATATGTGACCTCACCACAAAACCTTGCAAGAGCATCCTAGGTTGTTACGAGCACACAGCTCTACCTATAGGATCTCCCAGGGATAGATTATATGTGGTCACCACAAAACCTCGCAAGAGCATCCCAGGATGTTACGAGCACACAACTCTACCTATAGGATCTCCCAGGGACAGATTATATGCCATAGGACAAAACCTCGAAAGAGCATCTGCCATATATCTCAGGGCCAAATTATATGCCATAGAAAAAACCTCGAAAGACTATCTGCAGATATCCCAGGGCCAAATTATATGTCCTCCTAGAGCAAAACCTCGAAAGAGCATTTGCCAGATATCCCAGGGCCAGATTACATGCCATAGGCAAAACCTTGAAAGACTATCTGCAAATATCCCAGGGCCAAATTATATGCTCATCTGCACAACCTGATCCACGGCCATAGAGTATCAACCTGATACTCACCATACATCATCCTAATGTACACATGATCATCCTGATCATACAATGCATCTTCCTGATGCATATCAAGTATCTACCTGATACATATCATCATACATCATCCACCTGATCATATAGTGTATCCACCTGATACAAATACAAATACATGATACATATCACCATACATGATCCACCTGATACATATATAGATACATGGTCCAAGCATCCAACATGATGCATACATACCTATAAATGATCCAACTGATCATATCCAGCATCCAACATGATGCGTACACACATATAAATTCCAACTGATCATATCCAGCATCCAACATGATGCGTACATACATATACATATAAATGATCCAACTGATCATTTCCAGCATCCAACATGATGCGTACATACATATATAAATGATCCAATTGATAATACAAAGCAGAAACCAGAACATCATCCTAATGCTCATCATCCAGTGCTTACATCCACAGCCATGTGAAGGATCCTCCTTCCAACATGCTTGGAATGGCTTCAGCAAATGTGTCCATCACTTCTTCCTCGAAGTGTCATCAATCTGAAGAACGCCAAGCCTCTCCCTAAAGTACTCGAACTTCACCCTGGCTAGTGGCTTCGTCAGCACATTTGTAATCTGCTCATCCGTCGCAATGTACAGGAGCTTCATAGATCCTCTCTGCACCATATCCCTGATATAGTGATATTTTTTCTCTATGTGTTTCGACCTATCATGAAACACTGGGTTCTCAGACAGCTTCACACAACTCTGGTTATCACAAAAGATACTAGTAGCATCCAACGGGAGATCAAATAACTCAAACAGTAGCTTCCACAGCCATACTACCTCACAACTAGCTGAGCAGGCTGCAACATACTATGCCTTAGCTGTACTCAGTGCTACACAGGATTGCTTCCTGCTAAACCAAGAGATCACACCTGATCCCATACTGAAGCAACACCCAGATGTGCTCTTCCTATCTGCAACACTGCCTGCCCAATCTGAATCAACATAACCCTGCAAGTTAAACTTCTGATTCGCTTCATACTTGAGCCCATAATCCACTGTACCTTTTAGGTACCTTAGAACATGCTTTATAGCAACTAGGTGAACACTCCTCGGATCCGTCAGGAACTGGCTCAATGTGTTCACTGTAACGCAAATATCTGGTCTCCTGTTCGTCAGGTACATCAAGGACCCAATCATCTGATGATACATAGAGACATCAACCGACTCAAATGAAGCATCACATAGATGCTTTAGATTCGATGCCATGGGTGTGGCCATGGCCTTGCAATTCATCATCCCAAATCTCTTCAGAATATCTACTGTGTACTTCCCTTGACCAAGGAAGATCCCACCTGAATTCTGCCACACCTCCATACCTAGGAAATAATGCATCATTCCCAAATCTTTCATATCGAACTTAGTAGCAAGCTTCCTCTTAGTATATGCAATCAATCTGTCATCTCCTGTTATAAATAGGTCATCCACATACAAGAGTATAATCATAAGATTCCCTTCCTCAACCTTGTAGTAAAGGTTGGAATCCGCTTTACTCTTGGTAAAGCCCAAACTAGATAGGAAACTGTCCATTCTACCATACCAAGTTTTGGGATCTTGTTTCAAGCCATACAAGGCTTTCTTCAATCTACACACATATGATTCTCTGTCATGTATTTCAAAACCAAGTGGCTGCTCCACATATACTTCCTCTTCAACTACACCATTCAAGAAAGTAGTCTTGACATCCATCTGGTGTATTTTCCATTTCATTGCTGCAGCCAGGGCAAGTACTATTATGATGGAAGTATACCTGGCTACATGTGCAAAAGTTTCTTCATAATATATTCCCTCTTTCTGAGAGAAGCCACGAGCTACGAATCTTGCCTTGTATTTCTCTACACTACCATCTGCAGCATGCTTGATTTTGTAGATCCATTTGGAGGTCACAACAGACTTCTCTTTAGGTCTTGGGACAACATCCCAAACATCATTCTTTATTATTGATTGGTATTCCTCAACCATGGCATCCTTCCATTCTTTCTTTCCCGCTGCTTCTTCATAACCGGAAGGTTCTTTGTTCATAATGTCACAGAGTAAAGAAACATAGCTAGTATGAGATCTCGTTCTCTTCTTTGCTCTGTGTTCTTCTTCTGGAATGCCAAATCTTTCTGCATCTTGAATGAGCTCTCTAGCCCATGCAGGTTTCCTCTTGTGAGATTTATCCTCACGGGGTGGATCTACAGGTTCTTGCAGATCTTCAAACTTGCGAACAACTTCTAGAATTGATTCAGTCATGGTAGTGTCTTGAAATCTAGTTTCCTTAGGTTCTTCATAAACTTCGATAGGTGCCTTCCTTGATTTGATGAAGCCTGAGTTTTCATCAAATGTTACATCCCTGCTGACATCAATCTTCTTGAACCCTGGAAAGTATATTCTGTAAGCCTACGAAATTTCACTGTAACCCACAAAGATACCCTTCTTTCTTGAAGGATCTAGTTTGGTCCTCTTTTCCTTTGGGACATGAGTGTATACTGGACAACCAAATATTCTGAGATGGCTGACTTCAGGTTTATTACCATAAAAGACCTCTTCTGGTGTCTTGTTGTCCAATATCTTGTGGGGTGTTCTGTTCTACACATATACAACTGTTCTAGTTACTTCTGCCCATAGATGCATAGGTAGATCCTGGTCATGCAACATTGCCCTTGCTGCTTCCATGATTGTTCTGTTCTTCCTTTTTGCAACTCCATCTTGTCGAGGATTATAAGGAGCAGTCAAATCCCTCTTAATCCATGAATCACTACAAAGCTTCTTGAAGTCACCTGAGGTGAATTCTCCACCATTGTCGGATCTGAATGTTTTGATCTTCTTATCAGTTTGATTCTCCATCAAGGTTTTGAATTCCTTGAACTTATCAAACACCTCATCTTTGTTCTTCAAGAAGTATACCCAAGTCTTCCTGGAGAAGTCATCAATAAATGAGACATAATAAACATACCCACTAAGAGAACTGGATGACATAGGACCACATACATCTGAGTGGATGATTTCTAGGATATCTTTTGCCTTGCTTTCACTGCTTGGGAAAGCCTTCTTAATGTTCTTACCTTTTGCACATCCTTTACAAACACTTTCATGTTTAGTCTTGATTTCAGGAAGACCTTCTACAGCCTTGCTTGCAATTGGAAGTGCCCTATAGTGCATATGAGCAAGTCTTCTATGCCAAAGTTCACTTGTCTCCATGGATTCATGCACCATGACATGTTCAAGTTGTCCCTTCAATTTATACAAACCTCCCTCTTGCTCTCCAATCACTACTGCATCATCTATGGTCTTTCCCTTTGGCCACATTAGGACTTGGCCATCCACAAATGCAACCCTCATACCTTTTGCATCCAATGCAGAGATGGAGAGTAAGTTCTTCTTGAGCCCAGGTACATAAAGGACTTCTTTCATCTTCAAATATTTTCCAGAATCTAGGTTGTAGGAGGCTTCACCACTTCCTTTGATTGGGTATTGCTAATCATCCCCAAGTTTCAACTTATGGGGTGATTCATGTTCAGATAGATTCACAAAATATTCCTTAAAACCAGTCATGTGTTTGGAAGCCCCACTATCAATCAACCAATCATTACAATCATGGGAGATAGTACCTGTGAGAGCAGAGATTAGAACACACTCTTCTTCACTTGATGAGTCATCATCACTATCATCACTTTTTTCCCTAGCCTTCTTCTTTGGAGGTTCATCATCCTCGGCAGCATGGGCATGGAACTTTCTTTTGTTGCCCTTCTTCTTCTTGCTGGAGTTGTTGTTATTATCCTTTTTGTTCTTGGGACAATCTGAAGCAAAGTGACCCTTCTCATTGCATGTGAAGCATCTTAGATCCTTCTTATTCTTTTGATAGGATCTCTTGTAGCGAAAGTGCTCCTTTGGTGTGAGCCGCAAGAGCTTGATCTTCATTCCCCATCTTTTCTTCTCGTGCCACAAGACTTACTTCTTCTTGTGAGCATTCTTCCCGTAGTCTGCTGAAGGATACCAATTTCTTTCTTGCACAGATTCCTTGAATAAAGGAGACCCATGACCTAGGTAGGCCATTCAAAGCGGTCATGACAACTTCACCATTCTCCACCATTTCATCTATTGCTTCCAGTTGTTCCTTAATCTGGGAGACCCTATAAAAATAAGATTGAATGGTTTCTCCATTCTGAAACTTTACTCCTTTCAATTGGTTCCACGGGGTTATCTTCCGATTTATGTTCTTCAGTTCAAATAGCTTGTTCAAAGAGTCAAACATCTCCTTGGGTGTCTTTAGAGAAGACACATGGGGTATGAGATGGTCTTTAATAGAATCAACAATGATTCTCTTTGCCTTGACCAAGTTCTTCTTATGCAATACCTTGGCCTCTTCATCCTCTGGGATAGGGATGTCTTCTTTTATATACGAGTCCAACTCATTCTCTTCCAGGATTAACCCAATCCTATACTTCCAAGCTCAGAAGTTATCAGCCCCTTTAAGGTTATCCTCAAGCTTGGTGTGGTGATACATCTTAAAGAGTACTTCAAGTGGAAATAGAAAAGATTTAGGTCTTACCACTTGAAATGCTGAAAAATGGATTTGGTCCTAGATTAGGGTTTGTCGAAAAAACCCTAGAAATTCAAAATGTGAATTTCAACTTTCTGAAAGGATAGAAAGATGCACCTTGATGAGCTGATCAGCCTGGTGCATTCAGAATTTGAGATCAGCAAAGCTTTACCCTTCAGATCTGTCTATTTTTCCTCCTGGGTTCACTCGGGAGAGCCCTGACTTAGGGTTTGAGTTTCCTAGAGATCTACCCAGCCAAAAATCACGATCCAAATCTCTAAACTTCGATTTTTGCAAGGAGATTCCAACTATGTCTTCAGATTCCAGAAATTCCTATTTTTGTGGAAATCCTAATTTTTAGGGCCAAATCGGAAAATGCTCAGAATTGAATTCTGATTGGACAGACAGATTCTCCTTGATGAGTAGAGTCAATCTACTATACTGCGTTTCCAAAATCTGTGGAGAGAAACCCAATAAACAAGAAACTCAAGTTTTCGTCACTGCAAAATGTCTTCTTCTCAAGTTAGCTCTGATACCATGTTAAATTTTGAGCATTGATTCACAATACTCTTGGATCTTTACTGAGAGAATAACATATACAACATATCAATGCATAAAAATCACAATAAGCATGATAAGCATCACAAGAATCAAAAGCATGAGAGACAAGAGACACAGAGTTTCTGTGGGGAAAACCCTAAGGTGAAAAACCCCACAACTTCCTCAGAGATAGAGAGAGCAATGGCTCAACCAAAGTACAACCAAAATACACTTGAGATAGTCTCCTAGAAGCAGATGATCCTCCTCCTCACTAGTGCACCACTTTCTGAGTGAGAGAAGTGTGACTTTCTGAATGAACCCAAATAGAGATCTCCCGATCTCTATTTATACTAACATGTTTGCCCAGTTACACTATGGGGACAGCTTGTCTATCTAGATACATCCACAATATAGCATATATTTCAGGGCTGACCCCACACATGGTGGTCTAATAACCCATCGGCAAGTACACACACTTGCAACACTTGTCAATCCACATGATGACACTTCCTTATAGAGGAATAACACATCTCTAATAAGGGTACAATAAATATATATGAAATACATAGATGAAATACATTCCGAAGTTACATATACATCAACACATCTGATTTTCCTTCATTCAATAAAACCCTAAACCATTTATTGTAAACACCAACATTTGACTTAAATGCTACTGCCATTTAATTCTACAAAATATCTTCACGGATTTTTTTAGTTTACCTAGTTTTTTGAACTGATCAAATAGCATTGCATATTAGGATCGTGCTTCTCTGGTTCCATCTTACCAAGTTTGTAGACATGGGAGGCAACATGGATCGCCAGCACAATCATTAAAAGAGTTGTGACCTAGTATGGATCTCCAACACAATCATTCAAAGAGTTGTGACCTAGTCAATAAATATAATTACTGATTGATTTTAACGATCATATAAAACTTTGTGTGGTTTTATAGTTATGGATAAACATTCATTGGAAAATTAATGTAAACGTGGAAGCAATATAGATTAATCAACAAATTTATTAAATAATTTGATTTGAAGACAAATCTTTGTATGTTTTGAGGTTATTGTGCATATCATGAATATAGTATATGTATGAGTAATAGTTATGAACAAACATTCAAGGAAGACAATTATCATATTTTTTAACATAAAAATATTAGGAGTGAAAATTGTATGGATCCATTTTTGTTTGTGTAGAAATCTTACTAATTGTTAAATTTCCAAGCATAAAATATTTGGCAATATTTTTGTTAGCACTCGATCCAATGAACTAATTTTGAGTGGAAAAAAAAATTAAACTTGTAGAAATATAAACTACATCTTTTATTACATATTTCAACCACACATTTGTTAGTTTTTTCAAAATTTACTTCAATCTGATTTAGGATCTTAACTGAGAGAACAACATGTACAACATATCTACAGCATATCAATCATGGACATAATAATGAAAGAACACAAGAGACAATAGACACACAGAGTTTCACTGGGGAAAACCATAAAGGTGAAAAACCCCACAACTTCCTCGGAGATAGATAGAGCAATGATACAATGAAAGCATAAGAGATATACTCCTAGCAGCAGCTTCTCCTCCTCCACTAGTGCAACACTCTCTAATGAGTGTAAGAGTGAGTAAGTGAATGATCAAATAGAGTGCCTCCCGCACTCTATTTATACTTAACTTGACTTGCCTAATAACCTTTACTAGGTTGGCCTTAACTTAACCACATAAAATAATGCTGATAGGGCCGATCCCCAATAGGGTGGTCTAATAACCCTTTAACCCACATGACTTATACAGGGTCTACCCCAAGAAGGTGGTCTAATAACCCATCAAGTATAAGTTACGACACTTACAATATAAATGATGACACTTCCGTATAGAGGAATAATAACATCTCTATAGGAATACAATATACATATATGAAATACAATCCGAAGTTACAAATACATCAACACTCCCTCTTAACTAGGAAGGTATTTCTCGACACAGATATGCTAGCACAAGTCTTCTTCTCTGGATCAATGTCACTGAATCATCGTCATTGAATAATCGTCATCATCATTGTTGCTACTATCTCAATCAATATCCGATCTACTTGTCATAGAAATTTCTACAAAGCCATCCCTTTTTCATGCTAGATGTAGGCCCACCACCTGTAGGTCTTCATCATTAGTGGTCATACTGTGGATCCTTAGGACTTATTACGTGCATCAACAAAACCTAGCAAGAGCATCTCAGGACTGATTACGTGCCCAACAAAACCTACAAGATCTCCCAAGGAGCTATTGCATGTGACTAAGCAAAACCTAGCAAGAGAATTTGTCAGATCTCCTAGGGAGCTATTATATGCCATAGGAAAAACCTAGCAAGAGCATATGCAAATATCCTAGGGAGACATTATATGCAACCAAAAAAACCTAGCAAGAGCATCCCAGGACTGATTACATGCCCAAAACAACCTACAAGATCTCCTAGGGAGAAATTAATTATATGCCACGGACAAAACCTAGCAATAGCATTTACAAGATCTCCCAGGGAGCTATTATATGCCATAGGAAAAACCTAGCAAGAGTATTTGTAAATCTCCCAAGGTGCTATTATATGTCCTTCCAAGCAAAACCTAGCAAGAGCATTTGCCATACCTCCCAGGGAGCTATTATATGCCATCGAAAAAACCTAGCAAGAGTGTCTGCAAATATCCCAGGGCACTATTATATGCTTATATGCACAACTTGTCCACGACCACAGAGTATCAACCTAATACTCACCATACATCATCCTGATGTAAGCCATCACATAATCATCCTGATCATCATCATAGCATCATCCTGATGCATATCATATGGAGAAACATCCTGAAGCTCATCATCCATGATCATCCTGATCATCATAAGAGCATCATCCTGATGCATATCATCTGGAGCAACATACTGAAGCTCATCATCCATGATCATCCTGATCATCATCATAGCATCATCTTGATGCATATCATCTAGAGCAACATCCTGAAGCTCATCATCCATGATCATCCTGATCATACAATGCATCCACCTGATGCATACACAGTATATACCTAATACATATCATCATACATGATCTACCTGATCATATAATGTATCCACCTGATACATATCATCATACATGATCTACCTGATCATACAATGTATCCACCTAATACATACACAAATACATGATCCATCTGATCATATAATGTATCCACCTGATACATATACAAATACATGATCCAACTGATCATATCCAGCATCCAACATGATGCATATACATATACATGATCCAACTGATTATATCAAGCATCCAACATGATGCATATACATATACATGATCCAATTGATCATATCAAGCTCCAACATGATGCATATATTGAGCAGTAACTGGAGCATCGTTCTGATGCTCATCATATAATTCTTACATCCATATCTATGGAAAGGATCCTCCTCTCACCATGCTTGGAATGGCCCCAGCAAATGTCTCCATCACTTCTTCCTCGAAATGTCATCAATCAGAAGAACACCAAGCCTCTCTCTGAAGTACTCGAACTTCACTCTGGCTAGTGGTTTCATCAATACATCTGCAACCTGCTCATATGTCGCAACATACAAGAGCTTCACTGCTCCTCTCTACAGCATATCCCTGATATAGTGATATTTGATCTCAATGTGCTTCGACCTGTCGTCCAACATCCGGTTCTCAGATAGCTTCACACGACTCTGGTTGTCACAAAAGATACCAGTAGCCTCCAACGGGAGATCAAATAACTCAGATAGTAGCTTTCTAAGCCATACTGCCTCACAAATAGCCGAACAAGCTGCAACATAACTCTACTTCAGCTGTACTCAGTGCTACGAAGGACTTCTTCCTATTGAACCAATAGATCACACCTGATCCCATACTGAAGCAGCACCCATAAGTGCTCTTCCTATCTGCAGCATTGCCTTCCCAATCTGAATCAACATAACCATACAGGTTAAACATTTGATTCGCATCATACTTGATCCCATAATCAACTATACCCTTCAGGTACCTCATAATATGCTTTACAGCAACTTGGTGAACACCTCTCGGATCCGTTAGGAACTTGCTCAATGTGTTCACTGCAAAGAAAATATCTGGTCTTGTGTTCGTTAGGTACATCAAGGACCCAATCATCTGACGATACATAATGACATCAACCGGCTCATATGAAGCATCACACAAAAGATTCAGGTTCGATTCCATAGGTGTGGCCATGGCCTTGGAGTCCATCATCCTGAACCTCTTCAAGATCTCTACTGCATACTTCCCTTGTCCAAGGAAGATCCCATCTACACTCTGCCACACCTCCATGCCTAGGAAGTATTGCATCATCCCAAGTCCTTCATCTCAAACTCGGCAGCAAGATTCCTCTTCGTGTCAACAATCAATCTATCCTCCCCTGTAATAAATAGGTCATCCACATAAAAGTAGTATCACTGGATTGCCTTCCTCAACCTTGTAGTAAAGGTTGGAATCCGCTTTACTCTTGGTAAAGCCCAAACTAGATAGAAAGTTGTATATCCTACCATACCAAGTCCTAGGAGCTTGCTTCAAGCCATACAAGGATTTCTTCAACTTGGACACATATGACTCTCCATCATGTGTCTCAAAACCAAGTGGCTGCACCACATACATTTCCTCCTCGACTACACCATTCGAGAAAGTTGTCTTGACATCCATTTGGTGTATCTTCCATTTCATCACTGCAGCCAGCGCAAGTATTGATCTAATGGAAGTGTATCTGGATACAGGAGCAAAAGTCTCTTCATAGTCTATCCCCTCTTTCTGAGAGAAGAAGCCACAAGCTACAAACCTCGCTTTGTATTTTTCTATGCTACCATCTAGAGCATGCTTGATCTTATAGATCCACTTGGAAGTCACAACAGACTTCTTTTCGGGTCTTGGGACTACATCCCAAACATCATTCTTCATGATCGACTGGTACTCCTCGATCATGGAATTCTTCCTAAATCCTAGGAACTTCAATATCTTCAATAGATAACTTTGTTGCTGAACAAATGTTGTAGTCCTTCCTTTTTTGGTGATGGTATATGATCTTTCCTACAAAACAAATTAAATTGCATGATTAGAAACATCTCATAGTTTTCAGAACAAATTCTTACACATAAATAAATATGTCATACAGTCATGCAATTATCTGATCCAATGCTTCAATACAACATTTATCCATATTCTGTAACTTTCTAGATGCCTTCTAATCTCTACCAGAACATTGTTAAGAGTGTGCATGACTCCCAACATGCCAGCAAAGAGGTTTCATTCTAGATAAGTAGCAATGGAATGTTGTACAGTTCCATAGGCCACTTACCCATCACATGCATATTAGTAGTATACTATTCATTAATGCAATTATTCTAATATGCATAATACAGAACCTAAGTCTAGGAACATAAGCATATACATCATTGAACAATATTATTTAAACAAACAAATATGCAAGAATTGACAATTCAAATACTTATCTTTGTTTGGTTTGTAGGGTGGACTCCCTCTCAATATTTGCTTCCTTGCAGGAACTACTAGAGTGTGCTCCCTCTTGATCTTTGCTTCCTGGATTAACTATCCTTGAACTTATATCCATCCTCGATCACTTATGCATACTTACTAGTATCATCATTGTGTTATCCTCGAGGTCTCATACATACATTCATTAGTATAATCTCAATACTATCAAAACACAATAATCTTAAACATGTATAGTCATGATCATTTCAAACACAGATAATAAACATTAGTATTCAAGGTTTCAGGGAATACTTCTTTTACTCATGCATATTCTTATTTGACCAAAGGACTTTTCTGGTTAGTCATATCATCAATTAAGGTGAGAGACATAATATGCATAAACCCTTGCTTACTTACATTTCTAACTTCATGAATACTCATTATCAACCATACAACAGTATAAGATCCTAACACAAGGTAGGATTCTAACTTGATATAGGAAAAACATACCTGTTATCATATTTGCTAGTTATGTCTAGCAATGTCTTCTTGTTCACTTCAATGACTTGTGCTAGTAACCTGCATATCTCATAGGTTAACCATTATAGAACCAAGTTATACATACCTCATAAGTAGATCTTCTATGTGATCCATGACAATGGATGAATCTTTGTCTTCATGTCACCATGGTCATATGTTCTTGAACTAGACCAAGATTTGTCTTTCTTGATGTACCTTTCATGTTAGCGGACAACATCAACCTCATACAACACCACAATGCATTAGTATAATCATAAGTGTCAAAACCCTAATAAATGAATATCTGCATTCATATTTTTATTAAGGTGATACGACAAGTCTAAAATTAATCAAGATTGTACTAATCTTAATGAAGACAAACATACCATAAACTTAATCATGAATAGATCTCGAAACATACCTAGATAAGTCATACCTGTCGAGATTGCTTGTAATATTCTTATGTAAGGCCTTAGCCTCATCTCCCTCTAAAACTGGAACTTCTTCACTTATGTAGGTGACCAATCCATTCTCATCTAGGATTAACCCAATCCACTTGATTTGCAGAAACTGGATCTGGAGCTGGATTAGGGTTTGTCAGGTAAACCCTAAAAATTCAAACTTCTAAATGGATAGTAAGATGTGCCTTGCTGAGCTGATCAACCTAGTATAATCAGAATTTGAAAACTGCAACGTTTCACCCTTCAAATTTGCTTTTTAGTCTTATGGATTCACTAGGGAGGACCCTGAATTAGGGTTTGAGTTTCCCGGAGCTTCACCCAACCAAATAGTTTGATCCAAAGCTCTAAACTTCAATTTTTCCAAGGAGCGTCCAGCTATGGTCACATATTTCAAAAATTCTCATTTTTGTAGAAACCCTAATTTTTCACCTTTCCGATCAAAGTCCCAAACTAGGGTTTGATCAAGCCCGACCTTCTTCCCAACCAAAAAATTCAATCTTGGTCTCTAACTTTCGATTTTGATGAGGAGCATCCAGCCGTGGTATCCGATACAAAAAAATCCAACATTCTTTGAAACCCTAAATTCCCGGAGCCATGAATGAAGGTGCTCAAAATCCACTTATGTTTTGACAGAAATATGCACCTGATTGTTTCTGGTGTATCTCAAAAATTTCAGATCTCCAGGGTCTGAAAATTCTTCTTATGCTAGCCTGACCTGTTATCTTTCCAACCCCATAGGTATGACCTCAAATTGATTCTCTGAGAGAGAGTTATGTTGAGTGTTGCAACATGACATGTTTATAGGATAAAACATGAGAGCAAACTTGTACCGAGTGCCAGGTGTCACTGGTTCAATTTCAGCCTCTGAAACGTGTACCTGTGAAAGTACAGTCCATGCCCTACTTGCCAATTTTTAGTAAATTTCATTTGGAGGTTCCTAGCCCATGTTGTGACCTTTTTTCCTTGGTCACCTGTTTATGACTGAGATCTGGAAGAGGAAGAAACCCTATATTGTACAGATCATAAATCTGAAAGTACAACGAATTAGAGGCTCTCCTTTGGACACAAGGTACATGGGAATCTTATATTCGACCTGTAATATGTTCAAATCCTGAAACCTTGCCAAAATGAATTTATAGCGAAAGTGATACGATGACTCGTTTTTTCTATATCAAGCCCTAGCTTCGCAAGTGCAACAAGTGTCATAAATGCCATACCATGCCTTCTGATCTAGGATCTTAACTGAGAGAACAACATGTACAACATATATACAACATATCAATCATGGACATAATAATGCAAGCACACAAGAGACAATAAACACACAGAGTTTCACTGGGGAAAACCATAAAGGTGAAAAACCCCACAACTTCCTCAGAGATAGATAGAGCAATGATACAACCCAAGAATAAGACAGATACTCCTAGCAGTAGCTTCTTCTCCTCCACTAGTGCCCCACTCTCCAATGAGTGTAAGAGTGAGAAAGTGAATGATCAAATAGAGTGTCTCCTGCACTCTATTTATACTTGACTTGACTTGCCTAATAACCTTTACTAGGTCAGCCTTAACTTAACCACATAACATAATGCTGACAGGGCCGACCCCCAAAAAGGTGTTCTAATAACCCTTTAAACCACATGACTTATACAGGGCCGACTCCAACAAGGTGATCTAATAACCCATTAAGTATAAGTTACGACACTTACAATATAAACGATGACACTTCCGTATAGAGGAATAATAACATCTCTATAGGAATACAAACACTTCCATATAGAGGAATAATAACATCTCTATAGGAATACAATATACATATATGAAATACATTCCAAAGTTACAAATACATCAACAACATTATTATTATGAAAAGATGCAACCACACATTAAAATATATCATTTTACGTTTAATTTAAAGCATAATAAAACAATATAAAGATGTGAAGTATACATTTATTTTGAGATTTTAGTTTTAAATTGTAATTGAATTGTAATGTGTAGACCACATAATGTAATGGCAATTTCAATTTCTAATTTCAAATGTATTCTAATTTTACATTTTGATTTCATTTATGCAATTGTAATGTAGTTGAAAATGAGATTTTAAATTGTAATTGATTTGGAATTGAAATTTCACATTAAATTTGAAATTTTACATTGTGATTGAATTTGAATTGTAATTTCAATCTTAAAACGTAATGTATGTATTCAATTCTAAATTTTGGAAGATGTTCTGTAATGTATTCGAAATTTGCATTTTAAATTGAACTAAATTGTAACTACACATTAAATTTGCATTTGAAACGACAAACATAAATTTGTAACTGTAATAACTATATCCAGATCTAATATAAAAAACAATCAATTTCAAATCAGATACAAAATACACATGAAGACATCAATATGATAAAATATACAAAATATCCAAAATTCCATATCCAAAGTCCATATATGATAAAATTCCATGTATAAATGATAGAAATCCATATCCAAAACATGAAAATGTATAGATAGATCATCCAAACACATGAAAATATATAAAATATGAAAATATCCAAAACATGGAAATGTATAGATCATAAACTCATTGGCCACTACCCCCATGAGGCCCGTGATCATTCCTCCGACTGCCCTCGTGTGTATTAGCCCGCTGCTGTCTCTGAGACGCTAAACCCTCAAGGAATTCCTCCATATCCATCATGTCAAAGGTGATATCCAGGATCTGGGTAGGAATGCAGGTAGATGGCCCTTCATTAGGACCATGTACTCAAGCTGCATCCCAACCATATGTGAAATCCATTGTAGCATTGACACCCACCCATAGCGATGCCTGTGTAATATGCCATTACATGTAATAAGTTAGATTTATTAAAAATTAAAACTATTTAACATAATTTAAAAGTTATCCGTAAAAAATTGAAACATAAAGTACAAAAATCAATTACTAAATGTGACTAAATAACATTAATTGGAACATAAATTAAAACTCACATCTATGTCTGAACCCAACTTGTCAGGACCTTCTCGATCCTCATGTCCATAATGGGGATCTACCCCCTTTCCTTTGCCCTGTACAATTTGAAATTCATTTGAAGTTAAGATCTAAAACATAAAATCTCAAAAATTAAGAAATAAAACACAAATGATTTAAACTGAGAAATAATATTCAAACACAAATTAAATTGGAACATAAATTATAACTTACCTCGACTACTATCGTACGCGGGTGGGGACGAGCAGATGGACCAACCAATGGCTCGCTACCAAAGAGTTGATCCATGAATGGGGTCCCTTGCATGGATCAATAGAATAGAACTCCCTTAAGTATTATTGACCATTCAATTTGCGACATTAATATGATGTAACATGAAGAACATATATACATAATTGTACAAAAGTATACCTGTCTTGTAGCGACGCATCTACAATACAATTGAAAGTATGCATCTCAGGCTGATTCAACATACCTCAATAGGTCCTCGCCATCGAAACTCCTGAGCGTGTTACTAGGGACATACTCTATCTTTGAATCTACAGGTGGAGGGGGTGGTCTAGATGCCTCTCCATGCGCAGCAACAGTAGCACTGCCCATGGTAGTGAACAACGACTCTGCAAGGTCCTGTCTAGACTCTGTAGTAAGCTGGGATGATTGTGCCACATCCCCTGACCTGATAAATGTCCTGTCTGGAAACATTACCAACCTCGAAGCAGGTGGCACAAAGGTAGGGTCTCTTCGAGCTTCAAGACGTTGGTAGGAGCATCCCATACCATCCCCATAGAATTGGGACCCTGTGCTGGTGTAATCCGGGTGCATGTCCAAAACAAACTCTGCATAAACATGTTTTTCAAAGTACAATGGGACCTGGTCATGGTGGGGGAACATGCCCCACGCTCCGACGAATCTATCATATAGATGTGGTGCAGTGACCTCCAACTTAAAATCACTGAGTCTAAGTGGTTGACCGGCAACACGGTCAGGTGGGATGTCGAACAAAGAACCCTTGATGTCATGTCGTCCTATGGAGACTTTGACATCATCCCATTTGTGGATCCCAATGACATCCTGTCTCCTCCTCTGGCATGCATGACGCCAAATGTCACTGAGAGGTCCTACCCTCCTGTAGAGGGCCAACATCTCATCAATTACCGATAACATCATGGACAAAGATCTCCATGTGGGAGAATCCTCCCTCAATGTGCAGATACATGAGGTCACCCACTCTCACTGGGAAGTGATATTAGCGAGAGTGATCCATGCAACATCATCATCGTACGATCCCCCTGACGGGGCACCTGCGATCCAAACCAAAACACAAATGTTACTAAAAATATATATCATAACATGCAACTGAAATTCAATGCATTATATACTAAAAATTTACTGAAAATGTGCTAACAAAAAATACGCACCTAATGCACCTGATGCACTCGTGTCTTGTTGCACATCCTCCATTGGGGGATCCACATGTATGTCGTTTGGATGAACTGACACACTACCTCTCCTGCTGCCACCACCAGTGGAAGCCAACCCAGGCCTGGCATCACTCCTCGGTGAATGGGAGTGCTGCCGATGGCCACCCTGTTGGGTGACATCAGATGCTATCGTGCTTCGCGAAGCACGAAGCAATGAATCTCTCTCTTCAGGACTCTACATCACATTTCAATTTCTAATTCTAATTTTCTTTCAAATTTCACATTTAAAATTCAAATTCTATTCCAAATTTCACATTTCAATTTCAAATTCTATTCCAAATTTCACATTTCAAATTCAAATTCTATTCAAATTTCAAATTCTATTTCAGAATTTCACATTTCAAATTGAAATTCAATTCGAATTCAAATTTTGATTTCAATTTCAAATTTCAAATTTAAATTTCAAATTCAATTCCAAATTCAATTTCAAATTCAAATTCAAATTCAATTCAAATTCAAATTCAAGGCCACCACTGGACTAGAGTTTGCTCCTACCACCACTGGACTAGATTTTGCTCCTATTGATCCTCAATCATCGAGTGAGAGGAAGATTACTACAATAATTGTTTTATATGATGACAATGTTTCTTAGTTTAACATTATTTCTCAGGGATCATAGGCATATATGAATTTTGGTTTTTTTAAATTATCTTTAAAACATAAGAGAATGGCGATGAACTCGTATACTTGTAAAAAAAGGAAATATCTAATTATTTTCTAGTTCACTAAATAATTAGTTATTTACTTCTTAGTTTAGTCTTGCGTGTTGGTGTTTGGAATCATTTCCATCTATGTTTATAGATTATGTCTTGTATTTGTGAAAGTCTCAAAGGAGTTCAATGTTATGTTTTGGATTTGTGAAAGTATCAAATAAACATTATTACATAGAATACATTGAGTAGAAATTTCAATCAAAGTCTCGACTCTTCATGCACAAGCATGAGTCCCACTGGGATTGGGAAAGAACTAAGAAGAAGAAAATTGGGGTCATTTGGTGGCTTTAAAAGTTGTTTGACTAAACCAACTTGAGATGCTATTTGACTAAACCAGCATAGACCCATCTTAAACCCATATCTATCAAGCACCGAGAGGGATCCAATTTCTTGAGGTGTATTTCTTTTCTTAAATTTAAATTCCATAATTTTTTATTTTATGAGCCGACATGAATTTTTTTAATTATTTTGTTAGTAACAAACGTAATGTTACATCACACACGTTACAACATCTCCCCCATACTGAGCTATAGAGCACCTCGTTTCACTCGGTGCAACAAAATTGAGGTGTTGTTTGGCTAGATTAGTTCACATCAAACCATTGTCAAATTTTCAAATCTTTTTACGTGATTTGGATAAACTTGGTAACTATGGAATAGGGATTTCTTCTATTCTATCATTATTTTCTCCACTGCAAATCTAGAAATGGAGGTTTATGGAGGCATCTTACAATCACCAATGTTTGCAAAAAAATTCTTACTGCATCAGTGACTTAGAGAGGGCTTAGAAAGTAAAGGATTTAAAGAAGAAGTAGGTCTAAGAAGCAATTTTTTTCTCAAGAAACCATTTCCTAACTCTACAAATAAGAATGGGCACAACAATTAGGTTCTTTGTCCCATCCTCACTTTTATGTTGTTTCCTCAGCAAAATGTGAACCCTTATTATGTTTCTAGTAATCGAGCTTTGTCTTCCTCAAATCTAATTGAATCCTTTAAATCTTCAATTTATATCCAATAATTTATTTCCAAATTTTCAATCTATTAGTTATTGTGAAGTTAGGGTTACATGGCACTCGTGTCAACCTAATCCTTTCTTTTCCTTTTCCACATCTCCATGGGATGGTTTTTGGTCCTCAAACCATTAGTGACTTCAAGAACTTGGAAGGGGTCTATTTCTATCTATGGATTTTGGCTTCTCACATTAGCTATGGATTCTTACTTTGTGTAACATACCTACTAGCCTCTTTTCACTATTGATTCCATGGGGCACTCCATAATCCACCATCACCACATTGAATTTCTTCACTATGGTACCATTATGTAACCTCAACATTCTTATAATAAACTAATTACAAAATACATATGTATGTTAATGGAGATTATGCAAAGTTAATTTAACAATGCACTCCATTTATGAACCCATAAATATAAATACAAACTTATGCATGCAACCATATGTCACATTCAATATAAATTCCACATCATATTTTATAATTAAAATAGCATGCATGCATTAGGAACACATGTGCATTCTTGAAAGTGCTACATGATTCTAAGCATACAAATAGTAGGAACACGTGCATGTTACTTTGTGTATATACAAACAAACAAAATAAGGTTGATTACTATTTTTTATTTGACCCTCCCATACCAACAACAAATTTTGTACAAGGAGGTAATATGAGCTTGTTCTAGGAGGAACTATAGTCATCCATTGCAAATTTCCAAGGAGCATTTCCGTAAGTTTTATTTGTCTAGCCATTTTTATAATTTTTACATTTTAGAAATGTCCATATTTTTAAAAAGGTGTTTTTATTGTTGAATTGTAGTTTGTATTCCACAAAGATGGTGGAAAAATCTAATCCAAACACATGTAGTCTAGTCCAGCAAAATGCATTTGTAGTGGCTTATCATTCAGAAACATCATCTAATAATGTTAGGCCACCTGATGTTGGGAATTTTTCCAAGCTATCCATTATGGTTCCAAGCCAATTTATCTTCATTGATGCTCACATTGTGGACATACTTTTCATGTCCTAAGAGAGGATCCTATTTAGAACAATTTCTTGGATGAGGTTAGTATGCCATAATTTTTATACTTTCTTTGCTTATATATTTATTGTTGCATTTGATATTTAGTATACATAAATTTAAAGTATTTGTAGCTGTATTTGTATTTGGTGTGTGTAATTGCTATGAGATAACACCCTTACATCTAGGCAACATGATGCCCCATCTCCTAGAATTTATGTAGCAATCAATGGATCTTGTTCCCTTGGGGATCCTCACTCCCAAGTATTATACACAATAAAATAACTATTATACTTTTAAACCTTTTAACTATTTTACAATTTTATTTTTTAATAAAAATAATCAATTACTAATAATCATATTTGATGATTATTGAATAGTGTTAACTATGCCATGAAATCAATGTAATAAGATACAACTTCCATTATTGCCTCACATTGATTAGGAATGGCACTTTGATAAGGAGTTGTCTAAAAACTTGACGATTTGGCTTTGACGAGGGATTTTCACTGGAATCCGACATTTTTTATTTTGCAAAATCTGAACTGGTTACAATATTAGGTGGTTGGATGATGCTACATGAACTAGTTATGGTGGCAAGTTGTTAGGTTATGGTTATGATTAATAATATATGATTATATATTATTAATATTAACTTTTTAATTTTTTATATTATACTATTAATATTAAATATTATTTTTTAAAAATAAATTAAGTAAAAATTAATAAATAATATATGATTATATATATTATAAATATTCATTTTTTAATTTTTTATATTATATTATTAATATTCACTTTTTGTGATGTTATATTGGTAGGTTTAGAGTTATAGGTTAAGTAATGTAATATATGATTTTTTTTTTTCAATCCTCTTGGCGTTCTCAGAGGATTGAAAAAAATGGGCAGCATTTCTGCTTGTAAAAACACATTTTAAAATAAAACTGGTAGCATTTATGCGGTGAAAAGCTACCGGTTGATATAAACAAATTTATATACCAAATAATTTTTAAACAAATAAATGCAAAATAAATTTAAAATCCTAAACCTATTTTCAATTTCAAATGGTTTTGGTTTTTGTTTTGAAATGTTTTTTTGTTTTAGGTTCAAATGGTTTTTTTTTTCAATCCTCTTGGCGTTCTCGGAGGATTGAAAAAAAATGGGCAGCATTTATGCTTGTAAAAACACATTTTAAAATAAAACCGGTAGCATTTATGCGGTGAAATGCCACCGGTTGATATAAACAAAAATAAATCAAATTATTTAAACAAATAACTGCAAAATAAATTTAAAACCCTAAATCTATTTCAAATGGTTTTGGTTTTGGTTTTTGTTTTGATTTGAAAGGGGTTTTTGTTTTAGTTTCAAATGTTTTTTTTTTCAATTAGTTTGGTTTCAATGGTGGTTTTCGGTTTCAATCCTGGTTTAGTTTCAATACATCCTAACCAATTCATAAAAAACCAAATAAAAACTAGATTTTTATCAAAAACCCAACTTTATACAAAACAAACAAAACATAATTTTTTTTAAATAACAAAACATTGGATGAATCTACCCACCTGGTGGAATAGAAGACATGGTGGATGCCCTGTGGTGAGGTGGTGTCACTTTGGTGTGGTGGCATGGGGGTGAGCTCGGCCGAGGGAGTCCAGATGCATCATTGTAGCCGTCACTGTCGATTACCTGCAGAAACAGGGCCGACCGGCCAGGCCGGACCTTGTTTTGTTTTTTTTTTCCTATCACATACCCTTGATCAAGCTAATAGCTTGATCGAGGGTTTGGTTAGACCCTCGATCGAGGGTTTAGAAACACCTCGATCGAGGTCCATTGTATCCCTCGATCAAGGTATTTTAAAACCCTCGATCGAGCATTTAAAATATCGAACAAGGGCTTTAAAATAACTCGATCGAGCATTTAAAACCTCGATCAAGGGCTTTAAAATACCTCGATCGAGGGTTCGAAAACCAATTTTTTCCCATTTGATCCACCAAAAATGGTGAACCACATTTGTGGATTCACCCTTAAGTTTTCAAAAAATTAACTACTTGTTGACCATTGGTCCTATTTTGAAGATTGCAGATCCATTTAGAGACTAGGGAAAATTTTAGGGATTCATAATTTAGCCCATGGGCTAAATTTTACCCCTAAAATTTCCCTATCAGAGGCTTTGTGGTATGAAAAAATGCTTGCAAAGAAGGTCTCGGAGGAGTATTAATGCAAAATAATTATGTGATAAGATATGAATCCAATAAATTAAAGGAGCATGAAAGGAATTATACAACTCACAATTTTGAGCTAGCAGCTATAATTCATGCACTTAAAATGTGGAGACATTATTTGCTTGGGAAAATATTTTTGCTAAAGACTGACAACATTGGCCTAAAATATCTATTTGATTAGCATAATATAAATGCACGTTAGGTGATATGGATGGCATTTCTACGTGAGTATGAATTCGACATTAAACATGTCAAGGAGAAGGAAAACAAGGTAGATGATTCTCTCAGCAAGAGCATTCGACTGATTTATTGACTTTTGTCATCTCTTTTTCAATTGATCTCAATGATAAAAATAAAGGAAATTTTTTAGAAAGATGAATGTTAAAAGAAAATAAGGTTAAATATGGATTAGAATGTCACAAGACAACAACATAAAAATTATACACCATTCAAGATGGACTACTATTATGCAAGAACAAAGTATATATACATGATTCAATAGAATTAAAGCAGATAATTATGGATGACTTTCACAAAAAACCATGATCAGGACACATTGGATATAAAAAATTATTACAATAGTTAAAAAGTAGTATTTGTGGCCTAGGATGAAATAAGAAGTTGTTGAGTACATAGCTAAATATTTTGAGTGTTAGCAAGTCAAGGCTAAACACCAACACCCAACCAGTTTCTTGTATCCTCTACCCATTCATGAGTGGAAATGGGATACTATTTCAATGGATTTTATCATAGGATTTCCTAAGTATAAAAAAAACATGACCCCATTATGGTAGTTGTGGAAAATTGAGAAAATATGCTCATTTTATTAATGTCAAATATACCTTCAAAGCCACAATATTGCAAATAATTCTTGAAAGAGATCTTTGGACTTCATGGGGTACCTAAAAGTATCATCCTATATAGAGATGGAAAATTCACTTCAAAATTTTGGAAAACATTATTTATAGGTTTTTGCACTCAATTGAACTTGATTATTGCTTACCATCCTCAAACTAGTGGTCATACAGAAAGAACAAACCAAGTCCTATAAGATATGCTACAAATGTATGTTATGGATCATCCCAAGAGATGGGAACATTACCTTCATTTTCCATATTTCGCTTATAACAATGGCTATCAAGCCTCTGTAAACATGAGTTCCTTTGAAATTATATATGGTAGAAAGTGTAACATAATGGGACAACCTAGTGGAAAAAGTTATGCTAGGACCTAACATGCTTAAGGAATTAGAGTAGATTGTTAGCAAAGTTAAATAGAGTATTAAAATGGCTCAAGATAGACAAAAGACCTATGCAGACTAAAGAAGGAGACCAAAGGAATTTGAGATAGGAGATCATGTATATCTCAAATTAAGAGAAAAAGTAAGCTCCTTGAAATTGGGGAGATGTTATAAAATAGCCCCAAGATACCGTGGGCCTTTTCAAATTCTAGCAAAAGTTGGGCCTACTACTTATCAATTGGCATTTCTAGCTAACATCGAAGTATACAATGTATTTCATGCATCCTTGTTGAATAAATGTATTCATGATGATAAACATGTTGTCGATTTTCATGTCATACAAGTAGAATCAGAAGGGAATTTCCTTCTAGAACCCCTACGTATCCTAGATATGAAAGAAGTGGTGCTCTGCAATAGATCCATCACACAGGTAAATGTGCAATGAGATTAGTTTGAACATAAGGAATATACTTGGGAGATGGAGGTTGAAATGCAAGAAGTATACCAATCTGTGTTCTAGGATTGAGATATCATGATTCTCTTTTTAACACTATAGGTGTTGTTGCTTTAAGGGGGAGGGGATGTAATACCTTAGAATGTTGTTCCCCTAAAAGTGGTTAAGTCCTTTATTTTATTTGTTTGGACATATATACATTATGCTTTATTATTTACTATGTACTTGGACATATGTCTTGTTGAAATTAAAGGTTAGATTCTACTTGGGTTATGTGGGGAAACCCAAAGAAAGAGAAGTTGTGGTCTCCATGGGGATTAGATGATCCAAAATAATAATAGTTTAGTAAATAAATAATTCTATCAAACTAAAAGACACCCTCTAGAAACATGATAAATGAAATTATTGGTGTCACAATCCTAAAAATATACGAAAAATAGACTACCTCCTATACAAAAGACTCGTAAAAAGAGAAATGAAGAATGAATGAAACTTATGGAAAAAGAAACAACCCCACCCTGAAGAGAACAAGAAAGAGAAGAATGTGCTAGCGACTTAGTGTCTATGCAATAGATGACCAAGGTCCAAGTTCAATTTGGTTCAAAATCTCTATGGCCATAGAGTGAGAGCACTAGATGTGTTAAGCCAGGAGTATTGATGGTCTTATGTTTGTGGCAGGAGTACTGATGATATTGTGTTATGGAAGGGGTAATGCATGTATGAACGAATGAAGAAAAGGCGGGTAAAACAATCATTGGAAAATTAGATAAGAGAGAGATAGCTCTTATGAGATTGATCTCATGAGTACTTAAACAATACAAAGTGGGTCTTCGAGGGAGTGTATCTTCTAGGTACCAGAAACTAGAATTAAAGTCCAAGACTGAACTACCCTAAGAAATTGATAATCTAGATCTTAAAGAGACCAAGACATCGTTCAACGACGACTGTGTGAGAATAGAAAGTTGATTTGTTTTCTACAGTCTAAGTTTGGGTGGTTTGTGGTTTTCCAAACAATAGTTTGTAGAAGGGAAATCTAAAGATGAAAAGACACATAAGTATAGTTTCCTTGTTTTTAATGTTGAAAATACAGTTTATTGAGTCTTAGATTTATTTTCATATGTTTGTTTGAGTTAAATTTAATATTTATTGTTATTATTCATAGGTAGAATCTATCTCCTATCTTCCAAAAAGATAGCAATGTTATTACAAGCATAGTATATAATTCTCTTAAACAAGTAGAGGATTTCATTTATTTAAGTGAGAAAGATAGTGATACATATTCTAAATAATTTGTACATTATAGAATATAGAAATTGTTTGGTATGTACCAGTTGGTAATCTAGTGATACATTGTTACAACTTACATTTATCTTCATCCATTGTAATAGGTTGAACTAGTCCATATACATCAAAAGATACATGGCAAATTGTTATAGAGTGACTATAAACTAATAATTGTTAAAATGCAATTAATGTTATTGTAGGCCATTGTTTTGATAAGCCAAGAATATCCTTTGTGCATGCAATATAGAAACATCTAGTGGTATATGTATTCATCCATGAATTAAATATTGTAAAATTTGTGAGAATGGATCGAATCCCTTCTTAACTATGTAAGTATTCTATGCAAGAATAACTGATAAAGAGGTCACGAGGACTCTCATCACATACAATACAATGAGCATTGATGAGATCGATGATTCTACTAAACAAGTGAAAGTAGCATCACATGCATGAGTATCAAATATTCATCACACCAATATAGTTAAAAATAACTTTGGAAATAAATAATCAAGTCATGGAAGTGCCATGCATTCGCACAGGAAGTGTGTAAGGGTCCATGTCGACCCTGTATAATAATAGCCAAAGAAATGATTTACAATCAGAGGATCCGTGTGTATATTTATATAGAGAGAGGGCATGATTAAAGCTCTACTCCAATCATACAGACAAATTAATTACTTATAATTGTCATCTAAGAAACACGCATACAATGAAATGAAAATCAGTTTATATGTGTATGTTTGTATGGGTGCATTAACCCCTTTATAAGGATTTAGTTCATAAGCATTGCCTCTAAAAGCATGGGGACATTTGCACCTGCACAAAGATATAATACATGACGAGATTAAGAACTGAAATAATAAACTTCCGCAGAGTTCAAATTATACTTACATTGAGATAAAAGATGATTAAACTATTATATGCTTTTGAGTGTATAAATCAACTAGTTTACGTAATTTGTGATTGAAGCCCATTTCAGGAGGAAAGATGGATTAATAAGCTATGTAACATTTCCGTTCATGTGAATATATATTAGTCGTGCAACATCATCATATAAATCTACGGTTGCTTTTCAAAAAAATATTGAAATGTTGGGAGTCGTTACATTATCCATATGATGTATGCCCTCTTAATATTGGACACGTATCTCTACTAAATGCTTCATTTCAGTTGGAATAAGTGTATGTATCTCTCCTTAATTATATGACTAAGCAATAGCTTCATTTCATTTGGAATAAGTGTATGTATTTCTCCTTAATTATATCACTAAGTAATAGATCTTTTATGTTAAACTATATTGATATAAGTGAATTTGATCACCTCTTTGGTATCACTATTTGTTTTCTATGTCTTCAATACATAAAATGAATATAAGAAAATGACCTTAATTTAATTGTAATTTATTAGACATCTATGTTAGTCAATAAGGCATCTCACCCTATGACGTCAAGCCCTTCAAAGGTGAGGTATTGCATGATGTTGCCCCACTTGAATTTTCTTATGTTCTTTTACGACAACATTATATGTGGAAAACTTTTGATGTTTGTGAATTTAGACCGTATAATTCCCTTAAACTCCCATTTCATTAAATCTAGCTTTATTCCAATCCAATCCCTTTCGAGTATAGGTCAAAAGCTGTTGAATATTGTAACTTCTAAGAATATTATATTTGTATATTATTTATTCCGGAGATGTTCCATACCTCCGATGTGATTATACTATGAATCCGGAGATGTTTATTCCTCTGAATTGGTTGTGGTAACTAGGGTTATTAGACCCACCATGTGGGGGTCGGCCCAGTCAGTTATAATAGGGTATTTAACCTAATGGTTAAATACGAGCCTACATGTACTTGTGTAAAATACATGTCAGTGTAGTGTATAAATAGAGGAGGTAGGTTCCTCATTTGATACACTCACTCACTTAAGAGAGGCGCACTTGTGGAGGAGAGGTCTGCTATGGTGGAGGAGGAGATCATGTCTTTGGTTTGCATCTTTATATATTGCTGGTCATCTATATTGAGGAAGCTTTACTGGGTTTTCTACCCCATGAGGGTTTCCAAGGATAAATGTGTGTCTCTTGTGTTTATGCTATGCTTGTTGTTTCTTCAGTGATCCTGTATATGCTATTATTGTGAAATGGAATGTAATGCTGCTATTTTCTGTCTTAGCATATTGAATTTTAACATGGTATCAGAGCTAACCTGAAGGAAGGCAATGTATGGAACTTACGACACTTGCTTCTCTTGCGACAATTTGAAGGTTAGGGTTTTATATAGCAAAAATCAGTCATCGTGGAACTTTCGCTATAAATCCATTTATGCGAAGTTTCAGGATCTAAAAAGTTTACAGGTCGTAGATAACATCCCCAAGTACCTTGTGTCCAAAGGGAACCCTCAAATTCGTTGTACTTTATGAGTTATGATCAGTACAAGTTAGGATTTCTGCCTCTTCCAGATCTCAGTCAAAATCAGGTGACCTTGGCAAAAAGGTCATAAATTGGGCTGGGAAGCTCCAAATGAAATTTCGTAAAAAGTGACAGGTAGTACACAGACTTTAATATCTAAGGAAACTTTTTCAGAGGCCGAAGGTGAACCAGTGACATGTGGCACGCCGTACAAGTTCACTCTCTTGTTTTATCCCATAAACAGGTCACGTTGTGACACTTGGCATAACTCTCTCTCAGAGAGTCCAATTGAGGTCAGACCTGTTAGGATGGAAAGATAACAGGGCAAGCTATCTCGGGAAAAGTTTTTAGAGGCCGAAGTTCAAACAGTGACACGTGGCATGCCGTACAAGTTTGCTCTCATGTTTTATCCCATAAACAGGTCACGTTGCGACACTTGGCATAACTCTCTCTCAAAAAATCCAATTGAGGTCAGACCTGTCAGGATGGAAAGATGACAGGTCAGGCTATATCAGAAAAGGTTTTCAGACCTTGTGGAGCAGAAATTTCAGAGTTATAGCAGAAACAATCAGGTGCATATTTATGTCAAAACAGAATTATTTTTGGAGCACCTTTTTTCATGGCTTCCGGAATTTAGGGTTTCGGAGAAAGTTAGAATTTTTGGAATCAGATTCCACGGCTAGAATATCCTCAGAAAAATAAGAGTTTAGAGCCTTGGATCAAACCTTTTGATTGGACAGAAGGGTGGGCTTCATCAAACCCTAGTTCGGGTTCCTGTCCAGAAGATCCAGAAGTTTCGAAGGCAATTTTGAGGGGTCAAATTTTGGAGATTTCAAAATTGAAGAATGCTAGGTTGATCAGCTCAGCAAGACACATTCTTCCATCCATTCAGAAGTGTGAAAGTCAAAGATTGAACTTTTAGGGTTTCTCTAGCAAACCCTAATCAAGCTCCAAATCAAGTTTTAGGGGGAGTTGAGGCTAAGGCCTTACATAAGAAGACTACAAAAAGTCTCGACAGGTATGACTTAAGGAGGTTCAGGTATGCCTTGAAATCTGATTCTTGATTAAGTTCATAATGTGTTTGTCTTCATGTTATTTATTAGTACAATCTTGATTAATGTTATTAATTGTCTTATCACCCTAGTAACAATATGAATGCATGTGAATGATCGAAGACATTCATTGATTAGGGCTATATGATTGTACTTCTGCATTATGGTGTTGTGTGAGGTTGATGTTGTCTGCTAACAAGATATAGGTACATCACAAAAGACAAATCAAGTTCCATGACCATGACAACATGAAGACAAAGACTCATGAGGTATGTATGACTTTGTTATATCATGTTTAACCTACGAGACATGCAGGTTCTAGCTCAGGATCTCTAAATCATTGAAGAGATTGTTTAGGTATGTTGTACATAACTAAGCAGGTATACTAATCCAGGTATGTTTTCCCGTGTCATGTTAGAATCTTACCTTGTGTAAGTATACTTGGTATGATTGGTTAGTAATCAAGGGTTTATGCATATTATGTCTCTTATCTTGGTTGATGATTTAACTAACTAGATCAAACAAGAATATGCATGAGTAAAAGAAGACTTCCTTGAAACCCTGAATACTAATGATCATGACTGTACATATTCAAGATTATTTAGAATTAGAATGTTTTGATAATATTGAGAATATACTAATGAATGTATGTTTGTGTATGAGATCATGAGGATGACACTAGTGTACACTTGAGCATGCACAGTGGTACAGAATGAATAGAAGTTCAGAAGACATACAGAAGATCAAGTGGGATGACGATGCTGATGATCGTGTGATGACGATGCTGATAATCATGTGATGATGATGCTGATGATCGTTTGATGACGATGTTGATGACGATCGTGTGATGATGATGCTTATGATCGTGTGATGATGATGCCGATGATCGTGTGATGACAATGTTGATGATCGTGTGATGACGATGCTGATGATCGTGTGATGATGATGCTGATGATGTTGATGTTCCAATAACTGCTTAAGTTACTAATGATGTTGAGAAAGCTTCCAATGATTTATAGATGTATCATGTATTATGTATGACTCGTTGCTCCTGCGGATGTTGTTATAATATCCTTCTCGTTAAGGGGGAGTGTTGAATATTGTAACTTCTAAGAATATTATATTTGTATATTATTTATTCCGGAGATGTTCCATACCTCCGATGTGATTATACTATGAATCCGGAGATGTTTATTCCTCCGAATTGGTTGTGGTAACTAGGTTATTAGACCCACCATGTGGGGGTCGGCCCAGTCAGTTATAATAGGGTATTTAACCTAATGGTTAAATACGAGCCTACATGTACTTGTGTAAAATACATGTCAGTGTAGTGTATAAATAGAGGAGGTATGTTCCTCATTTGATACACTCACTCACTTAAGAGAGGCGCACTTGTGGAGGAGAGGTCTGCTATGGTGGAGGAGGAGATCATGTCTTTGGTTTGCATCTTTATATATTGCTGGTCATCTATATTGAGGAAGCTTTACTGGGTTTTCTACCCCATGAGGGTTTCCCAGGATAAATCTGTGTCTCTTGTGTTTATGCTATGCTTGCTGTTTCTTTAGTGATCCTGTATATGCTATTATTGTGAAATGGAATGTAATGCTGCTGTTTTTTGTCTTAGCATATTGAATTTTAACAAAAGCAACCTTTCTAAAGTGCAAAAACAACCTTTCTAAAGTGCAAAATAGGGTTTCAAAAGTGTCATTATTAGGTTCCAAAAATGCTAATATTGGGTTCCAAAACCGCCCTTTTGGATTTGAAATTGACACTTTCATAACTAAATTTTGGACTTTTTGAGCCCAATGTTGACAATTTTGGAAACAATTTTCGCGATTTTGAAAGCTGATACTCACACTTTCAAAATTGGGTTTTGCACTTTTGAAAGCTGAGATTGGTAATTTCATAATATGATTTTTTCACATTTTAATTCCGATACTAACATTTATTGAATATGATTTGATCTTTAAAAACCACATTTTTGGGCTTTCTAAAGTTTCCAATCCCTTTGAGCAAAATACTATTCATAACTTATAAAATTAGTAACTCATTGATAAAAGGCCCTTCAAAAAATTAAAAAACAACTAGATAAAAAAGGCACAAATAGAGAATACTATCAAGATTTAAAAAATGTATTATATTTCTCAACAAATTAATTTCATGCTTTTTTTACGATAGAAATCACATCATTAATACCATTAACACCATTTAGGAGGACCAAAAAAGGTCACATCGATATAACAAGTATGTCATTCTCCCCTGGATCGGGTGTCATAGCGCAGGTGGATGACAAAACAAAATGGGAGAGGGTTCCCTGACACAATTATAGCCTTTTGTAATTACGTAGTTCTCTTCCTCATTAGAAACATGTTTTTCTTTCGAGTCGTCTATAATCATTGTGTTACTAGCATCCCAAGGGCCCATTTAAAGTTGCCATACTTGATTTAAAGGTCCCAGTTGTAATTTTTTTTTCCTACTCCAACACAGCCCTTTATTGGATTAGCCTCACAATCATCTTGTGCTACAAAGTGTAGGAATTTACCATATTCAGATAGGGAATTTGCTTATAAATTAACTTCCAAGTAAAATAAGTTATGCATATAGTCACTATTGATATATAATTTTAAAGGGGTGGCATGTGGTGGGGTTCTTTTAGACCCCAGAGGACATCAAGAAACTACCTATTCTTGGAGTTTGGGAGTATCCATGGATAACCAAGTAGAGGCTCTAACTATTTGGAAGGGTCTAGATATGGCTAAGAGAAAATGTATTATCATGCTAATGGAAATTCGAGACTCAAAACTCATCATCCAATGCTTTATTAAGAATTACATTCCCATTAACGCAATCGTGGGAAAAGTTGTTGAAAGAATAAACCAAACCATAAAGTAGTTTGAGGATGGGGAATCCTATTTCATGTCAACAGAATTCTAAATCAAAAGGCCAATCATTATGCAAACTTGGCATGCCAAATTCCAACCAGGATTCTTCTTGTAGAGGGGGAATCTTATCCTACTCCTATTCCCTAATGTTCGATCAGAATTTTTTTAAGTCCTCATGGAAGATGGAGGTGGCGCCAAGGCGATGTTATGTGTCTAATGCATTTACCTATTTCAACACATGAATTTCATAGCTCCCCTACATATGGTTCCTTCACGAGTACAAATACAGGGATGAATAACCAATAGTTCCCTAATTTGTAGCATGCAAATTGGGAAAATGGAGGACAAATGAAATCTTAAGTGTGATATTGATTGTAAGCAAGGATATGGGAAGGATTTTGAAGGAGCCAAGGTCATTTGAAGAACATGGAAAAATAACTTGAGTCTGATAATTGACAATAGGTGGGAATCTCTATGAATTGCCATGGAATCTAGGAAAGACAAGGTCACCCTAGAAAAACCCCTAAACATTGTTTGGTCAACGTGTGAATGAAAAATTTATGAAGTTCAGCATTATGTAGGATATTTTTCTAGTCATCTAGAAGACTCAAAGAAGAATTTGGAAATAAGTACTAAAGGGGAGATCCAATCTCTATGCCAGAAACAAAACCACCTCACTACTTAGATAGAGACGTAAATTGTTGATGTATTTGTAACTTCGGAAGATATTCACTTGTATATTGTATGTATTACATTTGTACTTTATTGTATCCCCAATGGAGATTTATTATTCCTCCGATTGGAAGTGTCATTATTTGTACTTGCAAGGGTCGCAAGTTATATTGTAAATGTCGTAACTCATATTTGATGGGTTATTAGACCACCTTAGTGGGGTCAGCCCTGTATGAGTCATGTGGGTTAAAGGGTTATTAGAACAACATAGTGGGGTCGTCCTAGTGACAAGTGGTAATGGGTTATTAGACTCTCCTCAGTTGGGGCCTACCTAGTTAGAGTTAAAAGTCAAGTGAAGTAAAATATAAATAGAGGATGTGTGATCCTCATTTAACACATTCACACACTCACTCACTTCGCATTAGTGAGAGAGAGGAGGAGTGATCACAAGTGGAGGAGGAGCAGTTGCTAGGAGAATATATCTTGTTGTGGGGTTTGATCTTTGTGATCTCTGTATTTATGCTCATTCTATCTCTGAGGAAGTTGTCGATTTTTTCACCTTCTTGGTTTTCCCCGATGAAATGCTTTGTGCCTCTTGTCTCTTGTGTTTGATACGTTGTACATGTTGTTCTCTCTGTTAATATCCTAGATCAGATTGAATTAAATGCTGAAAAACTAACATGGTATCAGAGCTATCCTGAAGGAAGACATGGTATGGCATTTATGACACTTGTTGCACTTGTGACAAATTGGAAGATAGGGCTTGGTATAGTAAAAACAAGTCATCGTGGAACTTTCTCTATAACTCAGTTTTGGAAAAGGTTTAGAATCTAAAACATTTACAGGTCGAAGATGAAATGTCCATGTACCTTGTGTCTGAAGGACAGCCTCATATTTGTTGTACTTTGTGAGATATGATCCATACAAGTTAGGGTTTCTGCCTCTTTTAAAATGCAGTCCTAAACATGTGACCTAGGAAAAAAGGTTATATCTCGGGATAGGAAGCTCCAAATGGAATTCCATAAAAAGTGACAATTAGGGAACAGACTACAGTTTCACTGGTTCATTTTTAAGAAGCCTAATTTGAAACAGTGACATGTGGAACTCCGTACAAGCTCGCTATACTGTTTCATCCCATAAACAGGTCACGTTGTGACACTTGGCATATCTTTCTGTTAGAGAATCCATTAAAGCTCAAATTGGTGTGGTTGGAAAGAGAACAGGCCAGTCTACCACAGGCCGAAGTTTCAGATCCTGATGATCCGAAATTTCAGAGATACGTCAGAAACAATATGGCATATATTTCTGTCCAAATAGAATTTGATTCTGAGCACTTTCATTTTTGGTTTATCACTGCTGCGGGAAAATAGGGTTTCAGAGAAAGTTGGAATTTTTTAAATTTGAGACCAAGATCGAATTTTTTGGTTGGGTAGAACCCCGAGCTCTATCAAACCCTATTTTGGGATTTTGACCAGAAAACCAGAATTTGACAGAAGCTGCAGATCTGAAACTTTCAAAGTCAATTTTGAGGGGTCAAATTTTGGATATTTCAAAATTGAAGTATACTAGCTTGATCAGCTCGGCAAGGCGCATCTTTTCATCCAATCAGAATTTTGAAATTCAAATTTTGAAGTTTTAGGGTTTCTCTAACAAACCTTAATCTAGCTCCAGATCCAGCTTCATCAAATCAAAGTGGATTAGGTTAATCCTAGAAGAGAATGATTTGGAAACCTACATAAGTGAATAGATTCCAGTTCCAGAGGGAGAATGAGGCTAAGGCCTTACATTAGAAGACTACAAGCAATCTCGATAGGTGTGACTTGAGGAGATACAGGTACATTTTGAAATCTGTTCATGATTAAGTTTATGATAGGTTTGTCTTCATATTATTGAGGTTAGTACAATCTTGATTAATTTTAGACTTGTCTTATCACCCTAGTAAAAGTATGAATGCATGTGAATGATAGAAGACATTCATTGATTAGGGGTATGACACTTATGATTGTACTAATACACTGTGGTGTTGTATGAGGATGATATTGTCCACTAACATGAAGGGTACATCAAGAAATACAAATCAAGTTCTAGATCAAGAGCATATGACCATGGTAACCTAAAGACAAAGACTCATCCATAGTCATGGATCACATAGAAGCTCTACTTACGAGGTATGTATAACTTGGTTCTACAATTATTAACTTATGAGATATGTAGGTTACTAGCACAAGGTCTCTAAGAGAACAAAGAAGACATTGTTTGGGTATGTTAGACAAGCATGATAATCTAAGTATGTTTTTCGATATCGAGTTAGAATCCTACTTTGTGTTAGGATCTTAGATAAGTATACTTTTGTATGATTGATAATGATTATTCATGAAGTTATAAGTTTGAGTAATCACGGGTTTATGCATATTATGCTTCTTACTTTGATTGATGATATGACAAACTAGAAGAGTCCTATGGTCAAATAAGAATATGCATGAGTAAAATAATCCTTGAAACCTTGAATACTAACACTTGTGACAAATTAACTGTGTTTGAAATGACCATGACCATAGATGTTTAAGATTATTTAGAATCATAATATCTTGATAGTATTGAGATTATACTAATGAATGTATTATTATGTATGAGAGCTTGAGGATGACATAATGATGACACTAGTGCACACTTAAGCATGCATAGTGGTCCAAGATGGATAGAAGTTCAAAGACATATAATCATGATGATATCATAAAGGAAGCAAAGATCAAGAGGGAGCACACTCTAGTAGTTCCTGCAAGGAAGCAAAGATTGAGAGGGAGGCCACCGAACAAGCAAACAAAGATAAGTATTTGAATTGTCATTTATTATATATTTGATTACTTAAATAATGTTGTTCAGTCATGTACATACTTATGTTCCTAGATTTATGATGTATATTATGCATATTAGAATAATTGCATTAATGAACAGTAGACTACTAATATGCATGTAATGGGTAAGTGGCCTATGGTACTGTACAACATTCCATTTCTACTTATCTAGAATGAAACCTCTTTGCTGACATGTTGGGAGTTGTGCACACTCTTAAAAATGTTTTGGTAGAGATGGAAGGAATCTAGAAAGTTACAGGATATGGATAAATGTTGTATTAAAGCATTGGCTAAGATAATTGCATGACTGTATGACATACATTCTTATGTGTAAGAATTTGTTTTTGAAAAACTATGAGAATTTTCTAATCATGCAATTGAATTTGACTTGTAGGAAATATCATGTACAATCACCTACAAAAGAAGACAATGACATTTGTTCCAGCGACGAAGCTCAAGAAAAATACCTATTGAAGATATTGAAGTTCCCAAGATCAGGGATGCAGTAATGGAAGGATGCCATGATTGAGGAATACCAATCGATCATGAAGAATGATGTTTGGGATGTGATCCCAAGACCAGAAGGGAAGTCTGTTATGACTTCCAAGTAGATCTACAAGATCAATCATGATGCAGATAGTAGCATAGAGAAATGCAAGGGAAGTGATGAAGTGGAAGATACACCAGATGGATGTCAAGACAGCTTCCTTGAATGGTGTAGTCGAATAGGAAGTGGAGCAGCCACTCAGATTTGAGACACATGACAGGGAGTCACATGTGTGCAAATTGAAGAAAGCCTTGTATGGATTAAAGAAAGCACCCAGGACATGGTACGGTGGGACAGACAACTTACTGTCTAGTGTGGGCTTTACCAAGAGCAAAGCGTATTCCAACCTTTACTACAAGGTTGAGGAAGACAATCAAATGTGTTAGGAACCCATGTCTTTACTTTGTTAGTATATTGTTATTGGACACATATGCTTTTTAATTCGTCCCGTAGTATTTGTTGATCAATAGTTTATGTTATTGTTGTTGGCGCATATGCTTTGTAAGTCGCCCGTAGTATTGTTGATCCATAGTTTGTAGTGGCCCATGGTTTTGACCCATAGGATTGGCGCCTAGACTTAGTATATAAGTGTGTGTTGAGACCTATGAAGGCATCGTGAAGTTATTTGTATTGAGCTTGCTCATAGGAGGTTGCCCCCTCGAAGTGGCCTGTGATCAATATAAAAGTGATTTTGAGTTCTGTCATTTCTGCTATTTCGCATATTTTTATTAAGTAATTGTTGCAGGTGCATCACATCTAGTATCAGAGCACTTTCTTGGGCTCGTTGGGTGAAATTTCTGCCAAATTTTGTTTTTTTCCATCTGTTGCAGGTTCCGATTTGGGAATAATCCCTATCCTCTTAACTGTGGGAAGTACTTGGACATAAGCCCTAAAACTCATTGTGAGGAGTACCACAAGGACCCCGAAGTAGGTGGTCCATTGAGAGGACCTGCCAGCGAAAAGGGCAATGACCCCTACCTGATTGACTAGTTCCCACCCGTGAGGTAAACCAAGAGTTGTCGTTTGTGGCAAAGCGGTTATCAGTTTTACCTGAGCCGTGGAGTGAGGGGTTCTGCCCCAATACGCAAGCCGTCAGACAGCATTGGTGGCCGAGTGAAACCCTTGAACTGTTAGGAAGCCGTACATACGTGGGGTCCATATCTATTTTCAGTTGAACTATTGTCGATCGTTTCTGCACCATTTTAGATCCAGTCGTTCAGTTCCATTTTGCAAGTCGTTCCAGATCCAACCATTTTCAATCCATTTGGTGTCGTTTCAGATCCCTTCCGAGCCGTAGTCGCTCCAGTCTGAAGAAAAAAGAAAAGAGTTTTTTGTCCATATCTCCCTTGTTTTCACTCTGTTTCCCTTGAAATTTTCGGGGAACCCCTGTCATCCCATTCTGCATATTTCATTCCTAAGGACCCTATCCCCAATTCCCCTTCCCAAAGCTTGAAATCCCACATTTGTCTATTTTTAGGGTTGGCCATAACTTCCTCAGATTTCACCCAATCACCTTCAAATTTTACCATAGAATTCCTTTCTGAATTGTGCTTCTTTGTTCCCCTCTAACAAAACTTTCCCATTCTTTCACCCCAATTCTGAAATCCTCATTTTTGCTTCCCTATCTATTTGACTATGTCCAAAACCTAGTCAAACCCCAATTACCCTTCAGATTTTTTCCCAAGTCCAGATTTTCCTTTACTGAAGTAGTTTCTGTTTTTGTTCTCCTACCCAGTCAACCAAAAAAAAAAAAAACTCCTGGTTATGGTTGTCATCCATGCAGGAGCAAAACAAATGGAGGACGCACTTGTAGCCATCCAAGCCAAACTCCAGGATCTGGATGAAAAATTTCTCAGCCTCCATCTTGAACATTCAACTGTGAACAACAAACGGCAATCCGAGTCTTCATCAGACAATGGGTTCTCTTCTTCCAGCAATTTCCGTGGTCCGAAGCTTGATTTTCCTCGCTTCAATGGTACAGATCCAACTGGATGGATCTATTGTGTAGAACAGTATTTCAGTCTGCATAATAATTTTGATGTCAACAAAGTTTCGCTGGCATCCTTTCATTTGGAACAGGAAGCTCTTCAATGGTACCATTGGTACATCAAGGCTCATCCAGAGACCAAATGGCCAGACTTTTGCCAGCTCCATTTGCAACGATTTGGTCCTAGTGCTTTTGATGACTTCACAGGAGCCCTCACTAAACTTCGCCAAATTGGCACTGTGAGAGAGTATCAAACCAAATTTGAGAATCTAGCCAACCACACCGAAGGATTGTCTGATGACTTTTAATGGTGTTGTTTTATCAGTGGTCTAAAGGATGCCATCCACTCTAAGGTCAAAATGTTCTGTCCCAACACAATGATGGAAGCCCTAGGGTTGGCTAAGTTGGCAGAAGACAAGATTGCAGCCCAACAACGCTCCAAGCCCACTTTTGTTTTCTTCCGAAATATGGGTTCTCAATGACCACCTATACCGCAGGCTCCTCGACCAACTCCTATCAAGCATTTGTCTGAAACAGAGATGCAAGCATGCAAAGAAAAGGGGCTTTGCTATAATTGTGATGAGAAATTCAATCGGGGACATAGATGTGTTCTGGAAAATCTCTATCTCTTGGATGTGGATTCTCCACCTGCCTCTGAAATTGGTGATGAAGATCCAGAAACACTGGATGCTCCGATCGACATTCAGGAACCTCCTATTGACCCTCCGTCTCAGGATGACCAGCCAGAGATATCTCTCCATGCTTTAGCTGGAATCACCACCCCCCAAACAATGCGGGTCAGTGGTTACTTCAAGAAGCTTCCTCTTACAATACTCATTGATTCTGGTAGCACTCATAATTTCATTGACCCTCGGATCGCAAAACAAGCTGATTGTTTTATCCATCCTTTCTCCAACTTTGAAGTCATGGTTGCCAATGGGGGCACCTTACCTTGCAAAGGGAAGTGTCAAAATATGCGTATCTCTATGGGAGATTATACCTTGTGCTCTGACATGTTTTCCTTGACCTTAGGTGGATGTGATGTGGTTTTGGGCGCTCAATGGCTACGCACACTTGGCCCTATCTTATGGGATTTTGCTGAACTTTGGATGCAGTTTTCCCTCAATGGACAAAAACAGACCTTGACAGGATTACAACCAGGTTCTCTCAGCATCATCAGTTCACATCGCATGGAAAAAATCCTCAAGAAGAATTCACCTGGTGTCATCGCTCAGCTCCATTCCATTCAGATGCAACCTTCAGTGGTATCCACTACCCCTTCGGATCTACAACAAATTCTGGATCGATATACAGGTGTTTTGGCTGAACCAGTGGGATTGCCACCTTCCAGGCCAGAAGACCATCATATTCAGCTCCTTCCTGACAGCATTCCTCCCAACATCAGGCCCTATCGCTACCCATTTCACCAAAAAACGGAGATTGAAATGCTCGTTCGGGACTTATTAAAGCAAGGTATTATTCGCCCAAGCACTAGTTCCTTTTCTTCTCCAGTTATTCTTGTCCGCAAAAAAGATGGGTCATGGCGCCTCTGCATTGACTTCCGAGCACTTAATCACCTCACCATCAAGGATAAGTTTCCAATTCCTGTTGTTGATGAGCTTCATGGGGCTCACTTTTTCTCCAAGTTGGATCTTCGTTCTCGGTATCATCAAATTTAGGTTCATGAGGATGATATCCCTAAAACAGCTTTCCGCACACATGATGGCCACTATGAGTTTTTGGTCATGCCCTTTGGCATCACTAATGCTCCTTCCACATTCCAGGCGTTAATGAATAAAATATTTCGACCCTACTTGCGGAAATTCATTATGGTATTCTTTGATGATATCCTCATCTACAGTAAAACATGGGATGAACATCTCCAGCATCTGGATCTTGTCATGCAACTTTTCTCTGACCATCATCTCCATGCCAAGCAGTCTAAATGTGTTTTTGGACAGAAGGAAGTTGAGTATCTCGGGCACATTATCTCAGCACAAGGGGTTCGCATGGATCCTGCCAAAATCGATGCCATGAACAATTGGCCGCATCCTCAGACACTCAAAATCCTTCATGGTTTTTTGGGGTTGACTGGCTACTACCGCAAGTTTTTCAAGGATTATGGGAAGATTGCAACTCCATTAACTGCTCTATTGAAAAAGGATTCTTTTACATGGACACATGTTACTCAGTGTGCATTTGACAAACTAAAACAAGCTATGTGTACTACACCTGTTCTAGCTATGCCCAATTTTTTCAAGCCCTTCACTATTAAGAGTGATGCTTGCGGAAATGGACTTGGTGCTGTTCTCCTTCAAGATGAACACCCCATTACGTTCACCAGCAAAGCCCTTTCAGGTAAGAATTTAGCTGCCTCTACGTATGAGAAGGAAATGATGGCTATTTTGCATGCATTACAAAAGTGGTTCCCATACCTATTAGGGAATCGTTTCTGCATCAAGACTGATCACCAGAGTCTGAAATATTTCTTGGAACAGCATGTCTCCTCCCCGACACAACAAAAATGGGTTAGAAAACTCATGGGTTATGACTATGAGATCGCTTACAAGAAGGGTAAAGACAATATTGTGGCAGATGCTCTTTCTCGCACATTTGATGCCCAAGGTTCTCTTTCAGCTATTTCTATGCCTGTTCCAAATTGGTTGCAATCTGTTCAATAGGGTTATGTCAATGACTCTTCATTATCTAAAATCATCCAATGCTTGACCAACAACCCTTCTGCTATACCACATTACTCTTGGGATGGTGCTTCTCTGAGATACAAGGGTCGTCTGGTGCTTCCGCAGAGCACAGATCTTCAACAGGATGTCTTCTATGAACTCCATGCTTCTCCATCGGCAGGGCCCTCTAGGTTCCTCAAAACGTATGAACGGGCATGGCGTAACTTCTTTTGGCAGGGCATGAAAAGGACAATTCAACAGATGGTGGCCGAATGTGATACCTGCCAGCGCAATAAGGGTGAAACAACACTCCTTCCAGGATTGCTCGAACCCTTGCCCATACCTACACGGATTTGGACAGATATTTCTATGGATTTCATTGAAGGGCTCCCTAAATTTGGCGGGAAGACAGTGATTCTCGTTGTGGTTGATCGCCTCTCCAAATATAGTCATTTTTGTGCTCCCATCCATCCCTATACAGCCTCTTACGTCGCTCAAATTTTCCTGGACCAAATATTTCGTCTTCATGGCATCCCTTCTTCCATTGTCTCGGATCGTGATGCCACTTTCACCAGTCATTTTTGGACTGAACTATTTCGCCACACTGGCACCAAACTGAGGATGAGTTCAGGGTATCACCCACAAACATATGGTCAGACTAAAATTATCAATAAATGCTTGGAAACGTATCTTCGTTGCTTCACCTCTGAACAACAATATCAGTGGGCAAAGTGGCTCCCTCTCGCTGAATGGTAGTACAATACCTCTTGCCACACTGCCTCTAAAATGACCCCCTATGAAGTAGTCTATCGTCAGGAACCTCCAGTTCTTCTTCCATACACCCCCACCAGTTCATAGTTCAGGAAGTTGACACGGTCCTTTGAAACCGTGATCAGATTCTTCGCATTTTGCGGGACAATCTTCACATGGCAAGAAATCGCATGAAGCAACAAGCTGATCAACACCGTTCTGAGCACACTTTTCAAGTCGGCGATATGTTTTTTCTTCGTATCCATCTGTACAAGCAGTCCTCCCTGAAACTCAAAGGGCATCATAAGCTTATTCCAAATTTCTATGGGCCATATTGGATTCTTCAGAAGTTTGGGTCCGTTGCTTATAAATTGGAACTTCCTCCTTCTTCCCTCATTCATCCAGTCTTTCATGTCTCTTGTCTGAAAAAAGTTCTTGGCACCAACATTAGTGGACAAACGATTTTACCCGAACTGGATAATGAAGGATCCATCCTTTTGGAGCTGGAGGCCATCCTCAATCAGCGCACTCGTCAGCTTCGCTCTCGCTCTATCACAGAGGTCTTAATTCAGTGGCACGACATGCAACCAGAGGATGCTACATGGGAACCACTCCTTCAAATTCAACAACAATTTCCAGATCTAAAGCTTTGAGGACAAAGCTTTTTTTAAGGGGGAGGGGATGTTAGGAACCCATGTCTTTACTTTGTTAGTATATTTTTGTTGGCGCATATGCTTTGTAAGTCGTCTCGTAGTATTTTTTGATCAATAGTTTATGTTATTGTTGTTGGCACATATGCTTTGTAAGTCGCCCGTAGTATTGTTGATCCATAGTTTGTAGTGGCCCATGGTTTTGACCCATAGTATTGGTGCCTAGACTTAGTATATTAGTGTGTGTTGAGACCTATGAAGGCACCGTGAAGTTATTTGTATTGAGCTTGCTCATAGGAGGTTGCCCCCTCGAAGTGGCCTGTGATCAATATAAAAGTGATTTTGAGTTCTGTCATTTCTGCTATTTCGCATATTTTTATTAAGTAATTGTTGCAGGTGCATCACAAAATGATACTCCTACTGTATATGGATTATCTGTTTGTGACAGGTGAGGATAGGTTGATTGTTGATACAGAGAGGAAGCTTGCTGTCGAGTGTTAAATTTTGAGCATTAATTTACAATACTCTTGGATCTTTACTGAGAGAATAACATATACATTATATCAATGCATAACAATCACAATAAGCATGAAAAGCATCACAAGAATCAAAAGCATGAGAGACAAGAGACACAGAGTTTCCGCGGGGAAAACCCTAAGGTGAAAAACCCCACAACTTCCTCAGAGATAGAGAGAGAAATGGCTCAACCAAAGTACAACCAAAATACACTTGAGATAGTCTCCTAGTAGCATATGATCCTCCTCCTCACTAGTGTGCCACTTTCTGAGTGAGAGAAGTGTGACTTTCTGAATGATCAAAATAGAGATCTCCCGGTCTCTATTTATACTAACCTGTTTTCCTAGTTACCTTATGGGGCCGACTTGTCTATATAGATACATCGACAATATAATATATATTTCAGGGCCGACCCCACACATGGTGGTCTAATAACCCATCGGCAAGTACACACACTTGCGGCACTTGTCAATCCACATGAAGACACTTCCTTATAGAGGAATAACACATCTCTTATAAGGGTACAATAAATATATATATGAAATACATAGATTAAATACATTCCGAAGTTACATATACATCAACACTCCCTCTTAACTAGGAAGGTATTTCTCGACATAGTTCTACTAGACAAGTCTTCTTCTCGGGATCATCGTCACCGATGCATCGTCGTCATCATTGTCGCTACTACTGCTATCTCAACCAATCTCTGACTCTACTTGTCATAGGAAGTTATACAAAGTCAGTCCTCTTTCATACTGGATGTAGGCCCACCACTTGCAGGTCTTCATCATCACTGGCCATACTGTGGAATCCTCAGGACTTATTACATGCATCACAAAACCTGGCTGTAGCATCCCAGGCTATTACGAGCAGACAGCTCTACCTGTCAGATCTCCCAAAAGCACATTACATGTGATCTCACCACAAAACCTCGCTGAAGCATCTGAGGCCTTTTTCATCCTGTCCAGATCTCCCAAGAGCAAATTATATGTGCTCCACCACAAAACCTGGCTAAAGCATCTAAGGCCTTTTTCATCATGTCCAGATCTCCCAGGAGCAAATTACATGTGGTCATGGCAAAACCTAGCTGAAGCATCTGAGGCCTTTTTCATCCTGTCCAGATCTCCCAGGAGCAAATTACATGCCATAGGACAAAACCTTGCAAGAGCATCTCAGGATGTTACGGGTACACAAATCCGACCTGAAGGTCTCCCAGGGCACAAATTACCTGTCCTCCCAGAGCAATGTCTCGAAAGAGCATCCCAGATTGTTATGGGTACGCAACTCCGACCTATAGGATCTCCCAGACATGCTCATCTGCACAACCTGATCCACGGCCACAAAGTATCATCTGATACTCACCATACATCATCCTAATGTACACATGATCATCCTGATCATCATCACTGCAACATCCTACTGCATGTCATCTGGAGAAGCTCATCATCCATGATCACCTTGATCATACAATGCATCCATCTGATGCACAACAAGTATCTACCTGATACATATCATCATACATAGTGTATCCACCCGATACATAGATACATGATCCACGCAATGTATCCATCAACATACATGATCTACCTGATCATACCTAATGCATATCAATATACATGATCTACCTGATCATACAATGTATCCACCTGATACATATACAGATACATGGTCCAAGCATCCAACATGATGCATATACAAAATACATACAAATGATCCAACCGATCATATCCAACATCCAACATGATGCATACATACATATAAGTGATCCAACTAATCATATCCAGTATCCAACAGGATGCGTACATACATATAAATGATCCAACTGATCATATCCAGCATCCAACATGATGCGTACATACATATACATATAAATGATCCAACTGATCATATAAAGCAAAAACTAGAACATCATCCTGATGCTCAACATCCAGCGCTTACATCCACAGCCATGTGAAGGATCCTCCTTCCAACATGCTTGGAATGGATTCAGCAAATGTGTCCATCACTTCTTCCTTGAAGTGTCCTCAATCTGAAGAACTCCAAGCCTCTCCCTAAAGTACTCAAACTTCACCCTGGCTAGTGGCTTCGTTAGCACATCTGCAATCTGCTCATCTGTTGCAACATACAAGAGCTTCACAACTCCTCTCTGCACCATATCCCTGATATAGTGATATTTGATCTCTATGTGTTTCGGCCTGTCATGAAGCACTGGGTTCTCGAACAACTTCACACAACTCTGGTTATCGCAGAATATACCAGTAGCATCCGATGGGAGATCAAATAACTCAGATAGTAGCTTCTATAGCCATACTACCTCACAACTAGTTGAACAGGCTACAACATACTCTGCCTCGGCTGTACTCAGTGGTACACAGGACTGCTTCCTGCTAAACCAAGAGATCACACCTGATCCCATACTAAAGTAGCATCCAGATGTGCTCTTCCTATCTGCAGCACTGCCATCCCAATATGAATCAACATAACCCTGCAGGTTAAACTTTTGATTTGCTTCATACTTGAGCCCATAATCCACTGTACCCTTAAGGTACCTCAGAACATGCTTTACTGTAACTAGGTGAACACTCCTTGGATCCGTTAGAAACTGGCTCAATGTGTTCAGAGCAAAGCAAATAACCGGTCTCGTGTTCGTTAGGTACATCAAGGACCCAATCATCTGACGATACATAGAGACATCAACCGGCTCAGATGAAGCATCACATTGAAGGTTCAGATTCGATTCCATAGGTGTGGCCATGGCCTTGCAATCTATCATCCCGAATCTCTTCAGGATATCTACTGTGTACTTCCCTTGACCAAGGGAGATCCCACCTGCACTTTGCCACACCTCCATACCTAGGAAATAATGCATCATTCCAAAATATTTCATATCGAACTCATCAGCAAGCTTCCTCTTTGAATCACACCAAGTTCTGGGAGCCTTCTACAAGCCATACAAGGCTTTCTTCAATCTGCACACATGTGACTCCCTATCAGGTCTTGGGATTGCATCCCAAACATCATCTTCATGATTGACGGATCATGGCATTCCATTTCTTCATCCTAGATCCTGGGAACTTCAATATCTTCAATAGATATCTTTGTTGCTGGAAAAAATGTTGAAGTCCTTCTTTTATAGGTGAAGATATACTGTCTTTCCTACAAAACAAGTTAAATTGCATGTTTAGAAACATCTCATAATTTTCAGAACAAATTCTTTACACATAAAGAAATATGTCATGCAGTCATGCACTTATCTTAGCCAATGCTTCAATACAACATTTATCCATGTTCCACAACTTTCTAGATGCCTTCCAGTCTCTACCAGAACATTGTTAAGAGTTTGCACTACTCCCAACATGTCAGCAAAGAGGTTTCATTCTAGATAAGTAGCACTGGAATGTTGTACAGTGCCATATGCCACTTACCCATCACATTCATATTAGTAGTATACTGTTCATTAATGCAATCATTCTAATATGCAAAATACATCTCCTAAGTCTAGGAACATAAGCATAATATTATTTAAACAAAAATAGGCAAGAAATGATAATTGAGATACTTATCTTTGTTTGTTTGTTGGGTGGAGTCCCTCTGAGTCTTTGCTTCCTGGATTACCTGTCCTTGAACTTATATTCATCCTTTCTAACATCATTCTTCTTGAACCCTGGGAAGTATATTCTGTAAGCCTTCAAGCTTTCATTGTAACCCACAAAGATACCCTTCTTTCCTGAAGGATCTAGTTTGGTCCTCTTTTCCTTTGGGACATGAGTGAATACTGGACAACCAAATATTCTGAGATGGCTGACTTCAGGTTTCTTACCAGAAAAGACCTCTTCCGGTGTCTTGTTGTCCAATATCTTGTGGGGTGTTCTGTTATCCACATATACAGCTGTTCTAGCTGCTTCTGCCCATAGATGCATAGGTAGATCCTGGTCATGTAGCATTTCTCTTGCTGCTTCCATGATTGTTTTGTTCTTCCTTTCTGCAAATCCATTCTGTTGTGGATTGTAAGGAGCAGTCAACTCCCTCTTAATCCCTGAATCACTGCAAAGCTTCTTGAAGTCACCCGAGGTGAATTCTCCACCATTGTTAGATCTGAATGTTTTGATCTTCTTGTCAATTTGATTCTCCATCAAGGTTTTGAATTCCTTAAACTTATCAAACACCTCATCTTTGTTCTTCAAGAAGTATACCCAAGTCTTCCTGGAGAAGTCATCAATAAATGAGACATAGTAACCATACCCACTTAGAGAACTGGATGACATAGGACCACATACATCTGAGTGGATGATTTCCAGGATATCCTTTGCCTTGCTTTCACTACTTGGGAAAGCCTTATTAATGTTCTTGCCTTTTGCACATCCTTTGCAAACACCTTCATATTTGGTCTTGATTTTAGGAAGACCCTCTACATCCCTGCTTGCAATTGGAAGTGCCCTATAGTGCATATGAGCAAGTCTTCTATGCCAAAGTTCACTTGGCTCCATGGATTCATGCACCATGGCATGTTCAGGTTGTCCCTTCAATTTATACAAACCTCCCTCTTTCTCTCCAATCACTACTGCATCATCTATGGTCTTTCCCTTTGGCCACATTAGGACTTGGCCATCCACAAATGCAACCCTCATACCTTTTGCATCCAATGCAGAGATGGAGAGTAAGTTCTTCTTGAGCCCAAGTACATAAAGGACTTCTTTCATCTTCAAAGATTTTCCAGAATATAGGTTGTAGGAGGCTTCACCACTTCCTTTGATTGGGTATTGATAATCATGCCCAAGTTTCACCTGATGGGGTGATTCATGTTCAGATAGGTTCACAAAAGATTCCTTAAACCCAGTCATGTGTTTGGAAGCCCCACTATCAATTAACTAATCATTACAACCATGGGAGATAGTACCTGGGAGAGAAAATATCAGAACATACTCTTCTTCACTTGATGAGTCATCATTACTATCATCACTTTCTGCCCTAGCCTTCTTCTTGGGTGGTTCATCATCCTCGGCAACATGAGCATGAAACCTTCTTTTGCTGCCCTTCTTCTTCTTGTTGAAGTTGTTGTTGTCCTTCTTGTTCTTGGAACAATTTATGGCAATATGTCCTTTCTCATTATAGGTGAAGCATATTCTTCTTTATTTGAAGTGATGTGAAGATTTCTTGGAGTGAGATGGCTCTCTCTTGGACTTCCCTTTCTTGGTGTGAGCTGTGAGAGCTTGATCTTCATTCCCCATATTTTCTTCTCGTGCCACAAGCCTTGCTTCTTCGTGTGAGCATTCTTCCCATAGTCTACTGAAGGAAATCAACTTCTTTCTTGCACATATTCCTTGAATGAAGGAGTCCCATGACCTAGGTAAGCCATTCAGAGTGGTCGTGACAACTTCACCATTCTCCACCATTTCATCCACTGCTTCTTGTTGTTCCTTGATCTGGGAGACCCTTGAAAAATAAGATTGAATGGTTTCTCCATTCTGAAACTTTACTCCTTTCAATTGGTTCCATAGGGTCATCTTCTGATTTATGTTCTTCCCTTCAAATAACTTGGTCAAAGAGTCAAACATCTCTTTGGGTGTCTTTAGAGAAGATACATGGGGTATGAGATGGTCTTTGATAGAATCAATAATGATTCTCTTTGCCTTAACCAAGTTCTTCTTATGCAATACTTTAGCCTCTTCATCCTCTGGGATAGGGATGTCTTCTTTTATATATGAGTCCAACTCATTCTCTTCCAAGATTAACCCAATCCTATACTTCCAAGCTCGGAAGTTATCAGCCCCTTCAAGCTTATCCTCAAGCTTGGTGTGGTGAGACATTTTAAAGAGTACTTCAAATGGAAATAGAAAAGATTTAGGTCTTACCACTTGAAAGGCTGAAAAATGGATTTGGTCCCGGATTAGGGTTTGTCGAAAAAACCCTAAAAATTCAAAATGTGAATTTCAACTTTCTGAAAGGATAGAAAAATGTGCCTTGATGAACTGATCAGCCTAGTGCATTCAAAATTTGAGATCAGCGAAGTTCTACCCTTCAGATTTGACTTTTTGTCCTCCCAGGTTCACTAGGGAGAGCCCTGCATTAGGGTTTGAGTTTCATGAAGATCTACCCAACCAAAAATCTCAATCTAAAGCTCTAAACTTCGATTTGTGCAAGGAGCTTCCAGCTATGTCTTCAGATTTCAAAAATTCCTATTTTTGTGGAAACCCTAATTTGTAGGGCCAAATCTGAAAAAGCTCAAAATTGAATTCTGATTGGACAGATGGATTCTCCTTGATGAGTAGAGTCAATCTACTATATTGATTTTCCAAACTCTGTGGAGAGAAACTCAAGTTTCCGTCACTGCAAAATGTCTTCTTCTCAGGTTAGCTCTGATACCATGTTAAATTTTGAGCATTAATTTACAATACTCTTGGATCTTTACTGAGAGAATAACATATACAATATATCAATGCATAACAATCGCAATAATCATGACAAGCACGACAAGAATCAAAAGCATGAGAGACAAGAGACACAAAGTTTCCGTGGGGAAAACCCTAAGGTGAAAAACCCCACAACTTCCTGAAAGATAGAGAGAGCAATGGCTCAACCAAAGTACAACCAAAATACACTTGAGATAGTCTCCTAGTAGCAGATGATCCTCCTCCTTACTAGTGCGCCACTTTCTGAGTGAGAGAAGTGTGACTTTCTGAATGATCAAAATAGAGATCTCCCGATCTCTATTTATACTAACCTGTTTGCCCAGTTACACTATGGGGCTGACTTGTCTATCTAGATACATCCACAATATAATATATATTTCAAGGCCGACCCCACACATGGTGGTCTAATAACCCATCGGAAAGTACACACACTTGCGACACTTGTCAATCCACATGACGACACTTCCTTATAAAGGAATAACACATCTCTTATAAGGGTACAATAAATATATATATGAAATACATAGATGAAATACATTCCGAAGTTACATATACATCAACAATGAGTTAGAGATGAAGGAATTGGGTATGATGCATTAATTTCTATCTATGGAGGTGTGGCAGAGTACAGATGGAATCTTCCTTGGACAAGGGAAGTATGCCATAGAGATATTTAAGCGGTTCGGGATGATGGACTACAAGGCCATGGCCACACCTATGGCATCAAACCTGAATCTATTGAGTGATGCTTCATCAAAGTCGGTTGATGCCACAATGTATCATCAGATGATTGGGTCATTGATGTACCTGATGAACACAAGAGTGGATATTTGCTTTGTGGTGAACAACTTGAGGCAGTTCCTGACAGATCCTAGACATGTTCACCTTATTGCAGTAAAGCATATTCTGAGGTACATAAAGGGTACAGTTGATTATGGGCTCAATTATGATGCGGATCAAAAGTTTAACCTGGAGGATTATGTTGATTTAGATTGGGCAAGAAGTGTTGTAGATAGGAAGAGCACTTCAGGGTGCTGCTTCAATACAGGATCAGGTGTGATCTATTGGTTTAGTAGGAAGCAATCCTGCATAGCATTGAGTACAGCCAAAGTAGAGTATGTTGCAGCTTGTTCGGCTAGTTGTGAGGTAGTATGGATAAGGAAGCTACTGTCTAATTTATTTGATCTCCAGTTGGATGCTACTTGTATCTATTGTGACAACTAGAGTTGTGTGAAGTTGTCAGAGAACCCGATGTTCCATGACAAGTCGAAGCACATCGAGATCAAATATCACTATATCAAGGATATGGTGCAGAGAAGAGCAGTGAAGCTACAGTATGTTGCGACAGATGAGCAGATTGTAGATGTGTTGAACAAACCACTAGCTAGAGTGAAGTTCGAATACTTCAGAGAGAGGCTTGGTGTACTTCAGATCGAGGTTCCTTCCAAGGGGAAGTAATGAGTCTAGAAGACGCAGATGCACATGGGATTTTCCGACATGGTCATAGATGTATTCTCCCATGGTCGTGATGTAATTGCTGACCCATTTTTCATATGGTGGTAGATGTGTTCTCCCATGTCGGTGGTGTAAGTGTTGTATGATGTGCATATGTGTTGTGCTCCGTGGATGAAGAGATGATCTGAAGAAGATGATCATGTGATGATGATATGCATCAGGACGATGCTATGATGATGATCAGGATGATCATGTGATGATATCAGGATGATGCTACAGGATGATCATGTGTGGTGAGCATCAAGTGAATGCTTCAGATGATATGCATCAGGATGATGCTATGATGATGATCACGATGATCATGTGTGATGAGCATTAGGACGATGCTCCAGATGATGCTATGTATGATGATGATCATGATGATCATGTGTGATGAGCATCAGGACGATGCTCTAAATGTTATGCATCAAGATACTGCATGATGATGATCAGTATGGTACTTTGTGGCCGTGGACAGGTTGTGCGAGGGTAGCATGTAATGAGTCCTGGAGATCCAGATAGGTTGTGCTAGGCACGTAAAAGTCCTTGGATGCTCTTTAGAGATCTTGCAGGGCAAGACACTCTTTTAAGGTTTTTCTAGACCACATGTAATAACTCTTGGAGATCTGGACAAGTTGTGCTAGGCAAGTAAAAGTCCTCGGATGCTCTTTAGAGATCTTGCTGGGAAAGACACTCTTTTAAGATTTTGTGGGGACCACATGTAATAAGTCCTGGAGATACGGATAGGTTGTGATAGGCACGTAAAATTCCTCGTATGCTCTTTAGAGATATTGTTGGGAAAGACACTCTTTTAAGGTTTTGTGGAGATCACATGTAATCAGTCCTGGAGATCCGGACAGGTTGTGCTAGGCACGTAAAATTCCTTAGATGCTCTTTAGAGATCTTGCTGGGCAAGACACTCTTTTAATGTTTTTTGAAGGTCACATGTAAAAGATCTTGGGAGATCCAATAGGTTGATCAGTAAGCTCGTGAAAGTCCTGGGATGATTTTTCAAGGTTTTGTTGATGCACGTAATCAATCCTGAGGATTCCACGGGATGTCTAGCTTGCAGAGATGATGAAGACCTATAGGAGGCTAGGCCTACATTCAACATGAAAAAGGGCTAGCTTTGTAGAAATTACTATGACGAGAAGAATTGAGAGATAGCCCAGTGATCGAGATGATGAGTACACCAGCAGTGACGATGATGCTCTGAGATCTAGTGACGATGATCTAGCTCCAAGAATTGAAGACTTGTACTGACATGTATTGATGACCTGTGTCAAGAGAATACCTTCCTAGTTATGAGGGAGTGTTGATGTATTTGTAACTTCGGAAGATATTCACTTGTATATTATATGTATGACATTTGTACTTTATTGTATCCCCAACAGAGATGTATTATTCCTCCAATTGGAAGTGTCGTCATTTGTACTTGCAAGTGTCGCAAGTGTTGAAATATTGTAGCTTCTAAGAATATTATATTTGTACTTTATTCTTCCATAGATGTTTCATTCCTCCATGAAGACCTTATTGTATATCCGGAGATGTTTTATTCCTCCATGGAGAATGTGGTAACTTGGGTTATTAGACGTCCCTAGTGGGGGTCGACCTTATATGAGTCATGTGGGTTATTAGACCACCCTAGTGTGGTCGGCCCTGTCACATTATGTTAAATGGTTAAGTTGGGGTCGACCAAGTTAGTGTAAAGGTCAAGTCGGAGTTGTGTATAAATAGAGGAGGTGTGTTCCTCATTTAACACACATTCACTTACTTGTGAGTGGTGCATAGGTGAGAGAGAGATCTGCTATGAAGGAGAAGGAACTCATGTTTGGGATTACATCTTTTGTATTTGCTAGTCATCTATATTGAGGAATATTTGCTGGGTTTTCTACTCCATCAAGGTTTCCCAGGATAAATCTGTGTCTCTTGTGTTTATGATGTGCTTGTTGTTCTTTCAGTGATCTTGTATATACTATTTTTGTGAAATGGAATGTAATGCTAATATTTTATGTCTTAGCATATTGAATCTTAACATGGTATCAAATATAACCTGAAGGAAGGAAATGCATGGCACTTACGACACTTGTCTCACTCGCGACAATTTGAAAGTTAGGGTTTTACATAGAAAAAACCAGTCATCGTGGAACTTTCGCTGTAAATCCATTTTGGCGAAGGTTCAGGATCTGAAAACTTTATAGGTCGTAGATAACATCCTCCTATACCTTTATTCCAAAGGATAGCCTCATATTCATTGTGCTTTGTGATTTATGATCTGTACAAGTTAGGGTTTCTGCCTCTTCCATATCTTAGTCATAAACATGTGACCTAGGAAAAAAGGTCATATCTCGGGATAGGAATCTAGAAATGAAATTTCGTAAAAAGTGATAGGTAGGGTATGGACTGTACTTTCACAAGTACACTTTTCAGAGGCCAAAGTTGAACCAGTGACATGTGGCATGCTGTACAATTTCGCTCTCCTATTTTATCCCATAAATAGGTCACGTTGCGACACTTGGCATAACTCTCTCTCAGAGAATCCAATTGAGGTCAGACCTGTTTGGTGGAAAGGTAACAGGTTAGGCTACCACAGGCCGAATTTTTAGACCCCGTAGATTCGTAATTTTAGAGATGCACCAGAACAAATCAAGTGCATATTTCTATCAAAACAGAATTGGATTTTGAGCACCTCCATTCTTGGGTTATCACTGCTGCGGGAATTTAGGGCTTCAGAGAAAGTTGGAATTTTTGGATTCGAAGACCACGACTGAATACTCCTCATCAAAATCAAAATTTAGAGACCAAGATCAAATTTTTGGTTGGGAAGAAGGTCGGGCTTGATCAAACCCTAGTTTGGGATTTTGATCAGAAAGATGGAAAATTAGGGCTTTTGCAAAAGTTGTAATTTTTTAAGTATGTGACCACGGCTGGAAGCTCCTCATAAAAATCGAAGTTTAGAGCTTTGGATTGAACCTTTTGATTGGGCAGAAGGGTGGGATTTATCAAACCCTAGTTAGGGGTCCTATCCAGTGAATCCATAAGTTTCAAAGGAAATTTTGAGGGGTCAAATTTTGCAGTTTTCAAAATTGAAGTATACCAGCTTGATCAGCTCAGTGAAGACACATCTTTCCATTCATTCAGAAGTTTGAAATTCAAAGATTGAATTTTAGGGTTTCTTTGACAAACCCTAATCTAGCTCAAGATCCAGTTTTAGCAAATCAAAGTGGATTGGGTTAATCCTAGAAGAGAATGAATTGGACACCTGCATAAGTGAAGAAGTTCCAGTTCCAGAGGGAGATGAGGCTAAGGCCTTACATAAGAAGACTACAGGTATGACTTGAGGAAATACATGTATATTTTGAAATCTGATTCTTGATTAAGTTCATAATATGTTTGTCTTCATGTTATTGAGGTTAGTACAATTATGATTGTTTGATCATGAATGCATGTGAATGATAGAAGACATTCATTGATTAGGGTTATGACACTTATGATTGTACTAATGCACTTGTGGTGTTGTATGAGGATGATGTTGTCTGCTAACAAGTTACAGGTACATCAAGAAAGACAAATCATGTTCTATGACCATGATGACATAAAGACAAAGACTCATCCATAGTCTTTGACCACATAGAAGCTCTACTTATGATGTATGTATGAATTTGTTCTACTATGCTTAACTTATGAGATATGCAGGTTCTAGCACAAGGTCTCTAAATCACTGAAGAGAACAAAGAAGATATTGTTTAGGTATGTTAATACATAACCAAGCATGATAATCCAGGTATGTTTTCCTATATCAAGTTAGAATCCTACTTTGTGTTAGGATCTTAGGTAAGTATACCTATGTATGAAATGATCATGACCATACATACTTATGTTTATTTAGAATTATAATTTTTTGATAGGATTGAGATTATACAAATGAATGTATGTTTATGTATGAGATCATGAGGATGACACTAGTGCACACTTAAGCATGCATAGTGGTACATAATGAATAGAAGTTCAAAGACATATAGAGATCAAGCGAGAGGAAACCACACAAACATAAAAGATAAGTATTTGAGTTGTTATTTGAATCTCTGAAATAGTAAATGATATTGCTTGTAACAGTTATATGCATATTTGTATTCCTAGAATATATCATGCATAGCGTAAGCATTCATATAGCATTGAACAGTATACTACTAATATGCATATGATGGGTAAGTTGGACAAACATTCCAATGTTGCTTGTCTAGAATGGAACCTCTTTGTTGACATGCTGAGAGCTGTGCATGCTCTCAATAGTATGTTCTGGTAGAGATGGAAGGAATCTAGATAACCACTGTATGCATACAGGATATGGGAAAGTGTTGAGCCAAAGTATTGGTCAAGATAGTTGCATAACCATGTGAATCATATTTGTATGCATAATAGGTTTTCATGTCAACATGATTTGATGATTATGAAGTATTACTAATCATGTAATTAACTTTGATTTGTAGGAAAGATCATGAAGAATGATGAACACTAAACAAGTGATGGATGTTCAACAAGAAGACTTACAAATCAAACATACTACAGAAGGCTCATGGCTAGAAGATTCTCTCAGAAAGAGGAAGAGGATCATGCCAAGATGTTTGCTCCAAGTGGCTATATAATACCATTCTCTTAATTGTGTAATTGAAGAAGAAGTGCGAATCAAGAAAAATCCCAGGATTCAATTGGAGAAAGCTCTATATGGGTACCCAGGATCGATAGTCATTTGATGAGCTTAATGATCATTATGGGTGATGCGCATTTCAACCTTTGATACAAGGTTGAAGATGGTGTCTATATACAGATGACATTCTTCTCTTAGATGGATGCAAGAAGGAACTCACCACATATTTTGAATGGTATTGAGGCTCATATCAGTAGACTCATCTGACGAGAGATGGCACACATAGATATGCACAAGATCACTCAATGCAGAGTGTGAATGATGTTCAGTGACATAATTGATAGCTTCTTGACAAGCTTGGGATTTACCAAAAGTAAAGATGATCCTAACCTTTACCTTAAGGTTATGGATTATGAACGTGTCATACTATTACTGTATGTGGATGATCTCTTTCTGACAGGGAATGAGAAACAGATCATGGAAAGCAAGAAGAAGCTAGCTACAAAATTTGAGATGAAAGATCTCCAATTGATGCATTACTTCCTAGGTCTGGAAGTATAGCAAGGCCCATAAGGAATCTTTCTCAACCAAGGAAAGTATTTGATATGTTGGAATGTAAGGACATGACCACTCTTATGGATTCCAACTTGAAGCTGTTAGATGATGACTCATTAGAGTTAGTGGATATGACTCTGTACAGACAGATTATTGGGTCATTGATATATTTGATGAACACTAGGCCAGATATATGCTTTGCTGTGAACACCTTGAGTTAGTATCTAGTGGAACCTAGACGTGTTCACATAATAGCTGCAAAGCATGTGATGAGATACCTAAAGGGTACGATAGACTTTGGTCTATATTATCTTGGAGCTCATGATTTCAGATTGTATGGATACACAGATGCTGATTGGGCAGGAAGTGTATCAGCAGGAAGAGCACATCGGGCAGATGTTATTGTCTGGTATCTTCCATAATCTCATGGTTTAGCAGGAAGCAGTATAGTGTGGCTTTCTGCACAACTGAAGCAGAATATATAGCTACTTTCTCTGCTAGTTCTTAAGTGATATGGCTTCGGAATTTGTTATCAGGATTGTTTGACTTAGAGATGGACCCCACTGAGATCCTGTGTGACAACCAGAGTTGTATAAAGATGACAGAGAAGCCATTGTTCCATGATAAGTCAAAGCACATAGAGATCTGATATTTCTATATACGGGATATGGTGCAGAAAGGAGCTATAAAGCATTGATGTATATGTAACTTCGAAATGTATTTAACATATATGTATATTGTATTCCTATAGAGATGGTATTATTCCTCTATACGGAAGTGTCGTCATTTATATTGTAAATGTCGTAACTTATACTTGATGGGTTATTAGACCACCTTGTTGGGGTCGGCCCTGTATAAGTCATGTGGGTCAAAGGGTTATTAGACCACCCTATTGGGGGTCGGCCATGTGGGTTGAAGGGTTATTAGACCACCCTATTGGGGGTTGGCCCAGTCAGTATTATGTTACGTGGTTAAGTTCGAGCCTACATGATTTATGTAAAAGGCAAGTCAAGTCAAGTATAAATAGAGTGCGGGAGGCACTCTATTTAATCACTCACTTCTCACTCATGCACTCAAGGAGGAGTGGCGCACTTATGGAGGAGGAGGAATTGCTGCTAGGATATGTCTATCTCTTATGTTTGTGTTGTATCATTTCTCTATCTATCTCTGAGGAAGTTATTGGGGTTTTTCACCTTTATGGTTTTCCCCAAGTAAATCTTTGTGTCTCTTATGTGCTTGCATTATTGTGTCCATGAATGATATGCTGTAGATTTGCTGTACATGTTGTTCTCTAAGTTAAGATCCTAGATCAGATTAAAGTAAATTCTGAAAATTTAACATGGTATCAGAGCTAGCCTGAAAGAAGGCATGATATGGCATGTATGATACTGGTTGCACTTACGATGCTAGGGCTTGATATAGCAAAAACCAAGCATCGTAGCACTTTCACTATAAATCCATTTTGGCGAAGTTTTCAGATCTGAAATATTTAAAGGCCGAAGATTAAATCCCCATGTACCTTGTGTCCAAAGGAAAACCTCTAATTCATTGTACTTTGTGATTTATGATCTGTACAATATAGGGTTTCTGCCTCTTCCATATCTGAGTCAAAATCAGGTGACCTTGGGAAAAAGGTCATAACTTGGGCTAGGAAGATCCAAATGAAATTTAGTAAAAAGTGACAGGTAGTACACAGACTGTACTATCTCAATAACACATTTTAGAGGCAGAAGTTGAACCAGTGACACGTGGCACACAGTACACGTTAGCTCTCCTGTATTATCCCATAAATAGGTCACGTTATGACACTTGGAATAACTCTCTCTCAGAGAGTCCAATTGAGGTCAGACCTATCAAGATGGAAAGATAACAGGGCAAGCTAGCTCAAGAAATTTTTTCAAAGGACGAAGTTGAATCAGTGACACGTGGCACGCGTACAAGTTCGCTCTCCTGTATTATCCCATAAACAAGTCACGTTGCGACACTTAGCATAACTCTCTCTTAGAGTATCCAATTGAGGTCAGAACTATCGGGATGGAAAGATAACAGGTCGGGCTATATCAGGAAGCTTTTTCAGACCCTATGGATCAAAAATTTCGGAGTTACACCAGAAACAATCAGGTACATATTTCTGTCAAAACAGAATTATTTTTTAGTACCTTCATTCATGGCTTCCGAAATTTAGGGCTTCGGAGAAAGTTGGAATTTTTGTAATCTGAGACCACGGCTGGATGCTACTCATCAAAATCAAAATTTAGAGACCAAGATCAGAATTTTTGGTTTGGCAGAAGGCTAGGCTTTATCAGACCCTAGTTCGGGACCTTGATCAGAAAAGTGGAAAATTAGGGCTTCTATAAAAATGGGAATTTTTGAAATCTATGACCACGGCTAGAAGCTACTCAGAAAAATAGAAGCTTAGAGCTTTGGATCAAACCTTTTGATTGAGCAGAAGAGTTGGCTTCATCAAAACCCAGCTCAGGGTCACGTCCAGTGAATCCGGAAGTTTCAAACGCAAAATTGAGGAGTGAAACTTTGCAGTTTTCAAATTCTGAATATACCAGCTTGATCAGCTCATCAAGGCACATATTTCTATCCTTTCAGAAGTTTGAAATTCAAAGTTTGAATTTTTGGGGTTTCTCTGACAAACCCATATCCAGCTCCAGGTCTAGTTCTTGCAAATCAAGTGGATTGGGTTAATCCTAGAAGAAGATGGATTGGTCACCTGCATAAGTGAAGAAGTTCTTGTTTCAGAGGGAGATGAGGCTAAGGCCTTACATAAGAATATTACAATCAATCTCGACAGGTATGAATCATCAAGGTATGTTTCGATATTTGTTCATGATTAAGTTTATGGTATGTTTGTCTTCATATCACCTTAACAAAATTATGAATGCATGATAGAATATATTCATTGGTTAGGGTGTTGACACTTATGATTGTACTAATGCATTATGGTGGTGTATGAGGTTTATGTCATCTGCTAACATAAAAGGTACACCAAGAAAGACAAATCATGTTCTTCTTCAAGAACGTATGATCATGGTGACATGAAGACAAGGATTCATCCATTGTCATGGATCACATAGAAGATCTACTTTCGAGGTATGTATAACTTGTTTCTACAATGGTTAACTTATGAGACATGCAGGTTACTAGCACAAGTCACTGAAGAGAACCAGAAGACATTATGTGGGTATGTTAGACATAACTAGCTAGCATGCTAATCCAAGTATGTTTTTCCTATATCAAGCTAGAATCCTACCTTGTGTTAGGATCTTATACTGTTGTGTTGTTGATAATGATTATTCATGAAGTCATAGGTTTGAATAATCATGGTTGTATGCATATTATGTTTCTTACCATAATTGATGATATGACTAACCAGAAGAATCATGAAGGTATAGGTTTGAGTAATCACGGGTTTATGCATTGATGATTTAAATAATCAGAAGATTCCTATGATCAAATAAGAATATGCATGAGTAAAAGAAGACTTCCCTGAAACCTTGAATACTAATGTTTGTTATCTATGAATAATCATGACTATACATGTTTTAGATTATTGTGATTTGATAGTATTAAGATTATACTAATAAATGTGTGATTATGTATGAGACCTCAAGGATAACACACTGATGATACTAATAAGCATGCATAGTGATTAAGGATGGATGTAAGTTCAAGGACAGGTAATCCAGGAAGCAAAGATCAAGAGGGAGCACACTCCAGTTGTTCCTGCAAGAAAGCAAAGGAGCACACTTCAGTAGTTTCTGCAAGGATGCAGATATTCAGAGGGAGTTGACCATCTTTCGACATTCCACAACAGAAAGGTGTAGAAGAAGCTACCTTAGCAGCTTCTGCAAGGAAGCAAAGACTCAGAGGGAGTCCACCCAGTAACCAAACAAAGATAAGTATTTTTAATTATCATTTCTTGCATATTTGTTTGTTTAAATAAAATTGTTCAATGATGTATATGCTCATGTTCCTAGACATAGGATATGTATTGTGCATATTAGAATTATTGCATTAATGAACAGTATACTACTAATATGCATGTGATGGGTAAGTGGCATATGGCACTATACAACATTCCATTTCTACTTATCTAGAATGAAACCTCTTTGCTGACATGTTGGGAGTTGTGCACACTCTTAACAATGTTCTGGTAGAGATTGGAAGGCATCTAGAAAGTTACAGGATATGGATAAATGTTGTATTGAAGCATTGGCTAAGATAATTGCATGACTGTATGACATATTTCTTTATGTGTACGAATTTGTTCTAAAAACTATGAGATGTTTTCTAATCATGCAATTTTAATTTGTTGTGTAGGAAAGATCATATGCCATCACCTACAAAAGAAGAACTACAACATTTATTCAAGCAACAAATTATCTATTGAAGATATTGAAGTTCCCAGGATACGGGAAGAATGCCATGTTCCATCGATCATGAAGAGCAATGTTTGGGATGCGGTCCCAAGAGCTGAAGGGAAGTCTGTTGTGACTTCCAAATGGAACCATCAGATCAAGCATGTTGCAGATGGCAGCATAGAGAAATATAAAAGTGATGAGATAGAAGATACACCATATGGATTTCAAGACAGCTTTCTTGAATGGTGTAGTTGAAGAAGAAGTGTATGTGGTGCAACCACTTGGTTCTGAGACACATGACAGGGAGTCATATATGTGCAGAACTTGGTAAGTTAGGATAGACAGCTTTCTATCCAGTTTGGGCTTTACCAAGAGTAAAGCAGATTCCAACCTTTACTACAAGGTTGAGGAAGGCAATCCAGTGATACTACTTTTGTATGCGGATAACCTGTTTGTTATAGGTGAAGATAGATTGATTGCCAACATGCAGCGGAAGCTTACTGCCGAGTTCGATATGAAGAAATTGGGGATGATGCACTATTTTTTTTTGGCATGGAGGTGTGGCAGAGTGCAGATGAAATCTTCCTTGGACAAGGGAAGTATGCAGTAGAGATCCTGAAGAGGTTCGGGATGATGGATTGCAAGGCCATGGCCACACCTATGGCATTGAATCTGAAGCTTCTATGTGATGCTTCATCTGAGCCGGTTGATGTCTCTATGTATCGTCAGATGATTGGATCCTTGATGTACCTGGAAAACACAAGACCAGACATTTGCTTTGCTATGAACACATTGAGTCAGTTCCTGATAGATCCGAGGAGTATTCACCTGGTTGCTGTAAAGCATGTTCTGAGGTACCTAAAGGGTACAGTGGATTATGGGCTCAAGTATGAAGCGAATCAAAAGTTTAACCTATAGGGTTATGTTGATTCAGATTGGGATGGCAGTGCTGTAGATAGGAAGAGCACATCAGGATGCTGCTTCAGTATGGGATCATGTGTGATCTCTTGGTTTAGCAGGAAGCAGTCCTGCGTAGCACTGAGTACAGCTGAGGCAGAGTATGTTGCAGCCTATTCAGCTAGTTGTGACGCAGTATGGCTACAGAAGCTACTCTCTGAGTTATTTGATCTCCCGTTGGATGCTGCTGGTATCTTCTGTGATAACCAGAGTTGTGTGAAGCTGTCCGAGAACCCAGTGTTTCATGACAGGTCGAAACACATAGAGATCAAATATCACTATATCAGGGATATGGTGCAGAGAGGAGCTGTAAAGCTCCTGTATGTTGTGATAGACGAGTAGATTGCAGATGTGCTGATGAAGCCACTAGCCTGGGTGAAGTTCGAGTACTTTAGAGAGAGGCTTGGAATTCTTCAGATCGAGGACACTTCGAGGAAGAAGTGATGGACACATTTGTTGAAGCCATTCCAAGCATGATGGAAGGAGGATCCTTCACATGGCGGTGGATGTAAGCGCTGGATGATGAACATTAGGATGATGTTCTGGTTTCTGCTTTGTATGATCAGTTGGATCATTTATATGTATATGTATGTACGCATCATGTTGGATGCTCGGACCATGTATCTATATATGTATCAGGTGGATACATTGTATGATCAGGTGGATCATGTATGGTGATATGTATCATGTAGTTGTATTTGTATCAGGTGGATACATTGTATGATCAGGTGGATCATGTATGATGATATGTATCAGGTAGATACTTGGTATGCATTAGGTAGATGCATTATATGATCAGGATGATCGTGGATGACGAGCTTCAGGATGTTGTTCCAGATGACATGCAGCATGATGTTGTAGTGATGATGATCAGGATGATGTATGGTGAGTATCAGGTTGATACTCTATTGCCGTGGATCAAGTTGTGCAGATGAGCATATAATTTGGTCCTGGGAGATTTGCAGATAGTCTTTCAAGGTTTTTCCTATTGTTAACACCCAAAAAGTGCTCACTAGCTCATTTCCCTATTCACATGACCCATTTGTCCACTTTTTCACCATCTGAGCCTCCGAAACCAACAAAAGGTCACCAAAAGACCTTAGTACACCTCTTTTTCCATTAAAAAAGATTATTTTTCCAAGAAAATCATAAAAAACCCTCAAAAAGGGTCCAAATTCCCAAAAATATTAAAAAGGGAATTAAAATATTATTTTTATTCAAAAAAGGAAAAAGGAGGGAAAAGTACCTAAACCATGTTGGTCAATACCATTTGGTTTCCACAAAACCACAAATGGTATTCCTCACCACCAAAACCTATAAAAAGGTGGTAGGGGCTCCTCATTTCACATCCTTCCATTATCTCATCCTTATGCTGCTGAAATCTCCCCTGAGCACTTTTAGCCATTGAAGCAACCTTGGAGAAGGAGACCTCTTGGAGTTTGGAGCTACTCATCTTGGGAGTTGCTCAACATCAACCTTCACCATTGAAGGTAATATCGCAAGCACTTGCTTGCCCCCCCATTTTTCAATACAAAAAATTATTTCTTATGTTTCTTGTTCTTGATTTTGACATGTTTACATTATTTGCTTAGATTCTTGCTTAGATTCATGAAAAGTATTGTTTATTTAGTTTATTGTTTTTATTTCTATTGAAACTGCTGCTACTAGTTAGCAGGTGCCCATAGCACTAAGCCTGGTTGCAAAACCAGGCCAACAGTTTTTGGCGACTCCGCTTTGGTTTGAACTTTAGATCTCTAGTTTTGCCTTTAAATCTTAGTTTTTATGAGTTTTTAACCTTTAGATCCATAGATCTGCCATCTTAGACAGCAGATCCATTGCTGTTCTGAGATTTGCCCCCATAAACAGCCCAAAATTTTCAATTTTTGGGTTAGTTTCTCGGTTTCCGTGCACGGCTTCCGCCTCGCGGCTTTTTGCCAGACAGTCGCGCGGTGCATCGCGACTTTTCTGCCTTTTTCCGCGCGGTCCATCGTGGATTTTTTCCAGACAGTCGCGCGGTCCATCGCGACCTTTCTGCATTTATCCGCGCGGCTCATCGCGACTGTGCGGTCAAACCCCGCGCTGCTCATCGCGACTGTGCGGCCTAAACCCGCGCGGTCCATCGCGACTGTGCGTCCAAAACCCGCGCGATCCATCGCGACTGTGCGGCCAAAACCCGCGCGGTCCATCGCGACTATGCGTCCAAAACCCGCGCGGTCCATCGCGACTGTGCGGCCAAAACCCGCGCGGCCCATCGCGGCTGTTCGTCCAAAACCCGCGCGGCTGAATTTTTTCATTCGGCCATCCCGATTTTGAAAAATATTTTTTACTGTACTTTCTGCCCATAGCACATTTTTTACAGTATTTGCATTCTGCATATTTTACAGCTTTGAAAATTTTTTTACTATTTAAAAGTGCATATTTAGAAATCTTTTTCAAAATTTTCAAGAAAGTGAAAGAAAGACTCATTTTGCATTTTCATCTAGATTCAAATTTTTTCTTGTTTACTTCTTTAGAATCTTGCCCTTAGCAATTTTTCTTGAAACGAAGAAATCCATTTATTTCTTTAAAAAAAGGAGTTTATCATTTGCTTTCATAAATCCAAGAAATCCTTTATTTTTTGAGTTATCTTTTGAAAAGCATATTAATTCCTTTTAGTGAAAAAAGTCTTAAATATTTGCTTTTTATTTTCGAAAAATCCTTTATTTTTTGAAAATTTCCCTTAAAGCATTTAATTTTTTCAAAGTTCAGTTTACAACACCTCACGTGCACTCACACGATCACTTAATTGAACTAAGCCTTAAAACGTACCTTAATTTGAACACACTTTTAACCCCACTTGGGGAACACTAAAAGAATTCTTGTAGCTAGGTAGTATTGGGGGGATAGGTGTTCCAATAACACCCCTCAGTTCATACATCTGAGACATAGAAGTTGTCCAATTAGGGAGCTAAAATCTCTTAGTACTTTTTGGCGCGGTCACAACCGGTTTGTGGGAAGGCCTCTCCCTTAGGAGGGTTGAAGTCGCGAGGATGGTTCCGGAAGCCTGAGTGGGATACCGAAACCCATTCAGTAACCGAAGGGCTACCATTCGCAGTTCTCGGGATATCCCTGTCTTGGGCTATTGCGATCAAAGGACCAAACGGCAGATTTACCTTTTCTCGACGCATCATGAACGGAGTATCCTAGTAGCCTGTCTTTTTAGGATTGATTACCCGGTGTCCCTCCCGGTAGGGGGATATCTAGCCGTTGTCTCAACATTCATATTGTCTGACTTGGATTTCATCACCTTGCAGAGGATATCGTCTGTTTGAGTCACAATACTTTTAGATTAGGTGTTTGCATGATCTTTACCACCTTTTGAGTCTAGTTACACCTATTTTTTCTAGGAGCCGCTTGCATGTTGGTATTCTGACCAGTTGTTGCATTCCTCCACTTATTGTAGCACAGCTGCTAGAATAAGTGCATTTTTTGAGGATTGATTTTTTGGCCTGTGAGCCTTCTTTTTTCACTCCCCTTCTTGCACCCTTGGTTGCATTAGGGTTTTGAGTCTTTTACATATATATCACCACCTGATATTTAAAACACATTTTTTACATACAAAACATATTCTCACCATTGAGAATTCTAGACGTTCTCGTCATCTACAGGGCGAACTCCCAGAGTTTAGTCCACTTGGCTCTCCACGTCACAGACGCAGAGCATTGTCCCTTGATTCGACACATCGTCAATCAATTAGACGGTCATCCGATTCTGACATACCCCACTTCACCTTTGATTTGGAGGTAGAATCCGAAAACCCCACCGAGTTACCACCAATCACAAATATGTCTGAAACACCAGTTGATCCACAATTTACATTAACCATAGGTCAGACATCCGCAGACCCTTCTGCGGCAGTACCATCCACGGCAACAACCACCCCCTTGGGTATGCCCAATATGGGTAACACTCCACATTCAGGAATGCCTAGCACAGGACCACCACCTGTCATGGGCATGCCCAACATGGGGGTCATACCCCCTTCGGTTTCCACAAACCCTATCCCAGGAATCCCCAGTGCGATTCCTAACCCAAGTGTAACTCATGTTGCACTTGGCAGTGCTATACCAGGAATCCCTGGTGCGATTCCTAACCCAAGTGTAACCCAAGTTGCACTTGGGAGCGCTAACCCATATCATGCCACACCTTTTGGAGGGCACATACCCTCCATACCTAGCATACCTATAGGCGCTACTGGACCCCTACACCATACCACAATGGCTAGGCAGGTCCCGGTTCCGGTCACCACATCCGCTAGTCTACCATACATGGCAAGTCTCAACCTGCCAGATTTAGCTAGGCTCACAAATGACCCCATCAGACATGATCCTGCTTTGCCCCATATGCCCACTAAGCTTCCCTCTGACATACCTAAGTTTGAGGGAAAGGCAGGAGAAGACCCCCAGAATCACATCATGTCCTTCCATTTATGGTGTTCCTCCAACTCCATAGTGGATGACTCAATCCGCCTACGGCTTTTACAACGCACCTTCACTGGCTCCGCAGCCAAATGGTATATCGAGCAGCCCCATGGGACGCATGCCACATTTACTTCCCTTGCCTCGACCTTCCTGCAGTTCTTTCAGCTACCAGTCCGCTATGATGCGGGCGTCGAAATCCTACTGTCTTGCAGACAGAACACAGCCACGCATATCACTGACCATATTCATGATTGGCGCCGGCGCCGGAGCCTATGCAAGATCAAATTAGACGACCGAATCTTCCTAGACTGGTTCCTTAAATCCCTCCTTCCTCTCATTGCGAAGGATGTAGCATTTGAAAGACCCCGGTCTGAGGAGGAGGCCATCCTCAAGGCCCAACAGTTTGATCTTATCTATGCCCAGTCAGGTTACCTATACACGATCATACCTGATGCCCCACGAGGTGACTCTGCACGCGGTGACACACCGGGGGCATCACATGCCGCTGATGGCATTATTGGCCAAATTACACCGCAAGCAAAACCTTTCAGTATGGTGAGCACCATGCCCGCCCCAGACCTCTCTAGGGCTACATCCAGTTCCGGAGCGACAACTTCTTATGCTCCAACAAACCAGACCCATCACATTCATGGACCCTCTTGTCCACAACATTGTTATGGCCAAGCGCCATCAGCATATGTACCTCCTACATACTATGCTCAACCTACGGTACAGACCCCCATGCAGTTCCCACAACAGCATATGCATTACCCACAACCGATTGCACCGGCTCACCTCACAACTCCACCAGCTCAGGGGTACCAACAACCCCAGCAGGCAACTGGACCACCTCCAGCTCCACCTGCGTACTATCCACCGCAACCTGCTCCCGCACCTGCGGCTCCTCAGAATCCCCCCAATGCTCAAGGGCATGTGTACGCACAACAACATCAGCCCCAATACCAAAATAACCAACGCAACCAGGGTGGGCAACCAAACCGCGGAAGAGGACGCAACCGTGGAAACAATCAAAACCGTAACCAAGCTCCACAACCTACCCATCCTCCGCAAGAAAATAACGCGGCGCCCGCTCATCAGAATCCCGATCGGCCACCTAAGCAACCCAAAAATGCTAATTTACGAACAAACCATCCTTGTTCCATTTGCGGTGTCTATGGACACTATACCCACGCTTTCCCACATCTGGAGCGAGCTCGACAACTATGGACAAATGACGCCCATCGTCAAGGGCAGGCGGCTCCTCAGCCTCCACCCAACCCCCCACCACCTCCACAACAACCTTTGGTATTACAAAACCCTTTTCCAACACAAGGAGTGGTGAACACTCAGCCGTTATCCCCCCAACAGGGCAACGTGCAACCACAACAAATTACTTACACAGCTCCTGACCAACCCATGTTTGATTCAGGCACCCACCACTTATTGATGATGTCCACCGCAGACGTCAATATCCAAACCCGTCGGAATCAATACGGACCAACTGCTGAAACCCCCCCCGCCGAAAAGGATACTAATGCTAATCCCACTGATCAAACATTGCGTATACCTCAGGTTCCACTCGATGGCGCTTCGAAAGCACCTCGCTTCCCCCTTCGCCGAATCAACAACAACCCCAATGCACGGGCTGCGTCCAATTACAACATCGTAGATGACCTAGCTCAATCTCCCGCAGCCATGTCTGCGTTAGAAGTCTTAAAAACCTGTCCTACTCAGCGCAAAACTTTACTTTCCGCCATTGGGGCGATTGACCCAAATGATTCGAAATTGATGACCTTTGATTTAGACCAATCTGAACCACGGCTGCCTTCTACCATAGCAGTCCAAGTTTCCGTTTCTATTCGGAATCTTGTCATCCATCGATGTATCATCGACGAGGGTGCCTCCACATGCGTCATGTCCACTTTTGTTTGGCAGAAGTTGGGATCCCCTGCTCTCCAGCAATCCACCACTGCATTGCGGGCCTACGACGGCCGGTCAGCTCAACCTCAAGGTTTATTACCCAAGGTACCCGTCCAATTAGGTGGGAAAACTGTGCTCATCGACATAGAGGTCATTAACGCCCAGCTCGACTATAACCTTTTACTTGGCCGCAGTTACATGTACGCCATGAAAGCGGTCGCCTCCTTCGTCTTCCGCACCATGATGTTCCCCCACGAGGGACGCGTGGTCAAAATTGACCAACTCACCTACTATGATCCCAACGCCCCTGCAGCACCAGAGAATGTTCTTCCCATGATTGAACAACCCGCTTCTAGTGCAGTTACCTCCTTTGTGTCTTCTGTGGCACCCGGACTTTATTCGGATACACCAATGACCTCTACATTCCAGGCCATTCCACCACCGTCACCGGAGACCCAAGTCGCAAACCTCTGTACTCTTTCGCAGAATACGCAAACGTCCGGTGGTCAACCACCATTGATCCCCAGTCACATTGGTGTTACACCCATCCACACCATCCCCTTCCTATTTCCTCCTTCGGGTGTAGTAAGCGCCCCGGTTATGGCTACCCTTAGCCTACCCGGGCTAACATTGGGATTACCCGTGTGGTAAATTCCGCCTCCCGTTCGACCACCGACACCAGACGTCATCCTCCAACCGGTACAACCTATTGTTACCACAAATCAGCCTCCTCCTGGTGTCGCAATCCCTTCGTCGTCAACGACACCTCCTCCTAACCTCAATATCCCTTCGTCGTCAATGAAACCTCCTCCTGGTCTCACGATTGCGTCGACGTCAAAGGATCCCCCTCTTCTTTCTAAACCCACTGGGGGCAGAGGTCCACAACCATACACTGCTATACCACCTCCTAAGGCAGTCAAACCCCCACCGGTGTTTCGAGCTCCCCCCAAATGTTCATTATGCGATGAAATTGGCCATCCATCTCATCAATGCCCACATTTACCGGCACTCCAAGAGCATATGAATATGTTGGACGATGACATCGGCATCCCAGTAGTCAGATTAGAGCCACCTCTACAGCCTCGCGACAAATCACTGCGCACTAACCATCCTTGTGCTATATGCAGTGTTTACGGCCACTACTCTCACCATTTCCCTGATCTACCTGACTATAGAGCAGCGTTCTACGAGATGAACAATTTGGACCTAGAGACGGCACCCCCTACTATCTAGGATATATACCCTCCCGCATCATCCTCATCTGGAGAGATTAACACCATCTACACGATCTCTTCGACTACCACTACCTCATCACTCGATTTGACCACTCAAAGCTCCCGCAATGATGAAGAGGTTCTCGAGATTCCTACTACCTTTGATTATCCCGGGGAAGACATGCACCATCGTCCATACTTCCTCCCGGAAGAGACTTCATCCACCACCGCTACCCAATCCGTGGTTGAGTCCAAGGATTTCCTTCCTACTAAAATCGACTGGTTAACGGATCTCATGGCCGATATTTCTTCCGTCATCCACATTGACATCTCTGACCCACTTGGTGCCCTTCATACCATCACATTAGGAACCTCCCACAGTGAGCATGAGATCGGAGAATACCAACAACTGTTCCAAGAATTCACTGATGTATTTACTTGGTCAGATACCGAAATGCCTGGCCTTGACCCCGCCATTTATACGATCTCCACTGGATACCCCTATGTCCGGTCGGCCCCTTCCATTGATCCCTTTGACACACAGGTTGAACCCTTTCAAATCAACCAGGAAACCACATGTCCACAACATGGGGGCATGCCCAAAACCTTGCCTACTTGTCATCATCGTGATCCTCGTCGGAGATACTGGGGGCATCCACCCCACAAAGGGAATCCCCCATCATCATATCATCACTTCAGTATGCCACCACGACCCACAGCCTCATGGTATAACACCCCGCCAGCAATTGCTCAATGCCCTATTGATCTCTCTCCGAGACAACATCTGCACCACATTGACACCTCTGAGTTAGGGGGCATAATAGATTACCTCGACCCCGGGATAGGGGGCATGATCAATCATTTTGAACCTTCCCCATCATCTCTATCTCAACACCTCAATGAGCCCATCGTTCAAACCAACACATATGTGATCCACAATCACAAACCCCATGCACATAGCATGGGGGCAGGTCATTAACCCTGCTCACTTTTTCATATTTGTGATCTCAACCATTTTTGAGGTCACGTGTCACTTGTATATTTCAGTTTATTTGATACACCTAGTATTTTGCCCCCACGGGTCATCATTTCTCCCCACCACTGCATCCTTCGCTTGGTGGGATCACCTTTATTTGTAGCCATCTTTTAACCTAGTTCTTTCCTTTAACCATTCCGGAGTCCTTATGACCTCCGTTTTTCGCACCATTTGCACTGCCGGATTCATATTTCCGTGCCTGTGATGATGCTTGAGATCATTTCTCGCTCTCACCTTTAGATTTTTCGGGCATTTTTTCCACACCCCCTCGTCGCCTCGGTTTGCGTGCCACATCGGTCGTTCTCCGTTTTAGACGTGCCTTATATCACCGGATTCAGTTTTCCACGCTCGTGATGATGCTTGAGATCATTTCTCGCTCTCACCTTTAGATTTTTCGGCCATGTTTTCCACGCCCCCTCGTCACCTCGGTTTGCGTGCCACATCGGCCGTTCTCCGTTTCTGACAATCCTTATGTCACCGGATCCAGTTTTCCGCACTGATGACGATGCTTGAGACCTTTTTCTCGCCCTCATCAATCCATTTTTGTTCGGTATAATTTTATCCCTTTTTCGGGCCGAGCAACCCCTTTTTACGAAAAAGGCACTTAGGGAGTTTCCGTTAAGCTCTTTTCTGACTCCTAAAACAATGAAAAGATCGCCGAGCAATCTTGCTTCCTTTCATGCTCGCTAAAACGTATCTGAAAGGGCGTCTACCTGGTATAAGTTTACCCCTTTTCCGGACCTCGTAGACTAATTCCGAAAAAGGTATACTCTAGTCACACCGGCTAGAAGAGTTCTCCATTCGCATCATTTTATGCTTTTTCGGGCCTTGGAGACTAAACTTACGAAAAAGAAACACCAATAGAGTCCACTTACCGCTTTCAGACTCTCTAAACACGAAAGCAACCATGAGCATGAGCCGCCCTGGGCTCATAAAATCCACAGGACCGTACCATTTTAGAGCACACTTTTATCCCTTCTTGGAGCTCATTAAAACTACAAAGAAGGAATCAATGGTGCCTCTTGGCGCTACAACACATCATGCCTACTCACATAGCAGCTTCCCCATTTTGGTCGCCTTTGTTCAGAGTATTCTGCAGTATGTAACCCTGAAACTCCCTCGACAGCTACCATCAGCTTCACCCACCTAGAGTCAGTGCATACCCTTCAGGACCTAAAAGATGATCCCCACACCTACAAGTCAGGTCCCTACGCTGCCAGGTCAACCATGTCATCATGCTCTGAACAGAGGAAGTTTGAGTCTACCCATTTTTTGACCCAGTTATTTCCCATTTCCACAAGTATGTCAGTCCTACCATCAGTACTACAACACTTCAGTTTTACACCTCGTGCTCCTATCAAGGAAACATCATTGCCTTGTTAGTTGCTGGTCTCCCTCTGTCGACGACAACCACATTGATTCCAGAGGATAGACCTAGAGGTCCCTGTGTCTTGGACTCATTACCATCTATGATGAGTGCCTACGAATCATTTCGAGAGGAATCCTCAGTGCCTCTCCGAATGGTTGTTTCTCACATGCTCGACTTCAACACCTTGATCGCATCGTTGAGACTCGCACAGGATATTGGTCCGTTCAGTTATTTAGTCGAAGACCCCGGATACCACCTGACTCCTCCACATTTGAGGGTCTACCTATGGATACAACCAGTTACATTTTTTCTATAGATATCCGGGTTGCGTATGGCGACAGTATTCAGGTTTACCCCAGTTTCATACTCCCTTGAGAATACAGTTACATTATTTCTCAGAGATGACTCATAGTCATTGAGTCCATACAGATGTTGGACACCTTCAGTTTCAGCAGTTCAACAGTTATTCCAGTGTATCAGTTATTGAGATCAGTCATGATCATGAGTATATCCCACAATAATGTCCCCTCTGGACCATTATGATGTACCAGTATATTTCTTTAAGTATTAGATCCCTCGTCTTGGGACTAATTGTTTTGTATATGTCTTGATACGAGCATGGGAATGCCCGCCTCGTCCTTTATCAGAGATTATACCTCATTCATATTGAGTCCATGTAATATTTTTTGTTTTTGCAGCTTCCAAGGGCCGTGGCTCTAGTCTCCAACCGGTCTCTTCTCTCCCCTACTCCCAGAAAAAAGGACAAAAGAACTATGATGTCTATCGGCCATACGATGAGCTCCTGCCCTCACACATCAGGGGGCAATCTGTTAACACCCAAAAAGTGCTCACTAGCTCATTTCCCTATTCACATGACCCATTTGTCCACTTTTTCACCATCTGAGCCTCCGAAACCAACAAAAGGTCACCAAAAGACCTTAGTACACCTCTTTTTCCATTAAAAAAGATTATTTTTCCAAGAAAATCATAAAAAACCCTCAAAAAGGGTCCAAATTCCCAAAAATATTAAAAAGGGAATTAAAATATTATTTTTATTCAAAAAAGGAAAAAGGAGGGAAAAGTACCTAAACCATGTTGGTCAATACCATTTGGTTTCCACAAAACCACAAATGGTATTCCTCACCACCAAAACCTATAAAAAGGTGGTAGGGGCTCCTCATTTCACATCCTTCCATTATCTCATCCTTATGCTGCTGAAATCTCCCCTGAGCACTTTTAGCCATTGAAGCAACCTTGGAGAAGGAGACCTCTTGGAGTTTGGAGCTACTCATCTTGGGAGTTGCTCAACATCAACCTTCACCATTGAAGGTAATATCGCAAGCACTTGCTTGCCCCCCCATTTTTCAATACAAAAAATTATTTCTTATGTTTCTTGTTCTTGATTTTGACATGTTTACATTATTTGCTTAGATTCTTGCTTAGATTCATAAAAAGTATTGTTTATTTAGTTTATTGTTTTTATTTCTATTGAAACTGCTGCTACTAGTTAGCAGGTGCCCATAGCACTAATCCTGGTTGCAAAACCGGGCCAACACCTATGGCATGTAATTCATTTCCCTGGGATATCTGGCAAATGCTCTTTCGAGGTTTTGCTCTGTGAGGACATATAATTTGGCCCTAGGAGATCTGTAGATAGTCTTTCGAGGTTTTTCCTATGGCATGTAATTTGTTTCCCTGGGATATCTGGCAGATGCTCTTTCGAGGATTTGTCCTATGGCATATAATCTGTCCCTGGGAGATCCGATAGGTTGGGCTGTGTGCCCGTAATCAGTCCTGGGATGTTCTTGCGAGGTTTTTCCATGACCACATGTAATTCATGCCCTATGAGATCCTATAGGTAGAGCTGTGTGCTCGTAACAGCCTAGGATGCTCTTGAGAGGTTTTGTGGTAACCACATGTAATTCATGCCCTGGGAGATCCTATAGGTAGAGCTGCGTGCTCGTAACAGCCTGGGATGCTCTTGCGAGGTTTTGTGGTGAGGTCACATATAATATGGACCTGGGAGATCCTATAGGTAGAGCCGTGTACTCGTAACAACCTGGGATGCTCTTCCGAGGTTTTGTGATGCACGTAATAAGTCCTGAGGATTCCATAGTATGGCTAGTGATGACGAAGACCTACAGGTGGTGGGCCTACATCCAGTATGAAAAAGGACTGGCTCTGTAGAAATTCCTATGATGAGTAGATTCAAAGATTGATTGAGATAGCAGCAGCAGTGATGATGATGATGACTCGATGACGATTATCCAGTGACGATGATCCAGAGAAGATGACTTGTGCTAGAAGACCTGTGTCGAGAAATACCTCCTAGTTAAGAGGGAGTGTTGATGTATATGTAACTTCGGAATGTATTTCACATATATGTATATTGTATTCCTATAGAGATGGTATTATTCCTCTGTACGGAAGTGTCGTCATTTATATTGTAAATGTCGTAACTTATACTTGATGGGTTATTAGACCACCTTGTTGGGGTCGGCCCTGTATAAGTCATGTGGGTCAAAGGGTTATTATACCACCCTATTGGGGGTCAGCCATGTGGGTTGAAGGGTTATTAGACCACCCTATTGGGGGTCAGCCCAGTCAGCATTATGTTATGTGGTTAAGTTCGATCCTACATGATTTATGTAAAAGGAAAGTCAAGTCAAGTATAAATAGAGTGTGGGAGGCACTCTTTTTAATCACTCACTTCTCACTCATGCACTCAAGGAGGAGTGGCGCACTTATGGAGTAAAAGGATCTACTGCTAGGATATGTCTATCTCTTATGTTTGGGTTGTATCATTGCTCTATCTATCTCTGAGGAAGTTATTGGGGTTTTTCACCTTTATGGTTTTCCCCAAGTAAATCTTTGTGTCTCTTATGTGCTTGCATTATTGTGTCCATGAATGATATGCTGTAGATTTGCTGTACATGTTGTTTGCTCAGTTAAGATCCTAGATCACATTGAAGTAAATTTTGAAAATTTAACATAAAGATTGAGTATATGAGCACTGACGAACAAGTTGCTGATATATTGACCAAACCTCTGTCCCGAGTAACGTTTGAGTATTTCAGAGACAAGATTGGTGTCGTTCAGAAAGTCCCTCCTCAAAAGGGGGAGTGATATGGTCGATGATGTGGATACTATATCGATGATGAGGATACTTGTATTGATGATGTGGATACTTGTATCGATGATGAGGATACATGTATCGATGATGAGGTTACTTGTTCTGACGATGAGGTCGATAATGAGGTTACCTATCTCGGCGATGAGGTCGATGATATCAACGATAAGGTTGAGAAGTGGTCCCTAGTGGACGAGAGGAATTGTATCATCCCTGGACTTCGGTCCCTGAATTGATCTGTAGACATATGTCTCCGAGAAGTGGTCCCTAGTGGACGAGAGGGATTGTATCATCCCCAGAATTTGGTCCTTGAATTGATCCGTAGACTCTTGTCTTCGAGAAATATGTTGATGAATGATGTAATGTTCGCTCCTGGATTAGCAAGTGATCATTCATAGGTTGTAAATCCTAGATCTGATGTAGGTCACACCCCAATTGAAATAGTACTGGCTCTATGGTTGACTGGAATGATGTAATGTTTGATCCTGGACTGCTTAGTGTAGTAGCTGGTGATCATTCGCAGGTCCTATAATGATGTAATATTCTCTCTTTGATTAGCAGGTGATAATTCACAGGTTGTGAATCCTAGATTTGATCTAGGCCACACCCCAATTGAAATAGTACTAGCTCTGTGGTTGACTGGAATGATGTAATGTTCACTCCTTGACTACTCAGTGTAGTAGCAGGTGATCATTCGAAGGTCCTATAATGATGTAATGTTCGCTCCTAGATTAGCAGGTGATCATTCGCAGGTTGTAAATCCTAGATCTGATCTAGCTCACACCCCAGTTGAAATAGTACTGGCTTTATGGTTGACTGGAATGATGTAATGTTCGCTCCTGGACTGCTTATTGTAGCAACAGGTGATCATTCGTAGGTCCTGTAATGATGTAATGTTCGCTCCTGGATTAGCAGGTGATTATTCATAGGTTGTAAATCCTAGATCAGATCTAGGTCACACCCCAGTTGAAATAGTATAGGCTTTGTGGTTGACTGGAGTGATGTAATGTTCTCTCTTGGAGTGCTCAGTGTAGAAACAAGTGATCATTCGCAGGTCCTGTAATGATGTAATGTTCGCTCCTGGATTAGCAAGTGATCATTCACAGGTGGTAAAATCCTAGATTTAATCTAGGTCACATCTAGTATGAAAAAGGACTGGCACTGTGGTCAAGATTGCATCATTACTAGACATGAGAGATGTCTTAAAGTGATAAGGATTGATCATCCTGTAAGTAGCTCAAGATTGCATTGTCCCTAGACATGAGAGGTGTCTTAAAGTGATAAGGATTGATCATCCTATAAGTAGATCGAGATTGAATCATCCCTAAACATGAGAGGTGTCTTAAAGTGAGAAGGATTGATCATCTTGTAAGCAGATTGGGACTGCATCGTCCCTGAACGTTTGGTTCAAAATGTACGTGATAGGACTGCATCGTCCCTGAACGTTTGGTTCAAAATGCACGTGATAGGATTATATCATCCTTGGACTTATGTCCTAAAGTGAGCGAGATTGATCATCCTGTAATTGGATCTTGTACATTGCAGAGTATGCTGCTATGTTGATGTTGTTGATTGAGAGGATCCAGATGTTGATCGTGATGGTCTAGATGACGATGTTGTTGATTGTGATGGTCTAGATGACGATGTTGTTGATCGTGATGGTCTAGATGACGATGTTGTTGATCGTGATGTTCTAGATGATGATGTTGTTGATCGTAATGATATAGATGATGATGTTGTTGATCATGATGATATAGATGACGATGTTGTTAATCGTGAGGATCCATATGATGATGTTGATCGGTAGATCCAGGTGATGATGTTGTAGATGATCGAGTGCTGCAGAAGATGAAGACTCAATACTGACGATGTTGATGTTCTAGTATTGATTATGTTTCAGTAACTGAATGAGTTACTGATGATGATGTATAAAGAAAGCTTCCAATGATTTATAGATGTATCATGTATCATGTAGTCAATGACTCCTTGCTCCTGCAGATGTTGTTATAATATCCTTCTCGTTAAGGGGGAGTGTTGAAATATTGTAACTTCTAAGAATATTATATTTTTACTTTATTATGTCGTAGATGTTTCATTCCTCCATGAAGACCTTATTGTATATCCAGAGATGTTTTATTCCTCTGTGGAGAATGTGGTAACTTGGGTTATTAGACTTCCCTGGTGGGAGCGGCCCTGTATGAGTCATGTGGGTTAAAGGGTTATTCGACCACCCTAGTGGGTTCGACCCTGTCACATTATGTTAAATGGTTAAGTTGGGGTTGACCTAGTTAGTGTAAAGGTCAAGTTGGAGTTGTGTATAAATAGAGAAGGTGTGTTCCTCATTTAACACACATTCAATTAATTGTGAGTGGCGCATAGGTGAGAGAGAGATCTGTTATGAATGAGAAGGATCTCATGTTTGGGATTACATCTTTTGTATTTACTGGTCATCTATATTGAGGAAGATTTGCTGGGTTTTCTACCCCATGACGGTTTCCCAGGATAAATCTGTGTCTCTTTTGTTTATGCTATGCTTGTTGTTCTTTCAGTGATCTTGTATATGCTATTGTTGTGAAATGGAATGTAATGCTGCTATTTTTTTTCCTAGCATATTGAATCTTAACAGCAAGTTATATTGTAAATGTCATAACTTATATTTGATGGGTTATTAGACCACCTTGGTGGGGTCAGTCGTGTATGAGTCATGTGGGTTAAAGGATAATTAGACCACCCTAGTGGGGCCAGCCTAGTGATAAGTGGTAATGGGTTATTAGACTCTCCTAAGTTGGGGCCGACCTAGTTAGAGGTAAAATTAAAGTGAAGTAAAATATAAATCTAGAAGATGTTTGATGCTCATTTAACACATTTACACACTCACTCACTTCACATTAGTGAGAGAGAGGAGGAGTGCGCACAAGTGGAAGAGGAGCAGCTGCTAGGAGAATATCTCTTGTTGTGGGGTTTGATCTTTGTGATCTTTGTATTGATGCTCATTCTATCTCTGAGGAAGTTGCGGGGTTTTTCACCTTCTTGGTTTTCCCTGGTGAAATGATTTGTGTCTCTTGTTTCTTGTGTTTGATATGCCATACATGTTGTTCTCTCAGTTAAGATCCTAGATATGATTGAATTAAATGCTGAAAAACTAGCATAAACTACTAAAAGCACGCTAATGGACTCTAAGATCATAATTCTGAAAGGAAAAATCAATGAGTAGGAGAATCATTCCCACCATAATGTAGCATGAAATTAAACAATTGAGAAAAGAGTTGGATCCCCAAATATATAGGGAAAACATGACTTCTAAAATTTCTATGAGATCAATCTAGGAGGGCCATCTTGAAGACGAAGAGGAGGAAATATTGGATCAATGATGCACTCACCAATAATAGAGGGATGATAGCACAAGTCAATCAGTATCCCTAGCAGGGATGCGTGGAAACCCAGGTTCTAAAAACTTTCATGTTTTTCTCTGATTTATGTATTGTAAAATCATTTTTTGAGGAAACTCTTTTATTAGAATATATACCATTTCAGCAAACAGATGAAACAATATGAAAAATAGTGTTAGAGAAATAGATAGAGAGCTCAAGAATTCCATTTTTTGGTTTCTAGAATGGCCTCTATTTTGTCAAATTTTCTTGGACACTCCAGATGTAGCCCATATTTTAAAAGAAACTCCTTTCTCGATTCTGGTTAAAAATTATATATATTAACTTCATTTTTTTTTCAAAAGTATTTTCATGATCACCACCTCCAGGCACCTATTTTGTCTTGGTGGATGTTTTGCAAGTAGAAAAAAACCTCCAATTCTAAATTAATAGTATAAATTTCCTATAATGTTATCTTAATCTGCAACAGAAAAGTGTGTGTGAGATATGCATAATTTTTTTATACTCTTTTATGTCCAAACAAATAATCTAAAAGCATGTGTGAAATAGATAATATACCATTGGTCACAATGTTTGATGTACTTATAAAGAGAATTTCAATTGATCACATATCAATGAGCTTCCTAGGGTGGATGGGTGAACAACCAAACTAGATCTAAATTCTAGGTCTGAGTGAACTATTCCTTCATTTACATGTCTCTCATGTGGATCGTGACACCCTATAGAACACGAACAATAAAAGTAAATATTAAATATTCTAGATAAGATGTTAAAAACATTTCCTACTGTCATTAAAGTCTTAAGTAAATTGATTGGAACATATATTAACACCACCTTATTTTTCATAGCCACCTTGATCTTGATATTTTGAATGTTTTTTTAAGGACCCACAATGTAACAATCATATAGACTAGATCCATTCCCAATAGTAGATTCTTCCTCAATATTTATATACTAAAATTTACAGGTACTTCCACGTATTGGAAACATGTCAACTTTTAAAGACTAATTAGGAAAACATAATTCTCAATTAAATTTAAAAAACAATACTAAAAAAATTAATACCTTTATGTTAAGAAATTAGTTCACAAAATAATTTCATGTATATCTCCAATAACACTCTCTCCACAACTGAAACAAACGACCTATTTACCAACTGGTACATTGAGAAAACAATTCTACATCTCGACATATAATGATAGAATCTTTTCTTTAGGTGAAGTAAATATATCAACAATGTGATCCTAGAACACTAGAATCCGTTATTTTTCAATAACATGGTTGCTTAGATCCAAACTCAAATTCATAAAATTCGGGATATCATGAAGAGACTCATTATGATCCTTCTAATACATATCCATGTTAATAATAGAGACATGGTCTCCTTCTAGTCCAATTCTCCAACAATAGTGTATAATAGAGAAACCTATAAAATATGTTTCTAAATCATTTGTGTAAACCCAGACGAATGGGTACTCCTTAACATGAGTCTTCAATATTTTGGAGAATTGAGAAAATGCTTTACCGAAAAAGAATGTCCAATTGAAATCAATTACGAAAAATTAAGGTACATGTGTGTACATTTGAACCAAGTTGAATCAATAATTCAATAAAATCATTGTACATCCATTGGTGATGGTAGTTACCCATATCAACAACAAAAAGTTCACAACCGAGTTTGGGTTGAAGCAAACTAATGTGCATCAGTGTGCTGGACAAGGAAAATGGAAAACAACATCAATAAAAAAATGTGAGATATATTTGCAGAGTGGATTGACACATTAATACCTCTATCCATGAAATAAATACTTGAGATATTTGTTGCAGGCATAGGACTACCTTCTGATTTATCAAAGTTTGGATCAGCCTTCAACTTGAAATTCTTTGAATGATTCCCTTCCAAATTTTTAAAGGATGATAGAACAATATATTTCTCTAAATAAATTAAAAAATATCTTCTAAGATACATTAACAAATTTTCATGATGAATATTTGTGAGCTTGTTCTTCATATTCAATACATGTAATCTAGAAGAATATTTTGTTGATAGAAACAATTTTCTTAACATGGATAAAACACCCTTATTCAAATCCATCACGTTGAAGGTCCCCAACCAAAATGTTTGATCATACGATAGTAACAATGCACATGATATGTTTCCATAGACCATTTTTATTTCCATAAGATATAAACGATAATTAAGAATTGAAAGATTTGTTTGAATTAAAAAACATATGTGTCTCTCTACAACCTCAATTTGAACATGCAATATGTCATCATTGAGCACATTCGTAGCTATGACTATGCCAACATAATTTTTGTTTCTTCCTCAACTAAGAAAATACATAATTCGGGATAAAAATTCACTGGCTCAAATATTTTAAAATATGATTCATGTTTAAATTCTCCTATGTTGTGTTCCATGCTTACCTCTATAAATGGGATTTCGTTGAACTGGCCGAGAGATATAAACCTTGACATTGTTACCTGCAGTTAAAAAATAGTATTGTAAAATCAATAGTAAATATAAAAATGAAACAAATGAAAAAAAACCATTAGAACTCTGAAAACTAATCACAATATGATCTATGCTCACAAGAAATTCCTCACATAATCACTAAGCAAAGATTGCACAATTACAATGAAAATTGAGACATATATGATGCACACAATAAAACTCTATTGAATAATTGTACATCAGCCAAACTTAGGAAATGTAATTATTGTCCAAATATATACATATGTATGAAATTTGAATGGCTAAGGAGGCATTCGATCAACTCAAAAAAAGTAGGCTTACAACTCATGAAAATCCCAATCAATTGCAACATCAGCTTTCCAACTCAATCAAGAGGCATACAAATTGGTAAAATAAAATATGGCAAGCCATGTATGATGAAAAAGAATAAAGATTATGGATTTAGAAGAGAAAATTAGGGAGGATGTGTAGGAAAAAAAGATATCAAGTTGCTAAGTCCATGAAGGCACCCTTGCTTTATCCTTATTCAACTCAAAAGCAAAGCAGACTGCTTTATGAGCAAGAAAAGCATAAAAATATTCTAAAAGTAGGAAGTGCACTCTTTCTAACTAGAAATCGCATAAAGGTAGGTAGAAAGCGAATAAAGGTGCTCAAGTGGATAAGCATGACAAGAAGTGGGCCAACTAGGCTCCATGGGGCCGACTACCTAGTCTAACACCCAGAAAATGATTAAAACATTATAATAAAATATATCTTAAGTCTAGATGGGGTAAATTAATGTAACACACCTAGTGTCACGCTAGACTTAATACACAATTTTTTTAAATAATAAAATATATTAATGCTCATTAGCTACATGCATATTTCATATATGCAATCCTATAACAAATGCATTTTAATGCATAAAATATATACAAGTAATTAGCAGAAGCTTCAACTTGATCCATCAAACCCATAATTTCATATCAAAAATGTAGAAAATTCATAATATCTAAAGCATAGAATAACTTATGAGATGTTTATTTAATAATATTCATGCATAATAAATTTATGCACCATATGAAATCATATGTTAGTCATTAACCTATTGCACATTAAAACCCTATCTTATGGATTACACACTAAGTTCCATAAAATTAGAGCAAAGACATTTATAAATATTTATTTTAACATGCCTCGATTTATTTGATTACCAATTAACTAAAACAAAGATAACGATACTTTGACATACCCCTTTCTTTTCAAACTTATTGGGTAGTAAGAATTGCTTTAGGAATCTATGGACTATACTTCACTTAAAATGAATAGATTAAGACATATAATTTCCTGCCCATATAAATATCAATAATATATTATTTTTACTAAATATGATTACTAGACCATAATAAGTTTTGGCTTATAAAATAATATTTCCAAATCTTTCGTAATAAAAAATTATTCTTAGGAACTTTGTGTTCGGATATCCACATCATCATTTTCAGGACCTTGCATGCAATTAGGGTTTGCATGCATCCCAGTCACCAAGTTGATGCCTCCAGCACCTTAGTCACTTCATTCTAGCACTTGGGAGCTTCTTACATCAGATTTTCAGACCTCCTAGTCAGGAAGGATCCCACTTCTCACCTACTGCCCGAGAAGGGTGCACTTCTTCACCTACCACTTTAGTTACACTCAGTTAGCTCCGATTCTCCTTGATTTGAGGCTAGTTTCACTCGTGACTGACTGTTTCACTCCGTTGGACCTCCAGATTGACTAGATGACTTGTTATGACTTCAGTTAATCCTCCCATGCGCCCTCCACTGGGCCTCCTTCCATTAATCAGTGCTACACACTTCAGTTACACTTGTTACACTTAGTTAGACTCAGATTGACACCTAGATGACTGGTTCTTATGCATTGATGACCACCACCGATTGATGATAAGGACTCCTAGTTGGAGTCAAGCTACACCATTCAGTAATTCAAATGACCTCCTTATTCAATTCGAATCGCTCAGTCATTGTTACTGTATTGTATTGTAATTATTCACCCTCATTGGGATATTGAGCACTGATGCATGCTTTGCATAGTTTTACACCATTTTTATGAGTTTCATCTATTGTGATTGATTTACTTGTTCATTAGATCTATTGTAACTAATTTTACATGGTATCAGAGCCATTGCAGGGACAAGATTTCTTTTCTACAGGTGATCTACAAGGAGATTTGAGTGAATTTACTCAAAATTGCAAAAAGTTTGGTATGAAAGATCTCAAGAGCATTCGCTCCTGTGCATGCAAAGCTTGAAAATACTTCCAATACCACTCCAGAAGCTTGAGTTTCCAATAAATCCCGGATTTAATACATTGGACCCATTCAACATTGCTTGATCTCCAATTCCAAGTATGATGCAACTCTAAAAGGGTGGATTGTTCGACCTCACTGTTTTTGTATTGATTGTGATTTGCAAGTTATAGTCTCCTCCAATTGCATTCGCTACCTTGCTTTGACAAGTCTTTCTACATAAAAGTGCACTCACTCCTAGCAATGGAATACTCTTCTTCAAAGCCTATCCTCACTCCCTTCAATAATTTTGATTGGAAAGAAGATATGGAGATCATGTTACGTTCAAAAGGATACTATAGAGTCACATTGGTCTCGAATTGGAGCCAAGCACATTGTCAGAAAGAACAAAACACTACAACAAGCTTGATGAAGCTTATGGTCTTCTTTGCCTCTCTATTTCCAAAGATCTTCACTTCCATCTAAGTGGATTGAAGACTCCAAAATCTATATGGGAGCAACTTGAAACACTTTTTTGCAAGCAGGGCGAGCTTAGGACTTTTCAATTTGAGAATGAATTGATTGCTCTTAGTCCTGAGAATTTCAAGACCATCAATGAGTTTTTCACAAAATTCAAGCACTTGACATTGTAATTGAAGAACAGTGGAGTTATCAAAGAGGATAAGCAATTTATCCTCTCTATTCTCACCAAGCTTGGTAAGGACTATTTGGTATTTGTCTCTACTTTCAATTCCGGTCGGCTAACTACCCTGAATTGAAAGATGCCTACCTTGAATGCCTTCATTGAGTCCGTCACAAAAGAGCATGATAAGTTGATTCAAATGGGGTCCATAAACTCCAAAGATTCATCCCTATTTGTTCAAGGACCCAATAATTCGAATGGTAAAGGAAAGCAAAAGAAAGAGAAGCCCAAATTCGAACCTCACAAGCAAAGAGATAAAGGCAAGCAGACAGATGCACCATCCAGTTCGAAGTTCAAGCAAAAGGGCAAAGAGGGTAAGGAAAAATCTAAATGTACTTATTGCAACCATGGCTTTCATCCTGAAAGTTCATGCATGGAGAAGACTATAGATCAAATGGTCCTCCTTTTGGAAAAGAACAACATAACTCTTCCTAATGGTGCAAGGAAGAAGGATAGGAATGATGATCATGAAAGAGGACAAGCACTCATGGAAACTGTTTCGAAGCCCACTACTCTTTTGATAGATTCGGGTGCCTTGAATCATATGGCTACAAATATTGATTCTTTTTCTTCATTCGATCCAAACAGCTCCATCCCGATCCATTTGGGAGATAACTCAAAATTTTCTTCAAAGGTAAAAGGTACAATCCATGTAGATCATGGAAGCTTTCAGAATGTTCTCTATGTGGCTTCCTTGGCTTCAAATCTTCTTTCTGTGTATCAAATGACACACACTGGTGAAATGAAGCAAGTTACATTCATCCCTAATACAGTTGAAATTTATGATATCAAAAGTGGAAAATTTATTGCAGTCGGAAAGGCAAACCACACTGCAAAATGCTATGAGTTTTCACACTTTATTCCGCTTGCAAAGCCCACTGCTCTTCGCACACATGGTAATGAGGTTAGTAGGCTTTGGCATGAGAGATTTGGACATATTAATTATAAGTATTTTTTTCTGTTATCAAACAAATCCATGGTAGATGGTCTTCCACAACTCCGTTCCTCGAAGGGAATATGCACCGGTTGCATTATTGGGAAGCACCCTGAGCACAGGTTCGACCGCGGCAAAGCTAGCAGAGCTTCTACAGTTTTGGGGTTGATACATTCTAATATCAGTGGTCCACTGCCCAATATGTCATTAAATGGTTCAAGGTATGTTTTGACATTTATTGATGATTTTTCCCGCTTTACATGGGTATTTTTTCTCAAAAACAAGTCAGAAGTGCTTGGAAAATTCAAGGATTTTAAGGCTTCTGTTGAGACCACCACTAAGAGAAAGATCAAAGCCCTTAGATATGATAATGGTGGAGAATATATTAAGTCCGAGTTGCTGCAACTTTGTGCCCAAAGTGGAATTCATATCCAACATACAGTTCCCTACACACCCCAACAGAACGGTGTAGCGGAAAGGAAAAACCAGTCACTGAAAGAGATGGCTACTTGCATGATTGAATCAAAAGGTTTGGCTGAAAATATTTGGGCTGAATCAATAAATGTTGCTGCATACATTCAGAACTGAGTTCCACATTCATCCGTGAAAGGTATGACTCCTTTCGAAGCATTCTTTGGTCACAAACCGGATGTGTCAAATTTGAGAGTTTTTGGCTCTACTGCATGGGCTAGAATTCCTTCCAAGAAGAGATGAGCTTTGGATCCACAAAGTATTGAGTGCATACTGATAGGATATGGGGAAGAATAAAAAGCATATAAACTCATGGATATCATATATAAAAATATATTCATAGAGCGCAGTGTGCAATTTGAAGAACCGCTTCAAGAATTGCAACTAGTCGAGGAACAAACTGTCGTTTCACCGCCTTCATCAGAATAAGATTCAAGTAGCGATAATGAAGATATTGGTTCTGATATTTCTGATATTTTTGCAGCACATGATGATCATAACATATCAGGTTCAGAATTCAACCATTATGATCCTCCTCAGTTACCAAAGTGGGCCCAAAGCACTCTTCAATCTGTTGGTTCGAACATTGGAATCCTGCTGATCCAAGACAAACAAGAGCAGACTTTCAAAGAGCAGGTATGGCTCTTTCTATTTATGATCCATTACTTCCTGAGATTTGTTATTTGATGACTGGTTCAGATGCCACAACATACTATCATTCCCACCGAGATCCGAGATGGCAAAGTGCCATGGATGAAGAGTACATTTCTCTTCAAAAGAACAATACATGGGAGCTAGTTTCTCTTCCACCTAGAAGAAAATTAGTCAAATGTAAATGGGTCTACCACATGAAATTTTTTGCTGATGGATCTATCAGAAAATACAAAGCAAGGTTGGTGGAAAAAGGTTTCTCCCAAGTCCAAGCAGTGGACTACACTAAGACTTTTGCACCGGTTGCAAAGATGGATTCCATATGCCTTGTTTTGGCAATTTCCGCATCCAAGCATTGGGAAGTGGACCACATGGATGTGAAGAGTGATTTTCTACATGGAGACATTGCTGAAGAGATATATATGCAGCATCCAGAAGGCTACACATCAGATCCATCATTAGTTCGCAGATTGAAGAAATCTTTGTATGGATTAAAACAGGCCCCAAGAGCTTGGTATGCAAAGATGGACTCCTTCTTTCTCAGAATTTCAAAAGATGCAAATCATATCCAAATGTGTATATTCAGCAAGTTAAAGGTAATTTGTTGGTTATTTTACTTTATGTTGATGATCTTCTCATTACTGGTAGCACTCTTAGTTCAATAAACAAGCTAAAAACTGCCTTAAATCTAGCTTTTGACATGAGCGATTTGGGTTTGCTAAATCACTTTTTGGGCTTGGAGATAGCTCAAAATTTTGATGGGATCACTATATCTCAGCAAAAATATGCTTCCGACCTGTTATTGAAGTTTAATATGGCTGAATGTAAGGCATCCCCATTCCGATTCCTCTCAGGAATCAGTCTTGAGGAGGGAAATTCTACACCGCTTGCAAATTGCAGTATGTATCAACAGTTGATTGGTTCACTACTTTACTTGACACACTCAAGGCATGAAATTTCATATGCCATGAGTGCCGTGTCAAGGTATATGCATCAGCCCCATGAGCTTCATTGGCGAGCATCCAAGCAGATCTTGCAGTATGTGCAAGGTACGAAACATTTTGGCATACATTATGCTGCAGATTCTGAGCTTGATTTCATTGGTTTTACTGATTCAAATCGGGAAGGTGATAGCATTGATCGGAAGTCCACTTCCAGTTATGTTTTCATGATTGGTCATGGACCTATTTGCTGGTCCAACAAAAAGCAGGAAGCCATTGCACTTTCTTCAGCAGAGGCAGAGTATCGAGGGGCAGTCAATGCCTGCATTCAGGCAGTTTGGTTGCAGGGTATTCTTTCCGAGTTTGGTTTTGGTGGCACTACTTCGACTGTCCTCTTTTTTGACAATCAAAGTGCTATCAAGATCTCCATATATCCATTTCAACAGCAGAGGACCAAACACATTGAGATTCATATGCACTACATTCAATATTTGGTGCATGATCGCACCATCATTCTGCAATATTGCCCTACCGATGAGCAAATTGTAGACATCTTCACCAAGAGATTCACTGAGAAGAAGTTATGTTACCTACGTTCAATGTTGGGGGTGAGTTTCATCATGGTGGAGACAGATTGATCCATTATTATGTTCTTAGCTTGAGGGGAGGATTTCTTCCCACTGGGTTTTCCCTCTTTCCTCACTTAGCTTATTTTCAACATTTTTTTTGGATTATTGTATTGGGGTGACCTTTGGTCTTAGTTACTAGGGCCCCACATTATTTTTTGCACATCATAGTCTAGCTTGAGGGGGTGTGTTTGGATATCCACATCATCATTTTCAGGACCTTGCATGCAATTATGGTTTGCATGCAAACTCTAGGGTTTTCATGCATTTTGCATGCATCCCACTCACCAGGTTGATGCCTCCAACACCTTAGCCACTTCATTCTAGCACTCGGGAGCTTTTTACATCAGAGTTTCAGCCCTCCTAGTTAGGAAGGAACCCACTTCTCACCTACTACCAGAGAAGTGCACACTTCTTCACCTACCACTTCAGTTACACTCAGTTAGCTCTCATTCTCCTTGATTTGAGGCTAGTTTCACTCCTGACTGACTGTTTCACTCCGTTGGACCTCCAGACTGACTAGATGACTTGTTCTGACTTCAGTTAAGCCTCCCATGCGCCCTCCACTGAGCCTCCTTCCCTTAATCAGTGCTACACACTTCAGTTACACTTGTTACACTCAGTTAGACTCAGATTGACACTTGGATGACTGGTTCTTGTGCATTGATGACCACCATCGATTGATGATGAGGACTCCTAGTTGGATTCAAGCTACACCATTCAGTAATTCGAATGACCTCCTTAGTCAATTCAAATTGCTCAGTCATTTTTACTGTATTGTATTGTAATTATTCACCCTCATTGGGATATTGAGCACTGATGCATGCTTTGCACAGTTTTACACCATTTTTCTGAGTTTCATCTATTGTGATTGATTTACTTGTTCATTAGATCTGCTGTGACTAATTTTACACTCTGACACTATGTCATGAGCTTTAACAAAGTGAACAGTGTCAGATTGAGCTTGGACGAGTGAGCCGTGACATAGTGAGCTTCGACACAAGCATATAATTTTTTTCCAATATTTCCTTAAGGCAAGGAAAATAAATATTTCCTCAAGATATTTAATTTCCTTATTATTAAATCAAGTAAAAGAACTATATTCTTTTGTATTATATTTTTTTTATATTTATACTTACTAGGCAGTAAAAGCAGTAAAAGCATCACAGTAAGTACTTTGTAGGAATTGTCCAATATGAATTCCGTAGTCATAACTTAGGAAATATAGTTTTATACTTAAACATTTATCAATATATGCATCTTTCCATTTTATTAAGTCAAAGGAGAATATTAATTCAACATATTCCCTTTTAAACTTACTTTGCCATATTTCCCAAAAACTACAAAGTGGGGTTTCCATTAAATAATTTGGAAAACATTTTTTATTCTTTTCATATTCATTAAAGATAAAAGACACATAATTTACTAATTCAACCCATGGAATTTTACATGCAAACCCTACAATTCCAAAACTTGTAGATTAAAACAAAAAACCACTCATTAATTGGCCCATGGTATTTGTAAAATAATCAAAGTTGTACTTAGACTTCGACGGAAACATTCGACCTCTTTTAAATTAGCAATTTTCAACCCATGGTTTTCAAACAACACCACTCATGGAAAAGCACCTAAAAAAATGCCTTAACACATTGTTTTGTTTACAAATAAATTAATAAACAAAAATAGGACTTAAACAATTGCTCTACTTTGGAGCTTCGACATAAAAACTTCAACATAAACATTTAATCTTTTTCAAATAAACCAAAACAACCTTTGGCTTTAATAGACCAAATCAACTTGTGGTTTTAACAAATTACCTATTAGGCATAATGGGCCGCCTTTTTACACTGGCTTTTACAACAATATATATATATATATATATATACACACAATAATATTTTAAGTTAATGAAAACTAATAGAAATGGATGAAATTCCAGTTTATTTATCCATTTTTCTAATTTTTCCAATCCTTGTGCTCTTTGACATAGTTTAATTAAACATTACATTTTCAAACCCAGAAATTAACAATTTCTACAGGAAATGAATTTTGACTTCGACTTAAATAAAGAACTGGCTTGCATAAAATTTCCAAGCAATATCGTATAATTAAACTTGCACTTATTTCATGCCCATGAATTAACCCAAGGAAAATATGGATCCCTACCTTGTATCCAAACTCAAGATATTTAACAAGGAAATCATGCAAATATTTTACCAATAATTAATTAAATAACATCTCAGAAATTAAGACAGAATTTCCAGGTATTAAAATTATCTACAAAATACTTTAAATGGGAAACTGGATTCGTGGAATCCATGCTCCACCCAATCGTAGGTAGTTATTCCCTTTATTCTCTCAGCAAAACTCCACCCCCGAGCTGATACTTGTGCATTCACTAGATAGACTTCTCACCAATTCCCCAGACTTTTTCAAAATTTACACTTGGCAATGAAGAAAATTGGATTGAATACCAATTCCATTCCAAACAATGCACTTAACCTACTTGATTTCCTTCTAACTGCACAACAATGAAACGCATCACTTCCATCTATGCTGAGAAATCCACCAAGCCAACTGCATACACCATTTTCCACGTCATTGGAAATACCAGAGACAAAACGGATATAATTACAGCAGAAATTTATCAGCAATTTGGCTCACAAGTTCAAGGATTCATATCAGTTTTCGTTATTGGATAATAATTATCTCCCTTGTTCTCTCCGACATACCCAGGCATGGAAATTTTTCTTAGAACTCCATCTTCTTCTCTTCTGTACATAATGTCACCAATTACTTTTCCCCTCCATGCATAATTCAGGCATGCAATTTTGGAACCACATGGGCTCTCCCTCTTAGCCCATTTTTTTATTATATATATATATATATATATATATATATATATATATATATATACATTAAAATATAAACCACCCAAAATACCACTTAATCATAATTAAATAATAATTATGATTTTTAATAATATAAATTCATTTAAATGGGTTAACGACTTAGGATAAACTTAGGGACTTAAATATTTAACAGGGTTGTACCATGGTCTCCAACTTAAGAAATCTAAATCCCTTACTATCTCTGGTGAATATACAAGTCCCCGATTTTTTCAGAGTACTACCTCAGCACAACCAGTTGTGAAATTTTAGTATTAATATTTACAAAGTACAAATTGTTTAGCCTTATAGGAATTCAGAGTCAGTATTTACATCTTGACATCATCATACTAGGGGTTTCAAACCAAGGGGGTTGCATTCCCCTCTCCCTTAAAGTATACATTGTCCTAGGTGTTTAATGCTTATAGATATTAATACAATTCTTACATACATCAAGTTTTTCATAACTCTGCAAGGTTGTTCTTGCACTTTTGATTTCAATTTGTTTCTACAAAGATGAATCAGGTTCACCAAAATCTGACATACTTCATCATGTTGTTTATGCTGATGACAACAAAATTTTGTCCCACTCCTCTTTAGCTTTTAGAACAACCGCAACCAACTTTCAACATAAGTTTTTCCTCTGAAATCAATTACCAAACATTGATGAGGCCAGCATAATAAAAATCAGTCCTCTCATTTACTTAAATGACCAATAGTTTTCAATATTTACTCAAATTACTTTCATGCATGTCATGCTTAACTCAGCATATGCATATAGATGAATCCAATCTTCTTTATTTCTTTTTACATAAATTTAACAATTTCAACATTCATTGTTTATCTAAGCAAAATAAATACAACATTTTCAACTGTAAGATGCCTTTAAACAACTTTCTCTTTCTATAAAGTAAATAAACGTAAGTAAAAATAAAAGAGTAAGAGTTCCCCGTCTTAGTCTTGTCCCAATCTGGAGCTCCACAACTGTGGCTTCCCTGTTCCTTGGTCTCTTTCTCTTTGAAACGTATATGCTTGATTTGTTTAGTCGTCATCAAGGTTGGGATCCACATTGTCTGTCCCACACAACACCAAGAAGGTATTCCTTTCTCTAGTGTCATTCATTATGCTCGTAAAAGGATTACCCAAACCTTGTTCAACCTCCATCTATGACAATTCATATTTGAAATGTACCCATAGGACTTAAAAACTGGGTTGCTCCCCATGGATTTCTCAAAGGATTCTTAGCTAACAGGATCATCATAAATACCACATCATCAATCAATTTTATTATATTATTATTATTAGGTTTGTTCATTAGACTCAGCGCCTCTCTCCCCCTCCCGCTTTTATTAGTAGGTGAGGATTTTTAGTAATTTATTATACTGCTTCAATATTTACCGCAACACCAACTTGCAAAGTCTTCTACTCTTTTAGAGAATTCACGTCCTCAATGCAATCGGCTGAGGAAAACCCATCCTCAGCTTTGCATAGTTTTAATTAGTGGAAAACACATGCTCAATGCAACTGGTTGAGGAAAACCCATCTTCAGCTTGCATAAATTTAATCAGAGGAATCATATCCTCAATGCAAACGACCAAAGGAAACTCATCCTTGTCTTGCATAGTCTTCTTCTTCTTTAACTTTGATCCTTCCTTTCTTCACTTCTCTTCTTCAATATGCAAGCACCAACTTGCATATATACCCGATAAACACAAAATGGCTAGAAAATCCCATCAGTATGAGACATTTATCAAAATGTATTCTCATAAAACTAAAAACATATCATTTTACACGATTGAATTCTCGTCACTGAAACACCAGGAATGCATCCATTCCATTAATGTGTAATCAATGTCAGCAACCATGACACAACACAACACCATGATTGCATCCATTCCTTTTAGATTTGTGCCATGTCAGTTGGACTTGTAGCTTAAATATATTTTCAAGGTAAAACATTTTCTGAATATTATCTCCTATAAAAATTATTTTCAATATTAAATCGAGGTTAGTGTAAGGATATCTCCCTTCTTCCTCAATTCTTGAGCAAATTTTTTAATTTCTTTACTTGTGCCACATTCTTCAATCAAACATGATGAAGAACCTCTTGTATGACCCCATAAAACTCTAATATTGCAATCTCTTTCTCTCCATCCAAAGTTTTAGTTTTGCAACTTCATTATTTGCATCACTTATAGGCAATAGCATTAGATACAAACAAATAAATCATATCAGATAACTCCAGTTAGTATCCAGTAACAATTTATAACCAACTAACAAATTTACTAGATAATAGTAGTTAAAAATTTATAATCAACTAACAACTTATCTCAGTTAGTAACATATTCTTAGTTTTAACTTTTCATAAGTTAGCATACATATAGAAGTATTAGAAATTCATTTACAACTCACACAAGCAAGGTGAACACGAATTGAAGTATTTAGACCTATACTAAAACATGTGAGTGCACCAGTATTATTACGAAAATGTCCAAGACAATTCAAACACTTACTGTTGTTTCAGAGTCTCTTGCATATTTAATATTGCATTAAAAAATTCCACAATTCATACTCAACCATTAAACAACATTCCAATGTTGTATCAACATAAACCATTCTTGCATAGATGGACTTAGGTCACGGGGGGTTCACTGAGTGAACTTCTTACATAGCACAATCGTTCGCATGATATTAATGAATATCCCTACTTTCAATAAATATTGGAAAATGTCTCCTAAAATTGCATTGTTGAACCCTCCTCCCAATATTCCTTTCCAATCAAGAAAACCCCTAGTTTCACCATATATTGTAGGTATCCATTTGTATCAACCCATTTTTTACACCCCCTTTATATCATATTATCAAGTTGTAACAAACGAGATCCCTAACACATATTAGTATAAGCAAACAAGATGCTAAATAAAATAATAGTATAATGCTAATAATGATCCCATTGGGATTGCAGAGGAGACTAATCAATTTGTAGCAATGGATAGTGGAAGACCCAACGAAATAGTACTGGGAAAGGAAAAATGCATAAAAGGAAACCTAGTCAAGAGATCAACATAACAAAGAATGTAAAAGACTAATAGTCCAATAGTTAGTGGAATGCTTATAAAAGATGAGAACTGCATATGTTTCACACCACAGCCTACCAATCTACCAATTTTATATCATGTAAATACAAGTACAGCCATAGGGAGCTCATTTTTTCTATAATATTAATAAATTAAACTCCATAAAAAATGAAAAATTGAAACCCTTTCACGGATGGACTCCCCTCCCTTCCTATCAAAATAAACATCATTGATGTTTGAACCCAAATGAATATTGAAAAATTCCTCTTACTTTTCAATAACACGATATGATCATGTGCATAGCTTGGATTTGGGTCATTCACAAGATCAAATGAATTTCCTCCACTTCCTCTACATTTATTCTCGCAATTAAGGGAATTAACAACATTTAGTTACCTTTTCTTGGGTTAAATCTTGTCTTTTTTAATCTTTATAGGAAAGGGAAAAATATCTATTTTTAGGTTTCAAACATGCAATAGTTATAAAGATACACAGATGGTGAAACTTATATAATACCATTTCATGGTAACAATAATGCATAAGGTATGTAAATAAGGATTTATATTTTCACCTATGTTCATGTTAGTTCCAATACAATATTAAGATGGATGCCTTGCATATAAGAATTGAAATTACAATTATGAATGTGCCAAATAGAACTCAATCTAACAACTATTCCTAACTGGCAATGTGAAAATATTAAAGAAGAATACAAAATGTTGAAAGAAATAATTAGTCAAGAAACATTGATATAACTTTTCTTGGTTGCAATGAACCAGAAAATATTGATCTCACTTTTCTTGGTTTCCGTGGAGCAAGGTTTAATTGAATCTCAATACCCACCTAAACCCCAACCTAAAAAATCAAGAGTTAGATCTTGTACTTGAATTCCTACAAAAAATACAATACATTTGGTCAAGTCCGGAACTCCCGATTAGATACATCTCTTAACTTAAAGATGAAAAACAATATAACATCAATTCAAGCTAAGCCTAAATAATATATTAAATGAGGATTTCTCAAGGTCAATAATACAAAGAGACTTCCATCGATATTATCATTGGTACACTATTATCATATTTATGCAAAACTTAGGATCATAAGCAATATCAAATAAAAATCGAGGGTCCTTAAATTTTAGGTGGGTATGAATTAAGCCCATGATTTGGAGGTATGAATCCATCACATGATTTGTAGGTTATTCCTCGGCACACCCAAATAAAATAACCCCCAATATTTATATTACTATGTCAAATTAAAAACCCCCCTTGACCCCTTATTACGGGGCTATATATTTTTGAGGTTTTTAAGAGTATTCAAACACCCAATATGAATGGACGCGATATGATTTTTCCTCACTAGTGAACCCACCATGAATTAGGTATATGCCCATCCAAATAATTTATCTAGTTGTCCAATATGACCATTTACCATCGGACTTAAACATAAACCAAGCATAAGCTTCAAGTAGTCACTGAGGACTCCAACAGAATCCAAACACAAGTTACATACTTTCATCAAATACTAAGACACATGCCATGCATAGGTCACAGACAATCGCCAATATTTAACATTAAAGGAACACCTTGTCAAAATAGACATACATCATTTGGCATTCAATATACCATTCGGTAATCCATACATAGAAAACCAAATTTTTTTATCTAGAGATACCACTCTGAACGCATATCTTTGAATGCATATAATAATCCACACTCATACCCAACAACAAGGATTATTCTAACTTATCATATTACCATGAAAATAGTTCTCTAATAATAAATTTATTGTTCATTCAGCGGATGCATGTACAACTTATGCATTTTCTAATTCCTTGTTGGACCTACTGCGCAACTTTGACCTTACCCTAAAATACAGCACAAGAATAAACTAGTCATGAGTAACTATACTATCAAACCATTCACTATAGGCCATCAATTTCAAAATTCAATAACAAATGCAACCAATCAATCACCAGGTCTGCATATTATTACACCTCGAACAAAATTGATTATTATAAATACCCATGATCATCCAACTTAGGTTGTATCTCGCTACAGCGTGACATAATCGAAAAAGAAAAAACATCAACATGCTTAACATACTCATGCATCAACATTCTTAACACACTCATGCATCAGCATGCTCTAAGAATACCAAATACACACACCAATAGGCTATCAAGTATTCAAGCATTTAACTAATCATTTAAAATCATTTGACATGTCCCCATCCCTACTACCAATTGGAGACTTGAGGGAGCATAGGGGTAGAAGAAATACAAAAAATGCTCATAAAAATTAAGACTAGGCCAACTTGCCCCAAATAGGAAAATAAATAAATCTTTTTATAAATTTAAATGTACTTACCAATAAATTAATATGATCCCACATTTTATGCAACATATGCATACCACGCTAGTCTAAGCTATACAGCTATGAAGAAAAATAGATACAAGATTAACCGGAGTCATTCCAAATAGTGCAATTCCTTCTCTAGTTTCCTTCTAGTAACACAACAATGATACACACCAGTGTTTCTAGTGCTCAATAATTCCATTTGAGTTGGTGCATATACCATTTTCCATTAGCTTTGGTTTTGACAACAACAACCAACATCCACCAGAAAAAAAAAATAAAAAATAAAAAATAAATAAATAAATAAAATAAAATAAAAAAATAAATAAAAAATAAAAAATAAAAAATTTCAAGAATTCAGTTACAAGGACAAACAGAGGCATCTTATAAAATAGTGACCATAAACATTAATCAATTGGATTTAACCAAGGACCAATAAGGTAAAGTTCCCTCACCATGAACAATCCAGAACATGGGTCCACCCATAGACACCATGCAACAACCAAGTCCCATACAATTTAGGCTTCAAGGATAAATCCTATATACAGTCATTGTCATACAGTTAATCAGAAACATACAACATCAAGCAACAATTTTTCTTACTTTTAGAGATCATCTTTCTAATTATAGATAGTCCCAGAGCTTCGCTCTCTTCAAGAGACAAACAATCTTATATTTGTAATAACAATTACATCATACAATTACATGTACAAACATTAAACACTAAAATCTAATTTTTCCAAGCCTTGTGTTCTTCGACATAGCTTAATTAAACATTACATTTTCAAACCCAGAAATTAACAATTTCTATAGGAAATGAATTTTGACTTCAACTTTAATAAAGAACCGGCTTACATAAAATTTCCAAGCAATATCACATAATTAAACTTGCACTTATTTCATGCCCATGAATTAAACCAAGTAAAATGGATTTCTACCTTGTATCCAAACTCAAGAAATTTAACAAGGAAATATGCAAACCTTTGACCATTAATTAATTAAATAACATCTCAGAAATTAAGAAAGAATTTTTGGGTATTAAACTTATCTGCAAAATACTTGAAATGCAAAAATGGCTTTGTAGCAGACACACTCCACCCAACCATAGGTAGTTCTACTCGCTATTCTCTCAGCAGAACTCCACTCCCAAGATGAGACTTGTGCATTCACTAGATAGACTTCTCACTAATTCCCCATACATTTTCAGAATTGACCCTTGGAAATCAAGAAAATTTGATTGAATACCAATTCCATTCCAAACAATGCACTTACCCTCCTTGATGTCCTTATGATTGCACAATAGTGAGACACATCATTGCCACCTATTCTTAGAAATCCGCCAAGTTAGCTACATACACCATTTTCCACTTCATTGGAAATACTAGAGACAAAATGGACAGAATTGCAGTAGAAATTTATCAACAATTTGGCTCACAAGTTTAGGGATTCATATCAGTTTTTTTTCTTGGATAATAATTATATCCCCTATTCTCTTCGACATACCCAAGCATGGGAAACTTTCTCATAACTCCATCCTTTTCTCTTCCCTACAGAATGGTCACCAATTAATTTTTCCCTCCGGGCATAATTCAGGCATGCAATTTTGGAGCCACATGGGCACTCCCTCTCATCCCATTTTATTATATATATATATATATATATATATATATATATATATATATATATATATATATAAACAACCCAAAATCCCAATTAATCATAGTTAAATAATAATTATGATTTTTAATAGTATAAAGTCATTTAAATGGGTTAAAACTTAGGGACTTAAAATTTTAACAGGGTTGTACCATGGTCTCCCACCTAAGACACATATCCCCCTTACTGTCTCTAGTGAATACACAAGTCCCTGATCTTTTCAGCGTACTTCCTTAGCACATCTAGTTGTGGATTTTTAGTATTAATATTTACAAAGTACATACATGCATGCATAGTCAGTATTTACATCTTGACATCATCATACTAAGGGTTTCGAAGTAGGGGGGTTACAATTAATTCCAACACCCCCACTTAAGCCTAATGTAACATCCCCAATATACCAAAAATTTAAAAATAAAAATAAATACTTGATTAACTACCATACTTAGGAATTTCATTCGTAATAATACGATGCATAACCATTTTCCAATAATTAAAAAATATATTATCTTAATACCTGCATACAAGACTTCTCTTTTTTCTTTTTTCTTTTATTTATTTTTATAATTTTATCTCGCCACAAATTAGTACATTCTAAGTCACACATACAAACCATATAATTGCGATAACTTGAATGCATTAAATTACATAAATTAATAATCCAATGTCTTTCATATAGGGATCCTTGATTTTGAATTGGCGTATTGAAGGGAAATTTTAAAATTCCCATGCTTGACACAAACACTATATTTACTTCCATCCATAAGTACATTCTAAAGAATATATTACCCGAATTAAAATCTATTACTTTTAAAATAAATCACAACATAATTAATGCATTATATGAATCAATAGTATACTAAGTCTAATTAAATTACATTATCATGTATACAAATCATATACATATATATTCATAGTAATCAATCTTATGTGTGTTTAACCTTATATGCTAAACCAATTACGATTCACGATTTAAACCTATTTAACGTCCGTCATATAAATCATATCTTAGAATGCCATATCAATGTGTATATGTCGACTAATTTAGATTCCAGTATTCGTATTGTTGCACGTATAAACCATTAAAACACATATATATATATATATATAATTTGAAAATAAGTTCGACCTTTACTTAATACCTAGTTACCAAAGTCCATGCTTAGGGTGATTGTTAACCAAAGTTAGATAATATAATACTGATTATATTTATATATATTATTAACGAGATAATCCAAACATACCGCATTCGACATTTCTTGTTTAACAAGTGGTGGGTTGACTACTCGAGGAGTATTATTTAAGTTTAGCAGACAACTAAGATTTTCACAGGATTAACATCTATTATACTCGTTGGCTAAAAGAGATAGGTGGAAAAATCGGCGTAGAGGATCCCTCCACAATAATTCATTGGAGTTCAACATCCAGTGAAGTGGATCTACTCTACAGAGTTGTTTAAGTATGAATATTGAAGAAGATCTGCTTAGAAATCATAAGTCCACTTGATCTCTACAGGGATCATTTTAGGTACATTCATGTGCCGATATTTGAATACAAATTGATCGATGTGGCGAGTTGCTAATGGCTTTTATGCTCAAGAAATTAACCCAGAGATTCGATCACTAGTAGTGAACTGATCGTCATAAATATTCATTATAATACATAATATTTAGTAATAATTCAATTACCACACACAATCATTGCATATCCCAAATCGATTCCTAAAGGTTTGGATAGGCAGAAAAAATGTTTTAAACATTGCTTCTGCATTTTTTTTATAAGAGAACGATTTGCAGACCATACACAGTCAACTGATCTACATATTTAAAGTTTCCTGCTTTAACAGAGGTATATTTTTAACTTTACCAAATGAATGGATGTAACAGAGACATACTCTATGCGATCCACAATGGATTTGTAAAGGACTTCTGATCCACAGGCATCGTGTAGCGAGGATGTCATTCTACTTACTAAAGTAAAGAGATCATATCTCTGAAGTTTTTAATCCAATTACTTGTTATAACTAACACATAATTCCATAGAGGATTCGTAGAACCTCTTATTTCAATTTACTTTGTATGTATAACAGAAGAAATCATTTCATTTAAATAAGCAGAGAACTATGCTCCGCGACGGACTGTAAATCTTGAGAGTAATTTTTTAACATTATTGACGCAAGTCACCTTACAAGAATAATTTCTTGCTTAATAATACACATGACACATACCACAATGCTTACACGAACAAGGTGTAAAACAGAATGCCAGAAGTGGCTTATATTACTTCTCTGAATTCGGTTATAATGCGGAATAACTGTAAACAAATAATTAAATGCAATCAGTCTCATCCGTTACAACTCAGAAGTAACTGTGGTGTGTTCTCCATGTGTGTCGACCTCACCCTTTCCTGGTTCACCTCAGAACTCTGAGTTATGGCTCGATCTCAACATTCTTCTTCTGTGGCTGTGTGTATCTTGACAACTCTGCCACGCTCTCTGATGTTGTTGATCAGATACTGAAGATCCCCTCAATCGATTTTCCTCCTTCATCTTCTACCCTATAGTTGTTGTTCCTGATATTACTGCAATCCCTGAGTCACGCATCCTCCTATTAGCCGATCCTTCCAAATCTTGAAGACCTACAACTGTCAGCTCCCAACTGTGTTGCACAACCTCTGTCCATGACGTCACTTGTCATGTGTTTCACCTACTCGCAATAATTGTATTAACTTCCTTAGCAACCCTGAATGGATACCAGGTATAGTTCCTTGACTTTCTGCCCTTCCGACCCTATTACAATAGTCGATCACATCTTGACCTTCTTGTAGGCTTACTTCTCATCTTTCGCAGTTTGCCAGTCCTTCCCTTCCTCTATGCATGGCTCCGCCAAACCTATTGCATCATAGTTCGACCACTTGTCGACTACCCAATGTCTTACTCCACTTGTCATCTATTGATCATTACCTATCGATTCTTGACTTCTCGCAACATCCGTTGCGCTTCTCCAGTCAGTCGCACTTCGACTTCTTCTACTCGACTTGTTGACTTCGAATAGTCAACCTGCTCTTTGCACCAGTGGTCATTGGCACTCCCACTGGTCAGCTCCCTCCTGTCGATCAAATTCAACTGATCTTCCTAGGCTCCAATTCTCCTACATCAGACACCCAAAGTAAAAAATAATCTGACTGCTCCGTCAGTCTCCTGAACTCTTCTTCGGAAATCTACGTCGCCTCCTGCAACTCATCATCCTTCCATTGCACTAAGTATTCTTTCTTCCATGCACTACGCATTCGCCCAACCTCGCACTCTCCAATTAATTCTGTTATCTCTTCTTTGTGTCGATCTGGAAGTTGGTTCGTCCAGTTGATGCTTATCACGGGGGGTTCACTAGTGAGGCAATATCATATCACGTCCATTCATATTGGGGGTTTGAATACTCTTAAAAACCTCAAAAATATATTGCCCCGTATTAAGGGGTCAAGGGGGGTTTTAATTTGACATAGTAATATAAATATTGGAGTTTATTTTATTTGGGTGTGTTGAGGAATAACCTCCAAATCGTGGGATGGATTCATACCTCCAAATCATGGGCTCAATCCATACCCACCTAAAACTTAAGGACCCTTCATTTTTATTTGTTATTTCTTATGATCCTAAGTTCTACATAAATATGATAATAGTGTGCCAATGATAATATCGATGGAAGACGTCTCTTTGGATTATTGGCTTTCAACAATCCTCACTTAATAGCTTATTTAGACTTGGTTTGAATTGATGTTATATTTTTTTTCATCTTTAAGTTAAGAGGTGTAGCTAATCAAGAGTTTTGGACTTGAACAATTGTATTGCATTTTTTGTAGGCATTCAAGTAAAAGAGATAACTCTTCATTTTTTAGGTTGGGGTTTAAATGGGTATTGAGAATCAATTAAACCTTGCTCCAAGACAACCAAGAAAAGTGAGATCAATATTTATTGGCTCATTGGAACCAAGAAAAGTTAGATCAATGTTTCTTAACTAATTATTTATTTCAACTTTTTGTATTCTTATTTAATATTTTCACATTGCCAGTTAGAAATAGTTGTTACATTGAGTTATATTTGGCACATTCATAATTGTAATTTCAATTATTATATGCAAGGAATCTGTCTTAATATTGTATTGGAACTGACATGAACATAGGTGAAAATCTAAATCCTTATTTACATACCCTATGTGTTATCGTTACCATGAAATGGTATCATATAAGCTTCACCATATGTGTATCTTTATAACTATTGCATGCTTGAAACCTAACAATGGATACTTTTCCCTCTCCTATAAAGATTATAAAAAACTAGATATAACCCAATAAAAGGTAACTAAATGTTGTTAATTCCCATGATTTCAAGAATGAATTTAGAGGAAGTGGAAGAAATTCATTGGATCTTGTGAATGACCCAAATCCAAGTTATACACATGATCATATGGTGTTATTGAAAAGTAAGAGGAATTTTTCTATGTTCATTTTGGTTCAAACATCATTGATGTTTGTTTTGATAGGAAGGTAGGGGAGTCCATCCACGAAATGGTTTAAATTTTTTATTTTTATGGAGTTTAATTTATTAAGCTTATAGAAAACATGAGGTCTTTATAGGTATACTTGTATGTATTTACATGATATAAAATTGGTAGATTGGAAGGATATGGTGTGAAACATCTGCAATTCTCATCTTTTATAAGCATTGCACTCACTATTGGACTATAAGTATTTTACATTCTTTGTTATGTTCATCCCTTGACTACGTTTCCTTTTATGCATTTTCCCTTCCCCAGTACTATTTCGTTGGGTCTTCCACTATCCAATTCTACAAATTGATCAGTCACTCATGTAATCCTAGTGGGATCATTATTACCATTATACTATTATTTTATTTAGCATCTTGTTTGCTTATACTAATATGTGTTAGGGATCCTGTTTGTTACAACTTGATAATATGATATAAAGGGGGTGTTAAAAATGGGTTGATAAATATGGATACCTACAATATCTGGTAAAACTAGGGGTTTTCTTAATTGGAAATGCATATTGGGAGGGGGGTTCAAGAATATAATTTTAGGATGCATTTTCCAATATTTAGTGAAATTAGGGATATTCTTTAATATCATGCGAACGATCGTGCTATGTAACCATTTCACTAAGTGAACCTCCCGTGATGCTTATCACTTCCTCGCTTTCGTTGCTTGACCTTTCTTCAAATTTGTACAAATATGAAACGTTGAACGTTGCTGAAATGTTCAAGTCTTTCGACAATTCCAACACATAAGCGTTGTTCGAAATCTTCTTCAGAATTCTGCATGGTCCTATCTTCTTTAGCTTTATATTGTTGTATGTACCTATCAGAAATCTCTCCTTCCGCGGATATGCATAGACTGAGTCCCCTTCTTGGAACAATTGTATTCTCTTCTTCCTGTTGGCCCTCAACTTGTATGCCACGTTACTCTTCTCTATGTGCTTCCACACATTTCCATGAACTTCATGCATATGTTCTGCGAATGATTCTGCATCCATGCTCTTCCTGGTTTCTGTCGGCAACTTGACCAAATCCACCACTCCGTGTGGGATTCTCCCCTGAACAATCTGGAATGGGCTCAATCCTGCTGACCAATTCACAGAATTGTTGTACACGAACTCTGCTTGTGCCAACACATTTTCCAACCGCTTGGCTCTATTGCCTGCTAGACATCTCAGAAGGTTTCCCAAACTTCTGTTAACCACCTCGGTCTATCCATCTTTCTGTGGATGGTACGCCGAGCTAAACTGCATCTTCATGTCCAGTTTCTTCCATAGGGTTCTCCATAAATGGCCCATAAACTTGGTATCACGATCTGACATGATACTCTTTGGAAACCCATGTAATCTGACTATCTCCTTGAAGAATAGTACAACAATCCTTGTGGTGTCACTCGTCTTCTTACACGGTATGAAATGCGCCATCTTCGAAAACCTGTCGACTACAACAAATGTTGAGTCGCTTCCCTGTTGAGTCTTCGACAATCCTAACACAAAATCCATGCTAAGATGCTCCCAAGGGTTATCTGGTACCAATAATGGTGTGTACAACCCTGTGTTCTGACTCCTTCCCTTTTCCAACTGGAAAACTTGACATTGTCGAACCCACTTTCCGACATCTGTCGACATCCCTGGACAAAAATACTTCTCGTCAACTAATGCTTTGGTCTTGTCGATGCCAAAATGTCCTGCTGACCCTCCATTATGAAATTCTCGAATTAGGTTCTCTCTTACTGATCCTCTGGGAATGCACAACTGATTTCCCCTGAACAGATAGCCTTCTTGAATGAAATAACTTAAATATGGGGTCCTGTTGATACTCCAAGGTTCACAAAAAGCCTTCCATGCTTTCGCAAAATCCTTGTCGGTCTCATACTCTGTCTTTATCGACTCTATCCTTGTTTCCTGAACTGTCGTCATGTTTAGTAGTGCAATTCTCCTGCTCAATGTGTCGGCAAATTTATTCGACTTGCCCAACCCATGTCACAACACGAATGCATATCTCTAAAGTAGCTCCACCCACTTCATGCGTCGCTGATCCAACTTCGACTGAGTGTTCAAATACCTCAGCGCTTGGTGATCTGTGTATAACAAAAATTCCTTAGGAAACAAATAATGCCTCCACTTCTTCAGTGCTTGAATGATAACATAAAATTCTTGGTCGTAGACCGAATACTTTTGCTTCACTCCATTCAGCTTTTCACTAAAGAATGCAATTGGTCGGCCCCCCTGGCTCAACACTGTTCCACTCGCATCACAATCGACCTGGAAAACTTTGTCAAAGTCTGGGAATGCCAAGACTGGGCTCTCAGTGACTTTTCCTTCAACTTGTCGAAAGCTCTTTGGGCTTCGTCCGTCCACTTGAACTCACCCTTTTTCATGCATTTTGTCAATGGTGTACAAATTCGACTGAATCCCCAAATGAACTTCCGGTAGAAACTAGCAAGTCCATGGAAACTCCTCACTCTAGTCATACTTATCGATTCCAGCCAATCCACTATTACCTTCACCTTTTCTGGGTCCATCACCAACCCTTTACTTGAGATTACAAACCCCAAGTACACCAATTCCTTCTTCATGAAGAAACACTTTTGCAGGTTCACCGTCATCTTTTCTCCCTGCAATTTCTGCAATACTTGTCGAACATGCTCCAAGTGCTCTGCCTTGGTTCAACTGAAAGTTAGAATGTCGTCTAAATAGACTACAACAAACTTTCCCAAAAATGGCTTAAACACCTCATTCATCAATCTCATGAATGTGTTGGGTGCATTAGTCAACCCAAATGGTATGACTAACCACTCATACAACCCTCTTTTGTCTTGAATGTTGTCTTCCATTCATCTCCTTCTCTGACCCTAATCTGGTGATAACGACTCTTCAGGTCTATCTTCATGAAGTATGTCGCTCCATTCAGGAAATCCATCAAGTCATCCATTCTCGACAATGGAAAGTGATACTTGATCGTGATCCTGTTGATGGCTCTGGAGTCTGTACACATCCTCCATTCTCCACCCTTCTTTGGTGTCAATACCGCTGGTACTTCACACGGGCTTAGACTTTCTCTGATCAACACTCTATCCAACAACTCCTGGACATGTCGGTTGAGTTCTTGTCCCTCTGTCGGACTCATCCTTTATGGTGCTTTGTTTGGCAGACTTGACCCTGGAATCAAGTTGATCTGATGGGATATGCTCCTCGTCAATGACAATCTCGTCGATTTCTCATCAGCCATTATGTCACTAAACTCTTCGAGCAACTCCTCAATTTCGACTGGAATATTCTCCTCTTTGGTCGTTCTTTCAACATATGGTCCTTTTGGAATGATTGCAAAACATCCCAACTGTCTCTCCTCTTCTGCGAGGAATTCCTTCGCGGTTCTCATCAATACTCGCTTCTCCCAAAGATTTCTCTCGCCGTGCTTACTATCGGCTTGCTCTTCTCACCTCGGCTTAAGAGTCCTTTTCACGCGATTCTTCCATACTATGATTGTATTGGCTTGACCATCATAGATCATTTTTCGATCATATTTCCATGGCCTTCCTAACAACATATGGCATGCATCCACGAGAACTACATCGCACAGTACGCTGGCCTCTAATCCTTCAACTCGGAAGTTGATAAGGCACTGCCTGGTCACCCTGACATGGTGTCCTTTCTGCAACCATGAGATCTTGTAGGGGTGTGGGTGTTCTTGACACTTCAACCTGGTCTTATCGATGACTTCTGTCGATACAAGATTCTCTATGCTTCCCCCATCAACTATGGTTTTGCAATGCCATTCGTCGATCCACACCTTTGTTCGAAAGATCGCCTTCCATTGTGTCAGCTCCATCAGGTCACATTGATCTTCTTGGATCAAGGCTCTCTGAACCATCATATTTCGGTTCTTCTTCTTTTCACCTCCACTTTTGTCGGATGTCGATTCTTCCCTCTCATCGACTTGCTCATCCTTATGATGTCTGGGTTTCGACTTTGCAGCATGTAGGTTCTCTGGGCACTCATTTGCCTTGTGTCTCGTTCCTCGACACTTGTAACAGATTATGGCTGGTATGTTAGCTCCTTTCTTGTCGGATGGACCACTTCGACTATACACACCTCAACCATGATTCTCACGACCATTGCATTAGTTCTTTTGCGCTTTCTCCCATGTCGATGTCCCTTCCACGTGTCGGCTATCTTCGACACTTTCCTTCCTGTACCCATTACTTTGGTCTTTCGCGGAGACTGTTTTTGCACCCCGACCAATCATCCTGCCTCTGGTTGCTGCAGATTTTCTTGACAGTTTCTCTTCTTCCTTCAGAGCTAAATGGTAAGCTTTGCCAACTGCTCTGAATATTGACATGCTAAGTCCATCCTGAATAGCATATTTTAAGCCATTCACATACCTGGCGACAGCTTCTTTTCCTTCATCAGTTTGTCCTGACCGAATCGATAATCAGTAGAACTCCTATGTGTATTCCTTCATGGTCATCTATTTCTGTGAAAGTTCTGCAACTTCCTGAGTAGGGAAATCACATAGTTGTTCGGCAAGAACTTCCCCTTCAACTTGGAAACCATTATGTCCCAATACTTGATTTTCTCCTTGCCTTTCTTGAGTCTATCATCCTATACGTTGTCCCACCACAATGAGGCATGACCTTTCAACCCCAGACATGCATTCTTATCCCGTTTAGGGTACTCGATCTGCTCTATGTCGAAGTATTTCTCCATCTCTCTGAACTAGTCGATCAAATCTTCTGGGTCTAGGATTCCTGAGTACGTATGCATTCTATCTTTGTCTGACCTCTCATATCTGTCAGAAGTTTGATCAATTTTTCCTCTAGTTCCTCTACGGCTTTCCCGAGCTTCCACCTCTTCAACTTCCTCGTCGTTGTGGTCTAGCACTTCTGGATTTCTTTGATCATTGCGACTTCATTTTTCAAATTTCGCATCATTTGGACGCATTCGTCAAACATCTCACGATCGACTGTGACGGTTGCTGTGCCACGCGCTCTTCGTCCTTGGACATTAATGCCTCTGTGAGTCATTTCCATCTCTGCTGAAACTCTCACACATCCAATTGCAATTGGACTTTAAATAAGTCACGCACAAATCTACCCAACCACAGTTGGAGTTGTCCAATTCACTTGCAGGCTCAATACTCATCAGCTCTGCTACCAACTAATGCAAGTCAGGTTCGTATAGTCGTCTCCCCAACCAGACTTTCTTCCGGGCTCTTTGTTCCTGCTTTGAACTGTGCTCTGATAGCAACTGACACAAGTCAGGTTGGTATAGTTGTCTTCCCAACTGGACTTTCTTCCAGGCTCTAATAGCAACTGACGCAAGTCAGGTTGGTATAGTCATCTTCCCAACCGGACTTTCTTCCGGGCTCTGATACCAATTTACGCAAGTCAACTTACACGAATAATTTCTTCCTTAATAATACACACAACACATACCAAAATGATTACATGAACAAGGTGTAAAATAGAATGCCATAAGTGGCTTATATTAATTCTCTGAATTCAGTTACAATGCGCAATAACTGTAAACAAATAACTAACTGCAATCGGCCTCAGCCGTTACAACTCAGAAGTAACTGTGGTTTGTTCTCCCTGTGTGTCGACCTCACCCTCTCCTAGTTCACCTCGGATCTCTGAGCTATGGATCGATCTCAACTCTCTTCTTCTTTGGATGTGTGTCTCTTCACAACTTTGCACTACTCTCTGATGTTGCTAATCAAAGACTAAATATCCCCTCAATCGATTTTCCTCCTTCATCTTCTACCCTGCGGCTGTTGTTCCCGAGATTACTACAATCCTCGATACACACATCCTCCTGTCCATCGATTCTTCCAAATCCTGCAGACCTGCAACTGTTATCTCCCAACCGTGTTGCACAACCTCTGTCCATGATGTCACCTGTCATGTCTTTCACCTACTCACAATAACTATATTAAATTCCTCAGCAACCCTGAATGGCTATCAAGTACAGTTCCTTGACTTTTTGCCCTTCCGACCCTGTTACAGTAGTTGCTCACATATTGACCTTCTTGTCGGCTTACTTCTCATCTTTCGCGGTTCTCCAGTCCTCCCCTTCCTCCGAGCATGACTCCACCAAACCTGTCTCTTCGTAGTTCGACCACTTGTCGACTACCGGATGTCTTACTCCACTTTTCGTCTATTGACCATTACTTGTCGATTCTTGACCTCTCGCACATCCGTTGCGCTGCTCCAGTCAGTCACACTTCGACTGCTTCTGCTCAATTTGTTGACTTCAACTAGTCAAACTGCTCTTCGCAACAGTGGTCATCAGCACTCCCGTTGGTCAGCTCCCTCCTGTCGATCAACTTCGATTGATCTGCCTAGACTCTGATGATCCTGCATCAATTATACAAACTTTGATAATAACAAAAACGTTGAATGATATAAGTATCATCACTCTGTATATTATACTGAGACTTTAAATCTAATACTAAAACGATTATTGTTAACACCCAAAAAGTGTTCACTAGCTCATTCCCTTATTCACATGACCGATTTGTCCACTTTTTCCAACATTTGAACCTCTAAAACCATCAAAAGGTCACCAAAAAGACCATAATACACCCTTTTCCCCTCAAAATATCTATTTTTCCTCAAAAAACACAAAAAACCCTCAAAAAGGGTCCAAAATTCTCAAAAAATATTAAAAGGGAATAAACTATATAAAAAATATTCAAAAAAGAAAAAAGAGAGAAAAAGAGACCTAAACCATGTTCGTTAATACCATTGGTTTCCTTAAAACCATAATGGTATTCCCCATCACCAAAAACTATAAAAAGGTGATAGGGGCTCCTCACTTTTCATCCATATTTCATCCTATCCTCATGCTGCCAAAATCCATCTTGATATTTTCCCATCTTTTGAGCTTTTCCCAACCATTGAAGCATTGGAGAAGAAGAGACCATTGGACATTGGAGCACCTCAACCTTGGAGCTGCCCAAAACTCACCATCCTCACCATTTGAGGTAATACAAAAGTTTTAATTTTTATTTACATGCTTATGTTGTTCATTGTTATCAATCTAGAATTCTTTATTTTACTGTTTACTGCCATTAATCTATAGTTTATATTTGCTTATTTACATTGCTTTATTTGAAACTGCTGCTACTAGTTAGTAGGTGCATCCTTGCACATGCTTGGTTGAAAAACCAAGAAACAGTTTTTTGGTGACTCCGCTGGTTTTTGAATTTTAAATTTTTGCTTTAGATCTTCATTTTAGTTGTTTTTTCCATTTAAAACTGTAGATCTGGCATACCATTCAGCTTCTTGATAGCTGCCCTAGCCATTGGCTTTTTCTGCAGCTTGAAACAACCTAAAATTTCAATTTTTGGGTTTGTTTTTCACTGGTCCATTTCTGTCCGTACATCGTGACCTTCGGCACCCACAGTCGCGCGGTCCATCCCGACTGTGAGCCTTTTTCTGCGTGGCGCATCGTGACTTTTCGACATTTTTCCATGCGGCCCATCGCGGCTAGGCGACCTTTCCCTGCACAGTCCATCGCGAATGTTTGCCATTTTCCCGTGCGACCCATCTCGGCTACGCAACCTTTCTGTCCATCGCGCCTGTTTGTCATTTTTTCGCACGGCTCATCGCGAATTTTGACCACTATGCCACGATTCACATCACAACTTTCGCCCACATCACCGCACGGATCATCACGGGTTTTGACCTAACAGCCACGATATTTCTTGTTTCGATTCAGCTAATATTTCCAAAAAAAATTTGCCCAATCAGCCCACTGTGTCATTATTGCATCATTATTAATTGATATTCGGTTATATGCTTCACTTATCTTTTGAAAATTTTTAGTTAATTGAAAGAAAGATTTGTTAAGTATTTTCAAGATTCAAAGTTTCATACATTGCAAGGTTAGAACCATATTTCTAAATTGCTCAATATTTTTCCCAAGAAAGACTCTAAAAATCCTTTATTTTACATCTGTTATTTGCTTTACTTTTTAAAGAATCCATATTTTTTGAAAAGGTTATTAAAGCATTTACATTTTTAAACGTCTTTCATTTTTTTGCAAATCGAAATCATTATTTTAGTTTGTGATGAAATCGCCCATGCGAGGAAAACTGATTTGGTATACAACCACACCAGCACACAATTTGTTACAATAATTTCAAGTGAGCCTTAAAAAATTACCTTAACTCAAGAAACATTCTAACCCCACTTGGGGAACACAAAAATAATTTTGTAGTTAGGTAGGACTGATAGGATAAGTATCCAAATAACACCCCTCACTCATTTTTCATGTTGAGACATAGTGTTTGATAGTTAGGGTACCAAAATCCCTTATTATTTGTTGACATGGTTTAACACCAATTCATCAGGAAGGCCTCTCCCTTAGGAGGGTTTAAGTAGCCAGACTGGTTCTGGAAGCCTGAGTGGAATACCACAATCCATTTAGTAACTGAAGGATACCTTTCGTAGTTCTCGTTGTACCACCCTTATGGGAGTACAGTGACGATATAACAAAACTGCAGATTCACCCAACCGAACGTGTCATGAATGGGGTATCTTGGTGGCCAAACTTATAGGATTGTCTACCCGGTGTCCCTCCCGGTAGGGGGATATCTAGCCTTTGATTCTACAATTTATATTTTCTGACTTGGATTTCATCACCTTGCAGAGGATATACCTTGTTGAGTCATAATAGTTTTTAGTTAGGTGCTTGCATGCTACATTACCTGCCTTTGGTCATAGAGTACACCTTTTTCTATTTTTAGGAGTTGTTTGCATGTTGGTTTTTTTATCACATTTTTTTATTACTCCACTTATTATAGCACAGTTGTTATAGTAAGTGTTTTGAGGTTGGTTTTGGCTTGAGTGCCATTTATTTTTTATGCTCCCCTCTTGCACACACGGTTGCATTAGGGCTTTAGAGCTTTCCACTCACCACCACCTAGTAGTTTTTATTCACAAACTGTCACCATTGATTCCCCGAGATGTTCTCGGCGCTTCCAGGGAGATCCCTCGCAGTACGGTTCCCTTGACTCCACACATCATTGGAATAGAGCCCCATCATCTAATTTTGATGTGACTCATTTCACATATGATTTTGAGGCAGAATCTGAAAATCCCACATACACCACACCTACTAGCCCCATGGCTGGTTCGCATTACGACAGCTTTTTCACAAGAGTTGTTGGTGGAACATCATCCACCCCCGCCACCACAACTAGCACCATGGTAGCCATAACTACCACACCCCCCTTAGGGATTCCCAATATGGGACCTACACCTTCATTAGGTATGCCTACCATGGGACCCCTTCCCAATAAAGGACCCCCACCTAACTTAGGCATGCCCACTATGGCAACTATACCTACTATCCCCGCTACCACTCAGATTCCAACACCTCTTAAACATCTTCCCAACCCATCTATGAATCCCATTGCACTTGGTAGCGTAGGCCCCTCCCACACTCTTATGGGTGGAGGGCACATACCTCCCATGACAAATATCCCCCTAGGGGGCAGTGGCCTAATACATAACACCACCTCCAGCACTTATGCCTCTATGACAACATCACACCCCTCCTCCAGTTTTCCATTTATGGCTAGCGTTAACCTACCAGACTTGGCTAGGCTAACAAATGATCCCATACAACATGACCCTACTTGGCCCCCCATTCCCACAAAGCTCCCCTTAGACATCCCAAAGTTTGAAGGGAAAGCTGGAGAAGACCCTCAAAACCATATCATGTCATTTCACCTATGGTGTTCCTCAAACTCCATAGTAGATGATTCTATTCAACTACGACTTTTACAAAGAACTTTCACTGGCTTTGCAACCAAATGGTACATTGAGAAACCACATGGGACACACCCCACATTTACATCCCTCACCTCCACCTTCCTTCAGTTCTTTCAACTACCTGTACGCTATGATGTAGGAGTGGAAATACTGCTATCTTGTAGACAAAACACCGCTACGCACATCATCGATCATATCCATGAGTGGCGTAAGCACCATAGTCTCTGTAAGATAAAGCTTGACGGCTGTATCTTTTTGGATTGGTTCCTCAAATCACTCCTCCCTCTCATAGCCAAGGATGTAGCTTCTAAACGACCCCAGTCGGAAGAAGAAGCCATCCTAAAAGCTCAGCAGTTCGACCTCATATATGCCCAGTCTAGATATCTATACACCATTTTACTTGACACCCCATGCGGTGATCCATCCTAGAATGACGCGCCAGGGGCATCCCATGCCATCGACGGTATTATCAGCTAGGTTATGGTGCAAAACAAACCTTTCACCATGATGAGTACAAACAATGCCCCAGACCTTTCAAGGGATACATCTTATTCTGGGGCTACAACTTCGTATGCTCCACTAATGCACACCCACCACACTCATGGACCCTCATGTCGACCACAGTGTTATGGGAAAGCACCATCAGCTTATGCACCACCTCCATATTATAACCAGCAGGCCCATTAGACTCTGGTTCAGCAATAATCCCAATCGGCTTATTATCCTCAACAGGCAGCACCTCTTGCTCCAACACTTCCAGTAGCTCAAGGTTACCCACAACCGCAACAAGAACAAGGTCCACCTCATAACCCTCCTGCTTACTACCCATCGTAGCGTACTCCAGAGCTTGCACAACCTCAAAACCCACCTACTGCCCAAGGGCATGTATATGCACAACAAAACCAACCTCAAAACCAGAACAACCAGCGTAATCAAGGAGGTCAACAGAATCGCGGAAGAGGAAGAAACCATGGAAATAACCAACAACAAAACCAAGGAGGACAGCCACTTAATCCTCCCAATAACAATAACATTGCTCTTGCAAATCAAAACCCTGATCGCCCACAAAATAGGGCAAAAACCCTAATTTGAGAACAAACCACCTGTGTTCCATATGTGGAGTCTATGGCCATTGCACGCACAATTGCCCCCATTTGGACCAAGAGCATCAACTCTGGACCGACGATGCCCAACCACAAAGACATGCTGCATAGCCAGCATCACCTCCTCAGCCGCAACCTATGATATTGCAAAATCCTCTACCCAACCAAGGCGTGGTAAACACTCATGCAAATGATCCGCCTCAAGGATCCACTGCAACACAACAACAAATTACCTATGCGGTAGCCGATTACCAACATACAGAGTCCAACACTCACCATTTGCTAATGATGTCATCAAATGATGTCAATCTTCAAACCCGTCGAAATCAATACGGCTCAACCCCTGAGTCCACACCTACCGATCCATCTTCGAGTACCCTCCCAACTGATCAACCACTTCACATACCTAATATGCCCATGGACGGGGGTCCAAAATCACCTTGCATCCCTTTAAGACAAATCAACAGTAACCCTAACGGTCCTGCAACTTTGAACTACAACATTGTAGAAGACTTAACCCAGTCCCCTGCCGCTATGTCCGCTCTAGAAATCCTAAAAACTTGTCCTGCACAGAGAAAATTATTGTTATCTACCATTAGTGCCATAGACCCTAACAACTCCAACATGATGGATTTCAACTTAGACCAAGCCGAACCTCGTCTGCCTTCATCTCTAGCTTTTTAGGTTTCTGTGTCCATTCGTAACCTCATCGTTCATCGATGCATAATCGATGAAGGTTCCTCCACCTGCATTATGTCGAATTTCATATGGCAGAAACTTGGATCCCCAATGCTACAACCATCAACTACCGGATTGCGATCTTATGATGGTCATGCAGCTCAACCTCAGGGTTTGTTAGTGAATGTACCCATACAACTTGGGGGTAAACTGGTTCTCATAGATATAGAGGCCATCAATGCCCAACTTGATTATAATCTCCTTCTGGGTGAAGCTACATGTATAAAATGAAAGTTGTCACTTCTTCAGTTTTCAGCCTCATGATGTTCCCCCATGAAGGACGAATAGTCAAAATCGACCAGATTACATACTATGATCCTAATGCCCCCGCAGCGCCTAAAAATGTTCTCCCCGTGATCGAACAACCCATTTAGAGTGCACCCACATCGTTCTTCTCCTCAGTCGGACCCGGGATATATTTGGATACTCCCATGACCACCACTTTCCCTTCTATCCCACCCCCTCTCCAGGTAACTAAAGTATCTGATTTATGCACCCTCTTGCACAACAAACAACAACATACTCAACAACCTCAACCACTGCCACAACCACCCATAGTGCCTAGTCATATCGAAACAACACCGATTCACAGTATACCACTCTTATTTCCATTTTCAAGAGTTGTTAGCAAGCCAGTAATGGTTACACTTAACCTTCCAGGGTTAATGTTAGGATTACCTGTATGGTACCTACTTGCCCCCACCCCTCCACCGAATCCGACTGTTGTTTTACAACCAGTGCAACCCATCAATATTTTGAACCATCCACCACCTGGTGTACCAGACCCCCAAAGCCATCCACCACCTAGTGTAATGAACCCCCAAAGAAGACCACCTCCAACAGCGGCCACTACATCAACCTCTAGTTATGTTCCCCCTCAAACTCACTACAATGGGGGCAGAGGTCCACAAACCTACCCAACTGGACCCACAACTCGCACCCCCCCAGCGACTCCCAAATTAGCGAAGACTCCTCCAACAATCTACATTCCCCCCAAGTGCTCCTTGTGCGACGACATAGGCCATGCTACCCATCTATGTCCACATCTACCGACACTTCAAGAACACATGAATATGTTGGATGATGACACCAGCATTCCAGTTGTCAAACTAGAACTACCCCCTTAGCCTCACGATAAATCATTGCGCACAAACCACCCTTGTGCAATATGCGACATCTACGGTCATTATTCACATCACTGCCCCAATCTCCCAGATTACAGAGAAGCACTATAGAAATTGAATAATACTGACCAAGACATATCCCCCCCACTCATTGAGGAAATATTCCCCCCAAAATCTTCCCATTCAGAAGAAATCAATACCATTTACATGATTTCAACTACCTACAAGCATGAACTAATTGATTTAATGACGCACTACTTCCGCACCAATGAGGAAATCCTAGAAATGCTGACTGCACCGGACTACCCTTGGGATGATATGCACCATCGATCATATTTCATCCCTGAGGCATCTATGGCGAACCAACTATCCATTGAATCCAAGGACTTCTTACCAACCAAGGTCGATTGGTTCAAATATCCAATCCCAACTCCAGAAGCCTTTGAAGAAGGTAACATGGCTAACATTTCGCCCATTACAAAAATCAACATCTCCACCACCCCCAAAAAACCTAAGCTTATCTCTTTAGGCGCATCATGCACTGAAAAGGAAACCCAAGCTTATAAGAAACTCATCCAATAATTTCGAGATGTCTTTACCTGGTCTTATACCGAGATGCCCGGTCTTGATCCTACCATCGTAGAACATCACATAGACACTTGTCCAAACATATCACCAGTCTGCCAGAAACAACGTCCCATTCACCCATCTAAACTTCCAACCGTAAAAGCCGAAATTGAGAAGATTCGAGCAATAAGTTTCATATACCCTATTGCATATACCACCTAGGTTTCAAACCTAGTACCAGTCAATAAGAAAGTAGGCACCATCCGCGTCTGTACTGACTTCCATGACCTCAACTTAGCTTGTCCCAAAGACAACTTCCCAACACCATTTATTGACCAACTAATCGATGCATGTGCGGGGCATGAGGTACTTTCTTTTCTGACGGTTTCTACGGATACAACCAAATCAAAATTCGTAAAGAAGATCAATACAAGACCACTTTTACTACCCCATGGGGCACATTCGCCTATTACATCATGCCTTTCAGTCTCAAGAACACTGGAGCCACTTTCCAACGAGCTATGAGTTATTGTTTTCATGACCTGAATAACATAATATTACTTTATCTAGACGACCTCATAGCTCGATCTAAGAAATGATCTGACCATTTAGATGATCTTCGATAAGTCTTCTTGCGTTGTCGAAAATATAAAATCCGCTTCAACCCACTCAAGTGTGTCTTTTGCGTTCTAGCAGGTTGTCTGTTGGGCTTCATCATTTCAGAAAAAGGAATCACCGTCGACCCTCTCAAGGTCCAAGCCACAGTAGACCTACCGTAACCTTGTACATTAAGACAGCTACAGAGCGTTCAAGGGAAGTCCAACTTCCTTCTTCACTTTGTCCCAAATTACGCAACCACGGTACATGGTTTCCTCCTTTTGCTACACCTTCATATCCATTTTGTATGGGATGACCAAGCAAGAGAAGCTTTTACAGACCTGAAGAAAGCACTTACAAGTGCCCCCTTGATTTCTCCTCCATATTTCACAAGAGACTTTACCCTTTACATTTCGGCATCAAATTACGCTGTCTGTGGAGAGCTCATCCAAGAAGACTCCGCTCACCAAGAGCATGTTATTTACTACATGAGCCAAACTTTATCAGGCCCACCACTATGCTACCCACATGAAGAGAAAATGGCCCTCGCCGTCGTCTTTTTAGTATAGAAGCTGTGACATTATATTCTCCTCATCCATACCATGGTTGTATAAAATTCCAACCCAATGATCTATCTCTTGAATCACCACCTTCTACAAGGCCGTGTTGCCAAATGGGTGATTATCTTACAAGAATATGACCTAACCTTTAAAACCCCGAAGAGCACTAAAGCATTAGCACTCGCTCTCATTATGGACCTACCATCTTCGTTGTCATCACCAGCTATCCATACTAATATAATCGATGAACATCTGTTCATCATCTCGTCTGACGACCCTTGATACGACGACATTTTGGTATACCTCCGCACACAGAAGTTTTGACCCAATATCAACAGTGATGTATTCCATCAAATTCGTCACCATGCCCCCCATTATCTCCTCTTGGGTTATGTCCTCTATTGATGTGGCCTCGACACAATCCTACGATGATGCCTTTCCCAAGTTGAAGCAGAATGTGTCCTTAACGACTGTCATAGCAGTGCCTGCGGTGTCCATTTCTCTGGGATGGCCACCACCCAAACGGTGATTCGCGCAGGTTATTTTTGGCCATCATTATTCACTGATTGTATCAAAGCAGTCAAACATTGCCAAAATTTCCAGCTTTTTTCCCCCAAGGCAAGAACCCCCCCCCACCCCGCTTCATCTAGTCCTCACCGTTGGACCATTTTGCAAATGGGCCATCGACTTCATGGATTGCAATCCCGCATTAGCTGGCGGCCATAAACACATTATTGTGGCTGTTGATTACTTTACTAAATGGGTAGAAGCCATGCCCACTTACAATTGCAAAGCCGACACTACAGCCCATTTTTTCCTCAACCATGTTATCGCTCATTTCCGAGTACCAAATCAACTCATCTCAGACCACATCTCTCACATCGAGGACTCCATTTGGAGAGAATTGTCAATACTCCTTAAGTTTGAACATCATTTCTCCTCCGCCTACTACCCCTAAGGGAACGGCCAAGTCGAAGCTGTTAACAAAATTTTGAAGACTATCCTCCAGTGCACTGTCGACAAACATAAATCCAATTGGCATCATATGTTGTTTCCCGCATTATGGGCTTACCGTACGTCGACCAAAACCGCCACCGGATTTACCCCATTCCATTTAGTTCACGGCGTGGAATATGTCCTCCCCATTGAATGCCAGATACCAACGTTACAAATTTCCGTAGAACTTCTCCCCGATACTTCACTAATTGAAGAATGCTTACTTCTTTTAAAACAGGCCGATGAAGATCACCGTGCAGCTCTCCAAACAATCGAAGCCTCAAAGAACAGATCTAAACTCCATTATGATAAACATGTTCACCCACGATCATTTAGTGAAGGAGACCTGGTACTTGTTTACGACCAATCCCATGACAAAACGGGGAAAGGAAAGTTCCAATCTATGTGGCAAGGCCCATATATCATACACACTTGCCTTGGACATGGGGCATACATTTTGACTGACTCGGAAGGCAATCCCATGCACAACCCCCGTAACAGGTTGTACCTCAAAAAATTCTTCCCATAAAAATCTCCTGGACACCATAGTCCATATTGTACAGTTTTTTAATTTATTTTTTCGTTGTAAACTTTCAAAACCTTACATTTTCATTTTTTCCTACATGAACATAGATGGATCCTGTTCCACTCTACCATATCGGCTTCGCCAACGGCGCAAGTCGTTGGTCTCCAAATCTCGCTTCAGCAGCTTGGGTAATTTATTCCCCTTCACATGAGTTGATCCACCTCGACAGAGTGTGCATAGGTGCTGCCACAAACAACCAAGCTGAGTATGATGCTGTGACCGGTCTCCTGGTCGTTGTTCTCCAAATGGGCATAAGTCACCTTAATGTTTTCCTGGACTCCTAGCTCCTTGTTTCCTATCCCAACAACTGTTACCAAGTACGCGATCCCTGTCTATTTAGAAAATTCCTACTCACTAAACAAATGATTCGACACTTTGAATCTATTTCATTCACTCATGTCCCAAGAAATCTAAACAGTGTAGAAGACCAAATGGCTAACAACATTCTAGATTGGCACGTCAACCATAACATGTAGGACATCACGACATGCATCACATAGGCATCAAAAAAATCAAATAAACCAAAATAAATAAATCATCATAACATTGCATCCACGTGCATCAAACATGCCTCCATGGGAAAACAAACAAATCACTATTGCATCCATGTGCAACAAGACATAAAAGAAAAGACAAGATGTGCATCCACGTGCATACATGACTATATACCAAAACGCATAAATATACATATATATCATCATAAGAGTCACAATGTCAGGAGTGCTCTCAGCACCCAAATATACAAAAGGTACACCAGCCGTACAAAATGTGTATCAACAAAATACATCCCCATATGCTCATCAGCATTTGGTGGCATGTACAATATCACCTAATCATCATGATCACCAGGCTCCTATGGCTCCTCCAGAGCCCGAGCCCTCCTCTCAGCTATCACTACAGCTACTCTTCGCAGGATCAATCTCCACTCACGAGGAGCATCATAACAACGCTCAAGAACATGTTGATCTAGATCCCTCCAGCCATCATCTGGTACATCCACTAGCAGCTCCTCCAAGGTATCACATATGTCCTCTAGGGCATCATCTCGCTGATGCACAACTCCTCATACACGAGGTCGGGGTGCCGCTATCGGTGGAGGTACCACCATCATCATCCGTCCCCTACGGCCTATATGTTCCACTGGAGGCCTCAGACCAACATCTTCCATGACCCACAATGAAGAAAGCCAGTATCGTATAAACATCTCTAGCTATACTCATAACAAAACATCTAAACATGATATAATCGAGAAACAAAAACAAAGACGTACCGTCTAACCCCCAAGCCTGTCTCTGAGCTCGAGGCATCTCAGGGTCTCCCCGGAAGTCCATACCCACATATGGATAGTCATCAATAACAACAGGCATCTGCTCCCACTGGTCATACATCTCCAACGAGAATAACCGTCGGATTCCACCATCACCTCGGGGCATCATCTCCCCCCACCGCACCATCCGCGACTCACTCCTCAGTCCCTCCTGAACTGGCACACGTGGTCGTAAGGTAGGTACCCGCTCGAAAAAGAAACAACAGAGGAAAGAAGCATAAATAAACTCTCCTCCCTCCTTACTAACCTTATTCAGCTCTCGTCGAACACAGGCTAGAAACATCTGCCCCCAAGCAAAATAGGTCCCTCTCAAGACACTATGAACCATCATCGTTTTCCCCCCCAAAAAATGATGGGGTGCCTATGCACCAAGCACCCGCAAAACACAAGCCACCACTGCCTGCATCTCTGGCTCCTGCAGATCCGAGATACTCAGTGCACTGTTCTATGCACGGTCCCCTAGAATGCAGAATCTCTCAAGGAGATATTCAATATCCATACCAGCCGAAATCCTCAGCTGGGTGTCCCCTATCTCAACCAAATGGGGCAAGCTAGTAAGAAAGTACACATCACTCAAGGAGATCTCTAGTCGCTCACCTTGCACCATGAAAGCCACCTCCTATGGATCCCAGAAGTCAACCAACTTGTTCAGCAACTCCCTGACTAAATGCATGATAGGAATATGAGCGAACTTGAGGAGTCTACCCAAAGCCAAGGCCGCCCGCACATCCAGTCTCTTCCAAATAATGCCTATCAGTCCCACATCAATCTCCCTCTCCCTTCACGACACCAATGGCATCCTCAGCATCTTGAAAAAACACCACAAATTTTTTGTTTTTTTTAAATAAACCAAAATTTTTTCCTACCCAAGCGATACCCATTATGACTTTCAGGCCCCTAGCCGCGATGAACATCGCGACTTTCATCCCTCACAGTCGCGATGAACATCGCGACTGTCAACCTTCACAGTCGCGATGTGCATCGCGGCTGTAAGCACCCACAACCACGATGTGCATCACGGTTGTCCATCCCATACCTGCGATGTGCATCACGGCTGTAACCACCCACAGTTGCGATGAACATCGCGGCTATAAGCACCTACAGCCACCTTGAACATCGCGACTGTCGGACCCACAGCCGTGATGCACATCACGGCTTTCCAGCCCATACCCGTGATGTGCATCGCAGAAAAAAGACTTAAAACCCGCGATATTTCGCGTTGAAAAACCAACGTGGAATATTCGCAGCCTCTGAGACCCCAATGCTCACTAAAAAGTAAATAAATTGAAAGGCTAAGGCACATAGGATTACCTAAAACTCGAGGAATGAAAAACCGATGGTCAAATCTCCCACAAATCACGAAAATGCTTTGACCCAACTCAATTACTCTGTGAAACTCAACGGTGAAAATGGCACTTGTCACACTGGGTCCACTTGCTATTTATAGAAATTTGACCATCTTTCAAACAACCATTTCGGCATCATACGACGTTCGTTTTTCAAACCATTGGTACCATTGGAATTAGCGCAGTGAGAACTTCACGATAGTCCACTCCTTTATTCAATTCCACCAGGTCCTGTTTTCAATCATTTTTTACATGCCCCTCGTCACCTCGATTTGTGTGCCACATCAGCCATAGTCCATTTTTAATGAGCCTTATATCACGGGATTCAGTTTTGCATGCTTGTGATGATGCTTGAGATTATTTCTCGCTTTCACCACTAGATTTTTTTGGCCATTTTTTTTGTTCCCCTCGTCGCCTCGATTTGCATGCCACATCGGCCATAATCTATTTTGGATGAATTTTATATCGCCGGATTCAGTTTTTCCGCGCTTGTAATGATGCTTGAGATAATTTCTCACTCTCACCCCCATAATTTTTGGGCATTTAAAAAAAAAAATGCCCCTCATCGCCTCGGTTTGCATGCCACATCGGTCGTTGCCCATTTTTGATGATATTTATGTCGCTGGATTCAGTTTTCCACGCTCGTGATGATGCTCGAGATCATTCCTCGCTCTCACCAATACCTTTTTGTTCGGTATAATTTTATCCATTTTTCGGGCCGAGCAATTCTTTTACGAAAAAGGCACTTAAGGAGTTTCTGTTAAGCTCTTTTCTGACTCCTAAAACAATGAAAAGATCGCCGAGCAACCTTGCTTCCTTTCATGCACGCTAAAAGTATCTGAAAGGGAATGTACTTGGTATAATTTTACCCATTTTCCAGACCTTGTAGACTAATTACGAAAAAGGAATACTCTAGTCACATCAGCTAGAAGAGTTCTCCATTTGCATCATTTTATGCTATTTTGGGCCTTGGAGACTAACATACGAAAAAGAACACAAATGGAGTATACTTACAGCTTTCAGACTCTCTAAAATTGAAAGCAACCACAAGCAATCACCATCTTGGGCTTGTACAAATCCACAGGACAATACTCCTCCACCAATTCAGAGTCTTCTTATCATTTTTCAGACTCCTTAAAAATGAAAGCACTCACGAGCATGAACAGTCCTGGGCTCGCATAAATCCACAGGACAATACCATTTTAGAGCAAACTTTTATCCCTTCCTGGAGCTCATTAAAACTATGACGAAGGACCCAATGGTGCTTTTTCGGCACCACAACAGATGAGTCGCCAAAAAACTGTTGCTTGCTTTTTCAACCAAGCATGTGCAAGGATGCACCTACTAACTAGTAGCAGCAGTTTCAAATAAAGCAATGCTAATAAGCAAATATAAACTATAGATTAATGGCAGTAAACAGTAAAATAAAGAATTATAAATTGATAACAATGAACAATTCATAAGCATGTAAATAAAAATTAAAACTTTTGTATTACCTCAAATGGTGAGGATGGTGAGTTTTGGGCAGCTCCAAGGTTGAGGTGCTCCAATGTCCAATGGTCTCTTCTTCTCCAATGCTTCAATGGTTGGGCAAAGCTCAAAAGATGGGAAAAGCTCAATATGGATTTTGGCAGCATGAGGATAAGATGAAATATGGATGAAAAGTGAGGAGCCCCTATCACCTTTTTATAGTTTTTGGTGATGGGGAATACCATTATGGTTTTAAGGAAACCAATGGTATTAACCAACATGATTTAGGTCTCTTTTTCCTTCTTTTTCCTTTTTTGAATATTTTTTATATTTTTATTCCCTTTTAATATTTTTGGGGAATTTTGGACCCTTTTTTAGGGTTTTTTGAGGAAAAATACATATTTTGAGGGGAAAATGGTGTATTATGGTCTTTTTGGTGACAATTTGATGGTTTTAGAGGCTCAAATGGTGGAAAAAGTGGACAAATGGGTCATGTGAATAAGGGAATGAGCTAGTGAGCACTTTTTTGGGTGTTAACAATTATATATGTATATATTTTTTAATTCAATTAATACGTATTTACCATCTAAGAGCATACCGTAAACAATAGATTCTTTTTTATGATTTACACAAGAACAAAGTATTCCTACGGAATTCGATAAGATGGGAAAAATATTGAGCCAATTACATTATTAAAATAATATGATACTCATCATTCTCTGACGATATCTTCAACAGGAAAATACAGAACCTTGAACAATGCCGCAATGGCTAAATCATAGATTTATAGAATGAAAAACAACTAAATTAACAATGCTCATCATTAAAATTATTAATCTAAATAACCATAATATAATTACTTGAAATAATGGGGAAAAAGTACTTAGAGAATCAATTCCTGCCAACCATAGGAAAGAGCATCAAAACCCCTAGCCCAACTCCACCCCCGAGATGGATCACCACCATTTAAAACCGAACTATAAGCAAGAAAGTCTTGAATGCAACACTCTCTCTTGAAGTCTGTGACAAGCCCCAATGATGGACTTACAATCAAAATATAAATAGTCAACAACATCCATTCATAGCAACAATTTTTCCATGCACAACACAGCATCCTGTGTTATCTCAGTGCACCAATTTTCAGTTTTTTCCCATGTCTTGTGCCATCTGAATCAAATCTCAATCAATCCTTCAATACCTATGATTTAGAATCTTGTCTGGTGGTTGAGATTTTATATTGGATTTGATTGACAAATATCTCTTACTTTATTTACACTTGTTCTTTGTCTCATGGTGGTGTCCCTTCATTCAACTGAATTCTCCAGGTGTCTTTTTCCTTTTCATTAATAATAAAAATAATAATTGTTGTGTAAAGTATCACTCACATCTCATGTGAGTATTTTTGAGTTTTAAATAACTCTTACAAAAATAATTGTTTTGAAATAATTTCAAAATTAATAAATAAGAATGTGTTGGGGGTATCACATTTCTCCCCCCCCCTTATTCTTAACACCATCCTTAGTGTTCTTTATTTGGAGCTCTCTTGGTCATTCTGGAACATGGAAGGATATGCCTCTTGCATTCGATCCTCCATTTCCCATGTTTCCTCGAGATGAAATTCTTTCATTACACTTTTATTTGAGCGATGGATCAATTTCGTAGAATAAGTTCATTCATGTTTAGGATGCACAAAGGCTCTGTATAGAACTTCCCCTCAGGTTCTACCTAAATCATATTCCAATCAATTACATGAGTAGCATCATCTACATATATTTTTAATAAGGAAACGTGAAACAGATTGTGTACTTTTATAGAAGGGGGAAGTGAAAGCTGATAGGTTACTGACCCTATCTTAGCCAACACTTCAAAAGGCTGACAATACCTGGCTGCTATCTTGGGACACCTTCCCAATCTCATGGTACTCTTCTTTGGTTTTACCTTTAGATACACATGATCTCCGACATTGAACTCTTTCGGAGTTCTTTTTAGATCCACATAATGTTTTTTCAAATCTTGAGCAACTTTTAAGTTTTGTTGCACTATAAGAAAACTTACTAAATGCAAATAGTCCTCCCATTTACCTGGTTTGTCTATTACATACATCCGCAACATATCTTGTAAAATTTGGCTAGTTCTTTCAGTTTTCCTATTCATTTGAGAATGGTAAGCAATATTAAAATTCAGTTGAGTATCTAAATCTTTAAACAAAGACTTCCAAAAATTACTTGTAAATTGTACATCTCTATCAGATATCACAACTTTCAGAATACCATGCAAACAAAAAATCTCTTTCATGAAGATATCATCTATGTTTATTTCTTTGAAAGTAGATTTAACATGTATGAAATGTGCATATTTACTCAATTTATCAATAAATACCATTATTAAGTCATGTTGTTTAGTTTTTTTAGGTAATCATGTTATAAAGTCCATGCTTATTATCTCCCATTTCCATTCTGGGATATGTAAGGGTTGAAGCAACCCGTCTAGATGTTGATGTTCATTTTTAACTTGTTGGCATTCCATACATATAGCTACGTAATTTGCAGCATCATTCTACATGTTAGGCCAATAGTAACATTTTATTAACTTAGTTACCATATTTTGACATCCCCAATGTCTGGAATATGGTTTCCTATGTAACTAATTAAAGATTAACTACTTAACTTCTTCAGAATTAGGTATATATAATCGGTTTTTATAAAGTAGCAAGTCTTCTGAACTTATAGAATAAATTGTGGATTCATTTCCATTAATATCCTTTTCCAATTGTTTCTTATTTTTAAGGTAGTATTCATCATTTTTATATGCATCTTTGATTAAGTCTTCAAGATTTGTCTTATAACTGCTAAAAGCAGTTGAACAATGTGGAATGGCATTCCTGCTCAAGGCATCCACCACTTTATTCTCTTTTCCTTTAATATGTTTGATTTCGAAATCATACTCACTAAAGAAGGAAAACCACCTTTCTTGGCAAGCATTTAGATTTTGTTGATCAAACAAGTATTTTAAATTTATGTTATCAGATATTAAGGTAATTTTTCTTTTAATTAAGTAATGTCTCCACATTCTTAGAGCATGTACTATAGAAGCTAATTCCAGGTCATGTGTTGAATAATTTTGTTCATGTTATTTAAGTTTCATTGATTCATAGATTATTACACAATCTTCTTGTAGTTGTGAAATCAAATCATAGGCTGATCATAAGATTGAATAACACTTCTCACACAAATTGCTAGTCTAGAATTGTCAAGAACACTGAAAATCGGACTTAGAATTGTGCACAATATTAAACTGTATAGCATAAATTTACATCATCCAACCATGTATCATAAAGAGGCTGCAAATATATAGATTTACATTAGAAATTCAAATTTCCTTGGAGGCATTTGATTTGCTCGCGAAAAGAAAGCTACTAAACTAGATAAAACCTCCCAAGGTAGAAACATCTAATTCCAACTTAGCCATAAAGCTCACGAATTGTCCAAACTACTTTTGGAAGGTGATGTAGGATGAAATTAGAAAAAAAATGGTATCTTTTGGAGTGAAAAAAGAGGAAAGGTGTGTTGGATACAAAAACAAGCCACTGGCAAAACCTCTAGAGCGCCTAGCTTTTACCTTATCTACTAAAAAAAATAAAAAGTAGTGAAAAAAGAAGGAAAGGAACCTTTAACACTTAGAAAATCCAGAAAAGCATCCATGGTGCTCATGAATGCGCTCATGTGGATAAGGATGGAAATTGGTGGGCCAAGGAAGGAAATAAGTCACCAAAAACATAGTAAAACTACGTAGGAAAGTAATAAAAATGTAATAAACTTGTATCCTAAGTATTAAGTGGGTTCTAATGCTCTAACACCCTCCCTTAAGACTGATTATATTTGATAGAAATATAAGAAAGCTTAGGTCCCAACAACAAATTCTTGGTCACCCTTTACATATCGTTGTCCAAAAAACCAAGGAAGCACGGAAACCCCATGGGACAAAACCCTCCCTCAAAATAGACATGAAAAAATCTTGAAACCTAATCTTCAAGCAGCATTTACCTCATGTTCAGCCACTCCAAGCAGAAAATTAAGATAGATAAAAGTCTTCTTTGTGAAGGATTTAGTGGAAATGTCAGTATTTTGCTCAACAATGGGGCAATACTGCAAAACAATTAATCTCTCATGCACTAGACTCTGGATGTAGTGCATATGCACTTCAATGTGCTTGGTTCTTTGTATTAGTAATGGATCCAAGGATATACTTATAGCACCCTAATTATCAACCCAAAGAACAATGGGAGTGCTAAATTCAATCTGGAATGCACCAAGAATTCCTTGCAACTAGATGCACCAAGTCAACGCATTCACTGCTCCACGGTACTCTGCGTCTGTCGAAGAGAGTGAAATTACACTTTTATTTTTACTCTACCATCATATAGGACCTCTTCCAAGAATGAATACAAACTCGTAAGTGTAATTTCGGTCTGTGTTATCTCCATCCCAATCCAAATTAGAAATTTGAACTAGATCCAATGAAGAATTGGAAGCATAGTGGATCCCATGTGTCTTGGTGCCTTGCAAAAAGTGAAAAATTATTTTTGCAGCACTCCAATGGAGCTCATGTGGCTAATACATATACCTTCCAACATTACTTACTGCATATGCCAAATATGGTTGGGAGTGATTCAAGTACAACAGGCTTCCAACTAATTGTTTGTAGAGAGTGTTGTTCACCAAGGGTGTAGAATCCCCTTCTTCTAGCCTAATTCCTGAAAGGAAAGGAGTCTTTGCAGCCTTACATTCTTCCATATTGAATTTGTTTAATAGATCAAAATCATATTTATACTGACATACAATGATTTTTTTGGGTGACTGAGTGATATCAAGCCCCTAAAAATGCCTAAGAATCCCCAAGTCTATCATGGAGAAAGCTTGATGAAAAGTTGTTCTTAGTCATGAAATTTCATTAGTGGAACTTCCTGTGATTAGTAAATCATCAAAATATAATACTATAATCAAAATATTACCATTGATGTGATTTAGATACACATTCAGATCATATTTGCACTAGTGGAAATCTTGTGTCAGGAGGAAATGGTCCATTTTTTCATACAAAGCTCTAGGAGCTTGCTTGAGTCCATACAGAGATTTCCTTATCCTACAAACAAGTGATGGATATGCAACATATCCTTCAGGTTTATACATATATATATATATATATATATATATATATATATCCTTCTTGATATCACCATGAAGAAAAGCAGAATTCACATCCATGTGATGAACTACCCCACACTTTGTTGTTGCAACTGACAAAACTGGTCAAATAGAATCCATTTTTTTCCACTGGGGAAAAGGTATCATTATAGTAAATACCTTGGAATTATGAAAATACCTTGGAAACCAAACTTTCTTTGTGCTTGAATGCATAAGAATCAACATCAATATTAGTCTTGTAGATCCATTTGCATCTTACTAGCTCTCTACCCGGTGGAAGTTTGACTAGCTCCCAAGTCCCATTCTCCTGCGGGGAGTGGAACTCCTCATCCATAGAAAAAATCCATATTGGATATTATTAGGCTTCTTAATATGTTTGAGGATCTGATTCAACCATGAGAAAACATTTCTCAGCAAGACTTGGATCCCTCACTGAAAGTGCATTCTCATATTGTGACCTAGTCTTTCCAGGTTCCTGAGGGTTCCCAACAAGTTCACTAGCAACTTATATGGTTTTTGCTGCAACTTTGGCCTTGATGGTGAGATTGGGTATGAAATAATATCATAAAAATCATCATCTGAATATGGATCAGAATATTCATCATCATAATCCTCATTCAAATCTTCATTTCCTTCTTTCAGTGGTGGTTGAGAAGACTCTCCAATTTGAACTCCTTGTAGGGTCTCTTTCTCAAACTGAACACTTATTTCTATGAATGATTTTTGGGTGGTTAGATCAAGAATTTTGTACCCATTTGAGTCTTCTAATTATCCAATAAAAAAACATGGCCTACTCTATGGCTCCAAGGCCCTTCTCTTCTCATATGGCACTCTAGCCCAATCCTTGACACCAAAGATCATGAAATGTGAAGTATCAGGTTTATGACCGCACCAATATTCATGGGGGGTAACTCCTTTTAGTTCTTTATGTGGAATTTTTTTTTGTATGTAGGTTTCACATTTGATTTCTTCATCCAAAAATTTTGGTGGCAAATATCTTGCTTCCAGCATACAACTTGCCATTTGCTTAAGAGATTGATTCTTCCTCTCAGCAACTACAATCTGCTGAGGAGTGTATGACACAATGTGCTATATGTGTATGCCAACCATTGCATAGATAGGTTGAAAGTATATTTTGATGTAATATCCCCCATTAAAATATCTTATTTCCTTTATCCTCCTACCATACTGGTTCTAAACAAAGGATTTAAAAACCTTGAAATAACCAAAAACTTCATACTTAAACTAGAGCAAGTAGACCAAACAATACCTAGTACGATCATCAATGAAGGTTAATAGGTATTTGGATTTGTTTAGTGAAAAGTGAGGGGAAGGACTAGAAATATCACTATGGATCAGCTCCAAAGGTTCAGAGGTTCTCTCAGTCCTTGATCTCTTAAACTTTCTCTCAACGTGTTTTCCTAGGATACAACCCTAGCAGACTCCTTTTGTGAAAGTGGTGTTTGGTAACCCTACAACCATATTTTTATCATGGATTTCATGAAGGTATCTTTAATTTATATGGTAAAACCTCTCATGCCAAATATTGATAGCTTCATTAGCATGAGAGAGGAGCGCTACTAGTGGAGAGATAGGCAAAAACTTTGAAAACTTGTAAAATCTGGTGGAATGATCTACAGTGCCTAATGCAAGAACTCTACCTATGGAGATGTTAGATATATCCACATAATTAGGGGTGAAGGAAAATATTTTGGGTGAACCAGTATAGGTCATTTGGTAGAAAAACAATAAGTTTGAAGCTATACTTGGGACATAAAGGACATTAAAAAATGAGCCATTGTCAAGATCTACTCTACCTTTACCCTTTGAAGCATTTTCTAAGTCATCTGCAATAATAATGATAGGACCTGGGATATCGGAGGAATCAAGAGTAGTGAATGAATCTCTAGTTGCAACCACGTGCCTTGAAGCTCCATAATCAATGATGTAAGAAGTGGATGAATATGTCTTGTCCATTAGAGCATGGACTCACTCCTTCTCATCTGAGTTAGAACCTCCTTCCTTCTTCTTGGTGCCTTCAGGAATGGGGATATGGTTCTTCACAAGGATTTGTGCCATATGATCTATGGTCTTTCTCATACAAGAGCTTTCATGATGAAAGCCCCTTTGGAAATATTAGCACTTGGTTCGCTCCTACTTCTTCTATTGATCCTTTCTAGAGGTGGAGGGCTCCTCTTATGGCTTATATCTCTCCTTTTACTCATAAGGCCTTTTGGAGTTTTCCTTTTCGTACCCTTCGAATTCCTTGAGTCACCAGTAGTTAGAGCTTGATCTTTTGAAGGTTTCAAAGAACCCATCTGATCCTGAGTCAAAGAATCCATGAATTCTGACAAAATGGGCATATTCCAATTCTTTACAACAAATTTTATAGCATGGAAAGTTGAGACAAAGACTAAGTAGTATTGCCCCAATTTCGAAATAATTTCCAAAACTAATTGCTCATCCTTTTTATCAATACCACACTACTTCAATTGCAAAACCAATGACTTGAATTTGGAGAAATAATCCTGTAGATTCTTGAAACTGCTTGCACTTAGAGAAATAATCTCATTCTCTAGTTGATGTCCTCTCAGTTCATCGGTTTTACTAAATAAATATTTTAATTTCTCCCAAACTTCATTCTGTGAAGTCAAACCATCCAAATGGAATAGAATATTTGTCGATGTGTTGAGGCAGATAAGGCCATAGGCCTCATCTCTCCAACTGTGCCACTTATATTTATCTACAATTGAGATAGGCTCTGCTTTAGTGCCCATTGTTACTCTGTAGAGGCATTTTGACCTCAACAAAATCTCCATCTGAGCCTTTCATTGAAAATAATTAAATGGATTCAAAAGAACATTATGAGATGGATCCATCAGAAAACTGAGGTGCACACTGTGGACTGATATGTACCTGCAAAAACACAACAAAAAAAATATCTGGAGAATGATTCAAATTATAGAGCTCTTCAATATGACAATAGAAACTTTCAGGAGTCTGTCACACCCAGGTAGACCTATTGAGCTAAACCCAACAATACAAGGAAATGATCCACGGGACTTCTATTGAAAATCCTTTCTACTGGCACGCTATTGGATGTAGATATTCTCTCCTAAAAAGCTCTGATACCATGTGAAATCAGATCACAAGCTTATCATAATATTGAATAACACTTCTCACACAAATTGCTAGTATAGAATTCTCAAGAACATTGTGTTAGAAAAACAGGATTGCAGAGCAATAACAATAAACAGAAATGAAAATATAATCACACATACACATTACAAGAGAGACAAAGATATATCGTGGTTCACCCAACTTGGGCTACGTCCACACTGAAGTTTCCAGTCCTTATTATTATATCGTCCATCAAAGTGAAGGGATACAACCTGCAGCATAGCCGCTGCACTTCCTCTTCACTGTCTCACAATCTCTCTTCTTGATCTCAGAGATATTTACAATGCATAATATTTAATACATCAACCCTTTCCATGTTACAATGACTTTCTTTTATAAGGGAAATACAATGGAAAAATACCACGGTTTACCCAACACCATGGGCCCAAAATCTGTTGGTGAAACAACCCAAAAAATTTCTCGAGGGCCTGCTGGCCCCCAGAACCCCTGAGGATCGGGCCGAGATCATAACCAAACCTAGGGTATGGACACGGTTGAATAATAATATCTCTGAATCTGGAGATCAAGCTCCACAACCAACACACTGAAAATTGGACTCAGAATTATGCACAATATTAAATTATATAGCATAAATGTACATCATCCAACCATGTATCATAAAGAGGCTGAAAATATATAGAGTTACATCAAAAATTCAAATTTTCTTGGAGGCATTTGAATTGATCACAAAAAGCAGGCTTATTAAACTAGCTAAAACCCCCTAAGGTAGAAGCATCTAACTCCAACTCATTGATAAAGCTCATGAATTGTCCAAAAATATTTTTCAAAGATGATGTAGGATGAAATTAGAAAACTATGGTATATTTTGGAGTGAAAAAAGAGGAGAGGTGTGTTGGCCACAAAAACAAGCAACTGCTAAAATCTCTAGAGTGCCTAGCTTTTACCATATCTATTGAAAAGAAGAAAAAACAGTGCAAAAGAAGGAAAGGAAACTTTGGAACTAAGAAAAGCTAGAAAGGCATCCAATATTCTCATGAATGCACTCATGTGGATAAGGATGGCAAGTGGTGGACCAAGGAAGAAAATAAGTGGCCAAAAACACAGTAAAAATACCTAGGAAAGTAATAAAATTGTAATAAACTTATATCCTAAGTATTAGGTGGGTTTTAATGCTTTAAAAATAGTAACACACCACCTAATCCCTCTAAGTAGGCATACATACATACAATGAAGTCCTTGTATGGATCTACTATTCTTATAATCGGTGCGGTTGTAAGTAGGTGTTTAAGTTTTTCAAAACCCTCTTGACACTTATTAGACAATACAATTTTGGTTCCTTTCTTTTTAAGTGAAGTTATTGGGTAAGTAATTATGGAGAACCCCTCAATGAACCTGTGATAGTAACCGATGATTCCCATAAATGATCTAATCCCGGTTAAATCCTCAGGAACTGGTCAATCTATGATTGCCTTGATTTTATCCAGGTCTACAGAAATTCCCTCCTTAGATATAACATGACCTAAATATTGAATTGTCTCTTGAAAGAAATCACATTTACAAACTTTGCATAAATTTTATGCTCTCTTAAGGTTTGTCAAACCAACTTTAGATGTTCTTCAAGTTCCTGTTCATTTTTAGAGTATAATAATATGTTGTCAATAAACACTAATACAAACTTATCTAAGTATTTATGAAGGACATTGTTCATTAAACACATGAACGTGGACGGAGCATTGGTCAAGCTGAATGGTTCAACCATGAACTTGTTGGAATATTCTCACCATCATCTTTTTTATTTGCAGGATTTGCTTGCATCCAGTCATCAGTATGGTAGTCTCCCCAGCACCTAGAGCTTATTTTCATCCTCTTGAAGCCTTTTTTTATCCCTCAGTAGCCCTCCTACCTACCTAGTGAGCCTTTTTTTCCTCACCTAGATGAAAAATGTGCCCTACTACACCTACTTGGATTCCAGCAGTCAGTTGCAACACTAATTGCCCAGTTCATGCATTTATTGCTCAGTTTAACTGCATGTAGCTTCCAATTGTCTATATTGGAGTGCCACTTGACCGACTGATAGCCTCATGCTCCATCCTTGGAGTCTCCTTCCCTTGATTTATTCTCACATGGCTCAATTAGACTCATTTGACTGATATTTGACTATATGTGACTACTACCACTGATTGGGTGATGTCTCTAATGCTATCCAAGCCACACATTGAGGAGAATTCAAATGACTGTAGCTGTATTTGAATTCATTGATTATATTGAGTTATTATTCAGTTTCACAGTGCCAAGTTATAGCTGATGTATGATTATACTGCAGATTTTACCATTTCTAAGTTTATGAGTGAATATTGATTAAATTCTTCTTCTTCTTCTTCTTCTTCTTCTTCTCTACAATTCTTGAGTGAGATTTTGTATATTTACTCTAGCTGTGTGATCTATCCTATAAAATATCACATAACTCGTAATGCGTGTACCGTGTTCTAAATGTTGTTTTATGAACATATTCATCTTTAATTCTTACTTGATCATACCGAGACCTTAATTCAGCATTTGAGAATACTGCAGCTCCCCATACTTGATCGAACATGTCATCAATGTGAGTGAGAGGGTGCCTATTTTTAATAGTCATCTTATTTAATTGTCTGTAACCTATACAAAGCATTAATGTGCCATCTTTCTTTTTAACAAACAACATTGGTGGTCCCCACGAAGACACACTCGGTCTTATATACTTTTTATCTAATAATTCTTGTAGTTGTAATTTCAATTCCACCAACTCAGGTGTATTCACTCTGTATGGATCCTTAGAAGTAGGAAAAGTCAATATCCCTCCTTGGAGGTAATCCATGTATCTCCTCTAGAAAAACATCTTTAAATTCATATAAAAGAGGGAAATATCCCAATCTAGGTTTAGTTTTATCATCAACATTTTCATTAACATGCACAACAAACAATTGACATCCTTTCCTAGCACACTTCTTTAATTGTAAAGCAAACATTTTCCTAGTAAAAACTTTCTTAGGAATCCCTTTAACAAGTTTATGTTCACTTTTTTCATCAATACAAGTGAAAGTTTTCTCAAATAAATTCAATACAACTCTATTCTTTTCTAACCAATCCATGCCAATTAATACATCATACATTATCCCAACAGAAAAATGTTTAAATCCACTTTTGTAATCAAATCATTCATATAAATTTCACAACTAGAAATAACGCTATCTACCTTTCCTTTTGTTCTTGTGGCTAATTGCACTAGACACGATTTTTAAAAATTATACTTTTTCATTTTACCCAAGTCTACTAACTTAGGATATATGTAACTTAAAGTAGATCTAGAATCAATTAAGATAGAAATAGGTTTGTCAAATATCTTACCTTCAACTTCTATCATTGAAGGTTGGTAGTCCACTTGATGATTTTCCAATATTGCTCTTATCTTCGATATGTTCCAAGCAACCTCTCCAAATGTGGCTGCTTCTCGGACAGTGTGGATACTTCAATTATCCCTCTTATGAGGACAATCCCGATAGAAATGACTCTCCCCACATCCCCAATACTTTAAGGGTTCTCTTTTTTATTTCTTCATTTTTCTTATTAAAGAGATTATCTTTATACTCAGTTTTAATTGGCTGTTGTATGTCCTTAAAAGTATTCCTCTGAAAATTCTTATGTTTATTCAAGGGATAGAATTCTGTTCTTTTAAGACTAATCCCTTCTCTTTTCTTGAAATTATAAGGGTTTTCATGCTTACTTTTAGATTGATCATAAATTAATTTGTCCTTCCTCATTGCTTCATATTATGTTTTTGGGTTATCAAATTCTAATCTTTCTTTATATAAGTTAGGTAAACAACCTAGGCAATCTTTGAATTTTAGGTTTTTCTTCATTTAGGTAAGGAGGATATCTTAATAAGGATAGGAATTTAGTACAGAATTCATGCATTGACGTTGAATCTAACCTTAACTCATAGAACCCTTTTTCCATTCCCTCATAGTAATACTCTGAAAGATACTCGTTTTAAAACTCTTTCTTAAACCAATTCCAACTAACTTTTCTATCAATAATTCTTTTAGCTCTTTTTAAGTCCCGCCACAAAATCTCAGCCTTCCCAACTAGATTGAAAATGAGCATTTTATCCTTCATAGACTTTGAATAGTTATACATAGTAAAATATTTCTTCATCCCGGATAGTCAAGATTTAGCTTCTTCTCCATTCTTGACTTCACCGTCAAAGGTACAAGGTTTTATCTTTTTAAATTCTCCTATTATCCCATCTTTATATTTCCTCTTGTTCCTTCGTCTACCCTTTGAGCTACTACTACATACAGGGCTTCCTTCTGAAGAAGAATATTCAGAGGACGAGTCATCTCATTTACATTTCTTTTTACACTTATCCTTAGAAATTTTATTTAGTTTAAATAGTAAGGATCCATTAAAATCTTCCTGAGTTCTCATTACCCTCTCATGTTTATTTTTAGAGTGGAGAAGTTCGGCTTGTAAGTCTCTTACTATTTGTAGAATCTCATTTGAGTTATCATTATCATTATTATTGTTTGTTGTTCCTCATCATTAAGCTAAACCCACAGAGGTGGGGTAGGGGATCGTCTTCCAGCCATCTCTTCATACAATTTAGTAAAAAAAATTTCTTCTATACATGTAAGAAGAACAACATACATACATAATTAGTTTTTTCATAATGTGAATGGACACCATCAAGCCAATCATCGTAACTTAAGCTCCGATACCATATGTACATCCCCAATATACCAAAAACAAAAAACTTGACTAACTACCATGCTTAGGAATTTTTTTGTAATAATGCAATGCATAACCATTTTCCAATAATTATAAAGTATATTATCTTAATACCTACATACAAAAATTCTCTTTTTTCATTTTTCATTTATTTATTTTCATAATTTTATCTAGGCACAAATTAGTACATCCTAAATCACACATAACAACAATATAATTGTGATAACTTGAATGTATTAACTTACATAAATTAATAATCCAATGTCTTTCATATAAATATCCTTGATTTTGAATTGAAATTTTAAAATTTCCATGCTGGACACAAACACTATGTTTTCTTCCATCCATAAATACATTCTAAAGAATACATTACCTGAATTAAAATCTATTACTTTTAAAATAGATCACAACATAATTAATGCATTATATGACTCAATAATACACTAAATCTGATTCAATTACATTATCATGCATACAAATCATATACTCATATATTCATAGTAATCAATCTTATGTGTGTTTAACCTTAGATGCTAAACCAATTACGATTCACGATTTAAACCTATTTAAGGTCCGTCATTTAAATCAAATCTTAGAATGCCATATCAATGTGTATATGTTGAATCATTTAGAATCTAGTATTATTATTGTTGCATGTATAAACCATTAAAACATATAGATATATAGATATACATATAATTTGAACATAAGTTCGACCTTTACTTAATACTTAGTTACCCACTTGATTCCACGCCCGAGATCATTGTTAACTAAAGTTAGATAAGATATTATCTGATTATATTTATGTATAGTATTAACCGGATAATACACACATACCGCATTCCATGTTTCTTGTTTAACAAGTGGTAGGTTGAAGTTTAGAAGACAACTAAGATTTTCACGGCAGTAACACCTACTATACTCGTTGGCTTACAGAGATTGGTGGAAAAATCGGCGTAGAGGATCCCTCCACGATATTCACTAGAGTTCAACATCCAGTGAAGTGGATCTACTCTACATAGTTGTTTAAGTATGGAGACATTTAAAGGAAACAGAGCCAGAACGAATCAACTGATTGATTCGTATGCCAAGTCTATAATGCATACTTCAAGAACAACTTCTGGTTACAACCTTCCACATAAGTTTAGATTTCAACCCATAGATTTTATCCAACTGGCGGTAAGCATATCCATGCATCAATTAATTTAAAACAGTGGTTTATCATCAGGATGAATCCCAATGGATCGTTGAATATCTTTAATTTGTCGACATAAAATTTCAACATTAAGATTACATTAACTTTATAGAGACTACTCGAATGTAGCATTAAAATCCAGGTTGTAAGATTACACTATATTTGATCCCATTGATAGAGAATCGAACTTGGTATTCAAAACTTACCAAGGTGGGGATCTAAAATAGTCATTTAAATTTACGTAGAGGTTAATTAAGAGGTTGATGCAATACACAATTCAGGGAATATTGACAAAGATCCGCTTAGAACTCATAAGTATACTCAATCTCTACAGGGATCATTTTTAGGATCTTTGAATACAAATTGATCGATGTAGCGAGTTGCTAATATTTTTTATGCTAAGGAAATTAACCCAAAGATTCGATCACTAGCAGTGAATCGATCGTCATAACAATTCAATATAATACAGAAGATTTAGTAATAAGTTGATTACCACACACAATCATTGCAGAACCCAAATTGATTGCTAAAGGTTTGGATAGGCAGAAAGAATGTTTTAAACTTTGATTCTACATTTTTTTATAGGAGAACGCGTTACATACCATATGCAGCTTCCTTCTTTAGTAGAGGTATATTAAATTAACTTTACCCAACGAATGGATGTAATAGAGACATACTCTATGCGATCCACAATGGAGTTTTACTGGATGTAATAGAGTAACTTTATAACATTATTATACATACTATGATAATAATAATAAAAACGTTGAATGATATAAGTATCATCGCTCTGCATATTATAACGAGACTCTAAATTTGTTACTAAGTCGATTATATATGTATATATTTTTTAATTCAATTAATACGTATTTACCATCTTAGAACATCCCGTAAACAATAGATTTTTTTTTAGGATTTACAAGCCAATTACATTTTTAAAATAATATGATACTCATCATTCTCTTACTATATCCTCAACAAGAAAATACATAACCATGAACAATGCCGCCATGACTAAATCATAGATTTTTTGAATGAAAAACAACTAAAATAACAATGCTCATCATTAAAATTATTAATCTAAACAATCATAATATACTTACTTGAAATAATGGGGAAAAAGTAATTGGAGAATGAGTTCCTCCCAAAACCACTTATACTATGAAACGAGAACTATATACTATGAACGTAATTTGAACGTTTCATTCTCTTCTCCGACTTCCTCATGGTAGTTTTCCTTTTGGAGTCGAAAAATATTGTATCCAAACTCGCCACTGTGCGCTGCTTGGAAGGGGTAAATGGGGTGAGTGCGAGATATGTAAGCGGGGAGTGTCCTCCGGTGGCTGTCTTGGGTATATCTATTTCCATGACCTGTGTGCTCGGGCTCCCTTGTTCCACAGTTTCCTTGGAATTTTCTACTTCTTCCTTTTGCCTCTGCAGTTCCGCCGCTTCCTCTTCCACTTTCTCCTTCATTTCCTGCAACCTTTCAACCTCTTCTCTTCTTATTCTTTCGGCTTCTTCCTTCTATGGTCTATCAACTTCCTCTTTCCGAATTCTCTCAACTTGTTCCTTCTGAATCCTATCTGCTTCTTCCTTTTGAAGCCTTTCAGTTTCATCTTTTTGAAGCCTCTCTGCCTCTCCCCTTTGTATTTTTTCAGCTTTCTCTTTCTGGATTTTGTCTGTCTCTTCCCTTTTCTTCTTTTCAACTTCCTCTAACTACATATCCACTGCATCCTAACGTTTCTTCCCTCTTCCTCCTTTTGCTTTAACCCAACTCCCCTGGCGATTTTGGAACTGGAACCATCTCCACTTTTGGGGTAGTAGCACTTGCCTAATTTGGTCATGTTCTTTGAGCTTCGAAAGAATTCTTCATCTTTGTCAAAAAAATGCGCGTAATCAAAAGTGACCCGGCAGGAAGAACAATGAGCAACAACTTTACCTTCGGGGTCATGCCTTCTGAAACTCTTTGCTCCAAAATGAAAAAATTATAAATCTTGGGCAAAGTTTACACCATCTTTTTCCTTGTGAAGCTGGTATGCTCCAATAGTAAATGGCATCGACGAATATGCATCCTTTTTCTTATCATGGAGAATCCTACTAACTTCATCAATGAAGAGTTTCCTCATGGATTCTTTATGCAGGATGTATTCAATGTCATATCGCAGAAACATAGAAGGGGGTTGAGTTTCTCCACTCATTCTGATATATGTCCCCTCAGAGGAGAAGTAATAATCTCCAAATGTCTCTATGATTGGCATAGCATTTTCTGACAAACAATTTGGCTCTTCTTGGAAAATCAGTTGATACAATGGCATAATGAATCTTTCACAAATCTGGGTGTAATGGCTTGCATACTTGTGGGCCCATGTTATTTGGTAGTCCATTTAGAGGGGAGACTCCTTACGGTTCCAGACGCATCCCAAATCAGGGAAAGGGTGCTTGATGAATAAGCAGTCTAGCAGATAAGAGGACATAAAGAAATCAACTTTCTTTTGTGTTAATCCCCCTGTGCTACAGCTATATGTGAGGACATGCTATCCGAGATGATATCTGCCCAGTTGAATACTATACTGCATGTGGCCACGTGGAACATCACCGGTACCCAACCGAGTTTATACATGTTTCCATTTTCCAAGCCGAAAAATCAGCTCAACATCAGGGCAATGATCCTGTACGGAGTCCTTAGGTGCTGACTCTCGTACTCTCCACTGGTCCTTGACCTTATTTGTCTTTCAGTAATTGTCATCTTCTTGGCGCAGTAAGGATCCATTTTGAGACCTGATATCCACTCATCATTTAGTAGGGATTTAGGGAAGGGCAATTTGTATGCTGCGATGAATTGGTTTGGTCCAAAAGATACAAGACTCATCCCAGTGATATCTATGATGATTCTAGTGTCAGTATTCACCTGGGGTATGATCCAACCAATAACTTCCGAGCATGGGAACAGCTCTAGGTGAGTGGCTACCTTATGGAGACTGGACTTCTTGTTATTCGCGTAAACCATTAGCTCTTCTATGGATGCTTTGCGGAAGTTTTGGTCTCTTATAGACCTATATAATTTGCCCTATTGAAACTCTAGGGCATCTCCTGTCACAGCTTTTGTGTCTCCAAACATTGTTTCGAGTGAGGTGACCAAAATCCATATCACAACTTGATTTCTAAAGCCTTGAGACATACTTCATCGCACCTTTCCGGTTAGTCAGGGAGCGATTATTATATCTCTTCCAGTCATCATAGCATGAAAAAATCCCAATCATTGTACCTTGCACACCTTGCAAAGCGCAAAAAATCCTCTTCATCCTGTGTAGTCTCATATGCAGGGCGAGATAATGTTGGTTAGGAGGAGGTTCCTTCGTTTTTGGATCTCATCCTTCGAGGAGATATTCATGGGATTGAGCCATATTTTGAATCCTACCCTTTTGCTAACCTAATGAGGTTCAATATCCTTTTATCCACTTCATCCTCCCTACAACCAAATATTTCTCTTTGTTGGTTTGGCCTCCATAACATATATAGTGAACCTCCTACCCATAGCAAAGGGAGAAGAATTTTAGATGTGGAAATTATGGTCTTAAGATTCTTGAAGGAGCACTTAAGGAGAGATAGAGGAGTCCTAATCAACTATTGAGTTAGGTATAACATTTTATCATTTACTTATTCATGGATTTCTGATCAATAATAACTTGGCCTATTCTCCCATATTGTGTTTCATGTTATTTGATATGCAATATGTTGTATATTAGATCTATTTTAATACATCTATCTACTTGGAAGTTTTGGTCCTTTGTCTTGTTTCACAGGTTCAAGATTTGGAGATCAAGCTTAGAGAAAGCAGTTGGACAACCTATAACTTGGAGGTAAGACCTATTCCTTCCTCTTTCTTTCCATGCTTAAAGATTCATGTGTGAACTAGATCTAGGAGTTAAGATAACCACTTGTTTGCTTAATGTATTAGGTAGGAAACTAGGGGACTCTTATAATACCAAGAGGATATCAATCTATCCATAGAGAGATTTTCTTAGCACAGAAATTGGTGACTTCACTGGGTAGTAATGCCCTAGTTTTACTCCAGTCCATATTCCTTCTTGAATTTTGATTTAGATCTTTCATCCCTTTAAGTCTGATGTTGGCTTAAACTGACCGAGAGGTTTTCAACTAGACCCAGGTTCTTTGTGGTTCTCCCTTTGACCAACAAAACCCCTTCGCACCGGCCCTTTCGGCAACAACCTACGAGCAGGTTGAGGTCTCACCCAAGGTTTATCTTTATGGGGTACTGCGGAATCAGGTTTCCACAGTAAATGATGAGTTGTTTATTTGAACAAGCTGCGCAGGGAGGGATGGAAGGAATGAACTGCGGGGCAGAGTGATGCAGTGTGTAGCAAGATATATGTTGTGAGCAGTACTGCGCAGTGGAGGCAACAATGCAGACCGCACCAAGGGTTTCTTACTACTGTGAATCTTCTACTAGAACTGCGAATCACCCACAATTATCCTCTACTTGGAAAATCTCGGAAACGTTAAGGCACTGAAATAAATATCACTCATCCATTCATTTAGGCACTTACGGGCTATCTTTCTAGCATTCATCAAGAACTTGGATTGTTACAACATGAACTGAAATAATAAACATGGTTAGTTGTGCTGCATTCCTTCACTGTGTTTTAAGAAAGTAATTATACTTAAGTGAATGATTCACGACCTGAACATAGAGTTAAAACGTTCACCATTCGTCTACTTCTGCAGAACCTAGCATATCATTCCCAAAATTCTCCTATTGGTAAATGCATATCAAAGTTCTCATATTACAGCATGCAGGGAAACATTCAAGCATTCACTCTACAGAAAATACATACAGTCATTCATCCATAAACATTATCACATAACACAAGATTTAACGTGGTTCACTTCCCCAGATGGAAAGCTATGTCCACAAGAACGGTTGGTAATATATTTCTTCAAAAGGGATGGGGCAACCGTTCCTAGTTTGTGCACTCAGCTGCAGACTCTCCTTCTCTTGGCTAGGTTATTGCGTACATAGCTGTAGAGCCTTTAAAATATTCTCAGCTCAGAGAGATCTTACAATACATAAAGGTTATCTCCTTAAGTTCTTAGCAACATCAAAAGACTAACAATAATCCAAAAAGAGAATAAATCTGAGAACCCCCATCCCATACAAAAATATCTTCTTAAATAGATCATGCCCGAAGGTCATATCTGTACAATACCAAAGACCTAAAAACCCAAAACGCTAAGGGTTTCCAAAACTGTGCCGGTTTTCCAAACCGGCTTGCTGGCTCCTGGTAGTGTCTGCTTGATCATGGCGGATCTCCACATCCTCATTCTGTCGCTATCGGCCTTCCTATCACACGCGTGCCTATAGGATGCTTCTACCGAACCGTTTCTCTATAATAGTTTTACCTTCTGCGCATGCCAAATGTCGCTTTCCTTAACAACCCACGCGTGTCCACCTTCCTGTTTTTCCTACGTCTGTCGCTCAACAATCTTGCAGTATCTTTCCAAAAATGGTTGCTACTGGTCAAGCCGGTAACTACACTTGATACTTGTCCAGCACACCTCTTTGTTGTTTCCACGTGGCCTCCTAACTCCACAGCACTGCTTCTGTGCAGTACTGGTCTTCGCATCACAGCCAAAAATTTGACGCTGCGCGCAACTCCGCAGTCTTGTCAAAAGTTGGATGCTGCGCACAACTTCGCAACATCCTCAATACTTAGCCAAAATTGTGTTTCTGAGCTGTACTCACCTCAGCCTTCCCTGCCTGCTTCAAAAAGGTGCTTCCCAAAACTTTAACTCAACCTGGGCCCAACATGCCCCTAACACTTATGTGGCTCGTCCCCGAGCCACTGATTGTTTCAGCTGTCTCACTCTGCACTGTGACCAGTGGGACAAACTTGGCCGCGAACTCGTCATATGTACTGGACAACTTCATTACTACTTCTTTTGTATCCTCCTCAACCTGTTTAATTGCCTCAAGCAATGTTGGAGTTATTTCTTATCCAATTTGGTCTTGTACCTGCTCATGGCTATCGCGTAGTTGTATTAACTTATCTTCAATCTGCTACGTTATCGCCATGGCATTCTCTAGGAACTACTGCGACTGATTATCCATCTCCGTCTTTTTTTTTCGTAATTCCTGCACTTCTTTCTTTAAGCTGGATATCTCCTTATATCTCGGCAGCCTTTCTCTAGGTGGTAGATCTTTCACCTCTGCGTTCAACTTGTCCAGCGCGGTCTATTTTTCTTGTACTGCAGTCTTGACCTGCAACAATCCTTGATCCTCTTCAAGGGTTGTGATTGCCTGCGAAACCTTATCCAAGAGAGATTGGCACTTAGACATCTCACTTGTGATTCTTTTCGAGGCGATGCTGATTGCTTTCTCTCTGACCTGCTATTCGTTTAATGGCGCCTGCTTATTTAGCTTCTCCTTCAATGTAGCAATATTAGCCTCATAGTAAATTTCTTTGTCCTGCATCTCCGACTGCAAGGCTCTCACCTTATCTCCGATCCTCAGAACTGTGTCTACAGGATCATCCTGGATTTCTATGTCTTTAATATCCTTCGCCACATTGGATATGGTGGTCTCCAAATTCTGTCGGTGGTACTACTCGTTGCATAGCTGTACTTCTGCCTTCTGCTGAATTTGTCTGTTTGCTACAGTGAGTTCTTCCTGTAACTTCATCGCTTCAACCGTCCTTTCATGCATCTCCTCCATGATTTGCATGTGGATGAAGTGAAATCCTAGCAAAGGGATTTTGGCTAAGTCGAGCTCTACCCTCTCGACTCCCTTTGTTTCCAAGCCACTTTCTCTGCTATTGGAAACACAACAGCCAATGGGCCCACATGGACAATCCTAGTCTTCAATGGCAGCGTTATTGCTAGCTTCTAGCTTCCTTGCTGTGAGGTTCCTACCAACCTCCTTTCAGCCCCTGCTTCCAGCGGCACAATAAGGCTTTTCTAGACATCGTCCATTTTCTTTATTAGGCCTTGCATTACGATCCTCGTCTAGTGCAAGTCATCATGGATGACCTTGTCCTTCTTTTCTTTAGCCACCATCAGCTCCTTCATTTGCTCTAAGATTGCTTCGACTATCATCTCATAGTCATCATCGTTGAGGACTACCTCTAATTGAAGCTTTGTAGCCTTCACCTTTTTCCTCGACTTTGGATTCTGCAAAGTCTCAACTTCTTTTCTCTTCCCTATTTCTTCAATGATTGGGCATGAGAGCGGAATCAACTCATCTTCTTCTGAATCTGTCTCCACATCCATGACCTCTACGCGGAATTCTGCTGGCCAATCTTTTATGAGGTCCTCAATATCCTGCTCGTACATGTTGTACTTTCCTGGGAACCACTCCGATTTCCTCGTTTGTGCTTTCAGCGATATGAATATACATTTCATATCTGCGTCAAAGTCAATGATGCGGATATACTTCTCCATGACCTGCTTTGTAATGCAGGGTGTCTTTGTGATTGCATTGCGCAGCTGCATATAGTGCTGGTAAAAGACTTATGTGGTTGCATGCTGGCGCTCTGGATTTGTGTTTTCCCAGAGGTTGACAAATTTAAACCCTCTAGGATCCTTGGGATCCATAATGATGCCTGCATAATCTTGCGGTTCCTTCCATCTACACAAAGCGATCAGGACGATGATCTAGGTGAAATGGAATTGGACGCCATTCACCTGGGTGTCGTTGAATTCTTCAAGGAACTCATTCAACAGAAACTGACACCAATTGAAGCTCTGGCCTTCGGCCGCTGCGGTGCCAAGGAGTATTGCACCCGCAGGCACCTTTGGAGGTCTAGCTGTCTTAAGCATCTTGCCTGCGAGCAAATGCATTACAAATCTTGTTGCTCGGTCCTCTATGTCTTCTATCGGGAATCCTCTTTTTCCCTTTACCACGGAGTGGGTCTTCTTCATCTTCTCAACAACCTCTTTTCCTTTTCTCTTCCCCTGGAAGAAATACTTCGGATCCTTACCACGCTTGCTTAACCTGGTAATGCAGTGGATCAAATCAATATTAATATCCACGTTTCTATCTAGCCACAGATAACCTTGATGGATTCACGCCATGAGTGTGCGAACCACGATATTTAGTTCTGGGGAATGTTCAAAGTGTGGTAATCTTAACAAGTTCAGTATCCCTGACTAAATGACAAGTGCTAACCAACTGTCAACTACCAAGTTCAGAGTTCCTTTGGCATCCTTTTTCCAGCACATATGCTAGTCTAGTTGAAAATACGGGTATTTGGGAACATTTGGCTCATCTTTCTTCATTCCCAAGAGGTCATAATCCTCCCATTTACAATCTGCTATCTTTCCCAGTAGATTCTTACCAACGCTTACATGCTTTGACATAGGCGACAGCGGGATGTCATATCTCGCATTATTGAGCAAATTAAACACAGAAGCATTCAGTTCCCACGGAGAGATGTACTCAGGTGTCATCTTCAGAGGTTTTGTCTGAAAGGCCGGTGCTTTCTGTGTCGAGGATCCCAACTTTATGATATTGGATCGAGGTACCATTACGACCTTTCCCTTATCTTTTGTTTTTTCCTGCTTTGTGGGATTAATTCTTGGTGATTTGCGGGATCCTTCTCCTTGTTCTACGGCTACCTTCTTAACTGGAGTTTTCATTAACTGTTGAATCCCTCCTTGCTGAAAGATCCTCAGGGCTTCTTCAAGGGTTAGTTCTTCTTCTCTAAAAGGATGTTTGGACATTCACAATTGAGGTAGCGGCTAAGGAAGACAGAATGCAGATGGCTACTAGCTCAGAGAGGTTAATCGCAAGAAAATTCTAAGTGCTTGGTAACACCCACGAGTCTCCCAACGGTGTTATTTATAGGCATAGCAGACCCTCTCCCGCGCCCTTCAACAACTAGAGAAGCATTTAATGTGGTTTCCATGGGTGAATTTGAGCGGACCCTTTGGTCCTTTCTATTGTTAGCATGCTCATAATGACTATCTTTTCTTTAAATGTTGAAGCGGTTGCTGCAACGGTCATCTAATGACTATTTTTCTGAAAAGCCATGCAACAGCTATTTTTCTATGGGTGTTGCGCCGAACTGCGCGGCAAGCCATCCGCAACCCTACCCGGATACTTCGCAGTGCCAAAAATTTCCAACTACGTGGCTACTTCGCAGTGCCCAAAATTTCCAACTGCGCGGCTACTTCGCAGTGCCCAAAATTTCCAACTGTGCGGCTTCCACTCTATCTATTTTTCTTCTTCTTCTTTTTTTTTTCCTTCCGCGCAGCTTCAACACTGCTACGTGGTGCATAGATCATTCTTCTTATCATACCTTTTTCCTTTTATCATACATGTACAGACTTCTTTACATTTATAGTGTCCACTTTCAACTGTACTTGACACTTAGAACTTCCTTCCTTGGTTCGTTATTTAGGTTCTGTGAAGTAGTGCTATCATGGTTTAGCTTTAGCTTGCTTCCATTTATCAAAGTTGGCAAGGTATCACCAGCTAAATTGGTTAACTGGACTGCACCAGTGTTGGTAACATGTGTCACAGTATATGGGCCAAGCCAATGCATCTTAAATTTACCAGGGAATTTCATGAATTTTCTATCATACAGGAGGACTAGATCACCTACATGAAAACACTTGTTCTTTATATGGCGATCATACCATGCTTTCTTGCGGTCCTTCTGAGTTTGCTGGTGGAATCCTGTGATGAAGCGATCTTCCTCCAAGCCTAGTAAATGTAGTAATCTTTCTTCTAGAGCTTCGTAGTCTGCCATCCCTGTAAATGCAGCGATTCTCAAACTAGGGACAATATATTCCATAGGAATTATAGCCTCCTACCCATAAACCAACCGAAAGGGTGTCTGTCCTGTCAATTTCTTGCATGTTGTCCTGTATGCCCATAGCACAGATGAGATGTGTAGGTCCCAATCATCTCTATTTACATTGCACACCTTAGTGAGTGCGTTCTCCAATATTTTATTGAAAGCCTCTACAGTACCATTCGCCTGTGGATGATATGGAGTACTGTGCTGATGACGAATGTGGAATTCCTCTGTAAGCACCTCAATCGTCTTGTTCAGAAAGTGAGTACCTTGGTCACTCATCAAAATCTTCGGATAGCCAAATCTGGTGAGTATTTCTACAAAAATAAACTGTGCAGTAGTACTGGCGCTGCAGTCCTTAACTGGTTTTGCTTCCGCCCATCTGGTGATGTAATCTGTAGCAGTAATAATATACCTTGCACCCGTTCTTTTTCTTGGTGGTTTTATAGGACCCGCAAAGTCTATTGCCCATTTTTTAAATGGCTACAATGTCAACTGTGGATTTAATGGAATCTCATCTCGGTGTGATGGTTTTCCTGTCCTCTGACAGACATCACTGTTCCTGCAATGTTCTTTGGCATCTTTGTGGATCGTAGGCCACCATAGCCCTGCGCGCAATATCTTCTGCGTAGTAGCCCTTCCTGCATAGTGACCTCCCGCTATTCTTGAGTGTGCATCGGCTAGAATAAATGGCTTCTCATAGTCAAGTATGCACCTGTGCAGGACTTCATCCGGCCCAAGTTTGTATAACTGACCTGCAATTATAGTGAAATCCGCGGTGCGCACCACTAGTTTTTTTTTCTGCTGGACCGAGAATTCTTGGGGTGCCATCCCTGTGGTTAAGAAGTCAATAATGTCCTTGTAATAATCATCGGCAACCTGTATACTAAATAACTGTGCATCAGGAAGACTATCTTCAATATTCATCGGTTCCTCTCCTGACTCAATCCTTGACAGATGATCAGGTCCCAAGTTCAGTCTACCTGGTTTGACAATAATTTCAAAGTCATATTCCTGGAATAGCAATAGCCATCGGCATATGCGTCCCCCTAACACTGGCTTGTTAACCAAATATTTCAACGCAGAATGGTTAGTAAACATAAGGAAGTGCAATCCCAGCAAGTAGTGTCTAAATTTCTGTAGGGTGTATACCATCACAAGGCCTTCCCTCTCATTAGTAGTAAAGTTCTTTTCTATTGTTGAAAGATTTCTGCTAGAAAATGCAATAGGGTGGTCAATACCTCCCTCTCCTAGCTGAGCTAACACGATTCCCAGAGAAATACATGATGCATCAACATGGACATGGAATGGCTTTGTCCAATCTGGAAAGACTAGAATAGGCATAGTGACCATCTTTTCTTTTAATGTGTCAAAACCTTGTTCGCATTCTGCGTTCCAAATGAATGGTGCATCTTTCTTTAGCAGATTTTCCATTGTTGCGGTTATCTGTGCATAACCCTTTATAAATTTCCTGTAATATCTAGTATGGCCTAATGTGGATCGCAACATCTTGACTAAATTTGGTGTTGGCAAGTTTGCAAGAACTGCAATCTTCGCAGGATCTACCATCAGTCCTTGCTTAAAGACAATGTGGCCAAGTAAAATTCCATAAGGCACACAGAAAATACACTTTTTCAAATTCAAGGATATTTGATGCTGTCGACACTTCTCGAGCATCATGGAGAGATTCACGCAATGATTTTTCAATAGACCAAATACAGTCCAATCATCAAAATACGCTTCTAAAAACTTGTGCATAAAATCTTTAAATGCTGTGATGACGACTCTAGAGAAAATCGCAGGTGCGTTCTTCAGCCCAAAAGGCATGATGGTGTACTGGAATGACCCCCATTCTATAGCAAATGTCGTCTTATGCTTGTCCGTAGGATCAATCCTGATCTGATGATAACTAGAGAAACCATCAGTGAAAGAATATGCCTCATTTCCTCCAATGTTATCAAGAACTTCGTCTGTGAATGGAGTAGGAAATGGGTCGTGCATGGAAGCCTCGTTCAACTTTCTGAGATCCACACAAATCTTGATCTTTCCTTTTGCTTTCTTGTCTTGAAAAACCATGGGGCTAATCCATTCGGATTCTTCAACTGGTTCAATTATTCATGCTTCTAGAATCTTATCTAGCTCTGCACAGACTTTTTCCTTATAGCACGGATTCAATTTGTATGGCCTCTGCTTGATAGGTTTAGCACCTGGCTTTAAAGCTATTTTCATGACCCCTAGGTTTCCCAAAATTCCTTTCATTTCTATAAATTTTGTTGGAAATAGCTCCTGATACTCATGTAAGGTATCTGCGATCTCTGCAATAGTCTGATCATCCCAATAATCTCCTATTGATGTGAACTTTGGCTCTTTGTTTGTGCCAATGTTCACTTTTTGTGTTTTTACTAGTCCAGTCATATCTGGGATTTCCAACGGAGGTCCTTCTACCTCACGCTTGCCTTCTGATTCTAGTATATCTATGTTGCGTGGGTCATCCTCATCGTCTTCATTTGTATCATTGGTATCTTCAGCTAAATTGTAACACTCGATCAAGTGCTCTTCATGTTCCTTCCATTCTGACTGTAGGTGTGCGGGAACGCACTCTGTCCCAAACAAATCCTGCAATGTTATGTTTTGATGATGATAGTTGTCCCAGAATATGCACTTCCTGATTCGCTGTAATGCTTCATGGATTAGTGGATTCTCATCTTCAAAACTAAAGTCCTTCCGGAAGTTCGCAACGAGCAGTTCCCAATCAGTGAGTTCATTGCGCAACTCCAGGTCGAGGTACCATTTCTCTGGGATACCCGCATCCAATGTATGTACAATTAAATGTACCCATTCTGTAAGTGGTCTTTCCACCCATGCCTTTGAACATAATTCAATGTGCTAACTAGGGTCTGTCTGTCCATTATACTTTTCAAAGGGTAAAGTAACCTTTTCGGCGAATCGGATTTGCATCTTAGTTCTGTATTGATCCCAAGTAGTCAATGTTTTCTTATGTGCATTCCACCATCTGGTAGGTGTATTGTGCAATGCTATATCTAAAGCTGGTAGTCTATGCTCATCTGGTATAGCTGCAATATATTCCCTTATGGAACTATAAACATTAGCAGAACCATCATATGTGGGAATAAGACTCACCTCTTTTCCGATCCAACGCAGTGATTTTGTAACCTGTGCACATCTTCTTGTTGATACTTCATGCATGCAGCTTTGCCAATTCTCTAGTCCTGTATCCGAGTCAGAGATACAAGAAGTGTCACATCGCCAACTGAGCGTACCGTCCACAGTAGGATTAATGTAGTCTTCCTTGTTCGCAGTCAGCTGGTATAGTCGGTCTAAATCTTGAGCTTGGGATTCCTCCTGAATCGGCTCACTGTATGTATCACTATCTTTAGGATCCTTTGGTGCGATAACCCTAAGATGCTTCCCTTCAAAGATCATCTTCTTTGTTTTCAAGTTTATGATAGCCAAGTTATCCATAGCCCAATCAATTCCCATTATTGCTGGAAAAGGTTGACTATCATCCACAATTTCAATAACCTCAAAGTCTGCATGACTCTGTACTCCATCAATGTCAACTACTACATTATCTAAGCAGCCAAAAGGTATGACCTTCTCCTGATTAGCCATTCGTAACTGGATAGGTGACCAGAGCAACTTTTGTCGACCCATCTGCTACCATGTCTGCTTAGTCAAGACATTCACTTCTGATCCTATATCAAGGATGACTTCATCCATTGCAAAATCTCCTATCTGTGCAGTAAGCCTCATCTCTCAGCCCATTCTTTTGTGCTTCCTTATATGATGTACAACGCTATCTAGAGTCTCTGTTGCGATCTGAGGTTCATACTATCTGATAAGCTTCTGGAGCTCTACTATGGATTTTTCACTTTTTAGTAACTTCATGCAGCTTCGCAAGAACTGCGCAACAGAAGTACGGACATCTCTCGCAGTACTTGTTTTGTCATATGGAGCCGACATTTCTTCAACATCAGTGTTTCACTGCACAGCGGGATCATTGATGACTTATCTGCTTGTTCTCTAAAGGTATCCCGCGCGTCAATGAAGATCTCCTTGTTCTTCTGTAGGTTAAGAGCGGGTGCTTTACCTGGAGCTTTCCTTATCCATTCTGTTTCAAGGGGATCCTTCTTCGTATGTGCTTCCCCTGATGTTGAAGCTTCCGCTCCTCTGTCGCAGCCTGTCTCAGCGCCAGTGCGCATGACCACATTAATGCTTGGATCCATTGGTCTATTCTCTACTATGATCCACTGAACATTTGGATTTGGAGCCTCTGTTCGTCTTCTCTTCTGCATTTCCACCTCTAATACTGGGCAATATTCAATGACATGTTCAAATGATTTACAATAATTTCACGTAGTGCATGGGTTAACACAATCTCTAGACACATGCCCAGTTGGCCACAGTTATAACAAATGACTTGGTCGTGGCCTCTTCCTTGTGTCGGACCATCATTTCTTCCTCTACCGCGGTATCCACCACCACGACCTTTGTATCCTCCTTGGTCATATTGTGCATTTTCTTGTTTTGGCTAGGTCTCTTCTTCTACGTGGTACAAGCCAGCGCCTCGCATTGAGTCCATATCCCTTTTTCTTTCATTCATTAATTCATATGCACGGCAGTTGGATTCATCATGTCCAACTAATTTACAGAAATTGTAGTATAAATTCTTAGGAGTTTTCACATATGTCTGGATTAGGTAATAGTCTTCAGGTCTATGTCCTGTGGTTCTACAAATTTCACACCATGGGGCCTGATTCTGATTTAATGGGTTAGGCACACCATTGTTAATATAGTCACAAAATAGAGGGAAATGCTCGTGGTCATGACCTTCTCCTTTACAACTTGTACACCATACCTCCTGTCTAGGTTCATATCTTTGTTCTTTACCATTTTTCATACTTTGCAGTTCAAGTGTGAGGGTGGTCAGCTAGTTCTGGATCCGAGACATCCCAGAACTAGTATCACCAATCGACGAAGCTTCCAGCTTCATTGCAATTTCCAAGGCCTCTGCCTGGGATAGAACCTTATGTTGCATCAATGGTAATCTGATATGAGGTAATAGCACAGCAATGAACCATTCTTTATGCTGTTCTGGTGGTATCACAAAGCTTACTTGGTCTAGTAAGGTGTTAAATTTCTGATCAAATTCCTAGACTGTTTCACTTGGTCTCTGCTTTATTTCCTTCAGCTCAGTTATACACTGAGATTCAGACTTAGGTTTCTTGAACTCTGCCACCAGTGCGAATTTAATTTCTGCGAGGGTTCTCAGCTATATGGTAGAGTATTTCATAAACCAATGTAGCGCTCTATCTTTCAAAGTGGTGATGAGTTGTGCTTGTTTCACAGCATCGTCCTGGATTTGTCTTACACTCCATACTGCTTCACAAAGGAACCAATGTTGATCAGGGTCTTCTAGGCTAGTTCCTTTGAATATTGATAGTTTCATATCAGTGTTCGCCATTGTGCTAATAGGTGGTGGGGCACCGGGATTAGTGCGCGGCTGTTGTAAAGGGATCTGTGCAGTAAATACAAATGGGACTATTGGGAGAGATGGACTAGGTTGATTCTTCTGCGGGGTGGGTTGTGTAGCGGGTGGGTTCTGCAATAAGGGTGGCGTGGTTTGTGCAGCCGGAGGATTCTCATGGGTAATTGGTTGTGCAACTTCACTATCAAGATCGCAGGGGATCTCAGTATCTATATGAAGTTTAGGGCCTTCCATATCTTTATTAATTTTATATATCTTACCACTTCTAAGAGTATGTGTCTCTTCGTCAGAATCAATATATGTACTATTTATCATGACAAACTTCAAGCATATTATTGCATTCTTAGAACACCTTTCTCAGCTAACATCATCTTAATGTATAGACTGAGGTTGTTCAGAAACTTACCCTGGAATCCTTTGAAAAAATTTGCTTCTGCTTGTTTGTAGGATTTGAGTGTGTCTACAGCAAATTCTATTACAAATCCTTCTATCATATGATTGACCCAATAATCAACTGCGCATGACAATGGGTTGTCTAATGCTTTAAGCTGTGCTGTGAGCTCAGGAGTCCACTCCATAGGAACTCCTCCTTGGAAACAGTTTTTCTTCTCTGCGAGTCGCGAGATCCACGCATGCAGCTCGTTTGGAAACGATGCCCAAAAGATCTCGTGAATGTCGTCTAATATATATCTATCCGACCACTGTGTGTCGCTTAGACGCGGATATCTATTTTATTGTCTATTAAAATCACTTATGGTCTTATCCCACCAAGCTTGGATTTCTATCTTTTCAGGATGCCAATAGTCAGATCCTTCCAGGAACTGATATTCTTCTTCACACATCATAATTGCAACTCAACGAAACCATTTCAACTCATCATGGATTCTAGCGCGACAACAACACCATTTCAACTCATCATGGATTCTAGTGTGGCAACGAAACCATTTCAACTCATCATGGATTCTAGCGCGGCAATGGAACCATTTGTTGGCTTACACTAACCCAGAGGTTTTCAACTAGACCCAGGTTCTTTGTGGTTCTCCCTTTGACCAACAAAACCCCTTCGCACCAGCCCTTTTGGCAACAACCTGCGAGCAGGTTGAGGTCTCACCCGAGGTGTGTCTTTATGGGGTACTATGGAATTAGGTTTCCACAGTAAATGATGAGTTGGTTATCTGACAGGTTGCGCAATGCGGGACGGAAGGAACACGCTGCGAGGCAGAGTGATGCGGTGCGCAGCAAGATATATGCTGCGAGCAGTACTGCGTAGTGGAGGCAACACTGCAGGCCGCACCAAGGGTTTCTTACTGCTGTGAATCTTCTACTGGAACTGCGAATCACCCACAATTATCCTCTACTTGGAAAATCTTGGAAACGTTAAGGCACTGAAATGAATATCACTCATCCATTCATTCAGGCACTTACGGGCTATCTTTATAGCATTCGTTAAGAACTTGGATTGTTACAACATGAACTGAAATAATAAACATGATTAACTGTGTTGCATTCCTTCACTGTGTTTTAAGAAAGTAATTATACTTAAGTGACTGATTCATGACCTTAACATAGACTTAAAATGTTCACCATTCTTCTTCTTCCACGGAACCTAGCATATCATTCCCAAACTTCTCCTATTGGTAAATGCATATCAAATTTCTCATATTACAGCATGCAAGGAAACATTCAAGCATTCACTCTACAAAAAATGCATACAGTCATTTATCCATAAACATTATCACATAACACAAGATTTAACGTGGTTCACTTCCCCGGATGGAAAGCTACGTCCACAAGAATGGTTGGTAATATATTTCTTCAAAAGGGATGGGGAAACCGTTCCTTGTCTGCGCACTCAGTTGCAGACTCTCCTTCTCTTGGCTAGGTCTCTGCGCACACAACTGCAGATCCTGTACAATATTCTCAGCTCAAAGAGATCTTACAATACAAAAAGGTTATCTCCTTAAGTTTTTAGCAACAACAAAAGACTAACAATAATCCAAAAAGAGAATAACTCTGAGAACCCCCATCCCATACAAAATTGTCTTCTTAAATAGATCATGCCCGAAGGTCATGTCTGTACAATACCGAAGACCTAAAAACCCAAAACCCTAAGGGTTTCCAAAATTGCGTCGGTTTTCCAAACTGGCTTGCTGGCTCCTAGTAGCGTCGGTTTTCCAAAACTCTATTTTTCGTGCCATAAAATTTTTTCTAGTAGCAAAAATCTCATAATTATTGCGCCAACCCAGCATTACCAGTCACGATGATCCCTATTTTTTGAACCCTTGCTACTTACTAAAGCGCGATAATCTTCTGTTTTTCTCCCTATATACATAAGCCAAAGCGCAATAATATTGGCTAGGTTAATTATTTGGCTTGGTTTGTCTGGAGACTATTTGGTTTTGGCTTTTAGACTATTTGTGTGATCGTGTGCTGCTGCTATTAGGTGATACATTGTAACATCCCAAAAAAATTCACAAAAATTTAAAATTTTTCAACATAGCATTTCATGCTTAAATAACTGTGCAAAATTATAATAAATGTATTTATGACGTTATGCTAGAACGAATCTTTGTAATGATCATTTGATGTAATATTTTTGTGTCTTGCTATGAAACGAAATTTAATTCTATTCTAAGATGTTATTGGTTGTCCTTCCTATATCAGCTATATTCTTATATTACCTACGACAAGGTTCTATGATATTAATGTTGTTAAGTGCTAACTGTTTTCTTTTCTCTTTGATGATGAAGGGTCCCTATGGCACCTCGAGGCTTACTTAGCATTTATGCTAAAGCATTTGAACTTCCCTTTGCGCAGATGACAGGTAAGGGTGACACAAAATACTAGCATGATTTTAAATGCACTTCTAGGTAGCTGTCAAAGATTCTGTAATAAAATTTCTGAGATACTTATAATGTGACTCATATAAGTTTGTATTTGTAAATTATACAACTCATATGCTTCCTTTATTTAACATTGAAATGATAAAAAAATAGAGTATCATCTCATTGGTTTAGGGTAACTTGTGCTACTAAAGAATTGTCACTAGTGTAATGTGTCTTTACATAACATGGGCTAAATACATGATCCTCTTGTATTCTTATAACATATGCACTATATGCAAAATACATGCTTATCCAAATAGTGTGAACTATATTCATATTCCAATAAAATCCTTATAGTGTAACTATACAATACAAGTTATACACAATTCTCATAACATAAGAACAATATGTCAAACCTATGAAATCTCTATTGTATCAAAAACTATATGCAATATTATATGAAATTCTTATTAGCATATATACTATATACAAAATATCGTATAGGACCTGTGGCATACAAACTATATATTATGGTTTAAGCAATGGTCCTATAAAAAATTTAATTATGACAGTAGTGGCATAGTCGTGACCCTATTAAGTCATATGATTGATGTCTAGTGGTTTGATTCCAATGAAACTATGACTTACCATAAAATCTATCTTATGTCAGGATTGCAAATATAAATGATGTAACCATGTGATAAGGAAAGGGTAATTTATGGTGTAGTGGACATGTGCTGGCAGGCATTCACATCCAACCTTAGAATTGATCAACTACCAACTTGGTGGTGGATGCCATCGTGGTATCCAACACGTGAAGGTTAGTGAACAGGTAGTCGTCAAAGTCAAGTTTGCACATGGTTTTGATGGAGATTATCCTAGATGTAATCCACGGTGGCATTGGTTATTAAATATGTTAATTAATGCAGTTGGTACTACGAATTTCTATGCAATGAGAGAAATGATCCCCACCATTGATCTTATGACAATCTTGGCCTTGAGACTTGACCCTAATTCACCACTAAGTCTCAAAGTTATTGTTTTTTAGCATTCATTGTGTATTGCTACTGGCTCAATGTAGAGGCCGACCGACCCAAGATAATTTAGGGTTTTGATAGCAGGTATGGAGTGCTTCCTCCATGATTCAAACTCGTAACCTGGGCTTGGTTCCAGATACCTGAGATAGCTTAAGAGTCGAACCTAATAGTGCGAGCTTATAGAAAATATTGAAGTTAGGAAGAGCTCCAGGGTTGTTGAGAGTATTGTGTGTAAATTCAACCAGTATTTAGTTTCTCTATATGTCAAGTGGTGATTCTCAAAATTTTCTCCAACCCTTGTTGCATTTGATGATGAAATGATGGTATCAGTTCAACAGTGGCTAAGGCATCGTGCTCCATAAGTAACTGTTAAAAGGTAATGAACAGGATTCGAATCCTGTCTTCTTCTATTAGTTTAAGAATTTCAGTTGTTGTTTATGAATCTTCTTTAATGATACATTTTTTTTTACCATACTCATGGTTATGTGGAAAATTCACTTGGCTTTGGTTCCCAAGATTGAGTGGTGAACGATGGCAACTGCAAATGAAATGGTAAGCTTCGGTGGTTCCCTGGTAACATCCCAAAAATACCAAAAAAATAAATAAAATTATAATAGCAATAATTATAAATTATTTAATGCGGAACATATAAACTAAATGAAATCATCACTAAGATAAATTAATGACGATGAGACATCATCATCCTCAGATAATATAGTTGTAATTTCTACTTCAGGTATAAACGGATGTTAATCCTCTTTAACGAAAGATCTTTGTATGCTTACGTAAACAAGTACATTTTACAAATTTGTTTAAGTTCTTGGTTAATATTACATGTTGATACAGTTTGTACTACTTTAATATTCTTGATGGATTGCTGATAGTTTGTTTGTTTGGTAATAAAGGGGTCCTATGAGGCACCCTGGAGCTTACTTAGCTGCAAAAGCTAAGGCATTTGAAAATGTTTCTATGTGCAGACCACAGGTAAGAGATCTACAAGACATCATAATATTTAGAGTACTTGTGTTTTTCAATTCATCGTCAATGTAAAATGTTAAGTACTTCCATGCGACACCAGTGACTGGAGGTATGATTACTTGGTTCTAAATATAGTTTGTAAGCTGGATTTCAAAACTCTTCAGTGCTATGAATTTATGTCGTCATTTGATTGTTATAATGCTATTTAATAATATCGTAAGACTCCTGTCTTTATCGTGAACATATTTGAATTTATCATTAAACTAAGCATCTACATAACTTGGATTATTCTAAATCATGAATTCATTATTTGATTATCAACAATCTGATAATGTATTTGAATAGACTAGTGACTAGTGTTATGAACTCTACATTATAATGTATAATGTCATCACTTAAAACATGCCCTCGGCATCATGTTTAACCGTATACTTATATGGTTAGTTCTATTCTATAGTTACTATGCATTCATATAATACAATGACATGGAGTTCAAATATTACGATGCCTAACTTTGAACTATATGAACTTATGCACAAAAATTTCAATGATATGATTGTCAATTTGCAATGATATGTTTAAAATATGCAATAATATGATTATAATATGCAAACCATGGAATATGATGTAATTCTATTTATTTTTATACTTAAGCAATAACTTGAAATCGATTATGTGGTGTCTCCATCCTTACAATAAAACGAGACTATATCAACAAAAGGAACTATACTATATGACCTAGCTCTTGTCCTAAGTATGTCTATCGTATTCTTGGAATTCACCCAAGCTTTGTGAATCAAGTTCTGAGTTGATGTGCCTTAAAATTGTTATTTGACAGATTGACAAAAATACGATCATGTAATAAATGTTATGACCGAAATCTATAGTGGAAGCATGGTTTTCAACCCACGTAGCTCACCCACGAGAACTTTGATTGGTTTTACCACTAGGAAGCCTAGATGGAAAGGTTGTCACGACACTTCTCCTCCAATATGTACACTGTAATATCCTCTTGGCAGGCATTGCTGGCACTGTTGTGGTTAATGTAATTAATGGGATATCATTGCAAAGTTGCTCAGCCTTAAAAAATGGCATCGTTGGCATCTCCATGCTCGTTGATCTTATCAATTCTCGACCGTTGATGTTGCTACCCAAAACCTCATTGTATGTAACATTTTGCAAGATCTTCGGTCTTCATTGTTACGCTAGGGTATGGCCGACAAGCTGCCTAAAAAGTAGGGTTTAGTGAGAGTATCTCTCAGGGTTCGATCATGCGACCTGTGAGTGGAAAAAAAATCTTCTAAATAATTACAGGCATTGAACCTTCTGCATTTGAGCTACGATTTCCAAATAGTGATAGGGTTTTTCTTCTTCTAGTGAAGTAGTAGAGTTTTAGATAAGGTTCAAATCTCCTGCGGTTGATAATGATCTGCTGTGATAGCTTTAGGGTTGTTGTAGAATACCAACTTGCTTTGTCGTTTTGCTAGTGTAAAGGATCGATTCTTCGACATGCCAAAATCAAAGGTAATAATCGAAAACTGTACAAATGTTGTAATACTTGATTCATTAGTTGCAAAATCTTGTTTTGACCCTGCAATGCATGTTTGGCAGGTACCCATTCGAAAGGAGGTTGATGGCTGAAGAAAAGGAAACTGGAAATACTACGGGTTTCTTGGTAAGCTCCAGTGGTTCACAAGAAACCTCGTAGGTGCCTAGATTGGTGTTTTGCTGTAAGCCGAGAGTTGGAAACATTTCAGTGATGGCCGACTACGAAGTTTTCTAGTTTGACTTGCTTTGATGTTAAAATGTAAGAGGTTTATCCTCCGTTCATTTAATGCTTGGCTCTGTAGGTTTTTTCTCTAGAACTGTAACCGACTTCGAGTTGGTCTAAACACCTTTGGTTGTTTGAGGGAAAGGACCCAATGTGCTTTTGAAAGACTTAAATGGATAAATAATAGAGCCTCTGTCATGTTTTCACTATGCTATTGAGCAATCTTTAATGGAGTCGTGTTCTTGTCTTACTTGCTTCTGACCTATTGGTTTTCTTGTACTCTAATGATACAGTCTTCTTTAAAAACATATAAGCAAAATATTGTTTTGAAAACTGTTGATTCGAGTTCGAAAATGAAACTATATTAGGTCAAAAGTACATGATTGCTTACTGTACTTCATCAATAATGTCGATAGTTAAGGTTTTGGTAAAGTTATGAGATGAATTCGAATGTCAAAATTTTCTACAAAAGATAGTCCACAATGTCTAGTTTGAAACGTAAAAGTATTCTACCTGTACCTTTTGACTTTTATCTATCTTGCATTAAGCTAACGGACCAGAAACTTAACGTGTGTATAAACAATTCCGATAGTGTAACTGTTTTCAAATGTTGAGATGTGTTCTACTAGGGTTATAAATTTTCAATGAACAATGATAAGGATTCGTGCTTTTTGCTGTGTGAAAAATTATGTCTTAAGAAGGTTTTGAAATGTTAGCTAGGGTTTGAGAAATAAAGGTTTAAGATTCGCCATGAAAGGCTTGAGTAGAGCAATGAAGGACTGTGTATTTAATTCTAGGTTTTGGAAATAAAATAGGGTTTGATACTATTTTGAGATATTCAAGATTGGAAACAAAAGTATAAGTAATGTAAAATAAAATATAAATATTTGTTTTAGATTGATACAAAACTAATTATTGAAAATACAGTTGTATTGAAAACAATCTATGACAAATATGAGAAAAGTGAAGAGTGTTTGCTCATAACAAAAATTGTATGGAAATAAATTTGCAGCTGCTATATTTCGTGAAATTTGAAATGCTAGAAAATCATTAAATGTATACCATGGAAATGTATAATATTTCTATCTGAGATAAATGTAGTTGAAATGAAAACTATAAATCTGTGCAGAAGTAATGCCAAGAAATCTATACAGTGACTAGTTTCTGCAGATGTTAAATTTTGAAAATGCTATTACTTGGAAATCATAAAATGTTTAATATTGAATGCATTTGTTTGCTATTTGAAATGAATAGGGTTAAGAGAAAAAATATATGACTTATACAGAAATTACGCTATGTTATCTTTCATGTATTAACAAAAGAGATTCTATATTACTGTTGATGTTAATCAGTAAATTTTACTATGTGTAAATATAGGTCATAATTGTAAATAGAACACTTATTGCAATTACTTGCCCAATCAATGGCAATCTGCCTATCTCTTATCTATCATTTAATTTGCTTCTCTATACTAGAGTACGATGCAAATAACAGCATGTGGAAAAATATAGAGATGATTATCTAATTAGATCTTTAACAAAGCTTTATCATTCAGACTTAAACAAAGATTAGAAATAAATACATTTACAAAACAGAGTTTGATGATTTCACTAAACAAAATAGGAAACAACAAAACCTGATCAATTGTGGGGAAACAAACAGCCCAAGGAGCATGTTCCACCCAACCAATTCCTGAAGACAACCAAGTTACTTGCTTTAAAACACCCGAGCCTATTCACTAAACCACAAGGAGGAAGAAACTTAGAAGCTTAGGACCTCAACTTGTAGTAGCAATAGTTATCCAGTCTTAAAGACTTAGCAGTCAAAGGGACGTACACCAACACCTTTGGTTCTCCTTCTCAAAATAATTTGCAGACTTACAGTTGCACTCTCACATAGCCTCCCTATTCGAATCTCTCAGTGATCACCTGATGCACATGAGGAATATTTCTATAGAAAATATTGTGTAAGAGTTTATTGCTCAATTCGAATTTTCCTTATATAGGATGCCCAGGCCTTTTCAGTTGTTAACTGGTCATTAAATGAGCTGCCTTCTCACTCCCTCCACCTGGGGGATAATGCCACATTTGTAGGGGTAGTTGTCCAATAACCAACAGCTAGTGGTGAAGTGAAATTGTTGCCATCTATCCCGTGCCTTCTAAAAGCTTCCATTCCTTTTAGTGGGTCAGTGAACACTCATTTAACTGTTCCCTTGGGTGTTTGTCTCCTACTTTAATTTATTAAACAATAATAATTCAGTAATTACATTCATCCTTGACCAAACTTGGTCATAATTACAAAACTTTGTAATTAAAAATTAACATAAAGTATTCTGCCAATAAAAAAACTATTTTCAGAATTTGGGTAAGTGACATCCCTGATGATTCGGTTAGGTGCCTATTCGACCTTTCTATGCTCTTAGCCGAGACTTTGTTTTTATGGTAAAGCTAGGGCAAGTGACCACCGTCGTAATGTTTGTCAGCTGATTTACAGCTTGGGGACGATGAATCCTCAACCCATTAGACGTTAAGCTTTTTTTTTTGCTTTCAGTTTTAAATACTTTGCAAAAGATGTAAATAGTTGAGAGGGTTTTATCCCTCATCCATTCTAGTTTTAATTAAAGGAATTTGGTTCCAAACTTCATAAGTTTTGCGTATTTTGAAATTGTGAGCATTGCTCCAGTAAATCTGAAAATGAAATGTCTTGTTTTATGAACTGCTATGTTTTTAAATGATGGCTGAGAGCAATAGGTGTATAAACCTCGTGATAAGCATGACGAAATCCTAATGTGATAACCGTGCCTTAACTTGTTTATCTATAGGTTTTTGATACTGATTATGGTTCTACTAGGGTTACAAGCTCACTGTTAGATAACAATACTAACTTTATGTTTTCTGTTACGTGAGGTAAAGTGTCTTTCTCATATTCTCAATATGAAAGGTAGATGGTAAGGTTAATTAAAATGTTGTTTAGGGTTTTGAGCCTGTATCTGCTATATCTTCATAAATGAACTGCTATGTTTTTAAATGATGGCTGAGAGCAATAGTTGTATAAACCTCATGATAAGCATGATGAAATCCTAACCTGATAACCGTGCCTTAACTTGTTTATCTATAGGTTTTTGATACTGATTATGGTTCTACTAGGGTTATAAGCTCACTGTTAGATAATGATACTAAATTTATGTTTTTTGTTACGTGAGGTAAAGTGTCTTTCTCGTATTCTCAATATGAAAGGTAGATGGTAAGGTTAATTAAAATGTTGTTTAGGGTTTTTAGCCTGTATCTGCTATATCTTCATAAATCTTATATGTCTTTGCCATCAATGGCTTGATATGAAAAAATATTGAAATGTATACTAAAAGTTGATGTTTAGAAGCTAGGGTTGAAAATATTAGGGTTTTGATTCTATAGTGAATGTGTTTAAATTTAATGATTGTAGTTGATACTATTTCAGAATATGAGAAATGAGTATTACAAATAAAATAGTATTATTTAGTGATATGAAAATAAATGTTTATTCATCAATTGTAAGTAACAACTCTGTATAGAAGAATATTTGCAGTTGTTAAAATTTCTAGAATAAATAATGTTTGAAACATTTGGATTTATAACACCCTACTGTTGAAATAGAATGCATAGTATTAGCTGTCAACAATGGATAGTGATTATTGAAAACTTATTTTTGTGCAGAGATGACATGTCTTTCTTTTGTAACTAAGTACAGGAAATGCTAAATATTTGTTTTATAATGTGTTGTTCTATATTCTAAGTTTAACCATACATAAATGATACTTCAGAATTTAAAAGAACTGCTACATTAATTATCTAAACATTCAAATGGCATTATGCCTATCATTCATCTCTATTAATTTTACTTTTATGTACTAGAGTACTATACATATAATAGTATGGAAAAAATAAAGAAGGGGTTTGAATCAATCATTTTATCTACTTAACCATCATTATACAAAATCATCTATAGGTTAGAAATTGAAACAATTTCTTATGTATAACCGTAAATAATAAATCTACAATGCAGAAAATCATTTAACTGTAAACAATAAGATAGAACAGTAAAACCTGATTGACTGTAGGAGAAACAAACAACCCAAGGATCCTGTTCCACCCAACCTATTCCTGAAGACATCCAAATTACTTTCCTTAGGATCCCTGATCCTATTAACTGAACCACTAGGAAGAATAATCTCTAGAAGCTTTAGGTCAATCCACTTGCAGCAGCAAAATAGTTCATCCAGTCATATAGACTTAGCAGTCAAATAAACTTGCACTAGCACCTCTGGTTATTTCCTTAGAATATTTTAGCAGCCTCACAATGCACTTCCACTTAGCCTCCCTATTCGAATCTCTCGGTGATCACCTGATACACTTGAGGAATTATTTCTGCAGAAAATAATGTAGAGCTTCCTGCTCAATTCGAATTGCCTTATCTAGGTTTCCTATGCCTTTTAGTGGTTAACGTGGTCTTTAATGAGCCATCAGCTCTCTTCCACCCACCTGGGGGATAATGCCACAAATTTAGGAGTAGTTGTCCCATAACCAACAGCTAGTGGTGGAGTGCAAATGCTGACATGTGTCCCATACCTTCTAACAACTTCCATTCCTCCTAGTGGTTCAGTGAACACTCATTTAATAGTTCCCTTGGGTGATTGTCTCCTATTTTAATTTATTAAATTATAATAATCAGTAATTACAATCATCCTTGACCAAATTTGGTCATAATTACAAAACTTTGTAATTATAATTTAACATAATGTTTTTGCAATAAAATAAATAGTCTCAAAATTTGGGTAGGTGATATACACCCCCCCTTAAGTCTCAACATCGTCCTCGATGTTGCTTATTCACTCTCTAAGTGCTCCTAAAACAGATTTGGGTATGCTTTCCGCATACTACTCTCCAACTCCTAGGTTGCCTCTTTTGGGCTAAGGTGCTTCCATTGCACCTTTACCTGCCCAATGGTGCAATTTCGGAGTAGAGTTTCCCTCCTTTTGAGGATACAGTCCGGTTCCACCTGAAAATCGCCATCTTGTTCCACCTATACATCATTCCAATTTATAACATGAGTAGCATCATGTATATATTTCTTTAAAATTGAAATATAAAAAATATTATGTATTTTTAGATTTGGTGGCAAAGCTAATTGATATGCCATGGGTCCAACCCTTGACAGAACTTCGAAAGGACCACAATACCTGGGTGCCAGCTTGGCACAAATTTCCAATTTTAATGAGCTCTTCTTTGGTCTTACCTTAATGAAAACATGCTCACCAACCTGGAACTCTTTATGAGTCCTCTTAAGATCTACTAGACTATTTTTCCTATCTTGGGCAGCTTTATGATTTCTTTGTACCTGTTGCACAGTTAGTTTTATTTCCTTCAACAATTCAGGTCCTAAAATAACTCTATTAACTGGATCATTCCAAGAAACTGGCGTATTACATTTCCGACCATAAAGAATTTCAAAAGGGCTAAGCCTGGCTGATGCTTGATAATGGTTGTTATATGCAAATTCTGTTAAATTCAAGTAGTCCTCCCACTTACCAGGCTGATCCTTAACATACATCCGTACCATGTCTTCCAATATCTGATTCACTCTTTCTGTCTATCCATCCATTTGTGGATGAAATGTTGTGCTGAAGTTTAAGGTTGTATTCAACCCTTTAAACAAGGATCTCCATAATTTTTCAGTAAACTTAGAATCACGGTCTGAAACTATCACTTTTGGTATTCCATGTAATCGAAAAATCTATTTCATAAAAAATTCTGCAATGCCTGGAGCCTTATGATTAGTTTTTACTAGTATAAAATGTGTTTCATTGCTGAGTTTATCCACTACTACCATGATGGAATCATTTTCTTTCTGATTCTTGGGTAGTCCAGTAACAAAATCTATGCTTATGATCTCCCATTTCCAGCTAGGTATAGGTAATGGCTGTAACAGTCCAACCGGATGTTGATGTTCAACTTTTACCTTTTGACAGTCAAAGCATTTAGCTATATATTCTACTACGTCATCCTTCATTCTGGGCCAATAATACTCTTTCCTTAACATAGTGATGGTTTTCTAATAACCTGGATGACCGAAATAACGACTTTTGTGCATCTCATCTAAAATCAGAATTTTTATCTTTGGTACATTGGGCACATATAATCTGTTTTTGTACAGCAACAAGCCATTTTCTTTTAACTTTAAATTTTCCATAGAATTTTCAGAATTATTTTATATTGTCTTTTCATGTAATTTTATGTATTCTTCATCTGTTTTAATCCCTTCAAAAATCTGATTTTCCAAATCTTTTGTGTATGTGCTGATGGCTGAAATAAAATTTAACTTTGCATTATGACTTAACGCATCAGCAACCTTCTTCTCTTTACCCTTTATATGTTGAATTTCAAAATCATATTCACTTAGAAAGGTTAGCCATCTAGCCTGTCTAGCATTCAAATTCGTCTAATCTAGTAAATACTTCAGCCCCATGTTATCTGTCATGAAAGTAAATTTTCTGCCAATAAGATGGTGACGCCACTGTATTACTGCTAATAATTCTAGATCATAAGTAGAGTAATTTTTCTCATGTATTTTCAGCTTTCTAGACTCATATGCAACAACATGTCCTTCTTGTGTTAGGACTCTACCGATCCCATCATTACATGCGTCGGTGCATACTATAAAATATTTATTAGGATATGCAATTCTCAGATTAGGCATTGTAGTTAGTAATCCCTTCAATTTCCTAAAACTGTCTGCACACTTTTGATCCCATACAAACTTCTTCCCCTTCTTCTGCAAGGAGTTTATGGGGTTTGCAATCTTTGAAAAACCTTCTATGAATTTTCTATAATATCCTGTAATACCCATAAATGATCGAACGTCCGTTACATCTTTGGGAACCAGTCATTCATTAATGGATTTTATCTTATCGGGATCAACTGAAATTCCTTCCTTAGAGATTATGTGACCTAAATACTAAATCTTATCCTTGTGAAAGTCACACTTACTAAACTTAGCATATAACTGATGATCTCTCAGAACTTGTAAAATAATACGCAGATGTTCGTCATGTTCTTCCTTACTTTTAGAATATACTAGAATGTCATCTATGAGCACAATGGAAAAATTTTCCAAATATTTGTGCAGAATATTGTTCATTAAGCACATAAATACTTCCGGGGCATTAATTAACCCAAATGGCATGACTACGAACTCATAATGTCCATATCGAGTTCTAAAGGTTGTTTTAAAAATATCCTCATCCTTCACACGAACTTGATGGTATCCTGACCTTAAATCAATCTTTGAAAATATTGTTGCTCCACGCAGCTGATCAAATAGATCATCTATGCGGGGCAACGGATATCGATTCTTGATTGTCATTTTATTCAGTTGGCGATAATCTATACAAAGTCTTAAAGTGCCATCCTTCTTCTTAACAAATATAACAGGTGCTCCCCAAGGAGACACGTTGGGTCTTATATAGTTTTTATCAATCAGTTCCTTCAACTGTGATTTCAACTCATTTAATTCCAGTATATTTATCCTATATGGAGCTTTAGAGTTCGGTGCCACACCCGGTATCAGTTCAATAGTAAAATCTAGATCTCTCTTCTGGGGTAACCCTGGAATCTCTTCTGGAAAAACATTCTGGAATTATTTTAGGACATGTATATCTTCTAGTTTCAGTATGTCCTCTTTTGTAATTGACTCCTCATGCACTACATTTACTGCAAACATCTTACATCCTTTTCTAACTGTTCTTTTTACTTGCATAGCTGAAATATGTCTAAGTGATGTCTTTCTAGGAATACCTTTTACTTCTACTGTTTCTCCTTCATCATTTAAACAAGTAAAACGTTTCTCATAACAATTTAGAATAACATGATGGGATTCTAAACAGTCCATTTCAATTAAGATGTCATAGGACCCTTATGGTAAAACATTTAACTTAGTTCGTGTATTTAATTAATTCATAGATAAAACACAACTTTCAACAAAATCAAACACTTTTCTTTTTGTTCTTGTTGCTAGTCTAACTCACCAGGATTTATTAAATTTTTCTGTTTTCAAATTAAAATTTTCCACAATATTAGGAGATATATAACTCAGGCTAGTGCCTGGATCAATCAAAATAGTAACTGGATGGTTTTGTATCATACCTTCAATCTCTACCATAGAGACTTGATGTTTAGCTTGCCTTTTTTCTAGAGTTGCATTAATTCTGGGCATGTCTCTTGCCAAGTCCCATAGTAGGTTCAGCTTGTATGGATTGAATATTGTTGGCTTCCCGCTTCCTTTTAGGACATTCTGAAACATAATGTGGACCTTGACACTCAAAACATTTGATAGGTGCCCTCTGGTCATTAGTCCTGGTAACATTGGGTGTATTTCTGGGAGCTGTAAAATTCTGCTGTTGATTATTTCTGGGACTGTTTCCTTGGAAATTTTGATTTGGAAAGCTTTTCTTTTGAAACCCCAAATTTTCATTGAACCTGAAATTCTTCTTTTTCAGCTCAAACTTGCTGGGTTTATGATTTTTCCAGTTAGATATCCTTTCTCTTTTCTGGTTTGTATAATAGCAGAAAGTTGCTTTTCTCATGGCTTCTTCTAGAGTCTTTGTATTGTCATATTCTATTATGTCCTTGATGTTGAAAGGTAGACAACTCAGATACCTCTGAATCTTTGGTTTTTCCTCCACAAGATATGGCATATACCTTAGCAAATTCAAAAATTTGTTGTTTATCTCTTTCATGTTCATGGCTCCCAATCTTAAATCATAAAATTCCTTGGATTTTTATTCATAATATTGTTCAAATAATAACTTCTTCTTAAATTACCTTTTAAAAGTGCTCCAATTTACATCTTTGTCCTTGATTACCTTCACTCTTTTGATGTCGTGTTACCAAATATCTGCCTTACCAATCAGGTTGTATATGGCCATCTTTTCCTTTAATGATTCAGAATAATCATAGATTTGAAAATATTTCTTCATGCCAAAAAGTCATGCTTCAGCTGTCTCTCCTTTCTCAGTTTCACCATTGAAAGTTGGGGGTTTGATTTTCTTGAACTCCCCATCAATCTATTCATACTGTTGGTGGCTTTTTCTTTTGGTTTTGTAATCTCCTTCGCTGCTATCACTTGAATAATTACGTTTCTTTTTGCGTTTTTCATTAGTAGCTTCTGATGATGTTGAACTGTTGTTCACATCATCAGTTTTCACTTTCTTACACCTATCTCGATGAGGTAAGTCTTCAATCTTGGAGTTATTTTCAATCCCAGTATCATGTTCATCAGTTGGGCACTGATTAAATAGTGCTTGATTCAGTTCTTCTTGTGCCTTCAGAATTCTCTCATTATCTTGTTTAACAGATCATATTTCTTCCTTCAACTCCTGAAAGGCACGTAATAATTCTGATGAATTGTCATTCAATTCACCATGAACTTCTTCTTCATAATGTTGTCCTATGCTATTCTTTGTATGAATTTTCGGTCGAAATCTGTCATCCATATGTTCAGCTGATCCTTCCATACCTGTATCTTAGAAAACAAATTTCTGTATAAAAAAAATAATTTAAATTGAATTAAAGATTTATGCTATCATAAATGTTGATGTATATGTAACTTCGGAATGTATTTCACATATATGTATATTATATTCCTATAGAGATGTTATTATTCCTCTATATGGAAGTGTTTGTATTCCTATAGAGATGTTATTATTCCTCTATATGGAAGTGTCATCATTTATATTGCAAGTATCGTAACTTATACTTGATGGGTTATTAGACCACCTTGTTGGGGTCGGCCCTGTATAAGTCATGTGGGTCAAAGGGTTATTATACCACCCTATTGGGGGTCAGCCCAGTCAGTATTATGTTATGTGGTTAAGTTAAGGCCGACCTAGTAAAGGTTATTAGGCAAGTCAAGTCAAGTATAAATAGAGTGCGGGAGGCACTCTATTTGATCATTCTATTCTCACACACACTCTTGGGAGAGTGGTGCACTTGTGGAGGAGGAGAAGCTACTGCTAGAATATGTCTATCTCTTATGTTTGGGTTGTATCATTTCTCTATCTATCTTTGAGGAAGTTATTGGGGTTTTTCACCTTTATGGTTTTCCCCGAGTAAAACTCTATGTCTCTTGTGTGCTTGCATTATTATGTCCATGATTGATATGCTATAGATATGTTATACATGTTGTTCTCTCAGTTAAGATCCTAGATCAGATTGAAGTAAATTCTGAAAAATGAACATGGTATCAGAGCTAGCTTGAAAGAAGGCATGGTATGGCATGTATGACACTTGTTGCACTTGTGATGCTAGGGCTTGATATAGCAAAAACAAGTCATCGTACAACTTTCTCTATAAATCCATTTTGGAAAATTTTTTGGATCTGAAACCTTTACAGGTTGAAGATAAGATCCCCATGTACCTTGTGTCCAAAGGAAAAATTCTAATTTGTTTTACTTTGTCTTTTATGATCTGTACAATCTAGGGTTTTGCCTCTTCTAGAATTGAGTCATAAACAGGTGACCTAGGAAAAAAAGGTCATAACTTGGGCTAGGAAGCTCCAAATGAAATTTCATAAAAATTAACAGGTAGGGCATGGACTATACTATCTCATGTAATGTTTTCAGAGTCTAAAACTTAACCAGTGACATGTGGCATTCCGTACAAGTTCGCTCTCATGTTTTTTCCCATAAACAGGTCATGTTGCAACACCTTGCATAACTCTCTCTCAGAGAATCCAATTGAGGTCAGACTTGCGGGGTTGGAAATATTACAGGTTGGGATACCGCAAGTAGAAGTTTCAGACCCTGTGGATTCGTAGTTTCAGAGTTACACCTAAAAATCAGGTGCATATTTCTGTCAAAACAGAATTGGATTTTGAGCACCTTCATTCATGGATCCGGGAATTAGGGTTTTGGAGAAAGTTGGAATTTTTGTAATAGGAGACCATGGCTAAATGATACTCATCAAAATATAAATTTAGAGACCAAGATCAAATTTTTTGGTTGGGCAGAAGGCCGGGCTTGATCAAACCCTAGTTTGAGACTTTTATCAGAAAAATGGAAAATTAGGGCTTCTGCAAAAGTTGGAAGTTTTTAAGTCTGTGACCATGGCTGGAAGCTCCTCAGAAAAATATAAGTTTAGAGCTTTGGATCGAACCTTTTGGATGTGATGAAGGGTGGGATTTATCAAACCCTAGTTCGGGATCCTCTCCAGAAGATCCAGAAGTCTCAAAGGCAATTTTGAGGGGTGAAACTTTGCAGTTTTCAAATTCTGAGTATACACGGTTGATCAACTTATCAAGGCACATCTTTCTATCCCTTTAGAAGTTTGAAATTCAAAGTTTGAATTTTTAGGGTTTCTCTGACAAACCCTAATCCAGCTCTAGATCCAGTTTCTGCAATACAAAGTGGATTGGGTTAATCCTAGAAGAGAATGGATTGGTCACCTGCATAGGTGAAGAAGTTCCTGTTTCAGAGGGAGATGAGGCTAAGGCCTTACATAAGAAGATTACAAGCAATCTTGATAGGTATGACTTACAGGTATGTTTCAAATTATGTTCATGGTTAAGTTTATGATATGTTTGTCTTCATATCATTATAGTTAGTACAATCTTGATTAAATTACTAGACTTGTCGTATCACCTTAATACAATTATGAATACATGATAGAAAATATTCATTGATTAAGGTTTTGAAAATTATGATTGTACTAATGCATTATGTTGTTGTATGAGATTTATGTTGTCCGCTAACATGAAAGGTACACTTAGAAAGAAAAATCATGTTCTAGTTCAAGAACATATGATCATGGTGACATGAAGAGAAAGATTCATCCATTGTCATGGATCACTTAGAAGATCTATTTACGAGGTATGTATAACTTGGTTCTATAATGGTTAACTTATGAGATATGCATGTTACTAGCACAAGTCATTGAAGAGAACAAGAAGACATCATGTGGGTATGTTAGACATAACTAGTTAACATACTAATCCAAGTATGTTTTTCCTATATCAAGTTAGAATCCTACCTTGTGATAGGATCTCTTATATAAGTATACATGGCATGATTGATAATGATTATTCATAGGTTTGAATAATCATGGGTGTATGCATATTATGTTTCTTACTTTAATTTATGATATGACTAACCATAAGAGTCCTTGAATACTAATGCTTATTATTTCTGTTTGAAATGATCATGACTATACATGCTTAAGATTATTGTGTTTTGATAGTATTGAGAATATTATAATAAATGTATGATTATGTATGAGATCTTGAGGATATCACAATAATGATACTTGTAAGCATGCATAGTGATCGAGGATGGATATAAGTTCAAGGACAAGTAATCCAGGAAGCAAAAATCAAGAGAGAGCACACTCCAGTAGTTTCTGCAAGGATGCAGATATTCAGAGGGAGTCGACCACTTCTCACAATCCACATCAGGATGGAGTTGCAAAGATTTATAGGGAGTCCACCCAACAACCAAACAAAGATAAGTATTTGAATTGTCATTTCTTACATATTTGTTTGTTTAAATAATGTTGTTCAATGATGTATATGTTTATGCTCCTAGACTTAGGTTGTGTATTATGCATATTAGAATAATTGCATTAATGAACAGTATACTACTAATATGCATGTGATGGGTAAGTGGCCTATGGCACTGTACAACATTCCATTGCTACTTCTCTAGAATGAAACCTCTTTGCTGACTTGTTGGGAGTTGTGCACACTCTTAACAATGTTTTGGTAGAGATTGGTAGGCATCTAGAAAGTTACAGGATATGGATAAATGTTGTATTGAAGCATTGGCTAAAATAATTGCATGACTGTATGACATATTTCTTTATGTGTAAGAATTTGTTCTAAAAACTATGAGATGTTTCTAATCATGCAATTTAACTTGTTTTGTAGGAAAGATTGTATACCATCACCTACAAAAGAAGGAATACAACATTTGTTCCAGCAACAAAGATATCTATTGAAGATATTGAAGATATTGAAGTTCCCAGGATTTGGGATGAAGTAATGGAAGAATGCCATGATCAATCGATCATGAAGAATGATGTTTGGCATGCAGTCCCAAGACCTAAAGGGAAGTCTGCTGTGACTTCGAAATGGATCTATAGGATCAAGCATGCTGCATATGGTAGCATGGAGAAAGACAAAACGAGTGATGAAATGGAAGATACACCAGATGGATGTCAAGACAACCTTCTTGAATGGTGTAGTCAAAGAGGAAGTGTATGTGGAGCAACCACTTGGTTTTGAAACACATGACAGGAATTCATATGTGTGCAGGTTAAAGAATGCCTTATATGGCTTGAAGCAAGCTCATAGGACTTGGTATGGTAGGATGGACAATTTCCCATCTAGTTTGGGCTTTACCAAGAGTAAAGTGGATTCCAACCTTTACTATAAGGTTGAGGAAGGAAATCCTGTGATACTACTATTGTATGTGTATGACCAGTTTGTTACAAGTTATGATAGATTGATTGTTGATACCAAGATGAAACTTACAGCTGAGTTCGAGATGAAGAACTTGGGTATGATGCGCTACTTTCTAGGCATGGAGGTGTGGCAAAGTTCAGATCGAATCTTCCTTGGACAAGGGAAGTATGCAGTAGAGATCCTGAAGAGGTTCGGGATGATGGACTGCAAAGACATGGACACACCTATGGCATTGAACCTGAAGCTTCTGTGTGATGCTTCATCTGATATGGTTGATGTCACTGTGTATCGTCAGATGATTGGGTCCTCGATGTACCTGACGAACACAAGACCAGATATTTGCTTTGCGGTGAGCACATTGAGCCAGTTCCCGACGGATCCGAGAGATGTTCACCTGGTTGTTGTAAATCATATTCTGAGGTACCTGAAGGGTACAGTTGATTATGGGCTCAAGTATGATGTGAATCAAAAGTTTAACCTACAGGGTTATGTTGATTCAGATTGGGCAGGCAGTGCTGCAGATAGGAAGAGCACTTCTGGGTGCTGCTTCAGTATGGGTTCAGGTGTGATCTCTTTGTTTAGCAGGAAGCAGTCCTGTGTAGCACTGAGTATAGCTGAGGTAGAGTATGTTGTAGCCTGTTTGGCTATTTGTGAGGAAGTATGGCTTGGGAAGCTACTGTCTGAGTTATTTGATCTACCGCTGGAGGCTACTGGTATATTTTGTGACAACTAGAGTTGTGTGAAGCTGTCTGAGAACCCAGTGTTCCATGATAGGTTGAAACACATAGAGATCAAATATCACTATATCAGGGATATGGTGCAGAGGGGAGTATTGAAGCTCCTGTATGTTGCTACGGATGAGCAAATTGAAAATTTGCTGACGAAACCACTATCCAGAGTGAAGTTCGAGTACTTCAGAGAGAGGCTTGGTGTTCTTCAGATTGACAACACTTCGAGGAAGAAGTGATGGAGACATTTGTTGAATCCATTCCAAGCATGGTGGAAGGAGGATCCTTCATATGGATATGGAAATAAGCACTGGATGATGAGCATCAGGATGATGTTCTAGTTTTTGCTCTGTATGATAAGTTGGATCATTTATGTATGTATGCATCCTGTTGGATGCTGGATATGATCAGTTGGATCATTTATGTATGTATGCATCATGTTAGATGCTTGGACCATGTATCTGTATATGTATCAGGTGGATACGTTGTATGATCGGGTAGATCATGTATGTTGATGGATACATTGTGTGGATCATGTATCTATGTATGTATCAGGTAGATACATTGTATATGATGATACGTATCAGGTAGATACTTGGTATACATCAGGTGGATGCATTGTATGATCAAGATGATCTTGGATGACGAGCTTTAGGATGTTGCTCCAAATGACATACATCAAGACGATGCAGTGATGATGATCAGGATGATCATGTGTACATCAGGATGATGTATGGTGAGCATCAGGTGGATACTTTGTGGCCGTGCATAGGTTGTGCAGATGAGCATGTAAGTAGACCTGGGAGATCTAGATAGGATGAAAAAGGCCTCAGATGCTCTTTCAAGGCATTGCTCTAGGAGGACATGTAATAGAGCCCTAGGATATTTGCAGATGCTCTTGCTAGGTTTTGCCACTGGCATATAATAGCTCCCTAGGATATCTGGAAAATGCTCTTGCAAGGTTTTTTCCTATGGCATGTAATGTGTCCTTGAGAGATCCGACAGGTAGAGTTATGTGCTTATAGCAGCCCGGGATGGTCTTGCAAGGTTTTTCCATGACCACATGTAATATGCTCCTGGGAGATCCAGCAGGTAGATCTATGTGCTCGTAACAGCCTGGGATGCTTCAGCCAGGTTTTTTGGTGGACCACATGTAATGTGCTCCTGGGAGATCCGACAGGTAGAGCTGTGTGCTCGTAATAGCCTAGGATGCTTCAGCGAGGTTTTATGGTGAGATCACATGTAATGTGATCCTAGGAGATCCGACAGGTAGAGCTGTGTGCTCGTAACAGCCTGGGATGCTTCAGCCAGGTTTTGTGATGGGTCACATGTAATGTGCTCATGGGAGATCCGACAGGTAGAGCTGTGTGCTTGTAACATCTTGGGATACTATAGCCAGGTTTTGTGATGCACGTAATAAGTCCTAAGGATTCCACAGTATGGCCAGTGATGATGAAGACCTGCACTAGATGGTGGGCCTACATCCAGTATGAAAAAGGACTAGCTCTGTAGAACTTCCTATGACGAGTAGATTCAGAGATTGATTGAGATAGCAACAACAATGACGATGATGATGATTCGAGGATGATGATTCACTGATAATGATCTAGAGAAGAAGACTTTTGCTAGAAGATCTGTGTCGAGAAACACCTTCCTAGTTAAGAGGGAGTGTTGATGTATATGTAACTTCGGAATGTATTTCACATATATGTATATTGTATTCCTATAGAGATGTTATTATTCCTCTATACAGAAGTGTTTGTATTCCTATAGAGATGTTATTATTCCTCTATACGGAAGTGTCATCATTTATATTGTAAGTATTGTAACTTATACTTGATGGGTTATTAGACCACCTTGTTGGGGTAGGCCCTGTATAAGTCATGTGGGTCAAAGGGTTATTAAACCACCCTATTGGGGGTTGTCCCAGTCAGCATTATGTTATGTGGTTAAGTTAAGGCCGACCTAGTAAAGGTTATTAGGAAAGTCAAGTCAAGTATAAATAGAGTGTGGGAGGCACTCTATTTGATCATTCTATTCTCACACACACTCTTGGGAGAGTGGCGCACTTGTGGAGGAGGCAAAGTTTCTACTAGAAGATGTCTATCTCTTATGTTTGGGTTGTATCATTGATCTATCTATCTCTAAGAAATTTATTGGGGTTCCTCACCTTTATGGTTTTCCTCAAGTAAAACTCTATGTCTCTTGTGTGCTTGCATTATTGTGTCCATGATTGATATGCTATAGATATGTTATACATGTTGTTCTCTCAGTTAAGATCCTAGATCAGATTGAAGTAAATTCTGAAAAACGAACAATAAAATTTTATGTTTCATGTTCTTTGGACCTTTTCAGGCCAAGAGTTGGAACACGAGCTCTGATACCACATGTAACATCCCAGAAAAATTCACAAAAATTTAAAATTTTTCAACGTAGCATTTCATGCTTAAATAACTGTGCAGAATTATAATAAATGTATTTATGACGTTATGTTGGAATGAATGTTTGTAATCATCATTTGATGTAATGGTTTTGTGTCTTCCTATGAAACAAAATTTAATTCTATTCTAAGATGGTTTTGGTTGTCCTTCCTATATCGGCTATATTCTTATATTACCTACGATAAGGTTCTATGATATTAATGTTGTTAAGTGCTAACTGTTTGCTTTTCTCTTTGATGATGAAGGGGCCCTATTGCACCCCGAGGCTTAGTTAGCATTTATGCTAAAGCATTGGAACTTCCCTTTGTGCAGATGACAGGTAAGGGTGACACAAAATACCAACATGATTTTAAATGCACTTCTAGGTAGCTGTCAAAGATCCTGTAATAAAATTTCCGAGGCACTTATAATGTGACTCATCTAAGTTTGTATTTGTAAATTATACAACTCATATGCTTCCTTTATTTAACATTGAACTGATAAAAAAAATAGATTATCATCTCATTGGTTTAGGGTAACTTGTGCTACTAAAGAATTGTGACTAGTGTAATGTGTCTTTACATAACATGGGCTAAATACATGATACTCTTATATTCTTATAACATATGCACTATATGCAAAATACATGCTTATCCAAATAGTGTGAACTATATTCATATTCCAATAAAATCCTTATAGTGTAAATATACAATATAAGTTATACACAATTCTCATAACATAAGAACGATATGCCAAACCTATGAAATCTCTATTATATCAAAAACTATATGCAATATTATATGAAATTCTTATTAGCATATATACTATATACAAAATATCATATAGGACCTGTAGCATACAAACTATATATTATGGTTCAAGCAATGGTCATATAAACAATTTAATTATGACAATAGTGGCATAGTCGTGACCCTATTAAGTCATATGATTGATGTCTAGTGGTTTGATTCCAATGCAACTATGACTTACCATAAAATCTATCTTATGACAGGATTGCAAATATAAATGATGTAACCACGTGATAAGGACGGGGTAATTTATGGTATAGTGGACATGTGTTGGAAGGCATTCACATCTAACCTTAGCATTTATCACTCCCAACAACCAACTTGGTGGTGGCTACCATCGTGGTATCCAACACATGAAGATTAGTGAACAAGTAGTCGTCGGAGTCAAGTTTGCACATGGTTTTGATGGAGGTTATCCTAGCTGTACTCCGTGGTGGCATTGGTTATTAAATATGTTAATTAATGCAGTTGGTACTATGAATTTCTACGCAATGAGAGAAATGATACCCACCGTTGATCTGATGACAATCTTGGGCCTTGAGACTTGACCCTAATTGACCACTAAGTCTCAAAGTTATTGTTTTTTGGCATTCATTGTGTATTGTTACTGGCTCAGTGTAGAGGCCGACCGACCCGAGATAATTTAGGGTTTCGATAGTAGGTATGGATTGCTTCCTCCATGATTCGAACCCATGACCTGGGCTTGGTTCCAGATACCTGAGATAGCTTAAGAGCCGAACCTGATAGTGCGAGCTTACAACAAAGGTTGAAGTTAGGAAGAGTTCCAAGGTTGTTGAGAGTACCATGTGTAAATTCAACCAGTATTCAGTTTCTTTGTATGTCAAGTGGTAATTCTCATAATTTTCTCCAACCCTTGTTGCATTCAATGATGAAATGATGGTCTCAGTTCAACAGTGGCTAAGGCGTCGTGCTCCATAAGTAACTGTTAAAATGTAATGAACAGGATTCGAATCCTGTCTTCTTCTATTAGTTTAAGAATTTCAGTTGTTGTTTATGAAGCTTCTTTAATGATGCGTTTTTTTTTTACCATACTCATGGTTATGTGGCAGGTTCCCTCGGCTTTGGTTCCCAAGCTTGAGTGGTGAACGCTGGCAACTGCAAATGAAATGGAAAGCTTTGTTGGTTCCTTGATGCTTCGGTTAGGTTCTTATTGGACCTTTCTATGCTCTTAGCCGAGACTTCGTTTTTATGGTAAAGTTAGGGCAAGTGACCACCGTCGTAATGTTTGTGAGCTGATTGACAGCTTGGGGAGGATGAATCCTCAACCCATTCGACGTTAAGCTTGTGTTTTTTATTTCAGTTTTAAATACTTTGCAAAATATGTAAATAGTTGAGAGGGTTTTATCCCTCGACCATTCTAGTTTTAATTAAAGGAATTTGGTTCCAAAATTCATAATTTTTGTGTATTTTGAAACTGTGAGCGTTGCTCCAGTAAATGTGAAAATGAAATGTCTTGTTTCATGAATTGTTGTGTTTTTAAATGATGGCTGAGAGCCATAGGTGTATAAACCTTGTGATAAGCATGACGAAATCGTAACCTGTAAGTTTCGATGGTAACTCTGATAGTACCGAGAATTCAAACCTGGGAACCGTGCCTTAAACTTTTTTATCTATTGGTTTTTGATATTGATTTATGGTTCTACTAGGGTTATAAGCTCACTGTTAGGTAACAATACTAAATTTATGTTTTCTGTTAAGTGAGGTAAAGTGTCTTTCTCGTATTCTCAATATGAAAGGTAGATGGTAAGGTTAATTAAAATGATGTTTAGGGTTTTGAACCTGTATGTGCTATATCTTCAGAAATCTTATATGTCTTTTCCATGAATGGCTTGATATGAAAAAATATTGAAATGTATACTAAAAGATGACGTTTAGAACCTAGGGTTGAAAATATTAGGTTTTTGATTCTATAGTGAATGTGTTTAAATTTAATGATTGTAGTTGATACTAATTCAGAATATGAGAAATGAGTATTACAAATAAAATAATATTATTTAGTGATGAGAAAATAAATGTTTATTTATCAATTGTAAGTAACAACTCTGTATAGAAGAATATTTGCAGCTGTTAAAATTTCTAGAATAAATAATGCCTGAAACATTTGGATTTATAACACCCTACTGTTGAAATAGAATGCATAGTATTAGCTATCAACAATGGATAGTGATTATTGAAAACCTATTTTCATGCAGATATGACCTGTCTTTCTTTTCTAACTAAGTACAGGAAATGCTAAATATTTTTTTTATAATGTGTTGTTCTATATTCTGAGTTTAACCATACATAAATGATACTTCAGAATTTAAAAGAAATGCTACAGTAATTATCTAATCATTCAAATGGCATTCTGCCTATCATTCATCTCTATTAATTTTACTTTTATGTACTAGGGTACTATATGGATAACAATATGGGAAAAATGCAGAAGGGGTTTGAATCAATCATTTCATCTACTTAACCATCATTATACAAAATCATCTATAGGTTAGAAATTGAAACAGTTTCTTCTGTATAACTGTAAATAATAAATCTACAATGCAAAAAATCATTTAACTGTAAACAATAAGACAGAACATTAGAACCTGATTGATTGTAGGAGAAAAAAACAACCCAAGGATCCTGTTCCACCCAACCTATTCCTGAAGACAACCAAATTACTTGCCTTAGGACCCCCTAAGCTTGTTCACTGAACCACTAGGAAGAAGAATCTGTAGAAGCTTTAGGTCAATCCACTTGCAGCAGCAAAGTAGTTCATCCAGTCATATAGACTTAGCAATCATAGAGACCTGCACCGGCACCTTTGGTTATTTCCTCAGAATATTTCAGCATCCTCACAATGCACTTCCACTTAGCCTCCCTATTCGAATCTCTTAGTGATCACCTGATACGCTTGAGGAATTATTTCTGCAGAAAATAATGTAGAGCTGCTTGCTCAATTCGAATTGCCTTATCTAGGATGCCTAGGCCTTTTAGTGGTTTACCTGGTCATTAATGAGCCATCAGCTCTCTTCCACCCAGCTGGAGGATAATGCCACAAATTTAGGGGTAGTTGTCCCATAACCAACAGCTAGTGGTGGAGTGCAAATGCTGACATCTGTCCCATGCCATCTAACAGCTTCCATTCCTCCTAGTGGGTCAGTGAACACTCATTTAACAGTTCCCTTGGGTGTTAGTCTCCTATTTTAATTTATTAAATAATAATAATTAGTAATTACAATCATCCTTGACCAAATTTGGTCATAATTACAAAACTTTGTAATTATAATTTAGCATAATGTTTTTGCAATAAAATAAATAGTCTCAAAATTTGGGTAGGTGACATGCATACTTGTGTGAAGTATTTGATCGTCTCTTGAATCCATTTGAGAAACTTTTTTTTCCATTATCATTGGTCCTTGAAGGTCTAGACTTGGCATAGGTTAACTTGATCCTACATTTCATCCAAGGCTCTTGAGTCTGATTTTTCATCCTCAAAGATCTCAGGGTTGACTACATTTATTTGTTTTAAGGAGAACTCTTAGGAGTTTTTTTGTGTTTGGTTTTTTATTTGAAGAAGTGAACACTTCACTTTCTTCTTGGTTTTGGTTGATTGCATGCTTTTCTTGCCATCTTTTTGTCTTTGATTATCTTGTAGGACGCTGCATGTTATCATTATTTTGCTTATAAGAAAAGATTCATTTTGTTTACAACCCATTGGTCTTCTTGAAAAGTTTGTGAAACAATTATTATTATTGTTTTCTTCAGCATGAAGAATTGTATTTATTTAAAGCATATTCCTATGAAATTCTGGAACACAACAGATCTTTGAGCCTGACAAAATCTCACAGTGAAAGGATTAGGAAGAAAGATGTAATACAATGAAAATTGCAGTGAAATGAGCAGTAAAATTAATCATGCATTGAAACTCAAATGTACACAGAAATGTGTCTCATTATCCATTAATCATTACAGTCAACATATATGTTATAATAAAGAGAATTCGATTATCCAAAGATTATTCGAATCCATGTCAGTCTATCCTAAGAAATATCACCAATATAGTGCTCCAAGGCTACCAAACTCAACTAAGACTAAGTGAACTGAAGATACTGTTAGTTAATTGACCATGCAAGGCGCATTAGTGAGTTTGTCATCAAAAATATCATGCAAAAAGGATATAGAAGGTGCATTATATCACAATCAATAGCAATCGGAGCACAAACCCCCCACTAGAGTCAAGAACTCAGGTGGACTGAACTGGATCACTGAGTTAGATCCTAAAATGTAGGGAACTGACTTTGGATGGCCTAACAGCATGCATGCAGGGTGCATCAAGTGGAAAATGGGTTCTATATGACATCTGCACACCACTAGGGGGCCAATGAAATCATCCGGTACTAGGAAAAGACTAATAATACTAAGCTAGACAAGGTTGGAGTATTAATTGTCCTAATAATTTCCATTTGATAACAAAAGAAGTCTTGCGAATATTTTCATGATTTGTGTGGTTGTTAAAAGAACATTGATTTTTGTTATATTTTCTTACCCTTTCTCTGCTGCAAATTATAGTGAGAATGGAATTTGTGCTCATTTTATTTTTAGGCATCTTTTAAATAAAATTGAAAACTCAAAAAACAAGTGCATCTTAGTGTTTAGTGTTGCATATTAAAAGGATTGTTGCATTCATTGCTTAAAATATGAGTTTGGGTTTCATTTAGTTTGGCTTAGTGCATCTCATTAAAAAAGAAAAAAATTGAGATAGTGCATGTGCATGGGTTTGCATTTGGGAAAAGAAAAGAAATATCCCTCACTTAGCTCGAAGTTCACCGAAGAGAAATACTTGCATAATCATTCAATTTTTCATGGTTCTGAGTCGAGTCCACACACCATCAATTACAGTTCTTCTTCCCTTTTGAGTAAATAACAACCTCTAAAATTAAGCACCTAAAATAAACACACATAAACCTCACTTCAAGAAACTAAAATAATTGGGAATTTTGGTAGGGCATCAGGGATAGGAATCCAAATAACTCCCCCTTTTCACTTTACATCTGAAACATAGAAGTTATCTCTTAGGGAACTAAAATCCTGTAGTATTTTTTGACACTGTTAAAGCCAATTTGTCGAGGGACCTCTCTTCGGAGGGTTGAAGTCATAAGACTAGTTTCAGAAGTTTGGGTGGAATACTGTTCTCCACTCTACACTGAAGGACACCTACTCATTGTACACGTTGTACATACGTTATTGGTGGTGCAGCTGCCAAAGGGATGAAGTGGCAGATTCACCTACTCGGATGTGTCATGAACAAGGTAGCCAAGTGATCATTCTTTTAGGTCCCTTTTACACGGAATCCCTTTTGGTAGAGTAATATCTCTTGGTCTTTTCAATCTCCCATTGCATATTACCTGACCGTAGATTGCATCACGCTGCAGGGGATACAATTTATTGAGGTTTCCAACTCTTAGTTAGGTGGTTGCTTGCTTATATACCTTATAGAGGGTCATTTTTTATTTTTAGGTAGTGTTGCTTATTGGCTTTATGGCCACTTTTTTGTAGCTCACTCACTGTGACGTTGGTTGCAGTAAATGTTTTGAGCTTCCTTTTTGGATTGTGTGCCTCTTTCGCTTCTAGCTCCCCTCTTACACAATCAGTTTCTTTGGGGTTTTTTGAGCTCTTTTTCTAGGATTTAGTTTGCACCACTTGGTTCTACTCCATGTCAGATCCACTAAAGTCAAGGAGAAAACAATGGTAAAACAATTCATGCCTATAACTACCCGAACACCACCTCCACGTACCCAAGCTCCTCCTACCAGAAGATAGACTGGTTGGGAGGTTGTCTCGGGACAAACTAGTGCAACACCAAAGGTTACCAAATCATCACAAGTTAGTGTCACACCAGAAGTTAGTGTCGCACTGGAAAGTAGTGTAATACCATAGATTCCATCACAAGATGACCTTCTATGACCATCCAATTTTATGGAAATATCAATCAACCATTAGTCTAGTTGGTAGCACCAAATGTTTTACCTACTACCCCCATTACACCTAGCTTCCAACCCGAATCCTCTCGTGGAAGAACACTAGGAATGCCAATCTCTTAACTTCGCACAGGTGAATAAATTATTGCATCCATACAAGGAGAAATCGATGATTTATCTCACAAGAAATAAGATCGTGCAGTTGATGCTACACAACACCAAGGGATGTTCCCCTCAAATTTAGAAGCATCATTTCCTTCCACTTCCAAAGTGGCACATCATTCCAATGTGACAATCCCTCAATATTATCCTTGTGACTCAACTTATGGTATGTCGTTTGTAGGTCGATCTGCACCCACAGATTGGGTCTTTACCTAACCACTACCAAGTGACCCAGAAACGATAAATGTATTTGACCCATTATTTTCATTATGAAACACTAATTTGGGACAAGCCCTTAATGATTTTCGTATGTAGTTAACTCTAGAACCTCCCCCTCAAACTCTCCCACTTATATTACCAAGTGAAATTCTTGGTCTCTCTTTAGGGATTGTTCCTAGCGTAGGAACTAATTCCAACATCTATTTGTCACTTGTGGTTACTCAATTAGGTGCACATTCATCCTCTCAATTAGGTAACACCTCGACATTCACCCAAACTTCCCAATCACTTTCCTTCAATGCTCTAGTTGGAATTTCCCAAACTTCCTCTGTTGGAATGCCGGTTGTAACTCGGGGTCAATCTTCACTTACAATTTATACCATATCTCGAGGACAGAATTTTATCACTGGATCAAGTATGGCCAGTGGTCAAACTCCACCGATAAGACCATCTGTCTCAAGGGGAAAACAATAACCACTTGTTGGGGGGGAACCTATGGCATGTAAACAATCAATGAATCCCAACACCTCCTCTTAATCCAACTGTTGTGAGTTATCAATGGATTCCACCCCCTCTGATGCCTCCCCCAATCAAGGAGTCGTTCCACCCCATAATCAAGGAGTCGTTTCGCCCCTTAATCAAATATTTGTTCAACCTCAACCAGTCATTCACTCCATGATGTAGAATTTACAATCGGTTAATCCTATGGTTCTGAATCCACAACCGGTTAATCCTTGTGAGGCACCTGCAACAATTAATTAACAAGAATACGCGAAATAGCAGAAATGACAGAACTCAGAATCACTTTATATTGATCACAGGCCACTTCGAGGGGGCAACCTCCTTTGAGCAAGCTCAATACAAATAACTTCACGGTGCCTTCATAGGTCTCAACACACACTTATATACTAATTCTAGGCGCCAATACTATGGGTCGAAACCATGGGCCGTTACAAACTATGGATCAACAATACTACGGGCGACTTACAAAGCATATGCTCCAACAACAATAACACAAACTATTGATCAACAAATACTACGGGATGACTTACAAAGCATATGCATCCAACAACAACATACTAACAAAGTAAAGACATGGGTTCCTAACATCCCCTCCCCCTTAAAAAAAGCTTTGTCCTCAAAGATTTAGATGTGGAAATTGTTGTTGAATCTGAAGGAGTGGTTCCCATGTAGCATCCTCTGGTTGCATGCCGTGCCACTGAATTAAGACCTCTGTGATAGAGCTAGAGCGAAGCTGACGTGTGCGTCGATTGAGGATGGCCTCTGGCTCCAAAAGGATGGATCCTTCATTATCCAGTTCGGGTAAAATCGTTTGGCCGCTGATGTTGGTGCCAAGAACTTTCTTCAGACAGGAGACATGAAAGACTGGATGAATGCGGGAAGAAGGAGGAAGTTCCAATTTATAAGCAACGGACCCAATCATCTGAAGAATCCGATATGGCCCATAGAACTTTGGAGCGAGCTTATGACGCCCTTTGAGTTTCAAGGAGGATTGTTTGTACGGCTGGAGACGAAGAAAAACCATATCGCCGACTTGAAAAGTGTGCTCCAAACGGTGCTGATCAACTTGTTGCTTCATGCGATTTCTTGCCATGTGAAGATTGTCCCTCAAAATGCAAATAATTTGATCGTGGTTGCGAAGGACCGTGTCAACTTCCTGAATTGGTGAACTGGTGGGGGTGTATGGAAGAAGAGCTGGAGGTGCTTGACCATAGACTACTTCATATGGGGTCATTTTAGAGGCAGTGTGGTAAGAGGTATTGTACCACCATTCAGCGAGAGGGAGCCACTTTGCCCACAGATGTTGTTGTTCCGAGGTGAAGCAACGAAGATAAGTTTCCAAGCATTTATTGACAATTTCAGTCTGACCATCTATTTGTGGGTGATATCCTGAACTCATCTTCAGTTTGGTGCCAGTGTGGTGAAATAGTTCTGTCCAAAATTGACTAGTGAAAGTCGCATCACGATCCGAGACAATGGAAGAAGGGATGCCATGAAGACAAAAGATCTGGTCCATAAAAATTTGAGCGACGGAGGAGGCTGTATAGGGATGACTGAGAGCACAAAAATGACTATATTTGGAGAGACGGTCAACCACAATGAGAATCACTGTCTTCCCGCTAGATTTAGGGAGCCCTTCAATGAAATCCATAGAAATATCTATCCAAATCCGTGTAGGTATGGGCAAGGGTTCAAGCAATCCTAGAAGGAGTGTTGTTTCACCCTTATTGCGCTGGCAGGTATCACATTCGGACACCATCTGTTGAATTGTCCTTTTCATGCCCTGCCAAAAGAATTTACGCCGTGCTCGTTCATATGTTTTGAGGAACCCAGAGTGCCCGGCCGATGGAGAAGCATGGAGTTTATAGAAGACAGCCTATTGAAGATATGTGCTCTAGGGAAGCACCAGATGACCCTTGTATCGCAGAGAAGCACCATCCCAAGAGTAATGTGGGACAACAGAAGGATTGTTGGTCAAGCGTTGGATGATCTGAGATAAGGAAGAGTCATTGACATAACCCTGTTGAACAGATTGCAACCAATTTGGAACAGGCATAGAAATAGCTGAAAGAGAACCTTGGGAATCAAATGTGCGAGAAAGAGCATCTACCACAATATTGTCTTTACCCTTCTTGTAAGTGATCTCATAGTCATTACCAATGAGTCTGCTAACCCATTTTTGTTGTGCCGGGGAGGAGACACGCTGGTCTAAGAAATATTTCAGACTCTGGTGATCAGTCTTGATGCAAAAATGATTCCCTAATAGGTATGGACACCACTTCTATACTGCATGCAAAATAGCCATCATTTCCTTCTCATAGGTAGAGGCAGCTAAATTCTTACCTGAAAGGGATTTGCTGGTGAACGCAATGGGGTGTTCATCTTGAAGGAGAACAGCACCAAGTCCATTGCCGCAAGAATCACTCTCAATAGTGAAGGGCTTGGAAAAATTGGGCATGGCTAGCACAGGTGTAGTACACATAGATTGTTTTAGTTTGTCAAAGGCACACTGAGCAGCAGGTGTCCATGTAAAAGCATCTTTTTTCAATAAAGCAGTTAATGGAGCTGCAATCTTCCCATAATCCTTGACAAACTTGCGGTAGTAACCATTCAACCCCAAAAAACCACGAAGGCTCTTGAGTGTCTGAGGAAGTGGCCAATTGTTCATGGCCTCGATTTTGGCAGGATCCATGCGAACCCCTTGTGCTGAGATAATGTGCCCGAGATACTCAACTTCCTTTTGTCCAAAAACACATTTAGACTGCTTGGCATGGAGATGATGGTCAGAGAAAAGTTGCATGACAAGATCCAGATGCTGGAGATGTTCATCCCATGTTTTACTGTAGATGAGGATATCATCAAAGAATTCCAGAATGAATTTCCGCAAGTAGGGTCGAAATATTTTATTCATTAAGGCCTGGAATGTAGAAGGAGCATTAGTGAGGCCAAAGGGCATGACCAAAAACTCATAATGGCCATCATGTGTGCGGAAAGCTGTTTTAGGAATATCATCCTCGTGAACCCGAATTTGATGATACCCAGAACGAAGATCCAACTTGGAGAAAAAGTGAGCCCCATGAAGCTCATCAAGAAGCTCATCAACAACAGGAATTGGAAAGTTATCCTTGATGGTGAGGTGATTAAGTGCTCGGAAGTCAATGCAGAGGCGCCATGACCCATCTTTTTTGTGGACAAGAATAATTGGAGAAGAAAAGGAACTAGTGCTTGGGCGAATAATACCTTGCTTCAATAAGTCCAGAACGAGCATTTCAATCTCTGTTTTTTGGTGAAATGGGTAGCGATAGGGCCTGATGTTGGGAGGAACGCTGCCAGGAAGGAGCTGAATACGATGGTCTTCTGGCCTGGAAGGTGGTAATCCCACTGGTTCAGCAAAGACACCTATATATCAATCCAGAATTTGTTGTAGATCCAAAGGAGTAGTGGAGACCGCTTATGGTTGCATCTGGATGGAATGGATCTGAGCGATGACACCATGTGAATTCTTCTTGAGGAGTTTTTCCATGCGATGTGAACTGATGATGCTGAGAGAACCTGGTTGTAATCCTGTCAATGTGTGTTTGTGTCCATTGAGGGAAAACTGCATCCAAAGTTCGGCAAAATCCCATAAGATAGGGCCGGGTGTGCATAGCCATTGAGCACCCAAAACCACATCACATCCACCTAAGGGAAAGGCAAACATGTCAGAGCGCAAGGTATAATCTCCCATAGAGATACGCACATTTCGACACTTCCCTTTGCAAGGTAAGGTGCTCCCATTGGCAATCATGACCTCAAAGTTGGAGCAAGGATGGATAAAACAATCAGCTTGTTTGGCGATCCGAGGGTTAATGAAATTATGAGTGCTACCAGAATCAATGAGGATTGTAAGAGGAAGCTTCTTGAAGTAACCCCTGACTTGCATTGTTTGGGGGGTGGTGATTCCATCTAAAGCATGGAGAGATATCTCTGGCTGGTCATCCTGAGACGGAGGGTCAATAGGCGGTTCGTGAATGTTGATTGGGGCATCCATTGTTTCTGGATCTTCGTCACCCATTTCAGACGCAGGCGGAGACTCCACATCCAGGAGATAGAGATTTTGCTGAACACATCTATGTCCCCGAGTGAATTTCTCATCACAATTATAGAAAACCCCTTTTCTCTACGTGCTTGCATCTCTGTTTCAGACAAACGCTTGATAGGAGTCGGTCGAGGAGCCTGCGGTATAGGTGGTCGCTGAGAACCCATATTTCGGAAGAGAACAAAAGTGGGCTTGGAGCGTTACTGGGTTGCAATCTTGTCTTCTTCCAACTTAGCCAACCCGAGTGCTTCCATCATTGTGTTGGGACAGAACATTTTGACCTCGGAGCGAATGGCATCCTTTAGACCACTGATAAAACAACTCCGGTAAAATTCATCAGACAATCCTTCGGTATGGTTGGCTAGATTCTCAAATTCGGTTTGATACTCTCTCACAGTGCCAGTTTGGCGAAGTTTAGTGAGGGCTCCTGTGAAGTCATCAAAAGCACTAGGACCAAATTGTTGCAAAAGGAGTTGGCAAAAGTCTGGCCAGTTGGGCTCTGGATGAGCCTTGATGTACCAACGGTACAATTGAAGAGCTTACTGTTCCAAATGAAAGGATGCCAACGGAACTTTGTTGACATCAAAAGTATTATGCAGACTGAAATAGTTTTCTGCACGATAGATCCATCTAGTTGGATCGGTACCATTGAAGCGAGGAAAATCAAGCTTCGGACCACGGAAATTGCCGGAAGAAGAGAACCCATTGTCTACTGAAGACTCGGACTGTTGTTTGTTGTTCATAGCTGAATGTTCAAGATGGAGACCGAGAAATTTTCCATCCAGATCCTGGAGTTTGGATTGGATGGCTGCAAGTGCTTCCTCCATGGTTTTTGCTCCTGCACGGGTGATAACCATAACCAGGATTTTTTTTTTTTTTTTTATCAGACTGGAGCAGCTACAGCTGAAAGTAGATATGGACCCCAGGTATGTGCAGCTTCCTAATAGTTCAGGGGTTTCACTCGGCCACCAATGCTGTCTGACGGCTTGCATATTGGGGCAATACCCCTCACTCCACGGCTTACGTAAAACTGATAACCGCTTTGCCACAAACGACAGCTCTTGGTTTACCTCATGGGTGGGAACTAGTCAATCAGGTAGAGGTCGTTGCCCTTTTCGCTGGCAGGTCCTCTCAATGGGCCAGCTACTTCGGGGTTCCTATGGTACTCCTCACAATGAGTTTTAGGGCTTATGCCCAAGTACTTCCCATAGTTAAGCGGATAGGGATTATTCCCAAATCTGAACCTGCAACAGATGCGAAAAAACAAATTTGGCAGAAATTTCACCCAGCGAGCCCATGAAAGTGCTCTGATACCAAATGTGAGGCACCTGCAACAATTAATTAACAAGAATACGCGAAATAGCAGAAATGAAGGAACTCAGAATCACTTTATATTGATCACAGGCCACTTCGAGGGGGAAACCTCCTTTGAGCAAGCTCAATACAAATAACTTCACAGTGCCTTCATAGGTCTCAACACACACTTATATACTAATTCTAGGCGCCAATACTATGGGTCGAAACCATGGGTCGTTACAAACTATGGATCAACAATACTACGGGCGACTTACAAAGCATATGCGCCAACAACAATAACACAAACTATTGATCAACAAATACTACGGGATGACTTACAAAGCATATGCGTCCAACAACAACATACTAACAAAGTAAAGACATGGGTTCCTAACAATCCTATGGTTCTGAAACCACAACCGATTAATCCTATGGTTCCCAACCCACAACCGGTTAATCTTATGGTTCTTAATCCACAACTGGTTAATCCTATAGTTCTGGATCCTAAAGGTATCCAATAGTACCTCATGGGTAACACATATGGTTATAACATGCAACAACCTTTAGTGAATGGCTCTACGGGAATTAAAATACCTTATCAGTATTACTACTACTCGCAACCAAATTGGAAACTTCCTTTCTTGGTAATTTTGGACTTGTCGGACTTGTTGAGAGTAATAAATGATCCCATATGGCATGAACCTCATTGCCGGCCCATCCCTACTAAGGGTGAAAACGTGAAGGTGGGTAACACTTTCGTGAGAAACGAGTGCAAAATCGTCTTAGCGGAAGTTATTCGGCCGAATAATAAACATTATTCGGCCGAATAATAAACATTATTCGGCCGAATAATTTACATTATTCGGCCGAATAATTCAAAGGTTATTCGGCCGAATAACCACAAACAGTTCTCCGTCCAGTCTAACGGAGATCCTCAGAATGTGTGCAAAGTTACGGAGATCCGACGTAATTTTTTTCCCGTTTCGTTATTCGGCCGAATAACCTTCGCCATAAGTTACGGCACCGTTACGGAAAACAGTTATTCGGCCGAATAATTATTCGGCCGAATAATTATTCGGCCGAAAAATTATTTCGGCCGAATAATCTCTGAAACATGACCGATTCAGATCTCTGCAAAATTTTCAGGTTTCTCCATTTTCGGAAGGATAAAACCACCTCTTACACAACAAAACGAATGTCGGACTTCATACCAGTAGATTCATCATTGAATCTACTTTACGAGGGTATAAATTTTGTTGTATATAGATAAGAACTGATATTTTTTAAGTTTTATATTTGTAACATGTGTCGAGTTATGATTCAGCTCTTTAAAAAAACAGCGAGAAGAAAAATCCATAACTTTGTAAATACAACACCAAAAAAATCGAAGAAAATGTGGGTCGATTCACTGACGTGTCTACTTCAAAAGGGTGGTCGTAGATTTTTTGATTTTATAGCGGATTGAGAAAAAAGTGGTGCAACAAAAAGGTTGTTGAAAATCGACTGAGTTTCCCCATGGATCAACTTTAAAAAAATATAATAATTAGTATAGAGGTCCATTGGATGCAAACTTATAGTCAGGCGTTACTACATTGTGTGTAGATTGTCGTAGCATTTTCAGTTTTTGCAAAACACAAGTCTAACAACGATTTTAGTGGTGCAACAAATCATAACTCTTTTGTAGTCTTTTCATTTTATAAGAACACACTGTCAAACATTTGCGAAATCGACATATCAAATCTTAATAAAAAAAATTGAAAAAATTATGAGTAGAAAGCTAACATAATTCTACAAAAGTTTTCTTTTTACGGCAAAGTGAAATTTTAAATAAAAATATCACTTTTGTTCGCCCAAAGTTGGAAGACATGAAAAAAACAGAATTATTTTCTCACGAGACCCCCCAAAATAGACACCCATCTTCATTTTTTCACCCCTAAACTACCATCAAACATCCTGAATTTTGATGGAAAAACTGGGGAAGATCCAGAAAACCACATCATGACATTCCATCTTTGGTGTTCTTCTAACTCCTTGATGCATGACTCCATTCGATTAAGCCTCTTGCAGTGAGCACTCAATGGCATGGAAGCAAAATGGTATATTGAGATGCCAAAACACTCCTTCCGAGATTTCAACTCCCTTGCGATGCATTTTCTTACACATTTTCAGTTACCGATTAGGTACAAGACTGGCATGGACCTGTTAATCTCATTGTGACAATCCACCTCTACTCAAATCTCTGATCATATACATGAGTGGAGGAGGAAATCAAGGTTGATTAAGGCCCCCTTTCTTGATCAGTTACCAGTGGGTTAGTTTACCAAATCATTACTTCCACCCATTTCTAGGGATGTTTCCATGGGAGGGGTTGTTACAAAAGAGAAAGTGACCAATCGCACTCGGTATTTGGACTTGGTCTATTCCCAGTCTAGAACTTTATATAACTTGATCCTTGATCCTCCTTGTCATGCCAATGATCCTTAAAGGCCTGATACCAAACCTCCTTTCTATGGCATAGTTGTTGTTTTTAAGGCCCCTCCTGCATCCAAAACAAGTGGACAACAGACTCAATCTACTTCAACTCCACCCTAAAATCAAGTTGCTTCCAACACTAAAAAAAATACTTCTCCTGATCATACCTCCGAGGTGAACATCGTTCTATCCTCGTCACAAAAATCTGAAGGAAAGAAGAATAAGAATAAAGGTAAATCCAAGAAATATTCTAATTAGCAGGAAAATAAAAAACCTCAGGAAACCAATGCTAATAATAAAATGTTGATGCCTTGAAATTCGCACCACCGACAATTAGGGATTGTCCCCGATAAGCAAGCCCAATTATATCGCTCACCATTTGGTGTGGGGAAGCCATCCGGTTAACGACCCGGCTACCATATGTGATTTAAAGATTTACTTTCACCGGTTGTGGCCCGATCCACCGTTTATGTGTTTCATATTTAAATATGAGATGCAAGTGCTCTATCTAAATGCATGTAATCCATTTTAATCTAACTGATCTATCTAATCTATCCCTGCAAGGAACAAATCTGAAATATGAGTAATACACTGGAAATGTACCTAAGAATCTCATAGATAGTTGTTTCAATATTATAAGCACATTTACAGTAGAACATAAAATATATTAGAGATAGCTGTGATGTAATTAAAACATTCCATTACTTATTTAACACATAAATGTTTGCACAGGAAATAAGAGCATTCACAACCAAGAATTATATCAAGACGGTTAGGAACAATCCCACAATATGCATATGAATGAAGAAGAAATAATTCCACATAGCATTCCACATGTCCCAAGCAAAATCGTTGTGCTCGCTTTTCCCAGGAAAATAGATCCTTCTTTATTAATGCAGAAAAGTAGTTCTCGTACAAAACAGTCCAGTCCTTTCACCTACCAAAAGTCCTTTACTTCTATTCTCTTCTCCTATTTATAACTTTACAAAAATATCTCTAGTGTCTCTTCACATACCCTAACCCTAGGGAATCTCAAAATTTTGTCTTCTAGTGCTCATATAATACAAAAATAGTTTACAGCTGTTTTTTAAAGTTTATACAATAGAAAAACAAAATCAGCATCCAGTTGGCTTTTCTGCCTCAGCTGTGTTTTCCACCTCAACTGTCTTTTCCACCTCAGTGATGTAACTGGTCCACATGGTATTTTATCTTACAATAATGTTGCTTTGCACAAGGGTCATCATCTTTAGAGATATTTCATGCTTAGGAAACTCTGCTTCAATAACTCTTACTCCCACTGCTATTGCCTGGGAGATGTCCTCTAGAAAGTAGGAATGGATGGAATCTTTCCGAATGAACCGATGGAGATATTCAACTATTAGGACGTCTATCTTCCATATGTATTCTAACTCTGTGCTTAGCTCTCTCTATAGCTCTGAAAGGCGCTGGTCTCTGACAGGGAAATATTCTATGCTCTGAGGTGTAACCATCTGGCACTTCTCGTGGGTTTCACAAATATTCAGGTAGAAGTCAGTACACCGCCCAATGGTTTCTTGGATTCTGACATTTACTTTAACACCCCATCTTATACAAAATTCAATGAGACCCGAATCCAGCTGTGAATCCCCCATTATCTTTAGAGGTAGGTTATGAGGGAAACCTAATTTCCCTTCTCTCCATTTGATTTGTTTCCTGATATCTTCCATGATGTGCACGTACTTCCTCCTTAGTCTTAGAGCTTCGACATCAATTTCCTTCATAGTTGAAATCATCACCTTCATATTGCATACTTCTTCTGTAATGAGTTCTTGGGACCGATGAATTTTCGTCTGTAAGTAACATGCCTACTCATGGAAAGCGGTTAAGTCTTGCTTTTTCTCTTCTGCAACTTTCAGTTGCCCTTCCAGAAACTCATTTTATTCTACCAACCTTTCAAACTGATGCTTGTAGTGCCCAATTTGTTTCCTACTGTTAGCCTTGTTTTCTTCTAACCCTTTGATGTGATTTTCTAAGTCTCTCTTCTTGCCTTCTGTGATTACTAACTGCACATTTAGTGCATCCTTTTCAGCCTCAAGATTTTGGCTCTCTTCTGCTATCCTTTCCTTTTCAGACAGAAGGGAGATATGCTTCCTTTTCAGCTCCAACCCCTATTGTACCTCTTTCATCAAATTGTCTTTCACTTTAAAGAGCTTATCCTTCCCTTTCCTCACATCTTCTATCAGCTTATTGACATTGTCGACACTTTCCTGTGTTGTAGCTATGTTGGTTGCTGCCGCGAACTGAGGGTCCTTATGAGTTCCCTCGAATATTTCGCTCTGTGTTACTATCACAACATCTTAGTAATTTGAGCATTCCAATCTCTTCTCCAACTTACTCATGGTCGTTTTCCTTTTGGAGTTGAAAAATATTGTATCCAAACTCGCCACCGTGTGCCACTTGGAAGGGGTAAACGGGGTGAGTGTGAGATATGTAAGTGGGGAGTGTCCTCCAGCAGTTGTCTTGGGTATGTCTATGTCCATGACCTATGTGCTAAGGCTCCCTTGTTCCACAGCTTCCTTGGTTTTTTCTACTTCTTCCTTTTTCCTCTGTAGTTCCGTCGCTCCCTCTTCTGTTTTCTCCTTCATTTCCTGCAACCTTTCAGCCTCTTCTCTTCTTATTCTTTTGGATTCTTCCTTTTGTGTTCTATTAGCTTCTTCTTTCTAAATTCTCTCAGCTTGTTCCTTCTGAATCCTATTTGCTTCTTCCTTTTGAATCCTTTCAGTTTCGTCTTTTTGAAGCCTCTCTGCCTTTTCCCTTTGGATTTTTTCAGCTTTCTCTTTCTGGATTTTGTCTATCTCTTCCCTTTTCTTCTTTTCAACTTCCTCTAACTACATATCCAATGCATCCTAATGTTTCTTCCCTCTTCCTCCTTTTTCTTTAACCCAACTCCCTTGGAAGTTTTGGAACTGGAACCATCTCCACTTTTGGGGTGGTAGCGCTTGCCTAATTCGGTCATGTTCTTCGAGCTTCAAAAGAATTCTTCATCTTTGTCAAAAAAATGCGCGTAATCAAAAGTGACCGGGCAGGAAGAACAATAAGCAGCAACTTTTCCTTCGAGGTCACGCCTTCTGAAACTCTTCATTCCAAAATGAAAAAAATTCTAAATCTTGGGCAAAGTTTACACCATATTTTTCCTTGTGCAGTTGGTATGCTCCAATAGTAAATGGATCGACAGATATGCAGCCTTTTTCTTATCATGGAGAATTCTACTAAATCCATCAATGAAGAGTTTCCTCATGTCTTCTTTATGCACGACGTATTTAATGTCAAATCGTGGAAACATAGAAGGGGGTTGAGTTCCTCCACTCATTCTGATATATGTCCCCTTAGAGGTGAAGTATTAATCTTTGAATGTCTCTATGATTGGAATAACATTTTTCAACAGACAATTTGGCTCTTCTTGGAAAATCAGTTGATACAATGGCATAATGAATCTTTCACAAATTCGGATGTAATGGCTTGCATACTTGTGGGCTCATGTTATTTGGTAGTCCACGTAGAGGGGAGACTCCTTACGGTTCTAGACGCATCCCAAATCAGGGAAAGGGTGTTTGATGAATAAGGAGTCCAGCAGATAAGAGGACATAAAGAAATCAGCTTTCTTTTGTGTTAATCCCCCTGTGCTGCAGCTATATGTGAGGACATGCTATTCGAGATGATATCTTCCCAGTTGAATATTGTACTGCATGTGGACATGTGGAACATCACCGGTACCCAGCCGAGTTTATACATGTTTCCATTTTCCAATCCGAAAACTCAGCTCAACATTAGGGAAATGATCCTGTACGGAGTCCTCAGGTGCTCACTCTCATACTCTCCACTAGTCCTTGACCTTATTTGTCTTTCAGTAATTGTCATCTTCTTGGCACAGTCTAAAGGATCCATTTTGATCCCTGATATCCACTCATCATTTAGTAGGGATTTAGGGAAGGGAAATTTGTATGCTGCAATGAATTGGTTTGGTCCAACAGATAGAAGACTCATCCCGGTGATATCTATGATGATTCTGGAGTCAGTATTCACCTGGGGTAGGATCCAACCAATAAATTTTGAGCATGGGAACAGATCTAGGTGAGTGGCTTCCTTATGGAGACCAAACTTTTTGTTATTCTGGTAAACCATTAGCTCTTCTATGGATGCTTCGGGGAAATTTTGGTCTCTTATAGACCTGTATAATTCGCCCCATTGAAACTTTGGGGCAGCTCTTGTCACAGCTTTTGTGTCTCTGAACATTATTTTGAGTGAGGTTTCCAAAAGGATTTCTACGTCTGAGTCTGACTCGGCTAGCTTAGATTTACTTATGGAGGACCGCCTATGCATATCAAACCTGTGACAACACCGAAAGAAAAAATAAGGAATCCTAATGAACAGTATAGTACCTAAACTATAATAACAAAACTTGAGATGATACGAGTGTTAATTTCCTTTTCCAAGACTTCTTATTAAGTTTGAAAACAATGAGAAAAAAATTTATACATAATCTTATCATCCATAATCAATGAGCGTGATTCAAATAGAATGCAAGTGTTGTAGGTGTTCATTGACATTATTTAGAATTTCAAGATGAAAACTATTTATGCCGGAAAAGGAAAATCTTTTAAGCAAACCATGCATCTATGTTTATGCAAATATAACTTTTGAGAAAACAATTAATAGGTGGCAGATGAAGCCTTTGTATGAACAGCTTATGAAAACAAAATAGCCATACAGGTAGCTAAAGTTTAACTGAATTTCATGTCAATGAAAAAGCTAATAAAAGAAAACGTGTGTGTGCGTGAAAGTGCAAAGCATAGTGGCTGTGTAAAATCCTTCAACTAGAAAAGACTTATGGTGTTTGAACAGGAAACAAAATTCTATTTGGCTCAAAATGACTCGACTAGTGTGAAAATTATAAAGGTTACGACCGAGAAGGTAGGGCACAAGGGTTTCCGAGGACATGGGGTAGGAAATAAAAAAAGAGACAGTATGTGAGAGTGCACGGGAGAGGTGTGTTATCGAATTCCAGGTCGACTGAGCTGCTTGAGTTGGGAAAACGTCCAAGCCAACAAGTAGATAGGCTATCCATAGTGTGGGTTGTGCATAAGAACCCTTAGAGCGTACTTACAAATGGAAGGGTAACATGGGTAACTTCAAGCAGGTATAGTTGAAAACGAGCTCACACTTAAGACTTTGCCCCCGTAAAACTAGCTTAAAACATTAACACTAACACCCTACGCGACCCAAAATAAATGGGGAAAGCTTAGCAAGCCTACCTATCAACGACAGAGAGGTTGGGAAAGAATGTGAACCTTCTTCTGGCAGGTGCTTGGCGCTTTCTAACTAGTGGCAAATCTGTAGGTGCTCGAACGATGTTTTCCTTTTTACAAATGGTGGACAACAGTAAGAAAACCCCCTCTCTATATAACTTCCAAGCATTTAAACCGCACGGGGTTCGAATAGGTTAATAATAAATGCGCATGGGGTTTTTGGGTGAACATTTAGCATGCATGGGGTTCATTTAATGTCCCCGCCCATCTACTTTCGCGCTTCCCAAAACAAACTGTGCCGACAGCTTCGGTGATTTTGCCATAACTTTTGTGAAACAGTCGACAGATTTTAAGACAACTGACGGTGAAATGGTCGGTGGACTTTAAGCTAGATGACAATGACACATCTTGGCAGAACGCCAATCGGTGAGATAACCTCCAATTCAGTGACATAGTCGAAAAAACAAGCGTTAAAATTTGCAACCGAAACATTGCAACGAGGCTCGGCAAAGGGAAGAACAAACGAATGCACAATGGTCGGCGAACATTAAACCATAAGACTGCGACCTGTCGGCGAAAGATGAGCCACAAATTGGCACAAAGGTTGGACAAAATAAATAAAGGAACTATGACTAGTCGGCTAACAATAAGCCACAAAACAACGTAGTGGTCGGCAAAAAGTAAGCTAAAAGACAGCGCAATGGTAGGCGAAAATAAGCCAAGTAACTGCGACCAGTTGGCGAGAAAGGTTGCGACCATTTTGGTAAAAGGAAAAACAAAAAACGCGACTATTTTGGCAAAAGTAAACTGAAAAACCCCGACACCATCGGCCAAAAATAAACAAAAACTCTACGACCAATTTTGGCGAAAAGACTTGAAGTTTTGCTTTAGCCAAAAAGCCAACTTTTCTTGAAGAATTTTCTAAGAAAACCTTAAGGGTCGAAAACCAAAATTTCGAGAGACTAATAACTCTAAAATAAAAGGAGGGGCCCTATAATTTTTTTGAAAATTATGGGGATGAGGTTGCAGCAATGACATAAACTGGAGAGGAATGCCAAGTTTCCTTTCTTGATCTATCAGGAATACCATTATACAAAATAATGTCCTTATCGCGAGGAATTCAATAAATTTGTGAAAGGTTCTTCCTATATGGGAGTGTTAAATGACCATTTTCCACCTAAATAGAATAAAATGGTCACACACACTCCCCCGCAAGGTAGCACCACAAATACTTCCAATCAAGTCGAAACATCCTCCTCTGCACAAGTCCTCATGTGCAATGATACTATTAATCTTTCTACCAGGTCAAAGACTTCTGAACCTATTCCAAATTTGAATCAAAATGAAAGTTCTGAGGATAAATCTCCTATTGACGATCCTTTAGCCCCACCTTCAGGCTCTCTTCATATTGAAAGAATTATTTATGACACTATGTTGCACCCACCAAAGGCCACCATTTGAAAGGAGACATTTAATCCGAGTACACAAGCTGCTCAAAGTTACAATATTGTTAAGGAATTAGCTCAATCACCCTGTGCCATGTCAACTCTCTAACTTCTACAGTATTGTCCTAATCAACATAGAACCTTTTTTTCGACACTTGGATTCGTGGACCGAGAAAATTCCAACACCATCATGTTTAATTTGGAATATTTCAAATTGAGGCTTTCCCACCAACTGGATTTCCAGATCCATACTAAGATTTTTGGGAAAAATATACATCTCATCGTTTTGGACGAAGGTGCCTCCACTTCTATTATTTCCTTTTCCTACTTGAGGGCTATAGGCTCTCCTGGAGTAATGCAGTCTCCCACTACTTTAAAGTCCTTCAACGGTCGTGGTTTTCAACCTTAGGGACTCATGCCATCATTAGTTGTAGAACTGGGGGTAAAAATGTCTCCATTCATGTGAAGATAGTTGATGCTCCATTGGATTACAATATCCTACTTGGTCAAAATTGGTTTTATGCCATGACTACAGTAGAATCTTCAGTCTTTTGCTTGGTGAAGTTTCCTCATAAAGGAAATATCGTCACCATCAACCAACTTGATTTTTCTACCCTAGATATTCATTCCAACAACACTAACAATGTCCCATTGTTGGCACAATCCCAACATCATTACGAAGATGTTGGTGTTAGACTTTTAAAAGAATCTTCTATTATTGGAGTCTTACCTGAGATTCCACCCCCAGTTTCCACCATCAACATAATCTCTTCTAGAATACAACAATCCCATCAATCCCATGATCCTTGGGTAGTACCGATTCCATATGAATGTAAAATCATTGGTGACCGCATGCCGTTTAACTTAAATGTGGTCATATATGATGCAATTTAGTCTGCTTCAAACTGTATCAACCCCGATAACCACCATCCTGTGGCAACAAATCCCAATCATCATCCTTCTTGGATGGATTCATCGGTGTCTTCTCATAGTCATATCCTACATACTTTTCCTTTAGATGAGTCCATCATGGAAATAATGAACATCGATGAACCTCCTTGGGAAGATCACCATCATAGGTCATCTTTCCTTCTGAATCTCCAAACAATGGAAACTGATATTAAATCCATCATTTCATCTGATATTGTCCCAAATCCTCAATATCCCATCTTCATTCGCAACGTGTTATCTGAGGGAAATTTAGGTAATATCATGGAAACATTTCCTATAGACATATTAGTGAAACCTGGTGTCATGGAGCACATTCAACTAGGAAAAACATGTACACCTACAAAGGTGGAATTCTACATAGCCTTCTTCAAGGAGTTACATGATGTATTCACTTGGATTTATGAAGAAATGTCAGGAATTGACCCCTCTATCCTAATCCACGATATTAAAACATATCCCGATGCAAGACCTGTCCGTTAGAAACTCCGACCCATTTACCCTAGGAAAACTTCGGCGATAAAGCCAAAAGTTGAAAAGCTTCTTCAAGCTGGTTTTATTTAACCCATCCCATTGACAGATTGGGTGTCTAATATTGTTCCCGTGGCTAATAAATAGGGCACTATTATAATTTGTGATGATTATAGGTATTTGAATAACAATTCTCCTAAGGACAACTATCTTACCCCCTTCATCAACCAAATTATCGATAACTATGTCAGAAGTGTCATATTTTCATTTATGGATGGATTCTCTAGCTATAATCAGATAGGAGTAATAATCAGATAGATATACTCTTATATGACTATCATAAAACAACTTTCATCTGCCCGTTGGGAAATTTCTCATATCAAAAGTTACCTTTTGGCCTTAAAATGTTGGGGCTACATTTCAATGGGCCATGTCCTATGGATTTCATGATATCAAGCATATCGTAGCCCCTTATCTAGATGACTTACCCGCTCATTCCACTCAACGAGAATACCATCTAGAAAACTTTAGTTCCATTTTTATATGGTGTCATCATTACAAGATCCACTTGAATCCTCATAAATGTGTTTTCTGTGTTGAAGTCGGCAGACTATTAGGCTTCATAGTTTCCAAGGATGGAATCCGAATCGACCCATTGAAGGTTGAGGCCATCTTAGCCTTACTTTCCCCCACCGATATCCCATACCTTCAAAGTTTGCAAGGGAAGGAAAACTTTTTGCGCCACTTCATTTGCAATTTCGTCGAGATTAATTAGGGATACATGATATGCTAAAGAAGAATGCCCCATTTGTTTGGGATGATGAAGCTCAACAATATTTTGACAATCTGAAAAATGCATTTACAAATATGCTCCCATGTTACAACCTCCCAATTACACACAAGATTATATTTTATACCTCAGAGCGTCCACATCCACCATTAGAATGGTGCTAGTGCAAGAAGACGATAGTGTCAAAGAACATGTGATATACTATCTAAGAGTCTTGTTGATTCTGAAATATGATACTCACATGTTAAGAAGTTATCTCTAGCAACCAATTTTTTTATCCAGAGGTTTCGCCATTACATATTTATTCTCAAGACAACTCCCATTTCCAACTTTAACCCCGTGTATTACATTATAAAACATCATGTGTTAGGGGGGAATACTCCCGCTGGATTCTGGTCCTCCAAGAGTTTGATTTGGATTTTGCAAATACCAAATCCAAGAAATATTTGGTTTTTGTTGAGCTGATATGTGCACTTCCACATGTTAATGAAGAATATGATCCCATTGACTCTCTCCCCAATGATTCATTGTTCCTCATTGGAATGACTAGTCCTTGGTAAGGATATATTGTTTTGTATCTCCAAACCAAACTCTTTCGACCTCAACTCACTCGTGACGAACGATGTCATATTTGAAATCATGCCAAATAATACCTCATCATTGGTTACACCTTATATCGTTGAGTTATCGATTCTATTTTGGGTCAATACCTAACTCTTGAATAAGTCGAACGTGTTCTGAATGACTGTGACTCTAGAGCTTGTGGTGGTCACCTCTCTAGGATGGATACAACCCAGGAAATTTTGCGCACTGGATACTTCTGGTCGTCCATATTCAAATATTGTATTGAAGCATTCAAGAAATTCCCCCCATGTTAATTCTTTCATTCAATGAAGCGCTCCCATCTAGCTCCATTACATCCTATGATTTTCGTAGTCACTTTTGCAAAATGGGGCATTGATTTTATGCATCGTAACCCTACCTCAGTCGGGGGGCATAGTTATGTCATCGTGGTCATTGACTATTTTACTAAGTGGGATGAGGCTATGCCTACATATGCTGAAGACGGAAAAACAAAAACACTCTTCATATTCAATCACATAATTGCAAGGTTTGGAGTCCCTCAAGCCATTGTAACTAATCATGGTTCCCATTTCAAGAACCACATGATGGCTGAGCTAAGTACCAAATTGGGTTTTCATCATGTGTTGAGTTCTCAGTTTCTATGGGATCGCTCGAGTTCTGCGTAGTACTCAAAGACCCAACAAACCCCTTTCACCATCCTTTTCAGAAACAACTTGCGAACAAGCTGAGGTCTCACCCAAGGTGAAGTTATGGGGGAATTATAGAAGCGGGTTTTTGTAACCTTGGTGATGCATGGATGTGGAAACAAAATTTTAGCGAAGTCACTCTTACTTTGCATATACTTCAAATATAACAACACTGATATGTGACTAGGCATTGTATAGTTACCGACAATACACACTCCGTTGAATCACTATTACTCTTATCTATGTAACTACACATTCATCACATTCATTAACACTTCTCATATTCATACATGTGTGTTCCACTACTTAACATATCATTCTCATTTACATTCATATGAAAATACATATATAAGTATAAACATACATGAACACAAATATAACATGGATACAATCACACAACATAGATATTTATGTGGTTCACCCCCAAGATGGGAGCTATGTCCAGGGGAACTGTTCTTTATATTAGAAGGAAGTGTTTAACAGTTCCAGTCTATGCACTCAGCTGCAGACTCTTCTCTACAATAGATCTCTGTGCACATAGTTGTATAGTCTTTTTACTCTCTTAGATCTCTCTCAATCTAGATCTAACTCGATCTAACAATACTCAATGATGACCAACCTTACCAATACTTCCTTATACAAAATTTCCCTTTATATAGATTGTGCCCAAAGTTCACATCTTTACAGTAACTATCGGCCTAGCCTCATAGCACCCTTAAACCCAAAATGGCACGGTTCTCCTATTGACTATGCTTTGTCTTTACTTCACTGGAGCTCTGTTGTCCTTTTGCATTGCTTCTTTGGCTCTGACGCTTCTTCTGACAGTCATAGTTCTGATCGCGCGGCTCTGACGCTGACATGGTGTGTCCTTTGTACCATTTTGCTTCTTTACTCTTCAGTGCTTCACTCATGTAGCTAATAGTCCGTTGCTTCATTCATAACTACTCTAACTACCTTGACCGTCCTTAGTACTTTCCTTTCCTGCCAACCTCACATCACTCCATACCCTGCTCCCAAGAATTGCAGAGTTGCTTCTCCCAAACCTGGTCGATGTTAGGCCTCGCCTAACTTGTACTTTCACCATCAAAACTTCACTTTGACTGCGCCCAACAGGCCCCTAACATTTACTTGTGGATCTCCCCTAAGCCACTTTCACTGGGCTTCTTCAACTACGCATCCCCTGGGATGTTCAACTTCGCAGCGAATTCCTGGAAAGTTCTGCTCAACTTTGCAACTATTTCCTTAGTCTCTTGCTAAAACTCCTTAATCATTTCAAGCATCTCCTCCAAGATGGCTTCTTGAAGTTGCTCCTTCACTGTATTCTCCATTGTGTAGAGTTCCTATAGCTTCTCCTCAATATCCTCAGAAAGATCCAGTGTTTCTTCTTTCATGGGTTGTAACTTCAACGAAGTGTTAGCCTCCTTCATTCTTAATGCTTTTAATTCCTTCTGCAGCTCTTTTGTTTCTGCAAATTTCTGAATCCTTTGCCTGGATGCAAAATCCTTCATGGTTGCGTTCAAAGATTTGAGATCGGTCTGTCTCTTCTAAAATTCCTCCTATATTTTCTACATTTCAAGATCCTCCTATAGAATAGCCCAAACTTTGCTGACTTCTTCAAGTAAGTCTTGACATCACACCACTTCTGCAGAGATTTTTTCTATCAAAGCCTTCAACTCGTTGACTCTTGCTTCTTTCACATCCCATGGAGTGCCAGGTTGCTACTGAGATTCTAAGTTAGCAATATTTTATTTATAGGAAATCTTCATGTCCACCATTTATGCCTTGAGATTGTCCACAGTGGCACCAATATTAAGTATAGTCGCCTCTACTTCTGGTTCTTCTTCGCATTCGGGTATCTTCGCACATACCTCTGCGATTGTTTTCTTCATCTTTCTCTACTTTTCTTGGACACTTGTGAGTTCTATGGTTTTCTACACGCATTCATCCTTCATCTCTTTGTAGCTATCCTCCAGCTTCAGATACTAGTTATAAGAGACAATGTCTCTATCTCGGATTTCTTCCACAACCTGCAAATGTAAATTATGTAATCCTTCAATGGGTAACATCCCAATGTTCAGTATGTTCATCAGTCAAGAATATGACATTCATTGGCTCAATTTACACTAATCGAGGTCTCATTATCAAGGCAGGGTATTTTCTCTTCCTTTGGCTTGACTTTCCTGTTCCTCCTTTGGAGTTTGATTCTCGTACCAAGTCATGCTAGACTTGTTCAACCCTTGCTACCAGAATTTTCACTTCTATAAGGCTTTGCATCATGCTTGCTTGGAATTCATATTGCTTGCTATTCGTCAACGCTAGTGTCTCTTCAAGATGCACGTTGAATTGGGTTGCAATGAACTTGTAGTCATCATCATGCAACTGCGCGTCAAGTGGAGGATTATTTTCCTTATGTCTCTTCTTTTGTGGTCCTTCCGGCATGGCTGTGTCAGGATCCTTCCACTTTCCTCTTGCTAGAACCTCAACATTGTCTTGTTGTTTCTCTTCTTGGTTTTCTTCATTGCCTTGTGCACTTGTTGTCTCATCTTCCTGGTTCTGTGTATTTTCAGCTGCGCTTTCCTCTGATGTAGTGATGAGCATCTATAGGGAATCAATATTCCACTCTGGTGGCCAGTCTTCCACGATTAGCTCAATTTTATGCACATCCAACTGGTATAGCCCTTCAAACCATTCAAGGTTCTGTAACTATGCTCTTGGATAAACATAAATGAAATGGAGGCCAACTTTGAATATCATCATTTGAATGTACACAGTTTTTATTTCTTTGGTAATACGTGGAGCATGCTAGATCACTTCACATAACTTCTGATGCTATGTAAACAATTGTACGTTATTGATCTATTTCCTATCTGAATTTGCATTTGCCCACATGTTCACAAACCTAGGTCCTCAACAATGTCCCATGAATACCAGGACATTATGTTGATACTTCGGTTCTTTCCATGCTACGAATGCTATCAACACTAATAACCATCTATAGTGAAAAGGATTCCCACTATCTTGTGTCTCCCTAAAATTGTCTAAAACCTAGTTTAGGAGATAGATTAACCAATTATACGCATTTCAATCCTTATCCTTCACAGCTAAGGAGATTGCAGCGGTCAGCACCTCGGTTGGTCTGCAATTCCTCAAAAATTTCCTTGCGAGTAGATTGTGAAATTTCCCATATAAGATCCAAAGAGATGATGTAAACCTCACAATGAAAGAATTTAGGAATAATAGAAGAAGAGACAAGCAATAGAACTCAGATCCAAAGAAACTCTGATTGAGGCAGAATAATTACACATCTTACATTAAACTGAATAGTGAACAGGTAAATATACAATACTGAGTATGAGGATTCAAATTCACTAGGAGGAATTTGAATTGGCCTTCATGCACAGATCCATAATTAGTGGAGAGTCATCAATGCCTAACTAGGAGTCCACCTTCTCATCAGTGAAGTCATCAATGCACAAGTAATGGTCAACCGGGAGTCAAACTGAGTCTAACTGAATGTGGTTGGTGTAACTGCCACATGGAAGCACTAATATAGTGAGGGAGGCTCAGTGGAGGGTGCCATAGGAGTTAACTGGAGTCAGAATGGTCAATCTAGTCTCACTAGAGGTCCAACAGAGTGATAAACTCAGTAAAGAGTCAGTTAATCCTTAAATCAAGTAAATAACTAAAGATAACTGAATATAACTGGATTGGTAGGTGAAGAAGGCACCCTTGTCATGCAGTGGAGAAAAGGAGGGCGCATTAGTCACTAGGAGGGCTAGAAATTATTTGAAAGAAGCTTTAAGGGTTAGTTTGTTGAGGACTAGGTGCTAGGACTGATGACCTAGAATGCATGCAAACCCTAATTTTGCATGCATGACTAAAAATGAAAATGACTGGAAAGATAGTAGGACTAGGATGGAGTATAGGAATATCCTAGCACCCCCCCTTAATCCATCCTGGGCCCTGGTAACTAGGACCAAAGGTCACCCATACAATAAATTAAATGATAATAAAATACATAACTGTCCATAAACTGAGGAAATGGGGGAAAACTCGTGGGAAAAATACCCCCCCTCAAAAGAACAGTAAATAACTCAAAGAACCATCATGTAGAAAAGAAAGAAGCTTTCATCAGTGAAAACGTTTGCAAAAGACTTGGCAAGCTGATCCCATGTAGGAAGGTCTCCCATTGTGTGGAGGATGAAGCAAGTCTTTCAGGAACTTTTTCTGTATCTGAAGTGAATGAAACATGAGTAGTCTTTCCAAAATATTGAAGATAGAACCCCATCATCATGCTACATCTCTCATGGAGAGATGGATGGAATAATGAAAGGTTTCCATGATGTTGAAGTCTAGTAGTTCTGTAAGAAAATAAATCATCAACTGTGTTCTTAGTAATAGCAAGGACAGTGTAAGAACATATTTCTATTGAATCTGGACTGAGAATAGGTGTTGGTTCTGAATCTTCTTGAACCATGATCGCAACATCAAAATTTTGATCTTCTTCTTCACTAGAATAGGAGTCACAGGAAGAGGAGTCACTATGATCTTCATCAGAATCTGAAGGAGTAGTTGGAGAGAAAGGCATGAAGTGTGAGAACTCATATGCCTTTGAGGCATGATTACCAATCCCATTTGCTATAACCTTTCCAGTGGAGATTTCTATAATTTCTACTGTGTTTGGATGAAATATTACTTGTATTGGAGATCCTGTATGAGTCATTTGATATACTGACAACAAATTAGCTGTAAGAGAAGGAACAAATAAGGCATTTTTGAACTTACCATGCTCCATATGAAGTGTACCCAAACCTTTGTCAGAAATCTGAGAGTTGTCTCCCATGTGAATGGTAGGCCCATCTTGGAGACCCAAAGAGGAGAAGGATTCTTCTTGTGCAATCATGTGGTTGGAGGCTCCAAAATCTATGAGGAGGGATTTTGTCTTTGAAAAACCAACCATCAATGCATGGAAATAATCAGACCCACTTCTAGAATCAGTCATCTTTGCTTCATTTGGAACAACAATTTGGTTTTGTTCAAGAAGCTTGGTTAGAATATCAATATTCTTGTGCATGAAGGCATGCTCAGGATGGTTTCCTCTCTTGTAGTAGGTACAATTAGGTCTCTTTTGTTTGTCATTCTTGGATCTTGAAGGTTTCTTTCCTTTTCCTTTTCGTCCCCCTTTTTCATTCACTCCACTTGATTCACCGGCTAAAAGAGCTAGATCTTTGGAGGTTTTGATGGCACCCATTTGAAACAGATTGTTCTCTTCTTGAATGAGAGCTTCAATAAAGTTATTTAAAGTGGGAAACTTCCATCCAAGGATGGACATTCGAATAGAATGAAAGGTAGATACAAAGACAGAAAATTGAGATCCAAGTTTGCTCAATATAGAGAGTATCAATTGCTCATCACTTTTAGTGATGCCACATTGCTTGCAATGCAAAACCAAATTCTGAGATTTGGAGAAGAATTCTTGGATGCTCTCAAAATTGCTAGGTTGAAGGGAAACCAATTCATTCTCAAGAATGTAGCCTCTTAGTTCGTCTTGTTTGAAAAAAAAACTCTTCAATTTTATCCATAACTGATTTGGAGACTTCAATCCATCAGTATGAAACAATAGATCATCAGATATATGAAGGAATATGCATCCAAAGGCTTCATCCATTTTGTTTAGGTGCTTGACTCTCTTTTCAGCTTGATGTGGTATGGCATCTTTTTCCTCAACTATTCTAGTAAACCCTCTTGACTGCAAGAGTACTATCATCTTCATCTTCCATTCGAAATAATTGAAAGGAGTGATAAGTATAGGAGAAGAAGGAGCATTCGAATTTCTCATCTTGACTGCTTGAACAAGTGCAAATAGAAAGCTGTTGAATCTGCTGCTGCAACTGCTGGAACTTCGAAATACCTGCAAAAAACTCTCAAGAATGGAGGTAGAATATACTCTCAAGGCTCTGATACCAAGTGAAATTGCCCACATAAGATCAAAAGAGATGATGTAAACCTCACAATGAAAGAATTTAGGAATAATAGAAGAAGAGACAAGCAATAGAACTTAGATCCAAAGAAACTTTGATTGAGGAAGAATAATTACACATGTTACATTAAACTAAATAGTGAACAAGTAAATATACAATGTTGAGTATGAGGATTCGAATTCACTAGGAAGAATTTGAATTGGCCTTCATGCACAAATCCATAATCAGTGGAGATTCATCAATGCCTAGCTAGGAGTCCACCTTCTCATCAATGAAGTCATCAATGCACAAGTAATGGTCAACCGGGAGTCAAACTGAGTCTAACTGGCACATGGAAGCACTAATATAGTGAAGGAGGCTCAGTGGAGGGTGCCATAGGAGTTAACTGGAGTCAGAATGGTCAATCTAGTCTCACTAGAGGTCCAACAGAGTGATAAACTCATTAGAGAGTCAATTAATCCTTAAATCAAGGAAATAACTAAAGATAACTCTATATAATTGAATATAACTGAACTGGTAGGTGAAGAAGGCGCCCTTGTCATGCAGTGGAGCAAATGAGGGCACATTAGTCACTGGGAGGGCTAGAAATGATCTGAAAGAAGTTCTAGGGGCTAGTTTGCTGAGGACTAGGTGTTGGGACTGATGACCTAGAATGCATGCAAACCCTAATTTTTCATGCATGACTGAAAATCAAAATGACTGGAAAGCTAGTAGGAATAGGATGGAGTATAGGAATATCCTAACACAGATGAACTGTAAAATGCTTAGCTTGATCCTTTATTCCAGCTATTATATATCCTCGGCTTCCCTTGAGCAAACCAAATTCATCCTTCATCCTCTTGGCTAGCTCCTTGTCCTTGTTTTTTCCTAAGAACTCAGCTACGGGGTCAGCACCTCTCTTACTTAAGTGCGTAATCTGGTAGATGAGATAGATATTAATGTCAATATTGCGGTCTAGCCACAAGTATCCTAGATGCATACATGACAGTAGTGTGCGCACAACTGCAGAGATCTCAAGGCTTCTATCGAAGTGCAGAATGCGCAGTAGATTCAACAATCCAGATGGTTGTAACAACGTAATCCAATCTTGTGCATGAATTGTCGACTACTTCATGGCTTCACTATATTTGCGGCACATATATTGATCTGGCTGAAATTGAAAATACCTCCCTTCCTACAACAAGTCGTGATCCGAGAACTTGCAATCTGGAATTCGGGCGAGCAAGTTCTCCTACACGCACACATGGCTAGACACGGGAGACAGCAGAATGTCATAATGTGGATTGTTCATAAGTGTCTCACGTGGTGCACCCTCTCTTATCAGTGGGATATATTCTACGATAAGAAGGATGGGTCTGTCGTGGGGTTGTTCTGGAGGGCCTGGCTTCGGAATTCCTGTGGCCTCCAGCCTTTCTTATTCAGTGGCCTTCTTCTTATTCTTCGACTCTAACGTGTGGCACAGTGAACTTCTAGATGAGTCCCCTTTCTCTGGGACGTATTTCTTCATAGGTGTTTTCATGAATCCTTCTAAACCAGACTGTCAGAAGTCTCTTAATATTTCTTCTAAGGTTTACTTCTCATACATCCATTGTCAGAGTGCTCTTTCTCTTTTACTTGTAAAAGCTTTGAAATTACATGCAGAAAAAATTAAAATTTGCGGTAAAACCGGTAAGTATGCTGTCGTTGCTTATTTATAGGTGCAGCAGTACTAAGGAGCGCTCAAAAACGACAAAATTATCATTAAATACCATTCCATTTTCCAAATATTGCTTATATATTGGTCCTTTTCCTTCATTGAATGTGTCTTCAACGGACGAATATACCTTAAATGCGGAAACATTTGGCTCCCAAAAGTACAGTATAACGGCTAGTTTCTGACCAAAAATTGTAACGGCTAGTTTGCTTTTACTTCGCTAGAGGTTAGGTGAATCGCTAAGCCCACTACGCATTTCCCTTCTTTCAACTTTAACTTGGCAGTGTGACTCTCGTCTTTTAGTTCGCAACTTAGCTTGCTATGTGTGCTTCGCAGCACAACTTTCCGTTTTATGAAACTTCGCATTTTACCAAAACTGTGCAGACTCTACCCTTCATTTTTAGTGTCCAATTTCAACTGCACTTGACACTTAATTTTTTTTTTTGTTGCTTAACTGATATCTGGAGGAGTAGGACTATCCCTATAACGATTTTTTCTACTCCCATTAACAAGTCCTTGTAGGTTTTCTCCCAGTAATGTGGCTAACTGAACTGTGCCACCATTGGTAACATGTTTGACAATGTATGGTCCTAACCAGTGCATTTTAAATTTTCCATGAAATTTGATAAATGTACTATCATAGAGGAGGACAAGGTCTCCTACCTAGAAAAACTTATATTTGATATGCCTATCATGCCATGCTTTTTCTCTGTCTTTTTTCACTTGTTGGTGAAAACCTATTATGAAGCGATCTTCCTCCAATCCAACTAAGTGTAATAATATTTCATCTATTGTATCCTCATCATCCATATCTTTGAATGCTTCAACTCTCAAACTTGGTACTATGTATTCCATGGGCATGACAACTTCCTGTCCATATGCTAATATGAAAGGTGTATGACCTTTCAACTTCTTACAAGTTGTCCTATATGCCCATAACACTGTTGGTATTCTTAGATCCCAATCATCCATGTTTGTATTGCATACCTTGGTCAGCGTGCATTTTCCAGTACTTTATTAAAGACTTTTATAGTGCCATTAGCTTTTGGATTATATGGTGTGCTCTTTTGATGGTCGATCTGAAATTCTTCTGTTAGGGATTCAACAGTCATGTTCAGTAAATGGGTTCCCTGATTTCTCATTAGAATCTTTGGACATCCAAACCTTGTCAATATGTTCAGTAAATGGGTTCTTTGATTTCTCATTAGAATCTTTGGACATCCGAACCTTGTCAATATGTTCTCAAAAATTAATTGTGTGGCATTAACTATGCTACAGTCCTTCACTAGTTTTGCCTCTATCCATCTGGTTAGATAATCTATAGCTATGATGATATACCTCGAACCAGTTCTCTTTCCTGGTGGGTTAGTAGGTCCCACAAAGTCAATAGCCCATTTATCAAATGATTTCAAAGTTAGTTGCAGTATCAATGGAATCTCATCTCTACGAGATGGCTTCCCTATTCTTTGGCATACATCGCAATTTCAACAATGTTCATTTGAATCCTTGTGTATGGTAGGCCACCATAGTCCTAATCTCAAAATTTTCTGCGCAGTAGCTCTTCCTGTGTAGTGTCCTCCAGACACTCCTGAATGTGCCTTCACCAGTATAATAGGCCTTTCATGTTCTAGTATGCATCTACGCAATACTTCATCTTGTCCCAACTTATATAAGTGTCCAATAATTCGAGTAAATTCAACTGCTCTTACCACTAATTGTTTATTCTACTGCGTAGTAAATTCCATAGGTGCTAGTTCTATAGTGATAAATGCTACAATATATCTGAAGTAGTTCTCTACTACCTGGATAGAAAATAACTACGCATCTGGTAGACTATCCTCTAAATTACTAGGTTCTTCACCTGACTCAATTATGCAGAGATGGTCAGGTCCTGAATTCAATCTTCCTGGCTTGACAATGAATTAAAAATCATAATCCTGAAAGAGTAAGATCCATCTACATATTCTTCCCCCTAACACTGGTTTATTGACCAAGTATTTCAAATCTGAATGGTCAGTAAACATACAAAAATGCGAACCTAGCATATAGTGTCTAAACTTCTGCAATGCATACACCATAGCTAATCCTTCCCTTTCTGTCATGGTATAGTTATTTCCTATTGAAGATAGATTTCTTCTTGAAAATGCGATGGGGTAATCAATACCTCCCTCACCTGGTTGAGCTAATACTATTCCAAGTGTTATAGATGAGGCATCTACAAGTACATGGAATGGCTTATTCCATTCAAAAAAGATGAGAATAGGCATTGTAACCATTTTCTCTTTCAATGTGTCTAATCCTTTTTTACAGTCTTTAGTCCAACTTTACTTCTCTTCTTTCTTCAATAATTTCTCCATAGGAGCAGTGATCTGTACATATCCTTTGATGAATTTCGTATAGTATCCTATGTTCCCCAATGTAGTGCATAGTTTTTTCACTAAGTTAGGCACTGGACGGTTTACTATAACTGGGATCTTTGTTGGATCAACCATCAGTCCTTGCTTACATACAATGTGTCCCAATAGAATACCACAAGGAACACAAAAGATTATTTTCTTCCTGTTCAAAGAAATCTGATGATGTCTACACCTCACTAACATCATTCTTAATTTCTCATAATGGTTCTGCAGCAAACCAAATATTGTCTAGTGATCAAAGTAGACTTCTAAGAACTTATGAATATAATCCTTAAATGCAGCAAAAACCACTCTTGAAAAACTAGCAGGTGCAGTTTTCAATCCAAAGGGCATAATTGTATACTGAAATGATCCCCATTCAATGGCAAAGGTTGTCTTATGTCTGTCTTTCGGAGCAATTCTGATATGATGATATCCAGAAAATCCATCAGTGAAGGAGTATGATTCGTTTCCTCCAACATTATCTAGCACTTCATTTGTAAATGGAGTAGAAAATGGATCATGCAGATATGCATTGTTTAACTTTCTAAGGTCCACACAAATTCTGATCTTGCCTTTAGCTTTCTTGTCTTGAATAGCCATGGGACTTATCCATTATGATTCTTCTACTAGTTCAATAATTCCTACGTCAATCATGTTATCAATTTCTTCCTTCACTCTTTATTTTTATCTGGGATTCAAACTGTAAGGCCTTTTCTTAATAGGCTTTGCATCATGCTTGAGAGGTATTTTCATAATTCCCAAGTCACCTAAAATGCCTTTCATCTCAGAAAACTTGGTATGAAATAAATCATTATATTCACGTAGTAGATTTGCAATTTGTCCTACTGTTTCTTCATCCCAATAATCCCTAATAGAAGCACATTTTAGTTCATTAGCAGTACCAATATTGATCTTTCTAGTCTTTACAGGATTACTCAGATCTTGAATTTCTAAATCAGGTCCTTCTACATCACTCTTTCCTTCATACTCGAGTATATTTACATCGTGAGGGTCTTCATATTCATCTTCATCTAACGCGAATTTATAGAATTCAAGGGTGTGTTCCATCTGTATTTCCCACTTTGGTTTCTTATACATAGGTAACAGGACATCATTAAATATCTTAGTTTTAATGATCTGTAAAGCCTCATTGACACTTGGACAATCATCCTCAAAACTGAAATTGGATTGAAAGCCGTTTATTATAATGTTCCAATCTGTTGTGCTTTTGTAAATTTCTGCTTCGACATATCAGTTCTTTGGTATTTGATCCAATGTGTGCACAAACATATGATCCCATTCTGTCTTAGGTATATACATCCATGCTTTTAAGAAAAACTCTATATGATTTATAGGATAAGCCTGTCCATTGTATTTTTCTCTGCAAATATGATCTCCATCATGTGCTAACATTCTTTCCAAGTGTTCAAGTTCTGTTTATTCGTAGCCCACCATCTAGCAGGCGTAGCTCATAATGTTGTATTCAAAGCTGCTAACTTATATTCATTTGAAACTAATACTTGATATTGTTGAAGAAATGTGTGGATATTACCCAACCCCTCATAAGTAGGAATTGGACTTAACTCTGATCCAATCTAGCATAGTGACTTTGTTATCTTCGTGCATCATCTTGCTGATACTTCATGCATTCGGCTCTTCATTCCTGCATCTGATTTTGATATGCAAGAACTGTCGCATCTCCATATCAGTGTTCCATCATCTATAGAATTAATGTAATCTGCTTGATTCATTGTCATCTTGTATATATTATCAAGTTCTTGAGCTCTGCATTCTTCTTGGACTGGTTCAACATACCTAGGCCCTTGTGTAGGATCCGAGGGTGCGATTTCCCTAATATCCGGTCCTTCAAATATCATTTTTTTTCTTCATATTGATAATTCCTAGGTTATCAATTTCCTAGTCAATCCCTAATAGTGCATGATATGGATTGTTGTCATCTATGATCTTGATAACCTCTAATTTTTCTTTACTTCGCACTCCATCAATGTCAACATGTACACTTGATAGTCTTCCAAAAGGTATAACCATTTGCTGATTATCTAGTCTCAACTATATAGGTGACCATGATAACTATTGATTTCCCATTTGTTCCCATGTTTTTCTTATCAATACATTCACCTCTAAGCCTAGGTCGAGAATGACCTAGTTCATTTCAAAATCTTCAATCTGCGCATTTAACCTCATTTCTCTTCTTGTCCTTCTATGGTTCTTGATATGATGAAATTCTCTATGTGCATCATTTACTATATTACATTGTTCGTAATTTCCCAATAGGGTTTGTAGTTCCCCTAAGGAATTTCCATTCCTTAGCATCTTTATGCAGCTCTGTAGGAACTGTGTAATAGGACTTATCTATTATGGCAAAGTTCGTGATCCATCATACAAGGTCGACATGTCTATTACTGGTGTCTGATCACTTCGCAATTGGGTCCTCGTAGTCAAAGGTTCGAAGTTCTGAAATCCTTTTCTTGCTTCCATGAATACCTTTTTCTCTTGGCCAGGGTTAAATGTAGGCATTTTTCCAATTGCTTTTCTTACCCAAGGCCCATTAGTATGCTTTGGTATGTTTATGTGATCCTTAGAAGTCAAAGCTTCGTTCATCCTGTTGTTACACAAAAATGTCATCACCCTTGTGCAAGTGTCACAAGTGTCTCAAGTGTTGCAAGTGTCATTGTCATGACCTAGTGTCATCATCATGACCGTTGCAAGTACCGTCATTATGACCAAGTGTTGTCATCATGAACGTTGTGATAATGTCATCATCTTGACCATTGTGTAAACTCTTTGCTATTATACCTAAACTCATTTTAGAGTAAAAACAAATCCCTGAAGTTTCCCATGACTAGAGGGCTTAACTGACCTATTTTTCAACGTTTTCACAGTATGCCCTTATACAACATGCGACATCGCAGGTTGTCCTAATGCAACTTGCGACGATGTCAGTTATTTGGATAAAATAGTATCTTCGAGCCCATTCTTGAAGATGAGTGATGTGGAGGCCTATCCCTAGGCTCTAGGTGAGGTGGCATTTCGGTTCCTAACCTAATGGGAAGATCCCTTAACCATCTCCCCCTAATCCTCAACCTACCCTATCTCTTTAGCCCTATATAAAAACTGACTCTCTCCATGGGAGGGGGAAGGTCTATGGTACCCTTATGCTGGTAGAATCCATATTGGTGATTGGGAAGCTTGTACCATCTTGGAGGCTTGGCTTGGACATGTTGGATGGAGGATGCAACGTTGAGGATTTGGTTGTAGCTTCATCATTTCTATGTAATTCCCATTTTTATACAATTAATATAATCTCTTTCCATAAATGTTGGCTCGTTGATGATGTTTAGAACTTTCTTCCTCAACTGTTAGTTTAGATCAGTTATTGTTTAGATATCTTGTACTGCTTGTATCGTTTCCATATTGTCTTGACAGGTCTTGCAGCTAGAGATCTGACGACCGCGATACTTGGAGCAACAATAAGGAGAAGGATACGCGATCTAAAGGGTATGACATATAAGTACTCGATCTGTAACTAGATCTAGGAAATGAGTTTTGTATTCTGTACTATTTGTTCTAGATTCACTTGAAATAGGTAGATTTGGCTCGAGTCCGCTCGAGTGGATTGTCCAATAACAAATTTGGCGATCACACTAGGGAAGAACATTGTTTTAGTTTTGAATTTGAAGTCATTTTCAGTTGATTGATTTTGCAAGCCATCTTTTTTCCTCTGAAGCCTTTTCACCATTAGATCTTCACTGTGAAGAGTCTGATTACCTTCCTCTGAGTTTGCACATCCCACTTGCATACCTGTTTATTGCTCATTATCTGGAGAATTGGTTCATTTTTTAACTCAGATCTCGCCCGTCGCACCTGGTTAGTGTACCTAAAGCAACACAATCTGTTTTTTGATATTTGTTCTTTGCTTATTAGTCTGTCGTTGCAGTCCTTCCATTGGTATACTACGACAGCGTCGCACTTCTCGAATTGGTAGCCTGCAACGTTGCACTGTGTATAAGCACAAAGTGCGCCGATTTGTCATTTTTTCCATACAGGCACCTTTTCTCCATTTCTGATTTGAGTTTTGGTTTGTATGCAGGATCCTCTACACTGTACCTTCCAGGAAGAGACCCTTTTGTCTAGCAGTGTTTTGTTTGGCTTGTTTGTATTGGTTTTTGGGTCTTTTGAGTTTTGGATTCATGTTTGGCCCCTTGAGTAAAAACTAGTGTTTTGCTTGCATTTTTAAGCAAAATGGGTTCTATTTTTGAAAAAAAAATTCCCCCTCATGGTCGGGGGGGGGGGGGGCATGAATCATGCATTCTTTAGTCATTTTGACCCATCTCAAGGTTTTGAGATCATTTTTTGGTTTGGTGTGATTGACTTGTTTTAAAGACTTGAAGAGTGTGGGATATCCATGTCTTTTTTAGCCTCTCTTTCTTGGGTTATGCATCTTGTTTCCCTTACATGCTGAGCTATTAAATCATTTTTTGGAAAGATTGATTCTTTGTCTCCACTTTAGTTCAAATAAAAGCTTGATTTTGTCACTCTTTTGCTATATTCATGAATTTGGAAAACGTAAATATTCTTCTTACTTTATTTTGATCATTTGATATTCTTGGTCTTATCATCATAAGAAGAAGAAAGGCTTGTTTCCATTTTGTGTGCATTTGAGTTAGATAAGATTGTTAAGTGCTTATTTTTGTCATGCATTTAATTGGAAACGTTTATGGAATCCTTCTTTACGTAGCTTAGATGTGCCTTTTTCAAGTGTAAAAAGATAGGAAATGAGTTATAATTATTGCATTTGGTATATTTTGAGCCTTTCTTGAGTGCCTTTGAGTTGTTTGGGTGTTTTCCATTTTTCTTTGGGAATTTCTGAAATATTAGAATGCTGTAGATATTCTCTCACTTTCTGTATATAGATATGAAAAGCATTTAGTTATCAAATTTCATTTTTGGTACATGCATTTGAAAATTGAAAAATGCTTCATTTTTTGTCTTACACATTGTTAAGATTAGTTGCATCTTTCATTTTCTTTGCGCTTTTTAGTTTATCTTTGCAAAAAGTTAGAATTATTGCACTCTAGGAAGGAATTCTTCTTTTCGCTACTACTTAAGTACTTTTGGTTTGAAAGAAAAAATATATCTCCTTACCTTAAGTAGTTTTCATTGAAAAGGAAAGGAAAATGTGCATTATCATGTAGTTGAGGATTGCATTATGTTTACATTTATGTACTCACCTCATGCATCCACCTAACCGTACAAGATAAAATTAATGCTAGCTTAGGTTAAAATCATTTAGTAACTGTGTGTAAGTTAGAGACGTGTTCCAACGTCTTTAAGCGTGGTAGCTGTCATTATTTGCCAGCACTGTATCCCGGTGGTATTGTAGTCTTCCACGTACATCGGTATATCGAGCTCCTTCACATACCCACCAAGTACCATAATCCATACTTGGCTTATATCGAAGGGTGTATCACGTACTCGACACGTATATTGGAAGGTCTCTTGCCGAACGGTTGTGCATTAAACAACACCATTACGGATTTGAGCTCCCACGTACCTTGCGTATATCGGGAGACAACACTAGGATTCCTGAGACCAACTGAGTTAACCATTTGGTTGTCTTGGCAAAGCAATACACCGAGAACAACACTCAGGGATATTAGCACGAACGTGCTGTCCAGGTAATCGGGTATGCAGGAAAGGGTATGGTCCCAATCCTCCTTGTCGCATCATATTGTTGGACCCTTCAGTATATAGCGGTTTGTGATGCCTTGATAATCCCGTGAGGTTACCGAATTTGAGTCCACTCCTATTCACACAGTTTGCTTGTTGCTTTTAGACTTGAGTAGTGTTTGTTTTGTGTGTTCCTTTAGAGACTCTTAGGAATTTTAGATATGGAAGATTCTTCCAGGAATTCCAACCAAGGCACCCCTTTCCAAGGTATGCCATTTGTTATTCTCCCTTGTGGAACTGTTGGTCCTCCCTTTATGGCTACGCCGAGTCTTCCTGGATTGACGATAGGATTACCAGTATGGTTATTCTCCAATCCGGTTACGCCAAGTGCACCAATCATGTTGGACCTAGTTCCTTCACCACATGAGCATCAATCTCATGATGACCCTTCTCCTTCTCCATCGAAAGTTGAATCAGCTTCCATCTCTTCCTCTTCTCCTACTGAAAACTCTGATGTTAGTAAGAAAACTGGTGTGAAGAAGAAGAAAGGGAAGATTAAAAGGAATAAAGATAAGAAAGAGACCAAGCATCAACCATCTGCCTCCGATGGCACTCATCTATGAGAACACCTCATAATCCAAAGTTCCCTTGCAAACTTTGCAAGGGTGATCACCATATCAAGAATTGTCCCGGTCTTCCCCATGTGTCAGAAATGTGGTCTAAAAACCCCAAACCACTTGTATCGTCAACCTATGACCATCATATATATGATACTCCCTCGACCAGTGACCCATTAGTGATGGGTCGGAAGGGTAGAGCCGCAGACCCTTGTTGGATATGCAAGGGCATGCATCGTACTTACCTTTGTCCAAGCATGGATGAAGCTTCACGGTGGTTGGAAGATATTACTAGTTCTCAATAGGTGCTTCCAACAAGCGATAGTAAGTTGTTCCTCGATCCACCACTGGTTGACCAAGTGATCAATTCAGTTTCATCTATAATTGGTCCCACTCTTCCTTCCGAGAGTGAAGTGATCGATTTGCTGTCATGTCCACTCGATCCCACTCTTTCATTGGAGAAGTCCAGACTGAAGCAGTCACCATGACACAATCTTCGTCTCACTCTTATCTTCCAAGTGAGAGTGAATTGGAAACTGCTGATATTTTCCTAGTCAGTTCAGAATGTTCTAGGCAAGGGGAAAACCTGTCCATTTCTACATGACCCCCTCCAAGTAATGAGGTCATTTCTCTTGATTGGAATGGTCTAACAGAATCTTGTCTTCCTTCGAGTATTCCTTTTCAAATATCTCTAGGAGTTTCCGATAAAGAAATATTTCGTACGATAGTTGATGAGGGAGCTTCTGTTAGTATTTTATCCTCGACCGCATGGCAAGCTATAGGTTCTCCTCAGATTGTGCCAGTAACTGACCAGATTTTGGCTTTTAATAGAAGGCCTACCGGGCCTTTAGGGATTCTCCCGCAATTACCTATCACATTGAGAGGTAAAACTGTTTATGTTGATGTCATGGTTTTCCAAGGTCCTTTAGATTTCAATATGATCCTTGGACGTGATTTTGTATATGCTATGAAAGCTATAGTGTCCACGCTATTTCGAGTGATGTATTTTCCTCATCATGGGAATATTGTGACCATTGATCAGCTTTCCTTTGTGACACCCACTCATCATATGACTCCTAGTCATCAAACTTCCCTTAATGTTCCACATGTTTTAGTGGTTTCTTCCCCTTGAGGATGGGGGGTACGAGCATGGTTTATGTTATGTTTCAAGCTCGTTAAAAAATGAAACCAACCACCCTATCATAGTTTACCTTTGGTTTCAATATTGCAAAAAAATAAAACCATCCCCTCGAGCATAGTTTTATTCCATTTCAAGCTCGTTAAAAAATAAGATGGGCCCCCTCGAGCATAATTTTATTCCATTTCAATCTCATTAAAAAATAAGATGGCCCCCCTCAAGCATAGTTAGTGTCTATTTCAAGCTTGTGTAAAAATGAAATAGATATCCCTCCCATCAGTTCGAGTCTCTCACTAAAGTTGAGCTTGAACCTTCATTTCATCTGATTCTCATTTTCCCCCCCTTGGTGAACATTTTCATATTAGTAGCTAGGTTGGTAGTTGGGTTAGCAAGCAACATTTTTAGACGAAATGAAGCTTGGGGGGCATGCGACATGTCGTACCATCAACAATCATGTTGAGGGAACACTACCATGTTAAGCTGCTAGAAATCATGCTAGGGGGCATTTACCAACCTCCGGGCATCATGCTGGGAAGGAAACCATCAATGGGCCTTAAACTATGAGCATAGTTCCCTTTCTATGTCAAGCTCGTTAAAAAATGAAATAGGTTCCTGTGAGCATAGTTCTATTCCTATGTCAAGCTCGTTAAAAAATGAAACATATCTTTTCCCTTTGAGTCCAGTCTCCTCGTAGACTTAGTACCTGAATCTTCTTTTCACCCACCTATGCCTTAGGAATATGAAATGAAGCTTGGGGGCATGTCTTCAACATCTGTAAGTTACGTTGAAGTTAACTTGATCACCTCTCCACACCACGTTGGAGCTAAGTCACTTACTTCTAGAAATCATGCTGGGGGCACACACCAACCTCTGGATGCCATGTTGGGAAAAAGTCCACCATTGGGAATATTTTTTAGCATACTTTCCATTTTTAGGTTTCGAGCTCATTAAACCATGAAATTTATCCCGAGCATAGTTCATTTTATGTTACAAGCTCGTTAAAAAATGAAGCAGACATCACGAGCATTCTTCCAACCTATCTTCGAGCTCGTTAAAAACAGTAAGATAGCATTTGAGCTTACCTTTTCACTTTTTTCGTGCTCTGGTTGAAACATGAAAAGTGGTTTGAGCTTAGTTTTTACTTTTTCGTGCTCTGGTTCAAATATGAAAAACATTCCGAGTGCTTTTGATACAAATAAGGTGCTCGTTAAAAATTTGAGTAAAAAGGTGTGTCTAACGAGTATAGGTTTATCACTTTATCCGGCCTCGCTAGACTATTTACGGAAAAGGAACTGTGTCGATTTTACTTTTTCCTTTGTCGTACTCGGTCATCAACCATGACAAAGTTGTTCATGGAGTCCTTTTTAATCTCTTTTCAGACTCCCTAAATAGGAAAAGATTGCCAAGTGAACTTGATTCTTTCATGCTTGTAAAAGCATTTGAATGATCGTCTTTCTAGTGATAGTTTACCCCTTTTTTCGGACCAGAAAGCACTATTTACGAAAAAGGAATAATCCAAACAACCATGGTTGGAAGAGTCCTCTCCCACTTTGTTTTACCCTTTTTCGGGCGATGAGGCTAACTTTACGAAAAAGGACCGTTGGAGTCTCCTTTAGTTCTTTTCAAACTCTCTAAACATGAAATGATGTCGAGTTTCCCTTCTCTGGACTCGTTAAATTTTAAGCATTGAAGGGCCCATTATGGGATGAACCCCTCCTTTCCTAGGTTCGTGAAACATTTGGGATTGGACTCATCTATGAGATGAGCTATACCGAGCATCTGGTTACCCTCATCAAGCTCGTTAAAAACACATGAGGCACTCATCAATCATGATGGGGAAAAAGGAAATATTTTGTGTTACATATTAATTACGGAAATACATAGTCACTCTTGAACATGGAACTCGTTTGCATTTGCATTCAGTACTTGGATAATTTGTTTGTCCTTGAGTCTTGTCAATTCCATGAGTCACGTCGCTCCTTTGGATCAGCCAAAGAATGCTTCCACCATCAGTTTCATTAGGGGTTGTATCATTCTTGTCATGTCAATACTGCCAAGTCATGCCATTCCCATGTTCAAGAGATGTTCATTACTCATCACCTGCAGTCAGTATACCTTCAATCATGTCGGTCTACCTTGAGTTAGTCTTTCACATTACTGTATCGCCCGATCTACTCTACACATCTTTTGTCGTGTTTCATGTCGATTTATGGGGGATTCATCATGGCTCTCCTTCGACGGATTCATCCTTGTCGACATCAACTCATCATCCGAGGATTGAATCTAGAAACCAACCAAGTACCTTGGCCTTGCATGCCTCAATGGCAGGTTACCTCACTTTCATCATGAGTTTACATCATTGACTCTTGATTGGAATATTTCATCTTGCGTTCGACTTCAACTCATTTATTCATGCTTGATTATATGTACTATGATACCTTGGGAATTATTGACATCAATGGTGATCTCCCTTGCACTTGTTAACGGTTTACATCAATGGTTGGTAATCAAGTGGTTTCTACCATGTTTGACGTCAAGACATTTGTAATCACATGGGTAGATTCGTATCATTGCGGGTTCAGCTTGAAGGCCCTAGGGAGTCATGTTTTACCCAAGTTGCGATGGAGTTTGTATTGAGTCATATTACATGGATCCACTTTTGTATTGGTCATGGTTGTGTTATCATCTCATCATGGATCTATGCTTGTGTCTAGTAGCCATGATTGTGTTCAGTCAGTCTTTACATCATGGATCTGCAATGTATTGGTCGACAACCATGTTTTGTGTTGTATGATACTTGTGGATCTCAGGTCATTTCTGCAGCAACTCCTTCCAACCAGCAAGTCCTTGCCATTTTTTCTTATTACAAAGCATTTCACCTGTCTCATTCCGTCAGCTTCATGCTTTGGGGGGCATTCTGTTACACCAAAATGTCGTCACCCTTGTGCAAGTGTCATAAGTGTCATCGTCATGACCTAGTGTCATCATCATGACCGTTGCAAGTACCGTCATTATGACCAAGTGTTTTCATCATGAAAGTTGTGATAATGTCGTCATCTTGACCATTGTGTAAACTCTTTGTTATTATACCTAAACTCATTTTAGAGTAAAAACACATCCCTGAAGTTTCCCATGACTAGAGGGCTTAATTGACCTACTTTTCAAGGTCGTCGCATTCTTCCCTTGTGCAACATGTGATGTCGCAGGTTGTCCTAATGCAACCTGCGACGATGTCAATTATTTGGATAAAAGAGTATCTTCAAGCCCATTCTCGAAGATGAGTGATGTGGAGGCCTATCCCTAGGCTATAGGTGAGGTGGCATTTCGGTTCCTAACCTAATGGGAAGATCCCTTAACCATCTCCCCCTAATCCTCAACCTACCCTATCTCTTTAGCCCTATATAAAAACCCACTCTCTCCATGGGAGGGGGGGAAGGTCTATGGTACCCTTGTGCTGGTAGAACCCATATTGGTGATTGGTAAGCCGGTACCATCTTGGAGGCATGGCTTGGACATGTTGGATGGAGGATACAACGTTGAGGATTTGGTTGTAGCTTCATCCTTTCTATGTAATTCCCATTTTTATACAGTTAATATAATCTCTTTCCATAAATGTTGTCGCATTGATGATGTTTAGAACTTTCTTTCTCAACTATTAGTTTAGATCAGTTATTGTTTAGATATCTTGTACTACTTGTATCGTTTCCATATTGTCTTGACAGGTCTTGTAGCTAGAGATCTGACAACCGCGAGACTTGGAGCAACAACAAGGAGAAAGATCTGCGATCTGAAATGTATGATATCTAAGTACTCGATCTATAACTAGATCTAGGAAATGAGTTTTGTATTCTGTACTATTTGTTCTAGATTCACTTGCACTAGGGAGATCCGGCTCGCATCCGCTTGAGTGGATTGTCCGATAACACCTGTCATTTCCTTTCACGTCTCCACTTTACATAACAACATGGATGTTGCGATATTCTTTTCTTTTCTCAACTATGATCATCTGAATATTCTAGTTCTGCCCTTGTGGTCTCTTCTCTTTCATTTTTCCTTGAAAAATGGGACATGCTTCAATGACATGGTCGAATGAATTACAATACTTACAAGTAGTGCAAGGGTTCTAACAATCTCTTGCTAAATGTTCAGGTTGTGCACAGTTATAACATACAATCTAACATCTTCCTCTTCCTTGTCCAGTGTTACGTCCTCTCCCTCTGAATCCACCATATCCTCTATACATGCCTTGATCATATTGTGCATTTTCATTATTATGTTGTGTTTCTCCTTGGACTTTGTAAACATCATGTTTTCTTTCTATCATGAGGTCGTATGCTCTGCAGTTGGTATAATCATGACCAACTACCTTACAAAATGTGCAATATAGGTTCTTTGGTGTCTATATATACTACTAAAGTAGGTAACCATCCTCTAGGCGATGTCCTCTACATCGTAAAATATCACACCATGGTCCTTGCTGTTGATTCAATGGATTCGGTGTTCCACTAGCAATGTAATCTATGAATATAGGGAATTGTTCCTTGGAGTGTCCTTCTCTCTTACATTTAGTGCAAAAAACCTCTTATCTTATCTCTTTCCCTTTATTTATGTCTTATAGTTGTAATGTCAAGTTTCCTAACTGTGTCTGTATCTGTACCATTCCTGTGCTAGTTTCTCCAATGGGTTAAGATTCTAGTTTCATCACAATTTCTAATGCTTTTGTTTGTGATGTAACTTTATGTTGCATCAGTGATAATCTAATGTGGGGCAATAGTGCAGCTATGAACCATTCTTTATGCTGTTGCAGTGCTATTTCAAAGTTGACTTTATCTAGCAAGGCTTTGAATTTCTATTCAAAGTCCCAAATAGTCTCATTAGGTTTTTGTTTGATTTCTTTTAGCTCTGTGATGCATTGAGATTCTGACTTAGGTTTCTTAAATTCTCTAATCAACGCACTTTTGATATCCACCAGTGTTATTTTCTATCCAATAGAATATTTCATGAACCATGTTAAAGCTCTAGCTCTAAATGTAGTAACTAGCTGGGCTTGTTTTATGGCATCATCCTGTACTTGCTTAACATTCCACACAGCTTCACAGAGAAACCAATGTTTCTCTAGGTATTCTAGACCAGTTCCTTTGAAAATAGGTAGCTTAATGTCATCTGTCATTCTTATTCTAGGAGGTGTAGTGTTCTGAAATGATGAAGGTCTACCACTACTTGGATGATTCTAAGTATTTTCTCCTACAATAACTACTACTAGTGTTTTGCGAACTGATAATATTTCTTTTGTCAATTGTAGGTTTTTGTAGAGTGATAGGCTAATATCCAATCTATCTAGGTTCTGTTTCACTATGAGACTCAACTTGATATGAGTTTTTTATCACTTCCTAACTCAGTTTCTAGGAATGTGCGAGGTTTGGCTCCACGAGACCTCTTTCTAGTTTTAACTTTATATCTTTTTCCACTTCGCAAAATACCAATATATTCATCTATGTCACTATCTGTGTTACTAAACATTGCAGACTGAAACCCTAGGAATCATATTGCATTCTTAAGGCTCCTTTTTCAGCTAGTAGCATTTTAATGTATAAACTAAGGTTTTTCAAGTACGTACCTCTAAATCCTTTCATGAAATATTTCACTGCTTCATTGTATGACTTCAACGTGTCCATAGCAAATTCTGTAACGTAGCCTTCCAGTATGTTATCCAACCAAAATTCCACTACTCTTGAAATTTGGTTTCCAATCCCTTTAAGCATCTGAACCAACTATGGAGCCCAAACTGAAGGTTCTCCACCTTCAAAACAATTTTTTCGTTATGCTAGTCTTGATATCCACCCATGTAGCTCGTTAGAAAAAAATGTGAAAAATATTTCATTTTCATCTGTGCATATATATATTTGCAACCATTTCTCTGTGGTCAGGAGCGGGTGTTTGTTTTCTTTCTTCACGAACTCTATTTCTGTCTGGATAACCCAGTTCTGTATTTATTTTCTCTATGGATTCCACATTAACATAACACATCACCAGTTCAAGCACGAAAACATAATCATTGTTGAGTTCTCAGTTTCTATGTGCTGATACGGGTTCTGTGTAGTACTCAAAGACCCAACAAACCCTTTTCACCGGCCCTTTCGGCAACAACTTGTGAACAGGCTAAGGTCTCACTCGAGGCGAAGTTATGGGGGATTACAGAAGTAGGTTTCTGTAACTTTGGTGATGCATGGATGTGGAAATGACATTTTAGCAAATTCACTCTTACTTTGCATACACTTCAAATATAACAATACCAATATGTGACTACGCATTGTATAGTTACTGACAGTACAGTCTCCGTTGAATCACTATTACTCTTATCTATGTAACTATGCATTCATCACATTCGTTAACACTTCACATATTCATACATGTGTGTTCCACTACTTAACATATCATTCTCATTCACATTCATATGAAAATACACAGATAAGCATAAACATACATGAACACAAAATATAACATGGATCCAATCGCACAACATAGATATTTGCGTGGTTCACCCCCTAGATGGGGCTACGTCCACGGGAACTATTCTTTATATTAGAAGGAAGGGTTTAACAGTTCCATTCTACGGACTCAGTCAAAGACTCTTCTCTACAATAGATCTCTGCGCACACAGCTTCAGAGTCTTTTTCCTCTCTTAGATCTCTCTCAGTCTAGATCTAACTCGGTCTAACAATACTCAATGATGACCAACGTTACCAACCCTTCCTTATACAAAATTTCCCTTTATATAGATTGTGCCCGAAGGTCACATCTTTACAATAGCTATGGGCAACCCCCATAGTACCATCAAACCAAAAATGGCATGGTTCCTTTGTTGACCATGCTTTGTATTTATGTCATTGGAGCTCTATTGTCTGTTTTCACTACTTCTCTAGCTTTGGTGCTTCTTCTGACAGTCGCAGTTCTGACTGCACAGCTCTGATACTAACATGGTGCGTCCTTTGCACCATTCTGCTTATTTAATATTCGCTCTTGTAGCTAATAGTCTATTGCTTCATTCATAACTGCTCCAACTACCTTTACCGTCCTTAGTACTTGGTATTTACTAAGGGGGAAGGTTCTTTCCTTCCAACCTCGCATTGCTCCATACCCTGCTCCTGGGAATTGCGGAGTTGCTTCTCCCAAAACTGGTCGATGATAGGACTCACCTAAATTGTACTTTCACCATAAAAATTTATTCCACTTGGGCTATGCCCAACATTATGAAAAATCATCCCCTTATTACCCCCAATAAAATTGTAGTGTCCCTTTTTAATAATTTGGAAAAATTGCAATTTTTGTTCAAATTCAAACCTTAGACTAATGATGACTCAAGTGCTTCCAAATGATGCCTAGGACATTCGAATTGGTTCTAAGAATGTTTGAATGGTATTAGTACATAAACATGAATCTAATGGGTTCTTAGACGCTATCAAAATACTTCTGCAACCTTCATTTGAATTTAGGAGAAAAATGGGAAATTTATTGTAATGTCCCAATTCAAATAAATCTCAAGAGATAAAATTCTACCAATCTACCAGTTTCATAGGTTGGGGTGGAAACATTGGGATTTTGAATAAGGGAGATAATAAACCCCAAATGGACATTAGCTTGACATAAATATATTAAAAGGGGTTAAATAAATATTTATTATAGAAAAATAAGGCGGCACTTGGTCATGGAGAGACATTGGTGGTGTGGGACCCAGACAAAGCTAGATTCCTCATGCCACATGGCATCCTATTCAAACCCATTCGAATCCAAGGTGGAGTATAATGTTATTGAGTATTTGAAAGGTCAATATACTTGGAATAACTCAATTAAGGTCGAATTGGAGTGGAAGAGTAACTCCCATGGAAGAGAAAGAGGCATTTGAGAGAAATTGAGACACTTGGGCTAGATTCCCTAGCTTCTATGACAACAATGATAAAGATGCTATGTCACCTTTGACACAAATCAAACCTGATTGCTGACATATGACATATATGACATGTCATGGCTAAAAAAATCCTCTAATATGGCGCACAAGGGAGTTAGGGCAACCAAAGAGTCATCCATTCGAATTAAGTGAAGGAGGAGGCTAGGAATGGAGGGACAAGTGGCACACATTGGAATCTCTTCCCAATTCGAGTTGGCATGAATCTCATGGATGGAATTCGAGCTAAGGAGGTCTTTGGAAGTTTATAAAAGTAAATAACAAAGAAGGAGAGTGGATTTTTATCATTTCTCATTTTGCATATTGGAGAGCATAGCTTGTCTATGCTTGTGGAGTGTTTACTCTACTTGCCTTAGTACCAATTTCGAGGGTGAAAGATTCCCATCCTAAGTGGAAATTGGAGAGGCCATTCAGACCTTTCATTTGGATCTATAATGGATTCATTTTTTTCAGGTTGGATCTATAGGTAAGCTCGTGACATTCTCATCCTCAACTTGATTCCACACATTTCTCACTTTTCTGTCTATATTCTTGCTCTTGGAGGAAGGGCGCACTTGGTGAGATGTTGTTCTATTTGGGGGAGATCTTGTAACCCAATTTAATTGTATTATGATATATATACTATTTATTTAGTTCTCATAAGGCTCCCAGGTCGAAATAACAAGTGGAACTATGTAAAATTACCAAACAATGCATAAATGGTGCCATTTTCCCTACATCTTGTTGTGAGAGCTTGAAGTTGCTTTATTTATACTTGTATCAGTTCATATCTGTGATTTTTATGATATATGGAGATTAATTAACATCTTTAATAAGTTTCATATTCATAATCATTTGGAACATAAATCTCGAATTTGATAGCAAGTGGTGAAGTTTACTAGCATTTCCCCCTATGTGAAGACATGTCCACAAACCTCTGATTTATGGGAGTTGCAGAAGCTTTTAAAAACTGATTGATAATGTATTTTGGATACCATTGAATCCCTTTACAATTAACATGTATTTTTTCTGAAATTTGGTAGGGTCTTACAACATTTGGATATCCATCTTTGACCACTACCCTTGGGGGATTTGAACCTCGATTTGACTAGTAAATTGCCCTATCTTTCCCTGATTATAATTGAATGTTGTAGAAGTATTTTGAGAGTTCTCAAGCATCCATAAACCTAATTTTTATGTATTAATACCTTTCAAATACCTTCATACCCAATTTGGAATCATTTGGATCCATTTGGAAGCATTGGAGTTATAACTAGTCTAAGGGTCGAATTGGCCAAAAATTGCAATTTTTCCAATTTATTCAAATTTCTTAAAAAGGGACACTACAAGTGATATCAAAGCATGGTCCTTTCACCTGTGAATTAATATCATATATTGAAGAATAATTTTCAGTCATGTCTTACTATTATGATGAATCCTATGAGTACAATGCTTATGAGCAATATGAAGAAGATTGTGAAAGGTACGAGGAAGAGGTGCCATCATGCAACACTTCTTACAATTCCATAAGGAACGAGGGTTATTCTTATGACTTTGAATTTGATGAATATGATTTTTTCACACTACCAAAGGATAATTCTATGAAGGAATTACAAATATTGAGAGCAACATGTAAAAACTTTCCCAAACAATATCATGCATATCTTGATGTGCCCAAGGGAGATACACAAAAGGCCATTACTTTGCTGATTGGGTGTTTGAAAATAGGCCCAAAAATGAAGATGTGGCATTGGTGAATAAAGGTCTATTCCCTTCTTGCAAAATACCTTGGAGAGAAAATCATATGTGTGTGAGTGAAAAGAGCAATGAAATATCTGAGGCTTCAGGGAATGCATGTATTTCCTACTTGAAGATATTTTTGGGTTTTCTTCAAAAAGAGGTACCAAATATATTGATACTAAGGAATCCAAAGGACAAAATGCATTAACTTGCTTGAAGGAGAAATATGAAGATACATCACATGAGCATGAAGAATATTCTATTGAAAATATTGAAGATCATTTCGAGACACATTCTACCTTGGACATGAATCAAAGAGCATCTACTAATGGATGCTTGAACTATGAAGGAGTACCTACTAATGGGTGCTCACACCTCTATGTTGGTGACATAGAGATCACTTTTGAAAGTGTTGTTGCAAGCCAAAGTTCCATTAAGAATGAAAGTTAAGACCTTGTAGCAGTTGAAGAAGAACCAAGATCAACTTATCCATCACCACTTGAGCTTCATGAAGTTGGTCCAAGCTGCAAGAAGGAAGAAGATGAGGAGGTTCATTTTCTAGAGCCTCTTTTTTCTTGAAGTGTCATTAAAGATGAATGAAAATAATATCCAAGATACCCTTAGCATGCTCCATGACACTCAAGAATTAGTGTCAAATTCTTGTTGGAAGGTTTCTTCATTGAAGGATCCATCCTTCCTTCAAGACATGGAGAAGATTCAAAGAGCAATGTGCAACATCAAAGCTAATTTCATGTCCTTGATTTTTTATAGAAACAATTTGGTTGAGTTTATGAATTGTTACATGATTCACACTTGAAGAATAATGAGGATAATCATAAACTCAAAATTCAAAATGAACAACTTCTTGAAAGGTTGCAATATACTTTTTCTTCCTCCTATGTTTCAAATTGTCAGATGGTAGATTTGTGATGAACCTGTAATAATTAATTAATGCAAACACACAAAATATTAGAAATAATAGAACTCATAATCACTTTTATATTGATCACGGGCCACTTCAAGGGGGCAACCTCCTCTGAGCAAGCTCAATACAATTAAATTCACGGTGCCTTCATAGGCCTCAGAACACACTTATATACTAAGTCTAAGCACCTATACCATGGGTCAATACCATGTGTCAATACAAACCATGGGCCAATACAAAATATGGATCAACAATTACTATGGATCAAAACCATGGGCCAATACAAACTATGGATCAACAAAACTATGGGCAACTTACAACGCATATGCGCCAACAACAATAACACAAACTATGGATCAACAAATACTATGGGACGACTTACAAAGCATATGCGTCCAACAACAATATACTAACAAAGTAAAGACATGGGTTCCTAACATTCCCTCTCCCTTATAAAAAGCTTTGTCCTCAAAGCTTTAGATGTGGAAATTGATGCAGAATATGAAGGAGTGGGTCCCCTGTAGCATCCTCGGGTTGCATTCTGGGCCACTGGCGCCTTTTGAGTTTCAGGGAGGATTGCATCGAAGGCTGTAGACGAAGAAGAACCATATCAGGGACATGAAAAGTGCGCACAGAACGGTGTTGATCGGCTTCTTGTTTCAATCGAATTCTTGCCATGTGAAGATTGTCCTGCAAAATGAGAAGAAGCTGATTACAGTTTCAAAGAATTGAGTCAATTGCTTGAACTGGGGAGCTACTGAAGGCGTATGGAAGAAGAACTGGCGGTGCATGTCCAGAGACTGGTTCATATGAAGTCCTTTTAGATGTGGTACTATACCATTGGAGTGCTTCCAGGAAATCCATAAAAATAGTTGTCCAAATTTGTGTAGGGATGGGCAAGGATTTGAGTAGTCCCGAAAGGAGGGTCGTTTCACCCTTGTTGACGTGGAAAGTATCACAGTCAATCACCATCCATTGAATTGTCATTTTCAATCCCTGCCAAAAGAAGTTACATTGTTCCTGATCATACGTTTTGAGGAACCCAGAGTGCCCTATTGATGAAGAAGCATGGAGTTCATAGAAGAGATAGCCCCATTGAACATATTGCAACCAATTTGGAATAAGCAGAGAAATAGCTGTAAGAGAAACTGGGTCATCAAATGTGCGAGAAGGAGCATCTGCCACCATATTGTCCTTACCCTTATGGTAAGTGGTCGCATAGTAATAACCCATGAGTTTGAGAACCCATTTCAGGTGTGCTGGGGAGGAGACCCGTTATTCCAGAAAAGTTTCCAGACTTTGGAGATCAGTCTTGATGCAGAAATAATTCCCAATAGGGATGGCTGCCACTTATGTACTACATGCAAAATATCCATCATGTCCTGCTGAGATGTAGATGCGGAAAAATGCTTACCGAAAAGGTCTCGTGAAGGCAGCAAGCCCACTGGTGCAACAAAGACACCTGCATATCTATCCAAGGAAGTAGTGGAGACCATTGGTGGGTACATCTGAAGGGAATGGAGCTGAGCAATGACACTATGTGAATTCTTCTTAAGGATATTTTTCCAAGTGATGTGAACTGATGATGCAAAGAGACCCTAGTTGTAAGCCCATAAATTTGTGTTGTGTCCCATTGACTGAAAATTGCATCCAAAGTTCAGCAAAATCCCATAAGATGGGGCCAAGTGTGTGTAACCATTGAACACCCAAAACCACATCACATCCACCTAAGGATAAGGAAAACATGTCAAAGCGCAGGTTATAATCTTCCATAGAGATACGCACATTACGACACTTCCCCTTGCAAGGTAAGGTGCCCCCATTGGCAACCATGACTTCAAAGTTTGAACAAGGATGGACAAAGCAATCAACCTGTTTGGCAATCCGAGGGTCAATGAAGTTATGAGTGATACCAGAATCAATGAGTATGGTAAGAGGGAGCTTCTTGAAGTATCCCCTGACCCACATTGTTTGTGGAGTGGTGACGCCAGTTACAGCATGGAGAGAGATCTCGGGTGGGTTGTATTGAGATGGGGTATTAACAGGAGGGTGTTGAATGTCGACCTGAACATCTACTGTATTTGGAGCTTCTTCACTAAGTTCTGAGGTAGGCAGAGAATCCACATCCAAGAAATAGAGCTTTTGTTGAACACATCTATGTCCCTGAGTGAATTTCTCATCACAATTATCACAAATCGTTTTTTCTCGGCGTGCCTACATCTCGGTTTCAGACAAATGCTTGATAGGAGTTGGTCGAGGAGTTGGCGGGATGGGAGGTCGTTGAGAACCCATATTTCGGAAGGGAACAAAAGTGGGTTTGGAGCGTTGTTGGGCTGCAAGCTTGTCTTCTGCCAACTTAGCCAACCCTAAGACTTCCATCATTGTGTTGGGACAGAACATTTTAACCTCTGACCGGATTTCATCCTTAAGACCACTGATAAAACAATTCCTGTAAAATCATCAGACAATCCTTCTGTGTGATTAGCGAGTTTCTCAAATTCTGTCTGATACTCTCTCACTGTTCCAGTTTGGTGAAGTTTAGTGAGTGCTCCTGTGAAGTCGTCAAAAGCACTAGGACCAAATCGTGGCAAAAGGAGTTAGCAAAAATCTGTCCAATTTGGCTCGGGTTGAGCTTTGATGTACCAACTGTACCACTAAAGGGCTTCTTGTTCCAAATGAAAGGATGCAAGTGGAACTTTCTGGACATCAAAAGTATTATGCAAACTGAAATATTGTTCTGCTTGGTATATCCATCCAGTCGGATCAGTACCATTGAAGCGAGGAAAATCAAGCTTCGGTCCACGAAAATTGTTGGAAGACGAGAACTCGATGGCTGCAAAAGATTATGGCTGTCAGTTATTGTTCATGGCTGAATGTTGAAGATGGAGGCTGAGAAATTTTTCATCCAAATCTTGGAGTTTGGTTTGGATGGCTGCAAGTGCTTCTTCCATGGTTTTTGCTCCTACGCGGGTGACAACCATAACCAGGAGTTTTTTTTTTTTTTTTTTGGTTGACTGGGAGGAAAACAAAAACAAAAACTTCTTCAGTTAAGGAAAATCTGGATTTGAGAAAAAATCTGAAGGGTAATTGGGGTTTGACTAGGTTTTGGACACTGTCGAATGGACAAGGAAGCAAAAAATGAGGATTTCAGAAGCGGGGTGAAAGAATGGGAAAATTTGCAGAGGGGGACAAAGAAGCAGAATTCGAAAAGGAACTCTGTGGTAAAATTTGAAGGTGATTAGGTGAAATCAGAGGAAGTTATGGCAAACCCTAAAAATAGACAAATGTGGGATTTCGGGCTTTTGGAAGTGGAATTGAGGATAGGGTCCTCAAGAATGAAATATGCAAAATGGGATTACAGGGGTTCCCTGAAAGTTTCAAGGAAAATGGAGTGAAAACAAGGGAGATATGGAGAAAAAACTGTTTTTTTTTTTTTTTTTTTTTTTTTACCAGGGGTTTCCTGAAAGATTCAAGGGAAATGGAGTGAAAACAAGGGAGATATGGAAAAAAAACTGGTTTTTTTATTTATTTATTTATCAGGGGTTCCCTGAAAGATTCAAGGGAAATGGAGTGAAAACAAGGGAGATATGGAGAAAAAACTGGGTTTTTTCTTCTTCTTCTTCTTCTTCTTCTTCTTCTTCTTCTTTTTTTCAGGGGTTCCCTGAAAGTTTCAAGGGAAATGAAGTGAAAACAAGGGAGATATGAATAAAAAACTCTTTCGAAATGGAGTGAAAACAAGGGAGATATGAATAAAAAACTCTTTCGAAATGGAGTGAAAACAGGGGAGATATGGAGGAAAAAACTGGTTTTTTTAGGGGTTCCCTGAAAGTTTCAAGGGAAATAGAGTGAAAACAAGAGAGATATGGAGAATTTTTATTTTTATTTATTTTTTCAGGGGTTCCCTAAAAGTTTCAAGGGAAATGGAGTGAAAACAAGAGAGATATGGAGAAAAAACTGCTTCTTTTTTTTTTCAGGGATTCCCTGAAAGTTTTCAAGGGAAATGGAGTGAAAACAAGGGAGATATGGAGAAAAAACTATTTTTTTTTTTTTAATTTTTTTCAGAATGGAGCGGCTACGGCTCGGAAGGGGTGTGAAACAGATAGATCTGAAATATCCTAGAAGTGAGCGGAAATAGAGGGTGTCGAATGGATTGAAAATGGTTGGATATGGAACGACTTTCAGAATGGATCTGAATGGCTAGATCTGAAACGACGCAACAGTGATCGACAACAGTTCAGCTGAAAATAGATATGGACCCCAAGTATGTGCGGCTTCCTAATAGTTCAAGGGTTTCACTCGGCCACCAATGATGTCTGACGGCTTGCGTATTGGAGAAGTACCCCTCACTCCACGACTCAGGTAAAACTGATAACCGCATTGCCACAAATGACAGCTCTTGGTTTACCTTACGGGTGGGAACTAGTTAATCAGGTAGGGGTCGTTGCCCTTTTTGCTGGCAGGTCCTCTCAATGGGCCAGCTACTTTGGGGTTTTTGTGGTACTCCTCACAATGAGTTTTAGGGATTATGCCCAAGTACTTCCCATAGTTAAGCGGATAGGGATTATTCCCAAATCCGAACCTGCAACAGATGCGAAAAAAAATAAAACATTTGGAAAAAATTTCACACAGCGAGCCCAAGAAAGTGCTCTGATATCAGATGTGATGAACCTGTAATAATTAATTAATGCAAACACACAAGATATCAGGAATAATAGAACTCAGAATCACTTTTATATTGATCACGGGCCACTTCGAGGGGGAAACCTCCTTTGAGCAAGCTCAATACAATTAAATTCACGGTGCCTTCATAGGCCTCAACACACACTTATATACTAAGTCTAGGCACCAATACCATGGGTCAATGCCATGTGTCAATACAAACCATGGGCCAATACAAAATATGGATCAACAATTACTACGGATCAAAACCATGGGCCAATACAAACTATGGATCAACAAAACAATGGGCGACTTACAAAGCATATGCACCAACAACAATAACACAAACTATGGATCAACAAATACTACGGGATGACTTACAAAGCATATGCGTCCAACAACAATATACTAACAAAGTAAAGACATGGGTTCCTAACAAGATTGCTTGGAGGATTCTCATGACATGGTAGATCATGAGAAACATGGAAATTTGCATGTGTTTGATATGTTTGAAGATGAGCTTGATGATATCCAAGCACTTGATGTCATGTAAGAGGAACTTGAGTTGCCTCTTGGAAATGGTGACACAATTTTTGAAGAAGTGTATGATTCCACTACATTGGAACCAACCTATGAGGAAAGTTTTTCCCTTTTGAGGGAGGTGCATGATCCTACACATGATGAAACTTTTGCATATTCTGATAATTTGGGTGAGTTGGTTCATTCTCCTACATCCTACACTTCCATATTTTGTAGCATTCATCATAATGAGATATGGGTGAAAAGTTTCTTTTTGATGGTGCTATATGAATAGTATGAAACTCCTATCTCTCCTTTAGATGATGACATTATTAGAGAACCTTCTTATTTACATTTTAAGCAACATATTTTTTTACCTTATGATGATATCTATCTTCATGGATGCACCTTTGATGGTCACTTGATTCACTTGAAGACTCGTGATTTTCATTGCTCCTTACTTAGTTCAATTGATGTCGGAGGAACTTCATTGACTAATTGGGTAAAGAGATATATGATTGTAGCAAATGTTTACTGGCAGAAACATCCTTTGTTATTTCTTGATGATACACATATCCATGGATGCATAAATGGTACATATGTGAACCCCTTGAAAGCTCATTGTTTTCTTTTCTCCCTACTTGGTTCAGATTTTAGTGTTGATTCTTCATTCACTTTTTGGATGAAAGAATACATGGCTGATTACTTTGATGCACCTTACATCCTTTTGGAGCAGCATTATAGAGAATGGGATACTCACTTATGTCATTGAAGCAGATTTGATTGGTCACCTGATGCTTGTATGTGCTTGGAAAATGGTGGTCTACTTACTTGGAGGTACAAGCACTTTCATGATTCTTTAATGAGGCACCTCCCTGATATATACTTTTATTATGTTTTTATGGACTTTGATGATATATATTTTTTACTTATGATGTTTGTAAGAAGGAATACAAGGAAATTGGATCCAAGATTTCTCTTGCTTGATGGTATGGGTTGGAGTGCACTCCTAATTGTTGGAATGCAATACAAACAATGGGACCCTCGAATAATTTTTAGTCTCATTGGTTTCAACTTTTTTGGGAAAGTAATTTTTGGAAGCAAAAGTTTTGGAAATAAGTAGGTTCTTCAACATCCATGATCGAAATTGCTTGAGGACAAACAATCTTGGGTGGGGAGGATTGTAATGTCCCAATTCAAATAAATCTCAAAAGAGAAAATTCCACCAATCTACTAGTTTCCTAGATTGGGATGGAAACATTGGGATTTTGAATAAGGGAGCTAATAAACCAAAAATGGACATTATATTGACATAAATATATTAAAATGGGTTAAATAAATATTTATTATAGGAAAATAAGGTGGCACTTGGTCATGGAGACACATTGGTGGTGTGGGACCCACACAAATCTAGATTCCTCATGCCACATGACATCATATTCTTTCCCATTTGAAACCAAGGTGGAGTCTAATGTTATTGAGAAGTTGGAAGGTCAATATACTTGGAATGACTCAATGAAGGTCGAATTGGAGTGTAAGAGTAACTCCCATGGAAGAGGAAGAGGCATTTGAGAGAAATTGAGACACTTTGGCTAGATTCCCTAGCTTCTATGACAACAATGATGAAGATGCTATGACACCTATGACACAAATCAGACTTGATTGCTGACATATGACATATATTACATGTAAGGGCTAAACATAGCCTCCAATAGGGCGCACAAGGTATTTAGGGAAACTAAAGAGTCATCCATTCGAATTCAGTGAAGGAGGAGGCTAGGAATGGAGGGACAAGTGGCACACATTGGAATCTTTTCCCAATTCGAGTTGGCACGAAGATCATGGATGGAATTTGAGCTAAGGAGGTATTTTGAATTTTATAAAAGTCAAGAAAAAATAAGGATATTGGCTTTTGATCATTTCTCATTTTGCATATTGGAGAGCATAGCTTGTCCATGCTTGTGGAGTGTTTACTCTACTTGCCTTAGTACCAATTTTGAGGGTAAACGATTCCCATACTAATTGGAAATTAGAGAGGCCATTCAGACCTTTCATTTGGAGCTACAATGGAGTGATTTGTTTAAGGTTGAAGCTATATGGAACCTCGTGACATTCTCATCCTCAACTTGCTTCCATACCTTTCTCATGTTTCTCTCTATATTATTGCTCTTGGAGGAAGGGTGCACTTGGTGAAATGTTGTTCTCTTTTGGGGAGCTCTTGTGGACCCATTTATTTGTATTATTATATATATACTCTTTATTTAATTCTAATAATACTCTCAAGTCTAAATAACAAGTGAAACTATGTAAAATTACCAAACAATGCATAAATGGTGCCATTTTCCCTACATCTTGTTGTGAGAGCTTGAAGTTGCTTTATTTCAACTTGTATCAGTTCATATCTATGATTTTTATGATTTATGGAGATTCATTAATGTCTTGAATAAGTTTCATATACATTTCATAAGCCTTTGGAACATAAATCTCGAATTTCATAGCAAGTGGTGAAGTTAAATAGCATTTCCCCCTATGTGAAGACATGTTTACAAACCTCTGATTTATGAGAGTTGCAGAAGCCTTTAAAAACTAGTTGATGATGTAGTTGGGATCCCATTGAAGTCCTTTAATATTAACATGTCTCTGTTCTGAAATTTGGGAGGGTTGTACAGCATTTCGAGATCCATCTTTGACCATTACCCTTGGGGGATTTGAACCTCGATTTCACTAGTAAATTGCCCTATCTTTCCCTGATTGTAATTGAATGTTGCAGAAGTATTTTGAGAGTGTCCAAGAATCCATAAACCTCATTTTTATGTATTAATACCTTTCAAATACCTTCATACCCAATTTGGAATCATTTGGAGCCATTTGGAAGCATTGGAGTTATAACTAGTCTAAGTGTCGAATTGGCCAAAATTGCAATTTTTCCAATTTATCCAAATTTCTTAAAAAGGGAGACTACATTTACTAGTAGTTTCGATGTTCAAATCCCCAAGGGTAGGTGTCACTAATGGCTTCCCACATGCAGTACGACCCTCCCAACTTTTAGAATAGAGACATGGATTATTTATATGAGTTTAATGGGCACCCAAATGCATCATTAATCAGTTCCTAAGGGTTGTTGCAACGTCCATAAAACAAAGATTTGTAAACATGTCATTACATAGGGCGAAATGTGAGAAAAACGATATAAATTGCTATGAAATTTGAAATAAATATTCCAAGGACTTGCATAAGGTATATGAGACTTCTTCAGTACATTAATGGCTCTCCAAACAACACTTAAAACCACAGATATTGACTGAAACAATTCGATACCAAACAACTTCAACTCTTACAACAAAATATGTGGGAAAATGGCAACATTCATACATTGTTTGGAATTTACACATAGTTTCACTTGGATATTCAACCTGAGGTTCATATGAGCATCAAATATAGAGTGTAGACATCATATTACAAATAAATGGGGCCCCTTGGACTTCCCCAAAGAGATTAGTATCTCACCATATGTGCCCTTCCTCCAAGAGAAAGAATATAAAGAGAAAAGTGAGAGATATGTGGGAACAAGTTGAAGGAGAAATGGTCACGAGCAACCCTGTAGCTTCAACCTGTAAACAAATGTCTTCATACAACTCCAATGAAAGGTATGAATGGCCTCTCAAATTTCCAATTAGGATGGGAATCTTGCACCCTAGAAATTGGTACTAAGGTAAGAAGGATAAACATCCACCTTGCATGGACAAGATATGCTCTCCAATTTTTCCAAATGAGAAATGATCAAAATCCGGTCTCCTTCTTTCTTCTTGTCTTTTATTATCTTTCAAAGACCTCCATGGCTCGAATTCCCTCCAAGATCATTATTCCAACTCGAATTAGGGAGAGATTCCCATGAGTGCCACTTGTCCAACAATTCCTAGTCTTCCTCTTCCATCCATTCGGATGGGGGGGGGGGGGGTGTTGGGGCCAAGGTCGCAGCTATAGTAAAAGCTGCGAATTTTGGGAAAAAGCACGAGTATGGAAGGAAAGTGCTAATTTTGGGACAAGCACTAAGTTTGGGTAAGAAGGAGACGGTGCGCAGTACGGTGCCAGATGGATGGTCTCAGCGCAGATCACGGACCGGAAATTGCGGAGCTCGCGCGCACGTCATCGAAGAATGAAGGTGGCTCAGCTACCATAATAAATAAGGCGATGGAGTAGAGGGCTCAGCTACCCTCATTTAAAGGCTTAGTACAGAAGTTATGGTTGCTCGGATCAAGGAGGAGCAACGGACCAGAGCATTGAAGGCGAAGGACGATCGCCCATACCCACAATCTGCGCCGGAATTCATGGAGCCTGCAGGAAGCGGCGACGTGACTGCAAGCGGCGCCTACAGTACACCTAGCCATGTGCGTGGTTAGGGTTTTTGGGAATCACTGTTGGGAAAGGCCCACAGTTTTGTAAAGGTGTGACCGTCATGGCCACCTATATATATGAATCATTGTAATGGGTAGAGGTTCCTTCAGTTCCTTCCCTTTGGAGAATTAGAGAGTTAGATACTAGACTGTTAGAGAGCCAGTCTAAAGGATAGATCATGTGTTGATTATCCTTCACTGTATTTTCTACCCAGTGCGTAGAACTAGAGAGGAAATCGGATAGCCGAGGAGCTAACCCCTGAGTTGCCAGACAGTCTGAGTCGACGTCTGTGCCTTTGTAATCTCCATAGAGAGGAGACTTGACTGAGAGAAGGGCTCCCAGCTGTGTGCGTGGAGTTTCCTGTAAGATCTAAGGCTGCAGCTGTGTGCGCAGCATATTGTATAACTCTATCATTTTCTGGTTAATATAACGCTCCCGTGGACGTGGTTTTCCTCGAGGAGATGAGCTTCACTTATACCTTCTTGTATTATGTTTGCGTGAATGATCACTATTTAGAGTTCATTATTTGTGTATGCAAGACTTTTGTCTTATCTTTGTGACTGTTTGAGCGAGTTGGAAAGATCCCTTGATAACTATAAGTGTCTTAAGTACTAAAGAAGTAGTAACGCACGGTCGCTGCGGCGAGGGCAGACTGCGTTACTGTGCTGGATGTGAAGGGCGAGGAAGTGTCTAGCGCGTCGACCCAAGGGATAGTTGCCTGCTGCGTTAGAGAGGAGAAACTGCGCAGTAGACCTGCCAAGGAAGGAATCCACGCAGCTGCGCCGAGCGGCCTGCGGGAAGGTCCGACCGCCGATATTAAAGGAAGAAGAAGAGATACAGAACAATCTCCGCGTCACCACGGTTAAGGAAACCTGATTCCTTAACCCCCCCATAGCCACTTCGGGTGAGACCTCGAGCTGCTGCGCAGCTCGTTGCCGAAAGGGCCAGTGCGCCAAGGGGTTTTGTTGCTGCGCTTCATTAAAACCCGGGTCTGCCCAGAAAAGCAGCCAACAAATGGTTCCGTTGCCGCGCGAATGAGACTTGTTATTTTGGCGACGCGCGAGATTGAGGAGCCAACAAATGGTTCCGTTGCCGCGCGAATGAGACTTGTTATTTTGGCGACGCGCGAGATTGAGGAGCCAACAAATGGTTCCGTTGCCGCGCGAATGAGACTTGTTATTTTGGCGACGCGCGAGATTGAGGAGCCAACAAATGGTTCCGTTGCCTAGTGACCAACAAATGGTTATGTTGTCTTATGACTTTTTGATCACATTACTTCCATGGCTTTGAACCCTGTTGATTGAGCCAACAAATGATTCCTTTGCCTTGCGACTTGTTGCTGTAAGACTTACTAGTCACGCGACATCTGAGACTGTTGCTGAAGACAACATAAGGTTCTGTTACACTGAGACTTGCTCAGCTAACAAATGTGTTATTGGCATCCTACAGCTAAAGAAATTGGAGATTGGTTTGATTTAAAGGCTAAAGAGTTTGTTGAACAAGAAAATAGAAGCCCTACGCTTCAAACAGAAGATTGGTTACAGAAGTATATTTATGCTGACCTTTACGAAATTTTCTTTGTTACGTTTGCATTGGAGTTACACGCTTGGATAGCCAAGTGAGCAGATTCTAGACCTACGCTGCATGTTGATCGACCCGTCACGTGGACGCCTGAGCTAGTCAGTATTGTGAAGCAGATAGACAATCCTGTGTCCCGCGCAGTAGACTTTTGGTTGAATAGTCTACTGGAAGGTTTCATTACCGAATTTGCAGTCGATACAAGAAAGAGTTTCAGTGAAGCTGAGAGGAGTTTCTTCCAAGTACACAGAGGTAAGTTCTTAAATTCTCTGAACTTATGGATTAAAATGCTTCTGTATGAAAAAGGAAAGCTATGTATTGCTTCTGATGAATAGCATAGTCAAGTAATGTCCGTAGATTCTGATAGTGATCCTGAAGTTATTGGTTGCACTCGTAGTGGAAAACGATATAAAGTAGGCCTTGACCAATATCCTTTTGAGTCTATCCCCGACAATAGCCAAGTCCCTAGAGCAAGCCATATAGAAAGACAAGGGAGTGCTCATATCCCGTATTACCCCTTTACACCGCAAAAACCAGACGGAGCTCAGTATAATCCTACAGTAACACCTTCTAGTAGCCCACACGCTACTTCTAGTACCTCTGTACCACCTTTGTTTAACCATCCCGGAGGCACTGCTACGGTACCTCCACCTCAAACCCGTGCAAGAAGGATGGGTGATGACATGAAGCTACCAACTTTTAGAGGAACAGGGATAGAGGACCCTGAGCAGCACTGGTTCTTATGTGAAGCCATTTGGACAATCAAGCAAATTAATGACGATGCTGTTAAATTGGTTCAGTTAGCAACCACACTAAGAGAAAGAGACTTGACTTGGTTCATGAAATACTCAGCAGCACAGAATAGGACGCTTGCTGAGGTAAGAAATGCCATGATTAGAGAATTCAAGAAACCTAAATCAGAATCACAGTGTATAACAGAGCTCAAAGACATCAAACAGTTACCTACAGAATCAGTATGGGACTTTGACCAGAAGTTCAAAGCCTTGATAGATCAAGTAAGCTTCGAGTTTGCACCACAGCAACATAAAGAATGGTTTATTGCTGCACTGCTTCCACACATTAGACTTCCCCTTATGCAACAGAATCTCAATACTCAGGAACAAGCCCTAGAAATGGCTATGAAACTAGAAGCTTCACCAATTGCAGGAACAAGCAACGATGTTGCGCATTTACAGAACCAATTAGCAAACTTAACCTTGCAAGTGCATGATATTAAGAAAGGCAAGGAGATTAAGGAAGAAATTTGGTGTACAAAATGTAAAGCCCAAGGTCATTCAAAGGACCATTGTCCCGTTTTCATAGACTATATTGCAACTGGAGCACCTAATCCTTTACCACAGGCACAAGGGCCTTGGTGTGAAATCTGCAGAACTAGAGGTCATAGACCACAAGAATGCCACTTACTTCAGAAATATGTACAAACTCCAAAGAATCTATATTGTAATTTCTGTAAATCAGTAGGTCATGATGAGAACAATTGTAGAGCATATGATCTTATGATAGAAAGAAAGCATGATGTTTATAGGGTACAAGCAGAGACACAAGGACCCACAGCAGGACCACCTTATGACCAAACTCGGGACGCCCGAGCAGCAAATTACAGAGGACGCGGACGCACAACAAATTTTGGTCGCGGAAGAGGACAGATCACTTGTTATAATTGCGGAACACAAGGACATTTTGCTAGGGATTGCCAAAATCCTACAACCCTCTACAGGTATTGTAAATCTTCTGACCATATCATTGAAGAATGCCCTCAGTTACAGGCTAAGATGCAAGCAAAGACACCCCAGGTCAATCAGAATATCCAGTTGATTGGAGCAGAAAAAAAAGAACCAGACCCTACAGTTAATATAGTGACACGCAGTGGAGCTACCACTGGTGCGCAAGAGATGGGAACGGGAAAGCAAGCGACGCAATGGGTGCGCCGCGCTAACATTAAACCAGCCCCACTTAACCTATAGAAGCAAAAAGAAGCATTTAAGCAAGCTCAAGAGTATTTCTCAGATCCGAGAGCTTCAAGTTCTGCCGCAATTCCGCAGACCATTAGTAGATCGCAAGTGCTAAGACAAGACAACCTGGTACAAGAACAAGCCACTACAGCTGGAAGACCTGATGACGATAAGGAGCATGCACTAGGCAGTGTTCATGCGTTCCTGCGACACTGTTTAAAATTGTTGCGCAATGAACAAGCAACTCTAGAACTCCAACACCTGTTGGATCAGTGCCAACACTCTGCTTCGACGAACACACCACAGCGTGCTGTTCACCAGATTAGGAGTCACATTAGAACTGGAAAAGAGATGAGGCTTACAGCGCAGATTGGAGCATTTGAAATGGACGAAGTCATGTTAGATTTGGGCTCAGAAGCCAATGTTCTCACTATGCAGACATGGGAACAGATGGGAAGCCCTCAGCTTACAAGATCCCCTATCCAGCTAAGACTCGCAAATCAGCAACGAGTCTCTCCATTGGGCAGATTACCCAATGTACCTATTGATATTGAAGGAGTAAGAAGCTCTGCAGATTTTGAAGTAATCAAAATTATGGATGATAGTAGACCATACCCAGCGCTGTTAGGAATAGACTGGGCACTTGATAATTTGGCTGTCATTAACCTGAAGAAAAGACAGATGACCTTTGAGGATGACCAGATCAGGGTCATCGCACCTCTTGATCCTATTCAAGGACCAAGATATATAGAACCCATTCGCGCAGAAGAGGAAGCGCGCCACATGGAAAGCTTGTATCAGATGACCACTAACCACAGTGACTATGTCAACCCCACAGCAGACGGCCATATCAGCTGGCGATGTGATAGCTCGTGCACATCAGATTCAGATGCAGGATTGGAAAATTGGCAGAATCGTCTACATGAGGTTTCTGCAAGACGTTGCGCCATGATGACTAAATCCATTCGATGGATTGGCACAGAATTAATTGATACTCCAACTTTTGATGGCTTAACTGAAGTAACTAAATTCATACAGGAATATGAACAAAAGCTTCCAGAACTGCAGCGCATACAGGCACTAGATATAGCATTGCGCGCTACACCCGCAAGATGGTGGATTGCGCACAAGGAGAATATTCATACATGGACAGACTGTCGCAGATTGATACTGCGCAGATTTCAGGACACCACAGCCGAAGCGCTACGCAAATATGAAGGACAGAGTGACCCCAGGTCACACATTGAAGCATGTATTCAGCAATGGTCAGATATTCCGGAAGATGAGTGGGTTCACCAATTCATCCACACATTGGATACAATTCTAAGGAATTGGTATACTGAAATAGAATTGCGCAAAGGCACTCTTACTTGGGCTCTTATGATAGAAAGTTTTCAACTTACATTCAGCTTTGAGTCAGAGCATCCAAGTCTTGATCAGGCTCTGAAGTGTATTAAAAAGAAGGTATTTGAACCAGGTCTAGTAACAGAATATTCCCAACCAGATTGGGCTGTCCAGATGGAACATGCCCTGGAATGTTATAACTTCACCGCCGAAGATGAGGAGGACGATCCTCGTAACATCAATATCCCAGAATCAGAAGGGATGCGCAATATTGAAGGTCCTGAGCTTGATATTCCTGCCATCACAGAACACGTCAAGCTCAAGAAAGTTAACATTGGCACAGAAGCTGACCCAAAGTTTGCTTCTATAGGAGACTATTGGGATGATGAAACTGTTGCGCATGTTTCAGATTTATTACGCGACTACCAGGATATCTTTCCTACCAAGTTCACAGAAATGAAAGGCATCCTAGGAGACTTAGGAGTGATGCGCATACCTCTGAAACCAGACGCCAAGCCAGTAAAGCAGCGCCCATACAGGTTGAACCCGCGCTACAAAGAAAAAGTCAAAGAAGAAATTGATAAGATGCTTGCAGCAGGTATTATTGAGCCAGTAGAGGAAAGCGATTGGATTAGTCCTATGGTGGTCCAAGAAAAGAAAACGAAAGGTGAAATAAGAATTTGTGTCGACTTGCGCAAACTCAATGATGCATCAGCGCATGATCCATTTCCCACTCCTTTCACAGATGAAGTACTTGATAATGTTGGAGGACAAGAGGCTTACTCCTTCACTGATGGATTCTCGGGATATCATCAGATCAGAATCCATCCGGATGACCGCCACAAGACTACTTTTGCAACAGAATGGGGCTCATTCCAGTATACGGTAATGCCCTTTGGTCTTAAAAACGCACCTGCTATCTTCTCTAGAGTCGTTGTTGCTGTTTTTAAAGAATTTATCCACAAGTTTTTAGAAGTCTATTTTGATGACTGGACTGTATTTGGTTTACTAAAGAACCATATTGCGAATCTGCGCATGATGCTAGAAAAATGTAGACAGCATCAGATTTCCCTTAACTTGAAAAAATGTATATTTTGTGCGCCCTTTGGTATTTTGTTGGGACATATTGTATGCAGACAAGGACTTCTGATGGATCCTGCGAAGGTTGCCATCATTGCTAATTTACCTGCGCCCAACTCAGTTAAGCAATTGCGCACTACATTGGGACATACAAGATACTACAGAAAATTCATCAAAGGATATGCAAGGATCACAGCGCCTATGGAAAGATTGCTGAAGAAGGATTCGAAGTTCCAATGGACAGAAGAATGCCAACAGAGCTTGGACACACTTAAAGAAAAGATGATCACAGCGCCTATTCTAGTTTTCCCGGATTGGAGAAAACCTTTTCATGTTCATGTTGATGCTTCTTCCATAGCATTAGGAATCGTGCTTACACAGTCTGGAGAAGGAAGTATTGACCACCCAATTGCTTACTCCAGCAGAAAGCTATCTACAGCTGAGAAGAACTACACCACTACAGAACGGGAAGGACTAGCTATGGTGTATGCCTTACAGAAATTCAGACACTACCTGTTAGGAGCTCACTTTAAAATGTATACTGACCATTCTGCTTTGAAATATTTGGTCAATAAACCAGTTTTAGGAGGAAGAATTTGCAGATGGCTACTGCTCTTTCAAGAGTATGATTTTGAGGTTATTGTCAAGCCAGGCAGATTGAATGCAGGGCCTGACCATCTATCCAGAATAGAGTCAGGAGAGGAACCTACGAGTCTGGAGGACAATCTGCCTGACGCACAGTTGTTTTATATCCAAGCAGCAGACGAATATTATTCTGATATTCTTAAGTTTCTCACTACCGGACAAGCGCCGGCTGAGCTTACAATCCAGCAGAAAAAGCAACTTGTTGTTAGAGCCGCAGATTTCACTTTGATAGCAGGCCAGCTTTATAAGTTGGGCCCTGACGAAATTTTGCGCAGATGTATCTTACCACATGAAAAGAGCTCTATCATCACAGAAGCGCATTCAGGTACCGCAGGAGGCCATTTCGCAGGAAAGCCGACTGCGCAGAAAATATTAGCCGCAGGACTTTGGTGGCCGACATTGCACAAGGATACTAAGGAATTCTGTAAATGTTGCGATGTGTGCCAGCGCACAGGAAAACCCTCAAGGAGAGATGAAATGCCACTAAGACCCCAGATCACACTGCGTGCTTTTGATAAATGGGCCATTGACTTTGTAGGACCTATTAACCCACCAGGAAAAAGAACTGGCGCAAGATATATCATTACAGCTACTGAATACCTCACCAGATGGGCTGAGGCGAAGCCAGTTAAGAACTGCGACGCTGTTACTGCCGCGCAGTTCATTTTCGAGAACATTATCACTAGGTTTGGATGCCCGGTGATCCTCATGAGTGATCAAGGTACACATTTCCTCAATGAGACTATAGAGGCCCTTACTCAAGAATTTCAAATTAATCACCATAAGAGTACACCCTACCATCCTCAAGCTAATGGTACGGTGGAAGCATTCAATAAGATTCTTGAGAATGCCCTGACAAAAATCTGTAATCAACAAAGAGATGATTGGGACCTTAGAGTCACAGCTGTATTATGGGCTTACAGAACTACTTGCAAGAAACTAACAGGTCACACACCTTTCAGCTTGGTGTATGGACAAGAAGCAGTTATGCCCATGGAATACATTGTTCCCAGTCTCCGAATTGCGCAAATTACAGAAATGGCAGATCCTGACACTATGAATGAAAGACTTTCGCAACTGCTTTCCTTAGAAGAACACAGACTTTTGGCCGGATTTCATCAACAGGTACAGAAGGAAAGACAGAAAGCTTGGCATGACAGGCACATTAAGCATAAGCACTTTGAAGAAGGAGACTTGGTACTCCTTTATGATAGTAAATTCATCAAGTTTCCAGGCAAGTTTCGTGTGCATTGGTTAGGTCCTTTTCAGATAATAAAAATAACAGACGGAGGCGCAGTTCAGCTTGCAAAGCTGAATGGAGAACTACTACCTACAATGATAAACGGGAGTCGGCTTAAGCTTTATTGCGACGGCCACTCCTCCCTGTCGACATAATATATTACTCAAGAATGCAGATGCCCAGTGTAGTTGAAAGAGACATCGCATTTAGTCTACACGGAAGCTGCGACACACCCTCAGTTTCCAGCTTCCTGCGCAGTTCCTTGAAATATCCGCGCATCCTGAATAAAAATTGCTTGAACAAAGCTTAGCGGTCCGCTCTGGCGAAGTTTTGCTTTGTGGACCATTGGACTATCGCTCTTGCGAAGTCCCCTTTCATAATTTGCCGCTGAAAAGAGTTTTGTTGTGGACCCATAGAGGCACAGTTTCCTAAGTTGAAATGACCCGCCGGAAATTTTGAATTACAGCAGTTATGTAGCCGCGTTTGAATAAATGAAGGATAAGGCCGCTATTTAATTCTACCCGTTCTGACGGATTCGGCTTAATCTCCGAAAGATTTGCATTTAACCCAGGCGCCGAAAGCATTAGCTTCTCCCGGAAGGCTGTCAGACCCCGTCAATCACACTAAATGCACCGCTACGGCAAGGAGGATAGCGTGTTGTCAACTCATCTATAGCCGCCTATAGCTACGTTACCCCACTTGGTCGCATTTACTAACCCCGCTGGCTATAAATACCTCACACTTGTATCAATTTCGGGTTACTGTCTCAAGTTGCATAGTTGTGTTTGAAGACCCAAAGTATTGTTTTCAGAGCCGAGTGTGCAGAGTATTTCCCCTTGCTTTCAGAGTCTATACCCTACGCAGTTCCGTCATTTGCTGTCCAGAGTTTTGTTATTTACATTGGTTCACAACGGAGAACTTATCAACTGAAGAAGTTGTTCATCAATTTCTGCGTCGAGGCTTAGATTTCGGCATGGCCACTCCGGTGACGGCTTCGACCTACGTACACCCCGGTGCTACTGATCCCAGAACATCTCCAGGCACAAGAGCATCTCAGCAGCAGCCGGAGGAACCTGTTCCAGAGCCGCTCGCGTCTATGGTGAACTACATTCCGCCGCGTCCGGATGATGCGCCGGATGTACAGATTCCGAAGAATGCAAAATATCCAATTCCGCTACCGCCACTACCGGCTAGTGTGCGGGTAGAAGGCCAACTATTGGGAAACATTCCATTGGTTAAATTCTCTGATTTTAACCTTGGAGACTATAAGACATATCCTCAGTTTCAGTTGGACCGATATCTGGATATCGTCCATAATCCCACCAGAAAAGTTGATGAGTTTATCCCGAAGGGATTTGCAGCAAATCTTGAGCGCCCTGGACTCTTGAATTTGTTGAAGCTACCGCACTTTGGGCGTAGCAATGAAGTGAACGCAGTCGTTAAAACACTGCTATCCTGCGTTCATGGAGGTTACCTTTGGCTCGGGAGGCCAATTGATCTAAATGTTGATTTGATACACCGTATCACCGGTCTATCTAAGGTTGGTAAGGATCCCAACATCCATTTTGTGGGAAAGGAGAAGGACCGAAAATTAGCTGCAAAGCTGGTCCAGAAATATAACTTGACAAGAGGAGGTCGGGCTTATGACCTCACGACCGTAGAAGATGAGGCACTTCGCTTCACAGGAAGTCTGCTTGCAGGCAGACTTCTCACAAAGTGCCGACCGAAAGAAGTTACTGGAGCTGTCGTCGAGCTCGCTATCGCAGCTGCGGAGGGCGAACAGTACAACTGGTCTCTCTTCCTGCTGAATTCTTTTTTGGCTGATTGCCTGAATGTGCAGGACAATGCAGGCCAATCATTCCATTTTTCGTGGCTTCTAATTCTATGCGCTCTCGTCGGGTGGAAGGAGCCCCCGAATACTTAGTTCCGTCCACGCCGCGCAGGAGAGGTTGCCGGCATGCGCTACATCAACCTCTGGGATTCCCCTAATCCCGCGAAGCGCAAGATGAATCGCGCTGTCTTTTGTGAGTACTACTATCTCCTCCGAGATACCATACAAGATATGCCAAGGCTGATTGAGGAGACAGCCACATTGTATGAAGGCAAGTTGGCTTTTACTGCCGACATCCATCAGCTCTACCTTCGGCCTTGCGACATTCCAGGTGACTGGGCGCTAGGTCTTTACAGGATGACCACAGAAGATGTTGAAGAAACCATTAAGTCGTGGTCGGACGAATGGAGAGCAGCAGCTGACATCGCACCTGCGATGCCACCCGCCGCTGCGCAAGAAAAGGATAAGGGCAAGGAAGCCCCTGAGCAAAGAAGCGATGAAGGCTCAACAGAACCAGCCACAAAGAAGCAGAAAGTGTCGCATCCCACTGAGGCCATTCCCTCGGAGGTCGACAAATACTTGAAAGAGCAATTTTGTGAGATGAGGAACATGCATGCTCACATCCGAAGTGCTCTAGACTTACAATTTGTAGAACTAAAAGGTCTCGCAGGAAGGATTGCGCAGACCCATGCGCCAGCATCTACTTCGCAGGCGCCACAAGAAAATCCAACTGATGAACGAGTTGAAGAACTCACAGAAAGGCACACTGTCGTGCATATTCCGCCTACCAGCATGACACTTCCAGATCCTCTAGCTGAACTACAGGTAAGCACAGTTGGACCTGTAGAAATTAATTTGTCTATGATTCCTATAGAAACCCTACAGCTTGTACAGGAGAAAGTTTCTCTTGAGTTGAGAGCTAGAGAGCTCTCTACTTTCCAGGCAAACCAACGACTGCAATCGCAGGAGATAGAGCTGAAGGAAAGTCATAAGAATATCTCTGCGAAGCTTGCACTCTATGAGGCGCAAGACACCGGCATCAGAAACGCAATAGAAGAGATTGCCCAGGAATTGCCGGCTTGCGAGATTCAACGAGACCTCCCTCTGGTTGCAAAAGTTCAAATTATTGGCGAAAGGGCGAAAACCCTGGAGCAAGAAAAAGTTGCTATGGCTGAGGACCATAGAACCCAGATTGTTGAGCTAGAAGCTCGCGTTGCTGCGCATATTACGGATGATGCGTAGGTACAATTTGAAGCATTGAGCAGAGCTTCCACACGAATGAAAGATCGAGTACAGGAAGCCAAGAACTTGATGGACCAGGCTATGGAAGCTTGGTCAGAGCTTGTGAACCTCCCTTTTAAAGTGGGACTATCAGAACAGGTGCAAGCTGCAGAACAGTCTCTCACTGTTCTGAATGAAGAAGCTAAGTCCTTAACAGGCTTGCCAAAGATGAAGAAAATGGGCGAAGTGCGCAAAATGCAGCAGCAACTGCACAAGCTCAGAACTGAAGATGAGAAGCTCACCAACAGCATTCAGCCATTCATGGATGAGTATGCTGAAATCGTTGGCCAGGTTGAGACAAAAATCAAAGAGATTACCGAGTCTCAGGAGCTCATTGATACACTCACTAAAGATGAAACGACCGTAGAAACAGTGCAAACAGCTGATGAGTGTATCGAGGAATTGGACTCCGCTATTGCGAAATGGCAGAAAACATTCGCGGAGATTCAAGCAAACGCAGATGCGCAAATCAAACAACCACGCGCTAGTGCGAGTGGCTCGAGGGCGAGCCACAAGTGAGTGTTGGGGGCCTGTTGGGGCCAAGGTCGCAGCTATAGTAAAAGCTGTGAATTTTGGGAAAAAGCACGAGTATGGAAGGAAAGTGCTAATTTTGGGACAAGCACTAAGTTTGGGTAAGAAGGAGACGGTGCGCAGTACGGTGCCAGATGGATGGTCTCAGCGCAGATCACGGACCGGAAATTGCGGAGCTCACGCGCACGTCATCGAAGAATGAAGGTGGCTCAGCTACCATAATAAATAAGGCGATGGAGTAGAGGGCTCAGCTACCCTCATTTAAAGGCTTAGTACAGAAGTTATGGTTGCTCGGATCAAGGAGGAGCAACGGACCAGAGCATTGAAGGCGAAGGACGATCGCCCATACCCACAATCTGCGCCGGAATTCATGGAGCCTGCAGGAAGCGGCGACGTGACTGCAAGCGGCGCCTACAGTACACCTAGCCATGTGCGTGGTTAGGGTTTTTGGGAATCACTGTTGGGAAAGGCCCACAGTTTTGTAAAGGTGTGACCGTCATGGCCACCTATATATATGAATCATTGTAATGGGTAGAGGTTCCTTCAGTTCCTTCCCTTTGGAGAATTAGAGAGTTAGATACTAGACTGTTAGAGAGCCAGTCTAAAGGATAGATCATGTGTTGATTATCCTTCACTGTATTTTCTACCCAGTGCGTAGAACTAGAGAGGAAATCGGATAGCCGAGGAGCTAACCCCTGAGTTGCCAGACAGTCTGAGTCGACGTCTGTGCCTTTGTAATCTCCATAGAGAGGAGACTTGACTGAGAGAAGGGCTCCCAGCTGTGTGCGTGGAGTTTCCTGTAAGATCTAAGGCTGCAGCTGTGTGCGCAGCATATTGTATAACTCTATCATTTTCTGGTTAATATAACGCTCCCGTGGACGTGGTTTTCCTCGAGGAGATGAGCTTCACTTATACCTTCTTGTATTATGTTTGCGTGAATGATCACTATTTAGAGTTCATTATTTGTGTATGCAAGACTTCTGTCTTATCTTTGTGACTGTTTGAGCGAGTTGGAAAGATCCCTTGATAACTATAAGTGTCTTAAGTACTAAAGAAGTAGTAACGCACGGTCGCTGCGGCGAGGGCAGACTGCGTTACTGTGCTGGATGTGAAGGGCGAGGAAGTGTCTAGCGCGTCGACCCAAGGGATAGTTGCCTGCTGCGTTAGAGAGGAGAAACTGCGCAGTAGACCTGCCAAGGAAGGAATCCACGCAGCTGCGCCGAGCGGCCTGCGGGAAGGTCCGACCGCCGATATTAAAGGAAGAAGAAGAGATACAGAACAATCTCCGCGTCACCACGGTTAAGGAAACCTGATTCCTTAACCCCCCCATAGCCACTTCGGGTGAGACCTCGAGCTGCTGCGCAGCTCGTTGCCGAAAGGGCCAGTGCGCCAAGGGGTTTTGTTGCTGCGCTTCATTAAAACCCGGGTCTGCCCAGAAAAGCAGCCAACAGGGGGATTGGCTTACATAAATCCCTTGTGCACCCTCTTTGAGGCTATTTTTAGCCCTGACATGTCATATAGGCCAGATGTCAGCAATCAAGTCTGATCCTTGTCATACGTTTCATAGAATATTCATCATGGTTGTCATAGAAGTTAGGGAATCTAGCCCAAGTATCAAAATACCTCTAAGATGCTTCTTCCTCTTCCATGGGAGTTATTCTTCCACTCAAATTCAACCCTAATTGATTCATTCCAAGTATAATGACTCTCCAACACCCCCAATAATGTTAGACTCCACCTTGGATTCAAATGGGTGAGTATAGGATGTCATGTGGCATGGAGAATCTTGCCTTGTGTGGTTCCCACACCACCTATGCACCCTCATGACCAAGTGCCACTTCATTTTCTTATTATTAATATTTATTTAGCCCATTTTATATATATTTTTCAATCTAATGTCCATTTTGGGTCTTATAGCTCCCTTATTCCAAATATAAATGTTTCCACCCCAACCTAGGGAACTAGTAGATTGGTGGAATTTTCCTTTCACATAATTTATTTGGATGGGGACATTACAGTCCTCCCCACCCAAGATTGCTTGCCCTCAAGCAATTCCAAATTAGGATGCTGCAATATTTTTTCTCTTCCCATGTGGCATCCTCACTTGGAAAATATTTCCATTGTACCAAATATTCTCTTATGGTTCTCCTTGTCAATTTTCTTTCGCTTGTCTTCAAATTTTTTTCTGGAATGAGTATGAGTTGTCCTTCATCATCTAATGGAGGGAGTGTTTCTGAAATAGAAATTTTATTATCAATATCCTTCTTAATACATGAAACATGAAATACATTGTGGATTTTTCTACCTTCTGGGAGTTCTATCTCATAAGCCACCTCCCCAACCTTTCAAACTATCTTGTATGGACTATAGAACCTAGGTTTAATATTTTTTTATCCTTTCCATTTTAAGGTGGTTTTCTTATATGGATGCAGCCTAAAATAAATCAAATCATTCACTTTAAAATTTCTTTCCTTCCTATGTTGATCCACATACTGTTTTTGTTGATTTTGGGCAACCTGCAAATTATCTTTTAAAAGTTTCAAAATCTCTTGACTTTCCTCAATCCAATCTTTAGCTTTTGGAGCTCTGATATCACCAAAAATGTGATAAAAAATGGTGAGTGCTGCATAACCATAAATTTCTTTGAAAGGAGACATTCCAATGGACATATGGAAAGTAGTATTGTATCGAAACTCACCCAAATGTAGCCATTTAACCCATGCTTTATGTTGCTCACCAACATAGTTTCTCAAGTACCCCTCAAACCATTGGTTCACCCTTTCTGTTTGGCCATCAGTTTTGGGATGATATCTTGTGCTAGGATTCAATTAGGTGCCCACTAACGTGAAGAGTTATTTCCAAAAGGAACTCGTAAATCTATTATCCCTATCACTCACAATGTTTTTGGGAATTCCATGCAATCCGAAAATATCTCTAAAGAATAGCTCATCTACTTGTGTAGCAGTAAAAGATGATGCAATATAAAAGCAATGAGAAAATTTGGTTAGTCTATCCACCACAACATAAATACAATCCTTACCAAAATCCTTGGGAAAACCTGTGATGAAATCCATTGAGATGCTTTCCCATTTTTGTTTTGGAATGGGAAATGGTTGTAAGAGACCAGCAGGATGGGTGTATTCAATTTTTTTTGATGACATATATTGCATTCATTCACATAATTTAAAACATATTCCTTCAGCCCTTTCCAAGAGAACCTTTGTCTTCATTTCCTATATGTTTTAAAGAAACCAGGATGGCCTGCTAAAGGAGAATCATGAGCTTCCTTCAAGATATTGTGATTTAGGTTCGAACCATGAACTAACTATATTTGGTCCTTATAGTAGATTAGGCCATTCAATATCTTATATCTATCATCTCTTTTGACCCCATCTAAAACATCACAAACAAATTCTTCCTTGGCATACTCTACTATTAACATATCTTTCCAATCTTTTGAAATGTCCATAAGGGAAAATGAAGGTCTCCTAGACAATGCATCTGCTACAATATTATTCTTCCTTTTTACATATTCAATGTCAAAATCAAAATATTGAACCTTACTTACCCATATTTGTTGCCTTTCATTAAGATACTTTTGTGTGAGGAAGAGCTTTAAATTGTTATGATCAGTTTTGACCACAAACTTATTCCCCACGAGATATTGTCTAAACTTGGCCAAGGCATGCATGATGGCTAACATTTCTTTGTCATATATGGAGTAGAGATTCTCATGTGGATGCAATTTTATGCTCCAAAAATCTATCGGGTGTTGGTTTTTCTTTAGTACCACCCCTATTCCTTCCCCCGATGCATCACATTCCAAAACAAATGGTTTAGAAAAATATGGTAATGCAAGTACGAAACAACTACTCATTACCTATTTCATTCTTTGGAAATCCTTTTTAGCCTCTTCATCCCATTTGAAAGCATATTTCTTGGTCAAATCAGTAAGGGGAGCAGTTAGTTTGGAAAACCCCTTCACAAACTTCCTATAGTAAGTGCATATCCCAATGAAGCCTCTCAATTCAGTGATGTGCTTGGGTGATGGCCATTCAATAATAGCCTTTATTTTCTCCAAGTGAACCTTTACTCCATCTTGCCCAATGATGTGCCCAAGATACAAAATTTCTTTCAACCCAAACTCACACTTGGAAAAATTAGCAAACAAATATTGTTCATGCAAGATTTTCAATATAACTTCTAAATGGTGCAAACGATCCTCCCATGTCTTACTGTAAATCAAAATATCATCAACGGAAACCAAAAAAAACTTACGGAGCTGCTTGCAAAATATTTTTTCATGCATGATTGGAAGGTGGATGGAGCATTGGTCAAACCAAAAGGCATCACAAGAAATTCGAAATGACCAAAGTGACATCTAAAAGCAGTTTTCTGCACATCCCCCTCCTTCATTCGAATCTGATTGTAACCAGATATAAGATCAATTTTGGGAAAGAAATTTGCTCCAAATAGATCATCCATGAGCTCATCTATCCTAGGGATGGGATACCTATTATTTATTGTATTCTTGTTTAGATCTCTAAAATCAATGCACATCCTTAGTGTTCCATCCTTTTTCTTGACCAAAACAGCTGAAGAAGCATAGGGACTTGAGCTTGGTCTAATGAGTCCCAATCCTAAGAGCTCTTCAATAGCCTTCTAAATCTCATCTCTAAACCTTTTTACGTGTCTATATGAGGGTATTTGTATATTCTAATTACCCACCTCCAAAACAATGGTGTGCTCAACTCCTCTATCAGGTGGCCTTCCACAAGGAAGGTCTCCAAAAACCCTTTAATATATGTGTAGTAGTTTCCTTATCTCCCTTGGATGTTCTGCAATATTTATGTTTGGATTGGGGGAAGTGATGAAACATTCAGCATCCCATTCAATGTCCCCATGTCTCAATATGGACCTCATACTATGGGAAGACACCACTTGGTTAGAATAGGTGTGCATTCCTCTCACTACCCTTTGTTTTCCTTCCAAATATTTGAATTTCATTTTAGGTATCTGGTAGTTCAATGTATGTTCTCCTATAGATTACAACGATTTCACTCCCAAAACCACATTTGTATCAGCAACATCCACCACATAGAAGCTATCACAAAATGTGTAATTTCCTATGGTGATTTGTAGCTTTGGAATCCATGTATTGCATTCCATAGAATTGTTACATGGAATAATGACTGTGAACCCTTCGAATGATTTAGTAGGTAGCTTTCTCCTCTCCACCAAGGCTTCATCAATGAATTTATGAGTTGATCCTCCATCTACCAATACCAAAACTCTTTTCCCCTGTACCACTCCCTTACATCGAATGGTGTGAAAATGAGGCACTCCTGAAAGCACTTCCATTCTCCCCTTTTCAGGTGATGGATGATATTCTTCTATTGTGTCATATCCCTCTTCTTGGGATGAAATATATTCTTCTTCCTCCATGTCCCCTTCATCATCATAAAATACTTCAATGAATTGTGCTTTCCCCTTAATACCACATTTATGCCCTAGTACCCATGGTTGAAAGCATGTGTAACATAGTTTATTTCTTATGAGTTCTTCCTTGCTTGGTCCCTCTTTCTTTTCCTTCCCAAATGAATTTGTTTTCCATGGTTTATTTTCAAATCTTAACTCGGAAGGAAAGTTGGGCTTGGGAGGATACTTCGTCTTGGGTAGCACATTTTGCAGATCTCTTGCCAAGTTCATGGCATCTTTCAACAAAGTAAGTTTGTGAGCTTTAAATAAACCTTTCAAAGGTTCGCCCAAACCTTCAGTAAAGATAAATACCAATCGAACCATAGATATATCATCCACCTTAACTGATAATTTTTGGAATTCCAACATGTACTCCTCAGGGGTTCTAGTTTGCTTCAACTATGCTAGTTCCTTGAAAGGCATTTCAGGGTCTTTTTTCTCAACGTCGATTTTTAACTATGGATACTGTGGCTTCTCCAATTACTCCTGCAATTTCCAATAACATGTTAAAAAACTATTCATATGATGTGACCTAATCATGTCCCAAGGCTTTAAGTCCATGGAACCACCAATGATTTGATTTTCCCTCAAGATGCAGAATAGCCATTTTTAGAGCATCCTCTTCAACCATTGGATTTAGTTGAAAATATACATCTAACTTTTGTACCCAAGTATTTGTATAAATTTGGGATGATCCATCAAAGGTGGGAAGGGGTATTTTACCTATGGAATAATTCAATTCTTTATTTTGAAAAGGAGTTATGTTACCTCCTCTCATTTTCAGCCTGTTTGAGATAGTAAAGAATTGATCAAATGGTAAGGTCCTTCTACAATCTTCACTCAACTGCTGCCATTCTACTAGAACTTCATGCATTCCATATTGGATGTTATAATGCTCTTTGGGCTCAATAAAATTAGGTGTGGTAGCTCTTTTTGAGCTTTGAAATGCATTGGGTCGATTGTGACGCCCTGTCTTTGAGAAGATGTTTTCACCAAATTCCTTCTTTTCCTCGAAAGGAGAAGTATTGTTGCCTCCTAATGCCAATTTGCTTCCAATTTGACTAGCTATCAATTCGAACCCTTGCATTATCTTCCTTTTCATGTATTCAAAAAATGGTTTCATGAATTTCCTAAACTCCTCTGTCTCTTCCATCTCTGGGGTTCCTTTCTCATCCTTAGTCATAGTTTCAACAGAGTGCACCTCTTCTCTTGCTTCTTCTCTTCACAAAAGGTACTTTTAGTTTCAGATTTTAAGGGTGGGGGATACCTTCTAGACCTCATAAATGGTCACCCAAATCAGGTTCAAGGACCATGCTCTGATACCACTTGTAGTGTCCCTTTTTAATAATTTGGAAAATTTGCAATTTTTGGTCAAATTCGAACCTTGGACTAGTGATGACTCAAGTTCTTCCAAATGACTCCTAAGGATTTTGAATTCGGTCTGAGAGTGTTTGAAGGGTATTAGGACATAAAATATATCAAATGGGTTCTTATGCACTATCAAAATACTTCTGCAACCTTCATTTGAATTCAGGAGAAAAATGGGAAATTTACTAGTAGTTTCGATGTTAAAATCCCCAAAGATAGGGGTCAGTAATGGCTTCCCAAATGCAGTACGACCCTTCCAAATTTCAGAAAAAATACATGTATTAGTTATATGAATTTAATGGGAACCCAAATGCATCATTAATCAATTCCTAAAGGCTGCTGCAACTTCCATAAAACAGATATTTGTAAACATGTCATTACATAGGGGGAAATGTGGGGAAAACGCTATAACTTGCTATGAAATTTGAGATAAATGTCCCAAAGAACTACATAAGGTATATGAGACTTATTTAGTACATTAATGGATCTCCAAACAACACTTAAAACTACAGATATTGACTGAAACAATTAGATACCAAACAACTTCAACTCTTACAACAAGATATGTGGGAAAATGGAACCATTCATACATAGTTTGGAATTTACACATAGTTTCACTTGGATATTCTACCTGAGGTTAATATAAGCATCAAATAAAGAGTGTAGACATCATATTAAAAATAAATGAGGCTCCTTGGAATTCCAAAAATATATCATCATCTCACCATGTGCGCCCTTCATCGAAGAGCAAGAATATAGAGAGAAACGTGAGAGAGATGTGGGAACAAGTTGAAGGAGAAATGGTCACAAGTAGCCCTATAGCTTCAACCTGTAAAAAAATGTCTTCATAAATATCCAAGGAAATTTTTGAATGGCCCATCCAATTTCCAATTAGGATGGAAACCTTGCACCCTCAAAATTGGGACTAAGGAAAGAAGGATAAACATCCACCTTGCATGGGCAAGCTATGCTCTCCAATTTTTCCAAATGAGAAATGATCAAAATATGGTATCCTTCCTTCTTCTTGTATTTTATTAGCCTCCCAATACCTCCATGGATTGAATTCCCTCCAAGAGCTTCATCCCAACTCAATTTAGGGAGAGACTCCCATGAGTGCCACTTTTCTAACTATTACCGGACAATCTACCGAAAGTGGACTTAAGGCGTAATCTCCCTAGCTCAACATAAGTCTAGAACAAGTGAGACGGAATATGAAACTACTTTCCTAGATCTAGTTAAAGATCGCATAATTAGATGCCTTACCTCTAGCTTGTAGATCTTTCTCCTTGATTTTGTTCCAAGCTCCACAGTCTTCAAATCTCAGCTACAAGACCTGTCAAGACATGGTCAAGACATACAGAACAATACAAGCAAGTAAAATGCATCTAAACAGTAACAAATCTAAGTAAACAGTTAAGTAGGTAAACTACACAAACATCATTAACACAACAATATTTGGTGGAAAGAATTTATATTACTATATTAAGAGGGAAGTACAAAGAAGAAGATGATTACAACCAAAGCTTAACGTCGCAATCCTCCTCCAACAAGCCAATGCCAAAGCCTCCAAAGGAAGTATAGGTCTCCCAAGAGATGAGTAGAGATCTCCTAAACTAATTTCACTAGCATGCAAGTACTATAGATTTCCTCTCTTTGAAATGGGAATGAGCTTCATATATATAGGACTAAGAGGATAGGGTAGGTTGAGATATAGTTAGAGAGGGCTAAGGGATCCTCCTAAAGGGCTACAGAACTGAATTCCAGCTCCCCTATAGGTTAGGGATAGAGATCCACATCACACACCTTCAAGAAATGGCTTGAAGATGACCTTTTATCCATTTAACTATCATCGTCGCATGTTGCACAAAGCTGACCTGTGATGACCTCACTAAACCCTATAGAAATAGGTCAATATCTCTTCCAGTTTGGTTTCTTAGTCATGGGAACTTTGAGGAGTTTTACACTGAGTCTTAAGGTGGAAATATTTAGGTGTAATAGAATTCCCCCCAAAGCATGAAGCTATTGGAACTTGATAGGTGAAATGGTTTGACAGAAGAAATGACAAGGACTTGTTGGAACAGAGGATGCCGCTGCAGTACAACTGACTCTGAGAACACAGTCTTGTATGCCTCACAACATGGTTTCCGACCAATACATTGCAGATCCATGGTAGTAATAACCGAATGAACATAATCATGGCTACTAGACACAAGCGTAGATCCATGATGAGATGATAACACAACCATGACCAATACAAAAGTGGATCCATGTAATATGACTCAAACAATCTCCATCGCAATGTGGGTAAAACATTACTCCCTAGGGTCTTCATGCCGAACCCGCAATGATACAAATCTATCCATGTGATTACAAATGCCTTGACGTCGAACATGGTAGAAACCACTTGATTACCAGTCATTGATGTATACCATTAACAAGCGCGAGGGAAATCACCATTAATGTCAATGATCCCCAAGGTATCATAGTACATATCATCAAGCGTGAATAAATGATTCAAAGTCAAACACCAGATGAAATATTTCAATCAAGATTCAATGATGTAAACTCATGTCGAAAGCGAGGTAACCTGCCATTGAGGCATGCATGCCCAAGGTACTCGATTGGTTTCTAGATTCAATCCTTGGATGATGTGTTGAGGTCGACAAGGATGAATCCATCGAAGGAGGGCCATGATGAATCCCCCATCAATGACACGAAACTTGACAACATATGTTTGGAGTAGATCGAATGGTGCAGTAACATGAAAGACTGACTCAAAGTAGACCGACATGGTTGAAGGTGTATTGACTGCAAAATGATGAGCGGTAAATGTACTCTTGAACATGGGCATGGCATGACTTGGCAGTATTGACATGATGAGAATGACACCAAATCCTAATGCAACTGATGATGGAAGTATTCTTTGGATGACCCAAAGGAGTAACAAGACTCAGGAAGTAGGAAAAACTTGAGGACAAACGGATGACCCAAGTACTGTATGCAAATGAAAATGAGTGCCATGTTCAAGAATGACTAAGTACTGCCACTGATTAAGTTGTAATACAAAATCTTTCCGTTTTCCCCATCATGACTGATGAGTATCTCATGTGTTTTTGACAAGCTTGATGAGGGTAACTAGATGCTCGGTATAGCTCATTTCATAGATGAGTCCAATCCCAAATATTTTCCGAACCTAGGAAAGGAGGAGTTCGTCCCATGGTGGGCGCTTCAATGTTGAATTTTAACTAGTCCGTATAAGGTAAACTCGGCATCATTTCATGTTTAGAGAGTCTGAAAAGAACTAAAGAAGACTCCAAAGGTCCTTTTTCGTAAGGTTAGCCTCTTTGCCCAAAAAAAGGTAAAACAACGCGAGAGAGGACTCTTCCAGTCATGATTGGCTGGAGTATTCCTTTTTCATAAATAATGCTTCCTGATCCTGAAAAAGTGATAAACTATAACTCGGTGACTTATTCTCATCGTTTAACGAGCACGAGAAATAACAAAGAGTAAGCTCAGTTGTCATTAATAATTGAATTTAATGAGCAGAAAAATGACAAAAAGATGCTCGAAGAAGTTGTTCATACCTAATGATACTTACAAGATGATCGTCACAGTGAAAACTAGCATTAATTAGGCACTAAACATGTCCTGCAACTCAAAGACTAGGTCAAAAATGGTTAACCAAGCATTTAAATGCAGTAAATGATTCAAATTATAGCAAAAAACCCACTAAAGCATCAATTTATGAAAGGAATATTCCATGTTTTTTATAAAAAGGATGAAATAGTGAAAAAAAATTACAACTATTTTTAACCAAGCTTAGAGAGTGTGAAGAGCCATTTGGATCCTGTTGATGCCCCGAAAATCATGGCATCAATCAACAAGGGATTCTCCTCGGTAAGCAAGCCCAATTAGATCGCTCACCGTTTGGTATAGGGAATCTGTCTGGTTAACGACCCGACTGCCGTGTAAGATTCACTTATTTGTTTTCTTTGCACTGGTTGCAGCCCGATCCATCGTTTATGATTTTATTTTAAAGATGATATGCAAGTGTTGTAATCTAAATGCATGCAATTAAACAAATCTAATGATTTCCAGCTGTTAAACATTTATACAATAAAAATAACTCCAGTTGTCTTTTCCCAAAAGTTACAATAAAACAAATTAAGTCCCAGATGGTCCGTCGCTTTAGCTAGTATTTCTATTTCTACTAAGCCATCCACCTCAGCAGGCTTGCTCACTTCAGCTGGTTTGTCCACGTCCTTAATATAGCTGGCCCACTGGTTGATTTCTTGCGAATGGTATTTCCACATGCAGAAACCATCATTCTTAGTGCTATTTCATGCTTACGCCAATTTGATTTGATGCTTACTGCCCTTGCTCGAGTCACCTAAGAGATATCTTCCAGTAAGTAGGCATGGATGACGGTCTTCCCAATGAACTGATGGAGGTCTTCTGGAGTTAAGACTTCTATCTTATTCAAGTATTCTAATTTTGCATCTAGGTCACCTTGCAGGTCTGCCAAATGCTGCTCTCTTTTGGGAAACTCATAAATATTTTGTGGTAAAACCATGTGACATTTCTCATGAGTGTCCCAGATTCTTGAGTAGAAAGCATGACGGTTCTTAACGTTTTTCCATATTTCAGCACTTAACTTTGCACCACAATCTCTACCAAACTCTAGGACTCCTGCATCCAAGTCCAATTCATCAGCAGTCTTAACGCGTAGGTTTGTCGAGAATCCATATTTTGCTTTCCTCCATTCAAAATGCCCATACATCTCTCCCAAGTGGTTCACATATCTCTTCTTTAGCTTCAGCATGTCGACTTCAATGGCTGTCATCCTTGTTATCATTCATTTTACCTTCCAGGCCTCCTTCGCAATCAGCACTAGCGATTGATGAATCTTTCCTCGTATGTCAAAGGCTTGCTCGTGGAATGCGGCTAGATCCTGCTTCTTCTCATTTACAACCTTGAGCTACTCTAATAGCTGTGAGTTTTCCTACGTTAGCCTTTCAAACAGAGGCTTAAAGAATTCAATTTGTTTCACATGGTTGTCTTCATGCTTCTCCAATTCTCCTATGCGAGCTTCCAGGTCCTTCTTCTCATTTGCAGAGATTGTCAACTGCACCTCTAGTGCACTCTTTTCACCTTCGAGTTGTAGAATTTGAAAAGATATTTCTTTATTTTCTTCTTGAAGCTCTTTGTACTTTATCCTTAACTCATTTCCTTCTAGCACCTCTTTCTGCATATTACCTTTTACTTTGAAACATTTTTCCCTGTACTTCCTTACTTCTTCCACCATACGGTCTACACTATATTTACTTGCCTGGGCCGAAGCCACACTGCATGATGTTGTGAACATAAGGTTGCTGTTGGTCCCTTTAAAAAGTGGGGTTTCTAATACTCCGATTTCAAATCAGCCCTCTCCAATTTTCATCTTCTTTTATGATCTTTCTACAATAACCTTCTTCCTTTTATCAAAATAAACAGAATCCAGGTTGGCCACATGGCACTGATTTTAAGGATTGTATGGGGTGAGTGTGATCTCTTAAGTTGTGACAACCCCTTCATTAGCTATCCCTGATTTCTTTATTGTTGATAGATCCATGTCCATGGCTTGCAGGCTAGACATGCCTTGTTCTGCAGCTCTCTTAGACTCTTCTGCTTCCTCTCTTGCTTGTTTCTCTACTTGTTATGCTATTTATGTTGCCTCTTGCTCTACTTTCTCTCTTATCGCCTGCAACTTTTCGGCCTCCTCCCTTTTGATTCTTTCAGCCTCTTCTTGCTACAATCTGGAAGCTTCTTCTTTCTGAATCCTTTCCTCTTCATCTTTCTGCACTTTTGTTGCTTGCACCTGCTGATCTCTAGCAGCTTCTTCATCTTATTGTTGCTTTTCCTCTATCTCCCTCTGAATTCTTTGATTTTCTTCTTCTTAGAGCCTGTCGGCTTCTTCCTTTTTCTTCCTTTCGGATTCCTCTAATTGGAATGTCGCTACCTCCTGTTCCTTTTGGATCAATCCAACAGGTCTGGGGCTAGAAATCGCTCCACTTTTAGGGCGGTAATGCTTTCCCAACTCAGTCAGGTTGCTGGAACTCTGGAAAAATTCTTCATCCTTGTCCCAAAGTTGTCTGTAATCAAAAGTGGCTTTGACAGAGGTGCAGTGCTCAGTGACTTTGCCACTAGGATCATGTCTCCTAAAAATATTTGTGCCAAAACGAAAATCTTCTAAGTCTTGAGCAAAAGTCTCACCCTCCTTTTCTTTCTGGAGATTATTTTGCACCGATGGTAAAGGGCATTGGTGGGTAGAGAGATTTCTTCTTATCACTGATAACCTTGCTGACTCCACTGATGAAGAGCTACCTTACAACTTCTTTGTGCACTACAAATTCCGTGACATACCGAGGCAACAAAAAGGGAGGCTTAGTTCCTCCACTCATTCTGACATAGGTTCCCTCAGAGGAGAAGCAATAGTCTCCAAATTCTTCTATGATAGGCATGGCATTTTCTGACAAACAATTTGGCTCTTCTTTAAAGATGAGCTGATACAGGGGCATGATGAACTTTTCGTAAATTTGTTTGTAATGATTTGCGTATTTGTTTGCCCATGTAAGTTGATAATCTACAAAGAGATGGGAATCCTTTCTGTTCTAGACACAACCCAGATCAGGAAAAGAATGCTTGCTTAATAAGCAATCTATCAAATACATGAAGAAATCAACTTTCTTTTGGGCTATCCCCCTTGGGAAGCAATTAAAAGTGAGACCATGCTATCTAATATTATATCGGACCAATTGAATATCATATCGTGTGTGGCTACATGGACCATCACCAGAACCCAGCCAAGCTTGAACACGTTTCCATTTGGCATGCTAAGACTCAAGATTAAGGAGATGAGTCTATAAGGAGTCCTTAAAAGCATACTTTCATACTCTCCATTGCCTCTTTGCCTTATTTTCCTTTCAATTATTAGCATCTTCCTGGAGGATTCTAGAGGGTCCATTGTATGCTTTGCTAGCCACTCATTGTTTAGCCAAGCCCTTACCTGGGGTAACCTGTAGGTAGCCATGATATGCTCTTGTGCAAAGGAGGCGAGGCTCATCCCGGTTTTATCATTAATGAATCTCATGTCAGTTTTCACATGGGGAATTATTTATCCAATAACCTCCAAGCATGGGAATAGTTTAGGACGAGTTGCTGCCTTGTGATGGCCAGACTTCTTGATGTTCAAATAGACCATGTTTTCTTCTAAGGTTGTGTCAGGGTACTTCTAGTCTCTGATAAATCTGTATAATTCACCCCATTGAAATTCTGGGGCGGCTCCTGGGGCTACTCCTGTGACAGCTTTTGTATCACCAAACATTGTCTCAAGAGAGGTATCCAACAAGATTTCTATGTATGAATCGGACTCGACAAGCTTGGCATTCTGTCTAGCATATCTCATGTGCATGTCAAACCTACAATGGCGAGGAGAGCACAAATGAGAAGCTTACAAGTTTACAACATTCAAATTTATGATGTTTAACAGAACTTGAGTATACATAGGTGTTAGCTTTCAATTAAAACTAGTCGTTTGAAGACAAAAATAATGAAGAGGAGCATTTAAACAAAGTCATCCATGTAGCAGCTCAAAGACTACAATTTAAACAAGCCCGAGCGCTACTAGCTAGCACTTAACACTATCTTATCATCATGAATCCAAACATCCTGCTAGGAATAGTCTTTAGAACATAAATATGCAAAGTATTGTCGTTGTGGGATAAGGAACTTTCTCAAAATGTTATTTAGATTTTCACCGATTTAGGATTTTAGAACTCAAATGAAAGCGAGGGAGGATCTTTTTCACAACACAGAAATAATGATTGGCAGGCCAGACTACGTGCGCATGGAGGACATTGCATAATGACTGCGGCGCAACTCTTTTGGGTCGAAAATGGACTTGACGGGAATGAATAAAGAAAACTCTTGTGATTTTAAGATTACCAGAGGTCTTCCTATCAAGTTAAAGGAAAATAAGTTCTTATTGGGCACAGGGTTCCCACAAATCACATGAAAACGAGAGCAATTCAGGTGTTATAACAACGCAGGTTTGGCCTTGAGGGACACCCAATAAACAACTTTAAAGATAAAAATAAGCATTTTAACGGGGGTAACTACCGGAAAAAACCAAAGGGAGGGAAACGAGGACCTACCTGTCTTTATCTAAAAGGCTCCATGTGGTTGACGCGCGTACCCAAGCAAGTGACAGTCTGAAGCTTCCAATGGAAAACAACAATGCTTCTCAGTTTTGGCAAGGATGGAATGGAAAACCTCATTGGGAGAATATATATATATATATATATATATCAGGGGAAATTAATTCCCACAGGGTGGAAAGTTGGAGACTTAAATGTGCACGGGGCTCAATGCGAAAAGCAATAACTCCGCACGAGGCTAAAACTGAAATTTCACCAACTAACCTTTCCCGCTTTCCAAAAAATTGGGCTGTGTCATGGTCAGCGACTCAAATGTTTATAATTCCTGTGCAACGGTCGGAAACTCTAAGGGTAACCTCTGCGACCAGACGCTGCGAGGAGGATTGAAACGAAGATCGGTGAGGGTTAATCTAACAAGACGCACAGGCTAAAACTGAAATTTCACCAAGTAACCTTTCCCGCTTTCCAAAAAATTGGGCTGCATCATGATCGGTGACTCAAATGGTTATAATTCCTACGCAATGGTCGAAAACTCTAAAGGTAACCTCTGCAACCGGACGCTGCGACAAGGATTGAAACGAAGGTTGGCGAGGGTTTATCTAACAAGACGCACAACGGTCAATGAAATTAATTCTAGACGCTACGACCAAGAAGCGTGATGGAGAAATACGAAGAAATGCAAAAAATGACACAAAAGGTCGGCTAATTTAAGGTCAAAACCTGCGCAACGATGGATGCCTCTTAAACTAGAATTTAGTGCTACTATTGGCAAAGATTAAATGGGACTCTGTGCAATGGTCGACGCATTTGGATTTAAAATCTGCAACCAATTGGTGCAAGATAAACATAAAAAATGCACAATAGTCGGCCAAGATAAGGTTAAAACTTGCGACCGGTCGGCAATTTGATTATTAAAAACCGTGCAACGGTCGGGATATTTAGTGTTAAAATATGTGCCCAATGTTGACAAAAAGGAAAAGATGTCTTGGCAAAAAAACAAAAAATTTGTTGAAGAAAGAGAAAACTTGAAGAGTTTAAAAAACAAGTTTCAAAGGACAAAAGGACTTCTTCAAAAAATAGAAGGGGGTAGGGCATTATTTCTTAAGGGAATCATAGGGATCAGGTTGTAGCAGCAACAATTGGAGATTCGCTGGCGAACATAGATCTCTGAATTAATCTATATCCAATGTCGAAAAAATTACAAGTTGATGGCCTCATATGCAACAATTTGCTTAAGTGTTCTAATCTCTGCAAAGGAGGCCATCACTTCATGATGATGGTCATTAGGAAAAGGGAAACTTTGAAATATACTTCTTTACAACTCTCTAAGGGCCAATGTATGAAGTTCATTTTAAAACCTGTCTTTCAGATGATCACTAAAATTAGACTCCACAGGATCGTAACAACATCCCACAGACATATTCGTTTGTTCCTCATTCCCAATGTTGTTTGCATCCTTTTTGGATGCTTCTTAACTAACGAATTTTGTCATCTGAGTCTTCCATAATTACTTCCTTCAATCTTGAGCATTTGATTTAGGTTCTTCAATCCATAATTTCATTTTTTGTGAGCAAGATGTTTCTTTGATTGTCCTGCTCACAGACGGAGAAGAACTTGTTGGGATAACCATTTAGAACATCTTCCTTGATTGAATGCATTTTCTTTTCTCAACCATTCTCTAATGGAGGCTAGAATTTATGTCTTTGTTCTTCTCAACCATGCTTTAATGGACTTGAGAATTTTTGGAAAACAGACTCAATGGTATAAGCTCTTTTGGATTTTGATTTGCATCATGGGATCATTTTAAATACCATACATCTGCAAGATGTGCTTCCTCTCCGTGGGTCCAATGTAGTGAACTTCTTGAGACAGTCATTAATGTGAGGGTGAATGGAGCCCTGAGATAGTTATAAGGAAAACATAGATCTCAGCTATTTAAACAGTGATTAATGCGACCAAACGGAGAAGGATCTCTCCATTCTAGAGACTGATCAACAAAAGCGAAGTCACATAGAGAAACTTACCTCATAAGTAAATTCCAAGCTTTAAGAACTGTGAGATTTCTTCAAAGCCCTATCTTTTCCAAAAGACAAAGGTTGGGCTAGGTTAAACAAAAAATCCAACAAAAGGGAAACAAATCAATTAAAGAACCTAACTGAAAAACAACTCAAAAGAAAAACTCAAGAAAAACAAAACAGTTCGTATTTATGTACAAAAAGGTCCCCTCAGGACTAGGCGAAATACTACTTTAAAGCGAGGCCGTTGAGAGGAAGGTTTACTTCCTCCCCCTGCAAGTCTTTCAGCTTATACATCGACAGGCCAAGCTTTTCAGGAACTTGATAAGGGCCAACCCATAAATGTTGAAACTTTGTGTGCATTCCCTTACCATCATGCGGGTGATCCCACTTCAGAACTAAGTCACGTACTTCGAAACTTCTCTTTCCATATTGGTGGAACCGGTCTTTGGCTTTCAGCCGTGACTCTTCAAGCTTCAGTAGGGTATCAATTCTTGATTGTAGGATTTGACTGCTAGAACCTCGAGAGGCTGTTATACCTCAATATTACACATTATGCATTAGTGTCGCATCCTTGTACTAGCGACCTAAACGACAGTTTCCCTTAAAGATCATCTGAACATCCAGAGTGAAAACCATTGACTGAATACTGAAAGCAAAACCTTTTTCTGCCATCTTCCAGCCCAACTTAGCCCTGTTTGTGAACACTGCCGCTCCTTGCACATCTACAAAGGCGCGGTAGTTAGCACTACCGCGCGTTGCTCCTTCTCTGGGGCGCGGTACTACCGCGTTATGCTCAGTTATAAGGGCGCGGTAGGTTGAAATTAGCCTTTTTTGCCTTGGATTTTGGGATTTCGACCTTCGAGGAGATTTTGTTGGGATTACTACCTTTGGTTCGATCCTAACTCCTTCTTTGTTTAGCTGGCCTGATCCACTAAACCCTCCATAGATCCACACTTCTCTCTTGTTGGTTAGCCTTCTCATGTGCTATAAGAGAGAAGCTTTCCATGAGCCAAAGGGAGGACTTTTGGGGCATCAAACCTATGATCTTCATACTTCTGCAGAGATAGTTAGAGGAAGCACTTGGAGCTGGAAGTTGGCTTGGACATCAAGCAACTATTGTACATGACTTCAAGTTGGTAATGGAATAACTTGTCTTGTTTTCCCAAATCATTTGTGTTAATTTTGTTTTAATGATATGATTTGTATCTTTCATAGATTTAGATCCTAACTCATGTTTCAGGTTGCTAGAGAATAGTGCATTCTTGTGTCTTGGTTCCATTTTGACAGGTTCACTTGTGAGGGCTTGGAGCTTGGAGCAAACTACAAAGACAAGCGTTTGGATAGAAGGTCAGTTAAACTTCTTCTACCCTTTCTAGCATTTTAATCTTGAGATGTTTGTTAGATCTAGGGATTCAAGGTAGCATTTGTTTCCTTTTTGTCTTAGTATAGAGTCAGTATATCCTGCTTTATCCTAAGAGAGTTTCTACCTATCCGTAGGGAGAAATTTCTACAACAAAAACTGGCGACTCCACTGGGGACATTGAATCCATTTTCTTTGCTTGTGAAGTTTGCTTTCAATTTCACTCATTGATTGTAAGAATTGGGTTCTTTCACCTTCATTCACCTCCCTGTTCTCTGCATTAGACTTCTGTTACAGATCAGTAAGTCCTCTGGGTTGGCGAACCCTTGAAAAGTCAAGATCTTTTCTCAAATTTCCGCCTCTTTCCCTGTTCACACAGTGCCGCGCCCCCGTAACTGCCTACAGAGCGGTAGTACCGCACCTTCACCACTTCCAGAGCGCGGTAGTCTTGCAGTACCGCCCCTTAAGCACTGTCTACAGCGCGGTAGTCTTGCAGTACCGCCCCTTAAGCGTTGTCTACAGCGCGGTAGTCTGTCAGTACCGCTCCCAGGTGGCCTGCAAGTCCGCGGTAGTTCCTGGAAAGTGTGTTCATTTGGTTTGTTTGGTTATTTTTGGGTCTTTTCGAGATTTGGATCCATGTTGGCCCTTTGAGTCAATACTAGTGTTTTGCTTGCAGTTTTTAAGCGAAATGGGTTCTATTTTTGACCATCCTACAGTCGTTTTGACCCATATTAAGGTTTTGAGATCATTTTGGGTTTGGTGTGCTTGGCGTGTTTGGATTGCTTGGCATCTTATTTCCTTTGCATCCTATATAATGATTGTTTGAAAAGATTGATTCCTTGCCTCCGCTTTAGTTCAAAGAGAAGCTTGATTTTGTCATTCTTTTACCATATTCATGAAATTGAAACACATAGGTATTCTTCTTGCTTTAATTTAATCATTTGACATTCATGGTATTACATTCATGAGAAGAAGAAATGCTTGTTTCATATTTATGTGCATTTGAGTTAGACGATATTATTAGGTTCTTCTCTTTGTCTTGCATTTGATTGGAAGCATTTGTAGAATCTTTCTTTCCATAGCTTGGATGTGTCTTTTTCAAGTGTAAAAAGATAGGAAATGAATTAGAATCATTACGTTTAGTGTTCATATGAAGAACTTTTTCATTTCTTTGGGTTAGTTTTGGGTGCATATTTTACTTCTTTCTATCATTTTGAAAAGAAATAAAATTGCATGTGCATTGGGTTGTGCATATTGGGAACGAAAAGAATTCTTCCTTACTTTAGCTAGTGTTCATCGAAGAGAAAGGATCATTTCGATTCATCTTCATTTGCATGGTTTGAGTCGTCATAACACCATCAAGTTTCACGTCCACTACCTGATTGAGTAAGACAACCACTAAAATTAATCACCCTAATTAAACCAACTTTAACCTCACTTGAGGAAATCAAAAGAATTTGGTAGTTAGGTAGGACACCGGGGATAGGCATCAAAATAATTCCTCCTTGTCATTTTCATCTGAGACATAGTCGTTGTCTTTAGGGGACTAAAATCCTCTAGTACTTATTGACACGGTCACAGCTAGTTTGTGGAGGGGCCTCCTGACTGTTTCCAACTTTCAGGGGTTAAACGGCCGCGAGATTGAGAACCGGACGGACTCTGTGGAATACCGCACTCCATTTAGCCCTAAGGCAACATCGATCGCTGTCTTCTTCGGAAGGCTGAAGTGCCCAAAACCTTTTCCGACGTGTCATGAACGAGGTGGCTTAGTATCTATTCTACTAGGGCTCTTTTACCCAGGATCCCTTTCGGTAGAGGGATATCCTTCTTATATCGGTCTCTCATGTTGTATTGTTCGACTTGGATTTCATCACCTTGCGAAGGATACAATATGTTGAGGTCTCCAGCTCTTAGTTAGGAGGTTTTGCTTGCTATCTTGTAGAGGGTCTTTTTCTTTGTAGGGCTGCTTGTTGGCATTCTGGTCATTTTGTTGTACAGCTCACTTACTGTGGCAGCGGCCTCAGTATAGTTTTTTGAGCTTGCTCTTTTGGCCTGTGAGCCTTGTCTTTTCCTAGCTCCCCTTTCGCACGCTCGGTTGCCTGAGGGTTTTTGAGTTCTTTTTAACAAGACTTCGTCCACATCACTTAGTTTTGTTCCATGGAGAATCCACCTCCATGCGCCCATGCTCCTTCTGGGACTACCAATCTGGAGACCCCTTTTCAAGGGGTACCTTTTACTTTTCCTCCAGTTGGAGATATTGGTCCTCCCTTTATTGCCACGTTAAATCTTCCTGGATTAACCATAGGATTACCGGTATGGTTATTCAATCCGGTAATTCCGATTGCGCCCAATGTTTCGAATGTTAACTCTCCACCACGAGAGAGTCAATCCCAAACTAACCCTTCCCCTTCTTCGTCAGATGAATCTTCTTCCGTTCCTTCTTCCTCGCCTGACCAAAGCAATAGTGTTAGTAATCAGGTGGATAAGAAGAAGAAGAAAAGGAAAGTTAAGAAGAAGAAGGATAAAGAAGAGACCAAGCGTAAACCAGTTGCCCCTAATGGAACTCATTCTACGAAAACACCCCGTAAGCCCAAGTTCCCTTGCAAACTTTGTAAGGGTGATCACCTTCTCAAGGATTGTCCTGATCTTTCCCGTGTGTCAGAAGTGTGGTCTAAAAACCCCAAACCAATCGTATCGTCGACCTCTGACCATCATGTCGATGACACCCCCTCAACCAGTGACCCCTTGGTGAAGGGTCGTAAGGGTAAATTCCTATATCCATGTTTGATATGCAAGGGTATGCACCGTACTTTCCTTTGTCCGAGCATGGATGAAGCCTCGCAGTGGTTGGAAGATATTACCAGTTCTCAACTGGTGCCTCCAACAGACCATGGTAAACTGTCCCTCGACCCCCCGCTGGTTGACCAAGTGATCAATTCAGTTTCATCTACAATTGATCCCACTCTCCCTTCCGAGAGTGAAGTGATTGAGTCGCTGTCATCCCCACTCGATCCCGCTCTTTCATTGGAGAAAGTCCAGACTGAAGCAGTCACCTTGACACAACCTTCGTCTCATTCTTATCTTCCAAGAGAGAGTCAATTGGAAACCACTGATGTTTTCATTATCGATTCAGAACGTCCTCGGCAAGGGGAAACCCTGTCCGTTTCCGCGAGACCCCCTCCAAGCACTGAGGTTATTTCCTTTGATTGGAATGGTCTAACAGAATCTCGTCTTCCTTCGAGTGTTCCTTTTCAAATATCTGTAGGAGTTTCCGATAAAGAAATTTTTCGTACGATAGTTGATGAAGGAGCTTCTGTTAGTATTCTATCCTCAACTGCTTGGCAAGCCTTAGGTTCTCCTCGGCTTGTGCCCGTCACTGATCAGATACTGGCTTTCAACAGAAGGCCTACTGGACCTTTAGGGTCCCTTCCTCAGTTACCTATCACTTTGGGAGGGAAAACTGTCTGTATTGATGTCATGGTCATCCAAGGTCCCTTAGATTTTAATCTACTCCTTGGACGCGATTACGTCCATGCCATGAAGGCTGTAGTGTCCTCACTCTTCCGAGTGATGTATTTTCCCCATCATGGGAATGTTGTGACCATCGATCAGCTTTCCTTTGTGACGCCCACTCATCGCATGACTCCTAGTCACCAGACTTCCCTAAACATTCCACATGTTTTAGTGGTTTCTTCCCCCTAGGGGGGGACGTTGGAGCAAAGTTCTATTCTGGTGTCAAGCTCGTTAAAAAATGAAACCATCATCCCAAGCATAGTTTACTTTTGGTTTTAAGCTTGTGTAAAAATGAAACCAACCATCACTTGGAGCAAAGTTCCATTCTGGTGTCAAGCTCGTTAAAAAATGAAACCATTTTCTCAAGCATAGTTTACCTTTGGTTTTAAGCTTGTGTAAAAATGAAACCAACCATCATCCCAAGCATAGTTTACTCTTGGTTTTAAGCTTGTGTAAAAATGAAACCAACCATCACTATGAGCATAGTTCCCTTTCTATATCAAGCTCGTTAAAAAATGAAATAGATTCCCACGAGCATAGTTTATTCTTTGTTTCAAGCTCGTTAAAAAATGAAACCGACCCTCAAGCACAGTTTACCATTGGTTTTGAGCTTGTGTCAAAACCAATCCCAAGCATAGTTTACGTTCGGTTTCAAGCTTGCGTAAAAATGAAACTACCCTCAAGCACAGTTTACTTTTGGTTTTAAGCTTGTGTAAAAACGAAACCAAATCCCAAGCATAGTTTACGTTCGGTTTCAAGCTTGCGTAAAAATGAAACTACCTTCGAGCATAATTTCTTTCTGTTTTAAGCTCATTAAAAAATAAAAAGGACCCTTTCAAGCATTGTTATTATCTATTTCAAGCTTGTGTAAAAATGAAATAGATCTCCCTTCCATTTGTTCGAGTCTCTCGCTAGAGTTAGGATTTGAACCTTCATTTCATCTGCCTGTGTCACTTGGTCCTGGTTCTCCCTACCCCCCCTGGTGAACACATTTGGATCAGTATCCAGGATTTTTGGGTAAGGAAGAAGAGTAGTCAGACGAAACGAAGCTTGGGGGGCATGTTTAGCCTTTAGCAATCATGCTGGGGGCATTTACCAACCTCTGATCATCATGTTGGGAGGGAACCCATCAATGGGCCTTAATCGTGAGCAGAGTTTACCTTTGGCTTCAAGCTCATTAAAAAATGAAACCAGTATTCTGAGCAAAGTTCTACTCCTGTGTCAAGCTCGTTAAAAAATGAAACATATCCTTTCCCTTTGAGTCGAGTCTCCTCGTAGACTTAGTACCTGAACCTTCTTTTCACTCGCCTATACCTTAGGTGAATGAAAGGAAGCTTGGGGGCATGTCTTGAACCTCTGGAAGTTACGTTGAAGTCAACTCGATCGCCTCTCCACACCACGTTGGAGCTAAGTCACTTACTTCCAGCAATCATGCTGGGGGGCATGTACCAACCTTTGGATTTCATGACGGGAAGAAGTTCACCATTGGGAACATTTTCGAGCATACTTTCCTTTTTAGGTTTTGAGCTCATTAAACCATGAAAATTATTCCGAGCATAGTTCATTTTCTATTACAAGCTCGTTAAAAAATGAAGCAGACATCATGAGCATTCTTCCAACCTATCTTCGAGCTCGTTAAAAACAGTAAGATGGTGTTTGAGCTTACTTTTCACTTTTTTCGTGCTCTGGTTAAAACATGAAAAGTGGTTTGAGCTTACTTTTTCCTTTTTCGTGCTCTGGATCCAAACATGAAAAAGATTCCGAGTGCTTTTGATACCATTATCGTGCTCGTTAAACAAATTGGAGTAAAAAGGTGTGTCTAACGAGTATAGGTTTATCACTTTATCCGGCCTCGCTAGACTATTTACGGAAAAGGAACTGTGCCGAGTTTACTTTCCCTTTGTCGTACTCGGTCATCAACCATGACAAATTTGTACATGGAGTCCATAGTTAAGCTCTTTTCAGACTCCCTAAAATTGAAAAGATTGCCAAGTGAAATTGATTCGTTCACGCTTGTAAAAGGATTTGAATGATCGTCTCCCTAGTGATAGTTTACCCCTTTTTCGGACTAGGGGGCACTACTTACGAAAAAGGAATACTCCAGCCAATCATGACTGGAAGAGTCCTCTTCCGCGTTGTTTTACCCTTTTTCGGGCGATGAGGCTAACCTTACGAAAAAGGACCGTTGGAGTCTTCTTTAGTTCTTTTCAGACTCTCTAAACATGAAAAACTGCTGAGTTTTCCTTCCTTGGACTCGTAAAATCAAACATCGAAGGACCCACTTTGGGACGAACCCCTCCTTTCTCAGGTTCGAAAAACATGTGAGATTGGACTCATCTATGAGATGAGCTATATCGAGCATCTGTTATCCTCCTCAAGCTCGTTAAAAAACAAAGAGGTACTCGTCCATCATGTCGGGGGAAAATGGGAAAATGAGTCAAGTTTACCTTGTTGGCAGCTTGTGAGTCATCACCTTTGAACATGGCATGCATCCTCACCTTGTCTATTTTGGGTAGTCAGTCTTGATAGTGTCATCATTATGATCATGCGTCCTCATTATTGCTATGAGTTCACACTGCCTGTGGTTCTGTCTGTTCAAGTAATCCCTGCTGCCAAGCTCTGTTTCATGCCGTTATATGTTCAAAGGGTTATTACCTTGAGTCCACCTCCACTTCATGTCAAACCTTCCCTTTGTGTCAGTACATATTCTATTGTTTCATCGGTCCATACTATCTCTCGTTCTGATTTCGTGTCGATGATGTGGGAATCGTTATGGCCCACCTTCGACGAGTCTATTCCTGTCGACACCAAATCACTATCCAGGAATTAGGCTTAGGAGTCAACCATTAGTACCTTGGTACCTGCATGCCTCAATGGCAGGTTTCCTCGTATTCAACAGTAGGTTTTCATCAATGACCTCTGATTGAATGATCTCTCGGATGCTCGACATCAACTCCTTTATTCGCATTTCGTTGAGATGTACTATAGATACCTTGGGGATCATCGTCATCATTGGTGATTTCCCTCGCATTTGTTAACGGTTCACATCATTGACCGGTAATCAAATGGTTTCTACCATGTTCGACTTCAACACCTTGTAATCACATGGCTAGATCCGTATCGTTTGTGATCGGGTAGAAGACCCTGGACACCCTTTTGTATTTTGATCACGTCCAGGTTGCAATGGATATTTCCTCTGTATTGTCACACAGATCCACTTTTGTATTGGTCGTGGCTGTGTCATTGCTGTCTCATGGATCTACGCTTGTTCATAGTAGCCATGATTTGTCTATAGTCTATATCATCTCAGTACTCATGGATCTGCAATGTATTGGTCGGCAGCCATGCTTTGAGTCATTTGTTTCCGAGCATGGGAATGCCCGCCTCGGTGGTATATTTGACATTTTGTTTCTATTTCAGCTCCTTGTTGCTCTCCTCGACGCTATCTCCGAACCATATTTGTAAAGTCTTTCGGCCATCAGTCTCTTCTGACCTCACACTTTAGGGGGCATCTGTTATACCTCAATATTACACATTATGCATTAGTGTCGCATCCTTGTACTAGCGACCTAAACGACAGTTTCCCTTAAAGATCATCTGAACATCCAGAGTGAAAACCATTGACTGAATACTGAAAGCAAAACCTTTTTCTGCCATCTTCCAGCCCAACTTAGCCTTGTTTGTGAACACTGCCGCTCCTTGCACATCTACAAAGGAGCGGTAGTTAGCACTACCGCGCGTTGCTCCTTCTCTGGGGCGCGGTACTACCGCGTTATGCTCAGTTATAAGGGCGCGGTAGTCTGAAATTAGCCTTTTTTGCCTTGGATTTTGGGATTTCGACCTTCGAGGAGATTTTGTTGGGATTACTACCTTTGGTTCGATCCTAACTCCTTCTTTGTTTAGCTGGCCTGATCCACTAAACCCTCCATAGATCCACACTTCTCTCTTGTTGGTTAGCCTTCTCATGTGCTATAAGAGAGAAGCTTTCCATGAGCCAAAGGGAGGACTTTTGGGGCATCAAACCTATGATCTTCATACTTCTGCAGAGATAGTTAGAGGAAGCACTTGGAGATGGAAGTTGGCTTGGACATCAAGCAACTATTGTACATGACTTCAAGTTGGTAATGGAATAACTTGTCTTGTTTTCCCAAATCATTTGTGTTAATTTTGTTTTAATGATATGATTTGTATCTTTCATAGATTTAGATCCTAACTCATGTTTCAGGTTGCTAGAGAATAGTGCATTCTTGTGTCTTGGTTCCATTTTGACAGGTTCACTTGTGAGGGCTTGGAGCTTGGAGCAAACTACAAAGACAAGCGTTTGGATAGAAGGTCAGTTAAACTTCTTCTACCCTTTCTAGCATTTTAATCTTGAGATGTTTGTTAGATCTAGGGATTCAAGGTAGCATTTGTTTCCTTTTTGTCTTAGTATAGAGTCAGTATATCCTGCTTTATCCTAAGAGAGTTTCTACCTATCCGTAGGGAGAAATTTCTACAACAGAGGCTTGGGCCAATTGCAAGGATAGGACTAGAACATTCGGAGGGAGAATGGCTTCCTTACCATAGACTAGGGTGAACAGGGAAACTCCTAAGGCATTCTTCGGAGTGAATCTGTCTGCACATAGAGAATTTGGTAGGGCAGTATGCCAACTTCTCTTATTTTCAATCACAGTTTTCTTAAGAATTTGAATGATATTCTTATTGGTAGACTCAGCTAATCCATTTCCTTTGGGATAGTAATTGGATGAATAATGTAAATTAATTCCTTTCTCATAAACAAATTCATTAATCTTTATAGACGAAAAATAAGTTGCATTATCAAAGACTAGGGAAATTGGAACCCCAAACCTGGTTATGATGTTTTCTTCCAGGAACCTGATAACTGCATCTTCATTTATTTTGCGAACGGAGCGACTTCCATCCATCTCGTAAAATAATCTGTAGCTGTTAGAATATACCGATATTGTAGGGAATAATTTGGGTTTATCTCACCAATAACATCTATGTCCCATTGCTCGAATGGTTCATAGATGGTAACCAGCTGCAATGGTCCTACTGCCTTAGGAAATCTCCTAGCACTTCTTTGACATATATCACATTTCTAGGCATAAGCATGAGCATCCTTGAAAAGAGTGCGCCAATAGTACCTAGCTCTCAGAATTTTATGAGCTGTGGTATCTTCGGAATAATGTTCCCCAGCAGGGCCATTGTACAATTCTTTGACAATATTATCAACATCCTCTTTCTCCAGACACTTAAGGAAAACTCCATCATAATTTCTTCTAAAAAGTACCCGATCAATGATTTGATAGGCTGTTGATTTCAGACAGAGTGCCCTTCTTTCCTTAGAACTCTAGTGTTCGAACAAATATCCTTGCTGCAAATAATGCACTCGGTCCCTATACCAAGATTCAGGAGATGTGAAAATGGGACATACCTCAATCATATTCAGTTCTGCTTCATTTTCCCAATTCATTTCTTCATCAACTAGATGATCAATGAGAAATTTACATCAACACTGACCCTTAATGATGGTGGCGGGTTTAAATTCTAAATCATACTCCTGAAGAGTGGTGACCCAGTTTCCTCTTCTTTCTCCCAATTCTTTCTGAACAAAAAGAGATCTGACGGCGGGGTGCGGAACTATGACTTTAGTTCTATTTTTTAGAATATATGGCCTAAACTGCTTTACGCTTTGAATATGGCATATGCTTTCTTATCTACAACAGGGTAGTTCAGTTCAACGCCTTGCAAACTAGTGCTCATAAAGGAAATTGGGTATTCCTCTCCTGATTCTACCTTTTGTGTGAGCACAATGGCGAGAGAGCCATCTGAAGCAAAGGTGTACATAATGAAATCCTTATTGAAGTCTAGAATTTTTAAAGAAGATGCATTAGCTATGGAAACTTTAATTTCTTTAAATGCCACTTTCTCCAAGTCAGTCCACTTGAACTATACACTCTGCTTTATCATTTGTTGCAAAGGTTTAATGGTATGAGCAAAGTCAAGAACGAACCTTCGAACAAAATTAATGGTGCCCATAAACGATTGCATATATTTTTTGTTGTGGGGCATGGGAATCTTGTTGATAGCTTGCACTCTCTCTTGATCTATTGAGATTCCCTTCTTTGAAATGATATGACCCAGGAGTTTTCCCTCAAGAACAACGAAAACACTTTTCCTGGGATTTTTAACGAAATACCATATTTTCTGCAGCGATCCAAAATCTGCTTCAAGTGAAAAACATGGTCTTCCATTTTCTTTGAGAAAGCTATCACGTCATCTGGATAAACTACAACACAATGACCGCCCAATCCTTGAAAAGAAATGTTCATGGCTCGATGAAAGGTGGCCCCTGCATTTATCAAGCCTAATGGCATTCTGCAGTATGCAAAGGTTCCCCACTTTGTACAAAAAGTGGTTTTGAGTCGGTCATCTTCTGCTACTATCACCTGATTGTACCTGGAGAAACCATCTAGTAGGGAGAAAAGTTCTAATCCTGACACCATCTGTAAAATTTGCTCCCTTGGAGGTACATGGTAGTTGTCTTTATCGGAAGCTTTATTCAAGTTTCGGAAATCCACACACAATCTTATTTCTCCCGATTTCTTCCACATGGGAACTAGATTGGCGACCCATTCAGAATGTCAGACTTTAAAAATGATCTTTGCATCCAACAACTTCTTCAACTCTTTTTGTATTAAAGGCTCAAGAGTCGGATGCATTCTCCTTAATTGTTGTTGAAATGGCTTAATGTGTGCCTTGATTGGTATTATGTGTTTAATAATGCAAGTATCATATGTTTTCAGATCCTCATAAGTCCATGCAAAGACATCTTTATACTACTAAAACAGTTTGATGAACTTATCTCTCTCACCTTGCGAGCAACATTTCCCAAGACTGACATATTTTGGTCCAGCTTATGTACCAAGATTTACCAATTCATGCTGCATGGAGGAGATGTGAGTTTTAACATTTGCTGGTCTTTTGAACTTGTTCTGCAGATCGAACAAACTTTCAAGAGATCTCACTCCTTTGGGCATGAATTTTCCTTCGACTGCATATTTTCTTTGCAGATCTGGATCATGTTTCTCTTCATCTATTATGGCTTCTTGGAATACATCCTCACTTGTTAAGAAGTTGATGATCTGATCATCATTGTCAAATAATCTGAGATTTGTAATGTTATCTGGGATAGATGGCTTAAAAATCAATTCAATAGAGCACTTGTTATTAGTAGGAACTAATCTGGAAGAAGAGGTAGCTAAGAAATTAGCTGCAGCATTATGTAGTCTAGGAATGGAATTAATATTGAAAGCATCAAAACATGAAATCAAATTCCAAACCTCTGACTGATAACCTTTTAAGTGTGGTGAAAGGCAATGAATTGTATCTCTCAACTGCATGATGACCATCTCTGAATCATCGAATACTTTCAAATATTTAACATTTAAACTAATAGCTTTCTTCAACCCATGGACCAGAGCTTCATATTCAGCAGTATTATTAGTACATTCGAACTCTAGTCTACAAGATAAAAAGTGTTTGTTGGTTTCAGGATCAATTAAAACACAAACAGCTCTAGATCCTTCTTGATCTTTGGACCATCAAAGTATAGAACCCAAAATTATTTTATGTTTTAACTAAGTTAGTATTGCTATCACCTAATTTAGTAACTAATCCTACTATGTTACAATCAATATCATTAGTCCAAGAGAATTGAAGGAGATCGGAATGTTCGTCTAAATCATGGCTAACATCTTCTAATTGATAATTACCTGGTTCAATCTCTAAGAAATAATTTTCCAAAACTGAATATGAGAAAGATACAGCTTCATTATTTTCCTCTAACTGACTTACATTTTGTTTCATGTGGGGTTCTCTCAATTTTTTGATCTTATTTTGTCTATTCTAGTATGGAAGCCACAAATGAGAACAGTCTGTTGCAAGATAACCATTTAGTTTTGTATACCATCCCCTGCTCAATATCAAACCATAAGCCTTAGTAATATCAACTACCATTATATCAATAAATTGGCACACTCTAGGATCTACTGACAACCTAATAAGCACATCCTTCATTTCTCCAATGACTTTAACAACAATTCTATCTAACTGTATGAATTCAGATGGGGATGGAATTGGCTGCCCATTAATCCTTTTGCAAATTGACAGTGGGATGACATTCGAAGAAGCTATAGAATCTACCGAACAGTTATGCACATTATGATTAAAAATTTCAAAAGTCAACAAAAAAGGCAAAGTCTGTGATCGGGATTTCCCGCCAATGCTAGTTTCGTTTATCTCAAGCTTTTCGTCAGTGTTTTGTACCGAAGTACCAGCTTGTGGGTCAAAATATTCCAACAACTTCTTTCTTTGTTGGGATAAACTACACATATCAAATATAGAGACATTTGATTTTGCCTTCTTAATCTCTTCGATTATATCATATCCCATGTCATGATCTTTTGAAACTTTTGGCTGATTTTCTATTTTGTTTGGTGTAACTTTTGGTTATTTAGTTATTTATGCTCTTGGTTCCTTTGTCACTATCGAGTTTGTCTTAGGTTGAGGTGGAATGACAGTTATGTGCCGCCTTGGCATTTCCTTTGCTACCTTGGCTTTAGGAGCATCAATGGTTTGATCCAGCACCGGTCCCTTACTTCTAGTGGCGACATTGATTGATGCGGTCTGAAATTCCTCAGCAAGATCTTCAAAAGAGGGTTCTTGCATAGGTGCCCAATCCCATAGGACCATTGTGGTGTCGGGAGCGAGTTCTTCTTGTTCAAAAATATGCTCTTCTATAGGATCTTTCTGATCTGTTATCTGTGCATCTAACATTTGATTCATCACCAGGCTCATCGAATTTATCCATTGTGGACAACTCTTTTATGAGTGTTGTTCTTGATGGAAGGTACAGAAATGGTCCATGCCTAATTCATTTAAATTTAGAACAACAGAATTGTTTACAGGCGGAAGCGGGTGTCCACTTTCATCCATTTTCTTATAGAAAAGTTTGAATGGTTGCCTATAAGTGCTGGTTGTCTTATCTTTCTCCGGATCTACAATTTTATTAGAAATATTTTCCATCATTTTGACCATATTTTCCATATCTGTTGATGGTTCCTCTTTATTTCTGGTTAAAAAAAGGGGTTTCTTAACAGCTATTGGATTTGTTTCCAGATCGAGAGAATTCTTAGCAATGATGTCTGCTTCTTCTTCTATGTTCTTGGATTCTTCGAAGTTTTCTATCAAGGTAGTTTTCTTTGTTCTTTTAACAAACATTGCTATGGGAGGATCAAGTGTTGTTGTATAATATTCAACTAAAGATTCCTTAGCGGGTTTTGTTGCATCACTAAAATTATTTAATAATGTAGTGAATCTTTAAATTCTTGAACCTTCTCTTTTTTTCCATTCTCATGGAAAACAATTCTTTCATGAGTGTAGCCATTGTTTTCTAATTTTCGTACTTTCTTAAGAAACATTTCTCGAATTCTTCCCAATTTGATATAGAACTAGTTTGCAAACAAGGAAGACAATTTGGGTTCAAAAGTGTAGGGAAAAAGTTTGCAGACTACATCTTCATGTTGCACATTTAGAAAACTTAAAGCCAAATAGAAACTATTAAGATGATCTTTAGTATAAATACCTTTCCCAGGATCATACTTAGGAAAAACCTTTTCTGTATTTTTTGGCAGATCATGGAATGGCCCAGCTAAATTCAGCACTCCTATTGCGCTCCATGCAGGCACAGCCATGGCTCTACGTGGAGAATGTGATGGAGAATCACGTGGAGTATGAGGTGGAGAATGTGGTGGAGAATCACTTGGAGTATGAGGTGGAGAATGTGGTGGAGAATCACGTGGAGTATGAGGTGGAGAATTACGTGGAGTATGTGGTTCTTCTAGATTTGGAGGAATTTCGATTCTGATTTGTTCTAAAGATAGATCTACCAATTCTTCTAAGTTCTAACCAAGAACTGAATCTCTTGTATACTGCGTTTCCCTTCTAGGGGCTCTTCTTCTGGGAAGTAGGGGAATCTCATTCAAAACACCAATTTCTCTAACATACGAATGGGTATGCCTTCTTAAATATGCTACTTAAGAAAAAGGAACAGCCTACAATGTTTCTTGTTGTTCGATCTCAAAATTGGGATCTTCTTGATTTATTGATTCCAGATCGAAATTGTCTGGGATAGCTATTTTAAGCGGGTTTCTAGTGGGATCTCTTATAACGGAAGGATCTTCTCTTCCATCCATGCACCGGTGGCCCTCCTTCTAGTGCCAAAAACTGTTGATTCCCCTAAAATCGTAGCATCAATCAGCAAGGGATTCTCCCCGGTAAGCAAGCCCAATTAGATCGCTCACCGTTTGGTATAGGGAATCCATCTAGTTAACAACCCGACTACCATGTAATATTTAAATATTTGTTTTCTTTGCACCGATTGTGGCCCGATCCACCGTTTATGATTTTATTTTAAAGATGATATGTAAGTGATGTAATCTAAATGCATTCAATTAAACAAATATGATCTAAAACTATTTAAGCAAAATTAATCTATCCTTGCAAGGAGCAAACTGAAAGAATGAGTAATATATTGGAAATGCAACCAAGAATTTCATAGATAGTTGTTCCAATTAATAGATGCACTTACAGCAGAAAGAAAAACATTATCAAATATAACTTTGACAGAGATAAACATTCCATTACTCATTTAACATAGAAATTCTACAAAGGAAAATGAAAGCATTCATAACAGAGAAATAATTCGAATTAGTTAAGAATGATCTCACAGTCAATGTATGAACAACGCAGAAAGAATTCAGAAAACATTCAAAACATTTTCCAAGAAAAACATAGTGCGGGCTTTTCCCAGGAAAAATGGAGCTTTCTTTATTGATGTAGCAAAGTAATTCATGTACAAAATTCAGTCTGTCCTTTCACCTACCAAAATTCCTTTCTCATCTCTTCTACCTCTATATTTATAGATTTTACAAAATGTATCTCTTCCCAAAACCTAACCCTAGGGAAACACAAAATTTTGTCTTCTAGTGCCTAAAGAGACAAAAGCAATTTCCATCAATTTTACAAAACATTTATACAATAAAAATAACTCCAGCTGTCTTTTCCCAAAAGTTACAATAAAAAAAATTAAGGCCCAGATGGTCCTGTCGCTTCAACCGGTCTTTCTATTTCTACTGAGCCATCCACCTCAGTAGGCTTGCTCACTTCAGTTGGTTTGTCCATGTCTTTAATAAAGTTGGCCCACTGGTTGATTTCTCGCAGAATGGTATTTCCACGTGTAGAAACCATCATTATCATCGCTATTTCATGCTTACGCCAATCTGATTTGATGCTTACTTCCCCTGCTCGAGTCACCTGAGAAGTATCTTCCAGGAAGTAAGAATGGATGGCGTTCTTCCCAATGAACCGATGGAAGTCTTCTGGAGTTAAGACTTCTATCTTCTTCAAGTATTCTAATTTTGCATCTAGGTCACCTTGCAGGTCTACCAAACGCTGCTCTCTTTTGGGAAACTCATAAATAGTTTGTGGTAAAACCATCTGACATTTCTCATGAGTGTTCTGGATTCTTGACTAGAAAGCATGACAGTTCTTAATGGTTTTCTGGATTTCGTCACTTAACTTTGCACCTCAATCTCTACCAAACTCTAGGACTCCTGCATCCAAGTCCAATTCATCGGCGGTCTTAACGAGTAGGTTTGTCGGGAATATAGATTTCCCTTTTCTCCATTCAAAATTCTCATACATATCTCCCAAGTGGTGCACATATCTTTTCTTTAGCTTCAGCGCATCGACCTCAATGGTTGTCATCCTTGTTATCATTCCTTTTACCTTGCAGACCTCCTCCACGATCAGCACTAGCGATTGATGAATCTTTGTTAAATTTTGAGCATTAATTCACAATACTCTAGGATCTTTACTGAGAGAATAACATATACAGTATATCAATGCATGACAATCACAATAATCATGACAAGCATCACAAGAATCAAAAGCATGAGAGACAAGAGACATAGAGTTTCCGTGGGGAAAACCCTAAGGTGAAAAACCCCACAACTTCCTCAGAGATAGAGAGAGCAATGGCTCAACCAAAGTACAACCAAAATACACTGAGACAGTCTCCTAGTAGCAGATGATCCTCCTCCTCACTAGTGCGCCACTTTCTGAGTGAGAGTGAGATACTTTTCCCAGTGATCTAAATAGAGATCACCTGATCTCTATTTATACTGATCTATTTTCCCAGTGACCTTATGGGGCTGACTTGTCTAGCTAGGTACATCCACATTATAATATATATAATTCAAGACCGACGCCACATGGTGGTCTAATAACCCATCGGCAAGTACACACACTAGCGACACTTTTCAATCCACATGACGACACTTCCTTATAGAGGAATAACACATCTCTAATAAGGGTACAATAAATATATATGAAATACATAGATGAAATACAATCCGAAGTTACATATACATCAACACTCCCTCTTAACTAGGAAGGCATTTCTCAACACAGATCTGCTAGACAAGTCTTCTTCTCGGGATCATCATCATCGATGCATCGTCACTGCTGCTGCTATCTCAACCAATCTCTGACTCTACTTGTCATAGGAAGTTCTACAGAGCCAGTCCTTTTTCATACTGGATGTAATCCCACCACCTGCAGGTCTTTGTCATCATTGGCCATACTGTGGAATCCTCAGGACTTATTACGTGCATCAACAAAACCTCGAAAGAGCATCCCAGGTTGTTACGAGCACATGGCTCTACCTATAGGATCTCCCAGGGCCATATTATATGTGACCTCACCACAAAACCTCACAAGAGCATCCCAGGCTGTTACGAGCATGCAACTCTACCTATAGGATCTCCCAGGGACATATTATATGTGGTCACCACAAAACCTCGCAAGAGCATCCTAGGCTGTTACGAGCACGTAGCTCTACCTATAGGATCTCCCAAGGACAGATTATATGTGGTCATGGCAAAACCTCGCAAGAGCATCCCAGGACTTATTACGGGCACACAACCCAACCTATCGGATCTCCTAGGGACAGATTATATGCCATAGGACAAAACCTCGAAAGAGCATCTACCAGATATCCTAGGGAAACGAATTACATGCCATAGGAAAAACCTCGAAAGACTATCTGCAGATCTCCCAGGGCCAAATTATATGTCCTCCCAGAGCAAAACCTCGAAAGAGCATTTGCTAGATATCCCAGGGCAACGAATTACATGCCATAGGAAAAACCTCGAAAGACTATCTGCAAATCTCCCAGGGCCAAATTATATGCTCATTTGCAAAACCTGATCCATGGCCATAGAGTATCGACCTGATACTCACCATACATCATCCTGATGTACACATGATCATCCTGATCATCATCACTGCAACATCCTACTGCATGTCATCTGGAGCAACATCCTGAAGCTCGTCATCCATGATCATCTTGATCATATAATTCATCTACCTGATGCATACCAAGTATCTACCTGATACATATCATCATACATGATCCACCTGATCATACAATGTATCCACCTGATACATATACAGATACATGGTCCAAGCATCCAACATGATGCATATACAAAAAATACATACACATGATCCAACTGATCATATCCAGCATCCAACATGATGCGTACATACATATAAATGATCCAACTGATCATATCCAGCATCCAACATGATGCATACATACATACATAAAAATGATCCAATTGATCATATCCAGCATCCAACATGATGCATACATACATATAAAAATGATCCAACTGATCATATCCAAGCAGAAACCAGAACATCATCCTAATGCTCATCATCCAGCGCTTACATCCACAACCATGTGAAGGATCCTCCTTCCAACATGCTTGGAATGGCTTCAACAAATGTGTCCATCACTTCTTCCTCAAAGTGTCCTCGATCTAAAGAATGCCAAGCCTCTCTCTGAAGTACTCGAACTTCACCCTGGCTAGTGGCTCCGTCAGCACATCTGCAATCTGCTCGTCTATTGCAACATACAGGAGCTTCACAGCTCCTCTCTGCACCATATCCCTGATATAGTGATATTTGATCTCTATGTGTTTCAACCTATCATGAAACACTGGGTTCTCGGACAGATTCACACAACTCTGGTTATCCACAAAGATACCAGTAGCATCCAACAGGATATCAAATAAGTCGGATAGTAGCTTCTGTAGCCATACTGCCTCACAACTAGCTGAACAGGATGCAACATACTCTGCCTCAGCTATACTCAGTGCTACGCGGGACTGCTTCCTGCTAAACCAAGAGATCACACCTGATCCCATACTGAAGCAGCACCCAGATGTGCTCTTCCTATCTGCAGCACTTCCAACCCAATCTGAATCAACATAACCCTACAGGTTAAACTTTTGATACACCTCATACTTGAGCCCATAGTCCATTGTACCCTTCAGGTACCTCAGAACATGATTTACAGCAACCAGGTGAACACTCCTCGGATCTGTCAGGAACTGACTCAATGTGTTCACAGCAAAGCAAATGTCTGGTCTCGTGTTCGTTAGGTACATCAAGGACCCAATCATCTGACTATACATAGAGACATCAACCATCTCAGATGAAGCATCACATAGAAGCTTCAGATTCGATGCCATATGTGTGGCCATGGCCTTGCAATCCATCATTCCAAATCTCTTCAGGATATCTACTGTGTACTTCCCTTGACCAAGGAAGATCCCACCTGCACTCTGCCACACCTCCATACCTAGGAAATAGTGCATCATTCCCAAATCTTTCATATCGAATTCAGCAGCAAGCTTCCTCTTAGTATCTGCAATCAGTCTGTCATCTCCTGTTACAAATAAGTCATCCACATACAGAAGTAGAATCACAAGATTCCCTTCCTCGACCTTGTAGTAAAGGCTGGAATCCGCTTTACTCTTGGTGAAGCCCAAACTAGATAGGAAACTGTCCATCCTACCATACCAAGTTCTGGGAGCTTGTTTCAATCCATATAAGGATTTCTTCAATCTGCATACATATGACTCCCTGTCATGTATTTCAAAACCGAGTGGCTGCTCCACATATACTTCCTCTTCAACTACACCATTCAAGAAAGCAGTCTTGACATCCATCTGGTGTATTTTCCATTTCATCGTTGCAGCCAGGGAAATTACTGTTCTGATGGAAGTATACCTGGCTACAGGTGCAAAAGTTTCTTCATAATCTATTCCCTCTTTCTGAGAGAAGCCACGAGCTACGAATCTTTCCTTGTATTTCTCTACACTACCATCTACAACATGCTTGATTTTGAAGATCCATTTAGAAGTCACAACAGACTTCTCTTTAGGTCTTGGGCCAAAATCCCAAACATCATTCTTCATTATTGATTGGTATTCCTCAACCATGGCATCCTTCCATTCTTTCTTTTCCGCTACTTCTTCATAACTGGAATGCTCTTTGTTCATAATGTCACAGAGTAAAGCAACATAGCTAGTATGTGATCTGGTTCTCTTCTTTGCTCTGTGTTCTTCTTCTGGAATGCCAAATATTTCTGCATCTTGAATGAGCTCTCTAGCCCATGCGGGTTTCCTTTTGTGAGAGTTATCCTCACGGGGTGGATCTACAGGTTCTTGCGGATCTTCAAACTCACAAACAACTTCTGGAACAGCTTTAGTCATGGTAGTGTCTTGAAATCTAGTTTCCTTAGGTTCTTCATAAACCTTGATAGGTCCCTTTCTTGATTTGACGAATGCTGAGTTTTCATCAAATGTTACATCCCTGCTGACATCAATCTTCTTGAACCCTGGAAAGTATATTCTGTAAGCCTTCGAGCTTTCACTGTAACCCACAAAGATACCCTTCTTTCCTGAAGGATCTAATTTAGTCCTCTTCTCCTTTGGGACATGAGTGTATACTGGACAACCAAATATTCTGAGATGGCTGACTTCAGGTTTCTTACCAAAAAAGACCTCTTTTGGTGTCTTGTTGTCCAATATCTTGTGGGGTGTTCTGTTCTTCACATATACAGCTGTTCTAGCTGCTTCTTCCCATAGATGCATAGGTAGATCCTGGTCATGCAGCATTTCCCTTACTGCTTCCATGATTGTTCTGTTCTTCCTTTATGCAACTCCATTCTGTTAAGGATTATAGGGAGAAGTCAACTCCCTCTTAATCCCCGAATCACTACAAAGATTCTTGAAGTCACCTGAGGTGAATTCTCCACCATTGTCAGATTTGAATGTTTTGATCTTCTTGTCAGTTTGATTCTCCATCAATGTTTTGAACTCCTTGAAATTATCAAGCACCTCATCTTTATTCTTCAAGAAGTATACCCAAGTTTTCCTGGAGAAGTCATCAATAAATGAGACATAATATACATACCCACTTAGAGAACTGGATGACATAGGACCACATACATCTGAGTGGATGATTTCCAGGATATCTTTTGCCTTGCTTTCACTGCTTGGGAAAGCCTTCTTAATGTTCTTACCTTTTGCACATCCTTTGCAAACACCTTCATGTTTGGTCTTGATTTCAGGAAGACCCTCTACTGCCTTGCTTGCAATTGGAAGTGCGGGCCTATAGTGCATATGAGCAAGTCTTCTATGCCAAAGTTCACTTGGCTCCATGGATTCATGTACCATGGCATGTTCAGGTTTTCCTTTCAATTTATACAAACCTCCCTCTTGCTCTCCAATCACTACTACATCATCTATGTTCTTTCCCTTTGGCCACATTAGGACTTGGCCATCCACAAATGCAACCCTCATACCTTTTGCATCGAATGCAGATATGGAGAGTAAGTTCTTCTTGAGCCCAGGTACATAAAGGACTTCTTTCATCTTCAAAGATTTTCTAGAATCTAGGTTGTAGGAGGCTTCACCACTTCTTTTGATTGAGTATTGATAATCATCCCCAAGTTTCACCTTATGGGGTGATTCATGTTCAGATAGATTCACAAAAGATTCCTTAAACCCAGTCATGTGTTTGGAAGCCCCACTATCAATTAACCAATCATTACAACCATGGGAGATAGTACCTGTGAGAGCAGAAATTAGAACATATTCTTCTTCACTTGATGAGTCATCATCACTATCACTTTCTGCCCTAGACTTCTTCTTTGGGGGTTCATCATCTTCGGCAGCATGAGCATGATATCTTCTTTTGTTACCCTTCTTCTTCTTGCTGAATTTGATGTTATTATCCCTTTTGTTATTGGGACAATCTGAAGCAAAGTGAACCTTCTCATTGCATGTGAAGCATCTTAGATCCTTCTTAATCTTTTGAAAGGATCTCTTGTGGAGAGAGTGCTCCTTCTTGGGCTTGCTTCTTTTGGTGTGAGCTGCAAGATCTTTATCTTCACCTCCCATCTTTTCCTCATGAGCTATAAGTCTAGCTTCTTCTTGAGAGAATTCTTCCTGCAATCTGTTGAAGGAGATCAACTTATTCCTTGCACAAATTCCTTGCATGAAGGAATCCCATGACCTGGGTAGGCCATTTAGAGTGGTCATCACCACTTCACCATTCTCCACCATTTCATCCACTGCTTCTAGTTGTTCCTTGATCTGGGAGACCCTTGAAAAATAAGATTGAATGGTTTCTCCATTTTGAAACTTTACTCCTTTTAATTAGTTATGCAAGGTCATCTTTCGATTTATGTTCTTCCCTTCAAATAGCTTGGTCAAAGAGTCAAACATCTCCTTGGGTGTCTTAAGAGAAGACACATGGGGTATGATATGGTCTTTGATAGAATCAACAATGATTCTCTTTGCCTTGACCAAGTTCTTCTTATGCAATACCTTGGCCTCTTCATCCTCTGGGATAGGGACGTCTTCTTTTATATATGAGTCCAACTCATTTTCTTCCAGGATTAACCCAATCCTATACTTCCAGGCTCGGAAGTTATCAACCCCTTCAAGCTTATCCTCAAGCTTGGTGTGGAGAGACATCTTAAAGATTACTTCAAATGGAAATAGAAAAGATTTAGGTCTTACCACTTGAAATACTGAAAACTGGATCTGGTCCCTAAAAATTCAAAATGTGAATTTCAAATTTCATAAAGGATAGAAAGATGCGCCTTGATGAGCTGATCAACCTGGTGTATTCAGAATTTGAGATCAGCAAAGCTTTACCCTTCAGATTAGCCTTTTTGTCCTCCCGGGTTCACTTGGGAGAGCCCTGAATTAGGGTTTGAGTTACCCAGAGATCTACCCAGCCAAAAATCTCGATCCAAAGCTCTAAACTTCGATTTTTACAAGGCTCTTCCAGTTGTGCCTTTAGATTCCAGAAATTCCTATTTTTGTGGAAACCCTAATTTTTAGGGCCAAATCTGAAAATGCTCAGAATTGAATTCTGATTGGACAGATAGATGCGCCTTGATGAGTAGAGTCAATCTACTATACTGCTTTTCCAAAATCTATGGAGAGAAACCCAATAAACAAGAAACTCAAGTTTCCGTTACTGCAAAATGTCTTCTTCTCAGGTTAGCTCTGATACCATGTTAAATTTTGAGCATTAATTCACAATACTCTAGGATCTTTACTGGGAGAATAACATATACAGTATATCAATGCATGACAATCACAATAATCATGACAAGCATCACAAGAATCAAAAGCATGAGAGACAAGAGACACAGAGTTTCCATGGGGAAAACCCTAAGGTGAAAAACCCCACAACTTCCTCAGAGATAGAGAGAGCAATGGCTCAACCAAAGTACAACCAAAATACATTGAGATAGTCTCCTAGTAGCAGATGATCCTCCTCCTCACTAGTGCACCACTTTCTAAGTGAGAGTTAGATACTTTTCCCAGTGATCTAAATAGAGATCACCCGATCTCTATTTATATTGATATGTTTTCCCAGTGACCTTATGGGGCCGACTTGTCTAGCTAGGTACATCCACATTATAATATATATAATTCAGGGCCGACCCCACATGGTGGTCTAATAACTTATCGGCAAGTACAAACACTTGCGACACTTGTCAATCCACATGACGACACTTCCTTATAGAGGAATAACACATCTCTAATAAGGGTACAATAAATATATATGAAATACATAGATGAAATACATAGATGAAATACATTCCAAAGTTACATATACATCAACAATCTTTCCTCATATGTCGCAAGCTTGCTCATGGAACGTGGCTAGATCCTACTTCTTCTCATTTACAACCTTGAGCTGCTTTAATATCTGTACTTTTTCCCACATCATCCTTTCAAACTGAGGCTTAAAGAATTCTATTTTCTACACGTTGTTGGATTCATGCTTCTCCAATTATCCTACGCGAGATTCCAGGTCCTTCTTCTCGCTTTCGGAGATTGTCAACTACACCTCTAGTGCGCTCTTTTAACCTTTGAGCTGTAGAATTTGCAAAGCTATTTCTTTATTTTCTTCTTGAAACACTTTGTACTTTAGCCTTAACTCATTTCCTTTTAACACCTCCTTCTACATATTACCTTTTACTTTGAAACATTTTTCCTTGTATTTCCTTACTTCTTCCACCAGACGGTCTACATTATATTTACTTTCTTGGGCCAAAACCACACTACATGCTGCTGTGAACACAGGGTCGCTGTCAGTCCCTTTAAAAAGTAGGGTTTCTGATACTCTGATTTCAAATCGGCTCTCTCCAATTTTGATCTTCTTTTCTGATCTTTCTACAATAACCTTCTTCCTTTTATCGAAATAAACGGAATCTAGGTTGGCCACATGGCACTACTTTGAAGGAGTGTATGGGGTGAGTTCGAGATCTTCAATTGTGACAACCCCTTCATTAGCTATCCATGATTGGTAAATTTTTTATAGATCCATGTCCATGGCTTGCGGGATAGACATGCCTTGTTCTGCAGCTCTCTTAGACTCTCTTGCTTCCTATCTTGCTAGTTTCTTTGCTTGTTCTGCTAGTTCTGCTGCCTCTTGCTCCGCTTTCTCTCTTATTGCCTATAAATTTTCAGCCTCCTACCTTTTGATTCTTTCAACCTCTTCTTGCTGCAATCTAGTAGCTTCTTCTTTCTGAATCCTTTCCTCTTCATCTTTCTACGCTTTTGCTACTTGCGCCTGCTGAGATCTAGCAGCTTCTGCATCCTGCTGCTGCTTTGCCTCTAGCTCTTCTAAATTCTTTGATTTTCTTCTTCTTGGAGCCTCTCGACTTCTTCCTTTTTCTTCCTTTCGGATTCCTCTGGTTGCAATGTCGCTTCCCCCTATTCCTTTTGGATCAATCCAACATGTCTGGGGCTAGAACTCGCTCCGCTTTTAGGGCGGAAATGCTTTCCCAACTCAGTCAGGTTGCTGGCACTATGGAAAAAGAATTTCATCCTTGTCCCAAAGATGTCTGTAATCAAAAGTGGCTTTGACAGAGGTACAGTGCTCAATGACTTTGCCACTAGGATCACTTCTCCTAAAAAACTTTGTGTCGAAACGAAAAGCTTCTAAGTCCTGAGCAAAAGTATCACCCTCCTTTGCTTTCTGGAGACTATATGCACCGATGGTAAAGGGAATTGGTGGGTAGAGAGATTTCTTCTTATCACTGAGAACCTTGCTGACTCCACTGATGAAGACTTGCCTAAGAGCTTCTTTGCGCACTACAAAGTCTATGACATACCGAGGAAACAAAAAGGGAGGCTTAGTTCCTCCACTCATTCTGATATAGGTGCCCTCGGAGGAGAAGTAATAGTCTTCAAATTCTTCTATGATAGGCATGGCATTTTCTAACAAACAATTTGGCTCTTCTTTAAATATGCACTGATAGAGGGGCATGATGAAATTTTCACAAATCTGTGTGTAGTGATTTGCGTATTTGTTTTCCCATGTGAGTTGATAATCTACAAAGAGAGGGGACTCCTTTCTATTCTAGACACATCCCAGATTAGGAAAAGAATGCTTGCTTAATAAGCAATCTATCAAATACATGAAGAAATTAGCTTTCTTATGGGTTAGCCCCCCTTGGGCAGCAATTAAAAGTGAGACCATCTTGTCTGAGATTATATCGGCCCAATTGAATATTGTACCGTGTGTGGCTACATGGACCATCACCGGCACCCAGCCAAGCTTGAATACGTTTCCATTTGGAATGCTGAAAATTCGACTCAGCATTAAGGCAATGAGTCTGTGAGTCCTTAAAAGCATACTTTCATACTCTCATATGCCTCTTTTCCTTATTTACCTTTCAATTATTAGCATCTTCCTGGAGGATTCTAGAGGGTCCATTGTTTGCTTTTCTATCCACTCATTGTTTAGCCAAGCCCTTGCCTGGGGTAACCTGTAGGTAGCTATGATATGTTCTAGTGCGAAGGACGCGAGGGTCATCCCGGTTTTATCATTAATGAATCTCTTGTCAATTTCACATGGGGAATTATCCATCCAATAACCTCTGAGCATGGGAATAGTTGAGTATGAGTTGCTTCCTTGTGAAGGCTAGACTTCTTCATGTTCAAATAGACCCTACTTTCTTCTAAGGTTGTGTCAGGGTACTTCTGGTCTCTTATAAATATGTATAACTTACCCCACTGAAATTCTGGGGTGGCTCCTGGGGCTACTCCTGTGACATATTTTGTATCACCAAACATTGTCTCAAGCGAGGTATCCAACAAGATTTCTATGTCCAAATCTGACTTGGAAATCTTGGAGTTCTGTCTGGCAGATCTCCTGTGCATGTCAAACCTGCAATGGAGAAGAGAGCACAAATGAGAAGCTTACAAGTTTACAACATTCAAATTTATGATGTTTAACAGAACTTGAGTATACACAGGTGTTAGCTTTCAATTAAAACTAGTCGTTTGAAGACAAAAATAACGAAGAGGAGCATTTAAACAAAGTCGTCCAAGCAGCAGCTCAAAGACTGCAATTTAAACAAGCATGAGCACTGCTAGCTAGCACTTAACACTATCTTATCATCATGAGTCCAAACAACCTGCTGGGAATAGTCTTTAGAAACATAAATATGCAAAGTATTGTCGTTGTGGGATAAAGAACTTTCTCAAAACGTTATTTAGATTTTCACCGGCTTAGCCTTTTAACAATCAAATGAAAGCGAGGGAGGAGCTTTTTCACAACATAGAAAAAACGACTGAGAGGCCAGACTGCATGCGCGTGGAGGACACTGCATAGTGACTGTGGTGCAACTCTTTTGGGTCGAAAATCGACTTGACGGGAATGAATAGAGAAAAATATTTTTCTTTTAAGCTTACGAGAGGTCTGCCTATCAAGTTAAAGGCAAAGAAGTTCTTATTGGGAACAAGGTTCCCACAAATCACATGAAAACGGGAGCAATTCAGGTGTTATAACGATGCAGGTTCGGCCTTGAGGGACACCCAATAAACAACTTTAAAGCTAAAAATAAGAATTTTAACGGGGTTTTCTACTGTACAAAACCAAAGGGAGGGAATCGAGGACCTACCTGTATTTATCTGAAAGGCTCCCTGTGGTCAACGCACTTACCCAAGCTAGTGACAGTATGAAGCTTCCAATGGAAAATAGCAATGCTTCTTGGTTTTGTCAAGGATGGAATGGAAAACCCCATTGGGAGAATATATATATATATATAACATGGGAAATTAATTCCTACGGGGTGGAAAGTTGGAGAGTTAAATGGGCACGGGGCTCAATGTGAAAATCAATAACTATGCACGGGGCTAAAACTGAAATTTCACCAACTAACCTTTCCCGTTTTCCAAAAAATTGGGTTGCGTCATGGTTGGAAACTCAAATGGTAATTCCTGCACAATGATCGGCAACTCTAAGGGTAACCTCTGCGACTAGACACTGTGATGAGGATTGAAACGAAGGTTGGCGAGGGTTAAGCTAACAAGACACGCAACGGTCGATGAAATTAATACTAGAAGCTGCAACCAAGAAGCGTGACGGTGAAATATGAAGAAATGCCAACAATGACACGAAAGGTCGGCGAAGTTAAGGTCAAAACCTATGCAACGGTCGGTGCCTCTTATACTAGTCTTTAGCTCTACTGTCAGCAAAGATAAAATGGGACTCTGCGCAATGGTCAATGCATTTAGCTTTAAAATCTGCAACCGATTGGTGCAAGATAACTTAAAAAATGCGCAATGGTTAGCTAAGATAAGGTTAAAACTTGCGACTGGTTGGAAATTTTATCATTAAAAACCGCGCAACGGTAGGCATATTTAGCATTAAAATCTGTGCACAAAGCTGACAAAAAAGAAAAAATTCCTTAGCAGAAAAACAAAAAATTTGCTGAAGAAAGAGAAAACTTGAAGAGTTTAAAAAACAAGTTTCAAAGGACAAAAGGAATTCTTCAAAAAATAGAAGGGGGGGGGCTATTATTTCTTATAGGAATCATGGGGATCAGGTTGCAGTAGCAACAGAGCCAAACTTCAATTCCTGATACCGGAAGCTGCAGTCCACCATTTCGCCAGCCGTCAGAAGAAGGTAGGCCTAAACTCATCTTTGCAACTTTCCAATGGATTGGTTTCATGTTTTTGCTTATTTTTTAATGTTTTTAGTTGTTTTACTTGGGGGCAATGCGTCCATAGGTCGGCGCAAGCTGCCTTTACAGGAACTACGATGAACCAGGGTCATCGCAAATCCTGTAAGGGTCGTTTGTGATGTCGCACTGTATGCAAGGACAGCCTGCGACGGTGGAAACGTCCAAGTTCAACTCATTACCCAACCCAAAAGAAAAAAAATTATACATGGGGTGAGTTCTAATGTTGCTCATTTGTGCTTCTTAACAGGTTCACATTGATAATCATGGTGTTAGAGTGGAGAGAATGAGAACATGAGTTGGATGATGCACAGTTCAAAAATTACCCTCAATGCGTTGCTGCATTGAGGAATTGTGGACTCCTCAAATACTTTCGAGTGCCGAGCATGAGGCCCCAAGTTCATCTACTGACACATATGATTCGATGATGGGATCTGGCGCAGGAGCACTTCGAGATGCGAGTGCATACATTGAGTATAGATGTGGAGGACATCTGTTTTTTCATAGGATTATCCCAGAGGGGAGAAACTATATATCTTACTGGGTCACGAGGAGGTGACCGAACCATAGATGACCTGATTACTCAGTACCACACTGGAGATACTATGGCTAGTAGTGGGAAGATTCCCATTAAGGGGATTCGATATCGTCCATTACATGTCGTGCTCTTCACCCTGGTGAGGGTGGCGGGGATCCAGTCTTCTCACCTTGTGAGCAAGACTCAGTTGTTGTACGCAGAGGAGTGCATGGCTCCCAGGGTATTAAACTGGTGCGAGGGACTCCTTACCAGCCTCTGGGGTCATCTTACCAAATGTCGGCGCGGGGCACTGAAAAAGTTTGGATATGGGTATGTGGTGATATCTTTCTTACTGGAGCAGGTACCTCATTTATGTCCATAGTTGGACATGGATGACCGAGATGCCACAGATCCACATATGATTTGATGGGAAGACGTGATGGCCCTCCATGGGGGAAGGGGCCCCATCATAGGGATATGGAACCGGGTTCTTCACTTGGATGGAGGGACAAATCCTCATGATTGAGGATTACCCTTATAGCGGGAAAGACATCAAAGGTGATCCCGACCTGGTGCTCCCCAAGGGAGCACAATGGAGTGACATAGGTAAGAACAACAACTTTTGTGTTTTTCATTTTATATATTTTATGATTTTTTTTTGGAGTAGTGCTGATAACTTGGTGTTGTGTGCAGATGTGGGTCCTACTGAAAGCTAGCATGCTTCAGATTTTGTATCAACACCATCATTTTGACTTATATGTATATACAAACATTTTCGACGGATTTATACATTATGTGTTCTGTGGATGATAAATGTGATATTGTTTAAGTATTTTCTTATACAATGGATGATTAACATGTAATGAATGCTTTTATATTTTATGAATATGTTATGTGTGTGCAATGTACCAATCTTGAATGAAGTTGGCCATCGAGTCAACAACTGTGTTCATATCTCGTGGGATGTGTAGGTACTGAATAGATTCAAAGGACCTTTCCAGGAGACAGACTCGTCTATAGAGACGGAGTAGGGTAGGGTCGCAGATAGCGTATACCCGGTTAAGATGAGAGACCACTAGTTGCGAATCCAAATAGATGACAATGTGGTCCATACCCAAGAAAAGAGCGCTAGTTAGGGTTCCAATGACTGCCTGATATTCCGCAGCATTGTTGGTTGCGAAACCTAGACAAATTCCTCCTGAGATGATGAGCTCTCTAGTGGGAGAATAGAGTACCCAGGCTACCGAAGCAAGGTTACAGGTATGTCGGCTGGTGCCATCCACGAATCCGTAACCAGTTTCCATCTGCACATGCAGATAGAACATGGTATAAGAATCAAAACAAGACCTATACAGACTAAAATAAAAGCGTCACACCACACAAAACACACACACCATGTACAATATATACAAGATGTTTATCCATGAAAGACTTAGGCATAGTACTTCTTTAGGTAGATCCCGTTATGGAGCTCACCCAAATATATCCCATCATAGTCCTCTAGTTCGTAGGCTCCTTTTTCCAGAACACATTTCACTATATACGGTCCATGCCACATGGACTCGAACTTACCTGCCCCCAGCTTATCGTGCCTTTGGTCGTATGTGAGGACCAAATCACCTTCATTAAAGATGCGGGGTTGGACTGACATATCATACTATGCCTTGATGCACTTCCTATGTGCCTCATTGGCAAGAGCAGCATCGCGGTGGGTCTCGTCAAGCTTTGCGAGGTAAAGGAAACATTCTTCCTCGGTAGTGGTGTTCGAAAGAAATTCGACTGCGAGTTTGAGCGATGGAATCTCGCACTCTATTGGTAGGACTGCCTCCAATCTGTAAACTAACTGAAATAGTGTAAATCCAGTGGTAGTCTTAACAGAAGTCCGGTATGCCCATAGTGCGGAAAAGAGCATGTTGTGCCAGTTGGACTTATGTGTACCCACCATGCATTGAATCATGGTTTTCAAGACCTTGTTAATGGCCTCTACTTGTCCATTGGAATATGGGTAGTAAGGTGTTAATATTTCATGATGAAAACCTAATATAGCACTCAGTTCATCGACCATATGGTTCTAAAAGTGAGATACATGGTCAGTGACTATGACTTGTGGGACTCCGAACCATGAGATAATAGGATTGAACATGAAGAGTGCGGCGGTTTTTCTGTCATTCGTGTATGTAGGCATAGCCTCGACCCACTTTGTAAAGTAATCCATGTATACTATGACGTAACCATGCCTCCTGGCCACGAGGTAGGCTTACAGTGCATGAAGTCAATGGCCCATTTTGCGAAGGGGCCAACGGAAATAACCGGGTGTAATAGGGCTGGATAGGTGCACTTTTTCATTTGAAAATGCTGGCATGGGGGACATTTTTTAACGGCCTCAATACAATATTTGAAGATAGATGGCCAATAATATCCCACGCGCAGTATCTTCTAGGCTGTATCCATCCTAGAGAAATGACTGCGACAAGCCCCAAAGTGGCAGTCATTCAAGATATGTTCAGCCTCCTCATGTGTCAAACATCGTCGAAGAATAGAATCAATGCCCCGTAGGTACAAGGTATCACTGATGATCAGATAATACTTTGCATGGTATCGAATTCGACAACGATTGTCATGAGACAGTTGGGGGTTGAAACGTTGGGTTTGAAGATATAAGGTAATATCTCCATACCACAAATCAAACATGCTGATGAGGAACAATGATTCCGCCAGAAGGGAATCATTGGGCTTAGATTCTACATCAATGCAAGGAAGATCGCATAGGAGCTTGGCAAACACCAACGACTTATTAGACTTGGCCTTCTCGAAGAGGAGATCGAAATACTAAAGTATCACGATACAGCGTGAATACTTTCCCCCAAGCACTTGACATGTTAAAACGTGGTACATGGGGTTTGAGTCGGCGATGATGGTAGTGGTGCGGAGCAGGATGTAGTGACGAAACGTTTGGAAGGAAATGGCTATCACAAGAGCGAGCTTCTTAACATGCGAATAACGAGTTTCAGAGTCCATGAGACCCTTACTGAGGTAGTAGATCACATGCTCCTAGGCGTTGTTGTCTTCCAGTACCAAGACCATGGCAATCGTGGTGGAAGAAGCAGCGAGATAAAGGATATAATCCTTGTAGTAATTGGGCAGTTGGAGCATAGGAGCATGTGTAATAGCATGTTTGAGACTATCAAAGGATTGTTGCGCTTGATCGTCCCAAATGAACGGGACATCCTTCTTGAGTAGTCTCATATAACCCTGTTCCTTTTGCGAGAAATTACAGACAAAACACCATAGGTAAGTTTCCTTCTCTTGCAAACGTTGAAGTTTTGTAATGTCTGTGGGAGGTGGGAGAGCGATAATGACTTCCACCTTTAAGGGATCAATGTGGATCCCATATTTCGAGACAATAAAACCGAGGAGGCGTCCAGACTCGACACAAAAGATACACTTGTGAGGGTTCAGGTGGATGTTATACCTCCTGCATCTGAGGAAAACGGCCTTCAGATGATCAATGTGGTACTCATGTTGCCGTGAATGAGTGGGGAGGTCGTCGAGATAATTTTCCACAAAGTCCTTCACGTCATGAAAATCATAGGACATGGCCCGCTAGAATGTGGTACCAACATTTTTAAGGCCAAAAGGGAGCTTGCGATAAGAAAAGATTCCCCAAGGATAGATGAAATCCGTCTTATGTTGATCAGCCAGTTGTATCTCAATTTGGTTGTAACCGGAAAAACCATCCATGAACGAGAAGATGACACTTCCGGCACAATTGTCTATGATCTGGTCGATAAAGGGACTGGAGCAGTTTTCCTTGGGACAAGCTTTGTTCAGATCCTGATAATCAACACAGACATGAATGGTGCCCTATTTCTTAGCTACAGGGATGACATTTGAGACCCATTCTGTTAGTGGAACAGGGTAGATAAAACCAGACTTCAAGAGCTTCTCAATTTCTGCCTTAATCGCCACAGTTTTCCCAGGGTGTAGCGGTCGTAGATTTTTCTAGACTGGTTTAGCATCAAGATAGGTTGGAATCTCGTGTGAAACAATAGCTGGGTTTATCCCAGGAATTTCCTCGTAAGTCCAAGCAAATACATCTCGAAATTGCTTGAACAAGGCCATGAAGGTTGTAATCCCTTCAGGGGAACACTTCTAACCTAAACGAATGTGTTCCACTATACCAGGATTAATAGAGATGTCTATCGAAATGGTAGGTTCAATGTTTTCCAAGTTTCCCTCAGTGTCTATTTGACATGTGAGTATCAGGGACTGAGGGAAAGGGTATACATCCGGTGTAAAGATGGTGATGATGCTATTCTCCATAGTATATGATGGGGGAAGGAAAGACGATCGATGATGTACTTCTTCCCACGGAGGGTCATTCGAACTCATGATCTCCATGATGGACTCGTTAGATGGAAAATTTTGGAGTAGAGGATCAGGTAAGGATGACGTCCACTGTAGAGAATAGGATGTGGAGGCCACAACTAAGTGGTCCTCAAGTGCTGACTGGATAGCCTCATAAGTGAGTTTAGCGGGTGAAAGAGGCATGGTGTCTCCAATCAAGTGCATAGTGGCTTTGTCAGGTACAAGCCATTGATCGATAGAGTTAGGGACAAATGAAATCCTATAGGAGATCATGTTCACCATGGCAACATGATTAGGGGGATCCGAGGTTGGAAAGACGCCCATAAGAGATGAATCTTTTATGAGGCCGACCCCCACGCTCTCATATAGCTGTGAATATTTTCCAAGTAATGGAACATTATCGCCCGGATGAGTAGAGGTGTCAGGTGTACATAAATCCAGTTGTTCGACAGTGACAACTTGGCCTTGGTGGGGGAATTGTACTATGCAGAAGACAAATGATGCGACTGCATTCATGGCATAAAACCAATTACGACTGAGTAAGAGATTATAATCTAAAGGGGTTGCGACCACTTCCACATTAATGGTTGCGGTCTTACCCCCTAACTCAACTACTAAGGCTTGTAACATCCCATGAGGTTGAAATCCATGCCCGTCGAATGCTTTCAAGGTGGTGGGAGAACAATTTAACTCGGGAGAGCCAATGGCTCTTCAACACGAAATCGACATGACCGAGGTAGAGACACCTTCATCCAAGACGGTACGATGGATTGTCTTCCCAACAATGTTTGTGGCAACTTGAAATTCCAACTGATGAGAAAACCTCAACTTAAAGTACTCAAGTCGGAACATGATGATATTAGAAGAATCTGGATCAACCGCACCAATGGTAGCGTGGAGAGTCTTGCGTTGGTTAGGGAAGTTCTGCAAGACCTCTAGCATCGACATAGAACAAGGAGTTTGTGCTAAGTCCTCTACAATATTGTAGTTTTGAGCTGCCTGATCATTAGGATTGAAAACGGCTTTTCGAATCGTGATCTTGGGAAGATGCAACACTGATTCTAAAGAAGGCTTCTCAATGGTGAGAGAAGCGTGTGGTACAGTGACATCGGGAATAGAAGTGGAAGCGTTTTCAGTATTACTTCCAACCGGTTCCTTCTAAGGGACTGATTCATATGAACAGGAACGTGTGTTCAAGTTGATGGTCTCACTATGCATCATGAGAACATGCGTGGTAGAGGATGCCTCTCCTTGGGAAGGAAAGGTGTGTGTGATCAGTTGTTGGTTTTGAGTGGGGAAGGGATCTTTGAGAATTGCGATAGTAGAGGTTCCTTTGAGAAACTTCTGCACTTCATCTTGGTGGGGACATTCCTTTGAGAAATGGTCTCCACCGCATAGTAAACAAGGATACTTCAACTTCCTCTTCTATTTGGTGTCGTGAGGGGTGGGCTTGGGCTCCTATTGGTTAGAAGGTTTCTTAGTTTTCCCTTTGTTTTTCTTCTTACCACCGGTTTTCTGAGATGAAGTTGATTGAACAGAATTCACCTCTTTGGTGGAGGCAAGAGTGGGCGACTTGGTGATGTTGTTTCCAGCCTGTGTTGGGGATGGGGAAGAACCCTAGGGGTTCGACAATCCAATAGTTTGAGTAGGAGGCTGGGTGGTAAGGGAACCAATGATGCCATCGGCTTGAGGTACCTTAGGTGGTTGTTTGGGGTTGTACATAGGGTGGGGTGCACAAGAAACAATTTCGTATAATGTGTTGGATTGAGCATAGACCAAGTCTAAGTAATGGGCATGGAAAATAGCCTGTTCCTCAGTGACAACCCCTCTCATGGCCACATCTTGAGCTATGACAAGTAAAAGTGACTTTATGAATGAGTCAGATAAGAGTTGATCCGGAATATGAGCCTTAATAAGATGTTGTCTTCTCCACCACTCATGGATATGATCTGAGATGTGGGTTGCGGTATTCTGGCGAAGAGAGATCAATAAGTTGGTACCAGTCTCATAGCGAATGGGCAACTGGAAGTGGGTCAAAAATGACATAAAAAGAGAACCGAAATATGTAAATGAGTTTGGTGGTAGTTCAATATACCACTTGGCAGTTGGTCCAGTGAGAGTTTGTTGAAATAACCTAAGATGGATCGAGTCGTCCATCAAGGAGTTGGATGAAAACCATAAATGGTATGTCATCACATGGTTTTTTGGCTCTTCACCAGGCTCGCCATCAAATTTGGGGATATCTGATGGTAACTTAATCGAAATAGGAGGCCATTTATTCCCATGGAAGATGGGATCATTCATTAGATGAGATAGGTCGGGGAGGTCCAAAGTAGCCAAAAATTACAGTTGTTGATTCAATTGGGGGTACTAATAGTACAAGTAGGGCATGTATGGACCGGTATGACCTTGAATTGACTGGTTGTAAGGTGTTCCTTGGGTAAACTGACTGTAAGGGGGCATGCCACTCGGACCATATGTTGGTCCGAAACCATAATAAGGTGGTCCATAGCCATAGGGTGGGGGTTCACTGCCACTGTCGGGGGGGTGAAGGTCCATCGCCACCTTCCGGGAGGGGGTGGAGGTCCGCCACCACCATCAGGAGGGGGTGGAGTTCCGCTGTCACCTCCATGATAAGGTGGTCCTCCACCTCCTCCACTAGGAGGGCGGGTGGGCCACCTCCTCCGTCGGAGGGATAGGGGCCTCCACCACTGCCGCCACCAGAAGGGTATGGTCCTTCACCACCTCCTCCACCATAATAAGGTGGTCCTCCACCACCACCACCGGAACGGGGTGGTCCTCCACCATAAGGTGGGGGTCTGCCGCCACCGGGTGGGTGGTGGTCTGCTGCCTTTGCCAAAAGGGGGAGGGCCTTCGCCTCTGCCACCGGGAGGGGGTGGGGCATTGTGGCTAGAAGGGGGTGGTCCTCCACCAGAAGGTATAGGTACTCTACCTCCTCCAGGATTATATGGGGGCCCATCTCCTCCGGTGGGAGGTGGAGGGGACCAAACGGGGGTGGTGGTACTTGAGGGATGTTTGATGGGGGTCCATGTTGTAAAACATTTTGATGCCCCCATAGAGTGTATGGATTGTCGGGATAAGGTATCGCATAGGGTGTGTTTCTAGGATTGAATTGTACTGACACAGGGTTAAGATAACCTGGATACGTTGAATTCATGGTGGTTGAATTTCATTGGATGGTCCCCCAACATGGGATAGTCCCATGGTGGATGGGTCGGAAAGGGTACGGTCCCAATCCTCCTTGTCGCGTTTTACTATTGGACCCTGTGGTATATAGAGAGTTGTGAAGCCTTGAGAATCCTGTGAGGTTCCAAACTTTTGAATCCACATCTATCACATAAGTTTGCTTGTGGCCTTAGTTTGTGTAGATTTTTCCGAACTACTTTTCTTTTGTTTAGAATACTCTAGGAGAAATTTTGTTTCAGTCACTCTGGCTGACTTTCCTTGGAGAAGGTCCCTCAGAATTTTGAACTTACCACCCGAATATCCTAAGGGATCCTCCCAAAGGGCTAGGGAACCGAATGCCAACTCCCCTATAGGTTAGGGATAGAGATCCATATCACACACCTTCGAGAAATGGCTCGAAGATGCCCTTTTATCCATTTAACTGTCATCGTCACATGCTACAGTAGGACAACCTGCAACGTCGCATGCTGCACAAAGGTGACCTGTGGTGACCTCACTAAAGCCTATAGAAATAGGTCAATATCTCTTCTAGTTTGGTTTCTTAGTCATGGTAAATTCAAGGAGTTTTACACTGAGTCTTAAGGTGGCAAGATTTAGGTGTAACACTGACAATTCCTAGTCTTCCTCTTTCATCCATTCGAATGGGGGGGAATCTTGGATTCCATAACTCCCTTGTGCACCCTCTTAGAGGCTATTTTTATCCCCGGCATGTCATATAGGTAATATGTCAACAATTTGGTTCGATCATTATCATAAGTGTCATAGAATATTCATCATTGTTGTCATGGAAGCTAGGGAATCTACCCCAATTGTCACAATACCTCTAATATGCCTCTTCCTCTTCCATGGGAGTTATTCTTCCACTCAAATTAGACCCTCATTGAGTCATTCCAAGTATAATGACTCTACAACTCCCCCAAGAACGTTATAATGCACCTTGGATTCGAATGGGTGAGGATAGGATTCCATGTGGCATGGAGACTCTTTCCTTGTGTGGGTCCCACACCAACTATGTGCCCTCATGACCAAGTGCCACTTCATTTTATTATTATTAATATTTATTTAGCCCCTTTTATTTATATTTTTCAATCTAATCTCCATTTGGGGTCTTATAGCTCCCTTATTCCAAATCTAAACATTTCCACCCCAACCTAGGGAACTAGTAGATTGGTGGAATTTTCCTTTCATGTAATTTATTTGGATGGGGACATTACACAAATGGACAAGTAGAGGCGATCAACAAAGTCTTGGAAAATATTATCCAGCACATGGTGGGGACCCATAAATCAAATTGGAACTTGGAAATTTTTTCGGCTCTTTGGGCCTATAGGACTTCTATAAAAAATGCAACAAGATTCACACCCTTTCAGTTAATCCATGGTCTGGAAGCTATCCTGTCGTTTGAATGCGAAATTCCATCCCTCAAAATGGCCATTGAACTCTTTCCCAACGCTTATGTAAAGGAAGAACGATTTATGTATTTGACTAATCTTGATGAAACTCGTCGCAATGTTGTGCTCGCTAACGAAGCTCATGAAAAGCATATTAAGGATAAATATGATAAATCTATTAAACCTCGTGCTTTCAATGAAGGTGACCTAGTTTTAACATATGACCAAATGCATGATAAACTAGGGAAAGGCAAGCTAGAATCCATGTGGTATGGTCCCTATATAATTAAATGAGTTTTAGATAAAGAGGCTCACAAGCTAGTTGATTGTGATGGTACACCTTTAGGGGAGCCTCACAACGGGCTCTAACTGAAAATATTTTATGTGTAGGGATATCCTATGTATACACTTTGTATATAGTGTAATTATGGTGTGAGTTTGATTTCTTTTGCATGTTAGGATCTTGTTTCACCATGGCTATTTACCCTGATTCGTTCTTTGACGTGCAAATGTTGGTGTATTCTAGATTTGCAGATGGTGCTAGTCAACATACCCAGACTCTTTCTTCTGTGGCATGGTTACTCTATTCCCCTACTAACGAGCTGATTTCCTCTGGAGGAATATGCTTAGGTCCCACAACAAACAATATCACAGAATACCATGCAATAATTGGACTTATAACAGAAGCACCCTCTTTTGGAATTTTCCATCTTGTAGTCTACCTAGAATCCCAACTCGTGGTATCTTAACTAAACCGCATCTACATGATCTGAGATCCCATACTATTTCGTCTATATCAAAGGATACATTTATTGGAAATATTTTTTGATTCCATTCAATATCATCACATCCCAAGACAATTCAATATAATTGCAGATTCCTTAGCAAATTTTGTATTAGACTAGTATATGGCACATACATGAATCATTTCACCATGAAATGTAAACATCAAAACATGAAATATAAAATGTACATAAACACATTTTAGGGAATCAAATAGTTTAAATAAGAAATGTATATATATCATAGCAAAAGGCTGTATCAAAGTTTGTAGTCACATCATAATTTCCAAAAAGTACAATAGGGGAAAAAAATGGGCCTTATGACCTGTACATAAGATAAATGCCGCAAAAATTGGGTCCTACAAACTGTTAAATTTTCAAAATTTACTTCAATCTGATCTAGGATCTTAACTGAGAGAACAACATGTACAGCATATCTACAGCATATCAATCATGGACACAATAATGCAAGCACACGAGAGACACAAAGATTTACTTGGGGAAAACCATAAAGGTGAAAAACCCCAATAACTTCCTCAGAGATAGATAGAGCAATGATACAACCAACCATAAGAGATAGACCTATCCTAGCAGCAGATCGTCCTCCTCCATAAGTGTGCCACTCCTCCTTGAGTGCATGAGTGAGAAGTGAGTGAGTAAATAGAGTGCCTCCCACACTCTATTTATACTTGACTTGACTTGCCTTTTACCTAACTCATGTAGGCTCGAACTTAACCACATAACATAATGCTGAATGGGCCGACCCCCAATAGGGTGGTCTAATAACCCTTTGATCCACATGACTTATACAAGGCCGACCCCAACAAGGTGGTCTAATAACCCATCAAGTATAAGTTACGACACTTACAATATAAATGACGACACTTCCGTATAGAGGAATAATAACATCTCTATAGGAATACAATATACATATATGTGAAATACATTCCGAAGTTACATATACATCAACACTCCCTCTTAACTAGGAAGGTATTTCTCAGCACAATTCTTCTAGCACAAGTCATCTTCTCTGGATCATCGTCACTGGATAATCGTCATCGAGTCATCATCATCATCGTCACTGCTACTGCTATCTCAATCAATCTATGAATCTACTCGTCATAAGAAGTTCTATAGAGCCAGTCCTTTTTCATACTGGATGTAGGCCCACCATCTGCAGGTCTTCATCATCACTGGCCATACTGTGGAATTCTCAGGACTCATTACGTGCGTCACAAAACCAGGCTGCAACATCCCAGGCTATTACAAGCACCCAGCTCTACCTGTAGGATCTCCCAGGAGCACATTACATGTGACCCATCACAAAACCTGGCTGAAGCATCCCAAGCTATTACGAGCACACGGCTCTACCTGTCGGATCTCCCAGGAGCACATTACGTGTGATCTCACCACAAAACCTGGCTGAAGCATCTGAGGCCTTTTTCATCCTGTCCAGATCTCCCAGGAGAAAATTACATGTGGTCATGGCAAAACCTGGCTGAAGCATCTGAGGCCTTTTTCATCCTGTCCAGATCTCCCATGAGCAAATTACATGCCATAGGACAAAACCTCGCAAGAGGATCTTCCAAATATCCTAGGGAACTGAATTACATGCCATAGGAAAAACCTCGAAAGACTATCTGCAGATCTCCTAGGGCACAAATTACATGTCCTTCCAAGCAAAACCTCGAAAGAGCATTTGCCAGATGTCCCAGGGCACCGAATTACATGCCATAAGCAAAACCTCAAAAGACCATCTGCAAATCTCCCAGGGCACAAATTACATGCTTACCTACACAACCTGATCCACGGCCACAAAGTATCATCTGATACTCATCAAACATCATCCTAATTTACACCTGATCATCATCACTACAACATCCTACTGCATGTCATCTGGAGAAGCTCGTCATCCACGATCATCCTGATCATGCAATGCATCCATCTGATGCACACCAAGTATCCACCTGATACATACATAGATACATGATCCACCCAATGTATCCATCAGCATACATGATCTCCCTGATCATACAAAGATACATGATCCACACAATGTATCCATCAACATACATGATCTACCTGATCATACAAAGATACATGATCCACACAATGTATCTATCAACATCCAACATGATGCGTACATATATGAAGGATCCAACTAATCATATCCAGCATACATACATAAATGATCCAACTGAATACATACACATGATCCAACCGATCATATCCAGCATCCAACATGATGCGTACGTACATACAAATGATCCAACTGATCATATCTAGCATCCAACATGATGCATACATACATACATAAAAATGATCCAACTGATCATATCCAGCAGAAACCAGAACATCATCCTGATGCTCATCATCCAGCACTTACATCAATAGCCATGTGAAGGATCCCCCTTCCAACATGCTTGGAATGGCTTCAGCAAATGTGTCCATCACTTCTTCCTCGAAGTGTCCTCGATCTGAAGAACGCCAAGCCTCTCTCTGAAGTAATCGAACTTCACTCTGGCTAGTGGCTTCGTCAGCACATCTGCAATCTGCTCGTCTGTCGCAACATACAGGAGCTTCACAGCTCTTCTCTGCACCATATCCCTGATATAGTGATATTTGATCTCTATGTGTTTCGGCCTATCATGAAACACTGGGTTCTCGGACAGCTTCACACAACTCTGGTTATCACAGAAGATACCAGTAGCATCCAATAGGAGATCAATAACTCAGACAGTAGCTTCCATAGCCATACTGCCTCACAACTAGCTGAACAGGCTGCAACATACTTTGCCTTAGCTGTACTCAGTGCTACGCAGGACTGCTTCCTGCTAAACCAAGAGATCAAACCTGATCCCATACTGAAGCAGCACCCAGATGTGCTCTTCCTATCTGTAGCACTGCCAGCTCAATATGAATCAACGTAACCCTGCAGGTTAAACTTTTTATTCACTTCATACGTGAGCCCATAATCCACTGTACCCTTCAGGTACCTCAGAACATGCTTTACAGCAACCAGGTGAACACTCCTTAGATCTGTCAGGAACTGACTCAATGTGTTCACAGCAACGCAAATGTATGGTCTCATGTTCGTCAGGTACATCAAGGACCCAATCATCTGACGATACATAGAGACATCAACCGGCTCAGATGAAGCATCACATAGAAGCTTCAGATTCGATGCCATAGGTGTGTCCATGGCCTTGCAATCCATCATCCCGAACCTCTTTAGGATCTCTACTGCATACTTCCCTTGTCCAAGGAAGATTCCATCTGCACTCTGCCACACCTCCATGCCAAAAACAAATAGTGCATCATCCCCAATTTCTTCATCTCGAACTCGGTAGTAAGCTTACGCTGCGTGTCGGCAATCAATCTATCTTCACCTGTAACAAACAGGTTATCCGCATACAAAAGTAGTATCACTGGATTTCCTTCCTCAACCTTGTAGTAAAGGTTGGAATCCGCTTTACTCTTGGTAAAGCCCAAACTGGATAGAAAGCTGCCTATCCTACCATACCAAGTTTTGCACATATATGAATCCCTATCATGTGTCTCAGAACCAAGTGGCTGCACCACATACACTTCTTCTTCAACTACACCATTCAAGAAAGCTATCTTGAAATCCATCGGGTGTATCTTCTATCTCAACACTTTTATATTTCTCTATACTACCATCTGCAACATGCTTGATCTGATAGTTCCATTTGGAAGTCATAACAAACTTCCCTTCACTTCTTGGGACTACATCCCAAACATCATTCTTCATGATCGACGGATCATGGCATTCCATCGCAGATCCTGGGAACTTCAATATCTTCATTATCTTCAATAGATATCTTTGTTGCTGGAACAAATGTTGTAGTTCTTCTTTTGTAGGAGATGGCATATGATCTTTCCTACACAACAAGTTAAATTGCATGATTAGAAAACATCTCATAGTTTTCAGAACGAATTCTTACACATAAAGAAATATGTCATACAGTCATGCAATTATCTTAGCCAATTCTTCAATACAACATTTATCCATATCCCGTAACTTTCTAGATGCCTTCCAATCTCTACCAGAACATTGTTAAGAGTGTGCACAACTCCCAACATGTCAGCAAAGAGGTTTCATTCTAGATAAGTAGCAATGGAATGTTGTACAGTGCCATAGGCCACTTACCCATGTATATTAGTAGTATACTATTCATCAATGCAACTATTCTAATATGCACAATACATATCCTAAGTCTAGGAACATGAGCATATACATCATTGAACAATTTTATTTAAACAAACAAATATGCAAGAAATGATGATTAAAATACTTATCTTTCTTTGTTCGTTGGGTGGACTCCCTCTGAGTCTTCACTTCCTTGCAGGAGCTGCTAGAGTCCTAATCTGAAGTAGCTTCTACTACACCTTTCTGTTGTGGAATGTAGAGAGATGGTTAACTCCATCTGAATATATGCATCCTTGCATAAACCACTGGAGTGTACTCCCTCTTGATCTTTGCTTCCTAGATTACCTGTTCTTGAACTCATATTCATCCTTGGTCCCTATACATGCTTATTAGTATCATGATTGTGTTACCCTTGTGATCTCATATAAAATCATACATTCATTAGTATACTATTAAGACACAATAATCTCAAGCATGTATAGTCATGATCATTTCAAACAGAAATAATAAGCATTAGCATTCAAGGTTTATGTAGGATTCTTATGGTTAGTCAAATCATAAGAAACATAACATGTCTAAACCTATAATTACTCAAACCTATGACTCTTTGGGTTATTCATATCATTAATTAAGGTAAGACACATAATATGCATATACCCATGATTATTCAAACCTATGACTTCATGAATAATCATTATCAACAACAGTATAAGATCCTAACACAAGGTAGGATTCTAGCTTGATATAGGAAAAACATACCTGGATTAGCATGCTAGCTATTTATGTCTAACATACCCGCATAATGTCTTCTGGTTCTATTCAGTGACTTGTGCTAGTAACCTACATGCCTCATAAGTTAACCATTGTAGAAACAAGTTATACATACCTCGAAAGTAGATCTTCTATGTGATCCATGACAATGGATGAATCCTTGTCTTCATGTCACCATGATCATACGTTCTTGAAGTAGAACATGATTTGTCTTTCTTGGTGTACCTTTCATGTTAGCAGACAACATAAACCTCATACAACACCATAATGCATTAGTACAATCATAAGTGTCAACACCCTAACCAATGAATATCTTCTATCATGCATTCATAATTTTGTTAAGGTGATACGACAATTCTAAAATCAAGATTGTACTAACCGTAATAACATGAAGACAAACATACCATAAACTTAATCATGAACAAATATCGAAACATACCTCGATGAGTCATACCTGTCGAGATCGCTTGTAATCTTCTTATGTAAGGCCTTAGCCTCATCTCCCTCTGAAACAGGAACTTCTTCACTCATGCAGATGATCAATCCATATTCTTCTAGGATTAACCCAATCCACTTGATTTGCAAGAACTGGACCTGGAGCTGGATATGGGTTTGTCAGAGAAACTCCAAAAATTCAAACATTGAATTTCAAACTTCCGAAAGGATAGAAATATGCGCCTTGATGAGCTGATCAAGCTAGCATATTTAGAATTTGAAAACTGCAAAGTTTCACTCCTCAATTTTGCCTTTGAAACTTCCAAATTCACTGGACGTGACCCTGAACTGGGGTTTGATGAAGTCCACTCTTCTTCCCAATCAAAAGGTTTGATCCAAAGCTCTAAGCTTCTATTTTTCTGAGGAGCTTCCATCCATGGTCACAGATTTCAAAAATTCCCATTTTTACAGAAGCCCTAATTTTCCACTTTTCTTATCAAAGTCCCGAACTAGGGTTTGATCAAGCCCGGCCTTTTGCCCAACCAAAAATTCTGATCTTCATCTCTAAATTTCTATTTTGATGAGTAGCATCCAGCCGTGGTCTCCGATTACAAAAATTCTAACTTTCTCCAAAGCCCTAAATTCTGGAAGCCATGAATGAAGGTACTCAAAAATAATTCTATTTTGACAGAAATATGTACCTGATTGTTTCTGGTGTAACTCTGAACCTTTTGATCCACACGGTCTGAAAAAGTTTCCTGAGATACCCTGACCTGTTATATTTCCATCCTGATAGGTCTGACCTCAATTGGATTCTCTGAGAGAGATTTATGCCAAGTTTTGCAACGTGACCTGTTTTGGGATAATATAGGAGAGAAAACTTGTACGGAGTTCCACGTGTCACTGGTTCAACTCCGGCCTCTGAAAACGTTTCCTGAGATATTAACGTCTGTTTTCTACCTATCACCTTTTACGAAATTTAATTTGGATCTTCCTAGCCCAAGTTATGACATTTTTCCCAAGGTCACCTGATTTTGACTCAGATCTGGAAGAGGTAGAAACACTATATTGTATAGATCATAAATCCCAAAGTACAACGAATTAGAGGTTTTCCTTTGGACACAAGGTACATGGGGATTTAGTCTTCGACCTGTAAATATTTCAGATCCGAAAAATTCACCAAAACGGATTTATAGCGAAAGTGCTACGATGACTTGTTTTTGCTATATCAAGCCCTAGCATTGTAAGTGCAACAAGTGTCATACATGCCATATCATGCCTTCTTTCAGGCTAGCTCTGATACCATGTTAAATTTTCAGAATTTACTTCAATCTGATCTAGGATCTTAACTGAGAGAACAACATGTACAACATATCAATCATGGACACAATAATGCAAGCACAAGAGAGACACAAAGATTTACTTGGGGAAAACCATAAAGGTGAAAAACCCCAATAACTTCCTCAGATATAGATAGATCAATGATACAACCAACCATAAGAGATAGACCTATCCTAGCAGCAGATCCTCCTCCTCCATAAGTGTGCCACTCCTCCTTGAGTGCATGAGTGAGAAGTGAGTGAGTAAATAGAGTGCCTCCCACACTCTATTTATACTTGACTTGACTTGCCTTTTACCTAACTCATGTAGGCTCGAACTTAACCACATAACATAATGCTGACTGGGCCGACCCCCAATAGGGTGGTCTAATAACCCTTTGACCCACATGAATTATACAAGGCCGACCCCAACAAGGTGGTCTAATAACCCATCATGTATAAGTTACGACACTTACAATATAAATGACGACACTTCCGTATAGAGGAAAAATAACATCTCTATAGGAATACAATATACATATATGTGAAATACATTCCGAAGTTACATATACATCAACACAAATCACCTAGAATCTATCTCTAATCATGAGGGGCATTGTGCTCCTGAAAGAACACAACCGCTCGGGCTACCTAGCGAGTAGGAGATTAATCCTCTTTGTCACTCCCACAGTGTGCCTTTGGAGTCGGTAGGGCACATCATGCACCCTCACCATTGGGATTCCCATGGTCAATCCCTACAGGTTACGCTCCACATCTCAAATCCCACCCGCATCCTCCTCATCCCCTGTGAATATTTCTCCTTTGCGGTGAAGAGGAGAAGATCCCGTTGGTCGTGCAACCCCAACATATTCAACGTAATATATACATGCATCAAATCCCCATTGTACACCAAAAAAAAAAATTTAAAAATGTTGAGATATAAAACAAAAAATTCAAAAAATGCATTATTTCTACAAGAGCACACCTGAAGCATCCCACTTATCTCCCTCTAGAAGAAGCATGTATGGCTCTTTGTGGAATTCTATCCCCACATAAGGATAGTCTTCTATCAAAGGGATCTGGTGCCTCCACCATGAGAATAAATAATGTGTCATATTTGAGCCTTTGTGGGCCCCCCATTTGTACTTCCAAACTAGTCCATAACTCCATCCATGGCTTGGATGGAGGACGAATCGGCACATCGATATGAGGGCGGAGTAGTGGTACCCTCTCTAGAAAGAATGTGACCAGAATGGTCCCATATCCAAAATGTGTATGTATTCCACTTATGCACTTGCTCAATTGCTCTTTCAAGTTGGATAATAACCCCCCACACCATTTAAATATCGTGGGATCCATGCACTCTAAAGAAATCAATATATGTTCCCTAGTAGCATGGTGTTCCCTCGTACTTCCTACAACCCTAGTAATTGTGAACGAGATGGTGCATAGAAGCAATTCAACTATGTTATTCATGGGAATGTTGTCACTTGTCCTTTGAGTTCCCAAAGAACAAAACTGATCAATAAGGTCATCAGTACTCTCTTCTCCCCCTTGGTGACTACTCAACACCACCAGTGCACCTCTCCTTGAGAGGCCCATCAAGAATTATGTGTCCTCTATTTCAATCTCTAGGACATGTGGCCTGGCATTAAAGGCTTCATTGTCTACATCCCACATCTCTATGAGGTGGTTCAAGAGATCTCATTGTTTCATCATCCCTTAGGTCATGAAGAACTTCAACAACCCACAATTCCTCAATGCATTCAAGTTTCTTATTCATTTAGAGCTACTTGATCATCACTTTAGCCCTCCCTCTCCTTCCAATGAATCATTTTTCTCTTTTTAATTTGTAATCACCTACCATGGACAAGAAAATCATTTGGTCAAATTTTGAGATCCAAATTCAACCTCTAACCCACTGAGAAAACTCAATTTTTTCCTCAAATTGCGCATCATCGCACCCCCTCAGTGTACCATGGAGTGAATAACTAAGTTTTTCATTCCCCTTCCATTACGAGAAACACGATGAACTTGAGATCATCGAGCTTCATGATATAGGGGAGGCGCGATGATCTACAGGGGTGAAAAGGGGATTCCCCCAAAGCCCCAAAACCATAGAAAACTTCCATGAAAAGACAAAAAATGACAATGAATGGAAGGAGGAGGGCCTGATCTATTACCTAGAACAATGTTACTAAAATCTTACCACCATTAGATTCAGTGTATACACCCCTAAAGTTCCATTGGCTAAGTCATTTACCTGGAGGGACATCATTGTGCTTATACTAGGTTTTGAGAGGTCGTCGCAGGCTGCACTCATGCAACCTGTGACGTCGCACCTTGCTCCATTACAGGGTGCGACGAAGTCAGTTAATGGGAAATATCATTCTTGAAGGTTGCTAACTTAGATCCTTATCCCTAACCTGTTGGGGGAGCTGGCCTTCGGTTCCTAACCTCTTGGAAGGATCCCCTATCTCTCTCCTATCATATCTCAACCTACCCTATCCATATCCTATCCACTTAGCCCTATATAAGTGAAGCTCCACCCCTCTGCAAGGGGAGGAAGTCTATGGTACTCTTATGCTGGTGAAATTAGGCTTAATAGATTTAGCACTCTAGCTTGGGAGACATACACTTCTCTCTACGATCTTTGACATGGCTTGTCGGAAGGAGCTTGCAATGTTAAGGAAATGGTTGTAATCCTCTTTTCTATTGTACTCTCCACTTTTCAATACAGTTAATACAATTGCTTTCCATAAATGTTGTTGCGTTGATGATGTTTAGAGTTTTCCTCCTTAACTGTTAACTTAGATCTATCATATGAAATGTATGCTTTCACTATTCTTGGTCTGTAATATGTTCAACAGGGTATAGCCGTTTAAGATCTGGCAATGTTGGAGCATTGGATCAATGAAGGAGAAAGGGATCTGCAAATCCAAGGTAAATGATCTATCCTTTCATTTTCACTTCTATTTGATCTAGGAAAGTATTTTGTGTTCTATCCTATATGTTCTAGACTTACGTTAAGCTAGGGAGATCAGGCCTTGAGTCCGCTCTCGGTAGATTGTCCTTCAAACAAATCTAGCGACCATACTGTGGAGAACATTGCTTTATAGTTGTCAATTAGAATGTCTTTTTTCAGTTTATTTCTTTCCAAGCCATACTATTTTGTCATTTCCTTCTTGAAGTGGATTTCGCCACAAATCTTCACTTTGAAGAGTCTAGTTAGCTTCCTTTGAGTTTGCACATCTCATTTGCAGACCTGTTTATGCTCATTATCTGGAGAATTGGTTTATTTTTGAACTCAGATCTCTCCTATCGCACCTAGTCAGTGTACCCAGAGAGACACTCTGTGTTTTTTTATCTTTGTTCTTTTCCTATTAGTCTGTCATCGTAGCCCTTCCATTCGTATACTACGACATTGTCGCACTTCCTGTACAATTGTACTGCGATGTCGCATTGTGTATAAGCATAGAGTTCGTCAATCTGCCATTTTTTCCATGCAGGCATGCCCTCTCCAGTTTTTTTGTGAGTTTGGTTTGTGTGCAGACTCCCTCTGTACTATACGATCCAGTCAGAGATCCTTTTTTCTTTGTGTATTTGAGTTGTTTGGTTTTTGTTTGGAGTTGTTTTGGGTTCCATTTTGGACAATTCTGAGACTTGGTAGTGGCGGATACTCTTGTCTCCCCCACCTGCATCCACTCACCCTTGCATTCCCTCCTCTCCTTCCCAGATCTGATCATTGTGTTGGATCAGTTTCCAAACCTCACTTGCATTCATTTTGTGAGTTTTTCTTGCCTTTAGTATTGCTTGTTGTTGATTGATTTTGAGTGTTTGTATGTATTTTCAGTCCATTGTGTGCTCATCTCTTCTTGAGATTTTATGAGTTATTAGAGTGTTGCGAGTCATCTTTTCAGTTCAAGCATTCATGTTTAAAAGCACAGTTGTTATCAAATTGTCATTTTGATGCACTCATTGAAAGACCAAAAGTACTTATTTATGTTATTTTTCAAGATCATTTGAAGAATTGCATAAGCATTGGAATATCTCATTCATAGATCTTTTGGATAAGTTGAAAAAAAATTGCATTATTTGTATTTTTCATGAACTATGAGTTGCTCATCTTCTTGAAGAATTCAAATATAGATCAAGTTTTGCAAAAGTAATTCCGTGCTTTGGAAATTGCATTGTATCTTTTGGTTTTTATGTTTTTAGGCCATCATAGTGAAAGTGAAAAGTTTTCATACCTTACTTAGAAATTCTCTCTTTTCATTACTTAACATCATTTTTGTTTTGAAAAGACAAAAGAAAAAGAAAAAAACATTCTTTGATTTGGCTTAGTAGTGTTGTGCAATTTTTTTTGTTTCGTTGAAAAGGAAAAATAATACTTCATAGTCATTTTTTGGTAGATTTGGGATTGTCTTGCATTGCATTTCTTTGGTTAAGTTGTTGGAAAGAAAAAGAAAATTTCCCCTTCCCATACATAGAGTTCATTGAAAGAAAAGTGTATTTGTGCATGTAGTTAGGGCCTGTATTATGTTTACGATTATGTACTCACCTCATGCATTCACCTAACCATCTAGATAAAATTAATGGTAGAACTAGGGTAAAATCTTTAGAAACTTGTGTGTAAGTTAGAGACGTCCTTCGGCGTTGTTAAACGTGGCAACTGTCGTTATTTTCCAGCACTGTATCCTGGGGGTATTGTAGTCTTCCACGTACTTATCGGTATATTGAGCTCCTTCACGTACCCACCAAGTCACCTTGAGTACTTGACGTATATCGAAGTGTGTATCACGTACTTGGTAGTATATCAGAAGGTCTCTTGCTGAACGGTTGTGCATTAGACAACACCACTACGGATTTGAGCTCCCATGTACCTTGTGTATATCGGGAGACACCCTTAGGATTCCTGAAACCAACTAAGTTAACTTTTTGGCCGTCTTGACGAAGAAATACACCGAGAACAACACTCGGGGAGCTACTATGCACATACAGTCTAGGTAATCGGGTATGCAGGAAAGGGTATATATGGTCCCCATCCTCCTTGTCACGTCATATTGTTGGACCCTGCGGTATATCGCAAGTTGCGAAGCCTTGACAATCCTGTGAGGTTCTAGACCATTAAATCCACTCTTATAACATAAGTTTGCTTGTGGCCTTAGTTTGTGTAGGGTTTTCTCTGGTCTGCTTTTCTTTTAGTTTACCCTTAGGAGAACCTTTTCGTTTCAGTCACTCTGGCTGACTTTCCTCGGAGAAGGTCTCACAGGATTCAGAAATTGCCACTCGAATATCCCCTTAACCAGGAGGTAATTTCGAGAGTAAGAATGGATCCACATGCCAGGGCTGGGTCACATGAAGTGGAAAACCCCACTTTGAATGTTGGAGGACTTTTGTTTCCTCATACTCCTCCAGATTCACCTGCCTCTTATCCCCCATAGGATGAAGAAGAAAAAATCCCCACTTCACAAGACTTACCTCCCATTGCACCGGGATTTCTTGGATAATTGGAATCGATAAATCAACCCCAGGAAGACCCTACAGCTGCTGTTGGTCCATCAACAACTTATTGGACATCTTCTACCGGTCACCCAGTGGCCCATTTTGCCATTGCCTCCCCACCCACTTGAGCTAGCCCCGACGATCGCTTAGCACCGTACCATGAATAATTGGCTCGTTTACGTGCTATGGATGAGGAGTTTCGAAATAAAAAATTTCAAATAAGATTCGACGACAGACCAATTCCAGGTCACTCTTTATCTTTCGAGTCACCGGAATCATCCACGCAACACCTGACCACTACTAAAACTGGTCAACCATCCATTCCTGTACATGCATCTCCTAGACAAGAGACCAGTTCAGTACCCCCCATAACCCAACCTATTGAAGGACAACAGTCCAATGCACCCATTACTATGGTAGTTACGTCACCTGTTCCTCCCCCACCCCAAACTTCACAGGGCAGATACTCTTTACCCCCTACCTTCTTTACAGGAAGTCGTAATCCTATGGTGAATAATCAACAACCAGTGTTGGGTCAACCTTTACCTAGTGGTCAACAAGTTGTTGTTGGGGGGAAACCCCCGTCTCTTAACCATAATCCTACAGCAGGGGTTCCCATCGGGCCTTCCATCGGAAATTCCTTACCTCCTGGACCTTCCAATTCGGGACTATCCCATGTTGGGGGACCATCCAACGTGATTGAACCTCCCTCTAGTCAAGCGTATCCAGGTCATCTTAACCCTATGCCGGGTCAACTTAATCCTGGAAACGCACTCTACAGGGTACCTTACCCCGGTAATCCTTACACTCTATGGGGCGAGCAAAATTTTTTACAACATGGACCCCCACTTACAATCCCGCAAGTCCCTCCACCCCCGTTTGGTCCACCCCCACCTCTCATTGGAGGCGACGGGCCTCCACATAACTCTGGAGGAGGCAGACCTCTACCTTCTGGCGGAGGACCACCCCACTTCAGTTATCATGGCTCACCACCCCCTCCTCCCGACCGAGGTGGGGGAGGACCATCTCATCCCGGTGGTGGTGGAGGAGAACCACCCCCTCCCAATGATGGTGGTGGAGGACCTTCTAATCCTGGTGGTGGTGATGGTGGACCCCCACCCTACTATGGTGGAAGTGGCGGAGGAGGTTCTTACCCTTTTAGCGGCGGCAGTGGCCCACCACCCCCTCCTGGTGGAGGCGGTGGAGGCCCGTCCTATTCCGGTGGTGGTCGCGGACCACCACCTCCTCTCGGCAGAGGTGGTGGTGGCCCATCCTACCTTGGCGGTGGTGGAGGGCCCCCACCATTTGGAGGCGGCACACCCCCTCCCGACGGTGGAGGCAGGTCCCCACCTTATGGTAACGAGCCACCTTATTATGGTTATGGACCTCCTTACTATGGAAACAGACCTACATTTGGCCCGAGCGGCCAGTACCCCTATGGCCAGTTTCCTCCTAGAACACCCTATGGTCAGTCGATACAAGATCCCACAGGTCCTTACATGCCTTATCTGTACTATTAGTACTCGCAACCTAATCCGCAACTGTCCTTTTTGGCTACTTTGGATCTACCTGACCTGTCGCGTTTAACTAATGACCCCATTTACCACGGAACTAATTGGCCACCCATTCCGGTAAAACTTTCGCCAGATATCCCAAAATTCGATGGTAAGTCGGGTGAGGATCCTAAAAACCACATGATGACATACCACTTATGGTGTTCATCCAACTCCCTAATGGACGACTCGATCCATCTTCGGTTATTCCAACGGACTCTCACTGGTTCGGCTGCCAAGTGGTACATTGAACTACCACCCCATTCTTTTCCTGATTTTGGTTCTCTTGCTATGAAATTTTTTACTCATTTCCAGCTTCCTATACGGTATGAAACTGGTACAGATATTTTAACCTCGCTCTGTCAAAATACCACCACTCATATCTCAGATCATATACATGAGTGGCAGAGGAGACAACATCTCATTAAGGCTCTTATTCCAAATAAGATCCTAGCAGATTGGTTTACGAAGTCTCTCATACCAACCATAGCACGAGATGTTGCCATGGGAGGTGTTGTCACTAAGGAACAAGCCATCACATGTGCCCACTTACTAGACTTAGTCTATGCTTAGTCTAGAACATTGTTTGATATCTTCCTGACACACCCCACAACACTTATGACCCCGCGAAACCACCCAAGGCACCCCAAACTGATGGCATCATTGGATCCCTTATCGCCCAGCCTTCTCAAACTGTTGGTTCGTCGAACCCCTTGGGTCCTTCCCGATCACCAACATAGGCTGGTCACAGCACCACCAAATCATCCACTCCTGCTATCACCGAAGAAGTGAATTCTATTTCATCAGTTTCACCTCAAAAGTCTGGTGGTAAGAAGAAAAACAAGGGGAAACCTATGAAATCTTCCACCCAACAGAAACAAAAGAGCACCCCTGATGATACCAAACAGAAAAGGAAGTTGAAGTATACTTGCCTACTGTGTGGTGATGATCACTTTTCTAAAGAGTGCTCCCATAGAGACGAAGTTCAAAAGTTTCTTAAGGGTAAAGCCACACCCACAGTTCTCAACGATCCCTTCCCTGCTCAAAATCAGCAGTCAATCGCTCACACTTCTTCTTCCTAAGGAGAAGCATCCACCACTCCACATGTTCTCATGGTGCGTAACGAGACCATCAACTTGAACACTCGTTCTCATTCATATGACTCTGTTCCAGCTAAGGAACCTGTTGGAAGTAATATTGAAAAAGCTTCCACTTCAATGCCTGATGTCACCATACCAGCTGCGCCTCTCACCATAGAGAATCCCTCTCTCGAGTAAGTGTTGCGTCCACCCAAGAGCACGATTAGAAAATCGCTTTTCAATCCTAAATCTCGGTCTGCTCAAAACTATAACATTGTATAGGACCTAGCACAAGCTCCTTGTGCTATGTCGACACTCAAGGTCTTGCAAAACTATCCAAATCAGCGCAAGACTCTCCTAGATTCCAGCGGTGCCATTGACCTAGATTCATCGAACACCATTATGTTCTGGCTGGAGTATTTCAAACCGAGGCTCTCCCATCAATTAGCATTTCAAGTTGCTACAAACATTGCTGGGAAGATAATCCATCGTATTGTTTTGGATGAAGGACCCTCTACGTCAGTCATGTCGATCACCTGTTGGAGAGCCATTGGTTCTCCCGATTTGAACCGTTCCCCTACCACTTTGAGAGCCTTCGACGGTTGTGTCTTTCAACCTCATGGGCTATTATAAGATTTACCATTCAAGCTGGGGGGAAATACCACAACCATTAATGTGGAGGTAGTCACTACCCCATTGGATTATAACATTCTTCTTTGTCGTAATTGGTTTTACGCCATGACTATAGTCGCATCATCTATCTTCCGCATAGTACAATTCCCCCATCAAGGTTGAATTGTCATAGTCGACCAACTAGATTTATGCACACCTAACACCACTTCTCGTCAAGGTGATAACGTTCCTTCAATTGGGAAATCTTCACAGAAGTATGAGTGTGGGGGTTCTCCTCCTTAAGGATTCATCCCTTATGGGCGTCTTTCCTACTTCGGAACACCCAAATCATGTTGCCACGGTGAACATGATATCCTCGCAGACTACCTCTATCCCCAACTCCACTGATTCATGGCTTGTACCTGATGAAGCCACCACACACCTGATTGGAGACACTATGCCTCTATCACCCGCTGATCTCATGTATGAGGCTATCCAATCAACACCAGAGGACCACTTAGCTATTTCCTCCACCTCCTGTTCTCTACAACGAGCATCATCCGATCCTCTGCTACAGACTTTTCATTCTGACAAGTCCATTATGGAAATCATGAGTACAGATGATCTTCCATGGGAAGACCTCCACCATTGTTCATCTTTCCTTCCCTTGTTGGATATTGTGGAGAACAACATTCACACCATCTTTACACTGAATTTCCACTCTGGATCTCACTCTTTAATACTTGTGTGTCAAAAGAAATCTGAAGGCAACTTTTCCAACATTGAGCCCACCACTTTAATAGACATTTCGGTTACTCCTGATGTAGTGGAACACATTCAGCTAGGCCAGAAGTGTTCCCTTGAAGCAGCCATCGCCGCCACGGTCTTATTCAAGCGATTTCAAGACGTTTTCGCTTGGACCTATGAGGAGATGCCTGGGATAGACCCCTCCATTGTTTTACATGAGATTAAAACCTATCCCGACATCAAACCCATCCACCAAAAGTTGCGACCAGTACACCCTCGGAAGACTGTAGCAATCAAGGCAGAGATTGAGAAACTCTTGAAGGCTGGCTTCATCTATCCTGTCCCATTGACAGAATGGGTCTCAAATGTCGTTCCTGTTACAAAAACGAAGGGTACCATTTGCGTCTGTGTCGACTATCGGGATCTCAACAAGGCTTGTCCCAAGGACAACTACCCCACTCCCTTTATTGACCAGATTATCGACAATTGTGATGGAAGTGTCATTTTCCATTCATGGATGGATTTTTCGAATACAACCAAATTGAGATCCACCCCGCCGACTATCACAAGACCGCATTCATCTGCCCTTGGAGAACGTTTTCGTATCGTAAAATTCTATTTGGTCTTAAAAATGTTGGTGCCACATTCCAATGGGCCATGTCGTACGCTTTCCACGATGTGAAGGACTTTTTGAAACCTTACTTGGATGACCTCCCTACCCACTCAAAGCAGCGTGAGTTCCACTTGGATCATTTGATGACCGTTTTCCTTAGATGCAGACGGTAGAATATCCGTCTGAATCCTCATAAGTGTATTTTTTGTGTTGAGTCTAGACGCCTCTTAGGGTTCATCGTCTCGAAAGATGGGATCTGCATTGATCCCTTGAAGGTGGAAGCCATCGTCACTCTTCCACCTCCAACCAACATTACGGAACTTGAAAATCTATAAGGACGTGCAACTTATTTAAGGCGTTTTGTTTTTAATTTCGAGCAAAATACGTAGGGATATATGAGATTGATGAAAAAAGACGTCCCGTTCATTTGGGATGATCAAGCTCAAAAATCTTTCGAAAGTTTGAAACATGCCATCATGCATGCCCCTGTGATCCAACCGACGAATTACTATCGAGATTACATTTTATATCTCGCATATTCCGACACCACTATCTCCATGGTTTTGGTACAGGAAGACTAGAACGCCCAAGAACATGTGATATACTACGTCAGCAAAGGTCTCATTGACACTGAAACTCGCTATTCACATGTTGAGAAGCTCGCTCTCGCGGCAGTCATTGCTGTGCAAAATTTTCGTCATTACATTTTTCTCCGCACCACCACTATCATCACTGATTCGAACCCCATGTACCATGTTTTGACTCGTTAGGTGCTTGGGGGAAAGTATTCACGCTCCATCATGATACTGCAAGAATTTGACCTTTTTTTTGAAAAAGCCAAGTCAAAAAATTCTTTGGTGTTCGCTGAGCTCATCTGTGACCTCCCCCGTATTGATACAGAATCTTAGCCCAATGACTCATTTCCAGATGAGTCACTATTTCTTATCAGTACGTCTGATCCATGGTATGGAGATAAAACATTGTACCTTCAAACCCAACACTTCAACCCTGAATTGTCTCGCGACGACCGTCGTCGAATATGCCACCATGCAAAGTATTATCTGATTATCAGTGATACTTTGTACTGTCGTGGCATCGATTCTATACTTCAACGTTGTCTGACTCATGATGAGGCTTAGCTCATTCTAAATGACTGTCATGCTGGGGCATGTGGCGGTCACCTCTCTGGGATGGATACAACCCAGAATATTTTGCGTGTAGGATATTATTGGCCGTCTATCTTCAAAGATCATATCGAGGCCCTAAAAAAATGTCCTCCATGTCAACATTTTCATACGAAAAAGTGCACCCATCCCACCCCATTACACTCGGTTATTGTCATTGTCCCCTTTGCTAAGTGGGGCATCGATTTCATGCATTTTAAGCCTACCTCAGCTGAGGGCATAGTTGCATCATTGTAGTTTTGGACTGCTTTACAAAGTGGGCCGAGGCAATGCCTACATACACGAACGAAGGAAAGACCGCTGCACTCTTCATGTTTAACCATGTAATAGCGTGATTTGGAGTTCCTCAAGCGATAGTTACTGACCATGGTTCACACTTTATGAACCACACGGTTGACGAGTTGAGCGACAGATTGGGTTTTCGCCATGAAAAATCAACACCATACTACCCTCAATCGAACGAACAAGTCGAGGCCATTAACAAGGTCTTGAAAACTATGGTCCAACGGATGGTGGGTATGCACAAGGCTAATTGGCATAATATGATATTCTCCGCACTTTGGGCTTATAGAACCTCCGTTAAAATCGCCACTGGATTTACTCCTTTCCAACTAGTGTATGGATTGGAGGCGGTCCTTCCCATTGAGTGTGATATTCCCTCTCTCAAGCTCACCATTGAACTTCTCTCAAACACTACTACCGAGGAAGAACGCTTCCTCTACCTAGCTAAGCTCCATGAGACTCGCCGAGATGTCTCTCTTGCCAACATGGTTCATAAGAAACGCATCAAAGCGCAGTATGAAAAGTTGGTAGAACCTCACACCTACAGCAAGGGAGATTTGGTCCTCACATATGACCAAAAACATGGCTGGGGGCAGGGAATTTCGAGTCCATGTGGCATGGACCTTACGTGCTGAAACGCGTCTTAGAGAAAGGAGATTATGAGCTTGAAGACTATGACCGGATATCTTTGGGTGAACCCCGCAATGGGATTTACCTGAAGAGGTACTATGCTTGAGTCTTTCATGCATGAGTACTCTTGTATATACTGTACATGGCGTGTGTGTGTGTTTTCTGTGTGGTGTGACGCTTTGTTTTCTTGCGTGTTTAGGTCTTGTTTCATTTCTTATACCATGTTCTGTCTGCATGTGCAGATGGAAACATGTTATGGATTCACGGACGGTGCTAGTCGGCATACCCACAACCTTGCTTCCGTAGCCAGGGTACTCTATTCACCTAACGATGAGCTCATCAGCTCAGGGTGAATGTGTCTAGGATTCACAACCAACAATTCTGCAGAATATCAAGCAGTAATTGGAACCCTAACTGGTGCCATTTCTTTGGGTATGGACCATGTTGTCATCCACCTGGATTCTCAACTAGTGGTCTCTCATCTTAACTGGGTCTATGCCATCCGCGATCCTACTTTACTCTATCTCTATCAACGAGTCTGTCTTCTAGAAAGGTCCTTTGAATCCATTCAGTACCTGCACATTCCATGAGACATTAACACAGATGTCGACTCTATGGCCAACTTCATCTTAGATTGGTACATTGCACACACATAAGCATATTTATGAATTGTTAAAAGTAGACATAACATGTGAACAATTTATTTTATAAGCAAACATATAAACAAGACAACATCATTCATCCATTTGAAACACATAATGTATAAATCGTCGGAATGTCTATATATATATATATATATATATATATATATATATATATATATATATATATATATATATATATATATCAAAAAGTAGTGCTGGTACAAAAATCTGAAGCACGGCGGCTTTCAATGAGTCTCTACAAAATCTGAAGCTTCGTAGCTTTCAGTAGTAAAAAATATGAGGCCTCTAAGCTCTGAGTACATACATAGTAACAACGTAAGGCCTAGCGCCTGTCCCATACAACCCTAGGTGGTCTAACAGCTCTGGCCTACTGAGTGTGGAAACAGTCAACTCCTCTCGCAACCCTGTGAAGCAGCGCACAATCGCTCCAACCGTGTATACCTGCATGGGTCGCAGCACCTCATCCACCATCGGCTCAGGAACGTCTAGTGTCAACCCACTCAGGTTGGCATAGACTCCATCCATCTCTGCAATGGTAGCATGCACTACAGGTCCCACGAATTCTCCCTCTCCTCTCTCTCCTAGCAAGAAGAGAGACTCCCACCGGTCATACAGGTCCCACGTCTACACACACATGTTGTTTACTTTCCAGAACTACATTAAAAAAAAAATCATAAATGCACAAAACTTAAAAAGTACAAGGGTTATTTGTTCTTACCAAGGTCTCCCCATGCTGCTCCTTATGGCAGTAGCAAGTCTGGATCATCTCTAAAGTCCATACCACTGTATGGAAAGTCCTCAACCATCAGTAATTGGCCCTCCAGAAGTGAAAAACTCAACACCATATCCAATAATGGGACCCCCACCATGATGGGTCATCACCCTCGTCCATCTAGCCATGTGTGGATCCCTAAGATGCCTGTCCTCTAGTGGTACCTGAGGACGCAAGAGGGAAACCCATTCCAGTAAGAATGAGATCATTATCAAACCATAACCAAACTGTTTGAGCTCTCCCCGCTGACACTTGGTCAGCTGAGCTCGCATGTTTGCGAGGAATCCCTCGCACAAGTTAAATATCTTCAGAGACATATAGTCCTCTGCATATAGCATATGTAATCTAGTGGCTAGGTGAGGAGCTTGGCTCCCTGCCATCCTCATAATAATGAAGAGTATGGCGCGTGATGGACGTTCCCCGCATGTTTTTTATGGGAATCTTCCCACTAGAAGCAGCGGTGTGGGGAGTACAATGTTGCAGGATCATGTCACCCACAGTTCGATCACTCCCACGTGATCCAGTCAGAAGCACATTCTCCCCTCTTTGGTACAATCCAGTCAGGAAATAGATTTACTCGACATCTATGGTAAGCACGTGCTCACCAATCATGAAGTATTGTTGGGGCACATCCCAGCATCAGAGCATATGGGTCAGTAGTGGGAATTGGGACCTCATCCCCTAAATCTTAAAGAACTTGAGGATCCCATAGTTGCTTAGTGCTTCCACACATAGTGTATCATTTGTAGCTTGTTCATCATCTAACTCATGCTCCCGTTCACGCCACTCCAAAACCATTTTGGATGCTTGGAACCTTCCAAAAGGAGATTTTTGACATTGTTAGAACTTGCTTCAACCACCAAAAGTTCCTTTTTTTAGCTTGGCTTGACTTTGGGGATGGACGTTTCCGTTGTCGCACCCTGTTTTTGCAAACAGTGCGATGTCATCGTAGTCTAGTTATGCGACCCTTGCAATGACTCAGTATGCCTGCGACAAGCCAAGGGTGCAATGGCCCTTCCCAAACCAAGCCAAAACCCAAAAAATTGAACGAAATTAAAAAATGTAAACCACTACAATTATGCTGGATGAAGTTTAGGGTTACCTGCTCTGGAGGGTAGGTGAAATGGCTACTCGTAGCGCCCGGAATCAATGAGTGAAGTTTTGGCTCCAAATGGCACTACTCCTCCCAAATTTGGCAAATAGAACAATGGTGACTATATTTGGTTTTTATTTCTATTTGTATACAAAATAGAATATTCCTTTTTCAAATGTTTGATGCCTTTATGTCGTTTTGCTATAGTTTGGATCATTTTGAATGTTCGGTTGACTATTTGACCTAGTTTGCATCAATTTGAACGTTTGGTTGACTATTTGACCTAGTTTTCGAGTGTGCAGGAGTTGTTAAGTGTCCTTTTATGCCATTTTCGCATTGGAACGGTCATCTCAGGTATGAACACCCCTTGTGAATTTTTTTCATTTATCTTTTCATTCATTAGATTGTAATTATTTAATGATTATGAGCTTACTCTTTGCTCTTTCTCGTGCTCTTGAAACAATGAGAATATGTTACTGAGTTACGATTTATCACTTTTCCAGGCTCGTTAAACTCCTATGGAAAAGGAACCCCTCGGATTCTATCTTTAAGCTCTTTTCAGGCTCTCGAAATACGAAAAGATTGCCAAGCGAACTTGTCACATTCACGCTTGTAAAGGGATTTGAATGGTCGTCTTCTTGGTGATAGTTTACCCCTTTTTTGGACCAGGGGGAACTACTTACGAAAAAGGTATACTCCAACCAATCATTACTGGAAGAGTCCTCTCCCGCGTTGTTTTACCCTTTTTTGGGCAATGAGGCTAACTTTACGAAAAAGGACCGTTGGAGTCTTCTTTAGTTCTTTTCAGACTCTCTAAACATGAAATTACGACAAAGTTTACCTTCTATGGACTCGTTAAATTTTTACATTGAAGGGCCCTCCATGGGATGAAACCCTCATATCCCAGGCTCGGAAAACATTTGGGATTGGAATCATCTATGAGATGAGCTATACCGAGCATCTGGTTACCCTCATCAAGCTCGTAAAAAACACATGAGGCACTCATCGTTCATGATGGGGAAAAAGGAAAGCTTTTGTATTACACCCTTATCTGTGGCAGTACTTAGTCGTTCTTGAACATGGCACTCGTCTGCATTTGCATATAGTACTTGGATCATCTGTTTTTCCTCGAGTTCCGTAGTCTTGTTACTCCTTTAAGTCATTCAAAGAAAGCTTCCATCATCAGTTGCATTAGGAGTTAGTGTTGTACTCCTCATGTCAATACTGCCAAGTCATGCCATGCCCGTGTTCAAGAATACTTTCACCATTCATTATCTGCATTCAATACACCTTCCATCATGTCGGTCTACTTTGAGTCAATCACGCATGTTACTATACCATCTTATCCACTCTACACATCATTTGTCGTGTTTCGTGTTGATGATAGGGGATTCATCATAGCCCTCTTTTGATGGATTCATCCTTGTCGACTTCAGCTCATCATTTGAGGATTGAATCTAGAAACCAACCAAGTACCTTGGCACTGCATTCCTCAATGGTAGGTTACCTCGCTTTCAACATGAGTTTATATCATTGACTCTTGATTGAAATATTTCATCTCGCGTTCGACTTCAACTCATTTATTCACTCTTGATGATATGTACTGTGATACCTTGGGAATCATTGACATCAATGGTGAATTCTATCGCACTTGTTAACAGTATACATCAATGACCGGTAATCAAGTGGTTTCTACCATGTTCGACGTCAAAACATTTGTAATCACATGGTTAGATTCGTATCATTGTGGGTTCAGCTTGAAGACCCTGGGGAGTCATGTTTTACCCAGGTTGCGATGGAGTTTGTATTGAGTCATGTTACATGGATCCACATTTGTATTGGTCGTGGTTGTGTTATCATCTCATTATGGATCTACACTTGTGTCTATTAGCCATGATTGTGTTCAATCGGTCACTACTACCATGGATCTGCATTGTATTGGTCGGCAGCCATGTTGTACATCATATGAGATTGTCAGTTCAGAGGCAGTTGTACTACAGCAGTGTCCTTCATCCGACAAGTCCATTTTCCATTCTTCTGTCAAAGCATTTCACCTGTCCAATATTTCAAACAGCTTCATGCTTTGGGGAGCATTCTGTTACACCTAAAATCTTACCACCATTATATTCAGTGTATACACCCCTGAAGTTCCATTGGCTAAGTCATTTACCTGGAAGGGACATCATTGTGCTTATACTAGGTTTTGAGAGGTCGTCGCAGGCTGCACTCATGCAACCTGCGACGTCGCAACTTGCTCCATTACAGGGTGCGACGAAATCAGTTAATGGGAAAAAATAGCTTCTTCGAGCTCATTCTCGAAGGTTGCTGACTTAGATCCTTATCCCTGGCCTGTTGGGGGAGCTAGCCTTCGGTTCCTAACCTCTTGGAAGGATCCCCTATCTCTCTCCTATCATATCTCAACCTACCCTATCCATATCCTATCCACTTAGCACTATATAAGTGAATCTCCACCCCTCTCCAAGGGGACGAAGTCTATGGTACTCTTATGCTGGTGAAATTAGGCTTAATAGATTTAGCACTCTAGATTGGGAGACATCCACTTCTCTCTAGGAGATTTGACATGGCTTGTCGGAAGGAGCTTGCAATGTTAAGGAAATGGTTGTAATCCTCTTTTCTATTGTACATTCCACTTTTCAATACAGTTAATACAATTGCTTTCCATAAATGTTGTTGCATTGATGATGTTTAGAGTTTTCCTCCTTAATTTTTAACTTAGATCTATCATATGAAATGTATGCTTTCACTATTATTGGTCTGTTATATGTTCAACAGGGTATAGCCATTTAAGATATGGCGGCGCTGGAGCATTGGATCAACGAAAGAGAAAGGGATCTACAAATCCAAGGTAAACGATCTATACTTCCATTTTCACTTCTATTTGACCTAGGAAAGTATTTTGTGTTATGTCCTATTTTTTCTAGACTTACGTTAAGCTAGGGAGATCAGGCCTTGAGTCTGCTCTCGATAGCTTGTCCGTCAAACACACAAACGACTCATCAAATGGTGCCCTAGATCTCCCGCAATCAATACTTGAATATTTCCTTCCAAATGAAGTAAAAAACCACTCCAAGAGGTAAATGAGGTAAACAGTAATTTCTTTATGTCTATTTTTACTTTTAACCTTCTTAGAACCAGTTATTTGACTAATGTTCACATTGGTGTTTTCATTTTTGGATCTTTTTACCCATTTTCACTAAAGTTTGCTTGAGACCTAATCCATTTTGTGACTAGTTTCCATATTTTGTGAAAGATCATTATGACTTTGGGTATTGGTGCATGTTTTGACCATTTCAAGCATGTTATAACCATGAAATGGTCATCATTACAAAGTTAGTTTTATTACTTTTTTGGCCTCATAATGATTACTATACGGAAAATAAACTTAATGGAGTTTTCTTTAAGCAATTTTCAAACTCCATAAAAGTGAAAAGATTGCCAAGTGAACTTGTTTCCTTTCACACTCGTAAAAGTGTTAGAAATGGCATCTATTCAGTTTTAGTTTACCCCTTTTTTGGGATGGGTAGCATTAATTACGAAAAAGGTATACTCTAGTCAACCATTGACTTCAAGAGTTCTCCTTCGCATTATTTTGCACTTTTTTGGGCTTAGGGGACTAACTTCATGAAAAAGTCACTTTGGAGTATTCTTTTGACCATTTCAGACTCTCTAAACATGAAACATCATCGAGTTTTCCTTCATTGGACTCATGAAATTAAACATCGAAGTACCCACATGGGAGAGAACCCCTTCTTTCCCTGGTTTGTAAAACATGTGAGATTGGACTCATCGTAAGATGAGCTATACTGAGCATCTGTTGTCCTCCTCAAGCTCGTTAAATAACAAAGGGGTACTCATCCATCATGATGGGGGTTGGGGAGAAATTAGCCGAGTTTATCTTTAAAAATATTTATGGAAGCTTATGTTTCCCTTGAACATGGCGCCTGTTTGAGTCTCATAATAACAATTGGGGAATCCGCTTTGCCTCTAAGTCATGCCAATTCATGAGTTACCCTACTCCTTCGAGTCATCCAAAGAATGTATTAATATTTGTCATGTTATGTCTTGGTCTCTTCCTTATTGAGTCAACGCTGCCAATTCACTTCTTGTCGTGTCGTATAGTGTTCAAGGGAAGTGTTTACTTGATTCAGTCTATGGAGTATTGTCAGTCCATGTATTCTTGTGTCAGTCCATATCTAGAAAATCCACTATCTTACATCACTTTAATATCGGTTTCATGTTGATGATGTGGGATTCATCATGGCCCTCCTTTGACAAGTCTATTCCTATCAACTTCAACTCATCATCCAGGAACTATACCTAGGAACCACCTTAGTACCTTGGTACCTGCATGCCTCAATTGTAGGTTTCCTTGTATTCGACAGTTGGTTTCTATCAATGACCTCTGATCGAGTGATTCCACGAGTGTTCAACGCCAAGACATATATTCACATTCGTTGGAATGTACTAGTGATACCTTGGGGATCATTGTCATTATTGATGATTTCCCTCGCACTTGTTAACGGTTTGCATCATTGACCAATAATTAAGTGGTTTCTACCATGTTCAACTTCGACACCTTGTAATCACATGGTTAGATTCGTATCGATTCGAGATCGAGTAGAAGACCCTGGATGGTTGTGAAGTCTATTTAGCACATCTAGGTTGAGATGGTGATTTTTTGGTAGGTTCCCACATGAACATCATGTTGGTCGCCTCATCAATGTACTGTCACATAGATCCACTTTTGTATTCATCATGGTTGTGTCATTATTTAGTCATGGATCTACACTTGTACTTTAGTAGCCATGATTAATCTCTAGTCATTTTCAGTCATGGATCTTCAATGTATTGGTCAGAATCCATGCTTTGATTCAAATTCATTCTGAGCATCGGGATGCATGCCTCAAGATTGGCTTGTTTTGAATGGTTGATTTTGCATAATCCTCTCTGGTTCTCTTTTGATTATCCTTCAGGCGTGATTTGTTAAGGTGTCTCAGCCATCAATACAGTTTCTAGCCTCACACTTTAGGGGCCACCTGTTACACCTAATTTTGTTACTTATGGCATTTATGACCTATTATTATGGAGGATCAGTTCCCTAAACAGGTAAGAACATCAGGTGTGTCAGTTTCACAGTCTGCATATTATCCTAAGGATCTTCCATGTCATCTAGACACCAAAATCCATCTCACACCTTGCTTCCTAAAGCCTTGAGACATAACTCATCACACCTTGTTGGTTGGCCAGGGAGTGATTATCGCACCTCTGCCAATCAGCATAGAACAAAAAACTCCCAATCATCATGCCTTGCACACCTTGCAAAGCATGAAAAATCCTCTTCATCGGGTGATGTCTCATCTGCATGTCGCTATAATGTTGGTTAGGAGGAGGTTCCTTGGTTTTTGGATCTCATCCTTCAAGGAGATCTTCATGGGATTGGGCCATCTTTAGAATCCTACCCTCTCGCTAACCTAAGGAGGCTCAAGATCCTTTGATCCACGTCATCCTCCCTAGATACAAAGATCTCCCTTAGTTGTTTTGGCCTCCCTAACTTATATAATGAGCCTCCTACCCATAGAAAAGGGAGAATATGTTTAGAGGTGGAAATTATGGTCTTAAGATTCTTGAAGGAGCACTGAAGGAGAGCTAGAGGAGTCTTAATCAAATATTGAGTCAGGTATAATGTTTTATCATGTACTTCTTCATGGCTTTCTGATCAATAATAACTTGGTCTCTTCTCCCATATTGTTTTTCCTGTTGTTTGATATGTAATATGTTATAAATTAGATATAGTTTAATACATCTATCTGCTTGGAAGTTTTGGTCCTTTTTCTTGTTTCAGAGGTTCAAGCTTTGGAGATCAAGATTAGAGAAAGCACTTGGAAAACCTACAACTTGTAGGTAAGACCTATTCCTTCCTCTTTCTTTCCATGCTTATAGATTCATGTGTGAACTAGATCTAGGAGTTTAGATAACCACTTGTTTGCTTTCTATCTTGGGTAGGTAGCTAGGGGCCTCTTATAATCCCAAGAGGATATCAATCTATCCATAGAGATATTTTCTTAGCACACTCTTGGCTTGTCAAAACTTAATTCCCATAGCAACAACTTAACCACTCTATCTACAGGAGATGATGTAGCTAATTTATCCCTGTGCTCTTCCTCTTACGTAACCTCAACCTGCGACACAGTCCCCTGTTGGGGAGCTGATATGTTGATCCTCTTTACCACTTGGCAGAGTGTATCTAACAGGTCTATCACTCTGCCAAATAGTTCAACAGTATTCTCTTCTGCTATCTTCTTGTTTTCTTCTGCCACTTCAGTCATCTTGTCGAACAAGATGTTAACATCGTCATCAGTTAAGGATTGAACCGCGGTAGACCTTTGTGCTTTCCGTTTCTTCTTTCCTCTTTGTGTAGACATTGAAACCTTTCATTTCTCCCCCAGGATCGGATTAGTAGGCATCATGCTCGTTTATTTTCCATCATTATCTAAGTGGGAATTTTTCCATCGTCACCCCCGACTCCAATATTTTGGGTACTCTGGTTCTGGTTGGTATTTTGTTGTTTCCTAGACATACCTTCCTATCACGGATCCTACTGCAACAGATCCTATGAAATGTTCTCTACCTCAACATGGAACTTCCACTCTACTGGCCATTCTTGGATGATAGCTTCCACTTCCTCTTCCTACAACTTAAACCTAGTGATCAACCATTTTTGATGTGGGTCTTGCCTCGCCTAGATATACATGTGATGAGGCCCAGCTTTGAACCTTGCAATGTCCCATAACTTAAACACCGATTGCTCTTTAATACGAGGGATATGTACAGCATAATATTGTAACACTTATTTTTGTAGATAAAAACTAACATTATTTTCTACCTCCACCTCTTGTTGTCAGTGTACCACACGTTTGCATATCGAGATGCATAATAGGTCCCAATTGGTTCCATGCCTGATAAGATTCTGGCTCTGACCATCCCACAAATGAAATTAAAAGTAGGACCCAGGAGTAGGTGAAATGGGTACTGTTATTGTAGGCATCGACACAACATGTAGGAATTCATTTAGGAGAAATGTGGTCCAATTCATCTGTACGTCTCCTGGGCGTTGTTTTGTTGCTGCGATGACTAACGTAGTTACTTGGTTTGGTCGAACCTTCCTTAGAAATTTTGTCGCTAGCACCTTTGTAGCGAAGTAAACAGTCTGGTCATTGATCGACACAATATTGAACCCTCTTTTATTCTTCGACAACTGATACTAAAGCGTATTTCATCTGAGCGACCAATTCTCTGTCTCTTTCTTTGCCCACCAAAAACCAAGCAGGTTCCACCCTAGCCTTGGGAAACCCTGTAATCTGCACAATCATGTCAGTATCGATTGACACCCTAGTGTCGAGCCTGAGCCACCTATAGGGTGAAGATGAGAAATCTCATCTCATAACAATACACCAATAGTACAATACAATTACAATTGGGACTCGAAATAATATAAACAACTTAGCAATGTGCAACATGGAGCAATAGTAGGAGATCCACAAAAATCATAGAAATAAAAATAGAAACAATGGTGGTGTTGGTTCAAGAAATTCATTTATACAAATAAATTCTTAATAAAAAAGTTTGATCCAAATGCAACTACCCATAAGTTTGAAAAGATAGGGGATACGATGGAATCCATCCCCAATCATCTTCAACCCTTACATAAAGAAATCACGGGGTTAAAAAAAATAGTAATTACTAATGGCCAATGTCTTTTGAATAGGAGTGATCTTATACTCGGCATCCTATAGAATCCATGCTTTGTGTATCAATTCCAACTCTAGACACAAAATCTATAGCATGATGAAACTAGTTAATTTTCACGAATCATCTTAGGAATGGGCATTATCCAAGATCAGAATGCCTTAAAGGGAGGTAAGGAGGAGCTAAAGAACACTAGTAAAGAATCTAATTCAATAGTGAAGGAAGCATTTTCAAACATTAATAGTAAAGGCAATATTGAACATGCTAGGAAAAGTCTAATATCTCCTTTGCATCATGGGGAGGAGGTAGAGGAAATTTTCATTTCCTTTAGAGGCTTGCTCACTCATAATTCAATAGAATGATAAGGAGATTGAATGGTCTAGTTTTTCCTCAAGAAGGCATTCACAGTCTAGATACATTGGGCTGCCTCAAGAGGGGGCATCAATAGTGTGGAAACATTTAATGTAAACACCCTCCCATTTATGAATTCGATACAAAGACGAAGCCCAATGGTCTAAGACATATTTTGACAACCCATAACATGATAGGAAAGGGATACCAAAGAAAGTATTGGAGACCTATCAAATGGGGAAAATCAAGGCCAACCAACTAGAACTTGCAGCTCTAAATCTATATAAATATTAGTTGTCCAATTTATGCAATATATTTTACCATCACAAAAATGACTCTTAATAATGTAGCTCACATATCTCAATACCCTCTTTGAAAAGAATCCAAAAAACTAGTATGTCAGATTTTTTTCTAAACTTAATAGTCGTGATGTGAGTTTACAAAATGCATTTGTTTTCAATCATATTCATGTCAGATCAGAAAACAAAGTTACACTTTTTAATGATTTTATTATCCTTAATTGATATTTTATGGTGATAATACAAGTGAGAAAAAAAATTTGCATCTTCTATAATTCAATGATTTTTTTGGTTGAATTTAACTTCATGTATTTATACCATTTATCTAGTATTTCACCTTCAATTTAAGATATATTCATAATTACTTTAATATTATAATATTTGGAAAATTAAATTAACAAACCCTCCTAAATCATTACAATAATTGATACCATCTTAGAAAATCTTATCAATTACATCAATTAAAAATATAAATATATTATTAAATACACACAATTGCCCAAATGCCAACAAAATAGAGAAAATTTAGGAATAACTTTTCTAAATTAGAAGAATAAATTTGTTTATTATTAATAATTCCCTCTGGCCTAACTGACCAACTACTACCCAATGAGCTGCATTATGCAATTGGATCTCAGTGAGCTGCATTATACAATTGGATCTCAGTGAGCTCTGCAGCGTAGTGAATCAATGAACCAGAGAGAAAACTAATAAAAAATGGTAAAACTAATAAAAATACAAATATGGACACTTGGTTGTCATTATAAATATCTTTGTTCAGTGAAAAGTGCTAATGCCAACTGTACTACACTGCTGAATTCTGACCATGAAGTACTTCTCGTAGACAGCTATAAGATTGCAGTTCCATGAATTGTGATGAAAAGCCACCGTCAATTAGGTACACTCTCTGCATAGCATGCAAATTCTCGACAATGAATGATAGTAGTAATAGGACCAGAATAAAGTTGGATACTCAAGTTGAAAAATAAATAATAATAATAATAAAAACAACCAATAACATGAATAAAGAAGGACAAACCTTATAAAAATACAAATATGGACCAAATGTTTGACATCATAAGAAGAATATTTGTGGAGTATGGATAAGTGTTGCCATTATAAGCCTCTTTGTCCAGTGAAACGGACTGGTGCCAACTGTGCTACCCTGCTGAATTTATCCATAGAGTACTTGTTGTGCACAGCTATAAGATTGTTGTTCCGTGAATTCTGATGAAAGCTCATCATCAACTTGGCACATTCTCTGCATTGCAGCAAATTCCCAACAATGAATAACAGTGGTCCATAGAACAGGGAAAGAAGTATGAAGTTGGATATTTAAGTTGTAAAATTTTAAAAATTCAAAACAGCCAAAGAACATGGGAAATAAACGCTGAACTCACTGAAGTTGGTCTTCAGTATAGGCAGTGTAGTGCTCCATCGTCTTGTTCCAAGGTGGAAACCTTCTAAGAGTGCTCTGGCCTGTATATACTGCTGCAGCAGCTAGTAGAGATGGAGGGTATCTCAACATAACATATTCCACAAGGCAAAGTTCTACCAGAAAGCTGGACACCATCTCAAGCTACACAGTAATAGAAGAAGAAGAGTCACATCATAATATCCACTTACATGGTAGGAACATAACATAACATATGAGAGAATTGATGTGGAACAAAATCCCAACATAAGAATAAGCCACAACAGTATGATAACATTGTAAATATCCGATAAGTAACACCCACAAGTTAAAAATGGTCCCACATGTTTCGACACCAAACCAAAACTGCGAGGGCTACTATCACATTTAACTTGTATCCTAAAGCTAGATTTCTGATTGGCAAAGTTGTCCCACATGGTAACACACCAAAACTGCGAGGACTACTATCACATCAACAAAGGAACTTGTATCCTAAAGCTAGATTTCTGATTGGCAAAGTTTTTGGTGTAGGCAATGAATGCCTTATAAACATGAATGTGGTGAGGTTTACATACATTTGTATCAGCTTGAGCTGCCTTGAGAAATCTATTCAAGAAGACATAAGGAGTTGGAACGAATATATTAAATTGTAAGACCCTGAGCATCGAGCTCTCCTGCAATCAAGGGGAGTTATTATTGATTAGCCAGTGTAAGAGAAAACATTAGACTTTTCTGAAATTCATGGAAGTGGATTGATAATTTTACACACCATCTGCAAAACATCATCTTCTATACAGTTAGAAATGTTCATAAAATCCTTAACACAAGGACCATTGGTCTCCACATATTTTGATGCCACAAGCATGGCAGTTATCCCAACAACTGGCAACTCTTTTTTTGTTAAATCCCTTTGAGATGAAAGGTATCTGTCCAGTAGACTGATTGCCAGGAACAACGTTTCAGGCACGAGGACAAGATTCAAGTGCACCTACAGAAGCAGGTACAAAATGGCATCAATACTTGCAATGGAATTCAAATTTTCAGAAAGATAAATATCAGTTTGCATTCGTAGAATAGAAGACCTCAATAATCCAGTTTACGACAACAGCTCTCATATTGCGATTTATCTTAGTTTGATGAGACATGTAATCAGGAGGAACACAGCTAAGGCCCTGCAATGAGTTCGACACTGAGTTAGTTACTCGCGAGCACTTACCATATTTTACATGTGAACCACAGCCAATATTGAGCACAATTTAAGGCCCTTAAAAGTAAAACCACACTCATATAAGAGTTTGAATGTGTAGTAAACATGGCATCCAACATTAAAACAAATAATATGGATTCTGATCTACTAATTAAATAAACAGAGTAACATGATTTAGGAGGACAAAAGGACTACTCAATCTATACAATCAACTTATGTTGTATATTCAAGAGGAGAGATTGACCTCTTTTTCACAGTAAAATCTAGACATATCCTGTATATATTTAGCAACTGCCAATGGACTGCCCTCATCGCCTTCGTCAATGTTAGGCACTGGAGGCATTGGGTCAATATTAGGCAATGGGTCCTCTGCCTCGTCTATTTCCATTTCGGAGCTTTCGTGTATATCCTCCTGCCATGAAATAATACACTCTGAAATCATACCATTCTGTCATGTAATGTTATTACAGAAACCTTGAGGTGTTAAGCCCTATCATTTTCTCTGGAGCCCTTTTCTAGAAACCCTTAGAAACACATAAATACATACAGGGTAGCTATGACATTTATACATACGTAACTGACCTTGTTCTCAACTATTGAATCCACTAACATGGGATCATTCTCATCAGTCTTCAACAATGCTGCCCGAGACCGAGTGATGATTCGGGGAGGGCTAGACACAGAGTCTAGTACTCTGCAATCCTCCATTGACTTCTGAACATCAGGCTTGATGTTGGGTTTCTCCCTTTTGGATCCCATTGTTGGGTTTCGCTTCTTAGCTCCACATTGCACATGCTCCTCAGCTACTGGGGAAACCTGATTACACACACAATACAAGACAAAGCCAATACAGACCATGATAAACCTAGATTGCCTGTGGAAATAACTCATTGTGAGAAGATTGAAAACGGTCTGACCTGTGCCAAGTGTTGATTTTTGGCCAAAGTAGCAACGGATTGCCTGGCGACAAAATACACAGAATATTATCTACTCAGGCTGACTGAAAAATATTTGAAGGTTTTGTACCCATTGCTTGAACAGGAATTAAGTCCTCACCTTGTGACCGGAAGATTGGCGACTGTAATGGATTTCTTACCACGAACGACATGGACATGGTTCCTGAAGGTCAATTGGTTCACATCAGGTCTAAAAATGGGGGAATTTTTTTTCTCTTAAAACTATGTTGATGATGGTTTTAATAGAAAGAAAACAAATGGTAAATGTATGTATGGGCATACTCTGCTCCTGCTGCTCGGTTACTGATAACGCATTTGGTGGAGAGGTCACCAATAAGGTTCCCAATGTCTCCCAAGGCTCTGCGATTACTGTTCTTCTTCATTGTCATTGAAAATCTAGTTCTTCCTCCCTTTCCTTTCTGACTGCAAGGATTCACACCCAGTCCCTGCTAGCTAAAACATTCCCTTTCTGCAGGAAAGGATTCACACAAATCCACACCCAACACCTGCTAGGTAAAACATAAGAAAGCCAATTGAGACCTCAGAAATCAGCTGCAAATACAAGAATCTAAATCCACACCCAGTACCTACTAGCTAAAACATAAGAAAGCCAATTGAGCTGACATGAAACCTCAGAAATCAGCTGCAAATACAGGAATCTCAATCTTTCACTATTGTAAATGGGAAGAATCTCAATCTTTCACTATTGCAAAGTGAGAAAGATCATATTTTGTTGGAGGAAGCAGGGAGAATGAAGAAGACAGTCAACGAGAAATATTTCGAACTGATATATCATATATGTCAATGGGTCGTGGTAACGGTCTTTTGGAATTTTGTGTTTATTCTTTTTACTTGCGTGTTTATTGAGTTTCCGAAAAGTAAAGTGGGAATGATCAAATTTTGTTGGACAGTCGATCATAAAAAATAATAAAGTTGGTCAACGAGAAAGTTTTGACAAGGGAGAATGAAGAACACTCCATAATAATAATAAAGTTTGTCAACGAGAAAGCTTTCAAACGGATATGTTTCAATGATTTGTGGTATAGTAACTGTAGCTTTTGGATTTTTGTGCTTATTCTATTTACTTGGGTTTTGGAAAAGCTCCTTTTATTGTGGTTTTGGATACCTGTAGTGTTTAAATTTTTGTGTTTATCCTATTTGCTAGGAAAAATTAAATTTTATTAATTAATTAAATTTTTTATATTATTTAATTTAATTATATAAAATGTTTTTAAAAATATTAAAATCTGCATTAATAATTAATAATGATAATTTTTTATTTGTATCAGTTAAATAGAGTGAATTAATGAGATTTTATTGATAATGATGAATGTGATCTTATAATGAAATCATAATAAAATTAATTACTTTTGTTTTATATATTATAATTTTACACATAATTAGGTGGTTCAAAATCTAGTGATAGCTTAGAAAATTAAGTATTCCCATTAACTCTATTATTATGACTTTAAGTCAAAAGCTAATGAATCTCTCTCATTTTAACACAATTTAGTCACAAGAGAGCTTATCATAATATCCCTATAATTTGAATGGTAGTTTTCACCACTTTTAAAGAGAAACAATATGACTTTCTCTCCAAAGCTTAAGAAACCCTCCTTCACAACTTAATTAAACAGGTTGTGGATGTGAAGAATAACAATAGAACCTCCTATTTTAAAATTTCTGCTTGATAGTTACGTTTATAGTGAAACTTTCTGGATATGAATTGTGTTGAAATTTCTAAAATTCAACATAGTTCATATCTATAAAATGTTACTACAATTACGACAATCTATGGAAACCTTCATACTCAAAATCATCAGCCTCTTTAGCTTTTCCTTTTATAAGGTGTTTACGCCATTCTCAATATCCTCTATAGTGAAAATGTTTTGCATTCTAAGAAGGGTTTGATTATTCATTGAAACATTATGAAATCCATACAACTTTTTTAAGGTATATGTATGTATCACTTATCACAATATTACACTTAGTTCCAAAACCGTTTGTTTGTTTACTTTTAGAAAGGTTTAGGAGAATTTCATTGTCTTTGGTGATGTATTGATTCTTCTTATTTTCTCTAGAGTTTTATATTCTTTTGTTTTGATATTTTTATGGATTTATCTAAGGCATCTCAAATACTTTTCTAATGGCCTCGAAAGCTTTGTAAGACTAGAGCTTTGTGAACGTACCATTGAAAGTGTATTTTATATGCAACTCAAAATCTTCAATGTAAAATCATGATACAAGTCTAAATTATTTTTATTATTAGAGGAGAAATTGAAATTATTTTCCAAATCATTTAAGAAAACGTTAGTTTTGGTTTTATAAAAAATTATGTGGTTTTCATTATTAAGATTATCTTCATTGGCTTTCTATGCATATTTATTTTTAGAGTTAGGACTAAGGGTTTATGATTTGAATAAGTTCATGGTCCTTTAAAATGCAAATCTAGAAATTTGATTAAGTAATGAGAAGGGTGAGATAATATAGTCAACTACACTATTTCTAAAACCATGGACAAGTCATTTAGTTGGAATTTGGTCATTTTTTTAAATTGTTGTTTCATCTAAATGCATTATGATACTCGTTGGTTGTGGATCCGTTGAATAAAACATATGTTATGCTAAGTGAGTAGCTCTTTGGGCATTGATACTTCCTCTACTAATCATATTTTGATTTTGAACTCATTGTTCTTCAATTATTTGTACTAGATTATTTGCTTCACCATTATTAAGTCATCTCAATTTCATAACTTGACCGTCTTTATATCAAACAAGTTTTCAAATGAATACTCGGAATTTCTCTCATATGATAAAATCAAATTTGAATCATTCTTTGACATCAAAGGGTCAAATTTGAGATTGCTTAAAATTATGGATTGTTTATTTGTTGTTATTTCTTTAAAGTCTCCAAGCAAAACAATATTTCTTTCATTTGATCAAGAATGAATCACTATATAATTTGTTAGTGTCCTAGCCAACGCCCTTAAATGGATAGATACGCTACTATGTAATGAGGTGTTGACACTCGAAAATATCCTAGCATCGACAACAAGGGGTTCTCCCCAGTAGAAATTCCTAGTTAGACCTTAGACAGTTTGGAATATGGAACATGTCCAGATTTTGGCTCGACTACCGTTCACTGGTTTTGGGTTTCATTGATTATAGTTTGATCTACCATTTAGGCTTTTATTTTAAAGAAATAAATGCAATATGAGGCAATCTAAATGCGTTCATTTAACTATGCTAACCTATAATAGATAGGAGTGATATTTAAAAGGAATGAGTAGAGAAATAACATTAAACATCCATACTCCAAATTTAGATAGTTGTATTTTAGAAGCAAATAACAATAACATAATGAAATATAAATATAAGAATAGTCTTAGTATTCACATCATTCCAAATGCACAAATCATAGAAAGAAAATATACAATAGAAATATCATTTACCTATCAAGAAATATAAAATTGTAGGAAAAGTATATTGAGAAATCTAAAACGATCTTATTCCATATCTAATGAGATAAAACACGAAACATTTCATAGAAATTCATTCACATGATATCAATATTTATGTGCAAAACTGTAGCCCAGTGGCTTCTCCATCTCCTTAAGCAAGAAACAGTTCTTACATTAATGGGCAAGTAAAAATCCATAAGCCAAAAGTCCTCCATTCCCCTCCCTTCTTCTCTGCTTTATAAAATTTACAAGTAACTTCTTAGAGACTCTTCAAACCCCCATTTGTCAATTATGACTTTTGAGGTCCTTCATGTTTTGTCTTTTTTAAATCTCACTTTTCTCCAAAAAGAAATTACATATTACATTGTTTCAAGGAGGGGTAATTCCTCTAGACCTCATAAATGAGTCCCACAATTCAAAATCATACATGACATTAATGTTGAGTTGATGTGGTATGAGGATCCTCAAAGAAACTTCATGTGCTTCCTCATTTAATCTAGGAATCCCTCCAGTACAAGATGTATTACATGTAGTAAATAAATGTTACTCATGAGCAGGAACTATGACATTGCTTTCAAATGTTTGGGATGTGACCTATGAAATTCCCTTGATGATTACATCCTTGTCGTCCTTTATCTTTCTTAAGTAAGCTATTCTTTGTTCTCCAGGAATAGGATTCACTAGTACATTTGGGCGGATTTTTCCATGAAATATTTCCACGTTTCGAACATTCGTGGAAAAATACAATGAAATTTAAGATGTCTTTTCATTTTATTTTTTATCATGGCGGAAAAACCGTGGCAATATCGACGTTTTCCACCTTTCAACGAATTTTCGTCTCTATATCGACGACCTATGGCTATCTTTGCACACCCTCCAAACCAATGCCAGTTTCCAAGTACGGATCTTGGATTTTTACGCACGGGTCAACTCATGCATTTTCGTAGATATAGAGACGATCGTTGATATGTAAATACATACTTTAAGACAATTTTCAACACATTTTCTATAGTTGTGACAAGGTTCTTGGTGATTGATTGAGCCCAGATTTTGAACTTGCGCCAAATTTTGGTGATGATTGTTTGAGCTCGAATATTCTGCATTGCTCCGATTTTGAACTTGCAAGGTTAGTATTTTTATATTTTTTTGTCTATATGTTAAGAAAAAAAAAATTCAAGATTTTTTTTAACATGCATGTTTGAACGAAATTTTATTTTATTTTATTTTTAAGTTAGCATTGCTACATATATTTCATGTGAATAATTAGTTATACTTACATGTTTTCATAGGATTTGCATACGATGATTATATATTAATTACTAATTAAACCTCTTCTTTTTTCTATAGTTCTATTAAACCCGAAATCAAAATTGAAAACCACCTCAGTAGTATCCAAGAACTTCCAGTTATGCTTGTGATTTCCTTGGATTCTTCAACACTTGAACTGTGAGCTTCAATTGTGTCACATGGTTCTTTCGCCCTTGTTCTTTGTTTTCTGTTGCATGTTTGTCCAATAATATAAGCCATACAATCAGATACCAATAACAAGTGTTTCCTAAATACATTCTTTATCAACCATATCCAAAACTAGAGAGAGTCATACCCAACAATCATCTAGTAAATTCATAAAAGGTATGCATGCATCAAGTACAACTTTCATTTGGACCATTTGGGCCACCTAGTGTTCCAATGCCCAAACTATCAAGGTCTCCTTGTGAGTAAATCAAAGGCCATTGCAAAATACTTGTTGGCATCAATGAAAAATTTAGTCTTCATGTTTTTCTTTATAGAAATTGGTATATAATATATTGTATTTAGAAATATACTTATATCAATGTATTTTACAAGTTACTGTTTTGTATGGTGTAGGTAAGACAATTACTTGTCACTACAAGGATCAATGTCACTATGAATGAAAATGCAAGGAAGCTTGCCCAGTTTAGAGTGGCATTAGAGGCGAGGGGAGATGGAAATTGTTATTTCCCTTGCTCTATTTGCAGGGGCTTGCAAAGAAGAAGAATTTTAATAACAATAGCTGAAAGACATTGTAGGGAGAAGGGGCATGCCAAAGGGGGTTATGAATATCATCCCTTGGTAAGAGGTTTTTCAATTTTTAATGTATTCTCTGTAATAGTCATCATGTCATGAATTTCAGTAAAATGTCTTATCGTTTTATTATATGTTCTATACACACTAAATTTACCACGTTGTTTGTAAATATATAGACAATGCTCCCAAAATGTCGCCCTCCAGAGTGTTATTTGCCAAGTACTAGCAGAAATACTCATTTACATGGTGACGAACATCTAGATTAGAATATTGAAGTTTATCAAGTTCTTAATGATGATATGGATGGATATAACGTTAGTGATACAATTCAGGAAGATGAGATACATAGATTGATCCAAGACACATTTGCTCCAATGGATGAGGACAACTAGGATGATAGTCATGATGTTGATCCTCTACTCAAGAAGTCACGTCAACCTCTTTATGAGGACTCAAAAACAAATCTTATATCTGTTATATTGTTGTTAGTGAACTTGAAGGTTTTGAATGGTTTATCAAACACTTGTCTCACATAGATACTAAGGTATGTAATTTGTTAATTATTTATGTCTGCATGTTCACATGTATAGAAAGGGTTGAATTTTTTCCTATATTGCTATTGTTATCTAATTTGTAAAGTATGGATGCGATATTGATGATTAATATTGTTTACATTGACTTATTCTTTTGAATTTTGTATATTGTTAGGTGAATTTCTATTACCAACATCAAATATTTTACCACGCACATATTGAGAGATATATGTGATTATGAAAGAATTTGGAATGGAGTATCAAGATAGTGATGCATGTCCTAATGATCATATCATATACTATGGACAATATGCATTAGAAAATGAATTCCCACAATGTCAAACAAGTAGGTATCGAACCGATAAAGTGACAAAAAAGGTGCCTCACAAAGTTCTTCGTTATATTCTGATAATTCCACGTTTACAACAATTGTTCAGGTGTCAAAGTATAGCATAGTTTATGGATTTCCATGCAAAGAACAGAAGTCGAGACGATGTTCTTCGAATTCCTGTAGATGGTTCTGCATTGAGGTACATCAAAGAAACGTGGTCAATTTTCAAAGAAGAACCTCGTAATGTTAAACTTTCGTTGGCAGCTGATGGTGTCAATCCATTTGGAGAGCTTTCATTCTACCTATTCAGTGTGGCCTATTTTTGTTATAAACAATAACCTTCCTCCTTGGATGTCGATCAAGAGAGAGCACACAATGTTGGTAATGATTGTTCCAGGTATTTAATTAATTTGTATTTTTTTACTTGAAAGTCTGATCACTAAATATTTCATTTCTTTGTTTCGTGCATGATAATTTTGTATTTTATATATAATGACATATAGCTAAATATAATTAATCATGTATGTTGGACCAATTAGGTAAGTACCAGGTTAAAGATATGAACGTATATATTGAGCCTCTTATCGATGAGTTCTTGAAGTTATGGGATGGCGTCACTATGTATGACATCTCTAGACCAATAGGGAAAAAATGATTTCAATTCCATAGAATACTTGCATTTACAATTCATGATGCTCCTGGGTTAACACATTTTTGTGGTATATTGTTACTTTCTTTTGTTCTTTAATATTATATATAGCTATTGACAATATCATTCATTATTTTAAATGGTAATTCTAATTTGCTACACTAATTCATATATTTTGCAGGTCTTCAAACAAAGGGTAAATTTGCATGTCCATTTTGTGGTCCTAGGATAAAATCTCGTCGTTCAAGGAGTTTAGTAAAGGAAGTGTTTGATGAGTATAGACACTTTTTGCCTAAGAACCATAGTTATCAAACTACAAACAAAGCAAAATTCAATGGTAAAGAAGAGAATGGAAAAAAACAACGAAGAATGACACCTCACCTATGGAAGTTGGAATACAATAGAAATCGTCAAGGTATGCCAAATTATTTATGTATTATTGGAATATTGGTCAATACTTAGCCAAATTTTTGAATATGCAAAACAATATTTGTCCTACTTTGGCAGATTGATTTCTTGCACATGTGACCATCATAAGGAAAATTGAAAGCATGGGCGGATAACCACTTCAACAAGGAACAAATATATGTCACCCTATAAATTTTATTAGTACAATGACACCTCCTTGCGGGCATTTCCAAATGGCCTTTTAAATTGTTAATTCATCACTTCGCCAAAAATTGTCAAACCCTAGGGTAACATGAGATTTTTATTTTCACCAATTTTGAAGTGTGAGACACCCAATGGATAGAGGCCAACAAGGTGACTTCATCTAAACCAATTTCACCTCTTGAAGCCTCTTTCTCTCTCCTCGACGGGCATGTTACTGGAGTAGTGCAAATCAACCTAGGAGGCACTTTCGACATATTGATATCTTCATCTTCATAGACTCTTTGGACAATCTGAGACCATGGTCGGATGCACCAAACAACATTCTAGAGATCCATACTCTCAAAAATTTTGAATACATCAACCACAAGACATGGCAGGCATTTTACTGAGGTCACTTAGGCAGTTGTAGTGATTTTACACTTAGATAATTTTTGCACTTTCTTAGACTTGGTCCAATCTGCCTAAGTGCCTTTTTTGGCATATCCATAACTTCTTCTTCAGACACTTCCAAGTCAATATGAGAACATGTTCAGGTAGAAAAAAAAACAACCTACAAGATGAGCATATGTTGCAGGCATTTTCTTCAACCCACAAACTATGGCGGGCATTTCCCTGAGGCCACTTAGGCAGTTTTGCTACTTTGGTGTAAAAGCAACCTGAAACCCTGTTTTGGCAGGCTGTTATATTTGTCATCAAACACCTTCTATGAAAACTAAGTCCATGGTTGGATAGCCTCTTTGAAAAGCTAGAGCATGATAGTTGCAAATAATTTTTATCATTCTCCCATGAGGTGTAGCGTGCATTTTCCCAAGGCCACCTGGACTAGTTTTCCAACACCTAGCCATTTCCAAAAATTTCTCCAAGGTTTATCCTGAAACCCTATTTTGGAAGACTTATAACTTTCTCCTCGGAAATGATTAAGGCAAACCGAGACCATGGCTAGATAGCCACTTCAACAAGATATAGCTTGATATGCTGGTGCGGGCATTTTATTCAAACCATGAATTATGGTGGGCATTCTCTTAGAGTAGTTTTGACTACTTTTTCATACTTAGTCAATTTCCAAAGTTTCACAAACTTGCCATATTTTTCCAGAACGATGTCAAATTACAACACTGACTTCCTGATAGCACCAGAACGCAATCATGTGTCTTTCCAGCTTCATCATACACGCCACATCATCATACTTTCCATGTCATTACTTCCTTTGTCATTCCTTTGTCTTTCACTGAGTTTACCTTGCCATCATGTCGTTGGTTATCCTTTTGTCATTCACTAAACTCCTTTGACATCAATGACAATCACATTCAACATGTATCATATATTATATAAATCTTTGTTTTTTTTAGTGAATTATGTTCAGCGTGGTATGTACCTATATTGATTAATTAGTGTTAATTTGATGTTGTTGATGTTTCATGAACGTCGTTAAGGAATGAATGGGCTTCCACGAGGAATGAAAATTTACTCGATGCAAATCAGTAGGTTTCCATACTTCGAGCACCTACAAATAGTTCATCTGTTTGATACAATGCATATCGGGAAGAACATAACAGAAATGTTATGGTGAATATTAGATGGAAGGACTGACAAAGAAAGAATTGGAAAGATTTGTAGTGACATCGAAGAAGATAATCACGCATTGCAAAGTGTAATCATTAATTCTAATGGTGATGGCCGTCAACGGAATATTAGTCTTCATTGGTGCTTGACGGAGCAACAAAGCAATATTATAAAAGAGGTCATCAAAAAAATCAGGTTTCCGACAGGATTTCCATCTAACATAAAGAATATCTTAACGAAAAAGGTGATTTTGTTGGGGTTAAAGCACATGACTGGCATACATTCATTAAGGTAATTATGAGTTTATAATATATTTCCTTATTTGTATGCACTATTTTATTAATTTTATTCTCTTATTTGGAAATAAATAATAATTATGTGTTTTTTGATATAGTATGTTCTACCTTTATCTCTCCCAGACGACTTTGACAACAACATAAAACAAATTATTTATGTTCTTGGAAAATACATGAGATAAGTAATGTTTTATATGGAAAATGTACTTGGTCTGTTATTTGTAGCGGAATTTATTGACATATTATGTTTTGCCCGCAAATTTTATATATGGATTGATATTATTTTATTGCATCATTTGTAGGTGGCTTTCATCAAAAGAAATCCATAAAGAAGATATAAGGTATTGGAAGAGAGAAATTCCCCGACTAATGTGTGAAATGCAACAGTATAACCTCCAACATTTTTCAATGCACAAGAACAGTACCTCATACACCAAGTTGAGGAGATTGAATTATGTGGACCAATAAACACAAGGTCGATGTGGATGGTGGAGAGGTAGTTGAATTCATTGAAGGATTTTGTTAGACAAAGAGCACGTCCCGAGGGTTCTATGGTTGAGGGACATATGGTATATCAATGCATGGTGTATATTAGTGAATATCTACCTAAATTAGCAGAAAATATGAATGTTCCTCGCATTTGGCATCTCGACTCCATCAACAAATTTGAAGGGGATGTCCTATTGGGGAAAGGTACAATGAGGACCGTGAAAGGTAATTATTAGATTTTGTGGAATTAATATATTACACATGTATTTTCCAATTTTATTTTATCATACTGATTTTTTTATTTTTTATTAATCCCCCATATTCAACTATATTAAACTATGCCTTTAATGATATCTAATTAATGATATTGAATTGTTATTTTTTCATATAATTGCTCGAGTGTGGGATGATTTACATTTATATATTGCAAACAACCTTGATTGGATGGTGCATTAGATAGAATATTGTGAAGAACACTTCGGTAGGTTATCATGGGAAGGGGTCAGTAAGATGATTAAAACAACTCATCGTCATCAACATCAATTTCCTGATCTTACATCGCAAAAGGAAGTTGAGTTAGCCTATGGTTTAAAAGATAAAAAAGCAAGTAAATTGTTTACCCACATTTTTCTAGCTACTTCCCATTTTTTCAATGTATTTGGTTTGTTTAAGTTTTCAAATATATTTTCTAAGTCCTATATGATGTTTATTAATTCACAATGTATTTTTTACTTGTTGTCAATGTTGCAGTTGAAACATCACAAGGCTATGTGGTGTAATGGTCATAAATTCTGTATCAAAATGTTGGATGATAAGATGAAAACCTCGGATTGTGGGATAACTGCAGTGTTTAAGGTCACCAATGTTTATTCCAGAAGTGACAGACATCCAGAAGAAACTGAGAATAGGTACTATGGGCATTTAGAGGACATAATTGAGTGTGATTTTAATTCCTTTAAAATAGTTTTGTTTGAGGTGAAGTGGTACAAGATACGAATGCATGAACGTGATCCTGAAAGAATTGTTATTGAGCATGCTAATGGATTTACCATGGTTAATATAAGGGAATTTGAACCGGGTACAAAGCCTTATGTTCTTCCAAGTCAATGCGAGCAAGTCTTTTACTCAAAGGTACCAGGTAAAGCAAGTTGGTCATACGTTGTTAGATACGATCCAAGAGTAAGACCAGTAAAGTATAATCATGTAGATGATGAAGATAACCATGAAGAAGAAGATGATGATGATGATTCATATCAGGAGTAGGTGGCTGTAGTCGATGTGTTAGATGAAGAACTTGAAGAGTTTGATCATCCGAATGTAGCAGATGATGATCTCATTGACGATGTCGATGACTTTATTAGCGAAGATGACGTTGATGATGATGTTGATGTGAATGAGCCTTTCATCAATATCTATTCTGAACCAAAACTTGATTCAGATGTTGAGTTGGATGAAGAAGAAGATGAATGATATTTAATTGTTGAAAAGTAGAGGCATGTGTTTATATCTTTTATATCATGATGATCTTTATATGTTTTTATTTTGTATAATAGAGTATTTTGCATGTTCTTTAATATTTCAAATTGGGTATGGGGAAATTGAGAGTGATGTGAGAGGGGGGGGGGCATAATTAGAGCTTCCACCTTCACATGGTTGCCCCTATTTAGTAGAGAATGAACTATTCTCGAAACCAAGAGAAGCTCAAAATTGGGGTGTATACCATATATAGATGAAATTTGACATGGTTTCGAATGGCATGTTGGAATATTGGTCAATACTGAGAGGGGGGGGGTGAATCAGTATTGTTATCATTTTAACAATTTAAACCACTTTTTGATATTAATTAAAACATGGAATCAACAAGATAAATTCGATCTCATCATGCTCATATAAGTCCTACGGGCGTGTGAGTCTACAGGCATGGCCTGCGGACATTTCCAAGTGCCTGTGGGAATATCTTTAAGCCTCGCCGGCATAATCCCTTGTGGGAATAAGCCCTTCCTTTACGGGAATACACCTCTTCCTATAGGCATAGGTCTTCAAGCCCTTCCTTGTGGGCATAGAAGCCCTCCATTGCTTACTTGCGGGCATAAGTGTTCAAGCCCTTTCAGCTTGCGGGCATGAGCTTTAGCCCTTGCACACATATGCGTATTCCTGCGTACATGCCTAAGCCCCTGCGGGATTTAATCTTAGCCCCCTGCAGGCATCCTTAAGCCTTTGCGGTCATTTCTTTAGCCCCTATGGGGATTTCTTTAGCCCTTGTGGGCATAATAAATCTCTTGGGAGATTTTTATTCCTTAATCCCCTTGTGGGCATTCCGCAAGCCCTTGCAGAAATTTTACCAGCCCTTGCGGGCATATCAAAGTTGTTATTAAACCTTATTTTTCGCCTATTTTGGTAGGACAAAATATCGCATGTGAAAGCACCAAATAGGAATCTGAATCCATGGCTAGATAGCCAGTTCATCAAGGAATAAGACCATGCTAACTGATGAATTTTATTAGCAAAAGTACACCTCCTTGCGGGCATTTCCAAATGCCTTACCAACCTACATTTGAACAAGAAAACAACCTTTTTCTCATTTTGGCAGGCTTCTAACACGTGTGAACTCTATATGAGAATCTGAACCCATGACTAGATGACTAGTTCATCAAAGGAAAATACCATCCCAACTGATGAATTTTCTCAGCAAAAGAACACTTCCCAGTGTACATTTCCAAATGGCCCCTTAGCCTTGTGAATTCAACACTTAGCCAAATTTCTGAATATGCAAAACAATATTTTTCCTACTTTGGCAGATTGATTTCTTACACATGTGACCATCATAAGGAAAACTGAAAGCATGGTGGATAACCACTTCAACAAGTAACAAATCGATGTCACCCTATGAATTTTATTAGCACAGGGACACCTCCTTGCGGGCATTTCCAAATGGCCTTTTAAACTGTTAATTCATCACTTTGACAAAAATTGTCAAACCCTAGGGTAACATGAGATTTTTATTTTCACCAATTTTGAAGTGTGATACACCCAATGGATAGAGGAAAACAAGGTGACTTCATTTAAACCAACTTCACCTCTTGAAGCCTCTTTCTCTCTCCTCGGCGGGCATGCTACTAGAGTAGTGCAAATCAAGCTGGGAGGCACTTTTTGCAGATTGATATCTTCCTCCTCAAAGACTCTTTGGACAATCTGAGACCATGGTTGGATGCACCAAACAACATTCTAGAGATCCATACTCTCAAAATATTTTAATGCATCAACCACAAGGCATGGAGAGCATTTTACCGAGGTCACTTAGGCAGTCTTAGTGATTTTACACTTAGACAATTTTTGCACTTTCCTAGACTTGGTCCAATCTGCCTGAGTGTCTGTTTTGGTAGATCCATAACTTCTTCTTCAGACACTTCCAAGTCAAAATGAGAACATGGTCAGGTAGAAAAAACAACAACCTACAAGATGACCATATGGTGCAGGCATTTTCTTCAACCCACAAACTATGGCAGGAATTTCCCTGAGGCCACTTAGGCAGTTTTGCTACTTTGGTGTAAAAGCAACCTGAAACCCTGTTTTGGAAGGCTGTTATCTTTGTCTTCAAACACCTTCTGTGAAAACTAAGTCCATGGTTGGATAGCCTCTTTGACAATCTAGAGCATGATAGTTCCAAATAATTTTTATCATTCTCCCATGAGGTACGGCAGGCATTTTCTCAAGGCCACCTGGACCAGTTTTCCAACACTTAGCCATTTCCAAGAATTTCCCAAAGGCTTATCCTAAAACCCTATTTTGGCAGACTTATAACTTTATCCTCATAAATGATTAAGGAAATATGAGACCATGGATAGATAGCCACTTCAACAAGCTATAGCCTAGTAGGCTGGTGTAGGCATTTTTGCTCAAACTGTGAATTATGGCATGCATTCTCTTAGAGAAGTTTTGACTACTTTTTCCATACTTACTAAATTTCCAAAGTTTCACAAACTTGCCATCCTTTTCCAGAATGATGTTACATTGTAACACTGACTTCATGATAGCACCAGAACACCATCATGTGTCTTTCCAGCTTCATCACACATGCCATGTCATCAGTTCCTTCAACGCTTCTGCAATTCAATTGGCCAAGAATCCCAAAGTTCATGATCGAACCTAACACATCAACACTAAATATCACTTGATTCAACATCATGTTGAGGCCAACAACATTCATCTGACACATTGTTCTACTTCAGATCAAATTGTAGATATATTTACAAAAGCACTGGGTCATGAAAAATTGGAAAAATTCAGAATGCAGCTTGGCATGTCAGATGTCCCTTTAGTTTAAGGGGGTAATGTTGACTAATCTTTCGGGGTTAGTTATATCATTTATAGTTAGTTAACAATTTTATTTAGTTAATGAGTTACAGAGGCATAACTACCTATTCTTGGTTCCGTATGTATATAAATACTTCTTATGTTTATCAATAAAATGTATTACATTGTAGAGTTGTATTTCTCACAACGTCTTTCAGTTGAATACCTCTGAGGTAAAGAAAAAGATGGAAAATATGTCAATGAAAGTTGTACTGGAATGGAAAAAGAAAGAAAAGATGTCAATGAAAGTTGTACTGGACTAGAAAAATGAAAGAAGAAAAAAAGAACTATTCATTAGAGTGAGACTCCACTCAATCACTGTACCTTCACTTTACATTTATTCATTTAAAAAAAAAATCTGATTTAAAATGTTTTAGTCTTTCAAATACTAAAATCATATGCCAAATTTTGAATTTAAAATATTGTAAAAAACATTAGGAAAATAATGGAATGGATAACATTAAAAGTAAATACTCACAAAAACATAGATTGCAATGCAATGATTGGAAAAATAAATATAAGCTACTCCTAAAGAAAAAATAATGAGCCAAATAAAAAAGATGAAATGTGTTGGAGCTAAAACTTGTACCTCAATTCTAATTTCTCTTCCTTGTTTTTCTTTTTTATGTTTCATTTTTGATGTTATTTACTTTCTTATATCATTCAAACATTAGCTTAATTATATACTTTAGTTTTATTATTTACTCCTTAGTTTTATTATTTACTGTTATTTGTGACTTAAACATTGTCTTATAAATAATTCATCTTCCTTTTGGTCTTCAAAACATAAGTTAATATGTTCATAACCTTTGTGTTGAGATTGTGTGAACATTTCAACTATGAAATGTAACTTAGTACATTCCAGCAGCGCAATCGTTCAACTTCATGCATATGGGCATTGCCGGAATCCTGAAATCATTAAAGAGCATGATCGACACCTGTCTAAGTTTATGCACTAGCCGTGATGAGAGATTGCCCCGAGGTTTTGTCAGGTAGGATGTAACAACTGTCAGGCGTGATCATTCATTCATGAAGTTTTTGAGAACAATGATAATAGTATTTAGTGCAGGGTTGTGTCTACACTAGTTCAACTATTTTACTAAGAATTGGTGAAATTCTATGTCAGAAATGAAGCAATTATCACAAATTTCTTAAGATCTAAGTTCATCCATTAAACATTCATTGAGATCTAAGAACATTTCAGAATTAGAATAATGCAAGATAAGCAAACATTCAACACTAAAATGGTAGAAACTTGAATTAATTCATATTAAAACAAGGAAGAAGTACATCCTTACCAATGATCTTGGTGTGAATCCCTCCTCCATTGCCATGAGCTTCCCTTCCTTCACCATTGCTTTTGAAGAATTTGAGCTCTTTCTCCTCCTTCAGAATCTCTCCAGCATGCATTTGCTCTAGCTTGGTGTGTTTTACAATGCCTCCCATGCCTTTCTTATATAGCATTGGGAAATGGGCCTTAGGATTTTCTTCTAAATGTGGGATTCTTCCTTTTCTTTATTTTAGATTATTTTCAACTGAAAACCCACTTTTCAATAGTTTTTAGGCTTTTTGCACCACTTAGAATGATTTTAAGCACAATTAATGCATTTTAATGCATTTCTTAGAGAGGATTCTTCTCTGAATGAACTTGTGGCATGTCTTCTTGCTACATGTGCATGGTAAACACATGCCTCTTCTGTCACATGACTAGGAGTGTTAATTTTATTGTTAACAGATTCCCCCTAATGTGTGAGGTCCGAAGCAGAGCTAAGGGCCAAAATACATTACTGAAATTTATACTCTGTATACTGATAATCTTTATCGTTCAAAGCAAGGACAAGGAAAGGAAATCTCACGGGCGCATGATTGAGGATCACAGTTGCAAAACATAGCAATTTCTCAAATATATAATATCTTCCTGAGGCGGGCATACCCATTCCCAGCAGTAAACAAGCATGGCCACGAACAATACACCGTGAATCCATGTCAAAAGCAATTTTTTTTCTTCTGAAATGTAAACATGCACTTTGATGAGTGTGAGAACAAAGTCTTTATTGAACTTCTGACATGGCAATCTAATCTTGTGTAGCTCGGGCAATGCATCGATGAGTGATACAACTGTTTTTCCCAAGGTCTTCAATACAAACCGACGATAGTACGATTTTATATCATGCGAATAAATGATCTGATGCTGAGCATAATAAAACACCATCTGATTACCGGTCATCGATGTATACCGTTAACAGATGTGAAGAGACCCACCGATAATGATGATAGACTCTAAGGTACTGAGTACAAACTAGCAAGTGTGAATAGATGTTCTGAAGTCGAACACTTGTAGAATCAAACAATCAGGGGTCATTGATGTATACCCCTTGTCATTTGCAAGGAAAACTGCCACTAATGACTGCAAGATCCAAGGTACTCTTGGGTTTCTAGATCCATGTCCTAGATGATGATTTGATGTTGATAGGAATAGATCCATTAGAAGGAGGGAATTAAGGCATCCCACATCAACCGATACGAAACAAATATCAATAGTCTGATATAATTTGGTAGAACTGCAAGATCCAACGCTGTATACTAACATAAGGAAGGCCGACATGATTGGTCAGGAATATTTGAGGAATGGCCGACTCGGTTTGGAATTCCATTGAACACATAACACGATGCAGAATGGACACTTGGCAACATAAGACTTTGAGTAACTGACCTTAATGAAATCCTCTAATTCAGGATGCATTAACGAAAGCTCCATTGGTGACGGGAAGGATAACCCATCGGTGGAGATCTATTCAAAATACTGGTACAGTTTCTTAAGGAAAATGCAGATGGTGTATTGATTGTGGATACAATATTATGTGACGTGTTCAAGGGAGATAAGGACTGAATGTTGCCATTTTCTTCAAAGTTTATAATATAAAGTGATTCAAATCTCTCCATTTTTTGGATTTTTTCGTTTTTTAATTTTTATGCTTTTTAATTTTTATTTTTAAACGAATAAAGAATGTTATGATACATAGGAAGGAACAAGTGTTGCATGTGCGTACGCCTATTTTTCAAGGGCATGAGTTAGGCCAAGGAAAAGATCGATATTGCAAACAAGGGATAAGCTAGTTGTGTACACTCTTACAGTTGTTCTTTCCCGGGGTAGTCTATCTGAAGCAGGATTATGTGTCGACGGACAGTGAAGTAATACCATGTGATTGAAGTTATCCGATTTGGTGAAATGGCCAAGTAGGAATGGTTAAATGAGATTTCCTTCAGCTTGAGTCTCGCGAAAAATGCCAAAATCATAGATCATCATGAATCATGGTCTGTCTCAACTACCCGAGTCAAATAGTTTGAACTGTCAAAGTCTTCAAGTCCTAAAATAAAAAACCATTTCACTACCCAACAATTTAGTTAGACACTAGTTCAGATGTGCATTTAATATCTAAAAGAATATCCACACATGAGGAATTATGCATATTTCTATCATTCCAAAGGATACGATTTGTACATGTATGAATAAAAGATAAGTAAAAATAATCATGATTTACCATATGTGTTCATTGTGCAGTCGATGTATGAGAGGAAGCATCCCCTTTTAGCTTGAATTCTTAGAAGCTATGAACCTTTAGTCTTTGATCTGCTAGTAGTAGGTTAATTTCGATGTCGAACTAGAAAATTTTGAAACAGTTTCCCATGTTTTCGAGTTTTTCCAAATTTTTCATTTTTTTTGTTTGTATAAACATTTTTTGGGTGTTATCTGTAAGAAAAAGAATCAAAAAGAGAAAAAGTATTTACACTATTCTTTTTGGTGTGTGCAAAATTTACACACTTTTTGGGTTATGATGTAAGCTAGATTATTTCGGTTTTACTTATGTCCTTAAATGATGTGTTCAATTAAATTGGCCATGAAATAATGTACATGATTTCTTTTTGGTATAATGTTAATGACTTAGATGCCAATCAAGTACATAGTTGGCCAAAGAATCAGCCAAACTCTTTAGACTTCTAGGAATGTGTATATATTCAATAAACTCGAACTGACACTCTAAAAGACGTACTCATAGAAACTTTCTAAATAGTGTAGGATGTTGAACCTGATACTGACCATTTAACTAGGATACAACTAACTATGAGTCCAGTTTGACAATTATTCGTCGTATGCCAAGGGTAACAACCTCGACAAGAAGCTCAATGACTGCGCTATATTCTGCAACATTGTTGGTTGCAGATCTGATAAAAATGCCTCTTGAACTAAGAACTTCGTTATTAGGTGTGAAAACGACCAATGTGGTGGAAGCAACGTTCCGAGAACTACGTCTAGCGCCATCCGCATATCCCAAATATGTGAAAGATTCTTGTGCCATCTGCCAAAGTGACAATGCCAAGCAAGATAAGTGTGTGCCCGAAATAACTAATGTACAAAATTTTATACAAAGAATACAACATAATACAACAAATGGTGCGAGGCATCAGTGCCTACGCGAAGTATTTCTTCAGATAGAGACCATTTCTGATCTCCGACATGGGTTCCTGTCATGTACCCACCTGCTGACCCAATGCAAGGCAGGAAACATGATGCCAATACTCAGGGATTTCACATGATCTCAGCCCATTGTTACTTTCATATAAATAATAAATGGGTGTGCAGATGTAAAACAATCAATTATGCACAGCGGAAACAACATCCATACACTCTTCATATGCATTCAACATATCAATTTCAGTCATTAATAAAACATTTCAGAAGTAAATACATAGACAGAAACACTTATCTTCATTTCAATTGTCCCGAGCAACTAGCTGTGTCGCTGCAACGTTCCACCCAACCATAGGCTCTTCGACAGCTTATACTGAGTCCGTCCGAAGGCCACCCCCGAGCTGGGCATGATTCTCACAAGGACAAAGCGGATATTCACGCTCACACACAGTCTATTAACCATTTTATTTTAGCCAAGCCAGTCTAACTGGGTTTATCAGGCTACACTTGCACAATGGATGCTTATTCCCAAGCTCAAGCCAGAACAAGGGATTACCCATCACCCATACCCATCATACTCTTCTCTCACACAGCATGAACAAACAGGGGCAGGGATAAACAGTAGGATTTACAAATGAGATGTCCATGGGTTTTACCAAAAACATTCCCAACCAAAAATGGATTATAGGATGGGGCAAACAGCCACAGGGAGGAAAATGATTTCTTCCCCAATATCTCTTCCTTCAACAGCCCAAAACGGCCTCTATTGAACCCCCATTCGTTTTCCCTCCTTTCCCCACTGGTATACAACACGAAAACTCCCTTCTCTGCAGGGAGAATGAGGAAAAACGCAGCAGACCTGCCTGGAAAACGCCCCCGTGGTTCTAAACTCATGAGGGAGAAAGAATGAATGGATGCCTAATGGCTTGGGGAAGAAAATCTTGGCTCTTTCTTGTCCAAGGAGACAAAAAACGTTTTTCCATGAAGGGTGGCTTGCCCATACCCGAATTTGGACAGCCATACCTCTCCATTCCCAAGGCATTAACTCCCTCAACCCACTCTTGGGAGAAATCAATGGTTGGGTACAAAAGTCAACATGGGTAGTTGAGGGTTTGATGGGTTCTCTCATTGACACTTGGCTTGACTCTAGTGGCTCAAGGGTTTGAATGTTTCCCCCCTCCCAATTCCTTGTGAAATCATGCCCCCATCTCTTTGTTGCATTGCATAGCTAGTTGTGGGTATTTTTATTAAAATGCATATTACATGATATTTGAATTTCCACTGTGCATTGCTAGCACGCAAACCATATACATCACGAAATCGATGGTGGGGCCTTGGCCTTGAGCTCCTCACCATGATTTCATAACAAGATTACATCATTTAATAATGTTAATGCCATGGGGCCAAACTGGGACATTACATTCCCCTCCCCTTGGAATAACACCGTCCTCGGTGTTTCAACACTTCGGACTATATACCCACTTTACACATGATTCATAATTCACAGATGGTGGCAGGTCTATCCTGCAATTCGTCTCGTTACTTTGACCTTTTACGATCAAGTCCTTTGGCTTCCACAAGCTGCTCCTGCTAGCTTTGGTCTTCCAGATCCACAAGTGGGCATTGCTCCAGAGCAATCCCTTCCATTTGTTTATCTTCCAGCTAATCTACAAGTCTGGAATTTCATGGATGCCATCTTTCTTGTTGTCCCGGCAACTATCTGTGAGACTTATCATGGCAATTCCTGTTAGGACAAGCATAACACAATAATAAAATTAGTCAATTATTTTCCTAATTGACTTAGAACGTCCATGCTTTACTCATGAGACTTCCACACATTTCATGCTTTCCCACACACACATGAACTCACTCATGTTCATCCTTTCACAAGAAAATAACTATTTCAGCATTCACAATTCATTTCAAGCAATGAAACACAATTTGGTTTCATTTATGACATGCACTCAACAATCCTTTGTTTCTAAGATGCATCAATCAAAGAAAGAGAAGAGTAAGAGTTTTCCCCCTCTTAGTCTTGTTCCAATCCGGAGCCACACCATCACTGGTGGTTCTATGCTCCTTGGCCTCTTTCACTTCAATGTGAATGCTTGACTTGCCCTTTCTTGGATATGACACTTTAGTGTCTAAGGTCTGTCTAATGCCTTTCAACTAGGGATCCCTTCCCCATTGTTGCTTACAGAACCTTTGGCTGCTAGGACCCACACAGTCCCACTAGCACCATCTTTTATTACTGCTCATACTGAGCTCCTCAGTACAATCATATGTCCACATGCATCCTCCAGATGCTTTCATAGTCCTTGCTTCCAGCAATGCCTACACTCAAACATTGAGTCAATTCACATGTTTAGTGTATTTTCATAGGGTTTATTTCCAATGAGAATTTAAGAAAATCATAATTAAATCATATACACATGTATATTCATAAGTAGAGTTGCAAGATAACCAAATACTTATCTTTATAGGATGTCTTCACTTTATCCCACAGGATCCTTCTTCACTTTCCAAGCATTGGATTTCCTGTGGATACAACAATGAATGTTGGGCCAACACGCGGGCATTCGAACAGGCAATGCCAGGCCAGTACACTGACTGGTTTTATCAATTGTTTAAGGGAATGTTTGGCCAGCACGCCGGCTGCTCCACAACATCAAGTGGTTAATGTTCCCACCAACTATTCTCTGAATTTACCAAGAATTTTATAGCTCCGACCAATTACTCTCTGGTTTTACCAAGCATTTATAGCTATTTTAGGGCCCTTGTTTCCTGTAATGGCCAAGGTTTCCAACAAAGAAACAACAGTGTATTAGCTTGGTCGCAATAAGACTTGGACCTGAAGTCTTCATTATTCCAAACAAGAATTAAATGAAAATGAATACTTATCTATATTGTGCGTTTCCTCGCTACTCCACAGGTTTTCTTCTCTGCTTTACAAGCCTTGGATCACCTGTGGGGTGGATGCTTGGCCAGCACACATGCTACTCCACAACATCATTCGAATAGGCAATGCCAAGCCAGTGCGCCGACTGGGTTTATCAGGCATCCCAAAAATCAATATGCTAAGCCAGTACGCCGACTGGGTTTATCAAGCATTTCAAAAATCAGTATGCTAAGCCAGTACGCCGACTGGGTTTATCAAGCATTTCAAAAATCAGTATGCTAAGCTAGTACGCCGACTGGGTTTATCAAGCATTTCAAAAATCAGTATGCTAAGCCAGTACGCCGACTGGGTTTATCAAGCATTTCAAAGATCAGTATGCTAAGCCAGTACGCCGACTGGGTTTATCAAGCATTTCAAAAATCAGTATGCTAAGCCAGTACGCCGACTGGGTTTATCAAGCATTTCAAAAATCAGAATGCTAAGCCAGTACGCCGACTGGGTTTATCAAGCATTTCAAAAATCAGTATGCTAAGCCAGTACGCTGACTGGGTTTATCAAGCATACAATAACTATTTCCAAGCCAGTTCTCCGACTGGGTTTGTCAGGAAATAACACCCTTCACCAATACCTCCACATCATGCAAGTAACCAATGCCAAGCCAGTACACTGACTGGGTTTATCAGGCATCCAGCAACCTTTCGCCACAACTCCCAAATAACCAATGCCAAGCCAGTACACCGACTGGGTTTATCAGGCATCCAACAACCTTTTGTCACAACTCCCAAATAACCAATGCCAAGCCAGTACGCCGACTGGGTTTATCAGGCATACAACAACCATTCGTCACAACTCCCAAATAACCAATGCCAAGCCAGTGCGCCGACTGGGTTTATCAGGCATACAACAACCATTGCCAAGCCAGTACATCGACTGGGTTTATCAGGCAATATGAAGAACATAATATGATTACGTGGCTCCTTCTCTTGTGCAACCAGTGGTTCCCTCCAGGAACTCCATAGGTGACTCACTTGACTGCAGGCTAGCATGGCCCCACAATACCCACTCACACTACACAAGGATGATACCCCTTTTTTGCAACACAGCTCCCCGGGCCTATCCATCCCTTCTAGTGTCCTTTAGTGTGAGCGTAGAAATTTTACGACTACCCATACAGTCCTCTTGAGCACCCTTTCTTCACTTTGCCTCTTACGTGCAACACCAAATTGCATCTGTGTAAGCTGATAGCACAAGAAGGATAAGCAGACTCATCAGTATTGTTGCTCAAAAAATCGTAATCATATTTCATATCATTCACTATCAAGTATTGAAACACCAGGAATGCATCCATTCCCTTAGGGTGTAGTCAATATTGAAAACCCTAACATGACCCAGCACCAGAAAAGGTGTGCACCCCCTTTCCGATGTGCGCCATGTAGGCCCTAATCATACTCAAGCAGTTTGCAATGATATACATAAGATAGAGCATGCTCTGCATATTAACCCTAATAATTTAGACATGCATGTTCTTGTCTAGGGTCACAGAATACTCATTCATTTTGCATATGTGTCTCACATGCCTTCTGGGCATAGCTTTACCATTTCACTTCCATGGTTTACCGACATGCGGTTTGGCTGAGGCATTATCAACATTTACAATGGCGTTTCACCCGAAACCCATTTCCAAAGCATGGGATCCTTCCCATCTAGTTTGGCTTTTGCAGGCCATCACACATGGTCTTCCTGCAATGTGTCATCCTGGCACACTTTATCAAATAGCCAAATAGTCAGCAACATTTAGCAATAAGCTTCAAATATGATTGTCCCATAACCAATCAATAGCATAAATAATTAAATTCAATATGAATTTACAATTCTGTCTCCTACAGAAATTGATTTGCTTAGCAATGAGTCTCTCCTCATATTGTTTGGCCCTTGTAAGTGGTATCACGCTGCCCATTATGGTTTCACCCTTGCTACCGTACCTGAACATCCACCTACAGCATGTCTTCCTGACACAATTCTATATAAGCCAAACAATCATTAGCAATTATAAGCAATTCTCAAATCTGAAATTTGTAACTCTGTTTTCCTACAGAAATTAGATTTGCAACTTAAACCAGACAATCTTCAGATTTGTTTCATGCGTAAATTTACAACCATGAGAACCCTCTCATAACCTTTGGCTTTTGCACATGGCAGATCCCAGTCTTTACTATGGACTTATCCTCATTGCCATACGCAAGATTTTTCTACCTGAAAACTGAAACTTCAGTCAGCCAAACACGTTGTGAGTATCTACGCACATAATCATTCATTGCCATAACAGTCACTGAAGTAATATCAGAATTATAATACTCAATAATTCAAACACCTTCAGTTGTTTAACATTTGAAATGCAATGAAATATATATACACTTCTATATATGCATCATTACCACAATAGAATTTCAAGACATAGTCACACTATCCATGCAACTTAAATAAATCGTAAATACTCATTATTTCATAGTCATATCATTCATACAACTCTGTCCTTCCACAGCATTCTAGCAGCCCATCAATCATGATTTGGCTCTTCATGTACTTACTATTCTGCATTACCATAATCAGGACCACCAGTCCTCACTTGCTTTGGTTATTAGGCACATAACCAACATACACATGGCATGATATAAATTCATATGAATGCATTGAGATTTCTAAATAGTCATAGGGTGTAAGGATCATTTCCTTCACTTACCCACACCTCACCAAGCTTGGTAGGTTAACAATCCCAATCGGTATTCAATATCACATGCAAACTAACTCAACATAGCTCAAACATGGTTGAAGAGATCTTACCAAATCCTCTTTCAACACTCATGCACTTTGGCACCAATAATCATTACCTGCATGGTTACCATTAACATCGCCTGATGTTACCTGATCAATTGGCCTCTTACCAAGGCTGCTCAGTCCTTTTTCCAACTTTATGATCATAAATTTGTTGCACCATCCTTTCTGCATAAGGTTTTTGGCTTCATGCAACAACATCCTCAGCACATTTAGCCATGCTCTTTGTTATCTTTGGTCCTACAACAAATCATCAAGAGTGATTATTGACCACAATATTCTCCATTAGTGGTTCATTGCATATGTAGACTTCATTATTTTACCAATATGCAATATCCATTCATGCACAAGCATTTCCATATGCACTATGCAATGTTTGTTAAGATGCCATCTAGTGCACATACATCTATGTAATCCCTTACATTTTTAACATTTTTATGCCATATGACAATTTCATAATTATAAGTACGATAACAAATAGGGGTTTAAAGAATTCTTTCCTTTTCGATCCCTCATTGCAACATGGAATTCCTCTTCCATATCATGCAATTGTAAGAATTGCCCATATTGACAACAAAATTTGTTTGTCAAAACAGCCGCTGGCACTCTTCTGCACTAAATATCTATGATATATGTAGACCTCATTCAAACTCTGGTCATGCATCATTGTTCCCTGCTGGACAAGCTTTCCAATTCCTGTCTTCATGCTCCATTCCAACATCGGGTGCGGAAACTGCATCTCTTCAAAAATGACAACTTTCACTCCAATTCTGCACATTTTACACAGTTGCATTTTGGTCCAGAATGCCAACTTTAGCCACCTGTGGAAGGAAATCCATGAAGAATCACAAAAACTTATCTATCGGGCGAAGTTAGTCCATATAACAAGGAACACTCAGCAATTCACGGATTTTAATTCCGATGCACCATTCATTTTCTATGAATTTCTGGGTTTTACTACTCACTTTTCACATTTTTCCAAAATTCCAAATTTTGGGCCAAAAATGGCTATCTCCCAAACAGTGCATTTCTGGAAAATATGCGTATAACGGAAACTGTCCGTCTTAATGAGAATATGAAATGTCTAGTTCAGTAAAAATTTTGATTTCCACATCTAGGGTCACTTTTACTGTCCGCCAGCTTTTTAAAATCCCGAAAAAGTGGCCCGGAACAGTGCTTTTTGGCCTTCTTGATAACCCCGACTCCACATCCTTTCGATTTTGGCTCCAAGATTCTGAACTTAACATTGTTCCTGCTTCATGACCGCGCCTGATCGATTTCAGCTCAAACCGACCTTCCGTCAAGCCTCGAGACTCTGTCCTTCAAAAGTCACTATTATCCATTTTCTGTCAAATCGGAGTGTAATGGGCCCGGGGTCTTCACTGGTTCTTTCATGGCCCTCGTCAATGGCCTCCGAGCCCCACAGGAATCATTCCATTCTGAGTCCGGATGTTCCTGCTATCCAAAAATCAAGTTTTCGTCACTTTACTCTTTTTTTTTTCGGGACAGTTCCCTGAACGCTCCCGCAATTGCGGGGCGATTGGCTGAAGCCTTCCGCAATTGTGGGCCAGTTGGCTGTAGCCTTACGCAACTGCGGAACGATTGGTGGAATGCTTCCGCAATTGCGGAACGACTCGACAAAGTCTTCCGCAGTTGCGGAAAGATTCGGCGAAGTCTTCCGTAGTTGCGGAATGATTCGGCAAAGTGTTCCGCAGTTGCGGAACGGTTCAGCAAAGTCTTCCGCAGTTGCGGAACGGTCCGCAGAATCCTTCCGCAATTTCGGAAGAGATTTCCTTCCGAAATTTCGGAAGAGAATTCCTTCCGAAATTTCCTTTCGACGCCGAACACTTAGAAATTTTTTTCTGCTTTTTCGGAGCAGTTCTCCGAATTTTTCCGCGTTGCGGAACAACTCGCGGAATCCTTCCGCAAATTTCGGAAGAGAATTCCTTCCGCAATTTTCGGAAGGGAATTCCTTTCGCAAATTTCGGGGCGACTTCCCGAACTCTTCCGCGTTGCGGAAAAACTCGCGAAATGCTTCCGCAGTTTCGGAGCAATTCGCCGAATGCTTCCGCAGTTTCGGAAGACATTCGGGAATTCCTTCCGAAACAGTCTTAAACAAAACTTTTTTTCAAACAGACTTAAACCAAAAAATTTCAAACAGATTTAAACAAATTTTTCAAACACTTAGGAAAATTGAAATCTTTCTTTCTGTCAGAGATGACTGTAATTGGATTTGGCCCATAGATGCCCAATGCTGCAACCAGTAACTCTGATACCAAATGTCATGTACCCACCGGCTAACCCAATGCAAGGCAGGAAACATGATGCCAATACTCAGGGCTTTCACATGATCTCAGCCCATTGTTACTTTCATATAAATAATAAATGGGTGTGCAGATGTAAAACAATCAATTATGCACAGCGGAAACAACATCCATACACTCTTCATATGCATTCAACATATCAATTTCAGTCATTAATAAAACATTTCAGAAGTAAATACATAGACAGAAACACTTATCTTCATTTCAATTGTCTCGAGCAACTAGCTATATCGCTGCAACGTTCCACCCAACCATAGGCTCTTCAACAACTTATACTGAGTCCATCCGAAGGCCACCCCCGAGCTGGGCATGATTCTCACAAGGACAAAGGGGATATTCACGCTCACACACAATCTATTAACCATTTTATTTTAGCCAAGCCAGTCTAACTGGGTTTATCAGGCTACACTTGCACAATGGATGCTTATTCCCAAGCTCAAGCCAGAACAAGGGATTACCCATCACCCATACCCATCATACTCTTCTCTCACACAGCATGAACAAACAGGGGCAGGGATAAACAGTAGGATTTATAAATGAGATGGCCATGGGTTTTCCCAAAAACATTCCCAACCAAAAACGGATTATAGGATGGGGCAAACAGCCATAGGGAGGAAAACGATTTCTTCCCCAATATCTCTGCCTTCAACAGCCCAAAACGGACTCTATTGAACCCCCATTCATTTTCCCTCCTTTCCCCACTGGTATACAACACGGAAACGCCCTTCTCTGCAGGGAGAATGAGGAAAAACGCAACAGACCTGCCTGGAAAACGCCCCCGTGGTTCTAAACTCGTGAGGGAGAAAGAATGAATGGATGCCTAATGGCTTGGGGAAGAAAATCTTGGCTCTTTCTTGTCCAAGGAGACAAAAAACGTTTTTCCATGAAGGGTGGCTTGCCCATACCCGAATTTGGACATCCATACCTCTCCATTCCCAAGGCATTAACTCCCTCAACCCACTCTTGGGAGAAATCAATGGTTGGGTACAAAAGTCAACATGGGTAGTTGAGGGTTTGATGGGTTCTCTCATTGACACTTGGCTTGACTCTAGTGGCTCAAGGGTTTGAATGTTTCCCCCCCCCCAATTCCTTGTGAAATCATGCCCCCATCTCTTTGTTGCATTGCATAGCTAGTTGTGGGTATTTTTATTAAAATGCATATTACATGATATTTGAATTTCCACTGTGCATTGCTAGCACGCAAACCATATGCATCACGAAATCGATGGCGGGGCCTTGGCCTTGAGCTCCTCACCATGATTTCATAACAAGATTACATCATTTAATAATGTTAATGCCATGGGGCCAAACTGGAGACATTATAGTTCCCCATTAAAATTGACCAATTCATAAGCTCCTTTTTTTAACACGGTTTTGACAACAAGTGGGCCAAACCATTTAGGTACAAATTTCCCTTCTCCTATTTTATCTTGGTCCTGGTCATAAACTAAAACCAGATCGCCTTCATAAAAGACTTGGGGACGGATGGACTTGGCATATTGTGTTTTAACCCTCTTCTTGTGTGCTTCTATATTTAGAGAGGCTTCTCTTCTAGTTTCGTCAAGATAATGGAGATGGAGAAGCCTTTCCTCTCCTGCAAAAGTGTTAGGTAGGAGTTCGACAGCTATCTTTAATGATGGGATTTCACATTCAATCGGAAACACAACTTCTTCTCCATAAACCAGTTGTAAAGGAGTGAATCCGGTTGCAGTTTTAACATTTGTTCGGTAGGACCAAAGAGCAGTAAACAACATCAAGTGCCAGTTAGTCTTGTTTTTATTAATCGTCCTATGTAACATGGTTTTCAAAACCTTGTTGATGGTTTCTACTTGTCCGTTAGCATGAGGATAATATGGCGAGGAAAATTCCTGCCGCAATCCTAACCGGTTTGTAAGTTCATCCATACAGGAATTCCTAAAATGACTTCTGTTGTCGGTAGTGATATCTTTGGGTACACCAAACCTTGCTATCACATGATTGAATAGAAAGTATGCTACAGTTTTACCCGTGCAATTGAATGTAGGCATCGCTTTAGCCCACTTAGTAAAGTAGTCCACTGCTACGATGATGTAATGGTGGCCATCGGCTGAAGGTGGATTTACTGTCATATAATCAATGGCCCATTTTGAAAATGGACCCATGGTTACTACAGGGTGTAAAGGAGCAGGATGTGCACGCATTTTTCTTGTGTAAATTTGGCAAGGGTGACACTTTTTGACATCATTAATGCAATCTTTGAAAATTGTAGGCCAAAAGTATCCTGAATGCAAAATTTTATGGGCAATTTCCAACCCAAAAATATGACCGCCACATGCCCCAACATGGCAATCATTCAAAACTTGTTCAACTTCCTCATGTACTAAGCAATGTCTTAATATCATATCAATTCCTCGATGGTACAAAGTATCCCCAATGATGAGGTATCTTCGAGATCGGTGTCGAATACGATGTCGTTCAATACTAGAAAACTGAGGATTGATCCTTTGGGTTTGAAGATATATATATATAATGAATGCTCCATACCAAGGATCAGAAGTTGTAATGAGGAATACATGTTCATCTGCCCAAGTTTCAACAGATATAGTACTCTCTTTCTCTATGGGTAACTCAAACATTAATTCAGTAAATGCTAACAACTTCTTGGCTTTAGTGTTTTTGAATTCGAGGTCAAATTCTTGTAAAATTACTATCCATTTTGATTATTTGCCACCAATGACATGGTGGGACAAAATGTGTCTCATGGGGTTCATTTCAGCCACTATGGTTGTTTTCCTTGGAAGTATGTAATGTCTAATTCGTTGGACAACATGGACTACTGCCAAGGCCAACTTCTCAACCTAGGAATACCTCAATTCGGGACCTGCAAGGCCCTTACTAATATGGTAAATAACATGTTCTTGAGATTATTTGTCTTCCTATGCTAAGACCATTCCAATTGTGGAACGAGATGCAGCCAAATATAGCAGAAAATCTCGATTGTAGTTTGGTGGACTAAGCACTGGGGCAGAGACCAAAGCTTTCTTTATTTCATCAAATGAACGTTGAGCTTGGTCATCCCATATGAATATTGCATCTTGTTTTAAGAGACGCATGAAACCTTTAGCTTTTTCAGCAAAATTCTCGACAAATCGCCTCAAGTAGTTAGCTTTCCCTTGAAGGCTTTGAAGTTGAGTGATTGTTTTCGAGGAAGGCAATTGAATTATTTTCTCAACCTTGATGGGATCAACCATGATCCCTTTTTGGGACACTATGAACCCAAGTAACCTCCCAGAGTCCACACAAAACATGCATTTATGTGGATTTAACCTAATGTTGTACTTGCGGCAATGCTCAAAGATGGCCTGTAAATGTGCACCATGTTCAGCTCTCTTTTTAGATTTAGCTGCCACATCATCAAGGTAAACCTCAACGATATCCTTAATGTCATTAAATTCGTATGACATAGCTCTTTGAAAGGTAGCTCCAACATTTTTAAGGCCGAATGGCATTTTCCTATAAGCGAAGGTCCCCCAAGGGCATATAAATGTTGTTTTATGTTGGTCTTCCTTTTTTATCTGGATTTGGTTGTAACCGGAGAAGCCGTCCATAAATGAGAATATTTCATTCCCGACACATTCATTAATGATCTGATCAATGAAGGGTGTGGGGTAGTTATCTTTGGGACAAGCTAAGTTCAGAACTCTAAAATAGGTACAAACCCGGATAGTTCCTTGTTTTTTGTTAACAGGAACAGGATTGGATACCCAATCAGTCAAAGGAATAGGATAGATGAATCCAGCTTTTAAAATCTTTTCGATCTCGGCTTTAATGGCAGCATACTTCTTAGGGTTCATTGGACGTAGTTTTTGCCGCACAGGTTTGGCATTAGGATAGGTTTTGATCTCATGTTCTACGATACTAGGATCTATGCATGGAATTTCTTCATAATACCATGCGAACACATCACGATACTTTTTAAATAAAACAGTGTAAAATATTATTTCCTTAGGAGAAAAATTCTCACCTATGTTGATGTGCTCAATGATGCCAAGTTTGATGGATATATCAATTCGGATGGTTTTCAAAATGTTCGCCAAATTTCCTTTTGAACTCACATTGTGTATTTGGATAGGGCATTGGTACTTGCTGATGTCATCATCAAGAAAAATCCTTTTCGCCAGATTTCCTACTGAACTCACATTGTGTATTTGGTCAGGGCATTGGTACTTGCTGATGTCATCATCAAAGTAAAAATTTCCAGGTTTAACTTCTAATGAATCGATTTTAGGAAGAAACGAGGATTTGTGATGCATATCGGCCCAAGGTCGTTCTGAGATGTTCATAAACTCTAAGATTGCTTCATCCAAAGAGAAATTATGATCTAGTAGATCATGGTTATTTTGAGATCTCAAGGCCCAAATAGGTGAAGTATAGGGATCATATTCCTCCATCTTGGGAGGATTTTGATCTGTTTCTACCGAAGCCATTTGAATAGCTTGATAAGTGAGCTCTACGGCAGAAAAGGGAACACTACTCTCAATTTCCTCATGGTGTGCAGAAGTATGTTTCTTTCCATCATTCTTTTCATCTAAGGTGTTTTCTTTGGATGTTCCAACCAATGAGGTGGAACTAACCTAAAAAATGGAACTAGAAAAAACTCTTAATGGAAAGTACACTTCCGATGTAATGGTGAAAATCAAAGCAGTGTTAGGTGTTAATATTGGTGGTGGAAGTGGAAAAGTTCCCAAAAGGGATGAGTATTTAAACATTCCTACCCCAACATCCTGAATCACCGTCATTGCATCCCCTACATAAGGTACATTTGAGTGGAGACCAGTTTCGGGTGAGCAGTAATCTAGTTGATCGATTGTAACAATCTTCCCTTGGTGGGGGAACCGAATGACTTGGAATACGGAAGATACTGCAGACATCATCTTGTGTATCCAACTGTGTCCCAATAGAAAATTGTAGTCTATGGGTGCATCCACTACCTCAACATCTACATGAGCTATTTTTCCCCCCAGTTAAACTGGGCAAGCCAAGATAAGTCCATGAGGTGGGAACGAATGTCCATCAAATTACTTGAGAATTGTGTGGGATGGTACTAAGGTGGGTGATCCCGAAGCTTTCCAACAAGCTAGTGACATGACACAAGTGGAGGCTCCTTCATCCACAATGGTTTAAAAAATGTTCTTACCATGTGAAGTTACCTTAATTTGGAAAGGAATTTCTGAGGGAAGCCTACATGTGGGTTGTTCTAAGTCAAATGTGATCAAATTAGTGTCTGATGGATCAATAGCACCGATAGCAGAAAATAGTGCTTTCCGTTGAGCGGGACAACTTTGCAACACCTCCAAGGTAGACATTGCACAAGGAGCTTGAGCTGAGTCTTCAACCACATTGTAGTTTTGAGCAGCTCGTGCATTGGGGTTGTGTGTTGTTTTGCGGAGGACCCCTTTTGGAGGTCGAGGCACCATGTCTATGGTTGGTTTTTCAATATTTAAAAAACCACTAGGCAGTGAGCCAACTGTTTCAACATCTTTTGAAGGTATGTCGTAAGAACGAGCCCTTGTTTGGATGTGGATGTCATGTTCACCAATTGTGAATATATTAGTGTTGGGTGGATTGCCCCCTGGTGGGGGGTTTGCCTGGTTTCCTCCGGGTGAAGGTGTTGGCACCGCAACAACCATCTGTTGTTGTTGGGGGAAGGTTTGAGTTAGGACAGTAGGTTGTGGTTGTTTCCCTCCTTGTTGTGCCAACAAGTGATGAATATCATCCATATGAGGACAAAGATGAGTAGGATGATCCTCTTGGCAAATTTTGCAAGGGTATTTGTTTTTCCTATTTTCATGATTTCCTCTGGCAGGATTTTTCACCTTAGGTGCATCTCCTATCCTAGTGTTAGCATTGGGATTCTTCTTTTTTCCTTTTGGGTCTGTAGTTTGAACTGTAAGTACTTCAGAAGTTTGGGTAGGAGTTGCAGACTGCTGAGTTTCCTGGCCAACTGTAGGTTGCGGATTTTGAACTGACATTTGTCCCAATTGTTGGGTAATCTGTTCAAGTTGGTTTACAGATCCAATCGCACCATTGGTATGAGGTCCTTTTGGCGCCCTAGTTGGATCAGATGCAGGTCTTACAGCATGAGGTATTAAGTCATAAAGTGTGCCCGATTGGGAATATACTAAACCCATGTGGTGAGCACTCTACATGAGTTGTTCTTCAGTCATGGCTCCTGACATAGATACATCTTTGGAAAGAGTAGGCAAGAGTGATTTGATGAACCAATCTTCTAAGAATTGATCATGGATTTCAGCTTTTATAAGCCTTCGACGTCTCCTCCACTCATGGATATGATCCGAGATATGAGTAGCGGTGGATTTCCTAAGTGAAGTTAAAAGTTCAGTTCCCATCTCATAGCGGATAGGTAATTAAAAATGTGTCAAAAATTCCATAGCTAAAGATGAAAATTCTGTGAATGTATTGCGGGGCAACTCAATATACCATTTCGTAGCATTTCCCATTAGGGTCCGCTGAAACAACCTCAACCTAATACTATCATCAACTAGGGAATTGGATGAACACCATAAATGGAATGTCATCACATGATTTGATGGATCTTCCCCTGGTTTTCTGTCAAACTTGGGTATGTATGAGGGTAGTTTGGTTGGTATGGTTGGCCACCCATTCAAATGAAGAACAAGTTCATTAGTCAATTGGGATAAATTCAACAGATTCAATATGGATAGAAATGGTGACTTGGATGATGCCGAAGCAAACATTTGATATCAGGGTGAAGCTTGATGGCTCCACTGTTGTAGTCCTTGGGATTGAAACTTATTCCAAGATGGATTACCTCCTTGCGGAGATTGCATCCAAAAAGATGGGTTATTTCCTGAATATTGTCCATTCCATTGTGGGATAGGATGCATGTATGGATTTCCCCCTTCTAGAGGTATGTTCCATTGAGGTTGGTTACTTAGTGGAACACTGCCACTCCATTGTGGCATAGGATTAATGGGTGGATTGCCCCCTTGCGAGGGTATGTTCCATTGAGATTGGTTACTTGGTGGAACATTACCACTCCACTACTGGTTGAGATTCATGGGTGGATTTCCCCCTTGCGGGGGTGGACCCAAATTAGATTGGTTACTAGTCGGGATTTGACCACTCCATTGATTGTTTCCTTGGTTTGGATATGCATTCCAAGGTTGATTTCCCCCTTGCAGGGGTTGTTCCCAAGAAGATGGGGTACTTCCTGGAACCTTCCCACTCCATGGTGGAATGGGGTTGCTGGATGGGTTACCTCCTAGTGTGCTACTTGTTGGGGGTATGGGATTGCCCCCAGGATTTATGTTAGGAAAGTTTAGATAATGGTTTCTCGAGGAATTTCCACAAACTTGTGGTGTATTACCCCAATTAGAATTATTGTTCCATGGTCCATATTAAGGTTCCAAAATGAAGGAGTCCCCCCAGGTGTAGAACTTGGAAGACTGTTTGGTATTCCAATAGGATTTTGATTTACTCCTAGATTTTTTTGACCTTGAGTAGCCAAATTGTATGGGAAACCCAAGTTTGGTAAAAAATATCCTCCAGTAGGGATTCCTGTAGGTAAAGTGGATGTACTTCCGGGATTGGGACCTGAAACTGTACCAACTAGCGCCGAAGTGATAGTTGAACTTACATTAGCAGCAGGTAAACTAACTATTGGGATGGTGGTAGAGGTCAAATTGGAAGTGTTTCTACCTCCAGCAATTGTTTGAGTTTGTGATGATGTGGTCCCTTGTGCTCTTGATGAAGCTACAGGGATGTTGGAAGTATTGTTACCTCCAACACTCATTTGAGATGGTGTTGATGTGGTCCCTTGAGCTCCTGATGAAGCCATAGGGATATTGGAAGTATTTATACCTCCAACAACCGTTTGGGGTTGTGGTGATGGGGTCCCTTGTGCTCCTGATGAAGCCATGGGATTAGATGTTGAATTTTGCATGTGTATCAAATGTGCCAAAAGAGGATTGATGGTGTTCAATGGTTCACTAATGTGAATTACCACTGGGTTTGAAAGATTTGTCAAAGGTGGATTTATGGGATTTGCAGAGTTGTCTTCTAATGTTTCAATTTCAAATGGACCAAGAGGATCAACAATTTCTGTGTTCTCCTTGATAGGTGGTGTTGCAGTATTTGTTTGATGTGTTTCTGCTCTATTGTTGATAATTGAAGTTAGAAGTGTGTTAGTTTCAAAGTCAAAGTGTCTTGTGTTTTGTATTCATCTCCGCAATGTAGCGAGGCCTTCAATTTCTAGTGACTCACCTCTATGCCGTTGTGACTGGCGAGTCGGAAGATTAGCCACTTTGAATAATATTGATAAAAGGATGTGTTTAATTTTTTTTTGAAAACAGAATCAAACAATCCTATGGCTTTCTAGACTCAACAAAATAAAAAGTGTCCACATAGTAAAAATTCCCTAGATATTTCAAACAAGCAAGCTTACTCTTCCAAAGAACCAAAGCTCAATGAAAACTTGGATTGTAGGGCCTTCCGAAACTAGTAGCTGCTGAGGGATTTCATGTCCTCATACAATTGCTAGGAGCGAAGGTGTGATAAACAATTACAATAAACGTTAATCGCCAGGGGTGCAAGTGTTGGTTCCTGACCAATCACCCTCCCAAGGAGTAAAAGTTCCAAAGTCTGTCTCAAGTATTGCAAGTCTATCCCACTCACAACAACCTATGTGATATCCTAAGAATAGCCACTAAAGTTACCACTTCACAATCGACAGTCGGGCGAAACAGTTGTAAGTCGAGGACAACTCTCATTACCAGAAACTCTAGAAATAGTGATGTCACCCCGAGGACTTGTCACTGAACATAGAATCCCCTCGATAAGCTCATGTCCCACTAAATAAGCAAGAAGGGGGAACTACCCTTACTTATCTAGATTGACCTCGCTCTTGACTCATGTTTCAGAAGCGCTTTCCTGACAAGCATTTTTTGCTACTAATGGATTTACTCTCTTTAATCAATGCTAGTTTCAAAGTTTTGTAGCCCAGGAGTGTTAAATCTCCAAACCTAATCCAGGGCACTAACCTAAAATTGTTGGTGATATGAAAACCAAAAGTTTGGCAATTTTAGATTAAGCACCAATTTTAGGTGTAGTTTGCTTAGTTATAGGAGTGGAAATGAAACTGGTGGCAGGGAAATGAACCAAACAATGCAAACTGCTCACTGCTCTACCTTTCAATTCGATGAATATTCTAAATTAAGGAAGAGTTAGAGGTTCATGAGTTTCTTTCAGTCATGCAAAATTTCTAGTAGATTTCGTATGTTCATGCATAGTTTTTTCGAAAATATGGATAATAATTGATGCGTAAAGACCAATGTAACCCAAACAGATATCTCAAGTAAACATGAATCTAATTCTATTACACGGGGGATCCCTGTTTCTCATTCACAAGATCGCCATAAGGCCCAAGTGAAGAGGATACACAGATCCCTTTAGAATGGTTATGAATTAAATTCTAAATTGTTACACGTGAGATCCACTTTCTCATTCACAAGATCGCCATAAGGTCCAAGTGAAGAGGATACGGTGGCTCGAAAAACTGTATGCAAAAATTAAATCTACTCTGTTACAAGTGAGATCCACTTTCTCATTCACAAGATCGTCATAAGGCCCAAGTGAAGAGGATACAGTGGCTCGATATAAGATGCTTTGAAAAAATGAACTCCTAAACTATTACAAGCAAGATACACTTTCTCATTCACAAGATCATCATAAGATGCGAGTGAAGAGGATACGGTTCCTCATAGACAATATATCTCAAGAAAACTGAACTCTAAATGTGCAATTTTCTCTAATTATGCATGAAAATCATGAAAGCATTCAAACTCCTAAAACAAAATGTAACTAATTAAATTTTGTTTCTGTTTTGTGGAAAGAAATTGCTCTCAAATTATCCCAACATGTGATGTTTAAAGTGTGTTTTTCAAATGCAAATGTGTGTGGAAGGGCACTTTAAGACATACAACTCCAAGCCTAACTCAATTTTAATCCAAACTTTCCGAGCTTTGTAAAAAAAAAATTCTTTTTTAATCCAAAATTGAAGATTTGAAAAACTTCAAAAAAAATTCAATTTTTTTTCCTTTCTCATCTAAAATTAAAGACTTAAAAACTTCATAAAATTTTTGCAATTTTTCTTTTTTAATCTAAAATTAAAGACTTAAAAATTACAAAAAAAAAATTGCAATTTTCCTTTTTTAATCTAAAATTTGTTGGTCCTGTATCCTAACTGTTTCTTGCCTTTTTAGTGACTGGAAGCTTCTCTTTCTTTGCTTTTTGATAAATTTTCATTTTAGCCATTTTTCTTTTTAATAGATCGTTTGCTTAGTTGAGTCTTGATTTTTGGGTTTGTTGGGTTATCTGCACTGCATTATCTGCATTTTTTTCTTCTGAAAAGTATTGATTCTATTTGCATTTTCATTTATTTATATTGAAAATACAAAAAAACAAATTGCTTTTTGTACTTGCATTTTGCATTTGAGTGCTTGTGACTTCATTAGGATTTGATTGGGTATGAAATATTATAGAGATATTGCATTTTATTTCTGAAGAAGAGACTTTGGTTTGAATTTCATTTAGTGGCATACATATTTATATTGGAAGATGAGTCTAGTGTTTTTCAGGTGTGCATATTGTTGAGTCATTTCATATCACTAGTTTCACGGCCATATTACTTTCAGTAAGCACAACCAGTAAAATTAATGCTTAATTAAAATTGATTAGAAAGCTTTTTCTTTTCTAGGGTGCACCGACAAGTATAGGTTGTAGAGTCTTGGAATAGAACTTGTGGGAGTAAACAATCTAAGACTATCAAACAAACATTATGTCTCTGACTAGGGAGCGGTGAAACCCATGGTATACATCAGTGTTCTCAGGAGGCTCTACTCACACCAAAGTTAAGCACGAGGTCACGGGAAGTAGGTTGCAGAGATAGCCCTCCAATACTTGCTAAACGTGGGAGATATATCCAGAATTTTTACGTATCTGGGGACTCTTGATGGATTTGACCCTTTTGAGTTTCGGGATTAGCTACCCTTCCCATATGGCGGATCCCACCTGCGATTGTTCACCTGAGCATTGGTTATACGTGGTGACCTTAGTTGCCTTACCTAGGTATCACATAGGGCATTTGCAGCAATTATTCCGTGGGTGTACTGAGTCAGATAGGGGTCGGGCATAACATTGTGTTTACACATTGAAGTCTGAGGGCCCTTATAACTGATTCTGTTACCTCCAGTTATAGTTTGGGAGTCTCAGGCCTCACCTAGGCAAGACATACCGGTTGTAGTGTCGGGAGGCCCCTTGAGCCAGTCCCCTGTTGTGTGAATTTTGGTTGTAGACTCTTTTAGGTGTGTGCTCTATGACGATTTGGTAGTACGTTAGGAGACGCTTATTTGTTGAATCCTTGGGGTCATCGTGGATTGAGATCTGACTCTCCATTGATCTCGTCGGTTGGTTGGTTTACCAGCTAGCGATACGCTACAGTCTCTTCACAAGAGATGTCGAAGGACTATCGTTGGTCCTTTATTCACATCATACGAGCTTCAGAGAGCTCCTACTACGAGTTCTGCATCTGGCATGTGGGGAGTCCTAGTTACTCTATACACTAGCACGAAAATAACTTCCCCTCCTTACACGTACTCTCCAAGGACTCGACGGGAGGGAGGTTCATCACACACCACTCCTCATGGGTTTGGGAAATCTCATCCCACTAGTAGCAACCCGTTTGATGATACATTGTCATCAGGTCATCTGTATGGTTCATCTACAGGTGTTTCAGGTGTTGGTTCTGCATCTGTCTTCACGACCTCATACCCTTTTACATATGGTATGCCTGGCATTATGTCGAGTGCTACTTCCAACATGTCCGATAGTCACACTAGATCTAGCGTTGGTGTTGGGGCACTATACCCCTTTTTACTGCTTATCAATTCGGTAGTGGTCACATCCCTCCATCTTCTCCGAGTGTTGGAGGATGGCCTCCTCCTTCGTCAACCCCGAGTATTAGTGTGAATCCTTTCTCGAGTGGAAGTTTCATGGTAGGCATCGGATCTATGAACTATGTCCCATCTATTAACTTTGTTAACACCCAAAAAGTGCTCACTAGCTCACTCCCTTATTCACATGACCCATTTGTCCACTTTTTCCACCATTTGAGCCTCTAAAACCTTCAAAAGGTCACCAAAAAGACCATAATACCCCTTTTCCCCCTCAAAATATGTATTTTTCCTCAAAAAACCCTAAAAAAGGGTCCAAAATTCCCAAAAAATATTAAAAGGGAATAAAAATATAAAAAATATTCAAAAAAAGAAAAAGAGGGAAAAAGAGACCTAGACCATGTTGATCCATACCATTGGTTTCCTTAAAACCATAATGGTATTACCCATCACCCAAAACTACAAAAAAGTGATAGGGGATCCTCATTATTCATCCACATTTCATCCTATCCTTATGCTACCAAATTCCCTCTGAGAGCCATTGCCTCCGATTTTGAGTTTGAAGAACCTCATTGAAGCATTGGAGAAGAAGAGACCATTGGACATTGGAGCTTCTCAACCTTGGAGCTGCTCAACATTCACCATCCTCACCATTTGAGGTAATACAAAAGACTAAATTTCTCAATTTCTTGCTTTTGTCTTAAATCTTATTGCTTATGTTTTGAAATCTAGTTTTTTATTTATTTGCACATGCTTATGTTAGATCATATTATATTAGTTTATTCATAGTCGTTTTTGCTTTATATTGAAACTGTTATTACAAGTTAATAGGTGCATCCTTGCACATGCTTGGTTGAAAAACCAAGCAACAGTTTTTGGCGACTCCGCTGGGTTTTGAACTTTAAATCTTTGCTTTATATCTTTATTTTTGTAGTTTTTCCCATTTAAAACTTTAGTACTGCCATACTAGTCAGCTTCTTGATAGTTGCCCTATCCATTGGCCCTTTCTGCAACCTAAAACAACCCAAAATTTCAATTTTTGGGTTCATTTTTCGGCTACTTTTTCTGTCTAGACGATCGCGCGATTTTGACCCACAGCCGCGATCACATCACGGCTGTTTAGTAGACAACTGCGATCCCGATTGCAGGTTTTGACCTGAAATCCGCGATCCATATCGTAGGTTTTGACCAGAAAGCCGCGATCCAAATCGCAGGTTTTGACCAGAAAGCCACAATCCAGATCGTAGGTTTTAGCCTGAAAGTCGTGATCCTTAATCGCAGGTTTTAGCCTGAAACCCGCGATCCAGATCACAGGTTTTAGCCTGAAACCCACAATCTAATCACCTCATAGCATGACTCAACTTTGGAAATCCCATATCTCCCTCTCTCGAACTCTGTTTGAGACGATTTGTTTTTTCAAATTGGGTGTTTTCGAACAAGGAATCTGAATATACTATTAAATTTAAGAATTTTTTCATAGAAATTTCTTTAATTTTTTATTTTAGTGTTATTTATCATTTCAGTTCACCCATTTCAGCCCATATTTTCCTGCCATCTTCGCTGCACTTTTGAACATCCTACTATTTCATTTTGCAGCATTATTAATTTATTTTCTATTACATTTGCTTTATTAATTTTTTTTTTTAAATTTCAATTAAGTGAAAGAGAGATTATTTAGCATTTTTTCAGATTATAAGTTTCACATTTTGCAAGGTTAGAACCATCATTCTGAATTGCTCAATTTTTTTCCCAAGCAAAGCATTAGAAATCCATTTATTTCTTTTACTTTTATGTTATTTGCTTTCCCTTGAAAATTTCAAAAATCCATGTTTTTTGAAACACCTTTTTGAAAAGCATTTACTTTTTAAAAACGTCTTTTTTGCAAATTGAAATAATCATTTTAGTTTGTAATTAAATCGCCCATGCGAGGCACACTGATTCAGTATGCAACCCCACCATCACACAATTTTCCACACTAATTTCAAGTGAGCCTTAAAAATTACCCTAACTCAACCAATATTCTAACCCCCCTTGGGGAACACAAAAAGAATTTTGTAGCTAGGTAGGAATGAAAGGATAAGTATCAAAATAACACCCCTCACTCATTTTTCATGTTGAGACATAGTGATTTGACATTTAGGGTACCAAAATGCCTTATTATTTGTTGACACGGTTATACACCAATTTATCGGGAAGGCCTCTCCCTTAGGAGGGTTGAAGTAGCCAGACTGGTTCCAGAAACCTGAGTGGAATACCGCTATCCATTCAGTAACCGAAGGATACCTTTCGTAGTTCTCGGTGTACCACCCGTATGGGAGTATAGTGGCGATAGAACCAAACTGCAGATTCACCCAACCGAACGTGTCATGAACGGGGTATCTTAGTGGCCAAACTTTTAGGATTGTCTACCCGGTATCCCTCCCGGTAGGGGGATATCTAGCCTTTGATTCCACAACTCATATTGTCTGACTTGGATTTCATCACCTTGCAGAGGATATGTTTCGTTGAGTCATAATACAACTTTTAGTTAGGCATTTGCATGCTCTGCCACCCCCCTTGGTCTAGTGAGCACCACGTTTTTCTAGGAGACGCTTGATTTTTGGTATTCTGACCACTTTTCTTGATTACTCCACTTACTATAGCACAGTTGTTATAGTAAGTGTTTTGAGGTTGATTGTTGGCCTGAGAGCCATTGTTTTTTCACGCTCCCCTCCTACACACATCATTGCACTAGGGTCTTGAGTTTTTTATCTCACCACCATCCATTGGAATTTCTAGACATATCTCACCATTGAGAACTTAAGACGATCTCAACGTTTTTAGGGTGAACCCCCTCAATTTGGTACATTTGACTCTACACATCATAGACGTAGAGTGTTATCCCTTGACTCCACACGCCATCGGCATAGAACCCAGTCATCCGATTCTGACGCACCTCATTTCACATCTGATTCTGAGGATGAATCCGAACACCCTACCGAGACATCACCAACCAACCCCATGGTTGGATCACAATATGACCCCCTTTTCACCAGTGTTGTTGGGGCTATATCAACAACCCCCGCTACTACTGTGACAACCACGGTAGCCACAACCCCCTTAGGCATGCCTAATATGGGGGCCACACCCTCTTTAGGCATGCCCAACATAGGACCAACACCTATATTAGGTATTCCCAACATGGGGGTCACCCCCTCTCTCATCACCACTACCCAAATCCCGGTGATTACTGGAACCATTCCTAACCCATCTGCAACCCATGTTGCACTTGGGAGCGCAGGCCCCTCCCACACCACATCGACTGGAGGACACATCCCTTTCACACCTAGCATACCCTTAGGGGGCACTGGACCAATCCATAATGCCACCATTAGCAATTATGCCCCAGTTACCATGCCACACCCATCTACCGGTCTGCCATATATGGCTAGTCTAAACTTACCAAACCTGGCAAGGTTAACTAATGATCCTATTAGACACGACTCTGTGTGGCCCCCCATGCCCACAAAGCTTCCCTCAGATATCCCAAAATTTGAAGGAAAAGCTGGAGAAGATCCCCAAAACCATATCATGTCATTTCACCTATGGTGTTCCTCAAACTCCATAGTAGATGATTCTATTAGACTGAGACTTTTACAAAGAACTTTCACTGGCTCTACAACCAAGTGGTACATTGAGCAGCCACATGGGACACACCCCACTTTTACATCCCTCGCCTCAAATTTCCTTCAGTTCTTTCAACTACCTATACGATATTATGCAGGAGTGGAAACACTTTTGTCTTGTATATAGAATACCGCTACACACATCACCGATCATATCCATGAGTGGCCTAAGCGTCGTAGCCTCTACAAGATAAAGCTTAACAATCGTATCTTTTTGGATTGATTCCTCAAATCACTCCTCCCTCTCATAGCCAAATACGTAGCTTCTGAATGACCCTAGTCGGAAGAAGAAGCCATCTTAAAAGCCCAGTAGTTCAACCTCATATATGCCCAGTCTGGATATCTATACACCATTTTACCTGACGCCCCACACTACGATCCATCCCGCCATGATGCGCTGGGGGCATCCCACGTCGTCGACGACATCATCAGGCAAGTTGTGTCCCACAACCCACCATTTTCCATTATGCGCAATAATACCAGCCCCGATCTTTAGTGGACCACATCTCACTCCAGAGCGACAACTTTGTATGCTCCCATGGCCCACCCCCACCACACTCATGGACCCTCATTTCCACCACAGTGTTATGGTCACGCACCTTCATCCTATCCACCTCTGGTTGCACCCCCTACATATTACCATCAGCAGGCCACACATGCTCATGTTCACTCATAAGCCCCAGCAGCTTATTACCCACCACAGGTAGCACTTGTTGCACCACAACCTCCAGTCGCTCAGACTTATCCTCCAAAAAACAACAACGCTACCCCCGCCAACCAAAACCCTAATCGACAACCAAAATAGGGTAAGAACCCCAATTTACGAACAAACCACCCATGTTCCATATGCGGAGTATACGACCATTACACACACACTTTCCCTCATTTGAAGTGAGCGCGCCAACTATGGAATGATGACACCCAATGCCAAGGGCACACGACACAACTAGCGCCACCTACTCAACCACAACCCATGGTGCTACAGAATCCTTTTCCCACACAAGGAGTGGCGAACACTCGTCCGTTGGATTCTCCTCAAGGAACCACAACACCACAACAGTGAATCACATATGCTACACACACAAACCAACCAATGGATTCAAGTACTCATCATCTCCTTATGATGTCATCGTCTAACATGAATCTCCAAACGCGTCAAAACCAATACGCCCCCACTGCACCTAAAAATGTTCTCCCTATGATTGAACAACCAGTTCAGAATGCACCTACATCATTCGGCTCCACAATTAGACCCGGATTATACTCAGAATCACCTATGACTTCCACATTCCAATCCATCCCACCCCCTTTGAAGATATCTGAAGTATCTGATTTATGCACCCTCTCGCACAACGAACAACAACATACTCAACAACCTCAACCACTGCCACAACCACCCTCGGTGCCAATTCACGTAGGAGCCACACCAATTCATATTATCCCATTTTTATTTCCCCCTTCAGGCGCCATCAACACACCAGTCATGGCTACACTTAATCTCCCAGGATTAACATTAGGACTACTTGTGTGGTGCCTACCTGCCCCAACCCCTCCCCCAACACCGAACGTCATTTTACAACCAGTGCAACCCATCAATACTTCTAACCATCCACCCCCTGGTGTAGCAAACATCTAGAACTGACCACCTCCAATAGGGGGCACTACATCGACATCTAGTTATGTCCCCCCTCAATCCCGCCACACTGGGGGAAGAGGTCCACAAACCTACAACACTGCACCCACAACTTGCACCCCCCTAGTGACTCCCAAATTAGCTAAAAATCCCCCAACCCGTGTGCTCCCTAAATGCTCCTTGTGCGACGATATATGCCATGCTACCCATCTATGTCCACAACTGCCGGCACTTCAATAACACATGAATATGTTGGATGACGACACCAACATTCCAATTGTCAAACTAGAACTACCCCCTCAACCTCGCGATAAATAATTGCACACAAACCACCCTTGTGCGATATGCGGCATCTATGGCCATTATTCACATCATTGCCCTGATCTCCCAGATTATAGAACAACACTATATGAATTGAATAATACCGACCTAGAGATATCCCCACCTCTCATTGAGGAAATTCATCCCCCACCATCTTCCTCCTCAAAATATATTAACACAATTTACATTGTTTCCAATGGAGACCCCTCTGTCCAGTCGACCACTTCCATTAATCCCTCTGACCCACATATTCAACGTTTTCAAATCAACGAGGAAACCACATGTCCACAGCATGAGGGCAGGCCCAAAACCTTGCCTACTCATCATCATCGTCATTCTCGTCGGCGATATTGGGGGCATCCACCTTGCAAGGGGAATCCCCCATCATAAAATCATCACTTCAGTATGCCACCATGGCCCATAGCCTCACGGTACACCCCCCCTCCAGTAGTTGGTCAATGCCATGTTGATCCCTCTCTAAGACAGCATCTGCACCGCATTGACACCTTTGAGTTCAGGGACATAATAGACTACCTCGAACCTGGGATAGGGGGCATGTTCAATCATTTTGACCATACCCCATCATCTCTATCTCAACACCTCAATGAGCCCATCGTTCAAACCAACACATATGTGATCCACAATCACAAACCCCATGCACATCACATGGGGGTAGGTCATTAACCCTACTCACTTTTTCACATTCGTGATCTCAACCATTTTTGAGGTCACGTGTCACTTGTATATTTGATTTGATTTGACACACCTAGTATTCTTCCCTCGTGGGTCATCATTTCTCCCCACCACTACATCCTTAGCTTGGTGGGCTCACCTTTATTTGTAGCCATTTTTTAACCTAGTTATTTTCTTTGACCATTCCGGAGTCCTTATGACCTCCATTTTTTGCACCATTTGCACCGCAGGATTCATATTTTTGTGCCCGTGATGATGCTTGAGATCATTTCTCGCTCTCACCAAACACTTTTGGGCATTTTTTCCATGCCCCACGCCACCTCGAATTGCGTGCCACATCAGTTGTTGTCAGCTTATTGGTGATTTGCATACCATTGGATTCAGTTTTCTGAATTTGTGATGATGCTTGAGATCATTTCTCGCTCTCACCACCATATTTTTTGGGCATTTTTTTCACCCGCCCCTTGTCGCCTTGATTTGCGTGCCACATCGACTGTGGTCCATTTTTGACAAGTCTTACATCGTCGGATTCAGTTTTTCACGCTCATGACGATGATTGAGACCATTTCTCTCTCTCACCCCCAAATTGTTTGGGCATTTTTTCAAAATGCCACTCATCACCTCGGTTTGCGTGCCACATCGGTCGTTGCCCATTTTTTACGATCTTTATATCGCTAGATTCAGTTTTCCACGCTCGTGACGATACTCGAGATCATTCCTCGCTCTCACCAATACCTTTTTGTTCGGTATAATTTTACCTCTTTTTCGGGCCGAGCAATTCTTTTAAGAAAAAGGCACTTAGGGAGTTTCTGTTAAGCTCTTTTCTAACTCCTAAAACAATGAAAAGATCGCCGAGAAATCTTGCTTCCATTCATGCTCGCTAAAAGTATCTAAAAGGGCATCTACCTGGTATAAGTTTACCCCTTTTTCGGACCTTGTAGACTAATTACAAAAAAAGAATACTCTAGTCACATTGGCTAGAAGAGTTCTCCATTTGCATCATTTTATGCTTTTTTGGGCCTTGGAGACTAACATACGAAAAAGAACACCAATGGAGTCTACTTACCACTTTCAGACTCTCTAAAATTGAAAGCAACCACGAGCAATTACTGTCTTGGGCTTGTACAAATCCACAGGATGGTACTCCTCCACCAATTCAGAGTCTTCTAATCGTTTTCAGACTCCTTAAAAATGAAAGCACTAACAAGCATGAACAGTCTTGGGATCGCATAAATCCACAGGACAGTACCATTTCAGAGCACACTTTTATCCCTTCTTAGAGCTCATTAAAACCACAAAGAAGGACCCAACGGTGCTTTTCGGCGCCACAACAGATCATGTCTACTCATATGGAAACTTCCCCATTATGGTCGCCTTTGTTCAAAGTATTTTGCAGTATGTCACCCTGAAAATATCCCCATAGCATCCATCAACTTATCCCCCCAGAGTCACTTCAGTCTACAATACATACCCCTGATCCCTTAAATCTATGACCCCCACACCTAAACATCAATTTCATATGCTGCCAAGTCAACCATGTCATCATGCTCTGAACAAAGGAAGTTTGAGTCCACCCACTCTATGACCCCAGTTATTCCCCATCCCCACAGTATGTCAGTCCTACCATCAGTACTATCACACTTTAGTTGTACACCTCGCACTCCTATCAAGGAAACACCATCGCCTTGATAGTTGTCAGTCTCCCTCTGTCAACGCCAACCAAATCTATTCCAGAGGATAGACCCAGAGGTCCCCGTGCCTTAGACTCATCACCATTAGTGATAAGTGCCTACGGATCACTTTGAAAGGCGTCCTCAATGCCTCTCCAAATGATTGTTTCTCACATGCTTGAATTCAACACCTTGATTGCATCGTCGAGACTCGTACAGGGTATCGATCCTTTCAGTTATTTTTTGAAGACCTCGGATATCACCTAACTCTACCACATTTATGAGTCTTTTTTAGAAAACAACCAGTTACACATTCCTATGGATATCCGGGTTGTGCTCAGCGATAGTTTTCAAGATGTACCCCAGTTTTATACTCCCTCGAGTATACAGTTACATAAATTCCTCAGAGATTGGCTCACAGTCTTTGAGTCCTTACAGATGTTGGACACCTTCAGCTCCAACAGTTCATCAACCCTTCTGAAACCTTTTTCAGAATGGTTGTTGATCTTTTCCAGTGTATTAGTTACTGAGATCAGTCATGGTATGATCATGAGTACGTCCCAGCATTATGTCCCCTCTGGACCATTATGATGTACCAACAGATTTTTATGTATTATTCAGGTCCCCCTTCTTGGGCCTAACTATTATGTATATGTCTTTACACGAGCATGGGTATGCCCGCCTCATCCATTATGAGAGATTATTCCTCATTCATTTTGAGGCCATGTATTTTTTCAGCTTTTGCAGCTTCCAAGGGGCCGTTGTTCCAGTCTCCAATCGGTCTCTTCTCTTCTCCAAACCCCGGGAAAAAAGACAAAAGAACTATGATGTCTATCGACCATACGATGAGCTCCTTCCCTCACACATCAGGGAGCAATCTGTTAACACCTAAAAAGTGCTCACTAGCTCACTCCCTTATTCACATGACCCATTTGTCCACTTTTTCCACCATTTGAGCTTCTAAAACCTTCAAAAGGTCACCAAAAAGACCATAATACCCATTTTTCCCCTCAAAATATGTATTTTTCCTCAAAAAACCCTAAAAAAGGGTCCAAAATCCCCAAAAAATATTAAAAGGGAATAAAAATATAAAAAATATTCAAAAAAGGAAAAAGAGGGAAAAAGAGACCTAAACCATGTTGGTCCATACCATTGGTTTCCTTAAAACCATAATGGTATTACCCATCAACCAAAAACTATAAAAAAGGTGATAGGGGATCCTCATTATTCATCCACATTTCATCCTATCCTTATGCTGCCAAATTCCCTCTGAGAGCCATTGCCTCCCATTTCGAGTTTGAAGAACCTCATTGAAGCATTGGAGAAGAAGAGACCATTGGACATTGGAGCTTCTCAACCTTGGAGCTGCTCAACATTCACCATCCTCACCATTTGAGGTAATACAAAAGACTAAATTTCTCAATTTCTTGATTTTGTCTTAGATCTTATTGCTTATGTTTTGAAATCTATTTTTTTATTTATTTGCACATGCTTATATTAGATCATATTATATTAGTTTATTCATAGTTGTTTTTGCTTTAATAGGTGCATCCTTGCACATGCTTGGTTGAAAAACCAAGCAACAAACTTGTATGCCTCTGCGCATGCACCTGCGCCTACGAATGCTTATATGATTCCGCAGCCTCCTCCTCCTCCTAGTTATTAGGTTCCTTGGGGTGGGAACGTACCGATTTATTATGGCCCTTACTTGGTTGGTTTTCTCGCGTCGAGTGGTTATATGGTACCCCATTCTTATGGAGGTAATTTTTATGGTTATTCAGTCGGTATTGGCCCTTATCCCATTCCCCCCTATGGAGACCCTCCTATGCATGTTCCTGTGTATCCTTATATGGGTCAGGTGGGAGGATCATATTATCCTACTAGTCAGGGCCATGGGCTCTACCAAAGTTTGTCGGTGCATTTGATGGTCGTTCTTTCAGGCTACATGGTATTATCCCCTCCCTTGAGGTCAACTTGGGTGGGAATTTTGTTCCTATAGAGTTCGAGGTGGACAATGCTCCCCTTGACTATAACCTTTTACTGGGTCGAAATTGGATCTAGACTATGAAAGTGATCATATCCTCTGTCTTTAGAGTCATCTGCTTTCCCCATGAAGGCAATATTGTGTGGATCGATTAGTTATCCTTTACTAGTTCCAATCCCATAGCATCGTAGGGAATTGTGGTCCCTCAGATCGAGAATTCTCAGCCGACAACTAAGAATGTTGGTGTAGGCTTATATTCCTCCTTGATGGGATATTTTTATTTTCCTGCACCAATCTCCTTCATAGGAACCATCTCCGATGACGGTCCTTCATTTTTGAGTTCTGTACCACTCCAGACATCATACTTTAGTGATATGTGGACTCTACCTTCCACGAGTTCCTTGTTAGAATACTCTTCACACGTTGGAATGGATATTCCCTTGTCTGCAGCTAAGCTTGCTTATCACGATATTCAACAAGTCACTCCAGAGCCTGATCTCTCTTCTTCAGGGACAAAGAAAGAAGATCCCGTTACACTGCTTGCATGGGTAGTTGACTTGTCTTGTTCACATGAATGCCTTGATGATACTTTACCTTTAGATGAAATCATTATCGAGGCCATGAACAACAATGACAAGCCTTGGGAGGGCCTCCATCATAGATCTTATTTCCTTCCCAACCTTGATCTTATTGAGAAAGATGAGTTTCGATCAACTCTAGCCGAGAAATTTGGTCACCCCATGGTTTCTTTGGACTCGTATGGCATTTACGCGGAGGGAAATATGGATAATATTCTCCCTACTATCCAGATCAACATTTCTCATACTCCTGAAAGAGTATAAAATGTATACATCGGTGCTCATTGTTCCCCTGAGGAAATTCGTATTTACACCAGTTTATTCAAATATTTTTGGGATGCATTTTCATGGTCATACAAGGAGATGCCAGGTATTGACCCCAGTATTGTCGAATATGAGATTAAGAATTACCCCCATGTTAATCATGTTCAACTGCGTCTTCATGCTCTTAATACTAGGAAGGCAGTCGCCATTAAGGCAGAGGTAGAGAAACTGCTTAAGGTTGGTTTCATATACCCGGTTGCCCTTACCAAATGGGTATCCAACCCCGTTCCTGTGGATAAGAAGCAGGGAACCATCCATGTGTGCACTGAATTTCACGATCTAAATGAAGCGTGTCCTAAAGATAACTTCCCCACCCCATTCATAGATCAAATCTTGGATGAATGTGTGGGAAGCGAAGTATTCTCGTTTATGGACAGATTTTCGGGCTATAATTAGATCCAAATCAAACCTGACGATCAACATAAAACTGCATTTATATGTCCTTGGGGTACTTTCGCATATCGAAAAATGCCCTTCAGCATTAAAAACATTGGAGCTACGTTTCAACGGGCCATGACCTATGCTTTTCATGATCTTAAGCGTATAGTGGATGCTTACCTAGACGATCTTGCTACTCACTCTCGTAGTAGTGTGGATCACCCAAGTCACCTCCGTATTATTTTCGAGCAATGTCGTCGTTATAATATTCGTTTGAATCTGAACAAGTGCATCTTCTGCATGAAAACTGGTCGCCTTCTAGAGTTTATAGTCTTGAAGGAGGGTATTAGAGTCGATCCATTGAAGGTTGAGGCAATAATTCGGTTTCCTCCACCGCGTACTTTGGTTCAACTTCAAAGCCTCCAAGGGAAGGCCAATTTCTTACGTCGTTTAATCATGAACTATGCTAGTATTACTAAGGGTTTCATGTGATTATTGAAGAAAGACACCCCTTTTATATGGTATGAGTGATCCCAATAGTATTTCGACGCTCTTAAGAAAGCCTTGGTATTGACCCCTCTTCTTAGTCCACCCAACTATGCGAGAGACGTTTTTCTTCATGTGGCCACGTCTCAAGAGACGATTGGTATGGTTTTGGTTCAGGAAGACGATATGCTCCAAGCACATGTTGTCTATTATCTCAGTCGAAACCTAGTAGACGTTGAACTAAGGTATTCTCATGTGGAGAAACTGGCCCTTGCAACTGTTCATGCAGTCCAGAGATTACGAAACTACATCTTGATTAGGAAAACCATGGTTGTAGCGCATGTCAATCCATTTCAGTTTGTGCTTACACGACATTTGATTGGGGGGAAGTATAATAAATGGATTTTCATCCTTCAGGAATTCGATCTCGATTTTTCCTCGGCGAAGTCTGTGAAGTCTTTGGTTTTTGTGGAGCTGAGGTCATATTTTCCTGGACTTGATGAGGAAGTCGTCCACGAGGACTCATTCGTTGATGATCATTTATTCCTTATCTCATCGCCAGACCCTTGGTATGGAGACATCATTGTATATATTTGGACTCTAAAGTTCCCTTTGCATCTTTTGCTAGATGAGCGACGACGTGTGAGACATCATGCCAAATATTATGTCATCATGAGTGAGACTTCGTATCTCCGAGGAGAGGACTCTCTCCTGCGTCGTTGCTTGACTCATGAAGAGGCAGAGTTAGTGGTCAATGACTGTCATAGTGGGGCATGTGGTGGTCACTTATACGGGCTTGCTATAACTCAGCGTATCTTGCGAGCGGGTTATTTTTGGCCTACGATCTTTAATATCATGTTAACGATGTAAAGAGATGCCACCCTTGTTGGGTGTTTTCTCAGAATGTACATTTGCATCCTGCCCCTATCTATCCGGTCGTCACCGTCGGTCCCTTCACCAAGTGGGGGGTTGATTTCATGGATTGCAACCCAGCTTCGGTTGGGGGGCATCATCATATCATAGTGGTCGTAGATTACTTTACCAAATGGGTTGAGGCTGTGCCGACCATTAAAGTTGATAGTGAAGCAACATCCCACTTCGTGTTCAATCATATCATAGCTCGATTCGGTATCTCGAGAGAGATTGTCACTGACCATGGTAGTCATGTTCAAAATAAGATGATGGATGAATTATTGCTTAAGCTTGGGTTTAGACAGGATCACTCATCTTCGTATTATCCCCAAGCGAATGGCGAGGTCTAGGCAGTTAATAAGTCCCTTAAGGCCATTCTCCAAAAGACCATTCAACAAAGCAAGAATAATTGGCATATCATGTTGTATCCTTCTTTTTGGGCTTATCGAATCGCAGTGAAGAATACCACCAGTTTCTCACCTTTCCAGTTAGTTCATGGTGTGGAGACCATCTTACCGGTTGAATGTGAGATCCCTTCTTTTAAGCTATCCATAGAACTCCTGCCTGATTCTTTCTTATGTAGAGCGACGCTTAGTCCACCTCGAGCAACTTGATGAGCAGTGTTGGGATGCCGTCGTGGAAATACATGCCAATAAACATCGTGTCAAGGCCCAGTACGATAGGTCTATCCGTCCTCGACAGTATGTTGAAGGTGACTTGGTTCTTATTTATAACCAAGCTAATGAACCCCTGGGGGAAGGCAAATTTAACTCGATGTGGTAGGTTCCTTACATTGTGAGGCATGTCCTTGAGAAAGGATCCTATGTGTCAGAATATTATGATGGTAACGTCCTGAAGGAGCCTAGAAATGGGCTCTATCTCAAGCGGTATTATGCTTCAGCTTCTAGCTTGAGCTAATACTTTGTATACTATTGTATAGTTTATGTAAATTGTTTAGCTTTCCTTTTGTTTTTTCGAGTCTACTGATTCGCTTTCTTTTGGTTGACCAATGTCAACAGAATCTATGGTGTTCTTAGGATTCGCGGATGGGGCCAACCGTCATACAGAGAGGTTATCTTCTGCTGCTTTGGTTATTTACTCGCCTGACAACCAGCTTGTGTCTTCAGGAGGTGCTTGTCTCGGGCCTACATCGAACAATGTGGCCGAGTATAGTGTCATTATTGAGTTGCTTCGTGATGCCATTTCGCATGGTATCCATTCTTTAGAGGTCCGCCTGGATTCACAGCTGATTGTGTCTTAATTTAACGGTCGGTACTGTGTGAGGGATCCTACGCTACTAAGGAGATTCTTAAGGGTAAGACTCTTGGAATGTCATTTTGATTTTATTACTTATATTCATGTTCCAAGACGTTTTAATCATATTTTTGATGCATATGCTAACTATGTCCTAGATTGGCACTTGTCACATAATTAAAAGAAGCAATGAATCACACATTTAACATTCATACATTTGTACAGATGATATAGTAGAGTTGAAAAAGTCATAGGTTCTTCATTATCAAAGTTTATATGTCCAAAAAGTGATGTCATAGTACAAAACTGGAGCTCATAGCTCTCAAATATACATATATCTGATACAAAAAATGAGACCCCATGGCATCTAATCCCTATGGGGAAGTCTCACCTCCTCAGCAGGATGAGTCTGCACATAGTAGTGCACGACATTGGCTATACATCAGAGCAGCCACACCCATGTATTTGGTACCCCCACTACATGCCTTTGCATTGCCTCAGGGAGGTACTCCACCTCGATCATAGATACCCTGGTGGTCATGTGAGTCAAGCTTACCTGTATAGTCTCTAGTGTGTGCTCCGCTACTGCACCTACTATCTCTCCACCCCTGCCTCTGTGCCGATGTCGTGGGAGGCATTGTGGTAATATCAGACCCAAGCTTGCGAGCAAACAGTCGATCATTAATACATGATATCACACCAAAAATATTTTTTCTTTTACTTAAAACAAAAATACAAAAAAAATAAATATTCGAAACTTAAAAAGAGTGTCTTATCGATGTCTCCAAACGCGGCCCCTGGTGGAAGTGGCATGTCTTGATCTCCTCTATAGTTGATCCCCTCATAGGGATAGTCATCTATGGCGATCACCTGTCGCCGCCACCAGTGGAAGAACTCATCTATATATGGAGAGGCCAGTCGACCATCCCCATGTTGTGTCAGCATCTCTGCCCACCAGGTCTAAGCAGGATCTTAGATACTTGAGGAGGGACTTCCACCCTCGTACTAAGGCCTGGTACCCTCTCGAATAATAAACTGCATCGTATGCTCCCAAAGCCAAATTTTTTGGTCTGCCCCAACTTGCACTTTGTCAGCTAGTGTTTCATTGTACCCAGCAGTGTAGTGCACCAGTCATATACTGTAGGCCTCAAGCACTCGCTCGCATAGAACATCAATGTCCTCAGGCTTGGTGAAGTGAAGCAGACCCCTCTATCCTCTTGAGAGTGAGGATGATGATCTTCATACTCAGACTCGGTATATCCTCTGTGGGGACTTGGATACCCACTTTTTGGGTGCCCTCAACACAGTATCTGTCAATGTAGTCACTTATTGTGACTCCTCCCCCTATGCCATGAGATATGAGGCTTGCCACCTCTCCTCGGTGGGATACACTGGTAATGAAGTATATGTCCTCCACTTCCAATGGAAGTGGTTGTCCATCCAAGTCGAAATGTTGAGCTTCTGGGTCCCAATAGTTTACCAATGCAGTGAGTAGTCATTTTTGGGCCCTTAAACCCCCGATACTCCAAAACGTATATAAGCCACAAGCTTGTAGTGCTTGTTGGGAAGCCAAATTGCCTCCAACTTGATGATCAATTGCATCGTGCTCCCTCTCCCTCCACTCTAGCACCATCCTGTGGAAAAATCAAGGATTTTTTAGTGTCAAAACTTGTAAAACACCTTACCCAAGGCACTATACACGGCCTGTTTCAGAGACAGTCGCATGTATACGCGGGATACTTTTGGTTTTCCCGTGTATACCCAGCCCTACACGTGACCCAATGAACCATAACTCGCGTACACCGCATTGTGGGCATAAAATAATTAAAAACACTAAAAATATACCACTAAAAAACAAATTGAAATCCATAGATTTGAAGGGAAGGATCAGAGCTCTTACCTGGTCCTGACAGCTTGTGATTTCGTTGCTCCTAGCTCCTGGAATCGTCACTTGAAGATTGAAGGTAAAAACCACCAAAATGCACTATGTTGGGTAAAAATGAAAATGGTATGGTAAAAATATTTATTTTTACTATTTATTACTTTTCCTTTCCCACTTTTATATAGTTTATATTAGTTTTTACTATTTTTAGATCATTTTTTACTAATATATCGTTGTGAGGTATCTTTTTGAGCAATGTTTTTGCTTCGGTAGTGGATTTTGAACCTTTTTGCGCCTTCAGCAGGTATTTTCTCCACCCATCATATAGGTTAGGATGTCATTACGCTGCATTATCGCATCGAACTTATGACCATATTCATAAACCTTAGGTGTGACCCTGCTTTTTAACTGACACAGAACCTTCATGCTGCTTTAAAAGTATCGTTATTTGGCGATAGGGCATGTTCGATCATGGGTTCCCTAGTTAGATCCTTTTTATGTCTTGTGGAACCCATGCAATTGCTCCTCCTTAGGATTGGGAGTCCTTTGTAGTCCCTCCATGACATTGCGATGAAGACTCATACTCTAATTTATCTTTATTATGGCCATCTCCCATAAGGACTCCCCATTTATGTCGAGTTGTGAATGCATTGCATTATCCTGCTTGCCTTTGAGAATTGTGTCGGCTCCCTGTTTCTCAGTTATTAGCCATTTTCCTGAGCACTTTTCTTTCCGAGCCAAACAGAGCCTTAATTTATCTTTCACATGTTGATGACCCTTACCTTGAGGGAACAACCCCTCGAGTGTCCATATCCTGTACATGCTTCCTTGCATTGAGCATAGGTATGTTCCATTTCCCGGAACTAGTTTTCTTTCCCGTGACACTCGTTCCCTCACTGTTGTATCATAAGCAATTTTATTTTTTTTCAAGCTTCATAATATGAAAAAGACAAAAAAATCATATAAATTAAAAATCCGAATGAGAAAATTTTACTACCTTCTATTGGCAGTTGACGTGTCGCCTTTGAACATAGCATTCATGTACACTCCATGTATCATGGGTCGGGATATTAGTATGACCTTAGGAATCTATACTCGTTTCGCAGATATTACTCCACTAGCTGGTTAAGCTTCCAGTCATTGTGGATCCTTTGTTGATGCCTCATGCGTCACAAAGTATTGTCAGTATCCAGTGTCGAGTCTATGCTTCCTGAGTCTATCCATCCACTCATGCTCTTGTTCAAAGGAAGTCTTTAAACCAGAGTCAGCCACTCCTCAGATCTCTTGAATATTGCATGTCGGTCATCCCTTATGAGTCCAGTTCGATCACATATGATATTCCACCCTGCACCCTATTGCTACTTTCATCATTGGTAGGTGACCTTGAACTCAGCAAGTGACATCTCATCATTGGTCCTTGACTAAGTGGTTTCCCTTGTGTTCGAAAACAAGAAATCTATTCACACATTGGGATTCGTGTTTTGCCTTGGTTTCCATTAGACCTTATTGGTGGTTTCCTCTCTCCTGTCAGTAGTTTTCATCATTGGATGCTATTCAGGAGGTCTCTACTGTGCACTACTTGCATCTTGTACACACATAAGAGACACACTCGGTTTTTGGTTCGTTTAGCCTGTTCGTCTGAGTTCTTCCAAATATTTCGGCTTAGCTGCTACCTCGCGCTCATTGATGGGTGATCCATTAATTCCTTCCTTCCAGTGAATCTCATTCCATCGAATCCAACTCATTTATTCTGGAATCGAAATTTAGAGTCCTTTGAGTAACTTGATACTTTCAATCATCAGTGGTAGGTTCTCTCGCCATCGACACTTGGGAATTCATTAATGTCCCCTAATCAATGGATTCGTCAAGTGTTCGACCTCAACACCTTTATTCACACTTGGTGAATGTACTCAGTGGCTTGGAACCCATTTCATCAGTACCCTTATTCACTTGATGGGGCATGCACCGTAGATGGTTTGTGTAGAAGACCTCAGACTTCAGTGGCATTCAGTATATGCTACATGTGATCTTGTTTGTACCTATGAGAGATTGTTCTCATACATCAGCAGTTTGTACCATCAGTCTGCATCAGATGTTTCCTCTTTGGCAGGACACCATATATTACTGTATATGGGTCATGGCTATGACCATTCATGACATGTATTCACTATGTACTACTTATTCATGGCCATTTTTATCAGATTGCTATGTATTGTACCAATATCTACACAAAAATATCATCGTATTGTGACAAGTGGGATACTCCTTCCATTTGTGTCTCCATCACTCCACTTCTAGGATTTGTAATGTATTTCGGCCATCTTAGTACCTTTTATGACCTCACACATTAGGGGGAATATGTTACATCTTATTTTTCCACCTTGTGAGCATTAGCACTCCTTGGCCTCGCTTACCCATTTGTAGACTCAAAACCATATTTTTGGTTCTCCTTGAACCCATTTTTCCCTACTTTTCCTCCTATATGCGAGTTGCTTCAGTACAACTCGCGTACACGTGGGTTGCATCACTACATCCCACGTACATTGAATTTTTTGGTAAATGAGAGTAAAATCTCTATTTTTCACTCCAAAAAGCGGCCATTGTGATCTTTGGCCTTCCATGTATCTTGAAACGAATCGATTCAACCTTTCACTTTCCTTTGGAGGGTTATATATTGAGATATTGTGATGCATGGAGGGAGGAAAAAGAGAAGAGCATCGAACCGAAATGTTTCCTTGATTGCTATTGCTTGAGTCTACATCCATTGATCCTAGTTGTTGTGAACCATTTATGTTCACCTCCCGAACTCTTTCATATCTTGTGAAGAATTTGTTCTTTTACTCACGAGATTTCCATTGTATGGGGGATTGAAGTGGTGGAGGCATAAGTGAAGGGACCTAGTTCTTGGTTCAAATGAGTTGTCGACAGGAGGTTGTATCTTGTACTTCTTGGTTTATGTTAATAGAAATAATCATTTTCTCGTCCATTTATATTGTGAATAATCATTTATTATCATTGGGCACATTTGCTTTTATATATATCATGGATTATGCCATTGTACATGATGACCACTTTTTATATATCATATGCACTTGTTTGCTTTTATTGTTGAGGCTAAGCTGTAGGTTTAAGTGTTGTGATTCGAAAGCTCAACGGAATTCTTCATCAAACGTTCAGTTGAGGTAGGTCCTTTATTTTTTTTATCAGCATTTACATTTATATAGAATATGTTGGGAAGTGAATTTTTTCTCCGTAACAGTACTCTTGCAATGATGAATTTGGAATTCTTTCCTCATTTCCTTGATCGTTTGGTTGATGAAGTGAGTACCCTGGTCACTCATCAGTATCTTTGGACACCCAAACCTTGTGAACACATTGTCAAAGAGGAATCTCGTTGTTGTCGCCGATGTGCAATCTTTTACCGGTGCAGCTTCATCCCAGTGCGTCAAATAATTAGTCGCGGTGATTATATATCGTGATCCCGTCCTCTTTCCTAGTGGGTTGATCGGTCCTACAAAGTCAACCACCCATTTTTCGAAAGCTTGTAGCGTCAGCTGAGGTACTAGAGGCATTTTGTCCCTTCGCGATGGTTTTATTGTTATTTGGCACACATCGCAGATCCTAGCATAGTCTATAGCATCTCCATGCATTGTCGGCCACCATAATCCAGCTCTAAGTATCTTTCTAGCAGTGGCACGTCCTCCATAGTGTCCTCCTGCGATCCCATCATGAGCTTCCGCTAGTATCCTCTCATGCTCATGTGGAGGAACACATTGGAGAAGGATCTCATCTAGCCCCATTTTGTAAAGTTGTCCTACGATCAGCTGAAAGTCGGCAACCTGCACCACTAACTACTTTTTCTGGTTGGTAGTGAATCCTTCTGGCGTACTTCCCGTAGTCAAGAATTGGATGATCTGCTCGTATTGGTCATCAACCATCCCAATTTGAAACAACTATGCATATGATAATCCCACGTCAATGATTTTGGGTTCCTCTCCTGACTCAATTAGGGACAAGTGATTAGGCCCTGTCGTTCAGTCGTCTGGGTTTCACAATAATCTCAAAGTCAAATTCTTGAAATAACAGCATCCATTGACAAATTTTTCCCCCAACACAGGCTTGTTGTCCAAATATTTTAGTGTCGAATGGTCAGTAAACATCTTGAAATGGACTCCAAGTAGGTAGTGGTGGAATTTTTGTAGTGCATAAGCCATTGCTAGCCCTTCCCTTTCTGTCATTGTGTAGTTTTTTTCCCCAATGGACAGATTCCTACTGGCGAAGGAAATTGGATGATCAATCGACCCTTCTCCTAGATGAGCCAATACTACCCCTAGTGTGACTGATGATGCATCCACATGAACATGGAATTCCTTTGTCCAATCAGGAAAGGCTAGTATCGGCGTTGCGACCATCTTTGCTTTTAATATATCAAGGATTTTTAGGAACTCTTCATTCCATTCAAACTTCACATCCTTCTTCAACATTTTTTCCATGGGTGTTGTGATCATCGCATACCCTCTGATAAGCTTCCTGTAATAGCACATATTCCCTAATGTCGCCCTTAACTGCTTTACTGTCGCTGGAGATGGTAAATTGACAATAATTGCAATCTTCGTTGGGTCCACTAGCATCCCCTCCTTGCATACAATGTGTCCTAGCAGAATGTCGAATGGGGCGCAGAAGATGCATTTCTTCAAATTTAATGAAATATGATGCTGGCTACATCTCTCCAACATCAATATTAGGTTTGCGACATGATCCTTTACTAGTCCATACACTGTCCAATCATCCATGTATACTACAAGGAACTTCTTAATGAATTCCTTGAATGCGGAGACAACCAATCGTGAAAATATTGTTGGGCAGTTTTTGAGACCGAATGGCATTACTTTATATTGAAAGAAACCTCATTCTGTTATGAAGGTTGTCTTATTTCGGTCCTCTTTCACAATATTTATTTGATGATATCCTGAGAATCCATCTGTGAATGAGAATATTTCTTGACCTCTAATGTCGTCTAACACTTCGTCCATGAATGGTGTCGGGAATGGATCATGCAAGCATGCGTCATTCAATTTCCTTAGGTCGACACAAATCCTGACTTTGTCGATTTTCTTATCTTGGACTACCATCAGACTAATCCATTCAGATTCTTCTACTGGCTCTATGATGCCTGCATCCAACATTCTCTCTAGTTCAGCTTTCACTTGCTCCTTGTATTTGGGGTTCAACCAATACGGTCGTTGCTTCACTGGCTTCACATCAGGATTTAGTGGGATCTTCATCAGGATTTAGTGGGATCTTCATTTGGATTCAAAACTCCTTTATTAATAATTTATTTGTATAAATTAATTTCTTGAACCAACACCACCATTGTTTCTATTTTTATTTCTATGATTTTTGTCGATCTCCTACTATTATTCCATGTTGCATATTGCTAACTTGTTTATATTATTTCAAGTCCCATTTAAAATTGTATTGTACTATTATTGTATTGTCATGAGGGGAGATTTATCATCTTCACCCTATAGGTGGATTAGGTGATGCAAAAGAGATCATTTTTAATACGGTGATGCTCATATTCCTTCAGTTTTAGTTTTCCTATTTCATATCTTGGATTTCTTAGCCATGATGATCGAATTCTACAAGTATTTTGAAACATAGGTTATGTTTGTCCAAATGTATGAATATTATGGTCCCTCCCACCCTAGAAATTGACTATGATGGATTAGTTAAAATACTTGGGTGGTTTTCCACTTAGAGAAAATAAGCAAGTATGAAACTCCATTCATTTTGGATCCACCTTTGCAAAAACAATGTTTGAGCCAAAAACTTGTCCTATGTTACTAACCTTAACTCTTGATGGCCAACTTTATGATGGGGTATTCCCTTATGTTTAGGGTCCCTCCCATAGACTTTACTAAAACAATGAAGAATAAATTTCTATGAATATAAATTCCTAGACAAAGAAATGAATCCTAATTTATTCTAGATATAGACCTTGTTGTATTTCAAACCCGATCACTAGATATAAATCATCCATGTTGATTCTATTCTCCCATAGTTTATAAGTCACATACTTATATCCCTCAAGGAAAGTATATATGGAATCTCTTTCCTCATCTTTTAGTTCTAATCTCAAATCTATACAAGAAAGCTAATTATTTGAGGGGCATTGGAATCTTTGCTAGGGTATTCACCTTCCCAAAGGAGTTTGGATACCAAAGGTTTTCAATTCCTAGTATGCTCACCTTCCCAAAGGAGTTTGGGTCCCAAAGGTTTTCAATTCCTACTATGTTAGATTGAAGTACTAGTTTTCTAGTTGGCTTGCCCTCCAAATCCTTAACCTTTTTGTTCTCATATGGTTATTAGAGGTTGGATATTTACTTTGTATTGTGGAAATGTAGAAATTTGACTGAGAATTAGTTTGACGTGCCAATTTCTCTTTGAAAAATATGTCCTTGGATGCGATTGACAGGTCAAAGTGGAGACAATCCTTAATTTCAAGCACACACAAAGATCTAGGAAATCCTTCTCCACTTCCCTCAATTACTTTATTTAAATTTTTAGATCAATTATTGTGAACCTAAGTAGACACATATAACTCCTAGATAATATCTTAAGGTCCACAAATAATAGGTTTCCCCCTATGTAATCTAAAACTACATATAAATAGGTATTGTGCGGTGTAAAAGTAGCAATACCATCATACTCTATGGTTAAATGGGTTAGTGTTTGGATGTAAACTTGGTTCATATTGAAATCTCTTAATTTGTTTCTCTACTCAAATGTTAATATAGGGGATTTACCAAAGAAATTATTTTTAAGCAAAATCTAGACCCATGGATACATATAACCCTAAGGATTAATAGCATGAACCCTAATTGAGAGGGATATGTTTCTTATCATTCATTGGGAATGATCTTTGCATAATAGACACAATGTTTGTCTACATAATCGTTGCTTGCTACCGAAGGGTTACCATTGGCCCCAAATATGCTAAAAGTATTCTCCAAATGCTCCTATGGTCTCCACCCTTGTTAGTAATTGTGAAAATAGAATATGAAAGAATTTGAGATTATCAAAGTCCAAACCATTACTATGGCTAACATATATTAAGTTATTCTCCCATATTTTGTCTTTATGTAGTCCAATTATTTTATTTAGATCCCTCTCTATAACTTATATGATTTCCCTATAAATACCTTGTGAGGCACCTGCAACAATTAATTAATACGAATATGCGAAATCACAGAAATGACAGAACTCAAAATCACTTTTATATTGATCACAGGCCACTTCGAGGGGGCAACCTCCTATGAGCAAGCTCAATACAAATAACTTCACCCTCCTTCATAGGTCTCAACACACACTTATATACTAATTCTAGGCGCCAATACTATGGGTCGAAACCATGGGCCGTTACAAACTATGGATCTACAATACTACGGGCGACATACAAAGCATATGCACCAACAACAATAACACAAACTATTGATCAACAAATACTACGGGACGACTTACAAAGCATATGCATCCAACAACAACATACTAACAAAGTAAAGACATGGGTTCCTAACATACCTAAGCATCAGTGTTCCATTTATAGCAATGAAATCTTTTTCCTTCATTGGTCTTTTTAAGTGCATGGATCACCCACTGACGACAACTTTTTGAAGCAATCATAGTTGTTGTGATGTATTTTTTGGATGGTCTATGCATATTTTTTTTGATCATTGGTTATGTTGGGCATATCCATGTATATGAATAACACTACTCAAAGTATTGCCCCAATGTTTAGTGTACTATGAGCTTTACCCTTGTACCATACCATTTCTTAACCCTAGACCTTGGTGTTTTTCAAAAGTGTCTCCCATTCCCCATCCCTTGTATGTGTTATATTTGTATTTTTTTCTGAAATATGACCACAATATTGAGATATCTCTAAGATGGTGGATTAATCTCCAATTGGCAGGGGGTTATTTGGAAATTTTCTTAACCAAAGTTTCCTAAATGCCTCAATGATTAATTTGGAATCTCCTCTATTACTAAATGTTTTTTTTTTTCCAGACTGGAGCGGCTATGGCTCGAAAGGGATCTGAAACGGCGCCAAATGGATTGAAAATGGCTCGATCTGGAATGGCTTGCAAAATGGATCTAAACGACTGGATGTAAAACGGTGCAGCAACGATCGACGACAATTCAGCTGAAATTAGATATGGACCCCAGGTATGTGCGGCTTCCTAATAGTTCAAGGGTTTCACTCGGCCACCAATGCTGTCTGATGGCTTGCGTATTAGGGCAGTACCCCTCACTCCACGGCTCAGGTAAAACTGATAACCGCTTTGCCACAAACGACAGCTCTTGGTTTACCTCATGGGTGGGAACTAGTCAATTAGGTAGGGTTCATTGCCCTTTTCGCTGGCAGGTCCTCTCAATGGGCCAGCTACTTCGGGGTTCCTGTGGTACTCCTCACAATGAGTTTTAGGGATTATGCCCAAGTACTTCCCAGAGTTAAGTGGATAGGGATTATTCCCAAATCCGAACCTGCAACAGATGCGAAAAAAAAAAAATTTGGCCGAAATTTCACCCAGCGAGCCCAAGAAAGTGCTCTGATACCAGATGTGAGGCACCTGTAATAATTAATTAATACGAATATGTGAAATAGCAGAAAGGAAAGAACTCAGAATCACTTTTATATTGATCACAGGCCACTTCGAGAGGGAAACCTCCTATGAGAAATCTCAATACAAATAACTTCACCCTCCTTCATAGGTCTCAACACACACTTATATACTAATTCTAGGCGCCAATACTATGTGTCGAAACCATGGGCCATTACAAACTATGGATCAACAATACTATGGGCGACTTACAAAGCATATGTGCCAACAACAATAACACAAACTATTGATCAACAAATACTACGGGACGACTTACAAAGCATATGCGTCCAACAACAACATACTAAGAAAGTAAAGACATGGGTTCCTAACATACCTAAGCATCAGTGTTCCATTTATAGCAATGAAATCTTTTTCCTTCATTGGTCTTTTTAAGTGCATGGATCACCCACTGACGACAACTTTTTGAAGCAATCATAGTTGTTGTGATGTATTTTTTGGATGGTCTATGCATATTTTTTTCGATCATTGGTTATGTTGGTGTTGGAACATAGGCCGCAGCTATGGCAGAGCTGCCAATTTTGGGGAAAAAGCACTAAGTTTTGAAGGAGAAGTGCTAATTTTGAGGAAAAGCACCATTTTTGGCGGAAGTGAATAGTGCGCGGTACAGCGCCAGATGGACGAGCTCACCGCAGAGTGCAGACCAGAAATCGCAGAGCTCGTGTGCACGTCAAGGGAAAGAGTAAACAAGGTGGCCGAGCAGAAAGCTCAACCACCACAGTAAATGAAGGAAGCGACGGAATAGAGGGCTCAGCTACCCTCATTTAAGGCAGAGTACAGAAGTTATGGTTGCTCGGACCAAGGAAGAGCAACGGGCCGAAGCATTGAAGGCAAAGGACGAGGAGCAGAGAATGATGAAGCGGCGCCCATACCCGCGATCTGCGCCGAAAATCACTGAGCCTGCAGGAAGCTGCGACGTGACTGCAAGGGGGCGCCTACAGTACACCTAGCCGTGTCAATGGTTAGGGTTTTTGGGGATCACTGTTGGGGAAGGCCCACAGTTTTGTAAAGGTGTGACCCTCAGGGCCACCTATATATATGTGTAATTGTAAAGGGAAAAGGGTTAGATGGGTTAGAGATAGATTGGTTAGGAGGTCAAGGAGTTAGAGAGTCGGATAGTTGTAGAGCTAGTCACTGAGTTTGTAGACAGTCTAAGTTGATGTCTAAGTCATTGTAATCTCTGTAGAAGAAGAGAATAGATCTAAGAGAAGGGCTCCCAGCTGTGTGCGTGGAGTTTCCCAGAAAGATCTAAGGCTGCAGCTGTGTGCGCAGCAGGACTGTGTAATTCCCCCCTCAAGATAATATAAGATACAATTTCCGTGGACGTGATTTCCCCGTGGAGGAGAACCACATAATTCTTGTTGTTATGCTAATGTTTTACGTGAATGCCTGTCTGTGTGTTGCTATCTATGTTTACATGAATGTTTCGTTATCTTTATGAATGAGTATATAAAGTAAGTCTTTGAAGTTCCCTTGGAAGTTACTCATGCATTGTCGAAGGAGTCGGTAAGAGAACTATCGCCGCAGCGCGTGAGGAGCGTGTTCCTGCGCTGTGGTGCAAGGACCGAGACGATACATAGTGTATCGGACGTAGCGGGTAACCTCCTGGTCCACAGGTGCGGAGTTACCGTGCAACTAGGCTAAGGCGAGTAAGCTCCATCGCTGTTGCGCTGTATGACCTGAGAAAGAATCAGACGCTCTGTTAAGAAGTTACTGCGTAAGAAGGGAAGAGAGAACACTATGGATTCCACACCACCCCGGTTAAGGAAACCTAATTCCTTAGCCCCCCCATAGCCACTTTGGGTGAGACCTCGGGCTACTGCGCAGCCTGTTGCCGAAAGGGCTAGTGTGCCAAGGGGTGTTTGTTGCTGCGCCTCCTGAAAACTCGGGTCTATCCAAAAGCAGCCAACAGTTGGGCATATCCATGTATATGAATAACACTACTCAAAGTATTGCCCCAATGTTTAGTGTACTATGAGCTTTACCCTTGTACCATACCATTTCTTAACCCTATACCTTGGTGTTTTTCAAAAGTGTCTCCCATTCCCCATCCCTTGTATGTGTTATATTTGTATTTTTTTTTGAAATATGACCACAATATTGAGATATCTCTAAGATGGTGGATTAATCTCCAATTGGCAGGGGGTTATTTGGAAATTTTCTTAACCAAAGTTTCCTAAATGCCTCAATGACTAATTTGGAATCTGCTCTATTACTAAATTTATTTATTTATTTATTTATTTATTTATTTATTTATTTTCTCGAGACTGGAGCGGCTACGGCTCAAAAGGGATCTGAAACGACGCCGAATGGATTGAAAATGGTTGGATCTGGAACGGCTTGCAAAATGGATCTGAACGACTGGATGTAAAACGGTGCAGCAACGATCGACAACAGTTCAGCTGAAATTAGATATGGACCCCAGGTATGTGCGGCTTCCTAATAGTTCAAGGGTTTCACTCGGCCACCAATGTTGTCTGACGGCTTGCGTATTGGGGCAGTACCCCTCACTCCATGGCTCAGGTAAAAATAATAACTGCTTTGCCACAAACGACAGCTCTTGGTTTACCTCACGGGTGGGAACTAGTCAATCAGGTAGGGGTTGTTGCCCTTTTCGCTGGCAGGTCCTCTCAATGGGCCAGCTACTTCGGGGTTCCTGTGGTACTCCTCACAATGAGTTTTAGGGCTTATGCCCAAGTACTTCCCAGAGTTAAGCAGATAGGGATTATTCCCAAATCCTAACCTGCAATAGATGCGAAAAAAGTTTTTGGCAGAAATTTCACCTAGCGATCCCAAGAAAGTGCTCTGATACCAGATGTGAGGCACCTGCAACAATTAATTAATACGAATATGCGAAATAGCAGAAATGATAGAACTCAGAATCAATTTTATATTGATCACAAGCCACTTCGAGGGGGCAACCTCCTATGAGCAAGCTCAATACAAATAACTTCACCCTCCTTCATAGGTCTCAACACACACTTATATACTAATTCTAGGCGCCAATACTATGGGTCGAAACCATGGGCCGTTACAAACTATGGATCAACAATACTACGGGCGACTTACAAAGCATATGCCCCAACAACAATAACACAAACTATTGATCAACAAATACTATGGGACGAATTACAAAGCATATGTGTCCAACAACAACATACTAACAAAGTAAAGACATGGGTTCCTAACATACCTAAGCATCAGTGTTCCATTTATAGCAATGAAATCTTTTGCCTTCATTGGTCTTTTTAAGTGCATGGATCACCCACTGACGACAACTTTTTGAAGCAATCATAGTTGTTGTTATGTATTTTTTGGATGGTCTATGCATATTTTTTTCGATCATTGGTTATGTTGGGCATATCCATGTATATGAATAACACTACTCAAAGTATTGCCCCAATGTTTAGTGTACTATGAGCTTTACCCTTGTACCATACCATTTCTTAACCCTAGACCTTGGTGTTTTTCAAAAGTGTCTCCCATTCCCCATCCCTTGTATGTGTTATATTTGTATTTTTTTCTGAAATATGACCACAATATTGAGATATCTCTAAGATGGTGGATTAATCTCCAATTGGCAGGGGGTTATTTGGAAATTTTCTTAACCAAAGTTTCCTAAATGCCTCAATGATTAATTTGGAATCTCCTCTATTACTAAATTTTTAATTCCTAATTTATAGCCAGGTTTAATCCCTTATGTCAAGTTATTTGTTGACTTTCCTGCATTTTGGGTATTCAATCCATATGGGTTATCTTGTCATTTTGAATGATTCATCAAATATCGAATTTACCCAAATTTCCTTTGGAGGCCTCTCAAAGTTAATTTTGAGGTAAATTTGGGTTGATACTTACCTAGAAACTATTTGGTTGATCTATAGTTGGAATAATATAAACTAGAAATATAGGTTCCTAAATTCTTCAATTTTTAAAAATATTCTTCTACATCTTTTAGGTGTCATTCTTTCAAAAAAATTCAGAATATATAGTTGTCGCTAAGTTTTTGGAAATATTACTTAAAATGTTATGTACTTAGGTAGGATACTATGGAATACCTAGGGAGGTACCCAAGGGGATATTGTATATAATGTGGCCATAATAATCAAATATGTCCACTTGGTAGTTGGTGGGTTATAAATAGGTCCACTAGGTAGTTAGAGGAAATAATATAATAATGAGGGGTAGTTGGAATGGGACCCCTATTGTCTCCCATGCTTTTGATTCTTGTGATGATTGACATGCTTTTTATGATTTATATGCATTGATATACTATACATTTTATTCTCTCAGTAAATATCCTAGAGTATTGTGAATTAATGCTCAAAATTTAACATGGTATCAAAGCTAACCTGAGAAGAAGACATTGTGCAGTGACGGAAACTAGGGTTTCTTGCTTATTGGGTTTCTCTCCACAGATTTTGGAAAAGCAGTATAGTGGATTGAATCTACTCATCAAGGAGAATACATCTATCCAATCAAAATTCAATTCTGAGCATTTTCAGATTTGGCCCTAAAAATTAGGGTTTCCACAAAAATAGGAATGTTTGAAATCTGAAGACATAGTTGGAAGCTCCTTGAAAAAATCGAAGTTTAGAGCTTTGGATCAAGATTTTTGGCTGCGTAAATCTTCAGGAAACTCAAGCCCTAATTCAGGGTCCTCCCTAGTGAACCCGGGAAGACTAAAAGGCATTTCTGAAGGGTGAAGCTTTGTAGATCTCAAATTCTGAATACACCAAACTGATCAGATCATCAAGGCGGATCTTTCTATCCTTTCAGAAAGTTGAAATTTACTTTTCTAATTTTTGGGGTTTTTTTGACAAACCCTAATCATGACCAGATCCAGTTTTCAACAAAACAAGTGGTAAGACCTAAATCTCTTCTATTTCCATTTGAAGTACTCTTTAAGATGTCTCACCACACCAAGCTTGAGGATAAGCTTGAAGGGGCTGATAACTTCCGAGCCTGGAAGTATAGGATTTGGTTAATCCTAGAAGAAAATGAATTGGACTCCTACATCAGCTCTAAGGTCCCTATCCTAGAGGATGAAGAGGCTAAGGTATTGTATAAGAAGAACTTGGTCAAGGAAAAGAGAATCATTGTTGATTCTATCAAAGACCATCTAATACTGGACATGTGTCATCTCTAAAGACAACCAAGGAGATGTTTGACTCCTTGACCAAGTTATTTGAAGGGAAGAACATAAATCGGAGGATGACTCTGCGGAATCAATTGAAAAGGGTCAAGATGTTGAATGGAGAGACCATTCAATATTACTTCTCAAAGGTCTCTCAGATCAAGGAACAACTTGAAGCTGTGGATGAAGTAGTGGACAATGGTGAAGTTGTTATGACCACTCTGAATGGCCTACCTAGGTCATGGGACTCCTTTATTCAAGGAATCTGTTCAAGAAAGAAATTGATCTCTTTCAGTAGACTGTGGGAGGAATGCTCTCAAGAAGAAGTTAGGCTTGTGGCACGAGAAGAAAAGATGGGGAATGAAGATCAAGCTCTCACAGCTCACACCAAGGGAAGCAGGGTTAAGAGGGAGAAATCTCATAACAAGAAACATTCTCACCCTTATCACAAGAAGAAAGATCTATCTCATGTTCGATGTTTCGAATGTAATGAAATGGGACACTTTGCTTCAAATTGTCCCAAGAAGAAGAAATACAACAACTTCAACAAGAAGAATAAGAATAACAAAAGAAGATATCATATTCATGCTACTGAGGATGATGAACCTCCCAGGAAGAAAGCTAGAGCAGCAAGTGATGATGATGTCTCATCAAGCGAAGAAGAGTATGTTCTAATCTCTGCTCTCACAGGTACTATCTCTCATGGTTGTAATGATTGGTTAATTGACATTGGGGCTTCCAAACACATGACTGGGTTTAAAGAATATTTTTTAAACCTATCTGAACATGAATCACCCCATAAGGTGAAACTTGGGGATTATTATCAATACCCTATCAACGGAAGTGGGGAAGCTTCCTACAACCTAGAATCTGGAAAGTTCTTAAAGATGAAAGATGTGCTATTTGTACCTGGGATCAAGAAGAATCTTCTCTCCATCTCTGCATTAGATGCAAAAGGTATGAGGGTTGAATTTGTAGATGGCCAAGTCCTAATGTGGCCAAAGGGTAAAACTATTGATGATGCAGTGGTGATTGGAGAGCAAGAGGGAGGATTGTATAAATATAAGGGACAACCTGAACATGCCATGGTGCATGATTCCATGGAGCCAAGTGAAATTTGGCATAGAAGACTTGCACATATACACTACAGAGCATTACCAATTGCAAGTAAGGCTATAGAAGGTCTTCCTGAAATTAAGATCAAGCATGAAGGTGTTTGCAAATGATGTGCAAAAGGAAATAACATAAAGAAGGCATTTCCAAGCAGTGAAAGCAAGGCAAAAAGTATCTTGGAAATTATCCACTCCAATGTATGCGGCCCGATGTCATCCAACTCTCTGAGTGGGTATGTTTACTATTTCTCTTTCATTGATGACTTCTCCAGGAATACTTGGGTTTACTTCTTGAAGAACAAATATGAAGTGCTTGATAAGTTCAAGGAATTCAAAGCCTTGATGGAAAATCAAACTGATAAGAAGATCAAGACATTCAAATCTGACAATGGCAGAGAATTCACTTCAGGTGAGTTCAAGAAGTTATGCAGTGATTCAGGGATTAAGAGGGAGTTGAATGCTCCCTACAATCCACAATAGAATGGAGTTGCAGAAAGAAAGAATAAGAACAATCATGGAGGCAGCACTGACTATGCTGCATGACTAGAATTTGCTTATACATCTATGGGAAGAAGCAGCTAGGACAGGTAATCCAGGAAGCAAATCTCAATAGGGAGCACACTCCAGCAGTTCATGCAAGGAAGAAAATATTGAGAGGGAGTCCACTCGACAACAAACAAACAAAGATAAGTATTTGATTGTTTACATAATATTGTTCAATGATGTATATACTTATGTTCCTAGACTTAGGTTGTGTATTTTGCATATTTGTGTTAATAAACAGTATAGTACTAATATGCATATGATGAGTAAGTGGCCTATGGCACTGTACAACATTTCATTGCTACTTATCTAGAATGAAACCTCTTTGCTGACATGTTGGGAGTTGTGCACACTCTTAAACAATGTTCTGGTAGAGATTGGAAGGCATCTAGAAAGTTACGGGATATGGATAAATGTTGTATTGAAGCATTGGCTTAAATAATTGCATGATTATATGACATATTTCTTTATGTGAAAGAATTTGTTCTGAAAATTATGAGATGTTTCTAATCATGCAATTTAACTTGTTTTGTAGGAAATATCATATACCTTCACCTACAAAAGAAGGACTACAACATTTGTTCAAGCAACAAAATTATCTATTGAAGAAATTGAAGTTCCCAGGATACGGGAAGAATGCCATGATCCGTCAATCATAAAGAATGATGTTTGGGATGTGGTCCCAAGACCTGAAGGGAAGCCTGTTGTGACTTCCAAATGGATCTACAAGATCAAGCATGCTGTAGATGGCAGCATAGAGAACGAGATTTGTAGCTTGTGGCTTCTCTCAGAAAGAAGGAATCGACAATGAAGAGACTTTTGCTCCTGTAGCCAGGTACACTTCCATCAGATCAGTACTTTCCCTGATTGCAGTGATGAAATGGAAGATACACCAGATGAATGTCAAGACAGCTTTCTTGAATGGTGTAGTCGAAGAGGAAGTGTATGTGGAGAAGCCACTTGGTTTTGAGACACATGACTGGGAGTCATATGTGTGCAGACTGAAGAAAGCCTTGTATGGATTGAAGCAAGCTCCCAGGACTTGGTATGGTAGGATGGACGGTTTCCTATCCACTTTGGGATTTACCAAGAGTAAAGCAGATTCCAACCTTTATTACAAGGTTGGGGAAGGCAATCCAATGATACTACTTCTGTATGTGGATGATCTGTTTGTAACAGGTAATGATAGTTTGATTGCCGATACCAAGAGGAAGCTTGCAGCCGAGTTCGAGATGAAGGACTTGGGGATGATGCACTATTTTCTAGGCATGGAGGTGTGGCAGAGTGCAGATGGTATCTTCCTTGGACAAGGGAAGTATGCAATAGAGATCCTGAAGAGGTTCGGGATGATGGACTGCAAGGCCATGGCCACACCTATGGCATCAAACCTGAAGCTTCTATGTGATGCTTCATCTGATCCGGTTGATGTCACTATGTATCGTCAAATGATTGGGTCCTTGATGTACCTGACGAACACTAGACCAAACATTTGCTTTGCGGTGAACACATTGAGCCAGTTCCTGACGGATCCCAGAGGTGTTCACCTGGTTGTTGTAAATCATATTCTGAGGTACATGAAGGGTACAATTGAGTATGGGCTCAAGTATGATGCGAATCAAAAGTTTAACCTGCAGGGTTATGTTGATTCAGATTGGGCAGGCAGTGCTGAAAATAGGAAGAGCACATCTGGGTGCTGCTTCAGTATGGGATCAGGTGTGATCTCTTGGTTTAGCAAGAAGCAATCCTGCGTAGCACTGAGTACAGCCGAAGCAGAGTATGTTGCAGCATGTTCGGCTAGTTGTGAGGTAGTATGGATCTGGAATCTACTGTCTGAGTTATTTGATATCCCATTGGAGGCTACTGGTATCTTTTGTGACAACTAGAGTTGTGTGAAGCTGTCTGAGAACCCAGTGTTCCACGACAGGTCGAAACACATAGAGATCAAATATCACTATATCAGGGATATGGTGTAGATAGGAGCAGTGAAAGTCCTGTATGTTGCGACAGATGAGCAAATTGCAGATGTGCTGACGAAGCCACTAGCCAGAGTGAAGTTCGAGTACTTCAGAGAGAGGCTTGGTGTCCTTCAGATCGATGACACTTCAAGGAAGAAGTGATGGAGACATTTGCTGAAGCCATTCCAAGCATGGTGGAAGGAGGATCCTTCACCTGGCTATGGATGTAAGCATTGGATGATGAGTATCAGGACGATGCTCCAGTTACTGCTCTATATATGCATCATGTTGGATGTTAGATATGATCAGTTGGATGATTATATGTATATGTATGTACACATCATGTTGGATGTTGGATATGATCATTTGGATCATTTATATGTATCTGTCTGTACGCATCATGTTGGATGTTGCATATGATCAGTTGGATCATTTATATGTATATGTATGCATCATGTTGGATGATTTGATCAGTGTGATCATGTATTTGTATATGCATCATGTTGGATGCTTGATATGATCAGTTGGATCATGGATTTGTATCAGGTGGATACTTGTATGATCAGGTAGATCATGCAATTATGTATGTATCAGGTGGATACTTGTATGATCAGGTAGATCATGTACTTATGTATGTATCAGGTGGATACTTGTATGATCAGGTAGATCATGTACTTATGTATGTATTTGGTGGATGCATTATGTGTATCAGGTGGATGCATTATGTATGTATCAGGTGGATGCATTATGTATATCAGGTGGATGCATTATATGATCAGGAAGATCATGTATGATGATATGTATCAGGTAGATACTTTGTATGCATCATATGGATATATTGATGATCAGGATGATCACAGATGACGAGCTTCAGGACGTTGCTCTAGATGATATGCATCAGGTTGATGCTATGATGATGATCAAGATGATCACAAATGACGATCTTCAAGATGTTGCTCCAGATGATATGCATCGGGTTGATGCTATGATGATGATCAGGTTGATCATGTGATGATGTGATGATGTACATCAGGATGATGTATGGTGAGTATCGGTTTGATACTCTATGGCCGTGGATAGGTTGTGCAGGTAGCATAGAAAAGATCCTTTAAAAACCGGATAGGTAGAGCAGTGTGCTCGTAACAGCCTGGGTTGCTCTATCGAGATCTGGACAGGTAGAGCGGTGTGCTCGTAACATCCTGGGATGCGCTGAGTAGGTTTTGCTACAATTTCGCATAGAAAAGATCCTTTAAAATCCGAACAGGTAGAGCGATGTGCTCGTAACATCCTGGGATGCTCTATCGAGATCCAGAAAGGTAGAGAAATGTGCTCATAACATCCTGGGATGCTCTGATTAGGTTTTGAGAAAGTTCACATAGAAAAGATCCTTTAAAATCCGGACAGGTAGAGCGGTGTGCTCGTAACAGCCTAGGATGATCTATTGAGATCCAGACAGGTAGAGCGGTTTGCTCGTAACATCCTGGGATGCTTTGAGTAGGTTTTGTGAAGCTCAACATGTAAAAGAACCTATAGTCTGTACTAGGTTTTGTTGACGCACGTAATCAGTCCTAGGTTCCACAGTATGGCCACTAATGATGAAGACCTACAGGTGGTGGGCCTACATCCAGTATGAAAAAGGACTGGCTATGTAGAACTTCCTATGACGAGTAGATTCAGCGATTGATCGAGATAGAAGAAGCAGTGACGATGATGATTCGAGGATGATGATTCGCTGATGATGATCCAAAGAAGAAGACTTGTGCTAGATGATCTGTGTCGAGAAATACCTTCCTATTTAAGAGCGAGTGTTGATGTATATGTAACTTCGGAATGTATTTCATTTATATATTTATTGTGCTCCTATAGAGATGTATTAAACCTCTATACGGAATTGTCATCATTTGTATTGACAAGTGTCGCAAGTATGTTAACTTGCTGATGGGTTATTAGACCACCTTGTAAGGGGTCAGCCCGAAATAATGTAATATGAAGTTATTGTACCTAGCTAGACAAGTCGAACCCATAAGGTTATTGGGAAAATAGGACAAGTATAAATAGAGATCGGGAGATCTCTATTTGGATTACTTCAGAACTCACACTTCCTTCACTCAAAAAGTGGTGCACATGTGAGGAGGAGGATCAGCTGCTAAGAGGAGTCTATCTCTTGTACTTTGGTTGTACTTTTTTGTGCTATTGCTCTATCTATCTCTGAGGAAGTTGTGGGGTTTTTCACCTTAGGGTTTTCCCCACGGAAACTCTATGTGTCTATTGTCTCTCATGCTTTTGATTCTTGTGATGATTGACATGCTTTTTATGATTGATATGCATTGATATACTGTACATGTTATTCTCTCAGTAAAGATCCTAGAGTATTGTGAATTAATGCTCAAAATTTAACAAAAATGGAGGAAAGGAATGCCTCAAAGGTGTGTGCCTTCATTCTAAGGGCATGGGTGTTGACACAAAATGGAGACTGGGGTTCTTGCATAGGGGGGAATAAAGGGGGTTTGTTGTAGTTTTGTGTGTTGGCATTTTCTATACTCCAAAGGAGAAGGTCTCACCCAAAGCACAACCTATACTTTCCTAAGATGAGGAGGGTGAACTACAAGGATTAATCGAGGATTGTTCCATTCATTCACAATACTGCAACGTAAATTTAGCATACATGCTTAACCATACATAAAGAAAAGTTGTGTGTTAGATATAAAACAAATAAAAAAACACCATGCATCGCATACAAAAAAAATTGAAGGGGCCCAATAATATTCATTCATATTCAAGTAGAATTTTGATACAATGCATTCATGAAGCTCTACCACCTTAGTTAACAATCCACGAAATGACCGGTCATGGATCTAAATATATCATCAAAACCCACAAACACATGACCCAATTAAATAGCCCAAAAATAAAACTTAGCCATAACTCTGATCTTCTAATCCTCCTTTGATCAACTACTTTATTTTTGCTACTTCTGCATACCCTCTTACTCGCCTGCCTTGTGTTCTTTATATAATTGTGAAGGTGGACCCAAAACAATTGCATTCATTAATTTTTCACGCAACCTATAAATTATTTTGCGTGGCCTTCTATGGCTATGGTACTTTCCAAAAATGAAGGATCCAATAGGCTCTGACCACCAACGTTAAATCGCCTCGATTCAACTTTGTTGCATTCCTAAATCTTGCACATCTTCTAGTGTTGCCTCTTCAAATGAAGGATCCATCTTTTGATTAGAAAAAAATTGATCTTTTTCTCACTAATATCTTTATCGAGTAATTAGGGGTTACAATGGCTCATTAGTGAGGTGCCAGAGGGACCCTAGGTTGTGATTTTTGGGTAAGATATAGTAATTTGGGCTCATATTAGGTTAGAGGTCGCCATCTAATAGGACATTATCAATCAGACAAGGATGGGAAACTTTATTCCTCATTAATATTGCAGGATAGTGAGAGGAAAGTAGGACTTTGAAATAGTGCACTAGGCTAGTGAAAAATACAAAATGATTCGGTTTATAAAGACACCCGATGATGACGAGGTTGGGTTTTTTAGCACTTTCAATTTGATGGGGTAATGGTGTAATTGAGATTCGGTGACCTGTGAAGATCAGAATCATGGATTTTTCATGATCCATGACAAGTGTGATCTAATCATGTCATAACAGTCTCAGGTATAAAGTAGCTAGGTTTGTGTGATATGGCATTGCAATGATGAGCTTAGAGTATGATATTGGTTGATATGACATGGTGACAACGGTAAAACAACTAAATATGTTGGGTTCCCTGACCACAATGGTATGATACGGATAACCAAAACTTAGAAAAATAGCACAAAAATACAAATGACTGAGACAAAAAACTGAGTTGACACAACAAACCAAAATCAAAATTGCAACACTAACTCCTACTCTAAATCACTCCCTATGACTAGAGTTCCATCTTGTGTAATTTATGAGTAGATATATAGGGCTTAAACGATGCATGTGCCATTCACCCAACCTAGTCTAATAATTCCATCGAGTTGTGCATGTTTAACAAAGATCAAATATTTTACTTCCGCAAGAATGAATGGTCCCAACCAATGCATCTAAATCTTGCATGGATGCTTCAGGAACTTGCTTTCATAGAGTAAGGCTTGGTCTCCTTTTGTAAAATGTATCCTCTTGATATGGCGGTCGTACCAGTATGTTTGTCTTTCTTTCTCTATTGTTGCATGATAATCGGCTAAAAAGTGGGATTCTTCTACCTACATCAATTCAATTAGTCTTTTTGTGACTGAAAATTCTTTAGGTTGTCTACGCAATATATAGACTTAAAACAATGAAATATGTCGGAACCACTGCGTCTCTACCACATACTAGCTGGAATGGAGATTGCTTGTGAAGGTTCTTTGTAGTGGTTCTATATATGCCCATAGTATTGCGGGGACTCTTTCATCTCAATCATCTTTCTTTACACAACAATTTTTTTGTGTAAGCTAGCATCCACGGGGATTTGAACTTTTGACCTTCCATTTACAACTTCTCATCTCATTTACTCATTTCCAATTTCTCTACCCCTCATGGGATTTTGCACAAAAAAAATTTAGTTAATCTTGTTTCCAAAATTTTATTGAAGGCTTCAACTATGTCATTTGCTTGAGGATGATATGGACTACTTTTGTGATATTGTATCTGTAATTCCCTTGTCATATATGTGATGGTGTTGTTAATTAAATGTGTGCCTTGGCACTGGTGAGGCTTCTAAGACATCCAAAGTGAGTAATCATGTTCTCATAGATGAATTAGGTTGTTGTCTCGACATAGTAATCCTGTACCAATGTTGCTTTATCCCATTTTGTTAGATAATCTATTCTAGTAATGATGAGACAAACAAATTTCATTCACACATAAATTATCCAAAATATCTAGAATATAAAGTAATCCATTAAAATAATAGTATATATATCAAGTAAATGTATAAAAATGAATGAGATGATAGATTACAACTGAGGGCCTTATATCTATATATATATATATATATATATATATATATATATATATATATATGGAGTTCCCTTCCATTAATAGTCATATATTTTCTATAAGGAACATCTTTTCAATATGTCTCATCATCATCATCATCATCATCATCATTATATAGTGATATTTTGAGTGTTTCATTGCATAAGGATTGATGGTGCTAATTAAATCAACCATGAAATTTTCAAATGGATATAATGCATGTATAGGGTGGAGTGGTATCTCATCCCGTCGATAAGTCTTACCAACTCGTTGAAAAATGTTGCATGATACGGTGTAAGCTTCAACATCTTTAAACACTATTGGCCACCATAATCCAGTCTGGATAATTTTCCTTCTAGTTGCTTTTCCGCCAACATGGCCACACATGACACTAGTGTGCCATTCCTACAAGATATTATGTCTTTCATGATCCAAGATGAAATGGTGTAAAATCCCATCTATGTTCATCTTGTATAGTTATCTCACAATCAATTGGTATTCTACAACTCATACAACTAGGTGATGTTTCTGAATTGCGGTATAGTCATCGAGTTCTTTCCCAATTGTTAGAAACAACACAATATATCCTAAGTGATCTACAATGGCCTCAAATATGAACAAGAATGCATATGGTATCTAATAATCAACTAGGCATTCGGCTTCCCCTATTTTCAATCTCAACAAGTGATTAGGCCCATGATTTTACTTTCTAAGCTTGACAATTACATCAAAAGAGAATTCTTGAAATAAGAGAAACCTTTTGCAAATCCATCCTTCTGACATAACCTTTTGATCACTAGGTACTTGAGAGATGAATGATCTGTAAAAGAATTGAAGTTTCCTACCATCAAGTAGTGGTGGAACTTTTGCAAGGCATAGAAAATTGTTAGTCCTTCTCTTTTTGTAGTTATGTAGTTGCACTTAGCCTAAGATAGTTTCTAGGTAGCATAGTGGATAGGATGGTAAATGTTACCTTCTCTTGGTTGAGCTAACATGGTGCCAAGGTAAATGTTGGATGCATCGACATGTACATGAAATTCTTTTACCTAATGGAAGGATGGGGGCATTGAAATTTTTTTATTTTAGTATTGTAAAATCCCCCTTTCACTTCTAGGTCCAGGTCCTGCAAGGATTTTCTTTTACCAATATTCATGAACTATTCACTAATCTAGCGAATCAATCGAATAGTATATACCCTTTATCAACTTTGGCCACGATAAATCATGCAAATCTCATTGAACATTTGTCAGGAGGAGAACTAGAAGAACAAATAGAAGTGTGATTATACCTTACATCATTTTGCACAGAAGAAGTTCTAGTTAACCCATTAACATTCGTGCCAGTTATTGCAAAAGGAAAAGAACCAATCATTGATTATTCATATGAATTGAATGAATATGAGGAGGATAAACCACTCATCAAGGATGGAGAGGAGCTTGAATTCAAGGAGCGACAAATCAAAGAAAAAGTTGCAAAAGTCGCTCACAATATATTTGTATACCAACGCAAACTCAAAGCAAAAGTGACCAAGATAGATTCCATAAAAATAAAGCTCTTGCTTGAGCCCACATAAGATGATATTGAGGCTCTTACAGAGCAAGATCAGGACATCCTCATTGAATCTATAAGGAACAATGTGACTGCTGACCTGCAGATTCATAAGGAATTTCAACCAAAAAATATGTCATTGCTAACCATAGCAATAGTTCCCATTGTTGTGTCGTCCCCCCCTCAAAAGAAAACTCAAAAATCTAAAAATTCAAAGGATACCAATCCAGTAGATCTATCAAATGACTCACCACATTCATCTCCAACTCGAGTCAAAGAAGAAAACCAACAAGAGGTAACCTATCCCAACCTTGAACATTTTACAAATACACCTGAATTTTGTCAATTTCTCTCACAGTATACCCACCATCTTTCTCATAAATCTACAAGTCCTCCTATCCAACTAGCTAGTACACCTCAATTGGCACAACCTCTGGAACCACCTACTAGAAAAGTTAAAACCCCAAGCAAAGTAAAGTTACCTCCCTTAAAATCCATAATGCAACCATCTACCTCCCGAATAGCTATTTTTTCTCCTTTGAGAGAAAGCGTAGCCTAAACCATCACTTTGAGTGTACCTTTCCCCTTACCCTCAAATCATTCAAACCCCCTTGTCGTATCAATACCCATGCCGACTACAATTGACTCAACCGTGATTACCACTTCATTGTCTCCTATAACTACTAACTCTCTACCTGTTACATATTCTCCACTTCCCTCTTCAAGTTCAACATCTTCCTTAGATGCATTCAACACCTTCTTTGATCAAATACCCCCTCCATAGTCGACCATACAATTACCAAAAACTCTCATTCCTTCTTCAACCTCCTTCGATCTGTTAGCACAATTGAGTGACCAGATGAATCCTCCACAAACGTCCAAACAAATATCCACAGTCTCAACCAAATCGATTCCTATACCAATGGCATATTATTCAATTATGTTGCCTTCACTCACAATTGCATATCTCACATCGTCATTAGCTCACCCATCGTCGTCAATACCTCTATCATATTCTATAACCCCGCTATCTACTACCCTTCTGCATCGACTATAGTCATGTCATCTGATCCATAGATGACTCCAAGCTCCACTCAAAATCCAAAGAATTCATCCAAGAAAAGTAAGAAGAATGAGATTTCCCCAAAGATCACCTTCATAGCTCGTCCAATAGAAGGACAAGAAGCAAATATAGTCATCTTTTCACCTTTAACAGTCCTGGAAGAAGAACTTTAGGATTTTATTAAATTAGATATTGAATAACACAACAAAAGATGGGCAGAGAGTTCCAAAAATATTAAAGTAATCAAGGAAGAAGAAGAAAACACATGGAATACCTGGGTAGAAAAAACACAACAAAATATTGGACAGTTTCCAGACCCTCTGTCGGAGATTCGAGAAGCCACTTGATAAAATCAAAGCTTTATTTGAGATTGTACTTGAAAAATATGGCAAAACTCAAGAACAATTACTTCATAAACAACAAGATGAAATAGGTTTTCTTGCTATACTTAGCTAAAATAATATGAATAGCAAGCAACCAGAGCATCTGTTGTCCTAAACAATTTTAACTCTTATTATGGAAAAGTATGCGTACATATTCAGAACCAACAACACACTATACTGGAACTTTATAAGCACAAGTAGTCGACCGCTCTAGACGTGACTCAAGCATTAGAAGAACATATTAACATGGAACAACAACAACAAGACTAACTCCATCGAAATGAGTACCAATGGCTTCATCAAGGGAAGCAATCCCAAGAGGAAGACAATCAGCTCACCCAGTGCATCTATCACTTAATGAGATCTGGTGAACTTGAGATATAGGCCTGTGGCCATGACATGCAGAAGATACTAAATGAACCTATGTAGATCAAGCTCATCCAACTCTCACAATTAACCAACCTAATATCAAACATCAAGAGCATCTTAACATAATGGAATGACTTTCGGGACCCCCCTCGTTCTTTCTTCCCCAACAATTGTCAAATCATGCGTCGACTGTACCCCACTAGGTGGAGAATCCATGTCGCAATAAAAGTACCAACTCTATTTTGTAATTTGTGCCTTCAAAATTTGCATCTCCCTAAGTCTCTTCAGGATGAAGAAAATTTTTAGGGTGGGGAAGATGTTGGAGGAGCCTAGTCGGCCAGCTTAGTAGTTCCTCCCGACCTACTAGAAAGTAGTTGTCTCAGTTAGTCGTGTTGGTTATGGAAACTGCTTGAGAAGTGAAGAAATTGTAACTAAATAACTGTATGAATTAACTATATAATAGGCTGGTGAGCTAGGAGAAAGGGGGTCTACTCTTCTTTGTACATGATTAGTATGTTCTGCTAATAAAGATACTTGTTCTTTTGGTCACCACTACTCTACTTTCCTTGCTCTCATCATGTATGTATGATTATGTATGCACTGTATGTTTATATCTATGGATGATGCACTATCGGTAACTCATTGTAATCCCACATATTATAACAACAAGAGAACTAGTCAACTAGTACTTCAATCTAGCATATTAGGAATTGCAAACCTTTGGGATCCAAATTCCTTTGGGAATATGAGCATACTAGGAATTGCAAACCTTTGGCATCCAAACTCCTTTGGGAAGGTGAACACTTGTGTAATCATACTTTGCAAAAGCTTGGTGAAGGATAACATAACACCCTTGCAAAGATTCCAATGCCCCTCAAATAATTAGTTTTCTTGTATAGATTTAAGATTAGAACTAAAACATGAGGAAAGATATTCCCTATATACTTTCTTTGAAGGATATAGGTATGTAACTTCTAACCTATGGGAGAGTAGAATTAACATGGATGATTTATATCTAGTGATTGGGTTTGAAATACAACAAGGCCTATCTCTAGAATTAATTAGAATTTAGTTCTTTGTCTAGGCATCTCGATTAATAGAAATTCACTCTTCCTTGTTTTAGTAAAGTCTATGGGAGGGACCCTAAATGTGAGGGCATACCCCATCACAAAGTTGACCATCAAGAGCTAAGGTTATTAACATAGGACAAGGTTTTGGCTTAGCCATTGTTTTTCCAAAGGTGGATCCAAAATGAATGGAGTTTCATACTTGTTTATTTTCTCTAAGTGGAAAACCACCCAAGTATTTTAACTAATCCATCATAGTCCTTTTCCTAGGTGGGAGGGACCATCATCTTTGTACATTTGATCAAACATAACCTTTGTTTCAAACTACTTGTAGAATTCGATCATCATGGCTGAGAAATCCAAGATATGAAAATAGGAAAACTAAAAATGAAGGAATATGAGCATCACTATATTAAAAATAATATCTTTTGCATCACCTAAGCCACCTATAGGGTGAAGATGAGAAATATCCTCTCATGACAATACACCAATAGTACAATACAATTGCAATTGAGACTCGAAATAATCTAAACAAGTTAGCAATATGCAACATGGAACAATAGAAGGAGATCCAAAAAATCATAGAAATAAAAACAGAAACAATGGTGGTGTTGGTTCAAGAAATTCATTTATACAAACAAATTCTTAATATGGTAAACGATGGAATCCATCCCCAGTCATCTTCAAGCCTTACGTCAAGAAATCATGGGGTTAAAATAAATAGTAATTACTAATGGCCAGTGTCTTTTGAATAGGAGTGATCTTCTACTCAAATTACTATAGAATCCATGCTTTGTGTATCAATCCCAACTCTAGACACAAAATCTACGGCATGATGAAACTTGTTAATTTTCATGGGTCATCTTAGGAATGGACATTATCCAAGATCGGAATACCTTAAAGGGAGGTAAGGAGGAGCTAAAGAACACTAGTAAAGAATCTAATTCAATAGTGAAGGAAGTATTTTCAAACATTAATAGTAAAGGCAATATTGAACATTCCAGGAAAAGTCTAACATCTATTTTGCATCATAGGGAGGAGATAGAGGAAATTTCCATTTCCTTCAGAGGCTTTCTCACTCATAATTCAATAGAATGATAAGGAGATTGAATGGTATCGTTTTTCCTCATGAAGGCATTCACAGTCTAGATACATTGGGTTGCGTCAAGAGGGGGCATCAATAGTGTGGAAACATTTAATGTAAAGGCCCTCCCATTTATGAATTCGATACAAAGACAAAGCCCAATGGTCTGAGACATATTTTGACAACCCATAACATGATACGAAAGGGATACCGAAGAAATTATTGGAGACATATCAAATGGGGAAAATCAAGGCCAACTAACTAGAACTTGCGGCTCTGAATCTATATAAATATTAGTTGTCCAATTTATGCAATATGTTTTACCAACACAAAAAGGACTCTTAATAATGTAGCTCACATATCTCAATACACTCTTTGAAAAGAATCCAGAAAACTAGTATGTCATATTTTTTTGTAAACTTAATAGTCATGATGTGAGTTTACAAAATGCATTTGTTTTCAATCATATTCATGTCAGATCAAAAAACAAAGTTACAATTTTGTTGATGCCCAAAAAATATCAACATCAACAGTAGGGATTCTCCACAATGGATAGTCCCAATTAGACTACTCACTGTTTGGTGTGGGGAATCCATCTGGTTAATGGTTCGGCTACCGTATGTGTGATTAATTTTTGTTTTGTTTTACCGATTGCGGCCTGGCCCACCATTTATGTATAATTATTTTTAAAGGGTATGCAGATGCAAGTGCTTTCTAACTCAATGCATATAATTGATAGGTAGAAACCACACTAGTGATGCACAGTTTCTTACCTCCCGTCTTACTGCTCATACCCTATCAATTATCTACTCCTATTCTAATTTAATCTAACCTATCCCTGGAGGGAGAAAATTTAAAGTAAGAGTAATATGCTGAAATGTTCAAGTAAATTTAACAGATAGCTATTAAAATAAACATTCACATTTACAACAAAAATAATCAAAGATAGCTCTGACTTTAATTAAAACAATTTATTACTCTGTTGCACATAAATATTTGCATGAAATAAAGAAACTTTCATCATCATTGAAATAGTTCGAGAGAATCAGAAAGATATCACAACATGATATAAGCAGAAAAAGAAGTAATTATGTTCCAGCAATCACACGTTCCAGGCAAACACCAATGCCAGCTTTTCCCCAGCGAACCAGTCTTTTCTCATTAGCAAAGAAATAATTCTTTTACAAAATGCCTCCAACATATAATTCACCAGCAAAAATGTCCATTTCTAAGTACTCTCACCATATATTTATATTACAAAAGTTGGTCTCCATATGGTTGTTCATTTCACCTACCCTAACCTTTGGACTCCCAAAATTCGTCCTCTAGTGTTTGTACAAAGAATATTACAATAAATTACAAAATGTTAATTTTCAGCTGGCCTCTCTAGACTACAGATGTAATTGGCCCACATGTTAGTCTCTTCAAAAATAATACTACGTTTTTCTGGTTCTAAAACTTTCAAAGATCTTTCATGATATGAAAGTTATGTTTCCACACTTTTCACTCCTTCTGTTGCTGCCCTGTAGCTGTCCTCCATAAAATAAGCGTTAATGGATGCTTGCCCAATGTATTGATGGAGATCTTCTTCTGACAACCCATCTAGATTTCAAATGTAGTTCAGGTCATCCCTCAACGCATTTTGCAACTCATCCATATTCGCGGGCATAACGAGCTGACATTTTTCGTGGATCTGATGAATCCTTTTGTAGAATCCCACACATTTCTCAATAGAATTAGGGATTTCATTATTTAATCTCCTTCCATATTTCCTGCAGAACTCAAGAAGCTCCATGTCTAAATTAGATTCTGTGGTCATCTTCTAGGGCAAGTGGTCAGGGAACTCTGTTTTTCCTTCTCTCCACACCATCTGCTTCTTGATCTTATTTGCAGCATTGTCCAATTTTTGTCTGACCCTTAGTGATTATGCAACAATCATGTTCATCCTTGCTATCATTATTTTCATCTTGTAGATCTCTTCAATGAGCAATTCTTATGAGTGACATATTTTCTCTTGAATTTTGCACGCTTGCTCATGGAAAGGGGTCATGTCTTTCTTCTTATTGTTCGCCAACTCCACCTGATTTGTAAGTGACTCATTTTCTTTAACCAATTCGTCCATTTGAGCTTTCAAATATTCATCCTGTTGATTTGTTGTTGACTCTCTTATTTTTAATTCACTGATGTGAGCTTTGAAGTCACTCTTTTCACCTTCCATAATCATTAATTGTACAGTTAATGCCTCCTTCTCCGAGTCCAAATTATGATATTCATTCAGTAATCTATCATTCTTGTATATTATGGCATCATGTTTCCTTTTCAGTTCTATTCCCTCTCCTCGCGCCTTCACCAAGTTATCTTTTAATTTGAGCATTTTTTCTTTATTTCGCTCAATGTCGTTCAACAGCTTGTCGACATTATCTGCACTTTCCTGTGCAACGGCTATGCTTATAGAGGCTGTGAACTTAGGGTCCTTGTGAGTACCCTCCATGATAGAGTTCTCCTGGATAGTGACTATATCAGGATTAGATCCCATCTTTAATCTCTTCTCGGACCTCCTCATGATGGTTTTCCTACTTGAGTAAAAAATTATCGTGTCCAATTTGGCCAATATATGTTGTTTTGATAGGGTGAAAGGTGTGAGCCCAAGCTCTATGAATGGGAGATGTCTTCCAGTAAGTGTGACTCCCAATACCCTTGGTGAATCTATATCCATGTATTGTATACTTGGGCCTTCATCTTGGGTTCCTTGAATTTCCACAGCTTCCTTGGACTTATCTTCTTCTTCCTTTTTCCTTTGTTGCTCAGCTGCTTCCCTTTCTTCTCTTTCTCTCCTTTCTTCTTCTGCTTGTCTTTTATCTACTTCCTTTTGCAACCTCTCGGGCTCCTCTCTCTAGATCCTTTATGCTTCCTCCTTTAGCTTATGTTCTTCTTCCGCCACTTGTACCCTTACAACTTCTTCTCTTTCATTTCGTTGTCGTTTTGTTTCTGTTGTAGTAGTGGCAACATGACTGGGGCCGAGGTTGCTTTTCCAAACAAAACGTTTATTCATCTCCATCATGTTGCTTTCTCTTCTGTACACCTCTTCATCCTTATCGAAGTAATCCATATATTCATAATGTATTTCGATTGATACACAATGATCGGTGACCATCTTGTGGCTGCCATTTCTTGCGAAACTCTTCTCCCCAAAATGAAATGCTTCCAAATCTTGTATGAAAGCTTCGACACCTTTAACCTTGGTAAATTTGTAGGCCCCGATACAAAAGGGAAACGGTGGGAAGGAGGCCTTCTCATGATCATGCAGAAAACTGCCAATCCCATTAATGAAAACCTACCTCACGACCTCTTTGTGGACTACAAAGTCGGTTGCATATTTGGGCATTAGGGATGGATCTCTGGAAGCTCCATAAATTCTGATATAGGTGCCTTCTTGCGAAAAGTAATAATCCCCATACTCGTTTATCACTACCATTGTGTTTTCAAATAGGCAATTCCGTTCCTCATTGAAAATCAACCAATAAAGAGGGATGATCAACTCTTCACAAAGGAATTTGTATTGGACCGCACATCTGTGGGCCCATGTAATATGATAAGCCACATAGATATGAGACTCGGCCTGATTCCAGATACATCCCAAATTAGGAAATGGGTACCTGACCAGTATGCAGTCCATGAGATATGAGGACATGTAGAACTCTGCTGTCTTCTGGGTTAATCATCCCTGTGTTGTTTCTATTGTTGATGCCAGGCTATCTGAGATGATGTCTTCCTAGTTAAACACAATGTCGTGGAAGGCTATGTGATAAATCAGGGGTACCCAATTTAGCTTGTATATGTTTCCATTATCTTTGCCGAAAATTATGCTTAGCATCAAAGCTATAATTCTGAATGGGGTTCTCAAGATTTGACTATCATACTACCCACTTGCTTTCAGCCTCAGTTGTTTCCTTGGGACTACCATGTTTTTAGCATATTCGAAGTGGTCCATGTTTACACCCTTGATCCAGTCTTCAGTCATCATGACCTTGGGCAGTGGCATTTTATATGATGTTGTTATGTGACCTGGATGAAAAGAGGCAAATCCTTCCCCTTTTGTGTCAGAGATGATCCTTGCAGTAACATCCACGTAAGGCGGGATCCATCCGATGACTTCTAAGCAAGGAAAAAATTTTGGGCATGTGGTCGCTTTGGTGATGCCCGATTTCTTAATGTTTTGGTACAAAATCATCTCTTCGAGAGATGCATCAGGAATATTCTGATCTCGGATCATCTTATACAGTTCAGCCCACTTGTACTCTGGGGCGATTCCCATTATTGCTCTAGTATCTTCGAACATGGTTTCTATTGTAGTGTGAGCTACTACTTATACGTCTGACTCTGATTCAGTTATCTTGGACTTCCTCTTGGCACTCCTTCTTTGCATCTCTAAATCCTGATGAAACATTGGGATCAATGTGTAAGCAAATCTCAATCAAGAAATCTGTAAAACATCTTTCATTCATATTATTAACAATAAGTAGAGTTAAGAAAACAATTACTTCCATGCTATCAGGTATTTTCTTTATTTCAACAGTATGCAAGTGTGTGGAAATTAATATGCAACTGAAAATGTATGCAAAATCATTTCAAATATTTTCATAAATAACCACATTATCCATGCACTTCAAATGAGTGGTGGGGAGTCCATGATTCGGAAATGACTTTGGGGTTACTCAAAGAATGTTTCAAGTCTCACTCCCGCTTGGAAAATTCATACATAAACCCACGATGGATTCTACCAAAGTTTATAGGGTTAGCAAATCAAACCATTAACTTGCTAAGGATAACCACCACATGCAAAATTTGTCACTGACAAGCGTCTACACGAGAAGTTCTGCATGGTGTTCGAATAAACTAAACGGCCTTGTTGTGTACAACCAAGAATTGGCTGAAGCCGACTTCTTTTTTGGTTGTAAGGATAAAATCTATGAGCATCCCGAGACGAGCTTGCACAGTGATCCCATATGAAAGAAAAACGTTCGCTTCGTAGGTTACTTCGGTTTCTGAGTTGGTTTCATCGTGGCAAGGAGTCCACTGTGCTAAGCCGACAAATGCAAGAAAATGTTTCTATTCGCGGCGTAATAGCCCTATGCGGACATGTAAACTAAACAACAAACGAGGGTTGTCGAGGGGTGAAATTGGGCAGTAAATATGAGGTGGGGCAACTGTCCAGATGGGAAAACCCTAAATATGTGAAGTCAAAAACACCCTCTTAATAACAACTCTAAACCCAACAACAAAAAACCAACTAGTTTTCCCTAATAAGTCACAACGACGTGGATACACCCATGGTGAGAAAAGACTAACATCTTATATAAGAGGCAAGAATACCAAAAAGAACCAAAACAATGCTAACTTAAAATGGAACACGAGGGCATGAGGTTTCCTACCTGTCACTTGTAGAATGGCTGTGAAGTCGAGCTCAACGGCATTGGGATGCTTGGCGTCCGATGATTAGTGGAGACAAAATCGCTATAACATCGTTTGCAAATGCTAAACAAAATATTTTATGCCCTATATATAACTTTCAAAAACCCCTAGCAATAAATGTGAACGGGGGGGGGGAGTTGGTGGGGATATTAATGACTAGATCCTGTTTCGACACAGAATTCCATTTTACCCGAGTCGCTGCCAAAAAACCATTTTCCGCAGACCGTTTCAGCACGACACGCTCAGTTGCAGCGAAACACATCGACAACGTTCTCAATCTTGCGTCAACATCGGCTTCATTTGCCAACTTCTCGCAGGAGTGGATCGGCGTGTCTCGTGATTTTACCATGACTATTTCGGAGTCACTTTGTGAGTTTCGCCGCAATCTGCTCATCGACAGGTTTCAAGTTTCACCGGCGACCGTTTTGGTGCCACTCACCGAGTTGCTACGAAACGCATCGCGGCACTTACCATTTTACGCCGACCTCCTTTTCGTCGGGGTTTCATCAACATAACTGACGTTTTCATGCCGATGCGTTTTGACATGACTAAGGTTTTCACGCCGAAATGGTCTGCATGACTCACTCATTTGCTCTAACCAAATGCAACTTCCAAAAATTCTATGTGTTTCAACGCGACTCATGAAAACACTCCAACTGTGTCGGCTCAACTGGCCAAGTTGGTCCAAAACAGGGGGTTCGTCCAAAAAAAAACTAACTTTTACTCCAACCATTTCGGTGCAAAAACCCGAGTTATACTTAGCCAAAAATTTGCCTTATTACTTGATTTTCAGGAAATATCTAAGTATTGAAGGTGAACTTCTCTAGGATGAGTTGAACTCTAAGCCTACCCAAAAATAAAAGGACCCTACAATTTTAAGAAAATTTTGGGGATTAGGTTGCAGCAGCAACAAATTTTTAATGTCATTACTCTTAATTGATATTTTATGGTGATAATATAAGGGAAAATAAAAATTTGCATCTTCTATAATTCAATGATTTTTTGGTTGAATTTAACTTCATGTATTTATACCATTTATTTAGTATTTCACCTTCAATTTAAGATATATTCATAATTACTTTGATATTATAATATTTGAAAAATTAAATTAACAAGCCCTAGTAAATCATTGCAATAATTGATACCATCCAATTTTTATCAATTACATCAATTAAAATTGATACCATCCCAGAAATTTTTATCAATTACATCAATTAAAAATATAAATATATTATTAAATACATATAATCGCCCAAATGTCAACAAAATAGAGAAAATTTAGGAATACTTTTTCTAAATTAGGAGAATAACTTTGTTTATTATTAATAATTCCATCTTACCTAAGTGACCAACTACTACCCAATGATAATATAAGGAAAAAGAAAAATTTACATCTTCCATAATTCAATATTTTTTGGTTGAATTTAACTTCATGTATTTATACCATTTATTTAATATTTCACCTTCAATTTAAGATATATTCATAATTACTTTGATATTATAATATTTGGAAAATTAAATTAACAAACCCTCCTAAATCATTACAATAATTAATACCATCCCATAAAATCTTATCAATTACATCAATTAAAAATATAAATATATTATTAAATACATACACTCGCCCAAATGCCAACAAAATAGAGAAAATTTAAGAATAACTTTTCTAAATTAAGAAAATAACTTTGTTTATTATTAATAATTCCCTCTTGCCTAACTGGCCAACTACTACCCTGCATTATACAGTTGGATCTCAGGGAGCTGCATTATACAATTGGATCTCAGTGAGCTCAGTGTAAAAAATCAATGAACCAAAGGGAAAACTAATAAAAAATGGTAAAACTAATAAAAATACAAATATGGACAATTGGTTGTCATTATAAATATCTTTGTTCAGTGAAAAGTGCTAATGCCAACTGTTCTACACTGCTGAATTCTGACCATGAAGTACTTCTTGTGGACAGCTATAAGATTGCAGTTCCATGAATTCTGATGAAAAGCCACGGTCAATTATGTACACTCTCTGCATAACATGCAAATTCTCAACAATGAATGATAGTAGTAATAGAACAAAGAGAAGAATAAAATTGGATACTCAAGTTATAAAATTAATAATAATAATATTAATATTAATAAAAACAATTAATAACATAAATAAATAAAGAATGATAAACCTCATAAAAATACAAATATGGACCAAATGTTTGACCTGATAAGAAGAATATTTGTAGAGTATGGACCAGTGTTGCCGTTATAAACCTCTTTGTCCAGTGAAACTGACTGGTGCCAACTGTGTTACTCTGCTGAATTTATCCAAAGAGTACTTGTTGTGCACAGTTATAAGATTGCTGTTCGGTGAATTCTGATGAAAGCTCATCATCAACTTGGCACATTCTCTGCATTGCAGCAAATTCCCAACAATGAAGAACAGTGGTCATAGAACAGGGAAAGAAGTATGAAAATGGATATTTAAGTTGTAAAATTTAAAAAATTCAAAATAGCCAAATAAACATGGGAAATAAACGCTGAACTCACTGAAGTTGGTCTTCCGTATAGGCAGTGTAGTGCTCCATCATCCTGTTCCAAGGTGGAAAGCTTCCAAGAGTGCTCTGGCCTGTATATACTGCAGAAGCAGCTAGTAGAGATGGAGGGTATCTCAACATAATATATTCCACAAGGCACAGCTTTACCAGAAAGCTGGACACCATCTCAAGCTACACAGTAACAGAAGAAAAAGAAGAGTCACATCATAATATCTATTTACATGGTAGCAATATAACATAACATATGAGAGAATCGATGTGGAACGAAATCCCAACATAAGAATAAGCAAGCCAGGACAGTAAGATAGCGTTGTAAATATCGAATAAGTAACACCCACAAGTTAAGAATAAGCAAGCCAGGACAGTAAGATAGCGTTGTAAATATCGAATAAGTAACACCCACAAGTTAAGAATAAGCAAGCCAGGACAGTAAGATGGCGTTGTAAATATCGAATAACACCACAAGTTAAAAATGGTTCCACATGGTACCACAACAAAACTGCGAGGGCTACTATGACATAAACAACGGAACTTTTATCCTAAAGCTAGATTTCTGATTGGCAAAGTTTTTGGTGTAGGCAATGAATGCCTTATAAACATGAATGAGGTGAGGCTTACATACATTTGTATCAGCTTGAGCTGCCTGAGAAATCTATTCAAGAAAACATAAGGAGTTGAAACGGATATATTAAATTGTAAGACCCTGAGCATCGAGCTCTCCTGCAATCAAGAGGAGTTATTATTGATTAGCCAGTGTAAGAGAAAACATTAGACTTTTCTGGAATTCAAGGAAATGAATTGATAATTTTACACACCATCTGCAAAACATCATTTTCTATACAGTTAGAAATGTTCATAAAATCCTTAACACAAGGACCATTGGTCTCCACATATTTTGATGCCACAAGCATGGCAGTTATCGCAACAACCGGCAACTCGATTTTTGTTAAATCCCTTTGAGATGAAAGGTATCTGTCCCGAACGTTGATTGCCAGGAACAGCGTTTCAGGCACGAGGCCAAGTTGCAAGTGCACCTACAGAAACAGGTACAAAATGGCATCAATACTTGCAATGGAATTCAAATTTTCAGAAAGATAAATATCCGTTTGTCATTTGTAGAATAGAAGACCTCAATAATCCAGTTTACGACAACAGCTCTCATATTGCGATTTATCTTAGTTTGATGAGACATGTAATCAGGAGGAACACAGCTAAGGCCCTGCAATGAGTTCCACAGTGAGTTAGTTACTCGCGAGCACTTACCATATTTTACATGTGAACCAGAGCCAATATTGAGCACAATTTAAGGCCCTTAAAAGTAAAACCACACTCATATAAGAGTTTGAATGTGTAGTAAACATGGCAACCGACATTAAAACAAATAATATGGATTCTGATCTACTAATTCAATAAACAGAGTAACATGACTAACATGGATTCCGATCTACTAATTAAATCTATACAGTCAACTTATGTTGTATATTCAAGAGGAGAGATTGACCTCTTTTTCACGGTAAAATTTAGCAACCGCCAATGGACTGCCCTCATCGCCTTCGTCAATGTTAGGCACTGGAGGCATTGGGTCTATTTCCATTTCGGAGATTTCGTCTATATTTCGTCTATACCATTCTGTCATGTAATGTTATTACAGAAACCTAGAGGTGTTAAGCCCTATCATTTTCTGTGGAGCCCTTTTCTAGTAATCTCATACCAGAAGTAATCATATGCGCGAAGACGCAACCGTTAGAAACAGATAAATACATACGTAACTGACATTATACATACAGGGTAGCTATGACATTATACATACGTAACTGACCTTGTTCTCAACTATTGAATCCACTAACATGGGGTCATTCTCATAAGTCTTCAACAATGCTGCCCGAGACCGAGTAATGATTCGGGGAGGGATGGACACAGACCGAGTAATCCTCCATTGACTTCTGAATATCAGGCTTGATGTTGGGTTTCTCCCTTTTGGATCCCATTGTTGGGTTTCGCTTCTTAGCTCCACATTGTTGGGTTTCTCCCTTTTGGATCCCATTCTTGGGTTTCGCAACCTGATTACAAACACAATACAGGACAAAGCCAATACATGCCATGATAAACCTAGATTGCCTGTGGAAATAACTCATGGTGAGAAGATTGAAAACGGTCTCACCTGTGCCAAGTGTTGATTTTTGGCCAAAGTAGCAACGGATTGCCTGGCGACAAAATCTAGTGATAGCTTAGAAAACTAAGTATTCCCATTGACTCTATTATTATGACTTTTAAGTCATAAACTAATTAATCTCTCTCATTTTAACACAATTTAATCACATAAGAGCTTATCATAATATCCCTAAAATTTGAATGGTAGTTTTCACCACTTTTAAAGAAAAACAATATGACTTTCTCTCCAAAGCTTATGGAACCCTACTTCACAACTTAATTAAAGAGGTTGTGGATGTGAGAAATATTAACAATAGAACCTCCTATTTTAGAATTTCCCCTTGATAACTATCAACGTTTATAGTGAAACTTTTTGGAAATGAATTGTGTTGACATTTCTAAAGTTCAACATAGTTTATATCTATAAAATGTTATTACATTTACGACAAGCTATGGAAACCTTCAAACTCAAAATCATCAACGTCTTTAGCTTTTCCTTTTATAAGGTGTTTACGCCATTCTCAATATCCTCTATAGTGAAAATGTTTTGCATTCTAACAAGGGATTGATTATTCATTGAAACATTATGAAATCCATACAACTTTTTTAAGGTATATGTATGTATCACTTATCACAATCTTACACTTATCTTTAGCCTTATGAACTATGATCTTTCTCCAAAACCTTTTTTCTTGTTTACTTTTAGAAAGGTTTAGGAGAATTTCATTATCTTTGGTGATGTATTGATTCTTCTTATTTTCTCTAGAGTTTTATATTCTTTTGTTTTGATATTTTTATGGATTTATCTAAGACATCTCAAATACTTTTCTAATGGTCTTGAAAGCTTTGTAAGGCTAGAGATTTGTGAAAGTACCATTGAAAGTGTATTTTATATGCAACTCAAAATCTTCAATGCAAAATCATGATACAAGTCTCCATTGTTTTTATTATTAGATGAGCAATTGAAATTATTTTCCAAATCATTTAAGAAAATGTTAGTTTTGGTTTTATAAAAAATTATGTGGTTTTCATTATTAGGATTATCTTCATTGGCTTTCTATGCATATTTATTTTTATAGTTAGGACTAAGGATTTATGATTTGAATACGTTCATGGTCCTCTAAAATACAAATCTAGAAATTTGATTAAGTAATGAGAAGGGCGAGATAATATAGTTAATTACACTATTTCTAAAGCCATGGACAAGTCATTTAGTTGGAATTTGGTCATTTTTTTAAATTGTTACAGATTATTAGGTCATCTCAATTTCATAACTTGACCATCTTTATATCAAACAAGTTTTCAAATGAATACTGAGAATTTCTCTCATATGATAAAATCAAATTTGAATCATTCTTTGACATCAAAGGGTCAAATTTGAGATTGCTTAAAATTGTGGTTTGTTTATTAGTTGTTCTTTCAATAAAGTCTCCAAGCAAAACAATATTTCTATCATTTGAACGAGAATGAATCACTATATAATTTGTTAGTGGCCTAGCCTAACACCCTTAAATGGATATATACACTTCTATGTAATGAGGTGTTGATGCTCGAAAATATCCTAGCATCGACAACAAGGGGTTCTCCCCAGAAGAAAGTACCAAATAGACCTTCCTCCGTTTGGAATAGGGAACATGTCCGGATTCTGGCCTGACTACCATTCACTGGTTTTGGGTTTCATTGATTACAGCTTGATCTACCATTTAGACTTTTATTTTCAGGAAATAAATGCAATATGAGGCAATCTAAATGCAATCCTTTAACTATGTTAACCTATCCTATGTAGGAGCGAGATTTAAAAGAAGTGAGTAGTGAAATAACATTGAACATCCACATTCCAAATTCATATAGTTGTATTTTAGAAGCAAATAACAATAACATAATGAAATACAAATATAAGAATAGTCTTAGTATTCACATCATTCCAAATGCACAACTCGTAGAAAGAAAATATATTGTAGAAATATCATTTACCTAGCAAGAAATATAAAACTGTAGGAAAAGTATATTGAAAAATCTAAAACGATCTTACTGCATATCTAATGAGATAAAGCACGCAATATTTCATAGACATTCATTCACATGATACCAATATTCATGTGCAAAACATTATCCCACTGGCTTCTCCATCTCCTTAAAAAAGAAAAAGTTCTTACAGAAATGGGCAACTAAAAATCCATAAGCCAAAAGTCCTCCATTCCCCTCCCTTCTTCTTTGCTTTATAAAATTTACAAGTAACTTCTTAGAGACTCTTCAAATCCCTCTTTGTCAATTGTGACCTTTGAGGTCCTTCGTGTTTTGTATTTTTTGAGTCTTGCTTTTCTCCAAAAATAAATAAAAGAAATTACATATTACATTGTTTCAAGGAGGGGTAATTCCTCTAGACCTCATAAATGAGTCCCACAATTCAAAATCATACATGATAACATTGAGTTGATGTGGTTTGAGGATCCTCAAAGAAAATTCTTGTGCTTCCTCATTAAATCTAGGCATCCCTCTAGTACAAGATGTATTACATGTAGTAAATAGATGTAACTCGTGAGTAGGAACTATGACATTGCTTTCAAATGTTCGGGATGTGACCTATGAAATACCCTTGATGACTACATCCTTGTCGTCATTTATCTTTCTTAAGTCAGCTATTCTATGTTCTTTAGGCATAGGATCGTCGATGGTGCCTAGGGATGGGAGTTGGCATCTTTTCATTACCCTATCTATCCCTAGATGCATCCTTTAACATTTCTCTAATGATGGAGCATCTTCTTTTTGCAAATATAATCCATCTTTCATGCAATTGGTGATGGTGGCATGATCAAGCTGAGTTTCCTAGAGAGCCCGAATTGACAGGTTCGAGGGTGTCTCAGTTAGATTCTATTTCCAGGTGATTATGTAGTCCATATTTAACTTAAAGCATGTCAATATCATTGTCCTACTTTTGGGATTCTTCAATTGCAACTTTTAATCTCATCGTGATACTCTGCAATTCCAGGACTTGCTCTCTAAGTTATTCCTGCAAATGGAAGAAATATTGTTGCAATGAGGTAGCACACGTCTGAAATGCTACTGGACTATGTTTCTCACCTTTAGAACTTATTTCTTCAGCTACTATTATGTCCCTTTCACCCTATAAACTTTCCACTTGGGTTTCTAGTGTTCCCTTTTTAGCCTACAAGATTTATACTTGAGCATTCAATGCTTCCCTTTCATCATATATGCTCTCCACTTGAGCTTCCAATGTTTCTTTTTCAGCGAGTAGTGCATCATATTCATGTCACAATTCTACTCTCTCCATTCAGGAGTCTAGAATTTGTTCTTCCAAAATCTCAATCTTGCTTTTGCGCCTTGTCTAGATGGCCATTTAATTAAACTCAATATACATGGAATGTATGACATTTGTTGAGTCTAGAAGAGAGGGTGCTTGATCCATGCCTATGATTATTGGTGTTTTGAGAGTTATATCCATTTCTGGTTGTATGGACAAATTCAATTTCTTATGAGTTCCATGCATGATTTTTCTATTTTGTTTATAAAAAATGAAGGAGCTTAGATTTCCCATGGAATCCTCCTTAGAGTATGTGTACATGCCTATCCCTAATTCCATCAACAATAGTGTTCACCACTAAGCTGGACATTTAAACTTGTGGTAGTTATTTGTACATCCATATCTTGTACATAGTTATCCTGAGCGTCATATTGTTGTTCATCTGCTTCCTCATCTTTTTTAGGAATTTTTGCTTGTTTCTCTTTTTCTCACTCCTCTTATCTTCCTTTTATTTCCTATGTTGAGCTTATTCCTATTTTTTTTGTTCCTCCTTATCCTTCATCCATATTTCTTCTAGCCTTTCTTTATTTTTTCTTTCTTTCTCTTATTGTTCTCTCTTTCTTCAAGTTTCCCCCTCAACTCTTTCTTTTTTTTCCTCTATTGGGATTCTGCTCGACTTTGTTCGTAAGCTTTTCTCTTTATCTCTTTATCCATTTTAATTTGTGCTTATTCTATGTAATGTACCCTCTCTAAATTCACTAAGGTCATTCCACTAACCTATCCAATTCCCATAGGTTGTAGTGGAAACTAATTTGCCTAGGGAATTAATTGGACCATAGTCACTATATGAGGAAACAATTGAACTATGATGGATGATGTGGGTCACAATTTTGATTTAATAAATGAAACATATTCATAAGTAATGTGGAATAGGTCCAATCATCCAAAGGGGGAACATAGGGATTAATAATGGGCCACATGGGAGTGTAACCCCCAAGATAGGCAGAAGGAATCCAATCAAGAAGGTATGTCTTGAGTTGTAACTCCTCGAGATAAAATTAACAAAGGGAGGATGCACAAGGGGTGGAGTAACTCCCAAATATTATCATGAAGTGGAAGTAGGATAAAATAGCCAAGGGGGGCGCATTAGAGAAGTGTAACCCGCAAAGGAACCTACGGTGAGTTATAACAGAATCTATGACACCTATGACAACTTATTACAGATTCTATGACATCTATGACAAGGGAAAGTCCTAAATTTAGCATATAAGGGCATTTGAGTGGTGAAGAGGGGGCCACAAGGAAGGCCAAGCATCACCATCTCAAAATTCATGAAGGCTAAGGTAGTAATGGGTGCCAAATGACATTATGAAGTAAGTAAATTGTTGTAAATGTGGTCCACTCTCTCATGTAATTCAAATTTTATTATTAATTTTGGGAGAAAACTCTAGAATGAGGGGGGAAATGATTCTTGGAGTTTATAAAAAGAGTGCAGGCCCATGTGAAGTTTATTTTTCTCAATTTACAATTGGAATTGGAGAGCTATTGAGCTTCTCAAGCTTGGGCGATGTGCCCCTTGCTATTGTATCTAGTTTCGGTAATGAAATATCTCACCCTAGCTAGCCTTTAGAGGAGGAATCACTCTGATTTATCAAGTGAGATTCATGTGTGGGAGATTTAGACCTATCCATTTGATGGTTTGATGTCATATTCAGTTGTTTGGAAATCCATTTCGTAGAAGCGGAGATCTATGGTGTTATGTCAGAGTGTTGGAGTTGGGTTGATGGTTCGTGCTTAAGGATGGCGCACCCATTGTTGGAGATATTTTTTTTGGGGGGGGGCATTCTAGAGGATGCATAAATTAGATATTGGACTGAGGTCACACTGTAGGAGGTGGATTTTCCGATTGGTATTGAATTTGGTCCTTGGAGGGTGCACTTGGTGAAGTAGATTTCATATTTGGATCAACATTCTCTCTTATCTTCATTGTTGATTTTGGGGTAGTCTTTTCCTCTCATAGTAGAAGATATATTCTTTATTTTTATTTTTATTTTTGTATTAGCCTCTGATGTAAAATCAAATAATTTTTAATATTTAATGAAAATATACAACATTTACGTCATGTATTGATCTATGTGCAAGCACTCTACTTTCCTAGTCTAAAATCCTGCAAATTCTGGTTTATTAGCTAAAAGTATGTTATTGTTTAACCATCATAAACAATTGTTTAGAAGTTCTCAGTGGTTCAAGTTAATGCATTTGGATGTGTAGAATCTCTACGTACCACTTTTGGAATAATTCGAATCAGTTTGGTAGTTTTTGGAATTGTTTGAAAACAATACCTTTTTGTAATAGAATTTGACTAGTTTTGCCAAGTTTCGAATTAGAGTCAGGTTGGTTCAATTTTTTTTTATTCTAAGGGTTGGGTACATTACATTCTACCTACTTCAAATCTTATTGTACCTTTTCTTGTACTCTTATCTAAGATTCTTTCTAGGATACTTCCTCTACACTATTTGCTTTTTTCGTTTCACAATTGTAGATTTCCACAAGGCTGAGATTTTTCCCTTTTTATTCTCCTAACCAATTATTCTAGGGTTTTGACCTATCTAAATATCTCCTCCGGCACAAATATTTCATCAGGATGATTAATGATTTAACACATTATTCTTGTTTTCATTTCATTCGATCTTTTCCTTACCAAAATGATAGAAAGTTACATCCTTTATTAACTCCTCGACTTCCTTGACTCGAGCCATCATGTAATATTCTATAATTATGGGTAAAGGTGGACACAAATCCTTTTTGGTGTTATCTAAGATGATCCCAATTCCATTTATGAAAGTATTCATTACTATATCCTTCAAAACCATGTTCTATATGATGTACTTTGGAATTATGTAGGGTTCTTGCGAACCTCGATATACATGCAAGTAGGTGCCTCCCTCTATCAAGAACCAATCTCTCAACTTGGTCACCTCATCAATGGCTTTGTCTAACATGCATTTAGTCATTTTTTATGTATAACCACATATAAGGGAATTATGAATTCTTCATAGATCTGGTTATAGTGGACGACATATTTATGCCAATAATGCTTGGCAATAAACATGCATCGGGGGTTCCATAGGTTTCCATTTCCATCCCATACCAAGGAAACTATTAGCAACACAAACCAAATCCAACTGATAAGAAGACATATGAAACTCACACTGTTTCCTAGCTAGATTATCTTCCATGTCTATGACTGCAACCACCAATCTTGATGAAATTATAGCAACCTAGTTGAAATTTGTTCCTAGTAAGGTAACATAATATAATAAGGGTAACCATCCTATCAAAAAATGTAATGCATCATGTTCACCATACAGCCTAAACAAGAGTGTTGTAACAATCCTCTAAATCTAGCTCAACAATTGGGTTTGATAAATACCATATTCCCTTGCTTGAAATTTATTGTTTTTAACCCACGCTTTCCTTATAAATATCATATAATCAATCTTTAGTGTGTTGAACCACTTAGGTTTTAAATTAATCTTTGACACTCAAACCTTGTAGCAATAGTCCAACATGGGTGGGTGGAAGGAAGCTATGACTTCATTGATGGAATTTTTTATATTTTTTTGGTTGAAATCCACATTTAGAAGCAACCACTCTATCACCTTAGCATAGGGGAAGACTTTAGATCTTGCCAGTACCTTATGCAGGCCATATCTCTTAATGTTCTTATATATCTCATAAACAATTGATACATTCCCCCCCAACAATACTTTGGTTATGTTTTTTGTCACTTTTAGTGTCATCGTATTGCAGAATTGTGCTTTATTCCCCCTTCTCTTTTCCCATCTATTATTCTAATGGAATGTTCTGTACAACCTTAGTCTAGAGCCTAGTCCATCGTTGACACATAAAGTCTTCCTACGAATCATCGTATCCATAATCATATTCCATGTATAGGATTATAAATTACAAACAAAAACTTACAGATAAAACCATACAAGGGGAAGAATAAGGGAAACAACTAGCATCAGGAGGGTGGATGTCAAACCCCTAACCCTCATAGCACTAGAAGTAGTCAAAACCCCACAAAATAAGATCCTAATAAACACCCCAAGCAAGGAAATAAACCTCAGTTACAAACTAATCATATGTGTTCCTTTTACAGGGTTGACAGATGCTACACTCACCATTGTCCACATACTTCCAAGGATAACCAACTATGGGATGAGGCCAATAAACATGAAGTTTCCAATTCTTCTCAAGGTCACAAAGGCACTTCACCCCCTCTTCCTACTAGACCTCAAATGATGGTACTACAAAACCCCTTCCCATTAGGAAATTTTTTTAGTTTTTTTATTGACATCCACATTTAGAAGCAACCATTCTATCACCTCAGCACAGGGGAAGACTTTAAATCTTTCCAGTACCTTGTGCGGTCCATATCTCTTAATGTTCTTATATATTGGTAGGGCTTCCTTGTTCCCTGAAACAAGACTATGGTATTATTCCATATTAAACAATTGATACATTCCCCCCCAACAATACTTTGGCTATGATTTTTTGTTACTTTTATTGTCATCATATTGCAGAATTGTGATTGATTCCCCCTTCTCTTTTCCCATCTATTCTTCTAACGGAATGTTCTAGACAACCTTATTCTAGAGCATAGTCCAACGCTGAGACATAAAGTCTTCCTATGAATCATCATATCCATATCATATTCCATGTATAGGAATATAAATTACAAACAAAAACTTACAAATAAAACCATACAAGGGGAATAATAAGGGAAACAACTAGCATTAGGAGGTTGGAGGCCAAACCCCTAATCCGCATATCACTAGAAGTAGTCATAACCCCACAAAATAAGATCCTAATAAACCCCCCAAGCAAGGAAATAAACCTCATTTACAGACTAATCATATGTGTTCCTTTTAAAGAGTTGAAAAATGCTACACTAACCATTGTCCACATACTTCCAAGGATAACCAACTATGTGTTGACGCCCATAAAATATTAGCATCGACAATCGATATTCTCCCCAATAAATTATCCCAATTAGATCACTCATTGTTTGGTATGGGGAATCCATCTGGTTAATGGTTCAGCTACCATAGGTGTGTTTGTTTTATGTTTTACCAATTACGGCCCAGTCCACCGTTTATATAGTTTTAGTTTTAAAGGTATGAAGATGCAAGTGCTTTCTAACTAAATGCATATAAATTAATAGGTAGAAACCATACTAGCGATGCATAGGTTCTTACCTCCCATCTTACCGCTCCTACCTTATCAATTATCTAATCCTATTCTATATTAATCTAACCTATCCTTGCAGGGAGCAAATTTTAAGTACGAGTAATAAGATGGAAATGTTCAGACCAACCTAACAGATAGTTGTTCAGACAAAGTATTCACATTTACAGTAGGAAAGATAACAAAGATAGCTTCGTTGTAATTAAAATGATTTATTACTCGGTTAACACATAAACATTTGCATAGAAAATGAAATCATGCATCACCATTGAAGTAGTTCAATAAAGTTAGAACAATCTCACAGTATGAGTTACGAATGAAAGAAGAAATAATTCCACATTTGACATTCCACACAAAGTATGTATGTGCACCCTTTTCTCAGCAAACAGTTCTTTCTCATTAGCAGAAAAGTAGTTCTCTTACAAAATTTCCAGCTTCTATTATGCTAGAAAAAGTCCTTTGATCAGTATACATCTCCTATATTTATATTACAAATGTTTTGTCTTCACCTGACTGTTCCTTTCAACTATCTCTAACCTTTAGGCTACCCCAAATTTGTCCTCTAGTGTTTGCATAATAAATGCAATTAATTACAATTTAAGATTAATTTCTTGATGGGCACTCCAGACTAGAGAGATAATTATCCCATACATCAGCCTCTTCAAAAAAATATTACATTCTATAGGTTCTAAAAATTTCAAATACATTCCGTGATAAGATAACTCTTTTTCTACACTTCTCGCTCCTTGTGTGGAGGCCTTGTAGCAGTCTTCAAAAAAATAAGGATTTATGGATGCATGCCCAATATAATGATGGAGATCTTCTTCATTCAGCATATCCATCTTTCTGATATACTCCAATTCTTCCTTCAATCCATTCTGCAGCCCCATTAAGTATTGATCTTTTGCAGGCAGCTCGTCCATATCAAGAGCCATGGGAAAATGACATTTTTCATGAATTTGATAAATTCCCTTGTAAAATCCCACACACTTCTTGATGGATTTAGGTATTTCAACATATAACCTCCTAGAAGCTTTTCTGCAAAACTCAAGGAGTGCCATATCTAAATTTATATATGCGGTTGTATTGTTTCTTAAGATTATATGCTACCATAGACTAGATTGCAAATTAATTAGCATTCAATACATTATTCACAATAGCCGTATAATCAGGATCTTTGAAAGATACACAATCACAAAGCGGAATTTTTTATAGTTTTTTTGTTGACATCCACATTTAGAAGCAACCATTCTATCACCTCAGCATAGGGGAAGACTTTAGATCTTTCCAGTACCTTATGAGGCCATATCTCTTAATGTTCTTATATATTGGTAGGGCTTCCTTGTTCCCTGAAACAAGACTATGGTATTATTCCATATTAAACAATTGATACATTTCCCCCCAACAATACTTTGGTTATGTTTTTTTGTCACTTTTAGTGTCATCATATTGGAGAATTGTGCTTGATTCCCCCTTCTCTTTGCCCATCTATTCTTCTAACGGAATGTTCTGGACAACCTTAGTCTAGATCCTAGTCCATCGCTGAAACATAAAGTCTTCCTATGAATCATCGTATCCATAATCATATTCCATGTACAGGATTGTAAATTACAAACAAAAACTTATAGATAAAACCATGCAAGGGGAATAATAACGGAAACAACTAGCATCTAGAGGGTGGAGGCCAAACCCTTAATCCGCATAGCACTAGAAGTAGTCATAAACCCCACAAAATAAGATCCTAATAAACCCCCCAAGTGAGGAAATAAACCTCAATTATAGACTAATCATATGTGTTCCTTTTATAGAGTTGACAGATGCTACACTCACCATTGTCCACATACTTCCAAGGCTAACCAACTATGTGTTGATGCCCAGAAAATCTAAGCGTCAACAGTAGGTATTCTCCCCAATAATGATCCCAAATAGATCACTCATTGTTTGGTACGGGGAATCCGTCCGGTTAATGGTCCAGCTACCGTAGGTGTATTTGTTTTATGTTTTACTGGATGTGGCCCGGTCCACTGTTTATATAGTCTTAGTTGTAAAGGTATGAAGATGCAAGTTCTTTCTAACTAAATGCATATAAATTGACAGGTAGAAACCAAACTAGAGATGCATAGGTTCTTACCTCTCATCTTACTGCTCCTACCTTATCAATTATCTAATCCTATTCTATATTAATATAACCTATCCCTGCAGGGAGCAAATTTTAAGTATGAGTAATAAGCTGGAAATGTTTAGACCAACCTAACAGATAGTTGTTCAGACAAAGTAATCACATTTACAATAGGAAAGATAACAAAGATAGCTTCGCTGTAATTAAAAAGATTTATTACTCAATTAACACATAAATATTTGCATAGAAAATGAAATCATTCATCACCGTTTGAAGTAGTTCAATAAAGTTAGAACAATCTCACAGTATGAGTTACAAATGAAAGAATAAATAGTTCCACATTTGACATTCCACACATTCCACGTAAAGTATCTATGTGCACGCTTTTCCCAACAAACAGTTCTTTCTCATTAGCAGAAAAGTAGTTCTCTTACAAAATTTCCAGCTTCTATTATGCTAGCAAAAGTCCTTTAATCAGTATACATCTCCTATATTTATATTACAAAGGTTTTGTCTTCACCTGACTATTCATTTCAACTATCTCTAACCTTTGGGCTACCCCAAATTTATCCTCTAGTGTTTGCACAAGAAATGCAATTAATTACAATTTAAGATTAATTTATTGATGGGCCCTCTAGACAAGAGAGATAATTAGCCCATACATCAGCCTCTTCAAAAATAATATTACATTGTATAGGTTCTAAAACTTTCAAATATATTTCGTGATAAGATAACTCTTTTCTACACTTCTTGCTCCTTGTGTGGCGGCCTTGTAGCTGTCTTCTAAAATATAATCATTTATGGATGCCTACCCAATATAATGATGGAGTTATTCTTCATTCAGCACATCTAGCTTTCTGATATACTCCACTTCTTCCTTCAACCCGTTCTGCAGCCCCATTAAGTATTGATCTTTTGCAGGAAGCTCGTCCATATCTAGAGCCATGGGAAAATGACATTTTTCATGAATTTGATAAATTCCCTTGTAAAATCCCACACACTTCTCAATGGATTTATGTATTTAAACATATTATCTCCTAGGAGATTTTCTGCAAAACTCAAGGAGTGCCATATCTAAATTTAGATATGCGGTTGTATTGTTTGTTAAGATTATATGCTACCATAGACTAAATTGCAAATTCATTAGCATTCAATACATTATTCACAATAGCAACATAATCAGGATCTCTGAAAGATACACAATCACAAAGCGGATTTTTTTATAGTTTTTTTGTTGACATCCACATTTAGAAGTAACCATTCTATCACCTCAGCATAGGGGAAGAATTTAGATCTTTCTCGTACCTTATGCAGGACATATCTCTTAAAGTTCTTATATATTGGTAGGGCTTACTTGTTCCCTAAAACAAGACTATGGTATTATTCCATATTAAACAATTGATACATCCCCCCCAAAAAATACTTTGGTTATGCTTTTTTGTCACTTTTAGTGTCATCCTATTGCAGAATTGTGCTTGATTCCCCCTTCTCTTTTCCCATCTATTCTTCTAACAGAATGTTCTAGACAACCTTAGTCAAGAGCCTAGTCCATCGCTGAGACATAAAGTCTTCTTATGAATCATCGTATCTATAATCATATGCCATGTATAGGATTAGAAATTACAAATAAAAACTTACAGATAAAACCATACAAGGGAAACAACTAGCATCAGGAGGGTGGAGGCCAAACCCCTAATCATCATAGCACTAGAAGTAGTCAAAAACCCACAAAATAAGATCCTAATAAACCCCCCAAGCGAGTAAATAAACCTTAGTTATAGACTAATCATATGTGTTCCTTTTACAGAGTCAATAGATTCTACACTCACCATTGTCCACATACTTCCAAGGCTAACCAACTATGTGTTGATGCCCATAAAATCTTGGCATCGAGAGTAGGTATTCTCCCCAATAAATGATCCCGATTAGACCACTCATTGTTTGGTATGGGGAATCCATCCAGTTAATGGTCTGGCTATCGTAGGTGTGTTTGTTTTATATTTTACTGGTTGCGGCCCAGTCCATCGTTTATATAGTTTTAGTTTTAAAGGTATGAAGATGCAAGTGCTTTCTAACTAAATGCATGTAAATTGACAGGTAGAAACCACACTAGCGATGTGTAGGTTCTTACCTCCCATCTTACTGCTCCTACCTTATCAATTATCTAATCCTATTCTAAATTAATCTAACCTATCCCTGCAGGGAGCAAATTTTAAGTACGAGTAATAAGCTGGAAATGTTCAAACCAACCTAATAGATAGTTGTTCAGACAAAGTATTCACATTTATAGTAGGAAAGATAACAAAGATAGCTTCGATGTAATTAAAACAATTTATTACTCGATTAACACATAAACATTTGTATAGAAAATGAAATCATTCATCACCATTTGAAGTAGTTCAATAAAGTTAGAACAATCTCACAGTATGAGTTATGAATGAAAGAAGAAATAGTTCCACATTTGACATTCTACATATTCCACGCAAAGTATCTTTGTGCACGCTTTTCCTAGCAAACAGTTCTTTCTCATTAGAAGAAAAGTAGTTCTCTTACAAAATTTCCAGCTTCTATTATGCTAGCAAAAGTCCTTTAATTAGTATACATCTCCTATATTTATATTACAAAGGTTTTGTCTTCACCTGACTGTTCGTTTCAACTATCTCTAACCTTTGGGATACCCCAAATTTGTCCTCTAGTGTTTGCACAAGAAATGCAATTAATTACAATTTAAGATTAACTTCTTGATGGGCCCTCCAGACTAGAGAGATAATTATCCCATACATGAGCCTCTTCAAAAATAATATTACATTGTATAGGTTCTAAAACTTTCAAATATATTCCGTGATAAGGTAACTCTTTTTCTACACTTCTCCCTCCTTGTGCGGCGGCCTTGTAGTTGTCTTCTAAAAAATAAGGATTTATGGATGCATGCCCAATATAATGATGGAGTTATTCTTCATTCAGCACATCCAGCTTTCTAATATACTCCACTTCTTCCTTCAACCCGTTCTGCAGCCCATTAATTATTGATCTTTTGCAGGCAACTCGTCCATATCTAGAGCCATGGGAAAATGACATTTTTCATGAATTTGATAAATTCCCTTGTAAAATCCCACACACTTCTCGATGGATTTAGGTATTTTAACATATAACCTCCTGGAATCTTTTCTACAAAACTCAAGGAGTGCCATATCTAAATTTAGATATGTGGTTGTATTGTTTGTTTAGATTATATGCTACCATATACTAGATTTAAAATTCATTAGCATTCAATATATTATTCACAATAGCAGCATAATCGGGATCTCTGAAAGATACACAATCACAAAGCGGAATTTTTTATAGTTTTTTTTGTTGACATCCACATTTAGAAGCAACCATTATATCACCTCATCACAGGGGAAGACTTTAGATCTTTCCCATACCTTATGTGGGACATATCTCTTAATGTTCTTATATATTGGTAGGGCTTCCTTGTTCCCTAAAACAAGACTATGGTATTATTCCATATTAAACAATTGATACATTCCCCCCCAACAATACTTTGGTTATGCTTTTTTGTCACTTTTAGTGTCATCGTATTGCAGAATTGTGCTTGATTCCCCCTTCTCTTTTCCAATCTATTCTTCTAACGGAATGTTTTGGACAACCTTAGTCTAGAGCCTAGTCCATCACTAAGACATTTAAATTCTTCCTATGAATCATCGTATCCATAATCATATTCCATGTATAGGATTATAAATTACAAACAAAAACTTATAGGTAAATCCATACAAGGTGAATAATATGGGAAACAACTAGCATCAAAAGGGTGGAGGACAAACCCCTAATCCGCATAGCACTAGAAGTATCCAGAACCCCACAAAATAAGATCCTAATAAACCTTCCAAGCGAGGAAATAAATCTCAATCATAGACTAATCATATGTGTTCCTTTTACAGAGTTGACATATGCTACACTCACCTATGTCCACATACTTCCAAGGCTAACCAACTATGTGTTGATGCCCGGAAAATCTTAGCATCGATAGTAGGTATTCCCCCCAATAAATTATCCCAATTAGATCACTCATTGTTTGGTATGGGGAATCCATGTGGTTAACGGTCCGGCTACCGTAGGTGTGTTTGTTTTATGTTTACCGATTGCGGCCCGATCCACTGTTTATATAGTTTTAGTTTTAAAGGTATGAAGATGCAAGTGCTTTCTTACTAAATGCATCTAAATTGACAGGTAGAAACCACACTAGCGATGCGTAGGTTCTTACCTCCCGTCTTACCGCTCCTACCTTATCAATTATCTAATCCTATTCTATATTAATCTAACCTATCCCTGCAAGGAGCAAATTTTAAGTACGAGTAATAAGCAAGAAATGTTCAAACCAACCTAACAGATACTTGTTCAGACAAAGTATTCACATTTACAGTAGGAAATATAACAAAGATAGCTTCGTTGTAATTAAAACGATTTATTACTCGGTTAACACATAAACATTTGAATAGAAAATGAAATCATGCATCACCATTGAAGTAGTTCAATAAAGTTAGAACAATCTCACAGTATGAGTTACGAATGAAAGAAGAAATAGTTCCACATTTGGCGTTCCACACATTCCATGCAAAGTATCTATGTGCACGCTTTTCCTAGCAAACAGTTCTTTCTCATTAGCAGAAATGGTGCAAAATTGTAGTTCTCTTACAAACTTTCCAGCTTCTATTATGCTAGCAAAATTCCTTTAATCAGTATACATCTCCTATATTTATATTAAAAAGGTTTTGTCTTCAGCTGATTGTTCGTTTCAACTATCTCTAACCTTTGGGCTACCCCAAATTTGTCCTCTAGTGTTTGCACAAGAAATGCAATTAATTACAATTTAAGATTAAGTTCTTGATGGGCCCTCCAGACTAGAGAGATAATTATCCCATACATGAGCCTCTTCAAAAATAATATTACATTGTTTAGGTTCTAAAACTTTCAAATATATTCCGTGATAAGGTAACTATTTTTCTACACTTCTCGTTCCTTGTGCGGCGGCCTTATAGTTGTCTTCTAAAAAATAAGCATTTATGGATGCATGCCCAATATAATGATAGAGTTATTCTTCATTCAACACATCCAGCTTTCTGATATACTCTGGACTTCTTCCTTCAACCCGTTCTGCAGCCCCATTAATTTTCAATATACCGAATCCGGCTAACAATGAAGAGAATCCATCTTCGAGAATAATGTGATAATAAATGAATAAATGATAATTGGATGATGAATGTATTACAAGAGAGCTCGCCTTTTATAAGGTTTGAGCATTCTTGAGGAATGGTCATGTCCCTTCAATTAAATAATTAACAATTTACTATTTAATTTAACATATCATTTAATATTCGTGGCATTGCCACCCCCTTTAAAGGGAGCTTTGTCCTCAAAGTTGTATTTGTTGGTATCATATTTTGTTTTTGATTTGTGTCGATGCTTGATTTGAGCTAAGTGATCTAGACTAGTCTTTCTATCTTGATGATGGCCTGGGTCCCTCTTATGCTACGACTCTTTCTGTTTGGGTGGTGATTTCCTTAGACCATACAATCGATACTTACTTCCATTCCATTTAAAACTCATGTACTGTTTTTGTAGATTGGTATAGTACGTACCTAGTGACGCTAACAATTCGACACCTAATACCATGTCTGCTTCCTTGAGTGGTAACGCAATACAATTGAGTTGTAGGTGTAAGTTTTGTATGTGTAATGACACCTTATGACATTTTCCCACTTCTTCTATGTGTTGATCCGCGATGGTGGAGGCTTTAAGCCCTTTTGTGGGAAACACAAAAAGATTAAGTTCCTTTGCCCTGTTGATGTCGATCAAATTATGGGTACTTCCAGAATCGACCAAAATTGTGATATCCCTATCTTTAATAGACCCTGTAAGTTGTAACCTCTTTGGTCCTGTATATTTTTTTGCTTGGGATAAGAATTGTTTGTTTTCAATGTTGTTGCAACTTCTTAACTGTGGTGGAATATAGCTCCCTATGATTAACGAATTTCCTTTTTTTTGGGTGTTAACATTCTTGGGTGCCACTAGATCCTCTTCCTTACAAGTTTGTTGAATACAAGTAATGGTCGCTATTGATACTTCAGATAAGCTTGTATCTGCATCAGACTCAGATGTTTCTTCCGCGGGTACCTGTACTTCTTTTCCATTAATAATTTTGAACTGTGCTGTGTGATTGGTTTGGCATTTATGGCCAAGAGTCCAATCTTCTCCACATCGATGACATGTATTCATCTTATTATTATTATTGTTGTTGGTGCATCCAATGGATGCTTCAAAATCTTTCTTAACTTCATAACTATATGATTAAGAGGTGTTGCATTGATGACTGGGTGACCAATTGTCTCCACAATATCTGCATTGTTCCCCTCTTTCCACTCTTTTCTTGGGAGTTCCTTCTAGTTTGAGTTCTACTGCTTTTGCTTTGCGTATTGCTGCCTCGACATTCAGAATGTCATGCAATTTTAACTCATTTTGTATGTAGGGTTTTAGTCCCCCCAAGTAAGTTTATATTCGTTGTTTGTCTGGTAACCCAAATACTCTGGTAGCGAGTGATTCCCATTGGTGTGTGAATTCTTCGACGTTTCCTTTTTGCTGTAACCTAGTAAGCTTCGAGAAAAATTCATCTTCGTTGATTCCTTAAAACCTTTCGAGGAAATCATTTTTGAACAAATTCCATGTGTATGCGAATTGGTCGCCTTTCCACCACATATACCAGTTGTAGGCATATCCTTCAAGGTGCATAGATGCATACTTCACTTTTTCTTCATCTGTTGTGATGTTATAGATATTGAAGTATTCATCTGCTTTATTTAACCACGCAATGCATTGTTCGTCATTCCCACTGAACTTTGACATTTCTATTTTTGCTTTGGGGGGGTACACTATATAATGTTGGTACTGATTGCCTCTTGTCTTGTTGTGTGGTGATCCAAAATTGTTGGTTGAAGCACTCGACATATCCGAGTCATCTTTGGGTTTGCAATGATCATTTGTCTCCTTCTGTCCCATCCTTTCCATTAACTTGTTTAACGTGTTGCTCAGTTGGTCTCGTTTTTCCTTCATCTCGTCCAATTTTTCGTCTAGCCTTTTTTCTAAAACTGAAACAACTTCCACTCTGATTTCATTTTTCAGCTTTGCATTGGAATTTTTTTATTTCTTCCTTTAAATCTTCTTGAAACATTTTGTCAAGTTTGTCCATTCTGGAGTTTAGACCTTCGAGGATTTTTAAATCTCTAATTCGATCTTTTTCTAATTTTTCTAGTCGGTTTCATAACTCGACCATGGTTCTTGACGTAGTGTGGGGAGGTGAATATTTGGAGTCGATTTTGGAGTAAGGATAAGAGTTAGGGTTAGGGAAAAAAATAATAATACAATAAGTATTTTTAAACTATAATAATAATTTATTATGTAAAAAAAATATAATAATAAAAAATTTATTATTATTTTTTTTATATTAACTTTTTGTATTGGTGCAGGTTGATGGAGATGGAGGGCGCGTTGGAGATGGAGCAGAAGTGTGAAGGATGGGGGGGGGGCGTTGGAATTGGAACGGAAGGGTGTGTGATGCACCTGCAACAATTAATTAATAAGAATATGCGAAATAGCAGAAATGACAGAACTCAGAATCACTTTTATATTGATCACAGGCCACTTCTAGGGGGCAACCTCCTATGAGCAAGCTCAATACAAATAACTTCACGGTGCCTTCATAGGTCTCAAAACACACTTATATACTAATTCTAGGCGCCAATACTATGGGTCAAAACCATGGGCCACTACAAACTATGGATCAACAATACTACGGGTGACTTACAAAGCATATGCGCCAACAACAATAACATAAACTATTGATCAACATATACTACGAGACAACTTACAAAGCATATGCGTCCAACAACAATATACTAACAAAGTAAAGAAATGGGTTCCTAACATCGCCTCCCCCTTAAAAAAAGCTTTGTCCTCAAAGATTTAGATGTGGAAATTGTTGTTGAATCTAAAGGAGTGGTTCCCATGTAGCATCCTCTGGTTGCATGTCGTGCCACTGAATTAAGACCTCTGTGATAGAGCGAGAGCGAAGCTGACGAGTGCGCCAATTGAGGATGGCCTCCGGCTCCAAAAGGATGGATCCTTCATTATCCAGTTCAGGTAAAATCGTTTTTCCACTGATGTTGGTGCCAAGAACTTTCTTCATACAAGAGACATGAAAGACTAGATGAATGCGGGAAGAAGGAGGAAGTTCCAATTTATAAGCAACGGACCCAATCTTCTGAAGAATCCAATATGGCCCATAGAACTTTGGAGCGAGCTTATGATTCCCTTTGAGTTTCAGGGAGGACTGCCTGTACGGCTGGAGACGAAGAAAAACCATATCGCCGACTTGAAAAGTGTGCTCAGAACGGTGTTGATCAGCTTGTTGCTTCATGCGATTTCTTGCCATGTGAAGATTGTCCCACAAAATGCGAAGAATCTGATCGCGGTTTCGAAGGACCGTGTCAACTTCCTGAACTGGTGAACTGGTGGGGGTGTATGGAAGAAGAACTGGAGGTGCCTGACCATAGACTGCTTCATATGGGGTCATTTTAGAGGCAGTGTGGTAAGAGGTATTGTACCACCATTCAGCAAGAGGGAACCACTTTTCCCACTGATGTTGTTGTTCAGAGGTGAAGCAACGAAGATAAGTTTCCAAGCATTTATTGATAATTTCAGTCTGACCATCTGTTTGTGGGTGATACCCTGAACTCATCTTCAGTTTGGTGCCAGTGTGGCAAAATAGTTCTGTCCAAAAATGACTGGTGAAAGTCGCATCATGATCCAAGACAATGGAAGAAGGGATGCCATGAAGACGAAAGATCTGGTCTAGGAAAATTTGAGTGACTGAGGAGGTTGTATAGGGATGGCTGAGAGCACAAAAATGACTATATTTGGAGAGGCGATCAACCACAACGAGAATCACTGTCTTCCCGGCAGATTTAGGGAGCCCTTCAATGAAATCCATAGAAATATTTGTCCAAATCCATGTAGGTATGGGCAAGGGTTCGAGCAATCTTGGGAGGAGTGTTGTTTCACCCTTATTGCACTGGCAGGTATCACATTCGGCCACCATCTGTTGAATTGTCCTTTTCATGCCCTGCCAAAAGAAGTTACATCGTGCCCATTCATATGTTTTGAGGAACCCAGAGTGCCCTGCCGATGGAGAAGCATGGAGTTCATAGAAGACAACATGTTGAAGATCTCTACTCTGGGGAAGCACCAGACGACCCTTGTATCTCAGAGAAGCACCATCCCAAGAGTAATTTGGTACAACAGAAGGGTTGTTGGTCAAGCATTGGATGATTTGAGATAAGGAAGAGTCATTGACATAACCCTGTTGAACAGATTGCAACCAATTTGGAACAAGCATAGAAATAGCTAAAAGAGAACCTTGGGCATCAAATGTGCGAGAAAGAGCATCTGCCACAATATTGTCTTTACCCTTCTTGTAAGTGATCTCATAGTCATAACCCATGAGTTTGCTAACCCATTTCTGTTGTGTCGGGGAGGAGACACACTGTTCCAAGAAATATTTTAGACTCTGGTGATCATTCTTGATGCAGAAATGATTCCCTAATAGGTATGGGCGCCACTTCTGTACTGCATGCAAAATAGCCATCATTTCCTTCTCATAGGTAGAGGCAGCTAAATTATTACCTGAAAGGGCTTTGCTGGTGAACACAATGGGGTGTTCATCTTGAAGGAGAACAGCACCAAGTCCATTGCTGCAAGCATCACTCTCAATAGTGAAGGGCTTGGAAAAATCGGGCATAGCTAGAACAAGTGTAGTACACATAGCTTGTTTTAGTTTTTCAAATGCACACTGAGCAGCATGTGTCCATGTAAAAGCATCATTTTTCAATAGAGCAGTTAATGGAGCTGCAATCTTCCCATAATCCTTGACAAACTTGCAGTAGTAGCCAGTCAACCCCAAAAAACCATGAAGGCTCTTGAGTGTCTGAGGATGCGGCCAATTGTTCATGGCATCAATTTTGGCAGGATCCACGCGAACCCCTTGTGCTGAGATAATGTGCCTGAGATACTCAACTTCCTTCTGTCCAAAAACACATTTAGACTGCTTGGCATGGAGATGATGGTCAGAGAAAAGTTGCATGACAAGATCCAGATGTTGGAGATGTTCATCCCATGTTTTACTGTAGATGAGGATATCATCAAAGAATACCATAATGAATTTCCGCAAGTAGGGTCGAAATATTTTATTCATTAAGGCCTGGAATGTGGAAGGAGCATTAGTAAGGCCAAAGGGCATGACCAAAAACTCATAATGGCCATCATGTGTATGGAAAGCTGTTTTAGGGATATCATCCTCATGAACCCGAAATTCATGATACCCAGAACGAAGATCCAACTTGGAGAAAAAGTGAGCCCCATGAAGCTCATCAAGAAGCTCATCAACAATAGGAATTGGAAACTTATCCTTGATGGTGAGGTGATTAAGTGCTCAGAAGTCAATGCATAGGCACCATGACCCATCTTTTTTGCGGACAAGAATAACTGGAGAAGAAAAGGAACTAGTGCTTGGGAGAATAATACCTTGCTTCAATAAGTCCCAAACGAGCATTTCAATCTCCATTTTTTGGTGAAATGGGTAGCGATAGGGCCTGATGTTGGGAGGAACGCTGCCAGGAAGGAGCTAAATATGATGGTCTTCTGGCCTGGAAGGTGGAAATCCCACTGGTTCAACAAAGACACCTGTATATCGATCCAGAATTTGTTGTAGATCCAAAGGAGTAGTGGAGACTGCTGACGGTTGCATCTGAATGGAATGGAGCTGAGCGATGACACCATGTGAATTCTTCTTGAGGAGTTTTTCCATGCGATGTGAACTGATGATGCTGAGAGAACCTGGTTTTAATCCTGTCAATGTGTGTTTTTGTCCATTGAGGGAAAACTACATCCAAAGTTCAACAAAATCCCATAAGATAGGGCCAAGTGTGCATAGACATTGAGCGCCCAAAACCACATCACATCCGCCTAAGTTCAAGGCAAACATGTCAGAGCACAAGGTATAATCTCCCATAGAGATACACACATCTCTACACTTCCCTTTGCAAGGTAAGGTGCCCCCATTGGCAACCATGACTTCAAAGTTGGAGCAAGGATGGATAAAACAATCAGCTTGTTTGGCGATCCGAGGGTCAATGAAATTATGAGTGCTACCAAAATCAATGAGTATTGTAAGAGGAAGCTTCTTGAAGTAACCCCTGACCCGCATTGTTTGGGGGGTGGTGATTCCAGCTAAAGCATGGAGAGATATCTCTAGCTGGTCATCTTGAGATGGAGGGTCAATAGGCGGTTCCTGAATGTCGACCAGAGCATCCAGTGTTTCTGGATCTTCGTCACCAATTTCAGAGGTAGGCGGAGAATCCACATCCAAGAGATAGAGCTTTTGCTAAACACATCTATGTCCCCGAGTGAATTTCTCATCACAATTATAGCAAAGCCCCTTTTCTCTGCGTGCTTGCATCTCTATTTCAAACAAACGCTTGATAGGAGTTGGTCGAGGAGCCTATGGTATAGGAGGTCGTTGAGAACCCATATTTTGGAAGGGAACAAAAGTGGGCTTGGAGCGTTGTTGGGATGCAATCTTGTCTTCTGCCAACTTAGCCAACCCTAGGGCTTCCATCATTGTGTTGGGACAGAAAATTTTGACCTCAGAGCGGATGGTATCCTTTAGACCACTGATAAAACAACTCCGGTAAAAGTCATCAGCCAATCATGCGGTGTGGTTGGCTAGTTTCTCAAATTCGGTTTGATACTCTCTCACAGTGCCAATTTGGTGAAGTTTAGTGAGGGCTCCTGTGAAGTCATCAAAAGCACTAGGACCAAATCGTTGCAAAAGGAGAAGGCAAAAGTCTAGCCATTTTGGCTCTGCATGAGCCTTGATGTACCAACGGTACCATTGAAGAGCTTCCTGTTCCAAATGAAAGGATGCCAGCGGAACTTTGTTGACATCAAAATTATTATGCAGACTGAAATACTGCTCTGCACGATAGATCCATCCAGTTGGATCGGTACCATTGAAGTGAGGAAAATCATGCTTCGGACCACGGAAATTGCTGGAAGAAGAGAACCCATTGTCTGATGAAGACTCGGACTGTCATTTGTTGTTCATAGCTGAATGTTCAAGATGGAGGCCAAGAAATTTTCATCCAGATCCTAGAGTTTGGCTTGGATGGCTGCAAGTGCGTCCTCCATGGTTTTTTGCTCTTGCACGGGTGACAACCATAACCAGGAGTTTTTTTTTTTTTTTTTTTGGTTGACTGGGTAGGAAAACAAAAACAGAAACTACTTCAGTAAAGGAAAATCTGGACTTGGAAAAAAATCTGAAGGGTAATTGGGGTTTGACTAGGTTTTAGACATTGTCGAATAGACAGGGAAGCAAAAATGAGGAGTTCAGAAGCGGGGTGAAAGAACGGGAAAATTTGGCAGAGGGGAACAAAGAAGTAGAATTCAGAAAGAAACTCTGTGGTAAAATTTGAAGGTGATTGGGTGAAATCTGAGGAAGTTATGGCAAACCCTAAAAATAGACAAATGTGGGATTTCAAGCTTTGGGAAGGGGAATTGGGGATAGGGTCCTCAGGAATGAAATATGTAGAATGGGATGACAGGGGTTCCCCAAAACTTTCAAGGAAAACAAAGTGAAAACAAGGGAGATATGGAGAAAAAACTGATAGGGAGATTTCGAGTTTTTTTTTTTTTTTAATCCAGACTGGAGCGGCTATGGCTCGGAAGGGATCTGAAACAGCGTCGAATGGATCTGAAACAGCGCCGAATGGATTGAAAACGACTGGATCTGGAATGGCTTGCAAAATGGATCTGAACGACTAGATCTAAAACGACACAGCAATGATCGACAATAGTTCAGTTGAAAATAGATATGGACCCCAGGTATGTGCGGCTTCCTAACAGTTCAGGGGTTTCACTCGGCCACCAATGTTGTCTGACGGCTTGCGTATTGGGGCAGTACCCCTCACTCCACGGCTCAGGTAAAATTGATAACCGCTTTGCCACAAACGACAGCTCTTGGTTTACCTCACGGGTGGGAACTAGTCAATCAGGTAGGGATCGTTGCCCTTTTCCTTGGCAGGTCCTCTCAATGGTCCAGCTACTTCGGGGTTCCTGTGGTACTCCTCACAATGAGTTTTAGGGCTTATCCCCAAGTAATTCCCACAGTTAAGCGGATAGGTATTATTCCCAAATCCAAACCTGCAACAGATGCGAAAAAAAAAAATTGGCAGAAATTTCACCCAGCGAGCCCAAGAAAGTGCTCTGATACCAGATGTGATGCACCTGCAACAATTAATTAATAAGAATATGCAAAATAGCAGAAATGACAGAACTCAGAATCACTTTTATATTGATCACGGGCCACTTCGAGGGGGAAACCTCCTATGAGAAATCTCAATACAAATAACTTCACGGTGCCTTCATAGGTCTCAACACACACTTATATACTAAGTCTAGGCACCAATACTATGGGTCAAAACCATGGGCCACTACAAACTATGGATCAACAATACTATGGGCGACTTACAAAGCATATGTGCCAACAACAATAACATAAACTATTGATCAACAAATACTACGAGACAACTTACAAAGCATATGCGTCCAACAAAAATATGCTAACAAAGTAAAGACATAGGTTCCTAACAGGGTGATAGCTGGAGGAAGGCGTTGGAGGGAGTAGAGCAGGGCTAGAGGTGGGATATGCAAGCACGGAGGGAGGAGGAAGGGCGTGGTGAGGAACCCGGAGCAGAACGAATGGAGGGGAGGGGCGGGCCAAGGAGTGGCATTGAAGGGGATGTGAACAGGTGGGATGAATGGAAGAAGGTGGGAGGAGTGTGAATAAGGGTGGATCGCAGGTGGAAGGCGGAAGGAGGGAGTGCGGTGGGAGAGGAGGAGGGTTTGTGAGAGGTGCGCAAGCGGCAGGGAAGAGGAGGGCTGGAGCGGAGGCATGGCGGAGTGTGTTGTGGCTTGGGGATGCAAAGGTGGGTGGGAGGAAAATCAATGGAGAAGGGAGAACTGAAGGGCGCAAGCGTGGGAAGAAGGTAGTGGGAAGAAATGGAGGGGGTTGCGTGGAGAATTTTGGAAGTATGGTGGAAGGGATGAGGATAGGTGAAGAGAACTACAGAAGGGAAGGTGCCGAGGAGTGACTCGCTCTGATACCAAATGCAATATACCGAATCCGGCTAACAATGAAGAGAATCCATCTTCGAGAATAATGTGATTATAAATGAATAAATGATAATTGGATGATGAATGTATTACAAGAGATCTCTCCTTTTATAAGGTTTGAGCGTGCTTGAGGAAGGGTTACGTCCCTTCAATTAAATAATTAACAATTTATTGTTTAATTTAACATATCATTTAATATTCGTAGCATAATTATTGATCTTTTGCAGGCAACTCGTCCATATCTGGAGCCATGGGAAAATGACATTTTTCATGAATTTGATAAATTCCCTTGTAAAATCCCACACACTTCTCAATGGATTTAGGTATTTCAACATATAACCTCCTGGAATCTTTTCTGCAAAACTCAAGGAGTGCCATATCTAAATTTAGATATGCAGTTGTATTGTTTGTTAAGATTATATGCTACCATATACTAGATTGCAAATTCATTAGCATTCAATATATTATTCACAATAGCAGCATAATCAGGATCTCTTAAAGATACACAATGACAAAGCACAAAAAATATACCCGGGGAAACCCTCAAGGGGAAGAAAACCCAGCAATAACTTACTCAATATAGATGATCAAGTACAACACCCCAAAATATGTCTCACAAATAAGAGAGACAAAAAGACCAGACTCTGGACTCAAGCCACTCCTCCTTCTCCTTCGTAGATATCTCTCTCTCTCCACTAATGTGAATTGCACAAGTGAGTGAATGAATAAATGAGGGAAGCTATCCCTCTATTTATACTTTACTTTTCACTTAATCTTAACTCAGCTAGGTCGGCCTCAATAACCCTAACTGGGCTGACTTCTCTAGGGAAACTCAATTACCACTTACATTACATTTACTTGGGTGCTAACGACCCAACTTACAATGGAGGGCTAACCTCATGACCAAATTTAATAATGACATCCCCAATGGAGTTACAATAATAAAGTACAAGTAGAATATACTTCGAAGTTACATTAACTTAACACTCCGCCTTAACAAGAAGGGTATTCTACTGAAAACAACATCTGCATGTGTAACTCTACACAACATCATCGGAGAGAGGAGGGCATAAAAAACAACATTGATACATCTATAAATCATTGTAAGTTCTTCAACATCATCATCTTCAACACTAGAGCATCCTCATTTTCAGCACTAGAACATCAACATCTTCAGTAATGGAACATCCTCATCTGCAGCACTAGAACATCGCTTGCAGCACTGGAGCATCCTCATCTTCAATACTAGAACATCACCTGCAGCACTGTAGCATCCTCATCTTCATTACTGGAACATCACTTGCAGCATTGGATCATCCTCATCTTCAGTACTGGAACATCATCATCTGCAACACTGGAGCATCCTAGCATCTCATCATCTGCAACACTAGACCATCCTCATCTACAGTACTGGAATATCATCAGGAGCATCACCTGCAGTACACATGTGATCCTTCCTTTCAGAACTAGGGATCAAGTCCAACACTAGATCAACATTTAAGACTATCCTTCCTTTCGGAACTTGGGACCTCTATCTAGGGATGATCAATCCTACCACAATAATTTAAGACTATCTCAGTCTAGGGATGATCGGACCCAACACAATCATTTAAGACTATCTTAGTCTAGGGATGATCGGACCCAACACAATCATTTAATCCTATCTCATTCTATGGATGATCAGACCCAACACAATCATTTAATACTATCTCATTCTAGGGATGATCGGACCCAACACAATCATTTAAAACTATCTCTGTCTAGGGATGATCAATCCCAACACAATCATTTAAGACTATCTCTGTCTAGGTACAATCGAACCCAACACAATTATTTAAGACATCTCTGTCTAGGGACAATCGAACCCAACACAATTATTTAAGACATCTATGTCTAGGAACAATCGAACCCAGCAAAATTATTTAAGACATCTCTGTCTAGGGACAATCGAACCCAACACAATTATTTAAGACGTCTATGTCTAGGGACAATCGAACCCAACATCATTATTTAAGACATCTTTGTCTAGGTACAATCAAACCCAACACAATTATTTAAGACATCTCTGTCTACGGACAATCGAACCTAACACAATTATTAAGACATCTCTGTCTAGGGATAATCGAACCCAACACAATTATTTAAGACATTTCTGTCTAGGGACAATCGAACCCACTGCACCACAGTATCATCAGCACTACTCCCCCTTTCGAGGGAAGCCCTTTCAGACTATACCAAGCTTGTCATGGAAGTGCTCAAACTTCACTCGAGACAGAGGCTTAGTCAACACATCTGCAACCTGCTCATTCGTGCTCACAACTAGAGCTTTATAGCTCCCCTATGCACGATATCAAAGATGTAGAAATACCGTATTTCTATGTTTTTTTACCTCTCATGGAACACATGGTTCTCTGTCATTTTTATACAACTTCGGTTATCACATAGAATCATTGTGGTATCCAACTCCAAATCAAGAAAATATGATAACAACGTCTGAAGCCATATGGCTTCACATCTCACAAAACAAGTTGCAATATACTCTGCCTCTGCAGTGCTAAGAGCCACACTGGACTACTTCCTGCTTAGCCATGAGATCATGGCTTACCCTAGACTGTAACATCCACCTGAAGTGCTCTTCCTGTCTGAGACACTTCCATCCCAATCAGAATCTGTAAAACCATACAGTATGAACTCATGGTCTCGAGTATAATTGAGACCATAGTCTGTTGTACCTTTTAGGTACCTCATCACATGCTTTGTAGCTACAATATGTACCCGTATGGGCTCAACCAGATACTGACTCAAGGTGTTTCCAGCAAAGCATATATCTAGCCTCGTATTTGTTATATACATCAACGACCCAATAATTTGCCTATATAGAGTCACATCCACTAATTCTGACGAAGTGTCAGATAATAACTTCAAGTTGGTATCCATGGGTGTGGCCATGGCTTTGCACTCCAACATATCAAATCTTTTCAAGATTTCCACTGCATACTTCCCTTGGTTAAGGAATATTCCCTCTAGGCTTTGCCATACCTCGAGACCTAGAAAATAATGCATTAAACAAGGGTCTTTCATCTCGAATTCTGCAGTGAGCTTCTCTTTTCACTCTGAGATTCTCTTCTTATTACCTGTCAGGAACAAGTCATCCACATATAGCAATAATACTACTGGTTCATCATCCATAACCTTGAAGTAAAGGTCAGGATCAGCTTTACTCTTAGTAAAGCCCAAGCTCATCAGAAAACTGTCAATCCTTCCATACCAAGCTCTTAGAGCTTGATTTAACCCATACAGAGCCTTCTTTAATTTGCAGACATGTGTCTCTTCACTTTCAACCTCAAAATATTGTGGTTGTTTTATGTACACTTCGTCCTCAATAACAACATTCGAGAAAGTTGTTTTCACATCCATCTGGTGTAACTTCCACTTCATCATGGTTGTCAATGTTGTAACATCCCTCTTTTATACCCCTATTATTCTGTAAATGCAAATGTAAATTGCACTTGTTTTCTGGTGAGGAGCTCAAGGCCAAGGCCCCACCAGTAAACCTTGTAAGTTATGTGGTTTAATTCCTAAGTTGTAATTAAGAATGCTAGACTTAGGAGACTAAGGTCATGATGCAACTTAATGATGAGGGCATGAATCCACTAGGGGGGAATAGGTGAAATGGCTTGGAAGCCATGAGTTTTATGATAGATGTTATCATGGTGCCGCAAGCACTTAAGTGAACATTGACGTTCATTGAAGGTTACTTAAGTTTTTGGTTATGGGTTAGTCCTAGAGAGGTATACCGGAGATACCCTTAACCGCAGAAAGGCAGTAAATGCCTCCTAAGACCTAAATATTAGCACTAAGTTAATCTTTGTTAAAATCTATTATGTAAAACTAAGAAGCTCCTATGGATGTCTTTGACCTCCTAGTTCCGACAGAGGATGTCGGAGGTTTTTCATCATCAAAACCCACTATCTACTAATTAGCATGAGCTAAACTATTTATCACATGATAGACTAAGTGATGGTTATTACTATCTTGGTTCAGTTAGTTAAACCCACAGATATATAATTAGTACCTTAGGAAGATAGAAGAAACAAATATATTTATATGCCATCACTTTGATAAAATATTATTAGTTATAATAATATTTTGTAATTTTATATACAATACATTTTAATGCATTATAATGATAATGCAATATAAGTATACATAGAAATACCTACATAGTTGGTACTCATAAAGAAGGGTAAAGAATTAATAAGAAGTCACTAGGTTTATCCTAGATATTATTTAAACAATGGTTGTATGCAAAAGGGAAATACATTTTTAATCATACTAGAATAGGCACATAAACCCTATCAAAAATAAAATAGTTAAAGGAATACATAATTTAAACGGAGTTATCTTTTATTAAATATGTTATCATGACTTATGGTTATTTAGCCATGGATAGCGCACTCCCTTAGGGCACAATTCCCTTGAAACTTGGTACTAAGGGCATAACACCCACACCCCCTACAATCTTCTGAAAAGGTGGGCTTTGAGAGCATTACGTGAATCTCTGCAGTCATTCTACCTTCTATCATGTTGGTCATTCATGAGTCAGTCTCAAGTGTCATTCTACAGTATGATCTACTCCAAAAATATGTGACCTTGTTTCCTGTCAATGATGGGGGAAACATCATGGCCCTCCTCCAACCGGTTTCTCCTTGTCAACTTCAACACACCATCCGATGTTTAAACCTATAAACTATTCAAGTACCTTGGGACTTCATGCCTCAATGCCAATTTACCTCACTTTCAACAGTAAGTTCACATCATTGACTTCTGATTGAAATATACCACTAAGTGCTCGATCTCAGATCATTGATTCATATTCAGTGGTATGTAGTATGATACCTTGGGGATCATTTACATTAATGGTTATTTCCCTTGCACTTGTTAACCGTATACATCAATGACCGATAATCAAGTGTTTTCTACCATGTTCGACTTCAAGACATTGTAATCACATGGTCATATTCACATCATTGCAGGTTCGGCTTGAAGACCCTGGGTTAAGTCACATATCTTACCCAGGTTGCGATGTTTTTTTTTTTTAGTCATATTACACAGATCCACTTTTGTATTGGTTGTGGGTGTGTTATCATCTAATCATAGATCTACGATTGTGTCTAGTGGCCATGATTGTGTTCATTCGATCTTTACTATCATGGATCTGCAATGTATTGGTCGACATCCATGTTATGAGTCAGTTTAGACATATATCTCAGATTCAGTTGTACAACAAGAAGTTCTTTGTTCGTCACTCCAACCAAAAATCCTTACCTTGATTTTTTTCCCTATTACAAACCATTTCACCTATCTTATTTTGCTAGCTTCACGCCTTGGGGGGGATTTTGTTACACCAAAATCTACTCACCATGAGTTATGTGTCCTTTGTATGCCCTGATTCCTAAATTCCCTGAGCTAAAACATTAGAAGAGAAGTTGTTGTCATTCCCTTTAACCTTATGTTGTCACCCTGACACGCCCTACTCTCTGGCAAGGTGCGTCAAGTTCAAGGTGACACGCTCTGCACCTTAGCAAAGTGCGTCAGTGGCGCATGGTGCCCTTGCACAAGGTGCGTTGATCCCTCTTTGAAGCATGTTGTCCTTGTGCACGGTGTGTCGTTGTTGGTTAGAATGGATAAAGAGAAGCTTCGAGCGACTTCTCGAAACTTGGATGCCGTGGGGACCTATCCCTATATGTCTAGAAAGGTGCCATTTGATCCCCTTGTCTAGTGGGATGATCCCTTAAGTTCTCCCATAAATCCTCAACCTTTCCTATCCCTTTAGACCTATGTATATGAACCCCCTCTCCATTGTTAAGGGAGGAAGGATAGAGTACCTATATGCTGGTGGAATTTTGCTAGGAGATCCTCTTCATCCATTAGAGGCTAAGCATTTGATCTTGAGGCTAGGATTGTTGGAAGGAGGTTACGATGTCCAAGCATTGGTTGTAACACCTCTCTCTTTGTACTTCTTATTATTACATCTAATGCAAGCTCTTTCCATAAACTTTGTTGTGTTAATAATATTTAGGATTAACCTGTTTGACTGTTGATCTAGATTGATTCAAAATCATGTGCATTTATCACTTGTCTGTTTCCACATCTTATTGTTTGGTTTTCCAACTTAAGAACTGAATATCGGTACTTGGATCAATAAGGATAAAATATACGTATTTATAAGGTAAGCCACTTATTTCATTATCTTGCATTTTAATCAATCTAGGAAATTTCTTTGTATTATTTACTTGTTTTGTTCTAGATCTGAACCATTCAGAATAGGGAGATTCAATTTGAGTCCTCTCTTACAGATTGTCCGTAAACAAGGCTACCTTCAAGTGCTCCAAAGAACTTCAGTGTGATTCAAATATGGAGGATCATGATACTCCTATGATGGAGAATCCATTTTTGGATTCTCCCCTTTTAGATGTTGAGAGGGAGAAGCTAGAATATTTTTTAGATCAACTTGATCCTGAAGAACCATAAGATACGGTAGAAATATCACTTGATGAACCTCCTACTAAGACGATATCTGCATGGTTTTGAGACATTCTGCAAGAGGCCAAAAATCACGGAGCACCTCCAAACTCATCCAGAGAGAAAAAGAGACCTGAAATATTTTAGGATATGTAGAACAGATGAGTCACATTAGTAATTCAGAACCCTCTACCTATGAGGAAGCCTCAAAGCAGCAAGTATGGAAATATGTTTTTTGCGCACTTATACTTCGACCAGGGTTCACACACACAAAATAACGCCCAAAAAATCCAAGATACTTGCCCGAAATGGTTTTGGCCCTTTCGGCAACACCTACGAAGTATATGAAGTCTCACCCGGAGTACCTATGGAGTCTGTAGGAACCAAGTTTCTATAGTGCAGAAGGGAAATGGTTTGACATACATATCATTCAAAAATTAACACATAACTTCGATAGTTCAACATCTGCAACAATCCATACACTTCTACATATACCATGCATTAAATTGTGCCTTCATACATTTCAAATAACTCATATTCATTTATTTATTCGTTATAAACACATTCATTCTTCAACTCATGCAATTAATAAACAACACAAACATCACATCACAATTGACACCATGATGTTAATGTGGAAACCCAATATGGGAAAAACCACGGAAGCACTTCTTTCATTCTTGAGTTATAGCCAAAAATAAGCACTTGATGTTTATATTACTTACATACTTTCCTTCTTATGTTACAACGAATATGCACACATAGACTACAGAACACGCGAATCCTCCCTTTACATCAACTGGTATCTTTGACATACAAAAATAAGTAGTTCGCGGACTACAGACATCAATTAACAATTTCCTGAACAACTTGCTAACCACAAAAATCCCAACCTCTTACATATTTATAGGGCGCATACAGCATGCCCCGCTCCCACTACGCCACTAAATAACTACTCAACTCATTAATACAAGTGGTCAAAACCCTAACTCACTTACTTAACCCCTCCCTTTGACACATTCAAAATAACCATCTTCCTGGTTTCTCATCCGCTTCATCGGAGTTGACTACTTCATCGAACCTCTTTACCTTGGTTCCATCCACACTAAAATTGCTTTTCCAAAATTGGTACCCAAAACTTCCTAGACCCCCAACACTCACATGTGGCTCTTCCTGAGCCACTTCAAGGTTGTTCGATTGGTTCTTTCATATTCAAAAGAAAATCTTCATTGACTTTCCTCATTGCCTCATCCAAACGTTGAACAACCTCTTTCTATTGGATACTTGATCGACAAGTTCAGAAGTAATATGATCTTTACTTTGCTCGAAATTTCGGGTGATTGCCTTCTCATTATATGCATGCTCATCCCCAATGATTTTAGAAACACATTCAACTTCATTCTGAAGTGCTTCAACCCTTTCTTTCTATTGTTGTTTATGAACCCTTAACTGTATAATTTCTTCCATTAGTGCCTTTTTTCCTGTGAGATTTTCAATGGCTTAGATCTAGATTCAATAAGGCAACTTCACATAGAATAATTCTGAGAATGAGAGAAGAATATTAAATAAGATAATTTGTGGAAAACACTCTGTATATTATTCATCAATATGATTTCAATATATAATACAGCTTCCATGGAGAAAATCGAATGCCTTAGATGTAAGTTGAAAAGCACAAAAAGAAAAGGCTTACTAAAGGCAAAAAAACCCATGGGTGTCAAAAAACACTTTTCTAAACAGTCTAAAGGCTCACGAATTGGGTGAATATGGTATGGAAGCTCATGATTGAGGTAAATGGAATGTAATGATGTCTTTAGGAGAGAATAAAATATGTGGAGGTTGAATTTCCCTAGTGGTAAGAGTTTCCAAGTCAACTAGCTTTTCCTTATCCACTAGAAAGTAGAAAAAACAGGATAAAGCTGTCTAAATCAAGAAACTGTCTTTCTAATTCAGGAATAGAATAAAATTAGATAGGATCTAAGGAAATCTTATCTAGAATCTATCCAAATTCATTTTGGTGAATTGGGATAGCATGTGGTCAACTAAAAGACAAAAGTGGCCCTATTTACCTAGTCAAAACTTAGGAAATTAATCATAAATTATTAATTAATTAATGATATCCTAAGTCTAAAATGGTATAAGTGGTTTTTTTAATAATCCAACACCCCCCCTTAATCTTGACTTTATGTGGTGTAAATCAGAAAATATCATAAATATAGGGCCCAAGTAACAAGGCTTATGGTCACCCCAAAACAAAAATAACTAGTCCATGTAAAACGAGGAAACGGGGAAAACCTCATGGGAACAAAACCCTCCCTCAAAATGGACATGCTTGGAAGTCTTCATATTGTCTTGTTCCTCATTTGGAGGAGCTGAATGAGTTGAATGGGCTTCTCCTGAGTAACAAACTTGATGAAGAGATTGTGGATGTCATGATCATGCATCAGTACTGCATCAATGCGGTGTAGGCACGAATCACGTGTAGATGCTCCATGAAGCTCATCTTATGATGATGGAGGAGAATCATATGAATTATTCTTGTTGTTATAACATATATAATCTGATCTATAAACATAATCAATGATGGAAAGAAGATCTGTGCAAACTCCTTCCCAAAGAGCATCAATGGACTCAATAGGATCAACTTCTTGTGCAGCTGCAATGTGGTGCACTAATTCTTGTACATTCTTCTCAAACTGATGTAGAACCTTTCTGATATTGTAAAGGAGATCATGCAGCTCTTAAATATCATAATTTGATTCATATGGAGCAGCAAACAACAAGGGTGGAGAGTCTCCATGATCAGATAGAGTTTCAGTAGGAAAAGAGTGAATAACTAGGTCACCCTGACAGCTGAGCGAGCCTAGAGAGTTTGAGGACTTGAATTTTGAACCATGAGTGATGGGGTCATGTAGATATGTGTGAAATATCAGTCCAATGATGGCCAAGTACATGTCTGTCCAACCAATGAAAGACATGGCAAACATAAGAACAACAGAGACAAGTGACACACTGTATGAAACCATGGAATTGTGTGGTTTCCTAACTGGAAAACTTGGGGGTTGTAGGGTATTTTGTGCATCCAATGGTTGGAAAAATGGTGTAGGAGGTGTCATGACTTGTATATAAGACTGTGTATCATCTTCAAAATCATAATCTAAAATATTTGAATGGAGGTGGAAATACCTTTTAGAAGACAAGTCAGAAACTAGTGAAAATTGACTAGGCTTAAGAGGAGACTTGGATGAACTGACTAGAGATTGCACCAAGGAAGAGGTGGAGGTTTCTGATTCTGATATATCAGAATGTGAAACAAAATCATATACATAAGAAGTATTTTTCACTCTAGTACTCAAAACATAAGCATGATTACCTTTGAGAGAAGCTTGGAGACAGTGTTCTTGCTCTACAACAAGCTTGCCTTGTTCTTTTATTGCAAAGTCAAGAACATCTATGTTATGCTCGTCAAGCATCTTGGCCATGATTTCCAATTTATTTTTGAAACAATATTGCTCAGTATGAGTGCCTTTGTGTCAATAACAACACTTGGGATTTTCCTTATTCATCTTCTTGGATTTGGAATCTTCATCAAAGTCCTCTTCATCTGACAACATCTTTTGTTTGTATTTGTCATTCTTGAAACTCATTGCTCCATGAGCAACAAGTGCAAAGTATTTGTAGGGTGTTAGATACCTCATTTGGACTAGGTTGTCCTTCTACTTAGTGAGTGAATCAATGAATGCATACAAGGTTGGCATCTTCCAATTGGGAACTGCAATTCTTACAATATGAAAAGTAGACACAAATACTGAGTATTCAGAGCTCATTTTTGAAAGAATGGTAAGGATTAGCTGGTCATCCTTCTTATATATGCCACATTGCTTGATTTGAAGCACCAGATTCTTGAATTTTTATATTAAATCCTCCATTGAATCGAAATTACTTGGACTAAGTGAGATCAACTCAATCTACAATAAATGATCTATGAGATCGTCCTGTTTTCCAAAGAGAGACTCTAGCTTTGTCCACACTTGATTTGGAGTGGATAGAGATTCAATATGGAATAGAAGATCTGGAGATACAGAGAACAAAGTAACCCATAAGCATCATCAAGCCTATTGAACCATTTGTATTTTAATGCAACAGTTCCTAGCTCGGTTTCAAACCCCATCGTGACTCTATACAATCCTTTGCTTCGAAGTTGGATGATCATATGCGCCTTTCAATCAAAGTAGTTGAAGGGAGTGAGAGTCAAATATTTAGCTTGATTTTGATCCATACTGATGTGCTCCTAGTGATGGAAATACCTTGAAAAAAAAACTCTCAAAATTGTTTTGAATCAATCTAGCTCCGATACCATGTGAGGTTTTCAATGGCTTAGATCTAGATTCAATAAGGCAACTTCACATGGAATATTTCTGAGAATGAGAGAAGAAGAAGAAAGAAGATAATTTGTGGAAAACACTCCATATCTTATTCATAAATATGATTACAATATATAATAGATATTCCATGGATAAAATCGAATGCCTTAGAGGCAAGTTGAAAAGCACAAAAAGAAAAGGATTAATAAAGGCAAAAAAACCCCTAGGTGTCAAAAAACACTTTCCTAAACAATCTAAAGTCTCACGAATTCGTTGAATATGGTATGGAATCTCATGAGTGAGGTAAATGGAATGTAATGATGACTTTAAGAGAGAATAAAATATGTGGAGGTCGAATTTCCCAAGTGGTAAGAGTTTCCAAGTCAACTAGCTTTTCCTTATCCACTAGAAAGTAGAAAAAATGGGATAAAGCTGTCTAAGTCAGAAAATTGTCTTTATAATTCAATAATATAATAAAATAAGAGAGAATACAAGGAAATATTAACCAGAATCTATCCAAATTCGTTTTGGTGAATTAGGATAGCATGTGGTCCACTAAAAGACAAAACTAGCCCTATTTACCTAGTCAAAACTTAGGAAATTAATTATAAATGATTAATTAATTATATCCTAAGTGTAAAATGGTATAAGTGGGGTTTTTAATATTCCAAAATTTTCTACATCCTTGTGCATCCTTTTGTATTGGTGATAGAGTCTTTAACAAACTCTACAGGTTTGTCATTTTTTCCTTCGCAGTACCTATCTTGGTAGTGATGTCCTGAAGTTCAGCATCCTCGAACAAGGTATCCCAAGTATGTGACACTTCTTCATACATCTTCATGCATTGAGCCTATGACTCTTGAATACTCTGGATGGCCCCTTGTACTTCTACCCATAGTTTATCTATCACTTCAGGTGGTGTTCTTGGTACTAACTTCACTTCTAATTCTTCCACCTTTTGCTTAAAGCTGGTAATGACTCCTCCCAGTTGTTGTAACTTCTCCTTAGGTGCCATTTCCTCAGCCACCTCTACTTTGTTCGGGTACACAGGGTACTCCCAAAACACCGAACACCTAGAGAAACCACTTCACACAAACAGATCACAGATTAACACATCGATGTTTTGACGTGGTTTAAACCCTTGAGAGGGAAACACTCCACGGCCCCGGCCAAATAGATTCTACGGAGCAATTTATTATGCAAAGAAAGAAAGTTACAAATGAGCTTCTCATAATCGATCAACTTTCCAATGACCCTCCATGCTCTTTAAATACAGATCATGGACCAATCGGGTGTTAATCCACAGATCAAGGGTAGGTATGATCTAAGAGAATTTGAGCCGTCAGATCACACTATGTCTAGAACATATCGTGACCGTCGGATTTAAATATTTACAAATGTATACGAATGCATACTAAAGAAACACACTTTACCTAATGTATCTATTACACGAGTTTATCTTAACTAACTCCTAAGTGTCTAAATATACTAACATACTTCTGGGATTGCTCGACATGTTACTGCGACAACCTCATACAACTTCTACTTTTATTGGTTTAGATAATCCTTTTCTTTTTGAAGCTCAATGGATTATTCCTTAAGAGCATCTATTTGGTTCATATATCCTTTCATAGGATCGTATATGGAATACTCCTAGGATTTGATCTCCTATGCAATGTTCTCTAGAAGATTGTGCAACATAAATATAGGAAAGGTTGACAGCTTCAAGTTAGCATAGTCCTTCTGAGGGACTTACACACTTACTCCTTGTTACACCTCATTTTGTCACTTATAGCCTTTATGACCTATTATTATGGACACTCAATTCCCTAAATAGGTCATAACACCGGGTGTGTTGGTTTCTCAGTCTGCATATTATCCTAGGGATCGTCCATGTCATCTGGACACCAAAATCCATCTCACACCTTGATTCCTAAATCCTTGAGACATACTTCATCGCACATTTTCGGTTGGTCAGGGAGTGATTATCGTGCTTCTTCCGGTCAGCATAGCATGAAAAACTCCCAATAATCGTGCCTTGCACGGCTTTCAAAGCTTGAAAATACTCTTCATCACATGTTGTCACATCTATAGCTCGCAATAATCTTGGTTAGGAGGAGGTTCCTTGGTTTTTGGATCTCATCCTTCGAGAATATATTCATGGGATTGGGCCATATTTCAAATCCTACCCTCTTGCTAACCTAAGTAGGTTCAATATCCTTTTATCCACTTCATCCTCCCTACATCCAAAGATTTCTCTTAGTTGGTTTGGCCTCCCTAACCTATATAATGAACCTCCTACCCATAGCAAAAGGAGAATACTTTTAGAGGTGGAAATTATGGTCTTAAGATTCTTGAAATAGCACTTAAGGAGAGCTAGAGGAGTCCTAATAAACTATTGAGTCTGTTATAACGTTTTATCATGTACTTCTTCATGGATTTATGATCTATAATAACTTGGCCTATTCTCCCATATTGTGTTTCATGTTATTTTATATGCAATATGTTGTATATTAGATCTAGTTTAATACATCTATCTACTTGGAATTTTTGGTCCTTTGTCTTGTTTCACAGGTTCAAGCTTTGGAGATCAAGCTTAAAGAAAGCACTTTGACAACCTATAACTTGGAGGTAAGACCTATTCCTTCCTCTTTATTTCCATGCTTAAAGATTCATGTGTGAACTAGATATAGGAGTTTAGATAACCACTTGTTTGCTTTTTGTCTTTGGTAGGAAACTAGGGGCCTCTTATAATGTTAGGATATCTCATCATTCAGTTTTTATGCTTTGCATGCATGCATGTATTTGCATGCATCCCAGTCATCAGTTTGGTGTCCCCCAGCACCTTGTCCCCAATTTTCTAGCCCCAGGAGCTTCTTTCCATGTATTTTTAACCCTCCTAGTCAGTAAGGCGCCCACCTTTCACCTACCACTTGAGAAAGGTGCACTTCTTCACCTACCACTCAGTTACACTTCAGTTAGTTGAGTTATTTGTGGATCTTTCCTTGATTTAAGGCTAGACTTACTTGTTAACTAACTGAAACACTTTGTTGGACCCCTAGTGAGACTAGATTGCCTATTTTGACTCCAGTCAGCTCCTCATGCGCCCTCCACTGAGCCTCCTTCCCTACATTAGTGCCACATACATCAATTCCACTTATTACACTCAATTAGACTCAATTTGACACCTGGCTGACAGTTACTTGTGAATTGATGACCACCACTGATTGATGATGAGGACTCCTAGTTGGAACCAAGCTATTCCATGCAGATATTCGAATGACCACCTTGGCTAATTCGAATTATTCACTCATTGTGAGTGCACATTGTATTGTATTCTACTTCTAAGTTCAATAGAGCACTGCTGCAATTCTCTTGCATAGTTTTACACATATTTTCTTATGCATATCTTGTAATAGATTTCTTATTCAATTAGATCTGTTGTGTTTCAATTTCACATGGTATCAGAGCCATAGCAGGGACAAGACTTCTTTTCTGCAGGGATTATTCATGAAGATTGAGTGAATTTTCTCACAAAAATATTGCAACAATGGCATGCATTCTCTCTTGTGCATTTGCTATTTCTGAAAATTTCTCTCCAATACACTCCAGAAGGCGAGAGTTTTCCACAGAATTCCTGCATATGAATCATTGGATCTTCAAGCTTGCTTGATCTCCTATGTCGAGTGTGATGCAACTCTAAAAAGGGTGGATTGTTCGACCCTATGGTTCTCGTTTTCTTGTGATTTGCAGGTTATTCTTCCTCCATTGCATTCGGCATTCTTGAAAGATGGACTCTTCTTCATCAAATCTCCTCACTCCTTTCTACTATTATCAGTGGAAGGTTGATATGGAGATTATGTTGTGCTCTAAAGGTTTCTAAAGAGTTACCATGGGCCTTGAATTCGAAGCTACATCAACAGTAGAGAAGGCAAAATATTTCAATAAGCTTAATGAAGGTTATGGTTTCCTTTGTCTCAACATCTCTAAGGATCTTCTTTTCCATCTCAGTGGATTTACTACTCCAAAAGAGGTATGGGAGAAACTTGCCAATCTCTTTGGAAAGTAGGATGATATGAGATCTTATCAGCTAGAGAATGAGTTGATTTCCCTCAATCCTGAAAATTTTGAGACCATCAATGACTTCTTCACTAAGTTTAAAAGCTTGGTTATGCTATTGAAGCAATGTGGAGTGGAAAAAGAAGATAAACAATTAATCCTATGCATTCTTTCGAAACTTGGGAAAGATTATTCAGTTTTTGTTTCAACTTTCAATACGGGAAAGCTCACAATTCCCAATTGGAAAATGCCTACCTTAAGTGCCTTCATTGAATCCATGACGAAGGAGCATGATAAACTCATTCAAATGGGGACCATATGCTCCAAAGATAAAGCTTTATTTTCTGGAGGATCCAAAGCTATGAATGGAAAAGGGATGCAAAATAAAGAGAATCCAAAGTTTGATCCTTCCAAGCAAAGAGAGAAGACAAAGCAATCGGATGAGCCATCCGGTTCAAGAAACAAGCAAAAAGGGAAAGAGGGAAAAGAGAAATCTAAATGTTCTTATTGTGGAAAGGAATTTCATCCTTAAATTTCAAGCATGAAGAAAACCATAGATCAGATGGCCCTTCTCTTAGAGAAAAACAACATAACCCTTCCTGACGATGCAAGGAAGAAGGAGAAAAATGAACACCCTGAAAGAGGACATGCACTCATGGCTATTGTTTCGAACTCCACAACTCCACTCATTGATTCTGGAGCTTCAAACCACATGGCTGCAAGCAAATATTCTCTATCAGCATTTGATCCAAATAGCACCATCTCCATCCACACGGGAGATGACTCTCAGGTTTCCTCAAAGGGAAAAGATACCATCCATTTAGAGCATGGCAGTTTCCACAATGTTCTTTATGTACCCTCCTTAGCTTCGAATATTCTTTCTATTTATCAGATGAAACACACTGGTTCACCAAAGAAAGTTGTATTCTTCCCTAACAAAATTGAAATTTCTGATATTCAAAGTGGAAAACTCATTGCGGTAGGAAAAGCCAATCATGCCACAAAAGCATATGAATTTTCACACTTTCTGCCACAAGACAAGCCCACCGCTCTTCTGACTCATGGAAATGAGATTAGTATGCTACGGCATGAGAGGTTAGGACACCTAAATTATAAATATTTGCAGCTTCTACAGAAAAATTCCATGGTTGATGGCCTTCCAAAGATCAAATCCTCGAAGGGAATATGCAAAGGTTGCATCATTGGGAAGCACCCCGAGCACAAATTTGACCGAGGCAAAGCTAGCAGAGCTTCTTTCATTTTGGGGCTGATACATTCTGACATCAGTGGTCTATTGGCACATACCTCCATGAATGGATCAAGTTATGTTCTGACATTCATCGACGACTTATCCATATTTACATGGGTTTTGTTCCTCAAAAACAAGTCGGAAGTACTAGAAAAATTCAAGTTTTTTATGGCTTATGTTGAGACTGCCACCGAGAGAAAGATCAAAGCTCTTAGATATGATAATGGAGGTGAATATATCAAATAAAATCTGCTACAAATTTGTGCTGAAAGCAGCATTCAGATCCAACATAGAGTTCCATACACACCTCAGATGAACGGTGTAGAGGAAAGGAAGAACAGATCACTGAAAGAGATGGCAACCTGTATGATTGAATCAAAAGGTTTGGCTGAAAAAATTTGGGCTGAGGCCATGAATGTTGCTACAGAAATTCAAAACAGAGTTCCACATTCATCTTTGACTAATATTACACCTTTCGAAGTCTACACTGGTCACAAACCTGATGTGTCCAATTTCAAAGTTTTTGGCTCAACCGCTTGGGCTAGAATTCCGAGTAAAAAGAGAAGATCTTTGGATCCCCAAAGTTTTGAATGCAACCTATTGGGATATGATGAATAATAAAAAGGATACAAACTGATGGATATCAGATCCAAAAAGATATTCACTGAGCGAAGTGTCATATTTGAAGAACCGCTTCAAAATCTAGAGCTAGTCGAGGAAGAAACTGTTGATTTACCGCCTCTACAAGAAGAAGATTTCGGAGAATATGATGAAAGTATTGGTTCTGATATTTCTGATATTTTATCATACTTTGATGATGATATATCAGGTTCAAAAGATGACCCATATGAGCACAAATACTTTCCAAAGTGGGCCCAAAATGCACTCAATTCTATTGGTTCTAACATTGGAAATCCTGTCGATCCAAGGAGAACTCGAGCAGACTTTCAAAGAGCAGGTATGTGTCACGTCCCCTCCGACCCACCTGGCCGACTGAAGACCGTGATCCATTTTTTTTCTCCAAAACCATTCACTGAGTGCCCATACACTCAGACGGATAACTCGAATCCACAACAATGAATCCTGAAATGCACATCCCGCACAATGGGTCCCACAGTTTCGGGTTCGGGATTGCGGAAAGTACAAACCCTTAGCACGATTTTTGGCAACCCGAAACCCAAAACCCGATCCCAACTACTCCACCGTGGGGTGGGTCACCCCGAAACCCGAAACCCGCATTGTCGGTTGCAGGGTTGCGGGAGGTCCAAATCCCGTAGTGCGAGTTTGACGAACCCGCAACCCGAAACCCGCCAATGTCGGGTGCGGGGTTACGGGAGGCCTGAATCCCATCATGTGAGCTTTGATCAACCTGAAACCTGAAACCCGCTACTTTCGGGTTCGGGATTTCGGGAGGCCCAAAACTCTCACTCAGATTTGGCATACCCACAACCCGTGGAATCGTGCGTGCAGAATCCTGTTCTGCAAGGGTAACTTCATCAATCTTCCAAGGGGCATAACTCCGCCCTCCGGTATCCAAATGGGGCAAGGTTGGTACCCCTGGAAAGCTCATGGAGAACTCTATCCAATGGTAGCATCCTCCTGACCAGGTGAGGCACCTAACCACCTCATTTCCTTCTCTGAACCTCTGTTCCTATCCACACTTGAACATTCCAACCTTCACCCTGCCCTGGTCCCTTCCTGCTATCAGACCCACAGAGGTTCCTGAAACCACTTTCAGGGATTCTCTAACTTCTCAAGGATCAATGTAGATATATCTTTCCTTCACAGGGTTAGTACACATCACATATAAAATGCATCCACAGACTTAACTCACACATCTATCATATGCAAGAATTACAAGCATTAGTTCCTGCAATACAAGGTAAATACACACAATGGATTCAACCTGTTACTCAGGCCTGTACATGACTTCATGTCAACCATTCATATAACCATACATACAACAATTTCATGACTATACAAGCATTTATCATAATAATGAAACCACATCATTTACCATAATAGAATACTTATCTTTGAATTCCGAAGCAACTGGCTAAGTGAGAGCAACGTTCCACCCAACCTTAGATCTTTGTCCATCCTATACTCTTTTGGCTGAGAGATCACCCCCGAGCTGGGAAATGTATCCACTAAGGAGGGATAATAGGTTCTCTCACAGTGAAGGCTCCATTCTCATGCTAAACCAGTCTGTAGTTGGGTTTACCAAGCATTCCAGGGCACCTACCCATGCTAAGCCAACCTACAGGGGTTCTTCAGCACACAAGGATAACAAGGAGGCATTGCTAAACCAGTGAGTTCAACCACAGAACTGCAGGCATCTCAGCACTCAGTTGACGTGGCACCCACAATACCTACCACATCCAACACAAGGAAGACCTATTGCACAATCACACAGTCTCTCAAGGCATCTTCCCTTCTAGTGCTATTCCAGAATGGGCATAGAAAGGTCTAGTCGCTCACAGCCGACCTAGCACCCACAATACCTACCACATCCAACACAAGGAAGATCCTATCACTGTTGTACAGTCTCACAAGGTCCTTCCCTTCCAGTTCTATTCCAGGATGGGCATAGAAAGGTCCAGTCACTAGTTCATTGAGACTATAGCCTTCACTGAGTTTCTCCAGCAATCCAACCCTTCTCCCACGGTTTACAACAAGCTATATATCCTGGCTTGGGGTCTTCCCATGGTTTCTCTACGCAAACCGCTCTGCAACCTTCTCTATTGACTATGTCTGTCACTGCACCAGGGTTCTACACACATGGTGTCATGGCTGCTCGTTCTTGGGTAGTTCTCACACACAGGGGCGCACTACTTACAGGAAAACACACAGGTGAATCCTCTGCGAGGGTCAATGGTCTTCCCCATGGTAGCGCGAGCGTTCTAAAAACAAGGAACTGAGAGTACGTGAGTTCTGAATTAATTATTGTGTGTGTCTAATTCTGCACCCCCCCCCCCCGGGTTCACAACAGGCTCTGCGAGTTCTCCCAGGCAGTTCGATGCCTTCACGCGCACATGATCAGAGCCATCCCCTGCCATACGAAATCGCAGGCATGCTCTATACTCCATCAGACTCATCCGTTGGTGCTCAACCACCCTCTGAAATCGCATTAATGTCAGCAGGAAGTTCAAACGGTTTCTCAGTCAGACATGTGGAAACACGGTCAATCAATCCCAAACCCCCTCAACTCTCCCTAGTGGATACACATAGCCCCCTTCTCGTTCGTTGCCTCCTTAGCCAGCTTCTTGGTTATTTTATTCATTCAGTAATAATTACATTATTTACATTCTTCATGGCTTAGCAGCCCATGAATAATCAAACTGCATCAATACTTGCTTAAGCAATAAATCGAAACATCCACAAGTGGGGCCTTCGCCTTGAGCTCCACACTAGGGCATTTACACATACTGTACATAAACAATATTTACATCAAGGGAAAAATGGGGTATTACAGTATGGCTCTTTCTTTCTCTGATCCTTTGCTATCTAAGAAATTATTTTGATGATAGGTTCAGATTCTAAATCATATTATCATTCCCACCAAGATCCGATATGGAAAACCGCCATGGATGAAGAGTACAGTTCTCTTCAAAAGAATGCTACATGGGAGCTAGTTTCTCTTCCACCGGGGAGGAAATTAGTCCAATGTAAATGGGTTTACCACAAAAAGGTTGTTGTTGATGGCTCAACCTGAAAATAAAAAGCTAGGTTGGTTTCCAAAGGTTTATCCTAAGTCCAAGGAGTGGACTATACCGAGACCTTTGCACCGGTTGCAAAGATGGATTCTATCCGCCTAGTTTTGGCTATTTCCGCATCTAAGCACTGGGAAGTGCACCATATGGATGTGAAGAGTGCATTTATTCATGGATATATGAAAGAAGAAATATATATGAAGCACCCAGAAGGATATATATCAGATCCAAAGTTAGTATGCAGATTGAAGAAGTCATTGTATGGTTTAAAACAGACCCCAAGAGTTTGGTATGCTAAGATGGACTCCTTCCTTCTCTCACAAAACTTTGGAAGATGCAAATCAAATCCAAATGTGTACCTATATAAAACTGAAGGTAATTTGATGATTATAGTTCTTTATGCTAGTGACCTTTTGATTAATGGTAGCATTCTTACTTCAATCAACAAGCTGAAAACTGCTTTAAATCTAGCTTTTGACATGAGTGATTTGGGATTGCTGAAGCAATTTCTTGGGCTTGAGATTGCTCAAAACTTTGATGGGATCACCATATCTCAGCAAAAATATGTTTCAGACCTGCTAAAAAAATTTAATATGTCATATTGTAAGGCAGCACCGTTTCCATTCCTCTCAAGAATCAGTCTTGAGGAGGGAGATTCTACACCGCTTGTAAATTCTACATTGTATCGACGGTTGATTGGTTCACTTCTATACTTGACACACTCTAGGCCTGATATTTCTTATGTCATGAGTGTTGTATCAAGGTATATGCAGCATCCCCATGAGCTTCATTAGTGGGAAACCAAAAGAATCTTTTATTATGTGCAAGGAACTAGACATTTTGGCATACACTATGCTATAGATTCTGAGCTAGATTTGGTTGGATTCACTGATTCAGATTGGGTGGGTGATAGCATTGATCAGAAGTCCACTTCCAGATATGTTTTCATGATTGGCACTGGGACTATTTGCTGGTAAAGTAAAAAGCAGGAAGCCATTGCCTTATCTTCAGCAGAGGCATAGTATCGAGGAGAAATCAATGCTTGCATTCAGGCAGTTTGGTTGCAGGGTATTTTGGCAGAGTTTGATATTGGTAGCACCACTTCGAATGTCATCTTTTGTGAAAATCAAAGTTCTATCAAGATTTCGACAGATCCATTTCAGCGGCAGAGGGCCAAGCACATCGAGATTCACATGCAATACATCCGAGAGCTTGTGCATGACATAACCATTGTTTTGCAATATTTCCCTACCGACGAGCAAATTGCAGACATCTTCACTAAGAGCTTCACTAAGAAGAAGTTCTCTTACCTCCATTCATTGTTGGGGGTGAGTTCCATCATGGTGGAGACAGATTAGATCCTTCTATGTTCAGCTTGAGGGGGGGCTTTCTTCCCATTGGGTTTTCCCTCTTTCCTCACTTAGCTTTATTTCTAGCATTTTTGGATTATTGTATTGGGGTGACCTTTGGTCTCAGTAACCAGGGCCCTATTCTTTATTTTTTACATCATAGTATAGCTTCAGGGGGGGTGTTAGGATATCTCATCATTCGGTTTTTATACTTTGCATGCATTTTTTCATGCATGCATCCCAGTCATCAGTTTAGTGTCCCCCAGCACCTTGTCCCCAGTTTGCTAGCCCCGGGAGATTCTTTCCATGCAGTTTTATCCCTCCTAGTCAGTAAGGCACCCACCTTTCCCCTACCACTTGAGAAAAGCATGCTTCTTCACCTACCACTCATTTACACTTCGGTTAGCTGAGTTATTTGGGGATCTTTCTTTGATTTAAGGCTCGATTGACTTGTTAATTATCTGAAACACTCTGTTGGACCCCCAGTGAGACTCGATTGCCTATTTTGACTCTAGTAAGATCCTCATGCACCCTCCACTGAGCCTCCTAACCTACATTAGTGCCACATACATCAGTTCCATTTATTACACTCAGTTAGACTCAGTTTGACACCTGGATGACAGTTGCTTGTGTATTGATGACCACCACTGATTGATGATGAGGACTCCTAGTTGGAGGGAAGCTATTCCATGCAGATATTTGAATGACCACCTTGGCTAATTCGAATTATTCACTCATTCTGAGTGCACATTGTATTGTATTTTACTTATGAGTTCAATAGAGCACTGCTACAATTCTCTTGCACAATTTTACACATATTTTCTTATGCATCTCTTGTAATTGATTTCTTGTTCAATTAGATATGATGTGTTTCAATTTCAGATATAATACCAAGACGATATCAATCTATCCATAGAGAGATTATCTTAGCACGGAAATTGGTGACTCCACTAGGGAGTAACGCCCTAGTTTTACCCCAGTCCATCTTCCTTCTTGAATTTTGATTTAGATCTTTCATCCCTTTAAGTCTGATAATTTTTTAATTTTTTTAGTTGATTTGATTGTTGCTTGGAAGTATTTTTTTAGCCATTGTAGTCCCTTCCTATTTCTGAATACAATCATACCTCCTCAGATATTGTTTTTTCACACACCACACCCTTACAAGATCATACAGAGCGATAAACTCTATTTTTCACGCCATCAAAGCTTTCCCAGGAGCGAAAATATCAAATTTTTCGCGCCAACCCAGCATTACCAGTCACAATGATCCCTTTTTTTCAAGCCTCCGATGCTTACTAAAGCATGATAATATTATGTTTTTCACCATATCTACACAGACTGGAGCGGGATAATATTTCCTGAGATAATTGTTTGGCTTGGTTTTTCTGGACACTGTTTGGTTTTGGCTTTTAGACTATTTGTGTGATCGTGTACTGTTGCTATTAGGTGATGCATACTTGTGTGAAGTATTTGATCGTCTCTTGAATCCATTTGAGAAAAAAAAAATTCCATTATAATTGGTCCGTGAAGGTCTAGACTTGTCATAAGGTTAACTTGATCATACGTCCCATTCAAGGCTCTTGAGTCTGATTTTTCATCCTTAGAGATCTCAGGGTTGAGTAAATTTATTGGTTTCAAGGAGAACTCTTAGGAGTTTTTTGTGTTTGGTTTTTTATTTGAAGAAGTGAAAATTTCACTTTATTCTTTGTTTTGGTTGATTGCACACTTATCTTGCCATCTTTTTTTCTTTGATTTGCTTGTAGGATGCTTCTTGTTATCATTAGTTTGGTTATAAGAAAATATTCATTGTTTTTACAACCCACTGGTCTTCTTGAAAAGTTTGTGAAACGGTGATTATTAATGTTTTATTTGGCATGAAGCATTGTCTTTATTTAAATCATATTACTGTGAAATTTTGGAACACAATAGATATTTGAGCCTGAGAAAATCTCACAGTGAAAGAATTAGGAAGAAAGATGAACTACAGTGAAATGAGCAGTAAAATTAATCATGCATTGAGACTCAGATGTACACAGAAATGTTTGTCATTGTCCATTAATCAGAAATGTTACAATGAAGAGAATTCAATTATCCAGAGAGAATTTGAATCCATGTCAATCTAGCCTAGGAAATATCGCCACTACAGTGCTACGAGGCTACCAAACTCAACTAAGACTCAATGAACTGAAGCTATTATAAGTTAATTGACCATGCAAGGCACATTAGTGTGTTTTCCATGCAAAATATCATGCAAACATGCTAGAGAGGGCGCATTAGATCAGAATCAATGGAAATCGGAGCACAAACCCCCCACTAGAGTCAGGAACTCAAGTGGACTGAACTGGATCACTGAGTTGGATCCTAAAATGTAGGGAACTGACTCTGGATGACCTAAAATTATGCATGCAGGGCGCATCAAGTGGGAAATGGATCCCATATGAAATCTGCACACCACTAGGGGGGAAATGACATCATTCGGTACTAGGAAAAGACTAATAATACTAAGGTGGACAAGGTTGGAGTATTAATTATCCTAACAATTTCCATTTGAAAACAAAAGAAGTCTTGCGAATCTTTTCATGCTTTGTGTGGTTGTTAAAAGAATATTGATTTTTGTTATCTTTTCTTACCCTTTCTCTGCTACAAATTATAGTGAGAATGGAAAGTTGTGCTCATTTTATTTTTAGGCATCTTTTAAAGAAAATTGAAAACTCAAAAAACAAGTGCATCTTAGTGTTTAGTGTTGCATATTAAAAGGATTTTTTCATTCATTTCTTTGAGTTTGGGTTGCATTTAGTTTGGATTAGTGCATCTCACTAAAAAAGAAAATTTTTGAGATAGTTCATGTGCATGAGTTTGCATTTGTGAAAATAAAAGAAATCTCCCTCACTTAGATAGAATTTCATCGAAGATAAAGACTTGCATACTCATTCAATTTTGCATGGTTCTGAGTCGATTCCACACACCATCAGTTGCACTTTCGCTTCCCTTTTCAGTAAAAAACACCCTCTAAAATTAAGCACCTAAACTAAACATGCATTAACCTCACTTGAGGAAACTAAAATAATTGGGTAGTTAGGTAGGGAATCGGGGATAGGCATCCAAATAACTTTCCGTTTTCACTTTACATCTAAAACATAGAATTTGTCTCTTAGGGAACTAAAATCCTCTAGTATATTTTGACACAATTAAATCCAATTTGTCGAGGGGCCTCTCTTTGGAGGGTTGAAGTCATAAGACTGGTTCCAAAGGTCTGGGTGGAATACTGCTCTCCACTCTATACTGAAGGACACCTACTCATTTTCCATGTTGTACATACATTATGGGTGGTGTAGCGGCCAAAGGGATGCAGTGGAAGATTCACCTACTCATACGTGTCATGAACAAGGTAGCCAAGTGACCATTCTTTTAGGGATTTTTTACACAGGTTCCCTTTCAATATAGGAATATCTCTTGGCCTTTTCAATATCCCATTTCATATTTCCTGACTACATATTTCATCACCCTGTAAGGGATACGATTTGTTGAGGTTTCCAACTCTTAGTAAGGTGGTTTCTTGCTCATGTACCTTATAGAGGGTCATTTTTTCTTTTTAGGTAGTGCTGCTTATTGGATTTCTGGACAATTTTTTGTATCTCTCTTGCTGTGATGTTAGTTGCACTAAATTTTTTGAGCTTTCTTTTTGGCCTATGTGCCTCTTTTGATTCTATCTCCCCTCTTATGCACTCGATTTCTTTGGGGTTTTTTGAGCTCTTTTTCTAGGATTTAGTTTGCACCACTTGGTCTTGCTCCATGTCAGATCCACTAAAATCACGGAGACAGCAAGGGTAGAGTCCCAAACCATCAGTGCCTAGAACTACCCAAACAACACCTCCACGTACCCAAGATCTTCCTACTGGAATACAGACTGGACGGGAGGTGGTCTCGAGACAAACTAGTGCAGCACCACAGGTTACCATAGCATCACAAGTTAGTGTAGCACCAGAAGTTAGTGTCACATTAGAAAGTACTGTAATACCAGAGATCCATCACAAGATGACCTGCACAAAGGGTACATTGAATTCATTGAAGAATCATATCCTTTTCCTTCTACAACCATCCAATTAGCTAGAAAATTCAATTAACCATTAGTCTAGTTGGTAGCACCAACTTGTGTACCTACTACCCCCATTACACCAGCTTCCAACCCGAATCCTCTCGTGGAAGAACACTAGGAATGCCAATATTTGAACTTTGCACAAGTGAATAAATTATGGCATCCATATGAGCAAAAATTGATGCTTTATCTCGCAACAGACAAGAACGTGCATCTGATGCTACACAACCCCAAGGGACGGTCCCCTCAAATTTAGAAGCTTCATTGCCTTCCACTTTTGAAGTGGTATATCCTTCTAATGCAAGAATCCCTCAATCTTCTCCTTGTGACTAAACTTATGGAATTTCGTTTGTAGGTTGATCTCCACCCACGTATTGGATCTTTACCCAACCACTACCAAGTGACCCGAAAACGAGAAATGTATTTGACCCATTATTGTCATTATGGAATACTACTTTGGTCCAAGCACTTAATCATTTTCATATGTAGTTAACTCTAGAACCTCCCCCTCTAACTCTCCCACTTATATTACCAAGTGAAATTCTTGGTCACTCTTTAGGGATTGTTCATATCATAGGGACTAATTCCAACATCTCTTCGTCACCCATGGTTACTGGATTAGGTGCACATTCATACTTGAAAGTAGGTAACACCTCGAAAGTCACCCAAATTTCCCAATCACTTTCCTTCAATGCTGTAGTTGGAATTTCCCAAATTTCTTATGTTGGAATGTCGGTTGTAACTAGGGGTCAATCTTCAACTACAATTTATACAATATCTGGAGGACAACCTTTTATCACTGGAACAAGTATGGCCAGTGGTCAACCTCCACCGATAAGACAATCTGTCTCATGGGGACAACAACAACCACCTGTTGGGGAGAAACCTATGGCGGGTAACCAAAATCTTGTTGGGGGGAATTTGAATCAATTTCAACCCATTTACCCCCCGACCCCAATTTACATCCTAGTTTACCTTACCCTAGCGTCATAAAAAATCAATGGATCCCACCCCCTCGAACACCTCCCCTTAATCCAACCATTGCGAGTAATCAATGGATTTCACCCCCTCCGACACCTCCCCCTAATCAAGGAGTTGTTCCACCCCCTAATCAAGAATTCGTTCCACCCCTTAATCAAGGGTTTTTTCAACCTCCACCCATTCACCCCATGATGTAGAATTTACAATTGATTAATCTTATGGTTCTGAATCCACATCCAATTAATCCTATGGTTCTAAAACCATAACCAATTAATCCTATGGTTCCCAACCCACAACCAATTAATCCTATAGTTTTGAATCCACAACCGGTTAATCCTATAGTTCTGAATCCTCAAGGATTCCAACAGTACCCCAAGGGTAACACATATGGTTATAACATGCAACAACCTTCAGTGAATGGCTCTATGGGCATTAAAATATCTTATCAGTATTACTCCTACCCACAACAATACAAGAAACTTCCTTTCCTGGCGACGTTAGACTTGCTGGACTTGTCGAGACTGATAAATTACCCCATATGGCATGAACCTCATTGGCCTCCCATCCCTGCCAAACTACCATTACAAATCCTCAAGTTCGATGGAAAACCTGAGGAAGATCCAAAAAACCACGTCATGACATTCCATCTTTGGTTTTCTTCTAACTCCTTGATGCATGACTCCATTCAATTAAGGCTCTTCTGATGAATACTCACTAGGACTGCAATGAAATGGTATATTGAGCTGCCACAACACTCCTTCCGAGGTTTCAACTCCCTTGCAATGCATTTTCTTAAACATTTTCAGTTACCTATTAGGTATGAGACTGGCACGGACCTGTTAACCTTGTTGTGGCAATCCACCTCTATTCATATCTATGATCATATACATGAGTGGAGGAGGAACCAAAGGTTGATTAAGGCCCCCATTCTTGATCAATTACTAGTTGATTAGTTAACCAAATAATTACTTCCACCCATTTCTAGGGATGTTTCCATGGGAGGGTCTATTACATAAGAGCAAGTGATCAGTCACACTCGGTATCTGGACTTAGTCTATTCCCAGTCTGGAACTTTATGACTTGATCCCCAATTCTCCTTGTCCCACCAATGATCCTTCTAGGCCCACTACCAAACCTCCTTCCTATGGAATAGTTGGTTTTGTTAAGGACCCTCCTGCATCCAAAACAAGTGGACAACAGACTCAATCTACTTCAACTCCATCCCAAAATTAGGTTGCTTCCAACACTAAAAATAACACTTCTCCTACTCATACCTCTGAGGTGAACGTTGTTCTATCCTCGTCACAACAATCTGGAGGAAAGAAGAAGAATAATAGAGGGAAATCCAAGAAATATTCTAATTAGTAGGAAAATCCAAAACCTCAGGAAACCAATGCTAATAATAAACCAAAGAGGAAAGCTAAGTTTCCTTGCCTGATCTGTCAAGAAGACCATTATACAAAAGAATGTCCTTATCGCGAGTAAGTCAATAGATTTTTGAAAGGTTCTTCTCGTATGGCAGTGTTAACTGACCCTTTGCCCCTCAATAGAAGCAAATGGTCACACACACTCCCTCGCAAGTGAGCACCACAAATACTTCCAATCAATCTGAAACATCCTACTCTGCACAAGTCCTCATGTGCGATGAGAATGTTAATATTTATACCAATTCAAAGACTTATGAACAAATTCCAAATTTGAATCCAAATGGAATTTATAAGGATAAATATCCTATTTATGATCCTTCCGCCACCCCTATACCTTCCATCTCTCTTCATATTGAAAGACTTATTTCTAACACTGTGTTGCGCCCACCAAAGGCCACCATTCGAAAGGTGACATTTAATCCGAGTACACGAGTTGCTCAAAGTTACAATATTGTTGAGGACTTAGCTCAAGCACCCTATGCCATGTCAACTCTTGAACTTCTATAGCATTGTCCTAATCATCGTAGAACCTTTTTGTCGACACTTGGAGCCGTGGACCCAGAAACTTCCAATGCCATCATGTTTACTTTTGAATATTTCAAACCGAGGCTTTCCCATCAACTGGATTTCCATATCCATACTAAGATGTTTGAGAAAAATATACATCGCACCATTTTGGATGAAGGTGCCTCCACTTCTAGTATGTCCTTGTCCTACTAGAGGGTTATAGGCTCTCCTGGAGTAACACAGTCTCCCACTACTTTGAAGGCCTTCGACAGTCGTGGTTTTCAACCTTACGGACTCATGCCAACATTAGTAGTAGAACTGGGGGGAAAAACTATCTCCTTTCATGTGGAGATAGTCGATGCTTCATTGGATTACAATATCCTACTTGGTCAAAATTGATTTTATTCCATGACTACAGTAGCATCTTCAGTCTTTTTCTTGGTGTAGTTTCCTCATTAAGGAAAGATCATCACCATCGACCAACTTGATTTTTGTACCCCAGATATTGATTCCAACAACACTAACAATGTCCCATTTTTGGCACAATCCCAACATCATTATGAATACGTTGGTGTCGAAATTTTAAAATACTCTTCCATTATTGGAGTCTTCCCTGAGCTTCCACCCCTAGTTTCCACCATCAACATGATCTCTTCTAGAATACAACAATCCCATGATCCTTGGGTAGTACCGAGTCCATCTGAATGTGAAATCATCGGCGACTGCATGCCTTTTAACTTAAATGAAGCCACATATGATGAAATTTAGTCTGCTACAGATTGTATCAATCTTGATAACCACCATCCTATGGCATCAAATCCCGATCATATGTCTTCTTGGATGGATTCATCGGTGTCTTCTCCTGGTCAACTCCTACAGAATTTTCCTTCAGATGAGTCTATCATGGAAATAATGAACATCGATGAACCTCTGTGGGAATATCCCCATCATAGATCGTCTTTCCTTCTGAATATCCAAACGGTGGAAACTGATATTAAATCCATCATTTCATCTGATATTGTCCCAAATCATCAATCTCCCATCCTCACTCGTAACGTGCTATCTGAGGGAAATTTAGGTAACAGCACAAAAACATTTCCTATAGACATATCAGTGAAACCTGGTGTCGTGGAGCACATTCAACTAGGCAAAACTTGTACATCTTCTAAGGTGGAATTATACACAGCCTTATTCAAGGAGTTATGCGATGTGTTCACTTGGATTTATGAAGAAATGTCGGGAATTGACCTGTAATATTCTAATTTTGACCCCATTGCATTAAACATGTAAATGATGTAATATCATTATTAAATCGTAGTGAGGAGCTCAAGGCCAAGGCCCCACCATCGATTTAGTGTTACAATTGATGCATATGGTTTATGTGCTATCCAGGAACAATGGAAATTGTAAATATCATGTAAATATGCATTTTAATAAAATACCCACAATTAGCTATGCAATGTAATGCAACAAGAGTATGGGGGCATAATTTTGCAAGGAAATGGGAGGGAAATATTCAAAACCTTGGAGCCAATCAAGTAAATCCAAGTGTCAATGAGGAAACACATAAACCCTGAACTACCCATGTTGATTTTTGTACCCAATCATTTATTTCTCCCAAGAGTTGGTTGAAATAGTTATTATTTGAGAAATGGTGAGTTATGGCTGTCCAAATTCGGGTATGGGAAAGCCATCAATTTTGAAAAACTTGTTTTGGCTTCTTGGGAAAGAAAGGAGCCACAAAATTGTCCCCCAAGCCATTATCAATCAACCAGTTTGGCTCTCTCAGGAGTTGGAAGCTACCTGGGCATTTTTCTCAATGAAATTTCAGTGTTTTCCTTCATTCTCAACTGGGAGAAGGGATTTTTTGTGATATAGAACAGTGGGAAAGAAGAGGAAATTGATTTGGGGTCCTTGGGGTTCCATAGAGTTCGTTTTTGTCCATTCAAATTCCCATATACAAGTTGGGGAAAAACGTTTTCTTCCCTATGGTCGATTTTCCTTATCGCCCAACTCGTTTTGTGGTGCCATGATTTGGGGAAAACACTTGGACATATTGCTTGTGAATCCCATATTTAAAACCATTTTCCTATGCCCAACATATGTGCTTGTTGTGTGTGGGAGAGGATTTTGTGGTTTGGGTTTTGGGTACCCATTGTTTTGGCTTGAGTTTGAGTGCAAGCATCCAGAAATGAAGAGGGTTCAGTTTTTAATTGAAAACCCAACTGTGGATTGGCTTGACTTAAGTGTGGTGTTCCTTTTGTTGTGAATAGGTTTGTAGGTTCCCATTCCTTGTGGAAATCATGCCCAGCTTGGGGGTGGAAACTATGCTGAGAGATTGATGAGAATAGTTGGAATATGGCTGGGTGGAACGTTGCAGTTGCATAGCTGGTTGCATGGGACAACATTACATCAAGATGAGTATTCTCTTATGTGTTTTACTTTTGCAATATTTTAATTATTTAATGATTTTTATTGATATGTTGAATGCATGTGAAATGTGTGTGGATAGTTTAATTCCGTTGTGCATGTTTATTTTGAATGGCACCTGCACACATGCATTTTATTTTTTTATATGAATTTGATGAATGGGGATGAGTGAGTTTTTGTAAAAGCCCCAGAATTGTAGTCATTTTCCCTTCCTTGAGTCGGATCGATGGGAAGGGACATGACATGACCCCTCTATCGTGATCCATGAGATTAAAACTTATCCCGATGTAAGACCTATCTGGAAGAAACTTCGACCTGTTTACCCCAGGAAAACTGCGGTGATAAAGCCATAAGTTGAAAAGCTTCTTCGAGTTGGTTTTATTTAACTCGTCCCATTGACAGATTAAGTGTCTAATATTGTTCTTGTAGCTAATAAACAGGAAACTATTAGAGTTTGTGTTGATTACATGGATTTGAATAAGGATTTTCCTAAGGACAACTATCTTACCCCCTTCATCAACCAAATTATCGATAACTATGTCAGAAGTGTCATCTTTTAATTTATGGATGGATTCTCTAGCTATAATCATATAAAGATACTCTTGTCTGACCAGCATAAAGCGGCTTTCATCTTCCCGTGGGGGAATTTCTCATATCAAAAGTTACCTTTTTGCCTTAAAAACATTGGGGCTACATTTCAATGGTCCATGTCCTATGCATTTCACGATATCAAGCATACCGTATACCCTTATCTAGATGACTTACCCACTCATTCCACTCAACGAGAAGACCATCCAGAACACTTTAGTTCCATTTTTCTAGCGTGTCGTCATTGCAAGATCCGCTTGAATCCTCGTAAATGTGTTCTCTCTGTTGAAGCCGACAGACTATTAGGCTTCATAGTATCCAAGGATGGAATCCGAATCAACCCACTGAAGTTTGAGGACATATTATCCTTATTTTCCCCCACCGATATCCTAGAACTTCAAAGTTTGCAAGGGAAGGAAAAAAATTTGTGCCACTTCATTTGAAATTTTGTCGAGATTAATCAAGGCTACATGATACTGCCAAATAAGAATGTCCGATTTGTTTGGGATGATGAATCTCAATAGACTTTTGATAATCTAAAAAAGGCCTTGACAAATGCTCACATGCTACAACCCCCCAATTACACACGAGATTGTATATTATACCTCGCAGTGTCCACTTCCACCATTGGAATGGTGCTAGTGCAAGAAGACGACAGTGGCAAAGAACATGCGATATACTATCTAAGTAAGAGTCTTGTTGATTCTGATATCCGATACTCACATGTTGAGAAGTTAGCTCTAGCAATTTTTTTTTTATCCATAGGTTTTGTCATTACATATTACTCTGCAAGACAACTTTCATTTCCAAATTTAACCACATGTATTACATTCTAACACATCAGGTGCTAGGGGGGAATACTCCCGCTGGATTGTGGTCCTCCAAGAGTTTGATTTGGAGTTTGAAAATTCTAAATCCAAGAAATATTTGGTTTTTTTAGCTTAGATGTGCACTTCCACATGTTAATGAAGAATCTAATTCCATTGACTCTTTCCCCGATGATTCATTGTTCCTCATTGGAACGACTGATCCTTGGTATGGAGAAATTTTTTGTATCTCCAAACCCAACGCTTTTGGCCTGAACTCTCCCATGATGAACGATGTTGTATTCGACATAATGCTAAATAATACCTCATCATTGGTGACACATTATATCGTTGAGTTATCGATTATATTTTGCATCGATGCCTAACTCTTGAAGAAGTCGAATGTGTTCTAAATGACTGTCACTCCAGATCTTGTGGTGGTCATCTCTCTAGGATGGATACAACCCAGAAAAGTTTGCGCACTGGCCCTACTTCTGGTCATCCATCTTCAAATATTGTGTTGAAGCATTCAAGAAATGTCCCCCATGTAAATTATTTCATTCAAAGAAGTGCTCCCATCCAGCTACATTACATCATGTGATTGTCGTATGCCCTTTTGCAAAATGGGGCATTGATTTTATGCATTGTAAGCCTACCTTAGTTGGGGGGCATAATTATTCCATTGTGGATGTTGACTATTTTACTAAGTGGGCTGAGGTTATGCCTACATATGATGAAGACAAAAAAACAATAGCACTCTTCATATTCAATCACATCATCGCAAGGTTTGGAGTCCCTCAAGCCATTGTGACTGATCATGGTTCCCATTTTAATAACCATATGATGGATGAGCTACGCACCAAATTGGGTTTTCTTCATGAAAAATAATCCCCTTATTACCCCCAAGAAAATGGACAAGTAGAGGTGATCAACAAAGTATTGGAAACGATGATCCAGTGCATGGTGGGGACCCATAAATCAAATTGGCACTTGGCACTTTTTCGGCTCTTTGGGCCTATAGGAATTTCGTAAAAAATGCAACCAGATTCATGCCCTTTCAGTTAGTCTATGGTCTAGAAGCTATCCTCTCATTTGAATTTGAAATTCCATCCCTCAAACTAACCGTTGAACTCTTGCCCAGCACTTCAGCATAGGAAGAACGATTTTTGTATTTGACTAAGCTTGATGAAACTCGTCGTGATGCTACGCTTGCTAACGAAGCTCATAAAGAGATTATTAAGACTCAATATGATAAATCTGTTCAACCTCGTGCTTTCAATGAACGTAACCTAGTTTTAACATATGACCAAATGCATGATAGACTAGGGAAAGGCAAGCTAGAATCCATGTTGTATGGTCCCTATATCGTTAAATGGGTTTTAGAGAAAGGGGCTTATGAGCTAGGTTATTGTGATGGTACACCTTTAGGGGAGCCTTGTAATGGGCTCTACCTGAAAATATTTTATGCGTAGGGATATCCTCTGTATACACTTTGTATACAATGTAATTATGGCGTGATTTTGATTTCTTTTGCATGTTAGGATCTTGTTTCACCACGGCTATTTACACCAATTCGTTCTTTGACATGCAAATGTTGGTGTATTCTATATTTGCAGATGGTGCTAATCAACAGACCTGAAATCTTGCTTCTGCAGCATGGGTACTCTATTCCCCTACTAACGATTTGATTTCCTCTGGAGGAATCTTCATAGGTCTCACAACAAACAATATCACGGAATACCATGCCATAATTGGACTTCTAACCGAAGCATCCTCTTTTGGAATTTTCCATCTCATAGTCTACCTAGAATCCCAACTCATGGTATCTCAACTAAACTACATCTACATGATCCAGGATCCCATACTAATTCGTTTATATCAAAGGATACATTTATTGGAAACACTGTCTGATTCCATTCAATATCAACACATTCCAAGACAAATCAATACAATTGTAGATTCCTTAGCAAATTTTGTATTAGACTAGTATCTGGAACATACATGAAGCATTTCACCATGAAATGTAACATCAAAACATGAAATAGAAAATGTACATAAACACATTTCAGGGAATCAAATAGTTAAAACAAGAACTATATATATATCTTAGCAAAAGTCTCTTTCAGAGTTTGTAGTCACATCATAAGTTCCAAAAAGTATAATAGGGTCAAAATTTGGGCCTTATGACCCATACATAAGATAAATGCCGCAAAAATTGGGTCCTACAGACCACCTAGAATATATCTCTAATCACAAGGGATGTTGTGCTCATGATAGCACACAATCGCTCGAGCTACCCAACATAGAAGGAAACTGATACTCTTTGGCACTCCCACAGTGTACCTCTGTAGCCGGTAGGGCACATCGTGCACCCTCATCGTTGGGATTCCCATGGTCAATCCCTCTAGGTTACACTCCACATCCCAGATCCCACCCTCATCCTCCTCATCCCCTGCGAATATTTATCCTCTATGGTGAAGAGGAGAAGATCCCGTTGGTCATGCAACCCCAACATCTGCAGCGTAATATGTACATGCATCAAATCCCCACTGTACACCACCAAAAGAAAGATAAAAAATGATGAAATATAAAACAAAAAATTCAAAAAATGCATTCTTTCTACAAGAGCACACCTAAAGCATCACACTGCTCTCCCTATGGAAGCAGCATGTTTGTATCTTCGCAGAAGTCCATCCCCACATAAGGGTAGTCTTCTATCATAGGGATCTAGTGCCTCCACCATGAGAATAAATCTGCATCATATTTGATCCTTTGTGGGCCCCCCAACAGTATTTCCAAACCGATCCGTAACTCCATCCATGGCTTGGATGGAGGACGAATCAGTACATCAATATGAGGGCAAAGTAGTGGTACCCTCTCTAGAAAGAATGTGACCAGAATGGTCCCATATCCAAAATGTTTATGTCTTCCACTTCTGTACTTGGTCAATTTCTCTTTCAAGTTGGCCAATAAGCCCCCACACCATTTAAATATGGTGGGATCCATGCACTCTAAAGCAATCAATATATGTGCCCTGGTGGCATGGTGTGCCCTTGCACTTATTACGACCCTAGTAATTGTGAACGAGATGGTGCATAACAGCAAGTCAACTACGTTCTTTATGGGAATCTTGTCGCTTGTCCTTTGAGTTCCCAGAGAACAAAACTAATCAATAAGGTCTTCAGTACTATCTTCTCCCCCTCGGTGACTACTCAACACCACCAGTTCACCTCTCCTTGAGAGGCCTATCAAGAAGTAGATGTCCTCTATTTCGATCTCTAGGACATGTGGCCCTACATTAAAGGCTTCACTGTTTACATCCCACATCTCTATGAGGTGGTTCAAGAGTGCTCCTTGTTTCCTCATCCCTTGGGTAAAGAAGAACTTCAGCAACCCACAGTTCCTCAATGCATTCGAAGTATCTTAGTCATTTAGAGCCATTGGATCATCACTTTCATGCTCCCTCTCCTTCGAATGAATCATTTTGCTCTTTGTAAGTTGCAATCACCTACCATGTACAAGAAAATCATTTGGTCAAATTCTGAGATCCAAATTCAACCTCTAACCCACTAAGCAAACTCAAAAATGTCCTCAAATTGTGCATCATTGCGCCCCCTCAGTGTACCACAGAGCAAAAAATTGATTTTTTCGTGCCTTTGTTGTTACAAGAAATGCGATGAACTTGAGATCATTGAGCTTCATGATATATGTGAGGCACGATGATCTATAGGGGTGAAAAAGGGATTCCCCCAAATCCCCAAAACCATACAAAACTTCCATGAAAAGAAAAAAAATGGCAATGAATAGAAGGAGGAGGACCCGATCTATACCTAGAACATACGGCTCATCAAATGGTGCCCTAGATCTCCTGCAATCAACAGTTGAAGATTTCCTTCAAAATGAGGTAAAAAACCACTCCAAGAGGTAAATGAGGTAAATAGTAATTTCTTTGTCTATTTTTACCTTTAACCTTCTAGGAACCAGTTATTTGACTAATGTTCACACTCGAGTTTTCATTTTTGGGGCTTTTTACCCATTTTAACTAAATTTTGCTTGAGATCTAATCCATTTTGTGACTAGTTTCCATATTTTGTGCAAGATCATTATGACTTTGGGTATCGGTGCATGGTTTGACCATTTCAAGTATGTTATAACCATGAAATGGTCATCATTACAAAGTTAGTTTCATTACTTTTTTGGCCTTGTAATGATTATAATATGAAAAATAAACTTAATGGAGTTTTCTTTAAGCTATTTTCAAACTCCTTAAAAGTGAAAAGATTGCCAAGTGAACTTGTTTCCTTTCACACTCATAAAAGTATCAGAAAGGGAATCTATTCAGTTTTAGTTTACCCCTTTTTTGGGTTGGGTAGCATTAATTATGAAAAAGGTATACCCTGGTCAACCATTGACTTGAAGAGTTCTCCTTCGCATTATTTTACACTTTTTCGGGCTTAGGGGACTAACTTCACAAAAAAGTCACTTTGGAGTCTTATTTTGACTGTTTCAAACTCTCTAAAAGTGAAACGTCATCGATTTTTCCTTCGTTGGACTCATGAAATTAAATATCGAAGGACCCACATGGGACCGAATCCATCCTTTCTCAAGTTTGTAAAACATGTGAGATTGGACTCATCGTAAGATGAGCTATACCGAGCATCTGTTGTTAAATTTTGAGCATCAATTCAATATGATCTAGGATCTTTACTGAGAGAATAACACGTATAGTATATCAATCACAAGAGACAATAGACACATAGAGTTTCCTTGGGGAAAACCAATAAGGTGAAAAACCCCAATAACTTCCTCAGAGATAGATAGAGCAATGATACAAAACCCAAGCATAAGAGATAGTCTCCTAGCAGCAACTTCTCCTCCTCCACTAATGCGCCACTCTCCAATATGTGTATAAGTGAGAAAGTGAATGATGAAATAGAGTGCCTCCCGCACTCTATTTATACATGACTTGACTTTCCTAATAACCTTACTAGGTCGGCCTCAACTTAATCACATAATATAATGCTGACAGGGCCGACCCCACTAAGGTGGTCTAATAACCCACATGACTTCTACAGGGCTGACCCGATCAAGGTGGTTTAATAACCCATCAAGTATAAGTTACGACACTTACAATATAAATGACAACACTTCCGTATAGAGGAATAAAAACATCTCTATATGAATACAATATACATATATGAAATACATTCCAAAGTTACAAATACATCAACACTCCCTCTTAACTAGGAAGGTATTTCTCGACACAGATCTGATAGCACAAGTCTTCTTCTATGGATCATCGTCACTGGATCATCGTCATAGAATCATCGTCATCGAATCATCGTCATCGTCACGGGTGTTGCTATCTCAATCAATCTCTGATCTACTCGTCATAGGAAGTTCTACAGATCCAGCCTTTTTCATGCTGGATGTAGGCCCACCACCTGTAGGTCTTCATCATCAGTGGCCATACTGTGGAACCTAGGACTTATTACGTGCATCAACAAAACCTAGCACGGACTATAGGATCTTTTACATGTTGACCTTCACAAAACCTTTAAAGAGCATCCCAGGATGTTACGAGCACACCGCTCTACCTGTCCGGATCTCTATAGAGCATCCCAGGCTGTTACGAGCACATCTCTCTACCTGTCTGGATCTCCAGGATCTTTTCTATGTGAAATTTCGCAAAACCTTTAAAGAGCATCCCAGGATGTTACGAGCACACTGCTCTACCTATCTGGATCTCTATAGAGCATCCCAGGATATTACGAGCACACCGCTCTACCTATCCGGATCTCCAGGATCTTTTCTATGCGAAACTGTAGCAAAACCTCGAAAGAGCATCCCAAGATGTTACGAGCACACCACTCTACCTATCTGGATCTCCCAGGATCTTTTCTATGATACCTGCACAACTTGTCCACGACCACAGAGTATCAACCTAATACTCACCATACATCATCATGATGTACATCATCACATGATCAACCTGATCATCATCTTGATGCATATCATCTGGAGAAACATCCTGAAGCTCGTCATTTGTGATCATCCTGATCAAACAATGTATCCACCTGATGCATACCAAGTATCTACTTGATACATATCATCATACATGATCCACCTGATCATACAATGCATCCACCTGATACATATATAAATTCATGATCCACCTGATCATACAATGCATCCACCTGATACATATATAAACACATGATCCACCTGATCATACAATGCATCCACCTGATACATATATAAATACATGATCCACCTGATCATACAATGCATCCACCTGATACATATACATGATCCACCTGATCATACAATGCATCCACCTAATACATATATAAATACATGATCCACCTGATTATATCAAGCATCCAACATGATGCACATACAAATGCATGATCCAACTTATCATATCAAGCATCCAACATGATGCATATACAAATACATGATCAAATTGATCAAAGCATCCAACATGATAAATATACAAATACATGATCAAACTGATCAAAGCTTGATATGATAACCTTTACCTTAAGGTTATGGATGATGAACCTATTGTACTATTACTATATGTGGATGATCTCTTTCTGACAGGGAATGAGAAACAGATCATGGAATTTGAGATGAAATATCTCAAATTGATGCATTACTTCCTAGGACTAGAAGTATAGCAAGGCCCAAAAGGAATCTTTCTCAACCAAGGAAAGTATGATGTGGAAATCTTGAGAAGATTTGATATGTTGAAATGTAAGGACATGACCACTCCCATGGATTCCAACTTGAAGCTGTTAGTTGATGAATCATCAGAGTTAGTGGATGTAACTCTGTACAGACAGATTATTGGGTCATTGATGTATCTAACGAATACCAGGCCAGATATATGCTTTGCTGTGAACACCTTGAGTCAGTATCTAGTGGAACCTAGGTGTGTTCACCTGATAGATGCAAAGCATGTGATGAGGTACCTAAAGGGTACGATAGACTTTGGTCTATGTTATCTTGGAGATCATGAATTCAGATTGTATGGCTACACAGATGATGATTGGGCAAGAAGTGTATCAGACATGAAGAGCACATTGAGTGGATGTTATAGTCTGGGATCTGCCATGATCTCATGGTTTAGCAAGAAGCAGTCCTGCGTAGCACTGAGTATAGCCGAAGCATAGTATGTCGCAGCTTGTTCAGCCAGTTGTGAGGCAGTATAGCTTAGGAAGCTACTGTCTGAGTTATTTGATCTCCCATTGGATGCTACCTGTATCTATTGTGACAACCAGATCTGTGTGAAGTTTTTAGAGAACCTGGTCTTACATGACAGGTCGAAGCACATCGAGATCAAATATCACTATATCAGGGATATGGTGTAGAGAGGAGCAGTGAAGCTCTTGTATGTTGCGATGGATGAGCAGGTTGCAGATGTGTTGACGAAACCACTAGCCAGAGTGAAGTTTGATTACTTTAGAGAGATGCTTGGTGTTCTTCAGATTGAAGATACTTTGAGGAAGAAGTGATGGGACACATTTGCAGGATCCATTCCAATCATGGTGATAGGAGGATCCTTCCCATGGTTGTGGGTGTAAGTGTTGTGTGATGAGCATCAGGACAATGCTCCAGTTACTGCTATGTATGATGATCAGGATGATCATGTGTGATGATATGCATCAAGTGGATGCTTGGTATGATCAGTGTTATTATATGATGATGATATGCATCAGGACGATGCTATGACGATGATCAAGATGATCATGTGATGATGACATGCATCAGGACGATGCAGTGACGATGATCAGGACTATCATGTGATGATGATGTGCATAAGGACGATGTACGGTATGATGATGATCAGTATGATCATGAGTATTAGGATGATACTCCATGGCCATAGACAGGTTGTGCATGTAGCATAGAAAAGATCCTGAGAGATCCTATAGTCTGAGTTAGGATGCTCTTTCAAGGTTTTGCTACTAGAGGCATGTAATAAGCCCTAGAGATCCGATAGGTTGGGCAGTAAACTCGTAATCAGTCCTGGGATACTCTTTAGAGTACTTGCAGGTTGCAAGAGGCTCTTTAAAGGTTTTTCCTAACCACATGTAATCAACCCTAGAGATCCGATAGGTTGAGAAGTAAGCTCGTAATCAGTCCTGGGATACTCTTTAGAGTACTTCCAGGTTGCGAGGTGCTCTTTAAAGGTTTTGTGGTGTGGGGGTCACATGTAATCAGTCCTGGAGATCCAATAGGTTGATCAGTAAGCTCGTAATCAGTCCTGGGATGATCTTTAGAGTTCTTGCAGGATGCAAGACACTCTTTTAAGGTTTTGTGATAGTCAACATGTAAAAGATCCTGAGAGATCTGATAGGTTGAGCAGTAAGCTCGTAATCAGTCTTGGGATGCTCTTTCGAGGTTTTGTTGACGCACGTAATAAGTCCGTAGGATTCCACAGTATGGTCAGTGATGATGAAGACCTACAGGATGATAGGCCTACATCCAGCGTGAAAAAGGGTTGGCTCTGTAGAACTTCCTATGACGAGAAGAATTCAAAGATAACCTAGTGATCGAGATGTCGAGTACAGCAGCAGTGATGATGATGATGCTCCGTGATCCAGTGATGATGATCCAGCTCCAGAATTGAAGACTTGCGCCAATATGTATTGATGACTTGTGTCTAGAGAATGCCTTCCTAGTTAAGAGGGAGTGTTGATGTATTTGTAACTTCGGAAGATATTCACTTGTATATTACATTTGTATTTTATTGTATATCCAACAGAAATGTATTATTCCTCTAATTGGAAGTGTTGTCATTTGTATTTGCAAGTGTCGCAAGTTACATTATAAGTGTCGTCATTTGTATTGATGGGTTATTAGACTTCCCTAGTGGGGTCGGCCCTGTCACATTATGTTAAATGGTTAAGTTGGGGCTGACCTAGTTAGTGTAAAGGTCAAGTCGGAGTTGTGTATAAATAGAGGAGGTGTGTTCCTCATTTAACACACATTCACTCACTTGTGAGTGGCGCATAGGTGAGAGAGAGATCTGCTATGGAGGAGAAGGAGCTCATGTTTGGGGATTACATCTTTGTATTTTATGGTCATCTATATTGAGGAAGCTTTGCTAGGTTTTCTACCCCATGAGGGTTTCCTAGGATAAATTTGTGTCTCTTGTGTTTATGCTGTGCTTGTTGTTCTTTCAGTGATCCTGTATATGCTATTGTTGTGAAATGGAATGTAATACTGATATTTTCTTGGTTTTTACCCATTTTCACTAAATTTTGCTTGAGATATAATCCATTTTGTGACTAGTTTCCATATTTTGTGCAAGATCATTATGACTTTGGGTATCGGTGCATGGTCTGACCATTTCAAGCATGTTATAACCATGAAATGGTCATCATTACAAAGTTAGTTTCATTACTTTTTTGGCCTCGTAATGATTACGATATGAAAAAGAAACTTAATGGAGCTTTCTTTAAGATATTTTCAAACTCCTTAAAAGTGAAAAGATTGCCAAGTGAACTTGTTTCCTTTCACACTCATAAAAGTATCAGAAAGGGAATCTATTCAGTTTTAGTTTACCCTTTTTTTGGGCTGGGTAGCATTAATTATGAAAAAGGTATACCTTGGTCAACCATTGACTTGAAGAGTTCTCCTTCGCATTATTTTACACTTTTTCGGGCTTAGGGAACTAACTTCACGAAAAAGTCACTTTGGAGTCTTATTTTGACTGTTTCATACTCTCTAAAAGTGAAATGTCGTCGATTTTTCCTTCGTTGGACTCATGAAATTAAACATCGAAGGACCCACATGGGACCAAATCCCTCCTTTCTCAAGTTTGTAAAACATGTGAGATTGGACTCACCGTAAGATGAGCTATACAAAGCATCTATTATCCTCCTCAAGCTTGTTAAAAAACAAAGGGGTACTCATCCATCATGATGGGGTTTGGGGAGAAATTAGCCGAGTTTATCTTTAAAAATATTTATGGCAGCTTGTGTTTCCCTTCAACATGGCACCTGTTTGAGTCTCATCATAACAGTTGGGGAATCCACTTTGCCTCTAAGTCATGCCAATTCATGAGTTACCCTGCTCCTTCGAGTCATCCAAATAATGTCTCAATATTTGTCACGTTATGTCTTGGTCTTTTCCTTATTGAGTCAACTCTTCCAAGTCACTTGTTGTCATGTCGTACAATGTTCAAGGGATGTATTTACCTGAGTCGGTCTCTGCAATATTCTCAGTCCGTGTATTCTTGTGTCAATCAATATCTAGAAAATCCAATATCTTACATCACTTTACTATCAGTTTCATGTCGATGATATGGGATTCATCATGGCCCTCCTTCGACGAGTCTATTCCTATCAACTTCAACTCATCATCCAAGAATTATACCTAGGAACCACCTTAGTACCTTCGTACCTGCATGCCTCAATTGTAGGTTTCCTCGTATTCTACTGTAGGTTTTCATCAATGACCTCTGATCGAGTGATTCCACGAGTGTTCAACGCAAAGACATATATTCACATTCGTTGGAATGTCCTAGTGATACCTTGGGGATCATTGTCATTATTGATGATTTCCCTCGCACTTGTTAGCGGTTTGCATCATTGACCGGTAATCAAGTGGTTTCTACCATGTTCGACTTCAACACCTTCTAATCACATGGTTAGATTCATATCGATTCAGGATTGAGTAGAACCCTGGATGGTTGTGAATTCTATTTACCACATCCAGGTTGTGATGGTGATTTTTTGGTAGGTTCCCACATAGACATCATGTTGTTTTCCTCATCGATGTACTGTCACATAGATCCACTTTTGTATTGGTCGTGGTTGTGTCATTATTTAATCATTGATCTACGCTTGTACTTTAGTAGCCATGATTCATCTCCAATCATTTCCAGTCATGGATCTGCAATGTATTGGTCAGCAACCATGCTTTGAGTCAAATTCATTCTGAGCATGGGGATGCCCACCTCGGGATTGGCTTGTTTTGAATGGTTGATTTTGAAGACTCCTCTCCAGTTCTCTTTCAGTTATCCTTCAGCCGTGAGATGGTAAAGTGTCTCGGTCATCAATATCGTTTCTAGCCTAAAACTTTAAGGGGCACCTTTTACACCTCATTTTTTCACTTCTAGCCTTTATGACCTATAATTATGGCAGCTCAGTTCCCTAAATAAGTCAAAACACCGGGTGTGTCGATTTCTCAGTCTACATATTATCCTGAGGATATTCCATGTCATCTAGACACTAAAATACATCTCACACCTTGCTTCCTGAAGCCTTGAGACATAATTCATCGCACCTTCCTGGATGGTGAGAGAGTGATTATCACGCCTCTACCAGTCAGTATAGAACAAAAAACTCCCAATGATCGCGCCTTGCACACCTTGCAAAGCACGAAAAAGCCTCTTCATCAGGCGATGTTTCATCTATAGGGTGCTATAAAGTTGGTTAGGAGGAGGTTCCTTGGTTTTTGGATCTCATCCTTCGAGGAGATCTTCATGGGATTGGGACATCTTTCGAATCCTGCCCTCTTGCTAACCTAAGGAGGCTCAATATCCTTTGATCCACTTCATCCTCCCTATATCCAAAGACCACTCTTAGTTGGTTTGGCCTCCCTAACCTATATAATGAACCTCCTACCCATAGAAAAGGGAGAATACTTTTAGAGGTGGAAATTATGGTCTTAAGATTCTTGAAGAAGAATTGAAGGATAGCTAGAGGAATCCTAATCAACTATTGAGTCAAGTATATCATTTTATCATGTACTTTTTCATGGATTTCTGATCAATAATAACTTGGTCTATTCTCCCATATTGTTTTTCCTGTTATTTGATATGCAATATGTTGTAGATTAGATCTAGTTTAATACATCTATCTGCTTGGAATTTTTGGTCCTTTGTCTTGTTTCACATGTTCAAGCTTTGTAGATCAAGCTCAGAGAAAGCACTTGGACAACCTACAACTTGTAGGTAAGACCTATTCCTTCCTCTTTCTTTCCATGCTTAAGGGTTCATGTGTGAACTAGATCTAGGAGTTTAGATAACCACTTGTTTGATTTTTGTCTTGGGTAGGAAGCTAGGGGCCTCTTATAATCACAAGAGGATATCAATCTATCCATAGAGATATTTTCTTAGCACACTACTGTTGGCTTGTCAAAACTTAATTCCCGTAGCAACAACTTGACCACTCTAGCTACGGGAGATTATGTAGCTATATTCTCCCTATGCTCTTGCTCTTTCGTAACCTCGACCTACGAAAGAGTCCCCTGTTGTGGAGGTGATATGTTGATCCTCTTTACTGCTTGGCAGAATGTATCTAACAGGTCTATCACTCTACCAAATAGTTCAACAATATTCTCTTATGCTATCTTCTTGTTTTCTTCTGCCACTTTAGTCATCCTGTCGAACAAGATGTTAACATCGTCATCAATTAAGGCTTCAACCGCGGTAGACCTTTGTGCTTTCTGTTTCTGCTTTCCTCTTTGTGTATACATCGCAGCCTTTCATTTCTCCCCCGGGCTCGGATTAGTAGGTGTCATGCTCGTTTCTTTTCCATCATTATCTAAGTGGGGAAGGTTTCCATAATCACCCCTGGATCCATTATTTTGGGTACTCTGGTTCTGGTTGATATTTTGCTATTGCCTAGACATACCTTCCTGTCATGGATCCTACCATGACAGATTTGGTGAAATGTTCTCTACCTCAACGGGGACCTTCCACTCTATGGCCAATATTGGATGATAGCTTCCACTTCCTCTGCCAACAACTTAAACCCAATAATCAACCATTGTCGATGTGGGTCCTGCCTCGCCTGGATATACATGCAATGAGGCCCATCTTTGAACCTTGCAATGTCCCATAACTTAAACACTAACTGCTCTTCAATACCAGGGATATGTACATCACAATATTATAACACTTCGTTTTGCAAATAAAAACTAACATTATTTTCAATCTTCCACCTCCTGTTGTCAGTGTACCACAAGTTTGCATATCGAGATGCATAATGGGGCCCAATTGGTTCCATTCCCTGAGAAGATTCTGGCTCCAACCATCCCACAAATGGAATTAAAAGTAGTAGCCAGGAGTAAGTGAAATGGGTACCGTTATCCTGGGCATCGACATAGTCACTTACGAATTCATTTAGGAGAAACCTGGCCCAATTCATCTGTACGTCTCCTGCACATTGTTTTGCTGCTGCAATGACCGAGGTAGTCACTTGCTTTGGTCGAACCTTCCTTAGAATTTGTGTTGCTAGCACCTTTGCAGCGAAGCGAACGACCTGGTCATTGATTGGCACAATATTGAACCCTCTTTTATTCTTCGACAACTGATACTTGTCTTTCATCTAACCGGCCAATTCTCTCTCTCTTTCTTTGCCCACAAAAAACCAAGCAGGTTAGCATTGGGAAACCCTGTAATTTGTGCAATCATGTCAGTATCGACTGACACCTTAGTGTCGAGCCTAAGCCACCTATAGGGTGAAGATGAGAAATCTCCTCTCATAACAATACACCAATAGTACAATACAATTGCAATTGGGACTCGAAATAATCTAAACAAGTTAGCAATATGCAACATGGAATAATAGTAGGAGATCCACAAAAATAATAGAAATAAAAACAGAAACAATGGTGGTGTTGGTTCAAGAAATTCATTTATACAAATAAATTCTTAATAAAGGAGTTTGATCCAAATGCAACTACCCATAAGTTCGAAAAGATAGTGGAAACGATGGAATCCATCCCCAGTCATCTCCACATATTTTGATGCCACAAGCATGGCAGTTATCCCAACAACCGGCAACTCGATTTTTGTTAAATCCCTTTGAGATGAAAGGTATCTGTCCAGAACATTGATTGCCAGGAACAGCGTTTCAGGCACGAGGCCAAGTTGCAAGTGCACCATAATCTGTCCAGTACATTGATTGTCATTTGTAGAATAGAAGACCTCAATAATCCAGTTTACGACAACAGCTCTCATATTGTGATTTATCTTAGTTTGATGGGACATGTAATCAGGAGGAACACAGCTAAGGCCCTGCAATGAGTTCCACAGTGAGTTAGTTACTCGCGAGCACTTACCATATTCTACATGTGAACCAGAGCCAATATTGAGCACAATTCAAGGCCCTTAAAAGTAAAACCACACTCATATAAGAGTTTGATGACTGTGTAGTAAACATGGCAACCAACATTAAAACAAATAATATGGATTCTGATCTACTAATTCAATAAACAGAGTAACATGAGTAACATGATTTAGGAGGACAAAAGGACTACTCAATCTATACAGTCAACTTATGTTGTATATTCAAGAGGAGAGATTGACCTCTTTTTCACGGTAAAATTTAGCAACCGCCAATGGATTGCCCTCATCGCCTTTGTTAGGCACTGGAGGCATTGGGTCAATGCTAGGCAATGGGCCCTCTGCCTCGTCTATTTCCATTTCGGAGATTTCGTCTATATCCTCCTGCCATGAAATAATACACTCTGCAATCATACCATTCTGTCATGTAATGTTATTACAGAAACCTAGAGGTGTTAAGCCCTATCATTTTCTGTGGAGCCCTTTTCTAGTAATCTCATACCAGAAGTAATCATATGCGCGAAGACGCAACCCTTAGAAACAGATAAATACATACAGGGTAGCTATGACATTATACATACGTAACTGACCTTGTTCTCAACTATTGAATCCACTAACATGGGGTCATTCTCATCAGTCTTCAACAATGCTGCCCGAGACCGAGTGATGATTCGGGGAGGGCTGGACACAGATTCTAGTAATCTGCAATCCTCCATTGACTTCTGAACATCAGGCTTGATGTTGGGTTTCTCCCTTTTGGATCCCATTGTTGGGTTTCGCTTCTTAGCTCCACGTTGTTGGGTTTCGCTTCTTAGCTCCACGTTGTTGGGTTTCTCCCTTTTGGATCCCATTCTTGGGTTTCGCAACCTGATTACAAACACAATACAGGACAAAGCCAATACATGCCATGATAAACCTAGATTGCCTGTGGAAATAACTCATTGTGAGAAGATTGAAAACGGTCTCACCTGTGCCAAGTGTTGATTTTTGGCCAAAGTAGAAACGGATTGCCTGGCGACAAAATACACAGAATATTATCTACTCAGGCTGACTGAAAAATAGGTTTTGTACCCATTGCTTGAACGGGAATTAAGTCTCGCCTTGTGACCGGAAGATTGGCGACTGTAATGGATTTCTTACCACCAACAACATGGACATGGTTCGTGAAGGTCAATTTGTTCACATCAGGTTTAAAAATGGGGGAATTTTGTTCTTCTTAAAACTGAGTTGATGATGGTTTTAATAGAAAGAAAACAAATGTATGTATGGGCATACTCTGCTCCTGCTGCTCGGTTACTAATAACGCATTTGGTGGAGAGGTCACCAATAAGGTTCCCAATATCTCCTAAGGCTCTGCGATTACTGTTCTTCTTCATTGTCATTGAAAATCTAGTTCTTCCTCCCTTTCCTTTCTGACTGCAAGGATTCACACTAATCCACACCCAATAACTGCTAGTTAAAACATAAGAAAGCCAATTGAGCTGACATGAAACCTCAGAAATCAGCTGCAAATACAAGAATCTCAATCTTTCACTGCTGCAAATTGGAAGAATCTCAATCTTTCACTATTGCAAAGTGAGAAAGATCATTTTTTGTTGGAGGAAGCAAGGAGAATGAAGAAGACACTCAACGAGAAAGATTTCAAACTGATATATGTCAATGGGTCGTGGTAACGGTCCTTTTGGATTTTTGTTTTTATTCTTTTTACTTGCGTGTTTATTGATTCCGAAAAGTAAAGTGAGTAAAGTGGGAAAGATCAATTTTTGTTGGAGGAAGCAAAGGGAGAATGAAAAAACACTCGATGAGTCGATAATTATGATAAAGTTGGTCAACTAAAAAGCTTTGACCAGAGAGAATGAACACTCCATAATAATAATAAATTTGGTCAACGAGAAAGCTTTCGATTTGCCAGTCAAATATGGTCAAAGTTCTTGGATAATAGTCATAATTCCTAATTAAAATGATTAAAACGTCTAATAAAATGATTTAAACCGTCAGATTTGACTTAAAACGTCTAATAAAATGGTTTAAACCGCTAGATTTGACAGGTGAAGTAAATTTGAAATTCCTACCCTTAATGAATATATGTCAATAGTTTGTGCTAACGGTAGCTTTGGTTTTTTGTGCTTATTCTTTTTGTGGTAACGGTAGCTTTTGGTTTTTTGTGCTGATTCTTTTTACTCAGCATTTTGGAAAAGCTCCCTGTATTGTGGTTTTGGATGCATGTAGCATTTAGATTTTTGAGTTTTTTTTTCTATGAAAATTAAAATTTTATTAATTAATTAATTTTTTATATTATTTAATTTAATTATATAAAATATTTTTGAAAATATTAAAATCTACATTAATAATTAATAATGATAATTTTTTATTTGTATTAATTAAAAAAAGTGGATTAATGAGATTTTATTGATAATGATGAATGCCATCTTATAATGAGATCATAATAAAATTAATTACTTTTGTTTTATATATTATAATTTTACACATAATTAGGTGGTTCAAAATCTAGTGATAGCTTAAAAAACTAAGTATTCCCATTAACTTTATTATTATGACTTTTAAGTCATAAGTTAATGAATCTTTCTCATTTTAACACGATTTAGTCACATGAGAGCTTATCATAATATTCCTATAATTTGAATGGTAGTTTTCACCACTTTTAAAGAGAAACAATATGACTTTCTCTCCAAAGCTTATGGAACCCTGCTTCACAACTTAATTAAAGAGGTTGTGGATGTGAGGAATATTAACAATAGAACCTCCTATTTTAGAATTTCCCCATGATAACTATCAACGTTTATAGTGAAACCTTTTGGATATAAATTGTGTTGACATTTTTAAAGTTCAACATAGTTCATATCTATAAAATGTTACTACATTTACGACAAGCTATGGAAACCTTCATACTCAAAATCATCAACGTCTTTAGCTTTTCCTTTTATAAAGTGTTTACGTCATTCTCAATATCCTCTATAGTGAAAATGTTTTGCATTCTAAGAAGGGTTTGATTATTCATTGAAACATTATGAAATCCATACAACTTTTTTAAGGTATATGTATGTATCACTTATCACAATCTTACACTTATCTTTAGCCTTATGAACTATGATCTTTCTCCAAAACCTTTTTTTTGTTTACTTTTAGAAAGGTTTAGGAGAATTTCATTATCTTTGGTGATGTATTGATTCTTCTTATTTTCTCTAGAGTTTTATATTCTTTTGTTTTGATATTTTTATGGATTTATCTAAGGCATCTCAAATACTTTTCTAATGATCTCGAAAGCTTTGTAAGGCTAGAGCTTTGTGAAAGTACCACTGAAAGTGTATTTTATATGCAACTCAAAATCTTCAATGTAAAATCATGATACAAGTCTTCATTATTTTTATTATTAGATGAGCAATTGAAATTATTTTCCAAATCATTTAAGAAAAGGTTAGTTTTGGTTTTATAAAAAAATATGTGGTTTTCATTATTAGGATTATCTTCATTGGCTTTCTATGCATATTTATTTTTAGAGTTAGGACTAAGGATTTATGATTTGAATAAGTTCATGGTCCTATAAAATACAAACCTAGAAATTTGATTAAGTAATGAGAAGGGCGAGATAATATAGTCAACTACACTATTTCTAAAGTCATGGACAAGTGATTTAGTTGGAATTTGGTCATTTTTTTAAATTGTTACAGATTATTAAGTCATCTCAATTTCATAACTTGACCATCTTTATATCAAACAAGTTTTCAAATGAATACTGAGAATTTCTCTCATATGATAAAATCAAATTTGAATAATTCTTTGACATCAAAGGGTCAAATTTGAGTTTGCTTAAAATTGTGGCTTGTTAATTAGTTGTTCTTTCAATAAAGTCTCCAAGCAAAACAATATTTCTTTCATTTGAACGAGAATGAATCACTATATAATTTCTTAGTAGCATAGCCTAACACCCTTAAATGGATATATACACTTCTATGTAATGAGGTGTTGACACTCGAAATATCCTAGCATCAACAACAAGGGGTTCTCCCCAGTAGAATGTCCCAGATAGACCTTAGACCGTTTGGAATAGGGAACATGTCCGGATTCTGGCCCGACTACCATTCACTGGTTTTGGGTTTCATTGATTATAGCTTGATCTACCATTTAGACTTTTATTTTCAGGAAATAAATGCAATACGAGGCAATCTAAATGCAGTCCTTTAACTATGTTAACCTATCCTAGCCAGGGGCGAGATTTAAAAGGAATGATTAGTGAAATAACATTTCACATCCATATTCCAAATTCATATAGTTGTATTTTAGAAGCAAATAACAATAACATAATGAAATATAAATATAAGAATAGTCTTAGTATTCACATCATTTTAAATGCACAACTCGTAGAAATATCATTTACTAGCAATAAATATAAAACCGTAGGAAAAGTATATTGAAAAATCTAAAACGATCTTACTGCATATCTGATGAGATAAAGCACGAAACATTTCATAGACATTCATTCACATGATATCAATATTCATGTGCAAAACTCTAGCCCAGTGGCTTCTCCATCTCCTTAAAAAAGAAACAGTTCTTACATAAATGGGCAAGTACAAAGCCATAAGCCAAAAGTCCTCCATTCCCCTCCCTTCTTCTTTGCTTTATAAAATTTACAAGTAACTTCTTAGAGACTCTTCAAATCCCTCTTTGTCAATTATGACTTTTGAGATCCTTCGTGTTTTGTATTTTTTGAGTTTTTCTTTTCTCCAAAAAGAAATAAATGAAATTACATATTACATTGTTTCAAGGAGGGGTAATTCCTCTAGACCTCATAAATGGGTCCCACAATTCAAAATCATACATGATAACATCGATTTGATGTGTTCTGAGGATCCTCAAAGAAACTCTGTGTGCTTCCTCATTAAATCTAGGCATCCCTCTAGTACAAGATGTATTACATGCAGTAAATAGATGTAACTCGTGAGTAGGAACTATGACATTGCTTTCAAATGTTTGGGATGTGACCTGTGAAATACCCTTGATTATTACATCCTTGTTGTCATTTATCTTTCTTAAGTCAGCTATTCTCTATTCTTTAGGCATAGGATCGTCGATGGTGCCTAGAGATGGGAGTTGCCATCTTTCCATTACCCTATCTATCCCTAGATGCATCCTTTAACATTTCTCTAATGATGGAGCATCTTATTTTTTCAAATATAATCCATCTTTCATGCAATTGGTGATGGTGGCATGATCAAGCCGAGTTTCCTAGAGAGCCCGGATTGACAGGTTCGAGGGTGTCTTAGCTAGATTCTATTTCCAGGTGATTATGTATAGTCCATAATTAACTTAAATCATGTCAATAGCATTGTCCCACTTTTGGGATTCTTCAATTGCAACTTTTAATCTCATTGTGATACTCTACAATTTCAGGACTTGCTCTGTAACTTATTCCTGCAAATGGAAGAAATATTGTTGCAATGAGGTAGCACACATCTGAAATGCTACTAGATTATGTTTCTCACCTTTAGAACTTATTTCTTCGGCTACTATTATGTCCTTCCAACCTACAAACTTTCCACTTGAGTTTCTAGTGTTCCATTTTTAGCCTACAAGATTTCTACTTGAGGATTCAATGCTTCCCTTTCATCATATATGCTCTCCACTTGAGCTTCCAATGCTTCTTTTTCGGCAAGTAGTGCATCGTATTCATGTCACAATTCTACTCTCTCCCTTCAAGACTTTAGAATTTGTTCTTCCAAAAGCTCAATCTTGCTTTGTGCCTTGTCTAGATTGCCATTTAATTAAACTCAATATCCTTGGAAGTTATGACATTTGTTGAGCCTACAAGAGAGGGTGCTTGATCCATGCCTATGATTATTGGTGTTTTGAGAGTTATATCCATTTTTGGTTGTATGGACAAATTCAATTTCTTATGAGTTCTTTGCACGATTTTTCTATTTTGTTTATAAAAAATGAAGGAGCTTAGATTTCCCATGGAATCCTCCTTAGAGGATGTGTACATGACTATACCTAATTCCATCAACAATAGTGTTCACCACTAAGTGGGACATTTGAACTTGTGGCAGTTATTTCTACATCCATATCTTGTGCATAGTTATCCTGAGCATCATCTTGTTGTTCATGTTCTTACTCATCTTTTTTAGGAATTTTTTCTTGTTTCTCTTTCTCTCACTCCTCTTATATTCCTTTTATTTCCTCTGTTGAGCCTATTCCCATTGTTTTTGTTCCTCCTTATCCTTCCTGCATATTTCTACTAGCCTTTCTTTATTTTTTCTTTCTTTCTCTTATTGTTCTCTCTTTCTTCAAGTTTCCTCCTCAACTCTTTCCTTTTTTTCCTCTATTGGGATTATGCTCGACTTTGTTCGTAAGCTTTTCTCTTTAGGTCTTCATCGGTTTTACTTTGTGCTTATTCTATGTAATGTAACCTCTCTAAATTCACTAAGTTCATTCCACTAACCTATCCAATTCCCATAGGTTGGAGTGGAAACTAATTTGACTAGGGAATTAATTGGCCCATAGTCACTATATGAGGAAAAAATTGAACTATGATGGATGATGTGGGTCACAATTTTGAGTTAATAAATGAAACATATTCATAAGTGATGTGGAATAGGTCCAATCATCCAAAGAGGGAACATAGGGATGAATAATGGGCCACATGGAAGTGTAACCCCCAAGCTAGGCAGAAGGAATCCAATCAAGAAGGTATGTCTTGAGTTGTAACTCCTCGAGATAAAATTAACAAAGGGAGGATGCACAAGGGGTGGTGTAACTCCCAAATATTCTCATGAAGTGGCAGTAGGATAAAATAGCCAAGGGGGGCACATTAGAGAAGTGTAACCCGCAAAGGAACCTACGGTGAGTTATGACAGAATCTATGACACCTATGACAACTTATGACAGATTCTATGACATCTATGACAAGGGAAGGTCCTAAATTTAGCATATGAGGGTGCTTGAGTGGTGAAGAGGGGGCCACAAGGAATTCCAAGCATCACCATGTCAAAATTCATGAAGGCTGAGGTAATAATGGGTGCCAAATGACATTAGGAAGTAATAAAATTGTTGTAAATGTGGTCCACTCTCTCATGTAATTCAAATTTTATTATTAATTTTGGGAGAAAACTCTAGAATGAGGGGGAAAATGATTCTTGGAGTTTATAAAAAGAGTGCAGGCCCATGTGAAGTTGATTTTGCTCAATTTACAATTGGAATTTGATAGCTATTGAGCTTCTCAAGCTTGGGAGATGTGCCCCTTGCTATTGTATCTAGTTTCGGTAATGAAATATCTCACCCTAGCTAGCCTTTAGAGGAGGACTCACTCTGATTTATCAAGTGAGATTCAAGTGTAGGATATTCAAACCTATCCATTTGATGGTTTTATTCCATCTTCGGGTGTTTGGAAATCCATTTCGTAGCAACGGAGATCTATGGTGTTATGTCAGAGTGTTGGAGTTGGGTTGATGGTTCATGCTTGAGGAGGGTGCACCCATTGTTGGATATATTTATTAGGAGAGGTTATAGAGGTTTCATAGCTTAGATATTGGACTGAGGGCACACTGTAGGTGGTGTATTTACCGTTTGGTATTGAATTTGGTCCTTGGAGGGTAGACTTGGTGAAGTAGATTTCATATTTGGAGCAGCATTCTCTCTTATCTTCATTGTTGGTTTTGGGGTAGTCTTTTCCTCTCATAGTAGAAGATATATTCTTTATTTTTATTTTTATTTTTGTATCATCCTCTGATGTAAAATCAAATAATTTTTAATATTTAATGAAAATATACAACATTTACCTCATGTATTGATCTATGTGTAAGCACTAGTTTCCTAGTCTAAAAATATGCAAATTCTGGTTTATTAGCTAAAATTATATTATTGTTTAACCATTATATACAATTGTTTAGAAGTTCTCAGTGGGTCAAGTTGATGCATTTGTTTGTGTAGAATCCCTACATACAACTTTTGGAAGAATTCGAATCAGTTTGGTAGTTTTTGGGATTTTTTGAAAACAATACCTTTTTGTAGCAGAATTTGACTAGTTTTGCCTAGTTTCGAATTAGGGTCAAGTTGGTTCAATTTTTTTTTTATTCTAAGGGTTGGGTACGTTACATTCTACCTACTTCAAATCTTATTGTACCTTTTCTTGTGATCTTCTCTAGGATACTTCCTCTACTTGATTTTATTTTTTCATTTCACAATTGTAGATTTCCACGAGGCTGAGATTTTTCCCTTTTTCATTCTCCTAACCAATTAATCTAGGGTTTTGACATATCTAAATATCTCCTCCCCCACAAATATTTCATTAGGATGATTAATGGTTTAACACATTATTCTTGTTTTCATTTCATTCGATCTTTTCCTCTCCAAAATGAAAGAAACTTACATACTTTATTAACTCCTCAACTTCCTTGACTCGAGCCATCATGTAATATTCTATAATTATGGGTAAAGGTGGACACAAAGCCTTTTTGGTGTTATCTAAGATGATCCCAATTCCAATGATGAAAGTATTCCTTACTATCTCCTTCAAAACCATGTTCTATATGATGTACTTGGGAATTATGTAGGGTTCTTGCAAACCTCGATAGACATGCAAGTAGGTGCCTCCCTCTATCAAGAACCAATCTCTCAACTTGGTCACCTCATCAATTGCTTTGTCTGACATGCATTTAGTCATTTTTTATGTATAACCACATATAAGGGAAATATGAATTCTTCATAGATCTGGTTATAGTGGATGACATATTTATGTCAATAATGTTGGGCAATAAACATGCATCGAAGGTTCCATAGGTTTCCATTTCCATCCCATACCAAGGAAACTATTAGCAACACAAACCAAATCCAACTGATAAGAAGACATATGAAACTCATATTGTTTCCTAGCTAGATTATCTTCCATGTTTATGACTGCAACCACCAATCTTGATGAAATTATAGAAACCTAGTTGAACTTTGTTCCTAGTAAGGTAACATGATAGAATAAGGGTAACCATCCAATCCAAAAATGCAATGCATCATGTTCACCATACAACCTAAAAAAGAGTGTTGTAACAATCCTCTAAAGCTATCTCAACAATTGGGTTTGATAAATACCATATTCCCTCGCTTGAAATTTATTGTTTTTAACCCATGCTTTCCTTATAAATATCATATAATCAATCTTTAGTGTGTTGAACCACTTAGGTTTTAATTTAATCTCTGACACTCGAACCATGTAGCAATAGTTCAACATGGATGGGTGGAAGGAAGCTATGACTTCATTGATGGAAATTTTTATAGTTTTTTTGTTGACATCCACATTTAGAAGCAACCATTCTATCACCTCAGCACAGGGGAAGACTTTAGATCTTGCTAGTACGTTATGTAGGCCATATCTCTTCATGTTCTTATATATTGGTAGGGCTTCCTTGTTCTCCGAAACAAGACTATCATGGTATTATTCCATCTTAAACAATTGATACATTCCCCCCCCCAACAATACTTTGGTTATGATTTTTTGTCACTTTTAGTGTCATCGTATTGCAGAATTGTGCTTGATTCCCCCTTCTCTTTTCCCATCTATTCTTCTAATGGAATGTTATGTACAACCTTAGTCTAGAGCCTAGTCCACCGCAAACACATAAAGTCTTCCTATGAATCATCGTATCCATAATCATATTCCATGTATAGGATTATAAATTACAAACCCCAGATAAAACCATACAAGGGGAAGAATAATGGAAACAACTAGCATCAGGAGGGTGGATGTCAAACCCCTAATCCTCATAGCACTAGAAGTAGTCAGAACCCCACAAAATAAGATCCTAATAAACCTCAGTTACAGACTAACCATATGTGTTCCTTTTATAGAGTTGACAGATGCTACACTCACCATTTTCCACATACTTCCAAGGCTAACCAACTATGGGATGAGACCAATAAACATGAAGTTTCCAATGCTTCTCAAGGTCACAAAGGCACTTCACCCCCTCTTCCTACTAGACCTCAAATGATGGTACTACAAAACCCCTTCCTGTGTCAATAGGTTTTCATGACACATACAATAATTCCTTATTATTATAATGATATTTATCACCCTGCACTTAGATATAGTACCCATGAGTAGTTAAAAGCTCTATTTCATTGCTTGCATGTTGGATTCCTTGAAATATTATGTTGTGTGGGTTTTTTTTTCAAAATTATTGGTTTTCATCGCATGCATGGGTGATTTATTTGAAAAAATTAAACCGCATGCCATTAATATACAAAAGCATCTTGTTTAAAAATTTTGTGCTGCTTGCATGAACTGCAATTTAATAGACAACTGAATGAAAACTCATTTTCCCTATCTCAAATTTTTTAGTTATTTATGAAGGAGAATGTTAATCGTGTAGTGATTGCATGTTGATCGTTTCTTTAACACTATTAATATTTCTTGATTTCGTTTGCGAAATACAAGAGTTTTTCATTTTAAAGGACTCTTTAAGAAGAATGAACCTCGTAGTAGCTTGATTTGTGATTATTTTTGCATTAAAGGAAAGCTTAGGAAAATTGTAGAGATTGTAGATTTTGAAAAAGTATTATTTCTCAATTATGAATAGCTTAGTGTGCTTTTGAGTATCGCATGGTTTTTTGCATTTCTTGTGCTAAATAAACAAAAGGAATAAGAACATCTCTTCTATTCTATAGATTAGAGATCGTTCATTGAAAGGAAAATATTGTATTAATGTTTGACATACTGCATTGATTGATTTAGAATTTTAAGTCAAAAGAAATTCATAACCCAAATTTTCACATCGTACCTATGATATCAAACAATCAACCCTAAAACAAATGCTCAATTAAAATCAATCAAAATGTTGTTTGATAGAAAATAAGCGTTAGACTAGGTTTAGGGCTTTGGTTCAGGATTAGAGAGTAAACATCTCCAAGGCCATAAAATACAAAATTTGGAACTTGACTAAAGAGGGAAAATCCGTAATTAAAAAAGATATTTTTTGGGAAAGTGCATCCAACACGTGTCAAGCACTACCATTAAGCTTAGTAAGTGAAGTGGATATAGCTTTATTTACTTTCTTGGTGGGATTAATGTGTGTATGGGGGATTTTGGTTAAGTGGTAAATCATCAAGGTGGCAGCACTTTTCTAAATATTTGGGTCAAGGACTTAAGTCCTACATTCCCTATCTATATTCCTAATCTTGACCTACAATTGTTCCCTCTGATCATCAATTGTTAAGAGGTAACCTTAGTTACTATTCCTAGGACATGCATGGGTAACTACAAGTGGGAAATCCTTATAGTACCTAAGATAGACATTTAAACTCCATTTCATCTCCTTTGGACGATATTCACCAAAGGTGAGTACTTGAACCTCTAGTTATTGTTGCATGAATATTATCGTAACTGTCTCATTCTCATCTTCTTCTAGTGGTTACCGAGACATAATATCCCTCAACAACCACTATTTTGGAAGGCCCCCTTTACTCATCCTTTTAGTAATCAGAGAAATAAATTAACCACCTTACTTCGATTTTTGGAAGAGTAGTTTGATTGTTGAATCTTCGGGATCTTTTGTATGTGTGTTCTTATTATGATACATTTGAGTCAATCTAGCCCTAATGTTATCTGTCAAAATGGCACTTCTCCGTCCATGACTACATTTCCTTCTCGGTCACACAAAAATACCTTATGGATGGAAGAGCTTATTTTATCATAGATGCTTTGGCCTAGACTTTGCAATATATCTCCTTAACACAACCATTTTTGTGACATGTTTTGAGATATAACTGCGGATCTCATATCAGCAAACTCATGGTTAACCGTGAAAATCTATATTGAAAACCCGCGAGTAACACATAAAAAGATGCACCCGCGTGTTGATGGACACTATACTCACAACTCACTTGCTAGTTTTCAAGAGACACACCCACGGGTATCTCTAAATCACGAGAAAAAAATATTAAAAGATTATTAGAGATCAGTTATGACAGTTATTCTAACTACCACAAACTCCCTAACCAATTTCCTTTCGAGTCTATCCTCTTAGCCTTGCTATAAATACAAGGAGAGAAAGGGAGAACCAATTTTTCTAAAGAAATGCTGGAGAAAATTCCACTGAAGGAAGAGGAGTAGGATCTCAAGGTCAGGTTTCAATGGTGTTAGTTGCAGAACAGGTTTAGTTGATTGCCTTTAATGCTAATAATACAGAGACTTTCCTTCTCGTAAAGGTTTGTGCATTGTATGAATTTATGTCTTTGAATCTTTCATATATTTAATATATGAGCTTCTTATTAAGCATTCATTTGTCTTTAGTCAAAATATTTGAGAAGGGTATGTTTTTTATTGCAAGTAATCTATCTGGAGCAGGGGAGAAAGAGACTAAAGTTTGAAAGCTCAGATCGAATGTCAGTTATTCAGGTATTCATTTTAAATTTGTCTTATTTCTTTTCCATTGAAAAAGTATTGCATGTTGCACTTGTTTACTATCCTACCTATGTAACTAAATTACATGTACGTTGATGATCTATTGAATTCCCTATCATAGGTAGTTTTACCGCACAACAGAACTAGCGACTCCACTGGGGAGTTCTTGTTGTTTCTTTGGTAATCCTAAGTTATTTTCTTTAGTTTTATTATTTATGTTGGTCTCTGGGAGAGTTTATAGGGTGCCTGTACCCCTTTTAGTGACTCAGACATGGTCTTGATTGAGTTTTCTTTCATTTTTTGTTTTTTATCAAGGTAGACCTGCGAGTTGTACTTAGTTACAATTGCATTTTTCCCTGTACCCGTGAGTTGCTAACTTTTGGACCCACGGGCCACCCACGTGGTGCTAGCACTGATAATCGCGATTATGTCTTGAGTTTTTTGGTTTTGTTCTAGGGTTTGAGCTTGAGTTCTGTACTTTGTTGATGGAAGTCTTATATGTTCATTTATGGACCATTTATACCTATATGTAGGTTCATATTGAGTTTTCTTGGCTCTTTTTTAGATTTATTTTGGTTTCTTTGGTTTGCTTGTTGGACATACCTAGGTCTTTCAAATCCATTTTTTGTTTGGTTGACGCTTGGATCTTTCCTTTTATGTTCATTGGTTTGTGGAAAGACAGTCTGATATATTTTTTGATTCTATGCTTTCTCCATTATGTCAGTTTGATTACATAGTGTCTCTTTACAAAACTTAGTTACTTCTTGCTTCCTGGAAGAAATTTTTGGGTTTGTTATCTTCAGAAGTCTTGTGAGGGTATATTTTCTGAGTTTTATAGGTCTCAGTACATTCATTTATACTTGCATTGTATAGTGTTCTTGTCTTGTTTATACTTATTTGACATTTATTTTGTTAAAGAGAAAATTAAAAAGCAAGCACTTTCTTTAAGCAAGATAATTTATTTTTCTAGATTTTAGTTGTATATGCTAACTCTTTGAAAAAGTAAAAAACATTTTTTAGATTTTAGGTTTACTTTCCAAGTTTTTAATTTTGAAAGATAAACGAAAAGAGATTTGTGAAAAGGATTTGCATTTTATACACTTTGTGTTTTTTAGTTGTAACCATATCGCACACAAACACTCCTTTATGAGTATGTAAAAGCCCTAAAAAGAACATCTTAAGTTAAAATTTATTAGTAAATTTTATTTCTAGGGAACACACACCAACTAGCTTAGGCTAGGGTTTTGGATCAGATCATCTTAAACTATCCAAAACCATTTTTAACTCAAAATCGTAGTGAACTATCTTTAGGTAAATCCACCTTTTTGGAAGGTGTGCCGGGAAGCTCCACTCAAACCAAAGTTAAGCACGAGGTCGTGTGAGGTTGATTAGTTGGGGATACCCCCCGACTCTCAATCGAGCATCTACCAGGACTGATACTATACCATGGACCCCAGAAAACTATTCTTCATTACTCCACTGGATTGTTGTGGGACCTAATCATCCCAAACTTCCCTTTGGGAGACTATCTGTTTGCTTGGTCTGGATCACTTTAGGAAATTTTGTAGTGGTGTGTTGTGTGTTTATCATAGTTCTAGCGGCCCCTAGGTTTATTAAATAGAACATTTTTTATTGTAATTGTGGAGGACCAACCTCCTTGTAGGTCAATAAGGTTGAGAAACATTCCTCCACTCACAATGGAGCCTCCACTGCCACCTCAGCGGTGCATAACAGATTCAAGCGGTTCTTTTGAACTAACTGGTACAACTAAAACCCCTAGGGAACCTCAACTCATTTCCCAAACTTCATCGGTCTCATAGATCATCGAGGTTGAATATTTTCCAACATAATACGTTGCAAGACACTTCTGTTAGTTTTTCAGAATTTTCAATCTGATCTACGATCTTAACTGAGAGAATAGCATGTACAGCATATCTACAACATATCTATAGCATATCAATCATGGACACAATAATGCAAGCACACAAGAGACACAGAGTTTCACCGGGGAAAACCAAGAAGGTGAAAAACCCCGCAACTTCCTCAGAGATAGATAGAGCAATGATACAACCCAAGTACAAGAGATAGTCCTCCTAGCAGCAACTTCTCCTCCTCCACTAGTGCGCCACTCTCCAATGAGTGTGTGTGAGAAGAATAGAATGAGAAAATAGAGTGCCTCCCACACTCTATTTATACTTGACTTGACTTGCCTGATGACCTTTACTAGGTTGGACTTAACTTAACCACATAACATAATGCTGACAGGGCCGACCCCCAATAGGGTGGTCTAATAACCCTTTGACCCACATGACTTATACAGGGCCGACCCCACCAAGGTGGTCTAATAACCCATCAAGTATAAGTTACGACACTTACAATATAAATGACGACACTTCCGTATAGAGGAATAATAACATCTCTATAGGAATACAAACACTTCCGTATAGAGGAATAATAACATCTCTATAGGAATACAATATACATATAGGAAATACATTCCGAAGTTACAAATACATCAACACTCCCTCTTAACTAGGAAGGTATTTCTCGACACATGTCTTCTAGCACAAGTCTTCTTCTCTGGATCATCGTCATCGAATCATCGAATCATCATCATCGTCATCGTCACTGATCATCTTTATCGTCACTGCTGCTGCTATATCAATCAATCTCTCATCTAATCATCATAGGAAGTTCTACAAAGCCATTCCTTTTTCATACTGGATGTAGGCCCACCACCTGCAGGTCTTCATCATCACTGGCCATACTGTGGAATTCTCAGGACTTATTACATGCATCAACAAAACCTTGCAAGAGCATCCTAGGACTAATTACGAGCACACAGCTTCAACCTATCAGATCTCCCAGGACCTTTTACATACCATTACACAATCTGTCCACGGCCATGGAGTATCATCCTGATACTTATGATCATACTGATCATGCCATCTCAGTGAGCAAGCCATCAAGTAGGTACACCTCAATACTGATTACACTGCCTCTGCAAAACCTGGAAGATCTCCCAGGACTTATTACACTGCCTCTGCAAAACCTGCAAGAGCATCTCAGGAATGATTACATGCCTCGGAAAAAACCTGGGTACCCTAAGTTCACATCATCATCTTCAGATCATCGTCATCATCCACGGAGCACAACCCAGATGCACATCACACAAACTTACACTCACCGGCATGGAAAGACACACCTAAACCATCTGTGAAAGGCTCATCCCTTATATCTACGCCATGGGAAGACACACCTCAACCATGCGAGAATGGCACCGCACTTATATCCATAGCCATGGGAAGACACACCTCAACCATGCTAGGAATGGCACAGCACTTATATCGCAGCCATGGGAAGACACACCTCAACCATGCTCAAATGGCCCATCACTTATATCGCAGCCATGGGAAGACACACCTCAACCATGCTCGAATGGCACAACACTTATATCGCAGCCATGGGAAGACACACCTCAACCATGCTCGAATGGCCCAGCACTTATATCGCAGCCATGGGAAGACACACCTCAACCATGCTCGAATGGCCCCAGCACTTACATCAATGACCATGGTAAGACACACTTCAACCATGTCGGAATGGCTCATGTGCATCTGTGTCTCCGGACTCATCACTTTCCCTTGGAAGGCATCTCAATCTAAAGTACACCAAGTCTCCCTTTGAAGTATTCAAACTTCACTCTGGCAAGCGGCTTGGTCAACACATCAGCTATCTACTCATCCATCGCAACATACAGGAGCTTCACTTCTCCTCTCTGCACCATATCCCTGATATAGTGATACTTGATCTCAATGTGCTTCGACTTGTCATGGAACACTGGGTTCTCCGACAACTTCACACAACTCTGGTTGTCGCAATATATACAAGTAGCACTTAGCTGGAGATCAAACAAATCAGACAGTGACTTCCTAAGCCATACTGCCTCACAACTGGCCAAACAAGCTGCAACATACTCTGCTTCGACTATACTCAGTGCCACACGGGACTGCTTCCTGCTAAACCAAGAGATCATACCGGATCTCATACTGAAGAAACACCCTAAAGTGCTCTTCCGATCAATGGCACTGCCTGCCCAATCCGAATCAACATAACCCTCCAGGGTAAACTTTTGATTCGCCTCATACTTGATCCCATAGTCAACTGTAACCTTCAGGTACCTCAGAATATGCTTTGTAGCTATCAGGTGAACATGTCTCAGATCTTTCAAGTACGGGCTCAAGGTGTTCACCGCAAAGCAGATGTCTGGTCTCGTATTCATCAGGTACATAAAGGACCCAATTATCTGACGATACATCATCACATGATCATCCTGATCATCATCGCAGCATCATCCTGATGCATATCATCTAGAGCAACACCCTGAAGCTCATCATCCATGATCATCCTGATCATACGGTGCATCCACCTGATGCATACCAAGTATCTACCTGATGTATATCATCATACATGATCTACCTGATCATACAATGTATCCACCTGATACATATCATCATACATGATCTACCTGATCATAACAAGCATCCAACATGATGCATATACATATACATTATCCAATTGATCATAACAAGCATCCAACATGATGCATATACATATACATGATCCAATTGATCATAACAAGCATCCAACATGATGCATATACAGACCAGTAACTAGAGCATCGTTCTGATGCTCATCATCCAGCGCTTACATCCACAGCCATGGGAAGGATCCTCCTCTCACCATGCTTGGAATGGCTCCAGCAAATGTGTCCATCACTTCTTCCTCGAAGTGTCGTCAATCTGAAGAACACCAAGCAAGAAATATGTCTTGACATCCATCTGGTGTATCTTGCATTTCATCACTTGCTTTGTATTTCTCTATGCTGCCTTCTGCAGCATGCTTGATCTTATAGATCCACTTGGAAGTCACAACAGACTTCCCTTCAGGTCTTGGGACCACATCCCAAACATCATTCTTCATGATCGACGAATCATGGCATTCTTCCTGGATCCTGGGAACTTCAATATATTCAATATCTTCAATAGATAACTTTGTTGGTGGAAAAAATGTTGTATTCCTTCTTTTGTAGGTGCTCGTATACGATCTTTCCTACAAAACAAGTTAAATTGCATGATTAGAAACTTCTCATAGTTTTCAAAACAAATTCTTACACATAAAGAAATATGTCATACAGTCATGCAATTATTTTAGCCAATGCTTCAATACAACATTTATCCATATCCCATTACTTTCTAGATGCCTTCCAATCTCTACCAGAACATTGTTAAGAGTTTGCACTACTCCCAACATGTCAGCAAAGATGTTTCATTCTAGATAAGTAGAAATGGAATGTTGTACAGTGCCATAGGCCACTTACCCATCACATGCATATTAGTAGTATACTGTTCATTAATGCAATTATTCTAATATGCATAATACACACCCTCAGTCTAGGAACATAAGCATATACATCATTGAACAATATTATTTAAACAAACACATATGCAAGAAATGACAATTCAAATACTTATCTTTGTTTGGTTTGTAGGGTGGACTCCCTCTCAATATTTTCTTCCTTGCAGGAACTACTGGAGTGTGCTCCCTCTTGATCTTTGCTTCCTGGATTGCCTATCTTTGAACTTATATCCATCCTCGATCACTATGCATACTTACTAGTATCATCATTGTGTTACCCTCGAGATCTCATACATACATTCATTAGTATAATCTTAATACTATCAAAAACATTATGATTCTAAGTAATCTTAAACATGTATGGTCAAGATCATTTCATACACAAATAATAAACATTAGTATTCAAGGTTTCAGGGAATACTTCTTTTACTCATGCATATTCTTTATTTGACCAAAAGACGTTTCTGGTTAGTCATATCATCAATCAATGTAAGAGACATAATATGCATAAACCCTTGATTACTTACATTTCTAACTTCATGAATAATCATTATCAACCATGCCATGTATACTTATATAAGAGATCCTAACACAAGGTAGGATTCTAACTTGATATAGGAAAAACATACCTGGATTAGCATGCTAGCTAGTTATGTCTAACATACCCGCATAATGTCTTCTTGTTCTCTTCAATGACTTGTGCTAGTAACCTGCATATCTCATAGGTTAACCATTATAGAACCAAGTTATACATACCTTGTAAGTAGATCTTCTATGTGATCCATGATAATGGATGAATCTTTGTCTTCATGTCTCCATGGTCATATGTTCTTGAACTAGAACATGATTTGTCTTTCTTAATGTACCTTTCATGTTAGCAGACAACATCAACCTCATACAACACCATAATGCATTAGTACAATCATAAGTGTCAAAATCCTAATCAATGAATATCTTCTATCATGCATTCATAATTTTATTAAGGTGATACGACAAGTCAAAAAATTAATCAAGATTGTACTAACCATAATAATATGAAGACAAACATATCGTAAACTTAATCATGATCATATTTTGAAACATACATGTAAGTCATACCTGTCGAGATTGCTTGTGTTATTCTTATGTAAGGTCTTAGCCTCAACTCCTTCTGAAACAGGAACTTCTTCACTTATGCAAGTGACCAAACCATTCTCTTCTAGGATTAACCCAATCCACTTGATTTGCAGAAACTAGATCTGGAGCTGGATTAGGGTTTGTCAGAGAAACCCTAAAAATTCAAATTTTGAATTTCAAACTTTTGAAAGGATAGAAATATGCGCCTTGATGAGCTTATCAAGCTAGTATACTCAAGATTTGAAAACTGCAAAGTTTCACCCCTCGAAATTGCCTTTGAAACTTTCGGATCTTCTAGACAGGATCCCGGACTAGGGTTTGATAAAGCCCACCCTTCTTCCCAACCAAAAGGTTTGATCCAAATCTCTAAACTTAGATTTTTCTGAGGAGCTTCCAGCCGTGGTCACAGACTTCAAAAATTCCAACTTTTGCAGAAGCCCTAATTTTCCACTTTTCCGATCAAAGTCTCGAACTAGGGTTTGATCAAGCCCAGCTTCTGCCCAGCCAAAAAATTTGATCTTGGTCTCTAAATTTTTATTTTCATGAGTAGCATTCATCCATGGTCTCCGATTACAAAAATTCCAACTTTCTCCAAAACCCTAATTCCCGGAGCCATGAATGAAGGTGCTCAAAATCCAATTATGTTTTGACAGAAATATTCACCTGCTTGTTTCTAGTGTAACTCCCAAATTGCGAATCCAAAGGGTCTGAAAATACTACCCATGGTAGCCCAACCTATCATCTTTCCAAACTCATGGTTCTGACCTCAATTGTATTCTCTGAGAGAGAATTTAATCCAAGTGTCGCAATGTGACATGTTTATGGGATAAAACAGGAGAGTGAACTTGTACGGAGTGCCACATGTCACTGGTTCACTTTCGGCCTCTGAACCTTTGGTGTGTGAAATTACAGTCTGTTCCCTACCTGTCACTTTTTACTAAATTTCATTTGGAGTTTCCTATCCCAAGTTATGACCTTTTTTCCTAGGTCACCTATTTATGACTCAGATCTGGAAGAGGCAGAAACCCTAGATTGTATAGATCATAAAACACAAAGTACAACGAATTAGAAGTTGTGCTTCGGACACAAGTTACATGGGGATCGTTTCTACAACCTATAAGAGTTTCAGATCCTGAAACCTTGCCGAAATAGATTTATAGCGAAAGTGCTACGATGACTGGTTTTTGCTATATCATGCCCTAGCTTCGTAAGTGCAACAAGTGTCATAAATGCCATACCATGCCTTCTTTTAGGCTAGATCTGATACCATGTAAGTTTTTCATAATTTTCAATCTGATCTAGGATCTTAAATGAGATAATAACATGTACAACATATCAATCATGGACACAATAATGCAAGCACACAAGAGACACGAAATTTCACCGGGGAAAACCAAGAAGGTGAAAAACCCCGCAACTTCCTCAGAGATAGATGGAGCAATGATACAACCCAAGTACAAGAGATAGTCCTCCTAGCAGTAGCTTCTCCTCCTCCACTAGTGCACCAATCTCCAATGAGTGTGTGTGAGAAGAATAGAATGAGCAAATAGAGACTCCCACACTCTATTTATACTTGACTTGACTTGCCTAATGACCTTTACTAGGTCGGCCTTAACTTAACCACATAACATAATGCTGACAGGTCCAACCCCCAATAGGGTGGTCTAATAACCCTTTGACCCACATGACTTATACAGGGCCGACCCCACCAAGGTGGTCTAATAACCCATCAAGTATAAGTTACTACACTTACAATATAAATGACGACACTTCCGTATAGAGGAATAATAACATCTCTATAGGAATACAATATACATATAGGAAATACATTCTGAAGTTACAAATACATCAACAAATTCAATCCTCCCTTAACTAGACCAAACAATCCTTTGCTAGAAATAGTTGTTTCTTTAGTTTTACCTGAGTTAAGTGTATATAGATTTACACCTGGACTTAATATGGATAATATAGGAGATGTGTCAGGAGTTCCACATACTCCCACATCAGATATAAAACCTAGAGGTTTGTCTCCCCCACACATTAATACCCTGGTACCAAGCTCGTTGCACATGTCTTCTTCTCTGAGTACTTCTTTTAGTTTTAATGCTGGACCTTCAGGAACAACTAGCACTCAGTTTACACTGACATCTGCTCCTTTTGGATCCACTATTGGCTCATCCAATATTCCTTTTTCAAGGATACCTATAGTACCATATACATCTTCCTCTTTCATCCAACATTTCCAGGTTAATCCCATTTCAACTCCTTTCAATCAAGGTTTTCCTTGGCATGGATGGCATATTGCTCCTTCTGCACTGCCTACCCCTTCTATTGCACAAATATCGAGTTTCAATCCCTTTACAGGATTTAATGTACATTCTTCAAATGTTCAAACTTCAAATGTGCCTGTAGGGAATGTTCTTTTTTCACGTTTTGGTGGAGGAGGTAGTAAAACTTATACTCCATTTGGAATTACTTATACTCAACTGCAATGGACTGGGACATAAGGAATTAATCCGCTATCTTATGGTTGGAGCAATTTCCAAAACACTTTTTCACCGCAACCGATGGCTGGGGGAAACCCCAACCAACCTTATAGGAGTCATGGATTTGGTGGTTCTCCTTACCAGATTCAACAAAATCAAATGCCATCGGCAAGGCCTCGTTTACCTTTTCTGATAACTTTTAACTAATGCCAGATCTTTCAAAATTAATAAATGACTCAGTGCCACATAATCCTACTTGGCCTCTGGTCCCAACCAAACTCACTTCATACATTCCAAAGTTTGAAGGAAAACCTGGTGAGGACCCAGGGGACCGTGTCACAACATTTCATATGTGGTGCTCCTCGAACTCGCTAAATGATGACTCGATTCGATTGAGTCTCTTTCAAATAACCTTGACTAGTGTTGCAGCCAAATGGTATATCATGTTACTAGCCGTAGCTTATAAGAACTTTTGTGAGTTGGAGACAATTTTCCTTAACCATTTCCAACTTCCCGTCCGGTATCATTTCGGCATGGACCTTCTATCTACTTTCAGACATAACAAAGCCACTCATTTATCTGATCACATTCATGATTGGAGAAGACAAAAATGACTCATTAAAGCTGAGATTCCCCCAGAATTCCTATTGGAGTGGTTCTTGAAATCACTTTTACCTTACATCTCTAAAGATGTGTCAACTTCTGGGGTTACTTCTGCGGAATAAGCCATTCTAAGGACCCAACAACTTGACTTGATTTATGCTCAGTATGGGATCCTTTATGAAATGATTCCCGACACACCTAGGTCAAACATTGATCTTGGAAAACCTAAACCTGGACCACATGTTGATGGAATTGTGAGGTCAGCTTACTCATCTGCATTAGAATCTTTGACAAATCAGGTTCATGCACTCTCTATAAAGCATTCTACTGTGGAAGCAACTACTATTGCATCCTCCCCTTCAAAAACAAAAACTGTACAAAATGTGCAGTCAAATCAAAAGGGTTCTTGGAAACCCAACAATAAGAAAAAGGGAAAGAAATGAGAAGGAAACCAACAAAAGCCCAAAACTATTGAAAATGTCGAGGAGGGAAAGCGAGAAAATAAGAAGGTGAAGTTTCCTTGAAAACTTTGTAAAGATGATCACCTCACTCATCAATGTCCTGTAATGGATGAAGCCCAGAAGTTGTTAAGTCAAAAGAAACTAGCTATCCTGAAGGATCCTTTCGTTGCAATCAACTAATTTACAAAGTGGGTCGAGGAAATGCCTACTGTGAAAGCAGACAGAGAAACCACAACATATTTTGTTTTCAATCAGATTATTTCCAGGTTCGGCATAACAAAAGAGATCATCACTGACCATGGTTGACATTTCCAGATCTACATGATGACTGACTAGACCACTATTCTAGGTTTTCGACAAGAACACTTGTCTTCATTTTATTCACACGTGAATGGTCAAGTTGAAGCAGTCAACAAAACCTTGAAAACGTTCAACGTACCGTTAATGCCAGTAAGTCAAATTGGCACATCATGTTGTATTCATCTCTTTGGGCGTATCATTCCAATATCAAGACTGCTACTGTTTTTTCATCATTCCAACTTGTTCACGGGCTAGAGGCAGACATGCCAATTGAATGCAATATTCCATCATTGAATTTGGATATCCAACTACTATCCGAAACTTCTGCTTTGGAAGAACGGTTGCTTCATTTAGAACATTTATATGAACAGCGTCGTGATGCGCTCACTGCAAATGAAGCTCACAAGAACCGAGTCAAACATGAACATGGAAAGTTTGTAAAACCTAGGGTGTTCTCTGAAGGAGACCTTGTTTTGGTTTACGATCAGGACAAGGATCCCTTGGGGGCAGACAAGTTCAATTCGACGTGGCTCAAACCCTATATTGTTTCTAAAGTATAGAGGAAATTTTCATATGAGTTGATGGATTATGATGGTTTTAAGTTTCCTAAGCCTAGAAATGGGATCTACTTGAAAAAGTATTACGCCTAGGCATATATGATTTTTCTTGTACTATAGTTGTACATTTTTGTAGTGTTAGTTCTTTTTAGACTTTGCTTATGTGTCTTTTGGATTTTGTTTTTAGATGACAAGCGAGGGTTTTCTAGGATTCGTTGATGGCGCAATTCATCACACTCATAACTTGGCTTTAGCTGCTTGGGTAATCTATTCACCCACAAGCCAGCTTGTTTCCTTGGGATGTGCTTGTTTGGGCCCTACGATGAACAATATAGCTGAGTATAGTGAGGTTATTGAAAGCTATTCATCATGGAATTTCGTGTTTGGAGGTAAGACTCAATTCGCAGTTAGTTGTACTTCAGTTGATGGGTGAGTATCGGGTTAGGGATCCTTCTTTGCTACGTCAGTTTTTGCGAGTTAGATTGCTTGAGAAACATTTTGATTACATTTCATATCAACATATTTCAATAAATCACAATACATTAGCTGATGCATACACAAATTATATACTTGACTGGCATTTGTGTCACACACAATCAAATAAACCATTAACACACACAACACAAAACATGTATATAAACCGGTACTTTATTTACATATAAGGTCCAAAAAATAATAAGAGTTTGAGTCAATATCTGTCAAAATGTTACAATATACAAAAAAGGAATAACAACCTCAAAAATAGATGTCACTCTCTCTATGGAGAGGCAGGAGCCTCAGCCTGCTCTGCTAAGACCTCCCTATAGTAGATTACTAGCAATCCTTCTCCATCCAAGCCAATTCCATATCCTCCCAAGGAAGTGTGAGTCTCTCAATAGATGAGTAGAGATCTCTCCAAGATGATTTCACCAGCATGTAGACACTATAGACTTCCTTCCTTTGGAATGGTAGGGAGCTTCATTTATATAGGACTAATTGGATAGGGTATGGATAGGGTAGGTTTAAATATGGTAGACGAGAGATAGGGGATCCTTCCAAGAGGTTAGGAACCGAGTAACAACTCTCCCAAAAGGTCAGAGATAAGGATCCATGTCAGCTGGCTTCGAGAATGGGCTCGAAGGAGCTATTTTTGTCCATTAACTGACATCGTCGCACCCTTCAAGAGAGCAAGGTGCAACGTCACAGGTTGCATGAGTGCATCCTGCGAAGACCTCTCAAAACCTAGTGTAAATGGGTTATATCTATTCCAGGACAATAACTTAGTCAAGGAAACTTTAGGGATGTATACACTGAATCTCATGATGGTAGGATTTTAGGTGTAACAGAATGCCCCCCAGAGCATGAAGCTGTTGAAAATTGGACAGGTGAAATGCTTTGACAGAAGGAATGGAAATGGCTTGTCAGACAAAGGACGTTGCTGCAGCACAACTAAATCTGAGTACATAGTCTCATATGATGTACAACATGGCTACCGACCAATACAATGCAGATCCATGGTAGTAATGACCGATTGAACACAATCATGGCTACTAGACATAAGCATAGATCCATGATGAGATGATAACACAGCCACGACCAATACAAATGTGGATCCATGTGATATGAATCAATACAAACTCCACCGCAACCTAGGTAAAACATGACTCCCCAAGGTCTTCAAGCTGAACCCGCAATGATGCGAATCTCTCCATGTGATTACAAATGTCTTGACTTCGAACATGGTAGAAACCACTTGATTACCAATCATTAATGTAAACCGTCAACAAGCACGAGGGAAATCACCATTGATGTCAATGATTCCCAAGGTATCACAGTACATGTCATCAAGCGTGAATAAATGAGTTAAAGTCGAACGCGAGATGAAATCTTTCAATCAAGATTCAATGATGTAAACTCATGTTGAAAGCGAGGTAACATGCCATTGGGGCATGCAGGGCCAAGGTACTTGGTTGGCTTCTAGATTCAATCCTCGGATGATGTGTTGAAGTCGACAAGGATGATTCCGTCGAAGGATGGCCATGATGAATCCCCCATCATCGACATGAAACACGACAAAGGATGTGTAGAGAAGATCGGATGGTACAGTTACATGCAAGACTGACTCAGAGTAGACCGACATGATGGAAGGTGTACTGACTGCAAATAATGAGTAGTGAGAGTATTCTTGAACATGGGCGTGGCATGCCTTGGCAGTATTGACTTGACGAGTTATGGTACCAACTCCTAATGCAACTGATGATGGAAGCATTCTTTGAATGACTCAAAGGAGTAACAAGACTCGAGACATAGGTGAAACTCGAGGACAAACGGATGATCCAGTGCAGTATACAAATGCAAATGAGTGCCATGTTCAAGAAATGAATAGGTACTGCCATTGATAAAAGGTGTAACATAAAATCTTTCATTTTTCCCCATCATGAACAATGAGTGCCTCATGTGTTTTTTATGAGCTTGATGAGGGTAACCAGATGCTCGGTATAGCTCATCTCATAGATGAGTCCATCCCAAATATTTTTCGAACCTGGGATAGGAGGAGTTCGTCCCACGGCGGGCCCTTCAATGTAAAATTTTAATGAGTCCATAGAAGGTAAACTTGGTCGTCATTTCATGTTTAGAGAGTCTGAAAAGAACTAAAGAAGACTCCAATGGTCCTTTTTCGTAAAGTTAGCCTCATCGCCCGAAAAAGGCTAAAACAATGCGGGATAGGACTCTTCCAGTCATGATTAGCTGGAGTATACCTTTTTCGTAAGTAGTGCCCCCTGGTCTGAAAAAGGGGTAAACTATCACCCAGAAAATGATCATTCAAATACTTTAACAAGCGTGAACGCGACAAGTTCGCTTGGAAATATTTTCGTATTTCAAGAGCCTGAAAAGAGCTTAAAGATAGACTCCGGGGGGTTGCTTTTTCATAGGATTTTAACGAGCCCAAAAAAGTGATAAATCGTAACTCGGTAACTTATTCTCATAGTTTCAAGAGCACGAGAAAGAACAAAGAGTAAGATCATCATCATAAAATAATCACAATCTAACGGCTATAAAATAATGACAAAAAACTCAAGGGGTTGTTCATACCTAAGATGACCGTTATGAAATGAGAATGGCGTGTAAAGATCACTTAACAACCTTTGCACACTTGAAAACTAGGTCAAATAGTCAACCATGTGTTCAAATGCGATAAAAATAATCCAAACTATAGCAAATGACCTAAAAGCATCAAATATTTGAAAAGGAATATTCCATTTTGTTTATAAATAGAAACAAAAAACCAAATATAGTCACCATTGTTCATTTGCCAATTTGGGGAGAAGAAGTGCCATTCGGAGCCAAAAGTTCACTTGTTGATTCCGGGAGCTACGAGCAACCATTTCACCAGTCGTCTGGAGCAGGTAACTCTAAACTTCATCCAGCATAATTGTAGTGGTTTACATTTTTTATTTTGATCCATTTTTGGGGTTTTTTGGTTAATTTGTGGAGGGCTATTGCGTCCTCGGTTCATCGCAGTTTGCCCTTACGGGAACTGTGACGAACCTGGGTCGTCGCAAATCCCACAAAGTCAGGTTGCGACAATTTCGCACTGTCCGTATTAACGGGGTGTGACGGTGGAAACGTCCAACCCAAAACAAATAAATAACCCAAAAGATGAAATTTAAACGGTTGAAGTGAGTCCTAATAATGTTTAAATGCTCCTTTTGGCAAGTTAGCAACAGCAAAAATGGTCTTAGAGTGGCTCGAACGAGAACACGAGATAGATGACATACAAGCTGTTAATGATCCACAATGTGTGGAAGCACTGAGGAACTGTGGTCTCCTCAAGTTCCTCCAGATCTAGGGCATGAGGGCCCAAATCCCATTGCTGACACATATGCTCCGATGCTGGGATGCGGCTCAGCAATATTTCATGATCGGTGAGCACATACTCACCATAGATGTCGAGGACATCTATTTTTTGACTGGATTGTCCCGAAGAGGGGACAATGTGACTCTTACTAGATCACGGGGAAGTGATCAGACCGTGGATGCCATGATCTTGCAACATTGTACTCCCAACACCCATGCTTCGACTGGGAATATTCCCATCAAGAAAGTACGGGAACGTCCGATGCATTCCATACTCTTTACCATCACAAGGATAGCAGGAATCCAAGCTCCTCACTTAGCCACCAGGTCACAAATGCTATATGCGGAGGACTGCATGTCTTCAAAGATCTTCAAATGGTGCAAGTGACTCCTCGCAAACATTCGAGCTTAGCTGACCAAGTGTCGGCAGGGAGAGCTCAAACAGTTCGGCTACAGTTCGATAGTGATCTCGTTCCTATTGGAACGGGTTCCCCTCTTGCTTCCATAGGTACCACTAGATGACAGGGATCCTAAGGATCCACATATGGCTAGATGGACTGAGGTGATGGCCCGACATGGTGGGGGTCCCATCGTCGGGTACGATCTTGAGTTCTTCACCTGGCTAGAGGGCTAGTTACTTATGGTAGAGGATTACCCGTACAGCGGTACGGACTACAGAGATGACCCAGACCTGGTACTACCCGAGGGAGCAGTATGGGGAGACATAGGTAAGAACAAATAACCCTTGTACTTTTTAGTTTTGTACATTTATGATTTTTTTGTTATAGTGTTGACAAGTTAGCAACATGTGTGTGCAAATGTGGGCCCTGTACGACCAGTAGGAGTCTCTCTTCTGGAGAGGAGAGAGAGAGGAGAGGGAGCAGTCATGGCTCCAGCCATATATGTTTCCATTGCTTAGATGGAGGATGTCTACGTGAACCTGAGTGGGTTGACGTTAGACATTCCAAAGCCGATGGTATATGAGTTACCGCGACCGATGCAGGTATATACGGTGGGAGCATCTACGTGCTTCAATGCGCTGCTTCGCAGGGTCACGAGAGCAGTTGATTGCTTTCATATTCAACAGTCTAGAGCTGTCAGACCTAGGGGTGTATGGGTCGGGCATTAGGCCTTATATTGTTGTTATACATGTACTAAGAGCTTAGAAGCCTCATATTTTGTACTACTGAAAGCTACGAGGCTTCATATTTTGTAGAGACTCACTAAAAGCCGTCGTGCTTCATATTTTGTACTAGCGCTATTTTTATGATGATATATATATACAGACATTTCGACAATTTTATACATATATGTGTCTAAAATGGATGAATGATGTGATCTTGTTTATGTGTTTTCTTATCAAATTAGTTATTTACATGTTATGTCTACTTTTAACAATTGATAAATATGCTTATGTGTGTGCAATGTACCAATCCAAGATGAAGTTGTCCATAGAGTCGGCAACTGTGTTCAAGTCTCATGGAATGTGCAGGTACTGAATGGACTCGAAGGACCTTTCCAGAAGACGGACTCGTCTATAGAGACGGAGTAAGGTAGGATCGCGGATGGCGTAGATTCGGTTAAGATGAGAGACCACTAGTTGAGAATCCAAGTGGATGACAACATGGTCCATACCCAAAGAAATAACGTCAGTTAGGGTTCCAATGACTGGTTGATATTCCGCGGCATTGTTGGTCATGAAACCTAGACACATTCCCCTTGAGCTGATGAGCTTGCTAGTAGGTGAATAGAGTACCAGGTTGTTGAAGCAAGGTTACGGGTATTCCGGCTGGCGTCGTCTGCGAATCCATAGCACGTTGCCATCTGCACACACAAACAAAACATGGTATAATAAATGAAACAAGACCTAAACACGCAAGAAATCAAAGCGTCACACCACACAAAAACACACACACGCCATGTACAGTATCTACAAAAGTACTTATGCATGAAAGACTTAGGCATAGTACCTCTTCAATAAGAGCCCATTGCCGGGCTCACCAAAAGATATCCCATCGTAGTCTTCAAGCTCATAAGCTCCCTTCTCTAAGATGCATTTCACTATGTAAGGTCCATGCCACATGGACTCAAACTTTCCTTCCCCCATCTTATCATGTTTTTGGTCAAATGTGAGGACCAAATCTCCTTCATTGTAGGTGTGAGGTTCTACCAACTTGTCGTACTGCACTTTGATGCATTTATTATGAGCATCGTTGGCAAGAGCGGCATCTCGGCGAGTCTCGTTGAGCTTAGCTAGGTAGAGGAAGATTTCTTCCTCAGCATTAGTGTTTGGGAGAAGTTTGATGGCGAGCTTGATGGACGGAATCTCACACTCAATAGGAAGGACCGCCTCCAATCCATACACTAGTTGGAAGGGAGTAAATCCAGTGGCGGTTTTAACGGAGGTTCGATAAGCCCACAGTGCGGAGAAGAGCATGTTATGCCAATTGGCCTTGTGCATACCCACCATACGTTGGACCATAGTTTTCAAGACCTTGTTAATGGCCTCAACCTGTATGTTCAACTGTGGGTAGTACGGTGTTGATTTTTCATGGAGAAAACCCAATCTATCGCTCAACTCGTCAACCATATGGTTCATAAAGTGGGAACCATGGTCAGTAGCTATCGCTTGAGGAACTCCAAACCGCACTATTACATGATTAAACACGAAGAGTGCGGCGGTCTTGTCGTCGTTCATGTATGTAGGCATTGCCTCAGCGCACTTTGTAAAGTAGTCCACAGCTACAATGACGTAACTATGCCCCCGGCCTAGGTAGGCTTACAATGCATGAAATTGATGCCCCATTTAGCGAAGGGGCCAACAGCAATAACCGAGTGTAACGGGGCGGGATGGGTGTGCTTTTTCTTATGAAAATGTTGACATGGAGGACATTTTTTAATGGCCTCAATGCAATATTTGAAGATAGACGACCAATAATATCCAGTGCGAAGAATCTTCTGGGCTGCAGCCATCCCAGAGAGGTGACCACCACACGCCCCAGCATGACAGTCATTCAGCTTGTGTTCAGCCTCATCATGAATCAAACAATGTCGAAGAATAGAATCGATACCACGACGGTACAAAGGATCATTGATGATCAGGTAATACTTTGCATGGTGGCATATGCGACGGTGGTCGTCACGAGACAATTCAGGGCTGAAACGTTGGGTTTGAAGATACAATGTGATATCACCATACCACGGATCAGACGTACTGATAAGAAATAATGACTCATCCGGAAAAGAGTCATTGGGCTCAGATTCTATGTCAGTACGAGGGAGGTCGTAGATGAGATCAGTAAACACCAAACACTTTTTAGACTTGGATTTTTCGAAAAGAAGATCGAATTCTTGTAGTATCACGATCCAGCGTGAATACTTGCCCCCAAGCACCTGACGAGTCAGAACGTGGTACATGGGGTTCGAATTGGCGATGATGGTGGTGGTGCGAAGCAGAATGTAATGTCGGAACTTCTGCACAGAAATAACTGCCGCGAGAGCGAGCTTCTCAACATGTGAATAGTGTGTTTCAGTGTCAATAAGACCTTTACTGGCATAGTATATCACATGTTCTTGGGCGTTCTAGTCTTCCTGCACCAAAACCATGGCGATAGTGGTGTCGAAAGTAGCGAGATATAGAATGTAATCTTGATAGTAATTCGGCGGTTGGAGCACAGGGGCATGCGTAATGGCATGTTTCAAACTATCAAAATATTGTTGAGCTTGGTCATCCCAAATGAACGGGACGTCCTTTTTCATTAATCTCATGTAACCCTGCGTTTTTTGTGCGAAATTACAAACAAAGCGTCGTAAATAAGTTGCTCTTCCTTGCAGACTTTAAAGTTCCGTAATGTTAGTTGGAGGTGGAAGAAAGATGATGGATTCCACCTTCGAGGGATCAATACAGATCCCATATTTTGAGATGATAAATCCTAAGAGGTGTCCAGACTCGACACAAAAATACTCTTATGAGGATTCAGATGGATATTGTACCACCTGCATCTGAGGAAAACGGCCGTCAGATGATCTAAGTGGAACTCGTGCTTCTTTGAGTGGGAAAGGAGGTCATCCAAGTAGGGTTCCACAAAGTCCTTCACATGATGGAAGGCGTATGACATGGCCCGTGGGAATGTGGCACTAGCATTTTTAAGACCGAACAGAAGTTTACGATATGCAAACGTTCCCCAAGGACAGATGAATGCAGTCTTGTGTTGGTCGGCGGGGTGGATCTCAATTTGGTTGTATCCGGAAAAACCATCCATGAATGAAAAAATGACACTTCCAACACAATTGTCGATAATATGGTCGATGAAGGGAGTCGTGTAGTTGTCTTTGGGACAAGCTTTGTTGAGATCCTGATAATCGACACAGACACGGATGGTCCCCTACTTTTTATTAACAGGGATGACGTTTGAGACCCACTCTGTCAACGCGACAGGGTAAATGAAGTCGGCCTTCAAGAGTTTCTTAATCTCTTCCTTGATTGCTGTCGTCTTCCAAGGGTGTACAGGTCGCAACTTTTGGCGGACGGGTTTGACGTCAGGATAGGTTTTAATTTTGTGTAAAATAATGGAGGGGTCTATCCTAGGCATCCCCTCATAGGTCCAAGTGAACACGTCTCTAAATCGCTTGATTAAGGCCTTGGCGGTGATGACTTCTTCACGGGAGCAATTCTATCCTAACTGAATGTGTTCCAATACACCAGGAGTAAGCGAAATGTCTATCAAAAGTGGTAGGCTCAATGTTGGCTAAGTTTCCTTAAGAGTCTGTTTGACACACAAGTATCGAGGGCTGAGAGCCAGAGTAGACATCCGGTGTGAAGATGGTGTTGATCCTATTCTCTACAGTGTCCAAAAAGGGAAGGAAAGACGAACGATGATGGAGGTCTTCCCATGTAGGATAATCCACGCTCATGATTTCCATGATGGACTCGTCGGAATGAAAATTCCGTAGCAAGGGGTTGGATGATGTTCGCTGTAGAGAACAGGAGGTGGAGGCCACAACTAAGTGGTCCTCCGGCGCTGACTGGATAGCCTCGTACATGAGTTCAACAGGTGACAGAGGCATGGTGTCTCCAATCAGGTGTGTGGTGGCTTCATCAGGTACAAACCATGAATCCGTGGAGTTAGGGATAGATGAAATTTGTGAGGAGATCATGTGCAATGTGGAAACATGGTTTGGGGGATCCGAAGTAGGAAAGACGCCCATAAGGGATGAATCCTTAAGGAGGTCGACCCCCATGCTCTCATACTTTTGCAAATATTGTCCAATTGAGGGGACGTTATCGCCTGGGTGAGTAGCGGTGTCAAGTGTGCAGAAATCCAGTTAGTCGACTGTGACAATTCGGCCTTGATGGGGGAATTGTACTATGTGGAAGATAGATGATGCAACCGCAGTCATGGTGTAAAACCAATTACAACCAAGTAGAATGTTATAATCTAATGGGGCAGTGACCACTTCCATGTTAAGGGTTGCGGTCTTTCCCCCCAACTTGACTGGTAAAGCTTATAACAACCCATGAGTTTGAAATCCACGTCCGTCGAAGGCTCTCAAAGTGGTAGGAGAACGGTTCAACTCAGCAGAGCCAATGGCTCTCCAACATGAGATTTACATGATTGATGTAGAGGCTCCTTCGTCCAAAACAGTACGATGGTAAATCTTCCCAACAATGTTTGTGGCAACTTGAAATGCCAATTGATGGGAGAGCCTCGGTTTGAAGTATTCCATATGGAACATGATAGTATTCGATGAATCCGATTCAACTGCATCGATGGTAGCAGGAGAGTTTTGCGCTGATTCGGATAGTTTTGCAAGACCTCGAGCATCGACATAGCACAAGGAACTTGTGCTAGGTCCTCTACGATGTTGTAGTTTTGAGTAGCCCAAGCATTAGGATTGAAAACTGATTTTTGAATCGTGCTCTTGGGTGGACGCGACACTGACTCAAAAGAGGGCTTCTCAATGGTGAGAGGTGCAGCCGGTATGGTGACGTCGGGCATCGAAGTGGAAGCTTTTTCAGTATTGCTTCCAATGGGTTCCTTCGTCGGAACAGAGTCATACGAACGGGAATGGGTGTTCAATTTGATGGTCTCATTACGTACCATGAGAACATGCATTGTGGTGGATGCTTCTCTGGGGAAAGAAGAAGTGTGAGCGATCGACTATTGATTTTGAGCAGGGAAGGGATCATTGAGAACTGCGGGTGTGGGTTTTCCCTTGAGAAACTTTTGAACTTCGTCTCTATGGGGGCACTCTTTAGAAAAGTGATCATCACCACACAGTAGACAAGGATACTTCAACTTCCTTTTCAGTTTGGTATCATCAGGGGTGCTCTTTTGGTCCTACTGGGTGGAATATTTCTTAGGTTTCCCTTTGTTCTTTTTCTTACCACCAGACTTTTGAGGTGAAGCTGACGAAACAGAATTCACTTCTTCGGTGACAGCAGGAGTGGATGATTTGGTGGTGCCATGACCATCCTTTTTTGGTGATGGGGAAGAACCCTTGGGGTTCGACGAACCAACAGTTTGAAGGGAAGGTTGGATGTGAAGGGATCCAATGATGCCATCAGCTTGGGGTCCCTTCGGTGGTTTCGCGGGGTCGTAAGTGTTGTGGGGCAGATCAAGAAGAATATCAAACAACGTGCCAGATTGAGCATAGACTAAGTCTAGAAAATGGGCACAAGCAATGGCTTGTTCCTCAGTGAAAGTGCCTCCCATGGCAACATCTCGTGCTATGGTAGGTATGAGAGACTTCGTAAACCAGTCTGCTAGGAGTTGATATGGAATAGGAGCCTTAATGAGACGTCGTCTCCTCCACCACTCATGTAGATGATCTGAGATGTGAGTAGCGGTATTTTGACAGAGCGAGGTCAAAATATCTGTACCAGTTTCATGCCATATAGGCAGCTGGAAATGAGTCAAAAAATTCATAGCAAGAGAACCAAAATCAGGAAAAGAATTGTTAATTTTTGAGCATTAATTCAACATACTCTAGGATCTTTACTGAGAGAATAACATGTACAGCATATCAAGCATATCAATCACAACAATCAATCACATGAGACAATAGACACATAGATTTTCCTTGCGGAAAACCAAGAAGGTGAAAAACCCCAAAAACTTCCTCAAAGATAGATAGAGCAATGATACAAAACCCAAGCATAAGAGATAGTCTCCTAGCAGCAGCTTCTCCTCCTGCACTAGTGTGCCACTCTCCAATGAGTGTATGAGTGAGAAAATGAATGATCAAATAGAATTCCTCCCGCACTCTATTTATACTTGAATTGACTTGCCTAATAACCTTACTAGGTCGGCCTCAACTTAACCACTTAACATAATGCTGACAAGGCCGACCCCCAATAGGGTGGTCTAATAACCCTTTAACCCACATGACTTATACAGGGCCGACCCCATCAAGGTGGTCTAATAACCCATCAAGTATAAGTTACGACACTTACAATATAAATGACGACACTTCCATATAGAGGAATAATAACATCTCTATAGGAATACAATATACATATGTGAAATACATTCCGAAGTTACAAATACATCAACACTCCATCTTAACTAGGAAGGTATTTCTTGACACAGATCTGCTAGTACAAGTCTTCTTCTCTGGATCATCATCATTAGTTCATCGTCATCATCAATGTTGTTTCTATCTCAATCGATCTCAAATCTACTCGTCATAGGAATTTCTACAGAGCCAGCCCTTTTTCATGCTGGATGTAGGCACACCACCTGTAGGTCTTCATCATCAGTGGCCATACTGTGGAACCTAGGAATGATTACGTGCATCAACAAAACCTAGCGCAGACTATAGGATCTTTTACATGTTGACCTTCACAAAACCTACTCAGAGTATCCCAGGATGTTATGAGCACACTGCTCTACTTGTTCGGATCTCGATAGAGCATCCTAGGCTGTTACAAGCACATCGCTCTAACTGTCCGGATTTTAAAGGATCTTTTCTGTGTGAACTTTCACAAAACCTACTCAGACCATCCCAGGATGTTACGAGCACACTGCTCTACCTATTTGGATCTTGATAGAGCATCCAAGGCTGCTATGAGCACACTGCTCTACCTATCTGGATTTTAAAGGAACTTTTCTATGCGAAACTATAGCAAAACCTACTTAGAGCATCCCAGGATGTTACGAGCACACCGCTCTACCTGTCTGGATCTCAATAGAGCATCCCAGGCTATTACAAGCACACCGCTCTACCTGTCCGGATTTTAAAGGATCATTTCTATGCTACCTGCACAACCTGTCCACGGCCAGAGAGTATCAACCTGATACTCACCATACATCATCCTGATGTACATCATCACATGATCAACCTGATCATCATTATAGCATCATCCTAATTCATATCATCTGGAGCAACATCCTGAAGCTCATCGTCTGTGATCATCCTCATCATCATAATAGCATCATCCTAATGCATATCATCTGGAGAAACATCCGGAAGCTCGTCATCTGTGATCATCCTAATCATCATCATAGCATCATCCTGATGCATATCATCTGGAGCAACATCCTGAAGCTCGTCATCTGTGATCATCCTGATCAAACAATATATCCATCTGATGCATACATAGTATCTACCTGATACATATCATCATACATGATCTACCTGATCATACAATGCATCCACCTAATATATACATAAGTACATGATCCACCTGATCATACATAAGTACATGATCCACCTGATCATACAATGTATCCTCCTTATACATACATAAGTACATGATCCACCTGATCATACATAAGTACATGATCCACCTGATCATACAATGCATCCACCTGATACATATACACATACATGATCCACCTGATAATATCAAGCATCCAACATGATGCATATACAAATGCATGATCCAACTGATCATATCAAGCATCCAACATGATGCATATACAAATACATGATCAAAGCATCCAACATGATGCATATACAAAGCAGTAATTGGAGCATTGTCCTGATGCTCATCTTCCAGCGCTTACATCCACAGTCATGGGAAGGATCCTCCTCTCATCATTCTTGGAATGGCTCCTGCAAATGTGTCCATCACTTCTTCCTTGAAGTGTCGTCAATCTGAAGAACACCAAGCCTCTCTCTGAAGTACTCAAACTTCACTTTGGATAGTGGTTTCGTCAACACATATGCAACCTGCTCATCTGTCACAACATACAGGAGCTTCACTGCTCCTCTCTGCACCATATCTCTGATATAGTGGTATTTGATCTCAATGTGCTTCGACCTTTCATGGAACATCGGGTTCTCAGACAACTTCACACAACTCTAGTTATCACAAAAGATACCAGTAGCCTCCAGCGGGAGATCAAATAACTCAGACAGTAGCTTCCAGAACCATACTGCCTCACAACTAGCCAAACAAGCTGCAACATACTCTGTCTCGGTTGTACTCAGTGCTACGCAGGACTACTTCCTGCTAAACCAAGAGATCACACCAGATCCCATACTGAAGCAGCACCCAGATGTGTTCTTCCTATCTGCAGCACTGCCTGCCCAGTCTGAATCAACATAACCCTATTGGTTAAACTTTTGATCTGCATCATACTTGAGCCCATAATCAACTGTACCCTTCAAGTACCTCAGAATATGCTTTATAGCAACCAAGTGAACACCTCTGGGATCCATCAAGAACTGGCTCAATGTGTTCACTGTAAATAAAATATCTGGTCTAGTGTTCGTCAGGTACATCAAGGACCCAATCATCTGACGATACACCGTGACATCAACCAGATCAGATGAAGCATCACACAGAAGCTTCAGGTTCAATTCCATAGGTGTGGCCATGGTCTTGCAGTCCATCATCCCGAACCTCTTCAAGATCTCTACTACATACTTCCCTTGTCCAAGGAAGATTCCATCTGCACTCTGCCACAGCTCCATTTCTAGGAAATAGTGTATCATCCCCAAGTCCTTCATCTCAAACTCTGCAGCAATCTTTCTATCTGGATCGGCAATCAACCTATCCTCACCTGTAACAAACAGGTCATCCACATACAAAAGTATTATCACTGGATTGCCTTCCTCAACCTTGTAGTAAAGGTTGGAATCTGCTTTACTCTTAGTAAAGACCAAACTGGATAGAAAGTTGTCTATCCTACCATACCTAGTCCTAGGAGCTTGCTTCAAGCCATACAAGACTTTCTTCAACTTGCACACATATGACCCTCTGTCATGTGTCTCAAAACCGAGTGGTTGCTCCACATACACTTCCTTCTCGACTACACCATTCAAGAAAGATGTCTTGACATCCATCTAGTGTATCTTCCATTTCATCACTGCAGCCAAAGCAAGTACTGATCTGATGGAAGTGTATCTGGCTACAGGAGAAAGAATCTCTTCATAGTCTATTCCCTCTTTCTAGGAGAAGCCACGAGCTACAAACCTCACTTTGTATTTCTCCATGCTACCATCTACAGCATGCTTGATCTTATAGATCCACTTGCAAGTCACAACAGACTTCCCTTCAGGTCTTGGGACCACATCCCAAACATCATTCTTCATGATCGACTGGTATTCCTTGATCATGGCATTCTTTCCTTACTGTATCCCGAATCCTGGGAACTTTAGATTCATCAATAGACAGCTTTGTTGCTAGAACAAATGTTGTAGTCCTTCTTTTGTAGGTGATGGTATACGATATTTCCTACAAGACAAGTTAAATTGCATGATTAGAAACATCTCATAGTTTTCAGAACAAATTCTTACACATAAAGAAATATGTCATACAGTCATGCAATTATTTTAGCCAATGCTTCAATACAACATTTATCCATATCCCGTAACTTTCTAGATGCCTTCCAATCTCTACCAGAACATTGTTAAGAGTGTGCACAACTCCAACATGTCAGCAAAGAGGTTTCATTCTAGATAAGTAGCAATGGAATGTTGTACAGTGCCATAGGCCACTTACCCATCACATACATATTAGTAGTATACTGTTCATTAATGCAATTATTCTAATATGCATAATACACAACCTAAGTCTAGGAACATAAGCATATACATAATTGAACAATATTATTTAAACAATCAGAAATGCCAATTAAATACTTATCTTTGTTTATTTTTGGGTGGACTCCCTCTCAATCTTTGCTTCCTTGCAAGAACTACTGGAGTGTGCTCCCTCTTGATCTTTGCTTCCTGGATTACCTGTCCTTGAACTTATATCCATCCTCGATCACTATGCATGCTTACTAGTATCATCATTGTGTTATCCTCGAGATCTCGTACATAATCATACATTCATTAGTATAATCTTAATACTATCAAAACACAATACTCTTAAACATGTATAGTCATGATCATTTCAAACACAGATAATAAGCATTAGTATTCAAGGTTTATATAGGACTTTTCTTGGTTAGTCATATCATTAATCAAAGTAAGGAACATAATATGCATAAACCCTAGATCACTCAAACTTGTAACTTCATGAGTAATCATTATCAATCATACAAAAGTATAAGATCCTTCCATAGGGTAGGATTCTAACTTGATATAGGAAAAACATACTTGGTCATCATATTTGCTAGTTATGTCTAGCAATGTTTTCTTGTTCTCTTCAATGACCTGCATAACTCATAATTTAACCATTGTAGAACCAAAATATGCATACCTCTATGTGATCCATGACTATGGATGAGTCTTTATCTTCATGTCACCATGGTCTTGATTTAGAACTTGATTTGTACCTTCATGTTAGCGGATAAAATTCTCCTCATACAACACCACAGTGCATTAGTACAATCGTAACACAATCATAAGTGTCATAACCCTAATTAATGAATGTCTTCTATCATGCATTCATACTTTTACTAGGGTGATAAGACAAGTCTAAAATTAAACAAGATTGTTACTAAATTCAATAACATGAAGACAATCATATTATAAACTTAATCATGAACAGATTTCAAAACATACCTGTAAGTCATACCTGTCATATTGCTTGTAGTAGTTGTTGTTGTTGTTCCTTTTGTTCTTAGAACAATCTGAGGAAAAGTGTCCTCTTCTTGGTATGTGCTGTGAGAGATTATTCCCCATGTTTTCTTCTCGAGCTATAATCCGAGCTTCTTCGTGTGAGCATTCTTCCCACAGCCTACTAAATGTGATAAGTTTCTTCCTAGCAAATATTCCTTGGATGAAGGAATCCCATGACCTAGAAAGGCCATTAAGAGTGGTCATTACCACTTATCCATTCTCTATATCTTCTCCCACATCTTCAAGTTGTTCTTTTATCTAGGAGACCCTTGAGAAATAAGACTGCATAGTCTCTGCATTCTAGATCTTGATATTCTTCAATTGATTCCTCAAGGTCATCTTCCGATTTATATTCTTCCCTTCAAATAGCTTGGTCAAGAAATCAAACATCTCCTTAGGTGTCTTTAGAGATGACACATGTGGTATGAGATGGTCTTTGATAGAATTAGCAATGATCCTCTTAGTCTTGGCCAAGTTCCCCTTGTGTAAGGCTTAGTCTCTTCTCCCTCTGGGAGAAGAACCCCTTCACTTATGTAGGTGTCCAACTCACTCTCTTCTAGAATTAACCCAATCCTATACTTCCATGCTCGGAAGTTAGCAACCCTTCAAGATTATCCTCAAGCTTGGTGTGGTGAGACATCTCAAATGGAAATAGAAAATATTTAGGTCTTGCCACTTGATTTGCAGAAATCTGGATCTAGAGCTAGATTAGGGTTTGTCAGAGAAAGCCTAAAAAATTCAAACTTTGAATTTCAAACTTCTGAAAGGATAGACCCTGAATTAGGGCTTGATTTTCCCAGAGCTTCATCCATCCAAAAAGTTTGATCTTGGTCTCTAAACTTTGATTTTTCAGAGGAGCTTCCATCCATGGTCTCAGATTTCATAAATTCCAACTTTTGCAGAGACCCTAATTTTTGGCTTCACTAGACAGGATCCCAAACTAGGGTTTGATTTTCCTAGAGATTCACCCAACGAAAAAGTTTGATCCAAAGCTCTAAGCTTTGATTTTTCTGAGAAGCTTCCAGCCATGGACTCAGATTCCAAAAATTCCATTTTCTGCAGAAACCCTAATTTTTAGGGCCAAAATTGAAAGTACTCATAATTGAATTCTGATTGGACAGAAAGATGCACCTTGCCGAGGAGAGTCAATCTAGCCTCATGCCTTTCAAGATCTGTGGAGAGAAACCCAAAAAACAAGAAGCCCTAGATTCCGCAACTGCACAGTGTCTTCTTCTCAGGTTAGCTCTGATACCATGTTAATTTTTTAGCATTAATTCAACATACTCTAGGATCTTTATTGAGAGAATAACATGTACATCATATCAAGCATATCAATCACAACAAGCAATCACATGAGACAATAGACACACAGAGTTTCCTTGAGGAAAACCAAGAAGGTGAAAAACCCCAATAACTTCCTCAAAGATAGATAGAGCAATGATACAAAACCCAAGCATAAGAGATAGTCTCCTAGCAGTAGCTTCTCCTCCTCCACTAGTGCGCCACTCTCCAATGAGTGTATGAGTGAGAAAGTGAATGATCTAATAGAGTGCCTCCCACACTCTATTTATACTTGACTTGATTTGCCTAATAACCTTATTAGGTCGGCCTCAACTTAACCACTTAACATAATGATGGCGGGACGAACACAATAGGGTGGTCTAATAACCCTTTAACCCACATGACTTATACAGGACCAACCCCATCAAGGTGGTATAATAACCCATCAAGTATAAGTTACGAAACTTACAATATAAATGACGACACTTCCGTCTAGAGGAATAATAACATCTCTATAGGAATACAATATACATATGTGAAATACATTCCGAAGTTACAAATACATCAACAAGAATGGGGTGGTAGTTCAATATACCTCTTGGCAGCCGAACCAGTGAGAGTCCGTTGGAATAACCTAAGACGGATCGAGTTGTCCATCAAGGAGTTGGATGAACACCATAAGCGGTATGTCATCACGTGGTTTTTAGGATCCTCACCCGGCTTGCCATCAAATTTTGGGATATCTGATGGAAGTTTCACCGAAAAGTGTGGCCAGTTAGTTCTATGGTAGATGGGGTTGTTGGTGAGGCGAGACAGGTCAGGTAGGTCCAAAGTAACCAAAAAGGCCAGCTGCGGATTAGGCTGCGGGTACTGATAGTATTGATAAGGCATGTAAGGACGTATGGGACCTTGTATCGACTGACCATAGGGTGTTCCAGGAGGAAACTGGCCATAGGGGTACGGTCCACCCGGACCGAATGCAGTCCGCTGCCATAATAAGGTGGTCCATTACCATAATAAGGTGGCCCATTACCATAAGGTAGGGGCCCGCCTCCGCCACTGGGAGGGGGTGGGTCGATTCCAAATGGTGGGGGTCTACCACCACCTCCAGGGTAGGATGGGCTGCCACCGCCTCCACCGGGAGGAGGTGGTGGTCCGCTACCACCACCAGAATAGGATGGGCCTCCACCACCTCTGCCGAAGGGGGTTGGTGGGCCACTACCACCGCCGGAAGGGTAAGAGCCTCTTCCGCCACCTCCACCGTAGTAGGGTGGTGGTCCACCACCACGGCCACCAAGATGAGAAGGTCCTCCACCACCACCACCAGGATGGGATGGTCCTCCACCACCACTACCGCTAGGAGGGGGTGGTCCTCCACCACCTCCACCAGGGGGGTGGGCCATGATGATCGAAGTCAGGTGGTCCTCTGCTAGAAGGTAGAGGTTCGCCTCCTCCATAGTTATGTGGGGACCGGCTGCCTCCAATGGTAGGTGGGGATGGACCAAAGGGGGGTGGAGGGACTGTAAGTGGGGGTCCATGTTGTAAAACATTTTGTTATCCCCATAGAGTGTAAGGATTGCTGGGGTAAGGTACCCCGTAGAGTGCGTTTCTGGGATTAAGTTGACCCGGCACAGGGTTAGGATGACCTGGATACGCTTTACTCGATGGAGGTTGAATTACGTTGGACGGTCCTCCAACATGGGATAGTCTCGTTGTGGAAGGTACGGGAGGTAAGGAATTTCCAATGGAAGGACCGATGGGAACTCCTGCTGAAGTAGTATGGTTAAGAGACGGGGGTTTCCCCCTAGCAACAACTTGCTGACCACTAAGTAAAGGTTGACCCAACACTGGTTGTTGATTATTCACCGTAGGATTAACGTTACTTGTAAGGAAGGTAGGGGGTAGAGAGTATCCTCCTCTCGAAGTTTGGGGTGGGGCAGGAGCAGATAACATAACCGTGGTGATCACAGGTGTGTTGGACTGTTGTGCTTCAACAGGCTGGGTTGTGAGAGGTATTGAACTGGTCTCCTGTCTAGGGGACGCATGTGTAGGAATGGATGGTTGACCAGTTTTAGAAGTGGCCATGTGTTGCATGGATGATTCTAGTGACTCAAAATATAAAACACGACTTGGGAGTGGTTGGTAAGAGTTTAACGATGGGTCTTCTACCCTTTGTGAAAGACTATGTCTTCGAAGTTCATCACCCCTAACACGTAATCATTCCAAACAATCATGAATGGACGTGAAGATTTCTTCAGGGGTAAGCCAACTGGGTGGGGATGCAATGGCAAAATGGGCCACTAGGTGGCCTAGAGAAGATGTCCAATAAGTTGTTGAAGGACCAACAGTTGTTGTGGGGTCATTCTGGGGTTGATATATCCATTCCAACGATCCAGGATCTCTCAGAGCAATGGGAGGTAAGTCTTGTGAACTGTTGATTTGCGCTTCTTCACCCTGTGGGGGATGAGAAGCAGGTGAATCTGAAGGAGTATGAGGAACAAAAGTCCTCCAACATTCAAAGTGGGGTTTTCCACTTCATGTGACCCGACCCTGGCTTGTGGATCCATTCTTACCCTTGAAATTACCTCCTGGTTAAGGGGATATTCAGGTGGAAAATTATGAATCATGCGAGACCTTCTCCAAGGAAAGTCAGCCAGAGTACTTGAAATAAAAAGTTTCTCCTAAGGCAAGCTACACAAAAGAAAAGAAGACCAGAAAAACCCTACACAAACTAAGGCCACAAGCAAACTTATGTTATAAGAGTGGAGTTGAAGGTCTGGAACCTCACATGATTGTCAAGGATTCGCAAATCGCTATATACCGCAGGGTCCAACAGTAAAACGTGACAAGGAGGATTGGGACCATACCCTTTCCTGAATACCCGATTAGCTGGACGATACGTGCGTAGTAATCTCCCCGAGTGTTGTTCTCAGTGTATTTCTCTGCCAAGATGGCCAAAAGGTTAACTCAGTTGGTTTCAGGAATCCGATGGGTGTCTCCCGATATACGCAAGGTACGTGGGAACTCAAATCCGTAGCGGTGTTATCTAATGCACAACTGTTCGACAAGATACCTTCTGATATACTACCAAGTACGTGAAACACCTTTCGATATACACCAAGTACGTGTGGTACTTGGTGGGTACGTGAAAGAGCTCGATATACCAATAAGTACGTGGAAGACTTCAATACCCCCGGGATACAATGCTGGAAAATAACGATAGTTGCCACGCTTAACGACGCCGGAACACGTCTCTAACTTACACACAAGTTACTAAAACTTTTACCCTAGTTCTACCGTTAATTTTATCTGTACGGTTATTTGAATGCATGAGGTGAGTACATAATTGTAAACATAATGCAGGCCCTAACTACATGCAAAAATGACACTTTTCTTTTGATGAAATCTATGTATGGGAGGGAGAAACTTCTTTCCAATTTTACCAAAGCAACACAATGCAATGCAATCCCAAATCTACCAAAAAATTACTAAGAAATGTTCTTTTCCTTTTCGAGCGAAACATAAAAGACACGACACTACTAAACCAAATCAAAGCATGTTTTTATTTTTCTTTTATCTTTTCAAAACAAAAATGATGCTAAGCAATGAAAAGAGAGAGTTTCTAAGTAGAGTATGCAAGCTTTTCACTTTCACTACAATGGCCTAAAAGCATAAAAACCAAAAGATGTATTTAAATTTCCAAGCATGGAACTACTTTTGCAAAACTTGATATCTATCCGAATTTTTCAAGAAGATGAGCAACTCATAATTCGTGAAAAACACAAATAATGCAATTTTCTTTCAACTTTTCCAAAAGATCTACAAATGAGACATTGCAATGCATATGCAATTCTTCAAATGAGGTTGAGAAATGATGGAAATAAAGTACTTTTGATTTTTCAATGGATGTATCAAAATAGCAATTTGATAACAACGATTCTTTTTAAACACAAATAATGAAATGAAAAGATTACTTGCAGCACTTCAATAACTCATAAAATCTCCAAGAAAAGATGAGCACTCAATGGAGTGAAAGTACACACAAACACTCAAAATCAATCAGTAACAAGCAACACTAAAGCAAGCAAAGCTCAAAAATGAATGTAAATGAGGTCTAGAAACTGATCCGATACAATGATCAGATCTGGAATGGAGAGGAGGGAATGCAAGGGTGAGTGGATGCATGCGGGGGAGAAAAGAGTGTCCACCAGTACCAAATCTCATACTTGTCCAAGATGGAACGCAAAACAACTCCAAATAAAACCAAACAACTCAATCATAGAAATCAAAATGGGGTCTCTAACTAGATCTTACAGTACAGAGGGAGTTTGCACACAAACCATAACTCAAATCAGAAATGGAGAAGGGGTGCCTGTATGGAAAAAATGGCATATCGACGCACTCTGTGCTTGTACACAGTGTGACATCGCAGTTCACCAATGCGGGAGGTGCGACGATGTCGCAAAATACCAATGGAAGGGTTGCGATGACAGACTAACAGCAAAGGAACAGAGATAAGAAATGACACAGTGTCGCTCTGAGTCCACTGACCAGGTGCAACATGAGAGATCTGAGTTCGAAGATGAACCAATTATCCAAACAGTGAGCATGAAAAGGTTTGAAAATGAGAAGTACAAACTCAAAGGAAGGTAATAAAACTCTTCAAAGTGAATATCTGATGGTGAAACCAGTTTAAGAGGCAAATGACAAATAAAATGGCTTGTAACAAGAAATCAACTGAAAACGACATTCAAATTGACAACTCCAAAACAATGTTCTTCCCCAGTATGGTCTCCAGATTTGTTTGACGGACAATCCACTCGAGCGAACGTGAGCCGGATCTCCCTAGTTCAATGTGAGTCTAGAACAAATAGTACAGACTATAAACCACTTTCCTAGATCTAGTTAAGGATCAAGCTATCAGATGTGTTACCTTAAGTTTGTGGCCCTTTCTCTAGGATGTTGTTCCATGCCTCGCGGTCGTCAGATCTAAGCTGCAAGACCTGCCAAGATGCACAAAACAAGACAAACAAGTAAAAACGTCCAAACGATAACAGATCTAAGTAAACAATTAAGCAGGTAAACTACACAACAATATTGGTGGAAGGCATTTATATTACTGTAAATATAGGGAAAGTACATAGAAAAGAATGATTACAACCGAGGCTTAATGTAGCAATCCTTCTCCATCCAATCCAATTCCATATCCTCCCAAGTAAGTGTGAGTCTCTCAATGGATGAGTAGAGATCTCTACAAGATGATTTCACTAGCATGTAGACACTATAGACTTCCTCCCTTTGGAATTGGAAGGAGTTTCATTTATATAGGACTAAGTGGATAGGGTATGGATAGGGTAGGTTGAGATATGGTAGGAGAGAGATAGGGGATCCTTCCAAGAGGTTAGGAACCAAGTTCCAGCTCTCCCAAAAGGTCGGGGATAAGGATCCATGTCAGCTGGCTTCAAGAATGGGCTCGAAGGATCTATTTTTGTCCATTAACTGACATCGTTGCACCCTGCAAGAGAGCAAGGTGCGACGTCATAGGTTGCATGAGTGCAGCTTGCGACGACCTCTCAAAACCTAGTGTAAATGGGTTATATCTCCTCCAGGACAATAAATTAGTCAAGGAAACTTTAGGGATGTATACACTGAATCTCATGATGGTAGGATTTTAGGTGTAACACTCCTTAAATTGAAAACATCGGTGAGCATGAACATATCTGGGCTCGATATTAAAATCCATGGATCAGTACCTTATCGAGTATTAATCTATGTCTTCTTCAAACTCGTTAAAACATGGAGAAGGTCTTGATTTTCCCTCCCATGGACTCGTTAAATTATACATGGTTGGACCTCTATCAAGCATTCTTCTTTCTCCTCTTCGAGCTTGTTTAAAACATGAAGATGGATTATTGAGTTCACTTTCTTGGATTCATTAATATTTCACAAGAGAGACCATATCGAGATTTCTTTTCAACCTTTTCATGCTCATTAAACTAATAAAATACATTTAAAAAGAGAAGGGAAGGGAAATTTATGTTATTCGTTCATTATTTGGCAGCAATTCTAAACCATATTTGAACACAACACTTTCATGAGTCAATGGGTCTTAGTTTTCGGCTTTAGGATTTAACCTAATTCTAGATTTGTGTACTCCTACGATTGATTACTCTTCTGATCATATGGAGAGTTTGTCATGTCTCCTACATGACAATCTTATATCATGTTTCCTGTCAGTCCCAAGCTTCCTAAAGTACTTACCTTTGGTGCTCAATTTTCAAGGACTACCCCTGTGTTGGCCAATCTGCAGTTTCGTCTTGACTCCTCATGTTGGCCATCCCTTATATTAGTCTTGTTTCGAATCAATCTCTAATTGTTCCTCGTGTGATATGATGAAGGATATCTCAATGCCTTCCTTCTCACGAGTCTCTTCCTATCGACATCAACACATTTTACTCTAGGAAGTGGACTTAGAGATTCCTAGTTAGTACCTTGAGATTTGCAGACATCAGTGGCAGATTCTCTCGCCGTTGAGTTATGGGAATACATTAATGTCCCTTGCTCGACAGATTCTTCAAGTGTTCAACTTCAAGACCTCTTATTCACACTTGTAAGGATGTAATAGGTACCTTGGACCCCATTTTCATTATTGGTGGGTTTCCTCGCGTTTCTTAACGGTTTTCACCATTGACCGATAATCAAACGAAATCCTCCATGTTCGACTTCAACTTCTTTTATTTGCATGGCTTAGGGTTTGTACTATTGATGGTTGGTTTGAAGACCTTGGGTTTATGATACAGTTCATTCGTTATCACCCAAGTTGTGCAAGACTGAGCCATACTTATATTGGCTCATCATGAGACATAGATCCAATTTGTTTCTATGGCTATGATATCCTTTTGACATGGATCCACGCTTGTATTGCAGTGGCCATGCTATATACAGAGACTTTCTTTCACGAAAATATTTGTCCATTGTATGAATTTATGTCTTTGAATCTTTCATATCTTTAATATATAAGTTTCTTATTAGTCATTCATTTCTATTTGGTCAAAATATTTGAGAAGGGTATGTGTTTTATTGCAGGTAATCTATCTGGAGTAGTGGAGCAGGAGACTAAAGTTTGAAAGCTCGGATCAAACGTCTATTATTCAGGTATTCATTTTAACTTTATGTATTAGCTCTTTTCCATTGAAAAGGTATTTCATGTTGCACTTGTTTACTATCATACCTCTATAACTAAATTACATGTACGTTGACGATCTCTTGAATTCCCTATCATAGCTAGTTTTACCGCACAACACCTAATATTGTTTGCTTAAATTTTATTGCATTTATTATTAAGACAAGAACTTGCAACATTTCAAAGTGGCTAACCTACAAACTTGTTGTAGAAGGCAGAAAAGAGGAGAATCACTAGACCTTGCAAGCCCCTCTACCTCGCTAATATGCTTAACTCGCTAAAAACAAATTACAATGACATAGATGATGAGACTTTCACAACTCTTGATATCCCTATTAGGGAAATCACTTATTACTTTGAACCTAATCAAACACTTTCATAAAAAAACTTCATCCTGGATTTAATTAATACAACTGACAAGCTCACTCCACCTAAAATCAAGACTATCGAGAACCTAACATGTGTCAATCTCAATCCACCTTTAATAGATTTGAAGGGTCCAATTGTAATTCCATGGTTGTTTTGATATGTCTTCCTTTTTCATTGATTTACAACAAATGCAACACACCATGTTAGACACTAATGCATCATCAAAATCCTAAGGTTCTAACTCTATAATGACTCATATGACACCTGGGGGCACTCATGCCTCCACCACTACTAGCGTACATAATAATCCAAGCACTCATCCTTATCAGATTCCATTGGTAAGCATGCCAGACCCACCACCTAATTATATTCCTTCCCCTGGTATGGCCATGAAAAGAAATTAAGTGCCCACTAATAACTTGTCGAGGCATAATCGTGGAAGCACAGAAACCTTATCTTTAGGTATCATTACTGGTGGGTTTTCATTACAAAACATGGGTTTTCCCTATGTTTCGGATGGTCCATATAACACCAGCTACATGGTAGGAGGTTAACATTGTCCTCAAAGCAATCCCAATTATTGGACAGGTAATGTTTTTGTGGTAACCCTTCGTCATGGAATGTTAATGTTCTTGATGGAAACTCTACACCTTGGAACAACAATGTATCATGGACTTAATATCCGGCTTGGGGTGGTAACACTTTGGGGGGTCATCCTCCACCACCAATTGAAACCATGCATGGGGTAAATCTTCCTCCTTCAAGTGGAAATATACCGGGGGAATCGCTCCACCCATCAACATCACCTCATAATGGAGTGTCTCTTTCCCTGGAATTAATAAACCTTCTTAAGGAACCCCTCTTCTAGGAGGACACCCTCCTATCAATTCTAGGGGTAGAAACCTACTTCATGGGGATATCAAGCTCTACCCATGCACAACATGACTACGACAACTCCAGTGAAATCACCAATTTTGAACACATTGAACTTGTTTGATTTATAATAGGTAATTAATGATCCCATTTTACATATGATGGGGTGTCCCACCATTTCGAAAAAAGTCCTATCAGGAATACCCAAGTTTTTTGGAAGGATAAGAGATGATCCAGATACACATGTGATGAATTTTCATCTATGGTTTTGTTCTAACTCCTTGATTTACTGCAATAGCTTATTGTGTATATTTCAAGGAACCCTCATGGATAATGCTACTAAATGGTACATTGATCTCGCTCGCAACACTTTTATGGAATTTTTCTTCTTTATCCATGGTTTTTTTTACACAATTTCAATTACCTGTTTGCTAGGATATGGGAACAGTACTTTTGACCTCACTCCAGCAAATCACCATTACCCACATTTATGATCACATTCATGAATGGTAGAGGTGTTGTCAACTTATCAAAGTAGTAATCCCTGATGAATTTTTAGCAGATTGGTTCATGAAATCCGTACTTCCTAGTCATGCCAAATATGTGTCTATGTCGGGATCCCTTACCAAAGAACAACTCATTCAAATCACTTAGAAAATGGATTTGATTTATTCTTAATTTGGAAAAATATAGGACCTAATCCCTCATGTTGCATGACCTGTGATGGACCCAACTAGGCCACCATCCAGATCCCATTTTAATGGCATGATCGATTTTGTTAATATGATTGATTAGATAACCTAATAAATGGGAGAAATGTATATTTAGAAAACTCAATCAACAATTGGACAACTATCACAACAAACCACAACTCCTACCCAAAGTTCTAGCATCCTCATAATCCAAGCCAAAGACCAAAAAGTAAAGAAGAAGAAACCCAAGAAGAATTTGAATGCTACTCTTGGGATAGAAACTGCTCCCAATCCCAATCTTCCTACTAGGGGCACTAAGGAAGAACAAAAATTTAAATACCCTTGTAAAATTTGCTAGGGATATCTGTTGACTCACCAATGCCCTCATATGGAAGGCATTCATTGATTCTTAGTTCAACGGTGGGTTCCACTGTTGATGTATTTGTAACTTAGGAAGATATTCACTTGTATGTTGTATGTATTACATTTGTACTTTATTGTATCCCCGACGAAGATGTATTATTCCTCCGATCGGAAATGCCATCATTTGTATTCTATTGTTGTACCTCTGACGAAGATGTTTGTTCCTCCGGGTCAGAGAAGTCATTATTGTACTTGAGTCGTGTAAAATCATTAAGGTTCATCCTTCCATGTATGACAAGGCATTAGACCCTGGAGTAGTGTCGCAAGTTATATTGTAAGTGTCGCAACTTATATTTGATGGGTTATTAGACCACCTTGGTGGGGTCGGCCCTGTATGAGTCATGTGGGTTGAAGGGTTATTAGACCACCATAGTGGGGACGGCCTAGTGACAAGTGGTAATGGGTTATTAGACTCTCCTAAGGGAGGTCGGCCTAGTTAGAGTTAAAGGCAGTGTTATCTCCTCAAATAACATAGTCAAGTTTGTTTTTCTAGGTGATAGGAAGTCATTGAAAAATACATTTTTTTAATTTATTTTTGGCTCATTTTTTAGAGCTTTAAGTAGGTAATAAAGTTTGAAAAAACATTGGATTTCATTTTTTCTTCAAAAAGAAAACTCAGGTTTCGGTGGCTTAGGCGGACATTTCAACTGTTCATTAGCCACTAAAAACCCAGCTTTCGGCAGCTTACAGCATGAATGTAAGACCCTTCAAGCTACCAAAATGAAAGGAGGCTTCAAATGGTTCGGCAGCCCACATGCGTAAAAGCAATATTACCCAAGCTACTGAAAGAGAGGCGGTTTCAAATGGTTAAAGGTCAAATCAAATGTCCAATCCTAGAAGTTTGAAAGAAGCTCATATTTTCCTTAGCCACCGAAAAGAATCAAGGCTAGCTAGACACGATCTAAATAATTCAAGCCTGCTGCAATTATGTTTTGTTATGATCTGATCCTAATTGATTGAACCCTGCACCTATCCTATCAATCTGAAATTTAAAACTGTGCATCCTTTGTAATTATGCAGAACTTCGGTTTTAAATTTCCCACATATTAGTATAAAACCCCCCATCTACCGAAATTGACAGGTCGGTTAAACTCTCATGATCAGTCTATCCATCCACATCCCTCAAAGTCTAGTTTTTATTTGAACACATCCTTCATCTCTCACTTTTACCTATCGCCAAGCCTACTCTTTCCTTAATTTACGTCGACCTTTTCTCCCAAGCTTCAATTTTCCGATTGTAGGTGTCAAGAAACAGTTAATAGATGAAGAAAGGAGGAGGACTAGTCCTAAGAAAAGAGCTCGATGACATCTGTTATCTAGAATCACACCCCGAGGTGTGTCAATTTTTCAAGGACACAGGCTGCTATAAGTTTTGTGAAAAACTACAGGGATCACATCAGCAAGTAGCAGAAGCTTTTTCTATGACTTTTGATGGTAGAAAGGCAGTAATTGGCAAAGACGAATTTGAGGTGGACGAAGCTTTCATAGCTGAAGTAACAGAATTTCCAAGGACAGGAGAAACCTGGTTTAAAACTACTGCCACAAAAGATATGGAATTCAGGTCCTACCTTAAGACAGAACACAAAAATCTTATATGGAAGAAGGACATTCCCACGTCCTATCTTAAAGACAAATGGCAACACCTATTGAAGACAATCCTTGTCTACATAACCTGCGAGGGAATATATAATAGAGTAATGATTTATCATTTCAAATTGATGAATCACTTCACTAGCAGAAGCCTCTTGAACCTACCTTTTTATCTACACAAAAGCTTGACTAAGATGGCTCATCAAGTCCAATATAAGCCAAGAAAAGTTGCAGGCAGGTTATCTCATCATGGTTTGATCAAGCTCTTGGTTGGTGAGTCGCTCCAAAGAAGGAACATTAGCTGGACATTTTTTTTGTTCTGGAATGAGTTTGAAACAAAGCTACAGCCCGAAGATAATAAAAAATCCTCTTCAAAGAAATATTCCACTCCCAGAAGTGGAAAGAGGAAAAGGAGATCCATTTCCCCAATTGCAATTGATCAACTCTCTCCATCTTCCAAGCCTAAAAGGGTTAAAAAGAAACTAGTTTTCAGTGAGGGTATAGAAGGAGAAGTGTTTCCACAAGTTAAAAACATCTTAAACCTCCCTTACACAGATTCTGAAGATGATGAGTAGCAAGAAGCTGAAGCAGAACATGAGGAAGATGCAACAGGGCAAGAGTTTTAGGAAGAGCAAGATCAGCAGGTTGCTAAAGCATCAACCAGCAAGGCAAATAAGCCTTCATCATAGAAGATCAATCAACTTCTCAGATATGTATATGAACTCAAAATACTTCAAAGAGTAATCAAGAAAAGGAATGAAAATTTGACTGAAAGAAATACTGAATTATATGTCTCCTTCCAAGGGCTAACTAAAAAGCATAATAAGTTAAAGGAGAGAAATATAAGATTGATAAGAGACAACATCAAGTTGAATAGGAAGGTCAAGCTTCTGAGAAATAAGGAGATGTCTCCAAAGCCCCAGCCTAAGACATACTCAGACCTTGAAACTTTAGCAGCAGTAGCCATCAATCTTGATGGCAGTCCAGACCTAGCTCAGGGTACAGAAGATCTCAACAAGCAAAAATAAAGATCAGAAGATGCAGGGCCACACATTTTTGCGAAGTTTGTAGGCTACACCAAACAAAGCTTTCGGTGGCTTAGGCGAACATGTTGAACTATTCATTAGCCATTGAAAGCAGAGCTTTCGTAGCTAACAGAATTAAATCCTATCCTTTCTAGCCATCGAAAATACAAAATAATGCAGAAAGTTGTCATTTTTGCACAAATCCAAGATTCTTAAGTCCAGATACCTCGAAGATGATTTCTAATACAAGGTAAAGAGCAGAGGTATAAATATTAAAGGTTATGTTTCGGTTTTGAAGAAGCCAGGGAAGTGGAAGTAGTAAGGCTTCTTGCCTACTTTTAGTAAAAAGATGAATTGTATGCCAAGTGGCATTTTCGACCCCCTCCATCAGCATCTTAAGATCATTGCAGCTGTCGAAGACCCTGAAGATCAGTTGAAGATAAAGTTTTGACCATCAAAATAGGATCTTTTCCTAGTTTATTGTAATCTGTTTTCAATTGTCTATCTTTAGTAAATCAGATCCATTTTCTTAGGATCTGGAACTGTCATGTAAAGGTTATAAAGCCTAAAACTTTAGAAGGTTCAATTTTGGAGATTGGCACACATACTGTACCTTTTTCATACTTCTCATTATATATCATAAATCTAAGCTTCTTTTTCCTATGATGTTCAGTTTCACTTATTGTCCATTCTATGCTTGTATTTGAATGAGTGTTTCATTTCTTTAAGTTGATCTAGTGTCTGAGAATTGTCATCTTTTCATTACACTGATTGACTGAGTTGTGCAAGTATCATTTGCTTATAACATTTTCCATTCATATATATTTCTTATGTATGTTTCTGCTGATGATATAAGATATGCCCATCCGTATATTTTTTCCAAAACCCCTAAACGGAGTTGGTTAAAATCCTTGTCCATTGATATATCGTTGCATGCATTGATTTAGTAAACCTTGTGTTAGTCATCCGACTTCATCCAATTGATAAAATCATTAAGTTACCAAGCATCTTCAAGCTGCAACCTAGAAGAGTTTCCTAGAGAGATAACATTTTGGCGTTGTTGCCGGGGAGAAGAGATTGAAGCTCAGCTTCCTTGGGAAACGACATAGATCCAACTTTGATGATAGACAAAGCGTGGAAATTATCCTAGTTGTAATCATCTATCTGGAGACTCCATTGGAACAAAGTGGCTTCGAGAAGACCAAGTACTAGAACAAATCCTCAAAGGCTACCAGTGACACCTGTTTCAGATCCTGAACAAATTATAAGGAGAGGAAGAGCTTCACAAAGACAGATTTCCAGATCTACAAGGAAAACCACATCAAGTACTTCTAGAGGTACTTCTTCTGTTTTATCAAATAAACCTCCCTTTAAATATTCTTCTACTGAAACATCTAGTCCTCATAAAATTATAAGTGAATCAGAAAATTTGAAAGTTGAAGAATCTTCAACTACTTCTGTTGTTGAAGATCCGATTTCTGATCATGTTACCCAAGTTGACTTAGGAAAAGAAGTCTTGGAATCTATCAAAGAAGAGGGTTGTTCTTCTTTCCTGAATCCCTTACAAACTGAGCTTGAAGAAAACCATTCTTATGTTCATACCAATCTACCTGCCATTGAAAATATATTGCAAGATCTTTTAGATAAACGTGAAGAAAAGTTGGCCTTATTACTTCGACAGTTCTACAAGGATTCCTATTTTCCCAATCAGCCAACAAATCTTTTCACCTCAATTCTTGGCGACTCCACTAGGGTAAACCCACCACCTTTATCACCACCTATACCTCCTCAGCTACCACCCACACCAACAATATCTTCTTATGCCCCTTCCATACCCACATCCACTATGGTTGTCCCTCTAACTAAGATGGAAAAGATCCTCGTTGCCAGATATGCCCCTCTAAATTTTCCTAACCCCCTTTCTGCTATGCGTACTGGAGATTACCAAAAATATATGCCTAAGTTTACTGGAGAGGGAGACTTTACAGCTGAAGAACATTTAGAGGCATTTTACAGTTATGCTGAGAATATAAACATTGAGCAAGAGGATGTGTGGTCTAGGGTTTTTGTGCAGAGTTTAGATGGTCAGGCTAGGAAATGGTTCAAAGAGTTACATGTTGGATCAGTAGCTATCATTGAAGCTCTAGATGAAATATTTTTAAAGCATTGGGGAGAAAGAAGAGACCACCTTTACTATATCACAGAATTTATTAATTTGAGGAGAGAAAATGGCGAGTCTGTTTCAAATTTCAAAAAGAGATTTAACAAAATGTTCAGCAAGATCCCTGCTGAGATCAAACCTACAGAGACTTCATCCAAAATCACTTATGCAGATGCTTTTGATTCTGAGTTTTGTCTTCTTCTCAGAGAAAGAAGATCCGCTTCTTTATCACTCATGCAAGATGTTGCTCTTGAAGTTGAGTCTAATATTGTTGCATCTTAGAAACTTAAGGGAAAAATGGATAGGGAGAAGCAAGCTTCAGATCCTCCTTCATCAGAAACAAAAATGGAAAAAATGGCCAAGATGTTGGACAGCTTAACATCTGAAATGTCTAAATTGAAAGTTCAAGGTCAACAACCTGCAAGAGGTAAAGGGCCAAATGACTTTGTTGCCAGAAACCCTAATACTTTCCCTTACAGAAGAAATAACCCACAGGCTCAGATCCTCCAAAGGGATAGGAACCCAGCTAAAGAACAAAGAATCAGAGCTCCTTTCCAAAATGCTATGCTAGAAGAAGAACAAGAGCTTACTCAAGGAGAAGGAGAAGAAGAAGACAATATCAATTGCATGGAAGATGAAGTTGACCCCTCTTTCCTGACAGAATCAGATTATGAGGAAGCCCTCATGAACGAGCAGATCACTGAAGAATCCTTGTATCAGGCAGATGATCAAGGAGGTTATAATTTGAGGTCCAATCCTGTTGCTCAAAAACCTTTTCTTGTTGCTCCTGGAAAGAAGAATCCTATCCCTACAAAGCAATCTTCTCCTCCTGCAAAAAAGATTGTTGCTCCTACAAAAAATATTGTTGCTCCTTCAAAACAGCAGCAAAGGCCATTGCAACCTTCAGTCCACAATCAGATTCAGCTTAAAGCTCCATCACAAGAGGTAAGAACTTTTGACAAATTGTCTTACTCTTTCAATCTTGAATCAGAAATTCAAAAACTAAAAATCCCTTTTCCATTGATAGAGCTTATGAAGAATGATTCCTTCAAGTCATCTATATTGAAATCCCTTCAAACAAAGACACCCATAGATGCTGACTTTGTAAATTTGCAAGATGATAAGCCCTTAGTAACCCTAGGTCCTATGGTTGAAGAACTGGATGAGTCTTGTCCACCTTTCTATATATCCCTGAACATACATGACAAGATACTTCACAATTGTTTGCTAGACTCCGGAGCATCCCACAATCTTATGCCAAAAGCAGTGATGGATGAGCTTGGGCTTAACATCACAAAACCCTACCATGATCTTTTCTCTTTTGACTCTAGGAAATTCAAATGCCTAGGTCTCATCAAAGACCTTGTCATAAACCTATCCCAGCTACCTTCAAAAAGCATAGTGATGGATGTAGTAGTTTCTGATATCCCACCCAATTTTGGCCTTCTCTTGTCCCGTTCATGGAGTAAAAGGCTAGGAGGTACCATACAGATGGATCTTTCTTATGCTACAATCCCAATCTTTGGAGGTGAAACTAAAAGACTCTACAGACAAAATTAGCTTGCCTACATCATCAGCAACGAAAATAATTCTATAAATCATCCCATCTATGCATTGGACACATACTTTGGAGCATGTATTTTGCAAATAGATGACTCTCAACCAGCACTGCTGCAACTCACAAAGCCTACTTGTCAGCAATCTGAAGAAGTGACCACTGCTGTCTGGAGCATGTTCTTTGATGGTGCCAGTACTCAAGCCTCAGCAGGTGCAGGTGTAGTTTTGATCTCTCCTTCAAAGGATACTATGTATTTGTCTTATAAACTAGATTTCAAGACTACCAACAATATAGCAGAGTATGAGGCTTTGCTGTTGGGAGTAAAGGCTGCCAAAGAGATGGGAATTATGTGTCTGAAGATATTTAGAGATGCAGATCTCATCATACAACAAGTGAAAGCGTACAGAGATGAGGTATGGAAACTTAGGGATTCTTTCATGATTTTTGACATTTCTTATATACCTAGAGCTATGAACCACCTAGTTGATTCCCTTATTGTCTCCACCAGTATGTTCATTTGTCTCCACCAATATGTTCATTCCAACTATGCCTCCTAAATTGAACTATGAAATCCAAGTCAAATACATGCCATCCCTACCTGATAATGTCAAATATTGGAAAGTCTTTGAGGATGATGATGAACTCAGTAGATTTCTCCAGGTCATTGATGAATTTTCTGATATACATATTGACCAAGAAAATCTAAATGTAGAGGAATCCCAAAAGCCTAAATTGAAAGGGAAAATGGGTCAACATGATATTGTTCAGTTGCCAAGCAATCATATACCTTGAGGTCTAGTACCTCTTGAGAATCTTTTTGACCATAATGATGTCCCCTTCAAACCTGTGAAAAAGGAGAAAGACCCTGTTGTCCATGAGCATAATATAGGCAGCCAAAATCATCCTAAATTCATAAATTTGTCTACTGAGCTGACTGCTGATTAGAGGTCATAATATTGCAGTCTTATGAAAGAATTTGCTGATGTATTCGCTTGGGAATAGAATGATCTGAAAACCTATGATGAAGATATCATTCAACATAAAATTCCTCTGGAAAAAAACACCATCCCTTTCAAATAGAAGTTAAGACCTATCAGTCCTCTCTTGCTACCTGTGATTGAGAAAGAAATCAAAAAGCTCCTTGATGCTAAAATCATAATTCCCCTGAGATATTCTAAATGGATTGAAAATTTAGTAATAATGAGGAAGAAAAATGGTGAGATCAGGTTATGTGTTGATTTTAGAAACCTGAATAAATGCTCCAAGAAAGACAATTACCCCCTGCCCAAGATGGAGCATCTGTTGCAAAGAGTTTCAGGAGCTAGTGTTATGTCATTTCTAGATGGCTATTCTGGCTATAACCAGGTTTCTGTACACCCTGATGACCAGGAGAAGACAGCTTTTACCACTCCTTAGGGTACCTTCATGTACTCCAAGATGCCATTTGGGTTGATGAATGTCGAGGCCACCTTTCAGAGGGCCATGGACATAGCTTCCGTGGGATTAAAAGACAAGTTTGTCCTCATATATCTTGATGATATCACTGTATACTCAAATAGTTATGAAGAACATTTGCAGCACCTAAAAAAAGTTTTTCTGAAATGTAGACAGTTTGGAATATCTCTGAACTCTAAGAAGTCTCAGTTTGCCTTCAGGGAGGGAAAACTCCTAGGCCACATAGTTTTAGCAGAGGGTTTTAACATTGATCCAGTTAGGGTTGAAGCAATTCAGAAACTATCCATACCAAGGTCAAAGAAAGACATCCAATCATTCCTTGGTAAGATTAACTTTGTCAGGAGATTTATTCCAAATTTTTCTGAGTTAGTGAAACACATAACTTCCATGTTGAGGAAGGAATCTGAAATTAAATGGACAGACAATGCAAGAAACTCTTTTGAAGCCATCAAGCGGGCTATCATGGAAGCACCTACTTTAATTAGTCCATATCTCACCAAAAGCTTCTATATTTTCTCCTTTGCTTCCTATGATATAGTGGCAGCAGTCTTGTTGCGGAAAGATGATGAAGGCCTTGATCACCCAATTGTTTTCTTTAGCAAAACATTGAGGGATGCTGAGCTAAAATATGATCCTATAGAAAAACAGGCTTATGCTCTTATTAAGTCATTGAAGGCATTCAGAATTTATATTCTACATACAAAAGTCATTGCCTATGTCCCTTCAGCTTCTGTGAAAGATGTTTTAACCCAGCCTGACATTGATGGCAAGAGAGCCAAATGGATTGCTAAGCTGATTGAATTTGATATAGAAGTAAAGCCCACCAAGCTAGTAAAAGGGCAAGGTTTAGCTAAGCTTATGGCTAAAGAAAATTGTGAACTATTAGACATGAATTTCATCGGGATAAAAATTAGCTTCAATCTCCTTTCCCCAACAACGGTGCCAATTTGTTATCACTCCAGGAGTCTTTCCCTGACTCTTAAGGGAATGAGCCTGGTAACTTAACTAGATCAATAATGTATGGAGAAAAGGATCAAGTCAGATGACTTAATATGCTCACATTCAGTAAAAAACATATGAATCCACTCGAAGACGAAAGGCTTTCTACTATATTGCTCAGAAGGCTTAAATCAAAGGTGTGGAAGCAAGAGGAATGGCTTATTATACCAGTAGAATCACATACACAAGACTGTACATGTGAATGACTGATTACAACAAGTAGAAAACGTTCACAAGACTGTACATGTGAATGACTGATTACAACAAGTAGAAAACGTTCATAAGTTAAGTTTATCGACGAAGAGATGAGGTGACAGTCATCTGTCATTAGAAAAACTAATGCAAACAAGCTTAATACATCGATAAAGAGATGAGATGACAGTCATCTGTCATCAAATATACATAAAATACTGCATACAAGTTATTCATGAACATAGAAAAGATGAAAGATGAAAATCTGAACAAACACAGTGAAAGAATATTTATGTGTCAAGATGAATCCATCAATGTCTTCAATAAAATATGGCTAAAAGTCTCCAAAGTTGAATGAACATAGTGAAAGAATATTTATGTGTCAAAATGAATCCATCAATGTCTTCAATGAAATATGGCTAAAAGTCTCCAAAGTTGAATGACAGTCCTCGGACTGTTTCCCCCCCCCCACCCCCGAACTCTTACATTGAAAACAATAAACTTAAATAGCCTTTTACAATCTAAAGGAGATCCTCTAAAACCGGATCTAATGAACACTCGTCAAATACAAACTAATTACAAATGAGATCCAATTAAAAGGATAGGTATCCTTTATTAATTCTAAATCTGCCATATGAGCTTCTCGAGGATGAACTCATTGTTTAGACTCTTCAACCTGCCACATAAGTCATGAGTCATCATACTAGACTCTAGAAGAATTTCTCTTGACCTAAAATTCTGCCACCTGCTGATGAGTCACCTACTTTACAGGCTGAAGATAAGGTCAAAGTTGACTGAATCTGCCACCTACAGGAAAATCCCCAGTTTGCAGCGCACTACAGGGCTTGCGTTGACAACTAGCTGTAGGTGACTGTCTTTGAGCAATATGAGTGGAGAATTATTTTGGTAGGTGAATCAAGTGCTGGAGAATGACAAAAGTCTTTTTGAAGTTTTCAACCACAGCTGGGCATCGAATTTCTTTGTCATTTGAATAAGTAATATATGCAGGATCTCAGCATCATCTGATTACTGAAGTGGATCTGCTTAACTTTCTTGTTCTCTGCTGAATGGTATCTTTGACTGCAGAGATGCTCTGTTTCTATGTTTTCGGTGGCTTGGGAGCAAAATTTAAGCCACCGAAAGCCCTGCTTTCGGTTGCTAAAGATGCCTATGCAGGCCCAACTAGCCACCGAAAAGGCAGTCTTTGTAAGACTCCTTCAATCTGCTGTTGTTTAACCAGATACTTTTCCCTCTGTTCTTTTCCATTCATCTATCACAAGTCTTTCACCAACCAAGTGAAGAGTAATATCCTCTGGAGGTTTCTTGCATGCCTCAAGAGACTTTACTAGTACGTTCATCTTCCGGTGAGAATGGCATAAAAACTGATACAATTATTAGTGAGAAATCTCCTGGAGTTTTGAACAGTGAGCACCAATATATACTAAACCCTCCTTGAATATATTGTCGCATAAGCCTAGTTTCAAAGTAGTCAATCCAGTGCACACTCTGATATTTCAAAACATCGAGCCTCTGCAGTGATTTGCTGTTAGAAAATGTCTGAGCACGTTCAAAGGCATGATGGTTGCGCTTTGGCACTGAACTTTAACTCCTATTGCGTTCCTTGCAGGTGTTTTTTGACTTTTTATCCACAGTGCTTGATACTTGGCGTTCTATTTGCAAAAATCCTGGCACTTGATATCTAATGATAAACATCGAAAATCGATGCCTCAACTCTGTAGCTGACAACACCTGGACACCTGCAATCACTCAGCAACAACTCATTTGTCTTCTTGACATGTTGATGAAACGAGACCCTCGATATTTGTAAAGCTGGCATCCGTATCATCGATCTGGCACTTGTCTCTGTGTTTTATTTTTCATTTTTACTTGCTGAGTAGAATCCCACATGTATCGAAGGTTTAAACATTTAGACCAGTAAATGCGCTGATATTCCCTACATCATTTCGATCAGATATATGGAATGAAGAGCTTGACGCTATCATTTGGCTTTATGTGCTGACTAGTGCTATGACATGTGGATTCGGGCTTGACCGGTCGACTTGGCATACGGATTGGAACTGTGGCTTGATTCGTGATTTGGGTTTGTGGGCCCTCCAAATTTTGCAAAAGCCATAAAACCCGAGAGGCCTGTAAACTTAGGCATAAAAGGAATTTTGTAATATTGATAGCTCAGGCATGTTGGTTTAGCTCGTGGTGGATATGGACTCATAACTTAGCTTAGTTTAGACATAGGATTAGAATGCTTCGAGCACCCACCACTATTTAGTAATATTCACAAGATAAAAAATAGTAATTTTTTATTTGAAAATATTAGAAAATTATAAATAGAATTTTAGGTGAACTAACAAAAAGCCATTTTTGGAATGTAGGTCAGAAGGTAGAGTCATAGCAGTTTCTAGGTAAAATGATCAAATCAAGATGGTGAAATCTAAATAGAAAATTCGAGGATCGTAACAAAAGGCGAAAGACCAAAGAATATGACAATATAGCATGAAATGATGAAGACGCTATAAAAATTTTGATGAAAAATTTGAGCGCTAACAGGCAGTTCAAGTCATTGTATAAATAGAGAGTGTGACTCTCTCATTTAGTCATTCACACACTCACTCACTTCGCATTAGAGAGAGAGGAGGAGTGCGCACAAGTGGAGGAGGAGTTGCTTCTAGGAGACTATCTCTTGTTTTGGGGTTTGATCTTTGTGATCTTTGTATTGGTGCCAATTCTATCTCTAAGGAAGTTGCGGGGTTTTTCACCTTCTTGGTTTTCCCCGGTGAAATGCTTTGTGTCTCTTGTCTCTCGTGTTTGATATGATGTACATGTTGTTCTCTCAATTAAGATCCTAGATCAGATTGAATTAAATGATGGAAATCTAACATCCACAACAACTCACCATGTTGAATCAACCTTTTCCACAACAACAACACTAGATGACTGCTACTATGCTAGGGCCTCTTCCAGGAGGTAACCATGCCAATCCCCCACTAGGGGATAACGCCACCAATGCCAAGATCTTCGCGTTTAATCATGACGTACATATCCATGCTAGATCACATACTTACAATGCTCCTTCAACTAGCTCTATTAGTTAGTATACTTCTACTTCATAGCCTAGTGGCACTCTCGGCATCGAGAAGCCAAGTATTGATACCATTCCTCATCCTCCCTAGGGTGTTTTATGCAAGACCACCCATAATCCTAATTCCCAAGCTACTAAAAAAGATAGTTGTTGAAGGTTTAGCTCAAGCACCATGTGATGTGTCTTCATTGGAGGTCTTGCAAATTTTCCTAATGTAGCGAAAGGATTTGTTGTCTACTATCAATGTCGTTGATCCATCCAATACTCGTTTGATCAATTTTGACCTTAACCAAGCTACATTTAGGCTCCCTTATTATATCACTTTTAAGATAAAAGTGGTATCTTATGGTAAGATTTTTTTTCGAATTATTGTTGATGAGGAGAACTCAACTTGTGTCATGTCCTTTTCTTGTTGGTTGGATCTTGTTTCTCCTACCTTAGCCCCATACCACACTATGCTAAAGGCATTTGATGTTCATTATTTACATCCTCACAGACTTATCACTGCCTACCCAGATGAATTGGGTCATAAAAAATTTACTGTTAAAGTTGAGGTTGTAGATGCTCCCATATATTACAATATTTTTTGGGGATGTAGATGGATATATACATGCTATGACGATGGTAGTATATTTAGTCTTTTATGTTATTCTATTTCTGCATCAGGAAAAGTTGTTACAATTGACTAGTTAGATTATTGTACACCCGAAACAAGTTCCCACATCCACTAAAATGTTCCTAATTAGTTGGGAATTCACGAAAGGTGATTCATGATATTGGAGTTGGAATATTTAAAGATGCTTCCATCATGGTAATTTTTACCCATCCTTTGCCAGTTTCCCCCATCCAAGATACTACAATTTAAACCATTACATCCGTGGCTTACTTTCCATTGTCTATTTTTATAAAACCCATTCCTGCAAGTGACTATGTGCCTCTGTACCTAGTCTATCCATAATTTTCATTGGTGTAAAATGACAAATGGGTGGTGCCCAATTCTTTGTAATGTGGTTACTCAAAGCCTATATTATCGTTATCTACCATAGAACTGTCATACTAGTCAATTCAATTGGATTTGATATCCCTGGATCAAACTATTCCCTCGTAGGAGGAATATGATCTGTTTACTTCTCCCATACGAGAAGTTAACTCTCCCGGGTAACATGATTTATTAGACATCATTTTATCTCCATATGAAGTTATCCTTGAAGTCATGAAACCCTTTGAATTACCCTAAGATGATATGGACCATCGATCATCATTTCTTCCCAAGTTAGAAAAAATGAAGGTTTTCCAAAAAGGCATCATTCCTCCTAATGATACCAAATTGTACCAATTCCCTATCCTAACAAACAATGTGTATGTAAAAAGAAATCTGGTGAATATCTTGAAAACCATTCCAATTGATATCTTAATCAAGCCTAGTGTTGTAGTCTAGGGAATCATATGGATTACCAGTAGTACATAATATAAACATACATATAGATCACGTGAATATATATCACGCACACATAAGCAAAGAGAGTAAGTGGGACAACAACAACAAGACTTTGTATTAATAGATATAAATTATTGTACAATGGTCAATGCTAGATTATCTATAGATCACGGCTCAACAACCTATATATATTGATTATAGTTAGTTATTCGGTTATAACTGCCGGTTTGGTCGACTACCTGACCGACTGCACTGACTTGACCATAGTCGGGCGGAGGACCTAGTCATCCAATTGACTAGGCTCCTCCAACATATCCCCCACCAACAAAGCATTTCTTCGTCCTGAAGAGAACAGGGGGTGCACAAATAAATTAACAATACAATTGCTTGTCCATATTTTTCTTATGGTTGATGCTGAGTATATAGGACAATGGATTGGTTGGCTTCGCTGCATGCTTCAACGATAGCTCTAGCAGAGGAGGCAAGTCGACGCTAAAAATATTCCCACTCATGGAGAACTGTCTAGATGTAGAATCTAGTATTGAACAACATCTGTGCACATAGTCTGGTATTGAACAACATCGGCCAACCATTTGGTCTTGTAGGGGACCAATTAGACGGCCAGGTCTTGTTTCAGAGAAGAAAAGCATTCAAGAATATTTACATGGTCCGCTTGAAGTTCCATGCTCACTCAAGTTTGAAAATCAATCATTATTGATAACTAGGGGCTCAAGAACATGATTGGTGGCAAGGAACTAAGTAACAACTCTTGATCATGGCACACCGTAGTCTCTGGAAATGCTCATATATCATGAATTGTGAGGTTCCTACCATTTGTGGGTCGTTAAAATGCTCATATATCACGAGAGGTGATAGGGAATGATCAATTAAGTGTAACAATTTTGCAAGACTTGAACAGTTCTCATAGAGTAGTAAGGGGAAAGGCATGGGAATTGGGAAAAAGAATTCCCTGGTTTCCATAGGATTTTGATGTGGAGATATACATTGTTTAGATGGATTTTTATATCCGAAGCCATGGAGGAGAAGCGATATTTTGAAATGATGTGGATTAGACTGAGGGGAATGCGCCAAATGTCTAGGTAAGGTGCAAGGAGTGCCATGGATCTTTCTTGCAGATGCTATATATTTTCTTTGATAATCATGCGTGTGCCAGTGGGGCGATGGCTTGGAACTCAGAGCCATGCTGATATGGTGGTGATATTTTTAAAGATGACACCTCAGGTGTAGACACTTTTAACTTCCCTGGTGGTGGATGGTATCTTGTTTGACTCGTGTGAAGAATATTTCAATTCACGCTTCAGTCAACGGTCTTCATGACTTCTCCATTGGGGTTGGTCATAGTAACGTGTGTTATGATCTGGTCAGCTTGTTCTATTCTTGCTTGAATGCTCTCCAAGTCATTCATAGACGAATTCAACTCGTCGGTTAGCTCTGGTTGAAATTTTATGATCCATTCTCCTGCTCTAAATTGCCTCATTCTCATTAGTCAAGTCTACCATCATTGCTTTATGCTTATTTCTGGCAACATCTATGTCTTAGGGTCCTCTTATATAGATTTGAAAGGTGCAAGTTAGTTTTGTAACTAATTTTCTCTAACTAATGTAGTTAGAAAGTTAAAATACTAATTAATTTACAAACCTAGGGCACTACGATTGACCAAATGGTGATACATACATTCAGTCGACGTCGTGCCAACTATACACTTTATATATTTTTAACCTTGCATCGTTGACAACTTTGGAGAAAACCTTGCATTGTAAATTCTTTAGTCGAACTAAGCCATTGCTATATAGTTCCTCGATGATATATGATGGAAGCCACATTGTGTGCAACTTTTTGGGTTTCCCTTTAATTTGACTATCGTATAGTAATGCTAAGTCACCAACTAATATATCTTTCTTTCTCAGATTGCGGTTGTTCCAAGATTTTTGTTGTTTCTTTTTAACTTCCTCATGATGGATTGTAATTTGACGTTGTTCATCCAACTTTGATAGGTCAAAAATTCTATCTTCTATAACTCTGACAATATCTAGATGAACTATGTGTGCAGTGATAGGAGCCTGATGTTTGAAATGTAACGGGACAACTGCTTCTTGTCCATAAACAAGTTTAAAAGGTGTCTTCCATGTTGACCGTTTGTAAGTTGTTCTATAATCCCATAGAATGTTGGGCATCATGTCGTCCAATCATCCTTATCATTATTACATAGATTTGTTATACCTTTAGTTAAAGTTTTTTTGAATGCTTCAATAGCTCCATTTGATTATGGATTATATGTCGCACTCTTATGATGGTCGATCATGAATTCCTTTAATAATATTGATATAGTATTGTTGATCAAATGTGTCCCTCTATCGCTGATGAGAGTAAGGGGACATCCAAATATGGTGATGATATTTTCATAAATAAACTTTGCGGCTATTTCACTAGAACATGATTTGACAGGTTTGAATTCTACCCATTTAATAACATACTCAACGGATGCGATGATATATCGAGTGTTGGTTCATCGGCCAGGAACTGGAAAGGGTCTGACGAAGTCGATAACCCATATTTTAAACATCAAGCTCGGATTAATAGGTATTAGTGGCATCTCATTTATGGGTAGCGGTCATCCTAATCTTTGGCACTTGTCACATTTGTTTACTTGAGTTTGAAAATCTTTATGTAGATCCAGACACCATAGACTAGAATGTAGAATTTTCTTTGCAGTTGTGTCTACTTTCCAGTGTCCTCCTGCTGGTCCATTATGTGCCTCATCAATAATATATTTTCATTCGTGTTCTAAGACACATCTTCGTAGTACTTCATTTGTCCCCAATTTATATAAGAATCTGTTTATTAGGTTGTATGGCGCATCTTTCATTGCAAGTGTCTTCTTTTGTTTTTCTGGCATTCCTTCTGGAACGTGACCTTGCTCGAGGTATTGTGCTATCTCTTCTAGTTATGGAGGTACAACTTTGATTCTAAATAGTTGAGCATCAGGTAACTCATTGTTGATTCCAACGAGATATTTGCTTGTTTCTATGTGTGATAAGTGGTCATCACCGACATTATTCTTTCCAGGATGGATGATTATTTCAAACTCAAATTCTTGGAATATGAGTAACCATTTGCATAGCCATCCATGATGGAGCAGTTTGTTTACTAGATATTTAAGCGCTTGATAGTTTGTGTAGAATATAAACGAGTTAGTTAAAAAGTAGTGTCAATAATTTTGAAGTGAAAATATCATGCCCAGGGATTCTCATTATGTTGTAGAGTTGTTTCTGTGTAATGTACCAATTATCTTTGTTTGTACAATAACTGACTCTCCTTCAAGACTTAAGGAAAAACAGTGAAAACTAGTGACTTGACTGGATGTAGGAAGACTTAAAAAAATTAATTGACTGTAAAATATCAGTTTGAGTTCACACCATAAAATTTGAGGAATTTTTTATGAGGTTTAAAAAACAAGCAAGCAAAATTGTCTCTCGGGACTGCACAACTAGTTCAACTTCAGGATTTCCCAAACAAGGGGAGAAGGATTCAAATTATTGGTTTCAGACATGGAATGATTTTATTGACATGTTAAGTGATAGAATCAATTGAAATAAATCAAATTGGAGTTGTAGAGGTTCATCTATTGATCAAACACTGCAAACTAGCGATTTTCCATGGCAATCTGGACTAGGTGCAAGAAATTGATATGAAAACCAGACTTCTCTTTATTCAATCTATAGAATGGAATCTAGATGTTCAACATTACATTAATGGCAGCCATCAGAAGCTGAAATACATCTCATAGAAATCTTAGGAAAGAAATACTTAAGAGACAGAACTCTTCATCATAGAAAGACTAGAAATCATCAGGATTTCGAATTGGAGGATTCCCAATCTCTGCAAACAAGCTCGAACTTCACTGTATCAGACTTTAGGACCTGCAATAAACTCAATGATGAATCTTTTTTTTCATCATCCTCATACAAGAAGCAGGGGCACATCTTCCAAGTCAAAGAGGCAAAATAACTCTCAATTCAATTCTCAAACTGTCAAAAGATGGGAAAGTGGTGCACACTCCTTATTTTATAGACTTGAGGTGACTTATTGAGCAATTCATATAGCCTAATGTGCCCTCATGGAGTGGATAAGGATATCTTGCTTTCAAGCTTTTCTTTTTTATTTGCTTTCTGCCTTTGCTTTATTCTGCTTTTGCTTTTCTATCCTGCTTTTTTTTGGTTTTGACTACTTTTTCCTGCTTTTCTGCCCTATCCTGCTTTTTCCTATTTTCTGCCTTATCCTTCATTCCACTTTTATCTGCTTTTATGTTTATTCTGTTTTTCCTGAGTTTTACTGCTTTCACTAGTACAATATGAGAGATTAGTGACCAGGCGACGAAACAATTTGATCACCAAAGTTTTTTGAAGGTAAAAATGACCAAATTTGAGAAATTTTAAGTGAGCTAACTAAAAATGACCAAGATAAATGACCAATCTGGTCACTGGATAAGGACTAAACTAAAAATGACCAAGATAAATGACTAATTTGGTCATAGGATAAGAAGTAAGCTAAAAATGACCACATAACAATTGGTCATGTTTTTGGTGATTTTTAGTTTTCATCATTGCCTATTCTTATGTTTTAACATGCAATGATGATCACTTTCTCACCTAGTCACTAATCTCTCATATTGTACTAGTGTATATGCGCGACATCCACTGAGCATTTAGTGTGAGTAGGTGATCGCATTAATTGCAAAGTTCGTTGTGGAAATATAGTTCGCACACGTGAGGAAACTTGCGAGGAAAGCTTTTGTCTCGATTCTATCGGTTTGTTGAATGATCATCGGTCGTGTAGTGACTTCGTTGATCTCTTGCGGTATGATTTCTTGATATGTACGACGGTATATCTTCTAGTCATTTTCTTCGTTCTGTTGATATTTCCCCTTCTCTATGTTTCGACGATGTGTTCTTGGTGGTGTTCTTTGGTCGGTCTGCTTGCCTAGAATGTACTTATTTGTATGTTTCATTCAGTTGTTCATCATTGCGTTGAAGAACATGCAATGAGTGATCATCATGTAGAACTGAGACATGTGTCGTTTTCTATCTAATATTCTTTCTATTTAACTTCAATTAAGCCCATTTTTGGCCATTCTCCTTGCATTATCTAACATATATGTAAAAACAATATATATATATATATATATATATATAATGAAAAATTAAAACTTTAATATATAGGTATAATATATATATTAAAATTTTAATTTTGAATTATATAGGTATATTTTGCATTATATAAAATATATTAATAAACAAACAATTTATAATATTATAAATAAAATAAAATGAAATTTTAAAAAACTAAATAAAATATAATATAAAATACAATATATTAACAAAAAACTATTTATAATATTAAATTGAAATGAAATATATATATAAAAAACCGTTACATGTATCAATTGACCTGCCCGCATTGCAAAGCAGGGTCATTCCACCCCAGCCTTCACCTCTAAGCGCCTGTCTAAACAATGAGTCATTTCCCATACCCGCATTGCAGGCCGAGTATTACGGCTGAGTTATGCAAGGAATGTTTTTTGGAACCCTCAGGCCACATTGCAGGTTGGGTATTACGGCCAAGTTATGCAAGCAGATTGGTTTTGGAACCCTCAGGCGTCTGTGAGTTCGGAGAATTATGCGGTCGGGGTTAAGAAGATAACAGTGCAATGTCCAATTTGTGACCAGGGTAAACCCTCGATTGGTGGAGGAGTTGGTTTCCGAAGTGCATTGACAGGATGGATGACTATGTGAACATTCAATGGAGTTATGAATTAACTACCAGTGTGATAAAATCTCTAATTGGTGCCAATTTTTTTTGTTTTGGTGGGAGGGAAAGGGGTTTCTCTGTGTTTGAGAGGCATTTCAGTTGAATGGGGTGTGAAATCAGGGTTTAGGTCAATTAATAGCAACTCTTTCCGGTTGGAAATCGAGTTTGGGGTTTGGAAATTTCACTATATGGTTGGACTTCTTGCAATGGAGAAAAACCCAGTACTAGAGAGAACTTGGAGGATCCTGAAGAGACGAGTGAGGGCTTCTACAGTAACAGAGTTAAAATCTACTTCTACTTCTCCTTCTTAGGTTAGTGAATGCTCGGTTTCCTCTCCCCTTTTTGTCATGTCTTCTATGTTCCATGCCTTGCGCACTCATGAGCTTCTGCCCTGAAAGCATGTTCCCAATTTGAATTTATTTTTGATGTGGTTTGAACCCTCTCCTGGTGTAAATTGAGCATATGGAGTAAATATGTATGTTGTTTGATTGTATATATATTTTGCTTATGTTGGCAGACATTCTATATAATTGTTTCATCCATTTCCCTGTTTAGGTTCAAGAGCTGGAGTTTATGGATTTGCATTGCTGCCATTCATGCCTTTGTGCCTTTGGAGTCTTCCATTTTCATGGAAATCTACGCCCAAATTCTATTTCCCCTATCTTTTGGCAGGGCATCAAATTGACAACAACAAAAAAAATGAGCAAGAAAAAATATATTTGTTCTAGAAAATGTCTATCCCTTAAGGGGATGTGGATGTCTAGGTATTCTTGTGGCCTAATGATTTCATTGCTTGTATTATGTTGTGAATTGGCTCTATGATCTTGAATTTATCCATGTTTTCATTTTTATTTATCTTTCCTTTGTTTTGTTGGTGGACACCATCTTCTCTTGGTCCTAATGTTTCTAAATACATTTGTGTCATTGGATACGTTCCCAAGGTTGGGGTTTGTGCTTATGTTGGGGAGTAGTTCCAACTTTTTTGCTCGTATGTGCTTGAAAAGGCAGTAAAGAATGGACATTCATGGTGGGTTAAGTGATTTCACATGTGTGTTTCTTGTTATATTCATTGGTAAAATTTACAGTTCCTTCCTAAAAATTCTTAATGGGTGTGTCCCTGGCTTGGTGTGAGCTTGCTCATCTTTTCTTGGCATACTGATGGTGGCTCTTAAGATTTTTGATATATATCTCGAACAAATTCCTAAAAAAAAATGCCCAGACAACAAGTAGATTTTATGAAAATTGTAGAATGGAGCTACGACATAGGTTGAGTCATTTGCTTCCATATTGCTTGTTTTTTAGCATAGATACATGTGTTGCTTGCCATTATTTGCTTTCCCATGATGATTGTGTTTGTATATGTCCTTTCCAATTCTTGCCCAAAAAAAATCTTGGTCTTCAAAATCTGGTGTAGATTATTTCATTGATTTATTTTTCCTTGTATATTTAACTTTGTAATGCACAAACAGCACAGGCACAACTTGCAAGGCCATTAAAACCCATTACGCCTGCAATGAAAAAACATCACATGCACAACTTGCATCCTCCAAAAGATGCATTAACCCCCTCCCCCCCTGGGTCGAATCTGAATTGGACTCTACATTTACACCAACCATTTTCTAAGCATCCTGAAACATTGTTTGAATTATACCCACTATGAAATGAATCAAATGCCCCAAATGGCCGAATCAAGAAAGGCATACTTAACTTGTATTGAAATTTGGACTTTTTCCTCTTGATCTATGTCATCTTGTATTGTTCCTTATTTTCTTAGATATGTTGGTGTCAAGGTTGAGGTTTTGTTGCTCTGGATCCCCAGTTGTAGTTGTTATTTGCAGTCATAGTACATTGTGTTAAATAGTAATAATTCTATGTCTCCTAGAGGATTGATTGCAATATTTCTCAAGTGTGTGAGTGGAAAATGTACTTCAATCTAGATAGCTGGCAGTGTAGACTGCGTATATTTCCACCAAGTTAGATTCCAAATGGCCATGTGTTCAGATTCTTCATTTATGTCCTTTTGATCCTTGACAACAAGGTTTAATGAATTCCTGGAAACTAATATAATTTGTTTTAGTCAATGATAGTTTTCAAATAGGCTATTTGTTGTGATCATTTGAAATGAATATATGGTCTTTGTTTGTTGCAAAAGATTATGTTCTCTTCCAGCTGATAAGTCATTTTTCCTCTACCTAGGGTTTACCTATTAGAACCAGATGGCTAGAGTAACGGGGTGGATGGTTTTCCTAAAACAAATCCTTGTATCATTCGTTAGGTTCCTAGACTCCAATTTGCTTTGTTATGAATTGCTAGCTACACTTATTCTCTATTTTGATCATCCAAAAACCTAGGAGCATAGAAACATGCATAGAGAGAAGGATAGTGGGCTCATGCCATGGATGATATCATTGGTAGTTGGCATTTTGAAATTGACACTCTATGGCAGTTGGAAGTTGCACTGTGCATTTACTCCAACCATTTTTCCAAATACCATGGTATTTCTTAGTTGCATAAGCCTTTGTATTGTACTAGGGGATTTTCTCCATTAGCCTTCTGGTTAGCATGGATAGAAGTACACATGATTTCTACATGGTTTCTCATGGAAAATATGGATTCCTGGAGCTTGATTCTATAATGGCATTTGACTTGCAAGTGGAATCTTGCACTGCATTCACATTGTCAGATTGTGCAAATGCTCACCAAACTAAATGCAAAGTGTCCATGTCCTATGATTCTTTGTTTATTTTATTCTGGTGCTTTCCAAATAGCTTCAACAATTCCTAAAAACTGCTAAAATGTATTTCAATGATTTGTATAGACTTTACATTAATTCGAAAGGAAAATGTATTTATCCTGAAGCAACATATGCATTGAACCCAAAGGAAAATTCATTTCCCATCGTTTTTCATTAATTGCATAGACTGCAACAGTTTAATAGCTAAAAGGCCATTGTCTCTATATACATTTGCCTTGAAGAACATGTAGTTTATTGCATTGTGGTCTAGGGTCTGCAAATAAAGGCCTTCAAATGATGGTTCAAGTTCAAGACATCATGTTGAAATCTTTGTTGCTTGGTTTATTGGTTGTTTTATGTTCCCTGCTATGACGCAGAGGAATGTCTTCAAATTTTGGTTGTTTGATGTCACGAGAAAATCCAAGCCCAAAGTACAGTCTTTTACAAACTTATGAATAAACATAATTGTTTCCCCTTCATAAACATGTAGATGTTATTTGACATTTACATGGAGTGTTGACATAGTTTCTTCTGCCCCGTTGTTTGATAGACTATGTGATTTGAAATCTTTTCTTAAGAACCCTTGTCAAATGACAAATTTTGCATTGATTGTGTCCTCTACTTGCTAGAGAAAGTGTAGACGTTGTTTGTTTCATTTTTTTCCTTAAATAATGAAATTCCATTAATCTATATCTATGTATTTAAGAGTATTAATAGTATTAATAGCATTGCTAGTATAATGAGAACAAAATATCATTGAGAGACATTGGCACCACTAGCTATGTGTCGAAATCCAAGGTCTCCTTCTATGAGTTGCTAGATGCAGGCACTCTTTTCATTGACCACATTGCATGCCTCGGAGATATTTCCTTCTGATAGTGTTTGGCTATTGTAGCAAGGATACAAGGAGCATACAGTTGTGCAAACCACACCTACAACCTAGCACATATGCAGCATGTGCATTAATGCAGTGGAAAAAATGTATGTACCCTCAATCCAGAAATATACATGGAACCCTAGATAAATAGACATTTTTGGGCACTAATATAGTTTATTTCATTGCTTCACTTTATGATACTCATTCAAGGACTTGAAAAAAAACAATTTGGGGCTAGCGTCCAATGCAAGTATAAATCCTAGACCTTGGAACATGGAAAATGGCACAAATGTATGAATTTACCACTATGATTAGTTCTTACTTGGGAAAATGCAAATGTTTGTCATTGTTCCTACCTCACAGTTGCTTTAGAGCTATGATTTCACTTGCTTTAGTTTCTTGCTTCTTGTGGCAAGTTTTAAACATTTTCTATTGTTCTCATTTGTAGAAGAGGATGCAAAATGAGATGAAACCAGCATTGCTTGCTTGCTTGCTTTACACATCTAACTTTTGTAGAGGTATATATTTGTAGAGGGTGGTTTATTTTGACACGTATTTGAAAAATTTTGTATTCAAGTCTTATTACAACCATCTTTTAAGGGTAGCTTGATCAATGTTGAGATGGTTCTGAAATCAAGGGTTAACAAATCCAAATCATTCCACCACCTAGTTACTTGATGGCACATATATCTCTGCATATTTTGAATGGTCATGGTCTGACCGGTATTTTAGAGGTGTTGAGTTCAAGAGTTAATATAATGTAGTCCACCTTGTTACCATCTCACATATATCTTTTTTAAAAGAATAATTTGACCAACATTTGGGAGATTCTAAAATCTTTGTTCCTCAACATGATATCAAATTCAATTTGATAGTACTTAAACTAATTTACAATTAAACATCCATCCAGATACATGCTCCCAATGTGGTAAAACACCACTTCTAACAGTACTGGAAAACCTCACTTATTGTACATGAAAGATATAAATTCAATTACCTAGTTCTAATTAAATTATCTCCCCCACACAACTACTCTATATATCTACTAGACTACCCAAAAAGAGAAAAGAACCAAGTTTAAAGTCATCCGACTAAGTTAAACTAGTTAACTAGTAAACTAGGTCCTTAGCCCTGGGCTGATGCCAATCTCCTAGAGAATGGCTTTCGATGTTTCCCAAACATCAACACTTCAATCCTTGTACTGGAACTTAATTTAACAAATAATAAACTTATAGGCACCAGTATTTGAGACATTTTTGGGCTAAGAATGTAAATATTGGTGATCAAAAGAATTATATTGTCTAATGAACAGGAACCCTCCTTACTAAATAGTAACCTAGTAAACCTTTTTCAATGGAAAGTGGAAAAACTACGTCTTAAATTCCCTTTTTTCTTTCTAGGAATTGGTTTTGATATTGCATTTCAATTCAAGATGAGATAGACGAAAAGAGTTGAAAGCAATATTAACATACAGGTGTCATAATTGAATGCAAAAAATTGAAGATGAGTCAACGACCATTTTTGTCATCAAATTAATACCATGCAATTGATGAGAGAATAACCGATGAGAATAGATTGGAGAAATATGCATGCCCATGTAAGGATTGTCGCAGTGATAAGAAGAGAATAAGGCAAGTAATTTTTGAACATATGTTGAGATTCGGTCATAGTGGTATAATCTCTTTCCCTCAAAATAGTTATCCAGAGAGGATACCATTGCAAAGCATGAGGGACGTAGAGGCACCAAGCATGGACGAAGAGGAAACAAACGCAGATAAAGAGGCAACAATATTAGATGAAGGGATTGAAGTTGATAGAATGATGAATGAGGGTTTCAAGGATGAATGGCACAAATTGATGGAGGATGCTTCAAAACCTATGTATGGTACTTGCAGGTTAAGTCATTTGACAACAATCCTTCTAATTCTTAATTTGCAAATGGTGCATGGTTGGACAAATGAGAGTGTTGATGAGTTATTGGTATTGTTACATCAGTTGTTACCACCTGAATCCACATTGCCAACAAAACAGAGTGCATGTAAAGCGCAAATCACTAATCTAGGCTTACAGTATGAGAACATCCACACATGTGTGAATGGTTTTGTATTATTGCGCAAAAATCATACAAGTGAGAATGAATGTCCGAAATGTAAAGAACTGAGGTATAGACTAGGGTTGAAATCAAATTCAGCGCCTAGAAATCTTCTTCACCACTTTCCAGTAATCCCATGGTTACTTTAAATGTATGGAGTTCAAGACATTGCTAATCTTATGCAATGGCATGCCCAAAATAAGAGCAACGATGGAAAACAATGTTATGTGGTTGATTATAAGACGTGGATGGAATTTGACAACAAATGGCCCGATTTGTCCCAAGATCCTCGTAATATGAGGTTGGGTTTAGCTCTATATGGGGTGAACCCATTCTCATATCAGAGTACTAAATGGTCAACATGGCCAGTTTTTTTGATAAATTATAACTTGCCTCCATGGTTAGCAACCAAACCATTTTTCTTAATGTTGTCATTGATTATACCAGGAAAGAAAAGTGTGACTTCAGATACAATTGATGTTTTATATTTAGCGCCATTATTTGATGAGCTAGCAGAATTGTGGAAAGGAATTGAACCAATTCAAATTTCAAGGGACAATGATTCAATCCAGTTCACTTTAAGAGCTTCTTTATTGCTTACGATACATGATTTTCCTGCATATGGCACATTGACTAGTCTCAATGTTCATGGATACCATGGATGTTCGGCTTGCATCTTTAAGGGTTTTGTGAGGCACTCAAGTAGTTTGCGTAAGTGTATTTATTGTGGACATCGTGTTTACCTTAAAATAGAGCATCCATATCGTCGACAAAAGTCACGTATCAATGGAAAGGAAGATAATCGTGAAGAACCATCGGCAATAACAAGTGATTACATTATTCAGAATGCAGAAAAAAGGAATACAGTTTATTGAAAATGGTGGCATTCTTGGTAGTAAAAATGATCCACTCAATAAAAGTGGTGTAAAATGATTGTGCATACTCTATAAGTTGCCATACTTTAAGCATATAACCATTAGGCATACTGTTGACTTTATGCATACTGAGAAAAACATAGCTTTTGTTGTTATAGAAACTCTTTTTGGTGCATATGATACAGTTTCATCATGCCTAGACCTTCAAGAACTAAAGATTCATCGAAATCTTTGGGTTGAAAAATATGGTGATGGAAAATATAGAAAACCTATTGCTCCTTATGTGTGGACAAAGGAACAACGTGCACAGTTCTTAACGTTGATGTCTCAGACTAGCTTTCCTACTGGATATGTGAGTAGTAATGTTAGAAGGAAAACTGACATTAATGGCTTAAAAGGCCTCAAAACCCATGACTATCATGTCATAATCGAGGATATTTTACCTATTGTGGTCATACCAAGTTTGGAAAAGGGGCCAATATTGGAAATTATAAGGTTGGGCCTAATATTGAAGAGAATGAGTATGCATGTGTTAGATCCTTCAAACTTTGATAATTTGAGGGAAGAGGTTGTTGAAGTCCTTTGCTTATTGGAATGGGAATTTGCACCATCAATATTCAATATTTCTATGCATCTTCTTATACATATAGAACACGAACTAGAGCATTGTGTCCCGATAAGAACGAGATGGATGTATCCTATAGAACGATATATGAAGGTTATAAAAAGTTTTGTTCATAACAAGGAAAAACCAGAAGGCAACATGTGTGAGGGATATGCAATGCAGGAGGCCATAGGATTTTGCACAGAATATATTAAGGATTTTAATAATGTCAATCGACGTGTATGGGATATTGACGAATAAGAGAGAGTTGCAGGTGAATTATTAGAAGGAAATGGACGTCGCTTCAAGCTATCAACCGAGGAAAGAACTGTGATACATGCCTATGCTCTTCAAAACACATCCTCATTTGATAAGTGGCGTGGGGGTAATATTATTTACATGATAATTTATTTATTTAATTTCATTTAATAGTTAAATTATTATCATTCTTACTATCTTGTATTTTCATATTCTATGTAGAAAATATGGACAGGAGAATCGAACAGGGATGCGTCCATCTCGAAAGTGTACACTTAAGGATTTGAATATTGGAGTTGGTTCTTTTCCAAAATTTGATGATTGGATTGTTGATGCAATTAGTGATGCACGACAAGAAGGTCAGGATATAACGATCAAGGAAATTGAGCTTTCACGACTTCCAAATATATCAACTACTTCTTTCAATGGGATGTGGGCCTATGGTAGTCATTTAAGAGTGGAATAAAAGGGCACAGGAAAGGAAAATTGTGATTGTATTGTTAGTGTTGAATTTCATCATGACACAGAAAAGAAATTGTATGTTGGATTCATATAGGAAATTATTCAAGTTGATTATGGTGAGACTAGTCCCATATTATTAAAATGTAATTGGATCAAACCATCTGCAATACAATGTGATGAGTATGGATTTGTACGTGCAAATACACGCCAAATGTTATCAAAGACTGATGAGTTGTATGTTTCCCCTCTTAAAATTACCCAGTCATTTCTAATTGGTGATCTAACAATCCCAGGATGGTCGTATTCCATTCAAGTAGAGTCTCGTTCCAAAAATAAATTCATGGAATATGTTGATATAATGGTCGATGAGCAATGTACTAGTTTACAAGAAATATTGTTAAAATAAGATGAAGATGATAATATAGTTATATTTGAAGAAGAAAATTTGATTCCCAATGAAGATACTAAGATAGAGAATGTAACGCATGGTCAAGAAAATATATTGTATGAGGACGATGGAGATAATGAAGCAAATGCATACACAAGTGAGCACGATTGTGATCTTGATGGCAATGCAAATCATGACGATGATGATTTGTCACCTTAAATTTATGGAATAAATTTTCACTATGCAAATTGTATTTTATTGTTTTTGTCATTGTATTAGCCAATGGTTGTACTAAAATTTGTACTAAGCTTTGTATGGATTTTATTGTTTTGGCCATGGGATTAACCAAATATTTGTTTTTGGTACTGTGCAATGTTTCAAATATGACTATCTTATGTTCCTTACTATCAAAATCTGTCTAAGAAATGCTATAAATGGATGTTTTTGAGTTTCAATGTTAACAAAAGATGAAAGAATGCAAAATCTTATGTGGTCTCACATCTCCTTTCATCACACTGTAAAATTTCAAAGATTTGACGGCAGACATACTCATCCCACTTCAAGAAGCCTTTCCAAATTATTTTAAAATAGTGAGATGTGATCTTTTTTTTTAACTCCAAAAATGACACTTTTGTTGATCTCGACTCTGAGCATAGGTAAATTAGTGTAATAGGGAGAAGTAAAAAAATTTCATTCTCTGAAATTATATCATAAAAGTTTTCTTCCATCATTTTATCATTGATCATAAGGGCACTACCTAGATGCATTAATTGTGCTTCAGGAACACCAAATGTCTTATAATCCACGACCCACAATTAGTTCACCAGAAATGGTCAAATGCAGGGTACTTATTTGTGTCAAGAGAAGCAATATTTTTGCTTTGAGTTGGTTTGTCTTATTGATGCAATGCTGGACTACTTATGTGGGGGTAATGTTGATCAGATGGCACAACAATATGCTAATTGGCAAAGTACAGGGTAATGTTGATCATGGGGGTACAGGGTAATGCTGATGGGGGTGATGTTGATCATCCTTGTTTTTATTAGAATATAGTTAGATTTGACTTAAAGTGTTTTATTTTGAAGTTGTGACTATGAATATGTACCCATTTTTATATATATGCATAATCGTGATGTAATTTTGATTTTATATGGGTTGTGAAGATAGATGGAGCATTGGTTAAGTATTCCCCATTTGGGGAGATACAATTGCATGAAGCGTGAATCTTGTGACATTCTAGACTAGATAAGGGAGGCAGACTGATAGGATTTATGATCTATGGATTCCTTAGAAGGGCCAGTATATATATATGGTGCTTTGGTGTCATTATATCACCTTGTTGCATTAATCTCAATGTTGGGTCCATGTACTAATGATGTTTGTCCATGTACTACTGATGTTTTCTATGAGATATGTTGGACATAAAGGATATGAAGAATACGAGGCTGAAACGTAAAAGTGGCCAAAACAATGATGAAAATGTTGTAGAATATGAGCTTGTTCATAAAGAACATATTGCAAGAAATGAAGAATATATGTCATCTCTTGGTTTGGGAAATAAGTAAGTAGTTATTCCTTGTACCTTTTCACTTCTATGCTTCTTTCATGAAAGTTTTTTATAATCTATTTCATGACGTAACCTATATATGCTTTTGATTCTCATTTGATAAAAAAATTTGTTTTATAGGGAAAAGTTGGCTTCTAGAGAAAAAAAGCAGAACCAAAAGGCAAGCAAAGGCACATCATTGCAAAATCATGGTTTGGAAAATCAGTAAGTAGTGACTGCTCGTACTTTTCCACTTTATGCATATTTTATGATATTTGTAAATAATATATTTGATGATGTGGGCCATCTATGCTTTCGATTCTAATTTAATAATTTTTTATTTTATAGGGTAAAGGTCAATTCTACACAAAATGAGCAAAAACAAAAGGCAAGCAAAGGAACATTTCCTCTACCTCGCAGAAGCCTACATCTTGGTGGATTAATACATGGAGAAGATGCTGACAATACTATTGATCCACTTCCTGATAGATCACATGATGATGATCATGTCCAAGCTGATATTGATGAAGACTTCGTACATTTTGGATCAGAATCAAGTATGCGAGACCTTTATTTAAAATTAAAACAAAGATTTGAAGGAACATCTGAGCAAATTTGTGAGATAGCTATTGCCACACCTAATTATAATGTGGCCAACAAGGAACCAATTAGGCCTTCAGCTTCCAAAGAAAAAACACTTGTGTCAACAAATATGAGTGCTCATTCGGCATCACTCAATCTTGATTTGATTGAACTAATTAGGCCTTTAGCTGCTAAAGACAAAACACCTGTTGTGTCCACAAATATGAGTGCTCGTTCGACATCACCCAATCTTGATTCGAATGAAGATATATCAGCTTTCATAAAAAAATGAAGATTGAGTCAAGGCATGTATAGGTCCACAAAAAGAGAAGCCAAAGTAAGGAAATCAAAAGGGGAAAAGGCTTATTTGGTTGAGGTAAAATATGGTGAACCCGTTGGACCAAATGATTCAAGGTGGGACTCAGAGTTGGGCACAAGAGTAAGGTATCATTTTGATGTCACCAAAGTCAATTTTGTAGATCAAGATGAAATAAATGTGGATCAAGTGATTCGACAAATGGATAGCGTCTTTGAGACTATTGGTGGAAGGATTACCACCAAATATTACAAGACCAGAATGAGAAAATTGATTAATAATTTTAGGCATAAATGCAGAAAATCCATATTGGATGGAAAAGATAGGGATAGCAGCTTGACTCCCAGACAGTGGGAAGATTTGAAGGAAAGCATGCGTACTGGAAGAGTATATGCAAAATAGCACAAAAGCGAAGAAAGCAAGAGATAATGTGAAGGATCGATTTATTTTGGTTCGTGGTGGGTGGCGAGCCAATAAAAACATGTTTGTAAGTAGATGCATTTTTGTTGAATACATTATGTATGGAATTTTGTAAGTATATTTATAAGTACATTGTGTTATATTGCATTTTGATTCGTATTTATATCCAACTAATTATGTGTTGATAATGATTTGTAGGTTCATGGAGCTAATAGATCAGAACTGGATGTGAGTGAAATGGTTGACTATATAATAATGGCAGGTTTAGAAAATTCTAAACATGAGCATATATCAAGAAATCCAATTGGAAGATCATTGCCATCTAATGAAGTTGACAAAATCCAAACCACATCTACTGTTCAAAACAATGGTGAGAATTATAAACATGTAATCGAATGCATAAATGGGTTGACAAAGACAGTGTCAACCATAGCCTCCTCCATTCAACCTATCGTCGCTTCATGGAAAAATAAGGGATGTCGTAGTGATTTAGATGAGGTAAGCTAATTATCATTCCCCTGTGAACATTTGTTTACTTGATTTCATAATATGATTTAATTAGTTTAGGTCTTATTTTTAGTGTTTTAATGTTATATTTAATATTTTTCTACTATATTTTTATGTCGTTATAATGATATATTTGATTTGTGCATGATGTAATCACATGCATGATATAATTAAAGGAAAAAATGCATTCTCACTTAGTTGAAAATCTCCCAACATTGATGCGCCTCATCATTTTCAATCAATGCCAACTCATGCTGGACATATATCAAATATTGACTCGGTAATTGCATTTAATTTTGTTATATCAATAATTATGCATGTTTTTGGAATTTAAATGTAATTTTTTTTCTTATATTTATGTATTCATTTTTTTTACAGTGCCCATTAACTCTAGATGAACATGAAGAATTCCAGATAGGTGATAAAGTTGACATACTAGATCCATATGACTGTTCTATTGTCGGCATTGGAGGAATTCAATCACTTACTATGATCCATGGAGTGCCACTTGGTCCAGAAGATCCTAACGTAAATGTCATTCATGTCACAAGTAACATCCCCCTCGTCCTATCCTTAAGTTGTAGCGTCTACTAGTAAAGGGAAAGGTTCCTAAGGGGTCACTGATAAATTAGGAGGGGGGCCTTCTAAAAATCCATTGTCAAGTTATAAAAGAGCACCCTAGCCTTCACTTGATAGATTTTTTTATGAGATCTTCTACTTTGAACTTGATGCACTAATATGGGGTTTTACTATGTACTTGTGTGGGGTGAATCTTTTGGGTTTGCATGTCATTCCAGCTTGAGTGTTCAGTTGTTTTGGCTTATGCTCCTTCCAGCGAGTCTATCCATACCTTAGCGTTCTTGTTTGGATTTTATCTGAATTTGGGATGAGTCTTCTCCTTCTCACGTGTGATCCAATCTTCAATTTTATGCTACAAATCTATTTGTGTTTTAAGGTGTTTATTCAGCTAGGGTTTGTCCTAGAGACCTAGAGTTCCTTGGAGATTAAGTCCATAGGACTTGCTGAGTCTCTTGATGGGGTTTGTTGATGGTTAGTGCTTGATCTTGAACCATCCATCCTCCTATCCTGTACCCATCCCTTCTGTAGTAGCCATATGTCCTTCTCTACAATCACTCTCTCTCGTATGTGATGTTATCCCATGATTGATCTGCCATGAGGGTTGATATCTGATCTTGAAGCTTGATCTGAGTATATACCGGAAGGAAGGCTTTGTTGGAAAAATATTTTGTTTTTGTGATTAGTAGCTTATGTTTTATTCTGATATATTGTTCATGCTTCAGTTTAAGTTTCAGTTTATGCTATGCATTGTTATTTATGAATGAAACTAGTTAATTTTTTTTCTAAAGCTAGCGTGTTTCTATTCAAGCCTTAAATTTAACATGGAGCATAAGAACTGTGATGAATTTTGAAACTTAATGGAGGAACAACGAGTACCTGGTATACTTAAAGCTAAGACTCATTGGCATGATTTCTAACTTGCTTTTTATGGTTTTATTTTGTAATGTATTTTTTTAGACTAATAATAGAAGTTGTGAGAACAACTCAAACTTCAAATACATTAACTTGAATTGACTTCCTAGCAAATGGCTTTCTCAATTCTTGGAGCTACTCTTTTTGGAGATAGGTTTCTTGTCTTGCCTGCCGCTAGAGAGTTTGAAGAACGACTAATGATGATTGCAAAGGAGACTTGATTCTAGGAAACCTACAATGTTTTGCCATTATGGAATAAAAGCTTTCAAAGGTACAAAGCCATATGTGCAAGGCTGCAAGGATTAATTGAACAACAGATTCATGAGAGCAAGAAGCAACATTATAATGTAAGGATATCATGTCAAAAGATATTTACTGAAAATGTTATTGTTGGGATTGTGGCTGAATATGAAGGGACGAGTAGAGAGATTGTTGATTATTTGATATATGGAATTCTATCTCCACCAGATTCTTCAGGTCATTTCAATTCAGTAGAGGAAATTCATGGCAATATCATGGGTATGTTGTTTCATGGTTTCCTAGAAACATCAGGCACAATAAGTGGTGTGCTCATAAGACTTGCACATCATCCAAAAATTCAATCCAAGGTAAGAACTTTATTTCATTCCTTGTTCGTTTCTGTTCAAGTATGCATTTTTGCTCTCTTATATGAATGAAGATAATATATGAGTGAGATATGTTCCCTGATCTTCTGTGGTTGAGTTACTTATGAGACCACCATTTTGATTTCCATAATACATTGCATTTGAAGTACCTTATTCTTATTCATTTAAAAAGCTGATTTAAAGTAGGACTACCATGTTGCATGTGCAGGTTGCATTTTTGCTACAGATGTTACTTTAATGCAAAGTTGTAAGAATATTTGACTTTATAGAAAGTCTTAATTTCTTTGTATGCATCAAGAGTGGATTGGTTTTAGTTTTAGTGATTTTATACATGTATTTTTATCAGTATTTTAGCATAAGCTTAGCCTCATGAGCTTGAAATGAAAACAAATTTATCATCACATGTGCATGTCCAGATAGTTTAGTTCTTTTTGTGTGCCCATCAGAGTTGGACTAGATTAGCGTTTTGTGAAAAGAAATGGGTGTAGAATTGAAAATATCATGTTCTGAACACTTACACTGCAATGAAGCATGTTCCAATGTATATTTCTAGTAAATCGATAACAAACATGGTCTAAGGTACTACACGCACAGATTTAGAATCCAAATACCTAGCTAGCATAAAGTAGTAACATAACTCTCTGTGACGATAAAGTGTGTGATTTTCATTCAGGAATGTTATTGAAATTAAATTCATTTGAATTTTTAGTTGTGGAAATATTGAACTAGCATGTGTTGCTGTGAATATCATACAAGTCAGGAAAATAATAAAATTGAATGTAGTCAGTGTTGGATGTGGCTTGACAATCATATTTTTGCCTAAAATGTTTTATGTCATGTTATTGCATGGTTGCTCAATTAATAGATTCTATTGAATCCTTCTTGTTTCAATAGTTATGATTGTTCATGATTTGGTCCCTATCAGTGATCTAGGGCCCCCAGCTCACTCTTGGGGTTCTTGGTCTATGACAAAGTGGTATAGTGCTATGGAAAAATTCCCAAGCACTTATGACAAATCCTTCCAATATGTATACATTGATGACGTGCTTCTTGATTATTCATATGGACCACATACCTATAGAGAGAGTCAGAGAACTTGTGTGCCCCTCCTTGTGATGACTTGTGGTGACTTGTGTAGCCTCCCTAACCTGCAAGAAAGCCAAATGATGTGTTATTTGTGCAATGCCCTCCCTAGAAGGAAGTAGTCTAAAAGTTTGAATATTTGGGCCAAAATATACATGTTTACTTGGCAAGATTTTGGAAAAATCTGATCAGAATTTTTCCAAATCCTTGTTATAGCTGTAAATTTATGAATTTTTTGGGTGCCCAGGGATTTTTGAGGGTGCAGAATCCATTTTTACCATCAAAATGACGATGGAAACATTGCTAAATACAGATTTTGCAAAATAAAAAAATGTCGAATTCCATTGAAAAATGGTTGTCTGGTCCAAATCGTTGAGGTTTTAGACAACTCCCTCGAGAATCCCCGAACGATTTGTCTTATTGTTGTGTCGTCCTATCCTTAAGTTGTAGCGTCTAGTAAAGGAAAAGGGTCCTAAGGGGTCAATGAGAAATTAGGAGGGGGACCTTATAGAAATCCATTTTCAAGTTATAAAAGAGAACCCTAGCCTTCACTTGATAGATTTTTTTATGAGATATTCTACTCTGCACTTGACTCACTGATCTGGGGTTTTACTATGTACTTATGTGGGGTGAATGTTTTGGGTTTGGAGTTCATTCCATCTTGAGTGTTCACTTGTTTTGGATTCTCCTCCTTCCAGCGAGTCTATCCATACCTTAGCGTTCTTGTTTAGAGGTTATCTAACTTTGGGATGAGTCTTCTCCTTCTCACGTGTGATCCAATCTTCAATTTTATGCTACGGGTCTATTTTTGTTTGAAGGGGTTTATCCAGCTAGGGTTTGTCCTAGAGACCTAGAGTTCCTTGGAGATTATGTCCATAGGACTTGTTGAGTCTCTTGATGGGGTTTTTTGATGGTTAGTGCTTGATATTGAACCATTCATCCTCCTCTCCTGTACCCGTCCCTTCTGCAATAGCCATATGTCCTTCTCTGCAGTCACTCTCTCTCGTATGTGATGTTGTCCCATGATTGATCTGCCATGAGGTTTGATATCTGATCTTGAAGCTTGATCTGAGTATACACCAGAAGGAAGGCTTTGTTGGAAAAAGCTTTTGTTTTTGTGATTAGTAGCTTATGTTTTATTCTGCTATATTGTAAATGCTTCAGTTTAAGTTTTAGTTTATGTTATGCATTGTTATTTATGTGCATAGATAGCATCGGGGTTCAGTTGTGATGGTTTAATGAGAAGGTAAAGCTATTCCCATTTTTTGAATTCAATAAAATAATTGGACATTCATAAAATAACTAAAACTTAAGGAGAATCTATGGCAAAATTTGTTGAATTTTGGAGATGCCTTTCATATTATGGATTTCATGTCTGGTTAGGGTTCAATTTTCTTTTCAAGTTGTAGTTTGAAGGTTTTTTGTGGCAACACTCTCAACGTATTTTATTGTACTTGAGTTGCTCAGGCACCATCTGTCATGGGAAAATGTTTCTAGTCTGTGACAACTTCATAGGAAGTATGTGCATCTTTATGCAGTGTATTTGCAACAAATACCCAGACTGGAGAACAAATAAATCAGAGAAATTGAGGAGGAGCTAGATTCAAAGGTTATCCTTCTATGGAGGTGGGAATATTGTTTTTACCTGTGTAAATGTTTATGTTTTTTACACATTTTTTGTAGCCTGTTGTGCACTGGAGTGAAATGGTTGTGGAAAGGTATAGTTAATTTGCAGATAAAGATTCTCATAGTGACTAACATTTTTTGGTTCCATGGTTGTTATATGTAGGCTACTTTCTCATGCCAGAGTTGAAAGTGCAAGATCAAAGGAAATGGCCTTAGAGAGGGCATGTGCAAGGAAATCTAGTTGGTTGTCTTTTGGATGGTTTGTTGATGTTTGATTGGTGCACCTAGTTTCAAATTAATATGCAAGAGATTTGATCTTATTTATTTGCAAGATTCTTTCCTAATAATATTTCTTCTAATAGAACTGTTATGTTTATAAAAAAAATACTCTATTTTACAGGCGGTCAAAAACATAAGACTCAAACCCATATAATGCTTCTGAATATTCAAAAGGGGTCACTGACATGCCACATCCAGGATAGTTGACAAAAGAGGAGTGGAAGAATCTTGATGAAATTTTAAGCTACAATTATGCAAAGAAATTCTTTGTGCTTTCTGATAAGGAGCCTACAGACATGCTACAGTACTCATTGGATGCTACTGTTGGGAAAAGTGCAACTCAAATTGTAAACAACCAAAAATTGGAAACCATCTGTGGGAAGTTTGAGAGTATTCATGTTAGTCTTAGAAGTTACCCAAGAGCACTCATTGTCATACAAAAATTAATTTATATGGTGTTTCTGCTGCTAAAGGATACCTTATAGAGGTCATATTTTCCTTCCCTTTGAGTTGTTCTCAACATTTAGCTTATCTTCATCCCTGAATACTTCATGTTGAAAACATCAAATTATTGATTCTCAAAATGCATGATTTTGCCCCAGAGTGTCGGCAGTGAAGAGAAGGAATATGCACTTGCGGCTACAGTTGTACACTCTCCTATTGGAGAAAACTTAGATTGGAAACTCTCTTCAACCGTGTCTCCTTGTCATGTCACGATATGTTTATATTTGTGGATATGGTTTGGTTTTAGAATTATTTAGAGATACTTAGGTTTTCTTTTTAAGAAGTCTTAAGCTTATGTATTTACTTGTCAAATATTACATTTGGTGTCTTAGTGCTAAATCTGCTTCAAGATATTTTACATGGCTTATATGTTCATTAATGTGTGTTCTTGGCTAACTAGTAATATTTAAATAGCTAAATTTTATATATTCAATTTCACTCATATTTTATTTGCAATTCCTATGGATTTTTGCAAATACATCAATTACATCTATGGACCCCATGGCTTGAGTAACCTAGTTGCATCAATTGCATCTACTTTTGATCAATTTATCAAATAAAAGACTTAAATCAGAGGAGCAAAACCAGTTTTTGTAAGATGGTCAATATTGATCTCCAAGGTGTGTGTTTCATTCAGAGATTAACCTCATCCTGACTAAAGAATATATCGCGTCACCTGCCACACCTAAAAAAGTATAGAATCCTGTAAACCTCAAGTCAATCTTCTTAGAGGAGCACCCAATACAAAAGATATGCAGTTTAATGTTTCCTTCTTCCTTTTTTGAGTATAGATACTAAGGTAATAGCTATGTTATGATGGTTTTGTGTTTTTGTATGTAATAGCATGTAATAACCTATGTATAACATAAGCGACAGTCCCAATTTTGAATTAGACCAATAATGTAAAATGTACATGGTGCTTTCTTTCAGACATATAGGAATAAAAAACATATCCATGATAAAAAAAATGTAGGAATGTTATACATAAATAAACTTTATAGTCTCAAAATAATTGGCATGGGAATCTTTTGAAGTAGCCCTTGCTTCACAATCATTTGTCCATCTTGGTCTATTAATGTCCTTACCTATGGTGATAGATATTGGCGTAGAATGAGGATCCCACGTAGCCTTAAGTAATTTTATGGGTCATGCAATTGCAACTGGCATCATTTTTCTTTACTTTCTCTCTTGGGACAAAGACACATTATTATGGTTGGACATTACTTCATGGTGGAGAAAAATACAGAGCTACTAGGCATGGTTTAGTTTTCTTTCAAAGTTTGCATATAACCACCACTTCTAGTCACATAGTCACTTTATTAAAGGACTCAAGTTGATGTTGCTCTTGATTGTGTACAATGTTTATGGCCAACCATATCATAACATTGTTTCCTATCTCTTAATCACGTTTCCTAGGTTGGGACATGACTATTTGCACCTTTCCTTTTAATCCTTTTGGATTTGAGTGGAAATAATTTGTGGATGAATGCACATATTGGAACAAGTTGATCAATAGTCATGGAGATATTGGTGTGCCACCAGAAAAAGGTTGCTTGATATTGACTATTCCGTAGGTTGGTCGGTATGGGATATTACCAAACAATTATGGGATATATATTTACATTTAGTCCAACGTAGTTATAATAAGGAATTGAATGGAGTAATGAGGTATTGATCATTTGAAGCATGCCATGGTTAGCATCCCCTAGCTCCTGATGAGTTACCAGGCATTCTCATTGACATTTTTTGAAGAATGGAGTGATAAGAGACAGGTATTAAAGGGTCCTAAAAAAAACAATTTGAATTAATGGCATCAATCATACATTTTATTTTAAATGAGGTTAGAACTCCATTATAATTTGACCTTTTTTGCAAATTACTACAATAGGACTGGATGCAGATGAGAATCCAATTGGTGTAGTTATCGGTGAAAAGGATCCCAATAGGTGACAACCTCCTTAAAACCCGTAATAACCATGTAGAAAGGGCCTCAAGAGAGTGATGACATGCTCTAAATCATGTCAAATCATATCCCAAGGAGGACGACCCATCCCAATGGCATAAAAACTCTCCAAATTGGCCATAAAGGCTCCAAGGGGCTGAACATTGCACCAAAATTCTAAGAGAGTTGTTAAAGACACAAAATGACATGCAGAAGTGCCCTAAAAGGAATGCAAGGACACCTCTAGTGACTGGACCCTCAACTGATCCACACAATTCTTTTTCCATTGTACTCATCACCCAAAGATGGAGGGATACATCTCAAGGTCATTCCACAAAAGTATGTTGTAATGTGATGAAGGGGATACCAAGAAAAGGCTGTGACATATAGACCTGCTAGTGCTACTACAAACTGGAGTATACTACTCTTTGAAGTATTTAACACTTAGAAAAGTTAGTTTTAAGGTTGTTTCTACAAGAAACCATCATATTTGTTGCTTAGAATATGCCCATATTTGTAAACAATGATGTTTACAATTGTAAGAAGGTCAGGGGCATGGTTGTATGTTACAATTTCTAGTGGTATGATGAACCCATGTACGATAAATCTAAAATGTTTTTCATATACTCAACTTCTAGGGTGATAGTATGTTGGATAATTGTTATAGGTCTACCTAGATTTAGACCATATTTTCCATGAAAAGGTTAGATGAATGTCCTAGCCTCATTTTTTCCCTTAAACCAAAATCCCAAACCCTCATAGGATCTCAATCCAAGCATGCTATGATATTATGTCACAAGAAGAAATCAAACCCCATAATTGAGACATTACATGTGTCATGAGAATCCATTTGCAGAAGCATAAACATGAACATCCAAATCCATCATCCAGATGTTACCCCACTGAAATTGTGATGATCACAAGTGGACACCCATGCAATTTGAGGGGGCAACAGGGGATTTTCTTGATAATTGTAAAACAACCTTGTAGTTTTGGTGAAGTTCTATATTGAAAGCTATTTTCAATACAAAATGTTCTTTAAAAAATAAATTGAGAAAGGTAATGCTCTCACTATGGTAAGTAAAGGAATAAAAGCCACAAGCACTTCATTGAAACTACATGATTAATAAAGGCATACCATTTGTTATCTTAGTTATAGAGAAACTCTCTAACTTTGTTGTAACTTTTACCTTAAAGTGATATTATTCTACAAAGGATCTGCCTGTAAACTAGTTCATCCAACAATGCCTCAAATTTGTATGCTTTTATGAGTAAAAATTATTTTGATCATGTTTTACTTGTATATTGGAATACTAAGTTATAATAGGTTCATAATCAGGGTTATAATAAATTGTGATAGTTTAACACTTCTTTGTAGAAATCAACTCTTCTTGGAATCATTTGAGTGGCTAGGAACTCCAAGGTTTATAGTTCATGCATTCCACATAGTTTAATCTATGCTCTTAGGGCGATTCTCAGTGCAAAACTAGTAAGTCTTTGCTTTTGTATAATATTAAGGTACCGAAGGTATCTTTCTTATACATCAAACACTGGATTATTTTTGTAACTTGGTAGGAATTTCAGGTTCATGGTTTATGCGTTGCACATAGATTATTCTATGATTTTAGGTTATTATGCATGCAAAGCCAAGAAGTCTGTGCATTTGCATGATGTCTTTTGAGAGGAAATATTATTGGAAAGTTTTAGCATTTGTGAGTAACATGGATGCTTATGAGAATGATTTTGAGTCAACAATATTGGAAGACACTACTTCTTACTATTCTCGAAAGGCTGCATCATGGATTTTAAAGGATTCTTGACCAGGTTATATGATTAAGGTCAGCGGTGAAATGGTTGCTAATGTTGTTGGCATTTATCAAAGATGTTGATATTGGGTTTTTCAAGAGAGGCTAATTTGGATCTCCTTTTTTACTACAAGTTGAGGAGTGTCTGAAACATGAAAAAGAAAGAGTTTCCCATTATTTACATTCCAGCGGTGAACAAAAGTTGTTAGAAGTAAGTGTGCCAAAAGTAATTTCTTTCTATTATCTAAAACACTTGCATTTAACTTATTGTTGAAATAATCTATTTTCATATTTTATTTTAGCCAGTCAAGTACATTTAATCCACTACTATGATTATTCACAACTCATCATACACAAAATTTAAAGAACACCTGAGATATTTGTACTTTACTGTTGTTGGTTTTTGTTGTAGAAAGTACAAAATGAACTACTTTATCAGTATGAGAGACTATTTATGGAATATTCAAATAATATTTAAGATAAAATTCATATTTGGAGGCAAGAATCAATTTCAATGCTTCTAGAAATCTATGGCATGGTTCTTAATACATTACAAGACTTCAAGGTTACTAGCTCAATGGAAGAGCACCTGCCTTATAGGAAGGAGATTGGTGGTTCGATAACTCCATATCCTATTTACAGAAATCAATGAATATTTGCATATAAAATGGCTAAAAAAGACTAAATTAGTGACCAAAAAATGAGATATAAGCAACCAAAACAATGACCAAAATTCGCATATAAACGACCAAATGACAGTTTTGGTGGCTAATTTCCGGTCTCTTATCACGTGACCAAAAATGTGGTCGCTTTTATTTTGGTCAGTTATAGCCTGTCTGTGGTCATTAATTTGGTCATATTTTTTGTCACTAATTTGGTTGTATATTTGGTCATTAATCATGACAATTAATGACCAAAACTATGACCAAATTAATGATCAAATATATGACCAAATTAATGACCACAAGAGAACCTATAAATGACCAAACTAAATATGACCACATTTTTGGTCGCGTGATAAGAGACCGGAAATTAGCCACTAGTGATCGCCAAATCAAAAGTGATCATTTATATGCGGATTTTGGTCATTTTTTTGGTCACTTATTTCTCATATTGTACTAGTGCCAGGGCTAAATGTTCTTCATCTAAGTGGGTGGCAGAGGAATATTTGATCCCTTTACAAATGCTTTTTTGACATGCATTTCTCTCACGTCTACGGTGAATACAATGAATTTGTTAACTCCCTTTCCAAAGAGGCATTATCAGTGCATTCAGGCACACTAGTCTTTGAAGAAATGGACCATGACAGGGTGGTTTCCAGGGGCTCCCTAGTTGAAAATTTCTCATGTTGTTTTCTCTCAATTGGACAGAATTTTAGTTTCTTTTAAAGAAAGGAGTTGTAACTTCTATTGTATGGTGTTCATATATGGTTGGGCGCTGGTTTTTTGGATGGCAATGTTAGTTTATTGATATTGAGTTTTGAGCCTGTGTTTTAAGGCTTCTGCTTTGTGTAACTAATTGGACAGGGTTGGTCCCTATGTTTTTGGGTCGCCTGAGGTTGACAATGTTTCTATTTTGGAATTGACTATTGAGGACCCTCTTCTCTGGGAGATGGACTGATTGTATATTTTTATATATTCATTACTAAGTAATAGTAGATATATGTTTTTTTGGGAAAAAATAAATTTATTTATTCATAATAAATTTATTATTTAAATATTATAAATATTTATTTTTTAATGAAAAATTAAAATATAGTCACCTAACTATAAATTGTTTTTTAAGTACAATGTATTTATGTTATTTATATATTAGCATTTACTGTCCAAAGTATGTTAAAATCGAAGAAGTTGTAAAATATTGAAAAAATTAATAACATCGCAAAAATTAAATTAAAAAAAACTTTTAAATTGGAAACAAAGAAAGCAAAGTACAAATATTAGTTATTAGCAAGTTTATTGGCCTTGAAAGGGAATGCATGAGTTTGGGCATTTTCTTAACTTTTGTATCTTTTCTCAACTCCCTTTTTGTTTATAAAGGACCTCAAATGCATATAATTATGTCGAAAGGTGTTTTTATTTCAAAATTGGGTGGGGGTGCCACTTTCAAAAACAAAAAAAATCCATATCGTGTGAGAAGGATTGAACAAAATGGGAATATTCTTCATTGTTTCTATTAAAGAAGGGATTAAATTTAATGCATTAATTTCCTTTCAAGTTAAGTGGAATTAAAATGGATTGGATACCACGTTTCCCATGTAGATGAAACAACAACCTATCCATTTCTAATCGCTCCACTCCCCTTACTTGAGTGTAACGCTCCTTAACCACTCGCATCAAAGCTTTCCATAGCATAAACATTCAACACATGCTCCATCAAAAAATAAAGTTCGGTAGCTCTTCCAAAGTTCCACCACTAATAGATATAGAATGAATTCCCTTGTAGTCTTTTAAATTCTAATGATATAATTAATCATCTTCAATAATTGGAGGCTTGAAAACCATTCATACCCAACAAAGCCAATAAAAAAATATTAACAATTCATTGATATCCATCAAACACATCAAATAATGTAATCTTTTTAAGGCAATTTACTTGCTCCATCCTTCACCATTTCATGATACTCCTCAAAATTGAATTGATACAACTCCTCAACTAGTTATTTTCATGCGTACAAAAAGATTGGGTTGAACTAATAATGGGCATTGTGAGGATCAAAAGTTTGACATCTTCAACCTACGTCACATAGTGTAGTTGCAGTCAAATCATTATAACAATAAGAGAAGGTGGGGTACAACAATGACCACTATTGTAACGTCCCGAAATTATCTAATTTTCAAGAGTCAACTGCGGGAGTATGCAATGAAAGCATCTCTGTCATCACCCTTTTATGACACTGCACATGAAGGTACTTTGCTAAAACCAAGTTCAAAGAAATCGTTATTTTTTACCATACAATTGAAGGGATTCTAGGTTTATGTTGTGCCCTTGCTTAGACCAAATATCTCTAGACTTGTTGTCGGTTATGGTGTAGGGCTTCCTCAATTTCTTGGTAGAATCTTCTGACATTAAAGTTGAAACTAAAGTAGAAGCTCTAAGATTATCTTGCTTTACATTTTCTTAATACTACCTATTTACAAATTGGGTTCATTTCATATGGAATGTTAAGGTTGAGAATAACACTAACATTGATTAAATACCATTGTGATCTCAATGACCTCTACATGCTTTGAAAACTGAAATCAATGGTATACCTTAGCCTAGAGTGTGTTGGAAGCCAAACACCAACGACAAGGAAAAAATATGAGCAAAGTAGGTAGATGAACAAGAATGGCAGTAACATCGTACTCGTCCAACTTGCAACACCTTCCCAAGTTCACAAGAAACTAAGTATTCTCTACATAAATCATATGATATTAATGGCAAGTGGAAGAGGAGTCACAAGCTTATGCAAAGAGCAAGTTGTGTTTCATGTCATTCGTTGAGAATGCAATAGAGACATTGGGTAGCAAATTGACACTTGTTGAGGGAAAAATGACACAAGGGTGAGCAATCCTCCTCTTTGGTGGTTAAGCCTTGAGGTTTCCAACAAGGCCTAGTATTGTAGTACATAAAGAAAATGTGATTGACTCCAAGTTGATCCTACAAGCCCTTGTTAGTGAAATAAAATGAAATAAAACAAAAACTTGGAAATAAATTGAAATTAAGCAAATGGGGGTGAGGATAAGCAAACCAAAACAAAGAGCCAATGCATGAACCGACTTATATTGCCCAATGGTCAAGTTTGTTACAAGAAGTGTCACCTAGATAGGAGGTTTGGGCTTCAAAGGGAAGCCAACAATCTCCCTTAGGGAGGTCCATTTTGTCCACACTAAATTTTAAATAGATTGAGAGGGATCAATGGGAAAAACACTTGCCCCTTGGAGGAAGGTGGTAAGGGAGCTTGAAGAATGCTTGGAGGTATGGGAAGAAGTGGAATAAGTTCCAACACAATTCCAGCAGCATAAACTTGATCTAATTTCTCCTTACTAGATGCATTCCCATGGCCTCCTTCTATATGCCAAGAAGTGTCCAAGAAACAACTAGATCCAAATGTGGACTCATTAACTCCATGATTTGGATCCAAAGTGTTGATGTATATGTAACTTCGGAATGTATTTCATATATATTTATTGTACCCTTATTAGAGATGTGTTATTCCTCTATAAGGAAGTGTCGTCATGTGGATTTACAAGTGTCGCAAGTGTGTGTACTTGTCGATGGGTTATTAGACCACCATGTGTGGGGTCGGCCCTGAAATATATATATTATAATGTGGATGTACCTAGCTAGACAAGTCGGCCCCATAAGGTCACTGGGCAAACAGGTTAGTATAAATAGAGATCAGGTGATCTCTATTTAGATCATTCGAAAAGTCATCTCTCTCTCACTCAGAAAGTGGTGCACTAGTGAGGAGGAGGATCATCTGCTACTAGGAGACTATCTCAGTGTATTTTGGTTGAGCCATTGCTCTCTCTATCTCTGAGGAAGTTGTGGGGTTTTTCACCTTAGGGTTTTCCCCACAGAAACTCTGTGTCTCTTGTCTCTCATGCTTTTGATTCTTGTGATGTTTGTGATGCTTGTCATGCTTATTGTGATTGTCATGCATTGATATACTGTATATGTTATTCTCTCGGTGAAGATCCTAGAGTATTGTGAATTAATGCTCAAAATTTAACACAAAGTACACAAAGGGGGTCATTAAATGAACCCAAGTACATAGGGAGACCAAATTTGAATTCTTGGAGGGAATAGAGCCTTTATGAGCCTTCAATGCACCACGAGTGGTTGTGGTACTACCTTTTTTTATAGTCGTGTGGATTTCGAAGGAAAATCCACGCTAGTGTAACACGGTGATAAAACTGATCATACATGGTGTAGCACAGTCTATCACAAGTGTAAGCGCATTACTTCTATTTTTGGTTGTCTTTGGGAATTTTTGGACTCATGCTACTTTCTGGATCTAATTAGGATGTCTTCGGTGGGATACATGTTATATGTTGATGATGCCTTACTGCAAGATTAGCCAAAATGTCGCATGTGTGATAAATTTAGGCATTAACAAATGCCCCCTGATGTATGAGGTTTAGAAGGTACTGTAGAGTCGATAATGCATCATCATTTCTTTTTGTGTGTTTTCCCATGTGCTTGGAAGTTATGAGGTGAGTGTGGATGGAAGGTTCCCTTAGGGTAATATTGATGGTGATAACCAGTGAAGTTGTAACAAAGAATAGTGTTTTATACAAACGAGGTGGGCATATCCATGCTCGTGAAACTCTGGAAAGATTACTGCAATAAGAGGAGACTAAGGGGTCAAACCAATATATTGTTGGCACATGGATGAAGGCGGCTTCAATCTATTAAAGATTAATTGAACCTATAAATGATGTTACAAGTGTCGAAGAAGCAGAAATGTTGATAAGCATGATAATCCCACGGGGGTGGGGCACCAAAATACTAGTGAGGTTGTTGAAAGTAGGACCTCACTAAACTGTTGCTACCATGATTTGCAAATGTGAACACTGTTACCTTCAAAAGGTATGAATCTCCCTTATGCAATAGATGTGTTGACGTCAAGCATAGAATAGTCTACTAAGTTAGGGAGCACTAATGACTCTCCGTACCTATTCCGAGGTAATCCCTTATGTTGATTGAAAGGGACCCCAAGGTACAACTTCAACTCTCAGAATATGAGTATTTGGTGTCGATGAGAGATGAAGCACATGATAAGACCAAGATCATTTTGTAACCAACTGTAAGACTGAGATACCTGACACAAGACTGGATAATAAGCGTGGGGCTCATAACTTCCTTTCATCGATATCAACATCGGGAGTAACACATGGAAACATTCTTCAAATAAAGGTACAAAGTGTAATGGAGGGAGACAAATTGATGATGAAGGGTTTTGTTGGTGACACGACACTGAGGGTGATGGTGACTGACAAAACTCATAATGTTGGAGATGGGAGACTGAAGGACATCAATCAAAGGAGATCAAGGGTTGCAGCCAAAATAATAGTGGTGTTCCCACGGTAGTGAGGGGATTGGGGAGTTGTTTGTACATAAAGAATAATTGGTGCGGTCCCCATGGTTTTGGAGGTGTCGTTGGATCGATTTGATGATGGGTGGGATTCTCGTTGTTTTGGGTGAATCGGGGAATCAATTTGATTATGGGAAAAGTTCCCATGGTTTTGAGCAAGTCGGGAAACCTTTTCCATGATGAGGGTGAGATTTTTTTTGCAAACGCAAAGACAAGAACCCCTTGAATCAATGCCATGCAGATTGTTCTTGCGGGAATAAATTAATAGAATTGGTGTATGTGTAGGGTGGGGGTCCCATTGTGGTTTTTGCGAAGGTAACGATACGAAGAAGATTGCATATGATAGATTGCTCATGGAGGTATGTGTGGTCAACTGTGATTATTGATCGTAACATGTGCTGAGGAATTTGATGGCATTAACTGTTGAAGGTGGGGGAGTAAATGTGTATCTATAAAATGATGAATAAGGTGTATCAAATTCCTTAGACTTGTGGGGGGTCGACATCATGGGTGTCAAGTTATGACTAGGATGTAATAGTGCGCACACCCATGGGGGAGAGATGCTACCCTCATTAGTGATATTGATGGCACATCATTACTGGGGATGAGGACCCTATGGTTATCAGTGGGAATAACTAGTAAATGCAATGCAAATAGAGGGAATGTGTTTCCTATATTCCAGTGTCGAGATGATACCTGTGATAGAGGTATGGTGCCATTGTTGAGGGATGGAGTATTGTTCTTATAATGGAAAAGAAATAGGTAGGCGACTCTTGGTCATTATCCTGCACACATGGTGCAAATACCCAAGTGTAATAACAAGCATGGAAAAGGTATTGACGATGCATAAATAATAACAAAAAATGTTGCGCACCTGAGGGGTGCACTTGTATCAGGGGTAGAAGCATTTGAGGTACAACGTGTTGAGACCGATGATGAGGGTTATGCCTTCAAGGTCAGTTAATATATATGCCCCTTTGGGTAGGCATTGCTTGACAACATAAGGCCCTGTCCATTTAGATACAAATTTACCTGGTTCTAGTTTGTTGTCTTGTTTGGCATTGAAGACGAGGAGAAAGTCACCAATGTTAAAGGTGCGAGGTTGAACTTGTTGGACATACTGCACCTTCATGGACTCATTTTTTTGGAGTGAGTCCCTTCATTCTTCATTGAGGTGTTCCAAAGTAAACAACCGTTTCTCGAGGGCTTAAGTATCAGGTAACAACTCCACAATTGATTGGAGTGTAGGTATTTGGCACTCAATGGGTAGCATATATTATACTCCATGTATGAGGTGAAATGGAGTAAATCATGTGGATGTCTTGATTGAGGTTCGGTATTCCCAAAGAGCAAGGAATACATATGATGTCAATTGGATTTTTTCTTGTTGATCGCGAGTTGAAGCATGGTCTTTAGGACTTTGTTTATGACCTTGACTTGGCCATTTGCTTGAGGATAGTAAGATGTTGAGAACTCATGCTTGAGTCCTAACAACTGTGAGAGTTCCTCAAAATATGATTGCAGAAATGGGTTTTGTTGTCTGAAACTAACTGCTTTGGCATGTGCAACAATGGTGCTTATGTAGTTGAATGTGGGCATGGCTTCGGCCCAATTCGTGAAATAGTTGACTGCCACAGTGATATATTTGTGGCCTTGTGCAGAGTCTAGGAGACATTCCATGAAATCAATTGGTCACTTACAAAATGGGCCAGTGGTGATTACTGGATGGAGGGGGGCAAGTGGTGCCCATGTCTTGCAAGAAAATACTTAACAATTAGCACATATTTTGATAGCGTATGTTGGTTCACTTACTTGTTTATTTCTATGGGTATGACTCGGGTTATGCGTAATTCTCTTACTTTAGACCCAACAAAATCCCCTTCACTGGCCCTTTCGGCATCAACCTGCGAGCAGGTTGAAGTCTCACCTGAAGTGAAGATGGGTGGTTACAGAATCAAGTTTCTGCAAACTATTGACGTGCGGTTATGTTATGCGATCTTGTTATGCGCATCTTACTCAACATATACCTAACATATTACTATTAACATGCATCTGCGCACTTCTCAATTATCGACAACCTACATACTTCGTTGAATCGTTGATACCTTTACTCTGCTAACTACACAATTATCATACTTAACATGACTTCACAATGTTCATACATGCATGTTCCGATACTTATCGTATCATTCTCATTCACATTCATATGAAAACACATATTTAAGCATAAACAATCATGAACACACAATATAACATAGATTCAACATATACACAGATATTTATGTTGTTCACCCCCCAGTTGGGAGCTGCGTCCACAGGAACTGTTTGTATATTTTTTGGAAGGGATTAACAGTTCCAGTCTGCGCACTCAGCTGCAGACTCTTCTCTATAATAGACCTCTGCGCACATAACTATAGAGTATTTTCCTCTCTTAGATCTCTCTCAGCCTAGATCTAACAATATATAACAATCTCTCAAAATCTAACAAGATCTAACAACCAACCCTTCCTTATACAAAATTTCTCTTTATATAGATTGTGCCCGAAGGTCACATCTTTACAATAACTATGGGCCAACCCCCATAATAAATTTAAACCCAAAATGGCATGGTTCTCCTATTGACCATGCTCTGTCTTTACTTCGTTGGAGCTCTGTTGTCCTTTTGCACCGCTTCTCTGGCTCTGACAGTCGCAGTTCTGACCGCGCGGCTCTAACACTACAGTGGCACGTCCTTTGCACCATTATGCTTCTTTACTCTTTACTTTTGTAGCTGACAGTCCGTCGCTTCATTCATAACTGCTCCAACTACCTCTATCGTCCTTAGTACTTATTATTTACTAAGGGGACAGGTGCTTTTCTGCCACTTCGCTTCACTCCATACCCTGCTCCTGGGAATTGCAGAGTTGCTTCTCCCAAAACTGGTCGATGTTAGGCCTCACCTAACTTGTACTTTCACCATAAAAACTTCCTCCACTTGGGCTGCACCCAACAACATAAACACAATCCTTGAATATGGATGTCCAAAATTATCTTGTTCCAAGAAATTTTGGGTGGTGGCGAGGCTTGAGAGGTGGCCACTGCATGCCCCACTATGACAGTCATTGAGGACTTGTTCCGCTTCCTCGTGGGTCAAGCAGCATCATAGGATAGTATCGATCCCGCGATGATATAAGATATCTTCGAGGAGAATATATCTTGGAGTTTGATGATGTATGCATTGACTGTCATCGCAAGATAGATGTCGGGTGAAATTTTGAGTGTGGAGATATGTTAGGATATCACCATACCGCAGGTCGTCACTAGCTATGAGAAACATATGTTCATTTGGTAAATGGTCGTTTACAGGTTCTCCCGAGGTAGTGGATGGGAGGTCGATGATAAGTTCGGGGAGAGCCAAATATTTTTTGCTTTTAGGGATCATGAACTCAAGCTCAAATTCTTGGAGGATGACAATCTAACGTGCAAACTTACTGTTGATAAGTCAGCAGCTAAGTACGTATTGCATGCGATTTGAGTCTGTGAGCACTATTGTTTTGCGAAGCAAGATGTAGTGGTGTAGTTTTTGTACTGAGAAAATGATGGCTAATGCAAGATTCTCATCATGCGTGTAGTTAAGTTCTGGTCCAGCCATTGTTTTGCTAATGTAGTAAATGACATGTTCATTGTGACCATCATCTTGTTGGACCAAAACACTTGCAACACTGGAATCTGATGCCGAGATATAGAGGATAAAATCTTTGTCTAAGTCCGGTGAAGAGATGAGGGGTGCAGAAGCCAATGCTTGCTTCAGTGTATCAAAATATCTTTGGGAGTGTTCATCCCAATTGAAAGGGATGTTTTTCCTAAGTAGGCATAGAAAACAATGTGCCTAAGTGGCATAGTTTGGGATGAAACGTCGAAGGAAATTAGCCTTCCCTTGAACGTTTTGCAATTGGTGTCGTGTTTGCGGGGAAGGTAAGTGAAGGATGTCTTAGACTTGTGATGGTTCTACAGTTATCCCTTGTTTGATATGATGAATCCTTATAACTGTTCAGAGGTGATGCAAAACATGCATTTTAGTGGATTTAAGCATATGTTGTACTTGCAATAATGCATGAAGATGGTGCATAGGTCATGGAGGTGAACACATCGTTTTTTATATTTCGCAGTTAGGTCATCAAGGAAAGGAAAGATGATATGGTTCAAGTCATTGAAAACATATGCCACAGCCCTTTGGAAAGTGGCTCCAACATTTTAGCCCAATGGCATAACCTTGTAAGCAAAGGTGCCCCAAGGTGTTGTAAACGCCATTTTGTACTGATCCTGAGGGTAGATCCATATTTGGTTATAGTTGGAGAACCCATCCATAAAGGACAACATTTCACTACCCGCATAGGAATTGACAATTTGGTCAATGAATGGGGTAGGGTAGTTGTCTTTGGGACAAGCTAGCTTGAGATTGTGGAAATCGGTGCAGACTCGAATGGTACCTCGCTTCTTGTTTATAGGGATAGGGTTGGAGAAACATGACAATGGGGAAAATGAATCCAACCTGAGAGAGTTTTTTGATGTCGGCCTTGATAGGAGGGGCCTTAGAGGGGTGGACAAGATGTTGTTTCTGTTTGACCAGGGTGGCATCAGGCCAGTTGTTGATATGATGTTTGACAATTGAAGGGTCTAGGCCTGACATTTATTCATATGATCGTGCGAAGATGTCTCAAAATTATTCGAAGAAGGCAATGAAATCAATGATTTATTGCGATGAACATGGCACACCAATCGAGATGTTTTCAATGAATCTTGGTGTGACAGAAATATCAACCTAAATCGTGGGGGTAATATTGGCTAGATTTTTCCTCTTCAAAGACATTGTTAGGAACCCATGTCTTTACTTTGTTAGTATGTTGTTGTTGGACACATATGCTTTGTAAGTCGTCCCGTAGTATTTGTTGATCAATAGTTTATGTTATTTTTGTTAGCGCATATGCTTTGTAAGTCGCCCGTAGTATTGTTGATCCATAGTTTGTAACGGCCCATGGTTTTGACCCATAGTATTGGCGCCTAGAATTAGTATATAAGTGTGTGTTGAGACCTATGAAGGCACCGTGAAGTTAATTGTATTGAGCTTGCTCAAAGGAGGTTGCCCCCTCGAAGTGGCCTGTGATCAATATAAAAGTGATTCTGAGTTCTGTCATTTCTGCTATTTCGCATATTCTTGTTAATTAATTGTTGCAGGTGCATCTCATCTGGTATCAGAGCACTTTCTTGGGCTCGCTGGGTGAAATTTCTGCCAATTTTTTTTTCACATCTGTTGCAGGTTCGGATTTGGGAATAATCCCTATCCGCTTAACTGTGGGAAGTACTTGGGCATAAACCCTAAAACTCATTGTGAGGAGTACCACAGGAACCCCGAAGTAGCTAGCCCATTGAGAGGACCTGCCAGCGAAAAGGGCAACGACCCCTACCTGATTGACTAGTTCCCACCCGTGAGGTAAACCAAGAGCTGTCGTTTGTGGCAAAGCGGTTATCAGTTTTACCTGAGCCGTGGAGTGAGGGGTACTTCCCCAATACGCAAGCCGTCAGACAGCATTGGTGGCCGAGTGAAACCCCTGAACTGTTAGGAAGCCGCACATACCTGGGGTCCATATCTACTTTCAGTTGAACTATTGTTGATCACTACTGCGCCGTTTCAGATCCATTTTGCAAGCCGTTCCAGATTCCATTTTCAATCCATTCGGCGCTGTTCCAGATCCCTTTCGAGCCGTAGCCGCTCCAGTCTGAAAAAAATAAATAAATAAATAAATCCTGGTTATGGTTGTCACCCGTGCAGGAGCGAAAACCATGGAGGACGCACTTGCATCCATCCAAGCCAAACTCCAAGATCTGGATGAAAAATTTCTCGATCTCCATCTTGAACATTCAGCTATGAACAACAAATGGCAGTCCGAGTCTTCAACAGACAATGGGTTCTCTTCTTCAAGCAATTTGCGTGGTCCGAAGCTTGATTTTCCTCGCTTCAATGGTATCGATCCAACTGGATGGATCTATCGTGCAGAACAGTATTTCAGTCTGCATAATACTTTTGATGTCAACAAAGTTCCGTTGGCATCCTTTCATTTGGAACAGGAAGCTCTTCAATGGTACCGTTGATACATCAAGGTTCATCTAGAGCCCAAATGGCCAGACTTTTGCCAGCTCCTTTTGCAACGATTTGGTCCTAGTGCTTTTGATGACTTCACAGGAGCCCTCACTAAACTTCGCCAAACTGGCACTGTGAGAGAGTATCAAACCGAATTTGAGAATCTAGCCAACCACATCGAAGGATTGTCTGATGAATTTTACCGGAGTTGTTTTATCAGTGGTCTAAAGGATGCCATCCGCTCTGAGGTCAAAATGTTCTATCCCAACACAATGATGGAATCACTAGGGTTGGCTAAGTTGGCAGAAGACAAGATTGCAGCCCAACAACGCTCCAAGCCCACTTTTGTTCCCTTCCGAAATATGGGTTCTCAGCGACCACCTATACCGCAGGCTCCTCGACCGACTCCTATCAAGCGTTTGTCTGAAACAGAGATGCAAGCACGCAGAGAAAAGGGGCTTTGCTATAATTGTGATGAGAAATTCACTCGGGGACATAGATGTGTTCAGCAAAAGCTCTATCTCTTGGATGTGGAGTCTCCTCCTGCCTCTAAAATTGGTGACGAAGATCCAGAAACATTGGATGCTCCGGTCGACATTCAGGAACTGCCTATTGACCCTCCGTCTCAGGATGACCAGCCAGAGATATCTCTCCATGCTTTAGCTGGAATCACCACCCCCCAAACAATGCAGGTCAGGGGTTACTTCAAGAAGCTTCCTCTTACAATACTCATTGATTCTGGTAGCACTCATAATTTCATTGACCCTCGGATCGCCAAACAAGCTGATTGTTTTATCCATCCTTGCTCCAACTTTGAAGTCATGGTTGCCAATGGGTGCACCTTACCTTGCAAAGGGAAGTATCGAAATGTGCGTATCTCTATGGGAGATTATACCTTGCGCTCTGACATGTTTTCCTTGCCCTTAGGCGGATGCGATGTGGTTTTGGGCGCTCAATGGCTACGCACACTTGGCCCTATCTTATGGGATTTTGCTGAACTTTGGATGCAGTTTTCCCTCAATGGACACAAACACACATTGACAGGATTACAACCAGGTTCTCTCAGCATCATCAGTTCACATCGCATGGAAAAAATCCTCAAGAAGAATTCACATGGTGTCATCGCTCAGATCCATTCCATCCAGATGCAACCATCAGCGGTCTCCACTACTCCTTTGGATCTACAAAAAATTCTGGATCGATATACAGGTGTCTTTGCTGAACTAGTGGGATTGCCACCTTCCAGGCCAGAAGACCATTGTATTCAGCTCCTTCCTGGCAGCGTTCCTCCCAACATCAGGCCCTATCGCTACCCATTTCACCAAAAAACGGAGATTGAAATGCTCGTTCGGGAATTATTGAAGCAAGGTATTATTCGCCCAAGCACTAGTTCCTTTTCTTCTCCAGTTATTCTTGTCCACAAAAAAGATGGGTCATGGTGCCTCTGCATTGACTTCCGAGCACTTAATCACCTCACCATCAAGGATAAGTTTCCAATTCCTGTTGTTGATGAGCTTCTCGATGAGCTTCATGGGGCTCACTTTTTCTCCAAGTTGGATCTTCGTTCTGGGTATCATCAAATTCGGGTTCATGAGGATGATATCCCTAAAACAGCTTTTCGCACACATGATGGCCATTATGAGTTTTTGGTCATGGCCTTTGGCCTCACTAATGCTCCTTCCACATTCCAGGCCGTAATGAATAAAATATTTCAACCCTACTTGCGGAAATTCATTCTGGTATTCTTTGATGATATCCTCATCTACAGTAAAACATGGGATGAACATCTCCAGCATTTGGATCTTGTCATGCAACTTTTCTCTGACCATCATCTCCATGCCAAGCAGTCTAAATGTGTTTTTGGACAGAAGGAAGTTGAGTATCTCGGGCACATTATCTCAGCACAAGGGGTTCGCGTGGATCCTGCCAAAATCGATGCCATGAACAATTGGCCGCAGCCTCAGACACTCAAGAGCCTTCGTGGTTTTTTGGGGTTGACTGGCTACTACCGCAAGTTTGTCAAGGATTATGGGAATATTGCAGCTCCATTAACTTCTCTATTGAAAAAGGATGCCTTCACATGGACACCTGCTGCTCAGTGTGCATTTGACAAACTAAAACAAGCTATGTGTACTACACCTGTGCTAGCTATGCCCGATTTTTCCAAGCCCTTCACTATTGAGAGTGATGCTTGCGGCAATGGACTTGGTGTTGTTCTCCTTCAAGATGAACACCCCATTGCGTTCACCAGCAAAGCCCTTTCAGGTAAGAATCTAGCTGCCTCTACCTATGAGAAGGAAATGATGGCTATTTTGCATGCAGTACAGAAGTGGCGCCCATACCTATTAGGGAATCATTTCTGCATCAAGACTGATCACCAGAGTCTGAAATATTTCTTGGACCAGCGTGTCTCCTCCCCGGCACAACATAAATGGGTTAGCAAACTCATGGGTTATGACTATGAGATCACTTACAAGAAGGGTAAAGACAATATTGTGGCAGATGCTCTTTCTCGCACATTTGAGGCCCAAGGTGCTCTTTCAGTTATTTCTATGCCTGTTCCAAATTGGTTGCAATCTGTTCAACAGGGTTATGTCAATGACTCCTCCTTATCTCAAATCATCCAACGCTTGACCAACAACCCTTCTGTTGTACCACATTACTCTTGGGATGGTGCTTCTCTGCGATACAAGGGTCGTCTGGTGCTTCCCCAGAGCACAGATCTTCAACAGGATGTCTTCTATGAAGTCCATGCTTCTCCATCGGCAGGGCACTCTGGGTTCCTCAAAACGTATGAACGAGCACGGCATAACTTCTTTTGGCAGGGCATGAAAAGGACAATTCAACAGATGGTGGACGAATGTGATACCTGCCAGCGCAATAAGGGTGAAACAACACTCCTTCCAGGATTGCTTGAACCCTTGCCCATACCTACATGGATTTGGACAGATATTTCTATGGATTTCATTGAAGGGCTCCCTAAATCTGGCGGGAAGACAATGATTCTTGTTGTGGTTGATCGCCTCTCCAAATATAGTCATTTTTGTGCTCTCAACCATCCCTATACAGCCTCCTCCGTCGCTCAAATTTTTCTGGACCAGATCTTTCATCTTCATGGCATCCCTTCTTCCATTGTCTCGGATCGTGATGCGACTTTCACCAGTCATTTTTGGACAGAACTATTTCGCCACACTGGCACCAAACTGAAGATGAGTTCAGGGTATCACCCACAAACAGATGGTCAGACTGAAATTGTCAATAAATGCTTGGAAACTTATCTTCGTTGCTTCACCTCGGAACAACAACATCAGTGGGAAAAATGGCTCCCTCTTGCTGAATGGTGGTACAATACCTCTTACCACACTGCCTCTAAAATGACCCCATATGAAGCAGTCTATGGTCAGGCACCTCCAGCTCTTCTTCCATACACCCCCACCAGTTCACCAGTTCAGGAAGTTGACACGGTCCTTCGAAACCGCGATCAGAGTCTTCGCATTTTGCGGGACAATCTTCACATGGAAAGAAATCGCATGAAGCAACAAGCTAATCAGCACCGTTCTGAGCGCACTTTTCAAGTTGGCGATATGGTTTTTCTTCGTCTCCAGCCGTACAAACAATCATCCTTGAAACTCAAAGGGTGTCATAAGCTCGCTCCAAAGTTCTATGGGCCATATCGGATTCTTCAGAAGATTGGGTCCATTGCTTATAAATTGGAACTTCCTCCTTCTTCCCGCATTTATCCAGTCTTTCATGTCTCTTGTCTGAAGAAAGTTCTTGGCACCAACATCAGTGGACAAACGATTTTACCCGAACTAGATAATGAAGGATCCATCCTTTTGGAGCCAGAGGCCATCCTCAATCGACGCACGCGTCAGCTTCGCTCTCGCTCTATCACAGAGGTCTTAATTCAGTGGCACGGCATGCAACCAGAGGATTCTAAATGGGAACCACTCCTTCAGATTCAACAACAATTTCCACATCTAAAGCTTTGAGGACAAAGCTTTTTTTAAGGGGGAGGGGATGTTAGGAACCCATGTCTTTACTTTGTTAGTATGTTGTTGTTGGACGCATATGCTTTGTAAGTCGTCCCGTAGTATTTGTTGATCAATAGTTTATGTTATTGTTGTTGGCGCATATGCTTTGTAAGTCGCCCGTAGTATTGTTGATCCATAGTTTGTAACGGCCCATGGTTTTGACCCATAGTATTGGCGCCTAGAATTAGTATATAAGTATGTGTTGAGACCTATGAAGGCACCGTGAAGTTAATTGTATTGAGCTTTCTCAAAGGAGGTTGCCCCCTCGAAGTGGCCTGTGATCAATATAAAAGTGATTCTGAGTTCTGTCATTTCTGCTATTTCGCATATTCTTGTTAATTAATTGTTGCAGGTGCATCTCAGACATCAGGGGCTGGGATGAGGTTTTTGAACCAATTTATGTGACTAGGAGATAAAAAATATTTTGATTCCATTGTGTATTGTTGGGCCATTGAGGTGATTGGTAAGCCCTGGGCAGGGACAAACAATGACCTATGATGGAGGCTATCCCATGGGGGTTCATCTAAATGCATGTATTCCATTATTTCTTCGTCTTTGGAGAAGAAATATTACTCTAACATGTCTTCATCGGAAGCAAAGGAATTATCAAAGTTGGTAGGAGTGGACTGACCAATGATGTGACCATTTGGTCAAATAGAATGGAACTGGGCAGTCCGGTCATTTGGTGGAAGGGGTATTGAATCAATATGAAGGATGTCCACATAGCAAAGGAAGATTGGGGGAGGGGGGGGATCTCCTCTTGTGGGAATACTAGGGGGTCAAAGTCCTTATAGGAAATTGGTGATGTGGGGGCATCACAACCAAGGTGAGGAGAAACCACTGGTGTGTTTGGATCTTCATTTTATTCAATAGAATCGTCTTCTTCTTCAATCACCATAGGGAGGGTAGTTTCCAAAGGGGTAAGGTTATCTGATAATCGATTTTTTGTAGCATCAAGGGTGTGTAACATGACTAATACATGACATTTGAAGGAGTGATGAATCATTAACCTACATGACCGACATGGGTGGTTAGTGTAGGCGTGATTGAGAACAATGACTGAACTTTGAGGTTGTTAGAGGGTCAACTATTGGTCAATTAGTGACTCTTCCAATTGAATTGTCACAGATCTGCCCATTATAGGAATGGGGTATGTTGTGGTAACAATATTTATAGAAGTTGTTTCCATTGGTTGGGGTGAAGGACTCTCATCCAAAGGTTGAGTGAGGTGAATGGTCGCCAAAGCATCTTGAAATCGAGGGAGGTCAAGATAATGGTGTGTGTAATGCCCAAACTGGAAACAAATCGAACACGCATGATTGGTAAGCAATGATTTGGACTTAGATGTCGAGTTGGACGAAGAATAGGTGCCCCCTACTACCGTAGGTGGAGCATGTGTCACACTAACAAGGGTATTGCGTAGATTCCTAAGCTTCGACAAGGTGGGGGAAGGTTGGTCGCATGGACTTTATAATACCCCATTTTTCCCTTGATGTATTTGGCTTTGATGTAAATACTGTGTATGTACAATGTGTGTATTTTCCCTGGCGTGGATCTCAAGTCCAAGGCCCCACTAGTGGATGTTTAAGGTTATTTGCTTAAGCAAGTATTTGGACAGTTTGATTATTCATGGATTGATCAAGCCATGAAGGAATATAAATGATAAAATTATTACTGAATGAATAAAATAACCAAGAAGTTATCTAAGGAGGCAACGAATGAGAAGGGGGCCATGTGTATCCACTAGGGAGAGGTGAGGGGGTTTGGGATTGGTTGCCCACATTGCCACATGTCTAACTGGGAACCCGTTTGAACTCCCTGCTAACATTAATGCAACTATAATGGGTGGTTGAGAACCCTGATGGCTGAGGCCGCTGGAGTATGGAGCATGCCTACGATTTCGTATGGCAGGGCATGGCTCTGATCGCTTGAACAGGACGACACGCAATCGCCTAAGAAACTTGGTGAACCTATTTGACTATCCGGAGGAGGATTCATTCATTCAGACACAAACATTCTGACTCCTCCTCACTCATGTGCTCACTCACCCCTGTACGCACTTCCCATTCACGAGCCATCAACCCTCGAAGAGAATTCATTCCTGTATTTCCTGTATGCACCAAACCAATCCGGGAAAAAGGGAAATCTGAGGTTAATCATGCGTCCTATGTGGAGAAAAAACCTAAGAGTTGAGAACCGTAACCACCCTATGTGCAAACCCCAGTTACAGGGACAGAGTGGTATTGATAGAAGAGGTTTCAGAGTGGCACTGGCAGAATGACCGTGAGGAAACCCCAATCCCATTAACGAATCAGTTGTTGAACTGTGGGAGGGAGTTGGGTTTCTTGATAAACCCAGTGAAGGCTATAGTCTCAATGAACTAGTGACTGGACCTTTCTATGCCCATCCTGGAATAGCACTGGAAGGGAAGATGCCTTGAGAGACTGTGTAACAGCGATGTAGGTATTCCTTGTGTTGGATGTGGTAGGTATTGTGGGTTCCAGGTCAACTGAGTGCTGATATGCCTGCAGCTCTGTCGTTGATCTCACTGGCTTAGCAACACCTTCCTTGTTATCCCTGAATTGCTTGAGAACCACTGTAGGTTGGCTTAGCATGGGTAGGATCCCTGGAATGCTTGATAAACCCAACTACAGACTGGTTTAGCATAAGAATGGAGCCCTGGATGTGAGAGAAACTATTAGCCCTCCTTAGTGGATACACTACCTAGCTCGGGGGTGATCTCTCAGCTGAAATAGTACAGGCTGGACAGAGATCTAAGGTTGGGTGCAACGTTGCTCTCACTTAGCCAGTTTCTTTGGAATTGAAAGATAAGTATTTCTTGTTATGTCAAATGAAGTTGTTCATTGTGATGAAATGGTTGTTCATGCCCCCTTGTGGAATTATGAATGCTTGTGTATAATTATGGAATTGTGGAATGTATGTGTATGCATGGGATTGACATGAAGTCATATATAGGTCTGAGTAAGAGGTTGATTTCATTGTTGTGTGTACATCTTATATTGCATGAGTTTAATGCCTTGTAATTCTTGCATATGATAGATGTGTTGATCAACCCTCTTTAATGCATCCTACATGTTATAGGGAATGATAGTGTTTCATAGTTTTGTGATGAATGTTTATGTATACTAACCCCGTGGAGGAGATGCATATTCACACCTGATCCTTGGGGAGGGAAGGGAAGCCTAGAAGTGGTTTTGGAAACCTCTATGGATCAGAGGGAGAGAAAGACCTTGGTAGGTTAAAGGTTGGAAGGGTCTAAGTGGAGATATAGGAAGAAATTTAGAGAAGGAAATGAGAAGGTTAGATGCCTCACCTGACCAGGGGATTCTACCACGGGATAAATCTCTCCAATATCTTTCCAACAGTACCAATCTTGCCCCATTTGGATACCAGAGGGAGGAGTTATGCCCCTTAGAAGATTTGATGAAAATTGCCTTGCAGAGACGGGAATCTGCAATTTCGGGTTTCGGGTTACAGGTTGCGGAATCTCCAAGTTTGAAAGTTATGTGTTGGGGATTTCCGCAATTCTGAATCTGGAAATTGAGGTTTCGGGTTGCGGGTTGCGGGATCTCCAAGTTCGAAATTTATGCGTTGGGGATTTCTACAATTCCGAATCCTTAATTTCGGGGTTTGGGTTGAGGATTGCGGGACACAGATTACGGGACCCACTATTTCGAGTTGCGGGTTGCGGGATCTCCAAGTTCAAAAGTAAGCATTTTGGGATTTCCGCATTTCCGAATCTGCAACTGCGGGTTGCTGATTGCAGGATTCGCTATTGCGGAATGAAGGTTGCGGGTTCGTATTCGCAGGTTGCGGATTGCGGGCTCGAGCTCTCCCGATTGTGTGTATGGGCACTCAGTCGATGTTTTGGGAGAAAAAAAATGGATCATGGTCTCCAGTTAGCCAGGTAGGTTGGTGGGGACGTGACAGAGTGGTATCAGAGCTTCAGTTGCAGCACTTGGAGCTATTTGGGCCGGACCGTGCATGAAATTTCGGTCAAGAAATGCGCCCATGGCGTGATTTTAATAAACTTATTTGATTGATTAATTGTTCAAATGAATAAATTTCTGGTTTGAATGGGTATGATAGAGCTTATTTTTATGCTTGTGATGTCTAATAGAGTGTATCTGATATGCACAGAGATAGCAGCAGCCATAAGATGAATTACAGCACAGTGCAACGCACAAAACTGCGTAAGAATGGTAACCATTAATGATGCACAAGACCCATTTGGGCCAAAAGATGATGTACTGGGTGAGAATGTGCAAGGAGCACATACAGAATCCGAGTCTGATGGGAGAAGGGAGCAAGTGACGCCCCCAAACTTGGCTGAGACTATGGTTAGCTTTAATGAGCGAATGATGAAAGCGCAGGAAGAGAAACATCAGCTTAATGCATCCATTTTGCAGAGTCTGGCCGACTTGCAGCAAAGGATAAACGATGGTTCTAACCCGAGCCACGAAGTCCGAGAAGAAAGAAATGCAGAAATTCAATCTAGGGGTCGTTCCATGAGAAGAATTCCAAGCCTTAGAAGAGGTTCTGTGGGCAGAAGGCACAGGACACCTTCTCCTAAGTTTTCTTCTAGCAGGTCAGCCGATTCTGAGGGTTCTCAAGAGAGCCCAGGATGCACTGCCAGCAAGAGTAAGGGCAGGAAGAAGCACCGAGGTATCCCACAGGGTGAATTTAGGAAGGTAAGGCCTCCTACTTTTGATGGTGAAAGTAAAGAAGGTCAAGAAGCAGAGGCATGGATTCTTGGGATAAAGAAGTACTTCAGAATGCATCAATATTCGGAGAATGAAAAGGCTAAGGTTTCTATCTACAACCTTAGTGGAAGAGCTTCTATTTGGTGGGATCACCTCATGAAAGTGAAAGGAATCAGTGAAGGAAGAGTCAACTGGGGCAGATTCCAAAGATACTTTCAGGAGAAGTACCTATTAGCTAGGTACTATGATAGCAAAAGGAAAGAGTTCAATGAACTTAGACTAGGACAGAACACTATGGATGAGCATTTTCACAAGTTTCTAGAGTTGCTGAGGTATGTGGACTACATCAAGGATGAAAGAGTGAAGATTCAATGCTTCCTTGGTAGTATACCACAGAACTACAGAGATAGGATAGAGTTTGTAAATCCACCAAGCTTGGATGAAGCTATCAGGATGGCAGAGCATTTCTATGAACATAATAAAGGTAAAGCAGAAGCACAGCCAACGTGGAAGGGCAAACTCAAGGGAAAGTTGGACCAGAAGAAAGGTGAGTTTAAACTACCATCCAGGAATCAGCCTAGGAGATTTCCACAAGGCCAACAAACAAGAAGAGAATTCAAGCCAGCTGTAGCAGCAGATAGGACATCGATGGGGCCACTTCAATGTTGGGGTTGTGGGGAAAACCACAGGCTCATAAATTGCCCAACTGCAAAGAAGAACCCAGGAGCTTGCACAATGTTAAAGCAGTAGATACAGTAGGGGATATGGCAAGAGAAACACCTAGAATTTATGCAGCACTAGATGATCACCAAGCAGACCATCAATCAGTAGTGGTGGAGGTTGCAGGTAAGATTGTTGAGAAATCTATTTATGTTTTGATTGACCCAGGGTCTACTCATAGTTATGTATATCCTAATATAGTTGGAAGTTGTTCCCTTGGTAAGATAAGACATGAGAAGGCTTGGCTAGTTCACTTGGCCACCGGCACCAAGAGAAAGGTAAGTGAAGTAGTGAAGGAGTGTCCTATAGAATTGAATGGACTCCTCACACATGTTGAATTGAATATCTTGCCATTGGGATCATATAATGCCCTAATTGGCATGGATTGGATGGAAAGGCACAGAGCCAAGGTGGAATGTTATAAGAAAGCATTGGAATGCCTTGATGATGAAGGCCAACCAAGTTGGGTTAAAGGGATTCCAAAGCATGTTTCAGTAAGGCCGATTTCAGCTCTACAATTAAGGAAGTTTTATAAAAAGGGTTGTCAGTTATATGTGGTGCATATATCAGATTCAGTAGAGGATAATGGACCCAGGATAGAAGACTTCCAGATATTGAAGGAGTTTCAAGATGTGTTTCCATATGAGGTTCCAGGATTGCCACCTAAGAGAGATATTGACTTTTCCATTAATCTTGTTCCAGGAGCAGCACCCATCTCCAAAGATCCTTACAGAATGAGCACACCAAAGTTGGTAGAGTTGAAGATGCAACTGCAGGAATTAATGGATAAGGAATATATCAGATCGATTGTATCCCCATGTGGTGCACCAGTGTTGTTTGTTAAGAAGAAGGATGGAACATTGAGGCTATGTATTGATTACATGCAACTCAATAAGGTGAAAGTTAATAACAAGTATCCCTTGCAGAGGATTAATGACTTGTTTGATCAAATGAAGGAAGCTAGAGTGTTTTCCAAGATTGACTTGAGGTCTAGATACCATCAGGTAAGGATTAAGGAAGAAGACATTCATAAGACAACCTTCAGAACTAGGTATGGTCATTATGAATTTACAGTAGTGCCATTTGGTCTTACCAATGCACTTGCTACGTTCATGTGTCTCATGAATAGTGTCTTCAGCAAGTACTTGGACAGATTTGTAATTATGTTCTTGGATGACATTCTTGTGTATTCAAAGAATGAAGAAGAACACAATGAGCATTTGAGAATGGTATTGCAAGTCTTTAGAGAGCACCAGCTGTATGCTAAGCTGAGTAAATGTAACTTCTATCAAGAGAAGGTGCAGTATTTGGGTCATATTATATCAGTAGAAGGAATTGTAGTTGATCGAGAAAATATTGAGGCCATCATGGATTGGTCCACTCCAAGGAATGCAACAAATGCTAGATATTTTATGGGCCTTGTTGGTTACTACAGGAGGTTCATTGAAGGATTCTCCGGGATAGCCCATCCAATTACTTCATTGCAGAGAAAGGACATCAAATTCACATGTTCTGAAAAATGTGAAAGAAGTTTCCAGCAGTTGAAGGAATTGCTTACTAGTGCACCTGTGTTGAAGATTGCAGATCCAAGTAAAGATTTTGTGGTATGCACTGATGCTTGCATTGAAGGGTTCGATGGAGTGCTAATGCAAGAGGGTGCTGTAATTTTTTATGAGTCAAGGAAGCTAAAAGAGCATGAAAGGAACTATGCCACCCATGACTTAGAGCTAGCAGCCATCATTCACGCTCTCAAGAGATGGAGACATTATCTTTTGGGAAGGAGATTTGAGCTCGGAACTGATCATATGAGTTTAAAGTACTTGTTTGACCAGCCAAATCTAAATGCAAGGCAAACTAGATGGATGGAGTTTCTTTGTGAGTTTGATTTGGAGATTAAGCATGTCAAAGGTAAAGAGAATAAGGTTGCAGATGCACTCATCAGGAGATTTCATATTGCAGCAATAAGTAGATGTGAATCATAATTGAAAGCAAGAATTGTATAGGCTCAAGATAGTGATGAAGTCTATCTCCATATTAAAGAGAAATTGCAGCATAATGTTATAGAGGAGAAGTATGCAAGGTATCAGCTGGGTGAGGATGATGTTCTCATTTATCAGAACACCAGATTGTACATTACAAACAGGGCAGATTTGAAGAAGTTGGTGATGGATGAGATACATCAGAATCCATACTCAAGGCACCCAGTATATCAGAAGACTATAATAGCTGCAAGGAAGCAGTACTTTTGGCACGGTATGAAGAAAGACATAGCTGAGTACATTGCTAGATGTTAGAAGTGCCAACAGGTCAAGGCAGAGCACCAACATCCAACAGGATCGTTGCAGCCATTACCCATTCCAGAGTGCAAGTGGGAAGTGATTTCTATGGATTTTATAACAGGATTGCCTATGACAGTGAAGAAGCATGATTCAATCATGGTTGTGGTGGACAAGCTATCAAAGATAGCTCATTTCATTCCATTCAAGTCCACTCACAAGGCTAATGACATTGCAAATATATTCATGAGAGAGATATTAAGATTGCGTGGATTTCCTAAGGCAATAATTTCTGATCGTGATACAAAGTTCACATCCAATTTTTGGAAAGGATTGTTCCAAGAGTTGGGAACTCAGTTGAAGTTTAGCACAGCCTATCATCCTCAGACAGATGGTCAGACTGAGAGAGTGAATCAGATCCTTGAAGATATGTTAAGGATGTATGTGACGGATAATCCATCTAAGTGGGAAGACTATTTAAACTTAGTGGAATTTGCTTACAACAATGGGCATCAAGCATCATTGAAGATAAGTCCTTTTGAAGTGTTGTATGGAAAATGATGCAAAACTCCAGTAAGCTGGGACAACCCAATGAACAGAGTAGTGCTTGGGCCAGAAATGATTGAGGAGATGGAACAGGAAGTTGTTAAGATCAAGTAGAATTTGAAGGTAGCATAGGACAGGCAGAAGAGTTATGTAGATCTGAAAAGAGTGCAGAAGGAATTTCAGATTGGGGATCATGTCTACTTGAGAGTGAGACCCAGGAAGTGTTCCATGAAATTGGGAAGTTGTGCCAAGTTGGCACCCAGATATTGTGGGCCATTTGAAATCCTTGATAGGATAGGGTCAGTTGCATATCGAATTGCATTTCCTGCTAACATGAAAGCTCATAATGTTTTCCATGTATCTTTGCTTAAGAAATATGTACATGATCCTAATCATATCATTGATTGGCATGTGATATAGGTGGAACTAGAAGGAGAGTTCCAGGTGGAGCCTACATACATCATCGATAGGAAGTTTACCTTGCTCCAGAACTGGGACATAGGGAAGGTAAAGGTGCAATGGAGGCACCTTAGCCCAGAAGAGGCCATGTGGGAGTTGGAGGATGCCATGAAGGAGGCATTCCCATTTTTGTTCAGTTTTGAGAACACTGAGGACGGTGTTATTTTAAGGGAGAGGGATTTGTAATACCCCATTTATCCCTTGATGTATTTGGATTTGATGTAAATACTGTGTATGTACAGTGTGTGTATTTTCCCTAGTGTGGAGCTCAAGGCCAAGGCCCCACTAGTGGATGTTTAAGGTTATTTGCTTAAGCAAGTATTTGGACAGTTTGATTATTCATGGGTTGATCAAGCCATGAAGGATAAATGATATAATTATTATTGAATGAATAAAATAACCAAGAAGCTGGCTAAGGGGGCAACGAATGAGAAGGGGGCCATGTGTATCCACTAGGGAGAGGTGAGGGGGTTTGGGATTGGTTTCCCACATTGCCACATGTCTAACTGGGAACTCGTTTGAACTCCCTGCTGACATTAATGCAAATGCAGTGGGTGTTTGAGAACCCTGATGGTTGAGGCCGCTTGAGTATAGAGCATGCCTATGATTTCGTATGGCAGGGCATGGCTCAAATCGCTTGAACAGGACGACACTCAATCGCCTGGAAAACACGCTGAACCTGTTTGACTATCCGGAGGAGGATTCATTCATTCATTCAGACATAGACATTCTGTCTCCTCCTCACTCATGCACTCACTCACCCCTGTACGCACTTTCCATTCGCGAGCCATCGACCCTTGAGAATTCGTTCCTGTATTTCCTATATGCACCAAACCAATCCAGGAAAAAGGGAAAGATGAGGTTAATCGTGTGTCCTGTGTGGAGAAAAAACTTGAGAGTTGAGAACCGTAACCACCCTGTGTGAAAACCCCAGTTACAGGGACAGAGTGGTATTGATAGAAGAGGTTGCAGAGTGGCACTAGCAGAACGGCCGTGAGGAAACCCCAAGCTTGGTAACGAATCAAGTGTTGAACTATGGGAAGGAGTTGGGTTACTTGATAAACCTAGTGAAGGCTATAGTCTCAATGAACTAGTGACTGGACCTTTCTATGTCCATGTTGGAATAGCACTGGAAGGGAAGATGCCTTGAGAGACTATTTAACAGTGATTTAGGTCTTCCTTGTGTTGAATGTGGTAGGTATTGTGGGTTCCATGTCAACTGAGTGTTGAGATGCCTGCAGCTCTGTGGTTGAGCTCACTGGCTTAGCAACACCTTCCTTGTTATCCTTGAATTACTTGAGAACCACTGTAGGTTGGATTATCATGGGTAGGATTCCTTGAATGCTTGATAAATCCAACTACATACTGGTTTAGCATGAGAATGGAGCCCTGACTGTGAGAGAACCTATTAGCCCTCCTTAGTAGATACACTACCCATCTCGAGGGTGATCTCTCAGCTGAAATAATACAAGATGGACAGATATCTAAGGTTGGGTGGAACGTTGCTCTCACTTAGCCAGTTGATTCGGAATTGAAAGATAAGTATTTCTTGTTATGTCAAATGATGTTGTTCATTGTGATGAAATGGTTGTTCATGCCCCCTTGTGGAATTATGAATGCTTATGTATAATTATGGAATTGTGGAATGTATGTGTATGCATGGGATTGACATGAAGTCATATATAGGCCTGAGTAAAAGGATTAGTTCACTGTTGCGTGTACATCTTATATTGCATGAGTTTAATGCCTTGTAATTCTTGCATATGATAGATGTGTTGATCAACCCTTTTTAATGCATCCTACATGTTATAATGAATGATAGTGTTTCATAGTTTTGTGGTGAATTTTTATGTATACTAACCCTATGGAGGAGATGCATATTCACACCTAATCCCTGGGGAGGGGAGGGAATCCTGGAAGTGGTTTCGGAAACCTCTGTGGATCAGAGGGAGAGGAAGACCTTGGCAGGTTGAAGGTTGGAAGTGTCTAAGTGGAGATATAGGTAGAGTTTCATAGAAGGAAATGATAAGGTTAGATGCCTCACCTAACCAGGGGATTCTACCACTAGATAGAGCTCTCCAAGATCTTTCCAGCGGTACCAACCTTGCCCCATTTGGATATCGGAGGGAGGAGTTATGCCGCTTAGAAGATTTGATGAAAATTGCCTTGTAGAGATGGGAATCCGCAATTTCGAGTTTAGGGTTGTGGGTTGTGGAATCTCCAAGTTCGAAAGTTATGCATTGGGGATTTTCGCAAATTCGAGTTTCGGGTTTCAGGTTACGGGTTGCGGGATCTCCAAGTTCGAAAGTTATGTGTTGGGGATTTCCGCAATTCCGAATCCACAATTTCGGGGTTCATGTTGCGGATTGCGGGACCCACTGTTTTGTGTTGTGGGTTGCGGGCTCTCCAAGTTCGGAAGTAAGCATTTTGGTATTTCCGCATTTCCGAATCCACAACTATGGGTTGCGGATTGCGGGATTCGTTGTTGCGGAATGAAGGTTGCGGGTTCGTAGCCGTGGGTTGCAAATTGCGAGCTCGAGCTCTCCCGACTGTGTGTATGGGCACTCAGTCGATGTTTTGGGAGAAAAAAAATGAATCATGGTCTCCATTCGGCCAGGTAGGCTGGTGGGGATGTGACAGACTTGTTTCCCGCATAGGGAACATGGTGGAGTGACCCTTATTGTAGGAGTAATGGTGATCATTATTGGGGATTTTGGCCGTTGTTGCAGGGTTATGCCCCTTGCTTTAGGCTTGGATACCACCGATGATGATTCAAGAGCAGGGTTGGGTATGAGTGGGGCTTTAAAATTAGGTTGTCTCATGCCCCCATTGGTGGGTTTAGTGACAATTGATGTTGGTTTACTCACAAATGTTGTAGGCTCAACTTGTGGTACAGATGGCATGATTGGCCTAGAAGGTGTAACAGCCGAGACATGGATGAAATCATAGTGGGATATAGGTTTTGAATCCATCTCGGGTTAGGGTGGTGTAAGGTACCACACATGTATACCTAAAGTGAGCCCCAACATATTCAACTGAGCCATAACTGGCATCCCTTACACTCCCGTGGGGGGGTACAAGAATTGTATTTAGAATATGAGAGGCAGTGATGGATTCAAAGTATGTTCAATGTTGTGGCTCATGGGAGGTGTTGATGACAATGTCGAGCGGTATGTAGGCACATTTTTAGAGGTGAAAATGGTGCACATAAGGCCATCAATGGATGCAGGGATTTCAAGTGGCGGACCTGAATACACCCCTAGCAAATTGGAGTCCTTGTACACTCCTAGACCAATATCAACGAAAGGGAGTTGACTGGTCCAAATGACAATGGGAAGGACATTGTCGGGGTTGGTGTTGGTATTAGGGTTGCAGTAGTTTAGTTGGTCGAGGGTGACTATTTTCCCAATAAAGGGAAACATCATGGTGCATAAGACCGAGGAGGTGACCACCTTCATGGCGTACATGTAACTATGACCCAAGAGGATATTGTAGTCGAGTTGTGCATCAACTAATTTGATGTCGATCATGACCATTTTTCCCCCGAGATCAATGGGGACATTCTGGTATAATCCCCTAGGTTGTGATGGTCTCCCATCGTATGCACGAAGAGCGATAGACAAGGGGATTAAATCCGGTGATCCCAATTATTTTCAAACATTAGAGGACATAACGCATGTGGGTGTGTCTTCATCGATGATACATCGTTGAATCTAATGTTTTTCACTGTAATGGGGACTTGAAATGCAACTGACGATGGTAGTCGCGGTTCACATTTGTCAAGATCAAAGGTCATGAGGTGTGAGTCAGAAGGGTTGAATACACCAAGTGCATTGAGTAATGCCTTTCGTTGGGTTGGGAAAAACTATAGGACCTCTAACATGGACATGGCAGCTGGTGATTGAGCCAAGTCATCCACAATACTATAATTTTGGATGTATTTCATATGGGGATTATGGGGGGTGCGCCGAAGTGGTACCTTGGGGATCCGTGGGATTTACTCACGACTTGGGTGTGGTATTTTCAAAGGCCCCCCATAAGGGGTAGGTACATCCTCTACTCTGGGGTATCAAGCCTACCATATCCTTTGGCTCGATTCTGAAGCTTAATGTATGTCATGTTCATGTAGATATTCTGGAAGGAGCCATCCCCAGAGGGGTGGGGATCCTACTAATGGGTAATGACCCCTTGATTGGAAAAGGGTTGTTGTAAAACAATGGTTTGGGGTTGTATAGGGTTGGGACCCTGAGATGTGTTTATTGTTGTCTTCTTCTTAGCTTCCACCAACTGTTGGTAGTCAGGAATAAGAGGACAATGGTGAGTGTAGTGACCATATTCTCCACAAATGGAGCAGGAGTAATTGATCCTAGGGTTAGTGTTATTCCCTTACTTGGGGGGATTATTTTCTCCCACATTTTGGTTAACCATGTTCTGGTTCTGCCAGGGAGGGGGATTTCCCCCTTGCCCCTGTTGCTAGTTCTGTTTTTTTTCCCTTCTTCTTCCCCTGATTTTGAGGATTATGGGGATTTACGGTGTTTAACTGTTGAAACTGTTGAGCTTGTTGTGTGAAATAAGTTTGGACCAAATTGACTCCCAAATGCGGCATGGAGGTACAACCAACAGAACATGGAAATGGGTAGTAAGGACTATACCTCGATGGCAAGATAAAATGTGGCTTGCACTCCATAGGATGTGGATGTAGGAGTAGCTTGCATCATTTGCGGTGGAGGAACCGTCGATGCTTGGACTGCATTAGGATAAGTAGGATTGTAAGGTCCATACTATAACTGACCAAATGGAAGATTTGGTGCAGGAGCAGGGGGTGCTGACATGGGAGGGATGGGTGGGTATTACGGTCCCATGTTATATGGTGCAGGAGTAGGAGGAAGAGGAACCTTTCCTTGTGGGGAAATGGACCCGATAATCCCATCCGTCAAATGTGACGAAATCGTAGGTGTAGGATCCAATAATCGATGCCAAGGTGCATCATGTAGGATGGTGTATAGGTAGTGTAATGTCCCTCCTATCCTACAAGGCTATGGAGAGGACACTAACAATAATATTGGACATCTAGTCCCATACTTAATCAAATAAGCATTCATATAAATTGTAGATGGAGATATGAAAATGCATAAACATTTGAAAACATAGAAGAATTTAATTCCATTACACATCCATCATACATTCCAGATTTTCATGTCATTCATCAATTAAGCAATATCATGTTAGCAATTGAGAATACTTATCTTAAAGCAAGTAGTCCCTGAGCAACCAGCTACGCTTTTGCAACGTTCCACCCAACCGTAGGCCAGTGTGCTTCTCAATCTCTCAGCACCACTGCCACACCCGAGCTGGGCATGATCTCCACAAGGAAAAGGGGAAAGCAGGCTCTCACATAGCCAAAGATACACCAAAATCAGCCAAGCCAATCAGTAGTGGGGTTTCTCAGGCTGCTAAGAGATGGACAGAGGTGAATTACTAGGCTAGTGGCTCAACCATTGAGCTATGGATACTTCATTGGGCTCATCAAGCCAAATCTGTCCTATTCCACTCCTGAATCTCCTGCTCATAGGTTCAAACTAAACAGGGAGGGACATAACAGCCAGAAATGCAAGTGCTGGGCGTTTTTGCAATAGGATGCCCAACAATGGGATTTCAACCAGTTCAGAAAAAAGTGGGAAAGCCCAAAACGAAAATTGGAAAATGGGAAAACAACCCCAGGAGCATAATCGTTTTTAGAAAAACGTCCATGGGCATTTCATGGGCAGAAACGACCTCTATAACCCCAGAAAATCGTGGTTCTCTTCTCCCAGCCACTATGCTAACCAAAAATGAGTTCCCAGGCATGGGAGAATGCAGAGAAATGGTGAAAACGTGAAGGAAAAACCCTAGTTCGCCCTATGCTGTGTGAGAGAGGAAAGACCGTGGTTCAGAATGGCTTGGGAAGGCAAAACGTGGGTGATTTCTTGCCTTGCAAGCAAAAAAATCGAATTCCCAGATTGATGGCTTTCCCATACCTGAAATTGGCTGCCATACCTCATCATTCCCAAGGCATTAACTGCCTCAACCAACTCTTGGAAGAATTTAATGATTGGGGCATAAGCCAAAATGGGTAGTTGGGATCTCATGGGTTTTCTCATTGACACATGGATTGACTCCATGGCTCAAGGGTTTGGTTATTTTCCCTCCCTATTCCTTGTAAGATCATGCCCCATCTCTTTGTTGCATTGCATAGCTGGTTGTGGGTTTTTCATTAAAATTGCATATTTACATGATGTTCGAATTTACATTGTGCATGACTAGCACAAGAACCATATGTATCTATTATAATTTCCAATACATAGAACGATAAATCAATGGAGGGGCCTTGGCCTTGAGTTCCTCACCATGACTAAATAACAATATTTACATCATTTACAATATTAATGCAATAGGGTCAAGATGGGGACATTACATTCCCCTCCCCTTGGAATAACACCGTCCTCGGTGTTCCAACACTTCGGAAATAAATACCCACTTTACATATGTCCAAAATTCACAAAATGTGGTAGGTTTGTCCTGCATTTCACCCTTTACTTGGGTTTTTCAAGACTAAGTCCTTTGGTCTTTACAAACTGCTCTTGCTAGCTGGGACCGTCTAGCTCTGCATGAGAACATCGTTCCAAAACAATTCCTTCCTTTTCTTTTCCTTCCAACTAGTCCACGAACCTGGGAAATTTACGGTTGCTACCCTCTTGATATTCTCTTGTTGGGCAGTCACGGAGGCAATGATTTCCTCCACATCCCCAACATTTCATTGGCGGATTTACCTTTTCCTGGTCCATTTCCTTTGAGTCTTCCCACCTGGAACGTTTCTTAGTCGGACGATTGGATGAATGCTTCTTCATTGATCCACTTTCCTTTCCCTTGATGATTGCTCCCAGAATGCTTTTTACCTCTTTTTGCAGACGAATAGAGTCCTGCAAAGCCTCATGGTTTATCTCATTCTGTTGCCTCTGTAGCTTGAGCATCTCCCCAAGATTTTCTTGGGTCCTGGAAATTGTTTGAAGAAGACTTTCATCCAACTCTAATAGCCCTCGATCTGCTGCCATGGTCAATGGGCACAACTGAACACACTTTGCTTACTAGCAACACTTTCTTGTGCCGGTTGCAACCAATTGTTTCACTTTCTTACCTGTGAAATTCATCATGGGAATTCTTTGTTAGGACCAGCATAACATAAACATTAAGATTAGTCAATTATTTTCCCAAATGACATGGAATGTCCATGCTTTATTCATGGGACTTCCACACTTTTCATGCTTTCCCAACATACACATGAACTCATTCATGTTCATCCTTTCACAGAAAATTTACTATTTCAGCATTCACAATTCATCTCAAGCAATTAAACACAATCTATTTTCAGCCATGATATGCACTCAACAATCTTTTGTTTTATAAATGCATCAATCAAAAGGAAAGAGAAGAGTAGGGGTTTCTCCCTCTTAGTCTTGTTCTATTATGGAGCTACACCATCGCTGTGGTTTCATGCTCCTTAGTCTCTTTCACTTCAATGTGAATGCTTTGACTTTCCTTTCTTGGCTATGACACTTAGTGTCTAAGGTCTGTATATGGATTTTCAGCTATGGCACCCTTCCCATTATTGCCTATAGAACCTTTGGCTACTAGGATTCACTTGTATCCACTAGCACCATCTTTCATTACTGCTCATACTGAGCTTTTTAGGACGGTCACATGTCCACATGCATCTCTAGGATGCCTTCATAATCCTTGCTTCCAGCAATACCTACACTCAAACATTGAATCAATTCACATGTTTAGTTCATTTCCATAGGGTTTATCTCTAAACAAGAGTTTAGGAAATCATAACCAAATCATATACACACGTATATTCATAAGCAAGAAGCTGCAAGGTAACCGAATACTTATCTGTATTGGATGTCTTCACTTTATTCCACAGGATCCTTCTTTGCTTTACGAGCCTTGGATTTCCCGTGAACACAATAATGAATGTTGGGCCAGCACATAGGCTACTCCACAATCATTCGAATAGGCAATTCCAGGTCAGTACGCCGACTGGGTTTATCAATCATTTAAGGGGTGTTGGGCTAGCGTACACGCTGCTTTACCATATCAAGTAGTTAATGCCCAACTAGTCACTCTCTGGACTTATCAAGAACTTTATAGCGTTCAACCAACTACTCCCTGGATTTCTTAATAATTTATATCGCCCACTCATTTACTCTCTGGATTTACTAGAAATTTATATCGCCCACTCATTTACTCTCTGGATTTACTAGCAATTTATATCGCCCACTCATTTACTCTCTGGATTTACCAGCAATTTATAGTCTTTCAGGGTCTTGCCTTCCTGCAATGACCAAGGTTTCCAACAAAGAAACAATAGTGTACCAGCTTAACTGTTAGAAGACTTATACTTGAAATATTAATTATTCCAAACAAGACATAAATGAAAACGAATACTTATCTGTATTGTGCGTTTCCCCTCTGGTCCACAGGATCCTGCTTTGCTTTGCAAGCCTTGGGATCGCCTATGGACTTGGATATAGTTAATGCTTAACCAGTACGCCTCCCCATCGACTGGATTTACCAAGCATTTGGTGGTGCGCAACCAGTCCCATACCTGGTTGTCCCTCTCCAGTGCCAAGCCAGCACATTCGTTTGGGTCATCGACCAATGGAAGGAAACTGCGCCACCGACCATTATAGGTCAAGGCTCTGCTATGGAGCCATAGGCATCTCAGGGTTTTCAGTCAGTCCTCGACGCCCGCCCTCCCACTGCTATCCCAGTAGATATTTTATGCCTTTACCAATGCCACCACACCTTCTTGTACCATCTTACCATTATAGGTCAAGGCTCTACTATGGAGCCATAGGCATCTTAGTGTTTTCAGTCAGTCCTCGGCGCCCGCCCTCCCATTGTTGTCCCAGTAGATATTTTATTCCTTTACCAATGTCACCACACCTTCTTGCACCGTAACCCTTCACACACATCAACTCTTCATTTATACAAGGACGCCACTCCTTCTCTTGTGCAAATCGGTGGTTCCTTTTAGGAACTTTATAGGTGACTTTCTTGACTGCAGGTTAACATGACCCCTACTCACACAAGGATGATACCTTCTCTTATTACACAGCTCTTCGGGCCTGTCCATCCCTTCTGGTAATATTTCACATGAGCATAGAAAGGTTGTCAATTCCCATACAGTCCCTTTGCGTACCCTTCTTCACTTTTCCCTTTAATGTGCAGTATCAATCTGCATCTGTTTAGGCTAACAATACAAGAAGGATAAGCAAGCTCATCAGTATTGTTGTTCAATTCTTAACCACATTCCATATCATTCACTACCAAGTATTGAAACACCGGGAATGCGTCCATTCCCTTAGGGTGTAGTCAATATTGAAAACCCTATCATGACTCAACACCAGAAAAGGTGTGCACCACTTTTCTGATGTGCGCCATGTAGGCCCTAATCATACTCAAGCAGTCTGCAATGATATAAATAAGATAGAGCATGCTCTGCATATTAACCCTAATAATTTAGACATGCATGTTCTTATCTAGGGTCACAGAATACTCATTCATTTTACATATGTGTCTCACATGCCTTCTGGGCATAGCTTTACCATCTCACTTTCATGGTTTACTGACATGCGGTTTGGCTGATAAATTATCAATGGTGTTTCACCCGAAACCCATTTTCAAAGCATGGGGTCTTTCCCATCTGGTTTGGATTTGGCAGACCATCACTCCTGGTCTTCCTGCAATGTGTCTTCAGAAATTGATTCGCTTAGCCATGAGCCTGTTCTTATATCGTTTGGCTCTTGTTCACGGTAGATTCCGATCTTCATCATGGACTTATCCATATTTGCCATGCCCAAAACAATCTACCTGAAATCTGAAACTTCAATCAGCCAAATGATTTATAAGTTTCTATGCATATAATATTTCATGCTGCCACAGTCACTGAAGCATTTTAATATCACCAAAACAATCTACTTCCTGTGAATTATTACCATACTAGAGTTGCATGGTTCGATTTCATCATTTTATGCAATTATTCTCTTGCTCTTAAGATTGATAATAGTTCACCATTCCATCTATTATCTAATTGCAATGAAACATACATCACAATCATGCATTCTCACAATGCATCCCATCATGTGCACCTATACCTATGCATGCACATTTACATCACTCACATAATCTTTTAATGTGTATTCACTCAATGCATAACCACAAGATTGTGCATAATATCTTGATGCACATTTCCTCAATGCTACCTTGCATTAAGTTATGAGTACTATGCATTCAACATAATTCAAACGTAGTTGAAGGGATCTTACCAAATCCTCTTTCAACATTCATGCAATTTATGCACCAATAACCATTACCTGCATGGATGTCATTTACATCACTTGATGTTACATAATCAATTGGCCTCTTACCAAGGCTACACAGTCCTTTTGCCAACCTCATGATCATAGATTTGTTGCACCATCCCTTCCTCATACGGTTGTTGGTCGTATGCAACAATCATCATCCACATCTTCAGCCATGCTTCGGTTGTATTTGATCCTACAACCAATGCGAACATAACTACTTATTAGCAGCCACAATGACTATCTTAAGTGGCTCATTGCATATGTAAAACCTCATTATTTTACCAAGATGTAATATCATTTACATGCACAAACATTTTCACATGCACCGTGCAATATTTATTTTTAATCTATTACTCTCTTGCATTTCCAGCATCCTTATGCCAAAATTTTCCAGTATATAAATACGATAGCGAGAGAGGAGTTAAGGAATTCTTCCCAATTCCTCATTCTGTCATGGAGTTCCTCATCCACATCATAGCTAATCCTTTCCTTGGCTTCCCTACCAAGAATACAAGCAATCATTAGCTATGATATTATCATGAATTAGCAATTCAACATATACATATGTGCAATCATTCATTCTTGTTGTTTTCCAATATGCAATTCTTATGCTATAAACAGAATTAGTTTTAAGGTGAGGAATTTCCCCTTTCATCTTCCATAATGGATATCACAACCAATTTCTCTTGCTGAGAATTCCACCACCCTTTATGCAATTCGTGCTCCTCATCCCAAGAGTGCATTTCACACTTTCAATGACTGTCTCCGGGGGACGACGGGGGTCAAGGGGGATTTCCCCCTTGGGTCGAGGGCAGCGCCCTCATTTTTTTTTGTAAAACCTTCAATTTCGCGCAATCTAGCGCACAAGTTCCATGGCATTTTTCAACTTTTGGCGCCTGAAAAATGGCTGAAATTCCTTGTTTTGGAGTAACTCAGCGAGTTCTTCCGACCTGTTTCGGGCCAACTCGCCGAGTTCTTCCGGTCGAAGACTCAGTTTTTCCTTCCGATCCGTTGCGGACCAACTTGCCAAGTCCTTCCGCCGTTGCGGGGTGACTTGCCGATTTCTCCCGCTGTTTCGGAGCAACTCGTCGAGTTCTCCCTTTGTTTCGGAGCAACTCGCCAAGTTCTTCCGAAATTTCTCTTGGACGCCGAAAAATACTTAAAAAAAACCTTCCGCCATTTCGGACCATCTTGCTGAGTTCTCCCGCTGTTTCGGAGCAACTCACCGAGTTCTCCCACTGTTTCGGAGCAACTCGCCAAGTTCTTCCGAAATTTTTTCCATCTTTGCACCGAACTTATTGATTTGTTTTGCTGCGTTGCGGAACAACTTGCCGATTCCTTCTGCAGTTTCAGGCCAACTCGCCGAGTCCGGCCGCCGAAAACACTTAGAAATTTTTTTGAAATTTTTCTTCCCTTCCCCGGGCGCTTCCGCAACTTCGGGCCAACTTGCCGAGTTCTTCCACCATTGCGGAACAACTCGCTAAGTTCTTCCGCAGTTTCGGGCCAACTCGCCGAGTCCGGCTGCCGAAAACACTTAAATTTTTTTTTTGAAATTTTTCTTCCCTTCCCCGGGCACTTCCTCAACTTCGGGCCAACTTGCTGAGTTCTTCCGCCGTTGCGGAACAACTCGCTAAGTTCTTCCGTAGTTGCGGTGAACTTATTGTTTTCCAGTCGCATTGCGGAACAACTTGCCGAGTCCTCCCGCCGTTGCGGACGAACTCACCGAGTTTTTTCGTCGGCTCAGTTTTTTTGGCAGAAAACTCATAGATACATAGAAATTTTTTTGATAAATTTTGAAATTTTGAAATTTTTCTTAACAGTCTATGCTGGGCAGGAAGCATACTTACCTCTGCAAGTTGTGACAGGTAGCCCATGAAGGCCCAATGCTGCAACCAGCAACTCTGATACCAAAATGTAATGTCCCTCCTATCCTACAAGGCTATGGAGAGGACACTAACAATAATACTGGACATCTAGTCCCATACTTAATCAAATAAGCATTCATATAAATTGTAGATGGAGATATGCAAATGCATAAACATTTGAAAACACAGTAGAATTTAATTCCATTACACATCCATCATACATTCCAGATTTTCATGTCATTCATCAATTAAGCAATATCAAGTTAGCAAATGAGAATACTTATCTTAAACCAAGTAGTCCCTGAGCAACCAGCTACGCTTCTCCAAAATTCCACCCAACCGTAGGCCAGTGTGCTCCTCAATCTCTCAGCACCACTGCCACCCCCGAGCTGGGCATGATCTCCACAAGGAAAAGGGGAAAGCAGGCTCTCACATAGCCAAAGATACACCAGAATCAGCCAAGCCAATCAACAGTGGGGTTTCTCAGGCTGCTAAGAGATGGACAGAGGTGAATTACTAGGCTAGTGGCTCAACCATTGAGCTATGGATACTTCATTGGGCTCATCAAGCCAAATATGTCCTCTTCCACTCCTGAATCTCCTGCTCACAAGTTCAAACTAACAGGGAGGGACATAACAGCCAGAAACGCAAGTGCGGGCGTTTTTGCCAGTAGGATGCCCAACGATGGGATTTCAACCAGTTCAGCAAAAACGTGGGAAAGCCCAAAACGAAAATTGGAAAATGGGAAAACAACCCTAGGAGCATAATCGTTTTCAGAAAAACGTCCATGGGCATTTCATGGGCAGAAATGGCCTCTATAACCCCAGAAAATCGTGGTTCTCTTCTCCTAGCCACTGTGCTAACCAAAAATGAGTTCCCAGGCATGGGAGAATGTAGAGAAATGGTGAAAATGTGAAGGAAAAACCCTAGTTCGCCCCAGGCTGCGTGAGAGAGGAAAGACCGTGGTTCAGAATGGCTTGGGAAGGCAAAACGTGGGTGATTTCTTGCCTTGCAAGCAAAAAAATCAAATTCCCAGATTGATGGCTTGCCCATACCCAAAATTGGCTGCCATACCTCATCATTCCCAAGGCATTAACTGCCTCAACCAACTCTTGGAAGAATTTAATGATTGGGGCATAAGCCAAAATGGGTAGTTGGGATCTCATGGGTTTTCTCATTGACACATGGATTGACTCCATGGTTCAAGGGTTTGGTTATTTTTCCTCCCTATTCCTTGTAAGATCATGCCCCATCTCTTTGTTGCATTGCATAGCTGGTTGTGGGTTTTTCATTAAAATTGCATATTTACATGATGTCCGAATTTACATTGTGCATGGCTAGCACAAGAACCATATGCATCTATTCTAATTGCCGATACATAGAACGATAAATCAATGGCGGGGCCTTGGCCTTGAGCTCCTCACCATGACTAAATAACATATTTACATCATTTACAATATTAATGCAATAGGGTCAAGATGGGGACATTACAGGTAGCCGGATTGGGCATAGATAAGAACGAAATGATGGGCCTTTAGAATGTCCTCTTCCTCAGATTGTGGCATGGAGTTGGCCACATCTTTTGCAATAGCCGATTGGAGTGATTTCACAAACCAATCCAATAAGAACTAAGGTTGTTTTTCGATCTTACACAATGTTCGACGTCCACACCACTCATGGATATGGTCCGCTATGGATAATTCTATGAAAATTTTAAGGCCAAGGTTGTGGCGAATAGGAAGTTGAAAGAATGTGCGAAAGGTAGTGGCCAATGTCACAAAGGTGGCATATTTTGTTCCAGTTAAGTTCACATACCATTTGGTTGTTGTTCTGGTAAGGGTTCGCTAAAAGAGGCAAAGCCTCACCGAGTATTCCACTATGTTGTTGGAGGAACACCATAAGTGGAATGACATGACATGGTTTCCGAGGTCATCTCCTTTATTTCCTTCAAACTTAGGGATATCATAGGGAAGTTTATCTGGAATAGTTGGCCATGCGGGATCATGTGCGATAGGGTCATTGATCAGTTTGGCCAAACCAGGGAGATTTAGGCTAGCCATGAAAGGAAGGTTGGGAGTAGGTCCTGCCATTGTATGTTGTGTGTGGTTTCTGTGAGGTGGAGACCGGGGTATATGTGGTGGTGATCTTTGTCTTTGATGGGAAGATGAATATGTTGTATTCCCTCCTTCTGAAGGGGAAGAAGAAGTAGGTGGATTTCTGTCGAGAGGTGGAAATCAAGTGTGGCATCTTTCGTGAGAGGGAGAACTAAAGAGGTTCAAAGTATCTATGAGGGGAGAAACGAAAGGGATGCCTCTCCATGAGAGGATGAAGAAAAAATATCTATGGCTTCTCTAAGGGGAGAAAATGGATTAATCAAGGAACGAACTCACCCAAATGATCCTATCATTGTGGCATCAGAGCGGCCTCATCTAGAATATCTCCCGCGTGAACCATGGGGAGAAAGTGGAAAAACATCCCTTGAGAAAGGGGAAAGGCCTTGCAATTTGTGGGAATGCCTTAGGGGGTTTGTTCCTCAATGGTGAAAGCTTAGTGACAAGTGAGAGTGATGATGGAAATAAACACAATTGAACAAATGAAAAAATATGCCAACCACAGCAGATGCAAAATGGTGCAAAAGTGAGTGATATGTGGTATGTTAGTTTAGTGCAAGACTTCCCACATGTAGGTTATTTTTAATTATGAGTTAGTGAACTTGTATTTAAAAATAAAATAAGTGTAAATTCCCTAAATACCTAACGTCCTTCCTCTCAAAGGTAACCAGGCCTTCCAAAAGCACAATTGATGGTGACAATGGGATCCACACACCAAATGACTAGTGAAGGTAACAAAGATCTAGTTATACCGACAATGGGGCTATATTTCGAAAGGACTGGAAACACTTCCCAATGGAAATATATGACTTCAAGAGTTAATAGCACTTGCAATTGCTCCTTGGTGATATCCTAAGTTTGACCACTAAGATGCCCACCTCAAGTGTTGATAAGTGGTTTAGCCCGGGCGATATAATGTCTCCTCTACAAAAAGTTGAGTGGCTCTTTGGAGAGGGCATGGAAACTATACCTCAGCTTTAACCTTCTTGGGCACGACGCACTTCTTATTCGGGTTTTCTTTTAACTTTTGTTGATAGCGGGATTTAAGAGTACCCTATAAGTCAACAATGTTATGTTTCAAAAACTTAATGAAACTAGATTGGTGGGAATTAATGGATGCCTAGCTCAATCAATCCTACCTAATTATAATTTTATTTTGTGATCTCCTGTGGAGGAATTTAGTTGGTTGGCATTGACAAATGTTGATTTTAAGGGTCCAAATTCATTTAAGGAGTGTAAGGGAGGTATTTCACAACACCCTTCCTTTTTGATTCACCAAGTTCACAAGAAGTGCGAGGTGAAGAGCATACTCAGAATGAAAGAGCTTTTAGATCCCTTAATGTGTGCTAGTGATGCAAACACATGTGAGATAAACAAATTGATTGTTGCGATTAAGTAGAGAGCTTAAAGTAAATGAAAATGAGGATTTTAACTTTAACTCTAAAGATGCTAAAGGTGCTTGCAAAACAAAATGCTATTGAAGTAAAGTGTGCAATGGAGGTATTTCACACTTCTCACTATTTTCTAATTCACCAATCTCTCAAGAAGTGTGAGGTGAAGAGCATACTTGGGGAGAGGAGAGTATTTAGGTCCTTGCTTGTGTGCAAAAGTGGATCTACACTACTTAGCCTATAAACACGAAAAGTAAACAAAGAGCATGAGATGTCTTGAATACTAGTAACAACAATGAGGCCCGTTGGAAGCCCCAAAGTTGGTTACCTAAGCAAATTTCAAGAGAGAATGACTCTTTACTCCCTAATCTTGGTTTAAGTGGACCAATTACTAAAGAAAAACTAACTATTACAAGTCAATTTTAATCTGGTTCATTAGTGAGCAGTGATTGGGACTGCAAGATTGTATGCAAACTAATAAAAAACAAATAAAAGACAATATAAAACATAAAAATAGACATGCAGTAGCGCAAAAAATACAATCATTGGCACACAGTAGCGTGATTACAACATAGCAAGGCTACACAGACAAAGAGTAGATTAACGCACGAGCGAGGGTCTGTTAAAGTGCGCAAGTAGCACAACTGTCGAAGAGAAATACGCATTGGTAGCATGCTCGGTGCACTGAGATCTGCATGACTATGTAAACAACAAAATTAGCCAAAAGGAGGCCAAATTCAGGGATTGAAGGGTATGGGCCTCTTCACCTACACAAGGCAAGCACCCATAATTAGATATTCATCAAATAACAACCTAGTTAAAAAGAAATGAACAAAAATAGAGTGGAGTCGCCATAAATACCGTTGAGGAAAAAATGACACAAGGGTGAACAATCCTTCCTCTTTGGTGGTTAAGCCTTGAGGAAGTCAACAAGGGCTAGTATTGTAGTACATAAAACAAATGTGATTGACTCCAAGTTGATCCTACAAGTCCTTGTTAGTGAAATAAAATGAAATAAAACACAAACGTGGAAATAAATTGAAATGAAGCAAACGGGGGTGAGAATAAGCAAACCACATCAAAGAGTCATTGCATGAACCAACTTAGATTGCCCAATGGTCAAGCTTGTTACAAGAAGTGTCACCTAGGAGGTGTGGGATTCAAAGGGAAGTCAACATTAATCTCCCTTAGGGAGGTCCTTTTTGTCCACACTAAATGCTAAATAAATTGAGAGGGAGAAATGGGAGAAACACTTTCCCCTTGGAGGAAGGTGGCAAGGGAGCTTGAAGAATGCTTGGAGGTATGGGAAGAGGTGGAAGAATTTCCAACACAATTCTAGCAGCATAACCTTGCTCTAATTTCTCCTTACTTGATGCATGCCCATGGCCTCCTTTTATAGGCCAATAAGTGGCCAAGAAACAACTAGATCCAAATGTGGACTCATTAACTCTATGATTTGGCTCCAAAGTACACAAAGGGGGCCATTCAATGAACCCAAGTACATAGGGAGACCAAATTCAAATTCTTGGAGGTGATGGAGGCTTGATGAGCCTTCAACTTATGTGTCGCGGGTGGTTGTGGTCCTACCATTTTTAACAATCGTGCAGATTTTGAAAGAAAATCCGCGCTAGTGTAGCTTGGTGATAAAATTGATAATACGCCCTATAGCGCGGTCTATCATAGGTGTAAGCATGATGCTTCTGTTTTTTACTATCTTTGGTAATTTTTGGACTCATGCTACTTTCTGGATCTGATGATGATGTCTTTGGTGGGCTGCATGCTATATGTTGTTGACGCCTTACTGCAAGATTAGCCAAAATTTAGGCGTTAACATCACTGCAAACAAGTGTTTAACATACGATGATATTATATTTACATATTTATTATTTCAAACATTTGTCGAGAACATGCGTTTCCTGTTTAATAACCAGTTCCGCTGTCAAGTTGTGTGAGGTTGTTAGATAGGAAATGAAAATAGTTGGAGAGGTGGTGGCATAATAAGCATGTTTCCCATCCATCCTATGTATGCCAAGGGCTCCTAGACTAAGGAGAAGCATAACAAAATATGGCAATAATAGGTGAATATAGGAGTTATTTCTCAATGTGTCTTCAATATTTGACTAGAGATCATGGATTTTTTAAATTAGGACAATTAGTGAACAATACTTGTGGTGCTTGTCCATACTATGATATATTCATAATAATCAAATGTTTATGGACCAATGTTCCACGATAGAAAGGAAGAAGATCCACTGTCATTGCTGATGTATAAAGTAACATTTGGTTAATTAACAAAACTAAAAAGAATGGATGATACTATGAGCACCCAGGTAAGGGGTATTGTAGGCCTACACGCCTTTTATCGATATTTATCAATTATTAGGTGCACTAGCTCCAGTAGCTCCCTAGTTGACCTTTAAGTAGAGGGATTGCTTTCTCTTGAAACTCTACCAAATTACCTAACAATTCATGCTAAAATTTGACAGACCCATCAAATGATTATGAGCTAATTTGGACATAGTGATCTGTAATTTTGAGGCACTTAGGTGCCTTATAGTAGAATATAGGAATATTTGTTCAAATTGAGGTGCCATCTTATCGTCCTGGCGACATATTTTTGGCAAGAGACATTGTTGGATTGAGGTATTTTGAACGTCCTGAATGCTTACTTTGATTCGTTTTTGCAAGAATAGGGTGTTTAGAGCATGTCTATGCCTATTGCCAATGCTAGTGCCTATGTGCCTTAGGATGTGTTTGAGATTAAATTACAAATAGTATGCTTTTCGTATAAAGTTTGTTACCCTAATTGCAAAGTTTATAGACATTGAACATTCGAACCATTCCTTAACTGTCATAAGAATTGTAATTCGGGATTTGTGATAGCCAGGCTCATGCAAATCAAGCTAGCTTTAGCTTAGAATAAAGGGGAACTAATGCTAAACATACAGATTCAATACACTGTCTCATACCCACCCATTGAAATTCCATATTGTGATAAGTGGGAGGAGTTAATTCAATGACTTTTGCATGGGCATGGTATTGGTTTCTAGTAACAAGTAGAAACATCTACTTACATTATACATATTGTAACACATCCTAAAGGTTTATAGAATATGTTGTTTCCATGGGCATTAACATTTTTTAAATTTCAAGTTCAAACAAAGGCAATTTTATGAATATCATTTAAAGAATATGCATATTGATAGTTAAGTATCTATGATAAATGGAGGTTATGGGTCTATGATAAATTGAGTTGTCTAATTTTTTGTTGTTGGATATAATCAAGTTATATCTACAAACCAATTTTTATCAATTAATAATTTTAACCAATTTTAAAGGATTAGATGAATTTAAAATTAGAAAAGAGTAAGATAAGATAAATTAGTTTTTAAATAATTTATAATCAATTAATTAAAACCAAGATTATATAACCTATTAATTGAAAAATGAAAATATTTAAATTTAAAAATTCAAAATTATTTTATCTATTTTCAAAGAATTAAAATTAATTAAGTTATTTGATCTATGTTCAAGAAATTAAAATTAATACCCAAAATATAAAAAGCTTACTTGGAATTTTTTTTTATAATCAATAAAAATTCAACAAGATTTGTCCACTAAACGAACACTATATTCCCTGCTGTGTAGTTACTTAAGAAAATAAATTAAAAAAATACATCTATTTAGACTTTACACTTATCGATTATAAAAATTGATACCCGACATCATATTACAACATTATATATGCATGGTATCATAATACTTACATCAATGAGATGATATAACCTTTGGGACAGGACGTCCACATAAGCAATGGCCCCTACTAACAATGGTTAATTCGTCCTTTCCTGAAAAAGGTTGATCAGCATTAACGGGACTGTGTAATTCTATGTCTAAAAATAAGCGAATAAATGTTCTTCATCATCCTCTTCTTGCTCGAAAGTGGAAGCGATGACTACTATGGTGACGGCTCTATGTAGTGGATATTTCCCTCTGCATCTGAACTTTGAGGTGCTCACTCTTCTCATCTTCTGGACTTTGACAGAGTTTTCATCTTATTTGCTTGAATTGATTTGATTCTTTGTAAGATAAGCTACTCCGGATTTTTGTTTTTGAAACTTCAAATTTGAATTTGAAACTCACGTTAGGAATAGTACAATTTTTTTCTTCTAAAGTTTTGTTGTTAGGGATGATATCAAACATTTATGTAACACAATCATGAACTCAGGACTTGGAACAACGGCGACAACACAGTGGAAACATTATTTTTGTGGATTTTGCTGCCAAAAGGCCGCTTAGAGCCACAGCTTTGTCTGCTCTTCGCCATTTTCTTCGAGATCAGGCAATGGATGCGTTTGTGGACAATTTTTAGGTCTTTTTTACATCTACTGCTTTACTGGAAATGAATTGTGCTAAGTATATGCCAAACTTACAGGAAAGCGACGGAAAGAGCTTGTCTGATAAAATATTTGAAGGCTTTTGTTTCGTGGAGGTATGCAATTACTGCTTACTGGTTTTTATGAAGGAATAGGGCCTTTCCAAGTGTTTGTTGTTATAGATTATTTGATTACGAATTCTTTCCGAATAATTCGCTTCTAAAATGTTCCATGAAAATAATTCGCTTCTAAAATGTTCCATGAAAATAATTCGCTTGCATATACGACATCTTTTTAAGCTTAAAAGTCTCTCTCCCTCATTAAGTAGTTTATGACCTGCTCTAAAGGTTCTGTAGTTTGTTATCCAGATATTAAGCTCGAGTAGATCACACTGTAGTATACTGCCAAACACTGTATTATTTAGTTAAAGTTTGTTATTTGATCTTAATCCTAATATATTCCTTAAATAGAATGTTGTGCAAAATACTCAAAATTAAACTTTTAAATCTGTCTCTGTGAACTTGCCTTAAAAAATAGATATTGATTTCCATTTACATATTGGCAAAGGCTGTGCTTATTAGTGAAGAATGTTTGACTTTAACATGAATATAAATCTGGTATAGAAAGCAAAATAAATGAGTCCTGAATTTTATTTTAATTATCTTTATGATAGGTAGCCCTTATTTTACTTTTGTTCTGTTTTATGGCATTTAAGACACAATCTTTCCATGAATCTTTGTGATTGGTATAAAATAAGTTATCTTAAATTTGTATGTTTTAAATTTGTAGATAACATAATAGCCTATAGGACTGCCCCTTTTATACTTAAAGAAGAATTTATGAATCAAAGAAACCATTACAATAGCCAGAGTCACCATAATCTAGTGGCTATCTCAAGCAAAATATCTCAAAATAACTGGTTGTCCAATACTAATTACAGTCATCCATACTATTGTCAAAGACATATCTATTTACTGACAACTATACTATCATAGTCAGAATTACATATTAAGCAACACCAACATCTTACAAAACAGAGACCTCCAAAAACAAATAAACGGCGGTTCTCTCAAAACTAACGGAGCAGCTCCAAAACCTCAATGTCTCAATATGCTTGAAATGATCCTAAAGAGACAATGACAAAGTCTTTGAATTCCTCATAGAACAGTAGTCCTTCAGTGACACCAATAACCTTCTTGGATAGAAGATCTGCCCGAGTATTAAGCAGCCTATAAATATGTGTATATGAAAGGAATTGAAAATTCTTTTGCAGCTGTCGAATTCTCAATTTCCAGGACTCTAAAATGTTTACTTTAGACGCGCTCGTCCAGCTGCCCAGTCCAATATTACCCGTGAATCCCCAGCCACCTGCAGTGATAAGATACTCCATTTCGAAGCAAACAGGAGTAAGGCCCAAAGGGCCATAAGTTCAGCCCGTGAATTGGTGCCATGACCACAGCCTAGCCACATCTGAAAATAATGATCTTCCTAAATTTTATAACCATTCCAACCCCACAGTCATTATCCTGTGCCGCTCCATCAAAAAAACCAACAGGATAAATCACATAAAATGAGTGAAATTTTAATGGACGAACAGGTACCTCACGAGGCTGTTGAAGAAATGTAACTGCGGAAGATATTCTATTTATACTTGTCTATTGTATTATTGTATTCCTCCTTCGGGAGATGTCATTGATGTAATTAATAATGTAAGAGTCATTGAAAGAGTCAATGAAAACCCTAGGTCTTATGTCGGCCTAGAAGAACCCATAAAAGATTATTATATTATGTATTTGACAAGTCGGCCCAGTCAGTTAGGAGAAGTTGGCCCAGTTGGGGAAAAGTCACCCCAATGGAAGAATATAAATAGAGGATGAGTCTCTCATTTGTAATCACTCAACTCACTCACACAAGTTTGCATAGGAGAGAGAGAAGTTCGCATAAGTGGAGGAGAAGCTGATTTTGTCTTGGGGTTTATTTTTGTACTTTGTGAATTCTATATTGAGGAAGATTTTGTCGGGGTTTTCTCCCTTGTGGTTTCCTCGAGAGAAATATTGTGTTCATTGTGTTTGCTGTGCTTGTATTTCTTTCAGTGATAGATTGTTTAATGTTATTATGCTAAACAAGTAAAAACTAACATGGTATCAGAGCAGGCCTGAAAGAAAACATTGTGCAGGCTTTGCAACTGCAGAAACTAGGGCTTCTTGTTTCGGGAGCTCCCTCTACAGATCAGCTGAAAAAGGAGGTGCATCTAACTCGCCTCACTAGGGTGCATCTTTCTGTCGAAGGAGAATTCAATTCCGAGAATTTTCATTTTTGGGTCCCCCACTCCAGCCCAGGAGAACTAGGGCATCAAGTTTTTGGATCATCTGCTCACAGAATTGGGAGAAGGAGTACTTTTCTCAACTCGCCTTGAGGAGGCGAATTTGCTCATCCAATTAGTTTTCCAAAATCCCGAAGTTAGAAAATTAGGGTTTCTCTGACAAACCCTATGTCAAAGTAGAAGCACTTTTCAAAAGGACAACTTTTCTGGTAAGTCTCAAATCTATTCTATTTCCATTTGAGGTTCTCATATTATCAAAATGACAAACAATACCAAGTTTGATGAGAAGCTTGAGGGAGCTGAGAACTTCGGGGCATGGAAGTATAGAGTCATGCTCATTCTTGAAGAACATGACCTAGAAGACTTTATACAGGAAGGACTTACAGAACCAGAGGGAGATGAAGCCAAAGCAAGGCATAAGAAGAATATGGTCAAGGCAAAGAGGATCATAGTTGATTCTATAAAAGATCACTTGATCCCTCAAGTGTCTTCAAAGAAGACTCCAAAAGAAATGTTCGATGCCTTGACTAACCTATTTGAAGAGAAAGAAGTTCAAGAGAGACCTATCTTCAGTTGAATGCTATTCCTGTCACAAAACAGGACACATTGCGAGATATTGTCCACTCAAATCTGGACATCATAAGAAGCAAAAGAAGAGATTTCATGCTCATGCAGCGGAAGACAATGAGTATGATGAAGAAGTCAAAACTAGAGAAGATGAAGACTCCAGTGGAGAATATGTTCTAATATCAAGCCTCACTAGTTCAGTATCTCATGGAAGTGATACTTGGCTAGTAGATAGTGGAGCTTCAAAACATATGATGGGATAGAAAGAATCCCTCTCACATCTCATACAGAAGAAATCTCCACACAAGGTAAAGCTTGGAGATGATTATCAATATTCCTTCAAAGGAATGAGAGAAGCCTCTTACAGATTGGACTCTAACTCCGTGAACATGAAGAATGTACTTTATGTACCAGGTTTGAAGAAAAACCTTCTATCTATTTCAGCATTAGATAAGAAAGGTCTTTGAATTGCATTTATAGATGGTGAAGTTCTTATGTGGCCAAAGGGGAAGACTATCAATGATGCTGTAGTCATTGGAGTAGAAGAAGGAGGGCTTTACAAACTGAAGGGTCATGCAGATACAACATTGATGACCAGTACCATGAGCCCTTGTGAGCTATGGCATAGAAGACTAGCTCATGTACACTACAATGCCTTACCAATAGTAAGCAAGGTGGTGATTGGACTACCAGAAATCCAGGTTGATCATTAAGGAGTATGCAAAGGATGTGCTCAAGGAAAGAGTACGAAGAATCCATTTCCAAGCAGCGACAGCAAAGCGAAAGGTATTCTAGATATTATTCACTCAGACATTTGTGGACCTATGTCCACCACTTCATTAAGCGAGTATGTTTACTATGCTTCTTTTATTGATGATTACTCCCGCAAAACATGGATTTATTTTCTGAAGAATAAGAATGAAGTCTTTGAAAAGTTTAAAGAGTTCAAGGCTCTTGTAGAAAACTTTTCCGAAAAGAAGATAAAAATACCAAGGACAGATAATGGAGAGGAATACACTTCAGGCGATTTCAAATATTTCTATAAACAAGCAGGGATTAAGAGGGAGCTTACTATTCCCTATAATCCACAACAAAATGGTGTAGCTGAAAGGAAGAACAGAACTATCATAGAAGCAGTGAAGGCCATGATCCATGATCAAGATTTACCCATGCACCTATGGGAAGAAGCAGCTAGAATTGCAGTATATGTACATAATAGAATCTCTCACAGTGCTCTTGGAAACAAAACCCCAGAAGAGATGTTTACCGGTATGAAGCCTGAAGTTAGTCACCTAAAGATATTTGGATGTCCTGTATTCATTCACATTCCAAAAGAGAAGAGATCGAAGTTGGAACCTTCAGGAAAGAAGGGAATGTTTGTGGGCTATAGTGAGCAATCAAAGGCTTACCGTATCTACATCCCAGGATTCCGCCAGATTGAACTCAGACGAGATGTTACTTTTGATGAATACACAGCTTTCAACAAATCCAAGAAGATTCATGAGGATGAAGAGGAGCATGAAGCTCCTAGAGTTACAAAAACAAACAATGTACCATAAATAAATGTTGAAGAAGAACCTATTCCAGAGGATCATGACATGGCAGAACCTCAGAGACCTGAGGAGACACCTCATGAGGAAAATCCATGGAAGAGAAGACCAGCTTGGGCACGAGAATAATACAAGATGCAGGAAGGTATGGTGCCCCAGAAGGAACCAGTAGAGAAAGCAAGAGATCAAGGCCATATTCCAGTTATGTAGCCTTGATGTGTAACCTTGTTGAGGAGGAACCGACATGTTTTGAAGATGCAATAAAGAAGAAGGAATGGCTGGATGCTATGAATAAAGAATAGCAGTCCATCATCAAGAATGATGTTTGGGATGTGGTACCAAGACCAAAGGACAAGTCAGTCGTTTCATGAAAGTGGATCTTCAAAACAAAACACTCAGCAGACAGAAGCATTTAAAAGTACAAGGCAAGGTTTATAGCCCAAGGATTTTCTCACAAGGAAGGAATTGATTATGAGGAGACTTTTGCTCCTATGGCCATATATACTTCAATTAGAACCATTCTTGCCTTGGCAGCCAAGATGAAATGGAAGTTACATTAGATGGATGTAAAGACAATGTTCCTGAATGGGAAGATAGAAGAAGAAGTATATATCGAGCAACCAAAAGGATTTGAAACAGAAGATAGAAAGTCACATGTATGCAAACTGAAGAAAGCATTGTACAGGTTGAAGCAAGCACCTAGAGCATGGTATGGAAGAATTGATAGCTTCCTGATGAGCTTGGGATTTACCAAGAGTAAAGCAGATTCTAATCTTTATTATAAGATTATGGATGATGAACCTATGATACTACTGTTGTATGTGGATGATTTGTTCTTGACAGGAGAAGACAAGTCCATCACTGAATGCAAGAGAAGGCTTGCAGTAGAATATGAGATGAAAGACCTTGGTATGATGCATTATTTTCTAGGTCTTGAGCTATGGCAGTTTCCAGATGAGATTTTCCTAAGTCAAAGGAAAATACACAGTTGAGATCCTGAAGAAATTTGGGATGATGGATTGTAAGGCTCTGACTACTCCGATGGTGACAAACTTGAAGCTCTTGAATGATGCTTCATCAGAGATAGTAGATGTCACCATGTACAGAGAGATTATTGGGTCATTGATGTACTTGACCAATACTAGACTAGATATATGTTTTGCCGTGAACACATTGAGCCAGTATATGGTGGAGGCCAGACATGTTCCCTTGATTGCAACAAAACATGTGATGAGGTACCTAAAGGGTACGTTGGATTATGGACTCATATATGCTTCAGATAGTGAGTTCAGGCTGTATGGGTACATAGACTCAGATTGGGATGGAAGTGCCGAAGATAGGAAAAGCACTTCAGGATGTTGCCTTAGTTTGGGATCAGGCATGATCTCATGGCTTAGTAGAAAGCAGCCCTGTGTTGCACTCAGTACAACAGAAGCTGAATATGTAGCAACTTGTTCAGCTTATAGTGAAGCAGTGTGGCTTCGCAAGATGTTGGCAGGATTGTTCGATGCAGAGATTGATGCTACAGATATACTCTGTGACAACCAGATTTGCATCAAGATGACAGAGAATCCTGTGTTCCATGATAGATCGAAGCACATCGAGATAAAGTTCCACTATATCCGGGATATGGTGCAGAAGGGAGCTGTGAAGCTCGAGTATGTTCCTACAGAGGAACAAGTTGCTGATGTGCTGACTAAGCCTTTGTCTCGCATAAAGTTTGAATACTTTCGAGACAAGCTTGGTGTGGTCCAGAGGGACCTCTCTCGAAAGAGAGAATGATAGTTCCAGTTCCTAGGGAACTGATGCCGGTCGAAGGATGACTGAAGATCAGTACTTGTCGACTGATAGAGTTCCTTTCCTTAGGTGATGGATGCCGGTCTAGGGGTGACTGAACATCAATACTTGCCGACTGATAGAGTTCTTGTCCTTAGGTGACAGATGTCGGTCCAGGGGTGACCGAAGATCAGTACTTGCCGACTAATAGAGTTCTTGTCCTTAGGTGACGGATGTCAGTCTAGGGGTGACTGAAGATCAGTACTTGCCGACTGATAGAGTTCCTGTCCTTAGGTGACAAATGTCGGTCCAGGGGTGACTGAAGATCAGTACTTGCTGACTGATAGAGTTCTTGTCCTTAGGTGATGGATGTTGGTCCAGGGGTGACTGAAGATCAGTACTTGATGTTGTTGATGACGATCCAGCAGAGGATGTTCCAGCTGATGATGTTGCTGATGATAATCCAGCAGAAGATATTCCAGCTGATGATGTTGCTGATGACGATCCAACAGAGGATGTTCCAGCTGATGATGTTGCTGATGATGATCCAGCAAGAGATGCTCCAGCTGATGATGTTGCTGATGATGATCCAGCAGAAGATGTTCCTGTTGATGATGATCTAGCAAGAGATGTTCCAGCTGATGATGATCCAGCAGAAGATGTTCCAGCTGATGATGTTGTTGATGATGATCCAGCAGAGGATGTTCCAACTAAGGATGTTGTTGATGACAATGTTGATGAGGATGTTCCAGCAAATGATACCCCATACATATGATGATCCAAAAATTCCTACGACATATAGAGATTCACAAGTCAGTTGTGCAGCTGTTGAGATTGCCTGCAGAATACCTTCCTAGTTAAGAGGGAGTGTTAAATAAATGTAACTGCGAAAGATATCCTATTTATACTTGTCTATTGTATTATTGTATTCCTCCTTCGGGAGATGTCATTGATGTAATTAATAATGTAAGAGTCAATGAAAACCCTAGGTCTTATGTCGGCCTAGAAGAACCCAAAAAAGATTATTATATTATGTATTTGACAAGTCGGCCCAGTCAGTTAGAAGAAGTTGGCCCAGTTGGGGAAAAATCACCCCAACGGAAGAATATAAATAGAGGATGAGTCTCTCATTTGTAATCACTCAACTCACTCACACAAGTTCGCATAGGAGAGAGAGAGAAATTCGCACAAGTGGAGGAGAAGCTGATTTTGTCTTGGGGTTTATCTTTGTACTTTGTGAATTCTATATTGAGGAAGATTTTGTCGGGTTTTCTCCCTTGTGGTTTCCCTGAGAGAAATGTTGTGTTCATTGTGTTTGCTGTGCTTGTATTTCTTTCAGTGATAGATCGTTTAATGTTATTATGCTAAACAAGTAAAAATTAACAGAGGCTGACTCTGAAATTCCTTATATGCTCCAAGAATGTTTGCAGAGATGCCAAAGAGAATCCTTTTAGCTTCTTCAAAAATGATTCGATTCTTGTAGATCCAGAGTCCCCAGTCCCCAACTGAAAAATAAGGGAAGATTGGAGTGTTATGCCACCATAGATACCCAATTGCTGAAGTTCACTTTGAAGGAGTTCATACCCCAACAGGTCGAGATATCAAGTAAATGCCGAATCTCCTTCCAATACAAATGAGCAACAAGTGGGTTTGATTTTGATTTTTCGTCTTCTAAGCTTTGATTTATCCCCGCTTGGTTTGTATTTGATCATCAGTCCCAAGGAGAATCAAATTGAATATGTAAGAGAAGTAAATGAGGAAGTTATTTTTTGTGAAAAAGAATTGAGTCGCATGCCTTCTATTTTTCCTCCGTCAATCCTAAGCAATAACTTGCATGAATTTTATGATCCTATCAATTCTTGGATGGAGGATGTTTGCATCAGTCAGTCTTTCCCTTGGCATGATTTCATTTTGCACCATTCAAACCCTTCTTCAATTTTTGAACAAGCTAGGAAGATCGTGTTATCAAATTCTCTTATCTTTAATCCAATCATGACTTGTTTCATTAACAAAAATCAAAGAAGAATCACTAATCTGTTTGATGAATGGTTGCACTGGATTTATGATTTTACCTAACATTTGTTTGACTGGTTAGAGTAGGGTAGGTAGGTCTTCTGAATAAGCTCACTTGAGCAGTAGTTTGTGTGCCTTTTTCTTTTCCTGTGTGTTGAGTATTGCCACTTTTCTTTTCTGCTTGAGTTGTCTGCTTGATTTTGTCTTTTGTTGAGTTGATTGATTGAGTTGAGTCTTGCTCCTTCCTAAGCTTGTCTCACCTCCTGCATGCATTGAAGAATGGTTAGTTTGCTTGATTTTTATTGGCTTCTTGTGCAAGTAGAGTTGAGTGTGCCTTTCTGAAAAAGTCTTCTTTGTCCTCTTGCACAATAAAAATAGAATGAATGATGAATAAAACTTATATGCCATGTTAGCTTAAATTTCTCTTTTATGCATTTCAGTTTATGTTTTAGAGTAGATTTCAGTTTCAGTTTTATATATTTCCCATACATGCTCCACAAGGCATTCTAGTGTTTATGAGCACAGATACAGGTGCAAAATAAAAGCTGAAAGCAAGGATGCTGCAGTGCTGGATTGAAGATTGATGCAGAGCAGTTCGAGACCAGAGATTCTGAGGTTCTCAAGCGCTCTCTCCCTTAGAGCACTTGTCCCAGCTGGAGCCAGATGTTATCACATATATAGTAGCCGGGCTACCATACATTCTTTTTCAGATTCCAGAGCACCTATTCAGCCAGATCCTTTGCATTTGAGATGCTGAGATGAGCATCTATTATGGATCAATATCAGATTATGGACAACAGATATATTCCCCATGACATGACTGAGTTTCAGGACACTTAGAGAGAGGACTGATGTAGCCATTTAGCCATTTATATAGAGCAGTCAATAGTGCCCAGAGTTACAGTAGCAGTTTCAGAGGACAGATGTTGGTTCAGATGATTCAGCATTCAGGTATATGACTCAGCAGGTATATTTTGGTGTTATGGTTATATTGCTTTTATATCCATTCTTATAGCATGTCTTAGCATTTAGTATCATGATCTGGCGATCATATAGATATGTGGACCTGGTTGTACTTTATATATATCATATTGTCCCTACTCAGACTTAGAAGTTCTTGACCTATACTCATCGGTTTTACCCTCCCTAGGGAGATTAGAGGTGATCATTCCCACCATACTTTGGCTTGCTAGTGTTGGTCTCATTATTCATTGTCTTCATCCATCCATTACCTACCCAGTTTGTTCATTACCTTGACTTACTACTTGACTAGTGGCATGGAGGACCTTCCCCCACTGTAGCCTCTATATTGGATAAGCTTCCCTGTTTATTGTGTCTCGGCTCTGAGTTGGTGACAAAACTTAACTTTGGTGAGTTGGATTTCCTTGTGAATTCCCCCTAGTCACTAAAGATGTTGTTGGCTAAACCTGAAGCTTTCAGTGCTTCCATGAATACAAATTATGGAAATGAAATGTTATATCTTGTATGAAAAGCCCATTCATGCAATGTGTTTCTAAACACACATGAATGAAAGGCAAGCCAAATGAAAATGGCTATGAAATATCAAATGTTATATCTTTTGTGAAATGTAAATACCTAGGTAAACAAGCTGTCTGTGACACACCTAGAAGTGCTCAGGTAAACAAGTGCCTTAAAAACACACCTGCAGCAAGAAGCCTAAATAAATGTAAATCTATGCAATGTGTTTGTAAACACACATAGATCAAAGGCTATGGAAACTCTAGGCCCAAAAAGCAATGGAACTTAAATGCTATATCAAAAAGATTGCTGGCCTCATTTGTATTATGGATTGTGCGTGTCGAGCTAAATATATAACATATAATCAACATCTAATTGTCAACCCGGGAAGGTAGACTTAGAGGAACCAGCACAGGAAATGCAGGGTTGAAGAGGGAGTTAAAAGAATGCGAAAATACTTTCTGAACATGAAAGGAATTTGCTGAAAAGAAGCTACTGTAATCTACTATGTTCTTGAATCAACGAAACACAATCTTGGTCTTCGATTAACAGTTTATCTTATTCGACTTTGAATTAACTCTACCCTATCTAGATTCTTCCAAATAAAATAACTTCTTCAGATCAATTTATATCTATATTTATCTAAACACGACAAGATTCATTCTATTCTACTTCACACCTAAATACTCAGCTATTCAAATAGTCTATTATCAAACTGTTGAAAAGAAACTATCTAGCTGCGTTAATAAAGAAACTAACTCTTAAAAGAATCAAAATCTATGAATCCATTCTACTGTTCTTAACCAAATATGACCAGCGCTGTTCCTATCTATATAAATATATCTAAAATCTAACTACTATCTTTGATCAGATCTACAATCTCAAAGCTTCAAGTAAATAAACTCAGAACCTAAGTTAAAACAAACATCTACAGCGTGCTTGCTAATCTTAATTACCCTACCAATCTATTAAAACATTTAATAATTTGCTCTATGCTTTTTATCTATTTAACAATTCGATTTAAGCTCTGTGCACAGAGTATTCTATTATTCTAAAATTCAGATTGAATAACTTTTAATCTAATATTTAGAAAACAGATTCAACCTTACAGTAATCTAGAAAGCAATGATCTATGAAAGAAAACAACTCTAACATCTATTGTAAATAAATGAGGAGATCATCTACCTCTGGTGGTGGGCCCTCCCACAGAGATAGAGACCTCTGTTACGCCTCAGGAAAGATGGATTATCATGCTACAGCTGTTCAAACAAAGCTACTTCATTCAAAGGCACACCTTGCTAAACACAGTAAACCAGCTTCATATATTCCAAATGCTTTAAAAAAAAATACTCATTTCAAGAGTTGTATACATCAATAGCTCCCTTCTATTTCCATCTCAAGCTTATTTATACATGAACAGATGGACAAGATCCATCCCAAAATTCAGAAATTCAAGCAACTACCCAGAAAATGGCCAACACCAAATCTGGCAAAATCACGTCTGTTCCGGAAGGGATTTCTCCACATTCGTTCAGAAATTCTGAAAACTGCCCGCGGATAGGGGTAAATGGGGCCATTTGTGAAGTGGGTTTCGAACCGTTTTGAAAAATTCCCAACCGTTTGTTCAGAAATTGAGCCCGAAATCAGGGTCCTGATCAAGGACGGAAATGCCATTTTGAGCAAATGACATCCTCAGAACAGCACTGGATAATCCTCATAAGTATCTGGAAGGCGATGGAAGTTCAAGAGACATCCCAAATGTGGACAGAATCCCCAAATCGCAGGTGCAGCCAGCGTAAATCTTCCCTGGAGCGCAGAGACCACTGCACAAAAGAAACAACGACCATTAGTTGACCAAGCATTTAAACGGAGGATTAAAAAGCCCAATTTTATACATAAAACAAGGTAAAGTAAGAAATAAATAATCAAAAATCACTTACCAAACCTTTGTCCACGTTGGTTTCCACAAAAGCATGACCATACACAAATAAACATTAATAAAACTAACTTATCATGTGGTTTCATAAGTTTTATGCTAGAAAATGATGTATTGGACAACCAATAATAGGAGACCAACATCTCCCCCAACCCAAAGATCTTGCAGGTCCCTATGCAAGAAAGTCTCATACAACAAGATTTGAAACTCAAAGTAAAGTCTGATAGAATTAAAGTCTGATCTTGCAGACTTTACTCATCATTCCCGCATTTAGTAGGTCAGACATGCTGATGAACATCTGTGGTGATCAACAATCAAGTGTTCCAGGAGCAAAACTTGTGTTGAGATATTGTAACTTCAAAGAATATTATAATTGTACTTTATTATTCCGGAGATGTTTCATTCCTCCGTAAAGATCTTATTGTATATCCGGAGATGTTTATTCCTCCGTCAGAATGTGGTAACTTGGGTTATTAGACTTCCCTAGTGGAGGTCGGCCCTTTATGTGTTATGTGGGTCAAAGGGTTATTAGACCACCCTAGAGGGGTCGGCCCAGTGAGTTGTAGTGGGGTATTTAACCCATTGGTTAAATACGAGCCTACGTGTACCTATGTAAAATACATGTCAGTGTAGTGTATAAATAGAGGAGGTGTGTTCCTCATTTGACACACTCACACACTTGAGGATAGCGCACTTGTGGAGGAGAGGTCTGCTATTGTGGAGGAGGAGATCATGTCTCAGGGTTTCATCTTTGTATATTGCTGGTCATCTATATTGAGGAAGCTTTGCTGGGTTTTCTACCCCATGAGGGTTTCCCAGGATAAATCTCTGTCTCTTGTGTTTATGCTGTGCTTGTTGTTTCTTCAGTGATCCTGTATATGCTATTATTGTGAAATGGAATGTAATGCTGCTATTTTCTGTCTTAGCATATTGAATTTTAACATGGTATCAGAGCTAACCTGAAGGAAGACAAGGTATGGCACTAAAGACACTTGCTTTACTTACGACAATTTGAAGGTTAGGGTTTTACATAGCAAAAACCAGTCATCGTAGCAATTTCGCTATAAATCCGTTTTGGCGAAGTTTTCGGATCTGAAATTGTTACAGGACGAAGCTAAAATCTCCAGGTACCTTGTGTCCAAAGGACAACCTCTAATTCGTTGTACTTTGTGATTTATGATCTGTACAATATAGGGTTTCTGCCTCTTCCAGATCTGAGTCAAAATCAGGTGACCTTGGGAAAAAGGTCATAACTTGGGCTAGGAAGCTCCAAATGAAATTTCGTGAAAAGTGACAGGTAGTACACAGACTGTACTATCTCAGAAAACTTTTTCAGAGGCCGAAGTTGAACCAGTGACACGTGGCACGCCGTACAAGTTCGCTCTCCTGTATTATCCCATAAACAGGTCACGTTGCGACACTTGGCATAACTCTCTCTCAGAGAATCCAATTGAGTTCAGACCTGTCAGGATGGAAAGATAACAGGCCGAGCTATCTCAGAAAACTTTTTCAGAGGCCGAAGGTCAAACAGTGACACGTGGCACGCCGTACAAGTTCGCTCTCCTGTATTTTCCCAAAACAGGTCACGTTGCGACATTTGGCATAACTCTCTCTTAGAACATCCAATTGAGGTCAGACCTGTCAGGATGGAAAGCTAACAGATCAGGCTATCTCAGAAAACTTTTTCAGAGCCTGTGGATCAAAAATTTCGGAGTTACACCAGAAACAATCAGGTACATATTTCTGTCAAAATAGAATTATTTTTTGGTACCTTCATTCATGGCTTCCGGAATTTAGGGCTTTGAAGAAAGTTGGAATTTTTGTAATCGGAGACCACGGCTGGATGCTACTCATCAAAATAAAAATTTAGAGACCAAGATCAGAATTTTTGGTTAGGCAGAAGGCCGGGCTTGATTAGACCCTAGTTCGGGACTTTGATCAGAAAAGTGGAAAATTAGGGCTTCTGTAAAAATGGGAATTTTTGAAATCTGTGACCACGGCTGGAAGCTCCTCAGAAAAATAGAAGCTTAGAGCTTTGGATCAAACCTTTTGATGGGGCAAAAGAGTGGGCTTCATCAAACCCCAGTTCAGGGTCACGTCCAGTGAATCCGAAAGTTTCAAAGGCAAAATTGAGGAGTAAAACTTTGCAGTTTTCAAATTCTGAATATACCAGTTTGATCAGCTCATCAAGGCGCATATTTCTATCCTTTCGGAAGTTTGAAATTCAAAGTTTGAATTTTTGGGTTTCTCTGACAAACCCATATCCAGCTCCAGGTCCAGTTCTTGCAAATCAAGTGGATTGGGTTAATCCTAGAAGAAGATGGATTGGTCACCTGCATAAGTGAAGAAGTTCCTAAGGCCTTACATAAGAAGAATACAAGCGATCTCGACAGGTATGACTCATCGAGGTATGTTTCGATACTTGTCCATGATTAAGTTTATGGTATGTTTGTCTTCAGGTTATTATAGTTAGTACAATTTTGATTTTAGATTTGTCGTATAACCTTAACAAAATTATGAATGCATGATAGAAGATATTCATTGGTTAGGGTGTTAACACTTATGATTGTACTAAGGCATTATGATGTTTTGTGAGGTTGATGTTGTCTGCTAACAAGATACAGGTACATCACAAAAGACAAATCAGGTTCCATGACCATGAAAACATGAAGACAAAGACTCATCCATAATCTTTGTTCTACTTACGAGGTATGTATGACTTTGTTATATTATGCTTAACCTATGAGACATGCAGGTTCTAGCTCAGGATCTCTAAATCATTGAAGAGATTGTTTAGGTGTGTTGTACATAACCAAGTAGGTATACTAATCCAGGTATGTTTCCCATGAATCTTACCTTGTGTTAGGATCCCTTATATAAGTATACTTGGAATGATTGGTTATGCTTATTCATAAAGTTAGTAATCAAGGGATTATGCATATTATATCTTTTATCTTGATTGATGATATGCATGAGTAAAAGAAGACTTCCCTGAAATCTTGAATACTAATGTTTATTAACTATAATCATGACTATACATTTTCAAGATTATTTAGTACTATAATGTTTTGATAGCATTTAGAATATACTAATGAGTGTATGTTTGTGCATGAGATCATGAGGATGACTCTTGAGCATGCACAGTGGTACAGAATGAATAGAAGTTCAAAAGACATACAAAAGTTCAAGCGGGAGGCAACCACACAAACATAAAAGATAAGTATTTGAGTTGTTATTTGAAATAGTAATGATATTGCCTGTAATAGGTTGTATGCATATTTGTATTCCTAGAATATATAATGCTGAGTATAAACATTCATAGAGCATTGAATAGTATACTACTAATGTGCATATGATTGGTAAGTTGGACAAACATTCCATTGTTGCTTGTCTAGAATGAAACCTCTTTGCTGACATGCCGAGAGCTGTGCACACTCTCAATAGTATGTTCTGGTGGAGATGGAAGGCATATAGATAGCCACTGTATGCATACAAGATATGGGAAAGTGTTGTGCCAAAGTATTGGTCAAATTAGTTGCATAACTATGTAAATGATATCTGTATGCATAATAGGTTATTATGTCAATATGATTTGATGATTATGAAGTATTACTAATCCTGTACTTAATTTTGATTTGTAGGGAAAATCATGATGAATGATGAACAAGCGATGGATGTTCAACAAAAGGATTTACAAATCAAACACACTATAGAAAGCTTATGGTTAAGAGATTCTCTTAGAAAGAGGAAGAGAATCATCATGAGATGTTTTGACCATTCTCTTAATAATGTAATCAGGTTCTGTATGGGTTCCCAGGATCGGTAGTCAATTGATGAGCTTAATGATCATCATGGGTGATGTGGATCTCAACCCTTGCTACAAGGTTGAATATGGCTTCTATACACATATGATATGGATGCAAGAAGAAACTCACCATAGAGTTCGAATGACTTTGAGGCTCATATTAGTAGACCCATCTGACGAGAGATGGCACAGATAGATATGCAGAAGATCACTCAATGCAGAGTGTGAATAATGGACAATTGACAGCTTCATGACAAAGCTTGGGCTTTACCAGAAGTAAAGCTGATCCTAACCCTTACCTAAAGGTTGTGGATGATGAACCTATCATACCATTATTATGTGTCGATGATCTCTTTCTGACAAGGAATGAGAAACAGATCATGAAAATGGCTGCAGAATTAAAAATGAAAGATCTCAGATTAATGCACTACTTCTTAGGTCTAGAAGTATGGCATGATCCAAAAGGAATCTTTTAAATCGAGGTAAGTATGCTGTGAAGTTTTTAAAAAGATTTGATATGTTGGAGTGTAAAGCCATGGCCACTCCCATGGACTCCAACTTGAAGTTATTAGTTAATAACTCATTGGATTTAGTGGACCTAACCCTATATAGACAAATCATTGGGCCAATGATGTATTTAACAAATACTAGTCCAGATATATGCTTTGTTGTAAATACCGTAAGTCAGTATCTAGTAGAACCTAGAAAGGTTCACTTAATAGCTACAAAGCATATAGTGAGGTACCTAAAAGGTACTTTAGATTTTGGTCTATATAATCTTGGAGGTCATGAACTCCGTTTACATGGTTACTCAAATTCTGATTGGGCAGGAAGTGTCTCAGACAGAAAGAGTACTTTAGGTGGATGTTATAGTCTTGAATCTACCATGATCTCATGGTTTAGCAAGAAACAATCTAGTGTGGCTCTCAATACTACTGAAACAGAATATATAGCTGTCTGCTCTGCCAGCTGTGAAGCAATGTGGCTTCAGAAGCTATTATATGGAGTGTTTGACTTAGAAATGGATTCCACTATGATTATGTGTGACAATCAAAGCTGCATCAAGATGATAGGAAATCTTGTATTCCATGATAAGTCAAAACACATTGAGATCCGATACTTCTATATACGAGATATGGTGCAGAGAGGAGCTATCAAGCTCGAGTATATAAGCACTGAGGATCAAATTGATGATATCCTGACCAAACCTCTGTCTCGAGTAAAGTTTGAACACTTCCGAGACAAGCTTGGTGTAGTTTAGAAGGACTCTCCTCGAAAGGGGGAGTAGCACAGTATCCGACATCAAGTCTATCTCATCAATGATGAGGTTACCTATTTACTGCACTTAGTTACCTAGAATTATTTAGATTTAGGACTCTTATATTCTTTTGATGATAGATGTATACATGCTTTTGATGTTAGTATACATGCTTTTGATGTTAGTCTTGATGATAGATGTATACATACTTTTGATGATTTTGATGATAGATGTATACATGCTTTTGATGTTAGTATACATGCTTTTGATGTTAGTTTTGATGATAGATGTATACATACTTTTGATGATTTTGATGATAGATGTATACATGCTTTGTTGATGATGATACATGTTGTGATTATACATGTTTTGATGATGATGATACATGTTGTGGTTATACATGTTTTTATGATGATGATACATGTTGAGGTTATACATGTTTTGATGATGATGATACATGTTGTGGTTATACATGTTTTGATGATGATGATACATGTTGAGGTTATACATGTTTTGATGATGATGATACATGTTGTGGTTATACATGTTTTGATGATGATGATACATGTTGAGGTTATACATGTTTTGATGATGATGATACATGTTGTGGTTATACATGTTTTGTTGATGATGATACATGTCGTGGCTATACATGTTTTGATGATGAGAATACATGTTTTTGGTATACAACATGTGAAGGGATTGGATCATTCCTGGACTTCAGTCCGAAAGAAGAGCCGTAGACGTATGTCTTCGAAAATGAAGTTCTTGGTGAACATGTGAAGGGATTGGATCATTCCTGGACTTCAGTCCGAAAGAAGAGCCGTAGACGTATGTCTTCGAAAATGAAGTTCTTGGTGAACATGTGAAGGGATTGGATCATTCCTGGACTTCAGTCCGAAAGAAGAGCCGTAGACGTATGTCTTCGAAAATGAAGTTCTTGGTGAACATGTGAAGGGATTGGATCATTCCTGGACTTCAGTCCGAAAGAAGAGCCGTAGACGTATGTCTTCGAGAATGAAGTCCTAGATGGACGATGGAGGATTAAGTCATCCTTGGACGTAGTCCTAAATGCACGGTTGAAGGATTAAGTCATCCTTGGACGTGGTCCTAAAAGACTGTGGAGGATTAAGTCATCCTTGGACGTGGTCCTAAAAGACGGTGGAGGATTAAGTCATCCTTGGACGTGGTCCTAAAAGACGGTGGAGGATTAAGTCATCCTTGGACGTGGTCCTAAAAGTACGGTGGAGGATTAAGTCATCCTTGGACGCTGTCCTAAATGTACGGTAAGGATTGGATCATCCTTGGACTTTGGTCCTGTAAACTGAGCCGTAGACGTGAGGTCTCCGAGAACATGATAGGACTGGATCGTCCCTGGACTTCGGTTCAAAATGTACATGACTGGTTTACATCATCCTTTGATGATGCTGATGATCGTGGGATGACGATGCTGATGATCGTGCGATGACGATGCTGATGATCGTGTGATGTCAGCATCGTGCGATGACGATGCTGATGATCGTATGATGACGATGCTGATGATCGTATGATGACGATGCTGATGATTGTGTGATGATGATGCTGATGATCGTATGATGACGATGCTGATGATCGTATGATGACGATGCTGATGATCGTGTGATGACGATGCTGATGATCGTGTGATGATGATGCTGATGATTGTGTTGATCGCGTGTTGACGATGCTGATGATTGAGTACTATCAACTCTGATGATGTTGATGTTCCAGTATTGAAGATGTTCCAGTAACTAGTTGAGTTACTGATAATGTTGAGAAAGCTTCCAATGATTTATAGATGTATCATGTATGATGTTGATGACTCCTTGCTCGTGCAGATGCTGTTATAATATCCTTCTCGTTAAGGGGGAGTGTTGAGATATTGTAACTTCAAAGAATATTATAATTGTACTTTATTATTCCGGAGATGTTTCATTCCTCCGTAAAGATCTTATTGTATATCCAGAGATGTTTATTCCTCCGTCAGAATGTGGTAACTTGGGTTATTAGACTTCCCTAGTGGAGGTCGGCCCTTTATGTGTTATGTGGGTCAAAGGGTTATTAGACCACCCTAGAGGGGTCGGCCCAGTGAGTTATAGTGGGGTATTTAACCCATTGGTTAAATACGAGCCTACGTGTACCTATGTAAAATACATGTCAGTGTAGTGTATAAATAGAGGAGGTGTGTTCCTCATTTGACACACTCACACACTTGAGGATAGCGCACTTGTGGAGGAGAGGTCTGCTATTGTGGAGGAGGAGATCATGTCTCAGGGTTTCATCTTTGTATATTGCTGGTCATCTATATTGAGGAAGCTTTGCTGGGTTTTCTACCCCATGAGGGTTTCCCAGGATAAATCTCTGTCTCTTGTGTTTATGCTGTGCTTGTTGTTTCTTCAGTGATCCTGTATATGCTATTATTGTGAAATGGAATGTAATGCTGCTATTTTCTGTCTTAGCATATTGAATTTTAACAACTTGCTAACAGAAGGACTTGATCAAAAAAAAATCATGAGAAAAACACATAAAGCTGATGGCACAAAGCTGAGAAACTCAGCATCTAAAATAGAACAAAGTGGCCCTCATTAATGGCCTTGCCATCCAAAAACTCAAAGAAATAACCATGGCCCAAATCCAAATTCAGGGCCTTCTTAGAAAGTCCAGCTGCTAGAGAATTATGCTCCCGGAAAACGTGCTTGAAGATCACCTGAGGAGCCATGTGGATCAAATATCTTCTATCTTTGCACCAAGGCATCAGAAAAGAACATCAAATGCCGACAATCGATTGAGCCATGAAATAACTATCAAGGAGTCTCCATAAATTAGCTGAATTGGGACAACTAACCTCATAATACTTAAAAAACTCCAATTGCAATAAAACAAGGATATGATTTTTATTAAAGGTTGCCAATAAATAATAAAAGATGAAATATTGTCCAAATTAACACCCGAAAAGAAAAACTGTGATGTATAAATTAAATGAATGCCAAAGTTATCATGGTAGGTCATAGCTCAACAACTTTTTTTTAGTAATGGAAAAAGCATTTAATTATAACCATAAACCTCAATATATAGCAATTAAGACTTACCCAATCATGCCATGTACATTACTTTTATCAGCATTTCTTACCTTTGCCATGTCAATTTGCAAAATGTTTCTATTCCGGTACTTCATCCATCATTTAATCCAGTACTTCAGCCAATGTAAAATACAACAGTGCTTTCATATTGATAAAAATAAACAAAAATTACCAGCATCTTGAGCAGCAGCTGTGCTATTCAAGTAAATGCACTCACATAGTGATGTTAAACCATTAACTTTCCCAATATGCAACACTCAAGTGAGTTAATAAACAAATAAACTGAATTAAAATTTGTTTGATCCAAACAGTTCATGGCATAATTACCTCATTTCCAGCTTACTGCTGCACCTAATCACACAAGAAACCAAACTGTGTCATGAAATCAATTTCTATTAACAATACAAAACAAACAATCGGAATGCAAACTTCAATCAATCACCCTTACTCCTATGTAACTATAATTCTCAACAATCATAAATGCAGACTTCATCAATCACCCTTACTTTTATGTAACTATAATTCTCAACAATCATAAATGCAGACTTCATTCTTGTCATTCATACAGAACTTTTTCCACCAGGACATGTGCCACAAGGCAAGGGGAATACTAACAGAAGCTAATGGGGTACTGGTCCACTTTGACCCAACTTCACACAGGATAGTTTGAGTAGTGCCAAAAACTGTACTGAAATCCTCAGCTATGTTCAGGACTTAGAAAACATCAGGCATAAACCTTCTTTTACTAGAATCAGGTAACCCAAAATGCAGAACAGCTGGAGATGATTATCAACTGGCTATCATTTGACTTTTTCAATGAGTTTATTAAATTATAATTAACCTCCCTTATGGCCTCTCTTTTACCTTTACATAGGTACATTGTTCATACAAACAAGTATAGATGAGGCTGTTAAAGAAGATATTAGAGTCAGAACCCACTGCCAGCAAGCCCGTTCAGTACTCCGGTGGGGTAACTGTAACATCTAAGAAGCTTCTTCCCCAAGCAGATGCCCCATTGTCAACAGGCCTGTTTAGCACCCTGATGGGTTTGCCTGTTTATACCACAGGTCGGTACCCGCTGCCAGCGGACCTGTTCAGTATCCCGGCGGGTTAACCTCTTGCACCCATTTTCTATCAGAGGCTCTTGTCCCAATTTCACCTTAAAGATAAAGTTTATTATTTGCTCAAGCATAGATGAGTGGGGGAGCTGCTCTGAAAACCATCTAGGAGTGGGATGGTACCAGAATTGGAAGAGTATTCTTTGTACATGCCTGTAAAAATTTGCCCAGATGAACAACAAACCTTTGCAACTGTAGAAAGTGAAAGTCATAAAGTGGCTGTACAACAATGTATATATATGTATTTAGTATTATAACAACCAATAGATAATAACCCCCAAACTGCCCAGTCCTGGATACCTTTTTCAAAATGATGCCTGTCTTAAAAATTAATTTAATGCCCATAGCTGTCACTAAAAACAATTCCCTCGCTCCATCTAGTGTGAAACCAAGTCAAATGGTCCTAGTAACCCATAAGTTCATAAGCAAAAACCCCTTAAATCACTGATGGAGACAATGCCAGGTGGATAAGTACTCATATGAATAACGAGGACAGGTCTGAAAACCCTAGCAGCACACATCTTGTTTACTTGATACAGGCATTCCAATCAGCCAGTGAAACTCAGAAATTAATCCAAATTAACACAGTCTTAAAAATGCTTCGCAAAAATAATCAAAGGCTGAAATAGGGGTAGTGACGGAAAGACTTCCCTTATGCTTTCAAAACATCCTGAGCTTTACTGACAAGAATATCTGCATCCTTCCCCCATGCCGAGTCTTTTGCATGTCCTCATGCAAACGAATTCACCTCTGTAACACTGACATGGTAATAGAATGTTAACAGTCCCGAAAACTGTCCATCTTGATTAATAGGAACTGCTGAGAAGAGCCCCTGTACTCTGAGCATAGTCTATCAACTCATCCATTCATCACTTAGATAGAAAATCTTCAATCATTTCTTATTCGAGTTGATGCTCTTTTTATTTGCAGAAAACATAAACTATCTAAAGGTGTTATCTTTTATTCACTACCCTACCTACCTACTTAAAGAAATGAAACATTTCTTTAAGTATAGGCAAATACCCAATGTAGCCACCGTCTTAGCAGAATCATCAATAAATTCATGCCCTTTGATAGAATATATAGATGCATAATTACCAAGGCATGCTGAGCAAGAAACACTGGTTGCTTGATGTCTAAGAATTGCTGAAGAAGAAGATTATCTAAAGGCTGTAAAATAGATTGAAACCAATGGTCAATATGATTATGCATACCATGTTCTTTCTCAGCTGGATTGTCTAACAGTTAATTGTTCTCTGCAGGTTGGCAAAGGTGTTCCATCAGAACCACTGAATCAACTGATTCCTCCTCCATCTCTTGAGCTGCAGAGATCTCTTCAAGTTCCTGCAAGATGCACGAAAGTTCCTGCAACAATCTCTTCTTTCGTTCATTCATTCTTGGATCCATTAGTCAATTTTTTTTTTTTTGTGCTTTTTTTTTTCTTTTTCTTGTAGGGGGTTTTCTAAAAACTTTGAAAGTCACACCAACTGATAATAATTCTGAAACCCACACTAACTTGAAATAACATGAAATGCACTCTTGCTGAAAGGAAAACTGCTTCTACTGAATCAAATACACACCCTCTCATACTGATGAAATCGACTGCTGAATCAAATCTAACACTGCTAAAAGGAAGACTCTGCTGCTGTTAAATAAAACCTACTGAAATAGAAATTTCTTTGCTGCTGAATGTAATCTAATACTGCTGAAATAAACCACTTGCACACTAATTAAATCAAATCTGATCTGGCTAAGAATGAAAGCACACCTACATCCACTCTCCAATCCTTTTTAGTACCTCCCCGGCAACGGCGCCAAAATGTCGAGCTAAATATATAACATATAATCAACATCTAATTGTCAACCCGGGAAGGTAGTGTTATCACACAACTTGTAGTTGCCCCTAGAGGTATCCCATCCGGGACGGTAGAGGAGACAGGCAATTAAAGAGGTGACCCAAGAGATGCCACGGTTCCCAATGCAATGTGGGAGTCACGTCAACCGAGGCACTCTTCGCTTTAGGTCAAGGTATAACTAGACCAAGGGGGAGACCCTATACCCCAATCACGATTGATTGGACCCAAACAAAGGTTTCTAAGGGTAGGTAAATGATGAGTTACGGAAACCAATGCAAGGTTAAGTGGACCTAAGAGTTAAGAGATGGTTGATGGTGGTGTAGTGGATAGTTAGGGTTTCAACCTATGTATGGTTTAGGCCACATGATGGGGTATGATTACTTGATATAGTACCATGTGTTTGCACAAGTGGGTCTAGTTTCTTGGGAAGTGTGAAATGATTCTAGGTAGGCCCACAAGGTGAAGTTAGGTGTAAGATTGGTACTATAGGTTAGATCTAGGCTAGATCTATAAGTTGGAGTTGGTTCTAGGATTTCCCATGTATTAGATCTAGGGTTTGACACTAATCCCAAGGAGTGCGCCTTGCTTGGAGAAGGACTAGTGCCTTGTTGGATGGGCTAATGGAGTCAAAAGGTATGTCAAAGTGTAGATCGGGACACCTAGAAGCCAAGTCAAGTGGGTTGAATGAGATCCAATGGTTGGATCTTACTAGATCTAGGTTTTTAAATGATGACCAAAAGTGGACCACAATCCCTTAAAACAAGGAATGCAATCCCCAAGGCGGATCTTGACGAAAGGACAGTATAGACCTAGGTTTCAAGGCATGGGCATTCCAAATCCACAAAAATCTCCAACACCCACTTCCTAGAAGTGGACCAACTCAAAAAATCAAGGGGGTGCGATTTGCTCAAGGAGGGTCAAAAATGGGTTTTGGTGGACCAAATCAAATCCAATGGCCACCAAAATGTAGATCCGGGATGTTAGTACCCCGATCTATGTTCCTTCAAAGTTTCAAGTGAATCCAATGGCTAGATCTTAGTAGATCTAAGTTTTAAGATGCCAAGAAGGTCAAAAGGGGGTTTCAACCCCTTAAAACATGGAGAGATGTCCACAAGGTAGTTTTCACCAAAGTAAGGATATGGGTTTAGGTTATCAAGTGTCTAGATGTCAAATCAAGTGGGATCTCACCTACCCATGTGCTAGATCTAACCCAACAAGCTTCTCTTAGGAAAATCGATTTAGGTTCAAGAAGGCTTTTTGCATTGAAAAGTGTGTCAATTTTTAGCCAATCACCACCAAACTATAGATCCAACTAGGGGTGGATCCTATAGAGGTGGGTTTTTAATATCTTGTCAATTGCAAGGCTAGATCTAAGTAGATCTAAGAAATACCAAAATTTGGGGTTTTGATTTAATTAGGGTTTTTGTGATCTAGAAATTATGGAAGATTCAAGGAAGAGAAGATCATACCTCTTGGAACATACCTGGATGAAGAGATGAATGCTAGTTGAGACGAGGATTACTTTGCCAAAGATCAAATGGAGAATTGTTGAAGCCCTCTTGCCAAATCGATTTTTCCAAGCCACATGTGATTCCTTCTAACCTGTCAAGCCAAGGAGCAAAGCATCAATTAGTTTAACAAATTGAAGGTAGATGCAAGCAAGAGAGAGAAAAACATAGAATAGTTGACACAAAGGCAAAACTACTCCCTGTCAAACCCAAAACGACTTCTTCCAAGCTTGAAGGGCAAGCCTCCCCACCAATTCGCACTTGTCAAAGTTGCCCTCTCAACCTGCAAATAAAGTATGGCAAATATGCAAGATAGCTACAATAGATCCTCCAGTGCAATGGACAATAGCATTTACAATCGAAACAACCAACATCCACTCCAATCCAAGCATGTACTCCAAAAGATAGAAATTTTATTCCAAGAGCCAAGAGCCAAAAATCTCTAGATGATCTTTACAATGAGGGGGTCTCCTCCTTATATAGGATAATAAAGACCAAAACCCTAGATCTCAAAACCACTTTTTGAAATGAGTGGTTGAGATTAAAAGATCTCACAACATAATCAATGGCTAATAATAAATCATAACCATATATCACATGGATCACCCACATAATGATAGCGCCCCCACTAAAAAGGTACAATGAGGGGTGACGTCATCCACAAGAGAAACTATAAGCATCAAAATCCACCTCATGGTGACTAGGACATAACAATATAAGCTCATGGTGGGGCTAGGAGGTTTTAATCCTTACTAGCTCATCCCCAAGGCACAATAAAAATAATAAAATATGTCCAATATAATAAGAATGACCAAAACTGTCCTCAGAATCCATGACAGTCAAGCAGTAAATGTCCTCCTGTGATCAATCTGGGCATACCCACATGGTGAAAACTGACTGGAAGGTAGTGATGCCGCCCTGGAAGACCTCTGTGAAAACCAAATGCCAAAACCTTGCCTCAATTGCCCAAATCGATTTCCTCAGTGACCACCTTTTCCCATTTTTTAACTGCCTCGGGAACTGTGAAAGTGCCAAAACTGCCTCCTAGGGTGCTAGCGCTGTCAATCTGAGCCCACCAGGCTCTCCGGAAGGGGGGATAAATGGTAATAACAAGTGGCTGGACCACCCCCTCCATCATCAGCGCCCTAGGTGAACTGGCCTCTCGGGGCCCATGCTGCTCAGGCTGGGAAATCAGCCCCAAATCTGGTCAACAAGTGTAAAACTGCATCAATCACTGTCAGAAGTGCCCGGAACTGAAAGATAAGTGTCTCAATGGATCCAGAAGACCCAAATCCACTAGGAATGAGTACTCATACATCATGGGTTGCCCTAATGGGCCAGCTGTAGGGTCCACCATATATGGACAATGTATAATCTGCTGATCTGAAATAATAATAAACCTGCTGAACTGGATCAAACATCATCTGCATCATATGTCCATCATATGATATCATTATCAAACATGTGGGACCATAAATCATCATCAATAATCATCCATACATGGCCCACATCATCACGGATCCCAAGAATATATAATCAAGGATAAATCACATCAGTAGACTAAGACAATGTTTCTCTAATCATTCCCACAGCTAAGCTCAAAGTATAAATTCCATTCAGTGGCATTAATCAAGTTAACATATTCCGTGGTTATATAAAATTACTTGCACCATAGTTCAAATGACAAACTCACCCATTGGACATGGTCAAACTGCTAGTGAAGGATGAAGGCTAGGAGCAAGGTTGGGCCAAGGGTTTGACTTGTCTAACTTAACTCAAAAATACTCTGGACTGGGAAAAGGGGGAAGCTACAAACTCTGTGCTGGACAAAAGAACACGGGGGATGGCTGTGCCTCACAAATGGATAAGTTGTTTAGAGAGTGTTTATTCAACTTAGGCATCATGTCTACATCAAGTTGATCCAGGTTCATTAGGATCATTCAATTTCATTTCCATGGCCTTTTTGGCCTACATAACCCTTCGGATTTCAGATGTGCTGAGAAGCACAACTAGTTGCAGCTTGCATCCAGGGCATGTTTTTCATATATTTATACAAGGTCAGCAATTGTTTAGATATAGCTTTTAAGAACTATTGCTTTTTGGACCTTTCTTATACTCTTCGAGGAGTATATTTTTTTAGCTTTTCACTGCTCTTGCCCTTTTTTGTTTCCATGGGCGAATTTTTAGTTTCCATAGGTAGAACATGAGCTTTCAGTTTTAGCCAACAACATCTCAAGTGACTAGGGGGAGTTCGAGCCAAGGCCTACAATCCAACTCACCAAAGGCAAGTTCTGTCACCAACTCAGAGCCGAGACACTGAATAAACAAGGATGCGGTCCAAACACAGAGGTAGAAAAATGGGGAAGTCCTCAGTATCAGAAAGTCAAATGAGACATGTCAGGGTTTAAAGTCAAACAGGAAGGTCATGTATGGATGGAGGCAAGTGAATATGGAGCCTACACTAGCAGACAACTGGTGTCGGGGAAAGACCATGTCTATGTAAGGTAAAATACCAGTAAGTTTTGTTAAATGACCTAAAAAGTGCAAGCAATTGTCCATTTTAAGATTTACAGTTCATTTTAAATAGTTTGCCACATCAGGAATAATATACCAAGCACATGCCATGATCATGACTAAATCAACAAGATAATAATCCACAGTCAGTGAGAACATATCCATAGATCATACAACATCATCATAATAATCATCATCATGCATCATCTGAAACACTGCTGTAATATATCTCTAGGCACTGAACTGAAACTGTAATGGGATAAGTGGTCACATCAGTCATCAAATCTGAACTCTCAAGGCTCAGCCTTGACACAAGGTCATAAAATCTGAATAATGTACTGCTCTGATCATGAGTGATCCAAAATATATAGCCATGCTCTGGAATAATGGAAGCTCTGGAATGTGCAGATATCTGCTGTACAAGAATAGTAGCCCTGCTACTATGGTGTGATAACAGGTAGACTTAGAGGAACCAGCACAGGAAATGCAGGGTTGAAGAGGGAGTTAAAAGAATGCGAAAATACTTTCTGAACATGAAAGGAATTTGCTGAAAAGAAGCTACTGTAATCTACTCTGTTCTTGAATCAACGAAACACAATCTTGGTCTTCGATTAACAGTTTATCTTATTCGACTTTGAATTAACTCTACCCTATCTAGATTCTTCCAAATAAAATAACTTCTTCAGATCAATTTATATCTATATTTATCTAAACACGACAAGATTCATTCTATTCTACTTCACACCTAAATACTCAGCTATTCAAATAGTCTATTATCAAACTGTTGAAAAGAAACTATCTAGCTGCGTTAATAAAGAAACTAACTCTTAAAAGAATCAAAATCTATGAATCCATTCTACTGTTCTTAACCAAATATGACCAGCGCTGTTCCTATCTATATAAATCTATCTAAAATCTAACTACTATCTTTGATCAGATCTACAATCTCAAAGCTTCAAGTAAATAAACTCAGAACCTAAGTTAAAACAAACATCTACAGCGTGCTTGCTAATCTTAATTACCCTACCAATCTATTAAAACATTTAATAATTTGCTCTATGCTTTTTATCTATTTAACAATTCGATTTAAGCTCTGTGCACAGAGTATTCTATTATTCTAAAATTCAGATTGAATAACTTTTAATCTAATATTTAGAAAACAGATTCAACCTTACAGTAATCGAGAAAGCAATGATCTATGAAAGAAAACAACTCTAACATCTATTGTAAATAAATGAGGAGATCATCTACATTTGGTGGTGGGCCCTCCCACAGAGATAGAGACCTCTGTTTCGCCTCAGGAAAGATGGATTATCATGCTACAACTGTTCAAACAAAGCTACTTCATTCAAAGGCACACCTTGCTAAACACAGTAAACCAGCTTCATATATTCCAAATGCTTTAAAAAAAAATACTCATTTCAAGAGTTGTATACATCAATAGCTCCCTTCTGTTTCCATCTCAAGCTGATTTATACATGAACAGATGGACAAGATCCATCCCAAAATTCAGAAATTCGAGCAACTACCCAAAAAACGGCCAACACCAAATCTGGCAAAATCACGTCTGTTCCGGAAGGGATTTCTCCACATTCGTTCAGAAATTCTGAAAACTGCCCGCGGATAGGGGTAAATGGGGCCATTTGTGAAGTGGGTTTCGAACCGTTTTGAAAAATTCCCAACCGTTTGTTCAGAAATTGAGCCCGAAATCAGGGTCCTGATCAAGGACGGAAATGCCATTTTGAGCAAATGACATCCTCAGAACAGCACTGGATAATCCTCATAAGTATCTGGAAGGCGATGGAAGTTCAAGAGACATCCCAAATGTGGACAGGATCCCCAAATCGCAGGTGCAGCCAGCGTAAATCTTCCCTGGAGCGCCGAGACCACTGCACAAAAGAAACAACGACCATTAGTTGACCAAGCATTTAAACGGAGGATTAAAAAGCCCAATTTTATACATAAAACAAGGTAAAGTAAGAAATAAATAATCAAAAATCACTTACCAAACCTTTGTCCACGTTGGTCTCCACAAAAGCATGACCATACACAAATAAACATTAATAAAACTAACTTATCATGTGGTTTCATAAGTTTTATGCTAGAAAATGATGTATTGGACAGCCAATAATAGGAGACCAACATCTCCCCCAACCCAAAGATCTTGCAGGTCCCTATGCAAGAAAGTCTCATACAACAAGATTTGAAACTCAAAGTAAAGTCTGATAGAATTAAAGTCTGATCTTGCAGACTCTACTCATCATTCCTGCATTTAGTAGGTCATACATGCTGATGAACATCTGTGGTGATCAACAATCAAGTGTTCCAGGAGCAAAACTTGCTAACAGAAGGACTTGATCAAAAACAAATCATGAGAAAAACACATAAAGCTGATGGCACAAAGCTGAGAAACTCAGCATCTAAAATAGAACAAAGTGGCCCTCATTAATGGCCTTGCCATCCAAAAACTCAAAGAAATAACCATGGCCCAAATCCAAATTCAGGGCCTTCTTAGAAAGTCCAGCTGCTAGAGAATTATGCTCCCGGAAAACGTGCTTGAAGATCACCTGAGGAGCCATGTGGATCAAATATCTTATATCTTTGCACCAAGGCATCAGAAAAGAACATCAAATGCCGACAATCGATTGAGCCATGAAATAACTATCAAGGAGTCTCCATAAATTAGTTGAATTGGGACAGCTAACCTCATAATACTTAAAAAACTCCAATTGCAATAAAACAAGGATATGATTTTTATTAAAGGTTGCCAATCAATAATAAAAGATGAAATATTGTCCAAATTAACACCATAAAAGAAAAACTGTGATGTATCAATTAAATGAATGCCAAAGTTATCATGGTAGGTCATAGCTCAGCAACTTTTTTTTTTAGTAATGGAAAAAGCATTTAATTATAACCATAAACCTCAATATATAGCAATTAAGACTTACCCAATCATGCCATGTACATTACTTTTATCAGCATTTCTTACCTTTGCCATGTCAATTTGCAAAATGTTTCTATTCCGGTACTTCATCCATCATTTAATCCAGTACTTCAGCCAATGTAAAATACAACAGTGCTTTCATATTGATAAAAATAAACAAAAATTACCAGCATCTTGAGCAGCAACTGTGCTATTCAAGTAAATGCACTCACACAGTGATGTTAAACCATTAACTTTCCCAATATGCAACACTCAAGTGAGTTAATAAACAAATAAACTGAATTAAAATTTGTTTGATCCAAACAGTTCATGGCATAATTACCTCATTTCCAGCTTACTGCTGCACCTAATCACACAAGAAACCAAACTGTGTCATGAAATCAATTTCTATTAATAATACAAAACAAACAATCGGAATGCAAACTTCAATCAATCACCCTTACTCCTATGTAACTATAATTCTCAACAATCATAAATGCAGACTTCATCAATCACCCTTACTTCTATGTAACTATAATTCTCAACAATCATAAATGCAGACTTCATTCTTGTCATTCATACAGAACTTTTTCCACCAGGACATGTGCCACAAGGCAAGGGGAATACTAACAGAAGCTAATGGGGTACTGGTCCACTTTGACCCAGCTTCACACAGGATAGTTTGAGTAGTGCCAAAAACTGTACTGAAATCCTCAGCTATGTTCAGGACTTAGAAAACATCAGGCATAAACCTTCTTTTACTAGAATCAGGTAACCCAAAATGCAGAACAGCTGGAGATGATTATCAACTGGCTATCATTTGACTTTTTCAATGAGTTTATTAAATTATAATTAACCTCCCTTATGGCCTCTCTTTTACCTTTACATAGGTACATTGTTCATACAAACAAGTATAGATGAGGCTGTTAAAGAAGATATTAGAGTCAGAACCCACTGCCAGCAAGCCCGTTCAGTACTCCGGTGGGGTAACTGTAACATCTAAGAAGCTTCTTCCCCAAGCAGATGCCCCATTGCCAACAGGCCTGTTTAGCACCCTGATGGGTTTGCCTGTTTATACCACAGGTCGGTACCCGCTGCCAGCGGACCTGTTCAGTATCCCGGCGGGTTAACCTCTTGCACCCATTTTCTATCAGAGGCTCTTGTCCCAATTTCACCTTAAAGATAAAGTTTATTATTTGCTCAAGCATAGATGAGTGGGGGAGCTGCTCTGAAAACCATCTAGGAGTGGGATGGTACCAGAATTGGAAGAGTATTCTTTGTACATGCCTGTAAAAATTTGCCCAGATGAACAACTAACCTTTGCAACTGTAGAAAGTGAAAGTCATAAAGTGGCTGTACAACAATGTATATATATGTATTTAGTATTATAACAGCCAATAGATAATAACCCCCAAACTGCCCAGTCCTGGATACCTTTTTCAAAATGATGCCTGTCTTAAAAATAATTTAATGCCCATAGCTGTCACTAAAAACAATTCCCTCGCTCCATCTAGTGTGAAACCAAGTCAAATGGTCCTAGTAACCCATAAGTTCATAAGCAAAAACCCCTTAAATCACTGATGGAGACAATGCCAGGTGGATAAGTACTCATATGAATAACGAGGACAGGTCTGAAAACCCTAGCAGCACACATCTTGTTTACTTGATACAGGCATTCCAATCAGCCAGTGAAACTCAGAAATTAATCCAAATTAACACAGTCTTAAAAATGCTTCGCAAAAATAATCAAAGGCTGAAATAGGGGTAGTGACGGAAAGACTTCCCTTATGCTTTCAAAACATCCTGAGCTTTACTGACAAGAATATCTGCATCCTTCCCCCATGCCGAGTCTTTTGCATGTCCTCATGCAAACGAATTCACCTCTGTAACACTGACATGGTAATAGAATGTTAACAGTCCCGAAAACTGTCCATCTTGATTAATAGGAACTGCTGAGAAGAGCCCCTGTACTCTGAGCATAGTCTATCAACTCATCCATTCATCACTTAGATAGAAAATCTTCAATCATTTCTTATTCGAGTTGATGCTCTTTTTATTTGCAGAAAACATAAACTATCTAAAGGTGTTATCTTTTATTCACTACCCTACCTACCTACTTAAAGAAATGAAACATTTCTTTAAGTATAGGCAAATACCCAATGTAGCCACCGTCTTAGCAGAATCATCAATAAATTCATGCCCTTTGATAGAATATATAGATGCATAATTACCAAGGCATGCTGAGCAAGAAACACTGGTTGCTTGATGTCTAAGAATTGCTGAAGAAGAAGATTATCTAAAGGCTGTAAAATAGATTGAAACCAATGGTCAATATGATTATGCATACCATGTTCTTTCTCAGCTGGATTGTCTAACGGTTAATTGTTCTCTGCAGGTTGGCAAAGGTGTTCCATCAGAACCACTGAATCAACTGATTCCTCCTCCATCTCTTGAGCTGCAGAGATCTCTTCAAGTTCCTGCAAGATGCACGAAAGTTCCTGCAACAATCTCTTCTTTCGTTCATTCATTCTTGGATCCATTAGTCAATTTTTTTTTTTTTTTTTGTGCTTTTTTTTTCTTTTTCTTGTAGGGGGTTTTCTAAAAACTTTGAAAGTCACACCAACTGATAATAATTCTGAAACCCACACTAACTTGAAATAACATGAAATGCACTCTTGCTGAAAGGAAAACTGCTTCTACTGAATCAAATACACACCCTCTCATACTGATGAAATCGACTGCTGAATCAAATCTAACACTGCTAAAAGGAAGACTCTGCTGCTGTTAAATAAAACCTACTGAAATAGAAATTTCTTTGCTGCTGAATGTAATCTAATACTGCTGAAATAAACCACTTGCACACTAATTAAATCAAATCTGATCTGGCTAAGAATGAAAGCACACCTACATCCACTCTCCAATCCTTTTTAGTACCTCCCCGGCAACGGCGCCAAAATGTCGAGCTAAATATATAACATATAATCAACATCTAATTGTCAACCCGGGAAGGTAGACTTAGAGGAACCAGCACAGGAAATGCAGGGTTGAAGAGGGAGTTAAAAGAATGCGAAAATACTTTCTGAACATGAAAGGAATTTGCTGAAAAGAAGCTACTGTAATCTACTCTGTTCTTGAATCAACGAAACACAATCTTGGTCTTCGATTAACAGTTTATCTTATTCGACTTTGAATTAACTCTACCCTATCTAGATTCTTCCAAATAAAATAACTTCTTCAGATCAATTTATATCTATATTTATCTAAACATGACAAGATTCATTCTATTCTACTTCACACCTAAATACTCAGCTATTCAAATAGTCTATTATCAAACTGTTGAAAAGAAACTATCTAGCTGTGTTAATAAAGAAACTAACTCTTAAAAGAATCAAAATCTATGAATCCATTCTACTGTTCTTAACCAAATATGACCAGCGCTGTTCCTATCTATATAAATCTATCTAAAATCTAACTACTATCTTTGATCAGATCTACAATCTCAAAGCTTCAAGTAAATAAACTCAGAACCTAAGTTAAAACAAACATCTACAGCGTGCTTGCTAATCTTAATTACCCTACCAATCTATTAAAACATTTAATAATTTGCTCTATGCTTTTTATGTATTTAACAATTCGATTTAAGCTCTGTGCACAGAGTATTCTACTATTCTAAAATTCAGATTGAATAACTTTTAATCTAATATTTAGAAAACAGATTCAACCTTACAGTAATCTAGAAAGCAATGATCTATGAAAGAAAACAACTCTAACATCTATTGTAAATAAATGAGGAGATCATCTACCTCTGGTGGTGGGCCCTCCCACAGAGATAGAGACCTCTGTTGCGCCTCAGGAAAGATGGATTATCATGCTACAGCTGTTCAAACAAAGCTACTTCATTCAACGGCACACCTTGCTAAACACAGTAAACCAGCTTCATATATTCCAAATGCTTTAAAAAAAAATACTCATTTCAAGAGTTGTATACATCAATAGCTCCCTTCTATTTCCATCTCAAGCTTATTTATACATGAACAGATGGACAAGATCCATCCCAAAATTCAGAAATTCGAGCAACTACCCAGAAAACGACCAACACCAAATCTCGCAAAATCACGTCTGTTCCGCAAGGGATTTCTCCACATTCGTTCAGAAATTCTGAAAACTGCCCGCGAATAGGGGTAAATGGGGCCATTTGTGAAGTGGGTTTCGAACCGTTTTGAAAAATTCCCAACCGTTTGTTCAGAAATTGAGCCCGAAATCAGGGTCCTGATCAAGGACGGAAATGCCATTTTGAGCAAATGACATCCTCAGAACAGCACTGGATAATCCTCATAAGTATCTGGAAGGCGATGGAAGTTCAAGAGACATCCCAAATGTGGACAGAATCCCCAAATTGCAGGTGCAGCCAGCGTAAATCTTCCCTGGAGCGCCGAGACCACTACACAAAAGAAACAACGACCATTAGTTGACCAAGCATTTAAACGGAGGATTAAAAAGCCCAATTTTATACATAAAACAAGGTAAAGTAAGAAATAAATAATCAAAAATCACTTACCAAACCTTTGTCCACGTTGGTCTCCACAAAAGCATGACCATACACAAATAAACATTAATAAAACTAACTTATCATGTGGTTTCATAAGTTTTATGCTAGAAAATGATGTATTGGACAGCCAATAATAGGAGACCAATAGTGCGCATCTGTGTAAGGTGAATAAACACTCTTTGAACAACTTATCCATTTGTGAGACACCGCCATTCCTTGTGTTGTTGCTTTCCCACTATATGCTATGGTGTGTATTCCCTTTTCCATTTCCAAAGTGTCACAGTGTTAAGTCAGTAAGTCACCCTTTGACCCAGCCAATTGTTTTTTTTAGCCTTCACCCTTCACTGGCAAATTGATCACAACTATGAAGTGAGTATGACCTTGAAAGTCTTGTCTGAGTAATAAATAATAATTATGACTTATTATATTTGGATTTAGATCTCCAGTAATGATTACTTCTTGTTATAATTTCTAATTGAATGGATTGTAAAGCATGTTTTAACCTTGGACACCTTGCGGCAGCGTGATAACAGTTTGAGTCATATTTTGGTCATGTTGACTTGGTCAAATCTCAGTTTGACCAAAAGTCAACTACAGGACATGAGGTGGCAGACCTCAGATGTTACAGATAGATGATATATGGTCTGGTACAGGTCACCATGGTGGGCTTATGCAGTGGTTTCAGGCTTATGATGATGATTTGTGCTTTTCAGCACTTTTACAGATTATTATTATTTGGTCTGCCGAATATGATGAGTATTTATTTTGGACCATGCAGAGGTTTATATGGTGTATGAGTACACATCTTAGATGGATTTGGACCTTCTGAGTTCAATGAGACAGTCTGTTTTCAGTTCCGAGCAGTTACAGTGATATTTGAGCCTCAGTTGGCTATGCTAGTGCAATTTTGGCTTGTCGGAGGCCCTGTCAGAGCAGAGTAGAGATATCATTAGTTCACCTAGAGCGCTATTTTTGGAAGGGGTGGTCCAGCCACTTGTTATTACCATACTACCCCCCTTCCAGACACTCTGGTGATTTTTATTTTTGGAGCCAGGCACTCCAGGTGGCATTTTGGGCAGTTTCACACTTCCCTAGGCAGTCCAGAAATGGTGAAAATGGCTACTGAAGAATTCGATTTGGGCTACTGAGGCAAGGTTATGGCATGGGATGATCAGTGATGATGAGTGGGATGTCTTCCACACCTTCTCCAGCAGTTTCAGCTTCATCGGGACTTGGATCCATCACTTATGGCACTTTTTGATGATTTCTGGAGCATCCTAAGGCTCACGACTTTCCCAGAGAGGCACGATTTGGTGTCTAGATCATTTATTCTTGGATATTGTGCCATGGGGATTGACCAAGAGTGTTAGAAATTACCCAGTGGACCCACCATGAGCTATTTGTTATGTTTTATCATCATGATTTGGTGGGATCCCCTCTTCTAGGGTGAGTTTGTCCACATATTGTTATATTTTATTATTGATCCATGTATTGTATTGTTGAGCTCATCTCAACCATTGATTAGATCTTTTGATCTTTTAGTCTTAGCCACTCATTCAAAAAGTGGTTAGGATTATGGCCTCTCTCCATCCTATTTAAAGGGGAGAGATTCTCATTGTAAATCATCTAGAGATTTTGGCTCTGGGCTCTTGGAATGAAATTTCTATCTTTTGGAGTACATGCTTGGGTTTGGAGTGGATGTTGGTTGCTTTGATTGTAAATGCTTTTGTCCATTGCTAGAGGATCTATTGTAGATATCTTGCATATTTTGCCATATCTTTTTATAGGTTAAGAGGACGTTTTTGACAAGTACGAATTGGTGGGGAGGCTTGCCCTTTAAGCTTGGAGGAAGACGTTTTGGCTAAACAGGAGTGGTTTTGTCTTTGTGCGAACTATTCTTTGCTTATCTCTCTCTTGCTTGTATCTACCTTCAACATGTTAAACTGATTGATGCTTTGCTCCTTGGTTTTGATAGGTTAGAGGGACACACATGTGGCTTGGAGAAAATCGATTTGGCAAGAGGGCTTAAAAAATTCTTCATTTGATCTTTGGCAAAAGTAATCCTCATCTCAACTATCATTCATCTCTTCATCCAGGTATGCTCCAAAGGTTTGGTCTTCTTCTTCCTTGGCTTATCCATAACTTCTAGATCACAAAAACCCTAATTAATTAAAACCCTCATTTTTCACTTTTTCTTAGATCTACTTGGATCTAGCCTAGCTTTTGAAAAGATATTGAAAACCCACCTCTATAGTATCCACGGCAATTTGGATTTATAGTTTGGTGGTGTTTGGGTTCCATTTGACACACTTTTCAAGGCAAAGTAGCCCTCTTGAGGCAAATCGCACCCCTTGGGAGAAGCTAATTGGGTTGGATCTAACACATGGGTAGGTGAGATCCCACTTGATTCATACTCTCCTCACTTGATAACCTATCCCTAGTGCTTCACCTTGTTGATTTTTGCCTTGTGGGCCCCATTCCTCATTTTGAGGGCTGTGCCCCACTTGGGTCAATTTGGTGATGCATTTTCTATCTTAGATCTATGGAAATCTAGCCATTGGATGCCCTTGATTTTCAAGATCCACACTCATACTTGCATAAACCTCTTGGATCTAAACTTTGGTGGCCTTTGGGTTTGATTTGACACACCTTTCCATGCTTTTAGCTCTCCTTGGGCAAAGTCGCACTCCTTGGGTGTTTGAGTTTGTCCACTTCTAGGACATGGGTGGTTGAGATCCCATTGGATTTGAAAAATGCATACCTTGAAACCCCTACCTAGTATCTCACTTTGTGAAGTTCTACCTTGGGGGTATCATTCCTCATTTTGGGGGATTGTTGTCCACTTGGGTCACATGGTGAAATATTAGATCTACTAAGATCCAACCATCACATCTTGAATAGCCCACTTGATTTGTATCCTAGGTGTATCGATCTACATTTCCACATCTCTTTTGACTCCATTAGCCCATCTATCAAGGCACTAGTCCACCTAGGGCAATTCGCACTCCTTGGGAGTTGTGTCATTTCCTAGATCCCATATGTGGGCATCTCTAATTTCACCTTAGATCCATAGATCTACTTATTACATTCCCCTTGGTACCATTTGCACCCTTAACTTCACCTTGTGGGTCCCATTTGAACCATTTCCATATCCCAAGGAAGAGGGCCCCACTTGTGTATTTCATGGTACTAGATTTTGTCCTTTGATCTCATTATGTGGCCTAAATCAGTCATTGGTTGAAACATAAGTCATTCCTTAAGCCTCTCTTCAACCACACTTAAACTTCTAGGCCCACCTAACCTTGCATTGGTTTCCGTAACTTGTCTTTTACATATCCCTAGGAACCTTTGTTTGGGTCCAATCATCTTTGATTGATAATAGGGTCTCCCCCTAGGTCTTGATTCATCTTGATCTAAAGTGAAGAGTGCATCGGTTGACATGACTTCCAACTTGCATTGGGAACCGTGGCATCTCTTAGTTCACCTCCTTAGTTTTCCATCTCCTCTACCATCCCGGATGGGATACCGCTAGGGACAACTACTAGTTGTGTGATAACAGCCCCCAATAGAATTTGCACCAGGATCCCGAAAAGAGACTTAAAATGGTCAACAACAGCTATTTCAATATCTTTCTGGCCTAAAACATGTACACCTGAGCTATCCTTTAAACCCCAAATAGAATTCTAAATCCTATGCTGGTTTGCAAAATTATGGAAAAAAGAAGTATTCTTGTCCCCATGTGTTAGCCAGATAACCTGGCTCTTTAAGCACCATTCCTCCTTCTGCAATTTAAGGATTTGAGATTTTCTACCCTCCAATTCCTATAGCAAATCCCTATTAGATTCAGAAAAAACTCCAGTCGAGTTCCAGACAAAACACGAGTTTATTTTATCCTCAATAGCCACCAAATCTTCTTTCGAAGACTTTTTTTTCTTCTCCGAAGCTATAATCACCTTACGAATTTCAGTTAGTTTAATAATCAAGCCTTACATAGCCGAGTCGCTTTCAAGCTGGTTCATGGAAAGTCACTTATCCTTAATCACCTTATTGAATTCCTCCAATTCATTCCAAGAATGATTAAACTTATATGGGTACTTAATCTTAGGATTCGAACCTTCCATTTGCAGACAAACAGGTAGGTGGTATGAAGTAGAAACATTAACTTCCCAAATCCTGTATCTTCCAGCAAAGGAAATTAAATCCTCAACTAAAAGAAAGCGGTCACGTCTTTTACCCACACCGTTATCCCTAGTCCTACCATGATGCCAGGTGGGCATCGATGTTGTAGGAAGAATATCAATTAGTTTTTCCTTCGAAAAAATATGATTGAACTAGCCAACCAACGTGTCCAAATGAGACCATGCTCCCCACACTTCTCGAGCAACAAGTACTAAATTTAGATCACCTCCCAAAATCAAAGAAGGGGCCTCCAAAATTTCACTATCCAAAGCCTCCTGCCATAACTCTTTCCTGTCTCTATAAGGGCCATAACAATTTAGAACCCTAATAGTATGGCCAAAGTCCTTGCTGTAACCCTCCAATAAAATACCAACACAAGTTCAAAAGGAAAAAACTGGTTTTCTCCTGGATTCCATGCCCTCAATAGTCCCCCAGACAAGTCATGTGCATCAACAGTAGTGCACTCCCATCCTGGCAGTAGCTTCAAGAACATCTCTCGAGCCTTGACACCTAACACCATAGTCTCCTGAATAAATAAAACATCTAGTTTTTCCAACTCGAACAGTCTTTTGAGGGCAAGAAATTTTGGGCTTCCCCCAACCCCTTTGACATTAAGAGACAAAACTTTCATCAAGGAACCGAGCCAAAGGGCTCATTTGCTTTAAGGGCCCTTGAATCAACCATAGAATTCCCACATACACCTTCCATCCCCTAGGGATCATCATCCGAAATCAAAGAAAATTGCTGAGAAAGTGACAAATAGGAAGGCCCAAGACCACCTCTAACTGCCCCTTTGTTGAAATTATTTTGTTTCTTCCTAATAGTCACATTTTGAAATGGACTCGGAGAAACACAGATAGAATCCGATAAAACACCTGAAGTTGAGGAAAACACTGGCAGGGGGACTTTTTGTAAAATATCCTTAAAAGAGGGGACTAAACCGTTAACCACCTGGGCTAAATCCCTTGTTAGACCACCATAACAAGTCTCGAAAACAGTAACCCCTTCAGTAGCTACCTCTTTAAACCATGAAGAAGTACCAGTCCCATCTTTTGAAAGTAAGGAAAAGGAATCCATAACAGGATCTGAAGCAACTTCTGACACCTTAACCCCTCCAATATTCATATGACTGATAGTAACCCCATCAACAATATCAATAACATCACCCCTCATACCCAACGAGTAAGAGTTATTGGATACCCTAGTATACTTAGGAGGTGAAATCAGAAAAATCCCACGGTCCCGAGTTTCCTCCGAAACCCAACCCAAAAAATGACGTCCCAAACTATACCGGTCCTCCACCCCTTTTATACGTTCAACCTATTCTGCACTTAAAGACTCAAAAAAAAGAGGGAAAAAGAGTCTTCAAAATACCTGAGAAGGACAAAAACTCCTGAGACTGATGAGACCCCAGAACTCGAGTATCTGAGGAGGGATCACTACCACCATGGGATACCTCATTGACTGCCAGTGCTGTCACCTTAGACAACAAATATGGGTGATGGTCCTCCGGAGTAACCGACTTTATCACCGAAAGAAGTCCAGGACATGTCACCCTCAAATGACCCGTATAATGTATTGTGACACCCATGACACCTAAAAGGAATGCGCCAAAAGTATGAATAAGAGTTCTATCACCCCACTGAATCTCAACCTCCGTCGGAAGCCCCCGAGACATGTCTAATTCCAATAGGACCTAGGCTATGCTTTTATTTGCTTGCTTGAGAGAGTCCTCGTCGAAAAGAAATAAAGTTTCCCACCGCATTCGCCAAAGAAACAATAACATTCCTTGTCCATAGCTCAATGGGTAAACTGGGAAGCAACATCCAACAATACCTCAACTGAAAACCCTTTTTATATGGATTAAAATTTGGAATCCACTGCTTGAGCATCAAAGAACCTCTACCCTTTACCTAAGGTCGAACCATAATTTTCTGTATATCCTCTTCCATCAGAAATTGAAAACAAAACCACTTGTTCATCAGCATGTGAAGTCTGGGACAATAACCAAGCAGCGTTTTCCAATTAGAGGCAATCCACAGTTCATCGTGAGGTAAACAAATCTACCCACTAAGGCTCTAGCAGAGAGACTCTCCACTCTATTCATATTTACGTCTCTGCCTATTACCATGGGAGCCCTCTCCGAATTGACAACCAACGTTTCGAGCAGAAACCTTGCTCATCTTCAGGGAAGCAGAACCAACGAGAATTCTAAGAAGAAACCATCATAAGAAATTATGTCTCGATGCAAAGACAACATGAGCTTTCAGATTTTTAACGCAGTGAAAAATCCAAAAGATTATGGACAATTGACAACATAAGCTTTCACCGAACGCTTGGCTCTAGCCAAATCCCCAGAAACCCTAGGTCTCTCACCAGAGATGCAACTAGTTGTTCCTTTTTGTTGAACAGGGAGCTCCCAGCCACCTGAAAAGTCACCACCCACTTTTTGAGGTTGAGAATAAGCAGACTTTTTGTTTCATAGGACATTTGTCCCCTCATCTGACTTATAATCCTGCACCAGTACGGAACCATTGTACTTGAAAGCCGCTGAAACGTCCATTTTTAATATACTATTGAGGCAATTAGTCCATCCATATTTTTTAAATATTATAGGGTTTTTCATCGATTATTGAGGCATTCGGTTAGTTTCTTGCAAAATCTAAACTATATTGGTGGACCAATATAACTTTTCTAAGAAATTAGTATTATTAATTCTATTGGCAAACTAAAATATTCTCTAATTCAAATGCATTATTTATAAAACTCACATGGTTAAAAGTGTCAACCTCATGAGCAAAGAGAAGCAATATTTCACGTGATGTTAAATTAGAGTCTTTGGTCTTTTTTTTTTAATAATTCTGGCAGACCAAGTATTTCAATGGTCAGAAATGAAATGCTAGCCGGGGTACACACTGTGATTCAATAGTTGGTTAATTAAATTTCATATGTTAGATTAGACTTGCAATATATGATCAAAAGACTTCTTAATGAACTCAGGCAGTATACACGGTATTTCAATGCTCAAGAATGGATCGCCAGCCCGTTAAGATCGACATCTTATCATCACTTTTCTCCATGTTGATTCATTCTGTACGTCTATCTGCCTGCTCTGAGTTCTTTTTAAATCAACAATGCATAGAAGAATTTTCTATTCAGATTCATACCAGGGCCACTTCTCATAGACTGGTGTTAGAATAAACTTTCACTAATAGTGCTGAGTGTCACAGATCAGACTCACTATTACAAAAGTTTATAAGAGTCTGGAAGATGACTTAATTCAGAAAAAAAATCCTATTTCAGTGGGCACTTCTTAGGCAAATGTGAAAGTTATTTTATTTCTTGGAGTACTGGGATTTCATACGAATTTATGATTGTTATTACTCATTCTTTGTGCACATTCTTAAAGGCCAAAGAAGTTCTTAAATATGCACAGACATCTGATCAGAGTGTGGACACCAGAGCAATTGCTCAAAACAGTGAGCAACTTTTTTAATCTTGAACATATCTTTCGTTTTTCCTTTGTTTTTCTGTTTTTTTTTCTTTAGATCCACGTAAAGCATTCTTTTATTCATTTAAACTAAACTTATCCTGTATAAGCCTAGCTGCAAAGATATTTCATTCAGGTTTTTAAGCCAGGAATATATGTACCATAGGTGTCTGTTCCTGTTAAAATGTGTTACTATTCATTTCAAAAATTTATTTTGGTAAATGATGTAGAGACATGTTACCCATTTGCAAGTCTCTGTTGACAATTTGCAAAGAAACAGTCTCTAAAGTGTACATAATTTATCAGATCTTCGTCTTTGTACATTTTTTCTTGGGCACCTCTTGTGCATTATCGAAGATATGCAGCCTAAGCCACCTCCTAGAAAGGAAATGCAAGATAAATTTCTGAAAGCTGAAAATGTAAATGACTTCAGATACCTTGGTAGGTCTTGAACCCTATGATAGTTTGTTAAGTTCTATCTGTTTTAAGAGTTTCAACTAAGAGAAACAACTGATGATAAACTATTGTATATTTAGAGTTGAAGTCCTCTGCATTTTCACTACTCTGGAACATCTTACAAATGTCAGAAGAAGCTATTGTTTCCCCTCATGATATCGGAGCTGCTAGAGAAATTATTTCTGGTGCAGCAGTTTCGTGTCTTATTCATAAAAAATGGGTATGCATGCTAGGATGCTTGATTATATAAGGGCAATTTATTTGCTGCTAAGTTGAATGTTTGTATTATACTGCAGTTTGTCTCTTAGAAAATTTATTCGAATAATGGCATTGATTTCACAAGCTCTCAGTTAGAGCAGTGGCAGATAAAGAGACACTGAAGCCAGTCCTGAATAAATTAAAGCTCCGAAACAGCCATAGGATGAATAATAGTCACTTTTAAATTTCAAAGGACACAGTCTAAAAGGAATTTTTTCTAACAACTCATGGCATCCATTTTTATCTCCATTGCCTGTATCATGGAATGACATAGCTTTCCATTCAGGGAGATCGAGGAATACAGGCAAAAGCAACTCTAGAAGTTTTGAGAAAGGCAATACTGGGCATATTGAGTGATTCCTTTACCAGGCATTTAAGCTTTGCACATGAAGTTCCCCAGCAAAGATTTACATCATTAATGAACTTGTGTGTTAAGCACAAGCACTTGATTCCCTTCATGGTAAATATTGTTAGAGTGATTTTGGCCTAAATAGACTGCATGTCTGTTGGAGTTTGACCATACAGGATTGAGAAGCCTCTATAAGTGTCTCTTATTCTTTGTCACTGGTGATGCACAGGCAGACTTCATAAAACATTTGATGATCTGCGAGGAACTTGCTGGAATTTCATTTATAGTACGTGCTTCATTTCTCTCTTGAGTCTTATCTAGGCATGCTTGCTAAATTTCTAGTCAAATCTTACGAGGCATATAAAAAACATAGATCTTTAAAGTTACAATTATAGAATTCTATATGAATAGATAGTAACTAAAAGCATGTCAAATTCTGGTGTCTGGTAGGTCCTATAATTATCAACAGTACAAATGTTTTCTTCTGAAAATGACTGCTAACTGTCTTAATTGAATCACAGAGATATCGAGCATAGTGGCCACTGGCCAGTGAAGACATTGGATAATATGCACATGGTTTTAGAAATATGTCTAATCCAAAGAAATGTCATGATAAATAAATCATCTTTTATTGTAGGCTATTTGCACCTTATTTATTTAGAGAGATCAAAATAAAATTTATCAATAGGGCAATTGATATCGACATCCTTTTTAAGCTCGTAAATTATTCCTTAGGTTCTCAACTTGTAAATGTCCCTGTAATATCTTATCGAACTGTTGCAGTTAATCCATATAGTGGTCAGTTCTGACAGTTTGTCCAAATTTCAGGTTTTTATTGAGGTTTTGGCTTGCTTCAGGATTATAATAGGTCCCAAGCACCATTTTTGTAAAGTCAGCTGGTTGACTTCTACTAGTGTATCTTGCTAACTGGAAGAGTTTTTGTTCTTATTTGACTGTGAGATCCACCAGATTAATTTTTAGGAGTTATTATCCCCATAAATAAGTGTTTTCGACTCTGCAACCAAATTGTACAAACTAGTGGCATTCAAGACATTTTCAAGTATGTTGGTAATATTTGCAGGCTTTTGCGATGTTTGAAAGGTGATAGACTTAAATTTATCTGTCTTTCTCTAAGACTGAAAAATGTTGTTTAGTGTGTTTTACTTCCTAAATCCTCACCTTAGGTGGCAAAACCCTAACCATAGGTGAAACTCTAGGGGTAATTATAGAAGGGCTATCCACTGTCAACTTGGTAGCTCTGTCACTCTCTTTAGGTCGACTCTAGTCTGGCACAAGCGGGGAATCCCTAAGACAACTAGGTTCAATGCATAAATATGACTTGGGAAAGCTTCTTGGACTTCGTGCAAATCTATTTTATATTTTTTTTTAACAATAAATTCCAGATTTGCATAATGGAAAGTAAATGACGAATTTTGTATTTTTGGGGTGGTTGAAAGGAAAGACAAGTGCCTAATCCAAATTGGGCATGTTACCGCTCAAACTAGTAGTCTAGGATTTGTAGCACAATGTGATGCAATAAGCTAGTGAATGGTAAGCATGGGAGAGATCTAAACCCAATGTCACTTCAGTTTAGTCTTTCAACTACTTTGGGTAACTCCTAAACCCAAGGGAGAGCCCTATCAAGACACCTGCAATCATCAACAAACATATACCTTTCTACAACCTAATAGCATAGATCCGTGCCTTAAATGGAGTCAAACAACGAGAATAAAAGACAACCAGATCTTAAGGAGTTAGTGCAAACAACTACTTGCCCAAAATAACAAATATTAATGATTTCCAGCGCAATTTCACGTTTATCAATGAATTTCACACAACCCAAGGGACACCTCAAAAGAGTTCACCCTCAGGAGGAGATGGACAAGTAAGGCAAAATGAGGCCGTAGGAGGCCTCAGAAGGAAAACTTTGCCTAGGGTCTAGGAGATATAGGGTTTTTACGTTTCCCAAGGCAACTCCAAGAATGAGGACGCCCTTCAAGATTTGTGGATAAATCCATTGGGGCGAAATTGATGGGTGGACCAGATTTTTGAAATTCCAAATATTTTTAGGTTTTTGAATTTATGTAAATTTTTAGGGCCCTTTTGACAATATATGATTTTTAGGGTTTTTTATACATAAAATGAGGATGCCCTTCAAGATCCGTTGATAAATCCACTAGGGCGAACTTTCTAGGGAGGACCAAAATTACAAACCCACGACTATTTTTGGAGTTATGAATTTTTCTAATTTGTAGGGTTTTTGGAATTTTCATATTTTTAGGTCTTTTATGCATAAAATTGCAGCCACAAATATAATACAATAAATGGTTAAAATTAGAGTAAAAAGATGACAAGAGAAGGGAATATGATTATTGTCTCAATCCCTAGGGCATTGAGAGATCTATGGTTAACGTCCTTCTCTTAAGATGTTCTTCTAACACTTGCAAGCTAGGGCATCACCTAGCAACCTCTAGGGTTCATTAGGTGAGCCTAACTAAGGAAAATGGAGAAGTCCAAGGCCCCAAAAGCAATAGGAAACCCTTATGCAAAACGTTTCCTTCATACAAAGTTGATATAATATTGGTAAAAAGCCCTAAATTAGAGAAAATGCAACATAAAACTACCATTCAATCCACATAGTAACATTATTCACCAACATTCAACAAGAGATGAGCAAATAAGACACCTTTAGGTCACCCTTGTGCATGTGTTATTCCAACAAGTCTAGCATCAACCATAGCATGTGCAAGAAAGAAGCCCTAGATCATTCATCCATCCACCATCAAGCAAAGAAGATCATCCCAAGAGAAGAGAGCATCACGAAAGAGACTCAAAGAGTAGGAGAAAAAAAAAAAATTCATGTTAGAACCTATTATCACACAACTTGTAGTTATCCTTAAAGGTATCCCATCCAGGATGGTAGAGGTGTTGGACAGCTAAAGAGGTGACCCAAGAGATGCCACGGTTCCCAATGCAAGCTGGGAGTCATGTCAACCGAGGCACTCTTCACTTTAGATCAAGACTAATCAAGATCAAGGGGGAGACCCTAGCCAATCATTGAAGACTGGCTAACCCAAAGATTCCTAGGGAAATGTGTATGATGAAACAAGGAGATCAATGGTGAGTTAGATCTATGCAAGTTAAGTGGACCCAAAGGTTAAGGTGTGGTTGAAGAGGCTTAAAGAGTGACAAGTAATTCAACCAATGAATGACAAGGACCACTTATAAGGTTCAATTAATATATCTAAAGATGAGTTAGTACCATGAAAATTTTCCAAGTGGAACCCACTCCTTAAAAAGTGGAAATTGGTCCAAGTTGGGTCCACTTGGTCAAAATTGAAGGAAAATGGTACGAGGGGTGTTCTATGGCACGGATCTATGGATTGGCCAAAAATTAGGAAAACCCAAGTGTGGGATCTAACAAAAGCCACCAACCCCAAGGAGTGCGATTTGAATTAGGGAAGATTAGTGCCTTGGATGGAGGGGCAAATGGAGTTGGATGTCCACCAAATTATAGATTGGGATAGTCAAGATGCAAAGCAAGTTGGGTTTTCAAGATCAAGAGCATGACATGGCTAGATCTCACTAGATCTAATGCATCACTAAGTGACCCAAGTGGGGCACAACCCTCAAAATGAGAAATGGGGCCCACAAGGTAGAAATCACACAAGTGAAACACTAGGGGTAGGTTTTAGGGGATGATCTTTTCAATGAAGCAACAATCTCACCTACTCACATACTAGAACCTAGCAAATGACCTCCCTCAAGGAATGTGACTTCCCTTGGAGAGACCAATGTGCCTTGGGAAATGGGTCAAATGGAGGCCAATCACCACCAAACTATAGATCCGAATTGTTGTGGATGCTATAGAGGTGGGTTTTAAAAATTATCCCCAAAAGCATGCTAGATCCAAGTAGATCTGAAAAATAAAAATTACAAGGGTTTTGATTATGAGGGTTTTATGATCTAGAAACCATGGATAAGCAAAGGAGGAAAAATACTAACCTTTAGAGCATACCTGGATGAAGAGATGAATGCTAGTTGAGATGAGGATTACTTTGCCAAAGATCAAATGGAAGATTTTGAAGCCCTCTTTCCAAAACATCTTGTCCAAGCCCACACGTGTGCCCCTCTAACCTATCAAAACCAAGGAGACAAAGCATCAATCAGTCTAACAAGATGAGGGTAGATACAAGCAAGAAATAGATAAGCAAATAATGATTGGTACAAAGAAAAAACCACTCCCTGTTTGATCCACGATTTGGAAAGACGTTGCATGGCAAGCCTCCCCACCAATGCGCATTCCTCCCAAGACGTCTTCTCCACCTGTAAATAAAAAATATGGCAAAAGATGCAAGATAGCTACAAGATATCCTCCAGTGCAATGGACAAAAGCATTTACAATCATAACAAACAACATCCACTCCAAGGTCCAAGCATTTACTCCAAAAGATAGATTTTATTCCATTAGCCAAGAGCCAAAAATCTCTAGATAGTTTTTACAATGAGGGGGTCTTCTCCTTATATCGGAGAGAAAGACCAAAACCCTAAACTAGTGGTTGAGATCAAAATATATAACAATCTAATCAATGGCTAAGATGAGCCAATACAATTTAAGACATTGATCACTCAACTAAGTGATGACGTGATAGCCTAAAGTGCTCAATGAGGGTGACATCATACATGGGGGTGGCTAATAATACATGTGCCACAACAATAAGACCTAGACAAGTCACTAAAAGCACATGGTGGGGCTAGGAGGCATTAATCTTCTTCACTAGCATGTCCCCATGGCACAATAATATGACAAATGACTCTATGACATGTCCAAGTACACAAATGATCAAATCTTGTCCTCATAATCTGAGAGGGACATGCAGTAAAAGACCTCCTGTAGCCATTGTGGACCCCACTGACTGGTGCCAACTGATCTGGAAGAAGGGGGGTTCACCATGGATGACCTCCAAGAAGACCAAGTGCCAAAACCTTGCCTTAATTGCCCAAATCGAATTCCTCAATGACCTTTTTATTCCATTTTTTAATCCTCCTGAAAACCTTGAAAGTGCCCAAAACTGCCATCCAGGGTTCCTGCACTGTCAAACTGAGAGTACCAAGCTGTCTGGAAGGGGGGTAATAATGGTAAAAACAAGGGGCTGGACCACCCCCTTCCTCTGTAGCTCCCTAGGGAACGACTGGTTTCCAATGCCCCTACTGGACAGGCTGGATCAACATGCCAAAACTGGTCAACAGGTGGATAACTGCTGCTATCATGCCCAGGAGTGCCCAGAACTGAAAGATAAGTGTCTCAATGGATCCAGAAGACCCAAATCTACTATAGATGAGTACTCATACACCTCATGATAACCTATGGGGATCATCAGTAGGATCCACCATACCCGGACAGTGTAAAATCTGATGATCTGGAAATAATAATAAAAATGACCAACTGCATCAATCATCATCTGGAACATATATCCAACATATGGGATCATCAATAGGTGCATGTGGGACCACACATCAACATCATCAAGCACAAGTGGTCCATCTCATCACGGATCCCAAGAATGACCATGGTCAAACTATGTTTGACTAGGTCAAAATACAACCAAGGACTAGATCATAACAAAAGATTAAGACGTGTTCCTTTAACCATATTCACAGCTTAGCTTAAAGTATAAACATCAATCAAGTGGCAGTTAATACATAGATACTTAGTGTTATTTATAATTTACTTGCACCAAAGCTTTAAAGACATACTCATCAATGGACATGGTCTAACTGCTAAGATAGGGTGAGCTAAGAAGAAGGCTAAGGGAAAGGGGTGACTTGACCAATTCAACCAAGAGATACTTCGGACGAGGGAAAAAGGGAGCTACACACTGTGCTGGACAAGCTAACAAAGGGAATGGCAGTGCCTCACAAATGGGTAAGTTGTTTAGAGAGTGCTTATTCAACCTTGGCATCATGTCTATATCAAGTTGATCCAAGTTCAATTAGGATCATTCATTTAATTTCCATGGCCTTTTTGGCCTATATGACCCCTCTGAGATTTCACATGCGCTAAAAAGCACAACTAAGCGCAGCTTGCAACCGGGGCATATTTACATTTATGAGGTTAGCAATATTTAGATATAGCATTTGTTTAACCATTGCTTTTTAGACCTTTCTATACCCTTCACGGGGTATTTTAGCAGTTCATTGCTTTAGCCTTTATTCACGTGTGTTGAAAAACACATTCTAGAATTTTAAGTTCATAGGCTTTCATAAGAAACTTCCAATAATAAAAATAGTACAAGTGCTTCAGGTTTTAGCCAACAACATCTCATGTGACTAGAGGGAATTCCGCGCTAAGCCAAACATTGGGGCAACCGACTAGAATGATCTAGGCATAAAATCCAACTCACCATAGGCAAGTTCTGTCACCGACTCAGAGCCGAGACAGAAAACAAACATGGATGCAAATCCAACACAGCGGTTGAAAAGGGGAAGTCCTCCATATCAATAGTCAAAAAGGAAAATCAAGGTGAAAGCCAAAATAGGGAAGGTCATGGATGGATGGAGTCAAGTGAAGGTGAAACCTAAGCTAGCATACATAAATGTCATGAAAGACCATGTTCATGCTCAGAGGAGGGTAGTGAAACCAATGGGTATAGTCAGTGAACCTTTAAGTGCAAGTAATACATCCAATTTATTATTTAAGGCAACCAAGATATTTCATTTCATTTATTAAATAATACTGCCACATCATGAGTTATATACCAAGTCAATGCTATGAAGATGGCTAAAACAACAAGATAATAATCCACGATAACAATCACAAGTCCATAGGTCATATCATATCATGTACATAATCATCATGTAGAACCAACTGAAACACTGCTGCAATAATAATATCCGGAACTCTAGGCACTGAACTGAAATTGTATGGAACAAAAGGTCATGTCGGTCATCAAATCTAAGCTCTCAAGGCTTAGCCTTGGCATAAGGTCTACTCAATGTCTGATATATACTGCTCTGATCTGTAAGTGATCAAAAGTAAATGTGCTCATCATAGCTGATCTTTGTTAAAACGAAGCTCTGAAAAGTGCAGATATCTGCTCAACAAAAATAGTAGCCCAACTACTATGGTGTGATAATAGAACCCTTGTCTTATGATTTTACAATGAGGAGAGGAGGTATATTTATACCTTTCTCTCTTGAATATTTTAATTTTGAGCCTACATGCCTAAATCATAAAATAATATTATTTTAGGGTAATTTCTATAAAACAAAGGAATTTTACCCTAAAATGTACAAAAATAATAAAAATAAGCTAAAATAATCAAAGAAATGGCTTCACTTGCTGAAGTAGTGAGCCAGGGGGGACGTCATGCCCCATCTAACCCCAAAGTGTTGAAAGTCCTTCAACGCCCCCCTCTAAGGCACTGTAGGCTCATCTGGTGTGCAATAGCTGGAAGAAGGGCGCACTTGGCCAAGAAGGCTGGAGTAGGGGTCTCCGGAAGCTGAATTAGGTCCAAGTGGGTGCAAGAAGGTCTGCTAGGAGGAGATAACAGTCCTTTACAAAGTGCAATCACATCTGCAAGTCAAATAACCAAGATGGACATGTGCCCTAGTGGGTCACCCCCAGAAGCCTCGGAGCACCAACCCATGGGCATAAAGCCTTGCATGGTGGAGATATCATCACACTGAAGGAGCAGTCAGCAAAGGTACTAAGCTAGGTACTTCTAAGAGTGAAACCAAGGGGGATGGCCATGTCCAATCCAGGGGGTAAACATCCCCCAAACCAAATATCCATACAATAAATCCCACTTTGGGCTGTACAATAAAAAAAATTGGCCCCTTGCTCTAGCCTCAACCTCGCTGGAACACTGTAGCTGCTCAGGCGCGTAACAAGGCATATGGGGTCAAGAGAACATAATTAAAGGGCTGCTCTTGATAAGTAATTAGGGCAAACAAAGCTACAAAATGCTACATCCAACCTAATATTGTTGTTACTGTTATCACATATATAGTAGTTGGGCTACCATATGTTTTATTCCAGATTCCAGTACATTTTTCAGCCAGTCCTTTACATTGAGATGCTTGAGATGAGCATCTATGTTGGATCACTATTATGATTATGGACAACAGTATATTCCTATGCCATGATTGAGTCTCAGGAAACTCAGGTTTGATGACTGATGTAGCCATTTAGCCATTTACAGAGTAGTATGTATTGCCCAGAGTTACAGCAGCAGGTTCTCAGTGGACAGATGATGGTTTAGATGTTTTGTGCACAGGTATATGACCCAACAGGTATTATCATGTGTTATGGTTATTATTGCTTTTATACTCATTCTTGTGGCATGTTTTAGAACTTAGTGTCATGATCTGGCAATCATATAGATATGTGAACTTGTTTGTATCATTTATTTATCTATGTCCTTGCTCAGACTTAGAAGTTCCCGGTTATACTCATTGGTTTTACCTTCCTTAGGAGAATGGAGGTGATCATTCCAACCATCCTATGGCTTGCTAGTGTTGGTCTCATTTTTCACTTTCTCCATCCATCCATTACCTTCCCGTTATAGTATTATCCCTGACTTACTACTTGACCTATGATATGGAGGACCTTCCCCCACTTTGGCCTCTTTGTTGGATGAGCTTCCCTGTTGATGTTGTGTCTCGGCTCTGAGTTGGTGACAGAACTTGCCTTCTGGTGAGTTGGATTTCATCCTTAGTGGTGGAACTCCCGCATTAGTCATTTGGGAATGTTGTTGGCTAAAACCTGAAACAGATAGTACTACCATCATTACAATGTGTCTGGAAATGAAATGTATATCTTAAATGAAAGCCCATTCTAGAATGTGTTTCTCAACACACGTGAATGAAAGGCATGTGAAATAAATGTAAATTCAAGAATATGTTTTTTAAAACACACAAATCAAGGCTATGGAAATGAATGAAAGGCCTAAAAAGCAATGGTTTAACAAATGCTATATCTAATGATTGCTAGCCTCACTTGTAATGATTTATTCCTCACTAGCTTGCGGGTTATCATGTGAGATGGAGTAAGGGACAACTAATTCTAAGTGTCCCCTAGAGTCTCAAGTAATGTTTGCTAGGCACCTAGTCATGGCAGCTCTAGAAAAGATCCTCATGGAGTTGTATCAGCTTGGATGTGAGTTGTAGACATTTGTCAAGGTTGAATAAACACTTCCCAGACTGCTTATCCATTTGTGAGACACTGCCTTCCCCTGTGTTATTTGCTTGTCCAGCATATGCCTTAGTGTGTATTCCCTTTTCCATATCCAAAGTGTCACAATGTTAAGTCAGTATAGTCATCCCTTAGCCTAGCCTTGTAGAATTTAGCCTTCACCCATCACTAGCAAAATGATCACAGCCATAAAGTGAGTATAGTATTGAGGTTCTAGTCTGAGCCATAATAATAATAAAAAACATGGAATATTTGGTTGTAGATCGCCAGAGAATTGATTACTATATGTTATATTGCTACTTGAATGATTTGTAAAGCATGTCTTAACCTTTTAACACTTGCAGCAGCTTGATGTTAGCCTAGGTCATTTTATGCGTCATGTTGACTTGGTCATTTTATGGGTCATGTTAGCCTGGGTCATTTTATGGGTCATGTTGACTTGGATAGACCTTGGATGATGCAGATGGATGATATATGGTCTATTAAAGGTCACCAGTTGGTTCCATGCATTGTTTATAGGTTTATGATGATGATCTGGCATTTTATTATATTTGATCATTTACAGATTATTATTATTTTTATCTGTTCGGGCATATTTGAGATATTATATGTCATGCAGAGATCCATATGGTCTATGAGTACACACCTTTAGTAGATTTGGGCTCTCTAAGTTCATTGAGACAGTTAGTTTTCAGTTCTGGTAGTGGGTATTTTCCTCAGTTTATCATTTTGGTGCATATTTGCCATTAAAAATGGCTTGTCAGAGCAATTTGATGATCTATTTGGTTCACCTAGGGCGCTACAGAAGGAGTATGGGGTCCAGCCACTTATTTTTACCATTATACTTTCCTTCCGGACATTATGGTGCAGTCAGATTTGGCCTCAGGTGAGCAGGCAGAGAGCTACATGCATTTTTATACTTTACAGAGGATTTACAGAGGCATAAAAATGGTAAAAATGGCTACTTAGGAAATCGACTTGAGCTACTAAGGCAAGAAATGGCATGAGGATGTTTTTGATGATGAGTGTGATGTCTCCCACCCCTTCCACATCAGTTTCAGCATTCAGTGGGGCCCTCACTCATTTCTTTGGCACATTTTATGATTTTCTGGAGCCTTTGGAGGTTCACGACTTTCCCAGAGAGAGCACAATTTGATGTTGGGTTGGTCATTTGTTATTATTGTGCCATGGGGACACACTAGCGAGGTTGGATATCACCCCCTAGACCCACCATGTGCGGGTTGTTATGTTTATCTAGTCACTTTGAGTGGGATTCCCCCCTAGAGCGATTTTTTCCATGTATATGTTATATTTTTGGGTTGATCCATGTACTTTATCGTTGAACTCATCTCAACCATTGATTAGAACTTATGTATCTTTTAATCCTAGCCATCCATTCAAAAGGTGGTTAGGGTTTTGGTATCTCTTCTTCCTATTTAAAGGAGAGAGCTTCTCATTGTAAAGGGAGTTTTGGCTCTTGGCTTTTGGAATAAAATATTTTCTCGCAGACACTTGTGTTATGGTTTTGGATGCTAATGGTATTGATTGAAACTGTTCTTCCTCTGCACTGAGGATCTTGGTGATTATTTTGCATATCTATTTCTCCACGTTTTTATCTACAAGTGAGGAGGCTGAATTGGTGAGGAAGGCGCACTGGCTGGGGAAGACTTTCCTTTCTCTTTTCTCTTCGCTTCGTCGGTTACAGGGAGTATTATTGTCTTTGTACCTCTTACTCTTTGTGATTTTACTCGTCATTTTTATTTCTTCCATTCTCGCTTGAACTGATTGATCGTATTTGTCCTTGGTTCATCAAGAAGAGGAGGGCGCACATGTGGAGCTGGGCATTTCGTGGGTGCAAGATAAATCAACAAATATTCATTTGATCTTTGCGGGAACAATCCTCAACATCTTGGCAAACATCTCCATCATTCAGGTACGCTTGCAAGGTAAGATTTTATTTCTCTAACCTACCCATCTGTCAATTTCATGTTAAAACCCTCATCAAAATTCTTCTGAAAATTCCCTGGCTTAAATGACTTGTTTTATTGGAAAACCATTTTTGGGTTATTTGTATCTTGCATATTGCTAGGTGGGTTCTCCTAGGCGTCATAGCTGGAGGACTCCATGGCCAAAATCCCAAGCCACTAGGTCTCTTCAACCCATGCGCATTCCCTGAGAGAGTCAGTTTGCCTGTTGTTTAAACCTGTTTGCTGAGCTTGTGTGCTTTGATACTGTCAGATCCATCTTACAAGTTGTGCTAGAAAGACCTAATCTTCAGATCCACTCTTTGGGACACTTTCCCTGTTTCAAGGGTCACGTTTCCCAAGGTAGCTGAATTTGACTATTTTAAACTAGCACCTGAATCCTGGAATCTTATCTAATTGTCGAGTCACTGTGTTTAATAAATCTTTATCAACTCATATCTTTCCTAAGCCTCCACAGTGGTCTTGTTTCCTTGAATCTAGGGTTCCATACCTGTCACCTTACGTACCCTATTTGAATAGCTTGATCTGGTGATTGGGTTAGATCTCTCCTATCGGGAGTAGATTAGGGTCCCCCCCTTGTTATCTTGGCTTTGATAACTCAAGTGAAGGGTGCCTCGATTGGTGTGACAACCAATTCTGGAGATCGAGACTCTTGAGGTTCACCACTTTAGTTGCCTATCCCCTCTACCATCCTTTTGGATCCATCTGTAGGGGAAACTACAAGATTGGTGATAACAGTTACTTAATGCATAAATTTTCCTTGAAAGAGCTCTACGGGAGATGTACATTTAGACAAGTTTCTTAGGGTGTGTTTTACTATGAAGTACAAATTAACAACAACTCTAGAAGATGATAGATGCAACAAAAATACATTCATTCATAAAACATCAAAGAGATTAGAGAGGAAAAGATCACATCTAATTCCTTCTATTGGAGTAGAGTGACCTTCACAAATAGCCCATGATACAATGTCCTTTGCAAATATTTTTCCATATCAATATTAATCCATGAGAAGTTCCAATCGAATGTGCCACATCAACAAGCATGAACCCTAACTTTCCAATAGGCTTGAACAGATCTTCAACAATAGCTCTCAATAGCTTACCACACTTTCAATAACTATTACAAAAGGGACTTGAACATATCTTCAATAGAGTAACCTTCACAAATAGCCCATGAAACAATGTCCTTTGCAAGTATTTTTCCACATCAATATTAAGCCATGGGAAGTTCCAAACAAATGCCCCACATCAACAAGCATGAACCCTTAAACTTTTCGATAGACTTTAATAGATCTTTAATAATAGCTCTCAATAGCTTACCACACTTTCAACAACTATTACAGAAGGGACTTGAATAGATCTTCAACAATAGCTCTCAATATCTTACCACACTTTCAACAACTATTACAAAAGGGAGGGGTCTCTCTTATATAGAGTTTAGGCAACTTAAAATAAAATAATATCCATAAAATAATAATATCCGTGTTTGAGATCCTAGATCTCTCATATGAAAGCATAAACAACTAATACCTCCTAACCAACTCAAATGACAAGACAAATAAGAAATAAGATAATAAGGAACATCCGGACAAGTGGTGGCTAACCCACATTTCATCATCCTCAAGGTAGACATCTCCATCATTTAGGGTGTGAATCCAATCAAACTCATCGAAGTGGCATGTGTAACCTTTCCAAGGAAGTCAATCTACTAACTAATCCTCAACATGGGTGCAATAAACCCTCAAACCACTGATTGGCCTTTAATAAAGTGAAATGGAAACTCATAAGTAGTGGTCACATGTGTGGCCTTTCCAAGGAAGTCGATCCACTAAGTAATCCTCAACATGTGTGCAATAAACCCTCAAACTATCAATCAATTGTAGCAGTAGAAGTTGTAAATAACTGAAATGTTTTGCAATTGAATGCTTATGAATATATATAAATATTTATGAATAAATTGATCAAGTATATAATGATAAGATGATTACAATGGTCTTCGTGACAATATACTTATAGCATTGACTGGTCACGAGTTGAATGGGTATGCACCTTTTTGCCTTTTCATTAATGATAATCATATTTTAATTATAAATATTTAATATTTGTTTATATATGTTATTATGTTTGTTACATTGCCTCCCTCTTAAGGAATGCTTTGTCTGCAAAGCATAATAAATTGGATTTTCCCTAGTTGAGCATGCTTCCCTGGTGGAGACAACTTTGTCCTTGAGTACCTTTAGAAAATCGCTTGGGCTTCTTGCTTGAGCATTCACAAGAGTCTTTTGCAAGGTGTGCACCAGACCCTAAAGTCTTTTGACTTGGTGATTTAACTTAAAATTTTGATCCTTCTTGGGCATAAATATCTCTTGTTTTTGTTGTTCTATGTTTTTTTGTGCTTCTTTCTTTTTTCTCATGGTTGTAGTTCACCTTCTTTTGGAATGGAATTTTTACCTTATAATTTATATTGTTTACCATGTAAGTGAAATTCCATGAATTGTTTTTTGAGGTTAGGAGTATAAGTGCGCAATTGTGGGGCCCTCTCCATGGCAGCTCAACATAAGAGGTCGAATTGGCCCATAGGGGCGTTTTTCTCCACCTAGGGGAATTCGATTTGATGGTTTCTTTGTATGTGGGGCCTTGTGTATTATGTTGGGGGGATTTAACATCCCATAGACACCCCCCAACCATGTTATATTGTTGTATGGACCCCACATGGGTCCCCCCCTCTCCTCTAGTGCGCTCTCCTTGGGTAATTCACACCACCACCTAGAGATGATCTCCACCATTCGATTTTGTGGATTGGGGAGTGATCTCAACCCTCCATTTTGGGAGCTGCATTCCTCTATAAGAGAGAGTACCCCCCCCATTGTGAAGCCTCTTGGCATTTTGTAAACTTGTGACTTGTGAATAGAGAAGCATTTCCTTCGATCTTCTTGTGCATGGTGATTGAGTGTTTAGATGTTGATTATTAGCATATTGCTGGTGTATTGTTGAGTGTTTATCCGGTGTCTCTATCTATCCTTGGTCAAAACGAATCTGCAGGTGAAAACAACCATCAGAGGGGGGCGCAGCTCTTGAGCCAGCAGCTCCACGTTGGGCTCTCTCTCTGTGTTTTAGCAAAGGGAAGTGAACTTATACTTGTTATCTCGCTTTTCTTCATCATTTGTCGTTTATTTGTTGATATTTCCTTGCCATTTGCCATAATTTCTGATTCATCTCTCTCTCTGGCAGGTACAAGGGCGCACTTGGTCATCTGGCTGCTCTAAACGCTAAGGGAAAACGCTTGGTTGCTCAACACTTGGACTTCAGCATTTGTTTTCATCATCAAACTCTTCTTCTCCATTGCTTCAGGTAGGCAATCCATGCTTGTTTCTCTCATTTCCAATTCCATTGTGAATGCTTAGCTGCAAAACACCAAAATAAACCCTAAAAATTAAAATCTACAAATTTAACCGTAGGAATTTAATTTTCTTTCCAAACTCGCTTATTATTTATCCCTAAAAGCTTATATCTCAAGTTTGGTTAGATTCCGACTCCATTTACCCATAGTTTAGGCACTAGTCCACTTGGCAAAAACGCCCCCTAGGGGCGTTTTTCTCTTTCAGCCTGTTGGGTGTGTTTTGGGGTTCTGGGTACTTGTTATTTGTGTTTAAAACGTCTTTTTACTTTAGGATATGAAGTATCAATAGCTAAAAGTGATTAAAAGCCTTAATTTTACTCTGCCCTAGGTCCACCAGCATCAGAATCAGTCTCTCCCTTGGGCAGTTTTTCTTCCATCAATCACTCCTTGCATCATTCACTATCCTAGTTGATTTTCCGCCACATAAATCTATTATATTCATCTTAAGTTATTGCTGGTCACTTATCACATCACTGTCATTTCACTGCTCATGTCCATCAATTGGCTGAAGTCGAACATAGGAGCTCATCTACACTCATTCTGTGTTTTCATCTCTTATTCTTTTGGGTTTGGGTGTATTTGTTGTCTCTCAACCATCACTGGTTGAGCGGGGTCTCCCCCCTGACTTGGCCAAGTGCTTCATCTAAAGTGACAGTAGCCTTGTCCGGTGTGACTTCTGTTCATTTGAGCGGAGGACCTGGCTATTGCCGGTTACACCTTCCTAGCTGTACCCTCTACCGTCCCTATTGGGATACCTGCCACAAACAGCTAGAGATAGTATGATAACAGGAACCAACCAAACTAGCTTCTCCCAAGTGGTGCGATTTTGCTCAAGGAGGGCTAAGTGCCTTGGAAAGTGTGTCAAATGGAACCCAATCACCACCAAACTATAGATCCAAATTGCCGTGGATACTATAGAGGTGGGTTTTCAATATCTTTCCAAAAGCTAGGCTAGATCCAAGTAGATCTAAGAAAACAAAAATGAGGGTTTTAATCAATTAGGGTTTTTATGATCTAGAAGTTATGGATAAGCCAAGGAAGAAGAAAACCATACCTTTGGAGCATACTTGGATGAAGAGATGAATGCTAGTTGAGATGAGGATTACTTTTTCCAAAGATCAAATGGAGAATTTTTGAAGCCCTCTTCCCAAATCGATTTTTCCAAGCCACATGTGTGTCCCTCTAACCTGTCAAAACCAAGGAGTAAAGCATCAATCAGTTTAACATGTTGAAGGTAGATACAAGCAAGAGAGAGATAAGCAAAGAATAGTTGGCACAAAGACAAAACCACTCGCTATTTAACCAAAACGTCTTCCTCCAAGCTTGAAGGGCAAGCCTCCCCATCAATTCGCACTTGTCAAAAATGTCCTCTTAACCTGTAAAAAGATATGGCAAAATATGCAAGATAGCTACAATAGATCCTACAATGCAATGGACAAAAGCATTTACAATCAAAGCAACCAACATGCACTCCAAACCCAAGCATGTACTCCAAAAGATAGAAATTTTATTCCAAGAGCCAAGAGCCAAAATCTCTAGATGATTTTACAATGAGGGGGTCTCCTCCTTATATAGGATAATAAAGACCAAAGCCCTAGATCTCAAAACCACTTTATGAAATGAGTGGTTGAGATTAAAAGATCTCAATACATAATCAATGGCTAAGAATGAATCATAATGATATAACACATGGATCACTCAAATAATGATGATGTCATAGCTAAAAGATAATCTTGGAGGGTGACGTCATCCACTAGAGGGGGTAAAAGTACAAAAGCCCACCTCATATGACTAGGACATGACACATGGAGCTCATGGTGGGGCTAGGAGGTATCAATCCTTACTAGCTCATCCCCATGGCACAATAAAATAATATAATGTCCAAAATAATTATAAATGATCAAATCTATCCTCAAAATTTGTGACAGTCAAGCAGTAAAAGGCCTCCTGTGGCCTCTGTGGACCCACCCAAGTGGTGAAAACTGGCTGGAAGATAGGGGGTTCACCCTGGAAGACCTCTTTGAAAACCAAGTGCCAAAACCTTGCCTCAATTGCCCAAATCGAATTCCTCAGTGACGCTTTTATCCCATGGCTAGACTGCCTCGGTAACTGTGAAAGTGTTGAAATTGCCTCCTAGGGCAACTGTGCTGTCTATCTGAGCCCACCAGGCTCTCCAGAAGGGGTGATAAATGGTAATAACAAGTGGCTGGACCACCCCTTCGTCATATAGCGCCCTAGGTGAACTGGCCTCTCATGGCCCCTGCTGCTCAGGCTGGGAAATCAGCCCCAAATCTGGTCAACAAGTGTAAAACTGCATCTATCACTGTCAGAAGTGCCTGGAACTGAAAGATAAGTGTCTCATTGGATCCAGAAGACCCAAATCTACTAAGAATGTGTACTCATACACCATGGTTTGCCCCGATGGGCTAACTGTAGGGTCCACCATATATGGACAATGCATAATCTGATGATTTGAAGTAATAATAAAACCTGTTGAACTGCATCAATCATCATCTGAATCATAAGTTCATCATATAGTATCATAAATAGGAGTATGCGGGCCCATACATCATCATCAATAAGCCTTCATCGCCCACATCATCATGGATCCCAAGAAATGACCATAGTCAAACTAGGTTTGACTAGATCCATATACAACCAAGGATAAATCATATCAGTAGACTAAGACATGTTCCTCTAATTATACTCATAGCTTAACTTAAAGTATAACATCCATTCAGTGGCATTAATCATGTTAGCATATTCCTTTGTTATTTGTAATTACTTGCACAATAGTTTAAATGACAAACTCACCCATTGGACATGGTCAAATTGCTAGCGAAGGATAAAGGCTAGGAACAAGGTTGGGCAAAGGGGGTGACTTGTCTGAACTCAACTAAAAGATACTTTGGACTGGGAGAAGGGGGAAATTACAAACTTTGTGCTGGACAAAATAACACGGAGAATGGCTGTGCCTCACAAATGGGTAAGTTGTTTAGAGAGTGCTTATTCAACTTAGGCATGATGTCTACATCAAGTTGATCCAGGTTCATTAGGATCATTCAATTTCATTTCATTTCATTAGGATCCAGGTTCATTAGGTGTGCTGATAAGCACAACTAATTGCAGCTTGCATCCAGGGCATGTTTACATATCAACATAAGGTCAGCAATTGTTTAGATATAGCATTTAAAAACCATTGCTTTTTGGACTTTTCTTATACTCTTCGAGGAGTATTTTTAGCAGTTCATCGCTCTTGCCCTTTTTTAGTTTCCATGGGCGAATTTACATAAGTTTCCATAAGTAGAACACGAGCTTTCAGTTTTAGCCAACAACATCTCAAGTGACTAAGGGGAGTTCAGACCAGTGCCAAACATCGGGACAACCGACCAGAATGATTTAGGCCTACAATCCAACTCACCAAAGGCAAGTTTTGTCAACAACTCAGAGCCGAGACACTAAACATATAGGGATGCGGTCCAAACACAGAGGTAGAAAAAGGGGAAGTCCTCAGTACCATAAAGTCAAGTAGGACAAGTCAAGGTTTAAAGTCAAATAAGGAAAGTCATGCATGGATGGAGTCAAGTGAAGGTGGAGCCTAAGCTAGCAGACAAGTGGTGTCAAGAAAGACCATATCTGTGCAAGGTAGTGAACCAGTGAGTTTTGTCAAACAACCTAAATGTCCAAGTAAATGTCCATTTTATAGTTCATTTTAAGTTTTACACATTTTGCCACATTATGAATTATATATGAAGCCAATGCCATGAACAAGACTAGAGCAACAAGATAATAATCCACAGTCAATGATAAAACATCCATAGATCATAGAACATCATCATAAGAATAATCATCATATACCATCTGAAAAACTGTTGCAATACATCTCTAGGCATTGAACTGAAACTGTATGGAATAAAGGGTCACATCGGTCATCAGATCTGAACTCTCAAGGCTCAGCCTTGACACAAGGTCTAACATAAGTCATAATAATACACTGCTCTGATCATGAGTGATTTCAAAATATACAATCATCATACCCAAGCTCTGAATAATGGAAGCTCTGGAATGTGCAGATATCTGCTAAGCAAGAATAGTAGCCCTGCTACTATGGTGTGATAACATCTGACTCCAGCTGGGACAAGTGCTCTAAGGGAGAGAGCGCTTGAGAACCTCAGAATCTCTGGTCTCGAACTGCTCTGCAACAATCTTCAATCCATCACTGCACCATCCTTGCTTTCAGCTTTTATTTTGCACCTGTATCTGCGCTCACAAACACTTGAATACCTCATGGAGCATGTATGGGAAAAATAAAATAAAACTGAAACTGAAATCTACTCTAAAGCATAATCTGAAATGCATAAAAGAAATTTTAAATCTAACATGGCATATATCATTTATTCATCATTCATTTTTTTTTATTACTGTGCAGGAGGAGTAGAAATCTTTTCAGGAAGGCACACTCAACTCAACTCGCATAGGCAGCCAAAAATAAAATAGAAAAACTAAACATTCTTTAATGCATGCAGGAGAAGAGACAGGCTTAGGAAGGAGCAAGGCTCAACTCAATCAAGCAAACAATCAAAGAAGAAAAGAAAAAGATGGCAACACTCAGCACACAGAAAAAGAAAAAGCACACAAATCCTACTGCTCAAGTGAGCTTATTCAGAAGACTACCTACTCTGAACAGGCAAGGCAAGGCAAGGCAAGGAAAGTCAGGGATGATAATCCCTTAACTCCCTCTGGTTGATAGGGAGTAAGATACGTCGGCCAGTCCCAGTAGTGAGAAAACACATCTCATCAATACAACGCTCAACAGTGAGCGGTCCAACCCAAAAGTCACCAGATCCCCTAAATCGTATGTAAAACAAATCATTAGGGATAATGACCCTATCACCAATTTCAAACCTTCGGCAATTTACAGATTGATGGATGACTTCAACAACACGTTCAGGCATAGGATGGATGTCAGAATTGCATCGAGGTTGAGGTGTTACTATGCCTGAATTCCTATTAGAAGGAATTGCATCAAACTTGGGAGATCCACCGTCTAAACGTATAGCTACCCTACAAATCAAGACCTCTCTAATTACTCTCCTCGGAGGACTCTCTACTCTTGGTTCTTCAACTTGTGGGTGAATGATATACTTTGGAGTTTCCCCCACAGTCCAGAAGTCTCTATCAATATTCTCATCTACTTCCGCATGGGCTGGAGGTGGTAGGTTTTGGTTTTCAACATTTCTGCTACTACCTTCTCCAGATGGGACAGGAATGGTCATACTCTCTAAAACTGCCAGATGATCAATGAGAAGGGGCGAATGACTAGGAACCGTGCTAGCAATACTCTGAGTTCTCATATCTAAAGATGTTGGTGAAGAAGTAGGAGTGTGAAATGAATTTGTGGAGTTCATACTTTCTTCACCAATAGGTAACTCACCGGGACGAAGGAAGCTAGGATAAGGTGGAAGCAGACTTGGCTCGGCAGGCTCTTCTTGAAAAATAGCTAGATTATTCCAAGAAGAATCCTCCCTAGGGGCATCATGGATTAAGGCATGTTCTTGCCAACTCATGGAGTTGTCATTCACTTGCCTCAAAACCCCATCTTCCAAGGACAAATGGGACAAATGATCAGGAACATTAGAAAAATGATAGTCAGTTGGTTCCTCATCATTCCCTTCAGAAGAGGCAAGATGTGTTCCTTCATTGTTATTTTCCCAAGGAGTGATGTGAGGTAAGCCTTGTCTTCCCCTTTCTGTGTTAAGGTCAACTAGGAAAAACCACTCATGTACTGTCCTAGGTATATACTCACCCCTTCTAATTTGATCAAAGTTAACCTCAGAAGTATTTAGTTGAGTAGTGGGCTCAGGTTGTTCAATGTGTGGCCCCACACCACTAGGTTGGTTCAAAGTCCTAAGTTCTCCCGACACTTCACCTCGAAGTGACTCAAGGTTTGTTTCTCTCACAGCAATAGCTCTTTCCCTTTCTTCCTCAGAAGAACTATCATCTCCAAATGTTTTTCCTTTCTGGACTAGGACCATCATTGTGGCCACCCATGACCATGAAGATACCCTTAGGTAAAAGCTCAGCCTCACCAAACGTGTATTTTACACCATCCTCATAACTTTCAAGATGACCATCATAAAATGGCTCCCGGTACAACCTAACCAATGACCCATCAGAGTTGGGGATAGTAGCATATGATAAATCCATCTGAAGATGTCCCCCTAGCCCAGCGGACCACTTCCTACAAAGGAGCATACCATAGGCTGGAGGGAGATCTATGACTACTATATCCATTAGCATGGATATGTCGGGGCATGAAAACAGGTTAGCTCTCAAGTTTTTAATCAAGCCAAAGACTTGAACTGGTCTAGAGTCAATCCCACAAACATTCCCATAGGGCCTAGTTATTTTTAATCCCATGTCTTCCATTACTTGCAAAGGCATCACATTCATGGAGGCACCAGAATCCAACATGCAGTTATAAAGAAGGGTGTCACCAATGCGCAGTGTAAGATAAAAAGGTTGGTGTCCACCATTCTTTCTCTCATACAAGGCAGTCTGGATGTTAATGGGAGGGTCCTCCTCTTCATCAGCCGTAGCACCAGGTACTAGGTTTTGAAAAGATGGACCTTCACCATTACTTGTGGTAGTCTCAGGGATACTCTCGAAAAATTCTACCACTTGTTCTTTTATCGAAGGGATTTTCATTAACTCAGTGAGTGGGATGTTGTGCATAACTTTGTCCAATTCCCTCTCAATGTTGATGTCCAAGTCATACTTTGGAAGAGGGTTTGGCTCACTCACTGGATTAGGTAGATCACTACTTCTCTTTTCACTGAAAGAAGTAGGCTTTTGGCCATCCTTTCTTCGTTGATAGGTTCTAGGAGGAGCTTGATTACTACTACTGGGTTGTTCAGTAGTATAGATGGAAAAACTAGGACTGGGTTCTTCTATGGATTCTTCATGATCATTTAAAATTCTTCCAAAATCCTCGTCCAATTCTAAGTTGTTAACCCAGTTAATGTTCTTTGGAGAATCAGGAGCATCATCACCTTGGGTGGGATCATCCAGCCTTTGGTCTTCTGACCAGTTTATGATAGGAGGTTCAGGTGAAGCTTGGCTCACATGGTTTCTTCTATCACCTTCATTAGGTTTCTTTTGTTGGTTCCAGTAAGGCTTAGGGCCATAGGGTTGCCTATACCTTTCTACCTCTTTGCTCTTAGCTAGAGCCCTAGTCCGGAGAGTTAAATTCTTCATCGTTTCATGCATGCTTTCCATCATATCATTGGGATCTTTACTAGGCTCTTTCCCCTTTCTAAACTTAGGCTCAGATCTAGAAGAAGAGGCACTGATTAAGTCAAAGAAATTTTGCTTCCCCATGGAAGCAGCATTTGCTTCAGCCTTTCTAGCATTGTCTTTTGCCACTTTCAAGTCACTAGGGTCCTTATCTTTCAAATGGTATCCAAGGTAGCCTTCATACGCATTGAGGTAATGAATCAAAATAACTTGATCAGGAGGGCTAATTGTACTTGGAATGTTGGCTACTATCTTATCGAAGCGAAGGTTAAACTCATGGACAGACTTGTTCTCTTTCTTCTTGATTTCAAAAAGTTGGTTTAAAAGGAAACGCCCATCTAACTTGACTGACCACTCTTGTTTGAGTTTATCGGTGAATACATCATATCCATTGATTGATGATGCAGGCAAACAGTCAAACCATTTACGAGCATAACCCTCCAAGGATGCAAAGAGACCCTTCATAAACACGTCTTCTTCTTCAACCCCATAAGCTTCCATGTGAGCCCAGACATTTTCTATGTGGTCCTCAATGGAGGTCGCACAATTCCCATTGAACTTTGGGATCTTTTCAAAGTACTTGTCTGGCATATCATGGGGGGCACCTACAACCTGGGAAAAGTATAAGGGAGAGGCCCTAGCCTTGTTTCCAAAAGCACAAGTGATGGGAGGGTTGTTTTGATTATTGTTCCCAGAGTTAGATTGATTCTGTCCAGACATTGGGTTGACTGGAGTTACGTTAAGATTAGGATTAGGATTAGGAGATGACGGAGGAACCGAATTGAATAAAGGAGATCCCAAGATATGGTTTGGAGAATCTGAGTTAATAAGTTTCCAAAAGAAATTAGATGATTGGGCTTTAGGATCTCTTTTGTGATAAGTGAGTGGGGTTCCTTCCAGTTGATTTGGATTTGATTTACTTCGAGTGTTGTAAGGATGACTATGAGCTCGCTCCTCAGCGGAGTCACGATTAGGAGTCGCCAGGTAGACTTTTAAACTCTTCTACCAAGATGTATGTCGTTTGAAAATGCAGGGAGAAAGTGAGACAAAACTAGGTATGTCGAACCGAGGTAGGCCTCTACCTTCCCCGACAACGGCGCCAAAAATGTTATCACACAACTTGTAGTTGTCCCTAGTGGTATCCCATCCGGGATGGTAGAGGAGATGGACAACTAAAGAGGTGACCCAAGAGATGCCACGGTTCCCAATGCAAGCTGGGAGTCACGTCAACCGAGGCACTCTTCACTTTAGATCAAGATGAATCAAGACCTAGGGGGAGACCCTATGACTAATCAAAGATGATTGGACCCAAACAAAGGTTCCTAGGGATATGTAAAAGACAAGTTACGGAAACCAATGCAAGGTTAGGTGGACCTAGAAGTTTAAATGTGGTTGAAAGGGGCTTAGGAAATGACTTATGTGTCAACCAATGAAAGATTTAGGCCACATGATGAGATAAGATGACAAGATCTAGTACCATGAAATACACAAGTGGGGCCCACTTCCTTGGGTTATGGAAATGGGTCAAATGGGACCCACAAGGTGAAGTTAAGGGTGCAAATGGTACTAAGGGGTATGTAATGAGTAGATCTATGGATCTAAGTTGAAATTAGAGATACCCACATATGGGATCTAGGAGATGACACAACTCCCAAGGAGTGTGAATTGCTCTAGGTCGACTAGTGCCTTGATAGATGGGTTAATGGAGTCAAAGGAGATGTCAAATTGTAGATCGGGACACCCAGGATGCAAATCAAGTGGGCTATTCAAGATGTGATGGTTGGATCTTAGTAGATCTAATATTTCACCATGTGACCCAAGTGGACAACAATCCCCCAAAATGAGGAATGATACCCCCAAGGTGGAACTTCACAAAGTGAGATACTAGGTAGGGGTTTCAAGGTATGCTTGTTTCAAATCCAATGGGATCTCAACCACCCATGTCCTAGAAGTGGACAAACTCAAACACCCAAGGAGTGCGACTTTGCCCAAGGAGGGCTAAAAGCATGGAAAGGTGTGTGAAATCATGCCCAATGGCCACCAAATTGTAGATCCAAGTAGTTTAGGCAAGTATCAATGTGGATCTTGAAAATCAAGGGCATCCAATGGTTAGATCTCCATAGATCTGAGACTGAAAATGCATCACCAAATTGACCCAAGTGGGGCACAACCCTCAAAATGAGGAATGGGGCCCACAAGGCAAAAATCAATAAGGTGAAGCACTAGGGGTAGGTTATCAAGTATGAGGATCATGAATCAAGTGGGATCTCACCTACCCATGTCTTGGAACCAACCAAACTAGCTTCTCCCAAGTGGTGTGATTTTGCTCAAGGAGGGCTAAGTGCCTTGGAAAGTGTGTCAAATGGAACCCAATCACCACCAAACTATAGATCCGAATTGCTATGGATACTATAGAGGTGGGTTTTCAATATCTTTCCAAAAGCTAGGCTAGATCCAAGTAGATCTAAGAAAACAAAAATGAGGGTTTTAATCAATTAGGGTTTTTATGATTTAGAAGTTATGGATAAGCCAAGGAACAAGAAAACCATACCTTTGGAGCATACCTGGATGAAGAGATGAATGCTAGTTGAGATGAGGATTATTTTTGCCAAAGATCAAATGGAGAATTTTTGAAGCCCTCTTGCCAAATCGATTTTTCCAAGCCACATGTGTGTCCCTCTAACCTGTCAAAACCAAGGAGCAAAGCATCAATCAGTTTTACATGTTGAAGGTAGATACAAGCAAGAGAGAGATAAGCAAAGAATAGTTGGCACAAAGACAAAACCACTCCCTGTTTAACCAAAACGTATTCCTCCAAGCTTGAAGGGCAAGCCTCCCCACCAATTCGCACTTGTCAAAAAGTCCTCTTAACCTGTAAAAAGATATGGCAAAATATGCAAGATAGCTACAATAGATCCTCCAGTGCAATGGACAAAAGCATTTACAATCAAAGCAACCAACATCCAATCCAAACCCAAGCATGTACTCCAAAGGATAGAAATTTTATTCCAAGAGCCAAGAGCCAAAATCTCTAGATGATTTTACAATGAGGGTCTCCTCCTTATATAGGATAATAAAGACCAAAACCCTAGATCTCAAAACCATTTTATGAAATGAGTGGTTGAGATTAAAAGATCTCAATACATAATCAATGGCTAAGAATGAATCATAACAATATACCACATGGATCACTCAAATAATGATGATGTCATAGCTAAAAGATAATCATGGAGGGTGATGTCATCCACTAGAGGGGGTAAAAGTACAAAAGCCCACCTCATATGACTAGGACATGACACATGGAGCTCATGGTGGGGCTAGGAGGTATCAATCCTTACTAGCTCATCCCCATGTCACAATAAAATAATATGATGTCAAAAATAAATATAAATGATCAAATCTGTCCTCAAAATCTGTGATAGTCAAGAAGTAAAAGGCCTCCTGTGGCCTCTGTGGACCCACCCAAGTGGTGAAAACTGGCTGGAAGATAGGGGGTTCACCCTGGAAGACCTCTGTGAAAACCAAGTGCCAAAACCTTGCCTCAATTGCCCAAATCGAATTCCTCAGTGACCCTTTTATCCCATGTCTGGACTGCCTCGGTAATTGTGAAAGTGCTGAAACTGCCTCCTAGGGAAACTGCGCTGTCTATCTGAGCCCACCAGGCTCTCCAGAAGGGGTGATAAATGGTAATAACAAGTGGCTGGACCACCCCCTCCTCATACAACGCCCTAGGTGAACTGGCCTCTCATGGCCCCTGCTGCTCAGGTTGGGAAATCAACCCCAAATCTGGTCAACAAGTGTAAAACTGCATCTATCACTGTCAGAAGTGCCTGGAATTGAAAGATAAGTGTCTCATTGGATCCAGAAGACCCAAATCTACTAAGAATGTGTACTCATACACCATGGGTTTCTCTGATGGGCTAACTGTAGGGTCCACCATATATGGACAGTGCATAATTTGATGATCTGAAGTAATAATAAAACCTGCTGAACTGCATCAATCATCATCTGAATCATATGTTCATCATACAGTATCATAAATAGGAGTATGCGGGCCCATACATCATCATCAATAAGCCTTCATGGCCCACATCATCACGGATCCCAAGAAATGACCATAGTCAAACTAGGTTTGACTAGGTCCACATACAACCAAGGATAAATCATATCAGTAGACTAAGACATGTTCCTCTAATCATACTCACAGCTTAACTTAAAGTATAACATCCATTCAGTGGCATTAATCATGTTAGCATATTCCTTTGTTATTTGTAATTACTTGCACAATAGTTTAAATGACAAACTCACCCATTGGACATGGTCAAACTGCTAGCGAAGGATGAAGGCTAGGAACAAGGTTGGGAAAAGGGGGTGACTTGTTTGAACTCAACTAAAAGATACTTTGGACTGGGAGAAGGGGGAAACTACAAACTTTGTGCTGGACAAAATAACATTGGGAATGGCTGTGCCTCACAAATGGGTAAGTTGTTTAGAGAGTGCTTATTCAACTTAGGCATCATGTCTACATCAAGTTGATCCAGGTTCATTAGGATCATTCAATTTCATTTCATGGCCTTTTTGGCCTACATAACCCTTCGGATCTCAGGTGTGCTGATAAGCACAACTAATTATAGCTTGCATCCAGGGCATGTTTACATATCAACATAAGGTCAGCAATTGTTTAGATATAGCATTTAAAAACCATTGCTTTTAGGACCTTTCTTATACTCTTCCATGGGTGAATTTACATAAGTTTCCATAAGTAGTACATGAGCTTTCAGTTTTAGCCAACAACATCTCAAGTGACTAAGGGGAGTTCGGACCAGTGCCAAACATCGAGACAACCGACCAGAATGATTTAGGCCTACAATCCAACTCACCAAAGGCAAGTTTTGTCACCAACTCAGAGCCGAGACACTAAACATATAGTGATGCGGTCCAAACACAAGGTGGAGTCTAAGCTAGCAGAGAAATGGTGTCAAGAAAGACCATATCTATGCAAGGTAGTGAACCAGTGAGTTTTGTCAAACAACCTAAATGTGCAAGTAAATGTCCATTTTATTGTTCATTTTAAGTTTTATACATTTTGCCACATTATGAATTATATACCAAGCCAATGCCATGAACAAGACTAAAGTAACAAGATAATTATCCACAGTCAATGATAAAACATCCATAGATCATAGAACATCATCATAAGAATAATCATCATATACCATCTGAAACACTGCTGCAATATATCTCTAGGCACTGAACTGAAACTGTATGGAATAAAGGGTCACATCGGTCATCAGATCTGAACTCTCAAGGCTCTGCCTTGACACAAGGTCTAACATAAGTCATAATAATACACTGCTCTGATCATGAGTGATCTCAAAATATACAATCATCATAGCCAAGCTCTGAATAATGGAAGCTCTGGAATGTGCAGATATCTGCTAAGCAAGAATAGTAGCCCTGCTACTATGGTGTGATAACAAAACCTATACAAGCTTAAACCAACTTCAACATGGCACCCATTAGATGTTAATGAAAATCAAAACTTTGACTAAGTGCAAATATAAGATCTAATCTATATGCCAAAACTTTTTCCAATGCAAGCTTTTAAGATTTATAAAATGAGATCTAGAAAATGTTTGAGTATTTTAACTTTTCAATGCATGAAGCTATTAATAAAGTGCAAGAAATGAGATCTAAGTTGCCTATATGCTTCTTTTCAAAGCATGAAACTAGAAGCTACTTAACAAAACTTTAGAGATCTAAGCTATAAACTTTGAGAAACAATACAAAACTTAGAACTTTGAAATGAGACTAGACTATTGCAAAATGTAAAATCTAAAACATGAAATAACTCTAACACTAACCAAGCTTATGCTTTGTTTTTTGTTTATGTCTTTTTGTAGGTGGACAAAAGGGAGAAAGGGTAGGCAAGACGAGACGAGATGAAAGAGGAGGGACGAATGGAAGGAGGGAAGGAGTAGGGAGACGAGAGGAAGGAGGAGAGAAAAACTAAGGGAGACGAGAGCTAGAAGGAGAGGAAAGAGATGGGAAAGAAGGCGAAAGGGTGAGGTTTTTTGGAGATGGATCTAAGGGGTAAGCAGTAGGGAAACGAGAGCAGGATGAGGAGATAGGACGAGAAGAAGAAGGTTGAGAAAGAAGACTAGGATGGAAGAGGAAAACGAAAGGGGCAAAAAGTCAAGCAAGTCAGAAACCAAAGGCAAGCTAGACAATAATCTCAAACTTTGGAGAAGAATAGGGCCTTGGATTTCCATAGTTTAGATAGGTAGATCTAGTAACCGATTGAAAACTTGTTGAAAGATTGATGGAGGAAGCAAGAACTCCTTGTTTCTTGACTTTACAAAATTAGACTTCTTTGGTAACCTGCAGAGTGAAAGTGAAACCAACAAAGAACCTTGCACTTTGGGAAGATACCTGCAAAACCAATATACTCAAGAGAAAAGCATAGATTTATAGTTACTTGTGCTAGATTGTTAGCCCTCTTGAATTATAAATCTATAACTTAAAAATCCAAAGTACATAAGCAAAACACAATATCACCTCATTACAAGATGAAATATGGCCACCAAGAGCTTCCACATTGACCTCCAAAGTCCCAACTTTATTCAATATTTAAATAGATTACAAAAATCCTCCAGAGTTTCTTTGCTAAAAGATCCATGAGGAATGAGGAGAAAAGCCCTCATTATATAACAAAAGATAAGAGCCAACCTACCCTAATTCTAATTGGCTCAAAGGAAGCCAATAACACTTAAGCACCAACTCGAATTTCCATCAAATCTCAATCATTACTAAATCAAGCCAAGCCTTGGAGTGCTTGACTCCCTCATAATTCAAATTGTGTTGAGTTAGGGTGGGGAGGTGGCCTCCACCTAGGCAAGGCGCCCCCCATCCCAATCTAGGAAGTATCACCATCAAATAACAATATGCCATGTGGTGAATTCGAGCTCCAATAGAGATTGTCGTGAGCTCCTTTGTGAGGGCGTGAATGCCACATATGGGAGACAAGCTTTGAGTTGTAATCAATGCAACATGTGTGCAATGGAGGCCAAACTCTATGATTGCATAACTTGAGGAGGGCGCCTACCATAGGCATAAATGCAACCAACCAACCCATTAAACACTTGACCCATCACTAATTCGTAGATTTGAGGAAGGTGGGCGAATTCACTTGGAGAGATCCACTTGTGCTGACTATACACTTGACTGGATGATGACTGAGTTGATTGGAATCTTCATTAATTCCCAATGCCATGTCAATTATTAGCCTTTTATTTTAATCCATTTGGATTATTTTGGAGAGATTTGGATTATCTCCAAATATTCAATTTTTTATATTTTAATTAATAATTTTTCTGTAACTGACTTTTTTGAGAAATTATTAATTATGAGGCTGAATTGACATCCGAAAGTTAGGAAAAACTGGTCCGAGGATCATGAATGATTTTTGGCTTAAGGTTAGAGCCTTTAATCACTGAAATCAGATCTCGGATGGCTGACATATTACAAATTGAAATTTTTTCATTTAAACTATCGAAAAATTTATTAAAAATTAAAAAATAATTAAAAACCCAAAACCGGAGGACCCGGTAAAATTTTTTCGAATTTTTTTTTCTTCTGAGGGTCCTAGTGACCTAGGACATGACCAAAACCTATTCTAATAGTGTATAGTAGGCTTATATACATCAGTTGGATCTAATAACGCCCCATGGCTAAAATTTTCAAAATCGGGCATTCCAGCTTTGGAGGAAGCGGGAGAAAACCTCATCGATTATAGCTCGACTATAGGCAAAGTATAATTGCAAGGGAAAAAACTCCCTGGAATACCTTAGTTGCTTAATCAAGTCATGGGGAACCGAGCCACTTAAAATCCTACTAGCACACTTTATTACAAACCCCGTGGGGCCATGGTCATGTCGACTGAAAAACAAAACTGACTAGCCAAAATTGGCTAGGCACAAATGATGGATCATCTGATACACTGGCGTACAAACATTCATCATGTTTGTCAAATGGAAGCTCTTCAGATAATCCAACTATAGTACAAAAAAGTTGGTAACATTTGGCTCCAATTGCGGGACGGACACTTGCTTGATGTATGGATCAAAGAAGGTGTTCGAGAATCCCAGAACATCAGTTTCCTGCATGGAAACAGAAGTGTCTTAGTCCAACATGTTTATGATAAATAATGCCAAAATGAAAATACTAACATAAAAATATTTTTTGCTTTTCTTTATCAAAGTACATGAAAAAATATTTCTTTCTCTAACATGTATATGCAATATGATACAACATTTTAATGTACAAAATCTCTGGTACACAAATATGGTACAAAAAGTAGAATACATATGGTACAACAAGATAAGGTTTAGAGATTTGCTGAGATGACCCCTTGGTCATCTTGAATGTTGTTTCGATAAAAGGGTTTCAACTGTTTCCCATTCATGGATAGTGGCAACATCTCTCCATCCATAGTATTTAGAAAGAAAGAATTTGTTCCGGCTTGGCAGCATATAATAAAAGGGCCTTTCCAAAGGCTGTCGAATTTTCCATGCTTCCTTGGCTTTTCTCTTCTTTTGTCCCATAAGAGAACAGTATCTCCTACTTGGAAAGCTCTCGGCTTAGCTGATTTGTCAAAAGTGGTCTTCATACTTTCTTGATGTCTTAGCATTTTATCCAATGATGTCCTTCTGCTTTCATCAAGTTCAATGATCTGATTTGCCCTATCCTCCAACTCCAATTTTTCCGCATCATAATCACTTAGCTTTCTAAAAATGGGTATTTGCATGCTGAGTGGTAAGGTTGTTGTGATACCATAAACAAGTTCAAAGGGAGACTTTCCAGTAGAGTTCTTCTTAGTGATCCTATCTTCCCACAGAGCATACTTGATTTTGCTATCCCAAGATCTTTTGTTATCACCCACAGTTTTCTTAAGGATGGTCATTAAGTTCTTGTTTGAGGACTCTGCAAGTCCATTACCCCGAGGATAGTAATCGGAAGAGTGTGATAGAACAATGCCATACTTAAAACAAAAGTCATTCATCTCTGCCGAGCTAAAAGCCTTGGCATTATCAGTTGTTATTTTTAAAGGGGTGCCAAATCTGGTGATGATCTTGTCTTCAATGAAGTCCATGATAACCTTTTTCGTGGTTGTTTTGGTGGGTATAGCTTCTACCCACTTGGTGAAGTAGTTGGTTGCAGTGAGGATCCAACAAAATCCATTGTTGGAGTTGTCTTTGAATTTCCCGATAAAGTCAAGGCCCCATTGGTGAAAGGGGGCAATGACAACTACTGGTGTAAGGGGTAAAGCAGCCAGTTTAGGCTTTCCTGTGAAAAGTTGACATTCCTGGCAATACTTGACATGTTTATAAACATTTGCAAAAAAGTTGGCCAATAGTATCCCGCTCTAAGGATTTTATGGGCAGTTGTATTTGCTGCATAATGGCCCCCACAAAATCCTGAATGGAACTCAGTTAAGATCTTTCTAGAATCCTGTTCATGTACACATCTAAGTATTACACCGTCTGGGTTTCTCCAACCCAAAACCTTTTGAGTGAGGCAATACCTAGCGGCTTTTAATCTAAGTGCCCTTCTCTTATGTCCTTTGAGATGATCGGGGACACCTAAGTGTAGCAGAAAATATATGATGTCTGAGTACCAATGATTGTCAAGTTCTTGTAATGCTGGTGTCATGCGTGGACTAGATGGATGGTTTGCACAACTCATTTCAATAGCTTCTTCATTCTTTTGAGTTAGCATTTTAGCTAGGCCCTGCCCCTTTATCAGTTTAGTAGGCCTAATCTCTAGAGCATACTCCTGGATTTTAGATACCCATGTGCCCCTTGTTCCTAAGCAATCTTGTTGGGATAGGATGTCTTTTACTGCAGCATGGGGGACATATCCTATAACTTTTGAGTAACCAACGTATGTTCTGAAATGCTTTAGAGATTTTACTAAAGCATAGGCTTGTTTCTCCATGATAGTATATTTCAATTCTGAATGTTGTAGGGCTCTACTCATGAAGGCAATTGGTTGCTGGAACCCTTCGAAGTTCTTCTGGAGCAACACCTCGGCGATTGTATCTTTTGAAGCAAAAGAGAACACCATGAAATCTTTTGTGTAGTCAGGGCTAATTAATACCGGCGATCTAGTAATAGCATCTTTTATGGTTGCAAAAGCTTCTCTCCCCCTCATCAGTCCATACAAACTTAGCATCCTTTTTTAATAATCGCTGCATGGGTTTCATTAACTCGGCTAAATTTGGGATGAATCTTCTTATGAAGTTGATATGACCATTAAAAGATTGGAGACCCTTAACATTTCTTGGAAGGGGAATCTTCTGTATAGCCTCAATTCTCTCGGGGTCAACTTTGACCCCGTCTTTGTTAACAATGTGACCTAAAAGCTTTCCTTCCTCGATGCCAAAAACTAATTTAACCGGATTTAAAGAAATCCCATATTCTCTGCACCTTTCAAACACCTTCCTAAGATGACTAACATGGCTAGATCTTTCTTTTGAGAATACGGTCAAATCATCTTGGTATATCTCAATGATTTTGCCTACCAATTCCTTGAAGGCATAATCCATGGCCCTTTGAAAAGTGGCCCCAGCATTTGTAAGACCAAAAGACATTCTTAGATATTCAAAAGTTCCCCAAGGGGTTGTGAAGGCAGTTTTGTGTCTATCTTCCTCTTTAATGACTACCTGATTGTAACCTGAAAAGCCATCTAACATTGACATCATGCTTGATCCAGTGACCCGTTGGAGGAGGGTCTCCATGTTGGGGAGGGGGTAATTGTCTTTCTGACATGCTATGTTTAGATTTCTGAAGTCTATACATATTCTTAAATTGCCGTTCTTTTTTCTAACTACAACCAAGTTGGAGCACCATGAAGTATGTCGAGTGGGTGCTATAATGCCTGCTTCCAACATCTTTTCTAATTCTTGCTTGACAATAGGGGCCAACTTAGGATTTATTTGCCTGAGTTTTTGCCGGAAAGGTTTGCCCTTTCGACATTCTGGTTTCAAGGGAATGGTGTGTTGAAAGACATCTTCCCTATATGCTTTAAGCTCGTCATAAGTGAAGGCAAATATGTCCCTATACTCTCTTAGCAAGTCTATAAGGGCATTCCTTTCTTTTTCAGAGATACCTTTTCCAATTTTTAGTATTTTTGGTTCTGTTTCTGTTCTGATATTGATTTCAATGTATTCACCCGGCTTCATTTGGTCAACACTACTCTTTCTTCTATCCTGTCTGTCAAAGATGTTTTCTAAGGCAACAAAGCCTCTTGGAACAGGATTGGAGCGGTTACCTTCATCCTGATACTCTTTACCTTCCTCTTGATCATTTGGTTTATAATTTAAGAACTCATCAATGTTATTTATGAACTTTAGTATTTGCTCATCATCTCTGAAAACCTGCCAATGTTCTATATTATCAGGAATAGAAGGTTTGAAGTTGATTTTTAAAGGACAATGCCCCTCTAACATCTCGTCTAACGGTTGAAGTGTTGAAGTTGAAACTGCAAGCTTATCCGCGGCACTATTCTGATCTCGAGGGATTGCTTCTATATTAAGGGCATCAAAAAATTCCATTGTGTCCCAGATTGCATTTCTATATTTCCTATGTCTCTAACACTTACACGCAAACTGACCCTTAATTTGTTGGACAATTAGATCTGAATCCCCTTTAATACTTAGCAATTTGATTCCCATGTCCTTGGCAATCTCTATGCCTAGTAGAAGTGCCTCATACTCTGCCACATTGTTGGTTGCCTCAAACTCCAATCTGAAAGCAAAGTTGAAAACCTTACCCTCCGGTGAGATGATGACAACCCCAACCCTTTTTCCTGCTATAGAATATGCCCCATCAAAATTCATTTTCCACAACTCACTTATTTTTTTACTCTTAATCTCTTCATGAATTGGATCTAAAAAAGTGGAGTTGATTTGATAGGTTCCTATTTCACCAGTATTGCAGACATATTCATTAGATGGTTTTTTAGGATTCTCAACATGGTATCTTCTTTCCTTTTCAGTGTGCAGTTTTGCAAGTGAATCTTCGGATGTTGGAATAGTTGCATAAGACCAATCTAGCTATATAGAGTCACCCAAAGTTGCACCCCACTTTCTAGAAAGTAGCATACCCCACTTATCTGGTACATCTATGACAAGAATGTCCATGGTAACATGGATGTTCGAATACTTGGCCAATCTAACAGGTTGGTTTTCTATCATCCCTTCAACTTCAACTGGTCTAGAATCCATGGCACATACATTTTGGTAGGGCCTGGTGGTTTTCAAATTAAGCGTTGCATAACTTTCTTGGTCATTAGACTTGCACCAGATCCTGATTCCAGCATACAATTATGTAGAAGGTCACCTATCATCAATGATATATAGAAAGGGGGGTGAGCTTCTTTTCTTGTTTCCCTAGTATGCAGGATTATAGGTGGATCCTCATGAGTTTTGCCATAGCTGGTTGGAGGTTGCTCTACAGTATCCGTGAAAGTGACCTTCTTGGGTGTTTGAGGAGTAAGAGGAGTAGGTGGACTAGGGGTAGGAGTACACGTAGAGATGGGTATTTCAAGTGCTTTCAATAGTTTTTCCTTTTGACGAGGAATTTTATAAAGCTCATTCATAGGTACAAGCACTTTAGTTGTATTGAACCAATTACTCCAATCAAAATTCAATCTACTAGAGTCATTTGATTCAGTTGGAATTATTACCTTTGGTGGTTGTATGGTAGGTGTAGGATTTGCTCTTCTTTGATAACCAATCCCTTTAAACTTTTGCATATTATGGACTTGCTCATTGGAATGTCTTTCTCCAAAGTTCTTAGTCATATTATCCAACTCCTGATTGTACTGTTTAGCTTGTCTCCAACCTTCTCTAGGAATATCAAAAATGTCTCCTACCGCATTTATATATTCAGGCTCGCTTGATGTTGGTTCACTGGTACTACCCTCCGGAAATCCATGTTCTTGTACATAGTTTGCAAAGTAGCAAGAAAATTCTTCATGAAAATCTTTGCAAGCTCTACAAAATGGTATGTAGGTCTCAGTCATGTTAGCAGCCTCTATCTGATTGGGAGGCCTCTTTTCATTTTTGGGAGCCTTTTTTTGCCAATTGTTCTTTGGAGGGTAATTTCTTTGAATCGGTTGAGTTTGTTGAATCTGTTGAACATGTTGAACATGTGCTCTTTCCATGTTTATGATTTTATTTTGTACTTCCTTCATCTGAACTACATGTTTCTGTTCAGCCTTTTCCATCCTCTCACACATTTCCATCATCTTTTTCTCATATGACTCCTTTATAGATAAAGGGTCCCTTTCTTTAGGTTCAGGAGCTTTTGAAGGGATTGAAGATCTAGAATATCCTTGGATGTTTGACTCTCCAGAAGACAGCATGTTTTTGTCAATCTTGATAGCCAAATTCTGAGCTTCAAGCAAAGTAGTGGGTTCCTTATCTCTTATTTGGTATTGTATCTTGCCACTTAATGCTTCTATGTAATAGTCCAATAAGGAAGCTGTAGGAGGTGCATAAGTGGCAGGGATGGAATTAGATAACTCTGTGAACTTAGTGTTGAAATCATCCATGGTTTTCGTATCTGACTTTTTCATGCTGGTCAAGGATGCCACTAGGTGTCTAGGCTCTTTTTTGTTGCCGAATTTGTCGAGGAAAGCAGTCTTGAAAGCTACTACAGTAGTGAAAGAGTTGATCGGCAAATTGTCATACCAATTTCCAGCCTTACCATTCAAAGATAAGGCAAAGAGGGTCATGTAAACATCTTCATGTTTGTCGGTACCCCTGACCCTAGTTGCTGAAGCGTCCCCCCCCCCATGGTTCAGGCTCCAGATTCGCGCTCCGAGCGAAAGCGCTGCCGAAGCGTTTTTGGAAGCTCGCTTCCGAATTTCAGAAGCTCACTTTGGGCTGGAAAAAAACGCTTCTTGCCACTATGCGAAGCTTTCTTGCTTCCGAGCTCTGCCCTCCACGCTTCGACCTCGCTCTGACCTCTCTTCCAACCTCGCTCCGACCTCGCTTCCAACCACACTTCCGCGGACAGCAGGAAGCTTCCTGTTTTTTTTTGTTTTTTTGCTCTTTGGGTGGGGCCTAGGGCATTTTTAGGGTTAGAGAGGGGAGATAAGGCATGAATTATGGAATTTAGATAGCATGATAAGGCATGTTTATAATGGAATCATGAATTATGGAATTTAGATGGTATTTCATATATTGGAAGTAGCACATACATGTTTCATAAATTTTGCATCTAGTTTGGTATTCTACATGTTTTTTTAAATATATATTAATATATTAATATATATATATATATATATATATATATATATCTATATATATATCTATATATATCTATATGCTTCCGAGACGCTTTGCTTCCGACCATTTTTTGAAAAAGGCGCACCCGCGCTCTCGCTCCCGCTTCGCTCCCACGCTTCGGCAACATTGCCCCTGACATATGAACCACAATGTCTGGAAAAATTTCTTAAGTGTTGCTCTGCAGAGGAAGAGGCATCAGTGCCAGTGAAAGTCATGAGCTTGTCGATGGCCTTCTCGGGAACCTCATGGGGTTGACCTGCTATCTGAGAAAAGTCGAGTTGAGTAAAATACTCACCCATTGTGGAAGGAAAACAATTATTTATTTCAAGACTTTCAAAATTTTCTAAGTTTTCTTGGAACAAAGAATGGATGTCTGAAATAGACTCCGATCCAAGTTCTTCAAGGATCCTACGAGAAGCAAGCTTGTTTAGTCTTCTCCTATAAACCTTTTCAGGCTCAGGGATAAAACTAAGGAAACCTTCAGAATTTCTTCTAGTTGAATACCTTGAGGTGTTAACTGACAGTGGAGTCGCCAGGTGGATTCAAGTCTAATTTCAGAGAGTGATTTGACTAAAAATCTACCAAAAAAGGAAAACTAAAAAAAGGCAGTGGAGTCGCCAGATAGATATCAGAATCTATCAAAACGGTAAAACAAACTAGAAAAAACTAAGGTCGTCCAAGAACAAAAAGATTTGTCCCCGCCAACGGCGCCAAAAATGTTGTCTGCTGAGATGCACACCAGCAGCATAAATCTTTCGAAAGCTGTTCCCTCACTACAAGTGGGGAAAGTGTGGCCTTAGGGGCAAGCAATGAGCCATGTACTGTCACCTGAATCCCAGCTCCTCCGTTTAGGTTAACTCCTAACGAATCCAAGGGGGGTAGTCCCTACAAAGAGTTTACTATGGCTCAATGTGTTTTAATGTATGGTGATGCGGATGGGTGTTGTATAGGAGTTTTTTAAATGATGAAAAGATCACAACTTTGTAATTTAAAAATAAACACAAGATAAATGAGCAATCCACGTTGCAATGCAATATACGAGATAACTTGATGTACAACCACTTGAAGAACTTTAAGTACAAGTCACTCACATATGGAAAATTAACAACAGGTACTCTAGATATATAATAAGCAAATAAAAATATGATGTCAAGGACCAGTGCCTTATGGAGTCAAAAATTACCTGAGTGCTTGGGTTGCTTGATACAAGAGTTCGAAAGATACGATCGTGAGATCGTTTTACAAATTATCTTGGTTTATTTGAAAGTTTTAATGATCTTGATTATTAGGCTGGCAAGAAACAAGGATAAAACATCCAACCGGAAGAAATACTTTTAGTGGTTATTCACGGTGATCCGATGGACCGTCCAGTTATCAAGAAGGTAAGTGTCCAATGTTTAAACCACCCTCGACGTCTAAAACAACGGCACTCTGGCTCCACCTCCCAGAATAGCACTTTTAAGTATTTATCGAAAGCAACGCCGGTTCGTTGGTTGTGAGGGTAAAATTTTATTATGTTATAGAAATTTATCAAATTCAACACCTTTCTGAGTACTAGCCCAACCTTTTCATGTTGGCAGAGCATACGGGTGTCGGATAGCAACCAAGGTAAATTATTAGTGGGGGTGTGAGTTGAAATGTTTTAGGATTATTGAAGCACACAGTTCAGCTCTCCGACAGAGAGTGCTCTTGACTTTGTCTTATGACAAGGTTCAAGAGACTTATTTAATCTATATGCCTAATGCAGGGGAAATGCAATTTAATATGCTCTCCGACAGAGAGTGCTCTTGACTTGGGTTATTGCAAGTTCAAGAGGCTTTGTCCTTTATTAGAATAGAAGCAACTTACGTAAAGAAAAAGCACACTTTCTGAAATAAAACAAGTAATGAAAGAAAATAACAAGTGCACACTTTCTAAGGCCAAAACTAACAACTAACTAACAAATAAACAACAAGGTGGGATCAACCTCCGAACAAGGTGACCACTGGAACCACCAGTCCTTGAGACCTTCTAGCTAGCTGAACTTTGACAAGGAGTCTAATGGGGATAGAGAAGCTACCACAAAATAATGTGGCCCTCGGGATGAAATCCCAAGGTTGCTAACTCAAGTCAAAACTTGGAAGAGAGTTAATCTAAGTACAAAAATAAACTTTAATCTAGAAAACTTGAAATAGATCTAACTAAAGCATGCATGAAACATTTTTCCCCAAATGGGGAAGGAGAAACAATGTGTGGGAGGCCTTATCCCACTTAGCCTTTTTATTAATCGATTTACAAATGCCTTTGGAAATAAAATCCTTGAAAGGTCTTTTTGAGAGAAGTAAAACAACTATTGAAACAAAACTTAGAAGCCCTTAATGGCTTTTACAAAGGAGAGTGTAAATAATTCTTTTATTTGGTTCAAGTCTCCTCCTTGGATATAATTTTGATCTTCTTTGAGTCTTGTCTTCACAAGTATTTCTTCTCTTTCAAAGAACCTATACAAGCTTAAACCAACTTCAACATGACACCCATTAGATGTTAATGAAAATCAAAACTTTGACAAAGTGCAAATATAAGATCTAATCTATATGCCAAAATTTTTTCCAATGCAAGCTTTTAAGATTTATAAAATGAGATCTAGAAAATGTTTGAGTATTTTAACTTTTCAATGCATGAAGCTATTAATAAAGTGCAAGAAATGAGATCTAAGTTGCCTATATGCTACTTTTCTAAGCATGAAACTAGAAGCTACTTAACAAAACTTTAGAGATCTAAGCTATAAACTTTGATAAACAATACAAAACTTAGAACTTTGAAATGAGACTAGACTATTGCAAAATGTAAAATCTAAAACATGAAATAACTCTAACACTAACCAAGCTTATGCTTTGTTTTTTGTTTATGTCTTTTTGTAGGTGGACGAAAGGGAGAAAGGGTAGGCAAGACGAGAGAAGATGAAAGAGGAGGGACGAATGGAAGGAGGGAAGAAGGAGTAGGGAGACGAGAGGAAGGAGGAGAGAAAAACTAAGGGAGACGAGAGCTAGAAGGAGAGGAAAGAGATGGGAAAGAAGGCGAAAGGGTGAGGTTTTTTGGAGATGGATCTAAGGGGTAAGCAGTAGGGAAACGATAGCAGGATGAGGAGATAGGACGAGAAGAAGAAGGTTGAGAAAGAAGACTAGGATGGAAGAGGAAAACGAAAGGGGCAAAAAGTCAAGCAAGCCAGAAACCAAAGGCAAGCTAGACAATAATCTCAAACTTTGGAGAAGAATAGGGCCTTGGATTTCCATAGTTTAGATAGGTAGATCTAGTAACCGATTGAAAACTTGTTGAAAGATTGATGGAGGAAGCAAGAACTCGTTGTTTCTTGACTTTACAAAATTAGACTTCTTTGGTAACCTGCAGAGTGAAAGTGAAACCAACAAAGAACCTTGCACTTTGGGAAGATACCTGCAAAACCAATATACTCAAGAGAAAAGCATAGATTTATAGTTACTTGTGCTAGATTGTTAGCCCTCTTGAATTATAAATCTATAACTTAAAAATCCAAAGTACATAAGCAAAACACAATATCACCTCGTTACAAGATGAAATATGGCCACCAAGAGCCTCCACATTGACCTCCAAAGTCTCAACTTTATTCAATATTTAAACAGATTACAAAAATCCTCCAGAGTTTCTTTGCTAAAAGATCCATGAGGAATGAGGAGAAAAGTCCTCAGTATATAACAAAAGATAAGAGCCAGCCTACCCTAATTCGAATTGGCTCAAAGGAAGCCAATAGCACTTAAGCACCAACTCGAATTTCCATCAAATCTCAATCATTACTAAATCAAGCCAAGCCTTGGAGTGCTTGACTCCCTCATAATTCGAATTGTGTTGAGTTAGGGTGGGGAGGTGGCCTCCACCGAGGCAAGGCACCCCCCATCCCAATCTAGGAAGTATCACCATCAAATAACAATGTGCCATGTGGTGAATTCGAGCTCCAATAGAGATTGACATGAGCTCCTTTGTGAGGGTGTGGATGCCACATATGGGAGACAAGCTTTGAGTTGTAATCAATGCAACATGTGTGCAATGGAAGCCAAGCTTTGAGTTGTAATCAATGCAACATGTGTGCAATGGAAGCCAAGCTCTATGATTGCATAACTTGAGGAGGGCGCCTACCATAGGCATAAATGCAACCAACCAACCCATTAAACACTTGACACATCGCTAATTCGCAGATTTGAGGAAGGTGGGCAAATTCCCTTGGAGAGATCCACTTGTGCTGACTGTACACTTGACGGGATGATGACTGAGATGATTGGAATCTCCATTAATGCCCAATGCCATGTCAATTAGCCTTTTATTTTAATCCATTTGGATTATTTTGGAGAGATTTGGATTATCTCCGAATATTCAATTTTTTATATTTTAATTAATAATTTCTATGTAACTGACTTTTTTGAGAAATTATTAATTATGAGGCTGAATTGACATTCGAAACTTAGGAAAAACTAGTCCGGAGATCATGAATGATTTTTGGCTTAAGGTTAGAGCCTTTAATTACTGAAATTAGATCCTGGATGACTGACATATTACAAATTGAAAATTTTCCATTTAAACTATGGAAAAATTTATTAAAAATTAAAAAATAATTAAAAACCCAAAACCGGAGGACCCGGTAAAATTTTTTCTGAGGGTCTTAGTGACCTAGGACATGACCAAAACCTATTCTAATAGTGTCTAGTAGGCTTATATACGTCAGTTGGACTCTAATAACCCCCCATGGCTAAAATTTTCAAAATCGGGCATTCCAGCTTTGGTGGAAGCGAGAGAAAATCTCATCGATTATAGCTTGGCTATAGGCAAAGTATAATTGACAAGGAAAAAAACTCCCTGGAATAACTTAGTTTCTTAATCAAGTCATGGGGAACCGAGCCACTCAGAATCCTACTAGCACACTTTATTACAAACCCCCGTGGGGCCATGTTCACGTCGACTGAAAAACAAAACTGACTAGCCAAAATTGGCTAGGCACAAATGATGGATCATCTGATACACTAGAGTACAAACATTCATCATGTTTGTCAAATGTCGGCTCTTCAGATAATCCAACGATAGTACAAAAAAGTTGGTAACAGGTTCAACTCAGTGATACTTATCCAGCATGGAGGATAGTGAGGCAAGTTATACAAGGGGTCATTTTGCAGTTATTCAAAGTCCAGCTTATCATTCCTAGCTTTGTTCCTCAAGCAGTATTCAAGCAATTGCTCGTCCTTTTCTGTCTAGTGTCGGTAAGTTTCTAACAATGCATTTCAATATAGCTAATGCAGGTAGGTGGACAGGTATGACACTCTTTTCACATTGTCACGATTTTTATTGTTTATCTTTTCGTTTGAAATGTGAAGGCATAAATTATATGGTTGACAACTTCAAAATTTTAAAGATCATCGAGGGTACTAACATGGTGATTATAAAGATGAACAATATGCTTGTATCTCCACAGAAGTGATCAAATAGGTTGCAGCTCATGTACGAAGATTTGCAAGGTCCACCTCCGCGGATGATCTCTCAAATTGACAATCAGGCAACAAATTCTAGGCAAATTTGTTTCCCAATACCAATGTATGATGAAGATGGTCCATACCTTAGCCGGGTGGAAGCCTGGATAAATAGAGCTTCGAAAGCAATCCTTCTCCATCGCGGCAATATCAAAGCTTCCAGGCCCCCATAGTCACCCAGCCTTCATTTCCTATCCTAATGGAGACCTTGGTATGTATTTGCTTTGTGATCGATGAGGTCTTATCATGGATTCATTCTAAAGACAAAGGTAAAGCATCATGTATGAATTGCTTACTTAAATGGCTACATTGGTGGTATGATTTCACTTAACCTTTCCCGATTCTTATGTTTAGCATAGGTAGGTTTAGTTCACTTGAGTTAGGAATATACTGTTACTTGTGCGTTGCATTTGAAGTTATTCATATATACATAGGTTAGTCGCTTGTCCATTCAGTTTATTTTCATACTGTCATGATGAGCAAGGCAGGACGAAAGTGTCCGCCTCATCATATTTTGATGTCCCTAGCTATTTGATGTGTGTGTAGGTCTACAGGTACTAAGAATATTCATGGATTCTCGAGCACCCTCGGGAGGAGTACTCGTCCCACAGTTGGAGCCAGTGTTACGGGGTACCAGTGCACCTTCAGATGTGCCCCAGGGAGAGGAGCAAGTTTTTCGACTTGGAGGGATGTGTTCCAGCCTTTTTCCTTAGTGAGGGTTATGGCTAGACCCTTTGGTTCCCTCTTGGGGGTACTATGGCTTTGTCGCATTGCTGACTGCCTCATAGAAGGGCTTGAAGCCCTGAGGTTGGTCTCTGGGGCCCCTAGGGGTGGGTCACTGGGTCACATGACCCCCACCTTGTTTTATCATTCTGGTGGCACTTCTTTCAGCGTTGAGGCTTATGCCTCTCCTCCAGGTCACCTACCACACCCTCCTGGTCCTCCAGTTCACCAACACCCTCTCTCCTTGGGCTCCTCTTGATGATGACGTCATCCTCCAGGCCATGTTGCATTGCTTGATTAGGGGGGGCATTGAGGGATTTTCACTACTATTGAGGTTAGATGGGGTATGACGACCCCCCTCCACATTTCGGCCTTCAGAACAAAGTGATTTGCTCATTTTTAACTGTTTTAGTCATGTGGGTAAATTTTGCGGAAAATGCCTCAAATTACCCACAGTTCTGATTATTTTATATTATTTGTGTTTTAATTTTAAGTTGACATTTTATGATTTCAAATTGACATTTTAAAAGGCATGTCGGCCTGAATATTTTTTATTTTTGTAAAGTGAGTGTGAGAAAAGTATAAATACACTTCTCCTCACTTCATTTTAACACAACTTATGGGATAAAACATTTTTTGCTGATTTTTACCCTACTTAGGGCTCTCTGAGTGATGCGCACCTCTTAAGGATGGATGTACTTTCTTGTTTGGAGGCAAATCTTTGAAGTATCTTTTGTTCTTGCTCTTTGCTAAGGTGATGCTAGAGTTGTTTGCTTAACACATGCATAAGGAGGTATCTAAGTTCTCCTCTTGATTTCTCTTTGTTAAATGTTGAATGATGATGCTTGTTCTTGGTTGAATGGTAGCCATTAATGTTGTATTTTTCCCTAGCTAGGTCATTTTCAACCTTTAGTCACCCTAGCATTCTAAGGCTTGAGTTTTAGGTCTCCAAGGTTTGCCCTAACTAGGGTCTCTTTAACCAACTTTTGTGGTTGTTGAAGAAAGCCCTAGTTTGCCAAACTTGGCAAATACCATCTTAAGAGGAGGGCCATCCTCCTTGATGCCCTAGGGTTAGGGTAAAACTTTTTAAAACCCTAGGTTGCTCTTTTTTACCATTTTCAAACCCTACTTTGTATTTTTGTAATTATTATTTAGGGTTAATTTTTGCAATTTCATGTGTAAATCTGCATTTTCATGGTAGAATTAGGGTTAGAGTTAGGTCTGCAATTTTATGACAAAAACCCTAAAAATTAAGAAATAATTTTTTTTGCATTTTTTAACCTCCCTAGAATTTCGGCCCTTCCTCCTATAATTTCAGCCTGCCCTATTTGTCCCTAGAAACCCTAGGGCGAAATTGTAGGAAGCCTTAAAAATTAAAATTTTAAAAATCTCAAAAATCCTAAAACAAACCCTATTTTTGTGATTTTGTACTTATTTAGGTCAATTTTACTTCTTCTTGTGTAATCTAGGTCTGATTTCTTTATCTTATTGTTTTCATAAAATTAAATTTAAGAACTTATAAACCCTAAATTCCTGATTTTAAACCTTTTGCAGACCTTTGTTGCCCTAACGACCTCCCTCTCCCTTCTTTCCTACCTTTGCTATACTCCCCTCTGACATCCCTTCCCTCCTCCTTTGACCCTCGCTACCTCTATAGGACAGCTAATCCCGCTGCCCTAACACCTGCACATACACAACTATTCCCTTCTTTGTTTCACCTTAAGCAAATATTTGGGTATTGTTTGGAGAACACTCATTGCTGATATACATAGCTATATATCTCTGGATGCAAATCAGAAAACATATAATTCTTGACTATTTAAATTGATAACATAGTGGAGTTTGGATTTTAATTAGCCTAAGTAGCAACTTTGCCATATATTTGATAACTTACATGGCTCTATTTGGATGATGAACATTGCCTTATGTCTCTGGAACCTTAAGACTATTTTATTTTGTGGTATACAAGTGCTAGTTTGATATTGGTAAAATTTTGATAACATTTGTACTAACCACGACCCTACGATCCGATATAAAGTGTTTGGGTATTGAAATTGCGTTGACTAAATATCACAAAGATAAACTAGGCGTACTTGGCAAATGCATATGAAACTTACTGTTGGTTCTCACATTGATTGATTCTCCTAAGGTTGATAAACATTGAATGATATATTCGAATATTAGCTGTCATATGACTGGTTGATGCATTATTTACCTATTTTATGCAATTACATTGACTCCATAAAGGCACTGGTCTATACGAATGTTGCATAGCAAACATAGTCTTTGTTTCCTAAGTGTTCCACAGGATAATTCAGGGTCCTGTTATCACATTTTATGTCGGCAGCAGCTTCCATACTGCAGACTGTGCGGTCCAGACTATGCGGCCGAGGACCACACAGTACTTTTTTTTCCAGATCGGAGATCAGCCGCCTTTAGACGAGGCAGTTTTGTTTAGATTGCCCCTAGTAGACATATCAGAGGGGACAGACAGTTGGATTTACCATCTACCACAGGGTTACCTTTCCTTGCTAGGCTTTGACACAAGCCCATTCGAGACAGTTGCCTAGTCTTGTTCTGATTGAGATTATCACAGTACAATGCTAGTTTATTATGTGCCCGGATTCAGCAGAGATCCAGCTCAGATACAGGTTCAGAAGCAGCAGGTATATGGTGCAGCAGGTATTGCATATTGTTGATTATTGCTCATGTTGTAGATTAGATTCATTTATACTTGTTAGTACACTAACTTTGCATGAGATGATATATTTGGTGATCTAGCTATGATATGATGTGATTGGGCCCTTGGTGATGTCAGTCCACCCCTCCGGTTAGACTTATGTATATGCACGCTGAGTCATGTCCTCTATACTTGGCATAGAATTGATCATTTAGCCCCTCGGTAGCTGATTTTAGCACCATCATCACTTTCTCCACCCATCCGACTCATCTATGACACTTCTTCCCTGACTTGGATTTTGATTTGTGATCCCGAGGATCCCTTTCCCCACTGATCTCTGAGTTTGCCATGACTCCCTGTTTATTGTGCCTCAGGTCTTTAGTGTGTGAGATACACAGTTAGACCTGGGATTTGCTCCTGTCGGTTGCCCCCGATGTTGCAATGCAGTTAGGATTGTGTAGCCTCATCGGTTGCTCCCCATTGGTCATCGAAGCTTGTATTACTCACCCCCATTACCTTTGCAGTATGAGCACCATGTTTATATCTTTTGAGATATGTATGTAGCCCAAGAGGGCCATGAAGAAATGAAGAAATGAAATGTAAATTAGGCTAAAAGGCCTTTGTATTGTAAATTGTAAAATCTAGCCAAAAAAAGGGTTAAGTATGAAACTCATTGTAAAATCCATGCAATGTGTTTATGAATACACATGGATTCTGGTCAGCTATACATGTCAGCATTTGTAGTGGTTATTCCTCACATAGTCCTACGGGACAAGGAGGTGAGAAGGAGTAAGGGACAAGCTCAAGATTGCCCCCTAGAGTCTCAAGTTACAGTTTGCCGGATAACCAGTTTGGCGGCTCTAGAAAAGAACCTCACGGAGTCTTCGGATACGGATGTGAGTTGTGAGATACTTGTTAGATGACTAGTGGTGGTTTCCCTGCACTATACCCATTTGTGAGGCATCGCCCTTCCCCGTGTTCTGTCATGGCATACTTACCTCAGTGGACCCTGCTTTCCCGAGTTGTCCAAAGGGTCGCATGATCTTTATCCTTGTCTTCCCATATCCTTTGCCTTGTTGTCCACATCACCTAGAGTCAGCAAGGTGGTCAATTCTATAGATGTGCATAGCATCTTAGTTTTTTGGAGGTGGTGGGCCCACTTCACCAGGGCCTTGTATTATTTTGGGACTTAATGTATTTTTGATCACCATGTTATCACTGTATTGCTTATTAATGTACTAACTTGTATAATTGAGCCTTGTCACTCCATGCTTGCATACAGGTTTCAGCTTGCACTATGGTTGACCAGATTTGACTTGGTCAAACTGGGTTGACTAGGCCAAAAATGGGCCTGAAAAAATGTTGCAATTGAAATTTCGATTTTGATCAATTATCATCTACAGGGGTCCCATATGAGCATGCAATTGACGGAATTGCAAAATATTGAACCGTTTGAGAAATTTTTAATTATTATTGGTCAACTTTAACCTGTTTTAATTAAAAATTGTGGATTTGGGGCAAATAATGCCAAAGTGATGGATCGGGGTCGTTCAAGTGGTCGTCCGTACTACTTTTGGGGTCCACGATCGCATTGCAGCAGACGGTTCGGCAATCCGGGCACTAAAAGTGGGTCAAAAGCCCAAATTTCATCTTCAACCATATAAACCAGCAGAAAATACATGGAAATCAGAATTTGACAAGGCAACTATAGGCAAATGGAAAAATCAATGGTTGGCATTGGTAAAGGTAATCTCTAAGGTATTTTTGGTAATGTTCCATGTGATATCTCATGTTGTGGGGCCCTCTATTGCCCAGCTCACCACTAGAGGTCGAATTGCCCATGAGGGGCATTTTTCTCCACCTTGGCACAATTCGATTTTCATTGTTTTGATGGTGGGACCTTGTTGTATTAGTTGGGGGGGCTTAAACATACTATAGCCACCCCCCCAACTCCACTCCCACATTTGTATGGACCCCACAATGGGTCTCCTCTCTCCACATGTGCGCTCTAGAGGGCAATTCGCACCCCCTCAAGGAGATCTCCACCATTTGATTTTGATGGTGAGGGAGTGATCTCCACCCTCCATTTTGGGAGGAAACCTAGTATGAGGAGTGGCCTCTCTCTATAAGAGAAGGCACTCACTCCATTTGTGCCTCTCTCTTGGCATTTTTTTTGGACTTGGAATAGAAGAGAAAACGACTTGGAGCTCTCTACTTGTGTTTTATGGTGATGTTGCTTTGAGTTTTGTTGATTGATAAGTTATCTTGATGCACTAGTATAGATTTTTGTTTGTTTCCAACATTGTTTCTCACCATTGTTTGCATCAAATACAAGTCTTAGAGGAGGGTGCACCATTTGGCTTCCACTGCTGCTCCACTCTTCAAGATTGGTAACAAAGGGAAGTGACTTTTTCTATTTCAGCCAAGCATTTTCCTCATTCTTATTTGTATTGCTGTAGATTCACTTATTTGTCAATACTAATCTGATTTACTTGTCTATTGGTGTTGGTAGGCAAGCAGGGCGAATTGGTGAAGCTGGGCAAATCGAACTCACTTGGGAACTTCAGCAATCCATGCTATTTGATCTTCGGGACGCTATAACCTCAGCAAAGTCAACAACTTTAGCTCATTCCAAGTAGGTGTTCCACTTCTTCCTCTTGCATTTCATTTTCTAAAGAATCTAGGAGAGAAAATCATAAAAAACCCTAAAAGATTAAAATCTACAAATTTAACCGTAGGAACTTATTTTTCTTTCCAAACCCGCTTATTATTTGTCCTTAAAATCCTATATCTCAAGTTTAGTTAGATTCCGACTCCATTTACCCATAGTTTAGGCAGTAGTCCACTTGGCAAAAATGCCCCCTAGGGGCGTTTTTCTCTTTCAACCTGTTTGGGTGTGTTTTGGGGTTATGGGTACTTGCTAATCTGCTTTAAAACGTCTTTTTACCTTTGGATAGTAAGTATCAGCAGCTAGAAGTGAGTTTAAACGCATTTTTTTGACTGCCCTAGGTCCATTTTTCCACTGTTTAACCCATTCCCCTAGGGCTATTCATTTCACTTCTTGCTGGCCTATTTTTTTTTGTGTTTAAATCAGCTAGTTATCAATCTTATGATCACTAGAAGATGTATTTCAATTGCTGTTCCATCTCTGCCATGTATTGATAAATCATAACGAGCTTCATTCCCCATAGGCAGGGTCCCCAACCACTCTTCTAGTAATTTTTTGTTTGCTGATTTAATTTCCAGCCTTCCAATCTTTCATTGAACTCATCATTTATATGTGTAATCAGATCTGAATTTGTTTCATCTAGTACATCCTCCCATCCAGAATCTCGATTCCACTAGGCTGGAGAAATTCTCACACTTAGTCATCCATTCTGTCTCTCACTTTGTTTATCTTTTGGGTTTGGGTGTGTGTTTTGTCTCTCGACCATAACTGGTTGAGCAGGGTCTCCCCCTTGACTTGGCTTTTACGCCTCGTCTAAAGTGACTGCAGCCTTGTCCGGTGTGACTTCTGTCCCTTCGACAGAAGACTTGGCTGCTGTTGGTTACACCTTCCTGGTTGCTCATCCTCTATCGTCCCTATTGGGATATCCCTCTATAGCAACTAGAGATTGTGTGATAACAGGTCCTTCCCCTGGGAGGTTACGACCCTCCAAAGAAGAAAGAATTGTGATCGAAGTGACATTGGGTCAGATTTCTTATAATTGCTTATCGGGCACTAGCCTTGCTAGTCTGCCTAGTAACAAGGTGTATCCATCAAATGAGAGTGAATGATGAATGATGAAAAATAGAACTCAAACCTAACTTCCAAAGGCTCTCCAAAGGTAGCGCTCCAAGAAAAAGGCCTAAAAGGTGGAGCACTTTGTTGAAGAATGTAACTTCGGAAGATATTCTTATTGTATTTTATTGTACTTCCTTCGGGAAATATTCATATTGTATTTGATTATGTAATAACCCTAAAAGAAATCATGTAAAATAGTCAAGTCGGCTTAGTTGGTAAACTGTCCCAAACAATGGGCAAAACTGCCCCAGTTAGGTTGGTGTAGTTAGGGAAAATCAGGTCGGCCCAGTTATGTAAAAAGGCTTGTTTTGTGACCAGTATAAATAGGGTGGCGCCTAACTCATTTGTGTATCATCTCACTCAAGCAAGTTCGCATGGGAGAAAGAGTAGTTGCAATCAAGACATCTTTTCTTGGGGTTTCTATTGTATCTTGTTCTCGGGTTATTGTATGAGATTGACATTGCACTTTCCGATGAATCTATATTAAAGAAGTTTTGCTGGGTTTTTCCTGTGAGAGGGTTTTCCTAGGGTAAATCTTTGTGTTCTCTTGTTATATTGTGCTTGTCTATCTTTCAGTTATACTATTGTATATGGTTATTGTGATAATGATATAAATTGTTTAAAGATATAACGAAACTATATTGAAAGTATCAAAATTCTAACATGGTATCAGAGCTAGCTCCTGAAAGAAGACATTGTGCAGCTGCAACTGCCAGAAGTGAAAACTAGGGTTTCTCTTTTTGGGGGCTTTTCACCACAAATTGGTTGAAAAAGAAGGTCAAGGAAACTCGCCCTAGGAGGGCGCATTTTTCTATGGAGGCAGAATTTTGATCAGAGAAATTTCATTTTTGGGCCTACCACTGTTGCTCAGGAAAACTAGGGCATAAGGTTTTTGGCAGATCTATCCACAGTTTTGGAAGAACAGTACCTTTTCTCAACTCACTTTAGGGAGGCACATCTTTTCCTCCATTCAGTTTTTCAAGATTCCGAAGTTAAAAAATTAGGGTTTCTCTGACAAACCCTAGGTCATCTTGAAGTTAGATCTCAGAAGACATTGAAGCAAGCACTTGGTTGGAGCATCTCAATTGGTAAGTCTTACTATCCTTATTTCCATTTGAGGTTCTCACTTGATCAAGATGACAAACCATACCAAGCTTGAGGATAAGCTTGAAGGAGCAGATAACTTCTATGCTTGGAAGTATAGAGTGATGCTCATTCTAGAAGAGAATGAGCTGGACAATTATATCAAAGAAGAAGTTGCGGAGCCAGAGAAAGATGAAGGGAAAGCCAAGCACAAGAAGAACTTGATTAAGGCCAAGAGGATCATTGTTGATTCCATCAAGGATCACTTTATCCCCCACATCTCATTCTTGATGCACTGAAGAGATTGTTTGAAGGAAAGAATATTAATAGAAAGATGACCTTGAGAAGTCAACTCAAGGGTGTGAAGATGCAAAGCTATGAAAGCATTCAATCTTACTTCACAAGGGTCTCCCATATTAGAGATCAACTAGAAGCTATTGGAGACCATGTTGAGAACGAATAACTTGTAATGACCACCTTGAATGGTCTTCCAAAATCATGGGAGTCATTTAATCAAGGAATATGTTCCAGAAAGAAACCTATCAGATTTAGTGCACTTTGGGAAGCTTGCACTCAGGAAGAAGTTAGGATTGAAGCTAAAGAAGAGAAGTTAGGTGAAGAAGATGATCAAGCCTTGGCAGCTCATACAAAGAGGAACAAGAAAGAAGATCATTCTCACAAGTCTAGAAGATTCAATAAGAATCAAAGACCTCCCAGAGACTACTCAAACTTCAAATGCTACAATTGTAATGAGATGGGACACATTGCAAGAAATTGTCCCAAGAAGAAAGGAAACAATAAGAAAGGAAATCAAAAGAGGAATCAAGCTCATACTGCGAAGGATGATGATCCAGTAAAGAAGAAAGCAAGGGAAGATTACTCAAGTGAAGAATATGTCTTGAACTTTTAATGATACAGTAGTTATTGAAGAGCAAGAGGGAGGCTTGCTCAAATCAAGCATTGGTAGCAAGAGGGAGGCTTGCTCAAATCAAGCATTGGTTTATGACACTATGGAACCAAGTGAATTATGACACAAACGATTTATATACAAGGATTTACCAATCGTAAGCAAAATGGTGACTGGTCTAACCAAGATCCAGACAAAACATGAAGGCATATGCAAAGGATGTGCGGAAGGAAAGAATGTGAAGAAACCATTTCCAAGTAGTGATAACAAAGTGAAGGAGATCTTGAATCTAGTACATGAGGACTAAGAATGAATACTTCAGAAATTTCCATTCTAAACGAAGAAGAAGATCGAGGTCTTCAGAATCAGATGATGGAGCAGTGTACGCTTCCAGAACTTCAGTAACTTCTGCAAGGAGGCAGAAACCAAGAGGGACCTGTTATCACCTAAGCTGTAGTTACCCCTATGGATGGATCCAGTCATGGATGGCAATAGGGAAGGGCAACTCAAAAGGTGCAACCACGATCACCTCGACCTCCAAATATGTATGGTTGTCACGCCAGTCGAGGCAACCTTCGCTTTATGTTATCTAGCCCAGACAACAAAGGGGGAGACCCGATCTACTCCCGACAGGAGAGATCAAAACCAAGACACCAAATCAAGGTATTTCCAAGTGAAGTTAGGTGTATGGTTTATCCTAGACCTAAGGGTAAAGTCACAAGCCAAGTGAGGGGTTCAATAGGTGTAGCATTGGTTCATAGTTGATGTGAGAGTGACTTATAATGTTTGAAGTGAGATCTAGGGCTAGTATACTAGTTCAATGCTGGAAAATCAACTGCCTTGGGAACTGTGTCCAATGCAGGGAAGTTAAGGTTTGTATTGGGGCTAACTAGTACGGATGACAAGCTTGACCATGATACATGATAGCATCAAGGGTTTAGTCCACTATGCATGGTCAATCCACAAGTCAATCCAACAATCTAAGAAGGTTGAAATAACTTGGAGAGAAACCAGTGCCTTGGGAATTGGGAAGTGGAGTCAAAGTAGGGTTGACTTGTGGTTTAAGACTCCTAATACATGAGATAAGTGGGCAATTTAAGTTTCGATGTGTAAATGTATCTAGATCTAGGTTTGACCCAAGTGGACCACAATCCCTTAAAACAAGGAATGCAATCCCCAAGGCAAGATTTGACAGAATGACAGTCTAGACCTAGGTTTTGAATTATTCCGGTTCTGAATCTTCAAAAATCTCAAGTACCCAGTTCCTAGAAGTGAGTGAACTCACTTCTCCAAGGTGGTGCGACTTTGCCCAAGGAGGCTTAAAAGTGGGGTTAGGTAGGTCAAAACAAGTCGGATGGCATCCAAACTTTAGATCCGGGTAGATCAGTCAGGTAGGAGTATGGATCTATAATTTCGTGGCAATCCACCGGTTAGATCTTAGTAGATCTGAGTTTAAGTGTTCCAAGTGGTCCAAATGGGGATTAAATCCCTTAAAATGTGGAATGGGGCCCACAAGGTAAATTTCAGGAAAGGGACAACCTGGGTGTATGTTATTTGATGTGCAGATGTCAAATCAAGTGGAATCTCAAACACCCATCGCTTAGATCTAGGTCAACCTGCTCAAACTAGGAAGTGCGCCTTGCTTGGGAGAGGCTAAGTTGGCCTGGGAAGGGGGTCAAATGGAAGCCAATCCTCACCAAACTATAGATCCGGGATGTCGTGGATGCTATAGAGGTGGGTTCTTAATATTACGCCCAACAACCCAATAGATCTAAGTAGATCTGAGAAAATGCAAAATTGGGGTTTTAATTAATTAGGGTTTTAAATGTTTTTGACAATTGGATAGACTATGGAGATAGAACTTACCTTGAGATCATACCTGAATGATGTGGTTGAGATGCCTTGATGTTGAGGAAGATTCCCGCAGAGATCAAATGAGAGATTGTTGATTTGCTTGCCAATTTGATGCCCTAGTCCACAAGTGCGCCTTCCTCTACCTGTCAAACCAAGGAATAAAATTCAATCAGTAAGATCAAGTATGGAAGAAATACAAGAGAAATGCAAATAGTAACATGAAATAGAAGGTCCTGGGACAGTAATACTCCCTGTTACCAACGAAGAGCTCCAAAGAAGAAGTAGGGAGAGTCTTCCCCTACCAATACCTCCTCCTCCAAGCAAATCGGCCTCCACCTGTAGATGCAAAATCGTGGTACAAAAGATATGGCAAACAAGATCTCCAATAACTCAGTGCAAAGGAAGAACCAACGAACGAACACCAAAAACATTCACCACAACATTGGAGATAGATGCAATAATAATTTTCTATTCCAATAATCCAGAGCCAAAAGTCCCTTTACAATGAGAGGCTCTCTCCTTTAAATAGGAAGGAGAGGCACCAAAACACTAACCACTTTTTGAATGAGTGGATAAGATTATAAGATACAAAAGTCTAATCAATGGTTGAGATGAGCTCAACAATATAATACATGGATCACACATAAAATATAACATAAGTGGACAAAGTCGCCCTAGGAGAGGGGAATCCCACCAAATCATGATGACAAAATATCATAAGAGGCTCATGGTGGGTCCAAGGGGTAATTTTATCCCTCCTTGGTCAATCCCCATGGCACAATAACCAATAAATAATCATGAAAGTACCAAATCGTGCCTCCCTAGTGAAGTCGTGGTCCTCAAAAGACCTCAAAAATCCACAGAAAATGCCATAAGTGATGGATGCGGGCCCCGATGAAGCTGAAACTGCTGGAGAAGGTGTGAAAGGTCCCGATCTATCATCACTGATCATCCCATGCCATAACTTTGCCTCAGTAGCCCAAATCGATTTCCTCAATAGCCATTTCTACCAATCCTGAAATGCCTCGGGAAGCGTGAAACTGCCCAAACAGCCTCCTGGAGTGATGGCGCTGTCAAGGTGAGGGCACCAATGTGTCCGGGAGGGGGGTAATATGGTAAAAACAAGTGGTTGGACCACCCCCTCCATCATCAGCGCCCTAGGTCAACCGGATAAAAGTCATCTCTGCTCCGACAGGGCCTCCAACAGACCAAAACTGCACTAGGACAGCCTACTGAGGCTCAATCATCACTGTAAGTGCCCGGAACTGAAAACAAACTGTCCCATTGGACTCAGAAGGTCCAAATCTATCCAAGATGTGTACTCATACACCATATGAATCTCTGCATGATCAAAATAAATATCCAATGTACCGGAACAAGGCCAATAATAATGATCTGTAAATGACCAAACACTGCTGTATCCCAAGAATCATCATCATAACCCTGTAGCTGCTGCATAGAATCATCCTGTATGTGTACATAGACCATATATCATCTATCCATATCATCATAAGGTCTAACATCTCATGTCCCATGGTCCTCCATGGTCAAACTAGGTCTAACCAAGACCAAATACAACTCAGACCATCATCCATAGCTGCTGCAAGGTGTCAAGGTTAATACATGCTCTACAACTTATTCGAATAACAATTATAACACAGAGTAATCATGACTGGCGATCTAAATCCACATATATAGTGTCGTTAATTATTATTATTACTCAGACTAGACTTTCAGGACCATACTCACTTCATAGTTGTGATCAATTTGCTAGTGAAGGGTGAAGGCTTAAATTAACTGGCTAGGCCAAGGGATGACTTGACTGACTTGACTTTGTGACACTTTGGCAAGGGAAAGGGAATACACACCATAGTATATACTGAATGAGCAATAACACAGGGAATGGCGGTGTCTCACAAATGGATGAGTTGTTTAAAGAGGGTTTATTCACCTTCACAGATGCGCACAATCCATAATACAAACAAGGCCAGCAATTATTTAGATATAACATTTAAGTTCCATTGCTTTTTGGGCCTGAAGTTTCCATAGCCTTGATCTATGTGTGTTTACAAACACATTGCATAGATTTACATTTATTTTTAGGCTTTCTGCTGTAGGTGTGTTTTTAAGGCACTTGTTTACCTGAGCACTTCTAGGTGTGTCATGGACAACTTGTTTACCTAGGTATTTATTTTTCCAAAAGATATAACATTTTATTTTTCATGGCCATTTTCAATTGGCATTTCTTTCACACACAAGATATAGCATTTCATTTTTCCAGATTTTGTATTCATGGCAGCACTAAAAGTTTCAGGTTTAGCCAACACAACTTTAATGACTAGGGGGAATTCACAAGGAACTCCAACTCACCATAGGTAAGTTTTGTCACCAACTCAGAGCCGAGACACAATAAACAGGGAAGCTCATCCAATACAGAGGCTACAGTGGGGAAAGGTCCTCCATGCCACTAGTCAAGTAGTAAGTCAGGGTGATAATCTAAAAGGTAGGCCATGGATGGATGAAGACAATGAAAAGATGAAGCCAACACTAGCAAGCCAAGGTATGGTTGAATGATCAGCTCTATTCTCCCTAAGGAGGGTAAATACCAATGAGTATGAATAGTGAACTTCTAAGTCTGAGCAGGGACAGTAATATATATATATATAATAGGTCAACCAGGTCCATGTATCTATATGATCGCCAGATCATGACACTAAGTGCTATGACATGCTATAAGAATAAGTATAAAAGCAATCTAACCATAACACCGTAATATACCTGCTGAGTCATATACCTGAATGCACATCAACCTGTACCATCATCTGTCCTCTGAAACTGCTGCTGTAACTCTGGGCACTACTGACTGCTCTGTACCAATGGTATAATGGCTACATCGGTCGTCTCTCTGAGTGTCCTGAAACTCAGTCATGGCATGGGGAATGCAACTGCTGTCCACAATCTGATAGTGATCCAATATAGATGCTCATCTCGGCATCTCAAATGTAAGGGAACTGGCTGAATAGTGTACTGGAATGAGAAAAATAATGTATGGTAGCCCGGCTACTATATATGTGATAACATCTGGCTCCGGCTGGGACAAGTGCTCGGCTGAAGTGAGCGCTTGAGAACCTCAGAATCTCTGGTCCTCGAACTCTGCTACTCGAATCCACGATCCAGCACTCTACCATTTTATTTCCAGCTTTATTCTTGCAACCTATTTTCTGCATTCACAAACATCTAAAGAAAATACCTCATGCCGCATGTATGGGAAGAATATAAAATCAACTGAAATAAAATCTACTCTATGTCAGAAATATAAATGCATAAAGTATAAATGCAAAAAGTAAATTAAACTACTAACATAATTTGCAAAATTTGAAATTTATTGTGCAGGAAAAGAAAAAGTGACAGGTACTCAGCTAAACTAGGAGCTTACAAAGGAGCTTAGAGACCAAGAAGGTGCTAGACTCAATGGCTAACAAGACTAACTACTGCCTAAGTAGGCTTATTTGGTTTCCTACCTACCCTAATCTAACCAGTTAGCACAAATGCTAGGTAAAATCATAAATCCAGTGTAACCATTCATTAAACATATTAGTGATTCTTCTTTGATTTCTGGTAATGAAACAAGTCATGATTGGATTAAAGATCAGAGAATTTGATAATGCAATCTTCCAGGTTTGTTCAAAAATTGAATAAAGGTTTGCATGGTGCAAAATGAAATCATGCCAAGGAAAAGATTGACTGATGCAAACATCCTCCATCCAAGAATTGATAGGATCATAAAATTCATGCAAGTTATTGCTTAAGATTGATGGAGAAAAACTATAAGGCTTGCAACTCAATTCTTTTTCACAAAACATAGCTTCCTCATTTACTTCTCTTACGTATTCAATTTGATTCTCCTTGGGACTGATGATCAAATATAAACCAAGTGGGGATAAATTAAGGTTTAGAAGACGAAAAATCAGAGTCAGGCCCACTTGATGCTCAAAAATGGAGAAAAGATGGAATTGATCTTTAAACACCTTTTCTAGCCACCAAGAATGATTGATAACTTGACAACATACATACATCATGTTGCTTATAGGTTTTCAACCATTGCCATTTTGACCAGATTTGACTTGGTCAAACCAGGTTGACTAGGCCAAAAATGGGCCCGGAAAAATATTGCGATCAAGATTTCAATTTTGGTCATTTATTATCTCTTGGGGTCCTATATGAGCCTCCAAGTGCCAGAATTCGAAAAAGTTGAGGCAGCGCTGAGATTTTTAATTATTATGGGTCACCAATGACCTGTTTTAATTAAAAATCATGGATTTTGGGCAAATAATGCCTAATGGATGGATCGGGGTCGTTCAAGTGACCATATCTACCATATTTTGGGTCTACGATCTCATTGCAGTAGACGGTTCGTCAATCCGGGCATTATAAGTGTGTCACAAGCCCAAATTACATCTTCAACAATAAAAACCAGCAATTAATTAAATGGAAAATCAAATATGGAAAAGGTAACTATGGAAAAATGGCAAATTGCAAAGGTTGGCTAATACAAGGGTGAGTTATAAGGTATTGACATTATGTTTGGACATTATATTGGTGTTGTGGGGCTCTCACTTTGGCCAGCTCACCATGTGGGTCGAATTTGCCCATAGGGGGCGTTTTTCGACTTAGCAAAAATTAAATTTTTGATGTTTATTGTATTGAGATCATAATGTATTGGTATGGGGGGCTAAAACAGTCCATAGGCACCCCCCAACCACATTTTATATGCTTTATATGGGCCTCACGAGTTGGCCGCATCTCCACATGGGCGTTTTTTAGGGTAATTCACCCCCTCTGTTGAGAATGATCTCCACCATTTGTTGGGGTTGGGAGAGAGTTAATCTCAGCCCTTAGTTTTGGGGGGAATTAGGTTTGAGAGTGGTCTTTCTTTATAAGAGAAGACACTCACCTCATTTCTCTTCCTCTTGGCATTTTTGTAAACTTGTGACTTGTGAATAGAGAGACATTTCTTCCGATCTACTTGTGTATATGGTGATGAAGTGCTTTGGTGTTGATTGTTAGCTTATTGCTGGTGCATTATTGAGTAATTGTGTGCTATCTCCATCCATTTCTTGCCCAAACGAATCTGCAGGTGAAATCGACCACCAGAGAGGGGACGCAGCCATTGAGCCAGCAACTCCACGTTGTGCTCTCTCTCCGGGTTTCAGCAAAGGGAAGTAAACTTACGTTTGTTATCTTACTTTCTTTCATCATTTGTTGTTTATTTGTTGATATTTCCTTGCTATTTTCCATAGTTTCTGACTTATCTCTCTCTCTGGCAGGTACAAGGGCGCACTTGGTCATCTAGCTGCTCCAAACGCTAAAGGAAAACGCACAACTGCTCAACACTTGGTCTTTGGGATTTGTTTTCATCACCAAGCTCCTTCATCTCCATTATTTCAAGTAGGCAATCTCGGCTTGTTTCTCTTGTTTCCATTTCCGTTGTGAATGTTAAGCTGCAAACCACTAAATAAACCCTAACAATTAAAATCTCAAAATTTGGCCGTTAAAACTTAATTTTCTTTCCAAACCCGCTTATTAATTGTTCTTAAACGCCTAAATCTAAAGTTTCAGATCTTTTAGATTCCATTTGCCCATAGAATTAGCACTGGCCCACTTGGCAAAAACGCCCCTCTAGGGCTTTTTTCTCTTTCTGCTTGATTGGGTCACTTTGGGGTTATGGGTAGTTTAGATTTGGTTTTAAATCATCATTTTACCTTAAGAAATCAAGCTATCGATTGCTAGAAGTGCTTTTAAACACTAATTTATCGCTGCCCTAGATCCATTATTTCATTGCTTAACTCTCTTCCTTGGGTAGAATCACTCCACTCCTTCACTTCTAGCTTGTTTACATCCTTGGTTGATTTTCAGCCACTTAATCAATTATCTAATCTATTTTATCCATCACGATTGATCATTGGTCACATTTCAGTTACATACTTGCTTTACCCTTGTGTCCAACCGGTGGCTGAAATCGACCTTAGGATCTCATCAACACTCATCTCTTGTTTCTATCTCTTTATCTTTTGGGATTTGGGTGTATTTTTGTCTCTCAACCATCACTGGTTGAGCGGGGTCTCCCCCCTGACTTGGCCACGTGCCTCGTCTGAAGTGACAAACGCACTGTCCGGTGTGACTACCGTTCCTCGAGTGGTGGACTTTGCGTTTGCTGGTTACACCTTCCTAGCTGCTCACCCTCTACCATCCCTGTTGGGACACCTATCATCAGCAGCTAGAGTTTGTGATAACAGACCCCATTGAATGCTGTAAGTTGCGATGGAAGGTGTGGGATAGATCACAAATGACCTCTGAACAAATCTCATGCAAATTCCTTGCCTCAATTACCCAAATCGATTTCCCTAGTGACCATTTCATTCCATTTTTAATCCTCAGAAAACCACCTGTAGCTAAATCCATAAAATGCCTGTAGCTCTCTACTTGGTGCCCTGGGCACAAGTCTGACTGTGCCAAAGTGTTTGGGGGTATGGGAATATGGTAATAACAAGTGGCTGGACCCCATACTCCCTTTGTAGCACCCTAGGAGAACCAAATATCAATCCAACTATGCTGTCAGGCCATTTTATAATAGCAAATCTACATAAAAGTGGCAATCTGAGTGAAATATCATCTAGAAGTGCCTGTAACTAAAATCTGAGTGTACCAATGGACTCAGAAGGTCCAAATGTACTAGAGATGAGTACCCATACACCCTATGGCTACCTGTATAATCATTTGTAGTCTCAACCATGCCCAGACAATATAAAAATAATGGTTTGTAAATAATAATAACCATAAAAAAATTATTACACCATCATACGAACATTGTGTCCGCTGCATGGAACCATCAAATGGGCATCAAAGGACCATAAATCATCAACCTTGAACATCATTGGTCCAACTCATCTCAGATCCTATGGTTGATTTGGTCAAACTGGGTTTGACCAGGTCAAGAATGATCAAAATATGACCCAGGCTTAAGATTCCTGATGCTACAAGTGCAAATGGGTAAGGTATGCTCTTTTAATCATTCTAATAGCAAGACTTAAAGCAGAAAGTGTCATTTCACTAGTGGTTCAATAATAATCAAAATATAAGACCAAAATTAAAATAATCAATTACTTAAAACAAAACCTCAAGGATATACTCATTTCATGGCCATGATCATTTTGCTAGAAGTGGGTGAAGGTAAAAAATGCAAGGCTAGGATAAGGGGATGACTTTACTGACTCAACACTGTGATACTTTGGATAAGGGAAAATGAATACACACTTAAGCATATGCTGGATAATAACACACAGGGAATGATAGTGTCTTACAAATGGAATGAGTTGTTTTGAGAGGTGCTTATTCAACCTTGGCAAATGTCTACAGTTCACATCCAAGATGAAACAGCTCCGTGAGGATCTTCTCTAGAACCGTTGTAAGTAGGTGCACATCTAACCATAACTTGAGGTTCTAGGGGACACTTAGAATTAGCTGTCTCTTACTCCATCTCACATCCCAACCCGTAGGCTCCGTGAGGAATTTAATCATTACATAATATCATCGCCAACAGTCTTTAGATTTAACATATATTTAGCCACTAATTTTTTAGGCCTCATGACCATTTGGATTTCTTGTGTGCTTATAAGCACAACTAATTGCAGCTTTTATCCAGGGTACTTTACATTTCATTTCAATTTATTTCGTAGCCCTCTTTCATTGTGCTGAGAAACATAGTTTTAAATTATTTCCATGGGCTTGTACAAGAGATATAGCAATAGTTCATTCATGCATGTAATGATGGTAGTACAACTTGCTTCAGGTTTAGCCAACACAACTCAGGCAACTAGGGGCATTATCCACAATCAGGTCAAACATTGGGGCAATCGACTAGAGAGGTCAAGGGATCAAATCCAACTCACCTAAGCTCAAGAACCAACACCAGCGGGTTCTCTTGGCCCAGAAGGATCAAGGCTTCGATAAGTTTTGTTGCCAACTCAGAGCCGAGACACAAAACAACAGGGATGCTATCCAACACAGAGGAAAAAGTGGGGAGGTCCTCCATATGATAGGTTGAGGTGTAAGTCAGGGTGAAACCAAGAATGGGAGAGAACGGATGGATGGGGAAAGTGAAAGGTGATGCCAAAACTGGCAAGCCAAAAATGTTGGGAATGGTCACGTCCATTCTACTAAGAGGGTAAAACCAATGAGTATAAACAAGAGCTTCTAATTCTGAGTAATTAGACTATTTAGATAATCATTAAAACAACCATGTCTACATAACATATATATATATATATATACCGCCAGATCATGACTACTAGATACCAAGTCAAGCTACTAAGATGAGCAAAAGAGCAAAAACAATCATAACCAATGCATATCCATATACCTGTATCTGCCATCTAGATCATCAATAGTCACTGGAAACACTGCTACTGTGAAAACTCTGGGCACTACATTGCTCTGTATGGAACAAAAGTGGTCACCTCGATCATCAAATCTGAGGTCATAAGGCCTAGTCTTGGCATAAGGTTCATCATGTCTGATCTGGGGTTGCTCTGATATGTGAGTGATCATCAAAAATACTGCTCATCTTAGGATGATCTCATCAAAACTGTGTAAAGGCCTGGCTCAAAAATATACAAGGAACTGCTCTGCAATCATGGTAGTGTTGAAATATTGTAACTTGTAAGAATATTCTATTTGTACTTTATCCGGAGATGTTTCATTCCTCCGTTGGGACTTTATTGTATATCTGGAGATGTTTATTCCTTCGTCGGGATGTTGTAACTAGGGTTATTAAACTCCCCTAGTGGGGTCGGCCTTGAGTTAATTGTTTAGGGGTTAGTAGACTCTCCTAGGAGACGTCGGCTCAGTTAGGGAAAAAGTCAAGTGAGGTAGAGTATAAATAGAGGATGTGTGATCCTCATTTATCACACTCACTCATTCATTCACTCACTTGTGAATTGCGCATAGGAGAGAGAGAGAGATCTAGGAAAGAGGAGAAGGAGCACCTGTTTGGGGTTTACATCTTTGTATTTGTTGGTCATCTATATTGAGGAAAGCTTTGTTGGGTTTTCTACCCCATGAGGGTTTCCCAAGATAAATATTTGTCTATCTTGTGATTGTGTTTCTTTCAGTGATCCTTATTATGCTCTTGTTGTGAATTTTTTGCTAAACTTAACATGGTATTAGAGCTAGCCTGAATAGGACATCTTTCACAAGGTGAAAATACCTCTCTTTCCTCCTCCGGTGAAAATTAGGGTTTCTACAAAAGTTGAAATTTTTGGAATCTAAGAGCATGGTTGGATGCTCCTCCTCAATAATGAAATTCTGAGCCCTAGATCGAAGTTTTTGAGTGGGTAGAACCTCGGGATATGTCAAACCCTAGTGTGACTTCTGGACCAGAAAAGCAGAAAACTAGAAAAAACCGGTAAACCAGAAAAAACCGGTAAACCAGAAAACTAGAAACCTGTGCACCAGTGAACTAGAAAGCTGCCAACCTGTGCACCAATGAACCAGAAAAGTTGCGCACCAGTAAACCAGAAAATCTGTTGCAGATCTGAATTTCGCTAGTCAAGCTTGAAGGGTGAAAAGTTAAAGTTTTCAAAAAGTCAAGTACACTAGTCAACTTAATTCAATCAAGCACATCTCTTGGTAAGGTCAACTTTGCATTTTAAGAATTTTCAATTTTTGGTGACCTCTTGGATAAGATGGCCCCAGCACTAAGCTTGAGGACAAGCTGGAGGGTATAGAGAATTTTCGGGCATGGAAATATAGGATTGGTTTCATTCGTGAAGAGAATGATCTTGCCCATTATATCAAAGATGAGGTTGCAGAACCTGCGGAAGATGAAGCTAAAGAGAAGTACAAGAAGGACATGATTAGGGCAAAGAGAATCATTGTTGATTCTATCAAAGACCACTTGATTCCCCAAGTGTCATCCAAGAAGACTCCAAAGGAAATGTATGATGCCCTAGCCAGAATGTATGAAGGGAGGAACATCAATAGGAAGATGAACCCGAGAGCTCAATTGAAGAGCACTAAGATGAATCAAGGAGAATCTATTCAAGATTACTTCACAAGGGTCTCCCAGTTCAAGGAACAACTAGAAGCCATTGGAAACAACCTTGATGAAGATAAAACTAGTCATGACCGCTCTCAATGGTCTCACTAGATCTTGGGATTCATTCATCCAAACCATGTGTGCTAGAAAAGAAAGCATGAAGTTTGATATTGTATGGGAGAATTGCATTCAAGAAGAGGCTAGAGTAGCCAATAGAGAGGCCCTACTCAAAGAAGATAATCAAGCATTAGCCACCCATACCAAAAGATGAAGGAAGCAATCCAACTTCAAGAAGGAAAGTTACAAGGAGTCTCAACTTCCCAGGAAGTTCCATAAGGAAAGAGGGAACCATTCAAGAAAAGACTACTCCTCTTTTCAATGTTTCATTTGTCACAAAATAGGACACATTGCTAGGGATTGTCCTTCAAAGAAGAAAAAGAGTTTCCACCACAAAAGACATCAAGCACATCTAGCAGAAGATGATAGTGAAGACGAAGAAGAGGAAAGACCTCAAAGGAAAAGAGCTAAAGTAGAAGAAGAAGATGCAGAAGAGTATGTTCTATTCTCTGCACTCTCTGGGTCTGTAACACCTAGAGAAGACACATGGCTTATTGATAGTGGTGCTTCAAAGCACAAGACGGGACAAATGAAAACGCTTTCAAGACTTGAAGAGAAGACCTCTCCACAGAAAGTGTCATTAAGAGATGACTATCAATATACTATCAAAGGAATTGGTGAAGCAAGCTACAAGCTTGATACTGGAACCCCCATGAAATTGAAGGAAGTGTTATATGTACCAGGTTTGAAGAAGAACCTACTTTCTATCTCAGCATTAGATAAGAAAGGCTATAGGGTTGCATTCATAGATGGACAAGTACTCATGTGGCCCAAAGGAAAATCAATTGAGGATGCAGTTGTTATTGGTGAAGAGAAAGGAGGGCTATATAAACTCAAGGGACATTCATAAGCAGCCCTTGTTCATGAAGCCACTAGCCCAAGTGAGCTTTGGCATAGAAGGCTTGCTCACATCAACTACAAAGCATTACCCTATGTGAGCAAAGTAGTAACAAGATTACCAGATTTGAAGGTTGATCATGAAGGCACTTGCAAAGGATGTGCAACAGGGAAGAATATCAAGAATCCATTTCCAAAGAGTGAAACAAAGACTAAAAGTACTTTGGAGTTGATTCATTCAGATGTATGTGGTCCAATGCCCTCCACATCCTTGAGTGGATATGAATACTACCTTACATTTATTGATGACTATTCAAGAAAGACTTGGATATATTTCCTGAAAGGAAAAGATGAAGTCTTTGGAAAATTCAAGGAATTCAAAGCCTTGATAGAAAATCACTTAGAAAAGAAAATCAAGACACTCGGGACAGATAATGGTGGAGAATATACCTCAAAGGATTTTGAAGTCTTTTGTAAAGAAGCTGGAATCAAGAGGGAACTAACCACTCCTTACAATCCTCAACAAAACGGTGTTGTGGAAAGAAAGAATAGAACTGTTATCACACAACTTGTAGTTGCCCCTAGTGGTATTCCATCCGGGACGGTAGAGGAGATGGACAACTAAAGAGGTGACCCAAGAGATGCCACAGTTCCCAATGCGAGGTGGGAGTCACGTCAACTGAGGCACTCTTCACTTTAGATCTAGATAAATCAAGACCTAGGGGGAGACCCTACTACCAATCAAAGATGATTGGACCCAAACAAAGGTTCCTGGGGATGAGTAAATGGTGAGTTACAAAAACCAATGCAAGGTAAAGTGGACCTAGAAGTCAAGGTATGGTTGAAGGTGGTTTGAGAGATGATTAGTGTTTCAACCAATATTTGATTTAGGCCACATGATGAGCTAAAGAGACAAGATCTAGTACCATGTGTTACACAAGTGGAACCCACTTCCTTGGGATATGTGAATGGCTCAAAGGGGACCCACAAGGTGGAATTTAAGGGATGAAATTGGTACTAAGGGGTATATAATGAGTAGATCTATGGATCTAAGTTGAAATTAGGAATACCCACTTACGGGATCTAAGGTTTGACACAATTCCCAAGGAGTACGACTTGCTTATGGAGGACTAGTGCCTTGTTGGATGGGTTAATGGAGTCAAAAGGTATGTCAAAGTGTAGATCGGGACACCAAGTAGGCAAATCAAGTGGGCTAATTGAGATGTAATGGTTGGATCTTTCTAGATCTATTGTTTCATGATATGACCTTAAGTGGACCACAATCCCTTGAAACAAGGAATGCTACCCCCAAGGCAGATCGTCACAAAATGACACACTAGATGTAGGTTTCAAATTATGTTCTTTCCAAATCCACAAAAATCTCAACTACCCACGTCCTTAAAATGGGCAAACTCAGTCACCCAAGGAAGTGCGACTTTGCTCAAGGAGGGCTAAAAGGTGGGAAAGGTGAGTCAAAACAAGTCCAATGGCCACCAAATTATAGATCCAAGTAGTTTAGGCAATGATCTATGTGGATCTTGAAAATCAAGGCAATTCAAGGGTTATATCTTACTAGATATGAGTTTTAAGATGCCAAGTAGTCCAAAATGGGAATTTAATCCCTTAAAATGTGGAATGATGCCCACAAGGTAGAAATCACCAAAGTAGAAGTCTAAGGGTAGGTTATCAAGTGTGTAGATTATGAATCAAGTGGGATCTCACCTACCCATATGCTAGATCTAACCAAACAAGCCTCTCCAAGGAAGTGCGATTTGGCTCAAGAGGGCTTTATTGCCTTGAAAAGTGTGTCAATTTTAACCCAATCACCACCAAACTATAGATCCAACTAGGGGTGGATGCTATAGAGGTGGGTTTCTAATATCTTTTCGAATGCAAGGCTAGATCTAAGTAGGTCTAAGAAAAACCAAAATGAGGGTTTCAATTAATTAGGGTTTGTGACCAATGAAGAAAGAATGGATGGAAAGAGGCACATACCTTGTAGATCTTACCTCAATTGCTTATGGCCACCTTGCAAATTGATAGCATTCTCCTATGTGTATATTCAAGAGTGCAATTTTGTTGTTCCAAACCAAAACGTGCTCCTCAAAGAAGCCAAATCGTCCTCCTCCTACAAGACAAGATCAAGAGAAACAAGTCAAGCAAGATGATTATGAAAATGATAGAAAGATGTAATAGAAAGCATCAACTATGTCACGAAGATACAATAATGATACTCCCTGTCACAAGATCAACCCAAGAGAGAATATGTGGATCCCTCCAACAATAACCCTCAAGAAATCGCCCTCCTCTCCACCAATTCGGCTTCCTTGCAAGAAAACTGGAAGTAGCACCAAAACCCACAATGATACATAAAAGAGATACTGTATACTCAAGATGTAAGAGAGTCCACAAGACAAGAGAGATATGCTCCACAAAGAAGTGTTCTATTCCAATATTCCAAAGCTCCAAAGGTCAGCTATACAATAGGGGGTCTCCTCCTTATATAGGATAATAAAGACCAAAACCCTATACCACTTTACAATACTACATCAAATGAGTGGTTGAGATTAAAAGATCTCAACATACAATCAATGGCTAAGATGAACCAATATAACATAACACATGGATCACTCATAAAGTGATGACGTCATAGTCTAAAAATAATCATGGAGGGTGACATCACCCACTAGAGGGGGTAAAAGTACCAAAATCCACCTCATAATGACTAGGACATGACATATGGAGCACATGGTGGAGCTAGGAGGCATCAATCCTTACTAGCTCATCCCCAAGGCATAATAAAATAATAAAATATGTCCAATATAATATAAATGACTCAATCTGTCCTCAAAATCTGTGACAGACAAGCAGTAAAAGACCTCCTGTGATCTCTGTGGGCCTACCCACATGGTGAAAACTGACTGGAAGATAGTGGGATCACCCTGGAAGACCTATGTGAAAACCAAGTGCCAAAACCTTGCCCCAATTGCCCAAATCGAATTCCTCAGTGACCACTTTATCCCATTTTTTAACTGCCTCGGTAACTGTGAAAGTGCCAAAACTGCCTCCTAGGGCATCTGTGCTGTCCAACTAAGCCCACCAGGCTCTCTAGAAGGGGGGGTAAATTGTAATAACAAGTGGCTGGACCACCCCCTCCTCATACAGCGCCCTATGTGAACTGGCCTCTCATGGCCCCTGCTGCTCAGGCTGGGAAATCAGCCCCAAATCTGGTCAACAAGTGTAAAACTGCATCTATCACTGTTAGAAGTGCCTGGAATTGAAAGATAAGTGTCTCATTGGATCCAGAAGACCCAAATCCACTAGGAATGTGCACTCATACACCATGGGTTGCCCTAATGGGCCAGCTGTAGGGTCCACCATATATGGACAGTGTATAATCTGATGATCTGAAGTAATAAATAAAACTGCTGAACTGCATCAATCATCATCTGCATCATATATCCATCATATGGCATCATCATCAAGAGTATGTGGGTCCATCAATCATCATCTATAAGCACATGTGGCCCACGTCATCATGGATCCCAAGAAATGACCATAGTCAAACTAGGTTTGACTAGGTCCATACATAACCAAGGAAAAAAATCATATCAGTAGACTAAGACATGTTCCTCTAATCATTCTCACAGCTTAGCTCAAAGTATAACATCCATTCAGTGGCTCTAATCAAGTTAGCATATTCCTTTATTATATGAAATTACTTGCACAATAGTTCAAATGACAAACTCACCCATTGGACATGGTCAAACTGCTAGTGAAGGATGAAGGCTGGGAACAAGGTTGGGCCAAGGGGTTGACTTGTCTAACTCAACTCAAAAACACTTTGGACTGGGAGAAGGGGAAAGCTACAAACTTTGTGCTGGACAAAATAACACGGGGGATGGCTGTGCCTCACAAATGGATAAGTTGTTTGGAGAGTGCTTATTCAACTTAGGTATCATGTCTACATCAAGTTGATCCAGGTTCATTAGGATCATTCAATTTTATTTCATGGGCTTTTTGCCCTACATAACCCTTTGGATCTCAGGTGTGCTGATAAGCACAACTAGTTGCAGCTTGCATCCGAGGCATGTTTTCAAATACATATAAGGTCAACAATTGTTTAGATATAGCTTTTAAGAACCATTGCTTTTTGGACCTTTCTTATACTCTTCGAGGAGTATTTTTAGCAGTTCATCGCGCTTGCCCTTTTTAGTTTCCATGGGCGAATTTATAAGTTTCCATAAGTAGTACATGAGCTTTCAGTTTTAGCCAACAACATCTCAAGTGACTAGGGGGAGTTCGAGCCAATGCCAAACATCGGGACAACCGACCAGAATGATTTAGGCCTACAATCCAACTCACCAAGGCTAAGTTTTGTCACCAACTTAGTGCCGAGACACTGAACATACAGGGATGCGGTCCAAACATAGAGGTAGAAAATGGGGAAGTCCTCAGTATCAGAAAGTCAAATGAGATAGGTCAAGGTTTAAAGTCAAATAGGGAAAGTCATGTATGGATGGAGTCAAGTGAATATGGAGCCTAAACTAGCAGACAACTGGTGTCAGGAAAGACCATATCTATGCAAGGTGGTAAACCAGTGGGTTTTGTCAAACAACCTAAATGTGCAAGTAAATGTCCATTTTATAATTTACAGTTCATTTTAAACAGTTTGCCACATCAGGAATAATATACCAAGCAGATGCGGTGAACATGACTAAATCAACAAGATAATAATCCACAGTCAATGATAAAACATCCATAGGTCATATAACATCATCACAATAATAATCATCATATATCATCAGAAACACTGTTGCAATACATCTCTAAGCATTGAACTGAAACTGTATGGGATAAAGGGTCACATCGGTCATCAAATTTGAACTCTCAAGGCTCAGCCTTGACACAAGGTCTAACATAAGTCTGAATAATATACTTCTCTGATCATGAGTGATCTCAAGATATATAATCATCATAGCCAAGCTCTGAATAATGAAAGCTCTGGAATGTGCAGATATTTGCTAAACAAGAATAGTAGCCCTGCTACTATGGTGTGATAACAAGAACCATCATGGAAGCAGTGAAGATAATGATATATGATCAAGACCTTCCTATGCATCTATGGGCTGAAGCAGCGAAAACCGCAGTTTATGTCCAAAATAGATTGTCTCATAGTGCCCTTGGATTCAAGACTCCAGAGGAAATGTTCACAGGGAAGTAACTTGAGGTAAGCCATCTCAAGATATTTGGGTGCCCTATATATGTTCACATACCAAAAGAGAAGAGAACTAAGCTGGACCCTTCCGGAAAGAAGGGAAGATTTGTTGGGTATTGTGAAGCATCCAAAGCATTCAGAATATACATCCTAGGATTCTATCACATGGAAATAAGTAGAGATGTAATTTTTTATGAAGAAGCTTCTCTCAAAAGATCTAGAAAGAGCTAGTGTGAAGAAGTATATGAAGAAGATGTACCTCTTAGACATACAGAAGCTATTTCCTTCCCTGAAGAAGAAACACAAGAAGACCTTGATATGATAGAACCTCAAGAACCCCCTCCTATGAACATATCATGGAAGAGAAAGCCAGCATGGGCAAGAGAAATTATACAAGAAGCAGAAAGATATGGAGCTCCAGAAGGCTCCACTAGGGCAAGCAAGAGACCAAAGCCATTTTCCAGCTATGTGGATTTGATGTGTGATCTTGTAGATCAAGAACCTACCAGTTATGAAGAAGCAGTTCATAAGAAAGAATGGGTAGAAGCAATGATGGAGGAATACCAATCAATAATGAAGAATGATGTTTGGGATGTAGTTCCCAAACCAAAAGACAAGAGTGTGGTATCCTCCAAGTGGATATACAAGATAAAGCATGCTGCGGATGGTAGCATTGAAAAGTACAAGGCAAGGTTTGTGGCCAAAGGATTCTCTTAGAAAGAAGGAATTGACTATGAAGAAACTTTGCACTAGTTGCACGGTACACTTCCATTAGAACCATCATGGCATTTGCATCTATGATGAAGTGGAGATTACACCAAATGGATGTGAAGACAACCTTCCTGAATGGTGTGATTGAGGAAGAAGTGTACATAGAACAACCACAAGGATTTGAGGTTGAAGATAGAAGATCCCACATATGCAAACTGAAGAAGGCTTTGTATGGGTTGAAGCAAGCTCCCAGAGCTTGGTATGGAAGAATTGATAGCTTCTTGACAAGCTTGGGCTTTACCAAAAGTAAAGTTGATCCTAACCTTTACCTTAAGGTTATGGATGATGAACCTGTTATACTATTGTTGTATGTGGATGATCTCTTTCTAACAAGAAATGAGAAACAGATCATGGAAAGCAAGAAGAAGCTGGCTGCAGAATTTGAGATGAAAGATCTCGGATTGATGCATTACTTCCTAGGTCGGGAAGTATGGAAAGGCCTAGAAGGTATCTTTCTCAATCAGGGAAAGTATGCTGTGGAAATCTTGAAAAGATTTGATATGTTGGAATGTAAAGCTATGGCCACTCCCATGGATACCAACTTAAATTTGTTGGCTGATGAATCGTCAGAATTAGTGGATATGACTCAATATAGACAGATTATTGGGTCATTGATGTATCTGATGAATACCAGACCAGATATATGCTTTGCTGTGAACACCCTGAATCAGTATCTAGTTGAGCCTAGACGTGTTCACCTGATAGCTGTAAAGCATGTGTTGAAGTACCTAAAAGGTACGATAGAATTTGGTCTATATTATCTTGGAGATAATGATTTCAGATTGTATGGATATACAGATGCAAATTGGGCTGGAAGTGTCTCAGACCGAAAGAGCACATCAGGTGGATGTTATTGTCTGGGATCTGCTATGATCTCATGGTTTAGCAGGAAGCAGTCCAATGTGGCTCTTAGCACAACTGAAGCGGAATACATAGCAGCTTGCTCTGCTAGTTGTGAAGCGATATGGCTTAGGAAGTTGTTATCAGGACTATTTGACTTAGAGATGGACCCCACTGTGATCTTATGTGACAACCAAAGTTGTATCAAGATGACTGAGAATCCAGTGTTCCATGATAAGTCAAAGCACATAGAGATCTGATATTCCTATATACGGGATATGGTGCAGAAAGGAGCTATAAAGATCGAGTATGTGAGCACTGACAAACAAGTTGCTGATGTATTGACCAAACCCCTGTCTCGAGTAAAGTTTGAGTATTTCTGAGACAAGCTTGGTGTAGTTCATAAGGACCCTCCTCGAAAGGGGGAGTGATATGGTTGATGATGATATTTGGATATTGGTATCGATATGAATACCTGTATCGATGATGAGATTGCCTATATCGACGGTAAGGTCGATGATGAGGATCCCTGTATTGATGATGTGGATACTTGTATTGATGATGAGCATACTTATACCTGTATTGATGATGTGGATACGTGTATCGATGATGAGGATACTTGTATCGATGATGAGGTTATCTGTTCCGACGATGAGGTTGATGATGAGGTTACATGTTTCGATGATGAGGTCGATGTGTGGTCCTTAGACTTTGTCTAAGTGGACGAGTGGATTGTATCATCCCTGGATTTTATGTTCTAAAGAGATCAAGATTAACCATCCTGTAAGTGGTTGAGGATTAATCAACCTTAGACAGTAAATCCCTTAATTCCGAAAGGAAGGATAGTCTTAAATGCTGATTGTGATAGGATTAATCATCCTTAAACAGTAAATCCCGTAATTCCGAAAGGAAGGATAGTCTTAAATGCTGATTGTGATAGGATTAATCATCCTTACACAGTAAATCCCGTAATTCCGAAAGGAAGGATAGTCTTAAATGCTGATTGTGATAGGATTAATCATCCTTAGACAGTAAATCCCATAATTCCGAAAAGAAGGATAGTCTTAAATGTTGATTGTGATAGGATTAATCATCCTTAGACAATAAATCCCGTAATTCCGAAAGGAAGGATAGTCTTAAATGCTGATTGTGATAGGATTAATCATCCTTAGACAGTAAATCTTGTAATTCCGAAAGGAAGGATAGTCTTAAATGTTGATTGTGATGAGATTGATCGTCCCTAGATAGTGATCCCGTAATTCCGAAAAGAAGGATCATGTGTGTTGCAGATGATGATGTTGTTCCAAATGATGCTGTTTATCAGGAGATCCAGATGATGAAACTGTTGATTTAGAGATCCAGATGATGCTGTTGATCGGGAGATCTAGACGATGAGGTTGTTGATCGAGAGATCCAGATGATGTTGTTGATTGGGAGATCCAGACGATGAGGCTGTTGATCGAGAGATCCAGATGATGATGTTGATCGGAAGATCCAGATGATGATGTTGTAGCTGATCAAGTGCTGCAGAAGATGAAGACTTAGTATTGACGATGTTGATGATCCAATATTGATTTTGTTCCAGTAACTGGTTGAGTTACTAATGATGATTGAAGAAAGCTTCCAATGATTTATAGATGTGTCATGTATGATGTTGATGACTCCTTGCTCCCGCAGATGTTGTTAGAATATCCTTCTTGTTAAGGGGGAGTGTTGAAATATTGTAACTTCTAAGAATATTCTATTTGTACTTTATCCAGAGATGTTTCATTCCTCCATCGGGACTTTATTGTATATCTAGAGATGTTTATTCCTCCGTCGAGATGTTGTAACTAGGGTTATTAGACTCCCCTAGTTGGGTCAGCCCTGAGTTAATTGTTTAGGGGTTATTAGACTCTCCTAGGAGAAGTCGGCCCAGTTAGGGAAAAAGTCAAGTGAGGTAAAGTATAAATAGAGGATGTGTGATCCTCATTTATCACACTCATTCATTCATTCACTCACTTGTGAATTGCGCATAGGAGAGAGAGAGATCTGCGAAGGAGGAGAAGGAGCACCTGTTTGGGGTTTACATCTTTGTATTTGTTGGTCATCTATATTGAGGAAAGCTTTGCTGGGTTTTTTACCCCATGAGGGTTTCCCAGGATAAATCTGTGTCTATCTTGTGATTGTGTTTCTTTCAGTGATCCTTATTATGCTCTTGTTGTGAATTTTATGCTAAACTTAACAGGTAGCCCGGCTACTATGGATGTGATGACATTTGGCTCCAGCTGGGACAAGTGCTCTAAGGGAGAGAGTGCTTGAGAACCTCAGAAATCTCTAGTCCCCAACACTCACTGCGTCAATCATCAATCCAACACCTGTTTGATATGCTTCATCTTCAATAATATACTTATCCCTACGCACAAGGAAGCATACACTACCGAGCAACATGCATGGTATAAAATAAAAAAAATTGCTAAAATCAAAGTCTAATCTAGAACAAGAAATTAGATGCATAAAAGTAAGGCACTAATCTAACAACTAACATGTTTTATATATATATTTATTTTATATTATGCAGAAAAATAAAGAAAGCTTAGAAAGTAGCCAGATAACCACACTCAAACAACTCAGAAAAGCTCAGAAAACACTCAGTACTTAGAAAAATAAAGACACACAAATCCTACTGCTCAAGCGAGCTTATACGTTCCTACCGACCCTACTCTATCCAGTTAGAAAAGTGCTCGGTCAAATCATAAATCCAGTGCAACCATTCATCAAACAGATTAATGATTCTTCCTTGATTCCCTTTATCAAAACAACTCAAGATTGTATTAGAGATTGACAAATTTAATGTTATGACTTTCCTGACTTGTTTAAAAATTGAAAAAGGGTTTGAATGGTGCAAAATAAAATCATGCCAAGGAGAAGACTGACTGATGCAAACATCCTCCATCAAAGAATTGATAGGATCATAAAAATTATGCATGTTAATCTTTGAGATGGATGGAGGGGAAATATGTGATGAATGATTTAACTTCCCTTGGCTCATGCTACTTTCTTCATTCACTTCTGAATTATGACCATTGACAAAATAAATTGGGAACAATTCATAAATTAACAACCTGATAAATAGGATTGACACCAATTGTTGCTTTATAACCGAGAAAAAATGAAATTGATCTTTATAAAATTTCTCAATTAAGCAATGAATGGGATAAACCAAAGATGACTGGACAACATAATAAAATGTTCCATAGTCGACCACTTGGCAACCCTTAGACTCATGACTCAGAAAACCAGAAAATTTATTCAAACATAAACCCAAGCAAAAGGATTCGAAAATCCGGGATGGGAGGGTGGATTGAAAACATATGTTGTCTCCCACACGATCGATGATAATTGACCTTGAAATTTTAAATGAGGGAGAGGCATTCAAGTTAATAACACTCTTGATTCCAGGAAGAATTTCCAAGTTTGAAATAAGGTCAAAAGTTATTATACGAGGACAAAACTTACTGCAATTATCCAACCCCAAATATTGAACCAACTTATTTTGATTAAGGATGGAATCATATGAGCATGGTAAAGGAACACTTAAGGATTCACCATAAGATGTTGAACAATGATTCGAGCATCTAATTTGATTTACTAACTCATCCTCACCTTGAGATTGTTCTTCCATTTATTTATCATTAAAATCATATGAGGATAAATGATCATTTTCACTGAATTGATCAAGGAGAAAATTAACAAGTTTATTTAGAACATCTTGATTATTTGCATAATGATCACGTGAAATCATCTCAAAAGGGCCTTGGTTCATGTCCCCATCTTCTTCTTCTTCAATAAGATGACATGAAATTGAACGATCGCTAATGATATAATGATTAAGGAGTTTCTCTTCAAGAGGATCCTCAATAGACTCACTGATTAAAAGCTCAACCTCAGAAATTTCTATAGGGTCAAGACTGGGACTGCTTAAGAATTGATTTGAAGTTTCATCATTCATGCAATGATTAGGGATTTGCTCTTTAGAAATATTTTCGATAGACTCACAAGTGGAAGACTCATCCTCAGATTCATCTATATGGTGATCAATGAGCTTCTTTTCATGAATCACATCTAACTCTAAATCTATGCCTTTTTCAGGTGATGATGGCAATATGGTTTTATCAAGTTCTTCTTCCAAATTAATGCTCAAATCAAATTCTTGAGGACCCGAGATGTGCACATCATCATGGATACTCTTCAAGTATTCTATAAGCTCTTCACGAATTGAAGGATCGTTCAAAAGATCACTCAAAGGCACATTCGTTGTTGGCTCAGGAGAGGAGAAATCAACTTGATAAGGACATTCATCAATCAATTCATCATCATTATCTTGATTGTCCTCATCAAACCAATCCTCAATAGTACAATCATTGCTTGATGGCTCTGTTATGAATTCTTCAATGTTACTACCCCATTTATTCTTTAATAACCCAGTGAACATGTCATACCCAATGATGGATCCCGTTGCTAAATGATCAAACCACAACCCAGCATTTCCGCCTAAGGATTCACCTAGGGCCTGCATATAAACATCTTCATCGTCCGCACCGCTAACTTCCTTATAATCCCAAAATATTTGTAAGTGGCTTTTGATTGATTCAAAATAATTTCCATAGAAATGAGGCAACCTTTCGAGGTAGTTATTTGGCATAGGATGAGGTGCCCCATAGATTTCAGAGAAGTCAAGAGGAGATGGCTTAGCTGGTGTTCTAACTACTCTGTCCTTTTTGCTAGGAATTTGAATTGGATGTCTAACGGGAGTACAAGGGTTATTCAACTGAATGCTTTGATTGCAAGGCCTTGGCTGAGATCGTTGCTCACTTGGAGTAATTGGGACAATACTTTTACTTGAAGAATGAGAAAATGATGGGAATCATAAGAATTATGATATTTCGGTTCATAATCATATTCATAATTATCCCCACACCAATATGTTGATTGGCTTTCACCTCTTTCCTCCGATTGCCCTTTATATTGACATAGATTCTCATATATTTCGTTCATACATCTTGACATTTGGAGGAAAATGTCTGAATTCATTATGATTTATAAATTTCAAAATTGAAAGATGGGTACAGGGTCGTTCCTCAGCGGAGTCACATTTTGGAGTCGCCAGGTAAACTATTGTTCTTGTGTACCGAAAGATATGTTGTTAAGATAGCGGGGAGAAATGAGTGAAATAAGATGGCTACGTATAGTTTAATGAAGTAAATTGTAACCATCCAAAAATCAAAACCGGATGCGATAAGTATGAAATGATCGCATGGACACTCGTAGACACCTGAGGTAAGCCTCTACCTCCCCGACAATGGCGCCAAAAATGTTATCACACAAAGTGTAGTAGTCTACTTTAAAGGTCCTATCCAGGATGGTAGAGGAAGACAACTAACCGGTGACACCTAAGAGGGCCTCAATTCCTCGGATAGATTGGTTGTCACGCCAATCAAGGCACTCTTCACTTCTTGTTATCCAAGCCATAGATAACAAAGGGGGATACCTTGATCTACTCTTAGAAAGAGAGATCTAACCCAAGCACTAAAATAAGCAAGTCAAATAGTAAATGTGGAGTGAAGGGTGTAGAACCCTAAATTTAAGGGATTGAGCTATTGTAGAGGATTAGGGAAGATGAGATATGGAAGTTAATTAGTTCAATTACAATAGCTCAGAATTTAGGAATAAAATCTAGGATATAAGTGTTAAGGTAAATGATCAAAATCCACTGCCTTGGGAAACATTTACTTAAATTAGGGGAAATGGTCCCAAAGAGTAGATCTGGATAGATTATGGCTTCCTAACACTGCTTGACTGTAGATCTGACAATATCAAAGCTTACAAGCAAATATTGGGCAATCAAACAACTAAAAGGGGCAAACTCAGAGAGGGCGCATTAGAGAGAAACTAGTGCCTTGGGATTTGGGTCAGAAGGAGTCAACAGAGCATGACGCCCTAGGAAACCCACTTCATGCTTGGCATCAAGACAAAAACCCAGAAATCGTTCGCCATGATTTGAAGTTGTTTGAGCTAGAAAGTTTTTATAAATTTTAAGTGAGGGTTTTAACAGTGAGGGTATGAAGTGACCAATGGGTAAAATGCATGAAAACCAATACCTACCTTGTAGATCTTTCCTCAAATGCTTGCGGCCACCAAGTACATTGATGATCCTTTCGTTTAGTTACAATTGCAAGCAAGATCCAAGTGATTTCAAGCCAAAACATCCTAGCCCAAGGAGGAAAAGTGTCTTCTTTTACCTACAAATTCAAACAACCCAAGTTAGATTTGATCCACAAGTAAAAGATGAGCTATGCACGACATATCAAAGAAAATAAATCAATGGAAAAATCACAATTGACAAAATCCCTTCAAGATGAAACGTCATGCCCAAGAGAAGATGGGGAAGCCCCACAATTGTCCCTCCAAGCAATTCACACCCCTGCACAAGATGAATTCGGCCTCCCTCTAAAGATGTTGAAAACCCCTGCAAACAACTTAGATGTCTAAAGAAAAGATTTACAATCATGTACAAGAACATTCATCAAAGCCCGAGAAGTAGATCTACAAAATAATATTTTATTCCAAGAGTTCAAGAACCCAAAGGTGCCTTTACAATGAAGGGTCTCTTCCTTAAATAGGAATGAGAGAGACCAAAACCATAACCACTTTATGAATGAGTGGTGGACATCAAAAGATAAAAATAGTACAATCGACTAATAAGATGAGTCGGAGCAATAATACATGGATCAACTCACTAAAGAGGGGGTGCGCACTCACTAATTGACTGGGGGGGGTTGCACCACATGAAAGATGACTAGGACAAGTGTAACAAACACATGGTGGGGCTAGGAGGTATTAATGTCCTTCAATAGCATCAGCCCATGGCACAATGACAAAAGATATGGCTCAATAACATCACAAAGTGACCAAGTGACCAAATCGTGGCCCCCTCAATAGCAGAATAATACATCAAAATAATAATCCAGAGAGTGTGTGGACCCCACTGAATGCTGTAAGCTGCGCTGGAAGGTGTGGGATACATAAAAAATGACCTCTGAACAAAACGCATGCCAATTCCTTGCCTCAATTACCTAAATCGATTTCCTCAGTGACCATTTCATTCCAGTTTTAATCCTTAGAAATCCACCTATAAATCCATAAAACGTCTGTATCTCTCTACCTGGTGCCCTGGGCACAAATCTGACTGTGCCAAAGGGTCTGGGGGTATGGGAATATGATAATAACAAGTGTCTGGACCCCATACTCCCTCTATAGCGCCCTAGGAGAACCAAATATCAATCCAACTATGTTGTCAGGCCATTTTATAATGGCAAATCTGCATAAAAGTGGCAATCTGAGTGAAATCTCGTCCGGAAGTGCCTGTAACTGAAATCTGAGTGTACCAATGGACTCAAAAGTTCCGAATGTACTAGAGTACCCATACACCCTATGGCTATCTGTATAATCATCTGTAGTCTCACCCATGCCCGGATAATATAAAAATAATGGTTTGTAAATAATAATAACCATAAAAAAATCATCACACCATCATACGAACACTGTGTCGGCTGCATGGAACCATCAAATGGGCATCAAAGGACCATAAATCATCAACCTCGAACATCACTAGTTTAACTCATCTCAAATCCTATGGTTGATTTGGTCAAACTGGGTTTGATTAGGTTAAGACTGATCAAAATATGACCCATGTTAATGTATATGTAACTTCGGAATGTATTTCATCTATGTATATTATACTCCTATAGAGATGGTATTATTCCTCTATACGGAAGTGTCGTCATTTGTATTGAAAAGTGTCGCAAGTGTCGTAACTTGCTGTGATGGGTTATTAGACCACCAAGTGTGGGGTCGGCCCGGATTAATGTAACCATGGGTTATTAGATTGAGTTAGACAAGTCGGCCCTATTAGTTTTTTGGGGAGCTCTCTATTTGATCATCTCATTACTCACTCTTACATCACTCAGAAAGTGGCGCACTAGTTGAGGAGGAGGAGTAGCTGCTAGTAGAAGACTATGTCTTGTACTTTGTTTGTATCATTGCTTTTTCTATCACTGAGGAAGTTGTGGGGTTTTTCACCTTTATGGTTTTCCCTAGTGAAACTCTGTGTGTCCATTGTCTTATGTGATTGCTTGATATGCTTGATATGCTTGATATAATTGATATGCTGTACATGTTATTTTCTCAGTAAAGATCTTAGAGTATATTGAATTAATGCTCAAAATCTAACATGGTATCAGAGCTTCCCTGAGAAGAAGACATTGTGCAGTGGCAGAAATTAGGGTTTCTTGTTTATTGGGTTTCTCTCCGCAGATTTTGGAAAAGCAATAAGGTAGATTGACTCTACTTATCAAGGAGAATCTTTCTGTCCAATTAGAATTCAATTCTGAGCACTTTCAGTTTTGGCCTTAAAAATTAGGGTTTCCACAAAAATAGGAATTTCTGAAATTTGAAGACATAGCTGGAAGCTCCTTGGAAAAATCAAAGTTTAGAGCTTTGGATCGAGATTTTTTGTTGGGTGAAGCTCCGGGAAACTCAAACCCTAATTCAGGGTCCTCCATAGTAAATCCGAGAAGACTAAAAGGCATTTCTGAAGGGTGAAACTTTGCAGATCTCAAATTCTGAATACACTAGGCTGATCAGCTCATCAAGGCGCATCTTTCTATCCTTTCAGAAGTTTAAAATTCAAAGTTTGAATTTTTAGGGTTTCTCTGACAAACCCTAATCCGGGACCAGATCTAGTTTTCAGCAAATCAAGTGGTAAGATCTAAATCTTCTCTATTTCCATTTGAAGTATTTTTTAAAAGATGTCTCACCACACCAAGCTTGAGGATAAGCTTGAAGGGGCTGATAACTTCCGAGCATGGAAGTATAGGATTGGGCTAATCCTGGAAGAAAATGAGTTGGACACTTACATAAGTGAAGAGGTCCCTATCCCAGAGGAAGAAGAGGCTAAGGCCTTACACAAAAGAAATTTGGTTAAGGCTAAGAGGATCATTGCTGATTCTATCAAAGACCATCTCATACCACATGTGTCATCTCTAAAGACACCAAAGGAGATGTTTGATTCTCTGACCAAGTTATTTGAAAGGAAGAACATAAATCAGAAGATGACCTTGAGGAATCAATTGATGAATATCAAGATCCATAATGCAGAGACTATGCAGTCTTATTTCTCAAGGGTCTCCCAGATAAAAGAACAACTTGAAGCTGTGGGAGAAGATATAGAAAATGGAGAAGTGGTAATGACCACTCTTAATGGCCTTCCTAGGTCATGGGATTCCTTCATTCAAGGAATTTGTGCTAGAAGGAAACTTATCACCTTTGGTAGACAGTGGGAAGAATGCTCACAGGAAGAAGCTCGAATTGTAGCTCGAGAAGAAAAGTTGGGGAATGAAGACCAAGCTCTCACAGTGCACTCCAAAAGACATGATGATAAGAAGGGGCAACTTCAGATCTCAAAGAAACATATCAAATGCCCGATGCTTTACATGTGATGAAAAGGGACACTATGCCAGGGATTGTCCCAGAAATAAGAAAGATGGTTCTTACAAGAAGAAGAACTTCAAAAGAAGACATCACGCTCATGTTGCAGAGGATGATGAACCTCCCAGGAAGAGGGCCAGAGAAGATAGTGAAGATTCTTCAAGTGATGAAGAATATGCTTTGATTTCTGCTCTCACTGGAACCATTACTCATGGAAGTAATGATTGGCTTATAGATAGTGGGGCTTCTAAACACATGACAAGATTCAAGGAATCCTTTATGAACCTATCTGAACATGAATCACCCCACAACTGGAAACTTGGGGATGATTACCAATATCCAATAAAAGGGAGTGGTGAAGCCTCCTATAAACTAGACTCTGGAAAGTCTATGAAGATGAAAGATGTACTATATGTTCCAGGTCTCAAGAAGAATCTACTCTCCATATCTGCATTGGATGCAAAAGGCATGAGGGTTGCATTTGTAGATGGCCAAGTCCTAATGTGGCCAAAGGGTAAGACTATTGATGATGCAGTGGTGATTGGAGAGCAAGAGGGAGGATTATACAAATTGAAGGGCCAACCAGAACAAGCCATGGTCCATGATTCAGTAGAGCCAAGTGAACTTTGGCATAGAAGGCTTGCACACATGCACTATAGGGCATTACCAATTTCAAGCAAAGTTGTAGAAGGTCTTCCTGAAATCTAGACAAAGCATGAAGGCATTTGCAAAGGTTGTGCAAAGGGAAAGAACACAAAGAAGGCATTTCCAAGCAGTAAAAGCAAGGCATAAGGAATTTTGAAAATTATCCACTCTGATGTATGCAGTCCGGTATCATCTAGTTATCTGAGTGGGTATGTGCACTATGGTTCTTTCATTAATGATTTCTCTAGGAAGACTTGGACTTATTTCTTGAAGAACAAAGATGAAGTATTCAACAAATTCAAGGAATTCAAAGCCTTGATAGAAAACCGCACTGAAAAGAAGATCAAGATCTTTAGATCCAACAATGGCAGAGAATTCACTTCAAGGGACTTCAAGAAGTTATGCAGGGATTAAGAGGGAGTTGACCATTCCATACAATCCACAACAGAAAGGAGTAGAAGAAGCTACTTCCGATTCGGACTCCAGCAAATCAGAACACTTCCATCAGATCAGTACTTGCTTTGGCTGCAGTGATGAAATGGAAGATACACCAGATGGATGTCGAGACATCTTTCTTGAATGGTGTAGTCGAAGAGGAAGTGTATGTGGAGCAACCACTCGGTTTGAGACACATGACCGAGAGTCACATGTGTGCAAACTGAAGAAAGCCCTGTATGGTTTGAAACAGGCACCCAGGACCTGGTATGGCAGGATAGATGGCTTCCTATCTAGTTTGGGCTTTCCAAGAGTAAAGCGGATTCCAACCTTTACTACAAGGTTGAGGAAAGCAATCCAGTGATACTACTATTGTGTGTGGATGACCTGTTTGTAACAGGTGAGGATAGATTGATTGCCGACACGAAGAGGAAGCTTGCTGCCGAGTTGGAGATGAAGGACTTGGGTATGATGCACTACTTTCTTGGTATGGAGGTGTGGCAGAGTGCAGATAGAATCTTCCTTGGACAATGGAAGTATGCAGTAGAGATCTTGAAGAGGTTTGGGATGATGGACTGCAAGGCCATGGCCACACCTATGGCATCAAACCTGAAGCTTCTATGTGATGCTTCATTTGAGCCGGTTGATGCTACGATGTATCGTCGGATGATTGGCTCCTTGATGTACCTGACGAATACAAGACTAGATATCTGCTTTGCGGTGAACACCTTGAGCCAGTACTTGACAGATCCGAGACAAGTTCACCTGATAGCTGCAAAGCATATTTTGAGGTACCTGAAGGGTACAGTTGACTATGGGCTCAAGTATGAGGCGAATCAAAAGTTTAACCTGGAGGGTTATGTTGATTCGGATTGGGCAGGCAATGCCATTGATTGGAAGAGCACTTCGGGGTGTTGTTTCAGTATGGGATCTAGTATGATCTCTTGGTTTTGCAGGAAGCAGTCCTGTGTGGCACTGAGTACAGCCGAAGCAGAGTATGTTGCAGCCTACGTTGCCAGGGTACCCGTACCCGGGGGTCGGGCACCCGTACCAGTACCGGGTACCCGTACCGCCGTACCGGGTACCTCTGGGAGTACCGCCCGAGTACCGGGTACTTCACCCGAGTACCGGGTACTTCGTTGAATATTTTCAGGTACCGGTACTTCAAAAGGGCCCCGTACCGCCATTTAGGGTACTCCGTGGGTACGTCCGGGCACCAAAATGCAGACGCGGACTGCAAAATAATTTTAATTTTAGTGTTTTGGGCAAGGTGGGGACCATTAAAACGAATTTCGCTTATCAATCCGCCGGTGATTAACTTAACTTATTTCCTGTGTCGTGTGACTGCCGGTTGCTGTGAGTGTGTGTTCAGTGTTCACTGTCCAGTGTCCATCGCTGTCTGCCGGTTGCTGTGTGTTCCGATCGAGGCATTGCTGCAGCTGCCGGTTGCTGTGTCTTCCTGCGTTCATCACTGCCGTCGAGTTCACAGTTTGCAGAATCGCGGAGTTTCCAGCTGTCGGGTTCATTGCTGTCGTCGAGTTCACAGTTTGCAGAATCGCGGAGTGGTCGAGACTCGTAATCCATTTCAAATCTGTTAACTGTTAACTGTTAACTGTTAAGTATTTAAAAATTAAAATGCAGATTTTTAATTTTTAATTTTTTTGGTACCGTATTAATAATTTTAAACAATTTAAAGTTTAAACTCAAAGCCTGTAAGTGTAAACTTAAAAAGTTAAAATTAAAAACTTAAAAGTTAAACTATAAATTATTAAATTATTAAATTAATCATTAAAATTTAATGTTAAAAAATAAAAAGATTGCATTTTTAATTTTTAATTTTGATAGTTCATAGTGTCCACTAATTCTGGGTTTGACAGTTTTACTGTCATTAATTCTGGGTTTTACAGTTTTACAGTTTTACTGTCTCATGCTTAGATGCTATGAAGACTGACATATTGCTATTGCCTCATTTTGCTATTTTGTATTCCATGTTCGGAACTATGGCAAATGAGGCATGCCATTTGCCAAATTTTGGATGTAGTATGACAATGGTGAATGGATTCATGGAGTCATGGACATATATCATGCTATTGCCTATTATGCTAATGATTCATAATTTGAATTTCATATCAATATCAATGACAATATCATATATGTTTTAGTTATATGTAATTTGAATTAATGTGCAAGCAACAATACCAATGTCAAATGTGAGTTACTGTGTTGAAAACTTATTAACTTAATAATAAAATTAATTATTAATTATAATTTATAAATTTATAAAATTATATAAATATATATATGTCTACAGTACCCCGACGTACCCAAGTACCCTATTTCAAAAAGTGGCGTACCCGTACCCGTACCCGTACCAGTACCCGAGTACCCTGGCAACTTAGGTTGCAGCTTGTTCGGCTAGTTGTGAGGCAGTATGGCTTAGGAAGCTACTGTCTGATTTGTTTGATCTCCGGCTGAGTGCTACTTGTATATATTGCGACAACTAGAGTTGTGTGAAGTTGTCGGAGAACCCAGTGTTCCATGACAAGTCGAAGCACATTGAGATCAAGTATCACTATATCAGGGATATGGTGCAGAGAGGAGCAATGAAGCTTCTGTATGTTGCGACGGACGAGCAGATAGCCGATGTGTTGACCAAGCCACTGGCCAGAGTGAAGTTTGAATACTTCAGAGGGAGACTTGGTGTGCTTCAGATCGAGAATCCTTCCAAGGGGAAGTGATGAGTCCGGAGGCACAGATGCACATGAGCCTTTCTCACATGGTGATGGATGTGTTCTCCCATGGTGAGATGCAAGTGCTGGAGCCATTCTCAGATAGTGATAGATGTGTTCTCCTATGCTAAGATGTAAGGGCTGAAGCCATTTTCAGATAGTGATAGATGTGTTCTCCTATGCTGAAATATAAAGGCTGGGCCATTTTCACATGGTGATAGATGTGTTCTCCCATGGTGAAATGTAAGGGCTGGGGCCATTCTCACATGGTGATAGATGTGTTCTCCCATGGTGAGATGTAAGGGCCGAGTGAGCCTTTCCGACATGGTGACAGATGTGTTCTCCTATGGTCGCGATATAAGTGTTGTGCCTTTCCGACATGATGGTAGGTAGGTCCTCCCATGATGACATGGTCGTAGGTAAGTCCTCTCATGGTCGTGATGTAAGTGCTGAGCCTTCTCCGAATGGTGATAGATGTGGTCTCCCATGTCGGTGGTGTAAGTGCTGTGTGATGTGCATCTGGGTTGTGCTCCGTGGACTATGATGGTGATCTGAAGACAATGATGTGACAGTATGGTACACAGGTTTTGCAAAGCCATATGATTAGTCCTGAGATGCTCTTGCAGGTTTTGCAGAGGCAGTGTAATCAGTCCTGGGAGATCTTACAGGTTTTGCAGAGGCAGTGTAATCAGTCGTGAGGTGTACCTACTTGATGGCTTGCTCGCAGAGATGTTGATGATGTACATCCAGCATGAAAAAGGGTTGGCTCTGTAGATGATGAAGACCTGCAGGTGGTGGGCCTACATCCAGTATGAAAAAGGACTGGCTCTGTAGAATTTCCTATGACGAGTAGATTGGAGATTGATTGAGATAGCAGCAGCAGTGACGATGACGATGATCCAGAGAAGAAGATTTGTGCTAGTAGATCTGTGTCGAGAAATACCTTCCTAGTTAAGAGGGAGTGTTGATGTATATGTAACTTCGGACTGTATTTCATATATGTATATTATATTCCTATAGAGATGGTATTATTCCTCTATACGGAAGTGTCGTCATTTGTATTGACAAGTGTCGCAAGTGTTGTAACTTGCTGTGATGGGTTATTAGACCACCAAGTGTGGGGTCGGCCCGGATTAATGTAACCATGGGTTATTAGACCGAGTTAGACAAGTCGGATCTGTTAGTTTATTGGGCAGGACATGACAAGTATAAATAGAGAGCGGGAGCTCTCTATTTGATCATCTCATTACTCACTCTTACATCACTCAGAAAGTGGCACACTAGTTGAGGAGGAGGAGTAGCTGCTAGTAGAAGACTATCTCTTGTACTTTGGTTGTATCATTGCTCTTTCTATCTCTGAGGAAGTTGTGGGGTTTTTCACTTTTATGGTTTTCCCCAGTGAAACTCTGTATGTCCATTGTCTTATGTGATTGCTTGATATGCTTCATACATGCTTGATATGATTGATATGTTGTACATGTTATTCTCTCAGTAAAGATCCTAGAGTATGTTGAATTAATGCTCAAAATCTAACAACCCAGGATTAAAATGCCTGATGCTGCAAGTGCAAATGGGTAAGGTATGCTCTTTTAATCATTCTAATAGCAAGACTTAAAGCACAAAGTGTCATTTCACTAGCGGTTAAGCAATAATCAAAATATAAGACCAAAATTAAAATAATCAATTGCTTAAAACAAAACTTCAAGAATATACTCTTTTTATGGCCGTGATCATTTTGCTAGAAGTGGGTGAAGGTAAAAAAATGCAAGGCTAGGATAAGGGGATGACTTTACTAACTCAATACTGTGATACTTTGGATAAGGGAAAAGGAATACACACTTAAGCATATGCTGGATAATAACACACGGGGAATGACAGTGTCTCACAAATGGAATGAGTTGTTTTGAGAGGTTCTTAGTCAACCTTGGTAAATGTCTACAACTCACATCCAAGCTGAAACAACTCCGTAAGGATCTTCTCTAGAACCGTCGTAACTAGGTGCACAACTAACCGTAACTTGAGGTTCTAGGGGACACTTAGAATTAGTTGTCCCTTACTCCATCTCAAATCCCAACTCGTAGGCTTCGTGAGGAATTTAATCATTACACAATATCATGGCCAATAGTCTTTAGATTTAGCATATATTTAGCCACTGCTTTTTTAGGCCTCATGACCCTTTGGATTTCTTGTGTGCTTATAAGCACAACTAATTGCATCTTTTATCCAGGGTACTTTACATTTCATTTCAATTTATTTCATAGCCCTCTTTCATTGTGCTGAGAAACACAGTTTTAAATTATTTCCATGGGCTTGTACAAGAGATATAGCAATAGTTCATTCATGCATGTAATGATAGTAGTACAACTTGCTTCAGGTTTACCCAACACAACTCAGGCAACTAGGGGGATTATCCACAATCAGGACCAAACATTGGGGCATCCGACTAGACAGGTCAAGGCATCAAATCCAACTGACCTAGCTCAGGAACCAACACTAGTGTGTTCTCCTAGCCCAGAAGGATCAAGGCTTCGGTAAGTAATGTTGCCAACTCAGAGTCAAGACACAAAACAATAGGGATGCTATCCAAAACAGAGGCAAAAGTGGGGAGGTCCTCCATATCACAGGCTGAGGTGTAAGTCAGGGTGAAACCAAGATTGGGAGAGAACGGATGGATGGGGAAAGTGAAAGGTGATGCCAAAACTAGCATGCCAAAAATGGTGGGAATGATCACGCCCATTCTACTAAGAGGGTAAAACCAATGAGTATAAACAAGAGCTTCTAATTCTGAGTAATTAGACTATTTAGATAATCATTAAAACAACCATGTCTACATAACATATATATATACCTCCAAATCATGACCACTAGATACCAAGTCAAGCTACTAAGATGAGAAAAAGAGCAAAAACAATCATAACCAATGCACATCCATATACCTGCTGGGCCATATACATGTATCTGCCATCTGGATCATCAATAGTCATTGGAAACACTGTGGCTGTGAAAACTATGGGCACTACACTGCTCTGTATGGAACAAAAGTGATCACCTCGGGCATCAAATCTGAGGTTATAAGGCTCAGTCTTGGCATAAGGTTCATCATGTCTGATCTGGGGCTGCTCTAATATGTGAGTGATCATAAAAAATACTACTCATCATAGGCTGATCTCATCAAAACTGTGTAAAGGCCTGGCTCAAAAATATACAAGGAACTGCTTTGCAATCATGGTAGCCCGACTACTATGGATGTGATAACAGGTTACATGTAGATCTGTCATACAGTTTTCTTTTATACATTTATATATGACTAAGATTGACTAGCAATAGGCTCATGTAGTGCATGTTATGGGTAAGTGGCCTATAGTGCTGCACAACATCCCATGAGCCCTTGATGGAGCTAGTCTAGGATGAAACTTTTTTGCTAACATATTGAGACTAGTGCACGCTCTTATTAATATGTTCTGGTAGAGATGGAAGGCATCTAGATAGTTACCGTGTGTATACGGTATATGGATGAGTGTTGTACAGAAGCATTCGCTAAGATGCATTAGTTATTTACAAAATCAAGCTTACTACAGAAGTACAAGGCAAGGTTCATGGTTTCTCTAAAAAAGAGGGAGTCGATTGTGACAAGACGTTGTTGCTCCTGTAGCAAGGTACATTTCAATTAGAGCTATACTTGCGATAGCTGCAGCGGTGAAGTGGAAGGTACGCCAGATGGACGTGAAGACCGCCTTCTTGAAAGGCATAGTAGAAGAGGAAGTGTATGTGGAGAAGTCACTAGGATTTGAGACACATGACATGTAGACTCATGTGTACAAGTTGAAGAAGGCCTTGTACAGTTTGAGACAGGCACCCGGGACGTGGTGTGGCAGAATCCAAATGAGATGCGGTAGATATCCTGAAGAAATTCGAGATGATGGATTGCGAGAACATGGCTACACCAATGGCACCGAACTTGAAGTTGCTGTGTGATACTTCTTCAGAGATAGTGGATGCCAATGTATAAAGATAGATGATTGGTTTGTTGATGTACTGAACGAACACGAGGCCGGATTTATGCTTTGCGGTGAACACACTGAGTCAGTACATGGTAGAGCCGAGACGTGTTCACTTGGTTGTGGCACTTGAGGGGTACGATTGATTATGGCTTCAGATATGCAAAAATTAGAGGATTAACCTGCAGGGTTATGTTGATGTGGATTGGGCTAGTAGTGTCACGGATAGAAAGAGCACATCAGGGCATTACTTCAGTTTGGGATCTGGTATGAAGCAGACAAGTGTGGCACTCAGTATAGTCGAAGCAGAGTATATGGCAGCTTGTTCGGCAAGCTGTGAGGTAGTATGGCTGCAGAAGTTGCTTGCAGGTTTGTTCGATCTTGAGTTAGAGGTGACTTGTATTCTCTTTGACAACCAGAGTTGTGTGAATTTGTCTGAGAACCCGGTGTTTCATGACAAGTCGAAGCACATTGAGATCAGGTATCACTATATCCGAGATATGGTGCAAAAGGGAGTAGTGAGACTCCAGTATATAGCAATAGAGGAGTAAATAGACGATGTGTTGACCAAGCCTCTGTCAAGAGTGAAGTTTGAGTACTTCAGGGACATGCTTGGGGTGGTCCAGATCAAGAGGGAGTGATGAGTAACATAGCACATATGAGACACCGGTAGTCACGGGTCGTGTGACGTAATTAAGTCTCCTGGGCGTCTCCACTTGAGATGTGACAAGGTAGCATGTAGTCACGGATTATGTGACGTAATTGAGTCTCGTAGGTTACGAGATGATCTGGATATGTGGTGAGGTAACGCAGGTGGTTGTGGTATGCAACGTAATGTACACTCCTGGGATGGACCCACCAGATGGCTTGCTCGGTTCATGAAAAGGGGTTGATAGCTACATCCAATATGAAAGAGGATTGGCACTGTAGAGCTACATCCAATATGAAAGAGGATTGGCACTGTAGAGTTGCATCCAATATGAAGAGGACTGACACTACAAAGATGGCTACATCCAGTATGAAAGAGGACTGGCACTGTAGAGTTGCATCCAGTATGAAAGAGGATTGGCACTGCAGAGATGGCTACATCCAGTATGAAAGAGGACTGGAACTGTAGAGTTGCATCCAGTATGAAAGAGGATTGGCATTGCAGAGATGGATACATCCAGTATGAAAGAGGACTAACACTGCAGAGATAGTTACATCCAGTATGAAAGAGGACTGGCACTGTAGAGTTGCATCCAGTATGAAAGAGGACTGGCATTGCAGAGATGGTTACATCTAGTATGAAAGAGGACTGGCACTGTAGAATTGCATCTAGTATGAAAAAGGACTGACACTGTAGAATTGCATCCAGTATGAAAGAGGACTGGCATTGCAGAGATGTTTACATCCAATATCAAAGAGGATTGACACTGTAGAGTTGCATCCAATATGAAAGAAGACTGGCACTGCAGGGATGATTACATCTAGCATGAAAAAGGGATGGCACTATTGAGGTTTACATCCAGCATGAAAAAGGGCTGGCACTGTAGAAGTTTGCATCTAGCATGACAGAGGGCTAGCACTGCAAAGATGGGTACATCCAACATGAAAAAGGGATGGCTCTGTGGAACTTCTTATGATGTATAGATTCGAGAGATGTTAGAAGTCAATGGTCAGAGTACAGAGTTGCAGCAATAGTGATAGAGATGATGATGATAGTGCTGGAAGAATACCTTCTGTTACCAACTTATTTGTACCATAGTTGGATTATCTGAAGAGCCGCCATTTGACAAACATGATGAATGTTTGTACTCCAGTGTATTAGATGATCTAGCATTTGTGCCTAGCCAATTTTTGTTTTCAGTCGACATGACCATGGCCCCACGGGGTTTGTAATAAAGTGTGCTAGTAGGATTCTAAGTGTCTCGGTTCCCCATGACTTGATTAAGCAACTAAGGTATTCCAGGGAGTTTTTTCCCTTATCAATTATACTTTGCCTATAGTCGAGCTATAATCGATGAGGTTTTCTCTAGCTTCCTCCAAAGCTGGAATGCCTGATTTTGAAAATCTGAGCCATGGGGGGTTATTAGAGTCCAACTGATTTATATGAGCCTACTAGACACTATTAGAATAGGTTTTGGTCATGTCCTAAGTCTCTAGGACCCTCAGAAAAAATTTCGAAAATTTTTTACCGGGTCCTCCGGTTTTGGGTTTTTAATTATTTTTTAAATTTTAATAAATTTCTCTATAGTTTAAATGGAGAAATTTCAATTTCTAATATGTCAGTCGTCTGGGATCCGAATTCAATGATTGAAGGCTCCAACCTTAAGCCAAAAATCATTCATGATCCCCAGATCGGTTTATCCTAAGTTTCGGATGTCAATTCAGCCTCATAAGTAATAATTTCTCAAAAAAACCCAGTTACAGAGAAATTATTAATTAAAATATTAAAAATTGATTATTTGGAGATAATCCAAATATCTCCAAAATAATCCAAATGGTTTAAAATAAAAGGCTAATTGACATGGCACTGGGCATTAATGAGGATTCCAGTCATCTCCAATCAACTCCAGTCAATTGTACAGTCAGCACAAGTGGATCTCTCTAAGTGAATTCGCCCACCTTCCTCAAATCTGCGAATTGGGTGATGTGTCAAGTGTTAAATGGGTTGGTTGGATGGCATTAAAGCCTATGGTAGCAGCCTTCCTATTATTGTGCAATTATGTGGGCTTGGCTCTCAACATAACTCATTGCACATCCCTACATTCACTCAAGCACTAACTAGCAAGGGATTCACTTCATCTCCAAGGAGGCTCACTCTTTTCTCCATTGGAGCTCGAGTTTACACTTGACTTTCACTTGTTTGTTGGGTGATACTTCCAAGGTGGAGATGAGGGGCGCCTTGCCAAGGTGGAGGCCACCTCCTCATCTCATTTAATGAGATTCGATTTGTTTGGTGGAGTTAACTCCAAGCTTGGCTTTGATCATGGGGTTGATTGAGATTTTGACTTGGAATTCGAATTGCATCTAGTGCCATTGGCTGTCCTTCATGCCAATTCGAATTAGGTGTTAGGTAGCTCGTTTTTGCTATAAAGAGAGGCCATTTTGGCCATTCTCTCATGGAGATTTTGAGCATGAACACTTTGCCCAAATATCATTGTAATATCTGTTTGATTTTTGAATAAAGAAGTGACTTTGGAGGTCCATGCAAGAGTCTTTTGGGGTTGTCTTTCACATTGTTTGGTGATATCTTTCTCATCTTACTTTTATTTCAAGCATTACATTATTCAATATATCTTCTACATTCTTAGAAATATATTGTTCGGTTTGGCTTGTTTAATTTGTGAGGGTTTTGCAGGATTCACACAAGGTGGAGAACGGCTTGGAGATCAAGCTACTCTTTGCTCATCAATGGCTATTAGCACCTAATCAAATTCTTTTGCAGGTTTTCAAAGTTCTTCTCATCTCAAGAAGAAACACAAAGAAGAGACTTGCCTCTTCATCCATCAACAAAAGTTACTACATTCTTTGGTTACAAGATACTTTTAAATCTTCTTTCTGCATTTCTATACCAAAAGTTTTGACTTGAGATAGCACCTTGAGATTTCATCCCAAGGGCCACATTGTTTTGTGGTCGCTTCTCTATCCTCACTAGCACCTTGCGGACATCTAGCTAGCTAGAAGGTTTTCTTGGGCTAGTGTTCTAGTGATCTACCTTGTTCGAAGGTAGATCCCACCTTGTTTTTTGCTTGATCTACTAGATTTTCTAAGCCATTATCTTCTCCTCTTTCCTAGTTTCGTTTTGCCTCCTCAACCATTCGTTTTTCTCCCTTAGCCTTCTTCTAACTTCTTTTCTACCTCTTCATCCTTTCGTTTTGCTCCTTGTCTTCCCTCCATCTCCAAAAAGCTTCACCCTTTCTCTCCCCTCTCTTTTCTCTCTTCTTTCCTCTCGTTTTTGTCCTCCATCCTCCCTCTCGTCCATCTTCCAAGAGGTCTTACACACAAAAAACAACAAGACACAAGTTAGAGTTAAGGTTGATTCGTTTTAGTTAGTTTTCATTTTTAAAGAAGTAGATCTTCCTTTTTGGTAGAGTTAGTAGTTTGTTATGTTAGATCTCATTTATTTTTCCATTTGTTAGATCTCATATTTTATGCTTATTAGCTAGTTTCATTAAAAGTTAAAACTTGCATTTGAAAAACAAACGAGCATATGGATTAGCTTTGTTAGATCTCATCATCTATTTTGCATTTGCATTTTGTTTAGATCTAGTTTCTTTTTATCAAGTTAGTCTCTTATTTGCAATCTATTTGATAGTTAGATCTTGCTTTATATTTCTAATCTAGGATTTGTTTGTGGCTTACATTTCATTATTTTTTGCATTTTAGATCTATCTTTTAAAAAGAGAAAAATTGCATTACAAAATAATTTATGTTTTAAATCTTTCTCCTAGCATTTTAGGCATCTATTTGTTTGCCGGTCCATTTTACATTTTTCATAATTTAAAGTTGAATCTCATGCCTTTTTACACTTTAGATCTCATTTTGCAAGCTTAGAATTAGCTAGTTTCAAAGTTTATTTCGTTTTTCTAATGCTAAAGGGTGCTTGTAGCTTGAATCTGTGTTGTGTGTAGGTGTGAGATAAAGCTAAATCAAAAAGAAAACTTGAAGTGGAAGGAGAAAATCAAGAGAAGAGATAATCATTGCAAGAAGACAAAAGGAAGCTTGGAACCAAGCCTCAAACTAATAAATTCAATACTCTCCTTTTTGATTGTAAAACTCTTAAGAGTTTCAAAGTTCTTCTCCATTTCTTTTATCTCTTAGAGGTTGAAATCCAAAATATTGTATCACTCTAATAATAAAGGGCAAAAGTGGGATAAGGCCTCCCACACGTTGGTTTTTTTTTCCCCATTTGGGGAAGAGTGTTCTTGTTTTCTTAAGAGTAGATTTATTTTCAGTTTTTAGATTAATTTTCATTTTTTGTACTTAGATTAGTCCTCTTCCAAGTCTTGACTTGAGACAGTATCCTTGGGATTTCATTCCAAGGGCAGGGCCACATAATTTTGTGGTTACTTCTCTTTCCCCATTAGACTGCTTGTCGAAACTCAACTAGCTGGAATTTCTCAAGGACTGGTGGTTCTAGTGGTCATCCTTGTTCGGAGGTTGATCCCACCTTGTTGTTTATTTCTTAGTTAGTTGTTAGATTTGGCCTATTTCTTTATATGTGTTTGCTCATTCTTTCATTTCTTGCAAGTAATTTCTATTTTGCTAGTTCAAAGTTATTTCAAGTTTCCAATCATTTTGAGCTATCACATGCATTCTTGATTATAATATGCCTCTATCTTGACAAAGAACAAAGTCTCTTGAACTTGAAATAACCCAAGTCAAGAGCACTCTCTATCGGAGAGCATACTAGATTTTGTATTCCCCTTGCATTAGGCATTTCAATCAAATAAGTCTCTTGAACTTTGGTCTTAAGACTAAGTCAAGAGCGCTCTCTGTCGGAGAGTTGAACTGTGTGCTTTAGTAATAATAAAAATTTCTGCCAACCTGAAAGGGTTGGGCTAGTACTCAGAAAGGTGTTGGACTTGTTAATCTCATAAGTGATAACTTAATAAAACTTTACCCCAACCAACGCGCCGACGTTATTTCGAAAAACTGTTAAGTGGGAGGCAAAAGATCCTAAACCTGGTGGGGCCAAGAAACATACCGTTGTCAGACATCAGGGTGGTCAAGCCATTGAACACTTACCCTTCGAAATCTGGACGGTCTTAACATACCATCAAAGGGGAGCTACTTAAAGGTGTACTTTTTCGGTCTCTTGATTACCTTGTTCTTAGCCTAATAATCAAGACCATTAAAACTTTGAATTTACCAAGATAATTTGCACAACGTTCTCACAAACAATTACTAAGACTACATATTCAGCATCCCCCCAGCACTACATTCAATTATTTGACTCCTTCACCCAATGGATAAGACACCGGTCTTTTATATTTACATGCTTTAAATTTAAGTTGAACCATTTGTTCATTGGATTCTATCTATCTGTGGATGCTACAATTTATAAGTCTTTATATATTGCTAAATCTTGTTTCGCAACGTGGATTGCTTTTTTTTATCTTGTGTTTATTATAAGTTGTGGGGCTTTCATCATCAAAAAACTCCTAAACAACAGCCATCTGCATCACCACACAATTAAAAAACACTTAAAAACATTGAGCCATAGTGAACTCTTTGTAGGGACTACCCCCCTTGGCTTCGTTAGGAGTTAGCCTAAACGGAGGAGCTGGGATTTAGGTGACAATACCTAGCTCATTGCTTGCCCCCAAGGCCACACTTCTCCCACTTGTAGTGAAGAGACAGCTTTCGAAAGATTTCTGCTGCTGGTGTGCATCTTGGGGGACAACACCTTCCTTGTTAAGAGGGAGTGTTGAAGAATGTAACTTCAGAAGATATTCTTATTGTATTTTATTGTACTTCCTTCGGGAAATATTCATATTGTATTTGATTATGTAAAAACCCTAAAAGAAATCATGTAAAATAGTCAAGTCGGCTTAGTGGGTAAACTGTCCCAAACAATGGGCAGAACTACCCCAATCAGGTTGGCCCAATTAGAGAAAGTCAGGTCAGCCCAGTTATGTAAAAAGGCCAGTTTTGTGACTAGTATAAATATGGTGGCTCCTAGCTCATTTGTGTATCATCTCACTCAAGCAAGTTCGCATGAGTAGTAGCAGAAAGGCAAGTTCGCTTGGGAGAAAGAGTAGCTGCATTGAAGACATATTTTCTTGGGGTTTCTATTGTATCTTGTTCTCGGGTTATTGTACGAGATTGACATTGTACTTTCTGATGAATCTATTTTGAAGAAGTTTTGTTGGGTTTTTCCCGTGAGAGGGTTTTCCCAGGGTAAATCTTTGTGTTCTCTTGTTATGCTGTGCTTATTTATCTTTCGGTGATCCTATTGTATATGGTTATTGTGATAATAATATAAATTGTTTGAAGATCTAACATAACCATATTGGAAGTATCAAAATTCTAACACACTTCCTCAAATAAGGTGAACGTTTTCCATGATAAGGGTCCAAAAGGTATGCATGGTGAAAATACAGTGCGAGTCTTATGGTAGTTCTGGAAATGCTAACTTCCTCAATATTTATCGAAGTTTCTATTATGACCCCTTTTTGGAAATCTTGTGGCTACTCTGCATCTAATGGTGTTGAGATGGCTGAATTTTAGGCACTCCGTCAAAAGTTAACTGCTCCCAAAGTTAGGCCACCCCTCTAAAAGTGTAACAATTTCCCATGTGTCAAATCCCCTTGGTAGTTCCATCTAGGAGCCCCTCAACCTTAATCTTTATGAAATAATCATCAATTTAGCTCCATGAGGGAGCATTGTGCCTAGCATCCCCCTCTCAAGTGATTTTTAAATTAATCCTAAGTGTGAACCTTAGGTACTTTGGTTGATTAGTGCGATTAGTTCTATTTTTTCATTGACTTTAATTAATCATACTAAAACCTTAGAAACCCAGGGTTAAACACTCTAATTAATCCATCACTCAAAAAGTACAATTATTAACACTTCAAAACCTAGGGAGACCCTAAGTTGATGGGTTCCCATTCCATAAAATCTAAGTTACTAGGATACGGATACGGATGCGGATGTGGATACGGATGCAGATGCGGATCCGGATACGGATACGGATCCGTCAAGTTTTTGAAAAGCCAGGATCTAGACTGGCAAGGAAACGACAAGTACAAATGATATAAATAATTTTTTATATGTATTTTAAATAAAACTTGTATAAAAATTTAAAGAAATACAAAATTTTAAATATATAACTTATTTATAAATATTAAAGTAATATAAAAAATAGAAATAAAAGTTAATAAATAATAATAATACTTACTAATTATAAATACTTACAAGTAATAAATGTTTTAAATTATATTACTATGAAACTTTGCTTGTAAACTTATTATGAAAAATAACAATTTAAATGAAAAAAAACATACGAAATATAAAAAATAACAATGGAAAAAATATCTAGCATGACACAGACGGCTCGACCACTACTGAATACATTCATTCATATGGTATAACTCAAAGTTTGAAAAATCGAAATCGGACTCGGAATCGGTCGAGGATCAACTCGGAATCGGAATCGGAATTGGTAATGAATTGGTCATAAATCGGTCAATTTGAATTTAATGAATCGGTTTGCTAAAAAATACATAAAATATTTAATTTTTTTAAGAAAAACAACATTTTCAAGATTCTAATTCATGATTCCATAGCATTAGAGCACCACTGATTATACAACCCATTGCCCACATTGAATTTCCAAGGCAGATTGGAATTGATAAACAAATTTGCAGAGGGCACAAGATGATGGGGCTCTGGTTTTTGTCCCGTTAAATCCAACAAGTAATTAAGAATAGAATTCTGTGCTGTAGAATTCTTCCGAGCTCTGAAATAATGCAGATAATTACAAGACACCGGATCAGAGGCGTGTTATCACACAATCTCTAGCTGCTTGTAATAGATATCCCAATAGGGGCGGTAGAGGATGCAACTAGGATGGTGTAACCTGCAATAGCCAGGTCGTCCGCTCAAATGAACAGAAGTCACACCGGATAGGGCTATTGTCGCTTCAGACGAGGCACTTGGCCAAGTCAGGGGGGAGACCCCACTGAACCGGTGATGGTTGAGGAACAAAATCAGACACCCAAACCCAAAAGATAAGCAAAGTGAGAAACAGAATGGATGGCTAAGTGTGAGAAATCCTCCAGCCTAGTGGAATCGAGACTCTGGATGGGAAGATGTACTAGAAGAAACCAATTCAGATGTGATTACGCATACAAATGATGGACTCAATGAAAGTTTAGAAGGATGGAAATTAAATCAGCGAACAAAAAGTTACTAGAAGAGTGTTTAGGAACCTTGCCTATGGAGGATGAAGCTCACCATGATTTATTCATACATGGCAGCGATGGGTAAGTGATTTAGACACATATTCCAACAATTATACATTGATTGAATGGCTGATTTAAAACACAAAAAATGGACCAGCAAGAAGTAAAGTGAAAGTACCCTAGGGGAATGAGTGAAACAATGGAAAATTGGACCTAGGGCAGTCAAAAAAAGATGTTTAAGCTCACTTCCAGCTGCTAATACGTGCTCTCCTAGGGTAAAAGACATTTTAAAATAGATTGCAAGTACCCATAACCCCAAAGTTGACCCAAAAAACCAGGTTTACAGTTTTGCCCAGGTAGGGCGAAATCAGAGATAGACTAGTGCTTGGTTCTATGGTCATATGGAGTCGGATTGCAATGCAATTTGAGATGTAGACGTTTAAGCATAAATTATTATTGGGTTTCTAATTAGAACAAGTTCCTACGGTGAAATCCTAAGTTATCAATTTTTAGGGTTTTTTTAAATGGTTGCAGCTTAGCATCAAACAATGAAAGAGAGATTATAAGAAAGGAGAAGAGATCAGTACCCGAATAATGGAGAAGGTATTCCCGTGCTGAAGACACACCCCGAAGATCAAGTGCAGAGCTAGAATGCATTTTCCCCTCAGCGTTTTTGGAGCAGCCAGTGAGCAAGTGCGTTTTTCTTGTACCTGCCAAGGAGAAGATGAAATTGGTTTCTATGGCAATATGACAATAATAAACCAGCAAATGAGATGACAAATAATGAGAAAAGCGAATGACAATACAAGTAAATTCACTTCCTTGTTGGAGAACCCAAAGAAAAACGCTAGCAAGGAGACCCTGTCTCAAGAGCTGCGTTTTCCCTTAGTGGCCAGCTTCACCTGCAAATCGAAAATGCTCAAGGAGATATGGGGACACCACAAATAACTCAGCAATGCATCAGAAATGTGATCTCAATCAACACAAGAAGAATCCTACTCCAAAATCACAAGTAACACCATAAGAATGTCTCTCTATAATCTCAGTGTCAAGTATCTACAATGCCAAGAAGAAGTACAAGTGGAGTGAGTCCATTCTCTTATAGAGATGGCTCAACTCAAAATAGGTTTCCCCCCAAAACGGAGGGTTGAGATCATCTCCCCAATCCACAAATCGAATGGTGGAGATGACTCTAAGGAGGGGGGTGCGAATTGCCCCAAGGAGAGCGTACTAGTGGATGAGAGGGGGCCCATGTGGGGGCCATACATCAATACAAAGGGGTTGGGGGGTGTCTATATGGGGTTTTATCCCCCCAACCATATACAACAAGGGTCCCACCATCAAAAACAAGGAAATCGAATTCCCCCATAGGAGAAAAAACACCCCTCTTGGGCCCAAATCGACCTCTATGGTGAGCTGTCATATGGAGGGCCCCACAATACCCAAATATCACATCAAACATTACCAAAAATACCTTAGGGATTACCTTCACCATTGCCAACCTTTAATTTTTCCATTTTGTCTATAGTTGCCTTAGTCAAATTCTGATTTCCATGTATTTTCTGCTGGTTTATATGGCTGAAGATGAAAATTGGGCTTTTGACCCACTTTTATTGCCCGGATTGCCGAACCGTCTGCTACAATGTGATCGTGGACCCCAAAAGTAGTAAGGATGACTACTTGAACGACCCCGATCCATCACTTTGGCATTATTTGCCCCAAATCCACAATTTTTAATTAAAACAGGCCAAAGTTGACTAATAATAATTAAAAATTTCTCAAATGGTTCAATATTTTGCAATTCCGTCAATTGCATGCTCATATGGGACCCCTGTAGATAACAAAGGATCGAAATCAAAATTCCGATTGCAACATTTTTTTCGAGCCCATTTTTGGCCTAGTCAACCCAGTTTGACCAAGTCAAATCTGGTCAACAAGAGTGCTAGCCGAAACCTGTATGCAAGCATGAAGTGACAAGGCTCAATTATACAAGTTAGTACATTACTAAGCAATAAACGATAACATGGTGATCAAAAGTACATTAAATCTCGAAATAATACAAGGCCCTGGTGAAGTGGGCCCACCACCTCCAAAAGACTAAGATGCTATACACCTCTATAGAATTGACCACTTTGCTGACTCTAGGTGATGTGTGCGACAAGGCAAAGGATATGGGAAGACCAGGATGAAGATCATGTGACCCTTTGGACAACTCGGGAAAGCAGGGTCCACTGAGGTAAGTATGCCATGACAGAACACGGGGAAGGGCGGTGCCTCACAAATGGGTATAGTGCAGGGAAACCACCACTAGTCATCTAACAAGTATTCCACAACTCACATCCGTATCCGAAGACTCCGTGAGGTTCTTTTCTAGAGCCGCCAAACTGGGTGTCCGACAAATTGTAACTTGAGACTCTAGGGGGCAATCTTGAGCTTGTCCCTTGCTCCTTCTCACCTCCTTGTCCCGCAGGACTAGGTGAGGAATAACCACTACAAATGCTGAAATGTATAGCTGACCAGAATCCATGTGTGTTCATAAACACATTGCATGGATTTTACAATGAGTTTCATACTTAGCCCTTTTTTGGCTAGATTTTACATTTACAACATAAAGGCCTTTTTAGCCTGATTTACATTTCATTTCTTCATTTCTTCATGGCCCTCTTGGGCTACATACATATCTCAAAAGATATAAACATGACGCTCATACTGCAAAGGTAATGGGGGTGGGAAATACATGCTTCGATGACAAGTGGGGAGCACCCAGTGAGGCTACACAATCCTAACTGCATTGCAACATTGGGGGCAACCGACAGGAGCAAATCCCAGGTCTAACTGTGTATCTCACACACTAAAGAGCCAAGGCACAATAAATAGGGAGTCATGGCAAACTCAGAGATTAGTGGGGAAGGGGGTCCTCGTGATCACAAATCAGAATCCAAGTCGGGGAAGAAGTGTCATGGATGAGTCGGATGGGTGGAGAAAGTGATAATGATGCTAAAGTCATCTACCAAGGGGCTAAGTGATCAAGTCTAACCCAAGTATATAGGACATGACTCAGCGTGCATATACATAAGTCTAACTGGAGGGGTGGATTGACATCACCAAGGGCCCAAACACATCACATCATAGCTAAATCACCAAATATATCATCTCATGCAAAGTTAGTGTACTAACAAGTATAAATAAGTCTAATCTACAACATGAGCAATAACCATCAAATGCAATACCTGCTGCTACTGAACCTGTGTCTGAGCTGGATATCTGCTGAATCCGGGCACATAATAAACCAACACTGTACTGTGCTAATCTTGATCAGAACAAGACTAGGCAACTGTCTCAAATGGGCTTGTGTCAAATCCTGGCAAGGAAAGGTAACCCTGTGGTAGATGGTAAGTCCAACTGTCTGTCCCCTCTGATATGTCTGCTAGGGGCAATCTGAACAAAAATGCCTCATCTGAAGGTAGCTGATCACTGATTTGGAAAAAAAAAGTACTGTGCGGTTCTCGGCTGCACAGTCTGCAGTATGGTAGCTCCAGCTGCAATAAGTGTGATAACAAGGCGTTGATATATAAATTAGGGTGCCATTTCTGGAGGGCAATGAAGGCTGCCTGAGCCTGAGCCTAAGCCAGGGCATCACTATTATTTCTCCTCTTAGACAGAAGCCGAGTAGCGCTCTGCCGTAACTTTTCATTAAAGATGTCGACTGTCTCATTCCTAACCGGAATCAATGAACAAAACAACGGGTATCCAGAATAATCCCCTCCACGGCCTTTTTTCGGCCGACTTGCAGAGCAATGGTGGCTCCGAGGGAATGTCCGGCGAGATAGATGTTTTGCGAGCCATATTCTGTGGTCATCTCTCTTGTAACGTGGAGGGCTTCATCAACATGGGAAACTTTCTCTAATTGTTGCAGAATGAGTTTCAGATTGTCGTGGAGGTTGGTGAAAACATTTGCAGAGGTGAAGAGCGTATCGAAAAAAATCGGCCAGTTTACGTAAAAAATCGGGTGGACCGGACCGATTTATGTAAAAAAACGATGAACGGGACCGATTTATGTCCCCTAATCCGGTTTGGAGACCGGTTTGAACTGGGCCTGCCTTAAATCGGCGAATCGGCCGATTCCGATTTAAACGATTTTTAAAACACAGGTATAACTACATAGTTATCCATACGACGAATCCAAGCGGGAAAACCATGGCAGATGCTAAAGCCACAGCCGTGCCCGAAGAAGTGTGAAGTCTTCCCTGCCAATGATATTACCGACACGATTTCCCCACGGAACTTATCACATCAGCATGCCCTCAGAACTCCTCGCTTTGGAAAATCGTATTCGTTGGTGTATTGGATGTGGGGTCGGCCACGTTTTTCGATGGGGTTAAGTTGCGGATCCGTTTCAAGAGGGGGCATTATCATGGATCCGTTTAAGCTTGATGGGATCCGTATCCCTTTTTCCGTGAACCGCTTGCTACCATATTTTTGGCGGATCCTAGCGGATCCGGATCCGGTTCGGAACCTCGGATCTGCGGATCCTAGAACCCTCCCTAACGGATCTGATAACACAACATAAAATACTTAAGTGTTAATTAATTGCCTTATTACTTTCGTCAAGTATCCTTTAACCATTATTTAGAGGGAGTGCACCATTTTATGAGCATTGTTTTACTTAGGCACATAATATTTTACAAATAATCACCATGAAGACATGAGAGCACATCACGTCATACTTCCTGTTTTCTGCCGAATACACACCGTCAGCATAAATCTTTCAAAATGTTGTTTCCCAAGTGGGAAAGGTGTGGCCTTGGGGGCAAGCAAAGAGTCAGGTGCTGTCACCTGATCTCGACTCCTCCATTTAGGCTAACTCCTAACGAGGCCAAGGGGGGTAGACCCTACAAAAGAGTTTCTAAGGCTCTTGATTTTAATGTTTAAGGTGATGTGATGCGGATGGGTGTTGTTTTAGGAGTTTTTATGAGTTTTACAATAACAATTTAAATAGTCAAAGCATGCACTTGCAAAAATAATTAAGAAACACAATCAATGATAATATGATTAAAGTATGAAGCATCCACAATATAATATAAGAATTACAAGACAAGACAAGTACTTCCAGATAGATGTTAAGCAAATAAATGATATGAAGGACCAGTGCCTTATGGAGTCAAATGTCCGAGTGCTTGGGATGCTGAATACAAGAGTTCGTGCTTGAGATCGTTTTGTAAGTGCTCTTTGTAAATTTTATTGTAAATTTTGTGATGATCTTGATTATTATGGTTGAGGAAATCTCTAAGATATACGCGAGGTACAAGAGATATGTCCGGAAAATACTCTAAGTGGTTCCGTAGGGGGACATGTTGGCTGCCAAAGTCCTGAGGGGGTGTTCAACACTACACCAAACAACGATGTAGCCAAACGGTTCCCCCAAGATCTAAGTACAGTGATCCAGCACCCCAAACAGAATTTGCCCACATTCGAGTATTGCGATCAACGCCGGATTTTCGTTCGTTATGGGGGTATAAATTTTATTATGGTTGAAATTGGATTAAATGTGAGAAATTAAATAGTCTATCATGTTTATGTGTATCCCAGGGTAGGGAGAACATATGCAGTTTAGAAATGATAAATTCCAATTTTGGGGAAATGTGTTTGAAACAAGAGAACCTTTGTAAAAACTCTCCGACAAAGAGCACTCTTGATTCGCCTTATGGTGAGATTCAAGAGATTTATGATGCACGAAAATAAATAACAGAAATGAAATCTAAACTACCCAAGAGTCTCTTTCAGGTCAAAGACCGTACTTGGGAGAGCAAGGGGGTTAGTCAAATCAAAGCAAAAAGAACTCTCCGACAGAGAGCACTCTTGATCCAATGTTGAGTGAGATTCAAGAGATTTATGATTTTCAATAGTTGATATAAAAAGAATGACAAATATGGAAACATGACTAAACTAGCAAATATCGAAGATGAAGTTAATCTAGCAATTATAAAAATGAAGCTAATCTAGCAATTCAAGGCTAATCTACTTGCAGGTATAAAGCAAAGACAATACAAAAAGTAGACAATGAACGATACAGGCTTCCCCCAAATGGGGGAAGTGGGGGTGTGGGAGCCGTTATCTCACTTGCTTTTATTCAACTTTTTACAATCTTTTTGGTTTTTTAACTTGTCAAAAAGGTGGTTTGCTTGTTTGGTTTTTTTCTTGCTATCCTTTGGGATCTTCGCCTATTGTTTGTCTTCTTGTTCACCCGTGGATAAGAGCTCTCAACAAAGGCTAATTAAAATGTTAGATAAAACCAAATTGACTTATGATTTGGAAATTGAGGAAGCAAGATGAGAAGAGTAAAATCAAAGAGAAAGCAAAAACAGTCAAAAAAGGTCAACCAAAGTAAAAAACTAAGAAAAAGTAAAAAATAGAAATGTGAATGGATGGACAAGAGAAATGCCAAGAAATGCAAAAATGACCCAAAAACAGTAATTTAAAGCCAAAAATCAGAACTTAAAAAATGTTGGAAAATGCATGCTTTTCAAGGCAAACTAGGCACGTTTTTCAAGGTAAGAATTGGAAACTTTTTGGGAAAAAATTTTAGACAATTTTTATTATTTTAGGCTAATTTCCAGAACTGAAAATTAGCAAAAAAAATCAGCAAGCTAAAAAAGAGCCAAAATGGCACGTTTTACGAGAAAAGTGAAATTTTGGGAAAACAAATTATTTGGAAATTTTTCTGTTTTAGGCTAATTTCCAGAACTGAAAATTAGCCAAAATTAGAAAAAATCAACAAGCTAAAAAAATGCTAAAAATGCACTTTTTTCAATGAAAATTGTGCACCTTTTCCGAGGCAAAACTAGGGCAAAAAAAAGATTTTTTTCTAAGATTTTTTAGACTTTTGAAAATTCCAGAATGCTGAAAAACAGTAAAAAACAGTGGACAGCAAATGGCACGCAAAATGAGGCAAGATTTTTGGGCACACTTTCCAATGCATTTTTTAAAGGTAGAAATTTGGTAAAAATATCTAAGTGTTTTGGGTAATTTTTGAAGTAATTTTGGCACTCTTCTGATGATAAAAAAAACAAAGACAAATAAGAACTTGAAAATGGATCTATGAATAAAAAAAGATAGAAAAAATGGAAAAAACAAGCAAAAACTAAAAAGGTAGAAAAGATGGATCTACAACTTGGGAAAATGAAACTAGATGCTAGATCTTAAATGTTTAAGCTTGAAAATTAATAGATCTAGACCCAAAGAAGTAGATCAAAGCTATGAAGCCTTGATCTACTTAGCCAAAGAAGTGCAAGTCGATTATAAAATTAAAAATGATGCACTCTTTTAATGAAAAAAGCTAAGATCAAGATAGATAAGAAAAACCTTTTAAAGAATATGATCCGCTTTGTAGTTACCAAGGATTTTGAAGTAGTTTGTCTTTTTGATGAGATGATAGTAAGATCTCTCCTTAGCTTTTCTTTGGATGAGATTTCAAACACTTGTAGATCCTGTAATCACAAAAATGTTAAAGAAAAATCTTGATGATGAAGCATGGGATAGATGCAGTTGAGCTCACACCCTTCTTCACTTTGGCAACACCTAATGGAAACACAAACAACTCAAAGCACAAGTGAGATCAATACTACTAGTATGCTAGGAAAATCAAGATTAGATCAACAATGGTATAATTGACTACTTCCTGTTCATTTAGATCTTGATAAACTTTGCATAAATAATCAAGTTGAAAACTACAAATGATTACTCTTGCGTGCTAGAATGATAGCATTCCGAAGCTAGCAATTGATCAAAGAACTTGCAAATTAAGAGAAGGGCTTAGAAAGGTATCACCTCAACAAGAGATGAATTCACCACCAATGTAGAAAACTCATGGACCTCCAAAGTCTAATCTTTATTCCAATATGAAAGCAAAAGATATTATAAATTTGTGCAGAGTGCTCTTGCATAAACCATCCATCCATAACAATGGAGCAAGGCTCTGTCTTTATACAAAAACTGGCTACCAAAGACCTAAGTCGAGTTTGGCATGAAGAGAGCCAAGCAAGTCGAATTCCCAATGAGAGAAGAGCACATGAGCATGATTATGGAGTTAACTGGCACATGGTAGTTGTGATTAGGGTGAGGTGGCCTCCACCTAGGCAAGGCACCCACCCTATCACATAGTAAACTCCATCCAACCACTAATCAAGTGCTAACAAGGAAAGTTGCCCAAGCTAGTGAAGGAGGGCACAAATCCCAAGGAGGAGTTGATCTTTAGTGCTCCGATGTTGACTGAATTAGGTGGGTGATGATTGGAATCATCATTAATGCTCTTTGCCATGTCATTATGACCTTTATTTTATTCCATTTGGCCTTTTTTTGAGAGATTTGGATTATCTCCAAACTAATATTTTTTGAATTTTTGAATTAATATTTCTCATTTATTGATTTTTTGAGAAAATATTAATTATGAGGCCAAATAAATGTCTGAAACTTAGGATAAGTGGGTTTGGGGTTTAACTGGGATTTTTAGCTTAGGAATTAAGCCTCCAATCATTTAAATTCACCCCCAAACCACTTAATTATTACAAATTGAAAATTTTCAATTAAAATAATTGAAAATTTTAATAATAAAATAATAAAAATTAAAAATCCAACTCGTCCGGTAAATTTTTTTTGGACAATGTTTTAAACCACTGTAATATCCCAAACTGATATTTTTCTTTTTTTGTTGTACTGTAGATGGCTCGTAGGTTTGTGTCTCAATAGAATACGAAAGTAAACCCTGATCTCTGCATGCATGCATTTGCATGCAAAAGAAGTGATGGCTCAATAGCTCAAAACGTGAATATCCTTCCAAGGAGATTCGCTCCAAGCATGCAAGACGTCCTTCTGAGGAATGATATGTTGAGAAATAGCTTGAGAGTCAAGCTGAGAGGCTCTTCTTCCAGAGGAAGGGTAATAGCACTGCTCTGAGAAGGGTGGAGCCAGCATGCAAGAGTTTGGCTCTCTGTAGACTGAAATACGAATGAGTATGCTTGTGAACAATGCACCCAAGCAAGGAAGGTGAATCCCCCCAAACCAGTAAATAACTCACTCCTGAAGCAACTGATGAATGGAACCTGATGATGAAGCAATGCTGAATCTGGATGATCCAGCCCGATGATGAACTAGGGCAGATAGATTTCACTGCCGAAATACACCAGTTAGCTGAGCATGCACTCAACTCCAACTTATCTTGCTGAGCTCTCCAATTCGAATCCTCAAATCAATAATCATATAAGCGCGTCTTCTCCATTAGATTTACCTTTCTTTTATAACTTTCACCTGTCAAACCTAACTTTTGACCTAATTAGGTCACTTTACCTTCTAATTCGCAGTTGACTTGCATGCAGGTGTCTAGAGACTCAATCAGGTGCATGCATCATGAAATAATGCTCGGATGTAATGCATGCAGGTGGCCTTCAGCTCTGGTGGCCTCTGTTTATCTACTGGTGATCTAATAACCATGCTAAAGATCCTCCGAAGGTGTATATGGCATCAATCCCCAGTAAATTCCACTATAGTAAAAAAGAAAACATTACAACCACCTAGGGACCTAGGAAATGACCATAAATCAGACTCATAGTGTCTAGTAGGTTCATATTCAACTGTTGGACTCTAATAACCCCCCAAGGCCTAACTGTCAAAATTGGGCATTCCAGCTTTGGAGCAAGCAGGAGAAAAACTCATCGATAATTACTCGGCTAAAGGAAAAGCATAATCGACAAGTGAAAAAACTCCCTGGAATACCTTAGTTGACTGTCAAGTCTTAGGGGACTGAGCCACTCAAACCCCCATACTAGCACACTTTTTACAAAAACCCCATGGGGCATGGTCATTTCAACACAAATAAAAATGGCTAGCCAAAATTGGCTAAGTCTGAAAACTGAACCTCTGATACTCTGGAAATGAATATGGATCATGTTCAAACACTGGCGGCTTAATGGAAGTTCAACTATTGTACAAAATAGTTGGTAACACTTCCTAGCAAATCACCATGGCCACCACTCAACCATGAAGAAGCACCATCTTTGAGTTAAGAACACAAGTGTACCTCATGTTCGTCCAAATGTCTAGCCATAGAGAACTGCAAGCTCAATCATTGTGAACAACTACACAAGTGACATGATGGAAATCTCATGTGTGATCGTCAGACAATATGAGGGGTAACAAGACAAAAGATTGAAATCGATTCCCATTCATTAAGGTCCTAATTTCTCACAAATCCTAGAATTGAAAAATGCCTCATGAATTATATGTAATAGAAGTTAACATATCAAAATCATTGATGCGAGAGAATAAGATACAAATCTCAAGTGCATTATATCAATAGCAAAATGATGAAAAACAGATTTGTGCATGAAGAACTTGGAATAAAGTTTTGAGCATCGGTATCATGGCTCATCTGCACATGAACGTTAGTTCAAATTAGAATGCGATTTGATCTAGAAATTGCCTAAATGCCACTATGTTTTTTTAAAGCCAGTGAAGTTCAGGGCTCAAACATAACTGTGTTTATTAGGCACCCACGTCCACACAGTGGTTTGCGAGGCTTACATATTTTCAATCATTGAGGTTCATCTTCTTACAATTTCGCTCATAGACGTCCTGGTGACCCAGGGAACTCTCCAAATCATCTACCCCAAAAGAAAGGGGAGGGTGATGAAAGCCTCTGTGTGAACTGAAGAAATGGCAGGCCTGACCCATATGGGAGTTGTCTCAGAGCACCATGTTGACAATGAATGCACCAAAGGGTGGAGCTGATGCCCACTATTAGTGGGAGGCATTGAAATTCGAAGTTGAGAAGGGAAGGGATAGTGTAACTATTTAAGTTTGAGCAAAGAAATTGTAAAAGTTGGCAAAATATCAAGTTCATCCTTGTAATCTGCTATTTCCTAAGAAAGTGCTTATGCATACAAAAAGAACATGTATTATAAATTATTGAAAATTTTCAGTTATTCCTATTTGGAGAATGGATACAAGGCACACATTGTTTTTTTTGCCATATGTGGTTCTGTTCAGTAGTTTAGTCCTGACATGTTCTGATTTTAGGGAAATACTAATAACTGAGATAATTCTTCATTTACGATACACTGTGTTCTATACTTCTATTTGCATGCATAAGCACTCCCTTAAGCGATTGCTGTGACCTTTTATTTATCTAAATCTGCTACCCTGATAAAAAACTTGATTCTAAGGACTAATATGACACAAAGCGTCCTTTGTCAGTCACAGGTTGTGAAAATAGTCACAGAGAAGTGTGCTGCTGCAGCTGATGGCGAAAAGACCGGTTGCATGCAGGATGAAATCGGTGAGTTATAAAGTAATTTTTTGCAGTATTTTCTCCTTCAAAGTATGCATATGGCAGGTATTCTGTTACAGCAGATGAGAAGTACTTTGCTGTGTGAGTGCAGAGTCAGCAATGACCCTTCTTGCTGATTTTTCTATTAGACATGATGCTGTTGTTCTGATGGGTCTTCATTTAGGTATAACATCTCATGATTTTTTTCCACTTGGAAGTGAAATCTTTATAACATTTAATTGTATGTTTTGTAAGAAGTCATTGAGCCACAGTTAATATATATCAATATCCCTATCAACAGTTGCACAAATTTTGACAGGAAAATTTCCTTTCAGGTTCCCTTTTGCAAACCCTTCGTAATGAGCGGGCTGCAATTCGAAAATGCTTCTCTGTTATTGCCGGATGCTGTCTTAAGAGATATGATGTTCTCTCTCCTGCTGATCAGCATATTTTAGCCCAAATCCATGAAGTGCTTTCTAGGGATCGAGATGCAACATGTAGATTACGAGTCTTGACAAATCTTGGAAGTGATCTAAAGTGGGTACATTGCAGCAATGATCAATCCATTTTGTTATTGATTTCAGTGGTCTCAAAAAGAGTTTTAGATAAGAGCAAGATGGTGAGACTTAAAGCAATTCAAATTTTAGAAGCTATATTTTTAGATACAAAACTGTGCTCCTTGAAGAGTGATAGCCCTCTACATGAAGTTATGTCCATGGCACCTGCCATGTTCTTAAAATTTTCAAAACTATTGGCCATATCTCTGGAATCAAGCTATTTTTGTAAAGATACACTAGAAGCTGTAGGCCGTCTTTTCTGTTCCCCTTGCTTAAAAGGGCCTCTGATCTTTGAGCTTTTAGATAACCTCCTGTACTTCTCCCTCACTTCGTCAAATCTGACAATAATCTCACACATTTTTAACTTTCATTTGGATGCATATGAAATATGGGTGAATTTTCTTATGACCAGAACTGAACCCTCAATTACAAAGCTACAAGATCTAATGCTGATGACTGTAGATATTGTAAGATCTGAAATCAATATATTTTACAAATTAATTGAACAGACATTCGGGGCACTTGAACAACATTACATTCTTGAAATGGAAAATGCAGCAATAATGGCTTCCTGTGTACTTGTAGCTATATTGCTGCCCCTCGATTGTTTTACTTTATCAGATGTCAAAAAGAAAGGTTGCTGTCTTATTGGCATCCTTGTCAAGTTCATGGAGAAAGGATCAAATAGTGAGGTCACAACAAATACAGATATCAAGAAACAAATCATTAAGTGGGCATTCAAGGTTTGCTTGCGTTGCATTGGTTCTTAATCACATTGACATAATGCTTCACCATTATTTCAGAGTAACCTTTAGGCTTTTTGTGATTTTCCTGCAGGCCCTGGCTGTGTTACTCAAAGGTAAAAGCAAGATCCTCGAGAAGGAAGTAAAGAGATTTATTGAGGATAATTTCTTATATTTACAGGAGAATAAGGTAGATGGATACTTAGATTGCCTTTATAGCCTCTCTAACCCACTTAGCCTTGTCAAAAAGATCCTCCACACATATGAAGAACAATACCGAGTACTAGAGACTGTGCAACCACTGAAAGTGCTTTATATGTATATCACATTCCTCGGTGATATCTCCAGAAATTATGAATTGGCCTGCAGTTCGTTCATCAAGTGTCTTCAAAAAGTAGAAATGGATCTTTGCAAGCCCATATTTGGGACTGCCAGCTCTCAATTTGATTATTTGCAGCAGGACGAACTAAAAGCAATGGAAGAAGGTCTGTATCATTAAAACATTGACAATTTTCTTTCCGTTGACATTTTTGAGTATCATAATATAGCAATGTGGGTTTGGGCTAGTGGGCAGTGGTTGACAATTATATTGGTCAATCTTTCAATTCACTTGAATGCACTACACAAACCCATAATGACAAGGGTGGATATAAAAATCAAAGTGGAACCTGGACTTGAGAGCTTACTAGGATTCTTTCCTATACAATAATGATAATAATGCTGTGATTCCATCTATAATGTTTTCATATTTTTTCACAGATGCAGTTGCCCGTTTCACTCAGATGCTTCTAGATGGAGATTCTGTCCCAGGGTGTTATGTTCCTTTTCTGAGAGAGCTTGTGCAAGCAGAAAATCTTCCAGTAGACTTGAGAGTAGCAGCTACAAAAAGCCTTGGTCAATACATGCTAACAAGTTCCCACCTAGCAAAGGACCACAAGGATATGCTAGAGTTTCTGTTTCATTCAGAAACACTACAGCTCAAGGTGACTGCATTGAGCTTAGCAGAAAAGCTCATTATCACATTTCCAAATGATTTTTCATCTGCAATCACTTTGATTGAGTCATGCCTGGGGGATGAGAGGTTGAAAGAGCTAGCATATTGTGCATATGTGCGGCTGTTGTTAGAGGATAAGTTCAAGATAGAAATACTTTTAACCCCTATATGTGATGGCCTTTGTGAAGCAAATGAGAATGTGAAAACCATCATCATTTTTCTCTTGAAAAAACTGTTAAGGAATTCAGGTCGGTCAAAGATTAAATCTGTTTTGCATCTGTATAACCACACTGCAAAACCAGAGAGTCGGCATAGACTTGTCGAAGTTCTTGTTGAGGAGTTGCTTGAAAATGAGGATCTCCAGAGTGATGAACTAGCAAATTCCATTCTGCAGCTACTTGCAAAGGGAAAAAATGATGCAGCCTTCTTTGCAAGCTTCCTGAATCCTTCATCGAAAGTTCTCAACACCATGCTTTCTTATCTCAAAGCAAGCCCTCCAAAAATTTTTGTGCAAGGAGATACAGAAATACAAAAATATCTCATCAAGTTTGTTACCAACCATAAACGTCAAGGACCCACAGCTGCTGAGAAAGATTTAATCGATAAGTTGCTAGATATTCTTGGAACCAAGCCTAGGAAGAAAAGAAAAGGGGCTGGGAAGACAGAGGCAGCTTCATATATGTCTCTAGAGGAATACGAAGAAGCAATAGAAACCTTCAAGAATTGTCAAATCACTAGTAGTCTGTGGGACATTTTAAGGATGGATGTCTGAATCATGGGATTAATATGCCATTTTAGATTACATGTCTCATTATGATTCCTGTAATTCATTGCAACTAAAAAAGTGAAATAGAATGTATAGGGCCATCTACTAGTGATGACAGTAATGCGAGCTATAGATTCTGCTGGTAGCTATTGCATGTTTGTTTTTGTTTGCAAATACCTGCATGTCAGTTTGTATTTGTAAAACAAACAAGCTATCGCATATGGTAGTTCTTTAACATATCTGTAATATTTGGACCAAGGAGAATGCCAGAAAGATGTCTTCCTTAGTTTGTTAATTGGCATGATCTAAGACGAGTTTTTTAGAAATCCAGTCTGCAATACTCAGATTGTGTGTTGCATGGCTGATTTTGTCAAGTTATTTGGTCAGAATGACTATCATGTGGAAATATTTAGTCTATAATTGAATGGATAAATCCTACTACCTGTTATTTGTAGGCCAAAAATAACTAAATACTGAGACACACTGTAAGTCTATGTGCTCTTGACTATCATACATAGAGACCATATACTTACTGCATACAGTTGACTGGTGAATTAGACTGTAGTGGAATAGTATGGTCAATTCCATTCAATTAGACCCCAACTGCAGTGGAAGATAGATGTTAATTGAAACTATTTTCCTTCATCTTCATCTTATCAGGGTTATTCTAGAGGTTGTATTGGCACTGAGATCATCCAAGATTGTCTCAATTTTAACTCCAATTAAGCTTCCTAGCCTATCTTAGCTGATAGGAAATGGCTATTGACATACATACTCATTAGCACCTACACTGATGTATAGATAGATGGTTCGTGCAGGGAGTTAATAATTACCATTCCCCTGTTATCCCACAATTATAATTGTCAAAAATCCAAATTCGTCATTAGGATTGAACATATCCACCAGTCATATGAAAACTATTGAAGATTCTTCCTTTGAACTTTATGGGTGCTGAGCAACTGGCACCTGACCATGAGGTAGGATACCATGTCGCAATTTATGGAAAACACCATGCATGGCCCTCTTAAGTGGCCATGATATCCCTAGTCTTTAGTGGGACTAAACATGTCACTTCTTGGGGGAATTGAACCCTGGGGGCAAATATCACCAGCCCTGCTTGACCAACCAGTGAAGGCCCTGTTGACATCCACTGGTTATATAAGTGGCCCATACTTTGATTTTGCTTGTTAGTGGGACAAGGAGCCTGTCTGAACAAAATGATTCCTTCATTCATGCACAAAAAATTTTCGGAGGAATTCAAAAACCTGTTGGAAGTCTCTAGTGCACTGGTTACAAGATTGATGTGGAGATTTCAGTAAGGCAGCTTGTTAATGTCTGTGCATCTCACCTAATCTAAATGCTAAAGTTGAAGAAGATACATGACAATATGGATACAAAAAAAAATGTTGAAAATTTATTGTTTTGATTTCAGGCTCTTGAGGGAGGCACGGGAAGAAGTGGATTGGCGTATAAACATTGATTGGGAAAGTAGGACTTGAACTGATAAAAATCAAGTTGTAGTTGGGTCAGTGATTGCAATTGCAATTGGGTCAGTAATGTTAATTGTAATGGGCTCATTAAAGCTCATACCAATGCACTGTTTGCAAGATAGATATGGAGATTCAGCATATTAGCAGAAAGTTATCATCTGTGCATCATACCTAATGTAAATGCTGAAGGTGAAGAAGATCTTGTCAATATGGATACTGAAAAAATGCTGAAAATTCACTGTTTGGATTTCAGACTCTTGATAGAGGAGTGGGAGGAAGTGGATTGGCTTGTCACTGTTGATTGAGCAAGATTTGAACTCATTAAAATCAAATTGTAATTGGGTCAGTAAAACTTGTACCCATTATAACAAAGCAAATCCTACACAGCAGAGTGCAAGGAGAGATGAACAATAAGTTCATCGATTTCAGAATCTGCATTCCCAAACCCTATATGCTTAAGTGGGTTCAAGAACATTCCAAAATCTGCATCAACATCTAGATGAAACCATGTTTTGGGAGAGGAAAGCTATCGACAATCAATTTTCTCCTAATACTTTGAAACATACATTGAAATTGGTGGTTGTCTATATCAAAGAACTATCAAATTAGATTACATTTTGATTGTATTTTGGTAGGAGTAAACACACAAAGACTAACCATAGAAATTGAATAGAACAATGTATAGGAAGGGGGGTTAGCTAGTGTTTGACACAAGAGAAAGCCTAACTTTATTATAATTCAGGAAATAAAAGTAATGGTACCGCTATGCCCGTTCAACCAAGTTCGTACAATTGAGACAAAGCAATAAAAGACTAGATGTCGATAATACAACTAATAATCAATGCAAGCATTCTAAAAACAATGACATTTTCACCATGAAAGATAAATATACGCTTTCAGATCTACTATTTAAACAAGTAAATGCATAATACTATGTACTAAATGTCTCATTCTTGGGTCCTCACTAATGACATTGTTAGTGAAACCTAACAAGCAACGAGAAATGTAACGAGTGCCATTGTATCCATGCAAAGAGCCAACATTACCTGTGTTGGAACAAAACAAGAGCATATACCAATATGTTGTGTGCTTTAATGATATCAATCCAAGAAGATGGATCAATCAACCAAAATAACCTCACGGAGAATATTTGGGCCACACTCCATGAAATAGGATCAAGACAACAAGCATTCATGAGGGATGGATTAAGGATAAAAAAGACAAATCCATGTGCCTTTGTATTGTCACACAAGAAGTCTCAAGTTCAATGGATCTTTAATCATTAGGCCAACCCCAAAAGCAACCATATAACTACTAAATACCTAGACATGCGTAGTTCAAACATCGGGGTGTTCTCTTGTTATGATAACTTGACGTGGAAAATATTTTTACTTTTATAGATGACAATTGTGAATGTATCATCCTATAAGGATCATGCAATCCCATTGGAATACATTGCACACTTTATAATGGGAAACTCTTGTAGAGAGACACTGCTTAGTAGAGACAAAAAAACATGGTGTTAGTTTCATTGGGACCACGAGGTGGCGTTGAGTGTGGATGGTGTGGCTCCTATAGAGGCCTAATTGAGGACTCCAAGAGGATTAGTGCAGCTATAGGTGTGATTAGAAAGGTTGGGTAGGTGGCTACAAAACTTGGAGAGCTAATGATGGATATTAAAATATCAGTGAAAGCTCCCACACAATGTTGTGCATGTATGTATTTGAATAGAGTGCACATTTATGGATAGATCATCCACAGGCTTAATATGATTGCGTGACGAGTCCATGTTTTGTAATTACCAACATTGGATGTGAGAAATTATGGTAAGAACATATTTTTTAAGTTCATTCCAAATGTCTTGAGGATTTTTATTCATTGCGCTCCCATTGTTACATCATCTCCTCTAGCATGGCGTGAAATGTTCATGTCATTTTCAAGTCTCCATAGTCAATTGGAGTTTATGGCATTTTTTAGTGCATGCGTTTAAGCCTCCATGCCAAACTATAAGTTGGAATTATTTAACTAGATCGACAAACCATTCTAGACTTGGAGCCTTCTTAATTAAATTACAATAGTGATTGATTCTTCAATAGGTTATATTTCACTTCTAATTTTATAACTTATATTATATTTTTCCATCCTAGGCTTATGATGTCATTGATATGTATCACTAGTTTTCATCCTTTCCTATTTCAAAAATCTCATGTAAGACAAGCTCGTTTGTTATAGATGTCATTATTTCTTATCCCGGTGTCCTCTTTTTAAGGAAAATTGCAGTAAAAGTTTATCAAATTAATGTATATGAACTTACTTTCCCTTTAAACCATAAGAGAAACCAATAAAAATTGGTGTGTTATTTCACGAAACATCAACTTAACAAATTTAGACAATATGAATATTAGGGGACATGACCTTATGATACATTTCCCTATGTCTTCTTGTTCCAAATACATATTCCTGCATCTCCTTGTTCTGGATAAGTGTCCCATCATTCCCAAGGAATGTCGTCCCATTTCTTGAGTGCAAGGAGGTGTCACTCTTTGAATTTGAGGGGTGTCCCCTTAAAATGATATAGAATTATGATTTGTATGGCCTAATCCCATGCCTAGCGTTCTCATTTTTAAGGTCAAATCTACATCCTTCATGCCCATTTTCTACTTTGTGATCTATTGCATGAAATTCCTTGGGAAGTTATTCTTAGTCTTTATTTTTTAGGAATTTGTTAATCGTGCCTTGGAGTGGATATCTAAGACCTTAACCCATTAACTTCAACATTAAGTCTTTCAACTTTCTCATTGTTCACTTTATGTGACAAGTTTCCATATTTTTTCAGAGTTTCACTCTAAGTGTTATGTAATTTAAGTTCCACATCATTAAGTGAATGAATCATATAATTTCACGTTTTAAATGTTGTAATACACATAAATTTCATTTTTTTTTGTTTCATTCCTATAAATATTTTTTTTATATACAAAGTACCTTGACGTTCCCTCGCACCTTGATTGCAAAATTTGGATTCTTGTTAGCAACTTACGATGAATGTGAATGAACTTTCTTTTTTTAACCATAATAGAGATTGATAAAAGCTTGGACCTTTCAAATGTATGCAAAAAATGTTTATAACCTATATTTTTCCCAGTTAGGGTTAAGTTTAAATGGTTGCCTATTTTATTGACCTAGTTTAAAAGCACCATTCATCTTGGTGGCACAAATGACTTAAATCCATTTTAATATAGTTTGGTTGAAGTATATTAAATAGTCATTGCAAGGTTACATAGACAAATTTGCATTGGTTTATGGATTGTTTAGCATGCATTAGTTGTTTTGAATCAAGATAAGCGTTGTAGCCCATTTTGTGATGTAAGAATACAAAATATTTATGCATACCTTGATGTTTTTTTTTTCATCTTACGTTACTTGAGCAATATTTTTTTTACTCATTTTTACAAAAATATTACCCTTTCATTTCAATATATTTGAACAAAATTAAATTGTCTAAATTTGTTAAGTTGATGTATTTATGTCTTTGAAATGTCCCTAATTGGAATTTTGCTCCCTTTTCCTTCCTTGTAACCAGCAACAACTTCCAAGATCTTTAACAATCTATGCTTATTAGTCTAGCATTGACAACAATTATAAGATAAACATGGTCTATAAATTATTACATGCTCCAAAAGCTTTACATGTTTGTAAGTTGTCTTTGGGATGCAAGCTCCATGGTTAATGTGATAACATGCTCCGTCATTGAAATACTCACTTACTTAGAAGTTATTGTGTGCTTTACACCCCTCCTTGATCGTAATTGTGTTTTTTACGCCTCTTACTAAACCATAGGCACATCTCCTTTGAGAATTTTGTTCCACACTAATGTGATTGGTTAACGAGATGTGATATAACTCTTCTTGTTGCTAAGAGTTTGAAGAAATGATTAAGAGTCTAAGTACTTTGGTTTATTTTTTTTAATACATGCATTTCTGCAAATAATTCCTTTAATTTTTTGGTATATGATAGATATTTTAAATTATTTTCGTTGGTTTAGAATCCCACCCATATAAGATTAAAAATTAAATATACTAGTAGACCTAGAAGAGACTAATAACCTCCACTAAAATTCCTCTTTAATGAATTGGTTCTCCAAGAAATGAATTTCTTCTTTGGAGAGACTATTAGCTTGCCCATTGAGCTCCTTGTGTTGGAAATATTGTTGTCATTGATGTCAAAGACAAAGGGAGATTGCATATAACGATGATGTCCAAATGTGTTCGGATATCCACATCATCTTTTTCAAGATCTTGCATGCAATTAGGGTTTGCATACAAATTCAAGGGTTTGCATGCATCCCAGTCACCAGGTTGATGCCTCCAACACCTTATCCACCTTATTCTAGCACCCGGGAGCCACTTACTTCAGAGTTTTAGCCCTCCTAGCCTGAAAGGTGCCCACTTCTCACCTACTGCCAGAGAAGGGTGCACTTGTTCACCTACCACTGCAGTTCCACTTCAGTTACATTCAGTTAGCTCCGATTCTCCTTGATTTGAGGCTAGTTTCACTCCCGACTGACTGTTTCACTTCCGTTGGACCTCCAGTTTGACTAGATGACTTGTTCTGACTTCAGTTAGTCTCCCATGCGCCCCCCACTGAGCCTCCTTCCCTTAATCAGTGCTACACACTTCAGTTACACATGACACACTCAGTTAGACTCCTAGTTGGAGTCAAGCTACTCCATTCAGTGATTCGAATGGCCTACTTAGTCAATTCGAATTGCTCATTGACAGAGATTGTATTCTATTGTAATTCATTCACCCTTTTTGGGATATTGAGCACTGCTGCATGTTTTGCACACTTTTGCACCATATTTTCTATGTTCATCTGTTGTGATTGATTTACTTGTTCATTAGATATGTTGTGACTAATTTTACATGGTATCAGAGCCATTGCAGGGACAAGATCTCTTTTCTACAGGTGTTTCTACAAGAAGATTTGACTGAATTGCTAAAAAAAAAAATTTGCAAAAAGTTTTGGCATGAGATATCTCAAGGGCATTCGCTCCTGTGCATGCAAAGCTTGAAAATACATCCAATACCACTCCAGAAGCTTGAGTTACCACATAATTCCTGGATCCGATACATTGGACCCATTCAACATTGTTTGATCTCCAATCCCAGGTGTGATGCAACTCTAAAAGGGTGGATTGTTCGACCTTACTGTTCTTGGTTTATTGTGATTTGCAGGTTTATTGTCTCCATCAATTGCATTCGCTACATTGTGCATGCAAGCTCCTCTACAGCAATTGCATTCGCTACACTGTGCATGCAAGCTCCTTCTACATCAGTTTGACTCGCTCCTATCAATGGAATATTCTTCTTCAAAGCCTATCCTCACCCCATTCAATTATTTTGATTGGAAAGATGATATGGAGATCATATTACGTTCAAAAGGTTACTACCGAGTCACTCTTGGTCTTGAATTGGAACCAAACAATGTGTCAGATCGAACCAAACACTACAACAAGCTTGATGAAGCTTATGGTCTTCTTTGTCTCTCCATCTCCAAAGATCTTCACTTCCATCTCAGCAGATTGAAGACCCCAAAAGCTATATGGGAGCAACTTGAAACACTATTTGGCAAGCAGGACAAGCTTAGGGCTTTTCAATTAGAGAATGATTTGATTGGCCTTAGTCCTGAGAATTTCGAGACCATTAATGAATTCTTCACAAAATTCAAGAACTTGAACATGCAGTTGAAGAACAGTGGAGTTATCAAAGAGGATAAACAATTGATCCTCTCCATTCTCAGCAAGCTTGGGAAAGATTATTCGGTATTTGTCTCTACTTTCAATTCTGGTCGGCTAACTACCCCGAATTGGAAGATGCCTACCTTGAATGCCTTCATTGAGTCCGTCACAAAAGAGCATGACAAGTTGATTCAAATGGGGTCCATAAGCTCCAAAGATTCAGCCCTATATGTTCAAGGACCCAAGATCTCGAATGGTAAAGGAAATCAAAAGAAGGAGAAGCCCAAATTCGAGCCTCACAAGCAAAAAGACAAAGGCAAACAAACGGATGCACCATCCAGTTCGAAGTTCAAGCAAAAGGGCAAAGAAGGTAACCAAAAATCTAAATGTACTTATTGCAATCGTGGCTTTCATCCCGAAAGTTTATGTATGAAGAAGACTATAGATCAAATGACCCTCCTTTTGGAAAAGAACAACATAACTCTTCCCGACGGTGTAAGGAAGAAGGATAGGAATGATGATCATGAAAGAGGACAAGCACTCATGGCAACGGTTTCGAAGCCCACTACTCTCTTGATAGATTCGGGTGCATCAAATCATATGGCTGCAAATATTGATTCTTTTTCCTCATTCGATCCAAACAGCTCCATCCCCATCCATTTGGGAGATGACTCAAAAATTTCTTCAAAGGGCAAAGGTACGATTCATGTAGATCATGGAAGCTTTCAGAATGTTCTCTATGTGCCTTCCTTGGCTTCAAATCTTCTTTCTGTGTATCAAATGACACACACTGGTGAACCGAAGCAAGTTACATTCAGCCCTAATACAGTTGAAATTTCTGATATCAAAAGTGGAAGACTAGTTGCAGTCGGAAAGGCAAACCACACTGCAAAATGCTATGAGTTTTCACACTTTATTCTGCTTGCAAAGCCCACTGCTCTTCGCACACGAGGTAATGAGGTTAGTAGGCTTTGGCATGAAAGATTTGGACATCTTAATTATAAATATTTGTTGCTGCTTTCAAATAAATCCATGGTAGATGGGCTTCCACAACTCCATTCCTCGAAGGGAATATGCACTGGTTGCATCATTGGGAAGCACCCCGAGCACAGATTCGACCACGGCAAAGCTAGCAGAGCTTCTACAATATTGGGATTGATCCATTCTAATATCAGTGGTCCGCTGCCCCATATGTCATTAAATGGTTCAAGGTATGTTTTGACATTTATTGATGATTTTTCCCGCTTTACATGGGTATTCTTTCTCAAAAACAAGTCAGAAGTGCTTGGAAAATTCAAGGATTTTAAGGCTTCTGTTGAGACCGCCACTGAGAGCAAGATCAAAGCTCTTAGATCTGATAATGGTGGAGAATATATTAAATCCGAGTTGCTACAACTTTGTGCCCAAAGCGGAATTCAGATCCAACATACAGTTCCCTACACACCCCAGCAGAATGGTGTAGCGGAAAGGAAAAACCGGTCACTGAAAGAGATGGATACATGCATGATTGAATCAAAAGGTTTGGCTGCAAATCTTTGGGCTGAAGCAATCAATGTTGCTACATACATACAGAACCGTGTTCCACATTCATCCAAGAAAGGTATGACTCCTTTCGAAGCATTCTTTGGTCACAAACCGGATGTGTCAAATTTGAGAGTTTTTGGCTCTACTGCATGGGCTAGAATTCCTTCTGAGAAGAGACGAGCTTTGGATCCACAAAGTACCGAGTGCATACTGATAGGATATGGGGAAGAATCAAAAGCATATAAACTCATGGATATCAGATCTAAAAAGATATTCATAGAGTGCAGTGTGCAATTTGAAGAACCGCTTCAAGAATTGCAACTAGTCGAGGAGAAGACTGCCGATTCACCACCTTCACCAGAAGAAGATCCGTGCAGCGATAATGAAGGTATGAGTTCTGATATTTCTGATATTTCAGCAGCATATGATGATCATGACATATCAGGTTCGGAATCCGATCATTATGATCCTCCTCAGTTACCAAAGTGGGCCCAAAACACTCTCCAATCTGCTGGTTCAAACCTTGGAAATCCTGCTGATCCGAGACGAACAAGAGCAGACTTTCAAAGAGCAGGTATGGCACTTTCTATTGCTGATCCATTACTTCCTGAGATTTGTTATTTGATGGCTGGTTTAGATCCCACATCATACTATTCTGCTCACCGAGATCCGAGATGGCAAAGTGCCATGGATGAAGAGTACAGTTCTCTTCAAAAGAACAACACATGGGAGCTAGTTTCTCTTCCACCTGGAAGAAAATTAGTGAAGTGTAAATGGGTCTACCGCACGAAAGTTGCTGCTGATGGCTCTATCAGCAAATACAAAGCAAGGTTGGTGGCAAAAGGTTTCTCCCAAGTCCAAGGAGTGGACTACACTGAGACTTTTGCACCGGTTGCAAAGATGGATTCCATCTGCCTTGTTTTAGCTATTGCCGCATCCAAGCACTGGGAAGTGCACCACATGGATGTGAAGAGTGCATTTTTACATGGAGACCTTGCTGAAGAGGTATATATGCAGCAGCCAGAGGGCTACACATCAGATCCATCATTAGTTTGCAGATTGAAGAAATCTTTGTACGGGTTAAAACAGGCCCCAAGAGCTTGGTACGCAAAGATGGACTCCTTCCTTCTTTCTCAGAATTTCCAAAGATGCAAATCTGATCCGAATGTGTATCTTCAGCGAGTTAAAGGTAATTTTTTGGTTATTGTACTTTATGTTGATGATCTTCTCATTACTGGTAGCACACTTACTTCAATAAACAAGCTAAAAACTGCCTTAAATCTAGCTTTTGACATGAGCGATTTGGGCTTGCTGAGTCACTTTTTGGGCTTGGAGATAGCTCAAAATTTTGATGGGATCACTATATCTCAGCAAAAATATGCTTCCGACCTGTTATTGAAGTTTAATATGGCTGAATGTAAGGCAGCCCCATTCCCATTCCTCTCAGGAATCAGTCTTGAGGAGGGAGATTCTACACCGCTTGCAGATTGCAGTATGTATCGACAGTTGATTGGTTCACTACTTTATTTGACACACTCACGGCCTGATATCTCATATGCCGTGAGTGCCGTGTCAAGATATATGCAGCAGCCACATGAGCTTCATTGGCGAGCAGCCAAGCGGATCTTGCAGTATGTGCAAGGTACGAGACAGTTTGGCATACATTATGCTGCAGATTCTGAGCTTGATTTCATTGGTTTTGCTGATTCAGATTGGGCAGGTGATAGCATTGATCGGAAGTCCACTTCCGGTTATGTTTTCATGATTGGTCATGGTGCTATTTGCTGGTCCAGCAAAAAACAAGCAGCCATTGCACTTTCTTCAGCAGAGGTAGAGTATCGAGGGGCAATCAATGCCTGAGGCAGTTTGGTTGCAGGGTATTCTTTTCGAGTTTGGTTTTGGTGGCACTACTTCGACTGTCCTATTTTGTGACAATCAAAGTGCTATCAATATCTCCACAGATCCAGTTCAGCGGCAGAGGACCAAACACATTGAGATTCATATGCATTACATTCGACAGTTGGTGCATGACCGCACCATCATTCTGTAATATTGCCCTACTGATGAGCAAATTGCAGACATCTTCACCAAGAGCTTCACTGAGAAGAAGTTCTGTTACTTCCGTTCACTGTTGGGGGTGAGTTCCATCATGGTGGAGACAAATTGATTCATTATTATGCTTTAGCTTGAGGGGGGGCTTTCTTCCCACTGGGTTTTCCCTCTTTCCTCACTTAGTTTATTTTCAGCATTTTTTGGATTATTGTATTGGGGTGACCTTTGGTCTTAGTTACCAGGGCCCCACATTATTTTTTGCACATCATAGTCTAGCTTGAGGGGGGGTGTTCGGATATCCACATCATCTTTTTCAGGATCTTGCATGCAATTAGGGTTTGCATGCAAATTCAAGGGTTAGCATGCACATTGCATGCATCCCAGTCACCAGGTTGATGCCTCCAGCACCTTATCCACCTTATTCTAGCACCCGGGAGCCACTTACTTCAGAGTTTTATCCCTCCTAGCCTGAAAGGCGCCCACTTCTCACCTACTGCCAGAGAAGGGCGCACTTGTTCACCTACCACTGCAGTTCCACTTCAGTTACATTCAGTTAGCTCCGATTCTCCCTGATTTGAGGCTAGTTTCACTCCCGACTGACTGTTTCACTTCCGCTGGACCTCCGGTTTGACTAGATGACTTGTTCTGACTTCAGTTAGTCTCCCATGCGCCCCCCACTGAGCCTCCTTCCCTTAATTAGTGCTACACACTTCAGTTACACATGACACACTCAGTTAGACTCAGATTGACACTTGGATGACTGGTTCTTGTGCATTGATGAGCACCACCGATTGATGATGAGGACTCCTAGTTGGAGTCAAGCTACTCCATTCAGTGATTCGAATGGCCTACTTAGTCAATTCGAATTGCTCATTGACAGAGATTGTATTCTATTGTAATTCATTCACCCTTTTTGGGATATTGAGCACTGTTGCATGTTTTGCACAGTTTTGCACCATATTTTCTATGTTCATCTGTTGTGATTGATTTACTTGTTCATTAGATCTGCTGTGACTAATTTTACAAAATGAAGATATTGATGTACACCTCACTTATCCACTTTTCGGAGGCAAGAAAACCAAATAAATATGAAGAAACCACATAATGGGACCACTTTGTGGGCAAAGGAGGACACCTTACAATAACGAGGAGGCAACATAATCATGCCCCTTGAAAAAGGGAGGGGTTGGTTGGACTTGAAGACATTGAAGATAAGGTATGTGACCAACTTGTAAAGAAATAAAGAAAGGGGAATGAAGGGGTAAACACCCCCTTGTGGCTCCTTGGAAAGAGGTCGACCCTAAAAGAAGAAGCATCCCCTAAAATCGCCCTAGAAAGTTATAAATAAGAGGAGCACCACTCTCAAATTTTCATCATCTCATAATCACTTGAGTTCCTCTCTTAAGTAGTGCGTAATTCTAGAGAGAATAGAGAGAAGGAAGAGAGGAGAGAGAGAGAAGGAGTACTTGTAAGGAGCCTTTTGAATATGTATTTTCTGGGATATTTGCATATGCTTTCTTGAAGTTTTTTCTAAGATTCCCTAAGGAGAAAGATGCACACTTATGGAAGAGGAAGGCTTGAAGATGTGATCTATTCTTCTTGGATGGAACTTTCACTGCTGGGAACTTTCACTACTGGGTAGAGTAATTTATAGTTTGCTTTGAGATGTGATCTTGGAATAGTTTCTAAGGGCTCTTCTTTGGATGATGATCATGTAGAAATTGAACATGCCATATTTTGGAAATGGTTTGAAGATGATCTTACGATAGATTGTGGAGTAGATCTGAGGCAGGCTCTGAGTCATATTTGAAGTAGATTATGGAGCAAATCTTAGGTAGGTTATGAAGTAGTTTTGAAGCTAATTATGAGGTAATCTTTGAGGTGATTATGTCAGCATTCTTGTACCTGATTCTTCAGTAGGTTGGTGCCTACATATTACTAAGTTGGTGCTTAATGGAGGAGATTGGTGTCTGTAGTAGGTTGGTGCCTACATATTGTTGAGTTGGTGCTCAGTTCATGAGATTGGTATCTCCAACAGTTTGGTTCCTACATATTGTTGAGTTGGTGCTCAATCGAGGGGATTGGTGTCTCTATTAAGTTGCTTCTTATAAACTTTGTAACAATAAGTTGGAGCCTACATGAAAATATAAAGATAAGTTTTTGTGGTTTTCTCCCTAAAGGTTTTCCATGTTAAATTTTGTGTACTGTGATTTGAGTTTATGTGTATTTACTATTTCTAAGTAAATGAATGATTGATGAATGTTTAAAGTAAGAAAAAGTATCTTATATTGATTCACCCCACCCACACCCCCTCCCCCACCCCACCCCCTCTTAGTATAAGCATAAGTTCAACAATTGGTATCAGAGCAGGTTCCTTTAGAAATAGTTTAACCATTGGAAGACAAATCTTGAACACATATGGCTTGTGATCAATTTGGTCTCTCTAATGATAGAGACTCTTTGCTTGATGGAACAAACTATACAATATGGAGTACGCGAATGAATATATATTTGATGGTGTGTGGGTCTAATATCCTGGATTCAATCATGACAAAAAATTTCAATAGATGCTGCTACAAAGGAGTCAAGAAAAAACAATACAAAATCAATGGATGCCATCTTGAGTGCCCTACCGGATTCTGTGATTGCCAAGGTAAAGAAGTGCACATCAACTAAAGAAATTTGGGACAAGCTATAAGATATTTATAAAGAAGAATATCCCTTCATGGCCATGGATACAAAGGAAATAAAGATAATTAGAAAGAAAAGTTAGATTCAGAAGAAGAATAAATTGATGAAGCTAATGAAGACAACCAGAAAGAAAAATTAGATTTAGAAGAAGAAGAACAAGTTGATGGAGAAGTGAACCTTGAAGCTAAACTCACTTGTACCTTAGAATAAATAAAGAAGCTAAAGCTAAAGAATATAAATCAAAGGGAACAAATGTAGAAATATGGAAAGAAGGTTCATGATCTTGATGCAACAGAAATGACAAGTCTCATCCTGAAGACTCAACTAGAAGAAGCAAAAAGGATAGAAGTAGTGAGAAGTCAGCTCAAGGAAAAAGAAGAGATCTATGAGAAGCTAGAGTCTGAAGTTGTCTCATTAAGAAAGAAATATGAAAATTCAAATGCACAATTACACATAAGCTTGAAGAGCACTGAAACTTTAAATGAAATCCTCAGTCACCAAAGTTTACAATTCATCAAGATAGGTCTTGGTTATGATGAGAATCATAAGACACCTAAAGAAAACACAAGCAAGGAAAATGAATAAAATCCTAAAATCTATGGCAATTGTAATGTACTCAATTAAAATTTTAGGCACATTAACTCCAACTTTCCAATAGAGAGTAAATTTATCCAAATAGTGGCTTTATTATATTTACTGGAATATGAATAATATGGTGAATCCAAAATGTATACTGTCAAAAAAATGTAAGGTGCCCAATATGGTATGATATATCACTATTTTAATATTCTCAATCCAAAATCAGAGCTATCAACCCCAATGACACCCCAAAGAATCATTGGATTAGAAACTAGGAGCACTAGTTCAAATTTGACCACATAGAACACTGAGTTTCCAACTCTTCCCAAACAACCCCTAAATCACTTGAATTTGACCCAAATAGCTTTTGATGGACCCAAACACATATAATATGACCAATAATAGACATTAGATAACTTTATGGAAGCTTTGAACATTAAAACTCAAGACTACACTAACATTTCTAACAACGGTGCACAAGCATAAATGTATAGATTAATCGACCGGTAAAATGATCATAAATGGGGCATACATAAACCTTTTTGAGTGAAATAAAAGTGTTTCTTGTTGGAAAAAAAACTCCTGACGCAATGCAATAGGTCTCATGACCCAAAAACACTCAGAAATGGTCGAACCAGAACATGAATTTAGACCCACTTAACATCAACACACAATTAAGAACACCCACAACTATAGAGATTCCAAACCAAACCCATATGCTTCCAAACACACTCAAATCAATCCTAATAGATTAATAACATACACAAGGGACTCATATGAAGGTTTTGGATCAGAACATTAATTTTACACAACCATATTCAACCATATATGTTCATAGATAGACATTTATTCATAGATCAATCCCCGTGCTTGAATATGGAACAACATAAGAGGAAAAACACTATGATTTGTATTATAAATGGGACATTTTCAAAGAATACATCAATGGATTCTACAACATATCAAAATACAGAGAAATATCTTCTACAAAGAGAGTAGATATTGTTACTACGGAACCACAGAGGAAAGAGGATAGTTAATGCTCCAAATGAGTGATTTCCTTCCACTGTTGTGCCATCCACAAGTAAGATTTCAACCCCAACTTGCATATTTTCCACCTATAGTGTTCCCTCCATCAAATATGAGTGATATACATCCATTAGATCAGTCTTCATGATATTTGGACAACCACACGTGTGCCCTCCTCAAGCAGAAACCCCACAAACATTGCACCCTCAGAAACACCACAAATCCACACTACTACTACTGGAACTCAAACACGCCAACATAAATCTGAATCAACTATTGAAAATGGACATGAAAATATGCAATAAAATCTATAGATAAATATGAAGGTGAATTCTCCTGTCAATAATCAATTACAATGAAGCTCTGTGAAGAGATCATGATGATCTCCTCCTCTCTACTAGTTGGGGTGGGATCTTTCACCTCCGAAACTAGTTTATAATTGAAAGGGGAACATATCCCAAGCTTCAAAATCCACAATATTTATCCTATAGAAATGAAAATCCAAAAGCCCCCTACCAAGAGCCCTGCATCCTTTTTATAGACTCCATTGAGCCCTTTTCCCATCATTCTAGAATTCGCTCATAAAATATTAATAAAATATTAGTTAATGATATTTTCATGAGAGAATGATTATTTGGGACCTTAACTCACTCTCTAATGTTATTTTGACCAAATAATACTTTACCTTCCTTATCAATTCGAATTATAGAGGTTTGGCTTGATTTGAGTGAGTTACAACTCATGTGAGAACACCTACCACCTCATGCGCCCTCCTTAGGGAGTTACAATTCTATAGTGTTCCTTCATTAGCTATTTTTAGGACCTGCTACTGTCATAACTTGTCATAGATCCCTTTTTCCTTGATTTTATGAGACTCTCCCTCATTTGGTGGGAGTTACACTTCAATTGACTTCTTCCACCACTAATGTGCCCCTCCTGGTTATTTTTATCCCGCCTCCTCATTCATGATATTGCTTGGGAGTTACTACTCCACCAGTGCGCCCTTCTTGTCCACATTGGTCTAATGACACATTATTTACAAATTTGGACATCATACTTCATACATTTATGGCCCACATCACCCCCTCTTAATAATTTTTCATGAACCTTACAAGGTGAATTAGCCATTGCCTCCCCTAGTCTGATGGAGTGTTCCATAGAAAAATATTTGGGGACATTACAGTCCTCCCCACCCAATATTTCTTGTCCTCAAGAAATTTAAATTTGGGGGTGACACATGTTCTGCTTTCCCAAGCTTTATGCACAATTAATTTTCCATCCTCCTTCCTTAGTGATGACTGCAGTATAATGCTATAATTTTAAATGGACCAAGTCATAAAATTTATATTCCACCATCTGAACCATACTAAGGCTTAAAATGATGTCATGGTTCCAACCCAACCAAAAATAGGTGAAGTATCCTCTGCTCAATGCATAGTCATTCAATGTACTAACATATGAAGCAATCTGACCACTACCAATAAAAAGAGTGACTCTACACTGCAACCACTCAATCAACTCCCCAATAAAATGATCTACTAAGAATTTGATCTTGTGAAAGCCAACTGATTCTCACCTCAACATCTTGTGAAAGCCAACTAAACAACCTCGCAGTAATTCCAAGATCCCAAGCTAACCTTAGAAAGGGACCACCATGTTGTTGATGTGACACTCTGATCATAACCATCCCATTGTCATACTCTGTTTGAATCCTCCTCTCCTGGATCTATAGGATGAAATATCTATCAAGGCTGAAACTACCACCATGGGTAGTGGCCTACATAGGCATCCAAGTGAGGTCTACAATCCTGCTGCCATACTTGATCCCAAATACTGGTCGAGGAAACCTGCCCTGATCATTGGTCATGATGTATGGCTATGCATGATCTCTAATAATCCCCTCAAGAGATAGCTCCATCTCCCCTACTATCCTACCATCAACCCAGGTGAAACAATTAAGTACAAAAGTGATCCCAGAGTCCCAAATGAACCTGAGAACTGCAGAGTGCCTCCTGCACCCCCCTCTGCACTGCATAGTATCAACATAAGGAGCCTCTTGTAGTATCCTAAACCACCAAGTAGGAAAACACTGTATCCCTCCATCATAAGGTCTCCCACCTAGGAAACTAATCCACTACTCCACATGGATAGGTTCTTAATAAAGATGGTTTTATTTACCTCTTGTGCCAACTGCTAAATGGTTGAGCCAAGTAATACCAGGATCCCACTGTCTATGTTGTACCCCTCCTATCAACATTGTCATCTGGATCAATCTACCACTTTGAAGGATTCCAGGATCCCACCACCAAATTGGAAGTTCATCACTCCCAATGCTCATTCAAACCTCTGTGAGCCTCTCCAACAGAACATGAAGCTCCTCTTTTGCACCATGCACACTGGTCCTCTAGCTCACATCACTATCACTTGTCCCATCCAACCGACTCAGGTGAAACTACCATGTCCTTCCATGAATGATGAAGGCATCAAACAACAACCATATATGCCTCTACTGCTGCTCACAAAACTGGAAAGGAATTGGCGTGTTTTTTAACCCAGAGGGTATGACCAGAAAATCACAATCAAGTCTAGAAGAAGATATGTGTGTATCCTTCTCTTCATATGGCACCACCAAAAGATGTCCCTCTATCAAGTCACATGTTAAGCTTACATCCCCATGTGTTATGGCTTCCATAAATGTTTGGGATGTTGGAAAATATGCCAGCCTCAACTTCTTGCAAAGTTCATCCACCAAATCCATGGATGCATATACTCCTTTGTTGGTTGGTCCATAAAAAGTGTGGTCATATACCTCCTTCATGACTAAGTGTCTCTCCCATAGAGGAAACTCATGGTCCTCTTGATGCAAAACAAGTGCGTGGTCAACATCCTCCATGTTAATCCTCTCCTCAAGCATCTGCAAATATGAATGCTCCTTTTGTGGAACCATCACAAATGGTCCCTCCATCAACCCAAAAGTGCCACAACCTTCTCTGTGTCATGCTCAACTTCTACATATTCTTCCATTGGAAGAAATAATGGTTGAAGATAGGTTTCTTTTTTATGCCTTGTTTGGACTTCCAACAAACTTGCCTTCATAACTCTTGGTAACCATTCATTTCCCAAGTCTTGTGTCTTGTTCACATTTTTTAATGGATTATATAAGAAATTAGAATGCTTGTGGCATGGTTTCACAACACATTCTTCATTCTCAACTTCCAAATCTAGAATGCCAACATTATAAAACTATACAATCTCATCATTCTCACATAGAATGGATTCTATCTCATGATGTTGCAAGGAAATAAGATCACTGGAAAAATCAGAATTGTTTTCATACCTTGATGTTATGTTTCCATCCTTTATGTAGTTGACATTAGCGTCATAGTGAATCTCTAATGGGGAATGAAAGACTGATTTTTGTTCTTCCTCTAAATATAATTCAAGAGATGTTTATCCTATGCACCATTCCTCTGTGTGAAGGGATGTAGGATCGGTTTCCTGTCCTTCATGCTCAAATCCCACATATCTTTCTCCCATTTTGCAGCCAACATGAAGTGACTTGCGCTCCTCATGGAGTGATTCTTCTTGTAGCTCAACACCTGTAGGACTCAGTATCTCACTATTTTGACAAGAGGAGCAACATTTCTCTTCCCTCAATGGACTATAGCACTCCTCATTTTCAGATGAAGTCTGAAAAATGACCATGGATTCACGTCTTCCTAAAACAATCTTATATGAGGAACCCTTGGATTCTCTCTCTATGAAGGTTCCAAACATCCTCGCCATCATTCTTGATGTATATCATTCTGGTAGTAAGGCTTCACACTGCTACAAGTTATGCTCTATCTCTTGATATGTATGGTCGGATCTCTTTGACATATTCTCATGGTCCTTCCTTGACTTCTCCCATTGAAGTTTCTCCTCCTTTATGGCTGCGGAAAGACGAAAATTGCATAACCTTCTACCCTCTACAAGTCTAACTCTTGAAGGAACTTCCTCTTCACTTTCCACACGATGTAGGATGTCATATAGGAAATCATCCAGCTCATTTGCATCATGAAACCCTACATCCATTGTTTCATCTCTTTCATTTTCATCCACCAAATAACTGAAACCATCTTCAGAAAATGGCTATTCCCATGATAAGCTCTCCTCAAGCTCCCGTGCATCCAGTTCCAACTTGTCATCACCCGATACATCCATGTTTGCAAACCTTCTTCAAATTTTTTATTTAGTTCCCACAGTTATCGAGGAATATGATATGATACCACTGTAATGTACCCAATTAAAATTTTAGGTACATTAACTCCAACTTTCCTATAGAGAGTAAATTGATCCCCAAATTTATCTAAACAGTGGCTCTATTATATTTACCGGAATATGAATAATATGGTGAAACCCAAATATATATTGTCAAAACATTGTAAGGTGCCCAATCAAGTATGATATATCACCACTATAATATTCCTGATCCAAAATCATAGTTATTAACCCCTATGCAACCCCAAAGAATCACTGGATTTGGAACTAGGAGCACTAGTTCACATTTGACCACAGAACATTGGGTTTCCAACTCTTCCCAAACATCCCCCAACTAACTCGAATTTGACCCAAATAGCTTATGAGGGACCCAAACGCATCTAATCTGACCCATAACAGACATCAGAGAACTTTATGGAAGCTTTTAATGATCTAGGTCGTGTCCAGGAAACACGAGGGGGAAAACAGTTCGACTGAATGAGTCGGCTCTATTATGGCGGAAGCAATTAAGAATAAGCAGAATGAGCAAAGCATGATTACACTACACAGATAAACACGAATACGCACAGACAATATGCAGGAGTGCGAACTAATCTTCTATTACTGTAAAACAAGTCTAATACATGTTAAGATTCATCTATTGATTCCTGTATGTTACAATATTATACATGCTTATATAGATTTCTGAGACGCTTGCGTGTCTTCCTGTTATGTTCAATTACAAAGAAGAAGTTAGAATGGTTCAACAGTTCAACTGTTACAGTCGACTGGAAGACAGAGAGACAGTCTGTCGAAGTTCGACAGTTGCTGGTCGCATTTCAATGCTGCTTGTCGATGTCGCAAACTGTGAGGTTGTTGAACATGTTGAAGGTGCAAATGTGTAGAGGTGTGTCGAAGTCAAGACTTGTCAGAGTTGTGTCGAATTCAGAACCCGTCGGAGATAACCTGTCAAGTCGAAGTCCTGTCGAAGTTGAAACTTGTCGAATTTGTATCAACGTCAATGACTTTCCAACTACGATGTGGATCAGACCTCCTTCCTTAAGAAACAATGGACCCCATTGTTTGCTCGTGAAGGTGAGGAAACTTGTTGGTTAATCTAGTAACAGAGTACCACTTTCCTTGAGATGGGATATGGACAGCCTTGGAAACCTGAAACAAGGGAATTGTGTTCGTCCTTGTATGGCATACTCGTCATCCCACAATGGTGTCGCAAGTAAGAGGCTCTTGAAGATCTGGATGGATGTCTTCGGGTTCTATTGTTTGCAAGTCGTTCTGTTCCAACAAGGGTGCATGGTATGGTCGAAGTAGATCCACATTGAATACTGTATGCATACCCAGGCATGAAGGAATGTCGAGCTGGAAAGCATTTTCGCCAATATGTCGAAGAATATTGTACAGACCATATCACAAAGGCTTGAGCTTCTTGAATGGGCCTATGAAGTTCTCCTTCTTGAGATGTAACTAGACCTTATCCCCAACTTGGAATGAATGAGGAATACGATGCTTGTCGTGTTGGGCCTTAGCTTTCTCGCTTGCTCTATGCAACATTTCATGTGCTTTCTTCTGGATGTCGCATATCTAATCTCTGAACTTGGATGCTTTATCAACTTCTGGTTGGTTGTAGTTGGTTTCGCTCGGCTATTTCAAGGAGTTGATCAAGTCGATAGGCGTTGAGGGATGAAATCCATAACATATCTCAAATGGACTCTTTCTTGTAGAGCTATGATGAGCACGATTGTAGATGTGTTGGATGTATGGAATACTTTCATCCCATGTGCGTCGATGCTAGTGATTGTACATGTGAATAAGTTGTACTACCAAGCGATTCACAACTTTCGTATGTCCGTCGGTTTGAGAATGGAAAGCTGTCAACAATGAGAGTTGTGTTTCTAGCAATTGCCAGAGGGTATTCCAAAATATGCTAACGAATCTAGCATCTTGATCAGAAATAATGGTTGTGGGTAAGCCAAAGTGTTTACAAACATGTGTAAAGAAGAGCTGAGCAGTCTGATGTGCTGTCGTGGTTTTCTTACATGGTATGAGAATGGCCATCTTGGAAAATTGGTCGACTACTACTAAGATCGCGTCATGGTGATGTTTGGTAGTAGGATAACCCATCAAGTAGTCCATAGAAATAGATTCCCATGGTCGACTAGGAACTGGTAGAGGTGTATACAATCCCTGTTGTCGATTAGGTGGCTTAGAAATGGCACAAACCATGCATGATTGAATGTACTTGTTGATGTCAGATTTAAGTGTAGGCTAATAGAAATACTTTTGCAGAATAACAAGTGTCTTTGCTACTCAAAGTGTCTTGTAGTCTTGCTGTAGTGCGCATCCCAAATGAGTTGATGTCGGTGCTCACTGGTCGGTACACAAAGTTGTCCAAGCTTGTATAGCAAGGTGTCTTTTAGGAAGTAGTCGGAGTCTGAGGTCGATGACTTGTTAGTCTGTAACTGTCGGTAGACTGCTGAGAAGTCGTTGTTGTCCTCATACAACTGTGGCCAAGTGGTCATGTCGTATTCCTGCATACTCATCACTGTCAAAAGGAGAGTAATGGGTGGTTGAATGAGGCAATCGGCAGAGGCATTAGCTTTACCTTTCCGATACTTAATCACCAACTGGAATTGTTGTAGGTAATTAATCCACCTGAGTTTCCAGTTTGTTTTCAACTTTGATTTTGTCGGAGCAAACTGTAGAGGCTTATGATAAGTGAGAACGACTATTTCCTTTCCCAAGATGTAATGCCTCCATTGCTTGAGAGCTTTCACAATGGCATACAGTTATTTTTTGTACGTCGAGTATCTTCTAACTGTGTCATTAAAAGTCTCAGAATGAAAAAGAAATTGTGTGACCAGACTGAGTGATCACTGCACCCAAGGAATAGTCTGATGCATCCATCTCAATCTCAGAGGGCTGATGCAAATCAGGTAACACAAGTACTGGTGCAGTGTAGAGCTTGTGTTTGAGCTATTCAAAAGTTGCTTGTTGTGTTGTTGTCCACTGGAAGACAGTTTCCCACTTCCCTTCGTCAATTGATTCAAGGGACAAGCTATGTGATTGAAGTCGAGTATGAACCGTTGATAGAAATTTCTCAAACCAAGAAAAATTCTTAGTTCTTGAATGCTTCTAGGAATGGGCCAATCTTTGAGGATCTGTACTTTTTTTGGGTTGACGTGAATGCCTGCGGAGTCAATTACATACCCCAAATATTTGATGCTGGTCATCGCAAAAGAGTACTTGTCCATGTTCAAATAAAGCTGATGTTGTTGGAGAGTGTCGAGTACTTATCGAAGATGTCCGACATGTTCTTCCCATGATCGACTGAAAATCAGTATATCGTCAAGATAGACAATAACCTATTTTTCGATGAAAGGTCGAAGAAGGTTATCCATATGTCGCATGAAGGTCGCAGGTGCATTGGTTAAGCCAAAAGACATAAATAACCATTCAAACAATCCTTCCTTGGTTTTGAAAGCAGTTTTCCACACATCTGAGGGCTCAATTGGAATCTGATGGTATCCCGACTTGAGGTCGAGCTTAGTAAAGAATTTAGCACCTTTCAGACAGTCGATGAGCTCGTTTATCCGCGACAGAGGGTACCGATTCTTCACTGATATTTTGTTGAGAGCTCTATAGTGGATGCACATGCACCAAGTCCCGTCTTTCTTCGGAACTAGGATGACTGGACTTCCACAAGGAGAAGAGTTAGGTCAAATATGACCTTTGTCGATTAATTCTTGGATATGTCTATGAATCTCTTCATTTTCGAGAATGGATCTTCTGTAAACATATGTGTTAGGAAAAGAAGAACCAGTAACAAGTTCAATAGAGTGTTTTACCTGACAATGTTGAGGTACTCCGTCTGGAGCTTGAAAGAGGTTCTGGTACTCATCGAGAATATGATCGACTTGCTGCTTCTGTTGAGAACTGCATTGGTCGATGAGTCGACTTGTTGCTGCAGTATTCTTAGAATGTTGTGTATCGATCATGATTAATGCGAACTTTTAAGCATGATTGATGATATTCTTTGTCTGTTTGGTAGATATCAGTGCAACAGTCGGTGTAGGTTGACGCTCTGGTATGCTGAACCATCGATTTCGGATTCGGACAATCACCTTCTGAAGCTGTCACTAATAAATTCCATGTCTATCCTAGAGGTAAGGCTTCCCAAACAGGGCGTCGGCTATGGAGAGTGGTTCCACGTCACAGAGTACTTCATCTTCAAAAGGATTTATGAAGTAGGCGAGTTTGCATTGTCGAGTGATTTGAAGTTCTTCTCCATCCTTCATCCAACCGATGTTGTAAGGCTGAGGATGCGGAGTGGTATCAAGACCTAGTTTCTTCATGAGATATTAAGAAACGAAGTTCTTCTGTATCCCGTTGTCCACAATCAGATGTAATGGGTTTCTCTGGACCCATATCCATGTATGGAACATGCGCTCTCATTCCTCCTCGTCGATGATAGTCGAGGCTGCTGGAGTGGTTGAGGTCAAAAGGGTTGTTGCGTTTGGATCAGATTCTTCCACTGTCTTGTCGAACGCGTCATAGGTCAACACTTTTTCCAAAAATGTCTTCTGGGATTTGCATTCAGACGTATCATGCCAAGATGAGTGGTGGTAATCGCACCATTTTCCGGTCGGCGGTTGTTTGCTACGTTCACTCTTATGAAAAGGCTTCTTACCGTGGTCTGGATTTGGCGGTGTTGGCTGAGAAGATTTCGACTTGTCGAAGTCGGCTGGTGCCTTCTTGTCAAGTGGTCATCCTGATGTCGGCTTTGTTCGAAACACGCTTTTCCTTTCTTCCCGGTTTCCAATTTGCTGGCGTAGTGGAAAGCATCCGCAAGCGTATTGACAGTCAGAAACTCCATCTCCTGCTGAATGTATTGGGGCAATCCGCTAACGTACTTTAGAACAAGCAATTTCTCTTCTTCTTGGATGCCAAGTATAGCCATGAGTCGATAGAACTCGTCGGTGTAACTCTGTACTGATTGATCTTTCCATTGCCTTAGCTACTGCCACTTCTTATACTGCTACTTGAGGTATTTAGGCGGGTAAAATTTCTTCCGGATGTGTTCGACGAATTTATCCCATGTGTCGATGGGGTCTCCGCTTTTCTCCATCTTTGTCGAGAGGTTATCCCACCGGTAGTGTACGGAGGTTGACATCTTTAAGGATGCAATAGTGATATTTTCAGCTTCTGAGAGTTGATTTACAGTGTAATAGGATTCCAATTGTAGTACCCAATTATCGACGAATTCCACGTCAATCTTACCTTTAAGATTCAGTATGTCCAAATTCATTTGCACTTTGAAGGGGCTGATTTTATCGGAGTGAGTTATCATCGAAGATCCTCCGGATGTCGAAGCGAATTGAATGAGAATCTCGTTGAATTGGGAGAACATTTCAGTCCCTTGTCGAGCCACAGCTAGCTCAATAAGCTTTTATGTCTCGTCGGTTGCATGTCTATCGTCTGTTTCTTCTGTCATTTCTGAAGATAGTGTCTGCTTGGATTGCTGATATTGCGAGTGAGTTTGAACTGACATAAGTCAAGTAACTTTGAGAGAAGTGCATACGCAGAACTTAAGCAAGAAACCGAGTGCTCTGATTTGAGTATGCTCGGATACCAATGATCTGGGTCGAGTCCAGGAAGCACGAGGGGGACAACAGTTCGACTGAATGAGTCGGATCTGTTACGGCGGAAGCAATTAAGAATAAGCAGAATGAGGAAAGAAAGATTACACTACACAGATAAACACAAATACGCACAGAAAATATGCAGGAATGCGAACTGATCTTCTATTACTGTAAAAAAGTCTAAGACATGATAAGATTCATCTATTGATTCCTGTATGTTGCAATATTATACATGCTTATATAGATATTTGAGACGCTTGGGTGTCTTCCTATTACGTTCAGTTACAAAGAAGAAGTTATAACGGTTCAAGAGTTCAACCATTACAGTCAACTGGAAGACATAGAGATAGTTTGTCGAAGTTCGACAGTCGTTGGTCGCATGTCGACACTGCTTGTCGATGTCGTGAACTGTGAGGTTGCTGAACATGTCGAAGGTGCGAATGTGTTGAGGTGTGTCGAAGTCGAGACTCGTCAGAGTTGTGTCGAATTCGGAACCTGTCGGAGATAACCTGTCGAGTCGAAGTTGTATCAACGTCGATGACTTGCCAACTATGATGTGGGTCATTTAACATTAAAACTCAAGACTACATTGACATTTCTAACTGGGGTGCACAAGCATAAATGTATAGACTAACCGATCGGTAGTAGAATGATCATAACTTGGGCATACAAAAACCTTTTTGAGTGAAATAAAAAGTGTTTCCTACTGGAAATAACACTCCTGATGCAATGAAATATGTCTCACGACCCAAAAACACTCAGAAATGGTTGAACCAGAAGATGAATTTCAACCCACTTAACACTAGCACAAGATTAAGAACATCCATAACTATAGAGCTTCCAAACCAAAACCAAATGCTTCCAAACACACTCGAATCAAGAATAATGGCTTACTAACAGAAACAAGAGACTCATATGAAGGCTTCATATCATATCATTAAGTTTACACAACTACATTCAAACATATCTTCTCATAGATAACCATTTATTCATAGATCAATTTCGGTCCTTGAATATGGAACAACATAAGAGGAAAAACATTGTGATTTTTATTATAAATGATAAATTTTCAGAGAGTACATCAATGGATGATACAAAAACTCAAAATATAGATTAATACATGCTACAAAGCGAGTAGAGATGTATGTTATGGAACCACAGAGGAAAGAGGGATAGTTATTGCTCCAAATGAGTGATTTCCTTCCACTGTTGTGCCCTCCACAAGAAAGATTTCGACCCCAACTTGCAGATATGAAACCTATAGTGCACCCTCCATCAAATATGAATGATATAAAACCATTAGATAAGTCTTCATGAGATTTGGACAGCCACATGTGCGCCCTTCTCAAGCAGAAACCACCACAAACACTACATTCCCCGAAACACCACAAATCCAGACTGCTACTACTAGAACTCAAAAACACCAACATGAATTTGAATAAGATACTGAACATGGACATGAACATATTCAATACACTCTATGGAGAAATATTAAGGTGAATTCTCCTCCCCATAATCAACTACAATGAAGCTCCGTGAAGAGATCAGGGTGATCTCCTCCTCTCTACTAGCTAGGGTGGGATCTTTCACCACCGAAACCAGTTTACAATTGCAAGGGGCACATATCCCAATCTTGAAAAGAAACAATATATCTCCTATTAAAAAATCAAAATGTCCAAAATCCCCCTCCCAAGAGGCCTGAATCCTTTTTATAGACTCCATTGAGCCCTTTCCCCCTCACTCGAGAATTCTCTCACATAATATTAATAAAATATTAATTAATGATATTTTCACGAGAGAATGATTATTTGGAACCTTAACTCACTCTCGAATATTATTTTGACCAAATAATACTTTATCTTCCTTGGCAATTCGAATTAGAGAGGTTTGGCTTGATTTGAGGGAGTTACAACTCATGTGGGCCCACCTACCACCTCATGCAACCTCCTTGGGGAGTTACCCTTCTCTAGTGCACCTTAATTAGATATTTTCAGGACCTGCTACTTGCCATAAGTTGTCATAGATCCCTTTTTCCTTGATTCTAGGAGATTCTCCCTCATTTGGTGGGAGTTACACTTCACTTGAATTCTTCCACCACTAATGCACCCCTCCTGGCTATTTTTAGCATGCCTCCTCATTCAAGAGATTTCTTGGGAGTTACTACTCCACTAGTGCTCCCTTCTTGTCCACATTGGTATAATGACACATTATTTACAAATTTGGACATCATAATTCATATATTTATATCCCACATCACCCCCCTTAATAATTTTTCATGAACCTTACAAGGTGACTCAACCATTGCCTCCCCTAGTCTAATGGAGTGGTCCATAGAAAAATATTTGGGGACATTACATAAATGTTATCAAAGATTCAATCATTAATGAAAGCAACAAAAAAGGAAATGGTGACCAACAACAACCTGATTCTTCTCACAAGAGAAACAAGAATAAGTTCAAGAGAGTTGTTCCACCAAGAAATCCTTTCACAATCTGGTACCAAAGCCTCTTCCTTGGCTATTGTTTCTCTTGTAATAATTTTGGTCATAATGCAATATATTGTAGAGCTTAAGCAAGAAGTTATATGTGAGAAATAGAAATAGAGGTCCTTATGAAACCTCAAAGGATGATTATGTGAGAAACAAAGCAATAAGTGCTCATGGGTTTGCTGAAAAAAACTACAATACATTTTCTCCTTTTTGATTATAATATTGAATGCTATAAGTGCAATAACTATGGGAACATAACTCGTTATTGTAACAACATAATGGGATATTCTAAAAAAAACAAAGAAGAAGATGTTCTTGCCAAGCATAAAGGAGAATATTGTAAGTCTTGGAAGCAAAAGAAACATAAGAAGGAAGAATGTGGACTTTCACTCTATGCTTAAAATAAGGGAATCAATTTATTGGTGTTGGAATATTATTAATACTGAGAGGGGGGGTGAATCAGTATTAGTGAAGTTATGAACAATTTTCATTTCTTATCACTACTACATATGGGTGGATTGTTCCACGAAAATTTTCCACGTTTTCAACATTCGCGGGTTAAAAAAATGTTTTTTTAACTTTTTTTTTGTCATGGTGGAAAAATCGTGGCAATATCCACGTTTTTTAAAGTTCCACAAACATTTGTTGATATAGGGATGAAAAATCTAGGTTTCAGTTTTTGTGGCAACAGGGACGAATGTCGAGCTATATAAACTACACTCTCTCACCATGATTTTCACATTTTCTTTTCTTGCGGCACATTGAGCACGGATTTTGGACTTGCGAGGTGATTGTATGAGCTTCAATATTCTGCATAGCTCTGATTTTGAACTTGCAAGGTTAATAATGTGTAATTTTTTGTCTATATTTTTATAAGGGTTAGATTTTAATATTGTTTAGTAATGAGCTGGCTTAGGTCATGTTAACTTGCTTTTTTTCCTTTCTAATATCCTTTTCAAGAACTTGCTATCATTTTCATTTAACTTGCTATATTTTTTTCAAGAACTTGTTTTTTTGGCTTAGGTCATGTTAACTTGCTTTTTGAAAATGGCATATTTGAAAATGTTTTCTCTTGCAATTGGTACTATCTCTAGTGTGTTTGCGGTCCTATATAACATTTGACATACATAATGCTTGGGATCTATTACAATCCCTTCTTCTTTTTGATTTGCATATTCAATGTATATATGGATCCAATTTTTTTATGGCTTGACCTCATCAAGATTTGCTACTTACCTAATTACTAATCTTCAACTATTGCAATGGATCGACTAAATAGAGGATTTTCAATAGTTGAACTTTAACCAACTCATTTCTTAGCTCTTGTGTGCACTTCTCAACATCATTGATTTTCTCTATCGTACCTTGAACCAATATTATTACCTCGAACCTATAAAGTATGATTATGGACTCACACCCTTCACTACCTAATGGACACTTCACAATATTTGTCAATAAACTAGTTAATGTTTCCAACCAAATTTGAGCTTCCCAAGGTGATATCCCATGTCATGTGGGTGAAATACATCTACAATATTGGTTAAGAGCCTACCCTCTTTGGTGGTCAAATTATATGATCATGTCTTCAAACTATACAAGTAGTTATCAATTTTCCAATATTTTTGGTTCCTTAACATTTGACATTTACCATTTTTTTTAGTAACCAACCAGAACCACTTCTAATTTTAGTGTTCTTGATACAATGCATTCCTAAAAATATGGAAAGAATATTTATTTAAAATTCCAACCACTACATGGGTACAATCTCCCTCCAAGTGTTCACATTAAACGCTAGATTATATTAACTTGCCATCTTTCCATTCTCATTTCACTTTCTCACAACCAACTTATAACCATCTTTCCATTCTTATTTACTTTAGTCTTCATGTTTTTCTTTATAAATATAGAAAATATTGGATTATAATATACTATATTCAGAAATGTACTTATAATATCTAATGTAATTGACAAGTTATTGTTTTGTATGGTGTAGGTAAGACAATTACTTGTATCACTACAAGGATTTGTCACTATGAATGAAAATGCAAGGAAGCTTGCTCAGTTTAGAGCTGCATTAGATGCGAGAGGAGATGGAAATGTTATTGTCCTTGCTTTGATTGCAGGGGCTTGCAAAAAAGAAGAATTTTAATAGAAACAGCTGAAATACATTGTAGGGAGAAGGGGCACGCCAAAGGGGGTTATGAATATCGTCCCCTGGTAAGACTATTTTTGGGGTTCAATTTTTAATATATTCACTGTAATATTCATCATGTCTGCATGAATTTTAGTAAAATGTCTTATTTTTTTACTATATGTTCTATACAAACTAATTTTTCTATGTTGTTTGTAAATTTATAGACAATGCCCCCAAAATGTTGCGTTCCAGAGAGTTATTTGCCAAGTACTAGCAGAAATACTCATTCATGGCCTGACGAACTTATACATCAGAATATTGAAGATGATCAAGTAGTTATTTCTGATGATATAATGGATGTAGATAACATTAGTGACACAAATCAGGAAGATGAGATACATAGATTGATCCAAGACACATTTGCTCCAATGGATGAGGACAACCAGGATGATAGTGATGATGTTGATCCTCTACTTGAGAAGTCACATCAACCTCTTTATGAAGGCTCAAAAACAAATCTTTTATCTGCTATATTGTTGTTATTGAACTTGAAGGTTTTGAATGGATTATCAAACACCTGTATGACACAAATACTAAGGTATGTAATTTGTTTTTTTTATTCTTGTCTGCATGTTCACAATATCTATATATAGAAAGGGTTGAATTTTTTCCTATATTGTTGCTATTGTTATCTAATGTGTAAAGTTTGGATGCGATATTGATGATTAATATTGTTTTCATTGATCTATTCTTTTGAATTTTGTAGATTGTTAGGTGAATTTCTATTACCAACTTCAAATATTTTACCACGCACATATTGAGGGATATATGTCATTATGAAAGGATTTGGTATGGAGTATCAAGCTATTGATGCATGTCCTAATGATCATATCATATACTATGGACAATATGCATTAGAAAATGAATGCCCACAATGTCAAACAAGTAGGTATCCAACCAATAAAGTGACAAAAAAGGTGCCTCAAAAAGTTCTTCGTTATATTCCGATAATCCCACGTTTTCAGCGGTTGTTCAGGTGTCAAAGTATAGCACAGTTTATGGATTTCCATGCAAAGAACATAAGTCGCGATGATGTTCTTCGAATGCCTGCAGATGGTTCTGCATTGAGATACATCGAAGAAAAGTGGCCAATTTTTAAAGAAGGTCCTCGTAATGTTAAACTTTCTTTGGTAGCTGATGGTGTCAATCCATTTGGAGAGCTTCATTCTACCTACTCAGTGTGGCCTGTTTTTGTTATAAACAATAACCTTCCTCTTTGGATGTCGATCAAGAGAGAGCACACAATGTTGGCAATGATTGTTCCAGGTATTTAATTAATAGGTATTTTTTTAATTGAAAGTCTGAGCAGTAAATATTTCATTGATTTGTTTTGTGCATGATAATTATGTATTTTATATATAACGACATATAGGTGCTAAATATAATTAATCATGTATGTTTGACCAATTAGGCAAGTACCAAGTTAAATATATGAATGCATATCTTGAGCCTCTTATCGATGAGTTGTTGAAGTTATGGGTTGGCGTCACTATGTATGATATTTATAGACCAATCGGGCAAAGACGATTTCAATTCCATGGAATACTTGCATTTACAATCATGATGCTCCCGGGTTAACACATTTTTGTGGTATGTTGTTACTTTATTTTGTTCCTTAATATTTTATATATCTATTGATAATATCATGCATTATTTTAAATTGTAATGCTAATTTGCTACACCAATTCATATATCTTGTAGGTCTTCAAACCAAGGGTAAATTTGCATGTCCATTTTGCGGTCCCAGGATAAAATCTCGTCGTTCAAGGAGTTTAGCAAACGAAGTGTTCGATAAGTATAGGCACTTTCTGCCTAAGAACCATAGTTATTGAACTACAAACAAAGAGGAAGACCAGTAAAGTATAATCATGTACTAGATGATGAAGATAATTAGGGAGAAGAAGAAGATGATGATGATTCAGATCAGGCTGCAGTCGATGTGTTAGATGAAGAAGTTGAAGAGGTTGATCATGCAAATGTAGCAGACGATGATCTCATTGACGATATGGATGACTATATTAGCGAAGATGAATTTGATGATGATGACGATGTGAATGATCCTTTCATCAATATCTATTCAGAACCAGATTCTGATACAGATGTTGAGTTGGATGAAGAAGAAGATGAATGATATTTAATTGTTGAAAAATTGAGGTACGCAATGTTTATAGGTTAAAGTAAATGCACTCACGTACCATATGTTCATTGTGTTGATTAACTTGGTTATATTTGAAAATTAGTTTTCTAATCTTATGTTCTACATGTGCAGAAGCGTGGGTGTTCCTCGAGGTTGTAGTTGTAATGGTTTGAATCGAACATGTGTCGATTAACCAAGACACAAAATCAAGTTATAAGATTTATGTGTTATTTTTTGGGATATTTCAATTACTAATTAGTGGATTTGTATAATGTAAAGAAAAGTATATTTTTTTCTTAATTTTGAATAATGTATAGAATAATTAATGTACCGAATGGGGCCAATGTTGAATGTTTTTCAATGGCTGGTTGTACGGACTGGAGTTTTGCATGGTTATACTAGACACATGTAGTGACGGTATGGGAGAGTTTCTAGACTCAATATAGGGTGGTAAATCACTTCCGATAACTCCTGTTAGGATTAAACCATGGTATGTACCATATTATCCTCAATATGGTAGACACTTGCTATTGGTTATTACTCTCAAACCTATAAAATTATTCTTTTACTATTTTTTAAAGGTTGCAAAGAGATTGGAGTTAAGGTACCATGTTGTAGGTTGCTAATTGTACACACGGGTGACAAGAAGATTCACCCCAAATTTATCTTATTTATGACTATTGTTTATCCTCTTTATTGTTGTACATTTTGTCTATAAGATCACCGCCCCTTTGATTCATTGTTCAATTTGTTTTCACCCTTTAACACACATGAAAACTAGATCTAACATGAAATCAATGCAATGGGTGGCACAAGGAGTCCAATATAAGTTTTGAGACCTCTCCATAAGCAATGTGCAACATAATTAGCATCAATGTCCATATCATATTTCTCCACCCCTCAAGAAAATATCATCTACTGAGGATGTTACCAATGAGTTCATATTGACATGTAGTTGGTTTCAAACAAAACACCAACAAGTCTACAAACTTCCCCATAGACTGCCACTCTCATGTGGGGAGCATGATTATGTAATTCTATTTATTATAGGAATCCAACCAACCAATGTGCACCAATATCAACATCCTATTACACACAAAAATGAGATGGAATAGTTCATTCATGAATTGTTGGAAACATGTGGGATCCACATAGCTAGTACCAACCCCCACTCTCTACTCATCATGGTTCTTCGTTTTAAGTTAAAATTTATTTTTCAAATAAAAAAACATTACATAAAAAATAAATATTAATCATAGTAAAATAACAATAATAATAAATAATAAATAATAAATAATTTAAACAAAAACATAAAACAAAACAAACATTTGAACCTTACCTTATATGAAACTTACCTCCCCTCCCGTACACGCACAACATTTGCATTTTCACCATTTTTCACTTGCCTCACCAAGCGCAAAGCCTTGAGGTTTGCTACGAGGAGGTGAAGGAGGACGCATAGGGTTCGCGAGGTGAAGGAGGACTCCAAGGGGTTACCTCCCCTACCACACACGCACAACATTTTCATTTTCACTGATTTGCACTTGCCTCACCAAGCGTAGAGCCCAGAGGTTTACTATAAGGAGGTGAACGAGGACGCATAGGGGTTACGAGGTGAAGGAGGAAACCAAGGGGTCAAGAAGGACACATAGGGGTCGCAGAGGTCACCAAGAGGACACAATGTCCCCAAAATCAGTCAGTATCTTGTCATTAAACCCCCATTACTTTGTCAAATTTCTCAAAAAGAGGTCATTTGGATTTAGGGATAAGGCATTTTATGTTTGATTTTTTGCAACTAATCTGAATAAATCCACCATTTGAGTTTATTTTACTATAAAATATGAAAACGAGTTGTCTTTATTGAAAATCCAAATCCCATTGTAGTTTATGGGGGTTGTCTTACTTAATGAAAAACATGACAACACTCTTTGAACAAAATCGAATCATTTTGGGCATAAATTATATTATAAATTGAGTTTTTCTTGTCAAATTTTGAAATTGCACTTCAAAATGAGAGGTATTTGGCCGTAAATCATCTTTTGTGTGGATATAATTATTTTGGAGAAAACAAATTTTGATCTTGGGGTTGGATATTTTCACAATGAATCCAAGTAAAGTCCTTTTCAACATTTTCACTATCAATAACTTTGTGGCAAGGAGGGATTGATGTTATTTGGGAGGAATAATGGACATAAAAAAAAGGAAAAAACCTTGAAAATTGGACTTGAAACCCTTGAAAAACCAATAATAGGAAGAAAAACAAAACTAAATAATAACTCCAAAAATAGTAAAATTCCCTAAAAATAGTTGTTATTTAACCCTAAATAACTAAGGACAACAAATAATGGAGAATAAAATTGTGTTGAGATACCTTATATGATAAAAAAAATAATGTAACAATTACTCCCAACTGGTATAAAGCTTGCGCGTTAAAAAAACTTGTTGCTTTGATGCCCCATTTTCCCTAGATGTGTCAATGGATTCCTAACAAACATCTATGGACTCCCTAAGATGTGCCAATGTGACCTCCTTTCACTCTATTTCACACAAGAAAATCATGTGATAGAGGAGAAATGCACTTTGTAGAGCTAAAATTGACCAAATTCAAGTAAAAAATAGCTTTTAATAGGTTGTCATGCGAGTTTGAATAAGTTAGATTAGTGATTGATCATAGTTAGGGCTAACCACGAGTCAAAATTGTGTTGAACATCAAACTCGCATTGATGGAATCAAACTTGTGTTGAACATCAAACTCACATTGATGGAGTCAAACTTGGTCAAACTCAAGTTTGACAAAAGTCGTTCATGAAAAAAAATTTCCTACCCAATCCAAGTTAAGCTCATTATTTGGCGAGTTTGACTCACAATCCTCATAAAATTCGTGACAAGTATCATGATGCAAAAAATAGAAATTTTGACGATTCCTTCTTTTATGAACTTGATGCATTCAAAAATTAATTTTGGCCAATTTTGAACATGCAAGACAATTAAAGGAAAATCCGCTTCCTAATCAACAAATGCATTTTCAAGCTTGGGGGAGGCATGGTAACTATGTATGATGATAGTGGAAATTATTTTCTTTCCAAGGATTCCAACTACATGCTTGGAGGTTTGGTTTAAAATTAACCATGAAAAATTTATACATAGGTAGATCAGGACATGACTCTAATTTTGTGAAAAATTGAAGTATAATATCACTTGTTAACATTGGATCCATATGGAGATAGAGACCCCATTGTAAGGTGTTGAATGTCCTCAAAATATAGATTTAACCCTCTTTTTTAGACACCCCTTTCAAATATGCCTCCATAAACCCAATTTGCTACCATGTGAGATTCATCATGCCTCATGGATATCTCAAATTGTACATGGAATATGAGGGTTACCACACACTAATCCTTGTACAAGCTATTTCAATGGAATTTGCAGCAAGGGAGGTGAATTGTCCCAGGGTTCTCATCTTTCCACATTTCCAGGTTTCTCCATTTCATTATGAGCAATGGATTACAGGTCTACAAAAGTTTCCATTTTCCCCAATTTCACTTTTTTTTACATAATTGCCAAAATATAAGCCATTCTATGTAGGAAAGTTAAAAATGGGATTTGAAAATGGTCAAGTCTTCTACTAGACATACTTGACCTTTCTACATTTACCCTTTTTTATATCCAAATCTCAAAGCATATTCCATTAGAACCTAGTAATTTAGGTCTAAATGTGCAATAAATTTGAGTTGGTCAATTAGATGTTTTCAAGGGTTAGTATTTTAGGGTTATATGGAATTCAATAGAACAATAATATGCTTCAGAGATTCACTTATGTTCCAACCTATGGTTCCATCAAATTTTGTGGTGCACAAAAATTCTTACCTCCAATCTCTTTATTTCAAAATTTTGAAATTCATAATTGTTGCAAGGTTCCCATAATAGGTTCCATTTCCATTCGATGTGGGAATAGTGGAACACTTACAAGGAAATATTGAAAGACCATTGCACACAAAGAAAAATAATAATGACAATTATAACCATGGAAAGAGGGATTCAACCATTGCTTGCAAATTTAGAGCGGACCCTTACTTTGAGGAAAGCCAGTTGTTGAATCCTTGAACTGAAATTTGATATGAGAAAAGTTTATTTTTATCTCTCCATGGGTGTAGTTACAGATCTACAGGGATATTCAATCTGGATCGACCCTCACACTAGAAATAGAAATAGCCAATAGGGTAGTTTGAAAACCTTTCATCTGACTTCCATACTACACATGATAATGATGGATTAAATGTTGATTTTTTTCTGTTGAAGAGATGAAACTTTATCATGCTGAGCTTACTGTCAATATTATCCTCCAGCTTCCATCATATCATTAACCAAATGCACAGATCATGCTACAGGTCAACATTATTTTAGGTAGCAAAATCACGATCTTAGACTTAATATACCCTGTAATGTTGTAATATGATGAAGGATCTACTAGTGGTGCATTCAAAATCTGATGCCATGTTGCTACAAACACATCAATGTCATCTTTAGGACAAAAATATCCAATAGACCTAACATTGCAACAAACCCTTGTTGAAATGTGGGCAGATCCATGTGTTGTTTTTCATTAGATGGAAGAATATATGCATGCTTTTAACTGCCGTGTAAATTCAGGCCTAAGATACTGATTTTTTGTGAGTCTGCAATAGTCTTCAAATATGAGTGAATGGGTTGTTTACCTAAATCGTTATCTAATATTTCCATGCATGCAGCAGAGAGAATTGTGGTTGAATCTGAAAGTACATTCTGCTAGCTATTACAGGAGCCTATTTTTCATTAGAAAACCCATCCACATCTTGTTTTACAGCTTTAGGAGCAAGTGAATTTACCATAAATAGTTAAGAGAGAAATTTGTGGAAATTAAACCATGGGAGCATATATGAATAGGTATCTTCACCTCAACGTTCGTCTCTCTTGCTTCACAGCTTGTGCTTTTCCAGCTATCGTGAGTTATACCTAAGTCACTAAGTGTTGTGTCTGATATGCAAATTAGGCTCAGATGTGTATGACAAATCAAATCAAGATAATGTGTTTTGATTCTAATTTCTATTGAATATTTGTAAATGTTATAGTTTCTAAATTTTATTGGATCTATATGTCTACTTTTTAAATTTAAATATATTTTAAAATATATATATATATATATATATATATATATATGTATATAAAACATGTACTTAGATATACACATAATGTCTGAAAATAGTCTATAAAAATCAAATTTCTCATGGCCATTTGAGTGCCAAGTAGGTACCACCAAATAGGTATCTGTCAGATCTATCTTCCTCAAGTGATGGTGAAGATATACTCGGAGAGGTTGAAAGTGAGACGAGTTGTACTAGATCTACCGGTTTTATATCAACTAGATCGTAAAAGATAAGGAAAATATTTCATAGACGCATGAAATATTTTATTGCCAACGGTGGGTCGTGTAATTATGATGCTAAGAGCATAGGAGACATTGATTTTCCATTGAGGTATAAACATCTAGTGCAACGATGGGTACCTAATATGCTACCTCAAGTGGACACATATTTCTTCATCAATGGGAGGATGTATCGCATCACTCCTTCGTCCTTACATGGATTGGGGATATTTTCCATGGATGGAATAAAGGTCCGCTATGGAACTGTAACTGAATTGATGGAGTATGTAGGACCACTATACATATACAATAATTGGTTGATCTTGGTCCAATATACTCGAAGTATGCGGAGATACGGAGTTGCCGCGAATTATATTCAAATAGTAGAAAACAATAAAAACAAAGGGGCGACTATGGATATTGATGGGAGACCAAAAGCATCCGGAAATGTTTCTGGCTTTATAAATAGTACATGACCAGTGACAACAAATAAGCTACCAAATTGTGAATTCGAGGCAAGCGAACATCATTGTATATTTGTATGTGCAATAAAAACAATACTTGCAGGTGAAGAGTGTTGATCGATTACAACTTAAATAGAATAGATGTGGCTTCCGCGGTCCAGAGGAACTGTGGACCGTCAGAAACTATGCCTCATTAGGTAAATGCTAAATGTAGTATCTAAACATGACTACAATAACTGAATGTTTCGTTTTTTCTGTTAACATTCGATTTCCACTGTTGTCATTCACTTTATTCATGCTTTGTTCCTCGAGGTTGTAGTGGTAGTTCTACTGTTGTCATTCACTTTATTCATGCTTATTATGAATATTTTCGTGTGATTACATGGTGATTACACTGCTATGAATATCTCATTTTTGTTTATGATGCATTTATTGACTATTGATGTTTGTTTAGGGCGACGGCAATGGAAAGGCACATGCTTCTTCCACAGTCCAGGGTGACCGTGGAAGGTCAGAAACTATGCCTCGTCAAGTAAATGTTAAATATAGTAAATAAATATGACTACAACAAAAAGATCCAATTTTCGCTGTTAGCATTCGTTTTTTCAATGATTTCTGTTAATATTTCCATATGAAAGCATGCTTATTAAACTGTGGCAGGAGTCTGCTCATGGCCATGGAGCAGAACATGTATCTTCCACTTTTGAGGTAAAAATTAATATTAATGCAATATCTCATTTTTCTTTATGTTACAATTATTTAGTATGAGGTAAACGTTTATTTATTGATTGATTGTGTCGGTGTGGCGCCATTGGAAAGGCACCAGCTGCTACCATGGTCGAGGGTGAGCATGGAAGGTCACACTCTGTGGCCCGTCAGGTAATTGTTTAGTAAAATAACTAATTTTTTTGATTTAGTATGTTAACATTCAATGTCCACTATTGACAATCACATTTTTCTGAGCTTATGATGGACTACTGGTTCATTTTTATGACATTATGATGGATTACTGGTTCATTCAAGACCGTGGATGGATTACTGGTACATTCATGATTTGTATTTTGATGGATGTCGATGTTGTTAGTATGAAACATTGTTAGTATGCTACATAGATAAATTTTATTTGGTATAGTTACGAGGTACTTATCTTTAATTTGATGCTCTAAGGAATTTTCCCATTTATATCTTTTATTTTCTTAGAATTTGAGTTTTAAATTTAAATGTCATCACAAGTCTGAAACATTGATTCTATTTATATTAGATATATTAGATATGTTCATCATGACTTCGATCATCATCACTCTTTATAATTTGATTACTGCCCATTACATCTCGAGGATCAATTTCAGCACGGGGACCAGAGAGGAGTGCTGAAGTTGATAGAGATCAAATTTATGTTGTAAAATCTTGTACTGTTGCTTTAGCACTATTCAGAAATAGTACCACACTTCAGATCTGATTTTTGGTTAAATGTTGATGTGGATATCTTCAACTATATCTCTGTTATTTTTATATGATCAATATGTTTAATTTATTACACGTTATTGAAAGAGATGAAAATTATGTTATAAAATATTTTACTGTTGCTTTAGCACTGTTAAGAAATAGTACCGTTTTATCATTCAGCTGTAGAATTGTTATGTTACTGTACCTTTCTTTCATCTGTGTGCTGAATTGTTGTAGTATGTGGACTGTGTAAACCTGTTTGAGGTCTGTACTTAACTTTACATCTCGAGGACCAACTTCAGCACAGGGACCACAGAGGAGTGCTGAAGTTGACAGAGATCAAAATTTATGTTGTAAAATCTTGTACTGTTGCTTTAGCACTATTCAAAAATAGTACCACACTTCATATATGATTTTTGGTTAAATGAGATCTTCAACTATACCTCTCTTATTTTTATATGATAAATATGTTTATTTTATGACATGCTACTGAAAGAGATAAAAATTATGTTATAGAATGTTTTACTATTGCTTTAGCACTATTCAGAAATAGTACCGTTTTATCATTCAATTGTAGAATTGTTATGTTGTACTATACCTTTCTTTCATCATCTGTGTGCTTAAATGTTGTAGTATGTGGACTGTGTAAACCTGTTTGAGGTCTGTACTTAACTTTACATCTCAAGGACCAACTTCAGCATAGGGACCAAAGAGGAGTGCTGAAGTTGATAGAGATCAAAATTATGTTATAAAATGTTTTACTGTTGCTTTGGCACTAGTCAGAAATTTGGATGGTAATTGTGATGAAAATTTTCTTTTGTAGACCATATTCCTAAATTTAAAGGTTAAACATGTGGCTTTTATTTTTGATAGTACAAGGTACTTAAATGTTATGTGATGCTATCAGGATTGCATAGAGAGAAATGATGGATATTTTTATTTAGCATCCCACCACCCTTCCTTATACTATGATGATGAACTTTCAGGTTATATGGAACGCCTGTACATTTGAGAGAGACATGACTGGTTGTACCTTCCCCACCTTGATTGAGATATGATTGGTCTCGTAACTTTTTAAAACCCACCTTGTTGAAGTTTTGCTCTTATAGAGTCCTATGGTTGTTTGGCGACATTTGGAGTAACTTTTTAAAAACCACCTTGTTGAAGTTTTGCTCTTATAGAGTCCTATGGTTGTTTGGCGACATTTGGAGCATACCCTTGGTTCTAAGGGTCATGGGTATTCTACTACCCACACCTATGTTATGACCGTTGTTTATATTTTTCTTATTTTATGACCATTGTTTATATTTGTACCCACACTTCAGATCTGATTTTTGGTTTAATGTTGACGTGGAGATCTTCAACTATAACTCACTTATTGTTATATGATCGATATGCTTATTTTATTACCTGTTACTAATTGAGTTATTAAATACTTGTTGTGCCTTCCCCACCTTGATTGATTTATTATTGTACTTGTGGTACCTTCCCTAAGACTTGTGGTTAATGCGGTCATTTACCCTCCATTTTTTTTATACTACCTTGTTGAAGTTTTGGTCTTATACAGTACTTGACTTTGTCGAAGTTTAGAATTTTTGTGACTTAATTTATGTTGATTTATGTACTGTGCTTGAATGTCATTGACCTAATCAACTCCAGTCATTTCTCTCTCTCTTTGGTTTGTACACACCCTCTTGTAGGGTCAGCTAGTTCCTAGATAAGACTAGCCTCTCCGAGGCACAATCAGTCTTTGTTGAAAGTAACACTTCTGAGTATATTTTCAATAATGGTTTCACACCCAGCTGGTTGGTATCTTCAACTATATCTCTATTTCTGTTAGATTATATGCATGTTTATTTTATTAGATGCTACTGAATATTAGTTTATCGTTTTAGTTTGCTTGTCATTGTAAGCAATTATAATATGTTGATATGGCAATTATGAATATACTAAAGAGCCTGTGTTAAGAACTTATTGGTTGTACATTTGGAGTGTTTGGTTACAGGAGGTAAGTATGCATGTAAAACTTAGTGATTATGCCACATATCCAATTCTAGGAGTGGGATCTATCTCACTCCAAATAACATAAGGTGATATCCTTGAGCATATTGGTGTTTTGTATATCATGCTGTGGTAGTGTTTCTGATGTTTTCTTTTTCTTGTTGGGTGCTTGCCTTATAGACACTAAAGAAATACTGGATAGACAGGTTTGGAATCCAAATATTGAACTTGTTTGGTTGTTAAGTAAAAGTTTTGCTACACAGGAGAGAAAGGTTGCACATGAATACTTTCTCAGTTTGGAAGTTTGCAATACAATAGTCCTGGAGTATTTACCGTGTCTATTGAATTATGCTACTCACAGATGTCTAATATTTGAAATAAGGTTTGTGGAAGACTAGAGATAGATGTTTTCTAATGTTTCACTAGTTTTTGTGAAATTTTTTTTGAGCGTATCCAAATTCTGAATTGGAAACCTTCAGCTTTTAAGGTGTTCATGGGTCGTACTTATAGGAAGAATGCACATGGGATTGGAACAGGTAGCTTGCTTATCTCGCTTGTAAATAGTCAGCTTTATAAAATGTTTTGGCTTGTACATATAAATAATTATTCCAGTCAGAATATAATATTAAATTCAATGACTTCTTATACTAGGTTGTACATCCTTGTTAGCCCTGTGATGTGGCTGAGAATACTCCTTTACTGGCTTTCTTTGGATGGACTAGGTTGAGTTTGAGATCCTCTCATTCTTGACTGCTTTACTTGCCATTCCTCATCCATATTTCAATGTTGATCTCAAGCAGGTGATGCTTGCTATAAGGTGGATCCATGCCCTTATCCTAAGAAGAATCTTTAATAGAATGATTTGAGGAACAACATCGACATATGGGTCTCCTCATGGCCTTGGCATTTAAGCATTTGTCGGGGAAAAGTCTTGAGGTAGGTTAGAAGTAGGCTAGCCTTAGGTGTTGAACAAGGCTTTCTACTAGGGTACCCCCTTATCTAGTAGTCTTGAGCTTGGTAAGCAAAGCAAGCATTCAATAAATTCAAGTATTTCACCTTCTACAAAAGTACCCCATCAACTGTAAATAACAATGTTACACTAAGTTTCCAATATGCATGGATGCATGAGTGGGGAAATGCAACGAGGGGATGTGGAAGCACCCCTCAAATTCTAGGGAACGTCATAGGGGACATTGGGGTCTTCAACATAGGGGACCCTACGAGAAATACTAAGAAACTAAAATATATGAAAACTGAAACATAATCAATTGAAATATTAAACATAACAATGCACCAATAACATTTATCATTGCATGTAACCAAAGTTATTAGGATTGGAAATGGTTAAGGTCTGACCACTATGGAAGCAGAATTGGCTGGTAAACATGTCTAATAAAGAACATATAAAATATACACAATTTAATTATATATATATATATATATATATATATATATATATATATATATATATATATATATATATATATGTATATGTGTATGTGTATGTGTATGTGTATGTGTATGTGCATGTGTGTGTGTGTGTGTGTGTATGTGTATGTGTATGTGTACACACACACACACACACACACACACACACACACACACACACACACACATATATATATATATATTTATATATTCATGTACATTAATGTAAATTCAAACCATTGGACACTGAATATGCACATTTTCCTCATGCATGTAGCATCTAAGTACTATGTGTGAATATAGCAAAATGGCATAGAGTGTGAATCATGATACATATACGAAATGAAATACATCGACATCGAGGCTCTAAATAGCCTCTATAGGCCAGAAAACATCATGCTACAAAGGAATTCAACAATCAACACCATGAACATCAGGGTACATAGAGGGATTGGTGGTCTTGATTAAATGCCAATTCCATACTCCCATACATGACAGAATCCAATAGAAACACTACAATCCTTTCCATCCTGAAATCTTAAAAATTATTGAGTCTGCTGAATTCTGAAAGGGAAATGAAATTCTACTTTATCCATATGAAGTTCGATGAGGTTGGAACCACTCTCAAACATCTTGGAACAATTAATGGTAATGTCCTTAAAAAATGAGACACCCCCATGCTCCCTTTTTACCAAAGTCCACCGTTTTGAACTCCCTCAGGGTCCACGGGATCCGTCATTAGGATAATATTCTCTTCATCATCAACTACTGTCTCTGCTACTGTGTTTCTTTAGGAAATCACTGTGACACTTGTATTTTGAATGCTCTAATAGCATTGACTTGATTTTCAATAAACCCTGCTTCATTGTTGCTCAGTTGAGCCCCATTGGTTCCAACAAACCAATGATTTACAAGGTCTGCATTGTTCTGCATAGGTGTATTCCCTACACTTGAGAGTAACCCAGATCTAGCAGAGGGCTCACTCTACACTGCTTCAAACACAACCACTAAACTTGTGCTGTTGGGCATGCTAACTTCTTCATGATTTATAGATTCACATATATTCTACAGCACGCATACACAACCCAAGTGTGAGATATTATGCCATGATATGATACAGAAGTGATGATGACATCTTGCATATACACAGTCCCGAAGTTAACTCTTCACAAGCAAGCAAACAGTCCCAGAATGTTGAAGATTATTGAGGCAGCCTCAGGGTCATAGATGGAAGATGACTCCTTGGACATCAATGCATAGGTGTAGCTCTTGTGTTGATCCAAAAGATCTTTTACACCAGCTGGAAGTAAAATTGGAACATGTTCAAACATCCACACAATTTTGAAGATGGTGAGCAGCTAAAGCAGTCTAATGACAAACACTGATTGACCAAGTGAGTAGAACAGATTGACATAACATAATTATACTTGACAGATCATTTTTGGTAAGGTTGCATTGGACAAGTTCAGATTTGTTACTTTTAGCAAAAGAATTATTGAAAAAAATTCCTTTCAGCCTGATTTGACAAGAAGTTTGAAGTAGCATATTTGATAGGGGGAGTGTGTTTATTAAAAACTAGAAGATGAGCAGACTTAAATGAACATTATGATGAAAAGTTAAAGGTTTGAAGAATGATGATGATGCATGCTTACCTTTTATGAATTTACTGAACTTCAGCATATCAGTTAGGGGGAGCATTTATGTGATGAGCATTTATGCTTTGAAATGGTGCTCTACTATGATTCAACGATTGCCATTTAGGAATTTTTTTTTTAACACTTCCAGGTATTGTCGCAATATCGACAGATTCATGTCACAAAAGTTAATGATATTTAGATGAACAACCGTGGAACCAAAGAAAAATTTTCGGCGCACTTGATGAACCTGCCATGATTTTTCATGGATACAGAGACGAAGTTTCGAGGAACTATAGAAATGTTTCCACACAGATGTTGAACCTGCCACAAAAATTAGTGAATCTAATCGTCTCTATTGCGACGAACATTCGTGGAGCTATTTAAGATGTTTCCACGTAGATGCTGAACCTCCCACGAACATTCGTCTCTATAGCGACGCACCTCCAATTTAAGTTTGTCTCTATAGACACGAAAGTTCGTGGCAAGTAAAGCATTTGCGTGGAAACATATTGATGAGGGGCATTGATATATCGACAAAACTTCATGGAAGAATTAATTTTCCGAAAATATGAGGACTGTTGCGAAGGTGACACATGGCCACTGAGAAACGTTGCTATTGCCATGATGGGGAATCTTCGTCCCTATATCCACGAAGTTGGTTCCACGAAAAAATGAACCCCAGATCGTTGCAATAGGGACGAAAAATCGTGGCTATTACAACGAAAAAACGTGGCAATTTTGGCCATATGTAGTAGTGTATCAAACTTAAACAATAGTTAAATTATGCATTCACCATAAACAATAAAATTCATCTACATATGGGAAAAACATAGAACACAAGGTTTTTACGTGGAAACCCAAATGGGAGAAAACCACAAAACGCTCTCTTATATTATAAATAATACATTCATGGGAAGCACCAACTTTTGAAAGTTCTCAAGAACCAGCTAGAAGGAGGCTCCAACCCCTTGATTTACAGGCTACGACCTGAAGGAAGCACCAACTCCCTGATTAACCAGCACTGACTAGAAGGAGGCACCGACCCCCTAGTTTTATAGGCACTGACCTGAAGGAAGCACCGAATCCAGGTTCTTTGCCCCATCCCGCCACCCCGATATGTCTGTAGAAGATACTTATTTGTTGTTCTATTGATCCATGCACTCTTCATATTTACTGCAATACATTTTGTTGTGCACACCTTATGTATACTTTGATCTTGTAATTGCTTTACTTTTTCACATACTTCACTTCATTGTATCAATGTCTTCAGTATTATCCACTAGTTCTTGTATTTCATAACCTTTTGCAATATACGTGCGTTTTCATCATACTATTTTTGTTTATGTGATTCTGCAAACTTAACTGATACCGTGCATCCTCCTTTGTTCTACAATTCCATTATTAGGAATATGTATTAGATATATTGTGACCTTCTGTGCACCATTTGTGATTCTACTTTTTTGTTCTTGCACACTTGGTCCATCATTCTGTGCATCATCTACTATGTTGCATTTATGCCTTTCTGCATCTATCTTAGATAACTCACATCATCTTGTGCATCATATGTTGTGCTGCAACTCTGTCTTTGCTCAACTGTCACAGATAAATTACATCTTCATGTGCATCATCTGTTATGTTTCATTTTGCGCATCTGGATTCCGGTTCCATGAACCATTGATACCCCCAAAATTAGAAGCTTTCCAAATCAGAGTACTACCTCTTTCGTATCTTCAAGCTTACTTCGACTCTCCACCTTGGATTCTTATTTATACTTTACCTGCATAAACCATATGTCCACAATTTGGATGATGGCATCCCATCTTCCTTACTTCATGGTCAATCTTACTTACGCATCTGCCACTTGTCATGATCTGTGCCAATGAGGTATCATATCTTGTGGGTCTTTCACACACTTGGTCCTTTGCATAGTGGGACTATCGCACTTAGGAACCATTTCCCATGGGGTCTTGTGCCCTTGAAGTACCATTGCTTGTGGGTCTTGCGCACTTGACTTGTACGGCCACCTCTTACTTTCGAGACTCTTGCACGCTTCAAAGACTTGTATACTTCTTCCGATTGGTGGGTCTTGCACACTTCTTGGACTTGCATGTGTAACATCCCAAAAATAAAAAAAAATAAAAACAATTATAATAGCAATATTTATTAGAATTTATCTAATGCGGAAATGAGATAACTAAATTTAACACTTAATTAAGGTAAGTTAAATCATAATGACATGCCATCAATCTCAATTAAATAATCATAATTTCTACTTCAGATATTAACGGTTGTTAACTTCTTAAATGAGAGATCTTTGTATGCTTATGAAAACTAGTACAATTCAAGATTTGTTTAGGTTCTTGATTAAATATACATGCTTCTACAATTGGTACTGCTTTTAAAATATTGATGGAATGTTGACAGTTTGTTTGTTTGATAAAAGGGGTCCTATGAGGCACCCTGGAGATTACTTAGCTACGTTTAGCTAAGGAAATTGAACTTGTTTCCATGTGCAGATCGTAGGTAAGAAATCTTCATGATAGCATAAAAATTAGAGTACTTGTGTTTTTCATAACGTCGTCAATATATAATGTTAAGTGCTTCCTTGTGACATTAAAAACTGAAGGTATGGATTCCTAGCTCTAAAACTAGTTTGTAAGTTGGTTTTCAAAACTCTTCAGTGTTGTGAATTCACGTCGTCCAAGTACTTGTTATCATGCTGCAATTAATCTCATATGAATAACGTCAATGTTAACAAAACAGTACTTCCAATATCTATTGATGATGCTATTAAGAACATATAGAAATAGTATTGTATCTTGAATAAACTCAGACTACTCTAAGTCATGTAATTTATAAATGAATACACAGTTAACATAAATAAAGCTTATCGACTAGTGTTTGTACTAATATCATAGCTTTAAAGTGTATCTCATCAATACTTAAACAATATCTATGATGATACAATGATCCTTGCATTGCATGGCTAAAAAAAAGGAAGTGATCGTAAATATAGTATTTATACTGTGGATTAGCATTATCAAACTTCATTTTAAAGCCTATATAAAAGGTAGAAATGAAATAGATACATTTATTGTTACTATGCCTTTACATAGTACTATGTAATTTAATTATTACAATGTATAACCTTAGGCTTGAAACTATATAAGACTTACACTACAAATTACATTTATAAGCTTAAACGAATTGCAATCCTAACTATATGATCATATGCTTAGAGATTAAATAATATGAATCTATCTACATGTTAGCACTGTCGGGCTTTGACATATGCCAAACCATTGGATACGATGCAATATGATAATACAAACATTATGTTAAAACATAATATTACAAAACTCTTAACCTAAATATGACTATCATGAGCTTTGAATTTACCCTAGCTGTTGAAAAATGACAAAACCCAGAAATTGCTCACACACAGTTCATGGACAGATTTGTCAAACACTTAATGTACCTCTGATATTAAACTTCTACAGGCATACAAACTAGCACATTTCACTGGCATTCACTTTATATGCAGCTATAAGCTAATATACTGTTCATCAAGCAACTTCAGCAGTGAAAAATCATAAAAAATATCAGACTGTAAAACACATTTTAACACAGGAATTTTGGTCAAATTTGACCCTGGAAAAACCCCCCCAACCCTTGGGGAAAACCAGTTCACAAGAGAGATTTTTATTAGCTCATGAAGGAAAATTTCTTAGAATTTACAGCAGTCATTTTCAACAGTAAAATATCACTGTACTTATCTCCCACCGTCCTTCCAGACACCTCGAAATTTGTGCCAACAGGCTGCCACTATCTCAGCAGCTGTACGGCCAAGTCCAACAGTAACCACAGCTCTGTACTGCCTCTATTTGCATGCTGGAAATGCTCTATTTCTGACTCAAATGCCCACAGTGGCTGCTACATGAATCTCCTCGATTTCTGTGCACTGTGGTAACAAAAACAACAGCAGTCTCCTCTCTTGAAATGCGTTCCAACCTTGCCTCGTTTTCAGTGCTGAAACTGCTGTAAGAAATGGCTACAGAAATTTGCCTTGGAATGCGTGCAGACTCTTTCTCTTCCTGTTGTACCAGTATTGGAGTGCGTGCTGCCTCTCCTTGGGAAGTGTGCCCCTTCAAGCTGTCTCTTTCTCCTCTTCTCCTTCAAGCTCTGTCTCTCACTCTCTCTTGCAAGTGTGTTTCTCACACTCCTCACCAAGCTCCTCCTTGGAATTCGAGCCACTCTCCAAAGACTCTCTCTATTGGAATGTGTGCCAAAAATGAAGTCTCATGCACTTTTATTTACCCTATTAGGGTTTTTCTCATGACTTTTCACTTCAATGGACGAGATTAGATCTTGGCCAAGAGATCTATGGCTGGGATCTAATCTCTCGTTCACTTAAATCTCCTAAGTGAACTTTAAAACAAATTTTCTTTTTGAAAAAGTCACTTAACCCTAAATATTAAAAAAGTACACTTTATGACTTAAAGTCACTTTAAAAACATAATAAAGTACAACTCACTTTAAAATCATAAAGTCACATCAAAAAGGTACTTTAATAAAAACACATTACTAGAGTCACTTTAAGAATATAAATGAGGCTCCAAGTTATTGACCCCTGCACCTAGGCACCTAATGCAGTAGTGCCACCGAGCTATCAAATGCTAACACTAGCTCATGAATGAAGTGTTGAGTTGATGTGCCTTAAATGTGTTAATTGACAGGTTGATAGAAATACGATTATGTATTATATGCCTTGATCGAAATCCATAGTGGAAGGTTGGTTGTCAACCCACGTAGCTCGCCCATGATAACCTTGATTGGTTTTAACACTGGAACGCCTGGTTGGCAAGGTTAATACGATGCTTCACTTCTGATCTGTACATTGCAATACCCTCTTGGCAGGCCTTGCTGGCAATGATGTGGTTGATGTAATTAATGGCTATTAATACAAGGTATCTCGGTCTCCAAGGTTACGTCGTTGGCATCTCCATGCTTGTTGATCTTTATCAATTCTCGATTGTTGATGTTGCTACTCTAAACCTCGTTGAATGTATTGCATTGCAATTTTTTCCATTCTTCATTGTTACATTAGGGTATGGCCGACAGGCTTCCCAAAAAGTAGGGTTTGGTGAGAAAGTCTCTTAGGGTTCAATCACGCGACCTATGAGTGATAAATTTCTTAAATAATATACAGGCTAATAGCCTCCTACACTTGAACTGTGTTAACTGAATAGTGGCAGGATTTAACTTCTTCCAGTGATGTAATAGAATTTCGGACAGAGTTCGGATCTTCCATGGTTAGAAGAAAGTTTACTGTGAAAAGGTTTTAGGGTCGTGGTGAAATGTCAACTTGCTTCGTCGTTTTGATAAAGTATAATCTTGTTTCATCGAAAAGCCAAAATCAAAGGTAGAAATTTGATATTGTACAATAGGTTGTAATACTTGATTCGATTCTGCAAAACTTGTTTTGACCTTTGCAATGTTTGCTTGGCAGGTACCTGCTTGAAAGAAGTTGAAGGTTGAAGAAAGAGAAACTGGAAATGCTTCGGTTTCCTGGTAAGCTCCGGTGGTTTCTCGCAAGGCCACGTAGGTGCCTTTGATGATGCTTCCTGTATGTTGAGAGTTGGAAAAACCTTTGAAAGTTTCAATGATGGCCGAAACAGAGTTTTAAGTTTGTTTTTGTTTTGATGCAAAACTGTTTAGAGGGTAGCCTCTTAGTCTTTTGCGATGCCTTTTGTTTGTTTTTTTTTATGCCTGGCTAAGTTGTTGATAGAGATGTCAACATTTATTCTGCCAGATGTTTCAAGGGTAAAAACCCTGTGTAATTTCAATGCTTCATGACTCTAGTTGTTTGAGTTTTTTTGGTTGAAAAGGGGCAAGTCCCGTGCCTTGAGAAACCTTCACAATTTGTAATGAAAAAGTTTGGAAAGGAAACTTAAAGAAACCAAGTTTATTTCTGGTTTACAGTTACTCGTTGCTTGACTGTAGGCTGATAGATACTTTGCTATGTATCGTTTGAATTGTAAGCAAAGTTTTGGTCTTTGTATTTTATAAAATGGCAATGCCACAGGGTTCGATGAATACAAACCCTACCTGTAGGTTTTAATGGCAAGCTTGCTTGTACTGAGAAGGAAGACTGTAAGCTTGTGTTTTGATTTCGTTACTGGTACAAACGTTTAAAATTTATTGTAGTATTTTGATCGTTTTAACAAAACGTTGAGAGGGTTTGACCTCCGCGTCCTAGTTTTGAAGATGAACACTATAACTTAAAAATCCAGATATGAATGAGTTTTGAAGCTAGGGTTTATAAACCAGACTTATTTGACGTGAAGAGAGAAACCTCGATAATGTATTTGCCGAAATGTTAAGGTGTGAACTACAGTTTATTCAAGAGTATGTAAAAAGTGTATTTGGCTACTGTTAAAATAAATCTTTATGAAACATAAATAAAACATTAATTGTTGTATTAGACTAGTATGAAACTAATTAATTAAAACAATTATAGTGACAATGGAAATTCTTTATGACAAAATGAAAAGTATTCACTTATAACCAATTTTGTATGGAATGAATTTGTAGCTGTTATATTTTTGCAAAAATTCTTGTTCTATGAAAATTTGAAATGTTTAATACTAAATGCATTTGCTTGCTATTTGAATAGAATAGTGATATGAGGAGAATACATGAATGTACATAAATTTAACTGGATTTATATTTTGAAATAACAAAAGAATCCTATAATATTATCTATAGTTATACAGTAAATTATTACTCTGTTTAGATACAAGTCAGAATAGCAAGCAAATCACTTACTACAATTATTTATCCAATCAAATGGCAATATGCCTATCTCTAATCTATTATTTAATTTGCTTCTCTATACTGGAGTATGATGCAAATAACAACATGTGGAAAAATATAGATTTGATTTTCTAATCAGATTTTAAACATGTTTATCATTCAGACTTTAACAAAGATTAGAAATAAATTCATTTAAAAAACAGAGTTTGATGATTTCACTAAACATAATTATTAAACCGTAAACAAAGTAGGAAACAACAAAACCTGATTAATTGTAGGGAAACAAATATCCCAAGGAGTTTGTTCCACCCAACCAATTCCTGAATACAACCAAGTTACTTTCCTTAGGACCCCCGAGCTTGTTCACTGAACCACCAGGAGGAAGAAACTTAGAATGTTAGGATCTCCACTTGCAGTAGCAATAGTTGTCCAATCTTTGAAACTAGCAGTCCAAAGGACCTGCACCAGCACCTCTGGTTCTCTTATCAAAATAGTATGCAGACTTATGATTGCACTCACAACTATCCTCTCTATTCGAATCTCTCAGTGATCACCTGATGCACATGAGGAAATACTTCTACAGAAAATATTGTGTAAGAGTTGCCTGCTCAATTCGAATTTGCCTTATGTAGGCTGCCTAGGCCTTTTCAGTTGTTACTGGGTCATTAAATGAGCTGTCTTCCCACTCCCACCACCTGGGGGATAATGCCACATTTTTAGGGGTATTTGTCCCATAACCAATAGCTAATGGTGAAGTGCAATTGCTGCCATCTATCCCATACCTTCCAATAGCTTCCATTCCTCCTAGTGGGTCAATGAATAGTTCCCTTAGGTGTTTGTCTCCTAATTAATTTATTTAACTAATAATAATCAATAATTACATTCATCCTTGATCAAAATTGATCATAATTACAAAACTTTGTAATTAAATTTAACATAAAGTATTTTGCTAATAAAATAATAATTTCAAAAATTTGGGTAGGTGACAGCATGCATGTCCAACCACTTCTTTCTCTCGAGCCTCTTGCGCACTCTCAAAACTTGTCCAATCATCTATTTTGACTTTACCTTTGAAGTGTCACAACTATATGGATTGGGACTTGCACACATACCTTATGTACTTATTCAAATTGGATGTACTTCTACAATTTGTATGTACTTCAAACTAGATTTCATATATTTCTTCAAACTTGCACAAGGATATTGAGTGCTATTTGGCATCAGTTGACATCAATGACAACCAAATTTCAACAATCTCCCCCTTTGGCATTGATGTCAACACCTCATGAATCTATGCATGTTAACACCTCATGAAGTTGTGCTCTTCCTGATTATGAATTCCTTTATTCTTATTGCACACAACAAAATACTTCCCCTGTGTGCACCCCCCTTGTGTTCTTTTCAATTTGAACTTTTGTTCATCTATGCAACTAGCTATCGGTATTTTTTTATACCTTTCATTTCTTTGTAGATATGATGCACGCTTAATTATCTTTCTCCTTTGTGCTTATGTGTGACTATGGATCAATACCTCTCTGATGTTTTTCATTTCTATGCAGATCCTTGTCATTGACGCATACTTCATGATCTTTCTCCCCATTTGAGATCAATGGAAAGGAGGTTATTTCAATGCACACTATGAGGTTCTCCTCTCTTGGGTTTTTCACCATCCTTTATGTAGTTCCTTGCTTTGATTACTCCCCCTATCTTCGTGCTTCATTATTTTTCCTTTTGTTGGAGTTGTTGCGCAGCACTGAGCTCGGTTTCCTTGCAACCTATACATTAACATTGTCTTTGTAGTTGTATTCAATAAAATTCCTCTGTACGGTTTCCAACATATTTTTATCTTGATCTTTTGTTCCTGTTACATAACACTCTTTTATGCTTATTTATCCATGTTCATGTTGCACTCACTGTGCGCACTACAAACTGCCTTTATGCTTCCGATTTCCATTATCTTCCAACATTCATCTTTTCATTTTTTTCGCATCTACTGCATTGTGACGCATCTTCATCACATCTTAAAATTTATGGAATACATCATTTTCTATGACTTTGCACATCTTACCACGACATCTAAGGAATATTTCTTAATATCTCACATACTTCCTCCTGCCAGCCAACTTGGAAACAAGTTGATGTGACTAATAATTTGTGCCAAAAATATGACGTGTTGTTGTTGTACTCGTGCTTTTAAGCGACATCATTTCGATCACAAAGAACAATGAATTGGATTTCTGCTTGGTCCTCTTGCCTGATCTCATTAGCTCATGCAATAAATTTTGACGTCTCTCTAGTCAGCTTCGAATCGCATGGACATTGTTAAGATTATATGCTACTATAGACTAGAATCTAACTTCATGAGCATTCAATATATTTTCACAATAGGAGCATAATAAGTATCTCTGAAAGATACACAGTCACAAAGTAAACAACAATATATCATGGGAAACTCTCAAGGGGAAGAAAACCCAGCAAGAACTTCATAAATATAGATGATCAAAGTACAATGCCCAAAAATAGGTCTCACAAATAAGAGAGACAAAAAGACTCAAAATATAGACCCTAGCCAATCCTCCTCCTCCTTCATAGATCTCTCTCTCTCCTCTAATGTGCAATGCACAAGTGAGTGAATGGTACAAATGAAAGAAAGACTCCTTCTATTTATACTTTACTTTTCACTTAACCTTTAACCCAACTAGGTTGGCCTAAATAACTCTAACTGGGCCAAATTCTCTATGAAGACTCAATATAACATTATATTATATTCTAATGGGTACTAATGACCCAAATTACAATGGAGGTTTAACCTTGTGACTTTACATGACCAAATGTAATAATGACATCCCCGAACGGAGGTAAAACATCCCCGACGAAGTTACAATAATAAAGTAGAAGTAGAATATTATTTGAAGTTACATCAATTCAACACTCTCCCTTAACAAGAAGGGTATTCTACTGAAAACAACAACAACATGTGCAACTCTACACAACATCATCGGAGGGAGGAGGGGCATCATAAACAACATCACCTGGAACATTGGTTGGTTCATCTATAAATCATTGGAAGTTCTTCAACATCAACATCAACAATTGGAAAAACTTGTTGTAACATCATCAACATCTATTGCATGGATCTGGAACATCATCATCATCTTCAGTACAGAGCTGAAGTATCATAATCATCATCATCTTCAGTACAGAGTTGAATTATCATCATCATCATCATCTTCTTTAGTATAGAGATGAAGTATCATCATCATCAACATGAGGCTGGAGCATCATATTCAGTATAGATATAAAGTATCATCATCATCAGCACGAGGCTAGAGCATCATCATTTGTAGCACTGGATCATCCTCATCTACAGTACTGGAACATCATCATTTACAACACTGGAGCATCCTCATCTACTGTACCGGAACATCATCAACTGCAACACTGGAATATCATCACCTGCAGCACACATGATCCTTCCTTTCAGAACTAGGGATCATGGACAATCCTTCCTTTCGTAACTAGGGATTCAGTCCAACAACTTTGGTGATCCTTCCTTTCGGAACTAGGGATCATGGAAAATCCTTCCTTTTGGAACTCAGGATTCAATCCAACAACTCTGGTGATCCTTCCTTTCGGAACTAGGAACCATGGAAAATCCTTCCTTTCGGAACTAGGAATCATGGACAATCCTTCCTTTCGGAACTCGGGATTCAGTCCAACAAATCTGGTGATCCTTCCTTTCGGATCTAGGGATCATGGAAAATACTTCCTTTCAAAACTTGGGATTCAGTCCAACAACTCTGGTGACCATTCCTTTCGAAACTAGGGATCATGGAAAATCCTTCCTTTCGGAACTCGGGATTCATTCCAACACTCATATATTATACATTCCTTCATTTCGGAACTAGGGATTTAGTCTAAGGATCAACATTTAAGACTATCCTTCCTTTCCGAATTACGGGATCACTGTCTAGGGATGATCAATCTCACTGCACCACAATATCATCATCACTACTCCCCCTTTTGAGGGAAGTCCTTTCGGACTGCACCAAGCTTCTCACGGAAGTGCTCAAACTTCACACGAGATAGAGGATTAATCAACACATCTGCAACCTGCTCATTAGTTCTCACATATTGGATCTTTATAGCTCCCTTTTGCACCATATCACAGATGTAGAAATACCGTATTTCTATGTGTCTTGGCTTATCATGGAACACAGGGTTCTCTTTCATCTTTATACAACTCTAGTTATCACATAGAATCACTGTGATATCCAACTCTAGATCAAATAGACCTAATAACAAATTTTGAATCCATATAGCTTCACAACTGGAAGAACAGGCTGCAATATATTCTGCTTCTGTAGTGCTGAGAGAAACACTAGACTGCTTCTTGCTTAGCCATGAGATCATGGATGAGCCCAGACTGTAACATCCACTTGAAGTGCTCTTGCTCTCTGAGACACTTCCTGCCCAATATGAATCTATATAACCAAACAGTCTGAAGTCGATATCTCTAGTATAACTGAGACCATAGTCTATTGTACCTTGTAGGTACGCCATCACATGATTTATAGCTGCAAGGTGAACATGTTTGGGCTCAACCAGATACTGACTCAAGGTGTTCACAACAAAGCATATATCTGGCCTGGCATTCATCAGATACATCATTGACCCAATAATCTGCCTGTATAGAGTCACATCCACTAATTATGACGAAGTATCAGATAGTAACTTCAAATTTGTATCCATGGGCGTGGCTATGGATTTACAATCCAGCATGTCAAATATTTTCAATATTTCTACTGCATACTTCCCTTGGTTAAGGAAGATTCCCTTTGAGCTCTGCCATACTTCGAGACCTAGAAAATAATGCATTAAGCCAAGGTATTTCATCTCAAATTCTGTAGCGAGCTTCTTCTTGCACTATGAGATTTGCTTCTCATTACCTGTCAGGAATAAGTCATCCACATATAGCAATAATATGACAGGTTCATCATCCATAACCTTGAAGTAAAGGTTAGGATCATCTTTACTCTTGGTAAATCCCAAGCTCGTTAGAAAAATATCAATTCTTCCATACCAAGCTCTTGGAGCTTTCTTCAATCCATACAGAGCCTTCTTTAGTTTCCAGGTACGCATCTCTTTGTTTTCAACCTCAAATCCTTTTGGATGTTCTATGTACACTTCTTCTTCAATGACACCATTCAGGAAAGTTGTTTCCACATCCATCTGGTGTAACTTCCACTTCATCATGGCTGCAAGTGCCATGATGGTTCTAATTGAAGTGTACCTTTCTATAGGAGAAATTTTTTCTTCATAATAAATTCCTTCCTTTTGAGAGAATCCATGAGCAACAAATATAGCTTTGTATTTTTCAATACTTCCATCAGCATCATGTTTTATTTTGTATATCCATTTGGAAGATACCACACTTTTACCTTTTAGTTTGGGAATTATGTCCCATACATCATTCTTCATTATAGATTGGTATTCTTCCGTCATAGATTCTACCCATTCTTTCTTTTTAATGTATTCTTCATGACAAGTAGGTTCTTTGTCTACAAGATCACACATTAAAGCCACATAACTGGAAAATGGCTTTCGTTTCTTACTTTCTCTTGAGGAGCCTTCTGGAGATCCATACTTCTCTGCATATTGAATAATTTCACGATCCCAAGCTGGTTTTCTCTTGCGAGAGATAGTCATGGATGGAGGTTCTTGGGTCTCCAACACATCATGATATTCCAAATTCTCATCATCGAGAGAGGGTGCAACCTCTGCAACTCTAGGAGCTACATCTTCTTCATATACTTCTTCATGCTGGCACTTTCTTGATTTCTTGAGAGATGCATCTTCATTAAATGTTACATCCTTGCTAATATCTATGCGATGATAGCCTGGTATATAGATCCTGAATGCCTTGGAGACCTCACAGTATCCAACAAAGATTCCTTTCTTTCCGGAAAGATCCAACTTGGTTCTTTTCTCTTTTGGAATATGAACAAACACTGGACAACCAAATATTTTGAGATTGACTTACCTCTGGTTTCTTTCCCGTGAAAATATGTTCAGGAGTTTTGAAATGTAATACCCTTATTTTGGACTTTGAACCCCTATTATATTTTCTGCTAAGTATTATTTCGTTTATACTTAGGAAAGTTTAGAAATCTGCTAAAGAGATTTCTATTGACCATGTGGACTAGCACATTAAAAGAGGGAGTCACAGTCCCCTAAGGTTGGAGGGAAAATGTCACTTAATAATAATAAAAAGAAATTATTATTGGAGACAATTGGAAAAACCTAAAGAAAATAATTGAGAGATTAATGAATTAAAAGAATTCACATAATGAGGAAAATTCCCCTAAGAGAATAAAAGGTGAAAACTCATTGAAACTCTCATAATTTCATTATGCATCATTCACAATCTCATGAGTTGAATACACAAGAGCAATAGGAATGGGAAAACCTGAACCTGAGACAATGAATGCTGGTGAGGGAGGACAGATTTTTGAGAACCAAACTGGTCCTGAAGCCAAGTGATTGAGGGAAGATTTGGGAGGACCAAACTGACTCATATCAGGAGGAATCATATAGTTTGGTATGAGCTTGGCCACTTAATTGTGTGTAGGTAGGAGAACTACCCCAAGCTTGTAGGAGTACTGCATTTACCTGAATAGATTGTGTTAGTGATTCTCTCCATGGATATGGATTAAAATCCCCTGGAGCATCCTAGAGCTCAAGAGTATTGAGTTGGGTGTTGGGTTGCCTGCTACCTTTGAAATATCCTGAATAACTTGGAAAAATAACAAGTTAAGGGTAACTAAAATCTATACTCTACCTGGGGGACTGTGAACTCATCTCGGGGGTGACCTGAGAGCAAGGAGAACTTGCTAATCAAAGGCTGGGAGGTTTGTGCCTGGTTCCACTAGTCAGCAAATTGTAATGACCCTTTTTCAAATTTTATTAAAATGCCCAATTTTCCACTTTTTCCCCAATTTCGACCCTTGACTAGTTTTGATGCCTAGGTCTCCAATTTGCTCCAAATGATCCCAAATATTTTGAGAAGGTATATGGATGATGTTATAACATAAATATGTGTTTCGGGGATGCTTTTCGACCTTTAAAATACTTCTGCAAGTCCTCTTTCAATTATGGCCAATGTAGGGACCCTTTGACTAGTATTGGTCTCTAGGTCTCCAATTGGCTCTAAATGCCTTCAAATATTCAAGGAAGGTGTATGAATGATATTTGTACTTGATTATGATGTTAATGGATTATTTATGACCATTAAAATACTCCTGAAAACTTGTTTAATATTCTGGACAAAGTATGGAATTTAACTAGCAATTTGAGGTTCAAATTCCCCCAGGGTAAGTTCTCAAAATGGCTCTCCAAATGCCTCCAAACCCACTCAAAATTATGAACAGAGGTAGGGGATTTATAAGGGACATTATTTAGGTATCATTTGCACCATTAATCAGTTATTAAGTCTGTTCTAACCTTCTCCCAAACAGAAGCAAAATTCACTAATTCGACCCTTGGGGAAATGGCACCAAATCTTCTCCAAATGTAAATAAACTGAGTAAAATGACTTCAAAGGCTTAATTATTGAACATGAAACTTGTATAATACATCAATAAAATTCCATTCATAAATAAACCATCAGTATTTTACTTATCCATTCGAATCCATCAACATTACATTGGTTCACAACAAGGTAGTGGGGAAATGGCACTATTCTTTCATTAAAAATGAGATTTATACATTTCTACTTGGAATTTCGACCTGAAAATTTCTGGAGATTAAGAACAAAGTATTTAATTCATATTAAAAAATAAGTGGGGCATGATAATCTCCCTCAAAGAGTACAATAGCTCACCAAAAGTGCCCTCCCTCAAGGATCAAGAATATGCCATGAGAACTGGAAATGGTTGAAGGAGTGAGATGCACTAGAAGAAACCATGAGCTTCCCTGTAGCTTACACCTGCAAATTAAGACTCCATTAAAGCTCCAAATGAAAGGTATAAATGGCCTTTCTAATTACCAACTTGGATGGGAATCTTTCACCCTCGAAATTGGCTAAGGCAGGAAACTAGTCATCCACTAGCTCTCCCTCTTCACAAATGTAATTGCAAATTTCTCAAATGATCAAAAGCTGCTATTATTCCTTTTTAATGAATTTTATAAAATTATAATGTCATCCATGGGTCTAATTCCTTCCAAGAGACTCATGCCAACTCAAGTTGGGAAGAGATTCCAAAGAATGCCACTTGTACAACAATTCCTAGTCTCCCACTTCCACCAAATCACATGTGGAAGCATATTAGCTTCCCTAACTCCCTTGAACGCCATCTTGGAGGCTATTTTTAGCCCTGACATGTCATATATGTCATATTTCATCCTTCAGGTATGATTTGTGTCATAGGTGTCATAGCATCTTCATCATTTTTGTCATAGAGCTAGGGAATCTAGCCCAAATGTCCCACTAGCTCCAAATTGCCTCTTCCTCTTCCATGGGAGTTACTCTTCCTCTATATTTCGACCTTGTATGCGTCATGCCATGAATAATACCTTTTGAACTCCCCCAAGTATGTTACCATTCACTTTGAATTCGAATTAGTGAGAAAATGATGCCAAGTGTAGTGGGGAAATCTAGCCATATGTGGGTCCCACTTCCTCCATGTGTCTTCATGATCAAATGCCACTTTGATTTTCACTTGTATATATTTATTTCGATACTTTATCAAATATTTATTCCATTCTAATGTTCAAACATCATTTATTATCCCCTTATTCCAAATCCCAAAGCTTCCACCCCAAACCTAGGAAACTAGTAATTTTCCTCCTTGGCGATTATTTGACCTTTAGCATCAATTTGATAAACTCTCATGAAACTGGCCAATGGGATTAGGCCGTTGTGACCCAATGCAAAATTTGGGACATGACACAGATTCAGATAAGTGTTTATAATCTGACTTGCAGAGTATTTGTTTTGGATAGTATTTATATATGTGTTTTTTAATATATTTGATTTACTGTTGAATGGCATATGTATCAGATTTGACCATATATGTATTGTTCTTGATTATTCTGAGCATGAATCTCAACTAGAAACTAGATCTCTGTAATGATTTATCTTATGATCATTTTTACAGATCTAGGATATTGTATTGTGGGATGGCTGTGATAATATCTACATTCTAATGGCAGTAGATTTACAACATTAAGATCCCCTATACTGTTGTAAATGTATGCATCATCTAAAATAATACTGATATGAATCATGTGCTAACCTAGGGTTGCTGAGACATGTTTGCATATTCTAGGTGTTGTATTTTAAATATATTCCAGTATTTAAATAAGATCTTATAGCTTACATTATAATGTTGTAAATAGGGCAGGCAGGTAAACCTGAAGGTTTACATGCCTAGCCCTTATGTTTATCAACTCTTTTATAGTGGAGTTTGTTTTAGAAAAGATAACCTTGATAATGCTAGAATTCAGACCTGTTATAGATCTGATTTATTGTTTTGGACAGAGTTTGTATTCTATTCAAATCTGGTCAAAATCGACTGTATGCAATTAAATGGCATTTCAGTTTAAATTTCTCAGTATTGAAATAAACTATACATTTCTATATTTATGAGTTGAATCTATGCCGGAATATTATTCTGATTTAAATGGCTAATGATTATGTAAACAATATTGTAATACTCCTTATTAATATGGATGTAAATGTATTCGTTGATGGCGATATGTGACTCATGTATAACCTAGGTTGCCATAATCTATATATGCCTATAGATTGAATGCATTTTGTATATGCAGTAATTACTGATTGAAAACGATTCAAGTATCTAAGGGTTTTACCCTTAGTATGGCTACCAATAATATTAATAGATGGTAAGATACATGTATACATTCACCTGTGCATTTTATATTAACCTGACGTTTTTCATCTACTGTTTAAATAGTGTATTGAATACATCTAATAAGAAAACGATTGTTGGGTATAAACATAAGCCACATATTAATAATTAAACTTTGAAGCATATAAACGTAGTTTGTATGGTCAATATTGCTGAAGAAAGAGACAGTGATTCGCTGCCATAAATCATTCATTGGTGCATACAATGGGCAAGCTTAATGCCTTTACCCTAAACATTTGGTTTACATGAATTAAACAATATATTACAGTATGTGCCATTTTGAATGCAAACGAAATCATGGAGGATGCAAGCTATTGAGGACGATTCCTTCTAAATGAGCAGTAAACGATTAATTCCAAGCATATGCTATTAGCAACGATTCTGTATGCTTCCATTAACATCATGCATCTAACATTAAATCAATATGCGTACACAGTGGTAAAGCTATGCCTATATAATGCATATTAATATCAAGTGCCGAGGGCATTTATACATTTAAAGTATGTATTCCAAAATACATATCATTTAAATAACATACAGATAGAGTTTTGGAATCGTAAAGGCTGTGGCATTGCCACTTTAAATTACAGCGAAGCCGGTTACATAATCCCAATGCCTCTGCCAGGGGCAGAGCATCGTTGTATTGTTTTGCAACTACACATGACTGTGGGAGTCCCCTGGACTACAACTCTTGGAATTAACAACAACCCTACAATGACAATGGAGCGCAATAGAGGTCGCAATGACGCTCTCATAGTTTGGCTATATGCCCCTATCATTTTGGCCAAGGGTCGTGCTCCTTAAAAATGCTCAAACAAAAGCAGGAGAAACCCTAACCTCACTAACAACGTTTTAGTAACTTTTCCCCCACCAACGAGGTGAACCAAACCTGAGGGAGTGGGATGGTGAGTTACCTATTGAGCTTCGCAAGTCACCATGACCCCAATGTCTGTTACAAGATCGCGGGAGTGCTTCACTCCACCATTTCTCCGTTGGTTCCTTGCACATTACAACGTGGTGAGAGGTCAAACCTCAAGGGTACCGGAACCAACTGTTAACGAAAGTAAACAACGCTACAACGAAACTGAAAGATGGATTGTGATATTACCTGGTGAAGCAACGAGTCGCAGCGCAACTTGACTCCATTGTACCTGTCACAACAACATCACGAAGGTCAAACCCGGGCCTTTAACATGCAAACGAAAACGTAAATTACAGTATGCAGCGACATCTTACAAAACGTAAAGTTGGTACAAACAACAAAAAGTATCACTTACCTTGCAATGGTGACCACGTTGAATAGGGTGATGACTGGTATAGTGTGCATCTCTGGAAGCAAAGTGCTGAAGCTGGGCAATAAACCTTCACCTTACCCTACGCAGAGCCGAAGATCTCGTCGCAGCCGAACAACAAAAGAACCAAATTCCAAGTGAAGGGACTATCAACACTGGATACCGGAGAGAGCAGGTGGAGACCACTTTAGCCGGTAAAGAACGAAGTTAATGCAAGCATGGATATGGCTGGGTGTGAAATCCCATATCCTGGATCGACGGTGCCAAACTCATCACAACATCCCATGCACTGTCCTGGATCACCATCAATCACTCAGAAAGAAGGAAGGGTTAATGCATTGCAGAGTTTGGTGTATGGTACGCCCCAGTGTAACCTTCCACTGAAAGGGTTCCATAAATGGGACCAAACACTGTGTTCACCATGTCGCCAAGCCCATTAAACATAGTGTGTGTCGACTCTCCATCCATGGGAGAGTGTGTCTACGTCACCTGCCAACATGGTAGCAAGGAGAGGGGTTAAAACGTGTATTTGGATTGGTGAAGCCTGAGTGGCATAAGCCACAACCACATAGACCACCAGTTGGAGTGAGTCGGCTTGCAACCAGCTAAGTCAGATGTATTTGTCCACGTTTAACGTCAAAGTCGAGCTACGTGCATTCATAGGCTCCATGTATTACCATCGTGGCAGCATGAATACTCTTACACGGTTATGTGTTGACCGGTCTTAACCAAAAATGTTAAGTGTTGATGCTGTGGATGTGAGCCACGTCGAGGTGGTAGGGTTGGATTTCATTGGCGACCACTCATAACTTAATTAACCTTTGTATATGTTAAGTGTATGCATTGAGCCTTAAGTTTAATGCTTCATAAGTTTATTATTCCATACTATGTGCAAAGTGTGCTGGTGCCTTAAGCCTTAGAAAGGAGCGTTGTATTATATATATAAATATATAGAACCTTATATATTTACATCCACTTGTATACATAAGTTTATGTTATAACCCCGATTTTCTTATGTATATTGTTATATGGGTAAGTCTATTTGCATGGTAGTGCAAAGTATTGAAATATTATGTTTATAATAATAAGTATGCTTTGGTTTTATGGAATGAAATGTATTAATATATATGTGTGTGTGTGTGTGTGTGTGTGTGTGTGTGTGTGTGTATTAATAACCATGGTCATTTTAGTATATAGTTGTTATTTGTTTTATTAAAGAACTTTTGCACTATAGGAACCTTTGCATATGAGAGTATAATATTAATGCATATCATTAATATAAATTGATGTGTTAAATATTTAAATGTGTGTGTAGTCAATACATATGTACTCCAAATATGAGAGTTGTGGCTAAGCCCATTAAAGTATTAATGATGCTATTAGTTTAGGATTGCACGCCTATGTATCGTGTTAAATACATATAGATTGTGGTATAGGCTAAGTGAGTTGGAAAAGATACCAGGTCTGGGGCGTCATGGTTTTAATGCTTGCATATGTACTAGACCATAGTATAAGTTCTATATGCGTACTGCTTAGGTATGTCATAGAGTGTTACATCCTTGGTGCAGATAGGTAGCTTGTGTCATCATGTCGGCATAAAGGACCTCTACATCACCCACGCTTGTTCTAATACGTCAGTGGTATGATACTTAAGACGTAAGGGTGTGTATAGTCTGAAGGACTATAACACTTCGGTAAAAGAGTCACGACAAGATTTTTCGCAGAAGGTGTGACAATATTACTTAAATTATTATGCTTATGATATGTTTTTCTAAGTATAATTATTACCTAGTGGTGTAACCATGAACAGTAATGAAGGCTTGTGGGCGCGTCCAAAAAAAAAAAATTGGTAAGAGGAGACATGACAAATTGGTATCAGAGCATGGTCACTACACTAGGACCTTAAGCTCATTGCGTGTATGTTGTGCTTTTAAATGCTTTTTAAATTCTTTATATAAATGCTTAAATATTTTCCTGTAGCATACTGCCTGTAATTTTTTTTATTTTAATTACCTGTTGTTTTTAAAAGTCTAACAAACAACTGGCCACACTTAGACAGCAGAGCAACTGAAAATTTAAATGGCAGAATTAAATTTTGCAAAACAAGAAGGCGAGCTAGTTATAGAAACATCCATTCAGCACGGAGCTATGGCCAGCAGGCATGGGAGAAACCCAAATTCTCCACTAAGAGCAACACCATCCCGTGAGATGTTGGAAACAGTGAAAAGCCTAAAAGCAGAATTAATGAGCATCAAAGAAGACAACATTAAGAATTTTGAAGAGCAGCAAGAAATCAATGCTATCCTGCTGCAAAAACTGACGGAAAAGGAGAACAGTCACCTCCCAACACCGGAGGAACAACATGCAGAAAAATCAGGCACTAAGAGAAATTCCAAGTACAAATCTACACCTCCAAGAAATTCTGCTAGTTTTAATATGGACATCAGTGACAAAGAGTCACAGGGAGAGGATTCTGAAGAGTGCATTCCTAAAAAGAAAAAGAAAATAGGAAAAGTACATCACTTACATTTAGAATTGTGGAAGATCAAGCCCCCTACTTTTAATGGAGAAATTAAAACTAGAGAAGAAGCAGATCTGTGGCTGAGAGACATGGAGAAGTACCTATGCATGTTCGATTATTCTAGCCTCATTAAGGCTAGAATTGTTGTTTTCAATCTATAGGTAAGGCATCAGCTTGGTGGGACAACCTCAAGATGAACCGCTCGATCAAGGAGAAGAAGGTAAAGTGGAAGACCTTTGCAACCTTCTTCAAACAGAAGTACCGGTTTGAACGGTACTTTGACAAAAAGGTAAAATATTTCTATGACCTTAAGCTGGGACAACAAAACATGGAAGAGATGATCAGTAAATTCCTGGAACTGCTGAAGTACATTCCATACATTCAGGAAGAAAAAGTCAGAATTCAACATTTCTTGAATTATTTACCATTTGGGTACAAAGATCGGATAGAGTTTGATGATCCCAAGACCTTGGAAGATGCTTTCAGGAAAGCTAGACTATGTTACGAACAGGGATAGAACAGGGTTGAAGTGTCCAAGAAGTGGAACAAAAAGAAGAAACATAAATATGAAATAAGGCAGAAGGGTCACAAACCCAACCATTTAAGAAACCAAAGTTCGCGGACACCTTCTAGCAACAAATTTGAGGGTAGCAATCCACAGTCTAAATTTGTTTCACCCACTAAAAAGTTCAACAGTGAAAGCACCAGAAAACCAGAACCAACACCATCGAAGCCACCTATCAAGTGTTGGGGTTGCAGAGAGAATCATCAATGCTATGATTGTCCTCATAAAAAGGACATAAGCAAACCTATGCATAATCTACAAGAGGTTTCTATGGTCCAAGACGTAGCAAGAAGTCCAAGAATCTATGCGGCACTGAACAACCATCAGGATGAACATCAAGCTTCGGTAATCGAGGTTGAAGGTATGCTTTCCGGGACACCTGTGTCTATCTTAATTGATTCTGGAGCATGTAAGAGTTACATAGATCCAAAACTGTGTGTGTCATGCAAACTTAATAAGGACAAATATACACAGCCTTGGTTGGTACAAATGGAAACATGGATGAAATGGAACATTTCAGAGGTGTTAAATCAATGTCCCTTGCAGTTAAATACATCTTGTACTAGTGCAGATTTAAATGTTTTGCCACTAGGATTATACGATGTGCTCATCGGTATGGATTGGCTGGAAAACCATAGGGATGTTATAGACTGCTACCAGAAATCTGTTGCATTTACTAATGATGTGGGACAGCAGGAAAAGATCCAAGGGATCGTGAGAGTAGTGAAATTTAGGGAAATTTCTTCTCTCCAACTAAAGAGGAATGCATGAAAAGGGTGCAAACTCTATGTTGTCCACATGACAGAAAATCAGAAAATGGAAAGTGCAGATTCCATAAAGCATCCTGTGTTGGCTGAGTTTAAGGATGTGTTTCCTGAGGAAATTCCAGAGCTACCTCCTAGACGAGAGTTGGATTTTACCATTGACATGTCCCCGGGAACCGTGCCAAACTCTAAGGCATCGTATCAGATGAGCACACCTGAACTAATTGAGTTGAAAGCACAAATGCAAGAACTATTGGAGAAGGGTTATATCTTCCCAAGTGTGTCCCCATGGGGAGCACCGGTAATCTTTGTGCAGAAGAAGGATGGCACATTCTGCTTGTGCATAGACTATAGACAGTTGAACAAGGTAACCATCAAGAACCAGTATCCTTTTCCAAGGATAAACGATTTGTTCGATTAGGTTGGGGGTGCCACTGTCTTTTCTAAGATTTATCTAAGATCGGGTTATCATCAACTCCGGATTAAGGAAGAAGATGTGCACAAAACAGCTTTCCGAACTCGTTATGGACATTACTAGTTTGTGGTGATGCCATTCGGTTTGATGAATGCACCAGCCAAATTTATGTGCCTAATGAATAATGTTTTCAGCAAGTACTTGAATACAAATTTTGTGGTGTTTATTGACGATATCCTCATCTATTCGAAGAACGAAGGGGAGCATGAGTAACACTTAAGACTAGTGTTGCAAGACTTGAGAGAAAATCAGTTGTATGCCAAATTATCCAAGTGTGATTTTTATAAGGACCAAATCCAATATTTGGGTCATATTATATCAGCAGAGGGTATTGCGGTGGATCACAACAATATAGAGGCCATAATGAGTTGGCCTACTCCCCAAAACATAAGCAATGTCCGCTCTTTCATGGGATTGGCTGGGTATTACGTAAATTTATTGAAGGACTTTCCAAAGTAGCCCATCCCATTACTTCGCTTCAGTGAAAGGAAATAAAATTTCTGTGGATGCCCAAGTGTGAAGCAAGTTTCACAAAGTTGAAACAGTTTCTCACTTACGCCCCTATCCTAAAAGTGGCAGATCCTTATGGAGATTTTGTTGTATGCACGGATGCATGCAAGGATGGATTGGGAGGCATGCTTACACAAGAGGGCGCAGCAATTGCTTATGAATCAAGAAAACTGAAAACACATGAAGTGAACTGTGCAACACATGATTTAGAATTGGATGTTATCATTCATACCTTGCGAATGTGGCGGCACTACCTTCTTGGAAAAATATTTGTGTTGAAAAACCCGACCAGATTGGGTTGAAATATCTTTTCGAACAGCCAAATCTAAACGGAAGGCAAGCAAGGTGGTTGGCCTTCATAAGTGAGTTTGACTTTGAAATTCAGCACATCAAAGGTAAGGAAAATAAAATTGTTGATGCACTTAGTAGACACATGCATCTACTAACTATGACATCAGTCAACAATTTTCAGTCTGATTTAATAGCACAGATCCTAACAACAGTTGAAAAGACCAAAAATATTTGAATATAAGACAAAAATGTCTTGCAAAAAATTCAGAACAACAAGCAACAGATTTCAGCATGTCCAGGGATGGACTACTGCTGTTCAAAAACAGGCTGTACATACTGGATCAGCTAGCTTTAAAGCAATTGATTATGGATGAATTTCACATAAGACTGTATTCTGGTCATCCTGGCTACCAAAAAATGGTGGCAGCTATTAAAAAACGACATTATTTTCCAAGACTAAAATAAAAAATTGTTGAATACATTGCTAAATGTATGGACTGTCAGCGGGTGAAAATATAACATCAGCATCCTGCTGGTTTGTTGCAGCCCATACCAGTGGTAGAATGGAAGTGTGAAACCATTTCCATGGATTTTATCACCGGATTGCCTAAAAAAAATAAACAACATGATGCAATCATGGTTGTTGTGGATAAGCTGACTAAGGAAACACACTTCATACCTGTCAAATCCACTTTTAAGGCAATAAATATTGCAGAGGTTTTCATGAAGGAAGTCTTTCGACTTCATGGAATTCCCAAGGTGATCATATCCGATAGGGACACCAAATTCACCTCACACTTTTGGAAAGATCTGTTTGCAGGTTTGGGGACTAAACTAAGCTTTAGTACAACCTACCATCCGCAAATTGATGGGCAGACTGAAAGTGTGAACCAAGTCCTTGAGGACACGCTTCACTTATATGTCATGGAAAATCCAAAGTAGTGGGAAAACTACCTACACTTAGCTAAATTTTCCTACAATAATGGTTACCAAACTTCTGCAGGAATGAGTCCATTCGAAGTGTTGTATGGCATAAAGTGTAAAATCCCTATGACTTGGGACAATTAGGTAAATCGGATTGTGATGGGTCCCGAAATGTTAACTGAATTAGAAAACATTGTGCAGAAAGTTAGAACAAACCTGAAAACTGGCCAAGATAGGCAGAAAAGCTATGTTGATTTGCACAGGGAAAACAAAGAATTCGAAGTTGGGGATTACGTATTTCTAAGAGTGAAGGACAAAAAGAGTTCTTTGAGCTTGGGCAAGGTTGCCAAGCTTGCACCTAGATTTTGTGGTCCTTTCCAAATACTTGCTAGAGTAGGACCTATTGCTTATCAGTTAGCTTTACCAACACATTTTAAAGTACATGATGTGTTTCATGTTTCATTGCTGAAAAAGTATGTATATGATCCTAAGCATATTGTAAACTGGCATGTGATTCAGGTGGAATCGGGAGGAGATTTTCAGACATACCCTATATGCATACTGAATCAGAAAGAGGTGGTACTTTGGAATCGAACCATCATTCAGGTAAAATTGCAATGGGAGCACTACAAGCCTGATGAGGCTACCTGGGAAATGGAAAGGGAAATGCAAGCAACATACCCCTTCCTGTTCGAAGAAGACCATGACAAAAACTGAATTCTGTTTATTTTATTTTGTGCTATTTTGCAAAATTGTTTAACATCAAGGACGACGAAAACTTAAGGGGAGGGGAAATGTAATACCCCTATTTTGGAGTTTGAACCCCTATTATATTTTCTGCTAAGTATTATTTTATTTATACTTAGGAAAGTTTAGAAATCTACTAAAGAGGTTTCTATTGACCATGTGGACCAGCACATTAAAAGAGGGAGTCACAGTCCCCTAAGGTTGGAGGGAAATGCCACTTAATAATAATAAGAAGAAATTATTATTGGAGACAATTGGAAAACCCTAAATAAAATAATTGAGAGATTAATGAATTAAAAGAATTCACATAATGAGGAAAATTCCCCTAAGAGAATAAAAGGTGAAAACTAATTGAAACTCTCATAATTTCATTATGCATCATTCACAATCTCATGAGTTGAATACACAAGAGCAATGGGAATGGGAAAACCTGAACCCGAGACAATGAATGCTGGTGAGGGAGGATAGATTTGGGAGAACCAAACTAGTCATGAAGCCAAGTGATTGAGGGAAGATTTGGGAGGACCAAATTGACTCAGATCGGGAGGAATCATACAGTTTGGTATGAGCTTGGCCACTTAATTTTGTGCAGGTAAGACAACTACCCCAAGCTTGCAGGAGTATTGCATTTACTTGAATAGACTGAGTTAGTGATTGTCTCCATGGATATGGCTTAAAAGCCCCTGGAGCTCAAGAGTATTGAGTTGGGTGTTGGGTTTCCTGCTGCCTTTGAAATATCTTGAATAACTTGGGAAAATAACAAGTTAAGGGTAACTAAAATCTATACTCTACCGGGGGGACTATGAACTCAGCTTAGGGGTGACCTGAGAGCAAGGAGAACTTGTTGGTCAAAGGCTGGGAGGTTTGTGCCTGGTTCCACTGGTCAACAGATTCAGATAAGTGTTTATAATCTGACTTGCAGAGTATTTGTTTTTGACAATATTTATATATGTTTTTTTTAATATATCTGATTTATTGTTGAATGGCATATGTATCAGATCTGACCATATATTTATTGTTCTTGATTATTCTGAGCATGATTCTCAGCTAGAAACTAGATCTATGTAATTAGTTATCTTATGATCATTTTTACAGATCTGGAATATTGTATTGTGGGATGGCTATGATAATATCTACATTCTAATGGAAGTAGATTTACACAATTAAGAGCCCCTATACTGTTGTAAATGTATGCAACATCTAAAATAATACTGATATGAATCATGTGCTAACCTAGGGTTGCTGATACATGTTTGCATATTGCAGGTGTTGTATTTTAAATATATTCTAGTATTTAAATAAGATCTTATGCCTTACATTATAATGTTGTAAAAAGGGCAGGCAGGTAAACCTGAAGGTTTACATGCCTATCCCTTATGTTTATCAACTCTTTTATAGTGGAGTTTGTTTTAGAAAAGATAACCCTGATAATGCTAGAATTTAGACCTGTTATAGATCCGAGTTATTGTTTTGGACTGAATTTGTATTCTATTCAAATATGGTCAAAATCTACTGTATGCAATTAAATGGCATTTCAGTTTAAATTGCTGAGTTTTGAAATAAACTATACATTGTTATATTTCTAAGTTGAATCTATGCCGGAATATTATTCTGAGTTAAATGGAAAATGCTTATGCAAATAGTATTGTAATACTCATTATTAATATGGATGTGAATGTATTCGCCGATGGCAATATGCGACTCATGTATAACCTAGGTCGCCATAATTTATATATGCCTATAGACGGAATGCGTTTTGTATATGCAGTAATTACTGATTGAAAACTATTCAAGTATCTAAGGGTTTTACCCTTAGTATGGCTGCCATTAATATTAATAGATGGTAAGATACATGTATACATTCACCTGTGCATTTTATATTAACCTGGCATTTTTCATCTACTGTTTAAATAGTGTATTGAATACATCTAATAAGAAAACGATTGCTGGGTATAAACATAAGCTACATATTAATAATTAAACTTTGCAGCATATAAACGTAGTTTGTATGATCAATATTGCTGAAGAAAGAGACAGTGATTCACTGCCATAAATCATTCATTGGTGCATACAATGGGCAGGTCTAACGCTTTTACCCTGAACATTCGGTTTACACGATTTAAACAATATATTACAGTATGCCATTTTGAATGCAAACGAAATCATGGAGGATGCAATCTATTGAGGACGATTCCTTCTAAATGAGCATTAAATGACGAATTCCAAGCATATGTTGTTAGCAACGATTTTGTATGCTTCCATTAACATCATGCATCTAACATTAAATCGATATGCATACACAGTGGTGAAGCTAAGCGTATATAATGCATATTAATATCAAGTGCCGAGGGCATTTATACATTTAAAGTATGTAATCCAAAATACATATCATTTAAATAACATACAAACAGAGTTTTGGAATTGTAAAGGCTGTGGCATTTCCACTTTAAATTACAACGAATCCGGTTACATAATCCCGACGCCTTTTGCAGGGGCAGAGGGTCGTTGGATTTATTTTCAACTACACATGACCGTGGGAATCCCCTGGACTACAACTCTTGGAATGCAAAAAAACCCTGCAATGACAATGGAGCGCAATAGAGGTCGCAGTGATGATCTCATAGGTTGTGTATACGCCCCTATCATTTCGGCCAAGGGCCTTGCTCCTTAAAAATGCGCAAACGAAAGCAGGAGAAACCCTAACCTCACTAACAACGTTTTAGTAACTCTGCCCCCACTAATGGGGTTAACCAAACCCGAGGGAGTGGGACGGTGAGTTACCGAGTGAGCTTAGCAAGTTTCCACAACCCCAATGTCTGTTACAAGCTTGCAGTAGTGCTTCACTCCACCATTTCACCGTTGGTTCCCTGCACATTACAACGTGGCGAGAGGTCAAACCTCGGGGGTACCGGAACAAACTGTTAACGAAAGTAAACAACGCCACGACGAAACTGAAATATGGATTGTGATATTACCTAGTGAAGCAACAAGTCGTAGCGTAGCTCGACTCCATTGTACTTGTCACGACAACATCATGAAGTTCAAACCTGGGCCTTTAACATGAAAATGAAAACGTAACTTACAGTATGCAGCAAAATCATTACAAAACGTAAAGTTGGTACAAACAACAAACAGTATCACTTACCTTGCAATGGCAACCACGTTGAACAGGGTGACGATTGGTACAGTGTGCATATCTGGAACCAAGTGTCGAAGTTGGGAAGTAAAAATTCACCTTACCCTGCGCAAAGTCGAAGCTCTCGTCGTAGCCGAACAACAAAAGAACCAAATTCCAAGTGAAGGGACTATCAACGCTGGATACCGGAGAGAGCAGGTGGAGACCACTGTGGCCAGTAAAGAACGAAGTTAATGTAGGCATGGACATGTTTGGGTGCAAAATCCCATAGCCTGGATCAATGGTTCCAAACTCATCACAACTTCCCATGCACTGTCCCGGATCACCATCAACAACTCAGAAAGAAGGAAGGGTTAATGCATTGCAGATTTTGGTGTATGGTACGCCCCGGTGTAACCTTCCATTGACAGAGTTCCATAAATAAGACCAACCACTATGTTCACCACATCGCCAAGCCCATTAAACACAATGTGTGTCAAATCTCCATCCATGGGAGAGTGTGTCTCCGTCACCTGCCAACAAGGCAACAAGGAGAGGGGTTAAAACGTGTATTTGGATTGGTGAAGCCTGAGAAGCATAAGACACAAACCACGTAGGCCACAGGTTGGAGTGAGCCAACTTGCAGCCAGCTGAGTCAGATGTCTTTGTCCACCTTTAACTTCAAAGTCGAGCTACGTTCATTCGTAGGCTCTGAGTATTACCATCGTGGCAGCATGAATACTCTTACACGGTTATGTGTTGACCGGTCTTAACCAAAAACGTTAAGTGTTGACGATGTGGATGTGAGCCACATCGAGGTGGTAGCGTCGGCTTTCATTAGCGACCACTCATAACTTAATTAACCTTTGTATATGTTAAGTGTATGCATCGAGCCTTAAGGCTAATGCTTCATAAGTTTATTATTCCATACTATGTGCAAAGTGTGGTGGCGCCTTAAGCTTTAGAAAGGAGCGTTGTATTATATATATATATATATAAATATATAGAACCTTATATATTTATATCCACTTGTATGCATAATTTTACGTTATGACCCTGATTTTCTTATGTATATTGTTATATGGGTAAGTCTATTTGCATGGTAGTGCAAAGTAATGAAATATTATGTTTATAATAATAAGTATGCTTTGGTTTTATGGAATGAAATGTATATATATATATATATATATATATATGTATATGTATGTATGTATTAATACTTTAGCTGTGCAGCCAGGATATATGGAAATTGAAAATGCTGGAGAAAGCCTAATCTCCATCTCACTTGTAAGGTTGTATTGATTTTCTGAGATTCCCTGTTTTTGAGAAAATAACCTACAGGTTAAAAAAATACAGAATTTTGATGTAAGCTCAGATGAGCATAAAATGGCAATGCTTCATGATGACCAGATGGTCTATGAAACAAGATTGATGACGGTCTACATAATGTAAGCTCTTAGGAGCAGTCTAATGTTTATTCGATGAATAAAATGATTTTTTTCTTTTGGAAAAAAAAATATATGTATTAATAGCGATGGTCATTTTAGTATATAGTCGTTATTTGTTTTATTAAAGAACTTTTACACCATAGGAACCTTTGCATATAAGAGTATAATATTAATGTATATCATTAATATAAATTGATGTGTTAAATATTTAAATGTGTGTGTAGTCAATACATATGTACTCCAAAGATGAGAGTTGTGGCTAAGCCCATTAAAGTATTAATGACGATATTAGTTCAGGATTGCACGCCTATGTATAGTGTTAAATACATACAGATTTTGGTATAGGCTAAGTGAGCTGGAACAGATACCAAGTTTGGGGCGTCAAGGTTTTAATGCTTGTATATGTACTAGACCATAGTCTAAGTGTTATATGCATACTGCTTAGGTATTTCATAGAGTGTTACACCCTTAGTGCAGATAGGTATCTTGTGTCATCATGTCGGCATAAAGGACCTCTACGTCACCCACGCTTGTTCTAATACGTCAATGGTATGACACTTAAGACGTAAGGGTGCGTATAGTCTGAAGGACTATAGCACTTCGATAAAAGAGTCATGACAAGCTTTTTCGCAGAAGGTGTGACATCATTACTTAAATTATTATGCTTTTGATATGTTTTTCTAAGTATAATTATTACCTGGTGGTGTAACCATGAACATTAATGTAGGGCTGTGGGCCTGTGCAAAAAAAACATTGGTAAGAGGAGACATGACATTAACCCAAGTGCACTATGGGATATTCTATTTTTCACATATACTATTGTACTTGTTGCTTCATACCATAGATGCATAGGAAGATCTTGATCATGGATCATGGTCTTTACTGCTTCCATAATAGATCAATTATTTCTTTTAGCAACACCATTTTGTTGAGGATTGTAGGGAGTGGTAAGCTCCCTCTTAATCCCAGCATCCTTGCAAAAGGATTCAAAATATTTTGAAGTATATTCTCCTCCATTATCTGACCTAAGTGTCTTGATCTTTCTTTATGAAAGATTCTCTATCAAGGCTTTGAATTCCTTGAACTTTCTGAATATTTCATCTTTTGTCTTCAAAAGGTAGACCCAAGTCTTTATAGAATAATCATCAATGAATGTGACATAATATACATACCCACTTAACGATGTTGAAGGCATTGGTCCACATATATCTAAATGAATAAGTTCCAATATCCATTTCGTCTTGGTGTCACTCTTCGGAAATGGATTCTTTATGTTCTTTCCCTTTGCACATCCTTTACATATTCCTTCATGATCATTCTTTAGATCGAGTAATCTTGTTACTACCTTGCTTACATGTGGTAAGGCTTTGTAGCTTATGTGAGCAAGCCTTCTATGCCATAGTTCACATGGGCTTGTAGTATCATGAATCAAGGTTGCTTCTGAATGTCCTTTTAGTTTATATAGACCTCCTTCTTCTATTCCAATAACAATTGCATCTTCTATATATTTTCCTTTGGGCCACATGAGAACTTCTCCATCTATAAAGGAAAACCTAAACCCTTTCTTATCTAAAGTGTAAAATATATATCACAGTAGGATCTAGATACTATAGATTCCTCACAATTGAAATATTTAACTTACTATGCAAGAAATAAGTGCATAAAGAATTCTGGAAAAACAAATGATAAAAAACCAATCAATACAAATGATCAAATATCAGATTCTATTAAATTTATATTATGTCAACTCAGAAATGAGTTGTGAGTACATATATATAGTGTTTGGAAGAAATTGAGTGCCTTTGGAGGCATATACAAGTAGTTATCTTAGATTGGACCTCAATCCCCCTAGGTTGACCAATACGCTCCCAAATCAACCCAAACTGGTACGAATTGTCCACGTGAATGTTGGGTGAGCATGGGAAGACCAAGATGAGGCTCACACATGTGAAGGAGGTGATTGGGTGGAGGTTAGGTATCCAAGGAGAGGCCAAAACAATCAAATATGGGCCAAAATGACTAGGTTCAGTGCATGGGAGCCTAAGTTAAAGAAAATTTCCTTAAAACAGGGAAACATGGCACCTTTCATCATATAATGGTAATAAATGATGGATTTTCCCATCATTAGGGCGCCAACAACTATATTTGACCAATTTTGGCCCATACTTTGGTGGATAAGTCATTATTTGGCCTAACTAACTCCTAACAACCTTCTAACAACCTTGGATTGTAATTATTAACCTGTTTTGGACCAATTAATAAATAATGTGACTTATGATTTAGGTCCTAAGGTGTAATAATGTTCTAACATAAAGCTGAGATAGAAAAGTTGGTTCTTCTTTAGGCCCGGTACATATAGTACATCCTTCATCTTCATTGGGGTTCCTGAATCAAGCTTGTAGTTGGATTCTCCTATTACCTTAATAGGATATTGATAATCATCTCCTAATTATACCTTCTTAGGTGAGTTATTTTCTTCTAGACTTGAGAGAGTCTTCTTCTGACTGTCATGTTCTTTGAAGCACCATTATCAATTAACCATGTGTCATTTCTAGGTGTCACGGATCCAGAGAGAACGGAGAATAAAACATATTCTTCTATTTCTTCCTTTGTTTGCTTCCTTGGAGGTTCTTCTTCTTATTCATTTTCGGCTAAGTGAGCATGATGTCATTTGTTGCTCTTCTTATTATTGTCTTCTTTTCTTTCTAGACAATCTTTGGCGATATGTCCCATCTTATCACAACAGAAACATTGATAAGAAGAGAAGTCTCTTCGCTTGTAGTTTCCCTTCTTATACTTTTGAAACTTCTTATGAGGATGGAACTCCTTATTATTTTCCTTCTTGAAATGAGGTTTTCCCTTTCCTCTCCTAGTATGGGTAGCTATAGCTCGATCATCATCTCTGAGTAGTGCTTCTTGATTTGCCACTCTAGCCTCCTCTTGGACACATTCTTCCCATACAACTTCAAATAGTAGACTTTCCTTTATTGCACACATTGTCTGGACAAAAGAGTCCCAAGGTCTAGTAAGCCCATTGAGAGTGGTCATCGCCAACTCATATTCATCAAGGGTATCTCCAATTGCTTCTAGTTGTTCTTTGAATTGAGAAACCCTTGTAAAATATTCTTGGATGGATTCACCTTGGCTCATCTTTGTACTTTTGAGTTGAGCTCTCAAATTCATCTTTCGATTAATGTTTCTTCCTTCTTACATTCTTGTTAGGTAATCAAACATATCCTTTGGAGTTTTCTTGGAGGACACTTGAGGAATCAAGTGATATTTAATGGTGTCTGCTATGATCCTCATAGCTTTAATCATATCCTTCTTATGTTTTTATTTTGCTTCAACTTCTTCTGGTTTTGGTACAACTTATTTAACAAAATTGGTAAGATCATTCTCTTCTAGAATGATTCCAATCCTATACTTCCAAGCACAAAAGTTCTCTATTCCTTCCAAATTGTCATCAAGATTAGTGCTTGGGGCCATCTTAACCTAGAGAGCAGAGAATAACCAAAAAATATTTTTTTTCAAAAGTAAAAACTGAACTCACCAAAAGATGCGCTTGATCGAGGCGAGTATGTTGGTACACTTGGTTTCTGAAGATTCCAAAATTTCACCCTTGAAATTTGACTTGCAAAATTCTGGTTTGCAGTTTCTGGTTCTCTGGTTTTCTGGTTTTTCTAGTCCAAATTCAAACTAGGTTTTGAATTTCCAGAAGTTTCACCCACTAAAAAAATTCGATCTTTGTGCCAATAGATGTGCCTAGGAGAGGCGCACTTTCCTATGCCACTTGCACTAAAAAAATCCACTTCTATGAGAATCCCTAATGTTTATGCTCGGAGAGAGAGAGATAGATTTACCTTGTGAAATTTTCTCTTTTCAGGCTAGCTTTGATACCATGTTAATATTGTCTGCTACTATAGACTAGAATCTAACTTCATGAGCATTCAATACATTTTTCACAATAGAAACATAATAAGGATCTCTGAAAGATACACAATCACAAAGTACACAACAATATATCCTGGGAAACCCTCAAGGGGAAGAAAACCCAACAAGAAATTACTCAATATAGATGATCAAAGTACAATGCCCAAAAATAGGTCTCACAAATAAGAGAGACAAAAGACTCAAACTCTAGACCCAAGCCAATCCTCCTCCTCCTTCGCAGATCTCTCTCTCTCCTCTAATGTGCAATGCACAAGTGAGTGAATGGTACAAATGAAGGAAAGACTCCTTCTATTTATACTTTACTTTTCACTTAAACTTTAACCCAGCTAGGTCGGCCTCAATAACTCTAACTGGCCCGAATTCTCTAGGAAGACTCAATATAACATTATATTATATTCTAATGGGTACTAACGACCCGACTTACAATGGAGGTTTAACCTCATGACTTTTACCTGACCAAATGTAATAATGACATCCCCAAATGGAGGTAAAACATCCCCGACAGAGTTACAATAATAAAGTAAAAGTAGAATATTCTTTGAAGTTACATTAATTCAACATACATGAATACAAATAACCTCAACATCTCTTCAATTTATTTTCATGTGCGCGGGGAACCACCTTCCAATTCTATATATGAGCTAAGTAATGACTATTTCTTCATCCTGGTTCATTCCTTGTCAAGCTTGTTCTGAGTGTCGTAGCTTCTGAGTATCCTTTCTTCATCCATCATGTCTTCTTTCTTTAATAGATTCAACAACTCATTCGACAATCTTTGCTCAGTAGTTCAGTCACATCAAGATGAATTCACTAGGATGAAAGTGGATATGGGGATTTGGCAATTCCAAATGAAGGAATTTGACTTCATGCATTGGTATGCGCATTCCCAAGTCAACCAAGACAATTCTGAGGAATTGTCAATTCTGAACAAGAGAGTCGACTACTTGGAGATACAACAACAACAAATTCTTGACTTGCTAAACTTGATTTGGATGGAACAATGAAATGCCAACACATCGTCTTCAACCCTACAATGTTTTCCACTGTTGCAATCTTTGGATTTCTTCGAGCAAGCTCCGAGGAATCTTGAACTCTGTCTATCTCAACAACCAACTAGTTATGTCACGGAGTTGGACCTAGAGCTTCGGCTCTAAGTTAATTTTGTAATTTTCAATTTTGTTCAACACATCTCCCATCAGTGTAATGTACATTGATTGTTATTAGGCCTTAGCATACTTCCTCTTGATACTTAGAATGTTTTTCTGCGACAAATGTCTCATGTAATTTTGTAACGACAATTTTTTAATATAATACAAACTTTGTTGTGTCTGAGCGAAAATTCTATTTGTCATCAGTAATACTTATTTGTACTCTTCTTTGAACAATCACATGTATGAATCCTATGTGCGACACTTTTACTTCAACACATTTTCACAAATAATTTACTATGGCAATGTGCGCATTTCATTAGTGCAACAACAAACATCTTCCATCTGCAATACATACTTAATACATTCCTTGAATTCCTAATGATCAACGTGTTGAATTCAAGGATCTTACTTATCTTTTCAGAGATTAGCAAGATGGGCAGCAATCACTTGTTGCATGAGACGTGCTTGGGTCATTTGCTTTGATTGTACATGCTTGAGGAACTTTCTTTACCCATTTATTCATGTGCGCACATCCATTTTGATATTGTTCTTGACTACTTCCATTCTCACTCCATATCTTGTAGTTTTTTTCATATGAAGTATTTCTTTCTGTATGATTTACTGTTCTTCAATAATATTGCACCTTGTGTCCAAAACCATCACATGCATAACATCTCATAGTGTGACAGTATTGCACAATATGACTATTGTAGTTGCACCTTGTGCACTTCAAAGTATTGACACTTCTTCTAACAGTGTAACATAAAGAATTGTAATCATTGAAGGAATTATCATACCTAAATTGCAATGGCTTCATTTGATTTAGAATGTACTTATTGTTGTAGACATTCTCAGTTGTTATGTCATATTCGAGTCCTTATTTGTCTGCTGGTGATATTTGATTGTTCAAAATATTATCTAGGATTGAAGTGTTATTTTTGAACTTGTTCTCCATTTCTACTTCAAGGAAAGTCTTGTTATCTCCTATATTTGTGTATTCTGGAGTATCATTCACAATGTGGCCTTGAGTATGTTCCTTCCCTTTTATCTCAACCAATTTTTCTTCTCAGTTGTAAATTCATCTATTTTTTTGTTCAAGCTGATTTGTCAAAAACTCATGTTTATGATTTGACTCTTCTAGTGATATCTTCAATACATATCCTTCTTCTTCAAGTCTCCTAATTTTATCTACAGTGCAATTTAGTTGTTTCTCAAGATATGTGTTTTTTTCACTCACTTGGTTTTCAAGTGATTCTTGAATAGCCTTAATATTCTTGACTTGTTCTTCATATTTTGATACCTGATGCAACAAAAGTGTTTTATTATTTCTTGACTTCTTCAATTCTTCCTAGACACTAATAAGTTCAGCTTCCCAGTCAACTTCTATAGCTGCTTCTTCTTCAGACTAGGTGTTTGATGCATTTTCTGCGACAGGTTTTGGTGAATTAAAGGTTCCACTAAAGAAGTACTTATCCAAAGTTACTGATTGACTTTTATGTGTACTTGATGTTTCTTTCTTGATAAAGGAACAACACTTTTCCTTTTCTTTAGTGCCTTCATCTTCTTGAAAATCCATGAAGAGTACTTCCATTGGACTATCACCGCATTCACTTTCTTCAGATGAACTGTTGTCTTCCCTAGAGTATAAACTCTTCCTTTTTTTACAAAAATTCTTCTTTCTCTCAGATCTGTCTTGTGGATGTGCCATCCCTCGTTCATTGTAATTGGCATATTCTTCACTATCATTGTCTCTATATTATTTATAAGGACACTTTGAAGCGAAATGGCCTACTCTTCCACATTTAAGACACTTGAAGGGTAACTTACCCTTAGACTTTCCATGTCCTCTTTTCAACTTTCTCACAAATTTTTCCTCTTCCTCATCTGATTCATCACAAGATATTTTATCATGCTCATGTTTTGCTTTCCCGGTGGCTTTGAAGGATGCTTCTTTCTTGGTGGGATTTTCCTTTTTCAGTTCTCATCTTATATGTAGTGAGGATCCCATGAAGCTCATCTTTTATTATATTTTCAAGATCAGTCACATCTTCTAACACAAACACCTTTGAATCAAATCTTGGAGGCAGAATTCTCAGTATTTTCTACACAATTGATTCTTTAGTTAAAGAAACTCCAAGACCTTTGATAGCATTGACTATATCATCAACTCGAAGAAAGTATGATGTAATGTTTTCTTCTTCTTTCATCTTTAGGGACTCATATAAACCTTAATATGTCTGTAGCTTTGTGTTCTTGACTTTATCATCTCCTTCATAGATGTTATTGAGTTTGTCCCATACATATTTTGCTAAGGAACAATGCATGACCTTAGTGAACTCAGTGTCTGTTAATTTGCATAACAACGAATTACTTGCCCTTGCATTAAATTGATATTGTCTTCTTCCAATTGGATCAACTGGTGTAGTTGCGGGAACATTATAGCCATATTTAATTGAATGCTAGACATCAAGACCAAGGGACTGTAGATATAATTCCATTATTATCCTGCAAAAAGTGTAGTTGGAGCCATCAAATCTAGGTGCTTTGTTGGTGGAGATTACTTCCTGCTTGTCCATGTCTACGCAAGAATCTATCTTCCAGATGTTAAGTTCTTACTAAAGACACCCACTCTGATACCAATTGTTGGAATATTATTAATACTGGGAGGGGGGGGTGAATCAATATTAGCACAGTTATGAATAACTTTCACTTCTTATCAAACTTAAACAATAGTTAAATTATGTATTCACCATAAACAATAGCATTCATCCACATATGCACAAAACACAAAACACAAGGTTTTTATGTGGAAAACCAAACGAGAGAAAACCACAGAATGCTATCTTATATTATAAATATTACATTCATGGGAAGCACCAACTTCCAAAATTTCTCCAGCATCAACTGGAAGAAGGCTCCAACCCATTGATTTATAGGATATGACCTGAAGGAAGCATCAACTCCCTGATTTACCAGCACTGATTGGAAGGAGGCACCGGCCATTCGTTTTACAGGCACTGACCTGAAGGAAACACTGAATCCCTATTCCTTGCCCTGTTCTACCACCTTGATATGTCTGTAGAATATACTTCTTTGTTGTTCTACTGATCCGCACACTCTTCAGATTTACTGCAATACATTCTGTTGTGTGCACCTTCTGTATACTCTGATCTTGCAATTGTTGTACTTTATCACATACTTCACTTCACTATATCAATGTCTTTAGTATTATCCACCGGTTCTTGTATTTCATAACCTTCTACAATCTGCGCACTGTTTCATCATACTATTTATGTTTTGTCTCTTTTGAAATCTTAACGGATACTGCACATCCTCTTATGTTCCATAGTTCCATTATTATGCATCTATATCAGATATACTTTGACCTTTTGTGCACCATCCGTGATTCTGCCTTTTTGTTCTTGCGCACATGGTCCATCATTCTGCGCATCATCTGTTGTGTTTCATTTCTGTATTTGTGCATCTGTCTTAGATAACTCACATCATCTTGTGCATCATATGATGTGCTGCATTGTTGTCTTCGCTCAATTGTCACATATAAATTACATATCCCTGTGCATCATCTGCTATGCTGCATTTTGTGCATCTTGCTCTTCTGGTATATTATGTTGTTCTAGTTCCACGAGCCATTGATACCCAAAAAATTAGAAGCTTTCCAAATTAGAGTACTACCACTTTGTATGTTCAAGCTTAATTCCACTCTCCAACTTGGCTTCTTATTTATACTTGACCTACGCAGATCGTATGTCCACAAGTTGGACGATGAAATCCCTTCTTCCTTACTTCATGGCCAATATTACCTACGCATCCACCACTTGTCACGATCTGTGCCACTGAGGTATCATATCTGGTGGGTCTTGCGCACACTTGGTTCTTTTGCATAGTGGGACTTTCGCACTTAGGAACCACTTCCCATGGGGTCTTGCACCCTTGAAGTGCCATTGCTTGTGTGTCTTGCACACTTGACTTGTCTGACCACCTCTTTCTTCCAGGACTCTTGCGCTCTTCAAAGACTTATATACTTCTTCGATTGGTGGGTCTTGCACACTTCTGGGACTTGCATACCTGTCCAACCACTTGTTTCTCCAGAACCTCTTACGCACTCCCGAAACTTGTCCAATCATATCCTTTGAATTTACCTTTGAAGTGTCACAACTAGATGGATTGGGACTTGCACACATACCTTATGTATTTCAAACTGGATGTACTTCTAAAATTTGTATGTAATTCTTCAAATTGGATTTCATATATTTCTTCAAACTTACACAAGGATATTAAGTCCTCTTTGACATCAGTTGACATCAATGACAACCAAAGTTCAATAATTGGTGCCACCTTCTAATCATTAAAAATTGCTTCACATAAAAGTGGCCATCTAGTTTGTTATGAACAAGAAGGGACATAAATGCTTGAATCCTATCAAGATTTCGGGGACAGGTTTAAGGAATCTGGTTGGTTAAATTTTTTTGAAAGATTGCAGGGGCATCACATAGGTGTTGCCAAGGATTTTACTGAGGTGTTCGACAGTCAACAAGCAAAGTGGGAGATTTAACTTTCCAGGTGACTGAAGCTTTGATTTCCATGGCTAGTAGATTACTTGTCGATGGATAATGGTGCTTCAAATATAAAGATTTGGTTGTGGCTGCTTATTATATATTTCTTAAGGTAGAATTCCATAACCGTCACTGGAGGAAAAAAATCCCTCAAGCCTAGATGAAGAAAGAATGAGTTATTTGTCGAGGTTGGTCCAATGCTATTTCACAGGTGAATGTAGGTACTCCATCGTCTTCCTATATCAAATGAGATTTCTATTACACCTTACTGGAGATGCTAGGCTAAATCTACCCTACTTTTTTCTTAAACGTCTTACCAAAATTTCAGCTAAGGTTAGAGCTTTCCCACAGAGAACTCAACATAGTATTTTCCACCATGCATTAATCAAGTTGTTAGTCATTAAAGAGTTGAATAGGGTTCACATAGATTGGAATCATGTTTTTCTTTTGTCTGGATTTGAGATTGAGATTAGTTGATCTCAGGAAGATTCGATATCCACCTCTTCTAAGAAATCCAAGAACCTTGGGTTTTCTAAAGGTAAAGGAAAAGATGCCTTCGAAAAAACATTACAAGTTTCACCTGAGAAAGGTAAGGAAGATGCCAGTATCAAAAGGGATTATATCCATAATAGAGGGCCAAAGAATAGTTTTTGAACCTGAGGTTGAAGAAACAAGAGCAGAACTAGTTTCTAAACCTGAAGATGTGGAAATGGTAGAGCCATTGGGTACTCATCCTAGTAAAAAGGGGTGAAAGGAGATTTTGAAAGATAAGCATGAATTAGAACATGTATATTCAATGAGAAAAACCCATACCATTCTGATTAATAAGTTCATATTAAATGCTAAATCTATCTTTGATCCTTCTTTGAAGAAGCATACTATTATTGACCTTGAAATTTCTACAGAAGAGGTAGGAAGAAGGTCAAAGAAATATAGGCCATTGAAATCAGTCTCTAAAACTACTCAGATAACCTTTGATGAAGAGACTGATCATTCTATTGAAAAGGAAGAGAAACTTGCTGAGGTTTTAACAAACATTGAGAAATATCTTAATGCAATTCCTAACTTGCCATGAATTGATCCTCATGACCAGGCCTTTCCATATGAAGAACAAGTAGTTGGAATGTCTTCTCGTGCTAAATCCAGTGATTTGTCCCAAATTCATAAACCTGAACTTACCTCAATAGCCATAAGAGAAGAAGCATGAGACTAAGAAGGTGCTCTATAGGAATCTTAAGAAGTCTGAAAATAAGATTGAAATGTTGGAGCAGGAAACCATGAGATTGCAAAGGGAAAATACTAAAGTCAACAAAATGATGAATATACTTGTTACCAAGAACAATAAGTTGTGTGACCTATCCCAAAGACTAACAAAGAAGAATAAGAATTTGTGGAAATAGAGGAAGTGTTGGAAGATTAAATGCATAGTTACCGGATTCGGCCCTAGGCCTAACCACACCCGAATCGGATTCTCGGATTCTTCATCAGATTCTTCCACCTCATTTTGACAAATATAAAGTTGTTTACGTAGGATAAATGTAGGATAATTAGTGTTAATTAGGGTTAGGGTTCCGAATCCCCGATTCCTAATTTTGGGGTGAGTGTCACACCCGTATCGGATTCTTCAGCCAATTCTGATCGCACCCACGGTTCGTGTAACCTTGGTTAAATGGCTTCAGGAAAATCCAAAGAACCAAGCAAGTAGTAGCAGATTTCATATTCTATCATAATTGGGATCTCAAGTTCTAGAAGATACGCTTCAAACTCCAATGACTAAGGTATAGGAGAATATCTTTCTCTATCTTATTAGTTTCGAAGTTTAGGCTTGTTTCAGTAGTAACAACGCATTGATTAGTTTTGAAGCATTACGATCATTAAAATTCACATTCTTATGAAGATCTTCAAGTATGCTACAAACATTTTAGAATTTTGTAGCACCTTCTTTTTATAAGTTCACAAGATACGCTACAAAACTTCCTGTAGTGAACTTTTTACCCTGTTTTTTTGTAAATTTTGAGTTTTTACAGGCTTGACAAGAGTTTTATCTTTAGTAACTCTTTGATCATGTGTTTTATGATGGTTTACTCTCAAATGCATATCTAGATGTGGATTAGGTGTTGAAAATGGGGCTAGTCAATGTCGTCCTAGAATATTGGATCTTAGAGTTAGATTATATCTAATTGTTAAATTTGGTCAAATCAATGTAGTATGAACTAAAGATAAAAGATAGAAGTCGATCCACTCTTTTTTGGATCTGAGACCTATATCTCTTGTTTCTTATGCCTATAAAAGATAATTTTTAAATGTGATAAGGGGTTAGAGTGGTGATTTCTAGGAGGGTCGAGTTTGAGAATACTTTGTATGAACAAGCTTCTTTAATCAGTAATATATTTATGCTCAGAGATCAATGCTTTTTGTGGATATACTATGCAATTCTCCATATCTTATTTACTACTTCTAATTTTGAATACATAATTAACTTTTGCATTGCATGATAGTCTCACTTTTCCAAATCTAATAGCAATTATTCCTTATTCTGTATTTCCCGATAACTGTGAGTTGTATCCATTTTGTTTTGTAACTCAAAACATTGTTTTGGAATGGAAATTCTTCTTATGAATGTATTATTTAACAACTTGTTATTTTATATATTTGTATTCCCAACTTTATTCATATTTTCTATTGTTAATTTAATATTTAGTTTACAAAAATTATGCCCCTGAAACAATGATATATTGTTTATTGATTTATTTAATATTTGATTTTAATCCTAGACCTCTAGCATCATTTGACCTACCTGCATACTACAAATATGAAACCAATTTTGAAAACTGAGGTGCCCTAGCTTTGTGTCATAGCAGTCTGGTGTAGACTTTAGGGATAACATGTTTTGGCGTCATTTCCAAGGATCAAATAAATGAAGATATTTTCCTTGGGTTGACTTTAATGACCATATCTTATTTTTGAGGTGAACAGAAGTTAGACATTGAAAATTGACTGCTCATTTTTCACCTGGTGACTACTAAAATAACTATGGTTCCTAAGAAGGATGGAACTCGAGCACATCCTTCATCCCATTCTCTTTTAGCTTGATCAAATCTAGAGAATATTTTAAAAGACGTGAGATCTCAGCAAAAGTCTATTACTTCATATTCAGGTACATCTGAACACATTTCAATTCCTCTTGTTAAAAATAGTTCATATCAGAAAGTTACTTTTCTTGGTACTCCTATGAAATGTTTAATGCCATTTTTAGAAGAAGAAAATAATAAAATTACGTCATTCTCCATACCTACAGATAGGAATCCTAAAAGTGACAGCACATCCTTTAAGGTTTTTTCAAATCCTCTTGCATTAGAACTGGTCAAGGAAGAATTTCAAAGAACTGAAGATGTAGATTTTGAAAAGCCCATAGTTCATATGCCAATCCTTATTTCTACTTCCCCTTTTCCAACTAAGACTCAATCTTCTTCAACAATGGAAAACAACAAAATGAATGGCATCATTGCAACTAGATATGCTCCCTTGGTTTTACCATAGGATCTAAATGCTTTTTCTATTGCTGATTATTTGAAATATTTACCAAGGTTCAATGGTGAAGGCGAAGTAACTGCAGAAGAGCATTTAATAGCATTCTATAGTTTTGCGGATAACCACAAAATTGAATATTTCGATATGTGGATGAGGGATTTTGTTTGGAGTTTGGATGGAGATGTCAGAAAGTGGTTTAGGGAACTTTCAACAAATTCTATTGTTGAAATTGACAATCTAGATGAGGCTTTCCTAAAGTAGTGGGGAGACAAGAAATATTACCTATACTATTATACTGAATTTGGATCTTTAAAAAGAAAAAATGGGGAGTCTGTCTCTGATTTCAAAAAAAGGTACAATAAGATGTATAATAAGATTACTACAGAGATCAAAACCACTGAAACTTCTGCTCATATTACTTTTGCTAATACTTTTGATGTTGAATTTTATTTTCTATTAAGGGAAAGAAGAGCTGTGACATTAGTGAATATGTAAGAGGTATCTCTTGAGGTTGAATCCAATCTCCTCACATAATAGAAAATAATAATTAATCCATATCATTAGGAAAGAGATAAGAAGAAGAAGAAGGAAGAGAAAGGTGTATATACATATTGCTCTCAATCACAGGAGCATAATATTGAAGAAATGACTAAGATGATAAAAAATTTGACTACTGAATTGTCTAAATTGGAGATGGATGGGAAGAATCAGAATATGCCTATACAAAAAGATGGTAATATGAATCCCAATCAATTTAAGAGACCTTTCAATCCACAACTTATGCAAAGATAAAGGAGGAACAATGAGGATTAGAAAATTCAACCTCCTTTCCAGAACAATCTTGTCGATGAGGATAATGAATTTGATGATGCTAAATTGAAAGAAACCGATCAAGATATTCAACTTATTGAAGAAGATCCAACTATAACTCATCTTACTCAATATGATTGTGAGCATTCTTCAATGTTGAATCAAGTACATGAGAACTCAAGAAATGTTTTTCAGACTCATCCATTGAGGATATATGACCTAAGATCAAGACATAAGCAAAATCCTCAAGCACGTATCAAGAAGGAAGTTGATCCATCCAAACAGGTGTTGGAGCAGGATCAAGAAGGGACTAGTTTTGGAGAATGTGCACAAAGAACTGGACCGAGCACATGAAGCAAATGAGCGAAAGAGAGCAAAAGCGGGAAAGTGGTTAGGGTTTTGGTCCATTAGGCATATTTTTGTTCTGTTTGTAGGATTTTTCTCCTCACTAGAAAAACTATAAATATGTAGTAGATAGATAGATAGAGATAATGATAATAGGTGTAAAGGAGAGCATAAGAGAGAGAGAGAGGAGAAATAATGTAATATTATTTTGTTTGGGGTTTCTATCGCGCAGTGTGCAAGTGATGTACGGTTATGGATGATTGATAATATAATGAAGATGTTTTGGAGACCCCCTTTGTGCCCCGTTGAATGATTTTTAATGCTTCTGAATGTGATGTCATGAATGTTATTTCTGATTATGAATGGTGTTTCTAAATGATAGATATGAATATATTTATGTTTACTATGTTGTTAGAGATCTGAGGTATTTGCGGATAAATGATACAATTTCCTCCTGGCTCTTCATGTTTGTAGAAACCTAGTTCCTATATCCACCCCTTGGATGCCTCAAGTGAGACTTCGTATGTTTAACAGATGATGCCATATGGGTCGGTATCTAGGGGCTTTGTTGGTTTTTTCATGTTAGAACTCGAGTCTTCCCTCTGCGCACCAACAAATGGTTCCATTGTCCGGACCTGGATTGGATATTGACAGGGATGTGGAGGCCAACTAGACAAGATATATGTCAGTGGCTAGATAATAAATAGTGTGAGTTTACGCAAGAATAAAACCCTAATCCAAGATTAAGTGAAGAGGACTAGTTGGGAAGGTATTTATTTTCAGAGTTCCATGAAATATTTTTCTGTGAGTTCCCTACAGTACTAGCAGTTTGGTTGCTTAAATTGGTGGATACGAATCCAATAAATAATCATGTGATTATGAGAAATTGGACCCCTAAAGAGATCCAACGATTGAAAACTGTGAGTAACCCTATCTCACGTGTAGTTGATTTATGGATAGATAGTGTATTAAAAGGGTACACTGTTTAGTTTTCCATAAGTGGGACAAGATCCTATTGTGATGTGGAGAGAAATTTCCTGAAGGGAACACGTGGTTTATATACTGGTCTAAAATCTACTTGGATTAAGATGTTATTGTGTGACAAGGGTTGCATGATGATGGAATCTTAGCACTCAATTTTTTGCGCACATTGAGGAACTGGGGGATGATCAGAAAAGGGTTTGAGAGTATGGGAGGAAAATGAAGGTGGAACGAATGAGCTGAGGATTTCAAAAGGGGAAAAGGATTTAGGAGAGATAGTAATAGGACTATGACTAAGAGAGAGGAGCAGTATAGTGAGTTTGAAGAAAGTGATTACTGTGCAAAACACCTGAATGAAGGGAAATCACACGTGGAAGGAACATATTATCAATTGAATCGAAAGGAGGAATGGATCCCTATTATGAGCTAGATCTATGTGGATCATACGATCCTGGGTACTTCTCCATCATAAGAGGAAATACCTAGTTCAATATCTAAAGTAGTGTTATTTAGTGCAAACAATAGTGGTAGTACAAGCATATCCTACAAAGTTGAACACAACATCAATAAAGATGGCAGATCTGATGCTTAGGATTCATATATTCTATGGGAATGGAAATGAAGATCCAAAGCAAGATTTACTTATGTGTAATAATATCTAGGAAGTAAAGCAGGTCGAAGACGAAGCTGAAAAGATAGTGCAATTGGGCACTACATTTTGAGAGTGGGCATTACATTGGTACATGAAGTATCAAATTTATATACCACAGGGACAAGTTAGAACCCTCGCGTAGATATGCAATGCATTAAAAATAGAATTCTAGAAGCCTATGTCTGAGTTGCAGTATATTATAGAGCTAAAGGAAATTAAACAGATGTCAAATGAAACCATATGGAGCTTTGATCAAAGATTCAATATATTGCTAGATCAGATGCCTTTTGAAGTCCATCTGAAGCAACATAAAGAATGATTTATTGTTGTATTATTATCACACATTCCTCAACCATTGGTGCAACATGAACTTGTGACACAGAGAGATGTGCTTGAAATAGAAATGAAATTGGAATCTTCCCCTGCATCATACATTAATTCATGTATGGATCAAATTCAATCACAATTATAGGAGTTGACATTGCAGATACAAGAGATTACCAAAGGGAAGGATTAGCGCGAAGGAGTATGGTGTACTACTAATTATCATACATATGGTCATCGTAGGGGAGAATGCCCCCTGGTCGTAGACTATTTGGTAGGAGGACATCCGAATCCATTGGTTCTAGGACCACGAGGAGGATCCTATTGTGATATCTGTAAGGTTTGGGGCCATCTGAGAAATAATTGCCCGAAGATGCAAACGTATCATACTAGACCTCAGAATTTATTCTGCAACTTTTGTAAATTGGTAGGGCACGATGAAAAGGATTGTCGCATGCTAGAAATGATGAGGGAAATAAATTTAGACTTATACAGAGTCAAAGTGGACCCTAGAGTAGTAGAAGGACCAGTGCAGTATAATGCACCAGCTGGATGAAAAGGGTATATTCTGGGTGGAAGAGAAGGATTCTGAGGACGTGGAAGAGGAGGATTTGGGGGCTATGGTTGAGGAAGGGGCCATGTAATATGTTATAATTGTGTTCAGGAAGGTCATTTTGCATGATAATGTACGGACCCCTATTCTACCTGATCATATTGGCGTACGCTAGATCATGCGATAGAGGATTTCCCACAATTAATAGATAGCTAGATGGTAGGAGAGGAGGAACCAAAATCAGAATCAGAATTAGAATCATAATCATAACCAGCACCAAAATGTACAGTTGATATCTGCAGAACCTCAGAAGGATCAAAAGAAGGTAGTTGTAGTTACACACAGAGGAGTCAAAACTGGAGTAGATGCAACAAGTGTGGAGAATTAGAAAATATCTATAGTTAGAAAGGAAACAACATCTCAACCGAAATTTGATCCTAGGAGGGAAAATGAAACTTTTGTTTATGCACGAGATGAATTGCGACAACTGGAGTAGGGTGAGTCTTCTATTCCAGAGATTCAGGATGGTCATTTGGTCTATGATACGCCTCCTGTATATGATTATGTTGTTTCAAGAGAATGAAAGAAAAAGGTAAGTATTGTAGAAAGTTTCTTGAATAGTTCCATGGAATTAGTTAAAGATGGATTAGTTATGAACAATATAGGTAAGATAATATAACAATGTGCAAAAGAAAGGGAAGGGTATAAAGTAGTAAATAACATTCGACACAAAAGAAGAACTAGTAAGGAGTTCAGATTAAGTGCGTGAATAGAAAAATATGACATGGATTATGTTATATTAGACTTGGGATTAGATGTGAATGTATTGCCAAAGAAAACCTGGGAATATATGAGTAAACCTAAGATGTTTTGGTATCCAGTGTAGTTACGACTGACCAATCAACTTAAAATATATCATATTGGGAGGCTTGAAGGCCCATAAGAGTTGATATCGATGGCATGCACAACCTAGTAGATTTTGAGATTATTGAAATACAATATATCAACAGACCATATCGAGCATTACTAGGGATGGATTGGGATTTCGATAACCAAGCGGTTATCAATTTGAAAATAAGACAAATGGTGTTTGAATAAGGAGATTTGAGAGTAGTTTCCCCATTAGATCCAAATGAATCTAGACATTATGTGGAGCCTATAACTAGTAGTTTTGAGGCTGGAGAGTTCGATCATCTATACAACATGACTTTGCGGATCTAATAGAAGATGGTGTATTAAGTTAGTGTAGTAAGACATCCTGTGAATATGACTCAGAGGAAGATTTAGAGGATTTGTAACAATGGATACATGAAGTATCTACCCGGAGATGCACTGGCCTGACATGATCATTGTGTTGGATTAGTACTGAGGTATGTGAACCACCTAGTTTTGATGGATTAACGAGGGTAGGTTATTTTATAGTGAATTTTGAATCATTGATCCCAGAGAAATAAAGAATGTTGGCACTAGATGTGCACTCAGGGAAACCCTTACGAGATGGTGGGGCACGCAAAAAAGTAAAGTTGAAGATTGGAAACACTGTAAGATATTGATGTAGATCAAATTTGACTCTGAGATATATTCAACTGTACCAAATTATAACGGGTTGAGTAATACTAAAGACCATATTACCATTTTTGTTAAGGAATGGAGGGTTGTACCTCAGCAGGAATGGGTACACAGGTTTACTCACTCATTAGATATTGTCTCCAATAATTGGTAAATAGAACTGGAAGTGCGCAAAGGAACAATATAGTGTGAAGAGTCGTCGTAGAAATTTGTGGTCACATTTAGCTTTGAAGATGACAATCCGAATGTTGACACAACAATACAAGTAATTAAGCAGAAATTTTTTTCTTATAAATGAGCTGGAATCCTATTGGAAGATGCATCCTATAGTCATAGATACACCATAATTGAGAGAATGTTATAACATGGCCAAAGAAACTAAATATGATGAATATCCAAGAAATATACAGATCCCAGACACAGATGGGGTGTTAGAATCGATTTAATACTGAGAGGGGGGGTGAATCTGTATTAGCGCAATTATGAACAAATTATTACTTCTTTATTAGATTTGACTTAACTTAATTATTGGTCTTCAGTTATGCATCCATCATAAATAAAAATCATTCACATATGCACCAAATCAAAGAACACATGACACACAAATTTTTTACGTGGAAACCCAAATGGGAGAAAACCACATAATGCTCTTTTGTAATGAAAAGATTACATTCAAGTAAGTACTAATACCAACTGGAAGTCAGGTATTTTTTAAGGATTATAATATTATACTTAAGTATAGTATTCTAGGCGATTATTTTGGATTGAAAAAAATATATCTATAGATAGGTAGGAGAATATTAATATGAAACCTACAATTTACTACTAAATCGTGCAGTAAATTTTGGCGAATATTATGAAAAAAAAACATATTTTATGTAAATATAGGCGATATTAGAGACTAAAAATGAACAAATATCGAATTTATGTTTTGAAAAAATTCCCCAAAAATAGCCAATTGGCGAAATTTCGCCCCTAAAAATTTCCCTGACTTGAAGGAGGCACCGACCTGAAGGAAGCACCAAGTACTTGTGTTCTGTAGAACCTACTGGAAGGAGGCTCCATCCTCTTGCTCCTTTCCCTGTCCTGCCACCCAGATATCCAAAATAAGATTATGCCTTACTTATCTTCTAGTTCACGCACAATTATGATCTTCTGTTATTAATTATGCTATGCGCTACCTTTGTATGCAGACGATTCTATGTCATTGTGCTGCATACATCACTTGAATTCTCATTCCACTCAATTCTTCACTTCTCCTAATGACTTGCTTCACGTATTGTGTGCTTCTGATCCTGCAGTCTGCACCAGGGTTCACTCTGTCTTTCCGCTATTGCACAACTGCACTCACCAACTAATACCGTGCTTTCAATTGATAGTTTGTTGTTCTTATATTATGCATCAATATCATATGGAATTGCGCATTTACTTGGATATGTCCATTTTGTTTAAGTGCCATGGTATTTTAGACAATCAGGGACATGTTGTGCAACATATGATTCATCCTTTCAGTTTAGGACACTCGCCTGAGATCATCATCATCATGATGTGCATACTATATTTTGTTGTTTTTTTGTCGTCGCACATTTGATGGACTTATCTACTTTGAACACTTCACTTCAACCTTCATGCATCAACCAAACTTCTGTGCATCTTTTGATATACTTTGGTTCTATCTCTGCTCTCTCCCTCTTAACACATATGTGACTATCTGCATGCTTCTAGCAATACTGTCATTTAGTCTTCATGCATTTGTGCATACTTCTATAATTCCTCCTTTCCATGTTTGTGCATCCATCACAGATCTACGACATCATTCTGCACATCATCAGTATTTCATTATGTTGCATGTGCGCACTTGGATCCTCACTATATCATGTTGTTCTGTCCTCGAGCCCTTAATGCCCCGAATATAAATATATATGTTATACTTGAATCTCTATGATCTCTCCATCAAGCTTACTTCAAATCTCCAACTTGCATATCTATTTATACATGTCCTGCATTGATTGTATGTCCACAAGTTGGTTGTGGCATCCCTTCTTCCTTGCTTCATGAATTGTGCTTGTGCCACATGTCATCAATTTGCACTACTAATCTATCATCCTCTGTGATTCTTGTGCATCCATGGTCCACGAATTAGTGGGACTTACACCTTAGTAGTGTAGTCTTACACTCTTCGACTTGGTGTGACTTTGACCCTTTCTATACCATGAGTTGTGAGTATTGCGCACTTTTTGTGTCATCGGTTGCACCCTTCTTGGAGCTTGTGCATGCTTCACTAATTGAAATCATCTTCTGATTGGTAAGATGTGTGCGATTTCAGGACTGTTTAACCATAAGCCATCACTTGTTGCTTGCGCACTCCCAATATTTAACCATTCTTTCTCACGCATTCTAGAATCTTTTCTTATCGTACTTGCACACTTGTTCCTTTAATTAACCAACTCCTTGGCTGCTTGTGCACATGTACCTTTTCCCAACCAATTATTTGGATGCTACATTGAGAGAGTATGACTTAGTGGTCTTGATATCTGTGTAGGTACCACATGCATTAGGATACATTACTTATGTACTTCTTTGAACTGGATCTGCATGATGTATCCCTGGACACACATCTTTAGACTGAATGCAACTTCTAGATATACTTCTTCAGACTAGCATCCATATCCTCCACCATCTTGTGCATATACTTCTTCAAAGTGGCTTCCATATACTTATTTAAGCTGGCATGGAAATGTTGTATCCACTTCGACATCAGCTGACATCAATGAATCAAACTGAATCGATTGACATCCTCTTTGACATTAGTTGAAATCAATGACAACCAAAGTTCAACAATCTCCCCCTTTGGCATTGATGTCAACACCTTATGAAGTTGAATATAATATTCTTGAACTGTATGCTTCATCTTTACTTATCATAGTGCTCCCCTTGAATTCTTTGGGATTTTAACTTCTGTGCATTTTGTTGTCAATACATCTTCTAATTTTTGTTACTTCTGCGCAGACCATATGTATAATCATCTTCACACTCTTTCATGTTAGCTACATCTTTATGCCATATCTTCAATAATATGCTTCACGCTCTTTCACATCTGTTGCATCTTTATGCGATATCTTCAATAATATGCTTCACTCTCTTTCACGTCTGCATCTGCTTATCTTTAATAATCTGCTTCACACTCTTTCACGTCTGCATCTGCTTCATGCTTCTTCAAAAATTGACTTTGCACTTATGCTTTTCTCCATGCTGGTTCTTTTCGGCTTCATTCGGCTTAATTTTATGTGTGCAACCAATGATAATCAACTTCGTGCTTTTCTCAGCTTCATGATTCCCCCCCCTTTGAAATCAATGGCAAAGAGGTTCCATTACTCACACAATTACTGGTTCATCTTGTATTTTTTTTTGCGCAGGAATCCACCTCAGCTATTTTTCAGTATGACTCCCCTTGTCTTCATGCTTCATTTCTTTGTTGTAATTCTGCACTGATATCCTCTCATATGCATGTTCCTTTCATAATTATCTTTGATTGCTTTCTTGATACAAGTGTTACATTACTCCTTCATCTTAATATCATGTTCCTGTCACAACATTACATCATTCTTTATGTAGTGCTTCATGCACACATCCTTTCGTGCCAATTGTGCAATGCCAAAACTCTTCTATGTTCATGCCTCTTTATTTGGGTTCTCATTATGTTGCGGATAGAGAACCATGCCCAGTTTTTTCCCGAAGATATTCAAATGTATTTCGTGGAAGAGGTTTCATAAACATATCCACAATTTGTTCCTTAGTATCAACATATTCTAGTTTGATAACATTATCAACAACTTGCTCTCTTACAAAGTGATACTTGATAGAAATATGCTTAGTTTTGAAGTGCATAACATGATTTTTGGAGATATTGACTGCACTTGTGTTGTCACACAAAATTTGTATTGGTTGATTTATATTTACTTGCAGATCATTCAATGTTTGTTCCATCCATAAAACCTGTGAACAACAAACAGTTTCTGCAATATATTCAGCTTCTGTTGTGTATAATGCGACTCATGACTGTTTTTTGTTGATCCATGATACAAGACAATTTCCTAAGAAAAATGCAGCTCCACTAGTACTTCTTATATCATCTATACTTCCTTTCCAGTCTGCATTAGTGTATGATACTAAGTCTAGTTTTTTGCTTCGTGGATACCATAAGCCAAGGTTCACAGTCCCTTTCAAATACCTGGAAAATTCTCTTGATAGCTTAAATATTTGTTTCCTTAGGTGCCGCCTGGAATCTTGTGATAAGCTTGACAACTTGCATGGTATCTGGTCCTGAGGCAGTTACATATAGTAGAATGCCAATCATGGATCTATAAAGCCTCTGATCAACTTCCTTAGCCTCATCTTCTTTACTCAACTTGCATCCATTAACCATGGGTGTACAAACTGACTTGCAATCTTCCATATTGAATTTGTTTAACATCTCCTTTACATACTTAGATTGGGAGATAAAAATTCCATTGTTTAATTGAGATATCTGTAATCCAAGGAAAAAGGATAATTCCCCAAGCATGGACATTTCAAATTCTTTTTGCATATCTTTGGAAAATTGCTGACTCATTCTGTCATCATTACTTCCAAAAATGATGTCATCAACATACACTTCCACAACTATCATTTTCTCATTATCAATATTTATTTAAAGGTTTCTATCTACACTACCTCTTTTGAAACCTTGTTGTTGTAGATATTTGTCCAATCTTGAATACCAGGCCCTAGGATCCTATTTGAGTCCATACAAAGCTTTCTTTAATTTACAAACATAATCTTTGTTTCCTGAAAGTGAAAAACCATCTGGTTGTTCAATGTATACTTATCCTTCAAGATCTCCATTTAGAAATGCTGATTTTACATCCATCTGTTGATGTATTTGTAACTTCGGAAGATATTCACGTGTATATTGTATGTATTACATTTGTACCTTATTGTATCCCCGACGGAGATGTCCTAGTACTTCCATCAGAAGTGTCGTCATTTGTATTCTATTGTTGTACCTTCGACAGAGATGTTTGTTCCTCTAGGTCAAAGAAGTCATTATTGTACTTGAGTCATGTAAAGTCATTGAGGTCCATCCTCCCATGTATGACAGGGCATTAGACCCCGGAGTAGTGTCACAAGTTATATTGTAAGTGTCGTAACTTATATTTGATGGGTTAATAGACCACCTTGGTGGGGTCGGCCATGTATGAGTCATGTGGGTTAAAGGGTTATTAGAGAATCCTAGTGGGGTCTGGCTAGTGACAAGTGGTAATGGGTTATTAGAATCTCTTAAGGGAGGTCGGCCCAGTTAGAGTAAAAGGCAAGCCAAGTCATGAGAGTGTGTCTCTCTCATTCTATTCACTCATTCACTCACTTCGCATTAGTGAGAGAGAGGAGGAGTGTGCACAAGTGGAGGAGGAGCATCTACTAGGAAACTATCTCTTGTTTTGGGGTTTGATCTTTGTGATCTTTGTATTGGTGCTCATTCTATCTCTGAGGAAGTTGCAGGGTTTTTTACCTTCTTGGTTTTCCCCGGTGAAATTATTTGTGTCTCTTGTCTCTTATGTTTGATATGTTGTACATGTTGTTCTCTCAGTTAAGATCCTAGATCAGATTGAATTAAATTCTCAAAAACTAACATGGTATCAGAGCTAGCATGAAGGAAGGCATTGTATGACATTTATGACACTTGTTGCACTTGCGACAAATTGGAAGCTAGGGCTTTGTATAGTAAAAACAAGTCATCGTGGCACTTTTGCTATAAATCCGTTTTGGAGAAGCTTCAGGATCTAAAACGTTTACAGGTCGAAGATGAAATGTTCATGTACCTTGTTTCCGAAGCTCAGCCTCAGATTCGTTTTACTTTGCGAGATATGATTCGTACAAGTTAGGGTTTCTGCCTCTTCCAGATTGCATCCCTAAAAAGGTGACCTAGGAACAAAGGTCATATATCGGGCTAGGAAGCTCCAAATGGAATTTTGTAAAAAGTGGCAGTTAGGGAACGAAATTTAGTTTCATAGGTTTGGGTTTCAGAGGCAGAAGTTGAAACAATGACACATGGAACTCCATACAAGTTCGCTATGTTGTTTCATCCCATAAACATGTCATGTTGCGACACTTGGAATATCTCTCTCATGGAGAATCCATTTAAGGTCAAACCTGTGGAATTGTAAAGATGATAGGTCATCCTACCATAGGCCGAAGTTTCAGACCCTGAGTATTGTAAATTTTAGAGTTACGCCAGAAACAATATGACATATATTTCTGTCCAAACAGAATTGGATTCTGAGCACTTTCATTTTTGGTTTGTCACTGCTGTGAAAAATTAGGGTTTCTGCAAAAGTTGGAATTTTTGGAATCTGAGACCACGGATGGATGATCCTCATCAAAATATAAATTTAGAGACCAAGATCGAAGTTTTTGGTTGGGTAGAATCCCAGGCTCTATCAAACCCTAGTTCAGGATTTTGACCAGAAAAATAAGAATTTGACAAAAGCTGCAGATCCGAAACTTTCAAAGTCAATTTTGAGGGGTCAAATTTTGGAGATTTCAAAATTGAATTATACCAGCTTGATCAACTCATCAAGGCGCATCTTTTCATCCAATTAGAAGTTCGAAATTCAAAGTTTGAATTTTTAGGGTTTCTCTGACAAACCCTAATCCAGTTGCAGATCCAGCTTCAGCAAATCAAAGTGGATTGGGTTAATCCTAGAGGAGAATGAATTGGACACCTACATAAGTGAAGAAGTTCCAGTGGGAGATGAGGCCAAGGCCTTACATAAGAATATTACAAGAAATCCCAACAGGTATGACTTGAGGAGATACAGGTATGTTTTGAAATCTGTTCATGATTAAGTTTATATATGTTTGTCTTCATATTATTGAGGTTAGTAACAATCTTGATTAATTCTAGACTTGTCTTATCACCCTAGTAAAAGTATGAATGCATGTGAATGATTGAATACATTTATTGATTAGGGTTATGCCACTTATGATTGTACTAATGCACTATGGTGTTGTATGAGGATGATGTTGTCCGCTAACATAAAAGGTACATCAAGAAATACAAATCAAGTACTATATCAAGAACATATGACCATGGTGACACGAAGACAAAGAATCATCCATAGTCATGGATCACATAGAAGCTCTACTTACGAGGTATGTATAATTTGGTTCTACAATGGTTAGCTTATGAGATATGTAGGTTACTAGCACAAGTCATTGAAGAGAACAAGAAGACATTATGTGGGTATGTTAGACATAACTAGCAAGCATGATAATCCAGGTATGTTTTTCCTATATCAAGTTATAATCCTACCATGTGTTAGGATCTTATATAAGTATACTTGGTATGACTGACAATTCATGAAGTTATAAGTTTGGGCAATCATGGGTTTATGCATTTTATGCTTCTTAGTTTTATTAGTAATATGACAAACTAGAAGAGGCCTATGGTCAAATAAAAATATGCATGAGTAAAAGAAGTACTCCCTGAAACCTTGAATACTAACGCTTGTGTATGAAATGATCATGACCATACATGATTAAGATTATTTAGAATCATAATTTTTTGATAAGTATTGAGATTATACTAATGCATGTATGATTATGTATGAGATATTGAGGATGACACAATGATGACACCAGTGCACACTTAAGCATGCATAGTGGTCCAGGATGGATAGAAGTTCAAAGACATATAATCATGATGATATCATAAAGGAAGAAAAGATCAAGAGGGAGCACACTCTAGGAAAAAAATATCAAGAGGGAGCACACTCCAGGAAGCAAAGATCAAGAGGGAGCACACTCCAGTAGTTCCTGCAATGAAGCAAATATTGAGAGGGAGTCCACCCAACAACCAAACAAAGATAAGTATTTGAATTTTCATTTATTATATATTTGATTACTTAAATGATGTTGTCCAGTCATGTACATGCTTATAGATTTAGGATGTATATTATGCATAATAGAAAAGTTGCATTAATGAACAAGATACTACTAATATGCAAGTAATGGGTAAGTGTCCTATGGTACTGTACAACATTCCATTGCTACTTATCTAGAATGAAACCTCTTTGCTGACATGTTGGGAGTTGTGCACACTCTTAACAATGTTCTGGTAGAGATGGAAGGCATCTATAAAGTTACGGGATATGGATAAATGTTGTATTGAAGCATTGGCTAAGATAATTGCATGACTATATGACATGCATTCTTATGTGTAAGAATTTCTTTTTGAAAAACTATGAGAAGTTTCTAATCATGCAATTGAATTTGACTTGTAGGAAAGATCATGTAGAATCACCTACAAAAGAAGGACAATGACATTTGTTCTAGTGACAAAGTTCAAGAAAAATACCTATTGAAGATATTGAAGAATCTAAAGTTCCTAGGATCAGGGATGCGGTAATGGAAGGATGCCATGATCGAGGAATACAAATCGATCATGAAGAATGATGTTTGGTATGTGGTACCAAGACCAGAAGGGAAGTCTGTTGTGACTTCCAAGTAGGTCTACAAGATCAAGCATGTTGCAGATAGTAGCATACAGAAATACAAGGCAAGTGATGAAGTGGAAGATACACCAGATGGATGTCAAGACAACTTTCTTGGATGGTGTAGTCTAAGAGGAATTGGAGTAGCCACTCGGATTTGAGACACATGACAGGGAGTCACATGTGTGCAAATTGAAGAAAGCCTTGTATGGCTTGAAGAAAGCACCCAAAAGATGGTATGGCAGGATAGACAGCTTCCTGTCCAGTTTGGGCTTTAACAAGAGTAAAGTGGACTCCAACCTTTACTACAAGGTTGAGGAAGGCAATCCAGTGATACTCCTACTATATATGGATGACCTGTTTGTGATAGGTGAGGATAGGTTGATTGCCGATACGAGGAGGAAGCTTGCTACCGAGGTCGATATGAAGGACTTGGGTATGATGCATTACTTTCTAAGTATGGAGATGTGGCAGAGTGTAGATGGAATATTCCTTGGACAAAGGAAGTATGCAATAAAGATCCTGAAGCGATTCAGGATGATGGACTGCAAGGCCATGGCCACACCTATGGCATCGAACCTGAAGCTATTGAGTGATGCTTCATCAGATTCGGTTGATTCCACAATGTATCATCAGATGATTGGGTCCTTGATGTACCTGACGAACACGAGACCAGATATTTTCTTTGTTGTGAACACCTTGAGCCAGTTCCTGACGGATCTTAGATATGTTCACTTGATTGTTGTAAAGCATATTCTGAGGTACTTGAAGGGTACGATTGATTATGGGATCAAACCTGGAGGGTTATGTTGATTCAGATTGGGTAGGCAATGTTGCGGATAGGAAGAGCACTTCGGGGTGCTGCTTCAATATGGGATCAGGTGTGATATCTTGGTTTAGCAGGAAGCAATCCTTCCTAGAACTGAGTACATCTAAAGCAGAGTATGTTGCATCTTGTTCGGCTAGTTGTGAGGCAGTATGGCTAAGGAAGCTACTGTCTGATTTATTTGATCTCCAGTTGGATGCCACTTGCATCTATTGTGACAACCATAGTTGTGTGAAGTTTTCAGAGAACATAGTGTTCCCTGACAATTCGAAGCACATCAAGATCAAACATCACTATATCAGGGATATGGTGCAGAGAGGAGCAGTGAATCTCCAGTATGTTGCAACAGATGAGCAGATTGTAGATGTGTTGACCAAACCACTAGCCAGAGTGAAGTTCGAGTACTTCAGAGAGAGGCTTGGTGTTCTTCATATAGAAGATACTTTGAGGAGGAAGTGATGGGACACATTTGCAAGATCCATTCCAATCATGGTGGTAGGAGGATCCTTCCCATGGCTATGGATATAAGTGTTGTGTGATGAGCATCAGGACGATGCTCCAGATGATATGCATCGGGACGATGCTATGATGATGATCAGGATGATCATGTGATGATGTTGTACATCAGGATGATGTATCGTATGATGATGATCAGGACGATCATGTGCGATGAGCATCAGGTCGATGCTCCAGATGTTTTACATCAGGATGATGTATTGTATGATGATGATCAGGATGATCATATGTGATGAGCATCAGGTTGATGCTCCAGATGTTGTGCATCAGGAGGATGTACTGTATGATGATGATCAGTTTGATCAAGAGCATTAGGATGATGCTCCATGGGAAGAAGATGATCAATGGGATCATGAGTATCAGGATGATAATTCGTGGCCATGGACAGGTTGTACAGTTGCATAGAAAAGATCCTGGATATCCAAACAGGTTGTGCTAGGCACAGAAAATATCATGGGATGCTCTTTAGAGATATTGCAGGATGCAAGATACTCTTTTAAGGTTTTGCAAGGGTCTCATAGAAAATATCCTGGAGATCCGGACAGGTTGTGCTAGGCACGAAAAAGATCCTAGGATGCTCTTTAGAGATTTTGCAGGATGCAAGATACTCTTTTAAGGTTTTGCAAGTTCACATGTAAAAGATCCTGGAGATCCGGACAAATTGTACTAGGCATGGAAAAGATCTTGGGATGCTCTTTAGAGATCTTGCAGGTTGCAAGATACTCTTTTAAGGTTTTGTGAAGGTCACATGTAAAATATCCTGGGAGATCCGATAGGTTGAACAGTAAGCTCGTAAAAGTCCTGGGATTCTCTTTCGAGGTTTTGTTGACGCACGTAATTAGCCCTGGGAATTCCACAGGATGGCACACTCGCAGAGATGATGAAGACCTACAGGAGGCTAGGCCTACATCCAACATGAAAAGGGTTGGCTCTATAGAACTTCCTATGACGAGAAGAATTGAGAGATAGCACCAGTTATCGAGATGAGGAGTACAATAGCAGTGATAATGATGTTCCATGATCCAGTGACGACGATCCAGCTCCAGAATTGAAGACTTGTGCCTATATGTATTGATTACCTGTGTCAAGAGAATACCTTCCTAGTTAAAAGGGAGTGTTGATGTATTTGTAAGTTCGGAAGATATTCACTTGTATATTGTATGTATTACATTTGTACCTTATTGTATCCCTGATGGAGATGTCTTATTCCTCTGATCGAAAGTGTTGTCATTTGTATTCTATTGTTGTACCTCCGACGGATATGTTTGTTCCTCCAAGTCGGAGAAGTCATTATTGTACTTGAGTCATGTAAATTCATTGAGGTCCATCCTCCCATGTATGACAGGGCATTAGACCCAGGAGTAGTGTCGCAAGTAATATTGTAAGTGTCGTAACTTATATTTGATGGGTTATTAGACCACCTTGGTGGGGTCAGGCCTATATGAGTCATGTGGTTTAAAGGGTTATTAGACCACCCTAGTGGGGTCGGCCCAATGACAAGTGGTAATGGGTTATTAGACTCTCCTAAGGGAGGTCGTCCCAGTTAGAGTAAAAGGAAAGTCAAGTCATTATATAAATAGAGAGTGTGTCTCTCTCATTCTATTCACTCATTCACTCACTTCGCATTAGTGAGAGAGAGGAGGAGTGTGCACAAGTGGAGGAGGAGCAATTTCTAGGAAACTATCTCTTGTTTTGGGGTTTGATCTTTGTGATCTTTGTATTGGTGCTCATTCTATCTCTGAGGAAGTTGCGGGGTTTTTCACTTTCTTGTTTTTCCCCAGTGAAATGCTTTGTGTATCTTGTCTCTTATGTTTGATATGATGTACATGTTGTTCTCTCAGTTAAGATCCTAGATCAAATTGAATTAAATGTTGAAAAACTAACACCATCTGGTATACTTTGACATTTTCAACACACGCATAGGCCAGAAATAGCCCAATTTCCTCCATCCGCGCTACAGGGGAAAACATTTCTTCAAAATATACTCCTTTGATCTGCGCATATCCTTTTCATACCAGTCTCACCTTATTTCTGACAACTTGTCCTTCTTTGTTTAGTATGTTCTTGAATACCCACATTGTTCCAATAACATTCTTATTTTTGGGTCTTGGAACAAGTTCCTAGGTTTTGTTCTTTTCAATTTCATCTAACTCTTCATTCATAGCCTTCATCCAACCTTCACCAGCTTTGGATTCTTCAACTCCTTCTGGTTCTATTTGAGACAACAATGAAAAATGTACTTCCTCAATTGGATTTCTTAGACTTCTTCTTGCTCTTACACCAACGTATTTGTCTCCGATAATCAAGTTTTATGAATGATTCTTTTGGACATATCTGGAAGGGTCCTTTGTATCCTTTCTTCCTTCTTCTAATCCACGCTGGTATATCTCCTCCCGTAGAACTTATGTTTCTTGATTTTCTAGTATATCTTCATATGGATGTTCTAGCATGGGTAAATCATCATCTTCTTCTATTCTCCTATGACTTAGTACTTCATCAACTCTCACTTCTGTACTTTCAACCATATTTCCGAGTTGCGAATTGTAGCACTTATAGGCTTTGCTTCTGGAGGAATAACCAAGGAAAATACATTCATCTGATATGGAATCAAATTTTCCAAGATTTTCATCGTTTCTTTTGATGTAGCATTTGCTTCTGAATATTCTGAAATGCTTAATTGTAGTTGGTCTTCCTTTCCAGAGTTCATATGGTGTTGAACAATTGTTTGTTCTAATCAAACATCTATTGAGAATGTGGACAATTTTATGAATGGCATGTGTCCAAAACATATCTGAAAGCTTTGATTCGTTCAACATTGTCCTGGCCATTTCTTAACAATTCTGTTTTTCCTTTCTGCCACCCCATTTTGCTATGGAGTTCTGATTGCTGAAAACTATCTTCTAATTCCATGTTTGTTATATTAGTGGTCAAACTTGTTTGAGGTATATTCTCCTCCATTGTTAGATCTCAAACACTTTATTCTTAAATCAGTTTCATTTTCAACCACTTAAAAGTTTTGAAACATTCGAACGTTTCTGATTTTTCTTTAGGAAAGAATACCCAAGTCATTCGAGTGTAATCATTAATAAAAAGAAGAAAGTAAGACTCACCATTCATTCCTCTGGCTCTCATTGGAACGCAAATATTTGAATGAACCATTTCCAAGGGTTTTTAGGTAATGTATTCTTTTGTTTTGAACTTAATCCTTGCTTGTTTCCCATGTACGCAGTGTTTGAAAAATGAGTCTGATGGCTTAGTGATTCTTGGAATGTCCCTTACTGCTTGTTTTCTGCTGATTCTAACAAGGTTGTCGAAATTTATGTGTCCCAATATTCTATGCCAGAGCCAAATTTCATTGGTTTTTCCCATGCAACATTTCTCTTCCTTTTCCTCATCCAACATGTGGACATTGTTAGGAGTCCTGGAGGTTGTTGCTACTATTATGCAAGTATCCTTGTTTTTTTATTTTGCATTTCTCTGAGTCAAACGTGAGTGTGTCCTTGGTCTCATATTTGGCTAACACTCAAAAGATTATGTTTCATGTTTTCAACTAATAGGACATTTTTTTCCTTGGTTCTTTTTGGTTCCTATGATTTCCAAGCCCTTACCTAAGATTTTGGTCTATCCATTATCCCAAAATTAAACATTGCCCCCCTTATCTTCTCTAAACTCCATAAATGTGCATTTATCTCCTGTCATGTGCTTCGAACGCCTATTGTCTATGTACCATTGCCCCCTTTTACTGTGTGCATGTAAGGATAAGATGCAAGCTTCCTGGTGAACTTGATCCTTATGATATTCAACTATTTCAGTGGACTGCGCAGGTTGCTACTGATTTTCGCAGTTTCAACTGTCATGACAAGAATTCTTACTGCATTCATCATCTAGGCTCAAAACACTGAAGGGATTGAAATCTTCTTTCAAGATTTCAGTCGATTTTCTGATGTTGCTTTGTTTAGGATTTATTTGATTGCACAGACCATTCTTCCTAGCATATGCTAACTTGCATGAGCTCTACAATTTATTGCTTTATGACCAAAATTGTGACAGTAATAGTAATTTCCCAACAAAATATTTTGGTACCTGATAGGATAGAATCTACGGAGCTGCACAGGATCATTTTTTCGATGACTTGGATTTCTATGTTCTTCTTCAAACTTATGATTTATCCTCAAGAGTGGCATCTTAAGCACATCTGCATAAATTTTAACAAAATACGATTCTTCATTAATTTTGTCTCTACGTTTTTGTTCATTCTCTAGCTGAAAACTTAATTTTTGGAGATTGTTCCTCAAAGAGACAATTTAAGCTTCCATACTTTCGCACTTGTATTCTTTCAACTTCAACTATCTGGTGGTGTCTTCCTCCAATCTCAGAAGAGCTTACTGCATGAGCTTATTTTTCTTGCTTGACTTTTTCAATTGGTCCAGAGCACTGATTAGTTCCCCTTCAAAATCCACTTCAGCCATATGTTCATATTTTGAATCCATGTCTGATGAGTTCTGCGCAGGGACCTTTCTTCTAGATGTTAAGTTGTTACTGAAGACACCCACTATGATACCAATTGTTGGAATCGATTTAATACTGAGAGGGGGGGGTAAATCTGTATTAGCACAATTATGAACATATTTTTACTTCTTTAACATATTTTACTTAACTTAATTATTTACCTTCAGTTATGCATCCATCATAAAGAAACATCATTCACATATGCACCAAATCAAATAACACAAGACACACAAAATTTTTACGTGGAAACCTAAATGGGAGAAAACCATGTAATGCTCTTTTGTAATGAAAATATTACATTCAAGGAAGCACTGACTTCCTGTGTTTACCAGCACCAATTGGAAGGAGGCACCGACCCCCTGGTTTTACAGGCACCGACCTGAAGGAAGAACCAAATCCCCGTGTTCTCCAGCACCTAATGGAAGGAGGCTCCAACCTCCTACCCCTTTCCCAGTCCTTCCACCTAGATATCCAAAATAAGATTCTACCTTACTGATCTTCCAACTCACGCTTATTTCTAATCTTCTGTTATTAATTATGTTGTATTCTACCTTTGTATGCAGACAATTCTTTGTCACTGTGTTGTATACATCTCTTGACTTCTCATTCCACTCAATTCTTTACTTTTTATGATGACTTGCTCACGTACTGTGTGCTTCCGATCCTCCAATATGTGCCATGGTTCACTCTATCTTTCCGCTACTGTGCAACTGCACTCACCAACTAATATTGCGCTTTCAATTGATAGTTTGTTGTTCTGAGAGTATGCATCAGTATGAGATGGAACTACGCACTTAATTGGATATGTCCATTAAATTTAAGTGTCACCATATTTTAGATAATCTACGACATGCTGTGAAACATATGATTCATCCTTTCAGTTTAGCGCACTTTCCTCAGATCATCATCATCATGACGCGCATATTGGATTCTACTGTTGTTTTTTCATCACACATATGATGGACTTCTCTACTTTGCACACTTCACTTCAACCTTCGTGCATCATATAAAATTGTGCACGTCTTCTAATATACTTTGGTTCTATCTCTGCACTCTCTCTTAACACATCTGTGACTATCTGCATGCTGCTAGAAATAGTGTCATTCGGTCTTCATGCATTTGAGCATACTTATATAATTCTTCCTTTCCATGTTTGTGTATCCATCACAGATCTACGACATCATTTTGCACACCATTTGTATTTCATTCTACTGCATGTGTGCACTTGGATCCTTGCTAGATCATGTTGTTCTGTCCTCGAGCCCTTGATGCCCCAAATATAAATCTGTATCTTCCACTCAAACCTCTATGATCTCTCCATCAAGCTTACCACAAATCTCCAACTTGCATATCTATTTATACATGTCCTGCATGGATTGTATGTCCACAATTTGGTTGTGGCATCCCTTCTTCGTTGTTTCACGGATTGTGCTTTATCCACATGTCATCTTTTGCGTTACTGATGTGTCATATTTTATGATTCTTGTGCATCCATGGTCCATGACTTAGTGTAATTTACACCTTAATAGTGTATTCTTGTGCTCTTCGACTTGGTGGGACTTTGAACCTTGTTGTACCATCACTTGTGGGTATTGAGCACTTGTTGTTTCATCGACTGCAACCTTCTTGGAACTTGTGCACGCTTCACTAACTGAAATCATCTTCGGATTAGTAAGACTTGCACACTTTCACGACTATTTAACCATAAGACGTCACTTTCTTCTTGCGCACTCCCGATATTTGACCATAAAATGTTTAGGATTTCTTGTGCATTCCAGAATATTCTCTTGGTGTAATTGCACACCTGTTCCTTTGCTTAACCAACTCCTTGGATGCTTGTGCATATGTACCTTTTCCCAACCAATTCTTTGGCTGCTACCTTGAGAAAGTATGACTTAGTGGTATTTATATCTACGCAGGTACCACATGTAGTAGGATACATTAGTTATGTACTTATTTGAACTGGATCCGCATGATGTATCCTTGGACACACATCTTTAGACTAGATGCAAATTCTAGATATACTTCTCCATACTGGCATCCATATCCTTCACCATCTTGCGCATATACTTATTCAAAGTGGATTCCATATACTTCTTTAAGTTGGAATGGGAATGATGTATCCACTTTGACATCAGTTGACATCAATGACTCAAACTGAATGAATTGACATCCTCTTTGACATTAGTTGAAGGATGGAAACACAGTAAGAGTTTGATGCAAATCCGATTTGACTCTGAGATATACTTGACTATACCAAAGTATAATTGGTTCAGTAATCCTAAAGACCATATTACCATTTTTTTTAAGGAATGGAGGGTTGTACCTCAGTAGGAATGGGTACACGGGTTTATTCACACATTAGATATTGTCCCCAATAATTGGTACATAGAGCTGGAAGTGCACAAAGGAACATTAGAGTGGGAAGAGTTGTCCTATAAATTTGTGGTCACATTTAGCTTTGAAGATGACAATCTGAATGTTGACACAACATTACAAGTAATTAAGCATAAAATTTTCCCAATAAATGAGCCAGAATCCTATTGGAAGATGCATCCTATAGTCACGAATATGCCAAAATTGATAGAATGTTATAATATGGCCACAAAAATTGAAGATGATGAAGATACAAGAAATATATATATCCCAGAGACATAGGGGGAACATGTAGTGAAAGGTCTTTCCTTAGAAGTCCCAGATTATGCCCAACCATTGAAGACATGCATTGTCAACATTGGGACAGAAGAAAAAACTAAGTTTGCAAGTATAGGAGATTATTGGAATGAAGAAATAGTCTAGATCACTGATCTTTTACCAAAGTATCAATATTTTTTTCCCACCATGTTTTCTGAGATGAAGGGAATTGTTGGAGAATTAGGAGAAATGAAGATTCCATTGAAACTAGATGCAAAGCCAGTCAAGCAAAGACCTTATATATTTAATCCAAAATACAAATAAAAGGTAAAAGAAGAGCTTGATCAAATGTTGGAAGATGGAATTATAGAACCTGCCATAGAATCTAAATGGATCAACCCCATGGTTGTACAAGATAATAAGACTGGAGAAGTAATAATTTGTCTTGATTTACGCAAACTAAATGATGATTTTATGCATGATCCTTTTTCGATCCCTTTTACAAATGAAGTACTACAAAAAGTGGGAGGACAAGAAGCATATTCGTTCATAGATCAATTTTTTGGGTATCACCAGATTAAGATAGACACAAGACTGTCTTTGCAATAGAATGGGGTTGATTTCAATACACCGTGATGCCATTTGGTTTAAAGAATGCATCATCTATCCTTTTAAGAATTGTTGTCACAACTTTCAAGGAGTTTATACATAAATTTTTAGAGGTATACTTGGATGATTGGATAGTATTTAGCTTGTTGAAGGATCACATTGAACTTTTGTGCCTGATGTTAGATAACTTTCGACAGTATCATGTTTATCTAAATTTGAAGAAGTGTATTTTTTGCGCGCCAATTTGAATCTTATTGGGACATTTAGTATGTAAGCAAGGACTGTTGGTAGACCCTGCAAAGATATCTATAATAGTAAATTTACCACGACCTACATATGTGTGACAGTTGAGATAAACATTGGGACATACTGGATATTATAGAAAATTTGTCAATGGATATGCACAGATCATTGTACCTATGGAAAATATGTTGAAGAAAGAAGTCAAGTTCAATTGGAATGAAGAATGTGAGTGAAGCTTGGATATCTTAAAATAGAGGCTAGTAAGTGCACCAATATTAGTTTTTCTAGATTAGAAGAAGGAATTTCATGTGCATGTCGATGCATCATCTATTGTTTTAGGCGTGGTATTGGATCAACATGGGAAGGATATTTAGACCATCTGATTTCATTTACAAGTAGGAAAATACCAAATGCATAGCATAATTACACTACTATAGAGCGCAAAGGGTTGTCTATGGTTTATGCGCTACATAAGTATAGATACTATCTACTGGGATCACATTTTAGAATGTATACAGACCATTATGTACTGAAATACTTAGTTAATAATCCAGTGTTGGGGGGAATATGTAGATGGTTTCTACTATTCCAGGAATATGACTTTGAAGTAATAATGAAACCAGGAAAGATGAATGCTAGTCCAGACCATTTATCATGGATAACTCTAAGATAAGATGCTGGGAAATTGGATGAAAAATTTTCTGATGCATACCTATTTGTGGTACACATGATAGATGAATATTTTGTATAAATTATGCAATTTCTAAGCATTGGCACTGCTCCATCAGAATATACCATTGCGCAGAAGAAACAATTGATTGCAACCATTTATCAATTAACTGTAGGAAACTTGTATAAGTTTGGCGCATATGGGAACTTGAGAAGATGTCTACTGGAAGAAGTTTCAAAGAGGATATTTAGTGTTACTATATGATAGTAAGTACCAGAAACACTTAGGTAAGTTTATAATGAATTGGTTAGGACCCTATGTTATAAATTTTGTCACAAAAGGATGATCTATTCAATTATAGAATTTGGATGGAGAAATTAAAGAAGAACTTGTCAATGGAAGCCAAATGAAACTGTATAGGGATAACCTCCTTCCATGCAATAAGTATAAGAACTTGGAAAGAAAGAAAAGAAAAAAATGAAAATAAAAGAAAGAAAAAAAAGAAAGAAAGAAAAGAAAGAAAGAAAGAAAGAAAGAAAATAAATAACAGAAAGAAATAAAAGCAAGAGAGTAAGAGAAAAGAAAGAAAAGAATCTAGAAGAAGTAGCGATAAGGAAACCAGATCTATCGTAGAAGGAGTCACACGCAGAAAATGGATATTGATAGACCAAAAAGAAGTACGCGGGAAGCATTAAAGACTAAAAAGTAGCAAAAAGACCAAGACACGGTGACATTAATGAGAAAATAGGCAGTGGTAGAGTGACAGTTGGATGGATTCAGACCAAATCAAAGAAAATATATGGGGATCTGATAAAATCGGGAGATAATGATGGAAAATCTAAGGCAATCAAAATAGTAAGTGGCACCTAAGCCCTCACCCAAGCTAGTGGAAAAATTATAAATGTGACTAGGATCAAGTGGGGAAGTCATCAGTCATTGAAATCACAATAGAAAGGGAGATTGGAGAATAAGGAAGGTTATTAGTTGAAGTTTGCACCCGGTAAAGAATGGCACCCATAAGACAAACCAAAACGAAGAACCCAGAAGTAGGACTGCGTACAGGGACCGCTAAGACACCAGGAACATCAACATCAAATCCTGTGAAGTTTCGTAGAAACTACATTCCATTATGGAAGATGACTGTGAAGTCGGTCACCCTACCAAATATAGAGGCAACATATATACCAATGTTAGAGATCCTGAAGGAGGTTCTAGTCAAGGAGAATCTGCTAGGAAATTTACACAAGTTTAAGTTTGCAGACCATGATATCACCAACGAAGAGAAGTTTCCAAAGCTGATGAATGAAAACTACATGAACAGAAAGGTCGGTTCAGACCCTAGAACACTAGTTGAATTAGAGATTCAGACGTGGAAAATCATATTGCAGAAGTCGGGAATCCTGAATTTGCTAGACATACCTCATTTAGGGAGGACCACACAGGTGAAGTTGTGCATGAATTTGTTGCTATCATGTGTGCATGGTGGGTTCGTATGGTTGGAAATACCCGTGTCCATAGATTCTAAGTTGATAGAGCAGATAAATAGATTTCCAGCTAGGGGAGAAGTGTGAGTTCTCTTTTAGATAAGAAGCAGGAGAAACCCCTTACAAAGAAAATGACGAAAAAATACGGTACCCAAAGAGTTGGAAAATGATGTTCAGTCGAGCATATAAATGACAAAGTAGTAATGTTTGAAGTTCAAATATTAGCTTTTAAAATATTTCAGAAGAGTCCCAAAGACCAAGTATCAGCAAGAATAATTGTAGTAGCAACTCAGTGCATTTAAGGAGTACAAATGAACTGGTCGACATTCCTCCTGAATGAGTTTTTGATGATATGTCGGGATGCGCAAGAGAAATGTACACCTTTTCATTACACTTGTCTATTAATATGCATTGCGCTAGTAGGATTGAAGGAGCTGGTGGATAGCCAATTCTTTGATAGGAACAAGAAGCCCTTTTTGGCAGCTAGGTATACAAATTTATGGTATATAGAGAACAAGCGTAGGAAGATAGATAAACACATAGAGTTTTTCTTGTATAATGAAGATATTGCAAATGTCAATAAAAGGATTCTATGCATATAGCGTCAGATAATGGATGCATACAAAGGTATTGTGTGTTTCAAGGAAAGGATGCATCATATCTATGTGAAAGCAAATAGATATCCCAACAAGCAATGGTTACCTACAATGTTTAGGCCCTCTGAGGAAGATATTAGTCACATTATAAATGACTAGAATCCAACATGGCGGGTTCTAGTAGTAGAGGAAGAATAAGCCGCAGAACAACAGTAGTTGGGGAAACAAGAAGACATTCCAACACAAAGTAAGTCTATAGAGGAGGACACTGATAGTCTATAAATTCTCTCATATACTACACAGTAGAGTGTGCAAACTAATAAAATAAAATAAAAATACCTACATGAAGGATCAACGAGAAAGAAAAGGAAAATATCGAAGACCATCTCTATTCGGGTGTTGATAGAAGATAATGTGGATCAAATTGCTTGGGAGGCTAAGAATGTCACTGAAGACGTTATAGAAAGGGTAGCTGCAAGGGAAGAAATGGAAGGTCTTGCAACTAAACAAGAGAAGATCTATATGAAGGTTAAAGAAGAGTTTGCAACAATAAAACAGTTAGTGATGAGGACCATGAAGGAAGAAGGAGATAACAACGTACAAACACAACCATATATACATATGTATGTTACAACAAAACCACAACATGGAGTAAGTATTTAGGAAGCAGCGTTGGTATTTCCCACACAAGAGATGCAGGAGTCACCATTCACAATAATCCCAGTAGAGATAGTATTGCCGCGATTACCTATGGAGGATCTACACACACTGCATTCATATATCACGCATGAGATCCAAGGGTGACATGAGGAAGCCAAAATAGAGTGGTATAGAAACCAAGATGAGAAAGAAGCATTAGAGGAGGAATGCCAGAAAATACAAAAGGAGAAAGAGGAAACTGCACAGAAGACAACAGACGTACAGAAGGAGGCATAAGAGGTATCCAAGAAGAGTGATGAGATGAATAAAGAAGTAGATGAAATATAGTAAAAGAATACACGATTGCAAAAGGTAGCTGAGGAATTATGTAGAAAGGTACCATAGGTGCATATAGAAGAGGATATTACTCCAGAAGAGAAGGTGACAAGGATAGGGGAATCCATTCAATGGTTCTGCACTAAGATTGAGGAGATGGTAGCAAAGCAAACAACCAAAGACACCACCAGAGGTCAGAGCAGAGTGTGAACAGAGAGAAGAAAGAGTGAACATTGTAGTAGGAAACATCAAGATGTTGGAATTAAAGTGTGAAAAGTTGCATGAAGAAAGAACTTAGTTATGGGCACATTTGGTCGCAGATGATCAATTAAAGGAAGTAGACCAAAGGTTTCAAGTTTTGCAAGAAGTAGAATAGAAGATGCACCAATGTTTGACTACCCTACTAGTCATGGAAAAGATGGCCAAGATGGGGGAATATAGAAAAAGGTAGATGGAAGTAAGCATGATCCCAGAGGAGCAACAAAGGATATCCAACAATATAGAGCCTTTACAAGAGCAAGCAATGCAAGTTCTAGAACAATTTGCACAGGTATAGGGGTAGGTTAAGTAAATTGTTGAGGAATGCACAAAATATTTGAAGCTGATTCTTAGTGAGTAGATAGAAGAAGCAATTTTGGATAAGGAAGCAGAAATGAAGGAAAAGGTTGTGACTGCATAGGAAGCCCTGCATAAGTTAGCAGCGGTAGTGCAACCAGAGAAGCAAGCATAATTGTGAACATGAACAAAGACTCAAATTACGGTTGAGTGAACAAGGTGGCTCGGGAGGAGCCACAGGTTAGTTTTGGGGGGCTATTGGAGCGGGATAAAGAAGGGACCATTGGAGAATGCACGCAAATATGTGGATCACGCACATGAAACAAATGGGAAGAAGAGTGCAAAAGAGGGAAAGTAGTTAGGGTTTTGGTCTATTAGGCATATTTTTGGTCTGTTTGTGGGATTTGCCCCCCCACTAAAAAACTATAAATATGTAGTATATAGATAGATAGAGATAATTATAATAGGTGGAAATGATAGAATAAGAGAGAGAGAAAGAGAGAGGAGAACTAATGTATTATTCTTTTGTCTAGGGTATATATCACACAATGAGCAAAAGATGTACGGTTATGGATGGATAGTAATATAATGAAGATGTTTTGGAGACACTCTTTGTTCCCTGTTGAATTATTTTGAATGCTTTTGAATGTGATGTCATGAATGATATTTCTGATTATGAATGGTGTTTCTGAATGATAGATGTGAGAAAGTTTATGTTTACTATGTTGTTATATATCTAAGGTTTGTGTGCAAAAAATGATACAATTTCCTCTTGACCCTTCATGTCTGTAGAAACATGGTTCCTACATTCCCCCCTCGGATGCCTCGGGTGAGACTTCATCAGTTTAATGGGTGATTCCATATGGGCCAACATCTAGGGGCTTTGTTGGTATTTTCATGTTAGAAATAAGTTCTTATCTTTGTGCGCTAACAACAGGTATCCATGATAGATGTAGAAAAGAGGTGGGATCAACAAGGAAATAAAGGTAAGGATATGGAAATTAAAGAATTGGGAAAAATATTTTCTTCTTTCAGCCTTGAACAAGAGATGGATAAGATTAAAATTCTAGTTCCATTATTTGAGCTTATGAATAACCAACCTTAAAAAATTCAATTCTCAAGTTCTTGCAGCCTTCTACATATTTACCCCTTCTGACATTATAAATTTACAGGATGAAAACTGCACCATTGTGTTTGGTCCTCAAATGGATGGAAAATTTGATTTCCCTCCTCCCTTCTTTATTACACTCAAAATCCATGACAAGATGCTTCATAATTGTCTTTTAGACTCATGTGCCTCTCATAACCTGATGCACAAGATAGTCATGGAAGCACTAGGCCTGAGTGTTACTAAACCTTTCCATGATTTGTACTCCTTTCATTCTAAATCTGTGAAATGCTTGGGAGTAATTAAAGACATAGTTTCCAGCTTAGTACAAATTCCTATGAAGATTGTTCTCATGGACATTGTGGTGGCAGATATCCCTCCAAAGTTTGGAATGCTTCTTTCTAGGTCATGGACTAGAAAATTGGGTGGAACTTTGCATACGGACTTAACATATGCTACTATTCCTATGTTTGGAGGTGAACAAAGGAGATTGTACAAGGAAGTGAAGCTAGCATATATCATTAGTTATCATCAAATTCTAGCTAATCACCCTATTTATATTGTTCAAGAAGATATCGATTCTTTTATTATGCATTTGAATGATGAAATTTCAGACTCTGTACAAGTTGAAAACAAAATTTTAGAAGAACAACCGTGAATGTGTCAAAAATGCTCCTTGGAAAATGTATTTTTATGGTTCATCTTCAAGGGAAGGAGATGGTGCTAGTGTTTTTCCTGTATCAACATCAGATGAGGTAATTTCCTTGATGTATAAGATGTAATTTGAAGTACTAACAACATAGAAGAGTATGAAGCCTTGGTGCTTGTATTGAGGGATGCTAAAAATATTAATATACAAGAGTTGGTTATCTTTGGTGATTTTGAATTAATTATTCAATAGGTCAAGAATTCTTATTAGACAAAGCAACAAAATATAAAATTTGATAGGAATGAGGTATGGGATTTAGTTGAGAAATTCATTTCAGTTGTTAATATTTCATTCATTCCTAGGAGTTTTAATCAGATGGAAGACTCTTTAGCTCTGGAAGCTAGTGTTAATATTTGGTTGAGCTTTGATATTTAATTCCTTTAGATGCCAAAACTTGAAACAATGAGACAATTCAAACACATGAAATTCATAAATCCATAACACAAGATATACCTCGAGGAAAATCCTCAAAACTATGAGAACAAAAAACCCTTGCAATTTTTCTCAGTATAATATAATGGATAGCAGAGAATGATTTCTTTTACAATATAGCAAATTGATTTCGAAAGATAAGAGATCACTAAAACACTCTTGGTGAAGATGCGAAAGGAATAGATTAGAGAGATCAATAGGATGTGTTTTCCAATGTACCCAACACATCAATAAAAAGAAAGAACAATAACTTGCACAAAGAGAAGTGCCTTGCCTTCAATGGAGAATAGAATTCGATTCATATTGAATTTATCAATCTTGTATAAAATATTTATACATTCTTCTCATGCATAGAATTATTCTAACTTTAGGATGAACTCTCCCTCAGACTGGATGTGTCATTCTTGCATGAATAAGTGTGCGCCACTTCTCATGCAGTGCTTTATCTCACTGAACTGATTCTTAGGATGAACTCGCCTCTTAACTGAAAGCTTTCCCACTTAGTTAGGTGGCTAACTTAAGTGTCGTCATGCAAGTGTTGCAACTCAAGTGTAGTCTTTTATTTTAACATAAGTGTCATCATCCAATAACACTTAGTTAACTAGATCTTCTTTGTTGTCACTTAGTTAACTCTCTTTAACTGATTCTTTCTTGATAACATCAATGTAGTGATCAACTCAACTTCTCCTTGATTTACTGAAGTGTTTTCTTTTAGTTTAACTAAAGTGAAAACACTTTAGTTAACCATTCCTTCTTATTTAACACTTAGTTAACTATTATTAACTGAAATCATGTTGATTGATTTACTTGTAGTGACCACTGCAAGTTCTTTAGTTAACTGAGGCATACATTGTGGCTTTAACTAAATCTTCAAAATTTGAGTTCACTTAGTCATCTCCTGATCAATTAGAATTCTCTTTTTATCTATGCATTTATCTTTATCTCTTTATCTTTTAATGCATGGTCAATATGTGCTAACTATAATTATTGATCACATTCCATTATATTAAGAAGAATTATCGGATGTTGTGATCATAGTATATTATTCCTGACCAAATGATCATATGATAAAGTAATTCACTTGAGAGGTGATCAATCTCTAAAGGAGACTTAATATTAATATGGTGATCATGGTTAATAATATTACATCACACAACATTAAATTCTTTTAACAACTAAAGCATGACCTTTATTGGGAATGTCCAACTTTATATGGGAGGTCCATCCCATGGATACCTTTATATGGGAGGTTCACATGTGAATCATGATTTGACACACAAGTCCAGAGCCTTTTACAACAGGACTTTACAACATCATTTCTTTGATCAATTACCTCTATACGTGAGGAATAAGCTTTACACAGAACGAAATCAAAGTATTCACCTCTATACGAGAGGATCAATCTTGGTTGCACAATATTGGTTTGGAGAATGTCTCCTAATGTTGTACATGTAACTCTCCCTATGAGCGAGGGAGGCATTCTCTACCATACCAAGCTTGTCTCGGAAGTACCTGAAATTCATCATTGATATAGGCTTTGTTAACACATATACAATTTTCTCATCAGTAGCAATGCATTGAAGTTTCATTGTACCTTTTTGGACCATGTCTCGGATGAAGTTATATTTCATTCCAATGTGCTTCGACTTGTAATGAAACACTTGGTTTTCGGAAAGCTTGATGCAACTTTGATTGTCACACCTAATAACTATAGGCTCAATATTTTCACCGAACAACCCTGCAAGTAGCTTTGTGAGCCACAATGCTTCTCGACAAGAAACACTAGCATCTATGTATTCTGCTTTTGTAGTGATCTGGGATATGGATCCTTGCTTCCTGCTGGACCAAGATATCATAGTTGATCCTAGGTTATAATAGTAGTCAGATGTACTCTTACGGTCTGTTACACCAAAATATCGTCACCATGAGTCATGTGTCAACTCCGTGCCTTAATCCCCGAAGTTTCCTTGGCTGAAAACATCCAGAGAAAGTTGTTGTCCTTATGTTTCTACAATGTCTAGTTGCATTGGCTCATCCTACTTTCCAGCAAGAGGCACCAGACCATGTCTGGTGCATGATGATTTCTAGAAGAGTGCGCGAGTGGCTCTTGTTGCCCTTATGCAACCTGCGTTAATCCCTTGCTAGCACCAATTTCCTTAATGCAAGGTGTGTCAGATTTGGTTAATGTGGATAAAGAGGAGCTTTGAGCAACTTCTCAAAGCTTTGTGACATGGAGTTCTATCCCTAGATGTCAGGAAGGTTGGTATTCAATCTCCTAACCTAATGGAAAGATCCCTTGGACCTCTCCCCTTAATCCTTAACCTATCATATCTCTTTAGCCTTATAAATATTGAACCTCTCTCCATTGGGAAGGGAGGAAGGACTATAGTACTCTCATGCTGTTGGAATTAATATAGGTGATCCTAACTCACCCTTTGGGAGGAAAACATCATCCTTTGGAGGCTTGGCTTGGATTGTTGGATGGAAGTTGCAACGTTGAGGCTTAGTTTGTGACATTCTCTCTCCATGTATTTCCCTTTATTACATTAATACAAACTATTTCCATAAGTATCTTTGTGTTGATAATGCTTAGGATTTTCTTCCTAAACTGTTAATCTAGATCAATTCATATTTAGATATGATTTCACAGTTTGTTTGTTTCCACATGCTTGACAAGGTTTTGCAGCTCAAGATCTGAAGGCCTGGAGCTTGGAGCAACAAAGAGGAAAGGATTTGCATATCTGAGGTAATTTATCTACCTATTCCCTTGCATCCCTATTGATCTAGGAAAGCAGTTGGTGTTATGTACTTATTTTTTCTAGATCCACTTGGAATAGGGATATCTCACTTGAGTCTGCTTGAGTAGATTGTCCATAAACAAATATGGAGACTCCACCAGGGATGATTCATAGATTTGATTTCATTTTATTTTGATTTCACTAATTTCTTATTAATCCACTTTTTAGCCTCCTAAGCCCCTCCCATCATTGGATGTTGTCATTAGAGAGTCTGTTGGCTTTCCTTGACTCTGTTTGGGATCAACATTGGACCTCTTACCTTTCATTTCTTGGAGATATTTTTATTTTGTTACTTGTTATTCGCTCAATGCACCTGGGCTGTACATGCCCTGTGCCATTGTGCTTCTGGCGCATATATTCAGTGAGCAACCTGCATATCTGGTGCCATTTTCCTGACTGTAGCCTGTGCCACTGGCACCATCCCCCTGTGTACAGAGTGCACCTGACACTCTGGTGCATAACAACAGAGTGCGTCGGCCTTCATTGCTTGGTGCCCAGTACAAAATTATCTCCATTTGGTTTTTGGCCTGATTTTCTGAGTTATGTGTGTTGCACCTTACAATCACAGAACCCCTAGACACAAGATATTGTCATTGTCCTCCATTTTTGGGTCTTTTGAGATTTGGATCCATGTTTGGCCCTTTGAGTCAAAACTAGTGCTTTGCTTGCATTTTTAAGCAAAATGAATTCTATTTTTGAATCGTGTATCCTACAGTCGTTTTGACCCATATTAAGATTTTAAGATAATTTTTGGTTTAGTGTAATTGCCTTGTTTTAAAGACTTGAAAAATGTGGGATATCCATGTCTTTCTAAGCCTCTTTTTCTTGGGTTGTGCATCTTGTTTCCTTTACATGTTGAGCTATCTAGTGATTGTTGGGAATGATTGATTCCTTGTCTCCACTTTAGTTCAAAGAGAATCTTGATTTTATCCCTCTTTTTCTATATTCACGGAATTGGAAAACATAAATATTATTCTTGCTTTAATTTGATCATTTGACATTCTTGGTCTTACACTCATAAGAGAAGAAAGGCTTGTTTCAGATTTGTGTGTATTTGAGTTAGACAAGATTATTGAGTATTTTTCTTTGTCTTTCCTTTGATTGGAAACGTTTGTGGAATCCTTCTTTCCATAACTTAGATGTGTCTTTTTCGAGTGTAAAAATATGGGAAACAGATTAGAATTATTGCATTTGGTGTTCATAAAAAGATCTCTTTAATTGCTCTAAGATAGTTTGGGTATGGTTCTTACATGATTGGTTATCATTCACTAAAAAAACTAAAATTGCATTTGCATTGGGTTGCACATTTGGGAACGAAAAGAACTCTTCCCTACTTAGCTAGAAGTTCATTGAAAGAAAAAGACTTTCATAATTCATCTAAATTTGCATGGTTTGAGTCAATTCTACACACCATCGAGTTGCACTTCCTCTCCCCTTGAGTAAACACCAACCTTTAAAATCAACACCCTAACTAAACACACATTTACCTCATTTGAGGACATAAAAGAAAAATGTAGTTAGGTAGGAAATCAGGGATATGAATCCAAATAATTCCCCCTTGTCATATTACATTTGAGACATAGTCATAACCGTGTCAACAAATACGAGGTCAAAAGGCACAACCTTCCCAGACGTGTCATGAACGAGGTATCCTAGTGACCATCCTTCTAGGAATCTTTTAACTGGGATCCCTTTCGGTAGAGGGATATCCCTTCATCTATATTGGTCTCTCATTTTGTATTGTCCATCTTGGATTTCATCACCTTGCAGAGGATACGATCTGTTGAGGTCTCCAGATCTTAGATAGGAGGATTGTTTGCTCTTATACCTTGTAGAGGGTCTTTTTGTTTTTAGTGTTGCTTGTTGGATTTATGGCCTCTTTGCTCTTACTCACTTGCTGTAGCATTGGTCACGGTAAGTTTTTTTAGTTTTCTTTTTGGCTTGTGTGCCTTTTTTTTCTTCTAGTTTAGATATTGCAACTTATTCTGGGACTACCAATCAAGAGGCCCCTTTTCAAGGGGTACCTTTTGTATTTCCTCCAGTCGGAGATATTGGTCCTCCCTTTATTGTCACTTTAAATCTTCTTGTATTAACTATTGGATTACCGGTATGGTTATTCAATCGGGTGATTCCGGTTGTACCCAATGTTTCAAATGTTAACTCTCCACCACGAGAGTGTCAATGCCAAACTGATCCTTCCCCTTCTGTAATACCCCAATTTTGACCCCTATGAAATATTGGCTTTTAATGTAAATATTGTATACAAGCGTTGTATGTTTCCCCAGCGAGGAGCTCAAGGACAAGGCCCCGCTAGTGTATGTTCAGATTTTATTTAAAACAAGCAAGTATTTGATATTTTGATACCCATGTGCTATTAAGCCATGGAATATTGTAAATTGATGTAAATGTTAATATTTCAATAAAATACCAAAACTGGCTATGGAAGCAACCAATGAGAAGGGGCCTTGTGTATCCACTAGGGAGTGGTGAGGGGGTTATGGGATTGAGCCATAAGCTTCCAAATGTCATTGTGAGAACCCATTTGACTTTCCTTGATGACATTTATTTCTGTTGTAAGGAAGTAGTTGAAGATTTCAGTCCATGGCTTCAATGGAGCATGGGCAGCCCAGAAATTCATATGGCAGAGTATGAGCTCTGTATTCTTGTAACACAAGTCACTCTACCTCATGGGAGTTGCTTCTTCCTCATCTCCATTCCATTGTGGAAGTTACTAGCATCAATTTTCATCCAAAAATGAATTCCCGGCAGTGAGCAAAACCAGAAATCGCAACTTTGAAAGAACCCACGTTTTGAAGAGCCAAAAACGCACAGATTTGATATTTAACAGTAAAATCCAATGGGGTATCCATAGATATGAACCTTGGGGCAAAGTTGAGAGGATTAGATACCCCGAAATCCATTCAAAAACCCAGTTTTTATAGCCCAAAAAACCAGTGACGGGATTGAGTTATTTGATGAATAGAATTGTAAGAAATCCAATTGTGGATGACTGAGCAGAGGTTGGGTTTGCTTGATAAACCCAGTGAAGGATAGAATCTCAAGGATTAGCAGCTGGACCTTTCTATGCCCACCCTGAAGAGCACTGGAGGGAAGGGATGGCTGAGGGACTGTGCAGCAGAGAAGGGGACCTTCCTTGTGTTGGGTGTGGTAGGTAATGTGGGTGCCTTGACTTTTGAATTCATTTGAGATGCCTGTAGCTCTATGGTTGAGCTCACTGGCTTAGCATTTCCCTCCTTTGATTTTTATATGCTTGAAAAACCCAACTGTGTGTTGGCTTAGCATAGTTGTTGAGTGAAACCATGGTTGTGAGTGAACCTAGCTAGTTCCTCCTTAGTGGATACACAACCCAGCTCGGGGGTGATCTCTAAGCTGAAATAATACAAGCTGGATAGAGATCTATGGTTGGGTGGAACGTTGCTCTCACATAGCCAGTTGTTTGGACAGCTTCATCTTCAAGATAAGTGTTCTCTATGTTATCAATTATATGCATTTTGTGTTCTGTAATGTGTTAATTTAGAATGATATTTACTCATGATTAATGGAATTGGTATGAAGTCTGTGCATAGCATGAGAATGGGATAGATTCTTTGCCTGTTGATGCATCATTTCCTTGAGAAAAATATGCTGATGTATGTCTGTTGTAAGTGTGCAATTATGTATTTTAATTACGCTGTGTAATTTAATTGTGCATTTTATTCAAATGGCAAAAATTTACCATTATGGCTTTGGGGAAAAATTAGACACCCCATGTTACAGTCATGTTCCCTCCCTTGCATTGGATAGATGGAAGGGAATGTGACAGAGTGGTATCAGAGCCAGGTTGCAGCACTGGGGCTGCTTGAGCCAAACTCTGAGTTACAGGAAAGTAACAGAATGGTTTTAATGCAGTATTGGTGAAGTTGGGGTGGAATTTTTTATTGGAAAAATGACAGGGTTAGAGTTCTCAGGTGTGGTAGATGATCACACCATTGCATAGATATCTCCAACAGCTTTCCAACGGTACCATACTTGCCTCATTTGGACAAGGGACGAGGGAGTTATGAACCCCGGAAGTTACAGGAAACACAAGTGTTTTCGCAGTTTCGGGATGTCGGGTTTCGGGAATGCGAATTTTCAAAATTTGCGTTTGGATTTCTGAAATCCCGAACCCGCAATTTTCGGCTTTCAGGATGTCGGGTTTCGGGTTTCAGGAATGAGAATTTTAAAAATTTGCGTTTGGATTTCCGAAATCCCGAACCCGTAATTTTTTTTCGGCTTTTAGGATGTCGGGTTTCAGGTTGCTGGAACACAAGGTTGTGGAATTGCGCATTCTGGTTTCCGCAATCCTGAACCCGCAATTTCAGGTTTCGGGTTTCGGGTTGCGGGTTGCGGGATGGTTACATCCCCGTGATCGCAACTTGACCCCCCCAAACCCGCAATTTCGGGTTTTAGGTTGCGGGATGGTTACATCCTCGTGACTTGACCCCCCCCGAATCCGCAATGTCAGGTTGCGGGTTGCAGCCTGTGTGTGGCGGGATAAAAAAAAAAAAAGAGTATAGAGCCCGAAAATTGATTTTTGGATAACAAGATATTTCGAGGTCGGAATTTGATGAGTTCAAGAGCATTTTGAGGCCATCAACGAAGGCCATGAATGAACCAATGAAGATCCCGAGCTCATTTTGCTCTAATTTGGCATAAAATTGGAATTATTGGCTTTTACAAATCGGTGTCCCGACGCTTGATAGAAGGTCGAATTGAGCCGAAATTGATATGGGGCATTCATGGAGTAGGCACGGTGTTAATTTTGGAGTTTCGGAGCCAAACTCCAAAGGATGTGGAGTCGGGGTGTGCAAGAAGGCCAAAAAGCACTATTCTTGGCCACGTTTTGAGAATTTTGAAAAGCTTGCAATGGTTGAAAGTGACCCTATAATTCGGAATCAAGAAAATTACTGAACTCAGCATTTCATATTCTCAGTAAACCAGACATATTCCATTAGACTCAAAAATGCACTGTTTGGGAAATAGCCATTTTTGGCCCAAAATTTGGAATTTTGGAAAAATGTGAAAAGTGGAAAGTAGTCAAACTCAGAATTTTATAGAAGATGAATGGTGCATCGGAACAGAGATCCACGAGTTGCTGAACGTTCCTTGTTATATAGAATAACTTTTCCCAGTAGAAAATTTTTCGTGATTCCTCATAGATTTTATTCCACATGTGGTTGAAGTTGGAATTCTGGACCAAAATACAACAGTGTAAAAATATGCAGAATTGGGGTGAAAGTTGTCATTTTTGGAGTGATGTAGATTCCACACCCGATGTCGGAATGGAGAAAGTGGACAGGCATTGGAAATCTTATCCAGCAGGGAATAATGGTGCATAGGCATATTTTGGATGGGGCCATCATACATCATAGATAATTAGATAAAAAAAGTGTCAGTGACTGTTTTGTCAAATTATTGATAATATGGGCAATTTCTAGGATTACATGAATGGGCAAAAGAAATGAATGCATAACAGCTATGTGAATTATTCTATGAGTTGATTATGTTAAGTATTGATTGTTGTATATTTCTATATGCATACTTAAAATGTCTAACAAATATTTTCATAATGCATAGTGCTTGCAGCTCATAAAATTAACAATTGTAGCAGAGGTAGCATACAGGAAAAATAGTGACCATAAATGATGCTCAAGATCCTTATGAGCATGAAGAAGACGTCCTAGGAGAAAATGTGCATGAAGAGAATGCTGAGACTGAATCCAATGGGAGAAAGGAGAAGGTGACTCCTCAGAACTTGGTTGAAACCATGGTGAGCTACAATGAAAGATTGATGAAGGCTCAAGAAGAACAACATCAACTCAATGCTGCTATATTGCAAAGTCTCACTGACATGCACTAGAGGATAAACCTTGGGTCCAACCCAAGAAATGCAGGTAAAGAATAAAGAGAGGCAGAGAGTTTCTCTAGAGGTCGTTCAAAGAAGAGGACTCCAAGCCCAAGGAAGAGTTCGGAGAGCAGGAAGCATAGAATACCTTCCTGTAGATCTTCTTCTAGCAAATCGTGCAAATCCGGAGGTTCTCAAAGAAGTCCAAGGCATGCGCCTAAGAGATTTAATAGAAGAAAGAAGTTCAAAGGCATCCCACAGGGAGAATTCTGGAAGGCAAGGCCTCCCACTTTTGATGGGGAAGGTAAGACTGGTCAAGAGGCAGAGGCATGGCTTCTTGGAATGAAGAAATATTTTAGAATTCAAGACTACTCAGGAAATGAGAAAGCTAGAATTGTCATTTACAATCTAAATGGCAGAGCTTCAATTTGGTGGGACAACCTCTTGCAAGTGAAAGGGGTTAGTGAAAGGAAGATCAGTTGGGAGAGATTCAAGAAGTACTTCAAGGAGAAATACCTATATGCTAGGTATTAAGATAGTAAGAGAAAAGAGTTTAATGAACTCAAGTTGGAAAAAAAATCTATGGAAGAGCATGTCCACAAATTTTTGGAATTACCGAGGTATGTTGACTATATCAAAGATGAGAGAGTAAAAATCCAATGCTTTCTTGGGAGTCTACCTCAGAGTTTCAGAGATAGTATTGAATTTGTTAATCCACCAAGTCTTGATGAGGCCATTAGGATGGAAATGCATTGCTACGAGCAGAATAAAGGAAAAACAGAGGTTAACCAAGCATGGAAAGGAAAGCCAAGAGGGAGGTTTGATCAAAAGAAGAGTGGCTTCAAGCCACCATTCATAGGTCAACCTAGAACCTTTCCACAGGGGCAGCAAGAAAGGAGTGGATTCAAACCAGCAGTAGCAGCAGACAAAGCATCAAATGGACCACTTCATTGTTGGGGATGTGGAGAAAACCACATGTTGAAGCACTGTCCACATCGGAAGGATAATCCCCGAAGGTTGCACAACTTAAAGGGAACAACTATAGTGGAGGACATGGCAAGGGCAGTGCCTCGAATTTATGCAGCGTTGGACAATCACCAAGCAGACCATCAATCATCAGTGGTGGAAGTTGAAGGTAAGATTGCTAAGCAATCTATTTCTGTTTTGATTGATCCAGGATCTACTCATAGTTATGTTTCTCCAGAAGTGGTTGAAGGTTGTTCTCTTAGAAAAGTGAAGCATAATCAATCTTGGCTAGTTCAATTAGCCACAGGGACTAAGAGGAAAGTAAGTGAAGTAATGGTGGAGTGCCCCATAGAATTGAATGGACTCCACACACATACAGATTTAAATGTACTACCATTGGAATCGTATGATGCCTTGATTGGCATGGATTGGTTGGAAAAAAATAGAGCCAAATTGGACTGTTATAGAAAAATAGTTGAATGCATTGATGAAGAGGGAAGGCCAAGATTGGTAAGAGGAATTCCCAAGCAAGTTTCAGTAAGGCAGATTTCATCCCTACAGTTGAAAAAGTTTTATAAGAAGGGTTGTCAATTATATGCAGTTCATATGTCAGATTCGTCAAAGGAAAAAGGACCAAGGATTGAAGACTTTCCAATGTTGCAAGAGTTCCAAGATGTATTTCCGGATGAAGTGCCAGGACTACCACCAAAGAGAGATATTGATTTTACCATCGATCTTGTTCGAGGGGCAGCACTGAATTCCAAAGCTCCTTATAGAATGAGCACACCGGAATTGGTAGAGTTGAAGATGCAGCTGCAAGAATTAATGGACAAGAGGTATATCAGACCAAGTGTGTCTCCTTGGGGAGCACCGGTGTTATTTTTCAAGAATAAAGATGGGACTTTAAGACTGTGTATTGATTAAAGGTAGCTCAATAAAGTGACAGTCAAGAACAAGTATCCATTACCAAGAATTGATGACTTGTTTGATCAAATGAAGGAAGCTAAAGTGTTTTCAAAGATTGACTTGAGGTCGGGGTACCATCAAGTAAGGATTAAGGAAGAAGACATTCACAAGATGGCTTTCAGAACTAGATATGGTCATTATGATTTCACTATGGTGCCATTTGGCCTTACCAATGCACCTGCTACATTCATGTGTCTCATGAATAGTGTCTTTAACAAATATTTGGATAAGTTTGTGATTGTGTTCTTAGATGACATTCTTGTCTATTCAAGGGAAGAAGAAGAACATGAGGAACATCTAAGAATGGTGTTGCAAGTCCTTAGAGAACATCAGTTGTATGCCAAGTTAAGCAAGTGTGAGTTTTACCAAAAGAGGATTCAATATTTGGGTCATATCATTTCTGAAGAAGGAATTGCAGTGGATCCAAAGAAGATTAATTCCATCATGGATTGGTCAACTCCAAGAAATGTTTCAGATGTTAGATCTTTTATGGGTCTTGCTGGTTACTACAGAAGGTTTATTGAAGGTTTCTCCAGGATAGCTCATCCGATCACTTCATTGTAAAGAAAGAATATCAAATATGTATGGTCTGAAAAGTGTGAGAAAATATTTCGGCAGTTAGAGTTACTTACCAGCGCTCCTGTTTTGAAGATAGCAGATCCAAAGAAGGATTTTGTAGTGTGCACAGATGCTTGCATTGAAGGGATAGGTGGAGTGCTCATGCAAGAAGGAGTTGTGATTTTCTATGAGTCAAGGAAATTAAAAGAGCATGAAAAAAATTATGCCACACATGATTTAGAATTAGCAGCCATAGTACATGCTCTTAAGATGTGGAGATATTATTTGATGGGAAGAAGATTCGAGCTTAGAACTGACCACATGAGCTTGAAGTATTTGTTTGATCAGCCAAACTTGAATGTCAGGCAAGCTAGATGGATGGAGTTTCTTTGTGAATTTGATTTTGAAATTAAGCATGTAAAAGGGAAGGAGAAAAAGGTCGCATATGCTCTTAGCAGAAAATTTCATGTTGCAGCAGTAAGTATGTGTAAATCAGACTTGAAGACAAGAGTTATTGAAGCCCAGCACAGTGATGAAACTTGCCTTCAAATTAAAGAGAAGTTGCAGCAAGGTAATGTGGATGAAAAGTGTGCGGAATATTAGCTTGGTGAAGACAATATCCTCATCTACAAGGATAGATTGTACATTCCAAATAGTGCAGATTTGAAGAAGCTAGTGATGGATGAAATTCATCAAATGCCATACTCTGGAAACCCAGAATATCAGAAGACTATAACAACAACAAGAAAGCAATACTTTTGGCATGGTATGAAGAAGGACATAGCTGAGTATATTGCTAGGTGTCAGAAGTACCAGCAAGTCAAGGTAGAACACCAACATTCAGCAGGATTGTTACAGCCCTTACCCATTCCAGAATGGAAGTGGGAAGTGATCTCTATGGATTTTATAACAGGCCTGCCCATGACAGTGAAGAAGCATGATTCAAGCATGGTTGTGGTGAACAAGCTATCAAAGGTAGCTCACTTTATTCAGTCAAGTCCACTCACAAGGCTAATGACATTGCAAATATCTTCATGAGAGAGATATTCAAGTTGCATGGATTGCCTAAGGCAATAATTTCTGATCGTGACACAAAGTTCACTTCCAATTTCTGGAAGGGATTATTTCAGAAATTGGGAACTAAATTGAATTTTAGTACAACATATCATCCTCAAACAGATGGCCAAATTGAGAGGGTGAATCAGGTTCTTGAAGATATGCTAAGAATGTATGTGATGGATAAACCATCCAAGTGGGAAGATTTCCTACACTTGGTAGAATTTGCATACAATAATGGACATCATGCATCCTTGGGAATGAGTGCATTTGAAGCATTGTATGGCAAGGGATGCAGGACTCCAGTGAATTGGGACAGCTCGGTGAATAGGGTAGTACTTGGACCAAAGATGATCAAGGAAATGGAACAGAAAGTTGCTAAGATTAGGTAGAATTTAAAGGCAGCTCCTGGGTAGGAAGAAGAGTTATGCAGATTTGAAAAGAGTGCATAAGGAATTTTAGATTGGGGATCATGTTTATTTGAGAGTGAAACTGAGGAAGAGTTCCCTCAAGTTGGGGAGCTATGCCAAGTTGTCAACAAGATATTGTGGGCCATTTGAAGTCCTAGATAGGATAGGGCCAGTTGCATATAGACTTGTATTACCTACTAACATAAGAGCTCATAATGTTTTCCATGTATCTTTGCTTAAGTATGTACATAATCCTAATCATATGATTGGTTGGAATATGATACAGGTGGAACCCGAGGGAGAGTTCCAAGTAGAGCCTATGCGCACCCTCGACAAGAAGGTCACTTTGCTCCGGAACAGAGCCATCGGGCAGGTAAAGGTCCAATTGGAGCACCTTAGTCCTGATGAGGCTACATGGGAGCTGGAGGATGCCATGAGAGAGGCATTCCCATTTTTGTTCAGTTTTGAGGACACCGAGGATGGTGTTGTTCTAAGGGGGAGGGGATTGTAATACCCCAATTTTGACCCCTGTGAAATATTGGCTTTTAATGTAAATATTGTATACAGGCGTTGTATGCTTCCCTAGCGAGGAGCTCAAGGCCAAGGCCCTGCTAGTGTATGTTCGGATTTTATTTAAAATAAGCAAGTTTTTGATATTTTGATACCCATGTGCTATTAAGCCATGGAATATTGTAAATTGATGTAAATGTTAATATTTCAATAAAATACCAAAACTGGCTATGGAAGCAACCAATGAGAAGGGGCCTTGTGTATCCACTAGGGAGTGGTGAGGGGGTTTTGGGATTGAGCCATAAGTTTCCAGATGTCATTGTGAGAATCCATTTGACTTTCCTTGATGACATTTATTTTTGTTGTAAGGAAGTAGTTGAAGATTTCAGTCCATGGATTCAATGGAGCATGGGCAACCCAAAAATTCGTATGGCAGAGTATGGGCTCTGTTTTCTTGTACCACAAGTCACTCTACCTCATGGCAGTTGCTTCTTCCTCATCCCCATTCCATTGTGGAAGTTACCAGCATCAATTTTCATCCAAAAAACGAATTCCCAACAGTGAGCAAAACCAAAAATCGCAACTTTGAAAGAACCCACATTTTGAAGAGCCAAAAACGCCCAGATTTGGTATTTAACAGTAAAATCCAATGTGGGATCCATAGATATGAACCTTGGAGCGAAGTTGAGAGGATTAGATACTCCAAAATCCATTGGAAAACCCAGTTTTTATAGCCCAAAAAACCAGTGACGGGATTGAGTTATTTGATGAACAGAATTGTGAGAAATCCAATTGTGGATGACTGAGCAGAGGTTGGGTTTGCTTGATAAACCCAGTGAAGGATAGAATCTCAAGGATTAACAGCTGGACCTTTCTATGCCCACCCTTAAGAGCACTGGAGGGAAGGGACGCCTAAGGGATTGTGCAGCAGAGAAGGGGACCTTCCTTGTGTTGGGTGTGGTAGGTAATGTGGGAGCCTTGACTGTTGAATTCATTTGAGATGCTTGTAGCTCTGTGGTTGAGCTCACTGGCTTAGCATTTCCCTCCTTTGTCTTTTATATGCTTGACAAACCCAACTGTGTGTTGGCTTATCATAGTTGTTGAGTGAAACCATGGTTGTGAGTGATCCCAGCTAGTTCCTTCTTAGTGGATATACAACTCAGCTCGGGGGTGATCTCTCAACTGAAAGAATACAAGCTGGACAGAGATCTATGGTTGGGTGGAACGTTGCTCTCACATAGCCAGTTGTTTGGACAGCTTCATCTTTAAGATAAGTGTTCTCTGTGTTATCAATTATATGCATTTTGTGTTCTGTAATGTGTTAATTCATAATGATATTTACTCATGATTAATGGAATTGGTATGAAGTATGTGCATAGTATGATAATGTGATAGATTCTTTGCTTGTTGATGCATCATTTGCTTGAGAAAAATATGCTGATGTATGTCTGTTGTAAGTGTGCAATTATATATTTTAATTCCGCTGTGTAATTTAATGGTGCATTTTATTTAAATGAAAAAAATTTACCATTATGGCTTTGGGGAAAAATTAGACACCCCATGTTACATTCATGTTCCCTCCCTTGCATTGGATAGATGGAAGGGGACGTGACACTTTCTTCATCGGATGCATCTTCTTCCCGTTCTTCTTCCTCGCCTGATCAAAGTAGCAGTGTTAGTAATCAGGAGAATAAGAAGAAGAAGAAAAGGAAGAAAAATAAGAAGAAGGATAAGAAAGAGACCAAGCATCAACCACCTGCCTCCGATGGCACTCATTCTATTCTAACACCTCGTAGACCCAAGTTCCCTTGTAAGCTTTGCAAGGGAGATCACCTTCTCAAGGATTGTCTCGATCTTTCCAAAGTGTTAGAAGAGTGGTCTAAAGCCTCCAAACCACCTATATTGTCAGCCTTTGTACATCATACTGATGATACCCCATCAAATAGTGACTCTATGGTTAAGGGTTGGAAAGGTAAAGTAAAAAATTCTTGTTTGTTATGCAAGGGTATGCACCTTACTTACCTTTGTCCACACATGGATGAAGCTCCAAAATTGTTGGAAGACGTTATTGTATCTCAGAAACACCTTCCAACTGGATATCATACATTTTCCCTTGAACCCCCATTAGTTGATGAAGCGATCGATCTAGCTCCATCCTCGGTTGATCTCACTCTTTCTTCAAAGAGTGGAGATGAAGTGGTCAAGTCAATGTCATATTCACTTGATCCCACTCTTTCATCAGATAATGATAAGACTGAAGTAGTCGCCATGACACAATCTTCGTCTCATTCTACTTTTTTGGTTGATAGTGAATTGGAAACCAATGATGTTTTCCTAGTCAGTTCAAATAGTTCTAGGAAAGGGTAAATCCTGTCCATTTCCATAGGACCCCCTCCAAGTAATGAGGTAATTTCCTTTGATTGGAATAACCTAGCATAATCTCATCTTCCTTCAGATGTTCCTTTCCAGATATCTGTAGGAGTTGCCGATAAGGAAATATTTCACACTATAGTTGACGAGGGAGCTTCTGTTAGTATTTTATCTTCAACTGCTTGGAAAGCTATAGGTTCTCCTCATCTTGTGCTAGTCACTGACCAGATATTGGCTTTCAATAGAAGTCCTATTGGACCTTTAGGGATCCTTCCGTAGTTACCTATCACCTTGGGAGGGAAAACTGTCTGTATTGGTGTTATGTTAGTCCAAGGTCCCTTAGATTTTAATCTGCTCCTTGGAAGTGATTATGTCTATGCTATGAAATCTGTAGTGTCCACACTCTTTCGAGTGATGTATTTTCCCTATGACAGGAGGATCGTGAACATTGATCACCTTTCCTTTGTGACGCCAAATCATCACATGACTGCAAGTCATAAGGCTTCCCTACATGTTCCACATGTTTTATTGGTTTCTACCCCTTAAGGATAGGGGGCATGTCTCCAGCCTCTAGACATCATGTTGGAGTTACCCCCTGGCTTCTTAGGTTGGGGGGCACACTACCAACCTCTGGACATCATGCTGGAGTTTTCCCCCTAGCTTATTATGTTGGGGGGGCACACTTACAACCTCCAAGCATAGTTATTTTTTGTTTCAAGCTTGCATAAAAATGAAACAGGTCCTCCCTAGCATAGTTTATCTTTGGTTTCAAGCTTGCAAAAAAATGAAACTAGCCCCATGATCATAGTTTTCGTTCTGTTTTAAGCTCATTAAAACATAAAATGGGTCCCTTCAAGCATAGTTTACCTTTGGTTTCAAGCTTGCATAAAAATGAAACCAATCCCATGAGCATGGTTCTTTTCCCATGTCAAGCTCGTTAAAAAATGAAATAAATGACCATGAGAAAAGTTCTTTTCCTGTGTCAAGCTCGTTAAAAAAATGAAACAAATGACCACGAGCATAGTTCCATTCTTGTGTCAAGATCATTAAAAAATGAAACAACACCCTACGAGCATTATTCTATTGTTGTGTCAAGGTCGTTAAAAAATGAAACAAATGATCATGAGCACGGATTGGTCTCTGGCTCCAAGCTCGTTAAAAAATGGAGCAGACCCATACAAGCATATTTTACTTTCAGTTTCTAGCTTGTGTAAAAATGAAACCATTCCCAAGCATAGTTTACCTTTGGTTTCGATCTTGTGTAAAAATGAAACCTTTCCCAAGCATACTTTACCTTTGGTTTCGAGCTTGTGTAAAAATGAAACCGTTCCCAAGCATAGTTTACCTTTCGTTTCAAGCTTGCGTAAAAATGAAACCAACCCCACGAGCATGGTTCTATCCCTGTGTCAAGCTCGTTAAAAAATGAAACAATACCCCATGAGCAGAGTTCTATTCCTATGTCAAGCTCATTAAAAAATGAAACATATGACCTTGAGCATAGTTCCTTTTCTGTGTCAAGCTCGTTAAAAAATGAAACAGGTTCCCATGAGCACATATTAATCTTTGTTTCCAAGCTCGTTAAAAAATGGAATAGACCCCTACAAGCATAGTTTACCTTTGGTTTCGAGCTTGTGAAAAAATGAAACCGTTCTCGAGCATAGTTTACCTTTGATTTCAATCTTGCATAAAAATGAAACCAGCTTCACGAGCATGGTTCTATTCCTGTGTCAAGCTTATTAAAAAATGAAACAGTACCCCATGAGCATGGTTATTTTCCTGTGTCAAGCTCATTAAAAAATGAAATGGATGATCACGAGCATGGTTCTATTCCTGTGTCAAGCTCGTTAAAAAATGAAACAGATCCCCTTCCCTTGAGTCGAGTCTTTCCCCATATTTAATATATGAACCTTTATTTCATTCACCTGTGCTATTTAATCCTATTTTTTGTCCTCCTATGGTGAACATATTCCTATTAATAACCATGAGTTTGATTGGATGAAGAAAAAGAGTAGACGAACGAAACGAAGCTTGGGGGGCATGTCTCCGGCCTCTAGAAATCATACTAGCGGTAAGCCGTCATATTCTTGTGCTAGGGGAAAACTTCCAACCTATGGGTATCATGTTGGGGAGAAACCTGCTAATGGGAATTATACTGAGCATAGTTTATTTTCTGTTACAAGATCATTAAAAAATGAAGTAGACATCATCAGCATTCTTTTCACATGTCTTCAATTTCGTTAAAAACAATAAGATGGTATTGAGCTTACTTTTCACTTTTTTCGTGCTTTGGTTGAAACATGAAAAGTGGTTTGAGCTTACTTTTAACTTTTTCATGCTCTGGTTCAAACATGAAAAAGATTCCGAGTGCTTTTAATACCATTATCGTGCTCGTTAAAAACTAAGTAAAAAGGTGTGTCTAATGAGTATAGGTTTATCACTTTATCCAGCCTCGCTAGACGATACGGTCCACAATGATTCCTCCCCAGTATGAGTCTGTATAACCAAGTGACATGACTCCTCCACTAGAGGAATATTTGAGTCCATAAATTGCACCTCGAAAGTACCTAAGCACATGCTTAGCGGCGATCTAGTATTTTTTTATCAGATAAGATATAAATTGACTCAGAATGCTCATGGAAAAACATACATCAGGCCTCAAATGTATCAAGTACATTAGTGATCCTATAAGATGTCTATACAAAGTGGGATCTATTGGATCTGATCCAGAGCATGACTGATGAAGTTTCCTCAAATTGGAAACCATCCATGTAGTCATAGATTTGCAATCTATCATGCCAAACCCAAGAAATACATCCACAATGTACTTCCCTTGAGATAGAAATATTCCATCTTTTCTTTGCCAGATATAAAGGCCAAGAAAGTAGTGCATCAGACCTAAGTCTTTCATCTCGAAATCTGAGGTGAGCTCCCTCTCGCACCAAGAAATCAAATGTTCTTCTCCAATGAGAAACAAATCATCAACACACATAACCAATATCAACGGTTGGTTCTTCACTACTTTGAAGTACAAATTTGGATCATCTTCACTCTTACAAAAACCTAGTTTATGAAGGTAGCTATCAATTATGGAGTACCAAGCCTTGTGGGCTTGCTTAAGCCCATATAGAGCTTTCTTTAACTTGCAAACATGGGACTCCTTCCCATGCACCACAAATCCTTTAGGATGATGAATATAAACCTCTTCCTCAACCTCACCATTGAGGAAAGTTGTCTTCACATCCATCTGGTGAAGTTTCCATCCTAGAACATATGCATGTGCAACAATTGCTTGGATTGTGGTGTACCTTGCCACATGGGAAAAGGTCTCATCATAATCGATGCCTTCTTTTTGAGAGAAACCTATGGAAACAAATTTGGCTTTATACTTCTCAATGCTACCATCCACAACATGTTTTATCTTGTAAAGTCATCTGGAAGTCACAATGGACATCCCATAAGGTTTGGGAACAACCTCCCAAACAACATTCTTCATTATAGAGTTGTACTCTTCTGTCATTGCATATTTTCAAACTTGTTGCTCTGCAACTGCTTCATATGAGGATGATTCTGAATCACTAATGTGACTCATCAGTGAAACATACCCTAAATATATGTCAAGTTTCTTTCTCTCTTTGGATGAGCCTGCTGGTGCTCCATGTTTCTCTGCATTTTGTAATATATCTCGACACCAAGAAGATATTCTTTTAGCGAGAGGTTCATCAGGTGACCTATCAATCAGTTCTACTAGTTCTTCATGATCTAGCAAATCTGAGGCATCTTCTGGTTTCTCCCTCTCAAACTCTTAAGGGGGAGAATCAGACTCGAGATCCTCCATCTATGAATCACATTGAATCTCTTTCGATCTTTTGAAAGCAACTTCCTCATGGAAGGTAACATCTTGGATGAATTCAATGTGTCTCTCACCAGGTACATATATTTGGTATGCTTTGGATGACTCGCTATAACCCACAAAGGTGCCTTTGTTTACATAAGTCTCCATCTTTGTTCTTTTTTCTTTCGGTACATAAATGTATACTGGGCTACCGAAGATCCTCAAGTGTGACATGTTTGGCTTCTCACCTCTAAACATTTATTCTGGTGTTTTCTCATCTAGAATGGCATGTGGGATTCTATTATGGATGTATACAACTATACTGGTGCCTTCTTCCCATAATGAGGTAGACATATCTTGATCATGCGTCATGGCTTTTGTATCCTCACATATGGTACTATTCTTCCTTTTGGAAACCCCATTTTGTTGAGGGTTGTATGGTAATGTTAACTATCTACATATTCTTGCATCACTACATAGCTCATTAAATGCATGTGAATACTTCAATTATCAGACCTTAATGCACGAATGTGATTTTCTTTCTGATTTTCAACTAGGGCTTTAAACTCTTTAAATTTGCTAAGAGTTTCACTTTTAGCCTTCATGAAATAAATCCACGGATTCCTAGAAAAATCATCTATGAATAATACATAATATAAGAATCCACTCAGGAAGGGGAATGACATGGGATCACATACATTAGAATGTATTAAATCTAAAATCCCTTTATATCTAGTAGTACTGTTGGAAAAAATTTTGTTAACATTCTTCCCAAGTGCACAACCCCGACATACACTATCATGCTCAAAATCAAATGCGGGCATACCTTTTACCATCTTTTGAAGTCCCAGTAACGCTTTGTAGTGCAGGCTTCCAAGCCTTCAGTTCCATAGCTCACATGGAATGATAGTGTGGTAAATCATATCTTGAATGTACTTCCCGAGTACCTTGTAGAGTCCTCCCTCTCGAACTCCAATCACAGCAGCATATTCTAGACTTTTGTTCTTTGGCCATAAAAGTGCTTTGTTATCCATGAAGATAACTCGAAAGCCTTTGTCTTCAAGAACCGAAACTGAAAGGAGGTTCTTCTTCAAGATTGGAACATATAGAATGTCCTCCAGATGTAAAATAACACCGATGCTCATCTGAAATGAGGTGGATCCAACTCCTTGGATCAAATATGTTGAGTTGTCCCCCAACTCTACCATGCATGTGAACTTTTTCTCCTTTAGGTCAGTGATGGCACTCTTGTAACCATTCATATGTTTGGATGAGCCACTGTCAATCAACCATGTGTCTGCACTTGTGATGACGGATCCTGAAAGGGATGACACAAGGTAATACTCCCTTCTTGTCTCCTTTTCTTCAGATGCAATCTTTTGAGTGGTTTTATCTTCTATTATGGTAGAAGCATGACACTTTAATTTCTTCTTTGCTTTGCACTCTCTTGAGAAATGGCCTTTCTTGTTGCAAATGTAGCATCTATATTTTGACTTGTAAAATCATTTGTTGAACTCCTTCTTCTTTGTATGAGAGAACTTCTTTTGGAATAATGGTTTCTTTCCTTTCTTCATTCTTGCCGTGGGAAATATTTTCTTCTTTGATGCACAATGATTGGCTTTGGATTCACCCCTCCTCTTGGAGGAAATCATGCCACAACCTTTCAAAGTTAGGTTGTACCTCTCGACCATTTACCGCAACCAAGAATGTATCCCATGAAGAGGGGAGACCATTAATGACGGGTTGGATGAGATCATCTTCATCCACTACAACTCCAATGTTAACAAGCGGATCTCTTACCTGAGAGATATTAGTGAAGAAGGAGGGTGTTGTCTCGTCCTTCTCCATCTTGAGGTTTCGTAACTTGTTCTTCAAAGTCCCTCTTTTAAGTTGGGCTCTTCTTCTCATATATATTAGTCAATGTATCATACCATTATTTTGTGGTCTTCAAAGTGTGATAATGGGCATCAAGTTATATTTTACTGAATCATAGATGATATGTTTGGCCTTAGCTTGATTCTTCTTGAAATTGATGCACCCTACATTAGATGTAGGATCCTCCACCATACTGGATATGCAGATATCCAAGTCATGTTCTCTAGGATGTTTAGAAGGGCCTAGCCTTCCAAGTGTTGAAGTTTGAGGTTCCTTCTAGACGGTCTTCCGGTCATACAGAGATTGATGCCATAGTCTTCAAATATTGTGCTCAACTTCTCAGGATTTACAAAGGCTCTAGAAGGAATGCGAAAATGAGCTCCTTCACACCCTGATCTCTAATACCATGTTAATATTTGGTTGAGATTTTATCTTTAATTATTTTAGATTTTGAAACTTGAAACAAAGAGACAATTCAATCACATGAAATTCATACATACATAACACAAGATATACCCTCGGGAAAATACTCTAAACTATGAGAACAAAAAACCCCAGCAATTCTTCTCAGTATAATATATTGGATAGCATAGAATGCTTTCTTTTACAACATAGCAGATTGCTTTCGAAAGATAAGAGATCACCAAAACACTCTTGGTGAAGATACAAAAGCAATAGATAAGAGATATCAATCGGATGTGTTTTCCATTGTGCCCAACACATCAATAACAAGAAAGAACAATAACCTTCACAAAGAGAAGCGCCTTGCCTTCAATGGAGTAGAGAATTCGCTTCACATTGAATTCATCAATCCCTTATAACATATTTATACATTCTTCTCATGCATCTACTTCTTCTAAATTCAGGATGAACTCGCCCTCATACTAGATGTGTCAATCTTGACTGAATAAGTGCGCCCTACTTCTCATGCAATGCTTATCTCACTAAACTGTCTCTTGGGATGAACTCACATCTTAACTGAAATCTTTCCCACTTAGTTAGGTAGCTAAATTAAGTGTCGTCATGCAAGTGTCGTATTTTAGTTTAGCATAAGTGTCATCATGCAATAACACTTAGTTAACTATATCTTCTTTGATGTCACTTAGTTAACTCTCTTTAACTGATTCTTTCTTGATAACATCACTGTAGTGATCAATTTGAGTTCTCCTTGATTTACTGAAGTGTCGTCTTTTAGTTTAACTAAAGTGAAAACACTTTAGTTAATTAGTCCTTCGTATTTAACACTTAGTTAACTATTATTAACTGAAATCATGCTGATTGATTTACTTGTAGTTTCCACTATGAGTTCTTTAGTTAACTGAGGCATACATTGTGCCTTTAACTGAAGCTTGACAATTCGAGTTCACTTAGTCATCTCTTGATCAATTTGAATTATCTTTTTCTCTATGCATTTATCTTTATCTCTTTATCTTTTACTGCATGGTCAATGTGTTCTAACTTTAATTATCCATCACATTACATTATAATAAGAAGAATTATCTGATACTGTCATCATAGTATATTATTCCGAAGCAAATGATATTATGCTAAAGTAATTCACTTTAGAGGTGATCAATCTCTAAAGGATACTTAATAGCATTCTGGTGATCATGGTTAATAATACATCACAAAACATTAAATTGTTTTAACAAGTAAAGCATAACATTTATACAAAAGGTTCACCTTTATACGAGAGGTCCATCCCATGGATACCTTTATACAGAAGGTTCACATGAGAATCAAGACTTTACACACAAGTCTGGAGCCTTATCCAACAAGACTTTGCAACATCATTACTTTGATCAATTACCTCTATATAGGAGGAATAACCTTTATACGGAACACAATCAAAGTGTTGACCTCTATATGGAAGGATCAATCTTGGTTGCACAAGATTGGTTTGGAGAATGTCTCCCGATGTTGTACATTTAACAACTAGCAGTTTCAAGGTTCCTACTGAACCTAAGCTCATATATGAAATTGAGACAAGACACAAGATTTCATTTCCGGACAGTTTTAAGCATTGGCAAGTCTTCAACGATGATCAAAAAATCAAAAGGTTCTTAGAGACAGTCAATAAGTTTTCTTCTTCTCATATTGATCAAGATGAAGATGTGGAGGAAGAGCAAGGAGAAACTCATTTATTGAATACAATTGTTGATCATAATATTATTGAACTCAAAGGTAATTTCCTTCCTAAGGGGTTAGTACCAATGGAGAGGCTCTTTAATAATAATGATGTGTTGCAAAAACCTTCAGCTCAGTCCTCTAAATAAAATGAGATAAGTTGCAACACTGGTAGTGAATTAGAACCTAAAATGGTGAAAATATCAAAAGCTTTACCTGAAGAGGAAAGGAAAAGGTATGTTGTTTTGATGAAATAATTCATTGTTGTGTTTGCATGGTCTTATGAGGACCTTAAGACTTATTAAACTAGCATTGTTAAAAAAAAAATACCTTTGAATCCTAGTACAACATCATTTAGGAATAAATTAAGACAAGTGAATCAAATATTGCTTCCTATCATTGAGAAGGAGGTGAAAAAGTTGTTGGATGAAAAAATTATTGTGCCTTTGAGATTCTCAACTTGGGTTGCAAATCTTGTGCCAATCGAAAAGAAAAATGGTGAAATCAGGTTGTGCATGAAATTTCAAAATCTGAACAAATGTTCATCAAAGGACAACTATCCTTTGCCAAAAATGGATCAGATTTTATAGAGGGTGGTTGGTGCTCAGATGGTTTCCATGATTGATGGATTTTCTGGTTACAACCATATTGCAGTCCATGAGGATGATAAAGAGACAATAGCCTCTTTCACTCCATGGGGAACGTTCGTGTATGAAAATATGCCTTTTTCCTTAATGAACGCTAGAGAAACCTTCCAAGGAGATTTGGTAATAACCTTTGTTAGCGAGAGATACAAGCTCTTTGTGATTAACTTGGATGACATTACTGTATTTTCTAAGTCAAATGAGGAACATTTGAAGCACCTCGAACAAAAATTTCAGCAGTGCAAAAGATATGGCATGTCTCTTAACCCAAAGAAATCACATTTTACCATGCAAGAGGGGAATCTCCTTAGACACATTGTTTCCCAGGAAGGAGTAAATATTGATCCAGCTAGGGTGGAAGCTATTCAGAAAGTTGATCTTCCTAGAAATAAGAAAGGAATATAGTCATTTTTAGGAAAACCTAACTTTCATAGAATATTTGTACCTAATTTTGCTGAAATCATAAAGCATATAACATGTATGTTGAGGAAAGACTCTAAGGTTAAGTTAAATAATGAGTCTAGGTGTTCTTTTGAGAAGATTAAATGGTATTTAACTAAAGCCCATGTACTTATGAGTCTAGATTATTCCAAATAATTTTTTCTTTTTTCTTTTGCTTCATAGGATACAATTGTACTTGTCTTGTTACAAAAGGATATTGAACGTTACTAACAGCCAGATTCCCTTTTTAGCATAGCTTTGAGAGATGTTGAGATGAAGTATGGAATAATGGAAAAATAGGACCATGCCTTGGTTAAGGCATTGAAATCCTTTAGGGTCTATATTCGGCAATCAAAGGTGATCGTTTATGTACATTGTTCTCATGTTAAAGACATATTAGTACAACCGGATAATGAAGGTAATAAATCCAAATGGATTGCTAAAATTCTAGAGTATGATCTGGATATTAAGCCTACAAAATTGATTAAAGGACAGGGTTTAGCAAAATTACTTTTAGAATCAAATTGTAGGGCTCTTGGGCTAAATTATATACATAATTAATCATCTATAGCAGAGCCTAAAGATCATAATGAAGATGAAAACTTGCAATTTTTAGATAAGTATGCTCCTCATCCTAGTAAAAGGATATTGTGTATTTTCTATTGAATTTTAAATGCTTGCCATATTTCAATAAATCTAAGGCCGAATCTTTGAAATTGGAATTTATAAGGTATTGCATTGTTAATTAGAGATTGTTTTGGAAAGATCCTGCTGGTATTTTTTTGAAATGTGTTGATGAAGATGAGTCTAAAAATATCATGACCGATATGCATCAAGTTGTTTGTGGTGGACATCAGTATTGGAAGGCTACAACATTCAAGATCCTTAGATTTGGGTATTACTAGCCTACTAGTTTTTCTGATGTATTCGCTAAGATCAAAGCTTGTGAGTAGTGTCAACTATTTGCTAGTAAGCAGAAGCTGTTGTCCTTTCGTTTGAAGCAAGTAATTGAAAATGGTCCTTTTAAACAATGGGTCTTGGATTTCATTAGTGAGATACATCCACCTTCTAGTGGGTAGCATAGGTGGATTCTTATAGCTATTGACTACTTTACAAAGTGGATTGAATCTATTTCAAGGAGAAATGCTAATGACGAGGTAATTATGAATTTCTTGGAGGAAAATATACTTTCCAGATCTAGCTATCCTAGGAATATTATTACTGATGATGGTTTTGCTTTCAAGTATGCTGCAATGATTGAATTGTTAAGATTATATGCTACAATATACTATAAAATAACTTCATGAGCATTCAATACATTTTCATAATAGCAGCATCATAAGGATCTCTGAAATATACACAATCACAAAGTACACAACAATATATCCAGGGAAACCCTCAAGGGGGAGAAAACCCAACAAGAACTTCCTCAATATAGATGATCAAAGTACAATTCCCAAAAATAGGTCTCACAAATAAGAGAGACAAAAGACTCAAAATCTAGACCCAAGCCAATCCTCCTCCTCCTTCGCATATCTCTTTCGCTCTCCTCTAATGCATAATGCACAAGTGAGTGAAAGGTACAAATGAAGGAAAGACTCCTTCTATTTATACTTTAATTTTCACTTGACCTTTAACCCTAACTGGGCTGACTTCTCTAGGAAGAATCAATATAACATTATATTATATTCTAATGGGTACTAACGACCCAACTTACAATGGAGGTTTAACCTCATGACTTTTACATGACCAAATATAATAATGACATCCCCAAACGGAGGTAAAAAATCCCCCACGGAGTTACAATAATAAAGTACAAGTAGAATATTCATTGAAGTTTCATTAATTTAACACTCCTCTTAACAAGAAGGGTATTCTACTGACAACAAAAACAACATGTGTAACTCTACACAACATCATTGGAGGGAGGAGGGGCATCATCTGGAACATTGGTTGGTCCATCTATAAATCATTGGAATTTCTTCAACATCAACATCAACAACTGGAACAGCTGTTGTAACATCATAAACATCTGCAGCACTGATCTGGAACATCATCATCGTCTTTAGTACAGAGCTGAAGCATCATCATCATCATCATCTTCAGTACAAAGATGAAGTATCATCATCATTAGCATGAGGCTGGAGCATCATCATCTACAGCACTGGAGCTTCCTCATCTACAGTAATGGAACATCATCATCTGTAGCACTGGAGCATCCTCATCATCTGCAGCACTGGAGCATCCTCATCTACAGTACTGGAGCATCCTCATCATCATGAGCATCATCACCTGCAACACACATGATCCTTCCTTTAGGAACTAGGGATCGTTGACAATCCTTCCTTTTGGAACTAGGGATTCAGTCCAACAACACTGGTGATCCTTCCTTTTAGAACTAGGGATCATGGAAAATCCTTCCTTTCAGAAATCGAGATTCAGTCGAACAACTTTGGTGATCCTTCCTTTCGGAACTAGGGATCATAGAAAATCCTTCCTTTCTGGACTCGGGATTCAGTCCAACAAATCTGGTGATCCTTCCTTTCTGAACTAGGGATCATGGACAATCCTTCCTTTCGTAACTTGGGATTCAGTCCAACAACTCTGGTGATCCTTCCTTTCGGAACTAGGGATCATGGAAAATCCTTCCTTTTGTAACTCGGGATTCATTCCAACAATTCTGGTGATCCTTCCTTTTGGAACTAGGGATCATGGACAATCCTTCCTTTCAGAACTCAAGATTAAGTCCAACAAATCTGGTGATCCTTCCTTTTGGAACTAGGGATCATGGAAAATCCTTCCTTTCAGAACTCAGGATTCAGTCCAACAACTCTGGTGATCCTTCCTTTCAGAACTAGGGATCATGGAACATCCTTCCTTTCAGAACCAGGGATTCAATCCAACACTTATATATTAGACAATCCTTCCTTTAGGAACTAGGGATTCAGTCTAAGGATAAACATTTAAGACTATCCTTCCTTTCGGAATTACAGGATCACTGTCTAGGGATGATCAATTCCACTGCACCACAATATCATCAACACTACTCCCCCTTTCGAGGGAAGTCCTTACAGATTACACCAATCTTGTCACAGAAGTTCTCAAACTTCACACGAGACAGAGGCTTAGTCAACACATCTGCAACCTGCTCATCAGTGCTCACATATTGGAGCTTTATATCTCTCTTTTGCACCATATCACGGATGTATAAATACCGTATTTTTATGTGTTTTGACTTATCATGGAAAATAAGGTTCTTTTTCACCTTTATACAACTCTGGTTATCACATAGAATCATTGTGGTATCCGACTCTAGATCAAAGAGACCTTATAACAACTTCCGAATCCATATAGCTTCACAACTAGCATAACGGGCTGCAATATATTATGCTTATGTAGTGTTGAGAGCAACATTGGACTGCTTCATATTTAGCCATGAGATCATGGTTGACCCCAGACTGTAACATCCACCTGAAGTGCTCTTCATGTCGGAGACACTTCCTGCCCAATCTGAATCTGTATAACCAAACAGTCTGAAATCATGATCTCTAGTATAACTGAGACCATAGTCTATTGTACCTTTTAGGTACCTCATCACATGCTTTGCAACTACAAGGGGAAAATGTCTGGGCTCGACTAGATACTGACTCAAGGTGTTCACAGTAAAGCATATATCTGGCCTTCGTCAGATACATCAACGATCTAATAATATTCCTGTATAGGGTCACATCCACTAATTCTGACGAAGTATGATATAGTAACTTCAAATTTGTATCCATGGGTGTGGCCATGGATTTACACTCTAGCATGTCAAATATTTTCAATATTTCTACTGCATACTTCCCTTGATTAAGGAAGATTCCCTCTAGGCTCTACCATACTTTGAGACCTAGAAAATAATGCATTAAGCCAAGGTCTTTCATCTCAAATTCTGCAGCGAGCTTCTTCTTGCACTCTGAGATTTGATTCTCATTACTTGTCAGGAATAATTCATCCACATATAGCAATAATATGACAGGTTCATCATCCATAACCTTGAAGTAAAGGTTAGGATCATATTTACTCTTGGTAAATCCCAAGATTGTCAAAAAACTATCAATTCTTCCATACCAATCTCTTGGAGCTTGCTTCAACACATACAGAGCCTTCTTTAGTTTGCGAACATGCATCTCTTTGTTTTCAACCTCAAATCCTTGTGGTTGTTCTATGTACACTTCTTCTTCAATGAAACCATTCAGGAAATCTATTCTCACATCCATTTGGTGTAACTTCCACTTCATCATGGCTGCAAGTGCCATGATGGTTCTAATTGAAGTGTACCTTGCTACAGGAGAAAATGTTCCTTCATAATCGATTCCTTCCTTTTGAGAGAATCCACGAGCCACAAATATAGCTTTGTATTTTTCAATACTTCCATCAGCAGCATGTTTTATCTTATATATCCATTTGGAAGATACCACACTTTTACCTTCTGGTTTGGGAACTATGTCCCACACATCATTCTTCATTATAGATTGGTATTCTTCTGTCATAACTTCTACCCATTCTTTATTTTAAATGGATTCTTCAAAACAAGTAGTTTCTTTGTCTACAAGATCACACATCAAAGCCACATAACTGGAAATTGGCTTTTGATTCTTGCTTTCTCTTGAGGAGCCTTCTGGGGCTCCATACTTCTCTACATCTTGAATAATTTCTCGAGCCCAAGCTGGTTTTCTCTTGCGAGATATAGTCATGGATGGATGTTCTTGGGGCTCCAACATATCATGATCTTCCAGAGTCTCATAATCGGGAGAGGGTGCAACCTATGCAACTCTAGGAGCTACATCTTCTTCATATACTTCTTCATGCTGGAAATTTCTTGATTTCTTGAGAGATGCATCTTCATTAAATGTTACATCCTTGCTAATATCTATGTGATGATAGCCTGGTATATAGATCCTGAAGGCCTTGGAGACCTCACAGTATCCAACAAATATTCCTTTCTTTCTAGAAGGAGCCAACTTAGTTCTTTTATCTTTTGGAATATGAACAAACACAGGAAAACCAAATATCTTGAGATGACTTACCTCTGGTTTCTTTCCTGTGAACATCTCTTCATGGGTTTTAAACCCAAGTGCACTATGGGATATTCTATTTTGGACATATACAGTTGTCCTTGCTGCTTCATCCCATAGATGCATAGGAATATCTTGATCATGGATCATGGTCTTCATTGTTTCCATAATAGATCGATTCTTTCTTTCAGCAACACCATTTTGTTGAGGATTGCAGGGAGTGATAAGCTCCCTCTTAATCCCAGCATCCTTGCAAAAGGCTTCAAAATCCTTAGAGGTATATTCTCCTCCATTATCTGACCTGAGTGTTTTGATATTTCTTTCTGAAAGATTCTCTATCAAGGCTTTGAATTCCTTGAACTTTATGAATACTTCATCTTTTGTCTTCAAAAAATCGACCCAATTCTTTCTAGAATAGTCATCAATGAATGTAACATAACATACATACCCAATTAACGATGCTGAAGGCATTGTTCCACATACATCTGAATGAATAAGTTCCAATATCCCTTTCGTCTTGGTGTCTCTCTTCGGAAATGGGTTCTTTATGTTCTTTCCCTTTGCACATCCTTTGCATATTCCTTTATGATCAATCTTTACATCAGGTAATCTTGTTACTACTTTGCTTACATGTGGTAAGTCTTTGTAGCTTATGTGAGCAAGCCTTCTATGCCATAGTTCACATGGACTTGTAGTATCATGAATCAAAGTTGCTTCTGAATGTCCTTTTAGTTTATATAGACCTCCTTCTTCTATCCCAATAACAACTGCATCTTTTATAGATTTTCCTTTGGGCCACATGAGAACTTCTCCATCTATAAAGCCAACCCTAAACCATTTCTTATCTAAAGCTGAGAAAGAAAGTAGGTTCTTCTTTATACTTGGTACATATAGTACATCCTTCATCTTCATCGAGGTTCTTGAATCAAGATTGTAGGTAGCTTCTTCTATTCCCTTAATAGGATATTGATAATAATCTCCTAATGATACCTTCTGAGCGAAGTTCTTTTCTTCTAAACCAGAGATAGTCTTTTTCTGACCTGTCATGTGCTTTGAAGAACCACTATCAATTAACAATGTGTCATTTCCAGGTGTCACAGACCTAGAGAGAGTGGAGAATAAAACATATTCTTCTATTTCTTCCTTTGTTTGCTTCCTGGGAGGTTCTTCTTCTTCTTCTTCTTCGGCTAAGTGAGCATGATGTATTTTGTTGCTCTTCTTCTTGTTTTCTTTTTTTCTTTCTGGACAATATTTGGCAATATGTCCCATCTTATCACAATGGAAACATTGATAAGAAGAGAAGTCTCTTCGCTTGTAGTTTCCCTTCTTATACTTTTGAAACTTCTTAGGAGGATGGAACTCCTTATGATTTTCCTTCTTGAAATAAGGTTTTACCTTTCCTCTCTTAGTATGGGTGGCTAGAGATTGATCATCATCTCTGAGTAGTGCTTCTCGATTTGCCACTCTAGCCTCCTCTTGGACACATTCTTCCCATACAACTTCAAATAGTAGACTTTCTTTTCTTGCACACATAGTCTGGATAAAAGAGTCCCAAGGTATAGTAAGACCATTGAGAGCGGTCATTACAAACTCATCTTCATCAAGGGTGTCTCCAATTGCTTCTAGTTGCTCTTTGAATTGAGAAACCCTTGTAAAATATTCTTGGATGGATTCACCTTGGCTCATCTTTGTACTTTTGATTTGATCTCTCAAATTCGTATTCCGATTAATGTTTCTTCCTTCATACATTCTTGTTAGGGCATCAAACATCTCCTTTGGATTTTTCTTGGAGGAGACTTGAGGAAACAAGTGATCTTTAATGGAGTGTGCTATGATCCTCATAGATCTAATCATATCCTTCTTATGATTTTCCTTTGCTTCAGCTTCTTCGGGTTCTGGTACAACTTCTTTAACAAATTTTGAAAGATGATTCTCTTCTAGAATGAGTCCAATCCTATACTTCCAAGCATAGAAGTTCTCTATGCCTTCCAACTTGTCATCAATATTAGTGCTTGGTGCCATCTTAACCCGGAGAGCAGAGAATAACCAAAAAATAAAATTTCTCAAAATTAAAAATTGAACTCACCAAAATATGAACTTGATTGAAGCGAGTATGCTGGTACACTTGGTTTTTGAAGATTCCAAAATTTCACCCTTGAAAATTGACTTGTGAAATTCTGGTCTGAAGTTTTCTGGTTCACTGGTTTTCTGGTTTTTCTGTTCCAAAGTCAAACTAGGGTTTTAATTTCGTTCGTTTCACCCAATGAAAAACTTCGATCTTTGTGCTAATATATGTGCTTAGGAGAGGCGCACTTGCCTATACCACTTGCTCTATAAAATTCCACTTCTGTGAGAAGCCCTAATTTTTATGCTTGGAGAGAGAGAGAGATTTACCTTGTGAAAGTTTCTCTTTTCATGCTAGCTCTAATACCATGTTAATATTATATGATATTATAGACTAGAAACTAACTTCATGAGAATTCAATACATTTTCATAATATCACCATAATAAGGATCTCTGAAAGATAGACAATCAAAAAGTACACAACAATATATCCTAGGAAACCCTCAAGGGGAAGGAAACCCAGCAAGAAATTCCTCAATATAGATGATCAAAGTACAATGCCCAAAATAGGTCTCACAAATAAGAGAGACAAAAGACTCAAACTCTAGACCCGATCCAATCCTCCTCCTCCTTCGCAAATCTCTCTCTCTCTCCTCTAATGCGCAATGCACAAGTGAGTGAATGGTACAAATGAAGGAAAGACTCCTTCTATTTATACTTTACTTTTCACTTGACCTTTAACCTAAACTGGGCCGACTTCTCTAGGAAGACTCAATATAACATTATATTATATTCTAAAGGGTACTAATGACTCGTTTGACAATGGAGGTTTAACCTCATGACTTTTACATGACCAAATATAATAATGACATCCCCGAACGGAGGTAAAACATCCCCAGCGGAGTTACAATAATAAAGTACAAGTAGAATATTCTTTCAAGTTACACTAATTTAACATGAATTTTATGATAAGTACAACATTATTATGGGTCATTCTACATCCTACTATCCATAAGGTAATGGGTTACCAAAATCATCTAATAAGAGTTTGATCAGGATTGTTAAAACATTGTTGTCAGAAAACAAAAGGGCTTGGGACTCTAAATTATAGTATGCCTTGTGGGATGATAGGATTAGTACTAAATAATCTATCAGTACTTTTCCATTTCAATTGGTGTATGGAACATATGTTGTTTTTCCAATTTAGCTTGGTCTTCCTATAATGAAATTCTTGCAGAATACAGTGGAAGATCCTAATGATATTCAAAGGAGAATATTTCAGTTGGTCAAGGTTCAACAAACTAGGTGTCTATTGAATGAAAAGGAGCATGCTTATTGTAGTAAAGTCAAGGCTTTGTTTGACAAGAATACTATGTAATTTTTTACTAGGGGATTTAGTTCTAAGGTGGGATGCCCGGAGATAAGATAAATCAAAACATGGGAGATTTGATCATCTTTGGTTTGGGCCATTTTAGATTGCAAGATATTTAAGCAACAATATCTTTTTATTACAGAATCTTGATGGTGATGATCTTGTTGGAGGCCCATTTAATGGGCATTTATTGAAGCATTATTTCACTTATTAAGCATGTTTTGGCTTAAATGCCTTGTATATATTGAATTTTAGCTAATGTGCAATCGTTTTGAAGAATAAGACTTCATTATCCCAATGGAAATACTCTTTACATATTTTCATATTGGTGTTGGTGTGGTTTGACATTCATTTTAGTTTCAATTTTCAAGGTTTTTAGTTTGGCAGAGGTTTAGGAGTAGACTTCGCAATTATAGTTTGAGAGCAGTTAATTAGGGAAGAAAGGACACTGGTCGGAAAATTATTGATGCCTCACAGGGAGGAAATCAACCCAATATGGAGCCAATGTTAGTACCTACAAATGATACCTAAATTCTTACTCCTCAAAGCCTAAATTTCTTTTGGTGACCTTTTTCTTTTACCCTAACCATTTACAAAATTTTGTTCTGGTTTTTGCTTGATATGTTTATTGTGTGACATTTGTTCTTTGTTGAAGTTTTTATGTTTCAATTAGCTGCTGGTTATTGAGATTCTGGGGAGTTGCACAGTTCTATCTCATTGTATTTTGCAAATATTGATCCTTTGTAGGGTTATGAGATTCAATAATCAGTGTATTTTTCTTATCATGGAGGGTTTCAAATTTTGTACTGAATGGAATAAATTTTGGCAGAAATATGCTACAAAATTATTCACCTTAACACTACTTAATTTTTAAATCTTGGCACTTCTGAATGCGTTGACAAAATCATTTTGAAGATTGATTCCTATCAAATCAAATTTGTTTTGAGTTGTGAGAAATTCTTTTGATCATACAAGTTTTGGATAATGTGGTGAGATGGGAAATAATGAGATCTTTTGACATGACTAGAATCATATTTGGTTGCTACTACGAGTCACTTCTGATCATGCTCTTCTGATTTCCAATGATTATTCTTAAAACATGAAAATGTGAAGTCTTTTGCTATAGTTCTTTCTATTTTGAATACGAAACATGCATAAGTTATTAAAAAATATAGCCTTTGTACTCCACTTACACTTTATTACAAGTTGTCCAAGAAAGCATGGTTTGAAAGAGTAAATTCAATGCACAATAGGAAAACCCAATTTAATTGAAATTGGAATCCCATTCTTCACACAATTTATGAGGATAGAGCCATCTTCAATTGGGTGTGAATTATTTCTAGCATCTTGGCTAATGCAATACGTAAGGCCCAAAATACCAGTATGTGGCATTGTGAATTCTATATGGCTTGTGACCTACTAAATCGTGTTTGTGCTTACCAACATTTGACATTTCCTAATGATGTGCTTTTGTTTAAACCCGAAGAAATATAAAACACTCATTAATGTGTGTACATGGAAAATACCACTGAAAATAAAATGTTTTCTTTGGTTTGTACTAATGGATAGATTGAAAACCTGGGACAATTTGGAGAAGAAAGGATGGCATGGTCCTAGTAGATGTCCACTCTGCAAAAATTGGACAGAAAATGCTACACATCTGTTCATGGATTGCACTTTCACTTTGTTTCATTTGGGGAAAGATTTGTAACATTCTGAATATTATCTCTGTTTGGAGACAGGGTGACTGTACTACCAGTTTAAGATTTTGGCACAAAAACTGTGGAGATCATCTCACATTACCAGTTTATATCTCATGGGAAATTTGGAGAATGAGGAACAGGTGCATTTTTTATGGGTAGGAGGCAAATGCAGATAGTGTTCTGGCACTTATACTTCATCATTATCTGCCATATAAACAATTGCAGAAAAAATCCAAAACTAGAAATGCTGGTAATTTCATACCACTTTTCAACAATCCTATCATCTTCTTCGATGGTGCTGCAGCTTTGGGACAGTGTGCAGCAGGTGGAAAATTTTATATAAATCAGGATCATTTTTTCACCTTTCGACTCAAATGTGGAACGGGCACTAGTATGAAGGCTGAACGACTGGCATTGTGGGCTTCAATTCGACTGGAAAATCTTCTTGGTTTCCCAAGAATTAAGTTATATGGTGATTTCAGGGTTACTATTAAATGGGTCTTGGGTGATTATAAGTTGCAAATCATTGCTTTGACTCAATGGTGCTACAGGATTAAGACTGAGCTGGAAATTTTTTTGGCATATGATATCAAACATATATATAGGGAACACAATCATGTTGCTGATATATTATCTAAACAAGCACTTTCTGGAGATGACGGATATCTCATCTGGGAGGAATATTTTGAAGATGAGATTCTGGATAAGGGATCTCACTTTTTTCTAGATTAGCTAGATGGATGGTTTTTTGGACATATGTGAAATTTTGACTTTTTGTATGGATATATCTATGTATTTAAGAACATCCCTGAATGGTGTATGTCTAGGTTGTTACATCATGACATGTAGCACAAGAAAGATTATATAGTGATCTGTGCTTATCTATTGACCGATCCATCATGTACTATTTATTTCAAGAATGCATACAAATAGTATGCTTTTTTCCACTGGAAAAAAAAAGCATCATGGAGTTTTAAGTATAAACACAAGTGTTCATCGACGTGTTATCTAGGGTTTATATCAAAAACATTGAAGTTTATTGGTGCTACCTTCTAATCATATAAAACGCCTTCACCTAAAAGTGTCCATCTGGTTCATTACGAACCATAAGGGACAAAAATGTTTGAATCCTATCCAAAGTTCGAGGATAGGTTTAAAGAAGTCGGTTGGTCCAATTTCTGTGAAAGATTGCAGGGGAATCACATAGGTTTTTCCAGGGATTTTTCTGATGGGTTCGATGGTCAACAAGATAAAGTGGGAGATTTAAATTTCCAAGTGACTCAAGCTTCGATCACCATGGTTGGGAGATTACCTGTCGATGGAGAATGGTGGTTCAATTATAAATATTTCATTGGGGCCGCTTGTAATCAATTTCTTAAGGTAGAATTCCAGAACCCTGACTGGAGGAAGGGAATCCCTCGAACCTGGCTAAAGGAGGAATGGATTTATTTGTTCAGGTTTGTCTAACACTATTTCACGAGTGAAGGTAGATACTCCATTGTCTTCTTGAATCAAATATTATTTATGGTACACCTTACTAGAGATTCTAGGCTCAATCTACCCTTCTTTTTGCTTAAAAGTCTTACCAAAATGTCAGCTAAGGTTAGAGCTTACCCGCAAAAAACTCAACATAGTATTTTCCACCAGGAATTAATCAATTTGTTAATCATTGAAGAGTTGAATAGGGTTCACAGAGAGTGGAATCATTTTTTGTTCTTCTCTAGTTTTGAGACTGAGATTAGTCGATCTTAGGAATCCATAAAAACCACCTCTTCTAAAAAATACAAGAACATAGGGTTGTCTAAAGGAAAAGGAAAATATTCCTCTGCAAAAACATTACAAGTTTCACCTCAGAAGGGTAGGGAATATTCTAGTATCAAGAGGTTTTATAGTCGTAGGAGAAAGGGCCAAGGAATAATTTATGAACCTAAGGTTGAAGAAACCAGAGCAGAACCAATTTCTGAACCTAAAGATGTGGAAATGGCAGGGCCATTAGGTACTCAGCCTAGCAAAAAGGGGCAAAAGGATATTTTGAAAGAGAAGCAGGAATTACAATAGGTATATTCAATGAGAAAACTCCATACCAAGCCGATTAATAAGTTTAGATTAAATGCTAAATCTATCTTTGATCCTTCTTTGAAGAAACATACTATCATTGACCTTGATTGTTTTTTGGAAGAAGTAGGAAGAAGGTCAAAGAAACAAAGGCCATTGAAATCAGTCTCTAAAACTACTCAGATAACCTTCGATGAAGAGACTGCTCATTCTATTGAAAATGAAGAGAAACTTGCTAAGGTTTTAACAAACATTGAGAAATATCTTAATGCAGTTTCTGAATTTCCTAGAATTGATCCTCATGACCAGGCCTTTTCAAATGAAGAGAAACTAGTTCGAAAGTATTCTCATGCTAAATCCAGTGAGCTATCCCAAATGCATAAACTCGACCTACCTCAACAGTAAGAAGAGAAGAAGAATGAGACTAAGAAAGTGCTTCATAAGAAACTTAAGAAGTTTGGAAAGAAGATTGAAAGTTTGGAGTAGCAAAACATGAGATTGCAAAGGGAAAACACTAAATTCAATAAAAGGATGAATAGGCTTGTTACCAACCACAATAAGCTCTGTGACCTAGCCCAAAAAATGATAAAGAAGAATAAGAAGTTGTGGAAACAGAGGAAGTGTTGGAAGGTTAAATGGCTTCAAGAAAAACAAAAGAACCAAGCAAGTAGTAGAAGATTGGATATTATGGCATAACTAGGATCTCAAGTTCTACATGATACGCTTCAAACTTCAATAACTAAGGTAAAGGAGAAGGAATATTTTTCTCTATATTATCAGTTTTGAAGTTCAGGCTTGTTTCAGTAGTAACAATGCACTGATTGGAGCTGAAGTATTAAGGTGATTATAATTCATGTTCTTATGAATATATTCAAGACCGCTACATTAATGTTTGAACTCTGCAATGCCTATTTTTCAGGAGTTCACAAGATATGCTACAAAATTTCTTGTAGCGAACTTTTTACCCTGTTTTCTGTAAATTTTGAGTTTTTACAGTCCTAACAAGTTTTTATCTTTAGTAACTCTTTGGTCATGTGTTTTATGATGGTTTACTCTCAAGTTCATATCCAGATGTAGATTAGGGGTCAAAAATGGGGTTGGTCAATGTTGTTCTAGAATATTGGATCTCAGATTTAGATTAGATCTAATTGTTAAATTTGGTCATATCAATGTAATCTGATCTAAATATCAAAGATATAAATCGATCCACTCTTTTTGGATTTGAGATCTATATCTCTTGTTTCTTATGTTTATAAAAGAGAATATGTAAATGGGATAATGGGTTAGAGTGGTGAGGTCTAGGAGTGTTGAGTTTTAGACTACTTTGTATGGAGAAGCTTCTTTAATCAGTAATATATTTATGCTTAGAGATCAATGATTTTTTTGGATATATTATGCACTTCTTCATATCTTATTTACTACTTCTAATTTTGAATACATAATTAAATTTTTCACTGCATGAGTTGTACTGTTGTCTCACTTTTCCAGATCTAATAGCAATTCTTCCTTATTGTGTATTGCCTGAGAACTGTGAGTTGTATTCATTTTTTTTTCTAACTCAAAACATTGTTTTGGAATGGAAATTCTTCTTATGAATGTATGATTTAATAGCTTGTTATTTTATATATTTGTATTCACAACTTTATTCATCTTTTCCATTGTTAATTTAATATTTATTCTATAGGAAGTGTTGCCTACTAAGTCTTACTTAGTTGGATTTCAAGTGAGCCAACAAAGACTTGAACAATTTAATTGTTCATCATCAGAGTTCTGAGGTCCATTAGGCCTTCTAGGCCCCTTTCTATTTTTGTACCACATGTTCATACCCCCTAGGGGAATTTTGTAATAATGTGCTAGCATGGTACCTTGTTTGTAAAAGACTCGGCTTCTAGGCCTTAAACATTAATTCGACTAGCCCAGAGTGTTTTTTTTCCTTGGAAATTATTGGTTGTTGAATAAACGACTAATAATTTTTGAGTTTTTCACTCAAATCCTCCAAAGTTGGGATGGTCGGCGTAATTTTTAAGCCTTAGGAAGTTATTAGAGTCTATGTGTCAATGTATTAAACGATGCTAGGCATATTTTTTGAGTCGTATGAACATGTCTTAGGTCCCCCTAGGTTTTTTTTAAGTTCCGACGAAAAAATATTTTTCTGTAAAAACTAGCCTTTTTTTAATGGTTTGGCCAAAAAATTAAAAAAGTGATAAAATCGTGGTCTAGGGGCTGTTTTGGCCATGGGGGTGCTCGTTTTCTAACTCCGAGCACTCACATTACCCCTAAACCCACTTTCCATAGTCATTAGACACTTTATTTTTCATCTTTTGACAAAACTTTAAAAAAAAAAGTCAAAAAGTGCAAAAAATGCAAAAATGCAAAAATGAGAAAATTAAAAGTTTCCAAAATTGATGGGATCTTGGACCAGCTATATTTTTGGGATGTGTAAGAGGCAGTTAGAAACCTTTTTGGGTAGCTTGGAAGGTGGGATTGACTCCCTAAATAGGTGGGCGCATTCCCCATAAGGGGGGCGCATTTCCCAAGAGAGTGGGACTTCCCATGACAGATTTTGCAGCTGATTTTTAGGAGTGTTTGGGGCTGCATTTTGGCAGCTAGGATAGTGGAGTTAGAAGCCCCATTTTTGCCATGGGTTATGGCACCCATCTCTCCACTCACTCCCTTGACTAATGCGCCCTCCCCTCTTATTTTTCTATATATTTGAGGCACCTCTCTCATTCCAATTTAGTTAGAGTTGGATTGAGAGGAGGTTTGCCATATTGTAATCGCTCTATTGTTCATTTTGCTAATAAAAGAAGCTTTGGAGGCTAGATGTCGGGTACTTCTATGTGTGGATCTACATTGTCTTGAGCAAATGAGGTAACCTGTGTCATTTCAATTTCTTGCATCTACTTGATGTATTTGGGCTCCTTAATTGTTCAAGGTAGAGTAATTTAAGTAAGCTTACTTTCTTGTTCTACTTTGATAAATATTTTAGAGATCTAGATCTAACTTGTTTCATAAGTTTATGTGCATGTTGTTTTAGTCTCTATTCATATGCTATTATCAGATCTCATGGTTTTTTTGCAAATTGATTGATTGATTTCGGGTTACAAGTCTTGGAGGAGTTGTGGATCAAGTTTGACTCCACATTTCCAAAAAACATCTAGACATTGTCCCTCAGTACCCCACAGAAGAGCTCCTTGGTTGATCTTTTGGCAACAAATTTCCTCATCCTTGCTCTTTCTCTCTTATATAAAAAAAAATTCTTCTTGGTTACTTTGTTTAGATAAATTTTAGATCTGATCTGCTTGACTGTCTTATAAAAATCATATCTGAAAATTATTTGCATAGATCTAACATGCTTTAAAGTTTCATTTCATAAGTTTGGGTCTTGCTTAAAAGAGGTCATTAGATAAAAAAATTTACAAGTCAAAATTCTCAGATTGGTTTAATGATTTATCAAAAGTTTAAAAGTTCATATCAAACATTTTAGTGCCTCATTGGCTGCCTTTTAAAGGTTTTCCAAGATCCTAAGTGGGTGGCTTTTTAGCCATTCCATCTTAGTTCATTTTCTTGTACTTAGCTAGTTTTTTTTTAACTTAGTTTTTTCTAGAATTTTGTGGTTGCTCAAAAACACTTTTAAAGTGATTTTGGGAACTTTTTGGACTAATAATGTTTGCTGGTTTTCGTACTATGATAGAAAGTAAAGGGATCTGAAGCACTTCTTTCAACCATTTGGGATGATCCAAAACTTCCTTTGAACCGCACCTTTCTTCTGCTACTTTGCTTCTATCTTTGTAACCTCTTCTCTCCAGATCTGTAAGGAGAAAGAGGAGTTCTTTAATTTCAGAATTAAGCATTGTAATTGGTAATAAAATTATTTTTTGAAGTAAGCTCACAGAACTTACTTTCATCCCCCCAGGGGGGATTGGTGTCGTTTCGGAATTTTTGTGTTTGTTGTCTTTTTCTTGCAAACATAAGCGAATTTTAACATTATATTAGATTAACTTAAAATTAACCAAGTAGATTAAAATCTAACGTCTTGGTCCAATCCAAATATTGGGCCATTGACACTCTCAGGACGTAGGAACAGTTTGTTTGATTTTTGCAGACCGTATACTTTTTTTGCTAAAATATTGTTTATCTTTTGCAAAAAAGTAATTCGGATACTAACCCACTACCTTGGTAGTGTAGGTAATTAAAAAACATTTAATTTTCAGTCATTTACAATTCAAAACACCCCCTCAATTTCTCGAATTAGGGTTTCAGTATAAGGGCTTTCCTGAAAAGAGACTCTGGGGCACTAAAAAGATAAAATTTTGGTTCATAAAAAAACTTAAAAAATTCCAAGGTCTTCTCTCATATGCTCTATAGCCAACTTGCAACTCAATCTGATCATGTTGGTACACATCAAAAAGGGAAAAATGACTAGTAATAGGTTCTAACACTACCCGAATAAACAAACCTCCTTGTGAAAATCCGGCACAAAGCGAGTATTCTGTTGTTGTGGGAAAAATTTTCGAAGGACTTGGGACAAAACTGGGTAGTGACCTCTTGGAAACCATTAGGATTTCCCTCGTTGGTATAGCATCTGAACACCTCCTTGAGACTCCGATCCAGCCTAAGTTTGAGTGAAAAACCACACATCAGAATTCCGGACATGTTCCCCATACCTTTGCGTATATTGGGAACCCACCAGCCCTAATAAAAAGATCATTACCACATTAATTTTAAAATTGACCAAGAACATTTGCACAATATCTCTTTTCAGCATTACAAGCAGCATTACAATTTTTTACTCCATTCTTCAGCACTGCTCTCTTTATTTATCATTGCAAATTATTTTCAATTGTTATCATGTGCTGAATGATTTGTTGATCATGTTTAATTTATATGCTGTTTAGATCTTTATGCTGCTATACTTCAAGTTATGTTGCAAATCTCTTATGTCAATTTTATCATTATTAAAAAACTCCTTAAAAACTAATTCATCCACTTAAATAGCTTAGCTTAACCATCCTTAGCAACTTTAGGGTCCACCCCCCTTGGCTTCGTTAGGATTTTTCCTAAACAGAGGAGTCAAGAATCAAGTGACAGTACTTGACTCGAGGCTTTCCCCCAAGGACACATTTAGTGGCTTGAATATTTCTGCCACGTCCCCAGGTGTGTTTCCGGTGGCAACGTTCTTTGGTGCCGTTGCCGGGGATAAATCTTTTTATTCCCTGGTCCGACTGAACTTAAGTTAACTTCAAAAAAAATAAAATTGATAGATTTGGTTTAATGAAATAAAAATTAACTCGATCCATCTGGCGACTCCATTGTCATTAAACCCTTCAAGGAATTCGAATAGAAGAAATTTTGAAAATCTAGTCGATCTCATTCTTGAGCCTGAAAGGGATTATAGAAGGAGGTTGAATAGACAAGCTTCTCGTGGAATCCTTGAAAATTTAGGGTCCCAGTCTATCTTAGATATCCACAACTTGTTTGGTAATATTCCTTCTGAAGAAATGACGGATTTTTTCAAACCCCTTGACTTTTCTCAGATAGCAGGTCAACGACATACCATTCCTGATGATGCTATCAAGAAGCTTCCAACATTTTAAGGAAACAACGCTGTCACGGCTAAGTCTCATTTACAGAAGTTCTCAAGACTCTTGGTCAGTTGGTGTAATGCACCTGCTCACAATCATGATGATGTCAAAATGAAGTTATTTGCCCTTTCCTTAGAAGATGATGCTGCATATTGGTACTTGGACCTAAGTGATGACTCATACAAAACTCTTGATGAATTTCTAACTGGTTTTAAAGAAAAATGGGGAGAGAAGAAAGAACCAAGATATCAGTTAGCTTCTCCCCACTCCATTAAAAAGAATGAGAATGAAACAATAGAAGAATTCAACAAGAAGTTTAGGGACTTAATTACAAATCTTCAAAAAGATATTAAGCCCTCTCATGCCTCAATCCTCATCTATTACATTGAAGCATTCAATGGTGATATGAGGTATCAACTAAGAGACAAAGAGCCTGATTCTCTTAAAAGTGCTCAAGAAATGGCTATTAAGATTGAGAAAAATATGCAGAATGCAGGCAAGTCCAACATACCAAGATTTACAAGAAATACTTCATCATACAACAAACATCAAGAGTCAAAGGGTAAAGCTATAGCTTCAGAAGATAAAGAGTCATCCAAAGATCCTATGAAAGAAATGCCTGAAATGATAAAGACCTTGGTAACTAATCAGAATCAACAAATGGCCAATCATGCTTCTCAACTAAATCACATTCAAAATAGGTTGGTTATGATGGAAAGAAATCATGTTGCCCATGCTCCTCAAGCACCAAGGAAATTTCAATATGCAAAATCAAGTGTATCAGAAGAAAGCACCTTTTCATGAGCCAAGGGTTCCAAATCAGTTAGAATCAGCCAACATGGTAGATGATCCCATTCCATATTACAGGCCATGTGATCAGTTTCATCAAGAATCCACTTGTTATATAGCTAGCCAAGTTAATGAACAAGGAATTCCTGAAACCAGTAATCAAGATGTAAAATCAAGCGAGCCTGAATTTATAAATTTGGTAGGCCAAACCTACCCCCTCTCTGATCAACATTGGAAACAATCCATAGAACATAGCCAAGAAAAGGACTTCATTACAAAAAACTATGGAGAGAAACCTTCACTAGAACAGGTTAGACAGATGATGGATGTTAGGTTTAAGGGAGCTACTTATCAGAGAAAGCACAATTCCACATCAACCAAAGCAGCTCTTTTTGTGCCTAAGGTAATAAATCATCTTAAAACAATTGATTCAAATCTTGACATGGGTAATTGGTTAAATAATGCTAAAGTCCTTGTGCATGCAACTGAACTCCTTAAGGATCCTAGTCAAAAGGATAAGTTTTTGAAAGCTTTAGAAGGCCCTAAGGATACAACCCATGATAAAGTCAAACAAAAGGTTCTCCCAAGTAATAATGTTGTTTGTGAAGATGCACCAGTGATTCTTCATGGTGTGGATCCAAGAAGAGAAGATCATCCTCCCTTATATGTCTCCTTATTAGTAAATGACATGCTTCTTCATAATTGCATGCTTGATTCGGGTGCATCATCAAATGTGATCACAAGAAACGTTATGGAGCAATTAGATGTGAGAATCACCCGACCTTGCCACAATGTTTGTGCTATGGATGGTAGAGACATTGATGTGGTAGGGATAATTTTGAACCTTCAATTTAGATTGGCTAAGTATCCAGATGTCAACATTACAATGGATGTTTTGGTGATTGATGTACCTGATAACTGGGGCATGCTTTTGTCAAGGAAATGGGTTGCAACTTTGGGTGGTCATATTCAAATGGATTGGACTTATGCAACTGTGCCTGCATCAGAAAACACAAGAGTTATACTTCATAGGGAAACAGAAAGGAAACATCATGTAGAAAATACTAAGAATCCTCCAAATGAGTTTGTGTGCAATACTGATAACTTTGGGAACTATGCCATCTTATCGAATTTCATGGCCCCTATTAAAGAAAAATTAAAAGATGAAAAGATAGACGAAGTTTGGAAAATGTACTTTGATGGAGCATATTCTAAGTCAGGAAAAGGGGGTGGTGTAGTAATCATTTCACCTTCTAAGAAAACCTTCAACTTTTCTTTCATACTTGAATTTGAAGCATCTAATAACGTAGCAGAGTATGAAGCATTATTACTTGGTTTAGAAATAGCTAAGGACATGGGGATAAAGATGTTGAACATTAAGGGTGATTCAGATTTAGTAATCCTTCAACTAAAGAACAAGTATAAATGCAAGTGTGAAAGATTAAATAAGTATAGGAATTATGTTTGGGACACCATGGAATGGTTTGATGCACTCAATCTTCAAGAAATACCTAGAGAAGAGAATAGTTCAACAGATAAACTAGCAGTGGCAACATCCGCCCTTCAACCATCCGATGAAATGATAGATGGAAATGGTAAAATGGAAATCAATTTTAGAGCATCAATTCTTGACAATATAACTCATTGGCAAGTTTTCAACAATGATGAGCAACTTCTTAGATTCATCCATAATGTTCAAGAATTTAAAGATTGTCGGGTCAGTTATCAGCAAGAGGGTAAAGAGTATCAAGAGCATGAAGAAAATGTTAGAAATCATATCCCAAGTAATCTCATAGCTTTGGAGAAACTCTTTGACAAGAAAGATAGGCACAAGAGTAATAAGGAATCAATAAAACCAGGGGAATATGTGGAATTAAATATTGGAACAGATAAAGACCCCAAATTAATAAAAATTGGAAAAGGCACTTCAGAAAAGGAAAGAAAAGACTTAATCGAATTAATCAAAGAATACAAAGATGTTTTGGCCTTTCGTTATGAAGAGATTAAAGCTTTCAGGGATGATGTTTTCCAACACACCATTCCACTTAAAGACGAAATGAAAGAAGTTAAACCTTTCCGCCAAAAACTTAGGCAAATAAATCCTAAGTTGGCCCCTATTGTTCAGAAGGAACTTCAAAAAATGTTAGCAACATGGATTATAGCACCTACAAGGCATTCATCTTGGTGCTCCAACTTAGTTGTTGTAAGAAAGAAAAATGGGTCAATTAGAATATGTATAGATTTTAGGAATCTTAACATATTATGCCTAAAAGATAATTACCCATTACCCAACATGGAAACCTTACTTCAAAGAGTAACTGGTTCTGGAATGATGTCCATGTTGGATGGCTTCTCTGGATATAATCAGGTGCTTGTTAATAAAGAAGATCAACATAAAACAACATTCACCACACCATGGGGCACTTATAAGTTTCTAAGGATGCCATTTGGCTTATTAAATGCAGGTGCCACTTTTAAGAGGGCCATGGACTTTGCTTTCAATGGATTAATTCATAAGACCATTGAAATATATCAGGATGATTTGACAGTATTCTCTAAGGAAAGATCTGACCATGTCAAACATTTAAGGCAAGTTTTTGAAAGATGTCGCAAATATGGCATTTCTCTAAATCCATCCAAGTCGGTATTTGGTGTTGACGAGGGCAAGTTGTTAGGCCACATCATTTCCAAAGATGGGGTCAAGATTGATCCTGAGAGGGTAGAAGCTATCAAGAAAGTTTCTTTACCCCAAAATTTAAATTCCCTCCAATCCTTCAATGGTCAAATCAACTTTATAAGAAGATTTATCCCTAATCTGGAAGATCATATGAAACCTTTACAAAAATTATTAAAGAAAGATTCCAGATTTGAATGGTCAAGTGAAGGAAAAATGTCATTTAAAAATATAAAGGATGCCATAGCTAAGTCTCCAGTCCTAATCAGTCCAGATTATTCAAAAGACTTTCATATTTTTTCCTTTGCCTCAGAAGACACAATTGCTGGTGTCTTGCTTCAGAAAAACAATGAAGGACAATAGCAACCTATTGCTTTCATGAGTAGGGCCTTACAAAATTCAGAATTAAAATACACTACCATGGAAAAGCAAGCATATGCACTTGTCAAGTCTCTTAAGCATTTTAGAACCTATGTTGGATATTCAAAAATTGTTGGGTATGTGCCTCACACAACTGTTAAAGATATCCTATCCCAACAAGAGTGCCTAGGCATAAGAGGTAAGTGGGCTTCAAAAATTCAGGAATATGACTTAGAAATAAAACCCACTAAGTTAGTAAAAGGACAAGGCCTAGCTAAAATTCTAACTCAAGGAAATGAAGAAGCCTTAGGAATGGTTTGTCAAAGCAATGATTCAGAACAAAGAGTATCAGCAGAACTTCAAAGGTTAGAGCAACAGCCTTGGTATTCAGATATTATATTTTGCCTCCTTAATCTCACATGCCCAGATCACCTAGTTGGCCATAAGAGAAGAGCATTGATATTAAAATCCACTAAGTATTGCATAACACAGGATGGATTGGGTTGGAAAAACCTAGATGGGTTAATACTTAGGTGCATTGATGAACCAGAGTCTAAAAAACTCATGGTTGAGTTTCATTCAGGTTTTTGTGGTGGACATTTTGCAGCTAAAACAACAGCCCACAAAATCCTTAGAACTGGTTACTATTGGCCTAGTCTTTTTTTCAGATGTGCACAAGTTTGTCAGAAGTTGTCCCCAGTGTCAGTTGTTCTCTGGGAAGCAAAAGTTGAAAGCTTTGCCCCTTCAGCCAGTGGTAGTCCAAGCTCCTTTCCAGCAATGGGGGCTCGATTTCATTGGTCAATTTAAAGAAAATTCAAGTAATGGATATTCTTGGATCCTCACTGCAACTGATTATTTCACTAAGTGGGTGGAAGCAATACCCACTAAGAAGGCAACTGACCAAGTGGTTATGGAATTCTTAGAAAATAAGATCATCACTAGATTCGGGGTTCCAACTAAAATAACCACTGATAATGGCCCGACTTTTAGTTCCTTGGACATATCTGCCTTTTGCTTTAAATATGGTATTGTCTTGTCCCATTCTTCCAACTATTATCCTCAAGGCAATGGTCTTGTTGAATCAAGTAATAAAAACCTCATGACCATAATCAAGAAAATAGTTGGTGATAACAAAAAAGCATGGGATAGTAAAATTAAGTATGCTTTGTGGGCAGATAGGATTAACAAGAAGGTTTCAACTGGGAAAAGTCCTCTCGAGCTTGTTTATGGCCTTAATGTTACTTTTCCCATTCATTTAAAACTTCCAATATATCATCTCCTTCAGGTTTTCAGTTCAGATCAGGATGCAGTGCATAACACAGTTAATCAATTAATATAATTAGATGAAAACAGAAGGAAGGCACTTGACCAGTGTATCAGGAATCAAGATAAAGTTAAAAGGACCTTAGACAAGTCTGCTAGACCAAGGCCTTTTCATATTGGTGATACGGTTTTATTGTGGGACAAGCGACGAGAGAAGCCTGGCATGCATGGGAAATTCGATAGTTTATGGAAGGGTCCATACATCATTTGTGAAATAGTTGGTGCTAATTCTTTCTATCTAAATGACATGGATGGAGATAAACTAACTCTTCCAGTGAATGGCCAACTGCTAAAGTTGTTCTTCAGCAACAACCTCGGATGCCCATAGGGGCATTGATCTATCAGGACATTTCTAAACCCTTCTTTGTACATGATTTTTGTATATTATTGGTGTACCATATTCTCTTTTGTATTATAGTTTTTTATGTACATTATTTATGACTTAGTTATTTCATTTGGTTTCTTATATATATATGATGTTGATGGGTCTTAATTTCGTGCAGGAACCAGAGACTTTGGAGTTCTCACATACTCTTTATGATTAAAGATAAATCAAAGCACGTGTCCCTAGATGGAGTCAGATGTTGCCTACTAAGTCTTACTTAGTTGGATTTCAAGTGAGCCAGCAAAGACTTGAACAATTTAATTGTTCATCATCAGAGTTCTGAGGTCCATCAGATCTTCTAGGCCCCTTTCTATTTTTGTACCACATGTTCATACCCCCTCGGGGAATTTTGTAATAATGTGCTAGCATGGTACCTTGTTTGTAAAAGACTCGGCTTCTAGGACTTAAACGTTAATTCGACTAGCCCAGAGTGTTTTTTTTTCCTTGGAAATTATTGGTTGTTGAATAAACAACTAATAATTTTTGAGTTTTTCACTCAAATCCTCCAAAGCTGGGGTGGTTGGCGTAATTTTTAAGCCTTAGGAAGTTATTAGAGTCTGTGTCAATGTATTAAATCATGCTAGGCATAGTTTTTGAGTCGTATGAACATGTTTTAGGTCCCCCTAGGTTTTTTTAAGTTCCAACGAAAAAATATTTTTTCCGTAAAAACAAGCCTTTTTTTAATGGTTTGGCCAAAAATTAAAAAAGTGATAAAATCATGGTCTAAGGGTTGTTTTGGCCATGGGGGTGCTCGTTTTCTAACTCCGAGCACTCACACTACCCCTAAACCCACTTTCCATAGTCATTAGACACTTTATTTTTCATCTTTTGACAAAAATCCAAAAAAAAATCAAAAAGTGCAAAAAAATGCAAAAATGCCAAAATGAGAAAATTAAAAGTTTCCGAAATTGATGGGATTTTGGACCAGCTATATTTCTGGGATGTGTAAGAGGCATTTAGAAACCTTTTTGGGCAGCTTGGAAGGTGGGATTGACTCCCTAAATAGGTGGGTGCATTTCCCAAGACAGTGGGCCTTCCCATGACAGATTTTGCAGCTGATTTTTAGGAGTGTTTGGGGCTGCGTTTTGGCAGCTAGGATAGTGGAGTTAGAAGCCCCATTTTTACCATGGGTTATGGCACCCATCTCTCCACTCACTCCCTTGACTATGCGTCCTCCCCTCTTATTTTTCTATATATTTGAGGCACCTCTCTCATTCCAAGTTAGTTAGAGTTGGATTGAGAGGAGGTTTGCCATATTGTAATCGCTCTATTGTTCATTTTGCTAATAAAAGAAGCTTTGGAGGCTAGATGTGGGGTACTTCTATGTGTGGATCTACATTTTCTTGAGAAAATGAGGTAACCTGTGTCATTTCAATTTCTTTCTATCTACTTGATGTATTTGGGCTCCTTAATTGTTCAAGGTAGAGTAATTTAAGTAAGCTTACTTTCTTGTTCTACTTTGATAAATATTTTAGAGATCTAGATCTAACTTGTTTCATAAGTTTATGTGCATGTTGTTTTAGTCTCTATTCATATGCTATTATCAGATCTCATGGTTTTTTTGCAAGTTGATTGATTGATTTCAGGTTACAAGGCTTGGAGGAGTTGTGGATCAAGTTTGACTCCACCACATTTCCAAAAAACATCTAGACATTGTCCCTCAGTACCCCACAGAAGAGCTCCTTAGTTGATCTTTTGGCAACAAATTTCCTCATCCTTGCTCTTTCTCTCTTATATAATTTTTTTTTCTTCTTGGTTACTTTGTTTAGACAACTTTTAGGTCTGATCTGCTTTATTGTCTTATAAAAATCAGATCTGAAAATTATTTGCATAGATCTAACATGCTTTAAAGTTTCATTTCATAAGTTTGGGTCTTGCTTAAAAGATGTCATTAGATAATTTTTTTTACAAGTCAAAATTCTTAGATTTGTTAAATGATTTCTTTTATCAAAACTTTAAAAGTTCATATCAAGCATTTTAGTGCCTCATTGGCTGCCTTTTAAAGGCTGTCCAAGATCCTAAGTGGGTTGCTTTTTAGTCATTCCATCTTAGTTCATTTTCTTGTACTTAGCTAGTTTTTTTTTTAACTTAGTTTTTTCTAGAATTTTGTTGTTGCCCAAAAACACTTTTAAAGTGATTTTGGGCACTTTTTGGACTAATAATGTTTGCTGGTTTTTGTACTATGACAACAAGTAAAGGGATCTGAAGCACTTCTTTCAACCATTTGGAATGATCCAAAACTTCCTTTGAACCGCACCTTTCTTCCGCTACGTTGCTTCTATATTTGTAACCTCTTCTCTCTAGATCTGTAAGGAGAAAGAGGAGTTCTTTGCTTTCAGGATTAAGCATTGTAATTGGTAATAAAATTATTTTTTGAAGTAAGCTCACAGAGCTTACTTTCATCCCCCTAGGGGGATTGGTGTCGGTTCAGAATTTTTGTGTTTGTTGTCTTTTTTTTGCAAACATAAGCGAATTTTAACATTAGATTAGACTAACTTAAAATTAACCAAGTAGATTAAAATCTAACATCTTGGTCCAATACAAATATTGGGCCATTGACACTCTCAGGATGTAGGAACAGTTTGTTTGAGTTTTGCAGACCGTATACTTTTTTTTGCTACAATATTGTTTATCTTTCGCAAAAAAGTAATTCGGATATTAACCCACTACCTTGGTAGTGTAGGTAATTAGAAAACATTTACTTTTCAGTCATTTACAATTCAAAACACCCCCTCGCTTTCCTGAAGTAGGGTTTCAGTATAAGGGCTTCCTCGAATACTGGCCTGAAAAGAGACTCTTGGGGCACTAAAAAGATAAAATTTTGGTTCATAAAAAAACTTTTAAAAATTCCAAGGTCTTCTCTCGTATGCTTTGTGGCCAACTTGCAGCTCAGTTTGATCATGTTGGTATGCATCAGAAAGGGGAAGATGACTAGTAATAGGTTCTAACACCACCCGAATAAACAAACCTCCTTGTGAAAATCCGGCACAAAGCGAGTATTCTGTTGTTGTGGGAAAAAATTTCAAAGGACTTGGGACAAAACTGGGTAATGACCTCTTGGAAACCGTTAGGCTTACCCTCGTTGGTATAGCATCTGAACACCTCCTTGAGACTCTGATCCAGCCTAAGATTGAGTGAAAAACCACACATCAGAATTCCGGACATGTTCCCCGTACCTTTGCGTATATTGGGAACCCACCAGCCCTAATAAAAAGATCATTACCACATTAATTTTAAAATTGACCAAGAACATTTGCACAATATTTCTTTTCAGCATAATTTACAATTTTTTACTCCATTCTTCAGCACTGCTCGCTTTATTTATCATTGCAAATTATTTTCAATTGTTATCATGTGTTGAATGATTTGTTAATCATGTTCAATTTATATGTTGTTTAGATCTTTATGCTGATATACTTCAAGTTATGTTGCAAATCTCTTATGTCAATTTTATCATTATTAAAAAACTCATAAAAAACTAATTCATCCACTTAAATAGCTTAGCTTAACCAGCCTTAGCAACTTTAGGGTCCACACCCCTTGGCTTCGTTAGGAGTTTGCCTAAACGAAGGAGTCAAGAATCAAGTGACAGTACTTGACTCGAGGCTTGCCCCCAAGGACACACTTAGTGGCTTGAAGATTTCTACCACGTTAACCCCAGGTGTGTTTCCGGCGGCAACATGAAGTATGCCCCTGAAACCATGATATATTTCTTATTGAGTTATTTAATATTTTATTTTAATCCTATACCTCTGGCCTCATTTGACATACTTGAATTTTATAAATCTTAAACTATTTTTGACAATTGAGGTTCCCTACTTTTGTGCCATAGCAGTATGGTGTAGACTTTAGGGATAACGGAAGGCATCTAAAAATTAATTTGGGAAATCTATCACATGAGTTTTGTAGCAATAATGGAATGTGTTACATCTATTTTTTTATGGTGTACCTTACAACAGTTCTGAGAAACCCTAATCTCTGATTTGAGGGTGAAAATATGGTTTTACCATTTTTTTAAGCACCATTGTTGATGGAGGATCCTAAAGTAAACATTCGTGGCTAAACTTTGATATCTTTTGTAGAACTGTTTGAAGACCCATGCAGCAGAGTAAGAAGGCATTTCTGGGTCAATTCTAGGAATGTTTTGGGGCTATTCATGCTTCATAATAACAATTATTTGTAACAGTGACAAGTTTATCATATATTGAAGGCTACAAGAATTTTTTCACTATTTGAAGAATCCTATGTTCATAGTCAAATGTGGAGTATCCAAACCCCTATTCATAAAGTATTGATCTTGTTCACTATATCATATTGATGTCATCTTTTCTTTCATTGTATTCACCGTCAATAATTTACAGGGATATTGTGTACATATATAGAGAGATTTGATATGCTATTCTTGGCTATACAGATCTTAGGCTAGAATCATGGGTGACAGTTATGACTATTCCTATAATTTCTCTGATTTGATTCTTAACCTATAATCTCTCTGATTTGATTCTTAATTGACAACTCACGCCAACACTCCCCCTCAAGTGGAAGCATCCAAATCTTCAATGTGCAACTTGTCTAGTGAGTTGTAGAAATCCTTGCTTGATACGGCCTTTGTAAGAATATTCGCCAGTTGGTCTTCGGACTTCACAAATGGAAACCGAATTATTTTAGCTTCGAGATTTTATTTAATGAAGTGTCTATCAATCTCCACATGTTTAGTGCGATCATGCTGGATAGGATTGTGAGCGATAGCAATAGCCGCCTTGTTATCGCAAAAAAGGTCCATCTCGGAGGTAGGAGCAAATCCAATTTCAATTAGAAGTCTTCTGAGCCATAGCAACTCACACAGTCCTTTAGCCATTCCACGGAACTCTGCTTCAGCACTTGACAATGCCACCACCTTTTGCTTCTTACTTCTCCATGTAACAAGATTCCCCCCAACAAACATGAAGTAGCCTGAGGTGGATCTTCTGTCTGTGGTGTTCCCCGCCCAATCTGCGTCTGTATAACCTTTAACTTTGAGATGGTTATTTTTTGAAAACATAAGTCCTTTTCCCGAGGAGGATTTTAAGTATCATAAAATCTGGATCACTGCTTCCATATGATCCTTACTAGGGTGGTGCATAAATTGACTTACTACACTCACTGCGTAAGCAATATCAGGATGAGTATGTGAGAGGTAAATAAGTTTCCCAACTAACCTCTAGTATCTTCCTTTGTCTGCTGGCATTTTGCTTGGATATTCTCCGAGCTTGTGATTCTGAACAATTGGAGTGCCTATTGGCTTACAATCCAGCATTCCAACCTCGCATAGTAAATCTAATATATATTTTTGCTGGGAAAGAAATATACCTCGTTTTGATCTAGCAACCTCTATTCCCAGGAAATATTTAAGTCCTCCCAAATTTTTCATCTCAAATTCGGTTGCCAATTGTTTCTGAAGCTTAGCAATTTCCTCTGTATCATCTCCTGTGATGATCATATCATCGACATATACAATTAAAGCTGTTACCTTGCCCCGTCGGTGCTTCAGAAATAATGTATGATCTGAATTACTTTGGTAGAAGCCATACTTCTTCATTGCTTGACTGAACCGCCCAAACCATGCTCGAGGTGATTGTTTTAGTCCATACAGTGCGCGCTGCAATTTGCACACAACACCAGTTAGATGTGAAGAATGCATTTCTCCACGGTGACCTTGAAGAGGAAGTCTACATGGATATCCCTTCAGGCTACACGGTGAATACAATGAAAGAAAAGCTGACATGGTATCAGAGCGTCAATAATTTACAGGGATATTGTGTACATATATAGAGAGATTTGATATGCTATTCTTGGCTATACAGATCTTAGGCTAGAATCATGGGTGACAGTTATGACTATTCCTATAATTTCTCTGATTTGATTCTTAACCTATAATCTCTCTGATTTGATTCTTAATTGACAACTCACGCCAACAATTGAGCATGTATATCGCTGTGGTCACAAAGATCGGTTAGAAAACAAAGACCTATGGATTGTAGGGTGACTAATGGAGAGGAGAGACCACTTGATTTGATCTAGGATTTATGGAATGGAAAGAATATTATTTACAAGAAACATCTTTCCAAACCTATGTCCAAACCTATGCATAGCATTGATGAAATCCGGGCCTATGCTGTCATTTTTGAAGCAATGAACCTCATTTTGAGCAGTATTTTTAATTGCACGGTGCTATCCCACTATGTATTGGCACATTTTTAAAATAAGATATGGAAATGCCAAATTGTGTTGAGTATGGGTAACTTGTGCATGCAAATGAAAACAATGATTCTTCAACCTGTGGGAAAACAATGGAAAAAATGAAGCAAATCTAAGCACAATCTCGGAGGACTTGGGCATGCGGCATCATCATAAATCAATTATGGGAAGTTCTGGGGGATATAACAACCTTTATAAAAAAACCTACTAATTACCAATGAAGTTTTAAACTTGCGACATAATATTTTATGAGGTTTGATCTAGGTACAAATGAAGCAGATCTATTTCTAAATCATGTCCAGGAATCCCTGTAAAATAATCTCAGGCAATATTCTTCCAGTATTCCAAGACAACAGCGATCCACTTGTAGTTTTCTCTTTTCACTTGATTTAGTAGGTTTATGGTGGGTTTGGTGACAATTGGATTAAGTAGCTGCATTTAAATAAACAACAAAATTTATCCCAACTCACACACCAAGCCCTTGTATCATTGAAACAGTGGAAGGGGGTATTATGAATACCATGACAGAACCGATGTTGTATATTGGAGAAATTTCGGTTGGGATGTAGAGGTTGAGAAAAGTGGCTTCAGGAAACATGTCATGGAAGTAAGGATTAAACGTGTTTGTAGTACAACAGTTTCTGTATTTTCCTCATAATCGCTGCTACAATTATTATTATGATAGAGTTTGATGAGGTTGAAATTTCAATAGATGTCAAGGATATGGATATTTAAACTACAATATTGTCAGCATTGGAATGCATCAAGGGATCAACCACAAAATCTAAGCATAAAACGAAGCATCTTGTAGCTAATCGTTGAGGATCCCAGCATATGAATTAGAATGAAACCCCCAAGCAATTATGATTCATGAAGAATCTTTGTTATCCGCCGAAGAATGAAAATGTAGGGCCTGAGATCACATGAAATAAGAAGACTAATGAAGGATCTATATTTTCTAAGTTCCTTCCATTAACAAATTCTTTATGCATATCCTAACTTCATGACATAATTTACAGGACATACCCAAACCATCCAAGTTATGAATCAGTTTATGAACTTACAAGGAGTGCTTGATCTCTGGTGGAATCCTTTGGAAAGGGTGCACATTGTATGCATTTTCACTACTTTTTTCCGCTCTTTGTCTCATCAAAATATCATAATCATCATCCCTTGCAATATCTTTAGTGGGTTCAAGCAACAATTCATCTACTACTTCCACAAAAATACCAACATACCAATGAGTATTTGTTCTTACTTTGTCTAAGAACCCCTCATCCAAACCTTCCATAACATAACAAAAATAATTTTACCATCCCCAGCCTTAAACCGTAGCCTATTGACCTTTATGATTTACTAAGTATCAACGAGAATGCAATGGAAAAAGGCACTAAATCTTATTACGCAGATGTCATCAAGCTCAATGTGAACATAATGGATTCTCCTATTTGCAACATCTTGCTGCACAAAAAACCCAAAAGGCATAAATTACTCCAAAGTACCACATAGTACCACAATGCCTTGAAAACTATGTTGGAAAAATTTTCAGAGGAAAATACCAACAAATCCATGTACTTTATGACCTCATTCTATGCTACAAAACTATTTAGGAATCCCTTGCAAAACTCTGTGATGGAGAGGAACAAATGCACTTTTAATATAAACAATTCAGTTGAAGGCCATAGGAGTTGCTTTTAAGGAAATGGTAGTGAAAATTGTCCTTTGTAGGCCTTGATGTTTGGACCGAGCATTTTCAGACTGGATTTAACAATGCAAAAACCCTAATCGATGGAGGATCTCGTATAGTGAACTATTTTGTACATAAATAAACGTATTGTGGCTCTGAATTGATTGCAAGAGGATTGCGTATTTAGATTCGGTAGTTGTTGGCTCCGTGTGATGATCTAGGAGCTTTCACACAGTTTCCAACTACAAACACAATTAGATATTTTGAGGAAAATCATTGCATTATGATATTTGGAGCCAACAATATGGCTGAAGAGTGTCACTACGAATTTTTAATTTTGATTCTATTAGAATTTTTATAAAATCAATCTTCCTCTTCCTCATGAAGCTGGTTAAATTTTTTGGAAGTACATTTTTAATAAAATCAATGTTTCTCTTTCTCATAAAACTAGTTAAAATTTTGGAGTACTTTAAGTTTGTAGTAATTTTCATTTCTTATAATGATTTATAAAGTTAAAGTATTGATTAATATGTAATTATGATTTTTTTCAAGTATTTGGGTCATGGTATTAAAAGAGAAAACTCTTTGGAAACATATTCTTCCGCGCATAAAATTTGTTAAGATTTAATTTCATTTTTATCTCAAAATAAAATTCTTTATTACAAAATTATATATATATATAAAAAGATAAAGATAAAGATATTAGTTAAACAAGCTTTGGACAGAGGTCAGATTTCAGGTATCAGAATGTCAATGGATTGTGTGATCACTCACATTTTGTTTGCAGATGATGTATTAGTGGTCGGTTTGGATACTGTGGATGAGTGGAGAATATATAGTGATATTATTTAGACTTTTTGCAAAGCCTCGGGAATGAAGGTTAGCTCTACAGAATCCAACTTTTATCATTTCTCTATGAATGATGATCATCTTAGAGATATTTTCACATTGCTCCCTTACAGTTGTTGCCTCTTGGATCAAGGTTTCAAATATCTGGGTTTTAATCTAAAGGCAAACAATTATCTTATTAAAGATTGGTTCTGGCTCTTAAGGAAAATCGAAGCTCGTATTGCCCATTGGTCCTATCGGCTATTATCTATTGGTGACAAACTTATTCTTGTAAAATCTGTTATTTCCAGCATTCCAGTATATTGGTTTTCTTTACTTGAAGTTCCAGTTTTTATCATTAAAGCAATCAAGCGCAGTTTCTTTAATTTCATATAGTCAGGGAATGCAGCTTGTGCAAAAATTCCAATGGTTGCTGCTGAGACATTATCTAGACCATTCAGATTTGGAGGTTGGGGCATTAAAGATCTTGAGGCTTTCAATTATTCTCTTAGATTAAAAAGCATGTGGAGGGGGATCTTTGGTCAAACTCTCTAGTCCAGGCTTATTTTTAGTAAATATATTAAGATGGACATATACCATTGGATTAGAAATCCAAAGCTGGTCAGCTGGAATTTTTCCCCTATTTGGCGGGGCTTTATGAAGGTTTTCCATTGGATAAAAGATGATCGCATTTGGCAGGTGGGATTTGGTTTGAGGATTCGGGTTGGTGTAGACCCCATCATTGGGATGGATGAAGATTTCCGTCTACCTTCTATCATTATTCAATATCTTTAGGTTTTAGGTTTGACAACATTAAACAAGATACAGGTGCGCAGTAATGGTGTCATTGGGAAAGCTTTTTGGATGACTGCTAGTGAGCTTGGTCTCTCTGGTTTCTTAGCTCGGACTTGGGATATGTATACAATGAAGCTGTGTGCAGCTGGTGTCAATTTGCATCATGGTACAGATCAACTCTTTTGGGTAGGAAACCCTGCTATTGGACAAGTGACCGCCAAATCTGCATATCAAAGAATCATTCAAGACAAATACATTTTCCCTCAAGATTGGTGGTACAAGAGGCTATGGAAATGGTATATTCCATTAAAATTGAAATGTTTTACTTGGTTACTCTTGCAAGACAAACTGAAAACATTGGAAAACCTGGGCAAGCGTGGATGGATTGGTCCCAATGTCTGTAGTCTCTGCTTCAATGCTGCTGAAACAAATCAGCACTTATTCGTCAAATGCCATTTCGCTCAAAATTGCTGGGAATTTGTTGGCAAAAGTCTGAATATTAAACAACAGTGGGATGTTGGAGATTATAATGCTTGTCTCTTAAACTGGTTTAGGAATTGCAAGCAGCATTTCAATATTGCCATTTGCATTTATTAGGCAATATGGTTCACCAGAAATTGTGTTATTTTTAGAAATGTTCCTCCAGATGTCAGACATTGCAGTCTGACTGCACTAAAAATGTTTACATCATATGCTGGTGATAATCAGAAATTGAAGATTGACAAAGTTAGCCAATTCTCTCTCATAGTTGATCGGCCTATTCTTTTCTTCGATGGAGAAGCTCAGTATGGGATGTGCGCGGTGGGGGGTGTTATATATCTGAATGAAGCTCACTTTTTTACTGTTAGGCTTAATTGTGGTTCTGGAAGCAACATGAAAGCTGAGCTTATGGCCCTTTGGTGTGTTTTAAAAGTTGAAAACATTTTTGATTTGTTTAATATCAAGGTTTATGGTGATTCACGGGTCACAATCAAGTGGGCTTCAGGTGATTTCAAGCTGAATGTTATGAATCTGAGACATTGGGCTTCCCGTACTCTATTTGAGATTGAAAAACAACAGAATATTATTTTTGAACATATATATAGAGAGCACAATTCTCTTGCAGACAAATTATCCAAGCAGGCTCTGTTAGGATTGGAGGGGCACTTGATATGGGAAGAATGGTGTGACAACTCTATTCTGGATAGTGGATCCACTTTCTTTTTTGATTAAGGACTGGTTCGGTTATTGCTTCAGTGGGTTACCTGTCTCATATGGTATTAGATGTTTTTTGCTAGTATATTTTGGCAATTTGAACTTATGAGGTTCTCATGTTTTTGGGATGGATCTTGAAGTCATCTTGGTTAATCTTCTGTATGTATTTTGTCAGCATTTGTAAATGATTCGGTCAAAGAATCAAGAACATCATTGTACTATTTGATTATATTTTGAATATCAATAGTAGTTTTTTTCGCTGGAAAAAAAAAAGATAAAGTAAAATATAATGTAATATATGTTCAAGTATTTATGGTCATAATGTAATATAGAAAAAGTGAAATATAATGTAATATATGTTCTAGTCATTATGGTCGTAATGTAATATAATGTAATATACTTTACCTCTTTATGCATTCTAGTCATGCTCGTAGAGATGAGAGTGAAAGTATCCTTCACCTTGTGGCTAGGAACATGATGGGATTCCCACAAGGTGTTTTGCAAGCCCAATTATCTTTTCAAGAATTATGGTGAGTGAGTCTATCTTTCTTTCACATGAGTGAGCGAGTGATATAAAATCATCAAAACAACTCCCCGCATTCCATTATATTTACAACACTACCTCTAAATCTGCTAATTCGCCACATCATACCCTACCCTCTACTCTCCACCCTCAACATCATCATACTCCCTCTACATCCACATCCATTTTCCACTTCACTCTATCCTAACCCTCTATATCCTCGTCCCTTTGTATCTACATCCATTTTCCTATGATATAGATTGTGGATGAGAAACCTCCAACCTTCTTTCCATAATTTCACCTTCCTTTTTTTTCTATAGTAGGACCTAATCTATGACCCAAGACCAATGGTAAGATTGCTAGAAAGTCAATGCATGTGGCAAGACAAATGACTATCATGTGGAAATGTAATGCTAGATGGCATGGAATACAAGTGACACATGATAGGTATAACATAGTGAGGACCAATGGTAGATTGCCACATGGTCTTGGGGTGACAAGTGTAAGGGATCATGAATGGATAGTGACATGGAACAATAAGCCAAAAATAACCCAAGTAATTGAATGAGTAAGTATGTTCCTAGAATTCCTCTCCATTGCATAATGTAATGGTTTTCCATTGGGTCTTATAAATCTTGAACTCTTTTTCTCCCTAGGAGCATGGGTTTTCATGTGGCAACGAATTTTTATTTTCACAAGAAAAAAATGATGATTAAGTATGATATTCTATAAGCTATATCACTCATTACATATGGCCAAATTAGGTGTGTGAGGGGCCATTGGAATGCCCATGGAAAGGAATATGTGATAACATGTTCAAATTAATGATTTCCAAATGGCATATTCTTGAACCACATTCAAGTCAAATGTGCATGTACATATTTTTTGCATGCAACAAACCATATTTTATATTTTGAGAGCCAAGTTTCTCATACTCTATTCTAAAGCAGCCTAAAGGAAACGTTGCAATTTTATACTATGAGGTGTGAATGTGTATTATGATCATGGGTCAATGACAATTTTGCCACTTATTTACTGGTGAAGCTTACATGAAGTGATTAAACTTGAACTTATAAAATAATTGTTGGGATCAAAGTGCCTTATATTCATCTACCTTTACTAAATTACCATCAAATAAAGATGATCATCTAAAGTGCCCTTGAATTTTCCCAACAAACAAAGAGCAAGTTTCACGGGAATCTCTGAGGAAAAATACTTCCCATCCTAAATATTTAGCTAGCTCTTAGATCAAATCATCAGAACATACCCCCACATTCTATTATATTTACATCACCACCTCTAAATCTAATAATTTTCCACATCATACCCTACCCTCTACATTTTGTTCTCTCTATATCCACTACTCCACCCTCAACATCATCATACTCCCTCTGCATCCACATCCATTTTCCACTTCACTCTGTCCTAACCCTCTACATCCTCCTCCCTTTGCATCCACATCCATCTTCCTATGATATAGTTTGTGGATTGGAAGCCTCCAAGCTTCTTTCTATAATTTCACCTTCCTTTTTCTTCTATAGTAGGACCTAAGATATGACCCAAGAATGACGGTAATATTTCTATAAATTTAATGCCACATAGCAAGAAAAATTGCTATCATGTGGACATATAATGCCAGATGGAAAGGAATACAAGTGACACATGATTGATATAAAATAGTGAGTACCAATGGTATATTTCCTCATTATCTTAGGGTGACAGGTGGAAGGGATCATGATTGGATATTGAGATGGAATAGTAACCCAAAACTAACCCAAGAAATTGAATGAGTGGGTATGCACATAGAATTCCTCTCCATTACATAATGTAATGGGTTTTCATTGGGTCTTAAAAATGTTGAACTCTTTTCTCCCTGGGAACATGGTTTTTCATGTGGTAATGGGTTTTTATTTGCATAAGAAAGCAACAATGACTAATTTTGAGCTTCCATAAGCTATATCGCTAATTACATATGACCAAATCAAGTGTGAGAAGTCATTGGAATTCCCATGGCAAGGAATAGGTGGTAACATGTTCAAATTAATGATTTCCAAATGGAATATTCTTGAACCACATTCAAGTCAAATGTGTATGTACATTTTTTTTGTGTGCAAAACGCCATAGTCTATATTCTAAGAGCCAAGTTTCTCATACTCTATTCTAAAGAAGCCTGAAGGAAACGTTGCAATTTTATATTATGAGGTGTGAATGTGTATTATGATCACGGGTAGGAGTAAATTAATAGCGATGATATGGTCAATGACAATTTTGCCACTTATTTATTGGTGAAACTTGCATGCGATGATTAAAATAAGCCTTATAAACTACTGGTTGAAATCAATGTGCCTTATATTCATCTACCTTTACTAAATGATCATCAAACAAACATGATCATCTAAAGTGCCCCTGAATGTTCCCAACAAACAAAGAACAAGATTTAAGGGCATCTCTGGGGAAAAAGCCTTCCCATTCTAGATATTTAGCTATATCTTAGATCAAATCATAAGAACAACCCTTACAAATCATCATAAAAACAACAACATAATAGTGTGAGGAGTTACCATAGTCCTCTACTACTACACATATGTAACACAGAATGGCCATAGCAGGGGTGGAAAAATTCCAAAGTCTTATGTCATTTCTTCATTCTTAATTAAAATAGGGAGGAAAACATAGAAAAATATAGTACCTTGAAACAAACACCTAGAAATAAGAAAGCAACTTCTCCTCTCACAACATAATCACAAATCTATCTTTCTCTCTTTTCAATGTCTGCAATAGAATAAAAAATATCTCTTTTGCTCTTTTTTCTTTGCAATGTAAGTAAAAATAAAGCTTCCCTCCTTTCAGTATATGCCCATTCCCACCAATAATGGGTTGAAATGTTTCTCTCCATAGAGATTGACTACCAATGTGCATGAAAAACCATTGAAAATCCCCTAACTATCATAGTAGAATATATAATTTTTTTGTTTGTGGATTTCATTTTTCCTTTGAATGTTATCTCTCTCTAAGATGAATTTGGTAGGATCCCTCAGAGCTCTTTGTAGTACACCATAACAATAAAAATCCTATAAAAGGAAAGTGAGTTTCTATCAGAATTGGAACATCGCATAGTATAATCCTAAAAATCATGTGAATCCTTCAGAATCATAACTCCTTCCTCGTAAATGTGTGCCCTTTCCTCGTAAATGTGTGCCCTCATAAATGAATGCTAGTTCTATAATTGTTGAATGGATTTTTATTATAGATCATGGCTAGAAAAATTGGAAGGCTTGTGGGTGCCAAGGGGAAATCATTCTTGAGAAGTGAAAATGGAAAGAACAAGTATCAGGGAGGAAAGGGGAATGTAAGTGTGATAACCTCTATTTCTTTCCATGGGATGGAATGTGAGTATGAGAATGTGAGATTGATACCTGGGGCTACTAAGAAAGGATGTCAAGAGAGCCTTCTGCCACCTTACATTGTAGGTATGGAAGTACTTACTTGAAACTTTATCCCCTTCTTTCAAAATCACAAATTTTGAACAATATGAATTTTCCATTTTTCGACCAAAAAAATGCTACAGGTAACCAATAGAAATTAGAAATGTGAGGCTCCATTCTAAGGTAGAAATAAGAATTATTCAAACCAACAATCTCACATATGTTGGTTATGTACCTAATCATAGAATTGTTAGGAAAAATTATGATCCATTTTCAACAAAATATTTCTAGATAAAACAATATGGCACTCATACATTGGCATATTCCACATGCAAAGGCTTATATGATGGATTGGGACCCACACATAGCCCATGAGTCCTAGAGGAAAATGTTATGGCTTCAAACTCTATTTTGACCTTGGATTTTGTCTAAAGTCACGATAACCATACTCAATGTTCCAAACTTAAAATGGCCACCATATCCTGATCGTATGATAAAGATTCCATTTGGGGGACCTCTGAGGTGCCCAAGGGACACAAGGATGTCTCACGAGCCCCATAGATAAATATTATGGTATAATACCCTAGATTTTGGCATTGAACCACATCATGGGAACCGAGAACCATATCTAATGTTCTAAACTTCAAAATGAACACCATATCCCACTTGCAATCCAAAGATTCCCTATGGAGAGCCAATGTGGTGGTTTGGGACCCCACACATTGACCATGAGCTCCATAGTAAAATCCTACATTATAAGGTCCCATATTTTTCCTTATACCATGGAATGGTCCTCAATATCCATCCTTAGTGTGTCCCTACTCAACATGGTGGCCATATCTCACATGTAAGTTAAGGATTCCCTATAGAGGCCCTATGCAATGATGTGGGTTACTATGAAAAGAACACGAGCCCCATAGACAAATGTTCTATCCCAACAACATGGGTTTTGGTATCAAACCATGGATTAGTGACCAAGAAACACCCATGATGTGACAAATCTCAAAATGGCCACCATATCCTTTTCATAGGGAAAATATGGGATAGGGCCTCATGGATGGCCTATGTAGAACATGAAACCCACATGTTATGGAATAAAAATCTAGATCTTCACCATGGACCATGACTTGGGTCGTGAGAACCATCCTTGGTGTACTAACATTCAAATGTGACACCGCATCTTACTCACATGCCAAGGACTTCCTATTCATGGCCTATGTTGTGGCTTAAGGCCCCACACATGGCATGTAAGGCTTAGAGATAGATTCCATGGACTTAGAACCTAGGTTTTTGCACCAAATTATGCCCTTATCCCCAAGAAACATATCAAGTCTTTTAAACCTTGAAATCGCCATCATATCAAACTTGTAGGCCAAATATTATGAAATATGGGAATTTGTGATGTCATGAGTGACAAAACATTGCATGTGAGCCCTGTAGAAATATATTTTATGTCCTAGTGCCTCACATTTTATCCCTAGATCGTGGCATGGGCATTGAGAAACATCCTTGGTATGTTGATTCTCAAAATGATGGAAATATCTCATTCATATGCTAAATATTTCCTATGTAGGGCATGTGTGGTTGTTTGGGGCCATGCACATGACCCATTGGACCTAGAGGAAACTATATGAACTTAGGCCCTAGAAGTTAATCCCAAACCATGGCCTATTGTAAATTTAATGTCCTAGGTTTGTACCCCCTTTTTAATAAAGTCCTATAGGACTTAGATACATTTAAGTTTTGATGTTGAGTTAAAAACTCTGAGACATCATGGATACATAATGATGTGATTATCTATATTATTGTATCTACTTAAACTTTCAATCTTAATGGGGAACATCTAGTTATGAAGAGGGGCCAAGCATACTGGAGGAAGGTAACTTATTACTAACATTTGTAAGAATTAAAAAGGAAAAATAAACAAAGTGAGGAAAATGAGACATTTAATAAATAAAGAATAAAAGAAATGGATAGAATTTCCAAAGAAACCCTAACTACTTCTTCAAAAGAATAAAAAGAATAAAAAGAAGACAAGAGAAGAAAAGACATTGCAATTTTCTCATGAAAGGGAGAGGTAGCCTAAATGAGAAAAGATCCATCTTTTTAAATAAAACTTACCGAGATAGAACATTACATGAGGTAATGGTTCTTAGTTGTTGGAGGGTTCAGCTGAATTTCTTGAGGGCTCATAGACCATGAATCAAATATGGTCTGTTTAGGAGGGACTAGTTTTAAGATATGAATTATAAGGAATTCACGGAGCTAGTAAAACACCTTGTGACTACTTTGCAGTAGTAGAGAAATCAAATAGAAAATATTCCCTATGTTATTGGTCTTCTAGTGTGCTTAGCTCAACTCGAGGGTGATTCACTGGACTAAAGTTGCAGACAAGTTCAGGGATCTATTGTTGGGAGGAACATGGAAGTTCCCCAATAAGTTGGATTGCATTAAGTAGATAAGTGCTCTTATTGGTTTTACAGTTTTATAGTAGATATAATTTTTGAGCGTTCTTTACAATTCGTTTGTTAATCTAAAATGCATACATGTTCTAAGTAGTTAAGAGAGATTTTTTGTAATGATTCTATAGTTGTTAATCTGGAATTTAAATAAGTCTAATTGGTGTTTATTATTACGCATTTCTATTGAATTATTGCATCCAATATTTTATATTCTGCTAGCCTTCAGGTTTAATGAAAAAATGTTGACCTAGTTGGCTTTCTTTTTATTTGTGAATGCAAACTACTTATTTCTAACATGTCTATTTATGAATAGATGTTTAATGATATTGTTTATGTATTTTATTATATGTTATTATTACCCATAAATATTCCAAATGTCCGTTCTTTTGTAAATAGAGGTTGAAATGCTCAAATTTATACCTTTATCAATTGTTATTTATGTATTTAACATTCTAGTTGTTTTATATAGTTATTTTAAGTATTTTAAGAATATTTTATTAATTAAAATAACTAGAATATACTTATTTGAAATAAATATTAAATATAAGTCTAAACAGACCTCCTTCTTCGCTAAACATATATAATATATAATATATAATATTAATTAATTAATACAATACTAAGAATATTATAAATAACCTAAAAAAAAGGCTTGTTTAAATAACTAAATATGTTACCCACTTATATTATGTATTAGTAACTATATATTTAACTTAAAAACAAATAACGTTTCTAAATAAACAAATGTTATATTATGTATCAGTAACTATATATTTAACTTAAAAACAAATAACGTTTCTAAATAAACAAATGATACATTGAGAAAACAAAACTATTCCAATTGCTTACATCATAATACCATAAAATCAAATACGCAATAATTAAGCTAATTTATAGTTTTTATGGATATGCCATATTCATCTTTCACATGTTATCTATTTACCTAAAATAATATTAACATAAACAAATAAACATTACATTGAAACAATGACTTAGGATCAAGCATGATAGGGTTAGTCTCCACAACATATCTAATATATAAATATGCAGTCAAATGAAAATTACAATATTTATGCTTAGACGTTATTTATGACCAATGGTCGAATCCCATGACTGGGCAATATCACTAACTTCTAAATAAAATTTAACACAAATACAAATGAAGTTTTATTGGAGTCGAGGTCGAACCCTCAATGGGGTCGCTCTCTAGTTCATACATTATCAATCTAAACTCAATTATATATAAAACCTTGGGACCAGTCGGAAGGTCGAGTATGGCCACGCATTGGGATTAGTTCTTGTTTTGAGTCATCGTTATATAGTTTAGTCAATCATGCTAAGCATGGACCATGTCGCCTATAAGCATGGACCATGTCGCCTATAGGTGTAAGAGCCTAGTATGGTTTGGTTACATGCCCCTCATGGGTATATTATAAGTCGCTTGCTATTCTGTAGAATCAAAGGTATGGTCAGAATTACATTCATTACATAGGGGCTTTAAGAGTATCATGTCACTTACATGAATTGAACCTAGGTGGGGAGGATAGTAACAATTCCTCCCAACCACCCAAGCTACATCCAATGGACTTATGCTTAGTTTATATGTTTAAACATTGAGTACTATATTGCATGGGAGTTACCTTTCACCAATACTTTATATCAACCCTTGAATGCAATTGAAAGGTTAAGGCCTTGGTTTGTATAATCTATAGTATTACAATAATGGTTTTTTTTTTAAGCAAGAAAAGACCATGATTCTATTAAAGTAGGATCAAGTGTACATTCTTCATCTTTTACAAAAATCTGGGTGCTTAAGCAGCCCCCACAGAGCTCAAAACTAACCTTATCAGCATAATCCCATAACCAAGACCATAGATCATCACCATTACAATCCATAACATAGCTAAAAGGGAGAAACCACTAACTATGCAACTGTTTGAGATTTACCAGCAATCGGATTACTAACAGTATTACCCCAGACCTCCATTACAAAAGGGATGTCGAGAGAACAGACATCAGACTGTGAAGAAACCAACACCAGATAACCAAAAGCAGGAGAAACCATTAAAACTGAAACTAGCTACAATAGAGAAGAACCAAAGCCAAAGTCATCCTAAAATCACCAAGCCGAAACAAAAGAAACCAAACAAAGACCAAGCACATAAGAAAGGAAATTAAACAGATGAACCAGCCTCGTCCTCAATAATCACCACTGGTGGAGCTTCAACAGCCTCCCCCTTACCGCAAAGATTGATCTCCCTTGGGTTCTCCACTTTTCTTGGATGAGTAAGGAACGAGATCCCCATATCAGCTACCATCGCATCCAACTTCATATGAATCCACTTTGACTCTTCCGCATGGTCCTTGCAGAGGTCCTCCAGCTTGGTCATCCGTAGGGAGCCAGACAAAATATCAGCATGAGTTTCACTAACCTGGGCAATGAGAGTCTTCGTCACCCACAACATAACCACGAACCGATTGTAAAGAGCCATACGACCCCTAGTATTACCAGGGTCGTGAATCCATTCGGACATGGAAACAACCTCCGTCGGCAACTCCTGCTCTCCCACCCTGCGCCACAGATTCTCTTCCAAATCTTCCACCCCTCACTGCACATCCTAAGGAAAGAATCTGCGGAAGAAGAGAGCAGTTGCTGCAATGCTCCACTGATCACGACCGGGACCGACCTGGGCTACATTACCCCTATCCACATGGCTCGGCTCACCATGAGCCCACCTACCCCTCCTGACAGGTTTCCCTCTCAGCGGCATAATCTCAATACCCTTACTCTCACACTTCACACCACAACTGGACACAAAGAAACTCCAACATGCACCAATGTAACAAAGACAATAGCCACTGTTACTATTGTCGTCCCTGAGCGCGGAATTTAAAGGGAGGTCACCCCCTGTGTCCATTAAGTCCATCATAATGAACCAAACTCTGTAATAATTTAGCATGATATGAGCCCTCGTCACCTAAGCAGAAACCTTCTCCGTATGAACCATCAGAATCATGAGAGGTTGATCAATCATAAACTTCTCACATGCCATATCTCCTAACATGACTGTTCCAGACGCTGGGAAATATACGGAAGGCCGAGCAGTGACATAGTTATAAAGGTCATCAGAATACCACCCTGTGTAGGGTACCAGCTGTTAAATAACATCGGGATTTAATACTCTACTGCTGCGAGCGGCATACCACCCCGATCACTTTCAACAATCATCATACATTGGTTACGACACGTGCCCGACGATATTTCCAATGCCACCCCTTCCCAGTCATCATTCTGGTTGTTGGCGCCATGGTTAGCCAATATGTCATCCAGACAGTTGGCGCTCCGCCTTACATGCTGGAAGGTGACGGAGTTGAAAGAAGTGATGAGTTCGCCAAGACACGTCAGTTTCCATGCCAACCTCCACGACTGTGCCAGCTTGGCCACGTGGGACCCATTATTAAGTTTGATGGTGATCTGTATAAGCATGTTCGAATCCCCCTCAACAATCAAGCAACTAAAGCCACACCGGGCCGCCATGCATAAGCCTTGCAACATGGCTTCACACTCTGCAACATTGTTGGTTTCGCGTCCCAGATGCCCATAGTAACTAAACATAACCTTGCCCTGCTCATCTCGAAGAACACCACCATACCCAGCCTGTCCAGGGTTACCTTTTGAAGCCCTGTCGAAGTTCAGCTTCATCCACCCCTGTAATGGCAGAGACCACACCACCGGACTGTCAGATGAACATCGACCAGGATGGATGCATCCAACAAAACAGGGGAGCGTTGTAATGCCCCAGGTAGGTAGAATACATAACTCAATATCCAGAAGCTTCATATCCTGTTCAGTTCATGTTTAGTCCACATAGTTAATTGCAGAGTCTCATTGATCCCACGCTATATGTGCCCCCAGACTGTCTTATAGGTATTGAGCTTGCCATTAAATATTCGTTTGTTATTCTCTTTCCAGACTTCGCATAGGATGAATCCAGGAAGGAGTTGCCATACCCGATTCAAAAGTCTCCCATGGAAGGGGTCTTCCCTCCACTATTTCACAGTTTCTTCCTGTGCATTCCTAACTCTATCGGACATGGGAAATATCGTTGCTCCAACATCCCATAGAGCCGACGTGAAACTGCACTATGGTTTCGTCGTTGTTACCACACAAGACACATAATGAAGGTCCCTCGAAACCTCGCTTCACAATATTATCCCAAGTTAAAATTCTGCCTTTCAAGACCAGCCAGAGGAAGAGGGTGATTTTGGGCCAGATTTTAGCTCCGCACAGATGTTTCCAGGTATTATCCACAGGTTGATTCGTTGGGTTTGTCTACAGATTATAAGCTTCCTTTATAGTGAACATACCTTTAGGGCGGTAACCCCATCGAAGAATATCCTTACCCCTCCGAGTTTTAATTTGCCAGTGCATCAAAATGTCATATATTTTCCTTCCATTATCATCCCCATAGGTATCCGTCCACCAATTGAAAGGGTACCAGACACGACAACCCTTGTCATTGGAATCTTCCTGCCAATACCGATTCACTGCCAGCCAATTGTGGAGCGAAACAGGGGAATCAACGAGTATATCAGTCACCAGAGAGGAAAAAGAGGGCTCTTGTTGCCAGGCATCCAGCCAAAGATTCGATGAAGTTCCTTCACATATCTCCCAGAAACTGTGTTTCCTGATTAGCTCACTACCGTCCCACGCCATATTCCAGATGTGAGAGCCTTTCTCCGGTCCCTCTTCCCTAACCCAGTCTCGTTGACCAATCGTCGGAGCATACTTATTTCCCCATAAACTGGCCCATTGTTCATTGGAATGAGTGAGCCATCGCCACCAAATTTTAGCTCCACACGCAGTACTAAGTTTCTCTGAATCATGAAGACCTAAGCCCCCCTCCTGCTTAGATTTACACAGAGTTTCCCAATCCACCAGAGGCCACTTCCTATGGTACACTGTGCCTCCCCACAAAGAGGTAGGTTGGATATTCTTGATCGCCTTCATAACAGAATTGGGAGTAGCCAAAACAAAGAACAGGTACAGGGATAGAAGCACAGATTTCACAAGAACCACCATGCCTGGGAGGTTCAATGATCGAAGCGTCCAATTAGAGAGTCTCTCCTTCATTCTATTTAAGAGGTCTTCCCAGGAGGCCTTCCTTAAAAATCCCTCAGATAATGGAGCACCGAGATATTTGGTTGGAAGGGAGCTCTTCTAGAACCGTAAAATTCTTATAATGTTTCTCTAACTGATAGGAGGAGTGTTAAAGAAAAAACCAGAGACTTATCCATATTAATAGTCATCCCCGAGGCTCATAAAAAAGTGTTCAAAGCTTTCTTGATATGTCTAGCTTCCTGAACAGATGAGTGACCCATAAGCAGGGTGTCATCAACAAACTATTGGTGGGTTATGGCCTTCTCATAGGGCGGGAACTGAAGACCTTTAATGCTTCCCTGTCCTACTAAATGCGAGATGAGTCTGCCAAGTCCTTCCGTCATAATCACAAAAAGGAAAGGAGAGAGGGGATCACCCTGTCGAATACCCTGAGAGGGTTTAAAGAAAGGAGATGGATGTCCATTGATCAGAATGGAGAAAAAAGACGAGGAAGTAAGGTTGGCAATCCATTGTATCCAAACCTTGCTAAAGCCAAAGGAGCTCATAATTTCTTTCATATACATCCAGTTAAGTTTATCATATGCTTTGGAGAAATCCAATTTGAGCAGCATCCCTGCTTTCTTGGTACTCTTCAAAGAGTGAAGAACCTCTTGAGACAGGATAATACCATCCATAATTTTTCGGCCTTCCATGAATCCAAATTGTTCCACTGAGATCAGGGAGGGCAGAAGGGGTTTGAGCCAGTTAGCAAGGACTTTAGTGATAAGTTTGTAAATGATGTTACAGAGGGAAATCAGTCTAAATAAGTCTGCTTTCTCATCCATCGTAGTTTTAGGGATCAAGGTTAGAAAGGTAGAGTTTAAAACAGGGAGAACCCCTCTCATTCTCCGGGATTCTTCCACCACCTGCTAAACTTCATTTTTTATTAAATCCCAGAAAGCGTGGAAAAAATTAGCAATAAAACCATCCGGCCCAGCGGATTTCCAACCCTCCATTTGATTAATGGTGATCTCAACTTCCATGAATTCAATAGGTCTGATAAGCATCTAATTTTGCTCCTCAGTGATAAGTCTAGGAATGACAACTTTTATTTCCCTACATGCCTCGATACGGTCTACAGGAGGTTCTGTCACCACCTCCTTAAAATGGGTGACCAGTTCCTGTTCAATTTCCATATGGGAATCCACTACACCCCATCACCTTTCTGCAGGTTACAGATCTGGTTGTTATGTCTATGCTGAATGGTAGCTTTGTGAAAAAACTTCATATTATGATCCCCATATTTTAGCCAGAGATTACGGGATTTTTGCTGCCACAAGATCTCCTCTTGCCTCTGCCTTTGGGAAATTTGCTCAGCCATATGCTTTTCCTCCAAAGCTAGCTCAGGAGTTACACCTGTTTGCATGATACATTCCTGGACATGCTCCATCTCTGAGTCCAGCTTAGCATTTTCAACCTGAATATTCCCAAAGACATCAGTGTTCAATCTCCTGATTCTCTGTTTGAGCACCTTCAGTTTTTGTTGAAAGCAATACATCTTAGTTCCAGTGGGTGGGATAATAGAATGCCACCATTCTTCCACACGGGATGAAAAATCTGCATGAGTTAACCAAAACTTCTAGAACCTAAAAGGCTTGGTCATTTTCATTCCTATATTTCTCCACATCAGGGATACCAGCCAATGATCCGATCCCGAAGATGCAAGTGGGCGAGAAGTCAAAGTTCCACCCACGAGCATGACGCTTTCAAACAGGAGGAACCTATCCATCCTGGCTGCCACCAAGTGCTCCCCTCCACGTCTATTGTTCCAGGTGAAAACCGTACTACCAATATTGACATCAATCAAATTACTGGCCTCAATGAATTCATCAAACATAATATTTTCCGGAGTTAGGAGTCTTTTGCCACCTTTTTTCTCAGACAGAGACCTGATCATATTGAAGTCCCCACCTAAAATCCAGTGGGTTCCTTCAAACATTCTCCTCAGATTGGTCAGACTTGAAATGAAATTTCGTTTTTCAGGGTAACTACTAGGCCCATAGACATTAGTAAGAATACCTCTCATATTAGTGCCAATAACATGGAATTCGGCAGAAAGGCTGAAAGTAGTAGAAAGAAAGTTACAAAGAGACACTTTCCTAGGGTCCCACAAGACCTCCAGCCCTCTCGAATGACCAGTAGCGTCTAGTGCCATACTTTTGCATTGTTTCCAAGTATTCTGAGCCTTAGCTTCCAATAGAGTTCCAGAACACTTCGTTTCTTGTTATAGGACCACAATAGGTTGTTCCTTCATGATCTTATTCTTAAGGGTTTTAATTTGGTGAGGCCCATTGGTACCTCAAATATTCCATGATAAAAATTTCATCAAGCACTATATATTGCTGATAGGCGAGCTTCCTGGATGGTTGGATATTGTCTAGAGTCGACCAGTCTTGTCCCAATCTCCCCGATCCTGTACCTATTCGACCTCCTCCCTCACTTAGAACTTCCTTCTTTGAATTTCCTTTTATTTTCCTTCAGTTTCAATCGTCCAATCCCCAGACTAGGAGTAGGTTTAGTTTTCAGAATAGCTTCCTTTAATAGTTGAAGTTGTTTGTCATGAATAGAATGGACCTCAATGTTCTTGCAAGCCTCTTCAATGCTATCAAGGTCCAGGTCCTCGAGTTCCATTTCTTCCAAATCCTCCTCCATGCGTTATGATTTGGTACGGTTTTTTGCAGCAGATTTGTTTGTTTTACTAATATCTGTAGCCACCTCAGTAGGTATATCTTCGAGCTTTGAGGATTCCTTTACAGTCAGAGGAGAAGGGTTTTCTACTAGATCCGGATCTAGAGCTGCAAAGCTATTGGGATTAACATCCTTTTTCCCTAACTCAGGGCCATTGTGTCTTCTCCCCGTTCTTCGACGATTCGTGACTTTAACAAAACCCTCCCTATCATGCTGCTCATAAGTGCTACCGCTAGGGATAGCCGCTGGAAGATTAAGGTGACAATCCCGGGCCAGATGGCCATGGGTGTGACACCGCCGACAGCGAAAAGGGATATGTTCGTAATCAAGAGTTTGGAACCATTCAGATTCTTCCCAATTCAGAGTGATCCCCTCAAGGAGGGTTTTGGAAATATTCATATAGACACAGATGTGAGCATATGAAACATACCTTCCTTGCTTAGTTTGATTAGAGATCTTGACAAAATGCCCCAAAGTTCCTCCAATAGCTTTTAGAATGTCCGGATCCCAGTATTCCGTTGGAAGAGAGTAGAGTCTAATCCAAACCGGCGCGATTGATAGATCCTCCTTGTCCGGATTAAAATGATCCTTCCACATTCGTAAGAATAGACCACCAGAGTAGTAACGATAGGGTCCTCCCTCAAATATTTGATCCTTGTCCTCCACATTTAGGAAAACCACAGTAAAGAAACCCTTTGAGCCCAACAGTAGGTCAAAATGGCCTCTCGACTTCCATGTCGAGTGAATCCACCAGGTCAGGGCTTTCTCCGTAGGCCATATACCCATAAATTTCCCTATCAGGGCATGGTCCGTCATATGTTGTATTCTTTCCTTAACCCGTATAGGGTTCACCGAAATGTCCGAGATGCTGTTTGATTTGGGTATGCAGATCCCCTATCACGCTTCTCCTCTAACCACCTCTGGATTCTCCGTCTGGGGATTTCGACCCTATCCTCTGATTCCTTCCTCCTTCCCTAGTACTGGCGTAACCTCATTCTGCTGTTTTTTTCCTTCATCAAAGGAGGGGAGAGGCCCCTCCCCTGCGGTCTCACCATTTCTCCGACGATCGATCAGACAAAACAATGTCAAACTCGTCCCTCACAGAGATGTCAGAGCCAAAGCTCAGTCGTTGAAGTTGGTCACTTCTTGGAGCCCCAATTTCATCTCTTCCTCTAATTAACTCCTATGGGCCTAGTATTACAATAATGTTAACCTTGAAGGGTCGTTGGAATTTAATTCATTAGTCTTCTTAATGGGAATATCTTTTATATAATATTTTATTAGTGAATAACAAATTGTTCCTTTGGAAGGCTATACTCCTTGTTTAATTTAATAAGTTATGGAAAAGAGAATTTATATGCTTAAAGGAAAGCATTAGTATTATAAATTAAAGAATATTACTTGCATCAATACGATAAGACCAACTTATTAGCGAGATGCTCGGAATTATAATATATACATGTCAAACAAATAATTTCAAGACGGGTATGAGATATCTTAACCAACTAAACAAGTTTTAAATTAAGAGCAGTTAATAACATGCCAAGGCAATTTTTAATTAACACCTAAAATGCACCATAGTATTATAAACGTCGTTATGTTATCAATATAGTTACGACAAAAAAAAAATGAAGGTATGATTTTTAGAGGTGTTACAATAAAAAACTATTCATGGTTTTATACATCCCAAAATAGCCAACATATCCCACTAATAAGCCAAAAGTTCCATTTGTAAGACCTATGTGATGGAATCAGGCCCTGTGCAGAGTTAGGGGTCATTGATGTGTAATTATGGGTAAATGAAGGGTAATTAGGGGTTAATTAGTGATAATTTAGGGATAATTTGTGGTCAATAATGGGTTATTAAGGGTCACTTAGGGGTAATTATTGGGTAATTAGTTGTAATTAAGGGTTAACAAGGGGCCAATTATGGGGTAATTAGGGGTTAATTAGTGGTAATTAAGGGTCAATTGTGGGTGAACTAGGGGAAAGTAATGGTAATTATGGGTAAGTAGGGGCCATTTAAGCCCAAGGGATTAGCTAAACCAGTGGTTTCCAATGATGCTAGGAATTTAGTTCGGTTCATGGTGGCATGTGCCCATTTCAAATCCCCATGTGTGAGGCACACTAGTCTACATCGATGGGCTTACAAGGGAATACATCATATAAGAATGTTTCGAAGCATCCCTTGGGTTTCTCCATGAGGTTTTTCTTGGAAAATTGTAGGGGTCATTTAGAGGTTATCAAGGGTTAATTAGTGGTAAGTATGGATTATTTAGGGGTAATTAGCAATCAAGTAGGGGTAATTTAGGGGCAATTAGTGGTGAATTGGGGGTAATTAAGGGTCAATTATGAGGTTAATTAGGGGTTAATTATAAGGTAATTAGTGGTAAATTTCATTATTATTTGATAAGATAGATATTGAGAACATACCTGAAAAATATATTTAGGGGCAATCCTTCTACCCCCCCCCAAAAAAAAAGAAAAAAGTTATGAGAATTGAAATTTTGGTGGCGGTCTTTAAAACACCATCTCTAAAACTAAAATTATCTTGACTTTTAGGAGGGGGTTTCCAAAAACTACCCTAAGGTTTCATTGGAGTCGAGGTTGAACCCTTAATGGGGTTGCTCTCTAGTTCATACATTATCAATCTAAACTCAATTATATATAAAACCTTGGGACCAATCGAAAGGTCGACTATGGCCACGCATTGGGATTAGTTCTTGTTTTGAGTCATCATTCTATAGTTTAGTCAATCATGCTAAGCATTGACCATGTCGCCCATAGGTGTAAGGGCCTAGTATGGTTTGGTTACATGTGTTAGGATATTCCTATATTCCATCCTAGTCCTACCAACATTTTCATTATTTGCATTTTCATTCTTGCACGCATTTCTGCATGCAGCATGCATGCATGCAATTGCATGCATCCCAGTCATTGGTCCCAGCACCTAGCCCTCAGTTAGCTAGCCCTGGGAGCTTCTCACTGATCAGTTTTAGCCCTCCTAGTGCTTAGTTCGCCCTTCATACAGTTGCATGCATCTCATATGCCCTCTCTCACCTACCATTCAGTTGTACTTCAGTCATCTTCAGTTCTTTCCTTGATTTAAGGCTAGAATGACTCTCAACTGTCTGTATCACTCTAATAGACCTCCAGTCAGACTAGATTGCCCAATCTGACTCTAGTTATCTCCTCATGCGCCCTCCAATGAGCCTCCTTCATTCAGTTAGTGCCTCCATGTGCCAGTTACACCTACCACAGTCACTTAGACTCAGTTTGACTGACGGTTGACAGTTACTTGTGCATTGATGACTCCATCGATGATGATGTAGACTTCTAGTTGTGCTCTGATGACACTCTATTGATATTTTGATCACTCCATGAAGGCTAATTCGAATTGCCACCTGAACAATCGAATCCTCATCCATTGTACTATTTATTTGTCCATATGGTGATTAATGAATTAGTGTGTGTGAAGTTATTTTACTTCTGTCCGAGTTCTATTGTTTTATTATTCTGTTGCTCATTTACACTGCATTGACCACCCTTCTTCTATCTTCCTTATTAATGATAATCTTTCTTGTGAGGTATACATCAACTCTTAGATCTGTTGTGAGGATTTTCACAACATGCCCCTCATGGGTATATTATAAGTCGCCCGCGATTCTGTAGAATCAAAGGTATGGACAGAATTACATTCATTACATAGGGGCTTTAAGAGTATCATGTCACTTACATGAATTGAACCTAGGTGGGGAGGATAGCAACCATTCCTCCCAACCACCCAAGCTATATCCAATGGACTTATGCTTAGTTTATATGTTTAAACGTTGAGCACTATATTGCATGGGAGTTACCTTTCACCAATACTTTATATCAACCCTTGAATGCAATTGAAAGGTCAAGGCCTTGGTTTGTATAATCTATAGTATTACAATAGTGTTAACCTTGAAGGGTCGTTGGAATTTAATTCATTAGTCTTCTTAATGGGAATATATTTTATATAATATTTTATTAGTGAATAGCAAATTGTTCCTTTGGAAGGTTGTACTCATTTAATTTAATAAGTTATGGAAAAGAGAATTTAGATGCTTAAATGAAAGCATTAGTATTATAAATCAAAGAATATTAGTTGCATCAATACTATAAGACCAACTTATTAGTGAGACGCTTGGAATTATAATATATACATATTAAACAAATAATTTCAAGACTGGTATGAGATATCTTAACCAACAAAACAAGTTTTTAAGTTAAGAGCAGTTAATAACCTGCCAAGTTTTTAAGTTAAGAGCAGTTAGTAACCTGCCAAGGCAAGTTTTAATTAACACCTAAAATGCACCATAGTATCGTAAACGTCGTTATGTTGTCAATATGGTTACGACAAAAAAAAAATTAAGGTCTGATTTTTAGAGGTGTTATAATAGAAAGCTATTCATGGTGTTATACATCCTAAAATGGCCAACATATCCCACTCACAAGCCAAAAGTTCCCTTTGTAAGGCCTATGTGATGGAATCAGGCCCTGTGCAGAGCTAGGGGTCATTTATGTGTAATTATGGGTAAATGAAGGGTAATTAGGGGTTAATTAGTGATTTAGGGGTAATTTGTGGTCAATAATGGGTTATTAAGGGTCACTTAGGGGTAATTATTGGGTAATTAGTTGTAATTAAGAGTTAACAAGGGCCCAATTATGGGGTAATTAGGGGTTAATTCGTGGTAATTAAGGGTCAATTATGGGTGAACTAGGGGTAAGTAATGGTAATTATGGGTCAATTGTGGGTAAGTAGGGGCCATTTAAGCCCAAGGGATTAGCTAAACCAGTGGTTACCAATGATGCTAGGCATTTAGTTCGGTTCATGGTGGCATGTGACCATTTCAAATCCCCATGTGTGAGGCACATTAGTCTACATCGATGGGTTTACAAGAGAATACATCATCTATGAATGTTTTGAAGCATCCCTTGGGTTTCTCCATGAGGTTTTTTTTGGAAAAATGTAAGGGTCATTTAGAGGTTATCAAGGGTTAATTAGTGGTAAGTATGGATTATTTAGGGGTAATTAGCGGTCAAGTAGGGGTAATTTAGGGGAAATTAGTGGTTAATTGGGGGTAATTAGGGGTCAATTATGAGGTTAATTAGGGGTTAATTATAAGGTAATTAGTGGTAAATTTCATTATTCTTTGATAAGATAGTTATTGAGAACATACCTGAAAAATATATTTAGGGGCAGTCCTTCTCACCGCCCCCCCAAAAAAAAGAAAAAAGTTATGAGAATTGAAATTTTGGTGGCGGTCTTTAAAACACCATCTCTAAAACTAAAATTATCTTGAATTTTAGGAGGGGGGTTTCCAAAAACTATATATTTAGGGGTGGTCTCTCTAAAACCCCCCTAAAAGTCATGAGAATTTAAGAATTGGAGGCAGGTTTTACAAAATGCCATCAAAATTTCAATTCTCAAGACTTTTGGGGTGGGTTCTTTAAAAACTGCCTTGAAAACAACCTTTAGAGGGGGTCTTTAAAAAAAATCCCCCAAAAGTCATGAGAATTGAATTTTTAAGGGTGGGTTTTAAAGAATCTCCCCCAAAATTCTAATTCTCATGACACCTTCAAAAACACCTTTAGGGGGGTCTGTGTAACACCCCTACCTCCCAAAGTACCGATAATTGGACTTTTGGGGACAGTTTTTAAAAAAATCCCCCAAAATTCCAATTCACATGACTTTTTCTTTGGAGGGGGGAAGGGGTGGTTTAAAAATCGCCCCCAAAGCCCTAAAAAAATATTGGAGGCAGTTAGCAATATTGTCACACGCCAAAACCGTCGCTAAAAGGGTAATTTGTTATAGTGGGGTGGAAACGCGAAGGTGGGTTACACTTTGGTGAGAATTGGGTGCCGAAAAACCATAGCGGAAGTTATTCGGCCGAATAAGTTTAACTATTCGGCCGAATAATTTAATTATTCGGTCGAATAATTAACTTTATTCGACCGAATAACTTATTATTTATTCGGCCGAATAACAATTAACGAGCCATCGTTAGAGTCAGCATAGACCCGGTTGAGATGGGAAACCACTAGTTGAGAATCCAAATGGATGACAATGTGGTTCATACCCAAGGAAATAGGGGTTCCAATCACCACCTGATACTCTACGACGTTGTTGGTTGCGAATCCAAGACAATTTCCTCCTGAGCTAATGAACTCACCTATTGGGGAATACAATACCCAGGCTTCCAAAGCAAGGTTACAGGTATGCCAGCTGGCGTCGTCCGTGAATCCGTAGCAAGTTTCCATTTGCACACGCAGACAAAACATGGTATAAGAAGCGGAAACAAGATCTAGACACACTAAAATAAACGCGTCACACCACACAAAAACGCACATGCCATGTACAATATATACAAAATGTCTATGCATGAAGAGTTCAGGCATAGTACCTCTTTAGGTAAATCCTATTGCGGGGTTCACCTAAAGATATTCCGTCGTAGTCCTCGACCTCATAGGCTCCCTTCTCGAAAACACATTTAACGATGTAAAGTCCGTGCCACATGGACTCGACTTTCCTGTCCCCCAGCTTGTCATGTTTCTGGTCGTATGTAAGGACCAAATCACACTAGTTAAAGATACGAGGTTCTACTGGCTTGTCATACTGTGCTTTGATGTGTTTCTTGTGCGTCTCGTTGGCAAGAGCGGCATCTCGGAGAGACTCGTCAAGCTTCGCTAGGTAAAGGAATCGTTCTTCCTTGACAGTAGTGTTAGGAAGAAGTTCGATGGCAAGTTGGAGGGATGAAATCTTGCACTCTATGGGTAGGACTGCCTCCAATCCATAAAATAATTGGAAGGGGGTAAATATAGTGATGGTCTTAACGGAAGTTCGGTAGGCCCATAATGCTGAAAAGAGCATATTATGCCAGTTGGACTTGTGCGAACCCACCATACGTTGGACCATAGTTTTCAAGACCTTGTTAATGGCCTCGACCTGTCCGTTGGACTGTGGGTAGTAGGGTGTTGATTTTTCGTGGCGAAAACCCAATCTATTGCTCAATTCTTCAACCAGGTGGTTCTGAAAGTGAGAACCATGGTCGGTAACTATAGATTGAGGAACTCCAAACTGTGCTATGACATGATTGAACATGAAGAGTGCGGCGGTCTTGTCGTCATTTGTGTATGTAGGCATTTCCTCGGCCCTCTTTGTAAAGTAGTCCACAACTACGATGATGTAATTATGCCCCTCGGCCGAGGTAGGCTTACAATGCATGAAGTCAATGCCCCATTTAGCGAAGGGGCCAATGGCAATAACCGGGTGTAACAAGGCGGTATGGGTGCGCATTTTCGTATGAAAGTGTTGACATGGAGGACATTTTTTTACAGCCTCGATACAATCTTTAAAGATAGACGACCAATAATATCCCACGTGAAGAATCTTCTGGGATGTAGCCATCCCAGAGAGATGACCGCCACAAGCTCCAGTGTGACAGTCATTTAGGACATGTTCAGCCTCATCATGAGTCAGACAACGTCGAATAATAGAATCGATACCACCTGACGTGTCAAAACGTGGTACATGGGGTTCAAATCAGCAATGATGGTGGTGGTGCGAAGCAAAATGTAATGTTGGAACTTCTGGATGGCGATCACCGCCGCGAGAGCGAGTTTCTCAACATGTGAGTAAAGAGTTTCAATGTCACTGAGACCCTTACTTAAGTAATATATCACTTGTTCTTGGGCGTTCTGGTCTTCTAGCACCAAAACCATGGCGATAGTGGTGTCAGAAGCAACGAGATATAGAATGTAATCTCGATAGTAATTCGGCGGTTGGAACAAAGGGGCATGGGTAATGGCTTGTTTGAGACTATCGAAGGATTGTTGAGCTTGATCATCCCAAATGAATGGGACGTCCTTCTTGAGTAGTCTCATGTATCCCTGAGTCTTCTACGCGAAATTACAAACTAAGCGTTGTAAATAAGTCGCTCTTCCTTGCAGACTTTGAAGTTCTGTAACATTAGTTGGAGGTGGGAGAGCGACGATGGCTTCCACCTTCAAGGGATCAATGCAGATCCCATCTTTCGAGACGATAAAACCTAAGAGGCGTCCAAACTCGACACAGAAAATACACTTATGAGGGTTCAGACAGATATTGTACTGTCTGCATTTGAGGAAAACGGTCATCAGATAATCTATGTGGAAGTCGAGCTGCTTTGAGTGGGCAGGGAGATCATCCAAGTAGGGTTCCACAAAGTCCTTCACATCATGGAAGGCATACGACATGGCCCGCTAGAATATGGCACTAGCTTTTTGAAGACCAAACGGAAGTTTACGATACATAAACGTTCCCCAAGGGCATATGAATGCAGTCTTGTGTTGGTCGGCGGCGTGGATCTCAATCTGGTTGTATCCGGAAAAGTCATCCATAAATGAAAAAATGACACTCCCAGCACAATTGTCGATAATTTGGTCAATAAAGGGAGTCGGGTAGTTGTCATTAGGACAAGCTTTGTTGAGGTCCTGATAATCGACACAGACACGAATGGTACCTTTCTTTTTAGTGATAGGGATGACGTTTGAGACCCATTATGTCAATAGGATAGGGTAGATGAAGCCGACCTTCAAGAGTTTCTCAATCTTTGCCTTGATCACCGCAATCTTTTGAGGGTGTACCAGTCGCAACTTTTGGCGAATTGGTTTGACGTCGGGATAGATTTTAATTTCCTGTAAAACAATGGTGGGGTCTATCCCAAGAATCTCCTCGTATGTCCAAGCGAACACGTCTCAGAATCGATTGAATAAGGACGTATAAGCAATGACTTCTTCAGAGGAACACTTCTGGCCTAACTGAATGTGTTCCACTATACCAGGAGTAACTGAAATGTCAATCGAAGTGGTAGGTTCGATGTTCACAAGGTTTCCCTCAGTATCCGTATGACATGTGAGTATCGGGGATTGAGAGCAAGGGTAGACATTTGGCGAAAAAATGGTGTTAATGTTGTTCTCCACATAATCCAATGGGGGAAGAAAAGAAGACTGGTGGTGGAGGTCTTCCCACAGAGGGTCGTCCGCACTCATTATCTCCATGATGGACTCGTCAGAATGAAAAGTATGGAGCAAAGAATCGGGTATGGATGATGTCCGTCGTAAAGAACAAGATGTGGAGGCCACAACGAGGTGGTCCTCATGTGTTGATTGGATAGCCTTGTAGGTACGTTCAGTGGGCGAAAGAGGCATTATGTCTCCAATCAGGTGTGTGGTGGCTTCATCAAGTATAATCATGTATCAGTAGGGTTGGGAAGAGATGAAACCTCTGAGGAGAGCATGTTCACCGAGGCAACATCATGAGGGGGATCCGGTGTCAGAAAAATGCCCATAAGAGATTAATCTTTTATGAGACCAACCCCCACACTCTCATACTGTTGCAAACATTTCCCAATCATTGGGACATTATCACCAGGATGAGAAGTGGTGTCTAGTGTGCAAAATTCCAGTTGGTCAACAGTGACAATTCAAACTTGGTGAGGGAATTGCACTATGCAAAAGACAGATGATGTGACCGCGGTCATGGCATAAAACCAATTACGACCAAGCAAGAGATTATAATCTAACAGGGCTGCGACGACTTCCATGTTAATGGTGGCGGTATTTCCCCCCAACTCAATCAGAAAATATTGCAGTAACCCATGGGGTTGAAATCCATGTCCGTCAAATTCCTTCAAGGTGATGGGAGAACGGTTCAGTTCTGGAGATCCAATGGCTATCCAACAAGTGATCAACATGACCGAGGTAGAATCCCCTTCGTCTAAGATAGTACGATGGACTATCTTCCCAGCAACATTGGTAACAACTTGAAATGCAAGCTAATGGGAAAGCCTCGGCTTAAAATACTCGAGTCTAAACATGATGGTATTCGAAGAATCTGGATCGACTGCACCGTTGGAAGCGAGGAGAATCTTGCATTGATTGGGACAATTCTACAAGACTTCCAACATCGACATGGCACAAGGATCTTGTGTCAGGTCCTCTACGATATTGTAATTTTGAGCTGCCCGAGCATTGGGATTGAAAACGGATTTCCAAATCATGCTCTTGGGAGGACGCAGTACTGACTTGAAAGAGGGCTTCTCAATGGTGAGAGAAGCCGGCGGTACAGTCACCTCAGGTAGAGAAGTGGAATCTTTTTCAGTATTGCTTCCAATAGGATCCTTCGAAGGGACTGAGTCGTACGAACATGATCGAGTGTTCAAACTGACCGTCTCGCTACATATCATGAGGACATGCACGGTAGAGGATGCCTCTCCTTGCGAAGGATAGGTTTGAGAAATTAGCTGCTGATTTTGAGTAGGGAAGGGATCGTTGAGAACTGCGGGTATGGTTTTTTCCTTAAGACAATTTTGAACTTCGTCTCTATGGGGACACTCTTTAGAAAAGTGGTCATCACCACACAATAGAAAATGATACTTCAACTTCCTTTTCTATTTGGTGTCATCAAGGGTGCTCTTGTGTTCCTGCTGGGTGAAAGATTTCTTAGGTTTCCCTTTGTTCTTCTTCTTACCACCAGACTTCTGAGGTGAAGCTGATTGAACATAATTCACTTCTTCAGTGATAGCAGGAGTGGATGATTTGGTGGTGTCGTGACTAGCCTGTGTTGATGATGGGGAAGAAACTTGGCGGTTTGATGATCCAACAGTTTGAGAAGGAGGCTAGGTGTTAAGGGATCCAATGATTCCATCAGCTTGGGGTCCCTTGGGTGGTTTCGCGGGGTTGTACGTGTTACGGGGTACGTCGGGAAGAATATCAAACAACGTTCCAGATTGGGCATAGACTAAGTCTAGTAAATGGGAAGGGGCGATGGCTTGTTCCTCAGTGATAGCCCCTCCCATGGAAACATCTCGGGCTATGGTAGGTATGAGAGACTTCGTGAACTAGTATGCTAGGATTTGGTCTGGAATAGGAGCCTTAATCAGACGTTGTCTCCTCCGCCACTCATGTATATGATCTGAGATATGAGTAGCGGTATTTTGATGGAGTGAGGTCAGAAGATCTGTACCAGTTTCATACCATATATGCAGCTGGAAATGAGTCAAAACATTCATAGCAAGAGAACCAAAATCGGGAAAAGAATGGGGTGGTAGTTCAATATACCACTTGGCAGCCGAACCAATGAGAGTCCATTGAAATAACCTAAGACGGATCGAGTCGTCCATCAAGGAGTTGGATGAACACCACAAGTGGTATATCATCACATGGTTTTTAGGATCCTCACTCAGCTTGCCATCAAATTTCGGGATATCTGATGGAAGTTTCACTGGAATGGGTGGTCAATTAGCTCCGTGGTAGATGGGGTCGTTGGTCAGGCAAGACAGGTCGGCAGGTCCAAAGTAGCCAAAAAGGGCAGCTGCGGATTAGGCTACAGGTACTGATAGTACTAATAAGGCATGTAAGGACCAGTGGGACCTTGTATCGATTGACCATAGGGTGTTCCAGGAGGAAACTGGCCATAGGGGTATGGGCCTCCTGGACCAAATCTAGGTCCACCGTCATAGTAAGGTGGTCCATTACTGTAAGGTGGGGGTCCACCACCACCGCCGGGAGGAGGTGGAGTTCCACCGCCACCACTAGGAGGGGGTGGAGGGCCACCGCCAATGCCGAGAGGAGGGGGAGGTCTGTTGTAATAAGGTGGTCCCCCACCACCTCCGCATGGGGGGGGATGGGCCACCTCTGCCACCGCCACCATAAGGGTAAGGTCCGCCACCACCGCCTCCGCCGTAATAAGATGGTCCTCCACCTCCTCCGCCTAGAGGGGTTGGTGGGCCACTTCAACTGCTGGAAGGGCGGGGACCACCTCCACCGCCGCTTCCATAAGAATAAGATCCACCACCGCCTCCCCCAGGAGGGGGTGGTGAACCACCTCCACCACCTAAAGGGTGTGGTCCTCCTCCACCACCACCATAATGATATGGGCTTCCACTACCTCCGCCCGGGGGGGGGGGGGGGGGGGGGTGGAGCATTCCCTCCGTTGCTGGAAGGGTGGGGGTCGTTGTTAGTGGAATGGGATGGGCCTCTGCTCGAAGGAAAAGGTACGCATCCTCCAGAATTTTGAGTAGGCCCACCGCCTCCAACAAGAGGTGGGGGTGCACCAGTCGGGCATGGTGGTACCTGAGGGATAGTTGGTAGGGGTCCATGTTTTAAAACATTCTGATGCCCCCATAGAGTGTATGGGTGCTACAACCGTATCCGGTTGGATAGTTATGAAGCGAATCTGTCTTCCATATTTGAGATAAAATGATAATATTATAGATAGATGATGATTATACAATGAAGTGGCCCGCTTAAATATAGCTTGGGCTTAACTTGAGGAGTCATAACTTCTCAATAATACCTATTTACTATTATTAACTATTACTAATTATTACGTGTATTTATTATTTAATATTCGTTACATTGCCACCCCCTTTAAAGGGAGATTTGTCCTCAAAGTTGTATTTGCAGTCATTGTCTTTTATTCTTGATTTGTGTTGATGCTCGATTTGAGTTAAGTGATATGGACTGGTACCTCTATCTTGATGATGGCCTGGGTCTTTATTGTGTTGTGATTCTTTCTGCTTAGGTGGAGAAACTCTCGGTCTCAGTCCATTCAGTCGGTACTTATTTCCTTTCCATTCAAATTCCATGTGTTGCTCTTGCAGGTTGGTAGAGTAAGTCCCCAGCGATGCTAACCAGTCAGCGCCTAATACCATGTCCATTTCTTTGAGAGGTAAGGAAACACAATTTAATTGTAGGTGTAAGTTTTGTATGTACCATGATACCTTATGACATTTTCCTACTTCTTCTATGTCTTGATTAGCGATGGTTGAGGCTTTAAGCCCTTTTGCGGGGAACACAAAAAGATTTAGTTCCTTTTCCTTATTGATGTCGATCAAATTATGGGTACTTCCAGAATCGACCAAAATTGTGACATCCCTATCTTTAATTTTCCCATTAAATTGTAGTCTTTTTGGTCCTGAATTCATAGATTCTGTTACTCGGAATATGAATTGTTCTGTTTTAAGGATGTCATGATTTCTCAATTGAGGTGGAAGATATTTTCCTGCAAGTGCTTGGCTTTCCTTTTGTTGGGTGTAATCTTTCTCTGGTGTCTCTACCTTTTCTTTCTTACAGACTTGTTGAGTACACGTAACCGTCGCAACTGATGCTTCAGATGGGCTTGTGTTTGTATCTGAATCAACTGTATCTGCCTCTCTTGATACCTGTACTTGCTTCCCATTAATGATTTTGCAATGTACTATGTGATTGGTCTTGCATTTATGTCCTGGGAACCAATCTTCTCCACAATGACGACAAGTATTCTTCTTGTTTTTCCTGTCACTGTCATTGCGACTGCTCGATGTTTTTGAGCTTTTTCCAACTTCATAGCCATATGGATGATATTTGTTACATTGATGACCGGGTGACCATGTATCTTCGCAACACCTGCACTGGGTCTCTTGCTGTCGCAAATATCCCTTGTTAGGGTTCCCTTGTCTTGATTGTTTGATTTTTTCTTCAATAAGTTTTGCTTTGCGCCTAGCCTTATCCAAATTGGACATGCTATGTAATTCTAATTCGTCTCTTATGTATTGTTTAGGACCATAGATATATGTTTGGAGTCGTTGACCCTCTGTTAATTCTAGTACGCGCGTCGCTAACGCTTCCCATGCATAGGTGTATTCTTCCACGTTGCCTTCTTGTTGTAGCCTAGTTAGTTTGGCGAAAAACTCTTTCTTTGTCACATCTTTGAATCTTTTAAAGAAATCATTTTTGAATTTGTCCCAATTGTAGGCACATAATGTTGTCGTTTGCTTCCACCACATGTACCAATTGTATGCCCGTCCTTCGAGCTGCATGGAGGCATATTTAATCTTCTCATCATCTGATAAGATTTTGTGAATGTAGAAGAATTCTTCTGCCTTGTTGATCCATGCCACACTCTGTTTTTATTCTCCATCGAACTTAGGTAACTCTAATTTAGGTTTCATTGAGTATCCGCCCATCGATTGCATTGTGGCCCAATATGGTTTATGATGATTGTAGTCTCTATGGTCTTCTGGTATCTCCACTTTGGGGGTATTTGATTGATGATCATTGGTATCAGTTGTATTGCGACATGAGTGGTCTCCCTTTGGTGACTCGAAATTCCTGGCGTCGTCTCTATCCTTAAAAAATTGCTTGATATTTTCTAGTCCTGCATCAAAGTATGCTTTCATTTCCTCCCATACCTTCCTCATTTCCCATGAGACTACTCCGGCAACTTCGTATTGCACCTTGCATGAAAACTCTTCTTTTTCTTCTTGAAACTCTTTGTCAAGTTTGTCCATTCTAGTGTTTAGACCTTCGAGGATTTTTAAATCTCTAATTTGGTATTTTTCTAATTTTTCAAGTCGTTCCTTTGTTTCTGCCATTGATCTGGTGCACGTCGGGATCTTGTTTGTGAAGGCTAAATATAATAATGATTATTATATTTAATAAAATTAATAATAATAATAATAATATATATTATTATTATAATTATATATATATATATATATTTCAAAATTTGTTAATAAAATATTTTATAATAATTTATTATAAAATATATATGTGTTTTATTAAAGTTTTTTTTTGTGTGTAGGAAGATGGTAGTTTGAAGGGAGGAAGGAGATCGAGAGCGGAGATGGAGGGCGTGAGCAGGATGATGTGGGATGTGGCGACAGGGAGAGAGGAAGGAGCCAAGGTGGGGGAGGACGGTGTAGGCGGAGTGAAGGACGGTGCAGGTGGAGTGGAAAGGCTGCGGGGCGAGGAGGAGGAGGTGGGGTCACTGGAGTGTGCAGGAAGAGAGGATGCGGAAGAGGCGGCGTGGTCGAGAGGAGGCAAGCAGGGAGTTGTTTGCGTAGGGCACAGCATGGACGCGGAGGTGGGGAGGTGTAAGGGGTTGAGAGGATGGGGAGAGAGGAGCACTGGGCGAAGGAAGTAGGGAGAGAGCGCGTGGAAGGTGGAGCAGGCGATAGCAAGAATGGCGTGGAGCAGGAAGGCTCAGGTGGAGTGAGGGCGTGAGGATGATGGTAGAGAGGGAGTGTGCAGGGGTGAGGGGGAGGTGCGAACTACAGAAGGAAAGTGCATATATGGTGTGAGGAAAGGAGGCGAGAGGGAGCCGGATCGTGGAGGAGAAGCGGAAGAATATGGGAGGCGAGCAGTTGCGTGGGGAAGAGTGAGGTGCAGGGGTAGAGGTGGGCAAGTGGAGAGGTGAGAATTTCGTGGAGATAAGAAGAATTATGGTAGTGAGTGGAATGGTGGAATGAGGATCCGAATCCAACCTATGAGGGGAGAAGAGAAAACTCTGATACCAAATGCTACAACCGTATCCGGTTGGGTAGTTATGAAGCGAATCTGTCTTCCATATTTGAGATAAAATGATAATATTATAGATAGATGATGATTATACAATGAAGTGGCCCGCTTAAATATAGCTTGGGCTTAACTTGAGGAGTCGTAACTTCTCAATAATTTTCTATTTACTATTATTAACTATTACTAATTATTACGTGTATTTATTATTTAATATTCGTTACAATGGGTTTCCGGCATAAGGTATCACGTAGAGTGCGTTTCCGGGATTGAATTGACCTAGCACAGGGTTAACATGATATGGATATGCTTGACTCCATGGTTATTGAATTACATTGGATGGTCCCCCAACATGGGATAATCCTGTGGTGGATGGGCCGGTGGGGAGTGTAGTGCCAACGGAAGGTCCGATGGGGACTCTTGCTCCTGGATTCGGGTTAGGAGACGGGGGTTTCCCCCCAGCGACAATGTCCTAACCAAGATGTGATGGTTGACCCAACAGAGTTGGTTGATTACCTGGAATGGTAGGAACATTACTCGTAATAAAGGTAAGGGGTAGAGAGTACCCTCCCCCCGAATTTTGGGGTGGGGAAGGAATGGGTAATGTAACCGTAGTAGTAACAGGTGTGTTGGACTGTTGTCCTTCAACAGGTTGGGTCATGTGAGGTATAGGACTGGTCTCCTGTGAGGGTTGACCACTCTCATGGATGGTCAGTTCGTGGATGGATGGTTCCGGTGAATCAAAAGATACAGTTTGAATCGGGATTTCTCTAAACCTAGCCTCTCGTGTGAGACTTTGTCTTCGAAGTTCATCACTCCTAGTACGTAATTGATCTAAGCGATCATGAATGGGTCCGAAATATCGGTAGGATTGGGCCAACTAGTTGGTGGAGTAACTTCTGGAGTGGTCCAGGTAGGTGGGGATGCAATGGAAAAATGAGCCACTGGGTGGCCTAGAGATGAATTCCAATAGGCTGCAGTGGGACCAACAGATGTTGCAGGGTCATCCTGGGGTGGATTTAACCATTCCAAAGTACCAGGCTCTCCCGGTAATGCTACTGGGAGGGTGACAGCTTGTGAAGTGGAATTTCCCACCTCTTTACCCTATGGGAGGTTGGAGTCAGGTGAATCTGGAGGTGTGTGAGGAAACAAAAGTCCTCCAACATTCAGAGTAGGGTTTTCTACCTCAGTTTCCACGACCTTGTTACGTGGGTCCATTCTCACCCTCTAAATAACCTTCATGTTAAGGGGATATTCGGGTGGTAAGTTTAGAATCCTGCGGGACCTTCTCCAAGGAAAATCAGCCAGAGTGGTTGAACCAGAAACTTCTCCTAGGGTAATCTAATAAAAAAGAAGCATACCAGAAAAACTACACAAACTAAGGCCACAAGCAAACTTATGTGATAAGAGTGGATTCAAAGGTTTGGAACCTCATAGGATTGTCAAGGCTTCGTAAATCGCTATATACCGCAGGGTCCAACAGTAAAATGTGACAAGGAGGATTGGGACCATACCCTTTCCTGAATACCCAACTACCTAGACAGTACGTGCGTAGTAATCTCCCCGAGTGTTGTTCTCGGTGTATTGCTCTACCAAGATGGCCAAAAGGTTAACTCAGTTGGTCTCAGGAATCCTAATGGTGTCTCCCGATATACGCAAGGTACATGGGAGCTCAAATACGTAGTGGTGTTGTCTAATGCACAACCGTATGGCATGAGACCTTCCTATATACTACCGAGTACATGAAACACCTTTCTATATATGCCAAGTACGTGAAACACCTTTCGATATACGGCAAGTACTTAAAGTACTTGGTGGGTACGTGAAAGAGCTTCGATATACCCGGTTGGTACGTGAAAGAGCTTCTATATACCGATAAGTACGTGGAAGACTACAATACCCCCGGGATACAGTGCTGGCAAATAACGGCAGTTTCCATGCTTAATGACACCGGAACATGTCTCTAACTTACACACAAGTTACTAAAACTTTTACCCTAGTTCTACCATTAATTTTATCTGGACAGTTAGGTGAATGCATGAGGTGAGTACATAAATGTAAAAATAATGCAAGCCCTAACTACATGCAAAAAATGTACTTTTCTTTTGATGAACTCTATGTATGGATGGGTGAAATTTCTTTCCAAGTGACTATTGTCAAAACAACAAAATGCAACACAATCCCGAATCTACCAAAAATGACTGAAGTATTCTTTTCCTTTTCAAGCGAAACACGAAAATGACACAACACTACTAAGCCAAATCAAAGCATGTTTTTTCTTTTTCTTTTATCTTTTCAAAACGAAAATGATGCTAAGTGATGAAAAGAGAGAATTCCTAAGTAGAGTATGCAAACTTTTCACTTTCACTATGATGGCCTAAAAGCATAAAAACCAAAAGATGCATGTAACTTTCCAAGCACGGAACTAATTTTGCAAAATTTGATATCTACTTGAATTTTTCAAGAAAATGAGCAACTCATAATTCGTGAAAAATGCAAATAATTTAACTTTCTTTCAACTTTTCCAAAAGATCTATGAGACATTCCAATGCATGAAATATTCTTCAAATAAGCTTGAAAAATGATGGAAATAAAGCACTTTTGATTTTTTCAATGGATGTATCAAAATAACAATTTGATGACAGCAATGCTTTTTAAACACAAATACTGAAAGGACAAGATCACTTGCAGCACTCTAATCACTCAGAAAATCCTAAGAAAGAGACAAGCACTCGTATGGAATGAGAATATACACAAACACTCAAAATCAATCGGTAGCAAGCAACACTAAAGCAAGCAAAGCTCAAAATGTATGCAAATGAGGTCTGGAAACCGATCCAATACAATGACCATATACGGCAAGGAGAGGAGGGAATGCAAGGGTGAGTGGATGCAGGTGGGGGAGACGAAAGTGTCCACCACTACCAAATCTCAGACTTGTCCAATACGGAAACCAAAACAGCTCCAAATGAAACCAAACACTTCAACACACAAATAAAAGATGGGGTCTCTGACTGGATCTTGCAGCACGGAGGGGGTTTGCACACCAAACCAAAACTCAAATCAAAAACTGGAGGGGGGATTCCCTTATGTCAATTTTAACAGATCGGCACAGTCTGTGTGTTAGCACTTAGATTTTATCCCGGTTGTAAAGAATAACACCTAAGGTAACTTATTTCAAACCAATCTTTAGACTGAAAGTTGGCCTCCTTCAGCAAGAGAGGGCTCTCTCAGCAAATCTGCCATCCAATGTCACTACGACAACAGTTTGATAATGAAACTCAAGGGCCAATTTGTAAAATTATAATAACAAAAACTTTGTAGGCTTTAAATGAGGTGTCTAGATCAACATGAATAGGATACCATTGGGAAATGGAGTCGATAAACAGAAAAATATGGACCAGCAGTCAAACAAATATTTTCATACAAAGGCAAGATAGCTGTCTTATTACAGTCAATAAGATTTTATAGGTGACAAGGAAAGAAATAAAGACAGTCTACTAACAACGGGCATCAGACTAGGATGAATCCATTGTCAATTTTAGAGAAATAAATGGATGCTCAGATGCGGATAAATCGAGGCATAGAAACATGAATCTCAATCTATATGAACGTTCATCTAAGCATAGAAGAAAATGACATAATGAAAGGCATAACCAAGAAAGTAAACTTGCACATGTAGAGAAAGGGAAAGGGTACAGACTGCAATTTTTAAACAACACATGAATCTTTGATGAAAAATCTGCTCAGTTCTGAGATCTTTATTAATTTCTGAAATCCCTTCAAAACACCCGAAATGGGTCTCCTCTTACTGAAAATCCAACCCTATTTACATTGACAAATGCATATTTTATACAAAAATTTTCCCTCTAGGCAAACCCTAACTGTATTTTTTCTAAAAATAAACCACTGATACTAAAATAATAATCAAATAACTAATCACTACTTTACAAGAATTAGTTTTTAAACAATAATATGACAAAAACAAAAAAAATCTGGAATGTTTGTTTTGTCATGTCTTCGGAAGTTAGAAGATGGCTGCCAGTTCCCTTTAATTTTTCACTTCTTTAACTGATATTTATTATTTTGCCACCTGTTGATACTCTTCCTGGAATTTCTGGGATTTCGGGGGTATTCTACTCCTTTGACACCTGTACAAAACCATTCCCTTGCTTCCTCGTTACTGATCAAAGTCCTATCAGAACAGTCAACATGGGCACTACAAGCTGTATTATATGATTTGTAAGCCAAAAAGTAAACACGAAACCGACTATCACCATTTCTATCACATCTTTGAATGGGAGTCCAACAAGCTAGGCATTTTGTTGCAGCTATAACCATTATCAAAAATAGCAAACAGTGTCCGACTAGTTGAGAACAAATTGTTGTAGTTTGGTATTACAATAGTTGCTTCTAATTGTTGTAGAATGCTTGATTCATTTGGAACGCAGTGTTGACCTTCTCTGTATTGTTCAATTTAGGTTTTGATAAACTCGAATTCCTTCGATCTCCGTTCTTAAACCCATTTTGGATCTTGCGAGGAAGAACTACGCGGGTCTTGGCAATGAATTCCCTTTTGGGTGATAATTGCAACAATACTTTCAGTTATGTTCTCCACTACATTGCCACTGCTCCATGGATCTCGTACACCATTTGAGAAAATAATGTTGCTACAAAAATGCTTCAGCGCTTTCTCGTGCCATGAATACCATATTGTGTTGAGCTCTGGGACTGTAGTTTTCAACGAGATTATGACCTAACCGAAAACCTTTTATCATCAGTGGTATACATGCTGTTACCTCGGACCTGCCATAACTCATGATTGTGTTTTAGGATGGAAGCTGGATCATTGATTCCTCCAAAAGCGATGTAATCACCCCCGTGCAACAATGTTACTTTTTACTCTATGCCTGGAGGTAATAGTCTTTGATGTTGCGACCATTTGGAATAGTAGTGCTTCCATTTGACATCTGTGACTTTCGTGGTGAACGTTCATTGAAATACTTGTTTCATCCTTTGAACAATTTGTGCAGTAGCCTCAATACCTTTTGATTTGATGACTCCAGTTTCCATACGAGCAACAAGTACAGTCCCAACGTGGTTAGGTATGTTTCTTCTCCAACTACAAAACATGGTAGCAGTTTTATTCCTTCCGTTTGTCTCCAGCACTCTCGACTCAATGGCGAATCCTCCTAGCTTTCGGACATAGGCATCTTCTCCTCGGCTGCAGATGAATGTCGTTAGGGTTTCGAAAATAGGTCACACAATAATGTATTGACAAAGAATGGGGCAATTTTTTCTTTTTATAATCCCGTAAGCGGTTTTCTTAGCCAAAGGTGGTACCGCATGGCTCTTTTGTTGGTTTATAATACAATTCATACGTAAGCGGTGAGCTCGGAGGGAAACACGTATGAGGGTGGTTTTCATACCGCACCCATCAACCGTCTTTATCTCTCGAACATGTGGATGATGCGAATGACATCATGAGCCGTCCATCTGGCTTCTCAATGCTGCACCTTCGATCTCATCATAGTCCTACTGTACGTCTCAATGACCCAATCGTGCCACTTCTTTTTTTATTTTGCTTTTAGGGGATTTGTCCCACATGCAAAGAGAAAGGGATCACTTTACTCTTTATATATCTTATTACTCCTCTTCTATATCAAGTAACAAAGATGAGAAGCCTTTGGACTTTGGACGATGAAGGATTTGTGGGGGCCTCTTAGTTTGGCATTTGGTCCCATGGTGAAGCTCCTGGTGTTGGGATATAATCCTTTTGCTCCAACTTTATTAAACCCTTTGGCCCAAACCAAAAATATAACGAACCTTAGGCTATAAAAAAAACTTAATTTAAAGCTTTAGCCATACCATTTTTTTTATAAAATCAATATTTGGGCTAAAAATTGAAACCTTCACAAAGTTTTAACTTTGGCAAATAAAATATCAAAGCCTTTCTTTTTCATAAACTTTGGCTTAGGTTTATTCATGAAAATATTAAAGGCTTTTCTTTCTTTAGTTCAAAAATCTTCTAGGTCCTTCATATGGGTTTAGTTTTCAAACACATAGAACCAATTCTTCCCTTTTTGCAACCTTGGTGACCGTAACTGAGGACAAATGTTCTTTCTCGACCAAGTTTGAGACCCCCCCCCATGAAATTGTTCTATTTTGCACCACTAGTGTTGCCGGAAGATGATTAACCAAAAATTTTACTGAGTGCCAACACTGTGCTTATACACAGAGCGATTGTCGTAGGTCACTAGTACGGGAAATGCGATGATGTAGCAAGACACTAATGGATGGGTTGCGACAATAGGCCAAAAGACAGAGAACATAGACCAAATCAGCGCTCTAGTTGCACTGCCTAGGTGCGACGGGCGAGATCCAAGTTCAAGGATCAACAAATCTCCAAAAAATGAGCAATAAAATGGTTTGAAAATGGTGAGTACAAACTCATAGGAGGACTACAGACTCTTGAAAGTTAAGATCTGATGGTGAAACAAGGCTTAGAAGGAAAATGAAATGGCTTGCTAAAGCAATCAATTGAAAATGGAATTCAAATTGAAAACTACAAACAATCTATTCACGAGTATGGTCGCCAGATTTTTTTGATGGACAATCTACCAAGAGCGGACTTGAGGCTTGATCTCCCTAGCTCAATGTGAGTCTATAACAAATAGAATAGAATATAAACCACTCTCCTAGATCTAATTAGAGATCAAGGAACTAGATGCTTTACCTTTTAGATCGTTGATCCTTTTCCTTTGAATGTTGCTCCAAGCTTGATGGTCTTAGATCCAAGCTGCAAAACCTGTCAAGAAAACACAACAACAACAAAAAATAGTAAAATGCACCTACACAATAATAGATCTAAGTAAGCAGTTAAGCAGGAAAAATACACAAGATATCATTAACACAATGAGATTTTGGTGGAAAGCACTTATATTACTGTATTGAAAGGGAAATACATAGGATGAAGAGATTACAACCGATGACTTAACGTAACAATCCTTCTCCGATCAAGCCAATTCCAAAGCCTCCCAAGGAAGTGTGAGTCTCCCAATAGATGATTAGAGATCTCTCCTAAGGTGATTTCACCAGCATGTAGATACTATTGACTTCCTCCCTTTGGTATGGGAATGATCTTCACTTATATAGGACTAAGTGGAGAGGGTAGGTTGAGATATTGTAGGAGAGAGATAGGGGATACTTCCAAGAGGTTAGGAACCGAATTCCAGCTCTCCCAAAGGCCAGGGATATGGATCCATGTCAGCTAGCTTCGAGAATGGGCTCGAAGAAGCTATTTTAGTCCATTAACTGACATCGTCGCAGGCTGCAAGAGGACAACCTACGACGTCGCAGGTTGCATTAAGACAACCTGCGCCGACCTCTCAAAACTCAATGAAGATGGCTCAGGATCTCTTCCAAGCTATCAACTTAGTCAAAGGAATTTTCAGGGATGTTTACACTGAGTCTCAGGGTAGCAAGATTTAGGTGTAACAATCCATCAACTCACATAACAATGCTACATCTTTTACCTATGTGGATGCATCAATGGATTTGATAAAATTGGCGGCGTTAGGACAATGTACCAATAAATTGAGAAGGGTCCTACCCTTCCCATCTGTCCAACCATCGAACATCATTGTGCATCCATAGGTCTCCCATGATTGTTTGAACTCCTCCAATATAATGTTGATGTCCTTCTTCTCTGCTTGAAGAATTGGATCTTGAATCTCCTCATATGTAGGGCACTTGTACCCTGGGCCATCAATAGCAATGGCATCATACTTTGGCTGAAAAAACATTTATTTCTTGTGAGGATAAGAGGCAAGTCATTTCAGAAAAAATCCTCCCCATAATCCTATATACTTCTTCCTTCTCCTTTTTTTAACCATCAAACTAATGGAAGTTTGTTCACCACTTCCGGTCCATGGAACAAATAAATATGAGGCAACCCTCCCGATAGGTGAATCCATTGTCATGGAGTCCCTGCCTCTACCCTCAGTGGGATGACTATATATCCTTGAAGTTCTAGACACATCGGTTGCAATTTCAGCTCCGTTTGCAGTTGAATATTCCCTTTTTCTATCCTTCGAGTGAATTGCATCACGGTAAGTTCTCATAATCTCCAGGGTAACTATACTACAAAGCCCCACATCATGGCTAGGGGGTTTCACCAAATGTTACTTCATCCTGCTAATCCCTCCTGTCATATGTTCCCACACAATTTCAAGTGTTTTCGGTTTGTTCCATCTTCAGAGTCAACATATTTCCAAAATGGGTCCAATGCCTTTGGCATATTTGCAATGGAAATGGATAGCCTCAAAAATCAAACCCGGGGCACCAAAAAAACAAAAAAATGACATTAAACCCCACTAGGAAAAAACTAACAACACGTTGGTTTAAAAAATGAGACATCTAGATTAGATTATTAGGGATGAAAAATGACAATAAGAGGGCTTTTAGAAGTCAAGCATGTTGTCCCATTAAAAAAAACTCTCACATTGTTTCATCGGATTATAAAAATAAGAGGCAAGCAAAACTTGCATATATCTATGGAAAAAATTGTAGTAACATGGTGGAATTTGAATGCATACCTAAGATTGGAAAATTTGAAATTTCAACACTGGCTGGAAAATGAGGTTGAATCCTTTCTCTAGTGAAAAATCCTTGATGGTGATGATGATGGTTGTCTCACTGCCTCCATAGTGATTGATGATGTTCGCAAACCCTCTCCCTTCCTTCTCCAAAATTCCCAAGTCAAAATGAGGCAAAAAATACAAAAAAAAATCACCTTTAATCCCACGGCCTAGCTGGAGCGGTGATTTTTTTTTATCGTGGCACGATTTTCTCCAAAAAATCGTTGATTTTCCCCAAAAATTGCACTATTCGATGTTTACTAAAAATCGCGATTTTTTCGGGGCAAAAAATCAATGACCTGAAAATCTCTTGATTTTTTGGGACATCGCCAAATTTTGATCGATTTTTTCAACCATGGTATAATTTTTCTCTCTCTTTTTATTTGTCTTTACATTAGCTTTTATATGTAAATCTCATCTCTGTTTCATACATATATAGATATCTTATTTCTATGTGTGTTTATATTTAACCAAGATATAGGATTATTACTCTTTTTGGGTATAAATATTAGAATTTTATTTTCTAAATCGATATATGGTGATGTCAACATTACCTCAATGACAATGTCTATAACATCTCTCTCATACTAGGTTGTTGAATTACCTCACTATTCTTGATGCAATAAATAATTAAAGCAAAATAACACTTTGTCATAACTAATTAACACTCCCATGAATTTGTTTTTACATGTGACACGAATGGACACGAATAGGCAATAGAAATAATGCAGAGATGGAGGGACCTCGTAACAACATGTTTATTAGTGCTCATCATGTTGCCAACACCAAAGCTAAGGTGCAACATGGTATTCTAGGTCTTTTCCACGCCATTCATCTTTCCGAGCACTTAAAGCCTCTTATTGTTCAATATACTCCTATGTATTCATAAATACATTTTTTTTCCAGTGTGTGATTCCTATATAACCATATATGTATTCAACGTGGAAGTGATTATTACAGATCTCTTAATGTGACATAAATGAAAATCTTGAGGGCATGTGTAGCTACAAGAAAAATATGAAAAGTTTAGACAAACATTATCCAACTTGTTGCGAAACAATTAATGTTGCAACGACTGGGCTGCTTGACATTGAAGTTTTCTAGATAGTTTTGGATAATGACTATACTACAACCTCACACCACTTATTCTCAAAATCTACAATTATAATACCAATTAAAACTAATTTAATTTTCCCTCGAGTTTTTGAAACGTAACACTAGAAGCTATGGCTATATTTCAGAGAACTTGAAAGACCAAGATTTTGATTAAAAAGAACAAATGATGATATGAGCTCGTCCATTCCATTCCATTCAACTCAAGTATCAACCCTTCATCAATTTATTTTCCTCTATTCATTGACCAAATTGCGTGGGTTTTTTTTCTTTAAACAAAATAATATTGGGGAAAAATATGGATGCTTCGCTGTGACATTTTTTTTATTAGGTCCATAGTAAACTAGTAGATGCAAACGGGTATGCCTTACCTTCTCGGACCTAGCCATAGACTTTTGTTCCCATTGCCCCTTGACACCTAACTCATCGAATCACACTATAGGAATGGAACTCAAGTCGATAATAAGATGAGGTAGTACTTAAACCTAGTGAGCTACCCATGGGAACTTTTTGGGCTACTAATATTTCTACTCATTCTCATTCTTTCAATCATTACCACTCATTCTCATTTTTTATTATTTATAGTTCTTCTGGGCTACTATGTATATTAACCAAGATTAAATCTTTTCATTTAAGGATAAAGGGATTGGGAGCACACAATTTTCCAAATGCAATCTTACATGAGAATATAAGAAGGAACGAGCATAACTGAGGTTGAGATTAAACCTCTCAAGTTTTTTTAACTAAGTGTAGGAAGATGCAATTTCACTATTGGGACATGATTGGTTAAGAGAAGTTCAATGGCATACGAAATGGTTACTACATTCATGGTCGGTGTTGTATAATAAACATAGATCCATCTTAATCTCAAATCTAATAAGCATCAAGAGGGATCAAAAGAAATATAGGCCTAATTATCTCAATGCTTAAAGATTTGTGGTTATGATGGATCTATGTTAGTTTGTTTTATTCTATATTTTTATATTTATTATGGTCCTTTTATAAAAAAAATATTATGATCCACCTTAACTCTAAATCTATGAAGCTCCGAGAGGGATAAAAATGCTTTGAAGTGCAAATATTATGAATATATAAAATTAATCTATGATGGTTATAGTTTGTATAACTAAGAACCTAAAACCCGCTTATGAAGAGAGAGATATATGAAAATAAAATTATGATTGTTTTAGAAATAATGTGTCTTTTATATAATAATTTTTTTTATATATGTATAAATATTTATCTGCCCTTTTATATGTAAATCTCATCTCTCTTTCATACATATAAAAATATTTGCATTTATCTCTTTCATCTATATTTATTCAACATATAGTATTATTAACTCTCAGGGGAACAAGAAGAAAGACTTCGCTTGGGGCATTGGGAGGAAGACTAACAATGCAACAAAATGGTTGGAACTTATCAAAGGCTTGGAGACAGCCGCTAGCTTAGGAACCAAGAAACTCACCATCCTTGGAGACTCTCTAATCATAATTAGAGAATCTAGGCGTATTATAGCAAAAAGAAAAGATTCGTCTTCCAAAATGCATTATCTCCTTCAATACATCAGTACCGAATTTCAAGAGCTCAATTTATTTCATATTCTGCGTGGTTGAACAAGAAAGCATATGCGATGGCGAACTTAGGAGTGGGGTTAGATTATGGACTACTAAGGCATGGAAATGATCTTATTGAAACTGCATGGATACCATAGTCCAAGTGCAGGATTGTGATATAAGTCCCCCGTTACTCTCATTAATCAATACATCATGATGGATTGTCAGTCATTTAATTTGCACATTATTTGAAATCTTATTGGAAATCTCCCCTGGAGAATTGATGATCTCTCTTAGTCTCGATCTCTACCTCCACATGCTCGAAGTAATAGCATCTAGTAGCTCTGCCAACTGGTGGACATGCGGCTGTTTTGAAATCTTAAATCCTCGTCCTCAGGCTCATTCCAGTGCATTGCTTGGGAAGGGTTTGTGTCTTGCCTCAGGAATTAGATCAAGTTCCTTGCCTTCTCTTCTTTGCTTTGGCTCAGAAATGGTGCATTATGGCTCTGGATGTGGGGGGAAGCACTACTGCCAAGGCTCGGGAAGTACTCAGGGAAATGAGAACCTCTTTCGAGGAAGGCGTAGCAAGAGGGAGCATGGTTGCACTACTATGCGTGGTAAGGGAGAACAGTAGGGCGATACTTGGGGCGATTCTGCAGAGCTTGACCCAGATCATGGCTCTTGTCAAAGGCACGCGGGGGTGGGAAATGTCATTAGGCATGAGGAGACATGTTCAATCTCAAAATTTGAGGTGGAGTTCTTGGACCGATTACAAGACCTAGAGCTGCAGGTGCGACTGGCTCGGGGAGAGAACATGGAGTTCAAAAAGTTAATTTCTCAGATTTATAATTTTGCCTTTGCTTCACACAATGAGATTAATGTAAGAGGCACTCTATTTGATCATTCTATTCTCACACACACTCTCGGGAGAGTGGCGCACTTGTGGAGGAGGAGAAGTTGTTGCTAAGAGATGTCTATCTCTTATGCTTGGGTTGTATCATTGCTCTATCTATCTCTGAGGAAGTTATTGGGGTTTTTCACCTTTATGGTTTTCCCCAAGTAAACTTTGTGTCTCTTGTGTGCTTGCATTATTTTGTTCATGATTGATATGTTGTAGATATGTTGTACATGTTGTTCTCTCAGTTAAGATCCTAGATCAGATTGAAGTAAATTCTGAAACATTAACATGGTATAAGAGCTATCCTGAAAGAAGGCATGGTATGGCATGTATGACACTTATTGCACTTACGATGCTAGGGCTTGATATAGCAAAAACCAGTCATCGTAGAACTTTCGCTATAAATACATTTTGGAGACGTTTTCGGATATGAAACTTTTATAGGTTGAAGATCATATCTCCATATACCTTTTGTCCAAAGCACAACTTCTAATTCATTTTACTTTGTGTTTTATGATATGTACAATATAGGGTTTCTGCCTCTTCCAGATCTGAGTCATAAACAGGTGACCTAAGAAAAAAGGTCATAACTTGGGCTAGGAAGCTCCAAATGAAATTTTGTAAAACTGACAGGTAGTGCACGGACTTTAATTTCTCAGGTAACTTTTCCAAAGGCCGAAACTAAACCAGTGACACGTGGCACGCTGTACAAGTTCGCTCTCCTGTTTTATCCCATAAACAGGTCATGTTGCGACACTTGGCATAACTCTCTCTCAGAGAATCCAATTAAGGTCAGACCTATGGGGTTGGAAATACGATAGGTCGGGCTACCACAGGTAGAAGTTTCAGACCCTGTGGATCGAAAAGTTTGGAGTTACACAAAAAACAAGCAGGTACATATTTTTGTCAAAACATAATGATTTTTTAGCACCTTCATTCATGGTTTCCGTAATGTAGGGTTTCGGAGAAAGATGGAATTTTTGTAATCGGAGACCACGACTGAATGCTACTCATCAAAATCGAAATTTAGAGACCAAGATCAGCATTTTTGGTTGGGCAGAAGACCGGGCTTGATCAGACCCTAGTTCGGGACTTTGATCGAAAAAGTGGAAAATTAGGGCTTCTGCAAAAATGGGAATTTTTGAAATCTGTGACCACGGCTGGAAGCTCCTCAGAAAAATAGAAGCTTAGAGCTTTGGATCGAACCTTTTGATTGGGCAGAAGGGTGGGCTTTATCAAACCCTATTTCGGGGTCATGTCGAGTGAATCCAAAAGTTTCAAAGGCAAATTTGAGGGGTGAAACTTTGCAGTTTTCAAATTCTGAATATACTGGCTTGATCAGCTCATCAAGGCGCATCTTTATATCCTTTCAGAAGTTTGAAATTCAAAGTTTGAATTTTTAGGGTTTCTCTGACAAACCCTAATCCAGCTCCAGATCCAGTTTCTGCAAATCAAGTGGATTGGGTTAATCCTAGAAGAGAATGGTTTGGTCACCTGCATAAGTGAAGAAGTTCCCGTTTCAGAGGGAGATGAGGCTGAGGCCTTACATAAGAAGATTACAAGCAATCCCGACAGGTATGACTCATATAGGTATGTTTCGAATTCTGTTCATAATTAAGTTTATGATATGTTTGTCTTCATATTATTACGGTTAGTACAATCTTGGTTAATTTTAGACTTGTCGTATGACCTTAATAAAATTATGAATGCATGATAGAAGATATTCATTGATTAGGTTTTTTGACACTTATGATTGTACTAATGCATTGTGATGTTGTATGAGGTTAATGTTGTCCACTAACATGAAAGGTACATCAAGAAATACAAATCATGTTCTAGTTCAAGAACATATGACCATGGTGACATGAAGACAAAGGTTCATCCATTGCCATGGATCACATGGAAGATCTACTTACGATGTATGTATAACTTGGTTAACCTATGAGATATGCAGGTTACTAGCACAAGTCACTTAAGAGAACAAGAAGACATCATGTGGGTGTGTTAGACAATAACCAGCTAACATATTAATCCAGGTATGTTTTTCCTATATCAAGTTAGAATCCTACCTTGTGTTAGAATCTCTTATATAAGTATACATGGCATGATTGATAATGATTATTCATAGGTTTGAGTAATCACGGGTGTAGGCATATTATGTTTCTTACCTTAATTTATGATATGACTAACCATAAGAGTCATTGAATACTAATGCTTATTATTTCTATTTGAAATGATCATGACTATACATGCTTAAGATTATTGTGTTTTGATAGTATTGAGAATGTACTAATAAATGTATGATTATTTATGAGATCTCGAGGATATCACAATAATGATAATTGTAAGCATGCATAATGATCGAGGATGGATATAAGTTCAAGGACATGTAATCCAGGAAGCAAAGATCAAGAGGGAGCACACTCCAGTAGTTTCTGCAAGAATGCAGATATTCAGAGGGAGTCGACCACTTCTCACAATCCACATTAGAATGGAGTTGCAAAGATTCAGAGGGAGTCCACCAAACAAACAAACAAAGATAAGTATTTGAATTATCATTTCTTGCATATTTGATTGTTTAAATAATAATGTTCAATAATATATATACTGATGTTCCTAGAATTAGGTTGTGCATATTAGAATAGTTGCATTGATGAACAGTATACTACTAATATACATGGGTAAGTGGCCTATGGAACTGTACAACATTCCATTGCTACTTATCTAGAATGATACCTCTTTGCTGACATGTTGGGAGTTGTGCACACTCTTAACAATGTTCTGGTAGAGATTGGAAGGCATCTAGAAAGTTACGGGATATGGATAAATTTTGTATTGAAGCATTGGCTAAGATAATTGCATGACTGTATGACATATTTATTTATGTATAAGAATTTGTTCTGAAAACTATGAGATGTTTTCTAATCATGCAATTTAACTTGTTTTGTAGGAAAGATCGTATACCATCACCTACAAAACAAGGACTACAACATTTGTTCAACAACAAAGTTATCTATTGAAGATATTAAAAATATTGAAGTTCCCGGGATTCGGGAAGAATGCCATGATCGAGGAGTACCAGTCGATCATGAATAATGATGGTTGGGATGCAGTCCCAAAACCAGAAGGGAAGTCTGTTGTTACTTCCAAGTGGATCTATAAAATCAAGCATACTGCAAATGGTAGCATAGAAAAATACAAAGCAAGGTTTGTAGCTCGTGGCTTCTCTCAGAAAGAGGGAATAGACTTTTGCTCCTGTAGCCAGGTACACTTCCATCAGATCAATACTTTCCCTGGCTACAGTGATGAAATGGAAGATACACCAGATGGATGTCAAGACAACCTTCTTGAATGGTGTAGTCGAAGAGGAAGTGTATGTGGAGCAGCCACTTGGTTTAGAGACACATGACGGGAAGTCATATATGTGCAGAACCTGGCATGGCAGGATAGATGGCTTTCTATCCAGTTTGGGCTTTACCAAGAGTAAAGCGGATTCCAACCTTTACTACAAGGTTGAGGAAGGCAATCCAGTGATACTACTTTTGTATGTGGATAACCTGTTTGTTACAGGTGAGGATAGATTGATGGACGACACGTAGCGGAAGCTTGCTGCCGAGTTTGAGATGAAGAACTTGTGGATGATGCACTACTTTCTAGGTATGGAGGTGTGGCAGAGTGCAGATGGAATCTTCCTTGGACAAGGGAAGTTTGTAGTAGAGATCCTGAAGAGGTTTGGGATGATGGACTACAAGGACATGGCCACACCTATGGAATCGAACCTGAAGCTTTTGTGTGATGCTTCATCTGATATGGTTGATGTCACTGTGTATTGTCAAATGATTGGGTCCTTGATGTACCTGACGAACATGAGACTAGATATTTGATTTGCGGTGAACACATTGAGCCAGTTCCTGGCGGATCTGAGGAGTGTTCACCTGGTTGCTGTAAAGCATATTCTGAGGTACTTGAAGGGTACAGTTGACTATGGGCTCAAGTATGATGCGAATCAAAAGTTTAACCTGTAGGGTTATGTTGATTCAGATTGGCAGGCAGTGCTACAGATAGGAAGAGCCCTTCTGGGTGTTTCTTCAGTATGGGATCAGGTGTGATCTCTTGGTTTAGCAGGAAGCAATCCTACGTAGCACTGAGTACAAGTGAAGCAGAGTATGTTGCAGCTTGTTCAACTAGTTGTGAGGCAGTATGGCTTCGGAAGCTACTGTCTGAGTTATTTGATCTCCCGCTGGAGGCTACTGGTATCTTTTGTAACAACCAGAGTTGTGTGAAGCTGTCTGAGAATTCGGTGTTCCACGATAGGTCGAAACACATTGAGATCAAATATCACTATATCAAGGATATGGTGCAGAAAGGAGCAGTGAAGCTCTTGTATTATGCGACAGATGAGCAGGTTGTAGATGTGTTGACGAAGCCACTAGCCAGAGTGAAGTTCGAGTACTTCAGAGAGAGGCTTGATGTTCTTCAGATTGATGACACTTCGAGGAAGAAGTGATGGACACATTTGCAGGAGCCATTCCAAGCATGGTGAGAGGAGGATCCTTCCCATGGCTGTGGATGTAAGCGTTGGATGATGAGCATCAGGACAATGCTCCAAGTTACTGCTCTGTGTACGCATCATGTTGGATGTTGGATATGATCAGTTGGATCATTTATATATATGTATGTATGCATCATGTTGGATGTTGGATATGATCAGTTGGATCATGTGCATGTATGTATCAGGTAGATACATTATATGATCAAGTGGATCATGTATGATGATATGTATCAGGTAGATACTTGGTATGCATCAGGTGGATGCATTGTATGATCAGGATGATCATGGATGACGAGCTTTAGGATGTTGCTCCAGATGACATGCATCAGGACGATGCAGTGACGATAATAAGGATGATCATGTGTGATGAGTATCAGGACGATACTCTGGATGACATGCATCAGGACGATGCAGTGATGATGATCAGGATGATCATATGTGATGACATGTATCAGGTGGATACATTACATAATCAGTTGGATTATGTGTGATGAGTTCCGAAGACACAGATGCACATGAGATTTTTGGACATGGTTGTAGATGTGTCCTCCCATGGTCGCGATGTAATTGCTGGGCTTTTCCGACATGGTGGCAGATGTGTTCTCCCATGGTCGTGATGTAATTTCTAGGGCCATTCGAGCATGGTTGTAGATGTGTTCTCCCATGGTTGCGATATAAGTGTTGGGGCCATTCGAGCATGGTTGTAGATGTGTTCTCCCATGGCTGTGATATAAGTGCTGGGGCCATTCGAGCATGGTTGTAGATGTGTTCTCCCATGGCTGCAATATAAGTGTTGGGGCCATTCGAGCATGGTTGTAGATGTGTTCTCCCATGGATGCAATATAAGTGCTAGGCCATTTGAGCATGGTTGTAGTTGTGTTCTCCCATGGCTGCAATATAAGTGATGTGCCATTCTTGCATGGTTGTAGATGTGTTCTCCCATGGAGTAGATGTAAGGGCTGTGTGATGTGCATCTAGGTTGTGCTTCGTGAACGATGATCATGAGTACCAGGATGATACTCTATGGCCGTGGACAGGTTGTGCAGTAGCATGTAAAAGGTCCTGGGAGATCCGATAGGTTGAGATGTCTGCTCGTAATCAGTCCTGGGATGCTCTTTCGAGTTTTTGTTGACTCACGTAATAAGTCCTGAGGATTCCACAGTATGGCCAGTGATGATGAAGACATACAGGTGGTGGGCCTACATCCAGTATGAAAAAGGACTGGCTCTGTAGAACTTCCTATGACGAGTAGATCGGAGATTGATTGAGATAGCAGCAGCAGTGATGATGACGATGATTCGAGGACGATGATTCGCTGATGTTGATCCAAAGAAGAAGACTTGTACTAAATGTTGATGTACATGTAACTTCGGAATGTATTTCATCTATGTATTTCATATATATTTATTGTACCCTTATTAGAGATGTGTTATTCCTCTATAAGGAAGTGTCGTCATGTGGATTGACAAGTGTCGCAAGTGTGTGTACTTGCCGATGGGTTATTAGACCACCATGTGTGGGGTCGGCCCTTAAATATATATTATATTGTGGATGTACCTAGCTAGACAAGTCGGCCCCATAAGGTCACTGGGCAAACAGGTTAGTATAAATAGAGATTAGGAGATCTATATTTAGATCATTCGGAAAGTCATATCTCTCTCACTCAAAAAGTGGCGCACTAGTGAGGAGGAGGATCATCTGCTACTAGGAAACTATCTCAATGTATTTTGGTTGTACTTTGGTTGAGCCATTGCTCTCTCTATCTCTGAGGAAGTTGTGGGGTTTTTCACCTTAGCGTTTTTCCCACGGAAACTCTGTGTCTCTTGTCTCTCATGCTTTTGATTCTTGTGATGCTTGTCATGCTTATTGTGATTGTTATGCATTGATATACTGTATATCTTATTCTCTCAGTGAAGATCCTAGAGTATTGTGAATTAATGCTCAAAATTTAACATGGTATTAGAGCTAACCTGCGAAGAAGACATTTTGCAGTGACGGAAACTTGAGTTTCTTGTTTATTTGGTTTCTCTCCATAGATTTTGGAAAAGCAGTATAGTAAATTGACTCTACTCATCAAGGAGAATCTATCTGTCCAATCAAAATTCAATTCTGAGCATTTTCAGATTTGGCCCTAAAAATTAGGGATTCCACAAAAATAGGAATTTCTGAAATATGAAGACATAGCTGGAAGCTCCTTGCAAAAATCGAAGTTTAGAGCTTTGGATCGAGATTTTTGGCTGGGTAGATCTCCGGGAAACTCAAACCCTAATGCAGGGCTCTCCCTAGTGAACCTGGGAGGACAAAAAGGCAAATCTGAAGGGTAACTCTTTGCTGATATCAAATTCTGAATACACCAGGCTGATCCGCTCATCAAGGCGCATCTTTCTATCCTTTCAGAAAATTGAAATTCACATTTTGAATTTTTAGGGTTTTTTTCCGACAAACCCTAATCTAGGACCAGATCCAGTTTTCAGCATTTCAAGTGGTAAGACCTAAATCTTTTCTATTTCCATTTGAATTACTCTTTAAGATGTCTCACCACACCAAGATTGAGGATAAGCTTGAAGGAGCTGATAACTTCCGAGCTTGGAAGTATAGGATTGGGCTAATCCTGGAAGAGAATGAGTTGGACTCATATGTAAAAGAAGACATCCCTATCCCAGAGGATGAAGAGGCTAAGGTATTGCATAAGAATAACTTGGTCAAGGCAAAGAGAATCATTGTTGATTCTATCAAAGACCATCTCATACCCCATGTGTCTTCTCTAAAGACACCCAAGGAGATGTTTGACTCTTTCACCAAGCTATTTGAAGGGAAGAACATAAATCGGAAGATGACCCTGCGGAACCAATTGAAAGGAGTAAAGTTTTCGAATGGAGAAACCATTCAATCTTATTTTTCAAGGAACAACTAGAAGCAATGGATGAAATGGTGGAGAATGGTGAAGTGGTGATGACCACTCTAAATGGCCTACCCAGGTCATGGGATTCCTTTATTCAAGGAATTTTTGCAAGGAAGAAGTTGATCTCCTTCAACAGATTACGGGAAGAATTCTCTCAAAAAGAAGCTAGGCTTGTGGCCCGAGAAGAAAAGATGGGAAATGAAGATCAAGCTCTCACAGCACATGCCAGGAAAGGAAAGTCCAAGAAGGAATCATCTCATAACAGGAGATTCTCACACCACCATTATCATAAAGATAAGAAAGATCTCAGATGCTTCAATTGCAATGAGAAGGGACACTTTGCTTCAGATTGTCCCAAGAAGAAGAAAGACAACAACAACAACTTCAATAAGAAGAAGAAGAATAACAAAAGAAGATATCATGATCATGCTGTCGAAGATGATGAACCCCCAAAGAAGAAGGATAGGGTAGAAAATGATAGTGATGATGACTCATCAAGTGAAGAAGAATATGTTCTAATTTCTGCTCTCACAGGTACTATCTCCCATGGTTGTAATGATTGGTTGATTGACAGTAGGGCTTCCAAACACATGACTGGATTTAAGGAATCTTTTGTGAATCTATGTGAACATGAATCACCCCATAAGGTGAAACTTGGGGATGATTATCAATACCCAATCAAAGGAAGTGGTGAAGCCTCCTACAACCTAGATTCTGGAAAAATCTTTGAAGATGAAAGAAGTCCTTTATGTACCTGGGCTCAAGAAGAACTAACTCTCCATCTCTGCATTGGATGCAAAATGTATGAGGGTTGCATTTGTGGATGGCCAAGTCCTAATGTGGCCAAAGGGAAAGAACATAGATGATGCAGTAGTGATTGGATAGCAAGAGGGAGGTTTGTATAAATTGAAGGGACAACCTGAACATGCCATGGTACATGAATCCATGGAGCCAAGTGAACTTTGGCATAGAAGACTTGCTCATATGCACTATAGGGCACTTCCAATTGCAAGAAAGGTTGTAGAGGGTCTTCCTGAAATCAAGACCAAACATGAAGGTGTTTGCAAAGGATGTGCAAAAGGTAAGAACATTAAGAAGGATTTCCCAAGCAGTGAAAGCAAGGCAAAAGACATCCTGGAAATCATCCACTCAGATGTATGTGGTCCTATGTCATCCAGTTCTCTGAGTGGGTATGTTTATTATGTCTCATTTATTGATGACTTCTCCAAGAAGACTTGGGTATACTTCTTGAAGAACAAAGATGAGGTGTTTGATAAGTTCAAGGAATTCAAAACCTTGATAGAAAATCAAACTGACAAGAAGATCAAAACATTCAGATCTGACAATGGTGGATAATTCACCTTAGGTGACTTCAAGAAGCTTTTTAGTGATTCGGGGATTAAGAGGGAGTTGACTGCTCCTTATAATCCTCAACAGAATGGAGTTGCAGAAAGGAAGAATAGAACAATCATGGAAGCAGCAAGGGCAATGTTGCATGACCAGGATCTACCTATGCATCTATGGGCAGAAGCAGCTAGAACAGCTGTATATGTGTAGAACAGAACACCCCACAAGATATTGGACAACAAGACACCAGAAGAGGTCTTTTCTGGTAAGAAACTTGAAGTCAACCATCTCAGAATATTTTGTTGTCCAGTATATACTCATGTCCCAAAGGAAAAGAGGACTAAACTAGATCCTTCAGGAAAGAAGGGTATCTTTGTGGGTTACAGTGAAAGCTCGAAGCCTTACAGAATTTACTTTCCAGGGTTCAAGAAGATTGATGTCAGCAGGGATGTAACATTTGATGAAAACTCGGCATTCATCAAATCAAGGAAGGCACCTATCGAAGTTTATGAAGAACCTAAGGAAACTAGATTTCAAGACGCTACCATGACTGAAGCAGTTCCAGAAGTTGTTCGTGAGTTTGAAGATCCGCAAGAACCTGTAGATCCACCCCATGAGGATAACTCTCACAAGAGGAAACCTGCATGGGCTAGAGAGCTCATTCAAGATGCAGAAAGATTTGGCATTCCAGAAGAAGAACACAGAGCAAATAAGAGAACCAGATCACATACCAGCTATGTTGCTTTACTCTGTGACATTATGAACAAAGAACCTTTCAGTTATGAAGAAGCAGCGAAAAAGAAAGAATGGAAGGATTCCATGGTTGAGGAATACCAATCAATAATGAAGAATGATGTTTGGGATGTTGTCCCAAGACCTAAAGAGAAGTCTGTTGTGACTTCCAAATGGATCTACAAAATCAAGCATGTTGCAGATGGCAGTGTAGAAAAATACAAAGCAAGATTCGTAGCTCGTGGCTTCTCTCAGAAAGAGGGAATAGATTATGAAGAAAATTTTGCACCTGTAGCTAGGTATACTTCCATCAGAACAGTACTTGCCCTGGCTGCAGCAATGAAATGGAAAATACACCAGATGGATGTCAAGAATGCTTTCTTGAATGGTGTAGTTGAAGAGGAAGTATATGTGGAGCAGACACTCAGTTTTGAAATACATGACAGGGAGTCATATGTGTGCAGATTGAAGAAAGCTTTGTATGGCTTGAAACAAGCTCCTAGAACCTGGTATGGTAGGATGGACAATTTCCTATCTAGTTTGGGCTTTACCAAGAGTAAAGAGGATTCCAACCTCTACTACAAGGTTGAGGAAGGGAATCCTGTGATTCTACTCCTGTATGTGGATGACTTATTTGTAACAGGAGATGACAGATTGATTGCAGATACTAAGAGAAAGCTTGCTGCCAAGTTCGATATGAAAGATTTGGGAATGATGCATTATTTCCTAAGTATGGAGGTGTGGCAGAGTGCAGGTGGGATCTTCCTTGGTCAAGGGAAGTACACAGTAGATATCCTGAAGAGATTCAGGATGATGGATTGCAAGGCCATGGCCACACCTATGGCATCAAATATGAAGCTTCTATGTGATGTTTCATCTGAGCCGGTTGATGTCTCTATGTATCGTCAGATGATTGGGTCCTTGATGTACCTGACGAACACGAGACTAGATATTTGCTTTGTGGTGAACACATTGAGCCAGTTCCTAACAGATCCGAGGAGTGTTCACCTGGTTGTTGTAAAGCATGTTCTGAGGTACCTGAAGGGTACAATGGATTATGGGCTCAAGTATGAAGCGAATCAAAAGTTTAACCTGCAGGGTTATGTTGATTCAGATTGGGCTAGCAATGCTGCAGATAGGAAGAGCACATCTGGATGCTACTTCAGTATGGGATCAGGTGTGATCTCTTGGTTTAGTAGGAAGCAGTCCTGCGTAGCACTGAGTACAGCTGAGGCAGAGTATGTTGCATCCTGTTCAGCTAGTTGTGAGGCAGTATGGATACGGAAGCTATTGTCTGAGTTATTTGATCTCCCGTTGGATGCTACTAGTATCTTCTGTGATAACCAGAGTTGTGTGAAGCTATCCGAGAACCCAGTGTTTCATGACAGGTCGAAACACATAGAGATCAAATATCACTATATCAGGGATATGGTGCAGAGAGGAGCTGTGAAGCTCCTGTATGTTACGACGGACGAGCAGATTGCAGATGTGCTGACGAAGCCACTAGCTAGAGTGAAGTTCGAGTACTTCAGAGAGAGGCTTGGTGTTCTTCAGATCGACGATACTTCGAGGAAGAAGTGATGGACACATTTGCTGAAGCCATTCCAAGCATGTTGGAAGGAGGATCCTTCACATGGCTGTGGATGTAAGCGCTGGATGATGAGCATCAGGATGATGCTCTGGTATGATCAGTTGGATCATTTTTATATGTATGTATGCATCATGTTGGATGCTGGATATGATCAGTTGGATCATTTATATGTATCTGTGTGTACGAATCATGTTGGATGTTGGATATGATCAGTTGGATCATTTATATGTATGTATGCATCATGTTGGATGTTGGATATGATCAGTTGGATCATTTATATGTATGTACACATCATGTTGGATGCTAGATATGATCAGTAGTATCATTTGTATGTATTTTGTATATGGATCATGTTGGATGCTTGGACCATGTATATGTATATGTATCAGGTGGATACATTGTATGATCAGGTGGATACATTATATGATCTGGTGGATCATGTATGGTGATATGTATCATGTATTTGTATTTGTATTAGGTAGATACACTGTATGATCAGGTGGATCATGTATGATGATATGTATCAGGTAGATACTTGGTATGCATCAGGTAGATGCATTGTATGATCAGGATGATCATGGATGACGAGCTTCGGGATGTTGCTCCAAATGACATGTAGCAGGATGTTGCAGTGATGATGATCAGGATGATCATGTGTACATTAGGATGATGTATGGTGAGTATCAGGTTGATACTCTGTGGCCGTGGAACAGGTTGTGCAGATAAGCATGTAATTTGTGCCTTGGGATATTTGCAGATAGTCTTTCGAGGTTTTTCCTATGGCATGTAATTTGTACCCTGGGATATCTGGTAAATGCTCTTTCAAATTTTTGCTTGGGAGGACATATAATTTGTGCCCTGGGAGATCTGCAGATAGTCTTTTGAGGTTTTTCCTATGGCATGTAATTTGTGCCCTGGGATATCTGGCAGATACTCTTTCGAGGTTTTGTCCTATGGCATGTAATTTGTGCCCTGGAAAATCCAATAGGTTGATCCGTGTGCTCGTAATCAGTCCTGGGATGTTCTTTCGAGGTTTTGCCATGACCACATGTAATTTGTGCCTTGGGAGATCCGATAGGTTGATCCTTGTGCTCGTAATCAGTCATGGGATGCTCTTTCGAGGTTTTGTGGTGACCACATGTAATTTGTGCCCTGGGAGATCTGATAGGTTGAGCCTTGTGCTCGTAATCAGTCCTGGGATTCTCTTTCGAGGTTTTGTGGTGGGGTCACATGTAATAAGTCCTGGAGATCTGGACAAGATGAAAAAGGCCTCAGATGCTCTTTAGGGTTCTTACTAGTCAAGAGACTCTTTTAAGGTTTTGTGACGCACATAATAAGTCCTGAGATTTCCACAGTATGGCCAGTGATGATGAAGACCTGCAGGTGGTGGGCCTACATCCAGTATGAAAAAGGACTGGCTCTGTAGAACTTCCTATGACGAGTAGATTCAGAGATTGGTTGAGATAGCAGCAGCAGTGACGATGATGATGACGATGCATCGATGGTGATGATCCCGAGAAGAAGACTTGTCTAGCAGATCTGTGTCAAGAAATACCTTCCTAGTTAAGAGGGAATGTTGATGTATATGTAACTTCGGAATGTATTTCATCTATGTATTTCATATATATTTATTGTACCCTTATTAGAGATGTGTTATTCCTCTATAAGGAAGTGTCGTCATGTGGATTGACAAGTGTCGCAAGTGTGTGTACTTGCCGATGGGTTATTAGACCACCATGTGTGGGGTCAGCCCTTAAATATATATTATATTGTGGATGTACCTAGCTAGACAAGTCGGCCCCATAAGGTCACTGGGCAAACAGGTTAGTATAAATAGAGATCAGGATATCTCTATTTAGATCATTCGGAAAGTCATATCTCTCTCACTCAAAAAGTGGCGCACTAGTGAGGAGGAGGATCATCTGCTACTAAGAGACTATCTCAGTGTATTTTGGTTGTACTTTGGTTGAGCCATTTCTCTCTCTATCTCTGAGGAAGTTGTGGGGTTTTTCACCTTAGGGTTTTCCCCACGGAAACTTTGTGTCTCTTGTCTCTCATGCTTTTGATTCTTGTGATGCTTGTCATGCTTATTGTGATTGTTATGCATTGATATACTGTATATGTTATTCTCTCAGTGAAGATCCTAGAGTATTGTGAATTAATGCTCAAAATGTAACACTAAAAGACTTGTGTCGAAAAATACCTTCCTAGTTAAGAGGGAGTGTTGATGTATATGTAACTTCATAATGTATTTCACATATATGTATATTGTATTCCTATAGAGATGTTATTATTCCTCTATATGGAAGTGTCGTCATTTATATTGTAAGTGTTGTAACTTATACTTGATGGGTTATTAGACCACCTTGTTGGGGTTGGCCATGTGGGTCAAAGGGTTATTAGACCACCCTATTGGGGGTCGGCTCAGTCAGCATTATGTTATGTGGTTAAGTTAAGGCCGACCTAGTAAAGGTTATTAGGAAAGTCAATTCAAGTATAAATAGAGTGCGAGAGGCACTCTATTTGATCATTATATTCTCACACACACTCTCGGGAGAGTGGCGCACTCGTGGAGGAGGAGAAGCTGCTGCTAGGAGATGTCTATCTCTTATGCTTGGGTTGTATCATTGCTCTATCTATCTCTGAGGAATTTATTAGGGTTTTTCACCTTTATGGTTTTTCCCAAGTAAACTATGTGTCTTTCGTGTGCTTGCATTATTGTGTTCATGATTGATATGTTGTAGATATGATGTACATGTTGTTCTCTCAGTTAAGATCCTAGATCAGATTGAAGTAAATTCTGAAAAATTAACATAAATTATGGAAAACACTCTGTATCTTATTCATTGATATGATAACAATATATAATACATCCTCCATGGAGAAAATCGAATTGCTTTGAAGCAATATGGAAAGAGCAAAAAGAAAAGGCTTAGAAAAGACAAAAAACCCCCTAGGTGGCAAAAGCAGTTTCCAAAACTGTGCTAGAGGCTCAAAAATTTGGAAAGTATGGTATGGAAGCTCATGAGTGAGGTAAATAGGATGTATTGATGGATTTAGAAAGTTAGATATGATGTGGAGGTCGAATTGGTCAAGTGGCAAAAGATTCCAAGTTAACTAGCTTTATCTTTTTCACTAGAAAGTAGAAAAAGCAGGACAAAGCTAACTAAAACTGGATAGTGTCTTTCTAATTCAGGAATAGAATAAAATCAGACAGAATCCAAGGAAATCTTATCCAAAATCTATCCAAATTCGTTTTTGTGAATGAGGATAGCATGTGGTCCACTAAAAGACAAAACTAGCCTATTCTACCTAGTCAAAACTCAGTAAATTAATCATAAATGATTAATTAATTTTATCCTAAGTCTAGAATGACATAGTGGATTTTTTAAATGTTCCAACACCCCCCCTTAATCCTGACTTTATGTGATGGGAATCATAAAATATCAAAAATATAGGGCCCAAGCAACAAGGCTTATGGTCACCCCAATACAAAAATAACTAGTCCATGTAAACCAAGGAAACAGGGAAAACCTCATGGGAACAAAACCCTCCCTAAAAAATGGACATGCTTGATGTCTTCATACTGTCATGTTGCTCATTTGAATGAGCTAAATGAGCTGAATGAGCTGAATGGGCTGCTTCTGAGTAACTGACTTGATGAAGAGATTGTGGATGTCATGATCATGCATCAGTGCATCAATGTTGTGTAGCCAAGAACCATGTGTTGAATCTCTATGAATCTCATCTTCTGATGATGGAGGAGCATCAAATGAATTTTTCTTATTGCTGTAACATACATAATCAATGATGGAAAGAAGATCTATGCATACTCCTTCCCAAGGAGAAACAATGAACTCAACAGGATCAATTTCTTCTGTCGCTGCAATATGGTGTACTAGTTCTTGTACTTTCTTCTCAAACTGATGTAGAACCTTTCTGATATTTAAAATGAGATCATGCAGCTCTGAAATATCAGAATGTAATTCATATGGAGCAGCAACCAATAAATCTGTGGAGTCTCCATGATCGAACACAATTTCAGTAGAAAACGTTTGAGAAACTAGATCACCGAGACAGCTGAGCGAGCCTGGAGAGTGTGAGGACTTGAATTTTGAACCATGAGTGATGGGGTCAGGTCTAGATGTGTGGAATATCAATCCAAATAATTCCAAAACAAGGTCTGTCCAACCAATGAAAGATATGCAAGACAAAAGTGCAACAGAGGCAAGTGACACAGTGTAGGAAAACATAGAATTGTGTAGTTTCTTAACTGGAGAACTTGGGGTTTGTAGGGTCTTTTGTGCATCCAAAGGTTGGGAATATGATGTGGGATATGTAATGACCTGCATATCAGACTCTAAATCATCTTCTATATCAGAATCAAAAATATTTGAATGATGGTGGAAAGACCTTTCAGAAGACAAGTCAGAATCTAGTAAAAAATGACTAGTTTTGAGAGTAGACTTGGATGAACTGACTGAAGATTGTTCCAATGAAGAGGTTTCTGATTCTGATATATCAGAATGTGAATCAATATCAGATAAATCAGAATTATATTTCACTCTAGCACTCAAAGCATAAACATTATTACCTTTGGGAGAGGCTTGGAGACAGAGTTCTTGTTCTACAACAAGCTTGCCTTGTTCTTTCTTTGCAAAGTCAGGAACATCTATGCTATGCTCTTCAAGCATCTTGGCCATGATGTCCAATTTCTTCTTGAAGCAAGATTTCTCAGGATGAGTTCCTTTGCAGCAATAAAAACACTTGGGCTTCTGCTTCTTCATCTTCTTGGATTTTGAATCTCCATCAGAATCCTCTTCATCTAACAATATCTTCTGTTTGGATTTGTCATTCTTGAAACTCTTTGCTCTATGAGCAACAAGTGCAAAGTCTTTGGAGGGTGATTGATCCCTTATTTGGACCAGCTTGTCCTTTTCTTGAGTGAGCGAATTGATGAATGCATCCAAGGTTGGCATCTTCCACTTTGGAACTGCAAGTCTTGTAGAATGAAAAGTAGACACAAATACTGAGTATTCAGAGCTCAGTTTTGACAGAATGGTAAGGATTAATTGCTCATCCTTCTTCTCTATACCACATTGCTTGAGTTGAAGCACTAGGTTCTTGAATTTTGACATGAACTCCTCCATAGAATCAAAATTACTTGGACTAAGAGAGATCAACTCAATCTCCAACAAATGACCTCTGAGCTCATCCTGTTTTCCAAAGAGAGACTCTAGCTTTGTCCACACTTCATTTGGAGTTGATAGAGAATCGATATGGAATAGAAGATTTGGAGATACATAGAGACAAAGTAACCCATAAGCTTCATCAATCATATTGAACCATTTGGATTTTAATGCAACAGCTCCTGGCTCAGTTTCAAGCCCTATAGTGACTCTATACAATCCTTTGCTCCGAAGCTGGATGATCATATGCACCTTCCAGTCAAATAAATTGAAGGGAGTGAGAGTCACAGCTTTGGCTTGATTTTGCTCCATACCGATATGCTCCTGGTGATGGCAATACCTGCAAAAAACACTCTTGAAAATTGCTTTGAATCAAGCTAGCTCTGATACCATGTGAGATTTTCAATTACTAGGAACTAGATTCATAAGACAATTTCACCATGGAAAAAATCGAATTGCTTTGAAGCAATATGGAAAGAGCAAAAAGAAAAGGCTTAGAAAAGACAAAAAAACCCCTAGGTGGCAAAAGCAGTTTCCAAAACTGTGCTAGAGGCTCACGAATTTGGCAAGAATGGTATGGCAGCTCATGAGTGAGGTAAATAGGATGTATTGATGGCTTTAGAAGGTTAGATATGATGTGGAGGTCGAATTGGTCAAGTGGCAAAAGATTCCAAGTTAAATAGCTTTATCTTTTCCACTAGAAAGTAGAAAAAGCAGGACAAAGCTAACTAAAACTGGATAGTGTCTTTCTAATTCAGGAATAGAATAAAATCAGATAGAATCCAAGGAAATCTTATCCAGAATCTATCCAAATTCGTTTTTGTGAATGAGGATAGCATGTGGTCCACTAAAAGAAAAAACTGGCCTATTCTACCTAGTCAAAACTCAGGAAATTAATCATAAATGATTAATTAATTTTATCCTAAGTCTAGAATGACATAGTGGGGTTTTTAAATGTTCCAACAATTAAGGCCCAAATCAATAGCATGGCAGGGAAAATAGAAAATATGGAGGAGACTTTGGGACTGGCGTATCCACGCAAGAATAAGATGCCCAAAGTGATTGACAGTGAGTTAGAGGTTATCAACAGAAAGATGGAAAAGCTCAAGAAATATATGGATACTGCTGGAAACTACGTGAACCTCTGCACTGAACAGAACATAGCCACGAATCCTGTGGGAGCAGCCATGGATGATGGCCCTCGTTAGTGGTATTTTTATTGTCTTCTATGTTATTTAGTTCAAGATTTAGGAACTTGGTTGTCTACAATATAGGCATTAGTATTTTGATGGGTCTCTGGATGGGATAAATGTCCAGTTTTGTAAAAGAAAGACTATAAGAAATGCTTTTTTTTCTGCACATTACTACTAGGTCAGTTCATTAGAAGTTACAGTACGCATAGAACAGGAAGAGAACATGCAAACTTTCAACAGAATCATGAAGAAGTTGGCTTGATTGTTGTTTCTTACACGGAGAAACAATTTGATCAACCATACTTCGATGTATCTCTCTTTTTTATAAATTATCAATGATATTAACCATTTCTGTCAAAAAAAAACATATAGTATTATTAATTTTTTATTATTATAAATAATATAATTTTCTTTCCAAATCCGACATAAAGTAATGTCAACATTACCCATTAAACAACATTTCTCCCCAGCCTTAGTATTCATGATGCAATCAGATTTTATGCGTATGTCGTTTGAATTACAACAATGTACTATCTTAGCTCATAAAGCTTTACAGGCTATGTATGAATATTCTTATTCTTATTTGTGAGGGTAAACTTGATGATAAAAACAAACTAAACTTAGGAAATTAATTTCTCATTTAAAAGCCTGCAATACTGCAATATCAACTCAAAGCAATTTAAATTTCAAAAAGATATTGATGTATTTTGCTAATGAACTTTCAAGATCACAACCCTCGTTTTGTGGAGTCACCTGTTTTTGCTTCACCAAAGGTTGGGATTGACATCGACACACAACAATGTTAGGAAAATGCCAACATATAATTAAAATGCTAACTATATAATATGGAATTAAAACTTTTTCATTTATACAAATGTTAACATGTCATTAATAAGGATATGCATGGGTTTTGAAGGAAATAGGCTATATTTTTAGTCTTATTAAAGTCTGAATGGGAGATAGTGTTGAATTTTATTTTATTTATTATTATTATTATTTAGGTTTTAAAGGTGAGTTATAAAATAGAAAAGGGCCATTCCCATTATAGTTTTGTGGGTTATTTGGTTAGCTTAAAATGTACCATTATTTGAATAAATATTTACTCTAATTTTCTAGGTGCCAATTTAGGTTGTTGTTATTTTCCAATATTTTAAAGGACATTAAACAAAACTTTTCTTGAAAACTAAGAGATTGGTTGGATAGATAAGACTATTCCATGGGGTTTCGTTGACGATGCATGCCAAGGAGTTTCATTGACGATGCATGCCAATGCAATGCACAAAAATATGCTTTGGGAGGCTTATCATTTCTTGATGAATCCCATTTTTTGAATTTCAAGCATGCTTAGCAATTATGTAGAATCATTGGAACTCAAATCATTAATGATGGTGGCAATTACAAAAGAGGTAAACATATTACAAATTTATAGTGACTCATTGCTAGTGATAAAATTAGATGCAGTACAATTGGGAGATCCAAAATAATACTTCACAACATCTTGCCAATCATATAAAGGTCAATACTGAAAAATTTGAGTATATTACATTTACACATATTTATATGGAACTAAAGATAGTGGTTTCCATTTTATTAAAACAAGGTTTACTTCTAGATCTAGATTATTTGTTGCTAGAAGAAATCAATAATGGGGTCCATTCTAAGACAAGGATGCCTTTATAACTGCTAACAAAAATATTTTGCTACTTACTTATTTGGTATAATTTTTTGAGTCTACATTTGATCTTTTCATGAATCTCTTTGTGTTAGAAGCCCCTTAGGTCGGATGGACAATTGACCAACACAAAGCCAACAAAACCAAACACAAGCAAATAGATAAGACATGAATTGCATTTCTCATCAACAAATGTACATATAAATACATGAGAGATTGACCCTTGGGTTTCATATTCCAAGTGGTCTCTTGGAATCCCAAGATGAATGTTCACATGTTCATGTGACTCTTGGGATATTTAACGCTTACGGATTAATGTTTCTAACAATCCCCCCCTTAATCCAAAGGGGTGTATAGGAGTCCAAGAAAAAAAAGTTGAATTATTGGAGAAGGACGACTGCAAAAGGTTGAACATTCTCCAACTTGGAAATCCGACTATGACAGGCAAGTTAGCAAAATTTGACTTCTCCTGCTAAGTACAAGTGCTCTTTGAAGTGGTGGTTTTGGCTAACCACCAACCAAAGGGGGATAACGGAAGCTGGAGTCTTCTACTACGTGGGTGGTTTAAATTTGACCACAAACTCTCGATCTCAACAACTATAAAATCATGAACCATGAAGGTGGTTTAAGGATGAACACAAACTCTGGAACTTGTCTTGAAGACTGAGAGGTTCCTGGAACATTCCAAAATGCTAGCAAAGGTTGTATGTCTTCTACTGAATGAGTAGTTTGAAGTTGAACAAAAACTTTGGAACTTGAATCAAAGGCTCAAAGGTTCTTGGAACATTCCGAAAGGCTAGTAGAATCTGGTGCAATATTCTACTAACAGGATAGTCATGGCCCTGTCTTTGGCTCTGGCTACAACTTTGAGGTTGGCAAGATCAAGGATCTATATTTGATGCAGGCTCGCTTGTTCTCACTTGCTTGTTTCTGACTGTTCATCATTCCCCCCTATCAGTAACAATGTGAGGAGAAGAAGATGTCTCAACTGCAAGCTGTGTCAATACTCGTGAATGAACTATTCGGTATGACATATATATCTTCTTAGCTATTGATAACCATTGCCAAGAAGCAATTCACCCGTAGTGAATCTTATCTCTTGCAGGTTTCTTCAAATTGAAGCATCTCTATGAAGAATGTGTATGTTTTCCACAATGCTTGCAAGGGTGAAGATCAAAAAAATGGATATGTCATGTGGACAACTCGGTCAGAGTGTTGGCATGTCTAACTCTGAACTGATGTGGATGAAGATGAACTATCGTTGAGGAATCTAGCACTCTGAAACTGGATAAGCTTGGAAAAATCATGAAAGTGAATTGTCACTTCCTTGTTGTATTCAATAACGATTATGTGCTTGTTGGTTGATCTTTTTCCAAGGTCTAATGATCGGCTTGAGAAGTGCAAGTGGAACTTATGTATGCATGTCTTCATCTTCATTTTCTTTCACTTCTGTACCAGGGCCATTGATTTGCTCATGTGCTTCTGAAATGACGTCATTTTGTGCAGGTTATTGAATATAATCATGAAGAGGATTGTTATGAACATGAACAAGTTCATAATATTTTTCTTCTCGTATGAGTTGTGACTCAAGCTGTAAAAACTCAAGTGTGTCTTTTGAATCTTGCACACAATTCCAAATGTGAGTGATGGTACTAGACTCGTTGACATTGACAATGTTGTCAACATAGGAGAGAAGTAGAGTGTTCAGTAACTCTACCAAACCATTCATTTTCGCCATTGATAAATTGAAAAACTCACTCAAATGGAGAAGGGCTTCTTGCAACTCCGCCCTTTTACAATCACTCAAACAATTGAAATATTTTACTCAACAGCTAAAGATGTTCAGCTTCTACCGAAATACACAATAATTGCTGATTATGAAGTTGAATTGACTGGAATTAACATTGATATTGAATTTTCGTTGCTTTGACTCCTAACTAGATTGGTCCACTTGCTTCAATATTCTTTACTAATGCTTGATTGATATTAATTTACGCATGAATTGCATGTATATGGCTAGACACAAAAGAGCCAATCAATAAATCATCTACCTCCCATATATCCTTAGACCTTATTCGATTTCAAGACAAGTCAAGGACATTCACCACAAAATATATTTTTATTATCCAATATGGTACATAAAGCCTTCACCTAGACTTTTGTTCTCATTTTCAATGAGGAGATAAAGAACCCTTTTACAATTTCAAGTATCTAGGAAACTTTTAAAAGGGAATGTTTTACCAATCACTTTGCTTTGCACTAAGTGAACCAAACTTTATATGAGTCTCAAACCAATTGTGTTGATTTGAAGTTCGAATCCCATGGAATACCAAAGGTCGTGATGAGTAGCCAATGCAGTATTGAAGGCGATTTGACCTTTTTGTTTAGAAGTCTCTGGTGGAGAGATCTGAGCTCCAGGCTGCTCCAATACATTATATAAAAAGCAACGTTTAACGTGGTCCTGGGATGATACATGCACAAGGCTCCACGCTGTAGCAGATAACCATATGCAGCCCTTCGAGTCTCTATGTGCATGTACAAGTAGGTGGAGGTGAAATATTAGAGGTGCACTTGCATTATCACTAGGTGTGAATATATAATGTTATTGCATGTTTATCTCTGCTTCGTGGATCTGATTATCAACCGTCATGCAATATGAAGCTGGTCCCTTCGATCTCCCAAAAGCGCGGATAGAACCTCTCTGTGCACTGTCCAAGGCTCACGCAAAGAGAGAGACAACGGATTGAGGTATCAGAGGAGGCAGGTCCTGCAAATCTGAGAGAATTAATTGAACAAGTCGAGTATCTCACGAAGGATTAACGTTATTCTATCCTTGTTTTTAAAAATTAAAACATAAAATATAATCTAATGGATTTGATTACATTTATAATTATTGATCATGAATTTGTTTGTAACTTATTTGAGTACAATTTTTGAATAAATGTTGATTAAATGAAAGATTTTATGGCTTGTTTTAATGATCCGTAAATTCTGGGGATATTCTATTTGACAAAATGTTATAACAAAGTTTAAATGAGGTTGTGATATATTATGCACTAATTATTTATGACTAAAATGTAATATTAGAAGTACAATGAAAGCTTTCAAAGAGTATAAAAACATTGAGGATATGTGAATTTTGATGCAAGATATTTGACCCTAAAATCACTACTTAAAGACCTAAGTATGTTTTAAAAGTTTCAAAAGTTTAAATCACCAAATTGGGATTTGCCCCTAAGATGGGCCTAACAAAGCCATGGCTATAAGTTTCCACCATTAAATTGTACTCTGATGGATAAATAATTATATGGTGATAATTTTGAATTATTTGAATATGGGTTAAATTATATCATCGAATGCATTCAAAAGCGTGAAAACAAATATTAGTTAATTAAAGATAAAGACAATTGTAGATAATCTTTACAAGAAGAATTGCATGAATAACATTGCTCCCTGTTTCAAAAACCTATACTCAATAGAATATGGATGGCGGTTCGTAAATTTCTATGTTAGAAGATATAGACAACTCGGAACAAAGCGATTTTTGAAACATAGTTTATTTCTCTAGTCAGAACGATCATCATATATAGATCTCTTCTTTTGGAAGCTTTTATATTTTGTGATGTCTTTGGCTTTCATAAAGAGCCTCTGATAGTGCAAGAGAGTAATGGGTTAGTGATTTTGTGATTGGTAGCACTCCTTAGTCCAAATTTTTCCAGTCTAAATCAACTAGCCTTGCCCATTGGTGCTTCGGACTTAACACCTCAGAATTTCAGGATTAGTTGAATTTGCAAAGATGCCACAAAATTTTCTTTGCTTAAGCCTAAAAAGAAACCCTAGGGTGGTAGGTGTAGGAGGGTCCTCTTGTACTCCGATGGAAAATCGATACTAACCTTTTCTTGGGGAACTGGTATGGCAACGAATAACAAGTTGAACTTTACACTCTGCTCACGGGTTTAGAGATTATTCACAGTTTTCAAATTAATGAAAGCTCTCATCCTAGGCGAAGCTATGTTAGTGATCAACCAGGTGAGGACAAACGTTGTAAAAAAATGCACAATTCTTTGAAGAATCTATGACAGGATCAATTGGCATCTAAATCAAATCAATGAAGTAAATTTCTTGAATATTTGAAGGAACGGAAATTCTTTAGTAGATCAAATGGCTAATGAAGCGATAAGGTTAGATAGGGAGGTTTTCATTTAAAATGGGGGCCATCCCGATTGTAGGTGGATCCACTGATTATATTTATTCTTGGTGGTAGTTTTTTATGTTCATTTCTCGACTTAATGTTCATGGGAAACACAACATGGACTACATATGGAGTTCTCTCTAGTGTGCGAGACATCATTTTGGGTTCATTGCATACAAGGGATCCTAAACACTCCCCTATAGTTCAAGCTCCCTCCATCACATGCTTTTCTTCTTGTATATGGGTTCCTTTATGGATCTCATTCAAAGCTCTATTGATGCTGGTGGGACAATTTTGGTGAAGGATTCTTGTGTTGGTGTTCGGCTTGGGTTGTAGAGGTAGATGATAGAATTTGGATCTTCTTGCACAAGTTCAACCCTCTCTCCCTGGACAAGGATCTCTAGTAAGAATACTCACCTCCTTTGCCTTGCGTTCGGGAAGGTTATGAACAATGCCCTTGTTCCAATAGATGTTTGTGGGAAGGTCTCTATGATTTTGTTTTTAGATCCCAATTGCAATCTGTTTTTTACACGTGGAAGGAGTTTCATTACTTGGGTGGGGATTAGTTATAGTCTCAAGTCTCCTTTGTTATTGGTATGGCTAATCCTTCAGGTTGGGGTGCAGTGGGGGGGTGGTGGATGGAATGAGTGACATAAGAGAGCTTAATAGGATGGCGAGGCACTTGAACTCGAAGATGGATGGTCAAAGGGGGTTTGTTGACAACATTAGTTTCCACATTACCCTTAAATATGCTAAACATGAGGTTCTTGAGAGAACCGTTAAGGAGCAGGGGAAGTAAATTTCGAAGATGATTAGTGATTATGAGATGCACGTTAATATTATTCCTAGTCTGTTTAAGGATACTAAATCAAGGTCCATTCTATGGGATCCAAGCTCATGGAAGAGGACGTTGTTCAATGGTCGACCATTGCTATAATGGAAATATACAACTCTAAAGACACTAACAAAGATCAACAACAACTATAGGAAGGCCACAATGGCATATGTTCTTCTAAATTTATGTTGTTTCATGTTTTTCATTTGTGTTCGGCTATTAGGCTAGTTAATACAGATTTATAGCTTTTAGTAGTTTGTGAAGTTGATAGTTGTAGTTTTAAGGAGGTATAAGTAGGAGAAATTGTGTTGTAGTTGTTCAATAGTTAGAATATTTTTAACAAACACTAGCATGCATTATTTTGTTTGATTCTCCTTAGCATTTTTAATATAAATCTCTTCCTCATTTCAGTTAAAAATAAAATGTTTACAAGAAGAATATTAGGTTATCCCAATCTAACCGATGGAAAGGCTTTGGTCTTGAACAAGTATGGGTGAACCTTGAGAAGTGGTGTGACCTTTGTTACTCACACCACTAAATATTTATTTCTTGAAGATGTTAAATTGAATATAACCCTTATTTGTGCTAGATGGACATATTTTTTCCGATGGAATACACATCACAAGACACCCTCTGATACTTCTCCTCATTTCAAGGATGGTACCTGGGGTAAACCGTTTTATTGCAGTTTTTCCAATCTAATCCAATGAGGGAATCGAGTGGGGCCCTCAACATTCACATAGATATCCAACTCGAGGACTTGACCCCATGACCTCTTACTTGTAGCTCATAGGGATCAACCACTTGAGCTAGCCCACTAGGCTTAGTTGTGCTAGATGGACATGGTCGTTATTGTTTGTATTTAAACTTAAGGTAATCGATCAAGATTTCATGTTGAAATATTGTATGGTTAGATAATGATGGGTTGAATCAAGTGTTGTTGTATAATCATGATGGTTTCTTATGAAAGGCTAATGGAAATAAAATTGTAAAAGAATAAGTACATGCATAATGAATTTGGTATCATAGTGTTGGAAAATTAAAAAAAAATTAGAATATATAATTTTATTTATGAGATAAATTTGTATAAATATGTTAAAATTGGATTTTTTTAACTAGTGGTTTCTTGTTTTGGGAAATATATTTTATATATTCATGTTAGTAAACTAATTAGTATCTAAATGATGAGGCTTTTTGAACAAAAAATTGTATAAATATAGTGGATAGTCCATAATATTACTACACACACACACACACACAGCTCGAGTGGGTCTAATGGTTAAGAAGACGTGTTTCCTTTAGGAGGTCATATGTTCAAATCCAGAGGGGGTACAATATATACACCTCTGTATAATTTAGCAGTTAAATTGTTGCATGGGGGAGGGGGGGGATTTGTCCTACAAACAAGGGGGTCTCATACACAAAATTGGTGTCTGGATACGTTGTGACCTTAAAAATACATTATTATTATTATTATTATTATAAAGTAAGAAAAAACTCTAAAATTATGATGTGTAGTGTTAGTGCAACATTTGAGGCCCTTAACATAATCAAAATAATGTTTTTTACTTAATGTGTAAAACTCGTTCCATTGTCTTTTAGCATATAATTTTCTTCTTAAATAGTAGAGGCAAATAAGAAGTAATAGGAGAAATATCCTGACATGCATCTAGCAATTATAATATATACATCTAAAAAATAGAACATTGAAATTTCTTTAGAAAATTTATATATTTGGAATGTTGGAACAACAACCTTTGCTAGTTCATCACACCTTTGGATCTTCTAGAGACAAACAATAAACCATTGATAGTCGACTAATTTGTTGATTGTGGGCCGACTAGGCTCTCCACTAGTTGGACCAATCGATTGATGGAGGAGTTGACTAATTACCATCTTACTAGTCAGACAGTCAGAACACAACCATCGACTATGGCACAAATATGAAAAAAATTGAGGAGACGTTATATGCTATGACCCATGAATGTGGACACACTCTTCCTCACTTCAAGGGAGATCATTACATCTTGGTGTTATAAAAAGATGATCATATGGATCAAATAATATGGCAAATTGTGGCTAACAAACAATGCATTTTTATGTATTGTTGATTGTGATATGTTGTGCTTGAGTGTTGAAATGGTGTCTATGGACACCACCTCTTCTTGGAATATTTATCTCTCTAATAACTTCTCCAAGATGGTATTAGAGTTATTGGTTTGAATCATAGATTTTTTCTACAAGTCTTTTGAGGTGTCTACAAGACATGCTCTATTGACTAGTATCTATGTGTGATTGACTGTGGGTTTCAACTTGCAGACCATATTAGGGTTTAGATGGACAAATTAGTGTTATAGTTTCCAAGAAAGAACCCATGATATTGAATGGTCAAAACTATGGAATATCGGCACTGTGAAGTTCTAATTCACAGTAGATCTAAAGAGCTGAGGATACCTCACAAAGAAAGAATGAGCATAAAATTTGAATAAGAGTGAAAACTATAGTAAAAAAGAGCAGAAGAATAAAAATGCAGTAGAACTCAAATAGGAGCAGAATAATTTCACATGTTCCAATAATAAGTATAATAAACAATGATGTTACAATGGAGAGAATTCGAATCATGCAGGAGAATTCGAACCGCAATTGGTCTAGCATAAGGATTATCACCACTGGAGTGCTCCAAAAGACTAAAAGTCACCTAAACTTCAATAATTGAAGTCACAATCAGTTAACTGAATAAGGAGGGTGCAATAGTGAGTCTATCATGCATGCCATTCAGAAAAGGGTGCATGAGGCCACAATCAGTGGCATCCGAAGCTCTAACCCCCCACAAGAGTCAGATAAATCAGGTGGACTACACTGGAATGCTCAGTAGGTTCCTATAAAATAGGGAACTGACTGAAGTGTCCTAAAATGATGCATGCAGGTCTTAGAAGGTGGTAAATGGATCCTAGATGACATCTGCACACCACTAGGGGGGAAATGACATCATCAACAACTAGGAAAAATAAATAATGCTAGGTAGGACAAGGGTGGAGTATTGAAATATCCTAAAAGGCACAAGATATGGAAACCTTGTTGAAAAGTAAAAAACTCTAGTATTTTACCAAGAATGTGATCCTAGATCCGAAGGATGATCAACATAAATTTGTCGTCAGTGGAAAGAAGGATGAGGTTTTAGGAGTGATTATTGCCTACATTTGAGGGAGAATCACTTTCATACAAGTGGGATCAACTGTCCTCATTAGGTCTAGAAGAAATTGAAGAATATGTTTGATAAAGTCCATGAAAGTCAGATTATGTACATTGAGAAAGAGTTGATCTCTCTGGATCCCCGCTCTTTTGAAAGGATTGGGGATTATATGGCTCATGTTGAGGAATTACAATTGAAATTGGGTGAATGTCGAAAGGAATTTATGAAGAAATATGACCATCTAATTGAACTATGTGTCTTGAATTTGAAGACACCCTGTGATATATTTAGTTCGATATTATGTGCTAGTTGGGCATCCAAAAATTAAAAGTGTAAGGACTATAATTTTGTCTATTTCTATGGATTGGTGATTAGGGAACAAGAGAAATTGTTTGATGAAGGTAAATTAAAGGTCAAGCAATAGGTTGATCTATTGAAGGGAAAAGGTAGACAAAACTATAGAAAAAGGGGTTAGTAACGTAACCCTAAGTAAGGTCGAGAATGCATCAACAAAAATGAGAAGTGTGATGAGCTAACTTCAACTAAGAAAGACATGAAGATGAAGACATGTCACTATTGTGGGAAATTGGTACATATGAAGAAGGTTTGTTGGAAGAAGATCAATGATCTGGAATAAGGTTAAGAAACTTGAAGCATATGTCTCATTTGGACGATCGACTAATGCTCAACACCAAATTCCAAGAGGTGTGGCAAACAATTATACATTTTATGTTACTGCTAGTATAATAAGTCATCTAGTGTTCAACCCGTTAAGATATTCTCTTGTTTCTTGCCTTGTATTACTAATACTTTGTGTGGAGAATAGATGATTTGTGTTGGTGATATAGATAGGCTATGAGCCTACTATTTACAGATCATATGGTATCAGATCCCAAATTCAAGTAGACTTGACAAGACTTGTACGATAAACACTTGTAGTGACTATAAGAGAAGTAGACAAAAATTGTCACCGAACCTTTAGAGGAGTAGAGTACCAACAATGACAAGGGGTTGTCATGAAGAAGATGAAGAAGAAGATCCTAGGGTTAGGTTGGATCAGCTAGGCCACACTCTCATCTATGGTAGAAAAACTATTGAAAACAAAGGGTATTGAACCAACCTTGGAACACAAGATTGGCCCAAAGGACCCAAAGAAAGAAAAGGCAGAATCAAATCAGAGTGCAAAGTAGAGACAGAGACAAGAGAAAGTAACTATGGAAAACCATAGGTACCTTTTTATATGGAGGAAAAGGTAGATATCAAACCTAAGTATGTAGGTGAAGTGGATGCCATCAAACTGAACCAATGACTACAACAAATGGAGATGTACTTTAACATACATGAAGTCACCAGGAGACAAAGGATTGTTTTTTTTCTAGTTGAAACTTGAAGGTCATGCTTTGGCATGGTGGGAGAGTGATAGTAGGCATATCACTATAAAATGAGCCACCAATTGTCACGTCCCCTCCCATCATACCAGTTAGATGGAGAGGATCGTGATGCTAAACCGGGAATCTAGCCCCATGAACTTACTAAATAAGCATTCACATAATATAAAAGAACATATGGAAATGTATAATTATAGAGAAACACAGCGGAAGTAAAATCAATTACACATTCAGCATACATTCAAGATATTCATCAAATAAATAATTGCAAGTTAACACGGGAGAATACTTATCTTAACAAAGTAGCCCCAAGCAACCATCTATGCATCTGCAACGTTCCACCCAACCATAGGCCAGTTGTGCTTATCAACCTCTTGATACAACTGCCACCCCCGAGCTGGGCATGATTTCTACAAGGAACCAGGGAACAGCAGACTCACACATAGCCAAGCATACACCAAGATGAGCCAAGCCAATCTACAATTGGGTTTATTAGGCTGCTAGGAAATGGAAAGGAAGAGTGGATAAGCTAGTGAGCTCAAGCACAGAGCCAGGGGTAACCTTACAAGATCTATCTAGCTTAGCACCCACAATAACTACACACCCAGCACAAGGAAGTATTCTTTTCACTGATGTACAGTCCCTCACGCCATACCTTCCCCATCTAGTGCTCTCAGGGAGTGCATAGAAGAGTAGCCAAATCCCTCTTGATCTTCTTGAGAGGTTATCTCCCCCACTAGGTTTATCAAGCCCTCTCTGTCCACTACCACTCCAATCTCTTGCTTACAGTGTCCAAATCAAACAGGGATGCAGATAATCAGCTAACTACAATGGCTGGACAGGAGAAAAACGTTTGTACAGTGATAAGCATGAAAATGATTCCCTGAGCTTTAGAAAAACGTGGGAAGGATAAAAATGAACAATGGAGGTTTGGGAAAACCCCAAGAAGCATAAATCGTTTTTAGGAAAAATGCCCATAGCAATTCTGGGACAAAACGACCTCCATACGGTCCCAAATCGCAGCCCCTTCTTCCCAGCTACTATCCAAAACCAAAAACGAGTTTATGGGCAAGGAAAACCTGCGTTTTTGATGAAAAACGTGAATGTAACTTCTAGCAATCTCAATCTGCGTGAGAGAGGAAAAACTATCTGTTCAGAATGGCTTTTGGGCACCATTTCGTGGGTGTTTTCTTGCCCCATAAGAAAAAGTACGTTTTTCCAGGTTGATGGCTTGCCCATCCACAAAATTGGCTGCCATACCTCTTCATTCCCAAGGCATTAACTACCTCAACCAATTTCTGGAAGAATTAAATGATTGGGTCCATAACCCAAAATGGGTAGTTGGTGGTTTATGGGTTTTCTCATTGACACATGGATTAACACCATTGGCTCAAGGGTTTGAATAATTTCCCTCCCTATTCCTTATAGAATCATGCCCCCATCTCTTTGTTGCATTGCATAGATGGTTGTGGGTTTTTCATTAAAATTCGTATTTACATGATGTCTTAATTTACATTGTGCCTATCTAGCACAAGAACCATAGGCTTCTATTTTTTAATTTCCGATACATAAAACGCTAAATCAATGGTGGGGCCTTGGCCTTGAGCTCCTCACCATGATTAAATATCAATATTTACATCATTTACGATTTAATGAAAAAGGGGTCAAAATGGGGACGTGACACCAATGGCCAATTGGTAGGTGTTCAAGGACATGATCAAGGCTCAGTTCTACCCAATTGGATATGAAGATCATTAACAAATTGCATACCATTACTTCAAGAAAAGACAAGGACAATCAATACAAAAGTTCACTATCAAGCTCACAAAGAGACCTATTCAATAGAGTGTATCTCTCAAGTGCCCAAACATAATCAAATATTTAGGAGAACCGCTACCACGGATTCAACAACAATTGTTTAGGCCTAAAACATTTGATGAAGCAAGTGTTCACGCATAGAGCCTTAAAAGAGATGAGTGTAAGAAACAATTTGGTACACAAAAGCAAACATAACCACATGAATAGAAACAAGAGAAGAACAAGAAGTGGAATGAAAATAAAATTGTGCAAGTGACACAAAAGGAAACCCCTTTTGTCAGGAATTCTAAGGCTTGCAAGAAAAAGAGACACACTAAGGAAGACTGTTGGAAATGGCACCCTAAAAAGTGTCCCAAGCACTTTCAAAAGAGAAAGAATAAAATGGCATTGCTTGTTGTAGGTGTTGAGGAAAAGGTGAGCAATAAATTAAACTTGGAAGGGAAGGTGAGTTGTACTACTCTTCAAAAGGAAGTAACACTAGTTGGTTGTAGTAACAAGGAGGAGAAGGAAATGACAACATTGTTATGTATCAAAATCCACATGAAATACAATGGGGTGGACTACTTGTTTGATCTAGGTTCTCAATCCAACTTGATATATGCACAATTGGTTGAGAAGCTTTTCCTAGAGACCCATGACCATCCATGACCACATCCTTTGGGTTGGGTGAGACAAGACATCGAGCTGAGGGTAAAAAAACAATATAAATTCAAGATTTCTATCAACAAGAACTTTGTATGTGAAACAATAGTAAATGTGGTTCCATTGGATGTTTGTGGGGTCATCTTGGGAAGCACGTACTTGTATGTGAGAGATGTCATCAAAAGAAGAAGACAAAACTAGTATAGACTTTTCAAAAATGGGAAAACATATGCTATAATTGCACACAAAGACAAAAAAAATTCCTTTCATCAAATTAATGCTCATGAAGCCAAGGGAATCATTGGCAACACAAAGAAATTTGTCTTGTTATTCTTGAGAGAAGGAAAGCAACAAAGAGAAGGTAATGAGTTGAAGATGAAGGCATACTTGGAAGGATGTAGAAGCAAGTGGCACCAAGAACTACAACAATTGATTGAATCCTACAAGATGTTCCAAGAACCACAGTGACTGCCACCCAAGCGGGAGGCAAAACACAAGGTTTTGTTGTTGTTGAAATTGTAAGTTTTAAACCTTAACAGTGAAGTACAAACTTATATCGATACTTAAGCATTAACAGAGAATACACAATGGCACACACATAACACTGAGATTTTCACCTGGAAACCCTTAACCGAGAAAAAACCAGCAAAACTTAGAGCCGCACTGCTCCTTTTCATTATATGTTTATTCAACCATTTACAATACAATATATGGTATTCCGCAGCATCTAAAACCCTAATTCGTTTACCCGAAATTAGGTTACAACCTTAATCCCTTTTACCGGGATTAGATAGAGTACAATGGGTCGAAATCGCGAAAAAGCAAAAAGCAACCCAAAAAAATTTTGCGCTCCGCGCGGACTCCAGGGGCCTAACGGTCCGAAACGAAGGGGGTGGGCCCTGTCGGGCTACCCCCCCCTCTAACCCTCCCCTCCGGACGCACCTGGCGCAGGAGAATCACTACTGGGCAATGGATCGTGTTGTACACGCAGCCACCATGTGAAGAGATATAACATTCCCAACAGAAATCACCATTGTTGAACATTGAACTGTATAAACAGTATATTATTGAAGTACATGAAGTGAAGAAGTAACTACAACAGTTGTTGGAGGAGGGAGTCGTTAGGCCCAATACATCACCATGTGGTTCACCCATCATGGAGCCAAATAAAGATAAGAGTTGGAGAATGTGCATTGACCATCACACTTTGAACAAAATCACCATCAAGAACAAATATCCTCTACCAAAGATTGAAGACTTGTTGGACCAATTGCAACAAGCTAAGTTCTTCACCAAGCTAGACCTCAAGTTAGGTTACCATCAAGAGAGGATTAAAACATAAGATGTGTGGAAGACAACATACAAAAATAGTCAAGGTTTTGTATGAATGGTTAGGGATGCCTTTCAATTTATGTAATGCACCTACAAATTTCATGAAATTGATGAAAAATCTAATATGCCAATTTATTGATTCATTTGTAATAGTGTATCTAGGTGATATACCAATCTTAAATAATATGTAGCAAGAGCACCTTTCAAATGTGACGCAGGCGTTAGAGACCTTACATAAGAACCAACTGATCACTAACTTGAATAAATGTGAGAATAGGAAGGAGTCCTTCATTTATTTTGGACACAAGATTGGTGGAGGAAAGCTGAAGGTAGATCTAAACAAGATTGCAACAATCAACCATGATATTCTCAACGAAGACTATGAGGGGGATGAAAATTTCAGAGGTGTCTACAAATAGTTGAGAAAGAGGTTAATGACCGCCATGGCAATGAATGAATTTCACCTCAAGGAGGGTTTCTATATAAATTGGACAAGTTGTGCATCCCACAATCCAAAATGATTTAGCTAATGGGTCAAGCTCACACTTCTAGAATTGTGGGCATTTTGGAGTGATGAAGACAATGGCAAACTTGCAGAGGTATGTGTACTAATTGAAGATGCGGGAGCAAGTGGCGAGATTTGTTAGAGGTTGTGTTTTGTGTAACACAAGCAAGCCAAGCAACCATAAACTTGCATTGTATATGCCACTACTAGTACCAAGCAAGCCTTGGGAGAGCATCTCTATGGAATTCGTTGGAATATTTCCTACATCACATAGAGGCCATGGCTATTTGTCACAATTCTAGTATTGTTGGGCATTTTGGAGTGACAAATATAGTGGCAAATTTGTAGAGGTATGTGTATTGATTGAAGATGTAAGAGAAAGTGACTAGATTTGTCAGATGTTGTGTTTTGTGTAGCACAAGCAAGCCAAGCAATTGGAAGCTTGCATTATTTATGTCACTGCCAATACCAAGTAGGCCTTCGGAGAACAACTCTTTGGACTTCAGTGTAGGATTGTCTACATCATATAGAGGCCATGACTACTTGTTTGTTCTAGTAGACCATCTCAACAAGATATGTGTGCCCATCCCATTCAAGAAGATGATATGTGGACGAGAGGAAATTGAGCTATTCTTCAACCATTTTTGGGTACATTTTTCACTTTCGAACTCCATTGTCTTTGACCAAGGCAATAGGTTCTTGGGTAAGTTATAGACAACACTGTGAGAGAGGTTGGACACCAAATTGTGGTATTCCACTGCATTCCATCCCTAGACCAAAGGACAAAGAAAGGTTTTCAACCAAATAATAGTACAATTGTTAAGAGGGTACAATAGAAAGCATCTTAAGACATGGGATGAACAGTGGGTGTATATTTAGCACTTGTACAACCAAATATTGCACTCTTCCACAAAAAGTCTCTTTTCAAGACTTGTTTTGGATACTTACCTCCTTCACCATTTGATATAGCATATGGATAGTGGAAGGGCAAGACAAAGCTACAAAGAGACAAGAAGAAGGAAAGCATATTTATGGACACTATCAAATGGATACATCCAAAGGTACAATAGTAGCTTGAAAGAAGCCAACATAAGTACAAAGCCAAGCATGACCAACACCAAGAAGACCATTAGACTTTTCATGTTGGAGATAAAGTATGGTTTCATCTATGCAAGAAATGACTACAAGGAGTAATGAGGAAGCTCAAGCCTCTCAAATACAGACGATTTGACATTATCGAATAAGTGAATGAGAATGCTTTCAAGTTAAGGCTCCTCAATATATGTAGATTAGCTTAATGGTGAATATGTATTACTTGAAGTTGTTCAAGTCCTCCATGTTGGATGGAGATGTGGACCCTAAGGTTCTCCCCATTGTTGAGGACCTTAAAACGCACACACTTGCAGTTGGAGGAAGATAAAGTGTTGTAACACCAGCATAGATCCATCTTAAACCCGGATCTATCAAGCACCAAGAGGGATCCAATTTCTTGAGGTGTAATTTTTTTTAATTTAAACTCAAAAAATTTGACCTCTCTTGGTTGATAAATCTGGGTTTAAGTTTTAAGTTTTTACTTTATAGATGAACATTGATTTTTAATTACTTTTTATAAAAAAATTATTTTATGAGCCAACATGGATTTTTTTTAAATACTTTCCATATTTTTTTATTTTATGAGCCAACATGAATTTTTTTAATTATTTTATTAGGCACGAACGTTACAACATCTCCCTCATTCTGGGTTGTAGAGCACCTCGCTCATCTCGATGTAATGAGGAATGGGTAACTTAGAAAGGACGACAAGAGATTTAACAAATTGGCCTCAAAGTATAGACTCCAAGGAAGGTCAAATATAATGAGAGGAACCCAATTGAAAGCAAGTTCCCTCATATTTCTTTGGAAGCTTTTGGGGACAAAAAGCCTCACAATGGAGACGTGTGATCCAAAATTGGATCCAAAACAACAATCAATGACTTTAGGCCCAAGCAGAGACAAAGATCTACTAGCAAGGTAGAACTAGAAACAAGGTGGAAAACAAAGTTGGTGGTGTGAAAGGTCCCATGCCATTGCTAATGGTGTCTAATATTGCATTCAGACATTAACTCTAAGGACTAATGTGAATTGTAAGAATTAAAAAAAATAGATCATGTACTTAAAAAAATTGTCATGTGAAGAAAAATATATCGTGTATCATGTAATTAAAAAAATTGTCATGTGAAGAAAAATATTTCATGTATTTAAAAAATAGAAAAATATAAATTTCTCCTCAAATGTATGAAAAGGGAAAACACAAATATCCCCAAACTAAGCCATCCTCCAATTTACCATTTCCCAATGAAAAGAGAGAGGTTCTTGGGCTGAGAATAGAAATGATGTTGTCCAAGTTCCCATGAGTAGAAGAAGTGTTGAACTAGAGAACTAGATCATGTGTCATTAATGGCTGCTCATGAACAATGAGAAATTTGTATCTAGAATAGTATTGTTGCATATTTTCGTTTTTCTTCCTTTCTAGAGGCCATACACAACCTTGTTGAGTGTTTTGTTGTTGTTTGAGCATTTTATCCACTAGCTATGCATTTTTCCTTCTTGCCAAAAGTCGCACACACCTTTGTTGAGTGGTTTCTTATTGTTTGTGTTATACCTCAAATTGCCACACCATGTTCTATGTGGGGTAACCACATGTCTTTCACCATGAAAAGATACTTTGTTTATGCCTCCTATAGGTGTTAGGAACCTCTATTTTGAGTTGGTCCATTCCTTGGTCATCTTGGGGAACCAATCCAACTCACGAAGGCTCGAAATCCAACCTTACTAACCTCCAAATCTTCCTCCTACTGAAATTTTTGCGCCCTGACAGTTCAACAAGGAGCGAAAATTTCATATTTTCACGCTTTTCTTAGTTATAGGGGAGCGATAATTTGAATTTTTTTTGTGTTTTGCTCAGTTATAGGGGACCAAAATTTTTGTTTTAGGCTTATCCCTTTGATTTTGGATCTTGGATCTCATGGAGATATTCTTGGGATGAGGTATCCTTCGAATCCTATCTCACATTCCCTCCTTGGCATGGTTTAGATCTGTGATCCACATCTTCCTCACTTAGATCCATAATCTCCTCTTAGTGGTTGGCCTCCCAAATCATACTTAAAGAGAGCCATCCATGAGCTACAGGGGGTGATCTTGGAAGCACCAAACTTATGATCCTAAGAGTCTTGCAAGGGCAATGGAGGAGAGCTTGGAGAAGATCTGATTGAGCATGAGTCAGGTATAACACATGTTGTATGGTTTCTTTATGGCTTTCTTTCTATTAATATAACTTAGCATATTCCTCCCATTTTCATGTCTTTAATGATGAATGCATGAAATTGTCTATGTTTTTATAGTTAGATCTTTGTTTATACATATATTTATTTGGAGAAGGTGTTGTATTTCTATTGTGAACATGTTCATAAGTCTGTGATCAAAGACTGGAGTTGGAGTAACTTAGGAGCAGCGAGGACAACCATCAAAGTGAGGTACGCCATCTACTTGTTTTGTCTTTCCATAGCTTGTTAGTTTATGTATGGGCTAGATCTAGAAGGACTTTAGTGTCTATTTGTTTCCTTTCTGTCTTGGGTAGGCAACTAGGGGCCTTTTATAATCCCAAGAAGACTTCTTTTTATCCATAGGAAGAAAGTTCTACATCAATTTGGGTGTTTTATCTACTAGTTGGACATTTTTCCTCCTTGCCAAATGACATACACACCCTCGCTGAGTGTTTTGTTGTTGCTTGGCTGCTTTATCCACTAGGTGGGCATTTTTACTCCTTGCCAAAGGTCGTGCATACCCTTGTTAAATGCCTTATTGCTAGCTAGGCATTTAATCCACTAGTCAATCATTTTCCCTCTCATGCCAAGACTGTATGTTCTACTCTTGGTGAATAATTGTTCTCTATGAGATATTCATCTAGTAATTACACTTTAAATGTATATACATATATAAAAAGGGAGAGGAATTTTGTTTGGTGCTATCTCTTGAAAATGAATGATTTCTATAGATGTTTTTTATATTATGCCTTTCCTTGATATTATGCAAGAAAGTGTAGGAAGTTCACCTTCAAATAGAGAGAGACGAGAGTTCACCTTCAAATAGAGAGAGACGAGAGAGACTCGAGTTAAACTAGTCACAAATAAACTAGGAAGCTTAATGACTTGATATCTAAAACTATTGTCACAAATATGGACCTATTATCAATTTCTTATAATTGTCTTGAAAAGAGTAATTTATGGAAAATGAGGCATTAAATAAAAGAATTTAGAAATAATTATTTTCCTTTATTGCAATGTAGAACGAGACATTTAAACCAACTCTTCTAAAGTTTATCTCAAGTGGCTGAAGTTATTTGCTTATTTGGTATAGAATTAGCAATTTCCCTTTATTGCAACGAAGACCAAACCCTCTTGGCAAGTTTATGGGAAGTGTCCCTGGGCTGGCAGGTGTGGGTGGAGTTCTCTTCAACTTTGACGGAATCGAGAAGGTAGACTACGCATGGGGATTACGAAGAAGAACAAACAACACTGTTGAATGGTTAGCTCTTACAAAAGGACCTGAGATTGCAAGGAATGAAGGTATCACCGAATTAGTAGCATGTGGTGACTCAATGTTGGTCATTAGGGAGGCTAGGGAATTGATCATGAACAAAAAGACTCTGGCCTCTAAGGTTCACAGCTTGCTAAAGTGCTTGGTAAGCGAATTTAAAACTATAACTTTTCTTCACATCTTGAGAACAAAAAATCTCGAGGCAGATGCCATGGCAAACAATGGAGCAAGATTAGATTGTGGTGTTCTTGTTAGTAACCACAAGGTGAAAAACAAGGTTTGGATTCCTTGTTTTCGTTAATGTATTTTCTTCGAACTTTCCCCAGATTACAACATGTTATCAGCGCTTGGAATTCGTTTTCTCTCGGGATGGAAACCTGGGTAAGCCATTATACTTCAAAAGATGGTTTATCAAAAATTTTACATAGTTCCAAACCCACTTTGGATTCTCGAAGCAATGGACGATCACATGTTTGAATCACATGGCTTTCACATGGGAAGCATGCAAGCATTGATTTCGGGTGGTCTTCGTGGCTCATGGTTATTTAACGAAGGTTGTAGTGAAGGTTGGTTTCATTCTAACTCTTCCGTGTCTGTGAAGATGGCATAATCCCTAAACCGTCGTAAGAAAACCATCCCCCGCCTTGACAATGTTTTTCCGGACTTTAGGAAGCGCTACCCCACATGGCCAGGTGGTCAGGCCGGCTCAGTTCATCTGTAGCGTAGTGAGCAAGTACATGATACAGAGTTTGTTTGTCTCAGTGGAGTTAATCCCAGAAAGCGCCATCCCTTGGTGCAAGAGGTTCAGGAAGGTTCGACATGTTTGCAGTCAAGCGAGCGGCTCAGGAGTTTGCCAGTGGTGGCTTGGAAGAAATTCAAGGCATTTAGGCCTCCCTAAGCGTGGTTGATGATCATTTGGCGATTTTGGACACGCAAGTTCGATTGTTAAGAAATGAGAACTATGAGACAAAAAGGACTTTACAACCCCTGTCAGCTTCAGAACAAGCAACTCGTCGGGAGGCTTGTGAGAGCAACAAAAAATTAGGTGAAAATGTTGATAGTCTGGCTACAGATCTGGACAATTGTTACCCCTGCAATCTGGATGCCCAAATCAAGGCGGTTCATGGCATTGCTAAGAGAATTGAAGGCAAGATAGACTGTATGCACATGGAGATTAAGGATTTGAGGCAGGAAATATTGATTCTCGGTGGCAAAAGTGGAGGCAAGGAAGCTGAGCTCTGAAGCTATAAGGCTGGTTCGGGTCCTTTTTGGGTCTCCTCGTTTTTTGATAAAAACTGTAATTTCTTTCTGTCCATAGGAAGCATTATGTTATGTTTAAAGTCTTTTGGATTCTCTGTCAATTTTGCCCCGCTAAATAGTTGGCAATTTCAAACGCTGTATGAAATTCTCAAGGCACATCTATATTCTACTAGGGTTTATGTCCGTAGATAATTTTGCAAGTTGGTCAAAGATGATGGTAAAATCTTGGTAGCTCCATTTTTGGGAGCAGGCCTGATCTTACACTGTATATCTCTATTTCGGCCTTTTTTAATATATAAAAAATCTTATCCATTTGTGTTAAAAACAAAAGTTTATGGGAAGTGTCATATAGGTTGTTTTTGCTTCAAATTAACAATTTCCCTTTAATGCAATGTAGATTGATACATTCAAACCAGCTCCGTTTAGCAAATTCACACAAAGTGCGCTGAAGCTATTAACTTATTTGGTGTCGAATTACGAATTCCCTATTATTGCAATTTGGTGTAGAATTAACAATTCCCTTTAAATGCAATGTATATCGGAAAATTTAAACCTTCGCAAGTTTATAGAAATGTCCTGACGTTATTTGCTCACAGACAAATTATATGGATTCACTTAATGAATGACATTTTACTTATCCTTGTTGTTCTGCCATGTTTATTGAGTATTAACCAAGCTACTTTTCATGTGGTGAATAAAATATGAGTAGGCTTTGAAGGTTTGCTTTAACATATATTTATGATCGTACTCCCTTGCAAAAATCATGGCGACTGACCAAAACAATTCATCCATAACGACTAACCAAAGGCAACATCCCCGCTGCTTTTAAAAAAAACTTGAAAATAATTTTTATTACTCATCTATTCGCTTGCAAATTGATCGCTATATGTCAGTCATGCACCAATTTAACCATAACATTCTGTCATAATAAGTTTGAAAAACTTGCCTTTAACATCCCAATTCCCTAATCTCGGCCAGTACCAATATCCCTTGCCCAGAATTGCGATATTTTACACAAATTGCTTTGGAAACATGCCCAGTGAGGCCATGTGCCATAATCTCAGATCTGTGAGAAATAAATGCATTTAACCTGGCACTATATATAATCATCTGACCGATGCATATGAGCTGGTGTGAATATATCAAAGCATAGCCATATCAATGTCACCAATCATGCAAATATAATGCATATATATAATCATCTGACGGATGCATATGAGCTGGTGTGAATATATCAAAGCATAGCCATATCAATGTCACCAATCATGCAAAATCTCTACACCTAAACAATGTTTTACTCTTCATACATGGCCATGCTTATCAAATTCTTGTAATAGAATACCAAAGGAAATGCTTGCATCGATTTGACAGCCAAATGCTCCATCTCTTGAACTACTCGTGAAGAAAACCCCACACACATCCTGCTTTCAAGTAATAATTGGCAATATGTTATGATTAACTAGGAAAGCCCCCAGAAAAGGGATTGTACAATGATTCCACGTCAGTAAACTATCAGCTTGATTCATTGGTGACTTCATGTCATCTGCATAGTGTAAACACTGCACATGCCATGACCAACTTTATCATAATCTTATTAGTAATGGGTAACCGTTCAAGGATTAACTTCAGGGTAAATAGGAACCAACTTTGGTGACCAACTTTGGTGTAAACAAGTGAGTGTGGTGACTCACTTCTCTCGTCTGTCAATGTCGTGGAGAAGACAAGAACTGTAAGAAAGCAGCATACTTAGGATGCCAAATGTTTGTGGTGAACGTTTTTCGTCTTTAACCCTTACCATAGGCAAACCAGTTAAAATTACCAGTCCGGATGATCATGTACGAATCCCCGACGGCTCCTTTATTGCACTTCACTAGTGCTATAAAAATTGTCTTGAATACATAATGTGAATGCTATATAGAATTTGTTACCAGTAGTTTAATTAATGAGGTGCAGTGTTCATATTCACATAATAAAATGTTTTCGGAGTCCAGTAAACCACACCAGTATTTTAAATGGGAGCTGCATTAAAAGAGTTTGATTTAACAAATCTAACAGCCAGAAGTATGTGCATACACAAAAGCAGCAGAGAATCAGACATAACAAGTGCCAATATTCCTTCCATTGAAATTGACAGGGACCAAAACAATTGCCCTATTATTTACAGGGCAGTTTTTAATATTTCATAAATAGATACACAAGCACTGCAACACACTGCTGACATATCTTGACCCACCAAAGTCTTCAAGAAAAGAATGCCGCCTGCCAAACTTGTATGGCAGACTAGTCTAAACTAAAGGAGATGACTTGTATATAGAGCGAACAAGGAAGCCATCACATTCCATAACCAAATACTGCTCGGATCTTGTGAAAAATAAGTTCTTTCCAACCTCTCTCGGTGTTCTCGACAACTGTGGCATTGCCATACCTGTCATGATACCACAGGTATAAACTAGTTAAAAACCTAAAAACGCATGGAAATCAACAATCTTGAACAATATTCAGAAAACAATCCTCTTACTACGCTTTGAGTCTAATTGGCCAATGGGATTCAGTGCCCATTAATAACATTCCTCGGTTCTTTCTTAAAGAAGCGATCTAGATGAGCAGATTTTTATGTCCTGTAAGTGTCTTTCTTTAGGGAGCATCTTGTGATGATCCAGACATGGGTGTACATGGATATGAGGATTCTGGGCAGGTTGAATTGTGATTCCAGGCAGGCTTCAGCATTTACTTTTAATGTGTAATGTTATCAAATCTATCTAGCAGCTCAAAAATATTTATAAAACATACCGGTCTTCTTCAGGTACATCTGTTTGTGTCAGCTTCATGATTGTTACTCCAATATCAGGTTCCTCGAATGTCATATTAACCTGCACAAAAGCCACCCACTACGATAGTTTCTTCATTTGCCATTTGCAAACAGAGCTGGCTAATAGTTGGCATTACACACAAGCAATCCTATCATCACACAAATGGCATATACAATTTATTTAAGTGTGCTGTTTTTATCCTTGTATACAATGGCCTTATTGGCACAAATCAGTGGGCCTTCAAGAGGTATAGAAGTTCTCTATGGATGAGACATGTAGCATGCTTCGGAGGTTGTGCTATAGCCCAAAAGACTTTAGGAATGATGATGAACTATTCAACATTAACCATCTAAAAAGTATTACCTTCTATTTATAGGAAGATTTTGAATGGAGTCCATGCTTTTTCTCTCCCAGTCATAATAAAAATATACCTTAAAGTTCAGAGCATCTTCTAGGAATATACCAATATATGCCTACCAGATAAGTTAGAACAAATAAAAAAGAGACCAATACCGCTTTCCAATGGCTGATACATTTAGGTAAAATGTATCATCTGGATTATGTATACTCCAATACTATAATTTGGTTAATTGCTGCAATTTACTTCAAAAAGCTAGTTCTGGGGAAGCTTTGTAAAAAGGAACAATTCAATTTGGTTAGTCATATCTCACATATTGTCTTTAACAGACATCTCTGCAGAGGCACAAATTAAGTGATCGATCAACACCATCAAATTAGACTCATGCTAGGTGTATAGCTTTGAAGGTATTTACCCCAGGCCATTAGGTGAAAACGACCAGCTATTGATCAAGATTTCATGTCCTGCTGAGCTGCACAGTGAACCAACGCACTCTAGTGTATTTGGTGCGAGACAGGCCAATAGTATTCTGTTTGAAAGACGAAATATGAAATATAGGAACAAATAAATTTACCCAAGTTACTGGATATGTCCTTATATAGTCCCATATCCAATATGGATATAGCCCAGATTCAGCTATGTATCCTACAAGGGCATGGCAATGCAAGGATACAGACACCACTGGTAAAAACAAGAAAGAAAAATGAATCTAAAAACCTAAAATGAGAAGCGAATGCCTTTTCACAAAAATCATACAAGTTTGAGCTACAATTGTGGATTTGAAGGTGATTTTCATAATTATGGGCTAAATTTCATCATTGTGAGCCAAGTTCAGAGAGGATCTTCTTCATGTTTGTTGATTTATTTTTATTGTGAGCTGTTATTAAGGAGGAACATCTCAAGCGTGGACTGACTTCTTCATCTTTCATAGTCATATGTGCAATGCATATATACATATATATATACCAGCATACATCCATGTCAAAGTAGATGTATTAAGCACCGAGAGGGATCCAATTTCTTGAGGTGTAATATGTTTTATCTTATAAATTTTACACATTAAGAAAAAATTTACCCTTCAAGAAATTGGATCCCTCTCTATTAATTTTTTTATTATGAGCCAACATGAAATTTTTTAATTATTTTTTATTTTTGATAAGTAATGAGTCAACATGAAAAATTTTAATTACTTTTTATTTTTGATAAGTTATAAGCTGACATGGGAACATTACTTTATGTACCATGACTAACATGACAAATGTGACATCTCCCCCATACTGGGTTGTAAGCACCTCGTTACTCTCGGTGCAATTATGACTACACAGATAGAGTTTTCACTAGCTACTGCAGTCACCCTACTTACAGGATTTGACAAATCCAAGCCCTCTCTAGTTCAATGATCTGCAGATCTTCCACCCCCTTATACTTGTGACTCTGTCTGCAACTCAGTAGTTTCTTGGGTTCCTTTTTTGCCCAGATCACAGCTCTTCTTGCAGTCATTCCATCACTTTACAGGGTCTTTGTTGCGAAAGTATGCAGTTCATTCATTTTGGTGTGTTAGGACCTCAACCTCACCATCATGCTCACCGCTAGTTCAGCTTGTTGGATTCAGATCTCCTGCTGTGACCAGTCTATTAGATGATGGGGCCATCAACCTCTGCAGATCACTCTCAGAGCCTCAACCAGCTCCATCCTTTCATGAAATGATGGTTGCAAAGAGCAAAACCATCTGGTAAGCCCTCATTTTATGTTGAGAAACTCACTGAAACCCATGTTGTATCTCTGGATCTAGCTTTTGTTCAAAAGGATGTAGATTATTTTGAGGAAAGACACTTAATCTGAAATTGAAATCCAATAATATGTGGCCATTCTCTTAGGGAATTGCAGAAGTGGGTTTCAGATTACTGGGGCTCCCTTCTGAGGGGCACTGGGGATTCACCCTACAGCTAAGGGTTCTTTTATTATTGAATTCATTGATCCTTCGAATAGGGCCCAAGTTATGGAAGAAGGCTTTGGATGTGGGGGAGTGCAGGCCTTGTCATACTCATGAAGACTTGCAGCCTGGTTCTGTGTCTTGACCAATGTTTTATAGCTCAGAACTGGGAGTTGAACCAGTCGAGGGTCAACTCAGACCAGAACCAAAACCGGCAATGAACCAGAGCGGTTTGATTTCAATGACTCAGACAATTCAAAAATACATAAAATATTACTATTTTATTATTTTACTTAAAAATATATATATAACATTCTAAGCTATGATTTCAAACCATTAGAGAAAAATATGCAAAGTCTACGCATTTAAGGATAAATATATCAAAATAGCACCAAGTGCAATACATATCTGAATCAAAATTGAAAATACATAATAACCAAAATCATTGCCTATATTGGAATCCTATTCATCAATAGCACCCTGTTTCCCCCTCCTCTATGCTCTATCCATTGCCTCTACCTCAAATCTCAAAGTTGATCCTCGAAGGACATTAGTCAACACCCTACTTAATAAGTAATTTTGCTTGACTGAAGGGTACATTTTTATTAATGTCATGAAATAGGAGTTCAATCAACATCACAATCAAGCATCAGCACCACCAACATCAAGGTACATAGAGAGTTGATGTGCTTGATTAAATTCCAATCCCTTATCCTCATACATGATAGAATCCAGTGGAAACATTGCAATACTAAAATCCTGAAAACTATTAAGTTAGTTGAATTCTGAATGGGATTTGAAATTCTACTTTTTGTATATGATGTCCAATGAGGTTGGAACCACTCTCAAACATCCTGAATTTGAAACAATTAATGGTGATGATAAAATTTATGTAAAAGTGACACTCCTTTTATTTCATTTGTATTCTCTTTATTTTTCATTTTCTATTCGTTTACTTAAAGAATTTAACATTTCCATTCAATATTGCTGACTTCAATGTCACTAGTACAAAACTGGTCAATTTTTATAAAAACATGTGTCTAGCCTCCACATATGCACCTTGGGCATTATTGGATTAACTCCACCGAGTTAATGCAGAACCAGCAGGTTTGAGGCCAGTTTGGTGCCGACCAAGTCAAGGTCTAACTCGGCCAGTTCGGCACCAAACCAGACTCCAGGCCAAGTTTTGTACAGGTTCAAAACTGATGAGGGTTAAAGCAGTAAACTCAGCCGGTTCCAGTTTCGAGTTGACTGGTTTTTAAAACATTGGTTTTGACGCTTTAAGAAGCTCTGAATGCTGTTCCTGTCTGGATTAGGTTAACAAGTCTTTGTTTGGAGTGTAGGCATACCAACATTCTGAAAGCAATTGGCAATTCAATAGGGAGGTTAACATAAATAATGGAATACCAGCAGACTTCATTCTGAACTATACAGGAAGTCAACAGACACAGCAACTTGAAGTCAACAGACACAGCAACTTGATTTTGAGCAGGTACCTTTCTGGTGCCAAAGATGTCTCGAGCATGCCCATGCTGTGGCTGTCTTCCCTATATCTTCACAAAATATTTTGAAACATCGAAAATCATCCTAATGGAAGGAACCTAATGGAGGCTCCAAAGGAACTTGAGCTTCTTGAAAAGCCAGCAAAATTTTCAGGTCCAGTGGATTCAGGGGAACTTCATTCTTGAGCAGCAGAAAGACTCAGAAGCCTCCCATGAAGCAGTCACTACCTTGAAGGCCCTCACGATAGGAAATGGATTTGCTTCCCCGTTGAAGGGATTGTAGACCTCCAACAGGCGATATTGGCAGTCGTTGCATACGAAATCTGTTGTGATCTAGATGATCAAGGTTGGACAAGAATTTAAAAATGAAAGAATATATCCAAGAACTCGGGCCATATGATTCCTCGTCCAAGAAGAAATAAAGGATAACAGTTTTTATTCGTAAGGGACTGGATTAAATATAATGTACATGTTCTAAAAGATATCATCCATCAGTGCATTGGCCCCTTCACAGTTATTGATGACTTAGATGATAAGCCTATAATATGGGTTCTCTGCAGCCAGCTCCAGATCCACTTCCAGCATCCTCTCCTTTTGTGATAATTTTTTTGGATATGAACTATGTTACCGTTTAGAAACATTTTAAACTGTAACACAATTTATATCTACAATACGACTCACTGCAGAAATCTACATACTCCAAGATCCACTCCTCTCTTTAGCACTTTCCTTTATATCTTCTCTTTGCTAGATGTTCTTAGCTTTCAGCTAGACACATAATTCCATAGTTTCTGCTCTCAGGGGTTGCTTTCGCACAACATATAGTTTCAGAGTTTCTGATGTTAGGGTTGCTTTAGCACTCCCACATTCTATTCACAATGTGCGGGTTGCTTTGGTACTCCCCCATTGGATGTACTTATTTTATTTCCATTGACCTACCTTTAACACTGGGTGTGCTTTTTAGTACTATAGACTTAACCTTAACCTTGACCTACTTTAAGGTAGGACATTAATAAAATTATCTGGGAATAGGCAATCTTCCCTCACCCTGTTTGAATCTGGTGGCCCAACAAGTCAAAGTTGGGATTGATTTGCAAATTTTATTGATTTTCCAAGCATCTTGGTCCATTTAAAATGGGACAAAACCCCTTGTAACTATAATTGACTTCACTGGGGGCAAGGTTCTGCTATGCTTGAAACAAGAAGCTTGGATCATGTGGAACTACCCCTAAATTTTAGCCGGATTCAGCTCCAATTTTTTGCCTGACAATGGGGACCCTTTGAAACGTTGCATATTCCAGATATCCAAATTATCTCATTGTATCTTATCTAGGCAATAGGATTTACTGTAGCTCCCACTCTGAACATGGTTTGCAACGTTTATACCATTTTTGATATTTTTACAAGTGGAAATACATTCTTTTAGAAAAATATATTTATATACATACACACATAAATATATAATCCAAATTTTTGAATCGTGAATGGTATTTGATATTTTATGTTTCCTGCAGTTTGTTGCATCGTGGATACAAGGATTTTGTGTTCCTGTCCATACCTATGTATCTATCCATGCAATTTATAGATTCACACTAAAAGCAAGCATAGAAGTAAAACTAGAAATTGACAAACTTGTTCTCTAAAACAAAGCATAGAAGTAAAACTAGAAATTGACAAACTTGTTTTGTAAAACATCAGGCAATGTAAAGGAGCAGCACGCGAGGATATACCGTAGAGTAGTGACCATCAATCCAATTGTTGAATCTCCATTTTTGGACAATGAGCTTCCCTTGCTGGAGCTCCTGATTGACCCCGGTGATGGCCCCGTCGAAAAGCGAGAATGATCCGCCCACCTCTCTGCTTATATTGGCATTACTCTGGGAGAATCCTTTCCACCGGTCGTCGTCCAAGAGAATATCATAAATATCACCAGCCCTGCAATTAAATTTCTCTGTCAACATAATCGTTTTAAATCCATCTCTAACAGGAGGCTTTGACAAGGGGTGTTTATCGACTGGGGGAGCAGATTTGGTTGATTTGGGTGGCGTCTTGCTCTGGAGCTCTTCTTTGGCTGGTCCACCGGAGGCCATGAGATCGACATACTGTCTGACCCTTTTCAGTATAACGGGTTTCCCTTTCGAAAGAAAGGCCTCTCGGAGGCGCACACCAACGGGGCCGTCGTCGGTGACGGTGATGCTGATGTCGGGATCTTCCCCCTCCCCGGCATTTTCGTCGGCAATGTAAGGCAATTCCACCCGGCCCTTCACCTTGGCGAGAGTTCCGCCTTGGGCGTCCTTGGCCTCGCCCTCCCATAGGACCCTGACACTAATTTCGTAGCCCGGAATAATCTTCCCCTTGCGAATATTGACGTATGCCTCACCGTCTACCTTCTCCACCTTGGTCGTCCTGATCCACAGATTCCCCTCTCCGTCCATGATGGCAATGTCCTCCAGGAGGTGGGATAGCGTTTTCTTCGACCAGTCCAGGCAGTCTTTCTCCACCCAATGCCAGTTATGGACATTGGTGCCATCCGGCCTCTCCTCCACGATCCATCTCTTGTCACCTTGCCCAAATTTGGCCATCGAATCCAAACCTATTCTAATCTATTCACCCAAATGATCGATCGCCTCCGCAGAAAACCGCAGGTCAAAATGCAAAAGAAGAGAGGATTGGAATGGCCGAAGGAATAACACAACGGTCTGGGGATATCAATATATATACATCGAAGGGGTGTGGTGCTTTCAAGGTTTTTCTAGATGCTTCCGTTAAGGGGAAGAGTCTGGAAAATATATTACCACACATTTTCTTTGAGAGGTGACCATCTTCGTCCGGTGTCCCTCGAGTCCCTTACTATTTCCCATTTTCCAGGATGGGAAAATCATCCAGGGCGGTCCCGTCCGGCTCTTTCGCTCATTCGTTCATTCACTCACGTGTTTTGGTACGCAGCGATCCAACACATACTTCACTCCCGGGCCATTTACCCGACGATTGACACCATAGCTTCAACTATCGGCACATATACCATATAGAAAAGGGACTTTTAACTTGCTTCAAACCTTCTGTTTACTCAATTACACGCATAAATTTGTCTCAATCTTGGATCCAAGAAAAAAGCTCTCTATTTATTTAATAAAAAATTTAATTCCGACCTTTCCAATATGTGGAAATATGTGAAAGAGACCTCTATCCATCGGGTCAAAGTCTTCTTATGTGATATGTCTTACCTTTTAGAGCTATGTCACTCTAGAATCAATAAAAGTCGGTATTCAGGATTTGTAGGATTCGTTTAATTGCAAATTGTGTTTTTCTGTTTTTGGTTGTTAAAATATGATGATACAGAGTAAAATTCATAATCAATTCAAAATTGAGATTAAAGTGTTGACACTCAACAAGGTTTTGAGATTAAAGTGTTAACACTCAACAATAGGTAAGGCATTGTTGCATCAAGCACGAAATTTAAATTATGATAGAATTTTGATTATGTCTAGTATTTTTATCCGAATCTTATTGGATGTGTGGTTGGAAAAATGATTTTTTTTAATAAAATTAATGTACTTTCTAATTATACTTGTCGATGTTGGGATACACAAATATTAATCGATGGTGGTGGAATAACCTCTTTCATGGCTTTTACATTAAGATCAATGTGATCATAGGAGAATATAGCTTTAACATGTGTTTCCTCTTGGGAGGTCATAGGTTCAAATTTAGAGGAAGACAGGGTATATACACCTTTGTAGACTTTAACAGTTACATCTTTGCGCAGAGGGAAGTCCCTTGTCCCACAAACAAGAGAGTCTCATACACCAAATTGGTGTCTGGATTGGTTGTGACCTTAAAAATATATTATTATTATTAAGCACTTTACATTATACCTTACACTATACCTCACAATCTCTAGTTACAATAAAATTATTTAATTAATCTATCTTTTATACGAGACTTTCATGTATAATATATTACTTTATTACAAATTTTATTTTTATAGATTAACATTTTTCCACTGCTTATATATTTACATAGTGATTTAATTTAATTTATTTTTCATAAAAGTTTATGTGACTTTTTTATCATTAAAAGATATAAGGTCAAGCCCAAAGTTATCGCCTTTATTGTGGTACTCATTGTTTTTGGGTATAGTGGAGTTTGAGTAGCCCTAACATTATGGTCTTCTATGCCTATCACAAGATAGCAGAGTGGTAATTAAATGGTTACCTCACCATTCGATAAAACTATTTTGGTTATCATGTAAAGAAAATTAAATCTATAAATTAATTAGCATGGTTCCTCTTAAGGGCTTGAGGAAGCTTATCTTGAAGGTGGTACATAATCTATTGAAACCCCTTAAAATGAAACTCTTATTGATATTCATGATTTTTGAATATTTTATATTTGTGATTTGTCAAAAAAACACACATTGTTAGGTATTTCATGCATTGAATCCCACAATAAGTCATGATTAAGACCTGGGCCAAAGAAGTTTGGGGAATAACGGATGGATTTACAATTCCATCTAATACCCACCTAGGGATTTTTTCAATCTCATTTGATCATGAAAATAACTACCATGAAGTGATCTCCCATGGTCTCTAGATGTGTTGTAATACCTTAATGGTCTTCGCCAAACGACATGAGAGTTCTCCATTAAACAAGCCTCAAAGCTGTGCTGTTCATTCTAGGTAGAATTCTCAGGGATCCCTCTATTATTGTGGCCATTTTTGGAACAAATTTAAACCTTGTTCGATAGGTTCATTTGCCATGAGTCGAAAAGTTTTTTTCAACTTATGCCCTTAGAAAAGGGTTTTCCTTAGAGTCGACATTTCCAAATATTTAAATATTTTGTATTCATTTGAGGGGAGGGTACGTTATTTGATAGATAACACAATATATCAATCTCCCCAACCCTTATTTCGGGTGAAAAAAAACCCTACCATAGAATAAAAGACAATATTTTATTGGTGAAATCTGGCACCCCTTTCGCCTTCAAACTTATGCCCTGCAAACCCAACGGAATAAAGACAATGATATATAGTCAAAAGTTGTTAAAGGGAAGACTCCCTAACAACAATAGTCCCTATGGATTGCTCAATCCTAGAAAAGTCACATAGTGTTGCAATTATCACCAAGTTTGGCCTAGAAGAATCCTATGAGCTTCATTTTGGCCATGGATCAAGGTAGTAGTGCCCAACCCACTGTTCAAAGGGGATGGGGCCAAACAAGCTTGGCCTCCACCAATGAAACTAGTTGCTTCTTAGACGCCCATGTGTGATTATCCACATAAAAGCCTAAGAAACATAGTTTGAATGAGCATTCCTTGACCTAGAGCCAAATTAGAAGTTCTACAAACCCATTCGACTCTGTTTTCAAGAGGGACAGAGAGGAGATGGATTTTCTTTTCATAAATAACCAATGAGAATAAAATCTTGAAACATATGGGGTCTTGTTGATCCTTGTGACAAATCCATGATTTGGAGAATAATTAATGGTGTTCATGATATTGATATTTTGTGTATGCAAGAAGTTAAAGTTATTGGGTTTATGCTTAATCAACACTTTTGATCATTTAGCAAATTTGTGTTTCATTTTCACAAAGCATGATGAAGGCAAATGGGGAGCAACAAATCATGTGTTCCCAAAATGGGTGGAGGCCATTGTCCAACATAGGGTAGACCCCACCAACCATGTTGTATTGCTCTTGTTTGATTTTGAAGGTCATGTGCTAGGCCTAGTCAATGCTTATATGCTAAATGATCTCGATGAAAGGGTATCCCTTTGGGATTGTCTTATCAAAAAATCCCAAGGGCATGCTCATTGATTTATGGGGACTTCATTAATGTGGGTTTCATTTTCACTAAGCATGATGAAAGAAAATGGGGAGCAACAAATCATGTGTTCCCAAAATGGGTGGAGGCCATTGTCCAACATAGGGTAGACCCCACCAACCATGTTGTATGGCTCTTGTTTGATTTTGAAGGTCATGTGCTAGGCCTAGTCAATGCTTATGTGCTAAATGATCTCGATGAAAGGGTATCCCTTTGGGATTGTCTTATCAAGAAATCCCAAGGCATGCTCATTGATTTATGGGGACTTCATTAATGTGGAAACCCAAGAATACACATAAGGACTTCTCCCTACTCGAATGCTTCCACGGGAACAACTGCCTTGAATGAACATAAAATTAGACTCAACCATTGCAACACTAGAAAATTTTGTCAAAAATATTCACTAGAACTTTGGTTTGGATGGTCTAAATTTCAAAAAGGATCCACAAGAGGTTACTTTGGTTGGTGAGTGTTGTGTATTAGCCCTCATTGGGGTTCAAATCTCACAAATTGGTCAGTTTGCTTCGACAAGGTTGGTAAAAAAAGTGAGAACCATCATGGACATTAAGTTTGGGCAGGTGGCCACACACTCCTCTAGATCAAAACCACAAATGGCATGCCACCTTCAAGTGATGGTTGTAGGTTTTCATGATTTAGGCTCTTAGATAAGAATTCTCAAATTAGTCACTTTAAAATAGGAAGCAATTAGGTCCTAAAAATATTCGATAGAGAAATGGTGTTAGAGAATAATTTATTTTTCTTTGATCATGAAGGAAAATGGTTGGTTCAGGTAGTGGGAAAATTCACCTTAATAATGTTCTTGCTTTCTCGGGGATTTGAAAGACCAAGGCATTGGAACATCAGTGCATGTTAACCACCTGCCATATAAAGCATAGGTTGTGCATTAAAGCTATCAAGAGATCTATAACCTAAGTTCGATACCTAAAGTAATAGAGGATGGATTCACTAGTCAAAGTTGCAATTAGAAGACTCCTTATCTTTCTAATAGGTTATGGTAGGCAATAAGAGGTGGTTAGAAGAAGGAAACATAAGACAATGATATATGAGCTAGAGGAAGTCTTTAGAATGCTTTGGTTTAATCCCTTCAATGCATAACAACAAGGACAAAGTAGGTAAGCTAAGTGATCTATAAAGGATCATTATATAATTTATCATATAATTTGGTACTTTATGGGTGGAAAAACTGGAGCTATTGGCTTGTAGGGCCAATTTTATAGGCAGGTCCCACTTTGGTGATTTGGGGTCCAAAACATTTAAGAGCCCATTTGAGAACTTAAACTATCATTTTTGGGCTCAAAACTTTGTGAGCTTAGCTCTCAACCTCTAGATATTGTTCTACACATTAAGAGCTTTACAACAACACAAAAATCACCTCAATTGGAGTTCATATGCAAAAGTAATGCCTCCCGCAAGTTGACTTATCATGTTAACCACCATGGTACCAATTGGATGCCACGTTAGCTTCCATTACTCACACATGTGGAACTAGCCACATGTGAAATTTCAAGAAGTAATAAGGGATTGAAGCATACAAAAACCTAACCCTAACGAGCCCATATGACTATCAAACTATGTTAAATATCAGGTCATTGGGAAAGGAAGAGATTCCATTCTTAATGTATTGTTGATTGTTCCCTAGTTGAGCATAGCAACTAGGAGTAGGATACTAAAGCATAACATAAGATGTATAAGATCAAGTAGCAACCACCTAGGCCACAATGTACATAGCAACTCCATAGTGAGTGCACTTTCTTTGTACTTACATTTTATAATTGAGAAGAAAAGAGCAAGAGTACATGCCTCACTTTCTAGTTGGTTTTTTCCAATATTGGGTTGGACCAAGGTACATCTTGTGTTCATTGCGTGGATGGTGAGTTAATTGTTTGCTTCTTTCATTTCAATTTATTCGGAGTTTCATGAATTAAGCCAGTAATAATTGGATATGAATATCTAAAGTAATACACTCCATAATAAGGGGTTTTTAGAATTTGTAAATCCTTCTTACAAACTATTCTAGTGGAATATCCATGATAGTTTATATACCATCAAGGAATACACTAAAGTTTGATGACATATATAAAGAAAGAGAGACCCCAATTAGGACCATATTCCATTGGCTTAAGACAAGTGACATGCCCACTAAGGTCTTCTTTAAAGTTCTTGCTCCTAAGGAACTTGTGGAGCACATCAAGGCCCTTGACAGTAAAGACGACATAATTACTAACTAGAGGAACATTGAAAATAATATTACTAATAATATTACTAATTATTACAAATTAATATTTCAATCACAATAATTACAAAGGAAAGAAAGGTGACCATGTTGACATGTATTGATTTCATCCCAAGAAAATTGAGACAAGAACAATGACAAGTGTGTGGATTTCATTGGATGAATTGATGTCTGCCCTCAAAGAGATGGACATCAACAATAAGTCACTTGGACAAAACAACAATTGTGCAAATTTTATAAGGCCACATGGAACTTTGTTGGCCCTTATATCCTCTAGGTGTATAAAGAGGCCATCTAGATAGGGTCTCTTAGAAGTTGTATCAACAAAGGACTAATCAAGTTCATGAGAAAGATGAAGGATCTAGAAACTTATCACAACTTGGGAGGCTCGTATCTCCTCTAAATGTCTCATACAAATTTATAGTAAAGTTGTTAACTTTACAGATCAAGCACATTTTGCCCAAAAACATTAGGGTAGAGTAGACATGCCCATCAAAGTTAAGTTAATCTTGGATAAAGTCATTGCATTTGAGAAGGTATGTAGTGGGCTTGTATCCAAGGCCTAACAATCCTCTTCATTAAGATTGATTTTAAGAAAGCTTATAAAAGGGTGCACTGTCATTTCGTCCTTTCCATGCTGAAGGTGCTTTGTTTTGTATCAAAGCAACCAAAACCTTCTTTTTAGAAACAAAAATTTACCTTTCATTAACTAATTACACATACCCTATTTTTAGAAACAAAAATTTACCTTTTATTAGCTAATTGCACATAATCAAGTGTTTTTAGAGTACAATTATCCTAAAAGCTGCACATAATCATATATTCTAAAATTGTAACTAACATGTTATAGTACAATTATCCTCAAATTTACATAGTTTTACACGATTAGACTCCTTGAACCAACCTATTGCGTACCATCAAGAGAGAAATGGAATGCACCATATGGTGTGACCAAGAAACTCGAGAGAACGCAATTTGACTCACCACGTTCTTAAGAAAGTTTGATTATGCAAGTCGTTGTATAGCCCATATGGTGTGACCAAGAAACTCGAGAGAACGCAATTTGACTCACCACGTTCTTAAGAAAGTTTGATTATGCAAGTCGTTGTATAGCCCTCCATGTTTGACCTATATTGGAGTGCGCCACAGCGCGCTAACCAAGGTTTGCATACCCACGGGTCACGACACTCATCAATTCATTGAATACATGCCAAATTCATTGCATATTTTTAAAGGTTCAATAAGGAAGTTAATCGCGCGAGGTAACAACTTTATTTTTGACGGAGTCTTATCATGATTCCCCAAAAGTTCGAGGCATCATCAAATTGAGCGCTATTACATAGAATGCGCGTACTCTAAAAGTTATACGATTTCATTTGGAAAAATTTGAATTTTTCAGTATGAGTTTGAAAAAATTTAATATAAATTTTTTAAAATTATGGTTACAATTTTCAATTGTCATTCAAAAACAGTTAAATTTATATTTTGTAAAATAAAAAATATTGGATTTCGGTGGAAAACCATCCGTCCAATTTAAATCGTCGAATTTTTAGACAACTCCCATAGAATGAGTGACTCGAATACCACTCACAAAAGGAGCATGGTAAGCATAAGTAGAACCATTATCAATTTAGAATAGCGCAGACCCTAATTGCTTGCCAAGTTGGTTAGTGCCACAAGTAGGATTTAAGGCAAATGAAAGAGCAACTCTCGACCATATCAAACCACCAAAGAAACCTACCAACAATTAATTGGACCAACTCCTTTTCCTCCTTTCACACATTTTGATATGGAAACTATTGGAAATAAGGCGTATTTTGTGTTGAGTTAATGAGAAAAGCCTAGCAATGTTAGAATTGAATTATAGTACTAAATTATGATAGGTGTTTCCAACGTGAGTTTAATTTTCCCGTAAAAGAAAAAATGCCATTTGTTAGCTCACATTTGACAACAAATCAAATCTTGGGCCTCTCAGAGTTGGATAGCTAGGATGCTTCAATAACCTTCTTCTTTTGGTTATCTTAGGATTCAAATCTTGGAACCTGATGTAGTTTATTTTGTATAAGAGGGTTGTTTCATTAAATGACTTGGATATGTGTGCATAGATACTATTTCAGACACTCGATTCAATCCGAGTTGATACTCTTTAGCAATACCCAAGATTTCACTTACTCAAGGAAAGGCGACCCACCATCTCATAGTATGATAAACTCATTTCCTAGGTTACACATATTTATGTATAGTAATTGTGAGTATTCTTTTCCATGGAGTTCACTCATTGATATCTCATAGGAATCGTCCACGACCAAAATTTGGTTTGTTGTTGGCCATCTAATATAGATGCGAGGCCTTTATATTTCAATTGATACCCCATTCCACAAAGATAAGGGTACATTTAGTGTGTTGATCATTAATATATGAACTAAGCATCTACTAGCTTGTGTTGAATGCACAAAAAGGAGTATTAGGTTAACTAAGTATCTCTTAAAATCATGTCATATTAGATAAATCTATGTAAGATATGGGATGGGTAGTAGAGATACACATTTCAAATAGGGATCATTGATTAGAGATTTGAAACGATCAACACACGTGAGAAATCACATAGGAATAATGCATTTACTTTGGTTATTGATACTAACATGACTAATGGTTGAAATGGCTATTTATGTGAAGCACATATCATCAATATGCTTTCAAAGAAGCAATCTAAATAAAAGGGGAAAATGCCTCAAGCTATGCAGAAAGACGATTATTTTACAAAACCAATGACCCAAGAGGCAACCAAGCCATATTCCGGGAGATCTTGAATGCAGAATGGCCTCAAATCAAAATTCACAATGGGGATAAATTTATCATGTTGAAAATTGAAAATAATCCGGAAATAGGCTCACAACCTTGCCAACTAGATCTTGATCTCAAAGTGAATCAATCTATTAGAATTTCCCATTTTCACATAGTGGTAGCAAGTCTGACTCTAATGCAAATTGTAGAAGTGGTCTCATGGTTGATTAATCAAGTTAACATTGGTAACAAATTAATTAAATAAAAGAATGGGAAGGCTCTAAATTGTTCTAGCTTTTGAGCCTAGATGTATATTATAAGTTTCCCAAGGCAAAGGTCAGCATGAACGATGAATGGGTAATCTTGTTTACCACTGATAAAGCCTATCATGAAATATTGAAAATATGGTGGATCAAGGGAAGGCATTCTAAGCAAGACAAAAATATGTTTATCCCACCTCACATATCGGTTTTCCTTATTGGTATGCAATGGCATTAGTGAGCATAATGTATGGTGAAAGAGATGCCACATAGTTCAAAGAATCATGTATTTCACTTATCTATCAAGTAGTAGAGACAGGCCAAGTCTTTAACTAGTGAAGCATTTCATCTACCACTTTGAACGATGCTATCTCCAGAGCAAGGGATTCTATATGTCATCCTTCATAGTGATATCATTTGTGCAACAAATGACTTCACAAAACTGGGATGGAAATGACAACCATAAAATAAGCTAATTCATGTTCATTCCTAGATCATGTGGGAACACAATTACATAAATGAATATACGAGAATTTGCACAATTTCATTCCTCCCTTGTATAATTTAGTTTTATCTATACCATCCCTTGTATGATTGAGGAGGCAATGCAAGTGGTGAGAATATTTCTTAGAGTATGCAAAGCATCCAAATCTCCACGCATATTTTGCCCAAGTTTATTCCTACTAAATTTGTAGTTCAAGAAATTGCTTATCAAACTTTCTCATATGGATTTGCATAAGTGCTTATAATATATATAAGAAAGATGTTTGGCCTACATTGCCAATATCCAAAGGATCCTATAGTGTATTCACCACCAAGGTAGTTGCAATGGAATTGGAGACAATAGCATCCTATCATTTTGGTGAGGAAATATTTAGAAGACACAATCCTCTGTGCATAGTTGCAAATCACTTTTTGATATTGAAATATAATTGCCCTTATCATAATGAAACTTGGTTAGATTAGAATATATATAAGAGAGATAGGTCACATGATGAAGTAATGATAAAAGTGAATAAAGTATGTAAGACCATGTAGTGAAGAGAAGAGGAAAGAAAAAAAAGATTGAGCAAGAGGCCATGGAATAAGAAACTCATGAAGAGTGACTTCATAAGAAGAAGAATAAGATGCAGTAGCCAAAGCTAAGGAAAATAATGATAGGGAATAGGAAAGGAAAGAAGAGCAAGTGAATGATACATAGTAGGTGGATGAAGGGGTGACAAAGACACATGAATCAAGCACCCTAAGCCTAACATATCTACCATATATGTACTAGTTAGTGACATGTGTCCATCTCCCTTTTCTTGGATTGATTTTAGAGAAACCTTCACCAACATATATGAAACAAGTGGTTGTTCCATATTCCTTCATCTTTGACGAGAAAAAAAGACAAGTGGTTGTCCTAGATTCCTTCATATTTGACAAGAAAAAAAATACAAGTGGTGAGATAGACTCACAAGGAATTGATCAAGATATCACAATATGAAGAAGTCATTGTAACAACCAAAGTATTAATCATTAAAGAGATCATAGATTTTGACCCCATAGCCACAGTATCAACATTAGTTTATTTCTTCCAGGCTACTGAGACAAACATGACCAATATGGTGAAAGAGTTGTAGGAAGCAAGAAAGAAGATAAAAATGTTGGAACATCAAGTAAAATATTACCAATCCAAAACAACGAGCCTAACATATTTCAAGGCATGCACTATGGAGGTACAAGATGAACTGAATGTAACCCAAAGTTTGTTCTTCATAAAACTATACAATTTACAAGATTAGGGTTTTCAACTCACCATTTTTCTCAGAGGTTGAAAGTGAATAAGGAACAAAAAGAAGGAACTCAAATAATGCTCTTGAAATACTTGTCAAGGATGAATATGAAAGAGATCGATTACATAATGGTGGCACTAGCAAATTGGAAATCAACCTGAACTAAATTGGATAATAATATTGAAGGATCTTGGAAGAAACATCTTCAACTATTCTAAGTAGATAAGAGAGTAATTTAGAGATATCATCTATACTCTCTTGGTGAAACAAAAATACCTAAATGAATTCAACAATGCATAGAAGAAGACTTGGAGAATAATATCAAGTTAGAAAGGATTGTTATAGAATTATCCTCTATGTGATGAAGGAAAGTTTGATGGAGTATATATCAACTCCTTCAAAAGAAATAAATTTGATTTCATTAGCTTTTTATTCCCAAGTTGTTGCCATCCCTCTACTAACTTCTTCCCTCATCCTCCAAAAATAAATGAATCATAACCATAGAGAAAGCAAGACCTACTTGCCCGCTTGTTGCCCTAATTCAACCTACACGAATGAAAAGATCCAATACCAATTATTCTAGATGGAAATGATGATAAGCCCTAATCTAAAGTTAAGGTGGACAGCCTAAGTATGAGGATTTCCATGAAATTCATAGTGTGTAGAATATTAATGCCACACGAAGGGTAATGATATCTTAAAGAAAGGAATGAAGCCAAGGTTTAGAGGGCTAATGATGTATGAGGTAGATTTTGAGCGATTGAATTTTCCACTCTCTATAGGATTATCAGTAGCTTATAAAGTTTGGACCGGTACTTCCAAGATAAGGTTGAAGAAAGAATTTAGTTTTTATAAAGGATAAACTAAAATATTTGCATTCTGGAAATCAAAAGGTCAAGAGATACATGTAAGGAAACTATATATGTAATTTTGTAGAAGAATAATAGGCTTTTGCTTATGTAATTTTGTAAATTTCTTTAGAAAATTAATGAGTAGAATTCATTGTTGGCTAAGTTGTTGAGGAAGGAACTAACATTATGATATTATAATGTGTATGGAATTTTTTATGTTTGCTTGTTGTTATCAAAATTGTTGTGAGAGTGTTTCTTAACATTCATACTCTTCTTTAAATAATGATGTAATATCATTTCTTTTCACCTCTCAGTCTATAGCTTAAGGATATATAATTGCAATAATTTTTATGATTATAGACCACTCTTAATCAATAACTAGTTACCTATTTTTGGATATGTGTTGTACTCCTTATAGGTTCCCAAAGGGCCGTTGGGGGAGGTGGTGATCACCCCCCCAACCAGGGGGTTTGGGGCGAAGCCCACAAACTATTTTTTTGATATGTTTTCAGCTTTTTTGGCCAATGGTTTTACAACCCATTGTAAACTACTTTTGGTTGAGGAATTAGGGTTGTAATTTAATTCAAGTCAATGGATTAGGGTTTTGGATGTTATAATATTATATTGTAAATAATGAAGATAATACAACGATATAGAGAGTGGAAAATCTCTCATGTAGGCTGGTTTTCCCAGTTTTAGGTTTCCAAGATAAATCTATGTGTGTTGTGTGTGTGAGCCATTGTTTATTCTCGTGTTTTAGATTCTATTTGATCTTTCTTTTCTTACACATAATTATCAAAACTCTTCACATATGGTTTTGCATTGTTAATTCAATAAGTACTATTTAATAAATAGTGGAACTACAATCAGCTCCATATTCAACCCTCACAATAAATAGGGGTAAGAAGCATTTATAGTAGAATCACATATTACATTTAGGATATGAGTACATTCATATTTTGTATTTCTTTATAGTTTTACTTGAAAAACTATAATTCTTACTGGGCCAGAAACCAGATAAATTTCCTATTTCAAGTAACATGAGGTTTAATTGGCCCCTTATGTTAGGGAAAATGCCTACTGACTATACACGTAAATTCTTCCCTATCAATAATTTGAGTGGTAAACATGAACTTGAATGGATGAAAGAGATCCATCTCAACCACATCATTTTACTATTGAATCCTCCAACATGAACTCATATCATAACTATATTTCTATCTAGAGTAAAGATTTCAACTTAGAACATAATTTTCATAAGACTACTATTAATTTAAAATTAATTATAAAAATTAAAATTATAAAATATAAAAAAAATGTTTTATTTAAAATTATAAAACATACATATTGCTAATTTTATAAATATATTTTATTTTTAATTAAAAAATTATAAATATTGTCCAAATGTTAAAATTAAATTTATGTAAAACTTTTAAATTTTATATAAAAATACAATTAATTATTATTATAAAAAAATATAAAAAAATTATCATATTGTTATAAAAATACAACCTAACAAAAAATTATAATCACACCAATTTATCGTATTATACCATGTAAGTTTTATATGATGGAACTCTTTATAAAAACAATATTAATAACGTAAAATATTGTATTTTTATTATTATGTAAAAGATAGTTACATCTACTGACATATGATCACATATTTTCATAATATATAAAGATTTACTAATTAATATATATATATATATATATTGTAAAATAATTTTTTACATTTTATTTTATGGGATATTAACTAAATTATTCTATTATAAAAACACATAAATAATGTTAATAAAAAATAAATAACTTAAATTAAAAAAAAACACATAGATATTTATTATCAGAAATTTTAATATTCAAATATTAAATTAATTATATCATAAAAATAAATAAATTATGTTAAGAACTTAAAATAAGTAATAATAATAATAAAAAAATACATCTGTTATCTTAAATTTTAATTTTGAAACATTAAATTAATCCTATCATAAAAATATATAAATTATGTTAAGAAATAAAAAAGATAAGTTATAATAACAAATTAAGAATGAATAAATAATGAGGAGATAAGAAAAGTGAAAGGATCACTGAAAGGAGTGGCGGGATGGAGGTTAGGGTTTCCAGGGTACATATGTCTGCAGGCCCTTAAGGGGCTGCAGCAGACCCAAGGGCTTTCTTTCTTTTCCCTCTCTCACCGGCTCTTCCATTTCCATACTCACAGTTGTCAGTTTCCTATGGATCTTCTAAATGAGGTGGATTATTCTCCCGATCCATTAGAGTGTCTTTGTGTTTTTCCTACAGTTTTCCCACCAACAACAACATCGCACTCAAGGATGGGGGATTTGGCGGAGGGTTGTTCTTCTTTCTAACACCTGGGTCTCACGATGTTCAACTTTCACCGACTCCAGGAGGAAGAAATTCTCCAACTGTTACCGTCGTGGAACCCCTAATGGTTAGGGCTTCACCGTCTAAGCTCGGTAGCTTTCCTTTCACCCACCCTTCTAAAGAGATTCCTCACTTTTAGGAATCCTCTAGGGTTGGATCCGGTGATTTCCTCCTCTCTTCATCTTCATGTGAAGATATCACATAATATATGGGCATTGAAAACTCTTTCTCGTCCTACGGCTTTGATCTTTTAGAAGCTGGGTGGCCTTCTTTGAACTATATACCATCAGGGTTTTCTCAACCACCGAAACTCACTGCGGGGGATTTTCTCCAGGATGCGGATGGCTTTATAGCGTCCATACTGAACCCTAATGCTGCGGCTACTACGACTTCACCTCCAGGACATAGGGTTTCACCAAGAAAGGATTGTGTTTCCACCAACAACAAGGACAACACTAGCGGCTCTAGCCCAAAGAAGCGCAAGAAAAAATGCGCAAATAAGCAGGACGAGCTCTTAAGACTAGTCTGTGGGGTTGGCATCTCCATTGCACATTCAACTACTATGGAAGAAATAGTCGTGGTCAGAAAATTTCATGGAAAATACCCTAGTCAAGTTGGCCTGATGGAGTGGGGATCCATATCCTGGAAGGATTTATTGAATTATGCCCCACAGATTAGGGTTCTGGAAAAAGGTTGGTTCATGATTAAATTTGAATCAAAAGAGGATGCATAATGCATTTTGAAACAAAATTGGAGTCTGGGAGCTACCCCGGTCCTTCTGAAAAAATGGACTCCTCTCTTCGATGCAGACAAGGAAAATTTCGACATCATCCCTGTTTGGGTGAGATTGCCAGGCCTGCCCTGGGAATTCCAGAATTTGGATTCTTTTCGGGATATTGGCAATGCATTGGGGGTTTTTATAGATGCAGATATGTCTTTCCTCCAAACCAACATAATGACTGTTGCTCGTATTTTGGTCTCACTCAACATCAAGTCAGGCCTTCGTGGGGAGTTGGAATTTATTTGGGGAACGGCCGAACACATACAAGTTCTTGACTATGAAGGTATTCCTTTTCGTTGCAGACGCTTCCATCTCTATGGTCATCTGGGAAAAAACTGTTCTCTTCCTTTTACAAAAGGACAGCGTTGGGCTCATAAGCGCGCCGTCGGGGAGGAAACACAAAGCCTTGGAAACACTGGTTAAAATGTTGGCAGAGTTGGTGAGGACCTCAGCTCAACGGAGATCTCCTCATAGGGGTTTTTACAAGCAAAAGACCCTGAGAAACTTGGTGGAACTGAGGCTCCTAGCAAGGCTACATAATGTCATCCAACTCAATCGGTGCATGAGGCTGCGCAGTCTCTGGAGGCTGGAACTTCCTCATTAGACACAGGCATGTCTCCTCTCCCTGCTTCACACATTAATTCCATTAATTTTTCTTTAAAAAATATAAAACTTCGGACGGTCCTCAACCTCTGCTAAATGATTCACCCCCTCCCCTTGATATCTCTGACTCTGCACCTACTCCCATTACAAATATCTCTTCCTCACACACCCCTTTTCCCTCGTCCGTCTCCTCACTTTCCTCAGACACCTCCCATATCTGTTTTCATCTCAGAAATAGAGAAGTTCCAGATATTTCTGGTTTTTGTCTTACTTTTGTTGGTCTGGGAAAGAATCCTAATGGGGGTACAACCTCAAAAATTTGTGGTCGACCCTCTCTCCTCTCCTCTTCCCAACACAAAACATGTAAAGAACAATTGGATGGGAAGCAAAAAACCATTTTTGGGGCACTTAGAGCAGTGAATACCCCCTTAGGGGTTACAAAATGAAGGTTCTCTCTTATAACTGCAGGGGTTTGGCAAGTTCTGTCAGAAAACTTGCACTAAAAAGGTTGGTCCTCTCCAACCAACCTAAAGTCATTTTGCTACAAGAAACCTTTCGAAATGGAGAAGAGGTGGTCAAGCAGCTGAAGACTCTTATGTCTTTTATGGACTTCACTGCAATTGATGCTTGTGGGCACTTTGGGGGTCTTTCTTTGGGATGGGATCCTAAGGTAATTAAACCTAAAAACACCTGGGGTTTCTCCTCGGGTCGTGGTATGGATTTTTTCAGTTTAAATTTGGATGCCACCTTCTCTATCTTGAATCTTTATGGTCCATATGAAGCTAAGGAAAAATTTTGGAATCCCCTTCTCCAGAAATCTCTACTAAAACAAAACAAATTGTTAATTGGGGGAGACCTCAACTTTACTTTGGGGGCACATGAAATATGGGGTCATATGTCTAAGGTGGATCCCTTAGCGTCCATTTTTGATCAATTCTCAGGGAAGGAAAGCTGGTGGACATTGCCCTTGTTAAACTGCTTCCAACCTGGACAAATAAAAGAACTGGGGACCCCAGAATTGCAAAAAGACTGGATCGGTTTTTTTTTTTTTTAATCTTTGAACATCTTTTGGAAGGGAATATTATGTTTTGTCAATGGGTTGGATCAGGGGGGGAATCTGATCATTTTCCCATCTTTATGGAAATCTATGGAACTGTCAAAAAACCTGCTATCCCTTTCAAATTTTGCGTGACATGGCTAGGAAATGAGGATTTCAAATATTTATTCCGTAATACTTGGCGTTCTTACAATCCTGAAGATGGGGGATATGCAACAACTCATTTTTCCCAAAAACTTTCGGCTATAAAGAAAAGAGTAATGGAATGGTATGCACTCAAACGTACCAGAGATGAACAGGAGCTTAAAGAAGTGGAACAACACATTCAAACTATTCTTGAAACCGAGGGTGCTGGCTTCCTATATTTGGAAACAAAATATCAGCTCATCCAACTCGAATCTAAGCGTCGAGAAATCTTAAAAGATCAGGAAGAGACTTGGAGGCTAAAAAGTAGGGCTATCTGGATGGAAAGTGGTGATGAAAATACTAAATTATTCCAGGCTTATGCAAAAAACATGAAATTGCAAAATACTATTTGGGGGCTCAGGGACCAAAGTGACAACTATATCTCTTCTTTTGAAGGCATGGCTTCCATTAGTAGTGCACAATTCAAAAACCTTTTCAAGGCTAATGATAGGGCGATGATTGCCGAAGCCATTCAACTCTCTCAATTCTATCCTAGTTTCAAAGCGACTCTACAAAGCTTCCAAAAAAGAAAAATTCTAGGCCCTGCTGGCTGGACAGTTGAGCTTCTGCTGGACTTTTTTGAACTCATTGGGCCAGATCTTCTATGTGTGGTGGAAGAATCTCGACAACATGGTTTTATGCACCCTCCCCTAAATGATACTTTCATTGCTCTAATTCCCAAATCAAATCACCCCAGCTCCCTTGATGATTTCAGGCCTATCTCCCTGTGTAATATCACTTACAAAGTTGTGGCTAAGATAATTGCCAGAAGATTAAAAAAGGTTATTTCCAAGGTTATCTCTAAGGAACAATTTGGTTTCCTTGAAGGAAGACAAATCCATGAGGCCATCGGGGTTGCATAGGAGGGTCTTCATAGTTTAAAAGTTGGGAAGTTGTGTGGTGCTGTGCTAAAAATTGATCTCTCAAAGGCCTTTGATAGGGTGAGATGGTTGTTTCTGAGACTCCTCATGGCACATCTCGGTTTTGATTATTCTTTCATCAAATGGATTATGAGTTGCATCACCACTGTCTCCTTTTCTGTCCTTATCAATGGATCTGGCTCCCCTTTCTTCCCTTTTGAAAGAGGCCTTCGTCAAGGTTTCCCTTTTCCCCCTCTTCTTTTCCCGCTGGTCGCTGAGGTACTCAATCATGCACTTATCGATGCAAAGAATAGAGGAACTTTTCAAGGAATTTCCATTTCAGATTGCATCCGACTTACACACCTGCTCTTTGTGGATGACATCCTTGTTTTCTGCAATGGTTTGTTTTCGGATGCTGCAAAATTAAAGGAAATCTTACTTTTATTTGAAAAAGCTACTGGTATGGTAATAAACTCTCAAAACTCCTCTCTCACCTGCTCAAATTTTGATGGTTTGGCTCGTCAAATGTATACTTTCCTCTTTCCCTTTGAAGTCAAAGTTTTGGACGAAGGTTTAAAATACCTTGGTTTTTCACTGAAACCAAACAACTACACAAAGGCAGATTGGCAGTGGCTTATAGCAAAGCTGGAAAAAAGGATAAACAGTTGGAGTCACAGATGGCTCTCCAAAGACAATCGTTTAGTTCTAATCAAATCTGTCTTAGAGGCAATTCCAGTATATTGGATGGCACTCGCCTGGATTCCAAAGTGTATTTTTACAAAGGCCAAAAAAATGTGCTCTAGATTCCTTTGGACAGGAAAAAAGGAAACTTCGGTACTTACTTGGGTCAAGTGGGACACTATAAAAAATCCAAAAAATCTGGAAGGATGGGGCCTAAAAAATATTCATCTCTTCTCAAAAGCACTGGCTGCAAAATCTGGTTGGAGGCTTCTCTCTACAAGTAGCCCATGGACAGAAGTCATTACTCACAAATACATTGCTCTGGACTCTCTACTTGACTGGGTTCGAAAACAAGATAATAAGCGTCCCTCTATTTCTGTTGATGTATATGTAACTTCGGAATGTATTTTACCCATGTGTATTGTATTCCTATAGAGATGTTATTATTCCTCTATATGGAAGTGTTTGTATTCCTATAGAGATGTTATTATTCCTCTACACGAAAGTGTCGTCATTTATATTGTAAGTGTCGTAACTTATACTTGATGGGTTATTAAACCACCTTGATGGGGTCAGCCTGGTATGAGTCATGTGGGTAAATGGGTTATTAGACCACCAAGTGTGGGGTTGGATCGGATTAATTTAACCATGGGTTATTAGGCCAAGCTAGACAAGTCGGCCCCATTAGTTTATTGGGCAGGACAGGACAAGTATAAATAGAGATCGGGAGATCTTTATTTGATCACTCATTAATCACTTCTATCTCTCTTAGAAAGTGGCACACTTGTGAGGAGGAGGATCATCTGCTAGGAGAAGACTATCTCTTGTACTTTGGTTGTATCATTGCTCTATCTATCTCTAAGGAAGTTGCGGGGTTTTTCACCTTCTTGGTTTTCCCCGGTGAAACTCTGTGTCTCTTGTGTGCTTGCATTATTGTATCCATGATTGATATGTTGTAGATATGATGTAGACATGTTGTACGTATTATTCTCTCAGTTAAGATCCTAGATCAGATTGAAATTTCTGTAAAAACTAACATGGTATCAGATCTAGCCTGAAAGAAGGCATGGTATGGCATGTATGACACTTGTTGCACTTGCGATGCTAGGGCTTGATATAGAAAAAACCAGTCATCGTAGCACTTTCGCTATAAATCCATTTTGGAGAGGTTTCAGGATCTGAAACGCTTACAAGTCTAAGATAAGATCCCCATGTATCTTTTGTCTGAAGCACAAATTCTAATTCTTTGTACTTTGTGTTTTATGATCTGTACAATCTAGGGTTTCTGCCTCTTCCAGATCTGAGTCATAAACAAGTGACTTAGGAAAAAAGGTCATAACTTGGGCTAGGAAGTTCCAAATGAAATTTCGTAAAAAGTGACAGGTAGGGAACGGACTGTAATTTCACAGGCCAAAGGTTCAGAGGCCTAAAGTGAACTAGTGACACGTGTCACTCCGTACAAGTTTGCTCTCCTGTTTTATCCCATAAACAGGTCACATTGCGACACTTGGAATAACTCTCTCTTAGAGAATCCAATTGAGGTCATACCTATGGGGTTGGAAAGATGACAGGTTGGGTTACCATAGGTATAATTTTCATACCCTGTGGATTCGTAATTTCAGAGTTACACAAAAAACAATGAGGTGCATATTTCTGTCAAAACAGAATTGGATTTTGAGCACCTTCATTCATGGCTTCGGGAATTAGGGTTTTGGAGAAAGTTGGAATTTTTGTAATCGGAGACCACGGCTTAATGCTACTCATCAAAATCAAAATTTAGAGACCAAGATCAATTTGTTTGGTTAGGCAGAAGGTTAGGCTTGATCAAACCCTAGTTCGGGACTTTGATTGGAAAAGTGAAAAATTAGGGCTTCTGCAAAAGTTGGAATTTCTGAAGTCTGTGACCACGGCTGGAAGCTCCTCAGAAAAATCGAAGTTTAGAGCTTTGGATCGAACCTATTGGTTGGGAAGATCCAGAAGATCCAGAAGTTTCAAAGGCAATTTTGAGGTGTGAAACTTTGCAGTTTTCAAATTCTGAGTATACCAGCTTGATCAGCTCATCAAGGCGCATCTTTCTATCCTTTTATAAGTTTGAATTTTTAGGGTTTCTTTGAGAAACCCTAATCCAACTCCAGATCTAGTTTCTGAAAATCAAGTGGATTGGGTTAATCCTAGAAGAGAATGGTTTGGTCACCTGCATAATTGAAGATGTTCCTGTTTCAGAGGGAGATGAGGCTAAGACCTTACGTAAGAAGATTACAAGCAATCTCGACAGGCATGACTTATCCAGGTATGTTTCGAGATCTGTTCATGATTAAGTTTACGGTATGCTTGTCTTCATTAAGGTTAGTACAATCTTGATTAACTTTAGACTTGTCGTATCACCTTAATAAAATTATGAATGCATGATAGAAGATATTCATTGATTAGGGTTTTGACACTTATGATTGTACTAATGCATTGTGGTGTTGTATGAGGTTGATGTTGTCCGCTAACATGAAAGGTACATTAAGAAAGACAAATCATATGAACATGGAGACATGAAGACAAAGATTCATCCATTATCATGGATCACATAGAAGATCTACTTACGAGGTATGTATAACTTGGTTCTATAATGGTTAACTTATGAGATATGCAGGTTACTAGCACAAGTCATTGAAGAACAAGAAGACATCATGTGGGTATGTTAGACATAGCTAGCTAACATGCTAAGCCATGTATGTTTTTCCTATATCAAGTTAAAATCCTACCTTGTGTTAGGATATCTTATATAAGTATACTTGGCATGATTGATTATGATTATTCATGAAGTTATAGGTTTGAGTAATCTTGGGTTTAGGCATATTATGTTTCTTACTTTAATTGATGATATGACTAACCAGAAGAGTCCTATATAAACCTTGAATACTAATGTTTATTATCTGTGTTTAAAATGATCATTACTATACATGTTTAAGATTATTGTGTTTCTGATAGTATTGAGATTATACTAATAAATGTATGATTATGTATGAGATCTCAAGGATATCACAATAATGATACCTGTAAGCATGCATAGTGATCGAGGATGGATATAAGTTCAAGGACAGGTAATCCAGGAAGCAAAGATCAAGAGGGAGCACACTCCAGTAGTTTCTGCAAGGATGCAGATATTCAGAGGGAGTCGACCACTTCTCACAATCCACATCAGAATGGAGTTGTAGAAAGGAAGAAGAGGGAGTCAACCCAACAAACAAACACAAATAAGTATTTGAATTATCATTTCTTGCATATTTGATTGTTTAAATAAATATTGTTCAATGATGTATATACTGATGCTCCTAGAATTAGGCTGTGTATTTTGACATATTGGAATAATTGCATTAATGAGCAGCATACTACTAATATGCATGTAATGGGTAAGTGGCCTATGGCACTGTACAGCATTCCATTGCTACTTATATAGAATGAAACCTCTTTGCTGGCATGTTGGGAGTAGTGCAAACTCTTAACAATGTTCTAGTAGAGATTGGAAGGCATCTAGAAAGTTACAGAATATGGATGAATGTTGTATTGAAGCATTGGCTAAAATAATTGCATGACTGTATGACATATTTCTTTAGGTGTAAGAATTTGTTCTGAAAACTATGAGATGTTTCTAATCATGCAATTTAACTTTTTTTGTAGGAAAGATCGTATACCATCACCTACAAAAGAAGGACTACAACATTTGTTCCAGCAAAAAAGATATCTATTGAAGATATTGAAGTTCCCAGGATCTGGGATGAAGTAATGGAAGAATGCCATGATCCATCGATCATTAATATTGATGTTTGGGATGTAGTCCCAAGACCAAAAGGGAAGTATGTTGTGACTTCCAAATGGATCTACAAGATCAAGCATGCTGCAGATGGTAGCATAGAGAAATACAAAGTGAGATTTGTAGCTCGTGGATTCTCCCAGAAAGAGGAATTGATTATGAAGAGACTTTTGCTCCTATAGCTAGATACACTACCATTAGTACTTGCTCTGGCTGCAGTGATGAAATGGAAGATACACCAGATGGATGTCAAGACTGCTTTCTTGAATGGTGTGGTCGAGGAGGAAGTATATGTGGAGCAACCACTTGGTTTCGAGACACATGATAGGAAGTCATATGTGTGCAGGTTGAAGAAAGCCTTGTATGGCTTGAAGCAAGCTCCTAGGACTTGGTATGGCAGGATAGATGGTTTTCTATCCAATTTGGGATTTACCAAGAGTAAAGTGGATTCCAACCTTTACTACAAGGTTGAGGAAGGAAATCTAGTGATACTACTTTTGTATGTGGATGACCTGTTTGTTACAGGTGAGGATAGATTGATTGTCGATACGCAGCGGAAGCTTGCTGCTGAGTTCGAGATGAAGGAATTGGGTATGATGCACTACTTTCTAGGCATGGAGGTGTGGCAGAGTACAAATGGGATCTTCCTTGGACAAGGGAAGTATGCAATAGAGATCCTGAAGAGGTTCGGGATGATGTACTGCAAGGCCATGGCCACACCTATGGCATCGAACCTGAAGCTTCTGTGTGATGCTTCATCTGATCCGGTTGATGTCACTGTGTATCGTCAGATGATTGGGTCCTTGATGTACTTGATGAACACTAGACCAGATATTTGCTTTGCGGTGAATACATTGAGCCAGTTCCTGACGGATCCCAGAGGTGTTCACCTGGTTGTTGTAAAGCATATTTTGAGGTACCTGAAGGGTACAATTAATTATGGGCTCAAGTATGATGAGAATCAAAAGTTTAACCTGCAGGGTTATGTTGATTCAGACTGGGCAGGCAATGCTGCAGATAGGAAGAGCACATCTGGGTGCTGCTTCAGTATGGGATCAGGTGTGATATCTTAGTTTAGCAGGAAACAGTCCTACATAGCATTGAGTACATCCGAGGTAGAGTATGTTGTAGCTTGTTCGGTTAGTTGTGAGGCATTATGGCTCCAGAAGCTACTATATGAGCTATTTGATCTCCTTGCTGGAGGCTACTGGTATCTTTTGTGACAACCAGAGTTGTGTGAAGCTGTCTGAGAACCCGGTGTTCCACGACAGGTCGAAACACATTGAGATCAAATATCACTATATCAGGGATATGGTGCAGAGAGGAGCATTGAAGCTCCTATATATTGCGACGGATGAGCAGGTTGCAGATGTGCTTACGAAACCACTAGCCAGAGTGAAGTTTGAGTACTTCAAAAAGAGTCTTGGTGTTCTTCAGATTGACGACACTTCGAGGAAGAAGTGATGGACACATTTGTTGGAGCCATTCCAAGCATGGTGAGAGGAGGATCCTTCACATGGCTGTGGATGTAAGCGATGGATGATGAGCATTAGGATGATGCTCCAGTTACTGCTCTGTATATGCATCATGTTGGATGCTTGTTATGATCAGTTGGTCATGTGTATGCATATGCATCATGTTGGATGCTTGGACCATGTATCTGTATATGTATCAGGTGGATACGTTGTATGATCAGGTAGATCATGTATGTTGATATATATCAGTTGGATACATTGTATGATTAGATGGATCATGTATCTGTGTGTGTATTAGGTGGATACATTGTATGATCAGGTGGATCATGTATGATGATATGTATCAGGTAGATACTTGGTATGCATCAGGTGGATGCATTGTACGATCAGGATGATCATGGATGACGAGCTTCAGGATGTTGCTTCAGATGACATGCATCAGGACGATGCAGTGATGATGATCAGGATGATCATGTGTACATCAGGATGATGTATGGTGAGTATCAGGTTGATACTCTGTGGCCGTGGAACAGGTTGTGCAAATAAGCATATAATCCAGCCTTGGGAGGTTTGAAGATAGTCTTTCGAGGTTTTGCCTATGGCATGTAATGTGGCCCCGGGATATCTGGAAAATGCTCCTTCGAGGTTTTTCTTTGGGAGGACATATAATCCGGCCTTGGGAGATTTGCAGATAGTCTTTCGAGGTCTTTCCTATGGCATGTAATATGGTCCTAGGATATCTGGCAGATGCTCTTTCGAGGTTTTGTCATATGGCATATAATCCAGCCCTGGGAGATCCGATAGGTTGAGCTGTGTGCTCGTAATTAGTCCTGGGATGCTCTTTCAAGGTTTTTCCATGACCACATGTAATACGCCCTAGAGATCTGGACAGGATGAAAAAGGCCTAAGATGCTCTTTAGATTCCTTGCTAGTCAAGACACTCTTTAAAGGTTTTTTGGTAGGGGTCACATGTAATAAGTCCTGTAGATCTGGGAAGTATGAAAAATGCCTCAAATGCTCTTTAGAGATCTTGCTTGTCAAGACACACTTTTAAGGTTTTGTGACAGTCACATTTAATATAGCCCTGGGAGATCCGACAGGTAGAGCCCTATGCTCGTAACAGCCTGGATGCTCTTGCGAGGTTTTGTGACGCACGTAATAAGTCCTGAGGATTCCATAGTATGGCCAGTGATGATGAAGACCTGCAGGTGGTGGGCCTACAACTAGTATGAAAAAGGACTGGCTCTGTAGAACTTACTATGACGAGTAGATTCAGAGATTGATTGAGATAGCAGCAGCGATGACGATGATGATGATTCAAGGACGATGATCCAAAGAAGAAGACTTGTGCTAGCATATCTGTGTCAAGAAATACCTTCCTAGTTAAAAGGGAGTGTTGATGTATATCTAACTTCGGAATGTATTTTACCCATGTGTATTGTATTCTTATAGAGATGTTATTATTCCTCTATATGGAAGTGTTTGTATTCCTATAGAGATGTTATTATTCCTCTATACGGAAGTGTCGTCATTTATATTGTAAGTGTCGTAACTTATACTTGATGGGTTATTAGACCACCTTGATGGGGTTGGCCCAGTATGAGTCATGTGGATAAATGGGTTATTAGACCACCAAGTGTGGGGTCAGCTCGGATTAAGTTAACCATGGGTTATTAGGCCAAGCTAGACAAGTCGACCCCATTAGTTTATTGGGCAGGGCAAGACAAGTATAAATAGAGATCGGAATATCTCTATTTGATCACTCATTACTCACTTCTATCTCTCTCAGAATGTGGCGCACTTGTGAGGAGGAGGATCATCTGCTAGGAGAAGACTATCTCTTGTACTTTGGTTGTATCATTGCTTTATCTATCTCTAAGGAAGTTGTGGGGTTTTTCACCTTCTTGGTTTTCCTCGGTGAAACTCTGTGTCTCTTGTGTGCTTGCATTATTGTATCCATGATTGATATGCTGTAGATATGCTGTACGTGTTATTCTCTTAGTTAAGATCCTAGATCAGATTGAAATTTATGAAAAACTAACAATTTCAACCATCTGGCGAGCCACTCTAAATTCTTTCCCTCTCATTGAAGAAGGTATTTCTTGGAATATTGGTCGTGGCTCAAAATTTTGTATTGGTGCTGATCCCTGTGCCGGGTGTCAAAAAAAACATATCCTTCCTCCTCTGGTCATACAATCTCTTCATAATCAAGGAATATCCATCTCAATCAGATTGCATACCCTGCAACTTCCACTCTTTGGAGTCAAGGCTGGAAAGAAGATGAGACTCTCAATCTCCCCAATGCCTGCTGGGAGGCCTAGAATTTTTTTCTGAATGCCCTCCACACATCCCATATTAGGCTCCTTGATCGAGAGGATGAACTAATTTGGAGTAAAGCATCAGGTGGCTACTACACTCCAAAACTTGGGTACTAGGAACTCCTTGCTCCTAATCCTATTGATCCAGATTGTTGGTGGAAAATCATCTGGAAGGAAAAATGTCCACATAAGACCAAATTTTTCATGTGGTGCACTCTTGCTAACAAAGTCCCAACTTGGGATTGGATGCACAAAATATCTATTGAAGGGTTGGGCTGGTGCCCTCTTTGCAAAAACGACTCTGAATCTATTTCCCATCTTTTCTTATTTTGTCAATTTTCAAAACAAACCTGGCTAGATGGAAAAATAAGACTGAATATGGAGCTCATTTGGGAAGGTGAAGATGTTTTAGAGGCTTGGAGAAATCGGTCTTCTCTTCAGAATACAAAAAACATTAGAGTGCTTCCTCTCATTATCATTTGGGGGCTTTGGTTATCCCGCAACCATTTGATCTTTATGGAATCCCCTTCTCTCCTGGAACTTATCTCCTCCCGCATCCTTGACATCCTTTCCCACTTTCCCCAGCAAAAGGATGCCCCTGCTATCTGTGTGATCCAAGCCGAAACTATAAACAAAACCCTCCCTTGGCAATTTTTTGATGGGGCCTCACAAAATGAGATTTGTGGTGGGGGTGTTGTTATTTAACCTTGAAGCTGCTTCTTTGTTTTGCAATTGAAAAAGGATGTACAAATCTTTAAATCTTTGGAGATTCCCTGAATGTTAGCAGTTGGATTAACAAATCTCAGAAATGTTAGATTCTTCTCTTAAACACTTTAATAGAAGATACTCATCTTTTATTAGAAAACTTCATTTCTTATACATGTCGTCATGTATACAGGGACAGGAATGGTTTAGCAGACCAACTCTCAAAGGATGGCCTTACTCTAGAACATGGTCAATGGAAAATTGCTGAACAACAAAATGCATATTTTTTTGAATACTTCCATCGTCCTTTCATTGATGGACTAGTTCCTCCTACTCAACCTCTTCGCGGACCTGAACTATAATTTTGACAGTATTGCTTTGAACAACTCTTTATAGAGGATATCATGCTTGTATTTTCATGCACAGTCACATTTTCAGATGTTTTTGGGGATTTTTTTTCTAGTTTTACAAGAATATGTTTGGATATCAGCTGATACCAAATTTCCTATAGAACATGTCAGTCGGCCTGGGGCCATGGTTTTGAAATGCATGACACAGGTGCATTATGTAGATGTAATTTTGTTAAAACTTCTTTAATAGAATTATGCTTTTTTCCAAGGAAAAAAAACAAATTAAGAAAATACATATATGTTTTATCTTAAATGCTAATTTTCAATATGTGATTATATGTGATTGGAGGAAAGGTTTGATTGTTATTTCATTTTCCCTATATTTTATTACTAAAAATTATTTGATTGTGTTTTTCATTGTGTCTATATTTTATTATTAAAATAGATTTCATTGTCCTTTCATTGTGTCTATATTTTATTATTAAAAGTGATCTCCAAATTCATTAAGGATATGAATGCATTCAAGTACCACACATTTTTGGGAAATTAAAATTGGCTTTTAGTCACTTCAATAAAACATTTTTTATCATTTTTATTTCTAGTATGTAACTCAACCATGGTTATCTAGATTGCACATTGAATGTAGTGGAAATGTGAGTTGTCAAGTATACCTTCCCCACAAAATGCCTAGTTCATAATTTTTTAATATATCTCTTATGAGGCTCATTTTTTACCTCAAAATTTCTCTAATGCAAGAGACTGCACCTGTATAGGTTTCTATAGGAAGCTATAGAAGTGTGCATTTCCAACACATAGTTTCCTACAAAAATCCTTACTTCTATCATTCCAAGAATCTACATTTCTAGGTATGCTACATATCAAGTGCATGTCGTGATATGAGGTTTGAAAGTGGTATCAAGTACAGTTCGAAGGCATACATGTAAAGTCCAAACAAGGTATGTAACCTAGAATTTTCCTATACTTAATCATATTGGGACTCTATAACAAGAAAAGTAGTAGAATAAATCCTTGCTTTGATAAACCAAATCAATGGGAACCAATGATCATTCACATGGCCATCCTTATCAAGAACAACAAATAGAGGTTATTTTCTTCAAGTGATAGAGAAAATAAATATGTATGTATATATCTTTCAACATGCATTGACTTCTTTGTATATCAAATGCAAATACATGGGAATATCATTTCACAGGGATAATCATCAATCTAGGTGATACTCTTATTACCAAATGTCAAGGAAGCAAGTCTTATAGGAAGATTCAAACAATAATTTGTTTTCAACAATCCATGTAGTATGAACAAGAAAAGATCACGCACATCCACATTTCAAGGTTACTAGGGACCAAATAAAGTTTGTTTCCATTCATTCATCTCACTTTGAGGTCAAGGAATCAACATTATGATATCCGCATGCCTCTAAGTCTCAAAATGGCACTCCATCTAGGCATTAATAGAAAAATAGAGAATACATGTATATTGCAAGGGTAGATGCAGATAACTATTTAACAGTATTTAATGTTATACATGTATATTTACATACTAATTTACATGACATTAGTACATGATATGCCATAGAACTATTTAACGTTTTCCCCAAATTTAATGAATAGCGATGTATCTACCGAAGACTATACTTCTGCCTTTCAAGATTGTACAAATAATTTAGCCATAGAACATGAGAGTGTCTACTAATAATTTTTGTTCAAAGCGTTGAAGTAGATGCAAGAAAATGTTTTAGAAATTTGCATGTTGCTTCTATTAATTCTTGGGAGGCTTTCGATATATTTTTAATGGAAAAATGAGGATAAAAGAGGGACCATAAGTGTCACTTGATTGAGTTTTCATCAATGAAAAAGAAGAATGGGAAGACATTATTGGAATTTAATAAAATATTAAGTAAATTGTAGAGAAATATTACACAGTATGTTAGGCCTTCCCAAGTTGTTGTAAAGGTCACATATGTAGTTGCTGATGATCCCAACTTTGCCGTGATGTTAATGGAACTAAGGTATAAAACTTTGGATGTTATGCAAAGTGTGGTTGTGGATATAAAGGATAATACAGCTGCCTCTGGTAAGACTAGGATAAAAACCAAATCTAGAGATAAGAAGAAACATAAGAAATAATGACCTACTCATGCTTATTATTCCAATTCTCAAGATGCCAAGATTTATGAAATAACAAAGTTAATCAAAGAACTCTCCAACATAATTATCTAGGGACCTTAAAATGTGGGGATAAAAAAAATAGAAATTTCCTATTAGGAATTGTAACACATATAGCATAGCTTTTAATTCACAATTGTTAACTAGAGAGAAGACCATAAGACTTGCCAATTCAACCCCTTTAAGAAATAATAACAATAATTTGATTGATAAATATGTCTCCAATGAAAAGGAAGACACAGATCTTTTGAAGATCTAGACTCACTACTTCATATGAACTAGTTGGAAGAGGAAGGAGATTTGGTTCACATTTACACAAGAAAATTATGATGAATCTTTAGCTGTTAATAATCAATTGTCATATTTATATGATGAGTAGCTTGATGATATTTTATTTTCCCTTTTGCAGATGCCATGTAGGCATAATTACAACACAAATACGATCTTATACTACTATATAATGAAAATAACTAGAGTCCTAAAGGTTTTGATCCAAAATAGAAAATAAAGACTTAGCCTACGGTACCCAACATGGTCAAACCAAAAAATGTAGCTCAGAAGAATAAAAATAGAAGTTGAATGATAAGATAAATGTCTCTGGTATCAAGGTTGGAGAAAAAATAATAGAAATTTAGTGGCATAATTATGTTCCATTTAGTTTAATTCACGAACTCAGTTAGAACAAAGTGTTTATTCATTTGATCGAGTTATCAAATATTCTTGTTTTTTAAGGAGAAATGACAAAACTTTTGGGTACTCCTCAACCCATAACCCACTCAAATATAATAAATTTGCAAGAGAATTTTCCTCAGGTGTTGTTCAACCCACATTATGAAGAAATAAATCTGATTATGCCACTCAAGGAAATTTTTAGCATACTTGTATTCTAGACTGCATATCATCATATAATATTATGCTAAACATTATCATGCAGAAATTGGGCCTAGAAATCAAAAGGCCATATAAAGACTTGTATTATTTTGATTCAAGACAAGTCAAATGTATAGCGATGATTAAAGACCCAGTGGTGAACGTTTCCAATATCTCCATGAGGAGTGTGATGGTTTATGTGGCCATGGTATATGTTCCCATTAATTACAAGATGCTATTTATCCAAATCACAGTGAAAAAATTTTGGAGGGACTTTTCAATTAGATATGACATATTCTACTCTTCCATTTTTTGGTAGGGAAGCAAGGAGATTATATAGGAAGGATAAATTTGCATATACTCTACGTGACCTAGGAAATCGCCATAATTTTCCAATATATGCAACTGATGAGATGGGAATTTGTGTACATGCAATTGATGATTAGATTAGACAATTCCCAAAGCTTGAGGAACCATTTTTTTAAACCTCTGCTAGTTGGGAATGAAATTTGGACAATGTTTTGCCTCATCAAAAGAAGGTTTAGGAGCAATCCTTTCGATGAAAACATTCCTCTTTCTTACAAATTGGATTTTGATACGAAGAATAATGTAGTTGAATATGAAGCCCTATTCTTTGGTTTGGAAGCGGTTAGTGAAGAAATTTGATAAATGTGTGTAAAGAAAAACAATACCAATCAAAATCTAAAACCCACCATTTAACAATAGCTCTCACACACTTTACATAGATATTTATATACCTTGCAAACCCGAAATAAAGAAAACCATCATTCTTGAGAGTTTCTCCACTCTCTATATCATCGTATTATCTTTTTTTACAAGTGACAATATTATAGCATCCAAAACCCTAATCCATTAACTCAGATTATATTACAACCCCAATTCTTTGACCTTAATTAATTTAGAATGGGCTACAAAATCATGGGAAAAAACATCTCAAAATGGACCCAAAAAAATTGGGGGCTCACTAGCCCCCAATGCACCCCCCTGCTCTGGGAACCTACAAAGACTACAAGACATTTCCAACATTCTCCCACTTTTTTTATTCTTTGAAACATGAGCTTAACGGGGAATCACTCATGAAATCAGATACTAAGGGAAACAATTCCCATTGATTCTCTAAACCAAGAGAACTTTTTAGTACTAACAAACTTTGTCTGTGAATCTAAAACAATTTTCAAGGTATGAACCTTCTCCAACAATAATTTGTTTTGCTCAATCATGTCTCTAACAAAATTGAACTAGACATGAATATTCTTTGTCTTGGAGTGATAAGCAAGGTTCTTTTCCAGAAAAATTGCATTTCAGTTGTCACAACCTATTCTCACTACTTTCTGAATAAAATTAATACACGAACACAATCTTTGAAATCATATGGCTTCCTTAATTCCATGAGCGGTTGCCTTGTATTTTGCTTTTGTAGTTGACAATGCAATTACACTCTGCCTCTTACTCATCCAATTGTTTGCTCCACCAAATAAGTTGAAAAACATAACCACTTGTATAACTTCTATGTTCAATATCTCTAACCCAATCTGCATCAATAAAACCTTGTATATCTATCTCCCTAGGAAGTCTAGGTCTTCCTTAGTTGTAAATTACATAGTTTGAAGTGCCATGCAAATATTTGAAGACCCTCTTTACTGATGTCCAATCTTCCTTCCTTCGTTTTGGCATATACCTACTCAAAACTCATACTACTTGGGCAATGTATGGTTTAGTGTAAACCATAGCATAAATCAAACTTCCAAGGACACTAGCATAGGGAACATGTGACATGTCTTCTATCTCTTATTTGGTCTTGGGACATTGATCTGCAAATAAATTTACACCTATTACAGTAGGGACCTTTACATAGTTACATTCCTATATATTAAACCTCTGCAATAGTATCTCAACATATTTCCCTTGACTAAGCCGTAGCCTTCTATTGGCCTGATCTCTTTTAATTTCCATGACTAAAATAAAATTTGTAGCAACAAGATATTTCATATAAAAATTAGAAGAAAAACATAGAAGTTGCTCCAATCTATGAAACTGAGCCCTACTAGGAGGCCAACAAGAAACACAATGAATATATGAGGCCTAAATAATCCTATTTGAAATAGTTAATTTTGTAGCATATGGAAGGTGTTTGTTTTGCTTGAAGAGGATTTTATGCCACAAATGCTCCAAACACTTCCACATAAACATTGGTGAAATCCCTACACCAAAGGTGATTCCAAGATATCTAACTAATACACCTGATATGAGTGAAGGTCCAAGTGGGAGGAATCCAATTAGGAGGGTAATCAAGATCAAGCAACCAATATTTTGGCTTATGGGCACTAATGTTAGCCCTAAAGGTCTTGCAAAACATGGACAAGCAATATCTAGTAGTATCCATGGATTTGTCACGTTCCCTCTCATGGATCTAACATAAGGAAGGGAGCATGGCACCAGCATTCTGGGGATTTTACAGAAACTCAGCCCCATTCATCAGATTCATACAAATAAAACAAATGTGTGCAGATGCAAATCAAATAAACATGCACAACGGAATTAAACTATCCACACACATTTCACATGCATTCAACATATCAATAACAATCATCAAATTAAAACCATTTTCAGAAGTAAAACACATTGAGAATACTTATTTTGATGGTGAAGTTGTCCCAAGCAACTAGCTACACAACTGCAACGTTCCACCTAGCAATAGGCCAACTAGGCTCATCAATCTCCCAACATAGTTTCCACCCCCGAGTTGGGAATGATTTCCACAAGGAAAGGGAACACTCAAGCTCATGCACATCCAAATCAATGGATACCCAAACCCAAACCACAATATCCTCTCCCACACACAACAAGCACATATGTTGGGCATAGGAAAATGGTTTTAGCTACGGGATTCACAAGCAATATGTCCAAGGGTTTTCCCCAAATCATGGCCAGTAAAAAATGGATTGGGGGAAAGCAAAAATCAACCACAAGGAAGAAAATGTTTTTTCCCACATGCATATGAGAATTCAAATGGCCAAAAACGACCTCTACGGACCCCCAAATCGAGCTCCCTTCCTCCCAACCTCTCTGCAACATCAACAATGCCCTCTTCACAACTAGAAATCCATGAAATACAGGAAAAACGTGGAGGCAAAACGCCCCACCAGCTAGAATTGCGTGAGAGATCCCATTTGATTGATGAATAATGGCTTGGGGAGCAATCTCATGGCTCTTTTCTTGCCCAAGAAGCCAAAACACATTTTTCCAAAATGGTGGCTTGCCCATACCCGAATTTGGATAGCCATACCTCTCCAATCCCTAAGCATTAACTATCTCAACCAACTCTTGGAAGAAATAAATGATTGGGTGCATAAGTCAAAATGGGTAGTTGAGGGTTTATGGGTTCTCTCATTGACACTTGGCTTGACTTGATTGGATCCAAGGGTTTGAATATTTTCCTCCCAATTCCTTGCAAAAATCATGCTCCCATATTATTGTTGCATTGCAATGCATAACTAGTTGTGGGTGTTTTATTAAAATGTATATTTACAATTTCTATTGTGCTTGGATAACACACAAACCATATGCATCAATTTTAACACTAAATCGATGGTGGGGCCTTGGCATTGAGCTCCTCACCACGATTTTATAACAATATTACATCATTTACATTTTAATGCAATGTGGTCAAAATCGGGATATTACAATCCCCTCCCCCTTGGAATAACACCGTCCTCGATGTTCTCTTTATTTTTAGCAAGGTTCCATGTCCTTGTTTTCAGCTGCAACTGAAATTCCTTTCTCTCTCTTCATCAATCTCCATTGGATCTCTTTCCAATATTTAGCTGCTCATACTAAGACTTTTAGGACAACCGCATGTCCATTACATCCTTAAAATTCCTTCAAGATCCTTACATCCAACAATACCTATACTCAAACATTGAGTCAATTCACATGTCAAATCCATTTTCATAGGATTCATCTCTTAACAAGAGTTTCAAAACCATAGATGAATCATATACACATGTATATTCACATTAAATAAGCAAGAAGATGCAAGATAAACCAAATACTTATATGCATGAGCATCTTCCTTTAGCTCCACAGGAATCCTGCATTGACTTCAGGAAACTATGGCACCCATAAGACTTGCTCCACAAAACACAAGGATGGTACTTCTTCTCTGCTACACACTTCCTCGAGCGTACCCACCCATTCTAGTGCTCTTCAGGGTGTGCATTGAAAGGTAACCAAGTTTCTGCAAGCCTCAGATCACATGTGCATATGTATAAAACAAATGTTATGCCAACACACTGGTTGCACCACATCATTCAAATAACCAATGCCAAGCCAATACATCGACTGGTTTTATCAGACATTCCATTAAACAGTATGCTAAGCCATTTCTCTGACTGGGTTTATCAAGCATACAAAACCATTTCCAAGCCAGCATCTCCACTGGGTTTATCAGGCAATAAAACAAAAGAATACAATTAAATGGCTCCTTCTCCTATGCAAACCAATGGTTCCCTCCAGGAACTCCATAGGTAACTCACTTGATTGCATGCTAGCACGACCCCACAATACCCACTCACAAAACACAAGGATGGTACCCCTTCTTTGCTACACAGTCCCTCAGGAATACCCATCCCTCCAATGCTCTCCAGTGTGACCGTAGAAAGGCTACCAATTCCCATGCAATCTTCCTGAGTACCCATGCTCTTACTGGGTTTAACAACACTGTGGAGATTCAAGCACACATACAAAATTTTGCAGGGTTTCTAAAACCCAAGCCACTCTTGTCATTTCCTTTTCATTTTCAGCTTTAGCAGCCGACATCTGCCCCAATAGCATTTTTTCACCATCTCACCTGCATTACACACAAGCATGCATTCCACATGAGATGTCATCATAATAATTTCAATTAGAATTTCTCAAATATGTTTCATACAGAAACTAGATTTCCAAAACATGAGGTCCTTCTCATGATGTTTAGCTCTTGCAGGCCATAACACATGGTCTTCCTGCACAATTCACAAACAATCAACTAATCAATGACATTAATAATCATATTCAAATCTGAGTTTACAATTCTGTCTACTACAAAAATTAGATTTGTTTAACCATGAGGCCATCCTCATATTGTTTGGCTCCTGTAAGTGGTAGAAATCTGTCCATTATGGTTTTACAGTTGCTGCCATAACATGAAAATCCACCTACAACACATCCTCTTGACACAATTCTAGAGAAGCCAGAGAACCATTAGTAATTATTAGCAAAATTTCAAACCTGAAATTCACAATCTGTTCTGTACATAAATTAAATTTCACAACCATGAGACCCTTCTCATAACTTTTGGCTTTTTCACATGGTAGATTCCAGTATTTATTATGGACTTACCCACATTGCCATACCCAAGAAATTTCTACATGAAATCTGAAAATTGCAATCAGCCAAACACTTGGTGAAGTATCCATGCAAATAATATTTTCATTGCAACATTTACAAGTCACTAAAGTGAGCTCAGAATTATAACACTCGACAATTCAAACACTATAAGTTGTTATCATCTCAAAGACAATGAAATGCATTTACTTGATGCGCATCATTATCACAATAAAATTGCAGGATACAATTACATTATCTATGCAATTTAAATAAAACTTCCTATTCTCATGATTACAAAATCGTATCCATTCAAGCAACTCTGTCCTCCCAACAGAGCATTCTTGGTAGCCCATCAAACATGACTACCTTCTTCATGCAATCATTTTCCTACATCCATAGCAGCTCATGAAATGATCTCATAATTGCCAATAATTCTATCATTTTAGTTATTAATGACTTGCAATGAAATATATGCCACAATCACGCATTCACACAATGGCTCTCAACATATGTACCCACACATATGGAGAAACAATCACAAAGTTTACATAATATTTTAATGTGCATTCACTCAATGCAACCTCACATTGATTCATGATTACCATAATTTCATGCCATGCATTCCACCATGATGTTTTGGAAGGTATGGCTATTGCCTCAACACATCAGCCAACCATCTCCCCAATCACTTGGTTAACTTATCTGGGTGTCTTCCTTCTCCACCCAAACAACACATTAGGAGTTTACTCACTCCTTGGTTGTTGGAAAAGAGGTTTCATCCCAGATTAACACCAATAGAGAGTTCATGGGATACTTGTGTAGCACCATAACATTACCATTCCAACCACATTATGGCCTTAACCATGACTATCTCCTATGGCATGCTTTATCACAACATGACCATAAGTCTCACTTGCTTTGGTTATTAAACTCATAACCAACATATACAAATGGCATGATATATTTTCATATGAATGCATTTACAATTCAAAACAACTAGATGGTATAAGGATCCCTTCCCTTACTACCACATACCTCACCGTAGCCGGTGGGATAATGTTCGCATAATGCATTCATCATCACATACATACCAATTTACGATTACTAGGTATGGCTAAAGGGATTCTTACTCAATCCCCTTTTTGTACGCTATCATAAATAAACCATTACCTACAGGGATTCCATTAACATCTTTGATGTTACATGATCAATTGGTCTCCTGCAAAGGATTACACCATCCTTCCACCAACCTCGTGATCATATATTTGTTGCAACAACCTTTCTTCATAAGGTTGTTGGTCACATGCAACAACATCATTAATATCTTTAGCCATGCTTCTGTTGTCTTTGGTCCTACAACCAATACCAACATCGATAGTGATTATCAACCATAATAATTATCTGAAGTAGCTCATTGCATACATAAAACTTCATTATTTTTACCAACATGCAACAACATATACATGCACAAGCATCTTCACATTCACTCTGCGATGTCTAGCAATATGCCCACTAGTGTGTATTCATTTCATCTATCTAATCTCTTGCATTTTTAGCAATTCTATGCCATAATTTTATGTAAAATACAAATTCAATAGTAAGAGAGGAGTTAAGGAATCTTCCCTTTCCAATCCCACATCATAGCATGGAATTTCCTCTTCCACATCATAGCTGATCCAATTTCATGGCCTCTCTAACAGCCACACAAGAAATTATTAGCTATGATCTTCTCACCAAGTATAAATTCAATACACACACACACACACACACACACAAGTTTATAACATTCATACTTGCTACTTTCCAAGCATGCAATTCTTATGCTATAAATAGAAATAGTTTAAGGTGAGAAAATTCCCTATTTATCAACATTGCCTTACTGCTCCAATTGCTTTCAGAAATTATGGTCAAGTTCAACTTGAACTTTCTTAACTTCCTATCACTAATCAACACTGCAATTGATTCAATATCAACTCCATAAGGAGTCTTTTCAAGGTTCGTTATATGCCCTTGCACCTCATTCAAATGTGATACTTTCTTTCATTCTCATGGAAATACTTTCCACAATTTTGAATCACATACTTGATTCACATATGGGAATGCCTCATTCCCAAGTTAGCAGCCATTGCATGGCCACCATGTCACTATCATGAGCCACATGACAATTCTGCATACTTACCCATTCTTGTTACTTACTCATAATTTACTGACTCATATCTTGTAACTTCTCTTATCATGCATGCACTTTCCCACAAGGATGATTGACTCATCATCTTTACAAGTTACATGTCCCTTACCTGATAACCTATTCCATTACTTATTGAGCATTCTTTCATGGAATACAATATTCATCTTTGATAATCAAGATCTCCCATGGCTCTTCCTTTCAATTCAAATTGCATCTATTACTAACAATAGTACATTGGATGCGTTCTTATCCAAGGCACCAATGTCCATTATTGGACCTTTCATCCTCCAATGATTAGACATGGCTATCACTCCTCCATAAGAAATATTACAACCAATTACTCTTACTAAGGCTTCCACAACCCCTCTATGCAATTCATATTGCACATCCTGAGCATAGAGGATGCATTTCATACATTCTATATAATGAACACCACTTCCTTTCAGTTCCTTTATTCCATCCCGTGCTTATAAAATACAAACTACAAGAGTGTATTCTTATCGATTCAACATGTTTTTCCACATTTTAACGTGAATTACCATAATAATCTCAATTGAATATCCTTGCTCATTAGTGGAACTACCTTGTCACTAAACATCCAACCAAGCTTGCTTCAATTCTTCGTGCATTGCTAGCTAACCAACAATTTTACCATGATCATGATCCCAAATGTGCCTCCACTTTTAATTTGATAGCACCATTACCATGATGTTGATAGCATAAAATTTACTCACTTTGAGTTACGTACATATCTAGTATTCCTGCACAATCATGTAAGGCCTTTCCAAAAATTTTGGCTACTTTGGAGGTCACCCATAATGAGAATTTCTTGCTCAATCAAGCCTAGAGGATTTCCTCTACCTACTATTTGAAACAATTGGAAACTCATTTCAAAATAAGAACCCTTTTGTTGATTCTTCTGTATTCTAGCCTCATTACACTCTTAAAAATACCCAAATAATTTCTATGCATTATGGAGACAATCCATATTGACAATTGCTATCAAATTATAGAACCATCTAAGTTACCCCATCAAGGTGCAAAATTTCCATTTCTACGAGCCTTGTCATCACCATAGAAATTTCTCAAAATCGATAATATCTTAGGGGGACGATAGGGATCAAGGGGGCTTGCATACTATTTATTTGGAAGGAACTATGGCTAAAGATACTATTAAATACTGTGTATTTGGAAGGAACTATGGCTAAAGATATTATATTTTGAAGGCGATCTTTGTATTTTCCTTAAGACTGTGTATTGTTAGTGATAGGAACTCCCTTGATCGCCATGCATTTTCTTTTTGGATGAGGCAATTTTAATAGTAATATTTTCAAAAAGCAAGAGGTTAGCTATTAAATAAGAAATGGAATGGGATGGGAAAAAACTGCTAGTCATCCTGTTTGATCGGGCATCCAAGCTCTGACACATGCCAAAGTTTCTAAAATCAAGTGCCAACGAGGGTCAATTGAGGGCGAAGCCATCGAAGAGATCTGAAGACACTTGAGCTATCCAAGTAATAAAGCCAAATCTAGGAAATCCATAAAGCTACGGTATAGCATTTTATCCATTGGTCGATCTTGTCAATTCCGTTGATGGAGCAGATTCCGTTGACTAAGATGTTAATGAAGCTATCGATTCAACGGTTCATTCAATAGATTGTGCATAAGACTATCCCATCGAGAAGCAGGACCAACACCAATAGTAGCGGGGAGAAAAGAATTGATGGTGATCAGGTCAGAAAAGAACTAGTAAATCATGAACTCTAATTGATATATTGCAGTCTTGTTTTACACTGCATAAAATGGATTAAACTATAAATACCTAGAATGAAGAACTCTGCTCCTCTTCTTTTGCTTATGGATTACACTGCAATTTGTGTTTCTTTGAAATAAACCCACAGTATTGATTAGATTCTTCTTCAAATCATGAACATCGTTTCTTGTGATTATGCTCACCATCTCCTCTCCAATCCTTCTATTCATTGAAGTCCAGTTTGAAAATTCGATTCCCCTTGAAAAATTTATTCCCGCTTTTTTATTGCTCATACCACACGCGCTCTCTCTGCAGTCCATGGAAGGATTCACAATCTGGAAGAAAGTAAAATAATACCATTAATGCAATCCAATCTCGACATAAATTAATGAATATTGGAAGATGGAATTAATGCCAAAGATGAAAATGAAGAAAAAATTCACGGGAGTGTGAAAAATAACAGAGAAAACATCAACAAAAGTGAATCTCTATTGTTGCATTCTGCACCTCACCAAATTTTTGTTTCCCATACAGATGGCTGCGCTACTGCTCTTCCCCTCCAAAACATTATCTGCAGCTCTTCCCCTCCAAAACATTATCCGTGTATCTTCCCCGATTCATTGGCTCTGCTATTTCGCTGGGACAGTTCCAAAGCAATTTTAGGAGTATTAACGCTGAGGATAAGACATAAAAGGGGTGTGACATATATCCTAGGTAACCCCATCTTTCTAATCAAACTCTGTTCTATGAATTTGAGGGCCCACATGGTAGATTCTACGAATATTCCCTCCCAATAGCCATTATAAGGGTTGGGTTATTTATTTTGGAATAGTGCAAAACGTATCTTTTATGATCATGTATTCTCCAAACCATTAATAATTTTTTTGGTGCTACTCTTAGCGGAGCTTGGAATTACATTTTTTAGCTAATTAGTCTATTTTTTATGGTTATTAATTTGTTTGAAAAACCTATATAGACAACTTGGCATTAACATAGAAACTTGCAAATTGTTAGCTTGACACAACCATTACACCTTGCCATATCGAGAAGTAAAGTTAAACATTTTAAATTAATCTATGCAATTAAAACTTTTATTTTCTATGTAAATTAATCTATGTAGTTAAAACTTTAAATTAATCTTTTTAATTATATTATAGGATGGAGTATAATACATTTACATGAGCATACTATTAATTAATTAATTTATGTTTTAGATAAGAAAAAATTAATTATAAAATATGAAAATAGTGTTTTATTTTATAAATAAATTTTATTTTTAATTAAAAAATCATAAAGATTATGTCCATTATAATTATTGTTAAAATTAAATTTATATAAAACTTTTAAAATTTATATAAAAAATATAATTATAAAAAAAATCATATTTTTATAAAAATACAACCTACAATTAAAAAAAATATAAATTTATTGTATTATACCATGTGAATTCTATATGATGCAAATCTTTATAAAAACAATATTAATAACATAAAATATTGTATTTTTATTATTATGTAAAAGACAGTTACATCTACTCACGTATGATCACATACTTTCATAATATATAAGGATTTACATATATATATATATACATTATTAATAATATTTATTTTAAAATAATTTTTCACACAAATCATAAATATTCTATTTTATGAGATATTAACTAAATTAATTCTATTATAAAAACACATAAATTATGTTAAATAAATAAATAAATTATTTTTAATGAAAAAATATGGATAAAAGAGGAACCATCAGTGTCACTTTGAGTTTTCATCAATGAAGAAGAATGGGAGACATTATTGGAATTTAATAAAATATTAAGTAAATTGTAGAGCAATATTACACAATATGTTAGGCCTTCTCAAGTTGTTGTAAAGGTCACATATGTAGTTGCTGATGATCCCAACTTTGATGATCCCAACTTTGATGTGATGTTAACAAAACTAAGGTATACAACTTTGTATGTTATGCAAAGTGTGGTTGTGGATATAAAGGAGAATATGGCTCCCTCTGGTAAGACTAGGATAAGGACCAAATCTAGAGATAAGAATTGTAACAATAGATTCATATAACATACCTTAAAATGTGGGGATAAAAAAATTTGAAATTTCCTATTAGGAATTGTAACACATATAGCATACCTTTTAATCCACAATTTTTAACTAGAGAGAAGACCATAATGCTTGCAAATTCAACCCCTTTAAGAAATAATAACAATAATTTGATTGATAAATGTGTCTTCAATGAAGAGGAACACAAGGATCTTTTGAAGATCTAGACCCACTACTTCATATGAATTAGTTGGAAGAAGAACGAGATTTGGTTCACATTTACAGAAAAAAATTATGATGAATCTTTAGGTGTTAATAATCAATTGTCATATTTATATGATGAGTAGCTTGATGATATTTTCTTTTCCCTTTTGCAGATGCTATGTAGACATAATTACAACACAAATATGATCTTAGACTACTGTATAATGAAAATAACTAGAGTCTTAAAGGTTTTGATCCAAAATAGAAAATAAAGACTTAGCCTACGATACCCAACATGGTCGAACAAAAAAATGTAACTCAGAAGAATAATAATAGAAGTTGAAAGATAAGAGAAATGTCTCTGTTATCAAGGATGGAGAAAAAATAGTAGAACTTTAGGGACACAATTATGTTCCATTTAGTTTAATTCACGAACTTAGTTAGAACAAAGTGTTTATTCCTTTGATCGAGTTATCAAATATTCTTGTTTTTTAAGGAGAAATGACAAAAACCTTGGGTAACCCACTCAAATATAATAAATTTGCAAGATACTTTTCCTCAAGTGTCGTTCAACCCACATTATGAAGAAATAAATATGACTATGCCACTCAAGAACATTTAAGCATACTTGTATGCTAGACTGCATATCATCATATAATCTTATGCCAAAAATGATCATGCATAAATTGGGCCTAGAAATCAAAAGTCCATATAAAGACTTGTATTATTTTGATTCAAGGAAAGTCAAATGTATAACGATGATTAAAGACCTAGTGGTGACCTTTTCCAATATCTCCATGAGGAGTGTGATGGTTTATGTGGCCATGGTAGATGTTCCCATTAATTACAAGATGTTATTATCCAAATCACGGTGAGAAAATTTTGGAGGGACTTTTCAATTAGACATGACATATTCTACTCTTCCATTTTCTAGTAGGGAAGCAAGGAGATTATATAGGAAGGCTAAATTTGCATATACTCTAAGTGACCCAGGCAATCCCCATAATTTTTCAATATATGCGATTGATGACATGGGAATTTGTGTACTTGTAATTGATGATTAGATTGGACAATTCCCAAAGTTCGAGGAACCATTTTTTTAAAACCTAAGCTAGTTGGGAATGAAATTTGGACAATGTTTTGCCTCATCAAAAGAAGGTTTACTAGCAATCCTTTCGATGAAAACATTCCTCTTTCTTACAATTTGGATTTTGATACGAAGAATAATGTAGTTGAATATGAAGCTCTATTCTTGGGTTTGGAAGCGGTTAGCGAAGAAATTTTATAAAATTGTGTAAAGAAAAACAATACCAATCAAAATCTAAAACCCACCATTTAACAATAGCTCTCACACACATTACATAGATATTTATATACCTTGCAAACCCAAAATCAAGAAAACCATAATTCCCGAGAGTTTCTCCACTCTCTATCTCATCGTATTATCTTTTTTACAATACAATATTATAGCATCCAAAACCCTAATCCATTAACTCAGATTATATTACAACCCCAATTCTTTGACCATAATTAATTTAGAATGGGCTACAAAACCATGGGAAAAAAATCTCAAAATGGACCCCAAAAAAATTTGGGTCTCACTAGCCCCCAATGCACCCCTCTGCTCTGGGAACCTACAAAGACTACAACACATTTCCAACATTCTCCCACTTTTCTTATTCTTTGAAACATGAGCTTAATGGGAAAGCATTCATGAAATTAGATACTAAGGGAAACAATGCCCATTGGTTCTCTAAACCAAGTAACAAACTTTGTTTGTGAATCTAAAAATTTTTTCAAGGTATCAAACTTCTCCAATAGTAATTTTATTTTGCTCAACCATGTCTCCAACAAAATTGTACTGGACATCAATATTCTTTGTCTTGGAGTGATAAGCAAGGTTCTTTGCCAGAAAAATTGCACTTGAGTTGTCACAACCTATTCTCACTACTTTCTGAATAAAAATAATACATGAACCCAATCTTTGCAATCATATGGCTTCCTTACTTCCATGAGCGGTTGCCATGTATTCTTCTTTTGTAATTGACAATGCAATTACACGAATTGCATCTTACTCATCCAATTGTTTGCTCCACCAAATAAGTTAAAAAACATAACCACTTGTATCTCTTCGATGTTCAATATCTCTAACCCAATCTGCATTAATAAAACCTTGTATATTGGCTTAAGACTGTGTATTGTTAGAGATAGGAACTCCCTTGATAGCCATGCATTTTAATTTTGGATGAGGCAATTTTAATAGCAATATTTTCAAAAAGCAAGAGATTAGCCGTTAAACAAGAAATGGAATGGGATGGGAAAAAGTTGCAAGTCATCTTGTTTGATTGGGCAGCCAAGCTATGACACATGCCAAAGTTTCCAAAATTAAGTGCCAACGAGGGTCAATTGACGGCTCAAATGCATTGGCTTCAGACATGGGATATGCCAACCAAAGACTTCTTTAAGCCTTTGGCCTCCAAAGAAGCCATCGAAGAGATCTGAAGACACTTGAGCTATCCAGGTAATAAAGCCAGATCTAGGACAACCATAAAGTTACCATATAGCAGTTTATCCATTGGTTGATCTTGCCAATTCTGTTGATGGAGCATATTCCGTTGACTAAGATGTTAATGAAGTTATCGATTCAACAGTTCATTCAGTATATTGTGCACAAGACGATCCCGTCGAGAAGGAGGACGAACACCAATAGTAGCGGGGAGAAAAGAATAGACGGTGATCATGTCAGAAAAGAACTGGTAAATCCTGAATTCTAATTGATATATTGCAGTCTTGTTTTACATTGCATCAAATGGATTAAAGCATAAATACCTGGAATGAAGAACCCTGCTCCTCTTCTTTTGCTTATGGATTGCACTGCAATTTGTGTTTCTTTAAAATAAATCCTCAGTATTGATTAGATTCTTCTTCAACTTATGAACATCATTCCTTGTGCTTCTTCTAACCATCTCTTCTCCAATCCTTCTATTCATTGAAGTCCATTTTGAAAATTCGATTCCCCCTAAGAAATTTATTCCCCTTTTTTATTGCTCATACCACATGCGCTCTCTCTGCATTCCATGGAAGGCTTCACAATCTGGAAGAAAGTAAAATAATACCATTAATGCAATCCAATCTTGACATAAATTAATGAATCTGGGCAGATGGAATTAATGCCAAAGATGAAAATGAAGAAAAATTTTGTGGTAGTGTGAAGATGATTGTAGGATTTAACAGGCTAGATCCAAAAGCAAGGGGAATTGTGGCATCATGCATCATGTAATAAGCCCAAATTGTACTTGATAGATACTTATTAAACTCAATGAAGTAGGCGTTAGCACTACATATTGAATCAATGGGATGTAATGTTATGAATCATCAATGCTATTTGCTTATGTATACTAGAGAATGGTTTTACAGTATTGTAATTATCATGACCCATCTATACAGTGTTGCAATATTATAACGATTTAAAAAAATAAGTTTGATACCCAACATGAATTTCCAACTTGGATGGGAATCTTTCACCCTCGAAATTGGCTAAGGCAAGCAACTATTCATCCACTAGCTCTCCCTCTTCACAAATGCAATTGCAAATTCTACAAATGATCAAAATATGGTTTCATTCTTTGTTATTGACATTTATAAAGTTCTAATGTCCTACATGGGTCGAATTCCTTCCAAGAGACTCATGCCAACTCAAGTTGGGAAGAGATTCCAAAGAACGTCACTTGTACAACAATTCTTAGTCTCCCACTTCCACCAAATCACATGTGGAAGCATCTTATCCGTCCTAACTCCCTTGAGCACCCTCTTGGAGTCTATTTTTAGCCCTGACATGTAATATATGTCATATGTCAGCCTTCAGGTCTGATTTGTGTCATAGGTGTCATAGCATCTTCATCATTGTTGTCATAGAGCTAGGGAATCTAGCCCAAGTGTCTCACTAGCTCCAAATTGCCTCTTCCTCTTCCATGGGAGTTACTCTTCCTCTATATTTCGACCTTGGAGGAGTCATGCCATGAATAATACCTTTTGGACTCCCCCAAGTATGTTACCCATCACCCTGAATTCGAATTGGTGAGAGAATGAAGCTAAGTGTAGTGGGGAAATCTAGCCATATGTGGGTCCCACTTCCTCCACGTGTCTTCATGATCAAATGCCACTTTTATTTTCACTTGTATATATTTATTTAGATCCTTTATTAAATATTTATTCCATCCTAATGTTCAAACATCATTTATTATCCCCATTATTCCAAATCCCAAAGCTTCCACCCCAAACCTAGGAAACTAGTAATTTTCTTCCTTGGCAATTATTTGACCTTTGGCATCAATTTGACAAACTCTAATGAATAGGGCCAATGTGATTAGGCTATTGTGACCCAATGCCAAATTTGGGACATGACAGTGTCATATTCAAGTGTTTCTTCTACACCTATGCTAATGGAGCACCCAACTATTCACCGCCATGTTTTTTTGTTGTAGGTATTTTTTGGATTGTAGTAATAACAGCAAGGGGATCACTTACACTTTTTGTGGAAATTGTGATGGAAATTGAAGTTTACCTGATTAAGTTTCTCCAATTCAATAGCTTGTTGGTCCTATTTAATAATTGATTTTTTGACATTTTATTATAAAGTGGCCCCCAAAACCTTATGACTTGTCCCATATGATTATTCATTTCATATATATGCTTATCATTCAAATTACCTCATGAAAAAAATTCCCCTTACAACTTTTTTTTTTTCGTAGAATATCTCGCAATACATTTTATTAATAATAGAATGTACCATACCACAATAGAATATCCACACATGTATTACTTAACATATTATTCCCATTCTCTTGCGACGAATACATATAAAATCAATCACATAACAGACAATTGCAGTATTAAACATCCATACCAAGCAAATGAACAGTCGCACACACACAACAATCACATAACACAGAATTTAACTTGGTTCACCCCCTGGGTGGAGGCTACGTCCACAAGAACGGTTGTTAATATTGATCTTTTGGGAAGGGTACAACTGTTCTTAGTCTGCACACTCAGCTGCAGACTCTCTTCTCTCTCATATAGGTCTCTGCGCACTTAGTTGCAGAGCCTTTACAATAGCTTCACGCTGAAAAAATCTAACAATATTCACTAACCCAACAATGATGAGTTCAATGAGAGATTAACCCGCTTTTCCATACAAAAATGCCTTATTTATAGATCATGCCCGTGGGCATGTCTTTACAATCAGTAGGCCGAAACCCTAAAGTTTCCAAAACTGACATGGCTAACTGCCAGCCCGACTTTCACTGTCAACAACTTACTCCACCTGCTCCAGGCCATTCCAGCTGGTCTACTCGTGGATCGCACGCGCTTCTAACAGCCGTAGTCCTCAAAACGGTTACACTGCATCATGGCCTGTCCCTTTTCGCTGCTTCCGCCTGCCTATCACCATCGATGTCGCGGCCTAGCTTCTCAACTGCTTGTCGCCACTCTCTTTGACAGTCCCTGTCATCCACCTTCATGTCCCAAAACAGGTCGCTTTCTCTGCTCCGACCTTTCCTTTCATTCTTTACCCAAAATGGCTGTTGCGCGACGTCTCTGCGTCTGCGTTTTGTGCAACTCTTCCTTACCATCAACCGCTGTGCGTCAATGCATAGTTCTAAAAACTCCTTTCCTTCCTTGCCGTAGCATGCAATGTGCGATTTCCAACACTTGTATATTTTCTAACCCCCTTGGGCCCCGCCCAACAAACAACACTAGCTCCTTCTATGGGATGGTTCCTCCCTATGAGGGACCAAGAATCCATGGGATTTCTAGGATGAGAAGGAAAATATCTTATCCATTGGGCCATGGAGTAAAAAAATCCTTGATGATTACTTACAAAATTTTGGTTGTGGACTTAGAAAAGGTTGCTCGATGGAGCTTACAGTTAGAAGTAGTTATGCATGTATAGGAAAGTAAAATGCTATTTAAAGAAGGGTGTTGTGTTGTTTATATCATGGTGACAAAAAAACGCTTTAGGTACTTTTCATTGACAACATAGTCCAATGTTTGACCTTCCAGGTTCGACATACATAAGGAATTAGACACTATCCCACATTTATCCTTGATTATGATAAGGTCAATGCATCGACTGTCAGATTTCCCATGTTTCCCAAGGTTTTCATTCCTTTTATCCCACATTAAATACAGATCTCCTCCAAAGAACTTTCGACATTTGGCCTTTTTATCAAACACGATCAACATCTTTTTTTGATACCCCTTAAAACCCTAGTAGACCTGACTTCTCTATTCTTGAACCTCTACCAATTGGTTTATCCTTCTTTTGACCTCATTTGGTTCCGCCTTCAAATATTGTAGTATCATTTTTGTTGGTAGTTCTAACTTGATGGGAAATACTACTTCATTAGCATATACCAATTGGAAAGGTTCCTTCACCGTAGTTCTTTTAGTGGAAATCCTATATATACCCATAAAGCATACCTAAATTGTGAGTCCCAATATTTCTTGTTTTTTGATAGAGTCTTCTTTATGATTTTCGTGAGGTTTTTGTTTGAAGAATCTACTTGGGCATTTCCCTAAGTGTAGTAATAGGAAGACTGATTGAGGATGATATTTTGTTGTTGGAAGAAGGAGATCAATCTAATGGAGTCGAAGGATTTGGAATTGTTAGTTACTATCTTTGTGGCAGTGAAATCTAGACAGGATGTTCTCTTCTAGGAACCTAACGATTATCATGTTTATGGGTTGTTTGGTAGGGACAACTTATAACAATTTGGTGAAACATTCTGTGGTAGTCAAGATCTATCTATGTTGGCCACTAGATGGAGGGTTAATCTCTCCTATGAATTAATACCCCATTGTTGGAAAGGGGATTCAACATGGACATGCTTCAAGGGAAGGGCTAGGAGATTTTGTTTCCTAGTGAAGGTTTGATAGGGTAGACAGGCTCTTGAAAATTTACGAGCATCCGAAAACATAGTTGACCAATAGTATGCATACGTGAGAATTTTATGTGTTGTGGCCCTAGAAGAAAAATGACCTCCATAAATCCCTTGATGCATGTATTTCATCAAATCCTTAGCCTCACCTTCTAAAAGGAATTTAAGTAAAATTCCCTCGGACTTCCTCTAATGAAATCCCACACCCACAACATAATACCTTATAGTTTTGAGTCTTAGGGATATTCTTTTGAGACTTCTCTAGCTCATTAGGGTAGGTACTAGTTTCTAGCAGGTATACTATATCATTGTACCAACTGGAATGATAATAGAAAGCCTTAACATAATTATGTGTCTCATTGCCTAGCTCCTCTCCTTCCTCAACCTGCATTGCATAGACCCATATTGATTGAATATTTTCCTTGGCCATTAATTTTTCTAGTCCTTGGCCTTCAATTATATTGTTGGGATTTATCACCATGTCAAATTCTTGTATCTCGATGGTCCATTTTCCCCACTTTCCATCTTCCTGTAGCTTTATTTCCACATGAGGGACAAATATAATTATTTGAGATTACATGACATATTCCCTAAAGTAATTAAGTGCTTTGACCAATGAATATGCTTATTTTTCCATGATATTAAGTGCTTTGAGAATGAATTTTTGGGATTGAGAGATATCCCAAATTTCATGCATCTCTCAAACACTTTTCTCAAGTGTTGCACATGATCTTCTACTCTTCTGGAACTTATAAAATAAAGTAATCCATGTAAATTACCATGAAGTCATCCTTGATATTATCAAATAAAATTCCATGGTCGTTTGAAAAGAAGCACCGACATTGATCAAGCTGAAAAACATCCTTTCATAAGCAAATGTGCCCCACAGACTAGTGAATGTAGTTTTCAAAACATCATTTGGTTCCATTCTTACTTGGTTGTATCTTGAAAAACCATACAACATTGATATTTTATGTGCTCCCACTACCTTATACAAAATTTTGATGTCTAAAATGGGGCTCAAAAGAAAGAAAATGTACTTTAAAAATCAACCAATCACATTTTAGAGGATGACATCATCCCCCATGGTTGAGGTGTCATTGCTTTCTTATTTGTCACATTTTCAATGGTAGATGAAAACTCATGGTTAACCGTGGTAGTACTTTGAAGTCATAAAGTAAAAAAGTCATAATGAAGGTCTTTCACACTTTTCATAAAATAATATTATTGTCATTTTCAAGTAACTTTGTGGAGACCTGATCTCCTAATCATCTGGTACAATCCAGCATTTAGGTTTTCTTTTGTATGTGCTAAGTGGGGTTTTGGGTAGATTTCTGATATGAAAATATAGTTAATCTCTCCCCATTTGTGGTTGGTCGTAGTTTGAATTTTGCATAAGGTATCCCCGTAATGTGGTCCTGGAGTTACTATCTCAATATCTAGATCTATTGACTCTTCACTCTATCGGATTACTTTGATGATTACTTCCTTCTGCTTCTTTTTTCCTTTTCATGGAGGCCATTTTATTACTTGAAATCCTTCCATGAGAGCAACAAGCATGGTCAAGGTTAGTAAAAATCACAGTATATGTTCACATCTGATTTCCTCAATGTTTGGGTCAAACCATTGGGGAAGAAATTATTTGGAATAAAAGGATCCTGAGACAAACTAAGGAGGTTTTTGGTAACCATTTATGGTCTTGGTTTGAGAAGGGAAATGATGGCTCCACGACTCAGACTAGGAAGAATTACCACCCTGTTCTGATCATGGGGTTCAACTATATTATTGTGAAATGATATGGGAGGCCTGCAAGTGCACCGAAAAATATTTGGGTACTTCTGCTAAATTACATAGAAGCCATCTTCAAATGGCTGTGCAAGGCTCGTTTCCATAATGTCTAGATCTAGCCGTTACGACGGGCATGCCACCTTGTTCTAAACATGGGGTTTGACTATATTATTGCGAAATGATGTGGGAGGACTGCAAGTGCACTATAACGGCTTTGAGTATCTATTCAGATCATTCCCCACACCTTTTTTATCAATGTTGGGGACCATTTGGATGTGGCAAAATTTTGATGTTTCAACATTTTTAGATTTGAGGGAGTATTGAGACTGTGAATTTGTTGATTGGCATATTGATTGATACAAGTAGTTGTGTTTCATTTTGATTTGATGAACGAAAGATGCGAAAGAAAGGATCATAGAGCAGTTGTGAATGCTGAGAGCAGTTGTACACGTTGAGAGCAGTTGTAAACGCTGTCCACACATTTTCCATCACCTCAACATAGATGGTTATAATTTATCATAAATCACTTTTGGAGAATTATTCTGGAGACTTGTTCTAGATGTGTTTTTATTGTCACTTAATTTTAATCGGATATAAAAGTATTACATACTGTGTATTTGGAAGGAACTGTGGATAAATGTATTATATTTTGAAGGCGATCTCTGTATTTGGCTTAAGACTGTGTATTGTTAGAGATAGGAACTCCCTTGATAGCCATGCATTTTATTTTTGGATGAGGCAATTTTAATAGCAATATTTTCAAAAAGCAAGAGGTTAGCTGTTAAACAAGAAATGGAATGGGATGGGAAAAAGCTGCAAGTCATCCTGTTTGATTGGGCAGCCAAGCTATGACACATGCCAAAGTTTCCAAAATTAAGTGCCGACGAGGGTGAATTGAGGGCTCAGATGCATTGGCTTCAGACATGGGATATGCCAACCAAAGACTTCTTTAAGCCTCTGGCCTCCAAAGAAGCCATCGAAGAGATCTGAAGACAATTGAGCTATCCAAGTAATAAAGCCAGATCTAGGACAACCATAAAGCTACCGCATAGCAGTTTATCCATTGGTTGATCCTGTCAATTCTGTTGATGGAGCATATTCCGTTGACTAAGATGTTAATGAAGCTATCGATTCAACAGTTCATTCAGTATATTGTGCACAAGACGATCCCGTCGAGAAGGAGGACGGACACCAATAGTAGTGGGGAGAAAAGAATAGACAGTGATCAGGTCAGAAAAGAACTGGTAAATCCTGAATTCTAATTGATATATTGCAGTCTTGTTTTACACTGCATCAAATGGATTAAAGCATAAATACCTGGAATGAAGAACCCTGCTCCTCTTCTTTTGCTTATGGATTGCACTGCAATTTGTGTTTCCTTAAAATAAATCCTCAGTATTGATTAGATTCTTCTTCAACTTATGAACATCATTCCTTGTGCTTCTTCTCACCATCTCTTCTCCAATCCCTCTATTCATTGAAGTCCATTTTGAAAATTCGATTCCCCCTAAGAAATTTATTCCCCTTTTTTATTTCTCATACCACATGCGCTCTCTTTGCATTCCATGGAAGGCTTTACGATCTGGAAGAAAGTAAAATAATACCATTAATGCAATCCAATCTTGACATAAATTAATGAATCTGGGCAAATGGAATTAATGCCAAAGATGAAAATGAAGAAAAATTTCGTGGTAGTGTGAAGATGATTGTAGGATTCAACAGGCTAGATCCAAAAGCAAGGGGAAATGTGGCATCGTGCATCATGTAATAAGCCCAAAGTGTACTTGATAGATACTTATTAAACTCAATGAAGTAGGCGTTAGCACTACATATTGAATCAATGGGATGTAATGTTATGAATTATCAATGTTCTTTGCTTATGTATACTAGAGAATGGTTTTACAGTATTGTAATTATCATGACCCATCTATACAGTGTTGCAATATTAATCATGTAGTAGCAATGTAATAAGCAGTAATCATTTAATAGCATTTATTGACAAAAAGCGTCATTGATTATTTTCTCTTATGGTCTCTCTTAATTACACATAAATTACTGATCTAGATTGATGAGATGGCAATTCCAATAATATCTAGTTGATTTAATAATCCATGTCATCTAAGTTCTCATTCTATTTTATTTCAGTAGTTATCTGAGAGGAATTTATTTTGATTTAACCTTTAGATGGATGTGCCCCGAACAAATTATTTTGATTTATTTTTTAACGGGACGTGCCAACACTTTTTAAGTTCTTTATATGCAATATAATCTCACTTCAATAGAAGACAAATTACATCGTTCAATGATACTTGAGATTTTCTGTATGAAAAAATCTTGTGAAATGTAAGTTTATATAAGTGTGGACCAGTTATGTTTGGAAGGCTCAGCATCCACTTGGTTACTCTAGGACCAATGACAATGACAGCCAAAATATGTTTCCAAGACTTAGCATCGACGTGGAAAGCCGATGATGTTGGACTGTAATACATACAGAGAAAGCTAGTTGACTTTGATTGAACCCTCACCTCAAGTACATCATGCCCAGCAATTTTTATGCAGACGGTAAACCCTAAACTCTAGTACTGCTGCTTGGGATTTTTTCCCTCACAGAGAGACGTACATGCCTGCCGTCGTTTTTTTTATTGTGGCGATCTCACGAAAGAAAACCAATTCTAAGAAGAGAAAAAATAAACGCAAAGCAAGAAATGGGAGTGGTGGTGAGCGGGCAATTACGAAGGAAGGAAGGAGATCAGCAAGGGGGAAGGTCGGAGGGGGGAGGCGGGAGAGATTGAAGGGGACCTTTTCCGTTCTTCACCACCCACGCCATTTTCAGTCCCCACGATGTGTGAATTTCCAAATGACAATGCATGAACCACACGCCTGCATATCAAATAAACAAATAGCCTGGAACATTAATATTATGGATTATACTGAATTGCAGTGTTGAATGCTAAATTAGATTGATATATAAAGTACCTGGATTGTCTGCGCGGAATCTGAGAGCCGCCCAACCTCCTTTGGGGACTCCGATAGTGTTTCTCTCCACAGGGTCAATGAGGTTAAAGTTTGGTGCATCCGTGGATTCGTTGTAGTTTCCAACACCTTCGCCGACCACGAAGAAATTGAAACCATGGAGATGAACAGGATGACTGTCCGTGCTGAAAATGCTGGTGTCCTGAAGAACCAATTGAACGGTTGCATTGAAGGGAAGGACTTTCACTCTCGTCCCATTGATAGCCGCTGTATTATTGGGTGGAGTTCCCGTGTAATTAAACGGGAATGGAGGATTGTCTGGAAAATTGGTCTTATAGATTCCCTTCATCTGCTTGTAATAGTGGGATTGAAGAAGAGCAGTGCTTGGGAGAACAAAAGAAATGTTGTTCACGGAGGCAGTGAATCTTGTTCCGTTGGGTCCCTGGCATGTGGCATTCCCCATCCCCTTTGGACAAGGATTCAGTCCCAGACCAACTGTAAAAAAGAACTTCTTGTCCACCTGCTGAGGAACCAACGCAGGGAATTGCGAGTTAGCCAAGCTTCTAAGTTTGGCACTAAAGTTGGCGGCAAAGGCTGTATCATTGAGGGCTGGGAGTTTGGGCATCATAATGGTGGAAGAGTTAGAGATAGAGTTATTGGAGTTAGGATTATTATAGCTCACTAATCCTGCGACCGTGGAGTTATCAAATGTTCCCCCACCCGTAGCAAATGGCCGAGCTGCTATAAAAAACTGTGTATTAGCGGTAGCAGTAGCAGTCGCATTAGCAGTGAATAATACATTGGTGGTCTGGCCCGGTGTTATAACAAGAGTGTCCGTCTGGAAAGGCTTGACATACACGGCATCCACCTCCACAACTGTTACACTGTGATTTGCAATGGCAACGAAGAGTTCATCATTGAGTGCAGCGTTGATGATACGAAGAAGATATGTCTTCCCAGGATCCACATTCAGAACGAATGTATCTGCATTGCATGGCATGGCATGGTCAGTCAGACTTCCCCATTTCTTCCCCATACATAAAACAATTAATAAGATTGTTGAAAGAGATTAAAACTCAATTTGTACCATTACGGCCATTACCATTAGCAGAGGAGCAGTTGTAAAGAGGTCCAGGAAATCCGTTTATAGTGTAGGCATCCGACACATTTGGACCGCCTCCTGTTTGGAGAGCCTGCTGGATAACCTTCTCCGTATCTGCATTCCACCATTCCCCTGCAAGATGAAGGTGAAAGTATTAAATTTCATCTGGGATGGGCTCCGGCCATTGGCCATTGCCATAGTAACAAGGTCCAGTACATCATCGATAAAAGTATGGAAAAGGAATGAAGATATAAAATGTCTTACCCAGAATAATTGGGACTTCTTTGTGTGGCTTAGGAAATGGGTAGGGAACGTGTGGCTTGGGATATATAATGATGGCTCCGTAGACACTAGCTCTTAACCAAGAAATGTGTGCGTGCCACCATAGAGTTCCTCTCTGTCCTGTGATGGTGAAATTATAAACATAACTCATTCCAGTTTGAATTGGACATTGGGTGACATAACCAGGACCATCCGCCCATCCAGATCTCAGCTGTCGAATCCCATGCCTGCATGCAAAAACATACATGATCTCTTCAACTATTAAGTAGATTGCACTGCTGCATGCAGGCCACGTAAGTATTATTGATGAATAGAAATAAGAGATGAATTACCAGTGAATAGTGACGTTGTCTTTGACGTGGTTTACAAGTTTGATAATGACCCGATCTCCCTCGTGAGCAACAATTGTAGGTCCTGGATACTTTCCATTCACGGTAATCAAAGCTTTTGTGTGGCATAGGCGTGTCACATTACTTTGCCTCACCTGCAATATAATAGATGTTAACATTATGATCAAACAACAACCCCAATGAACTCCAACGTAGTATATACAATTTGCAGTATGTATAGCACTTACGTTGAACTTGTAATGCCTGGTGGTCTGCGCATGCTTTCCTGCTGCTATATCCAGGTACTGAATCATGATCAACAGGATGACAATATAATTTAACAAGTACTTCAGTACAGCTGGGGAGCGTCGGCAAGGGCAGAGCAACGTCTGTAATGCCAACATTTTCGCCAATCTACTAATTTACTTATTATAAACTATGAAACCACAGCTGGGATTGCTGCCTGTCAGCTCAGAGATCAGCTGGGATTGCTGCCTGTCAGCTCAGAGATCAGCTGTGAAGCTTTGTGAATCGGATAGAGCATTATATATACCCATCGTTTGGCTAATTCAGTCCTGCAGAAGAATGCCCCTTCCCTTCCCTTGTCTTTGTGGCTGTAGGGTATAATTTGGTGTAGTAGGAAATCACAAGCAACCGTGGTCATTGCACAGAGACGACCAATATTGCCTAATTGCTGAACTGTGCAGATGTACCAACTCCCTCAGAAAGAGTCGTTTGTGGTGGGATGGATGTAATGGAGATTAGTGTGCAGGTGGAGGAGGACAAAATTGAAATCTGAAAGACTTAATGTCTGGTTAGGACATCCATGCCTTTCTGGAATGGCACGAGGTCCTATATTTCAGTTAAGATATGTGTGTCACAGGATAAGATCAGTTAAGTATAGTCGCTGACTATTCACGACTGTAATAGTGGTCCGTCGGCGTTTCAACGATCAAACCTCCGTCGCTGCCGTAATCTTCCCGTCTCTGAAATTTATAATTCACGGCCATTGCTACTGCATTAACGGGAATTGATCTTTCACACGGCATGGATCTATGGACCGATGGGTCGTTTCAAACTTTGATTTGGTGGAAATTTCTTTTGCTTTCGTAATACATAATTGACCACACCAAACGCAATCGCAGTCCAATTCAACTCTTTATGGGCCATTCAAATCACTCCGACCTATTTCATGACACGACATTATTTTGAACATCCTTAGATACTCGGGAACTTTTTGTTTTGATATGATTACACCGTGAAAGATTCTTACTAAACCAAGGATAAGTTTTAAGGAAATTATTCCAGATCATCGAAGGATTTCTCCTAAATTTTTGCGGATTTTTAAACCACTGAATCAAGTTTTCTTTAATGTATTTACCATTGATAATATCATACTAGATACCCGAGCCAAATATACCTCGCCAAAGACTTTTAATGCAGAGTGCTGTGTTGAACCAAAATAGGTTCTTAATATTCCAACCACCAAGCTGCTTGGGCAGAGACAACCTATCCCACCGCGCTACATGAATTATGTCACCTTTTGCATTCCCCGACCAAAGGAAAATGAACATATAAGTTTTCTGATTAAATGCAGAAATGATTTGGGGATCATAATGAGTGAAAACCAGTAGACATGCATTCCAATAAGAACCGGTTTGAGAAGAGTAAGTCTTCCTCCCAATGATAGATATTTATTGCTCCAACCACCAATCCTCTTTTCATATCTTTTAACCAGCCAGATCAAATCACTAGTTTTGTAGCAATTAGGCTTGATATAGTAGCCCATATATTTGACGCCATCCTTAATGCATGATATATTATAAGGCAAAATATAAGAGATACAATCTAGAATGTATTCATCCACATTGTGATATAAGAAAGATGAATTGTGCAGACTGATTTCCATACGAGTAGTTGAGCAGACTAGTTGAGAATAGTTTTAATATTATGTTATTGGAGAGGCACTTAGTTTTAATATTTTGGAATTGGAGAGGCACTGATAGTATTAGTTTTAATACCACCACTACTAGTATTGTTAAAGTCTAATATAAACTCAAAAACTAGGTCACTTTATGTCGAAATCTAATAAAAACTCAAAAACTAGGTTACTTTATGTTAGACCCATTAGATATAGATGTACAATAAAGTAGCATAAAGAGAGGTCCAAAAACCATAAGGTCTTACACCAAAGCATGGACACACTATTAAATGATCACTAGCACCATTAGAACATCCAATCGAGGATCGTCATTCTCATTTGGGGCTAGCCCCCAGCTAGTAACATGAGCCTTGTTTTTAACAAATATCAACCTCCAATTATCATTAATTTGATTAGAAGGTTTGGTTAGGTTTAAAATGACCAAAACCAATGCTCGAAACTTGTCATTTTACATCATAATAGAAGACCAAGGTACCTATTTTCCCACCTTTCACCAAGTTATTGGATATGCCTATGAGGAGGCTTGCCGTCACCAGGTTGCAATGATGATGCTTGGGTGGATGAAACACCAAGTGCTTCCTTTCCAAGGGCGCTCCGCCCCAAGAGTCTAATCACTATTATAGGTGGGGGATTAAGGTCTTCTATTTGGATCTAAGGCACACATTTGTGTTTATAGAGCCATCAATGTTTGGCCTAAAGAAAAGCCACGAGTAGCTATCAATAGACTTGTATTTGGTGAAGGATTTAGGTTGGGTATACAACTAGAGTATTACAACTAAGGGAAACGGGATTAAAGACCAAGAAACTTGATCAGAATGATCTCATATAGGATCATGACCTAAAATATATCAACATGATGTTATTATGGTTGGCTAGCCCAAAATTAAGCTTAATATTTGGTAGTGGGATCTATCCCCTCCCTCTCTTGGTAAAAAAGTCAATGTTCATGTGACTATTCCCTTCCTCAAGAACCACAAGGATGAGAGGCAGGGATATTTCCCCAAAGGTTTGGCATCACACTCAATGAGTCTAGAATCTCACCTTATATAGTTTTCATTAAAAGGTGAGACAATCCATAAGGAGAGATATCTCAATAATAGGTTAATGGCTTCCCATGTCTTCTAGATGCTTTTGACCATTAGTTCATGGGTAGTATCCAACACGTATCCAACAACTAAGGGGAAAATACCTACAAAGACTTCTTGTATATTAAATCATCCCATTGAATGTTGTTTATGAAAAAATCTTTCCAACCCTTCTTCTTAGCCCTATCATATAGAACCCATTTGACGCATAAAGTGTGGCCTTCAATACAAATTTCAATGATGCCTACCCTACAAGGAAAAGACCAATTGATGGAGGCCGTTATAGAACCACTTCTCCCTTCTTCTTTTTTCACCATAGGTTTCTAGAAAAGGTGGGTAGTGAAAGGTTTTATATCACAACATTTTTGTTAGCGTGCTTAAACCATTAAGATAAATTAGTGTGCTTGCTTATCACTTGCATTAATGTGCAACCTTGTACTATAAGCACGTTAAAAAAAAAACTTGTACCTACACCATTTATATTAATCACATATACATCTTAAAATGTTTATATACGTTAAAAATAATTTACTTTTCAAGGTCATTTAGGTTTATGGACATCTTAAAATGTTTCTCCTCTATGGAAAATATCCTTGAAAACTAAAATTAAGGTTTGACAATTATGTATGAGAATTAAAAAAAAAATTATGATTTTAAATAGATTTTTTTTTATATGATTAACAAATATAATTTAAAACGAATATTTTTAATATTATGTTATTTTATACATCTCATATGCACATAGTAATATATTGTTGCAATATTTTATTTTTATTATTATTATAATAGAATATAATATTTTTATTTACATTCACATAAAATTAAATATAATGTAAATATCTTCAATAATCTCTTCAAATGTTTTTCTACATTTACATTGACATTAACATGCGTCTAACTTAACATGAATTCAAAAGTGAGGAAGATATTTAAAAACAGGAGCTGCGAGCAACTTAGTCTCTGCCATTTGAATTTACAAATTGAAAAAAGTGAATCAAGTCATTCAAGCTTTCACAACCTCCTACCCAACGATTCCACCAAACATAACTGCCATGGGATTCAACAATGCACGAGAACCACTTGCGAAATGCTTGAATACATTTACATTTTCATCAATGGCACTGGTATCCAACTTAATCAAGCAGGTGTCACTATCATTTAAAGCCCTTGCTATATCAATGAATCTACAAGCATCTTCCTCGGAATCAACATAAGGGAAACACCCAAATTGATGAACAAATTTATCTAGAGCTCTGAATGTTAAGAATCCTTACTACCCCTATAATCCATGAAAATTTCAAGCAAACCCTCACTCTATTGATCTTCAAACAAAATTGAATACTAAACTCGCCGACCACATAAACAACAAAGAATATTTTCAGAAGACCTATCTATCATTAACAGCCATTGCTACTACATTAATGGGAATTGATCTTTCACACGTCATGGCATCTATGGACAGATGGGTCGTTTCAAACATTGATTTGGTGGAAATTTCTTTTGCTTTCGTAATACATAATTGACCACACCAAACGCAGTCCAATTCAACTCTTTATGGGACATTCAAATCACTCCGACCTAATTCATGACACGACATTATTTTGAACATCCTCAGATACTTGGGAACTTTTTGTTTTGATATGATTAAAGAGGTAATTTAAGCCTAATAGTTTTAATATTTTTCAAGAAGAAAAAAAATTGTAATGTTGTTATTAGATCAATCAAAAAGTAATCCTCCTTACATAGACAGATCTCGAACATATCCTCCTTACATAGACAGATCTCGAACATATCCTCCTTACATAGACAGATCTCCAACATATTATATTGGTTCAGTCTAAATTACTATATCTCATAGGGTTCTAAATACAAGCACCTCAATTACTATATCTCGCAAGGTTCTAAATACAAGCACCTAAATTACTATATCTCACAAGGTTCTAAATACAAGCACGTATTGATATAGAGTCGATGCCAAAATGCATATCAAAAGAGAACTAATCTTCAAAGATCAGAGAAGGTCCTTGATGAGACAGAGAGTTATCTATCCATTTCTCCCAGATAAGAAGACCTTCTTCACCATTGAGAGCTTCTTTTGATAAGGCATCAGCTGCATCATTGTTTTCTCTGTAAATATGGTCAACTCACCAATCATAGAAGGAGTTTAAAAGAGTCTCAATTCTCTTACACCAATGTTGGAAAATGGAGAAAGACAAATTGTGGAGATGTTTTTCCCAATTGACAACCATCAAAGAGTCGCCAAAAATTCTCAATGTGACAATTCCAAAAGTGACAACAATTTTAAGGAGACACCAGAAAGCTAAAATTTCAGCCAAAGAGTTTGATTATTTACCACAATTTAGTTTCAATTTGAAGAAGTGGTGTTTGTTAATGAGCAATACAGCACCTACTGCGCAATTTCCATTCACTGTCGCTCCATAAAAAAAAACCCCTGATAACTCTACCTTTACACTTTGATATACTTAGCTTGTTGTAGTAATTAAACATGGAAATGCCTTTAAAAACAATTTGAGCAGGGGGAGAAAACGACTCTTCAAATATAATTTTATTCCTAGATAACCATATCATCCAAATGATAAAGGCCGACAATGTTTTATGCTTCCTGTGTGAATGAACCCATGAGTGTAATGTTGAATCCAGATCATTTGATGTCCATGAACAATTAAGAGACAGAGAAGAACAAGCCATGTCCCAGACCGATTTTGTATAATTGCATGATACAAATAAATGATCCACTCTTTTGTTATCTATTATGCATAAAGAACAGAAACTGGGGCCAGACCAACCTCGTCACTGTAAATTGATCCAAGTCAATATACGATCTTCAAGAGATAGCCATAAGAAACATTTGATTTTCTACGGGAATCTCCATTTCCACATAAGACTATTCCACCATTTTTGAACACCCGAAGCAATATTTTGAATAAATACCTTATAAGCTAAGTTAGCAGAAGCCGAGTTCGTTTATGAGTTGAAGGAACAAACAATTTTATCTTCTTGATTCGAAATTCTAATACCAGCTCTGTTCAAATATGAAATATATCGCGTCCATTCTTCACCCCATCTTCGACGAAGACCTAAATCCTGATCCGAAAACCAATATTTATCATAGTTTTGGAGCCAAACATGACGTCGAATGTGATCAAGAGAAACAAACCCCAAATTTGAGAGATAATTCCTGATAAAATCAGACCATTGAAAATCTTCTTCATTGCTAATGTAGGGATCAATCCCTATGTGAACATTTCGATCATTTCCAATACAACATGAATGATTCTTACTATTAAACCAAGGATAAGTTTTAAGGAAACTATTGCATATCACCAAAGGATTTCTCCTGAATTTTTTTTTTAATTTTTAAACCACTGAATTAAATTTTCTTTAGTATTTACCATGGATAATATCATGCCAGAGACCCGAGCCAAATATACCTCACCAAAGACTTTTAATGCATAGTGTTGTGTTGAACTAGAATAGGTTCTTAATATTTCGACCACCAAGTTGCTTGGGCAGAGACAACCTATCCCACCGCGCTTGATGAATTATGTCACCTTTTGCATTCCCTGACCAAAGGAAATTGAACATAATTTTTCTGATTAAATGAAGAATTGATTTGGAGATCATAATCAGTGAAAACCAGTAGATAGGAATTCCAACAAGAACTACCTTGAGATGAGTAATTCTTCCTCCCAATGATAGATATTTATTGCTCCAAGAACCAATCCTCTTTTCATATCTTTTAACCATCCAGATCCAATCACTAGTCTTGTAGCAATTGGGTTTTATATAGTAGCCCAGATATTTGAGGCCATCCTCAATGCATGATATATTATAACGAAGAATATAAGAGATACAATCTAGAATGTATTCATCCACATTCTGATATAGGAAAGATTACTCATGTAGATTGATTTCCATACCAGTAGCTGAGCAGAATAGTTGAGAATAGTTTTAATATTATGTTATTGGAGAGGCACTTCTAATATTAGTTTTAATACTGCCACTACTAGTATTGTCAAAGTCTAATGAAAACTAAAAAACTAGGTCACTTTATGTCAAAGTCTAATAAAAACTAAAAAACTAGGTTACTTTATGTTGGACCCATTAGATATAGATGTACAATAAAGTAGCCTAAAGAGAGGTCCAAAAAACATAATCTCTTACCCCAAAGCATGAACACACTATTAAATGATCACTAGCACCATTAGAACATCCGATCGAGGATCATCATTATCATTTGGGGCTAGTGCCCAACTAGTAACATGAGCCTTGTTTTTAACAAAGATCAAGCTCCAATTATCATTAATTTGATCAGAAGACTTGGCTAGGTTTAAAATGACCAAAACCAATACTAGAAACTTGTCATTTTACATCATAATAGAAGACCAGGGTACCTATTTTCCCACCTTTCACCAAGTTATCGGCTAGGCCTCTTAAGAGGATTACCATCACCATGTTTCAATGATGATGGTTGGGCAGATGAAACACCAAGTGCTTCCTTTCTAAGGGTGCTCCACCCAAAGAATCTAATCACTATTATAGGTGGGGGATTAAGGTATTCTATTTGGATCTAAGGCACACATTTGTGTTTATAGAGCCACCGATGTTTGGCCTAAATAAAAGCCATGTGTAGCTATCAATAGAATTGTATTTGGTGAAGGATTTAGGTTGGGTATGCACCTAGAGTATTATAACTAAGGGAAAGGGGATTAAAGACCAAGAACCTTGAGAATGATATCATATAGGATCATGACCTAAAATCTATCAATGTGATGTTTGTTGAGATATTGTAACTTCTAAGAATATTATATTTGTACTTTATTATTCCGAAGATGTTTCTTTCCTCCATGGAGACCCTATTGTATATCTGAAATTGTTTATTCCTCCATGAGAATGTGGTAACTAGGGTTATTAGACCTCCCTTGTGGGGTCGGCCTTGAGTTAGCTGTTAAGGGGTTATTAGACTCTCTTAGGAGAGATCTGCCCAGTTAGGGTGAAAAGTCAATTAGAAGATGAGTATAAATAGAGGAGGTGTGTTCCTCATTTATCACTCATTCACTCACTTGTGATTGGCACATAGGAGAGAGAGAGATTTTCATAGGAGGAGAAGGAGCTATTGTTTGGGGAATACATCTTTGTAATTGTTGATCATCTATATTGAGGAAAGCTTTGCTGGGTTTTCTACCCCATGAGGGTTTCCTAGGTTAAATCTTTGTCTATCTTGTGATTGTGTTTCTTTCAATGATCTTGCTTGTGAATTTAGGCTAAAATTAACATGGGATCAGAGCTAGACTGAATAGGACATCTTTCACAAGGTGAAAATACCTCTCTCTCCTCCTCTGGTGAAAATTAGGGTTTCTGCAAAAGTTGGAATTTTTTGAATCTGATTGCATGGCTGGATAGAACTCCTCAAAATCGAAATTTTGATCCCTAGATCAAAATTTTTGAGTGGGTAGAACCCCTGGCTTTGTCAAACCCTAGTTTGACTTTTGGATTAGAAAACCAGAAAACCAGTGAACCAGAAAAACTGTGCACATGTGCACCAGTGAACTAGAAAAGCTGTGAACTTGTGCACCAGTAAACCAGAAAAAGTGCGAACCAGAAAACCAAAAAATCTGTTGCAGATCCGAAAGTTGCTGGTTAGATTTGAAGGGTGAAAAGTTGAAGTTTCAGAAGCAGAGTACACTAGTCATCTCAATTCAATCAAGCACATCTCCTGGTAAGATCTATTCTACTTTTTTAGAAACTTCAAGTTTTGTGACCTCCTGGATAAGATGGCTCCAAGCACTAAGCTTGAAGACAAGCTAGAGGGTATAGAGAATTTCCAAGCATGGAAATATAGGATTGGTCTCATTCTTGAAGAGAATTATCTTGCCAAATATATCAAAGATGAGTTTGCAGAACCTGCGGAAGATGAAGCTAAAGAGAAGTATATGAAGGACTTGATTAGGGAAAAGAGAATCATTGTTGATTCTATCAAGGACCACTTGATTCCCCAAGTGGCATCCAATAAAACCCCAAAGCAAATGTATGATGCCCTAGGAAGAATGCATGAAGGAAGGAACATCAACAGGAAGATGAATTTGAGAACTCAATTGAAGAGTACCAAAATGAATAAAGGAGAATCTATTCAAGATTACTTCACAAGGGTCTCCTAGTTCAAGGAACAACTAGAATCCATTCGAGACACCCTTGATGATGATGAACTAGTCATGACTGCTCTCAATGGTCTCACTAGACCTTGGGATTCATTCATCCAAACCATGTGTGCAAGAAAATAAAGTATGAAGTTTGATGTGGTATGGGAGGATTGCATTCAAGAAGAGGCTAGGGTAGCCAATAGAGAAGCCTTGCTCAAAGAAGATGACCGATATTTGGCCACTCACACCAAAAGAAGAAGGAGTCATTTCAACTCGAAGAAGAATGGCCATAAGAAGTCTCAACCTCCACATAGATTTCAAAAGAAAGGAGGAGTAAGTTCAGAAAGAGAACTCTCCTTAGTTCAATGTTACAGTTGTCACAAACTGGGAAACTTTGCTAGAAATTGTCCTTCAAAGAAGAAGAAGAAGAATCTTCACAAAATACATCAAGCACATTTAGCAGAAGATGATAATGAAGAAGAAGAGGAGTAAATGCCTCAAAAGAAAAGAGCTAAAGTAGAAGAAGAAGATGCAGAAGAGTTTGTTCTATTCTCTGCACTCTCTAGGACAGTAACACCTGGAGAAGATACATGTATCATTGATAGTGGTGCTTCAAAGCACATGACAGGACAAAAGAATACTCTTTCAAGACTTGAAGAGAAGACCTCTCCACATAAGGTATCCTTATGTTAGCAATCCAGGAGTATTTCTAGGTTGCAATCGAAAGAGCCTGGTAACTTAACCAATATCTCAATAATATAAAAAGGTGGATCAAGTTGGATGACTCAATCAATCCTCATTCACTCAAAACATATCTAAATGTGCTCAGATGGACAAGGATTTCAACCACTAATGCTCAGAGGGTTTGTAAATAAATGAATGTGCGGAGAAGTAACTATCATACTAGCAGAATCATACATAAAGGTATAAATGAATGGCAGATTACAATAATTATAGAATTCTTACAGAGTTTAGCTTATGAATACAATGATAAGATGATAGTCATCAGGCATAAATAAACATAACATCATGAATATAGTATTCAAATGCAAGTACAAAATAGGTAGAAGATGGAAATCTGAACAACTAATGGTGAAGGAAGCTTTTTTTATTGATATAACATAAGAAGTCTGAGCTTACAACATGTGAAAAAAGTCTCCAAAATCGAACCCCCTATCCTTTTGAAGTTTTAGGATTTATAGCCCTTACATGACAGTTCCAAATCCTCAGAAAAATGAACTGATTTGCTAAAAATAGACCATTTAAACAGTTTTACAATAAATTAGGAAAAGATCCTATTTTCCTGGTCGAAACCGTTTCATCAGCAGGTCTTCAGGGTCTTCGACTACTAGCCATGATCTTGAAATGTTTGCTGGAGAAAACCGAAATACAACTTGGCAGATAGTTCAACTGTTTACTAAAAATAGTCAAGAAGCCTTATCTTTTTACCTTGTTGGCATCTTTCAAAACTGAAACAACATCTTGAAACAAATCTTATCAATTATGATCTTCACTTTGAAACCATCCTCGTCCTCTTTGGAATGATAAGACTCGGATCTGTGCAAAAGATGTCATTCTGCACTGTTCCTGCGCTTTCGGTGGCTTGGGACCAAAATGATCAGTGATTAAACCATCGAAATCCCTGTTTTCGGCTGCTAAGAAATACTATGTAAGCCAAACTAGCCACCGAAAAGGTAGTCTTGGTAATTGGCTTTCAAAATATTTCACAAAACTTCAAAACTGGATTTCCTTCAGACGTTTTCCTGCTTCGAGGTTCTTCATTCAATTTTACTGCAGCCTCTGCTAGATCTTCCAGGCCAGGATGTGCTTTGGACTTAGCATCTTTTAGGTGAGTATTGTACAGTCTTATATCTGTTATTTTCAACAAGCTTGACAGAAGGCTCTTCGTGCTCCCTTGACTTCAATGTTTAAGTGTAGCTAACCAGTTACAATTATCATATGAAAAGATGCTAGTGCTAGTAAAATCATACCAACCCCATTCCCAGAATCATCAATTAGATTGTCCTTGTTATTCCAAAAAAGAATCTCAACCAAAACTCTATCTTTAGTGAACCAATTAGTAACACTCTTGGTAATCTCTGTGATGTTCTAAGTTAATGAATTGTGGATCATGTTCTGAATTTTATGAATGCTGCAACAATCAACACTATGCTCCTTCCCCTGTAACTCTAAACCTTTACATGTGAAGTTCTTTTTTCTACTGTTCCATGCCAGAGTGATCTGTATTATTTCTTGGGTACTTTCTTTTATACCTCAATACTTCGCAGTGTCGCATCTTCACAATAAAAACATTTGCGACGACACTTCCCCTATTACTTAAAAAACACCCAAAAGAGAAAAGTAATGATTGACCACTAAAGACAAACCTATCATGTCATTTGGAAACCTAACTGAGACCTTATCTTTCACCACTACTGCTCCCTGCACACATACAGGGGTGCGGTAGTCCATACTACTGCGTTATGCTCCTTGCCTTGGGCGCGGTACTACCGCCCTATGCTCAGGATTAGGGGCGCGGTAGTCTCTTTTTAGCCTTTTTCCATGGATTGTGCTATCCTAACTTTCGAGAGATTCTTTTGGGATTAACACCTATGATTTGATCCTAACACCTTCTTTGATTAGTGGATCTGATCCACTAAACACTCCTAAGATCCATTCTTCTCTCTTGTTGGTTAATCCTCCTACACACTATAAGAGAAGGGCCTTCCATGAGCAAAGGGGAGGACTCTTGGAGATATCAAACCTATGGTCTTAGATCTTTGTGGAGATATCTAGAGGAGAAAGCACTTGGAGCTGGGAGTTGGCTTGGACATCAAGCAACTGTTGTAAGTAACTTCAAGTTTGAAATAAAAATATAACTTGTCTTGTTTCCCAAATTGTGTGTGTCGATGTTATTTCAATTACATGATTTGTTTCTATGATAGATTTAGATTTTGATATATATTTCAAGTTGCTATAAGGATTGTATGTGCTTGTACTTTGATTCACCCCAACAAGTTCATTCGCGGGGACTTGAGGATTGGAGCAACAACTAGGACAAGCGACTAAATCAAAGGTCAGATTAAATCTCTTCTATCTCTTTCAACAGTATAATCTTGAAGCATTTGTTTGAATATAGGAATTCAAGGTAGCATTTGTTATCTTTTTGTCTTAGTTTAAAGGCAACCGAGTCTACTTTAACCTAAGAGAGTTTCTACCTATCCGTAGGGAGAAATATCTACAACAAAAACTGGCGACTCCGTTGGTTTGAACCCCATTTGATTGATTCATTTCACTTTCAGCCATTCTTGATTGTGATTTTCTCTCTCTTTTCAAACCAGTACTGGATTTTGGTCTCTTTGAACTCTATTCACCCCTCCTCTCTACATTTGTTTTCTCCCTCTATGATCAGTGAGTCCCCTGGGCCTGTAGCACCCCTGGAAAATTAAATTTTTTTTCTCAAAAGTTGCATTTTTTTGCATCCTTTGCAGCAATACTGCACCCCTATAACTCCCTCCAGAGCAGTAGTACTGCACCCCTAGCACTCCTTACAGCGCGGTAGTCTACCAGTACCACATCTTAGCCTGTAGAGACCATGCGATAGTGTCTGTTTTTTTTTTGGTTTTTCCCTCCCTGTTTGGTTTTCATAGGTCATCCTTGACCTTCTCTCCCTCAGAATGGTTTTTCCTATTGCTCATTAGCATCCTATCCTTTGAACACTTATTTGTAGTTTGTTTTGGTGTGAGCTTTAGTATTTTTGAGCTTAGTGGCATTATTTGTATACTTGGCCACCCCTTTATTTTGGTTGCATTGGCCTGATCCTTTCATCATAACCAATATGTTACCACTGTCCTCCTTCCCTAGATTATTTAGTTTTTAAAATCACATTGTTCTTATAAATATTATCTTTTCCATTTATTACAATCCATATTGGAAATTATCCTTTGAGAACATTTGTGCTTCTTTAATTGAAAAGATCTAGTCCTTCTTTTGCACATTTAGGAGTGAATCGTCTATCTACATTTGCCACATAAGTTCTCATTTTGAAGCATTGTAGTTGTAAATCAGTTATATTGGAAGGCAGTGTTTATTTCAGTTTGGCTTTACTTAGAAAAAGAAAACAAAAAGTTTGTTTTGATGTGGTTTTTCATTGTTTTTGAAAATTTCATGCATGGTGATCGAAGAACTCTCTCTTTTCTGTAGCCATATTTCATTGAATAAAAGGCTCATTTCGATTCATTCTCACTTACATGGTTTGAGTCGTCACAACATCACCAAGTTTCACGTCCATTTACCCTATTGAGTAATACAATCACTAAAATATACACTCCCTAACTTAACACATCATATCCTCACTTGAGGACAAAAAGAATTTGTTAGTTAGGTAGGACACCAGGGATATGAATCCAAATAATTCCCCCTTGTCATTATCATCTGAGACTTAGTTTTTGTCCTCTAGGGTACCAAAATCCTCTAGTATTTGTTGACACAGTCATACACCAATTTGTGGAGGGGCCTCCTGTTGTTTCAGGGGTTAAACTGCCGTGAGATCGAGAACCGAATGGACTCTGTGGAATATCGCACTCCACTTATCCCTAAGGCAACATCGATCATTGTCTTCCTTGTATTCTCTAGCCACCATACTGGTGATACAAGGGTGATAAGGCAGAAGCGCCGAAAACCTTTTCCAACGTGTCATGAACGAGGTAGCTTAGTGACTTTTCTACTAGGGCTCTTTTACCCAAGATCCCTTTCGGTAGAGGGACATCCTTCCATTATTGGTCTCTCACGTTGTATTGTTCGACTTGGATTTCATCACCTTGAGAAGGATACAACTTGTTGAGGTATCCAGCTCTTAGTTAGGAAGTTTGCTTGTTATCTCATCTTCATAGATGGTCATTTTTTCTTTTAGTGATTGCTTGTAGGCATTCTGGCCATTGTTATTCTCAGCTCGTTTACTGCGACACCAGTCTGAGTACAGTTTTTTAGAGCTTGATTTTTGTCCTGAGAGCTTTGCTTTTTCTAGCTCCCCTTTTGCACACTTGGATGCATTAGGGTTTTTGAGTTCTTTTTTACGAGACTGCCCCCAGAATTTGTATTCCTACCAGTATGTCTGAACCACGAAGATCACGAAGAGTACAGGGACAAAGCCCACCACCACCACCACAGACCTTTGGTCCACCTACATCATGTATTCCCGTCCCTCCCGACCGCGGTGCCGGCCGAGGGAACGTTCCACCATCGATCCGCATTACATATTTAGTTCTGCCTGTAACTGTTACTCACAGTACGGTCTCAGAACCCTTTGCAATTTCTTCAACCAGTCACACACCTGAGATTACGACTGTCACTTCACCCACTGTTATTCTAGATCTACCTGTCACAATGGATAACACTGTAGCGGCTGAAAATAGCACTGCCCAAGATACTAGACCAGAGGCCATCATCCTCCCCGATGTCAGCACTACCCTTCCACCAGATACTTTCTATGATGTTTCGGAAGGATTTGTTGTCACTACCGAAGGATCCGATCAAGATATATCTGAATTGATTATAGTCCTGGGTGGATACGTCAAAGTTATTGAAGAAACCCAACTTCCTGATACACCTTTTGAACCTGACTATGACTTTCTTTCTTCCTAGTTGGAACCTCCGCCTGCTACCACTACGCCATCAAGTGTTAATCCATAGGAAACCGCTTCTTCCAGCAACATACCTCGTATGGTATCCCTCCCCAACATCCCTTTAAGACACGAGATCATGGCCTCGATCCAATCTAGTATGGTTAGTCTAGCTAACTCCCCTTTAGCGTCAGCACAATTTAAACGTGATACAGAGCAAATACTCTCGACGGCTTCTAGATATCCCCCTGCTACCCATCCTCCCGACTACCGGGCTCCCAACGTTCCATCTAGCACAGAGTTTCATCACTCCTATGCAGACGGTTCCGGACCTTCAGATATCACTATACCTCATTTCCCTCCAGACCCCGAAAACCCTTTCCAAGATATGAACCCGGACCCAGTCCTCGATGGTCCTCCTACTGTTCCAGACTCTATGGATGAAACTCCCAACACCCCTCGGTTAAATTCCCCACATTTACTACCGTCAAGTATGTTTGGCGCACATTCTATGAGGGATAACCTAGTATTTTCTCCATCCCCACTTGTAACATATGGAAGACCCCCCCCACAAATCGACACCTTTGGTGCCATTGGCCAATCGACACTATCTTACCTTTCTAGTGTTAGAAGAACATCAAGTCATACCATTGGATCATCCATACTGACCGGAGGTTCACCTTCAACCACTATCTACACCATTTCAGGAGGTGGACAACTGACTATTGGAACCACTAATCCCAACAACCAACCCCCTTTTAGCGGGCTATCAACCCAACATACAGGAGGAAAACCCTTTGTTGGGAACCCCGCTCCTAGTCACCAACACCCTCCCATAGGACCATCCAATCCACCTGCTAGAGGGAAACCCCTCGGTACCATTCAAAGCTGGACGATTCAACCAACACCTCCATTTGTCCCACCAGCTCAACAAGGCCCTTCACTTCGAGGATTCCCACTCGTTAACGCCCCCACTAGCACCATTCAACAACCCTCCCAACTAGCAGCATCTGCTCAGTTCGGTATGTATAACACACATGGCAGCGAACAACCTTATGTCGGCATTCCAACCAGGCCTCATCTTCAACATCCCTCGTCAGGCATGCTTCCTTCTTGGGGATCTCAACTCCCACAGAGAGGGGGGTACTCATTGTTTGGAAATTGGAACCCATCTGGGGGGCAACCCCAAATTCCCCCCAACTTAAATTCTGGCTTCCCCTACCCTTCGACTCCAAAAAAAATCCATGGAACCCATCTCTTCAACCTCCACCTCTTCATCAAGGTGGAACTCATATTCCATGGACACCATTCTTGCAGCCACCCCCTAACCCTGGCATGGGAAATCCTCCACCTACTCAAAGTAGTGGTAACATTCCTGGGACCCAAAAACCCCAGGGAACCATTCCCCAACAAGGAGTAGCAAACATTCTTGGGACACAGTAACCCCAGGGTACAATACCCACCATCCCCACTCAGTAGAACGTCCAACAACTGGTTACCACTGTGATTCCCAGTCAGACAATGACTTCCAACACACAACCGGTTAACCAGATGGCCTACTACCCCTAGAACTTCTAGCATTACCCTGCGGGAAACATGTATGGGTACAACATGCAACAATATGCTGTGCAGGGCCCCTCAGGCATCCCTGCGCCATACAACTACTACTCATACCCGCAACCCAACCGTCAACTTCCTTTCTTGGCCACACTAGATTTACCTGATTTGTTGAGGCTCATTAACGATCCTATATGGCATGAACCTCACTAGCCACCTATCCCAGCCAAAATTCCATTAGACATTCCTAAGTTCGATGCCAAGCCCGGGGAAGACCCCAAGAACCACGTGATGACCTTCCATCTCTGGTGTTCATCCAACTCATTGATGGACGACTCCATTCGGCTACAGCTCTTCCAATGAACGCTTACTGGCATGGAAGCAAAATGGTACATCGAGCTACCACAACACTCCTTTCATGATTTTAATACCTTGGCTATGTAGTTTCTGACCCATTTATAGCTCCCCATCCGGTACGAGACTAGAACAGAACTGTTAACCTCATCATGTCAAACCACTTCTACGCACATCTCGGACCATATCCACGAATGGTGTCGACACCGTAGGTTAATCAAGGCACCCATTTCGGACCAGTTACTTGCTGATTGGTTCACAAAGTCTTTCTTGCCTCCCATAGCCAGGGACATTGCTATGCGCGGGCCCATTACGGAGGAACAAACCATCTCTTCTGCTCAGTACATGGATTTGGTATATACCCAATCCGACACTTTACACGAGCTTCTTCCCCACGCCACCCACATTACTACTGATCCAACTAAGCCTGCCACTGAACCCCCCATAGACGGTATTGTCGGTTCAGTCAAGGCCCAGCCTACCATCAAACCAATGGGGCAGCAAGCTCCTACTCGCCCTGCCCCACCCTAAGCTATTACAAAAGATTCTACTTCTCCTACTGTCTCCTCCGAAGTGAATGCAGTTCAATCTACGTCACAACCATCCGAAGGAAAGAAGAAGAACAATCGTGGAAAATCCAAGAAAACTTCTAACCAACAGGAGAATCCCAAGCCACAACCCACCCATAATGACCCGAAACCACGTCAGAAGGCTAAGTTTCCCTGCCTTATTTGCTAGGACGATCATTATACACGTGACTATCCCTACAAAGACGAAGTCAATAAATTCGTTAAATGATCCTCCCGCCCGACAATATTAACCGATCTTTTCCCTCAATAGCAACAACAGATGGTTTCCCATGAATCCCCACAAGGGGGCAACCCGAACAACCCACCTCGCGGAGAGACGTCTGCAAATCATGAAATTCTGATGACGAGTAATGAAGAGATTCATATAACCACTCATTCAAAGACTTACAAAAACCCCCAAGTTCAAACAAATAGTTAGAGATAGCCAAAGGCAAGTCTCCTGTTGAAGATCCTTCTCTCACACCTCCCCATAACGACCATCTCCACATCGAGAGACCGTTTATAGACACAGTGCTCCGCCCACCCAAAGGCACTATCCGAAAGACAACATTCAATCGTAATGCGCAAGCTACCCAAAATTACAACATTGTTGAGGATCTTGCTCAAGCACCTTGTGCGATGTCGACCCTCGAGGTTCTCCAACACTGCCCTATGCAGTGTAGAACCTTACTTTCAGCACTGGGGGCACTGGACCCAGATACTTCAAACACCATCATGTTTAACTTATAGTATGTCAAACCTCAGCTTTCCCATCAGTTAGCCTTCCAGGATCATACAAAGATCCGTGGAAATAGCATCCATCGCACTGTCTTAGATGAGGGTGCTTCCATGTCGATTATATATTTGAATTGTTGGAGAGCCTTAGGCTCACCCGAAGTCACGACGTCTCCCACTACTCTCAGAGCATTTGACGGACACGGTTTTCAACCCTATAGACTCATTCCTGTGATCGGTGTTGAACTGGGGTGAAAAAAATTATCTATACACATCGAAGTCGTGGATGCGCCATTAGATTATAATCTTCTACTTGGTCGGAACTGGTTTTTCACCATGACCACCATAGCAGCTACTGTCTTTTGAATATTGTCACCATAGATAAGCTAGATTTCTATATCCCAGACTCTCATTCGAACTCCACCAACACCGTCCCATTATTGGATCAACCTCGGTACCGTTTCTAGGACGTTGGCGTTGGTCTTATGAAGGATTCCTCCCTTATCGGAGTGTTCCCGGAGCTCGGATCCCCCGTATAGCCCGTCAACATGATATCATCAGGTATCACCCCATTCAATGACTCTTGGGTGATACCGAGCCCGACTGAGATTGAAAACTACGGCAACTCCATGTTGTTAAATGTACTATATCCTCACACATCAAGTACTTGGGGGCAAATATTCCCATTGGATTGTCATCCTACAAGAGTTTGACTTGGAATTTGCCAAAGCCAAATCCAAGAAATATTTGGTCTTTGCCGAGTTGATTTGTAATCTGCCTCGTGCTACTGAGCAACCTGATCCCATTGATTCTCTTCCCGATGAATCATTGTTCCTCATCAGTACGTCCGACCCATGGTACAGGGATATTCTACTATATCTCCAAACTTAATGCTTTCACCCCGACCTCAACCGCGATGAACGTTGATGTATCCGACATCATGCCAAGTACTACCTTATCATCAACGATACCCTTTACCGTCATGGTGTTGATGCCGTTCTTCGATGTTGTTTGACTTTAGACGAGGCCGAACATGTTTTTAATGACTTCCAAGATGGGGCATGTGGTGGTCATCTCTCTGGGATGGCTACAACCCATAAGATACTACAAGTGGGATATTTCTGGCCCTAGATTTTCAAAGATTGCATTGAAACGGTTAAGAAATGTCCACCCTATCAATTCTTTCATAGTAAGACACGCTTGCACCCTGCTCCACTTCGTCCTATTATTGCCGTCAGCCCCTTTTCCAAATGGGGCATAGATTTCATGCACTGTAGACCCACTTCAGCCAGGGGGCATAGCTATGTCATAGTATCTGTGGATTATTTTACAAAATGGGCTGAAGCGATGCCTACTTATGCTGAAGACGGAAAAACAGTAGCACAGTTCATATTCAACCACATCATAGCTAGGTTTGGAGTCCCACAATCCATCGTGACCGATCATGGCTCCCACTTTAGGAACCATATGATTGAAGAATTGAGCGCCAATTTAGGTTTTCGCCATGAAAACTCAACCCCGTATTACCCACAGGCTAATGGCCAAGTCGAAGCCATTAACAAGGTTCTGAAATGCATGATTCAGCGAATTGTGGGTACTCATAAGTCCAATTGGTACTCAGCTCTTTTTTTGGCATTGTGGGCATACTGAACCTCAATAAAAAGTGCTACTGGATTTACACCATTCCAACTGGTGTATGGCCTGGAAGCCATCTTACCAATCGAATGTGAAATCCTGTCACTTAAGATAGCCATAGAACTACTTCCCAATACCACTTCCGAAGAAGAACAGTTTCTATACCCAGCCAAGCTAGATGAAACCCGCTGAGATGCTGCTTTAGCCAATGAAGCCCATAAAAATCGCATCAAAGCACAGTATGACAAATCCGTTCAACCTTGGGTTTTCCACGAAGGTGACCTCATACTCACATATGACCAGATGCATGATAAACTTGGAAAAGGAAAGCTAGAGTCTATGTGGTACGACCCCTTTGTTGTAAAACGTGTTTTGGAGAAAGGAGCCTATGAACGCGTCGACTGTGACGACACACCATTGGCACGGCCCTGCAACGGGTTGTACCTAAAACGCTTCTATGCGTAGGTTCATCCTCCGTGAGACACTTTTTTGTACATAATGTACTTAGTTTGTTTTCATTTTTCTTTTATGTATGTATGCATGGATCTTATGTATCCCTATTTTACTCAACTTGTACTTCTATGCGGAGATGACTGCCTACTATGGATTCACCGATGGTGCGAGTCGACACACCCAGAACTTTGCTTCTGCAGCATGGGTAATTTATTCTCCCACTGGCGAGTTGATATCTTCAGGAGCCACTTGCTTGGGCCCCGCAACAAACAATATTGCAGAGTACCATGTAGCCATTGGACTCTTAACCGAGGTTGCTTCCCTTGGAATTGACTCCTTGTCAGTCTTTCTAGACTCCCAACTCGTGGTGTCCCATCTGAACCATATCTACACTGTCCGCGATCCTATTTTACTTCGATTATTTCGAAGGGTACGCCTCTTGGAATGATCTTTCAATTATATTTCATATCAACACATACCAAGAGAATTCAATTATGTGGCTGACTCATTAGCTAACTACATTTTGGATTGGCATCTTGCCCATACATGAAGAATACATCATAAAATAAACATGCAAGTCATTGTAAATAGGTAAATCATAAGATTAGGTCCATATGTATATATCATCACATATAAAAGTGTTTTTCTGAATACATAAAGTTTGTGTCCAAAAGACAAAATTTGGGATCCAATCCCATACAAATTTTTTTGGCTCTCAAGCCTACATATCGTGTACATGCCGCAAAAAGTAAAATACTACTATCTAAGGAGATCTGGGAGATCTACCACGATCCTCCTCAGATTCCTTACGCTATTGATGGTAGAAAACTATAGCTCTAGCCACTGTACAGAGGAGTAGGCCAATACGTCTCGACACACCCACAGTATGTCGCTGAAGATGCAGAGGAACATCATCCATCCTCATAGCACAGACTCCGAGGGTCAAACCCTGTATGTTCTGCTCTATATCTTGGACCCCTCCTGCCTCTTCCGCTTCCTCTTCCTCTTCTTCCTCCTCCGAAACAACTTGGTGCTCGATACCACCTCGGCGTAACAACGAATAGCCCGCAGGTCTCTATGGTCCACGATCTGCGAAATGCACATATACATATTAAATCTTTTTCACACATTCTAAAAAACAATTAAAAAATTATATATTCGAAAAATTAAAAAATACATTAATGAAGGTCATACCTGAGTTATCCCAATCCTCATCCTCAGGCAGTTCCAAGTCTATATCCTCGCGGAAGTCCACCCCTGCATAGGGGTAGTCCTCGATCATCACGATATGCTCCTTGAGCCATGAAAAGAAGTCCTCACCAAAAGCTAAACGTTGTGGCCCCCCGAGCCGTCCTGCATACTCACTTCATCGACCCATCCGTGGCTTGGTGGGTTGACGGACGAGCATGGTCAGCTACGGACGCAACAATGGAACCCTCTCCAAGAAGAAGGTGACCAAAATGCTCCCATACCCGAATTGGTGGTTCTCTCCATTTCTACACTTGGTTACTTGCTCCTTGAGATTGGATAACATTCCTTCGCACCAGTTGAACAATGTTGGTGCCACCTCTTCCTCTTCTTCCTCCTCTGAAACAACTCAGTGCTCGATACCGCCTCGGCGTAACGGAGAATATCCCGCAGGTCTCTGTGGTCCACGATCTATGACATGCACATATACATATTAAATCTTTTTCACACATTCTAAAAAACAATTAAAAAATTATATATTCAAAAAATTAAAAAAGTACATTAATGAAGGTCATACCTGAGTTATCCCAATCCTCATCCTCAGGCAGTGCCAAGTCTATATCCTTGCGGAAGTCCACCCCTGTATAGGGGTAGTCCTCGATCATCACAATCTGCTCCTTGAGCCATGAAAAGAAGTCCTTGCCAAAAGCTAAACGTTGTGGGCCCCCGAGCCGTCCTGCATACTCACTGCATTGACCCATCCGTGGCTCGGTGGGTGGACGGACGAGCATGGTCAGCTTCGGATGCAACAATGGCACCCTCTCCAAGAATAAGGTGACCAAAATGCTCCCATACCCGAATTGGTGGTTCTCTCCATTTCTACACTTGGTTACTTGCTCCTTGAGATTGGATAACATTCCTTCGCACCAATTGAATAGTGTTGGTGCCATACACTCCATGGTAAGATTCATTTGCATACGGGATGCCTGATGAGGACTTGTACTACCTACCACATGTGTGATGGTAAACAACACAGTTTTTAGTGGAAGTTCCACAACGTCCTTAATGACCACTTTCCCGCTTTTCTTCCTGGAACCTTGACGACAGTAGCGAGCAATCAAGGCATCGATGCTCGCTTCCGAGGCCCTGAACCCTGTCAAGTTCACCCGGGCCCCTCTCTTTGAGAGACCCATAAGAAAATAAATGTCCTCGAGCTCAATCTAGAGGGTATGCACCCGAACTCGAAAGGTTGTATTTCAGGGTCCCACATTTGTATAATGTAAGTGAGAAGTTTTTCTTGCTTGCAGATACCTTTGGTTTTGAAAAATTTCAATAACCCACATTCCCGCAATGCAGTTAAAGTCTCTTGGTCATTTTCAGCCAATAAATCATCTTCCTCATGCTCCCTTTCTTCCCAGCTGACCATTTTGCTTCAAACAAGATGCAAACACCTGCAAAAGGTCCCAAGAAACATTCATTAGCAAGTTTATAACATGATCTCAGCCAAAAATTGAGAGAAAATCACTTTTTTCTTCCTTAAATTTTTCCACTACTGCGCCTAGGAGATACTTAACCACGCGGTAGTCCACACTATCGTTCCCCTGTTTAAACCTACAACATGGCAGTGCCGCACAGTACCGTGCTTCACGATACTATGACCCCGTGGTAGTTGCAGCGGTGAAAAGAGCCCCTTAGGGCATGCCTAAAAATTGGTTTTTTCCTACTGAAATCAAATTTTTAACCTATGAATTGAAAGAGGAGTTTGAAATCTCTTACCTGGCACAGACGGATGTTGAAACGGTGCTTCGGATCTCCAGATATGGACTCGTGAAGTTTTGCCCTCCAATGGATGAAATTTCCTCTTTGAGCAAATGAACAAAGTGAAATGGTAACTTTCCATATTTACTCCTTGCTTATATAACTTTTACATTTAATTTTTACTCATTATTTTGTCCTGTTAGGTTAAAACTCATTTCACATTGCTAATATCTGGTTCCATGAGCCTTTTTTGACAGGGTCTCCTTGAGATGTTCACACTAGCGTTTATTTATTTATTTTGACCTTCATTTCGAGCCTACTTTATCTTTTTCGTGCTCTGGATTAAAACTTGAAAAAGATTCCAAGTGCTTTTCACACACGTGTTGTGCTTGTGAAAACTCAAGAAAACGGTGTCAAGCTTATTTGACTTTACTCGTGCTCGTAAAACGATGAGGAAAGTATTGTTTCAATATTATTTTATTCTTTTTTCGGGCTGAAATGATGAAAAAATTACGAAAAAGACCCTTGGAGTTCTCTTTAAGCTCTTTTCAGACTCCCTCGTTTCGAAAAGATTGCCAAGTGACCTTGTCTCTTTCACACTTGTAAAAGTATTTGAAAGGTCATCTATTTGGTGATAGGTTACCCCTTTTTCGACCCATCTAGACTATTTACGAGAAAGGTATACCTCAGTCAACTTTTGACTGGGAGAGTTCTCTCAGGAATTGTTTTACACTTTTTGGGATTGAGGGACTAAATTTACGAAAAAGTACACTTTAGAGCCTTCTTTAAGTTTTTCAGGCTCTCTAAATGTGAAAAACTGTTGAGTTTTCCTTCCTTGGACTCGTTAAAATTTGACATCGAAGGACCCACTTTGGGACGAACCCCTCCTTTCTCAGGTTCATAAAACATGTGAGATCAGACTCATCTATGAGATGAGCTACACTGAGCATCTGTTGTCCTCTTCAAGCTCGTAAAACAACAAAGAGGTACTCGTCCATCATGTCGGGGGAAAATGGGAAACAAGTCGAGTTTATTTTATTGGCAGCTTATCAGTCGTTGCCTTTGAACATGGCATGCGTTTGTCCCTTGTCTATTTTTGGGTATTTATCTATTCTTGATAAGTTATGGTCATCATCCCAAGTCGTCTCTCTGGCCACGAGCCTACTCGTTCGGTGTCTATCCTCTACTATCAATAATCCCCGCTTCCAGGTCCTGCTTCATGCCGTTATATGTTCAAAGGGTTGCATTGTTCAGAGTCATCCATTGTGTCAGACTTCCGCTGTGTCAATACATGTCCTATTGTTTCATCATTCCATACTATCTTTCGTTTCGGTTTCGTGTCGATGATGTGGTAATCATTATGGCCTACCTTCGACGAGTCTACTCCTGTCGATGCCAAATCACTATCCAGGAATCAGACTTAGGAATCAACCATTGGTACCTTGGTACCTGCATGCCTCAATCGCAGGTTTCCTCGCGTTCGTCAGTAGGTTTACATCATTGACCTCTGATCGAACGATCTCTCGAATGCTCGACATCAACTCATCTATTCGCATTTTGTTGAGATGTACTTCAGATACCTTGGGGATCATTGTCATTATTGGTGATTTCCCTCGCATTTGTTAACGGTTCACATCATTGACCGGTAATGAAATGGTTTCTACCATGTTCGACTTCAACACCTTGTAATCACATGGCTAGATCCATATCATTTGCGATTGAATAGAAGACCCTGGATGCACTTTTGTACTTTTATTACGTCCAGGTTGCGATGGAGGTGTCTTTTGTATTGTCGCACAGATCCACTTATGTATTGGTCGTGGCTGTGTCATTATTATTTCATGGATCTATGCTTGTTCATAGTAGCCAAGATTTGTTTACAGTCTATATCATCTTAGTACTCATGGATCTGCAATGTATTGGTCGGCAGCCGTGCTTTGAGTCAATTGTTTCTGAGCATGGGAATGCCCGCCTCGCTAGTATATTTGACACTTTGTTTTTGTTTTAGCTCCTTGTTTCTCTCCTCGATGCTATCTCCACATAGTATTTGTAAAGTATTTCGGCCATCAGTCTCTTCTGACCTCACACTTTAGGGGGCATCTGTTATACCTCAATACTTCGCAGTGTCGCATCTTCACAATAAAAACATTTGACGACACTTCCCCTATTGCTTAAAAAACACCCAAAAGAGAAAAGTAATGATTGACCACTAAAGACAAACTTGTCATGTCATTTGGAAACCTAACTGAGACCTTATCTTTCACCACTACCGCTCCCTGCACACATACAGGGGCACGGTAGTCCGTACTACCGCGTTATGATCCTTTCCTTGGGTGCGGTACAACCTCCCTATGCTCAGGCTTAGGGGCGCGGTAGTCTCTTTTTAGCCTTTTTTCATGGACTATGGGATCCTAACTTTCGAGAGATTCTTTTGGGATTGACACCTATGATTCGATCCTAACACCTTCTCTGATTTGTGGATCTGATCCACTAAACACTCCTAAGATCCATTCTTCTCTCTTGTTGGTTAATCCTCCTACACACTATAAGAGAAGGGCCTTCCATGAGCAAAGGGGAGGACTCTTTGAGATATCAAACCTATGGTCTTAGATCTTTGTGGAGATATCTAGAGGAGAAAGCACTTGGAGCTGGGAGTTGGCTTGGACATCAAGCAACTGTTGTAAGTAACTTCAAGTTTGCAATACAAATATAACTTGTCTTGTTTCCCAAATTGTGTGTGTCGATGTTATTTCAATTACATGATTTGTTTCTATGATAGATTTAGATTTTGACATATATTTCAAGTTGCTAGAAGGATTGTATGTGCTTTTACTTTGATTCACCCCAATAGGTTCATTCATGAGGACTTGAGGATTGGAGCAATAACTAGGACAAGCAACTAAATCAAAGGTCAGATTAAATCTCTTCTATCTCTTTCAACAGTATCATCTTGAAGCATTTGTTTGAATCTAGGAATTCAAGGTAGCATTTGTTATCTTTTTGTCTTAGTTTAAAGTCAACCGAGTCTACTTTAACTTAAGAGAGTTTCTACCTATACATAGGGAGAAATAGCTACAACACTTTCATATCTGCAATAGGCTCTTGTTACTTCTTGGAACGGATCTTACAAGCTTGTCCAGATCGCTAATCTATAACAATAATGCCTTCATCTGCTTTACAGAGAAGTGTTGCCAACATTATCTGGACTAACAGGCTAATTGATTTGGAATCTCCCATTCTACTCGAAATTACATTTTTCTACAAGTGCAATATTATCATCTCCTTCCTCTAATGCAAGTTTGGCTCTGCGATACCAATCATCTGTAGCTTATTTTGTAGATTTATATATGTTCTTCAATGCGTGATTTCTTTCTCTACATAAATGGTCTTCGTGACCCTTCTTGCATGCGTCCTGGTGCATGTAGAAAAACATGTAGGGGATATATCCCTCATTTCACGAAAATTTTAGGTATATATGCTTGGAAGTAGCAGAAGAATGATAACAGAAAAAGGCTCGGCATTTTGTGTATTGACTAGTGGCCTGAATGTGGCATTAACTTGTCAATCCTAGCATACAAAATAAAAACTGTGAGTTAACCCGTAGATTGATAGGTTGCGTGGCATGTGGACTTGGTGCTATGACATTTGGATTCGGGCTTGACCTCTCGATTTGGCATATAAATTGGAACTATGGCTTGACTCGTGGCTTGGGTTTGTGGATCCTCTCAAATTTTGCAAAAGCTACAAAACCCGAAAGGCCTATAAACTTAGTCATAAAAGGAAATTTGTAATATTGATAGCTCAGGCCTGTTGGTTTAGCTTGTGGCTTGTCGATATTGAATCATAACTTAGCTTAGTTTAGACATAGGATTAGAATTCTTCGATCACCCACCACTATTTAGTAATATTCATCAGATAAAAAAAAAAAACAATTTTTTATTTGAAAATATTAGAAAATTATAAATAGGATTTTAGGTGAACTAACAAAAAGCCACTTTTGGAATGCAGGTCAGAAGGCAGATTCATAGGATTTTCTGGGCAAAATGATCAAATCAAGATGGTGAAAGCTAAATAGAAAATTCGAGGATCATAACAAAAGGCGAAAGACCAAAGAATATGACAATATAGCATGAAATGATGAAGACGCTATAAAACTTTTGATGAAAATTTTGAGTGCTAACATCTAGCTCCAACTTGGGGATGAAAGCCTCCCTGTGAGCTTTCCAGAACCACAGATCCGATGCCTTTCCCTATAAAATGAAAATTCAAACCTATCCTTTAGTGTTCCATTGGGCTATGGAGTCATTCTAACTGCCACCAAATCTATGCAATCTGTCCACAAATGTTCAACTGTAAACCTGGAAGCAACGCCTTGCATCCATTGGGCTATGGAGTCTGAAATGTTGCTTTCAAAACCTGATCCAAATCCTGCAACCCTGCTCATCATTTGAAGCCAAACTACCCCTGCCAATAGTGTCTTATATCCATTGGGCTTGGAGTCTTTATTTCAAAACTGAAACCACAATACTAAATGCAAGCCTCACGCATTATGCAAACTTGAAATGCTCAGCCATGAGCTTATTCATCTATGCTACCCTACTCTATTTAACTGCATTGCTTCTTATCAAGTGACATCATGCTTCCAATGAAGCCGTGTCAGAAACTGATCTACTGATAACATCCTTGATCTTGACCCGAAAAATAAAGGAATCCCTATCATGCAGAAATGTAGTTGGGAAAGATAACAGAAACAACTTTCCTTTGACAAGAAAATTTTGACATTTATACTGCTCATGGATTCCAAATAATCAGCAACAGGGTCATCAAAGTCACAAAGAAATACCTCTCTTTGCTGCTGTTCCAAGTGACTGAAATGCAGTTGTTGATTTCCTTCATTGATCTCAATATCGAACACGGACTGCTTGATCTCTGTCTGAGAAGAAAGAATGATAAACTGTTGATCTAAACCTTTCGGCTCACCTTCACCATCTCCTTCTTCATGTTTGCTACAATTTTCCTTTGTCTGCAAATAAAAAAGCTGAGGGCTTCCCTTACTATCTTCTGCATATTCAAAACTGTTAAATGTTGTTCCTTCAATCTGTTCATAATCTTTTGGGTTTCCAAAGGGGACAATTTCAACTTTGTGACACCCTAAGTCAGTAGATGCAATTGATGCAATGTCAAGAACATCTGTGATATGGTTATCATCCTGAAGTTCATTAATATTTTGATCACAATAAGAGGTATCTCCTATTTCAGCATGTCCTTCATGACAATCTGAATCTTTATTCAAAAAACTAAATTCGTGACAACATTCAGGATATAAAAGATAGGAAGAAAAGTTTTCTTTACAAACTGAATGAAATGCAGCATGAAAGCTTGCCAGAGAATTGATACTTGCAATAGGAAGAGATCGGAACCAATCACATGCAATCCCCTCTAATCAATACTAGAAGAGCTTAATCCTAACATCTTCATGCACAATTTGCAACCGATGAATGCAATCATGAAATTCAAGCAAATGTTCGACTGGCACTTCCCATTCTTCTCCTCGAAATCTGGGAAGGATGCCATCCCATTCATCTCTACTAGGCAGTGGATTAGGGAAACCAACAATTTTTGAAAAATCACATAAAGCATACCTCTTTGCTAAGATTTTGTTCATGTCATACCAATGGAGTCGGCAACAGATTTCTGAACAATGGAGTCGCCACTGGATTCATACTTCATGGAGTCACCAGATAGATGATTACAACCAAAATAATGTCTAGGCTTTGTCTATCATCAAAGCTCGAACTATGTTGTTTCCCAGGGAAGATGAGCTTCAATCTCCTTTCCCCGGGAGCATCGCTAAAATGTTAGCACTCCAGGAGTCTTTCTAGGTTGCAATCGAAAGAGCCTGGTAACTTAACCAATATCTCAATAATATAAAAAGGTGGATCAATTTGGATGAATCAATCAATCCTCATTCACTCAAAACATATCTAAATGCACTCAGATGGACAAGGATTTCAACCACTAATGCTCAGAGGGTTTGTAAATAAATGAATGTGTGGAGAAGTAACTATCATACCAGCAAAATCATACATAAAGGTATATATGAATGGCAGATTAGAATAATTATAGAATACTTGCATAGTTTAGCTTATGAATACAATGATAAGATGACAGTCATCAGGCGCAAATAAACATAACAGCATGAATATAGTATTCAAAAGTAAGTATAGAATAGATAGAAGATGGAAATATGAACAACTAATGGTGAAAGAATCTTTTTTTACTGATATAACATAAGAATTATGAGCTTACAACATGTGAAAAAAGTCTCCAAAATCGAACCCCCTATCCTTCTGAAGTTCTAGACTTTATAGCCCTTACATGACAGTTCCAGAGCCTCATAAAAATGAACTGATTTGCTAAACATAGACCATTTAAACAGTTTTACAATAAATTAGGAAAAGATCCTATTTTCCTGGTCGAAACCGTTTCATAAGCAGGTCTTCAAGGTCTTCGACTGATTTCCATGATCTTGAAATGTTTGCTGGAGGAAACCGAAATACTACCTGGCAGATAGTCTAACTGTTTACTAAAAACAGGCAAGAAGCCTTATCTTTTTACCTTGTTGGCATCTTTCAAAACTGAAACAGCATCTTGAAACAGATCTTATCAATTATGATCTTCACTTTGAAACCTTCCTCGTCCCCTTTGGAATTACAAGACTCGGATTTGTGCAAAAGATGTCATTTTGCACTGTTCCTGCGCTTTCGGTGGCTTGGGACCAAAATTATCAGTGATTAAACCACCAAAATCCCTGTTTTCGGCTGCTAAGAAATACTGTGTAAGCCAAACTAGCCACCGAAAAGGTAGTCTTGGTAACTGGCTTTCAAAATCTTTCACAAAAATTCAAAATTGGATTTCCTTCAGACTTTTTCTTGCTTCGAGGTTCTTCATTCAATTTTACTGCAGCCTCTGCTAGATCTTCCAGGACAGGATGTGCTTTGGACTTAGAATCTTTTAGGTGAGTACTGTATAGTCTTATATCTGATATTTTCAACAAGCTTGACAGAAGGCTCTTCGTGCTCCCTTGACTTCAATGTTTAACTGTAGCTAACCAGTTACAATTATCATCTGAAAAGATGCTAGTGCTAGTAAAATCATACCAACCCCATTCCCAGAATCATCAATTATCCTGTCCTTCTTATTCCAGAAAAGAATCTCAACCAAAACTCTATCTTTAGTGAACCATTTAGTAACACTCTTGGTAATCTCTGTGATTTTCTAAGTTAATGAATTGTGGATCATGTTCTGAATTTTATGAATGCTGCAACAATCAACACTATGCTCCTTCCCCTGTAACTCTAAACCTTTACAAGTGAAGTTCTTTTTGCTATTGTTCCATGATAGAGTGATCCGTATAATTTTTGGGTACTTTCATATCTGCAACAGGCTCTTCTTCCTTCTTGGAACGGATCTCACAAGCTTGTCCAGATCACTAATCTATAACAATAATGCCTTCATCTGCTTTACAAGAGAAGTCTTGCCAACATTATCTGGACTAACAAGCTAATTGATCTGGAATCTCCCATTCTACTCGAAATTACATTTTTCTGCACATGCAAGATTATCATGTGCTTCCTCTAAAGCAAGTTTGGCTCTACGATACCAATCATCTGTAGCTAATTAATAGATTTATATATGTTCTTCATGGCGTGATTTCTTTGTCTGAGTAAATGCTCTTCGTGACCCTTCTTGCATGCATCCTGTTGCATGTAGAAAAACATGCAGGGGATATATCCCTCATTTCACGGGAATTTTAGGTATATATGCTTGGAAGTTGCAGAAGAATGATAATAGAAAAAGGCTCGACGTTTTGTGTATTGACTCATGGCTTGAATGTGGCATTAACCTGTCAATCCTGGCATACAAAATAAAAACTGTGAGTTAACCCATAGCTCTGATAGGTTGTGTGGCATGTGGACTTGGTGCTATGACATGTGGATTCGGGCTTGACCTCTCGATTTGGCATATATGGAACTGTGGCTTGACTCGTCGCTTGGGTTTGTGGATCCTCTCACATTTTGCAAAAGCTACAAAACCCGAGAGGCCAGTAAACTTAGGCATAAAAGGAAATTTGTAATATTGATTGCTCAGGCCTGTTGGTTTAGCTCGTGGCTTGTCGATATGGACTCATAACTTAGCTTATTTTAGACATAGGATTAGAATGCTTCAAGCACCCACCACTATTTAGTAATATTCATAAGATAAAAAAAATAACAATTTTTTATTTGAAAATATTAGAAAATTATAAATAGGATTTCAAGTGAACTAACAAAAAGCCACTTTTGGAATGCAGGTCAGAAGGCACAGTCATAGGAGTTTCTGGGAAAAATGATCAAATCAAGATGGTGAAAGCTAAATAGAAAATTCAAGGATCATAACAAAAGGTGAAAGACCAAAGAATATGATAATATAGCATGAAATGATGAAGACGCTATAAAAATTTTGATGAAAAATTTGAGTGCTAACATCTGGCTCCAACTCGAGGATGAAAGCCTCCCTGTGAGCTTTCAAGAACCACAGATATGATGCCTTTCCTATAAAACGAAAATTCAAACCTATCCTCTAGTGTTCCATTGGGCTATGGAGTCATTTAAACTACCACCAAATCTCTTCAATCTATCCACAAATGTTCAACTGTAAACTTGGTAGCAACGCCTTGCATCCATTGGGCTATGAATTCTCAAATGCTGATTTCAAAACCTGATCCAAATCTTGCAAACCTGCTCATCATTTGAAGCCAAACTACCCCTGCCAATAGTGTCTTATATCCATTGGGCATGGAGTCTTTATTTCAAAACTGAAACCACAATACTAAATGCAAGCCTCAAGCATTATGCAAACCTGAAATGCTCAGCCATGAGCTTATTCATCTATGCTACCCTACTCTAACTAACTGCACTACTTCTTATGAAGTGAAATCATGCTTCCAATGAAGCCATGTCAGAAACTGATCTACTGATAACATCCTTGATCTTGACCCGAAAAATAAAGGAATCCCTATCACGCAGAAATGTAGTTGGGAAAGATAACAGAAACAACTTTTGTCTGACAAGAAAATTTTGACATTTATACTGCTCATGAATTCCAAATAATCAGCAACAGGGTCATCAAAGTCACAAAGAAATACCTCTCCTTGCTGCTGTTCCAAGTGATTGAAATGCTGTTGTTGATTGCCTTCATTGATCTCAATATCGAACACGGATTGCTTGATCTCTGTCTGAGAAGAATGCATGATGAACTGCTGATGTAAACCTTTCGGATCACCTTCACCATCTCCTTCTTCATGTTTGCTACAATTTCCCTTTGTCTGCAAATCAAAAAGTTGAGGGCTTCCCTTACTATCTGTTGCATGTTCAAAACTGTTAAATGTTGTTCCTTCAATCTGTTCATAGTCTTTCAGGTTTCCAAAGGGGACAATTTCAGCTTTGTGACACCCTAAGTGAGTAGATGCATTTGATGCAATGTCAGGAACATCTGTGATCTGGTTATCATCCTGAAGTTCATTAATATTTTGATCACAATAAGAGGTATCTCCTATTTCAACATGTCCTTCATGACAATCTGAATCTTTATTCAACAAACTAAATTCATGACAACATTCAGGATATAAAAGATCGGCTGAAAAGTTTTCTTTACAAACGGAATGAAATGCAGCATGAAAGCTTGCCAGAGAATTGATACTTGCAATAGGAAGAGATCAAAACCAATCACACACAATCCCCTCTAATGAATACCAGAAGAGCTTAATCCTAACATCTTCATGTACAATTTGCAACCAATGAATGCAGTCATTAAAGTCAAGCAAATGTTCGGCTGGAACTTCCCATTCTTCTCCTCAAATTTTGGGAAGGATGCCATCCCATTCATCTCTACTAGGCAGTGGATTAGGGAAACCAACAATTTTTGAAAAATCGCAGAAAGCATACCTCTTTGCTAAGATTTTGTTCATGTCATATCGATGGAGTCGCCAACAGATTTATGAACAATAGAGTTGCCACTAGATTCGTCGTTCATGGAGTCTCCAGATAGATGATTACAACCGAAATAATGTCCAGGATTTGTCTATCATCAAAGCTGGAACTATGTCGTTTCCTAGGGAAGCTGAGCTTCAATCTCCTTTCACCGGCAACGACGCCAAAATGGTAGCACTCCAGGAGTCTTTCTAGGTTGCAATCGAAAGAGACTGGTAACTTAACCAATATCTCAATAATATAAAAAGGTGGATCAAGTTGGATGGATCAATTAATCCTCATTCACTCAAAACATATCTAAATGCACTCAGATGGACAAGGCTTTCAACCACTAATGCTCAGAGGGTTTGTAAATAAATGAATGTGTGGAGAAGTAACTATCATACCAGCAGAATCATACATAAAGGTATATATGAATGGCATATTACAATAATTACATAATACTTGCAGAGTTTAGCTTATGAATACAATGATAATATGACAGTCATTAGCGTAAATAAACATAACAACATGAATATAGTATTCAAATGCAAGTACAGAATAGATATAAGATGGAAAGTTGAACAACTAATGGTGAAAGAAGCTTGTTTTACTGATATAACATAAGAAGTATGAGCTTACAACATGTGAAAAAAGTCTCCAAAATCGAACCCCCTATCCTTCTAAAGTTTTAGGCTTTATAGCCCTTACATGACAGTTCCAGATCCTCAGGAAAATGAACTGATTTGCGAAAAATGGACCATTTAAATAGTTTTACAATAAATTAGGAGAAGATCCTATTTTCTTGGTCGAAACCGTTTCATCGGTAGGTCTTCAGGGTCTTCAACTGCTTGCCATGATCTTGAAATGTTTGCTGGAGCAAACCGAAATATTACTTGGCAGATAGTCTAACTGTTTACTAAAAATAGGCAAGAAGCCTTATCTTTTTACCTTGTTGGCATCTTTCAAAACTGAAATAGCATCTTGAAACAGATCTTATCAATTATGATCTTCACTTTGAAACCATCCTTGTCCTCTTTGGAATGACAAGACTCAGATTTGTGCAAAAGATGTCATTTTGCACTGTTCCTGCGCTTTCGGTGGCTTGGGACCAAAATTATCAGTGATTAAACCACTGAAATCCCTGTTTTCGGTTGCTAAGAAATATTGTGTAAGCCAAACTAGCCACCGAAAAGGTAGTCTTGGTAACTGGCTTTCAAAATATTTCACAAAACTTAAAAATTGGATTTTCTTCAGACTTTTTCCTGCTTCAAGGTTCTTCATTCAATTTTACTGCAACCTCTCCTAGATCTTCCAGGCCAGGATGTGCTTTGGACTTAGCATCTTTTAGGTGAGTACTATATAGTCTTATATCTGATATTTTCAACAAGCTTGACAGAAGGCTCTTCGTGCTCCCTTGACTTCAATGTTTAAGTGTCGCTAACCAGTTACAATTATCATCTGAAAAGATGCTAGTGCTAGTAAAATCATACCAACCCCATTCCTAGAATCATCAATTAGCTTGTCCTTGTTATTCCAGAAAAGAATCTCAACCAAAACTCTATCTTTAGTGAACCATTTAGTAACACTCTTGGTAATCTCTGTGATGTTCTAAGTTGATGAATTGTGGATCATGTTCTGAATTTTATGAATGCTGCAACAATCAACACTATGCTCCTTCCCCTGTAACTCTAAACCTTTACAAGTGAAGTTCTTTTTGCTACTGTTCCATGCCAGAGTGATCTATAGAATTTCTTGGGTACTTTCATATCTACAAAAATCTCTTCTTCCTTCTTGGAACGGATATCACAAGCTTGTCCAGATCGCTAATCTATAACAATAATGCCTTCACCTGCTTTACATGAGAAGTCTTGCCAACATTATCTGAACTAATAGGCTAATTGATCTGGAATCTCCCATTCTACTTGAAATTACATTTTTATGCACGTTCAAGATTATCATCTGCTTCATGTAAGTTTGGTTCTGCGATACCAATCATATGTAGCTTATTTTGTAGATTTATATATGTTCTCCAATGCATGATTTCTTTCTCTCCGTAAATGCTCTTCGTGACCCTTCTTGCATGCGGCCTGGTGCATGTAGAAAAATATGCAGTGGATATATCCCTCATTTCACGGGAATTTTAGGTATATATGCTTGGAAGTAGCAGAAGAATGATAACAGAAAAAGGCTCAGGGTTTTGTGTATTGACTCGTGGCCTGAACGTGGCATTAACTTGTCAATCCTGGCATACAAAATAAAAATTGTGAGGTAACCCGTAGCTCTGATAGGTTGCGTGGCGTGTGGACTTGGTTCTATGACATGTGGATTCGGGCTTGACCTCTCGATTTGGCATATAAATTGGAACTGTGGTTTGACTCGTGGCTTGGGATTGTGGATCCTCTCAAATTTTGCAAAAGCTACAAAACCTGAGAGGCCTATAAACTTAGGCATAAAAGGAAATTTGTAATATTGATAGCTCAGGCCTGTTGGTTTAGCTCGTGGCTTGTCGATATGGACTCATAACTTATATTTTTTTAGGCATAGGATTAGAATGCTTCGAGAACCCACCATTATTTAGTAATATTCACGAGATTAAAAAAAAAACAATTTTTTATTTGAAAATATTAGAAAATTATAAATAGGATTTCAGGTGAACTAACAAAAAGCCACTTTTGGAATGCAGGTCAGAAGGCAGAGTCATAGGAGTTTCTGGGCAAAATGATAAAATCAAGATGGTGAAAGCTAAATAGAAAATTCGAGGATCATAACAAAAGGCGAAACACCAAAGAATATGACAATATAGCATGAAATGATGAAGACGCTATAAAAATTTTGATGAAAAATTTGAGTGCTAACACCTTAGGAGATTACTATCAATATCCCATCAAGGGAATTGGTGAAGCAAGCTACAAGCTTGATTCTGGAACTCCATTGAAGATGAAGGAAATCTTATATGTACCAGTTTTGAAGAAGAACTTACTTTCTATCTCAGCATTAGATAAGAAAGGTTATAGGGTTGCATTCATAGATGGACAAGTACTCATGTGGTCTAAAGGGAAATCAATTGGGGATGCAATTGTTATTGGTGAAGAGGAAGGAGGGATATACAAACTCAAGGGTCATCCAAAATCTTCCCTTGTTCATGAGGCCACTAGCCCTAGTGAGCTATGGCATAGGAGGCTTGCTCACATTAACTACAAAGCACTACCTCATGTGAGCAAGGTAGTTATAGGACTACCAGATTCGAAGATTGGTCATAAAGGCACATGTAAAGGATGTGCAAATGGAAAGAATATCAAGAATCCATTTCCAAAGAGTGAGACAAAGACTAAAAGTACTTTGGAGTTGATCCATTCAGATGTTTGTGGACCAATGCCCTCCACATCCTTAAGTGGATTTGAATATTACCTTACATTTATTGATGACTACTCAAGGAAGACTTGGATATATTTCCTAAAGGGAAAAGATGAAGTCTTTGGGAAGTTCAAAGAATTCAAAGCCTTGATAGAAAATCATTCAGAAAAGAAGATCAAAATACTCAGGACAGATAATGGTGGAGAATATACTTCAAAGGATTTTGAAGTCTTTTGTAAAGAAGCTAGAATCAAGAGGGAACTAACCACTCCCTACAATCCTCAACAAAATGGTGTTGCGGAGAGAAAGAATAGAACCATTATGGAAGCAGTAAAGACAATGATACATGATCAAGACCTACCAGCTACCTATCTATCTATGGGCTGAAGAAGCCAGGACAACAGTCTATGTGCAGAATAAACTATCTCATAGTGATTTTGAATTCAAGACCCCAGAAGAAGTGTTCACAGGGAAGAAGCCTGAGGTAAGTCACCTCAAGATATTTGGATGCCCAGTATATATTCGCATACCAAAAGAAAAGAGAACTAAGCTGAATCCTTCTGGAAAGAATGGAATATTTGTTGGATATTGTGAAGCATCCAAAGCATTTAGATTATACATCCTAGGATTCCATCATATGGAAATTAGTAGGGATGTGGCATTTGATGAAGAGGAAGCTCTCAAGAGATCTAGGAAGTGCCAATATGAAGAAGTATATGAGGAAGATGCACCTCCCAGAATTACAGAGGCTACACCCACTCTTGAAGATGTAACACCTGAAGACCATGGCATGATAGAACCACAAGAACCCCCTACCATAAACATATCAAGAAATAAAAATCCATCATGGGAAAGAGACATTATACTAGAAGCAGAAAAGTATGGAGCTCCTGAAGGCTCCACTAGAGTGAACAAGAAACCAAAGTCATTCTCCAACTATATGGCTTTGATGTGTGATCTTGTAGATCAAGAACCCACTAGTTATGAAGAGGCATCTCATAAGAAAGAGTGGGTAGAGGCAATGACAAAGGAATACCAATAAATAATGAAAAATGATGTTTAGGATATAGTTCCCAAACCAAAGGACAAAAGTGTGGTATCCTCCAAATGGATATACAAGATAAAGCATGCTGCGGATGGTAGCATTGAAAAGTATAAGGCAAGGTTTGTGGCTAGAGGATTCTCTCGTAAAGAGGGAATTGACTATGAAGAGACATTTGCACCAGTTGAAAGGTACACTTCCATTAGAACCATCATGGCACTTGCATCCATGATGAAGTGGGAATTACACCATATGGATGTGAAGGTAGCTTTCCTGAATGGTGTGATTGAGGAGGAAGTGTGCATAGAACAACCACAAGGATTTGAGGTTGAAGATAGAAGAACCCACGTATGCAAACTGAAGAAGGCTTTGTATGGGTTGAAACAAGCTCCCAGAGATTGGTATGGAAGAATTGACAGTTTCTTGACAAGGTTGGGCTTTAGCAAAAGTAAAGCTGATCCTAATCTTTACCTCAAATTTATGGATGATGAACCTATCATATTGTTGCTCTATGTGGATGATCTATTTCTGATTGGAAATGAGAAACAAATTTTTGAGTGTAAGAAGAAGCTCTCTACAAAGTTTGAGATGAAAGATCTTAGATTGATGCATTATTCCTAGGTCTGGAAGTATGGCAAGGCCCAGAAGGAATCTTTCTCAACCAGGAAAAGTATGCAGTGGAAATATTGAAAATATTTGATATGTTGGAATGCAAAGCCATGGCTACTCCCATGGATTCCAACTTGAAGTTGTTAGCTGATGACTCATCAGAGTTAGTGGATGTGACTCTGTACAAACATATTATTAGGTCATTGATGTATCTGACAAATACCAGGCCAGATATATGCTTTGTTGTGAACACTATGAGTCAGTTTCTAGTAGAAACTAGACGTGTTCACTTGATTGATGCAAAGCATGTGACGAGGTACCTAAAGGGTACGATAGACTTTGGTCTATGTTATCTTGGATATCATGACTTCAGATTGTATGGCTACACAAGTGTTGATTGGGCAGGAAGTGTATTAGACAAGAAGAGCACATTGGGAGGATGTTATTGTTTAGGATTTTCCATGATCTCGCGGTTTAGCAGGAAGCAGTCTAGTGTGGCTCTCAGCACAGATGAAGCGGAATATATTGCTACTTGATCTGCTAGTTGTGAAGCAATATGGCTTTGGAAGTTGTTAATGGGATTATTTGACTTAGAGATGGACCCCACTGTGATCCTGTGTGACAACCAGAGTTGTATCAAGAAATAGAGAATATAGTGTTCCATGATAAGTCAAAGCACATAGAGATCCGATATCTTTATATACAGGATATGGTGCAGAAAGGAGCTATCAAGCTCGAGTATGTGAGCACTGATGAACAAGTTGCTGATATATTGACCACACCTCAGTCTCGAGTAAAGTTTGAGTATTTCTGAGACAAGATTGGTGTCATTCAGAAGGACCCTCCCCGAAAGGGGAGTGATATGGTCGATGATGACATTTGGATATTGGTATCGATGTGGATACCTGTATCGATGATGAGATTTCCTATATCGACAATGAGGTCAATAATGAGGATACCTGTATTGATGAGGATACTGTACCTGTTCCGACAATGAGGTCGATGATGAGGTTACCTGTTCCGACGATGAGGTCGATGATGAGGTTACCTGTTTCGACAATTAGGTCGATCCTTAGACTGTGTCTAAGTGGACGAGAGGACTGCATCGTCCCTGAATAGTTGGTTCAAAATGTACGTGATAGGACTACATCGTCCCTGAACACTTGGTTCAAAATGTACGTGATTGGATTGATCATCCTATAAGTAGATCTGGATTGCATCGTCCATAGACATGAGAGGTGTCTAAAATTGATAAGGATTGATCATCCTATAAGTAGATCTGGATTGCATCATCCATAGACATGAGAGGTGTCTTAAATTGATAAGGATTGATGATCCTGTAAGTAGATCTAGATTGCATCATCCATAGAAATGAGAGGTGTCTTAAAGTGAGAAGGATTGATCATCGTGTAAATTAGATCTATATTGCATCGTCCATAGACGTGAGAGGTGTCTTAAATTGATAAGGATTGATCATCCTGTAAGTAGATCTGGATTGCATCGTCCATAGACATGAGAGGTGTTTTAAAGTGAGAAGGTTTGATCATCATGTAAAGTAGATCTAGATTTCATCATCCATAGACATGAAAGGTGTCTTAAATTGAGAGGGATTGATCATCCCGTAAGTGGATAAGGATTGTATCATCCTTGGACCTATGTCCTAAAGTGAGAGGGATTGATCATCCCGTAATTGGATCATGTGTATTGAAGAGTATGCTGCTATGATGATGTTGTTGATCGAGAAGATCCAGATGATTATGCTCTTGATCGAGAAGATCCATATGATGATGTTGTTGATCGAGAAGATACAGATGATGATACTGTTGATCGAGAAGATCCATATGATGAAGTTGTTGATCGAGAAGATCTAGATGATGCTGTTGTTGATCGAGAAGATCCAGATGATGATGTTGTTGATCGAGAAGATCCAGATGATGATGTTTTTGATCAAGAGATCCAGATGGTGATGTTGTTGTATCTGTTCGGATGATGCAGAAGATGAAGACTCAGTACTAAAGATGTTGTTATTCCATTATTGAAGATTTGAAGATGTTCCAGTAACTGTTTGAGTTACTGATGATGTTAAAGAAAGATTCCAATGATTTATAGATGTATCATGTAGTTGATGACTCCTTTCTCTTGCAGATGTTGTTATAATATCCTTCTCGTTAAGCGGGAGTGTTGAGATATTGTAACTTCTAAGAATATTGTATTTGTACTTTATTATTTCAGAGATGTTTAATTCCTCCGTGGAGACCCTATTGTATATCCTGAGATGTTTATTCCTCCGAGAGAATGTGGTAACTAGGGTTATTAGACCTACCTTGTGGTGTCGGCCCTGAGTTAGCTGTTTAGGGTTTATTAGACTCTCTTAGGGGAGGTTGGCCTAGTTAGGGTGAAAAGTTAGTTAGAAGATGAGTATAAATAGAGGAGGTGTGTTCCTCATTTATCACTCATTCTATCACTTGTGATTGGCGCATAGGAGAGAGAGAGATTTGCATAGGAGGATAAGGAGCTCTTGTTTAGGGACTACATCTTTGTAATTGTTGATCATCTATATTGAGGAAAGCTTTGCTGTGTTTTCTACCCCGTGAGGGTTTCCCAGGGTAAATCTTTGTCTATCTTGTGATTTTGTTTCTTTCAATGATCTTGCTTGTGAATTTAGGCTAAACTTAACAATGTTATCATGGTTGGATAGCCCAAACTTAAGCTTAAGCTTTGGTAGTGGGATCCATCCCTTCTCTCTCTTGGTAAAAAAATCAATGGTCATGTGACTATTCCCTTCCTCAAGAACCATGAGGATGAGAGCTAGGGATATTTTCCCAAAGGTTTTCCATCACACTCAATGAGTCTAGAATCCCACCTTATATAGTTTTCATTAAAAGGTAACACAATCCATAATAGGAGAGCACTCGAAGAGCCCTACAAGAGGAGACACATACGTGAAGCAATTGAAATTGAGAAACACTCAAGAAACATTAACAGATATGACGACCTCACCCTGTGCGAAACCTGGAAACCAATCATTCATTCCCTTAGAAAAAAATAAATAAAAATAGGAATTAACTAAAATATAATAATAATAATAATAAAAGAAAAATTAAATACAAAATATAAAATAAAATAAATTAAGAATTAATTAAACATAATAATAATAATGATAGATAAATTGGATAAGGATTGTTTAATAAATTATAAATGATTAATTATAATTATAATCTATTATTTATTATTTTATAAATTACAAATATTATAATTTAATATTATATTTATCAGATCTTATTCAAGAATAACCACATTAATGTAAATACTAAATAACCAAATTAAATAGAATATAAAGATCTTCAATAAAAATAAAAAATAAATATAAATATAAAATGTTAATACTAATTATTAACCTAATAAGTCAGCTCCTTCAAACTTTCATGAGAAACAAATAATATTTATTAAGTGTAGATCCATGGAGTTCATTTGAGATATCTTTCTCCTGAAGATGGACTCAACTCTGGAGTCTGAAACATGTCGAGAAGAAAATCTCCACACAGGTCTCCAACTCCCCATAAAGATGATTGCAATTGGTGAAAGCCTTACAGAAATAGCTTGGGAGTTTAATGCAAGATCACCCACATGGTTAGTTTTGGTCCTATGCACCCATTGAATTTTTAATTTAAAAAAATATAAAGTTAATATAAAACATTAAAAAATGCATTGCGCACATGTACAAACTATTATCTACAATTGTATAAATTTGTTTTCATAAATTTTGTTATTAAGGCACTAAATACCTTTTTTTTTCCTTAAAAAAGATTGCAATTTTATCTCTAAAAAAAAAATACAAAATTATTATTATTATTATTATTTATTTATTTATTTATTTTATTTTATTTATTTTATTTATTTATTTAATTTTATTTATTTATTTAATTTAATTTTTATTTATTTATTATTATTTTTTTTCCAGATATATGCAAAGCATATATTCAGTCTGTGCATGTCTTCAGTTAGCACAAGGGTTACAAAAAGAATATCTTCAAAGATACAATCAATACATCTATCCATGGTTCATGGACCTTTCCTTTTAGACTTCTTCATTTGTTTTGGCATGTAAATATTCCTCACAAATTGGTTGATTTATATAGGATACACTTTGTATACTATTCCGATAAGGCTTATTCAAAATATGGATTAAATCCCCTTCTTCAAAATTTCGATGATTTGCTTTGCTCTAAAAATAATCTTAATGCAAACATATGCATTAACTTTTGGAGAAAAATTAGCATACCACTCTTTAAAAAAATGGGTTTTTACATAGCCATATAAAACTATCATAGATAAAAATCATATATCATGAAAGTTAATCCGGTTTCCTCCATTCATCTTCTTACACCATGTTCAAATTAGTTGTGCAAGTACGTTGAATCATCCCCGCAAGTGTTTTTCTAGATTTCCATTACCACTATTATGTCACACCAGTCCATGCCTCATGTGGAGTTTTGTCAACTGGTGTTCATGTAGGCGATCATTTTACTTAGTAACATGCAATATCCATTCCCTCTATCTAGAATTCATGTGCCAACTTACACCAATAAGCGTACTCTTCGCCCTCTCCATTAGTGTCCTATTCATCCTTTTTGAAACTCCATTATGTTGAGGTGTGTATGGAGTAGTCCTTTTCCTTTCTATTTCACACTTTTTACATATTTCCTGGAACTGATTTCTGTAGAACTCTCCACCATTGTTTGTCCTCCACATCTTTATTTTCTTCTCTACCTAGTTTCTTACAAGATCTTTAGAATCATTAAATTTACTGAAACCCTGAGATTTCTTAGGGACGAAATAGACCCATGTGTTCCTCAAGAAATCATCAATGAATGTTCAACATCATAAATATATTTACCTAGTCATGGAAAATGAACAGGTCCAAACACATCACTATGTATTAACTCCAAGATTCCTTTTTCTCTTGTAGCACTAGATGGGAATCTCACATGATTTTGTTTACCATATATGTGATGTTCGTGCAAAAATTAAAAACTACTGAGAAATCATACATGCCTTCAACCATACCTTTACCATGTAATTCTTGAAGGCCCTTATTTCCAATATGTCCCAATTTTGATGGCATAACATTGTCTTGTCTACATAGACAATAGGGGCCTTGTCTTTTGCATTTCTATTCCCAGGAACAATAAAAATATTACACCCATCAATGAAATTGCTTCCCAACAACTTTTGCAAAGTTCAAATATGAACTCCCCTCATCAACACCATTGCTCCTTGAACCATCTGGCATGTGTCCTTTTCAAATACAATATGAACTCATGCATGAACATTCTTACCTACATATATCAGGTTTTTGGCTATATTTGGAAAGTGAAAAACCACAGTAATATTTCTAATCCTTCCATATTTCAGTAGCAACTTGACCCTCCCACAACCTATGATTTTAGTTGTTAAGTTATCTCCTAAAAAACATCACCTTCATTTTACTTTTCATATTCACAAAACCACTCCATTTGAGGAGTCATATAAAATGAAGCACCTAAGTCAATCAACCATACATCATGATCTACATGTGTACCTGTAGATAAGTTCCAAGTAAACATCACCTCCTCCATTCGCAGAGGGTTTCATTTTCGTGGAAGGGGCATCATCAGATCCCTTAAATTTAACAACACTCTTAGATCTGTAATTTTTATTACAATGCATGACTTTACCACATTTCCAACATTTATTTTCAAACTATCCTGGAGATTTATATCTAACTCTAGCCTTATATCTTCCCCCATAAGGCATATTTTTTATCACATGGGAACAACCTCTCGTAGATAAAACATCCTTGGCCACAAATTGCAAAACTTTTCTCCTCGTTTTCTCTAATAATAAGGATGAAACTATATCCTCAAACTTTAACATGGATTGTGAGGAACTACCAATTGCTACAACCATATTATCCCAATATTTTGGTAAATAACATAGCAAGATCATACACTTATATTCTTCCTCCATCTTAATATCAACATAATCTAGTTGACTTACGAAAGTATTAAATACATTTAGATGATCTACCACAATGCCCCCATCCTAAGATGAAATGACTTTTATTGATGAAATAACTTGTTTACCAAGGAATTTGACTAATACAAATCCCCAACTTATCCCATAACTTCTTTGCAATGACTTTTCCGGAAGTGTTCAACAACACTGAATGTGAGAGGCAAAGTCAAATCATGCTTCTCGCTTTCCTCTCCATCTTTTCCCAATCTTCTTTTGACATACAAGTTAGCTTTTTACCTAGATCCACGCCAATCCATTGATCTCTATTTACAAGAATATATTCCATCTTCAACCTCCATAACTAGAATCTATGGATGTTAAACTTCTCAATTTCTATTCTTGAATTGCTCAACATTTTCCTTGCACAATATACATTGCTGAAAGATCCCACTCCAACACAATTTTTTTGCATACCCAAGATACCCTTTCTCTTCACAGGATGAGATAAACCCTAGCAATAAAGGAATCCCACTTGAATCTAATAACCTTTCTCTGATACCATATGAAGAACATTGATAAGCATGTGTAAAGAAAAACAATACCAAACAAAACCTAAAACACAATAGTTAATAATGGCTCACACACACACTACACATAGATTTACCCTAGAAACACAAAATAGGGAAAACTATCATTCTTTAGAGTTTCTCCACTCTCTAACTCATTATATTATGTTTCTATTTACAATACAATATTTAGCATCCAAAACCCTAATCCATTAACCCAGACTAAATTACAACCTCAATTCCTTGATCGGAATTAGTTTACAATGGGCCACAAGACCATGGGTCAAAAATAGCTCAAAATAGACCAAATGTTTTTCTTTCTTTCTTTTTGGGACTCACTTCCCCCCCATGAACCCCCCAGCCAAGGGGGGTGATCAACCCCCCTGGGCTCCCATTTCTATGGGAAAATTCAAATACTACAACACATGTCTAACAACTAGGAGGTGACGATATACAATATTATTATTTTATGATCTGTTGAATTGGTGGTAAGTTAGATCAAGAATAAGTGCCAAACAAAACACCCAAGAATGAGGGATTACAAAAATAAGGTCCTTATTGGAAAACTATATTCTAGCTACAAATATCTCCTCTATTCCAAGATTGTCAAATCAACAGGAAGATTCTTTAACTGTGTCTACTAATGTTTTTACACCTCCAAATATTTCAGTCATGAAGTATGAAGTATATGTTCTTCATAGACCTTCTATTCCATATAATAAAAAGCATTGGCAAGTGTTTGAGGATAATCAACAAATAACATGTTCCTTGAAATGGTGAATGAATTATCAACCACAAATATTGATTTTGATGAGGATAAGGATATAGTGAATAAAGGTAATCGTAGAAATGAACAAAATTTTAGAGAGTCTATTTGGAATCATAAAATTGTTCAACTTAAGAAAAATATATTCATAGAGTACTTATATCGTTGTAGAAAATTTTAGACTAGAATGATGTAGCGATTAAGTCCTCTTAGAGGCTACAATATGAAGATGTTGAAGAACTTAATATTGGTACTTCCCAACAACCAAAGATGATTAAATTATCCAAATCATTATCATCTAACATATGGAAATATGGAAAAGGTACATAAGTCTTTTCAAGGAATTTGTTAATGTCTTTGCATGTGATTATAATGTTTTGAAAACTTATGAGACTAACATAATAGAGCATCAAATTCTTTTGAAAGAAGGAACAAAAACTTTTAGGCATAAGCTTAGGCAAGTGAATCCATTAATTTTGCATGTGATTGAAAAAGCACTGAAAAAATTGTTAAATTCTTGTATCATAATCCCTCTAAAATATTCATAGTGGGTCTCTAATTTGGTTCTTCTCAGAAATAACAATAAAGAAGAACTGTACAAAACAACATTCATTACACCTTGAGGTACATCCATGTAGGAAAAAAATCCCATTTCTTATGAACACTAGCACAACATTTCAAGGATCCATAGATATGACATTTGTTGATTGTTGTCCACTAGGTCGTACCACTTACAAAACCCTCTTCTAGATATCTCTGTGGAGAGAAATGGGATAGAAAGAGGAAAAAGGAAAGAGAATTGTATGTGGTATGCACCTTCCGACACCACTCTAGGTCCACTGATCCAGTGCTTAGACCGTGGGGGTACCCTCAATTAGTCTAAGGAAAGTGTTATTTTATGTCACCTAAGAACAACCTATTTATGTATGGAATCTTGATTGGATTTACAACTGAAACTGGTGATGCATGGATTTAGCTTCTACTACTGAAAGGATTTCAAATGATGTTAAATTTGGTAGGAAAGGGGCATTGCACAATACAGAAGTCTACACATTGAAGTGAATAATATTTCTAGGGAACATTAATCACAACTTTATCATTGGAATATAAGTGTAAGGTTACAAACACATCACATAGAAGAGATCAAATCATTCATTCTATCACAATATGCTTGTAATATATAGAAAACAAATGGGAAAGGTAAGCATACATCCATTGATTCATTTAACATAATGGATTATGGAAGACATACATTCAAGAAAAAGAACCATTATAACATGGACAATATTTTTTGCTTCAATATAGAGACAAAACACCTCTATCTTGATCTTAGCACAATAGGAATGCACCATAAGGGAATATTCAATCTTATTATTAGGCCTATTGTTCATCTTTTCCATGAAGGACTTCAGATCATGTTTATAGTGAGAAGAAAATAAGAGAAGAAGAAGGATAAAATTGATGTTATAGATCCTAGAAACGTAGTTGAATTTTGGCAGCCCGACTTTGTGAAAAATATCCACCCCCCTTCGTTTTGTCCTAAATCATGGGTCCTCCTTTTATCTAATGATCCCCTCTATGAGTTTGAGTTATCCATTGTTCATACTATCACACTTGTAATGAAAACTATCCCTATTTGATTCTCCCATACTTTCAGGAGAGAGTTGGCACTTCATGATAACCAAACTGAAAGAGGGTTTGTTGTCATTGTTTCCATCGGATTGTGCACCTGGTTAATGCAACAGAAATCCAACTACTGATCGGTGCACCCTTGAGGGAAAGTCTCAATTCAGAACTGTCACCTGATCCTGACTCTAATTAGGTGGGGTGTTTTTAGGAGTTTAAAAAGTGTGATTTTACCGTCCAAGTTTATGTAAAAGAAATTAAGAAATAACAGCATGAAATTAACCCATTGACATGATGACATATTAAATAAAAGATATAACAAATAGGATATGAGTGCCTTGGAGTAAAAAATATAAAGTAAAATGTTGTTGCTGAATAAGAAATTTTTTGCAATGCTCTTGGTTATTTTTAGACTTATTAATGGTGGATTTAATTAAGGGAAAAAGGGGATCTCCAGATATACCGTGAAGTACAAAGAGTAATGTCCATAAATTAAGAAAAGGTAGCTCCTCACAAAGACATGTGGGCTGGAACGGAGTCTCAAAGGTGATTCTCAACATTACACCAACAAGGATGTAGTATAATGGAGCCCCGAGGTCCCTTTCTAGTGATTCCCACTTCTTTTGAGAAATTTCCCCACACAATACTTAATGTTTGAGTGCCATATTTTCACTATGTTTGGTGGTCCTTAATTTTATTAATGTGAGTTTTTAATTAGAAGTGAAAATTTAATAAGATCTTGCAACTCTTTTTGATTTCCCAAGGACTAGACCAATGCCCGCAAAGGGAAAGAGAATACTTTGAGAAACAACAAAAATGTTCGTTCAAATTGAAGTGCTTGAAAATTCGATGCTAAACGAAATAAATTGCAAAAAAAGGGAAATATATGCTCACCAAGTTTATGTGTCACTTTATGATCAACCACCACTTATAGGAAATTCCTTTAGGTGGTGGTGAGAGAATACTTCGTGGCAACGAAACTGGATTTATTAGTTCTACTAAAAAAATTATGAAATGAAATTTAACTAACAACTAAAACTAAAGTATACAATCCTGCATCAAAAGTGATTGTGTGCTTGTGTTTGTTAGAAAAAGTTATTCCACAAAGATTAAGACTGTGAATCCCCCCAGGGGGGATGGGGTGTGGGCGCGGTGTATCCCACTTGCTCTCTTTAATAAATAATTACAATTTTATCAGAAGAATTGCCACTTAGTCCTTTTAGACTTGGATCTAATGGCTTAGAAACTAGAATTTGAAAGCAATGATGGTCAAAGGATCGAAGGGATGCTTCTAGAATTATTGTATTGTATCATCTTTTGTAATAAAGAAGGATTTGGAGGCATATCTATGGTGTAATGCTTTTCATGTGTGGATGTTGATTGTCAATGAGCTTATGAGGTATAATATGTCTTGTTTTCTTTTCTTTTGGTTGGTTACCTGTAGGATTGCAAGGGGAGGTATATCTTTTGAAATTCTAAATTAGAGTATATCTAAGAGCTGGGTGTACCTCACAGAGAAAGAATGAGCAGAAAAGATGAATTAGAGTGAAAACTGCAGTAAAAATGAGCAGAAAAGATGAATTAGAGTGAAAACTGCAGTAAAAATGAGCAGACAATTAATCATTCATGAGAACTCAGATAGGAGCACAATAATGTCACGTGATCCAATAATCAGTATAATGAAAAATGATGTTACAATGGAGATAATTCGAATCACCTAGTAGAATTCGAGTCTCATTTGATATAGCATAGTAATTGTCACCTCTATCAGTGCTTCAGATCTCCCAAACTCAGTTAAACTCAACCAAAGCTCAGATAATTGAAGACAAAATCAGTTAACTGGCCAAGGAGGGCACCTAAGTGAGTTTGACATGCAAATCACTCAGAAAAGGGCGCATGAGGCCACAATCGGTGGAATTCAGAGCATAAAACCCCCACAAGATTCAGCTAACCCAGGTGGAATGAACTAGAACATTGAGTTGGCTCCTAAAAAGTAGATAACTGCCTCTAGTGGTCCTAAAATCATGCATGCAGGGCACATTAGGTGGCTACTGAGTCCTGGATGACATCTGCACACCACTTGGGGGTAAATAACATCACTAAATACTAGCAAATGGTAAATATTGCAAGTAGGAAAAGGATGGAGTTTTAAAATATCCTAGCAACCCTCTTAATCCATACTTGTGCATCATGGGCCCTGGTTACTAAGACCAAAGGTCACCCATACAATCAAACAAATGATAAAAAATAAATGAAATTTCCATGAACCAAGGAAATGGGGAAAAAACTCATGGGGAAAATACCCCCCCTCAAAAAGAACAACAGTAGGGAACTCAACGAACCTTCATACTAAGCAAAGAAGGAAAAAAATTCTTGAGTGAAAGCATTTGCAAAAATATCGGCAATCTGCTCCTATGTAGGATAGAAATGCAGGTGCTAGATCTGGATTTTGATCTGGATCTACTCCTCTGATTTACCTCCCACTGTATTGAAGCTGTATTTTCCAAAACATGTCTTTCAGGAACCCCTCTTGCTATTGGAGAGAATGGCTGATTGTGGTCCAAATCATGAACCTTTGAGTACCCTTTTTCATACAACCGATATTTGTACTTGGTTGTAGATTCCCCATGGCAAGTCTCTTCAAGGGATTGTGGATCAAACCCCGCCATCATGTAGCACCTCTCTGAGAGAAGTGGATCTACATGACATGGTGCAAGGTTTGCATGATACTAAGATCCGATGGTTCTATGGTTAGATAAATCCCCAAATGTGTTCCCAGTAGCTACAAGAACTTTGTGAGCCCATATTGGCCTTAGCCATGTATTGAGAGCATGTGTTGGATCTGGATCTGAATCTCCTTGAACTTTATTCGCAACTTCAATATATTGATCCCCATATTCATTAGAAGAGATATCACTATGATCTTCATCAGATGCCAATGGGGTAGGAAGAGAGTATGGAAAAAAAATGGGAGAATTCATATGCCTTGGAGGCATGGTTTGCAAACCCTTTTGCTATAATATTCCCAGTAGATATCTATGCAATCTCAACTGTGTCAAGACCAAAGAACACTTTCTTTGGTGGACTTGTGTGAGTCATTTGATATACAGACAACAAATTTACTGACAAAAAGGCACAAATAGAACATTTTTGAACTTTCCATGCTGTAGATGTAATGTTCCCTTCCCTTCAGCAGATATTTGAGAGTTATCTCCCATGTGAATAATCAGACCATCATTGAGATCTAGAGAAGAAAATGATTCTATGGAGGCAACTAGGTGGTTGGAGGCTCCTAAATCTATGAGGAAGGCTTGTGATTTTGAAAATACAACCTTAAGTGAATGGCATCTCTCATGACCATCAGACTCACTTCTAGAATCAGTCTCTCTTGTGCCTTCTGGGAGGGAAATGTTATGTTGTTCAAGGAGTTTGGTCATCTGATCTATCTTCTTTTGCATGCAATATCTCTTTGGGTGGTTTCTTTTCTTGCAATAGGAACACTTGGATTACTCAAATCCATTTTGTTTGTCCTTCTTGGAGCTGGAGGCTCCTTCCGATGGAATAGACTTGGCATTTTTCTTTGGTTCATATTTCCTTTCGCCTTTCCCTTGTGCTTCCCCTTTCCATTCTCATGTTTTTCTTCTCCAACTATAAGAGGTTGATTTTTGGAGGCCTTCAAGGCACCCATTTGGATCAATTTGTCTTGTTATTGGATGAGAGATTTAGTGAAAACATATAAGGATGGTATCTTCTAGACAAGGATTGACATTCACCCTAAATGAAAGGTAGAGACAAAGATGGAGAAATCAGGACCTAGCTTGCTCATAATGCATAGAACCAATTTCTCATCCTTCTTCTCAATGCCATAGTGCTTGCATTGCATGACCAAATATTTGAATTTGGAAAAGAATTGATGGATGGTATTGAAACTGCTTGGTTGAAGAGAAATCAACTCATTCTCCAGAATATGGCCCCATAGATCATCTTGTTTTCCGAAGAGGGTCTCCAACTTAAACCAAACATCTCTTGGAGTCTTCAATCCTTCGAGGTGGAAGAGTAGATATCTAGAAATATGAATACACTTAAAGCTGAATGCTTCATCCAATCTATTTAGATAATTGGCCTTCTCAAAATGTGCTTGAGGTTCGACCTCCTTTCCCATTGTTACCCTATACAGTGACTTGTTGTGCAAGACCATCTTCCTATTATCCCTCCAATCAGGGTAACTAAAGGGTATCAAGATACTCAGAGAGAGATGAGAGTTTGAATTCTCCATGAGAACTGCTAGAGCGAATACAAGGTGAAACTACTGCAACTACTACACTAAAAAAACTTTCAATAACCTGCAAAAAAATCTCTATTTAGGAGATAGAATTCTACTGAGCACCATTGTAAGAAAATATGCACATTTTTCTGGATCCTTCACACTTGAATAGACCTCAAAGGATTTCTCCAATGAATTCAATGCAATGGCACCAGGATTTGTTATGGAAATACAGAGGCCTCTGGTGCACTAATGAAATAAGTTGATCAACCTACGCTAAAATGGATCTGATACCATGTGAAATTCTAAATCACAATAGATCTAAGAGCTAGTTGTACCTCACAGAGAAAGAATGAGAAGAAAAAATGAATTAGAGTGAAAATTGCAGTAAAAATGAGCAAACAATTAATCATGCACGAGACCTCAGATAGGAGCAGAATAATGTCACATGATCCAATAATCAGTATAATGAACAATGATTTTACAATGGAGAGAATTCGAATCACCTAGTATAATTCAAGTCTTAGTTGATCTAGCATAGTAATTGTAACCTCTATTAGTGCTCTGGAGCTCCCAAACTTAGTTAAACTCAACCAAAACTCAGTTAACTAAAGACATAATCAGTTAACTGACCAAGGAGGGCGCATAAGTGAGTTTGACATGAAAATCACTCAGAAAAGGGAGCATGAGGCCACAATCAGTGGCATTCAGAGCATAAACCCCCCACAAGGGTCAACTAACATAGGTGGACTGAACTAGAACACTGGGTTGGATCCTAAAAAGTAGGGAACTTCCTCTAGTGGTCCTAAAATCATGCATGCAGGGTGCATTAGGTGGCTATTGATTCCTCAATGACATCTGCACACCACTAGGGGGGAAATAACATCACTAAGTACTAGCAAATGGTAAATAATGCAAGTAGGACAAAGATAGAGTATTAAAATATCCTAAAAAACTCCTTAATCTATACATTTGCATCATGGGCCCTAGTTACTAAGACCAAAGTTCACCCATACAATCACATAAATGATAAAAAATAAACGAATTGTCCATGAACCAAGGAAATGGGGAAAATACCCCCCTAAAAAAGAACAACAGTAGGAAACTCAAAGAACCTTCATACTAAGCATAGAAGGAGAAAAATTTCCTGAGTGAAAGCCTTTGCAAAAATATTGGCAATCTGCTCCTATGTAGGATAGCAATGTAGGTGCTAGATCTGGATCTGGATCTATATATACTCCTCTGATGTACCTCCCACTGTGTCCAAGTTGTATTTTCCAAAACAAGTCTTTCAGGAACCCTTCTTGATATTGGAGAAAATGGCTCATTGTGGTCCAAAACCTGAACCTTTGAGTACCCTTTGTTAGACAACCAATATTTTTACTTGGTTGTAGATCCCCCATGGCAAATATCTTCAAGGGATTGTGGATCAAACCCCACAATCATGTAGCACCTCTCTAAGATAAGTGGATTTGCATGACATAATGAAAGTTTTGCATGATACTGAGATCTGGTGGTTCTATGATCAGATTAATCCCCAAATGTGTTCCCAACAACTACAAGGACTTTGTGAGCCCATATTGGCCTTATCCATGGATTGGGAGCATGTGCTAGATCTGGATCTGAATATCCTTTAACTTTATTCTCAACATAGAGATATTGCTCCTCATCTTCATTAGAAGAGATATCACTCTAATATTCATCATATTCCAATGGGGTAGCAAGAGAGTATGGAAAACAATGGGAGAATTCATATGCCTTGGAGGCATCGTTTGCAAACCCTTATGCTATAATATTCCTAGTAGAGGTCTCTGCAATCTCAACTGTATCAGGACCAAAGACCACTTTCTTCGGTGAACCTGTGTGAGTCATTTGAGATATAGACAAAAAAATTGCTGACAAAAAAGGAACACATAGAACATTTTTGAACTTTCCATGCTCTAGATGTACTATGCCCTTCTCTTCAATAGAGATTTGAGAGTTATCTCCCATGTCAATACTCGGACCATCCTTGAGATCTAGAGAAGAAAACGATTCTCTGGAGGAAACCATGTGGTTGGAGGCTTCTAAATCTATGAGGAAGGCTTGTGATTTTGAAAATCCATCCTTCAGTGCATGGCATCTCTCATGACGATTAGACTCACTTCCAGAATCAGTCTCTCTTGCACCTTCTGAGAGGGAAATGTCATGTTGTTCAAGGATTTTGGTCATCTAATATATATTCTTCTGCATGCAATATATCTCTGGGTGGTTTCCTTTCTTGCAATAAGAACACTTGGATTTCTCAAATCAATTTTGCTTGTCCTTCTTGGAGCTAGAGGATCCTTCTGATGGAATAGACTTGGCATTATTCTTGGGTTTAGATTACCTCTTCTCCTTTCCCTTGTGCTTCCCCTTTCGATTCACAGTTTTTGCTTCTCCAACCATAAGAGCTTGATTTTTGGAGGCCTTCAAGGCACCCATTTGGATCAATTTGTCTTGTTCTTGGATGAGAGATTCAGTGAAAACATCTAAGGATGGCATATTCTAGCCAGGGATTGGCATTCACCCTGAATGAAAGGTAGAGACAAATATGGAGAAATCATGACTTGGATTTCTCAGAATGGATAACATCAACTATTCATCCTTCTTCTCAATGCCACACTGCTTGCATTGCATGACCAAATATTTGAAATTGGAAAAGAATTGTTGGATGGTCTCAAAACTGCTCGGTTGAAGAGAAATCAACTCATTCTCCAGAATATGGCCCCTTATATCATCTTGTTTTCCAAAGAGGGTCTCCAACTTCAACCAAACTTCTCTTGGAGTCTTCGATCCTCTGAGGTGGAAGAGTATTTCTTTGGAAATATGAATACACATGAAAATGAATGCTTCATTCAATCTATTCAGATACTTGGCCTTCTCAACAACTGCTTGAGGTTCAAACTCCTTTCCCATTGTTACCATGTACAGTGAATTTTTGCGCAATACTATCTGCATATCATCCCTCCAATCAAGGTAATTGAAGGGTGTCAGGATCCTGGGAGAGAGAGGAGAGTTCGAATTCTCCATGAGAACTGCTGGAGTGAATACAAGGTGAAACTGTTGCTACTCCTGCACTAAAAACACTTTCAATAACCTACAAAAAACTCTCAATTTAGGAGATAGATTACTACTGAGCACTGTTGTAGGACAATAGGCAATTTTTCCCAGATCCTTCACACTTGGATAGACCTCAAAGAATTTATCCAATGAATTCAATCAGTGGCACCAGGATTTGTTGTGGAAATCCAAAGGCCTCTAGTGCACTACTGAAAGAAGCTTCTCAACCTATGATCAAATGGATATGATACCATGTGAAATTCTAAATTACAGTAGATCTGAGAGTTGAGTGTATCTCACAGAGAAAGAATGAGCAGAAAAGATGAATTAGAGTGAAAACTGTAGTAAAAATGAGTAGGAAATTAGTCATGCATGAGAACTCAGATAGGAGCAGAATAATGTCACATGATCCAATAATCAGTATAATGAAAAATAATGTTACAATGGAGAGAATTTGAATCTCCTAGTAGAATTCCAGTCTCAGCTGATCTAGCATAGTAATTGTCACCTCTATCAGTGCTCTAGAGCTCCCAAACTCACATTACTGAAGACACAATCAGTTAACTGACCAAGGAGGGCACATAAGTGAGTTTGACATGCAAATCACTCAGAAAAGGGCACATGAGGCCACAATTAGTGGCATTCGGAGCATAAACTCCCCACAAGAGTCAACTAACTCAGGTGGATTGAATGAGAACACTAAGTTGGCTCCTAAAAATTAGGGAATTTCCACTAGTGGTCCTAAAATCATGCATGCATGGTGCATTAGGTGGATATTGAGTCTTGGATGACATTTGCACACCACTAGGGGGGAAATAACATCACTAAGTACTAAGAAATGGTAAATAATGCAAGTAGGACAAGGATGGAGTATTAAAATATACTAACATTTCTCAGTAGGGTAAGGGATTGTTCTAGTTTGATTCATGCTCTTATTGTTTGCTTGTTTTAGATCTCTTAGCTTGCATGTATGTTTTAGTTTAAATTGCATGCTTTCTAAGTTTCTCTTTTTCGGTGGCACCTATATTTTAACCATATATTTGTGAAAGAACTTCTAAGTTGCAAGTGATCTCACTTGAAGAAGGGGTTTATCTAGGTTGCATCCTCCTCATCTTCAAGGTCTTATCAAGGACATCGTCCTTTGGTTTTCCACCAAAGCAGACTCCATGGCCTAGAAGTTCCCAAGCTTATAGCACTATTTCTATCCTCCTCTCCTTCACTCTAAGTTAAATTTTCCTTTGGTTACGGTTACTAACATGCTTGAGTATTTTGGTTTCTTAAAAGAATATCTAAAGGATTATTTTTTAAGCATGTAACTAGATCTAGAAGTCTAAACACATCATTTTCAGAGTAGATCTAGCCTTATCAAGTACTTGTGCTTATTTTGTAACTTTCAGTACTTGATATTTTTTATGATTTTAACGCTGATTTGGCCACATTTGGTGCATTTCAAATGGCTGGTTTCTTATTTTTATCAACATAACAAGAGGATGTGCAGCTGGAAAATCGTAGATATAAGCCATCCAAGGCTTCCCAGAGCACATTCTTCCATCTTGTGCCATTCTTTTGAAACTTGTAAGGCCTTTGGATCCATATCTATAAGGACCAAAGACATCCACCTTCTCATTGTAAGATAATTAATAAAGTAAAGTAGGTTACTCAACACCCACACCCCATCCCCCCTAGGGGCATTCGCAGGCTTGTTTTGTGGTTTGCATTTTTCTAACTTTTCTTCATTTTATTTTATCATCACATGCACAAAATATTCCCTAATAGGGATGTATAGTTAGTTTTACCATTTACAAATTTGTACTTTATTTCACAGTTTAAGAATCTCATAAAAAAAACAACTAAATCCGGCTATGCATTCCCGAAGTACTGAAAGGGAAAAGAGATTCTCGGTCGTTAATAGTTTTTCTATTACAATTTCTACATCATTAATAAATATAATTTGCACCCTTGGTTTCCCAAATTACTTCACCAGTCATTGGTGTGTGGAAAAGAGACTCTTGGGTTTAGATTAGTGAATCAACTCACCCAAAACACTTAATAGAATTTTCCAAGGCTTGAAGTTTTGAGTATGCTCTTGACCGCTACAACTTGGTTTGATTAGTTGGTCAATCCGAAAAGGACTTGAGTGACTAGTTTAATAGGGAAATCCAATGAAAACTTGAGCTCTAGAACTCAGGAGGTCGCATGAAACTAACTGCGGAGTCAGTGGGATACTTTAAGTAGGTTATGCCTCGCTCAGTTGGACCCTTGGTTTAGTTATCACTACTCTCAGTTTGAATTCCTAAGTTGGAATTGGTCCAAACCACGAACTAACCCATTCCTTAATTCACGCATCTAATAAAATAAATTAAAACTGACCAACAAGACTTGCAACACTTTTCACAACACAACAAAACTTCAATAATTTCATGCAAATCCATTCGGCATTGGTCTAATCTGCAACAATAATTTTTTTTAAGAGAATCAATGTGTTGATGGATTTATCATTATCATGTTGTTGTTTTAATTAATAGTTTCTTTCTTTGGTTCAGTATTTACTTGTATTTCAAACTCCTAGATTAATTTCATTCTCTAACTTAGCTTAAAGGACTTAGTTTATTTTCATAGGGACCACCCCCCTTGGCTTTGCTAGGATTTGTCCTAGACGGAGGAGTTGAGTGTTGAGTGACAGTATCTCAACTCTTTGATTTCCCCCAAGAACATACCCAGTGGCTTGAATATTTCTGCCACACTAACCCATTTTCCCCCGAGGCACGTATCCAACGGAAACCGTCACCATCCTTCATAACTTCTTGATCTTCCTAATCACTTTAGTTTACTTCTAAAATCATAAAATATGGCCTCATTTTTCCTCTGATTCCCCCCTTTAATATAAATCATTTATTTGTTGAGTTGTTATTGTGTGCCCTTTTCTTTGGGGGAAGGAAGCTATGATCATTTGATTATTTGATATCACTCATGCATTATTGGACTAGCTCCCATGGCTCTTGGAAGAGGAAACCACCTTTATCCTTTTTTATTTAATGAGTGACCCTTTCCTCCACCGATTGTAGAGTTTGACTCACTAGTATAGGATCAATTCCACCTTGTTTTGTGCCTTCTGATATAGTTCAATTTTATCCTTCTCTGCACCCACTTATTTAGTCTTGGCTTGGGGGCTATATCCCACATACGTTGTGGAAATCAAGACTATAAATTTTAAATATTTAGGAATTTTGATAACATATTGATGAGTTAGGCACATTATTCTTCCATGTGGGATCATATCATGGGATTGCTTAACTAAAATAGAGGATAGGCTAGGTGAAAAACCCAATTAGTTTACAACACACAGCATCAACATCTTGTAATTAGAGATGTAGGGACACATGGTAGATTATGATTGGATACCAAAAGGTTGATTGAGTCGGGTCTACCTTGCAAGATACATCGTTGACATGTGAATTGTCATTGAGATTCTAGTGAGGTGGCAAGTGGATCCCTAAGGAATCATGCATATACTTTGAGATTCTACCAACCCATTGTGGATTGTTGATCTTCACCAAGAGGAGATTTTATTTGTTGGCAATATTCCCATATATTTGGAAGGTGGCTAGCTTCCCCCCTCGATGAATGGACCAGATTAAAATTCAGAGTAGTCATGGATAGTTCTTGGCCATTTAGGGGGGGGAGTACTTACGACATGCCCAATCAAATGATCCATTGCATGAATAGTTGAAATTAAAATTTAGAGTAGGCACATATAGATCTTGTCTATTTGTTGTGTTGAGATATTGTAACTTCTAAGAATATTATATTTGTACTTTATTATTCCGGAGATGTTTCATTCCTCCGTGAAGATCTTATTGTATATCCGAAGATGTTTATTCCTCCGTCGGATTGTGGTAACTTGGTTTATTAGACTTCCCTAGTGGGGGTCGGCCCTGTATGTGTTATGTGGGTCAAAGGGTTGTTAGACCACCCTAGTGGGGTCGGCCCAGTCAGTTGTAGTGGGGTGTTTAACCCAATGGTAAAGTTGGGGCCGACCTAGTTAATATAAAGTACAAGTTGGAGATGTGTATAAATAGAGGAGGTGTGTTCCTCATTATACACACACTTCCCTCACTTGAAATGTAGTGCAATTGTGAGAGAGAGGTCTGCTATGGAGGAGGAGGAGATCATGTCTTTGTTTTGCATCCTTGTATATTGCTGGTCATCTATATTGAGGAAGCTTTGCTGGGTTTTCTACCCCATGAGGGTTTCCCAGGATAAATCTGTGTCTCTTGTGTTTATGCTGTGCTTGTTGTTTCTTTAGTGATCATGTATATGCCATTATTGTGAAATGGAATGTAATGCTGCTATTTTCTATCTTAGCATATTAAATCTTAACATGGTATCAGAGCTAACCTGAAGGAAGGCAATGTATTGCACTTACAACACTTGCTTCACTTGCGACAATTTCAAGGTTTGGGTTTTGTATAGCAAAAACCAGTCATCGTAGAACTTTCGCTATAAATACACTTTGGAGAAGGTTCAGGATATGAAACTTTTACAAGTCGTATATAATATTCCCAGGTACCTTTTTTCCAAAGGGAACCCTCAGATTCATTGTACTTTGTGAGTTATAATCAATACAAGTTAGGGTTTCTACCTCTTCCAGATCTGAGTCAAAATCAGGTGACCTAGGAAAAAAGGTCATAACTTGGTCTAGGAAGCTCCAAATGAAATTTCGTAAATAGTGACAGATAGTACACAGACTGTACTATCTTAGGAAACTTTTTCAGAGGCCGAAGTTGAACCAGTGACACGTGGCATGCCATACAAGTTCGTTCTCCTGTTTTATCCCATAAACAGGTCATCTTGCGACACTTGGAATAACTTTCTCTCAGAAAATCCAATTGAGGTCAGACCTATCGGGATGGAAATATGACAAGTTAGGCTACCACAAAAAAAAAATTCAGACCCTGTGGATCGAAAAGTGTGGAGTTACAGCAGAAAGAATCAGGTACATATTTCTGTCAAAACAGAATTATTTTTGGAGCACCTCCATTCATGGCTTCTGGAATTTAGGGTTTCGGAGAAAGTTAGAATTTTTGGAATCAGAGTCCACGTCTGAATGTTACTCAAGAAAATCGAAATTTAGAGACCAAGATCGAATTTTTTGGTTGGGTAGAAGACCGGGCTTGATCAAGCCCCAGTTCAGGATTTTGATCGGAAAGATGGAAAATTAGGGCTTCTACAAAAGTTGGAATTTTTTAAGTCTGTGACCACGGCTGGAAGATCCTCGGAAAAATAAGAGTTTAGAGCCTTGGATCGAACCTTTTGATTGGGTAGAAGGGTGGGCTTCATCAAACCCTATTTCGGGATCCTGTCCAGAAGATCCAGAAGTTTCGAAGGCAATTTTGAGGGGTCAAATTTTGGAGATTTCAAAATTGAAGTATGCTAGTTTGATCAGCTCAGCAAGACACATCCTTCCATCCATTCAAAAGTGTGAAAGTCAAAGATTGAATTTTTAGGGTTTCTCTAGCAAACCCTAATCAAGCTCTAGATCAAGTTTCAAGGGGATTTGAGGCTAAGGCCTTACATAAGAAGACTACAAGAAGTCTTGACAGGTATGACTTAAGGAGGTTCAGGTATGTCTTGAAATTTGATCCCTAATTAAGTTCATAATGTGTTTGTCTTCATATTATTTATTAGTACAATCTTGATTAATGTTAGAATTGTCTTATCACCCTAGTAACAGTATGAATGCATGTGAATGATAGAAGACATTCATTTATTAGGGCTATATGATTGTACTAATGCACTGTGGTGTTGTATGAGGTTGATGTTGTCTGGTAACAAGATACAGGTACATCATGAAAGATAAATCAAGTTCCATGACCATGACAACATGAAGACAAAGACTCATCCATAATCTTTGTTCTACTTACGAGGTATGTATGACTTTGTTATATTATGCTTAACCTATGAGATATGTAGGTTCTAGCACAGGATCTCTAAATCATTGAAGAGAAAAAAGAAGATATTGTTTAGGTATGTAACTAAGCAGGTATACTAATCCAGGTATGTTTTCCTATGTCAAGTTAGAATCTTACCTTGTGTTAGGATCCCTTATATAAGTATACTTGGTATGATTGGTTATGCTTATTCATAAAACTAGTGATCAAGGGTTTATTCATATTATGTCTCTTATCTTGATTGATGATTTAACTAACCTGAAGAGTCCTATGATCAAACAAGAATATGCATGAGTAAAAGAAGACTTTCTTGAAACCTTGAATCCTAATGTTTATTATCTATGATCATGACTATAGATATTCAAGATTATTTAGAATTATAATGTTTTGATAATATTGAGAATATACTAATGAACGTATGTTTGTGTATGAGATCATGAGGATGACACTAGTGCACACTTGATCATGCACAGTGGTACAGAATGAATAGAAGTTCAAAAGACATATAGAAGATCAAGCGAGAGACAACCACACAAACATAAAAGATAAGTATTTGAGTTGTTATTTGAAATAGTAAATGATATTGCTTGTAATAGTTGTATACATATTTGTATTCCTAGAATATATCATGCTGAGTGTAAACATTCATATAGCATTGAACAGTATACTACTAATATGCATATGATTGGTAAATTGGACAAACATTCCATTGTTGATTGTCTAGAATGAAACCTCTTTGCTGATATGCTGAGAGCTGTGCACACTCTCGATAGTATGATCTGGTAGAGATGGAAGGCATCTAGATATCCACTATATGCATACAGGATATGGAAAAGTGTTGTGCCAAAGTATTGGTCAAGATAGTTGCATAACTATGTAAATGATATCTGTATGCATAATAGGTTATCATATCAATATGATTTGATGATTATGAAGTATTACTAATAATGTACTTAATTTTGATTTGTAGGAAAGATCATGACGAATGATGAACACTGAACAAGTGATGGATGTTCAACAAAAGGATTTATAAATCAAACACACTATAGAAGGCTCGTGGCTAGAATATTCTCTTAGAAAGAGGAAGAGAATCATGATGAGATGTTTGCTCCAAGTGGCTAGATAAGACCATTATCTTAATAATGTAATTGAAGAAAGCTATGTTCGGGTACCCAGGATCGATAGTGATCACCATGGGTGATGTGGATCTCAACCTTTGCTACAAGGTTGAATATGGTTTCTATACACATATGACATGGATGCAAGAAGGAACTCACCACAAAGTTCAAATGATGTTGAGGCTCATATCAGTAGACCCATCTGACGAGAGATGGCACAGATAGATGGCTGCAGAAATGAAAATGAAAGATCTCAGATTGATGCATTACTTCCTAGATCTGGAAGTATGGAAAGGCTCAAAAGGAATCTTTCTCAACCAGGGAAAGTATGCCGAGAAATATTGAAAGGACTTGATATGTTGGAATGACCACTCTCATGGATTCCAACTTGAAGCTGTTAGTGGATGACTCATCAGAGTTAGTGGATATAACTCTATACAGACAAATTATTGGGTCATTGATGTATCTAACGAATACTAAGTCAGATATATTCTTTGATGTGAACACCTTGATTCAGCATCTAGTGGAAACTAGATGTGTTCACCTGATAGTTGCAAAGCATGTGATAAGGTACCTAAAGGATATGATAGACTTTGATCTATGCTATCTTGGAGATCATGACTTCAGATGGCTACACAGATGTTGATTGAGCAGAAATTCATCGAGAGGATGTTATTGTTTGGGATCAACCATGATCTTTTGGTTTAGCTGGAAGTAGTCTAGTGTGGCTCTCAGCACAAGCAGAATATATGGCTACTTGCTCTGCTAGTTGTGAAGAAGTATGGCTTCAGGATTGTTTGACCTAGAGATAGACCCAACTGTGATCCTATGTGACAAAAAGAGTTGTATTAAGATGGCAGAGAATCCAGTGTTCCATGATAAGTCAAAGCACATAGAGATCTGACAAGATATGGTGTAGAAAGGAACTATAAAGTTCGAATTTGTAACAAGTTACTGATGTACTAACCAAACCTCTACCTCAAGTGAACAAGTTACCGATGTACTAATCAAACCTCTACCTCAAGTAAAGTTTGAGTATTTCTGAGACAAGCTTGGAAGGACCCTCCTCAAAAGGGGGAGTGATGTCGTCACTTATGATGAGATTTCCTACATTGATAGTGAGTTCGATGATGTGGATACCTATATTGGTGATGCCGATAGAAAGGTTGGTGGATGGTCCTCAGACAGGATCTAAGTTGACAAGGGGATTGCATCATCCTTGAACATATGTTCTAAAAGGATCCGTAGATAGATGTCTCCGAGAAAGAAGGGGGATTGCATCATCCTTGAACACATGTTCTAAAGTGAGCCGTAGACATATGTCTTTGAGAATGTAGTCCTTAGTGGACATGTGGGGATTGGATCATCCCTGGACTTCAATCCTAAAAGTGAGCCGTAGACATATGTCTTCGAGAATGAAGTCCTTAGTGGACATGTGGGGATTGGATCATCCCTAGACTTCAGTCCTAAAGTGAGCCGTAGACATATGTCTTCGAGAATGAAGTCCTTAGTGGACATGTGGGGATTGTATCGTCCCCAGACTTCGGTCCCTTGAATTGATCCATAGACATATGGTCTCCGAGAATGAAGTCCTTAGTGGACAGGTGGATATTGTATCGTCCCTGGACTTCGGTCCCTTGAATTGATCCATAGATGTATGGTCTCCGAGAATGAATTCCTTAGTGGATAGGTGGGGATTATATCATCCCCAGACTTCGGTCCCTTGAATTGATCCGTAGATGTATGTTCTCTGAGAATGAAGTCCTTAGTGGAAGGAAGGATTGTCTTAAAAGAGATTGAGTGGGACTAATCATCCTTAGACCGTAAATCCCATAATTCCGAAAGGAAGGATTGTCTTAAAAGAGATTGAGTGGGACTAATCATCCTTAGACCGTAAATCCCGTAATTCTGAGAGGAAGGATTGTCTTAAAAGAGATTGAGTGGGACTAATCATCCTTAGATCGTAAATCCCGTAATTCCGAAAGGAAGGATTGTCTTAAAAGAGATTGAGTGGGACTAATCATCCTTAGACTGTAAATTCCGTAATTCTGAAAGGAAGGATTGTCTTAAAAGAGGTTGAGTGGGACTAATCATCCTTAGACCGTAAATCCCATAATTTCAAAAGGAAGGATTGTCTTAAAAGAGATTGAGTGGGATTAATCATCCTTAGACTGTAAATCCATTAATTCTGAAAGGAAGGATAGTCTTAAACATGATTGTGATTGATCCTGTAATTCCAAAAGAAAGGATCATGTGTATTGCAGAGTATGCTTCTATTTTGTATACTTGACTGATGAGGATACTTGTATTGATGATATGTATACTTGTATTGATGAGGATACTTGTATTGATGATATGTATTGATGAGGATACTTGTATGTATACTTGTATTGATGATATATATTGATGAGGATACTTGTACTGATGATGTGTATACTTGTATTGGTGTGGATACTAATACTGATGGTCTAGATGATGATGATGCTGATCGTGATGGTCTAGATGATGATGCTGTTGATCGTGATGATCTAGATGACGATGCTGCTGATCGTGATGGTCTAGATGATGATGTTGCTGATCGTGATGATCTATGATGATGATGCTGATGATCGTGTGATGACGATGTTGATGATCGTTGTGATGACGATGATGATGATCGTTGTGATGATGATGCTGATGATCGTATGATGATGATGCTGATGATCGTGTGATGACGATGCTGATGATCGTGTGATGACGATGCTGATGATCGTGCGATGACGATATTGATGATCATGAGGATCCAGATGTTGATGTTGCTATAGCTGTTCGAGTGCTGCGAAGATAAAGACTCAATACTGAAGATGTTGATGTTCCAGTATTGAAGATGTTCCAGTAACTGCTTGAGTTACTGATGATGTTGAGAAAGCTTCCAATGATTTATAAATGTATCATGTATGATGTTGATGACTCCTTGCTCGTGCAGATGCTATTATAATATCCTTCTCGTTAAGGGGGAGTGTTGAGATATTGTAACTTCTAAGAATATTAAATTTGTACTTTATTATTCCAAAGATGTTTCATTCCTCTGTGAAGATCTTATTGTATATCCGGAGATGTTTATTCCTCCGTCGGAATGTGGTAACTTGGGTTATTAGACTTCCCTAGTGGGGGTCGTCCCTGTATGTGTTATGTGCGTCAAAGGGTTGTTAGACCACCCTAGTGGGGTCGACCCAGTCAGTTGTAGTGGGGTGTTTAACCCAATGGTAAAGTTGGGGCCAACCTAGTTAATATAAAGTACAAGTAGGAGATGTGTATAAATAGAGGAGGTGTGTTCCTCATTATACACACACTTCCCTCACTTGAAATGTAGCGCACTTGTGAGAGAGAGGTCTGCTATGGAGGAGGAGGAGATCATGTCTTTGGTTTGCATCTTTGTATATTTTTGGTCATCTATATTGAGGAAGCTTTGTTGGGTTTTCTACCCCATGAGGGTTTCCCAGGATAAATCTGTGTCTCTTGTGTTTATGTTGTGCTTGTTGTTTCTTCAATGATCATGTATATGTCATTATTGTGAAATGGAATGTAATGCTGCTATTTTTTGTCTTAGCATATTAAATCTTAACATGTTGGGGGTGGCACTTACTGCATGCTTGAACAAATGATCCATTGCGTGAATCACTGAGATTAAATCCACACACTAAATAAGGCCTCATCATAACCATTCATAGGCTATCCCCCTATGGTACCACTTGATCAATTTATTGTGTGTGAATGGATAGGATCTCATGCGAGGAGTTGCTTGGTTAAATATACACCATTCATGGGGGACCACCCCTAATTACTTCATGATAAAATTTATTCCCATGAATATATAGGGTTAAATGATGGAATTTGCATGGATGAATACTAGCCATTTATGTGGGACCACCCCTTGTTACTATATGATAAATTTCCAATTCACAAATGGTTAGGATCACATGCCAAAATCTGCTTGATGCATCATGGCCATTAACATGGGTTCCTTCCCTATGATCTCTTGAGGATGGACTAATGCACAAATGACTAAGATATGATGGCTTTGATCTATGGGGTAATCTAGGTTGTTCATAGGGAAGTTCTCCATAGGTTAATTTTTTCCTTGCGAGAGTTCTAGCCTTCAATAATCTAAGTGAGGGTGGAAGGTATGTTCTAGGGACAACAATGGCTCTTTATATGGGATGGTTCCTCTCTATGAGGCACCAAGAATACATAGGATTTCTAGGATGAGAAGAACACTATATTATCCATTGGGATATGGAGTCAAAAAATCCTTGATGACTACTTACAAACCGTTGGTTGTGGACTTAGAAAAGGTTGCTCAATGGAGCTTATGGTTACAAGTTACACTTATGCATATATAGGAAAGTAAAATGCTATTTACACAAGGATGTTGTGTTGTTTATATCATGGTGACAAAAAACGTTTTAGGTACTTTTCATTGATAGGATAGTCCAACGTTTGTCCTTCCATGTTCGACATACTTAAGGCATTAGACACTATCCCACATTTATCCTTGATTATGATAAGTTCAACGCATAGGATGTCAAATTTCCCATGTTTACCAAGGTTTTCATGCCTTTTATCCCACATTAAATACAGATCCCCTACAATAAAATTTCGACATTTGGCCTTTTATCAAACAAGATCTACATCTTATTTTGATACCCCTTAAGAACCTAGTAGACCTGAGTTCTCTATTATTGAACCTCTACCAACTGGTTTATCCTTCTTTTGACCTCATTTGGATCTTCCATCAAATATTGTAGTATCCTTTTTGTTGGTAGCTCTAACTTTAATAATGGGAAATACTACTTCATTAGCATATAGCAATTGGAAAGGTTCCTTCCCCGTATCTCTTTTAGTGTAAATCTTGTTGGTTGTCGAGCCTGATCTTCCTTATTCATAGGTTGTGTTTTAGCCATGTCTACATCCCATCCCATGACGGGGGGGTTTTGGGGGGCTTCCCCCCACAAAATAGTCACCATGGGGGGTCCAAGGGGGGCGACGACTAGTTTGAGAGCCCCCCCCTGGCAGGGGTTCGGGGGAAACACCCTCGTAGCAAAATTTTAGAAAAGAATGCCTTGTAAAATGTTGTAATTTCATAGTCATTACTTGGTCAATAATGGGTGATTTATGGGCCAGTGGTATTGGGTGTTCCATAGTATTTTCCCATGGTATTTTATTTTTTAAAAGGAAGGCATTTTAATATGGCTGGGTATTGTAGCATTGTAAGGATCTATATGATTGTGTGAGAGAGACTATGAGAGAGTGAAGAGGAATTTGCAGTGGATGTGTTGCAGTTTGTATCCCTTCATTTGTTTGATGGTATAATAATAAGGAATGGCAATTTCTGTGTGTGTGTAGCCCATCTTGGGTGAACCACATTATATTGGTGTCTTTCTTGTAATGTGTTTTATATTTTCATCTTGTTTATTGTTATTGCTTTTCAATCCTGTTTTTCTAACAATTGGTATCAGATCCAAATGTCAATTTGGTAGATAAACTTGCAGGAAAGAAGGGTTCCTAGTTTGAGGGGGAGAAATGGAAAAAGAAGAAAATTTTAAGGTCGAGAAATTTAACAACCAAAACTACCAGTTATGGAAGATGAAAATGGAGTACTATCTGTATCAGAAGGATCTATTCCTACCATTGGAAGGAAAAGCAAAACAACTGGCAACTATGAAGGATGAAGAATCGGAGGTTCTTGACAGAAATGCACTGGGAACAATACAGTTGTGCCTAGCTTCATTGGTGGCTTTCAATATTTCAAAAGAAAGAAAACAAAGGGTATGATGAGAGCATTGGGTAAGTTGTATGAAAAACCCTCAGCCTCCAACAAGGTATTTCTAATGAAGTGTTTATTTAATATGAAGATGTCAGAAGGTGGATCTGATGTTGATCATTTAAATGAATTTAATACAATTACAAAACGGCTAAGTTCTGTAAAAGTGAACTTTCATGATGAGGTTAGGGATCTTCTAATCTTGTGTTCATTGCGAGAAATCTAGAATAGCTTGGCCATGGATGTAAGTAAATCTGTCTCTGGTTCAAACACTTTGAAATTTGATGATGTTGTTGGTGTTATTCTTAGCAAGGAAATGCGAAGGAAAAGCACATGTGAGATATCAGGTAATGAATTTGACATGGAGAGTAGGGGAAGACAAAGGGAGAGAGGAAAGAGCCTAAGTAATCACAGCCAGTCTAGAAAGGGCATATCCAAGTCCAGACTGGGAAAGATAGAGTGTTGGAACTGTGGAAAGAAATCACATTTGAAGAAAGATTATAGATCTCTAAAGAAGAAAGGAGATGTACAATAGGAAACTACTCAAAAAGAAAATGTAGAAGGTTATGTGTTATAAGATGATTTGATTCTTGCATTAGATAAAAATAGTGATTACTGGGTATTAGATTCATGGGATTCATGTCATGCTACACCCCATAGGAAATTATTTCATGATTATGTTCCAGGCTATTTTGGACATGTTTTATTGGATGATGATGAACCATGTAAAATTGTTGGAATCGGTAAGGTACAGATAAAGATAAAGAATAGTGAATGGATGCTAAGATGTAAGGCATATTCCTGATATGAAAAGAAATCTGATCTCAACAGGGAAGTTGGGAGATGGTGGCTGCTTATCTACATTTGGAGAAACATGGTGGAAGATCACTAAAGGATCAATGGTGATAGTAAAAGGAGACATGATAGGTACGTTGTGTTTATGTCTCCATAATACTGAATGATATATCTATTTAGCTTCCATAGGAACAGATACATCATTGTGGCATCATAGGCTTGGCCACATGAGTGAGAAGGGGATGCAGATTCTCCACTCAAGGAAGCTGCGGACATATCTGAAGCAAGTAAGTTTGGAATTCTATGAGAACTATGTTTATGAAAAATAAAAGAGAGTAAGATTCCTCAGGGTTGGGAAACATAATAAGAGTGAAAAGTTAGAGCTTGTACATACAGATGTATGGGGACCGACTCAGGTACAATATCTTGGTGCCTCTCATTATTATGTTACTTTTATTGATGATGCAACTAGAAATACTTGGGTTTATTGCATTAGACATAAATATGATGTGTTTGCTACTTTTAAGAAATGGAAAGCTTTGGTTGAGAATGAGACAGGAAAAAGGTTGAAGTGTCTCAAATATGATAATGGAGGTAAATAATGCGGCAAGGAGTTTGATATTTACTATTCATACCATGGGATTCATAGAGAGAAGACAGTGCTAGGAACACCATAAGAAAATGGTATGTCGAAAAGGATGAACAAAACAATCATGGAGTGTGCAAGGTGTATGATATTGCATGTAGGGTTGCCCTTATAGTTTTGGGAAGATGTTGTAGATACTGTTGCTTACTTAATAAACATAGGGCCTTCAAGTGCTTTGGATGGTGGCATTCCAGAGGAGGCATGGATAGGTAAAAGGGTAAACTACTATTTTATGAGAAATTTTGGTTGTGAAGCATTTGTCCATATTGATAAATAAAATAGAACAAAGCTTGAGGCTAAATCCAAGAAATGTACCTTTATTGGATATGGGGGTGATGATTTTGGTTATCACTTATAGGATTATGAAAATAGCAAAATCATTAGGAGTAGAGATGTGGTATTCAATGAAAAGGTCATGTATAAATATCGGTTGCAGGGAAAGAAACGGGAAAAGGAAAACAGAGAGTACACAGTGCTGGATGAAATCAAAGAAAATGAAGTTCCAAAGGTGCTGAAAAATCAAGAAAAACAACATGTACCTCAAACTCCTGCAAGTGTTATAAGATCTACTAGGTTAAGTAGACCCCCTGAACGATTATCTCCTTCACTGTATTATTTATTGATTAATGATTCTGGTGAACCAGAATGTTATGAAGAAGCAATGCAGGTAGAAACTAGAAAGAAGTGGGAGCAAGGAATGAATGAGGAGATGGAATCATTGGTAAGAAACCAAAATTGGGATTTGGTTTAGTTTCCTGTTGGTAAAAAAGCATTGCAGAATAAATGGGTTTACAGGTTGAAGGAAGAAGATGGAGGAAAGAAGCGGTACAAGGCCAGACCTGTTGTAAAGGGGTTTGCACAGAAGAAAGGTATATATTTTGATGAAATATTTTCTCGTGTTGTTAGAATGAATTCAATTAGAACTATTTTAAGTCTAGTGGCGGTAGAAGATTTGCATCTTGAATAGTTAGATATAAAAACAACCTTTCTCCATGGGGATTTGGAGGAAGAGATTTATATGCAGCAGCCATAGGATAATGAGGTCAAAGGGAAGAAGAATTTGGTATGCACGTTGAAGAAGAGCTTGTATGGATTGAAGCAAGATCCAAGGCAGTGGTATTTGAAATTTGACAGGTTTATGATAGAGCAAGGTTATAGTAGATGTCATTCTGACCACTATGTTTATTTCAAGAGGCTAGATAATGGAAGATATATTATCTTGTTATTGTATGTCGATGGAATTCTTGCTACAAGGTCTAACATGCAGGATATAAATGTGCTCAAAAGGAAGTTAGCTAATTCATTTGCGATGAAGGATTTGGGTGTTGCAAAGCAAATCCTTGGTATGAGAATAACAAGATACATGAAAAATCGCAAATTGACATTGTCTTAGGGTGAGTACATACAAAAGGTGTTGGAGAGGTTTAGAATGCAAAATGAAAAACCAATTAGTACACCTTTGGCCATCCATTTCAAACTAAGTAAGGAGATGTATCCTAAGACACGGGAAGAGATAGACTACATGTCCAGGGTTCCCTATTCATCAACAGATGGCAACTTGATGTATGCCATGGTGTGCACAAGACCATATGTTGCACACTCAGTGGGAGTTGTGAGAAGGTATATGAACAATCCAGGTAAAGAACATTGGAAGGAAGTACAGTGGATTCTCAGGTGTTTGAGAGGTGCTACCACTAATGCATTATGTTTTTTAGGTTCAGACACTATTCTGCAGGGATATGTTGATGCAGATATGGCAAGTGATAAAGATAGAAGGAGGAGAACCACAGGGTATGTATTTACTGTAAGTGGAACAACAGTAAGTTGGATTTCAAAACTACAAAAGGTTGTTTCACTTTCAATAACGAAAGCAGAGTATGTTGTTGCTACAGAGGCTAGTAAAGAGATTATCTGGTTATAGAGGTTGATGGAGGAATTGGGTAAGAAGCAGGAGAATAGAAAGTTGTATAGTGACAACCATAGTTTCATTCATCTTGCAAAGAGCTCAACCTTCCATTCTAATACAAAAAATATACATCTCCAGTAACATTTCATATGATCTGTTATGGAAGATGAACTTTTAAAGATGGAAAATATACACACTAGCCAAAATATTGCATACATGTTGACAAAGGTAATAACCAGAGAGAAACTAATTTCCTGATCAGTTTCAGTTGTCCTTCAAGCATGAAGGTGAATATGAGAAATTTTCCAGATCCAAGGTTCAAATCATATTCCAACAAGTGCAACAGCAGTAGAGTTGTTGTGATCAGTCTTCAAGTGGGAGATTGCTGGTTGTGGAGCCTGATATTCCTTATTCAGAGGTCGTGTTTCAGTTGTTTCTGGTTCCCATCCCTTGATGGGGGGGTTTGGGAGAGCTTCTCCCAAAAAAATAGTTTCCATGAGGGTGGCGACTAGTTTGGGAGCCCCCCATGGCGGGGTTACAGGGGCATCGCCCCCGTAGCAAAAATTTCAGGAAAAATGTCTTGAAGAATTACTCTCGGGAAAATTTCAGGAAAAATGACTCTCACAAACTCTAGGCCGAGAGTTTGTGCGAGTTCAAACTCTCGGCCGAGAGTTTGAACCAATCACCACGTTGTATTTTTAAAAAAAATCTTGCATGAGAGTTTGAACTAAACTCTCGGTCGAGAGTTTGGAAGATATTTTTTCGACCGAGAATTCATGGTCAACAAAATCTGCTAAAATATCTGCCATCTTTTTGGAACCTGCAACTTCAACAAGCCCAAACCCCTCCAATTTTAAATATTATTTGTCGGACTTGGTAGCAATGGATTCATATCTGAATCTTGTTTTCAATGATATAATAATTGTTTCATTTCGATTTGAATTTCTATTTATTAATAAACAATTTCTAAACCTTATCCCTTCATAATTTTATTACTCTGAAAATCACCTGAAATGAAAATTCAATATCATAACAAAGAAAAAACCAAAATATTTGAAATCTTCACAGATATCTTCCTTGCCCCATCCTCTTCAAAAGTGTACTTTTAGTTTTTTCAATAAGAGTCACACTAAAAAGAAAATTTAAGCTTACCAACATGTGTCACTAAGGCACCATTTTCTGAACATATGTTATTTTGATCAATAATAAAAAATAGTTCTCAAGTCCAAAAAACCTCAAAATATAGCCCATGCACAAGTTCAGTGTGTGTATATTATGATCATACATTGTTTTACCTGAAATGAATAACCATCTCTCAAAAAACTAGTGCTCACGCTGGTCACTCATTATCCATACCTAAAATTTTCAAGTATATGTCGTTGGTGAGCACCAAATTTGTCCCACAATATGTCCATAAAAAAAATTAAAAATATACGAGTATAAGGCTAATTCAATGCTCTAAAACATTTGTGTTTACTTCAAGTTGAAATTCCTAAGGGAGATATGGGTTTGAAGAGGTCGAAGTTGAAAAACATAAAATTTAGCAGTTTTATTTGTAGAAAACAAGCCAAAAGTGTTACCCAACTTCGTGTTTTCACCCCACGCCAATCGAGGAACTCTTCACTTTGTACTATCCAAGCCACAGATAGTAAAGGGAGAGACCCAGCTCTAGTCCTAACAGGAGATATCTAACCCAATCACTATATCAAGCTATGAAATAGGGTACGTAAGGTGAAGGGTGGAGAACCCTAGATTTAAGGAAATAAGTCACTATGGAGGCTTAAGAAAGATAAGATTAGACTTTTGAGTATTTAACACAATGACTTGATATTAAGTATGATTCCAGGATTCAAGTGCTAGGACAAATGATCAAATTTAGATTCCTTGGGAAATGTGACCCTAAAAACAAGGAAAGTGGCCCAACAAGTAGATATGACAGTTTAGGATTTCTAGCATAGCTTGAAAGAGAGATTTGAAAGTATCAAATTATGCAAGCTCAACATGTAAGGGTTATACACCCGGAAAATAGACTAACCAGGGAGTGTGCAAGGGTTAAAGACCAGTTCCTATGAATCAAGGGTAGATGGGTTCCTCATAGCATGATTCCCTTGAGAACCCACCTAGGGTTTGGTTGTAAGATAAAAACCCAGAAATGGTTTTCCAGTAAACCAAGAAATAAAACCCAAGAAATTTTCCAAAATATTTAGAGTTAGGGTTTGAATGAGAATGACATATGGGTAAGATAAAAGAATAGATTATGTACCTTGGAAGCCTACTTGGATCATGGAAATTGATGAAGTGTGTCAAGGATTTATCCTACAAATATTAAGTGGATATTTGATGCTTTATATTGCCTCTATGAATTTTCCCAGTTCCGCTGATGTGCCCTTGTCTTCCTGCAAAACCAAGGATATAAAATCAATTAGCAAGAAACAATGAAGTTAAATTAAAATGAAGAAAATGATCACAAACAATGAAAGGTACAAAGACATTAACACTCCCTGAAAAAAAAAACCAAAATAAAAGAGAGAGACAAGGTGAGTCTCCTTAGCAAGTGCGTCCCTCCAATTCTCCCTCTTCACCTGCAGATAAAAACGTGGATCGAAATATTTTCAAGATAATCACCAATATCCTCAATGCAATGGAAAAGAAGTTTCAATTGACATATCAATCACCCAGAAACAGATCACAAGAGATGTGCAAAATGTTTTTTTATTCCAATAGCCAAGAGCCAAAAGTCCCTTTACAATGAGGGGGGTCTCTCCTTTAAATAGGAAAGGGAGAGACCAAATCCCTAACCACCTTTTTAATGAGTGGTTGAGATCAAAAGATACATAAGTGATAATCCATGGCTAAGATGAGCCCAAATACAAAGTACATGGATCAACTCAAAAATAGAAGGGCCACACTAGCTAAGTCGCCCTAGGGGGGACGTACCACCTAAAAGTGAGTAGACAACATGACATAAGCTCATGGTGGGGCTAGCATATGTACTAATCCTTCTCTAGCATGTCCCCATGGTACAATAACATAAAATACATCATCGTGATACAATATTGTGAACACATGGCCAAATCATGCCCTCTCAACGACACAATAAAATAATAATATATTGAGTACCCACGCACCATATGACCATATGTATAATCATCTTTAACCATGAACATGCTCGTACAAATAAAAATAAATGGTTTCTAATAATAATAATAATAACCATGAAAATCATCAAACCATCATCTAAAAGTTGAGTCTACTGCATGGATCCATCAAATGGGTATATAAGGACTATAGATCATCAATATAATACATCATTGGTCCAACTCACCTCATGTCCTCCGGTTGACTTTGTCAAACTAAGTTTGACCAGGTTAAAACTGACCAAAATATGACCCAAGCCTAAAGTTCCTGCTGCAAATGCAAATGGTTAAATTATGATCCTTTCAATCATTCTAATAGAAAATCTCAAAGTACAAAGTGGCATATCACTGGTGGTTTAAGCAATAGTAATAACATCCAATATATAAAAACAATCAATTACTCTAAATAGAATTTCAAGAAAATACTCACTTCATGGTCGTTCTCATTTTGCTAGGATTGAGTGAAGGTGAAAAATGCAAGGCTAGGCTAAGGGGATGACTATACTGACTTAACACTGTGATACTTTGGATAAGGGGAAATGGAATACACACTTAATCTTATGTTGGATAAAAATATACACAGGGGATGGAAATGTCTCACAAATGGTTAATTTATTTAGAGAAGTGTTTATTCAACCTTGACAAATGTCTACTGATCACATCCAAGCTGAAACAACTCCGTGAAGATATTTTCTAGAACCTCCATGAATAGGTTCCCGACCAACCGTAACTCAAGGTTCTAGGGGACACTTAGAATTAGTTGTCCCTTACTCCATCTCGCATCACAACCCGTAGGCTCCATGAGGAATTAATCATTGCATTTTAGTTTCCAGGACATCAGTCTTTGGATTTAGCATATATTTAGCCACTGCTTTCTTTAAGCCTTTATTGATCCTTTTGGGGATCTTACATGTGCTTAGAAGCACAACCACTAAGGCTTTCATCCAGGTTGATTTTAGCTCATTTCATATCCCTCCTTCCATTGTGCTTAGAAGCACAGTTTTAGTTTAATTTCAATGGGCTTGCACAAGAGATATAAAATAATTTCCATATAGATGCAATGATGGTAGTACTATTTGCTTCCAGTTTTGGCCAACACAACTCAATAAACAACTGAGAGGCAAGACACAAACTAACAGGGATGCTTATCCAATCAAAGAGGAAAAAGCAGGGAGGTCCTCCATATCACAGCCTAAAGTGTAAGTTAAAGTAATAACAAGAAGTGGAAGAGAACGAATGGATGGGGAAAGTGAAAGGTGATGCCAAAACTATCAAGCCATGAAAGGTGGAATGATCACGTCCATTTTCCTAAGTAGGGTAAAACTAATGAGTATTAACAAGAATTTCTTATTCAAAGTAAATTAGATCATTTTAGATAACCATTAAAACACCCATATCTATGTAAAATATATAGACTGCCATATCATAACTACAAGATACCAAGCTAAGCTATCATAATGAGCTAAGGAGCAAGACATCACAACCAATGCATATCAATATACCTGTTGGGTCAATATACATGTACCAACCATTTGAACCATCAACTATCAACTGGAATACTACTACTGCACATCTGGGTACTGCATACTTCTCTATATGGTAAAAAGGATACATCGGTCATCGAATCTGAGATCATGAGGCTTAGTCATGACATAAGGATGTACTATCTACTCATGGGTTTCTCTGAAAATAAGAGTGATCCTGGAATGAATGCTCATTTGATGTTGATCTCAAGCATCTCAATGTAAAGGATTGGCTAAAAAAAGTACTGGAATCTGATATGACGATATGGTATCCCCGGCTACTATAAATGTGATAACATCTATCTCCAGTTGGGACAAGTGCTCTGTTGAATGGAGCGCTTGAGAACCTCAGAATATTTGGTCCTCGTCACTCTGCTACTTGTATCCTCAATCATGCACTCTAGCTCTATAACATCTTCAAAGTGTACCTAATATCTGCAAAATGCAAAGAGCTATATCAAAATCATAGGCTGGTCGTCAGAAACATGCATGTATATACATAAATATAAAAAAAACATAACTAAAGTGAAATGTTGAAAGGAAACTAATCTACTAACAAAGATTCAAATTTCATTATTTTGCAGAAACAGATAAAAAAACACTCAATACTAGCTACTAGCTTCGAAGGCAAGCTTAAGGACAAAAAGGTGCCAGATTCAATGGTGAAAAATACTAAACTACTGCTCAAGTGAGCTTATTCGGTTCCTACCTACTCTAACCTACCAGGAAAGTAGGAATTCCATGACTAGGTCAAATCAGGGATATAATCCCTTAAATCCCTCTGATTGATAGGGAGTAAAATACATTGTCCACTACCAGTAGCTAAAAGGAACATGTCTCCAATACATCGCTCTACAGTGAAAGGTCCTACCCAAATTTCATTAGCCTGTCTGGATCTGATATATACTAAATGGTTTGGAATGATGACTAGACTTCCCATAGAAAATATACTCTTGTTGACATACTCAGGAATAACTTCAATGTTGTGAATGGGAATTGGATGGATCTCAGCATTGTTTTGCAGTTGCGGGGTGAAAATTCTTGAGCTCCTTGAAGAAGGAACTGCATGAAATATGGGTGGACCATCGTCGATGGGAATAGCTATAAACCAATTAGGGCTTCTCTAATATCCCTTCACATCTCCTGAACATCTAATTTAGGGTCTTCCTCTTGGGGGTTAATCATATACTTTGGTGTTTCCCCCACAATCCAAAAATGTTTGTTTTCTTCTAATGGAAAAGTGAATTTGTGAATTATCCTTACTATGGCTAGTTCCTTCTCCTGAAGGTATTGGAATGCTCATACTCTCTAAACCATTGGCTGAAAATTCTTAGTGAAAATCCAAAAATTTATGAATGTGAGAACGATCATGATCTTGTTGACTAGGCAATTACTGGGGCAATAACATTCTAGGGATGTGAGGGTATGCAGATAAAACATTGATTTGATTTCGAGAAGGAGATGTTTGAAAAGTGGAAATATTATTTAAAACAAATTCTCGCTCATGGGAACCATTAATTAAAGCATCCTCTTTCCAAATCACAGAGTTATCACTTACTTGGCTTAAAACACCATCATCTAGAGACATATGAGATAAGTCATCAGGAACATAAAAAAGTGGATTCACTTACTTCATCATCATTTTCCAATAAAGGAGAAGGATTTGTTCCCTCATAGTGGTTTGTCCATGGACGGATGGGGTCAAGGCCTTGCCTTATGTCATCTAAATCATCAAAAACTTCAGGAAATTGATTTTCATTAGTTTGTTCTATATTTATGTCATTATTAAATTCTTTCCCTTGAAGTTTATTTTCCTCTCTTCTTCTTAATTCTTGGATTTCTTTAGAAACTTTGCTTAAATGCATTTCCAAATTAATTATCCTAGCAAGTTCAATTATACCCTTCTCTTCCACAGAAGAATCCATTTCTCCCATCACCATGAACACACTTTTCGATAGTGGCAAACCCCAAATTTCATCATCATTTCTTATCATCCCAGTCTTATTTAACAATTCATCCCCATAAGTGTTCTATATCCCATCTTCAAAAGTTTCCAAATGTTTTTCAATGAAAGGTTCTCTATTTATTCTAATTAAGGAACCATCTGAGTTAGGGACACATATATAAGATATCCTCCTAGACCAACTTTCCACTTCCTAGATAAAAGCATTCCATATGCTAGGGGAAAATCTATGACCACAACATCCATCATGGTGGATATGTCTCAGCATGCAAAAAGATCATCCCTTAAGTTTTTTATTAAGCCATAGGACTGTACATGTCTTTAATCAATGCCACAACCATTTCCTTAAGGTCTAGTTACCTCCAAACCCATTTCCTTCATGACATTCAAAGGCATGACATTCATGGCAGCTCCAAAATCTAACATGCAATTGTGAAGGAGCATATTTTGAATGTGTAAAGTAAGGTAGAAAGGAGGGTGACCACCATTTTTTCGTTCATAGATAGTTGATTGTATGTTGATGGGTGGATCCTTTTCAACTCTTCTAAATTATTTTCCACTAAGACTCCGTATATGACATGATTCCAAAACAATCCCAGGGTCTTTCTTCTGGTTAATGCCTTCAAAGTATTCTTCTACTTGGCTTCTTACTGAAGGGATTTTCATTAATTCAATTACCGGGATGTTACACATGATTTTGCCTAATTCCTTCTTCATATCAATGTTCAACGTGTAATCACAAGGACTAGTTTTTTCTTCTTCCCTTTTATCTTCTTTAGTCATGATACGTTTATCTAGGAAACTAGGAAAGAAGGTGGCTTGGGATCAATATTGCATCGTTAATAAATTTGAAGCTTAGGTTGTTCTTTAGGTTCTGGGAGATTTATTGCACAACATGAGGAGTTTTGTTCTTCAATTAAGTCTTTTTGCTCACAACATGAGGAGTTTTGTTCTTCAATTAAGTCTTCTTGCTCACAACATGAGGAGTTTTGTTCTTCAATTAAGTCTTCTTGCTCTACTTCTTCTTCTTCTTCAAAGAGAATTCTTCCAAAATCATCGTCATAAGAAAGATCTTCAACTAAGTTGATGTTTTCGGGTTGATCATCAAGATAAATAGTGTCTAAAGGTTCATCTTCCAATTCATCACACTAGGTCACATTATTTTTCTCAGAGTTTTCTGGAATTTCAGGACGTCGTCTATTGTTTTCTCCTTTAGGCCTTATATTGTTGTTCCAGTAGGGTTTAGGGCCATAAGGATTTTTTTACTGCTCACACTCATGAGTTTTCATTACATTTTTAGTTAGGATAGTTAACTTTCTCATCACGTCTTGCATAGTTTCCAACGTATCCTTTGCGTCCTTTGGATCAACCACATGTTCCCTGGCCTTTTGGGTTCTAGGATCAGATTTAGAAGTGGAAGGGGAATAATGATCAAAGAAGTTTTGTTTCCCCATATATGCCGCATTTGATTCAACAATTTTAGCATTTAATGGTGTGGTCTTTAGGTCATTCGGAATTTTATCCTTTAAATGATATCCAATCCATCCCTCCAAATAATTTAAATAATTATTGATGATTGCTTGGTCTTTAGGTTTGATGTCATATGGGATATTTGCTACAGTATTTTCAAATATAAGGTTAAATTCATGGACTGTTTCATTCTCTTTCTTTCTAATGTCAAAAATTTGATGTAAGAGAAACTTCCCATCTAACTTTTGTGACCATTCACTGGTTAGCTTCGTGAAAAAATTTCCATATCCATTAATGGATGAAGCAGGTAACCGATCAAACCACTTCCGAGCATCTCCTTCCAAAGATGCCAGAAGGCCCCTCATGAAAACATCTTCACTAGATGCTCCATATGCTTCCATGTGTTCCCAAACCTTGTCTATATGGTCTTCTATTGTTATAGTTGAGTTTCCATCAAACTTGGGAACATTCTCAAATATTTTTAAGGCATGTCATGGGGTGCTCCCTAGATTTTGGAAAAATCTAAAGGAGAAGCTCTAGCCTTTCTTCCAAAAATTCTATGATTCTATGGAGGATTTTGCGGAGGATTGTTTTGGTTTCCACCAACGTTTGTACTAGCCATTGGACTAGATGAGGATGAAGGAGATCCTAAAAGATGACTTGGTGAAGAATTAGTGTTATCAGCTAAAATGGCACTTCTCCGTCCATGACTACATTTCCTTGTCGGTCACACAAAAGGACATTATGGATGGAAGAGCCTATTTGATTATAGATGCTTTGGCATTATATTTTTCAATGATATCCTAGAAAAACTATTATTTGCAATCAATTCTAAGACATAACCGCGACTCTACCTTCAGTCATCTCACAAGTCACTCACGGCAGTCTATATAGTGAACCCGTGGGTATCATCCTAGAAGTTGCATCCACGAGTTGCTAGACACAATACTCGCGAGTTGTTCACTAGTTGTAAAAAGTGACAGTCGTAGGTATCTCTAAATCACTATAAAAATTGATCTGCACGTGCCCAGGTGCACGAGGGGGACAATAGTTCGACTGAATGAGTCAGCTCTGTTATGGTGGAAGCATACGAAGTAGAATAAGAAAAGCAGTAATACACTACACAGATGAGCACGTACACACAGACAATATGTAGGAATGCGAACTGATTTCTCTATTACTGGATGTAAATATCATGACATGTTTATTACAATATTTTACATGCTTATATAGAGTGCTGAGTTGCTTGGGTTCCTTCCCGTTACGTTTAGTTACAAGAGAATTTAGAACGGTTTCGGCAGTTCAACCATTGCATATGACTGGAAGACAGAGAGACAATCTGTCAAAGTTCGACAGTTGCAAGTCACAAGTCAATGCTGCATGTCAACATCACGATACTGTTGAGGTCATTGAACTTGTCGAATTTGCTAAGTTTGTCGAATTCATTTCGAGTTCGGAACTTGTCTAAGTTGTGTCGAAGTCGATGACTTGTAGCAGTTGATGTTAGCATTCGAAAAAAATGCCAATTGTGGAATGGATCAGACCTCCTTCCTTAAGAAACAATGGTCCCCATTGTTTTCTCGTGAAGGTGAGGAAACTTGTCGGTCAGTTCAGTAGCAAAGTACCATTTTCCTTATGCTAGGATTTTTACGGCTTTGGAAACCTGAAACAAGGGAATTGTGTTCGTCCTTGTACAACATACTCATCATCCCATGATAGTGTCGCAAGGAAGAGCCTCCTGAACATCTGGATGGATGTCTTCAGGTTCTCTTGGTTGGTTCTCATGGTATGGTCGAAGTAGATCCACGTTGAATACTGGATGTAGACCCAGGCATGAAGGAATTTTGATCTAGAAAGTGTTTTCTCCAATCTGGTGAAGAGTATTGTATGGACCATATCGCAAAGGTTTCAACTTCTTGTATGGCCTAGTGAAGTGTTCGTTCTTGAGATGTAACCAGAACTTATCCCCAATTTGGAATGAATGAGGGATGCGATGCTTATCATGTAGGGCCTTAGGTTTTGCGTTTGCTCGTTGCAACATTTCCTGTTCTCATCGATGGATGTCACAAATCCGATCTCGAAACTTCAATGCTTTGCCAACTTCTCGCTGGATGTAGTCGATATCGTTCAACTGTGTCGAGGAGATGATCAAGTCAATAGGTGCTGAGGGTTGAACAACATAACATATCTCAAATGGATTCTTTCACATAGATCTATGCTGATCACTATTGTAGTTGTGCTGTATATATGGATTTTCATCCCATGATCATCGATGCTTGTGGTTGTACATTCGAAGTAGTTGTACTACCAAGCGATTCACAACTTCCGTCTGTCCATATGTCTGAGGATGGAAAGATGTCAACAATGAGATTCTTGTGTCGAGCTACTTCCATGGAGTCTTCCAAAAGATGCTAACGAATATGGCATATCTATCAGAAATGATGGTTGTTGGTAAACCAAAGTGTTTCCAAACATGTGTGAAGAAGAGCTGAGCGGTTTGCTGCACTGTCGTCATCTTCTTGCATGGAATGAGAATGGGCATATTGGAAAATATGTCGACTACTACTAATATCGCGTCATGTTAATGTTTGGTAGTAGGATATCCCGTCAAGTATTCCATAGAAATAGATTCCCATAGTCGACTAGGAACTAGAAAAGGTGTGTACAATCCCTATCTTCGATTAGGCAGTTTAGCAGTGGCACAAACCACGCATGATCGAATGTACTTGTTGACATCAGTTTTAAGTGTAGGACAAAATAAATAATTATGGAGAATAGCAAGGGTATTTGATACTCCAAAGTTTCCTACAGTCTTGTTGTAGTGCACATCCCAAATGAGCTATTGTCAATGCTCATCGGTTGGTACACAAAGTTGTCCAAGCTTGTATAGCAAAGTGTCTTTCAGGAAATAGTCGGAGGTCGACGACTTGTCAGTCTGAAGTTGTCGATAAACTGGTGAAAATTTGATGTCTTCCTGATACAACTGAGGCCAAGTAGAGGTGTCATATCCCTGCATAATCATCACTGTAAAAAGGAGATTAATGGGTTGTCAACTTAGACAATGGGTGGCGGCGTTGGATTTAACTTTCTGATACTTAATTACCATCTGGAATTGTTGTAGATAATTAATCCACTTGATTTATCGAGTTGTTTGTAGTTTTGACTGGGTCGGAGCGAACTATAGAGGCTTGTGGTCAGTGAGGATGACTGTTTCCTTTCCAAGGATGTAATGCCTCCATTGCTTAATAGCTTGCACAATGATGTACAATTCTTTTTCATACGTTGAATCTCTTCTAACAGTGTCGTTAAAAGTTTCAGAATGAAAATCGACTGGGTGACCAGACTGAGTGATTACTGCACCCAAGGCATAGTCCGATGCGTCCATCTCAATATCAAAGGGCTTATGCAAATCAAGTAACACAAGTACTGGTGCAATGCAGAGCTTGTGTTTGAGTTGTTTGAAAGCGTCTTGTTGTGTCGATTTCCATTTGAATACAATTTTCCCATTTCCTTTCGTCAACTGATTCTAGGGCCAGGATATGTGACTGAAGCCGAGTATGAATCATCGATAGAAATTCGCCAAGCAAAGAAAAATTCTTAGTTCTTGAATGCTTTGAGGAATGGGCCAATATTTAATAATGTGTACTGTGTCTAGGTCGACGTGAATGCCTGCAAAGTCAATTACAAGCCCCAAATATTTGATGTTGTTCATCGAAAAGGAAAATTTGTCCATGTTCAAGTAGAGTCGATGTTGTTGGAGAGTGTCGAGGACTTGTTGAAGCTGTCCGACATGTTCTTCCCATGATTGAATGAAAATCAATATGTCATCGAGATAGAAAATGACCCATTTTTAGATTAAAGGTCGAAGAATGTTATTGTGAAGAAACTGCAACAATTAATTTATGAATACACGATATATCAAATCACACAATACATTTATTGATCGCAGGCCAATTCGATGGGGAAACCTCCTTTGAGAAAGCTCAATACAAAATAACTTCATGATGCCTTCATAGGCCTCAACACACACTTATATACTAAGTCTAGGCGCCAATACTATGGATCAACAATACTACGGGCGACTTACAAAGCATATGCGCCAAACAACAATAACACAAACTATGGATCAACAAATACTATGGGACGACTTACAAACCATATGCGTCCAACAAAAATATACTATCAAAGTAAAGACATGGGTTCCTAACATCCCCTCCCCCTTAGAAATTTTTTTTTCCTCAAAGCTTTATATGTGGAAATTGTTGTTGAATCTGAAGGAGTGGTTCCCATGTAGCAACCTATGGTTGCATGACATGCCACTGAATTAAGACCTTTGTGATAGAGCAAGAGCGAAGCTGACGAGTGCGCCTATTGAGGACGGCCTCCAGCTCCAAAAGGATGGATCCTTCATTATCCATTTCAGGTAAAATAGTTTGTCCTCTGATGTTGGTGCCAAGAACTTTCTTCTAACAAGAGACATGAAATACTAGATGAATGTGGGAAGAAGGAAGAAGTTCCAATTTATAAGCAATAGACCCAATATTCTAAAGAATCCGATATGGCCCATAGAACTTTGGAGCGAGCTTATGACGCCCTTTGAGTTTCAGGGAGGATTTCTTGTATGGCTAGAGATGAAGAAAAACCATATCACCTACTTGAAAAGTGCACTTAGAACGGTGTTGATCAGCTTGTTGTTTCATGCGATTTCTTGCCATGTGAAGATTGTCCCACAAAATGAGAAGAATTTGATTGTGGTTTCGAAGGACCGTGTCAACTTCCTGAACTGGTGAACTACTGGGGGTGTATGGAAGAAGAACTTGTGGTGCCTAACCATAGACTGTTTCATATGGGGTCATTATAGAGGCAGTGTGGTAAGAGGTATTGTACCACCATTCAGTGAGAGGGAGCCACTTTTCCCACTGATGTTGTTGTTCAGAGGTGAAGCAACGAAGATAAGTTTCCAAGCATTTATTGATAATTTCAATCCGACCATCTGTTTGTGGGTGATACCCTGAACTCATCTTCAGTTTGGTGCCAGTGTGGAGAAATAGTTCTATCCAAAAATGACTGGTGAAAGTCGCATCACGATCCGAGACAATGGAAGAAGGGATGCCATGAAGATGAAAGATTTGGTCCAGGAAAATTTGAGCGACTGAGGAGGTTGTATAGGGATGGCTGAGAGCACAAAAATGACTATATTTGGAGAGGCGATCAACCACAACCATAATCATTGTCTTCCCTCCAGATTTAGGGAGCCCTTCAATGAAATGCATAGAAATATCTATCCAAATCCATGTAGGTATGGGCAAGGTTTCGAGCAATCCTGGAAGGAGTGTCATTTCACCCTTATTGCGCTGGAAGGTATCACATTCAACCACCATCTGTTGAATTGTCCTTTTCATGCCCTACCAAAAGAATTTACGTCGTTCCTGTTCATACGTTTTGAGGAACCCAAAGTGCCCTGCCAATGGAGAAACATGGAGTTCATAGAAGACATCCCGTTGAAGATCTGTGCTCTAGGGAAGCACCAGACGACCCTTGTATCTCAGGGAAGCACCATCCCAAGAGTAATGTGGTAAATAAAAAGGGTAATTGGTCAAGTGTTGGATGATTTGAGATAAGGAAGAGTCATGGACATAGCCCTGTTGAACAAATTGCAACCAATTTGGAACAGGCATATAAATAGCTGAAAGAGAACCTTGGTCATCAAATGTGCGAGAAAGAGCATCTGCCACAATATTGTCCTTACCCTTCTTGTAAGTGATCTCATAGTCATAACCCATGAGTTTGCTAACCTATTTATGTTGTGCTGGGGAGGATACATGTTGTTCCAAGAAATATTTCAGACTGTGGTGATCAATCTTGATGCAGAAATGATTCCCTAATAGGTATGGTCGCCAGTTCTGTACTGCATGGAAAATATCCATCATTTCCTTTGCATATGTAGAGGAAACTAAATTCTTACCTAAAAGGGATTTGCTGGTGAACGCAATGGGGTGTTAATCTTGAAGGAGAACAACACCAAGTCCATTGCCGCAAGCATCACTCTCAATAGTGAAGGGCTTGGAAAAATCGGGCATAGCTAGAACAGGTGTAGTACACATAGCTTGTTTCAGTTTTTCAAATGCACACTCAGTAACATGTGTCCATGTAAAAGCATCCTATTTTAATAGAGCATTTAATGGAGCTGGAATCTTCGCATAATCCTTGACAAACTTGTGGTAGTAGCCAGTCAACCCAGAAAAACCATGAAGGCTCTTGAGTGTCTAAGGATGCAGCCAATTGTTCATGGAAGAGATTTTGGCAGGATCCATGCGAACCCCTTGTGCTGAGATAATGTGCCCGAGATACTCAAATTCCTTCTGTCCAAAAACACATTTAGACTGTTTGGCATGGAGATGATGGTCAGAGAAAAGTTGCATGACAAGATCCATATGCTGGATATGTTCATCCCATGTTTTACTGTAGATGAGGATATCATCAAAGAATACCAGAATGAATTTCTGCAAGTAGGGCTGGAATATTTTATTCATTAAGGCCTAGAATGTGGAAGGAGCATTAGTGAGGCCAAAGGGAATGACCAAAAACTCATAGTGGCCATCATGTGTGCGGAAAGTTGTTTTAGGGATATCATCCTCATGAAACCGAATTTGATGATACCCAGAGCGAAGATCCAACTTGGAGAAAAATTGAGCCCCATGAAGCTCATCAACAATAGGAATTGGAAACTTATCCTTGATGGTGAGGTGATTAAGTGCTCGGAATTCAATGCAGAGGTGCCATGACTGATCTTTTTTGTGGACAAGAAGAACTCAGGAAGAAAAGGAACTAGTGCTTGGGCGAATAATACCTTGCTTCAGTAAGTCTCGAACGAGCATTTCAATCTCTGATTTTTGGTGAAATGGGTAGTGATAGGGCATGATGTTGGGAGGAACGCTACCAAGAAGGAGCTGAATATGATGGTCCTCTGGCCTTGAAGGTGGAAATCCCACTAGTTCAGTAAAGACACCTATATATCGATCCAGAATTTGTTGTAGATCCAAAGGAGTAGTGGAGACTGCTGATGGTTGCATCTGAATGGAATAGATTTGAGCGATGAGCCCATGTGAATTATTCTTAAGGATTTTTTCCATGCGATGTGAATTGATGATGCTGAGAGACCCTGCTTGTAATCCTGTCAATGTGTGTTTTTTCCCATTGGGGGAAAACTACATCCAAATTTCAGCAAAATCCCATAAGATGGGGCCAAGTGTACGTAGCCATTGAGCGCCCAAAACCACATCACATCCTCCTAAGGTCAAGGAAAACATGTCAGAGTGTAGGGTATAATCTCCCATAGAAATACGCACATTACGACACTTCCCTTTACCAGGTAAGGTGCCCCCATTGGCAACGATTACTTCAAAGTTGGAGCAAAGATGGATAAAACAATCATCTTGTTTGGCGATCCGAGGGTCAATGAAATTATGAGTGCTACCAGAATAAATGAGTATTGTAAGAGGAAGCTTCTTTAAGTAACCCCTGACCTGCATTGTTTGGGGGGGTGATTCCAGCTAAAGCATGGAGAGATATCTCTGACTGGTCGTCCTGATATGGAGGGTCAATAGGTCGTTCCTGAATGTCGACTGGGGCATCCATTATATCTAGAGATCTATCACCAATTTCAAAGGCAAGCGAAGAATCCACATCCAAGAGATAGAGATTTTGTTGAACACATCTATGTCCCTGAGTGAATTTCTCATCACAATTATAACAAAGCCATTTTTCTATGTGTGCCTGCATCTCTGTTTCAGAAAAATGATTGACAGGAGTTGGGCGAGGAGCCGGCGGTATGGGTGGTCGTTGAGAACCCATATTTCGGAAGGGAACAAAAGTGGGTTTGGAGCATTGTTGGGATGCAATATTGTCTTCTGCCAACTTAGCCAACCCCAGGGCTTCCATCATTGTGTTGTGACAGAACATTTTGACCTCAAAGCGTATTGCATCCTTTAGACCCCTGATAAAACAACTCCGGTAGAAGTCATCAAGCAATCCTTCGGTGTGGTTGGCTAGTTTCTCAAATTCGGTTTGATACTCTCTCACAGTGCCAATTTGGCAAATTTTAGTAAGGGATCTTGTGAAGTCATCAAAAGCACTAGGATCAAATTATTGCAAAAGGAGTTGGCAAAAATATGGACATTTTGGCTCTTCATGAGCCTGTATGTACCAACGGTACCATTCAAGAGCTTCATGTTCCAAATGAAAGGATTAAAGTGGAACTTTGTTGACATCAAAAGTATTATGCAGACTGAAATATTGTTTTGCACGACAGATCCATCCAGTTGGATCAATACCATTGAAGTGAGGAAAATCAAGCTTCGGACCACAGAAATTGGTGGCAGAAGAGAACCCATTGTCTGATGAAGACTCGGACCATCGTTTGTTGTTCATGGCTGAATGCTCAAGATGGAGGCCGAGAAATTTTTCATCCAGATCCTATAGTTTGGTTTGGATGGCTGTAAGTGCTTCCTCCATATTTTTTTCTTCTGCGTGGGTGACAACCATAACCAGGAGTTTTTTTTTTGAGTGGGTAGAAAAACAAAAACAGAAACTGTTTCAGTAAAGGAAAATCTAGAGTTGGGAAAAATCGGAAGGGTAATTTGGGTTTGACTAGGTTTTGGACACTGTCGAATGGACAGGGAAGCAGAAAATGAGGATTTCAAAAGCGGGGTGAAGGAGTGAGAAACTTTGGCAGAGAGGGACAAAGAAGCAGAATTAGGAAAGGAACTCAGTGGTAAAATTTGAAGGCGATCGGGTGAAAATTGAAGAAGTTATGGCAAACCCTAAAAATAGACAAATGTGAGATTTCGGGTGTTGGGAAGTAGAGTTTGGGATAGGGTCCTCAGGAATGAAATATGCAGAATGGGATTACAGGGGTGTCAGAGAAGTTTCAAGGGAAACTGAGTTAAAACAAGGGAGTTCTAGATCAGCAACGACGCAGAAGGAATCCACAACAGATGGATTTACAACGGCGCGGAAGTGATCGGCAATAGATGGATCTACAACGGCGCAGAAGTGATCGACAACAATTCTGGACAGAGGAAATCTGTGATTGATTAGCTGAAAATAGATATGGACCCCAGGTATGCTCAGCTTCCTAATGATTCAGGGGATTCACTCAGCCACCAATCCTGTCTGACGACTTGTGTATTGGGGCAGTACCCCTCACTCCACGGCTCAGGTAAAACTGATAACCGCTTTGCCACAAACAACAACTCTTGGTTTACCTCACGGGTGGGAACTAGTCAATCAGGTAGGGGTTGTTTCCCTTTTCGTTGGCAGGCCCTCTCAATGGGCTAGCTACTTTGGGGTTCCTGTGATATTCCTCAAAATGTGTTTTAGGGATTATGCCCAAGTAATTCCCACAGTTAAGTGGATAGGGATTATTCCCAGATCCAAACCTGCAACAGATGCGAAAAAAAAATTTGGTAGAAATTTCACCCAATGAGCCCAAGAAAGTGCTCTGATACCAGATGTGAAGAACCTGCAACAATTAATTTATGAATACATGATATATCATATCACATAATGCTTTTATTGACCGCAGGCCACTTCGAGCAGGAAACCTCCTTTGAGCAATCTCAATACAAAATAACTTCACAGTACCTTCATAGGCCTCAACACACACTTATATACTAAGTCTAGGCACCAATACTATGGGTCAAAACCATGGGTCAATACAAACTATGGATCAACAATACTACGAGCGACTTATAAAGCATATGCGCCAAACAACAATAACACAAACTATGGATCAACAAATATTGTGGGACGACTTACAAAGCATATGCGTCCAACAACAATATACTAACAAAGTAAAGACATGGGCTCCTAACAGTTATCCATGTATCGCATGAAGGTTGCAAGTGCATTGGTTAAGCCGAAAGGCATGACTAACCATTCAAACAATCCTTCCTTGGTATTGAAAGCAGTTTTCCATACATCTAAGGGATCGATTGGAATCTGATGATATCCTGACTTGAGTTCGCGCTTAGTAAATAACTTAACACCTTTCAGATAGTCGATGAACTCATTTATCCACGATAGAGGGTACTTATTCTTCACTGAAATTTTGTTGAGGGCCCTGTAGTCGATGCACATGCGCCAAGTCCCGTCTTTCTTTAGAACGAGGACGACTAGACTTCTACAAGGGGAGGAGATGGGTCCGATATGTACTTTTTTTATCAAACCTTGGATTTGTCTACGAATCTCTTCATTTTTTAGAATGGATCTTCTGTAGATAGATGCATTAGGTAATGAAGAACCAGGAGCAGGTTCAATAGAGTGTTTTCCCTAGAAATGTTGAGGTACTCCGTCTGGTACTTAGGCTTTGGTACTCACCAAGAATATTGTCAATCTATTGCTTCAGTCAAGAGCTGCACTGGTCGTTGACTCGGTTGGTTGTTGCAGAATTCCTAGAACGTTTTGGCTTTATCATAATCAATGTGAACTTCTGAGCATGATTGATGATCTTCTTCATTTGTTTAGCAGATATCATTGCAACCATTGGTGTAGGTCATCGCTCTGGTATGTTGTACTGTTGATTCCAAATTCTAACAATCACCTTCTGTGGTCGTGATTGGTAACTTCCATGGAGATCCCATAGGTAAGGTTTCCCAAACAGGATGTTGTCTACGGAGAGCGGTGCCACGTCACAAAGTACTTCATCTTCAAAAGGCTTTATGAAGTAGGAGAGCTTGCATTATCGAGAGATCCTTAACTCTTGTCCATACTTCATCCAACCGATGTTGTAAGGTTGAGGATACAGAGTGATAACAAGACCTAGTTTCTTCACAAGTTCTTTAGAAACAAATTTCTTCTGGCTACTGTTGTCCACAATTAGATGCAATGGATTAATTTGAACCCATATTTGTGTATGGAACAGGCACTCTCGTTCCTCCTCGTCGATGATAGTCGAGGCTGTTGAAGTTGTCGATGTCAATGTCAAAAGAGTCATTGCTTCTGGGTCATATCCTACCACAGTCTTGTCGAATGCGTCGGATGTCGACACTTTTGCCAAAAAGGTATTTTGAGCTTTTCATTCAGACATATCATGCCAAGATGAGTGATGGTATGTTAAATTTTCAGTATTAAATCACAATACTATAGGATCTTTGCTGAGAGAATAACATCTACAGTATATCAATGCATGACAGTCATAATATGACAAGCATCACAAGCATCACAAGAATCAAAAGCATAGAGACAAGAGACATAGAGTTTCCGTGGGGAAAACCCTAAGGTGAAAAACCCCACAACTTCCTCAGAGATAGAGAGAGCAATGGCTCAACCAAAATACAACCAAATAACACTGAGATAGTCTCCTAGCAGATGATCCTCCTCCTCCTCACAAGTGCGCCACTTTCCAGAGAGAGAGTGAGTTACTTTTCCGAGTGAGTAAAATAGAGATCTCCTATCTCTATTTATACTCACCTTTTTGCCCAGTGACCTACTGGGGCCGACTTGTCTACTTTGATACACCCACATTATATTATATATTAATCAGGGCCGACCCCATAAGGTGGTCTAATAACCCATCGGCAAGTACACACACTTGCGACACTTGTCAATCCACATGACGACACTTCCTTATAGAGGAATAACACATCTCTTATAAGGGTACAATAAATATAAATATAATATACAGATGAAATACATTCTGAAGTTACATATACATCAACACTCCCTCTTAACTAGGAAGGTATTTCTCGACACATATCAGCTAGACAAGTCTTCTTCTCTGGATCATCGTCATCGATGCATCGTCATCATCATCGTCACTGCTGCTACTATCTCAACCAATCTCTGACTCTACTCGTCATAGGAAGTTCTACAGAGCCAGTCCTTTTTCATACTGGATGTAGGCCCACCACCTGTAGGTCTTCGTCATCACTGGCCATACTGTGGAATCCTCAGGACTTTTACGTGCGTCACAAAACCTCGTAAGAGAATCCCAGGCTGTTACGAGCACACAGCTCTACCTATAGGATCTCCCAGGGCAACGAATTACATGTGACCTCACCACAAAACCTCGCAAGAGCATCCCAGGCTGTTACGAGCACACAGCTCTACCTATAGGATCTCCCAGGGCAACGAATTACATGTGGTCATGGAAAAACATCGCAAGAGCATCCCAGGACTGATTATGGGCACACAGCCCAACCTATCGGATCTCCCAGGGAAACGAATTACATGCCATAGGACAAAACCTCGCAAGAGCATCTGCCAGATATCCCAGGGAGCTATTATATGCCATAGGAAAAACCTCGAAAGACTATCTGCAGATCTCCCAGGGCAACGAATTACATGTCCTCCCAGAGCAAAACCTCGAAAGAGCATTTGCCAGATGTCCCAGGGCACCGAATTACATGCCATAGGAAAAACCTCGAAAGACCATCTGCAAATCTCCCAGGGTAACGAATTACATGCTCATCTGCAGAACCTGATCCACGGCCATAGAGTATCAACCTGATACTCCCCATACATCATCCTGATGTATCCATGATCATCCTGATCATCATCACTGCAACGTCCTGCTGCATGTCATCTGGAGCAACATCCTGAAGCTCGTCATCTATGATCATCCTGATCATCACTGCAACATCCTGCTGCATGTCATCTGGAGCAACATCCTGAAGCTCGTCATCTATGATCATCCTGATCATCACTACAACATCCTGCTGCATGTCATCTGATCATCAATGCATCTATCTGATGCATACCAAGTATCATACATGATCCTCCTGATCATCAATGTATCCACCTGATACAAATACATGATACATATCATCATACATGATCCTCTTGATCATCAATGCATCTACCTGATGCATACCAAGTATCATACATGATCCTCCTGATCATCAATGTATCCACCTGATACAAATACATGATACATATCATCATACATGATCCTCTTGATCATCAATGCATCTACCTTATGCATACCAAGTATCTACCTGATACATATCATCATACATGATCCTCCTGATCATCAATGTATCCACCTGATACAAATACAAATACATGATACATATCACCATACATGATCCACCTGATCATACAATGTATCCACCTGATACATATACAGATACATGGTCCAAGCATCCAACATGATGCATACATACATACATAAAATGATCCAACTGATCATATCCAACATCCACATGATGCGTACATACATACATGAAATGATCCAACTGATCATATCCAAGCAGAAACCAGAACATCATCCTGATGCTCATCATCCAGCGCTTACATCCACAGCCATGTGAAGGATCCTCCATCCAACATGCTTGGAATGGCAAATGTGTCCATCACTTCTTCCTCGAAGTATCCTCGATCTGAAGCACGCCAAGCCTCTCTCTGAAGTACTCGAACTTCACCCTGGATAGTGGTTTCGTCAGCACATCTGCAATCTGCTCGTCCGTCGCAACATACAGGAGCTTCATAGCTCCTCTCTGCACCATATCCCTGATATAGTGATATTTGATCTCTATGTGTTTCGACCTGTCATGAAACATTGGGTTCTCGGACAGCTTCACACAACTCTGGTTATCACAGAAGATACCAGTAGCCTCCAACGGGAGATCAAATAACTCAGATAGTAGCTTCCGTAGCCATACTGCCTCATAACTAGCTGAACAGGCTGCAACATACTCTGCCTCACCTGTACTCAGTGCTACGCAAGACTGCTTCCTGCTAAACCAAGAGATCACACCTGATCCCATACTGAAGCAACACCCAAATGTGCTCTTCCTGTCTGCAGCACTGCCAGCCCAGTCTGAATCAACATAACCCTGCAGGTTAAACTTTTGATTCGCCTCATACCTAAGCCCATAATCCACTGTACCCTTTAGGTACCTTAGAACATGCTTTACAGCAACCAGGTGAACACTTCTTGGATCCGTCAGGAACTGGATCAATGTGTTCATAGCAAAGCAAATGTCTGGTCTCGTGTTCGTCAGATACATCAAGGACCCAATCATCTGACGATACATAGTGATATCAACCGGCTTAGATGAAGCATCACATAGAATCTTTAGATTTGATGCCATAGGTGTGGCCATGGCCTTGCAATCCATCATCCCGAACCTCTTCAGGATCTCTACTGCATACTTCCCTTGTCCAAGGAAGATTCCTTCTGCACTCTGCCACACCTCCATGCCAAAAACAAATAGTTCTTCATCTTGAACTCGGTAGTAAGCTTCCGCTGCGTGTCGGCAATCAATCTATCTTCACCATAACAAGTTCTGCACATATATGATTTCCTATCATGTGTCTCAGAACCAAGTGGCTGCTTCTTCTTCAACTACACCATTCAAGAAAGCTGTCTTGAATCCATCTGGTGTATCTTCTATTTCATCACCTTTATATTTCTCTATGCTGCCATCTGCAACATGCTTGATCTGAAAGTTTTATTTGGAAGTCACAACAGACTTCCCTTTAGCTCTTGGGATCGCATCCCAAACATCATTCTTCATGATCGACGAATCATGGCATTCCATTTCTTCATCCCAGATCCTGGGAACTTCAATATCTTCAATAGATATCTTTGTTGCTGGAACAAATGTTGTAGTCCTTTTGTAGGTGAAGATATACGATCTTTCCTACAAAACAGGTTAAATTGCATGATTAGAAACATCTCATAATTTTCAGAACAAATTCTTACACATGAAGAAATATGTCATACAGTCATGCAATTATCTTAGCCAATGCTTCAATACAACATTTATCCATATCCCGTAACTTTCTAGATGCCTTCCAATCTCTACCAGAACATTGTTAAGAGTGTGCACAACTACCAACATGTCAGCAAAGAGGTTTCATTCTAGATAAGTAGCAATGGAATGTTGTACAGTGCCATAGGCCACTTACCCAACATGAGCATATACATCATTGAACAATTTTATTTAAGCAAACAAATATGCAAGAAAATTAAAATACTTATCTTTGTTTGTTTGTTGGTTGGACTCCCTCTGAGTCTTTTCTTCCTTGCAGGAGCTGCTGGAGTCCTTCTACACCTTCTTGTTGTGGAATGTAGAGATATGGACAACTCCCTCTGAATATATGCACCCTTGCAGAAACCACTGGAGTGTGCTCCCTCTTGATCTTTGCTTCCTGGATTACCTGTTCTTGAACTCATATTCATCCTTGGTCCCTATGCATGCTTATTAGTATCATGATTGTGTTATCCTTGTGATCTCATACAAAATCATACATTCATTAAAACACAATAATCTCAAGTATGTATAGTCATGATCATTTCAAACAGAAATAATAAGCATTAGCATTCAAGGTTTAAATAGGACTCTTATGGTTAGTCATATCATAAGAAACATAACATGTCTAAACCTGTAATTACTCAAACCTATGACTCTTCTGGTTAGTCATATTATTAATTAAGGTAAGACACATAATATGCATATGCCCATGATTATTCAAACTTATGACTTTATGAACAATCATCATCAATCATGCCATGCATACTTATATGATAGATCCTATGATATAAGAAACACATACCTGGTCACCATATTTGCTAGTTATGTCTAGGAATGTGTTCTTGTTCTCTTCAATGACCTGCATAACTCATTAGTTAACTTTTGCAAAAACAAATTATACATACCTCTATGTGATCCATGACTATGGATGAATCTTTGTATTTATGTCACCATGGCATGTTCAGGTTGTCCCTTCAAATTGTACAAACCTCCCTCTTGCTTTCCAATCACTACTGCATCATCTATGGTCTTTCCCTTTGGCCACATTAGGACTTGGCCATCCACAAATGCAACCCTCATACCTTTTGCATCCAATGCAGAGATGGAGAGTAAGTTCTTCTTGAGTCCAGGTACATACAGTACTTCTTTCATCTTCAATGATTTTCCAGAATCTAGGTTGTAGGAGGCTTCACCACTTCCTTTGATTGGATATTGATAATCATCCCCAAGTTTCACCTTATGGGGTGATTCATGTTCAGAAAGGTTCACAAAAGATTCCTTGAACCCGGTCATGTGTTTGGAGGCCCCACTATCAATCAACCAATCATTACAACCATGAGAAATAGTACCTGTGAGAGCAGAGATCAAAACATACTCTTCTTCACTTGATGAGTCATCATCACTATCACTTTCTGCCCTAGCCTTCTTCTTTGGAGGTTCATCATCTTCGGCAGCATGAGCATGAAACCTTCTTTTGCTGCCCTTCTTCTTCTTACTGGAGTTGTTGTTATTATCCCTTTTGTTCTTAGGACAATCTGAAGCAAAGTGACCCTTCTCATTGCATGTGAAGCATCTTAGGTCTTTCTTGTTCTTCTTTTGATGGGATCTCTGAGGCGAGAGAGATCCTTCTTGGTTTTGCTTCTTTTGGTGTGAGATGCAAGAGCTTGATCTTCTCCTCCCATATTTTCCTCACGAGCTATAAGTCTAGCTTCTTCTTGAGAACATTCTTCCCGAAGTCTACTGAAAGAGATCAACTTCTTCCTTGCACAAATTCCTTGAATAAAGGAATCCCATGACCTGGGTAGGCCATTTAGAGTAGTCATCACCACTTCACCATTCTCCACCATTTCATCTACTGCTTCTAATTGTTCCTTGATCTGGGAGACCCTTGAGAAGTAAGATTGAATGGTTTCTCCATTCTGAAACTTTACTGCTTTCAATTGGTTCCGCAGGGTCATCTTCCGATTTATGTTCTTTCCTTCAAATAGCTTGGTCAAGGATTCAAACATCTCCTTGGGTGTCTTGAGAGAAGACACATGGGGAATGAGATGGTCTTTGATAGAATCAGCAATGATTCTCTTTGCCTTGACCAAGTTCTTCTTGTGCAATGCCTTGGCCTCTTCATCCTCTGGGATAGGGATGTCTTCTTTCACATATGAGTCCAACTCATTCTCTTCCAAGATTAGCCCAATCCTATACTTCCAGGCTCGGAAGTTATCAGCCCCTTCAAGCTTATCCTAAAGCTTGGTGTGGAGAGACATCTTTAAGAGTACTTCAAAATGGAAATAGAAAAGATTTAGGACTTACCACTTGAAGTGCTGAAAACTGGATCTGGTCTCGGATTAGGGTTTGTCAGAGAAACCCTAAAAATTCAAAATGTGAATTTCAAAATTCCGAAAGGATAGAAAGATGCGCCTTGGAGAGCTGATCAACCTAGTACATTCAGAATTTGAGATCAGCAAAGTCTTGCCCTTCAAAATTGCCTTTTTGTCCTCCCGGGTTCACTGGGGAGAGCCCTGAATTAGGGTTTCAGTTTCCCGGAGATCTACCCAGCCAAAAATCTCGATCCAAAGCTCAAACCTTCGATTTTTGCAAGGAGCTTCCAGCTGTACCTTTAGTTTCCAAAAATTCCTATTTTTGTGGAAACCCTAATTTTTAGGGCCAAATCTGAAAATGCTCGGAACTGAATTCTGATTGGACAGATAGATGCGCCTTGATGAGTAGATCCAATCTACTATACTGAATTTCAAAAATCTGTGGAGATAAACCCAATAAACAAGGAATACAAGCTTCCGTCACTGCAAAATGTCTTCTTCTCAGTTAAGCTTTGATACCATGTTAAATTTTCAGTATTAAATCACAATACTATAGGATCTTTGCTGAGAGAATAACATCTACAGTATATCAATGCATGACAATCATAATATGACAAGCATCACAAGCATCACAAGAATCAAAAGCATAGAGACAAGAGACACAGAGTTTCCGTGGGGAAAACCCTAAGGTGAAAAACCCCACAACTTCCTCAGAGATAGAGAGAGTAATGGCTCAACCAAAATACAACCAAATAACACTGAGACAGTCTCCTAGCAGATGATCCTCCTCCTCCTCACAAGTGCGCCACTTTCCAGAGAGAGAGTGAGTTACTTTTCCGAGTGAGTAAAATAGAGATCTCCTATCTCTATTTATACTCACCTTTTTGCCCAGTGACCTACTGGGGCCGACTTGTCTACTTTGATACACCCACATTATATTATATATTAATCAGGGCCGACCCCATAAGGTGGTCTAATAACCCATCGGCAAGTACACACACTTGCGACACTTGTCAATCCACATGACGACACTTCCTTATAGAGGAATAACACATCTCTTATAAGGGTACAATAAATATAAATATAATATACAGATGAAATACATTCCGAACGGTTAGAACGGTTATGGGTGCCTTCCCGTTATGTTTAGTTACAAGAGACGTTAGAACGGTTTCGGCAGCTCAACCGTTACATTTGACTGGAAGACAAAGAGACAATCTGTCAAAGTTCGACAATCGCAAGTCACAAGTCAATGTTGTATGTCGACATTGCTAGACTGTTGAGGTCATTGAACTTGTCGAAGTTGTTGAGTTTGTTGAAGTCGTGTCGAGTTCAAAACTTATCGAAGTTGATGACTTGTCACAATTGATGTTAGCATTCGAAAACAATGCAAAATGTAGAATGGATCAAAAATATTTAAAGATGACTAGGGATTAGTTAAGGGAAGTTATTTTAACTACCCTAACCTCCCCAACCAAATTCCCTTTTGATTCTATCCTCCCAGCCTTGCTATAAATACAAGGGGAAGGCCTTGAGAAAAAAGAACCATCTTTTATTCTAGTGTTATGCCGGAGAAAATTCTACTGAAGGAGGAGGAGCAGGAACCTAGGGCTAGGTTTCAACGGTGCTAGTTGCAGGGAAAGTTTGGTTGATTACCTTTAATGCTTTAATACAGAAAGTTCCTTATATATAGTTGTTTATGTTAATGAATGTATGTTTTGAATCTTTCTTGTTTATTATACATGAGTTTCATATAAAACATTTCATTCTTATTTGAGTCGTAGGATTTGAGGAAGGTATGTGTTATTTCAGGTGATCTCTGTGGAGCAATGGAGTAGGAGTTTGAAGTTTGGGAGCTTGGATAAACCACCAATTGTTTAGGTATCTAATTCCAATTTCATGTCTTAGTTATTTACATTTAAAAGAATATTTTCTTGTTGTATCTTTATGTTGTCCTATCTCTGTAACTAGTTAAATGTACGTTGGTGATCTCTGTAATTCCCAGTCATAGGTTTTTACCGCACAACAGAATTGGCGACTCCACTAGGGAGTATTATTGTTGCTCTGGGAGTCTTTTTATGTCTGTTAATATCTGATAAAGTTTATAGGCTTCCTGTACCTTTCTTGGTCACTCAGACTTGATATTTTTATTTTTGAGTTTGATAAAGTTTATAGGCTTCCTGTACCTTCCTGTACCTGGCTTCCTGTACATACTCGTGACTGTGCCATACTTACAGTCGAAGCTTTTTCCTTGCACCTATGAGTTGTCTACTTGCAGACTCGCGGGTACCCGCGAGTTGTGTTTACATACAATCGCGGTTTTCTCTTGAGATTTTTTCACTTTAGGGTTAGGGTTTCAGTTTTTGGTTTGTTCTTGGTGATTGAAATATTTCTCTGCTAGTATTTTGACCTTTTATACTTGTCTGAGAGTTTTTACTGAGACTTTATAACTTTTTAGAGATGTATTTGTTTAGTTTTCGTTGGTTTGCTTGTCTGAATCACCTAAGTCCTTTCAAGTCCACCTTTGTTTGGTTGACACTTTAATCTTTTCATTTTGATGACTGATTTCTGGAAAGTCTGATATCTTCTTTGATCGTATGCTTTTCCAGTTATGTCAGTTTGATTTAGTGTCTCTTTTCCAAACCCAAGTTACTTTTTTCTTGTCAAAAGAACTTAGTGGATTTGTTATCTTTGGAAATCTTAAGAGGGTTATTTTTCTAAGTTTTATAGGTCTACGTGTAGTCATATTTACTTGCATCATTTAGTATCTTTGTCTTATCATATTTATTTCCATTTTCTTTTTGTTAAAGAGGAAATTTTAACAAGCAAGTAATTTAGTTAAGCAAAGACATTTTCTTTTTTAGTTTTAGTTGTATATGATTTTCTTCAAAAAAAAATAAAAATAAACATTTGTTAGCTTTTAGGTTTACTCTCCAAGTCTTTATTTTTTGAAAGATAAATGAAAATGAAATTGTAAAATAAAAGTTGTATGTTATATACTTTATTTATTTTTGTTTCAAGTTGTAACCACCTTTGCACACAAACCACCCCCTTTTGAGTAAGTAAATCCCTTAAAGAATTTTTAAATTAAAAATCATTAGTAACTTTTCTTTTTAGGGTACAAAAACCAACTAGCTTAGGCTAGGATCTTGGATTAGATCACTTTAAACTATGCAAGATCATTTTAAACTCAAAATCATAGTAAGACTATCTTTAGGTAAATCCACTCTTGTAAAAGGTATGTCAGGAAGCTCCACTAACATCGGAGTTAAGCATGAGGTTGTGTGAGATTGACTAGTTGGGGATACCCCCCCAATTTTCAATTGAGAATCTACTAGAGATGATATGTGTATGGGGATTCATTAGTACCTTATGTGCTTTTGGATTTCAGGATTAGTTACCCTGCGCATGCGTGTTGGTTCGACTTACGACTGTCCCCCCTAGACTCTTTTTACATCGATGGTAGCCTTAGTATCTTGCCCACTAGGATTATTCACAGGTGACAGTGGAAGGCTATTTCCATTGTACCTTGGACAAACGTGGGAGGAAATCCCTTGCAGTTATTTGGGAGGGTGGTCGGTGATTCAAACGCTTGCACCCGAAGACTCTGTATTGTGGACCTCGGGTAACTGTCTTTCATTACTCTACTAGTTTTTGCTGGGCCCTAATCATCCCATACTTTCCTTTGGGAGATTATCTGTTTATTTGGTCTTGATTACTTTAGGAATTTTTATAGTGGTATGCTCTGTTCTTTTTGTTGTTCTATCGCCCCCCTAGGCTTTACACTTAGAATATTTTTGTTGCAAGTGTGGAAGAATAACCTCTTTGTAGGTCAAGAAGGTTGGAAAACCTTCCTCCACTCACAGTGGAGCCTCCATCTCCACCTCAGCGATGCAGAACTGATTCTCCTGGTTCTTTTGAAATCACTGGTACAATTGAAACCCCTATAGAACCTCATCTCCTTACAAAAACCACACCAGTCTCACAAAGCTTTGAGATTGAATATTTTCCAACTGAATATTTCACAAGACACTTCAATCCTCCATTAACTGGACCGAACGATCCTTTGTTAGAACGAGTTGTTTCTGTAGGTGAATCTTAATTAAGTGTATATAGATTCACAACTAGACCTAATATGGATAACTTAGGAGATGTGTCGGGAGTTGCACAGACTCCCACATAAGCTATTAAGATTGGAGGTTTGCCTTCTCCACATGTTACTACCCCAGTACCAAGATCGTTGCAAATGTCTTCTGCTCCGAGTAATTCTCTCAACTTCAATGCTGGACAATCAGGAACATCTAATACTTAGTTCACACTGACTTCTACTACTTTTGGATCCACCATTGGCTCATCTAATATTTCTTTTCAAGAATACCTATGATGCCATTTACATCCTCTCCTTTTATTCAACAGTTTCAGGTCAATCCCAACTTAGCTCTGTTTAATCAAGGTTTTCCTTGGCACAAGCGAAATATCGCTCCTTCTGCATTGTTTGTGGGCTCAATTCCTACCCCTTCCATTGTACCAACGTAGACTTTCAATCCCTTTACAGGATTCAATGTACATTCAGCAAATGTGCAAACCTCAAATGTGCATGTAGGGAGTGCTCCTTTCTCACTTTTGGGGGGATGAGGTAGCAATACTTATACTCCAATTGGAAGTACTTACACTCAACCACAATGGATTGGGACTCAAGGAAATAATCCCTTATCATATGGGTGGACCAATTTTCCAAATAATTTTTCACCACAACCGATGGTTGGGGGAAACCCCAATCAACCTTATGGGAGTTATGGCTTTGGAAGTTCTCCTTACCAGATTCCACAAAACCCAATTCCATCGGCTAGGCCCCATTTACCTTTCATGGAAACTTTGAACTTGCCATATATTTCAAAATTGATGAATGACCCTGTGCGACATAATATTGCTTGGCCTCCGCTTCCAACCAAACTCCCTTCAGACATTCCAAATTTTGAAGGAAAGACTGGTGAAGACTCAGGGGACCATGTAATGACATTTCATCTGTGGTGCTCCTTGAATTCGCTAACTGATGACTCGATTCATTTGAGTCTCTTCCAAAGGACCTTAACTAGTGTTGCAGCCAAATGGTATATCGATTTACTGGCTGCAACTTATAACATTTTTTGTGATTTGGCGACAGTCTTCTTGAACCATTTCCAACTTCCTGTTCGGTATGATGTTGGTATAGATCTTCTCTCTACTTTTAGACATAACAAGGACACTCATTTATCTGATCATATTCAGGGGTGGAGAAGATGGAAACGACTCATTTAGGCTGAAATCCTCCCATAATTCCTATTGGAGTGGTTCTTGAAATCACAGTTACCTTACGTCTCTAAAGATGTGTCAAATTCTGGGGTTACTTCTGAGGAAGAAGCCATTTTAACAACCCAACAGCTTGACTTGGTTTATGCACAGTATGGGATCCTTTATGAAATCATATTCGATGCACCTAGGTCAAACATTGATATTGGGAAGCCAAAACCTAGAACACATGCTGATGGCATTGTGGGTTCAGCTGACACATCCGCGTTAGAATCTTTGCATAAACAAGTTCATGCACTATATATAAAGTATTCTAATGTGGAAGCAACTACTATTGCATCCTCCCCGACAAAAACTTAAATCGTACAGAATATGCAGTCAAATCAAAAGGGTCCTCGGCATCCCAACAATAAGAAAAAGGGAAAGAAAGGGGAGGGAAACCAACAAAAGCTCAAAACTACTGAAAATGTCGAGGAGGGAAAGCGAGAAAAGAAAAAGGTGAAGTTTCCTTGCAAAATTTGTAAGGATGATCACCTCACTCATCAATGTCCTCTCATAGATGAATCCCAAAAGCTGTTAAGTGAAAAGAAACCCGTCGTTCTAAAGGATCCTTTTCCCAAAGGACAAGGTTCAACTTTTGGAAGCTCTAATACTGGGGGCACTCCTCGTACCACATAGGCTCATCAATATTATATTAATATGATTAACTCCCATGCTTTGTTGCAAATGAGAGCCTGAAATTATACCTTGGATATGCAACAGAAAGATAAAGATATCCCTGAGTCATTTGTTCCTCTTCATATAGAGAGACCTACAGATCCTATGCCGAAGATACCGAAAGGTGTCTACAAATGGGAAACACACAACCCATATGAAAGGGATGCTCCAAACTACTCAGTTGTAGAGGACCTAGCCTAAACACCGTGTGCTATGTCTTTTCTAGAAGTTTTGCAAAGTTTCTTATCGCAGCAGAATGCACTTCTAGTGGAAATAGGTATTATGGATTCTTCAAGTACGCTAGCTAGATTTGATATGTCAAATATCAAACCCTAGTTTCCCTACCACGTGGCCCCTTCCAAATCGAAGTAGTCCATGGTGTTAAAACCATTGGAAGAATAGTAGTAGATGAAGGCGCGTCAATGTGCGTAATGTCTATCTCTTGTTGGCAAGCCCTAGGCTCTCCAGAGTTAGTCCCTTCAACTATATTACTTACTGCTTTTGATGGGAGGTCTTTTTTCCTGCATGGAATCTTACCCTCATTTGAGATCCAGCTTGCAAGTAAAGTCGTGTCGGTAGAAGTGGAAGTTGTAGATGTTGCTCTCAACTACAATTTGTTGTTGGGAAGAAGTTGGACGTATGCAATGCAAGCTATTCCTTCATATGTTTTTTGGGTGCTTATGTTCCCCCATGATGGCAAGATTGTCACCATCGATCAATTAGCTTAGGGGTAGGTATGTACTCATCCTTGATGGGCACCTTTGACTTACCTTCTCCTATGAATTATATTGGTTTGACGAGTAATGTTAATGTGTTATCCAAGGAGATCTTAATTGTTTCTCAAACAAATGATCCTTGGATCCTTCCTACTCTGGTTGAACCAATCGTTCCCCTATCTGTCGTAGAAGTGACTTATCAAGCATCACAAAATGTTGCGATAGATCATATCTCAATTCCTTTGGTCTCTATGGATTCAGATATTGATTATGCACCTGCATGGGCAATTGAATCCACCCATTCATTCAATTGTTTAGACACTTTTTTCCCATCAGATGAGGCTATTCTGGAAGCTATGATAGGTCTGGATCCTCCATGGGAACATATGCACAATCAATCCTATTTGTTTCTAGATCTGAACAAGGTCGGGAATGGATATTTTTCAATGAGACCCGGTGGAAATGTTGACTGGTCCATTAACCCTTTAATGAAACAGAAAAATTTCGCTGAAGGTAATATGGAAAATATTTCAACAACTATCTCAATCAATATTTCCATTGAGCCTAATGTTGTGGAAAATATTTTCATTGGCACGAATTGTTCTCCACAAGAGATCACTTTGTCTACCAACTTATTTAAATAATTCCACGATGTTTTCACTTGGTCGTATGAGGAGATTCCAGGAATCGACCCATCCATTATTGAACATGTTATTACGACATGCCCTAATGTGAACCAATTCGGCAAAAGCTTCGTCTAGTCAATCCTAGGAAGGTTGTGGCCATTAAGGCTAAGGTTGAAAAGCTCCTTAATGTCGGCTTCATTTATCCTATCGACATGATGGAATGGGTGTCCAATCCCGTTCCCATTGATAAAAAGAAAGGTACGATACGCGTATGCACAGATTTAAGGGATCTTAACAAATCCTATCCAAAAGACAACTATCCCACACCATTCATTGATCAAATTATCGTTGTGTGTGCAGGCCATGATATGTTTTCTTTCATGGATGTTTTTTCAGGATATAATCAGATTCAGATCAAACCTGAAGACCTAAACTCCAACATAAAACTGATTTTATATGTCCATGGGGTACTTTTGCCTATAGGAAAATGCCATTCGGATTGAAGAATGTTGGGGCTACTTTCCAGCGAGCCATGAAATTTGCTTTCCATGATATCAAAAATGTAGTTGAACCTTATTTGGATGATCTACCTGCGTGATCTTGAAAGAGAAGATATCATCCTGCACACTTATGACTCATGTTTGAACGATGCATATACTACAAGATTCGATTAAATCCTAAAAAATATGTATTTTGCGTCGAGTCTGGACGTTTACTTGATTTCATTGTGCCTAATCATGGGATTATGGTCAATCCTTTGAAAGTTGAGGCTATTGCAAAATTGCATCCTCCTCGTACTATCCGACAACTTCAAAGTCTACAAGGTATGTCAAACTTTCTCAGACGTTTTATTATCAACTATGCTAATATCACTAAAGGTTTCATGCAACTGCTTAAACATGATACCCTTTTTTTCTGGGATGAGGCTACACAAAACACGTTTGATTCTTTGAAAAAATCACTCTTGTCAGCCCCCTTGTTGATCCCGCCAGATTATACTCAATATTTTATTCTTTATCTGGCCACATCTATTATTACCATTGGCATATTCTTGGTTTAGGAAGATGACAAAATCCAAGAGCATGTCATTTATTATCTTTCTCACGCACTTGTAACTCCTGAACTCAAGTATTCTCATGTTGAGAAGTTGGCATTAGCTACTGTGTATGTCATTCAGAGGCTACATCACTATATCATATTACGAACTACCACAGTCATCATGGAGGTCAATCCTTTTCAATATGTATTAACCCGATGAATAATTGGGGGAAAATTTAACAAATGGATTTTCATTTGGAAAGAATTTGATCTTACTTTCCAATCTACTAACTCAAAAAATTATTTGTTGTCCGTGGAACTTATTGCTGAGTTTCCTAGTGATGTACCATGTTATGAAGAAGATCCGTCATTTCCCGATGAAAACATCTTCCTCATTAGCACCTCTTATCCATGGTATGGAGACATTTCAATATATCTCCAGACTTTGAAGTGTCCACCTAGTTTATCTAGGGAAGAATGACGAAAGCTTAGGCATCATGCCAATAACTACCTCATTATTTTTGATACATTATACATATGGGGGGTAGATTCGATATTAAGTCATTTTTTGACCTTAGATGAAGCCGAGTTAGTATTGAATGATGTTCACAGTGAAGCCTATGGGGGTCATCTTTCTGGGTTGGAAACAACTCAAAAGATACTGCATGCTAGATATTTTTGTCCCACCATCTTTAAATATTGTGTGGAAGTCATGAAACATTATCATCCATGTCAGTTTTTCACAAATAAAATGCGAGCATATCGGCTCCTCTTCACCCTGTTATCATAGTGGGTCCCTTCACCAAATGGGCGATTGATTATATGAATTATAATCCAGTTTTTGCTGGAGGATATCAACATATCATCGTTGTCGTTGACTACTTTACGAAGTGGGCCGAGGAAATGCCTACTATGAAAGCATATGGAGAAATTGTAGCATATTTTGTCTTCAATCATATCATTTCCAGGCTCGACATTCCTAGAGAGATCGTCATTGATCATGGACGACATTTCCAGAACTACATGATGACTAACTTGACCACCATCGTAGGTTTTCGACAAGATCATTCATCTCCATTTTATCCATAGGCCAATGGACAAGTTGGAGCAGTTAATAAAACTTTGAAAATTGTTCTTCAACGGACTGTTAATGCCAGTCAGTCAAATTGGCACATCATGTTGTATCCGAATCTTTTGGCATATCATTCCAATATCAAGACTGCTACTGGTTTTTCACCACTCCAACTCGTTCACGGAGTGGAGGAAGTTACATCGATTGAATGTGAGATTCCATCTTTGAAGTTGGATATCCAATTATTACCTGAAACTTCTTCTTTGGAAGAATGATTGCTTCACTTAGAACATTTGGATGAACAACATCATGACGCGCGTACTGCAAATGAAGATCACAAGAATCAAGTTAAACATCAATATGATAAGTCTTTCAAACATAGGGTTTTCTTTGAAGGAGACCTTGTTTTGGTTTATTATCAGGACAAGGATCCCTTGGGGAAGGCAAGTTCAAATGTATGTGGCTTGAGTGTTATATCATTTCTAAATTTTTAAGAAAAGGTTCATACGAGTTGATGGATTATGATGGTTTTAAGCTGCCTGAGACTAGAAATGGGCTCTACTTGAAGAAGTATTACGCCTAGGCCTATATGCTTTTTATTGTACTATAGTTATACATTTGTAGAGTTAGTTCTTTAATTTTGGATTATGTGTCTTCTGGATTGTGTTTTTAGATGACAACTGAGTGTTTTCTAGGATTCATTGATGGCGCAAGTCATCACACTCATATCTTGGATTTAGCTACTTGGGTTATTGATTCTCCTATGCTCCAACGTGTTTCGTTGGGAGGTTCTTGTTTGGGCCCTATGATGAACAATATAGCTGAGTATAGTGCATTCATTGAACTTCTTCGGGATGCTATTCACCATGGTATTTCGTGTTTAGAGGTAAAACTTGGTTTGTAGTTAGTTGTGCTTGAGTTAGCGGGTGAGTATCGTGTTATAGATACTACTTTGCTATGTCATTTTTTGTGAGTTAGATTACTTGAGCAATATTTTAATTATATTTCATATCAACACATATCAAGGAATCACAATTCATTAGCCGATGCTTATGCAAATTACATACTTGATTGGAATTTGTACCATACACAATAACATTAACCATTCACACACATAAAGACAAACATGTACATAAACCGGTACTGTATATATATATATATGGTTCAAAAAATAATATGATTTTGAGTCACTCTCTGTCGCAATGTCATAATATACAAAAATGTCCATCAAAAGCTTCAAAATAATGTGTCACTCTCCCTAAGGAGAGAGAGGAGCCTCCGCTAGTTCTGCTATGACCTCTCTATAACAAATGACTAGCCTGGCTACTTTCCTAAGTAACTGGATCCATGCTAGGGGAACTCCTACTACATGTTCCTACATTTCGAGTGGCATTCACTCTATCTTGTATGTAGGGATATCGTGAGTCAACTGACTCATCTTCCCCCGCAATGCTCCTCAGCATAGTATCTACGACACCTGGATCGGTTGGTCGTGTGTATACTCTAGGATTCCCAATAGGTCTCATTGGCCCGACATCTACACATGTTATATATTTTTTGTATTCATACTCATTATAAAAATTATTTATACAAAAAACGTAAAAATTAAATAATTAAAAAAAAAACACATTTTAGTACCTATCTCTCCCAGGGATTCCCCTGGAGGCAGGATGAGCTCAGGATCACCTTGTAAATCCATGCCCGCATAAGGAAAATGTTATAGTGTTGTTACTTGGTGGCTCCACCACCCCATATAATCCTCGTCAGAGTATGACAAGCTTGTTTCGCCACCACCCTGACATAGGAATATGTCACCCCACTGAGTCATCAGTGGCTCCCAGGGGTCAAATATGGTAGGGCCATCCCCGGACTAAGAGCGAGGACTCTCTTGAAGAAAAAGGTGCATAATATACTACCATATCCAAAGTTCTTTTTCTTCCCCGTCTTGCACTCTGTAAGCTGGTGTTTCATGTTCACCAGTAATCCTGAGCACCAGTCAAAGATAACATTGTGTAGACATTCTACGCCTATATGCATGCGGTTCTGTGAGGCCAAGTGTTGTGTTGCACTCCCCTCGATCCTGTTTATTATCACTTTTAATGGGAAACTTGCAATTTTCCCAATTGGAACTTGGCTCCCACTTTTTTCGATGTCGGCTACACAGTAGGTGTTGATGTAATCTTGAATGGATAGAGCACCAACTCCTCTAAATGTCCCTTTGAGTTTCACCACCTCACCTCATCGAGATAGCCTAGTTATGAAGTATATGTCATCAATGGTAATATCCAACAGCTCTCCTTGTAGATTAAATATGCCATGATTGGCATCCCAATATCCCACGAGCATTTGGAGGAGGTGCGTTTTTGCACACATGTTTGTAGTACGAAAAAAAATTTAAGAGCCCACACCTCCTTAATGTATTCAAAGTCAGAGGATCCCCCATTGCATTCTTGTCCATGGCTTCATGCTCCCTCTCTCTCCAATTTAAAACCATCCTGCATCAACCATTTCCATTCCATGCATTAGTTTGTGGTTTTTTCTTTTGAACTGTGCTACCCATGGGTTCACCTTTTCAACAAAGGCGGATACTCGTGAGTCTCTCTATAGTAAAATCGCGCACATTTGACGTGCCCACGACTTTTACTCAGCTAGACTCATGGGTACGAAGCCCTAGTTTTAAAAATTGCTTAAAAACCCCCAAAACATCATTAAAAACTTAAAGTAATGGATCAAATTGATAGAGTAGGCAAAGATAGCTTACCTGAAAGTGACGGAGTTCGATTCCGCTTCCTGGATTGACCACAATCAACATTTGAAGTAAGAGGTTTTTTCTCCTTTTATCCAATGGTAAAATGGTTTTGTGAGTTATGTTTCTAATTTAGCACTATTTATACAAATTATTTTCAAATTTTTACCCCCTTTATATAGTTTCAAATTATTTTTTAATTTTATTTAATCCTAAATGACCTTTTTGAGTTGTTTTGATTAGGTAAAGCTTTAAAAGGCGCTTTTATCACTATCAGTTACAAAAGGTGTTTCATAGAAAGGTTTGTTTTCTTTTTTAAATGTCAGTTTAACTCAACATTTTAGATCTCTTTTGTCATCTTATGTCATTCTGAAATTCCTTTGTTCACTTTGGACTACCATTTTCTGCTATCCATTGACGTTGTTTCTGTCTATAGTCCGTCTGTCACTTTATATATCAGGGAACTTATTCATTGTACATCATTCTTTACCTAATATTAAGTTCCCCATTCTGATGAATTTTTCTATGTTCTTGTTAGAATTTTTCAAAAATAACAAGATTATTGAGCATAATTTTATTGTTTAGACTCGTTAAAGGAATTGAACAGATATCCAATTAGGTATAAGTTTACCCCTTTTCCGGATCTTTGTGGACTAACTACGAAAAAATGTATACTCTGGTCTTTTTTACTATAAGAGTCCTCTCTCGCATATGTTTACACTTTTTTGGACGAAGAGGCTAAATTTACGAAAAAGTTACACTTTGGAGTCTTCTTTAGGATTTTCAGACCCTCGAAATATGAAAACACCAGTGAGCATGGAAAATCGTGCTCGATGTGAAATCCATGAGCAGGTATATGCAGTTTTTGTTTAAGTTTTTCAGACTCCTTAAAATTGAAAACACCGACGAGCACGAACGGATCCAGGCTCGATATTAAAATCTATGGATTAGTACCTTATCTAATATTAATCTATATTTTCTTCAAACTCATTAAAAAATGAAGAAATTCATGAGCTTCCCTCCTATGGACTTGTTAAATTACACATGGTTGGACTAATATCAAGCATTCGTTTTTCTCCTCTTTGAGCTTGTTTTCAAAAATGAAGATGGATTATTGAGTTTACTTTCTTGGACTCATTAAAATTTTACAAGAGAGGCAGTATCGAGCTTTCTTTTCAACCTTTTCATGCTCGTTAAACTATGAAACGACATTTTTAGCAAGAGAGGGAAGGGAATTTTATTTTATTCATTCATTCATTGTCAACCAGTATTAATTGTCCTTGAACACAACACTTTCATAAGTCATTCAGTTTTTAGTTTTGGCTTTAGGATTTAACTTGATTCCAAATTTGTGTCCTCCACTGATTGGTTACTCTTTCGATCATAGGGAGAGTTTGTTATGTCTCCTACATAGCAAACTTATACATGTTTCCTGTGTCAGACCAAAGCTGCCTAATTTACTTTGGTGCTCAATGTTCAAAGATTACCCCTATGTCGGCCTTTCTGCAGTTCATCTTGACTCCTCATGTCGGTCATCCCTTATATCAGTTTTGTTTCAAGTTAATATTTTATTGTTTCTCGTGTGAGATGGTGAAGGATACATCAATTCCTTCCTTTTCATGGGTCTCTTCCTATTGACTTCAACACATTTTTCTCTAGGAAGAAGACTTAGAGTTTCCCGTTTAGTACCTTGATATTTGCAATCATTAGTGGCATATTCTCTCACTTTTGAGTTATGGGAATACATTAATGTCCCTTACTCAACAGATTATTCAAGTGTTCGACATCAATACCTCTTATTCACACTTGTAAGGATGTACTAGGTACCTTGGACCCCATTTTCATTATTGGTGGGTGTCCTCACGTTTGTTAACGGTTTTCATTATTGATCGGTAATCAAACGAAATCCTCCATGTTCGACTTCAACTCTTTTTTTCGCATGGTTTAGGGTTTGTACTATCGAAGGTTGGTTTGAAGACCTTGGGTTTATGATATAATTTATTTCTAATCACCCAAGTTCCACAAGAGAGAGCTCTATTTGATTGGCTCATCATGAGACATCGATCCAGTTTGTTGCTATGGCTATGATCTCCTTTTTGACATGGATCCATGTTTGTATTTCAGTGGAAATGTTATATACATCATTTCAGTTATGTATGGGAGACCATGTTCTAACATTCTAAACATCTCCTGATAACAAGATTTTAATTGCTCGCTGACCTTGTTTCTGTTTTAGGTAATGTTTGTGACCTTATTCTTTTGGTTCCTATGCTCCTCCACTTCCTTGTTTGTAATTTATTTAGGCCATCGTCTTTCCCTCTGACCTCATACATTAGGGGCATCTGTTATCAGCTAAAATGGCACTTCTCCATCCGTGACTACATTTCCTTGTCGGTCACACAAAAGGACATTATGGATGGAAGATCCTATTTGATTATAGATGCTTTGGACTTAGATTTTGCAATGATCTCCTAGACAAACTATTATTTGTGATCAAATTTGAGACATAACCGTGACTCTACCTTCAGTCATCTTGCGGGTCACTCGCGATAGTCTATATAGTGAACCCGCAGGTATCATCCTAGACATTGCATTCGCGAGTTTCTAGACACATAACTCACGAGTTGTTTTCTAGTTGTAAATAGTGACAGCCGCAGGTATCTCTAAATCACGATAAAAAATATTTAAAGATGATTAAGGATTAGTTAAGGGAAATTATTGTAAATACCCTAACCTCCCCAACCAATTTCCCTTTCGATTCTATCCTCCCGGACTTGCTATAAATACAAGGGGAAGGCCTTGAGAAAAAAGAACCATTTTTTATGCTAGTGTTATGCTAAAAAAAATTCTACTGAAGGAGGAGGAGTAGGAACCAGGGGCTAGGTTTCAACAGTGCCAGTTGCAGGGCAGGTTTGGCTGATTAACTTTAATGCTTTAATACATAAAGTTCCTTTCCCATATATACTTGTTTATGTTAATGAATGTATATTTTGAATCTTTCTTTTTTATTATACATGAGTTTCATAGAAAACATTTCATTATTATTTGAGTCATAGGATTTGAGAAAGGTATGTGTTATTGCAGGTGATATTTGTGGAGCAGTGGAGCACGAGTCTGAATTTTGGGAGCTTGGATCAACCTCCAATTGTTCGGGTATCTAATTCCAATTTCATGTCTAAGTTCTTTACATTTAAAATAATATTTTCTTTTTGTATCTTTATGTTGTCCTATATCTGTAACTAGTTAAAATGTACATTGGTGATCTTTGTAATTCCCAGTCATAGGTTTTTACCGCACAACAATTAGGATTAGAAATATTCCAAAAGAAGTTGGATGAGTTCTCTTTAATTTGTCTTCGGTTCTGAGTATAGGTTAAGGGGATTTCTTCAGGATTTGTTGGAAGATCTAAGAACTTAAGATGTATATGGTTGGCTCCTTCCTTAGTAGAGTCGCGGGGTGGAGTCTCCAGGTGAACCACACAATTAATTCACCAAAAATATCGATGTCATAGGAGAGGTGATATAAGTGAATTAAGATGGTGATTGAAACAATTAAGAAATGAAAAATGCAATCACCAAACCAAAATATTGGATGCGATAATATATGAAATAGTGCATGGACACTCGCAGACATCGAAGTTAATCCTCTACCTCCCCGGAAAAAACTCCAAAAGGTTATCACACAACTCGTAGTTTCCCCAGTGGATAATCCTATACAAGATGGCAGAGGGGACGGGAAACCAAAGAGGTGACACGAGAGGGCCTTGATCCCCAAGATGGATTGGTTGTCTCTCCAATCAAGGCACTCTTCACTTTGTACTATCCAAGACACATATAATAAAGGGGGATACCCTGATCTACTCCCAACAGGAGAGATCTAACCCAATCACCAAATCAATCTATGAAATAGGGTATGTAAGGTAAAGGGTAGAGAACCCTAGATTTAAGGAAACAAAGTCACTATGGAGGCTTAAGAAATATAAGATTAGATTTTTTATTATTTAAACATAGTGACTTGATATTAAGTATGATTCCAGGATTCAAGTGCTAGGACAAATGATCAAATTTAGCTACCTTGGGAAACATGACCCCCAAAATAGGGAAAGTGGCCCAAGGAGTAGATCTGACAGTTTAGGATTTCTAGCACAGCTTGAAAGAGATATTTGACAGTATCAAAGTATGCAAGCTCAACAGGTAAGGGTTATACAACCCGAAAAACAGGCTAACTAGGGAGGGCGTAATGGTTAAATACCATTTCCTATGCATAAAGGGTATATGGAGTCCTCATAGCATGACGCCATTGAGAACCCACCTAGAGTTTGGCCGTAAGATAAAAACCCAGAAATGGTTTGCCAGTAAACCAAGAAATAAAACCCAGGGAATTTTCCAAAAGATTTAGATTTAGGGTTTAAATTGGAATGACAGATGGGTAAGATAAAAGAAAAGATTACGTACCTTGCTGGCATACCTGGATCATGGAAATTGATTAAGTATGTCAAGGATTTCTCCCGCAAAGATCAAGTGAATATTTGAGGCGTTATCTTGCCTCTACGAATTTTCCCAGTTCCACTGATGTGCCCCTCTCTTCCTGCAAAACCAAGGAGATAAAATCAATTAGAAAGCAACAATGAAGGTATATGAAAATGACGAGAATTGTTAGTTTTTCATCATTTAATTCAATGTGATCTAGGATCTTAACTGAGAGAACAACTTGTACAACATATCGACAAGAGACAAGAGACACAAAGCATTTCACCGAGAAAAACCAAGAAGGTGAAAAACCCCGCAACTTCCTCGGAGATAGAATAAGCACCAATACAAAACCCCAAAACAAGAGATAGTCTCTTAGCAACTTCTCCTCCTCCACTTGTGTGCACTCCTCCTCTCTCTCACTAATGTGAAGTGAGTGAGAGTATGAATGGATAAATAGAGAGGTGATCCTCTCTATTTATACTTTACCTTTACTTGCATTTTACTCTAACTGGGCTGACCTCCCTTAGGAGAGTCTAATAACCCATTACCCCTTGTCACTGGGATGACCGCACTAGGTTGGTCTAATAACCCTTTAACTCATACAAGGTCGACCCCACCAAGGTGGTCTAATAACCCATCAATTATAAGTTACGACACTTACAATATGACTTGTGACACTTGCAAATACAAATGACGACACTTCCAATCGGAGGAATAATACATCTCTGTTGGGGATACAATAAAGTAAAAATGTAATACATACAATATACAAGTGAATATATTCCGAAGTTACAAATACATCAACAGTCCCTCTTAACTAGGAAGGTATTCTCTTGACACGGGCATCAATACATATAGGCACAAGTCTTCAATACTGGAGCTGGATCATCGTCACTGGATCACTGGAGCATCATCGTCACTACTACTGTACTCGTCATCTCGATCACTAGTGTTATCTTTCAATTCTTCTCATCATAGGAATTTCTACAGAGCCAACCCTTTTTCATGCTAGATGTAGGCCTAGCCTCCATATAGGTCTTCATCATCTCCGCGAGTGTCCCATCCTATGGAATCTCAGGGATGGTTATGTGTATCTGTAAAACCTCGAAAGAGCATCCCATGACTAATTACGAGCTTACTGCACAACCTATAGGATCTCCCAGGGAGCTATTATATGCAGACTTCGCAAAACCTCGAAAGAGCATCCTAGGACTGATTACGAGCTTACTAATCAACCTATAGGATCTCCCATGACTGATTACTTGTGACCAAGCAAAACCTCGAAAGAGCATCCCAGGACTAATTACGAGCTTCCTGCTCAGCCTATAGGATCTCCCAGAATTGATTACATGCGACCAAGAAAAACCTCGAAAGAGTATCCCAGGTCTAATTACGAGCTTCCTGCTCAACCTATAGGATCTCCCAAGACTGATTATTTGCTATCAGGAAAAAATTTGAAAGAGCATCCCGGGACTAATTACGAGCTTCCTGCTCAACCTATAGGATCTACCAGGACTGATTACATGAATCTACATAAGAAAAACCTCGAAAGAGCATCCCCTGACTGATTACGAGCTTCCTACTCAACCTATAGGATCTCCCATGGCGCTATTATATGCTCATTCTACTACACAACTTGTCCACGGCCACGGACTATCATCCTGATACTCATGATCATACTGATCATCCTCGCATGGAGCATCATGCTGATGCTCATGATCATACTGATCATCATCATATAGAACACCATACGGATGTTCATAGCGGAGCATCGTCCTGGTGCTCATCACACAGCACTTGCATCCACAGCCATGGGAAGGATCCTCCTACCACCATGCTTGGAAGGGCTCCTGCATCTGTGTCATGTCACTTCCTCCTGGAAGTATCTTCAATATGAAGAACACCCAGCCTCTCTTTGAAGTACTCGAACTTCACCCTAGCTAGTGGCTTGGTCAACACATCTTATATCTGCCCGTCCGTTGCAACATACAGGAGCTCCACTGCTCCTCTCTACACCATATCCTTGATATAGTGATACTTGATCTCGATATGCTTCAACTTTTCATGGAACACCGGGTTCTTGGACAACTTCACACAACTCTGGCTGTCACAAAAGATACAAGTAGCATCCAACTGGATATTAAACAAATTAGATAGTAGCTTCCTTAGCCTTACTGCATCACAACTAGCTGAACAAGCTGCGTCATACTCTACTTCGGCTGTACTCAGTGCTACGCAGGACTGCTAAACCAAAAGATCACCCCTGATCCCATACTGAAGCAACACCTCGAAGTGCTCTTCCTATCTGGAGCACTGCCTGTCCAATCTGAATCAACATAACCCTCCAGGTTAACCTTTTTATTCGTATCATACTTGAGCCCATAATCAATTGTACCCTTCAGGTACCTCAGAATATAATTTATAGCAATCAAGTGAACATGTCTGGGATCCATCAGGAATGGGCTCAAGGTATTCACAGCAAAGAAAATATCTGGTCTTGTGTTCATCGGGTACATCAAGGACCCAATCATCTGATGATACATCGTGGCATCAACCGACTCTGATGAAGCATCACTCAATAGCTTCAGGTTCGATGCCATAGGTGTGGCCATGACCTTGCAGTCCATCATCCTGAGCCGCTTCAGGATCTCTACTGCATACTTACCTTGTCCAAGGAAGATTCTATCTGCAGTCTGCCACACCTCCATACCTATAAAGTAATGCATCATACCCAAGTCCTTCATCTCGAACTCGGCATCAAGCTTCATCTTCGTGTCGGCAATCAACCTATCCTCACCTGTCACAAATAGGCCATCCACATATAGTAGGAGTATCACTGGATTTCCTTCCTCAACCTTGTAGTAAAGGTCGTAATCCACTTTACTCTCGGTAAAGCCTAAACTGGATAGGAAGATGTCTATCCTACCCTACCATGTCCTGGGTTCTTGCTTCAATCCATACAAGGCTTTCTTTAACTTGCACACATATGACTCCCTATCCTGTGTCTCAAAACTGAGTGGCTTCTCCACATACACTTCCTCTTCAACTACACCATTCAAGAAAGCTATCTTGACATCCATGTAGTGTATCTTCTACTTCATCACTACAGCCAGAGCAAGTACTGTTTTGATGGAAATGTATCTGGCTATAGGTGCAAACGTTTCTTCATAATCTATCCCTTCCTTCTAGGAGAAGCCAGGAGCCACAAAATTTGCCTTTTATTTCTCTTTGCTACCATATGCAACATGCTTGATCTTGTAGATCCACTTGGAAGTCACAACAGAATTCCCTACTGGTCTCAGGACCCATCCCAGACATCATTCTTCATGATCGACTAGTACTCCTCGATCATGGCATCCTTCCATTACTTCATCCTGGATCCTGGGAACTTTAGATTCTTCAATGTCTTCAATAGGTAGTTTTCTTGAACTTCGTTGTTGGAACAAATGTCATTGTCCTTCTTTTGTAGGTGATTGTACATGATCTTTCCTACAAGTCAAATTCAATTGCATGATTAGAAACATCTCATAGATTTCAGAAAAAATTCTTACACATAAATACATATGTCATACAGTCATGCAATTATCTTAGCCAATGCTTCAATACAGCATTTATCCATATCCCGTAACTTTCTAGATGCCTTCCATCTCTACCAGAACATTGTTAAAAGTGTGCACTACTCCCAACATGTCAGCAAAGAGGTTTCATTCTAGATAAGTAGCAATGGAATGTTGTACAGTACCATAGGCCACTTACCCATTACTATATTAGTAGTATCTTGTTCATTAATGCAACTTTTCTAAAATGCATAATGTACATCCTAAATCTAGGAACATAAGTATGTTTATGAATGAACAACATCATTTAAGTAATAAGAAATGACAATTCAAATACTTATCTTTGTTTGCTTGTTGGGTGGACTCCCTCTCAATCTTTGCGCCCTTATAGTAATTACTGGAGTGTGCTCCCTCTTGATCTTTGCTTCCTTGCAAGAACTACTGGAGTGTGCTCCCTATTGATCTTTGCTTCCTTGCAGGAACTACTGGAGTGTGCTCCCTCTTGATCTTTGCCTCTTGGATTATCTGTATTTGAACTTCTATCCATCCTAGACCACTATGCATGCTTAAGTGTGCATTAGTGTCATCATTGTGTCATCCTCAAGATCTCATACATAATCATACATGCATTAGTATAATCTCAATACTATCAAAACATTATGATTATAAATAATCTTAAACATGTATGGTCATGGTCATTTCATACACAGGTAATTTATCACGAGCGTAAGTATTCAAGGTTTCATGGAGGACTTCTTTTACTCATGCATATCCTTATTTGACCATAGGACTCTTTTGGTTTGTTATATCATTAATCAAAGTAAGAAGCATAATATGCATAAACCCATGATTACTCAAACCTATAACTTCATGAATAATCATTATCAATCATACAAAAGTATACTTATATGAGACCCTAACACAAGGTAGGATTCTAACTTGATATAGGAAAAACATACCTGGATTATCATGTTTGCGAGTTATGTCTAACATACCCACACAATGTCTTCTTTGTTCTCTTCAATTATTTAGAGACCTTGTGCTAGTAACCTGCATATCTCATAAGTTAAGCATTGTAGAACCAAATTATACATACCTCGTAAGTAGAGATTCTATGTGATCAATGGCTATGGATGAGTCTTTGTCTTCATGTCACCATGGTCATATGTTCTTGATCTAGAACTTGATTTGTCTTTCTTGATGTACCTTTCAAGTTAGCGGACCACATAATCCTCATACAACACCACAGTGCATTAGTGCAATCATAAGTGTCATAACCCTAATCAATGAATGTCTTCTATCATTTAGATGCACTCATACTTTTAATAAGGTGATAAGACAAGTCTAAAATTAATCAAGATTGTACTAACCTCAATAATATGAAGACAAGCTTAATCATGAATAAATTTCAAAATATACCTATATCTTCTCAAGTCATACCTGTTGGGATTGCTTGTACTCTTCTTATGTAAGGCCTTAGCCTCATCTCCCTCTGGAACTAGAACTTCTTCACTTATGTAGGTGTCCAATTCATTCTCTTCTAGGATTAACCCAACCCACTTTGATTTGCTGAAACTGGATCTGGAGTTGGCTAGGGTTTGACAGAGAAACCCTAAAAATCCAAACTTGGAATTTCAAAATTTTGTCTAGACAAGGAGATGCAATTGACTAAGGTAAGAAAGCTGGTGTGCTCATATTTTGAAAACTCCAAAAATTGTCCCTCCAAAAATGACCTACGAATTTCAGACCTGCAACTTCTGTCAAAATCTGGTTTTCTGGTTTTTCAGGTCCAAAACCCGAACTAGGGTTTGATAGATCTCGAGGTTCTACCCAACCAAAAACTTTGATCTTGGTCTCTAAATTTAGAATTTATTGAGGAGAGAAATCCTATTCTGAGAGCACTCCAAAATTTCACTTCTTTCAAAATCCCTAATTTCTCGCAGCAGTGACAAGCCAAAAAATGAAAATGCTCAGAATCCAATTCTGTTTTGACATAAATATATGCCATATTGTTTCTGGTTCATCTCTGAAATTTTGGATCCTCAAGGTCTGAAACTTTGGCCTACGGTATATTGACCTATCATCTTTCCAACCCCACAGATCTGAGCTTCAATGGATTCTCCGTAAGAGAGATATGCCAAGTGTTGCAACATGACCTGTTTATGGGATGAAACAACATAGCGAACTTGTACGGAGTGCCACCTGTCACTGTTTCAACTTCAGCATCTGAAAATTGAACCTATGAAACTACATTCTGAGCCCTAACTTCCACTTTTTACGGAATTTCATTTGGATATTCCTAGCCCGCGATATGACCTTTGTGCCTAGGTCACCTGTTTAGGGTAGCATTTTGGAAGAGGCAGAAACCCTAACTTGTATGAATCATATCTCACAAAGTACAATGAATCTGGGGCTGAAATGTTTACACAGGGTACATCCATGTCTTATATTCGGCCTGTAAAAAATTCAGATTTTGAACCTTCACTAAAACGGATTTATAGTGAAAGTGCCACGGTGACTAGTTTTTACTATACCAAGCCCTAGCTTCCAATTTGTCGCAAGTGCAACAAGTGTTGTAAATGCCATACAATGCCTTCCTTCAGGCTAGCTCTGATACCATGTTATTTTTTCATCATTTAGTTCAATATGATCTAGGATCTTAATTGAGAGAACAACATGTACAGTATATCAAGCATAAGATACAAGAGACAAGAGACACAAAGCATTTCACCAGGGAAAACCAAGAAGGTGAAAAACCCCGCAATTTCCTCAGAGATAGAATAATCACCAATACAAAACCCCAAAACAAGAGATAGGCTCCTAGAATCTTCTCCTCCTCCACTTGTGCGCACTCCTCCTCTCTCTCAGTAATGCAAAGTGAGTGAGTGTATGAATGGATAAATAGAGAGGTGATCCTATCTATTTATACTTTACCTTTACTTGCCTTTTACTCTAACTGGGTCGACCTCCCTTACGAGAGTCTAATAACCCATTACCAATTGTCACTGGGCCGACCCCACTAGGGTGGTATAATAACCCTTTAACTCATACAGGACCGACCCCACCAAGGTGGTCTAATAACCCATCAAGTATAAGTTACGACACTTACAATATGACTTGCGACACTTGCAAATACAAATGACGACACTTCCAATCGGAGGAATAATACATCTCCGTTGGGGATACAATAAAGTACAAACGTAATACATACAATATACAAGTGAATATCTTCTGAATTTACAAATATATCAACAAGAATGTCATAAAGAATTAAAGGTACAAAGAAAATAACACTCCTTGAACCAAACCAAAAGAAAAGAGAGAGACAAGGTGAATCTCCTCAGCCAATGCATCCCTCCTTCAATTCACCCTCTTCACCTACAGATAAAAACGTGGATCGAAATATGTGCAAGATAATCACCAATATCCTCAATGCAATGTAAAAGCAGTTTCAATTGACATATCAATCACCCAGAACCAGATCACAAGAGATTTGCAAAATGTGTTTCTATTCTAGTAGCGAAGAGCCAAAAGTCCCTTTACAATGAAGGGGGTCTCTCCTTTAGATAGGAATGGGAGAGACCAAAACCCTAACCACCTTTTTAACAAGTGGTTGAGATCAAAATATGCATAAGTGATAATTATTGGCTAAGATGAGCCCAAATATAAAGTACATGGATCAACTCAAAAATAAAAGGGGCACACTAGCTAAGTCGCCCTAGGGGGGGCATACTACCTAAAAGTGACTAGACAACATGACATAAGCTCATGGTGGGGCTAGTAGGTGTACTCATCATTCTCTAGCATGTCCCCATGGAACAATAACATAAAATACATCATCATGATACAATATTGTGACCACATGGCCAAATCGTGCCCCCTCAATCACACAATAAAATCATAATATATAATCCCAGAGAGTGTGTGGTCCCCACTGAATGCTGCAACCTGCTCTGGAAGGTGTGGGAAGCATCACACACATAATAAAAATCAACCTCATGCCATTTCCTTACCTTAGTATCCCAAATGGAATTCCTCTGTAGCCATTTTTACCATTTTTTATTCCTCAGAAAATCACCTGTGAAATAATAAAATGCTTGTTTCTCACTTCCTAGTACATGGGGGACACAAATGACTGCACCAAAATGTCCAGAAGCATGGTGATATAGTAATAACAAGTTTTTGTACCCCATGCTTCCTCTGTAGCGCCCTAGGTGAAACAAATAAAATGTCAAGCTGTGCCCCCATGCCATTTTAAATGGCAAATTTGCAATAAAGTGATCAACTGAAAAATGCCCGAAACTAAAAATTGAGTATCCCAATGGACTCAGAAGTTCCAAATGCACTAATTTTGAGTACCCATACACCATATGACCATCTGTAACCATGACCATGCTCAGACAAATAAAAATAAATGGTTTGTAATAATAATAATAACCATGAAAATCATCAAACCATCATATGAAAGCTAAGTCTGTTGCATGGATCCATAAAATGGATATACAAGGACCATATATCCTCAATCTCATACATCATTGGTCCAACTCACCTTAGGTCCTCCGGTTGAGTTGGTCAAACTAAGTTTGACTAGGTCAAAACTGACCAAAATATGACCCAGGCCTAAACTGCTTGTTGCAAATGCAAACGGTTAAATTATGCTCCTTTCAATCATTATAATAGAAAATCTCAAAGTACAAAGTGGCATATCACTGGCAGTTTAATCAATTATAATAACATTCAATATATAAAAACAATCAATTACTCTAAATAGAATTTCAAGAAAATACTCACTTCATGGTCGTGATAATTTTACTAGGATTGGGTGAAGGTGAAAAATGAAAGGCTAGGATAAGGAGATGACTATACTGACTTAACATTGTGATACTTTGGATAAGGGGAAATGGAATACACACTTAATCTTATGTTGGATAAAAATATACAGAGGGGATGGCAATTTCTCACAAATGGGTAAGTTATTTAGAGAATTGTTTATTCAACCTTGACAAATCTCTACTGCTCACATCCAAGATGAAACAACTTCGTGAGGATCCTTTCTATAAATTGCATGACTAGTTGCCCAACCATCCGTAACTCAATGTTCTCGGAGACACTTATAATTATCTTTCCCTTAGTCCATCTCACATGACAACCCGTAGGCTCCATGAGGAATTAATCATTACATTTTAGTTTCCAAGCCAATAGTATTTGGATTTAGCATATATTTAGCCACTGCTTTCTTTAAGCCTTTATTGACCCTTTTGGGGATTTTACATGTGCTTAGAAGCACAACGACTAAGGATTTCATCCAGGGTTCTTTTAGTTCATTTCATAGTCCTCTTTCGATTGTGCTTAGAAGCATAGTTTTAGTTTAATTTCAATGGGCTTGCACAAGAGATATACAATAATTTACATATACATGTAATGATGGTAGTACTATTTGCTTAAGGTTTTAGCCAACATAACTCAATCAAAAACTCAGAGCTAAGACACAAACTAATAGGGATGCTTATACAATCAAAGAGGCAAAAGCGGGGAGGTCCTCTATATCACATGCTAAAGTGTAATTCAAGGTAAAAAAAAGAAGTGGAAGAGAATGGATGGATGGGGAAAGTGAAAGGTGATGCCAAAACTAGCAAGCCATGAAAGGTGGAATGATCACGTCCATTCTCGTAAGGAGGGTAAAACCAATGAGTATTAAAAGGAATTTCATATTCAAGGTAAATTAGATCATTTCAGATAACCATTGAAACACACATATCTATGTAACATATATAGACCACCAGATCATAACTACAAGATACCAAGCTAAGCTATCATAATGAGCTAAGGAGAAAGACATCATAACCAGTGCATATCAATATACCTGCTGGGTCAGTATACCTGTACCAACCATTTGAACCATCAACTGTCAACTGGAATACTACTACTGCACATATGGCTACTGCATACTGCTATGTATGGTAAAAAGGCTACATCGGTCATCGAATCTGAGATCGTGAGGCTCAGTCATGAGATAAGGAGGTATTGTCTCATCAGGGGTTGCTCTGGAAATAAGAGTGATCCTAGAATGAATGCTCATATGATGTTGATCTCAAGCATCTTAATGTAAAGGACTAGCTGAAAAAAGGATTGGAATCTGATCTGACGATATGGTAGCCTTGACTACTATAAATGTGATAACATGGCCTGTGTTATTAGGTGTTCCATAGTATTTTCCCATGGTATTCTGTCTTTAAAAGGAAGGAGTTGTAATATGGTTGGGTATTGTAGCATTGCAAAGATCTCTATTATTGTGTGAGAGAGACTGTGAGAGAGTGAAGAGGAAGTTGCAATGGATGTGCTACAAGTTGTATCCCTTCATTTGTTGGACGGTATAATAATAAGGGCTGGCAATTTTTGTGTGGAAGTATCCCATATTGGGTGAACCACGTTATATTGGTGTCTCTCTTGTAATGTGTTTTATGTGATTTATATTTGCATCTTGTTTATTGTTATTGCTCTATGATCTTGTTTTTGTAATAAATCCTATATACCCATAAAGCATACCTAAATTGTGAGTCCCAATATTTCTTGTTTTTTGATAGTCTTCTTTATGGTTTTCGTGAGGTTTTTGTTTGAAGAATCTACTTGGGAATTTCCCTAAGTGTATTAATTGAATAATGATTGGGGATGACATTTTGTTGTTGGAATAAGGAGATCAATTTAATGGATCCGAAGGCTTTGGCATTGTTAGCTACTACCTTTGGGGCAGCCAAATCTAGATAGGATGTTCTATTATAGGGACAACTTATATAAATTTGGTGAAACATTCTGTGGTAGTCAAGATCTATCTATGTTGACCACTAGATGGAGGGTGAATCTCTTCTATGAATTCTATACTCCATTGTTGGAAAGGGGATTCAACTTGGACATGTTTCAAGGGAAGGGCTAGGAGATTTTTTTTCCTAGTGAAGGTTTGATATGGTAGATAGGCTCTTGCAAATTTATGAGCATCCGAAAACATAGTTGACCAATAGTACCCATATGTGAGAATTTTATGTGTTGTGTCCCTAGAAGAAAATTGACCTCCATAAATCCCTTTATGCATGTATTTGATCAAATCCTTAGCCTCATCTTCCAAAAGGAATTTAAGTAAAATTCCCTCGTAGTTCCTCTAATGAAATTCCACACCCACAACATAATACCTTATAGTTTTGAGTCTTATAGATATTCTTTGAGACTTCTCTAGCTCAGGAGGGTAGGTACTAGTTTCTAGTATGTATACTATATCACTATATCAGCTAGAATGATAATAGCAAGCCTTGACATAATTATGTGTCTCATTGCCTAGCTCCTCTCCTTCCTCAACCTACATTGCATAGACCCATATTGCTTGTATATTTTCCTTGGCTATCAATTTTTCTAATCCTTGGCTTTCAATTAGCTTGTTGGTATTTATCACCATGTCAAATTCTTGTATCTCGATGGTCCATTTGCCCCACTTTCCATCTTCCTGCAACTGATATAACATCTCCTTGATTTCCACACGAGGGACAAAGATAATGATTTGAGATTACATGATATATTCCCTAAAGTAATTAAGTGATTTTGCCAATGAATATGCTTATTTTTCCATGATATTACCTTAGCTCTGCTTATCTGAGGGATTCTATGAAAAAATCAATTGGTTGCTCATATAGTTCATTATTCTTTTGTACCAATACAACAACTATGGTGTGTTTAGAGGCAAATGGGGAGATCGTGAAATCATAACAATAGTCAAGGTTGATCAGGATTGGAGCTCCCCCCAATGTGTTTTTGATATCTACAAATGTGCTTTTAGATTCATCATCCCACAAAATATCCGCATCCTTCTTTAACACCTTATTCATGTGTTTTATTACTTCTGCAAAGTTAGGGATGAACCTTCTCAAGAAATTGATATTACCAAAGAATGAATGTAGTGCCTTCTTGTTCTTTAGGAAATGGATAGTTTCGATGGATTCCTCTCTTAGGATATATCTTTGCCCCTTGGGATGAAACTATATGGCCCAAGAGTTTCCCCTCTTCCATCCCAAAGAATGACTTTTGGGGATTGAGAGATATCCCAAATTTCATGCATATCTCAAACATTTTTCTCAAGTGTTGCACATGATCTTCTGCTCTTTTGGACTAGAAAATAAAGTAATCCATGTAAATTACCATGAATCATCCTTGATATTATTAAAGAAAATTCCATGGCCATTTGAAAAGAAGCACCGACATTGATCAAGCTGAAAAACATCCTTTCATAAGAAAATGCGCCCCATGGACTAGTGAATGTAGTTTTCAAAATATCATTTGGTTCCATTCTTACTTGGTTGTATCCTGAAAAACCATACAACATTGATATTTTATGTGCTCCCACTACCTTATACAATTTGGTCCATATTTGGAAGAGGTTAATTTCCTTCAAGGATTCTTTATTTAAATTCCTGAAGTCTACACACAACTTGATCTCCCCATTCTTATTTTTTATTGGAACTAGGTTGGCCACCCACTCTGAATATTTAATGGGTATGATCATTTTTGCTAGACATAGCTTCTCTACTTCCTTATATATTACGCGTATTAATGGAGGATTCACTTGTCTTTTCTTCTACTTATAAGGTTTTCCACATTCTCTTTCAGAGGGATATGATGTTGGAAAATAGATGGGTTATAGGTTTTCAGATCCTCATACCTCGAGGTAAAGACATATTTAAATTGTCTAAACAACTTTATATAATCCTTCTTCTCAACTTGAGATGGGGTTTCAGATAATTTGGTCAATCTAGTATCTGCAATGGTCCCCAAATTGTTGTCCTACACCTTATATGGTCAAGTTTCATGGAAGGATTCCATGGGACTTCATATGAACCAAACAACCTTTCAAGAGGGATTCCCCCCTATGGAATATAGTTTGATTTGATATGTATCACCCTTTCGAATATTATTATTTCAAGAAAAATTTTCCTTTCTCCCTGTCCTATATTAAGGTTTCCTCCTTTCTCTTCCTCCTCCCTTTCTAAATCTATGTGCATATCTGCATATTTGTCCATCAAACTCAAAAACTTATTGATTTGTTCATCATATTCAAAAACTTTCCATTGCTTGATGCTGTATGGGATAGATATTATGTGCATAATTTTAATGGAATAGGAGAGATGTTCCAAATTAGAGAAAACAAATATAACTATAGATTTTGCTAAATTGTCAACTCTATGATTTTGTTCTCTAGGAACAATAGTGATATTGAGAGCCTCAAAGAAATTGTTAGACATATCCCATACAACAATTTTATATTGCCTCATTCTTGGGTTCCTTTTCAAGAATTTTTACTTCACCTAATTATCTATTAGGTTTGAATCTCCAAAAACATTTAGTTGTTGAATCCCCATTTTTCTAGCTATCTCCAATCCTAGAATAAGGGCCTCATACTCTATCGCATTGTTCGTACATTCCAAATCATGTTTGAAAGCATGAGGGAATTACTTTCCCTCAAAATATTTCAGTAGTACCCCTACCCTATTTCCTTCATTATTTCATGCTCCATCGAAGTATAATGTCCATATATTAGAGGGATTTACTTATTATTTTCCAACAACTATCAATAGTTCAATTTGCTTGTTGTTTGGTGGATGATGACTAAGGAGGAAATTAACTAAGTTATTAGAGGTGTAGGAGGGGAAATTGGTGGGGTTCTGAGGCTCGTTGATGACATAGGTCATTTTAGTTTCTATGACCTATGAATATCCTCCCCAAAGAATGGAATGGTAGCATATGAGAGGTCAAATTGAATGTTTCCTCCCATCAATGTTCCCTAATGTATAGATAAAAGCATGCCATAAGTTGGGAGAACATTAGCAATAAAAACATCCATTATTACATACTTCCTAGTTATCTGAACCATTCCCACTACCATGACTTTAATCATACCAAGGCACGGGAATCTTTGGGAATCAAATGAGAAGAGATATTTGTAGGGCTTGGTGATAGCTAGGGGCATCAAGGAATGGTAAGATATAGAGTCATATATGGAATTGTGGACATATGAATTTTGAATCTTTAGAGTGATATAGAATGGTGGTGTGAGTTGATTAGACACATTAGACAGGTTCCCTAATACAATCTTGGGTGCATCATCCTGAAGATTTATGAGGTCATATTGCAAAGGTGTCTTGTCACTCATGATCATCAAATTGGTGTATTGAGGAGGAGGGTTATCTTGAGTGGTAGGAATATTACATACAAGTAAACTGGTGACCACTTTAAACCCTAGATAATCCGAGACTTCTTTCCTATGAATGGGATACTTGAAAACTTCACTAAGAGGAATGGGAATTTTAATTTTACTAAGTTCATACTTGATATCAAACAATGGAAGAGGAGGATATCTTGCTTCTTATTTTTTAGCAAATGGTGGAGGCTTCATGAGGACCGGGATGGATGAGGATTGTGCCTTGTTCTGATCTACTAATTTGACCTCTTATCTGATGGGGATGACAATTTGCTTGAAGTCAGTTTCCTTTAGGGTTGTTTCTCTTTTGGGTTGTTGAGTAGGCCTAGTAGCTTCTCTCCTATTATAATTTGTTATTATGTAGGATTCTTCTCTTCTATAATTTGGGGCATTAGGCCTTGGACTTAGATCATAGATCTTACTCACCTTATCCATCATGTTATTTGTCACCATTTGGATTTGAGTAGGAGATAGGATGAAAGGATCATCATCTTGTTGGAGAATTTATCCTTTGTATGTAACTTATTCTCCCATTATCAACAACCCTTTTGCTCCTATTTTCACTTGGATTGGTTTCTCTTCTTAGAAATATTCAGGGTGGGAAAGTATGTGTAGGTATGATATATTTCAAGGGGATCTTCCTCTATAGTCTCATAATATTGTTCTTAGTGGGGAGGAGGAGCCATCTTATCTACTTGAGCCCTATGAAATGGATGATGGTCAACCTCTTCCTACCTGAATTCCCTTTCAGCTACAAGGTGGGGCCTTCTAAATTGTGGTTTCCTTTTAAGGGTTTGATTCTAGGATATATAGGTATACCCTACAAAGTAATAAGAAGCTTATCCTTTCTTGATCTTGGTGACGTCGTTTTCCATGGCCTTAAGGAGTTTAGTGACTTCTTCAAGTCTCATGGTTCCTTTCCCAGAGGAGGCAGCTTCTAGTTGTTTCCCTCTCCTTCTTTCTATATAATCCCTCCTATTAGGAGGGTCTTGTCTTGTTTGCAGGGATTTTTATGTAGCCTTCATGTTACCTTCCATATCTTCTGCATCATTAAATAAGGTTTCTAGGTCAAGGGACCTTCTTTCTCTCAAATGGAGGGATAAATATAGCTTAAAAAGGGAAGCATATGCTGCCATGGAAGCAACTTCTGAGGGATTAACAATGTATGGGATCCAATGGTAATGTTTCAAAACCTATCGGTGATTTCAAATATAGATTCCCCATTTTTCCTCTTCAAATAATTTTACTTGGTAAAATAGTATTTGTTATCTTTCTTGACTCCCCATTTATAGGTACAAGGGCATTTATGGAAAGAAATATGCACCCTGCAACTGACAAATTAAGTCTGATGCAGGGGTATCTAACATACCATCTCAGGTATGAGTACATGCATGATGCATACATTTCTTGCTATAACATAATGATGGGCCTCCATACATGTTCTTTCCAATGTGCAATCCATTGAACCCAACACCATTCCCCTCCAACTATAATGTTAACGTCATCATCCATCTGTTTTCTATTCATTCCGTCATATTTGAAATTTGAATTGGATGGACTCCTTCCTATTTGAAATGTGAACTAGGAAGGCTTCGTCCTATCCCATCCCACTTATTAATTCATTCACTGCATTAAAATGCTAAATTTGAACTACTCGCGCTTCATTTGAAGAAGCCTAAACTGAATTGTATTGTGTCTCATGGAGGATTCTTTTGCAATATGATAAAATCATAAGGGAAGTTGTGAAAATTTAGATGGAAGGCCAAACACTGGGTATGCTTATTACTATCAATGATTTATTATGTAGTCGAAGGTTCCTTATAATGCATCCAAAAATGGCAAGAATTGTCTTGCACAAGAATTCATCGGTAGGAAAAGTAGCCAAAAACTCCATAGAAATATCAGGGGACGATATTAACAAAGGTATTGTTGATTTTTTGATAATTTCATTCGACACTATCTAGGATCACTAAGAGAATACCATGTATAGCATTTCAATCATAAACACAAGAGACAATAGGCACAGAGTTTCCTCGGGGAAAACCAAGAAGGTGAAAAACCCCGCAACTTCCTCAAAGATAGAATAAGCCACAAACCAAGATCACAAGGATCAAACCCAAAGATATGTCTCTAGCAGATACTCCTCCTCCTCCACTTGTGTGCAACTCTCTCTCTTAGCTATGCGAGCTTGAGAAGTGAGTGAATGAATAGAATGAGAGAGGCACACCCTCTATTTATACATTGACTTGACCTGCCAATAAACTAACAGGGCCGACTTCCTAATGAATTCTAATAATCCAACCACATGACCTAACTAGGGCCGACCCCACACTGGTGGTCTAATAACCCATCAATACAAATGACGACACTTACAATGTAACTTGCGACACTTGCAAATACAAATGACGACACTTCCAATTAGAGGAATAATACATCTCTGTTAGATATAAAATAAAGTACAAATTTAATATACAAGTGAATATCTTCCGAAGTTACAAATACATCAATACTCCCTCTTAACTAGCAAGTTATTCTTTCGACACAGCTCATCAATACATATCAGCGCAAGTCTTCAATTCTGGAGTTGGATCATCATCACTGGATCACAGAGCATCATCATCATCACTACTGCTGTACTTGACATCTCGATCACTGGGCTATCTCATAATTCATCTCATCATAGGAAGTTCTATAGAGCCAACCCTTTTTCATGTTGGTTGTAGGCCTAGCCTCCTGCAGGTCTTCATCATCTCCGGCCATACTATGGAATCCTCAAGACTTATTACGTGCATCAACAAAACCTCGAAAGAACATCCTAGCTCAGACTATAGGATCTCCTAGGATCTTTTACACGTTGACTATCACAAAACCTTAAAAGAGTGTCTTGCAAACTACAAGAACTCTAAAGAGTATCCTAGCTCAAATTATAGGATCTCCAGGGATTATTACATGTGACCCCCACCACAAAACCTTAAAAGAGTGTCCTACAACTTGCAAGAACTCTAAAGAGCATCCTAACACATACTATAGGATCTCCAAGGCTGATTACATGTGGTCAAGAAAAACCTTAAAAGAGTGTCTTACAACCTGTAAGAACTCTAAAGAGCATACTAGCACAGACTATAGGATCTCCAGGGATAATTACATGCCTCTAGTAGGAAAACCTTGAAAGAGCATCCTAGCTCAGACTATAGGATCTCCCGGGATCTTTTCTATGATACATGCACAACCTGTCCATGGCCACGGAGTATCAACCTGGTACTCATGATCATACTGATCATCATCATATAGTACATCACCCTGATGCACATCAACATGGCATGATCATCCTTATCATCATCACAGCATCGTCCTAATGCATATCATCTGGAGTATCGTCCTGTCACCTACCCAAATTCTGAAAATATTATTGTATTTTCAAAATACTTTATGTTAAATTTTAATTTCAAAGTTTTGAAATTATGACCAAGTTTGGTCAAGGATGAATGTAATTACTAATTATTATTATTTTAATAAATTAAGTAGGATACAAACACCCAAGGGAACTGTTAAATGAGTGTTTACTTGACCCACTAGGAGGAATGGAAGCTATTGGAAGGTATGGGACAAATGGTAGCAGATTGCACTACACCACTAGCTGTTGGTTATGGGACAACTACCCCTAATGATGTGGCATTATCCCCCAGGTGGTGGGAGTGGACAGGAAGCTCATTTAATGACCAAGTAACAACTGAAAAGGCCTAGGCAGCCTACATAAGGAAAATTTGAATTGAGCAGGAAAATCTTACACGATATTTCTACAGAAATATTCCTTATGTGCATCAGGTGATCTCTGAGAGATTCGAATAGGGAGGCTAGTTGTGAGTGCAAAAATAAGTCTGCATACTATTTTGCTAAGAAGAACTAGAGGTGCTAGTGAAAGTCTTTTGGACTGCTAGTTCTTGAAGATTTGACAGTCATTGCTACTACAAGTGGAGATCCTAAATTCCTATGTTTCTTCCTCCTAGTGGTTCAGTAAACAGGCTCAGGGGTCCTAAGGCAAGTACTTGGCTGTCTTCAGGAATTTGGTTGGGTGGAACAGTCTTCTTGGGTTGTTTGTTTCCCTACAGAATTATTCCAGGTTTCACTATTTCCTACTTTATTTCAGTTATTAAGTCTATTTAGTAAAAATTAGTAATCTATGTTTTGAAGAAGAATTGATATCTGATTTTGTTTAAAGTCTAAATGTTAAATTTTTAATGATAATCTGAATTGATAAACCATTATCTACATTTTTCCACATGTTGTTTTATGCATCGTACTCTAGTGTAGATAAGCAAATTAAGTATAGATGAAAATATAGCCAAACTTCCATTTGATTCGATAGATAAGTATAGTGATTGAGTTGAGTTTCATTTTCTGTCCTATAGCCAATAACAGTAGTAATTACTATATAGTATCTACTACAGTATAGAATATTCCATTGTTTTCATGAGAAATAAACATTGTTATTTCCTGTACAAACACATTGTAATTCCTTTTATGTATATAGGAATAAAAGTAATTTTAATTTCCATACATCATATATGAAAATAAATTGGCATTGCTGCAATAAATAAAATTGCTAACTGTGGACTTAAGCCACAAATCATAGTCACTATACAGTCTCCAAATCTCACACACACACTATGTTTTCCCTTTACAAATCTTTCTGTTAGAATATTTCTTTTAATTATTTCAGTATTACTATTAAACAGAAAACAAAGATATGTAACCCCTATCTCATTTACATTTATTGTAGTTTCCATTCTTATTGTAAACTGTATATAAATATCAAAGTATAGAATCGTAACATTGTAAACCCTAGATAGTATTTCTAGGTTCTCACCATAGTTATCGGCAGTTACACAAAACAAGAATTACATCTACTTTTAACCTACAGTGTAAACCCTAGCTTTGATCTAAGGTTTTTCTGGAGTTATTATTATAAAAACATTCTTTTCATTCACGAAAAAAAACTAGAATTTGGGCGTGGCCTTGTTCTTTTCTTTTGTAAACGAAAAACCATTTCATCATTTGCAACATACAGAATTTAGTCATCTACAGGAATGAATTTAGTTTTTGCATAGCCCGACAGTCACATTTAAATACACAGAACTCAAACATTTTAATATAAAATGAGTAGTATACACACAAACTACATTGCCGAGAGTTAAAACATAGTACATAGAGTTAACGAGCTTCGGCTCTATCCTTTACTCCATCAAACTTAAAAACAAAAACATTATCCAAGTTTGAGATTCGAACCAACACCGGTTCAAACTTCACAAGGAAGAAAACTTTGCACAGGTTGACTTGAATTTTCCAAAACAAAGACCACGCACGGTTCATCCCCACCTATAACTCTTAAAACGAGTTTTACAACTCCATTTTCGACGAAGCTAGACATCAAAAATAAAAGACAAAGTATCGTTTAGCTAGACAAAGGTCTTTTCCTGAACAATTTTCATTTCAACCATAAAAACCTTTAAAGTTTCTTGACTGATAAACCACGCCGAAGCATGACGAAAACTCAGTCACTCATTTTGTTGAGAACCACATCAACCAAGACCGATAGAGCACCTACGAGGGTTTGAATACCCAGAGCTTGTACCAGGATTGGAGTTGCCATCCATTTCCAAACCCTGGTTCAAGCTTGTCCTTTCAAAACTGGTGCCTGCCACGTAAATTTTAAAGGTTAAACATTATACTTTTTAAACTGTAAACTGAACGATACATTAAAATCTGATTTTTTCTGAAGGACACTTACCTTGCAACCGGTAAACAAACTCTGTACATTCACCAGCAACGACGATACCACGATACCAACACTCTTACTACAGGAAGATGGGTATTCACTCAAAAATCTAGTTTAAAAACTATGATTCCTTCATCTCGACAACGTTTAAAACCTAAGACACAACAAGTGTTCACATTGCCATTACAAGCAAGACGAAACCTGTAAACTTCAACCTAACGTACAGGTCGCAAGGTCGAAACTCCATTGCATTCTCTATAACCCTAAAAACCAATAGCCTGTCGGCCCTCATAGACCGAAACAATAGCAACAATGAAAGCACATTAACTTTCTATCAACCCAACACCACGACGCAACACTAGGGTTGCATCCAATGACCAAGATCAAAGTTGATCGATGATCGTAAACGTGCCAACACTTTTGTTTTGGAGCGAACAACATTTGCATTAATTGTTCATTCATTGCCTGTAGCACGACCTTGCCAACTTTTGCACACGATGGATAGTTAGATGGCCAGCTCGGAGGATTATCAATGGGAAGTATTACATAGCAATCTTTGCAATCACCGTATACACTGAGTTGCAATACGTGGAAGTGCTGTTAAGTCCCTATCACCACAGTTCTATGGACGGCCATTAATACAGGCCAGTAACACGATCACCAACGTCGGGTCGTAACGCATGCCAACCATCAACCTGTCAATCTATAGTTATTGCATGTTAGTACACTAATTATATCAACGATATACTTGGCAAGCTTAATCACGACGTTAAGACTTTAGTGTTAGATTGTTTTTTTTACTTTCAAGGTTTATGTATATAGTTTCAAGTCTATGTTGTAACATAGAAACTTTATATTACATTCTTTCGACATTTCAAAGTTATATATTATTCGTATGGTTCCATACGTTTCGTAGATTATAATGCTTGTAATTTTGTTTACATAGTAGTTGTTAGGATAACCATAGTCACGAAAATTAATATAGTTTTCATTCATAAGCAAGATATATAATGAATGATACTATTTACATAAGCCCTTAAAGCTTATAAGTATCACATATAGTTTAACATTGTAAAATTATGGTTTAGTATAGTTAATATATAGATATTAAATATTAATTTTGTATTTTCGATTTTTATCCATATTCCTTATAATTTATATTATTGCAATTGTAAAGAATAAGTAGTTTGTTTTGTAGATATTTTTTTTAAATGATTCTAATGATAAATATTTAGCATGAAAACTAATTTAATGCTATGTACTTCTTACCTTAATCTCTCATTGTAAACATTGAATGAATTTGAGGTACTTTTACGACGTCAATACCATAAAGACATTAATTATCTTAAGACGGTAACAAAGCCAACTACTACAACGACGATGAGCACAACGACGAAACTATCAGCCTGATGATGTTAATAGACGACGTTTTTTGTAAACATTGTTAAGTTGTAAGACAGCCTTTGAGAAAACAGTAATTATAACCATGTAAATCATACTTGTACGCTTTTTGTGAGTCGCAACAGATTTCTAACATTTTATTTATTTACTACGTTGAATTGGAACTATACACGTGCTTTGAATTTATGCAGTCATGGAAACTCTTACCTGTCGTCTGCACATAGAACATTTCAAATTCTTTAGCGTTGCAGCTAAGTAAACTCTAGGGTACCTCGTAGGACACCCTTGGTCATCAAAAAGAAAATTGTCAGCATCATCTCAAAAGAAAAAGTATCGCATCATATTCATGACCTATGAGTGCATTAATTACAATAATCGTGTTTGTCAAGTGTGTGTTAAAATTGTCATTATCAAAATGCTGCTAATACATAAATTAAATTATGTTTAGTACTTAATGACCTTTTAATCATTTCTGTTGTACTCAAACAATTATTATTTTCCGCAACTATAATTTTCGCATTTTAATGTCACTTTCAAAAGTTTTAAATTTTTAGGAAAATTCGGGATGTTACACGTCCTGATACTCATCACATATGATCATCCTGATCATCATCATAGCATCGTCCTGATGCATATCATCTGGAGTATCGTCCTGACACTCATCACATATGATCATCCTAACCATCATCATAGCATCGTCCTGATGCATATCATCACACATGATCCAACTGATCATGTAAAGCATCCACCTGATGCATATCATCATATATGATCACCCTGATCAATATCATGCAGAACAATATCCAAAGCATCGTCCTGATGCTCATCACACAACGCTTACATCCACAGCCATGAGAAGGACCCTCTTATCACCATGCTTGGAATGGCTCCTGCAAATGTGTCCCATCGCTTCTTCCTCGAAGTATCTTCTATCTGAAGAACACCAAGCCTCTCTCTAAAGTATTCAAACTTCAATCTGGCTAGTGGTTTAGTCAACACATTTGCAACCTATTCATCCGTCGCAACATACAGGAGCTTCACTTTTCCTCTCTACACCATATCCCTGATATAGTGATATTTGATCTCGATGTGCTTCGACCTGTCATGGATAACTGGGTTCTCAGACAGCTTCACACAACTCTGGCTGTCACAAAAGATACAGGTAGCATCCAACGGCAGATCAAATAACTCAGACAATAGCTTCCTAAGCCATACTACCTCACAACTGGTCGAACAAGCTGTGACATATTCTGCTTCGGATGTACTCAGTGCTATGCACGATTACTTCCTTCTAAACTAGGAGATCACACCTGATCCCATACTGAAGCAACACCCCTAAGTGCTCTTCCTATCTGCAGCACTGCCTACCCAATCTGAATCAACATAACCCTCCAAGTTAAACTTTTGATTCGCATCATACTTGAGCCCATAATCAACCATACCCTTCAGGTACCTGAGAATATGCTTCACAGTAATCAGGTGAACATGTCTAGGATCCGTCAGGAACTGGCTCAATGTGTTCACCGCAAAGCAAATATCCGGTCTCGTGTTCGTCAGGTACATCATGGACCCAATCATCTGATGATACATGTTAAAATATTGTAACTTCAAAGAATATTATATTTGTATATTATTTATTCTGGAGATGTTCCATACCTCCGATGTAATTATACTATGAATCCGGAGATGTTTACTCCTCTGTCGGAATGTGGTAACTCGGGTTATTAGACTTACCTAGTGGGGTTCGGCCCTGTATCTGTTATGTGGGTCAAAGGGTTATTATACCACCCTAGAGGGGTCAGCCCAGTCAGTTGTAGTGGGGTATTTAACCCATTGGTTAAATACGAGCCTACGTGTACTTGTGTAAAAGATATGTCAGAGTAGTGTATAAATAGAGGAGGTGTGTTCCTCATTTGATACACTCACTCACTTGAGGATAGCGCATTTGTGGAGAAGAGGTATGCTATTGTGGAGGAGGAGATCATGTCTCAGGGTTTCATCTTTGTATATTGCTGGTCATCTATATTGAGGAAGCTTTGTTGGGTTTTCTACCCCATGAGGGTTTCCCAGGATAAATCTCTGTCTCTTGTGTTTATGCTATGCTTGTTGTTTCTTCAGTGATCCTGCATATGCTATTATTGTGAAATGGAATGTAATGCTGCTATTTTCTGTCTTGACTAAACCTCTGTCTCGAGTGAAGTTTGAATACTTTCGAGACAAGCTTGGTATAGTTCAAAAGAAATCTCCTCGAAAGGGGGAGTAACATAGTATCTGATAACAAGTCTGTCTCATCAATGATGAGGTTACCTATTTACTGCACCTAGTTACTTAGAATTATTTAGATTTAGGACTCTTATATTCTTTCTTTTGATGATGTGATGTATACATGTTTTGATGTTAGATGTATTAGTGAGAATACATGCTAGATGTATACATACTTTTGATGTTAGTATTTGATGATGATGATACATGTTGTGGTTATACATGTTTTGATGATGATGATACATGTTGTGGTTATACATGTTTTGATGATGATGACACATGTTGTGGTTATACATGTCTTGATGATGATGATACATGTTGTGGTTATACATGTTTTGATGATGATGATACATGTTGTGGCTATACATGTTTTGATGATGATGACACATGTTGTGGTTATACATGTCTTGATGATGATGATACATGTTGTGGTTATACATGTTTTGATGATGATGATACATGTTGTGGTTATACATGTTTTGATGATGATGACACATTTTGTGGTTATACATGTCTTGATGATGATGATACATGTTGTGGTTATACATGTTTTGATGATGATGATACATGTTGTGGTTATACATGTTTTGATGATGATGACACATGTTGTGGTTATACATGTCTTGATGATGATGATACATGTTGTGGTTATACATGTTTTGATGATGAGGATACATGTTTTGTTATACATGTTGTGAAGGGATTGAATCATTCCTGGACTTCAGTCCTAAAGAAGAGCTGTAGACGTATGTCTTCGAAAACGAAGTTCTTGGTGAACATGTGAGGGGATTGGATCATCCCTGGACTTCAGTCCGAAAGAAGAACCGTAGACGTATGTCTTCGAGAATGAAGTTCTTGGTGAACATGTGAGGGGATTGGATCATCCCTGGACTTCAGTCCAAAAGAAGAGCCGTAGACGTATGTCTTCGAGAATGAAGTTCTTGGTGAACATGTGAGGGGATTGGATCATCCCTGGACTTCAGTCCGAAAGAAGAGCCGTAGACGTATGTCTTCGAGAATGAAGTCCTTGGTGGACAGTTGAGGATTAAGTCATCCTTGGACGTGGTCCTAAATGTATGGTTGAGGATTAAGTCATCCTTGGACATGGTCCTAAATGTACGGTGGAGGATTAAGTCATCCTTGGACGTCGTCCTAAATGTACGGTGGAGGATTAAGTCATCCTTGGACGTGGTCCTAAATGTACGGTGGAGGATTAAGTCATCCTTGGACGTGGTCCTAAATGTACGGTGGAGGATTAAGTCATCCTTGGACGTGGTCCTAAATGTACGGTGGAGGATTAAGTCATCCTTGGACGTGGTCCTAAATGTATGGTGGAGGATTAAAGCATCCTTGGACGTGGTCCTAAATGTACGGTTGAGGATTAATTCATCCTTGGACGTGGTCCTAAATGTACGGTAAGGATTGGATCATCCTTGGACTTTGGTCCTGTGAACTGAGCCGTAGACATGAGGTCTCTGAGAATTGATAGGACTGGATCGTCCCTGGACTTCGGTTCAAAAGGTACATGACAGGACTGGATCATCCCTGGACTTCGGTTCAAAAGGTACATGAAAGGACTGGATCGTCCCTGAACTTCGGTTCAAAAGGTACATGATTGGATTGCATCATCCATGGACATATGTCCTAAAGAGAGAAGGATTGATCACCCTGGAAAATGTTGATCGTATGATGACGATGCTGATGATCGTGCGATGACGGTGTTGATGATCGTGTGATGACGATGCCGATGATCGTGTGATGACGATGCTGATGATCGTGAGATGATGATACTGATGATCGTGAGGAGCCAGATGTTGATGTTGTTGTAGTTGTTCAAATGCTGCAGAAGATAAAGACTCAGTACTGAAGATGTTGATGTTCCAGTATTGAAGATGTTCCAGTAACTGCTTAAGTTACTGATGATGTTGAGAAAGCTTCCAATGATTTATAGATGTATCATGTATGATGTTGATGACTCCTTGCTCATGCAGATACTGTTATAATATCCTTCTCGTTAAGGGGGAGTGTTAAAATATTGTAACTTCAAAGAATATTATATTTGTATATTATTTATTCTGGAGATGTTCCATACCTTCGATGTAATTATACTATGAATCCGGAGATGTTTACTCCTCCGTTGGAATGTGGTAACTCGGGTTATTAGACTTCCCTAGTGGGGGTCGGCCCTGTATCTGTTATGTGGGTCAAAGGGTTATTAGACCACCCTAGAGGGGTCGGCCCAGTCAGTTGTAGTGGGGTATTTAACCCATTGGTTAAATACGAGCCTATGTGTACTTGTGTAAAAGATATGTCAGAGTAGTGTATAAATAGAGGAGGTGTGTTCCTCATTTGATACACTCACTCACTTGAGGATAGCGCATTTGTGGAGAAGAGGTATGCTATTGTGGAGGAGGAGATCATGTCTCAGGGTTTCATCTTTGTATATTGCTGGTCATCTATATTGAGGAAGCTTTGTTGGGTTTTCTACCCCATGAGGGTTTCCCAGGATAAATCTCTGTCTCTTGTGTTTATGCTATGCTTGTTGTTTCTTCAGTGATCCTGTATATGCTATTATTGTGAAATGGAATGTAATGCTGTTATTTTTTGTCTTAGCATATTAAATCTTAACAATACACTATGACATCAACCGATTCAGAAGAAGCATCACTCAATAGCTTCAAGTTTGATGCCATAGGTGTGGCCATGGCCTTGCAGTCCATCATCCCGAACCGCTTCAGGATCTCTACTGCATATTTCCCTTGTCCAAGGAAGATTCCATTTGTACTATGCCACACATCCATGCCTAGAAAGTAATGCATCATCCCCAAGTCCTTCATCTCGAACTCGGCAGCAAGCTTTCTCTTGGTGTCGGCAATCAACCCATCCTCACCTATAACAAACAGGTCATCCACATACAGTAGTAGTATCATTGGATTTCCTTCCTCAACCTTGTAGTAAAGGTTGGAATCCGCTTTACTCTTAGTAAATCCCAAACTGGATAGGAAACTTTCTATCCTACTATACCAAGTCCTAGGAGCTTGCTTCAATCCATACAAGGATTTATTCAACCTACACACATATGACTCCCTGTCATGTGTCTCAAAACTAAGTGGCTGCTCCACATACACTTCCTCTTCAACTACACCATTCAAGAAAGTTGTCTTGACATCCATCTGGTGTATCTTCCATTTCATCACTGCAGCCAGAGCAAGTATTGTTCTGATGGAAGTGTATCTGGATACAGGAGAAAACGCCTCTTCATAATCTATTCCCTCTTTCTGGGAGAAGCCACGAGCTACAAACCTCGCCTTGTATTTCTATAAGATACCATCTATAGCATGCTTGATCTTATAGATCCACTTGGAAGTCACAACAGACTTCCCTTCAGGTCATGGGACCACATCCCAAACATCATTCTTCATGATCAACTGGTATTCCTCGACCATGGCATCCTTCCATTATTTCTTTTCCGCTGCTTCTTCATAACTTGAAGGTTCTTTGTTCATAATGTCACAGAGCAAGGAAACATAGCTGGTGTGTGACCTTGTCATTTTCCTTTCTATGTGTTTCTCTTCTGGAATACCATACCTTTCTACATCTTGAATGAGCTCTCTTGCTCATGCAAGTTTCCTCTTGTGAGAGTTCTTCTCATGGGGTGGATCTACAGGTTCTTGTGGATCTTCAATTTCACGATCTTCTTCTGGAATTGCTTCATTCATAGTGGTGTCTTGAATTCTGGTTACCCTTGGTTCTTCATTGTCTTCAACAGGTGTCTTCCTTGATTTGATGTATGCTGAGTCTTCATCAAATGTTACATCCTTACTGATGTCAATCTTCTTGAACCCTGGAAAGTAGATTTTTATGCCTTTGATATTTCACTGTAACCCACAAAGATGCCCTTCTTTCCTGAAGGATCTAGATTTGTCCTCTTTTCCATTGGAATGTGTGTGTATACTAGACAGCCAAATATTATGATATGGCTAACTTCAAGTTTCTTACCAGAAAAAAATTCTTCTGGTTTCTTGTTGTCAAGTATCTTGTGAAGTGTCATGTTCTACACATATACAGTTGTCCTTGCTGCTTCTGCCCATAGGTGCATAGGAAGATCCTTCTCATGAAGCATTTCCCGTGCTGCTTCCATGACAGTTCTATTCTTCCTTTCTGCAACTCCATTCTGTTGTGGATTGTGAGTAGTCAACTCCCTCTTGATCCCTGAATTACTGCATAACTTCTTGAAGTCACCTTAAGTGAATTCTCCGCCATTGTCGAATCTAAATATCTTGATCTTCTTATCAGTTTGATTTTCTATCAAGGCTTTGAAGTCCTTGAACTTATCAAACACTTCATATTTATTCTTCAAGAAATAAACCCAAGTCTTCCTAGAGAAATCATCAATGAAGGAAACATAGTATACATACCCACTCAAAGAACTGGATGACATTGGACCACATACATCAGAGTGGATAATCTCCAAGATTCCTTTTGGTTTGCTTTCACTGCTTGGAAATGCCTTCTTTGTGTTCTTTCCTTTTGCACATCCTTTGCAAATACCTTCATGCTTTGATTGGATTTCAGGAAGACCCTCTACTGCTTTTCTTGCAATTGGAAGTGCTCTATAGTGCACATGAGCAAGCCCTCTATGCCAAAGTTCATTTGGCTCCATGGATTCATGTACCATGGCATGTTCAGGTTGTCCCTTCAATTTGTATAATCCTCCCTCTTGCTCTCCAATCACCACTGCATCATCTAGTGTATTACCCTTTGGCCACATGAGTACTTGGCCATCTATAAATGCAACTCTCATTCCCTTTGCATCCAAATATGATATGGAGAGAATATTCTTCTTGATTCCAAGCACATATAGAACATCTTTCATCTTCAAAGACTTCCGAGAGTCTAACTTGTAGGAGGCTTCACCACTTCCTTTTATTGGATATTGATAGTCATCCCCACGTTTCACCTTATGAGGTGACTCATGTTCAGATAGGTCTACAAAGGATTCTTTAAATCCCTTCATGTGTTTGGAAGCCCCACTATCAATAAGCCAATCATCACATCCATGTGAGATAGTACCTGTGAGAGAAGAGATCAATACATAATCTTCCTCGCTTGAAGAGTCTTCAATTTCTGCCCTATTCTTGTTCTTGGGAGGTTCATCCTCCTCAGCAGCATGAGCATGATATATTTTCTTGTTGCTCTTGTTGTTGTTGTTGTGGTTGGTCTTTTTTTTCTTGGGACAATTTGAAGCAAAGTGTCATTTCTCATCACAAATGAAGCATCAAACATGAGATAGATCTTTCTTCTTTTGATGGAAATGTTTCTTGTTGTGAGATTTCTCCCTCTTAAACTTACTTCCCTTAGTGTGTGTCGTGAGGGCTTGGTCTTCACTTCCCATCTTTTCTTCTCGGGCCACAATCCTATCTTCTTCTTGTGAACATTCCTCCCATAGTCTAATGAAAGAGATCAATTTCTTTCTTGCACAAATTCTTTGGATGAAGGAGCCCAATGACCTAGGTAAGCCATTCAATGTGGTCATGATAATTTCTCCATTCTTCACCACTTCATCCACAGCTTCAAGTTGTTCCTTGATTTGAGAGACCTTAGTAAAGTAGTATTGGATGGTCTCTCCATTCTGGATCTTTACCCCTTTCAATTGGTTCTACAGAGTCATCTTTCGATTTATGTTCTTTCCTTCAAACAACTTGGTCAGGGAGTCAAACATATCTTTAGATGTCTTTAGGGAAGACACATGGGGTATGAGATGGTCCTTGATAGAATCATCAATGATTCTCTTGGCTTTAACCAAGTTCTTCTTGTGTAAGGCCTTAGCCTCTTCTCCCTCTGGGACTGGAACCACTTCACTTATGTAAGTTTCCAACTCATTCTCTTCTAGGATTAACCCAATCCTATACTTCCATGCTCGAAATTTGTCATCTCCTTCAAGCTTATCCTCAAGCTTGGTTTGGTGAGACATTTTAAAGAGTAATTCAAATGGAAATAGAAAGTTTTAGGTCTTACCACTTGATTTGCTGAAACCTGGATCTAGAGTTGGATTAGGGTTTGTCGGAGAAACCCTAAAAATTCAAACTTTGAATTTCAAACTTCTGAAAGGATAGAAAGATGCGCCTTGTTGAGCTGGTCAAGCTGGTATACTTTGATTTTGAGATCTGCAAAATTTGACCCCTCAAAATTGCCTTTTAAACTTCTGGATCTACTGGACAGAATCTCAAATTAGGTTTTGATCAAGCCCAATCTTCTACCCAACCAAAAAGTTTGATCCAATGCTCTAAACTTTGATTTTCTTGAGGAGTATCCAGTCATGGATTCAGATTCCAAAAATTCCAACTTTTTTCGAAACCCTAATTTCCCGCAGCAGTGACGGGCCAAAAACTAAAAATGCTCAGAATTGAATTATGTCTCGACAGAAAGATGCACCCTTGCTAGGAGAGTCAATCTAGCCTCCTGCCTTTGATGATCTGTGGAGAGAAACCCAAAAATTAAGAATCCCTAGCTTCCGCAGCTGCACAGTTCCTTCTTCTTAGGTCAGCTCTGATACCATGTTAATTTTTCGATAGTTTCATTCAATATTATCTAGGATCACTAAGAGAATAACATGTACAACATTTCAATCATAAACACAAGAGACAATAGACATAGAGTTTCCTCGGGGAAAACCAAGAAGGTGAAAAACCCCGCAACTTCCTCGGACATAAAATAAGCCACAAACCAAGATCACGATGATCAAACCCAAAGAGATGTCTCTAGAAGATACTCCTCCTCCTCCACTTGTGCGCAACTCTCTCTCTTAGCTATGCAATCTTGAGAAGTGAGTGAATGAATATAATGAGAGAGGCACACCCTCTATTTATACATTGACTTGACCTGCCAATAAACTAGCAGGGACAACCTCCTAAGGAAGTCTAATAACCCAACCACATGACCTAACTAGGGACTACCCCACACCAGTGGTCTAATAACTCATCAATACAAATGACGACACTTACAATGTAACTTGCAACACTTGCAAATACAAATGACGACACTTCCAATCAGAGGAATAATACATCTCTGTTGGATATACAATAAAGTACAAATGTAATATACAAGTGAATATCTTCTGAAGTTACAAATACATCAACATGGATGATTGGAAAGGTGATGTCGTTGAGGGCGCTTCTACTAGTAATTTGCAAATTCTATATTTTTATTTAGATATAAAGATTAAAAAAAAAAACCTCGAGATATTTTCTTGTTTCAAATGGCTTTTATCAATGAATGAATAATACCCAATTTAGGAACACTAGTTTTATAGCTTAGTACTCCTGTGTGGAGCACTTTATGAGCATATTTTGGATGTTGAAGTCTAGAAGTACTAGGTTTAAGGAGAAAACTAACCCATTCCAAATTCAGAAATGAAATAAATTATCTACATTGTTATTGCTCATCAACACCCAATATTTTATGAGCATGCATTTGGTTGTTAATATACATAGATGATATCTTGGACAAATTCAAGTAACAAACTAATCCTATTTAAAATTCACACAAGTAGTGAAGCTAATAATTGGACCACATAAATATGAGGTTACAAAATTCCTATTTAATCTGGGAGATGCATCTTTGTTTCCTTCTCTTCCATGGATCCCTTGCTCTCTAGCCATCAATATCCATATTCTGTTCACATGGTACATAGTGTTAGCTTACAGATGCATGCTAGCTCTAGTACATGCTTATGGATGGAGAATATTTTTCTTTGTTTACCATTGAGTGATGTGCTTAGGGATGGTGGAAAATAGAAAATATAAAACACAATCACTCATTTTGAAAAAAATTGTGATAAATTGTCAACCATTGTTTTCTTTTCTCTAATAACATCTTTCACGTTTGTCTAATAATATCTCATAATTGTGTTTACTAGGAAAAATCATAATTGTGTTTACTAGGAAAAACTGAGTTTAGTTAATTGTCATTCCCAATAAAAACTTTCATTTTAAATATTTTTAATAGTTATTCTCTTTTGTGTAAATAAACTCTCATAATCTCGTAATGTTTAGAAGGAAAAAATTTGAGTTTAGTTATTTTTAATAGTTAAAAAAAATGTGATTTTATTTATTTTAAAACTATATCTTGTTTTAATAAAACATTAATTATAATTTAATATAAATTCATTTAATTCTTTATGTTTTTTTCAAGAATAAAAAAACTATACTTTTGTTATTCAAATATGAGTCAAAGAGTACATATTCTATCCAAGGTAATATAAAATAGACAAAGTTCTAGCCCTCCAACAAAAAAATCCACCACATCATATAAACCTCATCCTACAAAAGAGCCACATAAGCCACCAACCTCAAGGCATACAAAACAAAATACACCAAAAACATGGCCACATCAAAGGGCCCAATGATCAACAATAACATTTAATAAAAAAAGTAGATAGATCCACCATTTTCTAGCTTATTCTCTATAAATTCTTCCCACACAAGAAAACCTTCCCTGGACATTAGAGCTTCCTTGGATAGGCGATATGTAGTTGTATTATGTTCCCTGAAGATATGTGAGATTTCCAAGGGTTTGAAAAAATCCAATAAGTCCTTTTTCCTCCAAGCCTATTGTTGTAATTCCAACACCTAGAAGTTGTATTATGATTTTCCCAATTGACTATGACAAAAGAGTCACCAAATATTTTAATGGAGATAATACCAATTACCAACACCTGCTGCAAATTTTAGAAGACAGCAAAGGGCCAGTAATTCATCCTTGGTTTTGTTCCAAAACCAACATTTAGTTTTAAAACGAAGTAATGGTATGGGTTGATATTTATTTTAAACCCGCAGTACATAATCCATTTTCAGCCGCTCCATCGAAATATCCACAAGCCCCTTGAACATCTGGAGCATATGAAATCATTATCTTTTTTAAATCAGAACCTATAGAAGGAATGTACTACCGATACATTTTTAAGAATCTGAATGAACCCACCGATAAGGACAGTCGATTATCTTCAAATATTTCACTATTCCTTAAAAACCATAAAATCCAACAAACAAAAACAGGTAGAGTGTGATGCAAAGGAACATCCTTGTACCAACTGTAGAGATTACAATCAATAGACTTAGTCCACAAATTCTGCCTCATCACAACAAAGTGCACACCGATTAGGACCAGACCAACCTCTTTGCATTAGATTGCCCCACGTCATAATTGAATTTTCCAAAATCAACCAAAGAATACATTTTAGCTTCGACGAAAGCTTCAATTTCCATATTTTTTCGAACCACCATTTAGGGACTGAGACTGAATCCTCTGCTGCTATCAAATTGTAAGCCGCTTTTACAGAGACTTGTCCAATTGCATTTTAACCAGTCCATACTAGCTCATCATCGACATAATGTAATCTGATGCCAAGCTTATTCAGATTGGCGATATACCTCTCCCACTCCCCTAACCAAGCCATATTAATACTCAAATCCATAGCAGAGTACCAATATGACTCAAAGTGATCAAAGCATGCCGGTTTTTTTATCTAGGAAAGATAAATATAATCAATTTCACTTAAATACTCCAAAATCTCTTCAGAGAGCATGTAATATTCTTCAAACCCTGCCATAGGGTCGATACCAATTTTTATCTATTTTCCAGAGCCGACCCTCCAAGCAAGTTTGCTACTAATCCACTGAAAATATCTAAGGAATCCCAACCAAAAATTTGAATATTTATCAGCCAAAGAGAATGGGTCTCTTATCCAATTATAAATTCTTTTTTTAATGTATTTACCATTTAACACAGAACTCCATAGACTATATCCGAAAAGCTCGTGCCACATGCTTTTCATTATGATAGCTTTACTGAACCAATCCATATTTATAATATTCCATCCACCCATATTCTTAGGCTTAGATAGACTTTCCCACTTAACTAGATGCATTTTTCTCCCGTCTACAACACCTGCCCATATGAAATTGAACATCCTTCTCTGAAGTAGATTTATGATAGTCTTCAGAATATATGCTAAGGAAAACCAATAAATAGGTATTCCTATCGGGACAACCTTGGGAAGTGTCAATCGACCAGCCAATGAGAGAATTCTATAAGTCTAGTTCCCAATTCTTCTATCAAATTTCTGAACTAACCACATCCAACCATTTTTCCTATAGCATTTTGGCTTTAAATAATAGCCCAGATACTTGAATCCTTCCTCAAGATGTAGATTCTTAAAAAGAAATAATCCCAGAATCGCCTCCATTACCTGTGCATCCACTCTGTAATGTATAAGGGTAGACTTCAATGTATTAACCTCCATACCTGAGGAAAGACAGAAAGCGTTTATAATTCCTGAAGAAAAAAAAATTCTATTCCCCTTAGATGCTCTACCAAACATGATAACATCATCTACAAAAAAGACATGAGAAATGAAGACTCATTTTGCTATTTTTATACCACGAATTGTTCTATTTTTTTCTTGCTTCAATAATCATATTACTCAAACCTTCAATGACAAGTAATAACAATAATGGGGACAAAGGTAAGCCTTGCAAAAGGCCCCTAGTACTCTGAAAAAAGTTGGAGGGTGAACCATTTACAAGAACAACAAAATTTGTTGTAGACACACAGGCTAAAATCCAATTTTTCACCTCCAATGAGAGCCCAATTCGGAGAAGCATCAATCTAAGATACACCCAATTAACACTGTCATAAGCTTTTACTAAGTCCATCTTAAGTATGATAGCATCCATATTCTTCGATTTTATAGAGTGAGCACATTCCTGTGTGATTCCAACCACATCCAAGATCTAGCGGTTAGCAAGAAAACCAAATTGTTCCTTTGACAACAACTCTGAAAGCTTTGGCTTCAACCTAATAGCAATAATTTTTGTAATTAGCTTGTATGCAAGATTGCATAATGTTATCAGTCTGTAATCATTAAAACATTCAGGCTTATTTTTCTTTAGTATGAGGGCATTGTAGGTTTTATTAAGTGCCTTTGAAACATAGCTTTCCACCCTAGACTGTTCGACCATCTGCAGTAAATCCCTTCCCATGATGTAAAAAAAACAATAAAAAGCTCAACGGTTCATCCATCAGGACCAGGGATTTTATCATTTGCAAATAACTTCAAGACAGATTCAACCTCCTCCAAAATGACCGGACCCCCAATACAGTCCCCTTCTTCCCTAGAGAAAAGGGCAGGGAAATGTCTAATGTTCGAGTTGAGCACCAATTTCACAACTATCTTGATCACCAAATTGTTTCTGAAAATGTTCAACAACTGCCCCCTTTAAATCCTCACCATTGTTAATAGACTGGCCATTCTCTAATCTCAAGTCCTAGATAACATTTATATTCCTTCTAAAGGTGGCGTAAATGTGAAAAAAACGTGTATTATCATCACCCAAGGCAATCCAAATGGCTCACGGATCTTCTATCGCTAAATCATTTCCTCCTAAAGCAATAAGGCATTTTTCTTTTCTTCCAAAGCAGCTAACTCTTCTTTCTCTTCTTCCAGAAAGAAAAATGCATTTATGTTTCCTATCATAAAAAGATTTAATTTTGGTCTCAATATCTTTAAGATCCTTTTCCCTTTCAACTTTTTTATCTTTCTCCCATTGAATAACAGTTTTTCTTAAGCAATCTGGAACATAGATAAAACCCCACATCATTAATCCACATATTATTGAACTTGTATGTGAAAAATCTCGTGGATTTTATTCCATCTGATTGGGGAACCATTGGGAAATGATATGAGAGGGATTCAATTTTTTAAATAAAACATTTTTTTTAATTTTACATTTTAAAAATAATTTCTATTTCAAAAGATTTAATCAATTTAATATTTTATAAATTTCGAAATCATTTTATAAATTTAATTTATATTGATTGTTTAACAATAATACATTCCCTATAAATACACCTATTGTCACAAAAATTGACTTCGTCAAAATTTCTGCTCTTCACCAAGATTTGCGTTAACTTCGCTAGCATGTTAACTATTAAAGGGCCCATGTGTTATGCACTACGCATCGACAACAATTCAATACTCTGAGACATATAAAAGTGGAAATAGATGTTTCTCATACATGTGGGATATGTCCTATGCCATGAAAAATAAATTGCACTCAGATGTTATGACCAAGCAACAGATGTCAAAGTGTGCCTATGTGTCAAGGGGTCGCTCCTCAGGACTTTTCCAAGGGCGTTTCTGAAGAATGACGGTCATGGCAAGCTCCAGCTATGTGACAGTTTACATTGGTTGCATGAAATATGTTTTCACTCCAACACATTATCGTTGTTTCCATCTGAGTTTGCTGGATTGTATTGCCTGTATTTGGTGTAAAATGGGTGCTAGCTATTATTTATTTATTCGAACACATAGAACTGTTCAAGCCATTGGCAAGGATGTCGTGGAATTGTTATCATGGGAAAATGGGCCATTATTGGAACACGATCTTAGCTCTCTTTGAAGAGATGAAGTCTAAAGGCATTAACCCTATAATATTCTCATCAATGTATGTACCAGGGACTCCTTGAACGAAGAAGCGATGAAGTTCTTTAATGAAATCAAGGCAGCTAAATGCATTCATGTGTTTGGGAAATCTCGGTGACGTGACGATGCTCTGAACATCTTGCAAGAAATGAAGAAGAGTTGGCCTTTGTGATGAGGCCAAGATGGTGCAGCGTTATGGATGACAACTTATTTCTCATTTATTTCAGAAGAATACTTAACAAGAGATGTTCATGATGCTCCTCCAAGAAGCTCTATTGCTTGACTGCAGGCTGAAATCATGGCAAGCATAAGACTTCACAAAAAATGGCAGAGTTTTGGTTACCGGTTGTTGGTAACCTAAGGCGATTTGGTTCCATGTTTCTATGAAGTATTTCAACAAGAGTATAGTCCTGTTGTTTCTTTGTGTTTCGCAATTTCAAGAAGCTCCTCATAAGTGCCAAATTGGACATTTTATGAAAGTACTGGAAATGGAAACCAGTGAAATGTATGAGTTTTTATTTTCTAAAAGGACAAGTCCACTTTATTGAGGATACCTTATCTGAGTTGACAGATTTAACTGGTGATGAAGAAAAAAGTTAAGGATGTTATTGAGGTTGCTAAGGCTTCCATGGGTCAAGACATCTCTCCTATTGATTCAATAAACAATCGAGCAGTTTGCACTGAGGGTTATAGAACTTTCAGAATATCGAAAGCAACTTCATTCTTACCTTGTGAGAAAGATGCAATATATTGCTTTAGACCGTGCAAGTTTGATCGCTGAAATGGTAGGTCCTCGGTTGGTCTCTCATGATGAAGACCTCGCAAATCTTGCAAATGTCTAGCATCGATCATGGTAACCGTTAATTAGCTCTGGATATGAAGAACAGATGGCAGAGCATCTGATAGAAAAAAGATAAGGATAAATCCAAATTTATTCAAATCAGGTAAAGGATTAGCAGCAGTCCCCCACTAACTTGTTATTTCTATTTAGAAATCAAAGTTACAAATATATACTCATTCTTGTGATCTGTATATCATCAACCCTCCTCAAAACCTCAACAAACAAAAGTCATATCACTGTAATCTGTATATCATCAACCCTCCTCAAAACCTCAACAAACAAAAGTCATATCACTGTAGGTCCATTCTACAACCTATTGTAAGACCAATAACCACTAGTCTTATAGTACAGAGTACAAAAGTAGACCATACAAAACAAAACAGAACTGAAAACTAAGTGGCAATAATATTGCCATTGTCAACTAAGATTCCATCAATCCATTCTTCAAATGTGATAGATCCATTTAATGGACCAATCGTTTCTTTTGATAGGCAGTCAGCTTCAGAATTGTACTACCTGTAAGTGTGCTGAAAAGTGATCTCAACAAAAGACTTGATGATCTTTTAGGTTTGGTTTAGCCAATGTAGCAAATGTATAGCATGTTTCCCCGCAACCCAATCAATTATAACTTGGGATTCGCCAAAGATGTTAATATAGAAAATTCCTCTTTTCGAGGCAAATCATAGTAATCCCCATAGAGCTAAGAGCTCTGCTTTCATGTTTGTACCTAGTCCAACCCCCATCTTCATGTGAATTTTATGGTCATATTTGACCCAAAGTATCATTCCAGCACCACGGTTATCTCTTTTGGATGCACCATCAAAGAAGCCACAAGTTGAACCATAATCAATCTCAAGGGCTCTGCTAATCCTCATCAAAGTAGATTTTACATGTGTAGGATACTTATTCAGAAAAGTCAAGATTTTTCTACATATGTAGAAAATAGATGGCTCAGTTTCCTAAAACAAAATCTTATTTATGCTATTCCATATAATCCAAATAGTGAAGATAGGCAACATTTTATATTTTTTCTTTTTCTGGAGCCATCTGAGAAGACAATCATCTAGATTCATCCAATACCAGTCATCTGATATACCCAAAAAATATTCAAGTCCATTCCAAATATTCCTGAAAAATGGGAAAAATATAAACAAATGAGGAATGTTCTCCTCATCATCCATGCACATTGTGCAGATATTTGGCCCATGAAAGCCTCTTTTTAACAGATTTGGCCAGGTAAGAATTTTATTATGTAAACATAACCAAATGAAGCATTCGATCTTCATTGGAATCTTCCAACTCCATACCTTCCGATGCCACCAATTAAACACTGGAAGCAATTGGTTTTTTACTATCGATTCATAAACCTTTTTTACAGTGAGGTTTCCATTTGCATCCAGCTGATTCCAAACTAATAAGTCTCATTCCTAAGATGGAGTTATACCTGATAATGATAAATGCATGATGTATCTGTTCCATTCAGCTGCCTCGACGTCCACAAGTCCTAATTCATCAGCCGAGATCCATTGTGGAATTTTGTTCTGGTCCCCTTTGTGACATGCTTGTGACATAATCATAATGCTTTTAGTATTTAACTACTCCACTAATAACTTAGAGAGAACATAGTTATTACCAACACCAACAATGGGATCAATGCCCACATGAACCCGTTCGTCATTTCCAACTTTCCAACTTAAAATTTTACTGATATATGGGAACGTTAATATAATGCTTCTCTAAATTATCGAGGCATTCCTGTAATAAAAGGATGTATTTCTAATCCATTGTAGAGATGTGATAGTTCTTAAGTACTTGGATCTTATCACAGTGCTCAATAGTCCATCATTAGTTAAATTCTACCATAAGCGTTTGGTCCCAAGTGCCTGACTGAAGATGTTGAAATTAAGTAAGCCCCAACCACTGAGTTCTTGGGCCAAGAGATGGAATCCCAACTTTTTAGATGAAACTGGCTACCAGCCCATATGAAGTGGAATATTTTGTTGCGTATGGTGTTGAGTACATTGTTAAGAGGTTTCATCAGACCAAGCCAATAATTGGGAATGCTCATCAGGACCGATTGCGCTAGAATAAGTCTTCCACCCAATGAGAGCCATCTGCATTCCCACATATTTATCATGCGATCGATTTTCTTCAATAGCCATCCCCAATCCTTAGACATGTAGTTTTTAGTCTTAAGGTAGTACCCAAGGTACTTTATACCTTGTTCCAAACTATCCATTTTATAAGGCGGAAAAGACCCAATAGCACTCAGACAAGCCTCATCCGAGTAGTAGTGAAGGCAATTTGATTTATGTTCACTTATGGCCATCCCTGAGGCTTTACTGAATATATCAAAAATTCCTTTATAGACCTTCCATTTAGAAACTGCCGCTGCACCAAATATCAGTACATCATCAACAAAGAGCAAATGAGTAAGAGATAAAGTCCTGGAAATTTTTATACCTTTTATCTTATTTGCATCTTCGCTTCCCCAATTAATCTGCTTAGTCCTTCAATTGAAAATGAAGAACAATGGTGACAATGGACATCCTTTTCATATTCCTCTGCTGTCAGCAAAGTCCTTAGTCGGAGAACCATTTACTAGTATAGAAAATGAAGTCGTTGAAATGCATTCCATGATCCAATTTATCACTGCCACTAGAATACCAATCTGAATGATGATCAGTCAAAGATATGTCCAATCAATCTGATCGTAGGCCTTAATTAGGTCCATTTTAATAATTAAATCTTGGATATTTTTAGCTTTGATTGAGTGTAATCCTTCCTGTGCAACCCTTACAACATCAAGGATTTGTCAGTTGTACAAGAATCTAAACTACTCCAATGAAATGTATTTGGCTAGGGTCGGCTTGATTTTGTTTGAGAGTAATTTAGTAATGAATTAATAAAGAAGGTTGCACAATGAAATAGGATGGAAGTAATTAAAGTCCACCTGCTTATATTTCTTTGTAATAAGAGTGATGTAAGTAGAATTGATCATATTTGGAAGAAAAGCCTTCAATCTGGATTCTTCAACCACTGCATGTATTTTGCTCCCAAATAGGTCAAAAAAGTGTATGAAGAATTCCACGATCCAACCATATGGATCAGAACTCTTTTCATTTACAAACCCTTGCAATATTTCTTTAATTTCTTCCATAGATATCTCGTTTCTGAGCTTGTTTCCCTCCTCATCCGAGAATAATTTTGGAAATAGCTTAATAATTTTATGTTGTTCAACCAAATTTTGTGATTGATCATGTTTATAGATATTGGAGAAGTATGAGAACAACAAGTTCATAATAGAAGCCTGGTCCTTAATAATATTTCCATCCTCACCGAGGATCTCCCATATGGAATTGTTATTCCTACGATGATATACATATCGCTAGAAAAACTTGGTATTTTAATCTCCACGAGCAACCCATAATTCCTAAATTTTCAATCTCCAGATATTCTCATGTTGGTATAATATGGCCCCTTTTTCTTCTCCAAATTTATAAGGTCCAACTTCCTCTTTGTAGAGAAAAATGTCATCCTCGGGGTATTTTCAATATCATGTATCTGCTCTTCCATTTTACATAAATCCTCATTGATAATTTTTTTCTTTTCCTCATCCTATTTAATGGCTTAACTCCTAATCTTACTGAGTTTTATAATCAGTTGTTGGAAGGGAGAATGATGTTCAATATTATCAGATTTTCCCCAGTAATCTTTGACAAAATCACAAAAGGAGATTTCTTCTAGCCATGTGCTATTGAAATTGAATGGGTAAAAGTAATGTTCACTCTCGAAATATACCTAAAGAGCCACAACCTTGTGATCCGAAATCCCCGTAGGTATACTCCAGGAGCGATATCTACCAAACCCATTTTTCAACTCATCATTTATCATAAAACAACCTAGCCTTTTGGATACCCTAACATTCCCAATCCTCTCGTTAGAACAAATTGGAACCAAAGCTGCAGGGACAATGTCAATAAGTCCTGCAATATGAAATACATCTTTGAAATAATAAGCCAATGGATCCACTGCCTTCTTAGATCCCCAAATCTCCATCTCATACAGTGTTAAGTTAAGATCTCCACCGATAATAAGAAATATATCATTGAGAATACCATGTGTAATGATGTTGTCCCAAAAAGACACTCTATTATTATAGGGTCCATATATGTTGATAATGTTGAACTGATGGTTGAAACCCCTAACATATGTCATTTTTATAATTTTTGGTTTTTAAAATTATTTTTATTTATTTTTTAATTTTGAAAATAAGAATCACTCTACCAGGGAATTATGTCTCATCCAAGTTGTACTAGACTAATCATAAAATCAAAATATTGTATTTTAAAAATTATTAAATTTATTTTAATTTTTCAAAATATTATGTTTAATATGAAAATTATACAAAACATTAAAAAACATTGTAAGAAATTTTGTTTCAAAAAATCAACTAATGCAAGTCAATGCAGTTTGAATTTCTATCGAAAAGTATATCCCTACCTTGGTAGGGAATAAAAATGACATCGAAATTTATTAAATATTAAGAGTGATTAAATATCTTAAAGTGGAAATTCTTTTTAAAATGTAAAATTAAAACTAAAAATACTTAAAAAATTTAATCCCTCTCACATTTAATGAAGAATTAAATAAATTTATATTAAATTATAATTAATGCTTTATTAAAATAAGATATAATTTTAAAATAAATAAACTCATTATTTTTTTTAACTACTAAAAATAACTAAACTCAAATTTTTTCCTTCTAAACACAACTACCAGATGGAACTCTTACCTAGCTCACCCTGGAAGGTATTTTGCAGGGTGAGGGCGATTGTTTATGCAACAACTTGCAGTCAGCCAGCCGAAAGGCCGGCTCTAGTACCAACCAAGTCTTTCAAAAAGTGGGAATTTCCTTTTTATGCTGCAGGAAAACCTGTTTGAGCTTCTGTCGTATCTTTTCGGTCTATTCTTTTTTATTCTATTCTTAGGGTTTCGTTCTTTCTCCAGTTTCTTGTATGCTCCTCACTAATCTCGGTGGGATTCAGTTGTCCTTTCTCAGTGTGGGAAGCTGCCATTTTCTTCTGTTACCCTATGGAAGTGGGGTCGTCTCAGAAGACCATTTTGGCATGTGATGCGGGCTTGTATTTCCCCTTTGTACCTGAGTTTGGAGGACCTCCTCCCCTGATAAACGATACTTGTCGTGGGTCTAAGCTCTTGTCTAGGAATGCGACACATTCCAAGCGGAGGTTAAAAACTCTAAAGGCCAAGGGGGAACCATCGGTTTATACTTTGGACCAGTCGGTTAACCTAGATAGAGTAAGATTTCTTTCCCACAAAGTTGTTGTTGGTAAAGTGGAAGGGACTAAATTCAGTCAGATGGAGCTGGTGGAATGGGTCAAGCAGCATTGGACTCCTGAGTCTGGGCTTCCGTCGCGCACCAGCCTGCTAGCCAGAGGTTGGGTGGCTTTCATTTTTCCAAACGAAGAACTCATTCCTTCCATCCTAGAAAGGACATTGCTCATTAAGGAAGGCTCGCTGAACCTGAAGTGTTGGCATGTAAATTTTAACCCTATTATTGAGCACATGGTTTTTAGGCATTCGTAGGTACTCTTACCTGGATTCCCCTTTGAGTTATGGATGCCCAATGTGTTCGAAGGGATTGGGAATTTCCTGGGTAGGTTCATTAGAATGGAAAAGAACCTTTTCTTTGGCATTAACAAAAAAATGTCCGCTATGCTAGTGGAATTCAATACTAAGGATGGCTTACCTACGGAGGTGGACATTGTGTGGGGGAACAAAACCTTCAAACAGAGACTAGATTATAAGAACGACCTGTTCAGGTGCTTTATGTGTCGTTGCACTGGACATGTTAAAGCTCGTTCCCCCAAGATACATGAGCGCTCTTTCGTTTGAGATCCGTCACCTTCTATTTCTCGCGGGATGACTTCAGTGTCTGCACTAGCTCCTCTAGTTCAAAAAGGTATTTTCATTGATGGACCTTCTGTTATTTATGAAGGTGTTTCCAAGGCTAAGTTGGATTTTTACCTCACTATGGAGAAGGCTCTAGATTTAAGACTCTCTTCTTCGAAACCCTTAGCCAGGAATTTATTGGGGGACCTAAATTTGATGGGTTGCCACCCACAACAAGGGGTTTCCCCTAGTCATTCTCCTGCTCCATCTGTAGTGGAATTGGCTCCGGATAGTGTTAGGGTTTTAGACCCCTTGCGGTCTCTTGTTCCCTCTGTAGTGGAATTGGATCCAGATAGTGTTAGGGTTTCAGACCCCTTATAGTCGTAGGTGGACACAGGGACCTCCTTGGCAATGTCTACCCTCAATTCCTTCTCTAATTCCTTGTTGAACTTGTCGGCTGTGAAAAAATATCCTTTAGATGTCTTTACAAGGAACCCTAAATGTTCGGATGATGATGTTATCCCTTCTATCAAGTGTATGAATGTTACTATCAGGAAGAAAAAGAAAGCCAAGGAAAAAGATGTGGGCGATAAGTTTTTACCCTTATCAAAAGGATTGGATGATGCAATTGGTTTGTCTTCCCCTGTTGTCTCATCCACCGGGACCCTTAGAGAAGGCCGGTCCTCTTAGGTTTCCGCTTAATGTCTATTCTCTCCTTTAACATCTGTGGAATTGGAGGGGTTTCTAAGGCTAGGACCCTTTTCAATTTTCTAAAAGCTACTAGCCTCGATTGCATCCTTATTCAGGAAACTATGTGTCTAGCGTCTCGGGATGTGGAGGTTTTTTCCAAATATATGCCCGACTGGTACTTCTGTGCTATTGACCCTTATGGCCTATATGGTGGCCTCCTGTCTAGTTGGAATCCTACTATCGTTACTTTCAAAGCCTTCAAAACCATGGGAAGGCTCTTGATGGAGGGTCAGTTTCTTTCCAGTGATTTTAATTTTGCCATCCTGAATATGTATGATCCTTACAAAGATCGGGAGAATTATTGGTTTGCTCTAGAGATCTCGGGACTACTTAATAATCGAAATCTTATTGTTGCAGGTGATCTGAATCTTACCTTGTTTGCTGCTAAAGTTTCGGGGTCATCAGTCTTTGTTGATGACCTGCTTGAGTTCTTTAAGGCTCTTTTCCAGAGAGCAGGTTTGGTGGATGTATTACCCAGGAAGTTGGGTGCTACATGGAGTAACAAGTGTGCTGGAAATAGGTGTATTGACAAATGTTTGGATCATTTTCTCATTGCCGAGTCAGTGGCCAATAAATTTCACACGTTCAGAATGTGGATTGAACACTCCAACATCTCTGATCATCAAGCGATCATTTTGCAGATTGAAGATATTTCTATCAAGGTAAACAGACCATTCGGATTTAATAGTTCTTAGTTAAAAGATCTCGACTTCTGTGAGCTGGTTATAAATTATTGGGGCCGGGTTGTGTCTCCCCCTGGACTTAACCCGATGGATTCTCTGATTTTTAAGTTAAAAGGATTAAAGAATAAAACAAAGTGTGGGAAAAGAACAAAAAATATCTAAACTAGTTAGAGATGTTATCCCTAAAATATCAGATCAAACAGCTTCATTGTCTTAATCTGGATGGCATTTTTTCTGAATAGGATAGATCCACCTTGCAGTCCCTTCAGGAAAGAATGGATGTTTTACTGAAAATTGAGGAAAGCACCTAGAGATTGAAAATACGGGCCATCTGGGTGGAGTTGGGCAATGAAAACATTCGGTTCTTTCATAATTATGCTTCTTATAGGAGGAATCTAAAATCTATTTGGTCTATCAAAGACGGTCATGGTGTTGAGGTCAGTGAACAAAGAAAGATTGAAGTTATTGACTTAAAACATTTTTCAGCTCATTTTGAAGACCCCAGATATTCTTGCATTGACTCACAACTTAAGGTATTAAGACACTATCCATATTTCTTCACTGAAGAGGAAAGGGCAGAGGTTGGATGCCCGATCACTATGGAAGATATTGTTAAAGTTCTTAAGGCCTTCAAGAATGATAAGAGACCTGGGCCCAGGGAATGGACTGTTGACTTATTTGTATCATTTATGGATGTTATGGGTCCTAACCTGCTCCAGATGGTTGAGTATTCTAGAATGGAAGGTTGGATGGCTGGTGGTATGAACTCGACATTTTTTACTCTTATTCCCAAGAATAAAAACCGACGACATTTGACAAGTTTCGACCCATTGCACTTTGTAATTTGGCTTATAAGTTGATATCCAAGATCATTGCGAACATAATCAAACCCAAGCTTTTGGAATGGATGTCTAAAGAACAATTTGGCTTCCTCTCCAACAGACAAATTCTGGATGTTGTGGGTATCACTCAGGAAGTCCTTCATTCTGTCAAGTTAAAAAAATTAAGTGCTATGCTTCTTAAAATTGATCTGGTAAAAGAATATGATCAGGTGAGTTGGGGTTTTTTAAGGGTAATGCTCCTCTAGATTGGCCTTCCTAGGTCTGTCATCAATTGGATTATGGCCTGCGTCATGTCGGTGAATTACTATGTTTTAATCAATAGAAATCCTACCCCCTTTTTCAGAAGCTACAGGGGCCTCTGTTGATGATAGAAGGTTTAAGCATAATGATTGGTAATGCTAGAAACGAGGGGAAAGTCAAGGGTATTTCTTTCTCAAAGTTGTTATCCATCACCCACCAGCTGTTTGTAGACAACATGATTATGTTTGGTTCATATTCTGTTGGAGAGTGGGATACATACGCTAATATCATTGATGTTTCCTGTAATGCTACTGGTATGCAGGTTAGTCAAAGCAAATATGTTTTTGTGGGCAATTTGAACGATGGACCTGTGTTACAACATATTTTATTTCACATCCCTATCAATTGCACTAAGATGGAGGATGGGGTTAAGTATTTGGGTTTTTACATCAAACCAAATTGTTATGTTTTGAACGACTGGAGATGGCTGATCAGGAAATTTGAAAAGAGAATCAATCTATGGTGCCTTAAACATTTTTATTTGGGAGGGCGACTTATCCTTTTGAATTCGGTTTTATGTAGTCTTCCAGTGTATTGGACGTTAATGGCTCAAATCCCTCGTTATATCCTGAACAAGCTCAAAAGTATAATGTTTTCTTTCCTCTGGTCGGGAAAATTGGATAGTAGTAACTTCCATTTAGAAAAATGGGATTTGATAGCGTTGTCGAAGAAATTCGGTGGTTAGACCATCACAAACATTTATTGGTTCAACTCTGCATTGTCTGTGAAAAGTCTTTGGCGGGGTTTGTTTGGGGAAACTATGTGGTATGATCTACTCCATGCAAAATATATTAAATGTGACCATCTTAGTTGGATCAGAAGTCCATCCGGTGACCCTCGTATCTCATCTTTCTTTTGGAATGGTTTTTTGAAAGTTATGCCATGGATCAGTAAATTTTTGGCTTGGAAGGTTGGAGATGGAAAAACAATTATGGTCAGGGTTGATCCCATGTTGGGGTTTGAAAATGATTTCATTTTGTATTGGGAGCTCTAAAATCTCTTCTCTGATTATGGTCTCATAACTCTTAATCAATTCAAACACTCGATCAGACTCATCCCCAATTCTTCTTACTGGCTCACATGTTCTGACCTGAGCCTAGCTGGCAGTTGGGCTGTGGAATGGAATCGGTATGTCCAACATCTAAATATGGTAGGTATTTGGCTTTCAACTGGGAAAGATATACTAGCTTGGTCCAAAAATTCCTCCTCTGGACAAGTTTCGGAAAGTTCTGCTTACCAGGTAATTGTGGAAATTCAGATTGAAGGTCACATAAAATGGTTGTATGGTGCTTTATGGCACTGGAAACTCCCTCTCAAAGTCAAATGTATTCGCTAGCTAGTGTTCAATGATAAAATTCTAACTTGGGAAAATTTAAAATGACACGGCAGACAAGGCCCTAACATCTGTATCATGTGCATGAACCATGATGAGACGGTGGATCATCTCTTATTTCAATGTGATTTCTCCAGAAGAGTATGGAGGAAAATCTGTGTGGTTCTTAACATCAAGGATTCCTGGCCAATGAAGAGCTTTGAAGTAGCATATCATAATTGGTTTCAGAAGCACTAGGATTTAAGAAAAACTCCTGATATATTAGCTTGGGCCATTTGGAACTCTCGCAATCAGGTCATATTCCAAAACTCTATTCCTTCTGAGAATTTGGCCCTATACATATTTTGGCATATGTTTCATTCTTATAAAAATTCCCAACAGGTGGGTCAAAATCCTAAAAGAAATGTCAGTTTATAACTTGCCACCTCCGGAGCTGCTTTTGGTTTCTTTGATGGGGCTTCGTCCGAGACGAATTGTGGTGATGCTTTCCTTATCAATTGTGGTGATGATCTTGTCTACAAGTTTCGTCTTTCTTGCGGCCAAGGTTCGAACATTAAGGCTAAATTGCTTGGTCTTTGGGGGATTTTAAAGGTTGCTATATGTTGTGGGTTGGCTTCTTTTAGAATTTATGGTTATTCTGAACTGGGCCAAGAAATTATATCAGCTCAACATACTTCAGCTTAAACACTAGTGTGACATAATTTCTTTTTTGATGAATTGGTTTCACGATCTTTCTATCGATCACATCTACATAGGAAACAACGACGCAGCTGATGCTCTTTCCAAAGAAGCACTTGATGGGGATGCTGGTATTCTATTTTGGGAAGAATAGGTTGAGAATTCTCTCACTCACTCTAGATCTATGATGTTTCTCTTAGATGTTATTTAGGTTTTAGGTTGTCTGGAGCCTTGTATAGGTTTTGTGATCCGCTAAGACATTTGTTGTTCCCTTATATGTATAGATATGTAATTATGTCACGACCGATGCTCCCATGCTCTATATAGTTGAACTGAGTCAACTTCCGAAGTCCTTATCTGATATGTTATGTACTTTTTTTATTTCATTTTGAAATAACATAAGTACTGCTTTTTTCTTTCTGAAAAAAGAAACACAACTACGAGATCACAAGAGTTTATTTACACAAAAGAAAATAACCATTAAAAATATTTAAATTGAAAGTTTTTATTGGAAATGACATATAACTAAACTTAGTTTTTCCTAGGAAACGCAAGTATGAGAGATTATTAGACAAACGTGAAAGATGTTTTTAGAGAAAAGAAAACAACGGTTGACAATTTATCATGATTTTTTTTCAAAATCAAGACTGTGTTTTATATTTTCTATTTTCCAACATCCCCAAGTGCGTCACTCAATGGTAAACAACGAAAGCTCTTCTCCAGCCATAAGCTTGAACCAGAGTTGGCGTGCATCTATAAGGCAACACTATGTTCCATGCGAATAAAATATGGATATTGATGGCTGGAGAGCAAGGGATCTGTGGCAGAGAAGGAAACAAAGCTGCATCTCCCAGATTAAATAAGAATTCTCTAACCTCAGATTTATGTGGTCCAATTATTAGCTTCATTTCTTGTGTGAATTTGAAATGGGAACAGTTTGCTACTTGACTTTGTCCAAGATATCATCTATAGATGTTAACAACCAAATGCATGATCATAAAATACCGGGGGTTGATGAGCAATAACAATGTAGATAATTTATTTATTTTCTGAATCTTGAGCCTGGTACTTCTAGACTTCAACATCCGAAAGATACTCATAAAGTGCCCCACGCAGAAGTACAAAGCTATATATCTGGTGTTCCTAAATTGGGTATTATTCATTCATTGATAAAAGCTATTCATTCATTGATAAAAGCCATTTGAAACAGGAAAATATGTCGACGTTTTATTTGTCTATCTTTATATCTAAATAAAAACAGAAAAGTTGTAAATTACTAGTAGAAGCGTCCTCAATGACATCACCTCGCCAGTCATGCCTCTGTTAATATCTTCCCCTGAGATTTCTATGGAGGCTTTAGCTACTTTTCTTGCCGATGAATTCTTGTGCAAGACAATGCCTGTCATTCTGGGCTACCTTACAAGTTACCTTCGAGCACTGCATAATAAATCGTTGATAGTCATAAGCATCCCCAACGTTTGGCCTTCCATCTAAATTTGCAAAGCCTCCCTTCTAATATTCTCGTCTTGCAAAAGAATCCTCCATGAGACACAATACAATTCGGTTTACACTTTGACAAAGACTTTTTATAGGCTTCTTCAAATGAAGTGCAAGTAGTTCAAATTTAGAATTTTAACACGATGAATGAGTTAATAAGTCGGATGGGATAGGACGAAGCCTGCCCAGTTCACATTTCAAATAGGAAGAAGTCCACCCAATTCAAATTTCAAATCCTACGGAATGAATATAAGACAGATGGACGACAGCATTAATGTTACAGTTGGAGGGAAACGACTTTGGATTCCACAGACGACACATTAGCAGGATCATGTATGGAGGCCTATATTTATGCTATGTCAGGCAATGTATGTATCATGCATGTACTCCTACACTAGATGGTAGGTTAGAGGCCTTTGTATCAGACTTAATTAGTCTGTTGTGGGGTGCATATTATTGACCAACGTTTATAGCATACCTTTCACAAAAACTAAAATAATGAATGTTCATTAAAACAAAGAGCAATCGACCATGAGAAAAGACAATTTTCTTCCACTACATTAATTCAAACCTGTAATGCCTTAGAACCACCATTATTTAGACAATTTTCTTCCACTACATTAATTCAAACCTGTAATGCCTTAGAACCACCATTATTCAGACAATTTTCTTCCACTGCATTAATTCAAACCTGTAATGCCTTAGAACCACCATTATTTATGAACTTGTTATTGAATGTGGAGATTCTCTACTAGTATGCCAACTTTTAGGAAATAAGTGAGGTTATTCACATGTTGCTAAGTTTTATCATCATTTAGTAATGTTTCACAGTTAGATAAAAATGATTCAATTATTTGAATTAACTTTGACTAGGTAAGTTTATCTTGAAATATACATTAAATTATATTTTGTGTTTTAATTAGAGTGTGTAATAATGAACTCATCCAGTTGTTGTATACACAACAATGTTCTTCTAAGATATTAGAGCTGATTGTAGTTCTTAAAAGTAAAATATATATACACATTTTCAAAATTTTATCATAACCCAAGATCCTTGTATTTGTTTAATTTTAATTCTATTTATATCACAAAAAATTGATTAAATATTATATTTCAAAATTAGGTTTTTATTGAAACCTAACTTTTTATTTCATTTAATTACAACCAATTACATTTTTTTTTGTATAAATTGAAAAAAAAACTAAATCATATTCTCTTTCTAAAATTGATCCTTAAACTGTGGTGAATATTCCCTCCAACAATTCATTACAATGGATCTTACAACTTAGTTATTTTTTTACCTTATTTTTATTGAATGCCAAATAAATAGAATAGAAACAAGAATAAATAGATCAAATAAGTACACAATCCACACAATAACACATGCTATACAATGGGAAAACCCACTATGGGGAAAAAACCAGTCACAAATGAGGACTATTCCTTGCTCTTTATGTCAAATTGCAAATACAAAGGAAATGGTACTCTCTATGGAGTTACCTTTAACTCTGCTGCCATAATGGATACTATTGAATCTCTTTCCTCTGTGTTCTTCTCTAACATCCACTCCCATGTTCTTTCCCAACAATGGAATATTACAATACATCAGAAGAATGGACCCCTTCTTCTCCTAACGACCCCTCATTTAGCATAGCCCAATAGTCGTCTATGGTTAATTTTAGGGTTTTTACATGCCACAAATACCAATTAGGGTTAGGGTTTTGGACCTTCTAGAATATTCTTGAAAGTCCACATGTACCTAGATCCACCTATGTGAGAAATTAGAGATGGCATGGGATCCACTAGGTACCATGGTGGTCAATTGGATAGATGAACTTGTGAGAGGCATAACTTTTGTGTACGAACTTTGATTGAGGCAATCTTTGGGTCGTTGGAAAGGTGTTAGAGTGTAGAATCACCTCATGGCTCATGAACTTATTGATGGGTCTTTTACCCCAAAAAATGTCGTTTAGACCCTCAAACAAAACCTAGAAGGTGTCAGATCCCAAATATGAAAAATGAAACCTACCCATAAAATAGGCCCTACTAGCCAATTCATCCAATCTTCTAACCTTGAAAGCTCCGAATAGGTGAAAAATTATACATTGATCCATTTCGAATCAAACCTCCCCATTTTGGGAGGCTTTTGGTCCCTAAAATATTTTATTGAATGAGGTGAGGAAATTTTTCCTCTACCTTCTCCTTGGAGTGCCAGTTACCCTTTCCTAGAAGTTTCCCTTTCACCCCCACTTACCATAGCTCATACTATCCCTACCTGGTAGTTCTGGATTTATTCTACAATAATGTGTCTCTGATAACTCTCCTTGAGCCTCTAGTGTTAAGTCCTCTACAAAAGATAATAATTAATTAGGTTATTGATCCAACGAGTTTCATATTTTCCACATTCACTATAGAGTAAATGAGCATGTATAGGGATAGACTAATTATGTAGGTGTTATCTCCCACCTTCTGTGCACCTTCTCCAATACCTTAAAAGGAACATACCTAAGACCCTTGATCTTATTACTAGGAACCTATAGTATTTCCTTGTTCAGGTGTAACCATACTTTGTCTCCCACTCTGAATTATTTTTCATCCTTGTGCTCATCATGCTTGGCCTTGTATTTATCCTCTGACTTATTCAATGCTTCTTGTACTTGCAAATGGATCTGTCTAATCGTATCAATGAAATTTTTAGCTCTTAATAATTCACCCGTGGTGTCTTCCCTCACTCCCCATTGTCATCCATAAACAACATCTAGAGATGAAGGTGACAGATATCCAAAACAAGTTTCAAAAGGTGACTTACCAATGGAAGTGTGGACTACTCTATTATAGGAGTGTTGAATATAGATCAATTTGTCATCCCAAGTCTTTGGATACTTCTAATTGTAACCCCTCAAAAGTTGCACCAAAGTCCTATTGAATACTTACGTATGTGTATATGTCTGTGGATAGAATGTTGTGGATCTCTTCAATTTCATGTCCATTTTATCCCAAAGCGTAGTCCATAAGGCATTGAAAAATATGATATCCATGTTTGAGATTATGCTTCTAGGTATCCCAAAGTGCACCTATAATTGTTAAAAAACCACGTTTGTTGCTTCCTATACTTCAATGGTCTTTTTAAAAGGGATAAGAATGCAAATATTGTTGAATCTATTAACTACCACAAATAGATAGTCATGTCCCTTCCTAGTGGTTGGAATACCACCCACAAAATCCATGGAGATGCTCTCCCATGGTCTTGTAGGAATAGGTAGGGGATGGTATCGACATTGCTTCCTATTATTGGGCTCGTTTGTACAAAAAATTATGTTTCCCATGATAAATTGAGCTACATATTCTTGCATTCTAGGCCAGTAAACAAACCCATGTAAGTTTGCAATTGTCTTCCCTACACCAAAATGCCCTGCAACTTTGGAGGTGTGTGCCTCTCTGATAAGCTGCAATATATCTCATTTAGGAACACAAAGCTTGTGCATCTTGTAGAGTAACCCATCTTGGATATGATAGCCAACTCTATTATCACTTTCTTCTACATGGAATTTCCCTTGCAGTTGCTAAAATACATCCTTGAAGTCCTCATATTTTGTGTATTCCTCCTTGTATGCATCATGGGTAAAAAGTTCCATCTGCATAAGAGTTCCCAAAGTTGTAATCTGGTTGTAGGTGGTGTTGGGAGCATGTATGACAACTTGCTTGTACTTCCTTTCTTATACTTCATGATTAGATGGAATTCTTGTAAGAATCCCATTCACTTATAATGTATGATCTATTGTAGCTTAATCCAGGCCTAGAAATACTGCAACGGCTTGTGAGTAGGGTGAATGATGGTCTATTTACCCATCAGATAATGCTTCCACTTCTTGACAGCTTGAACCAAATCATAGAGTTCCTTATCATATGTGGGTACTTTAGGATTCCTCAATGTAACATTTTAGAATGATAACATACTGGCTTCCCTCCTTGCTTTAAAATTGCTCCCATAGCATACCCACTTGCATCTACCTCCAATTCAAAATGCTACTGCAAATTAGGTAATGCAAGAACTAGTGCTTGACTGATATTTTGCTTGATCTCTTCAAAGGATTTATGTCGATTCTTCCCCCATTGGAACCCCTTGTTTCTAGTTGTTATGGCATGTAGGGGTGTATCCACAGATGAAAAGGAAGCTATGAACTTCCAAATCTATTGTGTTTCCCCCAAAAATTTCCTAACGTCAGTGACATTTATAGGAGTAGGACACTTAATGATGGCCTCCATGTTTGTAGGATCAATCTTAAGTTCTCCTCCACCAATCACATACTCCAAATACACCAAAGACACCAAAGACTTTTGAACAAATTCACATTTCTTAAGGTTTGTCAGTATTTTATTTTCTTCAAGGTCTCTGAAACTTGCTTGAGATGTGAGATATGCTCTTCCCAAGTAGCACTATAAACCAATATGTCATATAGAGACACTTTAACAAATGAATATAAGAAAGGGCGTAATATATCATTCATCAAACACATAAATTTATCTAGTGTGTTCCATAAACCAAATGGCATTACTAACAATTCATATAGACCTTGCCTAGTATTGAAGGCGGTCTTCTAGGTATCTTCTTCCTTCACTCACACCTGGCGGTATCCCGATTTAAAATCCAACTTGGTGAAGTACTTGATATTCTGCAATTGGTTCAATAGATCATTGATCCTAGGAAAAGGGCCATGATTCTTGAGTGTGATCTTGGTCAATGCTCTATAGTTGATGCACATCCTCTGAGTCCCGTCCTTCTTGGGTATTTTGATAATAGGTGACCCACAAAGTGAGGTACTTGGTTGGTTTTTGCTTTGATCCAAGAACTAATTCAACTTCTTCTTTGCTTCATCTACTTCTGTGACAAACTATCTATATAATATGATGTTTGGCAATGGAGAATCCAGTAATAAATGTATCTTGTGCTCCACCTCCCTCTCAGGAGGTATCCACTTAGGCTCCTGGAATACTTCTCTATATGCTTGCAAAAGGATTTCCAACTGATGTTTATTCTCTTTGGCTCATCCCTCCAGGGATTCCTTCACTTTTACCAATTCAACTTCTTGTTGATTTTATTTTAAGAAAAGCAATACAAACTTCCTACTTGAACTGATAAGATTTTTCGCTTGGTTGGAACTTACCAAAGAGATCTTTGATTCACCTGTATGCTTTTTGATGATGAAGGATTTCTCGTCCTTGATCAAGAGGTATTGGTCGGCTCTCCTCATGAATGTCCCATCCTTCATATACATGTAGGGGCTTCCGAATACACTACACCACAAACATTCAGGGATACTACGTCTACCTCCACTTCATTGATATTGCATTGTTTCATGACTTTGATTTCTACATCCTTATTTACCCATCCCAATGGGTACGAACTTGGATGATCATGTACTTCCAATCCAAGCATGATCCAAGCTTACATACCAGATCTTATGTTATGCGTTTGTATTGTGAACTGAAATTGAATAGAGAGTCAATCTTGGTCTACTTGACCTGGACCTTGATTGGAAAAGTTTCATCATCTCTTTCACTTCCTTAGGGTGAAGGATACTCAGATTCACCTCCTTCTGCACTGTGGTACATCTAATATTATCATCCACATCTAATATTCTTTCTAACTCCTTTCTTGACTCTGTGCCAAAAGGTTCTTCTTCTTGGCATCCTTCTTGTGATTCTTGGGGTTTAGATATGGATGTAGCTTCCAACACTTTTCTTCAATGTAACCATTGATATTAAAATGGTTACAATGGTTTTTTAGATCCTTTCACTAATGTTCCATGTCTATAGTCTTCGTCTCCTTTCCCTTCCACTTCTTCTTCCCCTCCGTGGTATCATCTTGGCTCTCTTTATGTTTTGAACCACTTGGTTTTCCTTTCTTTCGACCTATGTTTTCTAGGTACTGTGATTGTACACATGATTCATCATTTGACCCGAGATTTAAGAGAATCGCCTGCCTCTATATGTGACTATGTAAGATTCCTATATACTTGAGGAGTACATTTGGGTTCATGGGTGAGATACCTAGCATGATATCCATCTTCTTGAACTCTGTGGTGTATTCTTGCACACTTTTCCCCTTCCTTTGCCTGAAGTAATGTCAATGGATCCACTGATCCTATACATACTTGATCGGGTAGAATTGGGACTTGATGAGGTTTTAAATTCCTCCCACTTAGTTACTGGTGAGTCACCTTCCAGCCTAAGTGCTTCCATGTGGCTTTCCCAGTAGGTTAATGCATGGGTTTCTAATTTTAGTCAAGCAAATGGGATATTTTGATCATCGATTTGATGGATGCTAAAATAAACCTCCAAATACTAAAACCACTGATTCAGTTTTAGAACATCGATCTCACCTTAATATGTCTTGATGTTGACTTTTGCTTCCATCTTGAAGAGAGAATGGAAAGGAATATTGGTACTGGAACTCAACTGCTCTCTCTTGTGCTCTTTTGTCGACTCATATTTTGGGTCACTTTTATCTTCTCATTTTCCCTCTTATCCAAAACATGAGTTAGAGCCTCCAAAATCCCTAAAAGGTATGAACTTGCTCTCCATAGCCACCATGAGGATTGACATGTTACATGAAATATCGACAACTTGTATTTCTAGTTTTGAAAATCATTGCTCATAATCATCCGCTACTTCTTGAATAGATTCATCCGTCGTGGTTAGGGTTTGAATACTTTTTTTTCACCAACTACTAGATCCTACAATTACCCACAAAACCCAAAGAAAATATACTATGATACCAATATGATCCATAAATTTCTATGGATATTCCACTAGAACAGTTCATCACAATGACTCTTACAACTTAGTTTTTTTTAGATTTAGATTTTTATTGAATGTCAAATAATTGGAACCGAATCAAGAATAACTAGAACAAATAAGTACACAATCCACACAATAACACAAGATACACCCTAAGAAAACCCACTATGAGGAAAAACCCAACCACAAATGAGGACTATTTTTTTTTTCATAAGAAAAAAAGCATAATTCCATTCATCCAAAGAGATCAGAATTACATTCAGTATTCACTGTAAAAGTGAATTGACCAAAAAATATGGTTCACGTGATGAGACTATTACGTCTTCTTTCAAAATGCAAAAAGATGTCGCTGCCTTGTTTTTCAACAAAAATATGATTCTGTCCCAAGCGGACTGTCTAGCTTTTAAAGCTTCAAAAAATTTTAACATCCATTCATGCTGATATACATAAACTGATATCCCAAAAGGATTGTCTAAAAACATAAAAACATAGTTTTTCAAGCTAGTTATCATATACATAAACTGTTTTATGCAATGGTAGATCTGAGAAAGAACTCAGTTTTCTGCCCATCCTGTTCTTCAACTGCTTTCCATGTGCCGATATCCATATTCTGCCCTTCTTTGGATGCCTGGTCCGCTTTTTGGTTATTTTCCCTGTATACATGACGGCATATGAAATGATCAAAGGATTGTTTGAGCCTCTGAATAGTGTGAAGAACATTAGCAAGTCTAAGAACTCTGCATGATTGAGTATTGTTGGTCCAATTTATAGTATTCATGGAATCTCCATAAACTGCCAGCCTAGTAATGCCCCGCTCAGCTGCAAATATGAGTAATAATTTTAAACTCATAACTTCTGCAAAGTTGTTTGTACCCATCCCAAGTCCCATAGTGATAGTAAAAAAGTGAGATTCGGTAAAATATAGAACAGCTCCCCCACCGCATATCTCATTGCTGGCAGCTCCGTCAAAAAACCCCCACGGGTAAGATCTGTCAATTTCCACATCCATATTCCGTCGCTGCTGTGCAGCCCTTACATGTTCGGGGTAAGCCTTGTACAGACCCACCGTCATAGTACCAATAATCTCTGGTATGCACGTTTTATCCTGAAAAATGACCCCATTCCTTGCCAACCATATCCCCCATATGATCAACAGAGGTAGGATCTTCTGTTTTTTAGTGTGCGCCCATCTCCACCATCGTTCCCATGCTTCTCCAACAGAGTTTCCTTCCCATCGACATTCAAAACCCACCAGTTTTGAGCATTCATTCCAAACAGCAGTCGTGAACCGGCATTGGATGAAAAGGTGTGTTACGGATTCCAATTCCATTTTACACAAAGCACACCAACCCGGCCCCTGGAAACTCCTTTTCTGCAAAATATCCCAGGTCGGCACCCGGTTTTACAAAGCACACCATAAAGAGTCTGTTTTTCGATGGGCATTTAAGTTTCCACAGTGATCTCCACCACCAGACCTCATCTCGTATAGCAGCTCCAGCGCTAAGTACATGATAGCCCATCTTTGGAGTATAATGCCCCGCCGGATCAAGTTCCCAAATCATTACATCCTCCATATCCGAGAGATGAATGCCAGCATGATTCAATCCATGGATGTAATTACCCAGAAAAACAGCCTCCGGATCCCCCAAGCCCAAAACATCCACAGTTTTCCAATATTGAATCCACGGTGCATCCGGTCGCTGATCAGCCAGTTGATTAAGTGTGAATATCCCCCGGTTTTCCAGCGAATGTATAACATGATCGGGCAACAAATGCGATTGATCACTTCCAATCCATGGATCTCTTGCAACTCTCACCATTTCTCCATTACCTATATCCCAAGCCAGATTATTCTCCACCAGTGAGAAGGATTTAACCACAGCCTTCCATATCACGGATCCCCCAGTATGTGATTTCCGAGGGCTCCTTATCCATTCCTCCAGACTAGTGTCTGAAAGATACTTCCTTTTAATAACCCTGGTCCAGAGACTATTAGTCTTGATAAGTCGCCAACCTCCCTTAGCTGCCAGCGCCTGAGCAAACAGAAAAATATTTTTTAATCCCCAGCCCCCAAGACCTTTAGGAACAGCGATCCTCTTCCAATTAACCCAGGGTGTAACCTGACCTTCCTTCTTACCACTCCACAAGAATCTAAAACATAACCGCCTGATCTGTTCAAGGATTCCTTTGGGTATCCAAGACAAGGACATCCAATATACAGGGATGGCTTCTAAAACGGCCTTAACCAGGACCAGCCTGCCAGCACGCGACATCCACTTGTGACTCCAAACATTCAATCTTTTCTCCACCTTGCCTATTAACCATCTCCAATCCTTCTTAAGATAAATATTTGCTTTAAGAGAGAATCCCAAATATTTTAACCCCTCATAAAGAGTAGTTAATTTGAAAGGAAAGTATGCAACAAGAGCCCGTTCCTCCTCCTGTCGAAGCAAATGGGTAGTAAGGGTGGACTTATCAGCATTTATATCCATCCCCGTCGCTGTAGAGAACAAATCCAAGATCTCCTTCAAATCCCGAGTATCCCTTCGATCTCCTGAGCAGAAGATGATGATGTCGTCCACAAATAAAAGGTGGGTAATAAATAAGCGATCCCCAATGTTAATGCCTTTAAACCGCCCCTGTAATTTAGCATCAATAATTGCCCTGCTCAAACCCTCAGCCACCAGCAGAAAGAGTAGTGGGGATAGCGGACAGCCTTGCCTAAGGCCTCTTTCTGCATGAAAGAAGGGGGTGGCAGCTCCATTCAATAACACAGAGAATGATACAGTAGTTATGCATGACATGATCCATCTAATAAAGTTTATATCAAAACCCAGATGTGTTAGGAGAAGCCTGATATAAATCCAACTCACCTTGTCGTATGCTTTGGACAGGTCAATTTTGAGAATAGCTCCTTTGATGTGCCGAGTTTTCATGCTGTGAAGTCCTTCCTGTGCCACCCCTATAGCCTCATGAATCTGACGTCCCTCAAGAAAGCCAAACTGTTCAGCTGTGATATGTTCAGAAAGAGTTACCTTGAGTCTCCGAGCAATGACCTTCGACACAATCTTGTATATACAATTGCACAATGAAATAGGTCTGAACTCTGAGAGAGTAACCGGATTATCTGTCTTTGGTATGAGGGCTATAAAGGTAGAATTAAAACAGGCAGGAAGCCTCCCTGTCATCCGAGTATCCTCAACCACCTGAAGGAGATCCAGTCCCACAATCTCATACAGTTCAACAAAAAATTCCATAGTCCATCCATCCGGCCCGGGGCTCTTATCTTTTTGAAAGCTACCAAGAACCTCCTTCAGCTCCTCCTCAGTAACAGCCCTCATCAGTCTTCTATTATCCTCTTCCTCAGCAAAACGAGGAAATAATTGTGCAATCCTTATAACTTCTGCTATGGAGGCCTGTACAGGAGCCTTGAATAATTGCTGGAAATGTCCCACCCCACATCTAGCCTTGCCTTCAAAGTCAAAATGTTCAGAACCATCTTCATCTTTCAAGCTCCAAATAGTATTGATCGCCTTCCTCCCCCTGGCATATGCATGAAAAAATTTTGTATTCTCATCCCCGCATTCCAGCCATACCGCCCTGCTCTTGAGTCTCCAGGTTTCCTCCTTCTCCATCAAAAGTTTATTTCTAATGCCTTCCATCCTGACCATATCAGCCTTGGATTCCACAGTCAGGAGTCCCCCTCCATTCCCCTCATATATCAGTAACAGTTCATCCTCAATTTGCTTCAGAGCAGCATCATCCCTAATTTTCTTTTCAAAAGCCCACTTTTTAACAGCTCCTTTTAACCTTTGAATGTTCTCAGCGAACTGGAAAGCCCCAGTACGAGCATGATCCACATCAAACGGCCTCCAAAGGTCCAGAAAGAGCTCTTTAAAAGATTCATCACTGAGCCAATTCTTGTTAAATTTAAGAGAGCTAGGTGGATTATCAGGTCCTCTCCTGATCTCAAGAAAGATAGGGAAATGATCAGAGTCCCCACCGCTCCCCACCCACTGTCTAATCTGTAGACACCTGTCCACCATCTGTTCAGCCACCAAGAACCGATCCATTCTTTTTGCTACCCGAGCCTCTCCACTCCTATTATTCCTCCAAGTGGGTTTCAGCTTGATAGGTTCAATATCCAGCAAATTCTTAAGAACCAATTTCTGTTGAAAGTACCCTGCCAAAGGGTCCACATGTGCCATAGGTCCCCAGACTTCTGAATGCCCTAAGGTAAAGTTTAAATTACCACCCACCACAACCGATTCACCCTCAAGGAGCGAGTCCTGTAGTAGTGATTCCCAGAAAGGCGCCCTATTAACATAAGGCCCGTAGACATTAACCACAGTGAAGCAAGTGCCCAAATCAACAGAGAGAAATTCAGCTCCCAGCACAGAAGCCATTCCCCAAGCATTATTCAATTTAATCGCACAATTTCTCCATCCCACAGCTAACCCCCCAGAGCGACCCCTCACATCCAGGGTCAGAAAAGTCCATCCCACCAACCATTGTTCCAATTTCTCCTTAATGATAATACCTAAACCTAAAGTCTCTTGTAGCAGAATCACATCAGGGTGTTCAAGAGTAAGCACCCTCATGAAGGATGATTTCTTTTTTGGCCCAGCCAGACCCCGACAATTGAAGGACATGATCTTCATATCCGCACATTCGTCCGGGCATTCTCTGCTCTAAGTGCCCTCTCAATAGAAACTTGTTTCCCATCCCTTAGATCCAAACGGGCTCTGCTCTGATCCTTAGATAAATGAGACCTCCGGCCTTTGCCCCTCAGGGCCATCACCTTCGTCTTACCCAAACCCCCCCCAGATAATTTAGAACAGGAACGGAGATTATACCCAGATGCAGATGAATCGGGTGAAGAAGGCTCAGGGGACAAGTCCACCTTCCCAGGGTCCGGTTCAATAGAAATCAATTTGTCCTCCAGAAGGATAGGTGTTAAGACAGGGAGGTGTGCTTCAGGTTCACCCACCGATAAGGTACAGCCCCCACAGGATGGCAGAACAACAGAAAAAGAAGCATTCTCATTAAGACCCGACAGAGATAAATTCTTCAGTCCCTCAACCCAATCAGAACCGACCACAGAGCATCGATTGATAAAAAGATGTATAGAGGGTGAAAAAGAAAAAGAAGGAATACCCGGCATGGAAGGTCCCGGCATAGCTACCACAGCCGACGAAACAGGTTCTGTGAGGTTCTCAGATTCAATAGGTTCTCCATCGAAAATGTCCCATGCCGCTTCTGAAGTCGGGCCAGCAGAATCCACCACACCGACAATCCGGTCTCCATCCAATTCCATCTGCTCAGTTACCATCTCATCGTTCTGCAAATCCGGGGATTCATCCAAAGTAGCCTTCTCCGGAGGGTTTTGGATCCCCCCATATTGTGAACGAGGCGGTGGTTGACAATCAGTCTCCGGGTGACCATAGACATGGCACCGCCAACATCGGAAGGGTAAATTCTCATAATCCAGCAGCTGGGTAATACTACAGGCCCCCATTCCAGATTAATATGCTCCGGCAAACCTTCACGCACATTTAAATTAACCAAAATTCTTGCAACCTGTTTGTAATGCGTCTTCATAAAGGAGAGATCAGCTTCCAGAAAATTTCCAAGGATATCCCCAATCTGACGAAAATGACGAATATCCCAGAAGTGTAGAGGAAGTCCCGGTAATCTAACCCACACCGGGGACAGGTCAATTCTCTCCCGACTCGCATCAAATAGAGGATGCCATGGCTTCAACAGTACCGGCTTCCCTTTTAAATGCCAATTCTTGTTCAAGATTTTGGGTATATCTTCCTCTGCACGGAGTACCACCGCAAACCAGCCACGGAGCAGCATGTCCACCTCAGGAGTGTATCCCAGCACCTCGCGCCACTGTGACTCCACCCAAGCCATCACCGTGGGCCGAGCAAAAATTCTTCCCATAACCCTACCAACCAGCGTCATACAAGACATCTCGAGTACTCGTTCCCAGGCAATGTCTTCTCCTACTGCATAGCTTCCCACAGAGCGAGTTTTGACCCAGCTTCTCTTCCTCCGCCTGTTAGATCCCTTACGAGCAGCCCCGACCCCTAAAACAGTCCCAACTCGAACCTGCTGAGACCCAGCATCCGTAGCAGGGCTTCCAAAACCCCTATGTTCGTTAATATCCAGAGGCACCGGCAAAACCCCTCCAGTTTCATCTTCAATCGTCCCAACCAGCTGCTGAACCTGACGAGCCACACCTGCTTCTGCCATCTGTTCGAAACCTACCACAGCTTCAAAGCCATCATGTAACCCCGACACCTGAAAACCCAGATTCCTTGCAAAGTAGTCATCAGCCGCTCTCCAGTCCGGACTACCCAAGAAATTCTCAACCAAACCATCGTTTTCCAGACATTCCGGCAACAAATCACATGGGGATCGAGTCGAATATTCCGAGGTCAGTAAGTCATTTTCCGGCCTCACCTGCCCGCTCCCGGTTGTTACTGTACCTCCAGGCCCCATTAGAGAGAAACCATCCAGGCCCCTCATCAGCCCTCCACCTGGCGCCCCCCAGCCGTCTAATGCCTCCACCTGTACGCCTACGAAAGCATCCGAATCCATACCTTCTCCTTATAAAAACACCCGAACACCCACAAAAATCCCTGCAAAATCCCTCTGCACCGACACTAACTTCAGAACCCTGACGCCTCAGAGAAGAAACTCCATCTGCAAATAAAAAACCCGTCCTCGAGTAAAACCAACCGTCGTTTTCTGTGCAAACAAGGTAATGTGACAGGGAGAGGGTTGGCTACGACCTCTCCCCTACAGCGACCGATAGCTCCCAGCTACCAGCCACCCATATGAAACCCTAGCTCCATCGCAGAGCCTGCCCTAACCAACCCATTACCATCATCAATAAATGAGGACTATGCCTTGCTCTTTATGTAAAATTACAAATACAAGGGAAATGGTACTCTCTATGGAGTTACCTTTGACTCTATGACCGGAATGACGACTACAGGATTTCCTATCCCCTCTATTCTGCTCTAACATACACTCCCATGTTGTTGATCAACTATGTAACAATACAATACATCAAAATAATGGAACCCTTTCTTCTCCCAACGAGTGACAACGACTCGCTATTTATCATAGTCTAATAGTTCTCTAGGGTTAATTTTAGGGTTTTAGCATGCCCCAAATCCCGATTATGGTTAGGGTTTTGGAATTTCTAGAATTTTCTTGAAATTCAAAACGTACCTAGCTCCACCAGTGTGAGAAATGAGAGTTGATGTGGAATCAACTCAGTAGCATGGGGGCCAGCTGGATAAGTCAATTTGCAGGAGGCATAAATTTTGCATATAAACTCTGATTGAGGCAATCTTTGGACCGCTAGAAAGGTCTTTGAATGGAGAATCACCTGTTGGACCATGACCATGACATTATAATCATGTTTTTTTACCTTAAAAAATGCCATTTAGACCCTCAAACATGCCCTAGAAGGTTTTAGACCCCAAATCTACAAAATGAGACATTCCCATAAAATAGACTCTACAAGCCAATTCATCCAACCTTCTAACCGCCAAAGTTTAGAATAGAGGACAAATTATATATTTATCAATTTCAGATAAAAAAATATACAGATTTATATATATCATATATATATATGTTAACCATGAAACCTAGGAGTGTGTGTATTTTATTATATATTATGAAGTGTAATATTTTTTTTAATATCAAAACATGTAATAATCACGATCGGTAACCTAATTCATGACATCATATTATATGTTATCAAACATGTGGTTTGCAGTGAGTCCACCAAACCTTAAAGCTCGTGCAAGATGACTTATCACCCACTTTGATATGCCATTAACAATCAATGACAAAAAACGTTTTGTGTTGCATGAAAGATATTATCAATTAAATCCTGCAGTGTACCTATACTCAAATTGAGCTTGATATTTACGAGAAGCTTGTTCGGTTTGGCCCAAAATAGTGGAGGCCATCACATTTTGTATTCATATCCTCGTGATATGCAATCTGCACTTTCCAAAGTTGGAACTCAGATTATTGGTGTTGCCTCTACCATTTAAGAATGATGACGTTTTATTGCCGCAAAACCCCACTCCAAATTTGAGGATGATGTCAGTTCGATTGAACTAATCAAAATTTAGTTTATTAAAATATGGTTTAATATGGAAATTCGAAACTTATGTTTAACATTAGAATTTTGTAAAATGCATTTCTATACTAACAAACTAATAAAGTCTACTGGTTCTGATATGCCAGGAACATAATAAAACTAAAAACGCAACATTTTGCATTTTTTTGGTTGGAATTCGACAACTCAAAGACGGCAGAGTTCTAATTGATCTGGAACTCTGCTTGATGTAGGTTTAAAATGGGGAAAACCCAAGGGGCACAGTTTCATAGTGGAACTTTGCCATTACACCCTTGGAATTCTGCACCCCTAAAATTTTCATTAGATACATAGAGGAACTCTGAAGGAAAACAATAAAAAAAATGCAAAAGGTTGTGATTTTAAACTACTTCCAAAATTAGTAACACGTGAAATTTACGGTTCATTCATCTAAAATATTTTCAAAATTAATTTTAAGTAATAGAAACAATTATTTCTTCTTTTTCATTATATAAAATTACCATCCATTCAATTACACCTCCGATGTTTTTTCACTTTAATTCCTATTCCACTACTTTTTCTTAGATTTCAATTATACAAATCTTTCTTTTTCAATGCCATATATGTTTACCCATGGGAAAAGACCCATAAGAATTTAGATGGTGAATCACAACTAAGTTGAATGAAACATATCTCCATTCAGGGTTGAAATTTGGCGTCTTACCTTACCTTGCATGTCAACAAATTTTTATATGACCTTTTAATTTTAACATTGTCTTTCATTTGACGTTTAAATCTTAATTTTACGTGTCATAATAGTAGTTTATTTATTTTTTAAATAACATTCATAATAACTATATAAAACATTGAATTCTCATAGCTACTTTAACCGAATACCTACACCAAGTTACATATAAAGGAACACTGAAGGTGAAATTGGGGAAAGAAATTGAATTGATGGTAAAAAAATCCAAATCGCTAACAATGGGTATATATACATTGAGACAAGAAGAATGCCCACAAAAGATCCAACCAAAATCCCCTTGTTTTTGATATTTTTGTGTACATTCATAAACAAAATGAAAATAGAGACAATGTGGAGCACACAATTACATTTCACTAATTTTGAATGGAGCATCCGCTAACAACATTTACCATGAACTATTGTACTTGTAGCCTAGAGAATCAATATAATGGTTCATGTGAAGTAATAGTTAATTCAAGTGGCGATAAAGCCAAGCCAGAAAGACAAAAACAGTTCATATACCAAAGGCAAGGCTTAAATGCTTATGCAGATTCTCAAATCATTTTCGTAGACTACTTTGATGTTTATATGAACATTTCACTGTTCATGAAAAATACTGTAAGCTATGCTTATCAATTAGGACCATCTTTCATTATAATATGGAAATAAATAGTAGCTCTTGTTGTAACATGTAAGTTGATCTCAACCAAATATTGACATTTAATAAAACTATTATAAATTAAATCTCATAAATTTAGCAAACATTTGAGTTAAGGATCTATCATGAATCTGTGGAGATCAAACTTATCCATATATAAACCATTTTAAAACTCAAAAAGCATGAAATTTGCAATCTTGCATACTTTCTTCAAACTTCATTTTTATTATTGAAACAATAATATTATGTTAAGGGCATACGATTATGATCTAACTACAATTATTTAATAAAGTTCTTAATTAAATTTACCTTTTTCTCCAACTCAGCTTGATGAAATTCTGCAATTTCTAATTCATTCAAATATTTCACAATTATTTACTGACTGGAGGGTGTTATAATTAGAAGCACATAATAAACATAATGATTAAACCAAACACATACATAATGATAAATAAAGTTTATCTTGGAAACCTTTAAATAGGCTTCTTCACAAGCAATACAATGGACCACCAAATACCATGGGGCTAAAAAACCATGAAGAGGCATTTGACTCTCTAAGTGAGTCAAACTTAAAATATAGCAAGAAAGTTAAGTTTAAAAAAAGGGGAAAATATTGGTAATTACTTTTACTTTGACAATTTTTATTCTTTATATTAATTAATGAAAGTTTATTAACAAAAATAAAAATTTCCATAATAAAAATAGAAATATAAAGAGAGAAAGAGAAAGAGAAATTATATATATATAGATAGATAGATAGATAGATGCTTGGGATATAGATATTAATGACGTGTAAAATAAAAATGCACTTCAAAATTTCCATAATAAAAATATAAATATAAAGAGAGAAAGAGAAAGAGTGCCCACACACACACATATATATAGGCTTGGGATATAGATATTAATGACGTGTAAAAATAAAAATACACTTCAAAAGTATAATTTTATGTCCTTTTGTAGTTAAAGAAAAGGCATCTGAATTTCGATATTTAAATGAAAAGATTAAGAGTTAAAAAACTATGATGAGCTAAATCAGGATATGTTAAGGTTTAATGATTGTAAGGAGAAGAAATCTGGATGATGAAAAGAGGTGTATAGGAATTTATTCAAATGAAGAGATTTGAAAGTGTTTTTTTAATGGAAAAAGTCAATAGAAATGGGTTGTTAATGATAAATTTTATTCATTTCGATGGCTTTTTTTTTAAATGAAATTTTAGATAAAAAATTGGAAATAGTTTAAGCAAAAATTTTAATTGCAAAATCTGAAATCTGTGTTGTTTGAATAGTTTTTTGAAGGCATGGGTGGATTCAACCTCCTCAAAATCACCAGGCCAACTATATTATGCAAGCAAAACAATGTTTTGTAGAGGTTTGTAAGACTTCTTCCAAAATTTGGCGAGAAAATTGTGTTAGGCATAGTTTTATGGATTAAAGTTTTAAAAAGTAAATTTTTTATATTCCAAAAATTTTGAGCATCTAAAATTTTGATGATCATCATCATTAATCATGCACTCAGATCAACTTTGGTTTATTGGACCTTTGATACCAATTTTAATTTATTGAATCTTAAAAGAAGGAATTACTTGGGTTGCTTTAAAATTTTATTTTTATGTTTAAAAAACTTAGAAAGAATTCTTCCTAAATCGTCATAATTTTGATATATTAAAAGATTATAAAATTTTATATTATAACAGAAATTATAAAACTTATAAATATACTATATTCAGATTATTTTGTTTTTAAATAATCAATGAAAATAAAAATTTCAAAATCATATTTAACCGTGGTTAAATATAAACCACTGATATATGTTAAAGCAATAAAACTGCGTATTCCAGAAGTTTTTGTTGCTTTGAGTTGAAGGTTGCAAATTGACCAAAGAAAGATCAGCGTTAGAGAAAGCAAATTGACCAAAGAATAACTCATGACATTGCATTAAAGCTTACATACACATGAATTTGCCAAGTGTAAAAGTCCAAGAATGAAAGACATCCGAAAAAGAAAAGTGATGCTTTATAAGTTTACTATTATTATTCTGGTTCTTTAGCATTAGCATAAAGAGAGGCTAGTGCCAGAGATATACATTCGAGGCGGTGGAAGAAGACAAAAGTTGAGAGGACAGAGAATCTCTTCTTTTTCATTTACAGCCCACTGGTTACTTTAATTATTCTCCATCGTGTGTTTAATACAATGCATTCGGAAAGAGAAATTGAGAAAGGAAAGCGTTACAGTTTATAAAGTCTAAGCCTCTGTCCTTCCAAACTTGCTGTTGTTGAGATGAAAAGAGATGAAAATCGTTCATTTTTCTTTATTTTTTCTGAGCTGAGAAGAAGAAATGATCGGATAGCATTGATTACAGGATGTGTTGAGAGCTCTGAATCTATCAGAGAGAGAGAGAACGAGATTATATGTGAAGTAGACTCTGTTAATCGGATGGTTTTGTTAGGAAGAAGTTAAATAGAAGACCATTTCATTTTTAGGTGAGTTTTTGATTGGAAGAAATCCAAAGAGCAGTGGAAAGCTGAAAAGATGGATACAGAAGGTGCAGATTTAGTTGCAGGAGGTGGTGGAATGAGTTGGTGGAAATACATGGTGATGGTGTTGGGAGTGCAAGTGCTGCTGCTGATGATATTCAAGCGTTCTTCGTGGTTGTTTTCAAAGGAGGAGAGGCCTCTCAGACTGCGCCCAACTCTCTCCCGAGTCATCTCCTTCACTTCCCCTGCAGTGGCGCCCATCTTCTCCCCCGCTCTCACCCGCAGATCAACGCACCTGGTACATCGCCAGCACTCCTCCTCCTCTGGCGAAGAAGAAGAACAAGATCAGGATGAAAACCATGCTTCACCATCCATAACTTCTTCTTAAGTTCAAGTATTCTTCATTCCCATTTCCATCCATCTTACTAGGTAGCTGTGGGGTTAACTATAAATCTAGAGGCTGCATCCATAACAATATCATCTGGATTCATAACACTTTGTTGGGCAGAGAAAGAAATGGAAGTGGCTTGGTTGTCTTGTGCTGGTTTTTCCATCATATATGTTTATTATATGCAGTTGCATGCAATGCAAGAAGGTCAGTCTTTGGTTTATTTGCTTCAACTATAAGCACTGTCAGGTAAAATATGTATGATCAGTGCTTAAATCCCTCCTGTCATGGCAGTATAGAATATTAGAATCTTGTAACAACTGCAAAAGAAAGGTGCACATAGCACATCACATGTCTTCCATGGATATTTACAGAGATTTATATGGACTGGTGTTTTTCCATTACAGTCATGTTTCATTAACCCATTTTCTTATTAGTAAATATATTTATTATTATATGCAATACCGTTCTTTGCAAGAATGTTTCCCTACATTATGAAAAAAGCGTTTTTATGATGGCTCTTGCAAGGATAATGGATGATTTCTGTATTTTGATCACACTTTTTGCAAATACCAAAACAATCTGTTTGTTAAGCTTTTGCAAAATAACTAATTGCAAATACCAAAACAATCTGTTTGTTAAGCTTTTGCAAAATAACTAAGGGTATAAGTTTTTATGATGGCTCTTGCAAGGATAATGGCAAACACCATAACAATCTGCTTGTTAAGCTTTTGCAAAATAACTAGAAGAGTGGACAGAATGGCTAAACAAATGAAACATGGAAGCATAAAGCAATTGTGTATATACATACACCATTAATCCTATTTCATAATTTATTACATTGTTTTATGATTCATTACACTTTTTGAAATAGTTGGGTTACAGCTATTATACATTTGAGTCACTTGGGTAAAATTTAGTAAAATGAACTTGATTAAATAATTTTTAAGTTATCTTTTCATATATATTAATAAACACTTTTAAAGTGTTTTAATTCTAGTTGAATGAATTTGATTAACCAATTTTTAAGTTATCTTTAAAAGGGTTTTAATAATTTAATAATTTTCTACATGGTGATATCAAATGAATAAAACAGTTAGAGAAACCTTTCATTTTTTTAAGAAATATTTAAATTTAATTTTTATATTAAAATATAATAAATGCAAAGTTATGATTGATCTATAAAGAATGGTTATTTATTTGATAGTAAATTATTATTTTTTGATTGACATAAAATGAGTGTTAACTTTGTTTATGCACTTTCTAAGCTTATTGTATTCAGAAGAGATGTTATGTAAGGTAAAACAACCTAACACAATAAAAATAAATAAAATATTTATGTAGTTTCATAAAAAATAAATAAATAAAAAGTAATTAAAAAATTCATATCAGCTCATAAACATAGGAGGGATTGAATTTCTAGAGGTGTAAATTTTTTGTGGATATGTAAAAAATTTAAAATTAAAAAAATAACAAGTCAAGCAATTGAATTCCTTAAGAGGTATAAATTGAAAATGTTGTTTAACTTAAAAACTTAGTTTCAAAATCCTTTATAAATGTAATTGTAAATACATCCTTGTAAATATAAGAAATATTCTTAAAAGAATAATTATATATATTAATAAAATTTCATATATTGTAAAAAAAATAACACCTCAACAAATTTGATCAAGTAGACAAAAATTTATAATCTTATAATAATTATATATATTAGCTCTTACCAATTAAAAATGTAGTTTAACTTCAAAATTGTTTATAAATATAATTATAAATTCATCCTTATAAATATAAGAAATATCTTTAAAAAATTAATTATATAAATATTAACAAAATTCCATTTATTATAAAACAGTTTATTTTGTTGAAAGTAGCTATTTGTAATATATCAATTTAAGTTAATTATATAACTAAATAATAATTTTAGTTATTTATCTTGAAATTATTATTTTTATAAAATAAAAAATTATATAACTAAATAATAATTTTAGTTATTTATTTTGAAATTGTTATTTTTATAAAATAAAAAATTATATAAATATAATAGTATTAGTCTATTAACCAATTAATTATTTAATAAGATATATTTGTTATATTTATTATTTCAAATTTGTATTTTAATTAGTTCAAATCTACCAATTTGGTATAATATTTGTGTAGTGGACACATTTCACATATTACATCCAAACTTTACAATAACACTTTATAAAATATAAAAAGTTAACCCTCTTAAGAACAAAAATCATTTATTAGTTTATAATTTTACTTATATTTGAATTTCCCCTTAAAATGATATAATGTTGATGTTTTCACTTATGTTAGTAATGTTAATGTTAAGTGCAACACAACTGTGGCTAGGGCACTCTAGCATTTGTGGCTAGGGAATCTCCATAACTCTGCGGCTAGGATGTTTATAGCTATGGGATATCCTTTTGAACTTGCATATCTCCTTTTGAACTTGCATATCTCCTTTTGAACTTGCATTTGATCTTTGAGTGTCATCGAGCTTCGCAAGTGCAACACAATTGCGGCTAGGGCACTCCAACATCTACGACTAGGACATCTCCATAAAGTTGTGGCTAGGGAATCTTTAACCAGGGCATCTATTGATTTGTAGGGTAGAAATATCTTATCTTCGAGTGAGATCAAACTTTTCAAGCACAAGGAAATTGTGACTAGGGAACTCCACTTCATAAGGCATCTATGGCTAGGGTGTCTTCATAACTCTGTGGCTATGGAGTCTCCATCACTTTGCATCAGAGCATTTCTCCATTTGAACTCTGCTTTGTTCTCTGTGGTGGTCAAAATAAAAATAAGAGTAACTCCATAATCTGACTAGAGTCGCTAGTGATTGCAAGATTGCAAAAAATCCAACAAACGTTTGATCCATTGAAGCGAGGGTTTGATCCATTAATATGTGGTGTCTTTGATCAATATTTATTGCGAGTTCGAATAATCTCTGGTTCAATTTATAGGAAGTAAGGGCATTTTAGGCGACTAATCCAGCGGCATCAAAGCTAATCCAGAATAGTGGGGATTCAATTTGGCTCTGACTATTCAAACAGGTGCATACATTCCTTGCCTCTCTTCTACTTTAGTTTTTTTTGTATACATATTTATATTCTCATACAAATATGAACAATTAATTTCATTTACCAAAATTTGTTAAAGGAAGACCTAGCATAGTTACCTTACAGATCCTTTATGAATATATGGGGTCAATAGAGAAATGTAGGGAAGAAGGAGAAGCTAAACTTTATAAATATATAGAATCCTCAAAGAAAGGTAGGGAAGAAAGAGGAGCAAAACTTTAGATATAGTTAAAAGAAATGCTTGATAATAAATTTTCATCCTTTCAAGAAGAGATCCAGAAAACAAATAGATGATAAGATAAAAACGTTGGAGAACAAGGTGGAAACAATGGAGATTAGACTACATGCAATGGAAACACAAAAGAAACCCGAGCAAGGAGATATAGATATGTTAGAAAATATTATGTGAAAAGATAGGATTAAAGGGCTAGAGGAAAAAGTAAATCACAACCTAACCCTAAATAGAATAGAAGGTAAATTAGATATAAAACCCATTAAATAGGAAATGAATAAGCTGATAGATTTAGACTATGAGCACAACAAAAGAGCCTTGAACCTCATAATTTTCGGTTTAAAAGAGGAGTCAAAAGAGGATACATTAGCCATTGTCAAGACAAAACTTCATAATAGGTTACAAATTGAAACTATCGGTTTCAAAGAAGCAACGAGGTTACAAAGTCTAATTTGGGTTAAGGTTAGCTCTATCGAACAGAAATATGACATACTTAGTAAGACCTCAAGTTTAAAAGGATCATGGATATTTATAAATGAAGCCCTCATTCTAGAAGATCGGGTCGAATTAAGAAAGGAGGTCCAAAGGGTAAAAGAAGCTAGGAAGGAGGGAAAATGGACATTAATTAGAAACATAAAATCTATTATTTGAGATAGAAACCAAAAGGATTGTAATAAATAGAAATTTGACACACTCTAGATCCTCTCATGGAACTTTCAAGGATTTCCATGGAGCAAAGGCCCCAAGTTAAGTTGGATCCTGAGTGAATTTGATATTATATTATTGGCTAAAACTTGGGAACACGAGGAATCCAAGATCCTTGATATATATGGATATGTCTTATGGTCTATATGGAATAAACATTCATGTTGTAGAGGCATTGGAGGTATATCCTGTTACATCAGTAATAACATCTCCCCTCAACGTAGTATACTATAAAACAAGAACTATATACAAAGAATGAAAACTCTAACCATGAAATCTCATATTTTTGTATAGAAAACACCAAAAAACAACTCCAAAAGGAAAAGTGGTGATATCAGTATAAACTCTTTTTTTTTCATGGTTAAAAGTATAGCCATGACCTAAAAAATCCATATTGTTGTTAACAAAAACCTTAAAATCAACCTGTGAATTGAAAACTAATGATATTGGTATCACAATTTGTTTTCAATAGTTAAATTACAACTTCTTTGCAACAACTATTATTGCAACAAAACTATTAAAACTGTATTAAAAATCATATTAAACGCAAATTATTTAATAAATTATTTTCACCACTCTTTCCATAAAAAATCAAAGCCAACATGATAATATTCATAATCAAATCATATATTAAACAAAAAAATTACAAATGATTCATATAAAAATTCAAACACTCCTTTAGAGTTTCCATACAAACATCATATTGATAAAAAAGATATAAAATTTTTCGTGTACAATTATTCAAACTGACTCATGGATTTTAACACCCCATCAAAATCTACATGGTCTTGATATGAAGCACTAGATGAAGATGTAGATGACCCATATTCTTCTTTATTATAAATAAGTGCACCATTTGAGTCTACATGTATGCCAAACATTTCAACCATCACATTCCTTCTGGATCTACAACTTGGTTTAGAAGACTCCCATCTTGCAACTATTTCCTTTTCTAACAACCTCTTGATAATCTCTTTAGTCATGGAGTGAAGAGTGCTTTTCTTTGTCAACTAGAATTCATAAACAAGTATATCAACATCCTCTAATTTCAAGATGTCAATGCAACGACAATTTATATTTTGACCCTTTATTTTTCTCTTTTTGCAAACCTTTTTCTCCACTACCATATTTGGCTTGTACACGCGATCAAATGGGTGTGTATCTATTGCATACCAATGTACTTCAATTGATATAACTTATTCATTTTCTTTATTGACCTTCATAACTTTTGCAATCTAGAATGGATACTCACATGGATCATCTGTAGCCAAAAATACAATCATGAAACCCTCCTTAATATCTTGTACTAAGCCCTTGTAAAGGTATTCCATCGCTTCACATTGTGCACATGATCTTCTAGTTCCAATATACATTTCTCTTTCCTCTTCTTGAGAAGCCTCAACACCTTGAGGTGCAACATTTGTTTCCTTGTTTTCATTTGGCATAATTTTTGGCCAACTAAATGGAGTCTTCAAAAATATGTCTCCATTTGTAGAGTTTGAAATTATGTTATCCTGCTCCATGAAAAAAGACTCCCACCAAACAGAATCAATAACATCAAAGTACTCATACATATCTTTGATAGTCACTTTTATTTCTTCCAAATATTGAGGATAATCGAAATTTGTATCATGTCGGTGTGCATTATGAATCTCGGTAAATGATTGCAATAACAATAAATTTGAAGCATACATTTGATGACTTGGGATGAATTTCAAAAATGCCAAACCTGATTCAAGCCCTCATTCTGCACTGATTGAGTACTTCTTGCCCCATATTAGTGTTTTTCCATCAATCTTTTTTTATATTAAATTGATTTTGAAATCCAATGTCATTAAGTTTTTTAATGCACCTTTATTCACCATGCGATCCCAAAATAAATCTTCACATGTCAATAGTTTCTTCCAATCTGTATACAAGAGGCTTTGGAATGTATGCTTTCCTGATAATTTGATGGTAGGATCCCAACATTCTTCCTCCTCAATGTGATTGAAAAATGAATATACATTTGATCAATATGGTCATGTGTATGCCCAACAAGAAGGAAACCACCTTTTACCTTTTGAAAAATTCCTAGTTCAACAAGCATGTTTAGATAACCAAACATGATCTAATTTTTGTTTTCCTGGCTGGTGTTGTCCAATTGCAAATATAGAACTTTAGGAAGATCACCAAACCAATGAGTAAGGACATGTTGAATTATGGTGATGGTAACATTTGCATCATTATGGATATTTGGATCTGTAAAGTAATCCCTTGGAGACATATGAATTTTAAAAACCGAACAACCAACCAAGTGAAACTGAATTAAATTTTCCTCCTTTAAACTCTTTGGTATATGGACAAAATGTGGCAAAAGTGGGTTTTTTATTTTTTATTTTTATCTTTCTGATCCATGCCTTCAATTATCAGACCCATATACTTATTTGGAGCATCATAACACTTCTTACAATGTTTGTAAAACTTTTGTCGTTCACTTGATTGTTGATTGGGATGTGCATCAAGTGCATTGATAATGGAATCTACAAATAACATCAAATTACAATTTAATGAGTTTTCATAATTGATATTGATCCTAGAACAAATAATTTTGTAAATACATACCTCTTTTTATCCCTTCTGATGTATCCCTTTTATATTTAAGAGAAGCACGTATATTGCAAATGCCCATCCTTGACCTCTTAGGAAAGCAGGCGTTGTTGAACCTTTTTTTCCATACTCTTGTAAAATATTCATATTTGATGTAATTGCCATTTCCTTTAGCGCATTCAATATATTCCATATATAAGTTGTAGATTTCCCGCCTTGTGAAATTATATGGAATGTGTATTGTTTCTTTATTTGGAAAACTCTCTCCATACATGGAAAATAAGTCTTACATCCATGACATCGCAACGTGCGTTGATGACCCAGTAATTCATCCATGATAATGTTCAAAATAAAATGTAGGATCATTTTCTAGTCTTGTCTGGATTCTTGATAGCTGAATATTGCCAATTGAATGAATTATTTTGAATGCCTTTCTGCAAAGCAAAATGTTTCGAATGTGATAATCATAACCTATCCTTATACAAATCATGCACCCCACTAAATATGATTTTTGCATATTTTTGTTCATTGACAACTATGCCTTCCTTTTCTCCAAGGCATAATTGTAGCCTATACCTTTCAAACAATTATTTTGACAACACTCACTCATAATCATATTAGTAATAGAAATTGAACTTGTGAGTAATTCTTTCCTAGACCTTGTATAACTTGAATGCTTTGGATTGATATAAAAATTTACATTCCTACACTTAATCTTGCTCATTGTTTCATTTTGTCTCCGCATTTCCTAAACCATTATGTTTGCAGTAGCATCCTCATTAGAATGAATGCCTTCATCACAATGAGGAATACCACCGCCCACATTTAAAATATCATCACCAAATACAATAGGAAAATGATTATCCTCGTCACTAACAAGTTTATCACTTGGATGAAAATCATTATCTTCATTATTGGTGCCTTCATCAACAAAATCTTCATCGGTGCCTTTGAAATCATCACTTGGAGGATAATCATTATCACTGTTATTGGTCCTTTTGGTCCTTTCATCCTCACCAAAAGAATAATTAGTCCCATTAAAATCCTCACTTGGAGGAAAATCATATATTCATCATTATTGGTCCCTTTATCCTCACGCGCATCATCATCAATTCCATTAAAATCCTTGCTTGGGGGGGAATTGTCATCATTATCAGTGTCTCCATCCTCACCAAAATCATCATTAGTCTAATTAAAATCCTCACTTGGAAGAAGTCCATCATCAATCCCATTAAAATCCTCTCATGGAGGAAATTCATCATTGATCCCGTTAAAATCCTCGCTTGGGGGGAATTAATCATCAATCCCATTAAAATGCTTGCTTGGAGGTGTAAGTTTTAAACCTTAACAGTGAAGTACAAACTTATATTGATTCTTAAGCATTAACAGAAAATACATAATGGCACACACATTACACAGAGATTTTCACCTGGAAACTCTTAACCGGGAAAAAACCAGCAAAACTTAGAGCTGCACAGCTCCTTTTCATTATATGTTTGCAATATATGGTATTCTGCAGCATCTAAAACCCTAATTCGTTTACCCGAAATTAGGTTACAACCCTAATCCCTTTTACCAGGATTAGATAGAGTACAATGGGTCGAAATCGCGAAAAAGCAAAAAGCAACCCAAAAAAATCCATATAATTAGGTTACTACTGGACAAGGGATCGTGTTGTACACGCAACCACCATGTGAAGAGATATAACATTCACAACAGGAGGAAATCCATAATCGATCCCATTAAAATCCTCGCTTGGAGGAAATTCATCATCTATCCCATTAAAATCCTCGCTTGGAGGAAATTCATCATCTTAATTTGTGCCTTTATCTTCACCAAAATCATCATCGATCCCATTAAAATCCTCGCTTGGAGGAAAATCACCATCAGTCCCATTAAAATCCTCGCTTGGAGGTCAATAATCATTGGTCCCATTAAAATCCTCACTTGGAATAAAATCATCATCAGTCCCATTAAAATCCTCACTTGGAGGAAAATCATCATTGGTGCCTCTAAAATCATTGCTTGGATGAAAATCATCATTGGTGCCTCTAAAATCATCGCTTGGAGGAAAATCATCATTAGTGCCTTTGAATTCATCACTTCGAGGAAATCCATCATCAGTCCTTTGAGATCATCACTTGGAGGAAAATCATCAATAGTTTATTTGGGATTAGAACTTGGAGGATTAAATCATCATTGGTTCCTTTAAAATCCTCGCTTGGTGGAAAACTATCATCATCTTGCTCAATTTCTTTATAATCCCCACTTGGAATAGCACACGAAGCACATGAAGAAGACGTTGATGCTTCATAAATTGAAATTAATTATGATGAGTCCATGGATTCTCACTAAAAAATATAATGACGGCCCAATCTCAACAAGTCTGACACTAAGATTTTACCTCACTTCTCCAACAAAATATAATAGTGTAATCGTGTCACCCCCCAATAATCTTATAGCTAGGAGAATGAAATATATTTCCTCCAAAAAATTTCCCTACGAAATCTTCCGAAATTTTTCCCTCCAAAATTAAATTCCACATTTATGCCACATGAACATAAAACTAGTAAAATTAGACATAATCTATAGTATATATAAACACATGTTCATTTTGAAATTTTCACTTTTAGTGAGTATATATTAAAACATTTGTGGAATTAGTATGCATTAACTTTTTACAATTTTTTTTATCCCACATTCATAAAATGAGTTAAGTTAGAAATATTTTGCGTTATATAAACTCACTCATGTTTTGTACTTTTCACCTTTGCGACTACCCTTTACATAATTTAGAGTAATTTACTCGCACTTTGAAGGTTAGTTATTTTTCTTTTAGTAATTTTGTTAAATTTGTAGTTTTTTTGGCATAGCTTTTTTGTTTCTACATAGTTTGTTAATTTTACAATTTCATTAATCCCACATTCATAAAACCATACAAGTTCATCCTAATGTAGACTATATAAAAAAAATTGATTTTTTTTTCACATTTTGCGAGCATGGATTAAAGACTTTGGCACAATATACAAGAGGCTTTCAATACCACCAAGGAGATTCAACATAGGAGTTTTTAACATTTTCAAGGTTAGTTGTCTTTTCATATTTTATCATTTTTGTTAAAATACTTGTATTAAAGTTATTTTTTTAAATGTTAATGGGGGAGTGGCAAACATGAGTGGCCATTGGGCTCTAACCGAATGGGTGGCCCCTTTGGGTGCTCATTGGAGCTGAAAACGAGCTCCAATGAGTGCCCCTTTGGGCACCCATTGGAACCTGCAATCCGCTCCAACAGGCGCCTAAAGGGGCACCCCTTTGGGTTCCAGTTGGAGTCATTTACAGGCTCCAACAGGCGCCCGTTGGAGACCACACCAGCTCCAATGAGCACCCAAAGGGGCGGATACAGGCCATCACGTGGAGCAACACAATTTTGAGAATTGCGCCGCTCCACGGTGGTGGCTTGTGGCTACCCCTTTGGGTGCTTATTGGAGCGGGTGGTACTCTAATGGGTTCCCAAAGGGGCAGCCATAAGAAACCCCCATGGAGCGGCATGATTATGAGAATCATGTGGTTGGAGAGGCATGGCCTATGGCCTCCCATTTGGGTGCATGTTAGAGTGGCATCCTCTCCAACAGGCGCCCAAAGGGGAGGCCACATGCTGCCCCCATTGAGTGGAACCCGATCTACGAGGTTGGAATGTGGCCTCCCCTTTGTGCACTTGTTGGATCCGACATTGCTTCAACGAGTGACCAAAGGGGCTCCCCTTTGGGCGCTCATTAGATCCCACAACCTACTCCAATGGGCTACCAAAGGATCACCTCTTTGAGAATCCATTGGAGCATGTCACAGGATCTAATGGGATCTGTCACATACCCCAATTTTGTAAAAATTATGTAATTGTTTTATTATATTCCTGAGACATTATGTTAAATTTAATGCTAAGTAGGAATTGATGACTCAGCAGAGTCACTAGAAATGGAATGTAATTCAGTATATTTTATTATTAATAAATAAATTATGGAGACAACAGCATGGGAGAGCTGTTAAAAAGAGGTTACTGGTCAAACTGGTGGATGGAACTAGGTGGAAAGGCAAATGACAAGTGGCAGCATCCTCAAACACTTCCTAAGTTGCAGGTGGCAACTTCCCTATATTTGGGGTCGTGATTCCCCAAGGAAGTGGAATCAGAGCAGTTGGCTCATTAATGACAGTTAACCCAACAAAGACCTAGGCAATCTTTTAAATAGTACTCAATCAACTGAGCTGGGGGTTCGAATTGTTCTAGAGGGACAATGCATTCAGGTCAATGTTATTCAGGAATCCCATTGAGGAAGAGGGAATTACAGTAAGGAAGTTGTTTGAGAGGAACGTTGCAGTAACTTGGTTCCATTATAACTGTTTGGGCTGAGTGAATTGTTTGTTGCACCTAGTTCCATCCAGGGAGACCAGAGAAAGCTCGGGGGTCCTGAGAAGTGATGTCTGGGCACTCTCCAGGAGTTGGTAGGGAGGAACAGCCTCCCATTGCTGTTGTTGTCCACAGAAACAGGTTCTGTCATTTACTTCCTTATGTTTGTCAAGTCTGAATAAAAGTATGATGAGTTTATTTCTAAATGTCTGAAGAGTAATTAGTTAGTAAAATAGTATATCAGAGTAGCAGTAGATAGATTTGGTATAGTTATTGTGTTTCAGCATTCCTTGATATCATTATTATCCTACTGATAAGGTAATCTTAATGCATGCTGTACAATAGTAATATTGTAATCAATAGTTTATTATTGTAATTTTTAAACCTAGTTAATTATAATAGTTAAATAGATAAGTAGGGTTTAAGTATACAGTAATTATTCTCTGGAGATACAAACTCGTTTAAACAATCATAGGAGCAGAAATAAACATAACCACATAAATTACAGTAATGACACCATTATAGATAACATTGTAGAAGAGTTGTAACTATATTAAGAATAGCTATATCAGGGTACAAACCCTAGTCAAAGTTAACCTATCATAACTTATAAATTCAGTCATTACACAAACCCTAGTTACATTTTTTCAATCAGTCATTTCTTAGCAACTAAATCATGGTGCAGAAACCCTAACAGAGAATTATCATAAGGAATTATCAATAGTTTAAATAACATAGATATTAATTTAAAACATTAGAGTTAACAGATTTGTATCTAGTTCCATATCGAGCTTACACATTATCATATATCTTTCACTTGACTCTCATTTGTCGATAGAGAATTAATCATAAAACTTAGTTATTGTTTTTAAAAACCAAAGAAATAGCAGAACAGTAATCTAGTTCATTTATCGAGCTCAACAGTAGAGAATTATCATTTTTCCATTTACACTCAAATAAAAACAGAGTCGAAATCGAAGTGACAGAAAGAACAGCTAAACCACATCACAACTGTAAGATCCAGTTGGAACCCTATCTTACAGATTAACAAGTAAAAATAAACATTAAGAATTAAGACAACGACTTCACCTACAGCCACAGCCAAGGATCACTGTTAAGTGATTTTAAAAACATAGAATTAACAATACACGTCGCATACCAGCTCCGCTTAAACAAGCAAAGCATTTGCTAAATAGTTAATGCAATGTTTTCACCTACAGCCGAGTCACAAATCTACTGTATAAGTGGTTTAAACACTTAAAAATTTGATTACTACTGTACGAAGCATAGGACAAATAAAACGCATACGATAAATAAGCCATTGTACAGGAAACACTTATAATAAGTTAAATTTCAAAAACCCTGGGTAAAAAAACCTGAGCGAAACCTTACGAGTACAGTGCAAAAACTACGAGGTCGTAACCTCAACTACAGACAGGCTCACAGCCTTGTCTTCTTTTCTTTTTATACATTAAATCTTCTATAGAAAATCCCTATCTACCAACAGTAAGAAAGATAATTTACATTTGACCGAAGCCATAACATTTTTCTTCAAGTTACAAGGTTAACCTGTCAAGGAACCGGGGGTAACAAGCAGTTAAAAAGACTAAACAACACAGTGATAATCACAGAGTTGATTTTCAAGGTCCAAACCCTAACCACTCTAACCAACCAGCAAGGAGGACTAATGCCATGGTGAAAACCAAGCTTACCCGGTAAAACCTTTCGTCGAAACCTTGTGCCATCCACGCATTTGAGAGGGACAGGACCTGCAACAACAGGGTAGTATCAGTTAAGAACTAAATGATTGTAAACCAATTCTTTTAACTGAAAATGAAAGAGAAATGTAATAGCTTACCAGCGTTTGAAGGAGGCTGTAAACACAGTAAATTGGCTTGATAGCTACGAGCACAATAAGTGTAAAACCCCACCCTTGCCACCGAATGAACAAGCTGACAGGAGCTATGGGTATTTTACACGAAGGAAGCTTCTACAGAACCAAACCAAGAGTTGTAGACACGCCATGACAGGATCGGCATTGGTGGTACAGGTAACCCTAGGTAATTAATAAATTCATAGTTGCTAACAGCAAGGTATATAACGGTTCCCAAATGAAACAAATGGACAAGCACGAAGAACTGTAGCAGCATGGAAGCTGCTACCACAAAACCTCGGCGAAACTGGGATAGGAGGGTTTCACAGAGCGATCGAGCCCGAAGGCGAGGGAGAAGTGCCCAACTAGGGTTAAGTCAATGTTATATATCCCCAACACTTGGTCCTGAAGCCACCACGTAGCACCCAAATAATTTCATGCAGGTGGGTCGAGGTTCTAAAGTTTTAGAACAAGATTCCCAATGATTTGTTATTCAATTAAAATCATCGCAGGGATATTCCAATATGGTGATGAACCATAGTTTAAAACTTGCAAATTTTCTCCAGGTTAAAACAATGCTTTCGAATATCGCATATGTGAACAATAACACTTTGCCCTACAAACAACAAAATTATGCATTATCAATAATGTTCAAGATTATGATGAGATCTTCATCATTGTTTGAGAAATAAAGATCATAGCATGGGTAATAGAATTATTGCATGGTTATTCATAAAGGTTGAAGTAACATAGTTCACATGTCATCCTTTTAACAATCATAACAATAGGATACAACCTTCACATCTTGCATTGTATAGATTAAACCTTGTCTTACTAATTCATGCAATATAAACATCGTTCAAAACTTAGTCTTGAAGTATTCTAGGCATAGAGGAAGTGTTTTGCATTATGAAAGTTATAGGAATAAGGGTGTAATGTAAGTTATAAATTGTTCAGAAAAACTTATCACTATATTTCCACATACCCTAGTCTCATGGGAAGAGACAACAGATATGGCATCTCTTTTAAGTCTCTAAGATAAGGGTAACGATGTTGGGTATAGTGGTTTACAACTTCACTACAATAATACCAATTGCTATAGTTTGCACATATGGTACAGGACTTGTAATTTTCTTCTTTAGGTAACTATGACTGTAGGACTTAAGTTACCTAACTCACAACGTATGATTTGGATTACTAGTAGTACTTTTCACCTGTCGATACAATGTAATAACAATCACTAAATTGTTACAGATTTCTGGTGATAACAAATAGTCTCTTATTATCCTAAAGGCTCAATGTGTTTAATCAAGATAACTTATAGCACTTAATCCATTGTCAAGCATAGAAATCGGAATAGTTTTTCAATCCAAACAAACCCTGAAAGGTTAAAAGAAGACATGTAACTGACAGAATACATTGTACATGCTAGAAACAAACTAAATATATATATGGATAACTTCAGGTCCTGCATAATGAAAATTGTGAACCAAAAATATATTCTAACATAAAACTTGGCTCGATACAATAATTATGGACGAGTAACAACTGATCTGAGTATGGTCACCCCGTTGTATTTACAGTGCTAGTAATGAAGTACAATTGCATTACAGTAATATCATTCAAGAACAAATACTCCATGGAGTTAGTTAATCATTTCCTTCTCAAGAAAACATAGCTATCATACTCTAGTAGTTCTAATTCTATAATAGTAAGATCAGAAGGAGGACATAGGATGGAAGCTACCTTTAAACACTTGATAACAAGGTTAGCATGCTTAGACCTTTTACTGAATGATTGGTACAGCTATTCAACTTATAATATTTTAAAGATTATCTGTAGCAACCCTATCATTACCTGTATATCTGTAAGAGAAAGAAAAATCTGTTGCATTAGCTCGGAAGCTAAGTAAGCCCAGTCTGTCATGGCAATTTCCCATTGTGGTTGCAAAACAGAAAAACAATCAGTAACTGTAAAGAAACTCATAATAAATTTAGATAAACAAAAGATCATTCAGACAGAATTATGATCACTTAAAGCTAATCAAATAGTTAAATGACTGCATTTAATAATATTGCATGTTTTTTTTTTTAAAATTAATTTTTTCGGAAATTACGAGTTTTGACATGTGGTATCAAAGCATGGTTCAAATACTAGGCCTTGATGTGGCCCAACTAGTTTCCGTAGAACAGTGACAATAAAAAGAAATTTATATAAATATATATGATGTACTAATTTGTATTTTTGTTTCCTTTAAACAGAGCAGAAAATTTCCTTTTTCTGAATCTAACAAACAAGTATGGAGAAGCTAGGAGAATATGCTGAGGAGGAATCTCCAAACACTAAGACAAGACAGATGTCCAGAGAACCTGTGATGGAGGAGGTAATTGCTCACTCCTCAGAGCTGATGCAGACTATAAAGGGTTTAAAGACTGAGATAGAAACAGTCAAGAAGGATAATGAAAGGATTCTGAAAACTCAAGAGCAGTTAAATCAAATTTTGATAGAAAAATTTCAGACTGAGGGGAGAAGCAAAAGAGTTGAATCTGAAGGAGCTAGTCATCAAAAGGGGTCTAAAAGGGTGAAACTAGTTAAATCAGACATCAGTTCATCATTTGAAGGAAGAAGGGAACAACAAAGCTATCACACTACTAGTGACAGTAGTGAGGCTGAGTTGTATTACAGAAAGAAGAAATTCAGGCCTTATGAAGAGATTTCCGGGGAGTTCAAGAAAATAAAACCCCCAACTTTCAACGAAGAATCTGAAACCGAAGAAGACGCAGAATCCTGGTTATCCGGGATGAGGAAATATTTCCAGATATACAACTATTCAAATCAGCTAAAGGCAAGAATGGCCATCTATAACCTTTCGGGAAAGGCGGACATATGGTGGCAAGACTTGAAAAGGGTCAAGGGGATCAAAGAAAAAGAGGTCAATTGGAGTACCTTTAAAAGGTGCTTCAAAAAGAAATTTATGTCCGAACAATACTCTGAAGAAAGGGCCAAGGAATTTTATGAGTTAAATCTAGGATCTATGACGATGAAGGACTTAAGCAGTAAGTTCTTAAGTCTGTTAAGATATGTGCCGTATTTTGTTGAAGAGAAACCTAAAGTACAGCGGTTTCTTAGCTGCCTGCCATATCATATAAAGGACAGAATCGAATATGATAACCCCAAAACTCTGGATGAAGCTATGCGAAAAGCTAATTTCTGTTTTGAACAGAATAAAAAGAAAGAAGGGATAGCCAACTGGGAGGTTAAAAAGAACAGTAATCAGCTTGAGTACAGGAAAAAGGAGTTTGTACCCCAGAAAAATTTCAAGAATAATAAGAACGGAAACCATTTTAATGGTAAAAGCTTCCAGGGAAACAAAAATGGAGCTTCTAATCATTCCAACAACTTAAAAGGCAGCAAGGAGGCTTCTAACAATCATGGGAATTACACAAAGAATTTTGAACGAAAGGAGCCTGTTAAGTGCTGGGAGTGCAATGGCCCACACTATGCATCAGTTTGCCCAAATCGGAAGAAACCAAACAACAATATTCATACTATGCAAGATGAAATGACTGTTGGAGACTTTGTAGGGACTATGCCCCGAATCAATGTAGCGTTGGAGAACCGCCAAGATGACTATCAAACTTCCATGGTGGAAGTAGGAGGTATGGTTAACAAAACCCCTGTAACTATTTTAATAGATCCAGGTGCTAGCCTTAGTTATATTTCACCGCAGATAGTAGAAAAGTGTAATTTGACTGTTGAAAGGTTTGATAACTCTTGGTCAGTACAACTAGCCACTGGGGCAAAAAGGAAGGTGAACTGTTATGTTAAGGAATGTGCTCTAGATATGAATGATTTTAAAAATACTTTTAAATTAAATGTTCTGCCACTTGGCTCGTATGACATACTTATTGGTATGGACTGGTTAGAACAGCATAAGGTAGTTTTAAACTGTTTTGATGAAAATTGTACGTGTGTAAATAATAACGAACAACCTGTAACTGTTAGGGGTATTCCTAGGAAAACAGTAATCAGGCAGATTTCTACTTTACAACTTAAAAGGGCAGTCAGAAAAGAGTGCAAAGCCTATGCTGTAACTATTACAGATGAGGCAGTTAAGTCTGAAATAAGTAAGATAAAAGTAGAGGATATCCCTGTAGTAAACGAATTTACTGATTTTTTCCGGAGGAAATTCCAGGATTACCTCCCAAGAGGGAACTGGATTTCACAATTGAGCTGGTACCAGGTGTTGTACCCAGTTCAAAGGCTCCGTATCGTATGAACATTCTGGAGCTTAACGAATTAAAAACACAGTTAAAGGAATTAATAGATAAGAACTACATTCGACCCAGTGTATCCCCTTGGGGAGCACCAGTAATCTTCGTTAAAAAGAAGGACGGAACTATGCGACTTTGCATAGATTACCGTCAACTAAACAAGATGACAATTAAAAACAGATATCCGTTGCCTCGCATAGATGATCTGTTTGATCAGCTACGAGGAGCTACGGTTCTCTAAGATAGACTTGAGATCAGGCTATCATCATGTGAGAATTAAAGAAGAGGACATATTCAAGATAGCTTTCAGAACGAGGTATGGACATTACGAATTTGTCTTAATGCCATTTGGGCTTCCTAATGCCCCAGCCGTCTTTATGTGCCTAATGAATAACATAATGAATAAATACTTAGATAAATTTGTCGTCGTATTCATCGATGACATTTTAATTTATTCTAAGAATGAAGAGGAGCATAAAGAACATTTACGGATAGTCTTACAAGAACTACGAGAGCAGCAACTCTTTGCGAAGTTCAGTAAGTGTGATTTCTTCAAGGATGAAATTCAGTACTTAGGTCACGTAGTGACTAAGGAAGGGATTTCAGTTGATCCTGAAAAGATCCGGGCAATCGAAGAATGGACAGTACCAAAAGACGTAACAGATGTTAGATCCTTCATGGGAATTACCAGTTATTACCGGAGATTCATTGAAGGCTTTTCAAAAATAGCCAACCCAATCACTTCCTTGCAAAAGAAAGGCAAGAAGTTTGATTGGAACTTGAAGTGTGAAGAAAGCTTTAAGAAATTAAAGACTTTATTAACAACTGCACCTATTCTAAGAATATCAAATCCTAATAAGGATTTCGTGGTTTGCATCGATGCTTGTAATGACGGTCTAGGAGGAGTGTTGACTCAGGATGGGCATGTCATTGCCTATGAGTCCAGGAAGCTGAAGATTCATGAAAAGAATTATGCCACTTATGACTTAGAACTAGCTGTTGTTATTCATGCCTTAAAGATGTGGCGACACCACTTAATAGGAAGAAAGTTTACCTTAATGACTGATAATAAGGGTCTAAAATACCTTTTAGATCAGCCTAACTTAAATGCAAGGCAAGCCAGATGGTTGGCCTTCTTAAGTGAATACGATTTCGAAATTCAACACATAAAAGGAAAGGAAAATAAGGTGGCTGATGCTTTGAGCAGAAATGCAAGGCTGAATTTTATATCAGCTAGCAGCACTTATACCTCTAATTTAAATGAACAGTTGTCTGAAGGGATAAAATCAGATGAAATTTATCAAAAGTTACAAGCTACAGCTAAAGAAGAACCTACCGAAAGTTTAATAAAGGGTTATAGCCTAAACAAAGATGGATTTTTATTGTTTAAGGACAGACTGTATGTGCCTAATGTATCTAAAGTTAAATTGTTAATTTTGGATGAAGTTCATAAAACCCCTTACTCATGGCATCTAGGCTACCAGAAGACTGTCACTATGTTGAGAAAGGATTATTTTTGGCCTAATATGAAATCTGAAGCAGCTGAGTATATAGCTAGATGTTTGGATTGTCAACAAGTAAAAACAGAACATCAGCATCCAGCTGGGTTATTGCAACCTTTGCCTATTCCTAGTTGGAAGTGGGAAATAATCAGCTTAGATTTCATTACTGGATTACCCAGAAATCAAAATCAGAATGATTCAATTATGGTGGTAGTAGATAAATTGAGTAAATCAGCACATTTTATTCCTGTTAAAACCACTTATAAGGCTACAAACATAGCTGATATATTTCTGAAGCAGATTTTTAGGTTACATGGTGTCCCAAAGGTTATTATTTCAGACAGGGATCCTAAATTCACAGGAAATTTCTGGAAATCCTTGTTTAAAGGATTAAACACAACACTGAATTTGAGCACTTCTTTCCATCCTCAGACGGATGGACAAACTGAAAGAGTTAATCAGGTATTGGAAGATCTGCTAAGAATGTATGTTAAGGATCAACCAGGTAAGTGGGACAGGTAAGTGGGAGGATTACTTATATTTAGCATAATTTGCATACAATAACAGTTATCAATCGTCAGCTAAGTTCAGTCCTTTTGAAATTCTGTATGGGCGTAAATGTAACACTCCTATCTCTTGGAATAATCCAGTAGATAGATTAGTGTTAGGTCCTGAATTATTAAAAGAAATGGAACAGATTGTGAAACAAGTGCAGGAAAATTTGAAGATTGCCCAGGATCGGCAAAAGAGCCAAGCAGATTTGAAAAGAACTCCTAAAGAGTTCCAGGTGGGTGAACATGTGTTCATAAAGGTAAGACCAAAGAAGAGCTCCCTAAGACTGGGGAGTTGTGCAAAATTAGCACCACGTTACTGTGGTCCGTTTGAAATTTTATCTAGAATTGGTCAAGTTGCTTATCAGCTAGCATTACCACCTAATTTAAAAGTGCACAATGTTTTTCATATTTCTGTTCTGAAAAAGTACGTTCATGATGCTACTCATGTTATTGATTGGAACATTGTACAGGTAGAACCAGAAGGGGAAGTTCTGGTGGAACCGGATTGTATCCTCGGGAGGAGGGAAATTACTCTGCGGAACCGCACAATTGGACAGCTGAAGGTGCAATGGAAGCACCTTAATCCTGAAGAAGCTACCTGGGAACTGGAAAGTAAGATGCGAGAAGCATACCCAAATCTATTCCAGAAGGTGGCTGAGGATGAGGAATAAGTAACATCGAGGACGTTGTTACATTTTAAGGGGGTGTGTATGTCACATACCCCAATTTTATAAAAATTATGTAATTGTTTTATTATATTCCTGAGACATTATGTTAAATTTAATGCTAAGTAGGAATTGATGACTCAGCAGAGTCACTAGAAATGGAATGTAATTCAGTATATTTTATTATTAATAAATAAATTATGGAGACAACAGCATGGGAGAACTGTTAAAAAGAGGTTACTGGTCAAACTGGTGGATGGAACTAGGTGGAAAGGCAAATGACAAGTGGCAGCATCCTCAAACACTTCCTAAGTTGCAGGTGGCAACTTCCCTATATTTGGGATCATGATTCCCCAAGGAAGTGGAATCAGAGCAGGTGGCTCATTAATGACAATTAACCCAACAAAGACCTAGGCAATCTTTTAAATAGTACTCAATGAACTGAGCCGGGGGTTCGAATTGTTCTGGAGGGAGAATGCATTCAGGTGAATGTTATTCAGGAATCCCATTGAGGAAGAGGGAATTACAGTAAGGAAGTTGTTTGAGAGGAATGTTGCAGTAACTTGGTTCCATTATAGCTGTTTGGGCTGAGTGAATTGTTTGCTGCACCTAGTTCCAGCCAGGGAGACCAGAGCAAGCTCGGGGGTCCTGAGAAGTGATGTCTGGGCACTCTCCAGGAGTTGGTAGGGAGGAACAACCTCCCATTGCTGTTGTTGTCCACAGAAACAGGTTCTGTCATTTACTTCCTTATGTTTTTCAAGTCTGAATAAATGTATGATGAGTTTATTTCTAACTGTCTGAAGAGTAATTAGTTAGTAAAATAGTATATCAGAGTAGCAGTAGATAGATTTGGTATAGTTATTGTGTTTCAGCATTCCTTGATATCATTATTATCCTACTGATAAGGTAATCTTAATGCATGTTGTAAAATAGTAATATTGTAATCAATAGTTTATTATTGTAATTTTTAAACCTAGTTAATTATAATAGTTAAATAGATAAGTAGGGTTTAAGTATACAGTAATTATTCTCTGGAGATACAAACTCGTTTAAACAATCATAGGAGCAGAAATAAACATAACCACATAAATTACAGTAATGACACCATTATAGATAACATTGCAGAAGAGTTGTAACTATATTAAGAATAGCTATATCAGGGTACAAACCCTAGTCAAAGTTAACCTATCATAACTTATAAATTCAGTCATTACACAAACCCTAGTTACATTTTTTCAATAAGTCATTTCTTAGCAACTAAATCATGGTGCAGAAACCCTAACAGAGAATTATCATAAGGAATTATCAACAGTTTAAATAACCTAGCTATTAATTTAAAACAATAGAGTTAACAGATTTGTATCTAGTTCCATATCGAGCTTACACATTATCATATATATTTCACTTGACTCTCATTTGTCGATAGAGTCTTAATCATAAAACTTAGTTATTGTTTTTAAAAACCAAAGAAATAGCAGATCAGTAATCTAGTTCATTTATCGAGCTCAACAGTAGAGAATTATCATTTTTCCATTTACACTCAAATAACAACAGAGTCGAAATCGAAGTGACAAAAAGAACAGCTAAACCACATCACAACTGTAAGATCCAATTGGAACCCTATCTTACATATTAACAAGTAAAAATAAACATTAAGAATTAAGACAACGACTTCACCTACAACCACAGCCAAGGATCACTGTTAAGTTATTTTAAAAACATAGAATTAACAATACATGTCGCATACCAGCTCCGCTTAAACAAGCAAAGCATTTGCTAAATAGTTAATGCAACGTTTTCACCTACAGCCGAGTCACAAATCTACTGTATAAGTGGTTTAAACACTTAAAAATTTGATTACTACTGTACGAAGCATAGGACAAAGAAAACGCATACGATAAATAAGCCATTGTACAGGAAACACTTATAATAAGTTAAATTTCAAAAATCCTGGGTAAAAAAACCTGAGCAAAACCTTACGAGTACAGTGCAAAAACTACGAGGCCGTAACCTCAACTACAGACAAGTTCACAGCCTTGTCTTCTTTTCTTTTTATACATTAAATCTTCTGTAGAAAAACCCTATCTACCAACAGTAAGAAAGATAATTTACATTTGACCGAAGCCATAACATTTTTCTTCAAGTTACAGGGTTAACCTGTCAAGGAACCGGGGGTAACAAGCAGTTGAAAATCCTAAACAACACGGTGATAATCACAGAGTTGATTTTCAAGGTCCAAACCCTAACCACTCTAACCAACCAGCAAGGAGGACTAATGCCACGGTGAAAACTAGGCTTACCCGGTAAAGCCTTTCGTCGAAACCTTGTGCCATCCACGCCTTTAAGAGGGACAGGACCTACAACAACAGGGTAGTATCAGTTAAGAACTAAATGATTGTAAACCAATTCTTTTAACTGAAAACGAAAGAGAAATGTAATAGCTTACCAGCGTTTGAAGGAGGCTGTAAACACAGTAAATTGGCTTGATAGCTACGAGCACAATAAGTGTAAAACCCCACCCTTGCCACCGAATGAACAAGCTGACAGGAGCTATGGGTATTTTACACAAAGGAATCTTCTACAGAACCAAACCGAGAGTTGTAGACACTCCATGACAGGATCGGCATTGGTGGTACAGGTAACCCTAGGTAATTAATAAATTCATAGTTGCTAACAGCAAGGTATATAACGGTTCCCAAACGAAACAAATGGACAAGCACGAAGAACTGTAGCAGCATGGAAGCTGCTACCACAGAACCTCAGCGAAACTGGGATAGGAGGGTTTCACGGAGCGACCGAGCCCGAAGGCAAGGGAGAAGTGCCCAGCTAGGGTTAAGTCAACGTTATATATCCCCAACACTTGGTCCTCAAGCCACCACGTAGCACCCAAATAATTTCATGCAGGTGGGTCGAGGTTCTAAAGTTTGACAACAAGATTCCCAATGATTTGTTATTCAATTAAAATCATCGCAGGGATATTCCAATATGGTGATGAACCATAGTTTAAAACTTGAAAATTTTCTCCAGGTTAAAACAATGCTTTCGAATATCGCATATGTGAACAATAACACTTTGCCCTACAAACAACAAAATTATGCATTATCAATAATGTTCAAGATTATGATGAGATCTTCATCATTGTTTGAGAAATAAAGATCATAGCATGGGTACTAGAATTATTGCATGGTTATTCATAAAGGTTGAAGTAACATAGTTCACATGTCATCCTTTTAACAATCATAACAATAGGATAAAACCTTCAAATCTTGCATTGTATAGATTAAACCTTGTCTTACTAATTCATGCAATATAAACATCGTTCAAAACTTAGTCTTGAAGTATTCTAGGCATAGAGGAAGTGTTTTTCATTATGAAAGTTATAGGAATAAGGGTGTAATGTAAGTTATAAATTGTTCAGAAAAACTTATCACTATATTTCCACATACCCTAGTCTCATGGGAAGAGACAACAGATATGGCATCTCTTTTAAGTCTCTAAGATAAGGGTAACGATGTTGGGTATAGTGGTTTACAACTTCACTACAATAATACCAATTGCTATAGTTTGCACAGATGGTACTGTTGATGTATATGTAACTTCGGAATGTATTTCACATATATGTATATTGTATTCCTATATAGATGGTATTATTCCTCTATAAGGAAGTGTCGTCATTTATATTGTAAATGTCGTAACTTATTTTTGATGGGTTATTAGACCACCTTGTTGGGGTCGGCCCTGTATAAGTCATGTGGGTCAAAGGGTTATTAGACCACCCTATTGGGGGTCGGCCATGTGGGTCAAAGGGTTATTAGACCACCCTATTGGGGGTCGGCCCACTCAGCATTATGTTATGTGGTTAAGTTCGAGCCTACATGAGTTAGGTAAAAAGGCAAGTCAAGTCAAGTATAAATAGAGTGCGGGAGGCACTCTATTTGCTCACTCACTTCTCTCACATGCACTCAAGGAGGAGTGGCGCACTTATGAAGGAGGAGGATCTGCTGCTAGGTTGTGTCTATCTCTTATGGTTGGTTGTATCATTGCTCTATCTATCTCTGAGGAAGTTATTGGGGTTTTTCACCTTTATGGTTTTCCCCAAGTAAATCTTTGTGTCTCTTGTGTGCTTGCATTATTGTCTCCATGATTGATATGCTGTACATATGCTGTACATGTTGTTCTCTCAGTTAAGATCCTAGATCATATTGAAGTAAATTCTGAAAATTCAACATGGAATCAGAGCTAGTCTGAAAGAAGGCATGATCTGGCATGTATGACACTTGTTGCACTTACGATGCTAGGGCTTGATATAGAAAAAACTAGTCATCGTAGAACGCTATAAATCCGTTTTGGCAAAATTTTTGTATTTGAAATTGTTACAGGACGAAGCTTAAATCTCCAGGTACCTTGTGTCCAAAGGACAACCTCTAATTCGTTGTACTTTGTGATTTATGATCTGTACAATATAGGGTTTCTGCCTCTTCCAGATCTGAGTCAAAATCAGGTGACCTTGGGAAAAAGGTCATATCTTGAGCTAGGAAGCTCCAAATGAAATTTAGTAAAAAGTGACAGGTAGTACACAGTCTGTACTATCTCAAAAAACTTTTTCAGAGGCCGAAGTTGAACCAGTGACACGTGGAACGTCGTACAAGTTCGCTCTCCTATATTATCACATAAACAGGTCATGTTGCGACACTTGGCATAACTCTCTCTCAGAGAGTCCAATTGAGATAAGACCTGTCAGGATGAAAATATAACAGGCCGAGATATCTCAAGAAATTTGTTCAGAGGCCTAAGTTCAAACAGTGACACGTGGCACGCCGTACAAGTTCGCTCTTCTGTTTTATCCCAAAACAGGTCACGTTGCGACATTTGACATAACTCTATCTCAGAGAATCCTATTGAGGTCAGACCTATCAGGATGGAAAGATAACAGGTCAGGATATCTCAGGAAACTTTTTCATACCCTGTGGATTGAAAAGTTTGGCGTTACACCAGAAACAATCAGGTACATTGTTCTGTCAAAACAGAATTATTTTTGAGTACCTTCATTCATGGCTTCCGGAATTTAGGGCTTTGAAGAAAGTTGGAATTTTTGTAATCGGAGACCACGGCTGAATGCTACTCATCAAAATAGAAATTTAGAGACCAAGATCAGAATTTTTGGTAGGGAAAAAGGCCGGGCTTGATCAAACCCTAGTTCGGGACTTTAATCAGAAAAGTGGAAAACTAGGGCTTCTGTAAAAATGGGAATTTTTGCAATCTGTGACCACAGCTGGAAGCTCCTCAGAAAAATAGAAGCTTGGAGCTTTGGATCAAACCTTTTGATGGGGAAAAAGAGTGGGCTTCATCAAACCCCAGTTCAGGGTCACGTCCAGTGAATCCGGAAGTTTCAAAGGAAAAAATGAGGAGTGAAACTTTGCAGTTTTCAAATTCTGAATATACCAGTTTGATCAGCTCATCAAGGCGCATATTTCTATCCTTTCGGAAGTTTGAAATTCAAATTTTGAATTTTTGGGGTTTCTCTAACAAACCCATATCCAGCTCCAGGTCCAGTTCTTGCAAATCAAGTGGATTGGGTTAATCCTAGAATAAGATGGATTGATCATCTGCATGAGTGAAGAAGTTCTTGTTTCAGAGGGAGATGAGGCTAAGGCCTTACATAAGAAGATTACAAGCGATCTCGACAGGTATGACTCATCGAGGTATGTTTCGATATTTGTCCATGATTAAGTTTATGGTATGTTTGTCTTCATGTTATTACGGTTAGTACAATTTTGATTTTAGATTTGTCGTATCACCTTAACAAAATTATGAATGCATGATAGAAGATATTCATTGGTTAGGGTGTTGACACTTATGATTGTACTAATGCATTATGGTGTTGTATGAGGTTTATGTTGTCTACTAACATGAAAGGTACACCAAGAAAGACAAATCATGTTCTGGTCCAAGAACATATGATCATGATAACATGAGGACAAAGATTCATCCATTGTCATGGATCTCATAGAAGATCCATTTACGAGGTATGTATAACTTGGTTTTGTAATAGTTAACCTATGAGATATACAGGTTACTAGCACAAGTCCTTGAAGAAGAACAAGAAGACATCATGTGAGTATGTTAGACATAAATAGCTAGTATGCTAATCCAGGTATGTTTTTCCTATATCAAGATAGAATCCTACCTTGTGTTAGGATCTTATACTGTTGTTGATAATTATTATTCATGAATTCATAGGTTTGAATAATCATGATTGTATGCATATTATGTTTCTTACCATAATTGATGATATAACTAACCAGAAGAATCATGATGGTATAGGTTTGAATAATCACAGGTTTTATGCATTTTATATCTCTTAACTTGATTGATGATTCAACTAACCTGAAGAGTCATAGGTTTGAGTAATTACAAGTTTAGACATGTTATGTTTCTTATGATTTGACTAACCATAAGAATCCTACATAAACCTTGAATGCTAATGCTTATTATTTCTGTTTGAAATGATCATGACTATACATGCTTGAGATTATTGTGTTTTAATAGTATACTAATGAATGTATGATTTTATATGAGATCACAAGGATAACACATTCATGATACTAATAAGCATGCATAGGGACCAAGGATGAATATGAGATTCAAGAACAGGTAATCCAGGAAGCAAAGATCAAGAGGGAGTACACTCCAGTGGTTTATGCAAGGATGCAGATATTCAGAGGGAGTTGACCATCTCTCTACATCCCACAACAGAAAGGTGTAGAAGAAGCTACTTCAGATTAGGACTCCAGCAGCTCCTGCAAGGAAGCGAAGACTCAGAGGAAGTCCACCCAACGAACAAACAAAGATAAGTATTTGAATTGTCATTTCTTAAATAATACTGTTCAATAATGTATATACTGATGTTCCTAGAATTAGGTTGTGTATTATGCATATTAGAATAATTGCATTGATGAACAGTATACTCCTAATATGCATGGGTAAGTGGCCTATGGCACTGTACAACATTCCATTGCTACTTATCTAGAATGAAACCTCTTTGCTGACATGTTGGGAGTTGTGCACACTCTTAACAATGTTCTGGTAGAGATTGGAAGGCATCTAGAAAGTTACGGAATATGGATAAATGTTGTATTGAAGCATTGGCTAAGATAATTGCATGACTGTATGGCATATTTCTTTATGTGTAAGAATTTGTTCTGAAAACTATGAGATGTTTTCTAATCATGCAATTTAACTTGTTGTGTAGGAAAGATCGTATGCCATCTCCTACAAAAGAATAACTACAACATTTGTTCCAGCAACAAAGATATCTATTGAAGATATTGAAGTTCCCAGGATCTGGGATGAAGAAATGAAATGCCATGATCCGTCGATCATGAAGAATGATGTTTGGAATGTAATCCCAATACATGAAGGGAAGTTTTCTATGACTTCCAAATGGAACTATCAGATCAAGCATGTTGCAGATGGCAGCATTGAGAAATATAAAACTGATGAAATAGAAGATACACCAGATGGATTCAAGACAGCTTCCTTGAATGGTGTAGTTGAAGAAGAAGTGTATGTAGAGCAGCCACTTGGTTCTGAGACACATGATAGGAAATCATATATGTGCAGAACTTGGTATGGTGAAGATAGATTGATTGCCGACACGCAGCAGAAGCTTACTACCGAGTTCGAGATGAAGAACTTGGGGATGATGCACTATTTGTTTTTGGCATGGAGGTGTGGCAGAGTGCAAGTAGAATATTCCTTGAACAAGGGAAGTATGCAGTAGAGATCCCAAAGAGGTTCGGGATGATGGATTGCAAGGCCATGGCCACACCTATGGCATGAAATCTGAAGCTTCTATGTGATGCTTCATCTGAGCCGATTGATGTCTCTATGTATCGCCAGATGATTGGGTCCTTGATGTACCTGACGAACACGAAACCAAAAATTTGCTTTGCTGTGAACACATTGAGCCAGTTCCTGACGGATCCGAGGAGTGTTCACCTGGTTGCTGTAAAGCATATTCTGAGGTACCTGAAGGGTACAGTGGATTATGGGCTCAGGTATGAGGCGAATCAAAAGTTTAACCTGCAGGGTTATGTTGATTCAGATTGGGCTGGTAGTGCTGCAGATAGGAAGAGCACATCTGGGTGTTGCTTCAGTATGGGATCAGGTGTGATCTCTTAGTTTAGCAGGAAGCAGTCCTGCATAGCACTGAGTACAGCTGAGGTAGAGTATGTTGCAGCCTGCTCAGCTAGTTGTGAGGCAGTATGGCTACGGAAGCTACTGTCTGAGTTATTTGAGGCTACTGGTATCTTCTGTGATAACCAGAGTTGTGTGAAGCTGTCCGAGAACCCAGTGTTTCATGACAGGTTGAAACACATAGAGATCAAATATCACTATATCAGGGATATGGTGCAGAGAGGAGCTGTGAAGCTCCTGTATGTTGTGACGGACGAGCAGATTGCAGATGTGCTTACGAAGCCACTAGCCAGGGTGAAGTTCAAGTACTTCAGAGAGAGGCTTGGTATTCTTCAGATCGAGGACACTTCGAGGAAGAAGTGATGGACACATTTGCTGAAGCCATTCCAAGCATGTTGGAAGGAGGATCCTTCACATGGCTGTGGATGTAAGCGCTGGATAATGGGCATCAGGATGATGTTCTGGTTTCTGCTGTATATGATCAGTTGGATCATTTATGTATGTATGCATCATGTTGGATGCTGGATATGATCAGTTGGATCATGTGTATGTATTTTGTATTTGCATCATGTTGGATGCTTGGACCATGTATCTGTATATGTATCAGGTGGATACATTGTATGATCAGGTGGATCATGTATGGTGATATGTATCATGTATCAGGTGGATACATTGTATGATCAGGAGGATCATGTATGATGATATGTATCAGGTAGATACTTGGTATGCATCAGGTGGATGCATTGATGATCAGGATGATCATGGATGATGAGCTTCAGGATGTTGCTCCAGATGACATGCAGCAGGACGTTGCAGTGATGATGATCAGGACGATCATGAGTACATCAGGATGATGTATGTTGAGTATCAGGTTGATACTCTGTGGCCGTGGATCAGGTTGTGCAGATGAGCATGTCTGGGAGATCCTATAGGTCGGAGTTGTGTACCCGTAACAACCTGGGATGCTCTTTCGAGACATTGCTCTGGGAGGACATGTAATTTGTGCCCTGGGAGATTTCAGTTCGGAGTTGTGTACCCGTAACATCCTGAGATGCTCTTGCGAGGTTTTGTCCTATGGCATGTAATTTGGGCCCTGGGAGATTTCAGGTCGGAGTTGTGTACCCGTAACATCCTGAGATGCTCTTTCGAGGTTTTTCCATGACCACATGTAATTTGTGCCCTGGGAGATTTCAGGTCGGAGTTGTGTACCCGTAACATCCTGAGATGCTCTTGCTAGGTTTTTTGGTGGACCACATGTAATTTGTGCCCTGGGAGATTTCAGGTCGGAGTTGTGTACCCGTAACATCCTGAGATGCTCTTTCGAGGTTTTGTGGTGGGGTCACATGTAATAGCGCCCTGGGAGATCCTACAGGTCGGAGTTGTGTACCCGTAACATCCTGGGATGCTCTTTCGAGGTTTTGTGATGCACGTAATAAGTCCTGAGGATTCCACAGTATGGCCAGTGATGATGAAGACCTGCAGGTGGTGGGCCTACATCTAGTATGAAAAAGGACTGGCTCTGTAGAACTTTCTATGATGAGTAGATTCATAGATTGATTGAGATAGCAGCAGTAGTGATGATTATGATGACTCGATGACGATTATCTAGTGACGATGATCCAAAGAAGATGACTTGTGCTAGAAGAACTGTGCTGAGAAATACCTTCCTAGTTAAGAGGGAGTGTTGATGTATATGTAACTTCGGAATGTATTTCACATATATGTATATTGTATTCCTATAGAGATGGTATTATTCCTCTATAAGGAAGTGTCGTCATTTATATTGTAAATGTCGTAACTTATTCTTGATGGGTTATTAGACCACCTTGTTGGGGTCGGCCCTGTATAAGTCATGTGGGTCAAATGGTTATTAGACCACCCTATTGGGGGTCGGCCATGTGGGTCAAAGGGTTATTAGACCACCCTATTGGGGGTCGGCCCACTCAGCATTATGTTATGTGGTTAAGTTCGAGCCTACATGAGTTAGGTAAAAAGGCAAGTCAAGTCAAGTATAAATAGAGTGCGGGAGGCACTCTATTTGCTCACTCACTTCTCTCACATGCACTCAAGGAGGAGTGGCGCACTTATGGAGGAGGAGGATCTGCTGTTAGGTTGTGTCTATCTCTTATGGTTGGTTGTATCATTGCTCTATCTATCTCTGAGAAAGTTATTGGGTTTTTTCACCTTTATGGTTTTCCCCAAGTAAATCTTTGTGTCTCTTGTGTGCTTGCATTATTGTCTCCATGATTGATATGCTGTACATATGCTGTACATGTTGTTCTCTCAGTTAATATCCTAGATCATATTGAAGTAAATTCAGAAAATTTAACAGGTACAGGACTTGTAATTTTCTTCTTTAGGTAACTATGACTGTAGGACTTAAGTTACCTAACTCACAACGTATTATTTGGATTACTAGTAGTACTTTTCACCTGTCGATACAATGTAATAACAATCACTAAATTGTTACAGATTTCTGGTGATAACAAATAGTCTCTTGTTATCCTAAAGGCTCAATGAGTTTAATCAAGATAACTTATAGCACTTAATCCATTGTCAAGCATAGAAATCGGAATAGTTTTTCAATCCAAACAAACCCTGAAAGGTTAAAAGAAGACCTGTAACTGACAGAATACATTGTACATGCTAGAAACAAACTAAATATATATATGGATAACTTCAAGTCCTGCATAATGGAAATTGTGAACCAAAAATATATTCTAACATAAAACTTGGCTCGATACAATAATTATGGACGAGTAACTGATCTGAGTATGGTCACCCCGTTGTATTTACAGTGCTATTAATGAAGTACAATTGCATTACAGTAATATCATTCAAGAACAAATACTCCATGGAGTTAGTTAATCCCTTCCTTCTCAAGAAAACATAGCTATCATACTCTAGTAGTTCTAATTCTATAATAGTAAGATCAGAAGGAGGACATAGGATGGAAGCTACCTTTAAACACTTGATAACAGGGTTAGCATGCTTAGACCTTTTACTGAATGATTGGTACATCTATTTGACTTATAATACTTTAAATATTATCTGTAGCAACCCGATCATTACCTGTATATCTGTAAGAGAAAGAAAAATCTGTTGCATTAGCTCGGAAGCTAAGTAAGCCCAGTCTTTCATGGCAATTTCCCCTTATGGTTGCAAAACAGAAAAACAATCAGTAACTGTAAAGAAACTCATAATAAATTTAGATAAACAAAAGATCATTTAGACAAAATTATGATCACTTAAAGCTAATCAAATAGTTAAATGACTGCATTTAATAATATTACATGCTTTTTTTAAAAAAATTTAAATTTTTCGAAAATTGCGGGTTTTGACAGGATCCCAAAGGGGCCATCCATTTGGATAGCGTTCAATGGGATACTATCCAAAGGGGGAATCCACTCGTGTAGGCCATCCCTTTTCAAAATTTAATAAATAAATAAATAAAATGTTTTTTTTTTGTCTATATTTTTAAATGTATTTATGTTTTTTCGGCCATCTCCAACGGGTGCCCATGGGATTTGAATGCGGACACCAACAGGTACCCAAAGGGGCCATCCCTAAATGTTTGGGCATTATGAATTCTTTGATGGCTAAATGTTTGGCCCTTTGTCATTAATGTCAAAGGGGAGAGAAAATTGAAGAGGTGTTGCCATCAATGACAAAGGGAGAGTTTGTTGAGCATGGTTGTCATTGATGACAAACCATTAATGACAAAGGATTAATAAAGGTTGATGACATGGCACGAAGGAAAAGCCATTAATGACAAAGGAGAATCAAAGTTGATGACATGGAAAGAAGGACATGGTTGTTTGGGCATTGGAACATTAGTTGGTTCAAATGACCCATTATGTGGTCATTTGTGGTTTGATGAGGCCTTGAAGCCCACACACTTGGTGGCTTGATGGTATTTGTGGCCACTATGATGATGATGATGGAGTTTTTGAATCTCTTGTGCTATAATAATGATGATGATGACTTCTTAGAGCACACTTTAGTATTATGGACCTTATGGCTTGATGCCTTCATGAATGATTTGATTGGAAGATGGTTGTGGCCTTTACACCCTCTTGGACTTAGAGAAATGCCCGTAGGACCAAAAGAGAAATGCCTGCAAATGACCAAGAAAAATGCCTGCAGGATCTTTATAAATATGCTCGCATGAGATAATAGAAAATGCCTGCCAGCTTATGGAGAATATGCTCGTAGACCCAAATTGAAAATGCCTGCAGGCTCACTAGAATATGCCCGCAGGCCTATTGGAATATGCCCGCAGGCCTATTGGAATATGCCCGCAGGCCTATTGGAATATGCCCACAGGCCTTATGTAAAATGCCCATAGTTGGGTCAAGAAATATGCTTGTAGGCCCTAAGAAATATGCCTACATGCCCCATAGAAGATGCCCGCAGGTCTTATGGAAAAATGCCCGCCAGCTTATGAAGAAGATGCCCGCAGACTTATGGAGAAGATGTCCGCCAGCATTGAAAGAATATGCCCACAAGCCCTTAGGAATTATTCCCACACTTGGAAGAAAAATGACCACCACCTTGTATTGAATTGCACTTATAATGCCCGCAGGGCTTGAGGAAAAATTACCACTTGTGGCTTGATGAGGTCATGGAACCTTTGGAGATGGTCTTAGTGCATGAGAAGATTTGGTACCCACATACATGATGACACTTGGACACATTTGGTTGATTGTTGTTAATGTTGATGATGGTCCATGCTACCATTTGATGATGGGCTTGAAGTCCATGAAAAGTATCATGATTGAACATTATATGATAGCCTTGTAAGAAGCCCACGGTGATGATGTAGTAAAGAAGGTCAAATATATATATATATATATATATATATTTGAATAAGGTGATGTGATGATGAAGGGTTGAAGTCGGCCCAGCCTTGGAAGATGTCTTTATTATTTCAAAAAAATAAACAAGTCGGCCTCCTAACTTGTGAAATAAAAATAAAAATAATAATAAATTATTTTTGACAAGTCGACTTAGAAAAATATATAGAAAAACTAGTATAAATACTGGTGAAGAGTCACTCAAAATTAGTGTGTGGATTTTCGGTTGTGAGGAAAGACAACTCTGAGATTTTTGGGGGTACACTGAGGAAGCTACTGCAAGTTGGATTGGCAATATGTAATTTTCAGGTGTCTTTGGAATAGCAGCAAATCAGTAGTCAAATGTTTTATCTTTTCTTCTTTTCATGATTTCGGGTGGCAAAAGGAGCAGTATACACAATCCGAAATTTACTCAGTTTACACAGTCAACTCTATAGGTAGCAGCAACATATGAGATCGATGTGAAGATGATATACATGAAGAACTTGGGAATGTGAATCAGTAGTGACAATATGATAGCTACAACAAAACTCTTTGTCAAGTGATCAGCTGTGTGATATCATTGATACTTGAGCAGACTTGAAGATTTGATAGTGGACAGATTGATGACTTGATATTGACAGCAGTAGGGCAAGTTGTTTGAGCAACAATCAATTAAATTAATCAGATTAGTATGGCAGATTGAATTGACAGTGGCAGCAGTAATGGTTAATTGATGACAGTAATCAGTATGGTTTTTGCAAGCTAGGTCTTGCTCACCTTTTTCTTAGTTGGATCTAAGAAAATACCAAGTTGGGTCTTGGAATATAAGTTGGTGCTTCTCAGTCAGTTGTAGTTGATGCTAACCTGAAGTTTGTAGCCTTATTGTAATTCATATCAAATTAAATATAAAAATTTACAACACCTATCTTGTGATGTGTCTCTAATGATTTATATCGATGACATGTTGATGTATAGCTTATTGTGAATGATGAACTCTGCCTAAGTTTGAAGTGAAATTGTTTATTGATTTATGTTCAAGTTTTGAAGAAGTGAAATTGGTAAAAAGTGTTGTCCCACTGATTCACTCGCCCCTCTTAGTGTGGCATTGTGTCCAATGGTATCCCATGTGAATAATTAGACCATCTTTGAGATTTAGAGAAGAAAATGATTCTCTGGAGGAAACCATGCGGTTGGAGGCTTGTAAATATATGAGGAGGGCTTGTGATTTTGAAAATACATCCTTCATTGCATGGAATCTCTCATGACCATCAGACTCACTTCCAGAATAAGTGTCTCTTGCACCTTCTGGGGGGGCAAGGTTGTGTTGTTCAAGAAGCTTGGTAATTTGATCTATCTTCTTCTGCATGCAAGATCTCTCTAGGTGGTTTCCTTTCTTGCAATAGGAACACTTGGATTTCTCAAATCCCTTTTGTTCGTCCTTCTTGGAGCTATAGGATCCTTCTAATGGACTTGTCTTGTCATTCTGCTTGGGTTCAGATGGCCTCTTATCCTTTCCCTTGTGCTTCCCCTTCCCATTCACACTTTTTGCTTCTCCAACCATTAGAGATTGATCTTTGGAGTCCTTCAAGGTGCCCATTTGAATCAACTTATCTTGTTCTTGGATGAGAGATTCAGTGAAAACATCTATGGAGGGAATACTTCAACCAGGGATTGACATTCTCCCAGAATGGAAGGTAGAGACAAAGATGGAGAACTCGGGACCTAGCTTGCTCAGAATGGATATCACTAGATGATCATCCTTCTTCTCAATGCCACAATGCTTGCATTGCATAACCAGATATTTGAATTTTGAAAAGAATTCTTGAATGGTCTTGAAACTTCTCAGTTGAAGAGAAATCAACTCATTTTCCAGAATATGGCCTCTTAGCTCATCTTGTTTTTCAAAGAGGGTCTCTAAATTCAACCATAATTATCTTGGAGTCTTCAATCCATCGAGGTGGAAGAGTAGATCTCTGGAAATATGAATACACATGAAACCAAATGCTTCATCCAATCTATTCAGATACTTGGCCTTCTCCACAGTTGCTTGTGGTTTGGACTCCTTCCCCATTGTTACCATGTATAGTTATTTGTTGAGCAATACCATCTGCATATAATCCCTCCAATAAAGGTAATTGAAGGATGTCGGGATCCTGGGAGAGAGAGGAGAGTTTGAATTGTCCATTAGAAATGTTGGAACGAATACAAGGTGAAACTACTGTTACTGCAACAAAACTGCTGCTAAACTCAAAAACTTTGAATAACCTGCAAAAAAATCTCAATTTTTGAGATAGACTACTTATGAGCACTGATTTAGGATAGCAGGCACATTTATCCGGATCCTTCAAACCTGGATAGACCTCATTGGATTTCTCCAATGAATTCAATGCAATGGCACCAGGATTTGTTGTGGAAATCCATAGGCTTCTAGTGCACTACTGAAAGCAATTGCTCAACCTATGCTCTCAATGGCTCTGATACCATGTGAAATTCTAAGTCACAGCATATCTAAGATCTGAGTATACCTCATAGAGAAAGGATGAGCAGAAAAGTTGAATAAGAGTGAAAACTGCAGTAAAAAAGAGCAGACAAATAATTATGCAACAGAACTCAGATAGGAGCATAATAATGACACATAATCCAATAATCAATATAGTCAACAATGATGATATGATGGAGAGAATTTGAATCACAAAGGAGAATTCAAACCTTAGTTGGGCTAGCATAGGAATTATCGCCTCCGGAGTGCTCTATAATACTCAAACTCAACTGAACTGAACCTAAACTTAGTTAATTGAAGACATAATCAGTTAAATGACTAAGGAGGGCGCAATAGTGAGTTTGTCATGCATGACATTCAGAAAAGGGCGCATGAGGCCACAATCAATGGAATCTGGAGCTCCAAACCCCCACAAGAGTCAGCTAGGTTCCTATAAAATAGGGAACTGACTGAAGTGGTCCTAAAATTATGCGATCCTGGATGACATCTGCATAGTAATGCACACCAATGGGGGGAAAATGACATCATCAACAACTAGGAAAAAAAATAATGGTAGGTAGGACAATGATGGAGTATTAAAATGTCCTAACAAAGGAATCCTCTGGATGTGGAAAACTTCAAAATTTGAGTAAGGTGGTGAAAAGAGCTTTTAGTGAAGCTCGTAATGTAAAAGAAAATGATTTTCAAAAAACATTGTAGAAGGTGATTAGATTAAAAAAATTTCTTATGGTGTATCTCTATGTATTTTTTATGTATGTTTTGTATGTGTTTTGAGTTACTAAACTCCCCTGCACCCTTCAATATTGCATGCAGCAGGTGCTCATTCCTTTTAAATGTGCTTTCTAACAAGTTGGGTACCTATTGTAGGTGGAATTTGAATATTAAATCTTCATGCAACCTCAAATGGTTGTAAATTCATATTGAAGTAAGACTATGGAAAGTTGCTAAAATAGATAGTTCCTAAAAATAAAAATAAAAATATCATATTTACTCCAAGAAATTTTTTGAGAAGGCTGGGTGGAAATCATGAATAATTTTTCTATTAAGATGGATGAAAAAAAAGAGTTTGTTTCAAGTCCTTGGCCTTAAGAAGGATGGTCAACAACTCTAATCTGGCAATCAAAGCTATTCTTCAAAGTTAGGGATTACCAATGGGGCCTTTGTAATGGGCCATAGTTGTGTAAATAGTCATACATGTTTTTTTAGGGTTTTGGTGTTGTTCGTTCTTTGTTAAGATGGGTTCAATCCGACTATACAACACTCTATTATATCCTTTGAACATAGCTCAAATTTGTAATATCTGGTCCATTTTTTGTATTGTTCAATGTGATTATATAAAGGTTGTAAGTCAATAAGGCCAAGTAAATCATAGGCTACAAAATTTTGATTGATTAAGGGTTTAATAGTTATTTGAGCACCAAGTATATGTTTCAACCTTCACCTGTCATGTATAGGAATATTTGATAATAGTTTCATTAGTTACAGTTGCAAGATGACAAAGATTAAGAATTAGTACTTGGAATAAACTCTTCAGTTTGCAAGTAATACTATGATTTTGAACCTCAAGCTTTGTGTAAAAAGGAATAAAGTTGGACTTATCAACCCCTTGTAGTAGAGTTGGGTAATGTATGTGTGAAATCACAAGGTGGGGTTAAAATATTTAGTGATCTAAAAAGGTAATGAATATTGTGAAATGGTCAGGATATGAGTTATTGTTATTTATAAGGGTGTTAGGATAGGACAACATGTAGTTCCTTCATAACGATCCAGGATATGATGACATGCAATATTTAGGATGGGGATTTCTTTATTCATAACCGTGTTTTAGAAACGATGGCAGGTAGTATTCATGAAGGTATTTCATGATGTCCTTGGGTATAGTCTAGGTGAAATTACAAACTTACAAAGAAAAGATCCACATGCTAGATGAATGTTTTGATGATCTTTCCATAATATTCAATGTGATATCTCAATACTCATTGTCTAAATATTCATGTATTGCAAATTATTCTACTCTATATATACCTCATGTTAAAATTATTATGATGACATGAGTATTCATGATATTATGCAATTTTTGTTGTACAACATTTCATGATATGGTGTTGTTATGATAGCATGTTGTAGTTAGAATGTGGTTATTTTCTCACTCATAAGGATTTGATGATGTAAAATGACTATGATGGCATGTGGTTTTATGTCTTATGATGACATGTGTTCATATAATGATGATAATTTTATGATAAGATGCTTTCCCATGATATATTGGTATATCCCTTGATATTTTGTTGGTCAATTTGATTGCTCAAATTAGTAACAAAAGTTATCAATCTGAGACTTGTAGGATTGTGAACTCGTGTGTGTAAAATATGTGCATCGTTAGGAGAAACCTAACTAAGAAAGTATTAATCTATCTATTAAACTCAAAAGATAAACCATTAAGTGAACCAATTGCAAAGAATATAAATGAACTCAATAAGGTTGTGTAAACTATTCTAGTACAATATTTCATCTTTTTTATAAAGAATATTCATGTAACCCTTTTGACCAGTTCCTTAGTTGACTCACTAGATTCCTGTAGACCCACAAAACTTAAAGCAAGAGTTTAATTAACTTAAATGCACACTAATCTTGAGAAATCATTCTCAGAAATCAATAAACAAGTATGACAAGGGTGAATCCATGAAGATGGGTGTCTATTTTGGGGGGTTCTGTGAGAAAATAATTTTTCATTTTTCATTTTTTTTTATCTTTGGACGAATAAAAGTGATATTTTTGTTTGGAATTTCACTTTTCACTAAAAAGCAAACTTTTAGAGAATTATGTTAGCTTACTATCCATATTTTTTTTAATTTTTTATATTGATATTTGATATGTCGATTCAACAAATGTTTGACAGCGTGTTCTTATAAAATGAAAGGACTACAAAATAACCATGTTTTGTCTCACACGTAAAATCATTGTTAAACTTGTTTTTTGCAAAAAACAAATATGCTACGACAATCTACACACAATATACTACTGCATGACTATAAGTTTGTAGAAAATTGATCTATATACTAATTATTATATTTATTTGAATTCGATCAATAGGGAAACCTTGTCGATTTTCAACATATTTTTTGTCGCAAATCTTTTCTCTCAACTGAATATAAAACTAAAAATTTTATGAATACCCTTTTGAAGTAGACACGCCAATTAACTGCACCATATTTTTCTCAATTTTTTTCGTGGTGTATTTATAAAGTTATGGATTTTTCATTTCACCGCATTTTGAAAGAGATGAAACTAAACTCAACACATGTTAAGAAAACAAACAATTAAAAATATCAGATCTTACCTATACATAAAGAAATCTATATATTCGGAAAGTAGATTCAATAAAGAAACTAATGGTATCAAGTCTGACAGTCGCTTTATAGTGTAAGAGATCATTTTTACCTTCCGAAAATGGAGAAACCTGAAAACTGTGAGAGACAATCAGCTTTTCAGGTTTCAGAGGTTATTCGGCCGAATAACTGCTTTCCGTAACGGCGACGTCAATTTGATCAAAGGTTATTCGGCCGAATAACCAAACGTAAAAAAAAATTCGTCAACCGGGAGAAAAAAAAATAAAAAATAAATATTTTCTATACTTATATAAATAAAACTAAATACTTCAATTAATTTTGCACATTTTAATTTCGCATACTTTCTGGTCAGAATATTTTTAAAGGGATTTTCTAAGGAGCTTTTTTTGCAAAGGGAGTTTTTTTTATAAGGTATTTTTTTTCTTACTTTTTTCTAAGGAATACATTGAAAGAATGTTTTTCTAAGGTTTTTTTGCAAAATGAGTTCTTATTCCAAGTTTTTTGCACTTCTTATTTCTTTGCAATGGGTTTTTTTTCCAAGGATTTTTTAAGGAGTTTTTTTTGCAAAGAGAGTTTTTTTTATGAAGTATTTTTTTTCAAACTTTTTACACTTTTTTATTTCTTTGTAATGAGTTTTTTTTCCAAGGATTTTCTAAGGAGTTTTTTTGTAAAGAGAGTTTTTTTTATGAAATATTTTTTTGTTACTTCTTTCTAATGAATACATTGAAAGATTGTTTTTCTAAGTATTTTTGCAAAAAACGTTTTTTTTTACAAAGTATTTTACAAATGGTTTTTTCAGAAAATGTTTCATTCCAAAGTGTGCATTTACAGAGTTTTTATTCGAAGGCATTTTTGCAAATAAGATTTTATTTCAAGTTATTTTTAAAAAAGAGATGTATTTTTCCTTCTTATTTCTTTGAAAAAATGGGTTTTTTCAAAGTCTTCCAAGTTATTTTTGCAAAAACGTTATTTCGTTGCAAGGGTTTTTACAAAGAAATTTTTTCCCAGGTATTTTTCAAAGATTTTTTTTTTTTTTTTGTCCAGTGGATTTACAAAGAAGATTTATTTAGAAAGTGTTCTTATTCTTTTCCAATGGGTTTTTCCAAAAAATGTTTCTTTCCAAAGTGTGCATTTACAAAATTTTTATTCCAAGGCATTTTTGCAAATAAGATTTTATTTCAAGTTATTTTTACAAAAGAGATGTATTTTTCCTTCTTATTTATTTGAAAATGAGTTTTTTCAAAGTCTCCCAAGTTATTTTTTGCAAAAAAATTATTTCGTTGCAAGGGTTTTTACAAAGAAATTTTTTTTCCCAGGTATTTTTTCAAAGAACATTTTTTTTTTTTTTTTAGTGAGTTTACAAATAAGATTTATTTAGAAAGTGTTCTCATTCTTTTCCAATGGGTTTTTTCAAAGGTGATTTATTGTCAAAGAGTTCTTATTTCATTGAAAGAAGGTTCTTTTCAAATGAAACTTGTTTCCAAAGACTTTTTCTTCAAAAGACTCTTACAAGATTTTGATAAGGTGAAGTAAATTTCAGTTGATGTGTTTATAAATTTCGTAACTGTTTTTAAATCTTCATTTTATTTTTTTACAATAAAATGATTATTATTTAATTTATCATTTATAGATTAAACAATCATGGGCAGTAAGAGAAACCGTCAAAGAAAATATAATTGTAAACGTGCTGATGATGATGATAATAGAGAAAAGAAAAAACTTAATATCATGCCAACAAAGCAAGCCTTGCAGAAACGCAAGCAACGATTATTGAAGATACAAATACAGTTTTATATGATAATGTTGATAAAATGGAAATTGAAAATAGAGTACAAGAAGAACAAATTGAAGTTGAAGAAACCATTGTTGAATATGTAAATAATGATTTACATACTAATGTTGATGAAGTCAATATTGAAGATCAAGTTCAAGAACTAGAAATTGGACTAGGTATGTATATATCATGTATTTTCCAAATTCATTTTTTATAATGAATTGTATTTTTGGATACATGTTTTAAATTAAATTTAACTTGATGTATAAGTACTTTCACCATTGATGATGAAACGTTAGAAAACGTTGATTGCAACAAATATGGAAAAAAATTACCCATACATGCTGCACAATATCGGGCTCAAAAAATTTATGATGATGTTCTGAAGAATTATTCAACAACAGGACAAGCACAAATTTTGAGATGTTTATTAGTGACCAAGAAGTTATAAGATGCTACATCATTATTGGGTATTCACAAGGCGACCAAAGAGTCGAAATTAAAACATAATGTGATAGAAAATATAAGTGATGCAATAAAAATGTTTGGAAAATCTAGGAAAAAAGACATTAGTGCTACACGAAGAGCAATTCATACAGCAATTATTTCGACTAGTACTAAACAAATACGTTTGACAACACAGCTAGCAAAAGCAGTTGGAACCTCAAGAAAGACATTATACAGACATAGAAAATTTAGAATGCAAATAGATGAAAATGATGAACTTGCTTGCTGGGCAATTATTTGCAGACAACCTTACAAAGATAGAATGGGAGCAGGTGTTAAAGATATTGTACAGGAATATTAGCTGACACATGCTCGAGTTTCACCAAATTCAAGAGATGTAATACGACAAAGAGTATCATGAGGAGTATATGTAAGCAGTCCAAAACATATAATGGATATGAAACAAGTACAATTGTTCAATAAATTCAAGAAAGAGCATCGTGGAATTAATGTGTCAATCACTACATTTGTGCAGCTAAAAACATGGTATGTTAGACCTATTACTATCCGTGACACATGTTGTTGTCGTTATCATGTGCAATTCCAATTATATTACAACACATTTCTTGAATTTGGTAAAATGTTTTGGACAAATTCACCACCTCCGCCCACAATAGATGAATTCATATCTCAAACCCTATGTGAGAGAAATCACGATGAAGTATTTTATAATAAGAAATGTGTCAATGGAAAACATTGTAATCGTTGTGGAAATTTGGTTTTATTCCACAATAAATATCCTATCGATACTGATCACTCACTGTCAAATGTCACCGTTGATTGGAGAAGATATGAATACATTACAAGTACTAGTGATGTACATTCCAAAATGATTGATTTGTGAGAAGATAAAATAGGTGTGGCAGATTTTCTCAAGAAATTCGAAAGTGAAATTTATAAATACACCAAGCATTCACATAGAGCACGATGGAAAGACCTTCAATTCAAACAGTCTTGTGAAATTTTTCCACCAGGAACAATTTTGTCAGTGGTTGATTTCGCAGAAAATTATACATTTGTTGCACAAAAAGAGATACAGAGTGAATATTCTGACCAAGTTTCAATATTTGTCCATGTTTTATATAAACATTCTCAACAAGATGTTGATGGCATTGAAAGCACGTGTGACAATCGAGATGTGATTAAAGAATATCGCTTTTATATCAACGACGATCGTACACACAATACACATTTTGTTCAACATTGTATTGAAAGTATTTTCTACAATTCACTAAAGGGACGTAACATTAAATTCAATGAGCATTGGATATGGTCAGATGGATGTGCTAAACAATTTAGATCTTCGCGATCATTTTATTGGTTATGTCGACTTCATAAAGCATTGAACATTAAACATCGCTGGAATTTCTTTGAAACTGGTCATGGAAAAGGTGAACATGATGGTGCAGGAGCATGCGTAAAAAGAGCACTTTGAAGATGGCAAATGAACCATAGTTCTGCACGATTCCATTCAGCTGCAGAGGTTGTCCAATGGTGTAAATCACATCTAAACCATGATTATAATCAACAATGAAAAAACGTGCACAGGTATGTACACACAAATGTTTTAATTTATATTTTATTGTCAATTTAAAAAAAAGTATGTACCTAACATCAAAATTTGTCATTTGTGTACTAGGTTTTTTTGGCATGTTGGGGTCCAAGATATAAATAGATCAATACCATACGATGCTAGCACCATACAAGGGACTAGAGATTTTCACTCTATTCAAACAAAAGCCTTCCAAAACATTTATGCATTTGACAGTAGAAAGCAATCATGTTTTTGTCATATTTGCACTGAAAATATTGAATCTACAGAAGTTTGTGAAAACATAACGAACAACTGCGTAAAACATTGGAAACACACAGAGATTAATCCTAAAGGAAAAATGCCACTAGCAAGCATAGAAGAATTAGAATCAGAAGATATAGCAATATCATCTGATGGCGACAGAATTTCAGATCTCGTTAGAGAAGGTAATGATCAAATACCATTGTTTTGTCGATTATTCATTCTTGTCTTTCACCTTATACACATGTATATTAGTCAATTTAATTGAATTAAAAATCCTAACATCAATTGTAATTTGCACAGGAGATGTTTTTGCTGTGATTGCACCTGTAGACAACAACGAAAATGTGAAGTATTATTTGATGTGATGCACTGAAGAAAAAATGAAGTTATTAGAAGACTACAATGACAACGGATATACATACGAGAGAGGATCCATCATTTTAAAGGGCTATTTTTTTCAGTAGACCCATATGACTCAAAATTATGTCTACTTTCAGGATTATGAACCTGATGTTATATGTTGTCAATATAGCCATTTAGTATGTGCATCTCGAATAAAATTGGTTCAAGTTCCATCGAAAAAACAATGAAAAAATAAAAAATGGAGATTGTCCAAATATGACCATGAACGGATAATTGAAGACGGCATTCCATTGCGATGTTTTTAAAACTATATATTTAAAATTAATAGATTAATGGTTTTGTCGATGTCATTGTCGAATGTTGTGTACAATATATTTTTTTCTTTCTATGTCTATTATCTTGAAAGGAACTAAAGTATAAGAGTTTAAATGATCGTATTCTAGTATGCTGAAATTTGAATTCAAAAATTATTTGGTAATGAAAACCTCAATGTGTAAATTTTTTGTCTTATTTCTATCTGAAATACTTTATTTGGGTCCTCATATGTTTATTAGACCACTTAAGGGATGAGATAACGGATCTGTAGTTGTCACCACTCTCCGCCCCGAATATTTAATTTAAAATATCGTTCGTGTAAGTTCACATAACTGAAATCGTGGAAAATGTAGACAACGATCATTTGATTTTTAATCACAAGAAAAGATTCCAGGATTATGAAGCTTATGCTAAATTAGAGGAATGATTATTTACAACAAATCGATGAAAATTCATCAAATTGTTGTTTAAAAATCATTGCTCTAATTTAGCACAAGCTTCACAATCCTGTAATCTTCGCTTATGATTAAAAAACAAAAAATCATTATCACTATTTTCCATGATTTCAGCCGCATCAAATGTACCTGGACATTGAAAATAAGAATTATTAATTAAAAATTCATATCAAAATTTGAACAGATAATATTCATTTTTTAACTTCCTAACATTCATATTTCAATCAAAACTTCCTAACAAATTCCGGAACTTTGATCTCAGGTAACATTCATTTTTAAACTTTTTAACAGTTCATATTTCTATCAAAACTTATTTACATTCATTCATTCATTGCACCTTATCATAAATTCCTTAACATCCATTCTTACCATCACATTCATTCTTAACATTCCTATCAAAATTTAAACCTAACATTCAGATTTCAATCAAAACTTCCTAACAAATTCCTAAAATTTGAACTTAACATGTTCATTTTTAAGCTTCCTATTTTGTCCATATTTCTATCAAAACTTCTAACATTCATAAAATTCCTAACATTCAAAGATAACTTTAATGTTCTTAACATTTATTTTTAGACTTCTTAATTTATCCATATTTCCATCAAAACTTCTAACATTCCTAAACTTCCTAACATTCCTAAAATTTGAACTTAACATGTGTTCCCTTTTAAGCTTCTTAGTTCATCCATATTTCTATCAAAACTTCTAACATTCATAAACTTCCTAACATTCATGTTTTTAACATTCATTTTAAACTTCCTAATTCATCCATATTTCCATCAAAACTTAGATAACATTCCTAATCTTCCTAACATTCCTAAGCTTCATAACAATCTTTTTATTTTAACAGAAACAGGTGATAGATTTATATAAACAAAGGTTGTGCACAGCCATTCATTACAACAACAAAAAAGCCAGCACTCTGCATCAGAGGAGGAAAAATTGCAGAGGCTTATGGAGTTCTTTTCCTGGAGTTCTATGCTTCCTGACTTCCTATAAACTCTGTTCTTGCTGTTGGGATAAACCCTTACAAATTGATTGCATAATTTTAAACAAAAAAATATTCAAAATAGGAGCATCTAAGAGAACCTGCAGGCAAGGAAATAAATGACTACCGTCAACTGAAATTCTGCTGCTGGACTGAGGCCGCGTCTATCATCTCCTGATTAACAGTTGGGGCCTCCTGCACAAAGTTGCAATGAGTTTTGCAGGCGAAGACAGAGGTGTCTGCTTTGATGCTGTCCACTTTCCCCATCAACTCAATAATATTTCTGTCCATGTCTTCCATGCGCGATTCCAGGCAAGAGAGCCAAGCGTGGATGTACCTGTCTTCCATGGCTAATTCTTCGATTTGCTTTGCAGTGGTGCAGACTACTGAATATGTCCTGGAGAGATATGTTTTGATTTTCGAAGAGAGCTGTCTCAGCATGGCTATCACTTGTCTGACGCTTTCCATGCTGCTAGCTGACGAGGGAGAGCCGACTACAAATGACGTTGTAGGGTCCTGGGAGATACAGAGGCGTTGCAGAGCCGGAGCGAGGGCAGGGTGGGAGAGGCTCTCCATTCTGTGCTCTATGCAATCGACGGACACATGGGATAATAAATGCCCAAACGTGAGATCTGAGCAGGCCACGAGGAGGGGGCGTGGGTTGATGTGGGACTACCAAGCCAAGGTGCGGTGGTAGGTGTATTGATGTCGAAAACAAATTTCACAATGGTGATAAGAGCTACCATGCGTGTGTTTTATCCATGTATTAAAACTACTTAGCATTGCATTCATTAAGGTATATAACGGTGTGTTGGAACCTTGTTGAGAGAGGCTTGTCCCTTGTCCATAGTAACACCAACATTTGCTAGTTTGTCCGCAATGAAGTTGAGATCTCTTAGCACATGGAAATAGAGAGTGTCCTTTGGGAAATTGATACACTTGATTCTTTTCTGAATTCTCTGACTTCTGTCATTTTTGTGGGAATTACCATTGCGCATAGCTTGAATTACATGCCTGGAGTTCCCGAATACCTGCAAGTGATTCATGTTAAAGGTGGCCGCAATTTCTAGAGAGTGGTGTAAGGCCAACCATTCTGATTGGTTGTTAGTGTTGATGCCAAGTCCCCAAGAGAAGTCTGCTACTTTATTTCCTCTAGGGTCAAAAATTATCCCCCCCGCACCTGCCACCCCCAAGCTTCATAACAATCTTAAGCTTCCTAGTTCATCCATATTTCTATCAAAACTTCTAACATTCCTAAACTTCCTAACATTCAAAGATAACATTCATATTCTTAACATTCATTTTTAAACTTCCTAGTTCATCCATATTTCCATCAAAACTTCAAACATTCCTAAACTTCCTAACATTCCTAAAATTTGAACTCAACATGTGTTCACTTTTAAGCTTCCTAGTTCATCCATGTATGTCTATCAAAACTTCTAACATTCAAAGACAACATTCATGTTCTTAACATTCATTTTTAAGCTTCCTAGTTCATCCATATTTCCATCAAAACTTAGATAACATTCATAATCTTCCTAGAACATTCCTAAGATTCATAACATTCATAAACTTCCTAGTTCATCTATATTTCTATTAAAACTTCTAACATTCCTAAACTTCCTAACATTCAAAGATAACATTCATGTTCTTAACATTCATTTTTAAACTTCATAGTTCATCCATATTTCCATCAAAACTTCTAACATTCTTAAACTTCCTAACATTCAAAGATAACATTTATGTTCTTAATATATTCAATCTTAACATTCATTCATGTTTCAATCAAAACTTCCTCATTCATGAACTTTAAACCTATGTTCATCCATTTTTAAACTTCCTTTAACATTCTTAAACTTCATAATATTCAAGAATATCATGTTCTTAACATTCATTCTTACATATTCATTTATTCATTTATTCATTTAAATATGCAAGTACATATTCTAAACCTTTAAATCACATCAAATATGCTAAATAAACAAAAATAAATAGATCATTTAAACCAAGTTTCACAAAATATGTAAGTTCAAAGAGCATGTATATAATCCTCAAAAAAATGCTCATGGACATGCAAGTTCAATGTACATATATGTATCTAGTCCAAAAATAAATCTCCTCGACATGTCCAAAACAAATCTTTGCAATCTATGCATATCAACAAACAAACAAAATGTCCACCATGCTATCCTCCACTAGGGCCTCCCCCTGGACTCAACCCACCCTTGCAACATGTATAAAAGCAGATTATGAATATCATTTAAATTATTTAAACTATATTCAAAAAATTAAAATATTAAACTTATATATCAAAAAACAATTCAATTATTAACAAAATTACATCAAATTCTCCAAATACTTGTCCACCACCATCCTCCAAATGAGTTTTTCCTTTGCCTCCAAAAGACTTAAGAGACCCAAGCTGCAACATGTATAAAATCAATTTATGAATCTCATAAATTATTTGAACAAATTTTAACTAAATCCATAAAAATTTAAATATTAAAGCAGAGAACAATATTAAAGCAGTGAACAAAATTACCCCCTTGCCAATATCTACTGCATGAAGCAGAGAACCTATATCTCCCCCCTAAAATTTAAATTGTATTGATAAATAAAACATATAATGCAAACCAAAAAAATTACTATGCCAATTAACTTAAAACTAAAACAAAAAGATTAAAAAAACATTAGCTCACAATAGATGATAAATCATTTATAAAATTCGTATCTAAATAAACCTGCATGGATAAGTCAAATTAACAATAAGATGCATAGTTAAATTCAAATTCAAATATATATAGATATATATATATATATATATATATATATATATATATAAAGTTCAAACATAATTACAAATATGTAAATAATAAATATGTACCTCTCGAATATTCTCTAGATTTTTGCTAGTTGAAACATGGAAAGAATGTTCATTCATCATTCTTGAAAACTGCAACCAATTTAAACATTTACATAATGTACATATTACTTTACATCAAAAAACATAATTTATCATTCATATAATGTATTAAAAAATTCAATTCAAAATGAATAAAATATTTAATTAAGATCAAGTCATATCATAATCAATAAACCTCTCCCAAACTCGATGTGTCATTGGATATAACATTTGCCGCTAAGTCGCGACAAAACTTGGCATATGCTCTGAGATCTTCAATGCTCATTCCATCTATCTCATCATTAGTTTTGTAAACAAACTTTTGACGAATAGCAGAACGAGCCCTTTCTCGAACCAATCCCACATCTACTCCAACTAATGCTGACGATAAACCATCGCCAACAAAATTCCTTGCAGCTGTCCCAAGTTGAGATGTGGGCTCTATCTTTGATATTAATGCCACCAACCTAGGTGGGCGAGATATCTGGGGTGGAGTTCGAAGAGTTGTAGGGTCTCTAAGAGCACCTTTTCAATTATATATTCGACCATTTCCAACTCCATAAAATTCTGAATGAACATCAGTATAGTCTGGCTTCATATTTAAGAAAAACTCAGCATAAAAAAATCTAGCAAAATATTGAGAAACCTCATCGTTCCATGGAAACCGATCATAAAGTAGATGTGCAAGATCAGGATGCTTGAAATATTGCACTTTCAACATTTCTCGCTTTAGACATTCTTTGAAGTTAAACATTGATTTGGCTTGTTCTTTCGTCACTCTCTCCTTCACAACATCCCACTTGTCTGGACCCATCACTTGTTCCCTTCGTCTTCGCATCAAATCAACAAAACCATTTGTAGTTGGTCCGAGATTCTCATATGCCTGAATAAAGTTTTGCAATGATCCCAAAACAATCTCCAAACTTTGTTTACTCTCTAAAGGGAGATCCATAGTAGACAAATCATTTTCCAACTTACCGTAGTGGGATCTACATCTTTCAAGAGTCATTTGATGATCACCACTTTCCCATGGAAGCTCCCGAGGTAGATAAGATGGATATGTTGTAATGGGTGTACAACCCTCAGTTAATTCAACATATTGCGTCATAGCTCGACCATCATCACATTGTGTAGAATGATGAGCCTCTTGAGAACCTTGCTCTGCACCCTCATCCGTCTCCCTTGCTTGCTCTGTCTCCCTCCCTATAGAATTACAAGCATCTTCTGAACCATGCTCTGCTTCAAATAAAAACAAAGTTTTGTTTAAACACAAGTACAATTTTTGCGTACACAAAAAAACAATTTGCATGTACATGTTAAAATATCGATATTCATATACCAATAGAGGGTCGAGATCGATGTTCTAACACAAAAGATATAGGGGAATCATTTGTACCCCTTTCATCTCGTCGATGTGAACTATACAATAAACTAGAATCCTGAGGGGAGGTTGACAACCTCCGATTATCACTTGTAACACCAACCCCAGAAGTTTGTGAAGACCTCCTACGCTTTCGCCTCAAAGAATCCTCTCTTTCCATTTGATATATAATGTCTACACTTGCACAAATATTAACTGATTACATATTCAAATCCTACATGTTAATTCTACAAATTCTAAAATCTAGCTACTAAAGAGACTAAGTTATTTAATAAGGACCTAGATTTACCTAATATCATCTAATAGTTCTTAAAAAGAGTATGGCTAATATTGTTAGATGTGTGAAGAATTAATGTACCAATGTTCTAAGTGTTTTTTATGTTTAAAATGAATAGAACCAATATAGTTAAATACTAAGTGAAGGGTTCATTTCTTTATGTCAAAGAATGAGTTCATGAACCTGTTTTAACTTTTAATCTAAATCTTAAATTAATAACTTAATTGATATTTTAATACTTTAAACACAAATTATATCTTCAAATATTTTCATTATTCCATAAAATAAAATAAAATTGACAATTCATGGTATTATGTTTCGAATTTGACATGTTTTCCAAATTTGCCATGTTCCATAATGGTCTTCATTTTCTTAAATTAATAATTTAATCAAGATATTTTAATACTTTAAACATAAATTATATCTACAAGTATTTTCATTATTCCATAGAATAATAAAAAATTGACCATTCATGGTATTATGTTTCGAGTTAAATGACATGTTTCCCAAATTTTCCATGTTCCACAATGGTCTTCAATTTCAACCTGATAATGGTAACGATTCTTGGTATTATGTTCTCCAAGTTTGCCATGTTGCAACCAAAGAAAAACATAATACCAAGAATCGCCACCTTTACAAGGATAAACTCAAGACCATTGTGGCATAATATCATCCAATAGTTTTTAAAATGACTATGACTATTATTGTTCAGATGTATAAAAAATTATTGTACCAATCTTCTAAGTGTTTTTGTTATTTCATAGTACATCTAAATTAAAGTCTATTCATGTCTATAGTTTCGTTGTACCTAAAGTCAATTTTAAAGTTTTGTTGTATCAAAAGTAGAGTTTAATCGTCTAAAGTTTCATTGTATCTATAGCTATCCATCAACACAATTTGTAATAGAACTAATATATTGATCTCTGCACTCTGTCAACGTAGACAGAGTTCATGAACTCAGTCCATGTCCATGTTGACAGAGTTCATGAACTTTGTCCATGTCCATGTTGACAGAGTTCAACAAATAAAACAAGCCTATATATAAATGGCATATACCATTTGCAAATACAATTACAGTCCTACTTTTATTTTCATTTCTAAACACATAAGCAAAATCAACAATTTAACAAAAGTAACTAACTAAACACTCAATATATTTCTCTTTTTATATTTATATTTAAATAATTTTCAACATACTATTTGACCAGAGTTCATGGACTCTGCCCAAATGGACAGAGTTCATGAACTCCGCCCAACTGGACAGAGTTCATGAACTCTGCCTAATTGGATAGAGTTCATGAACTCTGCCCAATTTTTGTCAGAGTTCATGAACTCTGCCCAATTGGGCATAATTCATGAACTCTGCCCAACTTTGGACAGAGTTCATGAACTCTGCCCAATTGGGCAGAATTCATGAACTCTGCCCAATTTTGGACAGAGTTCATGAACTCTGCCCATTTGGGAAGAGTTCATGAACTCTGCACATTGGGCAAAGTTCATTTACAGGGACAAACTCAAAATTTTTCAAACCAATAATTAACTCTTGAATTAAAAAAAAAAATTCTACTTACCTCTTTAGACGCACACGAAATGAAAGCAGGCGAATTTAGATATGGCCGAAGAGAGCCCCAAGAGGAATTTAAAACAGCCGAAACAAAACGAGCCAAGCAGCCAAGAAAAGAAAACCTGCAATAACAATTACAAATTAAATAAGAAACTTAAAGAAAAAAATAAACAATTACAAATTAAATATGCCAAAAGAATTAACTCTGCACAGCGTCGCGTCGATAGGTCCCCAGCTACAGCACCTCACTGTTGTGCAAACGTCCATAGGAGAACACTCCAATGCCAAAGCTCCACCAATAGAAGTGTAGATGCACGCTAAACCTACAGATGTCCAGACGCAGACTCCACCAAAGAGCACCCAGACGTCCAAACAGAAATACGACCCAGCGGCAGAACCTCGCATACGAGTGGATGTGGGAAACAGAAGGTGGCGGACGAGCGAATGGCAGAGGCAGAAGCTGGCGACCTAACACTCCAGCAACGATGAACCGTCGAGCAGATCCTGATGCATAGGGTGGCGGAGAAGTGACACGCAGCAGCGGGGAATTGGGTGGCGGAGTTCGACGACAACAAGGTGGCGGACGGAGGAGCGGGTGGACAGGTAACAGTCCATACTGGTGACGCGGAGGCGGGACCACCAACAGCGCCAAAGGGATCCATGGAATCGGCCGAAAGTGACAAACAATGGCCGCGGCCAAGCTTTTATGCGGAATAATTATTCGACCGAATACTTATTCGGCCGAATAGTTGCACATCGCTGTGCATTTTCTCCGTCGGCTAAAACCTCGCACACACATCGAGGCCACCATTAGGTCTAACGTAGGGATGATTTTAAGGGTGAATTATAGCCCATGGGCGAAATTAGAGGGATTTCAACAATTTGTTGGGCGAAATTAGAGGGATTTCAACAATTTGTTGGGTGAATTTTGTATATTAAAAAAAAATTGGAAAAAAATAAAATCGCCCACTATTTATTAAGAAAATAATATTTTAAACGAAAATAGCCTTCTAGTCTAACAAGCCTCTCTCCCAAAACCTAGAAATTGCCCCCGAAATTTTCTAAAAAATCTCACAAAACCTGGAAATCGCCCCCCGAAATTTTCTAAAAATATGGCATTCGCCCTCCATTTCGGGTTAGATGGGTAAAGTACATGTCATTCGCCCTCATTTTTTGTTTGATCGGTCAAAACTATGGCATTCGCCCCCGATATACACTCATTGTTGGGTTCATATGTCTATTTCGCCCCTGATAACCAGTCATGGCGGCTTGAAACAACTCTTTCATCCCCCGATATTCAGTTGGGGTGGCTTCAAACAAGTATTTCGCCCCCCCATGTGTCTATAAAATCCCAAGAATGCCTGTAAAATGCCCTGTCCTCCTTATGTGTTATGCAATGTCCACTGGTTTTTGTTGTTTTCCCACAGTTTATGCTACCAGTGGACTCTCTGAGTCATCGTCATCAGCTCTGGATCATTGTCATGCTCACATTAAGGATGCAATAAACAAATTGTAGATGGAAATAAACCCAATTCAGATTAGGGCTTAAAAGCCAAACCTAGGGTTTGTGTTGTTTGTGTGTAGATAACCGGGTGAAGCTAAAGAGCATCCAAGCTTTGGCCTAATGTACAAAGATTTGGAAGCTAAGTTCGTTGTTTGGATGCTGGCACGTTGTTCGAGTGTTGGTTCATTGTTCAACTGCTGGCTTGCTATTTGGATGTTAGTTCACTGTTCATGTTAGGTGTTTGTTGTTGGATGGCTTGGTGTTAGTTGTTCGTTGGTTTGTTGGTTTGCTGTTTAGCGTTGGTTCACTGGTCGTTGTTCGATGTTCGTCATTGGTTCGTTGTCCGTTGTTGGAAGGTATGTAAACCAATTTCCCATTATCTTTGTTTAATTTGCTTCTTTAGATCTAAGAAAACATGCACAAAATCATAGTTTCTACATTAGTCAAACTCAGAAAACATGCACAAAATCATAGTTTCTACATTAGTCAAACTCTGCTTAATTTTCATGATAGATGAAGTATTGCTTGGATTGATTTCTGTAATGAATACACTCTCAGTTTGAATAGCAAATAAACTCAGAACATTGTAACAATAGTTAAACTTTAGCTTGCCTTAGTTCTAGTTTGATGTCATAAATAGATTCTGATCTAGGTTGATTTGCACAATAGATAGTATTTTCTTTGAAATTGGTTTTCATAGTAAGCAAATTTTCATAGTAGTTTAAATATTCATGCTTTGATAAGTTAGCATTGCTTTAATACTTGAATCCCATATTCATTTTTGTTGCTATCAATACTCTATTTTTCACATTTACTGAAGTAGTTTACCAAAATAGATATCAACTGATCAGAGTTTAAATCTAATCAATTTACGTAAGTACAAAGATACTCCACTTTGAGGGAGCAAAATACTATATTCAAGCCATTTATGCAGTTAAAGCTCAAAACTAAAATTTACCTTAGACATTTTTGTTAGTTTTCATCCCCAAAAATTAGAAGTGTTACTCAAATAGTTTTCTCCCCATTGAAAGTAGTTTCCCTACAATATTCATTTTTTCTACTCATCTCAATGACCTCATCTTGTAGGAAATTCAATGTTCTAATTAGTTGTGCTAGGTTATGTCTTGTGTATAGTTTTTAGGAAACTAGTTGATCTCGGTGGATTGGACCTAAAAGCTTGGCTTTATCTGTCTTGTTTATGTATGTTGACTAAATGGGTATTCAATTTTGGTTATCTCTGGTTTGAATTCAGCTATATGAATTAAATGTAAATGAGCTCATATTGTTGTGTAAATACTCATACAAAAGACAAATTTCACTACATGGAAAGAGAGGAGCCATTTTCTGAGGAGTCACTGGGTTACTCTTCAAGGTATCAGATCCTTGGTATCCGATTCTTCCTAGGTTAACTTGCTAGGTATCCGATCCTTCCTTTATTGTTGTTATACCTTAGAAAACACCTTCCAGAACTAGCACTCTTTGTAATCATATTTCCTGAATGGGACTTTGGAAGACAGATCTCATGATGTATCGATTTCCTTTCTACAACCAATATATTCTATGGATAGTCATATATCCTTTAGGGATTTGCACCCTGCTTCATGTAATGTTTTGTCCTAGCACACCACCAGGCTGTAATTCTGGGAGCTCTACAAGTGATCCATGACCTAATTGAAAGAAGAAATGTATGTTTTCTGGATCAGGACCCAGGAAATCACAATGGTGGGAAGTGGATAATTCTGATGAATAAGGCCGTCTCAGGTCGGTTTTGGGAAGATTTGGTAAGAAGCATTTATTTTTGTTTCCTTGTTGATTTTGATGTGACAATGTTTCAATCTTATGTTGATTTTAAGTTTTCTTTCCATGCTTCAAAAACATCGTAATAAGTTTTCCATAACTCTGAAGAATTGATTTAACAATGTATATTTGATTGTGGAAGTCAGGCATATCTAAGAAACAATGAGTAAGAAATAACTTCATTCAAAACAAGATTGCATCTGGGATTTCAGCATTGAATGGTTCAATTGTTTGGGAATGATTATCTCATAGTTCTGTAGAACTTTTTCATGTGTGTGGTTTTCTACAAAAGAATTTCCTTTCCAAAATTACAATTTATTGTCTTTCCGAGCATGCAAAAATGAAATTAATATCTACAAAATGTGAATTAATGATTTAGAAACCTTGTTGATGGATTTATGAATTCCTGTAATGATAACTAATTCCTATAATGATTGATGCTTGGCTCATATAAAATGCAATGAAGGAAATAATCGGTGCATTCCATGTAGTTACTAGATTTCAATGCTTTGCATCTGTAGCCTGCAAGTAAGATAAGATAATTTTATTTATGTCCAAAAACTGACAACAAGAGTAGGTCAATTGGATTAAGGAGTAACAATGGTGTAGTATGAAGTGGGAGTGTTGTAGCATCTCCTAGATCTAATCTAGCAAGAGTAAGCAAATATATGAGATGTAATGTTTCTAAGAAAAGCAACATAGGAAAAGTTGAATACATAAATGAACATTTCCTTCCATGTAGTTACTAGGTTTCAGTGCTTTGCATCCTCAGCCTATAGGTAAGATAAGATAATTTTATTTGTCCAAAAAATAATCACAAGAGTAGGTCAATTGGATTAAGGAGTAACATCGGTGTAGTATGAAGTGGGAGTTTGTAGCATCTCCTAGATCTAATCAAGTGACAGTAAGCAAATATATGAGATGTACTGTTTCTAAGAACAGCAACATAGGAGAATCCATAAATGTACATAAATGAACATTTTCCCCCAAATACAAGGAACAAAAGCTAGATTATTAATCTACCATTTGACACCAAGGTAGTACAAAGTAACAATGTGTCATGAATGTCAGTCTTAGCAATGATGCTTCCACCTGTTTTTTCTTTTCATTTAAGTAATTCATTGGCTACCAAATAAAGAAACATGGCCATTGGCTAAAGGGTTTTGGTGCCCTGGATAGGCGAAGGATGATTTTTCCTTCCTACATAGCAGAAACAATGGATTGAACAAAGCTCTGATGCCAACCGTTACATAGCTGCAAATAAAATTTACTTGCACAGAGACTATACACATACATTGAAATTTACTTCAGGGATATTGCAGTCCCTATGTTTGATGTAGTTCTGCTTTCAAAATGTTAAAAAAATTACGTCTTTAAGTCTATATTTTATTTTTTGTGATTTTCATATATTTATGTATCAGTAGTGCTATTTTGGGGAGTCACACTTGAATCCCTATTTCCCCGCATCTGGAGACTTGGTTAAGAAGCTTTTTTCTTGGCTCTTTCCCTTGTGTTTTTGTGTTTTGTGGATCTTTCTCTGTTGTACTTTCCAGTATCTCTGTATGTGTAGTCGCCAAGATTTCTCAATGCTGACATCTTTTCAGATTTAGGGACTTGGAAACTTTGTAGAACCTATTGGAAATATTTGTTGCTGATATAGTCCATGAGTCCCTGTTATTGTCTTTATAATGCTAAAATATGTTTCTTGGACCTGGACTAAAGTTGTTTGGGCAGTTTTTACTTTTTGAAAACTGTTCAAATTCTGTGCTGCACACTGTGAGCCGGAATATTAATATTTAATAAAGCTCACTGTTGCTAAGATATATGTATATTGGCAATTGCTGCTTCTGGTTCAATTTATTCAGTGAGTGCTGCGAAATTGGTTAAGGGTGGGTGGGTGGGTGCGTGCGTACAGTGTTTTGGTGGACTCAGAGGGTTGAAGGATTGCTTCAATTTTCAAGATTGGCAGAGAAGCTAATTTGTTTTTTGCTTTGGTTTGCAAATAATCTTATACAGCAATTTGTCAGATGTGAGGTTGATAGCCTTGGATATGGGAGCCCTCGTTGCTGGTGCCAAATATAGGGGTGAATTTGAAGAGAGACTGAAATCTGTATTGAAAGAGGTGGAAGATGCAAGTGGAAATTTATTCTCTTTATTGACGAAATTCATTTGGTTCTGGGTGCTGGTAAGAGAACCCTGCTTCGGTTGTGTATGGTTAAACTTTTTTCTCAAGCAATAATTATATATGTTATTATCCTAAATTAAAGATCCTTTTAGATGATTGGTTTTAGGGTTTGGTTGTTGAGTGATCACGTAGGATTGAATTTTGTTTTCAGGGTGTACTGAGGGGTCAATGGATGCTGCCAATTTATTCAAACCGATGCTTGCTCGGGGTCAACTTAGGTGCATTGGAGCAACTACTTTGGAAGAATACCGGAAGTATGTGGAGAAAGATGCTGCATTTGAGCGATGATTCCAGTAGGTGAGTGCTTAATTCGGTTATTAGAAATAATCATTTAGCTATTATACACTTTTAGTGCTCTGTCTTAGTAAATTTGTTGCTATTGATATTTCGGAGCAGGTGTACGTGGCTGAACCTAGTGTGGCAGACATTATTAGTATCCTTCGTGGTTTAAAGGAAAAGTACGAAGTTCATCACGGTGTGAGAATATTGGACAGATCGCTTGTGGTTGCTGCCCAATTATCAAGTAGATACATTACAGGTAAGTTGCTCATTTGGGTAAAATAGGTGGAATGAACCATAGTTCGTACGAATGATACCAAAAATGATGTTTATTACTTGATCATCATTGATGGTACAATCTGTGTATAGCTCAATTTTAACTGCTTCTTTGGGGATCTGTGAAAATTATTTGTATTATGTTTGTTTGAACAGGGCGGCATCTTCCAGACAAAGCAATTGATCTGGTAGATGAGGCATGTGCAAATGTAAGAGTGCAACTAGATATTCAACCTGAAGAAATTGAAACCCTTGAAAGGAAAAGGATTCAACTAGAAGTTGAGTTGCATGCCCTTGAAAAGGAAAAAGATAAAGCCAGTAAAGCTCGTTTGGTCGAGGTTAGTGCTTGGAGATAACTTTGTTGCAATTTTTTTGGCTGTCTTGCTGATCAGTGTTTGTAGGAATTTTATTATGACGAGGATGCTCTGATGTAAAGATGTGTATTGAAAATTCTTATGTAGGGGTGTTCACTATTGTTTTAACAGTGAAAATTGTTGGTCAGTGAGAACCCTTAATCTGATAGTTTGAGTAGTCTGTACGAATACTCAATTGTTTTTCTCTTTTCATTCTGTCAGGTTTGCAAGGAGCTTGATGATTTGAGAGATAAGTTGCAACCATTGAGAATAAAATACGAAAAGGAAAAACAGAGGGTGGATGAAATCCGGCGGTTGAAGCAGAAACGTGAGGAATTGTTGTTTACTCTGCAAGAAGCAAAGCACAGGATGGATTTGGCACGAGTTGCTGATCTTCGATATGGGGCCCTCCAAGAAATAGAGGTTGCAATTTCTAAACATGAAGCTGGGATGGGAGAAAATCTAATGTTAACAGAAACTGTGGGACCTGAGCAGATTGCAGAGGAATTGTTGTTCTTTTTGATGAAGTTGAGAAGGCACACAATTCAGTCTTCAACACTTTGCTTCAAATGCTTGATGATGGTAGACTTACTGATGGACAAGGTCGCACAGTTAGCTTCTCAAACACTGTCATTATCATGACATCCAACCTTGGAGCAGAGCACTTGCTAGCTGCATTGTCTGGGCACACAACGATTAAAGCTGCAAGAGAAAACGTTATGCAAGAAGTATGTCCATTCATTTTATGAACTCCGTGTACATCTTTTTCATATAAGTATCACGAAGTTGGCTTGTGGTGCACTGAAATGCCTTTGTTTGAATGTTGTTGCAGGTTAGAAGACATTTCAGGCCAGAGCTGTTAAATATACTTGATGAGATAGTTGTATTTGATCCTCTCTCTCATGATCAGCTTAAAAAAGTTGCTAGACTACAGATGAAAGATGTAGCAGTTCATCTTGCAGAGAGAGGTGTTGCATTAGCAGTTACAGATGCAGCTTTGGATCTTGTTCTTCAGGAAGCCTATGATCCTGTAAGTAAAAAAATCACTTTGTTTGCTTTCTTTCTTATTAAAAATCTCTGTTGCCAGGGTATGTGTCCCAGACCCTAGTAAACGTGTCCCTGCATCTCCTTGTCCCGGAGATGCTTCTCCCTATCCCAGGGGACATCTCCCTGGAAGCATGTCTCCACATCCCACGGAATGCATCCAACGTCTTGGTTGTGGGAAGGTGCCTGACTAAATTTGATGTACCTCCCCTTGAAACAATCTAAAATAATGATTTATATGTTATTATGTTCTAATCCTATGCCTAGTATTATCATTTACAAGGTGTGATCTGTGTCCTTCATACACAATGATCTGTTTTAAAATATGATTGGCATTTTCCATGCCCTGTTACATATTGTGTGAATCTACCTCGGAGGTTATTCCAAGATTCTGATTTTTTGCATATTTGTTGGTGGTGGCCAACGGTGGATATTTAAGAGCAGAAATTTTCGGTTCTTGCTTCAGTTTCTCAGATTTTCAGCTTTCTCGATTTTCACATTCAGTTTCAGATTTTCACTTTTGATGCCCTTAATTTCAATTTCCACATGATATTTTTCAGATTTTCACTTTTGATGCTCGTTTGATATGTATTTCAGTTCTTTTTTTAATTTTTTCATACATTAGAATTATATATGCCATCACACCTCTCTCATGACCCACTCGCCGGAAAAGTGGCTGCATGTATAATTTATATGTTCTAATCCGATGCCTAGTATCTTCATTTTTAAGGTCCGAGTTGTGCTCTTCATGCTGAATGATCTGATTTTCATTTTCCATGTCCTGTCATCTATTGCGTGAATCTGCCTAGAGAGTAATTTGGAGAGATAGTTTTTGGCAGGGAGTTGTTAGTGGTGGACAACAGTGGATCTTTAAGAGCTGTAAACTGAATAGTTACAATGTCGGTTTCTCAGATTTTCAGCTTTCTCAATTTTCTCTCTAGTCTCAGATTTTCCCATTTTCACATAATTAGTGAATGAATCCTATGGATATAAACTACTGTTCTGTTTCTGATTTTTTTTTCGTATATGTGAATTACCTCGATGTTCACTTACACCTGAATTCAAAAATTGGGGCCCTTATCTCTTCGTACTCTGGCAACTTAGTTCAAAATATGTACTTAAGGGATGGTTTTAGTGTGTTTGTTGATTACTGCATTAGTTGGTTGTGAACCCTGTAAAGCTGGGAGGATTAGATTTTAGCCTTTTTGCTTCAAAATTAGTAAGTCTAATGCAAGAGCTAGTTAAGGACTCTATGTAAAACCTCTAAATGGGTGATACTTGCAGGTTTATGGAGCTCGTCCCCTACGGCGATGGCTAGAAAGAAAAGTCGTCACTTAGCTATCTCGGATGTTTATCAGTGGGGAGATTGATGAGAACAGTACTGTGTATATTGATGCAATCCCTGGGCAGCAGACATTATCTTATCGCGTGGATAGGAATGGGGGAGTCGTTAACCAAAACACTGGTGCAAAATCAGATATCTTGATAGAAATTCCTAGTTCTACTTCTGTCTATCCTAATTCGGATCCATCCCAGGCAGTAAAGAAAATGAGAATAGAAGACAGAGACGATGACGAGCCAATGGAATATTAGATGATGAATGATGGAATTTTGTAGGAACTTGCAATTATCTTATTTGGGATGATGCGAGTATGAATACAATTTGAGTGCCTTTACTGTTTTTTTGAGTGGGATTAAGCTATGGCAATGATTAGAACTTTTGACTGTAAACTTATTTCTATATACTAATGAACAATGGGTTTTCCTTTTCTACAAGTTGAGGCAACTGGCTCTCTTTTGCTGTTAAGAATAGTATTATAGTGTGTGTTTAAACCATTTGAAAGGCTATTGCATATGATGAATTTTACAAAAAAATAGACCCTGTAGAGTACTTCCATCATCTGCCACTGCTTTTTCTGTGACTTTAGTGTTATATCCAGCTTGCCAAATTTTTTATTAAGGATTTTAAGTTCTAGGGTTATTATAGTTAACGTTTGAAAGGCGTAGGTGAGTTTCTGCCTCCCTTCCAAATGGAGGTGAACTCTAATCAACGGTGGAGACTAATGGTGGCAAAATCTCTGAAGGCACGGCTTTAAGCACAGTAGGAAAATTCGGCCGTATTGGTCATATGGCTTCTGCTAGACAGAAAAATTGGTAAGAATATGTAATTTGACGAATTTCTTACAGTATGGATATGATAAGATAGAATAGAGGAATAGAGATGGATCTGGTTATTTTCCTCTTCTCTCGACCATTTCTTGGTCGGCCGAAATTTTGGTAGAAGGTTTATTGTAAAAGCAAAGGCAGAGGCTGCTTGGATAAAGGATAAGATGGGCTGAATAAGATGCCCGAGAGAAAAATTTATGGTAAAGACAGCCATAAAAGGAAATATAGGATTGCACTCCCAACTTCTATGATTCAAGGGAGTTAAAAACTTTATTGGCTTCCTCCGGGAGCAGCGTCAGGGTTTGACTGTGCTTTTTTTAAAGAAAAAAATGCCTGCCAGCCATTGTAAATCTGCTTAGACACAAAGCCGCCATTAAAATAAGAATACAGGAGGCAAATGTCCTTTATTCTGCTTCAACTTTATTATGCTTCATCCTTTAGAACATCTCCAGAACAAGCTTTTTCTGGATTATCTATCAAAAGTTAAACTCAACTGTACTATACACTTCAATTTGAGATTACTGGTAATAATTCTTATACACCAATAATTTAGTTGTTACTGCTCTCATGAATTGGGATATTTATTAAGAAGGTTTTAAAGTTTTAATCTCTCTCTGTTTAGCTTTACACTTTGGTTGCTGTCTCCCAACGGTTTACATTACTTTGGCAACTGCTCTTTAATTTTAACCCATAGCTTCACTCTGTTGAAACTTCAAATAAACATTTTCAAACATAATTTGGTTTTATGCGTGCCATTGAATCCTGCATAGGTAAATAGCAGCAGCCATTACATTTTCTCAAAATGACCAGGTATGCTACTTCCATTGGCACATACTTATTCAATCCTTCAGTAGCTCTTGGTTGATCGATTTGCAACCAAATTTTCCTTCATTTTGCTGAATTAGAAGTTAGCACCTAAGGAAAGATTCAGCCTGTCTAGTCAGCCATTACTTTTTTATTTATATTCTCGAATTTAACAAATAATTCCGTAGTGAGTTTGTAACTATAGTTTGGGGTTTCCTCTGAAATTTCCAAATAATTTATCTATTCTTTTAAAAAATGGCAATTCAGCGGAGATGACAAAGGAGAGGAAGATGTGCGTTAAACTCAAGTATCAAGATTCACTCAATTTAAATTTAAAACGAATCATCTTACATAAGAAATATTCATTGCAATCCAAAAGTTTTTAACATCTTTTAACATTTTTGTTTTCAAAATGCTGGAATCTGGTGCCTGTTTTTATGAAAACAAGAGGATATTGGAACTTGTAGGTGTTTAAAATCTGACTTGAGACACCCTACGTGGAAGCCCAAAATTATATATGATTTTTTTGACTCTTCTTGTTACAGTCTGTTAAGAAATTACTTAGCATTTATTCTTATTAAACTTGCTACCAGCTGCAATTGCAATGTTATGCAACACTTTCCTCATTTACTTTGCCACCTTAACTTTAGTTGTTTATAAAAGAAGATTATCATCTACCAATTGGGTATGATTAATGTACTGGATGGTTGAAAATTGTTTTAGTCCAGGGATTTTCTTGTTAAAGGATTTTCATGACATTTGTGTTGCAATCGCAAACAGACTGGAAGAAAGAGGACACCCTTGCCTAGCTCCCCTATTTTATTTGAAAATTTTTGTAGACGTGTTTAAAATTATTTATCACATGGTAACGGTCTTAGTCTGATTTCTAATCTACCTACTCAGGAAGACAGAAAACTAAAATCTCTATCAAAACTGCAATCTTATTTTTACTAGGAACTGAAACACATCAAGATGAAGAAAGTGGCAGCAAGTGCACAGATCTGAAACTCAAATCACATCACTGTTTATTAATCTTAAAAACATGAATTGCACTGAAAACTTCAAACTCTACCCTCCACCCACTGCTTCCTACTTTTAAAGCTCAATTAATAAACATATTCCCCTGCCTTCTCGACTGAGAAGAAGAGTAGGTACAATATATCTAGACACACATACACCAATGCCTCAACTAAATATCTGGGGCATGCAAGCATGCATCCTCCTTGAGATTTTTTCCTTAACTACTATGATGCATGCACTTCACTAAACTGAGATAGGTTGCATGCACCTTATCTGACTGATTGTGTATGCAAATTCTATTTTTTAGTTCTTAATTATTGTTAAAAAGCATGCAAACCTTTGTATTGAAAATCTCTTTATATGAACCAATACTTCCACTGACTCAAGTCTATTCCAATGAAGAATATGGTCATTGGAAATGTTTTAAGCTGTTTATTTTAATCTACTCTCATGAAACTCAACTATTTGACTTTCTGAAGCTACCATATGAATTGATTGTTGTAGTCATTTTTGGAAGTCAAGCAATTTCCATTTAGAGTAAAAACAAAGAGTTGCCTATCTCCAGATTTCTGTGGCAAAGAAACATTTGTGTTTAACATGAACTTCATTATTTTTTATTGTCATGGATAGGGATGTTACAAGATGTGGATGCTCCTATCCATTATAATGTCAATGCCAAATATGCATTATGATTTGCTTGCAATTTCGTGAGAACCAGTGTCAATGTGTATGGACCCATGTGATGTTTTTGTGTCAACCTGCATTCAATAGAATATACAAGTATAATATTCCAAGATACGCTTCACACCAAGTTTGACACCCATCTTTCAAGCTATCTTCAATGTTTTGGCAGGGAATGTAGAGCATCATTTTTCCCTACAAAAATCCTTGAGGTCAATGTGCTCATTATATAATGTAGGATTGCTTTATTTTCTTTACATCCATATCTAACTATGAGTACCATGCCACATATTTTACCAAGAAAACATGTTCAAAATTTTAATGGCTTGCAATGTACATGTTGACAACCAAAGCATACATATCGTCTTCAGAAGTGCATGGGTCATTTTTCTCCTCACTGCATGAATTTAGAAGTGCTTGGGGTTGTTATTGATCAATGTATGAATGCTTTTATAGTGTTGGGACATTTTAAAACAGTGATGGGCAAAGTTATCACCTGTCGGGGAAATTTTTTGTGGATTGAAGCATTTTTGTGATTGCCTGGGTGATTATATCATTGTCGAGTGTTTTTCTCCCTTGCCTAGGGAAATTATTGAAGTGCATAGGGCATCTTTATCATCATTGGATGAATTTTGAAGTGTTTGGGGCAAGTGATGAAGTGCCCGGAAAATCATGGAAGTGGATGGGGGAGTTTTTATCTTTGTTGGGAGAAATTTGAAGTGCCTGGGGCAAATATTGAATTGTCTGGGTGTTTTTATCATGGTTGGGAGAATTTTGAATTGGCTGCTCGACAAGTATTGAAGTACATGGTGTGTTTCTATCATCATTGGGTCAATTTAGAAGTGCATGGGGTAAGTATTAAAGTGCCTCGGGGGAATTTTGAAGTGCTTGGGGAAAATATTGAAGTGCATGGGAAGTTTTTATCATGCTTGGGAGAATTTAGAAGTGCCTAGGAAAATATTGAAGTGCTTAGGGAATTTTTATCATCTTTGGGAGAATTTTGAAGTGCCCGAGGCAAGTATTGAAGTGTCTGGCCGTTTTTCTCATCATTGGGTGAATTTAGAAGTGTATGGGGCGTTATTTGCATCACTGGGTGAATTTAGAAGTGCACGGGGTTGTTATTTATCAATTTATGGATGCTTTTATGGTGTTGGAACATTTTAAAACAATGATGGGCGAAGTTATCACTTGCTAAGGAAAATTTGTGTGGATTGAGCCATTTTAAGTATTCACTGACAAATATACAACTCTCCTACCATTCGACACCAAAGAGAAGAAATTTTGGTGAGAAGATTGGTTGGAAGCTTGGAATTGGTCCACTGACTATCTCTCTATATAAAGGAAGTGGCCTGCTACTAGGATATTCACTTAATTCTATTAATTTGTTGGCATGTCAAGATTCATGACCCCACATGTCCATTGGACCATTAAGGGACAAGATAACAAGTAGAGTCCCTACTTTCCCTGAATCTAGTTAGTGTAGTCATGTTTTGTCGACACCTTCTAGTTGTGAGTGATCAAATACTACTTGTGAAATGTATAAATAAATCCATCCTCTCCTCATTCATACACTTGTTCATTTAAGAGTCTAGGAGTCGAGAGAGTCCAGAGTTCAGCTCTAATGTATGTTCTTCTATTGCACTACCTTAGTAATCTACATAATCAAAATTTTGAGTCTTATTGGAAAACAATTCGCCAACATTTTACTATATTTTATAAATCAGTGAAAGATTCGCCAAGTTTTTACATTTTTTTATAATTAAGTGAAATATTCGCCAAGCTTTTACAATATCGTATAATTTAGTGAAAGATTCACCAATATTTTACAGCATTATATAATAAAATGAAAGATTCGCCAAAAAATTTATATATACATATTATATTATTGATAAAATCGCCTTCAAGTTTTCCTATATATCGGGGAGATTCGCCCATTTTTTATACATATAAATTTTGGGGGGGTTCTTAAAATCATCCCTGATGCTATCCGTGATCCCACTCTACTCCGTCTCTTCAGATGAGTCCATCTCCTGGAAAGGTCCTTTGAATCTATTCAATACCTGCACATTCCACGAGACATGAACACAGTTGCTGACTCGATGGCCAACTTCATCTTGGATTGGTACATCACACACACATAATACATTCAGAAAGAACTCATAACATGTAAATCATCCATTGTATATAAGCAAGCACATAAACAAGATCACATCATTCATCCATCTAAAACACATAATGTATAAAACCGCCAGAAATGTGTGTATTTCTATAAGTCATCATAAAAGGTAGTGTTGGTACAAAATCTGAAGCACGACAGCTTTCAGTGAATCTATACAAAATCTAAAGCCTCATAGCTTTCAGTAGTACAAAATCTAAGGATTTTAAGCTCTCAGTACATACATAATAACAACATAAGGCCTAACGCCTGGACCGTGCACCCCTAGGTCTCGCAGCTCTTGCCTGTTGACCATGGAAGCAGTCAACTGCCCTCTCTACCTTGCGGAGTAGCACATTGAAATGCATGGACGCCCCAACTGTAGACCTCTGCATGGGCCACAGTAACTCATCCACTATCGGCTCTAGAACATCTAACGTCAACCCGATCAGGTTCTCGTAGACATCCTCCATCTCCATGATAGCAGCATGCGAGGCTGGGGCCATGGATGCTCCCTCTCCTCTCTTTGCAAGAAGAGAAACTCTTAGCGGTTGCACAAGGCCCACATCTGCACACACATGTTATTAACTTACCAACACTATAACAAAAAAATCATAAATACAAAAAACTAAAAAGTACAAGGGGCATTGTTCTTACCGATGTCTCCCCACTCTACTCCCTCGGGCAACGCTAGGTCTGGGTCCTCCCTATAATTCGTACCACTATATGGGTAGTCCTCCACCATGAGTAGCTGGCCTTCCATCCAGGTGAAGAATCCAAGACCGTACCCAAAGATAGGACATCCGCCACCATGAAGGGCCATCACCTCTGTCCATCGGACCATGTGAGGATCCCTAGGATCCCTGTCATCCAGAGGCACCTACAGGCATAGAAGGGGAACCCGCTCCAACAAGAGTGAGATCACTATCGATCCATATCCAAACTGCTTGAGCTCTCCGCACTGACACTTGGTCAGCTGAGCTCGTAGGTTGGTGAGGAGTCCCTCACACCAGTTGAATATCTTCGAAGACATACAGTCCTCATCATACAACATTTAGGACCTGGTAGCTAGGTGAGCCGCTTGGCTCCCTGATATCCTCACTATGGTGAAAAGTATAGCATGCAATGGATGCTCTCGCACCTCTTTGATGGGGATCTTCCCACTAGAAGCACGGGCGTGTGGAGTACAGTGCTAGATGATCAAGTCATCCACGGTCCAATCACTCCCTCATGATCCGGTGAGTGCCACATTATCCCCTCTCTGGGATAATCTAGTCAATAAATAGATGTCATCAACATCTATGGTAAGCACATGCTCTCCGATCATAAATTACTGTTGAGCGGCATCCCAACATCGAATCATATGCTCTAGCAGTGGGACTTGGGTCCTCATGCCCTGGACCTAGAAGAACTTCAACAACCCACAGTTCCTCAATGCCTCTACACAAAGTGGATCATTTATTGCTTGCACATCATCCAAATCATGTTCACGCTCACTCCATTCTATAACCATGTTGACGGCCGAGAACCTGTCAAGAGAGGCATTTTAACATCATTAGAACTCATGTCAACCATTGGAAGTTTGTTTTTTGGGCTAGGTTTGTTTATGGGGTTGGACGTTTTGCACCCCGTCAACACTGACAGAGTGACATCATCGCAAATCTCCTTTGCGATGACTCAGGCTCATCGTAGTTCCCGTAAGGGAGACCTGCGATGACCCGAGAGCACAATATCCCCCCACAAATCAACTCAAAAACCCAAAAAATGAACAAGAATTGGAAATGTAAGCCACTGGAAATATGCTGGCTAAGTTCTAGGCTTACCTGTTCCTGATGGTTCGCGAATTGGCCACTCGTAGCTCCAGCAATCAACGAATGAATTTTGGCTCCAAATGACACTTTTTCTCCTCCCAAACTTGGAAAATTCAAATGGTAACTATTGTTTGGTCTTTTTCTATTTATAAACAAAAAGGAATATTCTTTTTCAAATATTAGATTCTTTTTGGCCTATTTGCTATAGTCTGGATTGTTTGAATACCTGGTTGATTGTTTGACCTAGTTCTCAAGCATGCAGGAGGCATTAATTGTTCTATTTGCGTCGGTTTCACTTTGTAGCGGTCATCTAAGGTATGAATGCTCCCTTGAATATTTTGTCGTTATTTTTCATCCATTAGATTTTAATTATTTAACGATGACGATCTAAGTCTTTGTTCTTTCTCGTGCTCTTAAAACCATGAGAATAAGTTACCGAGTTACGATTTATCACTTTTCCGGGCTCGTTCAAACTCCTACGGAAAAGGACCCCCCCCGAGTCTATCTTTAAGCTCTTTTCCAGGCTCTCGAAATACGAAAAGGTTTCCAACCTGCGACGATGTCAGTTAATGGACTAAAATAGCTTCTTCGAGCCCATTCTCGAAGCTAGATGACATGGATCCCTATCCTTGGCCTTTGGGAGAGTTGGCATTTGGTCCCTAACCTCTTGGAAGGATCCCCTATCTCTCTCCTACCATATCTCAACCTACCCTATCCACTTAGTCCTATATAAGTGAATCCCATTCCCATACCAAAGGAAGGAAGTCTATAGTATCTACATGCTGGTGAAATCACCTTAGGATAGATCTCTATTCATCTATTGGGAGACTCACACTTCCTTGGGAGGCTTTGGCATTGAATTGATCAGATAAGGATTGTTACGTTAAGTCATCGGTTGTAATCTCTTCATCCTATGTATTTCCCTTTCAATACAGTAATAAGTGCTTTCCACCAAAATCTCATTGTGTTAATGATATCTTGTGTAGTTTTCCTGCTTAACTACTTACTTAGATCTATTATTATGTAGGTGCATTTTACTATTTGTTTTGTTGTTGTGTTGTCTTGACAAGTTTTGCAGCTTGGATCTGAAGACCATCAAGCTTGGATCTGAAGACCATCAAGCTTGGAACAACATTCAAAGGAAAAGGATCAGCGATCTGAAAGGTAAAGCATCTAGTTCCTTGATCTCTAATTAGATATAGGAGAGTGATTTATATTCTGTTCTATTTGTTCTAGACTCGCGTTGAGCTAGGGAGATCAGGCCTCGAGTCCACTCTTGGTAGATTGTCCATCAAACATGAATGGGATCCCCTAGGAGATTGGTTTGCAGAATGTGGTGTAAATCATAACATATAATGCAACTAATTATGTGGTTGTTGGTAGATTGCTTATGGAGAGGCACCCTTCACTATTTTGGACTCCATGCGTTGCACATTGTATTGATTTGATGTTGGAGGATGTGGGAAAATTCCCTTCATCAAGGAGGTCATTGATCAGGCTATGATCATCACCACATTCATATATAACCAAGATTTTCTTCTTAACCTCATGAGGAGATGCATGAGAAACAAGGAGTTAATGCATGCTGGAATCAGACGGTTTGCCATCAACTTCATTTCTCTTTAGCCTTTGCTTCGATGTCAGTTTGAGTTGAAGCAAATATGTGTTTGTGATGATTGGAGTGATTGCACATATAGTAGGAGAGAGGATGGGAGATCCATCGCTATATTGGTGTACACCAACCTTTTTTGGAAGGACTGGAGGAAGTGTGCTCAATCAGTGAACCTTTGGTAAAGGTTCTGAAATTACTTGACAGTGATAAGCCTGCTATGGTATATTTGTATGAGGCCTACATGGATAGGTCCAAAGAGATAATTTGGTCTTATTATGTGGGGAAGGGTACCCTTAGATATAGTATACACATGATTCCATGGGATTTGATTGATAGTCGATGGACCGGGATGCTCCATTAACTCATTCTACACTTTTCCTCAAGCCCACCTTTTCCTACAAGTGTAAAATTGATTTTGATGGCGAGGTGTTTGAAGGGCTTATATCATGTCTTAATAGGATAGCACCTGATGTTGAGACTCGCCACAATATTACTCACGAAATGGATATGTATCGGGATTTCCAAAGCTATTTGTGAAAGGATCGTTTTGATGCCAAGTAAGTGATTACAAATTATAATGTAGAACTTTAAATTTTTAAAATTTAATTTTGTTTTATATTTTTATTTGAAAGTTGAAACGTGAATTATGTAATCCAATTCTCTTTCTTTCTTGTTTGTTGTAGGTGTTTGGTGGAGAACATATGGTGCAAGGGCACCAAATTTAAAGAAAAAATAGCCATCCGAGTCCTCAGCGAAACTTGTAACTCTTCTGGTTGTGAGCATAATTGGAGTGTAAGAAACGCAACATGTTAGAACTTCAACAAAGCAATTAAATTCATTGTTATTTAAGATCCTCTATCATATTGTTTCCCTCTGGCCTCATGACTCATTAATTTTTATCACCCTCTTGCAAGTTGGATTTCCCATGCCTAAATGAATTGGTGTACGTCCAGTACAATATCCGACTGTGGATGAAGCAAGTGGAGAAAACACCTGATGTGGATGTCATTTACTTGGACAATATTGATGTACAATGTCCAAGTGTAGGGTGGATACTGAGCTACCTATCATGGAGGAGGCACCTACATGGTTAAAGGAGGAGGAGCAACAACAACAGGAGCAACAGGAGGAGGGAGGAGGAGCAGGAGGAGGAGTGACTTGAAGAATTCATGGAGGGTGATTTGCCTGCATAAGCACAACCTTCTACATTATTTGATGTATCTAGTCCCACATTGGCACCCACTAGTCACCATTCGACATCTGGTGTAGGGACAAGACCTTCTATTGCTAGGGGCGGGCCTTGAAAACAATGCATGCTCTTTTCCCATGAAAAGGGAAGAGGGCATTGATATCATATACACATAGTTAGCTACTAGTTTTGTGATGTAATTTTCTATTGGACCATTGGTTGTCCATTTCCTAGTACTATTGGATAGCTATCACTATCACAGTGCAAGATTCATTATATCGAATTTGATGTATCATTTTTTATTTGGCATCCACGACATCATATATATCAGTGCTTTCTCCATATTTATGTGCCAATGTAGTTATATGATGTTGTTGTTGCTTTATATGTTTAAAATTATGAAAAAAATGAATGTATTTTGTGGTTTTTAATGTTTGTTGCGGTTTGCCGATTTTTTCATCGATGTTGTTGAGAAGATGTTTTATGGACCCTCACCGATTTTTCATCGATGCCGATTGTTTCAACTATGATTTATGTGTATATAGAAAAATTATCATATAAAAGGAGATATTATTTGTACAATAATAAAAAGTTTATTTTTATGTATTTATATCTTCATAAGTTTTGGTTTTTGAGTTCTTAGTTCTACCAATTTTAACCATCCTAGATTCATTTTATATGTTTAAAAAAATTACATCTCAAAGGATTTGATCCCTCTGAAAACTTCATAAAATCCAAGGTTGAGGATCATAATAATTGTTTTAAAAAAAATACCATAATAAACATAAAATTCTATAATAAAACAAACGAATATAGATCCATCTTAATCTTGAATCCTTAAGCACCAAGAAGACTATGTCTCTATTTATTTTGATCCCTCTTAATGCATATTAGATTTCGGGTTAATATGGATCTATGCTAGTTTAATTTCAATGACATCAGTTAATATCGTATAAGACACAATAATATCAATTCATAGCATTATTATATAGATACAAAGTTTAGCATTTAAAAGTGTCAATAACATTCCTCGGTGATAGGTAGTTTGTGATAAATAAAATAACTTAACACGCAAAATCAAACCCAAGAATTGGTGATAACAAACTGTTGTTATTCATAAATTTTGCAGCTTCCTTGAACTTGGGTTGATAGAACTACTTAACATTTTGGGAATTAATTAATATAAGTGCGTCTTGGGAATCAGATAGTATAAATTGGAAAGATAATGATTTGGTGTCTATAGGCCATGGTTGTACCCTTTAATTCCCTCATTGATATCCACTCACCCACACATCAAAGGATTTATCCATGAGATCTCATCATATGCATTGACTCCTTTGACAAAGTTATCAACTCCATTGTTGCCTCAAATTTATGATTGCAAATCCTCCTGGAATCAATATTGATTGGGTTAAGGAGGTGGTTGACATTGTCATGGCCTTGTCCCTTGTACTAATTCACCACATGCAATTTCTCTCCAAATGAGTATTGAGTATTCCTAGGGGTCTATGCCAACTACCCCTTATTATTATATTATTTCCTCTAACCACTTAATGGACCTATTTATTATCCACCAATTATGAAGTGGCCATATTCAATTATTATCATCACATTACTTACATGATTCCCTTGGATACCTCCCTAAGTACCCCATATTATCCTCCCTAGATACATTACAAGGTAGAGAGCATATGATAAAATATTGAATGTGATGGTATCATATCATAAATTCTCTATTAACATTATCACACTTACTGTAAATACCAATTCTTGATAATATCAAGACACTTCTAAAAAATGCCAACTTAAAATTCAATCAAGGGGAACTCACAATAACATGCACACAGTGAAGCAAAGGTATGATGTATCAAAATAAATAATGACCCACTAAGTCATGTTGCAAAAACGGAATTTATTGTGGATTCCATGCAAACCACTTTTTTTATGAATAGCATTCATATGATATGATGTCCTCAATAGTTATATATATATATATATATATATATATATATATATATATATATATAATCACACCCTTTATATCTAGAATGTGGTTATTGTGTGTTGTCCAATAGTACAAGTATATCCATAATCTGCAGTGATCTATTTCATCTTCAAATACAATAATTGTACAAACATGGTCACATTATTTTAATGTCAAGGGTTATAGGAGCCATTGAGTTTATATTAATTGTTGATTTCACTCATCCAACAGACATATTGTTGACTTTTCTCCATGTAATCGAGATAAGGATGGCCAATGGATAGGTGGGGGGTAGGGTAGGTTCTCATAGATCCAGATGGAAATATTGAATTGTCTTATTCATGGGAAGTTGGAGTTACCATAAACAACTAGGAAAAGATTTGTGCTTTGTAAATGGGATTGCAAATTCATTAAAACTCACAACAATGATAATGTGATGATCTTTGGAAACTTCTTATTAATTATTAAGCAAATGTGAAAAAAAACACACTAGGGAAAGGGCTCTTCAAAGTCAACCCTTTGAAAGAATTGATCAGAATATTAATAGCTTGGATAAGTTTAGAGTCTTCCACGTCAATAGTGTGATATTTTATGATATTCTCATAGATATATATAGACGAAGATAAAATTCACACTAATTCTAACAGAGATCAAAATAATTAAGCAAGAAAAATAGAGAAGAAATAATTGTGTTACAACACAAGAGAATAAAGAACAATTGGAAAAAAAATCATTACATCTATTATTTAGTAGAATGTGTACATAAATAATAAATCTCCAAAGGATAAATTCATTATCCTAAAGAGGAAGTTGGAATCCACATAAGTGGCAGGCTTAGTTTGCATTGGAACCATCTCCCAATAAGGTCTAGTGGCCACTGATGATGAATGGCTAGTCAACTGAGGTGGACTAGTACATGAATGAGTCATTGGGGATATGAATTAGGGGATGAGAATCCAAGGGGGTGCAATAATGACTTGTAGTGGTCAAAATAGGCACTCCTACACTTAGTGGCAGTGAAACTAGGTGTAACAGTTAGTTAATTGGTCAATCAAGGGGACAAGGCTCCCTAAATCATGGAACTGAATATGATAACTACTAAAATCATTCATGAGGGTGCATTTGGAATTTAGTGATGTAACCAAGGTGCTCTAAGTGGATAAGAGGGATAATGATGACCAAATTTAAGCTCTAGGGGGCATAAATCAAGGACTAGGTGCTAGGAGACTCAACTACCAATGCATGGATGCATGGAGTGCGGCATGGAATGCATGCATGCATGCAAAGTATGCAAAACCAAGATGATATGGTTAGAATATTCCAACACCCCCCCTTAATCCTGACTATGCGAGGAAAGATCAGAAATAGGGCCTTGGTAACTGAGACCAAAGGTCACCCTTTACAAATTTATTAGTCCATTTAAGTGAGGAAAGAGGGAAAACCATATGGGAACAAACCCCACCATCAAGATGGACATGAAACACACCAAAACATTTTGCTCAAGACTCAAGTAGGTGTGATGCTTGATTCAATGTTTGGAGGTTTCTTCCTCTTGGGAAGAAGTGGATCATGCTCCAAAAACATGTGCTTGAATTCTCCTTCAGGGAATGCAAGTGAATCTGGAGGCTTTTTGAACTTGCTCTTCAGAACAAACATGGTGAGAACAAATCCAAAAATATGAAGATCATCCTGGAACTTGTAATTCGAACCAGATTAGGTAGGATCAACTCCAAGAATGTGTAGATGGTTCTTTGATATATCCTTTGAAACAGCAGGGGTGAGATCAAAACCAAAATCACCAAAATATGCTTGAGACTTGAACCCAAGTGAATGGTAGTGTCCTCCATCTTCAGTGAAACTCTAAGAACATGTGCCAATGATGAAATAGAAGTTCATAGGAAGCTTGTGATCAAGGAGGGCGAATGCATCACCTACAAAATTTGATTTAACCTCCAAAACATTCAGTAGATCATCATTCTGGACACCATCAGACTCATGTGAAAGAGAGGATTTAAGAACCTCTTCAGATTCTAGAGCATGAACTGGCTTATCTTGCTCATAATTCGAAATAGATTATATTGAGAACATGAGTGAGGAATCGATAATATCTCCAAAAGGATCAACTTCATTAGTTGCATCACTTTCATTTGCATCGACTACATGGGAAGGGGACAATTCAAAAATATCTTCAACTTCTAGAGAAACAGAGGAAGGAATGTCTTCAATGGGAACTTTATGTGTTAATCTGCAACTTTTTCTTCATCTTGAACAACTTCATCATGAGATATGATTGAGGCCAAGGTATCACTGGGATTGTTATCCAAATGATTTACACCAATCTATTCATTCTTGTTTCCAAATGATTTGTCCAATTGGTCCCATAGATCACTTGGATATGCAACAGTTTCCATGAGGTAGCGCATACTAGGAGACATAGCAATACACATTGCTCCAAAGGCTCTATCACATTCATTTATCCAATCATTCTCCTCCTTATAGGAAGAAAAATCTCTTATAACATCAATACACATATCAAAAAGACATTGTCTCTTTAGATATGCTATCATCTTTGGTTTCCACTCATCATAGTTGAATGGAGAGAGAGGAGGAATTGCTTTCAGATTCATGGAAGCCATTGTAGAATACCTACACAAAAAAGATATGAAAAAATATCTAGAAGATTACTTTGCTCAGCAAAGCTCTGATACCATGTGATATTTTGTGAGATTCTCACAAATATCTAGAGACAAATATAAAATTCACACTAAGTCTAACAAAGATCAAAAGAATTGAGCAGGGAAAATAGAGAAGAGATAATTGTGTTACAACAAAAGAGAATGAAGAACAATTGGAAAAAATTCCATTACATCTATTATTTAGTAGAATGTGTACATAAATAATACATATCCAAAGGAAAAATTCGTGAGCCTAAAGAGGTAGTTGGAATCCACACAAGTGGCAGGCTTAGTTTGCATTGGAACCATCTCCCGATAAGGTCTAGTGGCCACCGATGATGAATGGCTAGTCAACTAAGGTGGACTAGCACATGAATGAGTCATTGGGGATAGAAATTAGGGGAGGAGACGCCAAGGGGGTGCAATAATGACTTGTAGTGGTCAAAATAGACACTCCTACACGCAGTGGCAGTGAAACTAGGTGTAACAGTTATTTAATTGGTCAATCAAGGGGACAAGGCTCCCTAAATCATGGAAATGACTATGCTAACTCCTAAAATCATGCATGAGGGCGCCTTTGGACTTTAGTGATGTAACCAAGGTGCTCTGAGTGGATAATAGGTCTAATGACGACCAAAGTTAAGCTTTAGGGGGCCTAAATTAAGGACTAGGTGCTAGGAGACTCAACTACCAATGCATGGATTCATGGAGTGTTGCATGGAATGCATGCATGCATGCAAAACCAAGATGAGATGGTTAGAATATTCCAACAAAGAGGATAATAATTACGCAATTGATCATCAAGCTAATGTAGAAATTTATCTTGACAAGGGTATTGTGTTAAAAATGTAGACCCCCTAAAATAAAGTGGCTCACCTAAGTTAGTTATGAGAACAAGAATATTCAGGAAGACCATTAATCCACACATAATCTACATACAACTTAATGGAAGGCATGTCATTTGTTTCCGCCAATCTGCCTTATGGTATGCATGTCTTTCATGATTTTAAGGCATGCGAGGAAGCAGTAAGATTCCTTCATGCCTTGAGCTCCCTCATTCCTTGGTGTAAATACTGCAACTTATTCTCCTTTATGGCACTCGTGTGCATGTCCAGTTGTAAAGGTGGGATAATTGATGTGTGATTTCAAGTTTTTTGTGGTTCTTTTTTTTGGAGAGGAGGAATATCGAGTTAGGATCGGTCTCCTACAACTATTTATGAATCCTGCAATTTTTCCACGAGTGTGTGGATGACCATCAATATATAACAGGTTCTTCTTGTTAATATTTTTAGAATCATAATCATTCATGCACATATTATACATGGAAATGCTATGTTTGTATTCAGAAATAATCATGTAATAAAATCGGCTATAAAGAGGACCAAAAAATGGCATAAGTGATGTTGTTTGTTTGGGATGAATGAATACATGTGAAAGGATAAACAACCCAATATTTATAGCATCTATGTTAGAATTACAATCATGCAATTATTATCACAAAAGGAGAATTTGATCCCAACATTGGGCACGGGAAGGAAACATGGCCAAGTGTCATACAAAGCATAGTTGTAACAAGTTTGGTATTTACTTCCCCCTCGTTATGAGGATGGTATTTGGAAACTTGATTCTTCAAGGCTTAAGTCTAGGTCAACATCTTAACAACAATCAACGCAAAGAGTAAACATGTCACAAAGTGGAATTTGAACCCAAATAGGGGAAGAAACAAGTTTCCTGATCTTGGCCACTCCAACTACACCCAATTGACAAAGGCAATGATTATATCCAAGCACAATAAATAAAATATAAAAATTAATAATATTATTAAAAACTATAAAAATTAATATTATCATTTATAAAAATTAATATTATTATAAAAATTTGGCTTAGTGGTTGTAGTCCCATTATAAGGAAAAGACCTACTAGTGGATAAGATTTTTGTGGAAGTTTTTAGTGTTACAAGATTGTGAAAATACGCACCGATGCGATGATATTCAATACACACTAGGGATTCAAAACATATATAATACACACTAGTGTGTATTATATATTTTTGAAGCCCTGATGCATATTTAATATATTGAAAGTGACACAGTGCTTCTATTGATAATATGCATTGGTGCATCAATATTTGATATGCATCGGGGCTTTGAAATATATAATATGCATCGGTGAATATTATATATTTTTGAAGTCACCTTGTGTGTATTTTTTATAATGAAAGCACCAATGTGTATTATATATGTAAAAGCATTGGTGCATATATTACCTTGCACACTAAAATGGCTTGTAATGGTTACAATAACAATAACAAGCAACAATAATAGTATCATTGAAGGGAATGACATTGTTTTCATTAGGAGCATCGATGCTTTCATTAAAGTTATGCGTACCATTGCATACTACTCATTTTAATGCATCAGGGTGTAAGTGTGTAAGAACCACAACATTGAGTTCAAAAAATGCATCAATATGTTTTAGTGTTGAATTTTTCCACCTTGCAGGTATGTAAATGTAGCTTTTTTTTAAAACAAATTTTCAATTAATTATTAAATAACAATTAATTTTTATAATAATATTAAATTTTATAGTTTAATTATTGTGCTTGGATATAATCATTACATTAGTCAAATAGGTGTAGTTGGAGTGGCTAAGAGGAAAGTTGTTTCCTCCCATGTTTGGGTTCAAATCCCACTTTGTGACATGTTTGCTCTTTGTGAGTTGATTGTTGTTAAGATGTTGACCTAGCCTTGAGCCATGAAGAATCAAGTTTTCCCAAAGTACCATTCTTAGAATGAAGGGGAAGTAAATACCAAACATGTTACAACTATGCTTTGTATGACACTTGGCCATCTTTCCTTCATGTGCCCAATGTTGGAATCAAATTCTCCTTTTGTGATCATAATTGCACGATTGTCAATTCTAAAATAGATGCTACAAATATTGGGTTGTTTATCCTTTCACATGTATTCATTCATCCCAAACAATCTACATCACTTATGCCATTTTTTGGTCCTCTTTATAGCCGGTTTGATTACATGATTATTCTAAATACAAACATAGTATTTCCATGTATAGTATGTGCATGAATAATTATGCTTCTAAAAAAATAACAAGAAGAAATTGTTATATATTTATGGTCATCCACACACTCATGGGAACATTGTAGGGTTTATAAATAGCTATAAGTGATCATTGTTTAGTGCAAATTGTTTGTTTGAGGAACACTCCAATGGAAAATAGTTCTTTAAGAAAATTAAGGTATCCAAATTCATTGTTGTGCACGCAATATGCAATTTGTCTCTTGGTGACATGTTGTTAATAAACTATGACTTCCATAGACCACCAACCACTTGTAAAAGATGGTTTGTATTGGGACTACCTTTAGATGTCCTATTAGGGTGTAAGAAAAAGATAATTGAGTAATTGTACTTACTAGATTTTCAATGGAATTAATGTAAATGAATTACTTAATTCAACATCTATTTTATAAAATGGTCGGTTGCATGTGTGTTATAGGAAAACCAATTCCATGTTTCTAATAAATGTTTGGTTTAATATTTGAACATACTAAAATCATTGTGTTTGCCAATATCACGCAATCAAGGTTTAGACAACAAGTGACCTATCTACCATCTGCCATTACACCCCGGTACGATGCCGACAACAAGTGACCTATCTACCATCTGCCATTACACCCCTGTACAATTCCAAATTGAGAGAAGGTTTTTGAACGAGCACAATTTGGGGAGGAATCATACCAATCATGGTAGAATCAACCACCTATTCAATTCCCACTACATCCTAAGTCTCCAATTCAAAACGTCTAAAGTAACATTAGTTCTTCACATGTTGGGGACAAGGACAATGATATAAAGTTTGTTATGGATGATTTATTATGGGATATTCATGCCAAGGAGGGAATGTTGTTACATGCATCAAACAAGATGATCTTGGGGATGAAGCTCATATTGCAAGTGCCTTCTTTGAAATCCTAAAATTTGCTTCCACCACCCCTTTCTTTGGACATGGATCAAGGCCTACCCAACTACAGAAAACAATGTTATTGTATATCTTGAAAACAACATATGGTATGTCAAACACATATTTGTTGGAACTACCAAGGTAACTAACCATTAAGTCCCCCATATTTTAATGTATCTTGTCACACAATCAATAATGAGAAGGGATTTTATGCATGCTTGACAACAATGTACATTTCTATTGCCCACTAGTTACAGGTTACTCAAAGACAAGATAATTCCAAGTGATAATGTCCTCCCCAACAGTTGTGAATAGGAAAAACACTTGCTGAAAATGTTGGGTGTTGAGTACATATGATATCATGCTTATCTAAATTATTATATTCTATACAAAGGCGGATACAAAGACACAAATATATTTCTAGAATGTGTACATGACATGTTCCAAAAATTAAAAAACAAGGCTAAGGCACATGGTACTCCTGATAAGATATTGAGGCACATGAATATAATCCCAAGTATTCAAAGACTCCTTGATTTCAAAGAATTAGTTGTGTTGCAAGATAGCATGCCTCCCAAAAAGTGATCCAGGGTTTAATCCTAATGGATTTAATAGACATGAAGCATATAGAGGATAGAGGATACTTGGACCAATAAATCATAGGATGAAGTATGAAGCCTTCAATTGAGCATTGTCATGGATGGAGTTAAATCATATTCCCTCCAAAAAATCAACTATTATGTTTGGCTAGTGGTAGTGATCAATATCAATATCCCCCATGGTTTTCCATGAAGAATGAACATCTTATATTGGCTCTTATAGTCCCTTGTAGAAGACAAGTGAAGAGAATTTATATTTACCTTCAATTTTTGGTTGATGAATTGAATCAATTATGGGAAGGAATACAAGTATATGATGTAACTTTAAAGACCCATCTAGGAAGACATATCTGTACTACATATGCGCATACATCATGCACAATTTTCTTAGTCTAGGAGTTTTCTTTGGTAGACATGTTGATTGATTTGTTTATATCAATAACGTTATTTGGAATACTTAATTTGGTGCAACTGTCTTGTTTGGTGCTAAGTACTTTGTGTACAATAACATCATAGGCTTTTTTTTTCCAAAAGAAAAAAAGTTTCTTGCTATTCATAGTTTGAATCAAGGAAACTACAATAAGTCCTATCCCACGGATAGTAACAAGTAATTCAGTATACTGTATCTCATATAGATATTAGTACTGGTTATTCAAGAAGATACCAAAAATACACAGATCTAATACTATATCCGGTATAACTATATGTACAATTTATGTCTAGCCGATGACTTAAAATACAATCATATATCCATCAAAAGAGGCCTATCAATATTCTTCTATTACATTCGTTAAAAGAAGTAAAATAGTTATATCAATAGAACCAATAATGGCTATCTTCAAATAAAACATGGTTGTGATAGCCCCTCAAATGATCCCAACACTCCTCTAAAGTCATCCCATTCTTTGAAAGGGAATCGACTCTCTTGTTGTATATCCCGGTGACATGAGAAAAGCTTATATCTAGAAAAAAGGTGATAGTATCCTGTACCCGATGTTTCTAGTAATACAACTGACAGATCTACAATCGATGAATACCCTTTAACCAAAATATGATAGCGGAAGAGTCTCCTAGTAACCGCAACTTATTGTAATTATTCCTCATAGCCAGCATAATAGTCCCCCAATTAGCTAGCCATTTTGCACAAGTATTGCTACCCTTGCCACATCCCAATCTCATCTCATAATAATGGCCGCTTTCAACCAATAAATAGCATCCTACACCACATTTTCTATCCTTCTCAGCACCGTCGAAAAAATACACGGGTAGAAGTGGATTGATGACCAGGAACATCCTATGAATCGACGGGTGATTCAATCGCCACACAGCAAATCCTGAGACAAAGTGAGATACATATCTAATTGCCCCTTCCATAGAGAATATAGTATCTTTGAATAACATAGTATTCTTGAATCTCCACATCCCCCACAAAAAATAAATAGGAAGTGATATAACATTCAGATGATTCTTGTGCCAATAAGAAAGAAAAAATTCCAGAGAAACCAAGGACCAAAGACTTGGAATCCATAATCTAGATGTTACCTCATCCCAAATCTAAAGAGTGATGGAGCATTGGGAAAAAAGGTGGTCCATGGTTTCTTCCACCTTGTAACATAACGGGCACCCCGAAGGGCCAATACGACCCCTATGCCAATAATTCTCCCTAGTGAATATCCAGTTCTATAAGGACAACCATAAGAAGCACATGATTCGAATGCCACCATGCAATAGTGCTGAGACATAACAATTCCACTCTATAGCTTCACCAACAGAAAGATTTAAATCGATAGCACTATACCATTACAAATCCATAGTAGTGCCTTCCATCCTTTGTTGTGCATGGTTGAGATAATAAATGCCCCAAAGGTGCAAAGCCTATAAATTCGAAGAGGATATAGTGCCAAGATGTTGTGCCCCAATGATGGGATCCACACCCACCCTGAATTGGAATCCATTACCAATCTACCACACCAACCAATGATTGAGGATCAGGAAGGTATCAACCAAGCCGGACCAAATAGAGGAACAATGTTGAATATTGTTGTTTTCCAATCTGATCCAATCAAGTATAGAGAGATGTTTCACATATTTTTCTCTGATGATCAATCCCCATAAGCCCCTGTCCATTAATCCTCTCCACAAGATTTTTGGGTGAAGTTCCGAATAGACCCAAAATAAGTTTCAAACCCCCCAGCTTCCTCTCTCTCTACAAGTAGAAACTTTCTCCCAAGCCAAATGAAAACCTCTCTTCTCCTAAGAAGACTGTTGGAGGAAGTTAAAGAAAATTTTCCTGATCCGGGTTAAGATGGATTGCGAAACTTTAGATAACGAGAGCCAATAAACCGACAGATTTAAGAGGACTGAATTCAATAGTGTCAATCAGCCACCCAAAGACATTTTCCTATAAGTCCAAGAGGAAATATTTTTCTCAATCTTTTTAATCAACCAAAACCAATCCGAACATCGGTAGTCATTCGGCTTCAAGAAAAAACCCAAGTCAATACAAACCTTGGTTTAAGTCATGTATCTCCAATGGAAAAATAGAACTGACTTGTTCATGGAGAACGTCTGTGATATTAAGAGAACAAAATAGTTTTTAGGATAACTTATCATCATACCTGACGCTAGGCAGAAAATCTCCAGAATGGATTTGTAGTGTTTCCACTCGCTTAGTTTCCCGATGCCAAAAAGAAAGACATCGTTGATGAACAAAAGATGGGTAACATAATGGCACGAAGAGACTTTTATCCCCTGAATCTTTCCTTCTTCTTTTGCTTGAATAATGAGCTGACTCAAACATTTTATGCCCAAGATGAATAAAAATGGGGATAAGGGGAATCCCTATCATAGTCCCCTCAAACACTTGAAGAATGAAGTGGGACTCCCATTGATCAAGACCACAAAATTTGCAATCAACGCTTTGACCAAGTCAAGCTTCATAACAAAGGAGTTAAGCCTTTTGATTTTAGCCAAGTGAAGAGTCTCTCGGGAAACCCCAATGGAATCAAAGATCAACTCCTGGTGTAGAAAACCCAATTGCTCCTTTGAAATACCATGTGATAAACCGATCTTAATCATGTTAGCAATCGTTTTGGAGATAATTTAGTAAATTAAATTGCAAAGAGATAATGGCCGATAATATTGGAAAGTGGAGGGATTGGTGGACTTTGGAATTAATGCCAATAAGGTAGCATTCACCCCTCCTGTAGCATTACCACCACACCGTGCATATTCAACCAATTGTACCTGTTCTGAACCAAAAAGATCAAAAAATTGCATGAAGAACTCACTCGTCCAACCATATGGACCAGGGATTATCTCTTTATCCATGCCCTTTAAAATTCCCTCAATCTCCAAACAAGTCATTGGTCTCCCAATGGAAACAGAATCCTCTTTAGAGAAGATACAGGGCATAACTTGAAGGATCTGTAATTGAGCTTCCAAGTTGGTGGTCTGCAGTTTGGAAAATAGATTGGAAAAATACCCCGTGGTCGTCGAGGATATATCTGGTTGAGTAGTAACTCTAACCCCAGGTGTAACCTCAAAGTCCCAAATCGCCTCCTGCTTCTGCCTCTGACTATCCCAGGAATGAAATAACTTAGTGTTCTGATTCCCATAAGAGATTGAGAGTTCCCTACTCTTAAGATGCCAAATCTCTTCTTCTTTCTTGAGAATGGATGCTTTCTCCGCTTCTAATGCCCGAATTTCCACCAAATGAGCACAAGAGACTATAACTTCAAAAGGAGCAGAGTACAGAATTTTTAGTTCAACCTCAATTCTACGCAATTCCAACTGAATGGCCAACTTTTTGTTCCATATCCAAGGTGAAACCACAGCCTTAAGAGACTGAAGGAAAAGTGGGAACCTGTACATAACAGAGCCTGGTGCTTTGGCAGTAAAATAAGACCAATGATGTTTAACCAGTTGAACAAAGGAAACATCCTCCGACCACACTAGGAAGTACTTAAAGGGATACTTTGAATGCACATTACCAATCCCCACCTTCAAAATAACAGGCATATGATCTAAAATGTTTATTGGTTCAACCCAGGAAGTGCACTTGTCCAATCCCGAAAAGAGAGTTCTGTGGATTAGTATTATGTCCAAACGCTTTGCCACCACATCCTCCCCCTTTCAACCATTACACCAGGTAGGCAAGAAGGGATTCGACACAACATCAATAATATGGTGAGAGTCTACTAAATTTTGGAACCATCCTATGTTAGAAGCAGTCCTGGACTTTATGCCCCAAGACTCCTGAACTTCCAAGGTGAAATTTAGGTCCCCATCCATAATCAGCGAACTAATATCCAAAAATCCCACTATTACCAAGGTCCGACCAAAAACTTACCTTGTCCACAATAGGATCGTAACAATTGAAAAGATGAAGAGGGGCATCCAACTCCTGACTATGGCCTGTTAATAGTATACCACCCCCCGTTCTGTAAGGTCGAAACTTGAAAAGGGTAGGGTTCCAACTTAAGATCATACCACCAAACTGACCATCCACATCCAAAGTACAACGCTCCCACCTAGGGAGTAGTCGACAAATGAAATCTCACGATTTCACCCCATCAACCAATGTCTCTTGAAAGAAAATAACATCCAGACAAATTAGTTCCAATAACCTACGGAGGGATAATAACTTAAGGGCACCCCCAACCCCTTGAACTTTAAGGGATAAAAGGATCATTGGCTTGCCACCAGGGAGGTCTGCAGTGCTCTAAGAGGCCTAAAATGGTTGGAAACAAGGGACTGAGAGTCAGCAACAATACCAGTGGAAGAGGAGAGGCCAATATCAGTAATAATAACATCATAGGTCTTGTAACAAAAGTTATCATTGATGTAAATGTTTTGGACCTTCTATAAATTCTAGGTGGTCCAAATATCTACAAAAGCTAGTGTACAACTTGAGGCTATTCCTCCCAAAAGATCACAATTATAGAAGATAAACAGATACTTCAATGCTAAGCTGGAGAGAAACTAGAGACCTAAAATATCGACACCGATAGATTGTCTCAAGGCATATGACTCAAATAAGGAAAAGTAAATTGAAAATTTGTTCAATTTAAATGGGGAAGCTATGTTTGATGATCTTGAATTTTTCAACACCTATGTTGAGAACATGCCCATTGGGATGAAAAGGATATATGTATTTTATAAGATTCCATATTTTGAGCCTCTAAAGATATCCCACTTATCAGATCCCATGCATATATTCCAATTTTTCATAATCTTTAGGGAGGCACATATAATCGAAAAAAATGAGACATTAGGTGTCAAGAGAGAGGAGAGATCTTATTACTTTGAATACTAAAAATAAACATTATATAAGAAAAGAAAGTAGATGAGAGGTTGATCCCTTTTGGTATTTTAAAGAAGACGATGTCCCATGGATTTCGAAGAGAGATTATTTTTCTTGGGAAAAGGACTTTATATTGGGTATGAAGGTGCCTTTTTTATATGGGCCAACTCTATGAATCTACTTCACAGTAGAACAATATGTGGGGTTGAAATCATATGACCATCTAAACCTTTTAAGCGTGTGTATGTTGATAACATGTTTTTTATTTTGTAGTGTAGGTTATAATATGCTATGCACTCAGAATTTTATGCGAATTAATTTTGTATGTGTTTATTTTGTAGTGTCGTTATCCTTTGATTGTGCGTGTTTATGTGAACCATGACTTTCCCTCGTACCAAATATGCACCATATCTAAATTATTTTCAATCTTGTGTCAGATTACATCAAACAAGGATTACATGGCTAGTATTCCACAGTGGAATCAAGAAATATATGAGATTATTTGTTTAATTAAGAAGGAACTACCCACGAACTTCATGGACTTATAGGTCCATCTTCTAATTCACCTAACCAATGAGGTTGAACTAGTCAAGGTGGTCTCATGGCATTGGACTACAACCACTAAGCCAAATATGCTTGAGTCAATGTATGAAGCATTATGCCCGTCTATCCCATTAGAAAATTCTAATACCTCTCAATAGGAGTTTAGCAATGTGCCAAATGCCTATGAAAGTAATGGAATTTTGCCCTTGATTTATTGTTAATCTCTCATTCATACAAAAAACCCCTTATCAATAAGATAATGTATGGGATTCACAAGCATGAATTATATTCAAATCTACATAATCCATATTACATTTTAACACATCATTTTTTTTTTGCAATGTTCTTTGCACCATCCAAAACAAATTGCTAATTTAAAATTTTCCATAATTAAATTTAACATGGGATACAATAATCAACTTCTCCTTATTCTAAGGATGGTATCTGCTTAGGGACATTGAGTAAAGCTCAAATTATTCACAAAGAAAGCTAGCTCGAAGACTTGACCTCCTAATCCCCTGCTTGCATTTCATAGCACTCAACCACTCAAGCTAACACAATAGACTACCATCCTTTGTTGATTATAAATAATTAAAAAAAATTCAACTTAAATTAATCATATTCAAAAAAAAATCAAATAATAAGAAAAATCAAATATTTATAAGTGTAAAATTTGTATTTACAAATATAATAAAACTTTGATATCAATAAAAACAAATTTTAAATTAATATAAATTAACATAATTTTAAAATATAAATTTAACATCATATATCAAAAGAATGGTTTATCTTAATAATATATAATAATAAAAATTGAATACTAGAAGCGATATTATATTTCCAGTTTATATATTTGATAAATGGGATGTATTTTTTATAAACAGATATTTTGGTTCAATGTTCAGTTTTGAACTATAAAGGGGAAGGCTATATTGCTATGATGTTTTGAGAAAGCTATGGCCTATTTTGTAGTTTTTCTAAGTCGGTATGACTTAATTATATGTACTATTTGATTCGGATGAATAACAATAGTATGTTTTTTTTTTTTTCTGCTGAAAATAATAATAATAATAAACATCTTTATATAAGAATTGTTTATGTTTATCATAAAAATAAAAAAAGTGTTTATTGGTTAGATTTTGAAGTACATTTTTTAACAAAATTTTTAACTTCGTTAATTCTTCATTAAATGTGTTAATATATTTCAATTTTTATTTTATTTTTTTAAATTTAGTGTTCTAATTATTAATCTATCGATATACCATGAAAAACGCTATAATTTGCTATGAAATTTGTGAGAAATGTTACAAGTACTTGCATAATGTGTATGAAACTTCTTAAGTATATTAATGGCTCTCCAAAAAGAAATAAAACCACGGATATTTACTGATACAAGTCGATACCAAACAACTTCAAGCTCTCTCAACAAGATATAAGGGGAAATGGCTCGAATCTCTTCCTTGAATGTAAATATCACTTGAAATACATGATGTTTCGAGATGTGGCTCTCATGATATGATTATTACAGAGATATATAGCATATAACATGTCCATGAAGTCGAAATAGAAGTCCTTCACTAACTATGTGCAACAACAAGTGCGCTATGCAAAAGCTATGGGGGAAAATGGCACCATTCATACATAGTTTGGAATTTTTACATGGTTTTACTTGGATATTCGACCTGAGTTTCATATGAGCATAAAATAAATATTTCATACATCATATTACAAATAAATGGGTCCCATTGGACTTCCATAAAGAGATCGGCATCTCACCATGTGCGCCCTTCCTCCAAGAGCAAGAATATAGAGAGAAAAGTTAGAGAGATGTGGGAACAAGTTGAAGGAGAAATGGTCACGAGCAGACCTGTAGCTTAAGCCTGCAAAAAATGACAACATTTTAGATCCAAATGAAAGTTCTAAATGGCCTCTCCAATTTCCAATTAGGATGAGAATCTTGCACCCTCGAAATTAGTACTAAGGAAAGTAGAGTAAACACTCCACTAGCATGGACAAGCTATGCTCTCCAATTTTCAAAATGAGAAATGATCAAAAGCTCCTCTCCTTCTTTGTTATTGTCTTTTAGAAACTTCCCCAAGTCCTCCATGGTTCGGATTCCTTCCAAAATCCTCATGCCAACTCAAGTTGGGAAGAGATTCCAATGTGTGCCACTTGTCCAACAATTCCTAGTCTCCAACTTCTCTCAATTCGAATGGGGAAGATTTTTGGCTACCATAAATCCCTTGTGCGCCCTACTGGAGACTATGTTTAGCCCTGACATGTCATATATGTCATATGTCATCAATCAGGTCTGAAATTGGTCATAAGTGTCATAGAATCTTCACCATTGTTGTCATAGGAGTTAGGGAATCTAGCTCCAAGTGTCACAATTCTTCTAAGATGCCTCTTCCTCTTCCATGGGAGTTTCTCTTCCACTCCAATTTGACCTTACATGATTCATGCCATGAATATTACCTCTTCAAATCCCCCATGTATGTTTTTTTTTTTAGGTAAGAAGTTTTTTGTATTATATAAAAAGGAGAGTTACAATCAAGAGAAAGCAGGCCATAACCCTACCACTGAACTACATAATTCGGCTTTCAATCCAAACATCATAAGCAAACTGAGAAATCCTTATACCCAAAGAGAACTACAACCAGCTTAACGTTTATACTATACGACCCGACACGCAGGCCTGTCTTTAAGACACAAAAAACTAGGAGCACAAAAGTGATCATCCAAATAATAATTTGGAACCAAAACACTATACGACTGAAGCCTAAGCAAAGGATAACCGGGATTTTTTAAACAAAACAGACCGAACAACATCCCAATAAACCAAAACTAAAATCCGAAAGGACCCAAAAGACATTTCTAAAGTAAGATGTATGGAATATCATGAAAACGGCCCAGAGGAGGAGCCATAGGAATCGGCACAGGCTCAGGAGGAGGACACAACTCCATGGACTGAAGGAAAAAATCCAAATTTCGGGTGCACAACTCTCGTCTCCTCGAGAATGCGTTGATCAAGATTGATTTTCCCATGCTTGGTCTTGATCTCCAACCTATATCTGAGAGAATACCGAACAAGTTTTTTCATAACCCAGTAGAGAGCCACGGTACGCTCGTATAAGCTCAGTCGGTCAACCGTATTACCCGGATCCATAACCCAATTTTCAGTCTTACGACGCTGTACATGCAGATTTTCGTGGTCTAGATGATGCCAAAGTTGTCATTCCACACCTTGAATCTCATGTTGAATGGCCATGGGAAGGTCCGTAACAAAGATCCTAGACTCCTAGTAGGCCTTCTGATGAGAATGGGAAAATCTATCTCTCGAAACCCCAAGGGAATCCTCTCTGAGAAGACTTTTTCCTCGACCAGCATCAGCTCTCTGTCGCTCCTAATCTCCCATAATGCCCACCCTCTCACTATCACCTTTCCTAATTAATGTCACAACACCCAGAGAATGCATGCAACAATTGCTATGTCTAACACGTTCATACTCACCACCCCAAATAATAATGAACCAGGTAACCATCCATTAAAATTAAATCATGCTGAAAAATGGGAGTGGTAATCATGATCTTCATACCAGCAAGGCCTCCCTCTTCCTGCATTCATCGTATAAATACAACCTTTCTTCCTAGACAGGACATGAAACAACCCTTGCGAAAGATGACAAGATCTCCCTCTATCCTCCCCTCGTGGGAAGGCACAAAAATATAAAAGAAAAAGGCCTTCATGTGGCTCTACAAGCCTCATCCTAACATCTGCTTGCATGCACAGCATGATGGCTCATAATATCATGGGATAGAATATCCCTACATCTGTCCTTTGCCTTGGGATCCTGCAGGTCCTCCCATGAGTGAGCACAAATATCCAAGTGGTTATCACTCCCAAGATTAGCCAGAAGATCCGCCAGTTTGTTCCCATTTCGTTTAACGTGGGAGAAGGTTAAAGCCATTCCAAGGATAAACAACTTCGCTAAACTCTCAAGTCGTCCTTCCAATCGCCACGAGGAAGCCACTTTAGAGATTTTTTTCCATTGAAAAGATCAGATGCCATGTGGAGAATGACAGCGGAGTCACCTTCAACAATGATAGGGGTCCAGTTCTGGGTGCTCGCTAGTTGGATGCCTTGCAGCATACCTTCTAACTTAGCAGCCTTAGTGGAATCGATCCCGAGGTAACCTGTTTTGCATCCAACCATTATTTCGTCCTTGTTCTGAATAACACACCCATAACCCGCAGGACCTAGATTACCTTTCAAGGCGCCATCGAAATTAAGTTTGAAAAAACCAGGGAGGGGAGGAGACCAAACCTCGGGCCTGTTACAGACCATTAACGGAGTCTTTTGTCTTCCAAGACAGGGAAGAATACCATTAATTCCCAAGGCGCGGAGGATTGTAGATTCAGCTTCACAAGCCTCCCAATCAGAATTATTCCAAGCTTTAGTTCTAACTGTTTCAAGCATCTTGGTTTGAATGGAAATCCAAACTCGAGCCTCAGAGTTGGATTTTTCTCTAAAGATTTGGGAGTTGCGTTCCTTCTAGACTTCCCATGTGATAAAGTATGGGAAAATTTGACAAAGCCTATTGACCACAGGGTTATGGAAAGGATTCTTCGTCCAGTCACAGAGCATTTGTACAAGATTGTCATGAATTCTATCAGGCCTTCGGAAATCCATCACCCCGTGATCCCACAGAATGGAAGCAAACGGGAAAGCATCCAGAATATGGTTCATGGTTTCCTCCTCCATACTGCATATGACGCACTGGTAAGGACCTCTCAAACCTCTCTTCTGCAAATTGTCTCCTGTTAAGATGCTTTCTTTTATAACTAGCCAGATAAATATTGATATTTTAGGCCACAAGTTACCATCCCACAGTTTCTTCCATTTCATCCTCGGAGTCTGGTTGTGGAAACCCATTCAAATGCGATAGGATTCTTTGATAGAGAATGTCCCCTTCGGTTCGAATCCCCACCTAAATTTATCCTCCCCTGTATGTACTTTTATTCTGGGTTCATTCAGAGCTTCTAGCAATATGTTTATTTGTGCTTCAGGGCCAAAGGGTTCCCACCAATCCCGGGTCGCCCAAACCCTGAATTCTTGTTCCAGGATAGAAAAATCCCAGAGGTCATGGACGAGAACTTTATTGTTATTAATGCATTCCTGGATGATCTGGGGGGTGTCAATGCAACCAGAGATAGAGGGAAATTGTTGCCATGAATCATCCCAGACCTTAGCACGCCTACCATTTCTTATTTCCCAAAAGATGTTAGCTTGGATAATGTCCTTGCCCTGGGAGGTCGTCTTCCATATATGGGAACCTATGATATTCTCAGAGAAACGAATCAAATCACTTTTCTCCCAGCCATTTGCATATTTAGCATGCCAAAGCTTAGTCCAGGGCTCTTGGTCATGAGAAACCCACCGCCACCATATTTTAGCCCCAGAAACATAATTAACTTGCTCCGGATTCGAGAGGTTAAGACCACCAAGCTCCTTGGGAGAACATATTACATCCCATTTGTCAAGGGCCCATTTTCGGTGATGCCCTGGACCACTCCATAAGAATTTTTTGTTGAAAATCTCTTATTTCCTTTAGAATGGATTTGGGGGCAGTCATAGCCGAAACATATAAATAGGCATATCTTGCAAAACCACTTTAACCAAGACCAGACGACTAGCAAAATTCAAGGGACGAAGAGTCCAATTAGATAATTTTTTCCTCATTTTGTCAAGCAATTATTTCCATGAACTCTGTCGAACTATGGAATCAACCAGGGGGGCACCCAGGTATTTGGACGGAAGGGAGCTCTACTGGGAACCTAAAATTCAGCAAATATTTCTTCTTGTAATCTTGGGGGTATTGAAGAAAAAGACCTGAGATTTTTGTTTATTGAACTCAATTCCAAAATATTTTCCAAAATTCGTGAGGCATGATCGTATTTTCCTAGCCTCCTAGACAGAGGGATGTCCCATAACCATTGTATCATCCACAAACTATTGATGAGTCTGACACTCTTCTCTAGGGTGGATAATGAGCCCCTGAAGATCATGGTTACCTTGCATAGTTTTAATTGTTCTCCCTAACCCCTCAGCCATAATAATTAAGAGGAAGGGAGAGAGAGGGTCTCCTTGATGAATCCCCCTGGAGGGCTTAAGTAGGCCAGTAGGAGCACCATTTAGCAGAATAGAAGAGAAGGATGTAGAAATTAAGTTCATAATCCAACTGATCCATTCATCTAAGAAACCAAAAGCTTGCAGCATGGCCTTCATGAATTTCTAGTTTAAATTGTCATAAGCCTTAGCAATGTCAAGCTTTAGCATCATGCCTGGGATTTTGTCCTTTTTGAGGGAGTGAAGCACCTCGTGAACCAAAATAATCCCATCCATAATTTTTCATCCTTCAACAAACCCCGACTGCTCTGGAGAAATAAGAGAGGGAAGGATAGGTTTTAAGCGATTGGTTATCACCTTCGTAACAATTTTATAAATCACATTGTAGAGATTAATAGGACGAAACTTGTTAGGGGAGTCAGCCCCTTCACATTTGGGATGAGGGCCAGGAAGGTTGCATTGAACACAGGAAGGATTCTCCCTAAGCACCTGGAAGATTCCACAATCTAACACACTTCAACCTTGATGAGATCCCATAAATGATGAGAGAAGTTAGTGGTGAATCCATCAGGACTAGGCGCTTTCCCATCCGCCATTTGTATGCACAACAGTCTCAACTTCCATCATTGAGATAGGCCTCATGAGGAGATCATTTTTCTCTTGCATAACCAGAGAATGAATATTTTGGGTAATCATCTCAATATGTCTTCTTCTATCAAGAGAGGGTTCAGTCATTATGTCTTGGAAAAAATTGCCGAGCTCACCCGCAATCTCCTCTCTAGTTTCAATGCTTTCTCCCTCCCTGTTCTTTAGCTTAAGCATCCTGTTCTGCATTCTGTTCTAGAGGACCGAGCGAGGAAATAATTTGGTGTTCCTTTCACCATCATGAAGCCAGTTAATTCTATCCTTTTGATGCCACAGGATTTCCTCATGGCGCTCCCTTTCAAGTAATTTATTATAAACCATGGTTTCCTCGCTCTGCAGCTCGGAGGTGTATCCAGAGTTCATGCCCCTCCTCTGGATTTCCTCAAGTCTTGATTCCAGGGCTTTTTTTCCCTCAATGATGTTCCCAAACTCTTCCTTATTCCATTTCTTTATTTTTTCCTTAATAGCTTTCAACTTCTGTTGGAACTGGTACATGCTCCATGTAACGCCCCATTTTGAAATTACTACCTGAACTACTATTATATGTTGTATTTGTTTGATTGTGAGACATCGTCGATTTGACGACACTGTGGACATATGGTTCTATTATTTTGCCAATATATATATGTGTGTGTGTGATGTTAGTATTATGATCGCTAGTCATGTTTAGATATGTATCATGTGTTAATTATGTCTCATATATGCAAATTACCGAATGATGGTTACGTGGATACCGTTACAGTTATATGTTGAATAAATGAATGTTATGCGAGGTGCATGGCAAATAAATGAGTTTATTGTTTTTATGTTATGATTAAATGTATGTGTACATGTTGAGAATTTATGCACGATATTCTATATTGTATGTCGAGGACTGACTTATAGGTTAAAATGGCTAAGTGATAGATGGATCCTACGAGGTGGAAGGACCTCGGGGACATGGACTTCGAAAGATAAAATGGTATGAGAGTGATGCATTATTTACTTTCGCATGGTTATTATGTTGTTTATTATGATGTATATTATGACATGGGTGGGGTAGGGTTTCAGGAAACTCAACCGCCCAGATTGGTTATACGATGACAGACCGAGTACAAGTGCAACGCTGTTGTTATGTCGGGTAGACATAGTCCCTTGTTCCATTAGGGGGGGTGGAGGCTTTACCCACCGTTTATCCCCAAAAACCAGAGTCATGGGGGGGATGTGCTATGGCAGGCTCCCCAAGGTGTGTGATGATGACTGGTGGTTGCCTGCTGGGGAAGCTTGGTTGATGTAGTCGACACTTTCGCTTATGGGTTCTAACTGGAACCGGTCATGGCTTAACATTTTAGGGTAGTCCAGCAGAGGAAAGGATAGGATGTGGAAGTTAGTGATGATGTAGGTATATAGGTGTAGCTCGAAGTCGGGATGGAAACAAGATCTAACTATGGGTGCGGAAAAGACCTTGATTGATTATGCGTCATAACTCGGTAATGTATGAATTGTCGTAACTTAATAAGATACATTTAGGTAAAAGGCGACACCTTGCAAACTATGTTAAAACATGTGTCAGTAAAGAATAAGTTTCATGATTATGATTGATGTGTGTGAATTATTACTTTTAGTGTGAGGTATGTAAGCAATAGCTACGCTTACATAACTCGCCTACATATTTATGAATTGCGTGAAATATTGCTAAGTAATAATGTTAATTAGTGTCGCTTAATAATTAATTATTGTACATTAATAATTAATAAACAAGTTACGGTTAAATTAGATAGTAAATAATGCATTTGGTTGGTAACGCTTAATTAAATGTTAATGAGTTTGATTAGTAAAGACTAAGGGTTAACATGTTAAATGATTATTGTAATGTTAATTAAAGTAGTATTAAATTGATAAGTTAATATTAATTGCAAGGTTAGATAATTAATTAAACGGTATGGATAAGATGTTATACCTCTATGTTTCACAGTGTCGCATCTCCATCACAAAAAGAGTTGACGACACTTTCCCTACTGTTTTAAACCATCCAGAAGAGACAGATGATGAGTCAACCTTGAAGGTGAATCTACCCTGACAAGTTCTGACCCACCTAAGACTTTATCTACACACACTACCGCGCATTGCTCGTTTATCAAAACGCGGTACTAGACACTACCGTGCTATGCTCTCTCCCCAAAACGCGGGCAGTACCGTGTTCTGCAGTCTTTGCAGAACGCGGTACTCTTTTAATAGCCTTTTTCCCTTGGCTTGTGGGATTTTGGATTTTCGAAGATAATGGAAGATTGAGGTCCTTGATTCGATCTCAACTCATCTCCTTCGATTAGAAACCCTGATCCACTTATCTCTCCCTAGATCCACCCATCTCTCTTGTTGGTTAACCTCACCATTCACTATAAAAGAGAGGCATTCCATTGGAAAAGGGGAGGACTCTTGAGAGTACCAAACTTATGGTCTTACAGCATTGTGGAGATAGCTAGAGGAGAAGACACTTGGAGCTAGAGGATTGGCTTGGACATCAAGCACCTTTTGTAAGTATTCTTCAAGTTGTAATGGAATAACTTGTCTTGTTTTCCCAAATCATTTGTGTTAATTTTGTTTTAATGATATGATTTGTATGTTTCATAGATTTAGATTCTAACTCATGTTTCAGGTTGCTAGAGAATAGTGCATTCTTGTGTCTTGGTTCCATTTTGACAGGTTCGTTTGTGAGGGCTTGGAGATTGGAGCAACTACAAAACAAGCGTCTGGACAGAAGGTTAGTTAAACTTCTTCTACTCTTTCTAGCATTTTAATCTTGAGATGTTTGTTAGATCTAGGGATCCAAGGTAGCATTTGTTTTGACTTGTTTCTTGCTTTAAAGTTAGTTTAAAGTCTGCTTTAAAGTTAAGAGAGTTTTGGCTTATCCGTAGGACAAAATTCTACATAACATAAGAATTAATTTATATCTATTAAATTTTATGATGACCATGTAGAAACTAATTGGATCATAGGATAATTTACGAATAGATGTAATATGAAATTGATAAACAAGTGTCGAGTACACACTTGGGAATTGTTCATGAAAATGATAAATTAATTATAAGTTAATCAATTTTGAATTAATTATAATTTAATTATGAATTATTTATAAATTAATTGTGAATTAATTATGAATTAATTATGAATTAATCACGAATTAATTATAAATTAATTATGAATAAGTTCTAAATTAATTGTGAATTAATTTTGAATTAATTATGCATTAGTTTTAAATTAATTATGAATTAATTCTAAATTAATTATGAATTAATTAAGGAAGACATTACCTTATGCCATTTTATATCAAAGTTTATAATTATATTGTATTTTAGTTAATAAATTAAAATATTAATTAAATTTTAATTATGACCACTTGAAAAGACAATGGCGGTGGAACCGCATTAATAATTTAGTTTACTTTTATATACGGTGTTTGTATAAAAGAAAGGGATAATATTTATAATTCATTTATAAATAAATAAATAAATTACTTAATGTATTGATGGTATCAATAAATGTGGACATGTCTTGAGGGAGAAAAGGAGGATTGACATCTTAGCTAGAATTGAATGGAGAGGATAAGGGTAGTAATGGGGAGCATTGAGTCAGCAGGAAGAGGGGTTAAGTGAAAGGATGGATGGGGAAGAAAGGGGATCTTTTACCTTAGAGATTTTTGGGTGAATTTAGAGAGCAGGGAGAAAATTATAGAGAGGAGAAGGAGGGTTTTGTTGGAGAAAATTCATAAGGGAGAGCAGGTTGGCCTGTACTTGGTTTGGGATCGGGGGTCCAAAGGGGTACCTTTGGAGCTAGATGGTTGGCGAGACCTCGCGAGTTTGCAGGGTGGCAAAACTGTTTGGGCTGGTTGAGTTTCAGGGTTTTGGGGAAGGTTTTGGTTGCAGGGAAACAACAAGGAAATTAACAAAAGGGAATAACAAAGGGGACAACAACAAGGGTGGATGTACTAGCTATTGTGAGGTAATTTTAGTCAGGTATATAATCCATTTTTAACTCTGTTTAAATTTTTACTTCCAGTTAAGAAATATGATATGCTGTTACACCTGCACAAACAGAAATGGTTAGAAATAGATAGTTAGAAATATGTATAATAGAATATATATATATATATAGAGAGAGAGAGAGAGAGATGCAGCAAACTGTATGAATAGATGTTTTTTTTTACAGACCTGAAATTGAACATAAACCGACAAAACAGAAACAGAAAATGACACAGAATGTAAACATAAATAAATGATTAGTTTATTGATAAAATAATATTATCTAGGACCGGGTTTCTACATATGGTATCAGAACCATGGTTCCAAATCTGGAACCAGAGGGCTCGTTACAGAAGCTGTAAAAGCTTGTTGCAGAAGGTTAAAGACCTGCATGAAACATGGAGGAAAGTGAGAACTCTGTATTCTAAATAAAGAAACTACATTATTATTTACAGGAACATGTAAATACTGATATAAATAGGATCTAAATCCCTATTTGCAAAAATACTTGGGTTAAATTGTTCCTTGCTGCTGCAAATGAATGAAAGGAGGAAACTTTAAATTTTCTTTTATAAAGAAAACAAAAGAAAGAGAGAAATATACGATTTTACGAATGTATATAAGTGCAATGATAAGAATATATCCATAAAATTATTTTGAGAATTTTTTTTGTTATATTATACTCCTATAAAACATTTTCTTTCTCATAATATATATATATATATATATATATATATATGAACGAAAGAAAGAAAGAAAAATATATATATGTGTGTGTGTGTGTGTGTGTGTGTGTGTGTGTGTGTGTGTGTATAAAAAAAATTATATATATATGTAATATAACCAAAACAAAATACTTATACATATATAAGAAAAATTAAGAAATAGAATTTATTTATTTATTAAAAAAATAAACAAAATATATAAATTAAAAAAACATTGGTGCTATGACCTAGGTTAAAATATATATATATATATATATATATATATATATGTATATTAACGTTGAATGTAATCAAATAACAAAAAAAAAAAAAAATTATTTAACAATTGAATGTAATAAGATTCAAAAATATATATATAATAAAATAAAAATAAAAAAAATTCATGGCCGCAGCCCTGTGGCGGCCATGAGCCAGCCCCATTGGGCGTACAGCTCCGCGCTGTGGGAAGCTTGAGCGCAACCCAGGTCGTACTTCTCGGCACCCTGAGGTAGCCTGAGCGTAGTCCCATTGGGCGTGCAGCTCGGCGCCATGGGCAGCCTGAGCACAACCCTAGGTGTGCTGCTCGGCAGCCTGAGCGTAGCCCCATTGGGCGTGCAACTCGGCGCCGTGGGAAACCTGAGCACAACCCTGGGTGTTGCTCGGCACCCTGAGGCTGCCTGAGAGCAGCCCCATTGGGCGTGCATCTCAGTAGCCTGAGTGCAGCCCACTGTGCAAGAAAATTTATACATATAAATTTTTTTTAAAAAAGGAAACCTTCACGGTAAGTAAATCAATCTACGGAAACTGTCTCTAAATCTCTCTGAGCAAATATGCGGCCTGGGATCGGCCGACCTGCGCATAAGGGGATATAGAGGAGGTTGGCTCCGTGTGCGGGATAGCTGCAGGTCATGCTGAGAGGTCGTGCGGGTGTGGCCTGTGCAGTGAGGGGAGAGCCAACGAAAACGCCAAGGGAGAAATAGAACTGTGCCCTCGCTGAGCTAGCTGCGGGGCTGCGTTAGATTGTTTTGAAAGGAAACATCAAAGCAAATACTCGCAAGCATAGAGAGGCCACCAGTTTGAGCGAGCGAGAGAGAGCTCACTGCCTGTGTGGGAGGAGAGTCCACAGGACTGCATGGGAGAGGATCCTGTGGATTGTGCAGAGAAGAAGAGTTGCGGATTGTGGGGAGAAGAGGAGCAGGACACCAAGCAGCCCTCTGCAAACATGGCGGGGTTAAACAAAAAAAAATCCAATGAATATCTCGCCTCCACTCCAAGTTCCTTGAAACAAAAAGTGAAGGATAAGCACAAAACAACTAAAACTAAACACTGAGAAAATTCATACCTGTGAACGGCTGCAGAGATCACAGAGACCATGGCTCTCTCCCCCTTCGACCACCATTGCAGACTCGATCTCGCAAAAATCCTTAGAGGAAATGACGCAGAGGGGGACGGACTTGCCCTTTTAAGAGTCGCCGAAATGTTTTAAGGGTTTCAAATTGCATCTAGGCCGCGTGGGAGTCTTAAGGTCAGGGTTATTTGTTTTAAATTGGTTTTATTAAATATTAAAATTATTATATATATTTATAAATTTATATTCTTATTTTAAAATTTTAATTAAAACTTTTGGTATAATTTAATCATACTCTAAACATTCGAAACATTAAGGTATAGATATGATATATAAAGCTATTGTAAATTATATATAAACCTTGTCAAAATTTGACATTCGTTTTTTTTAACTATTATTTTATTTTATTGAAATCTTAAAAATTTAAAATTTAAGATTTATAACAAACTATTAATTGGATATTATGTTTTGTATAAATTCATAAATTTAAAAATAATAATAATAATAATAAATAAATTATAATAATGATTATAATGTTAATTGATTAGGTTAATGTACCTTGAATTAATTAATTAATTTGTACATTAATGGATGTTTAGTATAAAGTTAAGTTAATTATTATTATTAAGAATGCGAGCAGGTCGGGGGCGAGGTCAGGCGATGGCATTACCTGAGCCGAATGTGCCGACACCATCTTCAGAGACCATCCTTATACTACACTCACTGGAAGCAATAAATGAAACACTCAGGGGACTAGTACAGAGAGGAAGTGTTACCTCAGAGGTAGAATTGGAGACCCCTCCACTAAGGGAGGAATTTCCTGTGGTAGAAGTGAATACGGTACCAAGACCTCCGCATCAGGATATCACAAGGGAGCTTCAGAAGATAAGGCTTCCAGAGTTTTCAGGGGGTCTAATAGGGATACGAGCAGAGTCTTGGTTGGAAGAGATGACCAGGTGATTAACCTTATAGGAGTACACTTCCACGTCCAAGTCCAAGATGGCCATATTTCAACTAAAAGGGGTTGCTTTGAACTGGTGGGGTAACCAAGAAAGGCAGCTACACCTTACACCAGAAACGGTTCCATGGAAACTGTTTGTGGGAAAATTCAAGGGGAAGTACTTAGCCACATCCTACCAAGAAGAACACGCAGGGGCCCTTCATGCCTTGGTACAAAGGCATCTATCCATGGAGGATTATGAAGAGAGGTTCATGTAATTAGTCAAGTATGTCCCCTACTTGGACAACGATGAACGCCAGGTTGAGCGCTTCGTATATGGGCTCAATACCAAGATCAGGGCCCAAGTGTGGATGTGGAAACCAACTTCAGTAGCTGAAGCAGTAGATTGTGCTCGTTACACTGAGGATATGTTGAGTGAAAATACCATCAGGTCATTAAACTCTCAATAGTTAGGGTTTGCAGGGAAGGCTCCTCAAAGCTACCCTCGGGGAGGATATACTAGGCCACCTCCCTACAGAAACAGGTACACACCAAGGGTTGCAGTGGTAGACAGATCAGTGGCAACTAGGGCAGTGCCCCAGTCAACCACATGAACTCACCAGAGTGTGAGGAATTTCATAGGATCAACCCGCAGGGGAAGGGGTCCCAGGGGGAGGAAACCCTGTCAGAGGTCTGAACAGGTTATCTCGCCTACTCCATTACAGGTTGCATGTTGGGGATGTGGAGGTCCACATTACCAGCGTGACTATCCCGAATTATGATCTGGAAAAGTGCATCGAGAAGGAAAGGCTCCAATGGGGAGTGGGGGTAGTAGACATCAGATCTCGGTAGCAGTACACAACCATCAGGCAGAGTACCAATCTACTGTGGTGGAATCATCAGGTATGGTCAATAATGTCAAGCTTAGAATATTGTTTGATCCCGGTGCTACAGATAGTTTCATTTCTCCATATGCATCAGACAAATGTGGGTTGGCATCCTACGAGCATGACAATTTCAACTTAGTTGAAATGGCTTCAGGGGTAAAGAAAGCAATGGGACCTAGTGTCAACAATTGTGTAGTGGATCTCGGGGTGTGTGTTACACAAGTCAAAGTGTACGTCACCACCCTCAGAACTTATGATCTCACAATAGGTATGAACTGGCTAGAGGAACATCGAGCTTTCATGGATTGTTATGGGAAGAAAGTTCTTTGCTTTGATGACCAAGGAGAGGCCATCGAGATCCAGGGTGTCAAACGGAAGGTGTCCCTACGTTTCATATCCATGATGAACATAAAGCGATGTATACAATAGGGATGTCAGTTGCATATTGTTGAAGCGGTAAACAATGAGAAGGGACCCTCCTTTGATGAGTACAGAGTGTTAGCCGAGTTCAGTGATGTCTTTCCAAAGGAATTACCTGGGTTACCTACTAAGAGAGAACTTGATTTTACCACTGAGGTAAAACCCGATGCTGAGCCAACATCGAAGCCAGCATACAGGATGATAGCCCCGGAACTTTGTGAATTTCAAATGCAGTTGAAGGAACTACTAGACCTAGGGTTCATAAGACCAAGTATTTCACCATGGGGTGCACCAGTAATCTTCGTGAAGAAGAAGGATGGTTCCTTGTGTCTTTGCATCGATTACCGAGATTTGAACAAAGCCACAGTAAAGAATAGGTACCCGATACCTCGAATTGATGATCTCTCTGATAAGATGAAAGGGGCGACATTCTTCTCCAAGATCGACTTACGATCAGGTTACCACCAGCTACGAATTAAGGAAGGTGATATACCTAAGACTACTTTTCAAACAAGGTTTGGGCACTATGAGTTTGTAGTGGTACCCTTTGGTTTGAACAATGCCCCAGCAGTATTCATGAGTCTCATGAATAGCGTGTTTTGAAAGTACTTAGATCAGTTTGTGCAAGTCTTCCTGGATGACATCCTCATCTACTACAGAAATGAAAGTGAACACAAGGAACACTTGCGGATAGTGTTGTCATGCTTAAGGGAGCATGAGTTGTATGGTAAGTTGTCCAAATGTTCATTCTATCAGAAGGAGATCCATTACATAGGTCATATAATTTCCGGTGAGGGAATTTCTGTTGACCCTGAAAAGGTGAAGGCCATAATGGATTGGCCCGTGCCAAAGAATGCGCATGAAGGAAGGAGCTTCATGGGGTTAGCCAGGTATTATAGAAGCTTTGTTGAGGATTTCTCAAAAATCCCAAAACCCATAACTACCCTACAGCGTAAAGGCACTAGGTACGAATGGACGGATGAATGCGATGTCGCATTTGCCGAGTTGAAAAGACTATTAACGAGTGCACCAATTCTACGAGTTCCAGATATGGAGAAGGAATTCACAGTTTGCACAGATGCCTCAAGACAAGGTTTGGGTGCAGTGTTGATGCAGGAAGGTGGGGTAATAGCTTATGTGTCGAGAAAGTTAAAAACACATGAGGAGAACTACCCTACCCATGACCTAGAATTGGCCGCGGTGATGTTAGCTTTGAAGCTTTGGAGACATTACCTTGTTGGACGAAGCTTTGAGCTCAAGTCTAATCACCAAAGCTTAAGGTATATCTTCACTCAGAGAGACCTAAATGCTAGGCAAAGGCGATGGAGTGAATTCATGAGCGAGTATGATTTTGGGATTTCATACATCAAAGGGAAGGAGAATGTGGTAGCCGATGCCTTAAGCAAAAAACCAAGACTTTTCTCTCTTATACCTTTGAAGGTGGATTTGAGGGAAAGAGTTTTAGGGAAGCTAATCGGGGATAGTTAGTACCTAAAGGTCACATCGACACTCCAAAATGGGAAACCGGTGGGACCTAAGTTTGAAGGCTATGAATTGGAAGCCGATGGTTTGTTACGGTATCAAGGGAGGATGTATATTCCTGATGAGGGAGATATTAGAGAGACTATCCTTAAGGAATCCCATAGAGCAGTGTATTGCGCACACCCAGGTGTAAAGAAGATGTATGTAGACATGAAGCAACTCTTCTTTTGGGCAAGGATGAAGAGCGACGTGGTCAAATTCATCGCTAGGTGCTTTGAGTGTCAGCAGGTAAAAGATGATCATCACCACCCGGCAGGATTATTACAGCCACATGACATCCCTATGTCGAAGTGGGAGGTTATATCCATGGACTTCGTGGTGGGATACTGGGATTGCCTATTACCTCTCATAGGCATGATGCCATTATGGTCATCGTTGAAAAACTGACCAAAACTGCTCACTTCATTCCACTTAAGGAGACTTATGTTGTCACTGATGTGACTCATGTGTTCATAAATGAAGTAGTACGTCTCCATGGGTTTCCCAAGAAGATAATCTCGGACAGGGATTCCAGGTTTACGTCCAGGTTTTGCACGAGTTTGCAATCAGCGTTGGGTACTCAGTTGAACCTAAGCACTGCTTACCATCCAGAGACAAATGGGCAAACAGAAAGAGTGAATCAGGTGATGGAGGACATGCTTAGGATGTATGTCATAAATCAACAAACTCATTAGGAAAATCACTTACCTTTGGTAGAGTTTGCTTACAACAACAGTTACCATAGCTCAATTGGGATGCCTCCATATGAAGCATTATATGGAAGGCCATGCAAGACACCATTGAGTTGGGAAAGGTTAGAGGATTGAGTAATAATAGGACCTGAGTTGATTCAGGAGATGGAAGAACAGGTTGTTCAGATTAGACAACGGTTAAAGGAAGCTCAGGATAGACAGAAGAGCTATGCCGATGCACATAGGGTTGACCAAAGCTATAAGGTTGGTGATGAAGTGTTCGTCCGCATCAGGCCTAGAAAAAGTACCATCAGGTTTGGGAAAGGAACAAAGTTGTTGCCACGATTTATACGACCCTTTGAAATTTTAGAAAAGGTTGGACCCGTCGCGTATCGTCTTGCGCTGCCACCCCATTTGCACAAAACTCATAATGTTTTTCATGTGTATGTTGAACAACATTATGAAGCTGATGAGTCACATAAAATAAATTGGAAGGAACTGCAGGTTTCAGATGAGGGAACCATTAGGGTCGAACCATTACTTATATTGGATTGCAGGGTTAGACAGCTGAGGCACCGTTTGGTGGACAATGTTAAGGTCCAGTGGGTCCGGTATAGCCCAGGTTCTGCTACCTGGGAGGATGCAGAGACTATGCATCGTGATTATCCCACACTATTTTGACCATAACTTCGGGACGAAGTTTCTTGAAGGGTGGGTGTATGTAATGCCCCATTTTGACATTACTACCTAAACTACTATTATATGTTGTATTTGTTTGATTGTGAGATATCGCCGGTTTGATGACACTATGGACATATGGTTCTATTATTTTTCCGATATATATATGTGTGTGTGTGATGTTAGTACTATGATCGCTAGTCATGTTTAGATATGTATCATGTGTTAATTATGTCTCATATATGAAAATTACTTAATGATAGGTACGTGGATACCATTACAGTTATATGTTGAATAAATGAATGTTATGCTAGGTGCATGGCAAATAAATGAGTTTATTGTTGTTATGTAATGAAGAAATGTATATGTACATGTTGAGGATTTATGCACGATATTCTATATTGTATGTCGAGAACTGACTTACAGGTTGAAACGGCTAAGTGATAGTTGGATCCTACGAGGTGGAAGGACCTCGGGGACATGGACTTCGAAAGATAAAATGGTATGCGAGTGATGCATTATTTACTTTCACATGTTTATTATGTTGTTTATTATGATGTATATTATGACATGGGTGGGGTAGGGTTTCAGGAAACTCAACCACCCAGATTGGTTATACGATGATAGACCGAATACAAGTGCAACGCTGTTGTTATGTCGGGTAGACATAGTCCCTTATTCCATTAGGGGGGGTGGAGGCTTTACCCACTGTTTATCCTTGAAACCCAGAGTCATGGGAGGGTTGTGCTACGACGCGCTCCCCAAGGTGTGTGATGATGACTAGTGGTTTCCTACTGGGGAATCTTGGTCGATGTAGTCGACACTTCCGCTTACGGGTTCTAGCTGGAACCAGTCATGGCTTGACATTTTAGGGTAGTCCAGCAGAGGAAAGGATAGAATGTGGAAGTTAGTGATGATGTAGGTAGATAGGTGTAGCTCGAAGTCGGGATGGAAACAAGATCTAACTATGGGTGTGGGAAAGACCTTGATTGATTATGTGTCGTAACTCGGTAATGTATGAATTGTCGTAACTTAATAAGATATAGTTAGGTAAAAGGAGACACCTTGAAAACTATGTTAAAACATGTGTCAGTAAAGAATAAGTTTCATGATTATGATTGATGTGTATGAATTATTACTTTTAGTGTACTTACACGAGGTGTGTAAGCAGTAGCTACACTTACATAACTCGCCCACATATTTTTGAATTGCTTGAAATATTGCTGAGTAATAATGTTAATTAGTGTCGCTTAATAATTATTTATTGTACATTAATGATTAATAAACAAGTTACGGTTAAATTAGATAGTAAATAATGCATTTGGTTAGTAACGCTTAATTAAATGTTAATGAGTTTGATTAGTAAAGACTAAAGGTTAACATGTTAAAATATTATTGTAATGTTAATTAAAGTAGTATTAAATTGATAAGTTAATATTAATTGCAAGGTTAGATAATTAATTAAACTGTATGGATAAGAATTAATTTATATCTATTAAATTTTATGATGACCATGCAGAAGCTAATTGGAACATAGGATAATTTACGAATAGATGTAATATGAAATTGATAAACAAGTGTCAGGTACACACTTGGGAATTGTTCATGAAAATGATAAATTAATTATAAGTTAATCAATTATGAATTAATTATAATTTAATTATGAATTATTTATAAATTAATTGTGAATTAATTATGAATTAATCACGAATTAATTATAAATTAATTATGAATAAGTTCTAAATTAATTGTGAATTAATTATGAATTAATTTTGAATTAATTATGCATTAGTTCTAAATTAATTATGAATTAATTATAAAGTAATTCTAAATTAATTATGAATTAATTCTAAATTAATTATGAATTAATTATGGAAGACATTACCTTATGCCATTTTATATCAAATTTTATAATTATATTGTATTTTAGTTAATAAATTAAAATATTAATTAAATTGTAATTATGACCACTTGAAAAGGCAATGGCGGTGGAACCGAATTAATAATTTAGTTGACTTTTACATACAGTGTTTGCATAAAAGAAAGGGATAATATTTATAATTCATTTATAAATTAATTAATTAATGTGTTGATGGTGTCAATAAATGTGGACATGTCTCGAGGGAGTAAAGGAGGACTGACATCTTAGCTAGAATTGAATGGAGAGGATAAGGGTAGTAATGGGGAGCATTGAGTCGGCAGGAAGAGGGGTTAAGTGGAAGGATGGATGGGGAAGAAAGGGGATCTTTTACCTTAGAGATTTTTGGGTGAATTTAGAGAGCAGGGAGAAAATTACAGAGAGGAGAAGGAGGTTTTTGTTGGAGAAAATTCAGAAGGGAGAGCAGGTTGGCTTGTACTCGGTTTGGGCTCGGAAGTCCAAATGGGTACCTTTGGAGCTGGGTGGTCGGCGAGACCTCGCCAGTTGGTAGGGTGGAAAAATTCTTTGGGCTGATTGAGTTTCAGGGTTTTGGGGAAGGTTTTGGTTGCAGGGAAACAGAAAGGCATTCAACAAAAGGGAACAACAACAAGGGTGGATCTACTAGCTATTGTGAGGTAATTTTCAGTAGCTATTGTGAGGTAATTTTCAGTAGCTATTGTGAGGTAATTTTCAGTCAAGTATATAATCCATTTTTAACTCTGTTTAATTTTTTACTTCCAATTAAGAAATATGATATGCTGTTACACCTGCACAAACAGAAATGGTTAGAAATAGATAGTTAGAAATAAGTATAACATATATATATATATGCAGCAAACTGTAAGAATAGATGTTATTTTTTTACAGACCTGAAATTGAACATAAACCGTCAAAACAGAAACAGAAAATGACACAGAATGTAAACAGAAATAAATGATTAGTTTATTGATAAACTGAGATTATCTAGGACTGGGATTCTACACTCCAACCCTCCTCAGAGCTAAGCTCAGTCCACCTCTGGGTAACCTTCCCCTTAAAATCGAGATGACCCATCCAGAGCTGTTCAAACCTGAAAGGTTTCTTAAATTTAGATCCCAACCCACTCCACCAGATTTCAACTGGCCAGTGATCCGATCCAGAAGCTGGCAGAATGGAAGAAGTGACTTCACTAACTGATTCTATAACTGACTCAGAGACCAAGAAGCGATCCAGACGAGAGGCAATATGACGGTCCCCTTTCCTTTTGTTATTCCAGGTAAATCTACCTTCCCCCGGGATAACATCCACAAGCTTGAGGGCTTATATGGAATCCCTAAAGTGGGCACATTCATACATGAGGTGGCGTCTACCCCCTTTCTTTTCCTCTAAGGAGGTAATAAGGTTAAAGTCACCTCCCAGAATCCAATGCTGATTCTCTATTCCATCCCCAATGCGTCTCAGGGAGTCAAGGAAGGAATTTTTCTATGGGGGAGTATGGGGGCCATAAACATTAGTTAACATACCAGAAACTTGGAAACCAATAACCCTGAATTCAGCAGAAAGGTACCAGCCTGTTGATGCCTCGAATATCGCAGCATCAATCAGCAAGGGATTCTCCCTAGTAAGCGATCCCAACTAGATCACCCACCATTTGGTGTGGGGAATCCTTCCAGTTAACGGTCCGACTACCATGTAAGTTTTAAAATATTTGTTTATTTTGCACCGGTTGCGGCCCAATCCACTGTTTATATATATTTTTATGTTTAAGATGATATGCATGTGCCCTAATTTAAATGCATACGTTAAACAAATCTATCCTAAGATAATTAAATCTAAATTAAACTATCCTTATAAGGAGCAAATTTAAAGAATGAGTAATAAACTGGAAATGCACCCAAGAAATTCACAGGTAGCTATTAAATTGGAAAGAAGCATTTACAGCAGAAAATAAAGATTATCAAAGATAGCTCTGATAGAGACAAACATTCTATTACCCATTAAACACAGAAATTATGCAAAAGGAAATGAAACCATTCATAGCAGAGAATTTATTCACAATAGCCAGGAAAGATCTCACAGAAAATGTATGAAAGATGCAAGAATAGTTCAGTAATTTTCCAACACGATCCCAAGCAAAGTGTTGTGCAGGATTCCATAGGCCAAAACGATCTTCTTATTCATGTAGAAGAAATAGTTCCTATACAAGACAAAAAATGTCCTTTCACCTGCCAAAAGTCTCCTTTTTCTCCTGATCTTCAGCTATATATAGCTTTACAAAATGCTCCAAGAGCTGCCACCTAAACCCTAACTATTTATATTCCTCTAATTTGTCTTGTAGTGACCATATCACAAAAGAAAATAAAACCCAAAATCTTACAAAATGGACGTTATTGAGGGCCCAATGTCATTTAATAATTAATACATAGGAAAACTGAAGAATAGATGCAAGTCGCAGACCCATAGAGTGAGGCAAAAATAGGCTATTCATTAATTGATGCCTTTTGCTGACTGGGCGCTTCTGTTGAGGTTGATACTCCCGTTGGGGCTTGAACTGCAGGTGTTGTTATTGAAGTTGATGTTCCTACTTCTCCTACTGTAACTTGTTGTGTTCCAGCTGTTAGCATACTGTCGGTCTTCGCTATATACTTCACCCAGACACCGGTTTCTTTTATGATATTGTTTACATCCAGGGGAAGCATGGTTTTCAACGAAACCTCATGCTTGGCCAGTTCTTCTTCTTGATTAGTGACTTCTATCATTGTAGCTTGGAGAATTTCACTTAGGATATGTGTACAAATGTCTTCCTAGCCAATCCAATCATGCAGATCCTCAGTGGTCAGAACATCTATCTTCTTTACATAATCTGTTGCAGCATTCAACCCGTCCTTTAGATCAGACAAGCATTGGGCTTTGTCTGGGAACTCCTCAATAGTCTGAGGCATTTTCACCTAGCACTCTTCATGGGTGGTTCATATTTTCATATACAAATTCGCACACTGTTCAAGTGTGGCCAAGGCCACTTTGTTCAACTTTACTCCATAATCTTGGAAAAACCCCAAAAGGTGGATATCTGCTTTGAAACTGGCGATGGACTTAAGAGGGATTCCTTTTGGGAATCCTGATCTTCCCTCCCTCCATTCCATTTTCCTCCTTATGTCCTCAACAATATGTGTGTACTTCCTCCTACGCCTAGTGGCCTCAGCATTTATTTCTTTGATCCTGACAACCACTTGTTTTAACTTGCAAACCTCCTCCGTCATGAGTCCCCGGATATCGTATGTCTTCCTCATAATTTCACAAGCCTGCTCATTAAAGGGTCCCAAGTCTCGACCTTGTTGGTTGTGAGTTTTAATTGATACTCCAGCATCTCCTGCTTATCTTCCAACTTCTCTACACTCTCTTTCAGATCATCAATTTGTTGAGCGGTATCAAACTTCTCTCACTCTAACCGGAGGTTGTGACTTTCTAGAGCTTTTTTCTCCGTCTCCAGAGTTCTCATCTATATCACCAAAGCTCCCTTTTCAGCTTCTATATGTTGAAGCCTACTGTTAAGTTCTTTCTTTTCTTCCACCAGGGTGTCACATTTATCAACCATCAAATTTGAATAATTCTGCTCTTTAACTAGAGTTTCCAGTAGATGGTTAGCTCTATCTTTCTCTGATTCAAACTTGTCTGTTAATATATTGAAATTGCCGGAGGTTGCTAGAACAACGGACACATAAATAGATGCCACGAGTTGGGGGTCATGTTGGGTACGTTGCATGACTGTGGTTTCATGTCTGGTGACGATATCTGGTTGAAAAGGCCTCTTCATCGTAGTCACCATTTCTTTAACAATGGATTTCCTCTTTTTGTTATAAGTGAACTTATCCCATTGGGACACTGTGCTATTCTTGGAGGGTGTGAAAGGGACAATGGGGAGGTCCCTTATGGAGGAACCCATAACTAAGTCATGCATGTTTGGGCTTCCGGGGCCAGCATCTTCTTTGGATTTATTTTCTTCTTCTTCTTTCCTTTGTGCTTCTTCCTCTTGCTCTTGTCTCAGTTTGTCCTCTTCCTCTTGCTTCGCATTTCTTTCCAATCTGATCCTCTCTTCTTCTTGAATCCTCTTTACTTCAGCTTCAGCTGCTTGGGCTCTTAAAGTCTCTTCTTCTTGGAGTTTATCCTTTTGAATTTTCTTGGCTTGTTCCTGGAGCCTTTGTTCTTCTTTCGAGAGAGCCTCAGCAGTACCCTTTTCTCGCTACTGATCTATTTTCTGCACAACATTAGAGCTCGAGCTGGCTTTTCCTTTGCCAAGTTGACAAATATGTAGCTCAATCATATTGCTAAATCCTCTATATACTTCCTCATCCTGATCATAATAGTTAGCATATTCAAATGGAGTGGAGATTTATTTGCAATGTTGGGCAGCTTTTCCTTACCGATCATTTCTATGAAAAATATCTTGCCCAAAATGAAAGCTTTTCAACTCCGCGACAAAATCTTCTACCATTGCAATTCTTGAGAACTTGTAGTCCCCAACATAGAAAGGTAAAGGCAGGAAAGTAGCCTTCTTTGCTTTGTACAAGATGCTGCCAATCCCATCAATGAACACTTGCCTCACTACCTCTTTGTGAACTAGATAATCTGTAGCATATATGTTGATGTATATGTAACTTCGGAATGTATTTCATCTGTGTATTATATATATATTTATTGTACCCTTATAAGAGATGTGTTATTCCTCTATAAGGAAGTGTCGTCATGTGGATTGACAAGTGTCGCAAGTGTGTGTACTTGCCGATGGGTTTTTAGACCACCTTATGGGGTCGGCCCTAATTAATATATAATATAATGTGGATGTATCCAAGGAGACAAGTCGGCCCCAGTAGGTCACTGGGCAAAAAGGTGAGTATAAATAGAGATAGGAGATCTCTATTTTACTCACTCGAAAAAGTAACTATCTCTCTCTCTGAAAAGTGGCGCACTAGTGAGGAGGAGGAGGATCATCTGCTAGGAGACTATCTCAGTGTTATTTGGTTGTATTTTGGTTGAGCCATTGCTCTCTCTATCTCTGAGGAAGTTGTGGGGTTTTTCACCTTAGGGTTTTCCCCACGGAAACTCGGTGTCTCTTGTCTCTATGCTTTTGATTCTTGTGATGCTTGTGATGCTTGTCATATTATGATTTTCATGCATTGATATACTGTAGATGTTATTCTCTCAGCAAAGATCCTATAGTATTGTGATTTAATACTAAAAATTTAACATGGTATCAGAGCTTAACTGAGAAGAAGACATTTTGCAGTGACGGAAGCTTGTATTCCTTGTTTATTGGGTTTCTCTCCACATATTTTTGAAATTTAGTATAGTAGATTGGATCTACTCATCAAGGCACATCTATCTGTCCAATCAGAATTCAGTTCCGAGCATTTTCAGATTTTGCCCTAAAACTTAGGGTTTCCACAAAAATAGGAATTTCTGGAAACTGAAGGCACAGCTGGAAGCTCCTTGCAAAAATCAAAGGTTAGAGATTTGGATCAATATTTTTGGTTGGGTAGATCTCCAGGAAACTCAAACCCTAATTCAGGGCTCTCCCCAGTGAACCCGGGAGGACAAAAAGGCAATTTTGAAGGGCAAGACTTTGCTGATCTCAAATTCTGAATGTACTAGGATGATCAGCTCTCCAAGGCGCATCTTTCTATCCTTTCAGAATTTTGAAATTCACATTTTGAATTTTTAGGGTTTCTCTAACAAACCCTAATCCGGGACCAGATCCAGTTTTCAGCACTTCAAGTGGTAAGTCCTAAATCTTTTCTATTTCCATTTGAAGTACTCTTAAAGATGTCTCTCCACACTAAGCTTGAGGATAAGCTTGAAGGGGATGACAACTTCCGAGCCTAGAAGTATAGGATTGGGTTAATCCTGGAAGAGAATGAGTTGGACTCATATGTGAAAGAAGACATCCCTATCCCAGAGGATGAAGAAGCCAAGGCATTGCACAAGAAGAAATTGGTCAAGGCAAAGAGAATCATTGCTGATTCTATCAAAGACCATCTCATACCTCATGTGTCTTCTCTTAAGACACCCAAAGAGATGTTTGAATCCTTGACCAAGCTATTTGAAGGAAAGAACATAAATCGGAAGATGACCCTGCGGAACCAATTGAAAGCAGTGAAGTTTCAGAATGGAGAAACCATTCAATCTTACTTTTCAAGGGTCTCCCAGATCAAGGAACAATTAGAAGCAGTAGATGAAATGGTGGAGAATGGTGAAGTGGTGATGACCACTCTAAATGGCCTACCCAGGTCATGGGATTCCTTTATTCAAGGAATTTGTGCAAGGAAGAAATTGATCTCCTTCAACAGATTGAGGGAAGAATGCTCTCAAGAAGAATCTAGACTCATAGCTCGTGAGGAAAAGATGGGAGGAGAAGATCAAGCTCTTGCATCTCACACCAAGAGAAGCAAAACCAAGAAGGATCACTCTCACCACAAAAGATTCCATCAAAAGAGTAAGAAGGACCTAAGATGTTTCACATGCAATGAGAAGGGTCACTTTGCTTCAGATTGTCCCAAGAACAAAAGGGATAATAACAACAACTCCAGTAAGAAGAAGAAGGGCAGCAAAAGAAGGTTTCATGCTCATGCTGCCGAAGATGATGAACCTCCAAAGAAGAAGGCTAGGGAAGAAAGTAGTAGTGATGATGACTCATCAAGTGAAGAAGAATATGTTCTAATTTATTCTCTTACATGTACCATATCCCATGGATGTAATGATTGGTTGATTGATAGTGGGGCTTCCAAACACATGACTGGGTTTAAAGAATCCTTTGTGAACCTATCTGAACATGAATCACCCCATAAGGCGAAACTTGGGGATGATTATCAATACCCAATCAAAGGAAGTGGTGAAGCCTCCTACAACCTAGATTCTGGAAAATCATTGAAGATGAAAGAAGTACTTTATGTACCTGGGCTCAAGAAGAACTTACTCTCCATCTCTGCATTGGATGCAAAAGGTATGAGGGTTGCATTTGTGGATGGTCAAGTCCTAATGTGGCCAAAGGGAAAGACCATAGATGATGCAATAGTGATTGGAGAGCAAGAGGGAGGATTGTATAAATTGAAGGGACAACCTGAACATGCCATGGTACATGAATCCATGGAGCCAAGTGAACTTTGGCATAGAAGACTTGCTCATATGCACTATAGGGCACTTCCAATTGCAAGCAAGGCAGTAGAGGGTCTTCCTGAAATCAAGACCAAACATGAAGGTGTTTGCAAAGGATGTGCAAAAGGTAAGAACTTTAAGAAGGCTTTCCCAAGCAGTGAAAGCAAGGCAAAAGACATCCTGGAAATCATCCACTCAGATGTATGTGGCCCTATGTCATCCAGCTCCCTGAGTGGGTATGTTTACTATGTATCATTTATCGATGACTTCTCCAGGAAGACTTGGGTATACTTCTTGAAGGGAAAATATGAGGTGCTTGATAAATTCAAGGAATTCAAAACCTTGATGGAGAATCAAACTGACAAGAAAATCAAGACATTCAGATCTGACAATGGTGGAGAATTCACCTCAAATGACTTCAAGAAGCTTTGCAGTGATTCAGGGATTAAGAGGGAGTTGACTGCTCCTTATAATCCTCAACAGAATGGAGTTGCAGAAAGGAAGAACAGAACAGTCATGGAAGCAGCAAGGGCAATGTTGCATGACCAGGATCTACCTATGCATCTATGGGCAGAAGCAGTTAGAACAGTTGTATATGTGCAGAACAGAACTCCCCACAAGATATTGGACAACAAGACACCAGAAGAGGTCTTTTCTGGGTTCAAGAATATTGATGTCAGCAAAGATGAATATAAGGACAGGTAATCCAGGAAGCAAAGATCAAAAGGGAGCACACTCCAGCAGCTCCTGCAAGGATGCAGATCTTCAGAGGGAGTTGACCATCTTCCTACATTCCACAACAGAGAGGTGTAAAAGAAGCTACTTCAGCAGCTCCTACCAGGAAGCAAAGACTCAGAGGGAGTCCACCCAAACAAACAAACAAAGATAAGTATTTCAATTATCATTTCTTGCCTATTTTGTTTGTTTAATAATATTATGCTTATGTTCCTAGACTTAGGAGATGTATTGTGCATATTTGAATGATTGCATTAATGAACAGTATACTACTAATATGCATGTGATGGGTAAGTGGCTTATGGCACTGTACAACATTCCAGTGCTACTTATCTAGAATGAAACCTCTTTGCTGACATGTTGGGAGTAGTGCAAACTCTTAACAATGTTCTAGTAGAGACTGGAAGGCATCTAGAAATTTGTGGAACATGGATAAATGTTGTATTGAAGCATTGGCTAAGATAACTGCATGACTGCATGACATATTTATTTATATGTAAAGAATTTGTTCTGAAAATTATGAGATGTTTCTAATCATGCAATTTAACTTGTTTTGTAGGAAAGACCGTATATCTTCACCTACAAAAGGACTACAACATTTGTTCCAGCAAGAAAGATATCTATTGAAGATATTGAAGTTCCTAGGATCTGGGATGAAGAAATGGAATGCCATGATCCGTAGATCATGAAGAAGATGTTTGGGATGCAGTCCCAAGACCTGACAGGGAGTCATATGTATGCAGATTGAAGAAAGGTTTGTATGGCTTGAAGCAAGCTCCCTGAACCTGGTATGGTAGGATGGACAGTTTCCTATCTAGCTTGGAAATTTACCAAGAGTAAAGCAGATTCCAATCTTTACTACAAGGTTGAGGAAGGGAATCCAGTGATTCTACTCCTATATGTGGATGACCTATTTGTGACAGGAGATGACAGACTGATTGCAGATACTAAGAGGAAGCTTGCAGCTGAATTCGATATGAAAGATTTGGGAATCTTCCTAGGTATGGAGGTGTGGCAGAATGCAAGTGGAATCTTCCTTGGTCAAGGGAAGTACACAGTAGATATCCTGAAGAGATTCGGGATGATGGATTGCAAGGCCATGGCCACACCTATGGCATCGAATCTGAAGCTTCTATGTGATGCTTCATCTGAGCCGATTGATGTCTCTATGTATCGTCAGATGATTGGGCCCTTGATGTACCTGACGAACACGAGACCAGACATTTGCTTTGCTGTGAACACATTGAGCCAGTTCCTGACGGATCCGAGGAGTGTTCACCTGGTTGCTGTAAAGCATGTTCTGAGGTACCTGAAGGGTACAATGGATTATGGGCTCAGGTATGAGGCGAATCAAAAGTTTAACCTGTAGGGTTATGTTGATTCAGATTGGGCTGGCAGTGCTGCAGATAGGAAGAGCACATCTGGGTGTTGCTTCAGTATGGGATCAGGTGTGATCTCTTGGTTTAGCAGGAAGCAGTCCTGCGTAGCACTGAGTACAGCTGAGGCAGAGTATGTTCCAACCTGCTTAGCTAGTTGTGAGGCAGTATGGCTATAGAAGCTACTGTCTGAGTTATTTGATCTCCCGTTGGAGGCTACTGGTATATTCTGTGATAACCAGAGTTGTGTGAAGCTGTCCGAGAACCCAGTGTTTCATGACAGGTCGAAACACATAGAGATCAAATATCACTATATCAGGGATATGGTGCAGAGAGGAGCTGTGAAGCTTCTGTATGTTGCGACGGACGAGCAGATTGCATATGTGCTGACGAAGCCACTAGCCAGAGTGAAGTTAGAGTACTTCAGAGAGAGGCTTGGCGTTCTTCAGATCGAGGACACTTCGAGGAAGAAGTGATGGACACATTTGCTGAATCCATTCCAAGCATGTTGGAAGGAGGATCCTTCACATGGCTGTGGATGTAAGCGATGGATAATGGACATCAGGATGATGTTCTGGTTTCTGCTGGATATGATCAGTTGGATCATTTTTATGTATGTATGTATGCATCATGTTGGATGCTGGATATGATCAGGTGGATCATTTATGTATGTATGTGCATCATGTTGGATGCTTGGACCATGTATCTGTATATGTATCAGGTGGATACATTGTATGATCAGGTGGATCATGTATGGTGATATGTATCATGTATCAGGTAGATACTTGGTATGCATCAGGTGGATGCATTGATGATCAGGTGGATCATGTATGATGATATGTATCAGGCAGATACTTGGTATGCATCAGGTGGATGCATTGATGATCAGGATGATCATGGATGATGAGCTTCAGGATGTTGCTCCAGATGACATGCAGCAGGATGTTGCAGTGATGATCAGGATGATCATGGATGATGAGCTTCAGGATGTTGCTCCAGATGACATGCAGCAGGATGTTGCAGTGATGATCAGGATGATCATGGATGATGAGCTTCAGGATGTTGCTCCAGATGACATGCAGCAGGACGTTGCAGTGATGATGATCAGGACGATCATGAGTACATCAGGATGATGTATGTTGAGTATCAGGTTGATACTCTGTGGCCGTGGATCAGGTTGTGCAGATGAGCATGTCTAGGAGATCCTATAGGTCGGAATTGTGTACCCTTAACAGCCTGGGATGCTCTTTCGAGACATTGCTATGGGAGGACATGTAATAGCGCCCTGGGAGATCTCAGGTCGGAGTTGTGTACCCATAACATCCTGAGATGCTCTTGCGAGGTTTTGTCCTATGGCATGTAATTTGGGCCCTGGGAGATTTCAGGTCGGAGTTGTGTACCCGTAACATCCTGAGATGCTCTTGCGAGGTTTTGCCATGACCACATGTAATTTGTGCCCTGGGAGATTTCAGGTCGGAGTTTGAGATTTCAGGTCGGAGTTGTGTACCCGTAACATCCTGAGATTCTCTTGCTAGGTTTTGTGGTGGACCACATGTAATTTGTGCCCTGGGAGATTTCAGGTCGGAGTTGTGTACCCGTAACATCCTGAGATGCTCTTTCGAGGTTTTGTGGTGGGGTCACATGTAATAGCGCCCTGGGAGATCCTACAGGTTGAAGTTGTGTACCTGTAATATCCTGGGATGCTCTTTCGAGGTTTTGTGACGCACGTAATAAGTCCTGAGGATTCCACAATATGGCCAGTGATGACGAAGACCTGCAGGTGGTGGGCCTACATCCAGTATGAAAAAGGACTGGCTCTGTAGAACTTCCTATGACGAGTAGAGTCAGAGATTGGTTGAGATAGTAGCAGCAGTGACGATGATGATGACGATGCATAGATGACGATGATCCAGAGAAGAAGACTTGTCTAGAAGATCTGTGTCGAGAAATACCTTCCTAGTTAAGAGGGAGTGTTGATGTATATGTAACTTCGGAATGTATTTCATCTGTGTATTATATATATATTTATTGTACCCTTATAAGAGATGTGTTATTCCTCTATAAGGAAGTGTCGTCATGTGGATTGACAAGTGTCGCAAGTGTGTGTACTTGCCGATGGGTTTTTAGACCACCTTATGGGGTCAGCCCTAATTAATATATAATATAATGTGGATGTATCCAAGTAGACAAGTCGTCCCCAGTAGGTCACTGGGAAAAAAGGTGAGTATAAATAGAGATAGGAGATCTCTATTTTACTCACTTGGAAAAGTAACTATCTCTCTCTCTGAAAAGTGGCGCACTAGTGAGGAGGAGGAGGATCATCTGCTAGGAGACTATCTCAGTGTTATTTGGTTGTATTTTGGTTGAGCCATTGCTCTCTCTATCTCTGAGGAAGTTGTGGGGTTTTTCACCTTAGGGTTTTCCCCACGGAAACTCGGTGTCTCTTGTCTCTATGCTTTTGATTCTTGTGATGCTTGTAATGCTTGTCATATTATGATTGTCATGCATTGATATACTGTAGATGTTATTTTCTCAGCAAAGATCCTATAGTATTGTGATTTAATACTAAAAATTTAACAATATCTAGGTAGGATATACAGGGCTTTGGAGCCTCCGTACATTCTTATATAGGTTCCTTTTGGCGAAAGATAGAAATCACCATATTTCTCCAAAACTTCCATGGCATTCTCAGATAGGCAGCTGGGTTCTTCATTAAACATTAATTCATATAGGGGCATGATAAACTCCTCACAAATGAGTTTGTAATGCCTTTTGTAATTATGATCCCAAAAGATTTTGTAGGCGATGAACACTGAGCTATCCGTTGAGTTCCATGTGCATCCCAACTTGGGGAAGGGGAATTTCACCATAATGCAATCTATCAATAAAGATGCCATATAACATTCTTCCTTCTTCTCCACTAACCCTTCTCGTGCAGCCATTATTGCTGATGACAGGCTGTCTGAGAGAATATCAGCCCAGTTGAAAATTGTCCCTTTTAAAGCTATGTAGTGGATGATGGGAACCCATTGCAGCATGAACATCGTCCCATCGGATCTTCCAAAGATTCTACTCAACATGATAGCGATCAGTCTGAAAGGGGGCCTCAAATTCAGAACCTCATACTCCTGACTATCCTTTTTCCTGATATGTTTGCCCGAAATTAACAATTTCCTCACCATCTCTAGATTATTCATTTGGATTTCTTCCAACCATGCATTGTCAAACCGCTGCTGGGATTTGGGCAACTTATAAGCCATTGAGATATAGGACGGGTGAAATGAGGAAAAAGCCTTTCCTTTGTTATCTGCTATAACTCTTGTTTCGGTGTTTGCATGCTGCAAAATCCATCCAATTACTTCCGAGCATGGGAAGAACTCTGGATGTGTGGCCACCTTGGATATACAAGAGTTTCTAATGTTCTAATATAAATATTCTTCTTCAAGAAGAGCTTCATGGAAGTCCTGATCTCTTATCATACGGTATACGTCTCCCCAGTTTACTTATGGGAGCACACCTGTGGTGCATTTGGTATCCTGGAATGTAGTTTCTACTCTTATGCTTTCGTCAGTTGTCTTTGACTTTCTCTTGCCACCTTTGGCCATTTTTGAAAAATCCTGTAGGCATACGACGCAATGTCAGGGATTATCATTTTACACATGAGGCTTAAAACGCTAACTAAAAGCTTCAAATTCATTTCACTACTGATTTGCAAATTTTTAAATGGCTCTTTTTTTCTAGTTTAAACAAAACTATATATTCTATTTCATAATCCCTATGCAAAACTAAAAAAGTTTCAGTAGGACGTTGTATTGCACTTATGAAAGTAAAGGACATGCATTTCAAATGACAAAACGTGAGCGCAAAGTGATTGCGAGATTACGTTCCAAAGCGCAAAATGACATAAGCTTTCATAAATGGGTAAGAACAACGACGCTTTTCATAGAAGGGGCTAGTTTGGATATTTACAAGACTGGCAGCCTAATGGGTGTCCAGGGTCCCAGGGTATCCATGTTTATATGAGCAAAACTTCGGTGCGCTTGAAGGCGAAAAAAAAAAGTTATGGGTTGCTTCGGCCGTGGTCAAACTGCACATCTTCACGCAGAAAAATAAATAGAACCATGCACATAACATTTCCCTTAACCACAAAATCTAGTACATGAGGCTTGGCAGGGGACTTGCTTGAAATATGATTGCAAGTGGGCGTTGATATCTCGGCAGAAATGGCGAGCCCGTAGTAGGTGCTTGCGAACTTGCACGAGAATGGAATGGGCGCCCTTGAAAAATGGAAATAATGAAAAACAAAACGGGGTTCATGCCCTATTTAAATAAGAATGGTATGTGCGAACCATTATTAGGGTGGTTGTAAGCCATTAAAACGGGGTTAATGCAGTGTACGGACGGGTCCAATTGACCTTCTCTTTAATAAATGCGACCACCAGAAATCAAAAGGACTTGGTTAAGGGTTTCGGTCTCCTGCGGAAAGAAAGTCTGAGTTTGGCCACCGTTGCGGAAGAATTGTCTGAACTTTTCCCCAAAATGAAAGCATGACGCTACACATCAACCAACTTAAGTGAGTTTTCCCGCCTTCGCGGAAGAGTTATTTGAAAGCCTTCGCTACCTCGGGAGAGATAGATGAGTCTTCCCGTAAAATACTTATTCGTAAATTTCCAATCACTTGCAAAAGATTAAGTGTCATAGAATCTTCATCATTGTTGTCATAGGAGTTAGGGAATCTAGCTCCAAGTGTCACAATTATTCTAAGATGCCTCTTCCTCTTCCATAGGAGTTTCTCTTCCACTCCAATTCAACCTTACATGATTCATGCCATGAATAATACCTCTTCAAATCCCCCATGTATGTTTTTTTTTTAGGTAAGAAGTTTTTTGAATTATATAAAAAGGAGAATTACAATCAAGAGAAAGCAGGCCATAACCCTGCCACTGAACTACATAATTTGGCTTTCAATCCAAACATCATAAGCAAACTGAGAAATCCTTATACCCAAAGAGAACTACAACCGGCTTAAAGCTATACTATATGACCCGACACGCAGGCCTGTCTTTAAGACACAAAAAATTAGGAGCACAAAAGTGATCATCCAGATAATAATTTGGAACCAAAACACTATACAACTGAAGCCTGAGCAGAGGATAACCGGGATTTTTAAACAAAACAGACCGAACAACATCCCAATAACCCAAACCTAAATTCCGAGAGGATCCAAAAGACATTTCTAAAGTAAGATGTAGGGAATATCATGAAAACGTCCCAGAGGAGAAGCCACAGGAACCGGCATAGGCTCAAGAGGAGGACGCAATTCCATGGACTGAAGGAGGAAATCCAACTTTCAGTGCACAACTCTGGTCTCCTCAAGAACGCATTGATCAAGATTGATTTTCCCATGATTGGTCTTGATCTCCAACCTATATCTGAGAGCATACCCAACAATGTTTTTCATAACCCAGTAGAGAGCCATGGTATGCTCGTATAAGCTCAGTCGGTCAACTGTATTACCCGGATCCATAACCCAATTTTTAGTCTTACGATGCTCTGCATGCAGAGTTTCGTGGTCTAGCTGATGCCAAAGTTGTCCTTCCACACCTTGAATATCATGCTGAATGGCCATGGGGAAGGTCCGTAACAAAGATCCTAGACTCCTAGCGAGCCTTCTGATGAGAACGGGAAAATCTATCTCCCGAAACCCCAAGGGAATCCTCTTTGAGAAAACGTTTTCCTCGACCAGCATCAGCTCTCTATCGCTCCTGATCTCCCATAATGCCCACCCTCTCACTATCACCTGTCTTAATTAACGTCACAACACCCAGAGAATGCATGCAACAATTGCTATGTCTAACACGTTCATACTCACCACCCTGATCTTCTTTATAAAGAAAATCACCACCCCAAATAATAATGAACCAGGTACCATCCATTAAAATTAAATCGTGCTGAAAATGGGAGTGGTAAGCATGATCTTCATACCAGTAGGGCCTCCCTCTTCCTGCATTCATGGTAGAAATACAACCTTTCTTCCTGGACATGACATGAAACAACCCTTGTGAAAGATGACAGGATCTCCCTCTATCCTCCCCTCGTGGGAAGGCACAAAAATATAAAAGAAAAAGCCTTTATGTGGCTCTACGAGCCTCATCCTGACATCTGCTTGCATCCACAACACGATGGCTCATAATATCACGGGATAGAATATCCCTACATCTGTCCTTTGCCTCGGGATCCTGCAGGTCCTCCCATGAGTGAGCACAAATATCCAAGTGGTTATCACTCCTGAGATTAGCCATAAGATCCTCCTGTTTGTTCCCATTTTTCTTAACATGGGAGAAGGTTAAAGCCATTCCAAGGATAAACAACTTCGCTAAACTTTCAAGTCGCCCTTCCAATCGCCACGAGGAAGCCACTTTAGAGATTTTTTTTCCATTGAAAAGATCAGACGCCATGTGGAGAATGACGACGGAGTCACCTTCAACAATGATAGGGGTCTAGTTCTGGGTGCTCGCTAGCTAGATGCCTTGTAGAATATCTTCTAACTTAGCAGCATTATTGGAATCGATCCAGAGGTAACCTGTTTTGCAGCCAACTGTTACACAGAAATCTTCCACCCTGTGAGCATCAGCATTCTTTGGCCTCTAGGATCCATTTCAGTGACTTAGATCCATTTTTACCTTCATTGATACCAGTTTGCCTTATTTTTATTCCTACCCGCCTGTTGCATCACTATAGCAGGCTTACCCGTGAGTTTCATCCTTATAGCCCTCGGGTAGCATGTAAAATGGTAAAAACCACTATTAATTACTTTTTACTCCCAAAAAGCGGTCATTGGGTGACCTTTGGCTCTCCATCTGCCCAAGTAACGTCTCGATGAGTCCTTTCACCTACCTTTGAGAGGACTATATATTGAGCACATATGGCTTATGGACGGGAGGAAGAAGAGAATAGTAAAGGAACTCTAGTGGATTTTTTCCCTATCTTGCGTCTGCATTCATTGATCCTTGTAGTTGTGAACCTCTTATGTTCACCTTCCAAACTCCTTCTAGTTTGCGTTTTCCATTCATGGAGGATTGAAGTGGTGGAGGCACAAGTGGATTGATCTAGATCTTGGTTCAGATTGGTTGCTGACAAGAGGTCGTATCACTTTGTACTTCTTCTTGTTCATTAATAGAAATACTCATATTCTCATCCATTCATGGTGTGAATGTCATTTATTATACATTGGGTTACATTTTCTTATGATATTATGGACCATTGTTATTGATAATAGCATTGCTTTGAGAATTGAGTAGATTTCTGGTAGTCATCTGTCTATTGTGGTATTCCCAATCCATAGTGAGTTTTCTCCAATATAGAAATGGCGGTAGGGATTTTCTGAACATGGGTACCCTAGTTAGAACCCCTTATGCATTTTGGTGCCCATGGCGTTGTTTGTCCTTAAGATTGGGAGTCCTTTGTAGTCACGCCATGACATTGCGATAAAGACTCATACTCTACTTTGTCTTATGCTGGCCATCTCCCTTAAGGACTCCCCTTAGTTATATCATGTTGTGATTGCATTGCATCATCCTACTTGCCGCTTGAGCCTTGTGCCGGCTCCCGCTTACTCAATTGATAGCCTAGTGCCTAAGCACTTTTCCCTGTTGAGCCCTGCAGAGCTTATATATTTTCCCTTCACAATTTGATGACCCTTTGACCCTGAGGGAACACACCCCCGAGTGTCCACATCCTGCACGCACTTCCTTACATTGAGCATAGGTATGTTCCACTGCTTGGGACTAGTCTGCTAGCTATTTGACACTCATTCCCTCACTTGTTGTACTATAAGCAATTTTATTCTTTTTCAAGCTTTTCCCAAATATGAAAAAGACCAAAAAAATCAAATATTCCAAAAAGCTGGACGGGATTATGGTCACTATTTCTTGTTGGCAGTTGTTGTGTCGCCTTTGAACAGAGCATTCATTCCTTTCCGTACATTATGAGTCGGGACTATAGTTGGGCCTTAGGAGCTGTACTTGTTTCTCAGTTTTCTCCACCGATTGGTTAAGCTTCCAGTCATTATGGATCCCTCTGTAATTCCTCCTACATTGCACAGTTTATGTCAAGTCTATGCTGCCTGAGTCTATCCATCTGCTCATGCTCTTGTTCAAAGGAAGTCCTGAAACTAGTGTCGGCCACTCCTCATATATCTTGACTATTGCATGTCGGCCATCCTTATTGAGTCAGTCCGTTTCACCTGAGATCTTCCAAATCTTTCAGCATTGTTGGTACCTCGTGTTGGTTGATGGGGGATGCCTTAATGCCCTCCTTCCAGCGAGTCTCGTTCCGTCGACTTCAACTCATTTATTCCGGGACTTGAGGCTTAGAGTTCGGTTGAGTACCTTGAGGCTTGCAGTCATTAGTGGTAGGTTCTCTCGCCATCGACAGTTTCTGGAATACATCAATGTCCCCTGATCGATGGATTCATCCTAGTGTTCAACTTCAACCCATTTATTCACACTCTGATGATTGTGCTCTGTGCCTTGATGCCCATTTTCATTATCGGTGGGTCATCTCGCGTCTGTTAACGGTATACATCATTGACCAGTAATCAGACGATGTCTCATCAGGTTCGACCCCAACTCCTTTATTCACTTGATGGGACTTGCACCGTCGAAGACTTGTGTAGAAGACCCCAGGCGATTGTGGCATTCGGTATGCTACATATGACTTTGAATTTACATCTGAGATATCACCTCTCAGATTTCAGTAGTTTGCACCACTTGTCTTATTTTCAGCAGAAGACCATATCTTACTGTAGAGGGATCATGGCTATGATCACTTATGACATGTATCCATTATGTACTGCCTATTCATGGCCATTGTATCAGATTGTTGTACTATACCGACATGTATTCAGAGATACTATTGTATTATGACAAGTGAGCTGTTCTTTCCACTTGTGTCTCCATCACTCCACTTCTGAGTTTTATAATGTATTTCGGCCATCGTATCACATTTCAGTCTCTGACCTCACACATTAGGGGGCATCTGTTACACAGAAATCTTCCACCCTGTGAGCATCAGCATTCTTTGGCCTGTAGGATCCATTCCAGTGACTTAGATCCATTTTTATCCTTCAGTGATACCATTTTTCCCTATTTATATTCCTACCCACCTGTTGCATCACTATAGCAGGCGTACCTGCGAGTTTCATCCTTATAGCCCGCAGGTAGCATGTAAAATGGTAAAAACCACTATTAATTACTTTTTACTCCCAAAAAGTGGTCATTGGGTGACCTTTGGCTCTCCATCTGCCCAAGTAATGTCTCGATGAGTCCTTTCACCTACCTTTGAGAGGACTATATATTGAGCACATATGGCTTATGGACGGGAGGAAGAAGAGAATAGTAAAGGAACTCTAGTGGATTTTTTCCCTATCTTGAGTCTGCATTCATTGATCCTTGTAGTTGTGAACCTCTTATGTTCACCTTCCAAACTCCTTCTAGTTTGATTTTGCCATTCATGGAGGATTGAAGTGGTGGAGGCACAAGTGGATTGATCTAGATCTTGGTTCATATTGGTTACTGGCAAGAGGTCTTATCACTTTGTACTTCTTCTTGTTCATTAATAGAAATACCCATATTCGCGTCCATTCATGGTGTGAATGTCATTTATTATACATTGGGTTACATTTGCTTATGATATTATGGACCATTGTTATTGATAATGTTAATGTCAATTATATATTATATGTACTTGTTGGATATTGGCTGTCAAGACTCATTTTCATATTACAAGTGCGTGGATTGAAAGCTCCAACGGGGATCTACATCAAACGTTGGATCGAGGTTGGTTACATTTCTCCATTACCTTAACATTGTCATTTATAATAGCATTGCTTTGAGAATTGAGTATATTTTTGGTAGTCATCTGTCTGTTGTGGTATTCCGAAGCCATAGTGAGTTTTCTCCAATACACCAACCATTATTTCGTACTCGTTCTGAATAACACACCCATAACCCGCAGGACCTAGATTACCTTTCAAAGCGCCATCGAAATTAAGTTTGAAAAAACTAGGAGGGGAGGAGACAGACCTCGGGGCTGTTACAGACCATAGACGGAGTCTTTTGTCTTCCAAGACAAGGAAGAATACCATTAATTCCCAAGGCGCGGAGGATTGTAGATTCAGCTTCATGAGCCTCCCAATCAGAATTATTCCAAGATTTAGTTCTAACAGTTTCAAGCATCTCGGTTTGAATAAAAATCCAAACTCGAGCCTCAGAGTTGGATTTTTCTCTAAAGATTCGGGAGTTGCGTTCCTTCCAGACTTCCCATGTGAGAAAGTATGGGAAAATTTGTCAAATCCTATTGACCACAGGGTTTTGGAAAGGATTCTTCGTCCAGTCACAAAGCATTTGTACGGGATTGTCATGAATTCTATCAAACCTCCGGAAAGCCATCACCCCGTCATTCCACAGAATGGAAGCAAACGGGAAAGCATCCAGAATATGGTTCATGGTTTCATCCTCCATACTGCATATGACGCACTGGTAAGGACCTCTCAAACCTCTCTTCTACAAATTGTCTCCTATTAAGATGCATTCTTTTATAACTAGCCAGATAAATATTGATATTCTAGGCCACAAGTTAGCATCCCACAGTTTCTTCCATTTCATCCTTGGAGTCTGGTTGTGGAAACCCATTCGAATGCGATAGGATTCTTTGATAGAGAATGTCCCCTTCGGTTCGAATCCCCACCTCATCTTATCCTCCCCTGTATGTACTTTTATTCTGGGTTCATTCAGAGCTTCTAGCAATCTGTTTATTTCTGCTTCAGGGCCAAAGGGTTCCCACCAATCCCGAGTCGCCCAAACCCTGAATTCTTGTTCCGGGATAGAAAAATCCCAGAGTTCATGGACAAGAACTTTATTGTTATTAATGCATTCCTGGATGATCCAGGGGGAGTCAATGCAACTAGAGATAGAGGGAAATTGTTGCCAGGAATCATCCTAGAGCTTAGCACGCCTACCATTTCTTATTTCCCAGAAGATGTTAGCTTGGATAATGTCCTTGCCCTGGGAGGTCATCTTCCATATATGGGAACCTATGATATTCTCAGAGAAATGAATCAAATCACTTTTATCCCAGCCATTTGCATATCTAGCATGCCAAAGCTTAGCCTAGGGCTCTTGGTCATGAGAAACCAACCGCCACCATATTTTAGCCCAGGAAACATAATTAACTTGCTCTGGATCCGAGAGGTTAAGACCACCAAGCTCCTTGGGAGAACATATTACATCCCATTTGACAAGGGCCCATTTTAGGTGATCCCCTGGACCACTCCATAAGAAATTTTGGTAAATATCTCTTATTTCCTTTAGAATGGATTTGGGGGCAGTCATGGCCAAAAACATATAAATAGGTATATCTTGCAAAACCGCTTTAACCAAGACCAGACGACTAGCAAAATTCAAGGGACGAAGAGTCCAATTAGATAATTTTTTCCTCATTTTGTCAAGCAATTATTTCCATGAACTCTGTCGAACTATGGAATCAACCAGGGGGGCACCCAGGTATTTGGATGGAAGGGAGCTCTCCTGGGAACCTAAAATTTGGCAAATATTTCTTCTTGTAATCTTGGGGGTATTGAAGAAAAAGACCTGATATTTTTTTTCATTGAACTCAATTCCAGAAGATTTTCCAAAATTCGTGAGGCATGATCGTATTTTCCTAGCCTCCTAGACAGAGGGATGTCCCATAACCATTGTATCATCCACAAACTGTTGATGAGTCTGACACTCTGCTCTAGGGTGGATAATGAGCCCCTAAAGATCATGATTACCTTGCATAGTTTTAATTGTTCTCCCTAACCCCTCAGCCATAATAATTAAGAGGAAGGGAGAGAGAGGGTCGCCTTGACGAATCCCCCTGGAGGGCTTGAGGAGGCCAGTAGGAGCACCATTTAGCAGAATAGAAGAGAAGGATGTAGAAATTAAGTTCATAATCCAACTGATCCATTTAGCTAAGAAACCAAAAGCTTGCAGCATGGCCTTCATGAATTGCCAGTTTACATTGTCATAAGCCTTAGCAATGTCAAGCTTTAGCATCATGCCTGGGATTTTGTCCTTTTTGAGGGAGTGAAGCACCTCGTGAACCAGAATAATCCCATCCATAATTTTTCATCCTTCAACAAACCCCGACTGCTCTGGAGAAATAAGCGAGGGAATGATAGGTTAAGTGATTGGTTATCACCTTCGTAACAATTTTATAAATCACATTATAGAGAGCAATAGGACGAAACTTGTTAGGGGAGTCAGCCCCTTCACATTTGGGGATGAGGGACAGGAAGGTTGCATTGAACGCAGGGAAGGATTCTCCCTGAGCACCTGGAAGATTCCACAATCTAACACACTTCAACCTTGATGAGATCCCATAAATGATGAAAGAAGTTGGTGGTGAATCCATCAGGACTAGGGGCTTTCCCATCCGCCATTTGTTACACAACAGTCTCAACTTCCATCATTGAGATAGGCCTCATGAGGATATCATTTTTCTCTTGCGTAACCAGAGAAGGAATATTTTGGGTAATCATCTCAATATGTCTTCTTCTATCAAGAGAGGGTTCAGTCATTATGTCTTGGAAAAAATTGCCGAGCTCACCCGCAATATCCTCTCTAGTTTCAATCCTTTCTCCCTCCCTATTCTTTAGCTTAAGGATCCTGTTCTGCATTCTGTTCTGGAGGACTGAGCGACGAAAGAATTTGGTGTTACTTTCACCATCATGAAGCCAGTTAATTCTATTCTTTTGATGCCACAGGATTTCCTCATGGTGATCCCTTTCAAGTAATTTATTATAAACCATGGTTTCCTCGCTCTACAGTTCAAAGGTGTATCCAGAGTTCATGCCCCTCCTCTATATTTCCTCAAGTCCTGATTCCAGGGATTTTTTTCCCTCAATGATGTTCCCAAACTCTTCCTTATTCCATTTCTTTATTTTTTCCTTAATAGCTTTCAACTTCTGTTGGAACTGGTACATGCTCCGTGTAATGCCCCATTTTGACATTACTAGCTGAACTACTATTATATGTTGTATTTGTTTGATTGTGAGACATCGTCGATTTGACGACACTGTGGACATATGCTTCTATTATTTTGCCAATATATATGTGTGTGTGTGTGTGTGATGTTAGTATTATGATCACTAGTCATGTTTAGATATGTATCATGTGTTAATTATGTCTCATATATGCAAATTACTGAATGATGGTTACGTGGATACTGTTACAGTTATATGTTGAATAAATGAATGTTATGCCAGGTGCATGGCGAATAAATGAGTTTATTGTTGTTATGTTATGATTAAATGTATGTGTACATGTTGAGGATTTATGCACGATATTCTATATTGTATGTCGAGGACTAACTTATAGGTTGAAACGGCTTAGTGATAGATGGATCCTACGAGGTGGAAGGACCTCGGGGACATGGACTTCGAAAGACAAAATGGTATGAGAGTGATGCATTATTTACTTTTGCGTGGTTATTATGTTTTTTATTATGATGTATATTATGACATGGTTGGGGTAGGGTTTCAAGAAACTCAACCGCCCAGATTGGTTATATGATGACAGACCGAGTACAAGTGCAATGCTGTTGTTATGTCGGGTAGACATAGTCCCTTGTTCCATTAGGGGGGGTGGAGGCTTTACCCACCGTTTATCCCCAAAAACTAGAGTCATGGGAGGGATGTGCTATGGCACGCTCCCCAAGGTGTGTGATGATGACTGGTGGTTTCCTGCTGGGGAAGCTTGGTCGATGTAGTCGACACTTTCACTTACGGGCTCTAGCTGGAACCGGTCATGGCTTGACATTTTAGGGTAGTCCAGCAGAGGAAAGGATAGGATGTGGAAGTTAGTGATGATGTAGGTATATAGGTGTAGCTCGAAGTCAAGATGGAAACAAGATCTAACTATGGGTGCGGAAAAGACCTTGATTGATTATGTGTCATAACTCGGTAATGTATGAATTGTTGTAACTTAATAAGATACATTTAGGTAAAAGGTGAAACCTTGCAAACTATGTTAAAACATGTGTCAGTAAAGAATAAGTTTCATTATTATGATTGATGTGTGTGAATTATTACTTTTTGTGTGAGGTATGTAAGCAGTAGTTACGCTTACATAACTCGCCTACATATTTATGAATTGCGTGAAATATTGCTAAGTAATAATGTTAATTAGTGTCGCTTAATAATTAATTATTGTACATTAATGATTAATAAACAAGTTACGGTTAGATTAGATAGTAAATAATGCATTTGGTTGGTAACGCTTAATTAAATGTTAATGAGTTTGATTAGTAAAGACTAAGGGTTAACATGTTAAATGATTATTGTAATGTTAATTAAAGTAGTATTAAATTGATAAGTTAATATTAATTGCAAGGTTAGATAATTAATTAAACAGTATGGATAAAAATTAATGTATATCTATTAAATTTTATGATGGCCATGTAGAAGCTAATTGGAACATAGGATAATTTACGAATAGATGTAATATGAAATTGATAAACAAGTGTCGGGTACACACTTGGGAATTGTTCATGAAAATGATAAATTAATTATAAGTTAATCAATTATGAATTAATTATAATTTAATTATGAATTATTTATAATTTAATTGTGAATTAATTATGAATTAGTTCTAAATTAATTGTGAATTAATTATGCATTAGTTTTAAATTAATTATGAATTAATTCTAAATATTAATTAAATTTTAATTATGACCACATGAAAAGACAATGGCGGTACAACCGCATTAATAATTTAGTTGACTTTTATATACGGTGTTTGTATTAAAAAAAGGGATAATATTTATAATTCTTTTATAAATTAATTAATTAATTAATGTATTGATGGTATCAATAAATGTGGACATGTCTCGAGGGAGAAAAGGAGGATTGACATCTTAGCTAGAATTGAATGGAGAGGATAAGGGTAGTAATGGGGAGCACTGAGTCAGCAGGAAGAGGGGTTAAGTGGAAGGATGGATGGGGAAGAAAGGGGATCTTTTACCTTAGAGATTTTTGGGTGAATTTAGAGAGCAGGGAGAAAATTACAGAGAGGAGAAGGAGGGTTTTTTCGGAGAAAATTCATAAGGGAGAGCAGGTTGGCTTGTACTCAGTTTGGGCTCGGGGGTCCAAAGGGGTACCTTTGGAGCTAGGTGGTTGGCGAGACCTCGCGAGTTTGCAGGGTGGAAAAACTGCTTGGGCTGGTTGAGTTTCAGGGTTTTGGGGAAGGTTTTGGTTACAGGGAAACAACAAGGCAATTAACAAAAGGGAACAGCAAAGGGGACAGCAACAAGGGTGGATGTACTAGCTATTGTGAGGTAATTTCAGTCAGGTATATAATCCATTTTTAACTCTGTTTAAATTTTTACTTCCAGTTAAAAAATATGATATGTTGTTACACCTACACAAACAGAAATGGTTAGAAATAGATAGTTAGAAATAGGTATAACAGAATATATATATATATATATATATATATATATATATATATATATATATATATATGCAGCAAACTGTAAGAATAGATGTTTTTTTTACAGACCTGAAATTGAACATAAACCGACAAAACATAAACAGAAAATGACACAGAATGTAAACATAAATAAATGATTAGTTTATTGATAAACTAATATTATCTAGGACCGGATTTCTACATATGGTATCAGAACCATGGTTCCAAATATGGAACTAGAGGGCTCGTTACAAAAGCTATAAAAGCTTGTTGCATAAGCTTAAAGACCTGCATGAAACATGGAGTAAAGTGAGAACTCTATATTCTAAATAAAGAAACTACATTATTATTTACAGGAACATGTAAATACTGATATAAATAGGATCTAAATCCCTATTTGCAGAAATACTTGGGGTAAATTGTTCCTTGCTGTTGCAAATGAATGAAAGGAGGAAACTTTAAATTTTCTTTTATAAAGAAAAAAAGAGAGAGAGAGAAATATACGATTTTACGAATGTATATAAGTGCAATGATAAGAATATATCCATAAAATTATTTTGAGAATTTGTTTTGTTATATTATACTCCTATAAAACGTTTTCTTTCTCATAATATATATATATGTGAACGAAAGAAAGAAAATATATATATATATATATATATTTATATGTATAAAAAAATTTATATATATATATGTAGTATAACCAAAACAAAATACTTATACTTATATAAGAAAAATAAAGAAATAGAATTTATTTATTTATTAAATAAATAAACAAAATATATAAATTTAAAAAAAAAATTGGTGTTATGACCTAGGTTAATATATATATATATATATATATATATATATATATATAAACGTTGAATGTAATAAAATAACAAATATATATATATATATATATATATTTAACGTTGAATGTAATAAAATAACAAAAAAAATATTTTTTTTATTTAACAATTGAATGTAATAAGATTCAAAAATATATATATAATAAAATAAAAATAAAAAATATTCATGGTCGCAGCCCTGTGGCGGCCATGAGCCAGCCCCATTGGCCGTGCAGCTCTGCGTCGTGGGAAGCCTGAGCACAACCCTGGGCGTGCTTCTCGGCACCCTGAGGCAGGCTGAGCGTAGTCCCATTGGGTGTGCAGCTCGGCGCCGTGGGCAGCCTGAGCGCAGCCCTGGGTGTGCTGCTCGATGCCCTGAGGCATCCTGAGCATAGCCCCATTGGGCGTGCAGCTCGGCGCTGTGGGCAGCCTGAGAGCAACCCTGGGTGTTGCTCGGCACCCTGAGGCAACCTAAGAGCAGCCCCATTGGGTGTGCATCTCGGTAGCCTGAGCGCAGCCCACTATGCAAGAAAATTTTTACATATTAAAATTTCAAAAAAAAAAGGAAACCTTCACGGTAAGTAAATCGATCTACGGAAACTGTCTCTAAATCTCTCTGAGCAAATATGCGGCCTGGGATCGGCCGACCTGTGCAGAAGGGGATATAGAGGAGGTTGGCTCCGTGTGCAGGATAGCTGCAGGTCGTGCGGGTGTGGCCTGTGCAGTGAGGGGAGAGCCAACGAAAACGCCAAGGGATAAATAGAATTGTGCCCTCTCTGAGCCATGCTCTCAGAGCTAGCTGCGGGGCTACGTTAGATTGTTTTGAAAGGAAACATCAAAGCAAATACTCACAAGCATAAAGAGGCCACCAGTTTGAGCGAGCGAGAGAGAGCCCACCGCCTGTGTGGGAGGAGAGTCCACGGGACTGCATGGGAGAGGATCCTGCGGATTGTGCAGGGAAGAAGAGTTGCGGATTGTGGGGAGAAGAGGAGCAGGCCACCAAGCGGCCCTCTGCAAACATGGTGGGGTTAAACAAAATAAAAATCCAATGAATATCTCGCCTCCACTCCAAGTTCCTTGAAACAAAACGTGAAGGATAAGCACAAAACAACTAAAACTAAACACTGAGAAAATTCATACATGTGAACAGCTGTAGAGTTCACAGAGACCATGGCTCTCTCCCCCTTCGACCACCATTGCAGACTCGATCTCGCAAAAATCCTTAGAGGAAATGACGAAGAGGGGGACGGACCTACCCTTTAAAGAGTCGCCGAAATATTTTAAGGGTTTCAAATTGCATGTAGGCCGCGTGGGAGTCTTAGGGTCATGGTTAATTGTTTTAAATTGGTTTTATTAAATATTAAAATTATTATATATATTTATACATTTATATTCTTATTTTAAAATTTTAATTAAAAATTTTGGTATAATTTAATCATACTCTAAACATTTGAAATATTAAGGTATAGATATGATATATAAAGCTATTGTAAATTATAGATAAACCTTGTCAAAATTTGACATTCGTTTTTTTTTATTATTATTTTATTTTATTGAAATCTTAAAAATTTAAAATTTAAGATTTATAACAAACTATTAATTGGATATTATGTTTTGTATAAATTCATAAATTTAAAAATAATAATAATAATAAATAAATAAATTATAATAATGATCATAATGTTAATTGATTAGGTTAATGTACCTTGGATTAATTAATTAATTTGTACATTAATTGATGTTTAGTATAAGGTTAAGTTAATTATTATAACTTAATTAATACCCTTGTTATTAAATTGTTTTTTTATAGAGCTAATCAAATTAGTTTAAGGGTTATTCATTAATATTAATCAAGTATAATATTAGTTATTTAATTAAATTGAACCACATGGCTAGAATTAACGCTAATTAGCTATCTTCTCCTTGAGATGTTCTTTGCCGAAACTTCTTCGTATAGACGAAGGGGCAAGACAGACACGGAATTCTGAAAATGAGACACCATGGAGACCAGCATGACGAGCTGATCGCTAGGACACTGATTCTACTCCATAATAGATATGTTAAATCAACACGGCCCTAGACTTAAAACTTAGGTTATGCTATTATTAAATTATTAATTATTAATGAGAAACGAGGCAATAAACATTAAATGAATTTCATACAAGGTTGAGTTATGACTTAATGAGGATTATGTGGAATCCAATACCTAAACCTACGTAGAACTATTGCAGTATATCTAGTACCGGGTGGCCTCAAGATGGCCTGATCGAAACGCCCAGAACTATATCTCTTAGAGTAAAAATGCTCGTAAAAACAATCGTCCGACGCACTTTTTTTAATTAACTGTTGAGTTTAATGGTAACATAGTCGTGATGTCGTCATATGCTAATTATCCTATTATTCCATGTTATAGGGATAAACATGGTAAGAATGTGAGCAGGTCAGGGGCGAGGTCAGGCAACGGCATTACCTGAGTCGAATGTGTCGGCACCATCACCAGAGACCATTCTTATACTGTGCTCACTGGAAGCAATAAATGAAACACTTAGGGGACTAGTACAGAGAGGAAGTGTTACCTCGGAGGTAGAATTGGAGGCCCCTCCACTAAGGGAGGAATTTCCTGTGGTAGAAGTGAATACGGTACCAAGACTTCCGCATTAGGATATCACAAGGGAGCTTCATAAGATAAGGCTTCCAGAGTTTTCAGGGGGTCTAGCAGGGATACGAGCAGAGTCTTGGTTGGAAAAGATGACCAGGTGATTAACCTTATAGGAGTACACTTCCACGTCCAAGTCCAAGATGGCCATATTTCAACTAAAAGGGGTTGCTTTGAACTGGTGGGGTAACCAAGAAAGGCAGCTACACCTTACACCAGAAACGGTTCCATGGGAACTATTTGTGGGAAAATTCAAGGGGAAGTACTTACCCGCATCCTACCAGGAAGAACAAGCAGGGGCCCTTCATGCCTTGGTACAAAGGCATCTATCCGTGGAGGATTATGAAGAGAGGTTCATGGAATTAGTCAAGTAAGTCCCCTACTTGGACAAAAATGAACGCCAAGTTGAGTGCTTCGTGTATGGGCTCAATACCAAGATCAGGGCCCAAGTGTGGATGTGGAAACCAACTTCGGTTGTCGAAGTAGTAGATTGTGCTCGTTACACTGAGGAGATGTTGGGTGCAAATCCCATCAGGTCATTAAACTCTCAACAGTCAGGGTTTGCAGCGAGGGATCCTCGAAGCTACCCTTGGGGAGGATATACTAGGCCACCTCCCTATAGAAACAGGTACACACCAAGGGTTGCAGTGGTAGATAGATCAGTGGCAACTAGGGCGGTGCCCCAGTCAACCACATGAACTCACCAGAGTGTGAGGAATTTCATAGGATCAGTCGGCAGGGGAAGGGGTCCCAGGGGGAGGAACCCCTCTCCGAGGTCTGAACAGGTTATCTCGCCCACTCCATTACAGGTTGCATGTTGGGGATGTGGAGGTCCACATTACCAGCGTGACTATCCCGAATTACGATCCGGAATAGTGCATTGAGAAAGAAAGGATCCAATGGGGAGTGGGGGTAGTAGACATCAGATCTCGGTAGCAGTACACAACCATCAGGCAGAGTACCAATCCACTGTGGTGGAATCATCAGGTACGGTCAATAATGTCAAGCTTAGAATATTGTTTGATCCTGGTGCTACAGATAGTTTCATTTCTCCATATGCATAAGACAAATGTGGGTTGGAATCCTATGAGCATGATGATTTCAACTTAGTTGAAATGGCTTCAGGGGTAAAGAAAGCAGTGGGACCTAGTGTCGACAAGTGTGTAGTGGATCTTGGGGTGTGTGTTACACAAGTCAAAGTGTACGTCACCACCCTCGGAACTTATGATCTCATCATACGTATGAACTGGATAGAGGAACTTCGAGCTTTCATGGATTGTTATTGGAAGAAAGTTCTTTGCTTTGATGACTAAGGAGAGGCCATCGAGATCCAGGGTGTCAAACGGAAGGTGTCCCTACGTTTCCTATCCATGATGAACGTAAAGCGATGTATATGATAGGGATGTCAGTTGCATATTGTTGAAGCGGTAAACAATGAGAAGGGACCCTCCTTTGATGAGTACCCAGTGTTAGCCGAGTTCAGTGATGTCTTTCCAAAGGAATTACCTGGGTTACCTACTACGAGAGAACTTGATTTTAAAATTGAGGTAAAACACGGTGTTGAGCCAACATCGAAGACACTATACAGGATGATAGCCTCGGAACTTTGTGAATTGCAAATGCAGTTGAAGGAACTGCTAGACCTAGGATTCATAAGACCAAGTATTTCACCATGGGGTGCACCAGTAATATTTGTGAAGAAGAAGGATGGCTCTTTGCGTCTTTGCATTGATTACCGAGATTTGAACAGAGCCACAGTAAAGAATAGGTACCCGATACCTCGAATTGATGATCTCTTTGTCAAATGAAAGGGGGCACAATCTTCTCCGAGATCGACTTACGATCAGGTTACCACTAGCTACGAATTAAGGAAGGTGATATACCTAAGACTACTTTTCAAACAAGGTTTGGGCACTATGAGTTTGTAGTGGTACCCTTTGGTTTGAACAATGCCCCAGCAGTATTCATGAGTCTCATGAATAGCGTGTTTCGAAAGTACTTAGATCATTTTTTGCAAGTCTTCTTGGATGACATCCTCATCTACTCCAAAAATGAAAGTGAACACAAGGAACACTTGCGGATAGTGTTTTCATGCTTAAGGGAGCATCAGTTGTATGGTAAGTTGTCCAAATGTTCATTCTATCAGAAGGAGATCCATTACCTAAGGTATATAATTTTTGGTGAGGGAATTTATGTTGACCCTGAAAAGGTGAAGGCCATAATGGATTGGCCCGTGAAAAAGAATGCGCATGAAGTAAGGAGATTCATGGGGTTATCCGGGTATTATAGAAGGTTTGTTGAGGGTTTCTCAAAAATTGCAAAACCCATAACTACCCTACAGCGTAAAGGAACTAGGTACGAATGGACGGATGAATGCGATGTCGCATTCACCGAATTGAAAAGACTATTAACGAGTGCACCAATTCTACGAGTTCCAGATATGGAGAAGGAATTCACAGTTTGCACAGATGCCTCGAGACAAGGTTTCGGTGCAGTGTTGATGCAGGAAGGTGGGGTAGTAACTTATGTGTCGAGAAAGTTAAAAACACATGAGGAGAACTACCCTACCCATGACCTAGAATTGGTTGTGGTGATGTTAGCTTTGAAGCTTTGGAGACATTACCTTGTTGGACGAAGCTTTGAGCTCAAGTCTGATCACCAAAGCTTAAGGTATATCTTCACTCAGAGAGACCTAAATGCTAGGCAAAGGCGATGGAGTGAATTCATGAGCGAGTATGATTTTGGGATTTCATACATCAAAGGGAAGGAGAATGTGGTAGCCGATGCCTTAAGCAGAAAACCAAGACTTTTCTCTCTTATACCTTTGAAGGTGGATTCGAGGAAAAGAGTTTTAGGGTAGCTAATCGGGGATAGTTGGTACCTAAAGGTCACATCGGCACTCCAAAATGGGAAACCAGTGGGACCTAAGTTTGAAGGCTATGAGTTGGAAGCCGATGGTTTGTTACGGTATCAAGGGAGGATGTATATTCCCGATGAGGGAGATATTAGAGAGACTATACTTAAGGAATCCCATAGAGCAGTGTATTGCGCACGCCTGGGTGTAAAGAAGATGTATGTAGACATTATGCAACTCTTCTTTTAGGCAAGGATGAAGAGCGACGCGGTCAAATTCATCGCTAGGTGCCCTGAGTGTCAGCAGGTAAAAGCTGATCATCAGCACCCGGCATGATTATTACAGCCACATGACATTCCTATGTCGAAGTGGGAGGTTATATCCATGGAATTCGTTGTGGGATTGCCTCTTACCTCTCATAGGCATGATGCCATTATGGTCATCGTTGACAAACTGACCAAAACTACTCACTTCATTCCAGTTAAGGAGACTTATGATGTCACTGATGTGACTCGTGTGTTCATAAATGAAGTAGTACGTCTCCATGGGTTTCCCAAGGAGATAATATTGGACAGGGATTCCAGGTTTACGTCCAGGTTTTGGACGAGTTTGCAATCAGCGTTGGGTACTCAGTTAAACCTAAGCACTGCTTACCATCAAGAGAAAGATGGGAAAACAGAAAGAGTGAATCATGTGATGGAGGACATGCTTAGGATGTATGTCATAAATCAACAAACTCATTGGGAAAAGCACTTACCTTTGGTAGAGTTTGCTTACAACAATAGTTACCATAGCTCAATTAGGATGCCTCCATATGAAGCATTATATGGAAGGCCATGCAGGACACCATTGAGTTGGGAAAGGTTAGAGGATCGAGTAATAATAGGACCTGAGTTGATTCAGGAGATGGAAGAACAGGTTGTTCAGATTAGACAACGGTTAAAGGAACCTCAAGATAGAGAGAAGAGCTATGCCGATGCGCATACGGTTGAACGAAGCTATAAGGTTGGTGATGCAATGTTCGTCCACATCAGGCCTAGAAAAAGTACCATCAGGTTTGGGAAAGGAACAAAGTTGTTGCCACGATTTATACGACCCTTTGAAATTTTAGAAAAGGTTGGACCCGTCGCGTATCGTCTTGCGCTGCCACCCCATTTGCACAAAACTCATAATGTTTTTGCTGTATATGTTTTATGACATTATGAAGCTGATGAGTCACATAAAATAAATTGGAAGGAATTGCAGGTTTCAAATGAGGGAACCATCAGGGTCGAACCATTACTTATATTGGACCGCAGGGTTAGACAGCTGAGGCACCGTTTGGTGGACCATGTTAAGGTCCAGTGGGACCGGTATAGCCCAAGTTCTGCTACCTGGGAGGATGCAAAGACTATGCGTCGTGATTATCCCACACTATTTTGACCATAACTTCGGGACGAAGTTTCTTGAAGGGTGGGTGTATGTAACACCCCATTTTGACATTACTACCTAAACTACTATTATATGTTGTATTTGTTTGATTATGAGATATCGTCGGTTTGATGACACTGTGGACATATGGTTCTATTATTTTGCCGATATATATATGTGTGTGTGTGATGTTAGTATTATGATCGCTAGTCATGTTTAGATATGTATCATGTGTTAATTATGTCTCATATATGCAAATTACTTAATGATAGGTACGTGGATACCGTTACAGTTATATGTTGAATGAATTAATGTTATGCCAAGTGCATGGCAAATAAATGAGTTTATTGTTGTTGTGTTATGATGAAATGTATATGTACATGTTGAGGATTTATGCACGATATTTTATATTGTATGTCGAGGACTGACTTACAGGTTGAAATGGCTAAGTGATAGTTGGATCCTATGAGGTGGAAGGACCTCGAGGACAAGGACTTCGAAATATAAAATGGTATGCGAGTGATGCATTATTTACTTTTGCATGGTTATTGTGTTGTTTATTATGATGTATATTATGACATGGGTGGGTTAGGGTTTCAGGAAACTCAACCGCCCAGATTGTTTATACGATGATAGACCGAGTACAAGTGCAACGCTGTTGTTATGTCAGGTAGACATAGTCCCTTGTTCCATTAGGGCAGGTGGAGGCTTTACCCACTGTTTATCCTTGAAACCTAGAGTCATGGGAGGGTTGTGCTACGATGCGCTCCCCAAGGTGTGTGATGATGACTAGTGGTTTCTTGTTGGGGAATCTTGGTCGATGTAGTCGACACTTCCGCTTACGGATTCTAGTTGGAACCAGTCATGGCTTGACATTTCAGGGTAGTCCAACAGAGGAAAGGATAGGATGTGGAAGTTAGTGATGATGTAGGTATATAGGTGTAGCTCGAAGTCAGGATGGAAACAAGATCTAACTATGGGTGTGGGAAAGACCTTGATTGATTATGTGTCGTAACTCAATAATGTATTAATTGTCATAACTTAATAAGATACAGTTAGGTAAAAGGAGACACCTTGAAAACTATGTTAAAACATGTGTGAGTAAAGAATAAGTTTCATGATTATGATTGATGTGTATGAATTATTACTTTTAGTGTACTTACACGAGGTATGTAAGCAGTAGCTATGCTTACATAACTCACCTACATATTTATGAATTGCGTGAAATATTGCTAAGTAATAATGTTAATTAGTGTCGCTTAATAATTATTTATTGTACATTAATGATTAATAACAAGTTACGGTTAAATTAGATAGTAAATAATGCATTTGGTTAGTAATGCTTAATTAAATGTTAATGAGTTTGATTAGTAAACACTAAAGGTTAACATGTTAAAAGATTATTGTAATGTTAATTAAAGTAGTATTAAATTGATAAGTTAATATTAATTGCAAGGTTAGATAATTAATTAAACTGTATGGATAAGAATTAATTAATATCTATTAAATTTTATGATGACCACGTAGAAGCTAATTTGAACATAGGATAATTTACAAATAGATGTAATATGAAATTGATAAACAAATGTCAGGTACACACTTGGGATTTGTTCATGAAAATGATAAATTAATTATAAGTTAATCAATTATGAATTAATTATAATTTAATTATGAATTATTTATAAATTAATTGTGAATTAATTATGATTTAATTATGAATTATTTATAAATTAATTGTGAATTAATTATGAATTAATCACGAATTAATTATAAATTAATTATGAATAAGTTCTAAATTAATTGTGAATTAATTTTGAATTAATTATGCATTAGTTCTAAATTAATTATGAATTAATTATAAAGTAATTATGAATTAATTATGAATTAATTAAGGAAGACATTACCTTATGCCATTTTATATCAAAGTTTATAATTATATTGTATTTTAGTTAATAAATTAAAATATTAATTAAATTGTAATTATGACCACTTGAAAAGACAATGGCGGTGGAACCGCATTAATAATTTAGTTGACTTTTACATACGGTGTTTGCATAAAATAAAGGGATAATATTTATAATTCATTTATAAATTAATTAATTAATGTATTGATGGTATCAATAAATGTGGACATGTCTCGAGGGAGAAAAGGAGGACTGACATCTTAGCTAGAATTAAATGGAGAGGATAAGGGTAGTAATGGGTAGCATTGAGTCGGCAGGAAGAGGGGTTAAGTGGAAGGATGGATGGGGAAGAAAGGGGATTTTTTACCTTAGAGATTTTTGGGTGAATTTAGAGAGCAGGGAGAAAATTACAGAGAGGAGAAGGAGGTTTTTGTTGGAGAAAATTTAGAAGGGAGAGCAGGTTGGCTTGTACTCGGCTTGGGCTCGGAAGTCCAAAGGGGTGCCTTTGGAGCTGGGTGGTCGGCGAGACCTCGCCAGTTGGCAGGGTGGCAAAACTGTTTGGGCTGGTTGAGTTTCAGGGTTTTGGGGAAGGTTTTGGTTGCAGGGAAACAGAAAGGCATTCAACAAAAGGGAACAACAACAAGGGTGGATCTACTAGCTATTGTGAGGTAATTTCCAGTCAGGTATATAATCCATTTTTAACTCTGTTTAATTTTTTACTTCCAGTTAAGAAATATGATATGTTGTTACACTTGCACAAACAGAAATGGTTCGAAATAGATAGTTAGAAATAGGTATAACAGAAAATATATATATATATATATATATGCAGCAAACTGTAAGAATAGATGTTATTTTTTTACAGACCTGAAATTGAACATAAACCGACAAAACAGTAACAGAAAATGACACAAAATGTAAACAAAAATAAATGATTAGTTTATTGATAAACTGAGATTATCTAGGACCGGGGTTCTACACTCCGACCCTCCTCAGAGCTGAGCTGAATTCAGCAGAAAGGTACCAGTATGTTGATGCCTCGAATATCACAGCATCAACCAGCAAGGGATTCTCCCTAGTAAGCGATCCCAACTAGTTCACCCGCCGTTTGGTGTGGGGAATTCGTCCGGTTAATTGTCCGGCTACCGTGTAAGTTTTAAAAGATTTGTTTATTTTGCACCGGTTGCGGCCCGATCCACCGTTTATATATTTTTTTATGTTTAAGATGATATGCATGTGCCCTAATTTAAATGCATGCATTAAACAAATCTATCATAATCTAATTAAATCTAAATTAAACTATCCTTATAAGGAGCAAATTTAAAGAATGAGTAATAAACTGGAAATGCACCCAAGAACTTCACAGATAGCTGTTAAATTGGAAAGAAGCATTTACAGCAGAAAATAAAGATTATCAAAGATAGCTCTGATAGAGACAAACATTCTATTACCCATTTAACACAGAAATTATGCAAAAGGAAATGAAACCATTCATAGCAGAGAATTTATTCACAATATCTAGGAAAGATCTCACAGAAAATGTATGAAAGATGCAGAAATAGTTCAGCAATTTTCCAACACGATCCCAAGCAAAGTGTTGTGTAGGCTTCCACAGGCCAAAACAATTTACTTATTCATGTAGAAGAAATAGTTCCTATACAAGACAGAAAATGTCCTTTCACCTGCCAAAAGTCTCCTTATTCTCTTGATCTTTAGCTATATATAGATTTACAAAATGCTCCAAGAGCTGCCACCTAAACCCTAACTATTTATATTCCTCTAATTTGTCTTGTAGTGACCATATCACAAAAGAGAATAAAACCTGAAATCTTACAAAATGGAGGTTATTGAGGACCCAACGTCATTTAATAATTAATACATAGGAAAACTGAAAAATAGATGTTGGTCCCAAACCCATAGAGTGAGGCAGAAATAGGTTATTCATTAATCGATGCCTTTTGTTGACTGGGCACTTCTGTTGAGGTTGATACTCCTGCTGGGGCTTAAACTGCAGGTGTTGTCGTTGAAGATTATGTTCTTGCTTTTGCTGTTGTAACTTGCTGTGTTCCAGTTGTCAGCATACTGTCAGCCTCTGCTATATACTTCACCCAGACACCGGTTTCTTTTATGATATTGTTTACATCCGGGGGAAGCATGGTTTTCAGCGAAACCTCATGCTTGGCCAGTTCTTCTTCTTGATTATTGAATTCTATCATTGTAGCTTGGATACTTTCACTTAGGAGATATGTGAAAATTGCTTCCTAGCCAATCCAATCATGCATATCCTCAGTGGTCAAAACATCTATCTTCTTTACATAATTTGTTTCAGCATTCAACCCGTCCTTTAGATCAGACAAGCGTTGGGCTTTGTCTGGGAACTCCTCAATAGTCTGAGGCATTTTCACCTGGAATTCTTCATGGGTGGTTAGTATTTTCATATACAAATTCCCACACTGTTCAAGTGTGGCCAAGGCCACTTTGTTCAACTTTACTCCATAATCTTGGCAAAACCCCAAGAGGCGGATATCTGCTTTGAAATCGGCGATGGACTTAAGAGGGATTCCTTTTGGGAATCCTAATCTTCCCTCCCTCCATTCCATTTGCCTCCTTATGTCCTCAACAATACGTGTGTACTTCCTCCTACGCCCAGTGGCCTCAGCATTTATTTCTTTGATCATGACCACCACTTGTTTTAACTTGCAAACCTCCTCCGTCATGAGTCCCTAGATATCGTATGTTTTCCTCATAATTTCACAAGCCTGCTCATGAAAGGGTCCCGAGTCTCTGACCTTGTTGGTTGCGAGTTGTAATTGATACTCCATCAGCTCCTGCTTATCTTCCAACTTCTCTACACTCTCTTTCAGATCATCAATTTGTTGAGCGGTATCAAACTTATCTCACTCTAACCGGAGGATGTGACTTTCTAGAGCTTTTTTCTCCATCTCCAGAGTTCTCATCTATATCACCAAAGCTCTCTTTTCAACTTCTAGATGCTGAAGCCTTATGTTAAGTTCTTTCTTTTCTTCCACTAGGGTGTCACATTTATCAACCATCAAATTTGAATAATTCTGCTCTTTAACCAGAGTTTCCTGCAGATGGTTAGCTCTATCCTTCTCTGATTCAAACTTGTGTGTTAATATATTGACATTGTCGGCGGTTTCTAGAACAACGGACACATAAATAGATGCCATGAGTTGGGGGTCATGTTGGGTACCTTGCATGACTGTGGTTTCATGTCTGGTGACAATATCTAGTTGAAAAGGCCTCTTCATCCTAGTCACCGTTTCTTTAACAATGGATTTCCTCTTTTTGTTATAAGTGAACTTATCCCATTGGGAAACTGTGCTATTCTTGGAGGGTGTGAAAGGGACAATGGGGAGGTCCCTTGTGGGGGAACCCATAACTAATTCATGCATGTTTGGGCTTTCGGGGTCAGCATCTTCTTTGGATTTATTTTCTTCTTCTTCTTTCCTTTGTGCTTCTTCCTCTTGCTCTTGTCTCAGTTTGTCCTCTTCCTCTTGCTTCGCATTTCTTTCCAATCTAATCCTCTCTTCTTCTTGAATCCTATTTACTTCAGCTTCAGCTAATTGGGCTCTTAAAGTCTCTTCTTCTTGGATTTTATCCTTTTGGATTTTATCCTTTTGGATTTTCTTGGCTTGTTCCTGTAGCCTTTGTTCTTCTTTCGAGAGAGCCTCAGCAGTACCCTTTTCTTGCTACTAATCTATTTTCTCCACAACATTAGAGAGCTCGAGCTGGCTTTTCCTTTGCCAAGTTGACAAATTTGTAGCTCAGTCGTATTTCTAACTCCTCTATATACTTCCTTATCCTCATCATAATAGTTAGCATATTCAAATGGAGTGGAGATTTATTTGCAATGTTGGGAAGCTTTTCCTTGCCGATCATTTCTGTGAAAAATATCTTGCCCAAAATGAAAGCTTTTCAACTCCACGACAAAATATTCTACCATTGCAATTCCTGAGAACTTGTAGGCCCCAACATAGAAAGGTAAAGGCAGGAAAGCAGCCTTCTTTGTTTTGTATAAGGTGTTGCCAATCCCGTCAATGAACACTTGCCTCACTGCCTCCTTGTGAACTATATAATCTGTAGCATATCTAGGTAGGATATACGGGGCTTTGGAGCCTCCGTACATTCTTATATAGGTTCCTTTTGACGAAAGATAGAAATCACCATATTTCTCCAAAACTTCCATGGCATTCTCAGATAGGCAGCTGGGTTCTTCATTAAACATTAATTCATATAGGGGCATGATAAACTCCTCACAAATGAGTTTGTAATGCCTTTTATAATTCTGAGCCCAGAAGATTTTGTAGGCGATGAACACTAAGCTATCCGCCGAGTTCCATGTGCATCCCAACTTGGGGAAGGGGCATTTCGCCACAATGCAATCTATCAAGTAAGATGCCATATAACATTCTTCCTTCTTCTCCACTAACCCTTCTCGTGCAACCATTATTGTTGATGACAGGCTATCTGAGAGAATATCAGCCCAGTTGAAAATTGTCCCTTTTAAAGCTACGTAGTGGATTATGGGAACCCATTGCAGCATGAACATCGTCCCATCGGGTCTTCCGAAGATTCTACTCAAAATGAGAGCAATCAGTCTAAAAGGGGGCCTCAGATTCAGAACCTCGTACTCTTGAATATCCTTTTTCCTGATATGTTTGCCCGAAATTAACAATTTCCTTTCCATCTCTAGATTATCCATCTGGATTTCTTCCAACCATTCATCGTCAAACCGCTGCTAGGATTTGGGCAACTTATAACTCGTTAAGATATAGGATGGGTGAAATGAGGAAAAAGCCTTTCCTTTGTTGTCTGCTATAACTCTTGTTTCGGTGTTTGCATGCTGCAAAATCCATCCAATTACTTCCGAGCATGGGAAGAGCTCTGGACGTGTGGCCGCATTGGATATACAAGAGTTTCTAATGTTCTGATATAAATATTCTTCTTCAAGAAGAGCTTCAGGGAAGTCCTGATCTCTTATCATACGGTATACGTCTCCCGAGTTTACTTCTGGGAGCACGCCTGTGGTGCATTTGGTATCCTGGAATGTAGTTTCTACTCTTGTGCTTTCGTTAGTTGTCTTTGACTTTCTCTTGCCACCTTTGGCCATTTTTGAAAAATACTGTAGGCATATGACGCAATGTCAGCGATTATCATTTTACACATGAGGCTTAAAACGCTGACCAAAAGCTTCAAATTCATTTCACTACTGATTTGCAAATTTTTAAATGGCTCTTTTTTTCTAGTTTAAAAAAAACTATATATGTTATTTCATAATCCATGTGCAAAACTAAAAAAGTTTCAGTAGGACGCTATATTGCACTTATGAAAGTAAAGGACATGCATTTCAAATGACAAAACATGAGCGCAAAGTGATTGCAAGTATTACGTTCCAAAGCGCAAAACGGCATAAGCTTTCATAAATGGGTAAGAACAATGACGCTCTTCATAGAAGGGGCTAGTTTGGAGATTTACAAGACTGACGGCCTAATGGGTGTCCAGGGTCCCGGGGTATCCATGTTTATACGAGCAAAACTTCGGTGCGTTTGAAGGGGAAAAAAACAAGTTATGGGTTGCTTCGGTCGTGGTCAAACTGCACATATTGATGCGGAAAAAGAAATAGAACCATGCACATAACATTTCCCTTAACCAAAAAATCTAGTACATGAGGCTTGGCAGGGTACTTACTTGCTTGAAATATGATTGCAAGTGGGCATTGATATCTCGGCGGAAACGGCGAGCCCGTAGCAGGTGCTTGCGAACTTGGACAAGAACGGAATGGGCACCCTTGAAAAATGGAAATAATGAAAAACCAAACAGGGTTCATGCCCTATTTAGATAAGACTGGTACGTGCGAACCATTATTAGGGTGGTTGTAAGCCATTAAAATGGGGTTAATGCAGTGTACGGACGGGTCCAATCGACCTTCTCTTTAATAAATGCGACCGCCAGAAATCGGAAGGACTTGGTTAAGGGTTTCAGTCTCCTGCGGAAAGAAAGTCTGAGTTTGGCCGTCGTTGCGGAAGAATTGTCCAAACTTTTCCGCAAAAGGAAAGCGTGACGCTACACATCGGTCAACTTAAGTGAGTTTGCCCACCTTTGCAGAAGAGTTATTTGAAAGCCTTCGCTACCTTGGGAGAGATAGATGAGTCTTCCCGTAAAATACTTATTCGTAAATTTCCGATCACTTGCAGAAGAGTTAGACGAATTCTCCCGTCGTTGTAGAGAAACTTAGTGAAATACTTCCGCCGCGGGTTGACTTAGTCCTTTTCTTCCGTCGCTTCGGAAGGTTTGGACCAACCCTTCCGGCGTTTCGGAAAACTTAGCTCAAAAATTCTACCATTTCGGCTCAGGATCTTGAGTTTTACTTAGGAAAAAGAGGAAAAGACTCAAAGAGTAAGGTAAGTAAAAGACCTTTCTTCAGGGAAAAACTAAGGAAAAACCATGATGCTCAGATATTCTTAGGCAAACTTCCTCTCAAAAACAAAAGGAGAGGCCCCAATATTTTCAAAAAAAATGGGGGGGATGTTGTAGCAACAACAATTGGCGATTCGTTGACGAACATAGATCTCTGAAACAAACTCATCTCAAGGTCAGGAAACTTACAAAGTGCTGACTACCTGTGAAACCAAATGTCTCCATAGTTCAACTTCGAAGAATGCAGTGATCACTCTTATCATAATGGTGATAAAGGGAAAGACAGCTTTGACTCAGATTTCTTTACAACTCTCTAAGGGCCAAAGTGTGGGGTTTATTTTAAAAATCTGTCTTCCAGAAGCTTACTAGTATAGAACTCCATAGGATCATGACAATATCCCATAGGCATATTCATTTGTTCCTCATTCCCATGGTTTTTACATCATTTTGGATGTTTCTTTAATTCATGACTTTTAGCCGCTTTGAGTCTCCCAGAAATAATTTTCTCCTGCTTTCAAAATTTTTACATAAGTTCTTCAATCCAAAATGTCCTTTTGTGTGAGCAAGGGATTTGTTTGATTTTGTGCTTCACGGACGGAGAAGAACCTATTTAGGCAGTTTTATTTGAACAGCTTCCTTATTTTGAAAGTTTCCTTGCTTTTCTCAGCAATGCTTTAATTGAGGCGAGAATCTCTGGAAACCAGACTCTTTGACATATGCCTCTTGGCTTTGCTTGCAGTATGGGATCATTTTAAATACCATATATCTGTGAGACATGCTTCCTCTCCATGGGTCTGCCATAGTTAACTTCTTGAGAAAACTATTAATGTTAGAGTGAATGGGGCCCTAAGATAGTCAGAAAGAAATGCTAGATCTTAGCTATTTGACAGGGGTTACTCTAACCAAACAGAAAATAGGAATGTTGCATTCTAGGAAACCACTCTTAGGAAGCAAAGTTACCAATATGTATTCCCTTTATCAGTGAGCTTCTTTATGACCATCCTTCTGATTTTTCTGTAGTCTCATTCATTCAGCTACACCACATTTGAGCCTAGCTTTATTTAAACAAAGGACTTAATCAAAAGGGAAAATAAAACAAAAGAAAAGAAACAAACCAAAACAGAAAAGATAGTGTTTTATTTATGTACAAGAGCCCACCCAGGACTCATGCGAAGTATTGTTTCAAGGCGAGGCCGTTGAAAGGGAGATTTACTTTCTCCCCTTGTAGGTCTTTCAATTTATAAGTCGATGGGCCAAGCTTTTCGGAAATTTGGTAAGGTCCAACCCATAAGTGTTGAAATTTTGTGTGCATTCCCTTACCATCATGTTGGTGGTCCCATTTCAGAACTAAGTCACCTACTTCAAAGTTCCTTTTACCATATTTTTTCTTATCAAACCATATTTTGACTATGTCTTGGTGATGGTGGAATTGGTCTTTGGCCTTTTGTCGTGATTCCCCAAGTTTCAGCAGGGTGTCGATTCGTGATTGGAGAGCTTGACTGTTGGAATCTCGGGAAGATTGGGACAGCTGTAAGGTTGGGAGTAAAACATTCGTAGGGAGAATGGATTCCTTACTATAGACCAAAGTGAAAGGAGAAATGACTAAGGCATTCTTGGGAGTGACCCTATCTACCCATAGAGCATTTGGGAGGGCTATGTGTCAGCTCCTCTGGTTTTCAATCACAGTTTTCTTAAGGATCCGGATGAGATTTTTATTGGTAGACTCAGCTAAACCATTCCCCTGAGGGTAGTAATTGGTTGAGTAATGCAATTTAATTCCTCTTTCATACATGAATTCATTAATCTTCACTGACAAAAATAAGGTGCATTATCAAAAACTAGAGAAATTGGAACCCCAAACCTGGTTATGATGTTTTCCTCCAAAACGTTAATGACCGTATCCTCGTTAGCTTTCCGTAGGGGAATGGCTTCGGCCCATCTTGTAAAATAATCTGTAGCATTCAAAATGTACCGATGCTGCAGCGAGGAGTTTGGTTGTATTTCTCCAATAATATCTATACCCCATTGCTTGAATGGTTTAGTGATGATAACTGACTGCAAGGGACCCGCTGCTTTAGGTAGATTTCCAACACTTCTTTGACATACATCGCAATTTATGACATAGGCATGAGCATCCTTGAAAAGAGTAGGCCAATAATACCCTGCTCTGAGAATTTTGTGGGCTGTAGTATCCCCGGAGTAATGTCCTCGAACAGATCCATCGTGTAGTTATTTGACTACTTTAACAGCATCTTCCCTTTCCAAACACCTGAGGTAAACACCATCATAGTTCTTTCTGAAGATTACTCCTTCAATGATCTGATAAGCTATCGATTTAAGACGGAGGGCTCTCCTTTGCTTCGGGCCCCAGTGTTCTGGTAAGTAACCTGACTGTAAGTAATGCACTAGGTCCTTGTACCAAGACTCTGGAGCTGTAAACATTGGGCATACATCAATCATGTTCAGTTCGGCTTCATTCCTCCATTCCAGCTCTTCATCAGCTGAGTTTTTAGTAAGCAATTTGCACAAACCTTGACCTTTGATAATAGTGGTTGGTTTGAATTCTAAGTCAAACTCTTGAATTGCAGTGACCCAGTTTCCTCTTCTTTCTCCCAATTCTTTCTGAACGAAAAGAGATCTGACAATGGGATGAGGAACTATGACTTTAGTTCTATTTTTTAGGATATACGGTCTGAACTACTTTACTGCTTTAAAAAGTGCATATGCTTGTTTATCCACCATGGGGTAGTTCAGTTCAACACCCTGCAGACCAGTGCTCATAAAAGAAATTGGGTATTCATCTCCTGATTCCGCCTTTTGAGTAAGCACAACTATGAGAGAGTTATCAGAAGCAAAAGTGTACATTATAAAATCTTTATCGAAATCTGGACTTCTTAAAGAAGGTGCCTTGGCTATAGCAGCTTTGATTTCTCTAAATGCAACCTTTTCCAAGTCTGTCCACTTAAATTGTACACTCTGCTTGACCATTTGTTGCAAAGGTTTAACGATCTGAGCGAAGTCTGGTACGAACCTTCGAACAAAATTTATGGTACCTATGAATGATTGCATAGACCTTTTACTGTGGGGCATGGGAATCTTGTCGATAGCTTGTACTCTCTCTTGATCTATCGAGATCCCCTCCTTTGAAATGATATGACCCAAAAGTTTCCCTTCAAGAACAACGAAAACACTTTTCTTAGGGTTTAAAGAGATACCATACTTTCTGCAGCAATCAAAGATTTGCTTTAGGTGAAAAACATGGTATTCCCTTTTCTTTGAGAAAACTGTCACATCATCTAAGTAGACTACAACACATTTACCTCCCAATCCTCGGAAAGCAATGTCCATGGCATGCTGAAAAGTGGCTCCTGCGTTGATTAAGCCAAAAGGCATTCTTCGATATGCGAAGGTTCCCCACTTCGTACGAAAAGCGGTTTTGAGTCAATCCTCTTCCACTACTAGGACTTGGTTGTAACCAGAGAAACCATCTAGTAGAGAGAAAAGTTCTGATCCTGACAGCATCTGCAAGATTTGTTCCATTTGGGGCACAGGGTAGTTGTCTTTATTTGAAGCTCTATTTAAGTTCCGAAAATCTACACACTGTCTGATCTCCCCCGATTTATTCCACACGGGAACTAAATTAGCCACTCATTCAGAATGTCGGACTTTAAAAATAATCTTGGCATCCAACAATTTTTTTAACTCTTTCTGTATTAGAGGCTCGAGTGTCGGATGCATCCTTCTTAAGTATTGCTGAAAAGGTTTGACACCTTCCTTCATTGGTATTATGTGTTGAATGATGCGGGTATTGTATGTTTTCATATCGCCGTAGGTCCAAGCGAACACATCTTTATATTGCTGGAACAATTTTATGAATCTACTTCTCTCGTCTGGAGTGCAGCACTTACCAAGATTAATATATTTTGGTTCAGCTTCCGTGCCCAAATTTATTAACTCATGCTGCGTGGATGAGCTGTGAGTTTTAATATTTATAGGCCTTATGAACTTGCTCTATAAATAAAATAATGTTTCAAGGGTTCTTACGCCTTTGGGCATGAAGTTTCCTTTTGTAGCATCTTCATTCTATAGATCTAGATCATGTTGGGCCTCATCTATTATAGCCTCTTGGAAGACATGATCTGATCATCATCATCAAATACCCTGAGATTCGTGATGTTATCCGGAACAGAGGGCCTGAAAATTAATTCAATGGAGGATTTGTTATTAGTGGGAACTAATCTGGAAGCAGAGGTTGCTAACAAATCAACGGCGGCATTCTTCAACCTAGGAATAGAATTAATATTGAAAGCATTAAAACATGAAACTAAATGCCAAACCTCAGCTTGATAACCTTTTAAGTGTGGTGAAAGACAATGAATCGTATTTCTTATTTTCCTAACAACAATTTTAGAATCACCAAAGACTTTCAAAAACTTAACATTAAGACCAATGGCTTTCTTTAACCCATGAATGAGAGCTTCGTATTCTGCGGTATTACTCGTACACTCAAATTCTAATCTACATGATAAAAAATGTTTGTTTCCATCAGGATCAATTAAAATGAAACCGACTCCGGATCCTTCCTGAGTCTTGGATCCATCGAAGTAAAGGATCTAGAAAATATTATCTTCTTTAACTAAGTTAGTTTTATTACTGTCTAAATTAGTAACTAAGTTTACTATGTTACAATCAATATCATCAGCCTGTGAAAACTGAAGGAGATTGGGTTGTTTGTATAAAATATGGCTAACCTCTTCTGATTGGTAATTCCCAGGTTCGATTTCCAAGAAGTAATTTCCTAAAACTGAAGACGAAAAAGCTACAGCTTCATTTTTTTCCTCTAGCTGAGTAACATTTTGTTTCATGTGTGGCTCTCTTAATATCTTGATTTGATTTTTCCTATTTTGATAGCGCAGCCACAAATGAGACCAATCTGTTGCAAAATAACCATTCAATTTCGCAGATCAGTCCCTACTCAAAATTAAACCATATGCCTCATGGATATCGACCACCATTACATCAATGAATTGACATACTCTAGGATCGGATGACAACCTAATAAGTACATGTTTCAGTTCACCAATAACCTTGACAGTAGTTTTATCTAATTGAATGATTTGAGATGGGGATGGGATTGGCAATCCATTAATCCTTTTGCAAATTGAAAAAGGCATGACATTCGAACTAACACCCGAGTCTACCAAACAATTATGCACATTACGATTAAAAATCTCAAAGGTTAAGAGAAAAGGAAGAGTTTGAGATTTTGATTTTCCGCCAATACTTGCTTCGTTAATTTCTAGGTTCTCATTAGTGTTTTCTACTGAGGCGCTCATTTGTGGATCAAAGGCCTCCATCAATATCTTCCTCTGCTGTGGTAAGCTACACATATCAAAAATGGAAACGTTTGCTTTCGTTTTCTCAATATCCTCGATTATATCATAGCTCATATCACATTCCTTTGAAATCTTCGATTTATTTTCTGTTTTCTTTGAAGAAGCTTGTCGTTGTTTGATCATTTCTGAGTTTGGTTCTTTAGTCACCGTAGGATCAACTGCCGGGTTTGTCTTGGGTTGGGTAGGAATTATAGTTATGTGTCGCTTCAGTATTTGATTAGATATTGCTTTAGGTGCTTCTATTGCCGAATCGGTCACTGGGCCTTTACTTCTAGTAGTGGATAGATGTTGTTTGCACTTCATCTACGAAATCTTCGCAAGATGGCTCTTGGGTAGGAATCCAATCCCGAAGGATCATCGTAGTGTTGGGAACAATTTCTTCACTCTCAAGAATTGGTTCTTGTTGGGGGTTCGTCTGCTCAAGCGTTTGTGCATCTAACATTTGGTTCATTACTAAGCTCATCGAATTAATTCATTGTGGACAGCTTTTCTCTAAGTGTTGTTCTTGATGGAACGTGCAGAAGTGGTCCATGCCTATTTCATTTAAATTAAGTACAGCAGAATTGTTTACTGGTGGGGCTGACTATCCATTTTCTTCTTTCCTTTTATAGAAAGGCTTGAAAGGTGGCATTGAAGAACTCGTTGCCTTATCCTTTTCTAGATCCACAATTTTATTGGAGATCTTTTGCATCATTTTTATGACATTTTCTAAATCTGTTGCGGGTTCTTCTTTATCCCTAGTAAACAGAAAAGGCTTCTTAACAGCTGTTGGCTTGGTCTCTACATCGAGAGCATGTTTGGCGATGCTATCAGCCTCCTCTTCTACTTTCTTGGCTTCTTTGAAATTTTCTGTCAGGGTAGGTTTTTTTGTTCTCTTGACGAACATTGTCAACGGGGATTTAAGAGCTATTGTATAATATTCTACTAAGAATTCCTCAGCAGGCTTTGTTGCATCACTAAAATTATTTAACAATGTTGTGAACCTTTGGTTAAACTCTTGAAATTTCTCATTCTTTTCCATTCTCATAGACAACAACTCTTTCATAAGAGTAGCTACAGTTTTTTGATTGCCATACTTTTTAAGAAAACATTTCTCAAAATCTTCCCAACTTGTTATCGAACCAGCCTGTAGACTAAAATACCAAGAAGATACTTTGGGTCCGAAAGTATAAGGAAAGAGGAAACAAACCACGTCTTCATATTCCACATTTAGAAGATTTAAAGCTAAATAAAAAAAATTAAGGTGATCTTCAGCAGAAATTCCTTTGCTAGGGTCATACTTAGGTAAAACCTTTTCTGGGTTTTTAAGCAAATCATGGAATGGTCCGACTACATTTAATGCTCCCCTGGTTCTCCATGAAGGTACAACCATGACTCTTGGTGGAGAACGTGGTGGTGTATGTGGTGGTGAATTAAAAGGAGTATGTCTTGGAGTGTGTTGTTGTTCTGGATTCATGGGAGTCTCGGGTCTAACTTCGTCAAAAGGTTCAGTGATTTCTTCTAGAGATAAATCTAATAATTCTTCTAGACTTTGAACGAGAACGGAATCCCTTGTACACTGAGGATTTTTTCGAGGAGCTCTGATTCTAGGTAACATAGGAACTGTGGTTAGTCCTCCAAGACTTCTAACGTAGAAGCGAGTATGTCTCCTGAAGCAATTTACTTCCTCAAAAGGGACAGCATACAATGTTTCTTTCTGTTTTATCTCAGAATTAGGATTTTCTTGATTTCTTGATTCCATATCTGGAATGTCCAAGATAACTATTTCAGGTGGGTTTTCAGTGGAAAAATTTCTTAAAAAAGGGTCTCTTCTGCTAGCCATGCACTGGTGGCCCTTCTTCTAGCGCCAAAAACTATTGATGCCTCGAATATCGCAGCATCAATCAGCAAGGTATTCTCCCCAATAAGCGGTCCCAACTAGATCGCCCACCGTTTTGTGTGGGGAATCCGTCCGGTTAACGGTCCGGCTACTGTGTAAGTTTTAAAAGATTTGTTTATTTTGCACCGTTTGCGGCCTGATCCACAGTTTATTTATTTTTTATGTTTAAGATGATATGCATGTGCCATAATTTAAATGCATGCGTTAAACAAATCTATCCTAAGCTAATTAAATCTAAATTAAACTATCCTTATAAGGAGCAAATTTAAAGAATGAGTAATAAACTGGAAATGCACCCAAGAACTTCACAGATAACTGTTAAATTGGAAAGAAGCATTTATAGCAGAAAATAAAGATTATCAAAGATAGCTCTGATAGAGACAAACATTCTATTACCCATTTAACACAGAAATTCTGCAAAAGGAAATGAAACCATTCATAGCAGAGAATTTATTCACAATAGTCAGGAAAGATCTCACAGAAAATGTATGAAAGATGCAGAAATAGTTCAGCAATTTTCCAACACGATCCCAAGCAAAGTGTTGCACGGGCTTCCACAGGCCAAAACAATTTTCTCATTCATGTAGAAGAAATAGTTCCTATACAAGACAGAAAATGTCCTTTCACCTGCCAAAAGTCTCCTTATTCTCCTGATCTTCAGCTATATATAGCTTTACAAAATGCTCCAAGAGCTGCCACCTAAACCCTAACTGTTTATATTCCTCTAATTTGTCTTGTAGTGACCATATCACAAAAGAGAATAAAACCCAAAATCTTACAAAATGGACGTTGTTGAGGGCCCAATGTCATTTAATAATTAATACATAGGAAAACTAAAAAATAGATATTGGTCGCAGACCCATAGAGTGAGGCGGAAATAGGCTATTAATTAATTGATGCCTTTTCCGGACTAGGCGCTTCTGTTGAGGTTGATACTCTCGTTGGGGCTTGAACTACTGGTGCTGCCGTTGAAGTTGATGTTCTTGCTTCTCCTGCTGTAACTTGCTATGTTCCAGCTGTTAGCATACTGTCAGTCTCCACTATATACTTCACCCTGACACCGGTTTCTTTTATGATATTGTTTGCATCCAGGGGAAGCATGGTTTTCAGCAAAACCTCATGCTTGGCCAGTTCTTCTTCTTAATTAGTGACTTTTGTCATTGTAGCTTGGAGACTTTCACTTAGGAGATGTGTGCGAATTGCTACCTGGCCAATCCAATCATGCAAATCCTCAGTGGTCAGAACATCTATCTTCTTTACATAATCTGTTTCAGCATTCAACCTGTCCTTTAGATCAGACAAGCGTTGGGATTTGTCTGGGAACTCCTCAATAGTCTAAGGCATTTTCACCTGGAATTCTTCATGGGTGGTTCGTATTTTCATATACAAATTCCCACACCGTTCAAGTGTGTCCAAGGCCACTTTGTTCAACTTTACTCCATAATCTTGGCAAAACCCCAAGAGGCGGATATCTGCTTTGAAACCGGAAATGGACTTAAAAGGAAGTCCTTTCGGGAATCCTGATCTTCCCTCCCTCCATTCCATTTTCCTCCTTATGTACTCAACAATATGTGTGTACTTCCTCCTATGCCTAGTGGCCTCAGCATTTATTTCTTTCATCCTAACCACCACTTGTTTTAACTTGCAAACCTCCTCCGTCATGAGTCCCTGGATATCATATGTCTTCCTCATAATTTCACAAGCCTGCTCATGAAAGGGTCCCAAGTCTCCGACCTTGTTGGTTGCGAGTTGTAATTGATACTCCAGCAGCTCCTCCTTATCTTCCATCTTCTCTACACTCTCTTTCAGATCATAAATCTGTTGAGCGGTATCAAACTTCTTTGACTCTAACCGGAGGTTGTGACTTTCTAGAGCTTTTTTCTCCATCTCCAGAGTTCTCATTTGTATCACCAAAGCTCTCTTTTCAGCTTCTAGATGCTAAAGCCTTCTGTTAAGTTCTTCCTTTTCTTCCACCAGGGTGTCACATTTATCAACCATCAAATTTGAATAATTCTGCTCTTTAACCAGAGTTTCCTGTAGATGGTTAGCTCTATCCTTCTCTGATTCAAACTTGTTTATTAATATATTGACATTGTCGGCGGTTGCTAGAACAGCAGACACATAAATAGATGCCATGAGTTGGGGGTCATGTTGGGTACCTTGCATGACTATAGTTTCATTTCTGGTGATGATATCTAGTTGAAAAGGCCTCTTCACCTAGTCACCGTTTCTTTAACAATGGATTTCCTCTTTTTGTTATAAGTGAACTTATCCCATTGGGACACTGTGCTATTCTTGGAGGGTGTGAAAGGGACAATGGGGAGGTCCCTTATGGGGAAACCCATAACTAAGTCATGCATGTTTGGGCTTTCGGGGTCAACATCTTCTTTGGATTTCTTTTCTTCTTCTTCTTTCCTTTGTGCTTCTTCCTCTTTCTCTTGTCTCAGTTTGTCCTCTTCCTCTTGCTTCGCATTTCTTTCCAATCTGATCCTCTCTTATTCTTGAATCCTCTTTACTTCAGCTTCAACTGCTTGGGCTCTTAAAGTCTCTTCTTCTTGGAGTTTATCCTTTTGGATTTTCTTGGCTTGTTCCTGGAGCCTTAATTCTTCTTTCGAGAGAGCCTCAGCAGTACCCTTTTCTCGCTACCGATCTATTTTCTCCACAACATTAGAGCTTGAGATGGCTCCTCCTTTAACACGTTGACAAATCTGTAGCTCACTCATATTGCTAACTCCTCTATATACTTCCTCATCATGATCATAATAGTTAGCATATTCAAATGGAGTGGAGATTTCTTTGCAATGTTGGGCAGCTTTTCCTTGACGATCATTTCTATGAAAAATCTCTTGCCCAAAATGAAAGCTTTTCAACTCCGCGACAAAATCTTATACCGTTGCAATTCCTGAGAACTTGTAGGCCCCAACATAGAAAGGTAAAGGCGGGAAAGTAGCCTTCTTTGCTTTGTATAAGGTGCTGCCAATCCCATCAATGAACACTTGCCTCACTGCCTCCTTGTGAATTATATAATATGTCTCATATCTAGGTAGGATATACGGGGCTTTGGAGCCTCCGTACATTCTTAAAAAGGTTCCTTTTGGCGAAAGATAGAAATCACCATATTTCTCCAAAACTTCCATGGCGTTCTCAGATAGGAAGCTAGGTTCTTCATTAAACATTAATTCATATAGGGGCATGATAAACTCCTCAAAAATGAGTTTGTAATGCCTTTTGTAATTCTGAGCCCAAAATATATTTTAGGCAATGAACACTGAGCTCTCCGCCGAGTTCCATGTGCATCCCAACTTGGGGAAGGGGCATTTCACCATAATGCAATCTATCAAGTAAGATGCCATATAACATTCTGCCTTCTTCTCCACTAACCCTTCTCGTGCAGCCATTATTATTGATGACATGCTGTCTAAGAGAATATCAGCCCAATTGAAAATTATCCCTTTGAAAGATACATAGTGGATGATGGGAACCCATTGCAGCATGAACATCATCCCATTGGGTCTTTCGAAGATTCTACTCAACATGAGAGCGATCAGTCTGAAAGGGGGACTCAGATTCAGAACCTCGTATTCCTGACTATCCTTTTTCCTGATTTGTTTGCCCGAAATTAACAATTTCCTCGCCATCTCTAGATTATCCATCTGGATTTCTTCCAACCATGCATCGTCAAGCCGTTGTTGGGATTTGGGAAACTTGTAAGTCGTTGAGATATAGGACGGGTGAAATGAGGCAAAATCCTTTCCTTTGTTGTCTGCTATAACTCTTGTTTCAATGTTTACATGCTGCAAAATCCATCCAATTACTTCCGAGCATGGGAAGAGCTCTAGACGTGTGGCCGCCTTGGATATACAAGAGTTTCTGATGTTCTAATATAAATATTCTTCTTCAAGAAGAGCTTCAAGGAAGTCCTAATCTCTTATCATACGATATACGTCTCCCCAGTTTACTTCTGGGAGCACACCTGTGGTCCATTTGGTATCCTGGAATGTAGTTTCTACTCTTGTGCTTTCGTCAGTTGTCTTTGACTTTCTCTTTCCACCTTTGGCCATTTTTGAAAAATCCTGTAGGCATACAACGCAATGTCAACGATTATTATTTTACTCATGAGGCTTAAAATGCTAACTGAAAGCTTCAAATTCATTTCACTACTGATTTGCAAATTTTCAAATGGCTCTTTTTTTCTAGTTTAAAAAAAACTATATATGATATTTCATAATCCCTGTGCAAAACTAAAAAAGTTTCAGTAGTACGTTGTATTGCACTTATGAAAGTAAAGGACATGCATTTGATCAAATGACAAAACGTGAGCACAAAGTGATTGCGAGTATTACGTTCCAAAGCACAAAACGACATAAGCTTTCATAAATGGGTAAGAACAACGATGCTCCTCATAGAAGGGGATAGTTTGGAGATTTACAAGACTGACGGCCTAATGGGTGTCCAGGGTCCCGGGGTATCCATGTTTATACGAGCAAAACTTCGGTGCGTTTGAAGGGGAAAAAAACAAGGTATGGGTTGCTTCGGCCGTGGTCAAACTACACATATTGACGCAGAAAAAGAAATAGAAACATGCACATAACATTTCCCTTAACCACAAAATCTAGTACAGGAGGCTTGGTAGGGTACTTACTTGCTTGAAATGTGATTGCAAGTGGGCGTTGATATCTCGGCGTGTTGAATTTTCAGTATTAAATCACAATACTATAGGATCTTTGCTGAGAGAATAACATCTACAGTATATCAATGCATGACAATCACAATATGACAAGCATCACAAGCATCATAAGAATCAAAAGCATAGAGACAAGAGACACAGAGTTTCCGTGGGGAAAACCCTAAGGTGAAAAACCCCACAACTTCCTCAGAGATAGAGAGAGCAATGGCTCAACCAAAATACAACCAAATAATACAGAGATAGTCTCCTAGCAGATGATCCTCCTCCTCCTCACTAGTGCGCCACTTTCCAGAGAGAGAGATAGATACTTTTCCGAGATAGTAAAATAGAGATCTCCTATCTCTATTTATACTCACCTTTTTGCCCAGTGACCTACTGGGGCCGACTTGTCTACTTGAGTACATCCACATTATATTATATATTAATTAGGGCCGACCCCATAAGGTGGTCTAATAACCCATCGGCAAGTACACACACTTGCGACACTTGTCAATCCACATGACGACACTTCCTTATAGAGGAATAACACATCTCTTATAAGGGTACAATAAATATAAATATAATATACAGATGAAATACATTCCGAAGTTACATATACATCAACACTCCCTCTTAACTAGGAAGGTATTTCTTGACACAGATCTGCTAGACAAGTCTTCTTCTCTGGATCATCGTCATCGATGCATCGTCATCATCATCGTCACTGCTGCTGCTATCTCATCCAATCTCTGTCTCTACTCGTCATAGGAAGTTCTACAGAGCCAGTCCTTTTTCATACTGGATGTAGGCCCACCACCTGCAGGTCTTCGTCATCACTGGCCATACTGTGGAATCCTCATGACTTATTATGTGCGTCACAAAACCTCGAAAGAGCATCCCAGGATATTACGGGTACACAAATCCAACCTGTAGGATCTCCCAGGGCGCTATTACATGTGACCCCACCACAAAACCTCGAAAGAGCATCTTAGGATGTTACGGGTACACAACTCCGACCTAAGATCTCCCAGGGCACAAATTACATGTGGTCCACCACAAAACCTAGCAAGAGCATCTCAGGATGTTACGGGTACACAACTCCGACCTGAGATCTCCTAGGGCACAAATTACATGTGGTCATGGCAAAACCTCGCAAGAGCATCTCAGGATGTTACGGGTACACAACTCCGACCTGAAATCTCCCAGGGCCCAAATTACATGCCATAGGACAAAACCTCGCAAGAGCATCTCAGGATGTTACGGGTACACAACTCCGACCTGAGATCTCCCAGGGCACAAATTACATGTCCTCCCAGAGCAATGTCTCGAAAGAGCATCCCAGGCTGTTACGGGTACACAACTCCGACCTATAGGATCTCCCAGACATGCTCATCTGCACAACCTGATCCACGGCCACAGAGTATCAACCTGATACTCACCATACATCATCCTGATGTACTCATGATCGTCCTGATCATAATCACTGCAACGTCCTGCTGCAAGTCATCTGGAGCAACATCCTGAAGCTCGTCATCCATGATCGTCCTGATCATCAATGCAACATCCTGCTGCATGTCATCTGGAGCAACATCCTGAAGCTCGTCATCCATGATCGTCCTGATCATCAATACAACATCCTGCTGCATGTCATCTGGAGCAACATCCTGAAGCTCGTCATCTATGATCATCCTGATCATCACTGCAACATCCTGCTGCATGATCTACCTGATCATCAATGCATCTTCCTGATGCATACCAAGTATCATACATGATCCTCCTGATCATCAATGTATCCACCTGATACAAATATATGATACATATCATCATACATGATCCTCCTGATCATCAAAGCATCTACCTGATGCATACCACGTATCTACCTGATACATATCATCATACATGATCCTCCTGATCATCAAAGCATCTACCTGATGCATACCACGTATCTACCTGATACATATCATCATACATGATCCTCCTGATCATCAAAGCATCTATCTGATGCATACCAAGTATCTACCTGATACATATCATCATACATGATCCTCCTGATCATCAATGCATCTACCTGATGCATACCAAGTATCTACCTGATACATATCATCATACATGATCCTCCTGATCATCAATGTATCCACCTGATACAAATACAAATACATGATACATATCACCATACATGATCCACCTGATCATACAATGTATCCACCTGATACATATACAGATACATGGTCCAAGCATCCAACATGATGCATAAACAATACATACACATGATCCAACTGATCATATCCTGCATCCAACATGATGCGTACATACATACATAAAATGATCCAACTGATCATATCCAGCATCCAACATGATGCGTACATACATACATAAAATGATCCAACTGATCATATCAAGCAGAAACTAGAACATCATCCTGATGCTCATCATCCAGCGCTTACATCCACAGCCATGTGAAGGATCCTCCTTCCAACATGCTTGGAATGGCTTCAGCAAATGTGTCCGTCACTTCTTCCTCGAAGTGTCCTCGATCTGAATAACGCCAAGCCTCTCTCTGAAGTACTCGAACTTCACCCTGGCTAGTGGCTTCGTCAGCACATCTGCAATCTGCTCGTCTGTCGCAACATACAGGAGCTTCACAGCTCCTCTCTGCACCATATCCCTGATATAGTGATATTTGATCTCTATGTGTTTCGACCTGTCATGAAACACTGGGTTCTCGAACAGCTTCACACAACTCTGGTTATCACAGAAGATACCAGTAGCCTCCAACGGGAGATCAAATAACTCAGACAGTAGCTTCCGTAGCCATACTGCCTCACAACTAGCTGAACAGGCTGCAACATACTCTGCCTCAGCTGTACTCAGTGCTACGCAGGACTGCTTCCTGCTAAACCAAGAGATCACACCTGATCCCATACTGAAGCAACACCCAGATGTGCTCTTCCTATCTGCAGCACTGCCAGCCCAATCTGAATCAACATAACCCTGTAGGTTAAACTTTTGATTTGCCTCATATCTGAGCCCATAATCCACTGTACCCTTCAGGTACCTCAGAACATGCTTTACAGCAACTAGGTGAACACTCCTCGGATCCGTCAGGAACTGGATCAATGTGTTCACAGCAAAGCAAATATCTGGTCTCGTGTTCGTCAGGTACATCAAGGACCCAATAATCTGACGATACATAGAAACATCAACTGGCTCAGATGAAGCATCACAAAGAAGCTTCAGATTCGATGCCATAGGTGTGGCCATGGCTTTGCAATCCATAATCCCAAATCTCTTCAGAATATCTACTGTGTACTTCCCTTGACCAAGGAAGATCCCACCTGCATTCTGCCACACCTCCATACCTAGGAAATAGTGCATCATTCCCAAATCTTTCATATCGAATTCAGCTGCAAGCTTCCTCTTGGTATCTGCAATCATTCTGTCATCTCCTGTCACAAATAGGTCATCCACATATAGTAGTAGAATTACAGGATTCCCTTCCTCAACCTTGTAGTAAAGGTTGGAATCCGCTTTACTCTTGGTAAAGCCCAAACTAGATAGGAAACTGTCCATCCTACCATACCAGGTTCTGGGAGCTTGCTTCAAGCCATACAAGGCTTTCTTCAATCTGCATACATAAGATTCCCTGTCATGTATTTCAAAGCCGAGTGGCTGTTCCACATATACTTCTTCTTCTACTACACCGTTCAGGAAAGCAGTCTTGACATCCATCTGGTGTATCTTCCATTTCATTGCTGCGGCCAAGGCAAGTACTGTTCTGATGGAAGTATATCTGGCTACAGGTGCAAAGGTTTCTTCATAGTCTATTCCTTCCTTCTGAGAGAAACCACGAGCTACGAATCTTGCTTTATATTTTTCCACACTGCCATCTGCAGCATGCTTGATTTTGTAGATCCACTTGGAAGTCACAACAGACTTCCCTTTAGGTCTTGGGACAACATCCCAAACATCATTCTTCATAATTGATTGATATTCCTCAACCATAGCATCCTTCCATTCTTTCTTTTCTGCTGCCTCTTCATAACTGGAAGGCTCTTTGTTCATGATGTCACAGGGTAAAGCAACATAACTGGTGTGTGATCTGGTTCTCTTCTTTGCTCTGTGTTCTTCTTCTGGAATGCCAAATCTTTCTGCATCATGAATGAGCTCTCTAGCCCATACAGGTTTCCTCTTGTGAGAGTTATCCTCACGAGGTGGATCTACAGGTTCTTGTGGATCTTCAAACTCACGAGCAGTTTCTGGAACTGCATCAGTCATGGTAGTGTCTTGAAATCTTGTTTCCTTAGGTTCTTCATAATCTTCAATAGGTGCCTTTCTTGATTTGATGAATGCTGAATTTTCATCAAATGTTACATCCCTGCTGACATCAATCTTCTTGAACCCTGGAAAATATATTCTGTAAGCCTTCGAGCTTTCACTATAACCCACAAAGATGCCCTTCTTTCCTGAAGGATCTAGTTTAGTCCTCTTCTCCTTTGGGACATGAGTGTATACTGGACAACCAAATATTCTGAGATGGCTGACTTCAGGTTTCTTACCAGAAAAGACTTCTTCTGGTGTCTTGTTGTCCAATATCTTGTGGGGTGTTCTATTCTGCACATATACAGCTGTTCTAGCTGCTTCTGCCCAAAGATGCATAGGAAGATCCTGGTCATGCAACATTGCCCTTGCTGCTTCCATGATAGTTCTGTTCTTCCTTTCTGCAACTCCATTCTGTTGAGGATTATATGGAGCAGTCAACTCCCTCTTAATCCCTGAATCACTACAAAGCTTCTTGAAGTCATTTGAGGTGAATTCTCCACCATTGTCAGATCTGAATGTTTTGATTTTCTTGTCAGTTTGATTTTCCATCAAGTTTTTGAATTCCTTGAATTTATCAAACACCTCATCTTTGCCCTTCAAGAAGTATACCCAAGTCTTCCTGGAGAAGTCATCAATAAATGATACATAGTAAACATACCCACTTAGGGAACTGGATGACATGGGGCCACATACATCTGAGTGGATGGTTTCCAGGATTTCTTTTGCCTTGCTTTCACTGCTTGGGAAAGCCTTCTTAGTGTTCTTACCTTTTGCACATCCTTTGCAAACCCCTTCATGTTTGGTCTTGATTTCAGGAAGACCTTCTACAGCCTTGCTTGCAATTGGAAGTGCTCTATAGTGCATGTGAGCAAGTCTCATATGCCAAAGTTCACTTGGCTCCATGGATTCATGTACCATGGCATGTTCAGGTTGACCCTTTAATTTATACAAGCCTCCCTCTTGCTCTCCAATCACTACTGCATCATCTATAGTCTTTCCCTTTGGCCACATTAGTACTTGGCCATCAACAAATGCAACCCTCATACCTTTTGCATCTAGAGCAGAGATGGAGAGTAAGTTCTTCTTGAGCCCAGGTACATAGAGAACTTCCTTCATCTTCAGAGATTTTCCAGAATCTAAGTTGTAAGAGGCTTCACCACGTCCTTTGATTGGATATTGATAATCATCCCCAAGTTTCACCTTATGGGGTGATTCATGTTCAGAAAGGTTCACAAATGATTCCTTGAACCCAGTCATGTGTTTGGAAGCCCCACTATCAATCAACCAATCATTACATCCATGGGAGATGGTACCTGTAAGAGCGGAAATTAGAACATATTCTTCTTCACTTGATGAGTCATCATCACTACTACTTTCTGCCCTAGCCTTCTTCTTTGGAGGTTCATCATCTTCGGCAGCATGGGCATGAAACCTTCTTTTGCTACCTTTCTTCTTCTTACTGGAGTTGTTCTTATTATCCCTTTTGTTCTTAGGACAATCTGAAGCAAAGTGACCCTTCTCATTGCATGTGAAGCATCTTAGGTCCTTCTTATTCTTTTGATGGAATCTTTTGGGGTGAGGGTGATCCTTCTTGGTTTTGCTTCTTTTGGTGTGAGCTGCAAGAGCTTGATCTTCACCTCCCATCTTTTCCTCACGAGCTATAAGCCTAGCTTCTTCTTGAGAACATTCTTCCCGAAGTCTACTGAAGGAGATCAACTTCTTCCTTGCACAAATTCCTTGAATAAAGGAATCCCATGACCTGGGTAGGCCATTTAGAGTGGTCATCACCACTTCACCATTCTCCACCATTTCATCTACTGCTTCTAATTGTTCCTTGATCTGAGAGACCCTTGAAAAGTAGGATTGAATGGTTTCCCCATTCTAAAACTTTACTGCTTTCAATTGGTTCCGTAGGGTCATCTTCCGATTTATGTTCTTTCCTTCAAATAGCTTGGTCAAAGATTCAAACATCTCTTTGGGTGTCTTGAGAGAAGACACATGGGGTATGAGATGGTCTTTGATAGAATCAGCAATGATTCTCTTTGCCTTGACCAAGTTCTTCTTGTGCAATACCTTGGCCTCTTCATCCTCTGGGATAGGGATGTCTTCTTTCACATATGAGTCCAACTCATTCTCTTCCAGGATTAGCCCAATCCTATACTTCCAGGCTCGGAAGTTATCAGCCCCTTCAAGCTTATCCTCAAGCTTGGTGTGAAGAGACATCTTTAAGAGTACTTCAAATGGAAATAGAAAAGATTTAGAACTTACCACTTGAAGTGCTGAAAACTGGATCTGGTCCCGGATTAGGGTTTGTCAGAGAAACCCTAAAAATTCAAAATGTGAATTTCAAAATTCCGAAAGGATAGAAAGATGCACCTTGGAGAGCTGATCAGCCTAGTACATTTAGAATTTGAGATCAGCAAAGTCTTGTCCTTCAAAATTGCCTTTTTGTCCTCCCGGGTTCACTGGGGAGAGCCCTGAATTAGGGTTTGAGTTTCCCGGAGATCTACCCAGCCAAAAATCTCGATCCAAAGCTCAAACCTTCGATTTTTGCAAGGAGCTTCCAGCTGTACCTTCAGTTTCCAGAAATTCCTATTTTTGTGGAAACCCTAATTTTTAGGGCCAAAACTGAAAATGCTCGGAACTGAAATCTGATTGGACAGAAAGATGCGCCTTGATGAGTAGATCCAATCTACTATACTGAATTTCAAAAATCTGTGGAGAGAAACCCAATAAACAAGCAATACAAGCTTCCGTCACTGCAAAATGTCTTCTTCTCAGTTAAGCTCTGATACCATGTTGAATTTTCAGTATTAAATCACAATACTATAGGATCTTTGCTGAGAGAATAACATCTACAGTATATCAATGCATGACAATCACAATATGACAAGCATCACAAGCATCATAAGAATCAAAAGCATAGAGACAAGAGACACAAAGTTTCCGTGGGGAAAACCCTAAGGTGAAAAACCCCACAACTTCCTCAGAGATAGAGAGAGCAATGGCTCAACCAAAATACAACCAAATAATACAGAGATAGTCTCCTAGCAGATGATCCTCCTCCTCCTCACTAGTGCGCCACTTTCCAGAGAGAGAGATAGATACTTTTCCGAGATAGTAAAATAGAGATCTCCTATCTCTATTTATACTCACCTTTTTGCCCAGTGACCTACTGGGGCCGACTTGTCTACTTGAGTACATCCACATTATATTATATATTAATTAGGGCCGACCCCATAAGGTGGTCTAATAACCCATCGGCAAGTACACACACTTGCGACACTTGTCAATCCACATGACGACACTTCCTTATAGAGGAATAACACATCTCTTATAAGGGTACAATAAATATAAATATAATATACAGATGAAATACATTCCGAAGTTACATATACATCAACACGGCGGAAATGGAGAGCACGTAACAGGTGCTTGCGAACTTGGATGAGAACGGAATGGGCGCCCTTGAAAAATGGAAATAATGAAAAACCAAACGGGGTTCATGCCCTATTTAAATAAGACTGGTACGTGCGAACCATTATTAGGGTGGTTATAAGCCATTAAAACGGGGTTAATGCAGTGTACGAATGGGTCCAATCGACCTTCTCTTTAAGAAATGCGACCGCCAGAAATCGGAAGGACTTGGTTAAGGGTTTCGGTCTTCTGCGAAAAGAAAGTATGAGTTTGGAAGCCATTGCTGAAGAATTGTACGAACTTTTCCGCAAAAGGAAAGCGTGACGCTACACATCGGCCAACATAAGTGAGTTTGCCCGCCTTCGCGGAAGAGTTATTTGAAATCCTTCGCTACCTTGGGAGAGATAGATGAGTCTTCCTGTAAAAGACTTCTTCGTAAATTTCCGATCGCTTGTGGAAGAGTTAGATGAATTCTCCCATCGTTGTGGAGAAACTTAGTGAGATAATTCCGTTGCGGGCTGACTTAGTCCTTTTCTTCTGCTGCTTCGGAAGGTTTGGACCAACCCTTCCGGCGTTTCGGAAAACTTAGGTCAAAACGTCTGTCGTTTCGGCTCAGGATCTTGAGTTTTACTTAGGCAAAAAGAGGAAAAGGCTCAAAGAGTAAGGCAAGTAAAAGACCTTTCTTCAGAGAAAAACTAAGGAAAGACCATGATGCTCAGATATTCTTAGGCAAACTTCCTCTCAAAAAAAAAAGGAGGGGCCCCAATATTTTCAAAAAAATTGGGGGGGATGTTGTAGCAACAACACAGTGATTCCCATGGAATCTCGCCAATTGAACTTTAGAGGGGTTCCATAGAATACTCAACCCACCTGCCATACCTCTAGCATCAATACCCATACCCTCACTGTTTTTCCATATTTTTATGCAACGCTCTTGATGTTGAATTGTCGAACATTTAGTTTCTTGAAGAAACACTATAGTTGGATTTGTATTCCTAATCTTCTTCTGAAAGACTTTAATTTTTTGAGGGCCGTTAAGACCCCTAATGTTCTAGGAAACAATCTTCGTTACAGAAACTAAAGTTGTAAGCCTAAAGCATCCCTAATCGTAGGGTACTGACCTGATTCCACCAACTTCAATCTCGCTGCAGCAATTCTTTTTCGATTGGATTTTCTCCCTCGTTTATTAATGTTTTCTTCATGTTTCCTCTTATGGTCCTTAAGAGATCCAGGATTGATGCCTAGGCGGTTGTATTCTCGAGCCCTAATGATAGCCTCTTTCAAGAGGACTACTTGCTTCTGTGGAACATATCCTCTCTCATAATGCTCATAGGCTTGTTCTATTCCTTCCAGATCTAGATCGTCAATGTCCATGTCTTCCATATCCTCAGCATTGTCTCCTCCAAGAACTTCAATTGGGATTTCCATAGATTTAGAGAGAGATGCCTAGGTATTTTCAATCTCCTTCTCTTGAATGCTCTTGCCCTTTTGCTCCTGATTCGGGATAGAAATAGTGTCCTCCGGCTGTTCACTGAGCGCGGAAAACTAATTAGAAGTCAATATTTTCTTGGATCCATCCATAATTTCCTGTTTTCTTCCGCCCCGTTTTCAGCTTGAAACCCTAGTAAACCCTTGATCTGTGGTTTCCTCAACGGCCTTAGGAGGGGGTTTAGGGTTATTCATGGGGGAATCTCTAAATAAGTGCCCATGAACATGGCAGCGGCGGCACCTGAACGGAATTTTCTCGTAGTCCGGGGATTGAACCCATTCCTCATCCTCCCAGGACATCTTAATTGCTTCTAGAAGCTCTTTGGAAAGATCCATGTACACACAGATCCGAGCATAAGTTGTGTACCGTTGAGCTTTAGTTTGTTTAGAAATTTTAACAAAGGATCCAATATTGTTCCCAATATCTTCTAGGATTTCCGAATCCCAGTATTCACTTGGGAGAGAATAAAGCCTAATCCAGACAAGGGCAACTAGCATGTCCTCCTTTTCATGGCAAAACTTTTCTTTCCAAGGTCTCAAGAAGAGGCCGACAAAGTAGAAAAAATATGGAACTCCATCTAAAACCCCATTTCTGTCATCCAAGCTAAGGAAGGAGATTGTGAAGAAACCCTTGGACCCTAATTGGAGATCATAATGCCCTTTTGGTTTCCAAGTGGCATTAATCCACCAAATTAGATATTTTTTCGAAGGAAGCATCCCAACAAACTTACCAATAATCGAATGGTCCTGCATATATTGAATTTGTTCCCTTAACTTGTTGGATCTAATCTTCATAGATGGGATAGAAGCCGATTTGGGAATGCACTGTCCAGCCTTCCTACCCACAATGGGGTCTGCAGATCCCAAATCTTGTGATTCTTTTCCCACACCACCAATTCCATCAAGCAAAATCAGTATTCCACCAACCCGAAACCCATCCAGAGGGGTATCAGGGGGGGTTGAGAGCCTCCCCCCATAGAATCAGCCATGGTCGTCGTCAGTCCTTCTGCCTTCAGAGGTCACCAAAAACCCTAGCTTCACTCTTGATCTCAATATCAATATTACTTTGTTGTTAATTTGGAATGCCCCGATGACATATTTTATTCCCCCCATGTATGTTACCCCTCATCTTGAACTCAAATTGGTGAGAGAATAATGCCAAGTATAGTGGGAATCTTGCCACATGTGGGTCCCACAACCTCTTATGCGCCCTTGTGATCCAATGCCACCTTATTTTATTTTTATTATTATTTGTTTGAACCATTTAATGTGAATTTGTAAGTCTAAGGTCATTTTGGGTTTTGTAGCTCCCTTATTCCAAATTTTAATGCTTCCACCCCCAACCTAGGGAACCGGTAATTTTCCTCCATGATAGTTCATTTGGATGGGTATATTACAACTTTGAATTGGGAATTTCTCTTAATGTGACCCACCTTGTCCATTTGGATCTGATTTTACATTATTACTAACTTGGACATCATTCTTGGAAATTATTTGACCCTTAGCACCAATTTGACAAACTATCATGAGTATGGCCAAGTGGCTTAGGCCATTGTGACCCAATGCAAAATTTGGAGACATGACAAATCCTCCCCTCCCAATATTGATTGTCCTCAAGCAATTTGAAACATGGATGTTGAATAACCTGCTTTCTTTCCAAAACTTTTAGTGGCACTCATGTACTACAATTGTGTGTTTCCAAAAGCAAAGAGATGTGGGTTTTCTTTTTCAGATGGATATCCCTTGTAACATCACCACTAAAAAACAAAATATTAATTAAATCCATCAAAACAAATTTTGCACAATTACTCTTTACATCTATCATATTTTGGAAACCCTTTCTGATACCACTATATAATTCTTTGAAGTTGCCACTGAGTTGCCCAACTTTGAGTCTTCAATATCCCATGAAAATTTTAGAGAGGAAAGACCATGCTTGTTGTTGCACTACTCTGATTAAAATCACCTTATTAAGTGGGAACTAAATCTCCCATACTACTTGTTTTCCCAAAAAAATTGAAACCAATGAGACTAAAAATTATTCTAGGGTCCCATTGCTTGTATTGCACTCCAACAATTAGGAGTGCTCTCCAACCCATACCATCGGGAAAGAGAATTACTGGATCCCATTTCCTTGTATGCATTCTTCCAAACATCATAAGTACAAAATATAGATCATCAAGGTACATAACAACATAATAAAAATGTACATCAAGGAGGTGCCTCATCAAAGAATCATGAAAGTGCTTGTACCTCCAAAAAGTAGACCACCATTTTCCAAGTGCATACAAGCATCAAGTGACCAATCAAACATGCTCCAATGACATAGTTGAGGATACCATGCCCTATAATGTTGCTCCAAAATTATTCATGATGCATCAAAATAATCGGCCATGTGTTCTTTCATCCGAGAAGTGAATGAAGAACCTCCACTCAAATTTGAACCAATTAGGGAGCAAAGAAAATAATGAGCCTTCAAGGGGCTCACATAAGTACCATTTATGCATCCATGGATATGGGTATCATCAATAAATAACAAAGGATGTTGATTCCAATAAAAATTTTCTCCAATCAGATATCTCTTCACCCAAGTAGTTGATGAAGTTCCTCCAACATCAATTGAACTAAGCAAGGAGCAAGGAAAATCATGAGTCTTCAAGTGACTCAAGTGAACATCATAGGTGCATCCATGAAGATATGTATCATCATAAGGTAAAAAAGGATGTTGCTGCAAATGTAAATAATAAGGTTCTCTAGTCATGTCATCATCAAAAGGAGATATTTCATACCCCTCATGTAGCACCATTAGAAAGAAACATTTCACCCAATTTTCATCCCCAATTGATGTGGCTGAAAAAAAAGTAGGGGGTGAAGAATTATGAACCAACCTTAACTATTTGAAACTCTTACCTATCAAAATCTTTAATTCATCTTCTCCATAATTGGTTGGTCCAATTATGATGAGATCATGTGCCTCCTCCAAGGCTCTGCAACTCTCTCCATGAAGCAACCCATAATCCCTCTGAACAAAGACAAGTGTGTGTCTTCCTTATTGTTTGAGTGTAGCATCTTAAAGCACCTGCATATCAACATGTACCTCATGTTCCACCATCACATGAGGTTTCTCCTTTGTAACATAAATTATTTCATCCATTGAATGATTGTCTGATATGTAGGAGGGTGTAAAGGACATTTGCAACTTCTCTTGAAGTTGCTCAATATGCACCATAGATTTTTGGAGTGTATTTTGGTTGGACTCCAACTCATTTGAGAGCTTGTCATTCTCTTCTGCATCCTTCAAGGTTATTCCATGATACAAACCAACAAGCTCAATTAAATAATCTCTATCAGAAAGAAAATTCAAAAAATTACCTTTGGTGTCCAACATTGCCTTCTGTATTTTCTCCATGTCTTCAAGGGAAGATTTCTCCTCCACACACCAACAAAATTTAGAAACCAATGTATGTGTTTCATGGAGAGTTTTCAAGGCCTCTTGAATATTCTTTTCATCCATCTTCAAGGACCCTTCAATAAAATGAGGCTCTTGCAAATGAACTTCCCCATCTTCTTCCTTCTTGCTTGGACCAACTTCATGAAGCTCAAGTGGTGATGGGGAAGTTGATATTGGTTCTTCTTCAACTGCTACAAGGTCTTAATTTTCATGCTTAATGGAAGTTTGGCTCACAGCAACACTTTCAAAAGTGATCTCTATGTCACCAACATAGAGGTGTGAGCACCCATAAGTCGGTACTCCTTCATAGTTCAAGCATCCATCAGTAGATGCTCTTTGATTCATGTGCAAGGTAGAATGTGTCTCGAAATGATCTTCAATATTTCCAATAGTGTCTTCTTCATGCTCATGTGATGTCTCTTCATATTTTTCATAGTCACTTGGGAGTGACTTTCGACCCTCTTAATGTAATGTTTCTTTTGCTTTACATATTTCAGAACTAGGTGGCGCATGGGTCTCCTCCTTTTCACTCAAACATATATGATTTTATCTCCAAGGTATTTTGCAATAAGGGCATAGACCTTTCTTCACTAAATCCACATATTCATTTTTGGGCCTATTTTCAAACACCCAATCAGCAAAGTCTTCAAAAGGAAATGGAATTTTGTATATCTCCCTTCAAAGCAAGATATGTTTGATATTGTTGAGGCAAGGTTTCACATGTTGCTCTCAATATTTGTAATTCATTCATAGAATTATACTTTGGTAGTGTGACACACTCATATTCATCAGATTCAAGGTCATAAGAATAACCCTCATTTCTTATGAAATTGTAATAAGTGTTGCATGATGACACCTCTTCCTCCTACCTTTCACATTCTTCTTCATATTGCTCATAAGCATTGTACTCATAGGATTCATCATAATAGTAATACATGGCTGAAAAATATTCTTCAATGTATTATATCAATGCACAGGTTCAATTACCATGCTTTGATGCCACTGTAATGTCCCCAATTTGAAATTTTTACCCAATTTGGCCAATTTTCGAAACTTGGACTAGTGAAGCTCCAAACTGTCCCAAATGATCCCAAATGGTTTTGAATTATGTCTAGAGTGGATTGAGGTGTATTAGGACACCCTAATTCATCTATTATTTTCTTGGACACGTTCTAAGTACTTCAGAAACTTGCATTTACAATTAGAGAATGAAAGGCAAAATTACTAGGAAAATCGATGTTGAAACCCCCAAGGGTAGATTGCTCCGAAAGACTCCTAAGGATTTCGAATTGGGAATGAGATTTTTTGAAGGGTATTAGGACATAAAAATTAACCTAATGGGTTCTTAGACACTATCAAAATACTTCTGCAACATTCATTTAAGTTCAGGAGAAAATAGGGAAATTTGCTAGTAAATTCGAGGTTCAAATCCACCAAGGGTAGAGGTCACTAATGGCTTCCCAAATGCAGTACAAACCACCAAAATTTCAGAAAAGAGACATGGATTAGTTGTATGACTTCACTAGTCACCCAAATTCATCATTAATCAGTTCCTAAAGGCTGTTTCAACTCCCATAAATCAGATATTGGTAAACATGTCTAACATAGGGAGAAATGAGAGAAAAACACTATAACTTGCTATGAAATTTGTGAGAAATGTTACAAGTACTTGCATAAGGTGTATGAAAATTATTCAGTATATTAATGGCTCTCCAAAAATCAATAAAACCACATATATTTACTAATACAAGTCGATACCAAACAACTTCAAGCTCTCTCAACAAGATATAAGGGAAACTGGATCGAATCTCTTCCTTGAATGTAAATATCAATTGAAATGAATGATGTTTCGAGATGTGGATATCATGAAATGATTATTACAGAGATATATAGCATATAACATGTCCATGAATTCAAAATAGCATTCCTTCACTAACTATGTGCAAAAACAAGTGCACTATGCAAAAGCTATGGGGGGGAATGGTATCATTCATACATAGTTTGGCATTTTTACATGGTTTACTTGGATATTTGACCTGAGGTTCATATGAGCATAAAATACAGATTTCAAACATCATATTACAAATAAATGGGGCCCCTTTTACTTCCACAAAGATATCATAATCTCACCATGTGCGCCCTTCCTCCAAGAGCAAGAATATAGAGAGAAAAGTGAGAGAGATGTGGGAACAATTTGAAGGAGAAATGGAGACGAGCAGCCCTATAGATTCAAACTTAAACAAATGACACCATTGTAGCTCCAAATTAAATTTCTGATCGGCCTCTCCAATTTCCAATTAGGATGGGAATCTTGCACCCTCAAAATTGGTACTAAGGCAAGTAGAGTAAACACTCCACTAGCATGGACAAGCTATGCTCTCCAATTTGCAAAATGAGAAATGATCAAAAGATCCTCTCCTTATTTGTTCTTGTCTTTGCACCGAGAGGCGCTCTACAGCCCAGTATGAGGGAGATCTTGTAACATGTGTCGAGTGTTTGTCGAGTAACAAAATAATACAAAGTAAACAAAAAAGAATAATACAAAGTAAAAAGTAATAAATATTATGTCGGCCATAAACAAAAAAGAATAATACAAAGTAAAACGTAAATATGAGGGAGATCTTGTAACGTGAGTTTGTCGAGTAACAAAATAATACAAAGTAAACAAAAAAGAATAATACAAAGTAAAAAGTAATAAATATTATGTCGGCCATAAACAAAAAAGAATAATACAAAGTAAAAGGTAAATATAAGGGAGATTTGATCCCTCTCGACGCTTGATAGAGCCTAGGATTTGTTTATAAAATTCCCAAGTCCTCCATGGTTTGAATTCCTTCCATAAGCCACATTCCAACTCAAGTTGGGAAGAGATTCCAATGTGTGCCACTTGTCCAACAATTCTTAGTCTCCATCTTCCCTCAATTCAAATGGGGAAGCTTCTTGGATGGAATAACTCCCTTGTGCACCCTATTGGAGGCTATGTTTAGCCCTGACATGTCATATATGTCATATGTCAGCAATAATGTTTGAAATTCTTCATAAGTGTCATAGAATCTGTTGGCAGGCGGTTTGATGGGGAAATGTCGCGGTACCGTCAACGTCGCGACACATCGGATGAGGGCGCGAAAGGAGTATTTTGTGTTAAAGAATACCGCAGTTGGCGGGTTTTGGGTCACTTGGACCACATAGTATGTAATAGTGATTCAGTGTACCGCGGTTTGCGGGTTTTTGGGGTCATTTGGACCGAGTCAGTTAGATATTGGGTCAATTGTCCATAGTGTCGGTTAGGAAGTCAGTTGTAAGTGGACAAATATTGTAATGGCAGAAGCCTATAAATACATGAGAGTTGTAAGTGTTAGATATAGGCGAGCATAGAGGAAGATAGAGAGAGAAGACCAATGGTGTGCGAGATCTTTGTTTTGCTTCTAGTATATGATCGCGACAGTAATATAATGATGTTTTGGTACGATCTTTGTGCAATGTTGCGATGTATGAATGTTGTTTGATGCAATATATATTTACTGTTGCTATGACGATAAATGTTGTGATTAAGTAATGTGTTCTATGTTGAATGTGGTGATAAATGCTGCGATGAAGTAACATGTTATAACTCCTTGCCAAATGTTTAAGTACCGCAATAGAGTTAGTCCGTGCAGCCACAACTCTCCTCCTCCCTCGACGGAAACATGGTTCCGTCTACTCTTCCTGGACGCCTTGGGTGAGACCTCATTCGCTCTGCGGGTGTTGCTAGGTGGTCTCAAACCTTCCCGGACCAGTGCCCGGGGAGACTGCAGTATGTGTCGACAGTGAGGTGAACCCCTGTTGACCGAGGTCGCGTTGGTCAACAGAATCTTCATCATTGTTGTCATATGAGTTAGGGAATCTAGCTCCATGTGTCACAATTCTTCTAAGATGCCTCTTCCTCTTCCATGGGAGTTTCTCTTCCACTCCAATTCGACCTTACATGATTCATGCCATGACTAATACCTCTTCAACTCCCCCAAGTATGTTACCCTTCATCTTGAACTCTAATTGGTAAGAGAATAATGCCAAGTGTAGTGGGGAATCTTGCCACATGTGGGTCCCACAACCTCTTATGTGCCGGCCTCGTGATCCAATGCCACCTTATTTTATTTTTTTATTATTTGTTTGAACCATTTAATGTGAATTTGCAATTATAAAGTCATTTTGGGTCTTTTATCTCCCTTATTCAACCTTTTAATGCTTCAACCCCTAACCTAGGAACTAGTAATTTTCCTCCATGATAGTTCATTTGGATGGGTATATTACAACTTTGAATTGGGGATTTCTCTTATTGTGACCTACCTTGTCCATTTGGATCTAATTTTACATTATTACTAACTTGGACATCATTCTTGGCAATTATTTGACCCTTAGCACCAATTTGACAAATTATCATGAGTATGGCCAAGTGGCTTAGGCCATTGTGACCCAATGCAAACTTTGGGGACATGACAAATTTCCCCAAATTCTTGTCGTAGGCATGATTTTGATGCATTTCTATTGATATTTTGAATATGTTTTGGTCTAATTTGATAATTTCTTGATGTCAGTGCTCAAACCCTTCCAAGCCATTAATCCAATATTAAATTAATACACATGAATTACTGTTGGAAATATTTCAGTTGCTCATTTTGGAATCCAATCCGACCAATTTTGTGTTTGTTTTAGAATCATTTAGAGCAGGTTTAAGTTGTTTTCAAATTTTGGTTCAAGCCAAGACTTGGCAGATGCAATTAATGGGAATATTCACTGAAGGCATTATGACGGTATTCAATTCGATTATTCTCCAGATTTGTACTATGGACATCAATATCGCTACTTTAATACCAATTTGATTTCTTTTATGTTCCAAATTCAAACTTCCCTTATAATCGACCTATGTCGACTTCCCAAGCTCTTGTGAAAACACACTAGTAAGTTGAGAATTATGTTTGAGCCTTGAGCTTCGCTAGCTCAAATTCCACAAAATAGATCACATCAAATTTTTAGGTATTTGAGCCTCTGCAGGATAGACAAAGAAACATGAATTTGTGAGCAATGGATTATCTTTCAATAAGTTCCCATTTATGTGCTTTATATTTTCCCTGTATTTTATCCATGACTTAAAAACCTTAAATGGGAATCTATGAATAATAAATATTGCTCTTGAAGTCTAATAGAGTTTGTTTTCTTCATTCTGAGAAGCCTCAGAGTTGCCCACATTTGACATAAACCAACAAAAAATTAATAGGGTAACTTATATTTTAAGCCATAGGGTTTCGTCGTAGTCATTGTTCTTTATGAAATAGCTCTAGCATGTCCTATTGGATGGAATCATACAAATCATGATTGAAAAATGTTTTCTTCATTAAGTACATTAGGTGTGATGGAAGAACTACATTTTGTTTCAGGTTAATGCAACTCATGAGTACAAGGCCCTGCACCTATTTCTTGAATCATTTTTTCTATGCACTCTTTTTGGAAAGCATTTAACCGACATTGCATAACCATTGTTTATCAATCATGAATTAAATTTTATATTAACCCATGATTTGTTAAGATCGTAGGGGTAAACAACTTTTAGCTGTAGTCAAAGTTTTATTGTTTTCTTTTACATTATGGCAGCTAGTGTGAAAAATATCCCATTCCCATAATGTAAACACCTATACAAATCTGTGTAGCACTTAAAATGGTAAGACGGACAAATACTAAGTTCACCTTTTTAATTTTTCCAACCCACCCCACCTTGGCAATAGGGTGCATCGTACATAAAACTCCTCAAGTGTGTTTAGTGTGTTATTCTTAGACTTTTGTACTATTGATAGAGACTTGAAGGATGGCACATCTAAGTGAACTTATGTGTTATTTATAGAACATTAGAAGAGTGGTTGTCATCTTGAGTTATTTTTCATGCAAGGAGGAACAACTAAGCGAAGTCACTTTATATTTATGGAACAATAGATGGTGTGTTAGTGATTGGAAGTTTTTTCTACTAAAATTGTCATGAGAGATAGGATGCAGTAGTATGGATAGGAGACAATTGAAAGAAAGAAACAAGAAACTATTATCTTAGTTCTTATTTTATTATCTTCTTTTTATTAAATGCCAAATAACTCAAAGTGAAACAAGAATAAATAAAACAAATAAGTACATTATCCACACAATAACACAAGATATACCCTAAAAAATCCACTATGGGGAAAAACCTAGCCAAAAATGTGGAATGGGCCTTGCTCTTTATGTCAAATTCAAAATGCAAAGGAAATGTACTCTCTATGGCTATGACTCTACGTCCATAATGGCTAATACAGGATCTCATATATCCTCTATTATGCACTAACATCCACTCCTATGTTGTTTCTCAACTATGGAATGATACAATGCATCAAAAGAATGGAACCCCCTTCTTCTCCTAACGACTCAATATTTAACATAGCTCGATAGCCGTCTAGGGTTAATTTTAGGGTTTTTGCATGCTCCAACCCTTGATTAGGGTTAGGGTTTTGGTCCTTCTAGAATGTTCTTGAAGGTCACACGTGACTAGATCCACATGTGTGAGAAATGAGAGATAACGTGGAATCCACTCAATACCATGGTGGTCAACTAAATAGGTCAACTTACGGGAGGCGTAACTTTTGCATACGCACTCCGGTTGAGGCAGCTTTTTGACCATTGGAAAAGTATCGAAGTGTAGAATCATGTGAAGGGGAATGGAGCTAGTGGTGACTTTTTGACCCCAAAAAACATCGTTTAGACCCTCAAACAGGACCTAGAAGGTTCTAGACCCCAAATCTACAAATGGTACCTTCCCATAAAATGGGCCTTACAAGCTAATTCACCCAATATCTTGACCCTAAAAGCTCCAAGTAGGTGACAAATACACATAATATGAGGACTTTAAATAGGTATTTCAACAACTACGAGGCAAATTCCATGTAGAATAAGGTGATATCAAGGCGGACTATCATCTCCAGGATGCGTTACTCTACAACATGGACAAGCTCTATGTTCCTAAAGGAAAGATGATGGACAAGCTCTATCATATCCAGGATGCGTTACTCTACAACATGGACAAGCTTATCAGAGAGGCACACACCTCCAAATTTGCAAGGAAATTCGGTGTAGGGAAGATAGTTGTGAACTTATAGAGGTATGTTTGTTGGCCTAGAATGCAAGATGAATTAGCTTGGTTTATTAGAGATTGCATGCTTTGTTGTACAAGAAATCCCAGTAATAGGATGCAAGGTCTATACCATCCCTTACCTATTCTTACAAGACAATGGGAGAGAATATCCATGGATTTTGCAAGTGGTCCTCCAACCACTAGGAAGGGACATGAATATTTATTTTTGGTAGTTCACATATTCAACAAGATGTGCATTCTTATGCCTTGTAAAAATACCATCAAAGGACAAGAAGTAACAAACATGTTCTTTGAACAGGTATGGGTGCACTTTGGGATACCACAGAGCATCACCTCAAACAAAGATACTAGATTTCCCAGTACATTTTGGACTAGACTTTGGGAAAATATGGTCACTAAGTTGAAGATATATACAACATTCCATCTACATATAGGTTGATAGACAGAAGTAGTCAACGGGAATTTGGTATAACTTTTAAGGGGTTACAATCATAAACATCTGAAGACTTGGGATGAAAATGTGATATACATCAAGCACTTTTATAATAGAGCACTCCACACTTCCATTGGGAAGTCCCCTTTTGAAACTTGTCTTGGATCCTAGCCACCTTCACTTCTAGATATTGTTTATGGATAGCAAGGGAAGGTGAGGGAAGACACAACAAGTGAAGTATTAGGAGATAGAAATTTCATTGATAATATTAAGATCCATTTACAAGTACAAGAGGCCTTGAAGAAGTCATTGAAAAAGTACAAAGTAAGACATAACCAACACAGGGTTGAGAAAAAATTCAAGGTGGGGGATAGAGTATGGCTACACCTAAACAAGGAAATACTCCAGGGTCCTGGTAAGAAGATCAAGGATCTGAGGTATGTCCCTTTTGAGGTATTGGCGAAGGAGGGAGATAATTCCCACAGACTCATTCTACCCCCTTACATGTGCATTTACTCTCTAGTGAATGTAGAAAATCTAAAACTCTATGAACCTTCCATGTTGGATCTGGAACTTGAGAAGGTGTAGCTAGGGTTTTACCCCTAGCTTGTGCAAATGAGCACCTACTAAGGAGAAGGGACTCTTTAGTAGCAGTTCAGTAAATTGTAAATTAAAATGCTAAAACAGAAATGTAAATTACTCTAAACATATGCATGAAACAGAAAAGACAAGATATAAAGAATGGTTTTTATATTAATTTTACCTCCAATGTGAAGGTTGGTGAAGTTCTTGCAATGGCCCAAGAGGGTTGCTCCAAGCTCCAACTTGCTCCTTCTCTTTCTCCAATGGTGGGAATGGGCCAAAAGGGGCTCTCAAGGTGAAAGTAGCTCAAGGGTGAGCTAGGGTTTCAAGAGCTATTTTGGCAGAGTAAGGGTGCTTATGATTGTGGATATGAAATGAGGGGTCTCCATCACCTATTTATAGGTTTTTGGTGGTGGAGTGTTGGCCCATGGTTTTGGAAACCATATGGTTTAGGTCAGCTGTATAGGGTTTTTTCCTCCTTTTTCCTCATTATTTTATATTTTTTATTCCCTCTTTAGAGGGTTTTTGCTATTTTGGAGGAATTTTGGATATTTTTGGAGGGAAAAGGGGTTTTTTAGCCTTTTTGAGGCTTTTTGATGGTTTTGTGGCCTTTTGGAGGCTTTTTAGTGGGATTTTCCAGGTTTTTAAGGGAAATATGGTAGGAAAATGGACAAATGAGTCATGTAATGGGGTAGATGAGGTAGTGAGCACTTTTTGGGTGTTAACAGATTGCCCCCTGATGTGTGAGGGCAGGAGCTCATCGTATGACCGATAGACATCATAAGTCTTTAAATGGTTTTACTGGGGTGTGGAGAAGAGAAGAAACAAACTGGAGCCCGGAACAACGATCCCGAACAACTACAAAAACTAAAAGTACATAGCCTCAATAATGGATGAGGAATAATCTGATCATATGGACGAGGCGGGCATTCCCATGCTCGTAGCAAGATATAAAACAATAATAACAATGTGGTCCAAAAGAAGGGGACCTGACATATACATGACCTCAAATAAGGAATGAGGAAGAATCTCAATATATGGACGAGGAGGGCATACCCATGCTCGTATCAAGATACATAAAATAACTGTAAGGAAAAAAGGGGGACCTGTAGGATACATAGAGAACCACTGTGTACATCATAAGGGTCCAGAGAGGACACAAATCTGGGACATACTGCTGGGATGACCATGTCTGAGCTGAAAAACTGATACACTGGAATGACAACAGTGCTACTGAGTGTGGTACCAAAGCAACTGATGAGCTGCTGGATCATAGTGACAAAGGGTCACACTCTCAATGGTACACTGAACTGGGACTGAACTAGGTACTCCAGGAAGCATATAACTGGGAGGCTTCCGAATACAATCGCCAACGCAACCCGAACATCCACAGGAACATATAACTGGGTGTTCCGAAGTGACTCACCAATGTGCTAGAGTCGAGGGAAATCTGGGGTCTTCGACTAAAAATGGAAGGGAAATAAAGCCTGCGCGATTCTCAACGATGCGATCAAGGTGCTGAAGTCGAGCATGTGAGAAACAACCATTCGGAGAGGCAATGATGACTCCTCTCAAAATGATCCGTAGGCACTCACCACAGATGGTGATGGGTCCAAGGCGCAGGGACCTCTGGGTCTATCCTCTGGAATAGAGGGGCTGTCGTCGACAGAGGGAGACCTGCAACTAGCAAGGCAATGATGTTTCCTTGATAGAAGCGCGAGGTAGAGAACCAAAGTGTGATAGTACTGATGGTAGGACTGACAAACTGTGGGTATAACTAGGCAAGTAGAGGGGGTGGACTCAAACTTCCTTTGTTCAGAGTATGATGGCGGGGATGATCGGGCAGCATATGAAACTGACTGATGGGAAAGGGATCATAGCTGTAATGGATCAAGTATAGTGACTGGGATGAGGTATACTTGGGCTGGTGTAAAATGGCAGGAGACTGCAAACTACTCTGAACAAAGGAGACCTGATTGGGGGTGCTGCCGAGATGATCGATCAAAGTTCCAAGAGGCACGGGGGAACTTCTTCATGGGTTAAGGAACTAGAAGAAGGGAGTGTAAAATGGTACTGTCGTGTGGATTTATACGAGCCCAAGACAGTTCATGCTCGTGATTGCTTTCAATTTTAAGGAGTCTGAAAGCGATAAGAAGACTCTGAAATGATGGAATGGTACTGCCGTGTGGATTTTACGAGCCCAGGACAGTTCATGCTCATGGTTGCTTTCAATTTTAGAGAGTCTGAAAGCGATAAGAAGACTCTGAAATGATGGAATGGTACTGTCGTGTGGATTTTACGAGCCCAGGACAGTTCATGCTCGTGGTTGCTTTCAATTTTAGAGAGTCTAGAAGCGATAAGAAGACTCCAGGGGGTTGCTTTTTCGTGTGTTAGTCTCCAAGGCCCAAAGAAGCATAAAAGGATGCAATGAAGAACTCTTCTAGCCGGTGTGACTAGAGTATTCCTTTTTCGTAATTAGTCTACCAGGTCCAGAAAAGGGGTAAACTTATACCAGATAGACGCCCTTTCAGGTACTTTAACGAGCATGAAAGTAAGCAAGATTGCTTGGCGATCTTTTCATTGTTTTAGGAGTCAGAAAATAGCTTAACAAAAACTCCCTAAGTGCCTTTTTCGTAAAGGACTTGTCCAGCCCAAAAAAGGGATAAAATTATACCGAACAAAAGTAATGGCCAGGCAAGGAGGTAGTGCTCAATCAAGGGACACTTATGATGACCAAGAACAAGGGTAGGGGGGGAACACTAGTGGGCCTCCTTGCGGGGTAATGAATGGTGGAAAAATAATGAAACAATTGTAGTATGACAGGAGTGAATGGCTCATGTAAAAATGTGGAACAATCCGATGGCGGCCGATGTGGCACGCAAACAGAGGTAGCAAGGTGTCGGGACACAATGTTGAAACTGTACCAAGTGAGAGCGAGAAATGATCTCAATCATCATCACGAGCTCGGAAAAATGAATCCGACGATATAAAGAGTGTCAAGAATGGATGACGGCCAATGTGGCACGCAAACCGAGGCGATGGGGGGCGTTTTGGAAAAAATACCCAAAAAATCTGGGGGTGAGAGCGATAAATGATCTCAAGCATCGTCAAGGGCTCGGAAAAATGAATCCGATGATATAAGGTATATCAAAAATGGGCTACGGCCGATTTGGCATGCAAACCGGGGCGACAAGGTGTCGGGACACAATGTTGATATTGGTCCTGGTGAGAGCGAGAAAAGATCTCAAGCATCATCACGAGCACGGAAATATGAATCCGGCAGTGCAAATGGTGTGAAAAAACGGATGTCATAAGGACTTCGGAATGGTCAAAGGAAAGAACTAGGTTAAAAAATGGCTACAAATAAAGGTGAGCCCACCAAGCGAAGGATGCAGTGGTGGGGAGAAATGATGACCCATTGGGGAAGAATACTAGGTGTATCAAATACAATCAAATCTACAAGTGATATGTGACCTCAAAAATGGTTGAGATCACAAGTGTGAAAAAGTGAGCAGGGTTAATGACTTGCCCCCATGCTATGTGCATGGGGTTTGTGATTATGGATCACATATGTGTGGGTTTGAACAAGGGGGTCATGGACGTGCTGAGATAGATGTGATGGGGAAGGTTCAAAATGGTTGATCATGCCCCCTATCCCAGGGTCGAGGGAATCTATTATGCCTCTTGACTCAGAGGTGTCAAGGTGGTGCTCTATGATGGCGGGGTCAAGACCGGGCACTTCGGTATAGGACCAGGAAAAGACATCACAGAATTCTTGGAAGAGTTTTTTGTACTCCTCAATCTCAGACTCGCTGCAAGAGGCTCCTAAAGTGATGAGTTCAAGGGCACCTCCGGGGGCAGAGATATCTATGTGGATAACAGGAGAAATTATGGCCATGTTACCTTCCTCAAAGGCATCAGGAGCAGGAATAGGATCCTTAAACCAGTCGACTTTAGTGGGAAGGAAATCTTTGGACTCAACCGCGAATTGGGTAGCTGTGGTGGGGGAGGAGTCTTCTGGGAGGAAATACGAACGATGGTGCATGTCATCCCAGGGATAATCTGGGGCAGTCAAAGCCTCTAGGATCTCCTCATCAGTACAAAAATTGTGGGCCGTCAAATCGGTTGACGAGGGAAGGGTATTTGAAGAGATCATATAAATGGTGTTGATCTCCCCGGATGGGGGTGAGATCGGGGGGTGAATCTCCTCAATGGTGGGAGGTGTTGTCTCAAGATCCACATTATTCATCTCATAGAGAGCTGCCCTGTAATCGGGGAGATTAGGACAGTGATGTGAATAATGGCCGTAAACACCGCATATGGCACAAGGGTGGTTAGTGCGTAATGATTTATCGCGAGGCTTAGGGGTTGGATCTAGTTTGACAACCGGGATATTCGGGTCGTCGTCAAGCATCTACATGTGTTCCTGTAATGCAGGTAACTGTGGACATTGATGAGTCGCATGGCCTAACTCATCACACAACGAGCATTTGGGAGGAGCACGAAACACAGGGGGGTTTTTTACTGTCTTGGGAGGTGGTACAGTAGTGTAAGGTTGGGGGCCTCTGCCCCCAGTGGGTTTGGGAGGAGGAGGGGTATTCGTGGAAGACGAAGGGGTAGCGACACCGGGGGGTGGTTGAGTGGTAGTAGACATGGGTTGCACCGGTTGTAGGACGACGCTTGGTGTCAGCGGGGGAACGGGAGGTGAAAGATACCATACGGGTAATCCCAAGGTTAACCCAGGGAGGCTAAGGGTAGCCATAACCGGGGCGCTTACTACTCCCGAGGGAGGGACTAGGAAGGGGATTGTGTGGATGGGTGTAACACCAATGTGGCTAGGTACCAATGGTGGTTTAGGAAACAAGGGTGGTTGATTGTTAGGTGTTTGTGTATCGTGGGAAAGGGTACATAGGTCAAATACGCCAGGTGCAGATGACGGGGGACGAATGGATTGGAAGGTTGATGTCATCGGCGGATCTGAGTAAACTCCAGGTCCCAAGGAGGAAACAAATGAGGTAGCGGCACCACTAACAGGTTGTTCAACCATGGGGAGAACATTTTTGGGTGCAGCGGGGGCATTTGGATCGTAGTAGGTGAGTTGGTCGATCTTGACCACGCGTCCATCATGGGGGAACATCATGGTATGAAAGACAGAGGAAGATACCGCTCACATAGCATACATGTAGATGCGACCGAGTAAGAGGTTGTAATCAAGCTGGGTGTTGATGACCTCTATGTCAATGAGTATGGTTTTACCACCTAACTGGACGGGGACATTGGCTAGGAGACCTTGGGGCTGAACCGAACGACCGTCGTAGGCGCATAATGCAGTGGTGGACTGCTGAAGAGTACGGGATCCCAACTTCTGCAATACGAATGTGACATAACGCATGTGGAGGCACCTTCATCGATGATGCACCGATGGATGACAAGATTCCGAATGGAAACAGAAACTTGGAATGCTAAAGTGGAAGGCAGGCGGGGTTCGGACTGGTCCAAATCAAATGCCATCAAATTCGAATCATTTGGGTCAATAGCCCCAATGGATGAGAGTAAAGTCTTGCACTGGGAAGGGAAATTTTTCAAGACTTCTAACGCAAACATGGCTGCAGGGGATTGGGCTAAGTCGTCTACAATGTTGTAGTTTGACGCAGCGCGTGCATTGGGGTAATTGTTGATACGGCGAAGTGGGAAACGAGGTGCTATGGAAGCGCCATCTATTGGAGGCGGAGTTATACGTAACGCCTGATCAGTGGGATGAGCGTTAGTGGTTTTATCAGTGGGAGGGGCTTCAGAGGTGGAGCCATATTGGTTCCGACGAGTTTGGAGGTTGACATCAGTGGATGACATCATCAACAAGTGGTGGGTACCTGAGTCAAACATGGGTTGATCGGGAGCAGCGTAAGTGATTTGTTGTTGCGGGGGCATGTTAGCTTGAGGGGGAGCCAATGATTGAGTGTTCACTACGCCTTGGTTTGGTAAGGGGTTTTGAAGCACCAAAGGTGGTTGCTGAGGTTGTGGGGGGTTGGGTGGCGCTGGAGGAGCTGCGTGCCCTTGGCGATGGGCATCATCACTTCAGAGTTTCCTGGCTCACTCTAAATGTGGGAAAGCATGTGTGTAGTGGTCATAGGCCCCGCAAATAGAACAAGGATGGTTTGTTCGTAAATTAGGGTTTTTAGCCTGCTTGGGTGGCCGATCAGGGTTTTGGTTAGCGGGGGCCGCATTATTGTTGTCTGGGGGATTAGGAGGTTGACCACCTTGGTCAGGAGGAGGGTTGTTTCCACGATTACGGCCCTTACCACGGTTTTGTTGGCCCTGGTTGCATTGGTTGTTTTGGTTTTGCTGCGGGTTTTGTTGGGCGTAAACTTGCCCGTGAGCAGCAGGTGGGTTTTGGGGTTGTGCAGGTGCTGGAGCAGGCTACGGTGGGTGATATGTAGGTGGGGGCTGTGTAGGTGTGGCGCATTGAGGGGGTTGCTGATATGTCTGCGGAGCAGGTTGTGGGTTTTCCGTCGTCCTTGTTCTATTACCTTTTGTATAGTACATAGCACCAGATGCTCAGGCAGAGTTATTAGAAGACACTGTGTTGCAGAAAAGGTCTAGAACTACCTGGTAGGGACATTATGAACTCTGGCATGTAGGGTTGAAAGGACAAATTCTAGTCAAGACTAAATGGTACTCCAAGGATAAGGTAGAGGGAAAATGTCCTCACCTCATTCAGTAAAATATTTTGGGGACAAAAATCCTCCCAAAATGGGAAGGTGTGATCTGAAATGGATCAATATATTCCTCCATATATTCATAATGGGTGAAAGGATCCATATGCATAAGAATTCCTAAAGTTGTGATCTTGGTTGTAGGTGGCCCTGAGAGCATGTCTTCCAACTTGTTTGTACTACCCTTCTTATACTTAATTATTAGATGGAATTATTATAAGAATCCCATCCACTTATAATGTTTGGTCTGTTATATCTTATTATTGGCCTACAAATACTGCAATGGCCAGTGATCAGTGTGAATGATGGTCTCTCACTCCATTAGATAGTGCTTCCACTTCTTAACAACTTAAACTAAGTCATAGAGTTCCTTAACACAGGTAGGGTATTTTAGGACTCCCCCATGAAACATTTTAGAATGGTAGCATACTATACTACCTCCTTGCATCAAAATCACTCCCATAACATACCCACTTGCATCTGTCTCCAATTCGAAAGGCTTCTACAAATTAGGCAATGTGAGAACTAGTACCTCTCTGATCTTTTGCTTGAGCTCTTCAATGGATTTTTGTTGATTCCCCCCTACTAGAACCCCTTGTTGTTGATTTTTATGGCATGGAGGGGTGCAACAACAACCGAAAAGGAAGCTATGAACTTCTGAAGGTATTTTATCGCCCCCAAAATGCTCCTAACTTTAGTGACATTTGTAGGATTAGGCCACTTAGTGATGGCCTCCATCTTTGCGGGATAAATCTTAAGTTCTCCTCCATCAATCACATGCCCCAAATACACCAAGGACTTCTGAAAAAATTCACATTTCTTAAGGTTTTTTAGCAGAATATGGTTTTTCAAGGTTGCCAACACCTACTTGAGATGTGAGATATGTTATTTCCAAGTAGCACTATAAACCAATATGTCATCTAGATATATTATAACAAATGGCTCTAAGAAAGGGTGTTATACAGCATTCATCAAATGCATAAATGTAGCTAGTGCATAGCATAAGCCAAACATCACTAACCATCCATATAGAACTTTCCTAGTTTTGAAGGCGGTGTTCTAGGTGTCTTCTTCCTTCACTTGCACCTGGTGGTATCCCGATTTGAGATCCAACTTAGTGAAGTACTTGGTATGCTGCAATCGGTTCAACAGATCATCAATCCTGGGCAGAAGATATTGATTCTTAAGTGTGATCTTGTTCAATGCTCTGTAGTTGATGCACATCCTCTAAGTACCATCCTTCTTGGGTATTATGATGATAGGTGACCCACAAGGTGAGGTGCTTGGTCAGATCACGCCCTGCTTCAAAAACTATTGCAACTGCTTCTTCACTTCATCTACTTTTATGATAGACAATTTATACAGTTCGATGTTCGGAAATGGAGAATATGACAATAATTTTATCTCGTGCTCCACCTCCCTCTTAGGAGGTATCCCCTTAGGATCTTGGAACACTTCTCTATATTCCTACAAAAGGCTCTCCAACTAATGTTTCTTCTATTTGGAACATCCCTCTAGGGATGCCTTCACTTTTACCGATTCACCCTCTTGTTGATTTTGTCTTAAGAAAAACAATACAAACTTCCTACATGAACTAATCAACTTTTTCGCTTCATTGTCACTTACTATAGAGATATTCTATTTACCTTTGTGTGCATGAACGATTAAGTTTTTCTCCTCCTTGTTCAAGCATTATTGGTCGGATCTTATCTTGAAGGTCGCATCCCTCATATACATGTAGGGTCTTCCGATAACTACACCACAAACATCTAGGGGTACTACATCTACCTCTACTTCATCAACATACTCTGGACTTATGGAAAACTTGATCTTCATTGTTTCATGACTCTTAGTTCTACATCCTTGTTTACCCATCCCAATGGGTAGGGAATGGGATGATCATGTACTTCCAATCCAAGCTTACGTACTAGATCCTCTACTATGAAGTTTCTTGCAAATCAAAATTGAATAGAGCATCGATCTTGGTCTTCTTGACTTGGATCTTGATATGGAATATTTTCTACATCTCTTTCTCTTCCTTAGGGTGAAGGCTACTCATATTCACCTCCTTATGCATTGTGGTATAGCTAATCTTCTCATCCACATCCAAGCTGCTTTCTAACTCCTTGCTTGACTCTATGGCTAGAAGGTTCTTCTTCTTGGCATATTTCTTGGGGTTCATCTCTAGATGTAGCTTCCAATGCTTTTCCTTGGTGTGACCATAGATATTACAATGGTTATAATGGTTTTTTGGATCCTTGCATTGATGTGTTGTGGCTATATTCGTCTTCTCATTTCCCTTCCACTTCTTCTTCCTCTCCTTGGTAGTGTCTTAGCTCTCTTTTTGTTTTGAACCACTTGTTTGTCCTTTCTTATATCCTATGTTTTCCAAGTACTATGCTTGTACATAGGATTCATCAATTGAATTAGGATTGAAGAGCATCACCTTATTCTGTATGTGACTATGTAAACCCCACAAATAGTTGAGGAGTACATATGGGTTCTTAGGTGAGATACCGAACATGATATCCATATTCCTAAACCTTGATGGTGTATTCCTGCACACTCTACCCCTACCTTTTCTTGAAGTAATTCCAATAGATCCACAAGTCCTCTACATATCTGATAGGACAAAATTGGGACTTGATGAGAGTTTTGAATTCCTCTCACTTAGTTACTAGCGAATCACCCTCCATCTTAAGTGCTTATGTGTGGCTTTCCCACTAGGTTAATGCATGGCCCTCTAACTTTAGTCGGGAAAATGAGATATTTTGATCCTCGTTATTTAATAGATGCTAAAATAAACCTCCAACTACTAAACCAATTATTTAGTTTTAGAGCATCAATCTCACCTTAATATGGCTTGTTGTCAACTTTTTCTTCCTTCTTGAAGAGAGACTGGGAAGGAATATTGGTATTAGAACTTGGCTACTCTCTCTCAGGATCTTTCATCGACTCCATTTATGGGTCAATTTTATCTTTTGATTTCCCCTCAAATATGAAATCTAATTTAGAGCCTCTGGAATCAATAAAAGGTCCAAACTTGCTCTCCAAAGCCACCATGAGGATTGACATGTTGCGTGAGATATCGGCAACTTGTATTTCCATATTTGTAAATCGTTGCTCATAATCGTTCGCCGCTTCTTAAGCAGACTCATTCGCCATGGATAGGGTTTGAAAGAATTTGTTTTCACCACCTAATGGATCCTACGATTACCCACAAAACCAAAAACAAATGCTTTGATACCAATATGATCCATAAACTGTTGTGCATATTCCACCGGAAGAGTTCATCACAATGGATCTAACAACTTAGCTCTTATTTTATTAGATTATTTTTATTGAATGTCAAACAACTTGAACTGAAACAAGAATAAATAGAGCATACAAGTGCATAATCCACACAATAACACAATATATGTTGTGGGAAAACCCACTGTGCAGAAAAACCCAACAACAAAAGATTGTGCCTTGCTATTTATGTCAAATTGCTAATACAAAGGAAATGGTAATCTCTATGGAGTTACCTATGACTCTACGGCTAGAATGGATACTACAATATCTCATATATCATCTCTTCTACTCTAACATACACTCCCATATTTTTTCTCCACTATGGAACAATACAATACATCAAAAGAATGGAACCCCCTTCTTCTCCTAACGGACTGGTATTTAACATACCTCGATAATCGTCTAGGGTTAATTTTAGGGTTTTTGCATGCCCCAAATCCCGATTAGGGTTAGCATTTTGGTCCTTATAGAATGTTCTTTAAGTTCCACATGTGACTAGCTACAAATGTGAGAAATGAGAGTTGGCGTGGAATCGACTCGATACCATGGTGGTTAATAGGATAGGTAAACTTGCGAGAGGCATAACTTTTGCATACAGACTTTGTTTGAGGTGATTTTTGGACCGTTGGAAAGGTATTAAAGTGTATAATCACATGAAGGGGCATGGAACTAGAGATGAAATTTTGAACCTAAAACAAGCATTGTAAAGTTCCAATCCCCAAATCTGAAAAATGAGACTTGCCCATAAAATGGGCCCTACAAGCCAATTCACTCAATCTTTTGACCTAAAAGATCCAAGTACGTGAAAAATTATATATTGATCCATTTTGGATCATAAGAATTTTCGCCTAATTAGGTTTGAACTACTAGAATACGACTATGTTCCATCATTCAGAATGGGGTTTTAAAACATTATGATTTAGTGAGATTCATCCATTTTGGATGACTCATTGGAATTGGAAGTCATTTTTAGCATTGGCCAAGGAAGATATGATGATAAAGTAAGTCATAAATTGTTAGATTCTTAATAATTCCTCGACGTCTAAAATGAATTCAAGGAATATCCCTTGTTTTCAATAGATCTAATAAAATTGTATTAGTCAGTTGGTCTCAATTAATTAACCTCGGTTTGAAGTTGAACAAGTCCAAAGTTTTAGGTTTCACGGCATTGATTTTGGATCCACAACAACACCAATCCAATTTATGGAAACATGTAGTCGAGAAAATTGTAAAAAAAGAACACATTTATTGATCAAATTGTGTCATTGGTTGTGAAAGTTAAAAAATTTCACCAAAGTCTTGGTGGTTACACATGTCTATTGTCTACTACTTGCCTTGTTAGATGTCTTTGGAGTTTATGCTAGCCCTGTTAAAAGTTGAATCGGTCCCTTAGGTCCTTCTCTAAATCAAAAATGAAGGAAAGAAATGGCTCCATCAAGTAATACAGATGACCTTCTACATGCCCAAGGATATAGGATATATCGAGATCATTTTTTTTCAGGATCATATTTCTGAAGACCCAAGACCAAGTAAAAAAATCGTTAAAAGATGGAAAATTGAAAATCAACATTCAGACTGTTAAGTGAATTAACAATGGCATAGAAATAAATGGGAATATGAATTTCTCATATGAAGATGACATCTTTGACAGGAGTAGAAGATGACTTTTAGGACTTTAGATTTTTGGGGGGCCATAATGGAAAAGCGTTCGAGCATGTTGGGGCGTTAACTCAGAAGGTTTCGCCCTTACCACAATTGCGTATTGGTTTACAAATTGAGAGGTGCTTCCTTGGTTGAAAATGACTATGGAGATGCACAGACATGCATGAAATGTGAATATGATCTGATGATACCAAGTTAGCGCCTTGACCTACTTGGATGCTTATCCATTATAGCCCCGGTGCTATAATGGATAAGCGTCCAAGTAGGTCAGGGAACTAACTCACAAGGCTCTACCCTTAACAACCAAGTTGAAGCAATTCGGAAGAGCTTTGTGAGTTATCACCCCAAGATATGCCCCTGTGAAAACTTGTTCCTACGATAAGAACTATGAGGAATATCTAGACCGTCGGATGGATTTCGTCTGAACAACCTGGATATTTTTCACAATCCATGCTCGTTATAGCATGTTCCCACAATCAGAGCCATGGGGAAAATATCACCCATTAGATGGCTTATGTCTGAACGGTTAGGATCTTTCTACATCCTTGCATGGGTTATAACCTTTCCTGCACTCCAAAATGCGGTGGGAGATCCAAGCCATTGATTTATTGTCTTTGGAGGGCTAGGATTTTCCCTATTGTCCATTGCTAATTGCCTTGCTCTTCTCCTTTGCGAGCGTCCTCTTCGATTTTATTATCTTAAGACATGAAAAAGAGATCATGCTTTTTACGTGACAACATCCACCATTAAAATAACTAAAGATAATGATCTCCTTGTGAATGGTGCAACCTACAATCAACAAATAATTAAGGATTTTGGATCAGTATTATGGATTTATGTTAGTGTTCATTCTTTGGATCAAGGGAATTATTTGGTATGGGAAGGGAAGGTGTTCAACTGCATGGATGTATACGTGAGGAGGACCAGTACCACATTGAGGTGCATTGCCAAATCCAAATGAAATAACATGCCTAAACATGATACTTGCAATAGAAGAATCCTCAACCCAATGATCGACTAATATTTAAGGTGAGATTTTGGTGGTTTGAACATCTTGTTGAGATCTCTCCACTTGTTGTCTAATAAGAATGAATCTAAATCATCACATAGAGCACGTCTATTGTCAAGAGCCAAAACCGAGCATAAAATATAAATAGCTTTGAAATATTAAAGCTAGGATAAAATATAAATACCTTCAAAAATATTGAGCACTAGGGATAAAATATAAATACCTTCAAAATATTGAGCACTAGGGATAAAATATAAATATCTTGAAAACATGGGCCATCGGATCCCTTAGAGTCTAAAAAAATGTATAGTTTTTATTCCATTTCTAAAACACTCAATAGAATATATGCTTCTATGAATAGTTATGTTTGATTTACCTTTAAAACGAGTGGCGAAATCATTACGAATCCATATAGAATTGGATTTGGTGGTTGTCAAAAGCATCTACGTCGGGTATAGGGGTTGTGAGAAGTTAAATATTATTTCCCACACAACTGAACTCTACCTCAGATCTACAACCATCTTGAGAGTCCACCCTTATCGATACCTACATGATGTACCTACATTACCAGTGCCATGACAACCAAGTGTACTCATGATAATGAAATAGAAAAACATTAATCAGAATACTATAAAAATTGGTTTTATTGCCTATAGCCTTGTGAATTAGCACCCTGACATGCTCAGACGATTATCCCTTATAACCCCGCGCAATGACATCAGGGAGGAAAATTTAGTCTATGCAGGGATTAGTTGCATTGCAACTTTTTCTCTTGTTTTATACATTGCTATTTTTTTATTTTGAGATAATAATTTAATAAAATATAAAATTGTTTGTTGAATTAACATTGTATAGAGTTGAATATAAATATGTCTTCCCCCCTCTTTAAATTACTTATTTTAAGACGATAAATTCAATAAATATAAAATTGTTTGTTACATTAACATTGTATTGAATTGAATATTAAGTAAATGAACATTGCTTACCATCACCATAGATCATCATTAATCATTCTTTCGCAGGATTTATGGCGTATTACAAGATTAAAATACATACATTTCAATGTTGTTTTGTATAAAAATTCAAAATTCAAATAGTTATCTTAATCATTTTTTTACATCAATATAGATCCATCTTCAATCCAGATTTATAACAAGGAAGGATTAAATTTCTCAAAATATTTTTTTTTCTTGACGTGTGTTGTGGAAAAAATTGCACAAGTGTGCACTCTTCCACTTGGTAAGGGGCTAGGCCTTGTAGTATGCAGCAAGGCCTCAATTCTTGGATCCCCTGTGTGGTTATTTGGTTGTCCTCCAATTGATCATACAATAGATTGTTAGTGCAATTCACATAAAACAAATAAATATGGATAAAATTCAAAATAAAAGAGATGGAGAGAGAATGAAAACTCCAATAACAATCCAAGATATGTTAAACCACTTTTGTATTGCCCAATGGTCAAGTTGTACAACACTTGGGATATGTGGGCTTTAAGAGAAGCCAACAATCTCCCTTAGGGAGAACTTTTTTGTCCAAACTAAATGCTAAGTCAATGGTGGTACAATGGAGAGGAACTCTTGCCCCTTGAAGGAAGGTGGCAAGGGAGCTTGGCAATGCTTACAATGATGGAAAGAGGTGGGATATGAGGAATCTCCAACACAAATCCAACAATATAACCTTTCTCTTTATTTATCTCTACAAAATGCATGCTAATGGCTTCATTTTATAAGCCAAGAGGTGGCCAACAAACAACTAGATCCAAATGTGAACTCATCTACTCCATGTACCAGTTCCAAGGTACACTAAGGGGGCTAGTTAATACCACCAAGTGTGTGAGGAGCTAAGTTTGGATCCTTGGAGATGATGGATCCTTCAATGCATCACGGGAAATATGTGGTCCCACCATTTTGATAGTAGCACGACTATCAAAGGAATAGTCACGCGGGTATTGCATGGGCATTGTTTTGGTAACCTAGGCTATAGCACGAGTTAACCATGTCTTAGTTGCATGACCCCTTCTTTTGACTGGTTTTTTTCACTTTTGGACTCATGCTATCTTTTGGATTTCTTGAGGATGGATGTGGTAAACAGCATTATTTATGTTGATAATGCCTTATTAGAAGAATCGTTGAAATGTCACATGTGTGCGAAATTTAGGCGTTAACAGATGCCCCCTGATGTATGAGGTTCGAAAGGTACTGCAGAGTCAATAATGCATCATGTTTTCTTGTGTTACTCTCATGTTCTGTAGGATGGAGCATATGTGGACAATAGGGTCCTCCCAAGGGGGAATATTATTGGTTATGACCGTTGGAGTTGTAGTAAAGAGTAGTTTTTATACAAAGAAGGCAGGTATACCCATGCTCTTGAAATTTTGTCAATATGATTACAATGAGAGAGGACTGAGGGGTCGACTCTGTTATACTAATGGGACATGGATTAAGGCGGCTTCGATCCATGTTAGAGTAAATAACCCATGAATTGATGTGGAGTTATGAAGAAGCGGTACTGTTGATGACCATGATAATCCCACGGTGGTGGGAGACCAGTATAATTTGTGAATTTTCCTGAGAAATTTACTATGCCAGATGGATTGCTACCATGATTTGTAAATGTGAACGTTGCTACCTTCAAAAGTACGTTTCCCCCTGATGCGATAGATTTTTTGACGTCGAGCATAGGGGAAACTAATTATTTATGGAGCACTAATGACTCTCCCTACTAAGTTCAAGGTGATCCCTTATAGTGATTGAAATGGATCCCAAGGTACAACTACAACTACTGCAACTCTTGCAATGTAGTGTTTTGATATTGACGAGAGTTGAAGTACATGATAATATGAGGGTCTTACCCTGAGAACCAATATTTTTTTGTAACCAACAAATGGACGGATAGGCCTGACACAATACTGGTTGATAAGCATGGGGCTCATAACTTCCTTTGATCAATGTAAATATGGGGAGTGGGGATGACAGCTTTCCTTTCGAAATGGTACAGATTGAGACAGAGGGAGACAAACTACAAATGAAAGGGATTTAATGGAGACACGAAATTGAGAGTAATGGTGACTAAAAAAATGGATACTACTGAGAATATTGAGACTCACTGATACATCAATCAAAGGTGACCATGGGTTGCTGCCAAAAGAATATGGTGTTTCCGCAATGTGAGGTGATGGGGGAATTGTTTGTATATAAAGAATAATGGTGGGGTCCCCATATTTTTGGATGTGTCGGGGGACTGATTAGATGATGGGTGGAGTCCCCACAGTTTTGAGTGGGTTAGGGGATGCTTTCCAAGATGAAGAGAGGGTTAACTTGCAAACGCAAATACGAGTGCCCCATGAATCAATTTCGTGTATTGTATGCCTGTGGGATAATTGAATAGGATTGGTTTCTTTTGAGAGTGTGGGCCCCATAGGTGTATTTGATGAGGTGATGATATGAAGAAGATTATGGAAAGTAAAGTGCTCATGGAGGAATGATTGGAATTTGTGAATCTTTATCGTAACATGGACCGAGGAATATGATGGTGTCTACTCGGGGAAGTAAATGTGCAATTATAAAATGATAAAATTCGGGGTCATGTTTTCAAGTTGTATCATATTCCTCGGACTTGTGGGGGATTGACATCATGGGTGTCAATTGATAACCGGGTTAGCGATGTTGCGCACACCCACACCCATGGGGGTACATGCTATGCCCAGGGATGACGTTGATGGAACATCAATACTGGGAATTGTTTATGTATATGTAACTTCGGAATGTATTTCACCTATGTATTTCATCTATGTATATTGTACTCCTATAGAGATGTTATTATTCCTCTATACGGAAGTGTCATCATTTGTATTGACAAGTGTCGCAAGTGTTGTAACTTTCCGATGGGTTATTAGACCACCTTGATGGGGTCGGCCCTGTATGATTCATGTGGGTAAATGGGTTATTAGACCACCAAGTGTGGGGTCAGCCCGGATTAATGTAACCATGGGTTATTATGCTAAGTTAGACAAGTCGGCCCCACTGGTTTATTGGGTAGTACATGACAAGTATAAATAGAGATCGGGAGATCTCTATTTGATCATCTCATTTTTACTCACTCTTCCATCACTCGGAAAGTGGCACACATGTGAGGAGGAGAATCAGCTGCTAGGAGAAGACTATCTCTTGTACTTTGGTTGTATCATTGCTCTTTCTATCTCTGAGGAAGTTGCGGGCTTTTTCACCTTCTTGGTTTTCCCCGGTGAAACTCTGTGTCTCTTATGTGCTTGCATTATTGTGTCCATGATTGATATGATGTATATATGTTGTAGATATGTTGTACATGTTATTCTCTCAGTTAAGATCTTAGATCATATTGAAAATTCTGAAAAACTAACATGGTATCATAGCTAGCCTGAAAGAAGGCATGGTATGGAATTTATGACACTTGTTGAACATGCGAAGCTAGGGCTTGATATAGCAAAAACCAACCATCGTAGCACTTTCACTATAAATCCATTCCTGCAAGGTTTCAGGGTCTGAAACTCTAACAGGTCGAAGATAAGATCCCCATGTACCTTGTGTCCGAAGCACAACTTCTAATTCGTTGTACTTTGTGTTTTATGATTTGTACAATCTAGGGTTTCTGCCTCTTCCATTTCTGAGTCATAAATAGGTGACCTAGGAAAAAAGGTCATAACTTGGGCTAGGGAGCTCCAAATGAAATTTAGTAAAAATTAACAGGTAGGGCACGGACTTTACCTTGATAGGACAAAGGTTCAGAGGCTGAAAGTGAACCAGTGACACATGGCACTCCATACAAGTTCGCTCTCCTGTTTTATTCCATAAACAGGTCACGTTGTGAAACTTGGCATAAATATCTCTCAGAGAATCCAATTGAGGTCAGACCTATGGGGTTGGAAATATGACAGGTCGAGCTACCACAGGTAGAAGTTTCAGACCCTTTGGATTCGTAATAACGGAGTTACACCAGAAACAATCAAGTGCATATGTCTATCAAAACAGAATTGGATTTTAAGCACCTTCATTCAAGGCTCCGGGAATTAGGGTTTCGGAGAAAGTTGGTATTTTTGTAATCGGAGACCACGGCTGAATGCTACTCATCAAAATCGAAATTTAGAGACCAAGATCATTAGAGAAATTTTGAGGTCAAAAAAGGGCCTCAAAACAAAGAAAATGTACTATAAAATACAACCAATCACATTCTAGTAGATGACATCATCCCCCTTGGTGAGGTGGCATTGCATGAGTTAAGAATGTTTATTTGTCAAATTTTCTATGGTGGATGAAAACACATAGTTAACCAAGGTAGTGGTGTAAGTACTTTTAAGTCATAAAGTAAAGTACTCATAATGATAGTCTTTTCATAAAATAATATTATTGTCATTTTTCAAGTAAAGTACTCATAATGAATGTCTTTTCACACTTTCACATAAAATAATATTATTGTCATTCTCAAGTGAAGTACTCTTAATTCATAAAGAAAGTCCTTTCACATTTTTTTATAAAATAATATATTATCATTTTTATGTTTTTAATTTTAAATTATATATTCACTCCATTCTATTTAATAACATAATGTCAAACTAATAAAGAATAATAATAGATTTAATAAATAATAATAATAATAATGCAATGTGGATTATAATAATATTATTGACATTTTACATGTAAATAAATTCTCAATTAAATTACATTATTAAATTCATGAGAAAAGTACTAAATATAAAAAGTCAACATAAAATTTTAAAAAAAAACTCTTAAAAATGTTTTTTATTATTTAATCTCATTTGCAAGTTCAAGACAAATAAATGTTAAAGGACAATACATTTTTGGGAATTTACAATGAATCTTAGTCCATCAATGTAGACTTATTTTATTAATTTTATTTCTAGTGAATTTTGAAAAGTAACTCAAGTTGGTATTTTTGGTTGGGTAGAAGGCCAGGCTTGATCAAACCCTAGTTCGGGACTTTGATCGAAAAAGTGAAAAATTGGGGCTTCTACAAAAATGGGAATTTTTTAAATCTGTGACCATAGCTGGAAGCTCCTTGGAAAAATTGAATTTTAGAGCTTTGTATCAAACTATTTGGTTGGGTGAAGCTCTAGGAAACTCAAACCTTAATTCAGGGTCCTCCCTAGTGAATCCAAAAATCTAAAAGGCAATGTTGGGGGGTGAAACTTTGCAGTTTTCAAATTCTGAGTACACCAGCTTGACGATCTCAGAAAGGCACATATTTCTATCCTTTCAGAAGTTTGAAATTCAAAGTTTGAATTTGTAGGGTTTCTCTGACAAACCCTAATCGAGCTCCAGATCCAGTTTCTGCAAATCAAAGTGGATTGGGTTAATCCTAGAAGAGAATGGATTAGTCACCTGCATAAGTGAAGAAGTTCCTGTTTCAGAGGGAGTTGAGGCTAAGGCCTTACATAAGAAGATTACAAGCAATCTTGACAGGTATGACTTATCCAGGTATGTTTCAAGATTTGTTCATAATTAAGCTTATGGTATGTTTGTCTTCATTAAGGTTAGTACAATCTTGATTAACTTTAGACTTGTTGTATCACCTTAATAAAAATATGAATGCATGATAGAAGATATTCATTAATTAGGGTTTTGACACTTATGATTGTACTAATGCATTGTGGTGTTGTATGAGGTTGATGTTGTCCGCTAACATGAAAGGTACATCAAGAAAGACAAATCGTGTTCTAGTTCAAGAACATATGACCATGGTGACATGAAGACAAAGATTCATCCATTGTCATGGATCACATAGAAGATCTACTTACGAGGTGTGTATAACTTGGTTCTATAATGATTAACCTATGAGATATGCAGGTTACTAGCACAAGTCATTTAAGAGAACAAGAAGACATCATGTGGGTATGTTAGACATAACCAACTAACATATTAATCCAGGTATGTTTTTCCTATATCAAGTTAGAATCCTACCTTGTGTTAGGATCTTATACTGTTGTATTGTTGATAATGATTATTCATGAAGTTAGAAATGTAAGTAATCAAGGGTTTATGCATATTATGTCTCTTACCTTGATTGATGATATGACTAACATGAAAAGTCCTTTGGTCAAATATGAATATGCATGAGTAAGGGAAGTCTTCCCTAAAACATTGAATGCTAATGCTTATTATCTGTGTTTGAAATGATCATGACTAAACATGTTTAAGATTATTGTGTTTTGGTAGTATTGAGATTATACTAATGAATGTATGATTATGTATGAGATCCCAATGGTAACACAATGATGATACTAGTAAGCATGCATAGTGATCGAGGATGGATATAAGTTCAAGGACATGTAATCCAAGAAGCAAAGATCAAGAGGGAGCACACTCCAGTAGTTTCTGCAATGATGAAGACATTCAGGGGGAGTCGACCACTTCTCACAATCCACATCAGAATGGAGTTGTAGAAAGGAAGCAAAGACTAAGAGGGAGTCAACCCAACAAATAAACAATGATAAGTATTTGAATTATCAATTCTTGCATATTTGATTGTTTAAATAATACTGTTCAATGATGTATATACTGATGTTCCTAGAATTAGGTTGTGTATTTTGGCATATTAGAATAATTGCATTAATGAACAGCATACTACTAATATACATGTAATGGTTAAGTGGCCTATGGCACTGTACAACATTCCATTGCTACTTATCTAGAATGAAACCTCTTTGCTGACATGTTGAGAGTAGTGCAAAACTCTTAACAATGTTCTAGTAGAGATTGGAAGGCATCTAGAAAGTTACAGGATATGGATGAATGTTGTATTGAAGCATTGGCTAAAATAATTGCATGACTGTATGAAATATTTCTTTATGTGTAAGAATTTGTTCTAAAAACTATGAGAAGTTTATAATCATGCAATTTAACTTGTTTTGTAGGAAAGATCATATACGAGCACCTACAAAAGAAGGACTACAACATTTGTTTCAGCAACAAAGTTATCTATTGAAGATATTGAATATATTGAAGTTCCCAGGATTCGGGAAGAATGCCATGATCGAGGAGTACCAGTCGATCATGAAGAATGATGTTTGGGGTGCAGTCCCAAGACCTGAAGGGAAGTCTGTTGTGACTTCCAAATGGATCTATAAGATCAGGCATGCTACAGATGGTAGCATGGAGAAATAAAAAGTGAGGTTTGTAGCTCGTGGCTTCTCCCAGAAAGAGGGATTGAGTATGAAGAGACTTCTACACCTATAGCCAGGCACACTTCCATCAGATCAGTACTTGCTCTGGATGCAGTTATGAAATGGAAGATACACCAGATGGATGTCAAGACAACTTTCTTGAATGGTGTAGTCGAAGAGGAAGTGTATGTGGAGCAGCCACTCGGGTTTGAGACACATGACCGAGAGTCACATGTGTGCAAACTGAAGAAATCCCTGTATGGTTTGAAACAGGCAGCCAGGACCTGGTATGGCAGGATAGATGGATTTCTATCCAGTTTCGGCTTTACCAAGAGTAAAATGGATTCCAACCTTTACTACAAGGTTGAGGAAGGAAATCCAGTGATACTACTTTTGTATGTGGATGACCTGTTTGTTACAGGTGAGGACAGATTGATTGCCGACACGCAGCGAAAGCTTGCTGCCGAGTTCGAGATGAAGGACTTGGGTATGATGCACTACTTTCTAGGCATGGAATTGTGGCAGAGTGAAGATGGAATCTTCCTTGGACAAGGGAAGTATGCAGTAGAGATCCTGAAGAGGTTCAGGATGATGGATTGGAAGTCCATGGCCACACCTATGGCATCGAACCTAGAGCTTCTGTGTGATGCTTCAGCTGATCCGGTTGATGTCACTGTGTATCGTCAGATGATTGGGTCCTTGATGTACCTGATGAACATGAGAGAAGATTTTTTCTTTGCGGTGAACACATTGAGCTAGTTCCTAACGGATCCCAGAGGTGTTCACCTGATTTATTTTATCTCCCGCTGAAGGCTACTAGTATATTTTGTGACAACTAGAGTTGTGTGAAGTTGTCTGAGAACCTTGTGTTCCACGACAGGTCGAAACACATTGAGATCAAATATCACTATATCAGGGATATGGTGCAGAGAGGAGCAGTGAAGCTCTTGTATATTGCGACAGATGAGCAGGTTGCAGATGTGCTAACGAAGCCATTAGCCAGATTGAAGTTCGAGTACTTCAGAGAGAGGCTTGGTGTTCTTCAGATTGATGACACTTCAAGCAAGAAGTGATGGACACATTTGCAGGAGCCATTCCCAGCATGGTGAGAGGAGGATCCTTCCATGGCTGCGGATGTAAGCGCTGGATGATGAGCATCAGGATGATGCTCTGGTTACTGCTGTGTATATGCATCATGTTGGATGCTTGTTATGATCAATTGGATCATGTATATGTATATGCATCATGTTGGATGCTTGGACCATGTATCTATATATGTATCAGGTGGATACGTTGTATGATCAGGGAGATCATGTATGTTGATATATATCAGGTGGATACATTGTATGATTAGATGGATCATGTATCTGTGTATGTATTAGGTGGATACATTGTATGATCAAGTGGATCATGTATGATGATATGTATCAGGTAAATACTTGGTATGCATCAGGTGGATGCATTATATGATCAAGTTGATCATGGATGATGAGCTTCAGGATGTTGCTCCATATGACATGCATCAGGACAATGCAGTGATGATGATCAGGTTGATCATGTGATGATGTATGGTGAGTATCAGGTTGATACTCTGTGGCCGTGGACAAGTTGTGCAGATGAGCATATAAGTAGACCTGGGAGATCCGATAGGTAGAGTTGTTTGCTCGTAACATACTGGGATGCTCTTTCAAGGCATTGCTCTGGGAGGACATATAAGTAGACCTGGGAGATCCGACAGGTAGATCTGTGTGCTCGTAACAGCCTGGGATGATCTTTTGAGGCATTTTCCTATGGCATGTAAGTAGACCCAAGAGATCCGATAGGTTGGGCTGTGTTCCCGTAATAAGTCCTGGGATTATCTTTCGAGGCATTTCCATGACCACATGTAAGTAGATCTGGGAGATCCGATAGGTTGGGCTTTGTGCCCGTAATAATTCCTGGGATGCTCTTTCGAGGCATTGTGGTAGGGGTCACGTGTAATAAGTCCTGGAGATCTGGACAGGATGAAAAAGGCCTCAGATGCTCTTTGGAGATCTTGCTTGGAAAGACACTCTTTTAAGGTTTTGTGACAGTCACATGTAAGTGGACCTAGGAGATCTTGTCGATCGTGCTTCGGCACATAAATGGTCCTGGGATACTCTTTCGAGGCATTGTGATGCATGTAATAAGTCCTAATAATTCCACAGTATGGCCAGTGATGATGAAGACCTACAGGTGGTGGGCGTACATCCAGTATGAAAAAGGACTGGCTCTGTAGAACTTCCTATGATGAGTAGATTGGAGATCGGAGAACTTCCTATGACGATGATCCAGTGATGATGATCCAGAGAAGAAGACTTGTGCTAGCAGATCTGCGTCGAGAAATACCTTCCTAGTTAAGAGGGAGTGTTGATGTATATGTAACTTCGGAATGTATTTCACCTATGTATTTCATCTATGTATATTGTACTCCTATAGAGATGTTATTATTCCTCTATATGGAAGTGTCGTCATTTGTATTGACAAGTGTCGCAAGTGTTGTAACTTGCCGATGGGTTATTAGACCACCTTGATGGGGTCGGCCCTGTATGAGTCATGTGGGTAAATGGGTTATTAGACAACCAAGTGTGGGGTCGGCCCGGATTAATGTAACCATGGGTTATTAGGCTAAGTTAGATAAGTCAGCCCCACTGGTTTATTGGGCAATACAGGACAAGTATAAATAGAGATCGGGAGATCTCTATTTGATCATCTCATTTTTACTCACTCTTCCATCCCTCGAAAAGTGGCGCACATGTGAGGAGGAGGATCAGCTACTAGGAGAAGACTATCTCTTATACTTTGGTTGTATCATTGCTCTTTCCATCTCTGAGGAAGTTGCGGGGTTTTTCACCTTCTTGGTTTTCCCCGGTGAAACTTTGTGTCTCTTGTGTGCTTGCATTATTATGTCCATGTTTGATATGATGTAGATATGTTGTAGATGTTATTCTCTCAGTTAAGATCTTAGATCAGATTGAAAATTATGAAAAACTAACAAGAATGAGATCCCTATGGTTATCAGTGGGAATACTGGTAAATGCATCATAAACGGAGGGGAGATAGTGCCTATATGCCAGTTTTGGAATGATACATGTGGTAAGGTGTCTAACACTATTAATGAAGCATGGATCATTGCTCTTATAAGAACAAGAGTCTCAAAATTTTGTTAGTTGAGATCCTGCACATACGACACACAGACCCAAGTGTAGTAAAGGACATAACCAAGGTATTGAGAATGCAAAAATAATATAACCAAAACAAGTTGTACCTGAGGGGTACCCATGAAAAGTAGCATCCTGATGAAACTATTGAAAATAGAGATTGGTTGGATTTATGTCGAAGACATCGAAGCGTCGATCCTGGTGGTGCGAACGGTTTGTGAAATTGAGCTATGGTTTTCCTATGGGGTCGGTTTGAAATATATGTCAAATGAATATAAATACGGCTGGGACCCACTTTTCGAAATTATTTGTACTATTCACTGACGACCTCCTAGTGCATATTTTGGGGGATTCTGGGAGATCCAAAGATTCATTTGACGAGCTGTGAGTTTCAAGTATGTCGTAACCTTATCTTTTTTAATTTGAGCCCGGTGGAATTAGGAGTAGTGGGCCCTTGGATGGCCAGGGGATGTTTTTATCCCTTTAGGGGATACTGCACAAGATTTTGGAAAATTATCGCGCTATAGCACATGATTTTGTAAAAATCATGAGTGACCGTAGCACAGTTTTTTCCCAAAATTGCACGTAGTATAACGCAACGGAGTAGTGTAGGTAAAATGCACTATACCATGTTGCGCGTGGTACAAAATTAGTTCGGCCACGTGCTAGTGTAGCGCGGCTAAACTTGGGTCAACCACGCTACAAGCACGGTCAAGCAACAAATGTCTCGTGCGCTGGTGTCACTTTGCGGAACAAGGTTCATCTACACTAAGTGTAACTTTCCTTTTGATTGTTGCGCTATGCGCAAAGCTCCTTAGGGGAGGCCGCGCAGTTTTATGGTTTGGATATTTTTTTGTCTAATGGAGGGAACCTTCTCCTTATGCAGGTGATTTTCAATTCCTTATGGCTCATGTGGGTGTCATGAAGTGGAGGGAGAGGGAGTACGATGCTCTTTATTCGTTGGTACTGGGGGACCTGCAGGCGACGCAGGTACTATGGGATGTGGGGATCTTGAAGTTCTTCAAGTGCCCCTTGATGAGTTCATATGAATTTCTACTTTGGAGGTTAGTAGGCAGGTGGTACCCTGATAGAGGGGTATTCCATGTTGGAGGTGAGGACCTAAGTATTACAACTTAGGGAATTTATTTCCTAATTGGGTTCTCTCCCTGGAGAGTGAGAGAGCCCTTCCCACCTCAGATGGAGGGAGATACGATCCTTGGTTTGGTGGATCGATTTTGTGAGGGTGACCGGAGTGCTATAAACTCTGGTCAGATTTTTATGAGAGATATGAGGTCTCTTCCTGTGTCGGATGTGGCGACAGCCATTGTGCGAGTGTTGGGGTTAGTGTCCCCCAACTGGATTACTAGAGGATAGTTGGATTTTGTTGAGAGGGTGTTGGCAGTTCAACTAGTGGAGTGGGGTCATATATTGTTGCAGGCGATGACCCGGTAGATGACGGAGCTCCATTGGGATGGGATTAGGACCACCTTCTATTTCGGGAACATATTGTGCTTGTATTTCTTTGAGTGGTATCTATCGCTGAGGACACCTGTAGTGGTACCTCCTAGGGGTCCTCAGGATCCCCGTATGATGTACTAAGGGCGGATTATGCCCTGATCTGGTGGTGGGACCGTGGGTCGTACCTCACCCCAAGGGTTCTGGATGTGTGGGAGGGTCATATTGGCCAAATGGAGAGATACCCCAAGAGTGGGATGGACTACAGGGGAGATTTGGAGTTGCCTCCCCCTAATGGGGGATTCGACACCTTGGGTACATTTTATGGTTTGTACTTTGTGATAGTTATATATATTTGTACATTCTTTGATTTTTGAATATTTTGATATATATGTTTACCATGTACTAGTGACAGTTTCTCCTTTGTGATGCATCTATTGGTCCTGTACGGCGACCATGTGTGAGGAGAGACCAACCGGCTGCTGGAATTGGAGGGGATATTGGAAGAGTTGTCACGGTTGGAGGAGAAGCATTCCGAGGGGCTCTTGCCAAGGGAGCAAGTGAAGCAGGAGCACCTGCATGAGATAGGATGGTAGTCGTCATGGCTGACTTACAGTAGTGGTTGGGTGCCATGTTTGTAGGGGTCGATGATCGAGGTGTTGTTGATTTGGAGGACGAGGAGTTGGACCTGACATTGCATCTGTCGATGGAGAGAAGGTCAGCTTGGATGTCCATCATGCGATCGTTAGTAGTGGCGTGCCACATGGAACGATAGGTTCAGGGGGTGCATCCCCTCCTTCACGAAAAAGGCAGTGTTTGGGACTAGATCCATAGGTATCACGTAGGGAGGTTGAAATACCATTGGCCATTATGGGACCCCGTGGCCCACCAACTGGAGGGACAGCTTAATATGTATGTAGTTCCATGAGACCCATTTTGTATATGATTTTGATGATCCTGTCGGAGGCGATTTGTATTTGATGTATCCCCCATAAGGTTATTTTTTATATGCCCCGGGAGGGCCATTTTGTGTACATGACACACTTTTTTTGGTGAGATATACAAATATATACCATTTTTGCAGCATATGATTATGCATCTCTTTGTGTATGTGATGTATGTATGTACGGTTGATGTTGCCTATATGTTGATGTGATACATATGTAGTAGTAGAGACTAGCATATATGTTTGGACATGTTATCAACTTAGGACTTATGATGATGATATACATGTATATATAGCAGTAGGTGTGACACATAGATATATATATGTATTTTTTGTTGGGAGTGCACGACTATCGAGTCGATTTATGTATCAGGTGTCAATTCAACACCTCATTCATGATGGATTCAGTGGATGCATTGGCATTTCATGGTATATGTGTGAAAGTAATGCTTTCAAACTATTGGATGAGAAGGCGAACGTGCAGGAACTTCCAGAAGTGGAGTGGGTTGAGGACATAAACTATGTTGTTTAATTGCGATACGACTAGTTGTGAGTCGAGGTGGACTCGCATATGGTGAATGCCAAGGTGAAGGGAATCACTTAATAGACTTATTATGACATCATATCTACTTGGTTATTCATAAGTGCCCCCAAGCAATCTCTGTCGGTGTGGTGGAGACATGGGAGGGAGAGTAGATAATCTAACCAGCTGATGCTAAGTTCTTGGACCATCGACTTGCACCATCCGGTAGCCAATGTAAATGCATGTTTGAGAGGCCATCAGCACAGAGAGGAGATAGACTTATTCTGTTACACCTAAATCTTGTTACCTTAAGACTCAGTGTAAACATCCCTGAAGTTTCCTTTGACTAATTTGATAACTTGGAAGAGATCCTGACCCATCTCCATTGGGTTTTGTGAGTTTGGTGTAGGTTGTCTTAATGCAACCTACGATGTCGCAGGTTGTCCTCTTGCAGCCTGCAACGATGTCAGTTAATGGACTAAAATAGCTTCTTCGAGCCCTTCCTCGAAGCTAGCTGACATGGATCCCTATCCCTAGCCTTTGGGAGAGCTGGCATTCAGTTCCTAACCTCTTGGAAGGATCCCCTATCTCTCTCCTACCATATCTCAACCTACCCTATCCACTTAGTCCTATATAAGTGAAGCTCATTCCCATACCAAAGGGAGGAATTCTATAGTATCTACATGCTGGTGAAATTACCTTAGGAGAGATCTCTACTCATCTATTGGGAGACTCACACTTACTTGGGAGGCTTTGGCATTGGCTTGATCAGAGAAGGATTGCTATGTTAAGTCATTGGTTGTAATCTCTTCATCCTATGTATTTCCCTTTCAATACAGTAATATAAGTGCTTTCCACCAAAATCTCATTGTGTTAATGATATCTTGTGTAGTTTGCCTGTTTAACTGCTTACTTAGATCTTTATTGTGTAGGTGCATTTTACCACTTTTTTTGTTGTTGTATTGTCTTGACAGGTTTTGCATCTTGGATCTGAAGACCATCAAGTTTGGAGCAACATTCAAGGGAAAAGGATCAGCGATCTGAAAGGTAAAGCATCTAGTTCCTTGATCTCTAATTAGATCTAGGAGAGTGATTTATATTCTGTTCTATTTGTTCTAGACTCGCGTTGAGCTAGGGAGATCAGGCATCGAGTCCACTCTTGGTAGATTATCTGTCAAACAAATCTGGTGACCATTTTGGGGAAAGACATTGTTTGTAGTTTAGAATTTGAATGCCATTTTCAGTTGATTGCTTTTGCAAGCCATATTATTTTCCTTCTAAGCCTTGTTTCACCATCAGATCTTCACTTTGAAGAGTCTGTAGTCCTCCTATGAGTTTGTACTCACCATTTTCAAACCATTTTATTGCTCATTTTTTGGAGATTTATTGATCCTTGAACTTGGATCTCGCCCGTCGCACCTGGGCAATGCAACCACGGCGCTGATTTGGTATCTATTCTCTGTCTTTTGGCCTATCGTTGCAACCCATCCATTAGTGTTCTGCGACATCATCGCAATTCTCGCACTAGTGACCTGCGAAGGTCGCTTTGTGTACAAACATAGACTGTGTCGATCTGTCAAAACTGACATAAGGGCATCCCCTATCCATTTTTTGATTTGGTGTGCAAACCCCCTCTGTGCTGCAAGATCCAGTCAGAGACCCCATTTTTTATTTGTGTGTTGAAGTGTTTGGTTTCATTTGGAGTTGTTTTGGGTTCTGTCTTGGACAAGTATTAGATTTGGTAGTGGTGGACGTCTCCCCCACCTACATCCACCCACCCTTCCATTCACTCCTCTCCTTGTCAGATCTATTCATTGTATTGTATCGGTTTCCAGACCTCATTTGCATACATCATTTTTTAGCTTTGCTTGCTTTAGTGTTGCTTGCTACTGATTGATTTTGAGTGCTTGTGTGTATTTTCAGTCCATATGAGTGCTTGTCATTTTCTTGGGACTTTTTGAGTCATTGGAGTGCTACAAGTGATATTTTCATTTCAGTATTTGTGTTTAAAAGCATCGCTGTCATCAAATTGTTATTTTGATACGTCCATTGAAAAATCAAAAGTGCTTTGCTTTCATCATTTTTTCAAGCTCATTTGAAGAATTGTTTATGCATTGGAATGTTTCATTTATAGATATTTTGGGAAAGTTGAAAGGAAGTTAAGATTATTTGTGTTTTTCACGAATTATGAGTTACTTATTTTCTTGAAAAATTCAAGTAGATATCAAGTTTTGCAAAATTGGTTCCATGCTTGGAAGATTATATGCATATTTTGGTTTTTGTGCTTTCAGGCCATCATAGTGAAAGTAAAAATTTTGTATACTCTACTCAGGAATTCTCTCTTTTCATCACTTAGCATCGTTTTCGTTTTGAAAAGATAAAAGAAAAAGAAAAACATGCTTTGATTTGGCTTAGTAGTGTTGTGTTATTTTCGTGTTTCGCTTGAAAAGGACAAGAATACTTCATAGTCATTTTTGGTAGATTCGGGATTGTGTTGCATTTTGTTGTTTTGGCAATAATCACTTGGAAATAAATTTCTCCCTCCCATACATAGAGTTCATCAAAAGAAAAGTACTTTTATTGCATGTAGTTAGGGTTTGCATTATTTTTACATTTATGTACTCACCTCATGCATTCACCTAACCATCCAGATAAAATTAACGGTAGAACTACGGTAAAAATTTTAGTAACTTGTGTGTAAGTTAGAGACGTGTTCCAGCGTCATTAAGCGTGGCAGTTGTCATTATTTTCGAGCAATGTATCACGGGGTTATTGTATTCTTCCACGTACTTATTGGTATATTGAAGCTCTTTCACGTACCCACCAAGTACTTCAAGAACTTGGCGTATATCGAAAGGTGTTTCACGTACTTGGCATATATAGAAAGGTGTTTCACGTACTCGGTAGTATATAGGAAGGTCTCGTGCCGTACGGTTGTGCATTAGACAACACCACTATGGATTTGAGCTCCCACGTACCTTGCGTATATCGGGAGACACCATTAGGATTCCTGAGACCAACTGAGTTAACCTTTTGGCCGTCTTGGCAGAGTAATACACCAAGAACAGCACTCGGGGAGATCACTACACGTACTATCCAGGTAGTCGGGTATTCAGGCAAGGGTATGGTCCCAATCCTCCTTTTCGCGCTTTAATGTTGGACCGTGCGGTATATAGCGATTTGTGAAGCCTTGATAATCATGTGAGGTTCCATACTGTTGAATCCACTCTTATCACATAAGTTTGCTTGTGGCCTTAGTTTGTGTAGTTTATCTGGTTTGCTTTTCTTTTGTTTAGATTACCCTGGGAGAAGTTTCTGGTTCAGCCACTCTAGCGGATTTTCCTTGGAGAAGGTCCCGCGGGATTCTGAACTTACCACCCGAATATCCCCTTAACCCGGAGGTTATTTCGAGGGTAAGAATGGACCCACGTAACACGGTAGCGGAAACTGAAGTAGAAAACCCTACTCTGAATGTTGGAGGACTTTTGTTTCCTCACACACTTTTGTTTCCTCAAACACCTCCAGATTCACCTGCCTCTAACCCACCACAGGGTGAAGAGGCGGGCACTTCCACTTCACAAAACCTACCTCTCATGTTACCAGGAGACCCTGGATCGATGGAATGGTTAAATCCGCCCCAAGACGACCCTGCAACAGTTGTTGGTCCATCAGCAACTTATTGGACAACATCTCTAGGCCACCTAGTGGCTCATTTTTCCATTGCATCCCCACCTACCCGGAATACTCTAGAGAATTCTCTACCACTTAGTTGGCCCACTCCTGCCGAGATTTTCAGACCCATTCATGATCGCTTAGATCAATTACGTACCAAGGGTGATGAAATTTGAAGACAAAGTCTCACACGAGAGGCCAGGTTTAGAGAAATTGTGATTCACACGGTATATTTTGATTCACCAGAACCATCCATTCACGACTTGACCATCCATGAAACTGGTCAACCCTCACAGGAGACCAGTCTTATACCTCAAACGACCCAACCTATTGAAGGATAGCAGTCCAACACACCTGTTACTACTACGGTTACATTACCCATTCCTTCCCCACCCCAAAATTCACGGCGAGCATACTCTCTACCCCCTACCTTCCTTACGAGTAATGTTCCTACCATGCCAGGTAATCAACAAACTCCGTTGTGTCATCCATCACATCCTGGTCAACACATTGTCGCTGGGGGGAAACCCCCATCTCCTAACCCGAATCCAAGAGTAGGAGTCCCCATCGGACCTTTCATTGGAACTACCCTCCCCGCTGGCCCATCCACCACGGGATTATCCCATGTTGGAGGTTCGTCCAATGTAATCCAACCACCATGGATTCAAGCGTATCCAGGATATGTTAACCCTATGCCGGGTCAATTCAATCTCGGAAACGCACTCTACGGGATACTCTATCCCGGAAACCCATACACTCTATGGGGGCATCAGAATGTTTTACAACATGGACCCCTACCAACTATCCCTCAGGTACCACCACCCCCGACTGGTCCACCCCCACCTCCCGTTGGAGGCGACGGGCCTACTCAGAATTTTGGAGGCGGACCTCTGCCTTCGGGCGGAGGCCCATCCCCTTCCGCTAACAATGGCCCCCACTCTTTCGGTGGTGAAGGAAATGGGCCACCACTCCCTCCTAGCGGAGGCAGTGGAGTCCCATCCCATTATGGTGGTGGTGGAGGAGGACCACATCCTTCGGGTGGTGGAGATTACGGTGGTGGTGGCGGTGGCCCACCACCCCCTCCACGCGAAGGAGGTGGAGTACCACCTTATTATGGAAGAAATGGTGGTGGAGGACCTTACCCTTATGGTGGTCATGGTGAAGGTTGCCAACCCCCCCTCTAGGCGGAGGTGGTGGGGGACCACCTTATAACAACATACCTCCCCCATCTCCTGGTGGTGGTGGAGGTGACCCACCCCCCCTCTAGGCGGAGGTGGTGGGGGACCACCTTATAACAACGAACCTCCCCCTCCTCCCAGTGGTGGCGGTGGAACTCCACCTCCTCCCGACGATGGTGGTGGACGCCCACCTTACGGTAATGGACCACCTTACTATGGTGACAGACCTACATTTGGTTCGGGAAGCCCATACCCCTGTGGCCAGTTTCCTCCTGGAACACCCTATAATCAGTCGATACAAGGTCCCACTAGTCCTTATATGCCTTATCAGTACTATCAGCACCCGCAGTCTCATCAACATCTGCCCTTTTTTGCTACTTTAGACCTTCCTGACCTATCTCGCCTTACCAACGACCCCATCTACCACAAAACTAATTGGTTACCCATTCCAGTGAAACTTCCATCATATATCCCAAAATTTGATGGCAACCCGGGTGAGGATCCTAAAAACCATGTGATGACATACCACTTGTGGTGTTCATCCAACTCCTTGATGGACGACTCGATCTGTCTTAGGTTATTTCAACGGACTCTCATTGGTTTGACTGCCAAGTGGTATATTGAACTACCACCCCATTCTTTTCCCGATTTTGGTTCTCTTCCTATGAATTTTTTGACTCATTTCCAGTTGCCTATATGGTATGAAACTGGTGTCGAACTTCTGACCTCGCTCTGTCAAAATACCGCTACTCACATCTCAGACCATATACATGAGTGGCAGAGGAGATGACGTATGATTAAGGCTCCTATTCCAAACCAAATCCTAGCATACTGGTTCATGAAGTCTCTCATACCTACCATAGCTCAAGATGTTTCCATGGGAGGGGCTATCACTGAGGAACAAACCATCGCCCGTGCCCATTTACTAGAATTAGTCTATGCTCAATCTAGCATGTTGTTTGATATTCTTCCTGATGCACCCTGTAACATGTATGACCCCGCGAAACCACCCAAGGGACCCCAAGCTAATGGCATCATTGGATCCCTTAACACCCAACCTCCTTCTCAAACTGTTGGATCGTCGAACCCCAAGGTTCTTCCCCATCACCAACACAGGCTGGTCACGGCACCACCAAATCATCCACTCCTGCTATCACCGAAGAAGTGAATTATGTTTAATCAGCTTCACCTCAGAAGTCTGGTAGTAAGAATAAGAACAAAGGGAAACCTAATAAATCTTCCACCCAGCAAGAACAGAAGAGCACCCCTGATGACACCAAACAGAAAAGGAAGTTGAAGTATCCTTGTCTACTGTGTGGTGATGACCACTTTTTTAAAGAGTGTCCCCATAGAGACAAAGTTCAAAAGTTTCTTGAGGGAAAACCCATACCCGCATCCCTCAACTATCCCTTCCCTACTCAAAATCAACAGTTGATTTCTCAAACCTCTCCTTCGCAAGGAGAGGCATCCTCTACCACGCATGTTCTCATGATGCGTAGTGAGACGGTCAATTTGAACACTCGATCGCATTCGTACGACTCAGTCCCTTCGAAGGATCCTGTTGGAAGTAATACTGAAAAAGATTCCACTTCTCTACCTTATGTGACTATACCGATGACCTCTCAAACCATGGATAATCCCTCTTTTGAGTCAGTATTGCGTCCACCCAAGAGCACGATTCGAAAAGTTGTTTTCAATCCCAATGCTCGGGCAGCTCAGAATTACAATATCATAGAGGACCTAGCACAAGCTCCTTGTGCCATGTCGACGCTAGAAGTCTTGCATAATTTTCCCAATCAATGCAAGACTCTCCTCGCTGCCATCGGTGCAGTCGATCCGTATTCTTTGAATACCATCATGTTTAGACTCGAGTATTTTAAGCCAAGGCTTTCCCATCAGCTTGCATTTCAAGTTGTTACCAACGTTGCTCGGAAGATATTCCATCGTACTATCTTAGATGAAGGGGCTTCTATCTCGGTCATGTTGATTGCTTGTTGGAGAGCCATGGCTCTCCCGAACTGAACCGTTCTCCCACCACCTTGAAGGCATTCGACGGACGTGGATTTCAACCCCATGGGTTACTGCAAGATTTTCCAATTGAGTTGGGGGGCAAGACCGCAACCATTAATGTGGAAGTTGTCACAGCCCCGTTAGATTATAATCTCTTGCTTGGTCATAATTGGTTTTACGCCATGACTGCGATCGCATCACCTGTCTTCCACATAGTGCAATTCCCTCACCAAGGCCGAATTGTCACTGTCGACCAACTGGACTTCTGCACACCAGACACCACTTTTCATCCTAGTGATAATGTCCCAATGCTTGGGAAATCTTCACAACAGTATGAGAGTGTGGGGGTTGGTCTCATTAAAGATTCATCTCTTATGGGCACTTTTCCGACACCAGATCCCCCTCATCATGTTGCCTCGATGAACATGATCTCCTTAGAGATTTCATCTCTTCCCAACCCTACTGATACATGGCTTGTACCCGATGAAGCCACCACACACCTGATTGGAGACATAATGCCTCTATCACCCGTTGAACGTACCTACGAGGCTATCCAATTAACCCCCAAGGACCACCTCATTGTGGCCTCCACATCCTGTTCTCTACAACGGACATCGTCCCTACCCGATTCTCTGCTCCGGACTTTTCATTCTAACGAGTCCATCATGGAGATAATGAGTGCAGACGACCCTCCGTGGGAAGACCTCCACCATGTGAAAATCCTCACATCAGATCTAAGAGCTCATGTATACCTCACAAGAAATATTATGATTAATCAGAAAGATAGAATAATACAGTAGAACTCGGATAGAAGCAAAATAAATTTACACACACTAATTCATTAATCACAAATATGAACAATAAATAGTACAATGGTGGAGAGGATTGGAATGCCAAGATGGAAATTTGAATTAGCCTCTCATAGATTGATCATCAGATCAATAGAGTGTCATTAGATCACAACTAGGATTCCTCATCATCATCATTGGAGTCATCAATGCACAAGTAACTATCAACCAGATGTCAAACTGAGTCTAACTAAGTGTGGTAGGTGTAACTGGCACATGGAAGCACTAATTGAATGAAGGAGGCTTAGTGGAGGGAACATGAGGATCCAACTGGAGTCAAAATGGACAGTCTAGTCTCATTGGAGGTCCATTGGAGTGATACAGCCAGTTGAGAGTCATTCTAGCCTTAAATCAAGGAAAGAACTGAAGATAACTGAAGTACAACTAAATGGTAGGTGAGAGAGGGCACATGAGATGCATGCAACTGCATGCAAGGTGCACTAAGCACTAGGAGAGCTAAAACTGATCAGTGAGAAGCTCCCGAGGCTAGCTAACTGAGGGATAGGTGCTGGGACTGATGACTGGGATGCATGCAATTACATGCATGCATGCAGAAATGCATGCAGTACTAAAAATACAAATAATGAAAATGCTGGTAGGACTAGGATGGAGTATAGGAATATCCTAAAACCCCCTCTTAATCCATCCTGGGCCCTGGTAACTGAGACCAAAGGTCACCCAATACAATGAATAATAATAACAGTCAATAAACCGAGGAAATGGGGAAAACCTCATGGGAAAAATACCCCCCCTCAAAATAGACTGTAAGGCACATACAAAAAATAAATGCTCCAAACTCAAGCAGGTGTGATGCTTGGTCATATGTCTGGAGGTATCTTCTTCTTGGTAAGAAGTGGTTCATGCTCAAAAGGCATGTGCTTGTACTTTCTCTTCAGATCGAATGTGATGAGAACAAATCCAAAAGTATGAGGATGATCCTTGAACCTGTGATTCGAATCAGCTGAGGTAGGATCAAAACCATGAATGTGTAGATAGTCTTTTGTTTTCTCCTTCGAACCATCAATGGTCAGATTATGCCCAAAAGAACCATCAAATATCATTGATTGCTTGGAATCCAAATTAGATCCAAGACTTGAAAAATGCTTTCTTAAGATCTCCTTTGAACCATTAGAGGTGAGATCTAAACCAGTAAATGGATGAGAAATTATCCCAAGCGAATGGCAATGGCCATCATCTTCAATAACCTTCTGAGAGCATGAAATAATGATCTTACAGTAGTAAATAAGAGGTGATTGATCAAGGAGAGAGAATGCATTACCTCCAATGGCTGATTTGAGCTCCGAAACATTCAATAGATCATGATGCAAACCAACAAACTCTGGTGCAAGAGAGGATTTAGGAACCTCTGCAATTTCTAGAGTGTGAGCTAGCACAGAATTAAAAATAGAAGAAATTTGGAGCATGAGTGTAGAATCTGCAAGTTCTTCTTCTTTGTGGACAACTTCAATATGAGATATATTTGACACTGATTCATGATCAATGAGATCATCAAGGAGGGTGAATGCATCATTGGGCTTGCTCTCGAAAGGGTTTGGACCAATCCCTTCATTCTGTTTGCCAAATATTTCATCCAGATGGGCCCATAGCTCTTTTGGAGATTCAACATCAAGGAAGTGGGTAAACATACAATGAGACATAGCAAGCATCATTTCTCCAGAGACACTGTCACCTTTATTTAACCAGACATTCTCTTCTTCAGAGGATTCGAACTCTCTTTCAAAACAATAATCAAAGAGATCATGGCTCTTCAAATATGTTATCATTTTTTGTTTCCATTCATCATAGTTGAATGGAGAAATAGGAGGGATTTCTTCTGAATACATGGAAGCTATACAAGACCTACAAAAACAATAGAAAAAGTCTGCAACTACTACTGCTGCAACTACTGCACTCGAAATCTTGATAATAACTTGCAAAAAACTCTCAGGAATGGAGATAGACAATACTCTCAACAGGCTCTGATACCATGTGAAAATACTCACAGTAGATCTAAGAGCTGATGTATACCTCACAAGAAAGATTATGATTAAGTAGGAAGATAGAAGAAGAGTGGTCAATGCAGTGTAAATGAGCAACAAAATAATAATACAGTAGAACTCGAATAGAAGCAAAATAACTTCACACACACTAATTCATTAATCACAAATATGAACAATAAATAGTACAATGGTGGAGAGGATTCGAATGCCAAGGTGGGAATTAGAACTAGCCTCTCATAGAGTGATCATCAAATCAATAGAGTGTCATCAGATCACAACTAGGAGTCCTCATCATCATCAGTGGAGTCATCAATGCACAAGTAACTGTCAACCAGATGTCAAACTGAGTCTAATTGAGTGTGGTAGGTGTAACTGGCACATGGAGGCACTAACTGAATGAAGGAGGCTCAGTGGAGGGTGCATGAGGAGATAACTAGATTCAGAATGGGCAGTCTAGTCTCATTGGAGGTCCATTGGAGTGATACAATCAATTGAGAGTCAGTTTAGCCTTAAATGAAGGAAAGAACTAAAGCTAACTGAAGTACAACTAAATGGTAGGTGAGAGAGGGCGCACAAGATGCATGCAGGGTGCAATAAGCACTAGGAGGGATAAAATTGATCAGTGAGAAGCTCCCGGGGCTAGCTAACTAAGGGATAGGTGCTAGGACTGATGACTGGGATGTATGCAATTGAATGCATGCATGCAGAAATGCATGCAAGACTAAAAATACAAATAATGAAAATGTTGGTAGGACTAGGATGGAGTATAGGAATATCCTAACACACCACCAATCTTCTTTTCTTCCCCCATTGGATTATGTGGAGAACAGCATTAGCACCATTTTTTCGTCGAATGTCTACCCTTGCTCTCAATCCCCGATACTCACATGTCATACAGACACTGAGGAAAACCTCTTGAATATCGAACCTACCACTTCGATTGACATTTCGGTTACTCCCAGTGTAGTGGAACACATTCAGTTAGGCCAAAAGTGTTCCCCTGAAGAAGTCACTGCTTATACGGCCTTATTCAAGTGATTCCAAGATGTGTTCGCTTGGACCTACGAGGAGCTTCCTGGGATAGACCCCACCATTTTTTTACACGAAATCAAAATTTATCCCGACGTCAAACCAGTCTGCCAAAAGTTGCGACCGGTACACCCTCGGAAGACTGCGGCAATCAAGGTAGATATTGAGAAACTCTTGAAGGTCGGCTTCATCTACCCTATCCCATTGACAGAATGGATCTCAAACGTTGTCCCTATCACTAAAAAGCAGGGTACCATTTGCCTCTGTGTCGATTATCAGGACCTCAACAAGGCTTGTCCTAAAGACAACTACCCAACTCCCTTTATTGACTAGATTATCGACAAGTGTGCTGGAAGTGTCTTTTTTTCATTTATGGATGGATTTTCCGGATACAACCAGATTGAGATCCACCCTGCCAACCAACACAAAATCGCATTCATCTTCCCTTGGGGAACGTTTACGTATCGTAAACTTCCATTTGGTCTTAAAAACGTTAGTGCCACATTCCAGCGGGCCATGTCGTACACCTTCCATGATGTGAAGGACTTTGTGGAACCCTACTTGGATGACCTCCCTTCCCACTCAAAGCAGCACGAGTTCCACATAGATCATCTAACGGCCGTTTTCCTAAGATGTAGACGGTACAATATCCGTCTGAACCCTCATAAGTGTATTTTCTGTGTCGAGTCTGGATGCCTCTTAGGGTTTATCATCTCTAAAGATGGGATCCGCATTGATCCCTTGAAGGTGGAATCCATCATCTCTCTCCCACCTCCAACTAATGTTACGAAACTTCAAAGTCTGCAAGGAAGAGCAACTTATTTACAGCGCTTCGTTTGTAATTTCGCGCAAAAGACTCAGGGCTACATGAGACTACTCAAGAAGGACGTCCCATTCATTTGGGATGATCAAGCTCAACAATCCTTCGATAGTCTCAAACATGTCATTACCCATGCCCCTGTGCTCCAACCGCCGAATTACTATTGAGATTACATTTTATACCTCGCAGCTTTTGATACCACTATCGCCATGGTTTTGGTGCAGGAAGACCAGAACGCCCAAGAACATGTGATATATTACTTAAGTAAAGGTCTAATTGACACTGAAACCCATTACTCACATGTTGAGAAGCTCGCTCTCGCGGCGTTTATCGCCACCCAGAAGTTCCAACATTACATTTTTTGCTTCGCACCACCACCATCATCGTCGATTCGAACCCCATGTACCACATTTTGACACGTCAGGTGCTTGGGGGTAGGTATTCACACTGGATCGTGATACTGAAGGAATTCGATCTTCTTTTCGAGAAGGCTAAGTCTAAAAAACATTTGGTGTTTGCTGAGCTCATCTGCGACCTTCCCCATACCGATGTAGAACCTGAGCCCAATGACTCTTTTCTGGATGAGTCATTGTTTCTTATCAGTACGTCTGATCTGTGGTATGGATATATCACTTTATATCTTTAGACCCAACGTTTCAGCCCTCAATTGTCTCGTGACTACCGTCGTCGAATACGCCACCATGGAAACTATTACCTGATTATCAATGATACCTTGTACCGTCGTGGTATCGATTCTATTCTTCGACGTTGTCTGACTCATGACGAGGTTGAACACGTCCTAAATGACTGTCACGCTGGGGCTTATGGTGGTCATCTCTCTAGGATGGCTATAGCCCAGAAGATTCTTTGCGTGGGATATTATTGGCCATCTATCTTTAAAGATTGTATCGAGGCCGTAAAAAAATGTCCATGTCAACATTTCCATACAAAAAAGCGCACCCATCCCGCCCCGCTACACCCGATTATTGTCATTGGCCCCTTCGCTAAATGGGGCATTGACTTCATGCACTGTAAGCCTACCTGGGCTGGGGGGCATAATTACATCATCGTAGTTGTGGATTACTTTACAAAGTGGTCCAAGGCAATGCCTACATACACAAACAACGGCAAGACTGACGCACTCTTCATGTTCAATCATGTCATAGCACGCTTTGGAGTTCCTCAGTATATAGTTACCGACCATGGTTCTCACTTTCAGAACCACATGGTTGAAGAATTGAGTGATAGATTGGGTTTTCGCCACGAAAAATCAACACCCTACTACCCACAGTCCAACGAACAGGTCTAGGCCATTAACAAGGTCTTGAAAACTATGGTCCAGCGTATGGTGGGTACGTACAAGTCCAACTGGCATAATATGCTCTTTTCAACATTATGGGCCTACCGAACTTCCGTCAAGACCGCCACTGGATTTACCCCCTTCCAATTAGTTTATGGATTGGAGGAAGTCCTACCCATAGAGTGCAATATTCCGCCCCTTCAACTCGTCGTCGAACTTCTTCCTAACACTATTGCCGAGGAAGAATGATTCATTTACCTAGCGAAGCTAGACGAGTCTCGTCGAGATGATGCTCTTGCCAACGAGGCGCACAAGAAACGCATCAAAGCACAGTATGACAAGTCAGTAGAACCTCGCATCTTTAACGAGGGTGATTTGTTCCTTACATATGACCAAAAACATGACAAGCTAGGGGCAGGAAAGTTCGATTCCATGTGGCACGGACCTTAGATCGTTAAGTGTGTTTTAGAAAAGGGAGCCTACGAACTCGAGGACTACGACGGAATATTTTTAGTTGAACCCCGCAATGGGATTTACCTGAAGAGGTACTATGCCTGAACTTTTCATGCATAGACATTTTGTATATAATGTCACTACAAGATTCGACCCCAAAATCCGACGAGAAAATCCGACGACATCCGACGAAAAGGTCTGTGTCGTCGAATTTCACCTTCAAAATTACGAACTTTGATGATTTTTTTAAAAAATAAGTGAAGGATCCATCGGATATCCGACATACCTTAGATATTCGGCGTCCCTTGGATATCCGGCGTCCCCTAGAAATATTGATCAATTTTTAATAAGGATATCCGACCTAATCTTAAGCCTGCGGAGGTCGGATATTCGATGGCATCGAATAAGGTATTGAGTTCCAACCCCTAAGTGGTCTTGTTAAATGGATAGATTAACTGTGTTTAGAAGAATAAAAAATTGATGGGATGCATACCTTGCCAAATACCTTGGTTTGGTGTTTTGGTTAAGGACTCCTTTGCATAGGTAAAAGATTGACCTTATTTCAAACCCCCAAGTAGTCTTGCTAAATCATAATAAATTTGTTTGTAATACCCCTATGCGCATATGACCATATAGCTTAAATATATGGTAAGTGGGTAAGTGCATTATATTATAATTAATGAAATGAATAATAAAATAATAAATAGGTGCACTTGGGGTTAAATCTCCATATGAACACCATGGGGGCAATGAACCAATGAGAGGGGCAGTAGTAGAAATCCAAATAAAATATTATTTAATTTTTTGTTGCCAAGTGTAAACTCAATAACCCTGTTGACCTCTTGTCTATGTCCCAAGCTTCTGAGGTGGGGCACATGTTTCCCATGCAAATTGAATTTTCATATAATCCTTGGAACTCATTTATCAAAATCGGATTTTTGTCAAAGTCAGATTGCTATCATGAGTTCCAAGGATTATCATGATAGCAACTGAGCTTGAAAATAGTGACAATCTATGTAGGGACTAAGGAGTCGAAACTGATCGAAAGAGACATTGTGATTGTGACCGTTTGGATGCACAGAGATGATGAAATTGTTGTACACACTTATGACCGTTTGGATGCGCACCCGTTGATGAGTTTGTTTGATTGTGACCGTTTGGAGTCACAAACATGATGAAATTGGTGTACTCACTTATGACCGTTTGGATGCTGACACGACGTTGATGAGTTTGCTGTGATGAATAATATCTCATGGTAATTATGAACAAATATGATCACCGCACCTCCGAACAGTCATATAGTTCCTTTCATATAGTATGATCCGATATCACACTAGTAGCGCCTCCCAACTCCCAACGGTCATGTTCTCTCTTTCATTCCACTATCCATCAAAATCAACAACAATCCTACGGAACAGACGTCTCTTTCAATCCATCGATATTTTGTGGCCTGCTTTTTCATCTATTTTTATATGTTAGAATATTAGGTTTTATACACACACATTTGCATACATATTATATTAATAAATAAATAATAATACATAAATACTAACTATAAAAAAAACATAAAACAATAATCAACAAAACTAACCTCCCTTGAGTACTTACCTCCCTCCCAGCCCGCGTGAACACATTTCACTTACCTCACCCTGCAAGAACTTCCAATACTAGAGGTCGCAGAGGCCATCACTAAGGAGGTCGTAGAGGTCACCGATGCAGTCACGGAGGAGGTTGAGGCAGTCGTGGAGGAGGTTGAGGCAGTCGTGGCGGAGGTTGAGGAGGTCATACTGGAGGTTGAGGAGGCCGCAAAGGAGTTCGAGGGTTCCATTTTCACAAATAAGAAAACAATAGGTAAGGTATATCTCGATTCATTGCAATCATTTTCTGTTACATTCAAATCAGAGCTTTGATCAAATCTCCGGGTTTAACTTCGTGTTGTTATTTGCTTGGTAGGTGAATGATGGATTTCCTCCTCTGCGTGGCTTCCTAACTGATTCCCAATACCCTCGACTTCGTTGGAATTTCAATTGGTAAGTTCAGGGTTTTCCAACCCTTACCCTTTCCTCTCGCATCTTATGGAGTGGTATTGTTTATGGATGTTTAGGAGGAACTGCATGAATCCCCTTTTGGGTTCACTAAAACTTCTTGCAGTTCCTAGAAGGTCCCCGTTTGGCTGGACCATTTAATGAATGTAATATTTGACCATTTTGTGGTTATATGAAACTGTAAGCCTCTTTAAAGGAGTTATGAGCTCCTGTTGCGTAAATTTGGGGTTTTGGGGAATCGATACAATGACCTGCATTTTTCTATTGAACCTTGAACATGTATAAAGTAGTGTGGAACCTCTGCATTTTCTTTATGAAGTTTGTATGGTTAATAATCTCTCTGTCCTCGGTGTTTTGGCTATCGTTGTTATTTGAATAATATTGAAGAATGTGTTGACAGGGGAAAAACGTAACCCTGATACTAGTTTAACTATAAGCCTGAGAAGTGTAAATTCTAGTTCTTACTGCTGTGTTGTCTGGTGGTTGAAATAAATAGACAAGGTTAAATGGGCCTCTATGTATTTCACTCTATGATCCTCAGTTATATTTAGCTATGTGTTTTGATTTCTATGGAAAAATGTATGGTGATGCCCAAGTCTACATCCTGCATGTAATGTCATTGTTCTATTTCCTTATAGAGTTGATTTGGTAATTAAAAAGGCCTCCTAGATTCGTATGATGATGGTGGTGCCTCTGTCCAACTTCTAGCTTGTTTAAAAGGATGAATCTGTAGCTTTAAAACTATGTATTAACGCTTTTTTGGGTTTGCACAATTTACTCAGAAAATTGATAATGGGATTCGACCCTGTGACCTGCAGATTGATATGCTAAGAGGAATGTAAATAAATGTTTGAGTAATAATTCGCTTTCAATTTCTAATTCACTCAACCAATGTCTCTGTCTGCCTCTACGTGCTTAAATGTCAGTGGTTTTTGGGTTTGAAGGAATGGTAGAATTTATTACTACGATACTGTAGTGTAGCCTGTGATAAATGTTTAAATGAATGGCTGGGCCGAGAAGATCTCGTGGCAAGCTAAGATTTACGATTTTTCCTTGTTGTTTAGAAACTCTTTCTGAGGGTTTTGAACTTGTAACCCATGGCATAAGACCTCAAACGATGATTGTTCTAAAACAAGGTTAGGATGGGCTGGCATTATGGGTAACTGCTAATATTTGGCACCTTCCAAAACAATGAGATATCTCCCTCTATTGTGTGAGCATATCTTAAATCTAACTCCTAGAAGATGCGCTTAAACCTCACTATGTGTTGTTACAGGACTACTATGCAACTGTAGGCTGTTGATCCAAGTCTGGGTGTTGTAGGAGACCTTATTGTTGAATGGTTAGGGCCCCTATTTAGGTATAATACAATGCACATAATGTTCTCATACCTGTTGCACATACCCTTTCAGCTACACGCCTCAAAAATGATGCTTTAATGGCTTCCTTGGGGATAATATTGCCACAACAAACTCCAAATGAATACAAATATGCCCACATATGACATTTATCCTCACTATAATTTTGCAGAATTCCTTCTAGTATGCCCAGATTTAATGTATGGCCATATTCATTACTGTTGGATTGTACAGTATTGACAATGAAAGGGCCCACTGCTATCACAAATCAGAATTTCCCATTATGCTCATAAGTATTGTATCTTATTGTCTGAACACTATGATCAATAGCACATGTGGACACCCATACCAAAAGGGGGGTAATAGGCCCAAATATGGTAGTAATCCTGGTACAAAATGGAGGTTAATAGGCCCAAACATAAGAATTCTGGTAGAGTGCATTTTGTAAACAAATGCAAACCAGTCTACCATGCAATTTACTTGACATAAAAATGCCATTGAAGACAAGAAGGAAAGTTATAAGATGTAGGTCACTATCTCTTAATTGGTTATTTCTAAGGTTATAGGGGGTATCAAGTGTGTCTTTTTTAGGATCATGACTTCCAATTTTATGAATCTTATTCAACAAGTCATAGCTAGAAACATCTGAACTCTATTTGGAAACAATAAGGTCCTTCACTTCCTTGCCTATCCTTGGAATTTGGAAACAATAAGGTCCTTCACTTCTTTCACTGACAACAACAAGAACTTGCCTGTCCTTGGAATTTTCGGTGGCTTCTAGATTTACCAGTAGATTCATACCCCCATCATCCATATCACTTAATGGTGTTGATTTTTTCACAACTTCAAGATCTTGCATGCTTTCCACCATAAGTATAAGCAACTTTTCATGTGTCTTACTTATAGGGAATATATGCTCCCTGGCTAGATCCAGACTGTTTCATTGTTCTTCATTACTGCATCGAAATGTTTCTTCAAAGTATCAACTAAGATCCTAGCCTTCCTCTGAATCTGCCGGTGCTTCCCAACATTTTCTGAGTTGATGTGGCTTCCATCTTTGTCAGTGATTCTGGAAAATTTTATGTTCCTAATGGACATGGTGAAGGAAAATGGTCATAATAATAACGACATATGTGTAGGTTGAATTGAAATGCCGAGGGGAATTTGGGGTAGAAGGAATATCTATTGGGTTGTGGCAATTGCTGGAAGGCTTATTTGGGGTCCATCAACTGCTCAATTTGTTGTCGCATACTCATATGTTCTGGTAATTGACATATTTTAGTCAAATATAATTGTTGCGATAATTATTTTGTTTTTGGAAACCAACTTGTATGCATTGGGTTGCAACACTATAACTATTAGTAACTAATGTCATTCCTCAAATTTAAATTACAACTTAGCAAACTATTTTGTCATTTTGTTTGCAGACTATCAGCTTGTATGCATTGGGTTGCAACACTCTATTAACTGTTATTATCTATTGTCATTCCTCAAATTTCAATTATAGCTTGTTCATATCTCTATGTGCCCTAACTTATCATTCAAAGTACTTTATTATTTTTTCAACATAACTTTTCATATGTTTTGCATAGTAATTATGATTTTACGTTTCTCTCACTTACTCCACATTTTTCTTATGTTTTGCAGAAAACATATAAATGGATACATAAAGTTGACGTCCCACCGCCATTTCTTTCGCCACCCACTCTTGATTCATTCTGCATCAATTTCACTATGCAACCGTCTCAGATTCTCACCGCGTTTTCCCTCAATTAGTTTCTCAATTCAGTATGACCCACGCCCGACGTCCGAGGAGTGTTTCCAGCGGTCCTGAGTTTCAGCCTGGCAACGGTGGGGATTCATGGTATTATGTTTCCCTTCGGCTGCAATATGGAAAACTCATAGTTCACTACGAAGGTTGTGCAACCTTCGTAGTGAAATATGAGTTTTCCATATTGCAGCCGAAGGGAAACATAATACCATGAATCCCCACCGTTGCCAGGCTGAAACTCAGGACCGCTGGAAACACTCCTCGGACGTCGGGCGTGGGTCATACTGAATTGAGAAACTAATTGAGGGAAAACGCGGTGAGAATCTGAGACGGTTGCATAGTGAAATGCATGCAGAATGAATCAAGAGTGGGTGTCGAGAGAAATGGTTGTGGGACGTCATATGAGAGGAAATGGTGATGGGAATTGATTGATAAGATCAAATTAAATTCGCACAGTGGTAATAAACTACACTTGTGTCTTCCATTGTCAACTACACTTCAAGCTTGAAGGTGGTAGCCTTGGGACTAGACATAGGTTTCAGGTTCGAATTTCCTTAGTTTAGTTCGTACCCTATTATTTTTTCGATGCAAATTATATGTTTTCTTTAATTTCCTTTGTCGGGACGTAGAGACAACCATAAAATATCATATGTGTCAAGATGCAAAGAGTACTAAGAGACAACAAGTGTACTTTTAGGTCAACAGTGGCATCAACATTGAAAATGGTTTCCATCCAAACCTATCAAGTGTACTTCTAGGTCGGCAGTATTCTTGTCTCCAAACTGTAGCAATTGTTTGGCCATTCTCACCCTGTAAATTGAAGGATTCCTACAAACACAAACCACTATGTTACGCGAACTTCTTTGAGGGCTTTGTTACATTTGCTTCTAAGATATTTCAGGGCTTTGTTACATTTGCTTCTAAGATGTTACAGGGTGAAAATGGCCAAACAGCTGCTACAGTTCGAAGACAAGAATATTGCTGACCTAAAAGTACACTTGATAGGTTTGGCTGGAACAAATTACCATGGAAATCCTCTTTATCTTCATTCTCGAGTTTTGAGAAAATCAGAGATATATGAAACGATGCTTTATGACTGTTCATCTTCACAGCCGCCTCTTGAAATCAAGGTAAGAGATGGTTTAATGATTCAGTGTAGTAAACAATTATCTTTATTGAATGTTAGTTTTTATTGAATGAATGGATGGTTTATTGAATGTTATCTTTTATTGAATGAATGTGTTGATAGAATGAAACATTGGTTTAATGGATTTTAGCCTTTATTGAATGAATGGTAGATGTTTGTTTATGATGAAATATGCATGAATTTGCACGTAATTTGTTTTTCAAGTACATGCATTGGGTATGGGCAATTGAGAGTGATGTGAAGGGGGGGCGGGCATAAGAGCTTCAACCTTCACGTGGTTGGCCCTGTTCAGTAGAGAATATTAAATTATTCTCGAAACAGAGAGGAGTTCAATGAATGGAAATGACGCTACCATTCTACAACCCACTCCCATGTCATCTAAATTTTGACAATTTATTGGAGCTTGTTGTGATGTTTGGTTGCTCATGATCATAACCAATTTCGAGTTTCCAAAACTTGAAAGGATGAGTAAATGATGCACTGGAACCAATATCTTTAACCTTCTCTTTAAATTCCTTGGAATCTCCTTGAGAATATTTCAATGAGATATGTCTCAAATCCTCTAGATATATTTGAATGAGATATGTCATGTGCAATTGGTAGCATCTTACAAATCTTTTGTAGTTTTCACCTTATGGGTTGCCTATCATCATAGTGCTTAAGTAGGATGAATGTTTGTGAATGTGTACTGACTATCGAGTAGTGAATGAGATAACCATCAAGAATCAATATATATTTGCCACATACTAGTCCTCCTCTACAAGACTTCATTTCTAAACAACACTCAATGGCATGCATCTAGAACCAGAAACCAAGCAAAGGTTGATTTATGCATTGATATAGAGAGGTGGCACTAGGCACACAATATGGAGAAACAATGACAAATTAATAGTGTATTTTTTTTTTTAAATTACCTAACGCCGTCGGATATCCGACTCTAAATATGAAGATATTCGACGTCCATGCCATATCTCCAACGGAAAAAGACATTGGATTGAAGCCCTGCCCATTTGTGCTCGGCGTCGGCATTTCGACCTTGTCTGGCGTCAGTTAACCGACGAGGTATGAGCCGTCGAAATGTATCCGAATTTGGACCGACGTTAAAAAAAACCTGAAGTTGTCAGATAGTCGACCACAAGATGTAGAAAATTCGACTTTTAGGTCGTCGGATTTTTGGTCCAAAAAAACCTAGTGTGTACATGGCGTGTGTGTTTTTTTTGTGGTGTGACGCGTTTATTTTAGTGTGTCTAGATCTTGTTTCCGCTTCTTATACCATGTTTTGTCTACGTGTGCAGATGGAAAATTACTACAGATTCGTGGATGGCGCCAGCTGGCATACCCGTAACCTTGCTTCGACAGCCTGGGTACTGTATTCACCAACAAACGAGCTCATTAGATCAAGAGGAAATTGTCTTGGATTCACAACCAACAACGTCGCAGAATATCAGGCGGTGATTGGAACCCTAACTAATGCTCTTTCCTTGGGTATGAACCACATTGTCATCCATTTGGATTCTCAACTAGTGCTTTCCCATCTCAACCGAGTCTATGCTATCTGTGATCCCACTTTACTCCGTCTCTTCAGACGAGTCTGTCTCCTATAAAGGCCATTTGAATCTGTTCAATACCTGCACATTCCATGAGACATGAACACAATTGTTGACTCAATGGCCAATTTCATCTTGGATTGGTACATCACACACACATAATACATTCACAAAGCACTCATAACATGTAAAATCATCCATTGTATAAAAGCAAACATGTAAGCAAGATCACATCATTCATCCATCTTAAACACATAATGTATAAAACCGTCGAAAATGTCGGTATATATATAAATCATCATAAAAGTAGTGCTGGTACAAAATCTGAAGCACCACGGCTTTCAGTAAGTCTATAAAAAATATGAAGACTCATGGCTTTCAGTAGTACAAAATCTGAGGCTTCCGAGTTCTCAATACATACATAATAACAACATAAGGCCTAACGCCTGGCCCGTGCACCCCTAGGTCTCGCAGCTCTCACCTGCTGACCATGGAAGAAGTCAACTGCCCTCACTACCTTGCGGAGCAGCACATTGAAATGCACAGATACCCCAACCGCATACCTCTGCATGGGACGTGATAACTCATCCACTACCGGCTCTGGAACATCTAAAGTCAACCCGGTCAGGTTCTCGTAGACATCCTCCATATCCACGATGGAAGCATGCGCGACTGGGACCATGGCTGATCCCTCCCCTCTCCTCGCAAGAAGAGAACCTCCTACTGGTCTCACAGGGCCCACATCTACACACACATGTTATTAACTTATCAGCACTATAACAAAAAAAATCATAAATACACAAAACTAAAAAGTACAAGGGTCATTGTTCTTACTGATGTCTCCCCACTCTGCTCCTTCAGGAAGCGCTAGCTCTGGGTCCTCCCTGAAATCTGTACCACTATACGGGTAGTCCTCTATCATGAGTAGCTGGCCTTCCAGCCAGGTGAAGAATCCAGGACCGTACCCGATGATAGGACCCCCGCCACCATGGTGACCCATCACCTCTGTCCATCAGACCATGTGAGGATCTGTAGGATCCCTGTCATCCAAAGGCACCTATGGGCGTAGAAGGGGAACCCACTCCAAAGACAATGAGATCACTATCGATCCATACCCAAACTGCTTGATCTCTCCGCACCGACACTTGGTCAGCTGAGCTCGTAGGTTGGTGAGTCCCTCACACCAGTTGAATATCTTCGGAGACATACAGTCCTCCGCATACAGCATCTGGGACCTGGTAGCTAGGTGAGCTGCTTGGCTCCCTGCTATCCTCACTATGGTGAAAAGTATAGCACGCAATGGACGTTCTAGCACCTCTTTGATGGGAATCTTCCCACTAGAGGCACGGGCATGTGGAGTACAATGTTAGACAATCAAGTCGTCCACCATCCGGTCACTTCCCCGTGATCCGGTAAGAGCCACATTGTCCCCCCTCCAATACAATCCAGTTAGGAAGTAGATGTCCTCAACATCTATAGTCAGTATGTGCTCCCCGATCGTGAAGTACTGTTGTGCGGCATCCCAACATCGAAGCATATGCTCCAGCAGTGGGATTTGGGCCCTCATGCCCTGGACCTAGAAGAAATTCAGGAACCCACAGTTCCTCAATGCCTCTACACATAGCGGATCATTTGCTGCTTATACATCATCCACCTCATGTTTTTTTCTCACGCCACTCTAGAACCATGTTGTCGGCCACGAACCTGTCAAGAGAGGCATTTTAACATCATTAGAACTCACTTCAACCACTGGAAGTTTGTTTTTTGGGCTAGGTTTGTTTTGGGGATTGGATGTTTCCTTCGTCGCACCCCGTCAACACTGATAAAGCGATGGCGTCGCAAACCATCTTTGCTTCCTTTGCGATGACTCAGGCTCGTCGCAGTTCCCGTAAGGGAGACCTGCAACGACCCGAGCGCGCAATAACCCTCCACAAATCAACTCAAAAACCCAAAAAATGAACAAGAATTAGAAATGTAAACCACTGGAAATATGTTGGCTGAGTTCTAGGCTTACCTGTTCCTGACGGTCCACGAATTGGTCGCTCGTAGCTCCGGCAATCAACGAACAAATTTTGGCTTCAAATGGCACTTTCCTCCTCCCAAATTTGGCAATTTCAAATGGTAACTATTGTTTGGTCTTTTTCCTATTTATAAACAAAAAGGAATATTATTTTTCAAATATTAGATTCTTTTTGGTCTATTTACTATAGGTTGGATTGTTTGAATACCCGGTTGACAGTTTGACCTAGTTCTCAAGAATGCAGGAGGCATTAAGTGTTCTATTTGCGTCGTTTTCACATTGTAGCGATCATCTCGGGTATGAACGACCCCTTGAATATTTTGTCGTTATTTTTCATCCTTTAGATTCTAATTATTGCGAGCTTAGTCTTTTTTCTTTCTCATGCTCTTAAAACCATGAGAATAAGTTACTGAGTTACAATTTATCACTTTTCCGGGCTCGTCAAACTCCTACGGAAAAGGACCCCCCCCCCCCCCCCGGAGTCTATCTTTAAGCTCTTTTCAGGATCTCAAAATACGAAAAGATTTCCAAGCGAACTTGTCACGTTCAAGCTTGTTAAATTATTTGAATGGCCATCTCCCTGGTGATAGTTTACCCATTTTTCGGACCAGGGGGCACGATTTACGAAAAAGGAATACTCCAGCCAATCATGACTGGAAGAGTCCTCTCCCGCATTGTTTTACCCTTTTTCGGGCGATAAGGCTAACTTTACGAAAAAGGACCATTGGAGTCTTCTTTAGTTCTTTTCAGAATCTCTAAACATGAAATGACAACCGAATTTTACCTTTTATGGACTCGTTAAACTTTCACATTGAAGGGCCCGTCATGGGACGAACCCCTCTTCTCCCAGGTTTGAAAAACATTTGGGATTGGACTTATCTATGAGATGAGCTATACCGAGCATCTGGTTACCCTCATCAAGCTCGTAAAAAACACATGAGGCACTCATCATTCATGATCGGGAAAAAGGAAAACTTTTGTATTACACCTTTATCAGTGGCAGTACTAGTCGTTTCTTGAACATGGCACTCATTTGCATCTACATACAAGTACTTGGGTCATCTGTTTGTCCTCGAGACTTACCTACTTCATGAGTCTTGTTACTCCTTTGAGTCATTCAAAGAACACTTCCATCATCAGTTGCATTAGAAGTCGGTGGCGTACTCGTCATGTCAATACTGCCAAGTCATGCCATGCCCATGTTCAAGAATACATTCACCACTCATTATCTATAGTTAGTACACCTTTCACCATGTCGGTCTACTCTGAGTCAGTCTTGCATGTTACTACGCCATCCGATCTACTCCAAACATATGTTATCCAGTTTCGTGTCGATGATGGGGGATTCATCATGGCCCTCCTTCGACGGATTCATCCTTGTCGACTTAAAATCATCATCCAAGGACTGAATCTAGAAACCAATCGAGTACCTTGGGCCTGCATGCCTCAATGGCAAGTTGACTCGCTTTCAACATGAGTTTACATCATTGACTCTTGATTGAAAGATTTCGTTCAGCGTTCAACTTCAACTCATTAATTAACGCTCAGTGGTTTGTACTGTGATACCTTGGGAATCATCGACATTAATGGTGATTTCCCTCGCACTTGTTAATGGTATACATCAATGACCGGTAATCAAGTGGTTTCTACCATGTTCGACGTCAAGACATTTGTAATCACATGGATAGATTCATATCATTGTGGGTTCGACTTGAAGACCCTGGGGAGTCATGTTTTACCCAGGTTGCGATGGAGATTGTTTTGAGTCATATTACACGGATCCACATTTGTATTGGTCGTGGTTGTGTTATCATCTCATCATGGATCTACGCTTGTGTCTAGTAGCCATGATTGTGTTCAGTCGATTCTCTACTACCATGGATCTGCATTGTATTGGTCCCCAGCCATGTTATATGTCATATGAGACTGTGTACTCAAAGTCAATTGTACTGCAGCGGCATCCTTCGTCCAACAAGTCCATTGCCATTCCTTCTGTCAAAGCATTTCACCTGTCCAGTTTAAACGGCTTCATGCTTTGGGGGGCATTATGTTACACCTAAATCTTGCTACCCTAAGACTCAGTGTAAACATCCCTGAAGTTTCCTTTGACTAAGTTGATAACTTGGAAGATATCCTGACCCATCTCCATTGAGTTTTGTGAGGTCAGTGCAGGTTGTCTTAATGCAACCTGCGACGTCGCAGGTTGTCCTCTTGCAGCCTGCGACGATGTCAGATAATGGACTAAAATATATTCTTCGAGCCCTTTCTCGAATATAGCTGACATGGATCCCTATCCCTAGCCTTTGGGAGAGCTGGAATTCGGTTCCTAACCTCTTGGAAGGATCCCCTAACTCTCTCCTACCGTAACTCAACCTACCCTATCCACTTAGTCCTATATAAGTGAAGCTCATTCCCATACCAAAGGGAGGTAGTCTATAGTATCTAAATGCTGGTGAAATTACCTTAGGAGATATCTCTACTCATCTATTGGGAGACTCACACTTCCTTGGGAGGCTTTGGCATTGGCTTGATCGGAGAAGGATTTCTACATTAAGTCATTGGTTGTAATCTCTTCATCCTATGTATTTCCCTTTCAATACAGTAATATAAGTGCTTTCCACCAAAATCTCATTGTGTTAATGATATCTTGTGTAGTTCGCCTGCTCAACTGCTTACTTAGATCTATTATTGTGTAGGTGCATTTTACCACTTGTTTTGTTGTTGTATTGTCTTGACAGGTTTTGCAGCTTGGATCTGAAGACCATCAAGTTTGGAGTAGCATTCAAGGGAAAAGGATCAGCGATCTGAAAGGTAAAGAATCTAGTTCCTTGATCTCTAATTAGATCTAGGAGAGTGATTTATATTTTGTTCTATTTGTTCTAGACTCGCGTTGAGCTAGGGCGATCAGGCGTCGAGTCCGCTCTTGGTAGATTGGCAGTCAAACAATTCTCAGACTTAAAGAAAGGACTAGATAAAAAGAAAGTACAATTTGATACAAAGAATAATATCGGGGTCTCTTGTGGTACTTAATTTTTAATACCACATATGAGAGGTTACCCGATTATTTAACATAGGGAGACATGGGATATTTTTTTAATTATTTCAGAATGCTTGTAGGGGACCTGCATATTCATTAGAAGACAAGGAATCGCCGGACAAAGGAGATTCAACATCAATGGTATCTGGTAAGGTGTTAGCAAAACAGGATCGCAGAGCAATAACAATAAACAGAAATGCAAATATAATCACACACACATTACAAGAGAGACATAGATATATCGTGGTTCACCCCAACTTGGGCTACGTACACACTGAAGTTTCCAGTCCTTATTATTATTCCATCCATCAAATTGAAGGGATACAACCTGCAGCACAACCGCTGCACTTCCTCTTCATTGTCTCACAGTCTCTCTCCTGATCTTAGAGATCTTTACAATGCATAAAACCTAATACATCTTGCCCTAGCCGTATTACAATGTCTTTCTTTTATAGGGAAAATATAATGGGAAAAATACCACGGGATACCCAAAACCATGGGCCCGCAAAACAGCTGGAGAAAACAGCCCCAACCCCTAAAAATGCAAAATGGGTGTACAGTCCTCCGGGGTGCACGGCTAAGACAATATCATCTATGAGACTGGAAGATCTGGCTCCACAACCAACAATCTCCCACTTGGAGACTGATCACAGCAACTCCACCACTGCTGCACTTGCTGGACTTGGACTTGGCAAATTTCTCGTCTTCACCTTCATGCTAGAAGGCCAATTGAAACCGAGCAGGAACTCAATTTCTCTCTGGTCACTACCTTTGTGAACATGTCTGCAGGATTCTAGCTAGTATCTATCTTTTCCAGCTTCAACAGTTCATCTTCCAGAACAGAGTGTATGAAATGGTACTTGAGCTGTATATGTTTAGTCCTGGAATGGAATGCTGAGTTCTTTGCAAGATGAATGGCACTCTGGCTATCACTATACAACCTGCTATCCGTCTGCTTCTTACCCACTTCCTCCATAAACCTCTGCAACCAAATCATCTCTTTACTAGCCTCTGTAATAGCAACATACTCTGCTTCTGTTGTTGAAAGTGCAACAACCTTCTACAGTTTCAAAATCCAGCTTACTACTGTTCCACCTACAGTAAACACATACCCTGTGGTGCTCCTCCTGCTATCCTTATCACCTGCCATATATGCATCAACATATCCCTGTAGAACAGTGTCTGAACCTCCAAAACATAATGCCTGAGTGGTGGTACCTCTCAAATACCTGAGAATCCACTATACTACCCTCCAATGTTCTTTACCTAGATTATTCATATATCTGCTCACACTCCCACTACATGTGCAATATCTAGTCTTGTGCACACCATGGCATACATCAAGCTACCAATTGTTGATTGATAGGGAATCTTGGACATGTAATCTATCTCTTCCTGTGTCTTGGGACACTTAGACTGAAATGGTTGCCCAAAGGTATACTAACTGGTTTTGCATTCTACATTCTGAACCTCTCCAATACCTTTTGTATGTACTCACTCTGAGACAATGTCAATTTGCAATTTTTCCTATCTCTCGTTATTCTCATACCAAGGACTTGCTTTGCAGCACCCAAATCCTTCATCGCAAATGAATTAGATAGCTTCCTTTTGAGTACATTTATATCCTGCATGTTAGACCCTGCAACAAGCATATCATCCACATACAATAACAAGATAATATATCTTTCATTGTCTAGCTTCTTGAAATAAACACAGTGGTCAGAATGACATCTACTATAACCTTGTTCTGTCATAAACCTGTCAAATTTTAAATACTACTACCTTGGAGCTTGCTTCAAGCCATAAAAACTATTTTTCAACCTACATACCAAATCCTCCTTCCCTTTGACCTCATACCCTTGTGGCTGCTGCATATATATCTCTTCCTCCAAATCCCCATGGAGAAAGGTTGTTTTTACATCTAACTGATCAAGATGCAAATCTTCTACCACCACTAGACTTAAAATAGTCCTAATTGAAGTCATCTTAACAACAGGAGAAAATATTTCATCAAAATCAATACCTTTCTTCTGTGTAAACCCCTTTACAACAAGTCTGGCCTTGTACCGCTTCTTACCTCCTTCTTCTTCCTTCAACCCGTAAATCCATTTGTTCTGTAATGCTCTTTTACCAGCATGCAAGTGAACCAGATCCCAAGTCTGGTTTCCTACCAATAAGTCCATCTCCTCATTCATGCCTTGCTCCCACTTCTTTCTAGTTTCCACCTACATTGCTTCTTCATAACATTCTGGTTCACCAGCATCAGTCATCAACAAATAATACATTGAAGGAGAGTATCATTCAGGGAGTCTACTTAACCTGGTAGATCTTCTTACAGTTGTAGGAGTTTCAGGTACTTGATGTTGTTCTTGATTTTCTGGCACCTTTGGAACTTCATTTTCTTAAATTTCATCAAGTACTGTGTACTCTGTGGTTTCCTTTTCCTGTTTCTTTCCCTGCAACTGATATTTATACTTGACGTTTTCATTGAATATCACATCTCTACTCTTGATGATTTTGTTATTTTCATAATCCCATAAGCGATAACCAAATTCATCAACCCCATATCCAATAAAGGTACATTTCTTGGATTTAGCTTCAAGCTTTGTTCTATTTTCTTTATCAATATGGACAAATGCTTCACAACCAAATGTTCTCAGAAATGAGTAGTTTACCTTTTTATCTGTCCATGCCTCCTCTGGAATACCACCATCCAAAGCACTTGAAGGTCCTCTGTTTATTAAATAAACAGCAGTATTTATAGCATTCGCCCAAAACTGTAAGGGCAACCTTGCATGCAGTCTCATACACCTTGCACGCTCCATGATCGTTCTGTTCATCCTTTCTGACACACCATTTTCTTGTGGTGTTCCTGGGACTGTCTTCTCTCTACGAATCCCATGGTATGAACAGTAACTATCAAACTCCTTGCCGCAGTACTCACCTCCATTATCAGATCTGAGACACTTCAACCTTTTTTCCTGTCTCATTCTCAACCAAAGCTTTCCACATCTTAAAAGTAGCAAACACATCAAATTTCTGTTTAATGCAATAAACCCAAGTTTTCCTAGTTGCATCATCAATAAATGTAACATAATAATGAGAGCCACCAAGAGATTGTACCTGAGCCAGTCCCCATACATCTGTATGCACTAGCTCTAACTTTTCATTCTTCTTCTGTTTCCCAACCCTGAGAAATATGACTCTCTTATGTTTTCCATAAACACAATTCTCACAGAATTCCAAACTTACCTGCTTCAAATCTGGCAGCAACTTCCTTGAGTGGAGAATCTGCATCCCCTTCTCACTCATGTGGCCAAGCCTATGATGCCACAATGCTGTATCTGTTCCTGTGGAAGCTAAAGAGATAGAATGGTCAGTATTATGAGGACATAAATACAACGTACCTATCGTGTCTCCTTTTGCTATCACCATTGATCCTTTAGTGATCTTCCACCACTTTTCTCCAAATGTAGGTAGACAGCCACCGTCTCCCAACTACCATGTTGAGATCATATTTCTTTTCATAGCAGGAATATGCCTAACATCTTTTAACATCCAGTCAATTCCATTCTTAACTTTTATCCATACCTTACCCATTCCAACAATTTTACATGGCTCATCATCACCCAATAAAACATGTCCAAAATCGCGAGGAACATACTCATGAAAGTATTTCCTATGGGGTGTAGCATGACATGAAGCTCCTGAATCTACTACCCAATAATCACTAGTATTATCTAATGCAAGAATCAAAGCATCTTGTAACACATCACCTGCTACATTTGCTTCCTGGGTAGTTTCCTTCTATGCATCTCCTTTCTTCTTTAGAGATCTGCAGTCTTTCTTCAGATGTCCTTTCTTTCCACAGTTCCAGCACTCTATTTTTTCCAGTCTGGACTTGGATCTTCCCGTTTTAGACTTGCCACGATTACCTTGTCTCTTTCCTCTCTCCTTTTGTCTTCCCCTGCTCTCCATGGTCAATGCATTACCTGATGTCTCATATGTGCTTTTTCTTCGCATTTCCTCGCTAAGAATAACACCAATAACATCATCAAATTTCAAGGTGTTTGAACCAGAGACAGAGTTACTTACAGCCATGACCAAGCTATTCCAACTTTCTGGCAATGAACACAAGATTAGAAGAGCCCTAACCTCATCATAAAAGTTCACACTTACAAAACTTAGCTGATTTGTAACCGTATTAAACTCATTTAAATGATCAGTAACAGATCCACCTTCAGACATCTTCATATTAAATAAACGCTTCATTAGAAATACCTTGTTGGAGGCCGAGGGTTTTTCATACAGCTTACCCAGTGCGCTCATCAAACCCTTCGTTGTCGTTTCTTTTGAGATATTGAAAGCCACCGACGAAGCTAGGCTCAGCCGTATTGTTCCCAGAGCCTTTATGTCAAGAACCTCTCATTCTTCGTCCTGAATGGCCGTCGGCTGCTTTGCTCTTCCTCCCAACGATAGGAATAGATCCTTCTGGTACAGATAGTCCTCCATTTGCATCTTCCATAACTGGAAGTTTTGGCCGTTAAACTTCTCGACCTTAAACTTTCCTTCTTCGAACCAGAAACCCTAGCTTCCTGCGGGTTTATCTTCCAAATAGACCTTCAGCTCTGATACCAATTGTTAGAAAAACAGGATCACAGAGCAATAACAATAAATAGAAATGCAAATATAATCACACACACATTACAAGAGAGACATAGATATATCTTGGTTCACCCCAACTTGGGCTACGTCCACACTGAAGTTGCCAGTCCTTATTATTATTTCGTCCAGCAAAGTGAAGGGATAAAACCTGCAGCACAGCCGTTGCACTTCCTCTTCACTTTCTCACAGTCTCTCTTCCGATCTTAGAGATATTTACAATGCATAAAACCTAATACATCTTTCCCTAGCCGTATTATAATTTCTATCTTTTATAGGGAAAATACAATGGAAAAAATACCACGGGATACCCAAAACCATGGGCCCGCAAAACAGCTGGCGAAAATAGCCCCAATCCCTAAAAATGCAGAATGGGTGTACAATCCTCTGGGGTGCACGGCTAAGACAATATCATCTGTGAGACTGGAAGATATGGCTCCAAAACCAACAGTAAGGTAGGTGTTACCTCCTCGGCTTGTGGCCATTGCGGGGTAAAATGGAGGGGGGCAAGTTGAACTTGCAATATCATTAGTTAGATACAAGCTCCTCGTTCGACGCGCAAAATGGGTCACTGGAATGAGAAGTGAGAGATCTCTCCGCAAGAATGGAAATCTCATGGTACTCAAGCGTAGAAGTGTGCTTGTACTTTCGGGGAGTTAACTTGCTCCATAATGTAATCGATGGAGCTAGGAGGGAGCATATGTGTGGAATTTCCATCGAGAAAGCATTCATCTTGCGATGTTGTTGTCGTAAGATTAGGGTGTTGAGGATCTTGCGGTGATATAGGCTCCAACACAGGGCTTGATACCTAGGAAGCAAGCGTGGGAGGTGCGCTTAATGGTGTCGCCGATGTGGTGACCACATTAATAGATGTTGTTTCTTGTGTTAAGGAGAGAGATTCCTCGATCGCTGCTTGAGTGAAATGAATGGTTTCCAAATCATCCTGAGATCGAGGGAGATCGGGACAATGATGTGTATAGTGCCCATACTGAGAACACATGCCACATGTGGCATTCGTACGCAACGTCTTGGACTTGGTAGGTGTGCCCCCTTTTATCATCGGTGGAGCATGGGTTATGCTAGCAGGAGTGTTAAGCAAATTCCATAGCTCCAACAAAGTAGGGAATGGATTGGTCGTGTGGCCTTGCTACCCACAAAGAGAACATGGTGGTGTGACTCTTTGAGTGTGTGTATTGGTCATAACTGGGATTTTAACCATTGTTGGTTTATGCCCCCTACTTTAGGCTGAGCGACCTCCGATGAATTAGATGTAGGGTTGGGTAATAGGGTACCTTTCAAATTTGGTTATTTGGTGCCCCCATTGGCGATATTTGTGATGATTGGTTGCAGTTTACTTGTGTATGTCATAGGTTGGGTTGTTGTAACCGAGGGTGTTATAGGCCTTGTAGGAATAGCAGCCAAAACAAGGACACACTCATAGTGAGCGACTGTTTTGGAAACCATCTCTGGGTAGGGAGGTGTAAGGTACCATACTGGGATACCTAAAGTGAGCTCGGGTAGACTTAACTGAACCATAACCAGTCCCTTATACGCTCGTGGGAGGGTACAAGAAAGGGATTTGGAATATTGGTGGGACCAATGGACTCAATGTTTGTTCAATGTCATGGATTAGCAGTGGTATAGATGATTGTGTTGAGGTAGAGGTGGATCCATTTTAAGTGGTGAAAATTATGCACATAAGGCCATCGGTTTATGTGGGAATCTTAGGTCGTGGTCCCAAATATACTCCTAACAAATTGGAGTCCTTATACAAGCCAGGGGAAATATCAACATACGGTTGATCAATGCCGACGACAATTGGTACGACATTGTCAGCATTGCTAGTGGTATTGGAGTCGTAGTAGTTAATATGGTCGAGGGTGATGATCTTCCCATTTAAGGGAAACATCATGATTCGTAAGACCGAGGAGGCTACTGCCTTCATGGCGTACATATAGATATGCCCCAAGAGGATGTTGTAGTCGATTTCGGCGTCAACTACCTCGATATTGATCATGACCATCTTTCCCCCCAATTCGATGGGGACACTTTGGTACAATCCTCTTGGTTGGGATGGTCTCCCATAATATGCATGAAGAGCAATAAACGAGGGGACCATCTCAGGTGACCCTAACCGTTTACACACTTTAGTAGACATAACGCAAGTGGATGCACCTTCATCGATGATACAACGATGAATCATAATGTTCTTTACCATGACATGGATTTGAAATCTGACTAACAAGGGTAGTCGCGGTTCACCTTTGTCAAGATCAAAGGTCATGAGACATGCATCAGAAGGGTTGAAAGTGCCTAGTGCATTGAGTAATGTCTTTAGTTGGGTTGGGTATGCATGTAGAACTTCTAATGTGGACATATCTACAGGAGAATAAGCCAAGTCATCCACAATACTGTAATTGTGGGCGACTTTCATGTGAGGGTTATTAGGGGTACACTGAAGTGGAACCTTGGGAATCCAAGGGATTTGTTCGGCACTTGAGTGTGGTATTTGTAAAGGGCCCCTCGAGGTGATAAGGATGTCTTCCAGTTGGGGAGATTCAGGCCTACCATAACCTTGGTATCGAGTCTAAATATTTACATCCAATGTGTAGATATTTTGAAAAGAGCTATCGTCGGGGGGAAAGGGTATTTTTGTTGTGTAACTACCCCTTGAATTGAAAAGGGTTGTTGTAACACGACGGTTTGGGGTTGGGGAGGGTTTGCAGCCTAAGGGTGATTCGCCACTACCTTGTTTTTGGTTTCCACTAACTGTTGGTGGTCGGGGATAAGAGGACAATGATGTGTGTAATGACCATAATTTCCGCAACTGGAGCAGAAGTAATTGGTCCCTAGGTTAGCGTTCTTCCCTTGTTTGGGAGGATTATTGGTCCCCATGTTTTGGTTACCCGTATTCTAGTTTTGTTTGAGAGGGGGGTTTCCCCCTTGCCCAGGCTATTGGTTTTGCTTGTTCTTTCATTTCTTCTTTCCCCGAGTTTATGGATTCTGGGGGTTTCCAATGTTCAATTGCTCAAATTGTTGAGCTTGTTGAACGTAAGAAGGTTGAACTATGTTCACCCCCATGTGGGGTGCAGTTTGCTGACCAGTTGGGCATGGGAATGGGTAATAAGGGTTATATCTCGGGGGTGGGATAAATGTGGTTTGTGTTCCATAAGGTGTGGACATAGGAACAGCTTGGGCCATAGGCGGTGCGGGAACCGTCATTACTTGGCTAACATTTGGGTATGTAGGACTATATGGTCCATACTATAAGTGACCAACTAGTGGGGTTGGTACCGGTGTAGGGGGGTACCGATGTAGATGTCATGGATGGGTATTTTGGAACCATATTAAATGGAACTGATGTGGTAGGAGGAACCTTTCCTAAGTGGGAAATGGACCCAATAATCCCATCCGCCAAATGTGACGAGCCCAAAGGTGTAAGATCCAACAATTGATGCATAGGGGTATCAGGAAGGATAGTGTAAAGCTAGTTGGATTGTGCATATATGAGATCAAAATGTTGGGCTTTCATAATAGCCTCTTCCTCGCTTTGTAGCATGGAAGTTGCGACATCTTTATCTATGGTGCATTGGAGAGATTTGATAAACCAATCCAACAAAAAGGGTGGTGTATTTCGATTTTACACAATGTATGGCGTCTACGCCACTCGTGGATGTGATCCACGATGTGAGTGGATGTATTTTGTCGAAACTCAGTGAGAATTTTGATACTAGGGTCATGTTGGATCAGAAGCTGGAAATAAATGAGAATGCGGTGTCCAATGTCGCAAAGGTGGCATGGGTCGCTCTCCCTGGTTTTACATACCATTTAGCTGTAGTTCCGGAGAGGGTACGCTGGAAGAGACGAAGCCTCATGGGATCATCCACTATGTTGTTAGATGAACACAATAAATGGAATGACATGACATGGTTGGCGCAATCATCTCCTTTCTTTCCTTCAAATTTTGGAATGTCAGAGGGAATTCTATCGGGCATGGCTGGCCATGTTGGATCATGTGCGATGGGTTCATTGATCAGTTTTTCCAAATCAGGTAGATTTAAACTAGCCATAAACGGTAAGGTAGGGGTATTTGGTCTTTCCATTGTGTGTGGGGTGTGATTTCCAAGAGGGGGATACCCAGGTGGTGTGGAAAACAATGGTTGGCGTCCTATGAGAGAGGAGGGATCAAAGGGAACTTGAGGATCTCCGAGGGAAAAAGCCAGCGGGGCACCTCTTCTGATGGGGGAAGAGGTGGTGTAATTAACAGCTTCTCCAAGAGGATAAAATGTATCTAGAAAGGCTTGGCCTCGACCAGATGATCCTATAAATGTGGCCTAGGATCGTCCCCTACTGGAGTACCTTCCACGTGAACCACAAGGAGAAGGTGTAAAAACACCCCTCGAGAGAGGGGATAGGCCTTGTAGACATTGAGACTGTCCCAGGATGTTGTTTTGTTCCTCAATGGTGAAGGCTTTGTGTCAAATAAGAGTGATGGTGGAATTTAAATGCAATTGAACAAATGCAAAATATGCCAACCACAACATATGCAAATACGGTGCAATAGTGAGTGATATGTGCAAAGTTGGTTTTAGTGCATGAGTTACCGCATGTGGGTTCTTTTTAATTACGAGTTTAATGAACTTGTAGTTAAGAATAAAATAAATGTAAATTCCCTCAAAATACCTAACTTCCTTCCTCTCGAATGTAACTGGGCCTCCTAAAAGCACAATTGATGGTGATGATGGTATCCATGCACCAATTGACTAGTGGAGGTAACAAAGAGCTAGTTCTACCAGCAATGGGGCCAATGTTCCAATAAACAAGACTTGGAAACACCTCCCAAAGGTAATAGATAACATCAAGAGTCAATTACACTCACAATTTCTCCTGGCAATGTCCTAAGTTTGGCCACTAAGATACCTTGCATCAAGTGTGGATTAGTGGTTCGGCCTACATGGTATAGTGCCATCTCCCTACAACAAACTGAGTGGCTTGTAGGGGAGATAAGGGAAACTATGCCTCATCTTTCACCTCCGTGGTCACGGCGCACTTCTGATATGGTATTTCTTTGATAGTAGGATTTTGAAAGTACCCTATAAGACAACAATGCTATGTTTCAAAATATCAGTAATGAAACTAGGTTGGTGGGCATTAATGGATGCCTAGCCCAATCAATCCTACCTAACTAAAATGTTATTTTGTGACCTCCTCTAGAGTATTTTAGTTGGTTGGACAATTAAAAAGTTGATTTTAAGGGGTTTGAAATTTCACTTAAGGAGTGTAAGAGAGGTATTTCACAATCCCTACCTTTTTTATTCACCAAGCTCACAAGAAGTGTGACATGAAGAGCATACTAGGATCGGAAGAGTATTTAGGTATCTTAGTGTGTGCTAGTGATGCAAACACATGTGATGAAAGCAAATCAATTGTCACGAAATTAACTAGAAGAGTATAAATGCAAATGTATTTTTAACTCTAAAAGATGCTCATGGTGCTTTGCAAATCAAAATGCTAACTAAATAGAAAAGTGTGCAATGGAGGTATTTCACACTTCTCACCCTTTTCTGATTCACCAAGCTCACATGAAGTGCGAGGTGAAGAGCATACTTAGGGGACAAGAGTATTTAGGTCCTTGCTTCTGTGCAAAAAGTGGATTCTACACTAGCATTGATACTAAAAACATGTCAATTGTGCATAAACAAGAATGGTCTTGAATACTAGTGACAACAATGAGTCCCATTGAAAGCCTCAAGGTTGGTTACCTATGTAAGTTTCAAGAGATATGATCTCTTTACTTCCTAATCTTGGTCTAGGTGAACTAATTACTAGAAAACTAAGTAATCATCTGAATTTAACTTAATTAAAGTTCATTAGTAAGTAGCAATTGGGATGCCAGATTGTATTATGTAGATAAAAAGAAAATAAAAGACTGTAGCGCAGCCAAACAATACTCTAATGTGCGAGTAGCATGTAGAAATTCAAAATAGGTGCACTAGTAGCATGGGTGATACATTGATAAGGTGTGAGGATCAACCTACAGGAGGTCACACGAGTCGCAAACTATTTACCTGCATTGGTATTGCATCTGTCGAAGGCTTTTCCACACTTGTAGCGCGGCCGAGAGGCCGGGATCCATGCTACTGTGTAAAAATTAAACAAGGCTGATTGAGGGCCAAATCCTAGGGGAAGAGGTGGAATACCTGATCTCCTGCAAATGATAAACATCCATAATTAATTACTTATCATAAAACAACCTAGTTAAATAAGAAATGAACAAAAATAAGTGGAGTCGCCATTAGAACTGTTGTGGAAAAAATTGCACAAGTGGCCACTCTTCCACTTAGTAAGGGGCCAGGCCTTGTAGGATCCAGTAATGCCTCAGTCCTTGGAGCCCCTATGTGGTGAGTTGGTTGTCCTCCAAGTGATCCTGTAATAGATTGTTAGTGCAATTCACATAAAACAAAGAAATATGGATAAAATGCAAAATAAAATAGATGGGGGGAGAATGCAAACTCCAATAAAAATCCAAGATATGCTAAACCACTTTTGTATTTCCCAATGGTCAAGTTGTACAACACCGAGGAGGTGTGGGATTCAAGGGAAGCCAACAATATCCCTTAGGGAGGCCTTTTTTGTCCAAACTAAATGCTAAGTCAATGGTGGAACAATGGAGAGGAACTCTTGACCCTTGAAGGAAAGTGGCAAGGGAGCTTGGGAATGCTTACAGTGATGGGAAGAGGTGGGCTATGAGGAAGCTCCAACAAAAATCTAGCAGCATAACCTTGCTCTTGATTTCTCTCTACAAAATGCATGCCAATGGCTTCCTTTTATAGGCCAAAGAGGTGGCCAACAAACAACTAGATCCAAATGTGAACTCATCTACTCCATGAACCAGTTCCAAGGTACACTAAGGGGGATAGTTAATGCCAACAGGCGTGTGAGGATCTGAATTTGAATCCTTGGAGATGATGGATCCTTCAATGCGCCGCGGGAAATAGGTGGTCCCATAATTTTGACTGTAGCGCGACTATCGAAGGAAGAGTCGCGCAGGTATCGTGTGGGCATTGTTCTTGTAACCTGCGCTATAGCGCGAGTTAACAGTGTCTTAGCCGCGCAACCCCTTGTTTTGTCTCGTTTTTGGCACTTTTGGACTCAGATGTCTTTTGGATTTGTTGAGGATGCCTGAGGTGAACTGAATTCTTTATGTTGATGACACTTTACAGGAAGAATCGTTGAAATGTCACATGTGTGTGAAAAATAAATTCAATCCCTCTCGGTACTTGATAGAACCAGATTCTATGCCGGTTTTAATTTTTAATAGATTTTGTTTAAAATTTAAAATTGAGGTGGCATATGACATCCAATTTCTTTTTTGTCACTTACATTATGAGATAACATCTCCCTCATATTGGGCTATAGAGCACCTCACTACTCTGCATGAAATTATTAGTCCTTGCTTTTAAGCTACAAGGGTTATAGGAAATTACTCGTACTTTTTTTTATTACACAGTCAATCAAAACATATATAAACCATATATAGGAAACATGTCAGTCAAAACAGGCTGCTGAGATGAATATCGATAAACTACTTCATTGTCCGAGTATGGGCTATATGGATGATCAACAGAAAGGCGAGTTGATGGAATGGGAATGTTGCAGAAATGTGATTCTGTGTGAGCGAGAAGAGATGTGGAGAATGAAAAGTAGAGCGATATGGCTACAGTGTGGTGATGAGAATACAAAAATTTTTCAAGCATATGCAAAGGGGAGAAAATCCACAAACTCTATTTGGGAACTATCTTCAGCTGCAGGTGAATGGGTCTCCAGTTTCGATGGATTGGCGGAGTTGGGTGTTAGACACTACGGAGATTTATTCACTGCATCACCTGGGGTCTCTATTGCTGAGGTTATTCGTGTGACTCAGCTTTTCCCTCGTTTTGTGGGGGAGGAAGAAAATCGACTGCTGATGGAGGAAGTGTCGCCGACTGAGCTCTCGCTGGTTATGCATTCCTTTCAGAAAGATAAAAGCCCTGGGCCAGATGGCTGGCCCATTGAATTCTTCTTGGTATTCTATGACTTCTTCGGGGAGGAATTATTGAATGTGGTGGAAGAATCTCGAAAGGCTGGGTTTGTACATGGTCCTTTTAACTCGACCTTTATTGCTCTTATACCAAAAGCGGACAAGCCTGATAACTTTGACGAATTCAGACCTATCTCTCTCTACAATAGTATCTATAAGATCATCTCTAAGGTCATGGCGCGGAGACTCAAGAATATTTTGTCTCAGCATATCTCTTGTGAGAAATTTGGCTTCTTGGAAGGTCGTCAAATACATGAGGCCATAGGTGTAGCCCAGGAAGGATTACACACTCTGAAAGTACAGAAACAAAAGGGTGCTGTGATCAAGATTGATCTCTCAAAAGCATTTGATAGAGTTAGTTGGCTCTATATCCGGATGCTACTAACTCACCTGGGTTTCTGCTATGAATTTATCAGATGGATTATGGCCTGCATCACAACGGTGAGCTTTGCGGTACTGATCAATGGTTCTGCTAGTCCATTATTCCATGCAGGGAGGGGCCTACGACAGGGATACCCACTCTCTCCGCTGTTGTTTCTCCTTGTTGCTGAGGGACTCAGTCGTTTTATACTGAAAGCAAAAGCTGAAGGTTCCTTTCGAAGCATATCCATTTCTCAGGTATTGTATATTTCACATCTCCTATTTGTTGATGACATTCTGATATTTTGTGATGGCACACGACAGGAGATTGATAAGGTGGTTGAAGGCCTCAATTTAGTGCATTTAGCCGTGGGTATGTTAGTGAATATTGACAAGTCTTCTATTACATGCTCACATTTAACCGAGCAGGAGATACACTATATGGCACTCAGACTACCTTACAGGACATTGGATATTGATGATGGCATAAAATACCTTGGCTTTCACTTGAAACCAAATGCTTATTTGAAGGCTGATTGGTACTGGTTATTAGCTAAATTAGAGCAGCGACTACATGGATGGAGTCATAAATGGCTCTCTCGGGCTGGGAGGCTGGTGCTGATTAAATCGGTCTTGGAAGCAATCCCGGTGTATTGGATGTCTCTAGCTTGGATACCCAAAGGAGTTTTGGAGCAGATCCGACGGTTGTGTTTTGCTTTTATTTGGAAGGGTAAGTGTGACAAACGAGCGTTGGTGTGGGTCCGATGGGAAAACATTGCGGTCCCAAAATCCCTGGGAGGATGGGGGTTAAAGAATATATTTCTGTTCGCAAAAGCATTGGGGGCCAAGGGGTCATGGCGACTTATTCATACACAGAGTCTCTGGACAAGAGTGGTATATCATAAATATATTGCCCCTCTTACACTACTCGAATGGATCAGGCTGGACAATAAGACAAGGGCAAATTGTTCTGTGGTTTGGAAAGCGGTGGTGCAGCATTTTCACCTGGTGGGATCTGGATTAGTGTGGAGAATTGGAAATGGGAGACATATTCGTCTTGGACGGGACCCTTGGGTTGGCTGTAGGGGAGGTCATGTCCTCCATGTGGAATTGAGGAATTTTCTGGCAGCTAGGGGTTGTCTTTTCTTGGATGATATTGCGGATCAGGGAACAACTACACTATGGCATCAGGGGTGGACCTCTGCACAACGACTTGAGATCCCGGGAGATCTGCATGGGGCTTGGGTGAATTATCTTCGGCACCTAAGAATTTTGAATATTCGACTGACAAATAGGACTGATGAACTTATATGGGACCATCATCCCTCTGGAATATACTCCCCAAAGAATGGATATATCCAGTTAAATGTGGATGCACATAACAGAGGATTGGAGTGGTGGTGGAAATATCTGTGGAAGTTAAAATGTCCAGGTAAAGCTAAAATTCTCTTCTGGTCAATTCTAGAAAATAAGGCCCCAACCTGGGACATTCTGCAAAAACGATTCATAATGGGACCGGGGTTCTGTCCACTCTGCAGGGATGCGGAAGAGTCACTTTCTCATCTTTTTGTACATTGTCGATATACTCAGGCAGTTTGGGCTGATGTTTGCATATTACTGGATCTTAATGTGGGGTGGCAGGGTGCGAATGTTCATGAAGCGTTCCAATTGTGGTGGGCAACACAAAAGACATCATCCATCCGGGCTCTCCCTTGTATTTTCGCCTGGGGCATTTGGATTACCAGAAACAAGATTATCTTTCAAGATTGCAGGGTTCCTATGGAGAGTGTAGGGGCTCAAGTCGTGGCAATTACTCAACACTTCAAGGCACCTGCCCTTGTGAATAGAACGCGACATGTGTGTGTGGAATTGATTGACAAATCCATGCCGTGGGCTTTTTTTGATGGTGCTTCTATCGACCATCAAACGGAGTGTGGAGGGGGGGGAGTACTTTACAAATCTAAGTCTCATTACTTTTAACTAGTGGTTGGATTGGGGAGGGGATCAAATAATTTTGCTGAACTTATGTCTCTTGGGCTACTGATGTTATTCGCACTTGAACAAGGATTTCTATCGCTACAGATTTTCGGCGACTCCATGTTAGTTATCGAATGGGCACAGGAGATCACACATTGTTATGTGATGATATTATTACCTATTCTGGAGGAGGTGATCCGGTTAAAGCAGTATTTTAACCATATTACCTTTACACATGTCTATAGGGAGCGGAATGGGATGGCCGACCTACTCTCCAAAGCAGCGATACATCAGCACTTAACATATGGCACATGGAGGATCACTATCCACTCTCCAGAGGGCACCTACAGCTATCATCACAGACCTTTTCACGAAGAATTTGAGACACAGAATTGAGCATTAGCTCTGTTTTGATTGACCAGCGATGGAGACCTTCTCTCGGCACAGATTGACCGACAATGGACACATACTCAGCGATGGAGAAATCGCAGCTATTGATGATCCAGTGATGGACAATAGCATATTTGTTAACTGGATATATGTGGGCTGAGATAGCTGTGTACACGTTATGCAGAATAGCGAATCACGCGAGTCTGTTTGACAGTATTTGTATCTCTGTAATTGGATAATTGGATATATGTGGATTGTATGTACAGCCATATACTTGTTTGATGTAGGGGACATCTGATATGATGTAAATAAAGGACAGTAACCTATGACAATGTAGGGATCTTGTGATTCTATTACATGTGCAGAATGTAATTTTGTTCATTTATTATGAAATAAAATTACGACTTTTTCCAAGGAAAAAAAAAAACATGTCAGTCAAAACATGTATTAACCATTTATCCAAAGTTTTCCCAAGTTTCTCGTTGGAAGATGTATAGAAACATTATCTCAACCACTAAAACTTTTGTTATTTTTATTTGACCTCATATCAAGGCAACTTTCATTTGACCATCATTTATCAATGGATTTGTTAGATTTCAACTTAGTAATTACAAACAATGGATAAATTTTGAATTTGCAGATGCATTAATGCTATCTCTCCCAATTAAAAGTAGTTAACTAACATTTTATGTTTATGACAACTTTCTTCATACTATGAACTTGCACTCATTTTTTAAGAATTCGCTACAGTTTTTTTTGGCATGATGAGGTTGTCACGCACCATCATTATGACAATGATGATGTATGTATGTGGTTCTTGGAATGGTGATATGATCTGTAAACAATGGGCTTATAGCATGTGTGTTTCTCCAACACAAATACTTGATAAAAACTTATTAAAAAAAACCTTCATCACTTGATGAAAGTGCTTTGAGACTAAGAAACAAGTTTACATGTCAACTACCTAGTAGTGTGTGCTCGAATTCTCTAGCATTCTCAGGTATCTAACTCTATTTGGTATTAGCACCATTTCATTCTCAATCTCCCTAACTATCACATGAAAACCCTATTCAAATTTATCACTCTGTTAGGAACAAAAAACATGCTAAATAATTGTAATAGCTCTCAAACCATAGTCATAAATCCCTTGGGTTAACGGGGATGGATAAGGTAGATTGTTTCATTATTCTCTTAACCTAATTTCAATATAATTGATTGTTCTAAACTTTTGGACACCAAAAATCCTCTCAATTGGGAGGTGTGATACGAAAATGGATTTGAACAAATGGATGGTTGTAATGCTCAGTACCTATAATGCAATTTGGCAATGTAAAAAGGTTAGACAATGCATTAAAGATAATGCAAATGTAAATGTGAATAAGAGAGAGGGAAAAAATACAACATTTAATTGAATTAGAAAATGAAAATAGGAGAGGGGAATGGGAAATGAAAGGTCAGGCATGTTGGCCTTCCCATAACTTTGCTCTCCTATATCTCCCTTCACTTAGACTATCAAAGGGATTTTTGCATGATGTTAGCCCAAAGTGGAGAGTGCGTAAGAGCCCAGAGCTGCATTATATTCCAAAGATTTATGAAATTAAATATTGAACAACCAATAAATGTTGGTTTTCCCATTTAGGTTTCCAATGTAAACATTGTCTCAATGTGCAATACTTTCTCTGTGTGTATCTTTTTTGTGGCATTACTTTGCTTATTGTATGGATTAAGAACTTATGTGTCATTAATGGCTACAAGTGAGTTATTAAAATTAATGTGTGAACTACAAGTAGCTTAAATAGTGTTATTGATGCATATTTCATTTTGTTACTAAGCTAAGGAGGTTCTAATAGCTAGATAATCTCATCAATTGGGTTCCCAACCAATCTCAGAGATCAAGGGAGCGAATTTAAGCGTTGTTCCACTTATGCGTGAGTTTCTAAATCAATTTTTTTTATAATTTGTATTGTTTGGGTGAATTTTCACTACTTGGCTAATATGTATTGCTTGGGCGAGTTTCTCTATCACTGGGGCGAGTTTCTTTGTCACTAGGGTGAGTTTGTTTTCTTGGGGAAATTTAATCATTGCTAGGGTGGATTTGCTTTACCTCAAGCATGTTTATCACAACTATGACGTTCTCTAACCTTCCTAGTTGATTTTCCATTTGGTTGGGTGAGTTACTCCTTTGCCTGTGCGTTTTTATCAATGCCTAGGCATTTTTAACATAGTTGGGTTGATTCATTTCATTGTTGAGCGAGTTCCTTGCTTGTCATCATTGTAAATGGGTCGTATTAGCCTTCCTAGAGACCATACACCCTTGCTAAGTTTTTCTTAAAGTTCTAAAATAGTTATATGGACCACACACACCATTCCCTACACACTTTTACTTTGTTGTTAAGTGTATTACCTCGCTATCTGGTCAATAGAGCTCCTTGCTAGGAATTTTTCCTATTGGATTGACTATGCACATCCTCCTTTGATTGTTTTACCTCATTAGATGGTCACTGCATCAATTTGTTCAATGGAGAGATAAAAACATTTTATTGAGAAAGAGGAGGAGATAGTTTCGCTAGTGCATGCTTGCATCTATATGGGTGGACCATTTAGTGAGCAAGTTCAGTAGTAGGTATTGATGTGATTTATATTGATATCAAGATCTAGAACCCTAGATCCATGACCAGTTGTAGAGATGCATACATATCTAGTGAATGATTTAGTGGTGGGAATAGATAGAAGTTAAGTAAGTATGATTAATTAGTGGAGGCAATCTTAAACCCATATGTTCATTCATGTGCAATTCTTATATGTTGTTGTGAAGGAAATATGAGTCCAAGCTAGAAGAGGATTAGATATTACCTCTTGTCACCCAATATAGATAACACAAGCCAGAGTTTGGACTCAAACCTGAACCTAGCATAAGAAGCCACACTTACTTTCAAAGCACATAGAGAACATAGGAAGCTCAACCAACCAAGAGAAGGTAGAGAATTTGTAGAGTTTGGTTTATGGCCTAACCTATTGGTTGCTAGTTTTTTTGCACAAGAAGCCACACTTCCTATCAAAGCGCACAGAGAACATAGGAAGCTCAACCAACCAAGAGAAGGTAGAGAATTTGCAGAGTATGGTTTATGGCCTAACCTACGGGTTTCTAGTGTGTTTTGCATAATAAAAACAATAGAAGAAAAACAAACTTAGCATATTGATTGTGATTTGTGTATAATAGCTTGTTGTTGTATGCAAGATACACTTAAGAACAAGTTTTAAATCCATTTCAAGGAACATAGATCTCTAAATAACACAAATAACAGAGACAATACTTTTATTCTGCATAACATCCATGTTGGTGAAGTAACTAGACTATAAGCGCCTCATTTATGGATCACGACCATGTGTATAGACTTCAGTGGCTACACCGCCACCATTATGCACCCCTTGATATAGCTTTCACATTTTTTGTGTTTCTTGTTCCATTGTCAAAAGTTCATGCAACCAACCCATTTTCTAAGAGCAAAGAAGAATGGACTAAAGAAGTTAGCGACGACCTCATCCATTTAGTATGAATAGTTCACTGCTTAAATCACTTTTGATAAGTATGTGGTAATCCTTCAATGAATGAATTTTCTTAGAATAGAATAAAACCAGAGCATTAATATCCTTCAATAAATTTCAAAGTTCATAAGCCACATGCATATATGTAGGGATTAATGTAATTATATTCATATTATGAAGCTTTTGAAAACACATGTGAAGATCGACTTTTTGGTTTTTAGTTTCTCTTACCACACTATGAGAATCTGAATCTGATCGAATTTTTGGTTTTTAGTTTATCTTTCCATGTGAATATGTTTTATCTTTATGTATATTTTTGGATAAACTATCGATGATGATGTTTTCCTTGCCATGTTCTTAAACCTCATGTATGATAGGTACCCATCTTAACAAACAATGCTTCATGTTTGGCACTCCACGCAACCGGTTCATCATTGCGACCATATCTTTCACTTCTCACAAATGCTCAGTTGGGTAAATACTTCTACTAAATCTTTTGCAATATTTAGAAGAAATCCACTATTTTCTCACTCATTGTTGAAGGTATTTGTGGATTATGAACTCGTATGTATAGGATTTTGAAATATAGTTGTGAGGGGATAGAAATTTATAAAATATTTGCAAGTTTGTTGTGTTGAATAGACAGATTACTTATCCCCTTTTGCACTTAACTGTTCATTTTCAAGCATTAATTCAATATACTCTAGGATCTTTACTAAGAGAATAACATGTATAGTATATCAATGCATATCAATCATAGCAAGCATGTCAAACATCACAAGATGCAAACATAAGAGACAATAGACACACAGAGTTTCAGTGGGGAAAACCCTAAGGTGAAAAACCCCACAACTTCCTCAAAGATAGATAGAGCAATGATACAACCAAAGTACAACCCAAGTACACATAGATAGTCTCCTCCTAGTATCTGATCCTCCTCCTCACATGTGCACCACTTTCTGAGTGATGGATGAGTGAGTAATGAAGTGATCAAATAGAGAGATCCCGCTCTCTACTTATACTTGTTCTGAGCAGCCTAATAAACCTATGGGGCCGACTTGTCTAACTCAACCTAATAACCCCAGGTTAACTTAATCAGGGCCGACCCCACACATGGTGGTCTAATAACCCATCGGCAAGTTACGACACGTGTGGCACTTGTCAATACAAATGACGACACTTCCGTATAGAGGAATAATACATCTCTATAGGAGTACAATAAAATACATAGATGAAATACATTCCGAAATTACATATACATCAACACTCCCTCTTAACTAAGAAGGTATTTCTCGACACAGATCTGCTAACACAAGTCTTCTTCTTTGGATCATCATCAGCGAATCATCATCATCATCACTGTTGCTGCTATCTCAATCAATCTCTGATCTACTCGCCATAGGAAGTTCTACAGAGCCAATCCTTTTTCATACTGGATGTAGGCTCACCACCTGTAGGTCTTCATCATCACTGGCCATACTGTGGAATACTCAGGACTAATTACGTGCCTCAACAAAACCTCGAAAGAGCATCCCAGGACTGATTGCGAGCACACTGCTCAACCTATCGGATCTCCCAGGATCTTTTACATGTTGAACTTCATAAAACCTACTCAGAGCATCCCAGGATGTTACGAGCAAACCGCTCTACCTGTCTGGATCTCGATAGAGCATCCCAAGCTGTTATGAGCACACCGCTCTACCTATCCAGATTTTAAAGGATCTTTTTTATGTGAACTTTCGCAAAACCTACTCAGAGCATCCCAGGATGTTACGAGCAAACCGCTCTACCTGTCTGGATCTCGATAGAGCATCCCAGGATGTTACGAGCACACCGCTCTACCTGTCCGGATTTTAAAGGATCTTTTCTATGCGAAACCATAGCAAAACCTACTCAGATCATCCCAGGATGTTACGAGAAAACCGCTCTACCTGTATGGATCTCAATAGAGCATCCCAGGCTATTACGAGCACACCGCTCTACCTGTCCGAATTTTAAAGGATCTTTTCTATGCTACCTGCACAACCTGTCCACGGCCACAGAGTATCAAGCCCATACTCACCATACATCATCCTGATGTACATCATCACATGATCAACCTGATCATCATCATAGCATCATCCTGATGCATATCATCTGGAGCAACATCCTGAAGCTCGTCATCTGTGATCATCCTGATCATCATCATAGCATCAACCTGATGCATATCATCTGGAGCAACATCCTGAAGCTCGTCATCTGTGATCATCTTGATCATCATCATAGCATCAACCTGATGCATATCATCTGGAGCAACATCCTGAAGCTCGTCATCTGTGATCATCCTGATCATCATCATAGCATCAACTTGATGCATATCATCTGGAGCGACATCCTTAAGCTCATCATCTGTGATCATCCTGATCAAATAGTATATCCATCTGATGCATACAAAGTATCTACCTGATACATATCATCATACATGATCTACCTGATCATACAAATGCATCCATCTGATATACATAATGCATCCACCTGATACATACATAAGTACATGATCTACCTGATCATACAATGCATCCACCTGATACATATACAAATACATGATCTACCTGATCATATCCCGCATCCAACATGATGCATATGCATATACATATACATGATCAAACTGATCAAAGCATCCAACTGATGCATATACAAAGTAGTAACTGGAGCATCGTCCTGATGCTCATCATCGAGTGCTTACATACACAGCCATGGGAAGGATCCTCCTCTCACCATGCTTGGAATGGCTCCAGCAGATGTGGCCATCACTTCTTCCTCAAAGTGTCATCGATCTGAAGAACACCAAGCCTCTCTCTGAAGTACTCGAACTTCACTCTGGCTAGTGGTTTCGTCAGTACATCTGCAATATGCTCAGCCGTCGCAACGTACAGGAGCTTCACTGCTCCTCTCTACACCATATCCCTGATATAGTGATATTTTATCTCAATGTGCTTTGACCTGTCGTGGAACATCGAGTTCTCAGACAGCTTCACACAACTCTGGTTGTCACAAAAGATACCAGTAGCCTCCAACGAGAGATCAAATAACTCAGACAGTAGCTTCCGGAGCCATACTTCCTCACAACTAGCCGAACATGCTACAACATACTCTCCCTTGGCTGTACTCAGTGCTATGAAGGATTGCTTCCTGCTAAACCAAGAGATCACACCTGATCCCATACTGAAGCAGCACCCATATGTGCTCTTCCTATCTACAGCACTGCCTGCCCAATCTGAATCAACATAACCCTCCAGGTTAAAATTTTGATTCGCATCATACTTGAGCCCATAATCAAACGTACCCTTCAGGTACCTCAGAATATGCTTTACAGCAACCAGGTGAACACCTCTGGGATCTGTCAGGAACTGGCTCAATGTTTTCACCGTAAAGCAGATATCTGGTCTCGTGTTCGTCAGGTACATCAAGGACCCAATCATCTGACGATACACTGTGACATCAACCGCATCAAATGAAGCATCACATAGAAGCTTCAGGTTCGATGCCATAGGTGTGGCCATGGCCTTGCATTCCATCATCCTGAACCTCTTGAGGATCTCTACTACATACTTCCCTTTTCCAAGGAAGATTCCATTTGCACTCTGCCACACCTCCATGCCTAGAAATTAGTGCATCATCTCCAAGTTCTTCATCTTGAACTCGACAGCAAGCTTCCGCTGCATGTCGACAATCAATCTATCCTCACCTGTAACAAACAGGTCATCCACATACAAAAGTAGTATCATTGGATTTCCTTCCTCAACCTTGTAGTAAAGGTTGGAATCCGCTTTACTCTTGGTAAAGCTCAAACTGGATAGAAATCCATCTATCCTACCATACCATGTCCTGGCTGCATGTTTCAAACCATACAGGGATTTCTTCAGTTTGCACACATGTGACTCTCGATCATGTGTCTCAAACCCGAGTAGCTGATCCACATACACTTCCTCTTCGACTACACTATTCAAGAAAGTTGTCTTGACATCCATCTAGTGTATCTTCCATTTTATCACTGCAGCCAAAGCAAGTACTGATCTGATGGAAGTGTGCCTGGATATAGGTGTAGAAGTCTCTTCATACTCAATCCCTCTTTCTGCGAGAAGCCACGAGCTACAAACCTCGCTTTGTATTTCTCCATGATACCATCTACAGTATGCCTAATCTTATAGATCCATTTGGAAGTCACAACAGACTTCCCTTCAGGTCTTAGGACTGCATCCCAAACATCATTCTTCATGATCAACTGGTACTCCTCAATCATGGCATTCTTCCCGAATCCTGGGAACTTCAATATATTCAATATCTTCAATATATAACTTTGTTGCTGAAACAAATGTTGTAGTCCTTCTTTTGTAGGTGCTCGTATACGATCTTTCCTACAAAACAAGTTAAATTGCATGATTAGAAAATTCTCATAGTTTTCAAAACAAATTCTTACACATAAAGAAATATGTCATACAGTCATGCAATTATTTTAGCCAATGCTTCAATACAACATTCATCCATATCCTGTAACTTTCTAGATGCCTTCCAATCTCTACCAGAACATTGTTAAGAGTTTTGCACTACTCTCAACATGTCAGCAAAGAGGTTTCATTCTAGATAAGTAGAAATGGAATGTTGTACAGTTCCATAGGCCACTTAACCATTACATTCATATTAGTAGTATGATGTTCACTAATGCAATTATTCTAATATGCCAAAATACACAGCCTAATTCTAGGAACATCAGTATATACATCATTGAACAATATTATTTAAACAATCAAATATGCAAGAAATGATAATTCAAATACTTATCTTTGTTTGGTTTGTAGGGTTTACTCCCTCTCAATATTTTCTTCCTTGCAAGAACTACTAGAGTGTGCTCCCTCTTGATCATTGCTTCATGGATTACCTGTCCTTGAACTTATATCCATCCTCGATCACTATGCATGCTTACGAGTATCATCATTGTGTTCTCATCGATATCTCATACATAATCATACATTCATCAGTATACTATCAAAACAAAATAATCTTAAACATGTATAGTCATGATCATTTCAAACAAAGATAATAAGCACTATCATTCAAGGTTTCAGGGAAGACTTCTCTTACTCATGCATATTCATATTTGACTATAGAACTCTCCTGGTTAGTCATATCATCAATCAAGGTAAGAGACATAATATGCATAAACTCAAACTTGTAACTTCATGAGTAATCATTATCAATCATACAAAAGTATAAGATCCTTTGATATAGGAAAAACATACCCGGTCATCATATTTGCTAGTTATGTCTAGCAATGTTTTCTTGTTCTCTTCAATGACCTGCATAACTCATAAGTTAACCTTTTCAAAACCAAATTATACATACCTCTATGTGATCCATGATTATGGATGAATCTTTGTCTTCATGTCACCATAGCATGTTCAGGTTGTCCCTTCAATTTATACAATCCTCCCTCTTGCTCTCCAATAACCACTGCATCATCTATAGTTTTACCTTTTGGCCACATTAGAACTTGGCCATCTACAAATGCAACCCTCATGCCTTTTGCATCCAATGCAAATATGGAGAGTAAGTTCTTCTTGAACCCAGGTACATATAGAACCTCTTTCATCTTCAAAGACTTCCCAGATTCTAGGTTGTAGGAGGCTTCCCCACTTCCTTTGATAGGGTATTGATAATCATCCCCAAGTTTCACTTTATGGGGTGATTCATGTTCAGACAGATTTACAAAAGATTCTTTAAACCCAGTCATGTGTTTAGAAGCCCCACTGTTAATTAACCAATCATTACAACCATGAGAAATAGTACCTGTGAGAGCAGAGATTAGAACATACTCTTCTTCGCTTGATGAGTCATCATCATCACTTTCTGCTCTAGCATTCTTCTTGGGAGGTTCATCATCCTCAGCAGCATGAGCATGATATCTGTTCTTGTTTCCCTTCTTCTTCTTCTTGTTCGAACCCTTTTTGTTCTTGGGACAATCTATAGCAAAGTGTCCCTTCTCATTACAGGTGAAGCATCTCAGATCCTTCTTACCCTTTTGGTGATGGTGGTGAGAAGGTCTTCTGTTATGAGGTGGCTCCTTCTTGAACTTACCTTTCTTGGTATGTGTTGTGAGAGCTTGATCTTCATTTCCCATCTTTTCTTCTCGGGCCACGAGCCTAGCTTCTTCTTGAGAGCATTCCTCCCACAGTCTATTGAAAGATACCAACTTCTTTCTTGCACAGATTCCTTGGATAAAGGAATCCCATGACCTGGGTAGGCCATTCAGAGTGGTCATGACAACTTCACCATTCTCCACCATTTCATCCACTACTTCTAGTTGTTCCTTGATCTGAGATACCCCGAAAAAATAATATTGAATGGATTCTCCATTCTGAATCTTTACCCCTTTCAATTGGTTTCATAGAGTCATCTTCCGACTTATGTTCTTCCCTTCAAATAGCTTGGATAGGGAATCAAACATCTCTTTGGGTGTCTTCAGAGATGACACATGGGGGATGGTATGGTCCTTGATAGAATCAGCAATGATTCTCTTTTCCTTGAGCAAGTTCTTCTTGTGGAGGGCTTTAGCCTCTTCTCCCTCTGGGACAGGGACCTCTTCCCTTATGTAAGTATCCAATTCATTTTCTTCCAGAATTAACCCAATCCTATACTTCCATGCTCGGAAGTTATCGGCCCCTTCAGGTTTATCCTCAAGCTTAGTGTGTTGAGACATATTTAAAGAGTACTTCAAATGGAAATAGAAAAGATTTAGGTCTTACCACTTGATTTGCTGAAAACTGGATCTGGTCCCGGATTAGGGTTTGTCAGAGCAACCCTAAAAATTCAAAATGTGAATTTCAACTTTCTGAAAGGATAGAAATATGTGCCTTGATGAGCTGATCAGCCTGGTGTATTCAGAATTTGAGATCTGCAAAGCTTCACCCTTCATAAATGCCTTTTAGTCTTCTCGGGTTCACTAGGGAGGACCCTGAATTAGGGTTTGAGTTTCCTGGATATTTACCCAGCCAAAAATCTCGATCCAAAGCTCTAAACTTTGATTTTGCCAAGGCGCTTCCAGCTATGTCTTCAAATTTCATAAATTCCTATTTTTGTGGAAACCCTACTTTTTAGGGCCAAAACTGAAAGTGCTCATAACTGAATTCTGATTGGACAGAAAGATCCAGCTTGCTGAGGAGAGTCAATCTATCATATTTCTTTTCCAAAATCTGTGGAGAGAAACCCAAAAACAAGAAGCCCTAGCTTCCACAACTGCAGAGTGTCTTCTTCTCGGGTTAGCTTTGATACCATGTTAATTTTCAAGCATTAATTCAATATACTCTAGGATATTTACTGAGAGAATAACATGTACAGTATATCAATGCATATCAGTCATAGCAAGCATATCAAACATCACAAGATGCAAACATAAGAGACAATAGACACACAGAGTTTCCGTGGGGAAAACCCTAAGGTGAAAAACCCCACAACTTCCTCAGAGATAGATAGAGCAATGATACAACCAAAGTACAACCCAAGTACACATAGATAGTCTCCTCCTAGTATCTGATCCTCCTCCTCACATGTGCACCACTTTCTGAGTGATGGATGAGTGAGTAATGAAGTGATCAAATAGAGAGATCCCGCTCTCTACTTATACTTGTTCTGAGCAGCCTAATAAACCTATGGGGCCGACTTGTCTAACTCAACCTAATAACCCCAGGTTAACTTAATCAGGGCCGACCCCACACATGGTGGTCTAATAACCCATCGGCAAGTTACGACACGTGTGACACTTGTCAATACAAATGACGACACTTCCGTATAGAGGAATAATACATCTCTATAGGAGTACAATAAAACACATAGATGAAATACATTCCGAATTTACACATACATCAACATTAAATTTTGGAATATTGTGATTGGTATGTTGGATTAAGGTATTGATCATGTCTAAGCATGGACACAACTCTAACTAGATTGTTACTTTGTGAATGTGGGAATATTTGATGAGGTAATCATTTCGATCTTGATTCATGTTGGTATTCTCTTTTTATTTTTATTTGAGTGCTTCGAGGGGAAGCCTCTTGGTACTAGCAATAGAGAGTTGAATACGTACTTTGGGATAAGATGGTCCAAGAAAACATCTCATTTGTGAACCATGTATAAGTATCTTGTGTTGGTTCTTTCTTTTTCTTCTCCATAGTACCTATACAAGCTACACTTGTTAGACTGCTCTCCCATAATTTTAAGCCTACTAATAAACAAGAGCAAGAATAATGAACAAACAAATTTCAAATTTTACCTCCAAACTAATAAAGATTACTCAATCCCTACCAAGAATAAATGATATAAACTCTTTTTAATCTTGTTAAAACAAGACTTAGATTTAACAAAAAAAACTCAATAACTCTTGAATGCAATGATTTAATTGAAAAAAGACTAATGGTGTAAAGTATGTAACATGAATTACTTTGGGGATGGTTGAGTGCTTTGTCTAGGGTAGAATTACTATCTAACTTCACCAAATCCTAAGCCTACAATTGTGATAAAATCGTTCACCATGCCAAGGATGCCAATCATCGTATTTTAATTGAAATTTGGTTTTGCTTACTTGGTGATTAGGCTATTGGTAATATTGTGTTGAGTTGGGTGGAGCAGTAACCACCTAGAATGTCCCACATGCAAGCTTAAATGGTTTTCTTATGCAAAGAAAATGAAATTATTTTGTTGAAGGGTTTATCCATAAGTGAAGCACAACGATTTGACTTGGGAACTCAAAATACTATGCAAAATCATTCACCGTGCTTTAAACTTGTCATGAAATTTTTATGCAGGACAAAGAGAGGTAGATCATTGTCTTCTTCTTCTTGCGTCTAAGGGTAGGAGCCAGTGGTGGGGCCTTATGGCTGACCTGATGGAGAACCAGGTTCCATTCCCTCTAGGGGGTTGCAATACTTACAGTGGGGACTGTTGTAGCCCTTTAAGACCTCGTGTTAACACTGTGACAGCTCTACTCTCGCTGTGAAGATCGTTCTTCTACTCAAAATAAGGCTCGGCCCGGCTTCAGTTTACTATGCTGCTATACAGTTAACATAGCTTTGGTTGTTGGTGTTAGTGCAATTTGACTTGAGGAGAAATATCCACTTTGGAAGGCCCACATGCAAGGAAAAGCATTGTTTATGCACAACAAGGTAAATCTCAAAACAGAGTCAATGCAAATGTGTTTCCCTTCCTCAATGATTTTGCCTATGGTGATTATGCATTGATCTTAGAGGGGAAATAACCAAAAAAACATGACTCTAGACCCTCGGTGGGCACATAGGGGTATACAAATTGCTATGTATGCAAGGAAAGTCAACTTATATCTTAAGCCTGCATATATTTAAATAACTTAGCAACATTAAAGAATAAATATTCCTTCATCCTTTCTTATGCTTCACAACTTTTACAAATGGAGTTCATTATATTATTGCTTCGCGTGTTGTGATTCACATCACTTTAAGAATAATTAAAATTTAAAGTGGTGGCGAGTAGATTAGACATTTTGAGGATTAAAACATGGCCATTTTAGGTTCTTGTCTATGAAATTTTATGTGGTTCGAAACAATACACAAAAAATGTTAAAAAATAAAGCAATGAACTAATTATGGCTTAATAGACAAATGGTTAGAATTGTTTTTCAATATTTAACTTCATCCCCTCTATAATCATCTCTACAAAAAAAAATTGGTTGAAATATGCTATATAGCATATTTCCAAATAGACAAGAAAATTGAGGAAGCGTTGATAATAGCATAATTCCAGGTTATTGAACAATATATATATAGTTGTTGTAAATTCAAATATAACACTAGTTTATTGGTAAATCTCTATCAATTGAACCATATATCCCATTGTTGTTGAAGTAACCGATCAAAGTTGAAAGGGGGCAGTAGTGAACATGGTTACGTAGGAAAGAAACAGTATTTCCACACTAAGATCATTGACTACGAAGCATAAAAGTAAACCATTAAAGCAGGAATAATCTATCCTTTTATAACCACAATGCATTAGCGCACTTTATTTGTTTCCTTAAGTAGGTACTAGCTACCCTACAACTCCCCTTGTTTATTTAAAATATATATTGTTTGTTGTCTCTATGTCATTTTAGTAACATTACATTATAGATTCAATGGAACTTAATAATAACAATACAAATGACATGGTAATAATACAATACAAACATGGGACGATGGGACTTAGAGAAGGGGGGGTTATTTTGACCCGAAGGAAATCAAGAAACTTGATACGCATGGAGAATAGGTGAAACAAAAAATAATCATGTCAAAGCTTTGGTCCTTTGGCAAGGAACATTGATTATGAAGAGGAAAGGCATCAAAATAATTATAGTGGTAGGAAATTCAATGAGAGCCATTTGTCATTTGGCTCACAAAACACTCGCAAAGGAAGCACACGTGAATAGGTTGCTTCAACAAAATCAAAAATGGTAGAAGGGATACAAAACATCAAGTTCTACCACACCTTGAGAAGACTCAAATCAAGGATTGATTATATGGCCAATAAGGCCTACAACCTACCACTAGGAAAGGTATGGAAAAATGGGGGAGGGGAGGTTAATAACAACCTCCCCTAAATATTATATCCACTAATCAAACTCTTAATGAGCTCATTAAATCAATTGTGCAAGTCGCAAGGATAACCAACATGCATTTATATACGAATAGATGGGTAGGATGTCATCTTCTCCACTTAATCTCACGAGCATTCTCCTTAATGAAGTATGTCAGGATGGGATGAAGCATATTGTGTGGGATTATCTCCTCAAATGGGATGGGTATCTATATGGTTTGGCCCTGGTTATGGATGAGAGGGTGCATTTTCTTCTTTCTATTGAGTTGGAGTGTTTTACCCCTGATAGTGAAGACATGTTGTCTCTATGGTGATGTTGATTGTGACATTGGGTGCATATTTTGTGTGTTGGTTGGTAGAGCTTGACACTTAAGGTATCATCATCCCAAGTAGAAGACTTAGGAAAACATTGGGATACAATTGCAACATTTTTGTGGAAAACCCTCTTTCCCAAGGGGCACAATCAATCTCGGGTAATGGCCCCAGGTAATTACTCGGCTAACTTACTCTTGAATGGATTGAGGTGTTTAACACAATCTGATGAGATTAATATTGTTTACTTGATTTTTTATTTATCTCTGGGAGGCATTTTTTGTAAAACCTAGTTATTCCACAACAACAACGGGCCCTCTGTTGTATACATATCCTATTATCTCCCATATACATAGCTTTCTTGCAACCATGTCTTGGAATTTCAATCACAATTTGACCTCATGGACAACCATGACCATCCACACCGATGTGCATTCCATGAGCATTCTAGCCTCCATGATTGAGCATGAAGGTTGAAGTCTATAATGATGACAGACATGAGAGTATTGATTTGGCTATAGGAAAATGGGAGAACTGGAAATAAGAATGGGAACAAAATTATTCCAAGGAACTATAAGCAACAAAAAGGAACCTAATAAAACTGAAAACATAGTTGAAAATGCACAAAGGAAATATTGTTCTATTATAAATTAGAGAAGAAACCAACGGGGAAAAATTGATAAACAGGACGACATGATAGAGGAGTGCAAGACAAAGAATATCATTTGGAGTTGAAGCAAAAACTTGGCTTTGAGGAGTTGAATAAACCCACTTCCCCAATAACCTCAGTAAGTTGATTTGAACAAGACCAAGTAGCAAACATGGAAGAAGACAAAGTAGAGCAACATACATAATAGTCTAGGAACACATATCCCTCTCTATTATCTTTAATGATGAGAAGAAGAATAGATTCCTAGCTAGGGAAAGGACACAAAAATGTTTAATTTCATCAAATGTTTTGTAAAACTTTATTTTTGTTGGATCAATTTGTGAGGTTATATACAGGTCAAATAGTTAGTAGTAGCAAATTTTGAAAAATAGGGACATTAAGACCTTGTTTACAGTTTTCATGAACACTTTGAAAACTGCAACTAAGGAAACTGCAACGGCCAGCACCTCAGTCGATCTGCATTTCCTAAGGACTTTCCCTGGGAGCAGTTGAACTATGAACCGCGTAACTTGATCTTTGATTCCTATTATTTGATATCCACGGTTTCCCTTAATCAAATCAAATTCCTCCATTATTTTGGAGAGCTCTTTGTCCTTGGTTTTTCCTACTAATTCTACGGTGGTATCAGCACCTCTCTTGCTCAAGTGCCTGATGCAGTAGAGGAGATCTATATTGATGTCGATCTTGTGGTATAATCACAAGTATCCTTGGTGCGTACAAGAAATTAGTGTGCACACAACCGTTGAGAGCTAGGGGCTTTTGTCGAAGTGCCGAATGCGTAGCAGATTGAGCAATCTGGATGGTTGCAACAATGTAAGCCAATCTAGTGCATGAATTGTCGACTGCTTCGTGGCTTCATCATATTTTCTGCACATATACTGATACATATGGAATTGAGGATACTTCTCTTCCTACAGCAAATCATGGTCTGATAAATTGCAATCTGGAATCCTGTGGAGAAAGTTCTCTTGCGCGCGCACATGGCTCGACATGGGCAGCAGCAGAATCTCGTACTATGGATTCTTCATAAGTGTCACAACTGGGGCACCGTCTCTTCTTGGAGGAATGTATTATGGGATAAGAAGAATTGGCCTGTCGCGAGGTTGTTGTGGCGGAAATGGATTTGGAATATTCGCAGCCTTCGGCTTCTCTTGTTCAGCATCCCTTTCCTTATCTTTATGCTTCGGCTCTGGTCCATTGCGCGGTGAAACTCGAGATGTTCCACCTCTTGCTAGGACTGCTTTCTTCAATGGTGTCTTCATGACTCCTTCCAAACCAGAATGTTGGAATACTCTTAATATTTCTTCTAAGGTTGATTGCTCAGACATAAACTGTCGGGTTACTTATGCTCTTGACTAGTAAAAACTCGGAAATTACAAGCAAAAAAAATTAAAATTCACAGTAAAACTAGTCACTATGCGGTCTTACTATTTATAGGCACAGCGACACTAAGGCGCACCCAAAAATGGTTAAATTAGCATTAAATGCCATGTCCGTTGGCCAAATCTTACTTAGATCTTGGTCCTTTCCCTTCATTTAATGTGTCTTCAACGGATGAATATGCCTTAAAAGCGGAAACATCTAGTTCCTGAAAGTACTATATAGCAACTACTTTTCGACCAAAAACTGTAACAACTAGTTGTCTTTTACTTCGTTGATGGTTAGGTGAATCTGCAAAGTTAACTACTCATTTACCTTCTCTCTACTTGAACTTTGCAGCGCAACTCCCTTCTTTTACTTCGCAGTTTATCTTGCTATGTGTTCTTCACAGCACATATTCCTATATTGTGAAACTGTGCATTTTAACAAAACTGTGTGCAGACTTTTCCTTCTGTTTTAGTGTCCAATTTCAATTGCACTTAACACTTAAAACTTCCTTTCATTGCTTAATTGATACCTGGAAGAGTAGGAAATGGGTCATGCAGAGATGCATCATTCAACTTTCTGAGATCCACACAGATTCTGATTTCACCTTTAGCTTTCGTGTCTTGAACTACCATGGGACTTATCCATTCTGATTCTTCTACTCGTTCAATAATCCTTGCTTCAAGCATTTTTTCAATCTCTGCTTTCACTCTTTCTTTATATATGGGGTTCAATCTATAAGGTATTTGCTTAATAGGCATCACATCAGGCTTGAGAGGTATTTTCCTAACTCCCAAGTCGCCTAAAATGCCTTTCATTTAAGAAAACTTGGTAGGGAATAAATCTTGATATTTGCGCAGTAGGTCTGCTAGTTGTCCTATTGTTTCTTCATCCTAGTAATCCCCAATAGAAGCAAACTTTGGTTCATCCTTGGTACCAATATTGATCTTTCTGATCTTCACAAGGTTACTCGGATCTGGAATTTCTAAATCATGTCCTTGTACATCGCGTTTTCCTTCATACTCAGGTATATCCACATCGCGAGGGTCTTCATCTTCATCTTCATCTAGCACTATGTTATAACATTCAAGAGCATGTTCCAACTGTATCTCCCAATCTGGTTGCTTGCACACACGTAACAGGACATCATTAAATATCTTCATTTTAATGATTTGTAAAGCCTCATTGACACTCAGACAATCATCCTCAAAACAGAAAGTGGATTGAAAATCGTTTATCATTGCATGCCAATCTATTTCGCCTTTGTGAATTTATTCTTCGGTATACCAGTTCTTTGGTATTTGATCTAATGTGTGAACAAACATATGAACCCATTCTGTCTTTGGTATATACATCCATGTTTTCAAGCAAAACTCTATATGATCTCTAGGATCAGTCTGTCCATTTTATTTTTCTTGTACAGCCTCTATTTGTTCTGCAAATCTAATTTCCATCAAGTGCTTGCATTCTTCCCATGTGTTCAGGTTCTCTTTATGTGTAGCCCACCACCTAGTAGGTGTAGCGCGCAGTGCTATATCCAAAGCTCCTAACTTATGTTCATCTGAAACTGATGCTAAATATTCATGAAGGAATGCATCGATATTACCCAAACCATCATAAGTACGAATTGGAATTACCTATGTTCCAATCCAATGAAGTGACTTCGTTATCTTCACACATCGCCTAGCTGATACTTCATGCATTCTGCTCTGTCGGTTCTCCATCATCCTGCCCCTAATTCTGATATGCAAGAACTGTCGTTGTAGGGTTAATGTAATCTGCTTGATTCACTGTCATTTTGTAGATATTATCAAGTTCTTGAGCTCTGCATTCTTCTCGTACTGGTTCAACATACCGAGGTCTTTGTGAAGGATCCAGGGGTGCGATGACCCTGATATCCGGTCCTTCAAATATCATTTGTTTCTTCTTCAAGTTGATAATCGCGAGGTTATCAATTGCCCATTCAATCCCCAATAATGCAGGATAAGGATTATTGTCATCTATGATCTCAATAACTTCGAAGTTTGCTTTACTTCGCACTCCATCAATGTCAACAAGAACGCTAGATAATCTCCCAAAAGGTATAACCTTCTGTTGGTTAGCTAATATCAATTGTATAGGTGACCATGATAACTTTGGCTTCCCCATTTGTTCCCATGTTTGTTTTTTCAGCACGTTCACCTATGAGCCTAGGTCAAGAATGACCTGGTCCATTTCAAAATCTCCAATCAACGCATTCTGCCTCATTTATCTTCCTGTCCTTCTATGGTTTTGGATATGATGAACTAATCTATGTGCATTATTCATTGTACTACGTTGTTCGTATTTTCCCAATATGTTATGTAATTCTCCTAAGGCGTTTTCATGTCTTAGCATCTTTATGCAGCTCTGTAAAAATTGTGTGATAGGACTTGTTTGTTTCAGTGAAGTTCGCAATCCATCATACGAGATCGACATATCTAATACAGATGTCTGATCACTTCGCAAGTGGACCCTTGTGGTCGAAGGTTCTGAGTCCTGAAAGCCTTTTCTTGCTTCCATGAATACCTTTTTCTCTTGATTAGGGTCGAATGTAGGAAGTTTTCCAAGTGCTTTTCTTACCCAAGGCCCATCAATAGGCTTCTGTATGTTTATGTAATCAGCAGAAGTCGAAGCTTCATTTGTTCTGTCATTTCCTGTCACAGATCCACTTTGTGTCACAACATGGATTTTGCGATCTTCGTTTCTTTTCTCAGCTGCGATCATCTGTAGATTCTGGTTTTGTCCTTCTGGTCTTCTCTCTTGCATTTTCCATGATTCAATGAGATGGTCAAATGACTTACAGTACTTACAAGTAGTGCAAGGGTTTTGACAGTCTGTTGCTAAATGTCCTGGTTGAGCGTAGTTATAGCAAAAAATCTGACCTCTTCCTCATCCTTGTCCAGTGTTACGTCCTCTTCTTATAAATGTACCATGTCCTCTGTACATGCCTTGACCATACTGCACATTTTCATTATTGTTCTGTGTTTCTCCTTGGACTCTGTAGACATCATGTTTTCTTTCTATCATGAGGTCATATGCTCTACAGTTGGTATCATCATGGCCAACTGACTTACAAAATGTGCAGTACATGTTCTTTGGTATCTGTACATACTTCTGAATTAGGTAGCAGTCCTCTGGGCAATGTCCTCTACATCGATAAATCTCGCACCATGATCCTTGAGGTTGATTTAATGGATTCGGTGCTCCACTAGCGATGTAGTCTCTGAATACATGGCAGTGTTCCTTGGAATGTCCTTCTCCTTTACATTTCGTGCACCAAACCTCTTCTCTTATCTCTTTTCCTTTCTTCATTTCTTGTAGTTGTAATGTCAGGTTTGCTAGTTGTGTCTGTATTTGTACCATTCTTGTGTTAGTTCCTCCAATGGGCGAAGCTTCTAGCTTCATCACAATTTCCAATTCTTATGTTTGCGATGTTACCTTCCGTTGCATAAATGGTAACCTAATGTGGGGAAACAATGCAGCTGTGAACCATTCTTGATGCCGTTGCGGTGCTATATCAAAGCTAACTTGATCTAACAAGGCTTTAAATTTCTGATCAAACTCCCACACAATCTCATTAGGTTTTTGTTTTATTTCTTTTAACTCTGTAATGCATTGAGATTCTGACTTAGGTTTCTTAAATTCTATAATCAGCGCAGTTCTGATCTCTGCTAATGTTCTATTCTATCCAACAGAATATTTCATGAACCATGTTAAAGCTCTGTCTCTAAATGTGGTAACTAGCTGAGCTTGTTTGATAGCATCAACTTATACTTGTTTAACGTTCTAGATGGATTCACAGAGAAACCAATGTTGCTTTGGATCCTCTAGACCAGTTCCTTTAAAAACAGGTAGCTTAATATCATCTGCCATTCTTCTTCCAGGAGGTGTAGTGTTCTGAGATGATGAAGGTTTACCACTACTTGATTGATTCTAAGTTCTTGCTCTCGCAGTATTACTTCTACTGGTGTTATGCGGAATAGTAATATTTATTTCCTCAACTATAAGTTTATGCGGAGTGATAGGTTGATAGCCAATGTGTCTAGGTTATGTTTCACTTTCATACTCAACTTGACATGAGTTTATATCACTTCCTAACTCAGTTTCTAGGAATGTCCGAGGTTCAGAGTCACGAGACCTCTTTCTAGTGTTAACTTTATATCTTTTTCCACTATGCAAAATACCAATATCTTCGTCTGTATCACTATCTGTGTTTCTAAACATTACAAACTCAAACCCTAGGAATCTGATTGCATTTTTAAGACACCTTTTTATGCTAATAGCATTTTAATGTGTAAATTCAGGTTTTTCAGGTACTTACCTCTAAATCCTTGGGTGAAATATCCTTCTGCTGCGTTGTAGGACTTCAAAGTGTCCATAGCAAACTCTGTAAGGTATCCTTCCAATAAGCTATCCAACCAAAATTCTACTGCTCTTGAAATTTGATTGTCAATCCCTTTAAGCCTCTGAATCAATTCTGGACTCCAAACTGAAGGTTCTTCACCCTGAAAATAGTTTTTTCGTTATGTTAGTCTTGATATCCACTCATGTAGATCGTTAGCAAAAAATTCAAAGAAAACTTCGTGTACATCAGTGCATATATACTTCTACAACCATTGTTCTATGGTAAGGCGTGGATGTTTTTTTTCTTTCTTCACAAACTCTCTTTCTGTCTGGCTCACCCAGTTTTGTATTTATTTTCTCTCTGGATTCCACATTAATCTGATACATCCATAAAGTATCATTCCATGCACTGCATAGAACCATTTCTTGGTTACTTCTTTCTCTCATCCACGTAACACATCACCAGTTCTCGTGTGGCAACGGAACCATTTGTTGGTTCACTTCACTTTTTCTTATCCATATAACGCATCACTAGTTCTAACATGGCAACAGAACCATTTGTTGGTTCACTTCACTTTTTCTTATCCATATAATGCATCACCAGTTCTAACACGGCAACAAAACCATTTGTTGGGCTGCTACCCTTTGTGGACTGACTCGGGTTTGGCGAAGTTACTTCACAACAACAACAAAACCCCTTTTCACCGGCCCTTTCGGCATCAACTTGCGAACAGGATGAAGTCTCACCCGAGGAAAAGATGGGTGGTTACAGAATCAGGTTTTTGCAACCTTGGTGATGCGTGGATGTGGAAATCAACCTTCGCAAAGTTACTCTTACTTCGCATCTACTTAACATAACATCATTTATATGTGACTTCGCATATTGCAATTACCAACAGTTGCAAACTCCGCTGAATTGTTGTTGTATCTATCTATATAACTCCGCATCTATCACATTCATTGTTACTTCGCATATTCATACATATGTGTTCGGCTTACTTAACATATGATTCTCATTAACATGCAGATGGAAGAAAATACATGAATATACCATAACATAAGCGTAAATCACATCATAAATTCACACATATAGCACAAGCATTTATGTGGTTCACCCCCCAGATGGGAGCTATGTCCACGGAACATGTTCTTTATATTAGTTGGAAGGGTTAACGGTTCTAGTCTGTGCACTTAGCTACAGACTCTTCTCTACAATAGATCTCTGCACACTCAGCTGCAGAGTCTTTTCCTCTCTTAGATCTCTCTCTCAGACTAGATCTAATACAATCTAACATAAGTCTACTTGAATCTAACCCTTCCTTATACAAAATTTCCCGTTATATAGATGTTCCTGAAGGTCACATCTTTACAATAACTATGGGTCAACCCACATAGTACCCTTAAACCCAAAATGGCATGGTTCTCATGTTGACCACACTTTGCCTTAACTTCGTTGTCTGTTTGCGCCGCTTCTTCTGACTCTGACGCTTCTTCTGACAGACGTATTTCTAACCGCGCAGCTCTGACGCTACAGTGGCGTGTCCTTTGCACCATTCTGCTTCTTTAATATTTGGTCCTGTAGCTGACAGTTCGTCTTTTCGTTCATAACTGCTCCAACTACCTCTGGTCATCCTCAGTACTTCATATTTACTAAGGGGACAGGTCCTTTCCTGTCAACTTCGCTTTGCTCCATACCCTGCTCCCGGGAATTGCGGAGTTGCTTCTCCCAAAAATGATTGATGTTAGGCCTCACCTAATTGTACCTTTTTCATCAAAACTTCCTATACTTGGGCTACACCCAACAATGAGTCCATTTGAATCCTTGTATGGTAGAAAATGCAATACTCCAATTAGTTGGGATAGTCCAACAAACAGAGTGGTAATTGCATGGTAATTGGGCCATAATTGATTAAGGAAATGAACTCGAGCAAATGGTTAAGATCGGGAAGAATTTGAAAATAACACAGGACAGGAAGAAAAGTGATGCAGACAAGGGCAAAGTAGCAAGAAAGTTCAGAGTTGGTGAACATGTGTATCTAAAATTCAATCCAAATAAGGGTTCCTTGAAGCTTGGGATATGTCCTAATCTATCACCTAGATAATGTGGGTCATTTGAAATATTAGCTAGGATAGGGCCTATTACATATGAGATTGCATTGCTTGCTTCTGTAAAAGTGCATAATGTGTTTCATGTGTCATTATTGAAAAAGTATGTGTCTGAACCTAACCACATTATTAATTGGGATTTGATTCAGGTGGAATCGGAAGGAGATATCCTAGTACTACTTGTGCGCATCCTGGATAGGAAAGTCATTTTACTCTGGAACAGGGCCATCAGGTAGGTAAAGGTTTAGTGGACCCATTACAGCCCTAAAGAAGCAATGTGGGAGCTTTAGGATGCTACACAGGCAACATACCCGCAGTTTTTTTGAAATTTTGGATGAAATTTTGTACATGTACATAGTTCTAATATGCATCAAGGACAATGCATAAATTAAGGTGGAGGGGAATGTAACACCTCATTTTTTACCCCAACATGTACTGATGTAAATATGCATATAACAATGAAATGGCTAGAATCCAGTCATAAATGGTCTACTATGACCAAGATTATGTAATTATGTACATTTTATGTTTAATATAAAAAACCATGACCACTGCAGACAAAGAAGGATGAAGAAGAGATGGGGGGATATGATTCCACAAGTGTGGAAAGTGAGAATGGAATTTAAAGTGGAGATGACCCTAGTGAATTATAAGTTTAAGTCATTAACCTTATTGTTCCTTTATCCTAAGTTTTATAAAGCGCCCTTTATTAAAGTACATTAGCCATAACTTTGAGTTATTTATCCAAAGCTTGGGGTTAGAAGGGGAAAAGTGAACTTCCCATGTATGCCACTTGTCTATTTCTCATTACCCATGCATGTCATTTGGTTAGTTCTCTACATGCATACAATTACTAAGAAACTATTTGTCAATAATTCTATCAATCATCGAGCCCATAATTATGTACCAGAACTTGGAGTTGTACCAAAGAATAATGAGAATTACCGAGTTGTAAATGCATTTTACCCTGGGATATTGGTGGTAGGGAATTGAGCTCCCTTGTGAGAGAACTTGTCCTGCAGGTGAGGTCCATGAAGTCCCAATAGGGAGAATCACCGGAGTCCCATCACAAAGATTCCCTGACCAGCCTCTGTTGGAGCCTTAGAATGCAATTAGGGATAGCTCGAGGGACTTTTGACTTAGAGAATGGGACCCCATTCCTTGGGTTGTGTAGGTTGATGGGGAGGAGTGCTAGCAGATTGGGAGGGTTGTGGAGGGAGTTTGGTACCTGTGAGTTTGCTAAGGTATTGAGTTGATTTTTCCTTCTTGTGGATTCATAGCCCTAGTTCATGGGTGGACTCTCTTATAGAGAAAACCAATATAACAGAGTGCGTACAACTGGGAGGAATGTTCATTGTCTGCAATTAGTTGGAGGACATTTTAAGATAAGTTTCTAAGAGAGTATGAAATGCCATGTATATATCTATGTTATGCATATTGCTTATAAATTTATTGTTATTTCGATATCTAATTACATGGATTTCATGGCACGGTATGAGTGCATTCATGCTACAATTTTACTATATGTTTTAGTATATGTATATGTTTAGTTTGGGCAACCATACATGGAATTTCCACAGCAAATTTGATAATAAAATTATGAAAAACGAATTTGGGTATCACTAGTGAATTTTGTAAGTTATTTGTGTACTATGTGACCCCAAAGACATGGTGAGATCACTAGGTATGTGACAAGTTGAAAGCCTAATCGATCAGTCAGTCAACCATTCAATCAACTCTTCTAGTCGACTATCAATTGTCGACCATTTTTCTCTAGAATATTCAAAGATGTGATGAACTAGCAAGGTCGGTTGTTCCAACACCCCCCCCATCAACATAAATCTATGGAAATTCAGTAGTTGAAAGTTACTTATGTACACCCTCCCATAAGTGCAGCTTCCTAAAGCCCAAACATAGCCCAAAGTTTGACAAACTTAGCTTTTGGTTAATGATTCATAAAGATATTAGCAATTTGATCATTAATTCTGCAATAGACAAGTTTGAAAACATAATCGTGTATCAATTGTCCTAATTAATGAGCATGAAGATTATCATGCTTCGTCTTGTTGTGCGCAACAAGATTGTTAGTGGCATGTATTGCACTATAATTACCACAAAAGGTTACAGTCATTGAGTCAACTGAAAAACCAGGATCTCCCAAGAGTTGTTAAATCCAAATTATCTATGTGCCAACATCAACTGCACCATGATATTCAACTTTTGTGGCTGAAAGAGAGATCACCTTTTGCTTCTTTCTCGACTAAACCAAGCGTCCTGGACCAAGAAGAAACACAACCATATGTCAATTTCATGTCTTCAACGGCCCAGATCCAATTCAAGTCAATGTAACTGACCAGCAGGCCGATGGTGTTGGTGTAATATCTTATACCAAGTTGATAAGTACCCTTTATATAACAAACTATTCTCTTTGCAACCTTCTAGTGAGTTTATTGAGGATCCTGCATAAAGTGAGAAACCACATTAACAATAAAGGAAACATCAAGTTGATTGTGAGTTAGATAATTCAAACTATTGACCAATTATCGATAAAGAGTAAGGTCAACTCATAGTGAGTCAAAATCCTTCATCAACTTTACTCCCAATTGAAAAGGTGTAGCACATGCTTTACAGAGGTTCATCTTGAATCTTTACAAAAGATCCATTACATGCTTAGGTTGAGAAATAAAGTTATTGGAATTCATTTGTAGAACTTGAATGCCCAAAAAGAAATGTAAAATACTAATCTCAATCATTTCGAAGGTATCAAGTAATTGTTCCTTCAAAGCCAATATCATATTTATATTGCTACCATTAATGAGTAAATCATCTACATATAATGCAACAATTAAGATTTCACCATTTACATGTAAAAAATAGATGTTGTGATCTGATTCACAATGTTGGAAACCAAGATTGATAAACAAACAAGCAATCTGCTCATACCAAACCCTATGCATCTGTTTCAAACCATACAAGGATTTTTGTAGTCTACAAACAAGACTAGAATCCTTCTCAAAAGTAGGGGGTTGCTCCATATAAATTTCTTGAGTTAGATCTGCATGAAGAAAATAAATTTTGGCATCCATCTTATGTACCTCCCATCTTAATCGAACAACAAGTGAAATAATCAATCGAACTGAGTTCATCTTTCCAAGAGGGGAAAAGGTTTCAATATAGTCATTGCCTTTTACAACCAAACGAGACTTATGCCTTTAAATAGCACCATGGGATGTGAATTTGGTCTTGTAGACCCATTGAAATTTCACTATATCATTTCCTTAAATTCAAGGAACGAAAGCCCATATTTTATTCTTAATCAAGGAACTATATTCTTTAACCATTGTGTTTTCCCATCCAAGTCAACCATGTGTATATAGATCGGATGCCTATAGCACATGTGCCATTAGAGCAACACTTCCACATTATGTTTTGCTTTTAATTTTTCACAAATCATCAAATCATTAATATCTCCTACATCATCTCCAGTAGTTTCATTGTCTCAACAACTTAATGGGATGGACAAGAATTCTGAAATGAAGAATTTCCTCTATTGATCAATTCATTAGAAGGTCAATCAGGGATTCCAAAGTTGGTAGTCAATTCCATAGTCAGTAGTTGACTTCAAATTAAGGTTGGCAAGTGAGTCAACTATCCAATCATAATTCAAAAATAGGGTTCAATCGATCATGTTTTTATCACAGTTTCAAAAGGATCACTGCTCATCAAACCATAAGAGGAATTCAACAATTTGATACCTAAGGTCTTTTCATCAAAGTCAAAATACATTCAAATGATGATCTATTGTTTGACTGGGTCAAATAATTTGTAGGCCTTTGTCTCTTCAAAGTATCCCATCATGATGCAAGCATGACTCTTTGCATCCAAATTATTAAAAAATTGCAGTCATCTGGGATGTGCACCCATACAATGCATCCAAACATTCTAAGGTGATCGACTGATGGTTATCTTCTGCTCCATTTCTCAACATGCATCGTATTAAGGATACATTTAGTTATGATAATGTTCATTAGGTTCAAACAATCGTCAGCTTCTATTGAGACTCTAGTCGACAAATCTTTGGGTTGAAGCAAATAAAATGCCATTTCAACCAAGCTCCAACTTTTCCTTTAGGCAACTCCATTTTGTTGAGGCGTGTGAGGTATAAATCCCTACCAAGGGATTCCATTTTGTGACAAGTAATTTTCAAAGACTCGGGCAAATTTTTTACACCATTTTTTCATGTTAAACATTCCACAAGTTGATCACATTGCATTTCAATTAATGCCCTAAATTCCTTGAACTTTTCAAAGACATGAATCTTATTTTTAAGATATATACCCAACTGTACCTAGAAAATCATCAATGAAATCTAAAATATACATCACACTTGCTAGGAGTGGTTTGTTCATGTAACATAGGTCGTTGTGGACAAGTTCTAGCTAAGTCTTTGTTATCCATGCCTTCCATGTTTCAAAGGGATCTATGATGCTTTCCAAGTGCACACCCTTCACATACTCCATTAGGGGGGATTCTCTTATGTAGTCTAACAACTATGTTATGTTTTACTATCAATTTCAAGCTTTGAAATTTAAATGTTCGAGTCGTTCATGCCAAATTCTGTTGCGGTCATTAGTCTAAGTTATGAGTGCATTTAGTCCTATTTCTCTCTTAGGAACATCATGAAACTTATACACTCTGTATTTTGGATCAAGGAATTTTTCATCAACAATCTCTCAATTGTTCACAACAAACTAATCTAGACAGAATTCAACTTTTTTCCCAATCTTGGTAAGTGGGGGTACCGACAACAAATTTGCACTCAAGTTGCATATATGATATATGTTGGTGATTACACCATGTTGACATTGAATGTCACCACTAGTATAAATAGTAAGTGCATAATCATCTGCTACAAATATTTTCTTATGTAGCTTCACTCAAGGAATAAAAGCGAGAAGCATATTTAGCCATATGTTGTGCAAGACCAGAATCAACTATCTAATCACTATGAGTAGTAAGAGTATGCAGGGCATGAGAAGCATTAACAGAAAATTTATAATTGTTCGTCGTACCTTCTGGAAGTCAGTGCTAAGCATTGGTCTATTGTCCAATAGACATGTCTACTTCAAGTTTCTTGAACTTCTCTTCCATATCACTAGTATTCTTCCATCAAACCTTCTCCATATTTCTCAATTTCCCACAATAGTGAAAAGTATTCTTCTTCCTATCTTTCTTATTCGAAGTTGGCTCATCGTGCTTCTTCTCCTCATTATGGTTTATTCACTCTTGACCTTTCTCTAGGTTACACTATTGACCCCTTCCATTGTAGTTCTTCCGACCTTTGGCCTTCAATAGATGCACTTATTGCTTGACACTTAGTTTACCATCATCAAACAATTTCTCATCTGCCCTAATCAACAATCCACATAAAGAGCCAAAGGTATAGTCTTTACTATCTTCTTTTCTTGATGCCCAACTAGCATGGAACATTGAACATAATATATCATAGGGTGTCCTCAAATTGACAACAATCAATTCAATGAGCTAGCCATCTTTCTTCATAAAACCCTTGCCACATTCACCCAATTCCAATTGTAACTCCTTAACCCGACCTAGATAATCTTCATTTCTTTCAAAGGAGAGGGGATCCAAAGAGATCAACTCTTTCTCAGTTTGCATAACCTAAATTTCGTCAACTTTATTAAATAGATTCTTCAGTTTCCTCCATACCTAATGAGGACAATTGATCCCACTTGTATGAAAGTGAATATCCCTCTAAATGTAGGTGGTAATCACTCCCACAAAATCATCCTTGTTTTCATTGAGAATGAACTTCTATTGATCATCCTTTGGATCCGGGATTAAGGTCTCGACAAACTGCTAGAGGGCCTTACTTTTCAACAAGGTCTCCATATCTTGTGCTCATATTCCATAGTTGTTACCATCAAAATCAAAGGTTCTTGCTTGCAAGCCATAATGCTAATATGTCAATATAAACCTTGATATAGTCTCTAAGTCGAAACCTAGAGTAAATCATAAATAGATCTACTCAATAGAGCGTTTCTAGTCGACACCTCAAAATACTTATAGACAAAAGGATGTGATTCAAGTCAACAACTTTGATACCATGTTAGAGAAATCAAACAGTTAGAAAGAACGAAGAGCTAATTATTCCAAGAACAGGTGGTGTTGGTAAGCACCATTTCAGCACTTAAGCATAGCATATCACAATTGACAATACATCAAAATGCATTATTTGTCAGCCACATTTTGTCATATCACTCAACCCATAGGATCATTGTTTTATAGCACCAAGTTGTAATGAACTCCCTTGAAGTGAGGAAGATTGTGTCCACATTATTAGGTCATATCACATAATGGTCTCCTTGATTTTTGGCATGTTTTTTCAATATTCGATGGTCCTATTATAGTTATATGACCATTCAATCAATTAGTCAACTCTTATGTTAGTCGGTTGGTTTGACTGGTCGAGAGGCTAGTTTTCCCATTAGTCAACCAATTAGTCAATCACTCAATTGACTCTTATAGTCCACTATCAACTATTGACTATCTATCTCTAGAAGATCCATAGGTGTGATGAACTAGCAAGGTTGGTTGTTCCAATAGCAACAACTTTTGCAAAATAAAATATTTGCTAAGTTTTAATAGCATATATTTGCTTTTGTATTTTGTTGTTATATAATAAAGCGGTGCATTTTTATATATATTATGTACCAGTGTGATTTAATATTATAGGAACACTGATTCTTTCTTCCCCTATGTTTTAAGTGGTTGCAAACTTTAACATTATGATTTTACCCTCTCTTCTATTTTACAATGATATTTTTTTTCATAATCATTGAATATTTAATAGTTTTGTATATCCATATATGGGCCACTAGACATCTATTGTAATGGGACCACTTCTTGCATTGGATACCAAAACTTGTCCCTATCAGTTTTTTGAAAGAAAAAAACATGTTCAAGTTCGAGCTACGTACTATCAATTATAACACACTAATGCTCTTTTTTATAAAGTGAATTGTTTTAGATTCAGTTCATTTAAAAAAAATGATTATGCAGGTGAGTCTTCATGTGTATGATGCACTGATGCATATACTTGCACAATACACATTGATAAATATTAAACATTTTTACCTTTAAATCATTTACTTTATTTGTAAAACATATTTCATAGTTCCTCTATTTTATGGTGCGGGGCATGTATTGGTAGAAGATGTCTGATGGAACAAGGAAAAAGAATGTTGATGAGCATGTTGAGAGCATGTCTCAATAAATGAACAAGGCAAGTTCTTTGAAATTATAGTATAAAATTAATATATTTGAATTATGTGTGCTTTTAAATGATGTGTATTGGTTAGAATGTGTCATGTAGAGCAAAAAACTTGAAGAAACTTGATAAGATTATTTGCAATATGAGTGCAAAAAAGCATAAAACATTGATGCAAACGTTGCAAAGAGATGTATTAGGTGAACCAGGATGTACAATCAAGTTGAAGTCATCTTTGAATTTTCAATAATAATGCACTTATTAAGAATAGTCACTAACATGTTTCAAACACTTTATTTCACATTTGTTGAATGTTGTGCAGGGACCGACAACGAGGGAAGGGAATGCCATGCTAAGAAGATAAAAATTATGAAGAATGTAAATGATGATGAATAGGTCCTTAGTTCATTTGGGGTGGTGCTAGAAATTAATAAAATGGGGGAAAATTTTTATAAAATTATGAGGGATATAGTGGAAAGAATGTATAGACATAGTTTCCACTTGAAGTACAAAAATCAATCCAATGACTAAAAGAAGCAAATTATATATAAGTTACAACAAACATTTCCAATGCAATGGTCAATGAAACATGCCACATTTGCAATAGCAAAAACATACAATAAATAATAATAATAATAAAATGTATTATTCCTAAACATATTTTTCTATGGTATCTATATACTACTATGAAAAATTATGAAATTAATATTTTTTCTATATTTACTTTCATATCAATATAATTTTTTTTTTAACTTTTCATTTTTTAGAAAGATTATGAAAATCTCAAAGGATAAATGAGGTGATATCCCAAACAAGCCGATAGGGAAGTCCAAAAAGTGGATAAGTATGTGGTCAAAGAAATGAACATAATTGCATTACAGTAGGAGCCATCTCAACAACAACGTGTATCAGACACATGTAATCATTGATTTTTTTCTTTTATGTACATTTTTTTGTATCTGGTGGAATCGGAAATTGGGGTGGTGCTCGTCTCACGTGACATAGGGTCGATTCTCGCCCGTTACCACTATAACCTCCAGGTGCACCCACACGTTCTGTAGGCATGGAGCATGGGTAAGTTGGGGTTTGAACCTGTGACGTCGCAAGGATTGCCTTAACAATACACTCTATCACCAGTCGATCTACACCCCACATGATACATTTAATTTAATTATTGCATTAAAAAATTAGTTTTCTTTTATTTTGTTGCAAAAAGAAAAAGAAAAAGAAAAATCAACCCATTCATCACATAACGCAAGACGACAAGGAAGAACAGGGTTGATTGCAAGCTTGTGAGTATACCCTATGTTTTCCTTACTTATCATTTCATATTTGTTGTGAGTTTATATTTTAATCATTTTACACTTGTCCTTGGATGTCTTCTAATAGGTTCTAACATACAAAGAAGAGCCATCTGAAGAATTGGTCAACATTGGATTAAGTATGGGTTGTGAGTATATGTTGCAGTAACAAAAATTAATTGAACAATTTGAAGGTAGCTATGTTGTTTTACTTCCCTCATTTTATAATTAATGAAACAACAAGAAACCTTTATATTAATTATATCAATGCTTTTCCATGGCATATAAGATTTTCAGGAAACAAAGTATGGAGTGGAGCCAACATAAGAGTTGCTAAGAGATGGCATGAGGAATGATTTGAAAGAATGTGCATTGTTTATGAATCGCTTATTTCTATGGTAGACTTTTCAATTTACACAACCACGTATATTATATTATAAATGTAAATATACTCATTACACTTTGTTTTTATGTTTGTAAATGGAAAATGAAGAGGAGGAACAAAATCAAGCCAATAAACAAAGCATCGGATCAAATAACCCAAGTGATGAAGAAATGAAGCATACAAGCAGCTAAAGTGATGACACCAGTTGCAGTGAAGAAAGACAATTGTTATAATTTCTTTCAAGTTGTATGTTTTGAAATGTTTGTATATCAAAATTAGACATATTGCCCCAATTCGATGACCACAAGCTACCAATAAGTGTAACAATCTTGGGAATAAAGTAGTTCTTTGGACATGAGTTGAACCCGTGATGATGGAATATATCTTTATATTTTGGGGACTCAAACCTATTATACTCTAACTGTTTTTCAATTTTCTCAATGTGTGACTAGAATGTGTAGGAAAGCTAAGTCTTATCTCATTTAGTAGACGAATGTGTAGGAAATCTAAGTATTATCTCATTTAGTAGTATCTTCAAATCTTCTAGATCCTCTTTTCTAGCCATACCCTTGATATCCTCTTTAATATCACTCTTATTTTCCAAGTTAACTAAATCAACCATTTTCACAGTCCCTTTCATCATATCTTCCAACTTGGACACCGTAAAAAATATCTCTTAACTTTCACTGTAGGTCAAGGATGAATCATCTGGTGGTTTGTGTGGAGTGTGATTTTTTCCACTACCTTTTGGTGGCATTTTGAATAATATAAATCGTTGTCACACGTTTGGTTCACCTTAAATAGATCCTTCTACTAAAATTTATTCAAATTTAAAATGATGTACCTTTTTCCAACCCTGATTTGAAGAAGGATTTGCTAGCCGAACTTTCAACTGAGGTAACCCTGAAATTTTCGCCCCTCTAAGTCTGAAATATAGGCCTGTGGTATCCAGATATGTCCTCTTTCCAATGTCACGGGTATCGTTGAATTTGGATATGCCAAAAAAAATAATTGTGACAATTTTCCCAACACTTGTCATTTTTTGCTTATTCAGAAGAGAGAGAGTGTACGTCCTGACACATGTCTAATATTTTGATTTTGGTTCTGAAATTGATACCCAAGGTACTTTAATATTTCTTATTTCTAATGAAATAGGCCTTACTCAATTTGGATCTTGTATGCTCCAGATATAACCATTTTTCCCATAACACTTGTTTTAGACTAGTTTTTGGACTAGTTAGAAACCCTAAATTACGTTAGGTATAACTCCGAACTTGTAATGAGTCAGGATCAAAAAATTTTACCATGGATATTTTAGCCTGTTTTCTAGATGGTTCCGAGTTTCACTATTTGAACCTTTGTAGAAAAAAAATTATAGTGAAACTTCCAAGATGTCTTGTTTTGGAAGCGTCCAAGCTCTTATACCAAATCTTAATAAACAAATTTCCAAAGAGCATGGAAAGAGTAGACATAGACCAGAAAGAGTACTCCATACCTTTAATGAAGAAAATAGATTAATAGAAAGACTCTTTGAGGGGGAAACCTCCTTATACAATGTACTAAGTACACAAGACAAGACAAGACAATATTATTCAAATGAAAAGGTATCCTTCCTATGTATAGGAGACAAAGAGGTACAATTACAACTAATGGACCCAAGCTGACATAGAAAATATAATAATACTAACAATACCATTAATAGAAGCAATCCGACATCAATAATATGTAATGAGCCACAATATAGAGGGTAATGTGACAACATTTAGGGCTTAACAGAGGGGAGATGGTGTTGCAAAACGAAATTCCAAAGATTGATCTAAGATAGGGATCCCCCCTTCAATATGTGGAATCTCATTATCAAAATCATGATATCTCTTTACACAGGTAAACCTATCCAAATGATCAAGGTGCGTCTCAAGATTCTTATATTTTTTATTCATTTCAAGAAAAATAAGATCTCTAGAAAGAATAATTATTTTATTAAGGCGATATGCCTTGGTGTTATTTGAGTACCATTTCACTTTTGACTCCTTGTGCCAATTTTGTTTTTCTCTTTTCCTTAGGAATTAAGACAAAACAGGTGAAAGAAAAAAACCATAAGATGCTTCACTAAAGGAATGCAACCATACCACATTTCATACAAAGTCGTGTTTCCAAGAGCATGAGATGGACTTTTGTTTCTAAAATATACTTCGCACTAAACTAAATCACCCCAAAACATCAATTTCACATTCTTGAAAAATAGCATGGAAAGTACCATATTCAAGAGTGTCATGTTAATTCTTTCTGCTACACCATTCTACTGATGATTATATGGAACGATGGTTTGATGCATAGTCCCATGTTGATGAAGATAGTTTTCAAATTCATTAGAAGTATATTCCCTTCCATTATCACTGTGAAGAGTGCTAATACAAGATTGTGCTTCATTTTCAATCCATACATATAATTTTTAAAATGTTTCAAATGCTTCATATTTATGCTTCAGTAAATAAACCCAACACATCCCGATGTAATCATCAATAAAAGATATGATATATTTATTACGATTAGAGGAAGCGATAGACATGGGACCACACAAATCAAAGTGCATCAAATCTATCTTTTACATGCTCTTGAAGTGGAATCATGAAAATGTTGCTTATTATGTTTCCCAAGGATATAGGCACCATATTGCTTTAAATTCCTTGGAATTGTGGGAAAACCATAAATATCATTCTTCTTCAGCAAATGAAGACCGACATAATTGATATTTCCATATCTAGCATGGCATAAGAGACTAGATGGCAATGTACCATCGTCATGGAGAGAGAGGTATGCAAAATTTTGTGCCCTTGCAGATGTCCCTTTCAACTTTAGCAATCTATAATCTCCCCATCCTATCATGATGATATGGTTGTCAAGATATCTCCTTATCTCAACTTTTACATCAACCATGTGAATGGAATGTCCTTGATGGAAAATGTGCACAAGAGACAACGAGTTCATCTGCATATTTAGAAGATAGAGAACATTATGCAACATAAAGTCTAGGAATCTAAGCAATTTCAACCTGATGGTGCTAATTCCCTTAGGTTCAAGACTAGATTTATCTAAGTGTACAATACCTTCTACAATGTCATTCAATTCTTCAAAGAATTCTTTCTCAAAACTCATGTGTTAGGTAGCACCAATGTGAAGCAACCAAGTATCTCTCCAAGAAGTAAATGAAGTATTGAACATGACTTCAGTTATACCAATATTGCAATGTGCAACAATGAAATGAAAAAATTCGAGAACTTTAGCCTTTTCTTCTTTTTGCTCATTCGTTGTGATCTTCTCCCACGAAATTCTACATGTCTTTGCCTCATGTCCATTCTTACCATAATGGATGCAGTGAACATAAAATCTCTCACCTTGGTTATGTCTATCCCCCTTACCTTTGAAATTCTTTCTTCCACATCCTCTATAACTACCATCTCCTCTAGAAGAATAATGTGATTGATTGTTCCCTTTATGAGCAAGGCACGTAGTCTCTTTAGTAGGCTGAACTATATTATTTTAAATTATTTCTCTCATTCTGCAATTTTCTCCACCAAAGAGTTAAATTTGAGGGTCTTCAGTTGGTCACTACCTTGAAATGATTCAAGATAGCGGGAGTATGTGGGGTAGAGGACCTTAATGAAGGCCATGAGAGAAATCGCTACCTTCGCACTGAAGCAACAATTTTGTGCATAATGCCCGCAGGGGTGTAGCTCAACCGACGATTCGCTTGTTATGAAGGAAATGTTGTAAATGGAGGTCACGAGTTCAAATCACCCCGGCTTACCCATGCCCCATGCTTGCGGGTTGTGTGGGTGCACCTAGGGGTATAGTGGTAGCGGACAAGATTGGACCCCTTGTCACGCGAGTACCAGCCCCTTCCCAATTGTCGATTCCCCTAGTTACAAAAAAAAAAAAAAAAAACAACAATTTCATGCATAATGGCTTTGATTTATGATGCTAAGGCCATGGGATTATTACTTCAACTCTAGGATGAGGAGCTTCAACAACAATTGAATGACCTACAATTCTAAGTGTGAGTCACACTAATCCTTCACTTTCTTCAAAGCAACATGATAATTTTTAATAGATATGATATGACAACTCACCTCTTCAATCACTGTAGCAACAATCAATGCATATGTTTTCTTATCTTTGTTCTTCCATATTTCAAGCTCTTTGTCCATTGTAGGTTTTGTAGGTTCATCGCCATTCCCTCCTTCACAAATTCCATCCCATAGATAATTTAAGATGAGTGTATGCTTGATCTTACTCGACCATTCTAGATAGAAATTTTCCACGAAGAACCACTTCAACAATTGAAACAAGAGAATGCATCTTTATAGGAAATGCCAAATACACAACTGACCTCCTTTATAAAAATCAGAAATCAAGTTAACAATACATAACTTCCTTCAAAACTTACAAAGTGTGACATTTATTACAATAAAAATAAGTTGCCCATGGTAGCTTAAACACGCTTAAATATTCTATAGGGTGCAATAACCAAGAGTGGCGTGCTACAAAAAATAAATTTGTCATCCCTCCATAATATTCTTCAACATCAATAATGACAAAGATATTGATAGAGAAGAGGACTTTCAAAATGAGAAGAAGAAGAAGGCAAGGGTTTCTCTCCTCTTCCAAACACCCAAGAACAAACTGAGTGGGAGAAAACTAGAACAATGAAAGCCATGTAAAATAATCCATAATCTCTATAATTAAGGAATATAGTAGCTATCTAGAAAAACAATAGCATTGATATGTAATGATATCAATAAAGTAACAATGGAATCTTGCTCATGGCGAAGTTCGCAACTGACTACTATTGAGTAGAAGATTTGAAGGCTCGATGTCCCTATGCATGATCTTATGGCCATGGAGATATTTGAGGCCAAGGAGCACTTTCCTATCCACCGCAACAAGGAAGGATTCAAATATATACAGTTAATACCATTGATACCAATAGCTCCCTTATTGAGGATCAATAGTATGAACTCTAGAGGAACAATGTGATTAGGGTTTATATGGATAAGGATTCAAATGGTAATGGTATCATGCACCACATAGAAACCACGAGATACCTACAGAGGGTAATGGCACATAGCACACAAAGGGTAATGACATGCACTAGAGGTGATACAGTAACATGCAACATGTAAAGGGTAATAACAATTGTACACAAGGGATAATACATAGAGCTTACACTAAAGGGATAATGAAAACTACATAATACACATATACAGAATGACTCAAATAACATATAGATGGAAAATTAGGTTAAATGTTAAGTCTAAATGGATAGATGGCAATTGGAATGTAAGATAATACCTTTGACAAGATACCAACATGTGGATAATTAACACACATATTTGGAATGATAATGCATAGGTCAAGAATGACTCGGATGTAATGGATGGTTGTAGAAGACTCACAGACAATCATTGAGTTAAAAATACCAAGGCTTTGATACCATTGACAAGTATGGAACAACTCCAAATACTTGGTCACCTTGTATTAGCAAGAATCACATATAAACACAATTAGGTGTGACCATTGGTTTTATCTTCCAAGAGGTCCTTTGGACTTCATGGTGAGTCTTTAGATTATTCCTAATTAACTAAATTAAATATGTACAATAATATGAAATACTAATATGCATTACTTAGAGATTGCAAAATGTTTCAGCATATATGTATAAGAAGGATTTATAGCTCCATGTACATACATGATATCGGACAGTAGGCTACGACCTCTTTTTCCTTGATAATATATGCTAGGCATATATCTTCAACATGTAATTTTGTTTTTATTAATAAAATTAAGAATTTTTCCTCAGTAAAAATGATATACTAATATGTACAATGTACCATAATCCCTAAGGATTCACTAATGTGTGTGTGTGTACAAAGAACAATATTTTACTTTAATTTTAAAATTTATGACATCCTAAATTAATTAATAATAATATATAATTAGATGAAAATTAAAACTTCAAAAATGAGATATAACAATTTTAATAATGTTAAATATGATCAATTTTAGGTTTTTTAAAATAAAAAACATTGGAAAATTTTGAAAAAACGTCATTAGAAAAATTAAAATATACATTATAAACAAAAATGAAAAAAATAATTGAAAAAACAACATTTAAAAAAAATATTGATACTCTATGATGAAAAAAATTCAAAATATAAAAAAACAACCTAAAAAAAAGGGTGATCATGGAGAACCACTTTTAGAAATGGAGATAAAAACTTCACTAAATGCTACCTTTAAAAAAACAAGAATTATGGAGGGTTCTTATCAAGTAGGTAATTGTATTTAAATACATGGTGTACACTGAGGCTAGAAGATTCAATTCAAAAGAATTCTCACCCACAACCATGTTGTTGGTGTAAGGCCCAACTGGAGTGGTTTAAGCTTCTTGTAGAGGTTTTGTGAGTCACTTTTTCTACAAGTGCAATCATACTCGGTTTTTAACTTAAAACCTAGAACTTGATGCTAATCACAGTGTTGCTTGTACTAGGTCGACTTTCTACACAATATTGTGAACTTGTTGTTGGATAAACAAATTTGGCTACATTGTCTACCTACCTTTTAGCATGGGAGGACTCTTGTTGTGTCAACACAATGTGTAGGGCCACATCAATTGGGGCCAATTGTTGGAACCCCAAGCACACCTAAAAATGGTTGTGGCTAATAGCACTTATATGAAGATTTATGTTGTAGTCATGTTGAACATAATAAAGGATTTCATCCCATGTACGTGGATGCTTGGAGTTCTACATTATGATGATGTACAACTATCATATTAACTACCTCCATCTATGCATTGGTTTGGGCATTGAAGTTAGGCGATTTGGTTAGCTTGATGTCCATCTTGGACCAATGGCTGGACCAAAATATACTCGGGAAACTACTGTCCCTATTAAAAATAAGTATCATTGGCAACTTAAAATGAACCTAAACGTGCTTAAAGAAGAGCTTAGTAGTGGGCCTTATGTTGTGATACTATTTTTGCAGGGTGCCAAAATTGTCATCTTGGAAAACCAACCAACAACATTAAAAGCATAATTGTGGCCATGCTTGGTTGAGGGAAATCCTATAATAAAGAACACGAAGATTGACTGCCAAGGATTATATGGAGTTGGCATGGAAGAGTACATTCCCTATTTATTGATTGTATGTTTGGATATGGCATAGATACTACACAATCTGACATATCTACTAAAATCCTATCAAATCTTTAGCTAGTGGTAGTAGTGATTTTGTACACTACCATGGTCTTCAACATGTTGAAGTACCTTGCCACTTGATTTTAGCATGCCTCCCAAATTGTCTTCTCACATTCGCTTGAAGGAACAAAGAGATGGACCAAATCGCACACAATTTCATCCTTAATGCAAAAGTTTGAAACTTGTTTACTTGCGATTGATGTCTAATAAGTAACCACAATATTGTTGCCATACAATTGGAGTCACTATGAAGTCTCATTTCCACAGGAATTGAGAACTCTAGTCAATGCCACAACTAGAGGTCAATTGAAGCATTTTGCAACTTAATTGGTGTTCCCTTTCTATACTTGATGTTCAAGTGGTGTTAGAATTTGCACTTTAATAGTAGTTAGATTAGATCTTCAAACAATTTCTACTATATCACAATAAGCATAAGTAATAAGATCACTGAAAGATAGACAAGCACAACATACACAATAATTTATCCTGGGAAACCCTTTAGGGGGAGAAAACCCAACAAAACTTCTTCAATATAGGTTTTGTCAACAAGTACAATGTCAATGCAATGAAGAGCTAAAGCTCTCTCATACAAAGATGCCCCAATAATAGAAGATACAAAGACAATATAAGATAGAACCCCAAGCATAAGATTCCTCCAGTTGTAGCTACTCTCCCATGCGCACTTATTCACTTGCTTGAGCGAACTTGTGAAAATCCAAATGAGGAATTCAGCCTCCTTATTTATACACTTGTCTGGCTGAATTTTTTCACAATGGGGTCGACTTCACTTGGGCAGTTTTGACCATTGTTTGGGGCAGTTTTACCCACTGACTTGTGTGGAGCTGACTTGTCTAATTTCACTTATTCTTTTAGGGTTTTTACATGATCAATTACAATATGAATATCTCTCGAAGGAAGTACAATAAAACTAACAAGAATATCTTCCAAAGTTACATAATATTCAACACTCCCTCTTAACAAGGAAGGTATTCTTTTGACACGAACATCATCACTGTTGCTGCAAACTCTGTACTCTAATCATTGAATTGTGACATCTTTCGAATATATACATCACTAGAAGTTTTGTATGAGCAAGCCATCATCTCAATCATGCATCAGTCACTATCATACATCCGAGGGCATCACAGTAAGAACACATCAGCAAGCCAAGAGCACGCATTATGTCATTACGGGACTTTGTCTAGCTCACACAGAATCTAGACACACACATCTGACTGGATACATAGCTAGATTGGATACACATACTCAGTTGGATACGCATACTTGACTATATACAAATACTCAGTTGGAAGCACATACTCGATTGGATACACATACTAAGTATGGTCATGCTCTCGAGTCTTCCAACGTATGGTCACGCTCTCCAGTTATCACAAGTGTGATCACTCTCTCCAACCTGCCAGCGTATGGTCACTCTCTCTAATCATCGCAAGTATGGTCATGCTCTCCAACCTTCCAGAGTACGGTCATGCTCTCCAATCATCACAATTGTTGGTCACTCTCTCTAATCATCTCACACTAGCACCGTTCAACTACAGCCCACCGAGTCGTATATATGACTCATCCCTCCCTCTTAAGAGGGGCATCTCTCTGCATCACACCAAGCTTGTCCCTGAAGTACTCGAACTTCACTCTCGACAAAGGCTTGGTCAACACATCGTCTATCTGCTCGTTCGTTGCAACATACTGGAGCTTCACTGCTCCCTTCTATACCATATCTCTAATATAATGGTACCTAATCTCGAGATTCTTAGACTTGTCATGAAACATTGGGTTCTTGGACAACTTCACACAACTTTGGTTGTCACAAAAAATGCAAGTCACCTCTAACTCGAGATCAAGCAGCCCTGCAGTTAACTTCTGAAGCCACACTACTTCACTTCTAGTTGATCACACTCCAATATATTATGCCTTGCTTGTACTGAGTGTCACACTAGTCAACTTCCTACTGAACCAAGAAATCATGCCTGATCCCAAACTGAAGCAACATCCTGAAGTACTCTTTCTATCTATGACACTACCAGCCTAATCTGAATCAACATCGCCTTGTAGGCTAATCTTTTGATCTGACACATATCCAATTCCATAATCAAGTGTACCCTTCAAGTACCTCATCACATTTTGTGCCGCAATCAGGTGAACACATCTCGGATCGACCATGTACTGAGTCAAGGTGTTCACCGCAAAGCGTATATCAGGTCTAGTGTTCGTTAAGTACATCAACAAACCAATCATTTGTCTGTATAGTGTGGTATCCACTATCTCTGAAGAAGTATCACACAACAACTTCAAGTTTGATGCCATCGATGTGGCCATGGCCATACAATCCAACATCTTAAATATCTTCAGGATCTCCACAACATATTTTCCTTGGCTGAGGAAAATCTCATCTGGACTCTACCACACCTCTGGACCTAAGAATTAGTGCATCATACCTAGGTCTTTCATCTAAAACTCTACAGCAAGTTTCTTCTTAGTTTCTGCAATGAGATTCTCATCTCCTATTAGAAACAGGTCTTCTACATACAATAGTAATATCACCGGTTTCCCATTCTCAACCTTGTAGTAAAGGTTGAAATCTAATTTACTCTTGGTAAAGCCCAAGCTCGTCAGAAAACTATCAATCATGCCATACCATGTCCTAGGTGCCTGCTTTAATCCGTACAAATCCTACTTCAACTTGCACACATATGTCTGCCTATCTTGTGTCTCGAATCCTAGTGGTTGCTCTGCATACACTTCGTCTTCTACAACACCATTCAGGAAAGTTGTCTTCACGTCCATCCGGTGTACCTTCTACTTCATCACTACAAATGGTGCAGGTGGGAGTGGCCAAAAGCCAATCCAACCTGCTTCCCAGGAAATATCGTGGTCCTCCTAAATCGAACCACTAGACTTGGCCAAGAACCAGCCAAGTTCTCATCAATTGCGGCCCTTACCTTCAAACTAGGCTTTCCACAACGTTCTGACAGTCATAATTGACCTTTCGCAACTGTAATGTTCTTCTGCAATGATCTTTCCGCACTCGCCCTCTCACAACGGTCCTTCCACAACGCTTATTTCCGCAACTTGCGGATTGCGGGTGCGTCCTTCGTGTTTTCGTGAAAGATTTTCCGCAAAGACTCTTCCGCAACGTGGTTCCCGCAGCTCTCGCTGCTAAATCCCGAGCTCTTCCTTCTGCGGAACGCGATATCGACCGTCGATCTTTTGTGGGTTCGATCTTGTCCGTTGATCTTTGATCAGTGTGGAACACTTTTCATTGGCTTGCGAAGACGCTAACCCCGATGCATGTTCACTTGATCAATTCTTTCCCCGCCGTCGACCTTCCTTTCGACCTTGATCTGAGCCGTCCAACCTATGTTGTTTGAATCGACTGTGACTCTGTGATTTTCTTGTGGATTGATCAGAGGATCGATCAATCCAGCCCGACCTTCGTTCGGACCGAATGAGAACTAAATGCACAGGGTATTAAGTCTACTACTTAATGGTGATCAGACTGCGACTAACTTGGGTGTTCTCAACTGTACATACAAACCCGAAGACAAATATTCATTCACACAGACATCAGGTTAACATTTGCACACAGCTCTACCTGATAGAATCTAGGCTTACTTCTCATTCAAATGCACAGTAACACCATTAACACACAGAACTTGCTAATTTCATTAAGTGATGGAAAAAGCATCGATACAGTCGTATTTTCCTCTGGTGTGCAGGGAAATATCCCATTGACTCTTCCTTACACAGAGCTCTCTCTTGCACCGACCGACCCACCGATCGACCGACTGACCGACCAACTACTGAGTTCCTATCTTCCCCTATTTCACCCCCTCGAAAATCCCCAAAACCGAATGGATGAATAGTCAAAACAAACTAGCTAACTAACTCTCCCCATCACTAAAGGAGTCACTATCATCTAACAACAAACTGGCTATATGGCTTGATATCAACGCAGGGAGCATCAACTCGGCACTATGTTCTATCTTCCCGAAAACTGACAACATACTATTCGGTTACATGTTCTGCAAACACTAAAATACTTAATGAACCGAATTTCTCCCACTACGACAGCTTGTCCTCTTGCTGGCCACAACATGTGAACATGCAATCACATTGTTGGCTTGGCATCGATGCTCCTGCATCAACAACTATCGCAAGTATAGCTCTAATCGAAGTGTATCTTGCTATAGGATCACACACCTTGTCATAATCGACCCCATCTTTCTGAGAGAAACTAGGAACCTTGCTTTATACTTTGTAGTATGCTTGATTTTGTAAATATACTTGAAGGTTGTTGTTGAACAATCGTCACTTGTTCTTCAGAACAAGTATCATCATCCTTCTCTTGTAGGTCATAGCACACGACCTTTCCTACAAGTCAAATTCAGTCATATGATTAGTAACTTTTCATAATCATTAAATCATATTGACAAATGCATATGTAACCATCTTAGCCAATGATTCAACACAACACTCATCCATATATGTATACTCACAGTAACTATATAGATGCCTCCCATCTCTACCAGAACATACAATCAAGAGCGTGTACTACTCCCAACATGTTAGCAAAGAGGTTTCATTATAGGAAAGCAACAATGGCTCATGGAATGTTGTGCAACATCATAAGCTAATTACCCATCACATGCACATTAAGAGTATATTGTTCATTAATCCTAGCCATATCAATGCATTTACTATAACATAATAAACTTCTTGATTCTAGGAATACAGATATACGCACAATTGTTGTTAATAATATCATTTAAACACTTAGAGAATTAAGAAATAACTCAAATGACAATTTAAATACTTATCTTTCATGTGTTTTGTAGGCTCCCTCTTGATTTTTTCCTCCATTGTAGAAGTTATTGGGGTTTTTGGAAGCGTACTCTGCTCCATCACCTGATTCTGCAGACCTTGATCTTCATCTTCGTCTAGTCCGGAACTTGCTATGCTGAGGTCTTCATCTTTGGTCCTCATGCACTAGATCCAATATCTCCTGTTGCTTTGTTGTCACTGCTTGGAAATGAACTCTTCATGTTCTTGCCTTGTGCACATCCCTTGCATATACCATTATAATCTACAGTGTTATGTGTCATGGATTTTTCAATTTGTACAAGCCTCCATCTTGTTCTCCAATTACAGTTGCATCATCAATAGTCTTTCCTCTTGGCCACATAAGAACTTGGCCATCTTATCCAATGCTAAAATGGATAGAATATTCTTCTTCAAACTAGGTACATATAACACATCCTTCATCTTTATAGGCTTTCCAGAATCCAACCTATAGGAGGCTTCTCCTACACCTTTAATAGGATACTGATAATCATCTCCAAGATTCACTTTATGAGGTGAGTATTTCCAAGTCAAACTGGTGAGAGAGTCTTACCTATCACGTGCTTAAAGGCACCACTATCAAAAAGCCAAGTATCACTATGTAAGCGCGGAAACCAAAAAATATTATTTTTCACTTGACCAATCTTCTCTTGCCTTCTTCTGAACATGTTCATCGTCTTCTGTGGCATGATCATGATACCTCTTATTCTTTCCATTATTGACTTGATCTTTTGCATGGGGACAATTCCTTGCAATGTGACCCATCTCCTGGCAGCTATAACGTCTGACTGTTGATTAATATTTCTGGGACCTGTGAGACTTATGATACTTCTTAGGTTTCTTGTGAGAGTGCTCTTCCTTCTTGAACTTCTCTTTCTTTGTATGTGTTGTCAATGCTTGGTCATCATCCTCACCCAAATTTTCTTCTCTTGCTACCAATCTAGCTTCTTCTTGGGTAGATTCCTCCCATAACCTGCTAAACTTTGTTAGCTTCCTCCTAGAACATATTCCTTCAACAAATGATTCCCATGATCTAGGGAGACCATTTAATGTGGTCATTACCACTTCAGCTTCTTCAACTATATCTCCAATGGCTTCAAGTTCTTCTTTGGTTTGAGATACTCTTGTGAAGTAAGATTGGATTGTCTTCGATTTTTGCATCGTTACATTCTTGAGTTGAGTTCTCAAGGTCATCTTCTGGTTGATGTTCTTCCCTTCATATAATCTGGTCAATGCATCGAATATCTCCTTAGGAGTCTTTAAGGATGAAACATGAGGAATGAAGTGATCCTTACTAGAATCAACAATAATCCTTTTAGCAACAATCCTTTTATCCCTAACCATATTCTTCTTATGTCTTGCTTTGTCTTCCTCTCCCTCTGGATCTGCAACTTCTTCCTTAACATACTTCTCCAAATCATTTTCTTTTAGAATGAGAAGCATTCTATACTGCCATGCTTGGAATTTATCAACCCCTTCAAGATTTTCATGAAGATTGTTGTTGCTTGACATCTTGATAATTTTAATACGAGAACCTCAAATGGAAATAAGATTACAGAACTTACCAATTGAGATGCTCTTCCAGGTCCTTCTTAAATCTACTGACTTGGGGTTTGTGAGAGAAACCATAATTTTCAACTTGAAGGTCTTGGGATTCTGATCCAAGGTGCCTCCCTAAGGTGAGTTGAGCAAGTGTCCTTTTATTTTGGATCTGTGGACAAAACTGCCAAAAATCTTATGCCCTAGTTTTCTCGAGCAGTAGTGATAGGGTCAAAATTGAAAATTATCCGATCTGAGATCTGCCTCCACAAGAAGATGCGCCCTCCTAGGGCGAATTGATTTGACCTCCTTTTCAACCTGATATGTGGATGGAAGTGCTCGGAACAATAAACCCTAGTTTCCAACTTTCAACAATTTTAGTTGTACAATGGCTTCTTTAAGTATGTCTTTGATACCATGTTGGAATATGCACTTTAATAGTAGTTAGATTAGATCTTTAAACAACTTCTACTATATCACAATAAGGATAAGTAATAGGATAACTGAAAGATAGACAAGCACAACATACACAAGAATTTATCCCAGGAAACCCTCTAGGGGAAGTAAACCCAGCAAAACTTCTTCAATATAGATTATGTAAACAAGTACAATGTTAATGCAATGAAGAGCTAAAGCTCTCTACAAAGACAATATAAGATAGAACCCTAAACATGAACTTCCTTCAACTGCAACTACTCTCCCATGCACACTTATTCACTTGCTTGAGCGAACTTGTGATGATCCAAATGAAGAATTCAACCTCCTTATTTATACACTTGTATGGCTGACTTTTTTCACTATAGGGCTGACTTCGTTGGGGTAGTTTTTCCCATTGTTTGGGGTAGTTTTACCCACTGAATTTTGTGGAGCCAACTTGTCTAATTTCACTTATTCTTTTAGGGTTTTTACATGATCAATTACAATATGAATATATGTTGAAGGAAGTACAATATTACTAACAAGAATATCTTGTGCAGTTACATAATATTCAACAACTGGAACTATTGAAGGTCCGTGGATCACTTTCTAATGGTAGTCATTTGCAACTTGTGATGGGTTTGCATAAATTGACTCAGGCTTATAGTTGATGCTTGTGACCATTTTGTTTCTAGAACACATGTTTCCATAATAGACATTCTTATATAATTGACTAAACATCTTTGTCATAAGTGGGGTATCTATAAAACATGTCAAAGAGAACCTCACTATGACAGGCCATCATATGTTCATATTGTTAGAATTTTAATACTATAAAGATGGTTATGTTATATCTTCAAACAATTTATATATTACCCAAGCACAACATAAACAAGAGTACACAACAATTTATCCCGGGAAACCCTCGTGGGGCAGAAAACCTAACAAAACTTCTTCAATATAGATTCGTCAGAAAGTATAATGTCAATCTCGTACAATAACTCAAGAACAAAGAAATCCAAGAATAAGATGTCTTCAATGCAACTACCCTTTCTCCCAAGCGAACTTGTCTTTCTCTCTCTACTCGTGAGAACTTGCTTGAATGAGTGATGTACAATATGAGAAAGGTGAATCGCTTATTTATACTAGTCATAAAGTGGCCTTTTTATCTTACTGGGCCAACTTGTCCTTCCCTAATTGGGCCGACTTGACAAGGGCAGTTTTGCCCATTGTTTGGGGCAGACTATCCATTGTTTGGGGCAGTTTACCCACTAGTTCGACTTGTCTATTTTATTTGATTTATTTTAGATTTTTTACATGATCAATTACAATATGAATGTTCCTTGAAGGAAGTACAATACAAATACAATAAGAATATCTTCCAGAGTTACATTCTTCAACACTCTCTCTTAATAAGGAAGGTATTATTATGTCATCATCATAATCCCATTGTTGCAACTCTATACTCTAACCATTGACTTCTGACATCTCTCAAATCTATACATCACTATAATTTTTGAACGAGCAAGCCATCCGGTGGGTCCATCCTAGGAGTGTCACTACAATATTTGTACCCAAAATCCAACGACCTCCAACGAAAAAGACTGTGTCGTTGGATTTCACTTTCAAAATTATGAAATTTCATAAAATAAAATAATAAAAAAATTAAAATGTTAGAATTACCCATCGGATATCCGACAGGTAATATGATCGAGGACGACGGATATCCGACGGATTCTACTGAAATAATATCAGCATATTATGCCCGAATACATCGGATATCCGATGGGTTCTATTGAAAAATATCAAAATATTATACAAATCTTGTTTATATCGAAAGAGACATTGTTTAAAAAATATTAAAAATATCGAAAGAGACATTGTGATTGTGACAGTTTGGATGCACAGAGATGATGAAATTGTTGTACACACTTATGACTGTTTGGATGCGCACCCGTTGATTAGTTTGTTTGATTGTGACCGTTTGGAGGCACAAACATGATGAAATTGTTGTACTCACTTATGACCGTTTGGATGCTCACACGACATTGATGAGTTTGTTGTGATGAATTATGATTAAGATAATATTAGATTATGTTCCCTGGCCGCCGGATGCTCAAGTTTTCAACATAATGCGATAACATCATTGACATTCATTTTGTTTCCGTATTTTGTTTTGTAATGGCTTTGTAAGATACACCCAATGGGAAAATGAGAAAAATATTTTTAGGATTGTGGTCTCATTGGTTATCTATGAGGGGACAATTAAATCTGATTAGTCGATAGTGTTGAAAGTTGCGATGATGGTCATGTTGACTTTGACGACGCCGATGATTTAATTATAATCATCATCATCATCACTGATGATGATGGCCGTGATCATGGCGACAACGATGGTGTACTTGTTTGTGATGATGATTATGATGATTACTGACGACGATGATGAATAATATGAATAATATCTCATGGTAATTATGAACAAATCTGACCGCACCTCCGAACAGTCATATAGTTCCTTTCATATAGTACGGTCTGATATCATGACACTAGTAGTGCCTCCCGAATCCCAATGGTCATGTTCTCTCTTTCAGTCCACTGTCCATCAAAATCAACAACAATCCTACGGAACAGACGTCTCTTTCAATCCATCGATATTTTGTGGCCGGCTTTTTCATCTATTTTTATATGTTAGAATATTAATTTTATGTTTAATATATTGCTTGTTTACTTTAGGTTTTATACACACACATTTGCATACATATATTAATAAATAAATAATAATACATAAATACTAACTAATAAAAAAAACAATAAATATAAATACAAAGAAAACATAAAACAATAATAAACATAGAACTTACCTCCCTCCCATGAGCCCGCGTGAACACATTTCATGACTTACCTCACCCTGCAAGAACGTCCAATACTAGAGGTCGCAGAGGCCATGGCCATCACTGAGGAGGTCGTAGAGGTCACCGAGGCAGATGCGGAGGAGGTTGAGGCAGTTTTGGAGGAGGCTGAGGAGGCCGCAAAGGAGTTCGAGGGTTCCATTTGCACAAATAACCTAGGAGACCGCGGGTTCCATTCGCACAAATAACCCAGGAGAAGACCGTGGGTTCCATTTGCACAGTTAACCCGAATCGCAAGTTCCATTTTCAAAGATCTGAGCAGAGGAGATAGGGGAGATAAGAGGATCTCATGCTATCCCTCATTTCATCCAGCAACGAGAAGAGGATGCAGTGCTAGTAGAGGATACTCAACTCAACCAATGTGCCTCACAATGTCAAGAAATTTGGTAACTTCATCAACTGCCCATTTTCCACACGCGTTTGGCACATTGGTTGAATTCGGTTGGGGATAGGGTTTTATTATAATAGTTGTATCCATCATAGTTACCATATTTTTCATGGATATTGTATCTATATGTGTGTCTATGCAACTTCGATTTTTATGGGATTTGGAATGAGGATTAGGGCATTGATTTTTTCAAGGTTTCAACAATCAAGGGTAATTTTGTTTCCATGTGTACTTTATGCTTCAAGTCTGTGGGATATGTTTCCCAGGAAGATCCTATCCATTTCCAAATTCAGGATTTGCTTCTATGTTGATCCTGTTGAATCAGGACCCGGAATCCAATACGTTAATTCAAGTTTCCTCTGAGGTGAACCTGATCCTTGAACTTGAGTTCCTTATCAATTTATCACTATACATAGTCGATGTCCACCTAGCCAGTTGGTCGGCTAAATAAGAAAGGGTGTATACAAACGTTGTCATCAATTCGTTGGCTTGGAAATGGCCCAAGCCATGTATGACATGATGTACTTGTCGACATCTGTTTTGAGTGAAGGCTAGTAGAAATACTTCTGGAGCACAACAAGTGTATTTTCCACTACAAAGTGTCCTGCTATTTTGTTGTAGTGTGCATCCCAGATAAGCTTCTTTCGATGCTCACCAGAAGGTACACAAAGTTGTACCACGGTTCACTATATGTCTAGTCCACATCACCTGCCAGACTGCCAACTCATTGAGGCGAAACGAATGTCGCTACAATCTCTCTTCGATCCCTTCACAATGGTACCCTTATGTTGCATCATTTGAGAGTTTGAAAAATTGAGTGATCCTGGATCCTCTTGGATCAGTGGGGTGGTTTTCCCAAACGCCTAGGAATACACATGATATTTAAGGTATGTATTGAGGATTGTATTTTAATAAGCATCATGTTATTTTCTCTAAACAATCCCTAGGGAAATTCCCAGCACTGTTGATAGTCATCAGCACTGCTAGTCATGAGGATTGTTATACAAGCCCTATTGATAGTCATCGTCATGTTATTTTCTCTAAACTACCCCCACAGACTGATCATTATCAAACTTTCACTCGAAATTAGTTGTAAAGACCTCAAACGATGATTGTTCTAAAACAAGGTTGGGCTGGGCTGGCATAAGGGGTAACTGCTAATATTTGGCACCTTCCAAAATAATGAGATAACTCCCTCTATTGTGTGATCATATCTTAAATCTGACTCCTAGAAGATGCACTCAAACCTCACTATGTGTTGTTACAGGACTACTATGCAATTGTAGGTTGTTGATCCAGTCTGGGTGTTGTACTAGGCGACCTTACTGTCGAATGGTTAGGGCCCCTATTTAGGTCTAATTCAGTGCACATAATGTTCTCATACCTGTTGCACATACCCTTTCAGCTACAGGCCTCAAAAATGATGCTTTAATGGCTTCCTTGGGGATAATATTTCCACAACCAACTCCAAATGAATACAAATATGCCCACATATGACATTTATCCTCACTATAATTTTCCAGAATGCCTTCTAGTATGCCTAGATTTAATGTATGGCCATATTCATTACTGTTGGATTGTATGAGATTGACAATGAAAGGGCCCACTGCTGTCACAAATCAGACTTGGATTTTTTCACTAACTTGATGCAAAATCTCTTGCGATTATTTATGGATGTCAAACACCTGATCCTTGAAAGTGCAAGGCAAAGCTGCTTCTTTTGTGGAGCATATGACCAAAGTACACACCAAAAATAGAGACATTCTTATGCAAACATAGTTCTATTCACAAATAATTGTATGACAAACATACCTTCCAAGTTGGTAATAGAGTATGGTTACACTTAGATAAGGAATGCTTCAAGCACCATTGACATAACAAGTTAAATCCCATTTGATAGAATCCTTTAACATCACTCAAGTAATTATATCTAATGCTTTTCACTTTGATATTCCATCTCATCTTAGTATAAATGTTGTGGTGAATGTTAAACAATTCAAGCACTATGAACCACGATTAGGAGGTACATGCTCTCCATCCTTATAATGCCATACAGAAATATCAACTTTTTGAAACCATACCAAAATATCAACTTTTGCTTGAGAGATACTTTGCTTGATGTCAACATTAAAACTACACAACGAGAGTAAAATACTCTCTATTTGGTAGGATGCCAATACACTTTGTCTTTGAAAACGGTATAGCTCTCATGATGAAAAGTTTCCATATTTACAAAATCAAGAACAATTTCCTCAAGCAAAGAGAGATCTAGTGTGTCAAAGGCCTAATCTTGACAAATTATCCTTTCTATTTTTGGCCATCGGGTATATATGTACAATGGAACTTGTATGTGCTCTTGCTCTCTTGTGATTTCTTCTCATTTTTTGTTGCATGTACATGCATTCGATTATAGTTCTTGTCCCAATGTGCAATGTTGTGAACCCATTTTGCTATGGAATTTCCATGTTGTACATGTGGGTTTATTATTTCTCAAAATTCAATCATCTTTCAAATGCTTAAGATGAGATTGTTATCACAAATTATGTCGGGGGGATTTACCTCTCATTTTTGCTAGAGCATACCCGATTTTTTAGTAGACTGTTGTAGTCCATGACATTGAGCACCAGAGGTAGATCATCAGTTATGGATAGATGGCATTCATTTTATAGATTATAGCTGGCACAGTTCAGTGGGCATAGTTTCAAAGTAGGGCCCCAGGTCATCTACTGACTGATTTTGGTATCCCTTGCTAAACATTTTAGAACCAAGCATACATTGGATTTCTCCAGTATTGTAAAAAGGTTTGGATCTTGAATTATAGTGCCTCACAGTATTTGCCTATGATGTATCCCATATATTACAATGGTGTACCAAACAATGTGTGTCCTTAGGATAGTTTTGTGGATGACTATATGTGATATTGATGGAGTGACTCACATTAGGATTTGTTTTATAACTGGTGATTATTTGATAATTATGATGAGTTGGAAATTAGCATGGAATCATATTTTCCACCCATACATGTATTCAAAGCATCAAGATCTCCAGGTAGTCTATCAAGAGCACAGGGCCACCAAAACTTTGCTTTGATGCACACCATATTGATAACAATTATTAAACAATGCCCCAAAAGTATACATCAAGTACCAACAATACCACAATGCAAATGCACTTGAAACTGGATAATAGAGAATATCATTGAAAGCCAAACATACAACTTTTCCACACATGAAGATTAAGCATGATTGGCCATGTCAAATTGGAAATTCATGCGGTAGATCCTGAAAGACATCTGGAAATTAATCAAATGAACTGCAGCACTATGTTGTTGTTGGTTTCTGTGCCTCTATGCACGCATGTTCAATCCCTCCATCGAATCACATTGGGGAATGAAACATTGTTCACCCTTACCAAACTCTTTTGTTATTTTGTTTGTGGAAACCAACTTGTATGCACTGGGTTGCAGCACTATAATTGTTAGTAGCTAATGTCATTCCTCAAATTTAAATTACAACTTAGCAAACTATTTTGTCATTTTGTTTGCGGACTATCAACTTGTATGCATTGTGTTGCAACACTCTATTAACTGTTATTATCTATTGTCATTCCTCAAATTTCAATTATAGCTTGTTCATATTTCTGTGTGCCCTAACTTATCATTCAAAGTACTTTATTATTTTTTCAACAGAACATTATGGTAGAATTTTAGCAGCCTTTGTAGCTTAGCTTGTTTTTCTTATCTACCACTCATTATACATTGGTGAAATTCCTTATGTATTTCCAGGGAAATACTACAACTCATACATGAGCACCTTGTAGATTTGGGACTCCTAGATTAAAAAAAAACTCTGTTGAAGGAGGCACCTCTAGCACCAAAGTTGACTCAAATCATGACCTTGTCCATCTATGACCTTGTCCTCAAACTTGTCTTAATTATTATGTCATCTTGTTTACCTCTCATGTTCCTCACGATGAGTTTAAAGACAAATTTGTAGGACAATTTGATTGCATGTATGCTCTCAAAAGGTTTCTTGCTAGATACACACCCAGGGAGATCACAAATGAAAAGTATTGTATTAATAATTTAATACTCAGTGATCAAGAAGTGGGTGCAGTTTACTTGGCTCTGAGAGGCCTCAAATACATTGTTGGAATTCTTAACATGCTCTTGCTTCATTAATGGTTACTGAAGTGTCCACTAACAATATGAATGTTATCATTCTTGATGTCGAGAAAGAGCTACCTAGGAGGGAGGAACTGGTATTGCTCCCTAAGTTGGATTCATGAGTAGATGAACCTCAATATGATACCAAGGACAAGTATGATGTTCTCAAGTGTGATGTTGCTCCACTTTTTTCATATGTTTTGTATAGTAATTATGATTTTAGGTGTCTTTCACTTACTCCACATTTTTCATATGTTTTGCATAGTAATTATGATTTTACGTGTCTCTCACTTACTCCACACTTTTCTTATGTTTTGCAGAAAACATATAAATGGAAACGTAAAGTTGACGTCCCACCGCCATTTCTTTCGCCACCCACTCTTGATTCATTCTGCATGAATTTCACTATGCAACCGTCTCAGATTCTCACTGCATTTTCCCTCAATTAGTTTCTCAATTTAGTATGACCCACACCCGATGTCCGAGGAGTGTTTCCAACAGTCCTGAGTTTCAACCTGGCAACGGTGGGGATTCATGGTAGTATGTTCCCCTTCGGCTGCAATATGGAAAACTCATAGTTCACTACGAAGGTTTGTAGTTGCCAGGCTGAAACTCAGGACCGCTGGCAACACTCCTTGGACGTCGGGTGTGGGTCATACTGAATTGAGAAACTAATTGAGGGAAAACACAGTGGGAATCTGAGACGATTGCATAGTGAAATGCATGCAGAATGAATCAAGAGTGGGTGTCGAGAGAAATGGTTGTGGGATGTCATATGAGAGGAAATGGCGATGGGAATTGATTGATAAGGTCAAATTAAATTCGCATGGTGGTAATAAACTACACTTGTGTCTTCCATTGTCAGCTGCACTTCAAGCTTGAAGGTGGTAGCCTTGGGACTAGACATAGGTTTCAGGTTCGAATTTCCTCAGTTTAGTTCATACCCTGTTATTTTTTCAATGCAAATTATATGTTTTCTTTAATTTCCTTTGTCAGGACACAGAGACAACCATAAAATATCATATGTGTCAAGATGCAAAGAGTACTAAGAGACAACATGTGTACTTTTAGGTCAGCAGTGGCATCAACATTGAAAATGGTTTCCATCCAAACCTATCAAGTGTACTTTTAGGTCAGCAGTATTCTTGTCTCCGAACTGTAGCAGCTATTTGGCCATTTTCACCCTGTAAATTGAAGGATTCCTGCAAACACAAACCACTATGTTACGTGAACTTCTTTGAGGGCTTTGTTACATTTGCGTCTAAGATCTTTCAGGGCTTTGTTACATTTGCTTCTAAGATGTTACAGGGTGAAAATGGCCAAACAACTGTTACAGTTCGGAGACACGAATACTACTGACCTAAAAGTACACTTGATAGGTTTGGCTGGAACAAATTACCATGGAAATCCTCTTTATATTCATTCTCGAGTTTTGACAAAATTAGAGATATATGAAACAATGCTTTATGACTATTCGTCTTCACAACCGCCTCTTGAAATCAAGGTAATAAATGGTTTAATGATTCAGTGTAGTAAACAATTATCTTTATTGAATGTTAGTTTTTATTGAATGAATGGATGGTTTATTGAATGAATGTGTTGATAGAATGAAACATTGGTTTAATGGATTTTAGCCTTTATTGAATGAATGCTAGATGTTTGTTTATGATGAAATATGCATGAATTTGCGCGTAATTGTTTTTTCAAGTACATGCATTGGGTATGGGGAATTGAGAGTGATGTGAGGGGGGGGGCATAAGAGCTTCCACCTTCACGTGGTTGGCCATGTTCAGTAGAGAATATTAAATTATTCTCGAAATAGAGAGGAGCTCAATGAATGGAAACGATGTTGCCTTTCTACAACCCACTCTCGTGTCATCTAAATTTTGACAATTTCTTGGAGCTTGTTGTGATGTTTGGTTGCTCCTGATCATAACCAATTTCGAGTTTCCACAACTTGAAAGGATGAGTAAATGATGCACTAGAACCATTATCTTTAACCTTCTCTTTAAATTCCTTGGAATCTCCTTGAGAATATTTCAATGAGATATGTCTCAAATCCTCTAGATATATTTGAATGAGATATGTCATGTGCAATTAGTAGCATCTTACAAATCTTTTGTAGTTTCCACCATACAGTTTTCAGAATCTCCATTTCCCTATATTGGATTGTATCAACAATTTTTATTGGAAGTCAATGATGTGAAGAAGCAATTATAATAGCTCTTGGAAAAAGGAGTCATATATATAACCCAGTGTTTCACCTTATGGGTTGCTTATCATCATAGTGCTTAAGCAGGATGAATGTTTGTGAATGTGTACTGGCTACCGAGTAGTGAATGAGATAACCATCAAGAATCAATATATATTTGCCACATACTAGTCCTCCTCTACAAGACTTCATTTCTAAAAAACACTCAATGGCATGCATCTAGAACCAGAAACCAAGCAAAGGTTGATTTATGCATTGATATAGAGAGGTGGCACTAGGCACACAATATGGAGAAACAATGACATATTAATAGTGTATTTTTTTTTAAATTACCTAACTCCGTCGGATATCCGACTTTAAATATGAAGATATCCGACGTCCATGCCATAGCTCCGACGACAAAAGACATTGGAGCTCAACCTTTTTCAAGCCGGCGAGTGGTCAAATAACCGACAGCCACAACTTAGATATTCGACGAGTTTGATATAGGTCCGACGGCAAAAGATGTCGGATTGAAGCCCTGCCCAGTTGTGCTCGGTGTCGGAGTTTCGACCTCGGGTGGCGTCGGTTAACTGACGAAGTACGATCCGTCGGATTGCATATGAATTTGGACCGACGTTAAAAAAAAACTGAGGTTGTCGGATAGTCGACCACAAGATGTAGAAAATTCGACTTTTAGGCCGTCGGATTTTGGGTCCAAAAAACCTAGTGTGTACATTATGTCGCATAGAGTGACCACCTGCATTACCTTGCCACGTGTCTAGATCATATCGTGAGTGTATCCCAGGAGATTCGATTATGTCACACACAGTGACTACCCACTAGCATGTTACATCTCATCATGTGGAGAGCAACCCAGGTCTGAAACCTACGTCTTTGCATATCGAGGCAACACAACTCTATGAGTGTAGCCTAGGAGAAACAATTACATCACACACAGTGACTATCTGCTACCATGTCACCTCATGTGGAGAACAACCAAAAGTTTGAAACCTACATCTTCGCACATGTCTGTTTCCCAACATAGCACAGTAGTCAGGAGACTCAATTACGTCACCAATGTGACTACCTAATGCATCCTCGTGAGTGTAGTCCAGGAGACTCAATTCTGTCACCAAAATGAATACCCGCTACAACATCACCTCAAGTGGAGACACACCCAGGAGATGAATTATGTCACTACATGACTACCTGCGTCTCACATGTGCTATGTTACTCATCCCTCCCTCTTTCGAGGAAGCTCTATCTGGACCACTCCAAGCTTGTCCCTGAAGTACTCAAACTTCAATTTCAACAAAGGCTTGGTCAACATATCGACTATCTACTTCTCTATCGCTACATACTAGAGCCTCACTTCTCCTCTCTATACCATATCCCAGATATAGTGATACCTGATCTCGATGTGATTTGACTTGTCATGAAACATCGGGTTCTCAGACAACTTCACACAACTCTGGTTGTCACAGAGAATACAAGTCACCTCTAACTTGAGATTGAATAATCCTGCAAGTAACTTCCGAAGCAACATTGACTCACATCTTGCCGAACAAGCTGCCATATACTCCGCTTCGGTTGCACTCAGTGTCACACTCGTCTTCTTGTTGAACTAGTAACATCCCGAAGTGCTCTTCCTATTTGTGACACCACCAGCCCAATTTGAGTCAACATATACTTGCAGGCTAAACCTCTGATCTATCGCATATTTGAGGCCATAATCAATGTACCCCTTAGGTACCTCAACACTTGCTTTGCAACAATCAGGTGAAAATGTCTCAGCTCTACCATGTACTGAGTCAATGTGTTCACCGCAAAGCATATATTTGGCCTTGTGTTCATTATCAATGGACCAATCATCTGCCTGTATACTATGGCATTAACTATCTCTAAAGTAGTATCACACAACAACTTCAAGTTCGATGCCATCGGTGTGGCCATGGCATTACAATCCATCATCTCGAATCTCTTTAGGATCTCTACCACATATTTTCCTTGACTAAGGAAAATATCATATGGAATCTACCACACCTCAAGACCTAAGAAATAGTGCATCATACACAGGTCTTTCATCTCAAACTCCGCGATAAGCTTCTTCTTCGTTTCTGTAATGAGCTTCTTGTCACCTGTCAGGAATAGGTCATATACGTACAACAATAGTATCACTGGTTTCCTATCCTCAACCTTGAAGTAAAGGTTGGAATCTGCTTTACTCTTGGTAAAGCCCAAGCTCGTTAGAAATCCACCTATCCTGTCGTACCATGTCTTGGGTGCCTGTTTCAAACTGTATAAGGCCTTCTTCAATTTGCACACATGTGTCTACTTGTCATGTGTCTCAAATCCTAGCGGGTGCTCCACATACACTTCTTCTTATACCACACTATTCAAGAAATCTATATCCACTTCCGTCTGGTATAGCTTTCACTTCATCACTGCAACTATCATAAGTATAGTTCTATTCGAATTGTATCTTGCTATAGGAGCACACGTCTCGTCATAATCGAATCCCTCTTTTTGAGAGAAACCATGAACCTTGCCTTGTACTTCTGTAGTATGCTTCAATTTTTAAATCTACTTGAAGGTTACTACTGAGCATTCATCACTCGTTCTCTAGAACAAGTCGTATCATCCTTCTCTTGTAGGTCACAGCGCACGATTTTCCTACAAGTCAAATTCAGTGGTATGATTAATAACATTCCATGTAATGACAACTTCATAATTCACACAATTATGTAACAATGCATTTTAGCCAATGCCTCAGTACAACCCTCATCCATATCATGTATACACATGGTAACTATATAGATGCCTTCCATCTCTACCAGAACATATCATTAAGAGCATGCACTGCTCTCAACATGTTAGCAAAGAGGTTTCATCCTAGAATAGCTCCATCAAGGGCTCATAGGATGTTGTGCAACACTATAGGCCACTTACCCATAACATGCACTAAATGAGCCTACTGCTAGTCAATCTTAGTCATATAAAAAGATGCATAAAAGAAACCGTATCACAGATCTACATGTAACGGTTATGAGCAATACACTCAGTATTTCAAATGACAGTAACTACTTATCTTTCATGTGTTTTGTAGGCTCCCTCTTGGTTCCTCCTTGAGGAAGTCACTAGAGTTTTTGGAAGCATACTCTGCTCCATCATCTGATTCTGAAGACCTTGATCTTCTTCTTCGACTAGTCTGGAACTTTATGAAGTCTTCATCCTTGGTCCTCATGTAATAGATTCAAGATCTCCTTTTGCTTGGAAATGTATTCTTCACGTCCTTTACATACACCATCATGTTTTGTCTGGATCTTGGATAGACCAGTCACCTTTTTGCTTACAATCAGTAAAGCCTTGTAGTGTATATATATATAATCCTTATGTGCCATAGTTCATTTGGTTCCACAGTGTCATGAACCAATGTTTGAACCGGTTGTCCTTTTAATTTGTACAAGCCTCCCTCATGCTCTTCAATTACTATTGTATCATCAAAATTTCAATATATAATCTTCTTCCCTTGGTCTCTTCTTGACTGGTTCATCATCTTCTGCAGCATGAGCATGATGCCTCTTCTTCTTTCCTTTCTTATTGTTGCCCTTTTTCTTGGGGCAATGTCTTGCAAGGTGTCCCTTTTCATCACAAGTGTAACATTTGTAGTTTGATTAGTCCTTATGAAGTCTATGATTCTTTTGGAATCTTCTAGGATTCTTGTGAGAGTGTTCTTCTTTCTTGCTCTTTTCCTTCTTTGCATGAGCTGCTAAGGATTGATTGTCATTTTCACCCATCTTCTCTTTTTTGGCTTCAATTCTGGCTTCCTATTGTGTACAATTTTCCCATGACCTACTGAATCTGATGAGCTTCCTTCTAGAACATATTCCTTGAATGAATGCTTCCCATGATATTGGGATACCATCCAATGTAGTCATTACTAATCCTACATTTTCAACATGATCTCCAATAGCTTCCAGTTTTTCTTTGATTTGGGAGATCCTTGTGAAATAAGATTGAATGCTTTTTGGGCTTTGCATCTTCACACCCTTGAGTTGATTTCTCAAGGTTGTCTTTTTGTTAATGTTGTTCTCTTCGAATAATCTCTTCAATGCATCGAACATTTCTTTAGGAGTCTTCAAAGATGAGATATTGGGGATCAAGTGATCCTTGATGGAGTCAGCAATTATCCTTTTGGCCTTAGCCAAATTCTTCTTGTGTTTATATCTGTATTCATCTCCATCTGGATTTGCAACTTCTTCCTTGACATAGTTGTCCAACTCATTCTCTTCTAGAATGAGCGTCACTCTATACTTCTAGGCACAGAATTTATTTGCTCCTTCAAGCTTATCCTCAAGCTTGGTATTGTTTGTCATCTTGATAAAATTAGAACCTCAAATGGAAATAGAGATAATAAGGCTTACCAATTGAGATGCTCCAATCAAGTGCTTGCTTCAATGTCTTTTGAGATCTAACTTCTGGTTGACCTAGGGTTTGTAAGAGAAACCCTAATTTTTCAACTTTGGAATATTGAAAAACTGACTAGAGAGAGAGATGTGCCTCCTCAAGGCGAGTTGAGTAGAGCCTTCCTTCATCCAAATCTGTGGACAGAAATCTCAAAAATCTGATGCCTTAGTTTTCCCGAGCAGTAGTGATAGGGTCAAAATTCAAAGTTCTCAGATCTGGAAACTTCCTCAACAGAAAAATGCGCTCTCCTAGGGAGAGTTGCTTTGACCTCCTTTTTAGGCCAATATAAGGTGAAAACCCTTCGGAACAAGAAGCCCTAGTTTTCTCTTCCAACATTTTCAGCTGCACAAAGTCTTCTTCCAGGCTAGCTCTGAAACCACGTTAGAATTTTAGTACTATAAAGATGGTTATGTTAGATCTTCAAACAATTTATATATTATCACAATAACCATATGCAATAGGATCACTAAAATAGAGACAAGGACATCATAAACAAGAGTACACAACAATTTATCAAGGGAAACCCTAGTGGGACAGAAAACCCAAAAAAACTTCTTCAATATAGATTCGTCAGAAAGTACAATGTCAATATTGTACAATAACCCGAGAACAAAGAAACCCAGGAATAATATGTCTTCAATGCAGCTACTCTTTCTCCCTAGCGAACTTGTCTTTCTCTCTCTACTCATGCGAACTTGCTTGAGTGAGTGATGTACAAAATGAGCAAGGCGACTCCCTTATTTATACTAATCATAAAGTGACCTTTTTACCTAACTAGGCTGACTTGACAGGGGCAGTTTTTCCCATTGTTTGGGGTAGTTTACCCACTGGTCCGACTTGTCTATTTTACTTGATTTCTCTTAGGGTTTTTACATGATCAATTACAATATGAATGTTCCTCGAAGGAAGTACAATAATAATATCTTCCAAAGTTACATTCATCAACACATATTGAGTGAGGATTGCACCGAACACATAATTTGAGATGTTTGTCTCAATTTCGTATGATTGTTGCAGATATGGTAGGATGAGGATTAACATATCACATATGTAAATGTGTTAGCTTTTGGGGTTACACTGAAAGTGATTACACCATGCTTGGGGGTGATTCATGTGATGTGGAGTTCCCTACCCTTGATTGTATCTCAATTGACATACATTTCGACTCCTTGAATGCTTTTTATTGTGCCTCAACCCACACAAACCTGGCCTTGGCTCCACCCTTGGTCATCTGGCTCAAGGTGCAAGAAATATGAGAGAATCCCACCACAAACTTGTGACAAAAGTTGAGGAGGCCTAAGAATTTCTCAAGCTTTGTGAGTGTCTTTGGTGTTGATCAATTGCACATCACTTATACTTTCTTCAATTCACATGCACATCGTGCTCATCCACGATGTACCCTATATTTTAATTATTTGCATGTAAAAAGAATCATATTTCTAGGTTGGCATATTACTTTTATTGTTACACGGTGCTCAACACATGTTCATTATGGTTTAGATGCACTTCATAAGTAATGTTGAAGATGAAGATGTTTTCCAAGTATGTGAACATAAAATAAATAGTGTTGTAGAATGTGATCCATTATCCTCGTGAATGTTGTTGTCGCATTAGCCAAGGTGAAGGGATAACTAGCCACTTAAAGAGAACTTCTTTAGACTTGAAGGTCATCTTCCAAACTCTAGTTGGATCAATCTATACTCAGTAATAGCCTCACTTAAGATCAATCTTGCTAAAAAACTTAGCATCTTTGAGCTGGTCAAGCAACTCTTCAATCTAGGGGATTGGGTACCAGTTATTGTCTATGACTTTTTTCAGCACTCTATAGTCAATACAAAGGTTCCATGTCCATCCTTCATCTGAACCAACATAATTAGCCTCCCAGATGGTGAGAAGCTTGATCAAATTTGTCCTTAGTATATTAGGTCATGAATTTGGAATTGATTTCCTCATTCTCTTAAAGATAACTTCTATATAGGCCGTTGTGTAGAGGAACTCCTATAAGTGAGGCAAATATATCTTTGTAATCCTCCACCAACTTATCTACTTGTCTTTGCTACATAGAGGATCTCTTTTAGATATCTCAATGGATTCGATAATTGGGGCCATCTTGGTATTATGTAGAGTTGGTCTCCCATGGTAACAATGACACTACATGGCATAAACTAGCACAAAACCATGACATTACACATATATGGTTGTCCTAATACAACATAAAAAAAAATTCAAATTGGGAATCATTACATAGTACCTTATATTTAAAGAATTTGATGTCATATCACGGATGACATTTTTGGCTATGTGAATGTCTTGTCCCTAGCTCAGTTAATTGTTGGTGTATGGCTAGGGGTGTGGCTTCAATGATAGATTAATCTTCTATATGAATTTGTTGATATTAGGTTCCTCTAATTGTTATTGTCAACAATTAAATGCAATGGTGTCCCCTTCACCCACTTCTATGAGTGGAAGATGCACTCATCTTCCTCGAGCTCCTCTAGTCCTTGCGGTTGGAGCTTTGTGGCTATGATAGTAAGATAAGGTTTCATGTTGATGATTTATTTTACCCTATCCATTAACTCTAGAGGTGTTGGGGTTGAATCAAACTCTGATGTTTTCAATTCAACCAATAATGACTCTCTACCATGATGTTCATCATCCATTATTGTGTGAAGGAATTGTATGGGTGTCACACCATTTTCCTATGTATTTCTTTGATTTCCCATTCTAGGTCATTACATGAGGATTTAGTGGTTCGGTCTTGAGTCTAGTTATCTTTGCTTTGTGCTTTGCTTTGAGCGTTAGGGTATAATTTACCATTCTTTTCTTGTGTATTTTTGGCCCCAATTTGTTTCTTACCCTTCTACAATTTATTTAATCTGGATATAAAAACTATAAACTACTCCCAATAAATAGATGTATGCAAATTGCATTTATGTCTGGATGTATTTATGTAGGCCATTACAATATTTGAGAACCACGTGTCACTCAAAGTCCTTGATACCCAAATTTGTATGCAGGGTATGAAGAGCATTGGTGTACTTAGGCATAATCCGGTATTTACCTTCACACAATGTGTCCATCTCATGCAATGATCCTCATAGTTTCCAACAGGGTAATACTCCCCCTTGAAGCCATTGACATAATCCCTGAAATGGGTTTTGTGTCATATGTTTCAAAATCATCTCTAAGTTTTTATGCATAATGAGTACCCCACCAATGTTTGACACCGGGAAGAGACTTTAGGAGTGTGAAAGAAATCTTCTCATCATTGGAAAAATTGTGAACAAAGAAATTATGCTTTAGCCGATCTAATCATCTCTCCATAACTTCTAAGCCTATATTTCCTTCAAATAGAGGGATATCAAAATTAACTTGTACCTCAAAGGTTGTCATTCCTTTAAAATAATTGCTTGTTGAAGGTGCCCCCATTGCTATTTGGAGTTATGAAGGATTTGTATAGGATGATCCATCATGTTGTTTTTTTGTTGTTCGAGGGCTTCATAGAATAACAGTTCTTGATCATATCTCCCATTCCATTGTCTTTCTTTTCATTCGCCATGCGAGGCCACTTGGGATGATGGGGTAGCTTGAGGTTCAAATTCCTATATCCTGACCTTGTGGGGGACATGCACGTAATAACAATAGAGAACTAATTTCTCTAATACTACTCATTCGAATTTTGTCGAGGATGAAATGAAATACAACATCAACACAATAAAGTAACACATAAATACAATGAAAACCAAATTCTTTATTCAAAAGAATAATGAAAACATTATACATACACAATGGCTATAATGGTGGTAACTATCATTAAGAAGAGATATGTTTGCTACGCTCATTCACAAAATGGTCATAATAAGAGGACAAAACTACCTTTATATAATACCAAAACCCTAAGAGACAAAACCTTAAGATGCAATAATTATAACCCTAACATTAAGTTAGAGATGAGTGTGAACGCTCAACTAAGCCGAGATGCACAGAAAAGGGGAGCCTTGGTTGGACCATAAATTTTCAGTTGTTATTAAGTTTTTGGTATTCTTTAGCTTGTTGGAGAGAGCATTTGTCACCAAGCCTCCTTTCTCTTTTAAATGCGTCAAAATCATGAAAAACACACTTAGATGACCCTAAAAAATGCATGAGAAGTTCATGACCCAAAAATGTCAATATTAGGATCATGTTCAAGAAGACCTCAAATGACCATCTCGAACATTAACACATTAACAATAATCTTAAATTTCTCTCATATAACATTCTTGCCACATGTTAGCATTCATATTTTCTATCTACTCACAAAGATTCTCCCACTATAAAAAAACATCTCCTTTAATATAACAAGATATTTATATTGTAAAAACAATTCCACTGACCACCACCATTTTTTAGTAAGTTAGTACCCATATAGTTTCAAACCAATGACCTAACACAAGGAGTGCCTTAACAATACACCCATTCACCGTCTATTCTACGCCATGTGGGCCCATTAACCACCACATTGTCATCAAAAAAAATTATGCTTTTTTTTCTTCAAGAGAATTGGTAAAATATTGTATTAAAAGATACTGCAAGAAGGCTTGCAGAATATACAGATTCATGTCCAAAACAATATTTGAAACATAGTATAAAAAATAGTCTAAATACTAACTATTCTATCATGAAACTCTAATTCTAAATGGTGCCGATAAAGTTTGTCCCAACTATTTTCTAAATAATGTCTATAAAAGACTCCCAAAATTAAAATGCAAAAGCATAACATTAAGACATGATAACATTATTTGTTCTTTCCTATTATTTCGCATCCTCTGCTTGCTTTGGAATTTCATTCTTGTCAGGGTCTTCTTCCACAGTGTCGGGGAGCTCTTCTTCAATGTTGGTTGGAGGTGTTAGGATATTTAGACACTTAGGAGTTAGTTAAGATCAACTTTTGTAATAGATCTGTTAGGTAAAGTGTGTTTCTTTAGTATGCATTAGTATGCATTTGTAAATATTTAAATCCGACGGTCACGATATGTTTTAGACATAGAGTGATCCGACGGCTCAACTTCTCTTAGATCATACCTACCCTCGATCCGTGCCTTAACACCCGATTGGTCCATGATCTCTATTTAAAGAGCATGGAGGGTCATTGTCTAGTTGATCGATTATGAGAAGCTCATTTGTAACTTTCTTTCTTTGCATAATAAATTGCTCCGTAGAAGCTATTTGGCCGGGGCCGTGGAGTGTTTCCCTCTCGAGGTTTAAACCACGTCAAAATATCGGTGTATCGATCTGTGATTTGTTTTTGTGAAGTGGTTGCTCTAGGTGTTCGGTCTTTTGGGAGTACCCTGTGTACCCGAACATGGTATCAGAGCTTTTATGAAGAACCGCTTCCGGTTATGATCTAGATCTTGAGTTGTTGTTGCCAAAACTTGAAAGGGTCTCTGGTTATGGAGTTTTTGTGCATTTCTGGGTCGTGGGAGGTGTTCCATTGCGTCCGGAGCATCGTTTCCATTAAGAAAATAGTTTTCGTTTGATCAAAAACAGTTTCCCGTTGTTTCAAAAACACGTATTTCATCAGATTTGAAGGTATAATGTTACAGTGACGTTTTTTATTATTTTAAAAACTATCTCATATTTTATCAGTTTTTATTATTAGATTGTTTTAGTTTCGGATTGTTGCTTTCCCTGTCTGCGTATGCTCTTTGTCGCGCGCCTTGTGCGATCTTGGCGAATCAGAAACAAAAAGGAAAAGGGTTTTTCTCGGTTGCGTATGCTTTTTGCTGTGCACCTTGTGCGATCTCGGCAAATAAAAAACAGAGAGAAAATGTAGACTTTCCGGGAAAGCTAATAAGATCTAACCCCAAAAGTGTGGAATTTTTTTTTTTTGTTTCGGTTTGTGGTGTGATTTGCAGAAAAAGAAGCAAGCACGAAAACCGAGAGAGAAGAGTAAAAAAAAAAAAAAACCTTCCTCCTCCCCTTCTTTTACGTACCTTAATAAGTCTTGAGTTCAAGTCTTATTAAGTTACTTTTAAACAAAGTGCATGCAATTTATAATGTTAAGTTGCTTTATTGTAAAAGTGCATCTCACTTAAATAATAAAAAAAAGAAAAAAAGTGAGTCACTTAGTAGTTTTTTTTTTAAGTAACATCATTGTAAAAGTGAAAATCACTTATTTTACAAAAATGTTTCACTTAAAACAACTTTCTTGTAAGTTATTTAAAAAAAAAGTTCATCTTGGGAAGAGGGGAGTTCTTTTTTATAGCTGTACATTCTCTATCTGCCATGTCACTATTGAGACATCTTCAACATTTTATTTGTTCAAGCATAACTTCATCATACAGAGTCAGTTTTTAGTGCCATTTTTTTTAAACCGCCTATTTTTTTGAGCTCTTCGCATCCAGACTATTGGTTTTTGTTTTTACAGCCATTAATTTTACAAAATGACCGCCCCTTGTGATATTCTACTTACTAGTTCCAACTATTTCTCATGGAAATCTCGTATGGAGGATGTTCTACGAAGTAGGGTACTTTTCAGAATTACCTCAGGGAAAGAAACAAAACCCACTGATGATGATAATAAAATAAAATGGGCAAATAGATGTGACAAAGCTCGTGGATTGATTGGGATGGCAATCTCTACTGATTTGCGATTCCACATATCTGGAATTTATGAACCTGATGCTGCTTGGGACAAGTTGGAATCTGTGTTTGGTAAACACAATGAAATTCGAGGTCACCAACTTGAAAATGAGTTGATTTCTTTAAATCCAAGTGATTTTTCATGCATTCAAGATTATTGATCTAAATACAAAACTCTTAAACTCTTATGTGAAGAATGCAAGATTAAGAGGGAAGACAAACAATGCATTTATCATATTCTTTCCAAACTTGGACCTGCATATTCTGGTTTTGTATCTACATTTTACTCCATGAAAGAATCATTTAATGCAGCTAGCGATTAAGAGCCTAGTCTTGAATCCTTTTGTGATTCCTTGATTAGAGAGCAAGATAAGCTCATCCATCTTAGAATAATTAACAATGCAGATACATCTGGGAAATCATTATTGTCCCAACAGAAAGAGAAGTCCAAGCCTTCCAAGAAACAAAATTTTCGCAATAATAAGTCAAACAATGGTCCCAAACCCTCTCGGTCAGCTCCTTCTTTAAAAAATGACAAAAGATCCAAGCCAAAAGGAAAGAAGACTGAGCGTCATTGCAACTATTGCGGGAAAGATAATCATGATGAATCTAAGTGTTTCAAGAAGATGACAGCCTTGGAAGCAACAATGAAGAAGCACCACATCAGCCTAGATTCGCATTTAGAATCTAACTCTCATAGACATGCACTTTGTGCTTCTGGTTATTCTTATATTGCATCTTCTTCTTTTACTTCAAATGAATGACTCATTGATTCTGGAACATCTTATCATATGGCTAAGGATCAAGCCATCTTTTCTACTATGCATGAATATAACACCAAACAAATATTTGTTGGTGATGATAGATCTCTAAGTGTTGTAGGATCTGGAACAGTTCCAGCAGATAATGGTCATTTCAGTGATGTACTATGTGTTCCAAGAATTTCCTGCAATTTGTTATCAGTCTATCAAATCACTCATTCTGGTGAAGGTAAAACTGTGACGTTTACACCTCACCAAGTTGTAATCAAGGATTTTAAAGATCCCCAACATGTCCTAACTACCGAAATTGTTGATGATATTACTAGGTTGTACAAATTTAACAACTTTGGGTCATCACCTTTTCCTTCAATTTTTGTTGCTCATAGTGATAACTTGAGCAAACTTTGGCATGAGCGATTTGGTCACTTAAATTATCACTCATTACAACAACAATGTAAAGACAATATGGTGACAGGTCTTCCGATGGTATCTTGCAGGGATGGTGTTTGTTCCGGTTGTGTACTCGAAAAACATCATCGGGACAGTTTTGACAAGCGTGCCTCTTGGCACGCCTCGGTTCCCTTGGAGCTTGTGCATAGTGACTTGTGTGGTCCTCTTCCATCTGCTTCCTTTTCTGGTTTCAAATACTTCTTAACTTTCATTGATGATTACTCCAGACGCACTTGGGTTTATTTCCTAAAACTTATGAGCGAAGTATTTAACATGTTATTGGCCTACAAGGCCCTTGTTAAAAAACAATCTGGTCATCAAATCATTAAGTTAAGATCCGACAATGGAGGAGAATATGTTAACAAAAAGTTCTCTACTTTCTGCACTACACAAGGAATCCAACAACAACACACTGTTCCATATACACCACAACAAAATGGTTTAGCTGAACGGAAGAACCGCACTTTAAAACAAATGGTTAATTGTATGATCCAATCTAAGGGACTAAGTCTTCAATTTTGGGCTGAAGCCATAAATTGTGCAAATTACATAGTTAATCGCACCCCCACTAAAGCTTTACAAGGTATCACACCGGAAGAAGCATGGAGTAAAACTAAACTTGATGTAAGTCACTTTCGTGTGTTTGGTAGTGAAGCATGGGCTCACATTCCAGATGAAAAACGGAAAGCATTGCAGCCTAAAAGTGAAAAGTGCATATTTGTTGGATATTCTGAAGATGTAAAAGGTTATAGACTTCTTCAACCACATTCTCATAATATAATCATTAGAAGAGATGTTAAATTTGATGAAAATCTCTTGGACTGCGAGCCTAACTTGACGATTGTGCCATCTTTGGCCTGCGAGCCTGATTCGACGATTGTGCCTTCTTCTTCTTCCAACTTCCTTGACAGGTTTCCAACTCCAGTTTCTGATGATGACAGTGAGGATGAAAATCTACCTCCGCCTGCTCATGTTCCTCCAGTTGCACCAGCACAAGTGCTTCCTCGATGGGTCCGTTCAACATGTGAAGTAGATGATGATATTGTCGGTGATCCTAGAGATCAACATCGAACACGTTCTCAGTTTCACCGAGCCTCTTCTCTTTTGGCTCAAGTTCCAAGAATCATGATTCATAAACTTTTGCAGAAGCTTCAGGAAATCCAGATTGGGATGCAGCTATGGATGAAGAATATCGTTCCTTAATGGCGAACGATACTTGGGATCTTGTATCTCTTCCAAAAGGAAGAAAACTTGTCAGACGTAAATGGGTCCATAGAACTAAGTATGCATCAGATGGAAGTGTTGAACGACTTAAGGCAAGGTTAGTTGCCAAAGGTTTTTCACAAGTTGAAGGGATTGACTATAATGAAATCTTTGCTCCTATCGCAAAAATGAACTCCATCCGCCTTGTTCTTTGCCTTGCAGCCTTACATAACTGGGAAGTCCATCAAATGGATGTCAAGTTTGCATTCTTACATGGTGATTTACAGGAGAAAATTTACATGGGACAACCTCCTGGATATGTTCAGAATAACTCTAGCCTTGTCTGTCGCCTTAAGAAATCCTTATATGGCCTTAAGTAAGCTCCTGGAGCTTGCTATGCCAAAATGGATAGCTTTCTCCTTGACATTGGTTTTTCTAGATGCCATTCTAACCCCAATGTCTATACCAAGAAAGTAGGAAACCACCTCATCATACTTGTTCTATATGTTGATGACCTTATTCTTACTGGTAGTGACCCTAAGCTTATAACCCATGTGAAATCCAATCTTAAGCAAAATTTTGAGATGTCAGACTTAGGACATTTGCATTATTTTCTTGGTCTCCAAGTCTTGCAAACCAAAGAAGGAATCTTTCTTTCTCAGTCTAATTATGCTTGTGACCTTCTTCGTCGCTTTCACATGGACGATTGTAAACCAACCCCTTCTCCCTTCCAGTCTGAAGTCAAAATTTTTGCCACTTGTTCTTCACCTGAAGTAGATGCCACCTTGTATCGTCAGCTTGTTGGTAGTCTCGTATACTTGACTCATTCCCATCCTGACCTTTCCATTGCCATTGGTCGTGTTTCCCGTTATATGCAAACACCTCATGAAAGTCATTGGAAAGCAGCTAAAAGAATACTTCGATATATTCGAGGAACCATTTAGTTTGGGATTCATTACAGTACAGGGGGAAACCTTTGTTGGTTGGTTTCACTGATTCAGATTGGGCCGACGATCCTGATGATCGAAACTCTATTGCAGGTTATGTTTTCAGTCTGGGATCTGGACCTATCACTTGGGCTTGTAAGAAACAACAAGCTCTTGCTCTTTCTTCAGCAGAGGCAGAATATCGAGCCGCAGTTAATGCCAGTCAGGAAGCTTTATGGCTTCGACAGATCCTTTCAGAGTTTGGATTCGAGCAGCAGTAGCCTACTCCACTTTGGTGCGACAATCAAAGTGCCATCAAGCTCGCCAAAGATCCAGTTCTACATCAACGTAGCAAACACATTGAGCTACATATGCACTTCATCAGAAATCTTGTTCATGATCTGTTGATGTATATGTAACTTCGGAATGTATTTCACATATATGTATATTGTATTCCTATAGAGATGGTATTATTCCTCTATAAGGAAGTGTCGTCATTTATATTGTAAGTGTCGTAACTTATACTTGATGGGTTATTAGACCACCTTGTTTGGGGTCGGCCTTGTATAAGTCATGTGGGTCAAAGGGTTATTAGATCACCCTATTGGGGGTCGGCCATGTGGGTCAAAGGGTTATTAGACCACCCTATTGGGTGTCGGCCCACTCAGCATTATGTTATGTGGTTAAGTTCGAGCCTACATGAGTTAGGTAAAAGGGCAAGTCAAGTCAAGTATAAATAGAGTGCGGGAGGCACTCTATTTGCTCACTCACTTCTCGCACATGCACTCAAGGAGGAGTGGCGCACTTATGGAGGAGGAGGATCTGCTGCTAGGTTGTGTCTATCTCTTATGGTTGGTTGTATCATTGCTCTATCTATATTTGAGGAAGTTATTGGGGTTTTTCACCTTTATGGTTTTCCCCAAGTAAATCTTTGTGTCTCTTGTGTGCTTGCATTATTGTCTCCATGATTGATATGCTGTAGATATGTTGTACATGTTGTTCTCTCAGTTAAGATCCTAGATCATATTGAAGTAAATTTTGAAAATTTAACATGGTATCAGAGCTAGCCTGAAAGAAGGCATGATATGGCTTGTATGACACTTGTTGCACTTACGATGCTAGGGTTTGATATAGCAAAAACCAGTCATCGTAGCACTTTCGTTATAAATCCGTTTTGGCGAATTGTTCGGATCTGAAATTGTTACAGGCCGAAGCTAAGATCCCCATGTACCTTGTGTCCAAAGGACAACCTCTAATTCGTTGTAATTTGTGATTTATGATCTGTACAATATAGGGTTTCTGCCTCTTCCAGATCTGAGTCAAACTCAGGTGACCTTGGGAAAAAGGTCATAACTTGGGCTAGGAAGCTCCAAATGAAATTTCGTGAAAAGTGAAAGGTAGTACACAGACTGTACTATCTCGAAAAACTTTTTCAGAGGCCGAAGTTGAACCAGTGACACGTGGCACGCCGTACAAGTTCGCTCTCCTGTATTATCCCATAAACAGGTCACGTTGCGACACTTGGCATAACTCTCTCTCAGAGAATCCAATTGAGGTCAGACCTGTCAGGATGGAAAGATAACAGGCCGAGCTATCTCAGGAAAGGTGTTCAGAGGCCGAAGTTGAAACAGTGACATGTGGCACGCCTTACAAGTTCGCTCTCCTGTATTATCCCAAAACAGGTCATGTTGCGACATTTGGCATAACTCTCTTTCAGAAAATCCAATTGAGGTCAGACCTATCAGGATGGAAAGCTAACAGGTCAGGCTATCTCAGGAAACGTTTTCAGACCCTGTGGATCAAAAATTTCAGAGTTACATCAGAAACAATCAGGTACATATTTCTGTCAAAACATAATTATTTTTTGGTACCTTCATTCATGGCTTCCGGAATTTAGGGCTTTGGAGAAAGTTGGAATTTTTGTAATCGGAGACCACGGCTGAATGCTACTCATCAAAATAAAAATTTAGATACCAAGATCAGAATTTTTGGTTGGGCAGAAGGCCGGGATTGATCAGACCCTAGTTCGGGACTTTGATCAGGAAAGTGGAAAATTAGGGCTTCTGTAAAAATGGGAATTTTTTAAATCTGTGACCATGGCTGGAAGCTCCTCAGAAAAATAGAAGCTTATAGCTTTGTATCAAACCTTTTGATTGGGCAGAAGAGTGGGCTTCATCAAACCCCAGTTCAGGGTCTCATCCAGTGAATCCGGAAGTTTCAAAGGCAAAATTGAGGAGTAAAACTTTGCAGTTTTCAAATTCTGAATATACCAGTTTGATCAGCTCATCAAGGCGCATATTTCTATCCTTTCGGAAGTTTGAAATTAAAAGTTTGAATTTTTGGGGTTTCTCTGACAAACCCATATCCAGCTCCAGGTCCAGTTCTTGCAAATCAAGTGGTGGTTTAATCCTAGAAGAAGATGGATTGGTCACCTCCATAAGTGAAGAAATTCATGTTTCAGAGGGAGATGAGGCTACGGCTTTACATAAGGAGATTACAAGCGATCTCGACAGGTATGACTCATCGAGGTATGTTTTGGGATTTGTTCTTGATTAAGTTTATGGTATGTTTTGTCGTATCACCTTAACAAAATTATGAATGCATGATAGAAGATATTCATTGGTTAGGGTGTTGACACTTATAATTGTACTAATGCATTATGGTGTTGTATGAGGTTTATGTTGTCTACTAACATGAAAGGTACACCAAGAAAGACAAATCATGTTCCAGTTCAAGAACATATGATCATGATGACATGAGGATAAAGACTCATCCATTGTCATGGATCTCATAGAAGATCCATTTACGAGGTATGTATAACTTGGTTTTATAATGACTAACCTATGAGATATACAGGTTACTAGCACAAGTCATTGAAGAAGAACAAGAAGACATGTTGGGAGTTGTTACTTATCTAGAATGAAACCTCTTTGCTGACATGTTGGGAGTTGTGCACACTCTTAACAATGTTCTGGTAGAGATTGGAAGGCATCTAGAAAGTTACGGGATATGGATAAATGTTGTATTGAAGCATTGGCTAAGATAATTGCATCACTGTATGACATATTTATTTATGTGTAAGAATTTGTTCTGAAAATTATGAGATGTTTCTAATCATGCAATTTAACCTATTTTGTAGGAAAGACTGTATATCTTCACCTACAAAATGACTACAACATTTGTTCCAGCAACAAAGATATCTATTGAAGATATTGAAGTTCCCAGGATCTGGGATGAAGAAATGGAATGCCATGATCCGTCGATCATGAAGAATGATGTTTGGGATGCGATCCCAAGAGCTAAAGGGAAGTCTGTTGTGACTTCCAAATAGAACTATCAGATCAAGCATGTTGCAGATGGCAGCATTGAGAAATACAAAAGTGATGAAATAGAAGATGCACCAGATGGATTTCAAGACAGCATGGTGTAGTCATATATGTGTGCAGAACTTGATATGGTAGGATAGACAGCTTTCTATCCAGCTTGGGATTTACCAAGAATAAAGCGGATTCCAACCTTTTCTACAAGGTTGAGGAAGGCAATCTAGCGATACTACTATTTGGATGACTTGTTTGTATCAGGTGAGGATAGATTGATTGCCGACACGCAGCGGAAGCTTGCTGCCGAGTTCGAGTTGAGGAACTTGGGGATGATGCACTATTTGTTTTTGGCATGGAGGTGTGGCAGAGTGATGGAATCTTCCTTGGACAAGGGAAGTCTGCAGTAGAGATCCTGAAGAGGTTCGGGATGATCGATTGCAAGGCCATGGCTACACCTATGGCATCAAATCTGAAGCTTCTATGTGATGCTTCATCTGAGCCGGTTGATGTCTCTTTGTATCGTCAGATGATTGGGTCCTTGATGTACCTGACGAACTCAAGACCAGACATTTGCTTTGCTGTGAACAATTTGAGCCAGTTCCTGACGGATCCGAGGAGTATTCACCTAGTTGCTGTAAAGCATGTTCTGAGGTACCTGAAGGGTACAGTGGATTATGGACTCAGGTATGAGGCGGATCAAAAGTTTAACCTACAGGGTTATGTTGATTCAGATTGGGCTGGCAGTGCTGCAAATAGGAAGAGCACATCTGGGTGCTGCTTCAGTATGCGTAGCACTGAGTACAGCTGAGGCAAAGTATGTTGCAGCCTGTTCAGCTAGTTGTGAGGCAGTATGGCTACGAAAGCTACTATCTGAGTTATTTGATCTCCCGTTGGAGGCTACTGGTATCTTCTGTGATAACCAGAGTTGTGTGAAGCTGTACGAGAACCCAGTGTTTCATGATAGGTCGAAACACATAGAGATCAAATATCACTATATCAGGGATATGGTGCAGAGAGGAGTTGTGAAGCTTCTGTATGTTGCGACGAACGAGCAGATTGCAGATGTGCTGACGAAGCCACTAGCCAGAGTGAAGTTCGAGTACTTCAGAGAGAGGCTTGGCGTTCTTCAGATCGAGGACACTTCGAGGAAGAAGTGATGGACACATTTGCTGAAGCCATTCCAAGCATGTTAGAAGGAGGATCCTTCACATGGCTGTGGATGTAAGCGCTGGATGATGAGCATCAGGTTGATGTTCTGGCTTCTGCTAGATATGATCTGTTGGATCATTTTTATGTATGTATGTACGCATCATGTTGGATGCTGGATATGATTAGTTGGATCATGTGTATGTATTTTGTATATGCATCATGTTGGATGCTTGGACCATGTATCTGTATATGTATCAGGTGGATACATTGTATGATCAGATGGATCATGTATGGTGATATGTATCATGTATTTGTATTTATATCAGGTGGATACATTGTATGATCAGGAGGATCATGGATGATGATATGTATCAAGTAGATACTTGGTATGCATCAGGTAGATGCATTGATGATCAGGTAGATCATGCAGCAGGATGTTGTAGTGATGATTAGGATGATCATGGATGATGAGCTTCAGGATGTTGCTCCAGATGACATGCAGCAGGATGTTGCAGTGATGATCAGGATGATCATGGATGATGAGCTTCAGGATGTTGCTCCAGATGACATGCAGCAGGACGTTGCAGTGATGATGATCAGGATGATCATGAGTACATCAGGATGATGTATGTTGAGTATCAGGTTGATACTCTGTGGCCGTGGATCAGGTTGTGCAGATGAGCATGTCTGGGAGATCCTATAGGTCGGAGTTGTGTACCCGTAACAGCCTGGGATGCTCTTTCGAGACATAGCTCTGGGAGGACATGTAATTTGTGCCCTAGGAGATCCTTCAGGTCGGAGTTGTGTACCCGTAACATCCTGGGATGCTCTTGCGAGGTTTTGTCCTATGGCATGTAATTTGGGCCCTGGGAGATTTCAGGTCGGAGTTGTGTACCCGTAACATCCTGAGATGCTCTTTCGAGGTTTTGCCATGACCACATGTAATTTGTGCCCTGGGAGATTTTAGGTCGGAGTTGTGTACCCGTAACATCCTGAGATGCTCTTGCTAGGTTTTGTGGTGGACCACATGTAATTTGTGCCCTGGGAGATCCTATAGGTCGGAGTTGTGTACCCGTAACATCCTGGGATGCTCTTTCGAGGTTTTGTGATGCACGTAATAAGTCCTGACGATTCCACAGTATGGCCAGTGATGACGAAGACCTGCAGGTGGTGGGCCTACATCCAGTATGAAAAAGGATTGGCTCTGTAGAACTTCCTATGACGAGTAGATTCAGAGATTGATTGAGATAGCAGCAGCAGTGACGATGATGATGACTCGATGACGATTATCCAGTGACGATGATCCAGAAGAGATGACTTGTGCTAAAAGAACTGTGCCGAGAAATACTTTCCTAGTTAAGAGGGAGTGTTGATGTATATATAACTTCGGAATGTATTTCACATATATGTATATTGTATTCCTATAGAGATGGTATTATTCCTCTATAAGGAAGTGTCGTCATTTATATTGTAAGTGTCGTAACTTATACTTGATGGGTTATTAGACCACCTTGTTTGGGGTCGGCCCTGTATAAGTCATGTGGGTCAAAGGGTTATTAGATCACCCTATTGGGGGTCGGCCATGTGGGTCAAAGGGTTATTAGACCACCCTATTGGGGGTCGGCCCACTCAGCATTATGTTATGTGGTTAAGTTCGAGCCTACATGAGTTAGGTAAAAGGGCAAGTCAAGTCAAGTATAAATAGAGTGCGGGAGGCACTCTATTTGTTCACTCACTTCTCACACATGCACTCAAGGAGGAGTGGCGCACTTATGGAGGAGGAGGCTCTGCTGCTAGGTTGTGTCTATCTCTTATGGTTGGTTGTATCATTGCTCTATCTATCTTTGAGGAAGTTATTGGGGTTTTTCACCTTTATGGTTTTCCCCAAGTAAATCTTTGTGTCTCTTGTGTGCTTGCATTATTGTCTCCATGATTGATATGCTGTAGATATGTTGTACATGTTGTTCTCTCAGTTAAGATCCTAGATCATATTGAAGTAAATTCTGAAAATTTAACATGATCGTGTTCTTGAAGTGCTCTTTTGCTCTACAGATGATCAAGTTGCAGACATCTTCACCAAGTCTCTTACAGAAGTGAAGTTTTCTAAACTTTGATCTATGTTAGGAGTTTAGGAATTTGTCATTAAGGGGGGATAGGCTCTAATGCCTCCTTCCTTCTCCTAATAGTGTGACTTTTGTAAATCCTTCAATCCTATCCCAAGTTGTTCTTAAGGGGGGATGTTAGGATATTTAGACACTTAGGAGTTAGTTAAGATCAACTTATGTAATAGATCCATTAGGTAAAGTGTGTTTCTTTAGTATGCATTAGTATGCATTTGTAAATATTTAAATCCGACGGTCACGATATGTTCTAGACATAGAGTGATCCGACGGCTCAACTTCTCTTAGATTATACCTACCCTTGATCCGTGGCTTAACACCCGATTGGTCCATGATCTCTATTTAAAGAGCATGGAGGGTCATTGTCTAGTTGATCGATTATGAGAAGCTCATTTGTAACTTTCTTTCTTTGCATAATAAATTGCTCCGTAGAAGCTATTTGGCCGGGGCCGTGGAGTGTTTCTCTCTCGAGGGTTTAAACCACGTCAAAATCTCGGTGTATCGATCTGTGATATGTTTGTGTGAAGTGGTTGCTCTAGGTGTTTGTTCTTTTGGGAGTACCCTGTGTACCCGAACATGAGGCTAGTTCAAATCCAAGATGCACCGCTTAAGGCTGGGGGATAACGCCTCTGTTGAGAATTCCAAGTCAACCGAGGATCGCGTGTTGGGCCTGGCATGTAACTCTTCAACCTCCGACCGAATCACAACACATTCATCCTGGAAATGCTGGTGACTTTGCTTTTGCTCCCAAGAATCTCTAGAGTGTTAAGTGCATGGGTTGACAAACCATTTATTTGGATTTGTAGTGCTTGGATTGTGGTCTCCAACTTGATTTGATCAACCTCCAATAGTTATCTTCTCCATCGCACGCTTCCCTTGTTTCTTTTATCGATACTTCCTATTTTGTCGTGCACCGTTGACCAGATGGTTTCCTAAGAAAAGTTACACTTGCAATTCAACTTCGAAATGATCCTCTCAAGCTCCTTGTGTTTATGTGCCCTTCTTAATCACATGCTACCTATTATCTCTTGCCCATTCATGTGAGAGTGAAGTCATGATCTCATTGTGCTTCGCCCATCTTGTCCATTAATGACAATGAATGCTTACACAGATCTAACTGTTGACCTGGGATGGAGGTACGCTTACCTTGGGTGGGAGAAACCGATGCAATATGCGTGTACGCCATTTTCCTTTCCCGAATACCGTCTGAAATGATACCATAATCATTACCTTGAAAGGTCGATGCAATCTGAATTACGTGCTCCATATTTCTGAACACAAGGGAGGTATGAAGAGGCATCCAAATCCAAGGCAATACACACGTGAGGCTTGTATGGGAGGTTGAAATTTCCTAATGCGAGGAGGTGAGAGTTTGGCAATGAGCGCCCACGTATAAGCTGCTAATGGTTCAGGTGTCATGCAACTACCATCATTGCTAATGTCCTTTAGACTAATGTTGACCTTGAGATAGGTTTTCCAGAATTCATCTTGAAGTATTTATTCTTCGGAGACCCCTAAGGGATCGCCACTTTGAACAAAACCTAGAGCCCTTGCCTTGTTCATGGGATGTGCTGCGAAAAGGCTTGTCCATTAACTTCAAGCTTTTCTATTGTGTCTATGGTCGCCAAGTTAGCTTGAGTGTCGACGATTGAGTTGTTATTTCATAAGATATGCATAGGAGATATTTAACGATATGCATCTATCTTCTGTTGAATTTTAAGAAAAACGGCTCTCATTTTCATGTCGACGAGCAAAGTTTTCAATCTCACATGATTAATGACCATTTTCGAATCCCCGATAATTATGAGGGAGATTATACCCTATCGACCATTTTTTTGTCATCACAGCATAAGTTCATTTTATACTATATTTTACACTAATGAAAAATAAAATTAGCCAATTTTTTTTGCCAAGTACATATCTAAGTGCCTTAACCAATCATCCATCTTGAGGGTATATGAAGTTGAAAAAGGAGGAATAAAATTAGCCAATTTTTTTATTCGGCCAATACATATGTAAGTGCCTTAACCAATCATCCAACTTGAGAGTATATGAAGTTGAAAAAGGAGGTTGGAAAGTAGTATCCTTCTAAGGAGGTTGGAAAGTAGTATCCTTCTAAGGTTTATGATTTATCCTCCACTTGTAGTATAGTATATCACGGCAATAGCATTCAAAGTTTGCCATATCCCCACGGTGGAGAGGCGCAGACAGGTATCCGCGCGTGGGCATTCCATTTTCCGGCCAACACAACCATTTCGGCATTCATATATGGTATACCCAATTGGTTTAGGGCATATATACTAATGATTTATTCCATCGAGAACATTTCCCATTTATGCATTCGGGACATACATTAGACGGCTCTTTCTGGAAAAAAACAGTGAACAGTGGCGGCTCGGCTCAGCTCAGCTCTTACATGATCTATACTCTTTGATATTCGGCGAATTTAGACGAATTTTAATTGTCTGTCTTCAGATTCCTCGGTTTTAATCGTTCAAATCCGCCGGCTTCCTCTTGCTTCTACTACCATGTCCGACGAACATCAGGTATTTTACAGTTCTTCATTTCATGTTTTCCATCCTGAATATATTTTTCCCTTTGGCGATTGGAACCGAGGTTCTGAGTGGATGACAGTGGATAAATATAACTAATTGAAGGTTTTTTGTGGCAGACTAGCGAGGACGAGAATGAATCAATTTTAATCGACGATGACGATGTGATCGATGAGATTTCCATCGACGAAGAAGGTGAGTTTTTATTTATTGGCTCCACTTCGTGGCAATTGGTGCGAGGGACATGTTAAATTAAGGTTATTATATTATCACGTGAAATTCAGGTTTCTCTTAAATTTTTGTTTTTTGTTTTGGTTCTGTAATGGTTAAAGATATTTAAAATTCCTTAAACCCTAGTAGCCTTTGAAGGAATTAATGCAAGCTTAATGTTTTATTTATTTTCTAATGCCTATTTTGTTCCTGTTATTCTTCTTCAACGAAATGGAAGAAGCTTCAATTAGTTTATCGTCGCCAGTTTTTAGCTAACACTTGTGGATGCAGATCTTCCTGACGCTGACGAGGAAAGCGAAGATGCGCAAGAAGACAACGGAGAAAGCGAGCCAGATGACACCTTAAGTAAGTGTAATCTTGTATATTCCGCGTCACATCCAAATACCAATTCTTACTTAATCAGAAACAAACTATTACGAACTTCACATTTTTAATCAAATTTTGATTCAATTCTCATTAAATTCGAATCCCAATTCCGAGTCTAAGAAAGGAGGTTCTATAGACCAGCAAATGTCAAAGGACATTAAAAGAAAAACATAAACATAAATACTAACATAAACATTTTGCTGGCATCTTCTTTGTTTATATTTGATTTACGTTTCTATTTTTCTCAATTGCATACGTGCTTTTATATACGAGTCCACTTAAACTTTACCGGACTTTTACCCACTGTCCGATGGATTCCCTAGCCAGTGTTTAACAATTTCAAATCTTTGCATCTGTTACAAATATTTTAAAAAGTGGTAATGCTCAATACCACAGGATTGAGCTCATTGATACGTGGTATGTGCAGTGGATGATTTGAAGGTAACCATTGGGAAATAGCCTTGAAAAGCTGGTCGATGCTTATTTTCTTACTGATTTGTGTAGTGTTAGTGATTGACATGAAAGTGACTGCTTGACAGGAAATCACAAGGTTTTGTTTCACAAATTGCAGAAAATGGGATGGATAAGTAGATCATGGCCAATGCTATGGCCTTGGGGCCAGGTTACATAGTTGAGGGAATGAAATATACCTAACATTATATAAGAAAACCAATGAATTGTACAAAATGAAAATGATGTAGCTAAGAGATCAAAATGATGCAAGCAAAAAGAGTACACAGTTTGGAAGTAGTGTAGTTAAAGATTGTATCAAAGACGTCCCGATTTGTTGAGAATGGTGTAAGTTTCACTTGTGGCCACACTGAACCTTATCTTGTAAACATTATTAATGTATTACTAGGTTTGGCTTAAAGGCGACCTAGTCAACCCTCATTATTATATTTATGGGTGGTTGGGGCTGACCTAGTTACAGTGGGCCCATAAGTCCACTTGGGGTCCGGGATGGTACCCTCCTCTTAATTTGTGTATAAAATATAAATACATACCCAACTTTCTTTTGCAAGATCATCACGTGATCACTTCATTCTTTCATTCTTTATAAAAGTGATTCATTCTTTTAGGCTTTAGCCTATGGGCACCATATCTAGCATTGTGCTCTCTTGTTCATGGTGTGACCTATTATTCATGGGTTTTGTCTCAAGTGCTGTGCTTTATTGTTCTTGAGTGATTTCTCTCTATTACCCCCCTAAAAATGCATGTTTTATTTTGTATTTTTCATGGGCTTTCGTCCCTTGCGAAGCACAACAAGAGATTCTTTGAGTTCAATGGCAATTACAGATTGCGGGGAGAGATTTGGAGGTCATACACCTTGTTCTAGTTTGTTAGAGCACCTTTCATCATTCAATGGAAAAACAAAGGTGTAGAAATATTGTTGGCTTGATGGAGGCTTTTTTGGAGGCATATCTCACGATGAGGTTCCATTTGGGCACACTTGACACATATTGGAGGTTTAGAGTATCACATGTGGTAAACAAAGGGGTTAATTATCATAAAATGAGAAACACCCTACTTGGGAGGGTGCCATGTGGTACTAACTTCTACTTGTGCTTGGTCAAAGGCCCACTTAGGGTTGAATGCCCTCTTCAAGGAGTTGGCTAGGGCATGTTCAAGACAAGAAGGGGTGAGAAATAACCCTAATGGAGGCGATTCCACATATTTGTAGGCATGTTTCCCTTTGAGGAGAACTTTTGGGGGGTAAGGACACACATTATTTAATCCATTTTCACATATTTGGAGGCATATTTCACCTTTTGAGGTATTTGGGGGTAAGGACAAGTTACAACATTGTTTGAGGCTTTTTATACATATTTGGAGGTGATCTCTTTGCATGAGGAGATGTCACATGGTATTGTTGACATGAGCAAACCCTCAAAAGCAAAGACATTTTGCTTATGGAGATGACAAGTGACATTATGGGCCCATTTTGTTCACTCAAAAGGCGAAATAAGCAAACGCACTACCTTGGAGGAGGCCTAGAGCATGACATGTGGTGAGAAAGGAGGCCAAAGGAAGAATACCCTCTTGAGAGATGTGCCATGCCCACATGGCACTAGAATAATTTGTATGGTCCAAAGGGGATCACTTGATGAAAAACTCTCCATTCCAAGGATGAGAAGGGGGACCTTTTTGTTGCTTGATCATGAGTTTACCCTCTAAAAGAGGGATCTTTTCTTCAAGAAGGCATCTAAAGCATTCTAAGAGGTCTTTATGGGGCATCACACATCATTCAAGACATGTTCACATATTTGGAGGAGTGGCCTCAAGGAGAAGATGATACATATCAATTTGTAATTTAATAAAACACTAAAAGCTACTCCAAGAGGACCACCCTAACTGTAAGGTTTCTTGCTCTCTTTTATTATTATTTTATTGATCAAGGTTTGGTTTGAAAGGTATAAATTGAGGGAGAATGCTAGAGGCATGGTTGGAAGGGTGGAAGTTCCCTTGTAAGCTTAATTGAATATCTTTGGGAGGAAGAAGTTAAGGGGCAAGTTCAATGTGAGGTTTCCATCTTTTTTATATTTTTCTTGATTTGATTGATGGCTGGAAATTACATGTACACATTTCCTAGTGCAATCATTGAAGAAGGGCAAGTTTTCTCCATTTAGTAAACATTAGGGTTGAGGTACACCCATCCCTTTGTCTTTCTATAATCATTGTTCATATTGAAGGATATTAGCTTTAGTAATTTTCTGGTTAGGGCCATTCACCGTATTTTTGAGGTTGCCCTCGCTAGGGATGAAGGTTAAGTGTGACAAGTTTATGTCTTGTTGATCTTGTAGTGAAATTAAACTTGAAGAAAGGATGTATTGTTGGCTGTTCATTTAATAAGAAGGTTGTCCTACTTGGTCAATTTTATTTATGGTTTCATGTGTGGCTGTCCCTTAATTGTTCATGGTTGCACATTATTACTTGGCTGATTTTGTACTTGTTGTGAGGAGCATCTTTGGAAGGGCCCTCCTTTAATTTTCTGCACATTGTAGTAAATCTATCTGTTTGGTTAGAGCGCATTTGTAATGGCCTAACTACGCCATTTTCATCAATTTCAACCCTCTTGCCTTTTGATCTTGACTCCATCGCCCAATTGGATAGACACTGGTCTAGGTAATCCACCATCCCTTAATTTTAAAGAATATTATAATTTTTTTACAGGGTTTTCCCCTTGTGCTAGAAAAGAACTAGCCTAAAGTGAGAGGAAGAGTCACTGTGGTGACAATCGGAAGCCTATCTAAGTGCCCCTAGGTTTGCACTTCGTTTAGAATATTTTTTAGTGCAAGTCTGGGAGGCAACACTCTCTAAGGTGCACTTATTGGTTTCTTTCTACTATGCAACAATATTGGTTTATCTTTGCCCTAGTGTCGGTTTATCTTCTCTTGTGCAAATTTATCTTTTGTTGGATGGTTCCATTCAATTCTTACTCTTGTGAATCTCAACATGGTATTAGAGTGGGTGTGAACCTCCCTTACTGTATTCAGTGGTTGATCCAAATACCTTTATCTAGAGGCATTGCCCTAAGGGTGTTGCAGATCAATGGTTTTTGGATTTTTCTCTTTGTTTAGGGTATCTGAGGGATTTCCATTAGGTTTAAATCCTTTGTCAAGGGCTCATTTCAATCACCAATTTAGAGTTTCTTTGACTTGTGACAATAACCTACGGGTTGTGGAACTAGGTTTTTGGATCATCTCTTATTTCATGATTTGCTATGGTTCTCTCTCTAGTACACTAGTGCTCTATCTCTAGTGTATTTTTGCTTTTGGTTAAAATCTGCGTGGTGTTGGCACAATACAATTTTTGTTGGTACTTGGTGTTGGTTCGTCACCCAAGAGGCATAAAACTCATTGTTGTAATTGTCAGATTGATTTTTCATAACTTGTTGGTTTGGTTTAGTCTCTTTTGCAGGCTAACTTGGAGATTGATAGGCTCTTGATCTATGCTGGCATCATTGCACTTTGTCGACAGTTCATCTTTAGCTCATCAACTTGCTTTTTTGAGCCATCTATAGTTTGGGGTGGTTTTTATTTGTGTTGATGTGTTGTTCGACATATTTGACCCTCAAAAGTAGGTTCCCTAGCACCAAATCAACCTATAATCTTCTTGAACTTGTTATTGCCTAAAAAGGCGCATTGCCCAAAAGTTGGTTTTTGCCGTGGGACCCATTTTGGGCCAAATTATGCATATCAGCCAAATGGCATATTTGAGTGTAGGAAGTGGATTGGATATGTTTATTGGGGTCATTGATCATCAAGGAGTTGACAAAACCTAGTTATGGGTTACAAAAATATGAAAACTGGTTTTTCATGTGGGGCCCATCTTGAGTGAGATTGTGCTTACTGGCCAAATGAGGAATTTGGGTCAGAGAGTGACTTGGACGGGGTTTCTAAGGTTAGTGATAATCATGGAGCTTATAGATTTCAATTCCCAACTCTAGAAGTACTAAAACACAACTATTAAAACTCCCTCTAGAGTGTCTAGTTTCTTGTTATGTTAAGTAAAGTATGTTAGAAACTCAGCTAGTTACCAAATTCAGATAGTGTTGTCCACCTCTTGAAAGTCATTTCTATTAGATGTGCTTGCAACTTTGTCTTTCAAATCTTGCCATGAATCACTTTAGACCATACTAGCCAATGCCTCTCTTACCTTCAAATGTTGCCTGAAGGTGAGGTAGTAGCTAGCAAATCTAGTCTTTGCAATCTTCAATAGCTCCAACCTAGAGTGATTGCGAAAAATGTGGTGGGCCATGCTATGATTGGTAATAAATTTTATCATTTTCCCCCTCTCTTGTACAAGGCACCAATAGATCTATAATTAGGGTTTCTCATCGTAACAATATCATGCATCAAAAGGTTCAATGTGTGAACCAAACACCCTGACCAAAATATGTTAGGGTACACATCCTCAATGATTGCTCTTGCTGCGTTACAATTGACAACATTATCAGTGATGACTTGAATGACATTGTATGGCCCAATCTCTTGAATGGTTTTTAGTAAAGGTAGTGCAATATTAATACTAGTCTTGTAGTGTTCTGAATATTCATGGGCTGAAAGGTAGATCGCACGATTAGCAAACACACTATGAGCATTATTGACTTTGGCTCTTTCTTGGTCAAGTCCCACGGTTCTAGCTTTGTCACACATAGGTCTCCTGTATCCTTTATGGGCACCATTGATGGTTTGTACCATTTCATGCCAATAGGTGAACGGAGAACATTGAATGGTACACCACATGCACAGAGAAGCTTGTAAATTTTTGAATCCACATCATCCCTACAACTTTGGTCAAGGAAATTTGATAATGTTCTTCGCATAGGCGAGAATCCACTACTATGCGGGGATGAGGATCGACTACCAAACATTCTGTGTGAGGTTTCATATTCGACCCTTGATTTCTTGGATTTGTTTTAAGCGAAGTCTTCTTCCTGCTTGTATTTGTTTCTCTTTCCTTGGCAATTTGTAATAGTCTTACCTTCATCCCATGGCATAATCCTACATAGATGCTCTCACACATGTATATGAACCTGTGTAAGTTTTAGTACAATGGGGGCATAGAAACTCTGTGGTTCCACCCCATTTCCCTCCCCCAAGCCTTGCCACATACTTCACAAAGGTGTTGTATCTTTTTGTTTTTGTCCTTCATCACTCTCAACTTCATTATCATCAATTTCGTTCCCCTTCTTCCTCCTCTCCACGGTATGTGCCACTCCCTGCTTCTTCCTCCTCATCACTAGCACTGGTATATCGGTTTTCCAACACCACCATCATAATAAGAAATAAAACCAAAAACAAAACCACATACCTATCATGCTTCTTGACTCAAGATGAGAATAACTTGTTGCCTGCAATAGAACAATGGAGAAGGAGAAATGGAAAAGAGTAGGAGAAGAGAACATTCAAGATTTAAAATTTTAACATAGTGGATTTTTTTTTTAAAGCAAACGAAGAGTGGGATTTAGAGCCTACCTCTTTAGCTCTCCAATCGTGGTTGAATGTCTCTATGGAAGCCTTCAATCTCCCTTCCAAACTCTCACAAATAGCAGTCTTCAATCTCCCTTCCATGCTCTCACAAATTTGCTCACAAACAACTAGCAAACCCACTCAAAACCCTAGCAAAGAGGCGTGAAATGAGAAATAAAATGAGTGCAAATGGAGTGAATGAGTGTTTAAATCCACTAAATGAACCCAAGCCATGCCCAAAATGCCAAGTGGATCCATGTCGTGGTTCCAAAAACCGAAAGAGGTTAAAAAACTGCCTTCAACCTGTGGGAGCGTCCAGGGAGTGCTGAGGGAACGATTTTTTTTCTCGGGAGTGATGCTCCCTGGTCACTCTCTGAAAAATTAGGGAGCGTTTTTTTATCGTTCTCAGAAGGGAGTGTTTAGAAATCGTGCTCCTAGGAGCATGCTTCGGGATTGAAGCGTTAGGGGGAGGGCACTCCCTTGCAGCTCAGGTCAAAACATTTGTAATGCATAAATATGAGTGTTTTGTCACGAGTAACTAGTTCTTTGAAGTCTGGAAGTGAGCAATTTGTCTGCTGGAAGGAATAGAGTTGTTTGAATCCATGACAACTGAATAGCTTGTCAGCAGATTTTATTGCAGACACTTCTTCAAAATTTAATGCTTGATTTTGATTTTGATTTTTGTAAGATGTCCTAGATTTAACATCTAATTTTATGCTTTCTGTTGCCGCTTGGTTCCACACCTGGGAAAACGCAGCAGAAGTCTTCAAGCTGTTGGTGTGGCCTTGGGGGCAAGTCAGAGTCAAGTGCTGTCACTTGAGACTTGACTCCTCCGTCTAGGCTTTCCTAGAGAAGCCAAGGGGGGTGGACCCTAAAAATGAAAACAAACTATGGTGTCTAATCTATGAAAAGAAAGCATCTACTCTAGGAGTTAGAATTTTTTTTGCTAAACCAAGACAATGCAGCATATGTAAAGCAAAAGTCCTTTATCCATATTTCATTTACAAACATCCATCATCTTCATAGTCATTTAAAGCATTCATCAATAACTTGAAATATAACAATAAAAACCAGTGCCGATAAATGGAGTCAAAATAGATGCTTGAAATTGAAAGGAAAATGTTGTGCGATTTGTTCTTGGTTTATTTTATTTTATTGTGGTAATGATCTTTTTATTAGGGCTGGTGGATTCCTGATATACGCAAAGGTACAGGGAACATGTCCGGAATTCTAATGTGTGGGTTTTCACTCAGACTTAGGCTGAATCGGAGTCTCGAGGAGGTGTTCAGATGCTATACCAACAAGGGCAAGCCTAACTGTTTCCAAGAGGTCACTATCTAGTTTTATCCCAAGCCCTTTGAAAAATTTCCCCACAACAAAAGAATATTCGCTTTGTGCCGGATTTTCACAACAAGGTTTGTTTATTTGGGTGTGTTAAAACCTATTACTAGTCATCTTCCCCTTTTTGATGCGTACCAACATGATCAGATTGAGCTGCAAGTTGGCCATAGAGCATACGGGAGAAGGCCTTGGAAATTTTTAAGTTTTTCATGAACCAAAATTTTATCTTTTTAGAAACCCAAGAGTCTCTTTTAAGGCCAGTACTCGGGCAAGCCCTTATCCTGAAACCCTACTTCGGGAAAGCAAGGGTGCGTTTTTGAAATTGTAAAAAAATGAGAAAATCTAAGTCGTGAGTGAACTCGTGGCCCACCAATGGAATGGACCAACGAGGTAAATTTTAATCCTTGTTAATTTTATTAAATGCAGAAAATGAAATCTAAACTAAAAAAATTGCAAACCACAAAAATTGAGTCGACACGGTTCTCCCCCCTGGGGGGATGGGGTGTGGGTGCTTGGTTAGCTCACTTGCTCTCGTTTGATATGCTTTTACAATACAATAGAAGTGCCCTAGTCTTTTTATGACTTAGTGGCTTACAAAAAATAGAGAGAAAATATATCCGGTTTTGAAAATTTTTAGCTTTGGGTGCTTTGGAAGGCCCAGATCTTCAATTTTGGGCCAGCATCTCCCCTTGTCTAATCATCATTTGTTGCAAACCAGCAAGCAATTATTAGTAGAAGATTGCCCAAAACACTTTAAGAGTGTGTTTGGGTCACCTACTAAAAACCCAACAAAATCTAAGTGTTAAAACTAGCTAAAAATGCAAAATTTTAACCAAGTAAAGCAAGCAATGATGCTTGTTTGCTTGGGGTCTTTGCAAGCTTTATGAGCTGCAAATTCTATTCTCATGGACAACCAAATAAAACTTGAAGTTCAGTAAAACAAATTACTTGTTTAAAAGCCCTTAAAATATTCGGAAAAATCACACTTTAACAAGAAGCATGCATCAATTAGATCTAGATAAAGTTTTTACTTTAAGATGAATTTAAGATCTAATACAAAAATCAAACTACTTATGATATTTAAATAAAAATGAGGTCTGAAATACCCAAATCAAAGTAACCAAGAGAAGTTTGAAGATTTTTTATGTTGATGAGAAGAAGAAGAAACGTCTTGAATTTGGGCTATGGAGTCCTCCACTGTGGGGATCAATGGGACTAGTTCTCCTTGAATCAATTTCGAAGACCAATGGATGCAAGCAAGCTCCACCAACTCTTTGGATCAGCAATCTGTAGATACAAAAGACAACTCACACAAGCAAGATCAAATGCAACTAGTGTAGACTAAAATAGAGAATTAAATTCAAGCATTTAAACAAAAATAACATTGAAATCTAGCCTATCTATGATAACCAACAGTAAAAATAATGAATTAGATTACACTATCTTTACCTTACTAAGATAAACACCTCCTTCAAAAGCTAGTGATTGATCAATAAACAAGCATGAATAAACATGTAAAGACACAGATTACCTCATATGTTAAAATAGAACATGATCATCCACACAACGAGAATCCACACATAGATTTGCCTCCAAAGCCTTTTATTCATAAACAAATGCAAAAGTATTTCAGTAATAGGAGCAGAGGTTCCACCTTCTCATGCTCAACAATGAAGAGTGAACATGCTTAAATAGAAAAACCCAAGGAGGGAGTGCGCCCAAGTTGAGGAGAGAAGGGTGGGCGAATTGGTGGAAAGAACAGGGGCTGCCATCCCTATGTTTTGGCTGCTAAATTGCAGCACAAAACGTGTTAACACAACAGCAATACTTTAGCTGCAAATTCCATGAATCGTGGGCCTTCCCATTTCACCAAATGTGCCCAATGCTTAAGGAAAAGCGCCCAGCTAATAAAGGGGAGGCATGCCCACTATTTGGGCTGCCCATATGACAATCCAATCAGCCCCAAATGCTCCTTAATTCATGCTGATCCAATCCAGTCACTAAAACACCTCAAAAAACTTTTAATTTTTAAAGTCATTTTTTCACTTTTTTGATTTTTTTTATGACTTTTTCACTTTTTTGAGTTTTTTTGGGCATAAGTGAAAAATTAAAGACCCAAAATTTAGAAAAAGTGGGTTTAGGGGGATGCCCTGAGTTAGAAAGCGAGCACCCCTAAGGCAAAAAAGACCCCTAGATGACAATTTTATGCCATTTACAATATTTTTTAATGAAACCATTAAAAAATGGTTCATTTACGGAAAAAATACTTTTCGCCGAAAATTAAAAAACTACCTAGGGGGACTTAGCACATGTCCATATGACTCAAAAACAATGTCTAGCATGTTCATATACATTGACCCATGGACTTTAACAATCCCCTAAGGCCCGTTAACCTCCCCAGGCATTCCAGCTTTGGAAGAGCAGGAGAAAAACCCAAAAATTATGTTATGCACTAATGCAAGACATAATTAATAAGTGAAAAAACTCCTTGGAATACCTGACTTATCCAAAAAGTCCTAGGGAACCAAGTCCTTTACAAAACACCATGCTAGTACATTTTATTACAAACCCTGCAGGGCCATGGATATGTGGAAAAAATTAAAAAAGGGGGCCTTTAAAAGGCCTGTTGGACATCAAATCATAAAAAATGAACATGTAACATGTTCAACTCTGCCCGCTTGCTTGATAATCCAACCAAGTACAACTTAGTTGGCAACACTTTCCAAGTAGACTGTCTTGAGCATTTTGATTCATTATTGGGCTTTTTGTCTTAGCTAGAGACAACACATACTAAGTCTTTAAGCATGATAACATAAAACCTGTCCTATCTCTCTCATATTGGCTAAGGCACCAGATTCCAGTCTCTGTTAATTGACTACAAATACCCCTGTTCCTAAAGAGATACATTAAGCTCAAAGAGAAGTTTGGGGGATGCACCAATGTCTGCGAGAGCCTGTTATTGAACTTTGACTTGAATAACGTGGTTAAAATTGCGGGTAAAAGTAGCTATTTGAATATTAGCATAAAATCTGTCAATATGTTAAGCTCAAAGGGAACTTTGGAGGAGACACCAATGTATGTCAGAGCATGTTATTAGACTTTTACTTGAACAATGTGGTTAGGAAAAGTTAGGATAGCGGGTAAATGTAACCATTTGAAGATTGGCATAAAATATTTAATCTGTCTAATCTAGCTTGAATTCTCACATTGCCTATTTGCCTATTGGATTATGTATCACCACTCACTTGTTGCTAAATGTTTCAGCCTATAGTTAACATTTGTAACTCAGTAATTTTGCAATGGCATTGGGCATGTGTTTTTTTATGTAAGTAGAGTGGCCAACTGTTCTCCAACTTTTTCTCCTTCACACTCCATCTTAAAATGTTCCCTAATGGTCCACTTTATGGTAGGAATGTTTCCATTTATTCCCACAATTGTATTTTTCCTACTTGTTCATTAGGGCCATACAGTTAATAAAATGTTTGCCAACAGTGAAGTAATCGAACATGTATCTGTAGGGTCTTCTCTCCTAGTAAAGAGTATTTGTTCTTTTTTGTCATTGGTGGAACCTTATCCAAATCCCTTGCTATTGTCCTAATAATTGATAGTCTATAGAACTTTAATCTTGGTTTGCTTATTAGTCAACTTACTGTTGGATCCTTTAGCATGTTAAGCTCATCCATTATTGTTTGCTTGTCTATTTTATAACTTGGTTGTAACTTTACTAGGCATTGAATTTCTTGCAAAAGTACTGAACCTCTAGTTAACATTCTAACAACCATGATCAAATGATATTGTAGGTGACTTTCTATTGTAAATGATTTTCTTTTTAGATTTTAGGCTAGCCAATGTGGATTAGCATTGAAAAAAAACAATGTCCTCTTTTATTCTGAAAAAGAAGGGTTCCTGTTGTGGTTGATGTCGAATTAATTTCTCTTGTGATATTGATTCACATCGACGAGCCTTTGTCTGAGGTAGATTATTATTGGAAGTTTTTAACTCTTTTCATCAGTTATGTATATTTAGATAATGCATCTAACAAAATAAATATAGGCTCCTCTTATAGAATAATTGATTTGTCGTCAACTGCTTTCTACCAACTATATTCCCTTTTATTTTTTTAAACAGGACTGGAAATATTGTTATGCGTTTGTTTTCTTGTATTTTGCAGGTAGTTTGGATGATGCTATACACACTTTCGAAGGTCATGAAGGTAGGATTTTTTATTGAGTTTATTATTGGTTGGCTGCATGATTTTCTCTTGGCTATCTTCATGTTAAAAGACAATAAAATAGTTTTCTATTGTGTCGACTAATTTCTCATCTATTTTGAAGTAGAATTAATAATGTTTATACAATCGATTTAGGATAGCTAGAGCCTAGTGTCGAAGGGGCCAATTTAAGATGGATAATTCCACTTTCTGCCATTAGTCCAAAGTTATTGGAGGATAAAAACATAGAAGTGATATTAGAGTTAGCTTCTTATAATGGTCATAATGGTTGCATTATTTTCTCTTGGCTATCTTCATGTTAAAAACAATAAAATAGTTTTCTATTGTGTCGACTAATTCCTCGTCTATTTTGAAGTAGAATTATTAATGTTTATATAATTAATTTAGGATAGCTAGAGCCTAGTGTCGAAGGGGCCAATTTAAAATGGATAATTCCACTTTCTTCCATTAGTCCTAAGTTATTGGAGGATAAAACATAGAAGTCATATTAGAGTTTGCTTCTAATAATGGTCATATGTTTTTTCCTCCTTGAATGTGGAAAAACCTATCATGATTCAATTGTCAATCGAAAGTGAGGACAACCTCCAGTGGCTGCTATCTGCGAATGCAGGCTGACTTATCACTGTTATTCAAGAAAAACCATGCCACCTGAAATGACTCACTGGTGGTCTGTAATGGGGCAGACTTTCACTTTTGCCAGATGCTTCTGGGTCTTGGGCTGTTAACTTGATTCCTTACGTCCAAGGAAGACACGGTTTTAGCCAATCAGAAGTAGTTTTATGTCTTATTGCATCAAAATGGTGGTTTCAGTCCCCTATAGTATCTCCAAGATTCCCAGTATCTCCTGTTCTCCATCATTGCTAAGGCTAGGTAGAGGTCATGTGGTATCAAGTATCTACTAGGATTTAGCTCCATGCATGTAGTCTTAGAGCTTAATAAAATCATGTTCTTTAGTTTAATAAATTGACTTATTTTAATAATAATGTCACGCCCTATTAAGGTTATATTAAGTTATATCTTAAGTAAATAAGGTTGTTGTACATGATTGATGTACAAGACATTGCATCCCTCACCTTTATGTATTGACATTCTCTTCAAGTACAATCTCTAACATTTTATCTCTCTTCTCTCTGTGAGTATCCTGCTTTTGTGTATGTGCATAATCTAATATGTTATTAAAATGACAATAAAAGTTGGCATCTGCACATGGTGAAGTTTGGAGATAAGAGACCGAGAGATTGTGGTAGCACATCAACACAATGAATGAGGCCAAAAGGAATTTGGCACACGTTGGAGCAGATTTGAAGGGAAGAGTTAGCACACTATGCAAGCTTGAAAAATAAAAAATAAGTCAGCACAACTTTATTATTAATTTATTTCTTTTATTTGAAGGAATGAAGTTGATACCATTTTTTAATTTGAAAGAATCAATATAAATTAAACTGAAGTTTGAAACTTTGGAAAGGAAATTAAAATTTAACAATTATAATTAGAATTGCATGAAGTAGACAGACTTATCGAAGGATGGAAAATTGCTAGTGTGAGAAATCATTATGTGCCTGGGTAGACATAACTTGTGCTTGACATGTGACAGAGGTGAGGTTAGGTGTAAAATTTTTAGGTGCCAGAGAAAAATCAGAAAGGATGCATAAAGTTTTGAGAGGGATGCAGGTCTTCTGATATCCTATAGACCCTATGACACATGCATGTGCATAGCAACATGAGTACAACAATGAAAATCATGTGTGCACAAGAGCATGGGCACAGGTCATCGTGAGCGCAGAAGGGGCAGAGTATCAATGTTAGGTGTCAGGCAACAATATGACCACATGTTGAAGCAATTTTCAAATTCACGCTATTAAGTGGGTGTGTCAATTTGCCTAGTCAGTGGGTGCAAGATTAACTGCAGTATAAGTGGGTGCAGGTTACATTGTAGCAGACACAGGGTAGGTTAGTCATAGGTGGGAACATGCCTTTGACCAAACATAAGAAAGTTATGCAAGTGTAATAAGTGGTGCAAGCAAATGTGGTGCATATATGGTTTAGGCATATTGACACAGATGTGGCACAATTGCAAGGAAATGTGCAGTAACATGGACAACAACAGAAATGAACAACGTGCTAAATGAAGGCAGGGCAATAAGTTCACATCTAGAATTGGATTTTTCTGGGGTTGGTGAATGTGATTAGTAGAGGATAATTTCCTTTTGTGTGGAGTGTTGGGTGGGGTTTTGTTTATGTTGGGCAAAGTAGACTTTTGTTTATGCGTGGAGTCTGGACAACAATGACTGGTTGGCATTCTGAGGTGTTGAATTGGCTGCATTGTGGAGATAATTTGTTTAATTCAAAATTTAATGTTGCAGAATTTCAATTAAAAATATGATTTTTTGGTGCTTGATAATTCTAGAATAAGGGGTGATATATAGACTAGCATCCACAAGCAGCATGGATGAAGGACAGAATTATATAGCAATTTCTGGGTAGTAGAGAAGACTGGGAGTGCCAATGAAATATCTGTGGCAAGTGGCAATGATAGATCACAATGAGAAGAAGCTAGACGGGTGGAAGAGAAAAGGTATGCTTTAAAAGTTGAATTTGTCTTTTGGTGATTTATTTTTTAAAAATTAAAAATTCAGATTTAGAGTTTTATACATGGCTCATGTTAGGTAGATCTTGGAAGCATGTTTTGTTGCTTGGATGCGACCACTAGGATGGGTGACCATAAGACACGAGGGGAGATAACAAGAAAAGAATGTTTTGCTTGGAGGTTGGCAAGGAAAAGTTTCTTGAATAGTGTTATCAACTGATTTGTACAAATAGTTGAAACCTTATTGAGCCGCCAGTGTTGGAACACATCAGTGTTCACTTCCAGAGTATCTAGGTTTCATTGTATTTGGGTCTAGCCAGTTTTGGCTAGCCAGTTTTGTTTTTGAGTCGACATGACCATGGCCCCATGGGGGTTTGTATCAAAGTGTGCTAGTAGGGTCTGAGTGGCTCGGTCCCCCATGACTGGATTAAACAACTAAGGTATTCCAGGGAGTTTTTTCACCGTCAGATTATACTTTGCTTCAGGCGAAAAATAATCTCTTGGTTTTTCTCCCGCTTCCTCCAAAGCTGGAATGCCCGATTTTGGAAATTTGGCCGTGGGGGGTTATTAGGGTCCAACTATAATATATAAACCTACTAGACACTATTAGAATAGGTTCTGGTCATGTCCTAGGTCTCTAGGACCCCCAGAAAAAATTTCGAAATTTTTTTACCGGACGCGTCGAAATTGGGGTTTTTTAATTATTTTTTAAATTTTAATTAAATTTCTCTATAGTTTAAATAGAGAAATTTGAGTCTGTAATATGTCAGTCATCCGGGGTCCGTTTTCAGTGTTTGATGGCTCGTTTCATAAGCCAAAAATCACACATGACCCATGGAGCAGCTAAACCCAACTTTCGGATGTCAATTCCGCCCCGTAATTAATATTTTCTCTGAAAAGTCATTTACAGAGAAATTATTATTTAAAATAATAAAATTGATTATTTTGAAGATAATCCAAATCTCTCCAAAATTAATCAATTTGATTAAAATAAAAGGCTAAATGACATGGCGATGAGCATTTAGGAAGATTCCAATCAACTCCAAGCCCACCCAGTCATCCATCCAGTCACCATCAAAGAATCTTCTTGAGCAAAATCGCCCTATTCCATGCAAAAATCGATTTAGTGATGTGTCAGTTATTGGTTGGGTTGGTGACTTGCATTTAAGACTGGAGATAGGCGCCCTATTGACTCACCATCCCACCATAGCTTTGCTCCTTGCATAACTCGAATCTATACCTACCATGGCTACCACGTGTTCCCTCACAACCAACTCGCAATCCCTTAGATCCTCACGCATATCCTACTTTCCTTCACGTCATATCCTTTATGCTCACGTGGATCCTAGTTGGGGTTTATCTATTGGTTATCCCATGCAAGCACCATTGGATTGGCTCCTCCCATTCGAGTTATCACCTACCAAATCTCCAACTCACACTCCATACCAATCCTCACGTCAATCCCCATTAGTTCACGCCATTCCCTTGATTGAGCTCGTATTGGTTGGTGATTTGTTTGGCTCCCACTCAAAACTCGAATTGGTACCTACCTTTCCACTTGGCATTCATCAACTAGCTCGCCTCTCCCACATGGCTAACGCTTCTCTTACCCTAGCTCGCACTTCCTTCGTGTAGCATACCCATTCGTTGTATTTCCTTCCCAAAGTCGAGCCCTTGACCACCTCATGCCAATCTCACCAAACACCAACTCGACTTTGGCCATGTCTATTGCTCCAAGCTACCTCATGATTGGAATTCGACCTCATTGCTCACCACCAATTCGAATTAGGGTTTTAGCTTATTAGTTTAGTATATAGAGAGGCCCATTTGGGTTATTATCTCATGGAATTTTGATGTAAAGTTACTCTGCTATTTTGTCATTGCAAAGCCATTGGCTTAAGGAAATAAAGCGACTTTGGAGGTCTATGTGTTGTCAAATGCTTTTCATGGAAATGTCTTCATAATCTCAAGGTGATTTTGTTCTTGTTTTTGCTTATAATCTCATGTTTTGATCCATAATTTGCTTAGAAGGCTTTTTTAAGCCCATAGGATGGGCATTTGAATACAATTTGTCCATTTATGTTTGGTTTAAGTGTGATTTAGAAGGAGTAGACTGTAGTTGGAAATACTTATACTATTCTAATCCCACTTTTATTATGCATACTATTATGATCAAGATGTGTTTATGAGTGATCACTTGTGCAGATCCAACAGGTTTTGAAGAGAGATTTGAGCTAGGTTGCATCTTTCATCTCTTCAAAAGGCCTACATTTTCTAATCATTTGTGCATGCTTCAGGATCCTTCTAGAGCAAATCTCAAGCATTAAGGGATTTGGCAAGAGGCTCCAAATCTAAGGTTCCATCTCTTAAGTTTATTTAAAAAATCAATTTGGTTACTTTAGGCTTCTCTTCTTCAAGCCTTTCTATTCTGTTCCTTGAGTTTTTTATTTGCATGCTAAGCCACTTCTAGCCCCTCTAGCCTTGATCCAAGATTGCCTTGTCTTCAAGCCATAGTTTAGAAGTCCATAAGGTTGAAGTTCCTTCAACCTTGGGGAATAACTCGGGATTTGTTCCCTTGTGCTCTCTTCAACACTCGCTGTCGGCGTATCACCGGTTAACCGGAGGATTTCCAAGGCGGTGTTCTACTACCCCAAGTGTTCCACTTGTAGCCTTTTCCCTTTGTCTCGTTATTTCATCTTTGGTTGCCCTAGATCCACCTATCCCACTCGTCTTTGTCTTCTAGCTTCTCCCTCCATTCGCCCTTCACTCCTAGCTTTCGTTTTGTTCTCCTTTAGCTCCTCTCGTCCACCCTTTTTATCCTCCCTCTTTGCTTTCGTTTTGCCCTACTTAGATCTCCCTTTGCCTCTCCATCTTTGCCTTTAGGTTTGCCTTTTCTCCCCCTTCTCGTCCATCTTCCCAAGTGCCCTAAAACACATTAAAAAATCAACAAAAACTTGGTAAGGGTTAGTATCTAGTCATCATCTAGTATCATTCATCTTGTTAGTAGTAGATCTTGCGTATTGTTTATTAGCATTGTGTTCTCTTAATTTGCATTTCAAAACACATACTAGAAGTTAATCCATTGCATTTTAAATAGTTTATTTGAACATTATAGAGAAGTGATAAATTTGCATGTAGCTCGTAGATTGTTCACAAACTTTTACATTTTCCAAAAGATAGAAAATTTTACAAAAAAATATTTTAAATTTTTTATACTTTAGATCTATTTTCTAGCACATTTCAAGAGTTTGTTGTTCGCTGGTCCGTTTCGCTATAGTTAACATTTTATGATAAAATCTCATGCATTCCACCTTTTAGAGTTAAAATTTCAAATCTAAACTTAACTAGTTACAAGTTTTGGTTTTTGCTAACGGTTAATGGGTGCCTTGTTTAGACGTTTCTGACTTGTGTAGATCATTTGAGAAAGAGAAGATACTTGATAAAGATCTTGAAGCAAAGGATCAAACGCAAAATAAAGTGAAGGAGCCATGAGAATGACTCAATCTTGATATACTTATCCTTTGTAATAACAAGTAGAATTTATATCTTCTTCAATAAATTTTCCAAGTATTATCGTTCTCAAAAGACCTTGCAAGGTTTTAAACCCAAGGCATCTGTAACAGTTTAATAAAAAGTTTCAAGTGGAGGGGGTCTCCACTTTTGGGTCTTCTTCCCCATTTGGGGAAGAGTGTTGGGTTTTGTGTTTTGATTTGGCTTAGTTTATGTTTCCATGCTCTTAGATTAATTTCTATTTCACTAAGTAAATTCGGTTATTTGTCTTCCATATTCTACTTACCCCCATGCTTTCCCGAGTAGGGTCTTGAACCTGAAATAGATTCTTGGGTAGTTTAGAGTTATCTTTGTTTATTATTATCTTGTTTCTCTTCCAATCCTTGACCAGAGAATAGCTAACTTTGGGATCGTATCCCAAAGGCCACATAGTTTTGTGGTAGCTTCTCGCTCCCCCATCAACTTCTTGTGGACATCCAGCTAGCTGGAAGGTTTCCAGGATTGGTGGCTTCTAGTGGTTGATCTTGTTCGGAGATCAATCCCACCTAGTAGGTTAAAGTTTGTGTGGTAGAACACTAGATTTACTCAGTTTCATTTATTTCGCAAGTAGTGTTGCTAGTAGTAATTTATATCTTGTGATCAATATCATTGTTTAAAATCTGTTTCAATCTGAGATATACTGCTACTACTTTCTTTCTACTTCATAAAATAAACCAAAGTCTCTTGAACTTGGCCAAATCCAAGTCAAGAGCACCCTCTATCGGAGGGCATTTTTTAGTCTTGCATCATCCCTGCATTAGGCATTTTAATTTTAGCAAGTCTCTTGAACTGTGGTCATAAGACCGAGTCAAGAGCGCTCTCTGTCGGAGAGTTGAACAAGGCTTTCTAATAAATAAAATTTTCCACTCACACACCCCTAATTAATTTATCTTGGTTTGTCCTACACCCGTATGCTCTGCCAATCGGAAACGGTTGGGCTAGTACTCAGAAAGGTGGAAGACTTGATAATTACGATCGATAAACTTAATTAAAATTTTTACCCAAAACCTCAACCAAGGCAAAATACTGTTCTTCCCACGAGAGGTGACGCCGGGAAATCACTGTCAGACTCAGGGGCGGTTTAAACATTGGACACCAATCCTTATCGAATCTGGGTGCTTCCGACAGGTCACTTAGGGTTGCCAGTATCTTTCTTGGGTAGGGTTCTACCATCTTTTGATACCTTTTGGTCTTAGCCCTAATAATCAAGACAATTAAAATTTTCAATTTACCAAGATAAGTTGCACAACGTTCTCACAAACTTTCCAATTCAAGCACTTGTATCAAGTTTTCACTTTCACTTTTATTTTTGACTCCATAAGGCACTGGTCCTTCATCATATATCTTTGTATGCTTAAATATCTATACTGGAGTATTCAGCTTAATCTGTGTGAAAAGTGATTCATTTATTTGTTCAAGTGCATCCTTTATTTTCTGTTGCAACGTGGATTGCGCTATCTTGTGTCATATTAAAGTTTTATATTGTCTCTCATTTCACAAAAACTCCTAAAAAACACCCATCCGCATCACAACACCTAAAAACACTATAAATACAAAGAGCCTTAGACAACTCTTTTTTAGGGACTACCCCCCTTGGCTTCGTTAGGAGTTTTGCCTAAACGGAGGAGCTGGGATTCAGGTGACAGTACCTGGCTCATTGCTTGCCCCCAAGGCCACACCTCTCTCACTTGTAGTGAAGAGACAGCTTTCGAAAGATTTCCGCTGCTGGTGTGCATATTGGCGGACAACAAATAGTATAGGGTTGAGATTTTTTTAGATTGGTAAGAAGTAATTACAGAAGCCTTAGGGTTGGATAATCTGGCAAGGAGATAATGACATGTGAGAGAAATCATAAATGGAGGAGAGATAAATCTCTAAAAGGTATCCATATGGACGATAATAGTTTGCCAGAAAGGTGGGAGAAAAGTGTAGTAAGTTCGTTCTTGTTTTGGGATTTAGTTGTTTGTTTTAAAGTTTGTTTGCTTACCAAATGACAATCTTGCATAAAAGTAGGAAGTTTTAGATTTTTAGAAGCATCGTTATGGAAACAAATGAATGTTTATGAGAGTGAGATGGATAATTGCTACTTTGTCTTGAGCATCTCACACATGTGGTGCTAGGAAGGATTAGTATGTGTCCTTTGTGGAAGCTAAGAGCATGACAAAAACATTTATGTTGGGAAAAGTAGGAAATGTGTGGTTGAGGTTTGTGGGGATGTACAAGTATAATTGATAAGTGGTAAGAAGATAATGTTTAAAACTTACTTTCATAGTATACATAGAAATTTGATTTTTGTTAGCCAATTTGGAGAGCAAAGTATGCTTATAGACATTTTGTTCACCGCAATGCTACAGAACTGTGAGATGAATATACTCACACATGGAATGTACAAAGATATATTTGAATATATAATTGATAAAATGATAATGTGATGGTTTAGAATTGAATAATGTGATCTCTTTATATAGCGTTGAAGAGGTGGGTTACGATGTAAGGTCGTGGCCTTTAGGGTGTTCAATTAACAATAACACACACACACAGATGATGTAGTTAGGTTTATTTTGACACACACATATTATCAACATAACGACTATTTATATATTTTCCCCAAAGAAAACCTTGCGGGTAAACCCATGGGCACTTCCCTGCATTCTGTCGATGGTACATAGCGTAAACCTGTTGGCACTGATTACAACATTGGATCTGGTAGCGATATTGAGTGAGGATGCAACATAGGTAGCCATCTTGGGGGATTAGCCCCAAGACCTCCTGCATAGCCATCTTGGGGGATTAGCCCCAAGACCTCCTGCATAGCCATCTTGGGGGATTGACCCCAAGACCTCTTGCATGAAGCTTAAACCACTCAACCACTTGAGCTCACTGACCTGGCTTATGACTATATATATATTTTTTGTTTTTTAAATTTTAATTTTTTCACAAGGAACACCTTGTAGAGAATTCCCAGGAACTTCCTCGCATTTGCGAATGGTACCTAGTGCAAACATGTTGGTGTTGGTTACAACAGCTGACTTGGCAGGGGCATTGAGTGAGGCATACAATAGAGGCAGCCAACTTGGGGAATGTTGAATTTTTCCAATGAAATTGCTTTCTCAGATTTTAATGCAAAACATAAATTTCACCTCTTTGACAAGAGGTTTCCTGGATCTTAACCCTGTGAATTTTTAGTGTGAGGGCTGTCATGAAATTGTGTATAAAACAATGTGGAAAGAGTATCAGTACAATATTTCACTTTCAAACAATCCATTCTTCTAGGCAATCTAAAGAGAAAAGATACCAAACAACCTGGATAAGTTTCAGCCCTCTAGGGTAACGCATTCCACATAACAACAATAAAACAAAAGGTATAGCAACAACAAAACAGCCCTTAGATTCCTCAATGATGATGTCAAATCACTTAACATTTGTCCTTTTACTTCTGTCAAATCATCAAGACATAACTGTAAATAACGATACTTCAAGAACATATATGACTGTAAATAAAATCTGGAAAATGCACAGGTTTTGGACAGCTGAAAAATTCATTAATATGCTCAAGATGAAGTACATGCACATACCATAACCTTCTTTCAAGGCTATTACAAGTCCACTAACTCTCCAAAACTCTAGCTGGGGAAAACAAGGAAACCCTAGCTCAACCAAATAGCTCCAGTATGCAACAATCTCTGCCACACATCCTCCAAGGCAAGACATCGTCTTCTCTTCTTCTCCACCAATCATACCTTGGGGTTTGATAAAAAACCCTATTCTCTAACCTCCAAAGGATAAACCCTAACCCTAGATCTCCAAGATGCTCCAAGATACTCAAAGAAGACTAGGAAACCCTAGTGACTCCGAGAGAGAGAGAGAGAGAGAGACTAGTTCACATTATTTTCTAGGTCACATCTCAACACAAGAGTGAATACAAGATGAGTGAATCAATTATGAATAAGAAGGATTCTCTCCTTCCTCTATTTATATGATTATGATGGGTTATGCACGTGATATGATGTATTGTCATGTTGAAGAGCTCTAATTGCACGAGGGAGCAAAATTAGACTGATAACAAAATGGATGGAAAATGATGAAGAGATGAATGAAATGTGAATGAATAAGGTGACCTCTCACGGTTTCTTATCGACTTGTAGAGTTGAAATCTAGAAAAATCCTCTCCTTCTTTGAGTTCAATTAGGGAGAAAAACTTGTTTTATTGTAGATTTTTGGTTATCCTTGACTTTTCATCTTGAAACTCATGCTTTTGTGCTTTCTAGTGCTTTGTGCTGATTGTCAAAAGGCATGATTTTTGGAGGAAAATCTTGATTTTTCCAAATCTTGTGTAGAAAGTGGTAGCACTATTTTGGCCTTTATGTGCATTGGGAGAGCAGTAAATGCTAAAAACATTTGTGCTGGCCTAGCTCCATTGTTGCACTAGGGAATTGCGCTGGCATCAGGAGGTTCAATTTTGTGAGGAGGTCTCCTGATGGTCAATTTGTGAAGAGGTTTTCCAATTTAGCTGAGAGAGGTCACATAGGGAGATGGAGGTACTAATTATGATGGGTTATGTATGTGATATGGTGTATTATCATGCTGAAGAGCTCTAATTGCACAGGGGAGAAAAATTAGACTGATAACAGCAAGGCAGATCTAGGAAGCATGTATTGGTGCTCGGATGTAGCCATTACGTTGGGAGACCATAAGACAAGGGGAGAGCTGGCAACAAAAGAAAGTTTTGTTTTAGGCCATCAAAGAAAAGTTGCCAGAGTAGCCATAGGGCTGGAAATCTTTGGTTGGCAAGGAAAAGTTGCCATGACCGCCATGGGCTAGATGAATGTGTTGATTTCTGTTTCTGAGGAGATAGTGCCAGGCTATGTAGCACAGTAACCGCTCCCCGGCTTTTAGAAAACCTGTTCCCTAAGTTTTGACATTTTAGGGAAGTTGGAAACTAGTAGGAAACTTTCCAAATCCAGTGGGAACCGTTTCGGATGGTTGGAAACTTACTGGGAACTTTTACCCTCTTAAATTGGGAACTCGGGGACTTTTTCTTGCGCGGTTCCTTCACCGAGAGCTTCCACACATTCATGATCGCCACATGGGTTGTTAACGACATTCTTATTTCCTCGCAACCATACTTATACATGGCTTAATCAGATTTTTTCTCTAGAAAGCCAAGTTGCAGTAAAAGCGTATTTCATGCTACCTTGTCGAGTTGGTGCATTGATCTCTATCTACCACCCGTCCTAGAGTATTCACTTGTCCCTATGCTGAATTGCAGTTACCGGCTACCGCTAATCAATAATAAATGTAAATCTATTTTTACTTTTTATATATTAAATAAAAGAAAGTAAATTTATATATTTTACTATTTACTTTATGAATAAAAATATAACTTTTAATTAATTGGAAATAGTTTAAAATCTTATTTTAAAACTAAATTCATATATTACATTTAAATAAAAATTATCTTAATTTTTATTTTATAATAATTTAAATTTGATTATTTATACACCTTTGCAAATACCCTAGCATAGAATGTCTTGTAAACATATAATATTCTTATGCATTTTAATCATAGTTGACACAAAACTGGAAACTTACTCTATACATATAGCCACAAATATAGGGACTATAACTTCTAAAAGTCATCTGGTTTGTGTTAATGTTTCTTTTCTTCTCATGTTTTTTAATTATTTTATTTTTATATATTTTTTAATATATATTATTGTCGTTCCCTACCTGCCGTTTCCTGCAAATTTGGGGGAAACTTCTAGACGTATCCGATACTTGTACCCACATTCCCTACATTCCCGCGTTCCAAAAATTTGTGCAACATAGGTGCCAGATGAGAGAAAGGACTAGGAGGTAGTCACGGGGCTGCTGGTTCGCCATTAAAGCTAGAGGAAACTTGGAAAGTGTAGGAGGGAAGTTCCTGTTCTGGGATTCAGTTTGTTTTTGAAGTTCTTTTACATACAAATGACTACCTGAGACAGAAAGGTGATACTTTGACCACAGTGTCTCACAACATATGGGAAATAAAAGAGACTGGTATGTGTCCTTTGTTGATGCTAAGTCCACAATTGAAACATTTATGTTGGGTAAAGGCACCACCCATGTGGTTGAAGGGCATGGGGATGTACAACTCAACTAACAAACAACAGGAAGTTTATGTTCAAAATTGTTCTCTTCATTCCAGGTTTATGTATAATTTCGCTTTCGGTTAGGCGGATTGGAGATCAAGCATGCATGTAGAATTTGTTTTCACAATGGGCATATGCTTGGAGAAGGATAAAAGGAGCAGGAAGATTACAGCTTCAGGATTGGAAGAACAAAGGCTAGACAAGGTTGAAGATGTGGCAATGACGAAATCAAAGGATATGGCAGATTCACATGAAATGGTGGACAATGGAGAGATTGATGTTGGCTAACTTTGGCATCAAAGGTATGGGCACTTTCAACATCTCTCTCTTCTGAATAGGTTAGAGATGTTTGTTAATCTACTTAATATTTAGAGGACGGGATATGCTCAACTTGTTTAGTAGGGGAGTAGTACATGGATGTTGTTCACATAGGTAGAGCTTGGAGAGCAAGCAAAATAATGGAGCTTTTGCATGCAATGATTTGTTGTCCAATGTTAACACCATCATTGTCAGGTGCTAGGTACTTTTTGCTTCTTGTCGATGTATTTTCACAGGGATTATGGAACATGCTTAGAGAAAAGTCAGATGCTATGAAGGAAATTTAGGGAAATGGTGTTAGCTTTTTAGCTGAAGAGGCACTACGCATAGTTTTCTCTTGTATGCGAAACTGACCTTGCATTTACACTATCTAGGCGGCTACTTTGTAATGTTGATTTTATAAAGTTGTATTAAGTGACTTTTATAAAGTGTCCTCCTTGTTATTTTTATAAAGTGACTTTATTTCATAAAGTGCACTTATGACTTAAAGTGAAATAACTTAATTAAATTGTAAGTGATTTATTTTGGAGGGAATAAATCACATCCGTTGATCTTATCAAGACAAGATTAGGTCTTGACCGTTGGATTTAGGGGTTGGGAGGTGAAAAGTCATTTTCAAATTATAAGAGAGAGCCTAGGGTAGTGTGCAAGACACAATTTATAAGAGATTCTTGAGAGAGGGCTGAGAGGAGAAAAGTGTTTTTTTTTTCAGCAGATTTGGCATCTTTCCCAAGAGAGTTGGGGCACAAATCCCAAGACAAAAATTTATGGGAGAAAAGGGTTGACTGTTTTTCATCAGCAAGGAGGCCATACTGTACTGTTCATCTGGGAGGCCGTACTGTACGGATCTGTACAGGTCGTACAACAGAAGTACAGACACGATTTTTGAGGCTGTCCTAGGCAATGTTCCCCCAAGTTTCCGGGACGCGGGAGCGTGGGAGCGGGGAAACGCACATTGGGGACGTGTGGAGACCACCCCCAAATTTTAGGGAAATTCGGGGGGGACGGGGGGGCGTTAAGGTCATAAAAATTATAAAAAATATAGAGGTTTTAAATACCAACAACAACAATTCATCGCGTGTAAATACAATTTAAGCTGCTCCCTGTAAATACAGTCTAATTCTTCAATGATTCAATACACTTCAACATTGTGTGAATCCATGGCATAGATGTTGTAATGGGGAACTGTGACTTGAGGATCCTATTTCTTCATGATTCTAGAGGAAATCACATTATTTGAGGCTTTCAAGTCCAACATACAATTATGTAGGAGTGAACTATTAATCCTATGATGGGATCCTATTCATCAATAACACCCTGTGCCCCCCTCCTCTAGGCTCTTAGCCCTTGCCTCTACCTTGAATTTCGAAGTTGATCCTCGAGGGACATTACTCAACGCACTACAATTTTGATGAAACTTCCTAAATCAAGCATTGAAATAAGGTAGAATTAGAAAAAAATTACCCATGCTTAATAAGTGATTTTTGCTTGACTAAAGGGAACATTTTGATTAAGGTCATGATAGAGAAGTTCAACAATCAACACCACGAACATCAAGGTACATAGAGAGGTTGATGCGCTTGATTAAATGCCAATCCCTTAACCTCATACATGATAGAATCCAGTGGAAACGTTGCAATCCTGAAATCCTGAAAACTGTTAAGTCTGCTGAATTATGAATGGAATCTAAAATTCTACTTTTTGCGTATGAACTCCGATAAGGTTGGAACCACTCTCAAACATCCTGAAACAATTAATGGTAATGTTAAAAATTTAAGTAAAAGTGGTATTTTCCTTATCTTTCATTTTCTATCCTTTTATGGTATTTTCCTTATCTTTCATTTTCTATCCTTTTACTTTAAGAATTTAATATTACCATTACTACTGAACAACTCTAGTAAGGAAGGAGCGCCTAAGCGCCCCCCACTTCATCGGTGCGCGATTCAAAATAGGGGACGAGCTCCCCCATGCGTTTCCTGAAGTTTCTCCAAATTGGGGACGAGGGGAAACGTTTCGCTACGAGCCCCCAAGTTTCCTGAAGTTAGTATTTCAGCTTTCAAGTTACTTGGGAATGCATGCAAATTATTTGCATTTAATGTGGGTACTTGTATAAGTCTGAAATCTGTTATATGCTATGTGTTTGATGAAACTACAGGCCTTGAGTTTCCAGTTTTTCAACAAATGGTAGAAGAAAAATGCTGTAGAAAGATAAACCTTCTTCAGTCAAATAATGGGCAAAGGTTTGAAATGTTTGTTGACTTTTGTAAGAAAGAGGGGATTGGGAGGCAAAAAGGTTATGGTAAAAGAAGCAAAAGAGTCATAGATATGGCAAAGAGTATGCTCAGGGATTGCTAGTTTAAATAGATACAACAACGTATTTGCTGAATATAGTCGCACCTAAAGAGTGATTGGAATCATACCTAAGGAGGTATGGTCTTGGAAGAAACCAATCGTAAACCTCTGATATTTTTGGTTCAGTGGCTTATGATGATACCATCAGTAAAAGCTTGTTCTTTGTTGGATATTTTGAACAAACATACAGGCCTTTGGATCCTTATACAAATCAGTTTATTGTAAGCAGGGATGTGAGGAACGATGGAAGTTTAGATCTGAAGAATATTGATGATTGCTGATCCAAAGCTGAAATATTAGCTGATTTGCAAGGAGAACATGTGGGGTAGTAATCGTGTGATATTGTGCAGGTAGCACAAAAGGTAAGAGATGGAAATAATACATTACTTGAACTAGGAAAAGTTGGAGGTTAAAATGCTGAGGCAGAAAAGGACATGCTTGAAGATGAAAAGGAAAAGGAGCTTGCATAGTACGACGATGGAGGAGAAAGTGGAAGGTTGGAAAGAGAAGGGAAGCAGTGCCTTGAACAAGTTTTTTTTAATTTGGTGACCGTTGCTTTGTTTGCTTGTTCAAATGTTGTTGAATCCCAGGTTGTTGATAAAGAAGGTAAGGATGAGTGAAGGAAAGCACTCATGCATCCTATAAAGAAGCTGGATTTGTCCAAGGTAGAGCTAATGTGATTTGGTTGGTGCTTGATGAAAACAATGGTAGAGATGTGCAATTTATAGTTGTGGATTAGCCATAAGAGGTGCAATTTGCAGGTGTACCTGCTCTGGATTTATAGGTTTGGATGAGGCGCTTGGTTCTTGTAGTTTGGTATACTTTGGTACTGTTATCACACCATAGTAGCTGGGCTACCATGATTGCAGAGCAATCATCTGCATATTTTTGAGCTTTGTCTTTGCACAGTTTCAGTGAGATCAGCTATGATGAGCCGTGTTATTTTTGATCACTCATACATCAGAGCAGCCCTATATCAGGCATGCATTAGACCTTATGCCAAGGCTGAGCCTCTTGACCTCAGATTTGATGACTGAGATGACCTTTTATTCCATACAGATGCAGTGTAGTGTTTGCAGTTTCAGCAACAGTGTTCTCAGTGATTATAGTTGATTCAGATAGCACATACAGGTATATGGCCCAGCAGGTATATGATGTGCATTAGTGTTATTATCTTGCTGTTTTAGTCATTTTGATATCTTGACTTGGTATATGGTAATCATGATCTGGCAGTCTATCTATATAAAAGAAAAAATGAAAATGATTGTTATTGATTATCTATATGGCTGTATTACTTGTACTTAGAAGCTCCTGTAGTATACTCATTGGTTTTACCCTCCTAGAAGTGTGGACATGATCATTTTCACCTTTTTATGGCTTGTTAGCTTAGGCATCACCTTCACTTTCACCATCCATCCGTTACCTTCCTTACATTTTTGGTCATTATTTTGACTTTCACCTCAGCCTGTGATATGGAGGACCTCCCCGCTTTTGCCTCTATGTTGGATAGCATCCATGTTATTTCTGTGTCTTGACTCTGAGTTGGCAACAAAACTTGCTTTTGGTAAGTTGGATTTTATGCCTTTATCACCCTAGTCGGTTGCCCCGATGTGTGGTTTTGATTTGCGGAAGTCCCCCTAGTTGCTTGATCTGTGTTGGCTAAAACCTGAAGCAAATTGTACTACATGTGGAAATTATTGTTATATCTTGTAAAGTCCAATGAAAAGGGCTATGAAATGGAAATGAAATTCAATGCTATGAAATGTAAATGCACCCCGGATGAAAGCTGCGATTAGTTGTGCTTCTAAGCACATGCAAAATCCCAGAGGGGTCCTAAAGGCCTAAAAAGCAATGGATAAATGTATGCTAATCTAAAGATTGCTGGCTAGTGAAACGAAATGAAATGAAAGGCCGAAATAAAGCAGTGGTTAAATATATGCCAAATCTAAAGACTGTTGGCCTCAAGTAAAATTTGCCTCATTGAGCCTACGGGTTATGATATGAGATGGAGCAAGGGACAACTAATTCTAAGTGTCCCCTAGAACCTTAAGTTACGGTTAGCCGGGCACCTAGTTCACGACGGTTCTAGTAGTAGACTTTTTGCCAAGGTTGAATAAACACTTCTATGAACAACTTATCCATTTGTGAGACAACGACATTCCTTGTGTATTCCTAGTCCAACATATGCTTAAGTGTGTAAAACTTTTTCCTTTATCCAAAGTATCATAGTGTTGAGTCAGTCAAGTCATCTCCCTTAGCCTAGCCTTGTATTCTTAGCCTTCACCCTATGCTAGCAAAATGATCATGTCTACAAATGAGTATATTCTCGAGGTTCTTGTGTGAAGTAAACTATTATCTAACTTGATGATTTATTATAATGAAATGTTAATTGCCAGTGAAATGATTGCTTAATGCTTTAAGTCTTTCTATGAGAATGATTAAAAGAGCATGTCTTAACCATTTGCACTTGCAGTAGCAGGCTCTCCTAGCCTGGGTCATATTTTGATAAGTTTTGACCTGGTCAAACCTAGTTTGACCAAGTCAGTCATTGGGATCCGTGATGAGTTGGGCCAGTTATATTATATGATGATGATCTATGGTCCTTGATGCACCTTATTGTGGTTCCATACAATGGGCACAGGTTTCTAATGATGGTTGATGTACTTTTTTATTGATTGTTATTGTCTCCGGACCATTATATTATTATTGTTCGGGTAAGGTGGATGGTACAGATGATGTTACAGGATTCCACAGGGTGCATGGGTACTCATCTTTAGTATATTTGGGTCTTCTGGATCCATTGGGACACTTTGTTTTCAGTTTCAGACACTTTCAGAGATGATATGAGCATTTTTCAACCAGTTTACCAGTTTGGCCATGCTGAGCTGGCCTGTCCAGCAGATGATTGGAGGCAAGTCGTTGCCTAGGGCGCTACAGAGGAAGGGGGTGGTCCAGCCACTTGTTATTACCATATTACCCCCATTCCCGACATGATGGTACAGTCAGATTTTGTGCTCGGGAACTAGACAGTTGTTTTCAGGCAGTTTGATGGATTTTCAGGTGGGATAAAAATGGAATAAAAGGTCATTAAAGAAATCGATTTGGGAAATTGAGGCAAGGTTTTGGCATATGGTCTTCTCAGAGGTCATCTATGGTGTATCGTACTCCTTCAAGATCAGTTTGCAGCATTCAGTGGGGTCCACACAATCTACAGGTTGTCTTTTGATGTATTCTTCTCTCAGTTGAGGGGGTCAGGATTTGATCATTTGTTCACTTGGACATGCCATTGAGTCATATGTTATATTATTGTGCCATGGGGTCATGCTAGTGAAGGAAAGTAATGCCTCCTAGCCCCACCATGTGCTCCTAGTCACTTGTCCTAGTCATCTTATGTGGCACACTTGTTGTTTAGACTATTCTATGTGGTGCGCACCCCACTTAGGGCTTCCTTATGTAGTGCGCACCCCCCTCATGTGAGTGATCCATGTTATATTGTACCAACACATCTTAGCCGTTGATTGTATTGTTGTATCTTTTGATCTCCACCACAAGTTTTCAAAAGTGGTTTAGGGTTTTGGTCTCTCTCCTATTTAAGGAAGAGACCCCCCTCTTGTAAAGGCATCCAGTGATTTTTGGCTCTTGGCTACCGAAATAGAAGAAATACTTTTTGAGCACATCTTGGATCTTGATATGGGTTATGGTTATTATAAATGCTTTTTCCGTTGCATTGGATGATATTTTGTAGCTATCTTGTATCTTTTTCCACTATTTCGATTTACAGGTGAAGAGGCCGATTTGAAGGAGTGCGCATTGGTGGGGAGGCTTGCCCTGCAATCTTCTATCAAATTTGTGGTTCAAACAGGGAGTGATTTTGTCTTTGTACCAATCATTCTTTATCTTTTGCTTCTAACTTGTATCTACCCTTGTTTTGTTGGCTAATTGAGCTTTGTCTCCTTGGTTTTGCAGGAAGAGAGGGACGCACTTGTGGACTTGGGCAAATCCCACTAGCAAGAGAAATTGCAAAATCTTCCATTTCATCTGTGGGAAAGTAATCCTCGTCATAACCGGCATTCATCTCATTATCCAGGTACGCTTGAAAGGTACGTATTCTACTTCCTTAGCTTATCCATTATTTCTAGATCTCAAAACCCTCAAAGTTAGAACCCTTGTATTTTTATTTTTCAGATCTACTTGGATCTAGCGATCATTTGGGCTTAATAATTAAAACCCACCTTAACAATCATCTTAACATTCCCGACCTAAAGTTTGGTGGACATCCGACTCCATTTACCCCCCGATCTAAGGCACTGGGCCTCTCCAAGGGAGGTCGCAATTGTTGGGTAGGTGGCCATTTGCTAGATCCAGTTCGTGGGTATTGCTCATTCCTTCTTTAATCGTTAGATCTACATCATAACAAACCCCCTAGTGCCATTTTACCTTGATCTTCACCTTGTGGGCCCCTTTTTGGTCATTTTCCTCATTTTAAGGGTGGGCCCCACTTGGATATCCATACTTGGCATTAGATCTATCTAGATCTATTACTCCTAAACTATAAGTGGCCGTATCTTTCATTGGTTGAACCATTTGTCATCTCATAAGCCTCTTCAACCAAGCCCTAACTCTTTGGGTCCACTTATCCATTCTAGATATAGATCTATTCCCCTTGATCTCTTTATATTTCACTTAACATATCCCTAGGAGGTCTTGAGTGGGTTCGCTAGTCCTCATTGGCTAGCTAGGGTCCCCCCCTTGGTCTTACTTAGGCTTGATCTAAAGTGAAGAGTACCTCGGTTAGCATGACACCAACTTGCATTGGGAACCGTGGCATCTCTTGGGTCACCTCTTTAGTTGTCCAACACCTTTACCGTCCTGGATAGGAGAACCTTTAGGGACAACTACAAGTTGTGTGATAACAGGTACCTAGGTGTAGAAATGAACAACTTTTCATAGTTGAATCAATGTATACATCTGCAATAGGTAGGCCGAAATTTGCAGCCAACAATGTTGTAGTATTAACACTCCAATACTAAAGTTCAATGTAATGAAGTCACATTATTATTGAGTGAATTTAATAAAAGAATAATAGTGATACACTGTGATAGTTAATAAAGTGATTAGAACAATTAGGTAGCACAACTACTTAATAGGTGAGATAAAAGGGGATCTTCCTCACTATCAAAAGGACTTCATTGCATTAAAGGTTACATGTTCTATATGCAGGTAGGGGCCTCTTTCCTCAGTGAGCTTGTGGATCTTCTCGACCTTAATCTTGAGAGAGCTTGGTTTGGATTTGATTCCACTCTATTTCTTTGGTTTAGGTCCTTGGGTGATTGTTTGTGAGTCCTTTGGGCAAAGTGGAGGCTTTTCTCTCTCCCCTATAGGATTTTCTTGGATGAGGACCTCAATCAATCTTAAATTGAGGAGCTTAAGCATTTTAGGAAATAGGTAGCAACGACACAATAGGAAAGGAAAGGTGTAGTTATTATGGATCTTCAGGCAGTCATTTGGGACTACCCTCCCTTCATGTGGACGTGCTCTGGATTTCCCAAGTGACGGGGCCTAAGGAGGTTTGGTGTTACAAAAAGGTGTTGGAGTTATAATGGGTCATTTTGTTCTTTCCAAAAGAGAATTTGATGCACTCAGACATTCAGCTATTCTCTTGTTGACCAAGGCCCAGGCAATCCTGCTAGGACTATCCTGGAATATCCGAGGTAGCATTGCTTTTTAGCCTACATATAAAAGACTTGGAGGTTAAGGGGTGTCCAAGGTTTAGGGGGCATAGCTTGTCTTTACTAACATTCCCTTTAGGGCAGAGTCACAATGATCACAAAGGATGAGTTTGCTAGATTTATGTGAGTCTGTGTTAGCGGGGTTTTCCCCATCCCTCGAGATCTTTACTTGTGGTTTGTTACTTTCCACCTACCTCAGGTTTTTCTCTTCATAGAGTTTCAGATAGGGACCCATACTAGGACTTGAATGTTGACATTATCTAGTACCCTACATTCTAGGAGGTCATCCTTCCGGGGCATTTCAACATCTGTAATAGGACTAAACAGATTCCCCTTTATAATAGAGTAGAGGTAGATTCCTCTTTATGATGGAGTAGAGGATGCTTTTTGCTTACTAGAGATTGAACCAGACTCAATTGGTTTATATAGGCTGTCAAATGATGCCAAGGGACTCCTCTAAGCCTATGGGAACATCTTTTGTTTCTTGGTGAATCGCATGACTCACTAATCTTGAATGGTATCTCTTGTTTTCCTAATTCTAGTAGTTTCACATATTCCCTCATGCTGGGGAGTATAGTGTGGTGGATTACGTCCTAGCCAATCAAGATATGCTTTTGTATATCTGCTAATTCTTGGTTTATACAGATACCTACAATCAACCACGCTTTCCTCTCATTTTCCCTTTGCGTTAGTGCTCTCCCTCGAGGTTGTCTCCTTACTCATATTTGTTTAGGACGGGGACTAGGATGTCTACATTCCTTACCTTTACAAGTTCCTTCCCCCACTATACAGTTTTGAGTCCCTTGAGTCAACCTTCTCCAAGTACAACTATTAATCTTTAGTTATTCGGGATGCAACCCTTAGCTCTTAGCCCCACACCACTAGCTTGTAGAATTGCTCTCCTAAGTTTAACTCTAGTCCTATTAGCACATTGTATGACAAGGAGTGCATAATTTTTTATAAACACCTCCATTACACACTCTTCCATAACCTCACCTTCTATGCTTTGGTGTGAAAATCCTATCCATCCTTAATCCACTACAAGAAATGTCTCTTTGTAGTACATAGGAGACGTGAATTACGCGTCTCACTTCACCACTCCATAACAACCTATTGGCACACTGATTTCCCTTGTCACTCTAGCTTACATACTAATCTTGACCCTTAGTCCATGGTCACCCACATTACTGCCCTTTATGAGGTTCTTGGTCAATCTCTTATTGTGTACACATCCCCTCCATCCTCTTTGCATATGTTTTACTACACACACACATTAGGGAGGCAATGTGGGAGATGAACACTTGTAGAGCTATGGATGATGAGGGGTAATAGGCAGAGTTCTTCAAACATGGTATACGAGTGTGGTACATTGTTGATCTGTTTAACCATGTTGTTTGCACACGTTTCATACCGACTTGGTCCCACCATATCATGAATTCAATTCATAAATTGGGTCCTTGTGTAGATATGAATAACTATAGGAAAATCATGGTTGGACATACATTCTCGAAACTCTAGATCACCACCCTTCACTTGAATCTATTCGTGGAGCTTGAGAAGCGAAACCTTCAGGGTAGGGTAAGGTAGGTTTCAAGTAAGCGTATCAAACGATGGATCATATGCTCACCTAGAAGCCATCATTGAGGAGGCCATGTTCTAGAGACTTGGAGGCATTTGTATCTTAGAAATTCTTATAGTGGTTATTATGCAATTCAATGAGGTAGTCCTTGGTTTCCTTTGTACAATACACAAATTATCAAGCTTCAATATGAGCGAAATTGGGGTGAAGTAGGGGTGCCTCTTCTCGCCCACTTTGTTCGAGATCTACATAGATGATTTGGAGGCTTTCTTGCACGTGCACATCCAACCAAGTGATGATGGTCTTCTCCACCATGTCTTGATCTACAAACTCGTCTTCCTTGATGATGTGGACCTCTTCGTCTCTACACGTAAGGGTCTATATTGAGAGATGGATGCTCTCATGTTGTTTTGTGACCTTTAGGAGTTGATGGTTGATCTTGGGAAAACCAAGGGGATGATCTTCAATTGCTTGAAGTTATTTGAAATTTCCAGTCTTAGTTTGGGAGGGAGAAGGTTGAGGTGATCACTACATACACATATTTGGGACTTCAATTTTTAAGCCTAGGTTTGGATTGACATATGCTCTATAACCTTGAGTGAATAAGGGTTATGGGTCCCTCGCTTTTACAGATAGTCTTTCCAGCATCATTTTCAGGACATCTTTCCAAACTGGACCTTATGGACTCCATATTTAGACCCACTATTTTGAATGTTTTAGAGGTTTAGTGACCAAGCTTGCTCGTGTTGGATTGGGATCTTGCAAAGAGAGTTCAAACCCTCTTGCCTTGCCGTGTTTTTGGATGTAAGAGGACGATCTTTCAACCCATCTTCTAGGGAGAGTTTATGTCACACCCCTTCTAAATTGAAACCATCTTCAGACTGGTAGAGCTATTGCAATGCCTATGGAAAGTTATCAACTTGGCAGTGGGTAGAGACTCGTATCAATATCTAGCTTACTAGTCATTGGAGGCCATTGCCTAGTCAATTCCCCCCAATTGAGAGAGCACGATGCTGGTATTAAGAGGTTTCCTGCTTATTTTATTTAATTGTTATATTCTAGATTGCCTTCCTCTTTTCAGGTACTCTTTGGATGCTCTTGGCCTTCTCTTGCCTAATAAGTAGTAGATGAATGGGATTATTAAGGAGGATATTTATAGGTCACTTGGGTTTCCCCCTTGGGTTTTGAGACCCAAGATGTCTGATGTCCTTTTATGTAGATCACTTCCTAGAGCTCAAAGAGAACCTCTTAGTGTGCCCCCCTTACATGCTTCAATATTGGATGCATGGGCTCAAGATCCACCTAGGTCAATTTAGAGTGAGCTCACATGAACTTTAGGTGGAAGTTGATCCCCAAATACCATTGGAGAACAAATTATGTTGGATCTGCCATAGATAGGAGCCATAGATGAACACTTTATATTCAGATGCCCTTGTTACTATGAGATGCATAGTCGTTTCCACTATTTGTTTAGAGAGTGTCGTAATTACCTCTCCACCTTTGTTTAGTACCCAGACTAGCAATCCCTAGTTTTATACGTGGGAGAAGCACTCAGGCCCATAGCTCACATTCTTGTACCCCCCACTCGATTGGACACTACTCAACAACTTGCATCTTTCTTCCTTGTGCTCTTAGTGGACATGGGTACCAAGAGGCAGGTAGAGTGCAACACCATTCCATCCCTTAAATTTGTGAGACCTTGGGAGGCAATGCAACCCACGATAGTGAAATCCAAGCGAGGGTGTTGTATGGGACTTTGGGACAATTTATGCTTGGCCAATAGGCAACCCCTCCTTCACTAGATTTCAATAATGGGCCACCTCTTCGAGATAGAGGGACATCCCCTTAGGTCGGGTCCAACTCCTCCAACTATATTTCTATATAGAGATTCTTTCCTTTGGTTGGGGATGGCGGGAGAGCTTCACACTCAGCTTTAGAGTTGGACTCCCTCATTCCTTGGTTCAACAATAGGCACTTGAAGCACTAAGGGTCTTCCATTTGCACTCAACTCCAAAGTATTGTATTTCCCTTGAACATTGTGATAGTTGCGCCTAGATCATAGAGATCATTTGGTTTCTTGCTTTCATAGAAGTGGCCTTCGCACTCCCACTTCATATTTGCCACTTGTGTAACATTCTCGTTGACCTACTTCTGGTCATATGTTGGACATTAATAAACTTATCTTATATCTCCTGTGTATATTTTATACACTTTTTGAAGGTATAAGAACATGATATGGATCCTAGAGTGTGTGAATTGGAAGTTTAAAGACATAAGCATCTCGAGGAGAGAGAATGGTCCCAAGGGTTTTGAAAGGCAAGTGCACTTTCAAATGAAGTTTATGAATGTTCTGAACTTCTATAATTTTTTATTACTTAAAGCTATATGAAGAAAACATTATGACTATGATATGAATATATGAATTTCAAACAAGACTATCATACATATTTCAAAGGCTGACATTCATGAATAGGACAAGTTTAGAAACTTAAACTTAGCCGTGGGATTGTAGATTGAGAGATAGCATAGAGAATACAAAGACACAAACTTAGATAGAGTAAACATGATAAGAAAAAGGATACAAATGACATAAGAGAAGGCTAGGAGAGCTTGCATGAGACGTGCCCAAACAAATATGTGTGCAACATTTAGATACAAGATTTTTAAGAATTTTTTTGTTTGAGCACAATGGACATGAATATGCTACAAACAAGTGCATGGAAGAAAGAAAGACTTGACATATGCCTTGGACTTTTTAGAGAGATATGATTTATTTGTTGAACCTTAATTTTTATGCTAGAGAAGGAATCCAAAATTTACAATAGACCACAAATAGGGGAGTCAATGCTTAAAACAAAAATGCTTACCCAAATTTCGAACATCCATTGTAGACCAAACACGACATTTGAAGCAAATCAATGATTAGGGAATAGGATACTGACAATGATGGTTATCAAGATCTTTTGTGATATGCATCTAATAAACACACATACATGCCAAAGACTAGACCCATCCATATTTGTAGAAATAAAAGAAAACCTAACATTGGGTCTAAGACGGTATGAAGGGATGCGATTGTAGTGATAATTAGGTTTGATCCAATCTTTAGTTTTCATAACTCTTTATATTCAAAAGTTGTGGAATGAAGGATTGAAGCGCGTGCATTAATGTTTTCATAGTGATACTTTTTACATGCATATGTACACCTCAACTAGGACCATAAGAAACGTTTAAATGTTGGATTGTTGTCACAATTTATAAGATGGAATGGTTAAACTCACCCATAATTTGTTTAGCAGAAATTTCTAGATAAGATAATTATTAGTGTCCACAAATTACCAAGGAAAATGCCAATGGAGTCATACAAAATAGTTTGCCATCCATGGACTATGGGATTGTCAGGGACACTCCTAAAAAACAAATGAAGAAACAATAAGTAGAAGAGACACAAAGTCAATTAATGAAAGAAAACAGCCTCCTAAAAGTTGCGTCGAAGTTGAAACCTTAAAAGGCGTGAAGCTCTTACTCAACTCCGAGATCAAGTGGAAGTAGAAGTAGAAAGAGATTTAGAAGAGGGAGAAAAAGCATTGTAGTCATCCTCCATCATTGTGAAGGGTTTGGCGCAAAGCTTGATCATGTCCTAGGAGAGAAACCAAGGTTGATAGGACTTGGTTGGGTGATCATGGGAGGAGCTTTGAGGTCGAGGAAAAGAAGTTCATGATGGAGGTTTGCGTAACAAACCTAAAATATATAAATATTAAATAATAATATTAATAATAATAATTAACTATAATTCTCCAAGGGACATAACCCTTGTGAACAGTCATCAAAGGTGCCCATTAGGATTGTTTTTATACGAGCCCTCTCCTTGCATTGTAATCATCTCATCATTTTTACATTTAATATATACATATTTTCCTATATGGATTTCTGTTTTCTCTCTTATTTACAATGGATATTTGTTTAGAGCGAACTTTGTTCGTCTCATTTGGTATCAAAGCCTCGTTGCTTGATTTGGCCTTTGGCCATGCTCCCTTCAGACGTTGTCTGACTTGGCCTTTGGCCACACTCATCAATTATTGAAAGGTTCTCTCATTACACTAGGTCCTTGACCACCAACAAGCCTTGGCCATTAACAATTCAGAGTTTTCGGTTGAAGAAAGCATTACCCGCTACATCAAAAAAATTGAAGTCCGTTGAAAAATCTGAAGAATAGAACCAGGAGTCAAATTAGAAAATATCGAGCCTATAATTAGTAAAATCTGTTCTGAGTTCTATTTTGAATATTGCTCCAATAAAAACTAGTCACGTGAAGGTTAAAAAGAAGAGAAGCAAAAAGTCAAATCGCTGAGAGGGGCGTGGAGACAGGGATCCTGGTTCGACATAATCACACAAACGGTGAGGGACAAAATATTTAAAAATTAAAAAAGAATCGTTCGGAAGATTATTACTGAACATCGTCCATATCGCTTTGAAAATGTCCGATCCCAGCATTGCTGCCTTTAATTGCAAGGTTTACCGAGATATATCTCTGGAGAATATTATAGTAAAGAAGCACTGGGGGTTATCTGCAGATATTGTTGTAAAATTGCACGTGCCTCCAAACTATTTTCTTCCAAGAATCCCAGATAGAAGTTGACGGTATTCTTACGTGGGGCTTTTACAATTTACGCTGTCATTATGTTGTCAATCGACGCGACCATCTTAAACATATAACCAATCTTTGAAATTCGTCAAACCTTGAATAGGGTAACAAATAACGGGTTGAGCAACCGACGGTGTATTATTTAAACTATAAAGTATATTAAGTGGTGAATTAATAGATCCGTAAAGAAGATTCAAAGACCTTATCGTAAGTGGGAACATATTTAAGTGGTGAAGACTTGAAGACCTTGGGAAAAAAATCCTATTAAAAAGAAGTATTTATTATATTGAGCTGGTGAACATAAAGGGAATTACTAGAAGGTATATTTTTAAATACTTCTATTTGAGTGTAAAAAGTGTAAAGAAGGTAATAAGAGAAAGAGAAAATACTTTTCAAGTAAAGATCATAACGTAAAGGAGTATTATTTTTAATAATTTGGAAAAAGAATTCCTCCTAACAAAAAGGTTAGAAGGTATCAAAGTGTTATAAAGGGTTAAGTTTTAATGAAAAAAAGAGATCTAGCCCAAAGTAAGGGTATTAGAAAAATAATACTTAAATTATTAAATGAAGGATATTTAAATATTGAAAAGTGTAGGTATAAAGTGAGACTTATATCGAGGTGTCGATTATCAACAATTTTGACGGAAGCAAATGGGATCTATACAATATGAGATAGTAAAGAAACAAAATTCTTATCTAGAAAAAAATATTAAGGATTTGCTCACTCAAATCATGGAAGTAAAAAATGAGAATTATCGCAAACTAAGGGAAAGTGAAGATTTCAAGAAGAAAGCTAACAAACTTTTACTAGAAAATGATGAAGAGATCTCTCGTCTAAGAGATCATAATCAGAAATCGCTGCTTCAAATTAAGAAGACGAAGGATAAGGCACAGTGCAATCAAAAGTTAGAAGAGGAGATTCAAGATCTCCAACAAAAATTATCAGGAAAACAGGAAGAAATATCTTCTTTAAAAAAGGTTAATCAAGAATTGCTAGAACAAATGAAAACGTTAAGAGAAAGAGAGCAAGAGAATCAAGATACTCAAAATGGAATCGACAAGTTAGATTACAAGGAAGAACTCTTACGCTTAAAAAGAGATAATCAAGACTTACTTAGAAAGCTAAATCATGATAAGAAATATTTACACAAAGAGTTAGATTGCAAAGGATCATTAATCGACAAAAAGATGACTCGCCCAATAGAGAAGTCATTAGACGCTCAAAGTCAAACACCAAAAGAGGGAACCAATACAGAGTCAATTAGCGCTCAAATTCAGAAGAATGCTTATATTGACAAATCACTAACATCAAAAGAATATGGTTCCAAAGAACAATCACAAAAAATTAAGATGCCTTATTGTCATCCAAATCATACGAGTCGTTATGACCAACAACAACGTCAAGAGAAGAATAAACAATATTCTATTTACAGACAACCCGACTACAACATTGAGAAAGAACATAGACAAAATCGACAACTTGCAGGGAAGCCTAAAATGAGAAGTTCTATTCAAATAGTCAATCATCAAATAGTTCCAATGAAGGTAGATTTGGGGTGGATCACTTCCCAAAAGATGCAACACATAAGTTCAGGAATTCAAAAGTTATATCGTCTTGTTTCGTCAAGTTTCATAGTTACAAGCACAAAAGATCTTGAGAAGACAGTACGAACGAGAATAAGAGTTAAAGAGAAGTATTTTCCAAATGCTTTGAGGACAAAGCATTCTTAAGGGGAAGGCAATGTAACAAACCTAAAATATATAAATATTAAATAATAATATTAATAATAATAATTAACAATAATTATCCAAGGGACATAACCCTTGTGAACAGTCATCAAAGGTGCCCATTAGGATTGTATTTATACGAGCCCTCTCCTTGCATTGTAATCATCTCATCATTTTTACATTTAATATATATATTTTCTTATATGGATTTCTGTTCTCTGTCTTATTTACAGTGGATATTTCTTTAGAGCGAACTTTGTTCATCTCAGTTTGATTGTTGGAATGGGCATGGTGGGAACGAGTTTGACTTGAAGATCTCATAAAAGTGGAATGTCTATTGACCTAATGGAAGGAGGTTTGTTGTCTCACAAATATGCCACCAATAGAATCTAAGGATAGCAAGTCCACTTGATGCTTAGCATTGCCAATCTCCTAGATGGGCTAAAAGGAGGTGTCGAGCCTCTTTATATTGGGTTTGGATAGGTCGTACAAAATCTATCATCTATGCATGATGCTTCTTGGATGTATAGAGTTAGGCATCTCTAGTGGAGGCACTGAAAGAAAATTGTGAACCCCCCAAGTCACGGATTTTGCACATATTAGAAATGGAGAAAGTCAACATGTTAAGTTCCATAACTAATTTATGGGCGATTGAATTTTTTGTTGTCACAATTGGGGCATAACACTTTTGTCATCATGTTGGAATTTCAAGGTTGATCACTAGGATGTTCATCTTGGGTTGATTCTCTTGTTCTCCGCCATACCTTTGATGCAACAACCAAATCTTTGCACTTATACTTCTTGACCATAGGTGGAGCAACTTCAGGGTTTTGAAAAGAAAGCATAGTAATAGATAGACAATAAATAATATCTTTTCCAATTGAAAGGACATCACCATATTTGGATCACATAGACATGGAACTAAATTATATTAATGTCAATGAATGACCAAAATAGGTCAATGGAACTAGGAAGAAAAACATTTGACAACAACGAGAAGGATTGACTAGAGCATGCTCTAAGTAGTTTGAACTTTGAAATCGTAGATAAAGAAAAACAAAGAAAGAATGAAATAGTATGCAATAAAATTAAAGGAAAAGGTAAAGGTAACCCAAAGGGTAATCGTAGAAAGTGTAATAATAATACTTTAGAAGAAGAGATCTTCCAGTGACAAAACACACCATGATAGGTCCTATAGAAAGTTGCCATGATTATGGAGGTCGAGGAAGAGCAACCTCTTGGCCAAGATCAAACTCTAAGGGGGATCCATCATCATTCATTACCTCAAATGTGCAAAGGATGAGATTGATAATGTCCTTTGGTGAGTGGCAGGATTGAGGGGCCCTAGGTACACTATCACCGGGGGGGGGATTGTAAACCTTTGATATACCTTTCCTCATATCCAAGGTTGGCAATTCTCTCTAGGAGTAAAGAAGCATGCGATGGAGGGAGCTTGAATCACAGGGGAGTGTTAAGACTCCCTTGTATGCAATGAACCCAAGATGATGTCTCGCAGCTAGAGATAATTCCATATGTAGTCCATGTTGTGTTTTCCATGAACATTAAGTTGAAATGAACGTCGAAAACTACCACTAAGAATAAATATAATTGATGGATCCACCTACAATCGACATGGTCACCATTTTGAATGAACACCCGTCTATCTAGCCTTGTCGCTTCATTAGCCATTTGATCTACTAGAGAATTGTTGTGCCTTTAAATATGCAAGAAATTCACTTCACTGATTTGATTTAGACACCAATTGATCCTGTCATAGATTCTTGAAAGAATTGTTCTTTCTTTGACAACTTTTGTCCTCACCTGCTTGATCACTAACAGAGAGTCGCCTAGGATTAGAAATTTATTAATTTGAAGATTGTGAACAATCTCCAAACCCATGAGCAGAGCGTAAAGTTCAGCTTGTTATTAGTTGTCATATCAATTCCCCAAGAAAAGGTCAGTATCGTTTTTCTATTGGAGTCCAAGAGGACACCCCCTGCACCTACCACCCTAGGGTTTCCTTTTGAGGCTTCATCAAATAAAATTTTGTGGCATCTTTGCAAATTTAACCACTCCTGAAATTATGAGATATTAAGTTCCAAGCATCAATAGGAAAGGCTGGTTGATCTAAACTAGAAAGCTTTGGACTGAGGGGCGCTACCAATCACAAAATCACTATCCCACTACCTCTCTTCCACTGTCAAAGGCTCTTTATGCAAGCCAGAGGCATCACGAGATAGAAAAGTTTCCAAGAGCAGAGATCTAGCTCTGATGACTGTTGTGATTAGAGAAATAAACTCTGTATCAAAAATCACTTTGTTCCTACTTGTCTATATCTTCTAACATAGAAATTTAGGAACTACCATCCATATTCTGTTGAGTATAGGTTTTTGAAACAGGGAGCTAGGGAAATAAGCCTTCCAATTGAGGAAAAGTTCATTCCATTTAGTTGGAAGAACAACATCAGGGTCAAGCCCAACAAGAGCTTGTTCCCAAACTAGTTTTGCTTAATCACACTTCAAAAATAAGTGCTTGGTCATTTCTTTTGTGCTTCGACATAGAACACACCTCGACAGACGAACCTGCAATATGTCTCTTTTTTAAATTGTCAGCTTTGAGAGATAGATCATGAGGAAGGACCCAACAAAAGGCGTTGATTTTGGGAAAGCCATCAAAAGACCAAATTTTAATCCACATTCTTGAGGGCAGAGGAAGAGGAAGGGAATATGAGTCTTTTATAGCCTTTTTTCATTGAATATCTTCCCTTTAATCCCTAACCTCTAGAATCTTGGCCATGATGCTAATAGGGGAAATGCCTTGAAGCAAAGAGAATAAGATGTTGAAAGGATACTATAGATTGCTTGGGTTGTTAAGTTGCCTCCATTTACTCCAAGATGTCGTATAACGTCTTGAATCCATTGCTAAGCATACAGTTTTGAAGCTCTCACAATCCTTCGTTATATGCCAACAATGACCTCCCTAGAATTTTATCATTCCATTAGTGAATCTTTTTCTCGTTGTTGGGGATCTCGTACACATCATCCTATATCAACCTTCTCTATGCTTTGCAAAGATGCCAAATGTCAGATTTGTTGCCTTCCTAGTTACATTGATATAAGTAGTGAGACCTTGGGTCTATTAAGTATTACTTCCTCAATATTTATTTGCAACATGTCGATGCTCCTGAAATCAATCTCCAAAGCATTTTAGCTCCCAAGGCTATGGTCATAAGCTGAGGATCTCCAATACCATCACCCCTGTGAGAGGGAGGGGCTCTCACTGTCTCCCAATTTAATAGGTGGAATTTCTTGTTATTTGATCTTCTACCCTGCCAAAGAAATTTTCAGATCTTTTTGCGAATATTGTGCATAACACTAGCTGGTGCGAGTAGGGAGTAACATTGAAATAGAGTAAGGGGGGAAAGAACAAACCTGATGAGAACAAGTTTACCTACTAGATTGAGCCTGTGAGCGCTCCATTCATGTATTTTGGATTTGATTTTTTGAGTGACATGCACCCAGTCTGCAGCTTTAGTATTTTATTAAGGAGACTAGCATGCTCAGATACTTAAATGAGGACCACCTATACTGCCTAGGAAATTCAAATATGATAGAGATTCTTTCTAAGAGTCTGGGAGAAATGTTCCAGCTATATATCCTACTTTTACTGCCATTGACCAATCCGCCTGAATCTTTCATGAACCTGTCGAGGACATCTTTGAATCTCTTAGAATTAAAAGAAGCACCACTTATAAATATAATGTCGTCCACAAACTGGGCGTGATTGACAGTTTTAACTCTTATAGTAATAAGGATACCATCATACCACATAGGTTCCTCTCCCTATGTTCCTTTTCCAACTTCCTACTTAAGGCTTCTACCATAATGGTGTACAAAAAAGGGGAAACGGGGTAGCCCTGACAAATCCCATGAGAGGCTTACAAGGAGACTAGCTGCCAATTACCCATTTGATAAACATGGGGGAGAACCCAAACTTGTTTAAAACAACGTTGATGAAGTTATACCTAACCCTGTCAAAAACATTGCTAAATCAATTTTTTACCACCATACCTTGATATCCCATGATGTAGCTAGAATGAATGGTTTCCTGGATCAAGATGGCATTATTTGAGATTTGCTTCTTAGCTTGAAATTCTCCTTGGTTTTCAGAAATAATCTTAGGGAGAACTCGCTTCACTTGGGCTGCAAGTATTTTGGTTAATATCTTGTATTACAGATTGCATAATGAGATCAACCTAAATTAAGCAAGAGAGGTGGGATTAGAATCCTTAGGAAGAAGCGGTATAAATGAAGAATTAGTTGCCCCTCCCACCTTCTCCCTTCATCTTGTCCAATTGAGCATTTTGTACAAATCTACCTTCCAAATACAAATCTACTTCCCAAATACATATTTTCTTCAGCGCTTATCAATCGTGGAATGATGTGCAACATATCCTATTTGGCATTGATATTTAAACTCCCCACCTTAGTGTATAATTTTTTTAAATGACTGTAAGCTTTCTCTTTAATTTATACAATGTCATTCATCTTTTTCCCCTCAGAGTCACTGGTCTCCCTGATCATGTTTATGTTCAATCTATGTTTGACCTGTTTATGGAAAAAATAGGTGTTCCTATAACCTACCTTTAGCCATAGACTTCTATATTTAAGGCACCAAACCTTCTCTTCATGTCGGCTTGCAACCTAGATAGAAAAATTTAAGTCCTCTTTGAGCAAGACCTCATTGGTTATCTCCACCCTTTCCATATCTAATTGCAGCTGCTCTAATTCTGATTAAAACTCCTATTGTCGTTCCCTAAATGGGCTAAGGAGGTGAGGTCATTTTAGTAGAAGTTACTAAAATGATTGCCCCAGAAAATCGGTGTGGAATCTCGGAAAACTTAAAACATGAAAGTTGTAGCACTCGTCGAGACCTTTCCAATGGTACCAAGAGAGCCCAATTCTGAGTTCGGGAGAGAAAGTTATTCCAAAAATAGCAAAATATTCTTTTTCTCTCTTTCCTATTTTCTTATTTAGGATATTTTTTAAATATTATTTATTTTAATTGCCCCCCTCTGGAAAAGAAGTGAAACTTGGAGTGTGCAATAATTGGTAGATCTTGGTGTCTAATGACAACATTGTTTTTTTGCAAGCACGGGTATGTAATAGTACTTTGCATATTTATCAAAATGTACTAAAATTGGTCTTGAATCTTAACTACCGTTATCACAAAACCTCTAGTGACTTTGAGTGTGTGTAATCCTATCCAGGATGACAGAGAGCTACAACCTCTAGGTTTGTGATAGCTAAAGAATCTTATCCCTAAAATGGTGTCACGTCGGATAGGGTCCTCTCTAAGCTTCCTATTCTCACTTTTGTTGAAACCAGACTAGCCACGGGAGGTGACCTCAACCAAGCTTTCCAAAGAATGAGTCAAGTGAAATCCCAACTCTTTGTGAGTACTGTTATCACACAAACTCTAGTTGCCTCTAGATGTATCCCATCCGGGACGGTAGAGGAGGGAAACTAGGCAGGTGACACCTGCAAACACCAAGTCCACTACTCTGAGAACGGTTGTCATGCCAGACAAGGTGCTTGTCGCTTTAGACAAGGCACGAAGTCGAGTCAAAGGGGAGACCCTATTCGACCAGCCAAGGTCGAGACTCAAAATCAGACACCCAACCCCCAAAAGAAGAGCAAATGAAACGCAAGGTGAATGTCTAAAGAGTTTTGAGACCCCTTCCAGCCAATGGATCAAGACTTTGGGTGAAATAATGTACTTATTTAAGTGATTCCAGATCTGATATGAGTGCAAAGGATAGTAAAGCTTGAAAGATGGATGTCTGGAAATTGACTTAAAGAGCAAAATTAAGCTAGAAGTGAAACTTGAATTTCTGCCTATGGGGAAAATGACTCAATTCAATTGTGCATGCATGGCTGAAGTAAAATTAGCGATTTAAGTAGCACTTCTAGTGACTTTAACTTGATACTAGATGATATTAAATCAATACAAAACAGAAACAAAAGCACCCACGTAATGTCCTCTTCTGCTTAAGCATTGAGGACCATCCCGCTAACCTATTTGATTCCCATAGGTTCGAGCGGGCAATGACAGTCAGGGAATCAGCTGGGGATTGATGCCACATAAGAAGATCTAAGGCATTGATACTATATCATCATTAGGTAGACAGGTGCCACCTAAGCCAAAGGCCACATGCATGCATGACATTTGAGCATTATTTCATGATGCATGCACCTGATTGAGTCTCTAGGCACCTGCATGCAAGTCAATTGCAAATTAGAAGGTAAAGTGACCTAATTAGGTTATTTGCAGTTGAGAGTTATAAAAGAAAGGTAAAGTGAATGGAGAAAGACACTTATATGATTATTGATTTGAGGATTCGAATTGGAGAGCTCAACGAGTTAAGTTGGGGTTGAGTGCATGCTCAACTAATTGGTGTATTTCGACAGCGAAATCTATCTGCCCCAGTTCATCATCAGGTTGGATCATCCAGATTCAGCATTGTTCATCATTAGGTATTATCATCATTCAGATTCTGCAGAGTTCTCTTTATATATTGTACTGTGGGATTGCTCTCCTTTGCATGGGCGCATTGACCATCTAGCCTCCTATTCGTATTGCAGTCTACAGGGGTCCATTTCTCTGCTGCAGCTCTCATCCTTGTCAGAGCAACACTATTACCCTTCCCCTGGAAGAAGGGTCTCTCAGCTTGAGTTCCGAGTTATATATCAGCACTTATCATTCTTGGAGGACATTTGCATGCCTTGGGCGAATTCCTCAAGAGGAGGTCTACACGTTTTAGGCCTTTGAGCCATCAGAGTTTATGCATGTTGCTTCCATCTTCTCCAGAAGGGCATTATAACCCTACCTTATCTGGGCATCCATCAGTCGAGTATTAATTATTGAGGAGCAATTATAGCTTGGAGGAGGGCGCACTTATCTCTTGGAGGACGATTTAGATTATCTCCCTATTCATCCAGCATAACTCTTGCATGCGGGGATCATCCTCATCGACATCAGCAGATCTACACATTGGTATGTACATGCATTAATTCCTCCTACTTTAATGCATGTACATACCAATGTGTAGATCTGCTGATGTCGATGAGGATGATCCCTGCATGCAAGAGTTATGCTGGATCAGATCTGCATGCAAATGCATGCATGCAAAGATCAGGGTTTACTTTCATATTCTATTGAGACATAAGCCTACTAGCCATCCACAGTACAACACAAAGAAAAAAATCACTAAACTCAATAGCTCTTGAATGCAATGATTTAAACAAAAAATCACTAATGGTGTAAAGTATGTAACATGAAGGCTTTGACTCCTTTGTAGTGCTTGGAAAATGTGAATGGATTCAAGTCTTTAGCTATAACTTGCAATGGACATGGACAAACCCATCGATGGCACATTAGTAAAAATCTAGTAAGGGGACTATGTAGCCAATAACTTCTCTCAACTATTCTCAATTGGCCACTGCAACTCAATGATTCCAATGGTCAACATAGAGATTCAAAAAGATGAAGCAACAACCCAATCATTTTATTGAAAATAAAGAATGTTCATGAGATGATGTGTTCATGTAACTCGAACAACAGGCTGCTCATGAAAACTTGCTTGTAACTAGAAGGATGCCACAACTTCATATGAGAAAATATATGTATCCATTGGCTTGTCAAGGAAATTGTGTGACAAAAGAAGAATGCCCAATGCTCCGGGAAGAGAAAACTCCGTTTTTGCTTAATAGACCTGGTATAGAGATTCTATGATGAATATTATACCATGGGGACGTTGTTGCAATTCCTTCAAGAATATTAAAATGGAACCACCAACTGCTAAAAGATAGAGTGCTATGAAAGCATTCTCTTGGCCTAAATAAGATAAGACAACAATCAAAGAAGAAACTGTAGAGCATGAAGTGAAAACAAAGAAAAATGCACGAGGGGGAAGTAACAATTCATTTAAGGAAGAGAGATCTTTTGCATGCATTACTAGCTTTTCTTGGGTTGCCACTTGCCTTCAAATCGTTGTATAAGCTAGAAGGGGGAAATCAATGTGTTTGTGGCGCAATTGAGCAAGGTAACATAATGTTTTTGCTTGGAGGGTGTAAATTGCCGTGTTGATGTTGGATAAACAATGCGTTATATACAACAATTTGTCTTGGAGGAAAGTATATCAAATAGATGATGAAGATCAAATTTGGAGTCACCATTTGTCATAAAATTGTTGACTAGGATGATTTGAAGTAAATCATTGCATTCTTGGCCAAATTTTCCATTCTACCACAATAAATTAGCTTGGGGATGGTTGAGTGCTTTGTCTGGGATAGAATTATTATGTAACTTCATTAAATCCTAAGCCTACATCTATGATTAAATCGTTCTCCATGCCAAAGAGGTCAATCATCATATTTTAATTGAAAGTTGGTTTTGCTTGCTTAGTGATTAGGCTGTTGGGAATATTGTGTTGCGTTTGGTGGAGTAATAACCACCTTGAATGGCCCACATGCAAGCTTAAATGGTTTTCTTATGCCAAGAAAAGGAAGTCACTGTGCTGAAGGGTTTATCCATCAGTGAGGCACAACGATTTGACTTGGGAACTCAAAATACTATGCAAACTTATCCACTATGGTTTACATTTGTCATGAAATTGTTATGTAGGACAAAGAGAGGTAGATCATTGTCTTCTAAAGGGAAGAGTGTGTTTCCTTTACAAATATTTGGTGGTGTTAGGGCACTTTGACTTGAGGAGAAATAGCCACTTTCGTAGGCTCACATGCAAGATAGGGCACTGTTTATGCACAACAAGGTAAATCTCTAACTTGTAAATGCAGATGTGTCTCCCCTCAATGATTTTGCTTATGGTGATGATGCAATGAGCTCAGAGGGGAAACAACCAAAAAACATGACCTCAGACCCTCAAAGGGCCCACAGGGGTATACAAATTGCTATGTATGCAAAGAAAGTGAACTCTCGTGTTGTGGGAGGAGTTGTCTTGCATTGACGATGATTTGGTGTTGCAAATTGATGCCGAGCATAAAAAATTGATGTGCTTTAGCCAATGAGTCTTGGAATGGAGGAGCAAGACGACTTGCCTTGGGATAGGGTGGCCCACCAAATGAAAATGTCATAAAAACCAACTGAGTACTTGGAAGAGAGTTAAAATAATCATTCAAATCAACTATCGCATACCTTTTCTATATTTAGGTTTGGACATAGCCCCCACTCACTATTAAGATTCAATATGCTAAGATAGATAACATCTGTAATTAATTCAATTTCACAACAATAACATATACAGGATCACTGAAAGAAACACAATCACAAGATAGACACAGATTTATCGTGGGAAACCCTCTAGGGGAAGAAAACCCAACAAAACTTCCTCAATATAAATGATCAAAAGTACAAAGACAAAACCCCAAACAAGTGCTCCTTCTCCTTGCAGATATCTCTCTCTCTCTCTCCTATGCGAATTACACAAGTGAGTGTTTGTGTCCAAATGAGGAGCACATCACTCCTATTTATACTTTATCTTCCACTTGAATTTTTCACTAACTAGGTTGGCCCCAACAAACTTAATTGGGCCGACTTACCTAGGAAGACTCAAAACAATATAATATTACTTTCTGGAGGGTTTTATTGACCTGAATTACAAAGGAGGTTTTACCTCATGACTCTATGATGACCAAATACAATAATAACATCCCGATGGAGGAATAAAACATCTCCGAATAAATTACAATAATAAAATACAATAGAATTTTCTTCGAAGTTTCAATATTTCAACACTCCCCCTTAACGAGAAGGGTATTCTACTGACAACAGCAACATCAACTGTAGGAGCAAGGAGAGAGAGCATCATCAACAACATCAAGGTGATACATCTATAAATCATCGGGAGTTTTCTTCAACAACATGAACAACTGGAACATCTTCAACATCTTCAGTACTGGAGCATCATCTTCTACAACACCGAGTCTTCATCTTTGATCTTCATCTTCTGCAACACTCGATCACTCGACCGTCTACAACAACACTTGATCTCTCGATCATCTACAACAACTCTTGATCTTTCGATCAACAACAACTCTTGATCTTTCGATCATCAAGAACATCATCTACAACAACATAACCTGCAACACACATGATCCAATTACGTGATGATCAATCCCTCTCACTTTAGGACATAAGTCCAAGGATGATGCAATCCTAACCACATCACGGAGACAAAAGTCTGCGGATCACTTTAGGACTAATTTCCAGGGATGATACAATCCCAACCACATCACCGAGGCAAAAGTCCGTGGATCACTTTAGGACTAATGTCCAGGGATGATACAATCCCAACCACATCATGGAGACAAAAGTCTGTGGATCACTTTAGGACTAATGTCCAGGGATGATACAATCCCAACCACATCACAGAGACAAAAGTCTGTGGATCACTTTAGGACATGAAGTCCAGGGATGATACAATCCCACTGCAACATCATCATCACTGCTCCCCCTTTTGAGGAAGGTCCTTTCGAACCACACCAAGCTTGTCACGGAAGTACTCAAACTTCACTCGAGACAGAGGACTAGTCAACACATTAGCAACTTGCTCATCAATGCTCACATACTGGAGCTTTATAGCTCCCTTCTGTACCATACCCGTATGTAAAAATACCAGATTTCTATGTGCTTTGACTTGTTATGGAACACTGGGTTCTTCGTCATCTTTATACAACTTTGGTTGTCACATAGAATCACCGTGGTATCCAACTTCAGGTCAAATAGACCTGACATCAATTTTCGAAGCCATATGGCTTCACAACTAGCAGAACAAGTTGCTATATACTCTGCTTCAGCTGTGTTGAGAGCAACATTGGACTGCTTCCTGCAAAACCATGAGATCATGGCGGATCCCAGACAATAACATCCACCTAAGGTGCTCTTCCTGTCTGAGACACTTCCAACCCAATCTGCATCTGTATAACCATACAATCTGTTGTCATGATCTCCAACATAGTATAGACCAAAGTCTATCGTACCTTTCAGGTACCTCATCACATGCTTTGCAGCTACCAGGTGAACACGTCTAGGCTCAACTAGATACTGACTCAGGGTGTTCACAACAAAGCATATATCTGGCTTGGTATTCGTCAGATACATCAACGACCCAATAATCTGTCTGTACTGAGTCACATCCACTAACTCTGACGATTCATCAGCTAACAACTTCAGTTTGGTATCCATGGGTGTGGCCATGGCTTTACATTCCAACATATCAAATCCTTTTAGGATTTCCACAACACACTTTCCCTGGTTGAGAAAGATTCCTTCTGGGCTCTCCATACTTCTAGACCTAGAAAATAGTGCATCAATCCAAGGTCTTTCGTCTCAAATTCTTCAGCGAGCTTCTTCTTGCACTCTACAATCTGTTTCTCATTTCCTGTCAGAAATAAATCATCCACATACAACAATAATATGACAGGTTCATCATCCATAACCTTAAAGTAAAGGTTAGGGTCAACTTTACTTTTGGTAAAGCCCAAGCTCGTAAAAAGGCTATCTATCCTTCCGTACCAAGTTCTAGGAGCTTGCTTCAATCCATATAGAGCCTTCTTCAACTTGCATATGTGAGTCTGTCTGTCTTCAACTTCAAATTCCTGTGACTGTTCTATGTACACTTCTTCCTCAATCACACCATCCAGGAAAAGCTGTCTACACATCCATCTGGTGTAAACTCTACTTCATCATGGATGCAAGTGCCATGATGGTTCGAATGGAAGTGTACCTTGCTACTGGCGCAAATGTCTCTTCATAATAAATTCCCTCTTTCTGAGAGAATCCTCTAGCCACAAACCTTGCCTTGTATTTCTCAATACTTCCATCAGCTGCATGCTTTATCTTGTAGATCCACTTGGAAGATACCACACTTTTTCCTACTGGTTTGGGAACTATATCCCAAACATCATTCTTCATTATTGATTGGTATTCTTCCATCATTGCTTCTACCCATTCTTTCTTCTGTATAGCTTCTTCATAACTGGTAGGTTCTTGATCTACAAGATCACACATCAAAGCCACATAATTGGAAAATGGCTTTGGCTTCTTGCTTACTCTTGTGGAGCCTTCTGGAGCTCCATACTTCTCTGCTTCTTGTATAATTTCTCTTTCCCAAGCAGGCTTTCTCTTTCGTGACATATTCATAGTGGGAGGTTCTTGAGGTTCTAGCATATCATGGTCTTCGGGTCTTTCATCTTCGGGGGAGGGTGCAGCTTCTACATCTTCTTCATATACTTCTTCATGTTGGCACTTTCTGGATCTCTTGAGAGCTTCTTCTTCGTCAAATGTTACATCTCTACTAATCTCCATGTGATGGAATCCTGGAATGTATATTCTGAAGGCTTTGGAGACTTCACAGTATCCAACAAATATTCCCTTCTTTCCGGAAGGGTCCAACTTGGTTCTCTTTTCTCTTGGTATGTGAACATATACTGGGAAACCAAATATCTTGAGGTGGCTCACTTCATGATTCTTTCCTGTGAACATTTCTTCTGGAGTCTTGAATCCAAGGGTACTATGGGATAATCTATTCTGTACATAAAATGCCGTCCTTGTTGCTTTAGCCCATAGATGCATTGGAAGATCTTGATCATGTATCATTGTCTTCACTGCTTCCATAATGGTCCTATTCTCTCTTTCCGCAATACCATTCTGTTGAGGATTGTAGGGAGTAGTTAGTTCCCTCTTGATTCCAGCTTCTTTACAAAAGGCAAAATCTTTTGAAGTATATTCTCCACCTTTGTATGTTCTACGGAACAAGTCTCATCATTCTTCAGCTGTAGGTGATTGTTGCACGATACTTCCTACAAGTCAAATTCAATAGCATGGTTAGAAACATCTCATAGTTTCCAAATATATGCATAAAAACATAAGTCATACTATCTTAGCCAATGCTACAACATTCATCCATATCCCACATTCATATGATAACTTTCTAGATGCCTTCCATCTCTACCAGGACATTATTAAGAGTGTGCACTACTCCCAATATGTCAGCAAAGAGGTTTCACTCTAGATAAGTAGCAATGGAATGTTGTATAGCACCATAGGCTACTTACCCATCACATGCAAGCAAACATTCTAACATGCATAATACACTTCCTAGATAAATGTGCATACAACTGGACACTATCATTTAAGCAATTTGATAGAAATGACAATTCAAATACTTATCTTTGTTTGTTTGGTAGGATCTCCTTTGATCCTAGTCTCCTTGTAGGGATTACTAGAATGTCTGATGGTGAACTCTACTTCATCGTCGGAGTTAGTGAAACTTTATGAGGGGAGTCCTTTTTTTCTAAACTGGAGATAGTCTTCTTCTGTCCTGTCATGTGCTTTGAAGCACCACTATCAATAAGCCATGTATCTTCTCCAGGTTTCACAGACCCAAAGAGTGCAGAGAATAATACGTACTCTTCTGCATCTTCTTCTTTTGCTTGTTTTCTTCGAGGTCCTTCTTCCTCTTCTTCTTCATCTTCATCTTCAACTAGGTGTGCATGATGTCTTTTGTTGTTGTTCCTCTTCTTGTATTCTTCTTTCTTCAATGGACAATTTCTGGCAATGTGTCCTAGCTTGTTGCAATTGAAACATTGAAAGTTGGAGTAGTTTCTTCTTGGATTGTTTCCTTTTGTCCTTTCAAACTTCTTGGGAGGTTGAGACTCTTTGTGGCTTTCCTTCTTGAAGTTAGATTGACTTCTTCCTCTCTTGGTATTGGTGGCTAGGGCTTGATCATCTTCTTTAAGTAGAGCTTCTCTATTGGCTACTCTAGCCTCCTCTTGGATGCAATCTTCCTGTACAATGTTGAATTTCATGCTCTCCTTTCTGGCACACATAGTTTGGATGAATGAATCCCAAGGTCTAGTGAGACCATTGAGAGTAGTCATAACCAGCTCATCTTCATCAAGCGAGTCTCCAATGGCTTCTAGTTGCTCCTTGAACTGGGAGACCCTTGTGAAGTAGTCTTGGATCGATTCTCCTTGGCTCATCTTGGTACTCTTCAATTGAGTTCTCAAATTCATCTTCCTTTTGATGTTCCTTCCTTCATACATTCTGGCTAGGGCATCATACATCTCCTTCGGGGTCTTCTTGGATGACACTTGAGGAATAAAGTGGTCTTTGATAGAATCAACAATGATCCTCTTTGGCCTAATTAGGTCCTTCTTGTGCTTCTCCATAGCTTCATCCTCTTTAGGTTCTGCAACTTCATCCTGGATGTATTTGGAAAGATCATTCTCTTCAAGAATGAGGCCAATCCTATATTTCCATGCTCGGAAATTCTCTATGCCTTCTAGCATATCCTCAAGCTTTAGTGCTTGGGGCCATCTTATCTAGGAGGTCACCAAAAAATGAAATTTCTAAAAATGCAAAACTGACCTTACCAGGAGATGCGCTTGACCGAGGCGAATTGACTGGTACACTTGGTTTCTAGAGATTCCAAATTTTCACTTCTCAAAATTGACTTGCGAAATTCTGATCTGCAGTTTTCTGGTTTTTCTGGTCCAAAGTCAAATTAGGGTTTGACTTTCTCGGAGATCTACTCACTCAAAAACTTCGATCTAAGGCTCAAAATTTCGCTCTTGGAGAGACGTACCTTTCTATGCATTCAGATTTCCAAAATTCCAACTTTGATAGAAACCCTAATTTCTTGTCGGAGGGAGAAGAGAGAGAGTTTCACCTTGTGAAAGCTGTCCTATTCAGGTTAGCTCTGATACCATGTTAAGATTCAATATGCTAAGATAGATAACATCAGTAATTAATTCAATTTCACAACAATAGCATATACATGATCACTGAAAGAAACACAAGCACAAGATAGACACAGATTTATCCTGGGAAACCCTCTAGGGGAAGAAAACCCAACAAAACTTCTTCAATATAGATGATCAAAAGTACAAAGACAAAACCCCAAACAAGTGCTCCTTCTCCTTGCAGATATCTCTCTCTCTCTCTCTCTCACTCTCTCCTATGCAAATTACACAAGTGAGTGTGTGTGTCCAAATGAGGAGCACATCACTCCTATTTATACTTTATTTTCCACTTGACTTTTTCACTAACTAGGTCGGCCCCAACAAACTTAACTGGGCCGACTTACCTAAGAAGACTCAAAACAATATAATATTACTTTCTGGAGGGTTCTATCGACCCGACTTACAAAGGAGGTTTTACCTCATGACTCTATGATGACCAAATACAATAATAACATCCCGACGGAGGAATAAAACATCTCCGAATAAATTACAATAATAAAATATATAAGAATATTCTTCGAAGTTACAATATTTCAACACTCACTCCTAGAATCATCCATGTTGATCCCGTGTTGTTTTAAGTAACTCATGTTGCCACCAATGGAAAAACACATAATTAGATAATATAATTAATTAACTGTCTTCCGCATTTCCAAATTGGTATAAGAAAACGTTACTTGCCTTACAGATAACATTACTCAGGCAGTAACTATTCTGGTTTAATGATAAATGTGACAATTAATGGTGATGAATCCTTTAACATTAGCGTGAGTAATAACTATGTGTAACTTTGTCAAAAAATTGTTAATTGCAATGGGAGCCTATATATGCTTTGATTACTAGGCATTAGATTCCTAATCATGATATTGTTTCTATTCATTCACACAATGATCGTGCGACTTATATAAACCATCAAAATACATCTCATGGGCAATCAAAGAACATTGGAATCAAGGCATCATGGTTCAAAAAGGGGCACTTCAATATTGGCTTTTTGACTGAAAGGAATTTTGACATCATCACCTCATAAGGCAAGAAAAAGAGAATTGATGCTTATGAAGGAAAACCTCATTTCAAAGCAAAAATAAACTTGATGGGTCATAAGCATTTGAATGCATTCCATGCAATAGAGATAGTCTAACAAAGCAATCAAAGAAATTGAAATCATCTAGAGTCATCGAATGCATTAAGAGGTTACATCATACAAATAAGAAAGGTGATTGGTGAGGCTTAAATTTTTTTGCATGGTCCCTAGTCCCTAGGGCTTGGGGTCTGTTGACGACCTTAGCACTTGGTTTGTCTTGATCTCTTGCACGAATACCTAGTTTTTTTCCAAATATACTTGTACTCTTAGTAAAAGCACTAATTTGCTAATGTATGTCATCCTAGAATTTTTGATTGTAGACCATCTAATCTATGCATGTTTACAATCTATCTTTGACCTCCCCAAGTTCATCTCCTCGAAAGATGGATATATAATGGGGTTGGTTGTTACTTTTGTTATTAATGATATTCCAAATGGGTACATGCTTTTTTCGAATATGCCTTAGGGAGAGAGGGTCATTTTTTTTTTTATCTGACCAGGAGGGGGCGTTTTCCAGCATTCTCTGAATGGAGGTCATGGCCAGACCCTTTGGTTCCTCTCCTGGGAGTACTATGGCTTAGTGGCATTGTTGACTGCCTCATGAAAGAGATTGAAGCCCTAAGGTTGGTGTCCGAGGCTCCTAGGGGTGGGTCACTGGGCCACATGACCCCCCACCTATTTCATCATTCCGATGACATTTCTCTCAGCACTGAGGCTTATATCTCTTTCCCAGGTCACCATCCACACCCTTCTGGTCCCTCTGCACTACAGGGCCCTCTCTCCTTGGGCTCCTTGGCATCATGACGTCATCTTTTGTACCAGGCCACATTGCTTGATATGGGGGGGTGGCGTTCAGGGATTTTCACTACTGTTGGGGTTAGATGGGGCATGACGTCTCCCCCTGTCTACTCCAGCCTTCGCTTTGGAGTGATTCGCTCAAGTTTAGTCATTTTTGGGTAAATGTTATAGGGAAAATGCTCCAAGTTATCCACAAATTTGATTATTTTATAATATTTTATGTTATAATTTTAAGTTGACATGTTTTAATTTTAAATTGACATTTTAAAGCAAGTAGGCTTGGTTATTTTGTAAAAAGTGAGTGTGAGATCATATAAATACAATCTCCTCCCTTCATTTTTATACACAACTTATGGGATAAAATTCATTATGCTACTCTTTTACTCTAGAAGGGCCTTATGAAGTGATGTGCACCTCTTGGAGGGATGATTCTTCTTGCTCTTGGATGAAATTGGATGCTTTCTTTGTCTTGCTAATGCTTTCTGGATGCTAGAATGGTTGGAATAACTCGTGCTCATGTAAGTCTTTTCCATTTTTAGGTTTGCTTGATGAATGGTAGGTAAATTTTGCTTCTTGAATGATTGAATGGTAGCCCTAGGCTGCATTCTCTTTGAATAGGACCTTTTATCTACTTTTCTATCCCTTAGCATAGTAGAAACGCTCCCAAGAGGAGGTTTTTACGAAGTTTAGCCTTGGAGCTCCAACTTTGCTCTATTTTTGGCTCTTGAAACCAACCCTTGAGGTTGTTTCAAGAAGCCCTAGTTTAGTGACAAGGAGAATTTATCCTCCAAGAGGAAGGCTGGTCACCTTCCTTTAGGGCTAGGGTTTGGGGTAACATCCATTAAAACCCTAAGTTTGTCCATTTTATCTATATCAAACCCTAGTTTGTACATTTGTAATTATTATTTTAGGTTAAATTTTGCATTTTCATGGTAGAATTAGGGTTAGAATTAGGTCTGCAAATTTATGTTAAAAACCCTAGAAAATAAAAAATATTTTTTTTTTGGATTTTTTGGCCTTCCTAAAATTTCAGCCCTCTCTCCTACAATTTCGCCCTACCTTCTTTAGCCCTAAAAACCTTAGGGCGAAATTTTAGGAAGCACCTAAAAATTAAAAATATAAAAGACTCCTAAAACCCTAATTGTACATGTGTAAGTATTATTGTTATGTCAATTTTGTATTTTTGTAATTAGGTCTGATTTTCATTAATTTTGTACATAAAATTTGATAAAAAGAAACCTAAAAGGCAAGACCCTAAACCCTAGCTGCTAAACCCTAGTTGCAGCTACCTTAAACTCTAGCGATTTTCTTTTTCTTCCTCTCCTAGGCTTGCCCTCAGCTCTTCTTCCTCCCAAGACCCTCGCTCCTCTCTTTTCCTACCTCGCTCTCCTCTTTGGCATCTTCGCTGCCCTCCTTTTGCTCCTTCCTTTCTTCCCCCTATCTCTCCCTCATTTGGGGCTTATCTATTGCCCAAACCAGCCTTAGACCAGCCTTCATCCTCTGCTGCAACAAAATCTGCGTAAATTTGCAGACCTCCAATACAAGACAGTCATCTCTTCACATCTCTTACAGCTGCACATACAGACAATAATAAGTGTTAATCACTGATATAAGTTGGTGGTCATTTTGAGGCTCATATTCTATATACAAGGTCTGAAAATTACTTGAACTGAGGTCTGAAAATATCTATTTACAGTCTGATATGTTGGTCTATTTATGTGACTAAAGCAATTAAAATTCGAAGTTTTAATTGCATGCATCTTTTATGACCTTTGTTGTCACGATTTTATTTCATAGGAAGGCAGCCGTACTGCTGTTAACACTACTGAGATTACATACTGTCATAAATCTGATAAACTTGCAATCTAATACATGAAAGTCAGTGGTGAATTTTGCTCAAAGTACAGCATTATTACTTTGGTAACTGTTACAAGTGAATGCTGACAATGTTGCTATACTGATGATTGTGTCCTCACTTAATGTTGGGAATTACTATCGTTAATATAAGTGGTATATTTGTTACACATCCTGCTTCAAGTTTATTGCATTTATACACAAGTACTTGTATTGTTATTATCATACTCTATTTGCCATTGGTGATTATTCTTCCTTGTCTTTGAATGACTTATAAAGTTATATCTAATGGTGAATGATAATCATTGATACGTTAACTTGCCATTGATTACTCTTAGTACTACGTTGGTTTGGTATATTGGTCATACATCTTACACTCCAACTCACTGCTATTACATTCAGCTGTTGACTATACTGTAATACTGCTCTTTGTCAGTCCATAGTTCCTATCTTTCTCAAGCCTTAGTTATTGGATTGTACATAATACATGGTGGATGAGTGACCTAACATTACATTTGATACTTACAAAATATATGATTGAATAGTATGATTTCTTCATTCACATAGGCATATTGGTTAAGGCGCTGGTCATTCACTTGTTGTTTGGGAGACATAGCATCTCAAGTGTTTTGTAGGTTTGAGAAGGGCTCTCCCCTTGGAGGTTCTGACTCTCCAAATAAGTTTGGAGAAGTGACTAAGGTGACAGTGGTCACTTTCTCCTACATTTGTATATCGGACACTAGCCCTGCTAGTTCATTCGGTAACACTCTCTTTTTAGGATTCACTAATCAAAATTAAAATTCACATAGGAACAGGAATTGCAAAGTTTTCTTCATTATTGCTATTTTTCTACTGAAAGAACATGTTTCTCCTTATGGGCATAGTTGTGATTATATGCATGATGCATTGCTCTGTGTTCAATTTTTCCCAACGACTTTGGGCATACTTTGAAAATCCTTTTCTTTGAAATTTTATGAAATGTAGTAATTGATTTATTTGTATTTCTGTTGCATGCCAGATACTTTGTTTGCTGTAGCTTGTAGTCCAGTAGATGCAACATGGGTTGCATCAGGTGGTGGAGATGACAAAGCTTTTATGTGGAGGATAGGCCATGCAGCACCATTTTTTGAGCTGAAAGGTTACAATTAAGTGCTGCACTTTTCTTTACTTTGTCACATTTTAGATCTCACAGATAATTACAAAGATGAGGAATGTATGGATTGGATTAGTTTACTATGAAAAGTAATTTACAATGTGCTTTTTGATAAATGCTGACGTGGTAGGAATGTTTAGCATCTCCCTTACAAATGATTACTTTTCAGTTGCTGGAATTTATAGTTTTTGATATAATATAATTTTTAGGCCTTTGTGAGTTTTAGATAGCATCGAACATATCACAATCAAGTGTTTCTTGTGCTAGAGACATGGTGAAGAATTATTGTGAATATCTCTATCCTTTTAATGTATGGGGAAGACCAAAGTGCTTTTTGAATCTCGTGTAATATTAAGATCAATGCTTGGGAATCAAAGTAAATCTCTTGGACTGATGTATTATTAATTATACATAACCACCACCGAACTGCGCTAGATTGTCTCTTGAAAACTCTAATGTGTTGCCATACATAACCTCAAAATTTAAGTCACTCAAAGTTCCGCAGGAGCTACAAAAGACCCCAGGCCATAGAATCTGTCAAACACCCGACCTGCTCTCCCAAGCAGATCTCGTTGTTAAGAAGAAATCCTGATTCGGAGAGAGGAACATATTACCATTTTCCCAGATCGCATTCTTCATTTCCAGCATGCTTCCCAAACAGAAATCAGCAGCTACAACACTTAATTCCAGGGTGCTTTGGGCACTTTGTGGCATGTTTTCCAAATCGAATAAAGGCAGCAACAGATCAGATTTATAATGGAAAGCATGGGGAATTCTCCATGGCAGTTAATTACAGCATTGTGGCATGATTTCCAAGCAGTTCATTAGCAGCATTCGAGTGCACTGCCCATGGCATCTCTCTTCAGCAGTAATTATTGTGGTGGTTTCATTCACCATTTAGGTGCAGTTATTAATGGGGTTACACCTCCCAAGTTGGGCTTACCTCCCTAGGCATGCATAATACCTATTCCTGGTTAGTTGGTAGTATTACTGATGGCAGGTTATCTTATGAGTCATGGATCCACCACAAAGGAGGGTGCTCCATCTTTAGTCACTATTCAGCATTCAATGCCATGATGCAAGGCACACCACATTGGGAGTCGCTTTGGCCACTCTTCATTCTACTTGTTTCTTTAAGTGAGAAGCATTAATGACAAATGTAGGCTCCCATTTTCATTCTATAATAAATGGTGAGCTTAGCCTTTTTAGAGTTTGATTGGTATTTTCGATTCTTCCATTTTCTTCATCTTCTTTCTTGCATGTTGTATTGGAGAGTTAGTAAAGGCATAGGAGTGCAATCTTGCTGGCCTTGAGAGATGATTTACGAATTTGCCAGTTTTGGATGTAATATTGGGATTGTTAATGTCGAGATCTTCTCTTTGCGCAATCAAAGAAACATTTTATGTGGAGTGTGAGCAAGTCTGCTAATGCCTGGTGTTAGTCTCTGTTTGATTAGATATTTTTCTTCATTTGCAGAGTGGGACTTAACAATTTACATTGAAGATTTCCTCATTTCCTACCTCCATCACCCAACTTTTCAAGGCACCAGTCCAACCAAGGAGAAAGGAGATAAGATAAGGTAAGATAATTTTATTAATGTTCAACAAATGGCCACACAAGTAGGTCAATGGGACTGTGCGGTACCATGATAACAATACAAAGTGGGAGCATAAATGTAGCTCCTATAAAAAGCTATAAGCAAAACTCAAACCAAACCCTAGCTCTCTAAATGGAGAGTTGATCTCGGAGAAAAATAAACAAGGAGAGATATGAAGAGAGCTGGTCCAAGAAAGAAAAATGTATAAATGGAGTGGATTCCAGAGCTGTGATGCAAAAATGGCGAAACTGACACTGTCATGGACCACTGGAAGCATTAGGAGTATCTCTCCTACCATTGGAGGCCGATTGAAGGAAGCTCAAAAGATTACTTTGTTTGGAGGAAGAGCTAGAAGAGGAACTGCAATGGGTAGTGCACCACTGCCTCGATGAAGTCGTTCGGCTACCGGGATGGCGCTGAGACCGTCCCTGTCGCTGTTGTTGGGCAAAGGTAGAGGTGGATTGCTGTGTCCTAACTGAGTGGTCAAGATTTGTGCCACCATCTGTTTGTCTCTTGGTGCCCATATAAGAGGGAAGCACCGGAGAGAAGGAAGTGTGATACACTGAGTGGAGCCTGGTCCTGACTGACAATGTTGCTGGAGAGTGCTTTGGTATCACCCCAATCCTTTTTGTTTCCTGAATTTACCCATTATTTAGTTCATATCTGCAACTTACTTTGCAGATTTGACATCGAATCGATGGATTGACACGAGATATTATATTACATGGTGTATTTGTAAAAATTTAAAGAAATGTATTAAAACTTCATTCAGACATTTCTTCAAACACTTTGCTTCATAAATGACTTAATGCTGCTTTGAGTTATTTAAAGCCATAAATAACTTGAACAAAAGTACTCAATGAAACAATCACACAATCACTGTAGAATGTGAACACGTGTTTAGGTGCAATGCCCAGGGAAAAACCCCCAGAATGGGGAAAAAACCCAGAGAGATGTCTTTTTATTAAATGAGAGCAAAAACTGATATTTCTCACAACTCAGAAATTTATCTTCCACTCAGCAAGAATCATAAATGCAATTAAAAACCAACTTATCTCAGCAAATTTCAGACTGTTGTACAGATTGCCTCGAAAACTGTGCCAACATGTGACTGTACGGACTCTATGGACTCAGACTGCTATACGGACTGTGTTCGTTCTGTCTCGAAAATTGTGCCAACAACTGCTTTGAAAACTGTGCCAACAAAAACTGTACGTACTGTCTCGAAGACTGCGCCAGTAGAGGACTGTACAATTTCTGTGCCTGCAAATGATTTTTCTAGGGAACTGTGCTCTCATAAAATCAGAAATGACTCTTCTCTCTAACTGTGTGTTTTCTCTTTCACTTAAACTTGTATTTATACTTTTGCTTTCCCAAAACCCTAACTCAAAACCATAACTATCTTTTCATCCAATGGTTAAGATGATTTTGATCTAATGGCTTTATTCAATGTTCCTTTATTAATTACATCTCATAATTAATAATACATTAAATAACTTTTGAGACAACTTAAAGTACATAATACTGAAGTACTTTATTAAAAAGTCACTTTAAAATTATAACAAGTCTAGGAAACACAAGGTTGTGTCCCCCCCATGGAAAACACAAAAACATGGGGCTAAGGACATTCCTCATTACAAATTTCAACAGTATTTGAGTGCCATTGTGCCCTTCAAGTTTGCTGATTTGTTTTTAGAGCTGCATTTCTGAAGTAGACAACAAACTAATTATTGTATTTGAGGATGGCCTTTTGATTGTTACATTGGAAGTACCTTGGTGATCTTGTAGTAAATCACTAGGATTAGTTTAAGTGCTAGCAAAACCCTAATTCCATAATGTTTATTTGAGGAATAGATACAATTTATTTCTTGGGTATTTTATATAGATTAGCATTTAAAAAAAAGTCCCATGTCAACCATAATCCAAATAAGAATCATTAAAATTTAGATCAAGCAGATGTGGATTCAGGTAGAAAAAAACCCACCAAAATGGTTTAACATTGAAAACCATAGTATTGACGTTAATCAATATAGAGATGAGGTCGTCAAAACAAAGTATTGACTATAGGTAATATAGAAAAAAACACAAAACTGATTATTTGAAGCACATAAAAAATTGCTCAAAAATTGGACAAACAAAATGAAGATTGTTAAAATATTAACCAGGAAAATGATTGGAGAGAAATGCATGCAAAGGTTTGCATGCATGCAAAAGTGAGTTTTGCATGCAGCTTTTTTAGGGTTTTGGTAAACCTAATTTGGTGATGAGATGTTATAAGGAAGACAGGAGGTGATTGTCTTCATCAGAGTGATCATTGATCTGAGATAGATCAAGAGAGAGGAGGACGACTTCACATGTGAAGGAGGGCGCATTCTTCAAGGAGGGAGAAGCTCGTACTGCATCTGGTAGAGCATTTGAGTTTCTGTAACTTACATAGTATCTTCGTCTCAGAGATTGAGGAAGATCAGTGACGATCAGAGCTCAGATCTGATTCAGTACGAGTCTTTCATTGTTGGAGGGAGGGCGCACTTGTGCATGCAAGAAGAAGACGTTTTCAGTCACCGGGCAGTCTTCTGAGCAAGCAGAGCAGATCTGAGAATAGAGACAGATAGATTAGGCAGAGGTGGATACAGGGACATTCAGATCCAGTTTTCCATTTTAGGGCTTATCTCTTCCGTGCATACATCAACTGGATGCATGCAAATCTTGAGTTGGCCATAAAAGATTACTGAGGTAACCCTATATTGTACTTGTCTCTTTTCCTATATGCTCTGGGCTCGAGAATGAAGATAACCCCATAGTTTGCTGGTTTCTCCCGAAAGGGTTCCAGGGTACATTTGGTGTTTATGTATGATTGCATTTATATTGTTCAGTTGGTAAATGTAGATCTAGTTGTTTGAGTTCATGTTAATGTTGTATTGATATCGAGACTCATCCCACTCGAGATCTCAGGGCGATCCAGAGGGAGTAGTGATCTCTGGATCAAATATTTACATGGTATCAGAGCCCTGGTAAGGGTCAGGGAGTGCTTTCATACATAGATCTACAGCTGTAGCATCAGATCTACATCATGGGGGAAGAGCAAATTGTTTGCACCTCTTGCTCCGCTATGGATATTGATGAGTGTACTACAGACGGGATTGACAGGGAGATGGCTCTTAACTCCTGTCAATCATTGATGGCCTCCACCTCTAGTGTATGGTACATAGACAGTGGAGCTTCGAGTCACATGACAGGTGTTCGCGGATATTTTTCTGACCTAGCAGAGGATGGGATAGATCTTGAGATTGTCCTCGGAGACAACTCCACGGTTAAGGCTATAGGACGAGGAACTATGTCCTTCCAGAAAAACTCTGGAGAATAGATGAGAGTTTGTGATGTCTTATATGTTCTAGGTCTTAAGAAAAACTTGATCTCCGTTTCCACCATTGAAGATCGAGGGCTATGGGTGATGTTCAGAGATGGAAATGTACTAGTTCATCCCAAGGGATCCAATGTTACCTCAGCTGAGAGGATTGGAGTCCGCAGCGGGAAACTGTACACGCTGAGTTTCCAACTACATCATGCCCTAAGTCATAGTAGTCGGGATGAGGGATGTGATCCCTGTGATATTTGGCACAAAATGATGGCTCATCTGCACCATCCAACTCTAAAGATTCTGAGGGAGATTGTGACAGGAGTACCTGAGTTCAGCACGGAGCACTCTGATGTGTGTAAGGGGTGTGCTCTCGGAAAGTACGTCAAGATAGCATTTCCCAAGAGCGACACTAGAGCTGCAGGAGCTCTTGATTTGATTCATTCTGACCTTTGTGGTCCGATGTCCACCACATCATTGAAAGGATACAAGTACTATGTGTCTTTTATTGATGACTATTCCAGGAAGACCTGGATCTACTTCCTGAAGAGCAAAGAGTCTAAGGAAATGTTGCAGAAGTTTCAGGAGTTCAAGGCCCTTGTGGAAAAGCAGACAGAAAGGAAGATTAAGATCTTCAGATTAGATAATGGGGGAGAGTACACCTCAGCCGAGTTCAATAAGTTCTGCACTCAGGAAGGCATCAAGAGGCAGTTGACTGTTCCTTATACACCTCAACAGAATGGGGTGGTTGAAAGGAAGAACAGGGACATTATTGGAGCTGCGAGATCCATGTTGCATGATCAGGGATTGCCATTTTTTCTTTGGGCTGAAGCATGCAACATTGCAGCCTACATTCAGAACTAGAGCCCCCATAAGGCTTTGGGGGACAGGACCCCCGAGGAAACCTTCTCTGGGAAGAAACCTGAAGTTGGGCACTTCAGGATTTTTGGATGCCTCACCTATTCTCATGTTCCTTCAGAGAAAAGGAGAAAGCTAGAACCCACTGCAGAAAGAGGAATTCTGGTTGGGTACGATGAGACTTCCAAGGCCTACCGCATTTACATCCCTTCTCTCAGAAAGACTGTTGTGAGATGGGATGTGAAGTTCGAGGAGGATCGGGCCTTTTGGAAGTCATGTGAGTCAGAGAAGGGAAAACAACAAGTTGCTACATCACCACTTAACACAGGACAGAGTACTGCTCAGCAGTCAACAGGGTCCCAAGTGTCCGGAGTGACAGATACACAGGATACGGTTTCCACAGGCACAGGAGCAAGGATAGGCACAGGATCTCAGGCTGGTGATCAACTAAGATCAGGATCCCAGATTACAGGTTCTCGAGCTACAGGATCAACAGCTACGGGCACCTCTACTGGAGGTACTCACTCACATACAGGATATTGGGACGAGGATGAGGAGTTCTCATCTCAGGATGTCACTTCAGGAAAGAGGAAGCCTAAGTGGCTTCAAGACACCTTGAAGGATGCTTAGGCAGTAGGAACTCCCAAGAAAGATGTGAGAGAAAGAAAGGCTCCACAGAGATTCTGCAGTTACTTAGCATTAGTAAGCAGCATCAGTGAGTCAGAGCCTTCCTCATACGAACAAGCAGCAGGAAAGAAGGCTTGGAGAGATGCCATGTTGGAAGAGTATGCTTCCATCATGAAGAATGATGTCTGGGAAGTGGTACCCAGACCAGAGGGAAAATCAGTAGTCACCTCCAGATGGCTCTATAAGATCAAGTATGCAGCAGATGCCAGCATTGAGAAATACAAAGCCAGGTTTGTGGCTAGAGGGTTCTCACAGATAGAGGGAGTTGACTATGAGGATACGTTTGCTCCTGTGGCCAGGTATTCTTCCATCCGGACTGCCATTTCTGTTGGAGCAGAGATGGGATGGAAGATTCATCAGATGGATGTCAAGACAACCTTCCTAAATGGACTCATCGAGGAGGAAGTTTACATTGAGCAGCCTGAGGGCTTTGAGGTAGTTGAGAGAGAGTCTCATGTGTGCAGATTGAAGAAAGCTCTATATGGCTTGAAGCAGGCACCCAGAGCTTGGTATTCTAGGATAGATACCTATTTGCAGCAGCTAGGGTTTTAGAAGAGTGAAGCAGATCCAAATCTCTACTTCATTGTGGTGAGAGGGGATCCTCTTATTCTTGTGCTTTATGTGGATGACCTGTTTATTACAGGAGCAAAGAAACTCATCAGTGAGTGCAAGAAGGATCTTGCATCTGAGTTTGAAATGAAAGATATTGGACTTATGCATTACTTCCTAGGAATGGAAGTTTGGCAGGAGGATGGGCATATCTTTCTTAGTCAGGGAAAGTATGCAATGGACATTCTGAAAATATTTTAGATGCAGGATTGCAAGCCTATGACTACCCCAATGACGACCAACTAGAAGAAGCAAGTGGCTTCTGAGAGTAAGTTGGCCGATTCCACTAAGTATAGACAGCTCATCGGTTCCTTGATGTACTTGGTCAACACCAGACCAGATTTGAGCTTTGCAGTCAACACCTTGAGTCAGTACATGGTTGAACCCATAGATGTGGATTGGGTAGCAGCAAAGCATGTTTTGAGATACATCAGTGGAACTGTAGAGTATGGACTGAATTATGTGAGGCAGGGAGAAGTCCAGCTTGTAGGGTTCACAGATTCAGACTGGGCAGGGAATGCAGGTGACAGGAAAAGCACCTCCGGGTGTTGCTTCAGCTTAGGTTCGACAGTTGTGTCATGGTTCAGCAGGAAGCAAAAGTCCGTTGCATTGAGCTTTGTTGAGGCAAAATATATGGCGGCTAACTTAGCCAGTTGTGAAGCCATCTGGCTTCGCAAGATGTTGGTGAGTCTATTTGATCAGTAGTTGGAGCCTACGGCGATTCACTGTGACAATCAGAGTTGTATCAAGCTCTCTGAGAATCCAGTGTTTCATGATCGATCCAAACACATTGAGATCATATATCACTTCATTCGTGATCATGTGCAGAAGGGAGCAGTTGAGCTCCAGTACATTTCTACAGATGAGCAGGTTGCAGACATTTTGACTAAGTCCTTGATGAAGACTAAGTTTGAGTACTTCAGGGAGAAGATGGGAGTGGTACAGAATCCTTTCCTGGTTAAGAGGGAGTGTTAAAATATTAACCATGAAAATGATTGGAGAGAAATGCATGCAAAGGTTTGCATGCATGCAAAAGTGAGTTTTGCATGCATCGTTTTTAGGGTTTTGGTAAACCTAACTTGATGATGAGATGTTATAAGGAAGACAGGAGGTTATTGTCTTCATCAGAGTGATCATTGATATGAGATAGATCAAATGAGAGGAGGACGACTTCACATGTGAAGGAGGGCGCATTCTTCAAGGAGGGAGAAGCTCGTACCGCATACGGTAGAGCATTTGAGTGTTTGTAACTTACAGAGTATCTTCGTCTCAGAGATTGAGGAAGATCAGTGACAAAATCAGAGCTCAGATCTGATTCAGTACGAGTCTTTCATTGCTGGAGGGAGGGCGCACTTGTGCATGCAAGAAGAGGACGTTTTCAGTCACCGGGCAGTCTTCTGAGCGAGCAGAGCAGATATGAGGATAGAGACAGATAGATCAGGCAGAGGCGGATACAGGGACATTCAAATCCAGTTTTCCATTTTAGGGCTTATCTCTTCCGTGCATGCATCAGCTGGATGCATGCAAATCTTGAGTTGGCCAGAAAAGATTACTGAGGTAACCCTGTATTGTACTTGTCTCTTTTCCTATATGCTCTGGGCTCGAGAATGAAGATAGCCCCATAGTTTGCTGGTTTCTCCCGAAAGGGTTCCAGGGTACATTTGGTGTTTATGTATGATTGCATTTATTGTTCAGTTGGTAAATGCAGATCTAGTTGTTTGAGTTCATGTTAATGTTGTATTGATATCGAGACTCATCCCACTTGAGATCTCAGGGCGATCCAGAGGGAGTAGTGATCTCTGGATCAAATGTTTACAAAGATATTGATAGGGGATGGGATGGGCATTAAATGGTACCCTAGTCAATTAACTAGGGTTCCTGGTCAGTTAACTAGGCAGAATAAGTCCCTAGAAGGGTACCCTAGGGCCCCCATCAGTCTCCTAGGGTTCTTGGTCGGGGACCAAGCAGGTTGATGCCATGGCAAAGTCCCTAGCAAGTGGCTAGGGCCCCTATTTGTTTCTAGGGTATTCTGGTCTGGGACCAGACTATTTCTTGGTCACGAGGACCAAGCAGATCCTACAGGTTGAGACAAAGACCTCTTGGTCTGGGGCCAGGTAGTTTTTTGGTCACGAGGACCAAGCAATTCCTGCAGGTACATGCTTGGTCAGTTAACCAGGTGGATTTTGGTTAATTAACCAAGATGATGATGTGTGATGACCTCCTCTCCTAGGTCTTCGAGATGGTTGAGCTAGATGGTCTTCTCAAGGGACTGGCCACCCCTTGATGGAGTCACTAGCACTTGACCTTAGGAGCAGTTCGGAGGACCACATGATCAAATCATCCAGTGTGGACCTTCCTTATACAGTGATGATAAACTTTCAGGTAGTGTATGGAAAGCTTGTACATTTGAGAGAGAGATGAATGGTTGTAACCCCACCTTGCTTATCTACCCTTGGTCTTCCCATCTTGTTATTCTTGGTCTTGTGCACCATGTCTTGTGGTTAGAAGGGTTATCTACCCACCTTGAGTTGTCTTGACTTAACCACTTTGATGTTTTTGGTCTTATGGGTAAAAGGGATATTTACCCACCTTGTTATTATACCTTTGGATCTTTGGGTTGTGGGTCATGTACCACTCCTTGTTTTATGATTTGACTTGTACCACTTGTTGGTCCTTGTGCCCTTAACCATGACCTTAGTACCCTCACCTAAGAACATTATAATATTTCTTATATGTGGTGACCCTCCTTAAATGTATTAGGTCTTGACCCTAGTACCCACCTAAAGACACCTTAATTTTATTCTGTATTCTTATAACTTGTGATCCATATTTTTTGTTTGGTGTCTTAACCCTTATTTGTTGGTACCCTCCTTAATTAATGGAACCCTAACTCAATTAAAGAATTAATTTATGACCCTTATAGAAGTCATTAAGGATCTATATAATGAAGTCTTTTCTTCATTGGCATTATCTTATCTTTATATATCAGGTCTGATTTATGAGATTGACGTCAAGGGTTTAAGGTCTGCTTGCTCACCTGTTTTGGCCGTCCAACTGCTGGAGATTATCATCATACACCTACATCCCATATCTGATCTGATTGGACTGTCTAGAGTTAATACTAAGGGTTTTATGCTGTCGTTGACCTAGACGTGACCCTGTGGAGGACCGATCTGCTAACTATAAGCCTGTTGAGGTTTGGTTAAGGGTGGATCTGCCTGTTGAGGTCTGATTGAATTCCGATCTTCCTGTTGAGGTCTTGATTGATCCTAGATCTGCGTCTTGAGAGCTTGATGAGGTCTGCCATGACCTTGTTGAGGTTTATCTAGCATGCCGTGAACTTGTTCCAGCCTGCTGAGTGCATGCTTGTGGAGGCCGTGAGCACTGTTGGTTTGATTTAGGTTGTTAAGAGCACATCTGTGGTGGCCGTAAGCCTTCTTGGTTTGTTCTTGCCTGCTGTGAGTCTATTATGTGGTAGCCGTGAGCCCTATTGGTCTGTCTTTGCTAGCTGTGAGCCTCATTGGTTTGATCCTGCTTGTTGTGAGTCTGTTAGAGGAGGGTTGTAACCCCCCCTGGGACTTACTTGGGGTCTGATCTACTTGCTGTAGACTTATCTTGGTTTTGATTTACTTGCTGAGACTTACCTTGGGTTTGATTTACTTGCTGAGACCTTGCTTGTGTCTGATCCTTGTGCTGAGACCTTTTTGAGGTTTGTTCTATTGTGCTGAGACTTATTTGAGGTCAGATCTACTGTGCTGTAACTTTGTTGGGTTTAGATCTATGTGCCGAGAGTCATATCTTTTGTGCTAAGTTTTGATTGTGGCTGCCACTGTGATTTGACTGTTGATTACCATCTTTGCTGTCCCTATGTCTTTACCTATTTGACTGTATTACAACCTTTCATCTCTCTCTCTCTTAGGTTTGTACTAACCCTACAGTAAGGGTCAGATTGTTCCTATTGATTGACTTACCTCTAAGAGGCACAATCTGTTCTGAACGTTAGTTTTTCTGAGTATACAATGGAAGGTCTTCACTCCTAGGTAAGTTCTCAGATTTGATACTTTACTCCTGTTAGAATTTTGGTTACTACTGCTGCTAATTACATGTTACCGAGGATTTCAACTTTAACAAAGGGACCTCTTTGAGAGTGTTAAAGTTGAAAGAGATGAAAATTATGTTTTAAATTTATCTTGTTTAGTTACAACTGTACTATTTTGCTTCAATACTAGTTTGTTACATTTATTTTTGCATTAAAGTATATAAAATTTAATTTCTCTGCATCAAACCCTAACCTAACCCAAAATTTAACAACTATGACTAACACACCCAAAACTCATGAGGAAGACTTCTAGAGTTAAGATTTCTAACACTCTCCTAACAAGGGAGGTCCTCCTAACACTGCCTGCATCTCCTCTATCTGAGTCCCTGTCCCTTGTAGCAGCTCCCTCCTGCTCTGGAATATGCCTCGGAGATAAGTGTCTGAACACAAATCGAAACTTTGAACCCTGAGACTCTACCTGAGTCTCTTGTACCGCTCATGATCATTTACTGGCTGAGCCTCCTGCCAGTACTCTGAAGAGATCCACTCTCTTCATCTGAGAGCATCAATTGGCCACCTGCAGCTTCTGCTAACTCTAATCCCTGGGACAACTAGGACCCCATCTACCTCTAGAAACTCTCCAAGCTGTAGTTGGAACCTCACTGTTCCAACTCCTCGTACTGCTGCCTGAGGACTCCCTATGTCTGTCTCCACAAAGTGTCCAGGCTCTAACTCAGTAATACTCTAAAAGACACCATACAATCGGTCATGTGCCTAGTTGACCCACTGTCAACCATTGTTACAAAAACTGAACCGGGGGTCGAACCGGCCGACCCTGAGAATCAGAACCGGACCAAAACCGGATCACAAAACCGATCCACCAAAAATACATAAAATATTCAAATTTTGAAAAAAAAAATATATTCATGTGCATCCATGTGAATTCAAACCATTATACACAAAATATGAAAATTTTCTCATTTATATAGCAAATAAGAGTGCATAGAACCAAAATAGCAGTTAGCACTAAGTGCAATACATGCCTGAATCAAAATACATAATAGAAAAGGCTCTAAATGGCCTATAAAATAGAGTCAAAGACTAAACAATCTAATCATCTAAATACTCAAGCTTAGAGGCCTCCGACACAGACTTTGAGCCATCATCTACATCATGATCCTCAATATGGGGAGTTTGGGCTTGGGCCACCTGACTTGACTCCCCTGGTCCAGAAGGCACCTGTCCAACATCACCTTCCACATCCTATTGTTGTGGAAGTGGATCCAAATCCATCAATGAAAGGTCTTCATTGTTAGTGTCAAATGATGGTGATTGAGTCTCCACAACCCAATTTGCTGAGGCATCACCATCATCCAAGAATATGGAAGACGATTTAGGGGTCCCGTTCTGCAATTGGTTGCGCCTCAACCTAAGGTCGTACTGAACAAATACCATATCATTTAATTTTTTTTGCTCTAAACGGTTACGCTTCTTGGTGTGCATACGCTAAAAAACACTCCAATTGCATTCACAACCAGAAGCACTACATGTTTGGCTCAATATTCGAACTGCAAACTTATGCAAATCATGGCATTGGCTACCAAATTGTTGCCACCAATATGCTGCATGTACATTGTAAAGACAGAAAAATTAGCAAATGAATTTAAAAGTTTTACTCAAATTCTAAACTTTAAAGACTTTCTAAATTCTATTATTACCTGGAGGATCTTTAGATCTAGACCATATACCCGTAGCCATGCCAAAGATACCAAGACTCTCGTTGAAATACAAGAGCTTGTTGTGGATCTCATCTTGTTTACCTGGATCAGTGACCATGCGCTCAATGCATTTGTACAATCCTTCCTTTACCTCCCCATCTACTTCAAAATATTTTTTGTAATGGTACCTTTAGAAGAGTCAAGACAAAGCAGATGATCAATTTAAGAAGATGATAAACTTTTGCAATTAAAATTTAATAAAATAAGTTAAAAAACTTTGAAATTAGTTACCTTGGATTCAAGTTATAAATTGCAACATGTAAAGGCCGATGGAGTTGTTTGTTCCAGCGTTCATCAATTATTTTCCACAAAGGAAGATGCTTTTGTCTTTTTCCCTCATATGCATCCTTTATTGCCTCCTTGGCCTGATCTATGGCCTCATAAATAAACCCCATTGCTGCTTTATCACCATCCACCATTCTCAAGACTTTCACATGAACGTGACTAAAAAGTACAATTTCCTCTACCTTTTTCCATAATCCTTTCTCATAGACTTTGTCAACAATGTCTTTTTCTTTAGCCTTCTTGCTATATTGAGAAGCATTCCACTCATCACAGGAGAACATCTTCCTCAAGTTGGCCTTTTGCTCAATCAAGGACTGCAATGTAAGAAAGTTTGTTGCAAATCTTGTCATAGCTGGCTTGACAAGCTCTTTTCCACCAGTGCATTTTCTATAAGGGATAAAACTCATGTGTGGTTGTAAATGTAACTTTTTATGGATTTTGCTTGTTCCACACACTTTTTCACCCACTCAATTTTCCCAATATGGAGTCCACCAAATGGTGGGATGTTTGTCCTCTAACATCCTTCTGGCTGCAACATAGTTGGAGGCATTATCTGTGATAATTTGTACTACATTTTCCACCCCCACCTCCATAATTACGTCATTCAAAAGACGAAATAGTAAATGTGCATCCTTCACTTGATCAGATGCATCCATTGATTGAAGGAACATAGTTCCTTTTGGGCAAGCAACAAGGAAGTTCACAATGGTGCGGCCTCTTGAATTAGTTCATCCATTGGACATGATCGTGCACCCTGTTTTACTCCATGAGTTTTTGAAGTGTGATAGGTATTCTTGTACTCTTTCCACTTCATTATTTAAAAGTGCCCCCCTAATATCCTCATAACTGGGGCCCTTGAAGCCTGGACCACATGAAGCTACGACATCCAGCATAGGCTGATAATAAACATACCTTGAAGCATTGAAAGGTATGTCTGCATCATACCACCATCTAGCAATGCATTCCCAAGCAGCCTCCTTTTCCACCTTCTTCCATTTGGCATCAATGGTGGGTTGAGCACCACGGGTAGTGTGGGGTTGAAAGAAAAACTCAAGGTTTCCATAGGGCCTTTTAAATTGAGATGTACTGCTACCAACACCACCAACAACAACATTTTCTTCCCTAGGTATGGTATAAGGATCATGGATAGGATTTCAAACTAGAGAATTCTTCAAAACCAGGGTTTCTCTTAGAAAAATCAGAGCTACTATTTCTCCCTATCTCTTTTTGGACCCTCTCTTTTCTGGATTTTTCGGCTTGGTAGGATTCAATATGACCATGCATCTCATCTCTCCGGTCATCCGAGACTTTCGGGCATGGTCTTACATTCCCCCTTGCATCTGCTAAATGTTGTTTTAGCCTATATATACCTCCCCCACCAACCTCCTTCTGATAATAGTTACACACCATTTTCCCCTCAACTAATTGACAATGTACCCATGCAGGATCCTTTCTATCTTTGGGAGCCATGGAAAGCAATATAAATCTGCAAATAAAAATTAAAACCCTACTTTTTTAAATTCTATGAAAAAAAACGATTTCAAATTTTTAGAGACTAAGCACTATAGAACTAAAGGAATACGTGGCTCACTTTACATACCTTGAAGAGACGCCTCCAAATCTGCCCAAGAAATTCAGCCTCAAGTAGACTCAAAATCTGCTCCAAATCTTCTCCAATTCTGCTCCAAATTTGCTGCAAATGTCTCCAAAACAAGTCAGCCCATACACTCCGCAAAATACTCCTTCAATCCTCTCTTCAAATCAGCCTAGCAACCAGCTCAAAGACCCTCAGCAATCAACACTCAAAGAACCGAAGATTCAAGACCCCCAAGCACAAACACATAATTCGGATTTTGGAAAGACTCCAATGAATAGTGTGAGTGAAAGAGGGGTTGAGGGCCTTTTTATATTTTCATGGGAGTGTTTTGGGTTGTCCACGTTCATTCCCCCAAAACCAACTTCCTTTTTAAAAAAAAAATTAAAAAAAAATGATTTTGGTCAGTCGTACGGCTGCCTTTACGGACTGGCCGGTTTCATCATGAAAACCGGTTCCGAGCGGAACCGACTGGTTCTGATCGGTTCAGTGATCGAACCAGCCAGTTTCGTATGGAACCGGACAAAAACGGTTCGAGAGGGCAGTTCGGACCGGAAAGGCACCAGAACCGGTCTAACTGGCCGGTTTTCCCTAAACCGGTCCGGTTTTTGTAACCTTGCTGTCAGCTATCCATGAATCATAAAAAGTTGAACTGCCCACACTAGAATCGAAGGATGCCAAGGAAAACTCCTGCTCAAACTGAGCAGTATATTCCTCCATTGCAGATCTCGCTGTATCCCTCTTCTTCTCTTTCCTCTTTGGACATTTTGATGAATAGTGTCCAAATTGGTTGCATGAGAAACATTTGATCTTGCTTAATTCCTTTTTTTGTTCTTGGTCTTGGTGCTGAGTGCAACGTTCTGCTCAATATCATCACTGGTCTTACCACTCTAAGATCCCTCCCAGATCTCCTCCTGGGTAAAGTCATCCCACAACCTACTCCAATTGGGCAGTGTCTCCCTTCCCACAATGCACTTGACAAAGACATCCCAGTTCTTGTTGAAACCCTTCAGGGCTATCCTCACCAACTATGAGTCTGGGACTAGCTCTCCTACAACAACCAACTCCTCTTTCACTTGAGCAACATGAGTTGGATAAGAAGCCACATTCTCATCTTTCATCATCTTAAAATTATACAACTTGTCTTTGAGTGCCATCTTGCGGTTTTCATTCTTGGCTTCGAACAGTTGGTTTAAGGTATCACACGTTTCCTTAGCTGTTTTCTTCTTAGCTGAATGTGGGATTAAGTGGTATTTCACCCCATCTAGTATCATCCTCTGAGCCATAGCTTCGAGCATGTAAGTTTTTCTGTGTAAATCAGCTTGCTGGTTTATGCCAAGTTTTCAGTGTTTTTCATCCCCAACCGGTTTTGCATTGGCTGGAAATTACTTATGAAATTTTAGAACAGTAAACACGCTGCAAATACACTATAACAGGCAGAAAATAATTTTAACCATGCACATCATTAAAAAATCAGACTCAGAATTTTCGGCCAATAGCCCTGGAAAAACCCCCACGGGGAAAACCAGTCAGAGAGAGAGAGAGTTTATTATTTCTTCAACAATATATCAGTACAATAATTTTTATCAGCCAAAGATGTACTTATCTCAACCACCCAACGTCACTCAGAAATCTGCTTTGATTTATGTGCCAAACCGCAGCTCAAAACTCAACCAACTGTCTTGATTTTTGTGCCACAATTCTGTCTCGATTTCTGTGCAAAAACAACACCTCGAAAACTGTGCCAATCTTCTCAAAATGCGTGCAACAGACTGCCTCAAAAACTATGTAGAAAGGTATACTTCGTACGGATTGTACGGACTTTAGAAATATGTGCCTATCTGCTCGATTTGCGTGCATCAAATTTCTGTCTTGGAAACTATGCCAAATACCCAGCCAAAACACCTCGAAATGCGTGCTGTACAGACATCAATAAATACTGCATGTACAGACCTCAAAATGCGTGCATCTGTCTTGGAAAATGTGCCCAAAATCCATACTATACGACTGCCTTGGGAAATGTGCCTCTATTAAAGGCTGGAAACTTTCTCGATTTCTATGCTGGAAAAACTCTCCTTGGAAATCGTGCTGCTCTCTCTTCTCTTGCTCACTCTCTTCTCTTGAATCTCTCAAAAGTATGAAATGAAATGCCTCCCTTCTCTTTTTGATCAAACCCTAGGGTTCTCATAATCCAATGGATGACATTGAATTAGATCAACGGTGGAAATTAAATGGTCCATTTACTTCTCATAAATGATTAATTTCCCTCACCCACTTAAATTTATCAAAAAGTGACTTTAAGTTTATAAAGTCTCATTAAATGCTTTTCTCAAGTCATTTAATGTGAGGGTCACTTTTCCCCCCTTTCTAAGTGACTTAGGCAAGAGTCACTAGGGGAACACTTCCCTAGGTACAAAAACTAACACTCCCTCTTACCGAGGAAGGTGTTCTGCACCACTCCCAACTTGTTTCTGAAGAAGACAAACTCCCCCCTCCCCAAAGACTTCGTCAGGATATCTGCTACCTGCTCATCAGTGGAAATATACTGCAACTCAACTGCTCCTCTCTGAACGTAGTCACAGATGAAATAGTACCTGATCTCAATGTGCTTTGACCTGTCATGGAACATCGGATTCTCAGAGAGCTGAATGCAACTCTGATTGTCACAATAGATCACCGTAGGCCTAAGCTCCTGATCAAATAAATCTACCAACAACTTACGAAGCCACAGTGCTTCGCAAGTAGCTTGACTGGTAGCCATATACTCAGCCTCGGCGGAACTCAATGCAACGTACTTCTGTTTCCGACTAAACCACGACACTGCTGTCGAGCCCAAACTGAGACAACAACCGAAAGTGCTCTTTCGATCCCTCACACTGCCTACCCAATCTGAATATGTGAAACCAACCAAACTGACTCCACCCGATCCCCTGTAGTCCAAACCATAGTCCACTGTACCTGCTAGGTATCTCAACACATGTTTTGCGGCAGTCCAATGTACACTCCTAGGCTCCACCATGAACTGGCTAAGAGTGTTCACCGCAAAACACAAGTCTGGTCTGGTGTTGACCAGATACATCAACGTTCCAATGAGCTGACGATAAAGTGTAGGATCCACCAATTTACCCTCAGAAGCATGAAGTTGCTTCCAATTGGTGATCATAGGTGTAGACATCGGCCTGCAATCCTCCATCCGAAATCTCCTCAGAATATCAACTGCATACTTCCCTTGTCCTAGGAAAATATGTCCAGGCTCCTGCCAAACCTCCATCCCCAGATAATAATGCATCAACCCAAAGTCAGTCATCTCGTACTCCGCAGCAAGGTCTCTCTTGCAATGTGCAATGAGACGCTCATCCCCTGTGATAAATAAGTCATCAACATATAACAAAAGAATGAGAGGATCTCCACCAACCACAATGTAGTATAGGTTGGGATCAACCTCACTCTTTTGAAAACCCATCGATGTCAAGTACGTATCAATCTTGGAGTACCAAGCTCTAGGAGCTTGCTTCAGTCCATACAAGGCTTTCCTCAACCTGCACACATGAGAATCCCTCCCATGAATCTCGAATCCTTGTGGCTGCTCTAAGTACACCTCCTCCTGCAGAAGACCATTTTGAAAAGCGGTCTTCACATCCATCTGGTGGATCTTCCAACCCATCTCCGCTGCTATAGAAATCACTACTCTGATGGAAGAATAAAAAGCAACTGGTGCAAAAGTCTCATCATAGTCAACTCCCTCAACCTGTGAAAACCCTCGAGCCACAAACCGAGCCTTGTACTTCTCCACATTGCCATCTGCAGCATGCTTTATCTTGTAAAGCCACTTGGAAGTCACAACTGACTTCCCCTTTGGTCTCGGCACTATCTCCCAAGCATCATTCTTCATGATGGAATGGTACTCTTCCATCATGGCATCTCTCCATACCTGATGCTGAGAAGCCTCCTCAAATGTGGAAGGCTCAGAGTCACGAAGACTCGCAACAAGAGCCATACCCAATTTGTCTGGCATCACTACTGTCTTGATCTCCTCCTGGGGTCTACCAAATGCCTCTGCCTCCTTCAAGGTGTCTTGAAGCCATTTAAGCTTCCTCTTCCTTGAAGGCTCCTTCCATACTGGTCTATCCTCATATGAGGAACTCCCAGAAGCAGAAGGTCCAACACCCCGATGACCAGTGACTGATGAACCAGTCCCTGAGAAACTTGTAACCTGCGAACCAGAACCTGAACCTGTCCCTGAAGTACCTGTCACCTGAACCACTGAACCTGTAGGAGCTGTGCCTGTACTCTGTGATCCAGTCACTCCAGAAACTTGTGGACCTGAAACCTGAATCGAAGAAGCCTGAGTCACTTGAGGTTTGGGAGCCTGTGGCTCCCTCTGCTCTATCTCTCTGGACTTCCTGAAGGCTCTCTCCTCATCAAACTTCACTTCTCGCCTCACTACAACTCTCTTCTGGCCAGTAAGCCTTCGAAGTCTCATCATATCCCACAAAGATGCCTCTCTCTGCAGTGGGATCAAACTTCGTCCTCTTCTCAAAAGGGACGTGAGAGTAAGTCAAAGAACCAAATATACGAAAGTGGCTCACCTTAGGCTTCTTTCCTGTGTACATCTCCTCTGGAGTCTTCCTCCCCATAGCACGGTGAGGACTCTTGTTCTGCATATAAATTGCAGTGCTGCATGCCTCTACCCATTGAAAGAACGATGAACCCTGATCATGGAGCATCGCTCTCGCTGCTCCCACAATCGACCTGTTCTTCCTCTCTACTACTCCATTCTGCTCAGGAGTGTAGGGAACTGTCAGCTGTCTCTATATACCCTCCTGTCTGCAAAAAGCATCGAACTCCTTGGAGGTATACTCACCCCCATTGTCCGATCTCAACATTTGAATCTTCCTCCCTGTCTGCTTCTCCACAAGGGCTTTGAACCCTTGGAAGACACTCAATACTAAGGGTGACTTCTTGCTCCTCAAGAAGTAGATCCAGGTCTTCCTGGAGTAGTCATCAATGAAGATGATGTAGTACTCAAAACCAGTCAAAGAGACTGATGACATAGGACCACAAATATCAGAATGGATCAAGTCAAGCAGTCCTGTTGCTTTGGTGTCATTACTTGGAAAAGCAGTCTTGGTGTACTTTCCTAAAGCACACCCCCTGCACACATAACTCTGCTCAGTGCTGAACTCAGGTAAACCTGTAACCATGCTCCTCAACAATCTCAGAGCTGGGTGATGTAAGTGGGCCATCCTTCGATGCCATAGCTCACATAGCTCACTGCTGCTGCTGTGTGCTAGAGCGTGCTGCGGCTGAAACAAGAGCTTGTACAACTTTCCACATCTAACCCCAATGTCCATGGAGGTAGATACACCTGTAGTACTGGGGAATACCTGCACTCTCCCATCCAAGAAACATACCCCAAGACCCCTGTCCTGAATGGTGGAAACTGATACAAGGTTCTTCTTCAGCCCAGGGACATATAACACATCCCTCAGAGTCATGGGACTCATGGACTCCCTCTGAAATGTAATGGTCCCCCGACCAACTACTCTAACAATGGTATCGTCGCCTAGTACAACCTCCACATTTGTACTTGTCTGTGAAAGCTCGGAGAACATCTCTCGAGCACCTATCATGTGGCTCGAAGCTCCGCTGTCAATATACCAAGTACCAGTGGTGGATGCACTCGTCTGATGGCCTGCCAACAAGGAATGCTCCATCTCCATATCCACATCAGTGCTGGTAACTAAAGAGGCTCTCTCTATCTCAATCTGTCCAGCACACACGGAAAATTCCCTCTGAAATCTGTCTCCAAAGTCATCAACCTCCGCTGAAGCTGGAGTCTGCTGTCCCTTCTTCTTCTTCTTGTTTGGACACTGTGAAGCATAGTGCCCAAATGTCTGACAACCATAACACTTTATCTTACTCAAGTCCTTCTTCTGCCCACTCTGTTGCTGCCTCTGCTTGGCTCCACCCTTCTTGGGACCCTTCTTCTTCTTCCCCTTTGTTGTCAAAGCCATGTTCTCCTCATCTACCCCACCCTGTGACGAACTGCCCTGTACGAGACCTCTCTTGGTCTCCTCCTGCACAAAGGCATCCCATAGTCTCTCCCAAGAAGGTAGGTTCTCTCTACCCACTATAGCGTGCACAAATGCACCCCAGGGCTTTGAAGCCCCATTCACTGCTATACGCACAAGCTCAGTAGCAGTGACCACCTCCCCAACTGCTGCTAGCTCATCTCTAACTGCAGATATCTTGGTAAGGTAAGCTGTCACTCCCTCTCCCCCATTCATCTTTATACTCTTGAGTTTCTCTTTGAGAACCATCTTTCGGTTCTCATTGGTACTCTCATACAAGCTGGTCAAAGCAGTCCACATCAAATGTGCCCTAGCCTTGCCTGAAATGTGAGGGATGATATGATCTTTAACTGCATCAAGGATTATTCTTCTAGCCTTACAGTCCTTCTTGTTGAAGGCTAATAATGTTGCTGCATCTGTAGCAGCGGGAATTTGAACGGGGTTTGCTATAGTGTTCCTAACCACTTCTTCCCACATCTCATTTTCCTCTAAAACTAGCAAAATCCTAGCCTTCCATGGCACAAAGTTCCCTATCCCATCCAGCCTATCCTCCAACCTAAGTCCTGTAGCCATCTCTACTTCAACCCAACAAGGTGTTGTTCACTAACAGAAGAAAATTACTGAAATTACTGAGTTCTGGAAATTTCTGTGTCTGCAAAATATTACTGTTTTCTGCCCCCAAGCTCTGATACTATGTAAATTTTTCTGTGTAAAATCAGCTTGGTGGTTTATGCCAAGTTTTTAGTGTTTTTCATCCCCAGCCGGTTTTGCATTGGCTGGAAATTACTTATGAAATTTTCAGAACAGTAAACATGCTGCAAATACAGTATAACAGGCAGAAAATAATTTTAACCATGCACACCATTAAAAAATCAGACTCAGAATTTTCGGCCAATAGCGCTGGAAAAACCCCCACGGGGAAAACCAGTCAGAGAGAGAGAGAGTTTATTATTTCTTCAGCAATATATCAGTACAATAATTTTTATCAGTCAAAGATGTACTTATCTCAACCACCCAACGTCACTCAGAAATCTGCCTTGATTTCTGTGCCAAACCACAGCTCAAAACTCAACCAACTGTCTCAATTTCTGTGCTACAATTCTGTCTCGATTTCTGTGCAAAAACAGCACCTTGAAAACTGTGCCAATCTTCTCGAAATCCATGCAGCAGACTGCCTCGAATACTGTGTGGAAAGGTACAGTCCCTACGGACTCTAGAAATCTGTGCCTATCTCCTCGATTTGTGTGCAGCAAATTTCTGTCTTGGAAACCGTGCCAAATACCCAGCCAAAAACACCTCAAAATGCGTGCTGTACATAACAATAAATGCTGCCTGTACGGACCTCGAAATGCGTGCAGCTGTCTTGGAAAATGTGCCCAGAATCCGTACTGTATGGCTGCCTTGGGAAATGTGCCTGTATTAAATGCTGGAAACTTCCTCGATTTCTGTGCTGGAAAAACTCTCCTTGGAATCATGCTGCTCTCTCTTCTCTTGAATCTCTCAAAAGTATGAACTGAAATGCTTCCCTTCTCTTTTTGATCAAACCCTAGGGTTCTCATAATCCAATGGATGAGATTGAATTATATCAACGGTGGAAATTAAATGCTCCATTTACTTCTCATAAATTATTAATTTCCCTCACCCACTTAAATTTATCAAAAAGTGACTTTAAGTTTATAAAGTCTCATTAAATGCTTTTCTCAAGTCATTTAATGTGAGGGTCACTTTTTCCCCCTTTCTAAGTGACTTAGGCAAAAGTCACTAGGGGAACACTTCCCTAGGTACAAAAACTAATAAAACACCTCATGCTCTTCAAGCTCATCCTTATCAGTGGGTTTGGTCACAGTGCTATTGGCAAATTTCCAAATCTTCCAGTCCTTGAGCACTGTAGTGATCCTCACTTTCCATGGCACATAGTTAGAAACCTGGTCCAACCTGTCCTCAAACCTAATGCTCATCATGGCAATCTGCTCACAACCAACAAGAACTCTAACAATAACTGAAGGACTGTCACAAGTTCTTTGCCCTATGCAGAAATCACTGTGTAACAACTGTCTGCCTACTGCCTTGTTCAGATAGGCTCTGATACCATGAAGAAAATAATGACAAAATCACAAAACCTCTTTTTGGTGTTTTGTCAAACATTTAGCAACTGTAGGCTTTAAACTTAAAATTATTTGCAGACTTTTAAAGAATTAAAACACTCTTGCTCTTCAAATACATAAAATCTGAACATTAATGATATACACAATGATTTAGGTCAACTTGACCAAGGTAAAACCCAAACTGGGAAAGCCGTCGACAGAAATTTTATTAGGGCAAATCTGAAAATTACTTACAACTCAGAAAATTTTCTTTCTTCAAAAAATACAAACACAAACTTATCTTTCTCTTCCACTCTGCTCTAGTTTTTCTTGGAATTAGTGCCAACTAGAGAATCTGCCCCAAACTGCTCACACGTGCCAAAAATCAGACCCAGAAATCTGTCTTGGAATGTGTGCCTGTGTACAGCCTGTCAGGAAAAATTACAGCAGCAGAATGAACCCTTTTTTCCTTGGGAACAGTGCCCACACATACCAGAAATCTGTATGGTCAATCTGCTTGGGAAATCGTGTCAATATACAACTGCTGTCTTGAAAATCGAGCCCCTCACTGGGACTGTCAAATCTGCTGTAGCTGTCTTGAAAACTGTCTTTATTTTCTCTTGGAAACTGTGCCCTCATTCAACTTGAGACTCCTTTTCTAATCTCTTCCTCTCTCTCAATCTTGGTGTTTTTTCTTTGTCCCCTTTATGTTCTTTTATACTTCACTTTTAATAACTAACCCTAACTACCAACTCATCAAAGGCTAGGATTAATTCTTAAGATTAGTGGTTCTCATTAAATGCACTTTAATTAATAAAAGTAATAATTAAAAGCACAACTCATAATGGGACCCACAACTTAAGTCTCAGTTTATAAAGTACAAACTCACTTTTAAAACATAAAGTCACTTTATTTAATTATACATAAAATGACCATCTCTTTATACATAAATAAAGCACTACTTTATACATAAATAAAGCACTAGGGACCACACTTTGCCCCCCCCATGACTAACACTCCCAAAACTCATGAGGAAGACCTCCAGAGTTAAGATTTCTTACAATTTCAGTATTCAACCAAACCTTAAGTTCAACGATGCCCAGCTGTGGATGACAGCCATTCAACCAAGGAAACAACCTCACTTTCAGACAAATGCAAAAAGTTCCTTCCTTCCTTGTCAAACTCAGAGAATGACGATTATGACTTAGTAAAACAGATATAAAGGTGTGATTTACAGTACAACAGTTATTTTCAGCTATGATCAAGCCATCCAGATAGTTCATGAACCTCGAACTTCTATAATGAAGGACACTGTCGAATTGAAGGCCATAGCAGAACACATACTCCACCATGCAATCGATTAGGTGGAGGGTTGGAATAAGCCATTTGAAAAATTGCCACCTGTTGTCCGCCATGCACTGGTTGTCATAGTGTTTTAAAACTGCATTATTCATTGAATTATGGAATATTCTGATAACCATAATCCATGCCATCCCTAAACATTTGCTCCTTTTGTAGATTACATGCGATGTTGGCATACTTGTCAGCATTAGAATTAAGAGTCCTATGGACATGGAAAGCCTTTATCTCTTCCAATTCTTCAACAAGACTCATGATTCTCTTAATTGTTTGAATTAAAGGTCCTTATTGGGAGTTGCTTAAGGTATAGGTAACAAATGACAACCATAGAGTCCCCCAAAACAATCAGGTGTTTGTGACATTCCTTTGTGTCGCTTGCTAGAGGGCTAAAGCTTCCGCTTGATTGTTAGAAGCCTCTCCCGAACACCACGAATAAGACCTGTTTATGAATTCCTCTGGGGTATATGATCACCCCCCTGCGACTGCCACCCCTACCATATCATGGAAATTAGACACATAAAGCAGCCAAGATTAACTCAAAAGAGTTATTCTTATTGTATTTACATAAATGTGAAAGTGAGAACTTTCTAATAAAAGGTTACAATCTAGTTGAGTTCATGCACTTTATGAATGTGGGATAGACCTAAAAACACAATAAAGTGAAAGATAATGAGATATTTACCTTAACATGATGTACACCACATTAGGTCTCCAAAAATACAACCACACTAGCAAAAATAGCATGCTAAAAATAAACCAAAATTTGGATGGTCTTGGAATCAAACGAGATTTGAACCATGAACAAATCTCCATACTAGAAACCCAAAAAGGTAATCATCTTGTCATTTGGACCGAAGTAGAAATTTCTCTTAAAAAAAAGCTTCTTTGATTTGCATCATATTCAAACCACATGTCCATCTCCATAAAGTGTATTAAAAAATATGACTTGATCCAGAAAAATAGGACTTTCAAGAATCAATTTTTTTTCAAGAAAGCGAATCTTGAAATCAGTGAATTGAAAAGGCATTGATATAACCACACCCTTTTGGATCCACTCTAATTGCTGCAATTTATTTGCAAGTTTGGGGCACGCCGCACCCTCTGCGACTAGAAACCCGTCCAATTGATATGAAAGTATGACTGTGATATATCTGTCTCAAAAACTTGTTCAACCATCAACCCCTGAGAAATAATAACCTACAAACATGTGCTAAGTTAGAGTAGCATTCCCTAACTGTCAATGCCGAATGATGGCTTGTCCGACCAGTCCATCCTGTAATATACCTGTTATCACGCAACTTGTAGTTACCCCTACAGGATGATCCTATCAAGGATGGCAGAGGAGCCAGGCAACTGAAGAGATCACTGTTGCCGCCTGGTTCCACACCTGGGGAAAACGCAGTAGAAGTCTTCAAGCTGCTAGTGTGGCCTTGGGGGCAAATCGGAGTCAAGTGCTGTCACTTGGGACTCGACTCCTCCGTCTAGGCTTTCCTAGCGAAGCCAAGGGGGGTGGACCCTAAAAAATGAAAACAAAAAACTAAGGTGTCTAATCTAGGAGTTAGAAAAATATTATTTTTTACAACCAAGATAAATGCAGCATACACTTATTTAAAGCAAAACAATCATTCATCAATACATCATTTGCTCCCATTCACTATTATCATCATCATTTGCAACATTTGTCAACAACATGAAATAATATCAATATAGACCAGTGCCTTATAATGGAGTCGAAATAGATGCATGAGCAGAAAAGTAAATGTTGTGCAAGTGTTCTTGGTTTATTTTAGAATTAATGTGAAAGTGATCTTTTATTATGGCTGGTGGGTTCCCAATATACGCAAAGGTACGGGGAACATGTCCGGAATTTTGATGTGTGGCTTCCCTCTTAGGCTTGGGCTGAATCGGAGTCTCAAGGAGGTGTTCAGATGCTGTACCAACGAGGGCAAGCCTAACGGTTTCCAAGAGGTCACTACTCAGTTTTGTTCCAAGCCTTCTGAGAAATTTCCCCACGACAACAAAATGCTTGCAATGTGCCGGATTTTCAAATAAAGGGTTTTTTTTATTCGGGGCGGTGTTAGATCCTATTACTAGTCATCTCCCCCTTTCTGATGTGTACCAACTGGATCAGACTGAGCTGCAAGTTGGCCACAGAGCATATGGGAGAAGACCTTGGAAATTTTTATATTTTTTTTATGAACCAAAATTTTATCTTTTAAAACCCCAAGAGTCTCTTTTCAGGCTAGTACTCGGGCAAGCCCTTGTTCTGAAATCCTACTTCGGGAAAGCAAGGGGGCGTTTGAGTTTGTAAAAAAATGATAAAATCTAAGTCCTGAGTGAACTTGTGGCCCGCCAGTGGAACGGACCAACAAGGTTAATTTTAAGCCTAGTTAGATTTTATTAAGTGCGGAAATGAAATCTAAACTAAAAAAAATGCAAACCACGAAAATTGAGTCGACACAGTTTCCCCCCTAGGGGGATGGGGTGTGGGCGCTTGATTAGCCCACTTGCTCTCGTTTGATACTTTAGTTACAATGCGAAAGAAATGCCCCAGTCTTAAATCGACTTAGTGGCTTACGAAATAGGAGAGAAAAAGTAACCGTTTCATAAAATTCAAAATCTAGGTGCTCCGGATGGCCTGGATCCTCGAAATTTGGCCAGCACTTCTCTCTACCTGTTCGTCAAATGCTGCAAACCAGCAAACAAACATCAGTAAAAGACGCCCAAAAACACTTTAAGAGTGTATTTGGGACACCTGCTAAAAACCCAGAAAAATCTAAGTCAAAATTCTAAGTTAAAATGACAGAAATTAACCAAGTAAGACAAGCAATGGGGCTTGTTTACTTGGGATCTTTGCTAGCTTTTAATGGCTGCAAATTATAAGCTCTAGGACAGCCAGATAAACATAAAGTACAATAAAACAAACTACTTGTTTCAGCCCTTAAAATATTAAAAAAAAATGCACTTAAACAAGAAGCATGCATCAATTAGACCTAGACAAATATTTTTCTTAAAGATGAACTCAAGATCTAATATAAAAATCACACCTACTCATGATATTTAAATAAGAATTGGGTCTGAAATATGCAAACCAAAGTAACCAAGAAAGATTTGAAGATTTTTTGTGTTGATGAGAAGAAGAAGAAATATCTCGAATTTGGGCTATGGAGTCCTCCACCGTGGGGATCAATGGGACTAGTTCTCCTTGGATCAATCTTGAAGACCAATGGATGCAAGCAAGCTCCACCAACTCTTCGGATCAGCAACCTGTAGACACAAAAGACAATTCACACAAGCAAGATCAAATGCACTAGTGTAGACTAAAATAGAGAACTAGATTCAAACATTTAAACAAAAATGACCTTGAACTCTAAACACTCTATGATAACCAACAGTAAAAATAATGAAATAGATTACACTATCTTTACCTTACTAAGCTCAACATCTCCTTCAAAAGCTAGTGATTGATTAATAAACAAGCACGAATAAACATGTAAAGACACAGATTACCTCATATGTAAAAATAGAACATGATCATCCACACCATGAGAATCCACATATAGAATTGCCTCCAAAGCCTTTTATTCATAAACAAATGCAAAGATATTACAATGGTAAGAGCAGAGGTTCCACCTTCTCATGAGAAAACAATGAGAGTGAACTTGCTTATATAGAAAAACTCAAGGAGATGGGGTGCCCAAGTTGAGGAGGAATGGGTGGAGTGAGTGGCATAACTCGTAGAGAAAATGGGGCTGCCCACTCCCATGTAATGGGCTGCCAAAATCAGCCCCAAATCAGCTAAAAATCAACCATGTGACAGCCCATAAACATAGCTGCAAATTCCATGATTGAAGGTGCCCAATTTTGGAAAATATGTCCCCCTTAAATGGGGAAGTAATCCCATTAATATAGCTGTCCAGAATCTTTCCAAAATCAACTCTTACAACTCCTAAAACATAGCTGAAATATTTCAGACCTCTAACTCCTCCAAAATTGGAAATATTTTTTAAGTCATTTTTCACTTTTTAAAAATTTTTTTTTTATGACTTTTTTGGTTTATTTTAGCATAAGTGAAAAATTAAACACCCAAACATTAGAAAAGTGGATTTAGGGGTTAAGGGGGTGCTCTGAGTTAGTAAACGAGCACCCCTAAGGCAAAAAAGACCCCTAAATGACATTTTTATGCCATTTACAATATTTTTTAATGAAACCATTAAAAAAATGGCTCATTTACGGAATTTTTTTTTTTTTCGCCAAAAATTAAAAAACTACCTAGGGGGACTTAGCACATGTCCATATGACTCAAAAACAATGTCCAACATGTTCATATACATTGACCTATGGACTTTAACAATCCCCTAAGGCCCGTTAACCTCCCCAGGCATTCCAGCTTTGGAGGAGTAGGAGAAAAACCCAAAAATTATGTTATGCACTAATGCAAGACATAATTAATAGGTAAAAAAAACTCCTTGGAATACCTGACTTAGCCAAAAAGTCCTAGGGAACCAAGTCCTTTACAAAACACCATGCTAATACATTTTATTACAAACCCCGCAGGGCCATGGAAATGTGGAAAAAAAATTTAAAAATGGTGCCTTTAAAAGGCCTGTTGGACTTCAAATCATCGAAAATGAACATTGACATGTTCAACTTTGCCCGCTCGCTTGATAATCCAACCTAGTACAACTTAGTTAGCAACATCTGGCTCCAACTGTGGGACGTATGCTCGATTTGGTCTTCAGGCAAGGAGAGCATACGAGAATACCAGAATCTCTAGTTTCTATGACCTGTTAAAACATCTCAACTTGACAAGAAACCTTTCAGTAGCACAAGTTTTTATAAGAGGCAAATGAACCATAAGTTTTATTATTTAAAAAATCTAAAAAATTCTAAGTATAAAGAATGAAAGTACTGAAAAAGAAATGTTGAAAGTAAATGCTCATTTGATGAGCTTATTTTCCTACTCTAAGCATAACAAAATAAAATGCTAAGTAAAATGATAAATCCAATGCAACCATCTTAACATTTTATCAATATAAAACCTTTTTACCTTGTGTTTGGTTACCAGCCAAAACAAGGATACCTTATTTAGAAAATGTAAACCTGCATGATAATTCTGGATTGGAGGATTGGATTGGTGATCATAGGCATATGATAGATCTTTGAAGTGCTTCCCCCAATGGTAAGTCCTCATGCAGGCCTCTTCTACCCATGACTGAATAGATCTGAGAAAAAACTCGGAATGATAAAGTAGACCAACTACCTCAACATATTGATTTGAAGGGCTCTTCTGATAGTTCATTTTTGTGAAAGTATAAGCCCCAAGCTGCTCCAAATCATAAGGAACCTCTGAATGTGCTGATGAAGGCTGAAACTGACATTCCACTGATTTCATCCTACCCAACTCTTCGTTATACTGTTGATCCAAGTCTTCGTTACTAATACTCATTAATGGCTCTGATTGATCATGAGAAATATCTACAGGCTCCTCTTCCATATCAAAATTTCCCAAGGTCTCAAATCAACACTCCCCTCTCTTGATATATCAAAGATGGGTTTTTCTAAATCCATCCAACAATCATCATGCCCATCCTTGTAAATGAAGGGGGAGTCTTTTTCTGTCGCATCACAACCTTGGCCATGCCCATCCTCATGTTCATAATACTTATCCTCAGAAGGCTTGGTTTGAAAGATATTACAAGATATAACATTGTCCAAGACTTCACCACTATGCGGAGAAAAATGAGGAGTGTCATCATAAACCATACAAAAATCATCACAAGTTTCTTTAGAGGCTTCTGTAACGGTTGCTTCCTTAGGTGAATTTGAAGTACAAACATCATCATCTTCACTAAAGTAATCCTGAAATCCCAAATCTTCAATGGCAAATTGAGGAAGCTCTTCTGAAACATCTTCAATTGAAGACCCTTCATGAATTTCTTTGTCAACTTCTATAATGGCTTCCTCTTAAGGTAAATCAGGAATACATATGTGATCATCTTCATAGGTTTGGTAACTCCCTATATCTTCTATATTTTCAGTTATGTTGACAAGAGGATGGTTTACAACAAAATCTTCAGTCGAGGGAGCTTCATGAACTTCTTCAAGAGGATCACTTGGGATGGGCTGCTCAATAATGGAAATCATGGACTCATCCAGCCTTGCCAAGTTATTTAGGTATGTGAAAGTTCTTTCCATGACACTTATCATATCACCATCACCATCACCATCATACCATCTCTGGAAAAACATAGCAAAGAAATTTGCTAGGGAGGTAATGTGTCCATTAGGAAGACCAAAATAACACCTCCATGCATCTCCTTTTAGGGACTTAGCAAACATCAACATCTTATTATCCTCGTGACAAATATTGACCTCACCCAACAGTGAAACAAAAGATATGATGTGAAATACAGGTGAATCACCATTTCCATGAAAAATCGGAGCCTCAACGTATCCATCAATTGGGAGATATGGCTCAGAGTTAGGGAAACCCAGAATGTGTGAGAAGTCGATGGAAGGAAATGCACTGGAAACCTGAATACCATACTTTTTTCTTTCATCATCCATATCAAGAATCAAGCAATGTTATTTTGAAGTAATCATGGAGAAAATATGGTATTGAATCAATGGAGTTGTCAAAAGGTGAGCTTTATAGATTTTACTGTAATGCATCAGGCTCATCTACACACAAACTGTCTCAACAAACTGTATGAGAAACAAGGGTTTTATCCCTTCAATGGAGTTGCCATGTGAATAAAAATATGAATATTAAATAATCTCACAAAAAATTCTATCTTTTTCCTTTTCTTTGAAAATTTATAAAAGGAAAAAAGGTTAGTGGAGTCACCAGATGAAAAATTAAAAATCTAATCTAAAGATTCATCAAACAAAGCAAAAACAAAAAGGAAAACTCAAAAGTCGTATTCCGAGAATAAAAAGACTTATCCCCGGAAACGACGCCAAAATGTTGCCGCCTGGTTCCACACTTGGGGAAAACGCAGCAGAAGTCTTCAAGCTGCTGGTGTGGCCTTGGGGGCAAGTCAGAGTCAAGTGTTGTCACTTGGGACTCGACTCCTCCGTCTAGGCTTTCCTAGCGAAGCCAAGGGGGGTGGACCCTAAAAATGAAAACAAAACTAAGGCGTCTAATCTAGGAGTTAGAATAATATTTTTATAACCAAGACAAAGCAGCATGTACTTTTGTAAAGCAAAGCAATCATTTACCAATACATCATTTGCTCTCATTCATTATCATTATCATTCATTTGCATCATAATAGCATGAAATATCATTAATATGGACCAGTGCCTTGTAATGGAGTCAAATAAATGCATAAGCAGAAAAGTAAATGTAGTGCGAGTGTTCTTGGTGTATTTTAAGATTAATGTGAAAGTGATCTTTTTATTATGGCAGGTGGGTTCCCAATATACGCAAGGTACGGGGGAACATGTCCGGAATTTTGAAGCGTGGCTTCCTTCTTAGGCTTGGGCTGAATCGGAGTCTCGAGGAGGTGTTTAGATGCTGTACCAACGAGGGCAAGCCTAACGGTCTCCAAGAGGTCACTACTCAGTTTTGTCCCAAGCCTTCTGAGAAATTTCCCCACGACAACAAAATGTTCGTAATGTGTCGGATTTTCACATAAAGGGTTTTTATTTGGGGCGGTGTTAGCTCCTATTACTAGTCATCTCCCCCTTTCTGATGTGTACCAACTGGATCAGACTGAGCTGCAAGTCGGCCACAGAGCATACGGGAGAAGATCTTGGTATTTTTTAGAAAAATTTTAAGAAACCAAAATTTTATCTTTTTTTTTAAACCCCAGGAGTCTCTTTTCAGGCACGTACTCGGGCAAGCCCTTGTATAGAAACCCTACTTCGGGAAAGCAAGGGGGGCGTTTTGAGTTTGTAAAAAAAAGGTAAAACTACATTTTGAGTGAACTTGTGGCCCGCCAGTGGAACGGACCAACAAGGTTGATTTTAACCCTAGTTAGTTTTATTAAATGCCGAAAATAAAAGAAGTAAACTACTCTAAAAAAAATCACACCATGAAAAGAGACGACACAGGCCACCCCTGGGGGGATGGGGTGTGGGCGTTGGCTAGCCCACTTGCTCTCGTTTAATAATCGTTACAATGATCAGAGAAGTGCCCCAGTCTACTTAAAGTGACTTGGCGGCTTACAATTTTTCAATGAAAAATAACTGGTTTTACAAAATTTCAAATTTGGTCTTCTGGATTGCCTGGATCCTTGAAATTTCGGCAGCACCTCCTCCTACCTGTTCATCTTTTGCTGCAAACCAACAAGCAAATATTAGTATAAGATGCCCAAAAACACTTTAAGAATGTCTTTGGAACACCTCCTAAAAATCCAAAAAAAATCTAAGTGTTAAGACTACTTAAAAAATGCAAACTTTAACCAAGTAAAAACAAGCAGTGATGCTTGTTTGCTTGGGGTCTTTGCAGGCTTTATAAGCTGCAAATTATATGCTCTTGGACAACCAAATAAACTTTTATATCAGATCTAACACTTCCTTCAAACTTTTAAAGATTTTGGCAATGTTTTAATCAGTTAATAAAAGGTGATGCTAGATAATAAAAGATGTAATCTAATGGAAGATAAAGCTTTAAACAACTAGATTAGAACTCTAAGAGTGAATTAGATCTACTTAAGAATATATCAATCAAAAAATAAATCAAGAATCACTCTTCAATTGTAACCAGTGACCAAGAAAATTTTGATTTTATAAGCTGAGGAAGAGAGAAGAGACAGAATGGTCCTTGAAACCAAAGACTTTGGAGTTTTGAAAGTGGGAAACCGAGGGTAAGATCCACCAAAATGTGCACAGAAGAAGAAATGGAGAGCAAACAAGCTATCCTCCTCTTCACACCTGTCAACCTGTAGCAAACAAAACTCACAGAAAAACCATCAAACTAGAAATGCACATGGTTAGAAATAAAAATAGTATGAGCATAAACAAATGAAACATATAAGCTTTGAATCTCTAACCAATATGACAAATGCAAGAACAAATTAAAACAAACAAGATTAATTGTTCCTCCCCACAAAATCGTTACCAATCCTTCAAGCAGGCTAGTTGATGGCTGGAAATTACATGCACGGAACTTGAAATTGCTACAAAATACTCTACATCAAGAGACCATGAAACCACTCACAAAAGTATCACACATATGGACCTGCAAAGTCTTTTTATTGATCAACAAAATAGCATAAGCTTAGTAAATATTTCTGCTCACTCCCTCAAACAAGTGCGCCCTTCCTCCTTTTTTCTATATATTGCAAGCTCTTCTCTCATTCTCACTAGTTGGAGAGTGAACAGAAATATGTACTAAGCTTATGCTATTTTGTTGATCAATAAAAAGACTTTGGAGGTCCATATGTGTGATACTTTTGTGAGTGGTTTCATGGTCTCTTGATGTGGAATATTTTGTAGCAATTTCAAGTTCCGTGCATGTAATTTCCAGCCATCAACTAGCCTGCTTGAAGGATTGGTAACGATTTTGTGGGGAGGAACAATTAATCTTGTTTGTTTTAATTTGTTCTTGCATTTGTCATATTGGTTAGAGATTCAAAGCTTATATGTTTCATTTGTTTATGCTCATACTATTTTTATTTCTAACCATGTGCATTTCTAGTTTGATGGTTTTTCTGTGAGTTTTGTTTGCTACAGGTTGACAGGTGTGAAGAGGAGGATAGCTTGTTTGCTCTCCATTTCTTCTTCTGTGCACATTTTGGTGGATCTTACCCTCGGTTTCCCACTTTCAAGACTCCAAAGTCTTTGGTTTCAAGGACCTTTCCGTCTCTTCTCTCTTCCTCAGCTTATAAAATCAAAATTTTCTTGGTCACTGGTTACGATTGAAGAGTGATTCTTGATTTATTTTTTGATTGATATATTCTTAAGTAGATCTGATTCACTCTTAGAGTTCTAATCTAGTTGTTTAAAGCTTTATCTTCCATTAGATTAGATCTTTTATTATCTAGCATCACCTTTTATTAACTAATTAAAACATTGCCAAAATTTTTAAAAGTTTGAAGGAAGTGTTAGATCTGATATAAAAGTTTATTTGGTTGTCCAAGAGCATATAATTTGCAGCTCATAAAGCCTGCAAAGACCCCAAGCAAACAAGCATCACTGCTTGTTTTTACTTGGTTAAAGTTTGCATTTTTTAAGTAGTCTTAACACTTAGATTTTTTTTGGGATTTTAGGAGGTGTTCCAAAGACATTCTTAAAGTGTTTTTGGGCATCTTATACTAATATTTGCTTGTTGGTTTGCAGCAAAAAACGAACAGGTAGGAGGAGGTGCTGCCGAAATTTCAAGGATTCAGGCAATCCAAAAGACCAAATTTGAAATTTTGTAAAACCGGTTATTTTTCATTGAAAAATTGTAAGTCGCCAAGTCACTTTAAGTAGACTGGGGCACTTCTCTGATCATTGTAACGATTATTAAACGAGAGCAAGTGGGCTAGCCAACGCCCACACCCCATCCCCCCAGGGGTGGCCTGTGTCGTCTCTTTTCATGGTGTGATTTTTTTTAGAGTAGTTTACTTCTTTTATTTTCGGCATTTAATAAAACTAACTAGGGTTAAAATCAACCTTGTTGGTCCGTTCCACTGGCGGGCCACAAGTTCACTCAAAACGTAGTTTTACCTTTTTTTTTACAAACTCAAAACGCCCCCCTTGCTTTCTCGAAGTAGGGTTTCTGTAGAAGGGCTTGCCCGAGTACGTGCCTGAAAAGAGACTCCTAGGGTTTAAAAAAAAAATAAAAATTTGGTTTCTTAATATTTTTCTAAAAAATACCAAGATCTTCTCCCGTATGCTCTGTGGCCGACTTGCAGCTCAGTCTGATCCAGTTGGTACACATCAGAAAGGGGGAGATGACTAGTAATAGGAGCTAACACCGCCCCAAATAAAAACCCTTTATGTGAAAATCCGACACATTACGAACATTTTGTTGTCGTGGGGAAATTTCTCAGAAGGCTTGGGACAAAACTGAGTAGTGACCTCTTGGAGACCGTTAGGCTTGCCCTCGTTGGTACAACATCTAAACACCTCCTCGAGACTCCGATTCAGCCCAAGCCTAAGAAGGAAGCCACGCTTCAAAATTCCGGACATGTTCCCCCGTACCTTGCGTATATTGGGAACCCACCTGCCATAATAAAAAGATCACTTTCACATTAATCTTAAAATACACCAAGAACACTCGCACTACATTTACTTTTCTGCTTATGCATTTATTTGACTCCATTACAAGGCACTGGTCCATATTAATGATATTTCATGCTATTATGATGCAAATGAATGATAATGATAATGAATGAGAGCAAATGATGTATTGGTAAATGATTGCTCTGCTTTACAAAAGTACATGCTGCTTTGTCTTGGTTATAAAAATATTATTCTAACTCCTAGATTAGACGCCTTAGTTTTGTTTTCATTTTTAGGGTCCACCCCCCTTAGCTTCACTAGGAAAGCCTAGACGGAGGATTCGAGTCCCAAGTGACAACACTTGACTCTGACTTGCCCCCAAGGCCACACCAGCAGCTTGAAGACTTCTGCTGCGTTTTCCCCAGGTGTGGAACCAGGCGGCAACAATCACCTAAGAGGACCTCGATCCTTGGATGGATCGGATGTCACGCCAATCAAGGCACTCTTCTCTTTATGCCACCAAAGCTCAAGGTAGCAATGGGGGAGACCTTGATCTATCTCGACAGGAGAGATCTAAACCCAATCACCAGATCAAACTAAAGCAATAGAATATGTAGGGTGATGGATAATAAAGCCCTAGATCTAAGCGATGATGTCACTATGGGGTTATGCTTGGGTTGAGAGGCTTTAGATGAATGAAATATCAACCCAGTATGTTTTGTTAAAGTGACTTAGGAGTTTAGATATGGATATAGGATTTAGGTGCTAGCACAAATGATCAAATCCTTCCACCTTGGGGGAAATGACTTAGAATTTGAGAAAATAGCCAAAGTAGTGGATCTAGAGAGGATTAGGGCTTTCTAGCACCTATATGGGGTGGCTTGATGATAGATATGGCAATGTCTCCGCACGCAAGCAAAGATTGGATCACAAACTAACCAAAAAGATGACCAAACCAAAGAGGGTGAATTGGTTGAGGAATAGTGCCTAGAAAAAAGGGTATATGGAGTTCTCCAAGGGTGACGCCCTAGGGAACCCACCCTGGGCTATAAGCCTTGAGATAAAAACCCAAAAAGGAATCGCCAAAATTTTGAGTTATGTGACCCAGAGAATTTTTTTATTTTTACGAAGTTAGGGTTTTGAAGTAGACTTAAACTAAGACTAATGGAATAAATCACGAAACAAAAGAAAATAGATGGGACTTACCTCTTATGGCTTGTAGGCGCTAGGTGCAATGATGCTCTAACCCCCTCGAATCAATTCCCGATCAATTTGATGAGCTCTAAGGTGAAATCGATTTGCCCAAGTTGAGCTAGTGTGCCCTCCCTGCAAAAGACAAGCTCAAATGAGACTTGATTTACAAAATGGAACGTAAATGATGCAAGATGAATCAACAAGCATAAATGTTGATCAAAGATACAATGCAAACTACTCCTTGATTATTTTAACTCATCTAATGGATAGATCCGGAGAAGCCCCTCGAAATCTCCCCAATGAAGTCGCCATCCTGCAGAGCACACACTACCGAGCATATATAGCATGGATACATCATCAAATAACAAGGATGTCTTAGGCTATTAGATCTATAATCAAGCACGAGGACAATCTTTTGCAAAGACACAAGATATTCCTTAAATATTTTTTATTGCCAATAATCCATAGCCAAAAGTCCCTTTACAATGAGGGGTCCTCTCTCTTAAATAGATTTGAGAGAGACAAAAATCCTAACCACTTTTTAAATGAGTGGTTGAGATTAAAAGATACATAATTGATCAACAACAATGGAGATCTTTTTATTTTTTAATTACATGGATCAATGACTAAGTCAAAAGAGGAGGGCGCACTTTTGCCCAAGGACATCCTAGGGGGAGCCAAAACAATATAACAATAGGATACATCATGGGCTAACAATGTAAAGGGGTCACTAGGGGCATAAATCACCCTAGGACTCAACTTTTTACAATAATACAATAATGTGACATGATAACACAAATGATTAACACATGAAGTGCACCCCATGGGAGGAAGACGTCCTCTCTAGGACAAGATACAATCATGAAGAAACATCTCGGACGAAGCAAAGCCATGTAATGTGCATCTGGAGCCATAACATATCATGATAACTCATCCCCATGCCATTTCCTTGCCCATAATAGCCAAACCGATTTTCCCAGTACTAGCCATGGTCAGAAAACTGTCGGTAAAATCATCTTGGAGAAATAGAAGTGCCCATAACTCACTGCCAGGTGCCCAGTGCACAAAACTGACTGGATCAATCCAGAAACATAGGAATATGGTAATGATGACTACTCATACCCCACATGAAGCTTGTAGTGCCCTAGGAGAAAAAGGCAAATCACTGCTGAGTAATACAAATGGCCTCTGCAGTAAAAAGTGATAATAATCACTGTATCTCAGAAACTATGACCATCTGCTACAAACTGAAACTAGTCGAGGTATGCTGGAGTGTCTGGAACACAAATAATCAATATAGAGCTCTGTAGTCACTACCTCGAGAACCATGTTGACCAAGTCAAAGCATCCAAACTGAAGGTAGAGCAGTACTCTGGAAGATCCTGTATGCATATAAGATGAACAATGCTCGCAAGTTTATGTTAGAAATCAGACTAAAACATGAAATACATGACAATGGCTAATATAATCAAATAATAATATACCTGTCTGAGAGAAACCATTAAGTCTTTCATGAAGCTCCCTACATATGCTTGCTCACAGACATAGACAGGCTGCTAGGACGGGTGAGGTGGAAAACAAGGTGAAGATAATGGGAAGGACTTGTAACTTTGACACTGTGATCTCTTAGATATAAGGGATAAGGGGAAACCACTCAGACGTATGTCAGACAAAGAACACTCAGGGAATGACGGTGTCTCACAAATGGGTAGAGTGCTTGGACTGCTTCCTATAGACTCTAGACAAGCAACTTTTGCATTTAAATTATTTGTGAGCTTTACACTTTAACATTTGACATTCACATTTAATATTTTATATAAGATCATCTTTCACTAGCCATCCTCCAAAGGTAGGTGCCCTCAAAAGCCTTGCGGGCCTCAGATAATGACTCGGTATGACCTCCATTTCCCGCCACCATCCATAGGTGCGATGGAGTGACCACCGTGTTGACCTGTAGAGGCAAACAACCTTACATCATACGAAGGATGAGTGTTCGTCCTTTGGCAACTGACTAGCTACGGAAGACATTTAATTTGCATTTAGTGTTGAGCAACACTGTTTTTGCTGACTTTTGCATTGGTTTAGATATATCATTTAAGCTTCGATGCTTTAGTGTCTAAAACACTTTTGTCAGGGGTACTTGTTTTCGAGGACTACACGAGAACAACCCGGTGACCAAAAGGCCACACACTCCAGAGCCAAGACACAAGGTAAACATGGAGTCATATCTTACAAAGAGGTCTAAGTGGGGGAAGTCCTTGATCTCAGTAGTCAAAGCACAAGTCGGGATAAAACCAGTAAATGGAAGAGACGGGTGAATGGAGAAAGTGATAGGTGATGCCATCAAAGTAAATGAGGCTAAGTCGATGTGAAGTAAGAGATACAAGCAAGCACAGGTAGTGACCTTACACTAGGGACTCTCTAACAACCCATCACACAAGTTGTAAGCCATGAAGCTCAGAATGCCACTGTCAGTAAACATGCATAGTCGCAGTAGCTAAAATAAACTTTAGAGCAATTGGGATACCCAATGCAATAAATATATACCTCTGCTTAACCATATACCTGTTCCTGGACATATCTGCATCTGATCATCATCACCGGATGACTGCTCTGCACTGAATGGACCATTGCTGTACTAGAATCATCTCAATGGGGTCATGTAAGCTCAGTGATGACAAGGGGGCATACTGCTGGTGCTGGCTCGGAAATATACACCACCGCTGAAAAATAGGCTCATCTCAACCACAGGACTGGCTCAATGGACTGAAAAAATCAGGTCTGTATCATGGTAGCTCCAGCTACAATGTATGTGATAACAATACCTACAAATTATCTTTGATAATTGGCCCATCTTGATTTTGGAGAAATCCATTTTGGGTGCTAACACAACCGCTTACTTTTTCCCATAAAAGGGACAGAGGAATGCTGATTTTTCTGATTTCAGCACTAGATAATATAACTCCTACTGATTTTATTTGCTTAAAATTTAATCTCAGCTCACTGATTAATTTACACTTACTGAGATCTTTCAACAGTAAATAAAAGTAGCGGAAACAAAACAGGAAATAGATCACATAAACACACACAGTTTTCTGCGCTTCAAAATCAGCTTTTCATTAGCAAATAATCCAAGCTTACATGGGCTCCCTTACTGGGAAAATGGCCTTGAAAATTACACAGCAAACCTGGCAAAATCTGCCCTTCAGAAGAGCAAAATCAGCTGAAATTTTGCCCAGGAGATCTCCACGAAAAACCCAGAAAAATATTTTTTTTTGCTGCCTTGTACTGCCTTGTCTGCAGGGATGTACGGATTCGTACAATACTGTCATGTATGGATGTACAGATTCCGTAAGTTTGGCGGTACGGCTGCATGGAATCCTTACAACTGATCTGCACTTTTCTGTCGGCTGTTTTTTTGCTCCGCTGTGCCTCTGCCCGGCTGGTACGGCTGCATGCTGCTCCCGTATTGCTATTTTTTCTCTTCTAGCCTTTGAAATCAGAAAGTACTTCTTCACCCTTGCTCAAGAGACTGAAAACCATAAATTCCTTCTCCTAATTTTCCTCTCAATTTTTGAGTCTCTCTCTTGTGTCTTTCTCCTCTCTCCTTAGCTCCCTTTTATACTTTTGGGTTGAACAAAAACCCTAACTTCAATGGCCAAGATTAGATCTCATCCAATTGAGATCAAGGGCTCAGATTCATTTGATTAACTTAAATCACTAAAGCCCCAAAGGACTTTTCTCCAAATTAACCCCAATTAATTAGAAAAGGGTATTCACCTTAATAAGCCCTTTAATTAAAATGAATTTCCTAAGTACCTGAGAGGTTATGCGGACGATTCCCGTGGGCAAGGCACTGATTCCATGGAAATACCTGTCCACGCTCCAAAACATCAACAGGGAATTGATAATTGATTGATCATCATTATTATATTTCTGATGTATTTTGTACTGTCTATTCAGTTTTGAGTCTTGATTGGACCACTATTGACAATTAATGTGTGGTGTATCATTTGACATCCAATATTTCTTATATGTTCTTTTCATATTTATTTGACAATGTGATTATTTGATGTTGTTATCAGTTTATATTAAAAAAATGAAAAAAATATATTTTGTATTTTTTAATGCTTGTTGATATTTTCATGATTTTTCCGATGTCCCAAGTTTATAACCCCTGCTGATAAATTGCTGGTAATGATATTTACAACACTTGTTCCCTTGGCCTTAGATAAAATTGTTAGTTGTAGTGGTAAACCTTGTTTTATATGGAATAGAAGTTGGAGAGACAAGCATCTAGAACTCATCAACAGGCCAATTACAAGAATGAAATGTTGAAGTCAAGAATATCAAACATGTCATGTTGCTATAACAGTCCAACAAATTTGAGTGGAACAATTGATGGTTAATGCAGTCTACACCAATTGAGATTATGATATTCTATTAATAAGAAGATGAAAGGTCATCTCTAGCCATACTTTTAAGGTCAAAGCATCTCAAGAGGGGATCACACGTAATATACCTAAATATGGAAAAAGTGTGAATACCAATAATGTTAGTTCCTAGGGCATAAGCAGGATAATTCTGAGTAAATTCATGATGATAATGGTACTATTAGATACTAAGAGAAAAATGATCACTTGAAGATGAGTTACGATGAATCATGATAAGATAAATATGGTTCAGCCTACTGTGAGTTGTGAGTCTGTGACTATTACAATTGAATTAACTTATTATGCAGTCTTCCTACTATGTCTGGTGCTGGAGCTTTGTCCCCTCTAAAAAAAATATTTTCCTACTCTGCCTGGCCATTCATTCACATATCTTTTCAATTATGATCAACTCAGTTCTTTACAAGTAGCATGAGAGGATTCCTTCCTGTGTTGAACCTTACCCATTCACATGCTTCTTTTTCTTTTCCTATCACAACTGTTTTTTGTTCATATATGTCCTACCGAATCCCTAGATTATATTTTGGTTGTCGTTGCTAGCATTCATTTAAATGGGCAAAGCTTAAGTATTTCTTAGCTAATGCAAATTAAATTTGTACAATCTTCTTTGTATTCAGCTATGTTTTTTAATTTTGTACAAACCATAACTGGCTGGTGTATGCAGGACATACCGATTCTGTTGTAGCCTTGTCTTTCAGCAATGATGGGCTCTTACTTGCATCTGGTAGTTTGGATGGAGTAGTTCGCATCTGGGATGCCTCTTCTGGAAATCTCATACATGTACTAGATGGCCCGGGAGGGGGTATTGAGGTAGAATCCCAAACTTGATTTATTTGCTATTATTACCTTTATTTTCGGCTTTATTCATCGTTGTCTATCATATTTAGTTTTGATTCAAGTAGGAATTGATGTTTTGATTCTTCTTTCTCAAGCCTCTAGTGGTTCAAGCAGAATCCCATGCCTGCCTCTGACTGACTTTCCAGGATTCTGATTCTGTTCTTTCTTTGCTTTTTTCTGATTGTCTTTCTTCTCAGATGTCTTTAATTATGATGTATTAAACTAGTAGGATTTGGCTACCCCCATTCTTATACTTAAGCATGCAGTGGGTCAGATGGCATCCAAAAGGGCATTTAGTCTTGGCAGGATCAGAGGATTACACAACTTGGATGTGGAATGCTGATCTTGGAAAGTGCCTTTCAGTGTATACTGGTCATAGTGAATCTGTAACATGTGGCGATTTTACACCTGATGGTACTGATTCGCAAACAATTTGAGTTGCATTTATGCTCCAAAAGTTTATTTGATAATAATTCTCTGTATCAATCTGACAGACCAGAGCGAAGTAAATGATTCTTGAATATTGCTGCAGGAAAGACTATTTGTACTGGATCTGCAGATGCTTCTTTGCGGGTATGGAATCCACAGACACAAGAAAGTAAACTCACCGTAAAAGGTGATTACCAAAGTATCTATATACTTTTACTATCTAATTATGCTATATGATATTGTGGATACCAGGACATCTTGGACCAAATTATTTTGCTCATCTCTTTTGAACCCAGAAACCTATCTGCAGTGTAAAGCTTTATGTTTTAAAGAAAAAATGCCATCAAATAACATAGAATTAATCTTTACGCCAGCAAATAACAGAGAATAAATCTTTCTTTGCAATATATTGGTTCTTTGAATGGATGACATGGATTGGGAACCGACTTATCACACAGTTGACACATTTGACTTGGCAATGCTATCAAGGAATTGATGTTTGTTATAACCATACAACATCTAGCATTTAATGTTCAAATGACCCTAGCTTCATTCACTTTGTGGCAGCCAACTGTTCATATCCAGTAAAATAAACCTTATTTAATCTCCTTAGCAGAAAGACTAACCACACATGATATAAAACAATTCTTCCAAGTCAATAATAATGCCTGGTGATAACCCAAATGTACCAGCTTTAGTAGTATTAATTCAAGTTTGTTAAAATATTAACCAGGAAAATGATTGGAGAGAAATGAATGCATGCATGCAAAAGTGAGTTTTGCATGCAACTGTTTTAGGTTTTTGGTAAACCTAACTTCTCAGTGAGATGATATAAGGAAGACAGGAGGTGATTGTCTTCAGCAGTGAGATCATTGATCTGAGATAGAGCAAGAGAGAGGAGGACGACTTCACATATGAAGGAGGGCGCATTCTTCAACGAGGGAGAAGCTCGTACCGCATCCGGTAGATCATTTGAGTGTCTGTAACTTACAGAGTATCTTCGTCTCAGAGATTGAGGAAGATCAGTGACGATCAGAGCTCAGATCTGCTGAAATCTGATTCAGTATGAGTCTTTCATTGTTGGAGGGAGGGCGCATTTGTGCATGCAAGAAGAGGACGTTTGCAGTCACAGGGTAGTCTTCAGAGCGAGCAGAGTAGAGCTGAGGATAGAGACAGATAGATCAGGCAGAGGCGGATACAGGGACATTCAGATCCAGTTTTCTAGTTAGGGCTTATCTCTTCCGTGCATGCATCAGCTGGATGCATGCAAATCTTGAGTTGGCCAGAAAAGATTACTAAGGTAACCCTGTATTGTACTTGTCTCTTTTCCTATATGCTCTGGGATCGAGAAAGAAGATAGCCCCATAGTTTGCTGGTTTCTCTTGAAAGGGTTCCAGGGTATATTTGTTGTTTATGTATGATTGCATTTATATTGTTCAGTTGGTAAATGCAGATCTAGTTGTTTGAGTTCATATTAATGTTGTATTGATATCGAGACTCATACCGCTTGAGATCTCCTGGCGATCCAGAGGAAGTAGTGAACTCTGGATCAAATATTTACAAAGTTAACCCACTGAATTGAAATTCTTACATACTGAATAATCTACACAACCTCTCTATTAAATGTTCTGAATCTAGAATCATGAAGTAAAGTCAGAGCCCTTATGAATCTATTGTCACTCAATTTGGTCCCCTGATGAGATTATCATGTTAAAGGTGATAGATAAGATAAGATACGATAAGCTAAGCTAATTTTATTAATGTCCAACGCCTGACGACAAAGTAGGTCAATGGGACTAGATGATACATCCAGTTTGAGTACAATGTGAGAGTGCAAACACAACTCCAAGAAAGTGTTGAAACTAAGATAGAATAAAATAAAGATTATAGATTATTCAATGCAAGTTAAGGATGTTTGGAAGTGCGCAAACTGGGATCATTGGAATTGAAGAACAGGATTGGGACGATGACTTTGTAGACTTGTGGGTGCACAAGGCATGTTTTAAAGGTAACTGCTGGTTCTATTCTGAAATGAACAAACTTCGTTTCTAAACAAATATCCACTGTGAATATGACAGAGAACAGAAATACATATAGGAAAATGAATATTGAATATAAATAATGAGATGGTTTACAATGAAAGTGTGCCAATTATATATAGATAACTTAGAGGCACATATGGTGACCATTCACGAAGGAATGTGTCTTTTCATTACATATTAGTTATTGAATATTAATAATTGATTTATTATTAATATTGATTTATTTTAATATATTATATACTTTGTTTGTTACATTGCCTTCCTCTTCAGAAATGCTTTGTTCTCAAAGTGTATTTATAGAAGACTTTTATCCCTTGTTCTTGCTCGTAATGCTTTCTCATGATCTCTTGTGTTGGTAGCTGGGACACTTGACGAAATGAGACGATGTGTACTTTTAAACATCGAGTGAAAATGTTGAGTCATTTTTGAAGTGGTCCATCCGAGATCTAACTTCATTGGAACTGTTTGCTGATTTATTGTTCGGATAGAACTTCTCATTTTAGGCTTCTATACAAGTTGTCGATTTTGTCTTCGTACCTTTTCAACGTGTTAGTTGGTTTGTCTGTAAGAAGAATATTGTTTATTTTTCTCTTGTCTTTGTCGTCGGTTATAACGACTCTTTGGATGATGATGATAAGGTATTCGATTCGCTTGTGGAGTGTTTGTAGCAACTTGAACTTTTGGTGCTTCTAGCGATTTATTGGTCGATACCTTTTCAATATAAGTGTTTTCCAGACTTTGAACATTGATTGGACATGTACTGGTTCCTTTTTCGATGCCTGGATTTGTATCTCTGATGATGTCGCTACTTCAGTGGTTCCAGTCATTGTTTCTTTGTTGTCCTTTGATTCCTTGTTGGTAAGTTGCTCTACCCTTTATTGTAACGACTTCTTATCACTTTATAGCTTCTTAATTTGTCTAAGTAAGCTTTGATTATGTTGTTGTAAACGTAAAAGTTCTTCATTGTTCTCTGGATTTTCAAATTTGTTTTGAATATCTTGATTTTCTTTCTCTCTTTCTCTTAACCTCTTTATTTGCTCTAGCAATTCCTGATTAACTTTCCAATATATCACCTAGGATTATAATAATCCTTAATACTTCTTTTTTAAAAAGAAATCAAATAATTCTTCCTTCTCTTGAATTGAATAAAATTTTTATTAAAATTCTCTTTCAGATTATACATAGATTACAGAGGGCTAAACAAGATAACAATTAAGAACAAATTCCCTATTCCCTTCATAGTTGAGATGTTGGATGAACTTCATGGAGCTAAGTATTTCTCAAAACTAGATTTGAGATCAGGGTATTATCAAATCAGAGTTAAATTAGAGGATGTAGCAAAAACTGCTTTCCAAACGCATGAGGGACATTATGAGTTCAAGGTAATGCCCCCTTTGGATTAACCAATGATCCAACTACCTTTCAAGCCACAATGAATGAGTTATTCCAGCCATACTTAAGGAAGTTTGTATTAGTGTTTTTTGATGATATCCTCATATACAATAAAAATTGGAAGGAGCACCTCCAACACTTAAACCAAGTGCACCATTTAGGAAGAGCATCAATTCTATGCAAAAATGTCAAAATGCATGTTTTATACAGAAAAGTAGACTATTTCGGCCACATAATATCAAAGGAAGGAGTCGAAGTAGATCCAAGTAAGATTAGGGCAATTATCGAATGGCCCAAGCCAAATAACATATCTAAGCTAAGAGGATTTCTGGGCTTGACATGGTACTAGCGAAGATTTGTGAAAACATACGCTCATAAGACTGCTCCCTTGACAATTCTCCTGAAGAAAAACTCATTCCAATGGAGTGATGAAGCCAAAAAGTGTTTTGAAGCATTAAAGACAATTTTGTCATCAACCCCAATATTAACAACTCCAGATTTTACAATACCTTTTGTGGTTGAATGCGATGCTTCAAGGTTTGGGATAGGAGCTCTATTAATGCAAGAAGGCCACCCAATAGCCTTTGAAAGCCTAAAGTTCAACAAGAGAGAAAGTTTGAAGTCCGCCTATGATAAGGAAATGCTTACCATTATACATGCCTTAGCGAAATGGCGACAATAACTTCTAGGAAGCAAAATTTTGATACGAACATATCACAATAGTCCTCTATATCTTCTACAACAAAAGACATTGTCAACTGAACAACAAAAATAGATAGAAAAAATTGCCACATTTGACATGGAGACATTACATAAAAGGGGAAAAGACAATGTAGTTGCTGATGCCCTTTCTCGAAAAGATGAAGAAGTCAAGTCTTATGCTATTTCAGTTGCAGTTCCAGAATGGTTGGATGAAATTTGAGGAGAATATGCCAAGGACCCAGACACATGTGCCTTGATTGACGATCCAGATCGAAATCCAAAATTCAAATGGAGGAATGACATCCTTTGATATAAAGCTATGTTGCACAAGTTCTCGGTACTTGGGGTACGCGGACACGAGTATCAGGTGCGGCTAGAAGCTTCGCCCAAATTTACAGTAAGCATCAGGGTGGAAGCGACAATAATATAATATATTAAATTTTAATATATATTATAATAAACATAAAGTTATTAAATTATAAGTTTAGTTTTTAACTTTTTGCCTATTTTAAAAGTAAACTGTAATTGTCAAAGATCAAATAATGTACATTGTCAATTAAAATTAAAAATTGTAATTATGTATGACAAACTTTATAACACTCACTATGGTTAGTAAATGATATTAAAGCTCAACATTCAAAGCATTCAAAATCTGCCTTCTCTTATTTTGTCTAGCATGTTAAATTATGGTATTGGTTTCACTTAATGGTTAGATGCTAGGCATAATGCATTCCTGAGGCTCAAATCTTTTAGATCTAATTAACCTACCCAATCGAACTTTCCATTGAGTTCTAAGTTGCCTTGAGGCACGTAATCCTAGAGTTGTTTAATCCATACAAAATAAGTTATAAATGCTTTTGTTATTCTTGAGATATCCTAAGTGAAATTTCTACCAGCCAAGTCAAGCAAATTTATAGATGTGTTTATGATCTTTGCATGAGTATTCTTGCTGGTTATTATCGTCATGACTAAGTCATATTCACTGCTGTTGACAAGACTATCAGCATACATAAAATCTGAGTGTGTTTCATAAGGATCTCACTGTCTCACTGTTGGTTGTTGTCATCATACTCCAATTCTGTTGTGGCTATCAGATCTCTACACATACTTTAAAGTTTACGGGTGTGATCTTACTACTAGCTATTGACATCAATTCTTAGCTATATTATACCTCTAGTTGATGCAAATACCGTAGTTTTCAGTCATCTCTTTTGCTGGTATATTTACGAGGAAGCTCCTCAGCGGGTTGGGAGCTTGAGGAAGCTCCAAAACATGGGTACTTGTGATTGGGAGCTTGAGGAAGCTCCCGATCCATCGAGGAGCTTCCTCAAGTTCTCAACCACAAGTATCCCCAGGAAACTCCTATCCGGAGCGGCCATTTCACATCTGCGAAGTACCCGAAAAGATCTTGAGTATCCAAGGAAGCTCCCGCCACTTTTGGAGTGTTTCGTACCAGCTCCAAAGCTCATAGTTACGCCGGAATGACGGGTACGCCCTTCCTAAGGGCCGGGAGCGGTACCCGTGCAACTTAGGTATAAATGAAGGATTTACTTAAGCCCAACAACAAGATTCAAAACTAAGGTTCTAAAGGAGTCCCACGACTTACCAACCACAGGACATGTAGTATTTTTCAAAACTTACTACAATGCCAGGCAGTCATTTTTTTGGAAGGGAATGTATAAAGACATTCAAAGCTATGTAGTAGAGTGTGACATTTGTCAAAGAAACAAAAGTGAAAATGTTATGACTCCCGGGTTACTCCACCCCCTACACATTCCAACCAGAAGTGGGAGGAAATCTCCATGGACTTCATTGAAGGGTTACCATTATCAGAAGGGAAAGATAAAATCCTAGTGGTAGTGGATCGACTAAGTATGCACATTTTATGGGCGTGAAGAAAACCGATTTAGCTAAACAAATTGCTGAAATATTCTGTAAAAATATTTACAAATTATATGGTTTTCTCAAAATCATTGTTAGTGATAGAGATGCCAAATTCAAAAGCAACTTTTGGAAGGAATTCTGCAAACAAATTGGGACATCTCTTAACATGAGTTCAACTTACCATCCCCAAACAGATGGACAGACAGAAGTTGTCAACAAATGTTTGGGAACTTATCTTCGTAGTTTCATCACTGATAAGCAGAACACAAGGTTGCCGTGGTTGCATCTTGGAGAATTGTGGTATAATTCTAGTTACCACACATTGGCCAAAATGACACCTTTTCAAGCTTTATATGGGTATGAATCGCGTTGGTGGAGGGAATTTCCCCAAGGTAGTGTAAAAGTTCCTGTAGTAAAAAGTCAACTTGAAGAAAATCAAAGAGTAATACAAGTACTCAAGGATAACTTAACCATGGCCCAAAATCGTATGAAGCAACAAGCTGATTGGGTGTTTGTAAGACTCCAACCATACAAACAATTATCGCTTAAGCAACAAGGAAATAATAAGTTGGCTCCGAAGTTTTATGGGCCATATCAAATTATCCGAAAGATCAGCCCAGTAGCATATGAATTGGATTTGCCCGATAAGAGTCGAATTCACGACGTCTTTCATGTGTTGTGCCTCAAAAAAATGTTGGGACAACATCAGTCAGCCCAGACGATACTCCCTACCCCAAATGAAGGAAGGAAACTCATTTTAGAACCAGAAGCTATTATCACCATCAGAGAAAGAAGACTACGCACTTGAGTAATTAAAGAATACCTTATCAAATGGAAGAATCTTCCAGAAGAGGACGCATTGTGGCAGATAGAGAAGTTTATTCAGCAACATACATCATTTCCTTTCTTGGAGGACAAAGCATCTTAAAGGGAGAGTGCAATGTTATATATATATATATATATTGTCATATAATTCTATTGTTATATGACAATATATATATATATATATATATATATAGGTTCATATATAAATATATAATTAAACAATAACAAAGACAGATTATAATGAAAGAATAAATAACAATTATAAAAAAAGAAATAAATCATACAAATAAAGACAAATCAAATAAAAAGAAACGACATACCTTTTTATGAAAAAGCAAGTCCATTGGCCCACACCATTATTTATTTGGGCATTCCATTGTAATCTATCTGATTCAAATTATCAAATATAAAATTATATCATTTCAATGTCTGAATTATCGTGTTATGTGTCCAATTAAAATTTCTTTACATTTCATATTCCTTTCCAATTAATGTAAAGCCAAGATGCTGGGTGAATCTGCAACTCTCTGCCTGAGAATTGAATTTGCCAACCATTTTATACTGAGTAAATCTTGTAAAATACAACCATTTTCAACATTAGTGGATATATGTAAAAAGAGGAAGATATAATATGTACTTTATGTAAACATCACAAATTATTGAGATGAGAGCCGTCTGGTTCTTCTGGAGTTCGTGATTCAAGGATTTTAACCTTGTATTGGGTCCTACTTTTACAATAGTTTTAGAATCCGTTGTGCATGTCAACAATGGAAGTGCACTGAATAAAGACAAGTGGCCAGATTACTCAAGAACAATGTAGGAGTCAACTATTCATGGGATTTAAAGATGACTTTGAGTGTGAAACTCATTTCCTTGCATGAAATTTGGACTTTTAGATGAGAGAGATGCTCATCCCATTTACCTTGTATACTAAGTCACATGTCACGAGGACACAGGACACGGAGGACACGAAAATACGAGTATTCGACATGAGACACGACGACCCTGGAAACAGGACACGGGGGACACATTATATATATATTAAAAAAACTAGAAGTCTATACATCAATCTGAATCATAATATCATTCAATTGAAATTTGACAATGATGAATCAATAATAAAATTATCAATGAACATTGAATCATGAAGTTTGAGTTTGAACCATAAACTTCATATTTGATATTTGATATTTCTCATTAAACCATCAAAATCAAAATGTATTACATAGATATCGAGAGAATGCCACTGGCAAATACAAAATAGAGTAGATACTACTACAGTCTAGTATCTACAGCACTACTACATGCAAAATGAAAATACTAAATAGCCACTGAGAAGATATTTGTTCGTTCTCTGTTTGTTGCTGTTACACAGAGCCTTGGGCGTAGCTGCTACGTGTGCTCTATTCGCGTGCCTCTGCCCTGGATTGCTCTACGCTCTGTTGAATGTCCTAATGTGCCTCTGCCCTGAGCTATTTGTTGCTGCAACAGCTCTTGTTGCTGCTGCATGGCTTCAACAATTCGGTAGTGGCAACTCCCATACCAGCGGCACCCTCACTTCTCCACCGGCAACCTTTTAGCAAACAGTCACGAGTCATGACCTCTCAGCAACAATCGCGAGTCACGACCTCTATTCTCCATGGGCACGAAACCTCTCTCAAATCGACAACAAAGAATGGGCCGGAAAAGGCAAAAGCCCGTTTTTTATCCGCGGGAGTGAATTGTTATGGTAGGACACGTGTCCAGAAATCGGGACACGATCATGGCACATGTTCGACATGTGCCGGATCGTGTCCCTATTTCTGGACACGTAAAATTTTGTGTCGGACTTGTATTAGGGCACGTGTCGTGTCCGACACATGGAATACGTGACACAGGCCCTGTTTTGAAGTGTCATGTTACTTAGCTTGTATATTATGTATCGTATATAGGTTGTACTATATAGTAACATATAATATTGATATTACATTACAGATTTTATATCCTACATACTATATACCTTGCAAGGCATATGCATTATAAATTTATTATATTATAGTTTTAATGTTTGTTTTTATCGAGTGGATCTGTTTGGGATGACATCTGAGATGGTTCCAAGACGTATATGTAGTTTATTTGAAATGAATTTGTCACAGATATGGTGTAAGTGAGGTCTTATTTTTCTTGTTATTTTATTGATTGTTTCGAGAGGTATCTCACTGCCTTGTTTCTCAAGTTTCTTTTATTATTGTTTATGTATATAGAAGTTACCCCTTAATAATTAACTTACATGCATTGTGAAGAACCATTTAATAATGAAAGATCAATCAACATAAATACCAAAAATCAGCATAAACACCAGATCTGAATATTTTATTAAGTAAGGATGACAGTCATACATGCCTGGCAACACATGAGGGCAGATCTGAGATATAGAGATGCTCCAACGCTTGAGGTGAAAGACCCTTTCTTTCTTCCTTAATGCATGGTGTCTTAGTACATAGTTCCCACGACTTCACCAATGGTAGATCTCACATATATGGTTGCCCCTTTGAGCACAGGACTTCTGCAACTCTTAAGCGATCTCTACAATTTGTTACTCAACCCTTTGAAAGGATATCGCTGCTCCATAAGTGGATCTGGCTTCTAATCAATGATCATGTCCTTTTTGAAGATGGAATGCTGCCCAATCAGTGATGTGCCCAACTTCCAAGACTTCAAGCATGAGTTTGATCTTAATCTCTGCAAATTGATGATGATATGATCAGTGCTGTCAGGGCATCCTCTTGTACTCGGGCTTCCAAGAGAGATGTGTGATTTTCCTAGCAAGAGATCCCTCCCACAATCAACCTCAACTTTGAGAATGTGCCCAGCTGTAAACAATTCGATCTCTGCCCATACACTAATTGATATTCTTCTGGGATGAAGCACGATGATAGATTTGGATGAGCTACCTCTTGGATTGGCTAGGATGGATAGATTTCGCCATCGAAACCAATGCTTGTCGAGGGCTTCTGTCCTCAACACTCCAAAAGCTCAGAGAGTTCTCAAATCGATTTCTCAAAGTTAATAATAATAATCAATTCTCCTTTTTCCTTTTTTCCTCCTTTTATTCCTTCATCAACCCTTTTCTCATCTTTTAATTATTTCCATTACCTTTAATAAAGTAATTTGACTTTATAATAATGAAGTGACCCCTTTTTCATTAATGATTTGATATCACCTTTAATTATGTGCTTTTTACCCAAGGTGACACTAGACATTAATTAGATCCCTTTTTAATTATTGCTCGCTCAAACCTATGGGAATTGAATAGGTTAACAGGTTGATGTCTGGTGCTTAAGCGGAAGGGGACATTACAGTCCTCAAACAATCGTAAGCTTGGATGTTGGTGTACTTGTTCCCCTTCCCATGTGGCATCTTCAATGGGCAATTCCTTCCATCTAACGAGGTACTCCCAAATGACCCTGTTTCTCAATTTCCTTTCTTGAACCTGTAATATTTTCTCTAGAATCAATACCAGTTGCCCCTCCTCATCAAGTGGAGGTAGCTTAGATGATGTGGTCACCTGTTGACCCACGGCTTTCGGCTTTCTTCAGGCAATATACATGGAATAAATTATGAATTTTGCTCCCCTCAGGCAACACAAGCTCGTAAGCCACCTCTCCCACTCTCCTATTAATCCTGTAAGGGCCATAGAAGCGAGGCTTCAATTTTTCCACTCCCTGTTGAGGGAAGGCTGTCTATAAGGTTGTAGCCTCTAATACACCAAATCTCCCACTTCAAAGCTACGCTCAACCCTGTGCCTATTTGCATACACTTTTTATTGGTGCCTATTTGTTTGCAAGTTGTCTATGAGAACTTTAAGAATGTCTTGGCTTTCCTGAATCCAATCCTTGGCTTTGGGTGCCCTGCTATCTCCAAATAACAAGCCTGCAAAAGTTAGAGCATCATAGCCATATAGTGCTCTAAAAGGAGTCATACCGATGGACTTGTGGTAGGTAGTATTTTAACAATGTTCCCCTAGATGTAGCCATTTGATCCAAATCCTTTGCTGACCCACTACATAATTTCTCAAATATCCCTCAAGCCATTTCTTTACTATTTCTGTTTGCTCACCAATCTGAGGGTGGTAACTAGTACTAGTAGCCAAATCGGTACCAACCAACCTGAAGGGCTCTTGCCAAAAGGCATTGGTGAATCTGTTGTACCTGTCACTAACAATGGTCTTAGTTAACCTGTGCAATTTGAATACCTCTCAGATAAATAACTCCGCTACCTATGCTATTGTATACTTCAAAGGAATAACAAAGAAATGAGCAAATTTGGTTAGCCTGTCCACGACCACATATATGCAATCTCTACCCTACACCTTCAACAACTCTGTAATGAAATACAAGGAAATAATTTCCTATTTCTGCTCTGAAATTGGTAATGGATGAAGCAGTCCTACCGGATGGCTGTGTTTTGCTGGAAAATGTTGCATTCCCTCACATGTTTAAGTACATCGTCCTTGAGGCCCTTCCATGAGAACCTCTCTCGAATTTGCTTGTCAGTTTTCAAGAATCCTTGATGTCCTGCCAATGGTGATTCATGCAAGACCTGCACGATCTTCTTCTTAACCACTGATTCTGAGACCAAGTAGATCCTGCTCTTGTAATAGATGATATCATCTACTACCCTGTACCTGTCCATCCAGTAGTTCACAAGCAAACTTATTTTTTGAGTACTCCACCAAAAGGTGGAACTTCCAATCTGCAGAAATCTCCATAAGAGAGAGTGTAGTTGGCCTTCTAGAGAGGGCATCAACTACAATGTTGTTTTTTCCTTTCACATATTCAATCTCAAAGTCATATGCTTGTATCTTATTGACCCAATTTTGTTGCCTTTCATTCAACTCCTTCTGTTCTAAAAGGTATCTCAAGCTGTTATAATCTGTTTCAATCTTGAATCTGCCACCCACCAAGTATTGCCTAAATTTGGTCAAGGCATGTAAGATCGCAAGCATCTCCTTATCATATATAGAATAGTGATGCTCATACTCTTTGAGTTTCGTGCTCTCAAAGGCTATAGGGTGATGATTGTGCATTAATACTGCTCTTATACCTTCTCCTGAGGAATCACACTCTAGTACAAATGGCTGACTAAAATTTGGCAATGCACGAACTAGGCACAAGCTCATCACTTTCTTGAGTCTCTCAAAAATGTTTTGTGCCTCATTTGACCAAATGAATGCCCCTTTCTTTGTGAGATCTGTGAGGGGTGCTACCAATTGTGAAAATCCTTTAACATACCGCTTGTAATAAGTACAAAGACCCAAGAAACTTTTCAACTCTGTCACACTCTGAGGTGTGGGCCATTCCAGTATTACCTTAATTTTGTCCAGATGAAACTGCATTCCATTCTTCCCTATAACATGCCCTAAATATAACATTTCCTACATCCCAAATTCACACTTGGACATCTTTGCATATAATGACTGCTCTCCCAAAATCCCCAATACCTCATCTAGGTGTTGCAGATGTTCCTCCCAAGTCTTACTATAGATCAAACTGTCATAAAAAAATAACAATAGGAACTTACGAAATTGCTTGTTGAATGTATGATTCATGCACGATTGAAAGATGGCAGGTGCATTCATTACCCCAAAAGGCATTACTAGGAATTCATAGTGTTCGTAATGGCAACAAAAAGTTGTTTTTTGAATGTCCTATTCCCTTACTCGTATCTGATGATACCCAGACCAAAAATCAATTTTTGAAAAGTATTTTCCCCCATATAATTCATCCATCAACTCATCTATCCTTGGAATTGGGTACCAGTTCTTAATAGTCTTCTTGTTCGAGGCCTGTAATCTATGCACATGCGCAAAGTCCCATCCTTCTTTTTCACCAACACTACTGATGATGCAAACGGACTAGAATTGGGTCGAATGTGGCCCAACCTAAGTAAAGCTTCAATGGTCTTTTCATTTTCATCTTTATATTTCTTGGGATGCCGATAAGTAGTAGTAATGATTTCCTGTGTCCCCTCCTCTAACTTAGTAATATGCTCAAATCCTTGATCGAGAGGTCTACCTGGAGGGATATCTCTAAACACCCACTTGTGCTTCTGCAACAGTGCCTGTATATCATCCGGGTGTTGTGATGTGTGATTTGGAGGCTTCTTAAATGTGATCAATCACTCTGCTGCCCACTCTATGTCTCCTTGCCAAAGTCTAGCCTCCATCATTTGTGACGACACTGCCCAGGGGGGTAAGTATGCATGCTCCGCAACACTACCCTCTTACCATCAGGTCCCAGAAACGCCATCTCCATGGTCTAGTAGTTCGTGGGGTATTTCCCAATAGAATAGAGCCATTGAACTTCTAACACCACATTTGTATCCGACACATTAGCCACATAAAAATAATCCGTCAAGTTATAATTCTCGAGTGTTATATTCAATTTTGGAATCCATTGGGTGCGATCCATGCTATGGTTTCTTGCTACTGCCATCGTAAACCCCTCAAACTCCTCGGTGGGAATGCGTCTTCTCGTCACCCAAGCAGCATCTATAAAATTGTTTGTAGCCTCACCATCAACCAAGACCCCGACTTTGTGGCCCTATATAACTCCTCTCACCCCGAGAGTATGAAACCTGGGAACTCCTGACAAAGTGGCAATAACACCCCCTTTGACATCATCTCGAAGCTCCTTATCCTCTGCTGTACGAAGCTCCTCCTGTACTTGCTCCTGATCATCCTCATCCTCCCCACTATCTGAATATACCTCGATGTAGTGAGCCTTTCCCTTCCCTAAAGACTTGTGACCTGGTACCCATGGTTCCTGGCAGCTAAAGCATAACTTCTTTCTTCTCAACTCTCTTATGGTATCATCATCCATCATGTCCTTTCTTGGCAATCCCTCTGGAAAGGTTTTCTATCTTTATCTTTATCCGGGAAGGTTAGTTTGGGAGGAAACTTGTTATTTGGTACAGAATCCTGCAAGTCTTTGGTCCTGCTAATAGCATCCTGCAAGGTGGTGTGTTTATAGGCCTTAACCCATCCATGTAATGGTTCATCCAAAGCCTCGGTAAACAACATGACTAGTTGGTACTCCGATATGTTAGTTACCATGACAACGATTTTATGAATTTCTGATATAAAAGCCTCCAGGCTATCTGTTTGTCTGAGCTGGGCTAGCTCTCTGAAGTGAATCTCTGGATCCTTCTTGTCAAAGTGCTCAATGATCCTTTGCGTGAAGTCCGTGTATGATGTGATATTATTATGGCTCAATGTCACCAACCCATGGTACCACCACTGATGGGCCTCCCCATCCAAGTGCAACGTGGCAAGTTTTATCGCATCTGCCTCCATCATTGGGTTGAGTTGGAAATAGGTGTCCAACTTCTGTCCAAATCCTCACTGTGCAACTCGATGACCCATCAAAGTTGGGAATGGTTAGCTTCCCCACTGTATGCCCTTATACCACTATAAGATACTTGGTAAGTGATGTCTGATTTTTCTTGTTATTTTGTTATTGTTTCGATAGATATCTCGCTGCCTATCAAGTTGGTTTATTATTGTTTATGTATATAGAAGTTACCCCTCAATAATTAACTTGCATGCATGGTGAAGAACCATTTAATAATAAAAGGTTATTTAATAAGGATGTCTGTCATACATGCCTGGCAACACATGAGGGCAGATCTGAGATATAGAGATGCTCCAATGCTTGAGGTGAAAGACACTTGCTGTAGATGTTAGTAATGGTGTCCTTGCTGCTCTGGAACAAATATAAAGTCTGCTGTACTAACAGAGATCTTCCAACTGATTTTTGGGCTACCTTCAAGATAAATGCCCTATCCCACATGCCATGCAACACCACTCGATTCTTCAAAGATCATGCTTGCCAAACAATGAGGCTACACTGCTCCAGAATGATCCCTTGTTCAGCAGAGATGGAATGCGCCCTTCTTGAGGATTCCTCCCATTGTGATCTGATTTCTTTCTTCCTTAATGCATGGGCATCTTAGTACATAGTTCCCACGACTTCACCAATTGCAGATCTCACATATATGGTGGCCCCAATGAGCACATGACTTCTGCAGTTCTTAAGCGATCTCCACAATTTGTTGCTCAACCTTTTGAAAGGATATCGCTGCTCCATAAGTGGATCTGGCTTCTAATCAATGCTTACGCCCTTACTGAAGATGGAACACTGCCCAATCAGTGATGCGCCCAACTCCCAAGCCTTCCAACACGAGTTTGATCTTAATCTTGGCGAATTGATGATGATATGATCAGCGCTGTCGGGGCATCCTCTTGTACTCAGGCTTCCAAGAGAGATGTGTGGTTTTCGTTGCAAGAGATCCCTCCCAAAGCCAACCACGACTTTGAGAATATGCCCAGCTGTAAACAATTCGATCTCTGCCCATACACTGATTGATCTTCTTCTGAGAAGATGCATGATGATAGATCTTGATGATCTACCTCCTGAATTGGCTAGGATGGATAGATTTCTCCATGGAAACCAATCCTCAACACTCCAAAAGCTCAGGGAGCTCTCAAATTGATTTCTTAAAGTGAATAATAATAAATTAATAATCAATGCTCTTTTTTCCTTTTTTCCTCCTTTTATTCCTTCATTAACCCTTTTCTCATCTTTTAATTATTTCCGTCACCTTTAATCAGTGTTGCACACATCGGCGCAGCGAAAAAATTGCATGGTCTTGGCAACACATCGGCAATAAATCGGAAAACTTAAAAAAATACAAAAATATTCATTTTTTTCAATTTTTTAAATATCTAAAGCAACAATAACATCAAATAAACACATTGCCACATGAATATGGAAAGAAAACCGATATATAAGATATATAAGATGTCTAGAGATACATCACACAACAAAAATGGATCGTGTCCTAAATCCTAACTCCCAAGTCATAAAAAATATAACAAATGTATCTCATGATCATCACGAGTCAATAATAATAATAAATGAAATTAATTAGTTCGACTAGGATACTGAATGCTCTGCAAGGGCGGATTAATTAATGTTGTAAGAATGCTCCGAAATTAATTAATTAGTTAGTGCCATAAGAATCCACTGAAATTAATTAATTAGTGCTATAAGAATGCTCTGAAATTAATTAATTAGTTCTGTAAGAATGCTCTACAAGGGCGAATTTCATAACAAGATCCTCACACTCCACCCTCCACGAAGTCAAAATCACCTTTAGAAAAATTCGGGAAAAAATCGGCAATATCTCGGGATAAATCGAGAAAAAATCGACACTATCTCGGTAAAAAATCGGCCTGATTTTTTAAGCGATTTTTTGTGAAAAAATCGACGAGCAACAAAAATCGCGATTTCTCGACCGATGTTGGTAACACTGCCTTTAATAGAGTATTTTGACTTTATAAAAATGAAGTGACCCCTTTTTCATTAATGACTTACTATCGCCATTAATTATGTGCTTTTTACCGAAGGTGACATTAGACATTAATTAATTCCCTTTTCAATTATTGCCCGCTCAAACCTATGGGAATTGAATAGGATAGTGGGTTGATCTTTGGTGCTTAAGCCGAAGGGGACATTATGTATGGATTCATGATGTATCCAGCGTGGATCTAGATCAGATCCGTATCCAAGGGGATCCATGGACATGTAGGAGCTAGCCATTAGTGGTAACATGGGGTGTATTTATTGTATTGAGAAAGCAAAACACCCTATCAATGAACTCTATGAGAAAGGTATGTTATTAACACTTGTTAGGAAGCATAACTTAACGCTATTTGAAGTTTGAACTATTAGTTTTTATACAATTCTAGTAGTATAATTATTTGCAGATAATAAAATAGGATCACTAAAAGAATAACCAAGCACAGAAACAATAGACATAGAATTTTATCCTGGGAAACTGAACAGGGAGAAAACCCAACAACCTTCGTATAGAGATAATCAGTTCAGAGATCAGAGTACATCCAGATATCAAGAATAAGAGAGAGAAAGAGAAACTTCTCCAAGTGTAGAAACCCCAAAAGCACTTCACCTAGCTACAGTAGTGAACTTCTTCCTCTCCTTGAGCAAACTTGCTTGTGTTGAGTGAGTGACCAAATGAAGAATAAGAGAGAGAAAGAGAAACTTCTCCAAGTGTAGAAACCCCAAAAGCACTTCACCTAGCTACAGTAGTGAACTTCTTCCTCTCCTTGAGCAAACTTGCTTGTGTTGAGTGAGTGACCAAATGAGAGGTGTGACCTCTCTATTTATACTCATCAAAAGGTGAGTTTTTCCTTACTGGGCCGACTTCTCTAATTGTCTCGGTCAACTTGTCTTGGGGGAAGATAAAATTACATTTAATAAATATTTTCTTTGGGTAATTCGAACCCAAGGCTTACATGGATTCTTTCAAGGCTTTTACATGATCAAATACATCAATATCTTCTCCTGAAGGAGGTACAACAATAATATAATAAAATACAATAAGAATAACTTCCGAAGTTACATTATTTCCAACGCTCCCTCTTAACAAGGAAGGTATTCTTCGGACATGGTCATCATCAGCATTATTGGACACAATCATTTGGATCTCAACTATACATCACATACGGAAGGTCTTCAACACAGTCTCAGTCCATCGAGAAGTGTCATCATGCATCTACTCCACTCAGTCCATTGATGGATCCATACATCAGCTCAACCTAGTCCATCGGGGAACATGCACCAGTTCAACTAGTCCATTGTTGAGTCCATACAAGAGTACCAGTGTGCGCTAGCCTCTCTATCCCATCTCAGGGTGTCTGAGAGATCTCCTCACTCTTTTCAGAGTGATCGGGAGAATACAATAAATCTCTCTATGAGAGATCTCCCCACTCCTTTCGGAGTGATCGAGAGTATGTGTTGGCCTCTCCATCCTTTTTAGGATGTTCGAGAGATTTCCTCACTCCGTCTCGGAGTGATCGGGAGAATGCAATGGCCTCTCCATCCTATCTCAGGATGTCCGAGAGATCTCCTCACTCCTTTTAGAGTGATCGGGAGAATGCAGTGGCCTCTCCATCCTATCTCAGGATGTCCGAGAGATCTCCTCACTCTTTTCAGAGTGATCGGGAGAATGCATTGGTCTCTGTATCATCTTTCCCTCTCAAGGAGGGACACATTCTCAGCCACACCAAGCCTTTCATAAAAGTACGCAAACTTTATCCTGGGAAGAGGCTTGGTAATAATGTCTGTAGTCTGGTCATTTGTCAGAACATACTGTAGCTCGATCGCACCTTTCTGCACCATATCACGAATGTAGTGATACTGAATCTTGATATGCTTCGACTTGTCGTGTAATACGAGATTCACTGACATCTCCACATAGGTTTGGTTATCACAGTAAATCACAGCTGGCTTTGGAATTTGGCCAAACAAACTCACAAGGAGTTTTCGAAACCACACAACTTCCCAAGTTGCAGTGCTAGTAGCCATGTACTCAGCCTCTGCAGTACTAAGTGCTATTGATGTCTGCTTCCTGCTGCACTAGGAAATCACGACAGATCCCAGGTTGAAGCAACACTCAAAGGTGCTCTTCTTCCTATCCATAACACTCCTGACCCAATCAGAATCGAAAAATCCCTGCAATCTCAAGTCACAATTTGAAGCATATCTCAGGCCATATCCCACAGTGCCACGCAAATATCTCAACACATGTTTTGCAGCAACCCATTGAATTTGTCTCGACTCACACATGAACTGGCTAAGGGCACCCACTGCAAAACATATATTTGGCCTAGTGTTGACCAAATACAACAATGATCCAATCAGCTGGCGGTACATGGTGGGATCTATCAAATCTGAATCGGAAGCATAGTCTCTCAGCTTCTTCAGATTCACATCCATTGGTGTGGTCATTGACTTACAGTCCAACATTCCGAATCTCTTCAGTATGGCAATGGTGTATTTTCCTTGGCTCACGAAAATCTCATTGTGCCTCTGCCATACTTCTAATCCCAAGAAGTAATGCATCAATCCAAGGTCCTTCATTTCAAATTTTAGAGGCAAGCTTCTTTTTACAACATACAATAAGTTTCTCATTTCTGGTGAGAAACAGATCATCAACATAGAGTACCAAAATCAGTGGCTCACCATCCACAACCTTGTAGTAAAGGTTGGGGTTTGCATTAACTCTTGGTGAATCCCAAGCTCACCAAGTATCCATCTATCCGACCATACTAAGCACGTGGTGCTTGCTTGAGTCCATATGAGGCCTTTTTCAACCTGCATACATGGGACTCCTTTCCATGGATCTCAAAACCCTCAAGTTGTTCAATATGTACTTCTTCCTCGATTACACCATTGAGGAAGGCGGTTTCGACATCCATCTAATGCAACTTCCATCCCATAGCTGAAGCAATAGCAATAATCGTCTCGATGAAAGCATATCGAACCACATGAGCAAATGTCTCATCATAATCAACTCCCTCTTTCTGAGAGAATCCTCTAGCAACAAATCTAGCCTTGTGTTTCTCAACATTGCCATCTACTCCATGCTTGATTTTGTAAATCCACTTGGAAGTCACTACTGACTTCCTTTTAGGTCTTGGTACAACCTCCCACACATCATTCTTCATGATGGATTGATATTCTTCCATCATGGCATCCTTTCATACTTGGGTGTCTGGAGGCCTCTTCATAGGTGGAGGGTTCTGTGTCAATAATGTGACTCATCAATGCTACATAACTCGAGAATATTTGAGGTCTCTTTCTTTCTTGAAAGGTACCATGGGGAGCTTCATGCCCCTCTGCATCTTGCAATGTCTGTTGTGCCAAACTAGCCCTCTTTCGGCCTACTGCAACATCTCAGGGAACATCAACTGGCTCAACAGAATCAATGGGATCAATCGGCTCATCCTTCTTAGCTAACTCCCTCTGAAATGTTGGAGGGGGAGATGATCTCATCTCTTTTGGATCTATCAGCTCCTCGTCATCGATCTCCATAACGAATCCTCTAGCTCTTTTGATAGCCATCTCCTCGTCAAAGGACACATCCCTGTTGACCTCGATCTGTCTTGATCCTGGGATGTAGATTTATAAGCCTTTGAAGACTCACTGTATCCCACAAATGTTCCCTTCTTTTTCGAAGGCTCTAACTTCGTCCTCTTTTCCTTGGGAACATGAATGTAGACTGGACAACCAAAGATACGAAGATGGCCCAATTCTGGTTTCACTCCCGTGAAAGCTTCTTTTGGAGTCGTGTTCTTCAAAATTTTATGAGGGCATCTATTTTGCACATAGATAGCTGTTCTGGAAGCTTCTTCCCATAAGAACATAGGGAAACTTTGGTCATGTATCATGGCTTTGACTGCCTCAACAATCAACCTGTTCTTCCTTTCCGCAACCCCATTTTGTTGAGGGTTGTAAGGAACTATGTAATCCCTCTTAATTCCCACTTCCTTGCAGAAATCACTGAAATCTATAGAGGTGTATTCTCCACCATTGTCTTACCTCAAGATCGTAATCCTCTTTCTTGACAAGTTCTCGACTTGTGCCTTGAATTTCTTTGAATTGGCATAGCACCTCCTCAGATTCCTTCCTCTTGAGAAAGTATATCCAAGTCTTCCAAGAATAATCATAAAAAAATGTTACATAGTAGTAGTAGCCACCCAATGAGGCAACTGTCATGGGTCCACACAAGTCAGAATGTATTAGATCCAAAATTCTTTTGGATCTGCTTTCACTATTTAGGAAAGAGCCCTTGGCACTCTTGCCAAGTGCACATCCTCTACACATTCCATAACTGTCTACATGAAGTACTAATAGACCTGTCACCATATTCCTTAATGACGGGAGAGCTTTATAGTTAAGATGAGCAAGTCTTCTGTGCCATAGCTCACCCATGTTGGTAGAGTCATGTACTTGTGCTTGAGCTGTGTTGGATTTTGTGCAACTTCGGAAGATATTCTTATTGTACTTTATTGTAATTACTTGTACCTCCTACATGAGTTAATCTTGATGTAATTAATCATGTAAACCCTAGAAAGAATAATGTAAACCTTGGGGTGAAAATCAAGTAAAGAAAATAATTATTAAATGCATTTTTATATTCCCCCAAGACAAGTCGGCCCAGTCAAGTTAGACAAGTCGGCCCTGTTGAGGAAAAAGCCAGTTTGGCACTTGTATAAATAGAGGGAAAGTTCACCTCATTATTCACTCATTCACTCAAAACAAGTTCGCATTGCTTGGAGAGAGATTCACACCTGTAGCTAGGAGAAGACATTTTGGGGTTTCTACTTGGAAACTACTTCCATCTTTTCTCTCTCATCATTGTACTCTGTTCTCGGAATTATTCATCTCTATACAAAGGTTGCTGGGTTTTCTCCCGATTGGGTTTCCCAGGATAAATTCTTGTGTTCTTTGTTTCTGTGCTTTGTCTTTCTTGTAGTGATCCTATTGATTTTATGCAATTGAATTATTATGCTATAATTGTATGAAACACTAACATGGTATCAGAGCGGTACGAGAAGAAGCCATTGCTGGAACCAGGGTTTCATCTTTCAAGGCCTTCACTCAACATTTTGACAGAAAAAGAGCCTTGGGAATTTCGCTCTAAGGAAGTTGCATCTTTTGGTGAAGGAAGAATCCAATTCTGAGAATTTTCAATTTTTGACTTAATTCTGCAGCTGCAACAGAAATTAGGGTTTCGGTTTTTGACCTACTTCCTCCACAGTTTTGGCTCGACCCCACTTTTTCTTAACTCACGTTGCTAGGGCGCATCTCCTTGTCGAGTCAGTTTTCCAAGAATCCAACTTTCATTTTTGACCTAGCTCTTGCTATGGTTTTTGCTTCAGATCTGCAGTCAGGAGGATTGGAATGAAGGTTGAAGATCGTCTGGAAGGGGCTTCCAACTTCATCTCCTGGAAGCCTAGGGTTCTTCTCTTACCACAAGAGAATAATCTCTTGCAGTTTGTCAATGAGAAGGTCCCAGATCCAGAATTTAAAGAAGACCACCTTCACAAGAAGTAAAGGAATGATGATCGTTCAGAGCTCTTCTTCTAATTCTCCATATGTTGAGGAGATATGAAGATCCAGATTGCCAGAACAAAGGTCTCTCATGGTTCCCACAAGAAGGCAGTGGGAGAACACACACAAAAACAATAAAAGATAAGTATTTGGCTTTATTGCTAACATAGATCTGTTTTGTCTTATACGTATCAAATTATATGTAGATCTATCAGGAAGTGTGTTGAGCAGTTGATGTAGTTTACTTTTTGATGTACTGTAAACTCTTGTTGTATTTGTTATGCATATGAGCTACACAACACTCCATGAGCACATGATGGAACTAGTCTAGATGATATCTCCTTCATGCATGCTTAGAGTAGTGCACACTCTTGATGGCATGTTCTAGTGAAGATAACATACATCTAGATAATTCCCATGTGTGTTTGGAGGACATGTTTATGATTGTTGTGCTAAAGTATTAGCTAAGATGCCTGTGTAAACTATTGTCATTGCATTGAAATAGATATTGGTTAAATTTGACTATGTGATGTCACTAATCATCAGACGAGATTTGACTTGTAGGGAAAAGATCATGTGATATGGCCTACAAGAGAAGTACGATAAGATTTGTTTCGATGAACAAGTGGTGGATGTTGGTGTTTCATACAATTATAGCATAATAATTCAATTGCATAAAATCAATAGGATCACTAGAAGAAAGACAAAGCACAGAAACAATACACGAGAATTTAACCTGGGAAACCCAATCAGGAGAAAACCCAACAACCTTCGTATAGAGATGAATAATTCTGAGAACAAAGTTCAGAGATGAGAGAGAGAAAGTAGAACATCTCTCTAACCAAAAACCCTGAAAATAAGCTTTTCCTAACTGCAGGTGCGAGCTCCTCTCCAAGTGATGCGAACTTGTGTGTGAGTGAATGAACAAATGAGACATACCACCTCTCTATTTATACACATGCAAAAATGAATTTTTCCCTTTCTGGGCCGATTTGACTTTTCCCAAATTGGGCCGACCTGACTGGGGCAGTTATGCCTATTGTTTGGGGCAGACTGCCCAGTGTTTTGGGGCAGTTTACCCACTGGGAAGACTTGTCTAATCTGACAGGGCTCACTTGTCTTGGGGGAATATAAAAATACATTTAATAATTATTTTCTTTACTTAATTTTCTCCCCAAGGTTTACATTGATTCTTTCAAGGGTTTACATGATTAATTACATCAAGATCAACTCCCGTAGGAGGTACAAATAATTACTTTAGAATATAATAAGAATAATTTTTGAAGTTGCACATAATCCAACACTCCCTCTCAACAAGGAAGGTATTCTTCGGTCTTCATCAACACCACGATCATCTAGGCTTCATCTGTACATCTATACTGTCTTAATCATCTCTATACATACTGTAGGTTGTCAACACAGTCTCAGTCCTTCGAGAAGTGTCATCATGCATGAACTCTACCAGTCCTTCGGTGAGTCCAGGAGAGTGTCTCCATCCTACCTGGATGCCCGAGAGATAGGCTTTACCATCTGCTATACCATCTTCTACCTGTTCGTCTCATCTGCCAATGGGATCCTCCCATACCTGGCTGAGAACCTAGACGAGCAGAGGTGCACAACCAACTACTACCTGTTCGTCTCATCTGTCGATGGGGTACTCCCATACCTGGCTGAGAACCTAAACGAGTAGAGGTACCTGTGCAATCATCACACGACCATCTACTACTTGTCTGTCTCATCTGTCGATGGGATTTCTACCATACCTGGCTGAGAACCTGGACGAGCAGAGGCACCTGTGTGTAACCGGACCATCTACTACTTGTCCGTCTCATCTGCTGATGGGATTTATCCCATACCTGGCTGAGAACTGGACGAGTAGAGGCACTTGGGTGGAAACCGACCATCTACTGACTGTCCGTGTCATTTGTCGATGGGATTTCTCCCATACCTGGCTAAGAACCTGGATGAGTGGAGGCACTTGGGTGAAACCCGACCATCTACTGCCTGTCCGTCTCATCTACCGATGGGATTTCTCCCATACCTGGCTGAGAACCTGGATGAGTGGCGGCACTTGGGTGAAAACAGGGCAAACATCTCTATGTCATCTCTCCCTCTCAAGGAGGGACACGTTCTCTTCTACTCCAAGTCTTCCGCAAAAGTATTCGAACTTCATCCTGGGAAGAGGCTTGGTGAGAACATTTGCAGTATGCGCATCTGTCGGAACATACTATAACTCGACCACACCTTTCTGCACCATATCACATATGAATTGATACTGAATCTCTATATGCTTCGACCTGTCGTGGAATACATGATTCACTGACATTGGCGCACAACTTTGGTTATCATAGTGAATAACGGTTGGCTCTGGAATTTGGCCAAACAATCCTGCAAGGAGTTTACGAAGCCATATTGCTTCTTGGGCTACTGTACTAGCAGCCATATACTCGGCCTCTGCAGTACTGAGTGCTACTGAGTTCTACTTCCTGCTACATGAGGAAATCACTGCAGAACCCAAATTGAAGCATCGTTCTAGTCTGAGGGTCATACTCCTAGAATCTTCCTGCTGAACATCGACGGAATTCATGTGTCCACCACTTGTTCATCGGAACAAGTCTCATCATCCTTCTCTTGTGGGCCATATCACATGGTCTTTTCCCTACAAGTCAAATCTCGATTGATGATCAGTGACATTGCATAATCAAATCTAACCAATGTTTGTTTCAATGCAATGACAATAGTTTACACATGCATCTTGGCTAATACTTTAGCACAACAATCATAAACATGTCTACCAAACACATATGGGAACTATCTAGATGTCTGCTATCTCCACTAGAACATGCCATCAAGAGTGTGCACTACTCTAAGCATGCAGGAAGGAGATATCATCTAGTCTAGCTCCATCTCGTGTTCATGAAATGCATAACAAACACAACAAGAGCCTAAGTAAACTATATCAAATGCTCAATACACTTCCTGATAGATCTGCATATAATTTGATATGTATAAGACAAAACAAATCTATGTGAGCAATAAAAACAAATACTTATCTCTTGTTGTTTTTGTGTGTGGGATCCCACTGCCTTCTTGTGGGAACCATGAGAGACCTCTGTTTTGGCAGTCTGGATCTTCATATCCGATAGCTGGTTCCTCATATCCGATAGTTGGTTCCTCAATGTGAGTGTCACATTGATACTACTATGTTGAAATAGCTTCTTTATGATTTTGAACATCTTTCTAGCAGTCTTCTTTCCTGAGATTTGAGGAACCAAGTGGTCTCTAATTGAGTCTACCAAAATCCTTCTTGCTCTGGCATCATTCTTCCTCTAGCCAGATTTGTCTTCTTCGACTTCTAGTTCTGGGACCTTCTCATTGAGAAATTGCAAGAGATCATTTTTTTCTAGTAAGAGATTAACCCTAGACTTCCAAGAGATGAAGTTGGAAGCCCCTTCCAGACGATCTTCAACCTTCATTCCAATTATCCTGACTGCAAATTTGAAGCAGAAACCCTAGCATGAGCTAGGTCAAAAATGAAAGTTGGATTCTTGAAAAACTGACTCCACAGGGAGATGCACCCTAGCAAGATGAGTTGAGAAAAGGTGGGGCCAAGCTAAAACTGTGGAGGAAGTAGGTAAAAAATTGGAACCCTAATTTCTGCTGCAGCTGTAGAATTAGGTCAAAAATTGAAAATTCTTAGAATTGAATTCTGCCTTCACCAAAATATGTGCCCTCCTTAGAGTGAAATTCCCATGGCCCTTTTTCCGCCAAAATGTTGAGTGAAGGCCTTGAAAGATGAAATCGTAGTTCCGACAATGGCTTCTTCTAGTACCGCTCTGATACCATGTTAGTGTTTCATACAGTTATATCATAATAATTCAATTGCATAAAATCAATAGGATCACTAGAAGAAAGACAAAGCACATAAACAAAGAACACGAGAATTTATCCTGGGAAACCCAATCGGGAGAAAACCCAACAACCTTCGTATAGAGATGAATAATTTTGAGAACAGAGTACAAAGATGAGAGAGAGAAAGTAAAAAGTCTATCTAACCAAAAACCCCAAAAATAAGCTTCTCCTAACTGCAGGTGCGAGCTACTCTCCAAGTGATGCGAACTTGTTGTGTGTGAGTGAATGAACAAATGAGGCATACGACCTCTCTATTTATACACATGCAAAAATGACTTTTTCCCTCTCTGGGATGACCTGACTTTTCCCAAACTGGGCTGACCTGATTGGGGCAGTTTTGCTCATTGTTTGGGGTAGACTGCCCAGTGTTTTGGAGCAGTTTACCCACTGGGCCGACTTGTGTAATCTGATAGGGCTGACTTGTCTTGGGGGAATATAAAAATACATTTAATAAGGATGTTCAGCAGGAAGCTTCTAGAAGTATGACTCTCAGCCTAGAAGGATGATTCCAGAAGAAGCTTTCACAGTAGTGAAACCGGAAGTGGACCACCTTCGGATCTTTGGTTGTCCAGTCTACATACATGTGCCAAAGGAGAAAAGGACAAAGTTAGAACCTTCAGGCAAGAAGGGAACTTTCGTGGCATACAGTGAATCTTCAAAGGCGTATAGAATCTACATCCCAGGATTTAGACAGATTGAAGTCAGCAGGGATGTGTCTTTTGAAGAAGAAATGGCTATCAGGAGAGACAGAGGATCAAACATGGAGATCAATGATGAGGAAATGCTAGAACCAAAGGAGATAAGATTACCCCCCCTCCAGTTCAAAGGGAGCTAGCAGAAGAGGATGAAGCCATCGATTTCATTGATCCAGTTGAGCCAGTTGATGTTCCTAGAAATATTGCAATAGGTCGAAAGAGGGCTAGATGGGCACAACAAGCTTACCATGATGCAGAGGGGCATGCAGCTCCATATGGTACTTTTTGAGAAAGTAAAAGACCTCATAGGTTCTCCAGCATTGATGAGTCACATCATTGACACATAACCTACCACTTATGAAGAAGCATCCAGACACCATGTTTGGAAGGATGCCATGGTGGAAGAATATCAATCCATCATGAAGAATGATGTGTGGGAGGTTGTGTTGAGATCTGAGGGGAAGTCAGTAGTGACTTCCAAGTGGTTATACAAAATCAAGCATGGAGTAGATGGGAGTTTTGAAAAACACAAGGCTAGATTTGTTACCAGAGGGTTCTCTCAGAAAGAGGGAGTCGATTATGATGAGACATTTGCTCCAGTGGCTCGATATACTTCCATTAGATCAATCATTGCCATTGCTTCAACTATGGGGTGGAATTTGCATTAGATGGATGCCAAGACGACCTTTCTCAATGGTGTTATTGAGGAAGAAGTATATATTGAACAACCAGAAGGGTTTGTTGTCCATGGAAAGGTGTCTCACGAATGCAGGCTGAAAAAGGCCCTGTATGGACTCAAGCAAGCACCCTGTGCTTGGTATGGATAGATAGACGGATTCCTGGTGAGTTTGGATTTCACCAAGAGTGATGCAGATCCCAACCTTTACTGCAAGGTTGTAGATGACGAGCCACTGATTTTGGTACTTTGATGACCTGTTTCTCACTGGAAATGAGAAAATCATCGTATGGTGTAAGAAGAAACTTGCCTCTGAGTTTGAAATGAAGGGTCTTGGATTGATGCATTACTTCTTGGGATTATAAGTATGGCAGAGGCAGAAGGATATTTTCCTAGGTCAAGGAAAATACACCATAGATATTCTGAAGAGATTCAGGATGTTGGACTGCAAGTTGATGGCCACTTCGATGGATGCAAATTTTAAGAAGCTGAGGGATTCTGCTTCAGATTCAAATTTGATTGATCCCACTATGTATCGTCAGCTGATTGGGTCCTTGATGTATATGACAAACACCAGACCAGGTATATGCTTTGTTGTGAATGCCCTCAGCCAGTCCATGTGTGAGCCGAGGAATATTCACTGGATTGCTGCAAAACATGTGCTCAGATACTTGCGTGGCACTGTGGGATATGGCCGAGATATGCTTTAGAGTGTGACTTGAGATTGCAGGGGTTTACAGACTCAGATTGGGCTGGATTTGCTGCAGATAGGAAGAGTACTTCCGGATGATGCTTCAGTTTGGGTTCTGTAGTGATTTCTTGGTGCAGGAGGAAGCATAACTCAATAGCACTCTGTACTGCAGAGGCCGAGTATATGGCTGCAAGTACAACAGCCCGAGAAGTAGTAGGGCTTCGAAACTCCTTGCAGGATTGTTTGGCTAGATTCCAGAGCCAACCGTGATTCATTGTTATAACCAAAGTTGTGTGCAGATGTTAGTGAATCCTATATTTCACGACATGTGAAAGCATATAGAGATTTGGTATCACTTCTTTCGTGATATGGTGCAGAAAGGTGCGGTTGAGTTACAGTATGTTCCGACAGATGACCAGAATGCAGATGTTCTCACCAAGTCTCTTCCCAGGATAAAGTTTGAATACTTTCAGGAAGACGTGTAGTTGAAGAGCACGTGACTCTCCTTGAGTGGGACAGATGACATAGAGATGTTTACCCTGCTTTCACCCAAGTACCTCTACTCGTCTAGGTTCTCATCCAGGTATGGGAGAAATGCCATCGGTAGATGAGACAGACAGGTATGGTCAAGTTACACCCAGGTGCCTCTACTCGTCTAGGTTCTCAGCCAGGTATGGGACAAATCCCATCTTCAGATGAGACAGACAGGTAGTAGATGGTTATGTTACACCTAGGTGCCTCTACTCATCTAGGTTCTTAGCCAGGTATGGGAGCAATCCCATCGGCAGATGAGACAGACAGGTAGTAGATGGTTGGGTTACACACAGGTGCCTCTGCTCGTCCAGGTTCTCAGCCAGGTATGGGAGTTATCCCATCAACAGATGAGACGGGCATGTAGTAGATGGTCGTGTGATGCTTGCACATGTACCTCTACTTGTTTAGGTTCTCAGCTAGGTATGGGAGTATCCCATTTGCAGATGAGGCGAACAGGTAGTAGATGGTCGTGCACCTCTGCTCGTCTACATTCTCAGCCAGGTATGGAAGGATCCCATCGGCAGATGAGACAGACAGGTAGCAGATGGTAAAGCAGATGATAAAGCCTATCTCTCAGACATCGAGGTAGGATGGAGAGACTACTCTTGGATTCACATAAGGACAGGTGGAGTTGATGCATAATGACACTTCTCGAAGGACTGAGACTGTGTTAACAACCTTCAGTATGTATAGAGATGATTGAGACAATATAGATGTACAGATGAAATCCAGATGATCGTGATGCTGATGAAGACTGAAGAATACCTTCCTTGTTGAGAGGGAGTGTTGGATTTTTTGCAATTTTGGAAGATATTCTTATTTGTACTTTATTGTAATTATTTGTACCTCCTATGGGAGTTAATCTTGATGTAATTAATCATGTAAACCCTAGAAAGAATAATGTAAACCTTGGGGTGAAAATCAAGTAAAGAAAATAATTATTAAATGTATTTTTATATTCCCCCAAGATAAGTCGGCCCAGTCAAGTTAGACAAGTCGGCCCTGTTGAGGAAAAATCCAGTTTGGCACTTGTAGAAATAGAGGGAAAGTTCTCCTCAGTATTCACTCATTCACTCAACACAAGTTCACATCACTTGGAGAGAGATTCACACCTACAGCTAGGAGAAGACATTTTGGGGTTTCTACTTGGAAAGTACTTCCATTTTTCTCTCTCATCATTGTACTCTGTTCTCGAAATTATTCATCTCTATAAGAAGGTTGCTGGGTTTTCTCCCGATTGGGTTTCCCAGGATAAATTCTTGTGTTCTTTGTTTCTGTGCTTTGTATTTCTGCTAGTGATCCTTTTGATTTTATGCAATTGAATTATTATGCTATAATTGTATGAAACACTAACAAGCTGGTGGTGTGCTCAACCTGTATAAGCTCTCCTCTCGTACACCAATCACCCGTGCTGAATTCAAGCTTGAGTTCTTGTGCCAAGCAAGAACCTTCCCATAAGAGAATGCAACTTTATAACCGTTGTCCTCTAAAGCTGATATGGAGACAAGATTCCTTTTCAAACCAGGTACATATAACACATCACTTAAGTGTAGGGTCTCACTAGACTCCAACTGAAGGGAGGTAGCTCCAGATCCCTTCACAGTGTATTTAGTATCATCCTCAAGTACAACACATTGATGGGATTCTTTCTCAATCAATTTTGAAAGATTTTCTTTCTAACCAGTCATATGTCTAGACACACCACTATTTATTAACTAAGTATCACTAGTGGTGGGAACAATACCTGACAAAGCTAATATGAAGATGAATTATGTACGATCATCATTCCTTGGTTTCTTGTGAAGAGTGTCTTCATCAACATCAGCGGTTGAGGCTTCATGCTTCCTCTAGCTTCAACTTCGACAATTTCTGGCATAACGGCCATACATATTGCATTTGAAGCATTGAATATGAGAGAGATCCTTCTTCTTCTTCTTATCTGGAGGCAGGCTATATCTCCTATCTTTGTTCCTATTGTTGTGTAACTTTCTTCCTTTTCCTTTGGCTTTCTTGGCATGAGATGTAAATGCTTGATTCTCTTCGGATTGAGTGCCATGCAGTTTATTCCGTGCTACAATTCTCGTTTCTTCCTGGATGCAATCTGCCCATAATCGATCAAATTTCGACAACTTGATTCGTCCATTTAGACTTTGGATGAATGGTTCCCAAGAGGGAGGGAGACCATTAAGAGTTGTTATAACAAGTTCTCTATCTTCAAGCGATTCTCCACTAGTGCTTAGGTTGTCCCTCAGTTCGGAGATCCTCATGAAGTAAGAAGCAATTGATTCTGACTTTGACATCTTAAGATTTGATAGTTGATTCCTCAATGCAAGAGTACGATTGATGCTACTATGTTCAAATAGCTTCTTCAGGGTTTTGAACATCTTTCTAGCTATCTTCTTTTGTGAGATCTGAGGAACAAAATGATCTTTTATTGAATCTACCAAGATCCTTCTTGCTTTGGCATCATTCTTTCTCCATTGAGTCTTGTCATCTTCCGCTTCTAGTTCTGGAACCTTCTCATTGACTGTAATATTCCAATTGATATTTTTGTCTGTTTATGGAGTTTCTGTTGCTTGCCAGTAGTCTTTAGGGCTCAATACTTGAAGTAAATATGAATGCATGTACTGAACTATGCTTGCATTAGCATGCATGGGTTTGCCAACCCCTAAATAACCCAAATAACTCAGAAATGCTATAAAATAGGGATAGAAAATATGCATGTACATACCATCAGATGAAGGTGTGGATATACGTCAATATGAGACCAGCATGCAAGAATTGTGACGGAGGATGAGCAAGATATGGAGTGTACCTCCTCCAAGAATGTGCCCTTGTAATTAATGCGCCCTCATCATACTGAGAAATGGTAGATAGTGGCTCCAATGATGCTAGAATGCTGCAAGAAGCTGGGACTAGGGTTATATTGCCCTTATCATTGAGATGGAGTAAGCATGCAGACCATGCATGAAGCTTGAACACTAATGCGAGCTGCCGCCTCTAGGAAAAGTCGCCCATGCAGTAGAAGACGTCTCCTGAGAGAGGAAGATGATGATAACTTGATCCTGGATCCGTAAGGGAATCCCTTCTTCAGGGATTAGGGTAATAGTGATGCTCTCAGAAGAATGAAGCTGACATGCAAAAGAAAGGACCTCTGTAGAATGAGATACGAAGATATCTCTGTTTGTGCAATTCGCCCATGCAAGGAGGGCGAGTTCCTTCAATCCAATCTGTAGCTCGGACCCTGTTGAATGATGAAGAATGATACCTGATGATAATAGCAATGCTGAATCTGGATGATCCAACCTGATAGTGACTAGGGAAGATATATTTCTCTGTCGAAATACACTAAATGGTTGAGTGGTGTGCCCTCAACCCAAATAGCTCATTGAGCTCTCCAAATCGACTTTTCAAATCAATAATCATATAAGCAGGCCTTACTCACTCGCTTTACCTTTCTTTTATAACATTCACCTGGCCTGACCTAACTTTTGCATGACTAGGTCGCTTTATCTTCTAATTTCCAGTTGACTTGCATGCAGTGCTTCTGGTGTGCATGGAAGCTCAATAAGAGAGTTTCAGTGCATGCAACATGAAATATGGCCCTCATGCCATTAATTTAGGGGGACCCTAGTTCCTGTGGCCCTTATTTAACTACTGATGATCTAATAACCATGCTTAAGATCTTCTTATGGTGTAAATGGCATCAATCCTCAGTCAATCCCTTGAATGTCAGTGCCCGCTCGTACCTATGGGAATCAACTAGGTTAGTGGGATGGTCCTCGGTGCTTAAGCAAAAGAGCACATTACATTGACGAAATTCAAGAGATCATTTTCTTCTAAGATAAGAAGAACTCTAGACTTCCAAGAGCTGAAGCTGGAAGTCCCATCAAGTTTATCTTCAACCTTCATTCCAATCATCTTGACTAAAGTGTTGGACCAGAAACCCTAGCAGGAGCTAGGTCACAATTGAAGTTTGGACTTTTGCGAAATTGATTCCACAGATAGATGCACCCTATCAAGGTGAGTTAAGGAGAGGTAAAATCAAGTAAAATCTGTGGACATAAGGGCTTGATCCAAGAAGCCCTAGTTTTGATCCGGCACAATGTTAGGTCAAAAAATTAAATTTCACTAATCTAGATTTGGCCTCCACAGAAAGATGCATCTCCCTTAGAGCGAAATTCCCAGTGCTCTTTTCAGGGCAAACTGAGGTGGGAAGCCTTTAGAATATGAAACCCTAGTTACCGACAATGGCTTCTTTTAGCATTGCTCTGATACCATGTTCGTTTTTATACAAGTTAGCTATGTTGCACTGGCCTCGGGGAGGGGGGATGTGGGGGACGCGGGGACGAGTTTCCGGGACAGCTAGAGCGTACCCCCAATTTTTCAGGGGACAGCAGGTTGGGGACGGCAATTATATATATATATATATATATATATATATATATATATATATAGATATTGAAATAAAAAGTAGAACTAATCATGAAATCCAAATTAGAAAAAGAAATATAAAGTATTGTCCAATCATCATTGTCCATTGTCAAAACTAAATAGTGAAGACTCGAGATACATGCCTAAGATCTAAAACTGAAAACTTCAAATACATGCCTAAGATCTAAAACTGAAAACTTCAAATAGTTCTAAATTCTAAGTTAACTATTAAACAGTAACTTAAAACTTGAAAGTTAAAGCAGTAACAAAAAATTAAAATTTTACAACATTGTGTACATGAATGATGAATCATTTCGAAATTTAAATAACAAATAAATTGACATTTGTAAATACTAAGTTATAATTTTCTAAAACTATAATAGCATGTGCTGAGATTTTTACCCAAAAAAAATAAAAAATAAAATGTAAGATATAAGATATGAAATACTTGTGCTGTGCAGTGTGTTATAGCTGAGAGGGGACAAACTCATTGTGAGTGTGAGCCTGTGTTGAGCCATAAAATCAAACTTTGAGCATGTGCTGAGAGCCTGAGACTCGAAAGGGGGCCACGAGTTGTGGTCTTCAAGTTGAGAGGGACACGCGTGGGATTGCAGGCAGGGGAGCTGCTAACAGGGGAGTTGCGCGTGGGACTGCATACGGGAGCCGACTTAGCAAGTAGCGGTGCGGGGAGTGATGGGTAGAACCATAGAGCAAAGGGTTATGTAGGTGTTGGAGTGATGGGTAGAGTAGAGGGTTATGCAGGTGCAGTGAGTTATAGTGTAGATTAGGAACGTAGGATAGAGTAGAGGGAATAAGAGGGGGCTGCGGGTTAAAGGAATAGGGGAAGGGTTAGGTTAGGGGGGTGTTAGGTAAGGTTTCTAATTAAATTTTTTATATTTTTAGTTTTTTTATTTTATTTTTATTTTAATTGTGCAGGTCAAGGGACGTCCAGGAGTCCTGATTGGTTGGGGACGTTCCTGAGAAGTTCTCGATTTTGATGGGTACGTTTAGGGTATGGCTCAAAAGTCCCGAAGTACCCAATGGAGTCCACGATGAATTGGAGAAGTTTCCGAGGAGTTCCAAAGTCCCCGGAACGCGGGAACGCATGAAACGTAGGAAGTTTTTTTGTGGGGGACGGGTCCCTGTGCAACATAGCAATTTAGGCAGTATAATTATTTGCAGATAGTAAAACGGGATCACTAAAAGAATAACCAAGCACAGAAACAATAGACATAATTTTATCCTGGGAAACCCAACAGGGAGAAAACCCAACAATATTCGTATAGAGATAATCAATTCAAAGATTAGAGTACATCTAGATATCAAAAATAAGAGAGAGAAAGAGAAACTTCTCCAAGTGTAGAAACCCCAAAAATACTTCTCCTAGTTGCAGTAGCAAACTTCTTCCTCTTGTTGAGCGAACTTGCTTGTGTTGAGTGAGTGACCAAATGAGAGGTGTGTTACCAGCTAAGTTGTACTTAGTTGGACTTTCAAGTGAGTGGGCAAAGTTGAACATGTTTCATGTTCTTTACCTGATCTGAAGTCCATCAGGCCTTTTTGAGGGCCCTTTTTTAATTTTTTCTTCACATGTCCATGCCCTACGGGGTTTGTAATAAAGTGTGTTAGCATTGTATATTTATGTAAAGGACTTGGCTTCCTAGGACTCGTCAATCAAGTCAGGTATTCCAAGGAGTTTTTTCACTTATTATGTATGTCTTGCATTTTAGTAGAGCATAATTTTTGAGTTTTTCTCCTGTTCCTCCAAAGCTGGAATGCCTGGCGTGGTGGTTATGCCTTAAGGGGTTATTAAAGTCCATGGGTCAATGTATATGAACATGCTAGACACTAATTTTGAGTCGTATGGACATGTGCTAGGTCCCCTAATTTTTTTTTTTTAAGTTTCGGAAAAATAAAATTTTCTCGTAAAATTAAGCCATTTTTTTAATGGTTTAATTAAAAAATTTGAAAATGTTGTAAAAGTGTGGTCTGGGAGTTTTTTTGCCATTGAGATGCTCATTTTCAAGCTCAGAGCACCCACTATATCCCAAAACCCACTTTCCTAATTAGTTGAGTGCTTTATTTTTCACATATTATCAAAAAAGTCAAAAAGTAAAAAAAGTGGAAAAAAATAGCAAAAAAGTGAAAAATGTCAAAAAATCCGATTCCTAAATTGATGGAATTTGGAAGTGGATAAGTTAAGATTTGATCGAGGGAATTGAGGGATGAATTTTGAGCAAGTTTTGGGCAGCTATAATGAGGGAATCATATCCCCATTAAAGGGGGGCACATTCCACCAAAGGAGGGCACATTTTATGGCAGCCATAAAGCTGATTTTGTGGCAGCCATGCAGCGGATTTATGGCAGCATTTAAGCTGATTTTGGGGCAGCCAAATAATAGGAATGCATCCCATAATTTTGGGAATCAATCCCTCAATCAAGGGAATGCACCCTCTTCTCTCATTTTTCCTATTTAACCAAGACTCTCTCCTCATTGTTCTCTAGTTGGAGTTTGAGAATTGAGTACTTGCTATTGTAATTGCTTATTTTTTATAAGAATAAAAGAGACTTTGGAGGTCAAGTTTGGTGTAGTCCTTTGATGAGTGGATGAATGTCATGATTTTCATTTAGGTAACATGTATTTGAGCTGCTTGTTTTTCTCTTGCATCTAAATCTAACTTATTGTAAGGATTGGTATCGATTTATAAGAAAGGTTAGGCAATAGTTATACTGTTTTAATCATTTATATATGCATGTGTAGAGATCTAACTTTGATGTTTCATTTGTTTATGAGCATTATAAATTCGATTTCTTATATGTCTATATCTAGATTTGATCTTGTGTGTTCAGGTAGATGTGATTTGCAGGTTATCTCAAGTGGACTAATGGAGGATCTTGTTTGCTTCTTTCATTCTTCTAACATCTTTTTTGCAGACTTAGTCCCTCGGTTCTCCACTAAGAAGACTCCAAAGCCTCTTCTCAAGAACATAAAAACTCTTTCTTATCTCCCTCTCTCTTACATACATTTTCTTGTTCTCGTTACTTCTTGCAATTAAAATAATAGATCTATACTTTTTGATTCAATCATAAGTAGATCTACTGTTTAGTTGCATTAAGATCTAGTTGTTTTACAAGATTTATCTTTCTTTATAGATCTAGTTACTAGATTGCATACAAAAGCAGTTTTTATCATAAGATCTCAAGGTTTAAGTAGCAAGCTATTATTAATTTCTTAAAAGTTTATGTTTTGCAAATTTAAAAGTGCATTTTATTGGCTGCCTTCAAAAGCAAGCCAAGATCCCAAAGAAAGCTTGCTTTTCTTGGTTATTTTTCCTTGAGTTATCATAGATTAACTTGGTAGGTTTTTCTATAAATTTTTGTGGTGACCCAAACTCACTTTCTAAGTGTTTTTGGGCACTTTTTACTAACATTTGCTTGCTGTTTTGAAGCATTTCATGAACAGGTAGAAGGAAACTCAAGCCAGTTTTTGGTAGATTGAGCCATCCTGAGCACCTAAGAACCATTACCTTTCAACCAGATAATTTTTCTATGATTTTTGTAAGCTTTTCAAGGACTGGGGCACTTCTATTTGCATTGTAAAAGAAAAATCAAATGAGAGCAAGTGGGCTACCCAACTCCCATACCTCATCCCCCAAGGGGGAACTGTGTCGACTCAAATTTTGTGGTTTGCATTTTTTAGTTTAGATTTTCTTTTTTGGCACTTAATAAAATTTAAATAGGATTAAAATTTACCTGGTTGGTTCGTTCCATTGGCGAGTCACAAGTTCACTCAGGACATAGTTTTTTCACATATTTTTTTAACAATTTCCATTTTTTCAGTTTTAATCAACCCCCCTTGCTTTCCCGAAGTACGAATTTCAGGATAAGGGCTTGCCCAAGTACTGGCCAAAAAAGAGACTCTTGGGGTTTTAATAAAAAGAAAAACATTGTTCAAAAATTCATAAAATTAACAAGGCTTTGTCCCCGTATGCTCTGGATCACTATAGCTTTGACTGAACATGCTGATCAAACCATAAAGGGACTTAGTGACTAGTAATTAGTCTCATTTTTCTAATTAACCTCCCATTTTACGAAAATCCGGCGTAATCTCTTATTGACATTGTGTGGCGAAATTCCTCAAAGGAAGTAGGAACCACTGGGTAGTGACCTCGGGATACCGTTAGAATGCACCCTTGTTTGGTGTAGTGTTGAACACCTCCCAGAGACTCCTGTCATGTCCCCAAATTTTTCATTGGGTCACAATGGCCTAAGCCCCTTGGCCATACTCATGATAGTTTGTCAAATTAATGCTAAGGGTCAAATAATTGCCAAGAATGATGTCCAAGTTAGTAATAATGTAAAATTAGATCCAAATGGACAAGGTGGGTCACATTAAGAGAAATTCCCAATTCAAAGTTTGTAATATACCCATCCAAATGAACTATCATGGAGGAAAATTGCTAGTTCCCTAGGTTGGGGGTGGAAGCATTAAAAGTTGGAATAAGGGAGCTACAAGACCTAAAATGACCTTAGACTTATAAATTCACATTAAATGGGTCAAACAAATAATAATAAAGAGAAAATAAGGTGGCATTGGATCATGAGGGCACATAAGAGGTTGTGGGATCCACGTGTGGCAAGATTCCCCACTACACTTGGCATTATTCTCTCACCAATTCAAGTTCAAGATGAAGGGTAACATACTAGGGGGAGTTGAAGAAGTATTACTCATGGCATGAATCATGTAAGGTCAAATTGGAGTGGAAGAGAAACTCCCATGGAAGAGGAAGAGGCATCTTAGAAGAATGGTGACACTTGGAGCTAGATTCCCTAACTCCTACGACAACAATGATGAAGATTCTATGACACTTATGACAAATTTCAGACCTGATTGTTGACATATGACATATATGACATGTCAAGGCTAAAAATAGCCTCCAAGAGGGCGCACAAGGGAGTTATGGCAGCCAAGAAGCTTCCCCATTCGAATTGAGGGAAGATAGAGACTAGGAATTGTAGGACAAGTGGCACACATTGGAATCTCTTCCCAACTTGAGTTGGCATGAGGCTTTTGGAAGGAATTCGAACCATGGAAGACTTGGGAAGTTTATAAAAGACAAGACAAAGAAGGAGAGGAGCTTTTGATCATTTCTCATTTTGCAAATTGGAGAGCATAACTTCTCCATGCTAGTGGAGTGTTTACTCTACTTGCCTTAGTACCAATTTCAAGGGTGCAAGATTTCCATCCTAATTGGCAATTGGAGATGCCATTCAGACCTTTCATTTGGAGCTACAATGGAGTCCTTTGTTGCAGGTTGAAGTTATAGGGTTGCTCGTGACCATTTCTGCTTCAACTTGTTCCCACATCTCTCTCACTTTTCTCTCTATATTCTTTCTCTTGGAGGAAGGGCGCACATGGTGAGATGCTGATCTCTTTGTGGAAGTCCAAGGGGCCCCATTTATTTGTAATATGATGTCTGAACTCTGTATTTGATGCTCATATGAACCTCAGGTCGAATATCCAAGTAAAACCATGTAAAAATGCCAAACTATGTATGAATGGTGCCATTTTTCCCCATAGATTTTGCATAGTGCACTTGTTGTTGCACAGAGTTAGTGAAGGACTGTTATTTCGACTTCATGGACATGTTAGCTGCTATATATCTCTGTAATAATCATATCATGAGAGCCACTACTCGAAACATTATGTATTTCAAGTGATATTTACGTTCAAGGAAGAGATTCGAGTCATTTTCCCATATATCTTGTTGAGATAGCTTTAAGTTGTTTGGTATCGACTTGTATCAGTAGATCTCTGTGGTTTTATTGCTGTTTTGAGAGCCATTAATATACTGAAGACGTTTCATACACCTTATGCAAGTCCTTGTAACATTTCTCACAAATTTCATAGCAAGTTATAGTGTTTTTCTTTTATTCCCCCCTATGTTAAGACATGTTTACAAATCTTTGATTTATGGGAGTTGTAGCAGCCTTTAGGAACTGATTAATGATGCACTTGGGCGCCCATTGAAGTCATATAACTAATCCATGTCTCTGTTTTGAAAGTTGGGAGGTTTGTACTGCATTTGGGAAGCCATTAGTGACCTCTACCCTTGGGGATTTGAACCTCGAATTTACTAGCACATTTCCCTCTTTTCTCCTGAACTTAAATGAATGTTGCAGAAGTCTTTTGATAGTGTCTAAGCACCCATTAGGTTCATTTTTTTGTCCTAATACCCTTCAAACACTCTCAGACCCAATTCGAAATTCTTAGGAGTCTTTTGGAGCCATCTACCCTTGGGGGTTTCAACATCGATTTTCCTAGTAATTTTGCCTTTCATTCTCTAATTGTAAATGCAAGTTGCTGAAGTACTTAGAAAGTGTCCAAGCATATAATAGCTGCATTAGGGTGTCCTAATACTCCTCAATCCACTCTGGACATAATTCGAAACCATTTAGGATCATTTGGGACAGTTTGGAGCTTCACTAGTACAAGGTTCGAAAATTGGCCAAATTGGGTAAAAATTTCAAATTGGGGACATTACAACTCCCATCCAACCCACATTTCCAAGTGAGGAGCCACCTTTGCCATATTCCGGAGATATTTTCAGTGCTTCACGGTATATTGGAAATCCCCCATCCCTAATAATCTACTCATTACCACAAAAATAATAAAATTTACCAAGAACACTTGCAAACCATTGTCATTTTATTTCAAGCACTTTATTTGACTCCATTATCAACACTGGTCTTGTTGTTGATTATTTCATGATGATGGATGTTTATGTTTCAATGATAATGTTGGATAACAAATGATATCATGTTTAATATTGCATTGTTCTTGTGATTAAGTTTCTAACTCCTAGACTTTTTAGCTTTTAGATTAAACACCTTAGATTTTTCTCTTTTTTAGGGTCCACTCCCCTTGGCTTCGCTAGGAGTAAGCCTAGACGGAGGAGTCGAGTTTCAAGTGACAACACTTGACTCTGGCTTGCCCCCAAGTCCACACCGAGCGGCTTGAAGATTTTTGCCGCGTTTTCCCAGGTGTGCATCCAGGCGGCCACAAGGTGCGACCTCTCTATTTATACTCATCAAAAGGTGACTTTTTCCTTACTCGGCCGACTTCTCTATCTCATCTGACTTGTCTTGGGGAATGATAAAATTACATTTAATAAATATTTTCTTTGGGTAATTCCAACCCAAGATTTACATTGATTCTTTCAAGGCTTTTACATGATCAAATACATCAATCTCTTCTCCCGAAGGAGGTACAACAATAATATAATAAAATACATTTAGAATACCTTCCAAAGTTACATTATTTGCAACATGAACTTGTGGAAAATCTTTCTTTATGATAATATAATTATAAACGTCATGAATAGGTTTTGTTAGAACAAAATCTAGCACCCACAAAGTGTAAAGTCCCAAGCATTGAGGTGATAGCTTTCTGTTCCTCGGGAAGGCTGCCCATTGTCACCTCAACAACTCTTCCCCACACTTTAGGTTGGCTCTTCTCCAACACAAGAGGGGCTTCTCTAAGGTAGGATCATCAAGGCTATCGAGTGGGGACTCAAGGTAAAAATGAAGAGTAAGCCTTGATAAACAAAAGTGTTGTATTATAGTATAGTGTGGAAATGGAAATGGGAAAGAAAGGAAATGTATTAGAAAGAATAAGAGAGGGAATGAAATGGGAAGAAACCAGTGCCTATCAATCTAATTGGGCTAATCGAGTCATGAAATAATGCATGAAGGAAAGAACTAGTTTGTTACAATCAACTACTTTGAGGTAGGCTATGGTGGAAGAAAGGGCTATTTGCTAGATTCAACCATCTAATGGATGGAATAACTAATTGATACATTCATCATTTACGTTTGTACTTAAGGTAAAAATAAATAAATTTGATGCAATTAACCTTAAGTGTTTGCTGGAAATAGGTGTAGAAACTAGCCTTGGTGGACTAAATTTGTGACTCATCTAAAATCATGATGGTGATGTTATATTTGGCTGAATTATTACTCCAATTCAACAACTAAAATTGAGAGATGAAGGAAAGTAATGCAGAAATATAATAGCAAATAAATCAAGAGGCAATGGTTCCTCACATTGGTATTTCCAAAAATAAAATGGATTTCATTATAGGTGTGATTACAAGAGGTTTCTACAACAAATTAACAGCAAATGAAGAGCATTAACATAACCATACGACAAAGAAGATGCAATGCCTCATTTCTTCATAATTCTACAAGCTTGATAACACAAGGGAGCTCAACAACGACTGTCTCAAAGCTCTTACTCTAACTCCCTCACTTCTCAACCTCTAGCACCCAATTACACATGAAATACAATATTCTCCATCTAATTCCATGAGAAGTAAAAGAAATGATAGAATAATGGAGTAGTTAGATCTTATCCAAATCATGTTATCCATGTTGGGTGGATCATGTGGCTTCTATTCTTTCTGAGAGAGGTCGCTCCATCTAAAATTTTTATTATGCATGATATCTTACAAGAGAGAGAGAGATAGTGCATCACTAAAAATAGCCTTTTGACCATGCCAAGAGACTAAAATGTCCACTTCGAAGTGCGCCGTCCAAGATGCATGCATGTATGCAAAATACAGTAAAATATTCTTGACATAAAATAATGTGCTCAATGGTCCACCTAGGAGAAGTTACCAAGTGTTCCCTCAAAGATCCATGTATCAAGAAAATAATAAAATATTCCCCCTAGTAGAGTGCTCCTCAACCAACTCCTCAAAATAGTAAGTGTGGTGCACAAGGGACATGAATATGTGAGCAATAAATATCCTCCATGATGCATGTGTGGGTCTCCTTGAGTTGTACGTCCCATCACATCTAAACAAGGTGTGGAAAGCTGTGCAAGAATGAAGTCATCAAGAGCTCCTTCCCATTTGTAAACTCCAAAGTAGTTAGCTCCAACCTCAATACATAGAAAAGTGTGCCAAGTTCTTTCAATGAATGGACTGCTTCATATGCATGATAAGTCTCTTGGGGCCTTCAACAATCTCCCAAAAATTGAAAGGTGCTTTCTCCAATGTGTAACCACCTCATAAGGTGTTTGACCATGTCAAACCCTTAAATAATAATAAAATACTCCAAGGTGCAAGTAGTTACATCCAATGAAGATAAACCTTACCCACTTAACAAGTCAACAAGAATCCCAACCAATTCCAAGACCAAGGGGATGGCCCCTTCTCTCAAGCAAATAATAATAAAATATGATGATCTACCTCACCATGTTTGCCATGTAAGGGGTGTGCTCCATCAAGGTGTTGTATCGTGTGAAATAAAATTGTTCTCCCTAGCAAAGTCCCACCATGATACCAAGGTAATAATAAAACATAAGCTCAACCTAGGCTTTAACATAGGGCACACCGCCACCAAGGGATTAATACATAATTAAGCCTTAGAAAAGACTAGATCACCGTGGAAATGCATGTAGTACTCCCCATGCTAACTCAAACTTAGGAAATGATACACATAAACAAGGGTACTCACTTCATCAAATAATTAACCCCCCAAGTGATGTCTAGCAATGTTACAATGTTATAAAGTTATATCACCTTGGGAACTCCCAACAAAGAAAATGTGTATCACCAAACCACATCCAACACCATAGGAAAGAGACATAAGAAAAGTGTTCTTTCCTAGTGATACATCCAATATGTAGAACACCCTGTCCTAGCAGCAAACCTATTACATCATCATACATAGTCATTAGGATTCTCCAAGAAAAGTATGACTCATGTAGTAGCAAGCATCCATATGTCAAGAGAGTGATCCATCAAGCAAAGGCATGAAAGTTGCACCAAACCATAAAATGACCATCAACCATGATAATCCACCACAGAGAAATGAATCTCCTCTACCAAAGATCTTCGTCAAGTAATCCACTACCATGAAGAGAAGAGAGTCCGTGAAGATGTGTTGACAAGGCCATCCAAATGCTCCAAAGGTACCAGCTGCGAGTCCCATCAATGTGTTGACAATCACAGTGTGAATCCTCATACAATACGAGGTGTAATAGGTTCTATCACCAAACCATAAAATGACCATCACCCATGATCATCCACCATAGAGAAGTGAATCTCCTCCTAGTATTTTCATCAAGGAATTCTTTGAAGAGAAGAGACTCCATGGAGATGTGTACCCCCAAGTCCATCCAAATGCTCCAAAGGTTCCAGTTGGAAATCCCATCAATGTGATGACAATCGCTTTGTGAAATCTCATACAATATGAGGTGTTGCAGCTTCTATTCATTATACTATGAAGGCATTGCATAATTTTAAACCTGTAGACCACCCTTGATTAGAAAAAAACTTCATCAAAATTGTGTTCCTTCTTTTTTATGATTTTTACAGTGATGATCTTAAAGGCTTATGTATGTGCATAACATTGCCCATAGTTGACAGGTGTTCAATTAACAAGGCAAGATTGCATTCAAAACTGCACCACATTGAATAAAACATTTGACTTTGCCAATGATAAGTGTATTTTTTTAACCTATTATTGCAGAGTTCAAAGTAATTTTTTCTTGAAAAGTATTGTCATTGATTTTTGGATTTCTATAGCATGTCATGAGTTATCAATTGCTGTTTAATCTACATATCTAGAAGAAAACCATTTTACAGTGAGTCCTATGAGGATCTTTATTGATGCTAACTATGAGAAAATCATCATGAATTCTAGTCTATGATTCTTTGTGATAATTGGGTAGTTTCTGCTATAGTGCAGAAGTTACTTGTATCGAATGCTCTGTGCTTAATGTATATTAGCATTTGCATTATTATTACCATCTTTTATTATTTGCAAGGCTTTGCAGCAGATGTTTTTTTGTTTTCATCATTGCTCATTTTATTATTTTTCTTATTGTTTCGAAAGACACTATTGCAATTTTTGCTGTTTACAACATGTGTTGTTGAAAGTTAACTTGCTTTTGGAATTTCTAACTAGCTTAGCTGGGCTACTTACAAGGCTTCTGAATATGATATCCTTGCAGGGCATCCATACCACACAGAGGGACTTACATGCTTAAACATTAGTTCAGATTCCACGTTGGTTGTTAGTGGCTCCACAGATGGCAGTGTTCATGTGGTTAACATAAAAACTGGAAAGGTTAGCTGTTTTACCTTCTGTGTGTAAATTTTCTGTGTTATTTCAGGTTGATGGTTTATGTCAACTTTTCAGTGTTTTTCATTCCCAAGCCGGTTTTGCATTGGCTGGAAACTACTTATAAAAATTGCAGACAATTAAACACGCTGTAAATACACTTTAACAGGCAGAAAATTAATTTAGCATGCACACCATAAAATATTTCAGACTCGGAAATTTTTGGCCAATAGCCCTGGAAAAACGCCCATGGGGAAAACCAGTCAGAGAGAGAGAGTTTAATATTTCTTCAGCAATATTTCAGTACAATGATTTTACAATCAAAATGTACTTATCTCAACCAACCAAATCACCCAGCAATCTTCCTCGATTTCTGTGCAAAGCTGTCTTGATTTCTGTGCATAAAATTCTTGTCGAAAAATGTGCCAAACCCAGCCTCGATTTTTGTGCCACACAGAAATTTCTGTATGGTAATGCTGCTGTACGGACCTCGAAAACTGTGCCGTCTTGGAAACTGTGCCCAGAAATAAATGCCTCGGGAACTATGCTGTACCTTTATCGAATTCTGTGCTGACTGTCTCGATAACCGTGCCCAGTTTCTGTCTCGGAATACGTGCAGCAGTCCTCGGGATTTGTGCCCAGGTTACTGTCTCGGAAACCGTGCCTCAGCTTCTTGGGAAATGTGCCCAGAACTTGCCTAGAAAACTGTGCTGCTGTTCTCGGTTTGTGTGCCCAGAACTTCACCTCGAAACTTGTGCTGGAGAATCCATACTGTACGACTGTCTTGGAAAATGTGCCTGCAATAAATGCTGGAAACCCTCCTCGATTTCTGTGCTGGAATCTCTCCTTGAAAATCGTTCTGCTTCTCTCTTTTTCTTCAGCTCGCTCTCTTCACAAGAATGAATGAGTTTTGCCTCCCTTTCTCTTTTTGACTGAACCCTAGGGTTCTCCAAATCCAAGGGATGAGATTAGATGAAATCAATGGATGAGATTAAATGCTCCTATTTAATTCTCATAAATATTAATTTCACTCACCCAATTAAATTGATCAAAAAACGACTTTAAGTTATAAAGTCAATTAAATGCTCATCTCAAGTCATTTAATGTAAGGGTCACTTTTTCCCACTTAAGTGACTCAGGCAAAAAGTCACCTAGGGGACACTTCCTAGGTACAAAAACTAACACTGTGAACCTGGAAAAGTGAATTTACAGTTTTGTTAGATACATGCTTTTTTAGTGTGTTGTTTGAAGCTTATATTCATGATCTCATGTTTGCATGTTTTATAGGAGTTTCTTTTTCCTCCGCAAACTTTGTTCAAAAATGTTGAAACAAATACATGCTGACTCGTAAGTGAATTGTGATTAAATACCGGTGTAGCAGCCTGTTTTGACCTCCTTATTTTGAATATGAGTAATGTGTAACTGAGCTGCGAGGGAGCGCTCCCCCCCTTAGCGTTTTGCTCCCAAAGTGCATTCCCAGAGGGAGTGATAAGGAAACGCCCTAGGGAGCGCGCTTCCTGATAGCTCTCTTCTGGGAGCGCTTCTTGGGCAAAAAAAATGCTCCCTGCCAAAATAGGGAGCGTCGCTCTCTCAATGCTCCCGGATCGCTCCCTTAACGCTCTCTCAATGCTCCCGGATTGCTCTCTCAACGCTCTCGGATTACTCCCTCAATGCTCCCAGGTCGCTCCCTCAAAGCTCCCTTAGCGGCCCTAGGAGACAAAAAATGCTCCCTCAGTGCTCCCCCTTAGCTCCCATTGGTTAGAGGCACTTCTTTTTTCTCTCTTGCTTGTGGGAACCAAGACAAGGTTCCAATCATTGGTCTAGGCATGGCTAAGGTTCCTTTAGTGGATTAAAACACTCACTCCATTTTCTCTCATTCTATTTCTCATTTCACTCATTTCATTCCTCTTTTCTAAGTTTTTGAGTGGGTTGTTTGCTAGTGTTAATGAGCAGATTTGTGAGAGCTTGGAAGGTAGATTGAAGGCTATTGTTTGTGAGTAATTGGAAGAGAGATTGAAGGATTCCATAGTTACATTCAATCACCGTTGGAGAGCTAAAGAGGTAGGTTCTAGAACCCACTCTTTGTTTGTTTGTTTTTTTTAAATTCCACTATGTTGAATCTTGAATTTTCTCTTCTCCCACTCTTTCCCATTTCTCCTTCTCCATCATTTAATTGCAGGTAGCAAGTTATTCTCATTTTTAGTCAAGAAGCATGATGGCTGTGTGGTTTTTCCTTTTGGTTCTTTTTCTGATTATGATGGTGGTGTTGGGAAGTTGAAATACTAGTGGTGAGGAAGAAGTAAGCGGTGGCACATACCATGGAGAGGAGGAAGAAATGGAAGGGTATGATGATGATGAAGCTAACAGTGATCATGGACAAAAACACAAAGAGACTTCAACACCCTTGTGTAAGTATGTGGCAAGGCCTGGGCGAAGGAAAGAAGGTCGAATCACAAATTTTTATATGCCCCCATTGTAATAAAACTTACATAGGTTCATATACCCATGTGAGAAAGCATCTATGAGGCATTATGCCATGGGATGAAGGTAATACTATAGGAGTCAAGACATGTGACCCAGTGCCAGTGAAAGAGAGAAACAAATACAAGAAGGAAAAGGAGGCCATGCAAAACAAATCCAAAAAATCAAGGGTTGAGTCTGAGACCTTAGGCTCACATAGAATGTTTGGTGGTCGATCCCCACCCCCCCATGGTAGTGGATTATCGCCTATGGTTAAAACAATATCAGATTTGCTTAACGAAAGTTGCAGGGATGACGTGGATGCAAAAATTTTCAGGTTTCTCTATGCAAGTGGCATACCATTCAATGCTCTTCACTCACCCTATTGGCATGAAATGGTACAAGACATCAATGGTGCCCCTAGAGGATATAGGACAAAGCCAAAACCATGGAACTTGACAGGGAAAGAGCCAGAATCCATAATGCTCTAGGACATTTTACAAATGATTGGATTGAATATGGGGTATCGGTATCCATTCACCTTCTATTTGGTTATTGGACAAATGTTAAAGGCAAGCCATTGATAAATATTCTTGGTGTGTCTTCTAGTGGTGCGGTCTTCCTTTCAGTCCATGACTACTACATTACAAGATTGGTATTAATATTGCAGAACCTTTAATTAAAACCATTCAAAAGATTGGGTTGTACGGTGTCATTGAAGTCATTGGTGATAATGCTACTAATTGTAAGGTAGAAGGAGCAATCATTGAGGATATGTACCCTAACATATTTTCACCAGGCTGTTTGGTTCACACACTGAACCTTTTGATGCATGATATTATTAAGATGAAGGACCCTGTTGATTTTTGTACCTAGGAAAGTGTTACCCTAGTGATTTTATCCTAAGTCACTAAAAGGGGGAAAATGACATGAGCCTTGAATTAATTGCTTGAGATGAGCTTTTAATTCACTTTAGAGATTAAAGTGACTTTTGATAAATTTAAGTGGTAGTTGAGAGAATATTTTTCTGGAGAGAAAAAGTGCATCTATTCTCATCCATTGATCTTAGATCACGAAAGCCAATGTGGGCCCTTGGATTTGGTGACCTTTCAGCTGCCCCCATAAACCAAACAAAAAGGCAAGGAGAGGCATTCATTTCTCATTCCATGAGTTTTGGGAGAGATTCAAGCTTCTTGAGAAGAGAAGAGAGCTGAGAAAGCGCAGGAGAGAGAAGAAAACTAAGGGCACACAGTTCGAGGCACCCTACAGGAGATACCAACAGCATGATGTTCGAGGAGAATATCAGCTGCACACATTCCTAGAAGGTGCACGAATTTCGAGAAAGATATCAGCATTAATGTGGGCCGTACTGCTGCACGCATTCCCAGGCAGAAAACAGCAGCACAGTGGCACGAATATCTAGACAGTGTGGCACAAAATTCTATGCAGATTGTGAACTGTACAGCACAGAAGTTGAGGGAGGCCGTACTTTTTTGCACAGGAGTTTGGCATGATTTCTGAGATGCTGGTGCACTGATTTTGAGGCTGAGCACTGGCACAGTTAACGAGATAAGTCTGTTAATTAATGCTGTTTTAGAAAACTGCTGTAAATTTTATTTTGAAGAAGAGATAAAATCATCTCTCTCAAACAGGTTTTCCCCCTCGGGGGTTTTTCCTGGGCTATTGGCCAAAAATTCCCTTGTCTGAAAATTTTCATAGTGTTAATAAGTTTTTAGTTCTGCTCATTAAGTTGTAAAATTTTCTCTAGTGTTTCAGTTCTGTTCAGTTTATGAGACAAATTCCATTTGTAGCAGTTATGATGGATGAGAGGCCATTAAACTTTGAACTCTGAAATTTGAAACCGGGTGGGGGAAACTCAATTTTTTTACAGACCCTAGTTATAAATAGAATGGTGCATTGTACAAGAGAGGGGAGAAAATGATAGAATTTATTACCAATCATAGCATGGCCCACAACTTCTTTTGCAATCACTCTAGGTTGAAGCTACTTAAGATTGCAAAGACCAGATTTGCTAGCAGCTACCTCACTTTCAGGCGCCTTTTGAAGTAAAAGAGGCATTGGCCAGTATGGTCTCAAGTGATTCATGGCAGGGTTTAAAAGACAGGGTTGCATTGACATTTGATAGCCATGAATTTTAGGAGGTGGAGGACACTATTCTTGTTAGCTAGGTTTGGGCAAGGGTTAGATATGTTCTTGATGGTCAGTTTGAAGTTTGAACCTATCTTTGAAGTTTGAATTCTTGATTACATCTTACAACTCTTTGGTAATGAATATAAATTATAATGCTTTGTTTCATTTTGTGGTTGATGTTATTTGTTAGAGTTTGTTGATGGCAAATGATGACAATGTTATAAGTTATAACTGCTAGATGATTGGTGTTATGTGTACTAAATGGTTGATGATTTAATGATCATCATTAATCCAATTGTTAGATTTATGTTTTCATGTTTTCTATAGCTAATTTGTCATTTAAAATGCTTTTTTAATATATATGCATCAAAATCTATTAAAATATGTATTATATAAAAAACGCTCCCAAAACTCTTCCAAAACAGAAGCTTTTGAAAATTTTGCTTTTCACTCCCGCTCCCCACTCCCTGCCTTTATGTGTAAACATAATGTGAATATATGTGATTTTTCCTTGGTGCCAGGTCAAAAGCACCTTGGTTGTAAATAATGTGTATATGAACTATATGCATGGTCAAGGCCAGGGCTCTGCTAGCGAATGTAAATAGGTTGTAGGATATGTGTTTTATGTTTTTTTTCTATGTTGAAGCCTAAGTTTAATGATGTAAGGATCTAACTTAAATTAATATAAAAGAAAGCATGGAATGGTCAAGGGGAACTTGAGAAGGGGCTATGACTCAACAAGCAAAGCTTCCGATATTCATGGTTTGGCTCAATGAGTGCTATCCCTTGCTGTTGCAGGCCTCCATGTGCCTAGCACATCTGTGAGAGAGGAATCTCAGGATGGAAAGAGAGATGCATTTTTTGAAAAATTGCTTGAGAACATGAACATTAGCTTTTCTCAGCTGGGTGAGCCAACTTAGACAAGCCATTTACAATATACCTGATCTCTAGTAATTATGTTAATAATTATTTTGTATGGATGTGTCATTTAGAATAATGGTGAGAGAGAGAGAGAGAGAGAGAGAGAGATGTTAGGCTATTGCATTTTCTGCAAATTGGATTGAGAACATGGGCATGAGCTTTCCCTGGCTGAGTGGGTGGGCTGAGATAGGTTGTTTGCAATATACTGAATCTCTATAAATTATATTAATAATTATTATTTAGGGTTGTGTGCTTTAGAATAGTAATGCCTCTTATTTCAAACATAACATATTTTTTTATTGCATATTGTTATATCTTGCAATCTTATACCTTTAATATATTTTTATTTTCTGTCCTTTGGACTAATGGGTTTGCCCCTTTACCAGTGAGTGCCTCTGGTACATTGTGAATACCATAAGGTATGTTCGAATTGGTATTGAAGTAAGTTCTAGTCCTGGAATGTGGCCATCTTCGTCTAACCTCTGGTTGAACAAAAAATCCCTGGCCCATGGCTAATTTACTTTGGCTGGTAGCCAAGAATTGAAGATTGGTTGGAGAAGTATATGCTACTAGAGACTGATAAAAATTGAAAAGTGACATACAAAGAATAGGCTGATATAAAGTGATTAAAATAGAAGAAGCAAAGAAGTGCTGTGAGATTCATGTAAAAGAAATATAGCAGCTGCTAATAACTAAAATCAAGGAAGCTGCTATATTTCTTTTAGATGCCATATTCCTTCTGGATGCCATTAAATGGATTCCATTCCTGTCAGAGGATAAGTAGCATCAGTGCCCAACTTCTCATTCATGCCTCCCTCTTGCTCCAAGAGCCTGTCAAATAATGTCCTGTCATAAGTCATATGTCTCCATTGCCCATTGTTGACATACCATCAAACACTAGACACAATGTTAGAAGATAAACAAGGCACCTTGGAGCAGGCTGTCTCTAACGGAGATGAATCCTCATCTACATGTACAACGATACCATATGCAACTTGTTTGGCCTTCCCCTTCTTCTTTAGACATTAGCTAACATAATGTCCCATCTCATGACATCGGAAACACATCACTTTACTCAAGCCCTTCTTCCATTTCCTTCAACATTCCTTCTTGTTTTAGCTTTTCTTGCTACCCTTTGAGTTATAATTGTGGGACGAAATTAATTATGAATTAAAAGGTTGAAAGAGATGAAAAATTGAAAATTATACTGCTAAGTTAAAATTCAACATAGGATCAAAGCAGTACAGAATAGAAGCCATTGCCAGACACTGTTTATGCCCTAATCTGGAAACTAGGGCTGTCAAGTTTGGATACTTCCTTCCATAGTTTGGACTTGAAAAGAGCATTGTGGAACTCGTTCTAGGAGGGTGCACTTATCTATGGAAGCAGATTTTAATTCTGTGAAGTTTCTTTTTTGACCTAAATTCTGCCGGGAACAAGAAACTAGGCCTTCCAGTTTCTATCACTTCTGACCTCTTATTGGGTTCGATCTTAGCACCTCGGACTCGCCCTAGGAAGGCACATCTATCTGTAGAGACAAATTTCAATTTTGGCAATTTTTAATTGACCTAATTTTTTTTGGAACTGAGGAATTGGGGCTTCCAGTTTTGAGCTTTTCTAGCCATATATCAGACTGAAAATAGTGTTTTGGAGTTTTCCCGAGGAGGTCACATCTATCTGTGGAGGCAAATTTCAGTTTTGCCAAACTTCAGCTTTGACCTAGCTCCTGCTAGGGTTTCGAAGTTAGATTTTAAGATTTTGTCAAAATGATGTCCAAAGACGAAGATAGGATGGAGGATGTTGGGATTGCAGATGAACTCCGTATTCTTTTGTCTACGCTCTTAATGACACTATTACAGATAATAGTGATACTTGGTTAGTAGACAGTAGTGCTACCAAACACATGGTAGTTCAAGATCAAAAGGACCTTTCAAAAGTCAAATGTTTCAAGTGCCGGAATTTTGGTCACTATGCTTTCCAATGATCTCAGAAAAAAGTAAAGAGAAGAAATGGTGAGAAGGAAAATAGGAGATCAGCTCCAAAACAAAAGAAGAAGGATCTTTCAAAGATCAAATGTTACAAATTGTCACATAATTGGTCACTTTGCTTGTTAGTGCCCTCAAAGGAAGAGAGGCAACATGCAACTAATGTTGAAGAACTTCCATCTTAGAAGAAAACAAGAAGAAGACAGATTTGATGAAGACTACAGATAAAACTTCGGAAAGAGTACTTCTAACATTCCAGTGCTTTAGCAACACTCCAACGCTTTAGCATGAAGGTGTTTTGCATACCATGTATACTTGTCAAGAATGCCAAAGGAATTCTTTCCATGCAGTGATAGCAGATCCAAAGGGGATCGTGGACCTATTACTTTCAGATGCATGTAGAGGCATTCTTGGATGTCTTCTTGTACTATGTATGATTCTCTCCAAACGACATGAAAATCCAAGATGAAGACTTCAGTAGGTTCCAGAAGTTCAGGGCTTGACAAAGAAGAAGATCAAGACTTTAGATCAACGATGGAGAGAAATACACTTCCAGAATCTCCAGTGATTTCTGCAAGGAGGCAGAAAGCAAGAGGGAGTAAACAAAACAAGCAAATATAAGTATTTAATGTTTAATGCAATAAGTGTTATTTATTCAAATTGAATTGTTATTGATAAATAACATAACTGTTTAAATTAGTACTTGTCATTGTGTCAACACTTGTGGACATGTTTGTCAAGTATTGACAGGTTCATTATGAAGACTGTGAAAGTCTACCCATGTTCTTATAGGATGATGCATCCAGTACGATAGTTATGCTCAGATCAAGTTTACAGCTCCTAGTGACACTTTCAAGGAAAGCTAAAGACCTTAGAGGGTCTCGAGTTCTTTGGATTTGATAAGTCACATCATTGATTCCGAGCCTTCCAGTTATGATAAGGCAATAGACCAACAAGATGTCATGATGGAAGAGTATTAGTCTATCTTGAAGAATGATGTGTGGAAGATAGTGCCAAGACCTGAGGGAAGGTCAATGTTGACCCCCAAGTAGATCTATAAGATCTAGAATGCAGTCCAGATTAGCATCAGAGATGGCTCATGAAGGGAAACCAGGTTGCAGACTCAGAGGGAGTCATGAATAGTATTTAGTGTTCTTGTGTGAGCAGGAGACTCACCTAAGTAGACCCACTTGATGGGAGGTGACACAAATGGATACTTAGATACACGGAGAGTAGAGTGTCTAGATGCAGAAGGAGCAAGATACTCAGATGCAGAGGGAGCAGTATGCTCCCTCACAAAGGGAGTAGCTGTAGCACAACTTGTTGATAAAGAAGACTTTGTACGGACTCAAGTAGCCCTCCAGAGCTTGGTATGCCAAGATTCACAGATATTTGATGAGCTTGGGTTTCACCAAGAGTGATGTGGATTCCAACCTTTACTACAAGGTTGTTGATGATGATCTAGTGATCTTGATATTGTATGTTGATGATTTGTTTCTTACAGGAGCATAGAGGCCCATACATAAGTGCAAGAGGGAGTTGGCCTTTGAGTTCGAGGTCTTGACTTAATTTCTTGGAATTAGAGGTGTGGCAGAGATTAGATGAGATCTTTCTTAGTCAAAGGAAGCACATAGTTGAGATCCTGAGAGATTTAGGATAAAGGACTACCAGTCCATAGATACATCGATGATGACAATTCTGAGGAAGCTTAGTGATTCCGCTTCAAATTAAGATTTGATGGATCCCACTATGATGACAAATCTGGAGAAGCTGAGTGATTTCGCTTCAGATTCGGATTTGGTGTACCTAGTTAACACTAGACCAAATATTTGCTTTGCATTAAACACCTTGAGCCAATTTATGGTTAAGTCGAGGCATACATATTGGGTGGCAGCAAAGCATGTGTTGAGGTACTTGCATGGTATAGTTGGATATGGCTTTAGAGATGTCTTGAGTGATGAAGTGAAGTTGGAAAAGATATATAGATACTGACTAAGAGGAGTGCAGTGAACGAATAAAGCATCTTGAGGTATTGCTTTAGTTTGGATTAGTTGATATCCCGGATTATCGGGAAGCATGCTTTTGTGGCACTCGTACAACAAAAGTAGAGTGAATTGCAGTCGGTATCACATGGCTATTTGATTTGGAGATCAAATACAACTTCATCCCAAACATGGTGCAGAAGGGAGTAGTGAAGCTCCAGTACATATCCACAAACGACCAAATAGCCGACGTTCTCACCAAGCCTCTGTCCAAGGCAAAGTTTTTACACTTTAGGGACAAGCTTGGTGTGATGGAGAATGCCTCTCTGAGTGAGAGGGAGCATTGATGGATGTGTAACATCATGAAGATGAGCCGTAGACATTCATATGAGAGATGAATGGCCCAGACACCGTGATGATCTTCCAGATGAGCGACATAAATTCATATGAGAGATGAATGGCCTGGACATAGTGATGATCTTCCAGATGAGCGACATGCATTCATATGAGAGATGAATGGCCTAGACACTGTGATGATATTATAGATGAGTGGTAGACATTCGTATGAGAGATGAGTGGCCCAGACATTGTGATGATTCGATAGATGAGTGGCAGACATCCACATAAAGTGAATGGCCTAGATATCAAGTTAGTAGTACAAATGTAGTTGCAGTATAGACATCATAGTACAGATGTAGTTGTGGTATAGACACTGTAGTACAGATATAGCTGCAGTATAGACATAGTATAGATGCAGTTGCAGTACAGATACAGTACAAATGCAGATGCAGTACAAGAATTGTACAAATGTAGATGCAGTACCAGTACTAAAGGACATTCTCACCAAATATGCGGCTTGGCGCGATGCAAAATGTGTCCCTCGCTGAGAGGGAGTGTTGATGTTCTCCATGGTTCGAGCATTGGGTAAACATTCTGCAGATCATTCTCCCAGATGGGTTCGCAACCCAGGTAGAGAATGGCCCCGTCGCAACCATTGACTATGTGTCTTGAGGCTTGGATGCTTAGCCTCGTCCAATCATGTGGATTGGAGTGGTAGTAGACTAGAGGCCACATTACGTACTCTATGTGGGAGTGCTACATAGCGGGAGTGATCTATTCTTATAGATTGAGATGACTTGTCTATGTTACAAGGAGATCTTATCTCTTTGTACATTAGAAAAAGTATAATCTAATGTTGAATTTGACAATTGGCTCTAAGAAGTGTCCGAGACTTCTTAGAGTATCGTCAAATCAACATTAGAGATCTAGTGAAGAATTTGATCCGCATGTGATGAGACATCAACAAGGAGAACCTTTCTATGATGAAGAAATAACCAAGGAGTCAAGACAATCCATTGAAGAAGTCCTAGAGAAACTGGAAGGCAAGAAAGAGCACAACTACCCCAGTAAAAGGGGTAAATTGACCCTAGAAGACAAAAGTACAAGTTGGCCTCAAGAGTGAAAAACAAGTCCACTGAAGAATATAAATAGAAGTGTTCTCACACTTCATTTGTCACATTCAAGCAAGCTCATCTATCTCAATTGGCGCGCATTTCTCAAGGAGGACAAGTGAAGATCACTAGAAGTAATTTTGGGGTTATCTTATCATCTCTACAAGTTCGCTACCCTTGCTAGGGTTTCTTGTAGAAGAAGGGCACACTCTTGTGCTAGGGCTTAATCTTCATGATTGTTATTGTTCTTGTATTGGATTAATTTCTTCTGAGAAAATATTTGTTGGGTTTTCTCCCGTTTGGGTTTCCCAAGATAAATCTTTGCATCTATTGTGCATGGTTATCTTTCAGTGATCCTTGTTTTTTATTTATTTATTTTCGCTGCAAATGAATGATGCTATAATTGAGGGATGAAATGAATTATGAAATAGAAGTTGAAAGAGATGAAAATTATACATACTGCTAAGTTAAAGTTCAACACTTCGTCCTCCCAATGAGAGCAATCTCTTCTACTTCCTCTTGTTGCTTTGAATAGGATTGGAATATGATTTCTTGCTGCACAAGATTATCCTAAAACTTTGCAAAGGATGATAATGTATCTTGAGCACAAATACCCTAAAAATAAGGTCCCCAAGATGGTAAAAATCCATTCAAGGCAATGGACACCAACTATTTGTGTTCCACCTTTGTATCAATGGCACTTAACTGGCCCCTCAACGTCGTTATCTTGGCCATGCAGCTCACCACATTATTTGTCTTGTTCATGCAGATTGCTGAAAGCTTGTTTCACAAGAGCATTTGTCGAGAAACACAAGAACTTTGAAATAAACTCATCAAAGCTTCAAACATCTTTGTATCGGTCGTCTTGTTAGTAATGTGAGCATTGAAGTGATCCTTCATCGAATCAAGAATGATTCTCTTTTCCTTGGCCTCCTTCTTATTATGAGCAACCAACAACTTCGGATAGGTAGGTGCTGCAATCTCTTACTCAACATGTTTCCAAGTCTCAGCTTCCTCCATAAGCATATGTAGCCTAAGCTTCCTAGGGATGAAATTGGAAGCTCCATCCAACCTTTCACACTGTCTATGTCGAGTAGTAGACATCTTTGCAAGATATGAATCCACCTCAAAACAAAAGTCAACAATAATGAAGTAGAACAAGCCTTTCTAGTGCTCAAATCCTACTCCCAAGTGTCCTATGGTTTCACACCCAAACAAATTGTACAAGGTCAATGTACCACTCCTAGGTGCAATGTAGCTGAAATAAAAGAATGTTTTCAGCATGAAAGCTCTAATACCATGTAGAAATTTCATGAACTGATGTTTCTTTTGCAACTTCAGACATTTCACTTCTTTAAAGGTTCCAGATATCCAATTTCTGTTAATTATCAGCCTAAGGGATAAACTGAAATATAAATTACAGTAGCAAACAATGGACAATATTTCACTTCACATCAACCCCAATACATTAGGCAATCAAAGAGATAAGATACCGAATATATGCTAGCAAATTTCATCCCTTTAGATCAATCTTTTCATGCACAAACCAGATCTGAAATCACTACAATTAATGCAGATTTACAGCAGTCTCTTATTATCTTCAATATAAATGTTAGCTGAAAATCAAATTTAGAATAAGACAATTTTGGACAATGGAAAACTTCATACTCTCAAGTTCAACTTATCACAAGCTGGTGTATTATATATATTTATAAAAGAGATGAAGTTTAAGTACATACTCAACTTATCACAAGCTGGTAAAACCTTCCAGCCTCTCCAAAACCGTAGCTCCACCAAAGATACTCCAACAAGTTAGAATCAGCACTAACAAGTCCTCCTTGGCCTCATGCAAGGCATCTCCTCTTCTCTTCCTCCTCAAAAAGTACAACTCATGGTTTATTACCAAACACCAACTCCAATGCCTCCTTAAGGATCAAACCCTAGTCTTAGACATCAAGAACTCTCCAAGAAATCCTAGTTTCTTAAGACAAAGAGAGATAAAGTACAAAGAAGATTGAATGAGAGAGAGAGAGAGAGAGAGAGAGTAGCGCTCCTCTTACATCTCTGACTCTAACTCAAGTGTAAAGAAGAATAAGTTAAAGTGGATTATTAATGGTGATAATGGTTCTCTCCTTCCTCTATTTACATCGGTTAAGGTAAGCCTACAATGACAAGTAGATCTAGTCCACTACAAACAAGTTAACAACCTACAAGACACAAGTAGGTCCACACATGTGAAGTGTTTTTCGCAATGTGACAGATGTCAAGCTCCGAGGTGACAATGATCAATAAGAAAGGCTCTAAGGCATGAGTGCTATTTCCCAAGGTCCAATGCCCCTTCTCCATGGCTCCAAATCTCCAGTGCATATCCAAGGTCATGTGCCTCCTTAGGGACCAACATGCCTACATGTACGCTCCCTCAACCCAATCATCCACAAGTCAATTGTAAGCTTCCATGCAAGCAACCAAGCAACATGCAAGCAACCAAGCAACTTCATGCTGTCTTGGTCCTTGGGAAAAACACCCTCATCCAGAATGCCCAATGCTCCTCCTTCAATGCAACTCATCCTCGACACAAGCAACTTCGCTTCATGTACTAGTTACATGAAGAGGTGACCAAGCCCCATAGTTTTCCAACTCTCTAAGGAATAATGTCTAACAAGCATCCCTATAAGGTCTAGCAACTCAAGAGTAATCCACCTCCAATGTGCAAGTCCCACATAAAACATCAAGGTTTAACCATACACCATGTAACCCACATCTCATGAAGCATCCCCAACACTTTCATAGTAATCCCGAAAGAGAACAAAATTGAGTGTCCTCTTTGCATGCAACATAAAATGGATGTGATAGATTATCTCCAAGAAACTCTCCAAGTAGGGCACACTCCTAGAATAAACAAAGCTTGCATGAGGCACACACAACAACTTGCTTTTCTTGCAACACTAGTAAAAAAAATATAAGTCAAACAAGAAGATAAGACTCACATTTGGGGCAAGGCTACAGGAATTGAACCGGAAGTAGAAAAACTGGCCGGTCGGACCGGTTTCAGACCATTTATGGGTCAGATTGTGTTAGGAACCCATATCAACCCTTCTCTTTACTTTGTTAGTATATTGTTGTTGGACGCATATGCTTTGTAAGTCGCCCCGTAGTATTTGTTGATCCATAGTTTGTATTATTGTTGTTGGACGCATATGCTTTGTAAGTCGTCCCGTAGTATTTGTTGATCCATAGTTTGTACTGGCCCATGGTTTTGACCCATAGTATCGGCACCTAGACTTAGTATATAAGTTTGTGTTGAGGCCAATGAAGGCACCGTGAAGTTATTTGTATTGAGCTTGTTCAAAGGAGGTTGCCCCCTCGAAGTGGCCTGCGATCAATAAAAATATTCTGTGATCTCATATATTGTGCATTATATCAATTAATTGTTGCAGGTTCATCTCAAATTGGCCTTCCAAATCATTTTTGACTTGTTCCGTATGGATTCAGCTGGGTTTATACTGAAAACAGCCGGTTCTGTTTGGAACCTGTTTTTTTCTCAAACCGGCCGGTCCATATCGGTTTTGTACGGAGTCGTATGATGAACCAAAAAATAAATTTTTTAAATTAAAAAAATGAAAGGTGGGTTTAGGGGGGATGAATGTGGACAACCCTAAACCCCCTAAGAAAGCTATAAAAAGAGCCCCACTTCCTCTCTTTCTCTCACACAACTGACAAACAACAATTGATGCAAATGATGATGAGGATGCAGATGATGAGTTTGAGGCCTCTGAGCCTGATGATTTAGATGATTTTGTTGATTAGATTGTGTAGTCTTTGACTCCAGTCTTTCCTATCTTAGTATCTTGTCTAGACTCTAGAGTTACTTTTGGACTCTATAGGCCATTTAGAGCCTTTTTGTTGATGTATTTTGATTTAGACATGGATTGCACTGGGTGCTAATTGCTATTTTGGTTCTATGTAGTCTTATTTGCTATATACATGAGAAACTTTGCATATTCGTATATAAGTATATCGTCCCATGGCATTGTAATCATATTCTATATCTATTGATTATTAAATATAGAGTTTTGTTTACTTTCTTTATGTTTGATGTTTGCTAGTAAATGAACTATATAGAGTTTTGTTTACTTTCTTTATGTTAGACGTTTGTTAGTAAATGAACTTTATTCATTTCATTGGTATCAGAGCTTCGTTTCTGATCCGGCCTTTGGCTACAAACTTTTTATCAGACATTGTTTGATCCAACTTTTGGCCACCCCCATCTTTTTAGAGTTTCTTTGAACTTCATCGAGGCTTTGGACACATAAATTTTCAAGGTTTATTTGATCTTGGTCCTTGACCCCACCTCGACTTTTAGCCAATTAAAGTTAAAAACAATGTTTGAAGAAGATTATTTCATTGCCTAATCAGAGATTGGATTTTAGCCATTTATTATTCAAAATTATTTTGGTGAAGATTAAAAGCGTATAAAACAAATAAAAAAAGGTTTGAGCGACTTGTTTCTATTGATCCATCAGAATTCGCTAGAGCAACAACATCAACCGCAAGCGTAAAGGTATCAATCTTGACTGAAGATCCATAACCACCACCTATAGATACGAAGTAATGATCGGGGTGTTTGAATTTCTAAATGTATCGTGGTGTTTGAATTTCAAAACCACTGCACTGGGAGATAACATGGGGCACAAAAACGTGACACTAAGAATAACTACTACTGCCTATCATAAATCATAGGGAACAAAGATTGACTACCGCCATTTAATTAACATTGTTGTCAAATTTGTGGGTTGTTAAAATTCACAGACGTTGATTCCTATTAACCATCGCTAGGGTTGTAAAGTCGTGATGTTAGTCACACTACATAAATCATTGTATATAAAATCGTCATCGACAAAAATTCGACAAGGGTCCCGAATACAACTCGGCAACATCGTCGCAAAAATCGGTAAATCACGGCAAACATTAAAAAATACAAAATATATTCATTTTTTTTCCAGAATTTCAAACATATAAAGAAACAACAACATCAAATAAATACATTGGCACATAAATATGGAGAAAGCATATATATACACACACACACACACACACAAACCGCTCCGAGTCATTTGTCATCCACTCGACCACTATATATATATATATATACACAAACCGCTTCGAGTCATTTGTCATCCACTATATAGTGGTTGAGTGGATGACAAATGACTCGGAGCGGTTTGTATATATATAGTGGTCCAGTGGATGCCAAATGACTCAGAGCAGTTTGATTTCAACGACTTGGACTACTAAAAAATACATAAAATTTTACAATTTTAATGAAAAAAAAATATAAAGATTCCAAGCTATGATTCCAAACCATTAGAGACAAAATATGCAAAGTCTACTCATGTATATACCATCTAAGTGTGAATATATCAAAATGGCACCAAGTGTGATACATATCTGAATCAAAATTGAAATACATAATCATCAAATTCATTGCCTATTTTGGGATCCTATTTATCAATAGCACCATGTTCCCCCCTCCTCTAGGCTCCATCCCTTGCCTCTACCTCAAATCATGAAGTTGATCCTCCAAGGACATTAATCAACACCCTACAATTTTGATGAAACTTCTTAATCCAAGCATTAAAATAAAGTAGAAAGAGCTTTCCATGCTCAATAAGTGATTTTGCTTCACTGAAGGGTACATTTTTATTAAGGTCATGGCAGAGGAGTTCAATCAACTTCAATAATCATGCATCAACACCACCGACAACAAGTTACATAGAGAGTTTGATGTGCTTGATTAAATTCCAATCCCTTACCCTCATACATGATAGAAACCAATGGAAACGTTGCAATCGTTAAATCTTGAAAACCATTAACTCTATTGAATTCTGAATGGGATCTAAAATTTTACTTTTCGAATATGAAGTTCAATGAGGTTGGAACCACTCTCAAACATCCTGAAACAATTAATGTTGTGAAAATCCTCACAGTAGATCTAAGAGGTAATGTATACCTCACAAGAAATATTAAGCAGGAAAATAGAAGAAGAGTGAACAATGCAGTGTAAAAGAGCAACAAAATTATGATACAGTAGAACTCGGATAGAAGCAGAATAACATCACACACTAATTCATTAATCACAATATGGACAAATAAATAATACAATGGTGAGAAGATTCGAATGCCAAGGTGGCAATTCGAATTAGCCTTCATGGAGTGATCATCAGATCAATAGAGAGTCATCAAAGCACAACTAGGAGTCATCATCATCATCAGTGCAGTCATCAATGCACAAGTAATGGTCAACCAGGTGTCAAACTGAGTCTAATTGAGTGTGGTAGGTGTAAATGGCACATGGAGGCACTAACTGAATGGAGGCTTAGTGGAGGGCGCATGAGGAGCTAACTGGAGTCAGAATAGGCAGTCTAGTCTCACTGGAGGTCCATCAGAGTGAAACAGTCAATTGAGAGTCAATCTAGCCTTAAATCAAGGAAATATCTAAAGATAACTCAACTAACTGAAATGCAACTGAGTAGTAGGTGAGAGAGGGCGCCTTTCACAAGTGGCTTCCTTAAATCAAGGAAGAAGGGCGCACAAAGCACTAGGAGGGCTAAAACTGATCTGAAAGAAGCTCTCGGGGCTAGCTAACTGAGGGCTAGGTGCTGGGATTGATGACTGGGATGCATGCAAAATCATGACTACATGCAAAATGCATGCATGACTGAAAATGCAAAAATGGATAATGCTGGTAGGACTAGGATGGAGTATAGGAAAATCCCAACAAATGTTAATGTTAAAACTTTAAGTAAAAGTGACATTCTCTTTATCTTTCATTTTCTATCCTTTTATATTCTCTTTATCTTTCATTTTCTATCCTTTTACTTTAATAATTTAACATTACCATTTAATATTGCTGACTACAATGTCACTTGTACAAAACTGGTCAATTTTAAAAAAAGAAATATGAATTTTTAAAATTGTGAGAAAGCCTCCTTGGCAATTGTTTGGGTCATGGCACGATTTTTTCTAAAAAATCACACTGTCACGATGTTTGAAAAATTTGTGTTTTTTTTCGAGCCGATATTTTGGGCTCTAGAAAAAATCACGATTTTTTTAAACATTGACGGTTTTTCACCGATGTCATCTAGTATGACATAAATAAATTTATGAGGAGGGTTAAGGTGTTAAGTCAAACTAAGTGGTCCACTCTAAAAAAGGAAGGTGACTATACAAAAAGTCGTGACCATCCAAACATCAATGACGAGACCCTTGAAAAATAAAGTTAAGATAAAGCTAAAAGTGTAGTTACAAAAGAATGGTTATAAGGAGAGTCAGATAAAAAAGTGTTCCTTTGTAAACAATATAAAGGGGTACTTAAGTTATAAAGGGGCTTACTAATAAAGTTTTTTACAAGGGATAGATACACATAAAAAAAAATCCCGATGAGATATTAAGTGGTAAATATTCAAATTCAATTAAAGAAAAAGATTATAAAAATAAGTCCTCAAGTTTTATTTCAAAAGCTCTAAAGGGGTTTATTAAAGATTTATTCAATCGCTACTCCTAGGTTAAGAGAAAGAGCTTTTTGAAATTTGTGAAGGTGTTTATTAACATGATAATGACTATGATTTCCAGAAATTATTCAATCTTCTGGACTAAATGTCCCTTTTGTCCAATGGACTTTGAGTATCTATTAATGTTTAGAAATGAAGATGAAGAAAATTATAGTCAAGGAGCTGGAAAGGGAGCACTTGTTTAACACATGGGCTAGCAATTGCTGGATTGATTGCTGCAAAGATGTTTCTCAGTACAGCCAAGTCGTGTGGATCTTGTGGTATTGTTTCCCTTGGCCTTTTCAGTTCATAGCCACAGGTTGAGGGTGGCAATCATACAAGGATTTCCTATGGCTAGGTGGTAAATTGTTCCCCAACAACCATTTTATGTGGTATTCTGTGTTATTTTGTTTTCTGTGGTAAATTTTAATATTTTATACATAATTGTTAGTGCGTTTTTCTGTAATGAATATTGCGACTCTTGTATGAATCTACTTAATTGTGATTATTTTCCATCTATTGCAAGTTTGTTATTGTGCACAAGTGCTTCTGTGAATGCTTAGGGCAGAGAAGTAAGGTGCACTCTACAGCCCAAGGTAGAAGAGATGTGTCACTTGGGTGGGTAACACTAAGAAACTAAAATGAAGAAAAAGTTGACATCTGATGTCTATTGTCAAAAATAGAAAAAAAAGAACCATTTATTAATTACCATCATTCATCTGAACACTGGATCTTTTAAGCAGCGTGAGGTTTGCACCTAGTTTTTTCTCTTTCATCCCTCTTGGTGCTTAATAGATCCAGAGTTTAGATGAATCTAAGCTAATATCTATAGTTGAATTAGTATTTTACTATTTGGCTAACCTATGATTTAGCTAGAAGGCTGTGGAGAATTTGAGGTTGAAGTACCTCACTTCCTTAAAGGTGTCAGAGGGAGTCAGTTACGTCACAGTTGGCCGTTTGATAATAATTTTCAAACATTTACAGTGAATTGATTGATTCTGAGGTTTTTCTCTATTAGAATGAGTTAAAATTTTGTAGTGATGTTGTTTTTCCTTCCCATATTCCTATTCTTCTTGATTAGCTGAGGTACTTCTGTTTCATTCTTTTGTTTGTTCCCCAGTTTTTAGACAGTTTATATGGAGTTTCATTCCATTCTGATATTCTAGGTAATCATTACTGCTTGCTATCCTTGCCCTAGTGTTGCTTGTATGCAGGCCTACGCGGTAAAGTTTCTTTGTTTATTTAATGTTTATATGACAGACTAAAAAATGTTCAGTTTACTGTTGTCTGCATCGTTACTTCAGGATCTCTTTACTAATAAACTTGGCATTTCGCTTTTCTGTACAAACATGTCTATGCATGACGTGAAAGGTAAAAAGCAATTGTGTGTCCTTGTACATGGTAATTCATGCTAAGTTTAAGGTATTGCCATTTGCAGGTGGTTGCTTCCTTAGTCGGCCATTCTGGATCAATAGAATGTGTTGGGTTTTCACCCAGGTATGGATCTTAAATTTATGTAGTTTACATCATACATTCTTAATGGATAATATTTCTAGCAAGATATATGCATCTGCAGATTGCTGAAATTTTCTTTTGATTGGCACAAAATGATCTAGTCTGCTAGAATATTTAATAGCCTTTGCAAGGTGTAGCTAATATAAGATTGGATAATTGTATGAATGCCCATGAATGACCAATGAATAGGTTACTGGGACAAGAAAATACAGTCAGTGAACATTGGAAACATTAGTCTTGATAACTAGGTGAAGAAAAGTTGGCATGGCATTTTTTACCTCAACAAACTGTCATTGTGTTGTCATAAACAATTAAATAGTGATGGGAGGATCTGGTAATCATGCCCTTGTGCCTCATATTGAAAAGTTACATGTAGCACCATATTGAATGAAAGAATAGTTGATGCAAATGCTCTTTGATGTTTATGATATAGTGAAGAGAAATCAATTCATTCAATTCTCAATTGTTCGATCCATAAGGCGTGGCCTTTGATTCATTTGTATTTGCACTTTGGATCCAAGAATTGTTAAGACGATAGTTTCAATTTGATGAGAAATATTCCTATCATGAATCAACTTGATTCCCTTTGCGGTCTCCTGTCAACCAAACATGAGTTGAACAAGTTTATTAGAGAGGGCATCTATAGGCTGTAAGTTTGGGTTACTTGGATAGATCGACCATGTGGGCTAAAGCCTAAAATGGCCTTCTATTCTGAGCTTTTCTTGGAGTTGAGAGATGGAATTATTATTCGATCAACATACACTCTTTGGCACTGGCTGCATGCCCTTAGGATTCCTCTGGAGCAGTTTCGGTTTGGTTCACATTGGCTTCGGGTTGAAACTGATCACCACATCACACAGGAGGACACGATCTTCCAGCTTTGCCATCTTTAGGAGATTGAGACAGAGGAACACTTCGTTTTTCATTGATCGATCTATTGCGAGATCAAAAGACGTTTCTACAGTCTTTTCAGTGAGTCTCATAACTCCTTCTCCACTTTCTTCTGGTTCCAAGAACAGAGATGTCTGACCCTGGGTATGAGAGAGGGCCTTGGACTCAGATCCCACATGCTCTGGCCATCTCCATGCAGATTGGACACCCCCAGATCGATTACCTCTTACTTCAAGTAGAAAGAGGCAGACAGACAGTAGCACATCAGTAGTTAGATCTGTGAGACCTAGGGAGGCCACTCGTGAACAGTCGGTGGGACCCTTACATAGTTGCCACCTCAAATCTCGGGACAACTCACATGGCACCAGTAGACAGACCAGCAGATCGGGGGCCTCCTCCAGGCCTCAACAATGGTTTACATTGTCCAGACAACAACATATACATCAGACCTGCGTTTTCAGTACTACAAGATCCTCTGATCAGTCTCTTAATTGAAACTTCCCAGTTCCCCCTTTTGGCCTTGGATGTTCGGAGAGATAAAGATACAGATACTGAGACCATTGTCTCGGGAGAGGGATGTTGCCCCTCCCTCCTCCATCATCCTCAACAGGCAGCTTCAGGAGGCCTTGATTTGAGTCCCTTTGGCGAGACGTCATAATCCTCCACAGAGATTGGGAGTTCCTTTGGTTTCGGTTCTCTGCAACTTTATCTGTGGTTCCACTTTGCTTTATACTGCTCAGTTTCAGATTCTAGATCTTATTTAGCATAGATTAGATTAGCATTGATTGCATATGCTTTTCTAGGAGTCATTTTGGTGCTCCCACTTTGTACTATACACTGTTGTTCTTAGCAGTCTCATTGGCCTTTTAGTGGTCATTCGTTGAACATTAATAATACTATCTTATCTTATCATATCTATTCAAGATTCTGAGGCTTTTGGATCAAACATAATTTTGAAGGGAAGAAAAAGATAATAGATAAAAAAATTGTGAAAGTTCTCAACATCTAGTACGTAGGTTAAAAATATATACCTTGCACTATAACCCATTCAGATCTTTTGCACAAATACTTAATAGTATTGAAAAAACAAAGGAAATAGTTTTTAGATGGGAGTTTTATTAATAATAAGACAACAATATGAGAATGTGTGGTAAGTGTCATTCAAATTACGATGGACATATTGTGAGCGCTCTTGCTCTACATGTCGATATCATAACATGAAATACATGGTAGCATTCATAGTTCTTTTGATTTCTCATCGTCGCTTTTCATGACTTCATTAAGGATGCAATGGAATAAAATCCATTACTTTGTTGTTTCTAATTACAACACAGATAAACATTGATGCCAACAATTTGTTGTTTCTAGGTGGGTTTTCTTATATTGCTAGCTGGTCATTGTGATCACTAAGTAGGGGTCTTGAGATATAATGCTCAATTGTTAGCATAGGTGGTTGTAATGAAATAAATATGTGACAAATATGTATATGTGTGTGTTATTGAATGAGTTAGATGATTGACATGTAGGTAGTGTAGGTGCCAAGCAAGGAAGTTAGTAATGTAGATGATTGAAACAAAGGGTATAGGTGTCAATCAAGGAGTTGAAATGTAAGCACACTTGTGACCTATGTAAGTGCACATATCCTATTTAGGGAATTTGTATCTCTGCCATGTTTTCTTATAGAAAGAAGAAGAATCACTTCAAATGCTCAGGGAAGGATTGTCTAGAGCTGTTACCAATTGTCACCTCAGTAACTACCTCCCTACACTTTAGGTCGGCCCTTCTTCAACCAAGTGGGGCTTCCCTAGAGTAGGATTGCTAAGGATTTTGAGAATGAAGGATAAGGTGAAGAGATTGCTTAGAAAAATGGGTCTTTTATAGTATATGATAAAGGGGTGATGGGATGTCCATGAAGACTAGTGCCAATCCCTAGGGAAAATGGAGTCAAAAGGAATCTAGACCAATAAAGGGGTGAGTCCATGAAGAGTTGGGGAAATTCGGGCTGTTTTCACAATACACAAATAAAACCCAAGATTTTGAAGAATGAAGGTAGAAATCACTAGGAGACACCATTTGGTGCTAATTCAAAACATTGCAACGAGGGTGTGACTTATGTGATTAAGTATTAGAAAGAAACACTCTTAAACTATAACACTACATTCCTACATAAATCAACGGAGGATTGGAGGAGATTTTCTCTCACAACTCTTCCAATGAGATGATTTTGTCTTTGTTTGGCCTAATCAACAAGTCTAGTTATTCTACAAAACATTAACAACATCTAAAATTGGGAACAAAGATACCACACTTAGAATGGGAAAGGAAACCTTGCAATTCGATTTATTCCATGAAAGATATGTCTATTAGGCTCCACTAGAGAGGGAACTCTCAAAATCCGACAATAACAAATGAGGGGAAGAGCAAAGCCTTATATATCTTTTAGCTCAACTTCCTCCTACAATAAAATATGAATAAATCCCAGATCTAGCCTAGAGTGGAGTAAATAATGAATATTTCTGCACTTCCACCTATCCAACTCTAACAAACATAATGGTAAGAGGTGGTCAATGCCAAAGGTACAATGTCAAAATAGATAAGTCTCAAGAAGTAGGGCGCATACATCATGTGAGAGAAGATACAAGGAAGAAGTCCGTGATGTAGCCTCCAAAGGCTCTCAAGAAGAAGTTCACACCAAGGAAATGGTCATCATATGCAACAAAATCCTCGAAACAAAGCACAAAACCATACAACCAACCTCCAAAGTGGACATTTCAACTAACAATCTTCAAAGTAGTGGAACACTCCTCCAAAAGTGGATGCAAGGAAGAAAACATCCCATCATAAAAAACAAAGGCACACATGTGGGCTCTCCTCCAAGGACAACACTTCAAGTAACTCCAACAATCATAAGCAAAGGTCCCACAAAAGTTGGAATGACCTCAACTAACCCATGGCCACACATGTGAGAACCCATTGCCACACGTGTGAGATCTTAAGTATAGCAAATTATCACCAAAGGATGAATACGTGTGAGCAAAACTTCCTCCAAAGGGGATGCCCCCTCCTCAAATAGCCAAACAAGTAGTTAAGACCTCCTCCAAGTGGCAAAATGCATAAAAATATTTGCAACAGAATTCCACATGTAGAAAACGATGAATGAAACTCCCCCCCACATGCACAACAATGCCAACTCATCAATATACTATGTAACCATGCCTCTACATGTATGCTAAGGGAGGATGCCAAAAGGGGATGATCATGTGTCAACTCCAAATACTGCTATATCCGTGTCCGGATATACTCAGTGATTATTCAAGCGAATAATCTTCCAATGGAAAATAACTCCATTTGATAAAATAATAATATATAATTGATAATGGATGATAAAAGATGATTAATAATTACAATGAGGCTCGCTTTTATAAGCTTGAGCGTGTATAGTGAAGGGTTACACCCTTTCACTTAATAATTAATAACTTTAATTAACATACATATAATATTCATAGCATTGCCACTCTCTTAGAAAAGCTTTGTCCTCAAAGCCTTATAATTTTGTTGCATTGTTCTTTGCGATGCCATGGCTGATGAAACATGTCGATACGAACTGCTAAGTGTAGAGCATAACTTCCGATACATCGACGGATCAATCCATCCCAAATTGATTTGTTGTGGACTGATGGGATTTCCTACTGATATGTCGTCAGGAGATTTGATCACATTAGTACCATTATTTTTCGACATTTCCCACTTTTTCAAATATCGGTTTTTATGGTTGGGGTGTCGATAAGGAACTTTCACGATGTCATTTTCGTTTACGAATGTCGCCTTTAGATCATTGATCTGAGTTGGAAGTTGTATTTTCGTCTCTTGAGGATTTAAGTTTTTGTTCTGTATCTTTTCCAACTTGTTTTCTAACTGCCTATTATCATTTTGAAACTTCTTAATCAATTCGACTTGCGATTTTCTGTCATCTTCAGATGTCCTAAGTTGTTCCTTAAGATCTTCATTATGAATTCTGATACAACTATTTTCTTCCTGTTTGTCTAGAAGTTTGCCTTCAATGTCGTCCATAGATTGTTCTATCTTTCAGCTATTTTTTAACTTCTTAATTTTTGTGACTAGTATCTTGTTATGATTTCTTAGTCTAAAAATTTCTTCAACATTGTTAGATAATGCTTTATTACTCTTCGCGATCTCTGACTTATGTGTCTTTTTAGAGTCGTCATTTTGTTGTTGAAGAACTTTTATCTGTTGTTGACACTGGCCGATCTCTGATTCTTGACTTTCTAATTTATGTCGTAACTGCATTAGTTCTTCATCTTTGTCGCTAACGATTTTGTTCAAGCGTATTATTTCTGCTTCGTAATTATTTATTTCCTTCTTTATATCTTGATTTTTCAATCTCTGATTGAAATCACTTTCATCTTTTAATTCCTTGATTTGCGCACATAATTTTTCTATGTGATTTTTCTGGTTGGACATTATTTGTTCATTGAACCGTTCTTGTATCTTATGTAGTTCAATCTTTATTTCTGATTGTCTATTAATGTCTCGTAATTCTTCATTGTCTTTTTGATAACGCTTTAACTTGGCTTCTAATTTCTCTCGCAAATCGGCTGCCATGGTTTCTGATTTCTTTGACGGTGGGATGATCTTCTTTGATTCTTCAGTGATAGATCGTCTTGACTTCGACAATAGATAGTCTCAAATTCTTTTGATTCCTTTGACTTTGACTTTGACTTTTTTTTTTTTTTTTTTAGGAAATGTTGATCTTCTTTATTAGGTTAAATAAAATTCTTTTGATTCCTTTGACTTTTTTTTTTTCTTTCTTTCTTCCTCTTTGCCCCTTTTTTTTTTTTCTATCAAAAATATTGATAATAAGTATTATTAAAAATTAATAATAATATTATACAATATTATATAGTTTTTTTTTTTTTTTTTTTAATTTTTGGAAATGTAATAACAATTATTATTGTATTTTTTTTTTCCAAAATATTAGCCTTTTTATTTTAAATAATTGTAATAATAATATGTATTATTACATAAACAATAATAATAATATTATTTTGTTTTGAAATTGGAATTATTAGGAATATAATAATAGATAATCTTATTATTATATATTTTGTTTTGTAGGGCACGTGGAGCGGGATGGCGGCTTCGAGGAGCAACCGAAGTGGGGAGGGAGGCGCAGATAGAGGAGGGGATGGACGTGGAGTGGGAAGGGAGCCGTAGAAAGGGCGAGCGGGGAGACGAATGGATTAGCAGCGAGCGCAAGCAGCACAGGGGTGGGGTTGCGATGGAGATGGCGGATGGGGAGGGTGCGATGGAAGGTAGGAGTTGCGGTGGAGTGCAGAGAGGGAGGCGCAGGTGGGGTGAGGGCGCAGAAGGGCGGAGAGGGATGGATGGGAGCGGAAACGCGTGGGGGTGGTGTGGGGTAGCAGGTGGAAGTGCTGCGCGGGAGGGAGGTCATGGAGCGCGGTGGTGGAGGGCGCGGAGATGGAGATGGTCGTAGGGAGTAGCGGCGAGGGGGGGAGGCAGTACGGGGGTGGCAGCTGTTGGAGTGTGGAGCTGCGGAGGTAAGGGTGGGCTGCAGCCTTGAAGAGCTAAAGGGGATGGAGAGGACGAGATGTGGCGGCCGGAAGAGGAGAAGTGGAATGGTGGAGTTGGGCGGAAGGGAAGCTGCATTTGAGCAGCACCGGTGGTAGGGGTAGGAGGTTGCAAGGCGCGGAGGGGAGAGGAACGACGTGGAGGGAGCGTGGGTGGAGATGAGAGGGGAGCGTGCAGCTGACTGGGGCGGTGCTATGCGGTGGAGGAACCAGTCAATCAGGCTTGAGCAGCGTGAGCTTGCTGGGCGTAGGAGTATGGAGAAAAAAGTTGAGGGCAAATGGATGCCGCAGTGGGTGAACGTGGAGAGGAGAGCAGAATGGGCGTGGAGCGGTCCTATGTAGAGATGGGCGTGGCTGGAGGAGTGGTGCAGGTTAGAACGAGGCAGCGTGGAGGGCGTGAATGGATGGAGATGGAGGTCAAAAAATCCGATTCAGAGAAACTCTGACACTTATGGCTAAAAGCCTGATTTGGAGAAACTCCAAGATGTATGGCTAAAATCCAAAATCAGCAGGGCCGAGAACGGTTGGCTCTGATACCAATGCTATATCCATGTCCGGATATACTCAGTGATTATTCAAGCGAATAATCTTCCAATGGAAAATAACTCCATTTGATAAAATAATAATATATAATTGATAATGGATGATAAAAGATGATTAATAATTACAATGAGGCTCGCTTTTATAAGCTTGAGCGTGTATAGTGAAGGGTTACACCCTTTCACTTAATAATTAATAACTTTAATTAACATACATATAATATTCATAGCAAATACTCCTAGAGATCACCGTCATGCATAAAAATATGTAGTAGAAACTTTAAGAAGGTGGAATCCATTAAGCAAACACCTCAAACATGAAATAGGTGACACCCAAAAAGGTGAAAAATTAGTGTAAAAGGTGAAAACAACTCCAAAAAGGTGAAAATTGTGCCTAAGAGATGACGCCATTGCTCTATTGCCCTTAGGAATTTGGTTGAGCATTCTGCACCATTGGAAAGGTCTCATAAGAGCTTTCCATCCATATATCAAAAGGCTCCAACAAAGCTAGGGTGAAAAAGAACGACCCTCCCAAAGACAGGTTGCCAAATTGTTGAAAATTGCTCAAAAACTAGAATTTGACGTCCAAAAAGAATGTCCACATTGCTCTCACACCCTAAAGAATGAGGTTGAGTGTTCTACACCATTGGAAAGGGCTTAGAATGAGCTTTCCAACGGTATATCATATGCGTCTATCTGAGCTTAAGGCGTTGGAGAATAAAGGGTTTGAAGACAAGATCCTGTTTTGCTCAATTCACCCTAGAATAAACATAAAAACCTGTTGCAAGACGTGAGAAAATGCCAAGAGATTAACACTACCATGAAAATCATCAATATACCTTACAAGGAGACCATCCATCCATGAGAGAAGCGTTAGAAACAAGGAGAAAGTGACCAACATAGTTGACATCACCATACAACGAACCCTAAACAAGCCATGCATGTCCACCAAATGTGCTAATGATCAACCAATATGAGAGGGTGTTCAACTGAAATGGATACCCATTAATGAGATGAAAATACACTATACTAGATAGGCCTTCAAAGGCCACCCTAGAACCTAAAGTGACAAATATAAGGGCGCTCCAAGGAATCCATCCATAACATGCCATACATCATGAACTTTCCAAAAATGCTTGGGTTCCTAGGGGAAAATACATCATACAACCTCCATAGAAGTGATATGCACTTGAATCATCGAAGCGCTCACCAAGAAGTATCCATGATGCATGGATGGGGAACAACATCAATATATCACATGTCAATGACCATGCAAACTATCACGAGACTAGATTTTTTTTCCCTCGTGAGCGTCCCACACCGTCCAAAAGCCTAGTCGCTGCGTGGCACTGACGTGAACTTGCTAGTTGGATATGTTGGACACACCGAGCACACTGAGAGGGGGGGGTGAACAGTGTGTGTAGCTTTTATTACTTTTTCAACTTTAACAACCATTGGCAACTTTTCAATATTATGCAGAGTATGTAATTATCACATTATCATTATATCATCATCAGCATTATTAACAACTACATCTCATCATCACATATCATCATATCATCATCACATAGGAAGCATTGCAAAACAAAGTACACAATATTTTTACGTGGAAACCCAAGTCCTGGGGGAAAACCCACGGAAGCCTTTATAATAATAATTTACCAGCAACAACTGGAAGGAGGCAACAACCCCCTTTGTTACAAAGACTTCAATTCTCTAGCTACAACTGGAAGGAGGCTACAACCCCCTGGTTTACAGGCTACAACCTGAAGGAACTCTTATCTCCCTATATTTCCTTGCCCCATCCTGCCACCCTGATATGAAGATAGTAACTGAAACTACTGAACCACAAACTTCACTGATCCTACGGACCTGCTATCCAACACTTGTACCCAATCTGTACCACACTGCACAACCACTGTCACTACTCATCAACTGACCACTGCTCATCAACTGTTCACTGCTCATCAACTGTCCACTGACCACTGCACCACAACTGCTCCACACTACTCATCAGCTGACCAATCAATCTGTCTACACCAATCAATCTGTTGTTCACATCATTCGACTCAGTCAATCCGAGTCTAACCAACTGCACACCAAACCCTGAATCTGTTGTTGATAAGCTCTGCACTCTTATCACTGCCAAATCATCCATGTATACCAACAAGTCATTTTACTGCCATACATTGCTCATGTACATCCTTGTACACCTCGTCATACACAGTCACTGAACAAATAATCCTTCTCTACTTCCACTGAACATAAGGCATGCATCTTCATGCATCATCATCATAGGTATGCATCATCGTCATAGGGTATGCATCATCATCATAAAATATGCATAATTGTCACTTCAGTGTGCACCGTGTATGCATCATTAACATCAAGTATACATCATAATGCATAGGAGAGCATCATCACACTATGGTATGCATGTACATCATATTGTATAGGAGTGCATCAACTTCATAGAGTGTACATCATTATCACATGCATTATCATCATAAAGTGTATAATATCATAGCATAAAGGTATGCAACATCATCATCATATCCTCCATAATGACTTCAAATATATATACCAATATATAGGCTCACATACTAATATCAAAGATGAACTCTATCCATGAGAGACATGTGCCATGACAAGAGAAACCCAGAAGCATGAGCCATACCTTTTTGAAGATCATAAGGTCAAGAAACAATAGACAAACCAAAATAAACTCTAGATCATGTCATCACATAGCCTTCGTAACAAGCTTTCCAATGAGCCAAGAATTTTGTAATTCCGATTCCGTATGAGAAAGTTATGCCAATTTTAGTAAAGATGCCCAAAAATTTCTCCTCCACAAAATTTCGCACTTTTCTCCAAGAGTTGCGAAATTCCAATTGATAAGCAAATGAAATGTTTGATATTCTATTTATATAGGTCGTGGAGGAAAGTTATTACCTCAAACAGTGCTGACATGCAATTCAAAATTACAAATAATTAAATTTTCTTTTGTTAGGTCGGCTCACCCAAAAAGGTGGGGTACACCAACTTCAAAAATTCATATCTCTTCAACCATAAGGAGTTAGAAGATGCTCCACATATCAATGGAAATGGCTTGACGAGGACTCTCTCTCTATGATGGGTTTATTTGCAAATTCTTGGTCTAATACCCTTAAATTATTCAATGTGTCCAGGACATCAAAGACCCCACACATGAGGGTGCCAAAGACCATACCACTAACTACAAGAGTTTCAAAGTCTTCTTCAACATATCAAGGCATGTCCGTGGGATCTACTTCCATCTACATACCAATAGCCATATAACCACAAATAGGACCATACATCACCATGGTTCAAGACCTAAGGCACCGCATGCAAGGGTTTCAAGGACTCTTTCAAGGATATCATATAATATTTAAACAAGATACTTTCCATGGACTTCAAGCCCATCACATAGGAATCCATCACCAAGTGATGAGGGAATCATGACCAAGGATTCTATCATATCAAAGGCTCCAACAATCATGGGCTTACAAACCACCATATGTATGGATTCCAAGACCCAAATCATTTCCAAATGCACCATTAATGATCGTATAGTGTCCAAGGGTCATCATGCCACCATTTATGTGGGTGCCAGACCTTCTCATGCATAATGACCATCTCCAAGGGTTCCATGACCCCAACAAGGGATACACAGGCATCAAGATCTTCATCAAGGGTTCCAAGTCTTCATCAAGTCATTAATGACCACATCATCACCTTTAAGGGGACAAGGACCATTAAGCCATCAAATGTGGGTCCAAGGACTTCTTCAGGGCTTCTTCATCAAGCAAGGGGCTTCATAGGCTTCTTCAACCACCTCAACCACACCAGGAGACCTACAAGGGTCAAGATCCATCATGACATCACCTGTGGGGTTGCTAGACCTTTTCCTGGGGTACCATGACCTCAATAAACACAAATGACCACTGAAAGGTTCATTTGGACTCTTGCAACTTCTTCAACACTTTTGTAGCGTACTGGGGCATAAGTTGTGGTACTAGGGAAACAAAGAAACATTTGGGGAAACGCAAAACATCTTTGGGGTACTTCAACACTCTACAGGGTGTTCAGGGCTTTTGTCATTGTCCCAAGGGCTCCAAGGGCTTCAAACTCGGGCTTGGACAAGATCAAAAGGTCTCCTTAGACACTGACAATTACTTAACCCTCAGGGGCTCCTCAAGGGGCACCAAGACATGTTGGCATCAATGACAACTTAATCAATAGGATATGACCAACAACCACAAGTATCAACCAGAATACGCCTCCAAAGCTGGAGTATTTATCTTGGTGGTCAAACCTTGGGAGGTTATTAAATCCTAAGTGTCTACGTATTTTTACATGTTAACCATCAATAATGAGTCATATGGACATGCGCTAGGTCCCTTAGGATTTTCGGTCATTTCCAAGAAAAATATTTTTTCCCTTTTTACGGGCTTTTTAATGATTTAATTAAAAAAATCAAAAATATGATAAAAGTGTGGTTAGGAGGTGAAATTTTCCATGGGGGTCCTCGTTTTCTAACCTAGAGCACCTGTTAAACCCCTAAACCCACTTTTCCTAAGTTTTAAGTGGATATTTTTCACTTAAATAAAAATTCTCTCGAAATTAATAAAAGAGAATTATTTAATTCAAAAAATAAAGATTTGGAGAAAATCAAATTTCCTAAATTGAAGGAAATTTGTCCCACTGAATGCCCAGTTAAGTCAACAATCAATAACGAAGACTGAATCAATCATGATCCAGTTGATTGGCAATCAAATCAAGTCACGGTGAGTGGATCTCTAGTGAGGGGGCGAATTTCTCCTTAAGGGGGCACATTTATCCATGAGAGAGCTCACCTCTTGTTGTATATGTGTCACAGAAAGAGGGGGGGTGACCTACCTTGTGAGAGGTGGTGCCTACCATCTCTAGTTCACTTCAATTCGCTCCCAATCATCTCAAAAAGCTCCAACACTTGGCAAATTCGCCCCCCTTGGGGTTTGCTTTCTTTTTTCCTATTTAAGCAAGGGCTTTGGGTCTCATTTCTCTCATGGTCAGAGGACCGAAGGGTTGCTTCTAGTTGTATTGTATGGTATCATCATTTCGAATAAAGAAGGCTTTGGAGGCAGATCTATGGTGTAAAGCTTTTCATGTGTGGATGTTGATTGTCAATGCGCTTATTAGGTATAATCTGTCTTGTTTTCTTTCTTTTGGTTGGTCTTCTAGTTTGATTCATGCTCTTACTGTTTGCTTGTTTTAGATCTCTTAGCTCGCAGGTATGTTTTAGTTTAAATTGCATGCTTTCTAGGTTTCTCTTTCCGGCGGCACCTCTGTTTTAACTATCTATTTGTGCAAAGACTTCTAAAGTTGCAGGTGATCTCACTTGGAGAAGGGGTTGAGCTAGGTTGCATCCTCCTCATCTTCAAGAGCTTATCAAGGACATAGTCCCTCAGTTTTCCACCAAAGCAGAGTCCATGGCCCAGAAATTCCCAAGTTTATAGCACTCTTTCTATCCCTCTCTCCTTCACTCTAAATTAAATTTTCCTTTGGTTACAGTTACTAACATGCTTGATTATTTTGGTTTCTTTAAAAGAATATCTAAAGGCTGATTTGTTTAAGCATGTAACTAGATCTAGAAGTCTAAAAGCAACATTTTCAGAGTAGATCTAGCCTTATCAAGTACTTGTGCTTATTTTTAATTTCAATACTTGATATTTTTATGCTTTTAATTCTTATTTGGGCACATTTGGTGCATTTCAGGTGGTTGGTTTTACAGTTTTATCGCCATAACAAGAGGAAGTGCTTCTAGAAAACCAAAGATCTAAAGCCATCCAAGGCTTCTTGGAGCAATACACTTCCATCTCGTATCATTTCTGAAACTTGTAAGGCCTTTGGATCCGGATCTATAAGGACCAGAGGCATCCACCTTCTTATTGTAAAATATTAATAAAGGCAAGTGGGCTACTCAATGCCCATACCCCATTCCCCCTGGGGGGATCTCGCAGCCTCAATTTTTATGGTTTGCAATTTTTTTTAACTTTTCTTTATTTTTTCATCACATGCACACAATCCGCCCCAATAGGGCTGTATAGTTAGTTTTTTTGTTTTTACTGTTATAATCTTTATTTCGCAATCTTGTACTCTATTTTCACAATTAACAAATCAAAAAAATAAATCTGGTTGTTCATTCCCGAATTACCGAAAGGGAAAATAGATTCTCAACCATCAATAATTTTGTTGTTACAATTTTGTACATTACTAACAAATAAACCTAACGTTGTGTATTCCTGAAGTAAACTGAAAGGGTTTATCCCCGGTAGGTGAAAAGAGATTCTCAGCCACATAATGACTTTATTTTTGCTTAATAAAATTAACCAAGGCTTAAGTTCTAAGTATGCTTTTGACCGCTGCAGCTCAGTCTGATCAGTTGGTCAATCAGAAAAGGACTTGAGTGACTAGTTTAATAGGGCAATCCAACGAAAACTTGATCTCTAGAACTCGAGAGGTCGTGTGAAACTAACTACAGAGTAAGTGGGCTGCTTTAAGCAGGTTATGCCTCGCCCAGTTGGACCCTTGGTTTAGTTGTCACTACGCTCAGTTCAAAGGATTAAGTTGGAATTGGGCCAAACCAAAAACTAACCCATTCCTCAATCCACACATCATAATAAAATTGATTAAACTGACCAACAAGACTTGCATCACTTTCACGACACAATAGTACTCCAACTTATGTGACTCCATTTGGAACTAGTCTAATCTGCAAACAATCAAACATTAAGTGAATTGATGTGTTAGATGGATGTATCTATAATGATGCTGTTGTTTTAATTCGTAATTTCATTTCTCAGGTTCAATGTTATTTCATCTTTCAAACTCCTAGAATTAATCTCATTCTTTAACTTAGCATAAAGCCTTAGTTTTTCTTTCATAGGGACTGTTACCAGCTAAGTTGTACTTAGTTGGACTATCAAGTGAGCGGGCAAAGTTGAACATGTCACATGTTCATATTCAGCGATTTGATGTCCATCAGGCCTTTTTAAGGGCCCTTTTTTTAATTTTTTCTTCACATGTCCATGCCTTGCAGGGTTTGTAATAAATGTACTAGCATGGTGTTTTTTGTAACAGACTTGGCTCCCTAGGACTTGTCGACCAAGTCGGGTATTCGAAGGAGTTTTTTCACTTATTAATTATGTCTTGCATTTTTGCATAACATAATTTTTGAGTTTTTCTCTTGCTCCTCCAAAGCTGGAATGCCTGGTGAGGTTTACGGGCCTTAGGGGGTTATTAAAGTCCATGGGTCAATGTATATGAACATGCTAGGCATTAATTTTGAGTCATATGGGTATGTGCTAGGTCCCCCTAGGTTTTTTTTTATTTCCGGCAAAAAACGTTTTTTCGTGTTTTTAAGCCATTTTATAATGGTTTAATTAAAAATATTGTAAATGGTGTGAAAGTGTGGTCTAGGGCTCTTTTTTTCCATGGGGGTGCTCGTTTTCTAACTTAGAGCACCCACCATACCCCAAAACCCACTTTCCATTGAAACAACCATTTCTGGTTCAGGGCCGCAATTTGGACGGGTTAGGTCTGTAAACTGTTTAGACCAGTTTGGTTCTGATAACAATGCTGCTAATGGCACTCCTAGCATGCTCTTAATTGAACCCAAAAGCGCATTGTATTGGACAAGTTTGTTTTAGTGGCATTCTGTCCCTTGATTCCCAAAGATTGTGTTTTCAGAATGCGGATTCATAGGCAGTTGTTTTGGAGAATTGGACGATTGGAGGACGAATGGGAAGCCCTTTTACATCCCTATGTGATCAAGGGCCTTTATCCCTTTTACATCCTATGTGACCAAGGGCCTTTATGATGGTAAGGCACACTTCTAACATTGTGCCTTGATTCACCAAAAAGTGGGGGGTGAAGGATCCTGTAGCACATTGGTTGTGGAGGTGCCAGTGCATCTGGAAATCACATTCTTCTTTTAAACAAAAAGTTTGGGGTTGGCTTCTGCTCCAGCAAGTGTTGGCTATCAAGAGAAGGCTTCATAAAGTTGGCATGTGAGATATTGCATGTGTCTTGTGTTGCAAGGATGAAATGGTTGAGCATGTCTTTTGGAGGTGTTGGTCTGCGAAGATGTTTTTGGGCATGGCTTCAGACTGTATTTCACTTCTTTATTGCCCTGCTTTTGTTGAAAGGTACTCTCCTCGGAGACCCTTAGATGATTAGAATTAGCTACAAATCCTTGTGGCCCACGTACGGTTGTTTGCTATTGGATTTTTGTGGAACTTGATGTAAAGTTAATTTTTCAAGAGGCCCCCACCTGTTTTAGTTTATTTTTTTTCACAGTCAAAATCATGGTCCCATGTGCAGTGTATGGACTTATACTGAACTGGTCGTACAAAACTGGTTGGTTTAGGAATTAAAGGCCAGTTCTGTATGAAACCAACCGGTTTTGGTATGGAACTGGTCGGTTCAGTATAGAACCAACCATTTCCAGTTCAGGGCCGCGATTTGGACCGGTTAGGCCTGTAAATTGGTTGAACTGGTTTGGTTTTGATAACATTGCTGCTAATGGCACTCCTAGCATGCTCTTATCGAACCTAAAAGCTCATTGTATTGTACAAGTTTGGTTTAGAGGCATTCTTTATTGTGTTTTCAAAATTCAGATTCATGGGTCAGTGATGTTTTGGAGAATTGGAGGATTGGAGGAGGAACGGGACACCCTTTTACAACCTATGTGACCAAGGGCCTTTATGATGGTAAGGCACACTTCTAACATTGTGCCTTGATTGAACGAAAAGTGGGGGTGAAGGATCCTGTAGCACATTGGTTGTGGAGGTGCCAGTGCATCTGGAAATCACATTCTCCTTTTAAACAAAAATTGTGGGGTTGGCTTCTGCTCCAGAAATTGTTAGCTATCAAGAGAAGGCTTCACAAAGTTGGCATGTGGGATGTTGCATGTGTCTTGTGTGGCAAGGATGAAATGGTTGAGCATGTCTTTTGGAGGTGTTGGTCTGCGAAGGTACTTTTGGGCATGGTTTCAAGCTGTATTTCACTTATGCATTGCCCTTCTTTTGTGGAAAGGTACTCTCCTAAAAGACCCTTAGATGATTAAAATTAACTGCAAATCCTTGTGGCCAACGTACGGTTGTTTGCTATTGGACTTTTGTGGAAGCATTGATGTAAAGTTACTTTTTCAAGAGGTCCCCACCTGTTTTACTTCTTTTTTTCATGGTCAAAAGCATGGTCCCACCATGTGCAGTGTATGGACTTATACTGAACAGGTTAGTTACGTATAAAACCGGTTGGTTTAGGAATTAAAGGCCTGTCCCATACGGAACCAACCGGTTTTTGTATGGATCTGGTCGGTTCAGTATAGAACCAGCCATTTCCAGTTCAGGGCAGTGATTTGGACTGGTTAGGCCTATAAACCGGTCGAACCAATTTGGTTCTGATAACATTGCCGCTAATGGCACTCCTAGCATGCTCTTAACCGAACCCAAAAGTTCACTGTATTGAACACGTTTATTTTAGAGGCATTTTGTCCCCTGATTCCCAAAGATTGTGTTTTCAAAATGCAGATTCATGGGTCAGAGTTATTTTGGAGAATTGGAGAATTTGAAGAGGAAAGGAAATCCCTTTTACATCCTGTGTGACCAAGGGCCTTTATGATGGTAAGGCACACTTCTAACATTGCACCTTGATTAACCAAAAAGTGGGGGGTGAAGGATCCTGTAGCACATTGGTTGTGGAGGTGCCAGTGCATCTGGAAATCACATTCTTCTTTTAAACAAAAAGTTTGGGGTTAGCTTCTGCTCCAGCAAGTGTTGGCTATCAACAGAAGGCTTCATAAAGTTGGTAGGCATGTGAGATGTGTTGGATTTTTTGCAACTTCGGAAGATATTATTCCTTATATTTTATTGTACCTCCTAAGGGAGATGAACTGGATGTAATTATTTATGTAATCACATGTAAGAGTCAATGTAAACCTTGGAGTGCAAATAAATAAAAGAAAATTATTAAAAATAAATTATTTATTGCCCCCAAGTGAAGCCGGCCTAGTTAGCGAATTTCTGGTTTTTGCACTTGTATAAATAAGAGGCTAGTGCACCTCATTAGCTCATTCACTCACTTAGCAAGTGCGCATCACTTGGAGGAGGCTGATTTCGCATCACTTGAAGGAGGAAGCTTATTTGGGGCATCTACTTGTGAAAGATACTTTCACATTCTTTCTCTTTCTTTATTTGTACTCTGATCTCAGAATTATCATCTCTCTGCGAAGGTTGCTGGGTTTTCTCCCATTTGGGTTTCCCAGGTTAAACTCTGTGTTGTTGTTTTGTGCTTTGTCTTGCTTCTAGTGATCTTGGTAATGCATTTATGTTTTATGTTATGAATGTATGAAATTTAACATGGTATCAGAGCCATTCTAGAAGAAGCCATTGCCGAAGCATTGTCGGAACCTTGTCGGAACTAGGGTTTCATCTTGTGAAGTCTCAAACCATTATTTTGGAGAAAATAAGCTATAGGAATTTCATTTTTGTCAAGGCACATCTATTGGTGAAAACGGAATTCAATTCCGAGAACTTTCAATTTTTGACCGGACTCTGTGGGTGCAGCAGAATTAGGGTTTCAGTTTTAACTCATTTCTCTCCACAGATTTGGACCAGCCCACCCTCTATTCAACTCTCCTTCGCAAGGCGAATTTATCCGTGGGTTCAGTTTTTCAAATTATTAACTTTCATTTTTTCCCTAGCTCTTGCTAGGGTTTCTTAACCAGATCTGCAATCAAGATGATTGGGATGAAAGTTGAAGATCGTTTGGAAGGAGCCTCCAACTTTATCTCCTGGAAGTCTAGGGTTCCTCTACTCCTACAAGAAAATGATCTCTTGCTATATGTAAATGAGAAGGTCCCTGAACCAGAAGCCGAAGAGGATAAATCCCGTTGGAGGAAGAACGATGCTAAAGCAAGAAGGATTCTTGTGGATTCAGTGAGAGACCATTTGGTTCCTCAAATCTCAAGAAAGAAGAATGCTAGGAAAATGTTCAAGACCATTATGAAGTTGTTTGAACACACTAGCCTAAATGTATCCATGACTTTGAGAAACCAGCTCTCAAATATGAAGATAACAAAGTCAGAATCCATTGCCTCATACTTTAGGAGGATCGCAGAACTCAGAGACAATCTCGACACCAGTGGAGATCCTATTGGCGATAAGGAGCTTGGCCTCCACACTTTAAATGGTCTTCCACCATCATGGGAGGCCTTCATCCAAAGCATAAGTGGTAGATCCAAACTACCTAAGTTTGACAAGCTTTGGGTAGATTGCTCTCAAGAGGAGACCAGAATTGCAGCACGTCAAAGACTCCATGGCCATGGCACTCAACCTGAGGAGAACCAAGCTTTTGTTTCTCATGCCACGAAGGGTAAGGGAAAAGGTAGGAAGTTCCATAAACACAAGCACCAAGATAGGAGACCAAGTCCTTGCCCAGATCAAAAGGAGAAGAAGGATATATCTCAAGTTCAATGCTATAGGTGCAAAAAATATGGACACTACGCAAATAGTTGTCGAAGTTCAAGTAAAAGGAAGCATGAAGCCTCAACTGCTGATGTAGAAGAGGATCATCATCGCAAGAAGCAAAGGGATGGTGATCGTTCGGAGTTCCTCTCCTAGAAGATTCAGAATGCAAGAACATAGATCTCCTATGGTTTCCACAAGAAGGCAGTGGGGGCCCACACACCAAAACAATAAGAGAGAAGTATTTTGTTTTCTTGCTTACATAGATTTGTTTTTGTCTTATATGCTTTTTATATGCAGATCTAATGTATTGAGCAGTTGATATAGTATACCCTGTTATATTATGCATATGAGCTACACAACATTTCATGAAGTTAGTCTAGATGATATCTCCCTCCTACATGCTTAGGGTAGTGCACACTCTTGATGGCATGGTCTAGTGGAGATAACAGACATCTAGATACTTCCCAGAAGTGTTTGTTAGACATGTTCATGATTGTTGTGATAAAGTATTAGCTAAGATGTCTGTGTAAACTATTTGTTTTTCCACTTGATTATAAAATGTCACTGATCATCAGTCAGGATTTCACTTGTAGGGAAAAGACCATGTGATTTGGCCTACAAGAGAAGACTTGTTCCGATGGACATATGAATCCTGTTGATGTTCAGCAAGAACCTTCCCGGAATATGACTCATCCTAGAAGGATGACCTCAGAGGAAGCTTTCACAGAAGTGAAACCAGACGTAAGCCACCTTCAGATTTTTGGTTGTCCAGTCTTTATGCATGTGCCCAAGTTGGAACCTTCGGGAAATAAGGGAACCTTTGTGGGATACAGTAAGTCTTCAAAGACTTACAGAATCTACATCCCAGGGTCCAGACAGATTGAAGTCAGTAGGGATGTGACCTTTGAAGAAGAATTAGCTGTCAGGAAAGGCAGAGGATGAGACATGGAGATCGATGATGAAATGATAGAACCAAAGGAGATGGGATCATCTCCCCCTCTAGTTCAAGAGGGAGTTAGCAAAAAAGGATGAACCTATCGATTCCATTGATCCAGTTGATATCCCCAGAAATGTTGCAGTAGGTCTGAAAAGACCGAGATGGGCACAACAGACTTAGCATGGAGCATATGGGAAATACAAGGCTAGACTTGTTGCCAGAAGATTCTCTCAGAAAGAGGGAGTCGATTATGATGATACATTGCTCCTGTGGCTCGAGATACTTCCATCAGATTGATCATTGCTATTGCTTCAGCTATGAGATGGAAGGTGCATCATAATGATGCAGACCCCAACTTTTGCTTCAAGGTTGCAGATGATGAGCCACTGATTTTGGTATTGTATATTGATGACTTGTTTCTCACAGGAAATGAGCAACTCATTGTATGGTGTAAGAAGAATCTCGCCTCTGAGTTTGAAATGAAAGATCTTGGATTGATGCACTACTTCTTGGGATTAGAAGTATTGTAGAGGCAGAAAGAGATTTTTCTAGGACAAGGAAAATATATCAGTGATATATTGAAGAGATTCGGGATGTTGGATTGCAAGTCCATGGCTACTCCGATGGATGAAAATTGGAAGAAGTTGAGAGATTCTACTTCAGATTCTGATTTGATTGATCCCACCATTTATCGCCAGTTGATTGGGTCTGACCAACACCAGACCAGATATATGTTTTGCTGTGAATGCCCTCAGACAGTTCATGTATGAACCAAGGCAGATTCACTGGATTGCTGCAAAACATGTGCTCAAATACTGGCGTGGCACTGTGGGATATGGATTGAAGTATGCTTCAGATGGTGACTTGATATTGCAGCGGTTTACAGACTTAGATTGGGTCGGATGTGTTGCAGATCGGAAGAGTACTTCTGGATGTTGCTTCAGTCTAGGTTTTGTAGTTATTTCCTGGTGCAACAGGAAGCAGAACTCGGTAGCACTCAGTACTGCAGAGGCCGAGTACATAGGCTGCTAGCACAACAGCTCGAGAAGCAGCTTGGCTTCGTAAACTCCTGGCAGGATTGTTCGGCCAGATTCCAGAGCCGACTGTGATTCACTGTGAAAACCAGAGCTGTGTGCAAATGTCAGTGAATCCTGTATTTCACAACAGGTCGAAGCATATCGAGATTCGATATCACTTCATTCGTGATATGCTGTAGAAAGGTGCGGTCGAGTTACAGTACATGCCGACAGATGACCAGACTGCAGATGTTCTCACCGAAGCTCTTCCCAGGGTGAAGTTCAAATACTTTCACGGAAGACTTGGAGTCAAAGAGAACGTATCCCTCCTTGAGAGGGAAAGATGACATTGAGATGCTTTCCCTACTTTGCCCTGGTGCCTTGTGCAATCTAGTTACTCAGCCAGATATGGGAGAAATCCCATAGGCATATGAGTAGGACAGTTAGCAATGGGTCGGGCTCACCCTGGTGCCTTCTGCAGTCCAGTTACTTAGCCAGATATGGGAGAAATCCCATAGGCAGATGAGTAGGACAGTCAGTAGTTGGTCAGGCTCACACTGGTGCCTCTATAGTCCGGTTACTCAACTATATATGGGAGAAATCCCATAGGCAGATGAGTAGGACAGTCAGCAGTTGGCCATGTGATTGCACTGGTGCCTCTACAGTCCTAGTACTCAGCTAGATATGGGAGAAATCCCATAGGCAGATGAGTCGGACAGTCGGTAGATGGTCGTGCCCATTTGCTCGTCTGAGATCTCAGCTTGGTATGGGAGGAACCCATCAACAGATGAGACAGACGGGTAGCAAATGGTATAGCAGAGATGGCACAGTTGATTATCTCAGATATCCAGGATTGAGTGATTCTCCTAGATCCAGGATCGAGTGATTCTCTTGGACTCACTGAAGGATTGGTGAGGATGTCATAGATATTCAGGATTGATAGATTCTCCTGAAATCCAGGATCGAATGATTCTCCTGGACTCACCGAAGGACTGGTGAAGATGATACACTGAGACTGTGTGGACAACCTTCAGCATGCATAGAGATGATGGAGACAAAGTAGAGTACAAGATGAAACCCAAATGATCGTGATGCTGATGAAGACGGAAGAATACCGTCCTCGTTGAGAGGGAGTGTTGGATTTTGTGCAACTTCAGAAGATATTATTCCTTATATTTTATTGTACTTTTATTGTACTTGATTGTACCTCCTAAGGGAGATGAACTGGATGTAATTATTTATGTAATCACATGTAAGAGTCAATGTAAACCTTGGGGTGCAAATAAACAAAAGAAAATTATTAAAAATAAATTATTTATTGCCCTCAGGTGAAGTCGGCCCAGTTAGGGAATTTCTGGTTTTTGCACTTGTATAAATAAGAGGCTAGTGCACCTCATTAGCTCATTCACTCACTTAGCAAGTGCGCATCACTTGGAGGAGGCTGATTTTGCATCACTTGAAGGAGGAAGCTTATTTGGGGCATCTACTTGTGAAAGATACTTTCACATTCTTTCTCTTTCTTTATTTGTACTCTGGAATTATCATCTCTCTGCGAAGGTTGCTGGGTTTTCTCCCATTTGGGTTTCCCAGGTTAAACTCTGTGTTGTTGTTTTGTGCTTTGTCTTGCTTCTAGTGATCTTGGTAATGCATTTATGTTTTATGCTATGAATGTATGAGATTTAACAAGATGTTGCATGTGTCTTGTGTTGCAAGGATGAAATGGTTGAGCATGTCTTTTGGAGGTGTCAGTCTGCGAAGGTGTTTTTGGGCATGGTTTCAGACTGTATTTCACTTCTTCATTGCCCTGATTTTGTGGAAGCATTGATGTAAAGTTACTTTTCAAGAGGGCCCCATGTGTTTTAGTTTAAGGGACTTGAGGAATTTTAAGCAGGAGTTGGCTTTGCTTGTGAGAGTCAAACTTGGTGTGTTCATTGTGATGTAGAGTCCCTTCCCCTTGGTGTGCAGGCTCCTATGCTTGTTTTGTCCTCTTTAGGATGGGATTTTCCTGGTACCCCTATGGTCTGTGAATTAATTTTTAGTTCTATTATGTATTAATTTGTTCTATAAAGTAATATATGCAAGATTTGAAAAAAATGTGGTTGAATCTGAGAACTAGGAGAGATTTTCAACTTAGAGGACTAAAGATCCAGAGAGAAGTAAGAGGATCATTGTTGGGCCACCATCAATTTACCATTAACACTTGCCACATGACCTGCAGGTTGTTTCCCATAATTGGGAAAATTGAAGTAGTTCAACAAAGCCTATAAGACATGTTAGGTGCCCTGGATGACTGATGAAGGAGAGTTAAATGCCGAATACATAACATTTACCTTCCTTATTTTTGTTGGCCATTTGTAACAGAAGTGTTAATTTGTGCTCACCAAGGAGACCAGGTTGCTCCTGAGGAAATCAACTTGCTTTCTTGAGCTGTTTTTCTTTATTACGAGGTCATATTTTGTACATCAAAACCTCCAGAATTTTCAGGAACTATTATATCAGCTAGTGATCAGCTGACTTTATCAGGTATCTTTTCATCTGTGATTTCTTTGGTAGAAGTGATATATCTCCACATAATCACAGCAAATATTCAAACCTTGACCTACAGGCATGTCAAATCAAGATCTTAGATGAAGTGTCATTTTCCTTGATATTTGTTGAGGTAGATGGTATGCTTTGTATTGGATTTCTAATTGAGCTTCTTTGCCTAGTAGATTCCTTATGATGCTCTTTTCCAAAAAGTCCTGATTAAAGGAGTGATTTGTATGCCAAGGCATTCTCTGTTTATTCCAAAGTTCTTAATCTTGTTTCTATATTCCAGAAGCCAAAGCAATTAACATTCCTTTTTGTCTTCAAAACATAATCGCCCATGGTAATTTCATCAAAAGATCTGTTCATTCAATGCTTGTATATTTTACTCTTGTTACTGATTGTAATTTATTTCCTTAGTTATTGTTGCAAGTATTCTATGCTTGGTGCCTCGAGAAAAAGTGGGAGAAATTCAGTTCAAAGAATTTTACTTATCTTTTACTCGAACTGTAATGTTATCTGAATTTGCTTCATTTTCTATGCAGCTTGAATTGGGTTGCAACAGGTGGTATGGATAAAAAACTAATGATTTGGGAATTGCAAAGCTCATCACTGCGATGCACATTTCAGCATGAGGCACGCTTTCTTCCTTATAAGAGATCTGTCAACTTGATATATATATATATATGTGTGTGTGTGTGTGTGTGTGTGTGTTATGTAACAGTTGTAAAATTGTTGGTCCTTTTACAGGAAGGCGTGATGAGGTTATCATGGTCATCTTCATCCCAGCACATCATAAGCGCTTCCCTGGATGGAATTGTCCACCTTTGGGATAGTCGGTCAGGGGCTTGTAAAAGAGTTTTCCAGGGTCACAATGATTCAATTCAGGATATGGCGGTCACAGTGTATGTTTCTGAGGCTATTGACATTAGCATTGATGGCATTTAATTATGCTTTCTGAATTCAAGCTGTAGCTTTGAATAAATGCAACTTGTTTTTGGCATTTAATATTTACTTATGCGATTATCTTTTTAGATTATTGTGGATTGAATATCTGCTAATTCTTCTTGCAGGGATCAACGGTTTATCCTTACAGGATCAGATGACAAGACTGCTAAAGTTTTTGAAATTGGGGCATTTTGATTTTATATACTGTTTCATACAAAATAATATGTTGATTGTAAGTTATTGTCATGTTTGAATGTAAGTCACAGCAGAAGATTGGAAGGGCTGAGACTGAGGGTAGCTATTGCTTTCCACAAGATAATATAGGTAACTATTTACTGAAGTGAACTGGGGGACAGAAGCTAACCTGTTGGTTTCTTTTTCTGTATGGTTCGTTCAACAATAATATTGTTGTAACTACATTTTTTGTAAATTATCTTTTAGTGGTTAACATTATTAAGTGAATTTTATTCAATTAGTTTGTAAAGTTCATGTTCCCATATTAAACTGATTAAATTGATGTTCTCATAAAACTGATGAATGGGAATTATGAAATGTTGGTGTGAATAATCAGCCACACGTGCAAAAGGCACATACCAAAGGTTTGTGTAACTTTGGTATAGATTCAAAATGAGGTAAAAAAAAACAACAACAAAATAAACTAAACTAAACTAACAAGATTTCAGCATTCTTCAATCACATCACACATAAAGAATACCATGACAATGCATAATGAGTCAAAGAATGTTTTTTATATTATCACAAAGAAGTGGTACATAGATGAGCACCTTGGTATAGTGAAGAGGAAGAGGGGGCTCTACAGTTGTCCAAGGGAAGGTCTGTTTGTCTCTGCAACCTCGCAAGTTTCAGCCCATCGTCATATTGATGATATCCTTTAGGTGAAGTAGAAAGTAAGATATGGCTTTCTTCTAGTTTAGAGAGAATTTTGGCAGCATGACAGTATGAGTGAGAAATGAAAATTGTGTGTATGGAATGGTGACCTTGAGGGATTTTTTATAGGCACAAGAGTGGCCAAAAGATGGATATAGAAGCAATGTGAACATTCTCCATTTCCTTTGATTGCTTAGTGGAGAAATTATGTTTTTGGGCCCTAGGTCCATAGCTAACTTTGGACCACATCAAGGTATGTGTCCCTTCTGGCTCTTTCTTCATGAGGAAGGCAGGAAATAACAAACTGTTGACGAAAATCAAGTTTTTGGACTAGATCGTGCTCATAAGGGGAGAAGCTTTGACCCAGGTTGTTGATTTCGAGGGAAAAGTCGCGACCTCCTAGGGTGGTCAATTCATCATTTGACTTTCATTTTTTGACTTTTATTTCTCCCCCAAGGTCATATGGATGGAATGATATGGCAAATTGGTGCTCGTGATGTGAAATGATGTATAAGGATGACGGAACTGAAATGAAGAAAGTTTGTTTCTCAAGGGAAAACCCAATGTAAATAATATAAATAATCCATAAAGGAATATAAATAATAAAATGTATAAATGATATGAGATATGATATGGAAATGAATACGAGTGCCTTTATATATAAGCCCTAGGGCACTTAAGGTGACCATTCACGTAGGAATGTGTCTCTTATATAATTTAATAATTATTTATATGTTTAATGTGTTTATTATTTTTGTTTATTACATTACCTTACTCTTCAGAAATACTTTGTTCTCAAAGCATATTGATGTCTTTGTTCTTATTTGTAATGTCAAATTGTTCTCGATTATGTCGTAGTTGGGGAAACATGATGATATGAACTTCTAAGTGTTGAACACAACTTTCAAAACGTAATCGGATCGGTCCATCCTAATTTGATTCTTTGCGGAGTGTTACCTTGCCACGACGAAGTGTCGTCATAAGACTTGATTCCACTGGTATTAGTAACTTTCGTTAGTTGTTCGTGACTTTTAGGATATCAGCGTTTATGATTTGGATCTTGATAGGGAGTTCTTATAGCGTTATTTCATTTGATCACTTTTGTAGTGTCTTCTTGTTTAAACTCTCGTGTATGCTTTCCTTCAACTGGGTTGACATCTTAAGCGGTGATCTGAACTGGATCTGTAATTGTGTCTTTTTCTACATCTTATACTTTTATTCTTGATGATTTTGATACCTCATTCTGGTTTTCTTCTAATTTGTTTTCTAATAATCTGTTATCATTTTGAATCTTCTTGATCGTCTCTTCTTGCAACTTTTCGTTATCTTTTAACTTTTTAATTGTTTCCTCTAATTCTTTATTATGATTTCTTAGGTGGCGAATTTCTTCTTGCTTTTCTAGTATTTTTCTTTGAATGTCTTCATTAACTCATTCTGACTTCCGAATACTTTTTTTTTTAGTTTTGTAACTAGAATTTTGTTATGGTTTCTTGGTCGAAAGATTTATTTAGTATTTCTTGATAAGGTTTTATTGATTTTGGTGATCTCTAATTGATGCATGTTATTAATGTCGTCATTTTTCTATTGGAGTACTTTTATTTGTCGTTGATATTGACAATTCTCTGATTCTTGGCGTCTTAATTTTTTCTGGATTTGCTTAATTTCGTCATCTTTATCCATGAGGATTTGGTTCAATTGTTTAATTTCTTCTTAAGTCAACAATTTCCTTCTTGATATCTTGACCATGTAGATTTTGGCTAGAATGCTTTTTATTCCTTAATTCCTCGATCTGAGTAGTTAATTTATCAATACTCTTTTGACGAGCTTTTCTTGTACCTTCTAATTAACTTAAAAGAGTAATTTAAAGCTATTCCTAAATTATCAACCCGAGGTCATAAAAGACTTATGACCCACTCGACAAAATTTATGCTAGACACTCATTCGGATGATTTTCAATACAGGGAAGATTGATGAACTGATGGGGCTAGATCAGAAAATGCAACTATTGGTGAAAGAATTTCAATTAAATAACAGCGAAATGAAAGTCTTTAAACTGATTAACATATAAGCATTGTTCTACCAATTACAACAATTTGTCCCAACTATAAGACATAAATGAAATTGAACAACAAAATCCAATTCTAATTGTTCATTAATTCTGCAAAAGATAAATCCTACGAAACCAGCAGTTGATAATAAATAATTGCAAGGGACTAACCATAATTAAAAACGTGCTTCTAACCTTATCAACCAATAATGAAAATTCTCATAAATGTCTACTACAACCCTTCACCACAGTGTTATTCCCTTCAATCAAGCATCCACAACACATACACTCCCCTCTTATTCAATAATAAGTACTAATTGATCGCTTCACACTTTGAGAACGCCCACCAATCTGTAATTGACACACAATCTTTATAAATGCAGACAATTAAGCAAACACTAACTTGTATAAAACAAAGAAAACTCTAAACCGCAACAACACTTGTCACCAGAAGGGGGCCCTGCCTTCGGAGACAGGAGTTGGGCAAGCCACTCACTCGCACAAAATCGATCAACACATCCAGAACCAGAAATAGTAGATGTTATATAATAATATCTTATTACATAAAGGTTCAACAATTCTATGCAAGTTGATGGCTAACCTCCACCTGAGAAGATTGAAAGTTTTTATACAACAAAACCCACGGAAAAGATTATGAAATATTATATGGTTACAATCAATTACCAAATAAAGCACATCTATTAATTCTCCAAGAGGTTTCATGCACCAATTCAGGAGGCTAATATCATGAAGCGTGGATGCGGGTTCTAGCTGAAAAATATTTCAAAACAAATAGGCGCAATTACTGGATGACTCAACAGATTTCTAATCGTTGAAAAGTTTCTGTGATCGTTGAGTTGGCTGTGAAACTGTTGATTACCAAATTAGCTATGGAACCACTGATTCGTTCCATAATTTGACCATGATAATGCATAATGACTAGCAGGATCATATGAAATGATCGGGATCCTTCATCGAACACGTACTAGAGCTACTTGTCTTTGTGTATAGACTTGAGACTTATCTGCAAGCCTTTTAGACCTCCACAACTACTCTGTTCCGCAACTGTCCTTAGTGTCTCTTTTCGCAGCCTGAAACTATAATAACAATGGACCTGGAACACCATTTCTTTAGTAGGCAATTATTGCAGCATAACCATACCCAAATCACTAGCAAATGACAAATACTCAATTGAAAACATGATCAATCCTTACCAGAGCCAAAACTTTGCGAGGTGCATCCAAAAAGAGCTAGTGGTGGTATAGGAACTAATAAAAAATATATAAACGAGGCAAAAATAAGAGAAAAAAACTTGTCATATACACAACCCTTCATCCTCCCCCAACCAAAAGGTTTGCAGGTCCTCATGCAAATTAAGACTGTGCTCCACTAATAGGGGTACTCGAGGAACTACTTGAACATTCATCACTCCACTTATGAGAAGAATAGCCCCCTTCAGTCACTGTATAAAATCCTCTCAATTCTATAACAATTGTCCAGAATTCATTGTCTTCTCCATCCATCACAGGACACCAAAGTATCAGAAAATGGAATCGAAGTCCAATCCACTTAGCTTTATGCACATCCAAACAATTAAGGTAAGTCTGTACTCGGTCCAAGGCCCTCTCAAACATTCTAATAGAGGAAGGATCCTTTCGTTTAAGCTCAAGACTCAAGGCATTAACCCTTCTTCATAGATAGAGTAAGGTTGTCAATCTGTGAAAGGGGATCCAATTCCTACATCCATGAACAACTTTAATTTGAGTAGTTTCCAGAAGTTTAACAAATGCTTGATCTTGCATAACCTAATTCCTAGCAGTGAACAATTTTTCAGGTGAGGGAGCACCCCTTACCCAGAGAACATCTTCCCATTCGATATTTTCTAAAAAAGTTGCAGCATTAGTCCATTTCGATTGATTTCTCATGAAGGACATGAATGCCCATAATTGTAACTCCCCTACATGAAGATTTGGATCCCAATCCTCATAATCTACCATAATCAAATTATGCATGCATAATTCACATAGAAAGTTATGTTCTTCATTGTCACTTCTGGAAAAGGCAGCGAGAAACTGATCCTTTGTCTCAATTTGGTCATTGCACCCCATTGTTACCGACGACAGCCTGAAAGATATAAGTTGCTCCTTCAAGAACACATAATAAAGATTCGAAGGGGATCTCAAATTCCTCATAGAATGAGCTAAGTAGTTCATATATTCCTTTTCAAACTTTAATTTTTCAATTTCCCGATAAAGCCTTGTAGCAAGGACATAGTCGTGTCTCTGGAGTTGTTTTGTCATTGTTTCCTGCACTTTCCCCTCTTTCTGATCCCTAGCAAGTTTTAGTTGTTCCTCCAATTCACATGTTGTTGCTTGCAGCTGGGTTACCATATTCTCCAATTTCCGTATTCGGGCATCATTTGATGGGGCATCTTCATAAATTTCTTGATTCTCCTCTTTTTCTTCTTCAAACCCCTCATCTTGTTCCATATTCTTTCCCCACCTGCTAATTTCTGCTCTTCCTTCACTAAATGTTTCCATTGCTTCTTAATTCTACTCGGCTTCCCATTCTGCAACTTCCGACAGGGTATCCATCTTGTGGCCTTGGAGTTTCTGCAATTTCCCTTTTAGGGTCGTTACTTCTTCAGTTTGCTTCTAATAAGTCCACATTAATTTCCGGTAAGCCCTCTTTAGCTCACTGTATGCCCTCCTATATCTACTCAGTAGAAAGTGCTGAAACTTCTTCAGCCTCATGCCTCGTGTTCTTTTTAATGTAGTTGTATGCCATTCCACCTTATTCCAATGTTTCCCTAGGTCCTGCAACTCGACTTCCTTTTCCAAGCTTTCTATGTTGCTCCTTGGTGCGTTCAAATCCTTAGTTCTTTTATCAGCCTTATTGTTTTGACTGGATGTTCTTTCTTGATGTTTTTCTTTTTGATTTACTGACCTTGACCTAGTTCGGGGTCCCTCTGTTGAGTTGCTCGGGGTTTCATTCTGCGAGCCCCTCTTTCTTTCTTCATGAGATGATATCTTTTTTGGGGTTTCAGGGGTATTTACTGATATACTTTTTCTCTTCTTCGATACCTGCCTGGATCTTGGAGATATTCCAATGAATAATTCCCATGTCTAATTTTTCTTTTGCAAGGCATCTTCTACCAACAACCTGATCAGCCCATGGTATGCCAGACTGGTGTCTGGATTACTACTGCTCTTAACCATTCTACACATCAAGTCTAGAGATTTCCACAGAAAATATGGCATGTTGATATACTTTTGATGTCTCAAATGACTCAGAATTTTGAAATGATAAGCAAACAACAAACTGAACCGACCTTCACATGTGATAAATTTGAGCACACAGAGAGCCACTTCGTCCCATGGAGTCGGCAGTGCAGCCCTTTGTGTCTCTTTCTCTGACCCTTGTACTACCTCACCTGGTTCCAGGAATTCTTCTCTGAGTGGCTTCATCGGTACTCGCCTTTCAAACAATTTTTCCCCTCCCGAGATAACCCTGAAACCCTTGCGATTGCACCTCGTCTGCCTGAACCTTTAATCCTCTTCCTTTTGCAGCTGTGTATTCAAATGTTCGAGCAAACTCCATTGCAATCCCAACATCACCTTCCTTCATTTTGTCATAATCGTTCAACCATCCTGCCTGTTAGAAGATCGCTTTCACTTCTCTGTTCCTATAAACCATATCTGCATTGTCCGGTTCACTTCGGATTGCTCCACCCATTGTACTCAGTTCTTTGTTCTCCCTTCAATTCTTTCTAATTCTATTCAACACTCAGATCTTTTTTTTGTTGATTCCACAAAAGGAAAAAAATGGACCTGAACCATAGGAGGGTAAGTTATCATGGCATCATAGGGTAGTGCAATGGTGTTTTCGGTAATGATTTAACTAGTAGGCTCATGAATGGTGGAGTTGTTTACAACCCGAATTTGGTAAGTTTGCTCAGCCCATTTGGTTGTTTTGGCTATAGTTGGCTATATTTAGAGACACCTCTAACTCCCCCCAACCAATCCTACGCATGACATCGTGTTTGACATATCGCTCGGTAAATCATGATCAGTCCTATCGTACTTATCAAATGCTAATGAAGGGTGGTTACGTACCTTTATTACCTGAAAAGATATGCATGGTGTTTTACGGTCATGTTGATTGCGGCCGTGAGAATTATGGTTGAAGACTCCCATTCTCTCTGCTGACTGGGTGGTACGGTTCTGTTGTGTATTTCCTTCCCGGGCTGATGGAATTTTTGGGTTCGCACTGGCGGTCTGAAATCAGTTTCCTAGGTGGAATCAGATTTGGTTGAGATTTGATGTGACTGGGTGGCTACTGAAACTGAATCAGTGATGGAGCGGATCTGTGTAGTGTGTTGTGCCGATCCCCAATGTTGCTAATGCATGTGCTGGCGACGGTACTGATGTTGGGCCTGTGTAAGTAATAAAGGTTCCATTGCGTGGATGAAAGGGTTTCGTGCCAACCAATTTTTTGTAATGTGGCGGATTGGAGTTTCCGCAATGTGACAGAAAAACATTTTGTAACATTACGGATGGGGTTTCCGCAATGTAACGGAAAAAATTTCCGCAACATTACGGATGGGATTTCCACAATGTAACGGAAAAAGTTTTTGCAACATTACAGATAGAGTTTCTGCAATGTAACGTATGGAGCTTTGGGAAATACCTTCAATCTGTAGGGAAAGGGATGTAAATTGGCAATCATCTTATGAAAATATCAAGGACAGAAAAGGCGGGGAGGGGATGGAAATGGATGGGATATGGAGGATGTAATGGGAAGTGAGACAAGTGAGTAGGTAGGGTTTTATTCAAGAAAAATATGGAAACCAAGCTTTCTGCAAAATGTTATGAATATTCCTGCAAAGACTTACAAACAATTTTATTAGTATCAAAAACAACTTCTTCTTTTCTTCTTCTTCTTTTTTTTTTTTTAAAAAATCAGAGGACTAATTTTTCAGAAGTCGAGATGGCTATCTTGAAGTGTTTGGTACACCAATATGCAACAATATTTCGAATGAACGCCTCTTTGGAAAATAGCTTCTTATATGGCCTTAATCGATGACCTTTGGCCATAAGGAGCACACCTTCATCATCAATAGTTTTGAGTCTTACTGTACCATTATAATAAACTGTTTCAATCTCATACAGTCCCAACCAACGGGTGCAAAGTTTTTTTTGAAATATTTAAACCTGGAGTCGTAAAGGAGAGCCCAATTGCCTTCCTGAAAATACTTGCTTTTGATGAATTGATCATGCTACTTAGCTCTTTTTTGTTGAACAATTGTTGTATGTTATATGGCAGCCAACCGCAATTCATCAAGCTCATTAAGTTGTTGTAGGCGATTGCGTTGAGCTTGTGATAGGTCCATGCCTAATTGAAATACAGTCCTTAGTGTTTTAATTTCAACTTCTATTGGTAGGGTGACTTGCTTACCATATACTAATTCATAGGGAGTCAAACCTGTGGTGCTTCTCCATGTTGTTATGTAGGCCCATAAGGCTTCTGGAAAGCTATCAGCCCAATCCCTTCGATGGAGCTGTACAGTTTGTGAGTATGGATTCCAGGATTCTGTTTGTACCTTCCACTTGCTTGTTGGCTTGGGGGTGATATGGTGAAGTTGCCTTGTGCTTGATATGGTATTTTTCTATAAGATATTTGATGAGTTTGGATGTGAATTGTGATCCTCCATCGGTAACGATCTCCCTAGGGACTCTGAACCTGATGAAAATTTATGCATACAAGAAATATGAAACTGCATGTTCTGTTGCTCGTGGAAGTGCCCTCACCTCTACCCACTTTGTCACATAATCTGTGCACATTAAGATGTATGATTTCTGCCTAGATGGGGGTTTGATAGAACCAACAAAGTCCAGTTCCCACTTCTCAAATGGTTCCACCACAAGCTAAGTCTGTAGTGGCATTTCAGTTGATTGCACTGGTTGCCCCATTCTTTGGCAGCTATCACATCTCCGTACATACTCTCATGCATCTTTAAATATGGTAGGTCAATAATAACCTAATTGTAAGATCTTGTGAGTTGTTCGTTTGTCTACAAAATTTCCCCCACAAGGACCATCGTGATAGGTTCTAAGAATATGGTAGATTTCATCCTCCCGAACACATCTACGGGTTACTAGGTCAGGTCCCGTGTAGAATAGATACCCATCGATCCAGGAAAATCTGTTGTTGTGCTGCACAATTCTCTGCTTTTCTTTTGATGTCATATGCCCTGGAAATTTTTCTGCAACCAAATAATTTGCTACATCTACAAACCAAGGTACATTAGTAGATATAGAAAACAAATGTTTATCTAGAAAATCATCATCAACCGGTAGGGATTCATCAGTACTAATTATTCTAGAAAGAAAATCAACAACCATTTTATCTTTACTCGGTTTGTCCATTATTGAAATGTCGAATTCCTGTGAAAACAACAGCCACCGAGTGACTGCCATTTCTAATGGGTTTGTTCATAAGGTATTTAATAGCAAAATTGTCGGTGTGCACAGTTACTAGGTATTCGGTGATGTAATGGCAAAATTTGTTAACAACATAAATGACAACCATGAATTCTTTTTCTATCACTCTATAGTTTAGTTCTGCAGCAGTCATATTCTTACTAATGAAATATATGGCATATGGTTTATGGTCTTCTTGGTGGCTCAATACTCCTATGGCGGTATCTGAAGCATCTGTTGAGATTACGAAAGCTAGGGACCAATTGGGTCCTCTTAGGACAGTTGCCGTGGAGACTTTATGTTTCAATGTTTCACAAGCTAGTTGACAAGAATTCGACCACTCAAACTGTGCATTTTTTGATGTTGGCAGAAATAAAGGACTAGCAATTTTTGAAAAAAATTGGACAAATATTCTATAATATCCTGCATATCCAATAAAACTGCACACCTCTTTTTGTGTACGTGGTACTGGTAAGTTGAGGATTACTTCAATTTTTGCTGGGTCCACTTTGATTCCTTCCGCTGATATTAGATGACCCAAAACAACTCCTTGTGTAAACATCATCCTGCACTTTTCGTTGTTGAGACACAGGTTCACCTCTCTGCATCGCGTAAGTACTTTTTCCAATTTATTCAAAGCTTCTTCAAAATCTCCACCATGAGAGGTAAAGTCATCCATAAAGGCTTCCATGGTTTCATGAATGAGATCTGCAAAACTGCTGAGAACTGCACGTTGAAATGTGGTCGGTGCGTTACATAATCCGAAAGGTAGAAAACGGTATGCAAAGGTTCCCCATGGGCATGTGAATGTCGTGTTTTCTTGATATTTCGGTGCTATACTAATCTGATTGTACCCGCTGAATCCATCCATGAAGGAGGAATATTTTTTTCCTGCAAGTGTCCAGTACTTGATCGATGAAAGGTAGCGGGAAATGGCCCTTATGCATAGCTTTATTCAACTCTCTATAATAGACACAGATGCACCATTTCCTGTTCTTTTGGGGAACTATTACAAGCGGGGACACCCACTTGCTATTAGAGATAGGATAAATAAAATTTGCAGCCAAGATTTTTTGAAGTTCGTCTTTAACCACCTCCCTTAATGTAGGATTCATCCTGCGCTGAGGTTGCCTAATGGGTCTGCAATCTTCCTTGGTATAGATATGATGTGTGCAAAAATCAGGGCGGAGGCCCTTCATATTATTGTAGTCCCAGGAAAATGCATTTTTATGTTTCTTCAATACAAAGATAAGCATTTATGTTTGTTGATATGACAATGTGGAGTTGATCTTTAATGTTTTTCCAGGTTCAATTTCCACTTCCTTGATCGCGGAATCAGTAAGGAACTTGGGATTAGTATCAGGGAACATCAATGAACTCGAAATAATGTTCGTTTATTGGGTGGAAAACACTGGACTAAGCATATCCATAATATCTAAAGAAGGGTTGGAATTTATCATAAGTTGATTAATCATGTCATCCTCTGTTGGCTCTTTTGCTGCAAGGGATTTTTCAATCATGTAAAGTTGTAGAGCCTTATCTTCTTGATTTGATTCTTCACCTTCTAGCCACAAAGGAAGTTCTTGTTGTATCGTTGGCTTCACAAGGGGGTACAGTCTGAGCTCCTTTATAGCATTACCATGGGATATCCCCATATTTCCAGATTGACAGCCAATATAAGCATCAACTGTGGTCAGCCATGGTCGTCCTAGAATCAAAGGGTATCCTCCCAGCTTTGATTTTGTCTACAGAACCATAAAATCTGTCAAGTATTCCCATGAATCCATTGAAATGAAAACATCTTCTATAATGCCTTCTGGTCTTACGAAAGATTGGTCAGCCAAATGTAAAACAATAGTAGTTTGCCGAAGATTTGTGAGTCCTAGTATTTCCATTGTATGTTTAGTCATTACACTAATGGCATCTCCCAAGTCTATCAATGTGTTAGAGAGAGAAACGACGTGTATTTGTACCTTGACAACGGGACTACCAGGGTCGGAATATTTAGCAGCAAGAGTGTTCCCCATCATTAATTCTTCCAAGTCTCCTACCACATGGACTATTGGGGGGTCTTTCCTCTTTCTGCCTAGCTTCCTCAAGCATAACTCTCTGACATCCTTTGAATAAATGGGACTATCTTTAATAACTTGGAATGTGGAATTTTCATGCAAACTTTTCGTAATTCCCCAAGTTGATCAAACTCTAGTTGAGGCATTGGTTTGTCTATAATTAACCGCTCAGGATATGGTGGATGTTACTTCTCCTCTGTTTCTTATGGTTTCCTGGGTGGGTTGGGTGGGATATTATCTTCTGGTTGATCTGGTAAAGTCTCTGGTGTCTCTTCGGTCTCTTCCTCTATAATTATGGGGGAAGTGGTTTTATTAATGTTTCTTCCATAACGCGGTTGAATATCATGGAAGTCCACAGTGGAAATGAAATAGGCTAGATAATTCGGTAGTTCAGCAGCCATTATAGGTTGTCCAACCTTGTTATTGGGTTTAGAGGTGGGTTTTGCAGGAAGGAGTGGTCTAGGAGGTGGGTTGTTGAATGGTAGTGTTAACTGGGGTTGTGGGGGTGATTGCATTAATGGTTGTACTGGTGCAAATTGGAATTGATGAGGAGGTTGTGGTTGAGTTTGTTGTTGATTTCCAAAGCCTGGATTTCTCCAATTTGATTGCCAAGGGGTGTTCTGTGAATATGGAGGTGCCCAGGTTTTTTGTGGCATAGGTGGATACCAGGGTTGATGGGCTTGTGGCACTTGTGAGGCTTGTGCTTGGTGTTTTTGTGCATTGTTCCAATAAGGATTAAATTACTGCATAGGATCTAGCATCGTACCTGAGGGTCGAGGTTGCCATGGCCGTTTTTTAGATATGAAGCAAACAGATTCTCCTTCTGTCCCTACCTCTGCATATATAGCCTTTAGTCCTGGAAGCAAGGGGCAGTCTTTCGTAGGATGATCTTGATCACATAGGAGGAAAACTTCCACTTTATATAGTGGGCAGTTCTTGAGGGGATGCATGTTTATGCATTTAGGACAAAAAATAGCCAAAGCTCAATCTTTCTCTTCTTGCATTTTCTTTGCCTGAAGTGCATCCAACTGAGAGATCGAAGAGCTAAGTATATCCGTTTTCAAGTCTTCCAAAAGGTTACCAATCTCCATTCTTGAAACGCCTTCCCTTGAAGCCTTGGTGGTTCTATTTACTACATCTATGGTTCCTCTTCCTACTTTGGAATTATTCCTTGAATATCTTCTACATAGGTCACATATTTCTATATATTTTAACATGGACACATCCCCTATGCCCATTAAATTTAAAATTTCAATACGGTCATCCTTGATTCCTCGTAAGAGCAGATTTTTTAATGTATCATCGTTTAACGTGTTCTGTCTCAATCTCTGCAAGTTGTATTGAAATCTCTCCACATAGTCCTCCAATATTTCATCCTCCTGTTGGGCCATTTTGAAAATTGCTTCCTTTAGATCTTTATCCTTACAGTATTCTTGATACTTATCCAGGAAGGTTATCTTCAACTGTACCCAGGTTGAGATGATATCCCCTCCCAGCCCCATGAACCACCTGAGTGCATGATTCTGTGGGAAAAGATTTATTTTATGATGTTCTGTAACATAATCGTAGCTCTTGCAAAGGGCATCAAATTCAAACAAAAACGTGTCTGGGTCCTCACTAGCCATGCCATGAAAATTCGGCAATGTCGAATGTGGAATTTTCTTCATCTGGTTTGTAAGTGTAGACCCTGAATTTCAGATTGGAAATTAAAAGTATTTGTCCCGACGCTTGATTCTTCCCCATTTGTTTCTCCTTTGTTGGTTTCCTCCCTGTTTGGAATGTGCTCCCCCCTGCCATCCATATTTACCCAAAAACCTTCCAGTCTAGATGACAATGGGGAGTTGGTGGACTTTTGTTCCTTGTTCAACTGACTGTCAGCACTTAGTTGTTTGGAAATTTCTTCTCCCTGAACAAATTATGCCATTGGCAGTTCATCGTCATTGTGAGTCAGTAAAACAACTCTGCCAGTGGGAGTGGTGGAATGCTCAGGTTTTTCCTATTTAGGAATGTTAATAGAGGGTGGTCTCCTCTGAGTGCATCCTCCTCTTATTGAACTTAATGCACTCCCTGCACGGTTAGTGTCTGGGGGGGGTATCATATGCATATAAAATCCTACATGTACTATCTCTTATTCTACTCATGAATGATTGGCATGATTCAGAATCACAGGGAGTTGCAGCGGGCAATAACCAAGTGGAATTGTTTGTGCGTCTTACTTGTCCCTCCTCATAGATCACACAAAACTACTTCCAGAAAATATCATACGTGACATACTCAATAAACCGATTAAAAAAATCACACCCAAAACAATCAACCAAAATTGCAATGTCCTTAGCACCTCCTCGACAACGGCGCCAAAATGACGAGATTTTATTTTACCTTCTAATTAACTTAAAAGAGTAATTGAAAGCTATTCATAAATTATCAACCTGAGGTCATAAAAGACTTATGAGCCACCAAAATTTATGCCATACATTATAATTCAGATTATTTTCAATACAGGGAAGATTGATGAACTGATAGGGCGAGATCAAAAAATGCAACTATTGGTGAAAGGATTTCAATTAAATAACAACTAAAGTAAAGTATTTAAACAGATTAACCTAGAAGCATTGTTCTACAATTACAACAATTTGTCCCAACTATATGACCGAAAGGAAATTGATCAACAACAAAATCCAATTCTAACTATTCATTAATTCTGCAGAAGATAAATCCTATGAAACCAACAGCTAATAATAAATAATTGCAAGGGACTAACCAGAATTAAAAACGTAGTTCTAACCTTATCAACCAGTAACGAAAATTCTCATAAATGTCTACTACAACCCTTCACCACAGTATTATTCCCTTCAATCAAGCATCCACAACACATACACTCCCCTGTTATTCAATAATAAGTATAAGGAACAACTGTGACTAATTGATCGCTTCACACTTTGAGAACACACACCAATGTATAATCGACACACAAACTTTATAAATGCAGACAATTAAACAAACACTAACTTGTATAAAACAAAGAAAACTCTAAACTACAACAACACCTGTCACCAGAAGGGGGGCCTGCCTTCGGAGACAAGAACTGGGGAAACCACTCACTCACACGAAATCAATCAACACATCCAGAACCAAAAATAGAAGATGTTCTATAATAATATCTGATTACAGAAAGGTTCAGCAATTCTATGCAAGTTGATGGCTAACCTCCACCAGAGAAGATTGAAATTTTTTATACATCAAAACCCACGGAAAAGATTATGAAATATTATATGGTTACAACCAATTACCAATTAAAGCACACCTATCAATTCTCCAAGAGGTTTCATGAGCCAATTCAGGAGGCTAATATTGTGAAGCGTAGATGCGGTTCTAAGATGAAAAATATTTCAAAACAAACAAGCGCAATTACTGGATGACTCAACATATTTCAAGTAGTTGAAGAGTTTTTGTGATCGTTGAGTTGGCCGTAGAACTGTTGATTCGCAAATTAGCTACAGAACCACGGATTCGTTCCGTAGTTTGACCATGATAATGCATTATGACCAACAAGATCATATGAAATGATCGAGATACCTCATTGAACACGTACTAGAGCTACTTTTCTTTGTGTATAAACTTGAGACTTATCTGCAAGCCTTTTATCCCTCCACGGCTACTGTGTTCCGCAACTGTCCTGAGTGCCTCTTTCCGCATCCTGAAACTGTAATAACAATGGACCTAGAAACCATTTCTTTAGTAGGCAATTATAGCAGCATAACCCTACCCAAATCAGTAGCAAATGAAAAATACTCAAGGAAAACATGATCAATCCTTACCAGAGCCAAAACTTTGCCAGGTGCAACCAAAAAGAATTGTTGGACACAATGTTCACACTAAGAGGGGGGTGAATCAGTGTGAGGCAAATTTTCAATCGTTTTCAACTTCTACCAATCAACTAACAATTCATCAATGCATTATTCTACCATTTACATGATCATTTCATAAACATTCATCACTTAATCATTCATGAATCATAAGCATCTAAATCATGGAGTTATAACAAGAAACATAGCACAAGAGAACACAACACGATTTAATCTTTGTAATCTTTTTGTATTTTATGGGACCAGTTACAACCGTTAGGGTAATTCAGCACCAACTGATACAAAGAGCACCAAATCCTCATCCAGGACCCAGCCTAGTTTTCTTAGACCCAACCAAGAAGGGTTGAGGTTTCCAAAACTCAGATGAAAGACTAGCTTGCATTTACAATACAGTATACACACTCATGGCATTACACACACATATCATCAACCACATCATCAACAACTTGTCTTTGCCTTGTCCAAAACTGTCTACATCAATCACTGTTATCTGGCTATCATATATCTGGGTTGTCACTGTCTTCAGCACATCATTCTGTCTTCAAGGAGCATATCATCAACATTCATCTTCATTCTGTCAATGAACTTATCATCAACATTTTGTCCTTAGAACATCTTCTGACCATAACCAACATATACACAAATACATCATTATGTCCATCAATCTGCTGCCAGCATCATGTCTTCATATGTCCATTGTCATCATTCCTTATTGATGTACATACATCATATCAATCTGTTCATCACAAGCATTGCTGCCCTATCACTTTGTCAAACACATCTGCATATAATTATGTCCACCATCATATTCAATGAAGCCCCCAAAATAAAAAATAAATTCTTCATGTTGTCCTGCTGCTGCTGCTACCTCACCGAACCTTCCTCAGCCATCTCCTCAAATCCCCGAAATTAGAGCTACTATCCCTCTAAATTCTTCCACACAAATTTACACACTAAAATAGAATTCATCCTCTATTTATACTTTTTCATTCCATCAAATTAGGAGGATGACTTGTCCTCTTCCTTTTTATTTTTATCATTAAAGAGATTAAATAAATCAAAAGGATTTATTTAATATGATCATCCTTCAAACAAGGAGATAAAACGACCAAGTCATGTCTTTTATTTTGATGCCACGTCATTTGGTCTCTTTTCATTTATTAATGATGAACCAAGGTCATGATTTTATTCCACGTCATCTTCTTCAAATGTATATATATATGTGTGTGTGTGCGTGTGTATATGTATATACACACACACAAACACACACACGCACACACACACATATATATATTCACATCATCACACTCGGTACTTTTTCATGCCACATCATTATCTGTTTGGCTTTTAACCCTCTTCTAAGATGCCCGCAAGCCTCCTTGAATTATGCCCACAAGGGCCTTACTTCTATACGCTCAAGGGCCTTACTTATATATACATATATATATATGTGTGTGTGTGTATATATATATATATATTTTCACATCATCACACTTGGTACTTTTTCATGCCACATCATTATCTTTTTTTGGCTTTTAACCCTCTTCTAAGATGCCCGCAAGCCTCCTTGAATTATGCCCACAGGGGCCTTACTTCTATGTGCGCAAGGGCCTTTAGCATCACCGCAAAATGCCCGCACTGCTCTTAAAAGATGCCCGCAAGGGGCTCTAGAATTCCTTCCAACATCCTTAAAAAATCTTCCCACAGGCTTGTTCACTGATATGCCCGCAAGGGCCCTACACATGCCCACAATACTCCAATAAATTCCTGCATGGGCAGTCTTCTTGTTCCTTTTGGATGCCCGTAAGGGGGCTTTGAAATGCTCGCAAGGGGCCTTCCAAATATCCCGCAACCTTTCATATAAATTCCCACAGGTTTGTTAAATTATGCCCGCAACACATGTCTTGCTTGCCATCATGTTTTCCATATCCTCAAGTCCTTCTATGCCATGTCACTAAGACATGTCATGCTTTCCAAATTCACTTTGCTTGTTTTCCAAGTCACCAATGCTTGTCATCATCCTTTGTCTTGTCTTGCTTTGCCATATCCTCAAGTCATCTTGTTCTTTTCCCATTTCCAAGTCATCCACTTCAATTGCTTGTCCTCCATTGTTTTTTAATGCTCCTTGTTCTTAACTCTTCCATGTCTTTGTCATTGTCTTCTTTTCATCAATCCATATTATCTTGTTTTCCCATCAAGCTTGCTTTGTCATGTCTTCATGCCATCCAAAGCCATGTCCTTCAACATTTAACTTCTTTAACTTGACCTTGACCTTGCCATATCATCACTTTGACCTTTTTCATTAATGTGTTGTCATCAATGACAACTTTAGCCATCAATCTCCCCCTTTGTCATTGATGGAAGCCTTCTTAAACTTCTCTCCCCCTTTGACATTAATGACAAAGGGTCAATCACCTAGTCATTAAAAGCTTCACAATGCCCCCAAAAATATATATTTTTAAGTACTTCATGAAATCATTTGTTGATCTCCCTCTTTACTGAGCTGGATGTGTTCCTTTGAGATCATCTTTATACTTCACCATATTCAATACACATACTGTCCATAAAAAAAAATTGTTGTTGGTTTCTCATTTCAAAATGCTCCCCCTGATCTTATGTCCTCAACTTTATTTTTGAAACAGCTTGTCCTTGAAAATTTTCATTTCCTTGTCATCATAACTCTGTCATATCTGATCTGAATTTTGCATCACATTTTTACTGTTGTATACCACAAAACATCTTCATCATAATTCTGTTATTTCTTATATGATTGGTAAATCATCCAATGATTTAGTCCTTCAACTTTGTCCTTCAAATTACATACTACCATGTCACCTGAGTTCGGATCTTAAGCTTCATTCTGGATACTGCTTCTACGTATTCAACAGGGCTTGAAGAAAGCTGCTTTGAATGCCATGACCAAAATAGAGATAAAATCATGTATTGCTTCATCATGAAAAATACTTCCAGTTGTTCTTCATAGATCGTAGCCAGATACCAATAAAAATCTTTCCAATCACATTCAAAACTAAATGCATTAGTAAATTCATAAAAGGTAAGCATATATCTAGTCTTCAAGACATCACCAGGTGACTTCATTTTGTTTACCAATCATACTCCCCCTATCAGCATGCCGAATTGCATTAAATTTTTCTTACCAAATTTCATCCCTACCTTGCATTAGTTTTCCTTGTACAAACCTGATCCTAGGACATGTTACTTGCTTGGAGCAGCCATCATTTACCCATTGAGTCCATCCTCCAATAATGAACTCAAGGTGTACTTAAAGTCTTTAAAAGACTTCAAGTATGCCTTTCCATATGGAAGCCATCAACCTTGTTGTGGTCAACCTCATTCAGATTTAACAAGATATTTTTCTTCATCCACACTTGCTTCTTGGCATCTATCTTTTCATCATTTTCTCCATTATCTTTGTTGGTTTTCTTAGCTGAGCTGTATGTTAATATTCTCACAGTATTCCAACAGTCTTGAGCTTTGTTCCCAAAGCCGTTGCAATCATGACAGCTCATAGTTCGACAATGTGCAGCAATGTGACCAAATCGGTTGCATGTCCAACACCTAACTGAGTTGGTGGAACTTCCATCACTTCTTTGATCAACTTCTTTTCTCCATATCTGAGAATGTCCCTGACTGTAGGCTTTTGTATTTTTATCTTCAAATCTTCTTGCATTTGTCTTCTTCCAAGATCCACTTGTTCTTCTTGTTGATGTGTACACAAGGCTCCTCCTTGATTGATTTCTTTGACTTGCACAATCTTGGGCTTTGTGACCAAATCCACTATACATGTAGCATCTTAAAGTATGACATGTGGCAGAAATATGTCCATCTTAGTTACATGTCCAGCATCTAACCTTGTCATTTTGTCTTCCAATATTCTTTCTTCCATCTACACAATCTATTTCCTTGTGACCAAAGTTATAACAAGAAAAACAATAACCATTAAATCCATTTCCATACCTTGGACCTTGTTTCCATCTTGGAATTGTTTCTTTGCTTTGAGGATTGGGCCTAGCTCCCTGATGTATTCTTGAACAACCAACATCTTTGTTGTCATGTGCAAGTACATGGGATGCATCCTTGGTCATTGATGGACCTTCTTCTGGAGTCTTGGGAGACCAAGTGTCATGTTCTTCTTCTTTCTTGAACCCAAGACCAGATGTGTCAAAAAAAGACCTTTGAAATTTCAGTATTTCATCCAAGATATCTGAACTTTTGTTGAACTTTACATAAGCATCATATTTCTTGTCCTTTCTGAGACCAACAACCTCCATCTCAAGATTCTGGTTTGTCTTCTCTTTTTCTTCCAACTGATTTCTTAACACTTCTTCTGTCCTCTTGGCTTCCTCCAACTGAGTTTTTAGATCAATATTAACCTTCCTTGTCTCCTTAAGGACTTCTGAATCTTTACCAAGCTCTTTCTTTTCTTTGGTTATATTGATCAACTCAATCTTTAGATTTTCATTTTCATCTTCTTTCTCCTTCAGTTGATCTTGCAACATTACTCCTTTAAGATTAATTTTCTTAAGCAACTCCTTTAGTTCCATGTTCTTCTTTTGGAAATCGTCCAAACAATCAAAGGTTGTTTTTCCTAAACCTCTTGTAATCAAATTGGTTAAGTTCAACTTTGTTAAAGCACCAATCAGCTCTGAGATCTATGTTACATACATAGTTTATAATTCTATGTCTGGCCTTAAGCAATTCTTCATCATTATATGCAGTAGCATTTTCAACCTCATCAAATCTAGACATCCTACAATCAGAATTATCCATACCTCTACTAGAGCATAATTCTTCCTTTTCTTCATGTTTGACATCTTTAGTAGTCTTGACTTTTGTCTCATAATTTTCTTTTTCAATGTCTTGTCTTTCCTTTTGGTATTCACTCTCCAATTTTAACCATAGATCCTTTGTTGAAGTTTATTCCCCAATACCTTCTTTAACTGAATTTGGAAGTCCATCCAAGAGAAACTTCAATGTTGTTGTATTGTCCTTCTTTGCATCTTTCTGTGTTGTTGCTTTGCCCTTCTTGTTTGATAGATTGGGTGGATTGATCACAATCTCCCAAACTCCAAAATTTTGAGGTAGGCTTTCATCTTGCTCCTCCAACCAAAATAATCCTTCACATCAAACCTTGGTACATCATTGATGAATTCTTCTTTTGGGTCCATAATTGTGTCCACGGATCTCCTTCAAGCTTGCTAGGCTAGTAGCGAAGGCCTGCTCTGATACCAATTGTTGGACACAATGTTCACAATGAGAGGGGGGATGAATCAGTGTGAGGCCAATTTTCAATCCTTTTCAACTTCTACCAATCAACTAACAATTCATTTCCATGTTATCCTTAAAATATATACATACATACATACATATATATATATATATATATATATATATATATATATATATATATATATATAATTTATCTTTCTTGCCACATCACAAAAGTGGGTTTAACACCACTTTACCCCATCGCATGCCAAGTCATTTTCTTTCAAAATATGCCCGCACTATCTCATAAAAATGCCCGCAAGTGATTTTGATTATGCCCGCATGGAGTCCTTCAGTATGCATGCAATGTCTATTTGAAGTGCTCGCATGCCTCCAACAAGATGCCCGCATGGGCCTCTTTAGGATGCCCGCAGGAAGCCTTTACAGATGCCTGCAAAGGGCCTTCCAAGATGCCCGCAGTGGGCTCCACTTTGATGCCCGCAAGGGCCATCAACACATGCCCACATGATTTCATTGTTTATGCACTTAAGATGCCCGCGGCTCCACTTCAGAATGCCCATAGTGGGCTATAATTATGCTTATAAGTATGCCCACATGCCCCATTTTTTATGCCCACATTATGCCCGCAAGGATGCCTGCAGCTGTTTACAAAGATGCCCGCAGGCTGCCTATTAGGAACCAATGTCAACCCTTCTATTTACTTTGTTAGTATATTGTTGTTGGATGCATATGCTTTGTAATTCGTCCCGTAGTATTTGTTGATCCATAGTTTTGTTATTGTTGTTTGGCGCATATGCTTTGTAAGTCACTCATAGTCTTGTTGATCCATAGTTTGCATTGGCCCATGGTTTTGACCCATAGTATTGGTGCCTAGACTTAGTATATAAGTGTGTGTTGAGGCCTATGAAGGACCGTGAAGTTATTTGTATTGAGCTTGCTCAAATGAGGTTTCCCCCTTGAAGTGGCCTGCGATCAATATAAAAGTGATTCTGAGTTTTGTTATTTCTGCTATCTTGTGTGTTTTCATTAATTAAATATTGCAGGTTCCTCACATCTGGTATTAGAGCACTTTTTTGGGCTCGCTGGGTGAAATTTCTGTCAAATTTTTTTTCGCATCTGTTGCAGCTTTGGATCTTGGAATAATCCCTATTCGCTTAACTGTGGGAAGTACTTGTGCATAAGCCCTAAAACTCATTGTGAGGAGTACCACAGGAACCCCGAAGTAGCTGGCCCATTGAGAGGACCTGCCAGCGAAAAGGGCAACGACCCCTACATGATTGACTAGTTCCCACTCATGAGGTAAACCAAGAGCTGTCGTTTCTGGCAAAGCGGTTATCAGTTTTACCTAAGCCGTGGAGTGAGGGGTGCTGCCCCAATATGCAAGCCGTCAGACAACATTGGTGGCCGAGTGAAACCACTGAACTATTAGGAAGCCGCACATACTTGGGGTCCATATCTATTTTCAACTGAATTGTTGCCGCGTCGTTTCATATCCATTCTGAAAGTCGTTCCAGATCCAGCCGTTTCAGATCTATTTCAGATCCAGCCGTTTTCGATCTAGTCAACGATGTTTCAGATCCCTTCTGCAACGACGTAGAAGGGATCTGAAACAGATAGATCTGCAACGGCGCGGAAGTGATCGGTAGTATAAAATTATGTTTTTTGGCCATATCTCCCTTGTTTTCACTCTGTTTTCCCTGAAACTTCACTGACACCCCTGCAATCCCATTCTGCTTATTTCATTCCTAAAGACCCTATCCCAAATTCCACTTCCCAAAGCCCGAAAACCCACATTTGTCTATTTCTAGGGTTTTCCATAACTTCTTCGGATTTCACCCAATTGCCTTCAAATTTTTCCACCGAGTTCCTTTCTTAATTCTACTTCTTTGTCCCTCTCTGCCAAATTTTCTCATTCTTTCACCCCACTTCTAAAATCCCCATTTTTTGCTTCCCTGTCCATCAGAAAGTGTCCAAAACTTAGTCAAACCCCAATTACCCCTCCAAGTTTTTCCCCAATCCAAATTTCCGTTTACTAAATAATCTTTTGTTTGTGTTTTTCTATCCATTCCAAAAAACAAAACAAAAAAAACTCCTGGTTATGGTTGTCGCCCGCGCCGGAGCAAAAACCATGGAGGAAGCACTTGCAGCCATCCAAACCAAACACCAAGATCTGGATGAAAAATTTCTCAGCCTCCATCTTCAGCATTCAACCATGAACAATAACCGACAGCAAGAATCTTCTGCAGCCACTGGGTTCTCTTCTTCCAGCAATTTCCGTGGTCCGAAGCTTGAATTTCCTCGCTTCAATGGTATTGATCTGACTGGATGGGTCTATCGTGCAGAACAGTATTTCAGTCTGCATAATACTTTTGATGTCCAAAAAGTTCCACTTGCATCCTTTCATTTGGAACAGGAAGCCCTTCAATGGTACCATTGGTACATTAAGGCTCATGACGAGCCAAAATGGACAGATTTTTGCCAACTCCTTTTGCAACGATTTGGTCCTAGTGCTTTCGATGACTTCACCGGAGCACTCACTAAACTCCGTCAAAGTGGCACTGTGAGAGAGTATCAGACCAAATTTGAGAAACTAGCCAATCACATAGAAGGCTTGTCTGATGAATTCTACAAGAGTTGTTTTATCAGTGGTCTTAAGGATGAAATCTGGTCAGAGGTTAAAATGTTCTGTCCCAACACAATGATGGAAGTCCTAGGGTTAGCTAAGTTGGCAGAAGACAAGATTGCAGCCCAACAACGCTCCAAACCCACTTTTGTTCCCTTCCAAAATATGGGTTCTCAACGACCTCCCATTCCGCCAGCAACTCGACCAACTCCTATCAAGCCTTTGTCTGAAACAGAGATGCAGGCACGAAGAGAAAAAGGGCTTTGTTATAATTGTGATGAAAAATTCACTCGGGGACATAGATGTGCTCAACAAAAGCTCTATCTCTTGGATATGGATTCTCTGCTTGCCTCTAAAATTGGTGAAGAAGCTCCAGATACAATGGATGCTCAGGTCGACATTCAGGAACCTCCTATTGACCCCCCATCTCAGGATGAACAACCAGAGATCTCTCTCCATGCTTTATCCAGCGTCACTACCCCCCAAACAATGCGGGTCAGGGGTTATTTCAAGAAGCTTCCTCTTACAATACTCATTGATTCTGGTAGCACTCATAACTTCATTGACCCCCGGATCGCCAAACAGGATGATTGTTTTGTCCATCCTTGCTCCAACTTTGAAGTCATGGTTGCCAATGGAGGCACCTTACCTTGCAAGGGAAAGTGTCACAATGTGCGTATCTCTCTGGAAGATTATAACCTACGCTCTGACTTGTTTTCCTTGTCCTTAGGCGGATGTGATGTGGTTTTGGGCGTTTAATGGTTACGTACACTTGGCCCCATCTTATGGGATTTTGCTGAACTTTGGATGCAGTTTTCAGTCAATGGGACACAACACAAATTTATAGGATTACAACCAGGGTCTCTCTGCATCATCAGTTCACATTGCCTGGAAAAGATCCTTCAGAAGAATTCACATGGTGTCATCGCTCAGCTCCATTCCATTCAGATGCACCCATCAACGGTCTCCACTACTTCCTTGGATAGATATGCAGGTGTCTTTGCTGCACCAGTGGGATTTCCGCCTTCAATATACCTTTCCGGTAAGCATTTAGCCGCGTCTACATCTCAGCAGAAAATGATGGCTATTTTACATGAAGTACCGACGTGGCAGCCATCCCTATTAGGGAATTATTTCTGCATCAAGACTGATCTCCAAAGTCTGAAAAATTTCCTAGCACAACGGGTCTCCTCCCCAGCACACCTGAAATTGGTTATCCACCTCATGGGTTATGACTATGCGATCACTTACAAGAAGGGTAAGGACAATATGGTGGCAGATGCTCCTTTTCACACATTTGATGACCTAGTTTCTCTTACAGCTATTTCTCTACTTGTTCCAAACTATTTGCAATATGTTCAACATGGCTATCTCTTCTATGAACTCCATGCTTCTTCATCGGCAGGGCACTCTGGGTTCCTCCAAAAGTATGACCGAGAACAATGGAACTTCTTTTGGCAGGGACAGAAAATGCCAATTCAACAGATGGTGGGTGACTGTGATACTTTCCAGGTCAACAAGGGTGAAACAACACTCCTTTCGGTACTGCTTGAACTCTTTCCCATCCCTACACAAATTTGGACAACTATTTCTATGGATTTCCTAGAAGCACTCCATTGGTACAATACCATGTCTACAAGGACACCATAGGAAGCAGTCTATGGACAGGCACTGCCAGTTCTTCTTCCATACACCCTCAGCAGCTCCCCGGTTCAAGCAATTGACTCGGTTCTTCGAAACCGCTATCAAATTCTTCTCATTCTGCAGGACAATCTTCACATGGCAAGAATTCGATTGAAACAACAAGCCGCTTAGCACCATTCAGAGCGCACTTTTCACGCAGTTGATATGGTTCTTCTTTAGCATTCCAAGCAATCCTCGTGAAACTCAAAAGGCGTCAGTGGCCCGGAATGCAACCTGAAGATGCTATAGGGGAACCACTCCATCCAATTCTGCATCAATTTCCACATCTAAAGCTTTGAGGAAAAAACTTTTTCTAAGGGAGAGGGGATGTTAGGAACCCATGTCAACCCTTCTATTTACTTTGTTAGTATATTGTTGTTGGACGCATATGCTTTGTAAGTTGTCCCGTAGTATTTGTTGATCCATAGTTGTGTTATTGTTGTTTGGTGCATATGCTTTGTAAGTCGCCCATAGTATTGTTGATCCATAGTTTGTATTGGCCCATGGTTTTGACCCATAGTATTGGCGCCTAGACTTAGTATATAAGTGTGTGTTGAGGCCTATGAAGGACCGTGAAGTTATTTGTATTGAGCTTGCTCAAAGGAGGTTTCCCCCCTGCGATCAATATAAAAGTGATTCTGAGTTATGTTATTTCTGCTATCTTGTGTGTTTTCATTAATTAAATATTCCAGGTTCCTCACACTACCATGTCTCCATCCTTGTCAGCATGTGCTTGTCATCTTCCACACTTGCCTAGTCATATGCCTTGTCCTCCATTGTCACCTTCCTTGACTTTTGCCATGTCATCATGTCCTTCATGTCACCATCTTTGTTTTTCATGCCATGTTTCATGCCTTCCATTGCTTGCTTATGTCTTTGTCCATCATCCTTCAATTGCTTGTCCTCCAACTTGCCATTGTCTTATATGTCCTTGTCCATGCTTGTTTTCTATGTCATGCTTTTCCATGTCTTCAACATTTAACTTCTTCAACTTGACCTTGACCTTGCCATATCATCACTTTGACCTTTGTCATTAATGTGTTGTCATCAATGACAACTTTAGCCATCAATATCCCCCTTTGTCATTGATGGCAACCTTTTAAACTTATCTCCCCCTTTGACATTAATGACAAAGGGTCAATCACCTAGTCATTAAAAGCTTCACAATGCCCCCCCAAAAAATATATTTTTAAGTACTTCATGAAATCATTTGTTGATCTCCCACTTGACTGAGCTGGATGTGTTCCTTTGAGATCATCCTTATACTTTGCCATATTTAATATGCATACTGTCCATAAAAAAAAATTGTTGTTGGTTTCTCATGTCAAAATGCTCCCCCTGAGCTTATGTCCTCAACTTCATTTTTGAAACAACTTGTCCTTGAAAAATTTCATTGCCTTGTCATCATAACTCTGTCATATCTTATCTGACTTTTGCACCAAATTTTTGTTGTTGTATACCACAAAACATCTTCATTATAATTATGTCCACCATCATATTTAGTGAAGCCCAGAAAATCAAAAATAAATTCTTCATGCTGCTACTGCTACCTCACCGAACCTTCCTCAACCATCTCCTCAAAACCCCGAAATCAGAGCTACTGTCCCTTTGAATTCTTCCACACAAATTCACACACTAAAATATAAATTCATCCTCTATTTATACTTTTTTATTCCATCAAATTAGGAGGCCGACTTGTCCTCTTCCTTTTTATTTTTATCATTAAAGAGATTAAATAAATCAAAAGGATTTATTTAATATGATCATCCTTCAAACAAGGAGATAAAATGACCAAGTCATGTCTTTTATTATTATTCCACATCATTTGGTCTCTTTTCATTTATTAATGATGAACCAAGGCCATGATTTTATTCCACGTCATCTTCTTCACATCATCACACTTGGTACTTTTTTCATGCCACGTCATTATCTTTTTAACTTTTACCCTATTCTAAGATGCCTGCAATCCTCCTTGAATTATGCCCGCAAGGGCCTTACTTCTATGCCCGCAAGGGTCTCTATAATGCCTTCCAACATCCTTAAAAAATTTGCCCGCGGGCTTGCACACTGATATGCCCGCAAGGGCCCTATACATCCCCACAATACTACAAGAAATGCCCGCATGGGAAGTCTTCTTGTGCCTTTTGGATTCCCACAAGGGGGCTTTGAAATGCCCACAAGGGGCCTTCCAAATGCCCGCAACCTTTCATATAAATGCCCGCAGGATTGTTAAATTATGCCCACAGCACTTGTTTTGCTTGCCATCATGTTTTCCATATCCTCAAGTCCTTCTATTGCATGCAAGTCCTCCATGTCATCAAGCCATGTCACTAACACTTTTCATGCTTTCCAAATTCACTTTGCTTGTTTTCCAAGTCACCAATGCTTGTCATCATCCTTTGTCTTGTCTTGCTTTGCCATATCCTCAAGTCATCTTGTTCTTTTCCCATTGCCAAGTCATCCACTTCAATTGCTTGTCCTCCATTGTTTTTTAATGCTCCTTGTTCTTAACTCTTCCATGTCTTTGTTATTGTCTTATTTTCATCAATCCATGTTATCTTGTTTTCCCATCAAGCTTGATTTTTCATGTCTTCATGCCATCGAAAGCCATCTCCTTCAAATTTTAACATCTTCAACTTGACCTTGACCTTGCCATATCATCACTTTGACCTTTGTCATTAATGTGTTGTCATCAATGACAACTTTAGCCATCAAGAGCTAGTGGTATAGGAACTAATAAAAATATATATAAACGAGGCAAAAACAAGAGAACAAAAAGTGCCATATACACAGCCCTTCTGGTTTTCTTCAAATTTGTTTTCTAATAATCTGTTATCATTCTAAATCTTCTTGATCGTTTCTTCTTGCAACTTTTCTTATATTTTAACTTTTTAATTTGTTCCTCTAATTCTTTATTATGATTTCTTAGGTGGCGAATTTCTTCTTGCTTTTCTAGTATTTTCCTTTCAATGTCTTCATTAACTCATTCTGACTTCCGAATACTTTTTTTTTTTTAGTTTTGTAACTAGAATTTTGTTATGGTTTCTTGGTTGGAAGATTTATTTAGTATTTCTTGACAAGGTTTTATTGATTTTGGTGATCTCTAACTGATGTGTGTTATTAATGTCGTCCTTTTTTCTATTGGAGTACTTTTATTTGTTGTTGATATTGACAATTCTTTTATTCTTGGCATCTTTTTTCTTTTTCTTTTCTGGATTTGCTTAATTTCGTCATCTTTATCCATGATGATTTGGTTCAATCGTTTAATTTCTTCTTTACTAAAATTTCCTTCTTGATATCTTGACCTTGTAGATTTTAGCTGGAATACTTTTCATTCCTTAATTCCTCGATCTAAGGACTTAATTTATCAATACACTCTTTTAACGAACGATTCTCCTTCTCTGCTAATTCTTTAAGAATATTGTGCTTCCCTATCTCAAACTGCAATTGTCTATTGATCGATTTATAATATTCTAATCCGCCCAATATTGCTTGTAGTTACGACTGCATTTCCTGAAATGTAATGACCATAATTTTTTATTTCAACTTCTTAGCTTTTACTTCTTCGATAATAATTGGGCACAAAAGTGTAAGCGACCTAAGGTGATCCTTAAATCTTCTTTGGTCTTTGATTGTTGTTTTCTTTCTTCGGTGCTAAATGGACTTAAGCGCTAAGCACGTTCAATATGATTCTTATGAGATCTTAGATCTTTGACTTTGATTTTATGTCTTTTTTTGCTTCGTACAAAATAATAATTGTAATGAATAATGATAATAATTATTACTATTATTAATATTTAATAATAATAATAATATTAATATATATAATATAATAATAATAATTATTAAATATAGTAATAATATATTATAATTTTTTGAATAGTGTTTTGAAAGGAATTATAATAATAATATTATTATAAAAAAAATGAATTGGGTATAAATTTTTTAATAGTAATTATGTTTTCAATGGTGAAATGGCGTAGATTGGTGAATTAGGGTTTTAAAAAAGGATGTAAGTGAAAGAGTTGGGGCAGTAGAGGCTTTGTAACAGATGGAAGGAGCGTGGGAATGGTGAAAGCACGTGGAAGGAAACAAGGTGGACGAGGGAGTGGGGGAGGTAGAATGGTGCATGGGTGATGCAAGAGAACGTAGGACATGGGGATTGACTCCTGAGAGTGGTGTGTAAGCTTGTGGTAACGAGGGGAGGTCCATTTGGAGCTGGATGGAGGGGTGACGCGATTAGGAGGCTCGTTGGATTCACGTGGAAATGAGGGAAGTGAAAGGAATTGTGTACTGGAGGCATGGGCGAAGTGGGAGTTAGGAGAGCGTAGGGGTGAAGGATGAGCATGAGCAGGACGCGAACATTCGAAGGGCACAATGGGTAGAGTGAAAAGAGGGGAAGTGTTGTAGGTAGAGGGCGCAACGATTAGGATTGGGGTGAGTGTGCAACGACAGGAGCAGGTGGGGGGGCACGAATGCAGCACTGGCTGGTAGTGAGAGAGGGGGTTGCGTGAGAGTGTACAGGGAGCAAGACGAAGGAGCAAGGGCGAAGCAGTGTGGTGAGTGCAACATGTATGCGTTGGGGGGGGAGGGTCAAGAGCTGGGAATTGCTGGAGCGAAGGGAGTGCGAAGGTGGAGGACGCAGGTTGAATGTGTACGCGGGCGGCAAGAGGAACGGTGGGAAGGTGGGAAAGGTTGCAGGGATAGAAGGGCGTGTAGGTGCAGCGAGGGACGCACAGAGAGAGAAGAGAGGGTGATTAGTGGGGAAGATGATGTTGCAGTGTGGAGAGGCAGGCGCGGAGCTAGGGTGGAACGAGGGGTAACGCAGCGCAGGAGCTAGGAGGTAGCGTGAGGGAGTGGAAGACGCAGAGGGAGATATAAGGGAGCAGCGGGAACATGCGATGGGAGTGCACGAGGGTATGGAGAATGGAGAGCAGGAGCGGGCGTGCATCGAATTGGGAATGGAGATGGGAGGATGGGGAAGCGACATACGAGGAGGGAGTTAAAGGAAATTTGTGTGCAGTTGGAGGTGTCGAGGGAAAGAAATGTGCGGGAGAAAGATGACAGAGGAGAGGGAGATGAGAATGGAGGAATGGAGTAATGGCGATTGGGAAGAATTTCGAACCAGAATTTCCTTTCTTTTTTTGTGCCAAATGCCTAAATATGGTCAAAAACTTGAAAAATGCAGAGAATCTGGCCAACGGCCTGGATCAAAAACGCTCTGATACCAATGGGGTATCAAACGAACATAGGTCGTTACCTAAGAGAACACCAAGTCTAAATAAGATAAGTTTTCCAAAATGGAAAGAATGAAAGAATATGTATAAAATGAATAATTGACAAGTGATGTCTTACAATTATAAAAAGGCATATATATAATTCATTGGGTTGTCTTGTCACCTTACACAAAAAAATGACTTTTCAATTTTAGATAATTTATTTATTTGATTTTTTTATTATTTTAATTTATTTATTTTATTATTTTATTAATGTTATTTAATATTTATATATATTTTTACTATATATGTTTTCTATTTTTAAGATGTTTAAAATGAAGTTGACAAGTCAGATTAGAAGGAAGAATTCTTATGTTTAAGAAGACACAATCAAGATTTATTCATACAAATTAGAAAACTAAAGCATGATAAAAAATCTTTACAAGAAAAGTTAGATCACAAGGGATCATTAGCTTAGCTGACAAGGAAATGATAATTAACCCAATAGACAAGTCATAAAATGGTCAAATTCAAACACCAAAAAGGGGAACCAATACAAAGTCAAACAACGATCAAATTCAGATGAATGTTTATACTGACAAATCACTACAAACATCAAGACAATATGGTTCTGAAGATCAATCACAAACTATTAGGATGCCTTATCGTCATCCAAATCATAAAAATCGATATCACCAACGACAAGGTCAAAAGCAACATAAACAAACAAGTTGTGATTTCAAAACAGAATGGGGACAAAATCAACAAACTGGGTGGAAGTACTAACAATAGATTAGAAAACAGTTCCAATGAAGTTAGATCTTGGATGGACCACTTCAAAAATGACGTAACATTTTCACTCAATGCTTAAAAGAACACATCGTCTCAATTTGCCAAGTGTCGCAGCTACCAACATAGAAGATCACGATAAACCATTATGAGCAAGAACAAGGGATAAAAGTCTTCTATAAATATGCTTTAAGGACAAATCATTTCTGAAGAGGAAGGAAATGTTATATAAAAAATATATATAAATATAAAATAGCATTAATAACACAATAAATTAAATAAATTAAAACAATAAAAGTGATCAAATAAATAAATTATCTAAAATATTAAAAAAAAGTCGTGCTTTTTTTGTAAATGTGCCAAGACAACCCAATGAAATATATATAGATAGGTATTTTTATAATTGTAAGGCATCACTTATCGATTATTCATTTTATACATATTATTTCCATTTATGAAGTATTTATCTTATTTACAATAAGTGTTCTCTAGGAAACAAAATCTATTTGTTTCATAATGTAATACACAAAATATATGTATTATTAAATAATAATAAACACATTAAACATATAAATAATTATTAATTATTAATTATTAAATTATCTAAGAGACACATTCCTACATGAATGGTCACTTTAAGTGCCCTAGGTTATATATATAAAGGCACTCATTGTTTTCATTTCCATATCATATCTCATATAATTTATACATTTTATTATTTATATTCCTTTATGGATTATTCATATTATTTACATTGGGTTTTCTCTTAAGAAACAAACGAAACTTATGACATGGTAGATGAGCAATTTTGGTTGTTAACAGATTGCCCCCTGATGTGTGAGGTCATGAGCTCATCATATGGTCTAAATACATCATAGGAATTTCAAGCTTCAAGGAGATAGAGGGTGACAACAACATAGAAGATGGAAACTACATCAGAGGGGACTCACCCTCCTGCACGACTACAGACCTATAAACACAATAGTCAAAATGGATGAGGTGCATATAATCTCAAATATATGGACGAGATAGGCATCCCCATGCTCATATCAGTGTCTCAATATAAAATGGGATCTAGACCAAGAGGGGCTTGATCAATACATGAATAACTGATGGACACAATACATCATGAAGGCTAAAGAGGGACCTAATCTGAATGCATAAGGAGATTTAATGAGGGACCTAATCTAGAAATACAATGGGTACATAATCATGGTCCAACTATGGCTTATATGAAGAACACATGTGAGAACAATGACATCCCAATGGAATGTTGAATCACAGTAATTGATGCGCTATTGATAATTAAGGGTCCCAAGATTTGGAAGGAGGATATAGGAAATTCATTAGCATCTCAATGGAATGTTGAATCACATTAAATGATGCATTGTTGACAATTAAGGGCCCAAGATCTAGAAGGGGATATAGGAAAGTCACTCCTCACAGGTGACTCAAAAAACTGAATATATGAATCAAACAAGTCTAGGGAAATGCATATGGAATTGGATACCATAGGAAGCATATAACGGGAGGGATTCCAAGCATTGTTTCCAACGTAGCCCAAATACCACAGGAAGCATATGACTAAAGGACTTCCGAAGAGACTCACAAAATGACTAGACTCAAGGATATCTGGTGTCTTTGACTAACCAAATGAGAGAACCATTAACTTGTATGATTCTCAAGGGTGCAATGATGAGTTGAAGTTGAGCACGTGAGAAACAATCAATATAAGGGGAACTGAGGTCTCTCCTCAGTCGATCCAAGGGAATCAATCAATGATGGTTATGGGGCCAAGGTACTGGATTCCTCTAGGTCTATCCTCTGGGATGGATGTGTTGATGTTGACAGAGGGAGACTCGCTTCCAACAAGTCAATGATGTTTCTTTGAAGGAAGCATGAGGGATATGACCAAAGAATGGATAGAGATGAATAATGGATTGAGACACCAATGGGGGGGATATGAGGGTAACTAAGTGGGGGACTCAAACTTCCTTTGTTCAGAGTATGAAGGTATGGTTGACCTGGAAACATGTTTGGGACTCGTGAGGATATCAAGGGAGAGACAATTGAAATACAAGGGAGCATAATTGAAATGGGGGGGACTCATAGAGGGGGAAATAGGGTTGGGGGCTATTGATGTCGAATATAAGGGAGAATGGAGTCTGTATGAATCCATGGGTGACTCATCGCAGAATACTCTGAACAAATGCGACTAGGGATGTTGTCGCAAAAATGAGATGATACAGGATCTACAGGAGAACTGAGGAGCACCGCTTGGAATGGTTTTCTCAATGTATGGACACCAAGAGGGGAGAAAAAATGAATACTCTAATGTAACAGCTTCCCATATGTATTTAAAAGCACCGTTATATAATGGTTACTTAGGTGGGGTGGCCACTTCAATGAGATAAGGAGGAAAGGAAAGGAGATAAGTGTCCAATGAATGACCAAATGAATCGATGGATGGACAATAGCAGATGGAATTGATGGAGGGTAGGAAACTGATGGTAATATCCTTGGGTGATGATGAATGGTGGAAAAATAACGTAACTTGTGTAGTGTGAACAGAGCAGTGGGCTCATGAGTGTGCAACATGAAACATCAAAACGCCATAAGGGCCATAAGTTTGGGATTCCATGGGTGGGACATTAAGTGATGATAACAAAGTAATATGTGACCAAGTGCAAGATCACAAACTAGATGGATTCCCAAACCTACGAAGAGAGTAACGACATGGATTCCAAATGGTAAGGGTTACTACATAATGGCACCTATGGGAGGAAGGCTCTACTGTCGAGTAAGGGAAAATACAAATGTGGTTGGGTTGGGCCACTTACTCGAACTGAGGGAGTCCTACAGGTGTAAAGGGGACAAACAACTTTGATGTATATGATGTTATGTAGAGGGGGTTTACCTATATGTCAATTTGATCAAATATACCTGTAAGGCATTGTTGAGGGTCGAAATAAGAGGATCCCGACACAACTTGGTCCTATAAACATGGAAACAATACACAATCATAAAAGTGTCTCTAGAAATGAAACCAAATATACAAGTGACATGTGACCTCGGGAAGTGGTTGAGATCACGTGTGTGAAAATGTGAATACTTAGGGCTAAGGGCTTGACCCCATGCTATGGACATGGGGTTTGTGAATATGGGTGACATATGGTTTGGATTGATGTATGGGATCATTGAAATACAGATGTAGATGTGATGAGGTGGGGTCAACATGATTAATCTTTCCCCCTATCCCAGGGTGGAAATAATTGAACTTGCCCTCCAATCCAGAGGAGTTGATGCAACATGGATGTGATTCGAGAGGGTATTGACATGAAATTGACTAGAAACTAGAGGGGGGGTGTAACATGAGGTGGATAACCATGGAGGCATACAACATTAGTGAGATGAGGAGGGGGGATTCCCCTTGTAGGGGGAATGTCTTCAATGGGGGGAATTCCCACATTATTTTTTATCGAAACAATGACTAGGATGATGATGGTGAGTAGGCAGGTTTAGGGACCTTCCCCCATGTTGTGGACATGGGATTTCCTCATAGTTTGGAAAGGGTCATACGGATATATTAGAGGGATTTGTGTATGTCAACACAACAATAGTGATATGGGAGGATGACGAGGAGGTCTCGCTAGTGGATGACATGTAGTAAATGTTGGTCGTCCCATCGGAGGATGAATTAGGAGGGGGCACTTCCTCGATAGTGGTGATTTGGGACTCAAGTGAGAGTCAACACAAATAAGCCAAGATGGAATGAAATCAAGGGAATCAGTACAATGACATGAATAGTGGCCATAAAGATCACACAACGTGCATGAATGGTTGGTGCACAATGCCTTGTTGCGTTGCTATGCTTCGGAGCATAAGGGAGATAGAAAACTGAAGTGTTATCATCAGTCATCTCCTGTGTCATTGCAAGATGAGTGCGCGAGATGGGAAATCTAGGACACTAGTGGGTGGTGTGACCCAAAACATTGTACACAACACAAGGCGTGGGTACTCGTGTTGTGGCAGCAAGAGGAGGTTTTATGGCCTAGTTCGAAGTAGCTTGCATCACTACATTCTTGGATTTTCCCCCAACCTTCTTTTTGGTAGAAGGTTGTGTGGCAAGTGTGGATTCCTTCACAACTCTAGAAGTTGGGTCATTAGAAGTAACAATTGGTTTCATATGAGTTAAGACGACCTATGGTGTGGGGGGAGGGTTTGTCAGAGTAAGGTACCAAATAGGAAGGCCTAACGTCAAATTTGGTAAGTTGATCGTAGCCATTACAAGTGTACACATTATTCCAAAAGGTGGAAATAGAAATGGGATTTTATGAATCGGCGTAGCCCCCCACATGTTCCCTAGAAACTGGTTGGGAGAGGGTGCAGGTTGAGGTTGGGCGATAGAGTTCTTAGAGGAAATAGTACATAACTATGATATCTCCACCTTCGGTGGAGGGGGAGGTATTTCTCGGAAAGACCGCATGAGACAAGCATCTTGAAATATGCTTGGACTAACACTTGTGAATGAAGGAATGGACAAGCTAACAAAGTTGATCAAGCATTTCTATCTTCTCTTCATGGGTAAACATCATAACTTTGAACATTGTGGAGGTGATTGCTTCCATATCATACATGTAGCTACACCCAATGAGGAGGTTGTAATCTAATTGGGAATTAACAACCTCAATTTCAATTAAGATTGTTTTCCCAACCAAATGGATGGGTGCATTTTGTAGAAGACCCTACGGTTGAACATCACGACCATCATATGTATGCAATGTTGTTAGGGACCGCACAATTTCATGAGAAACTATCAGGAGAATGTTAAATTATTTTAGTCTCTATTTGAGAGGATAATACAATTGAGGCTATCTCAAATACTTTTATTGAAGAGAATTATATTTTTTAATTCATTAATAATTGTAGCATACTTGGGGTAGGGTCATGTCATAATTGTAGTAGTTGTACTAATTAAATTCAATAGTTTCCTTTGTATTTATTCACTCAAGTGTTGGTTTACTGCTTTCGACTCTATTTGATAGGGCCTCAATGTATTTTGAGTTGTGCCAATATTGCTAAGATTAACAACTTCTTGTCTGATGTCCATTGGATGTCTTAAATGTTGAAATGAGCAACATTTAATTTCAAAAGAAAATTGTACATTCGGCATTGGTCCATCAATTAACTGTTTAAACCATAAGTTTGTGTCCTTTTACTTATGTGCCTTCTATATCATCAATGAATGAGCAAGTTTTTGGCCTTATTACTATTGGAGCACTAACTTGGGAGACCAAAAGGTATATATTTGTTGTATATGGAGCTCCCTTGGTATGTTTGGAAAAAATGACCTATTGCAGTAAGCATGTATAGCTTGTGTGTACAAATGATGAACCCATGTTAATTAATTTGGAACTATTGTTTAAGAAATGCTATAATTTAATCATTAATGAAATTGCTTAAATCTTGTACCAAAGGCACAACATGGAAATAGATCTTTATGACCACATATTTAATTTCTTGGTTATCTTAAAGCAGGTGTGGTTAGGTTGTTCATGTTTATGCATTTTCAGGGTCTTTGTGCAAGATCATTTTGAGGTATTGAGGTATTGATCGAACCAAGACAGATGGTTGTAAGACTCGGTGCCTAATGGAAAATCAACAATTAATGAAGGTTGAAATAATAAAATACCATGCAAACAATAAAAAATTAAATGAGAGAAAAGAGAGGAAAAAAGAATTTAAATAAAAGAGAAAAATAAAAATAATAGAGAAAGTTGGGGAATGGGAAATGAAATGATAAGGACATGTGGCCTTCCCATTTCCTAACTTTTTGTATCTCTTATTGCAATTACATTAACAGAGGGATTTTTGTTGGCCAATAGGTGAGGATGTACAAGAGCATAGATGAGTAAATTGTTGAATGGCCATAAAGCCATGTGCTACATTGTAACATGATATTGGTGAAATGATGTTCGAGAAACCATTCGAAGTTGGTTTTCTCATTTGGGTTTCCAAAGTAAAATCTTCGTGTTTATGGTGTGTTTTATTTATTTGTTTTGTTAAATCTGTATATGAGTTATTTGAAGCTCTATATTGCATTTGGTATGTTTCTTGTAGTCATAATAATGGTTTAATAATGAATTCTTAGCTATAAATTTTGTTAACTTTACTTAGAATTTCATTATCTACTCATAGAATGTCTTGCGTACACCCATATTAGAGTGCAATTTCAAAATATTTGCTACAATAATGATCTACCTTACCTTTTAAGTCATCACAACTATGGTGATCTAAGAATTCTTCTATTAAATCTTTTCGAGCAAAGAAATAAAATTCTAAAGAAAACCAAGTGATTCCTTACCCTTTCTTTCTTTGGTAGACCAAATTTAGTTTCAATGGACGTTAATAACCATCGTCGTCATCGTCGTCGTCGTCGTCATCATCGTCGTCATCGTCGTCATCATCCTCATCCTAATCCTCATCATCCTCATCCTCATCATCAACATCGTCATCATCATCCTCGTCATCATCCTCCTCCTCCTCCTCCTCCTCCTCCTCCTCCTCCTCCTCCTCCTCCTCCTCCTCCTCATCATCATCGTCATCATCATCGTCATCGTCATCATCATCGTCATCGTCATCCTCATACTCATCCTCATCCTCATCCTCATCATCATCGTCATCATCGTCATCGTCATCGTCATCGTCATCGTCATTGTCATCGTCATCGTCATCATCATCGTCATCCATCATCATCGTCATCGTCATCATCATCGTCATCATCATCGTCATCGTCATCGTCATCGTCATCGTCATCGTCATCGTCATCGTCATCATCATCATCATCGTCATCGTCATCGTCATCGTCATCGTCATCATCGTCATCGCCATAAATACTAAGAATCCTTAATTGACGGTTGCACTATTCTAGTGAGATTTTAACTGTGTTTTGTATTCTTAGTATTCTCATTGCTAGAGAAAGGACAAACAACAAATTGTTTGATTTCCAATGGCCATACACAATAAGAGAATAAGCTTGGATGAGGTTTGAGATTGTACGTTGGTCGTACATGCCCTTGAATTGTTATATTCATTTCCTTGAGGGCATGCGAGTGTTGGTTGAATGTTGGAATGTTGTTGGACAATGAGTTGAATGGTAGTGTGAGCCGTTTAGGAAAATGGTCATTGAAACCATAAACTTTGTCAATTGCTTTCACTTTCCCGTCGATTTTGTCATCTTATATTTCAAATATGAATGGGCATATAATGGGGCAATGCATTTGGCATTGTATGTTTTTGTCTTATTCTCACCTTTTTGCATCCAATTAATATATGTTTAATTAAGTGCTTCATAGTTTATTGAATAGTGTTACGTTGAAGTGGAGATTGGTGATAAGCACAAGAAATTTTGAAGTCACCTCACTAAGATATTTTGAGACTTGTGAAAAAATCGGGTATTAAAGCAATGTTGAGGACATCCTCATCATATTGAGAAGACATTTTACACCTATAAACATGGGCATTTTCATGTAATGTTGTGATTGCAAATGAAGGTTTATTGCACTGAGTTCTTTTTGTTATCCAAACATCGCATAGCAACTTGGTAGTATTGTTTATTTTGTGTGGAAACAAGTAAAAAGATTGTGCAATCTATAAGCACAATTTCAAGGAGTCAAGAGAAGGATGAATGGTTGAACCATATCAAGGAAGCAACATTGTTCATATTCAACAATAAGGTTCATATTACAATTTCATTTGAATTGGGATGTCATTGCTATGTTGAGCTTGTCATTGTTATGTTGAACTAGTTTCAATGAGCATAAAGCTATAAAATTGTGCATAAACAGCTTAGGTGGTTGGTGTTTAACCTCAATAGGCTACATAATCGTTGGCACCATTCATTGGGTGGCCTTTCCCAAAGCATTGTACATTTGAGAGAGGTTTACAATTCATTAATTGAGTCACTATAATCAAAACCAAATACACGCATAACCATGATGGTGTCTCAACCTTGATCATATTGATAGATTTAGTTTTAATTGGATACCAACATACAAAGGATTTGCATCGAAGATGGAATTATTAGCAACAAAGTAATTGCAGATCCCATCTAATGATTTTGGAATTTAATTTTACATTAGGTTTAGAAGCCTTAGTAGCCATTCTAAAGACAATGATCTTTGCATGCAACTAAGAATAGAGAAAAATTTGCAATTCCACAAGGGATTCATGTTCGTGAAGTGCATGAGTTATAAGTCCATCTCTTAAGGATCATAAGTCATCAGAGCTAGGTTGAATCCTTAACCATGATGTTACTACCAAAACTTTGAAGAGAAAGCAAACTCAACATGGGTAAAACAAAAAGTGAAAAGGTTGGAAGACAGTATATGCCATGAATGTCCAACTTCCAAAAGAGAACTTGCACTTGAAGGAAAAGGTCCAAATATTTGATTAACGAATAATGGAGATGGAGAACCTTGAGACCTCAAAGAAACTGTTTCCATTGCTAAAGGATTGTTTTGTTAAACATCAAGAGTCCCTCACCATTTTCATGGAATATTAGGACAATTGTAGAGTTCAACTTGTGCAGTTGGGAGCGAAGGTCTTTCAAATGGATATATAGTAGGAGGAGAGGCTCACTCAGATAATGAATCGCTTGCACCGAGAGTTAGCAAAGAAGGAGGTGACATCGACAAAGGTACAAGCAAATGTACAAGATGCCAAGCAAGCTCCTTCCATTACTATTGTAGAAACTAGCTCCATGATGGAGTCAAACATGGTAAGTTCATATTTTTCAAACCTTTCTAAAGAGCATTTTGGTGAATTTGAAAATCATACAAGAGGAACTGGTTGGAAATTTTTAAGGAAAATGAGCTACAATGGACAAGGGTTGGGAAGGAGAAGACAAGGAATTTTAAGCCCCATTGTAGCTAAAATGAGGGTCAAGCATGAAGGCCTGGGTTTCAATGGTAGAGAGGAAAAATCCACGAACACCAAGATCACATTTGTAAAGGAAAAATACATGGCATAATTGCATTGATCTAGAAGAAAGAATATTAACTAATGAAGGTGGAAGGACACTACTACTTCAACGTTTTTGTGGAGGATTATAGAAGGGTAGTAATGAAAGAAATGCAAATACTCAATGTGCACTAGCACTTAGAAGACGTGGCATGCTAGTGAGACGAAACGAGAAGACTAAGAGGTATGCATAAGCTAAAACGTCTATTGTTTGTCATTGTTGCAGGAAGAAAATGCATAGTGTTGTCAATTGTTGGTAGTTAGAGGCATGTTTATTCCGTGGGAAGAGAGGCCATCTTGAGACATCTTGTTGTAAGAAGAGATCCACATGCCATAAGACAGACTATTTTTAGAGGAATAATGACAAAAATACTTCCCCAATCCAACAACGAAAGTGGAAGCATATGGAGAGAAAAGCATGTCAAACAGTCCATGCAGTGCCAAGTACTTTTGCCACCATTGCAAATTGAGTGGACATTAGGAAGTAAAGTGTTGAATGCTTCATCTAGAGCTTCACCCCACAAACCACACAACCAAGAGAAGAGTGTATAGATTGAATATTAAAGAGGATGAAGATTTCTTTGCATCTCCAAAAGGAGCATAAATTGTCCAAGGAGTTAGAGAAACTCCAGAGGTTAACATTGTTGACAAGGTAGACAATAGGTTGATGTTGATATCAAGGGAAAACCCTATCCAATTGTTTCCTTTGATCTTTCAAAACAAGATTCCCTTCATCTCTTCTCTTACTAATCATCATCTACAATTATTATGTGAAGATTCCCTCAATTGCAATGTCTATATGCCCTTGAATCCACATACTGTCCATGAACACATAGGTATCTTCTTCCTCATTTTGTTTCGTCATATTAGCATGGTTATTTTTGAATTGATCATCAAAATAATGCTCTTAGACGTGCTTTTCATCCAAAAACTAGTTCTTATGAACTTTCGCTCTATGTCCTAACTTACCACACTAAAAACATTTAATAGGTTTTCTACATTTACTTGAATAAGAAGATTTATCTCCATTTTATTTCCTCTCTTTGCTACCCTTGATCTTAAACCTCACCACATGTACTATTTTAGAATCCCCACTCACTCTAATTCTACCAATTTGTTTTTTCTATCTATTTTGTTGCAAGAGCCTAGTGCTCAATTGCTCAAATGTCATATATTTATGAGTACTAGTAATGTTCAAGGGATCAATGAAATTTGGTTGGAAAAAGACAAACTTTTCAAAGTTAGAACCACCATATTTTCTTCCATTGTCCTTTCACGTGATTTTTAATATCCTTTATTTTTAACAAATTATACTGCAAGGAGTCAAAGTCCATTTTAATTGAAAATACATATTTTTAAGGAAAGATGTTCAACCTTTATCAGAGATTTCATGCATAATTTGTAGATTATTCCATGTGACAAATGCATCATTACCATTTTCAATGTTGAGTAGCATGTCATTCATTACCAAGAGCATGGTCGTCATCACAACTTCTTGATTCTTCACATCACATTGCACTTGGGCATCCACATCCGTGTTACTCTAGGTTTTTTTCCAAATATAAATATATTCAAACATTTGTATTCAAATATGGATAACATATTTTGTTTCTAAGATTTAAAGTTTTATCCATCAATTTTGTGTTTCCATTCGTCATTATATGAGCTAAAATGACTATTTTTAAGGGTTAAAGTCTCCAAAAATATTTTAAATTGTGTATAAAAAAACCTATTGCATATCTATTACTTTGTTTCAAGGAATTCTAAGAGGCAAAATTATTGTTTAAAGACGTTTTTTCTAATTTTGAAACATTACAAATAGCTACCTTCAAAATTATTTTTTGCTCCACGGTAATGAATCTTCAATGTGCAATTAAATTTGATCTTAAATTCTGCAATACTTATTCTTGACAAGTGGCATTCGCTTATTCACAATATCATGGGGAAATAAACACATACACAGAGTTTGAGTATCACTCACTGTATTCTCACTCATATCAACATACAAGGATTCATATTCTCTTGGGTAGGCATGAGTGTATAATTCCATTGTATATGTGTGTGGGGGTAGATTCAAGTAAACATTGATTCAGATCTAGATCCAATATGTGTAGCTAGTAGATTGCATGCTTGTGGTATGCTGCTAGAACAAAACTAGACGAAAGAGTGTTTGTCAAGGTAGTTGTAATCCTGATGAAAACTTCACTTTATTCTTATCACACGATTAAGTGTCTTCATTATTTAAAGAAAAAATTTAGTCAACGATGGAACTTTTAATGATTGATGATTTCTTATCTTTGTTGCTTCCTATATATAATTGCGACCATATTCATTTTGTTCCTATGGTGGCTCATTATCAACACGACATGTGTATCACGTTTTCTGGTAGCATCCTTTTTGGTGGATTACTTTTCAAGCGGTGGCTAGAATCTAGGTTTATGTAGGAAATTCATGACTTGATTAAGATGAAGTTCTGGAAAAGGGAAGAAATCATGTTGGGGAGCGTTCTCATTCTCTTATCCAAGGTGATGATCTTTTGCCACGTTGTGCCATCCATATTCAGGAAACAAATGTTATGCAGATGATAGATCAATATATGATGATGTATCTCATCAAAGATGCATAAATTTGATCAAATTAATTAAATTTTGCTGAGTTTTTTATCCATGCAAATTAATGATAGATGAAAAGGTAGATGTAACCCATATATTATACCTATGATAATGATCAATCATTATGCGACTAAGATGTTGTCTATCATTTCAATTGTATACAAAGCACTTCACTAAATATATAAGATTCCATCACATGAGTTGAGGAAGACATTTCAATACTAACTGCTTGTGAAAGAATGATGGTTTTCGCAAAGGAGGTATTATCAACGAAATGGCCGATAGAGGTAGCAAGGGTATATCCGGTTTGATTCTCATTCATAGAGGCCTCATTATGATTTGAAACGCCCATGGTCATCATACCGGAACACCTCTTTTATCTGTGTCTTTTCATTTTGGAGTTGTTTTCTCATTTGTATTTATTCCACTTGTTATCCTAGTTTTTTTTTTTTAGTCCAAAAATATTGTCTCTAGAGATTTTATTTGATTACATCAACTATGTTCATGGATTATAGGTTTAACAATGACATTGTGGAGAATCTCATTTCTATTATCGTGCTTGAAAAAACTTGTAGAATTTTTTTTGAATTGGAGATTTAGTGCAAAACAAAAAATTCATCTCTTTGACTAGATGTTTCTTGGACCTTAACCTTGTGAATTTCTACATTAGGGATGTTATGAAAAACTATACAACAACAATGGATGAGAACAATATTTCACTTCCTTACAAAGCAATTTTCCAAGCAATCCAAGGAGAATCATACCAAATTTTCTAGATAAGTTTCCGCCCTCTATGGTAACTTATCATAAATCATATCTTAAAATTCGTGTTTACACTATATATAACTGCATCAAAACAATAGATATAAATACAACAAAACAAACTATAAATTCTCTAATGATGATGACAAAACACTCAAGAAATTGGTCTATTACTTGTGTCAAATCATCAAGACATATATAGTTATAAATAACAATACACGAAGAACATAGATAACTGAAATCAAATATGGAAATTGCACTAGTGTTGGATAGCAGAAAACTTCATTAATATGCTCAAGATGAAGACATCCTCCTTTCTTCTTCTTCTTCTTCACCAAATACACCCAAGGGTTTTATCACAAAAAGTCCTAATCTCAAACCTCCAAGGGATAAATGCTAACCCTAGGCTTCCAATATGCTCCAAGAAGGCCAAGAAATCCTCACGACTACGAGGGAGAGAGATCAAGTACAAATGAAACCCGAGAGAAAGAGAGAGAAGACTAGTGAAGTCCTCTTCTAGGTCATATCTCTAGCATGAGTGAATAAGAATGAATGCAAAGATATGAATGAGATTGACTCTCTCATTCCTTTATATATATGGGAGGTAAAGGATGCCAACAATCCAATGTGGGCCCAAGCCCTTATAAGCAACCTACAATAAACTCATGTAGGAAAACACAAGTGAAGTGCTCAATTCTAGGGATACACATTGTTATCACCTCTAAGAAAACTCCCACAGGGGAAGGAAATGGCACCCCCTCAACGAAATTTTAAGCTTACCCACTAGATTCCTACTCTCAAAGGTAGCCAACAACTCCTTAAAAGTGTGCAAAAGAAGGAATCTAGAAGGATTAACAAGACACATAAGTATTGGTTCAGCATGATATCCTATCAAGAGCATCAACATAAGAATTATGCGAAGAGTATAACTCCCCGGTTGAAGTGGAACTTCATGGTATTTTTTAGCTAAGATTGGTCGGGAATGGCCATAAGGAAAGGAGGTCCCCCTTTGTTTGCTTATTACCTAGGTGGTGCAAGGAAGGAAATGGGAGGGGATCAGAGTTCTCAGGTGTGGCAGAGGATCATACCGTTGCATAGGGTTTGCCGAGAGCTTTCCAACGATACCAAGTTTTCAAAAGATGGACTTAGGATGAGAAAGATATCGGCCTGAGAAGTTGGCACTAACAGGAGTATATGGTTGACTTCTGACTTTCTGCTTCCCGCATTGTGGATTATGGATTGTTGAAGTCGAAGGTGTAATTTTCTCGAAGTTATGCGTTGGAATTCCGACTTTCCAACTCCCGCATTGCGGATTGCGGAAGTCGGAGTTGTATTTTTCTCGAAGTGGTGCATTGGACTTCCCATTTTCCGACTCCCGCATTGCGGATTGCGGATTGCGAAAATCGGAGGTGTATTTTCTTGAAGTTGTGCATTGGGGTTCTGACTTTCCGACTCCTGCACTGCAGATTGCTGATTGATGAAATCGGGGGTGTAATTTCTCGAAGTTGTGCATTGGGGTGCTGACTTTCGGGGTAAATTTGCGGATTAATGCGGATTGCGGATTGCAGAAGTCGGGGTAAATTTGATGGAGTCCGCTCGGCAACGCTGACTTCCAACTCCTGCATTGCAGCTTGCGGATTGCGAATTGCGTTGTTAATGCTAAGATTGTTCTCTTTTTTATGTGTTTCCCTTAGGTTTGTTTGAACTTTATTTTCTTTTATTAACCCATGATTTTGATTATTTTGTTTTTAATTTTTGATTGCTTTCATTTTCTTTAGTTCAAAATCTTTAAATGGCTTATGTAGCATGGTATTTTATTTTTCTCAAAGTTTTTAGTTATACTTATTTTAGCTTCATTATAAAGCTTATAACCAAAGTTTAGCCTTTATCCTAAGAGCATTTGTAAAATTTATTATATTAAAAGATTCTGGTAGCGCAAACTGCAAAACAGACCCCTAATGCGCTACAAGAATCCAATATAATGAAAAATAGTGGTTATTCATGCTGGGTGATGGTTCGTTTGAGTTATGATGACTGGATAGGCTGTGTAATGATGATTCGAGATGCTAAAACACATGTTAAAGAATTATGATAGTTTCAAATTCCATTACATTCTATCATTAAGAGAAATCAGGGTTTGAGGTGACACGAATCAATTTGGGGATCACGAGATGCAAAGCTGAAGACACTTGTTGCTGAACGTGGTTGGTGTTTTAATCTTTGAACATTTTTCATATGCGTTTCTCTCAGAAGCTTAATTAACAAAATTGTAGTTGTAAGATGGGAAAAAGTGGCGAGATTAACAGGGTAGAATCTAGGGACACGAAGTGGGATGCGCAATTTCTGAAATGTGCATACTTGTTTAAAGCAGCTGGATGGTTCAATTTCTTCGAGAAAGTAACTGGGTTTAATGAAGAGGTTTCGATTTACTTTGCAAAGAAGCTGACTGATGATGTTATTAAGTTCAAAACCTTGAGATTTCAGCTCATGGAAGCCCTAATTTCTGAAGCTACTGGTCTCGCCATGGATGGGGAATTGTGGTTCAAAAAGGTTCCTTTCAAGTTTGACCTGAGTCCTTTCTTACTACCAGGTAATGAAACCCTCAATTGGAGCAATGGAGTTCATATAACAAGTTTTCAACCAGAATGGAGGGAGGTGCTCGGCATTATACAAGCTTACATTACATGTGAGGGCAGGTTCTCAATGGTTTTTAAATACCATGTTAGGTTTTTGATGCATCTTAAATTGCATTGTAAAATAAATTTGCCCTACTTCTTGTACAAGAGCATCCAAAAAATGTCAAATAAGGTGAAAGCACATCCCGAGCATACAAGGCGATCCATATTTCATCATGGACTTATAAAGTTGATCGTAGAAACAGTATTACAGAAGGAAAAGAAGACCTGGGAACATTTTATATTCTGGTCTGGATTTGTGGCTGAAAAGGATGAGCGTGTAAATAAGAATAAGTCCAAAAAGAAAGGTAAAACGGGTAAGGAGAGAGTTCTGATACAAAAATTTTATGAAAATCCTCTGTTACAGGAAAAATCTAAAAGTCTCGAAAAGGAGGAACAGGTTGATGTAGTTGAAGATAAACCAGAACATTGTCAAGAAAATCAAGGATTGGAGGAGACAATTAATTCTACTGGTAAACAACTTCAAGGTCCAATTACATCAGAACGGGGCATAACTAAAAACCCAGTCACACAATCTTCTGTAGAAAATACAAAGGATGAAAGTTTACAGGTACAAGACTTACAAACAGATGCAAATCTCCTTTTGCAGTTGAAGGAATCAACTTGGAAGTATAGAACAAGATCAGCCACGAATAATAATATGGAAAAATGTTTAAGCTTTAATCAGAAGACAAAGGAAATAACCTTAATTCAAAGTTACTCGACTGACGAAAGTGAAGATAAATCAAATTCTCACCAGATGAGCATACAGTATGATGATACAAAGGTGGAAGAAGCATATGAAGAAGTAAACAAAGTTGAAGAAGAAGAAATCATTCTCAAGATGGATCAAGATGAGTTTGTAATTGCAGATAGAATAGCAAAAGATAAATATGAAGAAGATTTAATCTTCAGAAAGTTGGATATCCCACCTTCCATATCTCAAGATTCTACTTTGCCAAGTGAGGTAAACATATGCTCAGAGGTTGAAAATCTCAGAAAGGTTCAGGTGCAGCATCAAGTAGAAACATTGTTCCTTAATGAGTCAAATAATAAGCTTACAAGCACCAATAAACATTTAAGGGAGGATTTAACAGAAGTTAATTCTCATTATCAGGAGTTGATTGTTGTTGCCAATAAAGATTGGAAGAGGAAAAGTGAAGCAGAAGCTCAAATTGATGATTTAAACAGACAGGTGCATAAACTGAAAGAGAAGAACAAGCTTCTATCAGACAAGAGCAAATATTTGGAAGCTGAGCAGCCTCAACATAACAAAAGTACTCATGCACTGGAAGGAATTGCTATGTTGGTAGAGGCTACCAAAAAGGCTACTTAATGCCTAGTTTGTTTTTAATGCATTCTCATTTTGTATCAAATATGTAATGGTTAATAGTTAAGTTTTTAGTTAAAGACTTAGTTAAGACTCGAAGTTATCCTAACTATGTTGTGCAACTGCTTTTGAGACTAAAACCTAAAAGTAGTTACAAACTACTCTTTTTTTGTAAATGGATAAAAGGAAGTAAATGGGGATGTAGAAGGGTTCGATTTTTTGGTTTCAAGAAGCTATTTTTACAGTGATATGAAAGCTTGCAAGACTCTCATGTAAGTCATGAAGACTGAGATTAATACATATGTGATATAAGCCATTTTATACTGTTTGATTGAGTTTTTGTTTCTGATCAGTTTGATCATTCAACATATGAATTCATTTTCTGTTTTAATGTTTTAATACAGTGAATGCTTATGTGTTGTAGATGAAAACCAGTATGTGTGATTATGAATATGATGGTTTATGTCTTCTTTTTTAAGATTTATGATTTCAGTTCTTTAATGGATGACATGATTTAGTAACTTGTTAAAGTTTGATTTCCTTTCTACTTTCTTGAAATTGAAACCTTCAAACCATTAAACCCTAAACCAAGAAAAACCTATTTCATTTTTATCTTGAGATTGTTGAGATGGTGTTGGCTTGTCCCTCTGTAGTCTAGGAACAAATTCTGGCACTAACATGCATACTGAAGTTGGCTTTTCAAAATAAATTGCAGTTGTGTAAGAGTGAAGAATTTTGGAAAAATTTACAGGTTGCTGGCAGAGTAGCAGATATTATGGCTTCTAGGAGAGTAATTACTAAACATACCCAGGTTAAAAATATGCAGGTCATGGATGATATTTTGCCGAAACAGATCCAAACATTCAAAAGACATTTCACCAAACTGCAAGGAAAGGGCCTTCCATCATTCTAGGATGAAAATGGAAAATTATTGATAGGAGAAGGATATAAAATTTTAATGGTTAAATGCAGAATGGACCATGCCAAGTTTGAATATGTTAGATGCACAGCTAAATGAAGACTCAACTTTCCACAACTGGGAGTTGATCTGAAAGAAAAAGTAAGGCACAATACAACAATCCCTACAAATCAACTTGAAAGGACTCAATCTAAAGGACAACATGTAGTTTTGACAATTCAAGTTTACGCTGGCAGTACGTTGAGGCCTCCCACCAGCTCATCTCCAGTTCAAGAAGCAGGGATTGATACGAATAGGCCGAGTGACGAAAGAAGACTACCACATCACTTACATTTTTTACTTTTATTTTTAATAAATAGTCCATAAGACTAATAGTTAGATCTGATGTATTACAAACAATTGTAGTTTCGAATTTAATAAATAGCCACTCATGGTTGAGGTAGTCGAGAAGGTTTTTATTTTTGTAAGCCTATAAAGGCAGGTTTTGAAGAAGACCCAAGGGTTGAGATTTTGTATGAGAAGTTTTGAGCAATGTAATGAAACCCATCCTTTTTATTAATGCGGAGACTTGATTTTGGAGCAGAAATTCCTTAAATGAATGTTTTGATGTCTATAATTCCTGTGCATGTTCTCCTTGCTAGTATTTTCTATTGATTGTCTTGTTCTAAAGTGTTTAAATCAAGATTACATGGTCTGAAATTCGTCTATCGTTTGATGCTTCAGATACATATGATTAGATACTCCAGCCTTTCTTTCTGAAATTGCAAGTTAGAATTCATTCGTAAATGCTCTAACCTTGTGATGGATTTTGTTTCCCTTTCTACTACCATCCGCTAATGTCTATGACTTGCAAAAACTTCATTTATCTTGCCTCTGCTTCTAAAATTATAGTCCAATCAGTCATCTATGACAGAAAACCTATGAAAGTTTGACTCCATGCCTTGTGATATACCTATCCTCAACCCAACCAACTGAAAACCCTAATACCCTTATCTGAAGGTCTAGACACCACTATTAATCCACAACCAGCTAATTCAAGTGATATTTTGCGTGCTGAAAGAGTTGTGAGATAGAGAGCCCTCTCTGTGTTTGGAAAGGCTAGTGTCCATCCACAAGAGTGTAGTTGAAATAGTTACCTCAGTGATCCCTTCTGCCGCAACCTGGAAGAATCCAGATAGATAACACACATGTCATGCTCTAACATAATATTGTACACGATAAGGGATCCAAGATGATGTAGCTACACAAGTCGTGTCCACACCCCTCCGTCACAAGCCCACATAGAGTCCATCACTCTTAAGCCATGTGCTCCATTGGTTTCGTTGTCCCTATAAGAATTTTATTGCATCCTATAAGAATTTTACTGCAGCCTAGGCATCCTCGAGCCAACTCCAAGCCTCCAAATATGAACCCGAGATACCCCATGTTATCTAAGGCTATATTCCTTCCTCCAAGGTGTGCAACAGTCCTCCTCCTAAGTAGGGCATTCTCCAAGCAAGTGAACCTCTCCATGTGGCCATAACAAGGGTGTCCACCAAGTTTTAAAGAGAACTCGAACAACCTAGGAAAAACGACAAGCAAGCACCCAGCTGAGGTCAAGCAACCACTAACCAAGTTATCTCCAATATGAAAAATTGTCATCAACCATCTCCCATGCACCAATCCATCTCAAACCATTTTTGGTTTGAACATATACCATGTACCCAAATCTCTTAAGCACCCCAAAATATGTTGTAAACACTTTTGTGTAACACAAAAACTAGCAAAGATCGCTTGTAAGTTCTTTGAAGGTGGATAGAAAATCTACTTTTGAAACTCTAGAGGGGCCAGACCTTGTAAGCAAAAGATTCAAGAAGAGGGTACCGACAATTCTAGTGGGAAAAAAGTGGAATAAAGAGTAGATATTTGAGAGGATTAAGGCTTTGCAAAAAAGGTAGGAATATTGTCATCCAAAACCAATTAGAGAGACTATTTATGGGTGGAAATGTTTGCTGGGTCTATGAGGGCCTCCTCCAAGGCCTTGGGAGATGTGCATTGTGATTTGTTTGCTACTAAAGATCCTAACTATAATTGGTATTGTAGTGACAATTGAATGACCAAAAATAGATATCTTTATAGGAAACATTAAAAGGCATGAACACATTCTCACAACATAGGAAAGGGGAATTTGATGCCTCGGCTAAGCTCATGAAGAGTTGGGTTCCAATTTAGATAATAACAATGATATGTTTTAGAGTCAAGAGAATTTTCAAGTGAAGTGAAGCAAAGAGAATGAGAGCATGGATATTATCAATCACATTCATAAGGGATGTGCTCAATTTAAATGTCAATTGAATTCTGTTGACATGATTCATGGTGATAACGACATTCATATGACACAATGGTTATGTCATCATGGTATTGAACATTTAAGAGATGGTTTGTTTGAAGATTGTCTTCGTCCTTGAACTAGTGGAGTCCCCACTTCACCAAGATAGGCTAATTAAATAATTTGTCTCTTCTTAGTATAACATGGGCATGAGGAATAAGAGTTATTATAGATTTTTTGAAACTATATTTCAAACTTCAAATACAATAGTAAATAGTGATGATGAATACAAAATTAGATTAGATAATAGTGGAAGGAATGATAACAATGAGAATTATATTTTTCTTTTCTATGAACAAAAAATATGGATGCTTCAAAAGTTAAAATCTGTATTTTTTCTTTGAGAAATCCAATGGATCCACATAGTAGAAATGTGTGATTTTAGAGAGTCAATGGTATGTTCAAACAATCTAGGATCCCATAACCATATTAAAAAGCATGGTATTTTTATGTTACATCTTTAATTTTTTGTTTAATAAACGGATCTATCACGGGTTGTTATTACTATCGACCTGGAAGGGATCCTAGGCAATGAGGTGGTGCCGAAATGGAAGGGATTTGAGTTCACTAGAGTAGCAAAATTGCTTCCGCCTCTAGCCAATTCTCTTTACTTTTGAGAAAAGATCTTGCTTTTGATGTCTATGATAACATTTTTCTTAGATGCCCAAATATCATTTATTTGGGAGTTGATTCAATATGGGAGGAACTTTTTCAATAAGGTGTTTTCCTAAATATTCCATACTTAATCGCCTCCTTTTAACCTATAGGACACATGTGCTGCAAAAAAACTAATGACCAACTTTGCCATAGTAGATAAATTAGATGACCAAACAACATAATGATGCCTATTTTCAATCAACATTACCACTGATTTAAAGCATTGGTTGTGAGTCTTGATCCATCCATATGAGGTTGAGGGATCTTTGTAATGAGCCACATTTTGGCCTTAGGCAACTAGAAATATATTAGGACTTATATTAGTGTTTCATTTGCATAGTATTTGTTTGATCTCATTTAGATTGATACAAACATTTGATATGTGGACCCTTGGACCTATATGATATTATATATACGTTGTTAGTATATGATTTTTTTTATTTCATGTTTATATGACGATAGTTATATGATTTCATTTTTTGTCATTTGATTAAAATGTTTAAATTTATTATATGTGGATACCAATATATTTTTTCTATCTATGCATATTATAGATGTAAATGATATATATTGCTCAATTAAACATTAGTGCATAAAGATGGATCATTGCATGAAAGTTGTTTTTTGTGTGTGTGAACCATTAGTAAGCTAACTTATAAGTTTATAGGTTCTACCAGAGTCAAGTGGTCACAACGGTAAGGCAAATTGGATGTCATAGACATCAGGAATATAGCCTTAGCCTATTGGTTCGACTTACAATTTTAATTGTGTTTTCAAACATTACTATGTCTCATGGGAAAATATGGTTTTTTGTAAGAAACAAAGCTTGCCTAGAGTGATTATTCTATGACATGGTTCTTAAAACAACAATTGCATAATGTGGTTGGGACATGATGTTAGAGTGTTGCTCCAGTTCTATCAAAAGGGGTGGAAGCATTTCCCACTTTGTATCCTTTGAAACCTATAGTTGTCAGAGGTTGATATTAGACAAGCTTTCACCAAATGTGTGATGACCACTACGAGTTGCTTGTTGGGGAATTTAGTTCAATATAATCAACACTTTATATTTAGGGTTATATATGGAGTTAGGTTGATATAGTCTATGCTCATAAATATTGCACAAAGGAGCAGATGGGGAATGGAAGATGGAAGTAATGGTGATTAGGTGTTCAAAGGGGATTTTGAGTCTGGTCAGAATCTTCATAGGAATTGGGTTGTGTTATTCTTTATTATAGGGCACTATGACTAAGTTTCTTATCTTACATAAATACACTTGTTTAGTTTAGTTTTAATAATTGTGGTTTGATGATCTATATAGAATGATTACCAAATTATTGTGATTTTTGTTTGAAAAAGTTATTAGATGATGTGTGACTTTAATTACCATCATGGATGTGTGATTGTGGACACAAAGGCATTGTTCATTGTTATTAACACATGCACGAGGTATTTGTATGATATCTATGTAAGCATACCTGACTCATGTACACTAGTATGATTAAGTTAATCAATTAATTGCTAAAATAGGATTATTAATCTAATTCACTTAATTATGTGTTTGTTGTTATGAGAAAATATATTTATGCTTACAATTTCTGAAATCATAATATGCATTCCATAACTTTTGGTTGGTATGGTGGTAATAAATGAGTTATGGTTGATTGTCCTTGATATTATATAAGTGACATATAAGTTAAATATTAGTATGATATTAAAGACTTTTTAACCCAATGCAATTTATCACCTAAGATGTTAAGCACCAAATTTCCAAAATAGCATAAAAATGGAAAGAAAGAGTAACCCAATGCCATGTGAATTAAATAAATAGATGAATAAGAAGCCTCTTTGAGGGGGAAACCTTCTTTTACAATGTATCAAATGCACAGGATGAGATGATCTCTAAAACTAGGTCTCCTTGGTATATATAGGAGACAAAGGGTACAATTACAATTAAGGTCCTAGCTGACCAATAAAGATGATATTAATATAATAATATAATTGTAATGTCACAATATCTAGGGCTTAACATGCCCCACCCCTTTAAACAAGTGTTTCCTTAACACTTTGTTAATTGTGAATGTTTTTGCATGAAGAACTCATCTTCCCATGTTACATCTTCTATTTCCAAGTTCTTCCACTTGACGAGGTACTCAATAATTGTTCAATTCTTATTTACGCGATCTTTGTGTCAAGGATTGTTTCAAGTTGTAGCATCGTTTTCCCTTCTTAATCAATATCTAGTAAATTATTTGGACTGGGATCTTGTCACCAATTACCATTTTTAAGCAAGAAAGATGGAAGACTGGATGTACACCTAAAGATGGAGGCAACTCCAATTTGTAATCCATACCTCCAATTCGTTGTAACACCTTATAGGGACCATAGTAATTGGGTGCTAATTTATTTCCCTTCTTTTGTTGATTGAGATACATTTGTTTGTATGGTTGTATCTTAAAAAATACTAAATCCCCTACTTCAAGTTTCATTTCACTACAATGTTGATATGCTTGTTGTTTCATCTTGTTTTGTATTATAGCCAAATTGTCTTTCAACAGTTGCAGAACCTCATGTTGATGCTCTATGTGATCCTTATGTTGACGGTCTATGCGATGCTCTCGATGATGTGGTGAATTGAGGATGATAGCCACAAAGTGCCATAAATGTTGACATTTTTTATGAAGTATGGAAGGATGTGTTGTACCACCATTCTACCAAGGCCAATCACTTAATCCATTGCGTTTTTTTATCGTATGCAAAGCAACGAAGATGCCCTTCTAGACATTTATTCACAATCTTAGTTTTCCCATCATATTGGGTATGGTAGCAAGAGATGTGAGCCAGTTGAGTGCCAAAACAAGAAAATATTTCCTTCCAAAAATTACCAGTGAAAATTGATCTCTATCACTTACAATAATCTTGGGGGTTCCATATATCTTCTGAATTGTTTCCATGAATACTAAAACTATTGTACTTGCTTGAAAAGGATGTGAAAGAGAGCATAAATGAGCATATTTTGTGAGTCGATACACCACTACCATGATGGAATTATTTCCTTCAGACTTTGGTAGACTTGTGATAAAATCTATTAATACTTCTTCACAATGCTGACTTAGTATGGCTAATTGTTGTAGAATACATGGTGTCTTGATTGCCTCTGCCTTATTTTATTATCAACCAAACAGTATGCCACAAAATTTTGGACATCAGTTTTAAGACCTTCCTATAAAAATCTTTCTTGATCTTATGGTAAGTATTCAATAACCCTAAATTCCCTCTTATAGGAGAAGTGTGCAATTCCAAAAGGACCTTCTGTTTGAGTTGGGCATTCTTATAAGTATATATAGTTTTGGTACCACGGTGGATCATTCTTCCACACATATTTATCTAATTCACTTGGATCCTCTTGTATTTGTTGATCTATCTTGCATGCCTTCTAATCCTAGTTCCATTATATCCTTGCTTCTTCCACCCAATTAGATTGTGGGATGGAAATATCACGAAGTAATCCCTTTGTGTCTCCTTCTTTCTTTGAAAGTGCATTCACCACCACATTTTGTTTTCATTTTTTCTAGATAATTTCAAAATCAAACCTAGCATCTTTGTAATCCATTTTTTTTGCTCTTTTCGATATAACCTTTGTTCCAAGAAGTACTTATGACTATCATGATATGTCCTTACCTCAAAGTGTCATTGTATTAGGTAAGGGCGCCATTTCTTAATTGCATGTGGTATGGCCAACATTTATTTTTCATAAGTTGGTGTGAGTAAAGTATTTCCTTTAAGTTGGAAACTTTCAAATGCAAGGGGCCTTCCTTCTTGCATTAAAAATCCACCAATGACATGCCGTAAGGAATCATATTCCATAATAAAGGTTTTTACGAAGTTAGGGTTGGTTAATATAGGACTTGTACACATTGCTTCTTTAATTTTTTCAAAATATTTGTTTGTTTCTTGAGTCCATGAAAAACCCCCTTTTTCAATAACAAAAAGTATGCCTCATATCAACTTTCTTTGTCTTTAGAGGAGAAATATACGAACAAATGGAAGGATTCGCTATGGGGTCACCTCTTTCACCAATGGTCGCAAACCTCTTTATGGAACATCTGGAGAAAAAATAAATTGACTCATCCCCTCTCAAACCCAAATGGTGGCTAAGATATGTGGACGATGTATATAGCAATTGGCCACATGGCAAGGAAAAGTTAATGGACTTCACAAATCATTTGAATAGCCAATATGGTAGCATCAAATTCACCATAGAAAAAGAGGAGAACAATAGACTTCCATTCCTAGATTTACTTACCACAAAGAAGCAGGATGGTTCCTTATCTCATCAAGTGTACAGGAAGAAAACACATACGGATAGATACTTACACGCTGATTCCCATCACCATCTGGCACAGAAGATTGGGATAATCAACACTCTGGCCACCCGAGCACTAAGGATCTCTGACAAATACCATTTGAAATATGAATTAGAATATCTTAAATTGGTCCTTCTAAGCAATGGGTACAATGATAAACAAATCGATAACAATATTCGTAAAGCATGCAGCGATAAAGAAAGAACCCGGATGGAAGACAACTTGGTGACAAAGTCTATTATCCCTTTCATCCATGGCACTACTGACAAGATTTCCAGGATTCTAAGGAGGGACATAAAAGTTGCTTTCTCCCCTCCAAACTCCCTCAGAAGCATGCTAGACTCGGCTAAATATCCCATTGATCCAAAACTACTAAAAGCTATATATGTTATACCCTGCTCATGTGGAAAGAAATACATCGGGGAAATAGGACGTTCCATAATGACAAGGTTAAAATAACATGTCACTGACATCCACCGCGAACGAATCAAGAAATATGCCATCGCCGAGCATTGTTATAACACAAAACATTATATGTGTTTTGAGAAGGCAGAGGTCCTCGCATCCATCCCTCATTACTCCAAAAGGAAAGTAAGGGAAGATCTGGAGATCGAGAAATTTGCAGATAACTTAAATAGGGATGACGACATGAAAATAAATGAAGCATGGAAACCAGTTGTACGCACTATAAAGAAAAACCTTCACTCTCACACCATCAATGAAAGTCAAAACCCGGTTCATTAATTTATTAATTAATATTGGGGGCTGACTTATCTTTAAGTCACATTAGCAGCATCAACTATATATATATCCCATAATTGCTAATGTATAAAATCGTGAGCCTCGCTCTCCTGATGATGGACCCTCATTTAGGCTTTGAAACGTCGAGACCTTCCTCTTCACCAACGCAGACTCCTTAACATTAATGTTAGAGGTGCTTCTATTTTACCATCATTCTTGATGAACTTGTTGTAATATCCTATCAACCCTAAGAATTCTTTAATATTCTTCAAGGTTTTGGTAATTTTCCATTCCATATAGCTTTAATTTTGGTATGGTCCACTTTGATGCCTTCATGAGATACAATATGACCCAAATATTCCACTTTATGAACCTCAAAGACACTCTTAGAAGGATTGGCATATAGTTGTTTCTCCTCCAATATTTTTAATACCATGTCAACATGTTGTACATACTCTTCCCAAGATTTGTTATAGATTAATATATCATCAAAAATAATAAAATAAATTTCTTGAAGCAATGTTTTAGAAAATAATTCATCAAGCTTTCAAGTGTGGAGGGATGTGGAGGGTGCATTGGTAAGGCCAAATGACATCACCAAAACTTCATAATGGACTTCATGCGTTCTAAAGGTTTTTTTCAGAATGTCTTCTTGCCTCATTATGATTTGATGATATCCAAATTGAAGATCCAACTTAGAAAAGAAAATTTATCCTTGCAATTCGTTTAATTATTCATCAATGAAAAGAATAGGCACAACTTATCTTTAATGGTCATGTTGTTGAGCTCTCTATAATCTGCACACATGCCAAGAACCTTCTTTTTTGCGAACCATCACAACTGGTGCAAAGAAAGAACTTTGGCTAGGATAGATGATGTCAACTTCTAACATTTCTTGAACCATATTCTCAATATCACTCTTTTGTGCATATGGGTACCAATAAGGTTTGATATTAGGTGTGCACTTTTCGATTGCAAGTGAATAGCATGATCATGATTTTGAGAATGTGGAAGACCTTTAGGCTTCTCTACAAATACCTTGGAATGGTTTTCAATAACTCTTTGGATATCATTGGAATAGAGGGTATAGATATAGATGCTTGAACATCTAGTGAGCACAATCGTGCAACTACACCAAGGTGTCCCATTTTTAACAATTTTGTCATGCTATTAGAGCTTATCACTTTAGAGGGTTTCCCTGGAATACCTTTGAGTTCAATTTTCTTTTCGTATGAGGACAATCTCATGAGAAGTTCCTAAAAATTAAGAGCCAATGTTACCAATTATTATAACCATTGGATCCCTAATACAACATCAACACTACCCATTTGGATTGTAATAATTGGATTATCCAATAAATACTCCCCCATAGTAAGATTAATATTATAGCACTTCCCTAGAAAATTTATGGTATCTCCATCTACAATTACTACATGAAACTCTAGTGTTGGATGTATAAAGCAATTGAGAAGTTTGGCTAATTTGCAATTAGTGAAGTGATGGGTACTACCAAAATCAATCAACACTATTAAATTTTCCTTTTTTATATATCCTTCTATCATAAGATTTTGAGGAGTGTTAATGCCAACCAATGTGGAGCAATATATTTTGGTTCTGCCTCTTAAGACTACTCTGTTCTAGATCTTATTCCTCTTCACAATCTATGTAGAATAATTTCTTCTCACGACACTTATGCCCCTTATTGTACTCGTTGTCACAATTGAAACATGGTCCCTTTTCTCTTCTTTCCTACACTAGATAAGATGTCAACCAGCTTGTAGGTTGATTTAGGTTAGGGTAAAAAACATTTCCCTCTCTATAGGTGTTAGTGGAAGCCCTTCTATTAGCCATATTTTTCATGAAATTTGGTTTTTCATTATCTTGGAGGATATTAAAGGTGGCTTTTTCATCCAAATCATTTATCTTTGATCCTCACTCCTTGATCTAACTAGCAAAAATATTTCCTTTCTATGCATCAATGATAGGATTAAATGTTGGCTTTGTCCTATTGCACTTGAATCCAACATAAATGGGTTCACCTATCACATATCAAAATCCTCGTCCATAATACTTGATATTACATGGAGTGCATTACAATAAGTATTGATATTTTTCCATGTCTTGGTCCAGAAATCCTCAAAAGATGAATCACTTCAATCCATTATTGTATGTTCATGGGAAATTTCATCTAAGCTAATAAGAACTCTTTCCCAATTATCTTATTTTTCCATCAATTGAATGCTCACTTTTGATAGTGTCTTCCCACATTTTTATGTCTGATGATATTCCTTCCATTAGTTCTTTTAAATAGACTTCATTCTCTTTTCAATGTAATAAATATGGCTTCTCTGTGTGAAATATATTATTACTTTCATCATTTGTATCCCACAATTCCACTGGTTCTAACCTCTCAATATCTCTAATGGATTCCTTGTACCTTAATATGAGAACATCATTGAGTACAAGGAATTAGAAGTATTGGACAGTAAGATGTTTGACTAGTGCATTTTTACCTTCCTTGATGTATTCATTAAGGAAATTTTTGAAATCATTCACCTTGTCGACCAATCTAGGTGGAAACACTCTTTTTTCTTCAATAGTGCAATATGTATCCATCAAATCACATAAAGAATAGTATCCATCAAATCACATAAAGAATATATATATTTACTTTTCAAGTTGGAATATATTCTCCCATAGGATTCACCTATGCCTTCATGGGTGTGTTCCACGAGCAAGAGCCCAACCTAGATAGTGATGAAGACATTGAATGTAGTTAGAAGTGATAGAAACATGAAAATACAATGATTATTATTATCACTTATTGCATTGTCTAGTTGTAACGATAGATGTGGAGGAAAAGGTTTAAATTGACGTCTTTATTTTTTTCTCTTCTAGGAGATAGAACATCTTGCATGTACATATTTTGACTAAACCAAGGTGTCAAGTAATGCACATGAAAGTGGATTTCTTGAACTTCCACTCTCATAAGGGAGATCACCATACATATCAAGATGTGGTCTTAAAGGTCCTTCCATCACTTCGCAAGGGACGCAATAGTAAATTGTGATTGTGATCCGTATGTACAAATGGTAGGGATAATGACCAAAGCCTCATGTCTTATGCCCGTGAATTAGCATATTTGTCAGTGACAAACCAAATATTTTCCTACAACATATTTTAATTTACCACATAGCATTGGAATTGAAGTCTTTGTTTTGTCCATTTTTTTATAGATAATTCTCAAATACTCCTTTGGAAACCACTCTAACATAATTATATGGGTATAGTAACACAATACTACTTTTGGGTGAGAAAGCCAACATTGTTTTATGACAATGAAACAAAAAATGTTTGTGTTGTCATAAATTTGTCAAAATTGGGAAATAAATGTTTATTTTTATTTCTATCCCAATCATCGTCGTAATTTCAATGATAGTGATAATAATAACATTGCAGGGACATTATCGTGACAATCATATGATAACATCGTAATTCCAATGATCATTGACAATGTCAAAATGAGTTGAACATTGCATTTGAAGTGGTCAATGTTTCCTAATTATAGTGATTAATGTGGACTATGTCAATTTTTTGTTGGAATTCTGGTGTACATATAAAATCTATTTATACAAGGTGACAATTGTGTGATTCTTTCAATGGCTATAATAGACTTTTTTCATACTTTCAACAATTATAATGTCATTTTTCTATCTGCTTTCAACATCGTTTATTTTCTCTACAAAGTTTGTAGTCTCTACATATTTGAAATTATCTTCACATCAAACAAAGTTTCAATTCTATATTTGTGGAATTATTTATGAATATATATTTATATTGTACTAATGTTGTTTCAATTGATGTTTTTGTAATAATTAACAATGCCAACATCATAAGTGGAAAGTTTGAGGACTATTGCTAAACTAAAGGAGGCATATGTCATGGTAAATGTCGTTGCCCTTGAAAAAAGTGTAAGCCAATGTAAAGGAGAAGAATTTTAAAGTATTCAGCTAAACAACTTTGTAGATATTTTGGGCACTTTGAAGGGGGGCACGTATTTCGTCTGTTGGTAAGTTGATCATTACACGTTTAAATGTTTTTATCATTGTAAATATTTTAATTGTTGTAATCTTTTGATTGTTTTTAATTAAAAAAAAAGATTCCTAGGATTGGATTGGAGCCCAAGGATCTTCCAAAATGTAGTAGAAATATTGATGAACAATCTCATGGAGATTATGGAGTGGATGGAGATCATGAAGTTAATCCTATGGAGGAAAATGATGATACTAATATGATTGAGAATGATGAGATAGATTGATCCACAACACCTTTTCTTCGATGGATGATAAATTTGATGATGTTCATGATGTACCTCTAATTGATAAGGCATTGAAACCCTTATATGAAGGATCGAAGAGAAACCATATCTCTTCTATTTTATTGTTCGCCACTTTAAAGTATAAAATTGTTCGTCAAACACCTATGCCACACATATCCTAAGCTATGCAATATAATTCTCCATACATGATACCATTTTTTTGTTTTACTTTTTAGCATCACTTGTCTACAGGATGTAATAATATTGATGAATATTCATTACATTAGTTTTTTTGCATGTTGTAGATCATTAGGTGATTTTTTCCTACCACCATCAAATATTTTTACCTCACACGGATTGATAATTTCCTGTTTTTATAAAAGATATAGGATTAGAGTATCAAGTGATTGATGCGTGTCCTAATTACCATATTATATATTATGGAAAATATAAAACAAATTCAGAATGCCCTCAATGTGGAATTAATACATATCAAAGCAATCAAGTAACAAATAAAATGCTCTACAAGGTTCTTTGTTATATTCTCATAATTCCATGTTTCCAACAATTGTTCAGGTGTAAAAACATAACACAATTTATGCATTACCATGCACAAAATGGAAGTAAATATGGTTGTGAATGCTTGCAGATGGTAGTATTGCATTTTGGGACATCAAGGAAAGATGGTCAATTTTTAAAGAAGAACCTTGTAATGTTAGGCTTTCATTGGTAGTCTATGGTGTCAATATGTTTGGAGAGATCAAGTTTGTTTATTCAACGTGGGCTATTTTTTTTATAAACAATAGCATTCCTCTTTGGATGTTAATAAATAGGGAGCACACAATGTTGGCAATGATTGTTTTGGGTATCTATTTAAAATATGTTTTCAAGTACATACCATTTCAATTGTATTTTTTGTTTGTTACATAATATTAATTTATTATATGTTAAATGTAATAGAAATTTCTATTTTCAAATAATTAAGTACCAATTTAAAGATATGAATGTGGTCATTGAGCCTCTTATTGATGAACTTCTAAAGTTACGAGATGGCATCACTATGTACAACATCTCCAAACTAGTAGGGAAACAATTTCAATTCCATGGAAACTTATATGGGCAATTCATGATGCTCGAGGGCTAACACATATTTCTAGTAAGTAAATTACTACACTCTAATAGTTTACATATAATTTTATCAATTATTTGTGCATTTTTTTAATCATTTCTATATATAGTAGTACTAACATAATTCCACATCTTGTAGGTCTTGAAATAAAGGGTAAATTTGCATGTCTAGTATGTGGTCCCAAAGTGATATCTCAACATCCAAGAAGTTTAGGGAAGGAGGTGTTTTATGAGTACAATCACTCCCTCCCTAACAACTATCCGTATCAAACTACCAACAAATATCTTTTTAATGAGATGAAAGAGATTAGAAAAAAATCATGAAGAATGATACCTCAACTATGGAAATTGGAATATAATAAGAATCTTCAAGATAAGATTGTATTTATATTTTAATATATAAAATGTAACATTTTACAACTTGTGTATCCATCCTCGACATATTTCCAAATATCAAATCCAAGTGCCATTATGTAGGATTTCATTCTTATGCTCCAGAATACATAATTAGAGCCATCAAACAATGGTGGCCTAGTTGTTGAGAGACCTTCTTGTCTATCCATACTTGATGTATAGATCTACCTTCTAGTGGTCAAATTGTTTCTGAAGGAACTTGCTTTGATACCAATTGTTGGAATATTCAACTATATTGAGGTGGGGGGTGAATCAGTATAGAGCATATTTTAACAAGTCAAAACTTATTCACATTAACTTTCAATCAAATAAATCATCATATACACATGAGACACAAAGATTTAACGTGGAAACCCAATAAGGGAGAAAACCGTAGAAAGATGTCCTTTCAATAAATAGTAATTACAATGATTTGTAGACACCCATCTGCTGGAGACACCAATCTCCAAGGTTTACATTCAACAACTTGAAGGAGGCATCGACCCCTTATATTCTTTAGCAAAAACTGAAAGAAAGCACCGACTTCTTGGATTCTTCAGCACCAATTGAAAGAAAGCACCAAATTCATGGATTCTTCAACACCAACCGAAAGTAAGCACCAACTCCCTACCTTACACGACCTCGTCACCCTAGAGTGAATATGCTTCTAATTTTGGCTAATATCTTCAGTCTGCTCTCTGTACTTGCTTATTTTACATTAGATCCAATTCTTGCTTTTAGTCACAAATTCATGTACTTAAGTCTCCTATTCATACACACTGTAAATCTGTAAAACACATAGTACTCATCTCTTTCTATAACATTGTTCTCAAAAGACCACAGATACTCTATTTCCCAAATAAGCTGATTCTCTGCACATGCTTACAAACCCTCTCAAAATATAGGTATTTCACACTCTTGTAGAATCCCAAAACCATACTCTTTTATCACATCTCATAGCATTGCAGAGTTACTTCATACAATCATTACTTCTTTCCAAATCAGAATTAGCAAATTCACATATCTTTCTTCTTTGCATTTTAGAGCTTGTCACATGGATCAAATCAAATTGTAGTTCACAGATTATTATTTCAAGTTGTCAAAACTTCTCAAACACAGAAACTCACTACACTATATGACCTTGGATTCATCTACCCAAATTACATTTCTGCCCAAAAAAACCACCTACAATTTCAAATAAAGGATATGTCTAGTGATCTCAGTGTTAATGAGGAGAAAACATGACTGATTTCCACAGCATAAATATTATTTATGCAAATTCAAATGGCTGCGATATTTGTTTTTACTCACAGAGACTATTTATCCTTCATTTCTCACACACACTTCTTATCCAAATGATTCTTCTTAAACATCATTCATATCGATTCTGTGTGGACCCAAAAAGACGGAGAGAGGGTACGTTGAATTTGCGTGAGCCCAAATGTGGTGGAGAGGAACATAGTTACCATTTTTTCTTATTGACCCAAATGAATCTGAGGCGACTATTGAAAATTGATTTAAATTTATTCGATATGTTGTATATGGTTCTTGTGATCCCATCGTGGCAACCATTAAGGCGTTATAGTTGATATTTGACTTGATCGATGTCCATCCTCTGCCTAGAAAGTGCGTGATGTCTTATATTTTGACCTTTTGCCTCCAACCAAGAGAAACTTAGAGCCATCTTTCAAACAATGAGATGCAAGTGATGTGGATCCGTCGTGTCAAAGGGTAAAACACTTTACTCATATCTTTCTTAGTCAACCACACACATTTGTTGTTAAAAAACGATTTTAAAATTCTTCAAGAGCATTACATACATATTTTTACAAGTATACCAAAAACCTGTAAATTGAGTAGCTTTTGATGTTTGCAAGGATGATAAAGGAGATTTGACAATTGGAGTGTGTTCCTTATGCATTGAGTTCCCTTTCCTTTCTCATGAATCAAAATTGTTGTTGGTTGATTTCCTTTTAGGAGCTGAATCATTCGTGATGGTCAACACAGGGCTAACACACTTTTGCAGACATTTCTTATAGCGTTATACATATATGAGTTTTGTTGTGGTTTTGCATAGATGTAATTCATATGCTCTGCTTATGATGTGCATGGCATAGTTGTTACGAGATGAACATAGTTGGATAGTTGATCTTGTTCATACCTCCCAAATTCAAGGCCTGTAGATAGACATGCTGGTAGTTGTAATGCTCAGACTTTGATAATCATAGCTGAAACTTTGACAACCATACTCAAACTGATTGATATCATTACTGCCCAATCATCATTAAGGACACATCATTATCATCACTATCACACCTATAACACTTTAACATCAATGATAACATTTTCTCAACAATTTTGAATTCACATTTTTGAGGTATTTCTTCCACTCATGGAGTTTAATAATAGGATGTTCTAAAACTACACTACAAAATAAAGCACAATGCACTTTTTGTTGTTTACTTTCCTCGTACATATTTTACTGGCCATTCCTCTTTTGGTTAAGGAAGTTGATCTAACCTTGCAACCCCTAAGGTGTTTTAGGACCACACGGGTCTCTTTTCATCTATTCTACCATCAAAATTAAAACTCATAACACTTCAACTTGGAACATTTCTAACCTCATCCTCATCGTTCACTTTGTAAAGAATACCACCTAATGACTATTCCTTTACCATGCAACGTGGCTAATTTTTAGCATAAAAATATCATTAGTAAATTTTTTAACCAACCCTCATATTTATTCAAGCTTGAAAATAATTGTACTTTCATCCATAATCACATCACGGATTATTTATTAATGGCCACATTAAATGGTTTATAAGACTAATATTGATCACTACAATCAATAGAGTTCAACTTCTTACATTTAACATCTAACTTTGTTCTTTTGTTCTTCTAGAATTAAAACATAAACAACAACTCCACAAACATTAAGGTGATACTTAAGTCTTTTTCGTGATGAAGTTTCTTCTAATGTGGCTCCCTACACCACTTTTGTAGGGAACTTATTAAGTAGATTACAACAATATATACCACTTTTACTTGATACTTATTTAACATGGCCAGGTTAAGTTCTCACATCAACAAAATCATATACCACTAAAAAAATTAAAATCGCCCACATCAACCGTGCGCTCATCATCGAATGGTTTCTTGTACATGTCTTGTTTATCTCTTGAAGGGTAATATGTTACATTGATCATACATATTTGACTTATGTTGTATCAATTTAAACATGTAAAACTTCATATGGAATTCTACATCATAATTGATGCTTCTCCTACCATCTACACCATCTAACTTAGAGGGTCGGATCTATGTCAATATGGAAACAATGTCCTGATTTAGGTGAGACAGTTTGGACCAGTGTTTCTTCTTTCATCAAGCTCCACCCAAACAAAATGCATCCTTAATGTCATTTTACTTGGAGAAAAAAAACATTAAAATGATACCAATATATAATAAAAGGAAGAATACTATAATAATATACACTTGGTGTGACTTTGTTAGGGACATTGTCGATGAGTATGATAATGTGTGGCAATGAGACTCTTTTAGTTGGTTGTCTAAACTACAATGTTTGGGAGGTAATTTTGCACCAAATTTCAAAATCCTATTGTATCCAATTGAGAATCGCAATTCTAGACACTAATCATGTGAACTATGAGTGAGTTATGGGGGGATCCCATTAAACACATATTATAGAATTTTAACATATCAAAACCATGCAAGGATATCTTTTTCACAACACCATAAATTTTGGTTGACCTGGACCTCAATCATTCAACTAATTTCTTTCTTAAGACTTGATAATCATTTTATTCTAAATATGTGATCACAAATAGAAGATAGAACATATCATCTCAATGATAAATAGTTGAGATCAAACAGATGTGTGCATATAATGATCCATTAAAAAACCACCTACATCCTATATTGGTGTAAATCACAAGTAATCTACGTCTATAATCCACACCCTATTCATAACTCCCTGTAGTGGAGGTAAGAGCACCCAATATGATACAAGTTGGGAAGTGGTGCTTTCTTAGTGACCAACATGCACCAATGCTATAAAATATTAAGTGATCATCTCACCATCCTAAAGGGTTAGATAAATGGCTATATCATAAAACTAAAAAAGTCCAACGTGGAAGTCCAACTCAATCTCTTGTAATCAAATACATTTGTGTATGTTGGGAGGGGCACATAATGCAAGCATGAAAAATAAGAATAAGTAACACTCACTTTGATTAGAACTAGTTGTCATAACAATGACATAATCCCAATAATATGTCCAGAGATACTAACTTTAGAATACAATTTAGATCAAGGCTACATGCATTTTTTTTAGTTTACTCTTTTTTTATTATGTCCTTGACATCTTGTTTTCGAGTCGCAGGATTAATTCGACGTCAGGGATGAAATGTTTGTGAGACTATGGCCAAACATTAGTGCAATATTTTTTTATTATTAATGTTATTAATTAAATGGACCTTTTCTCTGTCATCTGATTGGCTCTGGACACATGACATATGCCTCGTTATCAATTCCCCAGGGGCCGGCGGCGCCCTGACATTAGCATATCTCCTTCTCGGATTTGGTGTCATGTAGCAACAGTGACCTGCAGTGTGGTTTGATAACTGTGCCATTTCCTGAGAAAGTGGTCAGACAGTTGGTCCACACGGCAGTGGGCACCTTCCATCTTCGTTTTTTCAACCATTGAAAAGATGATTCAGCATTTCATCAAATACCACCTGGGATGACTGTAAAATGGAGAGGCCAGTGCAGAAAAATGCAGAAATTGACGAAGAGAGCACAGAACTACGCACATTGGAAAAGCTCATCAGTTTTTTGGAGAAACAAATTGTTTGTGTTCAGCATTACAACGCACTCGTACTCACGAGATTTCAAGCATATAGTTTGTTCGGGGTGAAGGTAAAGAGTTGATTGAAATTGGGACGTTCACACAGAGTGGGGAGGGAGGGCGTAAGCCCATTCCTCTCTGCATAGTTTTGATGTTTTGGTTTGAATCAGTATTGAGAAGGACGGCTTTCGGAGGAGAGCTGAGTCCTCATCAATAAATATTTTATCTATGTGCTTGAATAATTTATGTCATTTTGTACTATAAAGAAACATTTTAGACAAATGTTTGATGCTCAGACTTGTTCACTCAGGCACAAGTTATCCACGACCATCCGCTTGCTTGTCTTTCATGCATAAAATTGTGATGGATTTATCTCCTGGAAACACTCACTCTAATCATCCACGGACAAGTTTCATTTCTCATCACATGTTCCCTAAAATTATGGGCTAGAACCTTGAAAATATTTGTTTAAATGATTCTTACTCAGGATCTCGAAGAATATTTATATAGTGCATGCCTTCCGTGTAATCATGGTTATTGGTTATTAGCACTGTGGGGATATTCATCGTGGCTGTATTTCTAAAGCATACAAGAAAGGACGATTAGTGTTAAAGAATATGAAAGTGCATAGTAATTGTTTAAATATTGCATGAATACGTTGCATAAGTTGATTCAATATTTTATAATTAATGTATCCGGTATTGCATATTAAAGTATTTCTATGAGTTATATTCATATGGCCCAATTGTTTGGGCATATGGAAAGAAATTCCATTATTTCCTAGCTTAAAAAATGATAGTGTTAATTATTGAAACCTCAAAGCAATTTTATTATTTTGTGTTGTGTCCACGTATGGAATTATAAAAAATAATTCTAATAATTTATATTTCAAAGGATAATGGTAGTTAAATGTATTTCTCATTGCTCATACAAGTGTAATCTAGTATGTGCAAGGAAATTTAAATCTTATTGTTCATACAAGTGTAATCTAGTATGTGTAGGGGAATTCGAATATGTTTAAGTTTGCATTATAATTTTTCATATAGTTATTTATGGTTGTTTTCGAATATGTTTAAGTTTGTATTATAATTTTGCATTGTTGTTTATGTTATCACTCTTAATTGTTTATATTCATTTTTTATAAGAAAAATGTGAATGTTCATAAGTTAATTTTAGTATATACTATTATATATTAAAAATTCACACAAACCCCCCTTCCATCACAAAAAATCCTTGCACAAAACAAGCGACATCACCTCAAACTTTTGTGCAACATGTTGAATTTCAAAACCGGTCCTTTAATCTGTCCTTGTTGCATAGTCCGGTAACTTGTGCAAGCAATAAAAAACGACATTTTATCTCGTGCATTTGTTTCTCAGGAGATTCTCTCATGATATTCTTCTGTCCAACATAATAACAAGAAAGCCCGGTCGTCTGCATGTATTTTTCCCCTTCGGGAATGGATTGGGTGCTAACATATTTTAGTTTGTTCAAGTCCAACAACATTGCTTTTTATAGGCATTGGTTTTTTTCCTCCAACCATGAATATATCATGAGGTATCTTTCCATGCATTGTAATGCAATCACAAAGGTTAAATTAGCAAACGGATGTGTGCGTACATATTGAGAAAAAAAAAGGAAGAGAACAAAAAAGCTCACAGTAAACATTAAAAAATGCACACAAATGAGAAGAAAAACACTGAGATTCAGAACATAGATATGATGAAATAGACAAAGACATGCACAAGCATCACTTTTGATCTAGTAGCAATGTCAAGGACATTGCCACCTAGTGGCTCTTGTTATTAGTATGGCATGAAAAAGATAACTAGCAATGAATGTGACGACAAATACTTAAGAACCGAGCTAAAATAATAACTCAATATGAAATGGAATCTCCATGGTGGAATCCAAGTATGGCATGTGTTGCAAATGTTAAGTGTGCAAGAATGCAATAATAGCCACACTACAATGAAATAGAGATAACAAATATACATTGATTCTTCACTAATAGATTCCATAAAATTGAATTATAACATATTATACTATCAAACTAAGTAAGTCTTTGGATGATATACCTTGATACAAGTGATCAAAATAACATTTAGACATAAAAAACTAAAATACTACACTACAATAATTTCCATACAATAAACATTCAGGTAGGGTAATAAAAATATCACTAGTACATACATAATCAAGCTAGAAGCACCAAATGCAAGCCCTCAATAAACCAAATTTGGCAAGACTTAAAATGTTCTCAATATATTCACAAAATATACATGAGCTAGAATGGCACGCATTCACCATGAATTCAAAAAATATTGTATATATAGGTCAAAAGTTTCCTTTCAAGTTTACCAATTGATTTGCTACCCCATTTAGAAGCTTGTGTTATACTATTAATTGGATACACTCAAGCACAAAGGCTATAACCCAAAAAGACACAAGATGAGTGTACCAAGAAAAAACTAAAATCAAAGTCACTCCTCTACATTGGTGTCCAACTCATTAAGATTACCTAAGGTACCTCTAACCATAATGCTTTGGCTTAGCTCTCTTGTATTTTGTCCAACATCTTCCCTTCCTTGTGAGGAGTCGTGGGTTCCATTGTATCATTCTCCTCCCCTGCCATTCCAATGCCCTAGATAGCATTCATCAAGACACTATACTTAGAATCTCACTGATCTAGCCATCATAAGACATGACATCTTGCTTGTTGGGTCATATTTTGGACCAAGACACACTTATGGTGTTGCTTAGATTGTCTAGTGATCACCTAGGCGTCAGATGGGACTATTGGATTATAAATAGATGATGACTTAATGATTTAATGGAATTTTATTGTAATTATCATCTCATGAACACTATATTAGGCAATATTAGGGGGCTTTTAGGGTTTTGGAAGAGAGAATCGTCATTATTGCGTCATTGAGGAGAGAGTGCATGAGACTTGGGTAAGCCTTGAGATGCTTCTCTCCCTTGCTCTCCATGGGAAAGAGATGTGCTTGTTGTGTCTTTTATATTTGTTATATTCGACAATAAAACCATATCTAGATCCTATTATTTGTATTTGGTGTGATTTGTGTACATTTGGTTTCATGTTTGTAGGTTTGCTAGTTTTTATTCATCGACATCATGATTGTTTCCAACAAGCATCATTCTCATAGCAATGATATGCATCTTCCCTTCCTCATCTGAGTGATGGCAGCGAGGGAGGGGGATTGTTGCATGAACCTATAGTCGAAGGATTTCTAGGGCAATTGTTGGGACACTTTCAACCATTGTTTGGAGCTCTTTTCTCATGACAACATCTAGATATCCACCTCGGTACTTTGCAAAGGAGAATAATATCTTAGAAGATATGTCTATAATTTTGAAGGTACGATAATGTTATTAATGTTAATTATTCAAGGTAAAATATTAATTATTGGGCTTCATTTTGGGGTCATCATTCGATGAAAGGTTGGTCATGGTTTTATCGATATAGCTTCTCTTAGTTGTGATTTGGAGGTTGATGTGTATTGGTTTCTTGTCTCTTTATGGGTATGCTACTTGTTATTCGTTTTGGCAAGGCTACATGTTATTTTGGAGGTTGAATGAAGTGTTAAAATTGTTTGGATTTAGATATGGTATTATGGTATACACATGAGGCTCACACTCATATTTGAGGCTAAAAGAGAATTTTGGCTTGATTGATTGTGTTCTTTGTGCACTTTGACTCTCGGAGCAAATGTTGCACTTACAAGGTTGAACTATGGTTGTGCATGTCTAGTTATTCGATCTTTCTTCCCTTGGTAATATCAACACATTGTTGAGTACTTACAAATACATGTGCCTGGGATGCATTTTAAGGTTGATCTACTTGTGCTTGGAGGGTGTTGTTGCATTCTTATTGGGCAATAGCATTCTTGTTAATGGTATCTATGTTTGCTTGGAGGGTGTTGTTTCATTCTTAATGAGCAGTAGCATTATTGTTAATGATATATTTGCTATTGTATTTGATGCTTCATTGGTGGTGGATACAACAAGAACCACTTTTCGAAGTACATGCATGGCTGGTGGTATCTTCCTCCAATAGACAAAATCTGCCTTGTGCATCAAAATTTATACTTAAGCCTTGAATATCTTCCTCCCTGGTTTATGATTTCTAGTGGCATTTCTCTCTAATTAATTTCGCTTTGGGGCTTCTGCATGATACACTTGATACCAATGCTTACAAGGATATGGTAAATTTAGTAGCAAGAACATTGCTGATATTTTAGGTTCTTAATGTTTATGTGGCACTGAGATGGTATCTAGTGAAAAATATATGGTTAGACATCCCAGTCCTAAAAGACTAGTTGGCCTTAAAATATGGTGATTCTATGCATGTCCCTCTATTCTTTTGATAGATATGTGACTTGAGCTGATCTCTCCTTCTTTTATGAGCTACAGTATAGTGTAAAGGTACACTTTACATTTTCAACACTTTCTCTATGGTTGTGATAGACTCATATCATATAGCCATTCAATCCCGTTGTGATTTCTCAATCTCCCATTGATGCAGAGATAGATCAGTGCGCAAGTTTTGGATATTTTCACTGTATGAGATTTGAAGATGCTCGAGCGATCTAGAAATTAAAAAAAAATGGCAATTGTTTGTCAAATCATAAGAGAGTGCCAATGAGGCATTGGAAACAATAGTAAATTAACACGACAAAGCTCTAAGAATTTGGATTTTCTTGTGCCTACAACAAATGTTGTAATGTGTACCATCGTTCATCCATATAAATCCTTGAAATATGTTGGTCGTATGGGCAAATAAATTTGAAGTTGCACTTTTACTGTTTGGTGCCATGAGTTGCGTTTTCATCTTGATTGAGCATGGATTCACTGCAGTTGCCTTTATATGGCTCTTATTGCCTGACATAGGTCGCAGCGTGGTTGCGTCTAGCTGACAGAGTAATTCGACGACAGTATAGATGGTGGGTGTTAATTTTTTGGGTCACAAAGTTATGTTTTATAGATTATGGGGTTGTTACATTGTAGTGCCTAGCCCTTGTGTTGACTAGCCATTCAAATGCATGTTGGACTAATCAATGCGCGAGGCTGCCTGTTCACATGGATGCATTGCTGCGATTCTGCATTAGGAATATTCCTCCTCCACTTCTCACACAGAGAACCCACATATCTCCACAATAGTACTCTTTAGTGTGTTAAAAGAGTCCAACCTACTATAAGCTTTCAACAAGCCTCGTGTAAAATCAATTCATGGCTTCTCAAGCATCCAAGGAGTAGCAAATGCATGGTGGGTAATGGTTTCATATCATGCCTAGCCTCCATGCTCACCTACAACCATCAATCTTCATTTTAGTAATGCAAATGCTTCTTCATAATGTTATGGTTAATTTCAGTCTGGTCAATGTTGGTATCATGGAGGAAAACAACATGAAAACTACAGTGTATGAATTCTACATGGAAAATGAGTGATAGACTCCAATGGAGATGAGAGAATTGGTGAAAGGCAACTACTTTACTTCTAACCACATAAGGAATTACTCTTACAATCGTCATAAAAGTATATGCATCCCATGCTTCCATAATTTCATGAGAAGACTTTCCCACTATCCTTACACATGCATTCAATGATTGGTTTTAATAATTCAAAGTAAGTAATGTTTTATTTAAGGCACATGGAATAAAATGGATGAGTTCTAAGGTTGACACTTGGAAAAAAGGAATTGACTCTTCCATAGGCCCCCTTTCCTCTTCACAACATAATATTTACATAGATTTTCCAACATAATATTTACATATATCTTGACTCATCATGACAAGCCAGCCATAAGGCCCATATAGAAATATGTATATCATACATGCTTAGACATTCACTAGTCAAGCCTTGGCCATGAGCTCCACACTAAGAATTCATACTAGCGTATTTACATCCTTTACATGATTTAATACATTCCAAGGGTCAAAACTAGGGGCATTACATTCCCCTTCCCCTTGGAATTAACATTGTTCTTTGTGTTCCTTAAAAATTAGAATAAAAATATTTATGCCTCTCTCATGGCATCCTCCAACTCTCATGTATCCTTATCAAGATCAAAGTGTTTCCATTGTACCTTTACATGTTTGATGGCTTGGTTCGATAGCAATGTTACTTTCCTATCTAGGATGCATAGTGGCTCTATTTGGAACTCTTGCTCAACCTGGATCACATCCCAATCAATCACATGGTTAGGATCATGTACATAATCTTGGTGACAACTTGGCACGGAATTCAAGCTTCAAGGGACTCTTCATTGGCCTCACTTAGAGGTAAATATGATCTCCAGCGTTAAATTCTCTATGCACTCTAATTTTATTTGCATAGTTTTTCTATCTATCTTGGGATACCTTCCAATTCCACCTAATTTTCAAAACCTCTAGCTCTATTTTCTTGAGTATTTACGGCCCAAGCACAGTTATGTTCACTGGATTATCTCAACTCACTAGTGTCCTGCACTTTCTGCCATATAAAGCCTCAAACAAAATCATTTTCAATGATGCTTGGCGCCCATTGTTATATGCAAACTCTACCAAGTGTAGATAATCCTCCCACTTGGATGGTTTATACATCACATACATGTGAAGCATGTCTTCAATCACTTAATTTACTCTTTATGTTTACCCATCTATTTGTGGATCCTAAGCAGTGCTAAAAGTCATGTGTACCTAAATTTGCAAAAATATTTTCCAAAAGTTGATGTAAACTTTATATCTTTGTCATATATAATTTCTTTGGGTATCCCATGTAATCTAAATATTTCTTTCATAAATATTCTTGTTATCTCACAATCTTGTGAGTGGATTTAACAGAGAAAAAAAAGTGTTGAATTAGATAATTTATCCACCACAAACCATAATAGAATCATTCTTCCTTGAAGTGGTTGGTAACCTGGTAATAAAATCTAGTCACTACTTCCCATTTCCATTCTGGAATTGACAAAGGCTATGATAAACATGTTCATCCTTTACTTATTGGCATTTTGTACATCTAAAAATATACTCAGCAACATCTTTCTTCATCCTAGACCAAAAGTATTGTTTTTTTTGTTGGAGTAATGATTTAATGGTAGCCTAGATGTCCATAAGATGACATTTTATGAATTTCATCCATAATAATTATTCTCAAATCTGAAGAAGTACAAATATGCATTGTATTTTTAGAGGAAAGAAGTATATCATCTTCCAATTGATGAACATAGTGTTCATCTTCAGCAAGTGAATCAATGACCCTTTGTCTCAACTCTGATTGGGAGATGCTAATGGTTTCCATATGCATTACATGCAATTTTATGTTGAATGTATCAACCATTTTTATTTTTTTATATGATTGATTTCAAAATCAAATTCACATAAAAATTGCATCCATCTAGCTTTTCTTGTATTTAAAGTTGGCTACTCAAACAAATATTTCAAACCACAGTGGTCTATTCCAAGCTCAAATTTATTGCCCCTTAAATAGTGCATCTACACCTTTAAAGCATGCACTATTACAACAAGTTCCAAGTCATGTGTAACACAATTCGTTTCTTGTTCCTTTAGCTTTCTTGACTTATAACATACCAAATTATTGCCTTGCATAAGAAATTCACCTATCTCTTATTTATATGTATATGTACACACCACGAAATCATTTTCCAAATTTGTAATTTTTAGAATCAGGGCACTGGTAACATGTTATATAACTTGACGAGAACTCTAGCCATAAAAACTCATATTTTTGCATAAAAAACATTAAAAAAAAAACTCTAAATCAAAAAGTGGTGCTACTGGTAGCACAACTTTTTTTTGTGGTTAAAAATATAGACAGAGACCAAAACAATACTTATTGTTGTTTACAAAAATCTTAAAATCAAGCCCTGAATTAAAAACTAATGCTACCAGTAGCAAACTTTTTCAAAAAATGACATTATTATATCATTTTGTCATAATTTAAAATCGTATTTATTAAATCTCTTAGTAACGCTATATAAAACTTGCACTCTACTTAACACAAATTATTCAAGAAATTATTTCACCACTCTTTCTACATAAAATAAAAAAAATTCTATTAATATTCAAATAAAAAAAACGAAATTAAAAAACTCTTCCAAAAAAGTTTTTTTTTAACTTTATAAAACATAAATGATATTTGGTTTAGTTGTATAACTTGTTTAGTAAGAAGTTTCTACAATAGCTAGAATCTTTCTTCACATTCTTGTGTCCACTCAAATTGTATTCCCTTCTTTTGTAAATAAGTAATGGCGTTTTTATCCTTAGAAAAGTATTCAATGAACCTTCGGTAATAACCAGCAAAAACAATAGAAGATCTTACATATGTTACATTGTTTGGAGTTGACCAATTCACAATGCCTTCAATCCTTTTGGATCCGCATATATCCCTTCCTCTTCAATAATGTGACCCAAACAATGAATTTTTTTTGGTAGAAATCACATGTACTTATATTTGCATACATTTATGCTCTCTTAACACTTGCAAAACCATTCACAAATGTTTTACGTGCTCCTCTTCATTCTTGCAATAAATAATAAATTATGCAAAAAACAAGCACAAACCTATCCAAGTATTTGTTGAATACATTATTCATGAGACACATAAATGTAACTAGTGCATTAGTGAGACCAAATGGCACCACCATGAACTCATAATGTCCATACATTGTTCTAAAGGTTGTTTCTGGATGTATTCTTCCTTGATCTTGACTAGATGGCAATTGGAACTCAAATCAATCTTTGAAAATACTTTTTCTGCTCTCATTTTGTCAAAGATGTCATCAATTTGAGGTAAATGATACTTATTATTCATAGTAACCTTATTTAGATACCTATACTCAATGCACAACCTAAAGGTTTCATCCTTCTTTTTCACAAATAGCAATAGTGCTCCCCGTGGAGAGACACTTGGCCAAATACATTTCTTTTCCAACAACTCTTGTAGTTGCATTTTTTAGCTCTAACAATTCTAGGGTACTCATTCTAAAAGGTGTCTTGAACACAGATGTAGCCCTTGATACAAGATCAATCATGAAAATCAATATCCCTTTTTGGAAGAAGTGGTGGCACTTCATCAAGGAATACAACATTGAATCATTATAAGACATGATAGTCCTCCATTGTGGGACCCTTATCTCTTGTTATGTCTAACACATGGGTTGCATACACTTGGTTACCTTTTCTAAAATATTTCTTCTATAATGCTCAAATCTCCCTAATAGAAACTATTTTTGAAATGCCCCTCACAATTCTTGGGTTTTCTTCTTCATCAATGCATTCAAAAGTTTTGTTGTAGAAATCAAGCTTAACTTGATGTGCTTCCAGCAAATCCATTAAGATGAGAACATCATAAGAACTAAGTGACAATATATTTAGATTAGCCTATGTGAAGAGTCCATCCATCCCTAATGGACATTTCTGCACCACTTCACTAAATTTCCTCTTCATTCCAATGGCTAGTTGGACTAATCATGATTTACTATGTTTTCTCTTCTCAAAAGCACAAATCTCAACAATTCTAGGAGTAACATAATTGTGAGTAGATCTTGGGTCAATTAAAACATAAATAGATTGCTTACCAATCTTATCTTGAACATCAACCATATCTAATTGATGGTATCCTTTGCAGTATTATAGTGCAACATATATTCTAGGGACAATCCTTGCTACATCTCCAAGTTGTATCTTCTTGTATGTTGTGAACATACTTGGAATTTATATTTTGATGTGGAAAATTTCAGAGCAAATGATATTCTCCACATCCCCAGCACTAAAGGGGCTTGCCTTTATCTCCCACCATCTTAGTTGGCTTTGTCTCACCATGTGTTGGCTTCCATTTAATTGATCGATTGTCCTGATGATGAATCCAGCAGAGGATTCGAAACATTGACTCAAAAATGGCAACCATGGATACTCCAGAAACCTACTCTTCAAAAAATTGTGATTTATAAAAATAGAAAAAACAAAATTCTTATGTTTCTACATACCTAGTTTCTTTGATTCATCTCTTGTTGTTCTTCACTGGTTTGGACATCTACTTTGAAACTCTTATCATTGACCTATTGTCCTGATGATGATCCAGCTGAGGATTCGAAACGTCAACTCAAAAATGGCAACCATGGATACTTCGGAAACATGCTCTTCAAACATTATTCCCCATGGAAATCTTAAATCTATTTACACATTTTCTTTCAAGTTATGCGTTGAGAACAAGGTTGGATGGGAGGGATTACCCCCCACCCAAAACCTAAATCTAGAAAAATTACAAATCCTAGGTTACAATCTATGATGACATGATCAAGGTATGTGTTTTAACTCTCAAAAGAATCAAGAATAGTCATAGAGAATCAAGATGCCAATTTTTCAATACTAAACTCCCATGGAAGGGGTGCCATAAGGGAAAGAGGTCACTGGTGGTTTAGAGGTCAAAAGATCTACCATGGGAAATAGTTTTGGAACAATACATCAAAGGAAAAGGGCAAACAAAAGTTCATATCCCTAATGGAAGGTGATTGAATGGATGTGCATAGTCTACTAGATATGTAGGCCCTAGTTGTTGTAAAAAATAATCCTATAAAAGAGCCATCATAGGGAAAGAGACAAAGAAAGGTCCTAGAAATGTCAATGGAAGTTGATTCAATGATCAAGATTAATCAAAAACAACTTAGAAAATACATGGGTAAGTGCAATCTAATGATGGAACTTTCACATGTAATTCAAGATCTAAAAAACCCACTCATCTTAAGTAAATGTGGAACACAAGTGTGTTTACCAAAGTTAAATTCAAAAAATACCAAATTGAACATGTCATATCACACACAGGCTAGGTGGAAAAAACACATGCATTCTTGTTAACACCTAAAAAGTGCTCACTAGCTCACTCCCTTACTCACATGACCCATTTGTCCACTTTTTCACCATCTGAGCCTCTGAAACCAACAAAAGGTCACCAAAAGACCTCAGTACACCCCTTTTTCCATTAAAAAAGATTATTTTTCCAAGAAAATCATAAAAAACCCTCAAAAAGGGTCCAAATTCCCAAAAATATTAAAAAGGGAATTAAAATATTATTTTTATTCAAAAAAGGAAAAAGGAGGGAAAAGTACCTAAACCATGTTGGTCAATACCATTTGGTTTCCACAAAACCACAAATGGTATTTCCCACCACCAAAACCTATAAAAAGGTGGTAGGGGCTCCTCATTTCACATCCATCCATTATCTCATCCTTATGCTGCTGAAATCTCCCCTGAGCATTTTAGCCATTGCAAACCACATTGGAGAAGAGACCATTGGAGATTGGAGTTGCTCATCCTTGGAGCCATTCAACCTCACCATTAGAGGTATTGATTCCGCAAGCACTTGCTTGCCTCATTCTTTCAATACAAATTTATTATTCTTATATGTTCTTGTTCTTGATTTTAAATTATCTTTGTTATTTGCTTAATATCTTTGCTTAGATCCATGATTAGTCTTGTTTAATTAGTTTATTGTTATTTATTTCCATTGAAACTGCTGCTACTAGTTAGCAGGTGCCCATAGCACTAAGCCTGGTTGCAAAACCGGGCCAACAATTCTAGTTCAACAAAACATGAGTGTGTTCTAACTCCCAATAACGTGTGCACATTATTTAGTTCATAAAGTTTTTGAATGCTCTTATTCATATGAACTAGAAGCCCCAAAATCCATGAACTAGGTGTGTCAGAACCTTTATCTAGTTTTTGAACTAAAATACCCTCATACACACATACAATAAGATATAAGGGCCAAACCAATTGGATTGCGAATGGACTAGTGGCATTTGAGATGCTTATGTCTAGTTAATAACAATTGTTTGGGATTTTGACTTAGATGTAAAGATGATAGTGGAAAGGCGAGAGATTTAGTTGCCCAAATTCATGGAATATTTGAAAAGGTGTATATACACTTTCTGTACGTGAAATACATCCAAATAATGCATAGGCTGGCAATCACTTATAATTTTAATTTAATTTTTAAGTTTCTCTTTTATAAAGCATGTCCTAACATGTGTATTCCTCCCCTCCATACCTCTTAATCCAATTTTCTAATTCAAATATATAAAAAGGTGCCCAAATAATATGGTTGAAAGGGGATGTACGTGTCTCATGTGACCAATGTTTATGTTAATTTAAGTTTTTTCATTGAATATTAGCATTAAATATTGGTACTGCAATTTCTATTAGCACCTTTTTGTAAAGAAGGGTAGCTTCTCTCTACTTGGCTCATGTGCCTACTTTTAACATGCTTCCCAAAGTTTTATTTGAGGGATTTTATGAAAGGATTTATTAAAATCTACAAATTATAAGTAAATAGTAACTTTTTTCTTTTAATTTCTTAACAATTATTATGAGTGATACAAAGATACATCTCAGGGAGCTTTGTAACGATAGCGTGATTTTGAGAGTCGTCTATGGAAACTTTCAGACAGTTAGGGTTCCTACCCTAGCCACCCCAACCATTCACCCTTCTCCTTCTTTCTTCACTATGAGTTTCATGGGTACCTGAGGCGAGATTTCCTCAGCGGCAGCGAGTTTCAGAGGCAGCGCCAAGCACTTCCTAGCAGCGGTGATGGTGATTCCTTATTGGCAGTTTTGGTGGACTTTTCATGGATGTACTGGAGTTTTTTTCGGGATATTGAGGCGGACATTCCACAACGGTTACTAGGCTACATCGACAAATTCCTAGAAGCAATGGCGGCGGTTACTAGACTTCATCGATGGATTCCTGGAAGCAATGGTGGTGGTTGTCTTAGGCAGTGGTGGCAGGGATTCTTGTGGGGGTTAGGCACTCGCGAATGGTGGATCCTATGGGAACGACACGTTTGTCGAAGGCTGGATTCTATCAGTTGCTAATGTACTGATTTGGAGGTGTCTCTTCTGAGTGCCTCAGTGTTTGTTTTGAGCTCTTCGATGTGCAAGTCTTTTTGCTGCTATTTAGCATACTTTGTTTTTGTCTTTTGAGCAAATCTTATAATGGTGCTTGATGCACAGTTTGGTTTTAGCTCTTACTTTGCTCTTTGAGCAGTGATATAAGCAAAAAGAAAATATCTTATGATGACTATGTGTAAGACATTTTTTTCCAAATAAACAATATGGTTCATAGTTTTTTTAATAAAAATTTTGACATGTGATCTTTTTTCCGTGGAAAAAAAAGGATAACCAAATGGTTATCTTCATGTTCTTAGGCCAAGAACCTCCTTGACAAGGAGCTTTCACAATTTTTTCTTTATAATGGTGCCTAATATCTTTACAAAGAGATTTTTTACCAATAAGGACGTTCTATGAGACTTGTTATCACCTTATGTGTGAATAGGTATGATCTTTCTAACTTGTCATTTTGGAGAAAACCCATGCCACATCACTTAATTGAATGATTGCTTTAAAGTCTCGTTGAAAGATGTTCCTACCCATATAACCATTTCTTCTATCAAACCTTTGAGGATAATGTTTTTTTCCTTGTACATTTGTTCCAAACAACCCCTTTGTAAAAACATATAAAAAATAATATATTGAAGGAACGCGAACACATTATTAGACTCAAGGAACATGAGTGCAGTTTTGAAATCATCAAATAAATAAGGAAATGGTCATCCATTGTGCCTCATTTACATATCAGAAAACCTACTAATCACTCTCTTTGGTGCTAAACAATAAAGGTTCTACAAAACTTTTTATCACCATGTGTGTGAATAGGTATGATCTCTCTAACTTGTCATTTTGGAGGAAACCCATGCCACATCACTTAATTGAATGATTGCCTTAGAAGCTCATTGAAAGGTGTTCCTACCCATATGACTATTTATTCTATCAAACCTTGAGGATGATGATTGCCTTAGAGGCTCATTGAAAGGTGTTCCTACCCATATGACTATTTATTCTATCAAACCTTGAGGATGATGCTTCTCTCCTTGGACATTTGTTCCAAACTGCCACTTTGTAAAAACATATAAAAACTCTCAATTACCATTCGATCACATCTACAAGAATTTTAACAAGTTTGCAGATCACTTATCCAAAAAAGTTGTTGGTGCTCCAGAGGCATCCTATATTATGAAGAAATTGATGACTTCTTCAAAGTCTTTGAGGAATCCATTAGGGTCTATTAATGGTATATTTCTTAGCTTTGATTTTGTAACAAAAGGTCAAATACATTGCAGTAAACAGTATTGATCATATACATATTGTTACTTTTTGGTCTGTATTTTTTAGCAGATTTGTGATAGAGACAAGTATGTCCTTATGATTAGTTAGTCATTATGTATTGAAGTCTAGAAGTAGTTTAGAGAAGATAACCATTTTAGTTGAAGTATTTTGTAAAATTTTGTTTATAACTTTAATTCTATCTGGAATATCAAGTTATAATTTTTTTTCTACTGAAGAAAAAGAAAAAAAAAAAAAAAAAAAACAAACAAAACAAAAAACAAAAACTTTAGCTACTTGCTCCACATTAAAAAAAAGTGTCATAACCACATATCATTAATAACCACATATCATTAATTAATGGTTAGCTTTAAAGTTAGTATATTCTTTAACAATAATCTTAACTAGACCATTAATAGTTAGATGCATATGCATATTGCAGCAATTAAGTATTTTTTAAAGGTTTCAAATTAGTTGAAAACATTTAAATTACATAACTAATTGTGTTTTTATTTACTTCAAATTTTATAACTAAAGTGTATTTTTATTTACTTCAAATTAGATTACCTTTATTGAAATCATATAACTAAGTTTCTTCAAATTAAATAGTCAAAGTTTCCTTCTCTATAAAATTAGGTGCTCTAGGTTTGTGCTTCAACTTTTGTATGTGAGTTTTTTTATATGCTTCAAATTAGATTATCCAAATAACAATTATTTAATATTTATTTTTAGATTATTTTTCTCTAAAAATATTTATGTTTTAAAATGTTGTGTTATTCAAAGTTTATTTTTATTTTATTCAAGTGAGATTGTCTAGAAACATCTGTGATCTATGAGGTCAACTTTTAGCAATTTTAAAAGTTTGTTATACCTTACATTATTTGAGTGTATGAGTAGAAGATTATGAATTTTGTTTTTCATATGGATGAGGTTGAGGTTGAGGTTGAGTACAACTTCATTTATACTATGTTCGGTTATATGGATGAAGTTGATTGTAATTTCTTTTATATGGATGAAGCTGATTGTAATTTGTAATCATTATTTGGTTATTTTTCATACACATGTTGATTGTACTTATTTGATTATCACTGAGTTAGTTTTCATATGGAGAAAGCATGGAAGAAGTGGATTACAACTTATGTGAATAGTACTAAGCTATAATTGTTTTTTCACTATGTTAGATTGATTTAATGGAGTTATTGTTTTCTTATGTTTGTGGCTCTCTTATTTATTAATTATAAGTCATGGTTAGTGTAGTTATGTGTGACATTAAATAATCTCATGGTTAATGTAGTTATGTGTGACATTAAATAATCTCCACTGTGTATTTAGATTTAGTCAATATTGATCATTATAAGTAGCTAAATGGCTAATACTTTTTATACAAATTAAATGATTAACAAATTTCTTAAAACATATATTATAACGCATTGGTGGTCTTAATTATACATTCATTGAAGTGATTAAGATGTTCATTTCAGATTCCATACACTTCATTTTCATTCAATTAGGTGTATAATAATTATTTTGGACAAGAGGATAATAAATTCCACTTTAAGTTACAAGCCTTTTAATTTAACACATAAAACATTAACATTAGCCATTGGAAGGATGATAAGGTTGGCAATAACTTGACTTCTCTCATTGCAACATAAAAGTTATAACACAATGGCTTTAGTGTATCTTCTTAGGTATGTATCAAACACAACTTGATTATTTTATAATATGCCTATGCACATAAAATATGCTTGTACTAAGTCCACTACTTACTAGGTGCTATTGCAGAAGAAGAAGAAGAAGCTTGTACACACAAAAAAAAAACATTTAGTTTAATGTATGACAAATAACTATATATAAAACACCTTTCATGCAACACCCCAACAGAATAAAATGTTGGATACAATTAAAAATGAATCATAATTCATTAAAGGGATTAAAGTTCCAAATCAATCTAATTTATTTTCAACATGATGGTAGTATTTGGTTGTTAACTTTTCATATCCAGCATCATAAAATGAAGAAAAAACATAATTAGCCATTATAGATAACCATAATAAAATGACACATTCATAATATAAATGTTGAAATAAAACATGTACATATCACTCTTCATTGCCATCACATTGATTATATTCCTTGCTTGGTATTATAGCATTGTTGTTCTCAAAAACATGTTTTAATCTCATATCATCTTTTAGTATGAACTATCAATCATTATCCAACACATTCAAGTAGAAAAACACATGCTTCCAATGTTTTGGGAAAACATAAGGATCATTAGTTTCATCGCACATATTTTTAGGGTTGATACATATTATCCAACTATCACGATCTTCTTTTACATTACCACGGTCGAATGTATCCCACCACTCGTATCTAAAAATAACACGTTGGAAAGATGAGAAGTCCACTTGTATGATCTCTTGTCAAACTTGACCTCTAGACCATATTTCAATGAGACACATCCATAATCAACATCCTCAATGAAACGATGGTGCTCATATGCCCACATAGATGGGAACAAAAACACTTGTAAAAATGCGAGCAAAGGATGGTGTCATATGTCTATTAACTTGACCATTAATAAAAACATAATACATGTTATACTTAAAATATGCATTTTAAAGTGAATAATGTACACATAGAGATTATTATAGAGCCATTGCACTCTATCCTTATGTTTAGTGCATCCTCTTCGCCATGTGGGAAACGACCAGATGCACCATATTAATATATGATTCAATCAACCTCCCAACTATTATGATAGGTCATTGACATATTTTATTTTAATTGATTCTTCTTCCATTCAAACATCTGAATGTTTTCCCATCACTAACCCATTTCCTTGTATTATCTTCATACTATGTGACCCAAGGTTGCATTACCTTTGAATTGTAAAGAATGAATTTATTGAGGATATCAATTTATGCATTAGTTCATGTATACATGAAATCAAAACAAATAGTATAAGATCAAATATATAATTTCAATTTCAATGTAAACATTTACTTTGTAGAAATTTGAAAAAACATAAGTGACTTGCTCTCTATCATGTGCCTTTTTCAATTTGTTTGAAGTAGCCCCCCTCCCTTTTGTCATCATCGTGTTTTTCATCCCAAACCATTGTGTATGGTGTGTTGTCAATTTATTTCAAGTACTCAATAGCATAATGCAATGACTTATATAGTATGTACCCCTTTGCCATAGACCCCTCAGGTTTCCCCCTTTTCAAATAAACCCCTTGAACTTTTTCATGTACCTCTCTAATAAGAACATCCAATGACATGATACCACCTTTACTAATTCAAAGTCATTAGCTAGTTGAGTTACAATATGGGCTTGCAAATCCATGAAACTCATGGGAAATTCCTTCTCAAACATACAAACAATCTTAGTTATTTCTTAACGCTAGCATGGAGTGTTATCCATGTGAATATTCTTTGATGTAATTCAATGTACAAATCTAGATAATATAGATATGGCACATTGTAGGTTATGGGAGAAGTCATGGCTCACACAACCACACATGAACAAAACATAATGCCACTACAAAATAAACACATACAAAATTATTTGGCATAAAACTGAGTGCATAGAATATTATAACCTGCACTTCGAGAAAAGGAAGCATGAAATTGACATACATACCATTAGAAGTTTAATATGGTCGTGTGATTTCAGCCCTAAAAAATATTATTCTACGGTGAAGCAACAAGTCAAGCTGTATAGAGAAGATTCCTTCACACTCAATATAACATCCTTCACCAAAACGAATCATTGTTTTTCAAATCCATGGGACATCGCCTTCTTTTAAAAAAACAAGAGGTACCAACCTCTTCTCTACTTTATTTCTTAGTCAATTTTTCCTTTTAGTATTTGAAAAAATAAGGTCTATCCTAACACTTGATGTGTTAGTTTTTTTCAATGATATCTCCCTCCATAATTAAGATGAAACATTTTGGATATATGCATGGGATCTAGTAAGTGGGGAATCTTAAGATGCTCCCAATATGAAAACTTATAAAATATAGATTTGTTTTCATACCAATGGGAATTTCCTCAACATAGGTGTCAAAAACTTCAAGATCATCAAACATAGATTCCCCATTTGAATTAAACATTTTTGTAATTTTGTTTCCCTTCTATATGCCATATGCCCTAAAATAATTTGACGATGACAAAAATTTAGGTCTTGGAATTCTCTTTGGTTTATCATTGAAATCAAATGTTTCTCTTCTATAAGGGTGGTTTTTTGGAAGGAACACCACGGAGAAATTATACACCATATTTTGTAGGTGGTTGGACCACCTAGCCTTTATAGAAGGGCCACAACATTTACATCAATGACACCCTTTTGTTACAAGACCTATTATTTTATTGTGTATGAAACATGCTAGCATCGAATAAAATAGCCACAACAAATCAAGTATGTCAAATAATGTTATGGATATAAAAAAATCAAATAACATGCTTAATAGAACAAACACATAGTCCTAGATCATGTGTGGTGTATCACATATGCCATATAGTATAAAAGACCTATCTATTTAGATGGGTCTTGATACATCATATACATGTATCCCTTCCCATAATTGCTTCAATTTATCAATTAATGGTTGGAGGTAGACATAGATTCTCTTCCTTTGTCTTCTATCGGGAACTATAAGAGCCAACATAAGATATTCATTCTTCATAGACAACTATGAGGGGATATTGTTGTTGATCACTACCACTAGCCAAACAGAATAGTTAGTGTTTTAGAGGGAATATGGTTTAACTCTATCTATGGTTGCTCAATCAAAGACCTTGAATTTACCAAGACATGTATCCTCTAATGCTTCATGGCTATTGAATCTAATAGGATCTTCATAACTCCTTCCTCAATTATATGTGAACTGTGCCACCCATGCAACATAGTTGATTATTTGCAATGAAAGAGCCTTTGAATCCTTGAGATTATAGGCATGCACCTCAATGTCCTATGAGGAGGACTATGTTCCTTTCCCTTGTTTTTTATTTATGGTACTTGTCATACCCACGTTTTGGACATACCTCTTTATCCATGTATTCACCTATGTATAGAATGCAATCATTCAAACAAACATGATATCATATGTACTCAACACCCCACGTTTTTAGAAATTGCTCTGCCTTTTCATAGATATTGGGGAGGACACTATCACATGGAATTAACTTATCATCTTTGAGTATCCTGCAATTAATGGGAAATAGAAATGCACACTATCATCAAGCATGCATGAACTACCTTTTCATTGTTGATTGTGTGACAATATCCATTAAAATAAAAGGGACTTCATGATCAATTACCTCAGTAGTCCGGAGAAAGATGCATTTGAGATCCCATACATTTCTTTCAATTTGTGCAATAACATTATTGTTCCTATTTAGGTAGACCTTGACTTGTGTCTAAAGAGAGGGGTGGTGGAAGCATATTTGAGGCTTCCAAAGAATGTACATCAATGATATGAGAATTGTCACCTAGATGAGATTGATGGAATGCATGTAACAACATTCCCTCCATGGCATGGGAATCCCATAAGTAATAGTCCATAACCACCTCTATAGTCCATAACATGTGAAGAACCAATGTTACTATAGATGTTCTGAATTGGTGACTCTGGATGTATTGAAAATTGAAAAATTGGTTGATTCAACCATGTTTGGTATTCTTCCTCTCTGATTTGTTCTCATAATTACCTTCTCTCTATTTGACATTGTAGTGGAGTGCAACGATAGATGGTAGATAGGTCGCTCATCATCAAAAAGTTGATTGCAAAAATATTGAAATTAGTTAAATTGATGATATTAGTAAACACAATTCATTTAATATGTTCAAACATTAGACCAAACATTTATTAGAAACATGGACATTTTTTACAATAGTACACATGCAACCAACTACTTTCTAAAACAAATGTTGAATTAAACAATACATTTACATTAATTCCATTGAAAATTTAAAATATAATTACTTGATTTTTTTTAAATTATGCCCCAAGGGGACATCTAAAGGTAGTCCCAATGCAAGCCACCTTTGATGAGTGATTTTTGGTATACAAATGTTTTAGTTTATTAATAACTTGTCACCAAGAGACAAATTATGTATTGCATGCACAACACCACTTTGGATGCATTCCTTTTCATAAATAACTCTTTGCAGGGTGAAAAAATGAAGATGGGTGTCTATTTTGGGGGGTCTCGTGAGAAAATAATTATGTTTTTTTCATGTCTTCCAACTTCGGGCGAACAAAAGTGATATTTTTGTTTAAAATTTCACTTTGCCGTAAAAAGAAAACTTTTGTAGAATTATGTTAGCTTTCTACTCATAATTTTTTCAATTTTTTTTATTAAGATTTGATATGTCGATTTCGCAAATGTTTGACAGTGTGTTCTTATAAAATGAAAAGACTACAAAAGAGTTATGATTTGTTGCACCACTAAAATCGTTGTTAGACTTGTGTTTTGCAAAAACTGAAAATGCTACGACAATCTACACACAATGTACTAGTGCCTGACTATAAGTTTGCATCCAATGGACCTCTATACTAATTATTATATTTTTTTAAAGACGATCAATGGGGAAACTCAGTCGATTTTCAACAACCTTTTTGTTGCACCACTTTTCTCTCAATCCGCTATAAAATCAAAAAATCTACGACCACCCTTTTGAAGTAGACACGTCAATAAAGAGTCCCACGTTTTCTTCGATTTTTTTGGTGTTGTATTTTCAAAGTTATGGATTTTTCTTTTCGCTGTTTGTTTAAAGAGCTGAATCATAACTCGACACATGTTACGAAGATAAAACTTAAAAAATATCAGTTCTTATCTATATACAACAAAATTTATACCCTCGTAAAGTAGATTCAATGATGAATCTACTGGTATGAAGTCCGACATTCGTTTTGTTGTGTAAGAGGTGGTTTTCTCCTTCCGAAAATGGAGAAACCTGAAAATTTTGCAGAGATCTGAATCGTTCATGTTTCAGAGATTATTCGGCCGAAATAATTATTCGGCCGAATAATTATTCGGCCGAATAACTGTTTTCCATAACGGCGCTGTAACTTATGGCGAAGGTTATTCGGCCGAATAACTAAACGGAAAAAAAATACGTCGGCCGGAAAAAATAAATAAATAAATAAATAAATAAATTATACTCATATAAATAAACGTAAAGTTAATTCATTATTTTCGCATGTTTGAACTTCGCATTTTTTTGTCAAACTAATTTCGGAAGGAGGAGATAATTTTTGCAAAATGAGGTTTTTACAAGGTATGTTTCTTATTCTTCTTTACAAAAGGCACATTGAAGGAGTTTTTTTTTCTAAGACATATTTGCAAGGAGTTTTTTTTTCTAAGGCATATTTGCAAGGAATTTTTCCAAACTATCTCTTTTCTTATTGCATTTTTACAAAGAAGACATTTTTTGCAAAAGGAGGTTTTTACAAGGTATGTTTCTTCTTCTTTTTTACAAAAGGCACATTGAAGGAGTTTTTCCAAAATATCTCTTTTTTTATTGCATTTTTACAAAGAAGACATTTTTTGCAAAAGGAGGTTTTTACAAAGTATGTTTCTTCTTTTTTCCAAAGACACATTGAAGGAAATTTTTTTCTAAGGCATATTTGCAAGAAGTTTTTTCCAAATATTTATTTTCTTATTGTATATTTGCAAAGAAAACATTTTTTTGAAAAAGAGATTTTTACAAAGTATGTTTCTTCTTCTTTTTTCCAAAAGACACATTGAAAGTGTTTTTTTTAAGGGATATTTGCAAGGAGTTTTTTCAAAATATTTCTTTTCTTAGACATGTTTGCAAGGATGTTTTTTTTTCAAAGTAGTTTTGCACTTTTTATTTAATTGAAAGAAGTTTTTTCAAATAGTTGTTTTGCTAAGGTATTTTGCAAATGATTTTTTTCCAAAGTAGTTTTGCACTTCTTATTTATTTGAAAGGAGTTTTTTCAAATAGTTATCTTATTTTGCAAAGGATTTTTTGCAAGGTAATTTTGTACTTCTTATTTCTTTGAAATGGGTATTTTTTCAGAGAGTTATTTCTTTACAATGATTTTTTCCCAGATATATTTATAAATAAGTTTTTATTCAAAGTATTTTTTTCTAGTGGTTTTTTTCGTAGATATTTTTTCAAAAAAGTATTTTTGCAATGAATTTTACAACAAAGATTTATTTACAAGGTGTTTTATTTTCTTCCTTGGCACAAGGTGTTCCAAAGAAGATTTTTGTTCAGAGAATTTAATCAAAGGAAAGTTAATTCCAAAGAAATCTTCTTCAAAAGACTCTTACAAAATTTTTAAAAGGTAAAGTAAATTTCAGTTCATGTTTTTATAAATTCCGTACATGTTTTTAAATCTTAATTTATTTATTTTTACTATAAAGTAACATGATTCTTTAATTTATCGTCTATAGATTAAACAACCATGGGCAATAAGAGAAAACGTCAAAGAAAAGCTGATCGTAAACGTGATGATGATGATAATAGAGAGAAACAAAAACTCAGATATATTGCCAAAAAACAAAGGGTTGCTGAAACGGAAGAGAGAACTATTGAAGATATAAATACAGATTTACATGATAATGTTGAAGAAATGGAAATTGAAAATAGAGTACAAGAAGAACAAATTTAAGTTGAAAAGAACATTGTAAAAGATGTAAATAGTGATTTACATGCTAATGTCGATGAAATCAATATTGAAGATCAAGTTCAAAATCCAGAAATTGAACCTGGTATGTATATATCATATATTTTTCAAATTCATTTTTTTATAATGAATTTTATTTTTTGATATATGTTAAATTAAATTTAACTTGATGTATAGGTACTTTTACTATTGATGATGAAATGTTAGAAGACATTGATTGCGACAAATATGGAGAAAAACTACCAATACATGTTGCACGATATCGTGCTACAAAATTTTATGATGAAGTTCTCAAGGATTACTCAATAGCAGGACAAGCACAAATTTTGAGATGTTTATTAGTGTCCAAGAAATTAGAAGGTGCTACATCATTATTGGGTATTCACAAAGTAACAAAAGAGTCAAAATTGAAACAAAATGTGATGGAAAATATAGGCGATGCAATAAAAAAATTTGGAAAATCCAGGAAGAAAGATATCAGTGCTGCACGTAAAGCAATTCTTTCAGCTAGTACTAAACAAAATCGTTTGACAACAGAACTAGCAAAAGCAGTTGGAACATCAAGAAAAACATTATACAAACATAGCAAATTCAGAATGCAAATAGATGAAAATAATGAACTTGCTTGTTGGGCAATTATTTGTAGACAACCTTACAAAGATAGATTAGGAGCAGGTGTTAAAGATATTGTACGAGAATATTGGTTGGAACATGCTCGAGTTTCACCAAATGCAAGAGATGTGATACGCAAAAGAATATCACGAAATGTATATGAAAGTCAACCAAAACATATAATGGACATGACACAAGTACAATTGTTCAATAAATTCAAGGAAGATCATCGTGGAATTAATATATCAATCACTACATTTGTGCAACAAAAACCATGGTATGTTCGACCTATAACTATACGTGATACATGTTGTTGCCGTTATCATGTGCAATTTCAGTTATATTATGACACGTTTCTTGAATTTGGTAAAATGTTTTGGACAAATTCACCACCTCCGCCGACGATACGTGAATTCATATCTCAAATTTTATGTGAGAGAAATCACGATGAAGTATTTTATTCAAAGAAATGTGTCAATGGAAAACATTGTCATCATTGTGGAAATTTGGTGTTATTCCACAATAAATACCCTATCGATCATGATCAATCGTTGTTAAATGTAAATGTTGATTGGAAGAGATACGAATACATCAACTATAATACAAGTTCTAGTGATTCACATTCCAAAAGAATTGATTTGCTAGAAGACAAGATATGCGTCACAGATTTTCTCAAAAAATTTGAAAGCAAAATTTATAAATACACCCAGCATTCACATAGAGCACGATGGCAAGATCTTCAATTCAAACAGTCTCGTGAAATTTTTTCACCCGGAACAATTTTGTCGGTGGTTGATTTTGCTGAAAACTATACATTTGCTGCACAAAAAGAAATACAGAGTGAATACTATCACTCTGACCAAGTTTCGATATTTGTCCATGTTGTATATAGACATTCTCAACAGGATGTCGATGGCATTGAAAGCACATGTGACAATCGAGATGTGATTAAAGAATATCACTTCTATATCAGTGATGATCGTACACACGACACACATTTTGTCCAACATTGTATAGAAAATATTTTCTATGACTCACTGAAAAAACGCGAAGTCAAATTCAAAGAGCATTGGATATGGTCTGATGGATGTGCGGGTCAATTTAAATCTTCACGATCATTTTTTTGGTTATGTCGACTTCATAAAGCGCTGAACATTAAACATCGCTGGAATTTCTTTGAAACTGGGCATGGAAAAGGTGAGCATGATGGTGCAGGAGCATGCGTGAAAAGAGCACTTCGAAGATGGAAAATGAACTATTCTTCAGCACGGTTTCATTCAGCTGCAGAAGTTGTCCAATGGTGTCAATTAAATCTAAGCCATAATTATAATCAACAATCAAAAGACGTGCGCAGGTATGTCCACTATTTTTTTAATTTATATTATTTCTTAAAATTTAAAAAAATGTATATACTAACATTTAAGTACACATGTACACTATTTATTGTGTAGGTTTTTTTGGCTTGTTGGGGTCCAAGATATAAATAGATCAATACCATATGACGCTAGCACCATACATGGAACTAGAGATCTTCACTCTATTCAAACAAAATCATTTCACAACGTGTTTGCATTTGACAGTAGAAAGCAATCATGCTTTTGTCATATTTGCATTGAAAATGTCGAGTCTACAGAAGTTTGTGAAAACATAACAAACAACTACGTAAAAGCTTGGAGACACACAGAGATTAATCCAAAAGGAAAAATGCCACTGGCAAGTGTTGAAGAATTAGAATCAGAAGAAATAGCAATATCGTATGATGGCGATAGAATTTCAGATCTCGTAAGAGAAGGTAATAAACTTGTTTTTGACTTTTTAATCAATTGTTCATTCTAATCCATCGCCATAAGTAGTCAATTTAATTCATTTAAATACGCTAACACCAATCATAACTTGCACAGGAGATGTTTTCGCTGTGATTGCACCTATAGACAACAACGAAAATGTCAAATATTATTTGATGCGATGCACTGAAGGAAAAATGAAGTTATTGGAGGACTACAACGACAACGGATTTACATACGAAAGAGGATCCATCATTTTAAAAGGCTACTTTTTTCAGCAGACGCATATGACTAAAAATTATGTCTACTTTCAAGATTATGAGCCCGATGTTATATGTTGTCAATATAGTCATTTAGTATGTGCATCTCGAATAAAATTGATACAAGTTCCATCAAAAAAACAGTTAAAAACCAAAAGATGGAAACTATCCATATGTGACCATGAACGGATAGTTGAAGATGGTATTCCATTGCGATGTTTTTAACTACATATCAAAAATAAATTGATCTATATTTTTGTCCATGTCAATTGTTGTGTGCAATATATTTTTTGTCCAATTATCAAAATTGTTGTGCACAGTATATTTTTTCATTGAGATTTTATGAATATTTTCTTGAATGACAACTAACACAAAAGCTTAAATGGTTGTACTTTAACATGCTTAAAAATGAATTCAAATATAATTTGAAAATTCAAAAGTACTTTATTCGGGTCCCCATATGTCTATTAGACCACTAAGGGATGAGATAACGGATGTGGCTATCCCCACTCCGCCCTGAATTTTTACTTTTGGTTGATTGATACTAACGAAAAATCACAAAAAGACCTATTAAATTTTGTATTATTTTAATCCATCGAACATATTTCTTTAATACATACTTCACCATAAATATGATCTTAAATAGATGTCTTAAAATTGTCACCAAGTTCTCCGTCCCAAATCTTTAATTTAAAATATCGCTTGTGCAAATTCACATAACTGAAATCATGGCAAATGGAGATAACGATCATTTGATTTTTAATCACAAGCAAGGATTCCAGGATTGTGAAGCTTATGCTAAATTAGAGAAATGATTATTTACAACAAATCAATGAAAATTCATCAAATTGTTGTTTAAAATCATTGCTCTAATTTAACACAAACTTCACAATCCTGGAATCTTCGCTTATGACTAAAAAACAAAAAAACCGTTACCCCCATTTGCCATGATTTCAGCCGCATCAAATGTACCTGAACATTGAAAATAAAAATTAAATTAATTAAAAATCCATTATATCAAAATTTGAACTTAACATATATTTGCTTTTAAACTTCCTAATTCATCCATATTTCTATCAAAAATTTTAACATTCATAAACTTCTGCCCAACATTAATTCTTACCATAACATTCATTTTCAACATTGAATATTTCCTAACTTAGATTATCATTTTAAACATTTCCAACACCTCCCATTCATTCAACATTTCCTACCCTTGGGTTGCACCTATCAAGACATTTTAAACATTCATGCAAAACATATTATAATAACACTTATTCTCAACATAACAAATTGAAAACATTCCTTCTTCCATAACACCTCCCATTCATTCTTTCCCAACATTCCTTTTTCTCTAACACCTCCCATTCATTTTTTCCCAACATTGATTCTTACCATAACATTCATTCTCAACATTGAACATTTCCCAACTTGGAATAACATTTTAAACATTCCTAACACTTCCCATTCATTCTTTCCCAATATTCATTCTTCCATAACATTCGAAACATTCAACATTCATTCTCATCATTCAACATTTTCTAACTTCATAACATTCATTGTCATCATTCAACATTTCCTAACCTTGGATTGCACCTATAAAAACATTTTAAACATTCATGCGAAACATATTATAAATATTATCAAAACACTTTAAACATTCATGCAAAACATATTCTAAACATTTACCAAATGAGAAATAATGGACATGTACTCATGTATATAATCCAAAAAAGAGTTGATGAACTTGTGAATTCAATGTACATATATATATAATCAAAAAATAAATACCATCCATGTTCAAAACAACACCAATATATAGATATCAACAAAAACAATAAAGTCTGAACCATTGTCCATCTAGACCAATATCTTTCCACTATTTTCCACTAGGACCTTGGGACTCAACTCAACCTACAATACACAAAAAAACAAATTATAAATTTAGATCATAAATTATTTAAACAATTTTAAACTAAATTCAAGATATTAAGATATTAAACTCATCTACAAAACAATTCAATTATTAAAAAAATCGTACATCAAATTCTTTGAATGCATGTCCACCACTTTTTTCCCCTAGAGCCTTTCCTTTGGCTCCGAAGGATCTCAAAGAGCCAAGCTGCAACATGTACAAAAACAATTTTCAAATAAATCAAAAAAATATAAAACATTAAACTTATATCAGAGATCATTTCTAGTTCAACAAAATTACCTCGGTGCCAATATCTGCATTCATTAAAGACCCCACATCTTCGCCCCCAATTTCCAAATGGTCTCTTCCCTAAAATTTAAATTTTGTTAATAAATAAAACATAGTAGATACAAATAATAAATTAAGCAATTAACTTAAAACCAAAACAAAAAAAAATTAAAATCATTAGCTCACAAGAGATGGTAAACCATCTAAAAAGTTGGAATCTAAAGAAACCTGCATAAATAAATCAAATTAACAATAAGATACATTGATATTTATTAAAATTCAAACAAACAAAAAAAATATCAAGTTCAATCATAAATATTATAATTAAAATACCTCTCCTAAGCGCTCTTCATTTTGACTAAGATGCTCTTGGTTTTGACTAAGATGCTCTTGGTTTTGACTACTGGAGACTCGAAAATTATGTGCATTTAACATTCTCGAAAACTGCAAACAAAATACATTTGCTTAATATATTTATTCCCATGTACCAAAAAATTCAATTCAAAATGATTAATAAAAAATAAAATAGATTGTCATAGCATAATCAACAAACCTCTCCCATGCTCGATGTGTCATTGGATAACACATCTGAAGCTATATCTCGACAAGACTTAGCATAAGCCCTGAGATCATCCATGCTCAATGCATCTACCTCGTCATTAGTCTTGTAAACAAAACTTTGACGAACAATAGCACGAGCCCTCTCTCGCCCCAAACCAACTTCTACTCCAGCAAGAGCTGAAGCTAAACCATCACCTACCGATTCCCTTCCAATTGTCCCTAGTTGAGATGTTGTCTCCATCTCTGATCTTAAAGCCACAACCCTTGGTGGACGAGGTATCTCAGGTGGAGGTTGTATAGTGGTAGGGTCTCTGAGAGCGCCTTTTCGATTATATATTCTACCCTTTCCAACTCCATAAAAGTCAGAAGGAACATCAGTATAGTTAGGCTTCATACCTAAAAAAAACTCCGCATAAAAAAATCTTGCAAAATAATTAGGAACCTCATCGTTCCAAGGCAATCGACCATAAGTTGCAAGAAATCGATCATATATTAAATGTGCAATTTGAGGATGCTTGAAATATTGCACTTTCAACATTTTTCGCTTAAGGCCTTCCTTGAAATTGAACATTGAATTGGCTTGTTCTCTAGTGACTCTCTCCTTCACAACCTCCCAGTTGTCTGGACCCATAACTTGGTCCCTTCGCATCCGCATCAAATGAACAAAACCATTTGTAGTTGGTCCAAGTTCCTCATATGCATCAATGAATTTTTGCAAAGACGCCAAAACAATCTCTAGACTTTGTCGGCTCTCTGGAGGGAGATCCAAAGAACAAAGATCATTATTCAACCTATCATAGTGGGATCTACAACTTTCAAGAATAGTTTGTTGCACAACACCTTGCCATGGAAGCTCATCAGGTAAATCAGATGGATAAGTTGATATGGGTGTACACCCCTCAGCTAGTGGAACATATGTCGTCCTAGCTCTAGGAGGATCTTCAGGACCTTGCTCTCCACCCACACCTATTCCATCATCTACAATCCTATCTTGATCTTCCCCTCGCTCCATCGAATTACGCACATCTTCTGAACGTCGCTCTGCTTCAAATATAGCCATAGTCAAGAATTAACCTTGTCCATAAATTCAAAACACAAAAAAATACAATTTATACGTTATTAAACATTAATGTTCATACCAACAGAAGGTTGAGATCGACGCTCTCCCACAGAAGATGAAGGAGAATCATTTGTACCCCTTCGAACTCGTTGATGATCAAATGATTGGGACCCATGCAATAAACTTGAACCTCTCGATGAATTCGACAACCTTCGACTACCAACTGGAACACCAATTCCTGAGGATTGTGATGACCTCCTACGCTTTCCCTTCGAAGACTCTCTTTCCATTTGATATAACTTCTAAATTTACACAAACGTTAACATATTGAAATTGTACATGACTATTCTACAAACATCAAGCCAATATTTGATAAAAAACTACAACAAAATGTAAGTCCCCCTCCTAACTCTAATTAATTAACTAAAATTCCTTACCATCACTAATATTGCAACATAAAGATATATCTAATAATCATTTCATTATCAAATATAAGTCATAACATGATTAATTGAAGTAGTATAGTAACCTTAAAAACTTTTAATCCAACAAATATGGTTGAATTATATATGTCAATGAACAAACATCTCACTAAACATATATATATATTCTTATTAAAAGAATTCTAGCTCATATTTATAATAATAGAATTTACACACATTGAAGTTGTACATGTTAACTCTACAAACTTAAAAACATATCTATTAAAGATCTGCATACAAAATGTAGAGCTGGCTAAAATAGTATAACATATATATACACTTATTAAGAGATTTCTAATTTATATTTATGATAAAACAACTTACACACATTGAAATTGTACATGTTCATTCTACAAACTTAAAAACATATCTCTTAAAGATCTGCATACAAAATGTAGAGCCACCTAAAATATTATAACTTATTTTCTTTCGTAAGTTCCTCTTCTAGCTCTAAGAACACTATTGCAGCATAAACATAACATCAATAATCATCTCATAATCATTTAATTGTAATAGTACAATAACCTTCCAAATTTTTCAATGATCACTTATGTTTTCATTCTATATCTCAATAAACAAACATTCCTTCATTTTTATAAAAAAAATACCTAAGAACATCAAATTTTTAAGTGACTTTCTACATGAACTCTGTTCATGAAAAGGTTCTGTTCATAAACATGTTCTGTTCATGAACAGAGTTCATGAATAGAGTTCATGAACTCATATAACATTCTTGTACCTCACTTAACATAGTAAAACCACCGGTTGACCATTTATAAAGTTGTGTAGTATACCCTTTATTATCCTTTCATTAAAAATTAGGGAAACTTAATGAAACTCGTTCAGGATTAGGGTTTAAATATCCATTTATATAAAGAAGCCATGGGGTTGCATTTCATAAGAATAAAACAAATACACGTTATGTTGTTTGATTTTCATTTTAAATATTTCAAAGCCTTACTTGCTTTATACTTGCTCTTACCATTTTTATATATAAAAATGAGCATAACATGAACAGAGCTCTGTTCATGAGCAGAGCTCTGTTCATGAGCAGAGTTCTGTTCATGGAACTCTGCTCATGCCATGTTAGTAAGAGAAGGTGATTCCATTGATAGCAGTAAGTAGTAAGCTATGAAACCAAACACGTGATATGATGTGTTAGTTACAGTCATTGTGTAAGCAGTATAAAGCTTATAGATATTGTAAAGCTTGTGTTATAGTCATAGTATAAACTGATAACCAATGGTGATACTTCATCTGTACTTAGTATCTTTAACTATTAGTATAAGCCTAATTTACTCATACGTTATTTCCCTTAAAAAAGCAGGTATAATAACTATAGTGCTTAAGAGAAAACAAGATAAGATTTATAGGCTAATTAATACCTGTTCATATATAGCTCTAAGTATTTAGATCACGGCTAACAAGGATGAACTTTTATTAGGTCTAGTGGTCTGGTTAATCTTTAAAGAATTATATATTATTAAGGGCTCTTCATGGTTAGATACCTGCTAGAAGTAAGCTTCTATTTTTGTATTCAAGAGATACCACACAAAAAGTATGTGACTAGAGCTCCTAGAATTTATTGAACAATCATAAAAATAAGGGTGGACCATGATATATCATCATATATAGAAAAGTTATGAGGTTGGCAATTATATTATCTGGTAATGATTCAGCAGTAAATACAGTATCTAACACCATTAGAATGAATAACCCCATTGATACAAGACATTATAAGTTCAACTTTAGTTTGATCTCTAAGCTTCATGAACCCTGATAAGATCTTATAATTAAGATGGATGATATATTAGCTAGTAATGTATTTGAAATCATCTTGAAAAGAAATGAGCAGGGTGTTTTTTAACCTCGTGTTCGAGCGGCTGCTAATTATATTCTATTTATACTGTTGTAAAATATTGCCTAAGCCCTGTTTCTTCTTTCAGAATGGTTAATTATTAACATTAACATAAGGTAGACGGCTAGTTGATATAATCCTACTCAACTTGTAATAAAAGAGCCAACCAAACATACATCTAGTTTTATCCTATTTTGTATTAATTAGACCTACCTTAATCACTATTTTTCATCAGTAAAAAAAGTGTAATAATTTAGCTATCTTAGACTCCGGGTTTAACTTGTGAGTCTATATGGGCACTCAAACATATACCTGTGAAATATTGCACTTTTCGTTGGGCAATCGTAATTACGCGCCTTGAACTATCACACTAGTATAAATATTACACCACTAGCCAGCTTATGGGCTCATAAAAGAGTACTTAATATATATGGTCATATCTACCTATAAGAGTAATAATGACTAAGATAAAAGCTTTCATGCCCAACTATACCTGTTCCAGTTCTGTTCATGAGCAGAGTTCATGAACAGGGTTCATGAACTCTGTTCATGAGCAGAGTTCATGAACAGGGTTCATGAACTCTGTTCATGAACAGAGTTCATGAACCCTGTTCATGAACTCTGCTCATGAACAGAGTTCATGAACCCTGTTCATGCACATACAAACATCTCTAAAATCAAAACTGAATATAAAAAAATTAAAACTTCTAATTTTAACCCCCATAACAGATTTTTTTTAATTTTCTCCTAATGCCACCAACTAAAGAGCACAATATGCATACGATACATACCTGTATCCAAACGAACAGTTAAGAAATCGTCGATCCACGACGTCGCGACTATTCGATCCACCAACGCTCCAGAAACAACAAATTCCTTCACCAAGCAACAAATAAAATCATCAACTAAGACCTATAACATACACAGCCAAAATCAAAACACCACAAGTGAAGGAAAAACGCACCTTTCAATGCTGAGATTTCAAGCCTGCACACAAAACCGCAACAGCGTCCACGCAGCAACACAACCGAACACACCTGCCACCCAAAACGTAACGGCCGACGAGCAACATCCAACAAGAAACAGCAAGAAACAGCCAACAAGTCAACGAACTATCCAACGTAAAGCCGACGAGCAACAGCAGGTCGCGGGGCAGCAGCGGATCGTGGAGAAGTAGCAGGGTGGCGAACGTAACAGCAGCAGTTCGTGGAGCGTCAACAGGTCCTGGGGCAGCAGGCGGGTCGTGGAATAGCGGCGGGGTGGCAACAAAGCTACTGCGGGCCCGTTGCGGGGTCCAGAAATTTCCAGCAAGGAATGCCAAATGGCAGCCGATGCTATGTTTTTATGCAGAAAAATAGTTCGGCCGAACAATCATTCGGTCGAATAATCATTCGGCCGAAGAATTATTCGGCCGAAAAATTGTTCGGCCGAATACTTGTTCGGCCAACGGATTATTCGGCCGAATGATTGTTCGGCCGAAAAATTGTTCGGCCGAATAAACTATTGCCCGAAATTTTTTTTTCGTCCGGCAACTGTTTGCACACATTTCAAGGATCTCCGTTAGACTCGACGGAGAACTGTTTGTGGTTATTCGGCCGAATAACCTTTACATTATTCGGCCGAATAACCTTTATTATTCGGCCGAATAATATTTATTATTCGGCCGAATAACTTCCGCTAAGACGATTTTGCACTCATTTCTCACGAAAGTGTTACCCACCTTCACGTTTTCACCCTGCAATTTGATTGTTCCTGACATGGACAATTTGCACTAAAGAATGAGCTCCTGCAACTATTTATGAAACCTATGATGCTCCTGTGAGTGTGTGGACGATCATAGATATATAACATGTTTTTCATGTTAAAGCTTCTAGAATCATAATCCTTCATGCACATATTATACATGCAAATGCTATGTATGTATTTAAAAATATTCAAGTAATCAAATTGTCTAAAAAGAGGACCACAAAATGGCATGTGTGTTATTGACTGTTTGGGAGTAACAATTACAATTGAAAGGATAAACAAACCAAGATATGCAACATCTATTTTAGTCTTGGAAATCATGTAATTGTTATGACAAAAGGAGAATTTTGTCCCAACATCGGACACAAGTAGGGAAGATGATCGAGCACCATACAAAACGTGGTTCTAGAAAGTTTGGTGTTTTCTTTGCAGATGGATAGGAAGAGAGAAGTCATCGGTTCCCTCCAACAACTGAATTGTCCTTGGTGTGTATTTGAACATTTTTGCTCTCAACTCATGTAACTTTTCCGATCTCCTAGTGAACATGTTTTGGGTAGTATTGATATCATACTTTGGCTCATTAGAACTCTCGATTGACTCAACATAAGGAAATGAGTTATTGTCAATTTAGGAAAAGTTTATTTAGATTCCAAATTTTCAAAAAAAGAGCATATGGAAGTGTTCCTACATGTCTTTTCTATATCAACTATTGGATCCTAGACCGCAATGGGAAGTATTAGATCGTCAAATTTAGGTATTCAATCGTTAATATAATGAGACAATGTGACACATTGAGGGTTCATTTTCAACCCTTTACATTTTAAGGAACCACATAATATTGGGTTGTCATAAACAAATCTAGTTCATAATGAAGTATCATTGGCCCATGATGGTTGCTAGAAGATGGCATGTTATAATTGGAAGGGTAATGTGATTCTCCATTTTCATCTACCATTTGTCTATGATATCTTTCTCCTTGTAATATCCTACAACATTTTTAGAATGGTGGGATATCATGTGCATTTGAACTCGAACTCAAATTAGAATCCTCGAAAATTCAATGCATAAATTTTCAAATGCATGTGCAAAGGCATCATAAGTTCTATCAGATAATCAAAATATAAATCAAGTTTGGACTTACTACAAATTGCAAGGGATAATTTAATAAACTTGGAACAATATGGAATGAGATGGAATCTAAAGAATTAGACATTTGATATTATCACCTTTTTTCCCTATACTTGAGCCAAAACCATAATCAATGTGTGTCTACATTCTTAAAAGAAAATTAGAGAAGAATGTAACATTTTAACGTCAAACAAAATTTGAAGGTCTTTTAAATTAATTGGTGTGCCTAATTTAATTTGGGAACACCAATGCATATCTACATCCTAAATGCATCAGTGCATTAAATTATCATACACACTGACAATAAACCTCTACAATAACCTCAGTAAAAGAAAATGAGTATGCAAAGTTCCAATGCATAGGTTTGGTGCTTCTATTTTCATTGTATGTTGTTTATTCAATGCATTTAATTCAACATACTACATCGAGGCGCCTACATTTGTATGTCACACTATTAGCTGAATGGAAAAAAATAAAAACATGTGTTTATCATTGAAATATCAAGTGAAAATATGAGCAAGAAATTCATTTTGTAAAAGAAAGTTTATAAAGAAAACCCTATTCCTAATTTCATTTTTTTTCGAAAAATTAGAGGAGAGGCTTGTGCAAGAGAGATTTACCAAGGAAGACTTTGGAGTGGGCATATTTTCTTGAAGACATGAATTTGCAAGGTCACATTCAAATATGTAGAAAATAAATTTAAGGTATGTAATTATAATATTCATTTAAAATATACCCTAATTGACAAAAAAAATCCATAATTTTTTATCTGTTACTGTTTAGTGCATTTTCAAGAAACTAGAGGTGTTTCAAAGTTACCTTCAACATTGAAAACCCTAGTTTTCTTATTGCCTCTCTTTTGTTTTATGTTTTTGCAAACTCTAGTGTTAGGGTTTATTCTTTTTTTTGTAAGACTCGCACCCACAAAGTTTCGAACCGATGACCTTACGCAAGGAGTACTTTAACAGTACACCCATTCACCATATATTCTACACCCCATGGGCTTGCGTTGGGGTTTATTCTTTATACCATTATAGACTAACATTTTTTTAGAGAAATTAATTTTTAGTGGCTTTGTGTATTTGTATATAGGCTTTGGGTATATGTTGTATTGGGACCACCCATTGCATTGGATCCCAAACCTTGTCGTTGTCATTTTTTAATTTATTTTATCTTCATTTTTTTCCGATCCACAATGCACATTGCAAAGGTGCATTTGTTTTTTAAAGTGCACCATTTGGTGCAACTATTTTTTTAAATACTTATTGAATTTAGTGGTGCATAATATACATAAATGACACACCAATGTGAAAGACTATATCAAACACAATGTTTGAACAATGCTTGTTTTTTTAAATGACACCACATTTATTAGTGCATACTATATAGTAACTACACACTGGTGCTTATATGCGATATGTGCACCGGTGTATATTACTGTACTCTACATCACCTTACCCAAAAACATTTTTAGACTAAAATTGTTTACTTAGTTTGTAAAACATATTTCAAAATTTGTGTATTTCATTATGAAGGGATAATTGTTTACTTAGTTTGTAAAACATATTTCAAAATTTGTGTATTTCATTATGAAGGGATTTTATTGATAGAAGATGGGTGATAAACAATTAGGGAAAAACACCTATAGTAATAAAGGTGAGAGAAGCACATCCCAAGAAGAGAACATGGAAAGTTCTTTTACACTTTAATATAAAAGTAATATATTTAAATTATATGTAGGTTTATAAAAGTAATATATTTAATTATATGTAGGTTTAAATGATGCATACTGAATAATTACATGTTATGCATAGCAAAAACTTTAAGAAACTCGAAAAGATTGTTTGGAATATAAGTGGAAAAACACATAAAATATTTATGGAAGCTTGTAAAGAGAAGAATTTAGTGAATCAAAAGGTGATCAATATGAATTTTTTTTTGTCTTTTTATTATATATGTACTTCTTAATAATAATTGCTAACATGTTTCAAATGTTCAATTTCACATTTGTTGAATATTGTGCAAGGATCAACAATGAGGGAACATAAGGTTGTCTTAAGAAGATAAAAAGTTATGAAGAATGTAAATGATGATGAATTGGTCCGCAGTTCATCTAGAGTGATGCCACAAGCTATTGAGAGAGGGGCAATGTTTTATAAAACTATGAGGGATATAGCGGAAAGAGTGTATATACACTACCATTTACAGTACAAAAATTAATCCAATGACTCCAAGAATCATTTTATACATAAACCACAACAAGCATTTCCGAAGCAATGGTTAATGAGCCTTGTGAGACTTGGAATAACAAAAAAGAATCATTTGAAAAGTATTATTGCCAAATATGCATACACTAGTCCAAAAAATTACCAAAATAATATTTTTGATATATTTATTTTCATATAAATATTAATATATTTTTAATTGTATTTTTCATTTTTCAGGAAGATTGATCGAATTCCAAAAGATGATTGACGTGATATATGAAACATGCCAATAAGGATGTTGAAAAAGGTGTACAAGGAGATGGCCAATCAAATTAGCATAATCCTATCATAGAAGGAACCATCCCAACAACAATGTGCATCGAATGTATGTATTTGTTCATTTTTTCTATGTATAGAGAGTTTAACTATCACATGAAATATTAATTTTCCGTCATTTTCTTTTTGCATAAAAGAAAACAAAATGGAACCCATTCAACACATAATATGGGAGACCAAGAAAAAAAGGGTTGATCAGAAAGTTTGTGACTACTTAATGAGTTCTCCTTAAGTATTTTTTGGGGGGGAATCATAATTTTACCAAGTATAACAAAATTACATTCCTTAGATTCCTTTCAACATTCATATGTTTCACCCATCATGTACTCTTTGGATCTCGGAATCGATCCTCAGAAAATGCAAACATGGGCCTGCTCTCATAGATTAGCAAGCTCCAAAGAAAGGAGTCACCAATTTCCATAAACATCGCAAACTTCCATATAAATAATCCACAATGAAACCTATCAAGTTCAAAAAGGTATCATAATTACATCACCATATTCAAACATATCCTTTTAGATGATAAATATAAAGAAAAATTAAGATTTAGAGTTCATATATAGAGTGACTAGAGTCAAATAAATTGAATTCTCTAGGATCATATACATGTTTCCCACCTTCCCATTTATCCCAAATATGCCAAGTAGCTCATGTCATCTCCATACCCATTTTAAATAAGGAATCAACAAGTGTGTTCCTTTCTCTATAATAATTAAAAAATAGAGAATTCATTTATATGATTTTTTATGTTGATAAGCCCATAAAAAATGGGCCTTACCTGAAAATTTCTCAAAGAAATAATACCCTTCATCCAATAAATAATTACTTTGAAGTCTCCCATCACCTAAAGATTTGGATGCCTTTCACAACAACAATCATCAATACAAATTTTAGTGCAGTTAGCTTAGATCTATTATTTGTGCTTTTACCCAAACCTAATTTGAATTTCCAATAAATTGTTATATATATATATATATATAATCCCACCTCCCACTAGCTCCACTCATCGATGGGTCCCCTTGTTTTTCCCCATCAAAATAATCCCAATATCCATTTCTATCTATGGTTTCTTCTTTGATTACCCTTGAAGTTTTTTGTCTTGTATATCCTTAATTTTGTTTAGAATAATCATGATTTTATTAGCACATATATGAGGAGGAATATAATGATCTTCAAACAAACGATAATTTCTCATCAACCATATTCCCGAAGCAACAATAAAAATTAAATCTTTATAAGGTTGTGTTTATCAATGTCCACACCAAATCCTAAGTGATTCTTTAATAGTTTCCCTACCCCATGCATCACTTAAACCTATTTGAGATTCATTTTTTTTCCAAACCGAGTAAGTATATGAGCAATGGATTACCATATGCACAAGATTTTCCTCATAATTTTTACATAGTGGGCATCTTCTAGGTCCATTCCAACTTTTCCTCTACATAAAATCCCACGTGGGAACCTTTTAACGGAGAGATGGCCATATAAATACCCTTACTTTGAGTGGACAATTAAACTTCAAAATATCTTTAAACCACTGAGCCAACTCTAAATACCTTATTCTTATCTAAGTACCTTGTATCCTAACTCATGTCTATATCCCTCTCTAATAGGATTTCTCGACCAAACCATAGCATCTTCATCTTCTTTGATTCTAACATGGCTAATTTTTAGGCTATGATAATAATTCTCCTAGTGATGACCCTCATCCCCAAAAAATCCTAGTTTTTTAGTCATAAGCCTTTGCTAAATAAAAATATAAAAATTCAAAGGGTTGAAAACTTGATTCAAATAAAATGGTCCTTTGTCCCTTAAAGCTACCACCATGTTTCTTGGAAGCTTAAAGTTATCATTAGAGCCCACCCAAGGGTCTTCTCCTAAGCAAATATTAGTACTTCCCCCACATTCTAAACAAGCCACTTACCCACCATAATATAATCCATCACCATTGCCTTCCATAAAATATAAGCATTATGATAAGTTTTCTATGGAATTCTTAACCACTATTTAACAGAAAGAGGAGCAATGCATTTATGCCATATGGTATTCTCTGATATCCATGTCCCCTCAATAAGTCTACATTACATTTTTCCACTAAATCTTTGTTGGTCGGGTAATTTGTCAAGTGGCCAACTAAGGAAACAGAACCCAAACAAAGTGCTTAAGGCAACGCTTCGTGTGTTTGGGGTAATTGTCTTTCACAAGATTAAGGCCATGTTTCCTTTACAGGTTTCTCTCAACAAGAGAGTCTCAGTTTGATTTTGTTTTATCTGTAATAATATCCTACTATTTAAATTGAGTAAAAAAAAATCAATCTAACTATATTGAAACCAATAACAAAAATATATTATATACTAAATAAATAAATAAACAATAATTAGGAGCTACTAAACTACAAAAATATTAACAAACTTAATCAAATTACCTAAAACTATCCTGGCCAGGTAGAAATGTTAATGTTATTATGAAATCAGAATTTAAAAATAGATATTATTAAAACCAAAACAATAATGCAAAGTTAATGATCCGATTTAAAAAACAATATAAATACTTGATAACACATTCAATGAAATGAAAGCTAAAGTTAATCATCAAATCACTGTACAATCATTTAAACAGATTTCACAACAACATATCTGCGAGGAATAAAAGAGTGATCTTAGCACACAATTGCAAAGTATATGTAGACCAAATAAAAATATATATGGAAAATAGAAACATGAGTCTTTATATATATTGGAATAAAATTCACAAGTACCAATTTAAAAGATTGTAGCAGAATTATGTTGAAAAATAGTGATAACAATTACAATCCACTCCTATTATTTTTGTCCATCCAACTTTGAACTCCCTCTAACTTGACAAGACTTTGACTTATATAACCATGGCCTACGACTAACAGACTTATGAGTCATTAAACAATTGTAACCACATTTACCCATAATAGACTATTCAAACAGACTCATTACATCAAGGAATGTTGACACTTAACAGTTGTCAACACCAATCATGAACAACATCATAAAACAGAACACGTATTGAGAAATTTAAGGAATAATTCATGGTCAATAATTGAGTGTGAAATGGTGGACTTACTAGACAATGCCATCCACACAAGAAATTTTATCATTGTCTAGAACCTTCATAACCAATCCATACAATTCCAGCAACCACTTCAACTGACCTTTGGGAGCGTGAGCATCTTCGTATTTATGGAAAAACTGAAAAGAGGATCTCATCGTAAATGCATAACAAGTGGCAAGATAATTTGTGATATTCGTTAGAGTATTCATCATACGAACAAGCATTTCATGGACCTCCGAGTTGATCTAGAATTCAAAGTATCCTCAAAACGAGACAAAATTGAGACTAACACTTTCCAAAACCACAAATTAAATTAAGGTTTTTTCCTCATATGCATGCCTATTATAATTTAACGGTTGTAAAAATTAAATAAATAATGTATTATAAGGATTCCTACAGAATCTTCGATTATGTAGGTATCCTAATACAAACAGGTAACTTAAAAATAATGAGGCAACAAAACAACAAATGCTTTACCTATGTTGTAACTGACGAATAGATCCCTTGTAAATACAAGTTAACATGAAATAGCCAAAAATAAACAAAAAATGATTATTGATGAACCCCTAAATTCAAGCCATGCATGTAGGCTAAACCGACACCTGCACAAGAGTTACTCTACGAGCCTCCTTTAGCTTGGATTTAAGCTTGATCACTTTGGCTACATGGAGTCTATTATGTTTAAGGAGCTTCTTGTTCTTTGTGATCAATGCTTTCTTATGGTTCTTATAGTGGTCCTTTTTTCCTTTCATAAATTCCCACTTCTCAAGCCAAGTGACCAGATTAATTTTTAAGCCAGCAATTTCATCCTTCATTATAGTGTTATTCAATTGAGATTCATTAAGCTTGACTTCCAACCAGGAAATATTTTGTATATCGATTTGATCAGCAAGTGAATCATACATATACTGGGGCCCAATCGAATCAGTCTTCTCCATGTCTTCCTATACATTTGATGACTCCGTTTCAGATTCACTAAGGTTAATGACAGGTGGTTCAACAATTTGCAAATTGCACTTAGACAAGAGAACAATGACCATACTCCTGGTCATCTGGCAGACTACTACATCAGTCATTATTTTGCTAGTCTGGCCCTCATTCTCAACTTTAACTTTCTTAACTTCAGTTTTAGGATTTTCAAAAATAACTCCCAACGGTCCTTTACCCTTTTCCTTGAAGGATGATGAATCAAGCTTAGAATCAAAAGAGACAGAGTGAGATTTTCTCTCGTGATCATACCCTTCGATGTTTTCAACATAGAAATGAAATTCTTAGTCGATGCCTGAATTAGAAGCTTTAGGGTTCTCGGAGTTTGAATGGATATCAAAACCCCTAGATTAAGAATGCATTTAATCTGAGGGTTTATTTTGAGTATGTCTTGTAGTATCAACTTCTAATTCATTGTTAGGGTTTTCAGGAAGGGAAGCCTTATGTTTACGTCTGGTTTTAGGTATGGCCTGAGGCCATTCCTTATTAACCCCAAAATTATTGCGGGCAAGGAAAGATTCCCAATTATCACCAAGATAGGATAATAGTTTTAACCAGACAATTATGAAACAAGCTTCTTTTCCTATTGGCTATGTTCTTTTGAACTAAGGACGCCATTTTCGTAAGACTATAAAGGAAATAGAAGGGCATATTAACGTCTTGTCCTTTAAACACCAGCAATAATATGAGACAATAGTAATGAACTTGAGAGAAGCGCCCCTCATAAGTTACATACCTCATAATCATCTCAAGGAGAGATTGCCAAGGCATCTTAATCAATTGAGTAGGAAAACCATACCTAGAATCCACTTCTCTGTTAGACTTAGTCAGAAATTGTTTCCATGTTTGACCTTCCATACGATTTCGCTTGAACCACCTTTTGCCTTCCAAAGGAAATTGAGTAGCCTGAGCTATGAATTCTTTAGTCTGATCCAGGTTTATGTCACCAATGTGGGCATCTTTACCATCAAAAGTCGAGGTGAAATATGTGGTGGATTCTATATTAAAACCAGAGAAATTTTGTAAGAAGGGCATCCACCCAACCCTCGTAACAGGCTCAATACATTCGTCATAGGCACTAACATACTTTGCACCACACATTTCGAAACGATTGACAGGATCCATTAGGTAGAGGTGAATTTTGCGAAGGAAACAAAGAACCAAAGACAAAGTAGGGTAATAAAATATGCTTCATCTCATCTCCTTCTTCTCAAGTTAACTGGAAAACCTACCAAAATGAATATTGTCTCCATGATGGTCCAGTACAAAGAACCCTCAAGACCATTCCCAGACGAATGATAATAATGAAAGGTTCACAAACTAAGGATGGTTTCAATTTCCAAAGCCATTAAAATTTATGATTTGCTTGGAGATCGTGGATGACCGTGGATTAAGGTTTTATGTGACATTTGTCAAGGTTCATGGGATTAGTTGGCAATCACAAATTAAAACCATAAAATAATGATTATCCATTTAAATAATTCCCATATAAACACTTAAAACCAATATGATATGTTAGATGTTCAAGATGAAAAGGTCAATTCAAGCTAAAATTTTATAATGGCTTATAATAAACCTGACAAATGGAATGTTTGAACAAAGAATGGAGATTAGTAGTTAAGTGTTAATTCTGAGGTATAATATGTGACCAATCCATTGTTTATCTTTGAACAAATATTTGATAATGAAGTCTAATATCATCAATAAATGTCAAGTGTGAAATATATTCGAAGATAGGATAAAAATTTAATTCAAAAAATTATCAAATAATATCATAAAGGTGTAGGATTGAATTAATATTAATCACAATTTATCCTAGACACTATTATGCAACATAAAATTATTTGAATTATTTCATCTATCCTTGAATTGAGTAGACCCTAACACAACGACATTATAAAACACCCAAGAAAATAGTAACTACTAAATATCGTAATAGATAACTTTGGTTGGATTGATAACAAATTCATTCATAATGTTTCATGTAGACTCTTCTAAGGTACTTGTCTTTGATCTGAACCAAAACATCAATGAGAAATTTAGTAGCTTCAAAATTCCTAAGAAATTAATGACTTAGCAACAATAGATATATGTTTCATAAATGGATAAATTCTTTTAAACAATTGACGGAACAGAAGATCGCCATTCAGGCCTGCAGATTCTCTTTTTACATGACAAAATCCTTAATTCAGAGTACCTTCTCAAACATAAAATATGTTCAAACACAGGCTTAACAACCTCATTGAATTATGATATTTTCAAATCCTGAAATAAAATTTGCACTTGGATATTGTTAAGAACCAAGGGGGTTTGTTGGAATCCAACAAATGGTGACATATCTGGGAGAACCAGTTATCTCTAACAATATACCTGAAAATGAAAAATATAGGAAGCAAGAAGAGGCCTCTCGAAATATCTAATTTCACACCACATGACCTCATTAACTCATAATCCTATATAGTAAAGATCAAACTTATAATGCTATCACAAACAAATAAATTACACTAACCACTAAAGCGAAGAATTTTCAAAGATAAATGACTTTTAATATATGTACAATGAGAACACTCCATCAAGATGGAATACTCAAAAGTTAAAGATAATCATATAGCACCAACGAAAAGATATGACCACCATACTCTTCACTAACACATCAGGATAATATGTCCCATCCATTAGAATACAAACATTTATTTACATTTTATACCATGGAAACTGTCATGTCCCAAATTTGGCATTGGGTCACGAGGGCCTAAGCCCAATGACCATATTCATGAGAGTGTGTCAAATTGACGTTAAGGGTCAAAATATTGCCTAGGAGGAAAATTACTAGTTTCCTAGGCTAAGGGTGGAAGCTTTGGGATTTGACATAAGGAGGATAATAAATGATGTTTGTACATTAGAATGGCATAAATATTTAATTAAGGATCTAAATAAATAAATACAAGAGAAAATCAAAGTGGTAATTGATCATGAAGACACATGGAGGATGTGGGACCCACACAAGCTAGATTTGCCATGCCACATGGCATCCTACTCTTTCCATTTCGAATCCATAAGAAGCCAAAAGTTCTCGAGGTGAGTTAGAAGGTCAATATACTTGGCATGATTCATGTAAGGTCGAATTGGAGTGGAAGAATAACTCCCGTGGGAGAGGAAGAGGCAATTTGGAGATAGTGAGACACTTGGGCTAGATTCCCTAGCTCTATGAAAACAATGATGAAGATGCTATGACACATATGACACAAATCAGACCTGAGGGCTGACATATGACATTTATGACATGTCAAGGATAAAAATAGCCTCCAAGAGGGCACTCAAGTGAGTTAGGGCAGCCAAAGAGACACCAATTCGAATTGGGAGAAGGAGAGGGCTAGAATTGGAAGGACAAGTGGCATACTTGGGAATCTCTTTCCAAATTGAGTTTGCATGAATATCTTGGAAGGAATTCGACCCATGGAGGACATTAGAAATTTATAAAATTCATGAACAAAGAATAATGGCATATTTTGATCATTTGATAAATTTGCAATTGCATTTGTGAAGAGAGAGAGCTAGTGGATGACTAGTTTCTTGCCTTAGCCAATTTCGAGGGTGAAAGATTCCCATCCAAGTTGGTAATTGGAAAGGCCATTCAGACCTTTCATTTGTAGCTTTAATGGATTCTTTATTTGTAGGAGTAAGCTACAGTTCATCTCATGGTTTCTTCTAGTGCAGCTCACTCCTTCAACCATTTCCAGTTTTCATGGCATATTCTTGATCCTTGAGGGAGGGCGTTTTTGGTGAGCTCTTGTACTCTTTGGGAGAGATTCCCATGATCCATTTCTATTTTAATATGATTAATATACTCTGTTATTCATATTCAGAAATTTTCAGGTCGAAATACCAAGTGGTTATATGTAAAATTGATTATTAATGAGCAAACAGTGACCATTCCCCCACTAGATTGATGTATGCCAATGTATTGATGATGATTTCGAATGGAAGAATTTTTATCTGATATATTTATGATGTATGGACTTCCATTGATGAGTATTTCAAGTTTCATGTTCATCACTTAATAATTTGGAGCCATCTTGCTCAGTTTTATTTCATTTGAAGAAGATTTAATGCTATTTCCCCCAAGGTCGAAACTAGTCTTCTTGCATCTGATTTAAGGGAGCTATAGAAGACATTATAAGTTGAATGGTGATTCATATGAGTTCATGTTTATTTCATTTATATTTACCCTACTTCCATTCAGAATTTAGAGTTGTATTGAGTGCATTTGGAAATTCATTTTCATCATCTACCCCTAGGGGGTTTGTACCACAATTTTACTAGTAAAACTCCATACATTGATCAGATTTCCAAAGTTATTTTTAGAAGTCATTTTATGGTTAATAGATACCTATAAACACCATTTTTATGTATTAACATCATTCATACACCTGCTGGTACAATTTGAGAGCATTTGGAGCTATTTAGAGCCATCTACCATTGGGGGTTTGAAGCTCGAAATTACTAGTAATATTCCCTACCTTGTCTAGATTGTAAATGAATGTGAAGAAGTGTTTTAAGGGTTTTGAAGTATCCTTGATCCTCTATTATATGTATTAATACCTCTCAAATACCTTCAGACCCATTATACAATCATTTGGGGTCATTTGGAGACCAAGAGACCAATACTAGTCAAAGAGGAATTGCTAGTCAAAATCCCTATCTTGACCAGATTTAAAAGAGGATTTGCAGAAGTAATCTAAAGGTCATATATCATCCTTGAACATAATATTCAAGTCCTAATATCATTCATATACCTTCTCAGAATATTTGGGAGCATTTGGAGCAAATTGGAGACCTAGACATCAAAACTAGTCAAAGGTCGAACTAGGGAAAAAAAGTGAAAATTTTGCCATTTTAAAAAAATTATTAAAAAGGGACATTACAGAAACAGGTTCAAAAGTATTTAAAAAGGAGATTAACCAAGGACCACTACCTTATCTTAGTAACTAGATGATGGCAATGTCATTCACAGTCACTATCAGAAGTGAACAGGCTGAATAGGTTGGCTCGTGATGAGACCCCATGTCTCTCGATTTTTCAACTGAGAGCCACTGCCCTGGCTTGGTGACCAGTTATTGGAAATGTCAGTCTAATAGCACCCATGATCATGAGCAGGACGTCTCATTTCTGAGACCCCCTGTTCGTTAATTAACTTCTTCAGTAATTTCATAATTATTTACAATGAGAATGATATTGATAAGAACCTTAGTTGAAGGCTACTGCCCTGGCTTGATGATCATATATTGATAGCATCACTCACAAGAACTGTCGGAGATTAAAAGTTCGACTCATGATGAGACCTCCTTTCTCCTGATCTGACGATCAAGAGCCATCACCATGGCTTGGTGACAAATTTGGTGATGTCATTCCGACAAGGCTGATGATCATGATAGGTCAGCTCTATTTAGAGACCTCCTATTCTCCAACCAAATCCTTTAATTATTGAACACTAATTACAAAATAGTGAATGGATGGGTAGGAAAATCAAGATAAGACTCCTCGAATTACATGGAGAATCTTGTGATGGCTAATGTTACCAACTCATAAGGATTTCTGAAGAAACATTCTTGATAGATGAACTTGTTGAATTCGGATACCATTTAAAAGATAAAAGTCTGAGGATAATGTCCATGGGTCTATCTGACTGCTTGGATAAGTTAGTGAAATATTTTTGAAAGCTAAGAGCAATTTGATCACAGTAAGAACATTTGACAGAGCGAGAAACCTACTTAAAATGCATTCCTAAAAAGATATCAAGTTCATTAGTAGCATGCCAACACATCGTTATTTATTTACAATACCCCCTTAGGAACAAAAAATTAATTTATCAAAAAGAAAAATAATTTCTAATAAACCTTAACTTTGAAGTAATCAGATTATTTACAGAATGAAAATGGGCATATTTATGATTATTTGGAATAAATATGTGTCTCTGAAAATTAAATTTTAGAACTGGGAAAGATAGTTACGATTCAAGAAATAATTCCCAATTGAATTAGAAAATCAGTAAGAGAGATGTATGAACTCTTTTATGCCTATTGATTACAGATGAATAATATTGCAGAAAAGTGAATTTGTTGCCCAAAATCAATACAAAACAACAAACTGAATGAAATCCCAAAAAGATGAAAGAGAACAGAACAAGTCTTGAAAGACATCAACCGTTAATAAATTAGAATATTGTTGAAAATGATTGGTTTTTTAGGTAACTTATTCTAAACTTGAAATATCAAAAGAGAAAATTTAGTAAAGCAAGTTAATTACATAATTAAGTTGAAAAGAACAGAAAACAAATATGTACAAGAATATGTACAAAAAGTTATATACAAAAAACCAACCTTGTTTGAAGCATCACTGGAAGTATTTTTTCAGGATCTGCCCATTAACCGGGAAGGTATTGGGTTGTCCCTCTAAAGTATGTAGACGGAAGGTGCTCGGACCTAACTTCTCAAAAATGACATAATGACCCAACCAGAGGCGTTGAAATTTTAAATGTCCCCCTTTATCCTCATGGACTTTATCCCACTTTAAAACCAAATCACCAACTTGAAATTCCCTATTTGAAGACGAGCTCTGATCAAACCATTTTTTAACAATCTGTTGGTGTTTAACAAATTTTTGTTTAGATTTTTCCCTTTCATCTTCTAGTTTCAACAGCATATTAATTATCCTTTCCATAGCTGGACAGTCCACCTCTTGGAAAGACTGTGGAAACTGCAAGGATGGAAAAAATAGATTGCAAGGGAGAATGGCCTTAGTGCCATATACTAAAAAGAATGGTGAGTTTCCAATTGTTGTTTTTGGAGTAACCATGCCATCCCATAGTGCATTGTATAAGGCAGTGTTCCAATTTTTGTGGTGGGTAGCTATGGTCCTTTTCAAAATCTTTAACAGATTCTTATTCATAGATTCAACCAAGCCATTTCCCTACGGGTATTAAATAGCTGAATATTTGATCCTAATACCCCTCTCTAATGAAAATTATATCAATTATATAGAAGAGAATTAGGATGAATTATCAAATACCAATGACTTGGGAACACCGAATCTTGTAATAATATAGGTTTCTAAGAAATTAATCACCTGATTCATATTCACCACACGAAGACCAGCCCTACTATGTCAAGACCCCACTGTTGAAATGGTCTATCAACGGTTACTAGTTGTAAAGGGAAAGCAGGTTTTTTTATTCTTCCAGAAGCTATTTGACAGTCTCGACACTTTCGTACATGAGTGTGGGAATATTTAAACAAGCTAGGCCAGAAATATACAGCTCTAATAATTTTATATGCAGTAGTGTTTCCACAAACGTGGCCACCAGTGGGACCAGCATGTAATTGGTTCAAGACTAAATCAAATTCATCTTTTTCTAAGCAATGGAGGAGAACACTGTCTAAATTTTTCCTAAATAGGATGTTATTAATTAGTTGATATGGTGCTAATTTGAGTCTAATAGCTCTATTTTTCTTAGGCTTTAAGTAATCAGGATCACTCCCGATTTCAAGATAAACTCTAATATTGGTGTACCAATAATCTTGAGGAACATTAACATAGCAGATTTCTTTATGCAACAGAGAATCATCAAATTGAAAATTAGAATGACTAGTAGGAAAATGTGTTGATTCAATGGCCATGTTGCACAAACCTTGTCCCCTTACTATCTTTTAAGTTTTAATCTCTAGATCGTACTCCTGTAGGGCAGTCATCCAATGAGCCCTTTTTCCCCCAATTCTTTCTGCACTAACAGGTTTCTAACAGCAAGGTACAGAACGATGATCTTTGTTTTAGACTTCAAAATATAAGTATGGAAATGCTTGACTACTTTAAACACGTCAAAAGCATGTTTATCAACTTTGTGATAATTTAGTTCAGCCCCCTTAAAACTAGAGCTCATTAATGAAATAGGGACTTCATGGTCTTGATGATTCCTTTGAGTGATGACAGAAACATAGGATAAATCTTATGCAAAGGTATAAAGAATGAAATATTTTGAAAATTCAAGGCTCAAAAGCACGAGGGATTCTAATATGCGGCTTCCGTGATTCTCAAAAAGGATTCCATTTCATTATTTCCCCGGCTAAAAATGACATCCTTTTTAATCATGTTTTTTAGGGGTCGAACAATTTTGTAGGGGTTGAACAATCTCAGAAAAACTTGGGATGAACCTTCTTACAAAGTTTATTTTTCCCAAGAAAGACTGCATTGATTTGTTGGTGGAAGGGTAGGTAATATTGGATATAGCCTCTGTTTGTTTTGGATCAATCATGATCCCATATTTTGACACTACAAAACCAAGGAGAATCCCTTCAGTGACAGCAAAGATAGTTTTCTTAGGGTTGAGGGAAATACCAAATTTCCTACAACATTCGAAAACTTTCTAAACATGAGAGATGTGATCATATCTATGTTTAGAAAATATAGTGACATCATCTAAATAGACAACGACTACATGGTTAATGAGACCTCTAAAGGCAACATCCATTTCTCGTTGGAATGTATCCCCGACATTTATTAAAACGAAAGGCATCTTCCTATATGCATAGGTCCCCCAAGGAGTCATAAAGGTAAATTTTAACTAATCTTCTTGTGAGACCAAGATTTGGTTGTAGCCTAAGAAACCGTCAAGTAATGAAAACATTTCAGACCGAGACACCTTTTGCAAAATTTGCTCCATAGGAGGGAAGGGGTAATTATACTTTTCGAAAGATTTGTTGAGGTTTCGAAAATCGACACAAAGTCGAATATCTCTATTTTTCTTCCTAACCAAAACTAGGTTGGAAACCCATTGTGCATGGCATACCGGGAAGATAATTCTAGCAGCCAAAAGTTTGTATAGTTCCTTTTTAACTACTGGTTCCAAGGTAGGATTCATTTTTCTCAACTTTTGCTGGAAGGGTTTTGATTGAGGCTTCATTGGAATAATGCGTTGCATGATTTGAAGAAGAAAGGTTTTAAATTCGTCATATGTCCATGCAAAAATGTCTTTATATTCTCTGGCTAATTTTATAAATGTTGACTTTTGAGTTGGTGTACAATTTGTCGCTATGTGAACATTATGTGGATTAGAGTCAGTTCCTAAATTAACAATTTCATAATGCATGCAAGATATATTAGTCTTACAATTAAGAACTCCTTTAAACTTGTCTTGAAGGTCATACAATTTTTCCAATCTAAGAACAGATGTAGGGATATGATTCACCGAATTAAAATATTTGTCTATTGAGCAATGAGGATGTATCACCGAAAAATTTTGCAAGTCTTCATCATGTGTCTTTTCATTTATTGTTGATTCCTTGAAGGTATCTTCCCCGGTCAGAAAATTTATAATCAGGAGTTCATCATCAAAAACACGCTAGTTAGTGATGTCATCGGGGATAGATGGCCTATAAATTAATTCAATTGAAAAAGCATTGGAAAAGAAATATTTAGAAGGAATAAACCTTGAAGAGACATTAGCCAATAACTCAAATTCTTGGTTTTGTAAGCAAGGAATTGAATGTATATTGAAATCCTCTAGCACTGAGACTAAATTCCAAACCTCTTTCTGGTAATTTTGCAGGTGACCAGATACACACAATGTATAGAATTACGTACATGTCGTACAATGATTTCAGAATCACCAAAATCAATTAACACTTTCACATTTAGATCCAGATCCTTCTTAAGCCCCTGGATAAGGGCTTCATATACGGCTATATTATTGGTACAGCCAAATTCAAGTCTGCATATTATAAAAAAATTATTACCTGCGGGATAGAGAAGCATACAAACTGCACCTGCACCTTCCTTCGATATTGAGACATCAAAATATAAATACCAAGGCTTATTATTAGCATTATCGATAGAATTTACATTACTTACAATTTTTACAAGGTGGGATGGAGATTCAGTAAAATCACAATGCAAAAATTCTGATTTCTTACCTGAATTTGAGAATGTTGATTTTCAACGGGAAAAGTTCCCAATACCGAGACGAAACCATAATTTCCTAAAATCGAGTAAGTAAACATCACTGGTTCATTAGGGGCATTTATTTCATTTACAATATGTTTCATGTACCTCTCTCTATAGATTCTGATTTGGTTCGGTAGTCCATTATTTGGCAACCATAAGTGGGACCAATCAGTTGAGAAATATCCTTTTAATGACTGTGGCCAATCCTGACTTAAAAGCATCCCGTATACATCAGGGATATCAGCAACCACTATGTAAATGATTTGAAATATTTGATGATTGGCAGCCACTCTAATCATTACTCCCTTTAACTCTCCCAAGGCTCTGACATTTGAGCGATCGAGTTGGCTTATCTGAGTTTCACAAGGGATGAATTCAACATTGATATTCTTACATACAAAGTAAGACATATAATTTGATGAAGCTCTAGAATCGACCATGCAATTATGGACATTCCGATTAAAATTTTCAAAATTCAAGAGAAAAGGGAGAGTGTTGGACTTCGAGTTTTTTCCTATTAAAGTGGCCCTATCTGCTGCTGATTTTTTATTACTGTCCGAGTTAGCAGAAGTCCTGTTGGTACTAGGGTTAGAATTATTTGTAGCAGTAGAAGTTACATGGTTTGTACTTGGAGCACTACTGACTATATTTTTCAGATTAGGAAGTATTGTACCACTTGGAATAGGAAATATATTTAGCAAATCGTACAACGAGATATTTTCTCTTTGTTTTTTTAGATCTTCAATTATCTCATATTGTAGTTCCAAATTTTGGGTAGTTTGAGACACCAGTGGTTGGTTTGCAGGAATGATACTGTTCCTTTTATTTTGATTGGAAATTGATGGAGCTTGTGAATCCATGGGACCTCTACTTCTCGTGTTATAAGTATGTTGATTTTCAAATACCAAGTGGTTACTGGACTCAATTTCTTTATGTGAATTGTCCCATAAATGACATTTAAATAGTAAAGGATATTCTTGAGTTTAATATTCAATCTCAAGCTTCTCCTCCTCTTCATACCCATCATATTCTTGCTCAGGGGAAGTTTCAGGTAGAGAATATAAAGCTCTAATAGTATTGGAAACTTCCTCATTGGATGCAATATCAGGAGGTGGAATCTGCTTGTTATTGGGAGTTGTAAATTGCCTATATGGAGTTCTAAAGTTTCCCCTGTTGGAAGATCCTTCCCCATTATTTTTCTTCAAACTAATGGCCTCGTTTGTGAGATCCCTAATCGCTTGTTGCAAACATTCTACATCGAATGCTTGAGATTCTTTCTTTTTAGAATTTTGTTTAGAGGTCAATTTTGTTTTTCTACGGGTAAAAGTATCATATTTTACATTATTATCATATTCGTAGGTTAATGAATTTTTCTTGACCTTAATTGTTTCTTCAAAAGTTTCCAACAAAGTGGTATTTCCAGCTTGCTTGACAAACATGCCTAGGGACTTGGGTAAGGCAGAGGCATAATTTTCTATAATAATATTTTATGGAGGTTTTGAGTCAGCCGGTATTTTGTTTTTAAGTGTGAGAAAACGTTGGTTAAAGTCCTTAATCCTCTATTTATTATCCTTCTTGATTCGGGCTAATTCCAAATCCAAAATAGCAGGGCTTTGTCTTCGCCAAATTTGCTTAAGAAAGCTTGAGTGAAATATTCCCAGCTTGTGATGGATCCCTGAGCAAGGGAAAAGTACCATGTTGACACCTTTCCTTCAATTGTAGTAGGAAACAAATGACAAACGACGTCTTCATGCCAGATGTTCATGGTCTGAATTGCCAATATGAATTTGTCGATGTAATTTTCGGCAGGCTCTTTGTTATCAAGGTCAAACTTAGGTAGGAGCCTATCAAGATGTTTAGGCATATTACGTTGAAGGCATGGTATTGCAACGGCACCGCGCCTTAACCAGGGCATATTATTATTTGGGTTACCTCCTCTGGCACCAGCAATATTTTGATCATATTTTGAATCTGATGATTGTTCGTTGTTAGAATCCCTTGGGGTATCATGCGTTGATTCAGGTGGATATGGGGGTTGATCATATCCTCCAGAGGAAATCAACCTCCAAGATATGTTGGCATCAATAAATCCTCTAAGGGTACTATTCAGTTGGTAACTAGGAGTTGCAAATTCTAGTTCTGCAATTTTTGGAAGTGAATTCTCACCAGTAGCTGACAAAGTGTTAATACGAGATCTACCGGTGGTATACTAGTATGCTAGGAGTAATCTCTTGTAAGAATACGTCTTGATTCTTCCATAGCATTGTCAATCTGTTCCAGTAAAAGGTGGACTATTGTTGTCTCATTGTATAATGGCCCTAATTGTATTGAAGAAAGGTGTTGAAGTAGACTCAATTTGGGATGTAGATACAAGGCTCGACACAGCTTGGGAAAATTGTGTTTCAAAATTACTAAGAGTTGTGTGATGTTGATTGTTCATAGGATTATTGTTTAATTTATCAGCCATCAAACTTTTTCTTCGGGCCCTCCTTCTAGAACCATATGTTGGTCGGGTATTTTGTCAAGTGGCCAACTAAGGAAAGAAAACCCACACAAAGTGCTTAAGGCAGCACTTAGTGTGTTTGGGGTAGTTATCTTTCACAGGATTAAGGCCCTATTTCCTTTACAAGTTGCTCTCAGAAAGAGAGTCTCGGTTTGATTTTGTTTTATCTATAATAATCTTCTATTGTTTAAACTGAGTAAAAAACAATTCAATCAAAGTTTGTTGAAACAAATAACACAAATCTATTACATATTAAATATAAAAAAACAATAATTAGGAGCTACTAAACTACAAAAATATTAGCAAACTTAATCAAATTACTACCTAAAACTATCTTGACTAGGTAGAAATGTTAATGTTATTCTGAAATCTAAATCTAAAAATAGATATTATTAAAACTAGAACAATAATGCAAAGTTAATCATCTGAGTTAAAAAACAATATAAATACTTGATAACACATTCGATGAAATGACAACTAAATTTAATCATCAAACCACTGTGCAATCATTTAAACAGATTTCACAACAACATACATCCGAGTAATAAAAGAGTGATATTAGCACACAATTGCAAAGTATATGTATGCCAAATAAAAATAGATATGGAAAATAGAAACATGAGTCTTTATATATATAGGAATAAAATTCAAAAGAACGAGTTTAAAAGATTGTGGCAGAATTATGTTGAAAAATAGTAATAACAATTACAATTTACTCCTATTCGTTTTGTCCATCCAAGCTCAAATTCCCTCTAACTTGACAAGACTTTGACTTATATAACCATGGCCCATGACTAACACAATTATGAGTCATTAAACAATTGTAACCACATTTACCCATAATAGATTGTTCGAACAGACTCATTACATCAGGGATGTTGACACTTAACAATTGTCAACATTAATCATGAACAACATCATAAAAAAGACCACGTATTCAGAAATTTAAGGAATAATTTATGGTCGATGATTGAGTGTGAAATGGTGGACTTACTGGACAATGCCAACCACACAATAACTTTGATCACTGTTCAGAACCTTCATAACCAATCCATGCAATTCCAACAACCACTTCAACTGACCTTCGGGAGCGCAAGTATCTTCATATTTATGGAAAATTTGAAAGAGGATCTCATCATAAATGCATAACGGGTGGTAGGATCATTTGTGATATTCATTAGATTCTTTATCATATGAGCAAGCATTTCATGGACCTACGAATTGATCTAGAAGTCAAAGTATCCTAAAAACAAGACAAAACTGAGATTAACACCTACCAAAACCACAAATTAAATTAAGGTTTGTTCCTCATAGGCATGCCTATTATAATTTAGCAGCTGCAAAAATTAAATAAATAATGTAATATAAGGATTCCTAAAGAATCTTTGATTCTGTAGGTATCCTAATACAAAAAACTAACTGAAAAAGAATGAGGCAACAAAACAACAAATGATTTACCTCTGTTGTAACCGACAAATAGATCCCCTGTAAATACAAGATAACATGAAATAAACAAAAATTGTTTATTGAAGAACCCCTAAATTCAATCCTTGCATGTGTAAAATTAGTCACAGCAGATCTAATGAACAAGTAAATCAATCACAACAGATGAACATAGAAAATATGGTGTAAAACTGTGCAAAACATGCAGCAGTGCTCAATATCCCAGTAAGGGTGAATAATTACAATATAAACTATCTCAATGACTAAGCAATTCGAATTTCCTAAGTAGGTCATTCGAATCACTGAATGGAGTAGCTTGACTCCAACTAGGAGTCCTCATCATCAATCAGTAGTGGTCATCAATGCACAAGAACCAGTCATCCAGGTGTCAATCTGAGTCTAACTGAGTGTAACAAGTGTAACTGAAGTGTGTAGCACTGATTAAGGGAAGGAGGCTCAGTGGGGGCGGATGGGAGGCTAACTGAAGTCAGAACAAGTCATCTAGTCAATCTGGAGGTCCAACGGATGTGAAACAGTCAATCGGGAGTGAAACTAGCCTCAAATCAGGGAGAATCGGAGCTAACTGAGTGTAACTGAAGTGGAACTGCAGTGGTAGGTGAACAAGTGTGCCCTTCTCTGGAAGTAGGTGAGAAGTGGGCGCCTTTCAGCCTAGGAGGGCTAAAACTCTGAAGGAAGTGGCTCCCGGGTGCTAGAATAAGGTGGCTAAGGTGCTGGAGGCATCAAACTGGTGACTGGGATGCATGCAAAGTGCATGCAAGTGCATGCAAACCCTAGAATTTGCATGCAAACCCTAATTGCATGCAAGATCCTGAAAAAGATGATGTGGATATCCGAACACCCCCCCTCAAGCTAGACTATGATGTGCAAAAATAATGTGGGGCCCTGGTAACTAAGACCAAAGGTCACCCCAATACAATAATCCAAAAAATGCTGAAAATAAACTAAGTGAGGAAAGAGGGAAAACCCAGTGGGAAGAAAGCCCCCCCTCAAGCTAAAGCATAATAATGAATCAATCTGTCTCCACCATGATGGAACTCACCCCCAACAGTGAACGGAGGTAAGAGAACTTCTTCTCAGTGAATCTCTTGGTGAAGATGTCTGCAATTTGCTCATCAGTAGGGCAATATTGCAGAATGATGGTGCGGTCATGCACCAACTGTCGAATGTAATGCATATGAATCTCAATGTGTTTGGTCCTCTACCGCTGAACTGGATCTGTGGAGATCTTGATAGCACTTTGATTGTCACAAAATAGAACAGTCGAAGTAGTGCCACCAAAACCAAACTCGGAAAGAATACCCTGCAACCAAACTGCCTGAATGCAGGCATTGACTGCCCCTCGATACTCTGCCTCTGCTGAAGAAAGTGCATTGGCTGCTTGATTTTTGCTGGACCAGCAAATAGCACCATGACCAATCATGAAAACATAATCGGAAGTGGACTTCCGATCAATGCTATCACCTGCCCAATCTGAATCAGTAAAACCAATGAAATCAAGCTCAGAATCTGCAGCATAATGTATGCCAAAATGTCTCGTACCTTGCACATACTGCAAGATCCGCTTGGCTGCTCGCCAATGAAGCTCATGTGGATGCTGCATATATCTTGACACGGCACTCACGGCATATGATATATCATGCCTTGAGTGTGTCAAATAAAGTAGTGAACCAATCAACTGTCGATACATACTGCAATCTGCAAGCGGTGTAGAATCTCCCTCCTCAAGACTGATTCCTGAGAGGAATGGGAATGGGGCTGCCTTACATTCAGCCATATTAAACTTCAATAACAGGTCGGAAGCATATTTTTGCTGAGATATAGTGATCCCATCAAAATTTTGAGCTATCTCCAAGCCCAAAAAGTGACTCAGCAAGCCCAAATCGCTCATGTCAAAAGACAGATTTAAGGCAGATTTTAGCTTGTTTATTGAAGTAAGTGTGCTACCAGTAATGAGAAGATCATCAACATAAAGTACAATAACCAACAAATTACCTTTAACTCACTGAAGATACACATTCGGATCAGATTTGCATCTTTGGAAATTCTGAGAAAGAAGGAAGGAGTCCATCTTTGCGTACCAAGCTCTTGGGGCCTGTTTTAACCCGTACAAAGATTTCTTCAATCTGCAAACCAATGATGGATCTGATGTATAACCCTCTGGTTGCTACATATATACCTCTTCAGCAAGGTCTCCATGTAAAAATGCACTCTTCACATCCATGTGGTGCACCTCCCAGTGCTTGGATGCGGAAATAGCTAAAACAAGGCGGATGGAATCCATCTTTGCAACCGGTGCAAAGGTCTCAGTGTAGTCCACTCCTTGGACTTGGGAGAAACCTTTTTCCACCAACCTTGCTTTATATTTTCTGATAGTGCCATCAGCAGAAACTTTAGTACGGTAGACCCATTTACACTTCACTAATTTTCTTCCAGGTGGAAGAGAAACTAGCTCCCATGTGTTGTTCTTTTGAAGAGAACTGTACTCTTCATCCATAGCACTTTTCCATCTCGGATCTCGATGAGCAGAATAGTATGATGTAGGATCTGAACCAGCCATCAAATAAAAAATCTCAGGAATAAATGGATCAGCAATATAAAGAGCCATACCTGCTCTTTGAAAGTCTGCTCTTGTTCGTCTCGGATCAGCAGGATTTCCAAGGTTCGAACCAGCAGATTGTAGAGTGTTTTGGGCCCACTTTGGTAACTGAGGAGAATCATAATGGTCGGATTCCGAACCTGATATGTCATGATCATCATATGCTGCTACAATATCAGAAATATCAGAACTCATACCTTCATTATCGCTGCACGGATCTTCTTCTGGTGAAGGCGGTGAATCGGCAGTCTTCTCCTCGACTAGTTGCAATTCTTGAAGCGGTTCTTCAAATTGCACACTGCGCTCTATGAATATCTTTTTAGATCTGATATCCATGAGTTTATATGCTTTTGATTCTTCCCCATATCCTATCAATATGCACTCGGTACTTTGTGGATCCAAAGCTCGTCTCTTCTCGGAAGGAATTCTAGCCCATGCAGTAGAGCCAAAAACTCTCAAATTTGACACATCCGGTTTGTGACCAAAGAATGCTTCGAAAGGAGTCATACCTTTCACGGATGAATGTGGAACACGGTTCTGTATATATGTAGCAACATTGATTGCTTCAGCCCAAAGATTTGCAGCCAAACCTTTTGATTCAATCATGCATGTAGCCATCTCTTTCAGTGACCGATTTTTACTTTCCGCTACACCGTTTTGCTGGGGTGTGTAGGGAACTGTATGTTGGATCTTAATTCCGCTTTGGGCACAAAGTTGCAGCAACTCGGATTTAATATATTCTCCACCATTATCAGATCTAAGAGCTTTGATCTTGCTCTAAGTGGCAGTCTCAATAGAAGCCTTAAAATCCTTGAATTTTCCAAGCACTTCTGACTTGTTTTTGAGAAAGAATACCCATGTAAAGCGGGAAAAATCATCAATAAATGTCAAAACATACCTTGAACCATTTAATGACATATGGGGCAGTGGACCACTGATATCAGAATGGATCAATCCCAAAATAGTAGAAGCTCTGCTATCTTTGCCACGATCAAATCTGTGCTCGGGGTGCTTCCCAATGATGCAACCAGTGCGTATTCCCTTCGAGGAACGGAGTTGTGGAAGCCCATCTACCATGGATTTATTTGATAGCAGCAGCAAATATTTATAATTAAGATGTCCAAATCTTTCATGCCAAAGCCTACTAACCTCATTACCATGTGTGCGAAGAGCAGTGGGCTTTGCAAGCGGAATAAAGTGTGAAAACTCATAGCATTTTGCAGTGTGATTTGCCTTTCCGACTGCAACTAGTCTTCCACTTTTGATATCAGAAATTTCAACTGTATTAGGGCTGAATGTAACTTGCTTCGGTTCACCAGTGTGTGTCATTTGATACACAGAAAGAAGATTTGAAGCCAAGGAAGGCACATAGAGAACATTCTGAAAGCTTCCATGATCTACATGAATCGTACCTTTGCCCTTTGAAGAAATTTTTGAGCCATCTCCCAAATGGATGGGGATGGAGCTATTTGGATCGAATGAGGAAAAAGAATCAATATTTGCATCCATATGATTTGATGCACCCGAATCTATCAAGAGAGTAGTGGGCTTCGAAACCGTTGCCATGAGTGCTTGTCGTCTTTCATGATCATCATTCCTATCCTTCTTCCTTGCACCGTCGGGAAGAGTTATGTTGTTCTTTTCCAAAAGGAGGGCCATTTTATCTATAGTCTTCTTCATACATGAACTTTCGGGATGAAAGCCACGATTGCAATAAGTACATTTAGATTTTTGGTTACCTTCTTTGCCCTTTTGCTTGAACTTCGAACTGGATGGTGCATCCGTTTGTTTGCCTTTGTCTTTTTGCTTGTGAGGCTCGAATTTGGGATTCTCCTTCTTTTGCTTTCCTTTACCATTCGAGATCTTGGGTCCTTGAACATATAGGGCTGAATCTTTGGAGCTTATGGACCCCATTTGAATCAACTTGTCATGCTCTTTTGTGACGGACTCAATGAAGGCATTCAAGGTAGGCATCTTCCAATTCGGGGTAGTTAGCCGATCGGAATTGAAAGTAGAGACAAATACCGAATAATCTTTCCCAAGCTTGCTTAGAATGGAGAGGATCAATTGTTTATCCTCTTTGATAACTCCACTGTTCTTCAATTGCAAGTTCAAGTTCTTGAATTTTGTGAAGAATTCATTGATGGTCTCGAAATTCTCAGGACTAAGGGCAATCAATTCATTCTCTAATTGAAAAGCCCTAAGCTCATCCTGCTTGCCAAATAGTGTTTCAAGTTGCTCCCATATGGCTTTTGGAGTCTTCAATCCGCTGAGATGGAAGTGAAGATCTTTGGAGATGGAGAGACAAAGAAGACCATAAGCTTCATCAAGCTTGTTGTAGTGTTTGGTTCTATCTGACAGATTGCTTGGCTCCAATTCAAGACCAATAGTGACTCGGTAGTAACCTTTTGAATGTAATATGATCTCCATATCATCTTTCCAATCAAAATAATTGAATGGGGTGAGGATAGGCTTTGAAGAAGAGTATTCCATTGCTAGGAGCGATTCAAACTGATGTAGAAGGAGCTTGCATGCACAGTGTAGCGAATGCAATTGCTGTAGAGGAGCTTGCATGCACAATGTAGCGAATGCAATTGATGGAGACAATAAACCTACAAATCACAATAAAACAAGAACAATAAGGTCGAACAATCCACCCTTTTAGAGTTGCATCACACCTGGGATTGGAGATCAAACAATGTTGAATGGGTCCAATGTATTAGATCCAGGAATTATGTGGAAACTCAAGCTTCTGGAATGGTATTGGAATTATTTTCAAGCTTTGCATGCACATGAGCGAATGCCCTTGAGATATCTCATGCCAAAACTTTTTTCAATTTGAGCAATTCAGTCAAATCTTCTTGTACAAACACCTGTAGAAAAGAGATCTTGTCCCTGCAATGGCTCTGATACCATGTAAAATTAGTCACAGCAGATCTAATGAACAAGTAAATCAATCACAACAGATGAACATAGAAAATATGGTGTAAAACTGTGCAAAACATGCAGCAGTGCTCAATATCCCAGTAAGGGTGAATAATTACAATATAAACTGTCTCAATGACTAAGCAATTCGAATTACCTAAGTAGGTCATTCGAATCACTGAATGGAGTAGCTTGACTCCAACTAGGAGTCCTCATCATCAATTAGTAGTGGTCATCAATGCACAAGAACCAGTCATCCAGGTGTCAATCTGAGTCTAACTGAGTGTAACAAGTGTAACTGAAGTGTGTAGCACTGATTAAGGGAAGGAGGATCAGTGGGGGCGCATGGGAGGCTAACTAAAGTCAGAACAAGTCATCTAGTCAATCTGGAGGTCCAACATAAGTGAAACAGTCAGTCGGGAGTGAAACTAGCCTCAAATCAGGGAGAATCGGAGCTAACTGAGTGTAACTGAAGTGGAACTGCAGTGGTAGGTGAACAAGTGCGCCCTTCTCTGGCAGTAGGTGAGAAGTGGGCGCCTCTCAGCCTAGGAGGGCTAAAACTCTGAAGGAAGTGGCTCCCGGGTGCTAGAATAAGGTGGCTAAGGTGCTGGAGGCATCAAACTGGTGACTGGGATGCATGCAAAGTGCATGCAAGTGCATGCAAACCCTAGAATTTGCATGCAAACCCTAATTGCATGCAAGATCCTGAAAAATATGATGTGGATATCCGAACAGCATGCAGGCTCAAGTGACACCTGCATAGGAGTTATTCTACGATCCTCCTTTAGCTTGGATTTAAGCTTGATCACTTTGAATACATGGAGTCTATTATGTTGAAAGAGCTTCTTGTTCTTTGTGATCAATGTTGTCTTTTGGTTCTTAAAGTGGTCCTTTTTTCCTTTCAAAAATTCCCACTTCTCAATCCAAGTGACAATATCAGTTTTAAAAAAAACAATTTCATCCTTCATTATAGTGTTAATCATCAAGGGAAAAGCACACCGCACAATTAAAAATTAACTGCACAGTAAACAATTCTTTTCTTTCGCAAAATACATTAACGGAAACCCCAACTATTTAACTTTGCGAAGTAAGCTTCCCTTAAATTAACTTCGTGGAACTTTTACTTCGCAACACTTGACTTCGCACCAAATTTTACTTCGCACTAAATTTACTTCGCACTTGTGCGAAGTTCATACTTATGCGAAAGTCTTTAACTTTGCAAAAACCTATACTTCGCGGACCTCATGAGATACCTTTTTTTAACTCTGCGTCGCTTCGTAACTTCACAGACTTCTTGACTTCGACAAACCTATTCTTAAGCAAACATTTTAATAAAGTATTTCTTGCTAAAACATAAGAACGGAAGTATGAAGATTATGTCAAAGTTACTCTGCGTTAAACTAAAACTTTACCGCCGTGAAATATATATGGAGATCTTGATTTCTTTTATAGACAGTAAATGTAAACAACATTTACACAAGTGAATATAAAGAAGATGTGCGGCATTGCAATAACCAACATTCTTGAGAATGAACACAAATAACTATTGACTTATATATTACCGCAGTAAAACAAACAATATTGCCGCACTTACAAAGAGATGAGTTTCACTTCAATCTTTCACCATTTTTACAGAGCTTGGGCTCGTAATACATTTCATGACCAATTTCTTCTTCTTCTTTCACTCCTACATCTCTACTTGATTCTATGAGATTGATTTTCATTTATACACAAACTTAAGTTCGCTTCGCCTGGAAGCTATTGAACTCCATTAAAGACTGTAATTAATTTCTACCTAAGAATTTGACTTGCGGAATGCAAACGCAGCTGATTAAATACAATGAAGTGTGCACGAAGCCTTCTGACAAACTGTCTGACTGACTGACATATCTGTGACTTCTGCGGACTGACAAAACGTCTGACAAAGTCGGCGCGATCTAGATGCGCATTCAACTCATAATTGCATTTCTCCAACACTCCCCCTTAATTATGAGCGGATGGGGATCATACAACAAAAATAAAATTTTACAAAATGTTTCAGAGCTAAACCATGCTCTGTTCATGATGAAGTTCACTGCACAGAACTTGTCACTCCTAAACAACTTCACAGAAATTGGAATGGGTCCTTTTCCAATGGTTTTGTAAAGATGTCTGCAACTTGATCTTCAGACCTGCAAAATTCTAAACAGATTTATTTGTTATTTATCAATTCTGTGATGAACTGATACCTTGTGTCAATGTGCTTGGTTTTCTTGTGGTACACATGATTCTTTGACAGTGCGATAGCTGAATTGTTGTCGTAATAAATGACTGTGGGTTCTTGTTGGTTCTGCGACAGATCACTTAACATCCTTCACATCCAAACGGCTTGACATGCAGCGCTTGTAGCTGCGACATACTCTGCTTTTGTTGAAGAAAGAGTTATGGTTGTTTCTTTTAAGCCTATGATACAACACCTGTTCCTACATGAAATGTATTCCCAGATGTGCTTTTTCTGTCTATGCTTCCTCCATTGTCGTTGTTAGTATATCCAATGAGTTTGAAATTTTCTGAGGTTGAATACAAAATACCAAAGTCTTTTGTTCCACTTACATACCTCAGAATTCTTTTTCCTGCTTTCCAATGAGATTCTTTGGTGACTCCATGAATCTTGAGATTAAACTGACTCCATACATAATGTCTGGCCTTGTCGCTGTAAGATACATAAGGCTGCCAACAAGCCTTTTAAACAACGTAGGATCTACATTGGATCCATCATCATCCTTTCTTAATTTCAAACCTGTTATCACTGGTGTTGGAGCTGTCTTATAGTTTAACATCTTAAATCTGTTCAAGACATCACTTGCATACTTCGATTGAGATATAAATATGCCTTTTTCAGACTGTTTGAATTCAATACCCAGAAAATACTTCATAAGCCCCAAATTAGTCATTTTGAATTCACTTTCCATGACTGATCTAAATTCTTCTATGCCAAAATCACCAATAAATATTAAATCATCTACATACAGGTAGACAATTAGCTTATTACCTTGCTGGTTGATTTTTGTGCACACCGTTGGCTCACATTCACTTCTATGAAATCCATTCTGAATGAGGTAAGAGTCAATGCGACTGTACCAAGCTCTAGGATCTTGCTTCAGACCATAGAGTGCCTTCTTCAATCTGTATACTCTGTGTCCTTGTCCTAGAACTTCATAGCCTTGTGGTTGCTCCACGTATACTTCTTCCTCCAAATAACCATTTAAGAATGCAGACTTAACATCCATTTGGTAAACAAACCATTTCTTTTGTGCTGCGATGGCCAAAACCATTCTGACAATGTCCATTCGTGCTACAGGTGCAAAAGTTTCATTGAAGTCTATACCTTGCTGTTGTGTGAATCCTCTTGCTACCAATATTGCCTTGTGCTTCTGCACATTTCCATCATCAACTTGCTTAGTCTTATAAATCCATTTGACGCTTATCACATCCTTGTCGATAGGAACATCAACTAATTCCCATGTTTGATTTTTCTCAATGCATTCTATTTCTTCATCCATGGCTTGTGCCCAGACTTTATCTTCAACAGCTTCTTCAAATGTTAGTGGATCATTAACTTGAGAAAATAATGCAAAAACTGAGAATGAGTTGGGTGTACCAGTCTCATATATCTCACGCAGACTTCGTGTCTTTGTCGGAGTTGCTGGTGTCAAACTACGCGAACTGCTTGATGGAGTTTGTTGCGCACTTGGTGTGTTTGTTGGAGTTGCTTGTGCTGCGACTGGTGTTGGAGTACCTTGTGTTGAAACATATCGCGTTGTCCTGGGAGTAGATGGAGCTGCGACATTCTGATTCACATGCGGAGTCTCAACCACATCTTCTGCGATGTCATCATGTTCAACATGTGACACGATTTTCACATTCTTTTCCATAGTTCCATCCCATGCTTCATTTTCGACAAATTGAACATCACGGTTGATAATAACTTTTCTTGCGATAGGATTATACAACTTGTATGCTTTGGTGTCTTCAGAATACCCAATAAAAATGCATTTCTGTCCTTTATTTTCTAATTTCCTTCTTAGCTGATCTGGAACATGTACATATGCTACACAACCAAAAACTTTTAAATGCAAAACACTATGTTTCATACCTGTCCATGCTTCCTGCGGAACTTTGTTCTTCACACTCTTCGTCGGACATCAATTCATGATGTAAACAGCAGTTGCCACTACTTCAACCCAGTATTCATTTGACAGATGTATGGTTGCCAACATACTGCGCGACATCTCTATAATGGTTATGTTTTTCCTTTCTGTGATACCATTCTACTGCGGTGTATACCGCGCAGTGAATTGTTTATGTATGCCATGATTTTTGCAAAAATTTAAGAAATCATTTGAAACATACTCACCACCTCTGTCTGTTCTTAAGATCTTGATGTTGTAACCACTCTGCTTCTCCACGAGTGCCTTGAACTGCTGAAAACAACTAAATGCATCAGATTTATGTTTTAGAAAATAGAACCATGTTTTTCTTGTGAAATCATCAATAAATGTGAGAAGATAAGTGCATCCTCCCATGGATAGTGTTTGCATCGGTCCACAGATATCGGAATGCACAATTTCAAGTGGTGTGCGAGCTCTGTATGACTTTCCGACTGGAAAAGACTCTCTATGTTGTTTTCCAAAAATACAGCCTTCACAAATTCTCTCTGGATTTTCAATTAGTGGCAATCCTTTCACCATATCCTTCATGTGCAATAGCTTCAGCCCACCAAAATTCAGATGTCCAAATCTGAAGTGCCATAACCAGGATTCATCCTACATTTCACTGTCTTTTTCTTCCTTGTTGCAGTGAATGTCTGCTCCTTTGCTTTCTGCTTTTAACACAGATCCAAAATTTTCATTCTGACTTTCATGAACAACTTGAGTTGTTTTTTCCTTTTATGATGGGTCTTATCTTCAAAGGAAACAAGCGATTGCTTGTCATCTGCACTTCGGCAATCAACTGATTGCTTGGATATCTGTCTTTGATCAGACAACGCTTTCCTATCATATGGATTCTGTAACCTTTTTCCATCAGTTGTCCAGTGCTCATCAAATTATGCTTCAAACCTTGAACATAATAAACATCAGACATATATTTATGCTCCCCCTATTTGGTTAGAATATCAACAGTACCCTTACCCAAAACAGTGACTTGAAAATTATTTCCAAGTGTGACATCAGTTTCAACTGATTTATCTAGACTAGAAAACAAATTTAAATTACCAGTCATATGATTGCTACAGCCTGAGTCTAAATACCATATGTCATTTGGACTTTCTTGGATAGCATTGCATTCAAGTGGAGATGCGCATGCTAAGAACAGTGAGTTGTTCAAAGTGTTGATGTTGCTTGACTGTGTTTGGCCTTGCTTTCCTTGGTCATACTGCTTCTTCCTGCATTCATATGTGAAGTGTCCATACTTCTTACAGTAATGACATTGAATTTTTTATTTATCATACCTTTGTCCACTTGGCTGGCTGGGGCTCTGATTCTGACCTCTTCCTGCAACATGTGCAGGGTTGCTGCTACGACCTCCTCTGAAAGAACTTCGTCCTCTGCCTCTAGATTTCTTCCTCTGCCTCTTCCACGGCTTATGGATGATTGTGCTGCGAATGCACCTTCCAGTGATGTATCTGCGCTGCTAATTCTATGTTCATGATTGAGAAGTGAGGCTTGCAACTCATCAATAGTAAATGTGGATAGGTCTTTGTTTTCCTCTAGGGTCACAACTAAAGATTCAAATTTCTTTGGAAGAACTCTAGGAAATTTTTCAACAACTCTTTGGTCACCTAGAGTTTCTCCATGAGACTTTATTTGGTTAACCAGACCAATAACACGAGTATAAAATGAGTCTACTAACTATGTATCTTTCATCGACAGAGATTCAAAATCTCTTCTAAGAATTTGAAGTTTCGCAGTTTTTACCTTGTTCAAACCTTGATAGGAAGTTTCCAATGTGTCCCACGCTTCCTTAGCTGACTGCACTGCTGCTAGTCTTGGGAGTATGGATTCATGTGTCGCTTGATGTATGTGGAACAGTGCCTTTCCATCTTTCTTTCTCTGTTTCTTTAGGACATCCTTCTCAGCTTGTGTGAGATTGTTGTATGCTACAAGATCTGTTGGTTCTGCATAACCATGTTAGACTATTTCCCATACATATTGACCTCTAAACAAAGCTTTCATAGTTAGAGACCAATATTCATAATTTTTACCTGAAAAGATTGGAGTTTGCAAATTACTGGAGGTGGAAGCCATCGCTTTTCCCTTATAGATAGAATTCTTACTTTCCGTAAACCAGGCTCTGATACCAAATCAAGGGAAAAGCACACCGCACAATTAAAAATTAACTGCGCAGTAAACAATTCTTTTCTTTCGCAAAAGACATTAATGGAAACCCCAACTATTTAACTTTGTGGAGTAAGCTTCCCTTAAATTAACTTCATGGAACTTTTACTTCGCAACACTTGACTTTGCACCAAATTTTACTTCGCACTAAAATTTGTTTCGCACTAAATTTACTTCGCACTTATGTGAAGTTCATACTTATGCGGAAGTCTTTAACTTTGCGAAAGCCTATACATGAAGATACCTTTTTTTTACTCTGCGTCACTTCGTAACTTCACGGACTTCTTGACTTCGACAAACCTACTCTTAAGCAAACATTTTAATAAAGTATTTCTTGCTAAAACATAAGAACAGAAGTATGAAGATTATGTCGAAGTTACTCCGTGTTAAACTAAAACTTTACCGCCATGAAATATATATGGAGATCTTGATTTCTTTTACAGACAGTAAATGTAAACAACATTTACACAGGTGAATATGAAGAAGATGTGCGGCATTGCAATAACCAACATTCTTGAGAATGAACACAAATAACTATTGACTTATATATTACCGCAGTAAAACAAACAATATTGCCGCACTTACAGATAGATGAGTTTTACTTTAATCTTTCACCATTTTTACAGAGCTTAGGCTCGTAATACATTTCATGACCAATTTCTTCTTCTTCTTTCACTCCTACATCTCTACTTGATTCTATGAGATTGATTTTCATTTATACACAAACTTAAGATCGCTTCGCCTGGAAGCTATTGGACTCCATTAAAAACTGTAATTAATTTCTACCTAAGAATTTGACTTGCGGAATGCAAACGCAACTGATTAAATACAATGAAGTGTGCATGAAGCCTTCTGACTGACTGACATATCTATGACTTCTGCAGACTGACAAAACGTCTAACAGAACCGGTGCAATCTAGATGCGCATTCAACTCGTAATTACATTTCTCCAACAAATCAATTGAGATTCCTTAAGCTCGACTTCCAACCAAGAAATATTTTATATATCGGTTTGATCAATAGGAATCTTCATAGATCCTTCATTATAATTATGAGCATGCTTTTGATGATTAATATGAACCTGATCTACTTCTTCATTTGACTAAGAAGGATGATCATCATCCTAATTATTAATGTCCCAAATCGTTGAGGTCGAATCATACATATATTGGGGTTCAATCGAATCGGTCATGTCCATGTCTTCCTGAACATTCGATGACTTTGTTTCAGATTCACTAAGGTTAATGACAGGTGGTTCAAAAAATTTCAAATTCCTCTTAGACAAGAGAGCGACGACCATACTCCTGGTCATCCTACGGGCCGCTACATCAGTCATTATTTTGCTAGTATGGCCCTCATTCTCAACTTTAACTTTCTTAACTTCAGTTTTAGGATTTTCAAAAATAACTCACGATAGTCCTTTACCCTTTTCTGTGAAGGATGATGAATCAAGCTTAGAATCAAAAGAGACAAATCGATATTGGTTCTCGTGATCAGACCCTTCGATAGTTTCAATAGAGAAATTAAATTATTGGTCGATGCCCAAATTATAAGCTTTAAGTTTCTCAATGTTTGAATGGATATCAAAACCCCTAGCTTGAGAATGAATTTCATATGAGGGTTTATTTTGAGTATACATTGTAGTATCATATTATAATTCATTGTTAGGGTTCTCAGGCAGGGAAGCCCTATGTTTACATCTGGTTTTAGGTATGGCCTGAGGCCATTCCCGATTAACCCCAAAATTATTGTGGGCAAGGAAAGATTCCCAATCATTACCAGTTGGTCTAATCTATACTGGATGAGAATTTTAACCAGACAATGATGAAACAAGCTTCTTTCCCTATTGGCTATGTTCTTTTGAACTGAGGACGCCATTTTTGTAAGACTATTAAGGAAATACAAGGGTATATTAACGTATTTTCCTTTAAACACCAGCAATAATATGAGATGATAGTAATGAACTTAAGAGAAGCACCGCTCACAAGTTACATACTTCATAATCATATCAAGGAGATATCGCTAAGGCTTCTTAATCAATCGAGTAGGAAAACCATACCTAGAATCCACTTCTCGGTTAGACTTGGTCAGAAAATTTTTTCCATGTTTGACCTTCCATACAACTTCCCTTGAACCACTTTTTTCCTTCCAAAGGAAATTGAGTAGCCTGAGCTATGAATTCTTTATTCTGATGAAGGCTTATGTCACCAATGTGGGCGTCTTTACCATCAAAATACAATGTGAAAGATGTGGTGACTTCTATATTAAAACCAAAGAAATTTTGTAAGAAGGGAATCCACCCAACCCTCGTAACAGGCTCAATACATTCGTCATAGGCACTAACATACTTTGCACCACACATTTCAAAACACTTGACAGGAGCCATTAGGTAGAGGTGAATTTTGCGAAGGAAACAAAGAACCAAAGACAAAGTAGGGTAAGAAAATATGCTTTGTCTCAACTCCTCCTTCTCAGAGTTAACTGGAAAACTTACCAAAACAGCTGTCGTCTCCATGATGGTCAAGTGCAGATTGTTGAATATTGTAACTTCTAAGAATATTATATTTTGTACTTTATTATTCCGGAGATGGTTCATCCCTCCAAGATTATTCTATTATGTATCCGGAGATGTTTATTCCTTCGATGGTTTGTGGTAACCAAGGTTATTAGACCCACCATGTGGGGGTCGGCCCTGAGTTTGTTATTTAGGGGTTATTAGACTTCTTTAGGAGAGGTCGGCCCCATTAGGGATTTTGGTCAGTCGAGAACTAGTATAAGTAGAGGAGGAGAGCTCCTCATTTGACACACTTCCACAACTCAAAAAGTAGCGCACTTGAGTCTGGGAGGTCTACATGTGAGGTAGAGAAGAAGGACAAGTCTTGGAGCACATCTTGTATTTTGGTTGATCATCTTATTGAGGAAATCTTTGCTAGGTTTTCTACCCCATGAGGGTTTCCTAGGGTAAATTCTGTGTCTATCTTGTGATTATGTTCTTTCAATGATCTTGCTAGTCTATTTGGTTTAAACTTAACATGGTATCAGAGCTAGCCTGAATAGAACATCTTTCACAAGGTGAAATTATATTTCTCTCTCTCTCCCAAAATTAGGGTTTCTTCAAAAGTTAGTATTTTTGGATTCTTGTTGCATGGATGAATAGCCCTTCTAAAGATCTATCTTTTGAGCCTTGGATCGAGGTTTTTGGTTGGGTAGAACTCCGGGAAAGTCAAACCCTAGTTTTACCAAAAGTGCGATAAACCAGAAATTCTTTTGCAGATCCGGAAAAGTAAAAGGTTAAAGTTTTCGGGTAAGTACTACTCTATCTCTTATCTCTTGGACTCCCCCAAGAGAAGATGGCTCCAAGCACTAAGCTTGAAGACAAGCTAGAAGGTATAGAGAATTTATGGGCATGGAAATACAAAATTGGTCTCATTCTTGAAGAGAATGATCTTAAGGATGAAGTTGCAGAACCTAAAGGAGATGAAGCCAAAGAGAAGCATAGGAAGGATTTGATTAGGGAAAAGAGAATCATAGCTGATTCTATTAAAGACCACTTGATTCCCCAAGTGGCTTCCAAGAAGACTCCAAAGGAAATGTATGATACCCTAGGAAGAATGTATGAAGGAAAGAACATCAATAGGAAGATGAACTTAAGAACTCAGTTGAAGAGTACCAAGATGCACAAAGGAGAATCCATTCAAGACTACTTCTCAAGGGTCTCCCAAATCAAGGAGCAACTAGATGCCATTGGTGATACTCTTGATGAAGATGAACTTGTGATGACTGCTCTAAATGGTCTCACTAGACCTTGGGAGTCATTTATACAAACTATGTGTGCCAGAAAAGAAAGTATGAAGTTTGATGTAGTATGGGAGGATTGTGTTCAAGAAGAGGCTAGGGTAGCCAACAGAGAATCCCTTCTCAAGAAGGATTACCAAGCCTTGGCTACTCACACCAAAAGAAGAAGAAAGGGTCACTTCAAGAAAGTTGACCACAAAGGATCTCAACCCTTCTCTAGATTTAAAAAGGTAAGAGGACCCAACCCAGAAAGAGACCTCTCCACAGTCCAGTGTTTCAATTGTCTTAAACTAGGACACGTTTCCAGATTTTGTCCTTCACAAAAGAAGAAGAAGTTTGTCCACAAAAGACACCATGCACATATGGCAGAAGATGATAGTGAAGAAGAATAAGAAGAAGAGGAAGAGGAAAGGCCTCAAAGGAAAAGATCTAAAGTAAAGAAAGAAGATCCAGAAGAATATGTCCTATTCTTCGCACTCTCTGGATCTGTATCTCCTGGAGAAGATACATGGCTCATTGATAGTGGTGCTTCAAAGCACATGACAGGTCAAAAGAAAACTCTCTCAAAACTTGAAGAAAAGTCTTCTCCACAAAAGGTATCTCTAGGAGATGATTATCAATATCCCATCAACGGAATTGGTGAAGCAAGCTACAAGCTTGATTCTGGAACACCCTTGAAGATGAAAGAAAATTTATATGTACCAGGTTTGAAGAAGAGCCTACTCTCTATCTCGTCACTAGATAAGAAAGGTTTTAGAGTTGCTTTCATAGATGGACAAGTACTTATGTGGCCCAAAGGAAAATCAATTGAAGATGTAGTTGTCATTGGTGAAGAGGAAGGAGGTCTCTATAAGCTCAAGGGACATCCAGAAGTTGCCCTTGCTCTTGAAACCTCTAGCCCCAGTGAGCTATGGCATAGAAGATTAGCTCACATTAACTACAAATCCCTACCCTATGTAAGCAAGGTGGTCATAGGATTACCAGATTTGAAGGTTAATCATAATGGCTCATGTAAAGGATGTGAAAAAGGGAAGAATGTCAAGAACCCTTTTCCAAAGAGTGAAACAAAGACTAAGAACATTTTGGAGCTAATACACTCAGATGTATGTGGACCAATTCCCACCACTTCCCTAAGTGGGTTTGAATACTATCTCTCATTCATTGATGACTATTCAAGGAAGACTTGGATATACTTTCTAAAAGGTAAGAATGAAGTCTTTGGAAAATTCAAAGAGTTCAAGGCCTTAATAGAAAATCTCTCAGAAAAGAAAATCAAGATTCTCAGAACAGATAATGGCGGAGAATATACTTCAAAGGACTTTGAAGACTTTTGTAAGGAAGCTGGAATCAAGAGGGAACTAACCACTCCCTACAATCCCCAACAAAATGGGGTTGCTGAAAGAAAGAATAGAACCATCATGGAAGCTGTAAAGACTATGATACATGACCAAGATCTACCCATGTATCTATGGGTTGAAGCAGCTAGGACAGCAGTCTATGTTCAAAATAAACTACCCCATAGTGCTCTTGAATTCAAAACTCCAGAAGAAGTGTTCACAGGAAAGAAGCCTGAGGTAAGTCATCTCAAAATATTTGGATGTCCTGTGTACATTCACATTCCAAAAGAAAAGAGAACCAAGTTGGATCCTTCTGGTAAGAAGGGAATATTTGTTGGATATTGTGAATCATCCAAAGCCTTCAGAATTTACATACCAGGTTTTCATCATATGGAAATAAGTAGAGATGTAACATTTGATGAAGAAGCATCTCTCAAGAAATCCAGGAAGTGCCAACTTGAAGAAATCTATGAAGAAGATACACCTCCTAGAATCACAGAAGTTGTGCCCATCCCTGAAGATGATACACCAGAGGACCATGACATGTTGGAACCACAAGAACCCCCTATTACAAACTTATCTAGGAAAAGAAGGCCAACATGGGCTAGAGACATTATTCAAGGAGCTGAAAGATATGGAGCTCCTGAAGGCTCCACTAGAGAAAGAAAGAAACCAAAGCTAGTATCCAACTATGTGGCCTTGATGTGTGATCTTGTGGATCAACAACCTACTAGCTATGAAGAGGCAGCTCAGAAGAAAGAATGGGTAGAAGCAATGACAGAAGAATATCAGTCAATAATGAAAAATGATGTTTGGAATATAGTTCCCAAACCAAAAGATAAAAGTGTGGTTTCTACCAAATGGATTTTCAAGATAAAACATGCTGCAGATGATAGCATTGAAAAATACAAGGTAAGATTTGTAGCTAGAGGATTCTCTCAAAAAGAGGGAATTGACTATGAAGAAACATTTGCACCAGTTGCTAGGTATACTTCAATTAGAACTATCATGGCACTTGCATATATGATGAAGTGGAAATTACACCAAATGGATGTTAAGACATCTTTTCTGAATGGTGTAATTGAAGAAGAAGTTTACATAGAGCAACCACAAGGGTTTGAGGTTAAAGATGGGAGAACTCATGTATGCAAACTGAAAAAGGAATTATATGGATTGAAGCAAGCTCCCAGAGCTTGGTACAGAAGGATTGACAATTTCTTAACAAGCATGGGCTTTACCAAGAGTAAAGTTGACCCTAATCTTTATCTCAAGGTGATGGATGATGAACCAGTTATACTTTTGTTATATGTAGATGATCTATTTCTAACCGGAAATGAGAAACAAATTATTGAATGCAAGAAGAAGCTTTCTTCAGAATTCAAGATGAAAGATCTCGGATTAATGCACTACTTCTTAGGTCTAGAAGTATGGCAAGAACCAAAAGGAATCTTTCTAAATCAAGGTAAGTATGTTGTGGAGATTCTAAAAAGATTTGATATGTTGGAGTGTAAAGCCATGGCCACTCCCATGGACTCCAACTTGAAGTTATTAGCTAATGACTCATCAAAATTAGTGGACATAACTCTATATAGACAAATCATTGGGCCATTGATGTATTTAACAAATACTAGGCCAGATATATGCTTTGTTGTAAATACCCTGAGTCAGTATCTAGTAGAACCTAGAAAGGTTCACTTAATAGCTGCAAAGCATGTAATGAGGTACCTAAAGGGTACATTAGATTTTGGTCTATATTATCTTGGAAATCATGAACTCAGATTACATGGTTACTCATATTCTGATTGGGCAGGAAGTGTCTTAGATAGAAAGAGTACATCAGGTGGATGTTATGGTCTTGGATCTGCCATGATCTCATGGTTCAGCAAGAAACAATCTAGTGTGGCTCTAAGTACTGCTGAAGCAGAATACATAACTGCCTGCTTTGCTAGCTGTGAAGCAGTGTGGCTTCGGAAATTATTATCTGGAGTGTTTGACTTAGAGATGGATCCCACTGTGATCATGTGTGACAATCAAAGTTGTATCAAAATGACAGAAAATCATGTATTCCATGATAAGTCAAAACACATAGAGATCCGATACTTTTATATACGAGACATGGTGCAGAGAGGAGCTATCAAACTCGAGTATGTGAGTACTGAGGAGCAAATTGCTGATATACTAACCAAACCTCTGTCTCGTGTGAAATTTGAATACTTCTGAGACAATCTTGGTGTAGTTCAAAAGGACCCTCCTCGAAAGGGGGAGTAGTATCATCACTGATGATGAGGATACCTGTTTACCACTCTTATATATTTATGCTTATTTAGATTTAGGTTTCTTACACTTAGAATACTTATATTACTTTTCTTTTACTTTGATGATATATGTATTGATGAGGATACATGTTTTGATGATATATGTATTGGTGAGGATACATGCTTTGATGATATATGCACATATATTAATGTACTTGTATGGATGAGGATACTTGTACCTATATTGATGAAAGGATTGGATCATCCTTGGACTTCAGTCCTAAAGAGAGTCGTAGACGTATGTTTTCGAGAATGAAGTCCTTAGTGGACATGAGAGGATTGGATCATCCTTGGACTTCAGTCCTAAAGAGATCCGTAGACGTATGTCTTCGAGAATGAAGTCCTTAGTGGACATGAGAGGATTGGATCATCTTTGGACTTCAGTCCTAAAAAGAGCCGTAGATGTATGTCTTCGAGAATTAAGTCCTTAGTGGACATGAGAGGATTGGATCATCCTTGGAATTCAGTCCTAAAGAGAGCCGTAGACGTATGTCTTCAAGAATGAAGTCCTTAGTGGACATGAGAGGATTGGATCATCCTTGGACTTCAGTCCTAAAGAGAGCCATAGACGTATGTCTTCGAGAATGAAGTCCTTAGTGGACATGAGAGGATTGGATCATCCTTGGACTTCAGTCCTAAAGAGAGCCGTAGACGTATGTATTCGAGAATGAATTCCTTATTGGACATGAGAGGATTGGATCATCCTTGGACTTCAGTCCTAAAGAGAGCCATAGACGTATGTCTTCGAGAATGAAGTCCTTAGTGGACATGAGAGGATTAAGTCATCCTTGGACATGGTCCTAAATGTACGGTTGAGGATTAAGTCATCCTTGGACATAGTCCTAAATGTATGGTGGGGATTGGATCATCCCCGGACTTCGATCCCTTGAATTGAGCCGTAGACATGATGTCTCCGAGAATGGGGATTGGATCATCCCCGGACTTCGGTCCCTTGAATTGAGTCGTAGACATGATGTCTCCGAGAATGGGGATTGGATCATCCCCGGACTTCGGTCCCTTGAATTGAGTCGTAGACATGACGTCTCCGAGAATTGAATGATAGGAATGGATCGTCCCTGGACCTCGGTTCAAAAGGTACATGATAGGACTGGATCGTCCCTGGACCTCGGTTCAAAAGGTACATGATAGGACTGGATCGTCCCTAGACCTCGGTTCAAAAGGTACATCATAGGACTGGATTGTCCCTGGACCTCGGTTCAAAAGGTACATGATAGGACTGGATCGTCCCTGGACCTCGGTTCAAAAGGTATATGATAGGACTGGATCGTCCCTGGACCTCGATTCAAAAGGTACATGATAGGACTGGATCGTCCCTGGACCTCGGTTCAAAAGGTACATGATAGGACTGGATCGTCCCTGAACCTCGATTCAAAAGGTACATGGTAGGACTAGATCATCCTTGGACCTCGGTAAAAAGTACATGACAGGATTGCATCATCCATGGACCTATGTCCTAAAGAGAGCAAGATTGATCATCCTGTAATATGATCGTGTGTATTGCAGGATATATGATGCTGATGATGATGACGATGCTGATGATCGTATGATGATGATGCTGATGATCGTGTGATGACGATGTTGATGATCGTATGATGACGATGCTGATGATCGTGTGATGACGATGTTGATGATCGTGAGATGATGATGTTGATCATCATGTGATGACGATTTTGATGATCATATGATGACGATGCTGATGATCGTGTGATGATGATGCTGATGATCGTGAGATGACGATGCCGATGATCATGTGATGACGATGCTGATGATCGTGCGATGATGATGACAATGATGTTGATGTTCCAGTAACTAGTTGAGTTACTGATGATGATGTATTGAAGAAAGCTTCCGATGATATATAGATGTATTATGATGAAGTCGATGACTCCTTGTTCCTGCAGACGTTGTTATAATATCCTTCTCGTTAAGGGGGAGTGTTGAATATTGTAACTTCTAAGAATATTATATTTTGTACTTTATTATTCCGGAGATGGTTCATCCCTCCAAGTTTATTCTATTATGTATCCGGAGATGTTTATTCCTCCAATGGTTTGTGGTAACCAGGGTTATTAGACCCACCATGTGGGGGTCAGCCCTGAGTTTGTTATTTAGGGGTTATTAGACTTCTCTAGGAGAGGTCGGCCCCATTAGGGATTTTGGTCAGTCGGGAACTAGTATAAGTAGAGGAGGAGAGCTCCTCATTTGACACACTTCCACAACTCAAAAAGTAGCGCACTTGTGTTTGGGAGGTCTGCATGTGAGGTAGAGAAGAAGGACAAGTCTGGGAGCACATCTTGTATTTTGGTTGATCATCTTATTGAGGAAAGCTTTGCTGGGTTTTCTACCCCATGAGGGTTTCCTAGGGTAAATTCTGTGTCTATCTTGTGATTATGTTTCTTTCAGTGATCTTGCTAGTCTATTTGGTTTAAACTTAACACAGATAACCATCAATACCATTCCCAGACAAATGATAATAATGAAAGGTTCACAAACTAAGGATGGTTTCAATTTCCAAAGCGATTAAAATTTATGATTTTCTTGGGGATCGTGGATTAAGGTTTTAAATGACACTTTTCAAGGTTCATGAGATTAGTTGGTGATCACAAATAAAAATTGTAAAAGAATGATTATCCATTTAAATAATTCCCATATAAACACTTAAAACCAATATGATCTGTCAGGTGTTCAGGATGAAAAGAATTCAAACTAAAATGTTATAATGTCTTATAATAACCCTAACAAATGGAATGTTTGAACAAAGAATGGAGATTAGGAGTTAAGTGTTAATTGTGAGGTATAATATGTGCCCAATCCATTTTTTATATTTAAACAAAGATTTGATAATGATGTCTAATATCATCAATAAATGTCAAGTGTGTAAGAGATTCAAATATAGGATACAAATTTAATTCAGAAAATATCAAATAATATCATAAAGGTGTAGGATTGAATTAGTATTAATCACAATTTATCCTTCACACCATTATGCAGCATAAAATGATTTGAATTATTTCATCAATCCTTGAATTGAGTAAACCCTAACACAATGGCATTATAAAACACCCAAGAAATTAGTAACTACAAAATATCGTAATAGATAACTTTGGTTGGATTGAGAACAAATTCATTTCACAATGTTTCGTGTAGACTCTTCTAAGGCACTTGTCTTTGATATGAACCAAAACATCAATGAGAAATTTATTGGCTTCAAAATTCCTAAAAAATTAATGACTTAGCAAAAATAGATATTTGTTTCATTAATGGATAAATTATTTTAAACAATTGTCGGAATAGAAGATTGCCATTCAGGCCTACATATTTTCTTTTTACATGAAAAAATCCTTAATTCAGGATACCTTCTCAAACATCAAATATGTTCAAACACATGCTTAACAACCTCATTGACTTATGATATTTTCAAATACTGAAATGAAATTTCCACTTGGAGACTGTTAAGAACCAAGGGGGTTTGTTGGCAGCCAACAAGATTCTGCAAAAAAATGAACACTATTAATGCCCCACCCTCCCATCTCCTTGGGCATGGAAATATTCTTCCAAGCAACCCAAGGAAAACTTTCCTTCTCACTATTCCCAGCCCATAAAGATTTGAAGCTAAGTTTCCTAGCATAGTTTTTACCAAACAAATAGGAATAGTTTCTAGCAGAGTTTTTACCAACACCCACCTACCTCACAAGGGAAGCCACTTATTGCACTAGGGAGTCAGTATTTTCTCTACTTTTGAAATCAATTATCCCCAATCCTTTTTGGTTTAATCATTTTTTTACTTTTTTTAAACCAAGGTATTTTATACCCAAGTCTGGATCTACTTCTTTATGCAAAAACATTTGCAAAAATCCTTCCTATCATCATCATTTGTTTCCATAAAGGAGATAGTAGATTTCTTAATATTTACTACCATATCAATTGGCAAACATTAAAAACCATAATTTCTTTTAGCATAGAATCATTCCTTCAGTAGCCATTATTAAATAGTAAGATGACATAAAAAATAATAGATGATATCTATATAAATCCCTCCCCGTTTTGATACCTTTCAAAATCCCTATATTTATAGCCTCTATCATGGCTCTACTTAGATATTCAACCACCAAAAGAAAAAGCAGTGGAGAGAGAGGGCATCCCTACCTCAATCATCTCCCACATCCAAATAAATATGACTGGTTGATCCATTGACTAGCACTATAAATAAGACGACAGTGACACAATTCATTATCCAATTAATGAAACTTGGATTGAAACCAACATGAAATAATGCCATTCTTATATAAAGCTAACTAATTTTATCATATGCTTTTGACAGATCTACTTTTATCACCATAATAGATTGATTTTAAACTTTTATAGAGTGAAAAGCCACCTAAGCTACACACACGACCTCATGAGTTTCTCTCCCATATGGAAACCCAAATTGTTGGTATGAAATAGCTTTAGACATGAGTTCCTTAATTCTTCTAGCAATGATCTTGGAAATAATTTTGTATATGTTGTTGCATAAAGAAATAGGCCACCTGAATTCCTCAAAACTAGATGGATTTTTAGATAATGGGTATAAGAGAAATAAAGGTTGTGTTGAGTGTAGCTAGAACTCTATCCGAAATTCTAAAATATTTAATTAGCCTTAGGATGCCCTCCTCCAAGATTTCATAAAACCCTAGGAATAATTATAATGGCCACTCATGAGCGTGGAACTTCTATCTTTCTTAAAAGAGTGTGGTACAACTTGGAGCTCCTCCTTATTGACTTCTACCATCAAGCTAGCATTTATCTTCTTTTGAAACAAATATAGGAAAGTAGGAAACCATTTTAAAAACCTCATATATAGTAATCCACTCCAACCTTTGAGAAATATTTGAAATTTGAGAGCAATTCTCCATCCATGTTTTGTATCTTCTATATGGAGTTTGTATTTTTCTCTTGTTTTGCATCCTAGTGAAAAAAATTGGTATTATCATCTCCTTTTTCCAGCCATAAGGCCCTACTCTTCATCCTCTAGGATGCTTCCTTCTTTTCCAATATGACCCCCTTCCTTTTTTCCAACTCCACTACTTGGGATTTATGATCATCATCAAATTAACTAGTGGGATCTCGAAAGAGAATTCCCTCCAACTTTTCTTCAATTATTCCTTAGTTTCTTTCATATTTTTCTCAAATGCCCACTTGGAAAAAACTTTCTTAACATTCCTCAAATTTTCCACAAACTAGTTAGTAGCATATTCTCTTGAGTCCATATTGAAAGAAACCCACTATGATTTAATTAGGTTTATAAAGTCATAGTCTTCTAACCATTGGGGATTGAATTTCAACGGACTAGGTGTCTCATCCCTTACCCCATATAATTCCAAGCATATAGTAAAATGATATGAGCCCCTACCTGAGCCTACCCATTGCCTTAGCCTCCATGAATCTTACATAATCCCTTCATAAATGAGACATTTGTCCAAACACTTTGATATCATATCTGCTACCACTCCCTTATCTCTCTAGGTTGGCCTAATCCCAACAAGTGCAACATCAAAGAAACCACCTTCATCTAGTTTATGTACAAAGTAATATGACAATTAATCCTTTATAACACTTTCTCCCCAAATTTCAAAATTCCCAATGGGAAAATTAATATCTTCATTGACAATAACATGTTGTTAATCTAAAAGAGACATGTTGAAGAACTTTTCCCAAAAATAGATTTGACCAAATATGGACCATACATTCACAACTAGAACTTCCAACCCCAATTGTTGATAAAACAACATCATCCCAAGACCTAATTCAATGGACCAATTATTAATAAAATCAAAGGAACATGATCTCCAACTTGAAATCAACCCACCTTGTCTACCTCTAGCATTAGAATGGATAAATTCCCATTGTGTAAGGAATTTATCCATTTCGCCACAAAGTTTAACACCATTAGCCATGTTCTCTTGCAACATAATAATATTAGGATTTTGAGCATTCATCAATTGTTTTAGGGTCTTCTTTTTTAAAGGGGTGTTCCAAACCCTTGTAATCGAGAGACAAATAAATCATCAAGAATAGCCCCCCACGGTATTGTTTGCTCTAAGCGTCCCAAATATTAATAGTTATTTTCCCAATGAACCTCCAATTGAGCCTTTTCTTGGACTATATTGATATTCGACTTTCGATCCATGATCCATCCTTCCCCCCACCGCCCCCTCCCATCAAGAAGGGTTAGGCATCCTAAGACATCACCTTCACCATCACATATATATATTATTTTATTGGCCTTAAAAAATACCTCAAAGATACATCTTCCTCATAATCCCAAGTTTAAGGACTAGGCTAGAAGGACAGGTTCATTTCCCAACACCCTCTAGGATAGATCCCAGGCTCCCAAAAGCATTGAGGACAAAGTAAGTTATCAATAATCCCTATCTATCCCTATTTACAATTCCATATAAAACCCCTTGTTTTGGGGGAAAGTACCCTAATGGATTTAGGTTATAACCATAACAAAGTGATGCCCTAAAGATATCACTCAATTCTAAAATAAAACAATCCAATTACAAATTTTCAACCAATATCTAATTAAATTAAGCAAACAAGAAGCCTATTTGTGATCCAAAGTTCGATGTAGATCCACTTCTTGAAATTTTGCCTCATTGCTCCCTTGAACACTTGTGTTCAAGTAAAGAAACAAAGAACAACAGTAGATGGCTGCAAAATAAAGAAGCAATTGATTGTAATTATTCTAACTAATGCATTAAGTAAACAAGGTTTCATTATAATAACCTTAACAAAACAAATTTGGATGGAAAAGAGAGTTCTTAAATAAAAATTAATAGCAAATACAAGAATGGTTTCACCTATAACCTGCTACAGCACTGTTCTAAAACTGGAGTCTGAGTCCCTCCACTCGGGCCACACACTTGCAACACTTCTTGTTACCCCTAAATATTACCATCAAGAGACTCAGTGTAAACATCCCTAAAGTTTCCTTGACTAAGTTATTAACCTAGAAGAGATGCAAACCCATTTATGCTAGGTTTTGAGAGGTAGTCACAGGCTGCCTTAATGCAGCATGCGATGCTGCAGGTTGTCCTTTTGCAGCCTGCGATGATGTCATTTAATGGACAAAAATAGCTTCTTCGAGCCCATTCTAGAAGCTAGATGACATGGATCCATATCCCTAACCTTTTGGGAGAGCTGGCATTCGGTTCCTAACCTATTGGAAGGATTCCCTATCTCTCTCCTACCATATCTCAACCTACCCTATCCACTTAGTCCTATATAAGTGAAGCTCACTCTCATTCCAAAGGGAGGAAGTCTATAGTGTCTACATGCTGGTGGAATTACCTTAGGAGAGATCTCTATTCATTTATTGGGAGACTCACACTTCCTTGGGAGGGTTTGGCATTGGTTTGATCGGATGAGGATTGCTACGTCAAGTCAATGGTTGTAATCTTTCTATCCTATGTACTTCTCTTTTCAATACAGTAATATAAGTGCTTTCCACCAAAATCTCATTATGTTAATGATATCTTGTGTAGTTTGCATACTTGACTGCTTACTTAGATCTATTATTGTATAGATGCATTTTACTTGTTTTGTTGTCTTGTAATCTTGACAGGTTTTGCAGCTCAGATCTGAAGATCGTCAATCTTGGAGCAGCATTCAAGGAGAAAAGGATTAGCAATCTATAAGGTAAACGTATCTAGTTCCTTGATCCGTAATTACATCTAGTAAAGTGATTTATATTCTGTCCTATTTGTTCTAGACTCACATTGAGCTAGGGAGATCATGCCTCGAGTCCGCTCTTGGTAGATTGTCCGTCAAATAAATCTGGAAACCATACTGGGGAAGACATTGTTTGTAGTTGTCAATTTGAATACCATTTTCAGTTGATTGCTTTTGTAAGCCACTCATAGTCTTATGTGCCTTCTAAGCCTCGTTTCACCATCAGATCTTCACTTTGAAGAGTTTGAGCCCTCCTATGAGTTTGTACTCATCATTTTCAAACCATTTCATTGCTCATTGTTTGGAGATTTATTCATTTTTGAATTTGGATCTCACATGTCGCACCTGGGCAGTGGATCCAGAGCGACACTGTGTTATTTATTGGTCCATGTTCTCTGTCTTTTGGCCTATCGTCGCAATCCCTTCATTGGCCTCCTGCAACATCGTCGCACTTCCTGCATTGGTAAACTGCAACGGTCGCTCTATGTACAAACACAGACTGCGTCGATTTGTCAAAATTGGCATACAAGCATCCCTTCTCCATTTCTGATTTGAGTTGTGGTTTGGTGTACAAACCCCCTTTGTACTGCAAGATCCAGTCAAAGACCTCTCTTTGATTTGTGTGTTAGTAGTGTTTGGTTCTTTTTGGATTGGTTTTGGGTCCCATCTTGGGCAAGTCTGAGATTTGGTAGTGGTGGACACTTTGGTCTCCCCCGCCTGCATCCACTCACCCTTGCATTCCCTCCTCTCCTTACCTGATCTGGTCATTGCATTGGATCGGTTTCCAGACCCCGTTTGCATACATCTTTTGGTTTTGCTGGCATCCGGTTGATTTTGGGTCTTTTGGGTTTTGGATCCATGTTTGGCCCCTTCAGTCAAAACTAGTGTTTTGCTTACATTTTTAATTGAAATGGGTTCTATTTTCGAAAAAAAATTCCCCCATATTAAGGTTTTGACCCATATTAAGGTTTTAAGTTAAAGTTTTGGTTTGGTGTGATTGGCTTGTTTTGAAAAGTCTTGAAAAGTGTGGGATATCCGTGCCTTTTTTAGCCTCTTTTTCTTGGGTTATGAATCTTGTTTCCCTTACATGCTGAGCTATTCAATCATTTTTGGGAAAGATTGTTTCCTTGTCTCCACTTTAGTTCAAAGAGAAGCTTGATTTTTTCCTTCTTTTGTTATATTCACAAATTTGGAAAATGTAAATATTCTTCTTACTTTATTTTGATCATTTGATATTCTTGGTCTTACCATCATAAGAAGAAGAAAGGCTTGTTTCAGATTTGTGTGCATTTGAGTTAGATAAGATTGTTAAGTGCTTATCTTTGTCTTGCACTTGATTGGAAACGTTTGTGGAATATTTCTTTCCATAGCTTAGATGTGTCTTTTTCAAGTGTAAAAATATAGGAAATGGTTTGGAATTATTGTATGTGGTGTTCATAAAAGGATCTCTTTTATTGCTTTGGGTTAGTTTTGGGTGCATCTTTTACTTCTTTCCATCATTTTGAAAGAACTAAAATTGCATTTGCATTGGGTTGTGCATTTGGGAAGAAAAAATATCTCTCTCTCCTTGTTAAGTAGGACTTCATTGAAAGGAAGACTTGCATTTTCATATAGATCAGATTTGCATCTTGTTTAAATTCCAAGTCTTCACATCATGCATCCACTTAACCGCATAAGATAAAATTAACGCTAGCTTAGGTTAAAAACTTTTAGCAACTTGTGTGTTAAGTTAGAGACGTGTTTCGGCGTCATTAAGCCTGGCAGCTATCGTTATTTTCCATCACTGTATCCCGGGGTAATTGTAGTATTCCATGTACTTATCGGTATATCGAAGCTCTTTCACGTACCCATCAAGTACTACGTGTACTTGGCATATATCGAAAGGTGTTTCACATACTCGGTAGTATATCGAAAGGTCTCTTGCCGAATGGTTGTGCATTAGACAGCACCACTATGGATTTGAGCTCCCACGTACCTGTTGGGTATGTTATATCTCTTCACATGGTCGTTGCTTTTTGCTTTTTCGCGATTTTTGACCCATTGTACTCTATCTAATCCCGGTAAAAGGGATTAGGGTTGTAACCTAATTTCGGGTAAACGAATTAGGGTTTTAGATGCTGAGGAATACCATTTATTGTATTGTACATGGTTAAATAAAACATATAATGAAAAAGGAGCTGTGCGGCTCTAAGTTTTGCTGGTTTTTTCCCGGTTAAGGTTTTCCAGGTGAAAATCTCTGTGTAATGTGTGTACCATTGTGTATTTTCTGTTAATGCTTAAGAATCGTATAAGTTTGTACTTCACTGTTAAGGTTTAAAACTTACAGTACCTTTAGTATATCGGGAGACACCATTAGGAATCTTGAAACCATCTGAGTTATCCATTTGGCCGTCTTAACATTGCAATACACCGAGAACAGCACTCGGGGAGATTACTACACATGTACTATCCAGGTAGTTGGGTATTCAGGCAAAGGTACGGTCCCAATCCTCCTTGTCACGTTTTACTGTTGGACCCTGCAGTATATAGCGATTTGTGATGTTTTAACAATCCTGTGAGGTTCCTAACTCTTTATCCACTCCTTTCACAAGTTTTCCTGTTGCTTTTAGTTTTGAGTAGAGTTTCTTGTGCATGGTAATTAGAAGGACTTAGCGAGTTGAGATATGGAAACCTCTTATGGGACCACCAATCAAGAGGCCCCTTTTCAAGGGGTACCTTTTTCCTTTCCTCCAGTTGGAGATATTGGTCCTCCCTTTATTGCCACTTTAAACCTTCCTGGATTAACCATAGGATTACCGGTATGGTTATTCAACCCGAAGAATTCCGGTTGTACCCAATGTATCAAATGTTAACTCTCCACCACGAGAGGGTCCATCCCAAAATGATCCTTCCCACTCTTCCTCGAATGCATCTTCTTCCATTTCTTCTTCCTCACCCGATCAAAGCAGTAGTGTTAGTAATCAGGTGGATAAGAAGAAGAAGAAAAGGAAGGTTAAGAAGAAGAAGGATAAGAAAGAGACCAAGCATCCACCATCTTCCTATGATGGCACTCATTCTATGCGAACACCTCATAATCCCAAGTTCCCTTGCAAGCTTTGTAAGGGTGATCACCTTCTCAAGGATTGTCCCGGTCTTTCCCGTGTGTCGGAAGTGTGGTCTAAAAACCCCTAACCGCTTGTATCATCAACCTCTGACCATCATGTTGATGACACTCCCTCGACCAGTGACACATTGTTGAAGGGTCGGAAGGGTAAAGTCTTGTACCCCTGTTTGATATGCAAGGGTATGCACTGTACTTTCCTTTTTCCAAGCATGGATGAAGCTTCATGGTGGTTGGAAGATATTACTAGTCCTCAACCCGTGATTCCAACCAACGATAGTAAGTTGTCCCTCAATTGTCCGCTGGTTGACCAAGTGATCAACTCAGTTTCATCTGTGATTGATACCACTCTTCCTTCTGAGAGTGAAGTAATCGAGTCGCTATCATCCCCACTCGATCCCGCTCTTCTATCAGAGAGCATTCTGACTGCAACTGTCACCTTGACACAGTATTCATCTCATCCTACTCTCCCCGATGATATTGGATTGATAACCACTGATTTTTTTCTAGTCAGTTCCGATCATGGGGGGCAAGAGTCCGTTTCCATGGGACCCCCTCCAAGTACTGAGGTTATTTCATTTGATTGGAATAGTCTAGCAGAATCTCGTCTCCCCTCAGATGTTCCTTTCCAGATATCTGTAGGTGTTGCCGATAAGGAAATCTTTCGCACTATAGTTGATGAGGGAGCTTCTGTTAGTATTTTATCCTCAACTGCTTGGAAAGCTATAGGGTCTCCTCAGCTTGCGCTGGTTACCGACCAGATTTTGGCTTTTAATAGAAGGCCTACCGGACCTTTAGGGATTCTCCCGTAGTTACCTGTCACGTTGAGAGGTAAAACTATTTTTGTTGATGTCATGGTTGTCCAAGGTCCTTTAGATTTCAATCTACTCCTTGGATGTGATTATGTCTATGCTATGAAAGCCGTCGCGTCCACACTCTTTCGAGTGATGTATTTTCCCTATGATGGGAGGATTGTGACCGTTGATCAACTTTCCTTCGTGACACCCAATCATCATATGACTGCCATTCAACAAACTTCCCTAAACATTCCACACATATTAGTGGTTTCTTCCCCTTAAACATGAGGGGATTTTCCCCAGCATCTGGACATCATGCTGGGGGGCACGCTACTAACCTATGGACATCATGTTGGATAAGTGCCTTTAAGTTGAGCAGAGTTTACCTTTGGCTTCAAGCTCATTAAAAAATGAAACCAGTAGTTTGAGCAGAGTTTACCTTTGGCTTCAAGCTCGTTAAAACATGAAACCAATAGTTTGAGCAGAGTTTACCTTTGGCTTCAAGCTCATTAAAAAATGAAACCAATAGTTTGAGCAGAGTTTACCTTTGGCTTCAAGCACGTTAAAAAATGAAATAGGTTCCCACGAGCATAGTTCCCTTTCTATGTCAAGCTCGTTAAAAAATGAAATAGGTTCTCCATGAGAATATTTCCCTTTCTGTGTCAAGCTCTTTAAAAAATGAAACAGGTCTTCTGAGCAGAGTTCTATTCCTGTGTCAAGCTCTTTAAAAAATGAAACAGGTCTTCTGAGCAAAGTTCTATTCCTGTGTCAAGCTCGTTAAAAAATGAAACATATCCTTTCCATTTGAGTCGAGTCTCCATGTAGACTTAGTACCTGAACCTTTTTTTCACCCGCCTATGCCTTAAGCGAATGAAATGAAGCTTGGGGGCATGTCTTCAACCTCTGGAGGCTACGTTGAAGTCAACTCAATCACCTCTCCACACCACGTTGGAGCTAAGTCACTTACTTCTAGCAATCATGGTGGGGGCATGTACCAACCTTTGGATATGATGATGGGAAGAGTCCACCAATGGGAACATTTTTCGAGCATACTTTCCTTTTTGGTTTTCAAGCTCATTAAACCATGAAAATAATCCCGAGATTTTTCTGTTTCAAGCTCGCTAAAAATTGAAATAGTACCTCTATAAATCATGTTAGAAGTAAGCCGTCATTTTCTTATGCTAGGGGGAAACTTTCCAACCTCTAGCCATCATGTTGGGAAGAAACCTGCCAATGGGCATTATCCCGAGCATAGTTCATTTTTTGTTACAAGCTCATTAAAAAATGAAGCAGACATCATGAGCATTCTTCCAACCTATCTTCAAGCTCGTTAAAAACAGTAAGATGGTATTTGAGCTTACTTTTCACTTTTTTCGTGCTCTAGTTGAAACATGAAAAGTGGTTTGAGCTTAGTTTTTACTTTTTCGTGCTCTGGTTCAAACATGAAAAATATTCTGAGTGCTTTTGATACCATTATCGTGCTCATTAAAAATTTGAGTAAAAAGGTGTCTAACGAGTATAGGTTTATCACTTTATCTAGCCTCGCTAGACTACTTACGGAAAAGGAACTATGCTGAGTTTACTTTTTCCTTTGTCGTACTCGGTTATCAACCATGACAAAGTTGTCCATGGAGTCCTTTTTTAAGCTCTTTTCAGACTCCCTAAATAGGAAAAGATCGCTAAGCGAACTTGATGCGTTCACGCTTGCTAAAGTATTTGAATGGTCGTCTCACTGGTGATAGTTTACCCCTTTTCAGACCAGGGGGCACTATTTACGAAAAGGTATACTCCAACCAATCATGACTGGAAGAGTCCTCTCCCGCATTGTTTTACCCTTTTTTGGGCGATGGGGCTAACTTTACGAAAAAGGATTGTTTGAGTCTTCTTTAGTTCTTTTCAGACTCTCTAAACATGAAATGACGACCAAGTTTACCTTCTATGGACTCGTTAAACTCTAACATTGAAGGGCCCGTCATGGGACGAACCCCTCCTCTCCCAGGTTTGAAAAATATTTGGGATTGGAATCATCTATGAGATGAGCTATACCGAGCATCTGGTTACCCTCATCAAGCTCGTTAAAAACACATGAGGCACTCATCATTCATGATGGGGAAAAAGGAAAGCTTTTATGTTACACACTTTATCTGTGGCAATACCTAGTTGTTCTTGAACATGGCACTCATTTGCATTTGCATACTGCACTTGGGTCATCCGTTTGTCCTCGAGTATTTCCTACTTCATGAGTCTAGTCACTCCTTTGAGTCATTCAAAGAATGCTTCCATCATCAGTTGCATTAGAACTTGGTGTCGTACTCATCATGTCAATACTGCTAAGTCATGCCATGCCCATGTTCAAGAATATTCTCACCGTTCATTATCTGCAGTCAGTATGCCTACTACCATGTCGGTCTACTCTGAGTCATTCTTGCATGTTACTATACCATCCGATCCACTCTACACATCTTTTGTCATGTTTCGTGTCGATGATGGGAGATTCATCATGGCCCTCCTTCGATGGATTCATCCTTGTTGACTTCGACACATCATCCGAGGATTGAATCTAGAAACCAATTTAGTACCTTGGCCCTGCATGCCTCAATGGCAAGTTACCTCGCTTTCAACATGAGTTTACATCACTGACTCTTGATTGAAAGATTTCATCTAGCGTTCGACTTCAAATCATTTATTCACACTTGATGATATGTATTGTGATACCTTGGGGATCATTGAAATTAATGGTGATTTCCCTCACGCTTGTTAACAGTATACAGCAATGACCGGTAATCAAGTGGTTTCTACCATGTTCGACGTCAAGACATTTGTAATCACATGGATAGGTTCGTATCATTGTGGGTTCGGCTTGAAGAGCCTGGGGAGTCATGTTTTACCCAGGTTGTGATGGAGATTGTATTGAGTCACATCACATGGATCCACGTTTGTATTGGGCGTGGTCGTGTTATCATTTAATCATGGATCTACGCTTGTTTCTAGTAGCCATGATTATGTTCAGTCGTTCGTTACTACCATGTATCTACATTATATTGGTCGGAAGCCATGTTGTGCATCATATGACACTGTGTACTCAGAGTCAGTTGTACTGCAGTAGCATCCTTCATCCGACAGCCATTGCCATTCCTTCTGTCAAAGCATTTCACCTATCCAATTTCAACAGCTTCATACTTTGGGGGGCATTCTGTTACACCTAAATCTTACCATCAAGAGACTCAGTGTAAACATCCCTAAAGTTTCCTTGACTAAGTTATTAACCTAGAAGAGATGCAAACCCATTTATGCTAGGTTTTGAGAGGTCGTCGCAGGCTGCCTTAATGCAGCATGCGACGTCGCAGGTTGTCCTTTTGCAGCCTGTGACAATGTCAGTTAATGGACAAAAATAACTTCTTCGAGCCCATTCTCGAAGCTAGATGACATGGATCCCTATCCCTGACCTTTTGGGAGAGCTGGCATTCGGTTCCTAACCTCTTGGAAGGATCCCCTATCTCTCTCCTACCATATCTCAACCTACCCTATCCACTTAGTCCTATATAAGTGAAGCTCACTCCCATTCCAAAGGGAGGAAGTCTATAGTGTCTACATGCTGGTGGAATTACCTTAGGAGAGATCTCTATTCATCTATTGGGAGACTCACACCTCCTTGGTAGGCTTTGGCATTGGTTTGATTGGATGAGGATTGCTATGTCAAGTCAATGGTTGCAATCTTTCTATCCTATGTACTTCTCTTTTCAATACAATAATATAAGTGCTTTCCACCAAAATCTCATTGTGTTAATGATATCTTGTGTAGTTTGCCTACTTGACTGCTTACTTAAATCTATTATTGTATAGATGCGTTTTACTTGTTTTGTTGTCTTGTTATCTTGACAGGTTTTGCAGCTCAGATCTGAAGATCGTAAAGCTTGGAGTAGCATTCAAGGAGAAAAGGATTAGCAATCTATAAGGTAAATGTATCTAGTTCCTTGATCCTTAATTAAATCTAGGAGAGTGATTTATATTCTGTCCTATTTGTTCTAGACTCGCGTTGAGCTAGGGAGATCATGCCTCGAGTCCGCTCTTGGTAGATTGTCCGTCAAACACTTCTCTTTGCTTCACTCGGGGTAAGTCCAAGAAATCAAATGAAGGATTTCTGACTGAATAAAGAATGAAGGTTGTTGGAAATGCAGATTTCCATATATGGGAAAAATTTGCAAACACATTGTTAGGGTTGTGGATTATATATGCAAAATGATAGCATGATGATGCTTTAGCTATTTTCTCCTTCTTTCTCTTCTTCTCTTTCACCTCTTTTATACTTTTGGGTAGGTAGTTAGAGAAGTTGGGGTAGTTAATCATGGGAAAAAGGAGGTTAGAACTGGTGAAAACCTATTTTACTTTTCTTGAAAAATATTTTTTTTATCCCCAAATAGGTGCATACATGGGCTAACCACTACAAAGGTGCATATACACGTTCTAGACATACATAAGGCGCATATGAGCTGAAAAAAAAGGGACTTTTCTGAGAAGGAATATAATAAGTAATCCACAAAATGACAAGGTAGTCTGTGAAAGGGAGAAGATCATAAATAAGGCTAGAGTGAGCATCTATGCAAATGATGTGGAAAAAGATGTTATAACAAATGCTCCCTAATGTGTGATCTTAGGAGAGTGACTGATGGAGGAAATACATTATAAATCTTCAAAAGTGAGTGTAAGGTGGACCCAAGGAGAAGTTGTCAAATGCCAGCCATGGGAAATTACCTACAACAGAACAAGTCATAACTCTCTCTTCTCGAGGCGAGCATACCCATGCTCATGAGTAACAAAAAGCATGACCACCAAATCAAGTTCATTGTGATCCATGAGATTATAAGAAATGATCATGGCCACAAAAAATGAATACACGGTGGATCCATGTCAAAAGAGATCATAACCACGAAGCAATACATAGTGGATCTCTATCTCATAATCAAGTGAAGATATATATAAACAAGTACTGAACAAATCGATCTTCATAGGTATGAGTGTCATAAAATGAGTAAATGACAATCCATCGCAGGTACAAGTCTAAAACATGTGAATAAATGTCCTGAAGTCGAATACATTAAGACATCGTTTGATTATCGGTCATTGATGTATACCGTTAACAAATGTGAGCCAACTCATCGATAATGATAATGAGCGGAAAGGTACCAAGTACAATCTAACAAGTGCGAATAAATGAGTTGACGTCGAACACTTGTAGACTCTAACAATCAGGGACACTGCTATATTCCAACTGTTAGTAGCAAGGAAACCTGCCACTTATGACTGCAAGTCCCAAGGTACTAAAAAGAATATAGATCCCTATCCCGGAATAAATGAGTTGAAGTCGATGGTAATTTATTTGTTGGAAGGAGGGCATTAAACCATCCCCCATAATCCAACACAAGGTAGTATCAAAAGGCCATATATTTGAAATAACATGGACAAACTAATTGATTATGAAACATACTCGATATACGGGAAGGTCGACATACAAAATTCAAGAGCTTTGAGGAGTGGCAGACACAGGTTAAAAGACTTCCCTTGAACAAAGCATGACATAATAAGTGACTGAGGCAACATAAAATCAAGAATGCAACACATGAGACATCAAAATAATTCTCTATAATGAATGGAAGAATAACCATCCAGGGGAGATAATGCATAAACGAGTTCAGCTGCCTAAAGTCATACTAAACCCAGTATACTAAGATAAAGACTTGAGACAATGTGTTTTTTTTCAAGAGAGACATGACTGCCACCAAACATAAATAATAATTGACTCTTTCCCATCCGTATTTTTGGAATATTTGAGTTTTTTGTCTTTTTTCATATTATTAAAGCCTTAAAAAGAATGCTAAAGTACATAGGAGGAAACGAGTGTTACGGGAAATCAAACTAGTTCCAAGTGCAAGGAAAAAAATTATGCTCAATCAAGAATCATGTGCAGGATAAGGTCACTTAAGTATGTTTCCTCCAAGTAAAGGGGTGTCAAATTGCACAAGAAAAAGAATGCAAGTCTTAGCAGTTTAAAAGAATGCAAAGAGGCTAATTAATAACAGTAAGCTAGAATCCAACATTAGGCTCAAAAAGCGCAAGTGGTAATGATGCAATGCAGTTATAATTGAACACAAATAATATTGTGGGAGTCCCCTATAGGAAATTACCAACATAAAATAGAAAGAAGAATATTAATCAGTCTTCAACGCAAAAGTCAGGCAACAGTACTGAGGGACTCTCGATTATAAAATACATTAGCATGGGTATCAAATGAGATAGAGTATTTAAGCTACATTACCCATGTAGAGTGAAGGCTCTATTGTGAAAGTGATGAAACATAAAAACCAGAAAAGGATGATTTTGAAACTTTGCAAAACAGATCCAAAGGTATTTTGAAATTGATAAGGATAATGCAAAATGCAATGCAGGGGATAACCTATCCTATATGCCAGTTATCAAAAACAACACCTATGAATGTGGCATCATGGCTTATCAAATTCGACATCCTATTTAAAGAGATAGAAAAGAAACTCCACCCAAATCCCTAAAACAAGCAACAAGTCATCCCACAAAAGTTAAAAAATGTTAAAACTATAGAAAAGTAGGTAAAAAAATGAATATAATATTAGGGTGAAATATTTTACCATTTCATTATGAAATTTGGGAAACTAGTGCTTTAAGAGTGGAGAAAAACCTTGAACTTCCAGGAGTGATTCCAAGAGTTGTGGGCATTGGATCGAGACACGGTCAGAGCCAAGTAAGAGGTCTTCACCTCCTCTTTGATTTCATCCAATTTTTATCGCATTTAAGTCAAAAAAATTGAAGTATAGCCAAGCCCTATGTGAAAATTATGGCATACATGCCATATAGTGTTTTGGAGTGCGTATGACCAGGCATATACACACATGTTAACACTACAAGTCACATATATACACGCCTGTAACCATAGTAGGGCACGTATGAGGCCGTGAGGGTATAAAATATTTATTTTAACTCAAAATTTGACTATTTTTTGGCAGGATGGTAATTGAATGGAGAGAGAGGGAGCATGAAGATATTGACAATGATTTTTTGGAAAACCTGAAGCAATGGAAGCTCTTCACAATTGCATTTTAAAGAATGTTTTGAAGCAAATAATATGCGTTCCCAAAATCACTTGCTACAGTTACTGTAAGGTATTGGGATTCGGAGGCCAATGCCTTTATGTTGGATGGACAACCTCTAAAATAGAGGTTGAGGACATATATTTCCTTACGGGTATTTTATGTTGGGGAGATATACCAAGCTTCAAATATCATAACATTGGGGGCGTGACTATAAATGAATATGTGGCTATGTATTGGATTACTGGTTCATAGAAAACAGGAACACAAGTCCCAATCTGAGACATAGAAGATATAAGTCTCAAGATCATATTGGTGACCATTGGTTGAATTGTGGGATCAACAACAGTCCATCAAGCATCTAAAACAAAAATGTTGTATGCAGTACACTGTATGAGGCCAATGGTATATGCCTGGAGCACAACTTTATCGGGATGTATGGAATCCCAATTATCAGGATGCAAGACAAGCAAGCTGAAAACTTTTGGCTTCGGAAGTATCTTATGCACAATTTTCTTTTAGCATGTACCTACCATGAGCCCACGAGTATATGTAGATCCAAGAGCTCAACAAGATCTTGCCATGATATAGTGGATATGATTGATATTGCAACTTAAGGGAGGATGAGTTGCAAGTCCCTATGAGGATGACTTCTTTGCTTGGTGGGAGCACCAAGTGATTTCCATAGATGACTACCCCTACATAGGGATAGATTTCAGCAAAGATCTTGATATGGTAGTGCTTCTCGGGAGTGTTCTAGGTGCTATTGGTAAGATTTTACATCATTTTCTTGATATAAAATTCTTAGCATTTTTGTTATATTGGAAAAAATAAAATAAAAATGTTTTTGAGGTGAAAACTAACTCAAACATAAATGGATCTGTGTACATACATTGGACCATGCCACCCTGAGGGATATCCTCGATATAGGCATAGATCTCAAGGTGGAAAGCCCATAGGCCCTGAAAGGACATTAGAGAATGTTAGGAGAAACCTGAACTAGTTGACCGAGTGGATTCTGATGGTTGATATTGAAGATCTTTATGAGGAGATTTAACGATAGGTAGTTGGGGTACCTCGACCATGGGTATGAGCTTTCAAGAAAGTGGTAAGTGCCATTGTTTGTTACCATGAGAGGCATGGATGAGGTAGTCCATAGGGATGTGCCATGATCTTTATGTATAGACGGGGATAGAATTCCCAATTCAAAACTTATATATATACACATGTTTTGCCTCGGTGATTTTACTTATATAAATGTGTTGCATATGATTGTGTGTTATATACATAAATTTTTATTGTTTTTTTTACAAATGATATAAATGTCAATCCAACACATAGTTAGTGTATGCATCAGTGACGAGATTTTGAATCCTAGAAATGTGATTATAGCTTAAAATAATAAACTGACGTTCAAGAAGATGCACTCATAAAAATTGACAAAACAATGCAGGATTGCGAACCTGAAACTCTCAATTCAATTGAGACATGACCAATTTGGAACCAGGATAAACCTCAAGATATTGAATACTATGTGCAATGGCATCACTTAAATTTCAATCACAACGTTTTACGCAGCCATATTATTGGTTGTTGGTCCAAGAAAAGTGCAACCTAAAATAACCAATTGATCAGGAGAAGAATAAATCACCCAAGTAACCGAAGCAAGATTCCTGGTACACTGACTAGCGCCATCAACAAAACCTAGGTAAGACATCGTTTTGAAAATCATATGATTATACAAGCAAAAACAAAATAAGTGAATTCCAATACGTTCAAATAAATAAACATTTGAACAAAATGTACACTATGTACAAACAGAGCACCTACCTCAGCATGCAAGCCTAAGCGTAGTACTTTTTCAAATAGAGCCCATTTCTAGGATCCACCAACTTATTACCCTCATAATTGGCTAATTAATAAGTGCCTTTTTCCAACACATGAGTAAGAATATATGGTCCAAGCCACATAGATTTAAATTTACTTGGCCCCAAAGGATCTTTGTCTTGGTCATAGAGCAAAACTATATCTCCTTCAGAAAAAATTCTAGGACTAACAGACTTATCATACTAGCTTTTTACACTTTTCTTGTGTGCTTCGTTCGCCATGGCTGCATCTCGATGTTGTTCATCAAGATGTTCCAAGTGAACATGATGTTCTTCCAAAGCATAAGTGTCGAGAAGGAGCTTAACAACAAGTTTTAACAAGGGAATTTTGCATTCATTCGAAAGGACTACTTCAAATCCATGAACGAGCTAAAAAGGATAAAGTCCTATATAAGTCTTAATAGTGGTTCGGTATGCCCATAATGCTATATATAACATTAAGTTCCAATTATACCTACTTGCATTAATTGTTCATTGAAGCATGGTAGAACCTTATTAAAAACTTCCACCTAACCATTCGCTTGAGGATAAAATGGAGATGAATGCTCTTGTCTAAAACCCAACTTAGAGGTTAACTCAAACATCATTTTATTCTGAAAGTGATTGCCATGATCAATGGAAATATCTCTTGGAATATTGAACCTAGTAATAATTTGGTTAAATACAAAATAGGCAGCAGTTTCCCTATCACTAAAGAAAGTTGCCATGGCCTCTACCCATTTAGTAAAATAGTCAACGGCCACGATGATGTACTTATTCCCTTCAACTGAAGTTGAGTTTCAAGTCATGAAATCAACCCCCCATTTAGTGAAAGGGCCAGCACAGATCATGGGAAATAATGGAGCACAATGGGTGTGCATTTTCTTAGTAAATATTTGACAAGCATGACATCTCTTATCCCCTTCTATATAATCTTTAAATATCGAGGGCCAAAAGTATCTTGTGTGAAAAATATTATGGGTAGTTTCCAACCTAGAAAGATGACCTCCACAAGCTCTAGTGTGAGAGTCATTGAAAACACTCTCGACTTCTTCACGAGTCAAACAATGGCACAAAATCAAATCAACCCCCGATAATACAATGTGTCACCGACAATAAGGTAAGTCTTAGCATTATGACGGGGACATCGTCGATCATCTCATGAAAAAATCTTTGGACACGTTAAAGTTTGAATATATATGAGGATGTCCCCATACCAAGGATCTAAAGAAGAAATTAGAAAAATGTGCTCATCCGAGAATGAGTCATACTCAGTGTTATCACATTCTTCACTTGGAAACTCTGTGATAAGTTCGGAAAAATCCAAAGGATTTTTAGACTGAGCAAACTGAAAGTCTAAGTCGAATTCCTATAGGATGATGATCCATTTATTAACTTTTCCCTCGATTATTGGTCGGGTCAAAGCATATTGAAATGGATTAACATCAGTAATGACAATGGTTTTTCGTAACAAAATATATTGGTGAAGATGTTGGACAGCATAAACAGCTACCAAAGTTAATTTCTCCACATGCTCGTATTTTAGTTCTGGACCAATTAACTCACAACTAAGATAATAGATTATGTGCTCTTCAAGAGTATCATCTTCCTAAATTAAGACCATGCCAATCATGGATTTTGATGTGGCTAGATATAACAAGAAATCTCTTGTATAATCTAGACGACTAAGCAAAGGACCTGTCATAAGATCCTTTTTAAGGGCATCAAATGAATGTTGAGCAACATCATCCCATATAAATGAAACTCCTTTCTTTAACAAACACATAAAACCTTTGGTTATAATGGCGTAGTTGGCAATAAAACACCGGAGAAAATTCACTTTTCCTTATAAACATTGAAGTTGACGAATATTGCAAGGAGGACGCAACTTGGTGATCACCTCAACTTTCAAAGGATCGACCATAATCCCTTTGTTGGACACTGTGAAACCCAAAATATGTCTAGTATCGATGTCGAAAATATGCATTTATGGGGATTTAAACGAATCTTATAATATCCATTGTTGATAGTTCACAATGAATTTTGAGTAAACTCGTCTGCAATTCTGGTATTTAGTCGACGTTTCGAGCCGTCCAATTGTAGCTCATCATCAAACAAAAGGTGAATATGGGAAGGGAGATCCCTTCTCTTTTGAGAGAAAGCCACTAGATCATCTAAATAGGCCTCAGCAATGTGCTTGATATCTTGAAAAGAGAAAGACATAGCCCACTAGAACGTAGGCCCAGCATTTTAAGACAAAAAAAGCAATTTCCGATAAGAAAAAGTACCCCAAGGAAATATAAATGTTGTTTTATGTTGGTACTTGGAACATATTTGAATTTGGTTATAGCCAGAAGACCCATCCATAAAGGAAAAGATCTCACTTCCTGCACATTCATCAATAATATGATTGATAAACGGTGTTGAAAAATTGTCCTTTAGACAAGCCTTGTTCAAATCATGAAAATCCATGCAAACATAGAGTGTTCCATGCTTCTTATCAATAGGAACAAGATTGGATACCCAATCCATTAAAGAAATGGGGTAAATAAAACCAGCCTTAAGAAGCTTTTTTGCTTCAACTTTAATAATTGTCGCCTTTCTAGGATTAACTAGATGGAGTTTTTGTAGAACAAGTTTAACATTCTTGTAAGTTTTGATTTCATGTTCAATGATGCAGGGATCGATGCCTAGCATCTCCTCATATGACCATGAAAAAACATTACGAAATTCTTTAATGAGTTCAGTATATATGTGAACTTCTTCAGGGGAACTATTCGCTCTAATAAACACATTTTCCACAATGTTAGCATTACTAGAGATGTTGATTGGAATAGTTTATGAAATGTTAGTCATGTTTCCCTTGACGTATACTCCAATCTTAGCCAAAGGATTCAAAGGTCGATCATCATCTTTAGCTAAATTCAAACGAAATTCCCCATTCTTGATTCTATCAATGGTTGGAAGAAAATAAGACCTATGATGTAGGTCATCCCAAGGCTTATCAGGCCATGTAGTAGCTTCCAGAATAGCCTCATTTAAAGGCAAGACTGTGTCAATGCAATCAAGATAATTGGAGGAATTAATAGCCCAAACAGGCTCAATATTGAGATCCACCTCTTCAATAACTGGAGAAGTTGAATCAGTGTATGCAGTAACAAATTGAACTGCTTGATAAGCCACTTCAACTGCAGACAAAGATGAAGTAATACCATAATGCCGAGAGTCTTCCACTGAATCCAATGGAGAAGGAAGAACCCATTGATCATCAAGATATGATGTCTAAAAATAATCTACTTGAGTCATGGGAACTTCATTATCAGTAGAGACCGGAGTAGAACTGATATAAAAAGTAGGACCTGGGAGATTAAAGGTTTCCATTAATGAAGGGTACATTCCAACTCCTATATTCTCAAATTTTGGATGAGATTTATCAATCCATGAAACATTAGACCTTGGCAGCGAATTGGAATTAGCACAAGTGAAGGATAATTGATTAATAGTAAATATTTTTCCTTCATGAGGAAAACATAACTCTTGAAAGACCGAAGATACAATGGCAGACATTGCATAAGTCCAACTACATCGTAACAAGAGATTGTAGTCAATGGGAGCATCAAGTACTCCTACCACTATAGAAACAATATTTCCTCCTAACTTGATGGGAAAGGAAGGAATTATTCCATGTGGTTGAAAATACCATCCATCAAAAGTTGTAAGTGATGTGGGGGATGGAACCAGTTCATGAGAGCCAATTACTTTCCAACAAGATAGATCCATAACGCAAATAGATGTACCCTCATAAACATCAGTCCTTCTAATGGTATTTGTAGAAGGTACCACATTGATTTAGAAGGCTATATTATAAGTAAGTTGAGGTTGAACATTAGAAACATCAAACTTGATAATCTGAGCATTAGAGGCATCTGCGTTTCCGATAGCGGACAACAATGCACTATGTTGCAAAGGGAAATTTTGGAGTACTCCGAGAGTATACATAACACAAGGGATCTGAGCCAGATCTTCAACAAGAGTTGAGTGCAGCTCTAGCATTTAGGTTGTGCAAAACTTGCTTATAGACACCTTTCGATATCTAGGGCATTGTGTCTCCCATAGGATTTTCAATGTGAAGAGGGTTATGTCAAGAAACGATTTCTCCTTCAAAGAAGGCTAAGGATTACCATAATCCTTGGCTCTAGTTGATAACAAAATGTATGAACCCACCATATGGGTGAACGATTAATCATATAAGGGTGCAGTTTGAGTGACCTCTTGCATATTTCCAACATAACCGGAAGAATTAGAAGCCATATGTTGTCCCTGAAGGAATGGGTTAGTTAGCATAGCAGGTTGTTGTTGTTGTTCTAACAATTTCTAGGCTTCTACCATCTTGGGGAATTGATGGGTAAGATGGTATCCCTTACAAAGTTTACAAGGGAACTTGACTTTTCTTCGTTACTTTCTCACCCCACCAACATTATCATTGTTTTTAGATTTATTCAAATGTTCTTATCCTTTTTTATTCTTATTATTCTTCTTTATGTTGGGTTGATGGGGACCCTTTGGATTAGCCGACATAGTATGTAAGTTGTTTGGGAAGAAGGAGAGGATGCAATGTTAACTACGCATGCCACATAATGTTGAATAGACATATTCTTCATCTTATCACTAACTACTTCTGCTGTAGAGTTTCTTACGGAACCAATAATTCCATCAGCATGTGGTCCTGGTTTAGGATTTGAAGGGATAGTGTTTGGTCTCAGTGCGTCAAGTAATATTTCATATAATATCCCAAACTGAGAATAAACCAAATCTAACTGGTAGGATTTAAATATGGCTTCTTCCTCCATAGTCACCCCTGAAGTAGAAACATCCTTGGAGATATATAGCAATAAGGACTTTAAGAACCATTCCAAAAGGAACTCAGGGGGAGTATTAGCCTTGATCATCCTCTTCCTTCTATACCATTCTTGGATATGATCCGAGATATGGGTAGCCTTATTATGTCGAAGTTGATACAATAAGTCAGTGTCAACATCATACTAGACCAGAAGTTGGAAGTGATTCAAAATACTGTTGCTAAATCATGAAAGCAACGATAAGATGATCCAAGCAACTCAATGTACCATTTTGCGGAAAATCCAATGAGTGTGCATTGAAACAATCTTAATAATCTAATCATCATTGAGGGAATTTGAAGAACACCACAAATGAAAAGTAGTGACATGGTCCCTCAAGTCTTCTCCAATTTTTCCTTCAAACTTTGGAATGTATTAACGTAACTTAGTTGGGACTAGAGGCCAACTAGGATCATGACACAGTAGATCATTCATCCTCTTTGAAAAATTTGAAAAATTCAATGTTTCCAAAAAAGGAAGTCTAGGCTGTGTCATAGAAGCATTTGCATATGACCCATAAGGAGGGAAATTCCCACTAGCCATATTTCCAAAATATTGGTAAGGGTTGCCACCTTCCATACCTTGCAAAGGGAAGACCCCTTGCATAGGATTCCATTGAATTTGGAAAGGGTTACTCCATATAGATGTACCTTGCATCCAATTCCACTAATCTTGAGAGGGGTTGTCCCATGTCAGCATTATGGTTGATGGGATGGAATTACTTGCACCCACACTAAAAAGTGAAAAAGGATTTGACCTAATAGGTACAGAGGATGATTGAAAATCACTGCTCATTTGGGTTTTCCATCTAATAAATGAATTTTCACCATAAACATACCCAAAGGATTGGAAAGACCCACTCCCTACCAAAGGGGTGGATGGGGGAATATGCCCCCCATTCCAAGGAAAACCTTGAAAATGTATTAAGGGACTCCTTGTTCCAATAGTAGGATTTGAAAAAATCGAATGAGAATTGATATAGATATGGGGCATACTCGTCACCGACATCCCAGATGTAAAACAATTTGAACCAAAAGGTGAGGACAATGGAGCACTCATAGGATGAGTGACTGCAGAGCCTACTAGCAATGTACTACTAACAAATTTAACCATAGCAGTTGCACTAGATTGGATCACATTTGATGTTTGGGTGCTAAAACAAGGAGGATATAACCCTTCTGTAAGTATGGCCGATGTGGGAGCATGGGTTTCCCCAAACCCTGACACCTCTTATGAACCATCCATAACAAATATTCTACCTAAATGATAAGCAAATTGGCTTGACTCCAAAGAACTTGAAATATGCACAAGAACTGGATCGTTAGTTCCAATTAATGGAGGTTTGAAAGGTCTAACAAAGCCTTCAACTTGAATATATTCTACCCTAGTAACCTCAAGTGCAGAAGTGTTCACAACTGCAATATCTAGTTCAATGAAATAAGAGGAAATCACTGGCTCAAAAGAACCAGTTGTGATCAATCAATGCCTCTGAGTGGGTGGTGGAGGCTCCACTCTTTCGGGAGAAAGATTATGAATCCTTCTAGACCAACAGAGTCGTTGGGTTTTCCACCTTGATTTAAAAATATACTCAATATATTAAGTCCAACTAAACATAAAAATCACACCTCTAAGGAAGTCCCATAGATATCAACACAAGCAAACAAGGGCCTTTCAAAAATTGGCCTGGGTTGATTATGTCCCGCAACCAAAGAACAAAGGTATGGGAAGCAGTTACCTTGGCGTCCACGTAACAACCCTTCTTAGTGCAAGTATCCCATAAAGGTATGGGACACCCTCCAAAGGTACTCAAAGTGTGATGCAATGTTTTCCTCAGGTATCGTAGGAAGCCCCCTACACTCACCTAGGTGGTCCCTAGGAAGAGAAACTAAATTTACCAACTCATAGTCAAAGTCCAAGGGGATATTCAATGGTCAAGATCATATGTATGGGTAGGGTAGCTAAGCCTGAAGCTTCAAGAGTACTAGCACCACAGAATATTGAAGGTGGTACAAATGAAACCCCCGTACATGCAAAATCCATAGATGCTTATATAAGTATTGGAGGGGTAATATCCTCTAATAATATCTTAAGGCCAATTAAACATAAAAATCACACCTCTAAGAAAGTCCTATAGATATCAATACAAGCAAACAAGGGCCTTTCAAAAATTGGCATGGGTTGATTAAGTCCCGCAACCAAATAACAAAGGTGTGGGAAGCAGTTACCCTGACCTCCATGTAACAACCCTTCTCGGTGCAAGTATCCTAGAAAGGTATGGGACACCCTCCAAGGGTACTCATAGTGTGATGCGACATCTGCCTCAGGTACCGCAAGAAGCCCCCTACACTCCCCTACAAGGTCCCTAGGAAGAGCAACTAAAGTTACCAACTCACAATTAAAGTTCGGGGGAATAGTGGATGGTCAATATTGTACGTATGGGCAGGGTAGCTAATCCTAAATATTCAAGAGTACTGGCACCACAGAGGGCCCAAGGTGGTACAAATGAAACCCTTGTACATGCAAAATCCACATATGCTTATATAAGTATTGGAGGGGTAATCTCCTCTACTCAACCTCACTTGACCTCGTATTTAGCTCATGTTTTAGAGGATTTTCTTGGCCACACTTATACAAAAATTGGATTTTCACTCTCCTATATCGGACTCCTATGTTCAAAAGTTCAAAAGGCCTTGGAGATTTTACTCTCCACCCTAGTCCAAGGCCCTAAACCTAGATTAGTTGGTGAACCCTATAAATCAAAGTTCTAATATTTAAGTTTAAGCGCGTGATTTTATAGGTTGCTATTACTCAAAGGATACAAATGTGAAACTTGATGGTATGATATGACACTTGCAGAAACGAAAATACACTACAATAATGTAAATGCTTATGAAAGTAAAGCTAATTTTTAACTGAAAATTAGTGCAATGAAACAATTCTGAATGCAAAGCTTTTCAAAAGTTTGATTTTTATACTTCTATTTTAATAAGCTCCAAAAACAATACACAACACTTTCGTTTTCTTTTCAAAACTAAAAACAACTACCTTTTTATGCCTAAAAACATTCAATATTTGTACAGAAAATGCAAGAAAAGAAGCACATGTATAATCTACAAATCTTGTTTTATAAATCAAATCAATGCATACAACATGAATTGATATAAAAACAATTCCAAGCAATAAACTTCTTTTATAACTTTCTTGCACAATCAAAGTATTAAAGAAAAATTTCAAATAAATATAAAATTTTCTTTTTCACTCTAATAATAATAACAAAGATAGAAGAGAAAGGGAAAACATACAGTTTTTACAAAACTTGGATTGCATACCAAACTGCCATTCAATCTAAACAAGCCAAACTGCCAGTGAATCCAAACAAGCCAAACTAAAAACTTGAAAAACCCTAATAGAATTAACATGCATCAAAGAATTTTGTTTTCTTTTTGTTATAAAAAGATGTTGCTTTCTGAGAGGCTAAATTTTTTTACAGAGGAAAACCCAATTTGTAACAGCTTTCAAACCCAAAATTTGCAATCAAACTAAAAGGCGAATGAAACCTGAGCAAATACATGACATGCGCACTGTTGATCAAATCAAACTGCACATATACGTGCTTTTCCACACAACAACACATGCATGAATTCCCAAACACTGGAAAATACAAAGAAAAATAGGCACCTACAACCACACACACTACTGTAAACATAGTAGGGTGCGTATATATGAACCTGAGAACAATGTAGCCAGCGTATGTATATAGAGGAGGCTAAATTTGCATTTCTAGATTTAAAGGAAAGCCTAAAAATTTACTCCAAGGGTTCTAAGATGAGAGTGAAACTTCTGCAAAGAAATTTTTACGGGAAAATACAACAACAAGAAAACAAGAAAAACCACACAAAACACCTTGTACTAACCCAAAAAGGATATCTCCCCAGCGGAGTCGCCAATTTCGTTTTGGGGAAAATTCCCCTAATGGCTTTGGGTTATAACCATCACAGAGTGATACCCTAAATATATCACTCAATTCTGAAATAAAACAATCCAATTATAAATTTACAACCAATATCTAATTAAAATATGAGAATAAGAAGCCTACCTGTGATCCAACATTCGATGTAGATCCACTTCTTGAAATTTTGTCCCGTTGATCCCTTAAACACCTGCGATCGAGTAAAGAAACAAAGAACAACTGTGGAGGACTGCAAATAAAGAAGCAATTGATTGTAATTATTCTAATCAATGCATTAAGTAATCAATATTTAGTTATGATAACCTTAACACAAAAAAATTGGGCATAAAAGAGGGTTTTTATATAAAAAGTAACAAAAAATACAAGAATGGTTTCACACGTAACCTGTTGCAGCATTTTTCTGAAACTAGAGTCTGAGTTCCTCCACTCAGGACACACACTTGCAACACTTATCCATGCTTCACTCATGGTAATTCCAACAAAGCAAGATGATGGCTTTCTTACTAAATAAAAAATTAAGGCTGTTGAAAATGCAAATTTCCATATATGGGAAAATTTGCAGACAAAAGGTTAGGGTTGCAAATTCTATATGCAAAATGACAACATGATGATGCTTTAGCTATTTTCTCCTTGTTTCTCTTCTTCACTTTATCCTCTTTTATGCTTTTGGGTAGGCAGTTAGAGCAGTTGAGGAAGTTATTCACGGGAAAAAGGAGGTTAGAACTGGTGAAAACCTGTTTTACTTTTCCCAATATATATATATATATATATATATATATATATCCCCAAATAGGTGTATACGCGGGCTAGCCACTACAAAGGTGTGTATACGCGGGCTAGCCACTACAAAGGTGTGTATACGCGGGCTAGCCACTACAAAGGTGTATATACGCGGTGTAGTCACTAAATAAGGCACATATGAACTTAAAAAGGGAAATTTTAAGGGTTTTTTTTCTAAGAAGGGATATAATAATTAATCCACAAGCCTACGACAAGGTAGTCTATAAAAGGGAGAAGATAACAAATAAGGCCACAATGAGAATCTCTGCAAATGATGTGGCAAAAGATGTTATAACACCCCCATAACTTTAAAAATAGAAAAAATAATTTTAAAGTTGACAAATTATTAATGAACATACCTTTTAAGGTTTCCAAATCAACACAAGGAGAGGTATTGTCCAAGACCACCTATGGACAATATTTAGAATTTGTCGCTTCATCTACTTGTTCATAAACCTTGGAATCAATTTCCTTTATATCCACACTATGAGCCTTTTCAACTTTTTATGGAGGAGCCATTTTCATCGTCAATTCGATCACTATGGAAGCATTCAAAGGCATCAAAACCACTAGTTCCACACAATATTCATTCAAGATCCCTTCAACATCCTCATTGATGGACTCAACCTTTGGGTGGAAAGGAAGAGTACAATATTTCACAACATAGCCATTCCATTGTACACATTTGAGTGGCACTCCACAATAGTCTAAAACATGTGTATAAGAGTGATTACCCTTCCAAAGTCCCATTTCAGGCACCAAAGCATCTTTTAGATCGATGCCCACCGGGATGCAGACTATTGTCCTCTACCCTAGATCGATGAAGGTTATGTCAGCTTCATAGAACCCTAAAAAATTTCCAATTGCTTTAAAAACCTTTTGAGTCCAAAACTCGATGGGGAGCCCTAGAAGCTTTATCCATATGGGTGTCAACTCCATTCTTTTTAACACTCATTGAAAAATGTCGTCCACTATTTTAACACCATCACCATTGATCCCCATTTCTAGTAGAGTGCCTTTATTTTCTTAAAGAGTGCCTTTATTTTATTTTCTAGTAGAGTGCCTTTGAGTGAAGGGTGAAGCCCATCCATTCACATACTAAGATTAAAAACTTAGGGAGACAACCCAACACGTGTTCTCAAGCTTCTTTAAACTAGGCCCTTAACATTGACTCCCCCTTTTTCCCACCCATAAACTTCCTAACTAGGGTTTTGGATGCCATTTTTGCTACCTCATGAAGTTTGACATCATCACCCATAATGAAATTTATTGGGCTCATCTTGAGCTTAACATTTTTTTTATGTATTTTATGAGTTGGTTCCTCCACAACACTCCTTTATCTATGTCAATAGTCTATGAATTCAATGTCAAGGATGCCATTCCAAAGTATTCATTAGACGGAGATTCAAAGAGAATTGTGTTAGATAGTTATGAAAATATCTTGAAAATCCCTCAGCACCTTTGACCAATGATGGAGAAGATGATACCACCACCGTACTTAAACCTTGTGTCACTAATATTGGGCACCATGCACTTTGCAATGGGATATGTGGCCACCAGCCTTAGAAACCTTGGATAGAAAAATCAACTAGATGTAAGGAATACCCTTAACATGTCACTAATTAATTAATTGTTGGTGTGCATATCACCCATAACTAGACACATACTTCCAAAAATAACATGGATCTAGGCCATTACTACCTACCTCTAAAGTGGATGCACCGGGATAAGCTTTAAATTCATTATGATATGAGGTCAAACCAAAAACTTGAATGTATGTACTAACCACCTTAGTAAGCATCAGGCTCTCTAATATCATTGAAAGGGTACTAACAATCTACATTATGTTATAAACATTGGAACCACCACCATATTCCATCCCCAAGGGTTCATTATACCCTATTTTTTTTAACTTTATAGGGTTATACCTATGGGAAAAAAAATCATCATAACCTAGGGAGGAGGAACGAATAATATTGGATACACATGGCATAAACCAAATATTTTTTCCTTCATAAAGATCTAGTGAATAATCAACTTGGTATTTTCCATGATACTACAGAGATCACCTCAAAATCCTCACTCCATCCACGAATTACTTCCTAGGATTACAAAAAATGATTAGAGGAATTTTTTTATTTGTTGTGATGTATATAATTTTTTATTTACATTCATCCATGGATGCTTTTTAACATGTGCTAACAAAGAAAGAAGAGTAATATGAACATTTGATTAAAGTAAGGGTTGTGAGTATATGTTGCAGTATCTGCCATCCCCAAGGGTTCATTATACCCTATTTTTTTTAACTTTGTAGGGTTATACCTATGGGAAAAAAAATCATCATAACCTAGGAAGGAGGAACGAATAATATTGGATACACATGGCATAGACCAGATATTTTTTCCTTCATAAGGATCTAGTGAATAATCAACTTGGTATTTTCCATGATCCTACAAAGATCACCTCAAAATCCTCACTCCATCCACGAATTACTTCCTAAGATTACAAAAAAATGATTAGAGGAATTTTTTTATTTGTTGTGATGTACATAATTTGATTGATTTACAATCATCCATGGATACTTTTTAACAGGTGCTAACGTAGAAAGAAGAGTAATATGAACATTTGATTAAAGTATGGGTTGTGAGTATATGTTGCAGTATCAATGATTAATTGAACAATTATAAGTGGCTATGTTGTTTTACTTCCCTTATTTTGTAATTAATGAAACGAGAAGAAACCTTTAATTATATCTATGCTTTGTCACAACATATAAAACTCACAGGAAGCCTACTTACACCAATGCGTGAAAAATGTAATAAGAGCATCGATGCTCCAGACAACAACAAAATAAATACTTCCTTAAATGACATTGTTACCAGTGCCATTATTGTTTGTTATCATTACAAGAGCTTATGGTGCACAAGATCATATACGCACTGATACTTTTATTTATGTAATACACACCAACACTTTAATTATATATACTAAGCATTGGGGCGTCATAACTTATATTATAAGCATTTGTGCATAATATTTATTTCTAAATCCTTGGTGTGTATCAAGATATGGTGCATCAATGCATTTTATTAATAAAAGCACCCAGTGCTTTCAATATCTAGGATACACACCGAGGCTTCTAAAATATGTCGTACGCACCATATTTAGTATATGTATTTTTGAGGCACCAATCCATAAATTTGTAGTGCATCTATGAATTTTATTTATAGTTGATGCATTGGTGCACCAAATCGATATAAGCACACAAATAAAAACTTCTGCTAGAACCTCCAATTACCATTTTTTTTTAGTTATAGTGGAAATCCATTAAAACCTCTACTACTAATTACGAAGGTTTTAACATAGGATTTTATTTATTTATTTTTAATTTATTTATTTATTATTTTTATAATTTTTCCAAATCTTGTAACACTAAAAACCTCGCTAGAAGGTGTTTTCCTTATAGTGCACATCAACCACATTCAAATTTTTGGTGTGCATTGAATGCCATAGAGCACTGTAGGTGGTGCAACTTGTAAACACAATATCGTTCGGTGCATGAAAATGTAGAGTGTTCCATTGACAACATTTTTTTTAAATGAAAAAAGTGCATTTATTACAAGCTAAATTGGAAAATTATAACTATGAAATGTAAAATATGATATAAAAAAGAATTTACTTGGTCTAGTCTTCTTTCTGAAGGCATGGTTGCTGCAGAAATAAAAAATTCATTTGGGGGGTTTGACACATTCCAAAATGAACTAAAATCTCTAGTGGATAAATATTGATGATGAAGTCCAATAATTCAAAAGCACGAGACAGCAAAGAGCTCGTAGGGGGATATAGAGCACTAGTGATTGAAGGTGTTTTTTGTAAGTTTGATACTCATCTATTAAATATAGACAGGGAAAATACAACCACATTAGGCTATGGGTAGTCCCCAAGGGATACTGCACCTCAACTATCAAAAAACACATACATATGTCTAGTGTTATCTCCCTCCAACCATGGAGGATTGCTTGAACTACAAAGTGGAAATTGAAAAACTAAACCTAGATATAGACTGTTATTGGACAATCTACTCGAGCGGATGCAAGCCAGATCTCCCTAGTTCAATGCGAATCTAGAACAAATAAGAACAGAATATAACACTACCCTCCTAGATCAATTAGAGATCGATTCTAATAGATGTCTTACCTTCAGATTTGTAGATCTATCTCCTTGTTATTGCTCCAAGCTCAGTGGTCATCAGATCCGTAGCTGCAAGACCTGTCAAAACATGTACAGACAAAACAAGCATTAAAACATATCTAAACACTAAATGATCTAAGTAAACAGTTAAGGAAGTAAACTATAAACATCATCAACACAACGACATTTATGGAAAGAGTTTATATTACTGTAAATAGAGTGAGAAATACAAAGTAGAGAGATGATTACAACCCAAGCCTTAACATTGCAATCTTCCTCCAACAAGCCAAGCCAATACCTCCAAAGGAAATGTATGTCTCCCAAGAGATGGATAAGGATCACCTAGGCTAATTCCACCAGCATGTAAGTGATATAGACTTCCTCCCTTTGGAATGGAGAGGAGCTACGTATATATAGGACCAAGTGGATAGAGTAGGTTGAGGATCATGGGGAGAGGACTAAGGAATCCTTCCTTGAGGTTAGGGAACCGTAGGACAACTCACCTAGGAGTTAGGGATATGGATCCACCTCATCCAACTTCTATAAATCACTCGAAATCCACCTTTATCCATTTTAACCAATCTCGGCACAAGCTGCATGAGGGAAACCTGCGCCTGAGAGGGGAAGCGCAGGCTGCACAAAGGAAACCAAAGCCACTGGCGCGGTCTACCAGAATGCATCCTGCGCCTGACCTAGTTGGGTGCTTCTTGCTCAAAGACAACCTTTGCCGACCCAACTAGAAACTGTGGACAAAGGGCATCAACTTTCTCTAAATGAATTCTTGATCAGGGAGACTTCAGGGATCAAGGCATTGAGTTGACATGGGTCTCATGATGACGATATTTAGGTGTAACAGAATGCCCCCCTAAATCATGAAGCTATTAAAACAAGACAGGTGAAGTGCTTTGAAAGATAGACGGAAAGGACTTGTTGGCTGGAAGATGCTACTGCAGTACAACTGACTCTGAGATACAAGTCTCATATGATGCACACCATGGCTTCCAACCAATACATTGCAGATCCATGGTAGTAAAGACCGATTGAACACAATCATGGCTACTAGACACAATCGTAGATCCATGATGAGATAATAACACAACCACGACCAATACAAAAGTGGATTTGTGTAATATGACTCAAACAATCTCCATCGCAACCAGGGTCTTCAAGCCGATCCCGCAATGATACGAATATATCCATGTGATTACAATTTTTTGGAGTCGAACATGGTAGAAACCACTTGATTACCGGTCATTGATGTATACCGTTAACAAGTGCGAGGGAAGTCACCATTAATTTCAATGATCCCCAAGGTATCATAGTACATATCACCAAGCGTGAATAAATGAGTTGAGGTCAAACGCTCAATGAAATCTTTCAATAAAGAGCCAATGATGTAAACTCATGTTGAAAGTGAGGTAACCTGCCATTGAGGCATGCAGGCCCAAGGTACTCGATTGGTTTCTAGATTCAATCCTCGGATGATGTGTTGAAGTCGACAAGGATGAATCCGTCGAAGGAGGGCCATGATGAATCCCCCATCAACGACACGAAACTCGATAACAGATGTTTGGAGTGAATCGGACGGTATAATAACATGCAATACTGACTCAAGTTAGACCAACATGATGGAAGGTGTACTGACTGCAGATGATGAGTAATGAATATCTCTTGAACATGGGCATGGCATGACTTGGCAGTATTGACATGACGGGAACGACACCAATCCCCAATGCGACTGATAATGGAAGCATTCTTTGGATGACCCAAAGGAGTGACAAGACTCATGAAATCAGTGTGACTTGAGGATAAACAGATTACCCAAGTACGGGATGCAAATGCAAATGAGTGCCATGTTCAAGAGCGACTATGTACTTCCATGAATTATAGTGTAACACAAAATATTTCCTTTTCCCCATCATGACTAATGAGTTCCTCATTTTTTTTTAACGAGCTTGAGGAGGGTAAACAGATGCTTGGTATAGCTCATCCCATGGATGAGTCCAATCCCAAATATTTTACGAACCTAGGAAAGGAGGGGTTCGTCCCAAGACGAGCCCTTCAATGTTGAAGTTTCACGAGTCCATAGAAGGTAAAATCGGCGTCATTTCATATTTAGAGAGTCTGAAAAGAACTAAAGAAGACTCCAAAGGTCCTTTTTTGTAAAGTTAGCCTCTTCGCCCGGAAAAGGGTAAAACAACGCGAGAGAGGACTCTTCTAGTCATGATTGGCTGTAGTATTCCTTTTTCGTAAATAGAGTCTCCTGGTCCAAAAAAGGGGTAAACTATCACCATAAAGACGATCGTTTAAATACGTTTACAAGCGTGAACGCATCAAGTTCGCTTAGCGATCTTTTCGTATTTCGAGAGCCTGAAAAGAGCTTAAAGAAAGACTCTGAGGGGTTCCTTTTTCGTGGGAGTCTAACGAGCCCTAAAAAGTGATAAACTATAACTCGGTGACTTATTCTCATTCTTTTACGAGCACAAGAAAGAACAAAGAGTTAGCTCAGTGTCATTAATAATTGAATTTTACAAGCAGAATAATGACATAAAAATGCTCAGTGAGTTGTTCATACCTGATAATACGTGCGAAATGACCACAAATGTGAAAAACAACATTAGTGAGGTACTTAACTTCACCTGCAAGCTTCGAAATTAGGTCAAAAATGATTATCCGAGCATAAATATTTCCAACTATAGTAAAATAACCCACAATGGAATAAATTAAAAAGGGAATATGCTCTTTTTTTATATAAAATGGGATAAATAGTGAAAATCAATTACCATTGTTTTTTACCAAGTTGGAGAGGTGAGAAGTGTCGTTTGGAGCCATTTTTTTTTTGTTGATTCCAGGAGCTGTGATCGATCGTTTCGAGTGTCGTCAGTGACATGTAACCCTAAACTTATCCATTTAACTTTCTAGTGGATTACTTTCTCATTTTTAGTTCATTTCATTGAGTTTTTGGATTGTTATGTGGGGGGATTTGCGCTCGCTGGTCGGCGCAATCCCCCCTTTCAGGAACTGCGTCGGGCATGCGCTGATGCAAATCCCGAAAGGGTGTCCTGCGCTGGCGGTGCCCTGTCCGAGAGGATGGCTTGCGCCAATGCAAACCTACATATAAAACTCAAAACCCAACCCAAACAAAAGTTTTTTGATGGTTGAGGAAGGTCCTAATGGTGTTTAAATGGCCTTTTGGGTTGGTTTGCAGTGACCAAAATGGTCCTCGAGTGGCGAGAACACGAGCATGAACTCGATGACGCTCAAGCTGAAAATGATCCTCAATGCATAGCTGCATTGAGGAATTGTGGTTTACTCAAGTACTTATGAGTTCCAGGCATGAGGGCCCAAGTACCATTGCTGACACATATGATCCAATGTTGGGATCCAGTACAGCAACACTTTTAGATTGGCGTGCACACATTGAGTATAGATGTCGAGGACATCTACTTTCTGACAAGGTTGTCCTGACGGGGGGACCCTGTGTCCCTGATTGGATCAGAAGGAGGTGATCGTACCGTGGACGACATGATTGATCAGTCGTGCACTCCAGGCACTCAGATGATTGGTGGGAAGATTCCCATCAAGGAGGTTCGAGATCGAGCTCTACGCACTGTGCTCTTTACCATCGTGAGGGTGGCCAGTAGTCGATCTGCTCATCTGGAGAGAAAATCACAGATGATGTATGCTGAGGAGTGCATGGATCCTACTGTGTTCAACTGGTGTGAGGGGCTTCTCACCAATCTACGGGGTCAGCTGACCAAATGCGGGCGCAGGGCGCTGAATCAATTTGGTTACGGTTCAGTGGTGATATCGTTCTTGCTGGAGCGAGTGCCCCACCTACGTCTGTAGGTAGATCTCGATGATCGAGATATTTGAGATCCTCACATGACCAGGTGGTCTGAGGTGATGGCCCGTCATGGTGGCGGGGGGTCCTATCATTAGCTTCAGCACATGTTTCTTCACATGGCTGACGGGACAGCTCCTCATGGTGGAGGATTGTCCGTATGATGGGACGAACTTCAGAGGGGACCCTGACCTGGCACTTCCTGAGGGAGTGCAATGGGGTGATATCGGTAAGAACAACTACTGCTTTTGTTTTTTCATTTTATGCATTTATGATTTTTTTGGAGTAGTGCTGATGACTTTCAAATGTTTGATGCAGATGTGGGTCCGTCGCAACTGGTGTGAGTCTCCCTTATCGCGCGGAGAGGGGCGATGCCGGATATGGGTCCCGCAGCCTGAGATGCCATCGAGGAGATGGAGGAGATCGAGGAGAACCTCCATGGGATGACATTGGACATCACAGATCCAGGTGTAAATGACCTACCCCATCGCTACCAAAAGCTTACGGTCGGGGTGTCTTTGCATTTCCGCACGCTGCTTCGGAAAGTGGCGAGGGTCGTGGTCTACTATCATGAGAAACCTTGGGATTAGGCCCATGTTTTATATGTATATACTGAAAGCTATGAGCTTCAGATTTTGTATAGAGGACTCTTACTGAAATTTGTATGCTTCAGAATTTTTGTATCAGCACTACCATTTTTGTACTTTGTACCGATTTATATATACAGACACTATTGGAGGCTTTTATACATATTGTGTTCTATTGGTGATTAATGAGATATTGTTTACATGTTTTTGCTTACACAATGGATAATTTACATGCCATGTCTATTCTTTTTGTATTTTATGGATATCTTATGTGTGTGCAATGTACCAATCTAGAATAAAATTGGCCATCGAGTCAGCAACTGTGTTCATGTCTCGTGGAATGTGCAGGTATTGAACAGATTCAAAGGACCTTTCCAGGAGATGAACTCGTCAGAAAAGACGGAGCAGAGTGGGGTCGCGGATAGCGTAGATCCAGTTAAGATGAGAAACCACTAGTTGTGAATCCATATGGATAACAATGTGGCTCATACCCAAGGAAAGAGCTTCGGTTAGGGTTCCAATCACCGCATGATATTCTGCGGCGTTGTTGGTTGTGTATCCTAGACAATTTCCTCCTGCGCTGATAAGCTCACCTGTAGGGGAATATAGTACCCAGGCTTCCAAAGCAAGGTTACGAGTATGCCTACTGGCGTCGTTTGTGAATCCATAGCAGGTTTCCATCTGCACATGCAGACAGGACAAGGTATAAGTAGAGAAACAAAATCTCGACACACTAAAACAAAGCGTCACACCACACAAAACACACGCCATGTACAGTATATACAAGATACTTATGCGTGAAAGACTCAGGCATAGTACCTTTTCAGGTAGAACCCATTGTGAGGCTCTCCCATAGATATTCCATCATAATCCTCTATCTTGTATGCTCCCTTCTCCAGAACACGTTTCACAATGTATGGTCCATGCCACATGGACTCAAACTTACCTCCCCCAGCTTATTGTGGTTTTGGTCATATGTGAGGACCAAATCACCCTCGTTGAACACATGAGGTTTCAGCGAAGTATCATACTGATCTTTGATGCGTTTCTTATGTGCCTCGTTGGCAAGAGTGGAATCGCGGCGCATTTCGTCGATTTTTGCTAGGTAAAGGAAGCATTCTTCCTCGGCAGTGGTGTTCGGGAGAAGCTCAACTACGAGTTGGACAGATGGAATCTCTCACTCTATTGGTAGGACTGCCTCCAATCCATATAATAACTGGAATGGTGTGAATCCGATGGTAGTCTCGACGAAGGTCCAGTATGCCCATAGTGTAGAAAAGAGCATGTTATGCCAGTTTGATTTGTGTGTACCCACCATGCGTTGAATCATGGTTTTCAAGACCTTATTAATGGCCTCTACTTGTCCGTTGGACTGTGGGTAGTAAGGGGTTGAGTTTTCATGGCGAAAACCCAGTCTGGCACTCAATTCATCTACCATGTGGTTTTGAAAATGAGATCCATGATCGGTGACTATGGCTTGTGGGACTCCGAACCGTGCAATGACATGGTTGAACATGAAGATTGCAGTAGTTTTTCCATCTTCGTTGTATGTAGGCATAGCCTTGGCCCATTTAGTAAAATAATCCATGGCTACTATGACGTAACCATGCCCCCCATCCAAGGTAGGCTTATAGTGCATGAAATCTATGCCCCATTTAACAAAGGGGCCGATGACAATAACCAAGTGTAAAGGGGTTGGATGGGAGCGCTTTTTCGATTGAAAGTGTTGGCATGGAGAACACTTCTTAATGGCCTCAATACAGTCCTTGAAGATCGAAGGCCAATAGTATCCTGCACGTGGTATCTTTTGGGTTGTAGCCATCCCATAGAGATGACCGCCACGAGCCCCAGTGTGGCAATCATTCAATACGTGTTCAGCCTCCTCGTGTGTTAGACAACGTCGAAGAATGGAATCAACACCACAAAGATACAAGGTATCGCTGATGATCAAGTAATACTTGGTGTGGTGGTGTATACGACAAAGATCATCACGAGACAATTGGGGGTTGAACCGTTGGGTTTGAATATATAAGGTGATATCTCCATACCATGGGTCAGACGTGCTGAGGAGAAACAACGACTCATCTAGGAGAGAATCGTTGGGCTCAAATCTTGAATCAACACAGGGAAGATCACAAATGAGTTTTGCAAAGACCAAAGACTTCTTGGACTTGGATTTCTCGAAGAGGAGATCAAATTCCTGAAGTATCACGTTCTAGCGTGAATACTTGCCCCCAAGCAGTTGATGTGTCAGGACATGGTACATGGGGTTTGAGTCAGAAATTATGGTAGTGGTGCAGAGCAGTGTATAATGTTGGAACTTTTGGATGGCGATAACTGCCGCGAGAGCTAGTTTCTCGACATGTGAGTAATGAGTTTCGGAGTCAATAAGACCCTTACTGAGGTAATAGATCACATGTCCCTGGGCGTTGTTGTCCTCCTGGACCAAGACCATGGCGATCGTGGTGGCAGAAGCGGCAAGATAAAGGATGTAATCCTTGTAGTAATTGGGCGGTTGTAGCACAGAGGCATGGGTAATGTCATGTTTCAAACTATCGAAGGATTATTGCGCTTGGTTGTCACATATGAAAGGGATGTCCTTCTTTAGTAAACACATCTAGCCCTGTGTCTTCTGAGCTAAATTACATACAAAATGTCGTAGGTAAGTTGCCTTCCCTTGCAAACTTTGTAGTTCCACAATGTCAATAGGAGGTGGGACAATGACAATGGCTTCCACCTTCAAGGGATCAATGCGGATCTCGTCTTTTGAAACGATAAAACCTAGGAGGCGTCCAGATTCGACGCAGAAAATGCAGTTGTGAGGATTTAGACGGATGTTATACCACCTGCATGTAAGGAATACTGTAGTAAGATGATCTATGTGGAACTCGCGATGCTGCGAATGAGCAGGAAGATCGTCAAGATAGGGCTCCACAAAGTCCTTCACATCATGAAAAGCATATGACATGGCCCATTGGAATGTAACACTAGCATTTTTAAGACCAAAAGGGAGTTTACGATATGAAAATGTACCCCAAGGACAGATGAAAGCAGTCTTATGTTGGTCGGTCGGGTGGATCTCTATTTGGTTGTAACCGGAAAATCCATCCATCAAGGAAAAGATGACACTTCCGGCACAATTTTCAATGATCTGATCGATGAAAGGAGAAGGGTAGTTGTCCTTAGGAAAAACCTGGTTCAAATCCCTATAATCGACGCAGACTCGGATGGTGCCCTGCTTCTTGGCCACAGGGACGACATTGGAGACCCATTATGTTAAAGGAACAGGGTAGATAAAGTCGGCTTTCAAGACCTTTTCAATCTCAGCCTTAATTATCGCAGTCTTTCGAGGGTGCAATGGTTGTAACTTTTGACGGACTGGTTTAGTGTCGAGATAGGTTTTAATCTCATGTGAAATGATGGCAGGATCTATCCCAGGCATCTCCTCGTAGGTCCAAGCAAATACGTCGCGAAATTGCTTGAATAAGTCCGTGTACGTAGTGATCTCTTCGGGAGAAAAATTATGGCCTAAACGAATATTGTTGGGCCTGGCCCAAGTAAGCCAATTTTGGATAAGACAGTTTTGGGAGTTGCGAGGAGATAGCGCAGCGCAGCGTCGGCAAGGTAGGAGACTCAGTGTTGCGAAGTTACAACACTATGGAATACCAGCGCTGCGGAGATACAATGCCGCAAAGAGACAGCTCCGCGAAGATGCAGCATGGCAGAAGTTTTGGGCGGAAAATAATATAAATTCCGGTGAGACTGATTGGCAGTCTAATTTGGTTAAGATACTCCATGATTCCCAGCAGGCGGGTAAGGAGTGGCGAAGAAGGAAAGCGATCGGTCACATGGGCAACGGCAGCACTACGTGAGCCGGATGCATGAAGCCATTAGAGAAGGAACAACGTGATAAAAGCGACCCATCGACATGCGCTCGACAAAGAGGATGAAATCTATGTGACCACATGCAGAGGGAGGGCCACGACGACAAGTCGCTATCAGAGCCTAACAGTCCTGGTTAACGGGGTAACCGCACCAGTTTTGGGGAACCTTAGGGTTTTTTAGCCCATCATGAATGTAAAGACGTGACCTAAGGGCACGATCTATATAAGGGCATATTTTGTAAGGGAAAGGGTTGAATCTTTGAGCTTCATATTGTTTATTATAGAAGATTGATCTCTGTGGAGAGAATCATTATCAAAGGATCTGCAGCTGTGTGCGTGGTGACCTACTGAGAGAGAAGAGAGTCTGCAATTGAGTGTGCACACTGGAACTGTTGAACCCTTCCCATTGATAATATAATCAACAGTTCCTCTGGACATAGCTCCCATCCTGGGGGTGAACCACGTTAATTCCTTGTGTTATGTGAATGATTATGTGTTTGCATCTGCGTATTTGCTTATGTTGAATGGTTAAGATATTGTTGATGAGTTCATGTGTTCTTGCTTTTATATGTATTCGCCATAAGGATAAATGATGGGAATAATATGTTAAGTATCGACATATGTGAATGAATGTTGAATGCACAAGTATGTCTAAGTCAAATGAATGCATAAGTTGATCAGGTAAACAGTTAAACCAGCGGAGTCTGTATAGTGTGATTCCCTGAAGCGCAGCACCGGAAGTGCGTTGTTACTTTGTAGTTTGTCTTATGGTATAAGTTTGCAAGGTTTGCAGTCTATTATGATGTTGAATGCGTCATTTTGCACTAAGTAAAGTCTGTCACAGTTGCACAAGTGCAGAGGAGGAAGCACAGTCCTCAGTTGCGATGTCCTGTTGTTGAGCAATCATCCCGAATCGCGCAGTCCTTATATGCGCGATAGCATAAGCTTAACCGTGAAGAAGTGAACTTTGCGCAGTTCACCATTCCATTGAAGTGCGCATCACCCGGTTGTGGAAACCTAATTCTGCAACCTCCCCATAACTTCGCCTCGGGTGAGACCTCAGTCTGCTCCCAGACTGTTGCCGAAAGGGCCGGTGAAAAGGGGTTTTGTTGGTTCCCCGAACTGCGCATAACCTAGGTCTATCTATCAAGTAAAGCTTAAAGAACATATCTGGAGCCAACAAATGGTTTCGTTGTCACGCTTGAACTGGTGATGAGCACCGAAAATTGGAATCCTGAGAAAATAGAAATATGGAACTGGGTGGACAAGATAGAAAGGGATTTTGCCAGAAAGGAGGATAGACATCCGCGTCTCTATGACGTAGAATGGTTAAACAACTACTTGTGGGCGGACATCCATGAAATTTTCTTCGCAACCTTTGGAAATGAGTTGCATGAGTGGTTATCAAGACTCGCAGAGCGAAAGGACTTTTTCCAAGAAGGAGCACCTACCGAGTGGAACCCAGAGCTAATTCAAAGGCTTAAAGCAGTAGATAGCCCACTCTTGCGAGCAGTCGACTTTTGGGTTGACAGTATTCTAGAAGGCTTTGTGACAGAGTTCGTTGTGGACACGTTGAAGTCCTACAGTGCAGCAGAAGCAGAGTTCTTCAAAGGATTCAGAGGTAGGTACCTCAACAATCTGAGTTTATATATCGAAATGCTTTTAGCTGAGAAAGGCGTTTTAAGAATGCAGTAAGATATATAGTTGTTTTGAGTCTGTAATGGTCGATAATACTTACAGTGATACAGAATAAGAAAGTCATATATTAAGAAGTGGTAAAAGATATAAGGTTAGTACCGAAAAGAACCTTAAAGAACATGAACTTCGCGTAGAAACTGAGTTCCAAGATGAGGCTGATAGCTAGACAACACCTCCATCAGCTACCTATCAGCCCATTACCCCTCAAAACTCTCCAGTTGCCAATACTGCGCCTCCTATTCCACAGAATCCCCTAGTTTAGAATCCTCCAATTGTTAATATTCCCAATCCTTAGAGCGTCAATACTAGTAACACAGTGGGAGCGAGTACTCAGAACATTCCACGCAATAACATCCCTAACACCACTCAGAACACTGCGCCGAAAACTGTACCACCTATAAGGAGAATGACTGATGATATTAAGCTATCTATATTTAAAGGAATGGGTCTAGAAGACCCTGAGCAACACTGATTTCTATGGGAAGCCGTGTGGAGCGTCAAGCAAGTCCAGGATGATGTTGTTAAGCATGCACAACTCATCATTACATTTAGGGATAGAGCATTAACTTGGCTCATAAAATATTCTATCGAACAAATAGAACCCTACCAGATATCAAGGCTGCTCTCTTAAGAGAGTTCAAAAAACCAAAATCTAAATCACAATGTATAACAGAGCTAAAAGAGATTAAACATAAAACAACTGAGTCGGTATGGGAATTTAACCAGAAGTTTAAAGCATTATTAGACCAAGTAAGTTTCGACATTGTACCGCAACAACACCAAGAGTGGTTCATAGTTGTGTTGTTGCCCCATATCAGACTATCGCTGATGCAACAGAAGGTTGTGTCGCAGACAGAAGCACTAGAGATCACGATGAAGCTAGAAGCTTTGTTGATAGGAGAAACAAGTCAAGGAATGATCCAGATCCAAAACCAATTAGCAACCCTAATGTTACAACTCCAGGACATTAAGAAAGGCAAGGAAGTCAGAGAAGAGATCTGGTGTACAAAATGTAGAGCAGAGGGACACTCAAGAGAACACTGTCTAGTTTTAAAGATTACATTGATAGTGGAGCACCAAATCCACTAAATCAGCAACAAGGACCATGGTGTGAAATCTGTCGATGCAGAGGACATCGACCAGAGGATTGCTATTTGATCTAGAAATATGTGAGAACACCAAAGAATTTGTATTGCGGTTTCTGTAAGTCAGTTGGACATGATGATTCCAACTGTAGAGCATATGACCTAATGATAGAAAGGAAGCACGATGTGTACAGAGTTCAAGAAGAAACACCGCAACACCATGACAATGCGCAGTATGATCAAGGCACATATAGAGGTCGTGGTGGATTCTGCGGAAGAGGAAGAAACACCGGACAAGGAAAAGGAAGAGGAAGAGGTCAGATGATTTGTTATAACTGCGCTCAGCTTGGCCATCTTTCTAGAGACTGTACAAATGCTACTAATACATGTAGATACTATAAATCTTTTGACCATGTTATTCAAGCATGCCCAATACTGCAAGCGAAGATGCAAGAAAGAAGAACAGAAGCACCAAACCAAAACGTTCAGATGATCGCAGCAGAGAAAAGGGATCCAAATGTCAATGTTGTGACACGGAGTGGTATTGCGACAGGAAGGGATAAAGAACCAGAAGCCTTGACTTCTGGAGAGCACCACACTAACCAGATACCTATTGAAGGGGTCTGGATAAGAAAAGCTACCGGGAAAACACCTGCTTTCAATCTAGAACAAAACAAAGAAGTCTTCGCAGAAGCAAGGGAGACCTTCAAAGAACCAACACATGTGACACCAAGAATCCCATTGCGAAGTGAAACAACGCATATGAAGGATATGCCAGCAACGTATGATCAAACGAGTACCACAGCAGCAACAGGGACTTCTGTTGCGCAGTTCCTAAGGAATTGTATGAAGCTGCTGAAGAGCGAAGATGCTTTGGTGGAAATACAAAATTTGTTGAACCACTATGAACAACGCAGTTGCACGAGTAATTTCCATAGCGTAGTTCATCACATCAAAATCCATAAGAGAACAGGCCGAGAAATGAGGCTAAGTGCACAAATTGGAGACTATGAGATGGATGAGATCATCCTTGATTAGGATATGAAGTAAATGTCTTGACCAAGCAGACATGGATACAGATGGGGAAACCAAAGTTGTCATGGTCACCCATACAGTTGAGACTAGCGAATCAGCAGAAGCTTATACCCTTTGGAAGGCTAGCAAATGTTCTTGTGGATATCGATGGAGTAAGCACTTCAGCAGACTTCGAGGTTATTGAGATCATCGATGACAATAACCCATATCCAGCACTATTGGGGATATATTAGGCGATGGATAACATCGCGATCATCGACTTAAAGAAAAAACAGATGATATTTGAAGGAGCAGATGTCAGGGTCATCGCGCCCTTGGACCCTTTGCAAGGACCAAGATACACTAAGCCGATCATAGAAGAATGTAGAGCTCAGGACCTGGAACTCATCTATAAGATGACAGCAAACCACACCGACTACATCAATCCTATAGCTGATGGAACACTTAGTTGGCGATGTGACAACTCTTTTATATCAGACTCCGATGCAGGACTAGAGAATTGGCAAGGCTGACTGCATGAAGTATCTGCAAGAAGATACGCGTAGATCACAAGATCACTGTGCTGGATTGGAACAGAGGCAAGTCCAATCCCCACTTATGATGGTTCAACTAACATCTATACATTTTTGCAAGAGTATACTATATCAATTTCAGCTGAACATCGCATACTAGCATTGGATATAGCACTACGCGCTACACCTGCCAGATGGTGGGCCGTGCATAAGAACACTTTGACCACATGGGAACAGTGCAAACATATGATGGAAATCAGATTCGCAGAGAAAGCTGCACTGACCATGGTAAAGTATAATGGACAAACAGATCCAAGGGATCACATAAAGACTTGTTCACAAGCATGGATAAAAAGGCCACAAACAGAATGGATTCATCTGTCTGTGCACACACTAGAGAAGATTCCAAAGAATTGGTACACAAACGCAGAACTTCGCAGAAGAACCACAGATTGGTCTATTTTAACTGCGAACTTCGAGAGAACCTTCAGTTTTGAAGATGACTGTATAAGCATAAATGATGCTCTACAAGTTATCAAAGAAATGATCTTCAAAGAAGAATGCCCAAGTACAAACAAGGCATTAGAGGCCACCAAAGACAAGATAATTGAAGACGTAAAAGTACCTGTTAACCTACAACTAGAATGGGAAAGAACGATAGAACATGCCCTTGAATGTTATAACCTTGTTGAAGATGGGGAAGATCCAGAGGAAAGTGATGAGGAGAATCCGCGCAATGTCAATATACCTAAGTCAGAAGGAACACGTGATGTAGAGGGACCTCCATTAGAAATTCTAGACATGAGCGGCCCTGTAAAAACAAGAAAGGTTAATATTGGCACAAGCAAAGAGCCAAATTTTGCATCCATTGAAGACTACCGTGATGATGAAATGGTCACGTAGATCGCAGACCTTCGAATACCAGGATTTGTTTCCAACGAAGTTCGCTGAAATGAAAGGCATTTTGGGCGACTTGGGAGTTATGAAGATACCTCTCAAGCCAGGCGCGAAGCCTATCAAACAGAGGCCTTATAGACTGAATCCTAGATACAAAGAAAGAGTTAAGATAGAACTCGACAAGATGCTTGATGTAGGGATCATCGAGCCAGTTGAAGAATCCGAATGGATAAGCCCTATGGTTATCCAGGACAAGAAGACGAAAGGAGAAATATGAATCTATGTAAATATGAGGAAGTTGAATGATGCTTCGCTACATGATCCATTTCCTACTCCATTTACAGATGAAGTACTAGATAACGTGGGAGGAAATGAGGCCTACTCATTCACTGATGGATTTTCTGGATACCATCAGATTATAATAGATTCAGTAGATAGGCATAAGACTACTTTTGCTACTGAATGGGGCTCATATCAGTATACAGTTATGCCATTTGGATTGAAGAATGCACCTGCCATATTTTCCAGAGTAGTTGTTGCAGCATTTAAAGACTTTATTCATAAATTTTTGGAAGTCTATTTTGATGACTGGACTGTCTTTGGTTTATTGAAGAACCATTATGAAAACCTAAGAATGATGTTAGCTAAGTGTAGGCAACATCAAATCTCCTTGAATTTGAAGAAATGTATTTTCTGTGTACCCTATGGTATACTACTGGAACACATTGTATGTAAGCAAGGTTTGATGGTTGATCCTGCGAAGATCGCAGTCATTGTGAATCTTCTGGCACTGAACTCAGTTAAGCAACTACGCACAACGCTTGGACATACATGATATTGCAAAAAGTTTATCAAGGGTTATGCGCAGATAACCGCGCCAATGGAGAAACTTTTGAAGAAAGAAGGGCAGTTCATCTGGAATGCAAACTACGAGAAGGAACTAGACACATTAAAGGAGAAAATGGTAACTATGCCTATCCTAGTATTTCCAGATTGGAATAAACCTTTCCACGTACATGTTGATGCTTCATCTATAGCATTGGGCATTGTGCTCACTCAACCAGGTGAAGGGGGCATTGATCAACCCATTGCGTTCTCAAGCAGAAAGCTATCTTCAGCTGAAAAGAACTACACAACCACAGAAAGAGAAGGATTACCTATGGTGTATGCATTGTAGAAATTCAGACACTATTTGTTGGGTGCGCACTTCTCCATGTACACTGACCATTCAGCTTTAAAGTACCTGGTCAATAAGCTAGTGTTAGGGGGAAGAATTTGTAGGTGGTTGTTACTTTTCCAGGAATATGACTTTGAGATCATTGTTAAGCCAGGCAGATTGAACCTAGGACCTGACCATCTCTCAAGGCTTGAGTCGGGCAAAGAACCTACTAATCTTGAAGACAATCTGCCTGACATGCAGCTATTTTTCATACAAATTGCAGATGAGTATTACAAAGATATTGTAGACTTCTTGACTATAGGATTGGCACCCACAGAGTTTACTATGCAGCAGAAGAAGCAGCTAGTAGTTAAAGCCGCAGACTTCACTATCATTGCAGGCCAGTTATACAATTTGGGACCAAATGAAGTGCTGCGCAGATGTGTGTTAGAGCATGAGAAGCCATTTATTTTTCCTGAGGCACACTCAGGTGTCTCTGGAGGTCACTATGCAGGAAGAGCTTCTGCACAAAAGATATTAAGGGCAGGGCTATGGTGGCCTACACTACACAAAGATTCAAAGGAACATTGCCAAAGTTGCGATGTATGGAAAAGAATAGGAAATCCATCGCAAAGAGACAAAATGCCACTAAGACCACAATTGACTTTACAGGCATTTGAAAAATGGGTTATTGATTTTGTGGGACCTATTAAACCACCAGGGAAGAGAACTGGTGCGAGATACATTATTACCATGACGGATTATCTCACCAAATGGGCAGAAGCTAAACCAGTAAAGGACTGTAGCGCAGTTCATCTTCGAGAACATCCTCCAGATTTGGATGCCCAAAAATCTTAATGAGTGATCAAGGGACTCACTTTTTGAACAAAACCATTGAAGCACTAACTGAGGAATTTCATATTTATCATCAAAGGAGTACACCGTACCATCCACAAGCCAGTGGAACTATTGAGGCATTCAATAAAGTACTGGAGAATGTGCTGACCAAAGTATGCAATACAAACAGAGATGATTGGGATCTGTGCATTCCAGCTGTTTTATGGGCATACAAAACAACTTGTAAGAAACTAACAGGCCATACACCTTTCAGGTTGGTCTATGGACAAGAAGATGTGATGCCTATGGAGTACATTGTACCGAGCTTAAGGTTTGTTGCATTCACATACATGGCAGATGAAGAAACATTGCAAGAAAGGCTTCTACACTTGGTTGGATTGGAGGAGGATCGCTTCATCGCAGGCTTTCACCAGCAAGTGCAGAAGGACATAGAAAAAACATGACATGATCGCCATATCAAGCACAAAATCTTCCAGGTAGGAGACCTTGTCCTCCTGTATGATAGTAAGTTCATGAGATTTCCTGGCAAATTTAAAATGCATTGGCTTGGCGCATATACTGTTATGCATGTTACTAACGGTGGCGCAACTCAGTTAGCCACATTAGTTGGAGACAACTTACCAGGATTGGTTAATGGAAGTAGACTAAAACCCTATCGAGTTAGTCCTACTTCGCCGAACACTCAGTAAAATGTATCTGCGCAGAGCAGACAAAAAAAAAGAGAAAAAAGAGAAAAGAAAAGAGAAGTATAAATGCGAAGTTGCGAAGTTTAAAAGGCAGCCACGCAGTTCAAAAGAAACAAGACGAACACAAAGACTAGTATGAAATAAAGTAGCACCACGCAGTTCATCGCACTGCGAGTGGCGACATTAGTCCACGCAGTTCGACGCAACACCTCAAAATAGCCGTTAGAGCTGAAAACTAGCCATTGTACAGTGATTTTGCCGATGTCGTTTGAGCATTTAACGCAAAATTAGCCGTTCTGAAGCAGTTACTGAGTGAAAGGACTGAAATCGTCGACGAATTTGGCCAAATGAGCATGGTAATTAATGTTTATCTAGCCATTTATGGGCACGACTAAGCCTAACCGCGCCTATAAATACCGTCAACATTGGACTCGCGGGCGTTACCAAAACCTTCAAATTTTTCAGCACGCCATAGTCTTAGTCTGTTTACAGTGAGCAATAAGTAATTTCGTGAGTCTCCAGAGCAAGTTTCAGTGAATGTCTGACGATTCCACAGTTGAGCAAGATTCCACTGTTGAGCAGGTTGTGAGGGATTTTACACAAACCGAGATTGAAGGGTTGATGAGAACCCCTGCCAAGAAGGTCATCATAGAACAAGGCCAAGGTTCACGTCGATCACCATGACATTCTATAGAAATGCAAAGCAAGGGTAAGGAACCCGTAGCTGAGAAAGTAAAGGTGAAGGTAATGGGCTCCAAGCTACCAGAAGTTCCACTGGAGGACAAAGAGCTGCCATTAACCTTAACCCCGAAGTACATTTCTCTGCGTGCACAAGATGCACCACCTGTGAAGCTTGCTAGAAACGCCAAGTATGAAATACCACTGTCGCTGATATCCCAACATGTCAAGCTACAAGAAAACTTGTTGGGCAATCTCGCAGATTGCAAGTTCGAAGACGACTTACTTCAAATGCAAAAGGATCCAGACGAGCTGAAATACCCACAATTTCAGCCAAACAGATACATTTGTTGGAGAATGGATGTGAAAAATAACTCGCTGCTAGTAGCGCAAAGTTGGCTATCCGAAGTCGTAGAGTCAGGGCTTCTAAACCTGCTGCGGCTTCCACACTTCAACCATAGTCTGGAACTAAATGCGGTGGTGCACACACCGATATCGCGCACACACCAAGGTTACCTTTGGCTGGATAGAAATGTCGACCTCAATATAGACCTGATCCATAGGATCACGGGGTTAAGCAAGCGAGGAGATGATCCTAAGAAGTTATTTGCCGGCAAAACCAGAGACAAGGAAATCGTCGCGCAGATGAAGGAGGCATACCAGATTCCCAAAGGAAAAAGAGGGTTTGTCACAGATGACTTAAAATATGATGCTACAAGATTTGTAGTACAACTGCTCACAAGAAAAATCTTGCGCAAGGCATGACCAACAGAAGTACCAGTAGGAGCAATTCACCTCGGTGTGAAGGCAACGCAGGGAGTCAGATTCAACTAGTGTCAATATTTACTAAACGAGTTTCTGGATGATGTCCGCGAAACTCAGGTCAATGGCGCTGCTTTTCATTACAGTTGATTAATGGTTTTGATTGCCTTTGTGGGATGGAAGGAGCCAAGGCATTATGTTGGTCTCCCGTCTAACATCAATGATTGGCGAGGACCTAGATATGCAAATCTCTGGTCAAATCTGCTACCGGAGCGACATCGCGCTTCAAATGAAGTATTCCTCACATACTACGAGCAGCTATGTGATGTCATTGTTCGGACACCGTGCATATCCAAAGAGGTAACATCCAAGTATATCCACACTTTAAATTTTTGAGCTGACATTCATTCCAATTATATTTCATCAAAGGCACAGAAAAAGAACCCAGAATGGTTCCAAGAGAACTATCACATGGACGAAGCGAATATCGATCTAATCATGAAGGAATGGCTAGATGAATGGAAGGTTGAAGGACCAATGGTCATCGAAAACGACTCAGACAAAAGTAATCCAATACCGACAACAATCATTGAAGAGTCACTAACAGGAAAAAGGAAGGAGCCTGGAAGCTCTGCGCAGGACAAAGTGTAGAAGAAAAAGTAGAAAGAAACAAAGGAGCCATCAGACACGAAGCTCCACGACGATGATTATGACCTCATCGCGAGTAGAATCATCCAATATCTGGATGAAGCACTTACTCTCAAAGTCAGCAAAAATGAGAGGATCCAAGCGAGTCTAGCAGAAAACCTCACAACTTTGCAAAGCATAACGACGAAGATGGAACACGTCCAAAAAGACTTGGTTCATGATTCTGACTCAGAAGGAAGATTCGGTGCCACAATATAGTAGAAGACAAATCCCTTGGCTTTAACCATGGCACCAAGACCGTGCATCGTCATAATTGACCCACTAAGTGTAATTTTACCGTGCGATAAAATAGCTGTGAGCACGCAAAGAATAAAGCATGTCGATATTGATATCGCGATGCTACCCCTCGAAGGCCTACATAATCTACACCTGCAGGTTGTTACATGATAGAGATATGGTCATTCTGAACCAACACCAGGAATTACAAGCAAATTATAGACAGTTACAGGAAGCAAGTGCAAAGAAGGCTAAGGCATTTGAAAGCGAACAGGAACAACGAAGAAGAATAGAGCAAACTGTCGCCTCAGTCTACACAGAGATACCAAAGTGCGACGAGCAGCCAGAGCTCGCAGACACTATCCTTAAGATCGGCTTGGTAGTCAGCTGTATTAAGGCTGAAATGAAGGACGTGGAGATAGACTATAAAGAGAAGCTTGCCACTTTGGACTCAAAGAATGTCCCGAAGACCCCACCAAATTAGATCGAACTTAGAGTAGCAGAAATGAAAGTTGCCGCAGAAAACATAGCTAGTGAAATAGCTAAGTGTCAGAGCTTGTTGGACGAAGCGACTAGAGCCTGGACTGTGCTGCAAGAGGACCCTCAGCTGCTACAGGTCCAAACCAGCTTACAGGAAAACAAGCAGCGTTAGACGCTCTAAACACATAAATGAAGAATCTGCAGCCAAGAGAGAGACTCCACCGATTTGCGAAAGTCAAAGACCTAAAGAGGGAACTTCAAGTGTTAAGAGAAAAGGAGGCCGAAACTGGGGAAAAGTCACAGCCCTTGTAGGAAGAAGCTCATGCTATATCGCAAGAGATTGAGGAGAAACTGATAGAACTCCGAGAGTAAGAGAAAACAGTACAAGAGTAAACTCAGGAAGATCTAACACTAGATGTGTTGGATATGGTTAAGGCAGTTGAACAAGATGTTAAAGATATAGTTGCGAAGCTAGCCGCAACTTATCAATAATTCGCTGCGAAGATAGATCAACCAGGAGAAGCGCAGCGTAGCAAACCTATGGCGAGTGGCTCAGTGACGAGCCACATGTAAGTGTTAGGGTCCTGTTGGGCCTGGCCCAAGTAAGCCAATTTTGGATAAGTGTTGGACCTGGCCCAAGTAAGCCAATTTTGGATAAGACAGTTTTGGGAGCTGCGAGGAGACAACACAGTGCAGCGTCGGCAAGGTAGGAGACTCAGCATTGCGAAGGTACAAAGCTATGGAATACCAGAGCTGCGGAGATACAACGCTGCGAAGATGCAGCATGGCAGAAGTTGTGGGCGGAAAACGGTATAAATTTTGGTGAGACTGATCGATGGTCTATTTTGGTTAAGATACTCCATGATTCCTAGTAGGCGGGTAAGGAGTGGCGAAGAAGGAAAGCGACTGGTCACACGGGAAATGGCAGCACTACGTGAACCGACTGCATGAAGCCGTTAGAGAAGGAACAACGTGATGAAAGCGACCAGTCGACATGCGCTCAACAGAGGGGCTGAAAGCGATGTGACCACGCGCAGAGGGAGGGCCATGACGACGAGTCGCTATCAAAGCCTAACAGTCCTGGTTAGCGGGGTAACTGCACCGGTTTTGGGGAACCTTAGGGTTTTTGAGCCCATCATGAATGTAAAGACGTGGCCTAAGGGCACAATCTATATAAGGGCATATTTTGTAAGGGAAAGGGTTGAATATTTTAGCTTCATATTGTTTATTATAGAAGATTGATCTCTGTGGATAGAATCATTGTAAAAGGATCTGCAGCTGTGTGCACAGTGACCTAATGAGAGAGAAGAGAGTCTGCAGCTGAGTGCGCACACTGGAACTGTTGAACCCTTCCCATTGATAATATAATCAACAGTTCCTCTAGACGTAGCTCCCATCTTGGGGGTGAACCACGTTAATTCCTTGTGTTATGTGAATGATTACGTGTTTGTGTCTGCGTATTTGCTTATGTTGAATGGTTAAGATCTTGTTTATGAGTTCATGTGCTCTTGCTTTTATATGTATTCGCCATAAGGATAAATGATGGGAATAATATGTTAAGTATCAACATATGTGAATGAATGTTGAATGCACAAGTATTTCTAAGTCAGACGAATGCATAAGTTGATCAGGTAAACAGTTAAACCAGCGGAGTCTGTATAGTGTGATTCCCTGAAGCGCAGCATCGGAAGTGCGCTGTTACTTTGTAGTTCGTCTTATGGTATAAGTTTGCAAGGTTTGCAGTCTATTATGTTGTTGAATGCATCATTTTGCACTAATTAAAGTCTATCATAGTTGCACAAGTGTAGAGGAGGAAGCGCAGTCCTCAGTTGCGTTGCCTATTGTTGAGCGGTCATCCCGCATCGCGCAATCCTTGGATGCGCGATAGCATAAACATTAACCGCGAAGAAGTGAACTTCGCGCAGTCCACCATTCCATTTAAGTGCGCATCACCTGGTTGTGGAAACCTGATTCCACAACCTCCCCATAACTTCGCCTCGGGTGAGACCTCAGTCTGCTCACATACTGTTGCCGAAAGGGCAGGTGAAAAGGGGTTTTGTTGGTTCCCCGAATCGCGCAGAACCTAGTTCTACCTATCAAGTAAAGCTTAAAGAACATATCTAGAGCCAACAAATATGTTCCATGACACCAGGGGTAACCGAGATGTCAACCGGAATGGTGGGTTTGATATTTTCCAAATTGCCTTCAGTGACCGTATGGCAAGTGATGATGGGTGACTAGGGGCAAGGAAAGACATCCGGTGTGAAAATGGTGGTGATGTTGTTCTCCATAGAATCCAATGGGGGTAGGAAAGACGATCGATGGTGGAGGTCTTCCCACGGGAGGTCATCCACACTCATAATATCCATAATGGATTTGTCGCAATGAAAAATCTGGAGTAGAGGATATGGTAAGGAGGACATCCTCTGTAGAGAACAAGATGTAGAGGCCACAACCAAGTGGTCCTTGGGTGCTGACTGGATAGCCTCATAAGTAGCTTCAGCGGGTGAAAGAGGCATGGATTTTCCAATCAAATGCATGGTGGCTTCATCGGGTACGAGCCATTGATCGGTAGAGTTGGGAAAAGATGGAATCATGGAGGAGATCATGTTCACCGTGACAACATGGTTAGGGGGATCCAGTGTTGGAAAAACACCCATAAGAGATGAATATTTTATGAGGCCGAACCCCACACTCTCATATAGTTGCGAAGATTGTCCGAGCAATGGGACATTATCGCCCGGATGAGTAGCGGTGTCCGGTGTACAAAAGTCCAATTGGTCGACAGTGACAACTCGGCCTTGGTGGGGGAATTGCACAATGCGGAAGACAGATGACGTGACCGAAATCATGGCATAAAACCAATTACGACCAATTAAGAGATTATAATCCAAAGGGGCTGTGACTACTTCCATGTTAATGGTTGCAGTCTTACCCCCCAACTCTATTGCTAAGGCTTGTAATAGCCCATAGGGTTGAAAGCTACGACCGTCAAATGCTTTCAGGGTAGTGGGAGAACGATTTAACTCGAGAGAACCAATGACTCTCCAACAAGATAGCGACATGATCGAGGTAGAAGCACCTTCGTCTAGTACAATACGATGGATTGTTTTCCCAGGAACGTTCGTAGCAACTTGAAATGCCAGCTGATGGGAAAGCCTCGGTTTAAAATACTCAAGTCGAAACATGATTGTATTCGAGGAATTCAGATCTACCGCGCCGATGGCAGCAAGAAGAGTCTTGCACTGATTGGGACAGTTCTGCAAGACCTCTAGCGTCGACATGGCATAAGGGGTTTGTGCCAAGTCCTCTATGATGTTATAATTATGAACTGCCCGAGCATTAGGATTGAAAACTGCCTTGCGAATCGTGCTCTTAGGCGGACGCAACACTGACTCTAAAGAAGGATTCTCTATGGTGAGAGAAGATTGGGGTACAGTAATATCGGGAACAGAGGTGAAATATTTTTCAGTATTACTTCCAACGGGTTCCCCAGTATGGTCGCCAAATTTGTTATTGGACAATCTACTTGAGCGGACACGAGCTAGATCTCCCTAGTTCAATGCGAATCTAGAACAAACAAGAACATAATATAACACTACCCTCCTAGTTCAATTAGAGATCGAGTCTAATAGATGTATTACCTTCAGATTTGTAGATCTATCTCCTTGTTATTGCTCCAAGCTCCGTGGTCGTCAGATCCATAGCTACAAGACCTGTCAAAACATGTAGAGACAAAACAAGCAGTAAAACATATCTAAACACTAAATGATCTAAGTAAACAATTAAGGAAGTAAACTATAAACATCATCGACACAACGACGTTTATGGAAAGAGTTTATATTACTGTAAATAGAGTGAGAAATACAAAGTAGAGAGATGATTGCAACCCAAGCCTTAACGTTGCAATCTTCCTCCAAAAAGCCAAGCCAATGCCTCCAAAGGAAATGTATGCCTCCCAAGAGATGGATAAGGATCACATAGGCTAATTCCACCAGCATGTAAGTGCTATAGACTTCCTCCCTTTGGAATGGAGAGGATCTACGTATATATAGGACCAAGTGGATAGAGTAGGTTGAGGATCATGGGGAGAGGACTAAGGGATCCTTCCTTGAGGTTAGGGAACCATAGGACAACTCACATAGGAGTTAGGGATAGGGATCCACCTCATCCAACTTCTAGAAATCGCTCGAAATCCACCTTTATCCATTTTAACCAATCCCAGCGCAAGCTACATGAGGGCAACCTACGCTTGAGAGGGGAAGTGCAGGATGCACAAAGGCAACCTGAGCCACCGACGCAGTCTACCAGAATGCATCCTGCGCCTGACCTAGTTGGGTGCTTCTTGCTCAAAGACAACCTGCTCCGACCCAACTAGAAACTATGGACAAAGGGCATCAACTTGCTCTAAATGAATTATTGATCAGGGAGACTTCAAGGATCAAGGCATTGAGTTGACATGGGTTTCATGATGACAAGATTTAGGTGTAACAAGACATAGACCCCTATGGGCCAAATTCAATATTTTAACATGCATTTGACATAAACCCAAACACAAAGACCTAGGAGAGTTGGAGTAAATTCTTGAGATTCCATATCCACATTTATTGTCAATGGCGGATTGACAACTCACTTTTGGGCCTGAGTTGTTGCCTCAACAACAATATCTTCCTCTTCTTCTTTACCCCCCCTTTATACTCCCTTTTATTCTTCCATTGTTGCCTAAGTGTCCCCACTACTAAAGTTAGAGCCCAGATTGCATTGATAAGGCTTTCGTATTTGTTTTCCAACTGGTCCAACTTGTTTAAAACTTCATTTTCTGCATTCCCTTTGCTTTCCATTACACATGCAATTAGTTCTTTTATGTGCTAATAGAGTCAATTGTCATGGTGTATTTGGTCTCTATGCTTCTTGAAAAAAAAAATACTAGGAATTCAAGCTACAATTTCCTCATCAATCTTTACACTTGATGTGTGTTGATGCTTCACCCTAACTTTTTTTTTATGGTCTCCACCTTATTTTTTATGATGTTCGAGAATTGGGTCGTATAGGTCATTGCCGACATAACCATGCTTGAAACCTTTTCCCATCCTTTTGAATGTTCCAATCCAATTGGTGTTGGATCCTTTCACTTACAAGGGTGACTTCGTCAAGTCATGGAGATCCATGGATCATTAAATGAAGCTACAGTTCTCGCCCTATGGAGATAAGCTCTAAATTTACTGCCATCTCTAATACCTCATCATACAACCAAATTTCAGTATGTTGATTGCTATAAACTCTTATTTCCATTATATAGTTTTAATGTGTAAAGAATGAGAATTCAAGATATCTCCTCCACATCTTTATTGGAGTTAATGGTAAGGTCTAGACCACTTGCTGCATTGATAGCTTGGGCATCCTACCTTGGTGTAGTTTGTTGCAATTGGATGGATCCATGATAGCCCATATCCTCCTAACTCGGTTGCTTTGTCCCATCTCCACACATGATCCCATTTGCTTACCAACTATTAGCTAGCACTCCACTTATCCTAACACCTCATGTGGGGATTAGTGCTTGAAGGTGTTGAAAGCACTGGTGGATAGTAAAAATGAAAAAACAATTTGGTGTTTTTTTTACCCTTTGTGGTGTCCTAGGTATCTCAATGCACTAGTGCAATTATATGTACCTAGCACTCCAAAAACCCATTTAAATAAATATTTAAACCAACCACAATGCACCAAAAAGGGTATACATCGATGCACATCCATGTTTCATAAGCACAGTGAATGAACTTTTTGAAATATTATTTTTTATTTAACTCTTAAATAATGGTGCACATTGTATATATATACGACCTAATGCACTTATTTGTTTAGGGTGCACCGCATAGCAATGTTCTAAAAATATTTTGTTTTACAAATTTTAAGAGTGGTACACATTGTATTGTATGCTTTGGTGCGAAATGTATTAAATGAATCACAAACTAATCATTTTTACAATTTTTGGGTTATCTTATTTATCCGTAATACATTATGTTGTGTACCATGAATCCTTGGGGTATTTTTAAGTACTAAGAAGCACTAATGGATTTCTATGTTTAGTATGCATCATGTGACATTTTTCTTTAATGTCATCTTTAAAAAAAATTGAGTCTGGGAGGCCATTTTTTAATAGATATGCTTGGTGCGCGCGCACACACACACACACACACATAAGTGCACCGGTGCTTGTGTTACCATAGAGCACTGATGTGCCTTACTATTTATAGTCACACCAATGAGAAAATCTTTTCTAAAACCTCTACTCACCCAACAGGTCCTCCGCTAGAAACCTTTGCTAACAATAGAATATGTAGAAGTGCTTTCACTAAAACCTATGCTAATTAATGTTTTCTCGTAGTACCACTATTCAAAGTTGAGAAAACAATATTTGAAGAGCTTAGCTCTAGTAAAACATTATCAAATTAGGAAACAAGCATGCATGATGTCTTGATGGGTGATGATGCAAATCCCAATTGCAAGGATACCTTCAACAATCAACACAACATATGCCACATGTGCACCACATGAAAACACAACTCGTAATCTAAACCCGACATTGGATGTTAACCACATGTCAATAACTCCAAGTCCAAGGCAATTTTATTTTTTAAAAGCTACATTTTAAAGCTCATCCCTAGAGAATTGTAGAGCTTACCTTCGGTTTAAAGCAACCTACCTAAGTAACCAACATCCAATCACACAAAACTCCAAGGAGACAACTCCCAATGCACGAAGAACTTGGAAGTCATTGCATCACTTAAACCTTGAGTTAATATAAAGGGCACAACACTTCGAACACAAGCAACACAACCACCAATTCATCAACTTGATGCACACTAGAGCCCTCCCATGCAACATTTCAAAACATAAGTGCAAATGCAACAAGCCCAAGATGAGCAACTAAATCTAACCAAACAAAGCAAACAACACCTCAAACATGGATGCAGACATGATAGTCCATTTCCATGCATAAACCTTGACCCAATGCAAAGAGAAAAACACCTATACACTACCAAGGTAGCCACCAAGATATGAGTAGGTGGACACTAGAGCCTTCCCATGCAACATTTCAAAACAAAACACAGGGGCAAATGTAAGAATCCCATCATATAATGACCAACGAGAGCAAAAGCAAAACTCCCAACGCAGGGAACACATAGTGAAAATCCATCATTGCAGCAAAAAGAAAACAATCAAGGACTTGAAGCCTAATGAATATCCATGCCAACAAATCTCACTCCACATAAGGGGTCAACTCCAAGCCACCCACACAAAATTCCAAGAAAACAACTCCAAATGCAAACATAACCGAAACACCACGATAGGCTCACACCCATAAAACCCTAACCCAATACAAAGAGTACAACACCTTGAACACTGATGAAGAAACCACTAAGCTCTTCATCAATACACATTAGAGCCCTCTTGGACAATGTTGCAAAACACAAGTATAAGTGGAGCAAGCCCAAGACTTTAAGAGCAAAAGAGAACACAAATAAAACTAAGAAAGAAATGAGAACACAACCGCCATAACACTCCCATGAAAAATACCAAAACATAGAGATGATTAACATGTAGGAGTAGGGACCATCCATTCATGCTCGCAACTCTACATGGAGGCCAAAGGAAATAGAAGGAATAACTCTCAACCCAAGTAACAAAAATGCAAATAATACAAAGGATTGCGGATGAATACCAAACTTGCTTCATGGAGGAGAATTCACTTCAATACCTTGCCACAAAGGCCAAAGGAAAATGAACATACAACTCCAATGCAATAAACCTAGAGTTAGAGAATGCGAATGAAGGCCAACCTCACTCCACACAAATGGAGCTCTACTTTCCATAATCACCACAGTGAAAAACATTCACTACCACCATAGTGATCAACACATGAAAAGGACACGTGACACACTCCTAAAATTTGCCAATTTCACTATTTTCCTTTTCAATGTCACCACTAGGCATATTGATTGATTGCCTCATCACCAAACCATGGCCACTCAGAACTCAAGGAAGTCACATTTTCTAGATTATAAAATTAATTGAAATTAAAAAATAATACCATCGGGCATAGAGTATAAAGAAACTATGAGACTATAGGTGAAAACTATAGTTTTGACCAATAAAACAATCTCATATATATTGTTATTATTCAAACTTGCAAAGAAGGAAAAATATAAGTTTGTTGTTTTCATATTCAATTGAATTTTTAAAAGAAACTTCATTCTTTTTTAATATTTCTTATTTGAAGCAAGTAATAATATGAGGTCTCACTTAGGCTCACTTAGACAAGAGGTTAAACTACAACTAGGGTAGTATTCAGTTTCATGTATGGGACCAATGCTAGATGCTACTAAAAAGTATATGACTCCATCAAGGGATAGTCTTGACTATGATTAAAAATGATAATAGCTTTTTCGCAGCCTTGACTATGACTACAAATGATAATAGCTTTTTTGTGAATACTATCTAGGCTAAAATTGTTTTTTGATCCTAGAGGAGCTAAAACTACTTTTAATTGACCAAGAGGTTGTTTTCTTTAGATATAAGGAAACATGTTAATGAAGCAAGATGTGGAAATCTGCCCCCTTACAAAACATTAAGGATCATTTTAGGTGGCGTGGTTTTGGTTTTCCTTGAATAATGATGATAAGTCAACCTACATTGATAAATAGTAAAAATAGTAGAAAAGGATAACTATCGTCACCCCATATTAAAAATTGAATTAAGAGACCTTCTTTAAAAAAGAAAAAAAGAAAAAAAGAAAAAAGAAAAAAATTATAAGGTCACCTCGCCCTTTGCATTTGGTTTGAAATTTCTATATATGGAAATCAAGTAAAATGAACCGAATATGGTGTCGGCGAGTAGAAATAGGGTCTCAGCTTTACTTCTTGTAACCAAGGTTAAGTCCACTGGTCTACAGTTTCACAGCAAATGCGGCACTGACGTGCATTAATGGGTTTTATTTCAAATATAAGAGTATTCGATCGGAACTTATGAAAGTTCTTTGTAACTTATGTGATTTATCATTTTCTCTGGACATATGGGTAGCTTTCAGAACAATGAGGAGATCCCATTCAGAGAAATCTCAATGACCCAATGAAGAATGTAGTTGAACAGCTGATCCCAATTTCTGCTCGTATTGTCGGAAGCAGAAGATAATCCACCATGCTACCGCAGAGGGTAAAAGCTAGATCAATGGTTGCCCAAAAGGTGTTGGCTCCTTTGGGGTGCCTGGTAGTGGCTGCAATCTTGATTTATTTGTACAATCAATCGGAATTACACCTATTCTTGCCTGAAAATGGGAACCCGAATGGATCCCAGAGAACTGTAGTGCAGAGGAAACCCCAAGCTAAAGCAGATGGGTTGAGTGAAAATTTCAGTTTTGTTATTAAAGTTCTTGCTTACGATAGGCTAGAGTCTGTGTCCAGATGCTTAGAGTCACTGGCCAAGGTTGATTATGTCAAGGACAGAGTGAAACTTCATGTCTTTATTGACCATTTTCGAATTGAAGAACAAGGGACAAGTGCAGGTGCTGTGGATATTGACAGCAACTTGAAGAATGTTCACCGGATTCTAGAGTATGTTGATGATTTTGATTGGAAACATGGTGAAAAAGTAATCCATTACAGAACCCAAAATGCTGGGCTGCAGGCTCAGTGGCTGGAGGCTTGGTGGCCATCTTCAGAGGATGAGTTTGCCTTCATTGTAGAGGATGATATGGTGTTGTCTCCATTGTTTTACAGGTATTTGAGGGCTCTTATAGCAAATTACTATTATAATCCAGCGAACTTCAATCCTTCCATCTACGGTGCCTCTCTTCAGCGCCCACGATTTGTCGGTGGTAAGTCTTCTTAGATCACTGGGAGAGGAAACCCACATGTCTCTGCTTCGGTTAGGTGATGTACATGTCTCTGCTTTGTATTTGGTGACCATGAATGAAATATATAAAAAGAAAATTCTTTAGTAATTGTTAGAAAAATGAAGCGATAGTTTGATGGTTGGAATGATGGGGTCGGATAATGTAAGCAGTCAGTTATGTTCTATGAGAACGTGGAAATATTTTAATAACAGAGATTATGATTATAAAAATAATAGGACTCTGAAGATTATAAAAATATTAGAGATTATAAAGAATTCGATTTCGATTTTGATTCTGAGATGGACAAACTTATCTCAACATAACTCCATACTTACCAGGCACCCATGATCTATTTGACCTGGGTGGTTTTCAATAAAGGCACCCATGATCTATTTGACTTGGGTGGTTTTCAATAATAGAGATTATGAAGATTATAAAAATAATAGGACTATGAAGATTATAAAAATAATAGAGATTATGGAGAATTCGATTTTGATTTTGATTTTGAGATGCACAAACATAACTCCATACTTATTAGGCAGCCATGATCTCAGTGTAGCTTAGGAGGTTTGCACCCGGCTGCTTACAAATTTTCAGTTGTCATGGTCTATTCTCTTATGATTTCATTCATAGCATCTCGGTGACATGGGGCACTTTCCAAATCACCTTCTCCCAAAGGATACACCAAAGTGACTTGAAATAAAAGGATACACGAAAGTGACTTGAAATAAGTTTGGAAGATGGCAAAGGTGTTGATGTTCTTCCAGTTTGCAGCATCGGGCAGACATTCTCCCAGATTGGTCATGTTGATTTGACCAAGGGGAATGATACATTCATACTCGGAGCCCGAGTCATATGGCTAGAGGTGAATGACCCAGGTAGGGGCAGTTTTTCTCCCATTAGCCTAAGTCATATGGCTTGGGGAGATTGGCCCCAGGGTGCTCACATCGCCTGCTCTGACATGGAGTGATTTATTTTATATTAGAGCAGATTTGACTTGTTTATTTGATAGGGGATTTCATCTCCTTGTGGAATATACAAGTCTAGTCTAATGTTAAATTGATATAGACTCTAAGAACTGTCCGGGACTTCTCAATGGGTCTATTCAACATTAGAGCTCTATGTGTGAACATGCATGTGAGGAGATGATCATCAACAAGGTTCATGGACAACTTTTCTTAAGAAAGAAGAAATTCCAACAATAAATTGGTCAACAAGTAAATCAACATTGAAGTGGTCAAAATAGTAAGTCGGCCCCAGCATAAGTACAAGTTGGCCCCACAAGTGAAAATCAAGTGAACTGAAGTGTATAAATAAAGTGTTCAGCATTTCATTTCATCCATCCAACTCGTCCAAGTTCAAGTAGCTGGTGCGCAAGTCTAAGAAGGCCTAGTAAAGGTTGAAGGAGCATCTTGTGAAGGTTTCTTATCTCTCTCTTGGGTTCACCATCTTTCCTCTTGAAGTGCGCACTCTCTATGTGACTGGGTTCGCACTCTCTCTATGATTGGTGATGTTGACTTACCCTTGTGATTAGGGTTCTTCATGTTGATGTTGTACTCTTATTATTGGATGATTTCTTCTTAAGAAAAGTTGTTGGGTTTTCTCCCAAGTTTGGGTTTCCCAAGGTAAATTTTTTGTGTCTACTGTGCATGGCTATTCTGTGATTCTCTTTTGTTTTCGCTGCAATTTAAAGTTAAAATTTTCAGTGTGTAATTATTCAATGATAACAGTGGGATGAAATTCCTGTTTGAAAATCATTAGGAAGTAATTATCAGATCTGAAAATTGATTTTCTACTGCTATAAGAAAACTCAACAAAAGGCCCATTAGTCCACCTTTGTGTGTCCTGAAGAGAATGATGGCTCTACCCATACGTGCCCATCAACTCATTGTCATAAAGCTATTAGCAATTTTTAATAACGTGACATTTTTGTTATTGCATAATTTTAAGGAACCTCTATAGAAGCCACAATTAGGAATTGCAATATCGGGGAGTTGACAATAGTTTGTTTTGTCAATCCAACATTCCAACTTAGCAAGGATGATTTAGTAAAAAATCAGTCCTTAGAACCCAAAGAAATGGAGGAGGAGCCATGCATTATGCCAATATACTCCCACATAATGTAAAATATCTTTTCCCGTGCCTAATTTAGGTTGTTGCATTCATACATGATTCGTATAATGTTTACTTTATGCCACCCCTGCTTGTTTTCCTTTAGCTGATGGCTAGTATTTATAGTTGTCAATTTAAAAAATGGTTCAACGTTAACTTAATCATAAGCTTATCAAATCATAAGATGATCAACATAATTTACAAAATGTTTTATCAAGATATAATGGAAGTACTGAAAAGCAAATTTAAACATGTATACAGTTAAGCAACCATCATTCAATCACATCACAATACACGAATATTATGTGGAAAGAACCCACATAATGGGAGGAAAACCAACGGTGAAAAAGCAATGTACTTGTCTTATTACATCATAATCATTTTAGTCCCATTTGCATAGGTGTGAGAAAAACCTCAACTCACTAGTTGCTGCCTAATTTGCACCTCTGTGAGAAAAACCTTAGTTGCTGCCTAATTTGCACCCCTGTGAGAAAAACCTCAGTTCACTAGTGTAACCTTGAAGGCAAGTTCAGGTTGGGTGCCAATATCATCTCAACACTCAACCTCTCTGTTTAGGCTAACTCTCAAACAAAGCCAAGGGAGGCTACCCTAATAAAATGAAAATGACTAAGTTTAATCGAGAGAGTTAATCTATGAATACAAGTGCTAAAGATAATATGAGATATAATATTATAAACCAAGCACATTGACTGAAAATAAATCCAAGACAGTAAATATAGCAAGGCGTAAACAACTTGGATCTACAAAGGAAGATAATGCTTTAAAGAATACTTGTAAGTAAATAACAAAGCATTAGCAAAATATGAAGTAAATGAAATAAAGATCAGTGCCTTTTAACAGTTAGGGAAGAATGGTAAAATCTGCTTTTGATTGATTAAGTTAGGAAATAACTGTTAGAAAATTACTTTAGATTAGACCATCTAAGTTAGAGAAGAGTGGTAAAAACCACAATTGATTGTAAGTTAGACAAGCTAAGAAAATGAATATTGGTTAGAAAACTACTATAAATTTGTAGGATATTCTTACGTATGTTAGAGAGTTGTGGTAAAAACCACTTTTGGTTGTTGGTTAATCTAGATAAAGCGATAAAACAAGACAAACTAACCAACCATGCCAAGCTGTAGAAGATACAGTGCTAGGAATTGAAATGCCTGACTCAGTACCCCAAAGGAACCATTTGAAATCTGCTAACAAACAAGAGATGAAGCTGTGAAGGAGAGTGGTAAGAACCACTGTTAGATTTGATAATTGATAAACCTTTGTGGCTTCTGCAAAAGAACTAAAGAAGGTAAAACAACAATATAAAAGTGTGGTTATGACCACTGTTTCTTTCTGAGAGATAGTTGTTCTTAAGGTTGCTTTAGGACTGACACAAATCTGCAAGTAAATAGGTGTTTGATAGCAGCAGTCTATATACTGGATTTTGAAGTATAAAGGACTGTTGGACAGCTTGCAAAATGGTTTGTATTCAACCTGCTAGACTGATCATGCCGAAATTTGCAACTTATGAATGTTTTGTGTTCAACCTGCTAGACTGATCATGCCTAAATCTGCAACTTATGAATGTTCCTTAGCTGAATTTTAAGGCAGATTTAGATTTATACTAAGCAAATCTGAACTTTTCAAGATACCAGCTATATAAAGAACCTCAGATTATACTTTAGCTAGATCTTCTTTGAATGCTATCTAATAAAAAATTGTGAATAAATCTAGGAGATGAAATCTTATTATGATATTTTTTGTAATTATAGATTTCACTTGAAAAAAGAAAGGAGAATTCGAATTTTTCTTTACGTTTGGATGCTTGAGAGAGAGAGAGAGAGAGAGAGCGTAGTACCAGAAAGATGGGCAATGGAGTCAATAAGGACTCACCAAGAGGGCCTTGCTTATAATGATTACCGAGAGATGAAGGTTGCTCCAGGCCAACCTTGATCTTCTTGATGTGATGGAGGAGATCTGCACAAAATAGCAAAGGGAGAAAGACTAGATCTCTCCTTTCTTTCCCTTAAGGGTGCACTCTACAAGGAAAACATTAGTATTCCATAATTTGGATTAAGGTCAGTATGCAAAAAATAATTATCTTCCTGATAGAATAATAAAGAGAATAATAATAAGCATTAACCTACTATACTTCTCTTTCAACGGGGTAATAATACCCTTTCAATGGCCAAGCATAAGAGAAAGAAATGACAATGCAATAGTATAAGTTACCTCCGCATTAAGAACATGCAAAAAGTGACAAGCCACACATGAAAAGATGGATCCTGGGATGACCTCCAAAGCCTTGTACTTGATATTCCAATGAAGCTCTCCAAACAAGAGAATGATTTCAAAGATCAATGCTCAAAGCAAGAACCAACAACTAACACCAAATGAAGGAGATCTGCATATTTGATCAGCAACACTTCTTTGGCTAAAAATTGGTGATGTACCTCATCCGTCCACAAAGAATTGAGTGTAGACAAAGAACTAATATCTTGATCAAACACAAACTTACACTAGAGCTTCCAAAGCACAAAAAGCACCATGATTTGTAGGCAATGCCAGAGACTAGTGAAAGTGTCGCTCACAAGAAAGTGACCATGCCCAAACAAAGAAGCACACCAATGAATCCTACTATGCAACAGTGCAAAATGTTGATCCTTGAATAAACTCCAATAATGCGTGGCGAATTGATACTCCTAGAAGATATTCTTGACTGTCTTCGATTGCTAGCACACTAGGCAGAGGCCATCTGAAAGACCACTCTTAGCCATCTTGGATTTAGATGGGATCCCCTGATAGATGACGAGCCATGTAAAGAACCGTAAGCTATAAGAAATCCACACCATCCATACACTATGACAACGATGAACCCAACGGTCCTCTAGATCTGTTGAGGCCCACCTCGCGTTGAGGATCAGCGAGAGAAGGTGCCTCCAATGAAGTGCTGAATATAGATGGGGGGAAATCATACTGAAGTAGCAAGCGACCAAAACTCCATAGCCAGTCCCTCTAGAATGGCTCAGACATACCAATGTTTGTTTTAAACAACTTAGTGTTCGGAATGAAGGCACAAAGTTCCATAATTGAAAGGAAATCAGAAGCAAGGGGACCATACTCTTGGGCTAGAGGGCGTCACTACTTCCAAGGGTGAGTACTAGGATCCCATAGGTCGCGCTAGAAGAAGATGCCCTTTCGACTAAACCTATGCGCCCGAAAATGTGGCATCATTGCTACACACGTCCCTTGTACGCTCCAGCTCCAGTTTGATTGACAGGCTAGATCCCAACCTGCCTAGCTATCCTCCCACTGCCAACGGACCAGTCCCACCACAACTTTCCAAGCTAACCAAATACTCCTAAAGAGGATTGATTTAGTAACATGAAAAAGAGCAGGGGAGGATATGATTTCACATAAACCAAAAGTCCCTCGAACTTTTATAACATGTTGTGATGAAAAAACTTGGTGGCAAAACAAATCCAACCATGGTGCCAAACTTTCTAAACATCTCACCACCCATTTGGCTACTAGAATACTACTTTGAGTTTCAACATCTATCAAACCACCCATTTGGCTGCCATTATACTATCTTGAACTGCAACATCTATCAAGCCAAGGACTCCCTTGTCCTTGGGCTTAGTACGAACATCCCAAGCAACTAAAGGAAGACCTCTGTCACCACCATACTTGCACCACAAGTACATTCTCAAGATCTGCTCAAGCCAATGAAACTAAGCTCTGCCAGGGAACCAACAAGAGACATAATACACATGGGAGGCATGGAGAATATGACCCACAACCACCAACTTCCATGCAAAAGGAGGTTCTTATGTTGCCGAACAAAGCTTGCTTTACAGCTTCTGAAGACACCAATCCCACATGACTATGGGCTACAACCCAATCCCAAAGGGAATACCAAAATATTTGACAATCATTGTTGGGGGCCTGAGTGGGCCTAACGGTAAAGAACATGTGTTCCTTCCTAGGAGGTCACAGCTTCAAATCCGGAGGGGGGTAGGGTATGTACACCTCTGTAGACTTTAGCAGCTAAATCGCTGTGTAGAGGGGGCCCCTTGTCCCACAAACAAGGGGTCTCATACACCAAATTGGTGTCTCGCTTGGCGGTGACCTTAAAAATAGATTATTATTATTATTATTATTATAAGACCAGGCAACATGAATCCACCTAGGCAAGAAGCCAAAAATAATTTTTGTGAGGATTGGCCACAGTACCTGAAGCAATGCAAAATGTGACCAAGCAAGTGAGAGCCTTGCCAACTGTACCCTAATCTATCGTCATAGAAAGGAGGGAATCATTTGCAAAATGCTTATTAACCATCTTTGAGCCATTTGGAAGCATAATACCCTTGGCTTTCCTCGCAATATGAGTTGGCTCCAGCAAATAACGTAGTGCATCTGTGGTTAACACATATAAATAGGGCACTAAGGGGAATCCTTGCCTAATGGATTATTTTAGAGCTATCTGCAGAGACAAGGCCTTGTTGACAAAAACAAGGGCCAAAGCATTGGTGAACAATGTACTCACCATATCTATACATCGAGAACCAAAGCCCAAGCAAGCCAACATCTCTAAAATGAAAGACCAATCAACTTGTTCATAAGCCTTGTCAAAGTCAATCTTCAACATAATGCATTGTGGCTTATTTTCTTGGCCCACTCTCTACAGCCTCCCAGTATGAAAGTTGAAACCACGGTATCAAGGATGAACCTTCCTTGTACAAACCTAGTATGCTCCTACTGCACCACATATCCAGCAGTCAATTGAATCCTCAATGGAAATGCCTTGGCAATGATTTTGTAAGCAATAAAAAGCAAAGTGATAGGTCGCTAGTCATTGATGGATTCTCTTATTGCATTCTCGGGAATGAGCTTGATCAACTCCTGATTGAGAAACTCAAAGAGGCGATCAAAAGAGAAAATCTCTGAAGCCAAACAACAAAAATGATTCCCAATAGTGTTTCACATGGACTTGTAGAACTCACAAGGCAAACCATCCATCCTAGGGTATTTTCCATTTTGCATGGAAGTCAAAGTAGCATATAACTCATCTCTTGAAAAGTCCTAATCCAACCTGTCTCTGTCACCACTAGACACTTTGCTAGGGGAAACCCTGCAACAAGCATCCTGGGTAGCAAACACCCCACTCTTTAGATCAGAAGGAGAAAAATTGATTGAAAATGTGAACATACCTCGAACCTCAATGAGGTTCTCGACAAGAGAACCATAAGGTCAATGTAGACCAAGCAACCTATTAGTTTCCACCTTCCTTTTAAGAAAGTCAAAATAGAACTTGGACCCCTCATCGTCTTCTTTAATCCATTGGAGGCGCAAATAGACCCTGGCACCTTGAGCAATATACTCCTCACCACGTTCAACTGTCATTTCCAATTTTGTAGATTCCTCTTGAAGAGCAACATTGTGAATGTCTTAGAAAAAATGCAGACTTTCTCCAATCTCTAACAACCATCTACAAGTCCCTCCTCCTATGATCTATCATCCTACCCCATCCTCATGAACTTCAATGTACTGTGTGTTACCTCCCAAACTAGCATGATTAAAGTCCCAAAGAAGCAAGCTAGCCAAGGGGTACCAAGAGGAAAAGGCCAATGTCACCACACCAATCCCCTCTTGCACTTTTGGTTGGCTCTTCTCCAACTCAGGGGGGGCTTCCCTAAGATAGGATTACTATGAAAAATACAATGAGGAGCAAGGTGAAATGAAGAGGTTGCCCTAGCAAAATGGTTGTAGCATAGCAAGTAAAGAAATAGGTGATTGGAGGTAGAGAGATACCAATCAAGAGACTAGTGTCAATCCACCAAGGGCAAATGGAGTCTCAAAGGATCGCCAATTAAGAGGGCCTTGCTTTATAGGTCACCAAGAAGGAAGACTTACAGTCACTAACCCAAACTCTAGTTGATGGAATTGAAGATGAATTGGGGTTTGTAAGGGAAGGGATTGAATAAATTATCCACTTCCTTTCTAGCTCTAGAGGTGCACCTTATAAATAAGGGTTTATGGTTGCACAATCTGAATGAAGGTAAAGATACAACACATAAATCTTGTATAAAAAGTATATATAAGAAAGGATGGAACAAAGATTAACTTAAGACATCTTTCTCCAATGAGGTGGTGACACCTTTCCCAATGGCCCAAACAAGAAGCATAGAAATGACAATGTAAAAGTACCCAATAAACTTATAACCTAAGTCTCCCGACACAAGGACACATGACACGGAGGACACGAAAATATAAGTATTCAACACGGACACAATGACCCTTGGAATTAGGACATGGAGGATACGTTTTATATATATATATATATATATATATATATATTAAAAATTATATATCTAAAAAAATATAGACATATAGATCCATTTTTTTTCTAGAAATTAGAACATTTACAATTATTCAATAGAAATTAGAATCAATACACTTTATACATTTACAAATCACAATGAGACACATAAATGATAGATCAAGATGTCGGAACCATATTTCTCATTAAGTCATCAAAATCAAAATGTATTACATAGATGTCAGAATGCCACTGGCAAATAGTAAATACAAAAAGGGGTAGATCAAGATGGAAGAATCTCATCTGTCAATAATCGTCCTCCATGCATGAATCAACAAACTCATCACTGCTCTCTTCTTCGTCCTGCCCCTCCTTTGCCTCTTTGCCCATCTCAGGATCTACATCTGTTGGTGTGGAGGATGACCCCTCTAGAGGATCACTATCATCAAAAGTGATCGGCTCTAACATTGGATCATTAAGATCCATGTTGGCTAATGCCAACTTAACACTGTTGTCTGTTGCCGCCTGGTTCCACACCTGGGGAAAACGCAGCAGAAGTCTTCAAGCTGCTGGTGTGGCCTTGGGGGCAAGTCAGAGTCAAGTGTTGTCACTTGGGACTCGACTCCTCCGTCTAGGCTTTCCTAGCGAAGCCAAGGGGGGTGGACCCTAAAAAATAAAAAGAAACTAAGGCCTCTAATCTAGGAGTTAGGAAAATACTTTTGGTAACCAAGAATAAACAACATATACTTTGATCAAATAAAACAGTCATTCATCATTTACTCCCATTTTAAAATAACCATCATTTAATTGCACATAATTCAATAATATAAAATAAATTTGAAGCAAGACCAGTGCCTTATAATGGAGTCAATAAACAAATGCATAAGCAGGAAAGTAGATGTTGTGCGAGTGTTCTTGGTTTATTTTAAAATTAATGTGAATGTGATCTTTTTATTATGGCAGGTGGGTTCCCAATATACGCGAGGTACGGGGGAACATGTCCGGAATTTTGAAGCGTGGCTTCCCTCTCAGGCTTGGGCTGAATCGGAGTCTCGAGGAGGTGTTCAGATGCTATACCAACGAGGGCAAGCCTAACGGTTTCCAAGAGGTCACTATTCAGTGTGGTCCCAAGCCTTCTGAGAAATTTGCCCACGACAACAAAATACGTGTTGTGCTGGATTTTCACAAAAAGGATTTTTTATTAGGGCGGTGTTAGATCCTATTACTAGTCATCCCCTCCTTTCTGATGTGTACCAACTGGATCAGACTAAGCTGCAAGTCGGCCACAGAGCATACGGGAGAAGACCTTGGTATTTTTATAAAATTTTTTATGAAACCCAAATTTTATCTTTTTTTTAAAACCCCAGGAGTCTCTTTTCAGGCAAGCCCTCATACAGAAACCCTACTTCGGGAAAGCAAGGGGGGCGTTATGAGTTTGTAAAAAAATGTGAAAAACTATGTTATGAGTGAACTTGTGGCCCGCCAGTGGAACGGACCAACAAGGTTTATTTTAATCCTAATTAATTTTATTAAATGCCGGAAAACAAAGAAATAAACTACTCTAAAAATCACGCCATGAAAATGAGACGACACAGGCCACCCCTAGGGGGATGGGGTATGGGCGCTGGCTAGCCCACTTGCTCTCGTTTAATATTTGTTTACAATGATTTAGAGAAGTGCCCCAGTCTACTTTAAGTGACTTGGTGGCTTACAAAATTTTTAGGAAAAAATGACCGGTTTTTTGAAAATATGAAAATTTGTCCTCCGGATTGCCTGGATCTTCGAAATTTCGGCAGCACTTCCTCCTACCTGTTCGTCTTTTGCTGCAAACCAGCAAGTGATTATTAGTATAAGATGCCCAAAAACACTTTAAGAGTGTCTTTGGAACACCTCCTAAAAAACCCAAAAAATTCTAAGTTAAAAAACTAAGTAAAAATGACGAAAAGTAACCAAGTAAAACAAGCTATGGGGCTTGTCTACTTGGGATCTTTGCTAGCCTTTAATGGCTGCAAATTTCAAGCTCTAGGGCAGCCAGGTAATACTTTGAAATCAGATCTAATACTACTTCAGAAAAACTTGAAAGATTTTGACAACTTAACCAATTTTTGAAAAGAAAGTATTAGATAACCAAGAAGCTTTGATCTATGAACAATAAACTCTTTATGAAATAAAAAATAAAACTTCTTGATGACAGAATCTGATTTATTTAAGTTTTTAACAGCAGTATGTAAATCAGATCCACTTTTGATTAGTAACTAGTAACCATAAAATTTGATTTTTCTTGAATGAGAGAGAGAGAGATGGAACAAATCCTTGTTGAAAATCGAAGCTTTGAAGATGGTTTAGTGATGTTTGAAGGGACTTTATCTGCAAACAATGATTAGTAAAAAGGGGAAACAAACAAGATCCTCCTTCTTGCCAACTCAAGAAAACACCTGCACATCACAGATCTCACCAAAAAAAATATTAAGTGTAGATATATACTCACAAGAAACTATGATTGCATATCCATAAACAAATGAAAGATACAACAATAATCTCTTACCAAGCACACATCACTAAGTTGCTGCAATAAACAAATTGAAAACAACTTATCTCATAGATTGGTAACAATCTTTCCGATGAGCACACCACACCCTTGAAGAATGAAACTTATGCACAAGTCATCTTGGAAAAGGAAACAAGATATTACATCCACATATGACAAAACACCATAGGCTGACCTCCAAAGTCTTCTTTTATTCAAATGAGAGAAAATATTACAATCATAAGTCTCTTGCTCCAATTCTCACTAACTCAAAATGGAGAGAGCAAGCTGCAATATATAGAAAAAGAGAAGGTGAGGGCACACTTAGTGAAGGAGAGAAAGGTGGAGTGGTGGCACGAATGATGGAGGGAAATGGGCTGCCCACTCCATGCTTTTAGCTGCCCACATGAAGCACCATATGTGCTAGCAACCAGCACTAATAGTGCTGCCACCTCCCAAAAACGTGGGCTGCCCATATTAGCAAGTGCGCCCCTCCTCATGGGTAAATGCGCCCTTCCTCATGGGCACGACTTCCTCCACTTATGGGGCTGCCAAAACACTCCCAAATCAGCCCAATATGCTCCACATATGATGCTGATCCAAAACTGATCCGTCATTACTCCAAAAATTTAATAATTTTTTAAGTCATTTTTTCACTTTTTTGAATTTTTTCATGACCTTTTGACTTTTTTGGGTTTTTGGGCCATAGGAAAAAATTGAAGCACCCAAACCTTAGAAAATATGGGTTTAGGGGTTAAGGGGGTGCTCTGAGTTAGAAAACGAGCACCCCTAAGGCAAAAAATACCTCCAGACGCCCCTTATAGGCCAATTACAAATTTTTTAATTGAACCATTAAAAAATGGCCCAAATTACGGAAAAATTAAAACTTGCCGAAAATTAAAAACAACCTAGGGGGACTTAGCACATGTCCATATGACTCAAAATTAACGCCTAGCATGTTCATATACATTGACCCATAGACTCTAATAATCCCCTAAGGCCCGTCAGCCTCCCCAGGCATTCCAGCTTTGGAGGAGCAGGAGAAAAACCAATTAATTATGTTATGCACTAATGCAAGACATAATAGATAGGTGAAAAAACTCCTTGGAATACCTGACTTAGCCAAAAAGTCCTAGGGAACCAAGTCTTTTACAAAACACCATGCTAGTACGTTTTGTTACAAACCCCACAAGGCCATGGACATGTGGAAAATTTTAAAAAACGGGGGCCTTTAAAAGGCCAACTGGATATCAAATCACCAAAAATGAACATGTATCATGTTCCACTCTGCCCGCTCGCTTGATAATCCAACCAAGTACAACTTAGTTGGCAACACTGTCCAAACCCATATCATCAGGAAACACATCCCACATCGTTGTCTTTCCCTTCACCCACTCCTCCCTCTGCCTGTAAATAAGACGAAGGTTGGTGTGCACATACACCATCATATTTGCCCTGTATTGCTCAAGCCTGCTCTTCTTCAAATTGTACAAGTTCCCATATGTGCTCCAATTCCTCTCACAACTAGAGGATGAAGTAACTTGAGAGATTATCCTCAAGGATAACTTCTGTAGAATAGGGCATGTTGCCCCATGAGTTGCCCACCAAGCATAGGGTTTCTTAAACCCCTGTCTCCGACCACATCATAGCCTCCAAATCTCCCACTGGCAGTGGAAAACTCTACAAATCCCTCCTCTGCCTCATCAAGTGAGTATCTATCTTGATTTAACAGTCTAAATGCTGTATTCCTTCTTTGTAAGTGTTAAAGAAATGTAACTTCGGAAGATATTCTAATTGTATTTGTTTATTATATTATTATTCCTCCTTTGGGAGATGTCATTGATGTAATTGGTCATGTAAGAGTCATTGAAAAGCCAATGTAAACCCTCCTTTGTAAGTCGGGTCAATAGTACCCTTAAGAATTGTATTAAATATATTATTGAGTCTCCCTAAGTGAAGTCGGCCCAGTCAGTTAGGTGAAGTCGGCCCTGTTAGGGTAAAAGGACACCCAATGGAAGAATATAAATAGAGAGGTCGAATTCCTCATTTGATGAAATGAGACTTAGGGTAGTGATCAACTTTTTAATTTTTCACTATGAAACTTGACCATTCCTCTTTTTGTTGAATTTTAACTTAGTAGTATAATTTTCATCTCTTTCAACTTTAATTTCATAATTCATTTCATCCCACAATTATAGCATCATTCATTTGTAGCGGAAAATAAAATAAGGATCACTAAAAGATAACCATGCACAAGAGACACAAAGATTTATCCTGGAAAACCCAAAACGAGAGAAAACCCAACAAACTTTTCTCATAATAAATTAATCCAATACAAGAACAATACTGTTATCATACTAGCTCTAGCTGCTACTAAAAGATATCCCATCCGGGATGGTAGAGGGCAAGCAGCCAGGTAGGTGACACCTGCAAACACCAAGTCCACCGTTCAGAGAACGGTCGTCACACCAGACGAGGCATTTGTCACTTCAGACAAGGCAAGTAGCCAAGTCAGGGGGGATATCTCGCTCAACCAGTGATGGTTGAGAGACAAAACAAACACCCAAATCCCAAAAGATAACAAGATACAAACAAGAGATGAGTGTCGGAAAGACCCTAAGTTTGATTTCAGCCAAAGACTGGACACAATTGATAGAATGAGTGTAGTATGAGATGTGACCAGCTCTTAATTATGATGAAATAAATGAAATAGATTAGCAATTAAGTGGCTGGAAATCAACTAAGGATGCACAGTAAACTAGAAGTGAAGAGATGAAGCAATTCTGCCCAAGGAAAAGGGTTAATTCAGTGCCTTAGTGGACCTAGGGCAGCGACAAATTAATGTTTTAAGACACTTCTAGCAGATGATAGCTTGATTTTTAATGATAAAATGACAATTCAAACACAAATCAAAACTACCCACAACCCCAAAATGACCCAGCTAGACAACAAGAGAAAAATGCCCAAGGAGGGCGAAATTGCCAAATGGACCAGTGCTAGTTCTAAGGGTAAATGGAGTCGGATTAAACTGAAATTTTGGATTTAAGCATTTAACATTATTTCAGAAGTGGATTTAAAAAAAACAAGTTTTAACGGTGAGTTTTTAAGATTTTAATTTTCCCTTGGTTTTTTATGCAATTTCAGCTCAACAAACGTATCAGAAATCTAAATGGAGAAATAAGCATGAGAGAAGTACCTGAAACAAATGATGAATGGATGATTATTGCATGAAGACTACTTGCCAAATTCAAGTGATGAGCGACTAGCTCTTTCCCTAAGCGTTTGAGCTAGCCAAATGACCAAGTGCGCCCTTGCTACCTGCCACAAAAATGGAAAATCAGACATCTGAAGCAAATAGATAGTTTGCACAGCAAAATGAAAGACAAATGATTAAGAAATTGAAAGACAATTAGTAAATTCAACTCCCTTGTTAAATTCTTGAAGAAAAGAACAGCTGTGGAGTTCCCACTCCAAGAGTTGCGCCCTTCTCCAAGTGATTTCTCAACCTGCAAATCGAATTAGCAATAGATGGTGGAAAAATACACTAGATCACTTAGCAATACATTAGCAAATAACTATCAGTCATAACAATGCTCATCCAAACACACAATGTCTCAAGAACGCTCCAAGAATCTTCTCTATTCAGTCCAAGTGTTCACAAAAAAATGTCTAAGAGAGCTACAAAATGAGTGAGTCTCTTTTCTTATAGAGAATGCTCACACTCAACCCTAATTCCCCCCAAAACCAATGGCTGAGATGAAACTCTCTAAATGCCAAATCGATGGTGGGGAATAGCTCTAGAGGGGGGTGAATTGCCCTCTAACGCCCAAGTGGAGGATGGGGCCATGTGTGGGGCCCATAAAACTTACAAATAGGTGGTTGGGGGGTGTCTATGGGTTGTTTTAGCCCCCCATACCACTTATCCAAAGTCTCAATACATTATAACCACAAAATATGAAGTTTTGCTAAGTGAAAAATGCCCCTCTATGGGCAAATTCGTCCCATGTGTTGAGCTGGGAAAAAATGAGGGCCCCACATCATGAAATGAGTATCCAAACATTACAAAAATGACTTTAGGGGACCCCCTTACCTTAACCAACCTTTGCACTCACCATTTCAATAGTTACCTTTGCCAAATTTGATTTTCCATATTTAATTTATTGCTGGTTTTATTTCTGAAGATGTATTTTGCGCTTTTGACCCACTTATATTTTCCCGGATTGACGAACAGTCTATTGCAATGCGATCGTAGACCCCAAATATAGTAGACATGGTCACTTGAATGACCCTGATCCATCAATTGGGCATTGTTTGCCCAAAATCCAAGATTTTTAATTAAAACAAGTCCCTGGTGACCCATAATAATTAAAAATCTCATCAACGCTTCAACTTTTTCTGAATCTGACACTTGGAGGCGCATATGGGACCCCAAGACATAATAAATGACCAAAATCGAAATCTTGATCGCAACTTTTTTTTCGGGCCCATTTTTGGCCTAGTCAACCTGGTTTGACCAAGTCAAATCTGGTCAAAATGGCAATGGCCGAAAACCTGCATGCAACATGAAGCGTCAAGGCTTCCTTATTTATGTTAGTACATTACTAAAACAATATAATGTCGACATGGTGATCATAATAAAAATATCTCAATAACAATAGGCCCCAGGTGAGGTGGGCCCACCACCTCCAACAAAGACTCAAAACTGTTGAGATATTGTAACTTCTAAGAATATTATATTTGTACTTTATTATTCCGGAGATGTTTCATTCTTCCGTGGAGACCCTATTGTATATTCGGAGATGTTTTATTCCTCCGTGGAGACCCTATTGTATATCCGGAGATGTTTTATTCCTCCGTGGAGAATGTGGTAACTTGGGTTATTAGACTTCCCTAGTGAGGTCGGCCCTGTATGAGTCATGTGGGTTAAAGGGTTATTAGACCACCCTACAGGGGTCAACTCAGTCAGCCTTATGTTAAGTGGTTAAGTTGGGGCCGACCTAGTTAGTGTAAAAGTCAAGTCGGAGTTGTGTATAAATAGAGGAGGTGTGTTCCTCATTTAACAAACATTCACTCACTTGTGATTAGTGCATATGTGAGAGAGAGATCTACTGTGGAGGAGAAGGAGCTCATGTTTGGGGATTACATCTTTGTATTCGCTGGTCATCTATATTGAGGAAGCTTTGCTGGGTTTTCTACCCCATGAGGGTTTCCCAGGATAAATCTGTGTCTCTTGTGTTTATGCTGTGCTTGTTGTTTTTTCAGTGATCCTGTATATGCTATTGTTGTGAAATGGAATGTAATATTGATATTTTCTATCTTAGCATACTGAATACTGGATTCTTATTCATCTTGATACAACTCTGGTTGTCACACAAGATCACAGTGGGGTCCATCTCCAAGTCAAACAATCTTGATAACAACTTTCGAAGCCATATCGCTTCACAACTAGCAGAGCAAGCAACAATATATTCCGCTTCAGCTGTGCTGAGAGCCACACTAGACTGTTTCCTGCTAAACCACGAGATCATGGCAGATCCCAGACAATAACATCCTCCCGATGTGTTCTTCCTGTCTGATACACTTCCTGCCCAATCAGCATCTGTGTAGCCATACAATCTGAAGTCATGATCTCCAAGATAACATAGAATCTCAACTTACGAGGTATGTATGACTTTGTTCTACTATGCTTAACCTATGAGATATGCAGGTTCTAGCACAAGGTCTCTAAATCATTGAAGAGAACAAAGAAGATATTGTTTGGGTATAATAATCCAGGTATGTTTTCCTATATCAAGTTAGAATCCTACCTTGTGTTAGGATCTTAGGTAAGTATACATGTGTATGAAATGATCATGACCATATATAATGTTTTGATAGTATTGAGATTATACTAATGAATGTATGATTATGTATGAGATCAGGAGGATGACACTAGTGCACACTTAAGCATGCATAGTGGTACAGAATGAATAGAAGTTCAAAGACATATAGAGATCAAGCGGGAGGCAACCACATAAACATAAAAGATAAGTATTTGAGTTATTATTTGAATCTCTGAAATAGTAAATGATGTTGCTTGTAATAGTTGTATGCATATTTGTATTCCTAGAATATATCATGCATAGTGTAAGCATCCATATAGCATTGAATAGTATACTACTAATATGCATATGATGGGAAAGTTGAACAAACATTCCATTGTTGTTTACATAGAATGAAACCTCTTTGCTGACATGCTGAGAGCTGTGCACGCTCTTGACAGTATGTTCTGGTAGAGATGGAAGGCATCTAGATAGCCATTGTATGCATACAGGATATGGAAAAGTGTTGTGCCAAAGTATTGGTCAAGATAGTTGCATAACTATGTGAATCATATCTGTATGCATAATAGGTTATCATGATTTGATGTTTATGAAGTATTACTAATCATGTAATTAACTTTGATTTGTAGGAAAGATCATGAAGAATGATGAACACCGAACAAGTGATGGATGTTCAACAAGAAGCCTTACAAATCAAACATACTATAGAAAGCTCGTGGCTAGAAGATTCTCTTAGAAAAGGATCATGACGAAATGTTTGCTCCAAAACCATTCTCTTAATGGTGTAATTGAAGAAGTATGAATCGAATTGAAGAAAGCTCTATATGAGTTCAACAGGTACCCATGATCGATAGTCATTTGATGAGCTTAATGATCACCATGGGTGATGCGGATTTCAACCTTTGCTACAAGGTTGAAGATGGTGTCTATATATACAGATGACATTCTTCTCTTAGATGGATGCAAGAAGGAACTCACCACTGAGTTCGAATGATCTTAAGTCTCACATCAGTAGACCCATCTGACGAGAGAAGGCACGGATAGATATGCAGAAGATCACTCAATGCAGGGTGTGAATAATGTTCAGTCACAGAGGGAGAATTGATAGATTCTTGACAATCTTGGGCTTTACCAAAAGTAAAAGCTTATCCTAACCTTTACCTTAAGGTTATGGATGATGAACCTGTTATACTATTATTGTATATGGATGATCTCTTTCTTACAGGGTATGAGAAACAGATCATGGAAAACAAGAAGAAGCTAGCTACATAATTTGAGATGAAAGATCTCAGATTGATGCATTACTTCCTAGGTCTGGAAGTATGGCAAGGCCCATAAGGAATCTTTCTCAACCAGGGAAAGTATGCTGTGAAAATCTTGAAAAGATTTGATATGTTGGAATGCAAAGCCATGGCCACTCCATGGATTCCAACTTGAAGTTGTTAGCTGATGACTCATCAGAGTTAGTGGATATGACTCTGTACAGACAGATTATTGGGTCATTGATGTATCTGACGAATACCAGGCCAGATATATGCTTTGCTGTGAACACCTTGAGTCAGTATCTAGTAGTGTTCACCTGATTGCTGCAAAGCATGTGATGAGTTACCTAAAGGGAACGATAGACTTTGATCTATGTTATCTTGGAGATCATGACTTCAGATTGTATGGCTACACAGATGCTGATTGGGCAGGAAGTGTATCAGACAGGAAGAACACATCGGGAGGATGTTATTGTTTGGGATCTGCCATGATCTCGTGGTTTAGTAGGAAGCAGTCTAGTGTGGCTCTCAGCACAGCTGAAGCGGAATATATTGGTGCTTGCTCTGTTAGTTGTGAAGCGATATGGCTTCGAAAGTTGTTATCAGGATTGTTTGACTTGGAGATGGACCCCACTGTGATCTTGTGTGACAACCAGAGTTGTATCAAGATGAATAAGAATCCAGTGTTCCATAATAAGTCAAAGCACATAGAGATCCGATATTTTTATATACAGGATATGGTGTAGAAAGGAGCTATAAAGCTCAAGTATGTCAGCATTGACGAACAAGTTGCTGATGTATTGACCAAACCTTTGTCTCGAGTAAAGTTTGAATATTTCCGAGACAAGCTTGGCGTAGTTCAGAAGGACCCTCCTCGAAAGGGGGAGTGATATGGTCGTTGATGATGAGATTGCCTGCATCGACAGTAAGGTCGATGATGAGGATACTTGTATCGATGATGAGGATACTTGTATCGATGATTTGGATACTTGTATCGATGATGTGGCTACTTGTATCGATGATGAGGATACTTGTATCGATGATGTGGATACTTGTATCGATGATGAGGATACATGTATCGATGATGAGGTTACCTGTTTTGACGATGAGGTCGATGATGAGGTTACCTGTCCCGATGATGAGGTCAATGATATCAACGATAAGGTTGATAAGTGGTTCTTAGTGGACGAGAGGGGATTGTATCATCCCCGGACTTCGGTCCCTGAATTGATCCGTAGACATATGTCTCCGAGAAGTGGTCCCTAGTGGACGAGAGGGGATTGTATCATCCCCGGACTTCGGTCCCTGAATTGATCCGTAGACATATTTCTCCGAGAAGTGGTCCCTAGTGGACGAGAGGGGATTGTCTCATCCCCGGACTTCGGTCCCTGAATTGATCCGTAGACATATGTCTCCGAAAAGTGGTCCTTAGACTTTGTCTAAGTGGACATGATAGGATTACATCGTCCCTGAACGTTTAGTTCAAAATGTACGTGATAGGACTGCATCGTCCCTGAATGTTTAGTTAAAAATGTACGTGATAAATCCTAGATTTGATTTAGGTCACATCCAGTATGAAAAAGGACTGGCTCTGTGGTGGTAAATCCTAGATTTGATCTAGGTCACATCCAGTATGAAAAAGGATTGGCTCTGTGGTGGTAAATCCTAGATTTGATCTAGGTCACATCCAGTATGAAAAAGGATTGGCTCTGTGGTGATAAATCCTAGATTTGATCTAGGTCACATCTAGTATGAAAAAAGACTGGTAATGTGGTTGGGATTGCAACGTCTCTAGACATGAGAGTTGTCTTAAAAGGATCAAAGACTGCATCTTTTATAGACATGAGAGGTGTCTTAAAGAGATCAGGATTGATCATCCTGTAAGTAGATCTGGATTGCATCGTCCCTGGATTTATGTCCTAAATTGAGAGGGATTGACCATCCCATAATTGGATCATGTGTATTACAGAGGATGCTGCTTTGATGATCCAGATGTTGATCGAGATGATCCAGATGCTGTTGATCGAGATGATCCAGTTGATGATCCAGATGTTGATCGAGATGATCCAGATGCTGTTGATCGAGATGATCCAGTTGATGATCCAGATGATGTTGATCGAGATGATCCAGATGTTGTTGATCGAGATGATCCAGTTGTTGATCGAGATGATCCAAATGATGATGCTGTTGATCGTAGATCCAGATGATGATGCTACTGTAGCTGTTCGAGTGCTGCAGAAGATGAAGACTCAACACTGAAGATGTTGATGTTCCAGTATTGAAGATCTTGAAGATGTTCCATTAGCTGTTTGAGTTACTGATGATGTTAAAGAAAGCTTCCAATGATTTATAGATGTATCATGTATCATGTAGTTGATGACTCCTTGCTCCTGCAGATGTTGTTATAATATCCTTCTCGTTAAGGGGGAGTGTTGAGATATTGTAACTTCTAAGAATATTATATTTGTACTTTATTATTCTGGAGATGTTTCATTCCTCTATGGAGACCCTATTGTATATCCAGATATGTTTTATTCCTCCGTGGAGAATGTGGTAACTTGGGTTATTAGACTTCCCTAGTGAGGTCGGCCATGTATGAGTCATGTGGGTTAAAGGGTTATTAGACCACCCTAGAGGGGTTGGCGCAATCAGCCTTATGTTAAGTGGTTAAGTTGGGGTCGACCTAGTTAGTGTAAAAGTCAAGTCGGAGTTGTGTATAAATATAGGAGGTGTGTTCCTCATTTAACAGACATTCACTCACTTGTGATTAGCGCATAGGTGAGAGAGAGATCTGCTGTGGAGGAGAAGGAGATCATGTTTGGGGATTACATCTTTGTATTTGCTGGTCATTTATATTGAGGAAGCTTTGCTGGGTTTTCTACCCCATGAGAGTTTCCCAGGATAAATTTGTGTCTCTTGTGTTTATGCTGTGCTTGTTGTTTTTTCAGTGATCCTGTATATGCTATTGTTGTGAAATGGAATGTAATACTGATATTTTCTATCTTAGCATACTGAATCTTAACAAAAACTGCTATGCACAACTTATAGACTTGACCACTTAGCTAACTTTGGGTGAGGTGGATAAACAAGGTGAAGGATAGGGGAAGACAAGGACCAAGACCATGTGACCTTTCAGATAAACAGGGAAGGCGGGACCCACTGACATAAGCATACCATGATAATACACAGGGAAGGGCGGTGCCTCACAAATGGGTATAGTGCAGGGAAACCACCACTGATCATATAACATACACCTTGCAACTCACATCCGTGCCTTCAGAAGACTCCGTGAGGATCTTTTCTAGAGCCGCCATGACTGGGTGTCCGACAAACCGTAACTTGAGACTCTAGGGGACAATTCGCATAGTTGTTCCTTACTCCATCTCACCTCCTTGCGCTGCAGGACTAGGTGAGGAAATAACCACTACAATGCTCTGATATATATGGTTGACTTGTGTCCGTGTGTGTTCAAAAACACATTCTTGGACTTTACATTTGACTTTCATACTTAGCCTTTTTGGCTTGATTTTACATTTCACATAGCCTTTTTGGCTTCATTTACATTTCATGGCCCTTTTTGGGCTACATACATATCTCAAAAGATATAACAAGGTGCTCATACTGCAAAGTAATGGGGGCAAGTGTACATGCTTTGATGACCAATGGGGAACACTCGGTGAGTCTACACAATCCTATACTGCATTGCAACATCGGGGGCAACCGACGGGAGCAAATCCTAGGTTTGAGAATGCATCTCACACACTAAAGAGCCGAGGCACAAGAGACAAGGAATCATGGCATACTCAAAGGTCAATGGGGAAGGGGATCCTTAAGGCCACAAATCAAGGTCCTGGTCGGGAAAAAAAAACCAACATAAATGAGTCGGATGGGTGGAAGGAAGTGACAGGTGGATCCAAGGTTAGTGGCCTAGGAGGACGAAATGACCAAGTCTATACCAATAGTGGGGAAAGGAACCAGTGTGCATATACATGAGTATATTGAATGATGTGGACTGACATCACCAAGGGCCATACACATCATAATGAAAACTGAGATCACCACATCAAACATCATACGTCAAGTCCGTGTACTATCATAAATAAACAAGTCTCAACAACAATATGAGCAATAAACCATAAAGTGCTATACCTGCCATACCATATACCTGCTGCTGAAGCTGAATCTGGAACTGGATCTCTGCTGAATCCGGGCAATAAGTGGCAAACCAACAATACTCTGTAGTGCTGTCATCACAATATGGCTAAGTAACTCTCTCAATGGGATCATGCAAAGCTCGGCAAGGAAGGGTGACCCTGTAATCATTGCTCTGTAATAGCTCTGGACCAATGCAAAACAATCTGTCCCCTCTAATATCTCTGCTCGGGGCAATCTGAATACAATGAATGCCCCCTTTGAAGGCATCCGATCTCTGATCTGGAAAAAATAATGGAGTATGGTCCCCGACCACACAATCTGCAGCATGGTAGCTCCAGCTAACATGGATGTGATAACAAATACCAATCATGAAGATTAAGCCCTAGCACAAGAGTGTGCTCTTCTTCGCATGAAACCCTAGCAGGGGTGGCGAACTTGTAGAGTTGATAAGATAACCCGAAAATTACTTCTAGTGATCTTCACTTGTCCTCCTTGAGAAGTGCGCACCAATTGAGAGAGATGAGCTTGCTTGAATGTGTCAAATGAAGTGTACGAACACTTATATTTATATTCTTGAGTTGACTAGAAAATTCCTCAATGGGGTCAACGTGTCTTTTCTCTACTGGGGTCGACTTGCTAGTTTAATATTCATCTTTTATTTTATCTTTATATTCTAGGGTCAATTTAGCCCTTTTGCTGGGGTTGTTGTGCTCTTTCTTGCCTTCCACTTTCTCTGTGACTTCTTCAATGGATTGTCTTGACTCCTTGGTTATTTCTTCATCATAGAAAGTTTCGCCTGTTGATGTCTCATCACATGTGGATCAAATTCTTCACTAGAGCTCTAATGTTGATTTGACCATACTCTAAGAAGTTCCAGACACTTCTTAGAGCCAATTTTCAAATTCAACATTAGATTAGACTTTGTCTAATATACAAAGAGATAAGATCTCCTTGTAACATAGACAAGCCATCTCACTCTATAAGAATAGATCACTCCCGCGACGAACCACTCCCACATAGAGTACGCAATGTGACCTCTAGCCTACTACCACTCCAATCCACATGATTGGACGAGGCTAAGCATCAAAGCCTCAAGACACATAGTCAATGGCTACGATGGGGCCATTCTCTACTTGGGTTGTGAACCCATCTGGGAGAATGATCTGCATAATGTTCGATCGATGCTGGAGCCATGGAGAACATCAACGCTTTTTCTTTTGCAAAACTAAATAGCGGATCTCCATTAAACAATTCCTCAATGTAGCATAGTCATTTTGCTTCTAACAAATCTTGGAATGATTTTTGGTGCATCTCTGAAATTTGTTGTCTGTCAAAATTTTCCAAGAATCCACCCTTAGTATTCAACATGTTAATATGCACAACAAAAAATTTCTATGCCTAACAACTTCTTTGCGTAGTCACAACAACTATGCCACAAAAATATACTCCGCAATGACTTCTGCCTAACTAGCGAGCTTACTTAGATTTAGTCCACACAATGGCAATTGAAATCTTCTGCATTTCTTTGGGAATAGTCCAAAGGCCTCATGTTTGAACTCTGATCCAATAATTCTCTACCCAGATAGGCCTCATTTTTTAATATGCGCTTTGATACCATTTGTGGCATACCCAACCACCTCATGCCCATGGTTGAGGTAATGAGGCACTCTTGATCTCCAATTCGCACGCAAGTTTCTCTAGAACCTTCTTGCTTTCACCTCAAGGCTGCATAGAAATTACTCACCACTAGCTCACAATATGCCCAACCTTCTTGCTAGACAATGATGCCCTCATGTGATTCAGATCTTAAAACTATATGTACAATAAGTTAGATACATATACTAATCATGTAAGGGTAATCATCAATACACGACTCTAAAAGCATGTGAATTTACAAGGAACAAAATGAAAATAAAAAATTGAAGCACATTACAATTTACACTGCATGAGAAATACAACATACAACAAACAATTTGTACTTGCAAGTGTTGTTTTGAAGACGTAGAATGAGTGATTTTCCTCGCATTATTGTCACCCATGAGCCAAGGCTATGAATTGATAGGGGCAATGTGAAACTTTCTTAAGCATAGTAGCAACTCTCAATCAACAATGCACATAGGAAACTACCCACTAGCCTTTTCTCTAGAAACGAGAGAGCACAACAATTCAAGTATTCTTAGAGATAACATTGCAACAATCTGTTGGGCACTTGTGTTATATTTTTCAGGTTACTCGGACAGTAATTACACCATGTTTGGGGGTGCTTCATGAGATTTGGGGTACATGGTGAATGTTCAACCCTTGGATGGTCCAAGATGGATTGCAACATTAAAGATTGTCCATGATGGATATGCACATTTGAGGTAGTTTGCTTAGTGGATGCTTGACCTCAGTTGATTGCCGCCTGCCGCCTTAGTGTTCTTCCCTTGGGCATTGGAGATCTCTTGTTTGAATGGTGGACACACTTCATGATGGCCACATGGAGGATTCACTTAGTGGGAGAATGCCCTAGAGGGGATGTGGAGTATTGTGCATCATGGAGGAGGGCTTCAAGCCCTAGATGGCATGTGTTAGCTTTGGTCCTATTCAGAGGATTCAAGATGGCTTGGGGATGGCTGGGGATTCTACAATTTTCTTGCAAGGGGTAGTTGTCCCAGTGGAGTACTTTACTTTTGAGGATAGATGAATTCCATGGAGGCTTGGGATGAAGTGGTGAGGACTTTCCTTGTGTAGTTACATCACCCTGGGTTCCTTATTGTGCACGACATCATCATTCGAGCATGACACTTGTATTGTAGAGTGGATGTCTCACTTGTGGTCTACAAGGGCTCATGTAGGTTGCTTGTAAGGGTTGTGCCCACATAGTATTGTAGCCTCATATAGATAGAGGAAGAGATGGTATTTTATTCGTATGTGACTTTTTGTGTTCATTCTTTCTCACTCTTGAGTAGAGATGTGACCTAGAAGAGGAGTGACATGGGATGTCGGGGTCATAAAAATTATAAAAAATATAAAAGTTATAAATCCTAGCAATAACAATTCATCCCTTGTAAATATAGTTTAAGTTGCTCCCTGTAAAGCCTCACTTGTTGAGGATTAGGCAAAGTGATCATAACATAAGATATGTCCATCTCTATGGATCCACCCACCATAGCAGCCCATCCACATGACAAAAAAATGCCCTAATCCTCTGGTACATTAGCAACCATAACATCCATAACCATTGATGTTTTTGGAAAAGTAGCAAAACTTAATTCTAATTCTTCAATGATTCAACACACTTCAACATTGTGTGAATCCATGGCATAGATATTGTAATGGGGAAATGTGACCTGAGGACCCTATTTCTTCATGATTCCAGAAGGCATCACATTATTTAAGGCTTTGAAGTCCAACATACAATTATGCAAGAGTAAATTATTAATCCTATATTTGGATCCTATTCATCAATAGCACCCTGTGCCCCCCTCCTCTAGGCTCTTAGCCCTTGATTCTACCCGAATCTCGAAGTTGATCCTCGAAGGACATTACTCAACGCCCTACAATTTTGATGAAACTTCCTAAACCAAGTGTTAAAAATAAGGTAGAATTAGAAATTTTTTCCCATGCTTAATAAGTGATTTTGCTTGACTAAAGGGTACATTTTGATTAAGGTCACGATAGAGAAATTCAACAATCAACGCCACCAACATCAAGGTACATAGAGAGGTTGACGTGCTTGATTAATTGCCAATGCCTTAACCTCATACATGATAGAATCCAGTGGAAATGATGCAATCCTGAAAATTGTTAAGTCTGTTGAATTTTGAATGGGATCTAAAATTCTACTTTTTGCATATGAACTCCGATGAGGTTGGAACCACTCTCAAACATCCCGAAACAATTAATGGTAATGTTGAAAATTTAAGAAAAAGGTAGAAAATGAAAGATAAGGAAACTACCACTTTTACTTTAAGAATTTAATATTACCATTACTACTGAAAAACTCCAGCAGGAAAACACACTGCATATTCCCTGATTTGTTCTTCTTTTGAGCTCTATCTGGTGTCCAGGATCCCCCCATTTCCGGGAAGGAGCACCTAGGTGTCCCCCCTTCACTGGTGCGTGCTTCAAAACATGGGGACGAGCTCCCCTCTATGTTTCCTCAAGTTTCGCCAAATTGGGGACGAGGAGAAATGTTTCGGCAGGAGCCCCCAAGTCCTTGGGGCGTGGGGAGCGAGGGGGACACACCCTCGACCCTGGGGAATGCATCCCCGTGTAACATTGCTCAATAATGACTCATAACACTCTAAATTGTTGTCTCTTGCAAGTTTGATTATATGGTGTATTTATAATTTACCTTTAGATAAGTGTGCCATTCTGTTGGTTAGGGTGTGTCCCTAGTGGCTTAGGTGGGTATTATGTAGGAGTCATATCATTTCCACTATTTCCCCTAGCTATTTTTCATTCCTTATCATTTTGTCACATTTCCATTCATTTTCATCATGGACCCTTTTCTGACTAGCTTATTATATGTCATTTTGCCAAGTCTAGGATTTCCCATGTATAAATTGCCAAAGCTAAATAATAAAAAATTCTCTAGGTAGAAGCAACCATGTAAATCATATTACAAATTGACCTATGTGACCTTGCTAAAAATCCTTATTCCCTAAGTCCCCTCATCAAATAAAAAAAGAAAAAAGAGAAGGGACTAAGCAAATACAAATAAAAAAAGAAAAAAGAAAGGGAATACAAAAAAAGGGCTCAAGGAATGGTAACTCATACTAGGCACACCCACAAGAATGTGGTCTATCGGCAAGCGATGAGGTGATCAGGCTTGTATTAACATAGAGACCTGGGTTCAAATCTCTGAGTGGGTATGATTGTAAATATGGCCTTGCAAATATAAGAAGTATTTCTCAAAAATAAAATAAAAAACTCATACTAGGCACTCCCTCTAAAAGCACACATATGGAATAGAATGAATTTTTCCTAGCTCAACAAAACTATGTAAAAGACCTCTCCTCACTTGTGCTATATATATGACGATGAAAGTTAGCTCATAAAAGTCCCCTTTTCCCTAGTACCACATTCACCTCATCATCTATTTCTCACTTAGGTCCTATGTTACTAGGATACAGATACGATTCCGAATCCGGATACGGATACGGATTTGCTAGACTTTTGAAAAGCCAGGATCCATATACGGTAGTACGGTAGGGATATGAATGTACAAAAAGCTATAAAAATATTTTTATAATAAATAAAAAAACATAGTGAAGAATAAAAAATATTTACGAAATACAAGAGTAGAACTATAAGTTATTACCAAAAAAGAGAGTTTTCATGCATATTACTATTAGGCAATCATGTACCATAAATGATAATTGATAACTTATAACCATGATTGATATTGATAATTTTGAAGACCATTTCAACATTAACATGAAGCAGGTCATAGCAACGTTTTTGTGAGTCATATCCATATGTCCATATTAGAAGTGAATAAAATGGTTTTCTTGAAGGCTATGTCATAACTAAATAACAATGTGCGTGAAGTGAGCAACAACATAACACATAAGGATGGATCAACTCTTGACAGCAGAACTTAACCATAAAGATAGATTAAACGAAAACCTTGAGAGTAGACCTTGATAGATCAGAGTTTGAGAGAAAATCTTGACATAAGGATGGATCAGACCTTGAATAGGAATGGGGTTTATGATTTTAGCCTTTAGGTGTTCAATGTTTTGGAAGTTTTTTCATTACAAATTCAATTTTGGGGGGAATCAGTGGGTCACAAAAGCCTTGGAAGTTTTAGGATCCGTTTGAAAACTTGAGATTTGTTTGATTTTCCAGAGGATTTGTTTCCTTCTCCAAGGGATTTGTTTCCATGATAGATCCTAGGCGGATCTAGAGCTAGATCCAAATAAGATCCGTGGATCCTACACAGTGAGGTGGTAGATCCAGTAACATAGCTGGGGTCCTAGGAAACACATCTCACCTAGGAGTTTTACATGTAATTTGGGTTAATGATGTCTATACCATGGTCAAACTTAGTTAAGGGATAAAATTGAACGAGTCATTCAACTATTAGAAAAGTACCACTCAAAAATCATTAAACACATGTTTTCCTTGTTCTAACTCACATGTTGGAGGGTCAGCCTCTAATACCCCACGTGTAGAGTCTTGGAGAGGAGATGTTTCACTTGAGAAAGTATCCTAGTAACAAACAACTTGCACACATGTCAAGCATTGGATGGTTTTGAGGTAGACGTGTTGACTAAAGAGACTCACATACCACATCTGTGAGTCCTTCATGGTCCAATTGTCCACTTGTTTGAAGTGTGCCCATTGTTTGGAGGAGTTTGTTGGCACATTTTTTCATGTTTTGAATGTGTTATCACACAAACAAGCATCTTGAGATTGAAAGCCGTAAAACTAATGATGGCTCATGGAAAACTAAGAGGGAGGCCATTGTCACCACACCTCCTTCTTATGCTCTTTAGGCTATCTCTTCTCTAGCTCAAGGGAGGAGTCCCTAACTAGGATTACTAGGGTTTAGTAATGAAGCACAAGGTGAATTTGAAGAATAACCTTAGAAAAACAAAGTTTTTTTTAATGAAAGTAAAAGATAATGGTGATGAAGGGATTGGAGACTATTGTCTTATCAAAGGGAAAGTGGGGTCAATCAGGGATAGTAATGAAGAACTTACTAACATCCAAGGATAGCTAGGGTTTGAGAACCAATTCCTACCATATCTAAGAAATGCCAAATTTATCCTAGGATCTACAAGGGGATAACTGAAGTGGTATTTTCAACACTAACTTGGGGCAATCAAGAGCTGAAAATACACCACCTATTCAACCATAAACCAAATAAATTTAACCTTGAAAAGTAAAGAGCAATTGCAAATCATCCCAAAAGAAGCCATTGGTGATCCAAAAATACACCAAAACAGTAGCAAGATTTCCTCATAATAGCGCTAGCATCAACCATCCATAAGAGCCAAACAATATTCCATTAAGTCTTAGTGGGATTTCTCTCCGAATCCAAACATGAGAAATGAATGAGGAAGAGGCTCTTTTATATAGAAGAGGAGTTCAACTTCCTTTATAATAAAATAATGATAAAATCCTAGATCCTTTATAATAAAATAATGATAAAATCTTAGATCCTTTATAATGAAATAATGATAAAATCCTAAATCCAACCTAGGGTGGACTAAAGAAATCAAAATACTCCTCTAACCCTAACAAACTCTAACTAGATCCATACAAAATGGTGGTCAAAACCACAAGTACAATATCCAAGAGAAGAAAGGCCCAAGAAAGGGGTGTATCCATCAAATGAAGGTGAAAGACCCAAAAGTGCCAATATTTTCACCTTATGTTGGGTCTTGACGGGATGAAAGGTTGGCAAGAAGTCAAACCTAGCCTCCAAAGGATCTCCAAAGGTAGTGCTCTGAGACAAAGGCCTCAAAAGGTGGAGCGCTTCCTCAAATAAGGTGAACACTCTCCATGAAAAGGCTCCAAAAGACACGCACGACAGAAATACAGTGTGGCTCTTTAAACGACAGTTTTGGAAATGCTAACTTCCTCAACATTTATTGGATTTTCTATTAGTACCACTTTTTGGAAATCCCGTGGCCACTTTGCATCTGATGGCATTGAGATGGCTCAATTCTAAGCATTTTGTCAAAAGACAATTGCTTTTGAAGCTTAGACACCCCTCTAAAAATGTCCCATAAAAAATGGCCTAAATGAGTGTGTAAGCAACCCTCCAAAGGGTGGGTGCTCATCAAGGAAAAACCAATGAATGTAGAAAAAGTCAACAATTGCAAGAGATTGCTTCCATACATCAAGAGGTCAAATCCTCAACCAACAAATAGATCTATTGCAATACTCCATCAAGTGAGAAAGAGTCTCAACATCTGTGCAATGAATGTCCACATAATAACCAAACCCCAACCTCCATGCCAACTCATCAATCCATGAACTAAGAAGACCATCAATAAACAATAGGAGCATCCAACTCAAGAACGAGTGTCCAAAATAGATAACCAATCCATGGGGAAGGGGACTACCCCTTCCACAAGCCACTAGAATGCCACACCACACATGCCACAAGAGAGAAACAGGGAGGGTGCTCAACCAATGATGGTGCCCAAAAGTACTATGATGGCATCTATGAGCCAAGGATCAAGAACGCTCCACAAGAAAAGGCCTCCACAAGCATTAATACTAGGCCACCCAAATCTCCATCAACATGTAACCCTCTGCTGAAAATGTGATAAAAAACACATGTTGACACCCATGCAAAATGGCGGGGGTAACAGGATGGATTTTGATCATGTCCTATGGAGCGCCTTGCTTATTTGGTCTACATGTGCCACATGTTCTCCACTTGAGGAGGGTGAGCCCCACTTGTTAGAGTTTGTTATAATGGTTAGCTCACTTGATGGAGTTTGTTATGGTGGTTAGCTTATATTTGGAAAGGTTAGCATTATTTTTGTACATTGTTGACTATATCTCTCTAGTTAGTTGAGATAGTTTCTTTATGGATTCCTAGATTAGATCTAGGGTTCTAGTCTTGGATATTATTATACTATTGGAGGAGGTTTTGAGCTTCTTCTCTATATAAGAGAAGCTCCTCCTGTTGTAATCTTGCTGGAAGTTGTGGAGAAAGCTCTATGCTATTGCTTAGTTCTCTTGGGTCGAGGCTTGTGGATGTTTTATTGAAGAGATCTATTGGAGAATCTTGGTGCTTGATGCTATGTTGATAAATCTTTTCTTCAATTATTGATCTTGGATTATAATTGGGTAAGATCTATCCCTTTTATTTTTGAATGTTTGTCATTTGATTGTTAGTAGTTTGCATACTCTCTAATCTGGTTGTGTGTTACTCCTAGATTTCCTTGATAGCTATTCATGCAAGATCATTGGAAATTTCTGAGTATTGGATTTCCCTTGGAAGATTGCTGAAGTTGATTAATCTATTAGAGAATAGAATAGGGTTTGAGTAAATCAACCCTATCTACTCTTTAATCACTAAACTTTTACTAGATCTCCATTAAATCTCATTTGCCCATTTCAAGTTATTAGGAATTAGGCATAACTTCTATGCCTTTAAAAATCTAAAATCCACTTTTAATTTTCTGTTCTTTGATCTGGAATTTTTCGCATGTTAAAATCAACCCTAGACACAATATTTTCATGGTAGATCTACTATAATTCATGGCTGGAAATAACCAATTCAATTCTGCCCTGTTTTATTATTGAAAATTCTGCTTCAAAACAGAAATCTAAATCATTCTTAAGGGTTGATTTGGTGGGTTGAATGTTCAAGTTAAAAGGCAATTTAAAATTGTCAGATTTTCTTTTGTTCTACCCTTCCATATTCAATCATTTCATATCTAATCAAGGGCTAAAATCTTCTGATGTTGCAAACCTGTTAATTTGCTTAAAATAATACATTTTTACATGTTAGTAACAACTCTTTAATTGCTTCTTCAGATCTGGAAACTATCTTAATTAAATCTGCCCTGTTCTATTGCAAAACCAGCTTTAGAACTGAGTTTAAAGCAACATTTTGAAGGTTGATTTGTTGGACTAATAATTTGAGATTTTGAAGCAATTAGATCTCGTGCTTTAAACCACTATGCAATCCATTCTCACATCTGTTCAAGGGTTAAAACTTCTGTTTTGCTGGTCTAAAAAGGATATATTCTTTTACAAATTTACATCAGCAGAGGATATATTCTTTTAGCACATCAGATCTGAATTTGAGAGTAATTTCACATATATCGGTTATTGTTTCTAACTCTCATACTGCCAATTTAGGCATTGCAATTACAGATCTGAATCAAGGAAATTAAACCTCTTGCTTTCAATCAAGTTTTCAATTCATTTCACATATCTCCAAGGTTTTAAAACATTATTTTCTGTTAGCAGTTTCATCTTGACAAGTTGGTAGCAACCTTTTAACTGTTATTTCAGATCTATGAGAGGAACTTCCACACATGTTGGTTAATGTTCATACTCTCATTTTGCACTTTTAAAGCACACTTAGTATATATTCAAATTTGACAATTTAATCTCTTGCCTTTATCTCGTTTACATTCCTTTTCATATCTAATCCAAGGGTTGAAGCAATTTGTAATAAATCTATTGGTGGCTTAAAAGACAGACTTTCATATCTGTGTCGAAATCATTTATTTCGACATGGAATTTATGTTCAATTTTTGAAAGTCAATCTGCGTTTAAAACTTTGAATTTTTCATTTGTTGTAAGCACTTTGATAGTTGGTCTGTGTTACTCCTCATATTGTAGAAGGATCATACATGTGATTTTCATCACATCACTTGTGAAATTGTTCACAAGGATTGAGCTTGTAATTCTTCATGCCTAGACATTTGAATAGGCAGGAGTTACACTTGTGTTCTTGACTTCGACATGGTGCTTTTTCATGTTTGAGTGGTGGCAATGGTGATTGGCTAGGAGAAATGATGTGATGTGCTGTCATGTCTTCATGGTGATTATTGGTAAAGTATTATATGCCTAACAAGTAAAACAATGCTCATAAGATGATGCAATCCCCCTAAATGATGATTAAAAGCTACTTGACTTAGGTAATAAGGCAATTGATTAACACTTTAGTATTTTATGGAATGGGAACCCATCAACTTAGGGTCTCTTTAAGTTTTGAAGTGCTAATAATTGTATTCTTTAAGTGATGGATTAATTAAAGTGCTTAACCTTGGGTTTCTAAGGTTTTAGTGCGATTAATTAAAGCCAATAAAGAAATAGAGCTAATCACACTAATCAACCAAAGTATCTAAGGTTTGCACTTAAGATCAATTAAAAAATCACTTAAGAGGGGTATGGTAGGCACAATAGTCTTAATGCAACTAAATTGATGATTATTAAGGTTGAGGGGTTCCTAGATGGAATGCCCTATGGGATTTGAAGGCACTTGACACATGGGAAGTTGTTACATTTTTGGAGGGGCATCCTACCTTTGGGAGCAATTATTTTTTGACAAAGTGCCCAAAATTTTGCCAACTCAACAACATTAGAAGCCGAGTGGCCGTGGGATTTCTAAGAAATGGTTATAATATAAAATTCGATAAATATTGAGGAAGTTGGCAATTTCAAAACAATGCCTTGAAGCATTTGTCGTTTTTCAATTTTCTTTGACCACTCAATTTAAGGAGTGCCCCATCTTGGATGCTTGAGCGTTTTGATGATTTTGAGAGAGTATCATTAATAAATGCTCGTGGTGAAGAAGGCTTGGTCAATTACTCAATGGAGGGGTGTGCTTTCCTTAAGCCATTTTGGAGGTGGTTGGTAACTAATTGCATTGTTTATTCATTATCTCATGGTGTTAGTAACTTGCAGCAAGTGGATCTAATGAACTCCATTTGTTTATTATTGTTCAACTCTTTTCAAAGTGTTGGTTAGATGAGAACTATTATTGTATTATTTCCCTTGGAGAAAAAGTGGATCTAACCACGAGTTTGCTATTTCTAGAGAAAATAGTTGAGCAAATATGGATCTAGAAAGGAAAATGATTATTTTCTTGTAAAGGAAGTTGAGCTACACTCTCTATAAAAAGTGGCCCTTCCTCACCTATTATCATGGTTGGATTTGAGGAGAAATCCCATTGAGCCTAATTGAATATCTATTGGTTTCTTTGGATGGTGAATTCAAGTGTTAATTGAATGGTAATGTGCTCCTCAAGTTTTACTTATGGATGAGATTTTCAATTGATAGTGGTTTTGGGTTAAAAGAAGTAAGTAAGCTTTTTCTTCTTCTATGTGATATCTGCTGATTAGAAGTGAATGATATAGTATGTCTCTAAGCTCTGGATATATACTCTCTTGCCCTTCCTAATAATTATCCTCCTAAAATCGTTGGAAGTTATATGTTCTAGTATTTCCCCTTTGCAAGATTTATGAAATAAGTAAAGCCATTAGAAGTGATTAGGGTATGTTCTCTGCTATCCTAATCCTCCTAATCATTCCTTTTAAAATCCTTCATATTGATCTTTAGATCCCATTGCCCAATGGATAAGACACTAGTCTCTAATCCATTCATCCTGCTTTCTTAATTAACTATCATAAACCATTTTTCTAAAGCTATCTTTTCATTTCACCTTGAACCTAATTGCAAGCTTTAGTAATCTTATCCTACAGAAGCCTCCCTTGAGTTGGAGAACAGCCAACCTAAAGAGTAGAAGAGGGATTGGTGTGGTGACATGGGCCTCCTTCTTAGTTTTTTTTTTTTTTTGTAAGCTAGTACCCAGGAGTTTCGAACTGGTGACCTAACACAAGGAGTGCCTTAACAATACACCCATTCACAGTCTATTCTACGTCCCGTAGGCAGCCTCCTTCTTAGTTTCACTAAGGCCATACCTAGAGATTTAAGGCTTTATCTTGAAGGGTGTGAGTTTGTGTGATAACATTTTGGTGTCGTTGCCGAGGATAATGTCCATTTCCCAAAATATTTGAAGACTATGCTTCATGACATGTTGTGAGATTGTTTTTCTTAAAGATTTAGCTCTCACACGATGACTCCATGAAGGGATGAAGTTCTTGTTCCTTGCGGATTTTATTGAAGATGTTTGTTGGGTGTAGAAGTGAGCATATCCCATCCATTTTGAAGGCGTTTGAAGCTCATCTAGGCGTCTCCACATGAGCTATTATTTCAAATATTTTTGCAGCCCTATATTTTGCAATGCGTTGCATGAAGCCATGGCTTTTAACTGTAAGATTTCCTCTTTTGGATTTTTCAAAGATTCATGGATTTCCTAATCGAATTCTTTCTAGTATTGGGAAAGGGGATCTTCGAGGATTTTATGGCGATTCTTATGGCACTCACAATGCATCCAAGCATATTTCTTTGGTTGAAGATTATATGTTAGATTTGGATGTTGAGCGTGAGGATTGTGATATGAGGTTATGTGCGATGTCTTTAGAAGGAAGTGTTAAGAAATGGTTTCATTCTTTGGAAAAGCGAAATATTTCATCTTATGCAGATTTTACTCAAGAATTTCTTAGGCATTGGGATCCTTCCTATGTAAAGGAGCAAGAGGATAAAAAAAATGAAGATCATGCACATGAGGAGGACATTGCTGAAGAAGCCTCTCAAGCTTCCACTTCATCATCTCATGAAGACAAGGGTTTGGTAAACTCCACTCTTTCTCAAAATTCTGATTTGGTTGATTTATCTATGGATACATTTTGGGAAAGATGATCTAGAATAAAAACCCTTGGAGGGTGAATATGTTGCAAATTTCTTTGATCCTAATTTTAATGATGATAAGGGCAAGCAAGGGTATGTTATTATTGATGAACATGCTCAGAATTTTGATTATGATTTATTGAAGATTTTTAGGAGACCCAATCTCTATGTCGCATCTAATGAAGGATGTGCAGATTTTGAAGCCTTTGGATATCCTCATATGGATGAGGCAACTTTGGAATTTTCTCATGTTCATTTCCAACAATTTATATAGGCAAATGATGCAGATTTGGGGAAGCCTTGTTCTTCCTCTCCTACGAAGGATTTGGAGCAGCCTTGTTCTTCCTCTCTTAGGAAGGATTTGGAGCAACAGTTGCAGGGTTATTTCAGCCATATTCTTCCTTATCTAATACTGATTTTTCTCGTGATTTGGGGCTGTTTTGTGATGCCATTTATGTAGAAAATTTTCAGCTACAAAATGCCTTGATTTCTGAGATATTTACAAGTGAAAATTCAGTAATGAAATATGTTTTTGGAGCTGGAAATGATAGGTTGCTGCAGAGTTTTTATTGCAGAAATTTCCAGCCACCCTCTGATTTTCTCTCATATTTTGCATCTGTTATCAGCTGTAAATAATGGTTTCAATGCTGGAATTTGTACAGGGCAGCAAGCACTTCATATTGAGATACATTGCAGAAATTTCCAGCCATCAAAAGAGGGGTTTCAAGTCCTAAAGTTGTAGTTGAATTTATTTTCTAATTTTAGAAATTTACATCATGTCTCATGTGCATTTCATTTAAAGAATTATTCAGAGGATTGTTGTAGATTTGTAGAGCCCCCGAATTCCTTGTTGTTTGAGGGGAGTAATGATGATAATGATGGGCTGTTTTATGACATCTTTAGCCATGAGGATGCTTACATTAGTCCTATTCAAGCTTGGATAGAGGAGTCCTCTGTTGGTGCATGCCCTTCTTGGCATGCTATTGGTGATTTTGGCCATCCTTATCAACGCATTCCAGATTTTAGCCTTCATTTCATGGAGATTTCAGTCTTGATCCATGTAATTTTTATGTAGCGTTGTTCTGGATGATGACCAAACACAAGGGAAGAGGTCTTGGCATTGATGAAATACTCAAGTGGTTTTGCACTGGGTATATGATTTTACTTAGCATCCTCATTTGCACATGTTAGAGTATGTAGACAAGAGAAAAAATAAGCTCTTGCATGAGCATTAGAGTAGATGCATTTGGCTTCATGAGCTCTTTGGCATTGCTGGCTTATGCCCTTTTATGTAAAGCTGATTTTTGGGCTTCTTTGATGCATAAAAAAATGGACATTGTATGTGGGGTTTTGGGGATGCTAATTGAGCTATTCCACCACAAGGTTTCTCTTGTTTTCTTTCTACCTCCCCTAGCAGGTACATGGTTTCTCTTGTATTTTTGCTAATGGTTTCCTGGTGAAAGGTACTTGACCTAGTTGAGGTCACTGGGTAGCCACAAGTGGTTAATGGGACAGTAAAGTACATCATAATATTTCTATTTGCGTTGGCATAGGGGACAGGAGTTCATGCTCCATTTAAGAAATTGAAACTAAGGCCTAATTAAATAGGAAACTGGACAGTACAAAGATTATGATCTAAGTAAAGAGACCAACTTAGCAGAAAAGCCAACGTACCTAACAACAGACCATTTCAACCTATTTTAAGAAATATTAACTATGTCAAATGAACAAGTATGATAAAAAGAGATGATGCAGGGTTATTTTCACTGCCTTTTGAGGTTAGGTGAGTAACCAAAGGTGCATTGATATTTTAGGAAAGTGAAAGTTTAATAAATGATTGTAATAGATCATGAGATAGTCTGATATTTCTTGTAAAGGCACAGATTGTGCCTGTGCTATTTTGGGATTCTATCCTGCTATTTTGTCTATATTATGCATATGAATAGTATGATGTATTTCTAATCTGTCAGTAAATATGTAATGCTATCTGGATATGCTTTACTGAATGCGTAACCATTGACTAATAGTGGACTAAGGCTTGGGTAACCTAATGGATTCAAAGCATAACAACCTTCATCTTTCAACTTTTATACTGCATTTTAATTATTATCAGATATCTCAACTACCTCTTATGTCATCACTCCCATGATACCATTTTCAGAAACTATCTGCAGACTATAATTTGAATGTAATTTGTTCATTCCCTGCTTGTAGTTGTTCCTTTGTTTCTTTATGCAATGTTTTTCGTTGCACATTATTCCATTTTCTAATACCCAAACTTCCTGTTGTTGCAACCAGGTAAGCATGGGAACAAATTAAAGGTGGATAATGACACTCGGCTATTTTTGTATCAGATGGTTGGCACTTGGGGCCAGCTTCTCTTCCCAAAGCCTTGGAAAGAGTTCCGTCTTTGGTATGATCTGCATAAAAGTAAGGGGATCAAGCCAATTTTAGAAGGTATGATCACAACAGGTTGGTACAGGAGAAAGGGGGAAATGATCTGGACACCTTGGTTCATTAAGTTCATTCATTCACGTGGCTACTACAATATGTACACTAACTTTTTGCTTGACAGAGCATTGAGCATCTCTTATAGGGATGCTGGTGTAAATTATGGAAAGAATATTGGGCCTGATTCTCATTTAATGGATTCAAGTGATATATTGGACATTGACCTATGGGAGATGAAACCCTTGAAGTTTATGGAATGGTATGACTTCTGCTTTCAGAAAGTACTTCCTCATAGATATGTAAAAAGGCTCGATCAACTAAAGCCAGTTCTATCATTGGTTCATAAACAGAGAACAGTAATCCTGGTCAGTTTATTTGGAGTACCAGATGCAATTGTAAGAAACCTTTTGTGCCAGTACCAAAAGCTAGGCATTCAAAGTTATATTCTTCTGGGAGGAAAACCAAATTTGTTAGATGACTTGTCTAGGAGGGGACATGCAGTCATAGATGCAAATCAACTGATTGATGATATGGCTACAGTGGGTTTAATGGATCATCAAGTGTCTAGAGTCGAGGAGATGAGGGAGGCCCTAGTTACTGCATACATAATGAATAAGTCACTTCAGCTAGGATACAGCATCTGGCTAACAAGAGCAAATACATTTCCCATGGAAGACCTATTTTCTAAATCAAGTGACCTAAAAAATGATGTGCTTAGTATGGAGACAAAGCAACATCTGAGGACAGGAGATTTGTACTTCAAGAGTTCAGTACCAACAAGAAAGTTATGGAATAAAGTTTTTGCAGAATTGATGTCTAAAGCAAAGTCTTCTGTTGTTGATAATTTTTCCAAAGGTGAAGATATTTTAGATTTTCATCTGAAGTCATCCATTATAGGAGTCAGTTTTAAGATGAAGTCAATTGATGCGAGTTTAATGATGCAACTTGGCAGCAATGCAATTAATTCTGGCAATTCAACATCTACCCAGCCAATAGCAAAGATTATATTTTGGCCTTTAAATGAAGATGCAGATTATGTAAAGAAACATTTGAAAGACCTAAACTTGTGGATGGTTGATGATGAGCTTGCTTGCACATCAATTGTTTGCCATCAGTCGTAATACCAAACTAAATTATGGTCCAGAAACATAATTGTTTGGGCATAGTATTCATGAGTGGACTGGAGAATGTACATTTTACTACCACCATGCAAGTAAAGAAGCTGTTGTTTGGTTTATACAGTCATACTCCTGAATTTTGGCCATTTAATGTCATATTAAATATGTGGAACTTCACTGTCACTTTTGTGTGGCAGTATTCTTTTAACCGCATAGGATATTGCTTATTTCCTTTTCCTTGTTCTGTTTGTCATATTGAATGGAAAACATTCTGTAGTCTATATTATGGACTTTATGCCACCAACTGTTACTGAAGTGCAACATGGATAGGATGTCTACATTTATAACTGCTCTTCACTAAATAAATTAGTTCCTGGTATGCAAATGTAGCTTGGTACTTTGAATCGAGCCTTCCAAAATAGTATCTGTTAGCAAAAAGGTAGAATTCCTGTGGAGTTGCATTACTTCCACTCCATGGGTCTCATTTTCATTGGTGTATATAATCATTTCGACAGAGTAGGGACACTAGTGTAGAGAGAGTTGCGAAGTATGTCGCTCTTGGGACCGTAAGGATTTGAAGCATCAGCATGCCAGTAATTGAGAAAGGAAAACATCTGCAACAGATACAGTTAGAGGAAGGCCTGTCTGGTTGTCAACATAAACCTCCAATACCAGAAAACAAAATCTTAAAACTTCAAATGTGATATATTTCATTTCACAATGTATTAACTCTACAGCTTGTGATTTGTTGTCATGTCCGCAGGATATTCATTATTCATACCTTGTCCCTTGTTCGCAACTTAAATATGTTGCAAAGATGGACACCTTTTCTATTTATCAAACTATCATAGTTTAGTTTTCTGAACTAGTGCAAGAATTTTGTTCAACATCCCCCATTTCAGGATGAATCAAGGCAAAATGTAGTGTAAAGAAGTTGAGTTTGCCCCAATACAGGAATATATACACAATGGTTCCTAATTAAGGTGTCTAATTTATAATTTATGGCCTTAGTCTATGCATTGATGCCATATTCTAAATTTAAGCAGCATCCATATGCACAGTGAGGATTCATTTACAATAGTTGTCTATATAGGATACCATAGTAGAAGGTACCACAATCTGATTAAAACAGCTACTTAGTACTTAACATAGTGCCTGATTTATTAGGTTGACAAAACAATTTGCTATATTGATTGACTTGTAAAACTAGGCTTCTTTAGTATATCCACCTAAATATTCCATGGTTAATTGAGTGCCCCATGAGTTCAATGTTCTCGCGTAATTCTTGTTCGAGTAATGATACACTATATTTTTTTTTATGTTTGAGGTCACTTGATGTCAACTTTACCTTGACAAGCCTTGGATGAGGGAATTCTCCTTCAAATCACTTGGGAAAGTCCAGACATAGTATTCTACAAGTAGTTGTAATGTGCACGGTGCTGCTTTTTAGAGAGGATTACAGTTGCTGCACCTTCATTCGGTGGGGTTGATTGTTTTTCTTTTGTGTTTGCACATTTGTCAGGGTTAGGAGCCACTATAGAGATTGGGATTCATTCTATAACTTTGTAACACACTTTCTTTTGGAAAATCCTCTTTTTTTCATGGGTTCTCTTTAAAGCAGTGCATCCTGCAGATGCTACAAATTTGTTCACTTAGTGGTCCATAATCTAGACTGAAGGCAAGAGATGTTCGGAATTTATTGGCTCCCCTTTTTCCTTTGGGAAGCTTTGGGCGAGTCTGGGGTGCTACACAACCAAATATTCTTAAAGCAGCTCTGCACAGAACCCTGGCACTGCTCAACTTACCTAGTTTATGCTTTAGGGGCATTGTTGAATCAGTGATCCACCAGATGTAGGATAGAAGAAGAAACGGTGAGCCTCATTGCTTAATGCTGGCTGCCTTTCCTTCAGTGTGATCCACTGAAAATTTCCAATCTTTTTTCTCTGTCACCACTGACAACCCCTTTAATATGAATCGCTGGTTCGGATCACCCTTGTTTGTTGATTCAATTAAGTGCCCCACTTTGTTGGGCTCCTTCCATCGGTAACAAAGGTTGCTGGACAACAATCTCAGTCATAGGTGTCGATCATTGGTGAATAGCTTTGCCATCACTCTAGAGTCTAAGCACGACACCTTACTGTTTTTGACACTCTGACTACATCATAAGGTTTAGTTCAATAAACAACTTGGGTTGCCACCTATTTCTTCTACCACTCCTTGTGTTGGGAACTTCAACAATTTTCGGTAAAAATATATTCGAGGGTTTGGCTGCTTTGGTTCTGCCAACTCCCTTGCATCGCTTCTTTCTTTCCAATCCTTGGCTTCTGTTGATGAGCGTTTTCATGAGCCTCTTATCAACTTTCATTTTTGTGTTGGTAGTCGTTACAGCTGGATGTAGCACTTGAGTGGAAAAATCCCAATCCACTAGTGCTATCAAAGGGGCAATTTCGAAAGAAAGCACCGGTGTCACCTTAGTGCTAACTTCCCTCTCTTTTGACCAGCTCTCAAGGTCAACGGGGGCTTCCCTAGGGTTGATTAAGTGATTCATAATGAAGAGAGCTAGGAGGGGATTAATTTTAATTTAATTAGACGTGTGAGTGAATTGCCAAATAAAGTTAATTCCCCAAAAATTGCTTGAGTGTGCCCAAATGTCATGTTACCATTTTGTCAAGCACCAGGAAGCAGCCAATGTCACTTTAAAACCCCATGGATCTTAGTGAAAGTCAATTAATTAATTGATGAGCGGGATAACATTGGTAAATTACCCTAGGGAATTAAATTAACTAGGAATAAAATGTAGACTATAGTTGTCGTAATTAATTAAATTGAAGGTGATGTAATTATTATTTTTGTATTTAATTATTAATTACATGTGATGATGAGTTGGATGATGATAAGGGTGCATAAGGAGATAAGGTTGGCTCAGTGAGTTGTCAACCAAAGAGGAAAGTGAAAGAAAAGCAAAAAAAGAAGAAACTGGAGGAAAGCAGCACAAAGCAATGTGTCAGGCAAAAAAGAAGGAAATTGACAAAAGTAGGACATAAAGCAGGCAAGTACACAAAGCAGTGAACATACATAAAGCTAAGGAGGGCACAGTTTCCAAAAATAACAAAAGTCAGCCAGTTGAAAAGGAAGGAAACATCTAGAAAAGCTAGAGGGCGCAGTTTCCAAAAGAGAGCAAAAGCTAGTCAGAGGAAAAGCAGGAAAGTGCCGACTCAGTCAAGGAAGGCGCATTGGATGAGGATAAGGTTGTTCTTTAGCAAATTAACTTGCTCAACAAGTCATCTCACTTATAAAAGAAGGAGGGCGCACCACTTGGAGAATCTTTTGACACTTTATTGTTTGTATGTGAGTAAGCTCAAGCTTCTATAGGCTTTGGTGATGCACCCTTAGCCACATGTGGGAGATGTGCCCCATAGTTTCTTTCTAGTTTTCTGCACATGATCCAATGCAACCATTGATGTCAAATTGCAGATTTGATCCAGCCATTACATGTGAAAAACAATCACTCAGAGTTGATGCAGAGATCTAAGCCAATTAATGTAGTTTTGGATGAGTTTCATTGAGAAAGAGAGATCCATTAGAGAGCTTGCAAGAAGCTACAAAAGATTAGTGCGCCTTCCATGAGCAGTCAACAACTCATTTCCATACTACAGATCAGATCCATTGGTTATACCTCCCCTTCTTATTCTTCTCTGAAGCATTTTCCTCCATTCATTGTAAAATCCAAGATTCTTGACTTTCTATGTAATCTGAGCCATAAGACTTCTATTGTTTACTTAATAAGCTGAGTTATTTTTGCCGCTTTATTTTTAGTTCATGTCTGAATGATATTAGTCCTTAGAAGGAGAATTTGAGAGCCTTAGAAGCTATTTGGATTGACTTTTCTCAAGACTAGCTCTTTAGCATATTTTAATTGACTAGTTTTCCAGGATTTGCAATATACAGAGCTCAGAGTAACTATTTTCCTTTCTGAAGGTTGTTGTAGTTTTTTAACTGCCTGTATAATCCATCCCAACCCAAAAATCAGAGAGTTGTGACCTTCTCTGATTGTTTGAGTCCATGATTATCAAGACTAGCTCATTGGGCATCTAGATTTGACTAGTTTTGCAGTTTGTTTAATTAAAAATTCTCTATATGCTCAATTTTGGTTCTGTCAATCATGTTGGGTCCTTGAGAAATTTATGAAGACCATCCCACCATTAGACTAAGAATTCGTGGCCTTCTTTGCATGTTTGTTGTAAATTTCCTTAAAATCCACTCTAGGCTAGAGTATGCTAGATTAATTAATTAAACCCAAATTATTACTATTAACCACACATGGATTTCTACACTATGTAGCGGAAAATAAATACTGAAAGAAATACCAATCAATCACACCAATAAAGGCAACACAATCTTTTTGGGTATAAACCCTCGAAAAAAACCCAAGATGAGAAAACCGATGCAATAGTCTGAGAATATATTTTATTGAGAAAATATGGAGCAATACAATTTAGAAATCAATTTATGCCCAACTGGAAAAATCGTACCACAACAAACTCACTGAGAAAAACTTGCTGAAAGGTACGGGCTGTCGTGCAGCTATACGACCTGCTGACTTTAGCTGTACGGAATCCGTACGATTGCTGTACGGCCTCCCTTTGCGAATCAACCTCAACTCTCTCCTGCAAATCCGGACGATCCTCTCTGGATCACTGCTCCTCCGTATTCTCTGCAAAAACTCTCTCTCAAAACCATTCTCTTTGTCTCCGTCGGAATGTGTGTCCTCTCCACCAATTGACCTTTCTTATAACTCATTGGCTAAGCGAAAAACCTAATCTCACTATAGATCTATGGATGAGATCCTCCGGTGAGATCAATGGCCAAGATTAGATTAACCATCACTTAAATATTTTTCACGTTCACTTTATAAAAAAAGTGTTCCCTTAAGACAATTAATAATTAGATCACTTTAATATATTTTCCTAAGTAAAAATTAGGATAAATATATTAAATACAATTGGCTTCATTATTTAAGTCTTCTGCATGCAAGGACGGATGCAAATGCAGTAAGACCTTCCTTGTTGTCGCTTTCTAACACTCCCTCTCAACGAGGAAGGAATTCGGTAACAACCCCAGCTTGTCTCTGAACTTTACAAACTTGAGTTTGCAAAGTGCCTTGGTGAATATGTTTGCCACCTGCTCATCTGTCTGAATGTACTCCAACCGAATGGTTCCTCTCTGAACACAATCTCTGAGGAAGTGATACCAGATGTCAATGTGTTTACTCCTGTCATGGAACACTGGATTCTCAGAAAGGTTGATACCACTCTGATTATCACAGTGAACTATAGTAGTCTCTATCCCACTCTCGAACAATACTGAGAGCAACTTTCTTAGCCACATCCCCTCACATGCATCCATGCTGGCTGCCATGTACTTAGCCTCAGTTGAGCTTAATGCAACTGACTTCTGCTTCCCGCTGAACCAAGAGACAACTCTTGACCCAATGCTGAAGCAACAACCTAAAGTGCTCTTCCGATCCTCTACACATCCTGCCCAATCAGCATCTGTGAAACTTGCCAACTGTATACTCCCATTGTGCTCATAAACCAAACCATACTCTACTGTGCTCATAAACCAAACCATACTCCACTGTGCCTATGATGTAGCGAAGTATGTGCTTCACATCTTTCCAATGCACTCTTCGAGGGTTCACCATGAACTGAATCAAAGAGTTGACTGCAAAGCTAATGTCTGGTCGAGTGTTGACCAAATACATAGGCGACCCGATAAGTTGCCTATACAGTGTAGGATCAAACTCCTCTGATCCTGATACATCAATCTTCTTCCAGTTGGTAACTAGAGGTGTGGCCATAGATCTACAGTCCTCCATTCTAAATCTCCTCAAGATATCTACTGCATACTTCCCTTGTCCAATGAAGAAGCACCCATCTCTCTGCCAAACCTCCAGACCTAGGAAGTGTTAGAGTTCATACATTCATAGCATAATAATTCAAATGCATAACCAAGATCACTAGAAGAAAGACAAAGCACAAAACAATAACACAGAGTTTATCCTGGGAAACCCAAACGGGAGAAAACCCAACAACCTTCGTATAGAGATGATAATCCCGAGATCAGAGCACAATCATAAAAGAGAAAAGATGGAAAATGTCTTCCAAAAGTAGAAACCCCAAAACAGTTTTCTTCTCCTCCAGCAGATGCAGACTTCTCTCTCTCAAGTAATGCGAACTTGAGAAGTGAGCGAGATAATGAGGTGACATAACCTCTTATTTATACAACTGTAAAACTGACTTTTACCCTAGGTGAGCCGACTTCTCTATTTGTCTGGGCCGACTTCACTTGGGGGGCAAATAATAATTTAATTTTAATCTTTTTCTTTGCTTCTTTTCTCCCCAAGGTTTACATTGATTCTTTCAAGGGTTTACATGGTCATTTACATCAAGTTCATCTCCCTTAGTAGGTACAATCAAATACAATAGAAATGCAATAAATAATATCTTCTGAAGTTGCACAAAATCCAACAAACATTGCTCAGTGAAGGAAAGCTAACACGTGTTAGCTTTCCTTCTAGCAAAAAATCCAACACTCCCTCTCATTGAGGAAGGTATTCTTCGGTCTTCATCAGCATCACGATCATCTGGGTTTCATCTTGTACATCTATACTGTCTCCATCATCTCTATACATACTGAAGGTTGTCCGCACAGTCTCAGTCCTTCGAGAAGTGTCTTCATGCATCATCTACACTAGTCCTTCGGTGTGTCCAGGAGAATCACTCAATCCTGGATATATGAGATATCAGCTATACCATCTCTGCTATACCATTTTTTACATGCTTGTCTCATCTGCTGATGGGATCTCTCCCATACCTGGCTGAGATCCCGGACGAGCAAATGTGCACGACCATCTACTACCTGTTCGTCTCATCTGTCGATAGGGTCCTCCCATACCTGGTCGAGAACCTGAACGAGTAGAGGTACCAATGCAATCACACGACCAACTACTGACTGTCCGACTCATCTGCCGATGGGATTTCTCCCATACCTGGCTGAGTACCTAGATTGTAGAGGTACTAGTGTGAACCCGACCATCCACTACCTGTCCGACTTATCTGCCGATGAGATTTCTCCCATACCTGGTTGAGCACCAGGATGAGCGGAGGCACCAGGGTGAACCCGACCATCTACTTCCTGTCCGACTCATCTGCCGATGGGATTTCTCCCATACCTGGTTGAGTACTTGGACGAGTAGAGGCACCGGGGTGAAAGCAGGGTAAGCATATCGATGTCATCTTTCCCTCTCAAGGAGGGACACGTTCTCTTCTACTCAAGTCTTCCACGAAAGAATTCGAACTTCATCCTGGGAAGAGCCTTGGTGAGAGCATTTGCAGTCTGGTCATCTGTCGGCACGTATTGTAACTTGATCGCACCTTTCTGCACCATATCACGCATGAAATGATATCGAATCTCTATATGCTTCGACCTGTCATGAAATACATGATTCACTGACATCTGCACACAGCTCTAGTTATCACAGTGAATCATGGTCGACTCTAAAATCTAGCCAAAATCATGCCAGGAGTTTACGAAACCAAACTGCTTCTTGAGCTGCTGTGCTAGCAGCCATGTACTCGGCCTCTGCAGTGCTGAGTGCTATCGAGTTCTGCTTCCTGCTGCACCAGGAAATAACTGCAGAACCCAAACTGAAGCAACATCCGGAAGTGCTCTTCCTATTTGCAACATATCCGACTCAATCTGAGTCTGTAAACTCCTGCCATTAGAGAAATTTTGAGGTAAAAAAAGGGCCTCAAAACAAAGAAAATGTACTATAAAATACAACCAATCACAATTTAGTAGATGACATCATCCTCCTTGGTGAGGTGGCATTGCATGAGTTAAGAATGCTTATTTGTCAAATTTTCTATGGTGGATGAAAACACATATTTAACCAAGGTAGTGGTGTAAGTACTTTTAAGTCATAAATTAAAGTACTCATAATGATAGTCTTTTCATAAAATAATATTATTGTCATTTTCAAGTAAAGTACTCATAATGAATGTCTTTTCACACTTTCACATAAAATAATATTATTGTCATTTTCAAGTGAAGTACTCTTAATTCATAAAGAAAGTCCTTTCACATTTTTTTATAAAATAATATATTATCATTTTTATGTTTTTAATTTTAAATTATATATTCACTCCATTCTATTTAATAACATAATGTCAAACTAATAAATAATAATAATAGATTTAATAAATAATAATAATAATGCAATGTGGATTATAATAATATTATTGACATTTTACATGTAAATAAATTCTCAATTAAATTACATTATTAAATTCATGAGAAAAGTATTAAATATAAAAAGTCAACATAAAATTAAAAAAAAAACTCTTAAAAATGTTTTTTATTATTTAATTTCATTTGCAAGTTCAAGACAAATAAATGTTAAAGGACAATACATTTTTGGGAATTTACAATGAATCTTAGTCACATCAATGTAGACTTATTTTATTAATTTTATTTCTAGTGAATTTTGAAAAGTAACTCAACCATGGTTATTTATATTGTGCATAGAAAATAGTGTGGGAGGTGACTTGTCATATATACCTACCCCATAAAACCCCCAATTCATAATATTTTAATATATCTCATATTTTTGTAGTACATCTCTTAGGAGGCCCTTTTTTTACCTCAAAATCTCTCTAATGAATCTCAGGTCACAATCTGAAGCATATTTCAAGCCATATCCCACAGTGCCATGCAAGTATCTGAGCACATGTTTTGCAGCAATCCAGTGAATCTGCCTTGGCTCGCACATGAACTGGCTGAGAGCATTCACAACAAAACATATATCTAGTCTAGTGTTTGTCAGATACATCAAGGACTCAATCAACTGGCGATACATAGTAGGATCAATCAAATCTGAATTAGAAGCAGAATCTTTTAGCTTCTTCCAATTTGCATCCATCGGAGTGGCCATGGACTTGCAATCCAACATTCTGAATCTCTTCAATATATCTATGGTGTACTTTCCTTGTCCTAGGAAAATCTCTTTCTGCCTTTTCCATAGTTCTAATCCCAAGAAGTAATGCATCAATCCAAGATCCTTCATTTCAAACTCATAGTCGAGATTCTTCTTACACCATACAATAAGTTTATCATTTCCCATGAGAAACAGGTCATCAACACATATAGTACCAAAATCAGTGGCTCATCATCTACAACCTTGTAGTAAAGGTTGGGGTCTGAATCACTTTTGGTAAATTTCAAGCTCGCTAGGAATCCGTCTATCCATCCATACCAAGCACGAGGTGCTTGCTTGAGTCCATACAATTCTTTTTTCAATCTGTATACATGAGACTCCTTTCCATGGACAATAAACCCATCTGGCTGCTCAATGTAAACTTCTTCCTCAATAACACCATTGAGAAAGGCTGTCTTCACATCCATCTGATGCAACTTCCATCCCATAGCTAAAGCAATAACAATGATTGATCTGATGGAAGTATATCGAGCCACAGGAGCAAATGTCTCATCATAATCGACTCCCTCTTTCTGAGAGAATCTTCTGGCAACAATTCTGGCCTTGTATTTCCCATATGCTCCATTGTTAAGTTTGTTGTGCCCATCTAGGTCTTTTCCGACCTACTGCAACATTTTTGGAGATATCAACTAGATCAATGGAATCGATAGGTGCATCCTTTTCTGCTAACTCCCTCTTTAACTAGAGGGGGAGATGATCTCATCTCCTTTGGTTCTAGCATTTCTTCATCATCAATATCCATGTCTGATCCTCTGCCTTTCTTGATAGCTATTTCTTCTTCAAAGGTCACATCCCTACTGACTTCAATCTATCTGGATCCTGGGATGTAGATTCTGTAAGCTTGTGAAGACTCACTGTATCCCACAAAGGTTCCCTTCTTTCCTGAAAGTTCTAACTTGGGAACATGTTTATAGACTGGACAACCAAATATCTGAAGGTGGCCCACTTCTGGTTTTACTTCTGTGAAAGCTTCCTCCGAGGTCATCCTTCTAGGCTGAGAGTCATATTCCAAGAAGCTTCTTGCTGAACATCAACATGATTCATGTGTCCATCGGAACAAGTCTTCTCTTGTGGGCCAAATCACATGGTCTTTTCCCTACAAGTCAAATCCCAACTGATGATCAGTGACATTGCATAATCAAATGTAATGGCAATAGTTGACACATGCATCTTAGCTAATACTTTAGCACAACAATTATAAACATGTCTTCCAAACACATCTGGAAACCATCTAGATGTCTGTTGTCTCCACTAGAACATGCCGTCAAGAGTGTGCGCTACTCTAAGCATGCAGGAAGGAGATATCATCTAGACTAGCTCCATTATGTGTTATTGAAGTGTTGTGTAGCTCATATGCATAATAAATACAACAAGGTAAACTATATCAACTGCTCAATACACTTCCATATAGATCTGCATCTAATCAAGATAGATAAGAAAAAACAGATCTATGTGAGCAAGAAAACCAAATACTTATCTCTTATTGTTTTTGTGTGTGGGATCCCACTGCCTTTTTGTGGGAACCATGAGAGATCTTTGTTCTTGCAGTCTGGATCTTCATATCTCCTAGAAGAAGAACTCAGGATTAGATCATCATTCCTTGACTTCTTGTGATGGGTATCTTCTTCTACATCAACAATTGATGCTTCATGCTTCTGTTTGTTAGAACTTCGACACTTATCGGCATAATGACCACATGACTTGCACCTGTAGCATTGTATCTAAGACAAATCCTTCTTCTCCTTCTTTTGATCTGGAGGAGGACTTGGTCTCCTATCTTGGTGCTTGTGTTTATGGAACTTTCTTCCCTTTCCCTTACCTTTCTTGGCATGGGATACAAATGCTTGATTCTCCTCAGGTTGAGTACCATGGAGTCTTTGTCGTGCTGCAATCATTGTCTCCTCTTGAGTGCAATCTGCCCATAGCTTATCAAACTTGGGTAGTTTAGATCTACCACTTATGCTTTGAATAAAGGACTCCCAAGATGGTGGAAGACCATTCAGAGTGGTGATAACAATATCCTTATCATCAATGGAATCTGCATTGATGCTAAGCTTGTCCCTTAGTTCTATGATCCTCATGAAGTATGAGGCAATAGATTTTGACTTGGATATCTTCATATTTGAAAGCTGGTGCCTCAATGTAATGGACACATTGATGCTAGTATGTTCAAACAACTTCTGTATGGTCTTGAACATTTTCCTAGCATACTTCTTCCCTGAGATTTGTGGAACCAAATGATCTCTTATTGAGTCCACCAGAATCCTTCTTGCTCTAGCATCATTCTTCCTCCATCGGGATTTGTCTTCTTCGAATTCTAGCGCAGGGACCTTCTCATTTACATATTGTAATAGGTCATTTTATTCTAGAAGTAGAAGAACCCTAGACTTCCAAGAGATAAAGTTGGAAGCTCCTTCCAAACGATCTTCAACCTTCATACCAATCATCTTGTCTACAGATCTGGTTCAGAAACGCTAGTAGGAGCTAGGTCAAAAATGAAAGTTTGAATTTTGAAAATAGATTCCATAGGTAGATGCGCCTTGGCAAGGCGAGTTGAAAGATGGTAGGGTTGATCCAAATCTGTGAAGAAAAATGGGTCAAAAATGAAACCCTAATTTCTGCTGCAGATGTAGAGTTAGGTCAAAAACTAAAAAATTCTCGGAATTGAATTCCGTCTTCACCAAAAGATGCACCTTCCCAAAAATGAAATTTCCAAGGCTCTTTTTCTCCAAAATGATGGGTGAAGACTTCAGAAGATGAAACCCTAGTTCTGGAAATGGCTTCTTCTAGAAGAAAGACATTCATAGCATAATAATTCAAATGCATAACCAATATCAGTAGAAGAAAGACAAAGCACAAAACAATAACACAGAGTTTATCCTGGAAAACCCAAACGGGTGAAAACCCAACAATCTTCGTATAGAGATGATAATCCTGAGATCAGAGTACAATCATAAAAGAGAAAAGATGGAAAATGTCTTCCAAAAGTAGAAATCCCAAAACAGTCTTCTTCTCCTCCAATAGATGCGAACTTCTCTCTCTCAAGTAATGCGAACTTGAGAAGTGAGCGAGATAATGAGGTGACATAACCTCTTATTTATACAACTGTAAAACTGACTTTTACCCTAGGTGAGCCGACTTCTCTATTTGTCTGGGCCGACTTCACTTGGGGGGCAAATAATAATTTAATTTTAATCTTTTTCTTTGCTTCTTTTCTCCCCAAGGTTTACATTGATTCTTTCAAGGGTTTACATGGTCATTTACATCAAGTTCATCTCCCTTAGTAGGTACAATCAAATACAATAGAAATGCAATAAATAATATCTTCCGAAGTTGCACAAAATCCAACAAACATTGTGTTATCTCCAGATCTACTCCAACAAAATTATTATTTGTAATGGTTTTAAAATTTGGAAAAATAGGGGTTTAGTGCCAAAGTCTCGATTAAGAATAAAATCATTATGGATATATGGGACTACAAATATGTTCACCAATTACATGTTTCATACAGTACTCATACAAATGCCAGGTGGTTGAACTCAGGTGACATACAAACATCATAAGTCTTGACACCGAAGAGGCTAAGTGTTCTTTCTTGCTGCCAGTAGTGGAGATGCTTTGAAATATGCAGGGTTTGCATAAATAGTACACCTTCCTGGAGTGTTTAAAGGAATCTGTTGTCAGTTGCTTATAAAATATGATTAGAGTTCACTTGCTGCTTTGTAAGAAATATCAAATGAAGGATGAATACATAGATGGTTTATGATGAATGCCTTTGTAAAAACATCAAAGTTGCAATGAATATGAGAAATCAAATACAATTATCAAATTACATAAAATTCCCAGCAATAGAGAGATTTTCCCAAGTGGCAGAGGAATGTCGGTGGAGGGGAGAACTACTTCTAAAATACAATGAACCAAAGGTCAAAGATAAGTCTTCAGTGTGCTGATGGTAAGCTTCCATGAAAACATGAATACGCTATTTGCAGTTAGCTTGGTTTCTATTTTAAATAATGCCAAAGGAGACTGCATCCCAGAACTATCTAGTCATCACAAATTTCATGCTGCAAATGTGACATTCATTGCAACCAATTAACTGTGAATGAGAAGAGATTGGGCGTAGGATTGCTCAGAATGCTAAGGGAAATATTCGAGTCCAAAGCTATTATATGTACAGCTATCATTGAAAAGTTGGAGCCCGAGTCCAAATATTAAGTATCCAAACGCCAAATGTTGGGCGTTTTCAAGTGCCAGGGTATCAAATAAGTATCTTGTTTTTTATATCAAATCTCAAATCAAAGCAATAGGTGGCAATGGGAGATATATAAGTCCTAGATTTCTAGGCATAAAAGCCAAGCGTGAAGTGCAAACCAAGCCACATGGAAGGGAAGCTTACGGGGAATGAAATTTTCGATTTTCCTAACAATTAGTCAAAACTTTGAGTTTCCAGATGTCAAAGGCGTCGAAGCAAGTAGTTCCCAAGAATTTCATCGATATCTTTGGCATCATTTTAGCATTAAATACAGAATACAGAGTATTTTGTGATCTTATTCAGGTTGGTTCCAGAAGCTTCTACATTGAGTCCCAGATCCTGGTATAGACTCAAACACATCCACGAGCATCTACAACTATTTCAGACTTATTTCCTAGAATCAAATTAGTTCCTAAAATCTCGGAATATTAAGCTGTTCCAGCTCATCTTATTTTTATTTTTAGCAATGGATTTTTTTGTAATCGAGCTCATCCAGGAGGATTTGGAGCTCAGAAATAAAATAAAAACTCTATATATTGTAATATTAGAGAGGTCCCAGCTAAGGGCTCGAGAGCAGAGAAGAGAGAGTTCTTCCTTTCAGGAGAACGCAGGGGACTGTAGGTTGGCAGTTTTGGAGTTATGTATGCCCAGCTTTGAGCGCTGCCTGTATGACATAGACTTGATGCAGTTTCTGTACAGGTTCTAGTTTTGAATGAAACATTTTGATGATTTGCTCCTGTATCTCATAAATTGTTTTTTTGATAATTCTGTTATGTACATCGTCATTCATATTCCATTGCAATAATTCTTATCGTGAGAAAAAATTATCTTATATTTTTATAGACAGTGGCAGTTTCACTTTCTGATTTCAGGATCATAGTAACCTGTAGATTGAACTTTGAAGTTTGATGTTATGTTATGTAGCATTTGTTTGACTTTCCTATAACTCTGATTTCACACCAGCCTATCCTTTCAACAGTGTTATGTTTTGCTTGTAGATCTTGTATATACCCATATAATACAGTGAGGATTGTGTGACATATACCAGTTTGGTTTATTGTAAATTGTGTGATGATTTTACAGCTTTTGATTTCATACCAATTTGTGTTTTCAGTGTGATTTCATTTTCAAACAAAGATTTCCTTAAGCTTGAATCCCGTAGTCTAGGTTCAACTTTAGGGATAACACATTGCTTAGTGAAGGAAAGCTAACACATGTTAGCTTTCCTTCTAGCACAAAATCCAACAGGAAGTAATGCATCAACCCAAGGTCTTTCATCTCAAACTCCACTGCAAGATTTGACTTGCAGTCCCTGATCAACCTCTCATCTCCGGTAAGAAAGAGATCATCCACATATAGTATCAGTATGAGAGGTACCTCACCTGACAATAAGTACAGGTTGTGGTATGCCTCACTCCGCTGGAAACCCATCTCTCGTAGAGAGATTTCAATCCTTGAGTACCATGCTCGAGGTGCCTACTTGAGCCCATAAAGAGCTCTATGCAACCTGCATACATGTGACTCTCTACTCTCTGCCTCAAACTCCTCTAGCTGTTCAATATAAACCTCTTCCTCAATAAATCCATTGAGTAAAGTTGTCTCCACGTCCATCTGATGAACACACCAACCCATCTCTACTGCCAATGATAGGATAGTCCAAATAGAAGAATACCTAGCGACATGGGCGAAGGTTTCCTCATAGTCAATACCTTCCTTCTGCGAATATACCTTCGCCATGAAACGTGCCTTGTACTTCTCCACACTTCCATCTGCTACATGATTTACCTTGTAGATCCATCTGGATCCCACCACCTTCTTATCCTCTGGCCTTCGAACAACCTCCCATACCTGATTCTTCATGATTGAGTCATACTCCTCAACCATGGCCTCTTGCCACACATCATGTTGTGCAGCCTCCTTCAAACTAGAAGGTTCAGAGTCAATCAACTCTATCATCAGTGCCATATAGCTCAACCTATCTGGTGGTTTTCTCCTCCTTATGGATCTCTGTGGAAGACTCACCTGTATGGAATCCTGGACAATGGTCCTATACTACCCAGGCCGTGGCTTGGTGTCTGCCTGCGGCAATTGTTGGATATCCTCGTCCTGCTATTGCTCATCCTCCAAATCAATGATAGGAGGATCCTATCCAACTGACTCCCTTTGACTACCAGAACTTGTGTTATGTGTTTGTACCTGTACCTGTGACTCCTCCAACTTGACTCCTCTCGAGTCCTCAGCTAGATGCTCCTGTGCTGGTAAGTCCATAGATCTTCTCAAGGCTCTATCATCATCAAGTTGGACATCCCTGCTCACAATGATCCTCCTGTGAGTTGGGACATATACTCTATAAGCCTTGGAAGTCTCACTATACCCAACTAGAATCCGCTTCTCTCTAGAAGGATCCAACTTCTTCCTAGTGTCAACATGAATGTGACAATATCAGATACTCCCAAATATGTGAAAATGACTCACATCTGTTCTAGTACGTGCAAATACCTCCTCAGGTGTCTTCCTCCCCAATGTTGTGTGGGGACACCTGTTCTAGACGTATACTGCAGTCCGAAATGCCTCGGCCCATAGGAATAGTGGTAATCCCTGATCAAATAGCATGGCCTTATCTGCACTCACCAGTGTCCTGTTCTTCCTCTCCGCCACTCCATTCTGCTGCAGGGTGGGGAACAATGTGTTCCTTCTTAATCCCCTCTGATGCACAATACTCCATGAATTCTCTGTCGGTGTACTCTCCATCATTGTCTGTCCTCAATATCCATATCTTTATCCCTGTTTGGTTCTCCACGAGAGTCTTGAACTCTCAGAATCGATCGAAGACCTCTGACTTGGCCTTCAGAAAATAGATCCAGGTTTTCCTGGAATAGTCATCAATGAATGTGACACAATAACTGTAACCACTGAAGGAATGGACGCTCATCGATCCGCATACATCCGAATGTACCAAGTCTAAGGCCCCCTCAGACTTGTGCTCACTATGTGGGAAAGGTCTCCTGATGTTCTTCCCCAATGCACAACCCTTGCAGTGGTTGTGCTTCTCCTCCTATACTGAAGGAACTCCGTTAGATTCCTATCTCAGATGCCTTAGTGCACCATGATGTAAGTGTGCCATCCTCCTATGCCATAACTCACAATCACTACTGTTGCTGCTGACCAGAGCCTTTGCAGGCTCAAACTGTAGTCTGTAAACCTTCCCACTCCGAACCCCAATCATCCTATCCAATATTTGATCTAACCCATGTGGCCTGATATATACTTTCATGTCCAAGAAATTCACCAGAAAACCCTTGTCTTCTAGTGTGGAGACTGATATGAGATTCTTTGTCATCCCTAGGACATATAACACATTAGCAAAACTGATAGGTTTTCCAAACTCCCTTTAAAACGAAACAGTACCAACACCCTGCGTCTGATACTGCGCATCATTTCCTAACTCAATATGGATATTTACTCCACCCTCCTTCAAGATCTTGAAGAACGACCTATGTCCTGTCATGTGACAAGATGCACCACTGTCCACATACCAAATACTGCTGTCTACGGAACTTGCCATGCAATCTATCAAGCACTGAAAACTTTTGCTGAAATCATCCACCTCTGCAGAACTTGCCATCTGAGTGTTGTTGTTGTTCTTCTTCCTCTCTGGGCACTGGGAAGCAAAGTGTCCACACTTGTGGCATATGAAGCACTTGACTTTTGACATGTCCAAGTTCTTCTTTCCACCCTTTTTCTTCTTTGCCTTCCCTTTACCTTTGATTTTTAGGGCTAGAGCCTCTTCATCCACGATCTGTGTGGCACCGCTGGATGAAGCTGAACCTTGACCCATCTGGGTCTCTTCCTATGCGAAGTCATCCCACAATCTCTTCCAGTCATGGAGCTTCTCCCTATCCACCACGCCTTTAGAAAAGACGTCACATGGCTTAGAGAAGCCATTGAGATCTATACGAACTAGCTCCTCATCCTCAGTCTTAGAGCCCACTGCTCCAAAATCATCCCTAATCTGTGTGAGCCTTGTAAGATAAAGCACCACTCCTTCACCCTTGGCCATCCTGGTACTGCGCAATCTCTCCTGCAACACCATATTCCAATTTTCATTCTTGCTCTGGTAAAGACTTTTCAAAGCCTTCCACATCTTTAATGTGGTCTTCTTCCCAGGAAGATGAGGGACTATATGGTCCTTCACCCCATGTAAGATGATCAACATAGCTCTGGAATCTATCTTCTTCCACTTATCCAACTCTGCCGGATCTGTGGGAGCAGACTTCTGATCATCAATGTGCTCTTCAAAATCATTGACATCTAGGATCCTGGTGATCCTCTCTTTCCAAGTAGGAAAGTTCTGTGCTCCCTAGAGTCTATCCTCAACTCTCAACTGTACAACCATAGTGAATAGTGCTTGTAAACCCTTGGATAGATATGCCAATAATCTATCCAACCAACTTGCTGCTTTCTTTCAGTCTGCTCAGAAGAGCTCTGATGCCATGTAAATTTCCTTAAAATCCACTCTAGGGCTAGAGTATGCTGGATTAATTAATTAAACCCAAATTATTACTGTTAACCACACATGGATTTATTCACTATGCAACGAAAAATAAATACTGAAAGAAATACCAATCAATCACACCAATAGAGACAACACAATCTTTTTGGGTATAAACTCTTGGACAAAACCCAAGATGGGAAAACAGGTGCAACAGTCTGAGAATATATTTTATTGAGAAAATATGGAGCAATACAATTCATAAATTGATTTATGCCCAACTGGCAAAATTGTACCACAACAAACTCACTGAGAAAAACCTGCTAAAAGGTACGGGCTGCTGTGCAGTTGTACGGTCGGCTGTTGTGCGACCTGCTGATGTCAACTGTAGGGAATCCATATGGTTGTTGTACAATCTGTATGGCTGCTACTGTACAACCTCCCTCTTCGAATCAACCTCGGCTCTCTCCTGCAAATCCGTATGGTCCTCTCTGGATCACTGCTCCTCCGTCTTCTCTGCAAAAACTCTCTCTCAAAACTGTTCTCTCTGTCTCTGTCGGAATGTGTGTCCTCTCCACCAATTGACCTTTCTTATAACTCATTGGATAAGCGAAAAACCTAACACTAGTGGATTTGGACCCAAAATCCGACGACCTCCGACGAAAAAGGACTATGTCGTCGGATTTCACCATAAAAATTTCAAAATTTGATTTTTTTTTTAAATTGATAAAAGGAGACGTCGGATATCCGACGGCTCTGTGGATATCCGACGGCTCTGTGGATATCCAACAACATATTAAGCCTTAGGATGTTGGATATTCGACGCCCTAAGGATGTCAGAAATCCGACATCAAAATTCCAACGATAACTAGGTTCAAGGCGTCGAAAATCCGACGGAACGTTGACTTTTAAAACTTATAAATAGTGAAACATTCCGACATGTTTGCTATACAAGCGATGGTTGGCGGAAGTTTTTTATTCGGTGGACTGTTTTTCATTATTTCCATTGTTTTTGTGATTCAAGCGAGCGAAGTGTGGAGCTTCATTTTCTAAGATTGATAATTTTCATTCAAGCTCTTTACGATAAAATGTCAACTAGCAATATTCCTGATCCAGAAGAACAAAATCGACAATTGCTTGCTAGATTGTGGGAAGGAGTTGAAAGAAGGGCTGATGGGAAATGTTATTGTCCATGTAGTCAATGCAGGGGCTTTAAGAGGAGAAGAATTTTTATCACAACAGCCAGAAAACATTGTAGGGAGCATGGGCACGCTGAGGGGGGACATGAATACCATCCATTTGTAAGTTTTGCATTATATATGTTTTTATTTTGATTGCTTTTGTAAATTTTTGTATTGATCGTGGTTGCAATAGATGGGGACTAACATGGACAATAAATATTATTTTAATATTAAATATTTATTATAATATTTTTTTTCTTTTGTGCATGTTGAATCTAGGGTATAGTAGAATAACTCATTTATTTGTTTGTTAGTGAGACTAACCCACTCACCGGGGAAAGCACTTAACTCTCTAGATTTGTGACACTTTCCATCATGACAATAGAAATAATGACTATATTGGCATGTTGTAATTTCTCTTATATTTTCTCTATAGAAATTACCATAGCATCATTTATCTTACCTTAGTGGAGTACAATATGAGAATTTTTGGGTTATATTTGAGTATCTTTGCTCAGTAATTGGGTCAATTATTATGTCTCTTGGATAGTTTGGATGCACCTATTTGACCAACAGTACAATTGGCCGTTATTCTTTTCATCCTAACAGTACAAAATTTGTTACATGTTAAATGCACCACATAAATGTTTACATTTTGCGTTTGAATTTCTTATATTAACTTTTATCTATTGATGGTTTCATGTAATTATAAAGGAAAGACATCCTAGGGCACTTCGTCCGGAGGAAGTGCTTCCAGAACAAGTACCGGAAGCTATGAATATTAATGGAGAACACGTTAATGATCACATTGAAGAAGATGATCATATTGATAACATAGTTGAAGATGATGTTACAAATAATTTGATCCATGATTCATTTAATGTTGGAATGGATGTTGATGATGATGATCATCATCATGAAAATGGTGAACATTTTGATGATATTCATGATATACTTCTTCTTGATAAGGCATACGAACCCCTTTATGAGGGCTCCAAGACAAATCTTCTCTCTGCTATATTGTTGATGATGAACTTGAAGGTTATGAATGGTCTTTCAAACATATCATTCACACGGATGTTAAGGTATGTAATATATTCCATCACAAAATAAATATGATTGTGTATTTTATTGTTAATTCATATATAAGTAAAATTATTATGGATGAATTTGTTTCATTAATATTATTTCTATATTATATTAACTATATTTTTATTTTAATTTGTTGTAGCATGATAGGTGAATATTTGTTACCACCGTCAAATATTTTACCTTGCACATATCGAGATTTATCTGCCATCATGAAAGAAATTGGAATGCAGTATGAAGCAATTCATGCATGCCTCGATGACCATGTTCTATATTACAATCAGCATGAATTTGCAACAGAATGTCCTGAACGTCATATCAGTAGATATCGCACAGATCAAGTAACTAAAAAGGTGCATCGCAAGGTTCTACGTTATATTCCCATTATTCCACGTTTGCAACGACTGTTCAGGTGCAAAAACATAGCGCAGTTTATGAATTACCATGCACAGAACATAAGTCAAGACGACATTATTCGGATGCCTGCACATGGGTCTGCATTTAGAGATATGGAGGAAAAATGGCCTCACTTTAAAGAAGAACCTCATAATCTTAGGATTTCTTTGGTAGCAGATGGTGTCAATCCATTTGTAGAGATGAGATCTGTTTACTCGGTGTGGCCTATTTTTGTTATCAACAACAACATTCCTCCATGGTTGACAATAAAGAGGGAGCACATAAAGTTGTCGATGATTATTCCAGGTACGAACCGGCCTGCAGTTTTTTTTTTAATGTAGTGGTATCTCATTTGTCGTATTTTTGTCGCATAATGTCATATATATATTTAATGTTTTTCTATTGTGCAATATGGTTTCATATATATAATCTAAATGGTACGTCTTATAATTATATTTTTTATATGTTCAAAACAATCAAGTAAGTACCAAGTCAAAGATATGAATGTATATATCGAACCTCTTATTGACGAGCTACTGAAGTTATGGAATGGCATCACTATGTATGACGTATCTAGACCAATACGACAAAGGAAATTTCAATTCCATGCAATGCTTGTATGGACAATACATGATGCCCCAGAGTTAACCCATTTTTGTGGTATATAATTATAAGTTCCACTTTATTTGCATTTAATTTTACGAACTACTAGTTAATATACTACGCACGCATTTTTTTCTAAATAATCCAGTCATTTTGTATATAATTATCATTGACATAGATATTCCATCTCTTTATGTAGGTCTTCAGACAAAGGGGAAATTTGCATGTCCAGTTTGTGGTCCTAAGATCAAATCTCGTCGTTCAAAAATCTTAGGAAAGGAGGTGTTTGATGAGTATAGGCACTTCCTCTCTAAGAATCATAGGTATCGAACTACCGAAAAACATTTGTTCAATGGCAAGCAAGAGACTGCATTAAAACCGCAGAGAAGGACACCTCACCTATGGAAGTTGCAATATAATAGAAATCGTCAAGGTACATATAATGAATCATCGTATATGTTATGTTATATTTTATTTTTTAATATTGTGTGTTGTTTACTGTAATTGACATTGATTTATGTAATTTCATGATTGTCGTTCATGTGATCATGAAGGAATTAATGGGCTTCCACGAGGAATGAAAAGTTATCCTAGACAATTTAGTAGGTTGCCCTACTATGAGCACCTACAAATTGCTCATCTATTTGATACAATGCATATCAGAAAGAATGTGACCGAAACATTATGGTGAATATTGGATGGAAGGAGTGACAAAGAAAAAATTGTCAAAATTTGCAAAGACATTCAAGATAGCAACCATGCAATGAAAGACGCCATTCAATTTCATAGCAACGAAGAGCAAATTAATATCAACTCACTTCCATGGATGTTAACGGACCAGAAAAGTAATGTTGTAAAAGAAGTCATTTGAAAAATTAAATTTTCCACCGGATTTTGTGCAAACATGAAAAATATCATAACAAAGAAATGTGATTTCCCGGGGGTGAAGACTCACGATTGGGATGTCTTCATGAAGGTAATTATTGTGGCATGGATTTAATTATTTTTTTTCCTATTCCAGTCAATATGGTTGGTATATTTTTTGTTTGTCTACTCTAATTTGTTGATAAAATGAAACGATTTGTATATTATTATTACAGTATGTTCTAGCTCTCTCTATCCCGGACAACTTCGACAACAATGTCAAGCAAATAATATATAGTCTCGGGAAATACATGAGGTAAGTGGTGATTTTTTCCATGCGCTTAGTGTTTTTTTAATTCAACATTGAACTTACATTTGATTTTCGTTCTCTAATTCATGTTACGCAATATAACGTTTTTTTTTCCTTTAATCTCTTGATTTGGTTGTCATGTCACTTGTAGATGATTGTCATCTAAAGAATTCCATAAAGAAAACATAAAGTATTGGAGGAGAGAAATTCCTCGTCTCATGTGTGAAATGCAAAAACATCTACCTTCAGCATTTTTCAATGCACAAGAACACTACCTCATACACCAAGTTGAGGAGATTGAACTGTGCAAACCTGCACACTCAAGGTCCATGTGGATGGTTGAGAGGCACTTGAAATTTATGAAGGGTTTGGTTAGACAACGAGCATATGCTGAGGGTTCTATGATGGAGGGATATATGGTATACCAAAACATGTTGTATATTAGTGAATATCTTCCTAAATTAGCAGAAAATCTCAATTTACGTTGCATCTGTGATCTGGAATCCAATAAGAGTTTCGAAGGGGAGTACCTGAAGGGGAAAGGTAGATCGAGGAAGGTGAAAGGTAATATAACACATTTGACTAGTGATTTTTATGTATATATAATATCATACATATTCTATTTTTATATTCAATATTTTGCATCAATTTAGAGTGTAATATACTTTGTTAAGTTACTATACATTTGTATTGAATTTAAATTTTATTGTCATCAAACAGTTGGTTGAGAGTGGGATGCGATTCATTTATACATCGCAACCAATCTTGACTGGATGAAGGTATGGATCGAACGATGTGAACAGTCTAGTCATGGAATATCTTGGGAAGGTGTGGCTTCATTGGTTAAAGCTGCACATCGCAATGGAGACACCAATCTAACACAAAGGAAAATCGATTTAGCAAGAGGTTTAAAAGATAAGCATGTAAGCATATTAATCATCCACACTATTTTTTTTTGTAAAAAATAATGTCATTGTACGTCGAGCTCATTTTTTTCCTTGTATGGCATTATAAACATGCACTAGTTAATCATAAATATTGGATGATCATTATGCAATCTTTTCCTGTATGGTTTGTTGTAGGTAAAACACCATAAGGCTATGTGGTGCAATGGATATAGATATCGCATCAAAAAGTTGGATGAAACAAAGAAAAACATCTGATTGTGGGATATCTGCAGTCTTTGAGGTGACCAATGTTTCTTCTAGAAGTGACAGACATCCATAACTCTCTGAAAATCGATACTATGGGTATCTGGAAGACATTCTTCAGTGTGACTTTAACTCCTTCAAGGTATTTATGTTCGTTGTCAAATGGTACAGGTGTCGATTGAATCAACATGATCCCGATAAAATTTTTATCGAACATGATAATGGATTTACCATGGTAAATACAAGGTTGTTTGAGCCAGGAATGGAGCCCTATGTTCTTCCAACCCAATGTGAACAAGTATTTTGCTCTGAGGTTCCAGGTAGAGCGGGTTGGTCATTTGTTGTGAGACACGATCCAAGAGGAAGGCCGGTAAAGTATAATGTAGATGAAGGTAATGAAGAAGTTATCGAAGTAGAAGACGTCGTTGAAGATGATCATGATCAACATGAGTTAGATGATCATGTTGTAGTAGAAGACGTCAAAGAACTTATTGAATCAGATGATGTATCAGACAATGTACTCTATGAAGATGATATCGACGATGACATGATGATCGTAACTAACATAGACGACGATGATGATATGGCCAATCCTTACAATGTTGAATCTGGATCATCGGATGATAGTATAGACGATGACTTGGATGAAGAAGATGATGAAGATCATTGAAGTTTACGAGGTTTGCAGTAATAATAAATTAACTATTTCTTAGTGAGTTTTCATTTTCCTGTGTGTTATAATTAGAAACATGTTGTATATAGACCTTTAATTTTTTTGTACATAGATATTTTTGTTGGGTTATGGGAAATTGAGAGTGATGTGAGGGGGGGGAGGGGCCATAAGAGCTTCCACCTTCATGTGGTTGGCCCTGTTTAGTAGAGAACATTAAATTATTCTCGAAATAGAGAGAATCTTATTAAGGAAATGCACAATTATCAAGACTAAAACATCATCATCATCATCATCATTATCATCATCATCATTATCATCATTATCATTGATGTTGTCGTCGTCATCACCACCACCATCATCAACATCATCACCTTCTTCATCATCATCGTCATCATCATCATCATCATCTCTTCATCATCCTCCTCCTCCTCCTCCTCATATTCTTCATCATCATCATCACCATGTTCATCATCATCATCATCGTCGTCATCATCATCCTCCTCTTCATCATCATCTTCATCATCACTTCCATCATCCTCATCCTCATCATCATCATCATCATCATCATCGCCATCATCATCATCATCATCTTCATCGTCATCATCGTCGTCATCACCACCACCATCATCAACATCATCATCATCATCATTGTCGTCATCATCATCATCATCATCATCGTCATCGTTATCATCATCATCATCGTCATCATCATCATTATCCTCCTCCTCCTCCTCCTCCTCCTCATCATCATCTTCATCATCACCATCATCACCATCTTCATCATCATCATCATCACCATCATCGTCGTCATTATCATCATCCTCATCTTCTTCATCATCTTGATCATCACTTCCATCATCATCATCATCATCATCATCATCTTCATCATCGTCGTCGTTAGTGCAATTTTGCAAGTTAAGCATGCTCAAGCCAAGAGATACAAATACATTGGTTACACTACTAATTTTCCATAAGACATTGTTCAAATTACAAATTACTTTCAACACCACTTTATATACCTTGACATACTATTTGTGAAAAGGAATGGAACAAAGGGAAAAAAGTACATGACTTTTATGTGACCAATCCATGTATCCTAAATGTATTGCTTTGTAATATACAAAACAACAAATATTACAATGATGTCGAACTTGACCATAACTTATGTGTTTCACTTGTACATGCACACATTAATGTCTTTGCTCGATTTCATAATATGTCTACAAATAATGGCAATTCATCCCTTGAAGAATCTAACATACCTTATCTAGAAAACAATGGTGACACCCAACAATAATAAAATCTATCTTCCATTGCCTTCAAATTGCCTACTATGCAACGAGAAATGAAAAATATCAAATAATTTGTTCATAATGAAGACATTAAGGTGATTCAGGCTTTCCCATCTATCTAAATGATCCATTATCCTTTTGGATTTTTACTATGTCTAGAATTTCAATTTCTAGATGCAGTAAAAATCCAAAAGGAAAATGGATAATGAAGACATTGTTGACCAAATAAGATTGCGTGGCTAGAAATTGGTTTATCGCCAATCAATGAATAAAACACATAGGGCCTATTTGAAATTACATTCCCAACACTTTTTCCAATTGGGGATGTATGTATCAACAACCATAAATGACGAAAATTCCACTTAATAGTCACACACTACACCTGAATTGATAACATGAAAACAAATTAGACATGCATGCACAATTCAAATAGTTCCCATACAACTTGATTATGTGACATCAAAGTCAAGCAATTACTAAATTCTTTGTAAGGTGGAGCCAAGAACATAACACACCAACCACAAATAAGGGCCTACCCCTCCATCTCAAAAACTTACATACAAATAAATTGCTAGACCATGTCATATTATTTGGAGCATAGCTACGTAGGATTAGAGCATTATATTGGATCCCTTATAGAGGAGAGCTAAAATAAATTATCACACAACTATAGTGGCTAACCTTGTTCTCAACTCTTGGTTTAGTAGACATAGAGTGGCTAGATTTGCATCTAGTGGTGTAGAAAGATAGGCCTTCTAGCCCAATGATGTGTATGCAATGGTGTACCTTCAATATCATTAACCTCCCCAAACTATAGTCACATACATTCACACAATATTTTTCATCTTTCATTAAGATATTCTTCAAAAATCCATGCACACAACATACCACTAGTAAAAATACAAATGATTTACTAATGTCATTTGCATAGAAAAACCTTGTAACTATTAGTGATTTTTTCTAATACACTCACCTTTATTTTATGGATATGAATGGATATTAGTGATTTTTTCTAATACACTCACCTTTATTTTATGGATATGAATGGTAATATTGGGGTGTTGCACATTTACATGATTTCCTATGGCTAGACAGTGCTTGGTACCATTGTATATTAAATATATATTTTATTTTTTGAATATATTATTTTTATATTAAATATTAAAACACAATATTAATTAAAACAAAATGAAAAAACTAAAAAACAAAACACAAAACACATGACATACGACCTCATTCTCCCGCCGAGATCTCGCCTCCTCTGTGAACTTTGAACCCTTCCTCAACCCATCACATCCTCCACATTACTCTGCCTCTCGCCTCATCCACAGACTCTTCCTCCCATCATCTCGAAACTCTGAACCCTACCTCGACCCATCGCATCCTCCACGAACTCTGCCTCTCGCCTCATCCATGGACTCTGCCTCCCATCGTCTGGAACTAGAGCTACGTACCAACAAGGCACCGGAGGGGGATACTGCACCAGGAAACAAAGGGGGATAACACACCAGGCACCAGGAACATGCGGAGGACTCTGCCACTAGCTAGAATGTCTCATAGATCGGTGAGTCTCTTATACCCAAATATAAATTCCCACAATTGTATGTTGCTTGGGTTCTAGTTCCTGCAATTTTGGGTTTTCCACCTGTAAATTTGTGCACTTCTGATGCCTGGAAATGGTATGAATCTAGGGAAGGTTGTCACTACGCGAGTTAAGTGAGTTGTCTCAGCCCCTCATCAAGATTTGTAACTCCATATAAGACCTCAAGCTTTGTGTCTGAAATTTCACTACCACAGTTCTTGTGCCTAGGTTAAACCTGCGCTACTTCTCAAACAACCAGCCCATGTGCCCATAAACGCAATGAGTGATCACGCCTCACTGTACAGGTTCTAGTCTTCTAGGGGTGGCGATATTCAATAAGGTATCATGGGCTTAGGAACCCCTTCCTAGTAATGATACTCCTCGAGTTATCAAGACATTAATTCAATGTGCAGAATGTGGATGCAATACACCATGTAGTGAATGGTAACGCATTTCCTTCCAGTTTTCGGTGGGTATCCCTCAATCTCGACTGCAAGAGTGGATTAACTCCTTGAATATTTCAATGTTTGTCACAATAGACCCATTCCACTCGTATCTTGAGTCTCTTTCTGTGTTTGAAGCCCTAGTTCGATTATTGGTTCCTATGAGAGCTTCCCTGCGCCTATCACTAAGAAAACATCAGTTCCTTCCACATATCGATCACAGAGCTATATTATGAGTGAATTTCGGGTTCAACATTGCCTACTGGAGTTTCTTAAGCATTCGCATGTATAATGGCTAGGGCTGAGTCTATCTCTACTGAAATGAAACCCTGATGTAACTGAAACTCGTAGGAAAACCTCGATGGCAGATAATTAAAACGCCTCCATGTGTACTAGGGATATGGCTACCATGAATTCAGGTAATGAAGGAAGAAAATAAAGAAATTGTCCATCCATTCTCAAATTATTCACACAAATACCTGACCTCTCTCAATTTTCCGAGTTCATTCTTTTATTCATTGATAGGCTATTATCGATTTCTGCCCCAGCGAGTTACCAGTTGTTTCTTCATTTTTTTTCTTTTTGACAGCAAAAAAAACTCTTCAATTTCAGCCCTAACCGGGAGTTATAGATTTTTCCTGGAACTGCCATTTCCAAGATTCCACTTGTCCAAACTTAAGATTTTCTTTCTAATTTTAGGTGACTAGTTCCTAAATCTTGTAATAGCCTATCTAGGTGGCTTAGGAGACAAGCCTTCGATCTCTCAAAGCAATTAAGTCATATCTCAACCAAAGGATAATTTGCAATCAATATGAATTTGTTAGAGGCACCAAACAGTCCCAAATGTGAGATCAAGGGCATGCAAAAGAGTAGATTAGGAGGCTGTGATGAAAGATGGGTCCAAAAATTTGGCTAAGTATATTAAACCTGCATATTTATAATTTGTAAACCAATTTCCAAATAAAAATGCCCTGGGATACTTAGTAATTCAGTATTGCGATGCCTTTAATTGTAGAGGATTAGAAATTTCCCTGTATGGATGTCAACCAAATCATTGCCCTGTCTATAAATTAGATTGCCTTGATATGTGAAGGATTAGGTTGATAACTATCCTACGGCTAAAAATTGCCCTGTTTATAAATTAAATTGCCATGTCTATAAAAAACCTAGCAAAAAAGGGAAAAAAATTCACTTTGACCATAATTTCGACATTAATGTTTTTACATTTCCTTAGGTGTAAATCTGTGTTTTGGCTGCTTGCTTAGTGTGTTTTAATGCATCTTACATGTCTGATATTTCAAATTACAATAAGCATTTATTGCATTTTGACAATGTTTTTTTTATCTTTAGGGTTCACAATTTGCTTATAAGTTATCTAAGGATTCCCACATGTGGTTAGAAATCATGAATAACCCAAAATACAACGAGATAATATGAGCGAGATAATATGAGGTGAGAGTATACATTCTCCAACTGCCATGAAGCCCTTCCAGTCTGACCAATTTGGGTCAACTACATTGACAAACTAAAATGGTAATTCCTTTGTTTATAGGACAAAGACGTAGAATTTCGGTGGACCTAGTATCGAGGACCTAGGTTATATGCCTATTTTTGCATTCTATGAGTCACTAGCTTTCCAATAGTGGAAGATTTTCACAAAACAAAGTTCATATACAAAATTTATGGCCCCAACAAGGTAATGGTCAAAATATTCGGCAGGTACAAGTGGCAATCATGTCAGCTCAGAATAATTTTGATATGGACTTCTACTTCTAAAAGTATCATAGAGTTTCCAAGAGAATTTCAAAACTCTAAATCTAACCCTAACTCTAGCTATAAAAAACCTAGCAAAATAAGGGAAAACGATTCACTTTTCCATTAGGTGTTGGTCATCCATAGTATGAGTAGAAGTGTGGAGGTGATACTAATATAGAAGAGAGACATAAGCATATTGTAGAGAACTCTAAAAGGCCATAGTGTCTCATCATGTCAACTCACCATAATTAGAATATGACCTTCTACTTCTATAAGAATAATACAGGTTCTAAGAGGATTTCAAAACTCTAAATCTAACCCTATTATTAGCTATCAAAACCTAGCATAAGGGAAAAAGGATTCACTTATTTATCAGGTGTTGATTGTTCCATAGTTCCATAGATCCGCTTCCAATAACTTGTTGCAAGGGATAACTGAGGTTTGTGGCCTAAAATTCATAATTATGACTGCCAGTACTTATTCAATGGCTGAAATATGTCCAACATTTGAAAAGATGACCCCCTGAAATATGCCCAACGTTGTTTTAGGGTTTCCTATGCAGCTGCAAGGTGCCCAGAACTCACCAAAACCCTATAAATTTTGATTTCCATTTGAAATTGGTGCAAAATTATCTAAAACCATCTAATAGTTAATTTGGATATCAAATAAAGCTGGCCTACAGTTGTGTTTCCAGCGGTCTTGAGTTTCAGTTTGGCAAGTGTGACCCACGCCAGTCGTCACCGTTGCCATGCTGAAACTCAAGACCGCTGGTAACACTCCTCGGATCGAGTCACATTGTAATCAGTACTAGTAAATGACTATTCTTTAAGTTCACAATTATGTCCTGCATAATGAATGATGTAATTAGATGTATTTTATGGTTTCCTGGAGGAAGAGGAGTTGTAGTTCACTATCACTGTGTTTTTGTGAAGAATGATTGAAGAATGTTATAAGTGTGCCTAAAGAATTATGAACATGGATATATACAATTCCTTATATTTATTATCACTTTGTTTTATGTGATGAATTCATTTGCATGACTTGAGTATATCTGAAGCTCTCCTTGAGGTCCCATGAATGAACTTGAACACTTGTTGCATTCATTTAATTTGAAAGAGTAGTTATAGTTTGAAAGAACTCTCTCCTTACCTTAGCTAGCATTCATTGAAAGGAAAGGCTTGTTTTATTCATATGCATTTGAATGGTTTGAGTCAGTCATCACACCACGAGTTGCACTTCCATCACCCGACTGAGTAATACAACCATTAAAATTTAACTCGTTAACTCAACACACTTTAACCTCGCTTGAGGATAAAAAGAATTTGTTAGTTAGGTAGGACACCGGGGATAGACATCCAAATAATTCCCCCTTTTCATTATCATCCAAGACATAGTTGTTGTCCTCTAGGGTACTAAAATCCTCTTGTACTTGTTGACACGATCATCGACCAGTTTGTGGAGGGGCCTTTTGTTGTTTCAGGGGTTAAACCGCCGCGAGATCGAGAACCGGACGGACTCTGTGGAATGCCGCACTCCACTTAGCCCTAAGGAAACATCAATCATTGTCTTCCTTGTATTCTTCGGCCACCATACTGGTGATACAAGGGTGATAAGGCAGAAGCACCGAAAACCTTTTCCGACGTGTCATGAACGAGGTAGCTTAGTGACTTTTCTACTAGGGCTCTTTTACCCAGGATCCCTTTCGGTAGAGGGATATCCTTCCATTATTGGTATCTCATTTTGTATTGTTCGACTTGGATTTCATCACCTTGCGAAGGATACAACTTGTTGAGGTCTCTAGCTCTTAGTTAGGAGGTTTTGCTTGCTATTTCACCTTTTTAGAGGGTCTTTTTCTTTTTAGTGCTGCTTGTTGGCATTCTGGCCACTTTTTTTTAGCTCGCTTACTGTGACACCGGTCCCAGTACAGTTTTTTGAGCTTTATTTTTTGGCCTGCGAGCCTTTTCTTTTCCTAGCTCCCCTTCTGCACGCTCGATTGCTTTAGGGTTTTTGAGTTCTTACACGGTCAATTACCAATTATCTGATGATGTGTGATGTCCTCTTCTCCTAGGTCTTCAAGATGGTTGAGTTAGATGGTCTTATCAAGGGACTGAACACCCCTTGATGGAGCCACTAACACTTGACCTTAGGAGTAGTCTAGAGGACCACCTGATCACATCATCCGTGTGGACTTTTCCGTTTACTGTGATGATGGTCTTTCAGGTTATATGGAACAATAGTACATTTGAGAGAGAGATGATTAGTTGTACCCCACCTTGGTTGATTGTCTTATGGTCCTTCCATTTTGTCGATACTATTAGTGGTACCTTACCTTTTACCTTTTGGGTCTTTTACTCATCTTGGTATATCTTTTGATTTGTACCACCTTTTATGTTTTTGGTCTTGTGGGTACTACGGTAGTTTGTCCACATTTGAGGTACACCCCCTTTGTCCAAGTTGTTATGAGTCTTTATACCCACTTAGTACCACCCTCCAAACCTTAGTTAGGAAGGTTGCTTGCTATCATACCTTTTGGTGGTCCTATTTGAGTTACAAGAGGTAGTTACAGGGAGCTATTGCATATAAGTGGTGGTTACAAGGAGCTATTGCATATAAGAGGTAGTTACAAGGAGCTATTGCATATATTTGACATTATTTGACCTTCCATCTCTTTGGCATGTCAAATAACAAGTAGTTACAAGGAGCTATTGCAATATAAATTTGACCTTATTTGTACATTCCCCACAATGGTTGATTTACTTTTGGTCCTTATACCCTGTTGTTTATTGGTCTTGTGGTAGATTGTCCTTTCATTTTTTTGTGGTACCTTACCTATCACCTTTTGGGTCTTTTACTGATATTGAGTTATCTTTTGATTTGTACCGACTTTTATGTTTTTGGTCTTGTGGGTATAACTATGGATGTAGTTTGTCCACATTTGAGGCAGTACACCCCCTTAGTCCCAAGGGTTATGAGTCTAATTTATACCCAGTCTTTTCTTTTTTACTTGTACCTTACTGGTTGGTTTTTTTACCCTTTGGTTTGTCCTTGTAGCTTACTGGAGGCCGTGAGTCTCTTTGGTCTCAGTCTACTAGCTGTCAGCTCATCTTTATTGTGATTGTACTGAGCCTTTTGACTGTCATTGACTTTCTTTGATTGACCGTACTATAGCCCAGTCATCTCTCTCTCTGTGGTTTGTACTAACTTTATAATAGGGTCACTTGGTTCCTAGAGTTGACTGGCCTCTAAGAGGCACAATCATTTCTGAAAGTAACTCTTCTGAGTATATTACAAGAAACGTCTACACCCAGGTAATCAAATATGTGTTGGTTATAAGACTTAAGTAATGAAATTGTTGGTAATCAAATATTGGTAAATAATTTGAATTAAGTAGTTAAGACTTGTCCTGTCAGAAAAAATTGTTGGTAATCAAATTATATTTGTTGGTAAAGAATTTTAAGAGTGGTGGAACTCCTCGATTGAAATTGTGAGGAAAATTATCTTGGAGAATAAGTGTCCTGACAGAAAAATGAGTAGAACTATGAATTTATTTGTTGAACCATGGCTTTATCATAAGAACAGATTGCTCCAGTCTTCCATTTGTGATAAACAACACAATAAAATTTGCAACGGCAAAAGGAAAGTTTGCAAGATGGCAAGCATTGTTTTGATGTTATAATTGTATTGTTCATGAGCACATTTCTGGGAAAGAAAAAAGCATTCCTGCTTTTTTAACAACAGAATATTTGACACATAAGTGTGCTGTTAATTTTTAAGAAGCGAGCCTGAAGCAAGCAAGCCTGAAACAAGTGATCCTGGTGCAAGCGATCACGAGGCAAGCGAGCATAGAAGGTCAAAGCGAAATCTAGTGGGCCCATAACCCACAAGTAAACATGAAAATATCTGCTTGGACCGGAGAAAAAAATCATATCTATACTATCAATGATAATATGAGTTGGTTGGATTATATGCAAGACTGAAACCTAGGTGGGAGTTGAGACATGTTGAAGTGTTAGATGCTAACTTACAGGGATCTTATGCTTTTATTAGACTAGTGCCATAACTCAGAAGAATGCCTATGGGATCCAGTATTGTACCAGAGATGATTTACAACAACTCCCTAAGAAAAGCAACTGATGCAAGCAATTAGTTAACACACCTCTACTGTGATCTTCACGTAATCTCGACGGAGGGCTCTACACCTCACCCCGGGCTACGACTAGACCAACAATACTACTAGATTAACCGGATATGTTCTTTAGAAGCATGGCCACATCAAGATGCTAGTCTCCGGTTTCCAAGTACTACACACACTTATGAAAAATATAAAAAATTATGGTGGAAATTCTTGAGAAAAGAAAATTCAGATAGAACATATTATACCATGCTAAAGTTTGGACCTCAAATGACAAATATCCATGAGGATCCTGGATGGTTGGTCCCTGATTGGACTAGAGACTGGTGGCGGTCATTCGGCATCAACCTGGCAGCATTAGATCCAGCTACTATTTATAATCTAAAATGGGAAGTTGGAGAATCTCTCGAACAGGTCAAAGATATTTTGCAGACAAAGCTTACTGAGGCTCAAATCCTTGGATACTACGTTAAAAACGAACGACAGTGGCTTGTCAAAACCCACATAGACGTCCACATGCATCAGAATAGACACGTGGTCCTGAGGTCTGTTTATTCAAAGGCATGGGTTGTTGAATCCAATGTATTTCGAGAATTATATGGTCCCCCATACTCCAATGAGTTGTAAATATCTCAAAAGTATTTGGCTATGAGTGGGGCCTGTCCATTCAAATTGTCATAAAGATTGAAAAGAAAGTATTTGTAACTATGTCATGATAATATAAAGAAAGCCCTACTTTTCTCTATGTCAATATGATTGAAAATCTATGTTATGAACTAAATACCCTAAGTCAATAATACAAGTAATTGTCCAAAGGCAGCATTAGTTGGGAGTATGACTGAAAGCTACCATTTTTCAAAACAGCTTACATGTTTACGGTTCCGTTTTTGCTTAATTCAATTACTTTCAGTCATCTAAGAAGACGATGCTTGAATAAGATTATACAAGTTCCACAACATTATACAAAATATTTTTTTGAAGATTTTTGAACACTTATTAACCACCTAAAATATCTTACTTTTGAAAGTGATAAAAACTTTTAGACGTTTTCTATAATGGTTAGTGATTTTTATTTTATATTATTATTGCTAAATATAAATATCTTACTAAATGTGACTGGACTTCAATTACCGAGTTGATGAACCCAAACTGATGGGATGAGAGAGACTTTAGGGCTATGACGACAAAGCTGATAGTTGGATGGTTTGATATGGGAGTCAAGCACAAAGGAGCAATAAAAGAAAGCTCGTAATTGTGTGAATTTGTACTCATAAGAAAGATAAAGTGATCATCTTCCTCATCGCTTGAATGCCTACATGTTGAGAAAGGGAATGAGGATCAAGTAACATTATAAAAGGCGCTACATGTCACCTTTTAAGAGGTGCTATGCCTTGCGGTAGTATCTAAACTTTTTCCCCATGGTGCAGGTAGAACCAAATAGGTATTTGTTAGATCTGTCTTCCTCGAGCGAGGGGAGTTTAGGAAGGCTAGAGGAAAGTGAGACATCCAGTAGGTCTAGAAGAGTTGTATCAACTAGATGTCAAAAAACCAGAATAAAATTCAATAAACGCAATGAATTTTTTCACGGTCGAGGGGGGTCATGTTTCTATGGTGATGAGACAAAAGACGACCTCGAGGTGCCCTTGAGGTACATACATTTAGTGAAACAATGGGTACCCAAGGATCTTCCTCAACCGAACACAGATTTTTGTGTGAATGAGAGGATATATCGAATAGCACCGTCATCAATACATGGTTTTGGGTTGTTCAGCATGGATGGCATAAGGGTCCCTTACAACACATGTACATAATTGATGGAGTATGTTGGAACCTGTTACAACTACACAGATTGAATGCGCCTGGTCCAATTTACAAAAAGTATGCGTAGATATGGATTGTCAACAAACTATTTATAGTTGAAAGACAAAAATCAAAATAAAGGAGCAACGTTGTACATGGACGGAAGGCCAAAGGCCACAGGGAATATTGCGGGGTTTATAAACAGTACACAACCAGGGTCTACAATTAAGTAACCAAACTGCGAATTTGAGGGGCATGAAGGAAACCGTGTTTTTGTAGTTGCCATTAAATCAATATCTGTAGGGGAAGAGTTATTAATTACAATTTGAACCGAGTAGATACAAAAAAGTTTACTATGGGAGTGGTACATATAACAATTTACCCAACCTTTTATTAATGAATTTAACATATTAAGGATTTTTTCGTTAGTTTATTTTGTTTAAATTTTCCATATTTACTTCGCAGGCTAGTGATCGCGATAAAAACCCACCAGCAGTTGGTCGGAGGAGTACATCTTCCTCGAGGGATTAGGTATACATCTTTGTTATAGTGCAAATATAATAAGAAAAAATAGTTTTTTTTTTCCTTTGTTTTTTCATTATTAGTATATTCGTTTAGTTCCTATAATGTTATCTAATTATTTCGTTTACGTAATTTTCTCTATGTTTTTGATGCAGTCCAGTTCTGCAAGGGTCACAGTACCCTCGACGCAACAGGTATACATATTCTTTGTAATAGTAAAAATATAATACTTAATAATAGTTTTTAATCGATGTCATGATTAGTTTTGGATTCGTTTAGGTGATCACTTTCACTATGTTTTTTATTTAGGTATATGTAAGGGGCAGCTCCCAGATATTAGCAGATCGGGGCAAGTCACCTATGAGCATCGATCCGAGGAGTGCATCACAATCCTCTACGTTGCAGGTATAATCCATTGGAATTGTACCAATATAATACGTAGCATAATGTTTATTTTGTTATGTATTTTTCATGTGTATACCGGTTTCGTTGTGATAATGTTTTCTAATTCTTTTTTGCAGGGACTCGATGATCGGGGCAAGTCGACAGCTGTGGATCAGACGACACCATCGTCCAGGCACCAAGTAAACCTAGTTGTAATTTTAGGAATCTATCATGATCATAGATATGTTTTGTTAATATAATTTTAGGAATCTATCATGATATAACTCAATAGTGTTTTATATATTTTTGTTGCAACCCAGTGAATCGTTGTATGAAACAACATCAGAAGAATGTTCAGTAGATCCTGAAGTGGCTGAGATCATTAAATATTCCCATGTAATTGTGAAGCCACAAACCCATTTAAGATGATAGACAAATTGTTGGAAAAAAATAGTGCGGAACTCGTTTCTCTGCTAATCAAGATTCCGCAGACAAGCCAGAACCTGGCAAGGATTGAATTGTTGGAACGGAAATCTGAATCCTTCGAAGTAAGTTGAGGAATATTGATTCATAAAATAATTCATTTATGACTTTATAATTTTCTCTTTTCTATGATAGTACTGAACGTGTAAGACGTGGTTTGTATTTACAGAATTATCGGAAAACACACAATAGTGGTGGAGGCGATGTTGGCCCCAGCGAGGCTTGTGGAGAGACGTGGCATCATGAGAAAATGACTCCATGTGCATCGAGTACTCCTTCGCCATTGTTGTCGACTGAACAGTCGGCAACACGTTCTGACACACCACAGACCCCAACTGTGAGCGCACTGGCCGTTAGTGACCGACGCACACTGGATCCTCCAGAAGAAGGGGTCGACACCGAGAATCCTGGTAATATTGATATCAACCTAGCTGCATTTCCAGGATCTATCTGTGTCACTAGCACGGGAACAATGGAGGTAACATTTTTGGTCGACATAGATCTCATCCCAATAAAGATCGATAAGGTCCTAGGTAATTAATATACGTTGATCAAGTTAGTGTTTATAACTTCATTGTAATATACCGATAAAACGTTTTCTTTCAACTAATTATGATCATGGCATGATTGTTTCGCAGGAAATGATGTTTTCTATAAACAAATGAATGACGCATGCTTGGAGATCTTTGGGCCCACCATATGAGAAAGGTGGGATAAACAACCAAAATGTTTAAAAGATGAACTCACTAATCGGTTGGTTGGCCTGTTCGGTGACAAGACCTTCAATAAAGTCGAGGTCATGAAAAAGGCTGGACTACATGTGAAGATTGTTCGAAACCAATATAGGACCCACCTGGAAAAAAACCTAGGTATGAGCGCCCTCCAATGATTCCACCAATGGAGTGGAGAGCTCTAGTGGAGGATGGAAGGGAGAGGGCTCAAAGAAGAGAAAGAAATATAACACCAGGTACAGGGAGGTATGCAATACTTTCCGCAATGTAATTCAAAACCTTATTATTATTGAATATTTCTATATCGAACTTGGAACATCTAACGTATTTCAACACTTGCATAGGCTGGCAGACACATCAAAGGCCACAAAGGAAAGGCTTGAAAAAATAGGTCAGCACAAGCTTGGGCCTGGTGGTTATTCCAATTTCGTAGCACGATTTGTAAGTTTCGAAAAACCAATATTGCATACAAATAATAAATTGCAAATTATTTTTCGTTTTATTGCACCGGAAAATGTTAATTAACGACGTTATGTAAATATGCAGGCCAAACGATTCAATGAACAGGACACTGAGGAAGACATGAAGCTTGGCTTCAAGGAAGGATTTGGAGCTGTTGTTGAACGCCGAAAAAGCTTGTCTGGCCAAACACAGTCTTTTGGTACCAATCCATCCGGTGCACAGGTAAATAGAATCTATATACTTTATTGAAGATTAACCGCTTGTGCAATCTATTCGTTATAAATAATTGACAAAAAATATTGACTCTGTTTTGAGCAGGAAAGCAATGATCCCCCTAATGTCGAGGAGGGAGAACAACAAATCGAAGATCATGCTTCGAATCCTGGTAATGAATTTATTCATATGCTACAATTTTATGTATAGCATTGCAAATGGTGAACATTAATTGTAGTTCACCATATTTCAACTGCAAAGCATGTAGAGGGTGAAACTGTACAGGTTGAGCCTGGACAAGAACATGAACTACATGATTTGGCCACACCAGGTAAAAAAAAACCTTTGTAATGTTTTTTTTAAATGAAATACTTGTCATTACAATATCAAAATACAACGATGTAACATTTTCACATTGTTGCAGCAAATCCGAATCCCTTGCCACAAAATCCACGTCTAGATCAACACTCTAGGATGCAGACATCACCATAAGTGCCTGATGAAGAACCAAGAACTGGAAGAGAAAGTCCAGATGTAGATGCTCCTCTTAGAGATTGTTTACCACTAATAAAGAGAAGAAAAACTAAAAAGAAGTAACTCTAAAAATGTAATCGTCTAATTATTTTTGATAACAATATATCGTCCATGATTTTTGGCCTAATGAATGAATGAATGCTTTAATGGTTTAATGATTCAGTGTAGTAAACTGTTACCTTTATTGAATGTCATTTTTTATTGAATAAATGTGTTGATTGAATGAATGAATGGTTTATTGAATGTTATCTTTTATTGTATGAATGTGTTGACTGAATGAAACAATGGTTTAATGAAGGTTAGCCTTTATTGAATGAATGGTAGATGAAAGTTCATGATGAAATATGGATGAATTTGCATGTATTTGTTTTTTTCAAGTACATGCATTGGGTATGGGGAATTGAGAGTGATGTGAGGGGGGGGGAGGGGCCATAAGAGCTTCCAACTTCACATGGTTGGCCCTGTTCAGTAGAGAATATTAAATTATTCCCGAAACAGAGAGGAGCTCAATGAATGGCTACGATGCTGGCTTTCTACAACCCACTCGCGTGTCATCTAAATTTTGACAATTTCTTGGAGCTTGTTGTGATGTTTGGTTGCTCATCATAACCAATTTTGAGTTTCCACAACTTCAAAGGCTGAGTAAATGATGCACTGGAATCAATATCCTTAACCTTGTCTTTTATTTCCTTGGAATCAATATCCTTAACCTCACATTAAACCCTTACAAAATGGTCTATTTACCATTGAAGCATGGCTTCTGAAGCATGATATTTGCAACTAATCTAGCATACACCAACAACAATTAGAAACATGCTTCCTGTTTTCAATGTTCATCATTTTTTAGGGCTTCAACTTAACTAAGGAGATTCGAACCTACGACCTATGTCTAGTACCAAGGCTAACACCTTCAAGCTTGAAGTGCAACTGACAATGGGAGACCACCTTCAAGCAACTTGATTCATTCTACATGCATTTCGTAGTGGGAGACGACGGACTACCACCTTGCTTGATTCATTATGCATGCATTCCACTATGCAATAGTCTCAAATTCCCTCTGCGCTTTCCCTCAATTAGTTTCTCGATTCAGCATGACCCACGCCCGCCGTTCGAGGAGTGTTTCCAGCGGTCTAGAGTTTCATCCTGGAAATGGTGACGATTCATGGTATTATGTTTCCCTTCGGCTGCAATATGACAAACTCAAAGCTCTCATACGAAGGTTTGTCTGACAAATGTGATGGTTTCGGTTTCTCGATTCAGCATGACCTAAACAGTCACATTTGTCAGACAAACCTTCGCAGTGGACTATGAGTTTTCCATATTGCAGCTGAAGGGAAACATAATACCATGAATCGTCACCATTTCCAGGTTGAAACTCAAGACCATTGGAAACACTCCTTAGACAACGGACGTGGGTCATATTGAATTGAGAAACTAATTCAGGAAAAACGTAGTGAATTTGAGACCGTTGCATAGTGAAATGCATGCAGAATGAATGAAGAGTACCGGGTGTCGAGAGATATGGTTGTGGGACTTCGTATGAGAGGAAATGGCGATGGGAATTGATTGATAAGGTCAGGCTTGAAGGTGGTAGCCTTGGGACTAGACATAGGTCGCAGGTTTGAATCTCCTCAGTTCAGTTCGTACCCAGTTATTCTTTCGATGCAAATTATAGATTTTATTTATTTTCCTTTGTCAACTTTACGTATCCCTTTATGTGTTTTCTTTATTTTCATTTTTTAACATTATGTATCCCCTTGTGATAATCGGAATTGTTAATATCGAGTCACTCGAGAATGAACGTAAAGAGGATTTCCACGGAAATCTGTTCCATCCAAACCTATCAAGTGTACTTTTAGGTCAAAAATATTCTTGTAACAAAGCGATGAAAGATATTAGAAGCAAATGTAACAAATCCCTGAAAGAAGTTCACGTAACATAGTGGTTTGTGTTTGCAGGAATCCTTCAATTTACAGGGTGAAAATGGCCATAGAGATGCCACAGTTCGGAGACGTCAAAATTGCTAACCTAAAAGTGCACTTGATAGGTTTGGAATATGGAATATATTACCGTTGAAATCCTCTTTATGTTCATTCTAGAGTTTTGAGAAAACTAGAGATATATGAAACGATGCATTATGACAGTCCGACTTCACAGCCGCCTCTTGAAATCAAGGTAAGACTTGGATACGGCAGGACAAGTTCATATGATAGGGGGAGTAGTTGGAGCAAATGAAGTAAAAGTTCATTTGCTTCGACTACTCTGCCTATCGACTGATCTTGATATTGTGTCTTGTAAATTATCCTTGTACCTTTCCATCTTCATCAACATTTTGCTGTTGGTTTTTTCATGCTAAAATGCTCCCCCTTATGCTACTTCAAACTTCAACAAGGTTCTGTCAAGTAAATTCATAAAAGGTAAGCATGCATCATCATTTCATACTCCCTCACATCTCTCTCTCTCTCTCTCTCTCTCTCTCTCTCTCATTTTTTTTTGAATCTCCTCATTTTGATTTTTTTTTAATGCAAGAACTCCTCTATTGCAATCATATTCAACAAAATGTTGCTCTACTTCATATCCACTCTTTTCCATAAACTCTTTATGATACAACTGCTATATTTTTACTTTGGTTTTATCCACTCTGTTTTCTTTTGTTTCACTTTCAAAGTCATCTGCAATGATATCAATACACTACACATTATGGGAATAAGACATTCACATTTGCATCTTCCACTATTACATCTAATTAAATATCATCTCCTTGCAACTCCACCATTATAACACCACTCTCTTCTATAGTGTCATCTTCTACAACAACACCACTCACTACTGCAACATATATCTATTACAACTTTTCCATTGTTTCTTGAGTTTCTTATACAAGCTCCTTTACCCCCAATCTTTTCCTTATTGTATTTTACTACAATTAATTCTTCTACACCTTTATTTGGAATTATATCAACAACATACACTTCCAAACAATAATGTTTTTTTTTAAATTTCCCAATGGTGTCGGATAACCGACGACCACAAAAAAGACAACCGACGACTTTGCCATAGATCCGATGGCAAAATATGTCAATGCTCGACCATTTTCAAGTGGGATGGGCGTCGGTTTTCCGACCGCCACATTGCACAAAACCGACAACTTTGCCATAGATTCGACGGCAAAAGACGTCGGTGCTCAGCCATTTTCAAGTGGGATGGGCGTCAGTTTTCTGACCTCCACAGTTCACAAAACCGACAATTTTGCCATAGATCCAACGGCAAAAGACGTCGGTGCTCAACCATTTTTTAGTTGTGAGGGGCGTCGGTTATCCGACCGCCACAGTGAAAAATATCGACGACTATGCCATAGATCCGACGGTAAAAAGACGTCGGATCCAAGCCCTTTTCAGTTGTGAAGGGCATCGGTTATCTGACTGCCGAAGGCGTCGAAGAACCGACGACATCCGAGCCGTCGATTTTAATCTGAAATTGGACCGACGTTAAAAAAATACTGAGGTTGTTGGATAGTCGACCACAAGATGTAGAAAATCCGAGTTTTTGGCCGTCGTATTTTGGGTCCAAAAAACCTAGTGTAATATCACTATAGATCTATGGATGAGATCCTCAGGTGAGATCAATGGCCAAGATTAGATTAGCCATCACTTAAATATTTTTCACTTTCACTTTATAAAAAAAGTGTTCCATTAAGTCAATTAATAATTAGATCACTTTAATATATTTTCCAAATTAAAAATTAAGATAAATATATTAAATACAATTGGATTCATTATTTAAGTCTTCTGCATGCAAGGACGCATGCAATGCAGTAAGATTTTCCTTGTTGTCACTTTCTAACATTTGGAAGAGCCTGGAAGAAAGCTAGTGGAGCAGTCCACCATAGCGCACTTTCTCATTTTGCCCCCAAACTTAGTCAAACCTTCCCTAAACCTCAGAAACTCTTGTCCATCATTAAGTTAGGGATTTATTGACCTGCTATACACCTCTGGTTGATGTCAAGTGTAAGTTAATGATTTTAGTATGCATATGCTGGCGTTCCCAGGAAGCCTTGAGTAGACTTCAACTTGGCTGATGCTCAAAACATAAATGGCCCCAGTACCTTGAGGATTCAGAAGTTGGCCTTGATTTCGTTGTCCTTGATGCTGCACACTCCCCAGTACATTTTTCAAATCCAAAAGTGTTCTCCTATCAAGCTCACTGATCAAGACTTGTTTCATCTTGTCTAGTTTTGTGAGCTAGTTATGCTTGTGAATTTTCTTATTTTAAAGTTTGTATTTGAGATAATATCATCTGATATCAGATCAGGGATATTGTAGTGGTATCATAGCACTTTCCTTGGCTCATCCTGTGGAAAGTAATTCTTAGTGGAATATATCTCAGATTTATTTTTAAATTGCAATTGTGGAACTAGTTGCAGTCATGGAAGATGAAGACTTTGAGTTGTATGAGGAAGAAGAAATCATTTACATTGATGGAGGCTTACCAAGAGATGATGATGGTTACATTTGTGAGAATATGTACAGATACCAATGGGCTGAACCACCGATGGCTCATCCTAAGAAATATTTGGCAAAGATGATATTTGCAAGTAAAAATTTTCCCTACCACTACCAAGAGTATCTATCTTTGGGAGAAGAGATTGATAAGGTCATTTCTTTCAAAGATTACTTCTATTGCAGACTTGGACTTGAGATCAAGGATGAATATTTGGATTCAATAGAGAGCATCAAACCACCAATGGAGGAACCAAGTTGTTATGCCTCTGTGAGTAAATAAGAAAGAATAAAAAATCATCCAACTGCATCTTCTAAAATCATGAGATTGTTTGGGTTTTCTTCAAGAAGATCTTCCAAAGGTTGTAAGCATGAATAAGCCACCACCAATTCTGTTAAGGATAAAAAAATTATGGATCATAGAGTAGCTACTAATGAGTTCCAAGAAGTGGCATCTACTAATGGTTGCTTAAGTACTGAAGAAACATCTACTAATGGATGATGTGATGAGGTACCTATTGATGGGTGCCTAAGTTTTGAGGAGATATCTACTGATGGATGTCCATCTCTCTATGTTGGTGACATAGAGGTACCACTTGATGAGGTTGCTGCAAGCACATGTTGCCTTGAGAATGAAGATGAAGAGATTGCAGTAGCAGAAGTTATTCTAGAGTCAACTTTTCATCCATCACTAGAACCACATTGTGAAGTTGACCTCACCGAAGAAGAAGAGGAGTTTCATCCTCAAGAAGCTCATTTCCTTGCATGGGCCTCAAAGATGAATGAAAGAAATATCAAGGAGACCTTACACATTCTCCATGACACACATGTTTCAGTGTCACAATCTTGTTGGAGAGCTGCTTCATTGGAAGATTCATCTTTCCTTGAAGCCATGGAGAAGATTCAAAGAGCAATTTCTACAATCCAAGGTAATTTTTCAGATATGCTTTCTGAAAAAAATTATTTGCATGATCTTATGGATATGTTTCATGGAGCATCCTTGAAGGATGATGAGGAGATATGCAAGCTCAATGATGAGTTGATGTCCACCCAAGATTCTTTGAGAAGCACTCAAAGTGCCCTCTTAGAATCCAAGATCGAGATAGAGAAAATTCATCAAAAGTTGCAAAGATCACTCATACCAGTCAACCAGTCTCTTATGGTTGGTTGCATTCAGAGTTATATGGAGGTACCTCATGGTATGGTGGTTCATGAGGTGCATGATGACATGCATGTGCTTGAGTAGATTTGGAATGCATATGATGGGTTCCAAGCACATACTGTTCCCCAGAGCGAAACTGAGCTTCTTCATGGAGTGAGTCATTCCTCCATTAAGGAATCAAAAGAGCTCATGTTTGATGGACCATACTTGGATGGAGTTGATGCACCCATTAAATTGATAGATGAGGTTTGAATAGATGATATTTTGGTCCATGATCCTACATCAGACCCTTCTACTTCTTCTATGTCATTTGAGGATGAATTTTGGGTCAAGAATTTCTTTTTGATGGTGCTTGAAGAGGAGCAGAAGGCTCCCACATTCGCTCCAGCTGATTTAATGATGGAACCAGTTCCTTCCCAGCAGTTGCAGAGGCATCTCATGCCTATCTTTGATGCCACCTCACATAAATGTGCATATGGTTCCCATTTGAATTCATTGAGTGGGACATATTGTGATCACATGCATACTTTGACTAATGGGAGAGAGTTGAGCCATTGGGAGTCTTTGCATGGGGAAGTACCTTGCTTTTCGTTTGAACCATTGTGTTGGAGTGTCTCTTCTTTTCCTATTTGGGAGAGAAGACACATGAGTGATATTCCTGTTTGCATCTATGGAGAAATATTTGATGCACTTTACACTTTTTGTGAGCAACATGGGCATCCATGGAGTTTTGATGATGCCTACCCTTTTGGTGATTAGACATGGGACCTTCACCCTTGTCATTTGAACAACAATATTTTGATCTTTGGTACTTGTGTGCATTGGGCACATGGAGTACAATATTATTTTCATGTGCTTGGAGAGTTTGGAGTTTAGCAAGATGAAGGCCAAGCACCTGTTCATTGCCAGAAAAATTATAAGTTGCCTCATGGAGGAAGTTGCATAGTTTTGGAGGAGGCACATGATTTCATTTCAATTGATCCAACCACAACATGGATGGATAATTGTTTCCAAGAGTTGGTTCACTTTCCTTCACCCCATAGACATATGGTAGCGAACACACATAGGGATGATTGGTTGAATGGATACATATTAGAGTTAAGCACCCCTAAGGGTGAGTTTGTTGTTTGCATATGTGGAAATTTTATGGACACATCATACATCTTTTGTGAGCAGTTGTATGGGCATATATGGTTGCTATGTGATGCTTTGAAGACATGGGATTGTCACCTATGTCAATTGGCTAGCAGTGATGTGAGGCACTGTGTTGGTTTGCACATGGAACATAAGGAGTTTCATACTTGGTTGGAGAGACTCATAGAGGTTTGGTTTTGCATTGGAAGTGATGAAATTCCAGTATGGTGGAGTGATCTAGACATCCTCCATGATGATATATTCTTCATGTTAATCCTTATGTTTGGAAGGATGCAGCTGAGACAGTGGGACACAGAAATTCTTTGGAATGACATTTTTCCACAAGTAACAGTGCCATTGGGGGACATGTAGAAAAAAAAGGGATACGGGCATTCTTCTCAGCTGTCTTAGTTGGGTTGATTTTTTTTTTGAAAAATAGTTATTCATTGGGAGAATGGGTATAATTAGAGTGGTGCAGTAGAAACATGGTGGAGTTTTGGTTGTATTTTCTTGCTTGAGGACAAGCAAGCTTGGGAGGGGAGGAATGTCATGTCCCCATTTTTTTAAGCACCAGGAAGCAACCAATGTCACTTTAAAACCCCATGGATCTTAGTGAAAGTCAATTAATTAATTTACGAGGGGGATACCATTGGTAAATTACCCTAGGCAATTAAATTAACTAGGAATAAAATTTAGACTATAGTTATTGTAATTAATTAAATTGAAGGTGATGTAATTATTATTTTTGTATTTAATTATTAATTACATGTGATGATGAGTTGGATGATGACAAGGGCACATAAGGAGATAAGGTTGGCTCAGTGAATTGTCAACCAAAGAGGAAAGTGAAAGAAAAACAAAAAAGAGGAAACTGGAGGAAAGCAACACAAAGCAAGGTGTCAGGAAAAAAAAAGGAAACTGACAAAAGTAGGGCATAAAGTAGACAAGCACACAAATTAGGAAACATCCAAAAAGCTAAGAAAGGCACAATTTCCAAAAAGAACAAAATCCAGCCAATTGTAAAAGGAAGGAAACATCCAGAAATTAAGCTAGAGGCCATAGTTTCCAAAAGAGAGAAAAAGTTAGTACGAGGAAAAGCAGGAAATTTCCAACTCAGTCAAGGAATGCACATTGGATGAGGATAAGGTTGTTATTTATCAAATTAACTTGCTCAACATGTCATCTCACCTATAAAAGAAGGAGGGCGCACCACTTGGAGAATCTTTTGACAGTTTATTGTTTGTATGTGAGTAAGCTCAAACTTCTCTAGGATTTGGTGATGCACCCTTAGCCACCTGTGGGAGATGTGCCCCATAGTTTCTATTCCAGTATTCTGTACATTATCCAATGCAAACATTGATGTCAAATTGGAGATCTGATCCAGCCATTACATGTGAAGAACAATCACTCAGAGTTGATGCAGAGATCTAAGCCAGTTAATGTAGTTTTGGATGAGTTTCACTGAGAAAGAGAGATCCATTAGAGAGCTTGAAAGAATCTAAAAAATATCAGTGCACCTCCCATGAGAAGTCATCATCTCATTTCCATACTATAGATCAGATCCAGTGGTTGTACCTCCCCTTCTCATTATTCTCTGAAGCATTCTCCTCCATTCATTGTAAAATCCAAGATTCTTATCTTTCTATGTAATATGAGCCATGAGACTTCTATTGTTTACTTAATAAGTTGAGTTATTGTTGCTACTATATTTTTAATTCATGTCTAAATGATATCAGTCCTTATAAGGAGAATTTGATAGCTTTAGAATCTATTTGGATTGACTTTTCTCAAGACTAGCTCTTTAGCATCTTTTAATTGACTAGTTTTCCAGGATTTGCAAAACACAGAGCTCAGAGTAACTATTTTCCTTTCTGAAGGTTGCTGTAGTTTTTTGACTTCTTTTATAATCCATCACAACCCAAAAATAAGAGAGTTGTGACCTTCTATGTCTTTTTGAGTCCATGATTATCAAGACTAGCTCATTGTGCATCCGAATTTGACTAGTTTTGCAGTTTGTTTAATTAAAAGTATCTGTATGCTCAATTTAGGTTCTATCAGTCATGTTGGGTCCTTGATAAATTTATGAAGACCATACCACCATTAGAATAAGAATTTGTGGCCTTATTTTCATGTTTGGAAGAGCTTGGAAGAAAGCTAGTGGAACAGTCCACCATAGCGCACTTTCTCATTTTTCCTCCAAACTCTGTCAAACCTTACCTAAACCTCAGAAACTCTTGTCCATCATCAAGTTATGGGTTTATTGAAATTCTGTACACCTCTGGTTGATTTCAAGTGTAAGTTAATGAGTTTAGTATGCATATGCTGGTGTGCCCAAGAAGCCTTGGAGTAGACTTCAGCCTGACTGATGCTTGAAACATAAATGGACCCAACACCTTGTGAATAGAACTTGGAATATGTCCTTGATGTTGTTGTCCTTGCTGCTACACACTCCCCAATACATTTTGTAGATCCTAAAGTGTTCTCCTATCAAGCTCTGGGTGGGTTATTCACTGATCAAGACTTGTTTAATCTTGTCTAGTTTTGTGAGCTAGTTCTGCTTGTGAATTTTCTGATTTTAAAGTTTGTATTTGAGATAATATCATCTGATATCAGATCAGGGATATTGCACCAATCACTTAGAAATGGAAATATTCAAGGGATTGAAGAATACTAACTTGAATACAAATACATCAATCCCATTAATCATCAATGATATTCAAATCTGGAAAATTAAAGGGAATGCAGAAAAAATAAACTCATAATTATTTGACACTTAAAGTGGTTAATGAGTGGGTTTATTTTCTGCAAAGTAAAATGTATCCAAAACTAAAAAAGATTGCAAATCAAGTTGCACAATGAATATTATAAAAAAACAAAAAAAATTGCCCAAGGTGAAACCTTGCTTGAGAAATTTTTTGTAGTAAGATGTCACTCAAAGATTTTAGATTAATGAAGTTTGAATCCTCTTAATGAAAATTCCAGATGTATCGAAGTGATTAGAATAATTTCTCCAAATCTGAATTTGAGCTAACAAACTTAGTTATAACAAGTTCTTCAAAAAATGTAGACAACTACTTAAGAAAATTGCTTCAATAATCCATAGTTGATGTTCAAGTGCATGAAAAAGCATCCCAAGTTTGTGCAAATAAGAAATATTGAAGATATGTAAATTGCACAATAATTTCTAGATTTATAAGAAAGAGTGAGTCACTTCATTAAGGTAGATGTGTTGAGCTAAAACCATGAATCATAATCCAACCATGGAACCAATAGAATCATTCATAAAAGATCTTGTCTCAAAAGATAAGTGCTATCATGTATAAGAGCATGATAACCAAGAAAAAATAGAATTTCACCATAAAGTACTTAACAAAAATTAAATATGACATCTGAAAATTAAATAGTGCTAGTAGCTCACAATTTTTTTTAGAATGCATAAGGTAAACCCAAGTGAATTTCCAAAATTATCTTGAATTAAAAATGGGAAAAATAACCACTAAAATCTGCCTTAAGACTCAATGAAACAACCCATATTTTAATGTGATTAATCTAGCACAAAACCCTAATAGAAGATATGATTTTATGAAGTATTAGGGGCAGATTTAATTATGTTTTAATTGCCTTTAGGAAATTGATGCAAAACATAAATAAATCTAATGAAAACAAGCTTAAAATGATGCAAAATGATAGATTTTACCTAGTCTTGGTAGCTTAGAAATCTGGAAAATAAACCAGCCCTAGAATATTCAGATTTCTAGCTAATAAAAGGAAAAATAAAAGATCACACGTGCCTTGAATCCTTGGACTCATGGGGTCTTAGAGATAGTTTTCCTTGGGGTTAGTTTGATATTACTTGGAGATGGAATACCTACATAAAACATGATGATTCCATCCTAAGCCTTTGGGGTTTGATGCAAAATCCTTCCAAGGAATAACCACCTTATAGGCATACACCTTCGACAACTAGATCTAGCATATACCCTAGCCTATGCTTACTTGAACTTGTAAGACTCAGAAAGATGCCACCTACAAGGAAGCTAGCAAAACTAAACCATATATCAAGTAAAGAGATTTTTTTACACTTAGATTCAATGGAGAAAATTTATTTATCTATGAACTAGATCTAGAAATTTGACAATAGAAATTAAACATGTTACCTCCAGCTTAGTTTCATCAATAATGCCTCACAAAGTAAGAAAGATCTCCAATAGAAAATATAAGAGCTTTGAGACAAAATATAGCTTTATTCTCCACTCCACAACATCAATATACAAATGAGAGGAGAGCCTCTTATATAGGACTTTGTCTCAACAACCCTTCAAATAAAATAATAATATCTTGGGCTAAAACTCTAGATATAACCTAAGGAGGAGCAATATCCTCTAGCCATGGTCAAAATAATATAAAATACAAGTTGGTTAGATTAACCACCTCAAAACCCTAGCTAATTTGTTCAAGAAAGGGGGGCACACCACTAGATATAGGAATACATGGTAAAAAAGGAAAAACGCTCCATCAAAGCATTCAACTAACTCCTCAAAAGGTGCCACATGTGAGACGAAATGTGGAGCGACTTTTTCTTAAGAACAATTTTTTAAGTTTCCAACTTTGTTGGTTATTGGATTTTCTATTGTAACCACTTTTAAAAAATCCCGTGGCCACTCTGCATCTAATGGTGTTGAGATGGCTCAATTCTTGACACTTTCTCAAAAAAAACTACTCACAAAGCTAGGATGCCCCTCCAAAGTGATTTCTGAATTAATCATAAGTGCAAATTTTAGGTACTTTGGTTAATTAGTGTGATTAATTCTATTTCTTCATTGACTTTAATTAATTAGACTAAAACCTTAGAAAACCTAAGGCACGACACTTTAATTAATTCATTACTTCAAAAGTACAATTAATTAAGTAACACTTCAAAACTTAGGGAGACCCCAAGTTGATAGGTTCCCATTTCATAAAATACTGAAGTGCTAATTAATTGACTTATTGTTCCCTTTACTCATAAGTTAGAGGAAGTGCATCATGTGCCCAGGGTTTCATCCCAAGTTTAAATAGGAAATGTTTCCAAACATGAGTAAATCACATTAAATAATTAACAATTATACCTTTCTAATGGCTCAATAACTTAGGTATTGTTTGACCAAATAAAACATTATGAATTACCATGGCGTAACCAACAGTAACTCCTATTACATGTGAAAACCTCTAATCCAAAGTGCATTCCATAGATCCCTAAATAAAGTGAGGTTGATGAAATGAATGTGATATTTAGGGAGGAAAGGGGGTATTCATAAGTTAATCATCATACCAAATGAGTATAGTAATGATTTTTCGTCACAAATTCCAAGAGATAGGGGTTATGGATTTTTCTTCCACACGTGCCTTATGAAAGGGAGTGCTTTTGTGTCATGAGTTACCCTTTCCTTGCACCCTTTGCCCCCCCCCTTTTTTTGCTTGGTCCTTTTTTTTTAGATATAGCTTTGATAACCATGGGACTTAGGGAATGGGCCTTTGGTAAGGGGAAAAATGTACTTTTTACATTTTTAATTTACTAGCATCAACATTAGAGTACTAAACTCTTTTAGGTTTGATTTAAGCATTCATACATGGGAATAGTTTTGATATCTTTTCAAAATGCATTTGGTAGGCCACCTACAAAGGGGAAACTGATGGAAATGGATGAAAGGGCTAGTAAAATGGAAAATGTTTAGGAAAAATGTTGTGAAATGGATGAAATACTCACTTAGTTCACTAGGGGTACAACTCAACATTTGGGATGACATGCTTGTCTAAGGAAAAATTATAACCCACACCAAGACATACCTTAGAAACAAAAAATAATTAAGTATTTATGAGCCACTATCCAAGCATAAAAGTAACCTTCCATGATCATATCAACATAAAAGAAAGAAAATTCTAAGTGTCGATCGACAACGAAGAAATGAATGATAGCACAAGCATATCATAGGCCATATCCATGAATAACATCAAGGCACAAGAAGAATCTGACCATGTTGGAACAATATTTGACTAATGATCTATGGAAGACCACATATCTCATATCTGGAACAATGTCTTTGATATGATCAAACTAAAACTGATCAATATGTCACCCCTGTTCAAGGGTAGCATCTGGATCCAACCGCGGGACATGTACTATATGTGAGGGTGCATGCGAACTACATAATCTCCACACTTGTTACCTGAACAAACTAACAAGATAACCATCGAGTGTTGGAGAGGGATCAAGACACAAGTTCCTTGCCCTACCTACATGATAATACAATCAAAACATTAAAGTTCTATGAAAACCAGTTAGATCAAATTTTCTTATTCATAACTAAAAGGAAATGCATGACATGAATACACAAAATGAAATGTATGCAATCAAAATGTACCAAGTTAAGAATTCAATCATCATGCAATAAAAACACAATCATAATGCTCATGCTAAAGAGATTATTCTTCCTACCCTATTCTAAGCATGAGATGAAGCAATCACTAGGTGAAATTATAAACCCAATGCAACCATGTGCTCATCTCATCAAGGCCATGGAATCTTCCCTTGTGTTTGGTTACCAACCAAAACAAGGAAATATCAAAAGACACATAGACATAGGTTGGAATGTCCATGAAATGTAGTTCTAATTCTACACGTGCTCATGAAATACATGTCTAGTTCTAATTCTTAAATGTTACAGCATGAACTAGCATGTATGATTAAAGTCCCAATGAACAAAGCTAGCCCAACTATAACCTAGAGGTGTTACCCATTATCACCTCAATAACCACCTCTCTACACTTTAGGTCGGTTCTTCTCCAACTCAAGGGGGGATTCCCTAAGATAGGATTACTAAAGTATATAAAATTATGCACAAGGTGATTTGGAAGAGTAGATTGAACAAAACATTTTTGTGTGTGTTGTAATATATAGAAATAAAATGGGTGATGGAAGGACCATGAAGATTAGTGCCAATACCCAGGGAAAATGGAATCCAAGGAAGCTAGTCCAATAAAGGGTTAGTTCATGAAGGGTTAGGGAAATTAATGTTGCTTTCACAATCCACAAATAAACCTCAACATGATGCAAAATGATAAATAAAAATGAATAGGAGATCCCATAAATGGGAAACTCAAAACATTTGCAACTAGGGTGTGGTTTATGCAATGAAGTATTAGAATTCAAATATTCTTAAATATGGAAAGATGCTATAACAATACAAATCATGCATAAATCATAAAAGGAGTAAAGGATATTTTCTCTCACAACCCTTCAAATGAGACAATTATGCCTTTCTATGACTCAAATTACAAGTCTAGTTATTCTACAAATCACTTGCAACTTTAAATATGAGAACAATTAAAACCAAACTTATATTGGAAAAGAGAAACCTTACAATTCGATTGGCTCCATGAAATATATGTCTATTAGGCTCCAATAGAGGGGGAACACTCAAAATACAACTCCGAGTACAAATGAGGAAGAGGCTCTCTTATAGAGGAGAGGAGCTCAACTTCCTTTACTGAATAAAATAATAACAAAACTATCAAAACCCTATATCTATCCTAGGGTGGAGTAAACAAATAAAAATACTGCTATAAAATCTAACCAACTCTAAGAAACTCTCAAAAAAGAAGTGGTCAATGCCACATGTACAATGCTAGAAACACACAAGGCCTCATGAGGGAGGGCACATCATCATGAGAGATAAAATGTAAGGAAGAAGTCGACATACTAGCTTCCAAATCCTCTCCAAGAAGTTGCACCAAGGAGATGGTCAATAAATGATGTGGAATAACCTCCAAAGTGGACAACCTCAATAGATGACCTCCAAAAAATAAGTGCATCATGCCCCAAAAGGTGGAACGACCTGAACTAACCATGGATCCACATGTGAATCCATTAATATATGCCAACAACCTCCAAAATGCGAATACGTGTGCATGGAAAACCTAACAAGGGGATGACCCCTCCTCAAATAGTAAAAAAAATGGTTAGGCAAGGGGGATGATGACATGTCCTCTCAATAATACTCCTAGAGACCACCATCATGCATACAAATATTTAGTGGAATATCCACAGAGGTGAAATACACAGAATAACCTCTCAAATAAGAAGTATATGATACCCTAGTGTTGGAAATAGTTCCAAAAAGATGAAAAAATGGCCTGAAAGATGACCCAAGTGCTCTCAAACCAATATGAATATTGTTGATAATTTTGTGCCTTTGTAAAGGATTTATAAATAGATTTAAAAACATATATGGAATTCCCAGTCCCCAAATAGAGCTAGGATGATTGAGATTGACCCTCCTAAAGACAGGGTACCAAACTGTTGAAAAACGACTCAGAAACCAATAAAAAAGGCATGGAAAGATTACTTGAGCGTTCTCAAACCCCTAGGAATATCGTTGAGCATTATATACCATAAGATAGTCTTTGGAAAGAGATTTCCATCCACTTATCACACTTCCTTATTTGAGCCAGGGCACTGGAGGAACAAGGGTTTGAGGACAGGGTCCTGTTTTGCCTAATTCGCCCCCAAAACAACATGAAAATCAACTACAAAACATGAACCAATGCCAATGATTCCACACCATCATGAAGACCATAAATATACTAGTGTTGAAAACATCGATGATATATTGCTGACATTGCAATGTATCATAAGGTGAACACCAAGTCGATAATTTCGGCTGAAAAA